>CM067339.1:36620000-41620000 GCA_034376525.1 Nicotiana benthamiana | reverse complement strand
ATGGATTTCATTAAGTCATTGTTGAGATTGGAACCATTATATGTGATGATCGATTATGGAATCACGAACTGGCAAATAGTGGGATCGCGGACAAAGGCTACCACAACTCTCTTAGTCACTGCTTTGTACGATGCCACTTCAACCCATTTGGTAAAGTAATCAATTGCCACTAGAATTAATCACTGAGCGTTTGATGCGGCATGATCGATAGGTCCGATAACATCCATTCCCCAAGCGGCGAACGGCCATGGCAAGCTTGGTGCAGTAAGATCGTTTTGAGGCACCTTTATCATGTCAGTATGTATCTGACAGCGATGGCACTTTCGGACATACTGGACACAGTCCATTTCTATAGTCATCCAAAAATAACCAGCGTGGAGTATTTTCTTTGCAAAGACAAAATCATTCATATGTGGACCGCAGGTCCCAGTGTGGATTTCTTCTAGTATCCTGGATGCTTCCTTTGTGTCGACATACCTTAATACTCCCAAATCACCAGTCCTCCTATACAGTATTCCTCCGCTATGAAAGAAATTGATAGATAACCTCTGAAGCATGTATTTCTGGGTGGGATTGGCGAGCTCTTTGTATTCTCTCTTTGTCAAATATTCCTTGATATCATGAAACTAAGGTTTTCCATCTGCTTCTTCTTTGACATGTGCACTGTAAGCTGTCTGATCATGAATTTTCACCCGAAAGAGATCTATGAATGTTCTTATCTGGTTGGTAAATCATAGATGATAGGGTAGCCAATGCGTCGGCAAACTCATTCTGGATTCTAGGAATATGCAAGAACTCTGTCTTTGTGAACCTCTTCCTCAACTCTTGTACATGATGCAAATACAGTAGTATCTTTGAATTATTAGTTGACCATTATTCTTAGACCTGATGTATTAAGAGGTCTGAATCTACGATCACTAGAAACTCTTGAATGTTCATGTCAAGGGCCATCTTGATCCCTAAGATGCAGGCTTCATATTCGGCCATGTTGTTGGTGCATGGGAATCTGAGCTTGGACACCAGATAATGTTGGCCAGTTTCTGATATTAGGACTTCTCCTATGCCAACTCCTCTACAGTTTGTCGCTCCGTCGAAAAATACCCTCCATACATCATAGGTTTTTGCAGTATCTTCTCTTATGAATGATACCTCTTCGTCAGGAAAATACATTTTTAGGGGTTCGTATTCTCCATCCATAGGATTTAGCAAGATGATCTGCCAATGCCTATCCCCTGATTGCCTTATGAGTTACATAAACAATGTCAAATTCACCAAGCAGGATTTACCACTTGGCCAGTTTTCCAGTGGGCATGGGCTTCTGAAAGATGGACTTATAGGATCCATCCTTGATATGATATATGTTGTATAAGCACAGAAGTAGTACCTCAATTTATGAGCTAGCCAAGTCAAAGCAAAATAGGTGCGCTCTAGTAGATAATATCGGGCCTCGTACGGGGTGAACTTCTTACTGAGATAAATGATGGCCTGCTCCTTTCTCCATGTTTCATCATGTTGCCCCAGAATACAACCGAATGCTTCATCCAACACTACAAGGTAGAGTAATAGGGGTTTAGCGGGCTCGGGCGGGACCAAACTAGTAGTGTTGACAAGTATTCCTTGATTCTGTCGAAGGCTTTCTGGTAGTCATCGGTACATTTGGTAGCGGCGTCTTTTTTTCAGCATCTTAAAGATTAGCTCACAGATGACAGTGGATTAAGCTATGAACCGGCTAATATAGTTAAGTCTCCCCAAAAAATTCATTACGTCATTCTTGTTCTTTGGCGGTGGCAATTTATGAATGGATTTTACCTTTGATGGATCAAGTTCTATTCCTCGGTGACTCACAATGAACCCGTGTAGTTTTTTTGGTAGGAACCCTGATGCACATTTGGCGGGATTCAGCTTCAAGTTGTACCTTCTTAGTCTATTGAAGAACTTCCTCAAATCTTCCATATGGTCAGTGGCTCTCTTGGACTTGACGATGGCATAATCTACATATATCTCGATCGCTTTGTGTATCATATGATGGAAAATGGTAGTCATGGCCCTCATGTAGGTGGCCCCAGCATTCTTTAACCCAAACATCATCATCTTGTAACAGTACATTCCCCACGACATAATGAAAGTTGTTTTCTCAGCATCCTCTTCATCCATCATATCTAATGATACCCAGCAAAACAATCAATGAACGACTACAACTCATGCTTGGAGCAGTTGTCAATTAGAATGTGTATGTCTGGCAAGGGGAAGTCATCTTTGGGACTAGCCGGGTTGAGGTCCCTGTAGTTGACACAGACTCTAACCTTCCCGTCCTTTTTGGCAATGGAACAATATTGGCTAACCATGTTGGATACTCTACTACGTACCATGAGGACCTTAGCCTTGACTTTCTTAGTGACTTCCTCCTTGATTCTCAAACTCATGTCAGGTTTGAACTTTCTAAGCTTCTGCTTTACCAGCGGACATATAGGATCGATTGGCAGTTTGTGTGCCATAATAGATGTACTCAATCCAGTCATGTTGTCATACAACCAAGCGAATATGTCCTCATATTCCCTTAGAAATTCTGTGAACTCTACCTTTTCTGATGGTGACAAGTGAACACGACTTTTCCTTTTCTTATGGTCACAAGTGAACACTGATGTGCGTTTCTTTGACGTTTTTTGCATCTCCCAGATTAACAACCTCGATCTCCTCCAAGTTAGACTTAGGTCAATTTTCAAAACCCTTAACCTCTTTAATAACCTCTTTTGGTATATCATATTCTTTTGAATTTGTATTCGTTTGCTGCATTGTCTCGTTGCATGTCACAGTCGTTGGTTCATAAAGATAAGTAATATTAATGCTATGTAAATAAAGTAAACAAGAGAAAGTAATAATAGTAAGATTTATAAGAAATTAGAATACTTGGATAAATTTTGTAATAGTTTTGAACATTTGAACTTCTTTTTCAAAAATGCGAAAAGAGTCCACTAGTGAAAAATAGGGCTAATGCATGGTGCTTTGTTCAGCCTTGCTACCCCGAAGCCTTCCGGTAACTGGTGGTTCTGATTGACCAATTTTTGAGGGGCTCACGACTCACAATAGTCCATATCTTCCAAGAATAAATTCCTCATCGCGCTAGTACTTCATCTTCTTCGGACTCATATATAACATCAGCTGGTTAGAAAGTCTGTTCCAAGCGAGGTATGGTATACTCTAGTGGGTAATATGGACTGCGCCATGGCGGTGACCAGTGGTTAATTTCTTCCCAAGTGTACTCGTATCCCAGACCAAAAGTGGTACCATGTTTCTTCAACTTGATGGTCATAGTAATTCCTTGGAGGTTCTTGTCGAGTCTTTTGCCTGGTTCATACCCACACAAGTTCAATATGCTTTCGATTTTCTTATCCCACCATTTATCCTTATCCATGGTGTTGACTCGCTTGATGTGGTGGTAGGTTTCTCCGACTGTCTTTCTCATTCCTCCGATTGCCAGGATGGTCTAGCGACTGTATTTCGGATTACCACCATCACTGTGAATAATCACCTCTTGGTGATTCCATTCAAGTTTCTGTGCCTGATGTAGGGTTAATGCTACATCTTCAGTGGCATCAATCCATGGACGTCACAACAAAAGGTTGTAAGACGTCGGCACGTCTATCACTTGAAAGTCAACATCGAACCAAGTAGGCCCCATCTATAAACACAGGTTAATCTCCCCAATAGTGGACCTTTGGGAACCATCGAAAGCTTTGACGATGGCCCCGTCTTTGATCTCATGCAGACCTTTCCCCAATGTTTTAAGCGTTACCTGTTGATAGATGTTGAGGCTGGACCCTTCGTTAATCAAGACACTAGTGATGAAATAATCCTCGCATTGCGCAGTGATGTGCAACGCCTTGTTGTGGTTTAGCCCTTCTGGTTGCAGCTCATCTTCGTGGAAAGTGATTTTGTGACTCTCCAATAGTTTCCCTTCTATGTTAGCCATTTCTCCTCCAATTATGTTGCTGGATACATATGCCTCGCTCAACACCTTCGATAAGGCATTCTTCAGAGCTTCACAATAGAGCTAAGATAGAGATTTAGGTCGGCGATTTGTTTAGCTGGTCGATGACTGAATACTCTTTGGCTTGAATTTTCCTCTAGAGGTTGTCAGACCCTGTTTTAGTAATGGTTAGTCGACAAGAGGCCTACCTATTTGACTCAGCCAAGTGCTCCGGGGTATAAACCCTGCCGGTTCTTGTCATACCCTGTGCTGAAATTGCTTCCCCAGATTTGGTCTTCCCTTTCCTTCTCGCCTCGGCGGTGTAATCCCATGGAATGACTTTTCAGTAGAATGGTGTTACGTCTTTCATTACTACCGAAATTGGCACATTTGCTTTGGAAGTTAATACAGTAACCTCAAATGGTATAGACACTTTTGGCGACCCAAACTCAACTTCAATTGGTGTTGGCATCTTTGTGAAAGATGGTGTTTCAAGATTAAGTGGTATGGACATGTTCACCTTGGCGTCTTCGGAAATCTATATCTGGACCACGATCGGTTTAAGGGTGACTGTTGGTTTCCTTGGCTCGTCACCTTCCGCTATCAATTCAATCGATCCCTTGGGGTCCCAATAATCTTCTATTTCAATCATGTGAACGCCTCCACCCTTGTGGTCTGGTAGAAGGTTGCTACGGACGCTCGGAGCAGGCTTCTTTTCCACGTTGATCTTGTCGTCAATCGAAAGCAAAGATCTTATCCTTCGGAGGACGGCACTCATCAATGGTATGCTCCTTCATGACGAATGGTATGTATAGGAATTTGGATTGACCCATTTGGAAGGGTTTTCCAGGGTTATGGTAGGGATGGAGGTGACGTAACCAACAACTTTGAGCCTTTTATATAAAGGGTCGATCGGTTCAGCAATGGCAGTAAATTATTTGGGAGGTCTGCGATCGAAGTTTGGTTGGGGTCTAGGAATGTTTTGGCGAGTGGGAGGTGATTGATAGTGAGAGGGTTGAGTGTTGTAGGCTTGGTGGACATGTGCACGTTGGGAATATCTGGGTAAAGTGGGCTAATATGTGGGTGGTGGAGGTGAATTGTAAGTAGGTGGTGGAGCTTGGTATGAGGGCAAGGGTGCTTGGTAATTTGGGGCAGGCTGATATGTGTGATGAGATATTGGGTAGGTTTGGTATTTTATTGGGGATTTTGTTCTCTGTGCGACCATCACAGCGCTTACGTCACTTTTTTGGGATGTGCCACAAGATTGTAGAGCCTTGTTGGTAGCCTGCAAAACCTCAAGGTTTGTGACCATACCACTTTTAATAGATTCCTTGATCCTCTCCCCTAGCTTGATGATGTCGGAAAATTTCTGGCCTTCAATCAACATTAACCTCTTATAATACTGTGGTTCTTGAGCTTGGATGCAAAACCTGTTCATCTGTTCTTCTTCTAAATCCAATCCGACCTTAGAAACTTATGATCTCCAACGAGTAGCATACTCGCTAAATGTCTCTATTGGTTTCTTCTTCAAGTTCTTGATGTAGAACACATCTGGTGCATTCTCCGTATTGAACTTGAACCTGTCCATGAAATTGGATGCCATACCTACCGAACTCATCCACTTCTTTGGATCTTGGCTAATGTACCAAGATAGAGCATCTCCTTTCAGACTTCTCATAAAGAGCTTCGTACGGATCTTTTCATCCTTCCCCACACCGACCAGCTTGTCGCAGTATGTCCTCAAATAGCCTCTGGTATCCCCTGTGCCATCAAACATCTCGAACTTGAGAGATTTGTACCCCTCTTGTAGTTTGATTTCTTGATGAATGCAAAGGTCTTTGTAGTTTAGTCCCTCGATCCCCTTGCTTCCTTCGATACCTTAGACTCGTCTAGTTAGCTTCTTGGGTTCTACAGCCAGATTCCTAATATGAGAGTCTTTGTCATCAGACTCAGGTGTGCTTGAGATAGGTTGAATAGGGTGTGGTATGCTTTCAACATAGATGGGGGTATTATGATGAGGGTAATAATGGTCATATGTGGAGTTTACAGGTTCCGGGATGAGCAGTGGAGTATTGTTGGAGGTGTTGCAAGTTTGGCAGTGGTCTTGAGGAGCGGAGTGGTTTTATGGTTTCAGAATGTATTGTGGGGGTGTTGAATTTTGAGTGTTTGGGAAACTGACATATGGGGTAGTGAGAGATAATTACAAGCTTGCAAAGTTCTGAACTTTGTCCAGTTTTCTTAAAATTTCAAAAACTTCTGTTCAAACTGGGCGGCACTTTCCTTGGAAACCTGAATATCCTAAGGAACTTCTACCTGTTCAACTGGGTACTCTTTTCTGATGTTGTTCAAGTCTTCCACCCTTATTCTTGTTTTTGACGGGACTAGGAGGAGGAGTAGGCAGAGGAGGTTGTGGGACCTTGGATCATGTGGAGCATGATGACGATGCTAAAGTGCACGAACTAACCTTTGGGGAGGGAAAAAACAAAAAGTAAAACAAGGTAACAAGTTAGTGCGGATTATAAGAAAGGAAGTTGTGATATTAAACACATAGTAGGAGAATATAAATCTTGTCCTAATTTGGGTGCCTCGTTGTGCCCGAGGTAGGCCTAAAGACAAATTGATTTGGAGAGCTTATAATGTTAAATGCCTTATTTTATTGATAAAAATAAGACGAATCCCAAAACGACACTAAAATAGAAGAAAATAAAATGTCACTAATGGCTGTTGGCCTTATTACATTCTTAAAAAAAAAAGAAATAAATCCTAACTACTTGAACCTAGAATGACCTTCCCGTGACTCGACATCTTTAGCTCCATCAAATAGCTTCACGAGCTCACGAAGTCCCAGAAGCAAGTAGGCCCTGGCCAGTTATCCACCTTCATTTCCTTCAGCGTTCTGGCAGTCCTTAATCTTTTGGAATTTCCTCTCTAGCTCCCCTAAACCCTGCTCCAAGTACCCCGGTCGCTTGTTGGCTCTGAGCCATGTCTTTCTGTTATTCAATTAGCTTTTGATGGGCTTCTTGAATTTCTCAGTGGTCACTTTCGCATACCTGAATCTTCATGCGCAATTGGTTGTACGTAGCCTATACTTCAGCCTTTTCGTCGATGATCATGTGACCTTGAACAAACTCGGGTGTACCTAACCCATTATGATTGTCTTCTAACCAGACTGGATAGTATGGAGAATAACCAGCATGGTACCTGTCTGGTTCAATGGAATCTTTCCCTAGGATGATTTTGTAGTGCCAAATATGCTGAGCATGGCACTTGTGAAGGCTATCGTCATCCTGAAAGTCGGCCGTGAAGTGACTAATCTTTTCAACCCTTGGTATAACCTGCTTTCTTCCTTCCTATCTCATGACTCAGAGAGGGATGTAAGGATAAGTTCCTCTCAGACCGATGAGTATATGAAACCGTACATCGCGAGATCGGATAATTTACTCTTTAGTAGGGAACCATTCGAACATCTACTGTACTTGGTCCTCTTTCAAATTTTCAAACAACTCCACCCACCCATAGGCATCTTCTGGTTGAGGAAACATGTTGGGCATATAGTTCATTTACCTTGGTTGATGGAAGGCGATATGATCATTCCAGTCGCTGCGCAGAATCTCTTGTCAATATTCACCCTTTTGGAGGTGCTCCATAAGCCAGAGTTGCAGTAGTAAGTTACAACCCTCAAAGTGATTCGCCCCTCATTAACAGTTTTCCAAAGATCAGTATATTTCCACAATGATCATAGGAACTATGGAAAAGGGTTGCCTGTCAATTCCTTCTATTAATGTTATGATGACCATGGCTAGTATGGTATGGATCCTAGCCTTCTTCATACGAAATACTATCATACCCAAAAAGCAGAACATAAAGACGAAGACCCTTTGGTGGATATGCCCCAATGATGTAAGGGTGAATTAATCCGGGTAAGTACGGTAGGACTTTCTATGACCATACCTCTCATACAGATAGTCAAAAATAATGTAGAAATCCTCTAAACATGTCAAGTATGGATTCTTCTTTAGTCCCATCATTTTGAGAAAACTCCTACTCTTGCGATTTTCCGGAATAAGCAAACACGGAGTCTCCCATGAGATACCAGCTAGTACTCCTATTCACTACAGCAAAGGTGTCATTTCAAGGTCCTCGAAGCGGAACAAAAACCTATCTCCATCCCAAAATAGAGTTGCAACCTCTACAATTTTGTTGTTGGGTTGGATTTCCTAAAGAGAAGGCAAATTTCCCAAATATTTGCAAACAATAGTCTGATCACTGGAGTGAATGTCTTCCAACCAGCTTAGCAACCTTGAGTGGATGTTGGTTACCATGCCGAATCAGGGGACTTCGTGCCTTATTTTATGTAAAACAAAAGAGTTAGGCCCTTACCCTGCCAGACTCGACAATTTAAATATCAATAATTGGCATAAGCATCACGTTGTTCTCCAAATAAATGCACAGACATGGTGGTGTCTGTTTGGGTTGCAAGGAAACCCAGTCGACTTTGGACAAGGCTATCTTAAAGAGTCATTATGCGGACATCATAACTGACTCGGCTAGGTTTGATAGTGATGCATGCACAATTGAACAGAGTAAGGTTTCAATGGGGTGTTAGACCGGTGCCCTTGAGCGGACAACTCAAGAGGGAAATGCACGGATTCGTCGGCTACAATGTTGATCGATTGGTTTTACCGCAAATATGCCTTTGCCAAATTTAGGGAGTGATAACATCGGAAGGGCGCAACAACTCATTATATGCGTTTGTTGATACCCAATTTTTCACTACATATTTTTCATACCCAAAATACTTTCAAAATATCCTATATGAGCATCACAAAGGGTTTTGACATTTTAAAGGATTTTTAAAACTAATTTACGGCCTATTCTACACTATAAAACCCAATAATTTTTCCCAAAACTTGCTATTTTGGAGAATAATTTATTTTTATTCTCACATTTACCCAAAAATATATTTGGCATAATTTTATAAACTCGTTTGGTATTTTAAAAATTAAACTGCATGTAATTCCAATTTTCGCCCACTTTTAGATTTTATAGACTTTTAATTACAAAATCAATCCTAATATTTTTCAATTAATATTTACATATTATTTATCATCTTAGTTCTTTTAATTTGATTTTATAATAGTGTTACTATTTTTATAAAATCAAAAGGGAAAATGGGCTATTTCAATTATGGCCTCAATTTCTTTCAATTATAGCATATTTTGACCCCCCCTTTATCGACCCAAAAAAATCCTCTGCCTTCTCTCTAGGCACTATTCACAGAATAGTATTTCCATCACTATTCATCGGCTATATCGCCGGAATCTGGTGGTGGATTGTCATTTTGGTGTCACGACATCCCCTTATCGTTGCGAATAATCTCCAATAGATTTTATACTCAAATCTATAGCCAATTTCTCTAAATCTTGAATCTAGTTTTCGATTTCCTGTAGCTTTTCGAAATTTTGAGAGCTACTATCCAACTGGTTTCATTTCCTAATCCTTATACAATTTTTCTAAGATCGTTACAATTTACTGTTCTCGGCAGCTTAGAATAATGACTGAATTGAATTGTGTCATCGTGTAGTGATCTTGGCAACCATGTCTGCGCGGACCTCTCCCCAGCCTTTGGCTGTGGGAGAGGATTCTGTTTCAAATGATAAGTTCAAACAATCATATGCTTCAACTATACAAGAAAAACAGCCAGCTTCGACTAAAATAGAGCTATGTCCAGTTATTTACAATCATGATGAACCTATAATTCAATTTACGATGGAAGAGATTAACAACTTCACTAAGGAAGAAGGGTTACATCAGGCAGTTATTCTAAAATTCTCATATGGCAGACCTGATTTAGCGGAAGTGAGAAAGATGTTCTCGTCGCAATTTGATGTTCAAGGTCACTGCAATGTTGGACAGTTGGAATTTCGGCATCTGTTAATCAGATTTGATCTGTATGATGATTATGTTCGCTTCCTTTCACAGTCGACTGGATACCTTATATCCAAAGGCGAAGAATACTTTTTCAAAACATTTCCATGGTCTTTCGGTTTCAATCCGAGGGAAGAGACACCGATGGTAGTTGTGTGGATATCACTGCCAGGCCTGCCTCCAAATTTCTTTGCTAAGAGATCATTAATGTCTATAGCCTCAGCTTTTGGAAAACCTCTTGCTGTTGACAAGGCGACGCAGGACAGAACGAGACCTAGCGCGGCAAGAGTTAAGGTTATAGTAGACATTTTGAATAAACATCCAAAAAGGTCACGCTGCAGATTTTAGATTCTGCTTCAAGTAAAACTGTCGAATTCCATCAACAAATTGTTTTCGACAATCTGCCAAAGTACTGTGCTTACTACAAACATTAAGGGCACGACGTAAAGGCCTGCAGAATCAGAAAAGAAAAAGCTGAAGCAGATGTGGTGATAGAGGATAATGTGGTTACTGATCTGATTCGTAATGATGGGAATGAAGTTGACAAATTACAAGGGGATGCAAGGGACTTTCTAAATGGTAAACGAGCTGGACAACGAGCTAAGGATTTGCAAGATAAAGCTGATAATTCAGGAGCTGAATTAATAAAAGTCGCACATCACATTGCACATTCAGCTGAAGCAGTGACTTCTCAAATGAATAATGAGAATTGTGGTCATTTTGATGTAGCTGTACAAGATGCTATGAAATAGAATGTTCCTTAAACTTCTGTGAAAGAAAGGACTGATGCAGATCAACTTTTTATTTTGAAGACTGCTGTAGTAACTGAAATGGCAGAGGCATCACATATAACATCTCCAGTTGAGTCCATGAAGGAGGTGCATAATTTGGACAATCATAAGTCTACAACTCATGCTCGATCAGATGTTGATTCTACTGGGAAAAAACAGTCATCTGCATATTATATCAATAATAGTGCACAGGCTGAGCATTTGGTCGAAAGGGATGGACAGCATTTCAAGAGCAATGTGCAGCAGCAAGTTTTGTCAGCTGCTACATGTGCAGAAACTTTGCCAATAATAGAGGGTGATTCTGACTTTTTTTGTACACTGCAGAACACTGTTCCATTGAAAATGCATTGTATGGTTGATTATGAAAAGATAGTATCAAATTTAGGTAATGCCGGGACAATGAAAAGCAATGTAAAACATAGCAGTCATAGTGCAAAGAATGGGCAGATGATTGGTCATGAAGGATAGCAGCACAGGAGCAATCTGCAGCATCTAAGAACTGTTGATGCAGTAAATGGAAAAATGACTTCAAACTTGAAACCTGCAGATCCAACTACTAAGCCCGAAAATTTTGATGCAAAAAGTGTCCAACAGAAGTTCATTGAACAGCAGCACACTAAGCAGATTTCTAACATTGGCAATGCTACTATGTTGGTCAAGCAAATGGAAACAATATGGAGGCCCTAGACACAGATCACACTGTTTTGACTGTGCAACCAAGAGAGAAGTCGACAGTTTCTACTATCAAGGATGACTCACACAAAACTGGACAACAACATTATGCTCGAGCTGTAACCCAATTAACAGCAAGGTTTCCAGAGGATGACAATGAGCAGAAATCAATTCCACAGGATATCTCAAATCAGCCAGATAGTTTTAAACAAAGCAATGTGAGTTCATTCACACATAAAACAGCTGCTGTTTCAAATAAATCTTTATCCAGTAGAGGGTTAGAGTCTGCCAAGAACCATATTGCTCCAACTGTTAAGATAAGAGACATGGTCATTAAATCAAAACTGTGGAAAGACCAACGAGAATACGACGATGAAGAGCCCTGGAGAGAAGGACTGTTCGATGAAGACAACACATGAGAAGACTGTGAACCACATGAGAAGTCAACACAGGCAGTTGCTGCAGTTCCTAGCTGTCCTGAGGATCGACATTTAACTGAATGTAATTACCAGGATAATGTGAATGAAAGGGCTCAAACTCAACTTAGTATGATTGCTACTAAAGATTTAGCTGCTGGCGATGTCTCTAAGTGGAAAGATCATCGATATTTTTGTGCAAATTTGAAAAGGGAGCGGGAAAATACGCTGAAACAACTATTTCTTTTTGAAAATCATCGAGTCGAAAGAGTAATCAAGGATGAAATTCAAAGTCCATATCTTGAAAACTCTTTAAAGGGAAAATCAAAGATCAAGTGGGAGGCCCCAGATTTCATTCCAAGTAAGCCTACTGTTTCCACATGCATTCACTTCCTAGATACACCACCAAAAATTGCGAATGGCCACATTGGAACGAGTACGGCAGGTTCTATCTTGATGAAAAATGCAACATGGTCCGACAAGAAAACAAATGTTAGGCAAATTCCAATTAGAGCGGCCAAACAAAAGAAGACTACTAAAATTTTGTCATCAAAGTCCAATCGTTCAAAAAATAAAAGATGATTCTTGAATACTTTTTGAACAAGTTGGAAGAGAATGAAATAGAAATACCACTTGAAGGTTATACAAGATTGGGAAATAAGGGACAACAATCAACTGGGTACTACATATTATTCTACCACTTTTTTAGTATCCTCATTTGTAATCTCATCACAGAGTATGTTATAAACTCTGTGATGATCATAAAATATTTTGTCATGTCAAGTTCTTATTTAATGCATTCTGGACTATAAGTAAGGTTGCCATGCCTCAATAGGATTAGCATGGTAAGGTTAGCCCGGTTTGTATTTAACAA
Organism: Nicotiana benthamiana; assembly: GCA_034376525.1. Lineage (NCBI taxonomy): Eukaryota > Viridiplantae > Streptophyta > Magnoliopsida > Solanales > Solanaceae > Nicotiana > Nicotiana benthamiana. The sequence continues at coordinate 41,607,352 of CM067339.1, read as the reverse complement.
TAGCAGTGTTAATGCCCCCCTTATTTGTACTTTTCCTAAGTGTTTGTAATTTTATATCAGTTATTAATAAAAATCTAGCACTAGGCGCTTGCATAGTGATTTAATTTTTTTACCCATTTTGTCTTATCCGCCTGTTGGTATCATTTAATCCTGCTCGTTGATCATTTTGATCAATGGCCCACATCCCTTCTTTCCTTTTTAATTTTGAACCACCCGAACCCTAATCTCATTTCCATTTCGACCGCTGTCCTCAAACCCCCCTTCTCTCAAATCTCTCTAACACTCTCAAACATTAGCTTCCTCTGTCGTCTTCTTCGACCAATTCTCGTCGGAGTCCATGGTTTATCAGGCCATGGACGGCCTGTGCTCCTTTCCCTTCACCCAAAATCATGGCTATTCAAGGTTTTCGAGGTTCAACCTCAACGAGTCCATTTCAGATCCTCTGCCAATTTGTGTTCCTGTGGCTTCTCTAGCTCCGTTCCGACGTGTTCGGACCTCAAGAGCCTAGATATGGATAAGATCTATTCTAGGCCAGATCCTTTCAAAGCCTTCTCGTTTCTAGGGTTTTTGAGAAACCCTATAAGCTTTTCGAGGTTCATCCTTTCATTATTTTCTTAGATATATGATATACATTTGGTATACTTGAAGTTTCAAAGCTTTTTCCAAATTTCTCTTTTCAAAATTAGTCAGTTTCAATTTAGGGTTTCCAAAGAACCATTAAAACAATTTCTGTTTCTTCATCTTCTTCTTTCTTTATGTGAATCTACCTATATATGTTTTTTTCTTATGTGTTTTTGCTTGTGCATATCTTCACTTATGTTTTTATGTTTTGTTGTTATTATGCATGTTCTTCTACTTGTGCTCTGTTATCTCTTCTATTGTTTCTGCAGGATGCTTTTACAAGTCTAGCTTATGTGTTCCTTTACCATTTTCTTACTGAGATTTTATTTTCCTTTACTGGACTTGTTTTTTGAGTTCTAAACCTGTTTCGCGTATTGTTTCTTAAGTTCTATGCCACCTCTCTTATCTCTTGAACTTGCTTGAGTTCTGAGCTTTTCTTAAACATGATTTTTTCTTTTTACTCTATTGCTTCAAACTTGCCATCATATCTGTGTTCCTTCTCATGAGACTCCCTAAGTCTATTTCGATGGCTTACCCTCTCCTTTCTGTACCTTATTAGAATTTAAAACCCTGGGCTTTAGGGTTTCTGCGAGTTTGGGTCTTTGTGTCTAGACTAGGGTTCTAATTTGACCCTAGACTGAACTGGAATCTTTTTCTTATGATTTGTACACGGTCTATGCCAACCATTTCTTTCTTGTTTGACGCTTGTGTGCTTTATTTTTCTTTCAAAAGGATTCTGCCAACTTGTAATTGATTTCAATCTCCATTAATAAGGCTCGATTGATTTGTTATTGATTTTCCCAATCGAACTTTTCCTCACCATTTTTCTAACTAAGTTCATTCGAACAGAGCTTTTTACTGGCTGTTTGATTGATCTACTTGCATTATTACTCATAAATCATGTACGATAGGATTCTTGCCTTATATAATCCCTATGTATTTACCTGTGTTATGTTACTTTGGAAAGGTTTTTTAATTATTCTCCTTTCCTTAATTGTCTCATGCCCGTTTGAAATCAAAATCCCTTAACCTTAGGGAGACCTGCTGTGATTGATTGCAAACTATTTCTTGTCTTTTGTTTACTCGTTTTCTACACTATAAAAATATGACACTACACACAGTGCAACACAGACTTCAGACTTCAATTGAACACTACACAAGTTCAATACTTTCTCTACTGCTGTTTTCTCTATTTCTAATAATGAGCACTCAGCTCCTATTCTCTTTTACTTCTTGAAACATTCTTGAGTTCCTTCTGAACTCTAAAGTAATTGCTGAAGAAGTTGAGTTTACTCCTGCTGACTTCTAGTTGTTTACTTGCTCTTATTGTCCTGTTATTCTAGTATTTGAAGTTGGTATGTCACTCTTACTTAAATAATGCCTCCTCCACTATGTGTTTATTTTACTCTTAGCCTGTTATGCTTTCATACCTTATGTTTCTTCACCTTTAGTCTGTTATGCTTTCTTTCTGTAAATGCTTCTCTATGCGAGTCCCTTCATTTTAATCCCTTTGTATGAGAGTATAGTTCCAGTCATGGCACATCATTGCTGCTTGTGACTTTGAAATATGTTCTTTTGAACCCTTACTCAAGCCAATTCCCACTCCCCTTTCCCCTTTGTATGCTGAGCCTTGACTCAAGTCTGGTGGTGTCTTAATCACCATCTAAACTCAGGTCTGACCTTTGAGGTCTGCTCTTAATTTTTTTGGACCAAGCAACTTGTCAGGGGTGAGCCAGTCTATACCCATGGCTGGGCATGACCACCATTTGCAATGGTTCCCTAATCCCTCTCTCACTTTGCACTTATTCCTAGTTCTAAGTTCTACCCCCTTTGGTAAGCCATGCTTTGGGACCCTGGAGCTCCCTCTGAACTTGGATGCCTTAGGGATGGCTATTCAATACTTCACTCTTCTGTCCTAATTAGTAGCCATAATGTAAGCACTGCCTGGAGCCCTTCAGGCTCCTTGGAACTCTGAACCACTTTGGATAAGAGAAGTCTTTGGAATTTTTATATCCGGAATTGTTTAATCATATGCTATTGGACACTACGGTTGCATTAGGCGGTTTGGATCTAGCTTTTAATTTTGATGTACTTTATATTTTCTCTCCATCTTTTCAGGTTCTGTAATCATTTTTGTATAAAGAACTTGGGAATTATAGTAAAAGGGCATGGGAGGGTTTTACTTTATTGCATCAAATAAAAGATAGATACCATGTCTATAGGTTTAATGTGTAAATTCAATCACGTAGATACCATGTCTATTGGATTAATGTGTTAAATATGTCACCTAAATACCATGTCTTTAGGTTTAACGTTTCAATTAAGTCACTTAGATGTTATGTCTACAAAATTAATGCAAAATTCAGTTATCTAGAAATTCTGCCTACAAGATTTAATATTCAGTCATATTTCAAGTAATTAAAATTTTTTCCTATGGGATTAATATTCATAAAACAAGTTGCATATAGAAACCTTGTTTATAGGGAATGCATACACATTAAGCTAGCCGTAGGATAATCAAATAATCACTCCTTCATCAGTTTAACAACAGGTCTTAAGAAATCAAGTACAGATATCATGTCTATAGGAGTTCGTATCAAACTTGCCTAATTTGTTTAAATATTAAAAATTTGCTAACTGCCCTTAACATCTAACATAAAGTTTTCAATAAAAACTCCCATAAAACTGTATGCTTCTTAAAATTTTGCAAGTTTGCATCTCTCCTTTGAAACAATCTTTTAAATCTTCTGCCTAAGTGTTTTAGTCAGTCCTTAAGAAATATCTTTCTAAACAATCCTACAATTCATTCTTCCATTCTTAAGTATTTTCTCTTCAAAAACTCTTTCGCAACTATACTATATTTTACTCAAACAAGTCTGTTGATTTCAAAATTCATTTCTGAACTTCTGAAATCTCAACCTTCAACTTCAACTCTGATGCATCAGGCCATCTTTTCAGAAATCAGTGTTTTTGCGAATAACTCTTTTGAAATACTCCAATTTCTGACAATTGGATATGAGTTTCCTAATGAAATTTTTTGATCTAATTCTATGTGTTAAACTAGTTCGTATGCTGCTTAAGTTTTAACTTAAAGACCAAAACAGTATGTGTAAGTCATGCTAAACTATATATTATCTGATTTTTGGGTTTTTATTGAGCCTTACATGTTTCTTTGTTAATCCCCTCTACTTGTTGTTTATTTTTTTTTGTCGAAGCCAGTATTTTATCCTTTAAACCCCATATATGCCTCTACCTCATTCCTTTCCCTTTTAGGATTAGAAGTCCCAATACCCAGGGACTTATAAGTTGGGACGGGTAGTAGCATGAAATAAATAAACGAGACTAATCGTGTTTAAATAACTTAACGGGGTGGAAAGGGTAGAATATGAATATCATGACTGGTGCGCTAATATCTCGTGCGACCCCTCTTTGGAGGAGTGATTGCTGGATATTGCATTAATGGGATCCATTTTTTGTATAAACCTAGGAACCCTTTTCCATTTTCTTTATTTGTGATGTCTTCTTTAATTCTGTTTCTTTAAATTAACTTTTTAAGTTGTCCCTTTCTATCTTTTTTTCCTTTTTAAAGGCGTAAAACTTATTCATGATTCTTATGTGCAAAGCCTTATTTGTTTTCTTCTCCTTCATTTAATGTCATAAATAAAGCATAGCCGTGAACCACACTAGTGGATCTTGAGGGGTGCCTAACACCTTCCCCTTCGAGATAATCTCAAGCCCTTACCCGAACTCTGGTTTACTTTTCAAAATTGCTTCTTTTCTCTAAGTGTCCTAATGCACTATAATCATTAAGTGGCGATTCTTCAAATTCTATAACCCGATTCCCGCAACGGAATAGGACTTGTCTTTCCCATAATGTCATAAACCCAATTTCGCTCTTTAGAAAAAGGGGGCGTCGACAGCATGGTGACTCTGCTGGGGATTTCTTTAGGCTTTTACCTTTATATGCTTTGTGTGACTTTATTGCTTTGTTAATTGCCTTTATTTTTTGACTTTAATTATTTTATCGTGGAAACTAACTTGACTCTTCATGTCTTTCCTTTCCTTTAACTGCTTTTCTTTAATGCTTTATTACAATTTCAATAGCGTTGTAATTTTTGAGCATCTATTGTAATCTTTTGCTTTATGAACGTGAAAATACATGCAACTTGCTTCATTCTGTAATTGCACCTTCAACATCATACTTCACTCGTGCCAAAACAAATACTATAGCAATGCTTATAATGAGTGGTTGCGCTCTTCCAATATTATCACCTCCTAAATTTAGCAAAGACATATTTTCAGTAAAACCAGTCGATCAACGGTGTAGTCGACGGTTCCGCGCCTTTTCCTCTTGAGTTTTCCACTCAAGGGTACCTTGTCTAGAACTTCAAAAAAAAAATAGAAACCTTACTATGTTAAAATATTCATGCATCATGGTCCAATCTAGCTGAGTCACTTATGTTGTCTGCATAATAACTCGTTAAGATATCCTAGTCTATGGTCCATCGGGTTTCCATTGAAACCAAAAATGGACACCTCCATGTTATGTGCATTTATTTGGAGAACTAAATGCCTTTATGCTAATTATTGATTCAAATAGTCGAGTATGGGTCTAACCCTATATTTTGCTGGAAATGAGGCACGAAGTCCCAAGATTCGGTCGAGTAACAAACATTCACTCAAGGCTGCTAAGCTAGTGGGGGGATCTTCACACAAGCGATCAGACTCTTGTCCGCAAGTACTTAGGGAATTTGCCCTCAGTTCTGGAAATCCAGCCTGATAACAAAATCATAGAGGCTACAACTCTATTCTGGGATAGTGATCGTTCGGTGTTTCACCTCGGGGATATGGAAATGACTCATTTACTGGAAGAAATAACGGGTCTAGCTGGTATTCCCTGGGAGACTCCGGGTCTGCTTATGCCGGAGAACCGAAAATGTAGAGGCTTTCTTAAGATGAAGGGACTCATTAAATATCCCAATCAAGCTTGTTTGAAAATCTCCTACATACCATTAGACTACTTGTACGAGAAATATGGACATAGTAAGTCTTACCGCACCTATACCGAGGAATTCGCCCTTACCTCCTTAGGGAATATAGATAGAAGGGTCTATGTGTTCATTTTCTGTTTCGTGGGTATGATAATCTTTCCTATGAAGAAGGCTAGGATCCACACCATACTAGGCATGGTAACCAAGTCTACGCTTTAAGGAATCGACGAGCAGTCTTTCAGCATTGCCCATGATCATCGCCAAAATCTATCGAGCCTTGGGAAAATTCCAACAAGGGGCCCACAATTTGAAGGTTGTAAGCTATTACTGAAACTCTATCTAATAGAACACCTTCACAAGGGTGACTACCGATATGAGATTATACGCAGGTATTGAGAAAATCATATTGCTTTCCACCACCTAAAGAGAATGAACTTCATGCCCGACATTTTTGTTTAGCCGGAGGACACTGGAGGATGGGTAGAGCTATTTGAGAATTTAAAGGAAGGACAAGTACAGTGGATATTCGAGTGGTTCCTAACAAGAGATTTCATTGTTCGTTCTTGAGATGTACCATTCCTCAAACTCATCGGCCTGAGGGGAACTCATCCTTATGTCCCTCTCCCAGCCATGATGCTAGCTGGAAGAAATCAGATAATACCAAGGTAGAAAAAACGAGTCACTTCAAGGATGACATTCAAGAGGATGATAGCCCCCACCGATGTCACGCTCAACACATGTGGCATTGGAAGCTCGTGTTGGGAAGAGAAATTTTTGAGGCAGACAGGTATCATGCAGGATGTGTACCACATTACTCGGGTTGGTTAGAGGACAATCACAGTGGTTTAGGTCATCCAGGGTTCGTCCGAGGTCACAAGCTTATCGATGAAAAGTCTAAGCACATGTTAAGTACAACCAATTGTGAAAGGATTCGGGAATGCGAGAGTGAATGCCGGGAAATACAAGAAGCTCACTAAAAGTTGATCGACGAGTTGACGGATATGGTTTTCAACGCCAACAATCGGCTAGGGTATCTGGAACGAGGTCTAGTGGAGTTGGAAAGAAAGTTCTTGAAGAGGATTGAAGATAGTCAACATACCGAGGGAAGTGCGGATGGACATCTAGCTCGATCCAATCTGCTGCTAGGACTACGAGAGTTGATGAAACTGTACAAGGGAGGCAAGAATACCAAATTCGGGGAAGGAACTTCTGGGACAAAGTAGTTAGGATCTTTATTTTCTGCTTTCGTAATGTAATAAGTCCACTGGCCATTTGTGACACTTTTATTTTCGTTATTTTTAAATTGTGTTTTTAGACTGGTCTTGTTTTCACTAATAAAATAAAGCATTTAGAATTATAAGTTCTCCAAATTTAATTTGTCGCTAGGCCTACCTCGGGCACAATGAGGCACCCAAATTAGGAAACGACTTATACTACTGCAGAACATATTTAAATATCACAATATTTTCCTTCTCAGAATACGCACTAATTATTTACTTTTTTTCTTTTTTTATTCCCCTCCCCAAAGGTTAGTTTGTGTATTCTTGCACCATCAGCATACTCATCAAGTTCCAAGGGCCCTCCACCCCCTCCTCCTCTGAGTCCTATTAAAAACAAGAACAAAGGCAGAATGGGAGACACCGACACAAGAAAGGAAATTGGGGAAACTTCTTAGAATACTCTAATTACCAATGGAGCTGCTACTCATCTTGAACAGACATTGCCGAAATTTTAGGAAGAATTGGACCAAGTTTGGAACATGGAAAGCCTATCAACCACTCTTGCTCCTGATGTCAACAACCCATACCTCCACAAAATACCCCGCAACCACCAGTACAACTCACTAGTGCCCAGTCCTGAAACACATGCAATAACACTCCACTGCTCATTCCCGACCACAAAACACCACAAACGATTACATCCCCAACAATCCCATCTTTGTGGACACCATACCCCACTATACCCAGCAAATCTCAAGTGCAGCTAAATCAGACGACAAAGACTCCCTCATCAAGAATTTTCCCACTGAACTCAAGAAGTTAACTAGGAGGGTCCAGGGTGTCAAAGGTAGCAAAGGCATTGAGGGGCTGAACTACGAGGATCTTTGTGTTCAACCGGATGTTGAGCTTCCGGAGGGGTACAAACCTCCTATGTTCAAGATGTTTGGCTGTTAAGGTGATCCCAGGGTTCGCCTGAGAATGTATTGTGATAAGCTGGTATGAGTTGGAAGGGAGGAGAAAATTCGCATGAAGCTGTTCATGAGGAGTTTGAAAGGCGACGCTTTATCTTGGTACATCAGCCAAGATTCAAATAACTGGACAAGTTTGTTAAACATGGAATCCGAGTTTATGGATCAATTCATGTTCAACACATAAAATACATCGGATGTATTCTACATTCAGAATTTGAAGAAGAAACCCACAAAAACCATTCACGAGTATGCTACTCGTTGGAGGTCAGATGCTGTCAAGGTCAGACCAGCCCTAGAGGAATAGCAGATGAACAGGTTCTTTTTCCAGGCTTAGGATTCGCAACACTATGAGAGGCTAATGCTGATAGGAGGTCAGAAGTTCTATGACATCATTAAGTTGGGAGAAAGAATTGAGGAAGGTAACAAAAATTGTATGGTTACTAATCTCGAAGCATTAGAGGCCACCAATAAGGCTTTATAGTCTTGTGGCACGTCATAGAAGAAGGATGGGAATTCCATAATGGCTGCGCAAAGAAGTAAATACCTTATGAAATACCGAACATACCCTACAACGCCACTTACATATCAACCTTCCCTAAATTACCAAGCACCCACGCTCACATACCAAATTCCACCACCCACCTACCAATAATCTCCACCTCCACCACCTACATATCAAACCATCTCACCAAGATATTCCCAACCCACATCTGTGTATCAAGACTATAACGCCCAACCTTTACACTATCAGTTACCAACCACCCGCCAAAACTTTCCTCAACCCAGACCAAGTTTCGACAAAAGACCTCCAAGACAATATACCACCATCGCCAAACCAATCGACCAACTATATGAAAGACTAAAAGCAGCCGGCTACGTTACACTTATCCCAGCCATAACTCCAGAAAATCCCTCCCAATGGATTAATCACAACAAAACTTTTGCATACCATTCTGGAATGAAAGGTCGTACCATCGACGAGTGTCCCTCGTTAAAAGATAAGATTTAGAACTTGATTGATAATAAGATCATTATAGCAAAGAGCCCGCTCCCAGTGTCCGTAACAACCCTCTGCCTGACCATAACGGTGGAGGAATTCACATGATCGAGATTGAGAGTGATTGGGACCCTAAAGGGACGATTGGGTTGATTGGCGAAGGAGAGGAACCGAAGAATCCGACTGTCACCCTCAATCCTACTTTTGTCCATATCCAGCCCTCTGAGGGCGACGAGGTAAATGTGTCCGTACCACTTGAGTTCAAAACATCTCCTGTAAAGGCGCTAGGACCAATTGAGGTCGAGTTCAGAGTTCCAAAAGCACCTACGCCATTTGAAGTATCTGTGTCACCTCCAAGGGTGACAATTCCGGTAACGTTGGAAGATGTGACCCCGTTTGACTCAAATGCCATAACCTAGGATTACACAGCTGAAGATAGGAGATGAGGGAAAACAAAAGATGGAATGATCACCGCACAAGGAATGACTAGAATTGGCAGGGTATACACTCCAGAACATTTAGTCCAGCAAGCAATCCCCTGGACGACCTGTTGAAACTAGACCTGATGGCCTTTCGAGAAAGATAAAGGCCAAAGAATACTCGATCGTGGAGCAACAGAACAAAACACCAGCGCAGATTTCCATCCTGTCTATTCTGCAAAGCTCTGAGGTACATAAAAATGCCTTGATGATAATATTGAGTGAAGCATATGTTCCCAGCAACATAACAGGAGGCGAGATGGCGAATATGGTAGGACAAGTGCTGGAAAGCTACAAGATCACTTTCCATGAGGACGAGTTACCACCAAAAGGATTTCGTCACAACAAGGCGTTTCATATCACCAAGCAATGCGAAGATTATTTCAACACTAGAATCCTGGTCGACTGAGGGTCCAGCCTTATCATTTGTCCACTAATAACCCTCAGAACATTAGGGATAGGTTTGCATGAGTTCAAAGATGGAGCTATCAATGTTAATGCTTTTGATGGGTCTCAAAGATCTACTATTGCAGAGATTAGCATGCGTTTGTAGATGGGATCTACTTGGTTCGATGTTGACTTTCAAGTAATAGACGTGTCGGCATCCTACAATTTATTATTGGGGTGACCCTGGATCTACACCGCTGGGGTTGTGGCATCAACCTTGCACCAAGCTGTGAAATTTGAATGGAATCATCAGGAAGTGATCATTCATGGCGACGGTAGTAACCCTATATACAGTTGCCAAACCATCCCAATGATAGGGGGTAGAAGGAGAATAGGCGTAGAAACATACCATCACTTCAAGCAAGCCAATGCCGTAGACAAAGACAAGTGTTGGGATAACAAGATTGAGAGCATCCTGAAATGGAGCGGGTATGAACCCGGAAAAAGACTTGGCAAGAATCTCCAGGGTATCACCAAACCTATCAAACTAAAGAAGCATGGTACCACTTTTGGCTTAGGGTATTAGTACACTTGGGAAGAGTTCAACCATTGATCGCCACCATGGCACAGTCCATACTACACACTGGAGCATCCTATACCTCATTTGGAGTAGACCTTTCATCCAGCTGATACTTTATATGGATCAGAGGACGACGAGGCATTAATATCAATGAAGAACTTGTTTCTGGAAGATGATATGGACTGTTGTGTTATCTTCAAGGAGGAAGGCACTTCCATATAGGCTGCAAATCGTGGGGAACGCCTCACGAGTTGGTCGGTCAGGACCACCAATGCCCAGAAAGCTTAGGGGTAGCAAGACTAAATAAGCGCTATGCATCGCATCTTTACTTTTTACTAGTTGATTTTATCTTTCCGCATTGTCTTTACTTTTGAAAAGTGCTCCGATGTTTCGAACAATTATGAATTTAATCAAAGAATTTTTCAAGTTCATTATATATCTCGCTCTTATTACTTTTCTCCATCATTTAATTTATTTTACACATCATTACTATTACCTATCTTGATGATTAACCAACGACTGTGACTTGCAATGATACATCGCAACAAACGGATGTAGATTCAGAAGAGGATGATATACTAGAGGAAGTTGTCAGGGAGGTCGAGAACTTTGAGAATAGGTCTAAATCCAACTTGGACAAAACTGAGGTTGTTAACTTAGGAGACAAAGAGAATGTCAAGGAAACACGCATCCGTGTGCATTTGTCGCCATCTGAAAGGAAAGAGTACATAGAGTCTCTAAAGAAGTATGAGGACATCTTTGCATGGTCTTATGACGATATCACTGGCTTTAGCACATCCATTGTAGCTCACAGGTTTCCAACAGATCTGATATGTCCACCGGTAAAACAGAAGCTCAAAAAATTCAAATCCGACATGAGTTTGAAAATCAAAGAAGAGGTTACCAAGCAAGTGAAAGCCAGGGTTCTCAGAGTTGTAGAATGTCCAACATGGTTAGCCAACATCATGCCAGTACCGAAGAAAGATGGAAAAGTTAGATTATGTGTCGACTACCATGATCTCAATCGGGCCAATCCCAAAGACGACTTCACTTTTCCTAATATACACTTCTTGATTGACAACTTCGCCATGCATGAGCTGCAGTGATTCGTAGATTGTTTTGCTCGATACCATCAAATATGGATGGATGAAGAAGATTCAGAGAAAACAACATTTATCACACCGTGAGGGAGGTATTGCTACAGAATGATGCCGTTTGGGTTTATGAATGCTGGGATACCTATATGAGGGCCATGACTACCATCTTTCATGACATAATACATAAAGAAATTGAGGTATATGTGGATGACATCATCATCAAATCCAAGAAAGCTGCAGATCATATGGAAGACCTGAGAAAATTCTTCAACAGATTGAAGAGATACAACCTGAAATTGAATCCTACCAAGTGTTCAATTAGGGTCCCTGCCGGTAAGTTATTGGGTTTCATTGTGAGCCATCGAGGGATAGAATTGGATCCATGAAAAGTCAATGACATCCAAGAGTTTCCACCGCCGAAATACAATAAGGATATGATGAGCCTTTTGGCTAGACTCAACTATATCAGCCGATTCGTAGCTCAGTCCACTGTTATTTGTGAACCTATCTTCAAGATACTTAATAAAGATGTTGCCACCAAATGGACTGATGATTGCCAAATGGCTTTTGACAGAGTTAAGGAATATTTGTCGACGCCTCCGGTCTTAGTTCCGCCTGAACCAGGAAGACCCCTTTACTTTATCTCGCAGTGCTAGATGGAGCGTTCGGTTGTGTTCTAGGACAACATGATGAAACGAGAAGAAAGGAACAAGCCATCTACTACCTCAGTAATAAGTTTACCCCGTACGAGGCTCGGTATTCCTTATTAACGTACTTGTTGTGCTCTAACCTGGGTAGTTAAGAAATTGCGGCACTCTTTCTGTGCTTACGCCACTTATCTCATATCAAGGATGGATCTGTTATGGTATATCTTTCAGAAGCCCATGCCTACTGGCAAGCTTGCCAAACGGCAAATCCTGCTAAGCGAAATCGACATTGTTTATGTTACTTAGAAAGCGGTCAAAAGGCAAGCTTTGGAAGATCATCTCATCGAGAATCCTTTGGGAGGAGAATAGGAGCAATTGAAGACGTATTTTACTGATGAGGAGATAACTTTCATAGGAGAGGACATTGCAGAAAACTATGATGGTTGGAGGTTGTTTTTCGACGGTGCCGCAAATTTCAAAGGAGTAGGTATAAGAGCGGTCCTAGTATCGGAAACTTGTAAGCGTTATCTGATGTCCGATAAGCTCAGATTCCCATTCACCAACAACATGGCCGAGTACGAAACCCGTATCTTAGGGCTCAAACTAGCCATTGGCATGAGCATTCAGTAGTTACTAGTGATTGGAAACTCAGAAATACTCATACATCAGGTTCGAGAATAACGGGCAACTAAGAATTCTAAGATACTCCCTTATCTGCATCACATATAGAAGCCGAGGAAAAGGTTTACAAAGACTGAATTTCAACATGCTCCCAAAAGATAGAATGAGTTTACTAACGCACTAGCAGCTTTACCGGCGGACATAAAAGATCAGTTGACAGTTTTTGTTCCATAATAGATGTACTCAATGTAGTCATGTCTTCATATGACCAAGCGAATTTGTCCTCATATTCCCTTAGAAATTTCGTGTACTCATCCTTTTCTGATGGTGACAAGTGAACTCGACTCTTCCTTTTCTGATGGTGACAAGTGAACACTGATGCATGTTTCTTTGACGTTTTCTGCATCTCCCAGGTTAACAACCTTGGTCTCCTCTAAGTTAGACTTAGGTCTATTCTCAAAACCCTCAACCTCATTAATAACCTTTTTATGGTATATCATCTTCTTCTGAGTTTGTATTTGTTTGTTGCATTGTCTCGTTGCATGTTACAATCGTTGGTTCATAAAGATATGTAATAGTAATGCTATGTAAATAAATTAAACAAGAGAAAGTAATAATAGTAAGATTTATAAGAAACTAGAATACTTGAATAAATTTTTTAATAGTTTTGAACATTTGAGCTTTTATTTAAAAAATGCGACAAAGAGTCAACTAGTGAAAAATAGGGCTAATGCGTGGTGCTTTGTTCAGCAGTGCTACCCCGAAGCTTTCCGGGCACTGGTGGTTCTGATTGACCAATTATTGAGGCATGCTCCTCGGCTCACGGCTCACAATAGTCCATGTCTTCCAAGCCTCATCGCGCTAGTACTTCCTCTTCTTCGGACTCATGTATTACATCGGCTGATTGGAAAGTCTGTTCCAAGCGAGGTATGGGCTACTCTAGTGGGTAATATGGACTGCTCCATGGCGGCGACCAGTAGTTGAATTCCTCCCAAGATTACTCATATCCCTGACCAAAAGTGGTAGCAGTTTTCTTCAACTTGATGGTCTTAGTAATTCCTTGGATATTCTTGCCGAGTCTTTTGCCTGGTTCATACCCACACCAGTTCAAAATGATTTCGATTTTGTCATACCACCATTTATCCTTATCCATAGTTTTGACTCGCTTGATGTGGTGGTAGGTTTCTCCGACTATCTTTCTTCTTCCTCTGATTGCCGGGATGGTCTAGCGACTGTATTTCAGATTACCACCGTCAACATGAATAATCACCTCTTGGTGATTTCATTCAAATTTTAGTGCCTGATGTAGGGTTAATGCTACAGCTCCAGTGGCATGAATCCATGGTCATCCCAACAAATGGTTGTTAGAAGTCGGCACGTCTATCACTTGAAAGTCAACATCGAACAAAGTAGGCCCCATATGTAATCACATGCTAATCATCCCAATTGTGTACCTTTGTGAACCATCGAAAACATTGACGTTGATGGCCCTATCTTTGATCTCATGCACACTTTTCCCCAATGTTTTAAGCGTTACCAGTGGATAGATGTTGAGGCTGGACCCTCTGTCAATCAAGACACTAGTGGTGAAATAATCCTCGCATTGCATAGTGATGTGAAACGACTTGTTGTGGCTTAGCCCTTCTGGTGGCATCAAATCTTCGTGGAAAGTGATTTTGTGACTCTCCAATACTTTCCCTACTACTTTTCCCATTTCTCCTCCAATTATGTTGCTGGATACATATGCCTCGCTCAGCACCTTCGATAAGGCATTCTTCAGAGCTTCAAAATAGAGTTATGATAGAGGTTTGGGTTGGCGTCTTGTTTAGCTGGTCGATGACTGAATACTCTTTGGCTTGTATCTTCCTCTATAGGTTCTCAGGCCCAGCTTTAGTAACGGTTGGCCGACAAGAGGCCGGCCTATTTAACTCAGCCAAGTGCTCCAGGGTATAAACCCTGCCGGTTCTTGTCATACCCTGCACTGAAATTGCTTCACCATATTTGGTCTTCCCTTTCCTTTTCGCCTCGGCGGAGTAATCGCATGGTATGGCTTTTCGGTAGAATGGTGTTACATCTTTCATTTCTTCCGAAATGGGCACATTTCCTTTGGAAGGTAATACAACAACCTCAAATGGTACCTTTCACTTCAGTTGGTGTTGGCGTCTTTGCCAAAGATGGTGTTTCAAGATCAAGTGTTATGGACATGTGCACCTTGGCGTCTTGAATAATCTATAACTCTACCACAATCGGTTTAACGGTGACTTTTGGTTTCTTTGGCTCGTCACCTTCCGCTATCAATTTGATCGATCCCTTGGGGTCCCAATCATCCTCTATCTCAATCACGTGAATGCCTCCACCCATATGGTCTGGTAGAAGGTTGTTACGGACACTCGGAGCAGGCTCCTTTTCCACGATGATCTTGTCGTCAATAAAAGCATGGATCTTATCCTTCGGAGAGCGGCACTCATCAATTGTATTCCCCTTCATGCCGGAATGGTATGAATATGATTTATTTGGATTGACCCATTTGGAAGGATTTTCAAGGGTTATGGTAGGGATAGTGGTGACGTAACCAGCAGCTTTGAGGCTTTCATATAATTGGTCGATCGGTTCGGCAATGGCGGTATGTAATTTGGGAGTTCTGCGATCGAAATTTTGTTGGGGTCTAGGAAGGTTTTGGCAAGTGGGAGGTGATTGATAGTGAGAGGGTTCAGTGTTGTAGGCTTGGTGGACATGTGCAGGTTGGGAATATCTGGGTAAAGTGGGTTGATATGTGGGTGGTGGAGGTGATTGGTAAGTAGGTGGTGGAGCTTGGTATGAGGGCAAGGGTGCTTGGTAATTTGGGGCAGGCTGATATATGAGATGAGATATTGTGTAAGTTTGGTATTTTATTGGAGATTTTATTCTCTGTGCGACCATCACGGCACTTACGTCACTTTTTTGGGATGTTCCACCAGATTGTAGAGCCTTGTTGGTAGCCTTCAATGCCTCAAGGTTTGTGAAATACCACTTTTAATACCTTCCTTGATCCGCTCCCCTAGCTTGATGATGACGGAAAATTTCTGGCCTTCAATCAACATCAACCTCTCATTATACTATGGTTCTTGAGCTTGGACGAAAAACCTGTTCATCTATTCTTCTTTTAAATCCAGTCCGACCTTAGCAACTTCTGATATCCAACGAGTAGCATACTCGTGAAATGTCTCTATCGGTTTCTTTTTCCAGTTTTGGATGTAGAACACATCTGGCGCATTCTGCGTATTGAACCTGACCTGTCCGTGAAATCGGATGCCATACCTACCCAACTCATCCACTTCTTCGAATCTTGGCTAATGTACCAAGATAGAGCATCTCCTTTCAGACTTCTCATAAAGAGCTTTATACGAATCTTTTCATCCTTCCCTACACCGACCAGATTGTTGCAGTATGTCCTCAAATAGCCTCTGGTATCCCCTGTGCCATCAAACATCTCGAACTTGGGAGATATGTACCCCTCGTGTATTTCGATATCTGGATGAATTCAAAGGTCTTCGTAGTTTAGCCCCTCGATCTCCTTGCTTCCTTCGATACCCTAGACTCGGCCAGTTAGCTTATTGGGTTCTACAGCCAGATTCCTGATAACAGAGTCTTTGTCATCAGACTCCGATGTGGTTGAGATAGGTTGAATAGGATGTGGTATGCTTTCAACATAGATGGGGGTATTATGATGAGGGTAAGAATGGTTATTTGTGGAGTTCACAGCTTCTGGGATGAGCAGTGGAGTATTGTTGGAGGTGTGGCAAATTTTGTAGTGGTCTTGAGGAACGGAGTGGTTTTGTGGTTTCGGAATGTATTGTGGGGGTGTGGAATTTTGAGTGTTTCGGAAACTGACATATGGGGTAGTTAGACAAAATTACAAACTTGCCAAGTTCGAACTTTGTCCAGTTCTTCTTGAAATTTCAACAACTTCTGTTCGAACTGGGCGGCACTTTCCTTGGAAAACTGAATACCCTGAGGAACTTCTACGTGTTCAACTGGCTACTCCTTTCTGATGTTGTTCAAGTCTTCCACCCATATTATTGTTTCTGACGGGACTAGAAGGAGGAGTAGGTAGAGGAGGTGGGGGGCCCTTGGATCTTGTGGAGTATGATGACGATGCCAAAGTGCACGAACTAACCTTTGGGGTGGGAAAAAAACAAGACGTAAAAAAAGGTAACAAGTTGGTACGGATTATAAGAAAAGCAGTTGCGATATTAAACACATAGTAAGAGAATATAAATTGTATCCTAATTTGGGATCCTCATTGTGCCCGAGGTAGGCCTAACGACAAATTGATTTGGAGAATTAATTATGCTAAATTCCTCATTATATTGATAAAAATAAGGCGAATCCCAAAACGACACTAAAATAGCAGAAAATAAAATATAACTAATTGTTGTTGGCCTTATTACATTCTTAAAAAAAGAAATGAATCATATCTAGTTGACCCAGAATGACCTTCCCTTGACACGACATCTTTGGCTCCGTCGAATAGCTTCACCAGCTCACGAAGTCCTAGAAGCAAGTAGGCCCTGGCCAGGTATCCACCTTCATTGCCTTCAGCGTTCTGGCACTCTTTAATCCTTTTGGAATTTCCTCTCTAGCTCCACTAAACCTTGCTCCAAGTACCCCGGTCGCTTGTTGGCGCTGACAACCATGTCTTTCTATTATCTAATTATCTTTTAATGGGATTCTTGAATTTCTTAGTGGTCACTTTCGCATACCCGAATCCTCATACGCAATTGGTTGTACGTAACCTATACTTCAGCCTTTTTGTGGATATCATGTGACCTCGAAAACACTCGGGTGTACCTAACCCATTATGATTGTCTTCTTACCAGCCTCGATAGTATGGAGTATATCCAGCATGGTACCTATCTTGTTCAATGGAATCTTTCCCCAGAATGATTTTGCAGTGCCACATATGCTGAGCATGGCACTTGTAAAGGCTATCGTCATCCTGAAAGTCGGCCCTGAAGTTACTCATCTTGTCAACCCTTGCTATAACCTGCTTTCTTCATGCCTTTCTCATGATTCAGAGAGGGACGTAAGGATAAGTTCCTCTCATACCGATGAGTATTAGAAACAGTACATCACGAGATCCGATAATGAACTCTTTAGTAGGGATCCATTCAAACATCTACTGTACTTGGTCCTCTTTCAAATTTTCAAACAACTCCACCCACCCTTTGGAATCTTCTGGTTGAGCAAACATGTTAGGCATATAGTTCATTTGCCTTTGCTGATGGAAGGCGATATGATCGTCCCAGTCTCTGCGCAGAATCGCTTGTCGATATTCACCCTTTTGGAGGTGATCCATGATCCAGAGTTGGAGTAGTATGTTACAATACTCAAAGTGATTGGCCCCTCGTTGACAGTTTTCCTAGGCTCGGTATATTTCCACAACAATCATAGGAACTATGCAAAAAGGGCTTCCCGCCAATTCCTTCCATTAATGTTTTGGGGACCATGGCTAGTATGGTAGGGATCCTAGCCTTCTTCATATGAAATACTATCTTCCCCAGAAAGCATAACATAAAGACGAAGACCCTTTGGTGGATATGCCCCAATGATGTAAGGGTGAATTCATCCGGGTAAGTATGGTAGGACTTTCTATGACCATACCTCTCATATGGATAGTCAAAAAGAATGTCCAAATCCTTTAAACATGTCAAGTCTTGATTCTTCTTTTGTCCCATCATTTTGAGAAAAATCTTACCCTCGCGATTTTCCGGCATAAGCAAACTCGGAGTCTCCCATGGGATACCGGCTAGTCCTCCTATTTCCTCTAGCAAAGGTGTCATTTCAAGGTCTCCAAAGCAGAACATAAACCTATCTCCATCCCAGAATAGAGTTGCAGCCTCTACGATTTTGTTGTTGGGTTGGATTTCCTAAAGAGAAGGAAAATTTCCCAAATATTTGCAGAAAATAGTCTGATCACTGGTGTGAAGGTCTTCCCACCAGCTTAGCAACCTTGGGTGGATGTTGGTTACCATGCCGAATCTGGGGACTTTGTGCCTTATTTTTTGCAAAACAAAAGTGTTAGGACATTACCCTTGCCTAACTTGACTATTTAAATATCAATAATTGGCATAAGCAGCACGTAGTTCTCCAAATAAATGCACAGACACGGTGGTGTCTGTTTGGGTTGCAAGGAAACCCAGTCGACTTTGGACAAGGCTATCTTAAAGAGTCATTATGCGGACATCATAACTGACTCGGCTAGGTTTGATAGTGATGCATGCACAATTGAACAGAGATAGGTTTCTATGTGGTGTTTAACTGGTACCCTTAAACGGACAACTCAAGAGGGAAAGACACGGAATCGTCGACTACACTGTTGATCGATTGGTTTTACCGCAAATATGCCTTTGCTAAACATAGGGAGTGATAAAATCGGAATGGCGCAACAGCTCATTATAATCATTTGTTGATACCAAATTTTTCTCTACGTATTTTCATACCAAAAATACTTTCAAAATTTCCTATATGAGCATCACAAAGGGTTTTGACATTTTAAAGGATTTTTAATACTAATTTATGGCCTTTTCTACACTATAAAACCCAATAATTATTCCCAAAACTTGCTATTTTAGAGAATAATTTATTTTTATTCTCACATTTACACAAAAATATATTTGGCTTAATTTTATAAACTTGTTTGGTGTTTTTAAAATTAAATTGCATGTAATTGCAACTTTAGCCCACTTTAAGATTTAATAGAATTTTAATTAAAAAATCAATCCTAATATTTTTAGTTTAATATTTACATATTATTTATCAACTTAAAGCTTTTAATTTGATATTATAATACATTAAATATTTTAATAAATCAAAAGGTAAAACGGGCTATTTCAATTATGGCCTCAATTTTATTCAATTATAGCCTATTTTGACCCAGCCCCTAATTGACCCCCAAATAAGCTCCCAAATCAACGAACCAATTCAATTTTTACCCATTTTGTCCAACCCGCCCCATTGTATCATTTAATCCTGGCCGTTGATCATTTTGATCAATGGCCCACATCCCTTCTTTCCTTTTTAATTTCCAACAACCCTAACCCTACTCTCATTTTCATTTCGACCACCGCCCTAAAACCCCCCCTCTTCTCTCAAATCTCTCTAGCACTCTGAAACCTTAGCCGCCTTAGTCGTCTTCTTCGACCAGTTCTCACCGGAGTCCATGGTTTCTCAGGCCATGGACGGCCTGTGCTCGCTTCCCTTCACATCAAATCATGTCTATTCAAGGCTTTCGAGGTTCAACCTCAATGAGGCATGTTCAGATCCTCTGCCAATTTGTGTTCCTGTGGCTTCTCTAGCTCTGTTCCGACGTGTTCGGGCCTCAAGAGCCTAGATATTCCGATCTATTCCAGGCCAGATATTTTCCAAGCCCTCTCATTTCTAGGGTTTCTGAGAAACCCAAAAAGCTGTTTGAGGTTCTTCCTTTCATTATTTTCTTAGATCTATGATAGACCTATGGTATACTCGAAGTTTTAAAGCTTTTTACCAAATTTCTCTTTTCAAAATTAGTTAGTTTCTATTTAGGGTTTCCAAAAAACCTTTATAACGATCTATGTTTCTTCGTCTTCTTCTTTCTTTATGTGAATCTACCTATATATCTTTTTTTCTTATGTGTTTTCGCTTGTGTGTATCTTCTCTTATGTTCTTATTTTTTCATATTATTATGCATGTTCTTTTACTTGTGCTCTGTTATCTTTTCTACATTTTCTACAGCATGCTTTTACATGTCTAGCTTATGTGTTCCTTTACCATTTTCTTATTAAGATTTTGTTTTCCTTTATTGGACTTTTTTTTTGAGTTCTAAACTTGTTTCGCTTATTGTTTCTTAAGTTCTATTACACCTCTATTCTCTCTTGAACTTGCTTGAGTTCTGAGCTTTTCATAAACATGCTTTGTTCTTTTTACTCTATTGCTTCAAACATGCCATTATATCTTTGAGCCTTATCATGAGACTCCCTAAGTCTATTTCGATGGCTTACCCCCTCCTTTTTGTACCTTATTAGAATTTGAACACCTGGGGTTTGGGGTTTCTGCGAGTTTGGGTCTCTGTATCTGGACTAGGATTCTACCTTAGACCCTAGACTGAACTGCAATCTTTTGCTTATGATTTTGAAACGGTCTATGCCAACCTTTTCTTTCTTGTTTGACGCATATGTTCTTATATATGAGGTTTTTTCTTTCAAAAAGATTTTGCCAACTTGTAATTGATTCCAATCTCCTTTAGTAAGGCTCGACTGATTTGTTACTGACTTTCCCAATCGAACTTTTCCTCACCCTTTTTCTTACTAAGTTCATTCGAACATAGCGTTTTTACTGGTTGTTTGATTCATCTACTTGCCTTATTTCTCATAAATCATGTACGATAGGATTCTTGCCTTAAATAATCCCTATGTATTTACTTGTGTTATGTTACTTTGGAAAGGTTTTTAATTATTCTCCTTTCCTTAATTGTCTCATGCGCGCTTGAAATAAAAAAACCCTTAGCCTTAGGGAGACCTTCTATGATTGATTGCAATCTATTTTTTACCTTTTGTTTACTCGTTTTGTGCACTATAAAATAAGACACTACACACAATACAACACAGACTTCAGACTTCAATTGAACACTACACAAGTTCAATAATTTCTCTATTGTTTTCTCTATCTCTAATATTGAGCATTTTGCTCGCCTTCTCTTTTACTGCTTGAAATGCTCTTGAGTTCCTTCTGAACTCTCAAGTAATTGTTGAAGAACTTGAGTTTGCTCCTGCTGACTTCTTGCTGTTTACTTGCTCTTATTGTCCTGTTATTCTAGTATTTGCAGTTGGTATGTCACTCTTAATTAAATAATGCCTCCTCCACTATGTGTTTATTTTACTCTTAGCCTGTTATGCATTCTTACCTTATGTTTCAACACCATTAGCCTATTATGCTTTAGTTTTGTAAATGCTTCTCTATGCGAGTCCCTTCCTTTTAATCCCTTTGTATGAGAGTATAGTTTCAGTCATGGCACATCATTGCTGCCCATGAATTTGAACTATGTTCTTTTGGACCCTTACTCAAACCAATTCCCACTCCCCTTTCCCATTTTTGTGCTGAGCCTTGACTCAAGTCTGGTGGTGTCCTAATCACCATCCAAACTCAGGTCTGACCTTTGAGGTCTGCTCTTAATTTGTTTGGACCAAGCAACTTGTCAGGGGTGCGCCACTCTATACCCATGGCTGGGCATGACCACCATTTGCTATGGTTCCCTAATACCTCTCTCACTTTGCACTTATTCCTAGTTCTAAGTTCTACCCCCTTTGGTAAGCCATGCTTTGGGACCCTGGAGCTCCCTCTGAACTTTGATGCCTTAGGGATGGCTATTCCATACTTCACTATTCTGTCCTAATTAGTAGCCATAATGTAAGCACTGCCTGGAGCCCTTCAGGCTTCTTGGAACTCCGAAACACTTTGGATGGGAGAAGGCTTTGGAATTCTGAAATCCGGAGTTGTTTAATCATATGCTATAGGACATTAAGGTTGCAATAGGCGGTTTGGATCTAGCTGTAAATTTTGATGAATTTTATATTTTCTCTCCATCTTTTCTGGTTCTGTATTCATTCTTGTATAAAGA
Source organism: Nicotiana benthamiana (assembly GCA_034376525.1). Taxonomy (NCBI): domain Eukaryota; kingdom Viridiplantae; phylum Streptophyta; class Magnoliopsida; order Solanales; family Solanaceae; genus Nicotiana; species Nicotiana benthamiana. The sequence goes on along the minus strand of CM067339.1, from coordinate 41,585,107 downwards.
ACTTGGGAAGTATAATAAAAGGGTGTAGGAGGGGATTACTTTATTGCATCAAATAAAAGATAGATACCACTATAGGTTAAATGTGTTAATTCAATCACGTAGATGCTATGTCAATAGGTTTAATATGTTAAATCAGTCACCTAAATACCATGTCTATAGGTTTAACGTTTTAATTCAAACACTTAGATGTTATGTCTACAAAATAAACGCAAAATTCAGTAATCTAGAAATTCTTCATACAAGATTTAATATCAGTCATATTGCATGTCATTAAAAATGCTGCCGATAGGGTTTAATATTCATATAACAAGTTGCATATAGAAATCATGTCTATAGGGAATGCTTACACATTAATCTAGCCATAGGATAATCAAATAATCACTCCTTCATCAGTTTAACAACAGATCTTAAGAAATCAAGTATAGATATCATGCCTATAGGAGTTAGTATCAAACATGCCTGATTTGTTTAAGTAATAAAAATTTGCTAACAGGCCTTAACGTCAAACATAACATTTTTCAATAAAAGCTCTCATAAACCTGTATGCTTCATAAAATTCTGCAAATTAGCATCTCTCTTTTAAAAGAGTCTTTTAAATCTTCTGCCTAAGTGTTTTAGTCAGTCCTTTAGAAATATCTTTCAAATCAATCCTACAATTTATTCTTCCATTCTGAAGTATGTTCTCTTCCAAGAATCTTTTGCAAGTCTACTATATCTTACTCAAACAAGTCTATTGATTCCAAAATTAATTTCTGTACTTCTGCAATTTGAACCTTCTGCTTCAACTCTGCTGCATCAGGCCATCTTTTGTGAAATCAGTGTTTTTCTGAATAACTTGTTTGAAATACTTCAATTTCTCACAATTGGATCCGAGTTTTCTAATGCAGACTTTTTATCTAATTCTATGTGTTAAACTAGTCCGTCCGCCCCTTAAGTTTTAACTTAAAGACCAAACCAGTATGTGTAAGGCATGCTAAACTATATGTTATCTGATTTATGGGGGTTTTTGTGAGTCTTACATGTTTTTTTGTTAATCCCCTCTACTTGTTGTTTATTTTGTTTGTCGAAGCTAGTATAACCCCATATATGCCTCTACCCCCATTCCTTTCCCTTTTAGGAGTAGAAGTCCTAATACCATGGGACTTATAAGTTGGGGATGGTAGTAGCATGCAATAAACGAGACTAATCGTGTTTAAAAACCTTAACGGGGTGGGAAGAGTAGAATATGGATATGATGACCGGTGTGCTAATATCTCCTGCAACCCCTCTTTGGAGGAGTGATTGCTGGATATTGTATTGATATGATCTATATTTTGAATAAACCTAGGACGCCTTTTTCTTTTTCTTTATTTGCCATGTCTTCTTTAATTCTGTTTCTTTAAGTTAACTTTTTAAGTTGTCCCTTTCTATTTTTTTTCCTTCTTAATGGCGTAAAACTTATTCGTGATTCTTATGTGCAAAGCCTTATCAGTTTTCTTCTCCTTCTTTTAAAGTCACAATTAAAGCATAGCCGGGAACCATACTAGTGGATATTAGGGGTGCCTAACACCTTCTCCTCGAGATAATCTCAAGCCCTTATCCAAACTCTGGTTTCCTTTTCAATGTTGCTTCTTTTCTTTTAAGTGTCCTAATGCACTATAATCAGTAGGTGGCGACTCTTCAAATTCAATAACCCGATTCCAGCAAGGGAATAAGACTTGTCTTCATAATGTTATAAACCCGATTTTGCTCATTAGAAAAAGGGGGCGTCGACAGCATGACGACTCTGCTGGGGATTTCTTTAGGCTTTTACCTTTGCATGCTTTGTGTGAATTTATTGCTTTGTTAATTTCCTTTATTTTTTTACTTTAATTATTTTATCATGGAAACTAACTTGACTCTTCATGTCTTTCCTTTCCTTTAACTGATTTTCTTTACTGCTTTATTAATATTTCAATACCGTTGTAATTTTTGAGCATCTATTGTAATCTTTTGCTTTATGAACGTGAAAATACATACAACTTGCTTCATTCTTGTAATTTCAATTTCAACATCATACTCCACTCGTGCCAAAATAAATACTATAGCAATGTTTATAATGAGTGGTTGCGCTCTTCCAGTATTATCACCTCCTAAATTTGGCAAAGGCATACTTGCAATAAAACCGGTCGATCAACGGTGTTGTCGACGGTTCTGCGCCTTTTCCTATTGAGTTTTCAACTCAAGGGTACCTTGTCTAGCACTTCAAAAAAATCGAAACCTTACCCTGTTAAACTATTCATGCATCATGGTCAAATCTAGCTGAGTTAGTTATGTTGTCCGCATAATGACTAGTTAAGATAGCCTAGTCCATGGTCCATCGGGTTTCCATTGAAACCCAAACCCAAATGGACACCTCCATATTATGTGCATTTATTTGGAGAACTAAATGCCTTTATGCTAATTATTGATTCAAATAGTCTAGTCTGGGTCTAACCCTTTATTTTGCAGGATATGAGGCACAAAGTCCCCAGATTTGGCATGGTGACCAATATTCACCCAAGGATGTTAAGCTGGTGGGAGGATCTTCACACAAGCGATCAGAACCTTGTCCGCAAGTACTTAGGGAATTTTCCCTCGGTTGTGGAAATCCAGCCTGACAACAAAATCATAGAGGCTGCAACTCTATTTTGGGATAGTGATTGGTCGGTGTTTCACCTCAGGGATTTGGAAATGACAACTCTACTGGAAGAAATAATGGGTCTAGCTGGTATTCCATGGTAGACTCCGGGTCTTCTTATGCCGGAGAACTGCAAATGTAGAGGCTTTCTCAAGATGATGGGACTCAAGAAAAATCTCGATCTAGTTTTTTTGAAAAGCTCCTACATACCATTTGACTACTTGTATGAGAGATATGGCCATAGTAAGTCCTACCGCACCTACACTGACAAATTCTCCCTTACCTCCTTAGGGCATACACATAGAAGGGTCTTTGTGTTCATGTTCTGTTTCATGGATATGATAATCTTTCCTATAAAGAAGGCTAGGATCCACAACACACTAGCCATGGTAACCAAGTCCATGATTGAAGGAATCGACGGGCAAACTTTCAGCATTGCCCATGATCATCGCCGAAATCTATCGAGCCTTGGGAAAATGCCAACAAAGGGCCCCACACTTTGAAGGTTGAAAGCTATTACTGCAACTCTAGCTTGTGGAACACCTTCAGATAGGAGACTACCGATAGGAGATTATACGCAGGGATTTGGATGATCATATCACTTTTTGCCACCAAAAGAGAATGAACTTCATGCCCGACATGTTCGCTCAGTCGGAGGACACTGGAGGATGGGTAGAGCTATTTTAGAATTTAAAGGAATAGCAAGTACAGTGGATATTAGAGTGGTTCCCAACAAGAGAGTTCATTGTTCGTTCTCGACATGCACCATTCCTCAAACTCATCTGCCTGAGGGGAACCCATCCTTATGTCCTTATCTGAGCCATGAAGCTAGCTGGAAGAAAGCAGATCATACCAAGTTTAGAAAAATGAGTCACTTCAAGACTGACTTTCAAGATGATGATAGCCCCAACTGATGTCACGCTCAACACATGTGGCATTGGAAGCTCGTGTTGGGAAGAGAAATTACTGAGGCAGACAAGTATCATGCAGGATGTGTACCACACTACTCGGGTTGGTTGGAGGACAATCACACTGGTTTAGGTCATCCAGGGTTCGTCTGAGGTCACAGGTTTATCGATGAAAAGTCTGAAGCACAAGTTAAGTACAACCAATTATGCAAATGGATTCAGGAATGCGAGAATGAATGCCAGGAAATACAAGAACTCACCAGAAGTTGATCGACGAGTGGAAGGATATGGCTGTCAATGCCAACAATCGGCTATGGTATCTGGAACGAGGTCTAGTAGAGTTGTAGGAAAGTTCTTGAAGAGGGTTGAAGATTGCCAAAATACCGAGGGAAGTGCGGGTGGACATCTGGCTCGAGCCTATCTGCTGCTAGAACTACGAGAGTTGATGTAGATACACAAGGGAGGCAAGGTTACCAAATAAGGGGAAGGTCCTTCCGGGAGCAAGTAGTTCGGATATTTATTTTCTGCTTTCCTAATGTCATAAGGCCACTAGCCATTAGTGACACCTTTATTTCTGTTATTTTTAAATTGAATTTTTTAGACTCGTCTAATTTTCATTAATAAAATAAGGCATTTAGCATTATAAGTTCTCTAAATTTAAATTGTCGTTAGGCCTACCTCGGGCACGACGAGGCACCCAAATTAGGAAACGACTTATACTCCTGCAGAAAGTATTTTAATATCGCAATATTTTCCTTCTCGGAATCCGTGCTAACTTTTTACCTTTTTTCTTCTTTTTTTATTCCCCCCCCCCCCAAAGTTTAGTTCGTGCATTTTTCCACCATCAGCATACTGAACAAGTTCCAAGGGCTCTCCACCTCCTCCTCCTCCGAGTCCTATTGAAAACAAGAACAAAGGCAGAATGGGAGACGCTGACGCTAGAAAAGAAATTTGGGAAACTTCTCAGAATACTCCAATTACCAGTGGAGTTGTTGCTCATCTTGCACAGACATTGCTGAAATTTTGGGAAGAATTGGACCAAGTTTGGAACTTGGCAAACCTATCAATCACTCGTGCCGCTCCTGATGTCAACAGCCCCGTACCTCCACAAAACCACCAATACAACTCACTCATTCCCATGACTGAAACACATGCAATAGCACTCCACTGCCCATTCCCGAATCGCAAAACACCACAAACAACCACATCCACAACAATCCCATCTTTGTGGACACCATACCCTACTATACCCAGCCAATCTCAAGTGCAGCTAAATCAGACGACAAATACGCCCTCATCAGGAATTTGGCCACTGAACTCAAGAAGTTAACTAGCTGGGTCCAGGGTGTCAAAGGTAGCAAAGGCGATGAGGGGCTGAAGTGAGAGGATCTTTGTGTTCAGCCGGATGTTGAGCTTCCGGAGGGGTACAAACCTCCTAAGTTCAAGATGTTTGACTGTACATGTGATCCAAGGGTTTACCTGAGAATGAATTGTGATAAGCTGGTATGAGTTGGAAGGGACGAGAAAATACGCATGAAGCTGTTCATGAAGAGTTTCAAAAGGCGACGCTTTATCTTGGTACATCATCCAAGATTCAAAGAAATGGACAAGTTGGGTAAACATGGCATCCATATTTATGGATCAATTCAGGTTCAACACAGAAAATACAATGGATGTATTCTACATTCAGAATTTGAAGAAGAAACCCACAAAAACCATTCACGAGTATGCTACTCGTTGGAGGTCAGAAGCTGATAAGGTCAGGCCAGCCCTAGAGGAAGAGCAGATGAACAGGTTCTTTGACAAGGCTTAGGATCCGCAATACTATGACAGGCTAATGCTGATAGAAGGTCAGAAGTTCTCCGACATCATTAAGTTGGTAGAATGAATTGAGAAAGGTATCAAAAATGGTATGGTCACTAATCTCGAAGCATTTCAGGCCACCAACAAGGCTTTATAGTCTGGTGGCATGTCAAAGAAGAAGGATGTGAATTCCATAATGGCTGCGCAAAGAACTTAATCCCCTATCAAATATCGAACATACCCTACAATGCCACTCACATATAAACCTTCCCTTAATTACCAAGTACCCACGCTCACATACCAAATTCCACCACCCACCTACCAATCATCTCCACCTCAACCACCTACATATCAACCCACCTCACCAAGATATTTCCAACCCGCAACTGTGTACCAAGCCTATAACGCCCAACCTTCACACTATCAGTCACCACCCACCCGCCAAAACATTCCTCGACCTAGACCAAGTTTCAACCAAAGACCTCCGAGACAATATACCGCCATCGCCGAACCAATAGACCAACTATATGAAAGTCTCAAAGAAGACGGTAACGTTACACCTATCCATCTATAACTCCAGAAAATCCCTCCCATTGGATCAATCACAACAAAACCTGCGCATACCATTCTGCAATGAAAGGCCATACCATCGACGAGTGTCCCTTACTAAAAGATAAGATTTAGACCTTGATTGATAATATGGTCATCATAGCAAAGGAGCCCGCTCCTAATGTCCGTAATGACCCTCTACCTGACCACAAGGGTGGAGGATATCAAATGATCGAGATTGAGTGGGACCCTAAAGGGACAGGTAGATTGCCTAAGGAGAATAATCGAAGAAGCCTACTGTCACCCTCAATCCTATTGTCATCCGGATCCAGCCCTCTGAGGGCGACGAGGTAAATGTGTCCGTACCACTTGAGTTTGAAACACCTTCTGTAAAGGCACCACGACCAATTGAGGTTGAGTTCGGAGTTCCAAAAGCACCTGCGCCATTTGAAGTTGTTGTGTCACCTCCAAGGGTTCCAATTCCAGTCACGATGGAAGATGTGACCCCGTTTAACTCAAACGCCATACCCTGGGATTACACAACTGAAGATAGGAGGTGAGGGAAAATAAAAGCTGGAGAAATGATCACCGCGCTAAGGAATGACCAGAACAGGAAGGGTATACACTCCAGAACATTTAGTCCAGCAAGCAAGATGATATGGACTGCTTTGTTATCTTCGAGGAGGAAAGCCCTTCTATACAGGCTCTGGATCGCGGGGAACGCCTTATCAATTGGTCGATCAAGACCACCAGTGCTCGGAAAGCTTCAGGGTAGCAAGGCTAAATAAGCGCTATGCATCGCATCTTTACTTTTTACTAGTTGATTTATATTTTCGCATTGTCTTTACTTTTGAAAAGAGCTTCGATGTTTCGAACAATTATGAATTTAATCAAAGAACTTTTTAAGTTCATTATTTTACTTTATTTTACACATCATTTACTATTACCTTTCTTGATGATGAACCAGCGACTGTGACTTGAAATGAGACAACGCAACAAACGGATGCAGATTTAGAAGAGGATGATATACTAGAGGAAGTTGTCAGGGAGATCGAGAACTTTGAGAATAGGCCTAAATCCAACTTGGACGAAACTGAGGTTGTTAACTTAGGAGACACAGAGAGTGTCAAGGAAACACGCATCAGTGTGCACTTGTCGCCATCTAAAAGGAAAGAGTACACAGAGTTTCTAATGAAGTATGAGGAAATCTTTGCATGGTCTTATGACTATATCACTAGTTTCACCACATCCATTGTAGCTCACAAGTTTCCAACATATCTGATATGTCCAGCGGTAAAACAGAAGCTTAGAAAAATCAAACCCGACATGAGTTTGAAAATCAGAGGTTACCAAGCAAGTGAAAGCCAGGGTTCTCAGAATGGTAGAATATCTAACATAGTAAGCCAACATCATGCCAGTACTGAAGAAAGATGGGAAAGTTAGATTCTGTGTTGACTTCCGGGATCTCAATCGGCTCAGTCCCAAAGACGACTTTACTTTTCCAAATATACACATCTTGATTGACAACTGCTCCAAGAATGAGCTGCAGACATTCGTAGATTGTTTTGCTGGATACCATCAAATATGGATGGATGAAGAATATTAGAGAAAACAACTTTTATCACACCGTGGGGGATGTATAGCTACAATGATGCCGTTTGGGTTTAAGATTGCTGGGGCCACCTATATGAGGGCCATGACTACCATTTTTCATGACATAATACATAAAAAAAATTAAGGTATATGTGGATGACATCATCATCAAATCCAAGAAAGCTGCAGATCATATGGAAGACCTGAGAAAATTCTTCAATAGATTCAGGAGATACAAACTGAAATTGAATCCTGCCAAGTGTGCATTCAGGGTTCCTGCCAGAAAGTTATTGGGTTTCATTGTGAGCCACCGAGGGATAGAATTTCATCCGTCAAAAGTCAAAGCCATCCAACAGTTGCCAACGCCAAAGAACAAGAAAGATATGATGAGCCTTCTAGGGAGACTCAACTATATCAGCCGATTCATAGCTCAGTCCACTGTTATTTATGAACCTATCTTCAAGATGCTGAATATAGATGTTGCCACCAAGTGGACTGATGATTGCCAAAAGGCTTTTGACAGAATTGAGGAATACTTGTCGACGCCTCCGGTATTAGTTCTGCCTGAACCAAAACGACCCCTTTTGCTTTATCTCGTAGTGCTAGATGGAGCGTTCGGTTGTGTTCTAGGACAACATGATGAAACGGGAAGAAAGGAACAAGCCATATACTACCTAAGTAACAAGTTTACCTCATACGAGGCTCGGTATTCCTTATTAGAACGCACCTGTTGTCCTCTAACCTGGGTAGCTAATAAATTGAGGCACTATTTATGTGCTTACACCACTTATCTCATATCAAGGATGGATCCATTAAGGTATATCATTCAGAAACCCATGCCTACTGGCAAGCTCGCCAAATGGAAAATCCAGCAAAGTGAATTCAACATTGTTTATGTTACTTAGAAGGTGGTAAAAGGGCAAGCTTTGGAAGATCGTCTCACCGAGAATCCTTTGGGAGGAGAATATGAGCCATTGAAGACGTATAGCTTTCATAGGAGACAGAATCCTCTAATGGTTGGAGGTTGTTTTTCGACGGAGACACAAATTTCAAAGGAGTAGGTATATGAGCAGTCCTGGTATCAGAACTAGTCAGCATTACCCGATATCTGACAAGCTCAGATTCCCATCCACCAACAACATGGCCGAGTACGAAACCCGCATCTTAGGGATCAAACTAGCCATCGACATGAACATTCAAGAGTTACTAGTGATTGGAAACTTAGACCTACTCCTACATTAGGTTCGAGAAACAATGGGAAACCAAAAATTCTAAGATACTCCCATATCTGCATCACATAGAGGAGCTGAGGAAAAGGTTTACAAAGACTAAATTTCAGCATGTTCCCAGAAGATAGAATGAGTGTGCTAACGCACTTGCAGCTTTTTCATCCATGATCTAGCAGCCAGACACAAACTGCATTGGTCCCATTCAGGACAATACCTATGACCAACCAGGTTATTGTGCTCATGTTGAGGAAGAAGCAGATGGAAAACCATGGTTCCACGACATCAAAGAATACTTGACAATAGGAGAATATCCAAAGCTCACCAATGCCACTCAAAAGTGCACACTGCGAAGGTTATCTAACAATTTCTTTCATAGCGGAGGAATCCTGTACAGTAGGACTCGTGATTTAGGATTACTAAGGTTTGTCGATGCAAGGGAAGCAACCAAACTATTGGAGGAAGTGCACGCAAGGACCAACAGACCGCACATGAATGGTTTCGTTTTGGCAAAGAAGATACTCCGAGCAGGGTATTTTTGGATGACTATAGAAAGAGACTGCATCGAGTATGTCTGAAATGCCACCACTGCCAGATTCATGCCGATATGATAAAAGGTGCCTCCAAACGAGTTCAATGCAAGAAGCTCACCACGGTCGTTCGCCGCTTGGGGAATGGATGTTATTTGACCGATTGAGCTTGCCGCATCAAACAGACACAAGTTCATCTTAGTTTCAATTGATTACTTTACTAAATAGATCGAAGCAACATCATATAAAGCAGTGACCAAGAAAGTTGTTGCAAACTTTGTCCGCAACCGAATTGTTCGTCGGTTCGGAATTCCAGAATCAATCATCACTGACAATGGTTCCAATGGTTCCAATCTCAACAGTGACTTGATGAAGGCGATGTACGAAACATTCAAAATTAGGCACAAGAACTCTACAGCCTATAGACTGCAGATGAATAGGGCTGTAGAGGCAGCTAAAAAGAAAGATGATTGAAAGTCACAAGAAATGGCATGAGTAGCTATTATTTGCTTTATTGGGATATCTTACAATAGTCTGGAAATCAACCGGGGCAACTCCATACATGCTGGCTTACGGTACAGAGGCAAGCAATCTAGCTGAGGTAGAAATTCCCTCATTAAAGATCATAGAAGAAGTAGAGTTAGATCATGCATAATGGGTAAAAGGTTGCTACGAGCAGTTAGTCCTTATTGAATGAGAATGAATGCAGTTTGCCACAGTCAGTTATATCAGAACAGAATGTCTTGGGCCTTCAACAAAAGGGTAAACCAAGGAAGTTTACAGCAGGGCAAGTGGAGTTGAAGAAAATATTTCCACATCAAGATGAAGCCAGTGGAAATTATCTCGCAATTTGTAAGGTCTGTACATGGTTCACCGGGTTTTAATTGGAGGAGCCCTTATTCTTGCAGAATTTGACGGAGAAGTTTGCCCGAGGCCAATAAACTCAGACGCAGTGAAGCGATACTATATTTGATCACATGTTTCTTCACGATGTAATTTGAATTACACCTGACCTAATTCCCATATACGAGGGGATACGTAGGCATCCCTATAGGTTCGGTCATATTTTAATAAAAATTCAATTTTCCCGCTATTGGAACTGGGGGCAGAATTTTGAAGAGGAACCTCAAAATTCTGAAGTAAGTTTTTCAGTCTTTTCATCAGCATCAACCCAGTAAACTGGGGCAGAATTTTGAGGAGGACCCTAAAAATTCTAGAATCGGTCCATTTCGGTCATTCAGCACAGCCGTCAGAAGCGCCAACCCAGTAAACAGGGGCATAATTTGGAGGAGGACCCTCAAAATTCTGGAACACGCAAGGTTTCCATGTCTTTGAACCACGTTTCACTCATTGGTTCATAAAAAATAAAATCATTTATAAGTATGTACTTACATTATATGTTACATTATATGTACTGAATCATGCATAAATATCATTTGCATCGCCGTCAGTCAGCAATGCTACCCCAATGATGCACGGCGTCAAGAACGACGGGATACAAACTAACCTTCCCCCTCTACAGAACTCACGATTTCTCTTTGGATGCAGGCACCTAGGTTGCAAATCATTGAATACGTTCACTCGTAGTCTTCAAGGTTGAAAGTCACAGATCGATCGCTCGTTCGCAAGTTTATTATCTACACCCAACATCCCCAGCAGTCATAGTATCACTATCATCTATCAGCTAAGATAATTTACTATTGTTTGCCCCTTTACATTTTGTCATTACATAAGGCTATTTACCTACCTTTCGAGGTTAAGCTCTACATTTATCCTGCATAAGGCTATTTATCTGCCTTTTGAGACTAAGCTTTGTCTGCATCTGTATTTTACATAAGGCTATCTATCTGCCTTCCGAGGTTAAGCTCTACCTCCATCCGGCAAAAGGCTATTTATCTGCCTTTCGAGACTAAGCTCTATCTCCATCTGCATTTTGCATAAGGCGATCTATCTGCCTTTCGAGGTTAAGCTCTACCTTCATCCTACACAAGGCTACTAATGTGCCTTTCGCGACCATGCTCTGTCTCCATCTGCATAAGGCTATCCATCTTCCTTCCGAGGTTAAGCTCTACCTCCATCCTACATAAGGCTACTTATCTACATTCCGAGACTAAGCTCTGTCTCCATCTACATTTTTGAATTAGGCATCTTATCAACAACCTACATATCAACCCACCTCACCAAGATATTCCTAACCCGCAATTGTGTACCAAGCCTATAACGCCCAACCTTCACACTATCAGTCACCACCCACCCGCCAAAACATTCCTCGACCTAGACCAAGTTTCGACCAAAGACCTCCGAGACAATATACCGCCATCGCCGAACCAATAGACCAACTATGTGAAAGTCTCAACGAAGCCGCTTACGTTACACCTATCCCATCCATAACTCCAGAAAATCCCTCCCAATGGATCAATCACAACAAACCTGCGCATACCATTCTGCAATGAAAGGCCATACCATCGACGAATGTCCCTTGCTAAAAGATAAGATTTAGACCTTGATTGATAATGTGGTCATCATAGAAAAGGAGCCCACTCCCAATGTCCGTAATGACCCTCTGCCTGACCACAAGAGTGGAGGATATCAAATGATCGAGATTGAGTGGGACCCTAAAGGGACAGGTTGATTGCCTAAGGAGAATAATCGAAGAAGCCTACTGTCACCCTCAATCCTATTGTCATCCGGATCCAGCCCTCTGAGGGCGACGAGGTAAATGTGTCCGTACCACTTGAGTTAGAAACACCTTCTATAAAGGCACCACGACCAATTGAGGTTGAGTGCGGAGTTCCAAAAGCACCTGCGCCATTTGAAGTTGTTGTGTCATCTCCAAGGGTTCCAATTTCAGCCACGATGGAAGATGTGACCCCGTTTAACTCAAACTCCATACCCTGGGATTACACAACTGAAGATAGGAGGTGAGGGAAAACAAAAGCTGGAGAAATGATCACCGCGCAAGGAATGACCAGAACAGGAAGGGTATACACTCCAGAACATTTAGTCCAGCAAGCAAGATGATATGGACTGCTTTGTTATCTTCGAGGAGGAAGGCCCTTCTATGCAGGCTCTGAATCGCGGGGAACGCCTTATCAATTGGTCGATCAAGACCACCAGTGCCCAGAAAGATTCTGGGTAGCAAGGCTAAGTAAGCGCTATGCATCGCATCTTTACTTTTTACTAGTTGATTTATATTTTCGCATTGTCTTTACTTTTGAAAAGAGCTCCGATGTTTCGAACAATTATGAATTTAATCAAAGAATTTTTTAAGTTCATTATTTTAAACAGCATTTACTATTACCTATCTTGATGATGAACCATCGACTGTGACTTGTAATGAGACAACGCAACAAACGGATGCAGATTCAGAAGAGGATGATATACTAGAGGAAGTTGTCAGGGAGATCGAGAACTTTGAGAATAGGCCTAAATCCAACTTGGCCAAAACTGAGGTTGTTAACTTAGGAGACAAAGAGAGTGTCAAGGAAAGACACATCAATGTGCAATTTTCGCCATCTGAAAGGAAAGAAGTATGAGGAAATCTTTGCATGGTCTTATGACTATATCACTAGTTTCACCACATCCATTGTAGCTCACAGGTTTCCAATATATCTGATATGTCCTGCGGTAAAACAGAAGCTTAGAAAATTCAAACCCGACATGAGTTTGAAAATCAAAGAAGAGGTTACCAAGCAAGTGAAAGCCAGGGTTCTCAGAATGGTAGAATATCCAACATGGTTAGCCAACATCATGCTAGTACTGAAGAAAGATGGGAAAGTTAGATTCTGTGTCGACTTCCGGGATCTCAATCGGGTCCGTCCCAAAGACGACTTTACTTTTCCGAATATACACATCTTGATTGAAAACTGCTCCAAGAATGAGCTGCAGACATTCGTAGATTGTTTCGCTGGATACCATCAAATATGGATGGATGAAGAATATTAGAGAAAACAACTTTTATCACACCGTGGGGGATGTATAGCTATAAAGGATGCTGTTTGGGTATAAGATTGCTGGGGCCACCTATATGAGGGCCATGACTACCATCTTTCATGACATAATGCATAAAAAAATTGGGGTATATGTGGATGACATCATCATCAAATCCAAGAAAGCTGCAGATCATATGGAAGACCTGAGAAAATTCTTCAACAGATTGAGGAGACACAAACTGAAATTGAATCCTGCCAAGTGTGCATTCAAGGTTCCTGCCGGAAATTTATTGGGTTTCATTGTGAGCCACCGAGGGATAGAATTTCATCCGTCAAAAGTCAAAGCCATCCAACAGTTGCCACCGCCAAAGAACAAGAAAGATATGATGAGCCTTCTGGGTAGACTCAACTATATCAGCCGATTCATAGCTTAGTCCACTGTTATTTGTGAACCTATCTTCAAGATGTTGAATAAAGATGTTGCCACCAAATGGACTGATGATTGCCAAAAGGCTTTTGACAGAATTGAGGAATTCTTCTCGACGCCTCCAGTATTAGTTCTGCTTGAACCAAAAAGACCCCTTTTGCTTTATCTCGCAGTGCTAGAAGGAGCGTTTGGTTGTGTTCTAGGACAACATGATGAAACGGGAAGAATGGAATAAGCCATATACTACCTAAGTATCAAGTTTACCTCATACGAGGCTCAGTATTCTTTATTAGAATGCACCTGTTGTGCTCTAACCTGGGTAGCTAAGAAATTGAGGCACTATTTATGTGCTTACACCACTAATCTCATATCAAGGATGGATCTGTTAAGGTATATCTTTCAGAAGCCTATGCCTACTGTCAAGCTCGCCAAATGGAAAATCCTGCTAAGTGAATTCAACATTGTTTATGTTATTTAGAAGGCGGTAAAAGGGCAAGCTTTGGAAGATCATCTCGCCGAGAATCCTTTGGGAGGAGAATATGAGCCATTGAAGACGTATAGCTTTCATAGGAGACAGAATCCTCTAATGGTTGGAGGTTGTTTTTCGACGGAGACACAAATTTCAAAGGAGTAGGTATATGAGCAGTCCTGGTATCAGAACTAGTCAGCATTACCCGATATCTGACAAGCTCAGATTCCCATCCACCAACAACATGGCCGAGTACGAAACCCGCATCTTAGGGATCAAACTAGCCATCGACATGAACATTCAGGAGTTACTAGTGATTGGAAACTTAGACCTACTCATACATTAGGTTCGAGAAAGAATGGGAAACCAAAAATTCTAAGATACTCCCATATCTACATCACATAGAGGAGCTGAGGAAAAGGTTTACAAAGACTAAATTTCAGCATGTTCCCAGAAGATAGAATGAGTGTGCTAACGCACTTGCAGCTTTTTCATCCATGATCTAGCAGCCAGACACAAACTGTATTGGTCCCATTCAGGACAATACCTATGACCAACCAGGTTATTGTGCTCATGTTGAGGAAGAAGCAGATGGAAAACCATGGTTCCACGACATCAAAGAATACTTGACAATAGGAGAATATCCAAAGCTCACCAATGCCACTCAAAAGTGCACACTGCGAAGGTTACCTAACAATTTCTTTCATAGCGGAGGAATCCTGTACAGTAGGACTCCTGATTTAGGATTACTAAGGTTTGTCGATGCAAGGGAAGCAACCAAACTATTGGAGGAAGTGCACGCAAGGACCAACAGACCGCACATGAATGGTTTCGTTTTGGCAAAGAAGATACTCCGAGCAGGGTATTTTTGGATGACTATAGAAAGAGACTGCATCGAGTATGTCTGAAATGCCACCACTGCCAGATTCATGCCGATATGATAAAAGGTGCCTCCAAACGAGTTCAATGCAAGAAGCTCACCACGGTCGTTCGCCGCTTGGGGAATGGATGTTATTTGACCGATTGAGCTTGCCGCATCAAACAGACACAAGTTCATCTTAGTTTCAATTGATTACTTTACTAAATAGATCGAAGCAACATCATATAAAGCAGTGACCAAGAAAGTTGTTGCAAACTTTGTCCGCAACCGAATTGTTCGTCGGTTCGGAATTCCAGAATCAATCATCACTGACAATGGTTCCAATGGTTCCAATCTCAACAGTGACTTGATGAAGGCGATGTACAAAACATTCAAAATTAGGCACAAGAACTCTACAGCCTATAGACTGCAGATGAATAGGGCTGTAGAGGCAGCTAAAAAGAAAGATGATTGAAAGTCACAAGAAATGGCATGAGTAGCTATTATTTGCTTTATTGGGATACCTTACAATAGTCTGGAAATCAACCGGGGCAACTCCATACATGCTGGCTTACGGTACAGAGGCAAGCAATCTAGCTGAGGTAGAAATTCCCTCATTAAAGATCATAGAAGAAGTAGAGTTAGATCATGCATAATGGGTAAAAGGTTGCTACGAGCAGTTAGCCCTTATTGAATGAGAATGAATGCAGTTTGCCACAGTCAGTTATATCAGAACAGAATGTCTTGGGCCTTCAACAAAAGGGTAAACCAAGGAAATTTACAGATGGGCAAGTGGAGTTGAAGAAAATATTTCCACATCAAGATGAAGCCAGTGGAAATTATCTCGCAATTTGTAAGGTCTGTACATGGTTCACCGGGTTTTAATTGGAGGAGCCCTTATTCTTGCAGAATTTGACGGAGAAGTTTGCCCGAGGCCAATAAACTCAGACGCAGTGAAGCGATACTATATTTGATCACATGTTTCTTCACGATGTAATTTGAATTACACCTGACCTAATTCCCATATACGAGGGGATACGTAGGCATCCCTATAGGTTCGGTCATATTTTAATAAAAATTCAATTTTCCCGCTATTGGAACTGGGGCAGAATTTTGAAGAGGAACCTCAAAATTCTGAAGTAAGTTTTTCAGTCTTTTCATCAGCATCAACCCAGTAAACTGGGGCAGAATTTTGAGGAGGACCCTAAAAATTCTAGAATCGGTCCATTTCGGTCATTCAGCACAGCCGTCAGAAGCGCCAACCAGTAAACAGGGGCATAATTTGGAGGAGGACCCTCAAAATTCTGGAACACGCAAGGTTTCCATGTCTTTGAACCACGTTTCACTCATTGGTTCATAAAAAATAAAATCATTTATAAGTATGTACTTACATTATATGTTACATTATATGTACTGAATCATGCATAAATATCATTTGCATCGCCGTCAGTCAGCAATGCTACCCCAATGATGCACGGCGTCAAGAACGACGGGATACAAACTAACCTTCCCCCTCTACAGAACTCACGATTTCTCTTTGGATGCAGGCACCTAGGTTGCAAATCATTGAATACGTTCACTCGTAGTCTTCAAGGTTGAAAGTCACAGATCGATTGCTCCTTCGCAAGTTTACTATCTACACCCAACATCCCCAGCAGTCATAGTATCACTATCATCTATCAGCTAAGATAATTTACTATTGTTTGCCCCTTTACATTTTGTCATTACATAAGGCCATTTACCTACCTTTCGAGGTTATGCTCTACATTTATCCTGCATAAGGCTATTTATCTGCCTTTTGAGACTAAGCTTTGTCTCCATCTGTATTTTACATAAGGCTATCTATCTGCCTTCCGAGGTTAAGCTCTACCTCTATCCGGCAAAAGGCTATTTATCTGCCTTTCGAGACTAAGCTCTATCTCCATCTGCATTTTGCATAAGGCGATCTATCTGCCTTTCGAGGTTAAGCTCTACCTTCATCCTACACAAGGCTACTAATGTGCCTTTCGAGACCATGCTCTGTCTCCATCTGCATAAGGCTATCCATCTTCCTTCCGAGGTTAAGCTCTACCTCCATCCTACATAAGGCTACTTATCTACATTCCGAGACTAAGCTCTGTCCCCATCTACATTTTTGAATTAGGCATCTTATCAACAACCTACATATCAACCCACCTCACCAAGATATTCCTAACTCGCAATTGTGTACCAAGCCTATAACGCCCAACCTTCACACTATCAGTCACCACCCACCCGCCAAAACATTCCTCGACCTAGACCAAGTTTCGACCAAAGACCTCCGAGACAATATACCGCCATCGCCGAACCAATAGACCAACTGTGTGAAAGTCTCAACGAAGCCGCTTACGTTACACCTATCCCATCCATAACTCCAGAAAATCCCTCCCAATGGATCAATCACAACAAACCTGCGCATACCATTCTGCAATGAAAGGCCATACCATCGACTAATGTCCCTTGCTAAAAGATAAGATTTAGACCTTGATTGATAATGTGGTCATCATAGAAAAGGAGCCCACTCCCAATGTCCGTAATGACCCTCTGCCTGACCACAAGAGTGGAGGATATCAAATGATCGAGATTGAGTGGGACCCTAAAGGGACAGGTTGATTGCCTAAGGAGAATAATCGAAGAAGCCTACTGTCACCCTCAATCCTATTGTCATCCGGATCCAGCCCTCTGAGGGCGACGAGGTAAATGTGTCCGTACCACTTGAGTTAGAAACACCTTCTGTAAAGGCACCACGACCAATTGAGGTTGAGTGCGGAGTTCCAAAAGCACCTGCGCCATTTGAAGTTGTTGTGTCATCTCCAAGGGTTCCAATTTCAGTCACGATGGAAGATGTGACCCCGTTTAACTCAAACTCCATACCCTGGTATTACACAACTGAAGATAGGAGGTGAGGGAAAACAAAAGCTGGAGAAATGATCACCGCGCAAGGAATGACCAGAACAGGAAGGGTATACACTCCAGAACATTTAGTCCAGCAAGCAAGATGATATGGACTGCTTTGTTATCTTCGAGGAGGAAGGCCCTTCTATGCAGGCTCTGAATCGCGGGGAACGCCTTATCAATTGGTCGATCAAGACCACCAGTGCCCAGAAAGATTCTGGGTAGCAAGGCTAAATAAGCGCTATGCATCGCATTTTTACTTTTTACGAGTTGATTTATATTTTCGCATTGTCTTTACTTTTGAAAAGAGCTCCGATGTTTCGAACAATTATGAATTTAATCAAAGAATTTTTTAAGTTCATTATTTTAAACAGCATTTACTATTACCTATCTTGATGATGAACCATCGACTGTGACTTGTAATGAGACAACGCAACAAACGGATGCAGATTCAGAAGAGGATGATATACTAGAGGAAGTTGTCAGGGAGATCGAGAACTTTGAGAATAGGCCTAAATCCAACTTGGCCGAAACTGAGGTTGTTAACTTAGGAGACAAAGAGAGTGTCAAGGAAACACACTTTAATGTGCAATTTTCGCCATCTGAAAGGAAAGAAGTATGAGGAACTCTTTGCATGGTCTTATGACTATATCACTAGTTTCACCACATCCATTGTAGCTCACAGGTTTCCAACATATCTGATATGTCCTGCGGTAAAACAGAAGCTTAGAAAATTCAAACCCGACATGAGTTTGAAAATCAAAGAAGAGGTTACCAAGCAAGTGAAAGCCAGGGTTCTCAGAATGGTAGAATATCCAACATGGTTAGCCAACATCATGCCAGTACTGAAGAAAGATGGGAAAGTTAGATTCTGTGTCGACTTCGGGGATCTCAATCGGGTCCGTCCCAAAGACGACTTTACTTTTCCAAATATACACATCTTGATTGAAAACTGCTCCAAGAATGAGCTGCAGACATTCGTAGATTGTTTCGCTGGATACCATCAAATATGGATGGATGAAGAATATTAGAGAAAACAACTTTTATCACACCGTGGGGGATGTATAGCTATAAAGGATGCTGTTTGGGTATAAGATTGCTGGGGCCACCTATATGAGGGCCATGAGTACCATCATTCATGACATAATGCATAAAAAAATTGGGGTATATGTGGATGACATCATCATCAAATCCAAGAAAGCTGCAGATCATATGGAAGACCTGAGAAAATTCTTCAACAGATTGAGGAGACACAAACTGAAATTGAATCCTGCCAAGTGTGCATTCAAGGTTCCTGCCGGAAATTTATTGGGTTTCATTGTGAGCCACCGAGGGATAGAATTTCATCCGTCAAAAGTCAAAGCCATCCAACAGTTGCCACCGCCAAAGAACAAGAAAGATATGATGAGCCTTCTGGGTAGACTCAACTATATCAGCCGATTCATAGCTTAGTCCACTGTTATTTGTGAACCTATCTTCAAGATGTTGAATAAAGATGTTGCCACCAAATGGACTGATGATTGCCAAAAGGCTTTTGACAGAATTGAGGAATTCTTCTCGACGCCTCCAGTATTAGTTCTGCTTGAACCAAAAAGACCCCTTTTGCTTTATCTCGCAGTGCTAGAAGGAGCGTTTGGTTGTGTTCTAGGACAACATGATGAAACGGGAAGAATGGAACAAGCCATATACTACCTAAGTATCAAGTTTACCTCATACGAGGCTCAGTATTCTTTATTAGAATGCACCTGTTGTGCTCTAACCTGGGTAGCTAAGAAATTGAGGCACTATTTATGTGCTTACACCACTAATCTCATATCAAGGATGGATCTGTTAAGGTATATCTTTCAGAAGCCTATGCCTACTGTCAAGCTCGCCAAATGGAAAATCCTGCTAAGTGAATTCAACATTGTTTATGTTACTTAGAAGGCGGTAAAAGGGCAAGCTTTGGAAGATCATCTCGCCGAGAATCCTTTGGGAGGAGAATATGAGCCATTGAAGACGTATTTTCCTGATGAAGAGATAAATTTCATAGGAGAGGACATTGCAGAATCCTATAATGGTTGGAGGTTGTTTTTCAACGGAGATGCAAATTTCAAAGGAGTAGGTATATGAGCAGTCCTGGTATCAGAACTAGTCAACATTACTCGATATCTGACAAGCTCAGATTCCCATCCACCAACAACATGGCCGAGTACGAAACCTGCATCTTAGGGATCAAACTAGCCATCGACATGAACATTCAGGAGTTACTAGTGATTGGAAACTCAGACCTACTCATACATCAGGTTCGAGAAAGAATGGGAAACTAAGAATTCTAAGATACTCCCATATCTGCATCACATAGAGGAGCTGAGGAAAAGGTTTACAAAGACTGAATTTCAACATGTTCCCAGAAGATAGAATGAGTGTGCTAACGCACTAGTAGCTTTTTCATCCATGATCTAGTAGCCAGACACAAACTGCAATTGTCCCATTCAGGACAATACCTATGACCAACAAGGTTATTGTGCTCATGTTGAGGAAGAAGCGGATGGAAAACCATGGTTCCACGACATCAAAGAATACTTGACATAGGTGAATATCCAAAGCTCACCAATGCCACTCAAAAGTGCACACTGGGAAGGTTATCTAACAATTTCTTTCATAGCGGAGGAATCCTGTACAGTAGGACTCCTGATTTAGGGTTACTAAGGTGTGTCGATGCAAGGGAAGCAACCAAACTATTGGAGGAAGTGCACGCAAGGACCAACAGACCGCACATGAATGGTTTCGTTTTGGCAAAGAAGATATTCCAAGCAGGGTATTTTTGGATGACTATAGAAAGAGACTACATCGAGTATGTCCGAAATGCCACCACTGTCAGATTCATGCCGATATGATAAAAGGTGCCTCTGAACGAGTTTAATGCAAGAAGCTCACAAATGGATGTTATTTGACCGATTGAGCTTGCCGCATCAAACGGACACAGGTTCATCTTAGTTCAATTGATTACTTTAATAAATAGATCGAAGCAGCATCATATAAAGCAGTGACCAAGAAATTTGTTGCAAACTTTGTCCGCAACCAAATTTTTCGTCGGTTCGGAATTCCAGAATCAATCATCACTGACAATGGTCCCAATGGTTCCAATCTCAACAGTGACTTGATTAAGGCGATGTGCGAAACATTCAAAATCAGGCACAAGAACTCTACAGCCTACAGACTGCAGATGAATAGGGTCGTAGAGGCAGCAAAAGAAAAGATGATTGAAAGGCACAAGAAATGGCATGAGAAGCTATTATTTGCTTTATTGGGATACCGTATAATAGTTCGAACATCAACTGGGGAAACTCCATACATGCTGGCTTACGGTATAGAGGCAAGCATTCTCGCTGAGGTAGAAATTCCCTCTTTAAAGATCATACAAGAAGTAGAGTTAGATGATGCATAATGGGTAAAAGGTTGCGATGAGCAGTTGGCCCTAATTGATTGAAAGAGAATGAATGCAGTTTGCCACTGTCAGTTATATCAGAACAGAATGTCTTGGGCCTTCAACAAAAGGGTAAACCAAGGAAGTTTACAGCAGGGCAAGTGGTGTTGAAGAAAATATTTCCACATCAAGATGAAGCCAGTGGAAATTATCTCCCAATTTGTATATTCTGTACATGGTTTACCGGGTTTTAATTGAAGGAGCCCTTATTCTTGCTGAATTTGACGGAGAAGTTTGCCCGAGGCCAATAAACTCAGACGTAGTGAAGTGATACTATATTTGATCACATGTTTCTTCACGATGTAATTTGAACTACACCTGACCTAATTCCCATTTACGAGGGTATACGTAGGCAGCCCTGTGGGTTTGGTCATATTTTAATAAAAATTCCATTTTCCCGCCGTTGGAACTGGGGCATAATTTTGAGGAGGAACCTCAAAATTTCGAAGTAAGTTTTTCAGTCTTTTCATCAGCATCAACCCAGTAAACAAGGGCAGAATCGGTCCATTTCGGTCATTCAGCACAGCCGTCAGAAGCGCCAACCCAGTAAACAGGGGCAGAATTTGGAGGAGGACCCTTGAAATTTTGGAACACGCAAGGTTTCCATGACTTTGAACCACGTTGCACTCATTGGTTCATCAAAAATAAAATCATTTATAAGTATGTACTTACATTATGTGTATTGAATCATGCATATATATCGTTTGCATCGCCGTCAGTCAGCAATGCTACCCCAATGATGCACGGCGTCAAGAACCACGGGATACAAACTAACCTTCCCCCTCTATAGAACTCACAATTTTTCTTTGGATGCAGGCACCTAGGTTGCAAATCATTGAATACGTTCACTCGTAGTCTTCAAGGTTGAAAGTCACAGATCGATCGCTCGTTCGCAAGTTTACTATCTACACCCGACATCCCCAGCAGTCATAGTATCACTATCATCTATCAGCTAAGATAATTTACTATTGTTTGCCCCTTAACATTTTGTGATTGCATAACGCTATTTACCTACCTTCCGAGGTTAATCTCTACATTTATCCTGCATAAGGCTATTTATCTGCCTTTCGAGACTAAGCTTTGTCTCCATCTGCATTTTGCATAAGGCTATCTATCTGCCTTCCGAGGTTAAGCTCTACCTCCATCCTGCAAAAGGCTACTTATCTATCTTTCGAGACTAAGCTCTATCTCCATCTGCATTTTGCATAAGGCGATCTATCTGCCTTTCGAGGTTAAGCTCTACTTTCATCCTACACAAGGCTACTAATCTGCCTTTCGAGACCATGCTCTGTCTCCACCTGCATAAGGCTATCCATCTTCCTTCCGAGGTTAAGCTCTACCTCCATCCTCCATAAGGCTACTTATCTAACTTCCGAGACTAAGCTCTGTCTCCATCTACATTTTTGCATTAGGATACTTATCTGCCTTCCGAGACTAAGCATTTTCTCCATCCTGCATGGCTGAAATATCGCTACTTTAATTCTCGCTTCGACTGAATATCACCACTTTAATTCTCGCTTCGGCTGAAGTATTTCCACCTGCATTTAAATTCTCACTTTGGCTGAAATATCACCACCTGCATTTAAATTCTCGCTTTGGTTGAAAGATCGCCACCCTTTGCATTCATTTGGCTGAAAGATTGCCAGCTTCCCATGAGCTGAAAGATCACAAATTCGTTCAAAGGCATCATAGTTTGGAGGCACCATCTGCATAGCCCGAGAACATCATTTCATGGCCTGCAAATCTTTACGTATATGCTCATCATGGCCCAGGACATTATAGTCTGACGACGTCATCATAACTGTCCAAAGACAACATTCATGGTCCAATGGTAACTTGCATCATGTTTAAATTATGCACAATATACGCTACATTGCTTACTTGCAGGTACACCGGCTGGCCTATGGCCGTCTGACTAGGAACGACTCGTTCCGCCTCTCCGCAACCTATTCGACTCCAAACACCTTTTCAAATCTAACCATTACGTCCGTCTTTTTGAATCTCCATCGACATATTCCGTCAATGATTCCTGAACTACATATGTCCTGATTCCTATAAAACTAGGGATATGTAGGTAGCTCAGAATCCATAGCTCTGTCAAAATTCTTTTCAATCGCCGATTCGGTCAAAATTGGCCATCTTGTCTTTACGCGGCAACTCTTTCATCCTCCTCGGGTAAAGAGGGGCAGTTGTTGATACCCAATTTCTCCCTACGTATTTTCATCCCCAGAATACTTTCAAGATACCGTATAGGTGCATATATGAGCATCACAAAGGGTTCTGACATTTTTAAGGATTTTTAAAACTAATTTATAGCCTATTTTACTCTATAAAACCCACTAATTATTCCCAAAACTTTCCATTTTGGATAATAATTTTTTTATTCTCACATTTACACAAAATAGTATTTTCCATAATGTTTTCATAATTTTATAAACTCGTTTGGTGTTTTAAAATTAAACTGCATGCAATTGTAATTTTAGCCCACTTTCAGATTAAATAGCATTTTAATTAAAAAATCAACCCTAATATTTTAAAATTAATATTTACATATTATTTATTAACTTATTGCTTTTAATTTTATTTTAAAATACTTTTGCTATTTTTATAAAATCAAAAGGGAAAACTGGCTATTTTAATTATGGTCCAAATTTCTTTCAATAATAGCCTATCTTGACCACCCAAATCAGGCCCAAAATCGATGACCCAGCTCAATTTATTTACCTATTTTTTCTAACCTGCCCGTTTGTATTATTTAATCCTGGCCATTGATCATTTTGATCAATGCTCCACATCCCTTCTTTCCTTTTAAATTTTGAGCAACCCTAACCCTACTCTCATTTCCATTTCGACCGCCGCCCTAAAACTCCCCATTCTCTCAAAATCTCTCCAACACACAAAACCCTAGCCACCTTTGTCGTCTTCTTCGAGCAGTTCTCGTCGGAGTCCATGGTTTCTCATGACATGGACGGCCTGTGCTCGCTTCCCTTCACTCCAAATCATGGCTATTCAAGGCTTTCGAGGTTCAACCTCAACGAGTCCTGTTCAGATCTTCCGTCTATTTGTATTCATGTGGCTTCTCCAGCTTAGTTCCGACGTGTTCGGTCCTCTAGATCCTAGATATGGCTCAGATCTATTCCAGGCCACATCCTTTACAAGCCTTCTCGTTTCTAGGGTTTATGAGAAACCCTAAAAGCTGTTCAAGGTTCTTCCTTTCTTTATTTTCTTAGATCTGTGATAGACCTGTGGTATACTCAAAGTTTTAGAGTTTTTGCCCAAATTTCCCTTTTCAATATTAGCAAGTTTCAATTTAGGGTTTCCAGAAAACCTTTAAAACGATTTCAGTTTCTTGTTATTCTTCTTTCTTTATGTGAATCCGCATGTATATGCTTTGTTCTTATGTGTTTTTGCTTGTGCATATCTTCTCATATGTTCTTATGTTTTGCCGTTATTATGCATTGTCTTCTACTTGTGCTCTGTTATCTCTTCTACTGTTTCTACAATATGCTTTTACATTTCTAGCTTATGTGTTCCTTTACCATTTTCTTACTGAGCTTTTTTTGTCCTTTACTAGACTTTTATTTGAGTTCTAAACATGTTTTGCCTACTGTTTCTTAAGTTCTATGTCATCTCTCTTCTCTCTTGAACTTGCTTGAGTTTTGAACTTTTCATAAACATGCTTTGTTTTTTTTACTCTATTGCTTCAAACTTGCCATTGTATCTATGTGATTTATCATGAGACTCTCTGAGTCCGTTTTGATGGTTGCCCTCTGATTTCTACACCCTATTTGAATTTGAAACCCTAGGGTTTGGGGTTTCTGCGAGTTTGGTTCTTTGTGTCTGGAGTAGGGTCCTACTTTAGACCTAGACTGAACTAGAATCTTTTGCTTATGATTTTGAAACTATCTATGCCAACCTTTTCTTTTTTGTTTGACGCTTCTGTGCTTATATATGAGGCTTTTTCTTTCAAAAGGGTTCTGCTAAATTGTAATTGATTCCAATCTCCTTTAATAAGGCTCAATTGATTTGTTACTGATTTTTCCAATTGAACTTTTCCTCACCCTTTTTCAGGCTAAGTTCATTCGAATAGAGCTTTTTACTGTCTGTTTGATTGATCTACTTGCCTCATTTCTCACAAATCATGTACCATAGGATTCTTGCCTTAAATAATCCCTATTTATTTACCTGTGTATGTTACTTTGGAAAGGTTTTTAATAATTATCCTTTCCTTAATTACTCATGCCCGTTTGAAATAAAATCCCTTAACCTTAGGGAGTTCTGTGACTGGCAAACTATTTTCTTTCCTTTTGCTTACTCATTTTCTGCACTATGAAAGCAAGACACTATACACAATACAAAATAGAGTTCGGACTTCAATTGAACACTACACAAGTTCAATACTTTCTCTAATTCTGTTTTCTCTATTTCTAATACTGAGCACTGTGCTCCATTTCTCTTTTACTACCAGAAACTTTCTTGAGTTCCTTTTGAACTCTCAAGTATTTGCTGAAGAACTTGAGTTTGCTCCTGCTGACAACTCGTTGTTTACTTGCTCTTATTGTCCTGTTATTCTAGTATTTGCAGCTGGTATGTCACTCTTAATTAAATAATACCCCCTCCACTATGTGTTTGTTTTACTCTTAGCCTATTATGCTTTCTTACCTTATGTTTCTGCACCTTTAGTCTATTATGCTTTCTTTATGTAAATGCTTCTCTATGCGAGTCCCTTCCCTTTAATCCTTTTGTATAAGAGTATAGTTCTTGTCATGGTATTATCATTGCTTCCCTTCACTTTGAACTAGGTTCTTTTGAACCCCTTCTCAATTGAATTCCCGCTCCCCTTTCCCCTTTTTGTGCTGAGCCTTGACTCAAGTTTTGTGGTGTCCTAATCACTATCCAGACTCATATCTGACCTCTGAGGTCTACTCTTAATTTTTTTTTGACCAATCTACTGGTCAGGGGTGTGTTAGTCTATACCCATATCTGGGCATGACCACCATTTGCTATGTTTCCCTAATCCCTCTCTCACTTTGCACTTATTCCAAGTTCTAAGTTCTGCCATCCTTTGGTAAGCCATGCTTTGGGACCCTGAAGCTCCCTCTGAACTTAAATGCCTTAGGGATGGCTATTCCACACTGCACTATTCTGTCGTAATTAGTATCCAGAGTGTAAGCATTTCCTGGAGCCCTGGAGGCTCCTTGTATCTCTAAACCACATTGGATAAGAGAAGTCTTTGGAAATCTGGAATCCAGAATTGTTTAATCACATGCTATTGGACATTAAGGTTGCATTAGGCGCATTGGATCTAGCTTTAGATTTTGATGTATTATATATTTTCCCTCCATGTTTTTTGGTTCTTTAATAATTCTTGTATAAAGAACTTGGGAAGTATAGTAAAAGGGTGTGGGAGGGGTTTACTTTATTGCATCAAATATAAGATAGATACCATGTCAATAGGTTTAGTGTGTTAATTCAATCACGTAGATACCATAGCTATAGGTTTAATGTGTTAAGTCACTCACCTAGATACCATGTCTATAGGTTTAACATTTTAGTTAAATCACTTAGATGCTATGTCTATAGAATTAACGCAAAATTCAGTCATCTAGAAATTTTGCCTATAAGGTTTAATATTCAGTCATATTGCTAGTCATTAGAAATCCTGCCTATAGGGTTTAATATTCATACAACAAGTTGCATATAGAAACCATGTCTATGGGGAATGTATACGAGTTAGGCAAGCCATAGGACAATCAAATAGTCACTCCTTCATTTGTTTAACAATAAGTCTTAAGAAATCAAGTATAGATATCATACCTATAGGAGTTCGTCTCAAACTTGCTTGATTTTTTTAAGTAATAAAAATTTGCTAACTGGCCTTAACATCTAACATAACGTTTTCAATAAAAGCTCCCGTAAACCTATATGCTTCTTAATATTTTGCAAATCTACATCTCTCTTTTGAACAGTCTTTTAAATCTTCTGCCTAAGTGTTTTAGTCAGTCCTTAAAAAATATCTTCCAAAACAATCATACAATTCATTATTCCACTCTTAAGCATTTTCTCTTCAAAATTTCTTTCGCAACTCTACTATATTTTACTCAAACAAGTTTGTTGATTTCAAAATTAATTTCTGAACTTTTGTAATCTCAACCTTTAGTTTTAACTCTGCTGCATCAGGTCATCTTTTCTGAAATCAGTGTTTTTCTAAATAACTCATTTGAAATACTCCAATTTCTTACAATTGGATTCGAGTTTCCTAATACAGGCTTTTTATCTCATTCTCTGCGTTAAATTAGTCCGTCTGCCTCTTAAGTTTTAACTTAAAGATCAAATCAGTATATGTAAGGCATGCTAAACTATATGCTATCTGATTTACGGGGTTTTCTGTGAGCCTTACATATTTGTTTGTGAATCACCTCTACTTGCTATTTGTTTTGTTTGTCGAAGCTAGTATTTTATCCTTTAAACCCCATATATGCCTCTACCCCCATTCCTTTCCCTTTTAGGATTAGTAGTCCTAATACCCCGGGACTTATAAGTTGGGACGGGTAGTAGCATGAAACAATTAAACGAGACTAATCGTGTTTAAATACCTTAACGGGATGGGAAAGGTTAAATATGGATATGGTGACCGGTTCACTAATATCTCGTGTGACCCCTCATTGGAGAAGTGATTTCTGATTATTGCATTGATCTGAATCCTTTTTTTGAATAAACCTAGGACCCCTTTTCCTTTTTCTTTATTTGTCATGTCTTCTTCAATTCTGTTTCTTTAAATTAACTTTTTAAGTTGTCCCTTTCTATCTTCTTTTCCTTTTTAAAGGCTTAAAACTTATTCGTGATTTTTATGTGCAAAGCCTTATCTGTTTACTTCTCCTTCTTTTAAAATCACAATTAATGTATGGCCGGGAAACACACTAGTGGATCTTGAGGGGTGCCTAACACCTTCCCCTCAAGATAATCTCAAGCCCTTACCCGAACTCTGGATCCCTTTTCAAAATTTCTTCTTCTCTTTTAACTGTCCTAATGCACTATAGTCATTAGGTGGCGACTCATCAGATTCTATAACCCGATTCCCGCAAGGGAATAAGAGTTGTTTTTCCCATAATGTTGTAATGTTGTTTTCGCTCTTTATAAAAAAAGGGGCGTCGACAGTGCTGCTATGGTATTTTGTTTGGCATGAGTGGAATATGATGTTGAGTATGCAATTACAAGAATGAAATAAGTTGTAATGTATTTGCACATTCATAAAGTAATGATTACAGTAATTGCTCTTAATTACAATAGTATTAAAGAAAAGCAATAAAGAAAACATTAATGAAATAAAAGACACGAAGAGCCAAGTCAGTTTCGTATTAGACGAAATGAAGACAAAAAGTAAATGAAATTAAGGAGACAATATTTTCGCAAGTAGCATGCAATGGTAAAAGCCTAAAGAAATCCCCACCAAAGTCGCCCTGCTGTCGACGCCCCTTTTTCTAGGAGTCAAAATTGGGTATATGACATATTGAAGGACAATTCTATTCCCTTCTGAGAATTGCATTTTGGAGTTGAAGAGTCGCCACATAATGAATATAGTGATTAGGACACTTTTAAGAAGGGTTTGAGATAAAGAAACTATATATTAGTGTAAGGGCTAGAAATTATCTCGAGGGGAAGGTGTTAGGAATCCCCCAAGATCAACTAGTGTGGTTTTCGGCCATGTTATAATTTTGATTTAAGTAAAAAATAAGAAAGTAGAAGAACAAAATAGAAGGGGGATTTTCTTTTAACATTGAAAGTAAATTGAATGTTTGAAATAAGTAAAGGTAGCAGAATTTTTAAGAAAATAGTTTCAACAATTATGAAAATAAATATAAACAAGTAAAGGGGAAGGGGGGGGGGGGGGTCCTAGGTATATGAATAATATGGACTACTTCAATGCAATACTCGGTAATCACTCCTCAAAAAGGAGGCTACACATGGCATTAGTGCACCGGTCATTGATGTGCCGGAGAATTTCGGCACATTTCAATACTAATTGCTTAGATTCTAGCTTGTTTTAATGCAATTATAACTGATACTCATGTAGATTTGTTGTTCTTACAGCACAAGAGGAAGGGAAGACCAAGGATATGAAAATGGAAACAAAAAGAGAAGAAAAGAGCATGATATTGCACAAATGCAAATCTGCGGCCTATTCTACGGTCGCAGATCACACATGCAGACCGCAAAATCGTATCTTAAATCACAGAGCGTTACATAGTCTGGAGCTGAAAAGCATGCCAAGAATGCAGCGCAATCTGCGAGCGCATAATCAACATGCGGACTGCAGATGTCCCGTAGAACGAACAAGAAAAAAACTCAAGGTCAAAGATGCGATGCAATATGCGGTCGCGTAACTCAAAGGCGGACCGCAGAATGGAACTGCGATAAAGGCTTGACACCTAGGGTTTTGGATCTGCGAAGAGGCTGCTAAAAATTCAAACCGCAGACCTACAATGCGACAAGTCTGTGGTCGCAAACGTGACCTGGAAGGGCAAACGTGCCCATTTTCTGTCTCGAAATTGGTCTAACTATAAATATTTTAAAGACACCTTTGTGGCTCATCTTGTCTTACTTTTATGCTACATTCCAAGGAATTAATATTCTCTTTTTTTGGATGCTTTTGGGTGAAGAATCTCATCTTTGTAAGCATTTATGACATTTATTATTAGTTGGTGTTTGTGTTTTAGCATGTGTAGCTAGTTTTAAATACTAAGGTTGTGGACCTTAAATGGGTGTTATGTTTATGGGTATTTAACACTGAATATATATATATATATATTATATAATGGTTGGTTGATATTTACTTAATTCTCATTCTTCATTTATTTTTGGTGGTTGCGAACATTAATAAAAGCTATTAAATTCTTACTTTGCTTGGGAAAGTGAGTTAGGATTTGGCAGAAGTAAATATCAATGATTCAAAGTTTTAAACCTCGTTTGATAAAATCGCTTAGGAATAAGTGAGTTTTCATTGGCATTTATTGATGGTTCTTAAGTGAAACTCTTTTATATTAAGGAAAATCATAAATGGGAAATACTACTCATTTATTGGGAAATAGTGGGTAGTATCTTAGACATCATTTGCATATCTAAAGAACCTTCCATTAGAAATATATCATATTAACACCTGTTGACATTACACTACATTGAAGGGGACACAACTTTGGTTGGCTTAATCCACTTGTTTACTCATTAATTGTTAAAATTAGTTGCTACTTAAACTCAAAGAATAATGCATACTCTTGTCACCATATACCATTCTCTCTTGTCACAATTAACCAAATAGAGATCGAACTCGAGTCGAGCAACACACTGAACAAGCAACTGTTTCACACCTATTCCCTGTGGGATTCGACCCCTACCTTGTTGGGTTATTCTATTTGACATCGACCACCTTACACTATTTATTAAAGTGTATTTTATGCGTATCAAATTTTGGGCCGTTGCTGGGGAATTCAGTTCTTGAAATTACTATTTAGTGTGTACTTTACTTAAGTTTATTTCTATTCCATCACACTCTGCTTTCTTTGCTTGGTGTTGATAGGAAACATGTCAGATTATGAAGAAGATGCGGAGGGTGAAATGGTAGAAAATCCCTTTGCAGACATCGAAGAATACATTGATGATACCAATACTATTGTGCCTCCGGCCGTTGGAGCGGCTACATTTAAAGTGGAACATGGGTTAATTATGATGCATAAGGCAGAAGGGTTCTTTAGAAATTCCACTGTTGATGATCCAACGCAACACCTTAGAAACTTCGTGGGTGTGTGCGCAATGCATATGAAAAACAATGTATCAAACGATGCCCTAAGGTTGAGATGCTTCAAGTACTATCTGGCTGAGGATGCAAGGAAATGGCTCCAGAATATACGTCCCAACTATATTCATACATGGCCCGAGTTTGTTTGGGCGTTTTGGTCCAACTGGTTCCCGCAAAGTAAAAAGTATGAATTGTGGGACAAGATATTTTTCTTCAAGCAAATACAGGGGTGCAGTTGCATGAGGCATGGGATCGCTTTAAATTATACTTGGTGAGGTCTACAAACCATGGTTTCCCGGATTCCATGCTTTCGAAAAAATTCTATATGGTTTGGATCCTATGAACCAAGCCATATCCAAGAATGGAGCTGACAGATCTTTCATGAACAAATCATTTGCTCGAGTGACTCAAATCTTGGACAAAATGGCAAAGCACAACCAAGGATGGAATTACGAAGATGCTACCGGGGGAATTTCTTATGGCTCTCCTTCGTTGAGCACTTCGATCAAGGAAAAACAGGAGAGGGATCAAGTGATTGCCGGACTTCCTACAAATGTAAGTGTGCTTACCAAGATGTTGACAGATAATCAGACAAAGAAAGTAATGCACTGGAGGATGTTCCTCCCAACTTTGAGGAAAATTTTGAGGAAGAAACTACATCAACAACCCTCATGGAGGGTATCAAAGGCAACCATACCATGGTCCTGGGCAACAAAATCAATTGAGGCCAAACCCGCAAGGGCAAGGCAACCAACATTGGAGAAATGACCAAGGTAATTCTCAACAAGGAAATTGTAACAACAACAACAACTTTGCAAACCAGAGCTGCAACCCATATGTTCCCCCAATAGGTCATTATGCAAATCAGGGGTCGTCAAGTGAGTCGAAGTTAGAAATCATGCTTGAGAGAAATTTGCAAAATAAATAAAATTTAGACGCATCCATGAGAAACATAACCGAGGTGGTTGGCTCTCATACCGCATCTATCCAAGAATTAGAGATGCAAATGAGAGACCTTTCACGAGAGCAAAACCCAAAGCAAAAAGGGCAACTTCCTAGTGATACCATTGCTAACCCAAAGAGTGGAGAAGGTAGTTCAAACTCTAACATCATGGCGATAAGTACTAGAAGTGAGAAGGTTCTACAAGGTGACATTGACCAAAAGGTTGTGGGGGAAGAAGCCGAACAAGAAGTTGAAGCCGAATGCAAAGAATTGTAGAAGTTGAGAGGGTGCCGGAAAAAGAAAAAGTTCAAGAAGTGGTCCAAGAAAAGGAAAAATAGAAGGAGACATCAGAAAATCCAACTCTTATTCCTAGACCTCCTCCACCGTTTCCTCAAAGACTTGTAAGAAGGATTGAAGATAGCAAGCTTAAAAAGTTTTATGATATCCTTAAGCAATTGTCGGTGAACATTCCATTCTTGGAGGCTTCCATGAAATGCCGGGGTTTGCCAAATATTTGAAGGAGTTGATCACCAAGAAGAGGACCACAAAGAATGAGGTGGTGAACATGACTCACCGGGTTAGCTCTGTCATTGCCAATAGACCTATCCAAAAGAAAGAGGACCCGGGAGCATTTACCATTTCATGCACTATCAGAGAGCGAGACTTTGCTAGAGCCCTTTGTGACAATGGGGATAGTATCAACTTGATACCGTTTACCATCTACAAGCAAGCGGGATAAAAGTGTCCAAGGCCAACAAGCATGAGGTTACAAATGGCGAATCGATCCACTAAGCGACCGCTAGGAAATGTTGATGATGTGATTGTGAAAGTCGGTGAATTCCATATGCACGCCGACTTTGTGATTCTAGATTTTTCCATTGATAAAGATATCCCCAGCATCATGGGGAGACCATTCTTCGCAACCGGAAAAGAACTTATGGATTAGGAACGAAATGAGATCAAATTCAGGGTGAATGACAAACAAGTCACTTTCCAAGCTAGCAAGGGTATGAAGTTGCCCCATGAATAAGAAAGCATCTCCGTGATTGAGATGGTTGATGAGATTGAAGATGTCGTCGAAGTGAAAATGGAAGAACTATGCCTTGGTGAGGCATTGGCGGCAATCTTAGTGAATTTTGATGGTGAGGACATGGAGGGATACATGGAGTCGGTGAACTCATTGGAGGAACTTGGATCCTACACTTATGCTCTGGCCAAGCTCTCTCTTGTCTTGGAAAATAGAGCCACACCTCCCGCCAAACCATCCATCATTGAACCACTACAATTAGAGCTCAAGCCTCTCCCTGCGCATTTAAGGTATAAATTCTTAGGCTCTAATGACACCTTACCCGTAATCGTTTCGTCTTCTTTAACTGATTTGCAGGTAGACAGGTTTATAGAGGTCTTGAGAGACCACAGGTAGGCTTATTAGATGGACAATCGCAGACATCCGTGGGATTTCTCCGGGGATTTGTGAACACAAAATCCAATTGGAGAGCGACGCAAAGCCAAGCATTGAGCGTCAAAGACGGTTGAACCCGTCGATGCAGGAGGTGGTAAAAAACAGAAGATCATATAACGGTTAGATGCCAGAGTTTTGTACCCCATTGCGGATAGTTCAAGGGTGAGCTCAGTTCAGTGTGTGCCCAAAAAGGGGGCATGACCGTGAGAGAAAATTAGAAAAATGAGCTCATCCCAACCCGACAGTGACCGGATGGCGAGTGTGCATGGACTATCAAAAGCTAACCAGTGCAACATGCAAAGACTATTTCCCTATGCCTTTTATTGATCAAATGCTTGATCGGCTAGTGGGAAGGTCATTCTATTGCTTACTCGATGGGTATTCTGGATATAATGAAATAAACCTCGCATTGGAGGATCAATAAAAGACAATATTCACTTGTCCATATGGCACGTTTTCTTTTAGTCGAATGCCATTTGGCTTGTGTAATATACCGGCTACTTTCCAGTGATGTATGATGTCCATTTTCTCAGACATGGTTGAAGATTATCTTGAGGTATTGTCGGTAGTTGGGGACTCATTTGGGCATTGTCTTGGCAACCTCAAGAAAGTGCTTAAAAGATGCGAAGAGACAAATCTCGTGTTAAATTGGGAGAAATGTCACTTCATGGTCGACGAAGGCATTGTGCTTGGGCACAAAATTTCAAAGAAAGGTATTGACGTCGACCAACCAAAGATTGATATCATCTCTAAGCTTCCTCTACCAACTACCGCGAAGGGTGTGAGAAGTTTTCTGGGCATGCTAGGTTTTACTGGTGCTTCATCAAAGACTTCTCAAAGATCGCTAACCCCTTGTGCAAGCTCCTCGAGAAAGATGCTAAATTCGTATTTGATGAAAAGTTTCATAAGGAAATTGAGGAGTTGAAACTCAATCTCACCACGGCGCCTATTATTGTCACTCCCAATTGTTCTCTTCCTTTGATCTCATGTGCGATGCTAGTGGTGTAGATATTGGAGCAATGCTAGGTCAACGCCATAACAAGATTCTTCATCTGGTCTACTATGCCAGCAAAACTCTCAATGGAGCACAAGTAAACTATACAGTGACTGAGCAAGAGCTTCTTGCTATTTTATATGCCTTTGAGAAGTTCCGGGCGTATTTGTTGGGATCCAAGGTGATAGTGTATACGGATCATGCAGCTCTTCATTATCTCATAGAAAAGAAAGATGCAAATCCTCGGTTGATACGATGGGTCTTGTTGTTGCAAGAATTTGACTGTGAAGTCAAGGATCGCAAGGGAACGCAAAATCAAGTGGCGAATCATTTGTCAAGGCTTGAGGAAGAAGGGAGACCACAGGGTGATCTCGAAATCAATGATGCTTTTCCGGATGAGCACATATTGGCATTGTCTAGCACCTTTGCTCCATGGTATGCCGATATTGTTAACTATTTGGTGAATGACCTTATCCCTGATGGTTTGGAATCATATCAAAGGAAAACATTCTTGAGGGATTACCGGCAATACTATTGGGAGGAGCCATATTTGTTACGTGTTTGTTCCGACAATATCACTAGAAGATGTGTTCCCGAAGAAGATATGATTCCAATTGTCAAGGCATGCCATGACTCTCAGATTGGGAGTCATCATAGAGGAAATCGAACAGCGGAAAAAGCTCTCGAATGTGGATATTATTGGCCATCCATCTACCATGATGACAAACAAATGGTCAAGGCTTGTGATCAATGTCAACGACAAGGTTCTATTTCCATGAGGCATGAAACGTCGATGCACTTTGTGATGGAGATAGAGATCTTTGATGTGTGGGGTATCGACTTCATGGGTCCCTTTGTGAGTTCTTCTGGGAAGAAATATACCTTGGTAGATGTGGACTATGTGTACAAATAGGTTGAAGCCATTGCCAAACCAAACAATGAGGTGAGGAGTGTTACCGCATTTTTGAAGAAGAACATATTCACTCGGTTTGGCACCCCTAGAGCCATTCTTAGTGATGGTGGATCACAATTCTGCAACAGAGCTTTTGCGGGGTTACTTGAAAAGTATGGTGTCAAGCGTAAGGTGGCCACACCTTATCATCCGCAGTCGAGTGGTCAAGTTTATGTTTCCAACCGAGAGATAAAGAATATTCTAGCAAAAACTGTGAACGCAAATATGACCGATTGGTCAAGAAAGCTAGATGATGCATTGTGGGCATACCGTACGGCCTAAAACACTCCTATTGGTACTTCTCCTTACCGGCTCATCTTTGGTAAAGCATGTCATATACCCGTAGAGTTACAACACAAAGCCATGTAGGCATTGAAAAAGTTGAATCTGGAATGGGCTAAGGCTGCAAATTTGAGGCTAACACATCTCAATGAACTGGAGAAATTCCGATACCATACTTATAAATGTGCGGCTGTGTACAAAGAGCGGATGAAGTTTTTCCACGACAAAATGATCTTTAAGAGAGAGTTCAAGGCAGGTGATTTGGTCTTGCTCTTTAAC
Organism: Nicotiana benthamiana; assembly: GCA_034376525.1. Classification (NCBI taxonomy): domain Eukaryota; kingdom Viridiplantae; phylum Streptophyta; class Magnoliopsida; order Solanales; family Solanaceae; genus Nicotiana; species Nicotiana benthamiana. Next base: position 41,549,086 of record CM067339.1, on the reverse strand, counting down.
TCGAAGCCCAAATTGTTTCCTAGAAAGCTTAAATCAAAATGGTCTGGTCCCTTCAAAGTGGTAAATGTCTCCCCGTATGTAGCGTAGAACTAGAATCAATAGACGGGTCCCTGAAACTCAAAGTAAATGTCCAACGCAACAAGAATTATTTGGGCATTGATGGCGAAAAGAATTTGGTGGAGCTGGTGGCTCTAAACGATGGTCCTTGCCCGACCACTAAGTGAAATTGAGGGAACATCAATCATGTCTTGCCGCGACGTTAAATCAAGCGCTTTATGGGAGGCAACCCATGGGTGGTAACACCCTTTTTCTCTTTGCACTTTTCATATTTTTTTATGTTGAAAATATCTGTTGGAGTGCAAGGAGTTCAACAGATATCAACACTTGCTGAAAATGCAAGAAAAAGTGAAGGAAAAGCATAGTGTGAAAAATACATCGGAAATGCGGTAGCAAAATTGATCTACGTCCCGCAGATCCACCGCAGACGTAGTTAGAGAGTAGCAAAAATTGGCAGTTGGAAATACGGCGAAAATGTTCATTCTGCGGGGCATGCAAGATTCTACATCTCTCCCATTCCCAGCATTGATCACCGCTCAATGCGAAGCTGCTAATGTCCCGGTGGATGTCCAGAAAGACAAAATTGGTAAGGAGGCAGGGATTATTGATATCAACCATCTTGTTGACGTTGTGGTGCCTCCCGTGGGTGTAGTTTAGGAGGAAATTCCTTCATCCCAGCCTTCTATCACTCCTCAGGCAGATGCTGTAGAGTCATCCACTCCTCAGACTGCCCCTACATCTACCACTACTCTGACCCCACCAGCTCCTCCGGCAGTCACGAAGCTTGGTATATTGGCCCAACATGAAAACGCAAAAGTTGACCAGCTTCTGAAGGCTCTGCTTAATTTGATCAAGCAGCCCTCACTCTTATGCAAGCAGCCGTGACAGATATTCAGCAAAAGCAATCAGTGTATGCGGAATGGCTAAAGGGAATTAAGTTAGGGTGGAGAGATTAGAAAGAGGTGAGGTGAGTGGCCTGCCCGACCTCAAGAAGGAGGTTGCCTCTATAAAGGTTGAATTCCAAAGTATGCAAAATTTGGAATTCGATCTTTCATCCATCCGTCCCTCCGAAGGTGATTAAGGTACAGGCTCATCTCCAGACGTGGGACTTGATTTCAAGAATTTGATGACGGATCATGTGGTTCCTCCACCTGGAGACTCTCATACCGCAGCTCCCGCTGGTCTTATCTATATTGCTTCTGATGAGGAGACTGGTAGTTCGTACAGGTTGGAGGGTGACAGAGACGATGAGGATGAGGATGAATATAGTTTGGATTCTCCAGTGAAGAAGCCCCTCAGCTTGTTGATAAGGGGAAGACGGTTGCTGAGGTTTCTACTCAGGATGATGAGATTGCGGATGCTGCTGATGACGCGGTAGATAGGGCACAAATGAAGATTGCCCTGCAGAGATCTTTGATTGACAGAGGGGGTCCTACAACTCCTGTAGCATCCCCGTCTATAGCGGGTGCATCCAGTAGCTCTCAAGTGCCACCTGATGATATTGTCCCTCCATCATCAGCTCCAACTGCACAGCCAGTTCCTTCCCCTACCTCAGAGGAGCCACCAGCGGATGAGATCACACTCCCGACTGAGCACTTCTCACAGCCACAACAGAGAGTGATCCTTCCAACACTCAGCCAGCTATCGACTCTCACAGCACTTAGTGTGCCTCAGGAGCTTCCCCACAAACTCTACTCTTTACTTCTATGCATTGGGGACAATGCATCATTTTCAGTTGGGGTGGGCAGGTAGCATTGTACGATTTTTTGTTGTGTATATAGCTAGAAGCTCATGTAGTTATGTGTATCATATATCTATGTACATTTGTATAACTTTGGTATATGAGTGATGATATGATTTTGGTTTTTTATGACTGTTTGTTAAATATTAGTTTGTGAATTAATTCCCCTTGGTTTTTCTTTTTCTGGTTCTTTTCCAATGGTGTAATAGTAGAATCAGGATCTTAGGAGTAAATCATTGTGACCGGTTTGGTGTAATTGCCTAGTATCGAGCATGTGTATCTATACATAGAACATACCCTCCTATTGACATTCTTGTCGACCTTTCCCTATGATAGATAGATTGACGACTGTCTTAAGGGAATTTGTCATTTTGATCAATTCTGTGAATCTGAGGCTCGCTCTGTGATTCTATGGCAACCCAGAATTATACTTTTGCTTATGATGAAAGCTTTGAGTTGCAGAATGGTTACTTGGAAGTGTCAAATAATGTGAATGAAGCACTTCATGTACCATGTGTGTGTGAGTTCTCTGTTTGTATATAATTCTCGTTTTTACTTCTATCATCTTGAACTTGCCCGGTTAGTCTTACAATGATAATGATAGTATGTTTGGTTTGAGGAATGATCTTAGGCATTCGTTGTAATTATGTGCAAAACATGTTTAGCCTTTCAATCCTACCCGTGTATAAAGCAAACCACCAGCACCCAATTGGAGCCTTTTTAACCTTTCTTTGGCCAACTCATTACAAACCTTTCTAGTTATGAAAAACAATTTCCTCTCTTGAATTCGTCCCTCTTTGAACATTGAGAATGAGGCTAAAAGCATAAGTTGGGGGTAAGGTCAAAGTGAAATATTGTTAAGGTTGTATGTGAGTTTAGGGCATCATGCCTCAAAAGAGTTTGTGAAATTGTTCAAGCTCCAAAAAAAAAATGATAACCAAAAGCATGAGAAGAAAAAGAAAAAGAAAAGAAAAATCTAACAACGCTTATGTTTACAAAATTGGGAGTCTTGAACAACAATGAAAAGGTATAGAAGGTAGCTTTATACTGAAGGCTAGACGAAAACAAAGATATGGGGGTTTGAAAAGGAGTGCAAAAGAATGGTAAAATGTGATTAGTTTTCAAAGAGGGTGAAGTCACTTGTACACAAATGTCTATCCAACCTGTCCCTGAACCTACATTACAAGTCAAAAAGCCCTTATGATACATCCAACCCAACATTCTCGAATACGCATCGAATTAAAATAAGGGCAAGCCTATGGTATGACATGTTGAAGCACTTGAAGTTCTTTCTGAGAGTGAGAGTGTTGGTAAATGATCCCTCTTTGCCGTCCTTGAAAATATTGTGATTATAGGACTTTATTTTTGGTAAGGGTATATGAACTGTGGAATTGAACTGAAGTTGAGATTTTTGAGTCAATTGAAAGTGCACTCAGCTGAGGGTAACATCTAGTCACAATGTTGAGGCTTAGAGTTCACATGATTGATTAGTTCTCTCTGTACATTCTTCTAATCTAGGAAAAGTGAAGCGATTGTATATGCATGCTTGAAGAACTAGCAATGAACACCATCCTGAGTCACTATTGTTTCGTATTTGTAAATAGAGTTTAGAATAGGCTAAGTATGTTTTTCTTGCTTGAGGACAAGCAAGAGTTGAAATTGGGGGTGTTGATGTGCCGGAGAATTTCGGCACATATTAATACTAATTGCTTTGATTCTAGCTTGTTTTAATGCAATTATAATTGATACTCATGTAGATTTGTTGTTCTTACAGCACAAGAGGAAGGGAAGACCAAGAATATGAATATGGAAGCAAAAAGAAAAGAAAAGAGCATGATATTGCAGAAATGCAAATCTCCGGCCTACTCTGTGGTCGCACATCACACATGCCGACCGTAGAATCGTATCTCAAATGGTAGAGCGCTACAGAGTCTGGAGCTAAAAATCATGTCAAGAATGCGGCGCAATCTGCGATCGCAGAATCAACATGCGGACCACAGATGTGGCGCAGAATGAACAAGAATAAAACTCAGGGTCAAAGATGCGATGCAATCTGCGGTCGCATAACTCAAATGTGGACCGCGGAATGGAACTGCGATTAAGGCATGACGCCGAGGGTTTTGGATATGCGGAGAGGCTGCTCAAAATACGGACCGCGTACCTGCTATGTGACAAGTCTGCAGTCGCAGACGTGACTTGGAAGGGCAAACTTGTTCATTTTTCTGTCCCAAAATTGGTCCACCTATAAATAGTTTTAAGAGACCTTTGTGGGGTTATCTTGTCTTACTTTTAAGCTACATTCCAAGGCATTAATATTCCCTCTTTGTGGAAGGTTTTGGGTGAAGAATCTCTTCATTGTAAGCATTTATGACATTTATTATTCGTTGGTTTTTGTGTTTTAGCATGTGTAGCTAGTTTTAAATACTAAGGTTGTGGACCCTAAATGGGTGTTATGTTGATGGGTTTTTAACATTGAATATATATATAATGGTTGGTTGTAATTTTTTTACTTCTCATTCTTTATTTATTGTTGGTGGTTGCAAGCATTAACAAAAGCCATTAAATTCTTTCTTTGCTTGGGAAAGTGGGTTTAGAATTTGGTAGAAGTAAATATCAACGACTCAAGTTTTTAAACCTTGTTTGATAAAATCGCTTAGGAATAAGTGGGTTTTAATTGGTATTTATTGATGTTTCTTAAGTGCAACTCTTTTATATTTGGAAAAATCATAAATAGGAAATACTACTCATTCATTAGGAAATAGTGGATATTATCTTAAACATCATTAACATATCCAAAGAACCTTCCATTAGAAATATATCATATTAACACCTGTTGCCTTTATCCACTTATTTACTCATTAATTGTTAAAATTAGTGTCTACTTAAACTCAAATAATCATACATAGTCTTGTCACCATACACCATTCTCTCTTGTTACAATTAACCGAATAGAGATCGAACTCGAGTCGAGCAACACCTGAACAAGTAACCTTTTCACAACTATTCCCTGTGGGATTCAACCCCAACCTTGTTGGGTTATTATATTTGAACGACCGCCTTACATTATTTATTAAACTGTAATTTGAGCGTATCAGTCATCCTATCCATATCTACCCTTTCTCACCCCGTTAAGGTATTAAGCGCGGAATGTATCGTTACTTATTGCATGCTAGTACCCGCCCCAATTGTATCAGTCCCGGAGGCATTTGGGACTTCTAATCCTAAAGGGAGGGAGTTTTGGTGCTTTTTAGAGTTTAAAAGGACAAAAAGTCTATGGCGACAAACAAAAACACATAAGACAGTTATGGAAACACATAACAGTTAAAAGGCTAAAATAGACCTCCTCATTTAAAGAAGCAAGTTGTTTAGCATGACTTACACATACTGGTTATGGGCTGAATTAACTAAAGCGTTAGGATTGGCTGACTAATCCTATATTTCTTAGATGATAAGTCCGAATTAGGCCATGCCTGGTTGTAGTTTATTAATAAAACTGACAAAGCTAATTAATCACCAACTGGCTTGCCTAGGAGAGACCGATAGGAATGGCATCCAACAATGAAGAGGGCGTACTGATTTAAAGATGGTTTACTGATTGTAAAAATACAATTTTGCAGATATTAAATGGCATCACTACAATTTTGGACTTGTAGATGAATAAGATTAAATTGGTTATTCCTATAGGTATGACTTCTAAGTGTTGCATGTTTTAATACAATTACGTAAGTGAAGGAGTCCAATAGGCATGGTATCTAGAATGAAGTTGATTATTATTTAGCATATGATGGTTTTCCTGATGATAGGTGAATATGCAGAAATGCAAAAAACTTATAGGCAGGATTTCTAATGATATGCAGAAAATGCAGAAAACTTATAGGCATGATTTCTAGTGATATGCATAAGTGTAGAATTTGTAGGTAGGAGTTCTATATGGTATGCATAAGTGCATAACTTATAGGCAGGTGTTCTATATGATATGCATAAATACAGAATTTTTAAATAGTAATTCATATGAACATGTTGTCTACCCATATGCATACATAAGTGAACCTCCCCTTTTTACTAAGACCCCATAAGTTATTACAAATTATTAAAGACCCGAATAAATCGAGAAAAGTAGAAAAAGATTACATCAGAAATTTAAGCTACAACCGAACAACCTAATTCAGACTCAAGGTCTAAGAATATGATATGACAACTTCCAGTATTAGATTTCCAAAGGCCTTTCTCTTATTTGGGATGTGTCAAAGTTCCCAAGAGCCTCAAAGGGTCTCCGGGCAGTGCTTACAGCCCAAATACAATGCAGGATTAGATTATAGTGTAGTGTGGAAGAGCCAGTATTCAAATGTCCAAGTTCAGAGGAAACTCAAGGTCCAAAAGCAATGCGCATAGGAGGGAGCCAAAACTTAGAGTCTAAGAGAGAGTGTAAGTGAAAAGAGTAGAAGTTAGGGAAAGCCATGGTAGGCTAGGGGTCATGCCCACCAATTGAGAATGCTGGCATACCCCTGACCAGCATGTTAGCCAAATTTGGGAAGTCATGATCCATTGAGGATCAGGTTAAGGCCTGAGAAGCAATTTGGATGTTGTAGGGCCACGAACGCTAACTCAAGCACATAGAAGAGAATGTGTGGTAGGGATTCAGAATAGAAACAGATACAAGGAAAGAAGATACATAATTAACATTAATCACTTAACATGAACAACAAAGTAAACAGGATTGCAAAAACTGTAAATAAACACATATGAGTGAGGCAAGAATGTTAAATTAGAACATACCAGTTTCAGGGAAAACAAACAGTATAATAATAGTCTTGAAAATCCAAGTTGCAACCAAACGGTTACAAAATTCTCAGAAAGAGCAGAATGTTTCGCGAGTATTATGCTTAAAGCAGTATTGTAAGAGTGTAAGTACGTCGAAAGTATTGAACTGAAGGTTCAAGGTGTGTAAGTGTAGAAGGTTCGTGCCCTTTTATAGTATAGAGGACAAGTAAGAAAGGTAAGAAAATAGTTGGCAATCATCAAATAGAATCTCCCTTTAGTTACGGGATTTTTATTTCAAACGAGTAGAAGACATTTAAGGAAAAAATTTGATTACACCTTTTCCAAAGTAACACAAGAAGGGTAAATACACATGAGTTATTTATGGAAAAGTTTAGTGATACATGGTTTCAAAATAATAAGGAATGTGAATCAATCAAACAGCCAGGGAAATCAAAGTTACATGCTTTGTTCGAATGAACCAAGTCAACAAAAGGTAAAGATGGTTAAATTTAAAAAAATCAAAAGTAATTAGTCATGCCTTATTAAACAGATTTTGAAATCAATCAATTAGTTGTCAAAACCCTTTGAAGGAAGAAATTCTCATATATAAAACACACAACTATCATACAGAAGGAGTTGTCATGCTAATTAGAAAAACATGCATAGAAAGTTTCAAATCCATAAGCAAAGAATTACAAATTCAGTTCATATTACATAAGAGGAGTCTGATAATCCGTGGTTCCAAAGTAGAACCGTAATCAGACTTGCCAAAGAAACCCCAAATCCTAGGGTTTTAAGTCGAATAATACATAATACTGAGAAGGCAAGTCATTAAAAAAGACTCAAAGGTCTGTTTCAGAACCTCATGAGAAAAAGAATATATATCATAGCAGGTTTGAAACAATAAGGTAAGAAACTGATTTATAGCATGAAGAACATGTCTTATGAAAAGCCCAGAACTTAATCAAGCTCAGAAGAGAAGGAGTCATACAAACTTAAGAAGCAGTAGATGAAACATGCTTAGCAAAACTTGGATATAGTCAAGTAAAGCAAACAAAATTAAAGAACTTATTAGGAAAACACATACAATAGAAATCATGTAGGAAAACATAGTAGAGATAATCATGCGAGGCATAGTAAAAATCAAATGTATAGAAGAATCATGTATAAAGAAAAAATAGAAGAGAGAACACATGTGTGGTAGAAAAGAAACGAGCATAACACAGAAAAACACACAAAAAGAAAAGGATACAAAGAATCAGAAAGATATTTTGAAGAAAGCCTAAATCGAAGAAAACGATTTTGAAAGGAACATTTTGGGAGAAAAAGTTCAGTAGAACACAGACATATCATAGATCTAACAAAATAAGCAAGTAAAGAACCTCGGACAACTTAGAGTTTCGGAGAAACCCCTAAAAATTAGAAAGTCCTTGAGAAAGTCAGATCCTGAGTCGAAAAGACTCATATTGGTTGAATATGCCGGAGAGTCGATGGAATCAAAGATCTAAGAAGATATAAAGAGAACAATCGGGATCGGACCTAAAATCATCGAGCAACCAAGGTTGAGTGGTGGATAAGGTTGAGTGTATACCATCCATGGCTTGAGAGGCCATGGATTCTGGTGAAAGTACGATGAAGGAAGGTGGGAGGAGGATATGGTTCCGAAGAGCTTTGAAAGAGTTTTGGGAGATGAAAGGATTTCAAAGAGCTTTGAATGAGGTAATGTAAGAGGTGTTTTGAGTTTAATTAGGAAATGGTGAGTTATGGTCGTTGATCTGAGTGATCAATGACCCAGATTTAAGAGGGTATGTGGGGAATGGGTTGGGTCGTTTGGAATTGGGTCATGGGTTGGGTCATTTAAAATTGGGCCGGTTTATATGGGGCTTTTGATTGGGTCAAATAAAGGTTAAAATTGAAATGCAAAAGAGGCTGTAACTTAAATAAAGGGAGGTTAAATGTTAAATGGCCAGTTTTTCCCTTTTTATTTTATAAAAATGGTTAATATAATTTTAAAGGAAAATTAAAGTATTGAACTAATTAATAATGTATAAATATTGTTTTAAAAATACTAAAACTAATTTTATAATTATAAAATGCTATTAACATTAAAATAGGCTAAAATTACAATTATATACAATTTAGCTTTAAAAATACTAAATCGATTTGTAAAAATACACAAAAATTATCTTGAATATATATAAGCATACATATGGGATCAAGAGGAGTTATCCACCAAAATTGGTAATTTTGGGAATAATTATGGGTTTTGTACTTCTAAAAATAGACAATAAATTAATTTTAAAAACCACTAACAATTGGAAAAAATAACAAAATATATATATATATATATATATATATATATATATATATATATATATAATTTTGAAAATACTTTGTATATGAAGAATATATAGGGAAAAATTGATTATCTACAAGCGGCTGGTTGTGGAGTGCACGAGAACAGGTAGAGGGCGGTCTAAGAAGAATTGGAGAGAGGTGTTCACGCAGGATATTGCGAGGCTTCAGATTTTCGAGCACGTGACACTTGATAGAAAAATATGGAGATCGAGCACTAAGGTTGTAGGTTAGGAGGTACTCGAGTCTTCCCTTACTTTGTACCTTTGTGAGACTAGTCTGGTAGAGTTTTTGTGTAGGATAGCTAGTGGCAATACTATATTTACCATTTTGCTTTTCAGTTTAGGACCTATTTACTAGCCATCGCTTTTTCTTTGTGTTTTTCTTCTGGATTTCGTGTTGTTGCTATTTTTCCTATGATTTCCGTGGTCATACTAATATTGCTTCCTTTTTTCTTTTTGTTTTCTTTAGCCGATGATCTTTCGGAAACAATCTCTCTACTCCTCCGGAGTACAGGGGAGATCTGTGTACACACAGGGGCGGCTCAACTACACTAGTGGCCTAAAGTCAAAATTATTTATGAGGCCTTAAACTTTTGTTTTTCTTATTTTTTGCGATTCAAAGTTAATAATTAATATTTTATAATCAAATTCTTTCTAGTAATCCTTTTTTTCTAAAAAATACACTCATATTTATTAATTTAGTTTTTTGTTATTTGTTAAAAAATAGCTGGGGCAACATTATGAGATTATATCAATGTTTCAGTTGATCTCATTTGCTTTTTCGAATTTTGATCAATTCATATATTCTAGCTGATACTCTATAAATTCTAGCTACTGTATAACAAAAAAATAATATATTATACAGAAGATATCATGTCGAATGATAATAAAATTTTACAACAATAGCTTATTATTCTAAAAGTTATAACTTAATATTCCCCCTATCTCAATTTATGTGACAGTTTTTGTTTTCGAGATTCAAACTTCTTAAATTTGACCGCGCATTTAGATATAATACCTTTAAATTTTTTAAAATAAACATACGGGCTTGAAAACTATATAAAATAATTATAAGTTACAAAAATTAATTATTTAAATTAAATGACATAAAAATAAATACGATCAAAGTATAATTTATTTAACTATAAAAATCCAAATACTCACATATATTGTGATGAAGGGAGTAATTGATATCAAGATGAATCAGCTTTTTTTTGTTTACTTCAATATGTTAAAACTTTCAAAAGAATGAAATAAAATGTAAAATTAAGCTATTGTTATGAAATATTATACTTTGTAGTGAATGTCTAAAACTCCTAAAGAAGTTACCCCCACTACTCTTCTCCATTATGTAGATAATCCCCACTACTTCTCACCATTATTGTTGTAACTCCCATACCTTCATAATTTACCCATGATCTTCCTCCATGATCTCAAATACTTAATGACATACTTATGAAATTCTTTTGGTATACCTATATGTTGTACTATAAATAGAGGATGAAAACTCATTTTGTAATATACTTGGATACATGGAAGAAATATATTCTCTTCTCTCTTTCTCTCTACTTTGTTGTCTATCTTTTTATTTATTACTTTGAGCTAAGTTTTGTAATACGTTATCAGCACGAAGCTCTACTATCTCAAGAATCTCTTTGAGAAAATTAAGGTATTTTTTCTCCTCCTAATTTTTGTTTTAAAATTAATATTAAAACAATTTAATCAATGATCAAATATCGATATGTACCTTAAGAGTTTTATCAACTTGAAAAATAATCTGTATTATGGTTTTAAAATATATAACTTTAGATTACACATACTATCTATATGCTTTAGTGTGATTATTTCATAAGTCAATGCTAGCTAGAATTTATTCGTTTATCAAAACATTAGACTTTGTTAAATGTTAGACAAAAACAGTACATATAGCAAAATATTGTACACAATGAGCAACTACTGTCGTAATCTTATCTATGTATACTACAGTGATTTTTGCGTTCTTCAAATACATTGTACTATAATAGTACAAATTGTTTCCTTACTATATTGCTTACAATTATAAGTATTGTGCTTGTGTATATTCAACAGTTTTTGTACCCATGGCATTTATTTATGTATTCTACATTATGGCACTTTATTTTTCACATGAAATTGCTGCACTGTCTAAGCTGTAACTAAAATCATATTTGTCTTAAAACTTTGCAAAATTGTATGTAATATTGTAAAATTTCTTATTAACACATTTAGACATATTCATGTATAGAACAATATTTGGTGTTAATTAACAATACATGAACACGTTTTGAACTTTGAATGTATTGCAAGTTGTCACTGTGAATCAGTACTTAAGGCATGACTATGTATATTATTTTAAATTATTTGTTTAATTGATTCATGTACCACACATACGATATTCAAAGAGAAGAAATATTTCTCTCATTTAAGTATGTGTAAGGCAGATGTTACTACAATTTCTGGTAGTAGTAAATTGATTGAAGGCTCCGGAAGAGCAACTATAACTCTGCCTAAAGGAACAATATTTATCATAGAGAATGCAATGTTCTCCTCCAAGTCTAAGAGGAACTTGTTGAGTTTTTAAGATATCATTCAAAATAGATATCATATTGAGACAATAGATGAGAATAATCTTGAATATCTCATCATTACAAAGAATGTCTCTGGCAAAAAGAGGGTTATTGAGAAGTTCCCATCTTTATCTTGTGGCCTGTATTGGACAAGAATTAGTGAAATTGAGGCACATTCTACCGTAAACCAAAAGGTTATTGATTCCAATACTTTCGTACTTTGGCATGATCGAATGGGACATCCTGGATCAATTATGATGAGATGGATTATAGAAAACTCAAATGAGCATCCATTAAAGAATTTAAAGATTCTTTTAAATAATGAATTTTCTTGCACTTCTTGTTATCAAGGCAAGTTAATTATTAGACCATCACCAACAAAGGTTGGAATTGAGTCACCTGCGTTTTTGAAACGTATACAAGGGGACATTTGTGGACCTATTCACCCACCTAGTGGGTCGTTTTGATATTTTATGGTCTTAATAGACGCATCTTCAAGATGGTCTCATGTGTGCATATTGTCATCTCGCAACCTTGCGTTTGCAAAATTAATGGCACAAATAATTCGATTACGGGCACAATTTTTCGATAATTTAATTAAGTCTATTAGACTAGATAATGCTGCTGAGTTTTCATCCCAAGCATTTATTGATTATTGCTTATCAATTGAGATAAAAGTGGAACATCCTGTAGCTCATGTTCACACTCAAAATAGTCTTGGAGAGTCTTAAATTAAACATCTGCAATTGATAGCAAGACCGTTACTCATGAAAACGAGGCTGCCCACTTCGGTTTGGGGTCACGCCATTTTGCATGCAGCAATGCTAGTTCGTCTCAGACTGATAAATTATCACAAATATTCCCACTTGCAATTAGTTTTGGGTCATGAACCTATTATATCCCATTTAAGAATTTTTGAATGTGCAGTATATGTGCCTGTAGCACCGCCATATCGCACCAAAATGGGTCTGCAAAGAAGGTTAGGAATATATGTTGGGTTTGAATCGCCCTCCATTATTCGCTACCTCGAAACATTGACAGGGGATTTGTTCACTGCACGATTTGCAGACTGTCAACTCGATGAGACACTTTTCACAAAAATAGGGGGAGAAGTTGGTGGTGAAACCAAACGGGAAATTTTGTGGAAAAATCCATCATTATCTCATCTTGATCTGTGTGCCTCTATTTGTGAAAAAGAGGTGCAAAAGATTATTCATTTGCAAAGAATAGCAAATCAAATGCCAGATGCATTTACGGATTTGAAAAGGATAACAAAATTACATATCCCGGCAGAAAATATGATAGCACTATGTAATAAGTCTAAAGAAGATAAAATTATTACCGTGAAGGTATCAATGGATATGGACGTGGCAATAGACGAAATTATAATCGTCATCATTGTGATATGAGAATAATAAGGATTCTCAAAATATTCCTTCACTCTGTGAAAGTAATATATGTCATCGATTTGACATGAGATTTTATACAGCACATATAGAAGATTATGATTCATTCATGGTGTGAATGTGACAACATATGAATTATGAATACATATTCATTATTGGAAGAATATGAACATGCTATTGGTATTGAATATACTACACTCACCTCTAGAAGGAGGGTTGAGATGATATAAGAAAATAATGTCATTATTATGGCATGAATGGTCATTGGTCACGTACCTATTGTACGCCAAAATATTTTGGAAATATGATTATTAAAGGACAATAATAATGCAAGAAACATATATTGCATATAATTTTGACATGACCATAATGGTACAACTTTAAGAGCCAATTATATTATTTTGGAGAAACATAATTGATTACCAATAAGGTATTGTATTGCAGTAAGTCTCAAAGTAACTTATTCAGTTTCCAAAGTATATGCGAAGTGATTGATTATATTGAGACTATAAGAAAGATTTGATATCTTCTATTACTACAACTTGTAGCATGATAATATGCATGTGAAAAGCTACCAGCTTTATTCTCCAATTTGTACTATACAAACAAAAGAATGCCACAATAAAGTGGATGTTTATTGATATAAAAACCCATATCATAATAAACTTAGAGTTTATCGATAATTGCACATGTCATGATGTAAACCTGAATTTTATCAATATTGATAATTTATTCAATTGGCATTCGGGTTAGCCATATCAATTTAAGTATGATGTGCAACAATAATAGAGAATTCACATGGGTAAATATTAAAGAACTAGAAATTCTTTACGAATTCTCTTATATTACTTGTTCTCATTAATTAATTGACCAACTAAAGTTGGGGTTGAATCCCATAAATTCTGGAAATATCAAAGGCGAATATGGGCCCATTCGCCTGCCATGTATACCACATATGATGCATCTATGATATGGTTACATGTGCGATTATTATTAACCTGCAACCTGGCCGGTGCTTGCGAGGTAACTTGCTCAGTATTCTAATTTCGAGCATAATTTCCAGATTTTCTATTCAAGATAGTTCATCTTGATAAGTTGGTTTACATCATAGTTGGTTTAGAAAAATAATTTATTGAGTGCCTCTACTTAATAGCTAAATTATTGCTTATGAGAACAAAGTTATCTATATCAATTTGACATACGTTATACACGAGAGTATATTATATTCTCCCCTCACAAGTGGTTCAGGGTCAGGCACCAAATAATTTCATCTTATTATTATTGATGTGCAGTGTATATTAACATGATAATGGACAAAGATGATTTCCCAGAGTTGAGGAAACAAGTTAGTTTTTCTAACATGAGGGGGAGACATGATAAACACTTGAGAAAAATTTACATGGAACGAATTATCATTTGTATATATAGATCCTCGAATATCATAATATGAACTTGAAGTTCATAAAAAGATAATTCAATTGCAATATATTGCAAAGCATGCCATACGCATTTGCTGACCCAAAGAAAGTAACTATATTCTCATTGCAAATGCTCATATTAAGTCCTAGAAGGACAAAGTCTTTGATACGCTTAAAGCGTATAGACAAATCGGTTTCAAAAAGAACTTCTTAATAAAGAAGATGAGCAAATGATCAAAGTGATCATAATAAGGAGGCAAGTGATCTAGAAGATCACATGACATAACACTTCATAAAATCTCATGAGAGATTCAGGTACCTAAATATATGAATGAAGAGATCTCCATGTTATGTCTTTATGAAAATTTACTCGAACCGATATAAAGTATTCGTCGACGACATCTATGATAGCGCTAAATATCGATGAGGATCTTAAGTTTGTCGAATACAAACAAAATATTGGCCAAATAGAAGAGATACAATTCAAGTAGAATTGATTCCATATGAAAGACATGTAGTTTTGGACATGTAGTTCGAATACTTGAAAGTATAAAGTCAATAGTATGTGTAATCAGTTTTTCGATATCTTATACGTCTAGCATGACATGAAAACTTGATATGCATCTAAGTCTATAATATGGCTTATATGACTCAACTTATATGACAATCCACAAAGGATTTAAGTTGCTTGAAGCATCTATAATTCTTGATCTTGAGGTACCACTTCCTCAGTGCAATTTATGCACAAATGTATCTTGCTATAACTATAAGCATGATAATATGATAGCGATGATACATTTATGGAGATATTGAAATCCATTCCACGATATATGTGAAGACATTATATATCTACCACGAGTTATGATTTCAAGGTGCAAATATTAAATATAGTTAATATGGCTGATTTATTTATCAAATTTCTACCAACGATCTCTTGAAGATGGTGCACAAGATTGGAATGCGAAGGCTCAAGAATGTGAATTGATGCTCTTTCAGGGGGATTTAATGCGCGTTGCACTCCTTTTCCCTTATAAGGTTTTGTCCCACTGGGTTTTCCTTGCAAGGTTTTTAACGAGACAACAAAAATGCATTTTGTTAGATATGTGTACTCTTTTTTCTTTTCTAGAATTTTTTCCCATTGGGTTTTATTTTAGTTAAGGTTTTAACGAGGCACATTATCTGTAGACATCCAAGGGGGAGTGTTATGAAATATTATACTTTGTAGTGGATGTCTATAACTCCTAAAGAAGTTACTCCCACTACTCTTCTCCATTATGTAGATAATCCTCACTACTTCTCACCATTATTGTTGTAACTCCCATACCTTCATAATTTACCCATGATCTTCCTCCATGATCTCAAATACTTAATGACATACTTATGAAATTCTTTTGGTATACCTTTATGTTGTACTATAAAAAGAGGATGAAAACTCATTTTGTAATACACTTGAATACATGGAAGAAATATATTCTCTTCTCTCTTTCTCTCTACTTTGTTGTCTATCTTTTTGTATATTACTTTGAGCTAAGTTTTGTAATAGCTATAAAATTAATTACTACTTAAAAATTTTGGGGCCCTCAAGAGCTTGGGCCTTAAAGCAAATGCTTTATTTGTTTGGCCTTTCAGCCATCCCTGTGTACAAATTATCCTCTCTGATCTCATTAGTAAAATTTTATGTGGTTATTGTTGTTGTTGTAATATTTTAATCATTGGATGCATAAATTATATTTTTTACGCTACTAAACTCACGAAACATAACGTAAAGAAAATGAAAAAAGATTGACACTTATAAATAAAATACAAATTATTTCTCCAATGTGGTTTTAGATTGTCTATTTCTTTAATATTGCAGTAATTTTGTTTTTGAGTGTAACACAAAGTAAAATTTACAGTGAGACGCCCCTTCTCCTCCCTTCCCCTTCCCCATCCCCCATCTGGTAAAACTATAAAGTTTAATGTAGTACTTTTTGAATATTTGAACCAATTAGTAATGAATGCACGCAGGTTGGACGTGATGCGAAAATTTATTATGTATATGCTTTCCAGTAATTAAATAAACAGCAAAAATGGAGCATAGAAAAGATAAAGAGAACTTTGACAAATGTTGAGGAAAGTTCTAGCCAACTGCCCACTCACCCTTCTCTTATTTGTTTAATTAAAGTGATCACTTCCATTATGCGCGGGAGCTTAGAATTGATGCTTCTTAGTGCAAAAGTAGAAACTAAAATACAAGAAAAAGAAGTTTAAGTCATAAAATTTTGAAATGATTGGTTTATGAAGCATTTGTTATTCATAAGCATGCATCCCATCTCACGTAATCATATGTTTCCTCATGCTAATTAACCCAATCATCAAACTCTTAGCGTCTTAATCACCAAATAAATCATCCACTTAGCCCCTTCATATTTTTACATGGATATGCTTGTACGGTTCTAATTTGGGAGCTTATATAATACTTCTTTACGTTTAGATTCCTATAACTATGTTTATACACTATTAGATACTCTAACACAACATCACCACAAAATTTTCAAGCATACAGGAGTGATTTAAGTGTATGTCACTTTAGTACCTTAACCTTTTTCCCCAAGAGTTAAGTGGAAGAGATGGTTTTTTTGTCTTTTTTTTAAACTAAAGCTATATCCACCTATGCTTTCACCTTTTGTCGCGTGGTGTGGGATTTACCTTGTATATTAACTAGAGAGAGTTAAAATAAAATGAAATAAAATAACTAGAGAGAATCAATACAAAAAGGGGACGTAAACTTATCTTCGGGCAATCCTAGTTAAACAAAGTAAAACTAGGTGCAGGAAGATGGAGCAAAACTAATTTTGGTATCCGAGCAGGCCGATGCCCAAAGTTACTCTCATGCACTCATTATTAAACAAATAAAGATATTACGTATTTAGCTCATAAAAAATAATTATACCGATGGTCACAAAACCGGCTCCGTCCCAATTGGTCATAACCATAATTATTACGTTGGACTCCAAATTATTGCAACCGACTCCGCAATAAGCAACGGAGCTACGGCCCTCCCGCGCCATGGAGGCGTCTCCTCAACTTGGCTATGACGATTCGTTGCCAGCTCATGCATCTCACAACGATAAATACTAAAAAACAGAACCTTAAAAGGGGCTCTTCTTCGGGGACACTGTTCATAATAGAAAAAGCTAAGCATATCACATGTAACGCTCTTGGAACAACACTATTATATGGATCTGAACCTCTTCAAGGAGAGGCAGACCATGTTATTATCGTCAATAAAACATTTAATCCATGGTCCCTTATTCTTTGATACTCCTATTTTATCTCCATCCATTAGTCCAATGATTTATTATGGTTTGCTATGATTTACCCCTTGATTTATTTTGATTGTTTTCACTCATAAAGTATCTTATAACTTTTGAGTCAAAAAATAGGCGCCGTCTGTGGGAATTTACTAGCAAGATCGCATAGTTTCTCTCTAGACCAGAGCGAAAAATCGCCCAAAAAAGAAAATAATCCATCTCAAACGAGTTAAAAGCAGAACTTCGAGTGAAGATAACTCGAAAGTCTCAGCGAAAGCCAAAATCCTCTGTTCTATTAATCTCGAATAGTGCAAACAAGAAGAAGAGCCCGCAGAACCAGAGGAAGCCGAGGCAAAGCATTGCCCACACCCCTGATACAATGTCCAGCCGAAAGATGGCACGAAGATGTCGTAAATCAGGGACCGATCTATATGAGCCCTATCTCGATCAAGGAACAAACTTAGGCCAAGCTCCTTCGCCATAAACGTTATTAAGATTGACCTTAGTCGAACTAGGATTCAGGCTAAGTCCCTTCGCCATTAATGTTATTTAGTTCGACCTCAGTTGAACTGGGACTCAGGCCAAATGCCTTGGCTATCAATGTTATTAAGTTCAAACTTAGTCGAACTATTACTCAGGCCAAACGCCTACCCCATAAAAGTTACTTTGTTCGGCCTTAGTCGAACTGGGACTCAGGCGAAGCTCCTTCGCAAACAATGTTATTAAGCTCGACCTCAGTCGAACTGGGACTTAGGGCAAGTGCCTTCGCCATCAACGTTATTAAGTTCGACCTTAGTCAAACTAGGATTCAAGATAAGTGCCTTCGCCATCAAAGTTATTAAGTTCAACCTCTGTCAAACTGGGAATAAGGCCAAGCCCCTTCGCCATCAACGTTATGAAGTTCCACCTTAGTCAAACTGGGACTCAGGCCAAGCGCCTTCTCCATCAACGTTATCAAGTTCCACCTCAGTCAAACTGGGACTCAAGCCAAACGACTTCGCCATCAAATTTATTAAGTTCGACCTTAGTCGAACTGAGACTCAGGCCAAGCGCCTTCGCCATCAAAGTTATTAAGTTCAACCTTAGTCGAACTAAGACTCGGGCTAAATGGCTTCGCCATCAACGTTATTAATTTCTACCTCAGTCGAACTGGGACTCAGGCCAAGCGCCTTCGCCATCAAAGTTATTAAGTTCGAACTCAGTCAAACTAGCACTCAGGCCAAGTGCCTTTGCCATCAATGTTATTACTAGGATTCAGGCTAAGTGCCTTCGCCAGCAAAGGTATTAAGTTCAAACTCTGTCGAAGTGGGACTCAGGCCAAGCGCCTTGCCATCAACGTCATTAAGTTCGACCTCTGTCGAACTGGGACTCAGGCTAAGTGCCTTCGCCATCAATGTTATCAAATTCGACCTTAGTCGAACTGGGACTCAGGCCAAGCGCCTTCGCCATCAACATTTATAAGTTCGACCTTAGTCTAACTAGGGCTCAGGCCAAATGCCTTCACCATCATAGTTATTAAGGACTCAGTCCAAGCGCCTTCACCATCAAAGTTAATATGTTCGACCTCAGTCGAACGAAGAATAATATTGTGCCTTCGCCATGAACTCACACGAGTCCAAATTGCTCGAACTAGGACTCAGGCTAGATGCCTCCGCCTCCAAATCATGGTTCGACCCCGCTCGAACTATAAGGCTGTGTTTCCACCATCATTGTCAGTAGTCTGATCGCATTTGAACTGGGACTGGAGCTATGAGGAGCTAAGCGCCGCCGCCATAAAATGACAGCTCCACCCCATTCATATCGAGGCAAAGAGCAAAAACCATTATCAGTTAAAACCTGACATGCCGACCTTTGTCGAACTCAAAAGCGAGTGATGTCTTCAAACATGTTCAAAAAGAAAAAAGAGAGAAAAAGGGAAGATAAGTAAGAACAAGACAAACAATGGAAAAGAGAATACATTTATTTACAATGTTAAGAGTGCGGATCCCCACACTCACATCCGACCACGACTGATCAACACATGAAAAATAAAAATAAAGAGAAACAACAAGAAACACCCAAACGCCAACTGGCGAACAGAACAAAAAACCAATAACAAATTATTTTTTCACTAGGCGCCACCCTCGCCGCCTCTAACACCATCGTCAGCCTCGGGCATCGCCACATCATAACCATAGTCGGAACAGGCCTCACGAGCCTTCTTATGCGCCACATTGAAAATTCCCTCGGTCACAGTACACGCCTCCCTCAAGTTCATGTAAATATCGCGCTGAGCTTAGGAATAGACCCAAAGTTCATGAGTCTGGTTGGGATTAGCAGTATATGATTGCCCAGCTTAGTCCCGCAACTGCTGGTTCTTTTTCTCTAAGGATGAAATCTGATCCGACATTACTTGGGCCCTCCTACTGAAGAACACCAATCCGCTCGTCGAGCCCCGCTTCTCCAAGAGCTAGCCCTCTATGACTCAAGACGTGACTCATGTACGTGGATCAACGCCTCCAACGCCCCGACCCTTGACGAGGCATTCCTCTCCAGAAGTTTCAAGCTATCAACCTCGCTTTCTAGTGCCGCTAGTTTCCCGTTCTATTATGGAGCCCATTTCTGCTGCCTCGACCTGGTTCTGCTCGCTGCCAACTCCATCTCCCTCAACTTACCCTGTAAGTGCGCACACTCAACTACGATTCCCCTCCCCATCTCAAGTTCCTCATCCTTCCGACGCATCGGATTCTCAAGAACACTTTTGCTGTCAAGCGCCTGCAACGGCTGTTGGTCCTGCCTTGCCAGCTCCTCGTCTAGAGCTTCATTGCGAGGATATTTCCTCAAACACTCGTGCAGCTCTCGGCACCGGTCACGGTAACGATGATACTTTCCCAGCAACTGCAGAAAAATCCTTGAGCGGACATTGGCTGTACGGATACTCTACACCTCCAACAAGTAAGTCTTCAAAACAAAGAGAAGTAAAAGCTAAGGCCTAGGCTAAGACAAAAAAGGAACAAACTAGGAACGTACGACGTACCCTCAGGCCCATCACGACCACTTCATCCATCACTTCAATATCCGAAACGCTCCTTATAGACGAGTTCTCTACCTCTGAATACAATAACTCAAACTGCGACACCAAGCTATTCCCTTCACTCAGTAAGTTAAAATCTGCGAGAACTTTAGCAAAATGGGCAGGCCCCCTATGCACACCGTAGAATTTGAAATACCCTTCTCAAACATACAAACGTCATTTGACATCATGGCGGCGGCCTCTAAGAATCGACCCTCTGCCTTGACAACAGGAACTTCCGACTAGGTCGTTAGAGCAACAACATTCTCTTGGCTTGAACTAGCTAAGGTAACTCCGACCAACTGCCCCTCTCAACATTAGACACCATAGCCGCACCACTCTCCGAGTTAATCGGGGGAGAGTCCAAATTGATAACCATCAAAGGAGCTGCAACAAATTCCATCATCCGCCTCTGCGATGGCCTATCCTCTTCCCTATATTAAAGCAAACTCATCGAGGATGAACGATCCCAAACGGCACCTCATCTTGTGCTGTGGCCCGTGTCAGAGAGGCAGCCCCTGATAATTCGACTAACGCTGCCGTCGGTACTGGGCGAGGGGCAAGCGGTGGAGCTAGTCTGGTAATAGCAGCCGATGGACGGAAAGCCAACCGAGGAGCTCTAACACGTCGTGTTCTCCCTAACCATAATAAATAGACTAGTTAATGAACATATCCAAACAAAACAAAACAGAAAAGAAAAAGGGTCGATATTCGAACTATCACGGGTGTGCGACCATGTCTTTCCCAGAACGACGACCACGTATGAATCCCCGCTATGTGAGGGAGCAAACCCTCAACCCATTCGCGTATCCCCTCCAAAGAGGCGGCGGCCGTCTTTCAGCTACAATATATTAATACGAATTAGCTACAAACACAAAAGAGAAAAGGTCAGAACAAGGTATTTTTCTAGTCAGAAACTTACGTGCAAAATTTCAAACATCTGGGAACCCGGTCGGGTCCGCCACGAGGTGCTCAGTCCTGACACAGAAGAAGTTCTCGAAGAAGTGACGGTTGGTCCTGTCATCCATTTTTACCACCAAACCCCTCGACCCCCGAGGGCGCGCATGGATCATAGTGCCGCGGATCTTCTGAGAAGCGAAGAGGCTGAGCACGTGCCTCCGGGTGACCCCCCTAACGGCTAGCTCCGCGTACTTGATAAACATCATAAACAACTTATAAAGATAAGGGGAAATCTAGGCCGGGCACACCCCATAGTAACGGCAAAAGTCGACTACCAACATTGGGAGCGGGACTGTGTTCCCCACTAGGAAGGGTTAAGCATAGAACGAGCAATACCTTCGGTGGTCGGTTTGAACCATATCCTCCCTTTTCGCAGGGGCAATGTCGACATAACTCGGAATGCCCCACTGTTCTCTCATATGAGTTAGAGGAACATTTTTCACCTTCTCTTCGCCGTCGGACGAGCCAAAATCAGTCACCAGCCTCCCGAGATGAGTCAGAATTTCATCAACTGATGAAACATCTTGACTTTCCAACAGTTCCAATCTTATGTTACCTGAGCAGGATCCTCATCCACCGGAGAATCAATCGAAATATTGGCATGAGAAGACGTTTCTTCCATTATTAACTCACAAGCAACAGAAAAAAAGGTTTTTGTAGAAGAAACGAGAAAAAACTGAAGATTGCAACAACTAAAGGGAAGAGAAGAATATGATTAAGCAGACAAGAGGACTCTTAGAATTTCTCTCAACAAAGTGATGAACGTGCAAGAAGCAAATGGCAATTCTTCTCTATATATAAGGAACAAATCCTGCCATTACGAAACCCAATAGTCATCATTAAATACATGACCAGGCACGAAACGATTCGGTTTCACAGAGATGTATGCCATTATGACCGGTCACGCGAAGCGACGCAACATTTACCAACAGGCGTTTCGGTTCTGAAACCGTCGTAAAGGTATGTAAACATCGGAAAGACGCCGCCGAGCGGTTGTTAGAACCCCAAATGTCACCAGCAAGCGAAAGAAAACCTTAAACTCCCCTCAACTACGCTCCGCCCAATCCGTCCATCGAGGGACTAATTGTATTGGTGAAAAACCTGATCATACGATGGTCACGAAATTGGATCCGTCCTGGATCCGTCCTAAATGGCCATAACCACTGATCAATACATTCGACTCCAAGTTATTGCAACTGACTCCGCAACAAGCAACGGAGCTATTACCCTCCACGCGCCGGGGAGGCGTCTCCTCAACTTGGCTACGATGATTCGTTGCCAGCTTATGCAGCTCACAGCTATAAATACTAAGAAAGAGGACCTTAAAAGGGGCTCTTATTCGGGAACACTGTTCATAATAGAAAAAGCTAAGCATATCACATGTAACGCTCTTGGAACAACACAATTATATGGATCTGAACCTATTCAAGGAGAGGCAGACCAGGTATTGAATCCATGGTCCGTTAATTTTCGATACTCATATTTTATCTCCACCCTTTAATCCAATGATTTATTATAGTTTGTTATGATTTACCCCTTAATTTATTTTGATTTTTTTCACTCATAAAGTATCTTATAACTTTTGTGTCATACAATACATACTTGAGGCAACACGTTAAGGACATATATATAATTAAGTATACTCTCTTTAATAACTTAAACTTTTAAATATGATGGACATAATCACGCCAACACTTATTACCTCTAAAACTATTTTCTTAGTACCAACATAAGGTTTGGTCCCAAAATTAAAACCATTTTATTAACCCCAAAGAAACTTAATCATTAACCATGGTTCATGATCCTGCAAATTTTGTAAAAAAGATTCAGAAAAAGCACAGAGGTTTTCCGTATTCATTTATTTAATTTATATATCTTGAGTATAATATACAGCGCCGGAAAGCAACAGTAGACAGTAGTACAGTTGCTGCTTTAGATCAGAAGATATAATGAAGTAAGATTTTATTCACTAAAAAATTATCAAACAACCGGCCATTAGCATTATGGTAGCCCTAACTTCCATCAGATCGTCAGAGGATCTTTGACAAATCGTTTTTTTTTTCAATTGAGACAGCAAAGATAGGAGGGGACTAAATCTGTCATGCATGTGAGCTAGCGTCATGACTGAAATGTGAACATAGTGATTCTTTTCCAAAAGTGAAGCTCAAGCAATACTACTGCACATTTTATTAACCAGTAAGAACCACTTTGGAATTTGAAATGTTGGAAAAAGAAAAGATAGAAAGAAAGTTATCCAAAAGAGAATGTTAGTAGTAGCATCCTTATCCCGTTGCTATGTACAATTACCGGTGTTAATTGATAGAATGAGCCGTCCGGTGCATAATATATTCTGTGTTTATGTACGGTCCGAGAAAAAACAATATCTTAATGGAGCGTAATATAATTAGTCTATCCCGATGCAAGTATAAATGATTAATTCTAAAATTTAAACCCACCACCTGTAAGTCATATAAAAATAACTTTACCGTTATTATAAGGCTCACTTCTCTAAATTTAAACAGTAAGATGGAAAAAATTTGAAGGGTTCAAGATCGATTGAGTTAATAGACGAGTCATGTTACCATTGACTCGACCAAAAATTATAGGATCAAGAGGAATCAGGTCAATATGAATTAAATAATGTATCATAACAGATCAATCCAAGGCCAAAACATTATTAAGAGTGTACATATTATGGGGGGAGAGGTACTTTGCGAAGTAATTTTTTTAATGAGTCAATCCTAGACTATTTTAAATAGCTCTAATTGACCCTAGCTTAATTTGCTTGAATCAACTTAGGTTATGCCCTCATGTATGTATAGAGGATTCTTATACAGAATCTAACCCTCCGAGCTAAATTCTTTGGAGCTGAATAGTAGTTGACCTACAAACTTGTATAGGTAGGAACAAGTTCCATCTCAATAGCATCAGATTAAATACTAAAATAAACTATTTTTGCCTAAATTTCTCGGTTAGGTTTCTGGTCTGGAATACAAGCAAATTAAACAAGGAAACAATTATCCACTTGAGATGTTTGTCGAGTATAATGATGAAAAATTAACAGTCTCAGAAATTTAGATAAACTAGTACAGACAAAAAATGGCTGCCCACGCAAGATAATGGAGTGTATAATTTCTTGAAGATAGAAGACAAACGATATGAGAGGAAGAAACTCCACTGAGTTGTATTCTTCCAAATTTATATAAATGGAGGGGATCTTTGAAAGTTTATGGATCAGTCTCAAAGTATTAGTAATACTGGTGCTAATTCAGTAATTCGAGCCGACTTGACTAACAATGTTTCCATTTTTATTTTCTTTTGTTGAAAATTATCCACTACACTTTTTTTGTCAATCAAAGTTACTCAAGTTCCCATCTGGAACCTTGAGTTTCATCTTATAACACAGAAAGGATTACAAGACACCGATTGCCCATTCCAAATTACAATTTGACATGTTTCTATAACTATTCTTAACTAATGAAATCCTATAACTTAAAATTCTGAATATGCAGATAACTGCTTTGATCATTCTTCTGTGCAGCTATATCGTGTATCTAGGCAAGGAGATAGCGAATTCGGAGAGAGCTTTAGGGAAAATTGACTTTTTCTTTGTATTTTCCCCACAATTAGCATAGCTAGTTGCTGCCACTGTATTTCCTTCTCTCCAGCGTCCAGGCATATATGTGAAAATTCAACCTAGTGTTCTGATCGATCTTGTGAATTACAAAATGGGAGATCAGCCACTCCTGCTTAGACTCTTTAGTGACTAAGTTCTTGATCACTTCAAAATCTGTTTCAAACACCAGTACTAGAGACAACGATTAGAATTTTATTTGAAATTTTGTTGGGGTTTCTGATTTGGAAGTACAACAACAATAACAATCCAGTAAAATCTTACTAGTGAAGTGTGTGAAAGATAGTGTGTATGCAGACCTTACCCCTACCCGAGTTAGTAGACAGGCGATTTCTGATTTGGAAGTACAAGTTCCAATCCCCCCACCGAAAAAAAAAAAACTCATCATAAGCGAATATGTTCAAGGAAAAGTTGCAGCTAAATATGTATGATATGACTAACTAAAGAACTTTGGAGGATTAAACCTAATTTTAGAAAGCAATTCACCATTCAATAGCACAAGATAAAATTTATAAAAGCAGATAAATAAAGATCAGTTTGTTAATTATCAGATCCACACCATCTATTAATCCAATCAGAGCGATGAAGGAAAGACCCTGAACAAGCAATCACCTCAAAATTTATCCAACATATAACAAGTTCCAAACCTAAATACCAAATGTTGATAATAAACACAGAAAAGCGCATACGTAAAACAGAAAGAGATCAGAAAGAGAGAGAGAGTGGTGCGATGACAGATAGAGCAGTGAGCACGCATAGCTTCAAGCATATAATATGCAAGAAAATACCATGTGTGCTCACTCTCTTCTGTCACCTCCCTTTATTTACCCCTTTATATCGTTAACCTAGATTTTAATTGGGATGCAATTCACCCCAGCGGCCGACAGAAGAAATAAGAAACCCTAGATCTGAAACAACTGTTTCAGAATGATAATGGTTTTGATTTATGATTTGATGTCTGAGGAATAATGGAGTTTCTTATGGCCTTAATATAGGAAGAAAACTGGCCAGTTGCATCACGCAACGAATAGATTTTTCCGTTCTTGCAAGGATGACTCGGGATGTTCTGTCGATTCAAGCGTCAACTGTTGCATCGAAGAGCGCTTTAGTCAAGCAAGACAACAAATAGGTGATCACAGAGCGTCGATGCGGGACAGCTTGAAAAAATCAGTGCTTTTTCAAGATTGGATCCGCGCAAAAAGAATGAACTTTGGCCTAGCAGAATCACAACCAGAAATAGATGAGGCGTATGAAGAAATGATAGCAGAACTTGCTCAGGAAGCAACTTCACCCGTAAGTGGTGATGAACAAGCTTCATTTCCACCACCGCCAACACAACCACCTCCCAATCTTGAAGGTTTTATGAGATTTGTTAGAAATAATGCATAAATTATGATGTAACTTGTACATTGGCACGTCTTCTTTTAGTTTTTTTTTCCTTTTAATGGTGGTATTAGTACCATGTTGTGCTCATTCCATTGTGAGAAGGAAGACTAAGAAATATATGTTATTTTGGTCAATAAATATGCTATTTATCATATCCTTGAATATCTTTTGTCTCAATATTTTTTTGTCTTTACTTCTATATCAATCCTTGAATATTATATAACATATAATATATAACATACAACACAATATACTAATTACAAAATTATTTTATCAATATAAACTACTTTTATACAATTTATATTAATTACTAACTACAACACAATATGCACTACTTATATACAATATATACTACTTAAATACAATAATATACTACTTATATACAAAATATACACTACTTATACACAATATATACTAATTACCAAACACAATATATACTATACTAATAACATAGTACACCATATAAATAATATTTCACAATATACTAATGACTACTATACAACATATTGATTTTAAAAAAAAAAAATGTCAGAACCGCCGGATCCGCCGGAACCGCCAAAACCGCCGGAACCGGAACCGCCAGAACCGGAACCGCATGATACCTGAAACCATCACGGGCCGGTTCCACCTTCAGAACCGCCAGAACCAGAACCGCCTGAACCGAACCGCAAACCCAAATAGACCCAGAACCGGAACCGAATACAGTCTTACTTTGTTATGGTTCTATCCCCACATATACTGTTATGGAGATTCCCACAACAGAGAGAGAGAGAGGATAAAACGATCAATCAACTTCTATTTAATTTCGCCATAAACTCTTAACTAACTTACCAGAGCACCTGCATTAATCCAAAACTACTCTTACCGATATTTCTTGGAATTCCTTCCGTTTCAATTTAAAGGATAACTTTGACTCCAAATGAAGTTTTATAAGGAAATAATTTTTTATTAGAATTTATGATTTTAAATGTGATACTACCATACTTTTGTGACTATACAAGTATTCCCGTTAAAGTAAAATTGAAAATTCTAACATTTTTTCAAATATATAAAAATAATATATTAATAAAAATGAAGTAGCACGTAGACTAGAGGGACTTTCGATCAGTGCATTTATCATTTATCTCCTTTTTTAGAATTTGGCCTATATGGGAAAAAGAGGTCCCTCAGTTCATGACAAGAGGATTACATGCACAAGCAGTGCTCTATTAAATCTGACTCCATTTGTGATAAGTTTCCCATATATGGTTGTAAAAGCTGTTGTTATATTATACAATTCAGAAATCTGACACCTAAAATTTCCATATTACATGCACAAACAATTCCTTACCATTTATATTATATAATTACTAGTTTCTCCCCATATACATTGCGCGTGTGAGCTAACTTAATAAAAAAAATTAAAGTTGTACATCAACTAATAAAGTATAAAATTATATGAATGATGAATGTGGATCGTCATATATCAACTTAATTGTTTGTTGAGGTCAAGATTTGGATATCGTTTGAACCTGAAAAAAGAATCATAAAGGGTTTAATTATAGATGCTATGTCTAGCGTATATTCCTTTTCAGTAGTTTAGGTTGCTCTATCATACCCAGAACTATTATTATCAAAATTCTCTAATTAAAGATAAAGAAACTTAGTAAAATATCACCCCATAAATCAGCGCACGTTAGTTAACGTGCACCGAGAGTGTTTCCATGGAGAGAGGGAGAGGCCGACCTCGGAAAGTTCCTCTGGCACTCATAGACCGAGTTATCCCCATCGTTACACAACCAATATGTGCTGAAAAACCAACCAACACTGTTCCATTGCAAAATAGTGTTAACACTGTTCCATTGCAACACAGTGTTGACACTGTTCCATTGCCTCATGCAGCTGCAGATTAAGAGTCATCTGGAGTTCCTTTGATTGCAACACTTGCTGGTAATGTAGATAGCAGTTCAGATCCTAAGAGTGTACCGGCGATAGCTCCGATGGTGCAAGAAAATAGGGGTATCGACAACATGCAGCAACCCCCACAACCAGCTGTGCCAAAGCCCAATATAGAGGAGGGGTCAAAAATAGAAGCACCCAAAGGGTGGGCTAGTCTATTTCAGAGGAATCGCCTTGCTGCTAACGGTATGTCTCTGGAGTACATTCCACCAACAGTCATTAATGGTAAACCAGTTGGTCAACTTATTAAGGATGAAGTGGAAGAGGAAGAAGGAAAATGGAAGTGTGCTCTAGTTGTATTTGTTCTAGGGAATGGCCTAGGTTACAATGCTATGAAAAGGTTTATTAATCTACACTGGTCTCATGTGCTCGAACCAGATCTCTTTTACCATGACGAGGGCTATTATATTGTCAAATTTCAATCCCTGGATGATGCCAAGGAAGTCCTGTGTGGAGGACCATACTCTATTGGCAATCGACCTATGATCTTGAAGTAGTGGTCTGCTGATTTTGATTTTAAAGTTGCTTTCCCTACGGAAATTCCCCTGTGGATCAAGTTCCCTAACCTGCCTATGTCCTGTTGGGGCACCGGGTCTTTGAGTAGGATTGCAAGTGTGTTGGATAAGCCCATTTTTGCTAATGAGTGTACGACTAGGCAAACTAGAATCTCATATGCTTGTATCTCATTGAGGTGAATGTATCAAGGAATTACCTAGTGAGATTGAGCTACTGGATCCAAATGGGAAGAGTTTTATGCAAGATGTGACCTATGATTGGAAACCATCATATTGTGAGAAATGCCTTATGGTGGGACACAATTGTCTGGCCAAATCTGCTCAACCCAATCCCATACAGAAGAACAAGGTGACACAGGAATGGAGAGGTAAAGCTCCAGCCCCCGTGGACCAGAGTAACCAGGGATTTCAAATTCAGCAACCAAACCTTTTAAAGGAACCAAGTCCCCATGTTTTTTTAGGTGAAGCTTTGAATAAACAGAAAGGTATTGATACACAGATTTCTCCAGTCTTTAACATCACAAACTTTTCAGCATTGTCCCCTATTGTGATGTCTAATAGATTTGAAGTTGGGTCAGTGAGTTGGGCAGACCATCCCCTGGATGAAGGGGGAACCAGCTATACTCAATGAAGTGGTTATTTTGAAATATTAGGGGTGTAAATAAAAGGTACAAACAGAAGGAAGCCAAAGAATACTTTAGAATCAATAAATTTGACCTTGTTGGTCTGGTAAAGACAAAGGTTAAACAGAAAAATGCAGAGAGAATATCTCGTTTCTTGTTGCCTAACTGAAGAGTACTAACTAACTACAGGGGAGCAATGAATGGTAGAATTTGGATTCTATGGGATGCTACAAAAATTTTGATCACTGGTTTACAGGAAGAGGCTCAATTCATCCATTGTACTGTTAGGACCCTCACTGGTGGACTTATCTGCTGTCTCACAGTGCTCTATGGCTTCAATGACATTGATCAAAGGAGGACATTGTGGAAGACAATTCAGAACCTTGCTGCTGTTACTACTGACCCCTGGCTAATAGCAGGAGATTTCAATGCCATTAAGTCTAGTAATGATAGACAATCCCGTCACCAAGTTAAGCAAGTTGAGACTGTAGATTTTAACAATTACATCCAGCAGGCTGGTCTGGCTGAACTCCCATGGAAAGGGGATTATTTTACTTGGACCAATAAACAAAGTGGCAATGATAGAGTGTTCAGCAGATTGGATAGAGTGTTTGGAAACTATGAGTGGATGATTAAGTGGAGCCATGTACACACTGTATATGGAGTGCCACTTATCTCTGACCATAACCCCATGTTGCTAACCCTGGCAGAGGATAACAGACTCGGGAAGACTCCTTTCAGGTTCTACAATGCATGGACCCAACATAAGGATTTCCATCTTTTGATCAAGGATAACTGGAATGGCAATGCTCAGTGTACCCTTCAAGGGGTGTGGAACAATCTCAAATCCATCAAACCAGCCTTAAAGTCTCTAAATACTAGAGACTTTAAGAATATTACACAGAAGATTGAGACTAGCAGAAAGGATCTGGAAGATGTCCAACACCAGATGACTTTGTTCTAAACAGATGCCTTACAGTTTAGAGAAAAGGAGCTGGTGCTGCATTTAGAAAAATGGTCATTGATTGAAGAATCAGTATTGCAACAGAAATCTATAGCCAGATGGATCCAGCTTGGAGACTCAAACAACAAATACTTCTCAGCTATAATGAAGGAGAGGAACCAGTATAAGAGAATTACTGAACTGATCATAGAAGGGGGTTGGAAGGTAACTGATCCAGATGACCTAAAGAAGGAGATTAAGGATTTTTATAAATCACTCATGGGGACATCATCCACTTCCCTTCCAGCTGTTAACAGACTGTATATGAGCAATGGACCTAGCTTAACACATCACCAGAAGATGGAACTAGCTGCTGACATCAGTGACACAGAGATCCTAAACAGCTTAAAGGCAATTGGTAGTGATAAAGCTCCAGGGGTAGATGGGTATAATGCCATGTTCTTTAAAAAAACTTGGCCTATCATTGGAAAGCAGGTACTGCAAGCAGTCAAGAAGTTCTTTGAAACCAACAAAATGCATAGACCAACAAATTGTGACTCCCTCACATTAATTCCCAAGGTGTCCAATCCTCAAACAGTCAAAGAGTTTCGACCAATAGCTTGCTGTTCAGTTCTATACAAAATCATTTCCAAGCTGCTGGCCAACAGACTCCAGAAGGTCATGAGCATTATCATCTGTAGTGCACAAGCAGGATTCATTCCAGGAAGGAGAATTGCAGATAATGTCATTCTAGCACATGAATTAATTAAGCATTACTCTAGGTCCCATATATCTCCCAGATATATGATCAAAATTGACCTACAGAAGGCTTATGATTCAGTTGAATGGTGCTTTTTACATCAGGTTATGGATCATGGAGTGTGTCCAAACTGTCAGCTACACAGTGGATGTAAATGGAGAAACAACAGAACCTTTTCAAGCAGCCAAAAGGGGATCCCATATCTCCATTTTTGTTTGCTATTGTGATGGAATATCTTAGTCGATCACTGGTAGAACTGAGGAAAGCTAAAGGCTTCACATTTCATCCTGGTTGTAAAAAACTGGGAATAACTCATCTAAGTTTTGCTGACGACCTATTGCTGTTTGTCAAAGGAGAACCTCTGTCTGTAAGTACCATGTTTACCTACTTCTCTCATTTCACTGCAACCTATGGTATGAAAGCCAACTTGCATAAGAGTGCTGTCTATTTTGGGGGGGTAAAGCTTGAGGATCAACAGCAAATTATTGATCATCTTGGATATGTACGTGGAGAACTCCCCTTTAAATACTTGGGTGTACCATTATCTACCAAGAAGCTTACTGTTTTTCAACGGCAACCACTGGTCGACAAGATTACTGCGAGGATTACATCCTGGACTGCCAGACAACTATCATATGCTGGTAGAATCCAGCTGGTGCAATCATTAATCTTTGGTATTCAAGCTTATTGGGCGCAACTCTTTCTCATCCCTTCCAAAGTTATAAAACTACTAGAAGCAATATGTAGATCCTACATATGGTCTGGCTCAGTTAATGTAAGAAGGAAAGCATATGTGGCGTGGGAGAAAATCTGTCTGCCGAAGTCTGCTGGAGGATTAAACTTGACCAATCTCTTACTGTGGAACAAGGATGCTGTTGCAAAACTAAGTTGGGATTTGGCACACAAGAAGGATGTATTATGGGTGAAATGGATTCACACAGTTTATATCAAACAGAAACAGTTTGAGACCATAAATGTGCCTAAACAAGCGAGTTGGATGGTCAGGAAGATCATTGAAGGCACTGTGCTATTGCAACAACATCAACTGTTACATAAGCCTGTTTGTACTATTAGAATGCTCTATGTTCAACAGATTGGAGAGGCACCTAGAGTCCGTTGGAAGAATTTAACAATGCAGAATCCTGCTCGACTTAAAGCACTTTTCAACCTGTGGCTACTGTTACAAGACAGACTCCCTATCAAAGATAATTAAATGGAACTTGACTGTGGATGACACTTGTGTTATGTGTCAACAAAATGATGAAACCAGAGATCACTTATTCTTGGACTGCACCATTGCTACTCAGCTGAGGTATCACACATTGCAATGGATTGGAGCTAAACAACCTGCTGGTCAGAATTGGTCTCAGTTTGTCCACTGGTTCATTGAGCAGGCTAAAGGGAAATCTCCTCGAGCTCATATAGTCAAAATGACCTTGACAGAAATATTCTATGTCCTATGGCTGGAAAGGAATACGAGAATATTTGGAAACGCCTTCTGTACTAGTGACAAACTCCTTAGATGCATTGCTTACACTTGTAATGTTAGGGCACCTCCTAAAGTAAGAGTACATCTTCAACATTACCTACTGTAATGTTGAACTTTTGGACAGTATAGGTTAGTCAGTTTTGTTCATTTTTGATAGGCAGCTGAGTATAAAGCTGCTCTATGGAATGCGTATGACAACCACTTTGGTGATTAATACAAAGTTTAATTACCAAAAAAAAAAAAATATCACCCCATAAATTATGTAATGTGTATACATAAGATTGTTGGCATAATATTTTTGTAAATTGAGACTCTAAAATTCCAAAAGCCTATGATCATACCTATATATTCAAAATTTTAAGAATTTTAACGTTGTTTGCAAAAAAATCTCCCAATAAATTACAGTAGGTATATGATCATAACTATATATTACAAAATTACAAACACATAAATCACATTAATTTATCAGTATAATACAGTAAATAAAAGTTTGTTTGAAACAAACACCAGAATTTAAAAATTCTTCCTTCCAAACATAAATTTGCAAATATACGTTTAACTTAAGCCAAATAATAACTCCTTTATCGAGTAAACCCCGCCATATACAGATTGTTAACTACAGGAACAAAAAAATAATCATCTATACTAAAAAGGAAAAAGAATTAAAAAGAAGAGAGATTATTCACCTGAACTGGTCGATTTAGTTCTATGCATTTTTTTTTTTGAGCAAACAAGATATTTATATTAAAAAACACAGTGTATATTTTATTTGAAATCTATTTTTTTAACTTTTTATAATAATAATATAGCTAATCCGATCCATTTAGATTCTCCTAATACATTATGGATCCTAATGCAAAATTGTTATAGGAATATATACTGTTTTATGAGAAATATAGGTATTTAACAAAATTAATTCTTGTTATCTTATTGAGTATACAGACCAGAGTATTATCTTCTACTTATAATATTTCCTTTAATGTCGGTTCCCACCCTCCAAAAACATCCTACTTTGCTCTTGGGGTAACTCGAACTCACAACCTCTTGGTTTGAAGTGAATGGTGCTCACCACTACATCAACCTACTCTTGTCAAAAATAAAAGATATCTTTATACCCTTTAAATAAGAAATTAAATTTTGCCCACTAAATAAAAATATCAAAGATATCTTTATACCCTTTAGATTATTAAGATCTCAACTATCAGCGCTAGTCAAATATTAAAATTTTCTTTTACTTTTTGTAGTAAGTTATTTGCTTTTTTACATTAAGACACTCAATTTTAATAGAAAAATATTAAAATTACTACAAAGGGAAAGTTTTGGGGGCCCTAAGCCATTGCTTGTGGTGCCTTACCCTTGATCCAGCCATATTTGTGTCACTTAGGACATATTGATTACCTAGCTTGCTAAAATATTGCAAGCATCATGAGATAAATTTTTAACAAAAAAATATTCTTCATAAGAAGGGAACAAAATGTCTTTTCCCCATTGCTTGAGTATTTGCTTTCTTTGCCAACTGATGAACTACATTATTCCCTTGCCGGAATACGTGCTGGATAGCTACTTTCTTCTCTTGGTGCATTAACAACCTGCATTCATTAATAATGTCATCATATAGTTTGTTACCTTATTGTATAGAATAAATTATTTCTGTGGAGTCTGTTTCTACCCCATTCCTGCGTTGTTCGGAGACCCTCTAGGAATGCCTTAATTTTTGCTTCTAATAATCTGTTTGCATGGGTAGATTTTGCAAAACCTACCACCCAGCTTCCAATAGAATTCCCGAATACACCACTCAGGCCACAATTCTGGTTGTTGTTATTGAAATATGTATCTATATTTAATTTAAATTGTCCTCTTGGTGGTTTGTTCCATCTTACTTTGATGCTGATTTTTTAAAGGGTTGTGGCTTTTTTCAGTTAGGAGATTAAATTCTATTACCTTTTGAATAATTTGATCACCGTTAGTAGGTGTCAGTATTTTTTTTATTATTGTTATTCCTATTTAACCAGATTTACCAGATGACAAATGAATAGAAACACTTCCAATTAATACACTTTTTCTTTGGTGGGTAGTCAAAAACTTTCAACTTAATAAGCCAGTGGTCGCCTTGTGGTTTATAGTAGTTTTGTCACCCTAAAGTATCCCAAAAATATTCAGTGGTTTTACAATTGAAGAAAATATGGGTGATATATTCAGTTAGGATTAATGTTTTACCAATATTAGCAACATACTTTCTATATGGTATTCTAATGTGAAGACATTGCCACAAAAATATTTGATCTTATTAGGAAAACTTCGATCCCAAATCCATTTGAAGTCTAGTTGGTTGTGTGGAGGGGATCTATAAGGTTGTAGCAAGTCTTAGTTGTGAAAAAACCCTTTGTTATTAGCGATCATATAAGAATATCACTTGTTAATCCCTTTGAACGAATTCTTACTTTAGAAATATTTTCTTTGATGATGTTAGGATATTAATATATAATTTAGTGAAGTTCCATTTATTGCCACTATAGATGTCCTTCATTTTTATGGATTAACCACTGATCGAGAGGGCCTTCCACATCAATTCTAAGGCTTCCTAAATTGGGAATCTTATTAGTATGCCATATTTTCATATTTGTATGATAGTATGGTGACCATGCAATGCCCTTTGAGCATAATTCCTACCCCTTTGAATGCTTTTCCAAATGAAGGAGTGCTTCTTTTTAGTAGTACTAGCTCCATAACAGGTGATGATAAGTCTAGCCTAGGGGGTTGTGGCATTAGTAAGAATTCTCCACACTAGGCTAGCTAAGATGAGCATATTTTTAGCATTAGCATTATGGATGCCAAGAATAATCTCGCCTAAACTCATACCACAAATAGATACTGAGGCCGTCGACGCAATAATAAATTCCAACACAGGTTGGGGTCGATTCGTGAGGGAGTTAGATATGGTGTTAGGTATATATCTAGAGTATTGTATGATGTGACTCAATTTGTACTTCCACATATTCATTGGTTGTTTTTATTTCTACTTTTAGCTAATGATTGCAATTAATAAACTAGAAGACAATGTTTTTGATATTGGTTATTTTTTAAATGACAAAGAAATCTGGAGTTGGGACTTCCACCTAGGTGGCTACCTAACGGGTTATAAACTATATGTCAAATTTGATTTATCAGGATCATAATATAGCAATTACATGCAATTTCTCACTCTATACTTCTCGGTAGTTTGAGTGATTTTTTCCAATTTCTCAAGTCCAGATGGGCATTGCATAAATCAAGTGATATAAGCGCAAAGAGTCTCACTATCTCAAGATTTGACCTTTTAGTTGGGGCTATCAATTTTTTGATTTCACCCCAATTTCTTTTTAGCCAAGTTTTCCAATACCTAGTCTCTCTTTCTCAAGCTAAGACTAGGCCAAGTAGGCATGAATCAATGTTTGCAAAGTTAAGAATAAAAAAGGCTAAATATGACTAACCTAATAAAAAAAATCCTAAAATTAAATACCTACACTAGGGTAGAGCCAAAACCCTCGATAAAGATTTAGCTACTCATGAACAACAAAAAAAAATGAAAAAATTAAAATAGAATATATAATAATTGATTAAACAAAGAAAATCTAATGTTTAGAAGTCAATCTAGTACAAAATTACTCAAAGAAGTAAAGAAAATCGCTTAGGTGCACCTCTGCAAACTAAACTTAATCTAAAAATGACAAAACGTTCTATTTATAATAAGCTAAAAATATCTGACAATAATGCCCCTGCAAAGGTTGTGCGGCTGCATAATTTTTGTGCGGACTGCACAATGGCTTCTACGGCCGCACAATTATCGCGAGTTCCACAGTCTTTGGAATTTGGCATTGGAATTTCAGGCTTCTGCAGTCCGCATAAAAGTGGGTGCGGCTGCACTTAGGATTATGCGACTCACAAAAGTGATGCGATCCACACTCCTTAACTTTCCAGCTCTCTAAATCTGAAATCTTGCATACCG
Organism: Nicotiana benthamiana; assembly: GCA_034376525.1. NCBI lineage: Eukaryota > Viridiplantae > Streptophyta > Magnoliopsida > Solanales > Solanaceae > Nicotiana > Nicotiana benthamiana. Next base: position 41,512,183 of record CM067339.1, on the reverse strand, counting down.
CGTAATATTTGATGTGGCTGCACTTGATCTCTTGCGGCCGCACAATTTCAGTGCACTCCGCATTCCCTAAGCCGGCCAAAACACCGCTCTCTGATTCTCCTTCTGCATGCGCACTAGAATTGTGCGGTCTGCACTGTTAGCTATTTTGCCATGTTTTGGTTCTTTTTCACATTAGAATTCTTTATGAGTTGTTTGATTTCATTGGCTCATTTTTCAATATTCCAGCAAGTAAGTACATTTTGTCTGTTTCCGGGAATACCTTTATGCATTCTGAGCTAAAATGCTTGCAAAAGAGAGAAAATAAGCGGTCAAATTCCCTACTTATCAACTCCCCCAAACTCAAGTTTTTGCATGTCCTCAAGAAAATAAGGCAATTTCCACCTCCACTAGAAAATGGGATATTACAGATAGTCTAAGGTGAACGAATTACACATCAATTGAGACCAACAATTAATGACAACACATATGAATTATCAACGACATAATGATTGACATTTTGAGTACAATAGTTCTAGTATGACACTAGAGCACTAAGAGTTGACTCTATTCATCAAGGAAGCTCCCTCTATCATGTAGGTCATTGTGGACCTAATCTCCTCCTCCTCTACTCTCAATTAGCAAATATCGCTTTAGAATGTAACACTCAAGGCAGAAATTGTGAAAAGTTCGCTCATATATCTCAAAAGAAGGTCACAAGTCCAGCTTTGAGTACAATATGCTTTCCCCTTATGTAAATCACCACAAATGTATGCTCACTCAAGTTGAAATCATGTAGGGCTTTTACGGGATGTGATGAAGGCTTTTGGACCAAGGTAGGACTAGTTGAAATTATCCCCAGATCATCATTTTGGTGAATAACTTATTTCATTCTCATATTTACAGGAGAATATAATTGAGGTGATTTTTGTATATTTTTATAAATTTATTTGACATTTTTTAAAATTAAATTATATATAATTTCAATTACAGCCTATTGTGTAATTAATAGTATTTTAATTATAAAATTAGTTCCAGCATATTAATTTAATATTTTTATATTACTTATTAAATTATTACCTAAAATTTGTTTTAGAAATCTTTTCATTATTATTTTAAATTAAAAAGTGAGAAATTGACTATTTAAAACATGGTCCTATTTCCTTGTAATTTTAGCCCAATTGTTTCCCAATTTAACAACTACTTTAGCCCAAATTGACTATTTAATCGTGGCCGTTGATCATTTAGATCAACGGCCTACCATTGCTCCTTTCCTTTTTAGTTTTTCGCAACTAGCCTAACCCTAATTCATTCTATTTAAATGAGCATCCCTCAAACTCCCTCGTCTCTCAGACTCTATCCAACACTCGAAACCCTAGTTGCCATTAACATCCTCTCCGGCCAAATCCAGCGGCGTCCATGGCTTCCCAGGTCATGGACGACATGTACCCTCTTCCATTAACTCCTAAATCGTGGTTGTTCGACGTTTTGAGTCTCAATTTCAACAAAGTCTATTTAGATCCTCCGTCGATCTGAGTTCTTTTTATTTCTCCGGCTCCGTCCCAACGTGTTCGAGCTTCTAAAGGCCTAGCCATGGTCCAGACTTGTTCAAGACCAGATCTTTTCAAATCCTTCTAGTTCTTAGGGTTTCTCCGAAACTCTAAAAAGCTTGTTCGAGGTTCTTTCTTCCTTTGTTTTCTTAGATCTGTGACAGATATGTGTTCTACTCTAGTTTTAAGATGATTTTCCCTATTTTTCCTTTCTCGAAATTAGTCTGTTCAATTTATTGTTTTCTAAATCATTTGAAAATGACTCCTCTTCTTCTTTCTTTAGGAGAATCTATCTATTCATGCCATGTCTTATGTGTTTTTTCTTGTTTTGTCGTTAATATGCATGTTTCTCTATCATCGCTCTCTTATTGCTTCTACTGGTTTTTCTACATGTATGCTTACATGTCTATCCTGCATGTTCTTTTACTATTTCTCCTACTGATATTGTTTGCCTTCACTGGCTTTATTTGGGTTCTGAACTTGTGTTTTACTGCTTCCTAATTTGTATGTCACCTCTCTTCTCTTGTGAACTTATTTGAGTTCTGAGTTTTCTCTTATACTTGTTTTTTACAATTTTTCACTCTACTGCTTGTATTTTTTATGGGTATCTGTGTGCTTTCTCATGATACTCTGAAAGAGTTCTTTATGTTTTTTTTGTGAGGACTTGCCTTCTCTTTTCAATCGTACTCGAAATGAAACCCTATGTTTGGGATTTTTGCGAAATTTTGGTTCTAGGGTTCTACTCTAAAACCCTGGGCTCTCGAACTCATGCCAAGTTTACAACCAAATGGGAATTTTCCTGCTTATGATTTGAAACTTCTTATGCCTGTCCTGTCTCTTTTGTTGGATTCTGGCATACTTTATATGCAAGGGCCTTTCTTTCAAAATGATCCTACTAACTCGTGATTGATTGCAATCTCCTTTTACTAAGACTCGATTAATTTTTATTGATTTTATAATTGAACCTCTTTCCCTCCTTTCCTAACTAAGTTTATTCAATGGCTGTTAAATTTTCGGCTGTTTGATTGATTTACTTTCCTTATTTTCTCAAAAGCGTATACCATAGGATTCTTGCCTTAAATAATCTCTATGTACTTACCCCTTGTTTATTACTAGAAAGGTTTTAATTATTTTCTTTCCTTAATTACTCATGCCATTTGAAATCAACTCCCTTAAACGAAGGGAGACCTTTACATGATTGGCTGGAGTCTTATTTCCTTGCCTTTCTACTCGTTTTTGCACTATAAAGAAGGCAACCTTTCAACACTGAACAACAGTTCTTTCTACACATTCTGCATAACAACACATAGTCACCTTTATTTTCAAAAATATACTTTTACTACTCTCCCTACTACTCTCTCTAATACTTTCTCTACTACTGCTTTCTCTGAACACCCTGCTCCTTATCCTCTTTACCATAAAATACCCTTGATTCCTATGCACTCTCAAGTGATTGCTAATGTTTTTGAATTTGCTCATGCAGACTCTTTGGCTGTTTACCTACTTATCTGCTATTGTTATTTTGATGTTCTAAAAATTGCAAATGGTATGTATCCTCTAGTTAAATAACAACCTCTAACTATGTGTTTACTTCTCTCCTTCTGTCCTGAATTCTTCACTATGTCTGTTATGTATTTTCCTTTATGTTTTCGGCAGTTTTAATCTGTTCTGCTATTCTGCTTTCTTCATGTTTCTGTAGATGCTTTCTTATGTGATTCCATGTCCCTTTCATCCCCTCTTATGTGTGAGTGCAGTTCTGGGGCATGGTAGCATTCCATTATTGCGATCCATGACTTGGAACCAAGTTATTTGGAGCCTCTACTCAAATAAATTCCCATCCCTCTTTCCCTTTATGTGATGAGCCTTGACTCGAGTCTGCTGGTATCCTAATCACCAACCTGGCCCAAGTATGACTTCTAATGTCTGCTCCTAAATGCTTGGCCTAAGCAGAGGGTGAGGGGTGTGCCAGCCTATGCCATGGCTGGGTATGACCACCGTTTGCTATGGCTCCCTAATCCCTCTCACTTTGCAGTTACTCCTAGTTTCTAAGTTCTGCCCCTCTTTGGTAAGCCATGCTTTGGGACCCATGAGCTCCCTTTGAACTTGGATGCCTAAGGGCTGGCAATTCCACACTGGACTATTCTGTTACAACAATTGTTTTTTAGAGTGTAAGCACTACCTAGGGTCCTTGAGGCTCCTTAGAACTTTGAAACACACTGGGTTAAGAGAAGACCGTAGAATCTGGAACCCGGATTTGGTGAAACACGTGTTATTGGATATTAAGATTGAATAAGGCTTCTCGAATCTCGCTGTAGGCTGTGATGTATTTTCTTGTATACTTTCTCACATCTTATTCTGTAATAATTCTATGTACGAGAACTTGGGGAATATTAGTGAGAGGGTGTGGGAGGGGTTTATTTTACTATATTGCGTGCCAAAAATTATTGATACCATGCCTATAGGACCAATGTCATTAATCATCCACTTAGATATCATGCCGATAAGTTCAATGCTTTGAACCACCAAGAGATCATGTCTTTGATTTTTAACATTTCATAATTCCTTCATTTAGATATCATGGCTATTGACTTAATATGCAAGTCCATATTGCAAATCATTAGAATTCCTGCCTATAGGACCTAATATACATGTAACAAGTTGCATATAGAAATCATGCCAATAGGAAATGCATAAACGCTAGGAAATATTTAGGGTAATCAAATGCTTATTCCTTCACCGTTAATAATATCAACAAGTCTTATGAAATCAAGATATAGATATCATGCCTATAGGAGTTCAAACTTGCCTAGTGTGTTTAAAATTCTGTCAATTGGCCTCGAACGCTTCAAGAAAAGTTTGTCCAAACCTGTTTTCTTTTGAAACTCTTCTAAGCCTGTCAGTTTTAATACTTTTAATAGATATGTAGTGTTCTTAAATTTCAAAACATACATCCTTATTCTGAAACCAATTCCTTTGTTTTCTGCCTAAAGTTTTACCTCATCTCCTGAAGTTGCTATTTAAAAACTGTCTTTACTCACTCCTTCTTCTGATGCCTTTCGAAAATGACTCTTTACAACTTTACTGTACTTTTACATAAACAATTCTGCTAATTTTCAAGCAAGCTCTGAATTTTTGCAATTTTCAACTTTCTGTTTCAAACTCTTCTGCATTGGTTCTTGTCTGAAATCTGTGCTTTTTGAATAACCTATTTTATAATACCTCAAGTTCTGATAATTGGATCCGGGTTGTCTAATGCGTAATTTTTATCCAACTCTATGTGTTAAACTAATCTGTCCACCGTTAATTTTAATTTTAAGTCCAAATCAATGTATGTAAGGCATGCTAGACTAAATGCTACATGACCTACAGGGTTTTACACGAGTCTTTGTATGTTTGTTTGTTCCTCATTACTTACTACCTGTTCTTGTCTGTCGAAATTAACATTTTTGTCCTTTAACCTCCATATATGCCTCTACCCCTTTTCTTTCCTTCTAGGAATAGAAGTCCTAATACCCGTGACTGATAGGTTAGGACGAGTAATAGCATGCAATATGTAACGAGACTAATCGCGTTTAAATATTTTAACTGTGCTGGAAGGGTAGAATATGGAGATGATGACCGGTGCGCTAATATCATATATGTGACCCCTCTCTTGAGGAGTGTGTGCGCGGTGTTGTACCGATGTGATCCATATGTATTTAAACTTAGGACCCTTTTTCCATTTCTTTGTTTGTATAATGTTTCTTACATTTACGTTTTCTCCCACTAATCCTTCTCTTTTGAAAATCATTATGTCTTTTCCTTCCTTTCTAAAATTTTCAAACTTATTTGTAATTACTATATGCAATTTTTTTTTGTTTCTTTCTACTCTTTTAAAGTCACAATTAAGCACGGCCGGGAACCACACTAGTGGATCTTGAGGTGTGCCTAACACCTTCCCTTCGAGATAATCTAAAGCCCTTACCCGAACTCCGATTTCTTTCAAAATCTTCTTCTTTTTCTTTAGAGTGTCCTAATGCACTATAATCATTAGGTGTCGACTCTTCCAATTCCACAACCCTATTCCTCAAAAGGGAATAAGAGTTATTTTGTCCATAATGTCATAAACCTGATTTCGCTCTTTTAGGAAAAAGGGGGCGTCGACAACATGACGACTATGTTGGGGATTTCTCTAAGGCTTTTACAATTACGTGTTTATGTGACTTTATTGCTTCTTTATTTCCTACCTTTAATTATTTCATCATGAATACTAAGTTAGCTCTTCATGTTTTTTTTCTTCTTTTACTGCCTTATTATTATTATTTCAATACCATTTTAATGTTCGAGCATTTATTGTAATCTTTTACTTTATGAACGTAAAAATACATGCAACTTGCTTCATTCTTGTAACTGTATTATTCAACATCATATTCCACTAGTGCCAAAATAAATACTATAGAAACGCTTATAATGAGTGGTTGGACCCTTCAAATATTACAACCCCCTGAATGTGGCAAAGGCATATTTGCGGTAAAACCAGTCGATCAACAGTGTAGTCGACGGTTCCGCGCCTTTCCCTCTTGAGTTGTCTGCTCAAAAGTACCTTCTCTAAAACTTCAAAAGAAGAAACCTTATTCCGTTAATCTGTCCATGCATCATGGTCAAACCTAGCCGAGTCAGTTATGTTGTCCACATAATGACTCATTAAGACAACCTAAACCGAAGTCCATCAAGTTTCCCCGAAACCCAAAAGGACACCTCCACGTTATGTGCATTTATTTGGTGAACTACATGTCTTTATTTCTAATTATTGATTTAAATAGTCGAGTATGGTGGGGTTAAGTGTCTAACTCTTTGTTTTGAAGAAAATGAGGCACGAAGCCCCCAGATTCAGTATGGTAACCAACATCCACCGAAGAATGTTAAGTTGGTGGGAGGACCTTCATGCATGTGATCGGACCCTTGTCCGCAAATACTTAGGAAACCTTCCTTCACTTTTGGAAGTTAAGCCTGACAATAAGATTATCGAAGCTGCTACATTATTCTGGAACAGTGATCGGTCGGTTTTTCGCTTTGAGGACCTCGAGATGACCCCTTTGTATGACGAAATAGGGGGTCTAGCTGAAATACCTTGGGAGACTCCGGGTCTACTTATACTAGAAAAGTGAAAAGGAAGGGGCTTCCTAAAAATTATGGGACTTAAGAAGAACCCCAATCTGACTTGTCTGAAGGAGTCCTACATACCATTTGACTTCCAATATGAATGGTTTGGCCACAACATGTCCTACTGAACCTACCCTGATGAGTTTGCCCTTAGATATTTGGGGCACATACATAGAAGGGTCTTTGTGCTCATGTTCTATTTTTTGGGTGTGATGATCTTTTCCCATGAAGAAGGATAGGATGCACAGCAGAGTAGCCATGGTGACCAAAAACTTGAAGAAGGGTATTGATTGGCAGTCTTTCAGAATAGTGCCAATGATCATTGCCAAAATGTACCGAGCTTTAGAGAAGTGTCAGCAAGGGGCCCCACACTTTGAAGGGTTCTGTTACTTCAACTTTGGCATATAGAACACCTTCAGAAAGGCGACTATGAACATGAAATCATACGCAGGGATTGGGATGACCATATCACTTTTCATCATCCAAAGGGAATGAACTTCATTCCCAACAAATTTTCTCGGCCTGAAGATGCCAGTAGATGGGTAGAGTTGTTGGTGAACCTAAAAGAAGAACATGTATAGTGGATGTATGAGTGCTTCCCAACCAGGGAATATTTTGTTCATTCTCGGGACGCACAGTTCCTTATACTCATCGGCTCAAAAGGAACTTACCCTTATATCGCTCAACGAGCTATGTGGCAAGCAGGGAGGAAGAAGATCATACTAAGGATAGTGAAAATTAGTCATTTCAGGGCTGACTTTCAAGATGATGATAGGCCGCACATGTGTCAAGCTCAGCACATGTGGCACTGCAAGCTCGTCCTAAAAAGAATATCTATCGAAACAGACATGTATTATGCCGGGTGTGTTCCGCACTACATGGGTTGGTTGGAAGATGAATTCATTAGTTTGGGTCACCTAGGGTTTGTCCATGGTCATAAGCTTATTGATGAAAAAGCTGGAGCGCAAGTCAAATACAATCAACTGCGCAAAAGGATGGGTGAATGTGAAAATGAGCACTGGGAAATACAGGAAGCCCACGAGAAGCTGATCAATGAATGGAAAGATATGGTCAATGCAAACAACCGGATATGGTATTTGGAATGGGGCTTAGTGGAATTGGAAGGTAAAATTCTGAAGAGGATCGACAACTGTCAGAATGCTGAGGGTAATGAAGGTGGACATCTGGCCCGAGCCTATTTGCTGTTGGGACTCTGTGAGTTGATGCAGCTGTATGAGGGAGGCAAGAATACCGAATCTGGGGAAGGTCCTTCTGTGACCAAGTAGTTAGGATTTTTTTACTGCTTTCATTATGTAATAAGGCCACTAGCTGTTAGTGACATCTTTTATTCATCACTTGTTTAAGATTCGTCTTGTTTTTATCAATAAAATGAGGCATTTAGCATTTTAAGTTCACCAAATTAAATTTTTCGCTAGGCCTACCTCGGGCACAACGGGGCACCCAAATTAGGAAATGACTTATATTCCTGTACAGTGTGTTTCATATAGCAAAATTATTTTTTTTCAAGAATCCCCACTAACTGTTTACCTTTTTGCTTTTTCTTTGTTTTTATTCCTCTTCCCGAAAGGTTAGTTCGTGAATTCTGGCACCATCAGCATACTCAACAAGATCCAAGGGCTATCCGCCTCATCCTCCTTCGAGTCTAACCAGAAACGGGAACAAAGGAAAAATGGGAGATACATGTGCTAGAAAGGAAATTGAGGAGACTTCTCATAACGTCTCAATCACCAGAGAAACTGCTGCTCATCGTGAGCAGACTTTGCTAAGAATCAGGAAGAACTCGAACAAGTCAGGAACCTGGCAAGCCTATCAATCACTCTTGCCGCTGCTGATGCCAACAATTAGCACCCCGTACCTCCACAGAACACTCCACAACCACCACCACAACCTGCTAATTTCCAAACCTGCAACACATGCAATGACACTCTACTACACATTCCTGAACCACAAAACACCACAAACGACCATAATACTCCTATCTTTGTGTATACTATACCCCACAATACCCAGCCCATCTAAGATGTACTCGAATCAGATGACAATGACTCCCTCATCCGAAATTTAGCTGCTGAGCTCAAAAAGTTAACTAGCCGGGTCCAGGGTGTCAAAGGAAGCAAAGGCATTGAGGGGTTGAACTACGAAGATCTTTGTGTTCAGCCAGATGTTGAGCTTCCGGACCACAAGTGTGGAGACATTCATATGATCGAGATTGAGGATGATTGGGAGCCCAATGGGTCAATCAGATTGATTGCTGAAAGAGATGAACCTAAACAGCCATAGGTCACCCTAAACCCTATTGTTGTTCCGATCCAGCCCTTTGAGGGCGATGAGTTAAATATGTCTATACAACTGGAGTTCGAAGCACCTTCTGCAAAGGCACCAAAACCAATTAAGGTTGAGTTCGGGATCTGCATCCTTCGAAGTTGTCGTGTTACCCCCAAGGGTGCCTATTCCGGTTTCCATGACATAAATAACGCCATTCAAATCAAATTCCATACCTTGGGATTATACATCTGAGGCTATAAGGAAAGGGAAAATACGTACCAGGGATGCAGTCGCCGTACAGGGCATCATTAGAATAGGTAGGGTATACACTCTAGAATACACTCCATAATATTTAGCTGAGTCTAGCAAGCAAGCCTCTAGACGTCCTGTTGAAACTGTACCCGATGACCTTTGGAGAAAGATACAGGCCAAAAAAGATCTCGGCCATTGAGCAGCTGAACAAAGCGCCAGCACAGGTTTCCATCCTAGCTCTTCTACAAAGCTCTAAGCACATAAGAATGCATTGATGAAAATATTGAGTGAAGCTTATGTTCCCAGCAACATAATGGGAGGCGAAATCGCGAACATGGAAAGATAAGGGTTAGAAAGCCATAAGATCACCTTCTATGAAGATGAGTTACCTCCAAAAGGACTTTGTCGCAACAAGGCATTGCATATCACCGTGCAATGGGAAGATTATTTCATCACTAGAATCCTGGTCGACGTGGGATCTAGCCTTAACATTTGTCCGCTAGCGACTCTCTGAATATTGGGGAAAGGTTTGCATGAGATCAAAGATGGGGCTGTCACAGTTAAAGCTTTTGATGGGTCTCAAAGATCTACCATTGGAGAAATTAGCCTGTGCTTATAGATGGGGCCTACCTGATTCGATGTTGACTTCCATGTCATTGACGTGCCAGCATCCTACAATTTATTGCTAGGACGATCCTAGATCTACGCCGCTGGGGCTGTGTCATCAACATACATCAAGAAGTGAACTTCGAGTGGAATGATCAGAAAGCGATCATTCATGGCGACGGTAGCAAACCTATCTGCAGTCGCCAAACCATCTTGATGATCGAAGGTAGAAGGAAAATAGGTGGAGAAACATACCATCATATCGAGTGAGTCAATGCCATAGATAAATACAAGTGGTGGGATAACAAGATTGAGAGAATCTTAAACTGGAGTGGGTATGAGGCCGGAAAAGGACTTTGCAAAAATCTCCAAGGCATCACCAAGCCTATCAAACCGAAGAAACATGGTACCTCTTTTGGCCTAGGGAATGAATACACCTGGAAAGAGCTCAATGAATGGTTGCCACCATAGCACGGTCCCTACTATCCATTGGAACACCCTCTACCTCGGCTAGAACATACTTTTCAGAGGAAGACGAAGCTTTGGTAGCGATGAAGAATCTGTTTCTAGAGGATGACATTGGCTATTATGTTATCTTCCAGGAGGAAGGGGAGGAAGGCCCTTCAATTCAAGTTGTGAAATAAGGAGAACGCATCACAAATTTGTCTGTCAGAACCACCAACGCCCGAAAAGCTTTGGGGTAGCAAGGCTAAACGATCATTATGCATCGCATCATTATACTAGTTGATTTTTTACTTTCCACATTGTCTTTACTTTTGAAAAGAGCTCTGATGTTTCAAACAATAATGAATTTAATCAAAAGAATTTTCCATGTTTATTATATATCTCGCTCTTACTACTTTTCTCTATAATTTACTTTATTTTGCACAACATTACTATTACATATCTCGATGATTAGCCGATGTCTGTAACTTGAAACATGTCAACGCAACAAACGGATATAGACTCGGAAGAAGAAGATATACTAGAAGAGGTTGTCAGAGAGGTTGAGAATTTGAGAATAGACCCAAATCTAATTTGGACGAAATTGAGATTGTTAAATTGGGGGAAGTAGAGAACGTCAAAGAAACACGTATCAGCGTGCATTTGTTTGCATCAGAAAAGAAAGAGTATACCGAGTTCCAAATGGAGTATGAGGATATCTTCGCATGGTCTTATGATGACATGAAAGGTCTCAGCCTATCCATTGTGGCTCACAAGTTGCCAACATATCCGACATGTCCGCCGGTAAAGCGGAAACTCAAAAAATTCAAACCCTACATGAATTTGAAAATCAAAGAAAAGATTAGCAAGCAAGTCAAAACAAGGGTTAAACGAGTGGTAGAATATCTGACATGCTTAGCCAACATCCTTCCAGTATCGAAGAAAGATGTGAAAGTTAGAGTCTGTGTCGACTACTGGGACCTCAAGCAGGCCAGTCACAAAGACGACTTCCCCTTGCCAAATATACATATCTTAATCAACAACTGCACCAAGCATGAGCTGCAGTCATTCATTGATTGTTTTGCTAGATACCACCATTTATGGATGGATGAAGAAGATGCAGAGAAAACAACATTCATCATGCCATGGGGATGTACTGTTACAGAATGATGCCGTGTAGTTTGAAGAATGCTGGTGCCACTTACATGAGAGCCATGAAAACTAAATTTCATGACAAGATACATAATGAAATCGAGGTGTATGTGGACGACGCCATCATCCAATCCAGGAAAGCTGCAGATCATATGGAAGATTTGGGAAAGTTCTTCAACAGATCGAGGAGGTACAACTTGAAACTGAAACCCACCAAGTGTGCATTCGGGGTTCCTGCTGGAATATTATTGCATTTTATCGTGAGTCACCGAGTAATAGAATTGGATCCTTCAAAGCTCAAGTCCATTCAAGAGTTGCCACCGCCAAAGAACAAGAAGGACGCGATGAGCTTTCTGGGATGGCTCAATTATATCAGCCGATTCATAGCTCATTCCACTGTAATTTGTGAACCTATATTCAAGATGCTAAAGAAATATGCTGCCACTACAGCCTAGTACGAATCTTGCATCTTAGGGCTCAAACTGGCAATCGACATGAACATTCAGGAGTTACTAGTGATCGGAGACTCAGACCTACTTATACATCATGTTCGAGAAGAATGTGCGACCAAGAATTCTAAGATTCTCCCTTATCTGCATCATATATAGGAATTGAGAAAGAGATTCAGAAAGACAGAATTCCAGCATGTTCCCAGAATACAGAATGAATTCGTCGATGCACTTGCCACTTTGTCATCTGTGATTCAGCATCCGGATACAAATTTCATTGAACCCATCCAAGTTAATATTCATGACCAACCAGCTTATTGTGCTCATGTTGAGGAGGAAGCCAATGGGAAGCCATGGTTCCATGACATCAGAGAATACTTGACAGTAGGAGAATACCCAGAGTTTGCCAATGCTACTCAGAAGCACACACTCTGGAGGTTATCCAACAACATCTTTCACAGCGGATAAATAATGATAGGAGGACTCCCGATATAGGATTACTAAGGTGTGTCGATGCAAAATAAGCAACAAAACTATTGGAGTAAGTGCACGCAGGGACTTGCGGAATGCACATGAATGATTTTGTTTTAGCAAAGAAGATACTCCGAGCAGGGTATTTTTGGATGACTATGGGAACACACTGTATCCAGTATGTTCTAATGGGCCATCGTTGTGAGATACATGCAGATATGATAAAAATACCCCCAAACGAGCTTAGTGCAACAAGCCCACCGTGGCCGTTCGCCGCTTGGGGAATGGATGTTATTGGACCAATCGAGCCTGCTGCATAAAACGGGCACATGTTCATCTTAGTGGCAATTGATTATTTTACCAAATGGGTTGAAGCAGAATCATACAAGGCAGTGACCAAGAAAGTTGTAGCCGATTTCGTCCGTGACCGTATTGTTTGTCGGTTCGAAATTCCGCAATCAATCATCACTGACAATGGTTCCGATATCAACAACGACCTGATGAAAGCAATGTGTGAGACTTTCAAAATCAGACACAAAAACTCTAAAACTTATAGACCTCAAATGAATGGAGATGTAGAAGCGGCCAACAAGAACATCAAGAAGATACTAAGGAAGATGATCGAAAGGCACAAGCAATGGCATAAGAAGTTATCATTCGCCTTATTGGGTTATCGTACCACAGTTCGCATATCAACCTTGGAAACTCCCTATATGCTGGTTTGTGGTACATAGGCGGTCATTCCTGTCGAGGTGGAGATTCCCTCCCTAAGGATTATTCAAGAAGCAGAGTTAGATGATGCAGAATGGGTAAAAGGTCGCTACGATAAGTTAGCCCTTATAGACGGGAAGAGAATGAACGTAGTTTGCCATGGTCAGTTATATCAGAACCGAATGACCAGAGCCATCAACAAAAGAGTTAAGCCGAGGAAGTTTACACTAGGACAACAGGCATTGAAGAAAATATTTCCATATAAAGATGAAGCCAAGGAAAAATTCTCTCCCAATTGGCGGGGTCCGTACATGGTTCACCGAGTTCTAACAGGAGGGGCCCTTATTCTTGCAGAAATAGATGGAGAAGTCTGGCTAAAGCCAATGAAATCAGATGTAGTGAAACGATATTATATTTGATCGCCTGTTCTTCCTGATGTATTTGAACTACGCCTGACCTGATTCCCGTTTAAGAGGGGATACGTAAGCAGCCCTATGGATTTGGTAACATTTTAATAGAAATTCCATTTCACCCTTATTGGAACTGGGGCAAAATTTTGAAGAAGGACCCTCAAAATTTCGAAGTCAGTATTTTTCAGTCTTTTTCATCAAATCAGTAAACTGGGGTAGAATTTTGAGGAGGACCCTCAAAATTTCGGAACATGCAAGGTTGCCATATCTTGAACCACGTTGCAGTCATTGGTTCACCCAAAAGAAAATCGTTTTTCAAATATGTACTCACATTATGTTTACTAAATCATGCATAACCATCATTCTGAATCGCTGTCGTTTAGCAACGCTACCCCAATGATATACGACATCATGAGCCAAGGGATACGATCTAACCTACCCCTCTACGGAACTCACGAATTCTCTTTGGATGTAGGAACCCGAATCACGGATCATTGAATACATTTACTGTGCAAAGTCGAAACTCTAAAAACGATCACTCATTCACAATTCTACTATCTATACCCAACATTCCCCGACAGTCACGATATCATAACTATCTATCAGCTAAGAAAACTTACTACTATTTGCTCCTATACATTCCTGCATTTTTTGCATAAGGCTACCATTCTGCCTTTTGAGACTAAGCTCTACCTCCATCTGCATTTTGCATTTTGCATAAGGCTATTTTTTGCCTTCCGTGATTAAGATCTACCTTCATCCTGCATAAGGCTTCTTATCCGCCTTTTGAGACTAAGCTTTGTCTCTATCTGCATTTTTGCATATGGTTATTTTCTGCCTTCTGAGGTTAAGCTCTACCTCCATCCTGCATAAGGCTACTTATCTGCCTTACGAGACTAAGCTGTATCTCCATTTGCATTTTTGCATAAGGCTACTTATCTTCCTTTCGAGACTAAGCTCTGTCTCCATCTGCATTTTTGTTTAACGCTACTTATCTGCCTTTCCAGACTAAGTTGTGTCTCCATTTGCAGTTTTGCATAAGGCTACAATTCTTCCTTCCGAGACTAAACGATGTCTACATCTTCATTCTACATTGCATAAGGCTATTTTCTGCCTTCCGAGGTTAAGCTCTACCTCCATCCTACATAAGGCTACTTATCTGCCTTTCGAGACTAAGCATTGTCTCCATTCTTCTTGGATGAAATATCGCCACTTTATTTTTCAAACGACTGAAATATTGCCTCCTGCATTTAAATTCCCACTTCGGCTAAAATATCACCACCTGCATTCATTCGGCTGAAATGTCTCCACCTGCATTTTAATTCTCACTTCTGATGAAATATCACAACCTGTATTCATTCGGCTAAAAGATTGCCACCTTTTCATGGGCTGAAAGATCGCCAACTTATTCAAAGGCGTCATAGCTCGGAGGCACCATTTGCATAGACCGAGAGCACCATTTCATGGCCCGCAAATCTTTACTTTCTATGCTCTTCATGGCCCAGGACATTATAATCCGAGGACGTCATCTTAACCGTTCAAAGACAACATTCTTGGTCCAAATGGGAACTTGCATCATGTCTAAATTACACACAATATACGCCACATTGCCCCCTCGCAGGTACGCCGACTAGCCTATTACCATCTCAGTAGGAGCGATTCCGCTTCGGTTTTCCGATATCTGTCTAATTCCAAACAACTTTTCAAACTTAACTATCATGTCCATCTTTTTGAATCTCCATCAACATATTCCGTCAATATTTTTTGAATTAAACATGGCCTAATTCTTGTAAAACCAGGGTTATGTAGGGAGCTCAAAAAACTAGAACGCGGTCAAATTTCTTTTACGATTGCCGTTTCTGGTCAAAATAGGTCATCTTATCTTTACCCGACAACTCTTTCATCATACTCGGGTAAAGAAAGTCAGCTGTTGATACTTAATTTTTTGCTATATATTTTTATTCTCAAAATACTATTAAAATAGCATATGTATGCATGCCCAAATGTTTTGGTGTTTTTTCCAAATTTTTATGATTTTTAAAGATCGATTTATTGTCTATTTTAGCAATACAAAATCCAAAATTATTCCCAGATCATTATTTTTGGTGAATAACTTATTTCATTCTCATATTTACACCAGAATGTAATTTAGGTAATTTTTGCATATTTTAATAAAGTTATTTGGCATTTTTTAAAACAAAATTGCATATAATTGCAATTACAGCCTATTGTATAATTAATAGTATTTTATAATTATAAAATTGCTTACAATACTTTTAGTTTAATATTTGTATATTACTTATTAACTTAGTACCTGCAATTTCTTTCAGAAATGTTTTTTTATTTCTTATAAATTAAAAAAAAAGAAATTGACTATTTAAAACCAAGCCCTATTTCCTTGCAATTTTAGCCCAAATTGCACCCCAAATTCCACTCAATTTAAACGAAACACTTTTTAATTTTGATCCGCCCCAAACCCAATTCACCTAACCTGCCCGGCCGGCCCGTTTAATCTAGGTCGTTGATGATTTTGATCAACGACCACCATTACTCCTTTCCTTTTTAATTTCACAACTACCCTAACCCTAATTTATTATATCCAAACAGCTGTCCTCAAACTCTCTCAAACTCCCCATCTCTAAAACTCTCTCTAAAACTCGAAACCTTAGCCTCAATTGACGTCCTGTCTGACCAAATCCACCGGCGTCCATAGCTTCCCATGCCATGTACGGCTTGTACCCTCTTCCATTCACTCCCAAATCGTGGTTGTTCGATGTTTTGAGGCTCAATTTCACCAAAGCCTATTCAAATCATCCACCGAATTGAGTTCTTTTAGTTTTTCATGCTTTGTGCTAGAGTGTTCGAGCTTTGAAAGGCCCAGCCATGGTCCAAACTTGTTCAAGACCAGATCGTTTCCAAGCCTTCTCGTTCCTAGGGTTTCTGAGGAACCCTATAAAGCTTGTTCAAGGTTCTTTCTTCCTTTGTTTTCTTATATCTATGACAGATTTGTGTTCTACTCGAGTTCCGGTTGCTTTTCCATATTTTTCCTTTCTCGAAATTAGTCTGTTCAATTTAGGGTTTCCAAAATCTAAAGAAAACGACTCTTCTTCTTCATCTTCTTCTTCTTCTTCTTTAATTAGGCGAATCTATCTGGTCAAGCCATATCTTATGTGTTTTTGCTTATTTTTCCGTTAATATGCATGTTTCTCTATCATCGCTCTGTTATTGCTTCTACTGGTTTTTCTACAAGTATGCTTACATGTCTAGCGTGCATGTTCTTTTACTATTTCTCCTACTAAGATTGTTTGCCTTTACTGGATTTGTTTGGGTTATGAACTTCTGTTTACTGCTTCCTAATTTCTATGTCACCTCTCTTCTCTTCTGAACTTATTTGAGTTCTGAGCTTTCTCTTAAACATGTTCTTTAAAATTTTTCACTCTACTACTTCTTATTTGTTATGTGTATCTGTGTGCTTTCTCATGAAACTCTGAAAGAGTTCTCTATGTTTTGTTGTGAGGACTTGCCCTCTCTTTTCTATATCCTACTCGAACTGAAACCCTATGTTTGGGATATTTGTGAAATTTTTGTTCTAGGGTGCTACTCTAAAAATCCTGGGCTCTCGAACTCATGCCAAGTTTACAACCAAATGGGAATTTTCCTGCTTGTGATTTGAAATTTCTTATGCCTGACCTCTCTCTTTTGTTTGATACTAGCATACTTTTTATGCAAGGGCCTTTCTTTCAAAATGATCCTTCTAACTCGTGACTTATTCCAATAACCTTTTACTAAGGCTCGATTAATTGTTAATAATTTTTTAATTGAACCTCTTGCCCTCCTTTATTGACTAAGTTCATTCAAAGTCTTTTAAATTTTGGATGTTTTATTGATTTAATTTCCTTATTTTCAAAAAACGTGTACCATGGGATCCTTGCCTTAAATAACCTCTATGTACTTACCCCTTGTTTATTACTAGAAAGGTTATAATTATTTTTTCTTTCCTTAATTACTCATGCCGTTTGAAATCAAATCCCTTAAACTAAGGGAGACCTTTACATGATTGGCTGGAGTGTTATTTCCTTGCCTTTGTTTACTCATTTTTGCACTATAAAAGGAGGCATCCTTTCAACACTAAACAACAGTTATTTTTGCACATTCTGCATAACAACATAGAGACGCCTCTGTTTTCAAAAATATACTTTTGCTACCTTCCCTACTGCTCTCTCTAGTACTGTTTTCTTTGAGCACACTGCTCCTTCTCCTCTTTACTGTGGAAATACTCTTGAGTTCCTCTGATCTCTCAAGTGCTTGCTGAAGTTTCTGAGTTTGCTCTTGCCGACTCTTTGGTTTTTTACTTGCTTATCTGCTATTGTTATTTTTCTATTCTAAAAATTGCAACTAGTATGTCTCCTCTAAATAAATAACAGCCTCTAACTATGTGTTTACTTCTCTCCTTCTGTCCTGCATTCTTCACTATGTCTGTTATGCTTTTTCCTTTAAGTGTTCGGCACCTTTGATTCATTATGCTCTCCTGGTGTCTTCATGTTTCTGTAGATGCTTTCTTGTGTGATTCCCTATCCCTTACTATGTGTGAGTGCAGTTCCGCGTTATGGTACCATTCCATTATTGCCGTCCATGACTTAGAACCAGGTTCCTTGGAGCCTCTACTCAGATTAATTCCCATCCTTCTTCCCATTTATGTGCTGAGCCTTGACTCGAGTCTGGTGGTGTCCTAATTGCCACCCTGGCCCAAGTTTGACTTCTAAATGTCTGCTCCTAATAGTTTGGCCCAAGCAGAGGGTCCGGTGTGTGCCAGCCTATGCCATGGATGGGTATGACCACCATTTGCTATGGCTCCCTAATCCCTCTCACTTTGCACTTACTCCTAGTTTCTAAGTTCTGCCCCTCTTTGGTAAGCCATGCTTTGGAACCCATGAGCTCCCTTTGAACTTGGATGCCTAAGGGCTAGCAATTCCACACTGCACTATTCTGTTACCACAACTATTATTCAGAGTGTAAGCACTTGCCTAGGGTCTTTGAGGCTCTTTGGAAGTTTGAAACACCATGGGTAAAGAGCAGGCCTTGGAATATGGAACCTAGATTTTGTGAAACACATGTTATTGGATATTAAGATTGAATTAGGCTTCTCGGATCTAGCTGTAGGCTGTGATGTATTTTCATGATTTCTTTCTCACATCTGGTTCTGTAATAATTCTGTATACGAGAACTTGGGGAATATTAGTCAAAGGGTGTGGGAGGGGTTTATTTTACTATATTGCACGCCAAAAAGGATAGATACCATGACTATAGAACCAATGTTGTTATTCAACCACTTAGATATCATGCCTATATGTTCTATGCTTTGAACCACCTAGAGATCATGTCTAAGGTTTTTAAAATTTCACAAGTCCATCATATAGATATCATGCCTATAGGTTTAATATTCATGTCCATATTTTAAATCTTTAAAAATTCTGCCTATAGGACCTAATATGCATGAACCAAGTTGCATATAGAAATCATGCCTATAGGAAATGAATATGTGCTAGGCAATATTTAGGGTAATCAAATGCTCATTACTTCACCGTTAATAATAGCAGCAAGTCTTAAAAACTCAAGATATAGATATCATGCGTATAGGAGTTCAAACTCACCTAATGTGTTTAATAAATCTATTAATTGGCCTCAAATGCTTCTATAAAAGTTTGTCCAAACCTATTTGCTTTTGAAACTCTTCTAAGTCTGTCTGTTTTAAAACTTTATAGATTTGTAGTGTTCTTAAATTTCCAAACATACATCCTTATTCTGAAACCATTCCCTTAGTATTATGCCTAAAGTTTTACCTCATCTCCTGAAGTAGCTACTTCAAAATCGTCTTTAACTCACTCATTCCTCCGAGGCCGTTCGAAAATGCCTCTTTACAACTTCACTGTATTTTTACTTGAACAATTCTACTAATTTTCAAGCCATCTATGAACTTATTCAATTTTAAACTTTTTGTTTCAAACTCTTTTGCATAGGCTCTTGTCTGAAATCAGTGCTTTCTGAATAACCTGTTTTAAAATACCTCATGTTCCGACAATTGGATTCGGGTTGCCTAATGCAGACTTTTTATCCAACTCTATGTGTTAAATTAATCTCTCCGCTGTTAATTTTTATTTTAAAACCAAATCATTATATGTAAGGCATGGAAGACTAAATTCTATGTGACTTATATAGTTTTACATGAGCCATTGTGTGTTTGTTTGTTCCTCATTACTTCCTACCTGTTCTTGTCTGTCGAAATTAGCATTTTTGTCCATTAAATCCATCTACGCCGCTATCCCTTTTCTTCCCCTCTAAGATTAGAAGTCCTAATACCTCGGGACTGATAGGTTGGGACCGGTAATATCATGCAATATGTAACGAGACTAATCTCGTTTAAATACCTTAACATGGCGGGAAGGGTAGATTATGGAGATGATGACCGGTGCACTAATATCATATGCGACCCCTCTCCTGAGGAGTGTGTGTGGGGTATTGTACCGATGTGATCCATATTGTATTTAAACCTAGGACCCTTTTTCAATTTCTTTATTTGTATAATATTTCTTATATTTACATTTTCTGTCACTAATCCTTCTCTTTTAAAATTATTTATGTCTTTTCCTTCCTTTCTAAACTTTTCAAACTTATTTGTAATTACTATATGCAAATTTTATGTGTTTCTTTCTATTCTTTTAAAGTCACAATTAAGCACGGGCGGAACCACACTAGTGGATCTTGAGGGGTGCCTAACACCTTCCCCTCGAGATAATCTCAAGCCCTTACCCAAACTCTTTTTTCTTTCAAAATCTTCTTTTTTCTTTTAAAGTGTCCCAAAGAAGTATAATCATTAGGTTGCAACTCTTCAAATTCCACAAGCTAATTCCCCAAAAGGGAATAAGAGTTGTTTTGACCATAATGTCGTAAATCCGATTTCGCTCTTTTAGGAAAAAGGGGGCGTTGACACCAGTGGTCGTGTTGTGGTTTATAGAAGTTTTGCCATCCTAATCTATCCAAAAAATATGTGGTGGTTTTACAATTGAAGAAAACATGGGTGATGAATTCTTCTTCATTTCATTTTCATGTAGGGCACTTAGGATTAATGTTTATGCCAATATTAGCAATGTATTTTCTACATGGTATCCTATTGTGAAGACATTGCCATAAAAAAATATAGTCTTATTAGCATAACATGGATCCCTAATCCATTTGAAGTCTAGTTGGTTGTTTGGTGGGGTCTTTATAAGGTTGTAGCAAGTTAGTTGTGAAAAAACCCTTTGTTATTAGTGACCATATAGGAATATCACTTGTTCATCCCTGTGAATGAATTCTTACTTTAGGAATATTTTCTTTGATGATATATGGATGTTAATAGAATATTTAGTGAAGTTTAATTTATTGCCACTATAGATATCCTTCAATTTTAGGGAATAATCACTGATCGAGAGAGGGACTTCCACATCATTTCTAAGGCTTCCTAAACTGGGAATTTTCACGACCTCAACCTCGATCGTGATGGTGCCCAATACCATGCTAGGCAAGCCCGATCATTTGAACACTCACAATCTACTTTTATTGAATTCATTATCAGTTACCTGAATTAAATGCCAATTTAACATTTATAACATTCTAAAAAATATATAATAATATGCGAATGGATTTAATATCAATATCGCTACAAAAGTCCCAATGATCAGGTGTCAAAAGTCTGAGCCTCTAATATAATCTATGAACTCCGAATACATAGATAGTTAATAATACCAAAATGTAACAGATAGAGGGAGAACATCGGGTCTGCGGATGCCATGCAGCAACCTCGATAACTCCAGTGGGAGTTGAACCGCTTTAAAGCTCGCACTAAAAATCAGGGCACATGGATCTGCACATACTGTGAAGGGACTAATGTGAGTACTCCGACCTAGTGGCTAATAATCATAAATAAAATATCTGACAGTATGAAAACATGAAAAAGGCACTACACAGTTCTATCTCAAAGCACTGAAACCATTTAATCTACAGCTAATGAAAAAACAAGTGAAATTCCTTAAACTAGGTAAAAACAAGTAGCTTAACATGTATAAATCTTCTCCTCGATCATACTCTTCATTTATTTATTTCCATAACCTCAGTAATCAATTCATATGCTTTTCAGAATAACTGAAATCAAATTATACTGCTGCTTTGTGTAGCGTGATCCATACATCGTTGTGGCACACAACCCTATCCATATAATTGATCGATTGCGCTCACTGGGAATGCGCAGATCCATACATATATACATTTTCAACAATGTGTAGCCCGATCCATATCATTATTTGCTGCGGCGCACATCTTGATCCATAATATATGTAATATCCTCACTATTGGGTTCTCAACCCCTCTCAGTCATTATAATCACAACCCCTCGGGCAGAGTAATGTGAGGTAGGGGTCTCAGCCGACATATCTCTTCCATTTAGGATTAACATTTCACTAACCAATTCATAATTTTTTAAACAGTTTAAACATGACCAAGGATATGAATTTTAACAAGTAAAGTTAGGAAAATCAGTAAAAATTCCCTTAAGGGTTGTACAGGTCGGCAGGATGCCCCAATCATGGAAACTAGACCAAATAATAATGATAATAAACAAGCCTAAATCAAATACGCGGTAAAATCATCAATGAAATTGACCAAGTCACAATCCCTAGTAGTAATGGACCCCACGCTCATCATGCAGCGTGTGGCCCAACTCAATATAGAACTATGTTGTGTAATTTCAGGGTTTCAAACCCTCAGGACACCATTTACAATCATTACTCACCACAAGCCAGCCAAAACTCTAGCTCGCTATGCCCTTGCTTCTCAAATCCTCCTCCTCGCGTGTCGAATCTAACCAAAACCACAACGAATACGTCATAATATGCCATAGAAACAATACTCAATCGAAAACAATCAAATATATCAAAAATCTTGAAATTAGAAAAATCGGAGCCCCAGACCCACTTCTCAAACTCGGAAATTTTTATATCATTAGACTCCTTATCTTCTCACGAGTTCATCCATATAAAAAACACAAGAATCAGGGTTAAATTGGCCCTTTAAATACTTGATTTTTACTCTCTTAAGTTCAAGCCCTAACCTCCATTTTTAGTCCATGATTTCTTAAATTTCCAGTCTTAATTCATGTAATAATATAATAGGATTGTGTTTTAGGTCCAAGAATACTTACCGTATCGAGTCTCCTTGAAATCCCTCTTCAAAGTCGCCCGAAATTCGCTAAGTCCGAAGTTAGAAATGAGAAATACTTCAAAATTTGCGAAGAAGAACTTAAATACATTCTTCCCAGACATAACCGCATCTGCGGTCAATTAGCCACTTCTGCGGTACGACTTCTATGGTAAAGGCCCCATTTCTCTGGAAATTCACTAAGGAACAAAATCCCGCATCTGCGGTCAACTAGTCTTATCTGCGACTCCGCTTATGTGGTCCCCAACCTGCACCTGCAATACGAGGCTTCCTTTATCCTTCTTGCTTCTACGAATCCAAACATGCATCTGCGTAATCGCACCTGGGTTTCCCCAGCTGCAGGTGCGGAAATACCAGCAACAGCAAAAAGTTGAGATTTCACAAGTCGAAATGTCTTCCTTTAGCCATCCGAGATAACCTCGACGCTCCCGGGACCTCAACCAAAAACACCAACGCACCCTAAAACATCATTGAAACTTGTTCCAATCATTAAAATACTTCAAACAACACCAAAACAATCAATTCAAATTGAATTCAAGCCTAAGTTCTATTAAAACTTCCGAAACAGCAATTCGACAAAAAATCCATCCAAATCTCCTTCGAATAACATGAAATTTTTCACTCATATCCCAAATTACCTATCGAAGCTACTGCAACTCTCGAAATTCTATTCCGACCCTCGGATCAAAATTTCGCCTATCAACCGAAAATCGCCAAAATGCTAACTTCGCCAATTCTGGCATAAATCTACACAGAACCTCAAAAACCACTTTTGATCGCACTCCTAAGTCATAAATAATCCCCCAAAACTAACCAAATCATCGAAACTCGTATCTTATCCCTCTAACACATAAGTCAGCATCATGTTAACTTTTTCCAAACTAAGACTTCCCTAAAGAGACTAAATGTCTCATTTCCTAAGAAAACCAATCCAAATCAACTCGATCACGCCAAACACATATAATTAAGCAATAAGAAGCACAAAATGGAGGAAAATGAGTGGTAACTCAAGAGACGACTGGCCGGGTCGTCATAGGGATCCAATTAGTATGCCATATTTTCATATTAGTTTGATAGTTGGGTGACCAAGTAATACCCTTTGAACATAATTCCCATCCCTTTGAATGCTTTTCCAAATGAGGGAGTGCTTATTTTTGTCACACCTCTTTTTTTATACACCCGAAGGTATATAAGGAAAGTAACATTATTCAAAATGAGATTATTTATTGGATTTCTGAGTCCCCACTTGGAATAAATTATGGAGTCTCATGTCACCAGTTTATTTTAAATCCCAAAATGAGGATGTTTTTTTAAGAGTCTACGAATTAAAAATTCTAGATAAGGAATTCTGTTAACCCAGGAGAATGTGTCAGGTATTCCTGGGTTCCGTGGTTCTAGCACGGTCGGATAACAATTTATACTTGGCCTAATTGTTCAACTACTCATTTTTAGGACCTATGCGTAATTATCTTTTTACCGTTTTTAAAAAACTTGAATTATTCACAATTAAAGAATCGAGTTACGCATACGTATACTCTTTTCCTTTGGCACGTCAAAAATAATGCCAAGAGAACATATCCACAATTAATAACGCGTTGCATATTTTTATTTTATTAAGAAAAATCAATTGAAGTTGCGCGAAAGCATCCCTCGAGTCTTTAATAATTTAATTTGCAAATATGTTACGTGAACATATATATAATCGCAATACTAATCTAAATCGGGCCTAAAGCAAACAACGACTATTTAAGGCATTTCTAAATTAATAAAATTATATGAGGGACATAAATTAAAAGATTTTATTTGTATATGTCACACCCCAATTCGTTTAATCTAAGCTTGTGATGGCCAAATATTATAAGCATAATGCATGGCACACCTCAATTTAGAAGGCTTGTTTAATTAAGATCACCTAGGATATCCCTACATAAGGCTTAATTCAACAAAGGCTAATTAACTCGAAAGGGTTCTAAATTATGTTTTGGGCAAAAGGAAAAATGGGAGAATGACAACCTTCTACTTAATCAACTTTGACAACTGGAATCTGGGCTCACAAATGGCCCAAAATTAGAAAGCACAGCTTAGAACTATAAATCTTATAACGCACAACCCAAGTTGGGCTTAAGTTCCAAATAATGCAGTGTTAAACTGGTTAATGGAGAATCAGTTACATCCAAACGTTCTTATGTAAATTGATACCAAAAACTGATTGGAAATTAACTTCTAACGACATTTAAAAAAATTACATTTATGACTGAGCTAAATATAATAACATATTTTCTATTGCAAAAATAAAACTTTATAACTGAAATCCATTCACAAGGTTCAAAGCCCAGGTTCTTTTTTCCTACGCCCACACTCGCTCAATGAGCCCTAAATGTAGGACCTCAATGCAAGTCTTGCCCAATTCATGCCCAAGTCATTTTGTCACAGTATTGTTGTATTGTAAAGAAAATAAAGAGTTCAGCTGTGATGAACCTATACTAACCAAATATGAAAAGAAATGAACTTAAGAAAAACTATTACTACAGTCCATTTACAAACTTGTAAGTCTTAAATTATACAATAAAGATTAAATTTGTAGACGATTAGTACATCAAAAGTTGACGTTTAGGGGATTTTAAAGGAAAAAAATATAGTAGGAATGAGGGATCCCACTGAGCTCAGGTTCCCTTTCATTGCTTCTTTGAACCCTATATGCTAAATAAGAAAGAAGTCAGCTACAGAGCTACTCCTCACAGAACTATTTTCCCAGTAATCCTGCATGAAGCTTCTGGTGGCTAAATCAACCCTTTTCTTTAAGTATCTCATGGAACCAACCATGGAGAAGGTCGAATTCATGACGTTACTTTAGTTATACTACCTTGACAGGCCTAAACATAAGAACGCAATAATAAAAGAGAAATGACTATTCATGAGTTTAACTATATTGAAAGTTAAACACACAAATTATTATAGGTTTCAACTTAAAATCTAGCATCTTCTTTCTTCAACTCTTGATCCAAACCGAAAAGGTTTCAAAGCCAATTGGTTTAACCAATTAGTGGCTAAACAAATAGGATTTAACTTATAACAATCAGTTAAAGGATAAACAAAAAGCAGTATTTTTAGAATAAAAGAAATCAGATGTAGGAGTGTAAGAAATCATTATATGCTGAACCTGAATATTATGATAAGATACATCTCCTTATGTGATTTTAACAATATTTTACATGGTGAAATGCAGAGAGAGACACATGACAAACTGATGAAAGATGAGGAACAGACACATTAATTCCTACTGTTAACATATGCATCCATATACACATAGTTATGAATATATTCAGATTGCACAAATCGAGTCATTCTCATATTTGAAACTTAGTTACATACCAAGAGATGATTTAAACAAGACCAAATAAAGGTCAAGAGAAAATCTTATTCTTCCAAAGATAGTGCTAAACAACAAACAACAGACAACACCAAATCAGAACCCAATTTTAACTTCCAAAACCCAGAGATTTCAACTCAAGCAGACCAAAAGAAATCTCTCTACTTCAAATCATTTTCTGTTTTTCAGAAAAAGGAAAGACCACAAGCGGAAAGTTTTTCTTCAAATTTGAAACCTAGTTTTTAGCAGAAGAGATAAGGGTTTTTTGTGCAGTAAAATACTGCTAAAAAATCTCTCTATGAGAGTGAGGGAATGGTTCTTTATATAGAGTGCACAAAAAGGCAACAAAAGTTGAATATTCTAACCTAAAATTCTGAAATTCAGAATAGTCAACATCTTTTACAACTGTCTGACATTTTCCTTATCCAATGCCAACATTTGCCTAAGGATAATGACAATTGTGCTGTATTCTAGAGAATTCAGATATTTAACCTTGGTCAAAGTCAGTTTTACCCCTTAAGTTACTGCCTATTTCATTTTTACTTAAGTTCTAACTAATAATAATTACAGCTACTTTAGGCTTTTGAGCAGGTGATTAAATTGCCCTAAAGTATTGTATTTCAAATTCTAAAATTAATCTATGTTCCTAAAGTGGTTGCTCAGAGACTCAATTCTGAGCATAACATCAATTAGACCTAAGTAATCAAATGAATAGACAATTAAGACTGATTCAAAAGGTTTACACAATTTTAATCAAATTCAAGGTAAATCAAGCTAAAGCTGAACTAGGCAATCGATTAATGTGAATTCTATCTTAATTAAAATAAACTATGCTGAGAACTACTCGCTAGAAGAAATCATGAGAAGAAGGGAATGAATTGAAACACAAAACTCCACATTAACAGAACTAGACATGCAAATTAAACTCATAGACTATGAAACCTAAAAAAGTGATAATGTTAAAAGTAAGGAAAAAGGAAAAATAGCCTAAATCGTGCAACTTTTGTATTGAAAAAGTAAACATGCTTCAATTAAGCTAGAAAAAATAAACAACTAAGCATTTTCCAGAAAAAATAAAAAAATCTAAAGTAAAACCTAAACATGAAATTACAGGCAGAATCACAGCATAAAAGAATCAGCCAAAGGCAAGGAGGAGGAGATAGCCAAGAGAAAAGAAAAAGGGAAAAGAGGAGAGAACAACACAAAAGATTACACATAGGAGAACATTCCCTAACCCGAGAAATTGGTTGAAATCAGGGCTGATTAGGGCAACTCGAACAATTGGTCAAACCCACATGGATCGACTGTTTTCATCAAAAGAAGTTGACCCATGTTTAATTGGGCCATTAAAACTCCCAAAATCGATTTGGTAGAGGTTTCTAGGGTTTCAAAATCTTGGATCCAAAATTTGACCAAATTGGGGCCGATTTGGAGCGGACGAATGGTAGCTTAGGGTGTAGATAGAGGCCAAGATAATAGGATTTTAATTTGGAGTGATTTGGGTAAGTTAGGGTTTTGCTCGTCTTTTTTTTTATTCAAATTTCGAGAGGTTTTGCTTGGATTCGAGGGAAGGGGTTCGTAGATTTGGAAGGATGAGAAGGAGAGGAGACTATGGTGTAAATTTTGTAGTGATTGGCCACAGCGGTTCATGATAGTGTTACATTTGTCTCTGAAAGGGTGATGAGAGAAAAGATTTTTGGGGGGGGGGGTGTAGGGGTTTTTCAGACATATATATATTAAAGTACAAATCAATTCTGAGCCGTTAGATGATGAAAATCCAACGACCGTGATGAACCGAGGCCAAAACGGGGTCGTTTGAAGGTATGGACGGGCCGGACCGGGTTAAGTAAGGAACGGGCTTGGTTTTGGGCAAATAATTTGGGCTGACTTGGAGATTAAAATAGGCCCAATTTCAAGAAAATTAATTCCCTTCTCTTCCTCTTCTTTTATTTTCAATTTCTTTTTCTTTTTTTAATTAAAAATCCTAAAATTTAAAAAATCCTAAATTATCTAATATCTGAGATTAAACTAATTAATCAATTAAAAAATTATAAATCCTACTTTAATCCTAATTTAAAAGAAAAAATCAATAAAAGGGGAAAAATGTAGAAATTGGCCATTTTTGTGATTTTTATTTTGAATAAATCAAATAATTAATTAATTACTCCTAAAAATATAAAAAATGAGTCCTAAATGTAATGGATGATATTTTTGTTATTTTTATAATTTAAATAGGGAGGTAATGACTCCTTTGATAATGGAAAGAATGGTGAGATCATTGGATTTTGAAAGGTAGACAGGACATATTCTCATTCCATAGAGAATGTCTACTTGATAGATAGCTTGAAATATATCCTAATAAGTGGTTCATAATTATGTGACAGAGTAAACTTATAGCTTTCACCTCTACCAAATGTTTTGTGATTAACCTTACAACTAAAAAGATTGATTTTCATGGGAAAAAGAGTTAACAATATTTACATTGTAGATTTGTCCACTCTTTCAGAAAATTAACTAATTTTCCTAAGTGTGTTGGTTAATGATCCCCTCCTTTGGCGCAAAAAACTTGGTCATGCTACTCTAAATAAGCAAAACAAATTAGTCTTATAGGACTTAGTGATAGGGTTACCAAACATCAAGTTAAATGAAGGCAAAGTTTTTGAGGTGTGTTCAATGGGTAAGCAGGTAAGATCATCCTTCAAGACTAAGAAAATGGAAATCACATCCAAGTCGTTAGAACTGGTTCATATGGATCTTTGTGGTCCAATGAGAATCATGAGCAGAGGTGGAAAGCAATATGTAATGGTACTTGTTGATGATTATTCTAGATTTACCTGGGGTACTATTTCTAACATCTAAAGATGAAGCATTTGATATGTTTACTACTTTTGTTAGAAAAACTCATAAATAATTAGGAAATCAACTTGCATCCATTAGGTATAATCGTGGAACTAAATTTGAAAATGCAAAAGTTTGCTGAATACTGTGATGAAAATTGTATAGCCCATAACTTCGTTGCCTCTAGGACTCTTCAGCAAAATGGAGTAGTTGAAAGAAAAAATAGGACCCTTGAGGAAATGGCTATGACCACGCTTCTTTCTAGTAACTTACCTCATAGCTTCTGGGTAGAGGCTATGAACGCTGCATGCTACATAATCAATAGATGCATGACTATACCTCTTGTGGAGAAGACTCCCTATGAGTTACATACAAGGAGAAAACAAAATATATTCCATCTTAGGGCATTTGGTTGTAAGTGCTATGTGCACAATAATGGAAAAGACTCCCTAGGAAAGTTTGATCCTAGAAGTAATCAGGGAGCATTCTTGGGATATTCTTCACATATAAAATCATATATAGTGTTCAATAAAAGAACTTTGTATGTACAAGAAAGTGTACATATAGTATTTGATGAAACCAACATTCTCTCTGAGAGACAAGACCACGAAGATGAGGTCGTTGGATTGGTAAAGGATTTGACTGAATCTCCAGCACAAGTCAAAGGGGCACCAAAATAATGAACAGGTGATGGAATTGGTCCTTCAAATCATGCAACCTAACTGGGGGAACTAATCAAGGAGAAATTGAATCAAACTCCCTAAAAGAACCTGTTTATGAACGTGTTCCGCTGCAACAGAACATGGGAGAGACATCCAGCAGAAACCAATTGATTGTGAAATCTCACAAGTAACAAAATTCTCATCCCATCAAGAACATTATTACTGATCCATCAACTGGGGTAAGACTAGATCACAACTAAAGAATCTGTGTGCTTTTGATGCTTTTCTAACACTTATTGAACCTAAAAATATTTTTGAGGCTTTGCAGGATGCAGATTGGATGAATGCAGTGTAGGATGAACTCAACCAGTTTAAAAGAAGTCAAGTTTGGCATATAGTTCCAATGCCCAATGACAGATCAGTCATTGGTACAAAATGGGTCTTCATAAATAAACTTGATGAAGATGGAACATTTACAAGAAACAAAGCCAAACTGGTAGTTCAGGGTTATAGCCAAGTGGAGGGCATCGACTATGATGAGACAGTTGCACCAGTTGCGAGACTAGAGACAATAACACCCCTGATAGCCTTTGCAGCACACATGTCAAAAAGGCCTTCTTCAATGGCTGCTTAGAGGAAGAAGTGTATGTGAAACAACCTCCAGGGTTTGAGATCAAGGAATGTCCTGGGCATGTGTACAAGTTAGACAAGGCTCTCTATGGGCTCAAGCAGGCCCCAAGAGCTTGGTATGAACGACTATCCAAATTCCTACTGGAGCATGGTTACAAAAGAGGTAAAATTTACAGTACCTTATTCTTAAGGGAAAAGGGTAAATATCTCCTTGTTGTGAAAATATATGGCGATTCCATAATATTTGGGGCCAATACTGATAGGCTGAGTAAGCACTTTTCAAAACTAGTGGGGAGTGAGTTCGAAATGAGCATGTTGGGTGAGCTTAACTTTTTTTAGGCTTGCAGATCAAACAATGTTCAAATGGAACCATGATCCATCAATAGAATTCACAAAAGAGCTTATCAAAAAGTATAAAATAGAGGAATATGAAGAAATAGACACACCCATTGCAACTACCGATAAATTAGATATTGATGAACCTGGTTCATCAATTGATCAAATTTGTATAGGGATATGATTGATTCACTCTTGTATCTTACTTCCACTAGACCTGACATTGTTTTCAGTGGAGGGCTTTGTACTCGTTTCCAGGCAAATCCATGAGTCCCACTTGACTGATGTCATGAGGATACTGAGATATCTGAAAGTCACTAGTGATCTATGTCTTTGATATCCCAAAGGTAGTAATTTCAATTTAGTAGGATATTCTTACGCGGATTATGCAGGTTTCTTTGTGGATAAGAAGAGGATCTCAGGTATGGCACACTTCCTAGGTTCATGTCTTGTGTCATGGGCTACCAAAAAGCAAAATTATATGTCCCTATCTACTACAGAAGCTGAGTATATTGTTGTTGCTTCTTGTTGTGCTCAATTGCTATTGATCGAACAACAGTTGGTAGATTTTGGAATTGAAGTAGAGTGGATTCCAGTATTCAGTGATAATACTAGTGCAATATGTATGACAAAGAACCTTGTTCATCATAAATGGACTAAGCACATAGATGTTAGTCAACACTTCTTAATAGATAACTATGAGAAAGCAGTGATTTCAATAAAATTCTGTGCTACTGATAAACAAATAGCTGACATTTTCACTAAAGCACTGAGAAAACTTTGAGAGCAACAAGTTTGAAATAGGGCTGATTAAAATCACCTAATAGGTCCAGTTCATACTGCACAATGGAAAAAAAAATATAAAAAAATGGAATGAAAAAAAAATTGTTTGGCTAGGAGTTCTAACTTTATGTAAATATCTAAATCAATTCTTTCTCAGTTTTATACTTTTGTTAGTATACTCCTGTGACATGAGTATATATGACTCATTGATCTCTTACAAAGTTTCTTCTATTTTGATATTTGAGGCATGCTCTAGAGAGTTCTATATGAAGAACCCAGTTCATTAGTATGTGTTCATATGAAAAGCTCAGGTATGTTTTCTATACTCTGCAAAATTAGAAAGATTAATTATCCAATCATGAGCAGAGTTCTTACATTCATCAAATTCATAAAAATTCAATCCGCTGAGCATTGAACCTGCTTCGTTCCTCTAGAACTCTAAAAACTGGGTTTTTTGCCTAAAAACAAGTGATGCCTAATAATATTTAAGAGAACGTACTAATAACTTTATTAGACTTCTAATTGACCCCTAAAAACTGCATTTAATTCTAATCACCTTTAAATACATACCGTACCTCTTTTTCATATGTGCATAACCGTCAAAACACTTCTGTAGTTTTGATCGCCCTTCTTCAATCTAAAATTTCCCAATTCCTCTCAAGAAACAAATCCACCAAGACTATCCCCCATGTTAATCCTGGCACCCACAACCACTATCCCCTTCTAATACATCCTCATCTACTCCCCCTAGTGAAACCCCAAAACCTACGTTTCATAGGCAGAAAATGTTTTCTAGAAAAATTGTAGCCTCTGGATCTCTAAGAAAAGTTCTAAATGAGAAATTTAAAGCTAGCAATAGGAAGGAATGTCCTGCTCAATAATCTAACTCAAGATCTGAGTTTGAAGTTTTTATTTCCTAGCGAAGGTGAAGAACATGTGTATTTTGACACTGACAAAATTCAAGAAACACCTAGTGAGGTAAGTTCTTCTATGGTATTCTCTAGTGTGGTTGAAAACATAGAATATAGGTTTGTCCCGGTTGGTCCTGTTATAGATTTAAAGGAGGGTGAACCAAGTAGGAGTGGAGGTAAAAAGAAAGGAAAAAAGAGATGGGGAGAAAGTGGTGATGACATGGGAAATGGGAAGGAAAAGGTTCTTGCTATCTGTGGAGGTGTTGAAAAAAGTGGCATTAAGTCAGGGGGATGGGGAGGAGACTTAAGGTATTGTTCATCAATGGAAGAAAAAAGATGAACCAAGTTCATCTGCTGAGGAAACTCTGTCTGACCATCTGAAAAGGATTGGGGCCAGTTATGAACCAAAGAAGCTGAAAGCTTCCGTACAAAAGACTGCAACTGCTTCCAAGCCAACAAAGAAAGCCAAATTTCATCCAAAAACCTACTGTCCCTTCAGTTACTAAGGGAAGAGCCAGTAGAAATAGGGTCAAACAAAGTGTAGATGAGTTACAGAAAGCTCTAGAAGAAGAAGAAGAAGAAGAAGAAGAAGAAGAAGAAGGGAAAAGTAAAGGTTGTAGAAAGTTCTGAGGTTGCAGAAGAGGAAGCAGAGGAGATGGAACTGCTCCATCACGAAAAGGGAACAACTGTGGAGGTTCTTACACCCAAATCCAGGAGGTCCAAGGCTACTTCCAAGAAGTCCTCCTCGGAACTTGTATCTGTTGAACCTTCTTTAGCTGAAAGAACAATATCTGCAGTGAAAGGAAGCATATGAAAATTACCGAGGAAGAAGAATAATGGAGTGGAAAAGAAAAAGAAGAGGAATCTGAGAAGGAACAAGATAAGTTTGCCATCTTTGGCAGAAGAATTTTTTATAAAGGAAGATTATTGAGAGACCTGGATGATCCAGGTATGAGGAGATTGGGGATGCTCTAGCTGCACAAGGTTGGAACAACATGGTCCTTGAAATGGATGAGAGGCTAGCAAGGAAAGAACTGATTGAGTTAATGGCCAATGCCACTTTGAAGAATGGGGTAGTCACCAGCCTGGTGAAAGGAGAATAAGGTGCAGTTTGATGCACTCAAATTGGGTAAGATAGTAGATATACCTAGTGTGGGGTATGACGACTATACAACGCAAAGGTGGCCATGTATGGATTCTATCCTTACTGCTCTTTTTGTGTAAAAAAGTGAGATGAGGCTTGAGCACAAGGTCTTGTTTGAATTTGTCAACAAGTGCCTACTCCCAGATAGAAAGAGAAGGGACATTGCCAACTACATGGACCTGTTTTATATGGATTTCCTTGTGAGAGGAAAGCAGATGAACTAGCCTACTTTTATTGTCAAATTAATGGACAAGGAAATCAATAGCTCCAAGGCTCATGGTACTCCATATGGGTTCATATTGACTATTGTTCTGGACAGGCTGAATGTCCCTTTAATGAAATGAGAGATGGATTTAAGCAAGGAACACTTTGGTGTCAAGACTCTTCTGGCTTGTGACTATCCAGTATATGCCATCCCTGTTGAACCTGGTTCATATCTAAATACACCCGTGAATAGCAAGATAAGGCTTTCGTTCAAGAATGTTGAACTAAGGATGCTGAAATTGCTAGGTTCTAGGCTCGTGTAGCCTAATTGGAAACTGAAAGAGATGGCCTTGGATCTGAGCTAGCAAAAGAAAAGGAGAAGAGTGATGGAAGGCTTCAGAATATGCTCAACCTGTTGATGCTCTTGTTCTATGAAGATTTTAATCTTAATAGTTTGAATATGTTTGTTCATTATTGATGAATTGGCTCGTGTTTTCACTTCCATTTGCCCAAGTGGCCTTGAGTAATTATTAAAATCTGGGATTGCAACTTTTTGATGATGCCAAAAGGGGGAAGGTATATTTTCTTTACTCTTTACTATGAATAATGTGATATTTATAACCTGACTAAACCTTGACCTTAATGATAATTTAAAATTCTAAGTTTAGTGTTGATGGTTAAGCCGAACTCTTACTGGTTCTTAGATCAGTAAAAGCACAGATTTTGTCATCATCAAAAAGGGGAAATTTGTTGGTTCAAGTTCAGGTGATGTTTTGAAGAATGACAAATGAACTCAGTCATGGACCAGGTCCATCTTGTGAGGCATAGTGTTTATCAACCAATACATGTGAGATACTCATGAAAGAGATAAGCCTCAGTGGTCAAGAAACAATATATGCTTAACTAATCAAAAAGGTTGCATATTGGACAAGGAGAGAAAGTCTCCTTATGGGAAGAGGATACAATCCGGATAAAGGATAGGGTTGGAATTTGTATTATTCAAGGACTCAATTTCGATGGAATATCATCAATTGAGTCTCAATAAAACATTAATTACTTATTCATTAAATAATAGTGATTGTTCTTTTTTACATGAATTGCAGATACGCAAAAGTTAAAATAAATTGAGATTTAAGAGCAAGCCAATTTTGCAAGCAATTTATGTGAGATTTTAGTGTGCACTCCTGAAGCTACTTTAACGAGATAGAAGAAAAAGTTCAATTGTGTTTATTCTTATTCTAGTTCAATTGTAGTAGGTGGTTTAAGTTTGTACCTTTTCAACTTTCATAGAAGTATTTGTAATAGGTACTTTAAGTGTTCAAGTTATACGCTAACTTGAAGGTGTCGCAACAGTCGAGCCGCATTCTACATATAGATTAGAGTTAATCCTTACATTTAAAATGAGTTTTCGTAAATGATTTTTAGTTCAATAATTTTAGTAGAGGGATTGAAAAATTCCCCCGAGTCAGGTGTTTTCCACATAAAAATCTCTGTGTTCTTTATTTTTTTTAATTCCGCAAATAGTAGAAGTTAGAACACCTAGAAGAACCAGGATTTTCTAGAGCAAAAAGTGGGTACCACATAAATCACTCCCTCTCTTGTGTGGAATTGACGTTTAGAACATCAGGATATTTTCGTGTCACTCATAGCAAGATGCTTGAGCCCTGTGTCTGTCGAGGGGTCTCATGCCTTAGGCTACGCAGGGTCAGGCTTGTGCCCCGGGCGATATATTCTTCATTTAATGTACATAGCGCGTGGGCCTTGTGCGCGCGTCATGCCATCATAAGCTCGGGCAGGCTTCACGATAGGGGTGATTTGGTTGTTGAAGCAATCGCCATCAAGGGCCTATCAGAGATCTCATCTGAGAGCGATGTTGACCTAGATTGTCTTATCGACTTCAGCCCAACATCGTCGGTACAATTTTATAAAACCATATGCACCCACGTGTAAATTTTTTGTCCACGAGTAGCTTGCCAACTCTGTTTTGTCCCATCTCTTTTCATTCACAGAGTTGGATTTTGATTTGCTCGTTCGATAATACTTTGTGACGACCTTAGTTGTATGGCGTAATAGCTGCCCTCCTGGGTTTGTTACCACGAGCGCCTCAAGATCCTCGAGGTGGTCCATGGATTCGCCGAAGGGGTTTTGGTTGAATAGGTGCTAGCGACTTGTAGTATCGGAATCTACTTATGGCGAACATTATGCTTGGAGTTGTAACGTTGGAGTCACACTCTATGGGACGAGGCTTCTTTGCGGGCCATGTATTACCAAACCTAGCACTATTGGAGGTTCCTTGAGGGTGTTGTCCCTGGACTGTTACCTTGTTTTTGCGAGGAGAGATGTATGTCAAATCATCTCTTCTGTCATATAGACAATGGCTCCATTCATTTAGCGTCAGCTCCTCTGCTGCGGATCTGCCCTAATATGCTGCACCTGAGGAGGTTCCTTAATGGTTGTCCATGGTCCAGATTTGGGTTTGGTGTTTGCTGTCGGGACCTGACCAAGCCTTAACCGCATATTGAATAGGACTTTGTTCGAACTGCTCAGGATTCATTGGGTATGCTATGCTCGGGTTTTGGGCGAAGCCTTGTGCCGCTAACTATTTAGGACCGGAAACGGTCTCGTTTGTCCCGTCTGGAGCGGCCTATGGCTTTTTGTGATGCCTTATCTCTTAATTTTCCTGCTTTTGGCACATTGAGATCTCTTTGCATTTCCCTGATAATGTAGGCGCGTGCGTCCATAGACCAAGCTAGTACGGTGAGCGAGTCCTCTAGATTAGGTGCTGAACAATAGCACGACGTTATGGTTTATTTCGAGGGAGCCTCCCCAAATTATCTTATCGGGTTGGCCCCGAATTCTCTATCTTGGAGGTCATTGTCTCTCCAGAATGTGTGTACGTCATGATGCTCTCGTGCGGACATGGGGTCCTACCACTCTTAGGGGGGTTTCATTGTTTCGACTTTCGCGAAGTGTCATCTCCACATCTTTGCATACTGTCACGATCCGGATTTCCCACCCTATGGAATCGTGATAGCGCCTACTAATGGGAGCTAGGCAAGCGAAAACATAACTACTTGCTACACTTCCATATTGTTTTTATTAACAAACACCAGGTTATAATATGATAACAGTGGAATTTTTAATAAATAAGCAGAAGTCAATAATAATATATCTTGAGGCTGTGTTTATTACAACTTTTAAAACCTTATGTCACAGTTTCATAGACTGTCAAAGAGTTACTACAACTGAGGTATGGAGAAAATACAATACACTATTTCTGAACAAAAGAAAATGAATAGAAGATGGAGATAGAGGGAGACGCCAGGGCCTGCGGACGCCTGCAGGTCTACCTTGACTCTCCGGGCGGACTGAAGGAAGCACTCCAACTGACTCGGGATCTGCACAGAGTGCAGAGTGTAGTATTAGCACAACTGACTCCATGTGTTGGTAAGTGCCTAGCCTAACCTTGGCGAAGTAGTGACGAGGCTAGTACCAGACTACCAAATAAACCTGCGTTGTTGTAATATATATACACCGGAAAAGAAATACAGAAAAAACAAGTCAATATGGGAATGGGAAACATGATGTGGGGGAGATAAAAGTTCTGAATAGGAAGGCATCAAGTAAGGAAAGAAACATTAATACTCAGATACCAACAAGGAAAATCAGGAATCAATAAATGCACAGCATCACCCTTTGTGCTTTTTTTGTCACCCTCACAAAGAAAATATATAATAGAAATGTGCACGACATTACCCTACATGCTTTTGCTCTCTATCCACACCAAATAATCAATAGAATCGGCATGATATGGTACATCGTGCGGCACGGCATCACCCTTCGTGTTGTACACTCTTTCCTCACAATCATATGCGTCATCACCCTTTGTGCTTTACACTCTTTCCTCACAAAACAAACAAAATGTGGCATCATCTTCCCTGCTTTGGCACTCTTCCTCACCCAAACAACAATCACAAACAATCGGGCGAGGGAATAAACAAGATTATAATAGGGATCCCGGCAAGGGAACAACAATTAATCAATTAAATATCGGAAAGGGAACAACATCAACAATATCAACATCCCAGCAAGGGAGATAACCAATAAGCAATAATATCCCGGCTAGAGACTAATTTATAAACTCTTTCTCTATTTCACCTTTACATCACAACTCACTGTACCACTTGAGCCAATGCTCCAATGGGTCCAGTCAATTCATTTACTTTAACAAATATTAATATAACTTGAGCCAATGCTCCTTAATGTTAAATAGCCACAATTACTTCCTCAACTGTTCTCAACACATATAAATCACTTCCAAAGCATTGAATGTTCAACGAAATCATAAAAATCACAATATAAGACTCACGGTCATTCTAGACGCCAACGTATAGATACTCGTCACCATGTCTATATGTCGTACTCCATAATAATCATGTAGAAAATAGGACTCGACTCCTAATCCATCAACATAAGGTAAGACCAATCACTTACCTCAAACTTCCACGGCCTACTCAAGCCTCAAACACCGCTTTTCCTTTCAAATTCTGCTCCAACCCAATCGAATCTATACATAATTAATTTAATAACTTCAATAAAGGCTAAATAATCCAATTCCAATAGTGAACTAAAAATTTCCAATCATTCTTCCCAAAATCCAAAAGTTGACTCCGGGCCCCCTTGTTCAAAATACGAGGTTCTGACAAAAACGCGATTACCCATTCACCCACGATCCTGAATATATAATTTGTCTTCAAATCCAACCCTAAAACGAGGTCAAAATCATAAATAATCAAAAATCCCTCACTCTACCCAAATCTCTAATTTCTACCATTATTCACATGTCTTAGGCCTATAAATTTAGTGGGTGTTGATGGAAAATGAATAAAATGAGTCAAAGATTACATACCTATGAATTTGTGGTGAAAATCTCTTTCAAAAATCTCCCAATTTTGAGTTAAGATGGAGAAGTTTTGAAAGTTCAAAGAAGTCCCGTAGTGGCTACTGTTTTAAAATCACTGGGCAGACCTTCATCGCATTTGCGATGGGTCTTCCACGTTCTTGAAGAGCAGCCTTCCTCAAGCTTATGCGATCGTGAGTCCTCTTACGCATTCGTGAAGGGTAGGACCCCTGACCATCGCGTTCGCGGGCCTATGAACGTGTTCGCTTAGAGGAATGTTCACTTCCCTGACCAGCCCCCCCCCCCCCATTTACATTGTGCGCTCGCGAGATGTGGGTTGCATTTGCGTAGACCGACCCTCTAGTGCTCCTCATACCAGATCCTTCCCTCGCGTTTGAAAACATGATATGGAAATTCCTATGCTTTTATTAACTCTCAAGTTTGTTAGAAAAATTTCGCCTGAGTTTCCTTTGTAATATAGACATATCCACCTGTCGGTGAGTCCCCAAAACATAGTTCTAAGCACCAATACACAAATCTGGATATCTCTGTAACAGCTATGCAATTCATGACCTTTACATTTACACATATTCAACCTCTCGACACACTTTTAACTATTTTGGTACACAACAAGCCGTTAAATTAAGCACTAATCGTCTGTACTATAAAGGCCACTTACCTATCACAAGAGTATGATAAAGTTAACCATTTCAACACAATTCCTCCATGAAAAATTAATCACTATTTCCTTTCATCACCTTACCATGAGCTAATTATCTACCACAAAACACACAAAAGTTTTGGCACAACTTGAAGAATTACAATGGTGAAGCATTTAGGAATTTTTTTTTGTTTTTTTTACACAAAATGGGACACAACGCTAGCTTCTTAGGGATAAGGACTTACATGACCACTCATAGGCTTATACGAACAAATGGGGGTATTTTAGTTTCATCTAATCTTCTGCTTCCCACGTGGCCTCTTTGACTTGTTGGTTTCGCCACAACACCTTAACTGACACGATCTCCTTGTTTCGCAACCTACAGACTTGTCTATCAAGAATAGCAACTTGAATATCCTCATATGATAACTCTTCGATAACCTTGATGTCTTCAACTAGCACGATGGAGGACGGATCACCAAGCACTTTCCTTAACATGGACACATGGACCACTGGGTGCACTAATGACATATCAGGAGGCAATTCCAACCTATATGCAACTTGTCTGATCCTTTGAATAATATGGTAAGGCCCAACATATCTAGGACTTAGCTTCCCTCTCTTCCCAGATTGCATGACTCCCTTTATGGGAGACACTTGAAAGAATACCCAATCACCTTATTGAATCTTTAATTCCCTTCGACGCACGTCCGCATAGGATTTATGGAGATTTTGAGCAGTCTTCTTCCTTTCTTGAATAACTTTATCTTTTTCCATGGCCTGGTGCACGAGATCCGGCCCTATTAATTCTGCCTCACCAACTTCGAACCACCCGATCGGGGATCTACACCTCCTCCCGTACAATGCCTCAAATGGGGCCATTTGGATGCTAGAATGGAAGCTGTTGTTGTAAGCAAATTATATAAGGGGAAAGTGATCATTCAAATTACCCATGAAATCCAAGACATAAGCTCGCAACATATCTTTGAGCGTTCGAATACTCTGCTCTGCTTGACCATCAGTCTGCAGATGAAACGCCGTGCTGACGTTCACCTGGGTACCCAATCCTTGCTGAAATTTCTTCCACAATTTAGCTGTGAATTGAGACCCTCGATCCGAAATGATAGAAAGCGAAGTGCCATGAAGTCTCACTATCTCTTTGATATACAATCGAGCATATTGTTCTGTAGTATCGATGGACTTGACTGGCCAGAAGTGAGCTGATTTGGTGAGTCGATCCACTATTACCCTAATTGATTCGAATTTGTGTTTAGTGCGAGGTAGTCCTTTCATGAAATCCATGTTGATCATCTCCCATTTCCACATAGTATATCAATAAGCCGGGTTAGCCTACCGAGCCGCTGATGCTCGACCTTTACTTGCTGAAAGTTCGAGTATTTGAACACAAAGTCTACTACATCCCTCTTCATACCTCTCCACTAGTAAATATCCTTAAGATCGTGATACATTTTTGTAGAACCTGGGTGCACCGAATACCTGGAATGATGAGCCTCCGCCATTACCCTCTCCCGAAGATCATCTACATCTGGAACACATAATCTTGACTTCACAATACACCATCATCAGTGCTGAGAGAAAATGCCAAGATCTTGCTACTCCAAACCTTCTCCTTTATTTGTGCCAATACTGGATCAATAAACTGCTTTTCCTTGACTTATGCTATAAGCGACGACTCTGCTACGTTATGTACCATAATCTCCTCCTCATTTGGGGTCGAGATACAAACCCTAAGACTATCAAACTAATAAAACTCTTGGGCTAAGAACCTCCAATCCGCGCCCAAGTGAGCCAAACTACCCATGGATTTCCGACTGAGGGCGTCGGCCACCACGTTCGCTTTCCCAGTATGGACAAGATATTCATATCATAATCCTTGAGCAATTCTAACCACCGTTGTTGCCTCAAGATTAGCCCCTTCTGCTTGAACAAATATTTGAGACTCTTGTGGTCCGATAACACATCTACATGGACCCCAAAAAGGAAATGCCGCCTTATTTTTAAGGAAAACACAACTGCTGCAAGCTCTAAATCATGTGTCGGGTAATTCTTCTCGTGAATCTTGAGCTTCCTTGAAGCATAAGCTATATCTTTCCCTTGCAGCATGATAACACACCCCAAACCGACCTTGGAGGCATCGCAATACACCACAAATCCTTTTGTGCCTTCCGGCAAGGCAAACACTGGTGCTGAGGTCAATCTTGACTTCAATTCCTGA
This sequence comes from Nicotiana benthamiana, assembly GCA_034376525.1. Lineage (NCBI taxonomy): Eukaryota > Viridiplantae > Streptophyta > Magnoliopsida > Solanales > Solanaceae > Nicotiana > Nicotiana benthamiana. The sequence continues at coordinate 41,470,810 of CM067339.1, read as the reverse complement.
AAACTTTTCTCACAAACATCAGACCACTGGAACTTGTACGATTTCCGTGTCAATTTAGTTAATGGGGAGGCGAGGGTAGAGAACCCCTCCACAAACCTCCGATAATAACCTGCTTACCCCAAAAAGCGACGAATCTCCGCCGCGGTTTTAGGTCTAGGGCAATCCTTCACAGCAGCAATCTTTTGGGGGTCCATTTGAATCCCCTTTCCCGAAACAACATTCCCTAGAAAAGGGACAGACTCCAACCTAAATTCACATTTTGAGAAATTAGCATACAACTGGTGTTGATGAAGAGTTTGCAAAAATGCCCTGAGGTGATTGGAATTATCTTCCCCGCTTCGCGAATAAATGAGGATGTCGTCAATAAAGACAACCACAAAGGAGTTGTAGAAATGGCTTGAAGACCCGATTCATAAGATCCATGAAAGTCGCCGAGGCGTTGGTTAGCTGAAAATACTTGAACAAGTATTCGAAGTGACCATAACGGGTTATGAAGGCGGTCTTTGCACCTTGCAATTGGTCGAACAAATCATCTATCTAGGGAAAAGGGTATTTATTCTTGATAGTGACCTTGTAAGCTGCCGATAGTCGATACACATCGGAAGCGACCCATCTTTTTTCCTGACCAAACGGACTGGAGCACCCCATGGCGATACACTTGGCCGAATGAACCCTTTCTCTAATAAATCCTTCAGCTGCTCCTTTAACTCTCGCAATTCTATTGGCACCATCCTGTATGGTGGAATAGATATTGGCTGAGTATCTGGCTGCACATCACTCCCAAATTCAATCTCCCTATCTGGCAGAATCCTTGGAAGCTCATATGGAAATACCTCCGGAAATTCATTTACAACTGGCACGGATACGAGGGCAGGTACATCTGAAGCGGTGTCCGCTACCCTGACCATATGATAGATACACCCCTTCTTAATCATCTTCGAAGCCTTAAGGTAAGATATAAACCTACCTTTCGGAACCACACCATTCCCTCTCCACTCAATCACCGGCTCATTGGGAAACTCGAGTCTCATAACTCTCGTCCGGCAGTAAGGTTTAGCAAAGCACAAAAGCTAGTCCATTCCCATAATCACATCAAAATCTACCATCCCAAGCTCAATAAGGTCGGCCGTGGTAACACGACCACACACCATGACAACATATTTTCTATAAACTCGCACGGCTATAATAGAATCACCAACTGGAGTGGATACAGAGAACATCTCAAGAAGTTGTTCGGACTCAATCCCAAAACTCGAAGCAATGAATGGGGTGACATAGGACAAAGAAGACCTAGGGTCAATAAGAGCATAAAAAACAATGGCCTGGACATGCAAGATACCTATAACCAAGTCTGGAGAAGACTCAGCATTTGGTCGACCACTCAAAGCATTGAACCGACTCGCTCCACCTCTACCACGAGCCCTACCCGTATCTGCACCATGCCCTCCTAGAGCTGTAGGGTGCATAGATGATGTAGCAACTGAAGAACCGGATGGAGGGTCGAATCCCCTACCTATGCCCTATCTGGGTGCACGACAGTTTTGCTGGACATGACATCCCACCCCGCAATTATAACACACCACGATGTCCAAATAGCAAGTCTCCGTATAGAACCTCGCACACTTGGGTCATGTAGCTCCCCCCCCCTCTGATGGGGCCTCACCCCCGAATGAATGGACTGGTGGAACCTCCTGCTGTCAGAACCTGGTCTCGGGGAAGCACCCTGCTGATAGTTGTGCACAGATGGTGGTGCGCTGGCTGAAGACTGAACATACTATCGGGATGGCCCTGATGGCCCCCTCCCCGGAGCTAACCTCTATGAGTGACCCATTGACCTGGCCCTGCTGCTACTCTCCCTATTTGCCTGTATCTTCAATTTCCTAGCCTTTGTGGCCTGAACAAAACCCACAATCTTCCCATAGTTCATGTCTGAGTGCAAGCCGCTGTAGCAGCTTCATTTACAATCAAGGGACTAAGACCTTGAACAAACCGCAAAACTCTAGCACTCATGGTCGCTACTAATTGAGGATCATACTTGGACAATGTCACAAAATCCATATGGTACTCCCAAACACTCATGCTGCCCTGCCTAAGAACCTCGAACTCTGTGGCACGGGCTGCCATTGTCTCGTCTGGCAATAAATGATCCATAAAAGCATCCATAAATTCCTCCCATCTAGACGGAGGTCTCCCGTCTTCGCGGGAATCCTCCAACATCTTGAACCATGAGCGTGCCGCTCTCTTCACCCTGTAGGAAGCCAACTCACCCCCTATCTAATTTTGTTGCCTTCATCACACGAACGGTCTTGTACATCTCATCAAGAAAATCTTACAGATCGTCCTTTGGGTCTGTGCCTAAAAACTCTGGAGGGGCCAATCGCAGAAACTGGTGAACTTTAAAACTTTATGAATCTCCCTGTCCGATGGAGGACATAGGCACATCATGAGATCTCTGGGCGTAACTAACATACGGATGGCTCCCCTAAGTTCCCCATCAGAAGCATCAGGACAGGAACTTGGAGCAATGTCAGGATTAGGAATATTGGCAGGAGTGATGTTGACGCCTCTGCCGCAGCTGGAAAAGGAATGCTTGGATACGGAAGGGACGGGCTAGGCAGATTCAAAGCTAGGGAGCCACTCTCACTCACGACATCAGGTACATGGCTCACAATCACACTTGGGGTGGCATTGGCCTCAAGGCCGAGTCTAACCTTCTTCTTAGGTGCCATCTCTGAAAATATCGGAACAAGGCTCGAGTTAGAGACAAATACATTTCACTTTTCACTTCACCGCACGAAATGGAGTAACAAAGAAGAGAGTAGTTTCCTAAATGACCGTGTAGCCCCCTACTTATTGATGTGGTCAACAACATACCGATAATTAGGGCTCTACTAGGCACGGCTCCGAGTCACTCTAAGACTCTTTTAAAACCTTAGGCTCTAATACTAAGTTTGTCATGCCCCAAAATCCGATGGACCTGACCGGCACTAAACTGGGTATCCCCAGTGGAGAGGACCTAAGTGCCTTTCCTAACCCACGAGTTGCCCCACATTTTCATTACTTTCTAACCGAATATAAACAACGGTTTTATAATTGAAACACCTTTTCATATACCATACATACGTAGATGATATTAGCGTGGTTTACAATATACAATACCCTAAAATACAAAGTACATAATCCATGGTTCGTGACCCACATTTCATCTCTACGGAGCCTCTAAGGATATAAGTTGACGGTACTATACTTGCCGGTAACAACGCTCCGGCAATTCTTTTTTACATAAACCAAACAACTATCCAAAACACAGGAACAAGGGTGGACTGAGCCACACAGGGCCCCAAAGGAAATGGTATCACCGATATAGCTGACGGGGAAATGAGGAAGAGCTACGAACAGTGGACTGGAGTACCTGCTAAAGATCCACCTACAATCATAGCACGAATGTAGCGCCCCCGGAAAAAGGGTCGTCAGTACACTAGAATTGACACACACATGGAAGGTACAATTATTCAAACAAAGGGGCAATCAGTGCCCCACAGGTTACAAACTCTCCTGATGTCTCCTTTCACAATTTCACAATTTTGTTCCAGTATATAATTCAATAGTTATTTTTATCACTTTTCTACCCTTATTACCTCGGCCACCCTTATCACCTCAACCCACACCTTATTACACCGTGTTGCGGCGCGCAACCCGACCCCACCATACAGTTTCAATTTACAACAAACACAACCAAACAGCAAATCACAAGGATAAACAACAATTACGCCTCAAGGCATCACCAGAACAATGTTACAAGTGTTTCCATAACAATTGGCACTAGTTGCATTACTTTCAACAGTTCATACTCAATTCAAGATACCAAAATTGCCCAGCATAACATTTTAGGTACATTGTTATCACAATTAAGCTTGTTTCACCATTTACGGATTCCTTCAACCACTTGTTACTCAACTTTTTCCTCAACGTACATTCCAAATCAAACCAGTCACAAGAAGCTTACAATTAACAAACCTAGATATCAATTACCAAACAATTTACATACCAAGCAAGGCGATTTCACAAGAATCAAGGTTAGCCATACATACCTAGAGTTGAATCCCCCTTATTAAACTTCTACTTCAACCACGAAGCAATCAACCAATGTCAATCTAGTTCATCAATTAACACATAGGCCTTAATATTGAAGTTCACAATTACTTCCCCATTCCCTTTTACTAGATTTTTAGGGTTTTCAAATACATGCATGTGGATTTATAACAAGAATCTCAAAATCAATGCAAGAGACTCCCTCCCCAAGCATAAGTTCAAAAATCAGGGGAAAAGGGTTAGGGATGTTACCTGTGAAATTAGAAGGGAAGACAGTGCTCAAAATTTCCCGGGCTTCTATGACTTTTGAAAGATCAATTGTTGAAGAAGGGGCTTCTCTGCCAAGAACTCTCTCTTCCCTCTCTCTTGTTTTGTTCAGAAAATGTGTAAAAATGAGGGGTAGGGGTGTTTTATTAGAAAGGGTCGGGTTTCAAAATCTTAGAAAACTGAAGTTCGCGACAGATATGCAGTCAACTCTACGATCGCAGAGTCGACATGCGGTCCGCAGATTGGATCGCATAATGGTCCCAAATTGCTGGCCTCTCGGGTTGGGTATGGGGTAAGAATGTGGTCCGCAAACCAGTTCTTTGGTCGCAGATTGCACTGCAGAATTGACCTCCACAAATCTTCAAGTATTTAATGCGGTGACAATGCGATCCACATACTGATTATGCGACCGCAGATTCGATCGCATTTTCAACAACAATTATGGACTGCTCTCTGATTCATTCAAAAGCTATATGTGGTCCGCATACCTGATCGGCGACCGCATTTCCGATCGCGGAAATGACATTTTTTCGGAAAATTTTTCAACTCTCGATTTTTAAGTGTAAAATCAGTAGAAAGGGATAGCGGCATACCGATGGACCTGTTTCCATGAGTTGCTAGGAATTAAGCAGTCATTTTCATGGGGTCTTACAAATCGGTACGGAATGGTACATTATGCGTAACGGCATCACCCTTTGTCTCTTTACACTCTTTCCTCACAATTATATACAGCATCACCCTTCGTGCTTTACACTCTTTTATCACAAAACAAATAATGCACAGCATCACCCTTCGTGCTTTAACACTATTCCTCACCCAAACAACAATCACAAACATTGGGGCAAGGGAATAAAAAATAATATAATAGGGATCCCGGCAAGGGAACAACAATTAAACAATTAACTCCCGGTAATGGAACAATATCAACAATATCAACATTCCGGCAAGGGAGATAACCAATAAGCAATAATATCACGGCAAGGGAACAATTTACTAACACTTTGTCTTTTTCACTTTTACATTACAACTCACTATACTACTTGACCCAATTCTCTAAAGGATTCAATCAACTCATTTACTTTCAAAATTCGTAATATAACTTGAGCATATGCACATCGATGTTCAAGAGTCACAATTACTTCCTCAACTGTTCTCAATAAATAGAAATCACTTCCAAAGCAGAGAATATTCAACGCAATCATGAAAATCACATTATAAGACTCACCGTCATGCTAGACACCGATGTATATAAACTCGTCACCATGCCTATATGTCGTACTCAATAATAATCATGTTGCAAATAGGACTCAACTCCTAATACATAAAGCTAAGGTTAGACCAAACACTTACCTAGAACTTCCACGGACAACTCAAACCTCAAACACTGTTTTTCCTTTCAAATTCAGCTCCAACCCAATAGAATCTACACATAATTAAACTAATAACATCAATAAAGGCTAAACAATCCAATTCCAATGGTTAGATATAACTTTCCAATCATTTTTCCCAATAACCAAAAATGAACTTCGGGCTCGCTCGGTCAAAACACGAGGTTTGAACCAAAAACCCTTTTACCATTTCACCCACGAGCCCGAATAGAGAATTTATGTTAAAATCCAATCCAAAAACAAGGTCTAAATCATAAATAACCAAAAAAATCTAACTCTACCCAAATTCCTAATTTATACCTTATTCACATGTTCTAGGCCTAGAAAGCTAAGGTAACATACCTATTAATTTATTGTGAAATCCTCTTTCAAAAATCGCCCAATTTGGAGGTAAGATGGAGAAGTTATGAAATTTTGAAGTTGTCCTCTAATGGCTACTATTTTAAAATCTCTGGGCAGACTTTCATCGCGTTCGCGATGGGTATGCCGCGTTCGCGAAGAGCATCCTTCCTCAGGCTTATGTAATCGCGAGTCCTCTTACGCGTTCCCGAAGGGTTGGGACTCCCTGACCTTCATGTTCGCGGGCCTATGAACGCATTCGCGTAGAGGAATGTTCACTTCTGAGATGACCCCCCATCCCCCAATTTACACTATGCGTTCGCATTGAACAAATTAACCCCCTGTCCCCATTTACCTGACGCGATCGCGAGAGTGACTATGCGCTTGTGAAGAACCACAAGCCTGAGCACCTATTGCAGATTTTCTACAATTTTTTCTAAGGTCAAAACTTTCCGAAACACATCTAACACACACCTGATCCCTCATGGTTCCTAACTAAACACACATGCTAACTTAACATCATATGAACTTATCTGTGCGATCAAGTCGCCAAAATAACCTCAATTCTAATATTTCAAACCTCAAAATCAAGAATTGTTTTTTGTCAAACTTCATCAAGTATCAAATTTAGCAATTTAGGTCCGAATCACATCAAACGACGTCTGTTTTTCACCAAATTTTACAAAAATGACTTAAACCATATATGAACATGTACCAGGCATCGGAACCAAAATATGGGCCTAATACCAATATGTTCTAATCAGATTTCAATTAAATTTTTCTTAAATAATTCCAGAAAATACTTTTCTTTAAAAATTTATTTCTCGGCCATAGGACCTCGGAATTATATTAACGACTTATGCCCAAGTCCCATATTTTTCTACGAACCCTCCGGGACAATCGAACCACTGGTCCGTGACCTTTTACCCAAACATTAACTGAAGTCAAATTTGTTCGTTTTACAGTTAAAACTTAACATTTTTCATAGATTTTCTCATATAAGGTTTCCAGTTATGCGTCTGGACTATGCATGCAAATCGATGTGACTCAAAATGAGGTATCCAATATCTCGGGAGCATATAATTTAGTTTAAAGCAAGTGATGACCACATACTTTGGATCCAAGTAAAATCTTCCACCAATCTTCTCTGCCAAAGAAAATTCATAAGCAAAAATAGGCATAAGGCTATTACCAACTATTGCCAACCACTGGGATGGACTCAAGAATCTTCCCCTCCAGTCCCATTCACCTGAAGGAGGTGGTGACGTCCAAATCCACTGCTAAAAAAGCAATAGACACGGTCGCAACAATATAATTTACTAAACTACGAGTCAGGGTCGAATCTCACAGACAACAATGTGTAGGCGATTAGGAATGTTAGAAAATTATCGCTAGTCGTGCAGTGCCAAACACTAAGAATTTTTGTTCAATATTGTTATTATATCTAAAATGATGAAATAAACTAACCTAGAAAGCAAGTAAAATGTTCAAGGACTACAATTATGAAAGCTTCGGGAATTACACTCAAGTAACGATCCAATGTGTTTCACGATTTTACAAATATGAGCGAGTTTATGTTAATTAGTCAGGGATAATAATTCTTAATTATCTTCTTTCGAAAACTAACAAGACTTCCTTATTGAAATATCCCCAATCACAATTAGAAGATTAAGCACACCCGAAAGGCTACAAGTAGTTCAATCTTATCCCTAGGTAGAATATATAAAATGAGGGTTAACTCCTCAAGTTCTTGTTAATTAATCTTTCCCAGACCCCAAACTATTTTTCCCAAAATAATATAGGAGTTAATAGGGGAGTCTTAGGGTTAGCTAATCCCTTTGGAAACATTAAAGAACAAGAATAATTAAAGAAACAATAACTCACTTCGTATATATAGAAAAATCATTCATTACATAAGCACAACAAGGTATAAAATCCACACTTTAATTATGAATATTCCCATAAACAACAACCTCATTGTATAATTAAAATGACATAAAATCTAAGGAAAAGAGGCTAGAATGAGTGGTAAAATCACCACTAATCAGGAGGTAACGCTATAATATATAGTTTGAGTGCATGCCAACAAGTTCTTTGCATAATTAAAACTTGTCCCTTGGTACTACATTGGTCAGCATATCTAAAGGATTCTCCTTTATATGGATTTTCTTGAGCCGCATATATCCATTCTCCATTCTTTCTCGAATCCAATGATATCTCATATCTATCTGCTTTGTCCTTGCATGTTACATGGTATTTTTTCTCAAGTATATTGCACTTTGACTGTCACAATAGAGGACATAGTCCTTTTGATTTATTAATCAAAGCTCTTGAAGGAATCATTTCAGCCATGCCATCTGCTTGTCAGTTTTAGTAGCCGCAATATACTCTGCTTCAGTTGAAAAAAGTGCGACACACTTTTGCAACTTTGACTGCCATGATATAGATCCCCTTGTGAAAAGATATCTACTAGTAGATTTACGATTATCACTATCACCTACCATACTAAAATCTGTTTAGCCCTTAAAGATTAGATCAGATCCTCCAAAACATAAGCAATCTCCTATGGTACCTCTTAGGTACCTGACTATCTACTTGACTGCACAATGTTCTTTTCCTAGATTTTCAAGGAACCTTCTAACAATATCGACTACATGAGAAATATTTGGTCGAGTGCATACCATTGCATACATCAATCTTCCAACTGGTGAAGAATAAGGAGCTATAGCCATGTTCCCTTTCTCCTCCACTATTGAAGGACACATCTTCTTGCTCAACTTCAAATGATAAGCAAGCGGTGTGCTGATTCACGACCCCAGTTCGCCATTCGGGAACTATCGTAATGGCGCCTAGTCTCATGACTAGGTATGCCTAACAAATGTGGAAAAGAAATAATTTGCGAAAAGAAAATAATATAAAACAGCAATAACAAAATGAAATAGTTTTTACGGTGCTGCCTGGCATATAACAGTACAAGAATCTCAACTTAACACTCCCAAAATCCGAAACCCCATGAATTACAAGCTAGGAGATTATATAAAAAGCTCTAACTCTAGGAATTTTTATCAACAAGGACAAATACATAAGGGTTATACTAGTACTGTGAATAGAAAGGGACTCTACAGTAGCACCTCACCTCAAGGATGATAAGACTAAGTGGAAGTACCTGCATTTGCACGTGAAAAACATACGCAGAAAAGGCATGAGTACACCACGGTGGTACTCGGTAAGTGCCAACCCTAACCTCAGTCAGTTAGTGACGAGGAAAGTCAGGACCTAGTGATATTAAATGATTGTCATGCACTGCAGTCTCGTAGTTCCAAAGTAAATGTGTAAGGGGATCTACGGAATACAATTTCATAGTCCTAAAGTAAACATGTAGGGGGGGTCTCCCCGGATACAATCCCGTAGTCCCAAAGTATAGTAAACACAAAGCAATATCACGAAGAATACACGATTCAATTCAAATTCCATACTAAGGAAATACAGGTACTTCTAGCCTAGCATATTGCACATAATCAGAATAAAGCAGTTTGAGCAAGTAAGGCACTTAAGTCAATTAGACATGCTCCCCTAAAATAGCAAAAGGTTTAAATTGCAAGTAGTATAAACAGGAAAAAGAAACACAAATGAAATTACTTAAAGAAAATTGGAATTTCAACAATCATCACAAGTAAGCACTCACCACCTCACATAAAACGCATTCAAATATCAATAATATCAAATCCTAAGGGGAGTTTCCCCCATGCAAGGTTAGGTAAGACACTACCTCGAACCGTCTCAAAATCAACCCCAAACCACGTTCTTGCCCTGATTGTTCGACTCGACATTGTCCAAATCTATTCAATTCAATTATATAATGTAAATAACACTTCAAGTAATTAATTCTACAAGGTAACTCTAAGCTAATACCTGAAATTAGGTAAAATGTCAAAAATGCCCCTCAGGGCCACATCTCTGAATCATGTAACATTTATATTTTTAGAATTCTCACACTCACACGAGTTCATGCATACAAAAATTATCCAAATCCAATGTCAAATTACATATCAAAAGTCGAAATCTAGGTCTAGGAACATTCTTCAAAATTTTCTCCAAATTTCAACTCCAATCCGAAATTAAATGACAAAACTAAGATTAGATTATAGGAATACAACTAGAAAGGGATTAGGAATCCATACCCATATATTTTCTCTTCGAAATCCTCCCAATATTTCCCTCTCCAGAGCTCCAAATCAACTTCTAACTTTTTGAAACTAAACCCTTGAAGTTCTGATTTTTCTTCCCAGCAAATCCATATCTGCGGCCACACAGGTGAGGTACATATTCCGCTTCTGCGGTTCCTGGCCTTTCCTTATTTGGCCGCATTTGCGGGAGTCACATCTGCGGCCTCCCAACTGCAGATGGGATTATGAGAGCAGTCGTAACTTCAGATGCAACTCCCAATTCCAAATCCTTCCGTCAACCATCCGAAATCATCCCTAGGGCCCCAAGACCTCAGCGAAAAGCACAAACAAGTCTAATACCACATTCAAAACTTATACCAATCCTCAAAACACCTAAAACAATAGCAAAACATAGGATTCGAGCCTAAGAACTCTAAAACTCTCAAATTATGCATTTGATAATAAATTCTATCAAACCTCGTCAGAATGACCTAAAATTTTTTACACACATCACATTCAACACTACGGAGCTACTCCAACTTCCAGAATCTCATTCCGACTCTTAGATCAAAATCTCACTATCAAGATTAGATCAAAAAATTTAAATTTCGGCATTTCAAGCCTAAATAATCTTTGCACCTCCAAAACACAACCCGAACACTCCCCTAAGTCCTAAATCACTTAAGAGAGCTAAAAAACCAACTGAATTCTATTCTGAGGCCGTCTTAGACTGCTCCAACTACGGTACAATTTCTAAAACGTAAATTCTCAATTAGAGACTAAGTGTTCCAAAGTTCTCTGAAACTCAAAATCAAACATCCCGGCAAATAAAAATATCAGAAAAAACATAGGGAAAGTAGCTAATAGGGAAGTAGGGCATAAACTTTTAAAATGACCCGCCGAGTAGTTAAAGCTGATTCGCTTAGCACTTTTCATGTTGAAGTGTTCGAGTACACGTTAAATGTACATCTCTTAAAGGTAATCGGGATGAATTTGGAAGAAAATAGTTCTCAGTTGAACTTGAAATTTGAAAGGTTTGACCAAAATTTGACTTATCTATATATGATCTTGGATTGGGCTGGTTAGCTGCGTCAGGTGATTTGGGACTTAGGAGCGTGATCTGAATGCATTTTAGAAGCCTGTGGAAGGTTTAGTCTTGAATTAGCGAAATTGAGATTTCGGTGTTTTCCGGTGGATTGGTGAGATTTTGATATAGAGGTTTTAGTGAAATTCTGAAAGCTGCAGTAGCTCCATCATGTAATTTGGGATATGTGTGCAAAATTTTAGATCATTCAGACATAGTTTGGTTGGGTTTTTTATCAAAAGCGTTATCTAGAAGAATTTGGGATTTTAAGATTGAATCTTATGCAAATTTGATGTTTTATTGTTGTTTTGGGCGTTTCGAAGGTTGGAACAAGTTTGAATAATGTTATAGGATATGTGGGCATGTTTGGTTGAGGCATCGAGGGCCACAGGTGAATTTTTAGTTGTCAATCAGACCATTTCATGTTGTTGGAAGTTGCAGAAAAATCAGCTGAAGTGTTGCAGGTATTTTGGCCTTCGCGTTCGCGAAGCGGAGCTCAAGTTTTCGAAGGTTTGAGTTCGTTGAGCTCCACCTTTGCGATGGTCCATGCCGCAGTCATGAAGTCCTTTGAGGGGACTTCATCGCATTCGCGAGTGTGTGTACACAATCGCGAAAGAGGATTTGGGGCTGATGGTCAGTTATTTGTCGCGTTCGCGTGGAAGCGAGCACGTTCGTGAAGGTCTAGGCTGTTGAAGCATTGCGTTCATGACTGGCATGTCGCGTTCACGTATGGTAAAAGTGGTTCAACATAATTTTTTTCTACGCATTCGCAAGAGATGGACTGCATTCGCGAAGTAGTATTTTAAAGCCTGGACAGAATGTTTTAATAGCTCTTGACCGCGGTTTTGGATCAAACGTTCGCAATTTTCGGGTGATTTTGGAGCTTCTTGAGGGGATTTGAAGAGGTATTCAAGAGATATCTCTTTGAGGTAAGATTTTTTAACTCAAAACTCGGTTGATGTGTGAATTCCACCAAGAAATTTATCGAAACAGCCTAAAAGTAAAGAACTAGGGCTTGAGAAATTGGACTTTTGAATTGGGATTTGAAGGACAATTTGGGGTCGGATTTAAGAACTTTAAATATGTATGAACTTGTGAGGATATAACTAATCTAATAACGTGAATTTTTTTGAGTTTTGAGAAGTGGTCCCGAGGCTCGGGTTTTAATAATTTCGGGATTTTTTGTTTTTTCCAATTGTTTTTGCTTGGGATTTGTTCCCTAGCATACTGTGCCATATTAGTTCTGATTTTGAATAGATTCGACGTGCGTGGAGGCCAAATTGAGGAGCATGGCCGTCCGAGCTAGAGATTTAGCCGGTTCGAGGTAAGTAATGATTGTAAATACTTTCCTGGGGTTTGTAACATCAGATTACAAATCATTGTGTTACCTTGAGGTGACTTAAACGCTATATGACTAGCGTGGGGTAGAGCACCACTGGGGATTGTGACCTAGTCTATCTCGAACGACTATGTTAATGCGTATTTGATAGTTAACTATTTGATGTTATTATACTTTGGGTTGTATGCCATTATTGGGGCCTTGTGCCGACTTTTTGAGACCCTTAGGGGTACTTTTACTATATTTCCTCACTCTATTTGTTTGAAAGCATACCCTCAGCATGTTTTACCTATTTCCTGCTCAAATATGGCTTTATCACTATACTCTTAAAAATGTGGAAACTGTTTGGGCTAAGTTCCCTATTTTACTGTTGGTCCGACTGATTTTGGAGATTTATGACTGAGATAGACTGAGAGAATAATGGTGAGGTTAATGACTGAGAGAGGCCGATGTCCTAGTCGTTAAGATTATATACCTATAGATTGGGTTTCACGCCGCAGCGATACTTATATGGACCGGGTTGCATGTTGCAATGATATAGCAGTTGGGTCGTAGGAGTCCCTTCGCAGTCTGCACACCCCTAGTGAGCAACGATATATGGGTCGGGTTGCACGACGCATCGGTTACTATATGGTACCAATTGAGCGTGAGTGCTGAGTGAAAGCACTGATTGGTAAGAGTTGAGTCACGAGTGACAGAGTTTAGCCAGAGGGGCGATAGATATATAGACATGCATACGAGTAATGTTTTTCCTGAGATGCCCGTGTAGGAACTATTGATTTCACTCCTCGTTAAAGTGAGTTTCTATCGAATATGTTGATTTATTGACTTTTTCACTCATTTTTATATTGAGCATTAGTCGGAAAGTTGAACAAATATTTTAAAACAACTTTTATTTAAATTGTGTTTTATGAGATGTTCAGATTTTAATCACTGATTTAAAATTAGTTATTTCCACTGAGATTTTCAAGTAATGAAATGTCTATGATACTGCTTTGCCCGAGGGGAAGTTTTACGAACTATGATTTGCAAGAGGGGCCGATTATGGCTTTAATCTATTATTATTTTTAATGGTATTGAACAAGTGAAACTGCTGGAAGGTATTTCTAAATGATTTTTACTAAAAGTTGGATTTTAAAAGGGAAGATTTACTCGTATTATGATTTGAAAGACTACTGTGTTTATTGAGCCTAACGTAAATGTTGATGCATTATTTCCTAATGCTCAGTCTTTATTTACTTTTATTACTTACTGGTTTGGAGTACTCACATTACTCCCTGCACCTCGTGTGCATATTTAGGTATTTTAGAACCCGGTAGAGGTGTTGGTTGCTCAGATGCAGAGTCATCATAGTTAGCAAGGTGGTTGCACAACGTTTGCGGCACTGCTTCTTCCTTCTCACATTTATTTTCGTACTTAGTACACCTTTACTGTAGTTCTTGTATTCAGACTCTGGTAGATGCTCATGGCTAGTGACACCTCGATGTCGATCTTGTATATTTATTCTGCAGTGTTCCTTCAGACGTATATTATGAAACATTGTTCTAATTAAAGTCTTAAAATGATTCTTTATGCTTAAAGGTTTAATGTGAGTGTTGTGTCGGCTGGCCTCGTCTTCACAAGAGGCCCCATCACAATTGGGCTGGTTAGGGGCCGTGACAAGTTTGTTTTAAAGCCTAGGTTACATAGGTCTCACGATTCATGAGCTATTTTTGAAGAGTCTCGTGGATCGGTACGGAGATGTATGTATTTATCCTCGAGAGGCTGCAGAACCTTTAAAAAAAATTCACATTATCGTGTGTCCTTGATTCAACTTGGGAAGTAAATCTTTGAATTCCTTCCATGTTTTCGTATGCCTGCATGATCGCTCAATATGATATGTACCTTGATGGATTGTGATTCCCTGCTCGAGGGGCTAAATGTGATCTCTATGATTTTATGTTGGGCCAGTCTTGAGGACTTGAGGCTGGATCTTAGCCTATGGCTTGAGCACGGAGGTGCTGATTGTGTAACCAAGTGTTTTGAACTTATATTTTCGGTATTGTCACTATTAGAGGGAGTGATGGTTGGGTATCTATGTGATGAGTATGTTAGTACTGCGAGATGTACCTACAAAACTTGGAAGTGACGAGGAAGGTATACTATACGATTGAAGAACTATTAGATGCCTGAATTCCATTGTGATTTGAGGTATAGCCCCAAATTATGGGCGCTTGAAGGGTCTTTTAACGTTTTTCTAGTTGAGAGTGAAGTATATTTTATGTTGTGGTATGAGTTCAGACTCAAGAAGACTAAGTGACTATCTACAGTTTATGACAATGAAAAGTATACAAAAATTTTAACTGAAGGCAGAACAGGTGGCTTATCTCCTACAAAGAGTTCTTGAGTGGTGCAACCGTTATGTGATTGTAGAAGATCTCAAGTACAAGTGGAAAGTAAGTGTTGAAATTTGAATTTTTGGGTCGCTTAAGAGAGTGGGCTTAACTGTTGCGAGAATGCGTGCGATATTTGCCGAAGATTTGGAATACTAGATGATCTGTGTTTACACAAGCTTACAAAGGATTTTAGTTTAATGTCACTATGGTATTAAGGCATCAATATAGTATGAGTGTTACGAGTTATGGAGTGGATTTTGATCTATGGCTCCGAACCAAGTGGGGGAGTCTGTTGTGAGTAGTTGATTGCACGGTTAAGTGCTATGTTGGTTCCATGTTTGAGGCATGAGGGTGAATCAGTTATGTCTCGCAATAATAGAGACCGAGGATGGTTTGAGTAAAGGAAAAAATATTTGGCAACGGTTATATTATGTTTCATGGGGTAAGAGGATCACATGATGTCTTAAGTGGTTATTGCTAAAGGATGCTCGGTGCATAGAGCAGGAAGTTGCATGGTTATATTTGGATGAGGATTTCATTTTGAGGTGTCACAGTGCCAAATAGGTACAGGTGGTTCTGTTCCTTAGATCAGGTAAATTGATGTTTGAATAAGAGTGAATGACTTGTGAGAATGGTTTTAATGTGTTCAAGAGTATGCATACATCAATTGAGTATTCTAAAGTTGCATATGCGGTTAGAAACTGTCTTTTCATTTGAAGAGGTCAAGACGTGTGGTATTTCTATGTTAAATATGAGATTCTATGTATTAGTATCAGGAAAGTAAAGGTAACGGATTCAGATTCACACGAAGTTCTTCAGAATTAGGTATTCTGGAATGCGATGTTTCTGGGAATACTTGGGAGAGTATTCAGCGGCTTATGGGTCTTAGTCAGTGTGGTCATATTCTTGGGTATCATGTGGTGAACCTTGGTTGAGGAATTGTGGTGCTACAGTAAGAGGAATATCAAGTTGAAAACGAATCAGGAGGAAATTTTGGTAGATGGAGTAGCATGATAGTATATCGGAACGGTATGTTAACGATATGATTCGTTCCTTGTGTATGATCGAGGCAATGAGTTATTATAGGAATCTTGCGGAAATGCTCTTAGGCGTTTATGGCATTCGTACCTTGGTTGAGTTAGAAGGATTCAGTCCTGATTAGTAGTATTATGCAAATGGAATTCGGGAAGTTTTTCGCTAGTGGAATGCATAGTTGTTTGTGGTTTCGAAAGGTATATGAAGTTCTCATGGTTATCCTAGGATGATATGGGTTATACGGTATGTTGTAATTGATTGGGAATTGCGTGTGTAAAGTTGTTGTTCGATTCTGAAGGGAAGGTCACAAAATTCTTAGGCAGCACGGGCAATTTCAGATGATTTGATAAGTGATCTTCAGATGATTAAGGAAATGGTAATGCTAATTGACGTGATTTGACGAGGGTGTATGTTCCTGAAAGAGGAAATGTGATTATGTTGATGGTACTTCTGTAGTATTGTAGCATTTCTTGTCAGATCAGCTGTTGATATTCGAGTTTGCTTGGTAGCACAGAAGAATCTTAGAGTATATCATATGAAAAGATTAAGTCTTGAGGTGAGTTATGTATGCGAGTGGTGGAATTAGGATAAGATATTGTAATTCGTGTGCCTTATATACTTGGAGACTATAAGTTCTCATACAGATGTTAGCTTATAATTGTGGATGGCATAATGAGGGTAAGTTAGTCAGACGTTAGCATCTGCTATGATTCAGTCATTGTGAACCTCCTATGGATTATTTATTTGTTGTGGGTAACTAGAGCTGATGTGTGGTCCAATAGTAGACCAATATGGATATGTATCCGGCATCGAGATGGTTTTGTTGACTTGGAGTTGCTATTGGCGAGGGATATGTTGATTCGGTTTTTTTTTGAACTATTAGCAATTAGGAGGATCTATGAGTTATCTTTCTGTGTTGCGAGATATTAAGATTTGTTAGTTATATGAACAAGTGATGCGGTTCCCTTGGGTTCAATAGTGGAATTCGAGCGGGAAGAGTAATTGGGAGTTGCTCAGTGAATGGCGTATCAATTATGTTGTATCGGGCCTGCGTGGTGCATGTCATTTATTTCATCATGGGTGTAATGATTTTCTTTGGTTCCAAAAATCAATTGCACGTGGTTGTCGATTTCGAGGATAGTGACTTGAGGTGTTTTAGGTGGAGTAGAGATTGGATAGGATCGCCCATTGCAGCGTAGCTCCGTGGAGATATCACCTTGCGGATTAGACTTTTTTGTTCTATTTCTATGATGCCAGACGGGTTCTCACCCATGTATTGTGATGTTACTTGTGAGCTTGACGCACAACTCTTTTATTTGAGTCAGTTTCGTGATGTGAATATGTTCGGATTGTTGTTTATTTGTGCGCGGACTGCGCAAGTTGTGTCTATAGCTTGTTTTGATGTGTCACGTCACCAAAGTAATTATATTGGACTAGATTAGATCGTTGGGGTCTTTAAATAATACAAACGGATTCCACTTAAGCTTGTTTGATGAATATATATCAAGGTTCGGGTCAGAAATTGGCTATGGTTCTTGCCAAAGGAGAAGTAGCCTTATGGCTGGTTTATCAAACAAATGGTTATGGTTTATTGCATGTTTCATTTTTCATTGGCAGGATATGGAAGTGTTGGAATGAGACTTTAGCTGTTAAGAGGTTTTTTACCAGTATTCGATTATTGTGGGCAACTGCTGTGGATAGAAGTTATCGTTGCGAGCGTTGAAGTTATGTGATAAATCATGTGATTGTGTAGGAAATAGCATAGATGGTTTGTTACAGATTGTTTGAACTTATTCATAGTAAGAATGTGAGATTTTGATCGTATTAATAATTTTAGAAGCAGAAATGTGGTTCTATGGTTTATGGACTAGGATGGTTTGTGGAATTTCAGATATATTGTGTTATCAAACCAATGTGAGATACGGTGACTTCAAACCACCCCCGGGTATGTGTATGGTAAGGTAGTGAGTGAGTTCTTCGCTTTTGGAACAACTTCGGGTACGTTCGAGGACGACTATGCGTTTTAGTAAGGGAGGATGTAACGACCCGACTGGTTGTTTTGAGCTTTTGCACTTTTATCGCCAGTTCTCGGGCATGACTTTCCCCTATGATGTACTATGACTATTGTAAAATGTTGGTTTTGGTTTTCAGGGTAATCGGGATGAATTTGGAAGAAAAAAGTTCTCAGTTGAACATGAAATTTGAAAGGTTTGACTAAAATTTTACTTTTCTATATATGATCTTGGATCGGGATTTTTATAATTTGGTTAGCTCCTTCAGGTGATTTGAGACTTAGGAGAGTGATCAAAATGCATCTTGGAAGTCTTTGGAAGGTTTAGGCTTGAAATGGAGAAATCAAGATTTCGGTATTTTCAAGTGGATATGTAAGATTTTGATATAGAGGTCGGAATTAAATTGCAGAATCTTTGTAGCTCGGCCATGTAATTTTGGATGTCTGTGTAAAATTTTAGGTCATTCGTACGTGGTTTGGTAGGGTTATTTATCAAAAGAGTAATCTAGAAGATTTTGGGATTCTTAGGCTTGAATCTGATGCAAATTTGATGTTTTATTTTTGTTTTGACCGTTTCGGAGGTTGGAACATGTGTAACTAGTATTATGGGGTATGTAGGTATGTTTGATTGAGGTCCCAAGGGATTCCGGTGAGTTTCGGGTGGTCAATCGTACCATTTCATGTTGTTGGAAATTGCAGAAAAAAACAGCTGAAGTGTTGCATGTATTTTAGCCTTCGCGTTAGCGAAGGGGAGCTCGCATTCGCGAAGGGCTGAGATTTGTGAGTTTCGCATTTACGAGGGTCCATGCCGCATTCCCGAAGGTTGGTGAGGGGACTTCATTGCGTTCGTGAGTGTATGGACGCAATCGCGGAAGAGGATCTGGGGCTGATTGTCAGTTATTCATCGCGTTCGCGAAGGTCTAGGCTATGGAAACATTGCGATTGTGAATGGCATGACGCGTTCACATAAGGTAAATGTTGGTCAATATAATTTTGTGCTACGCGTTCGCGAGAGATGGACCGCGTTCACAAAGAAGGCTTTTAAAGCATTGGCAGAATGTTTTAATATTCTTTGTTCGTGATTTTGGAGCTAACTTTTACCCTTTTTGGCGATTTTGGAACTTTTTGAGGGGATGTGAAGAGGGATTCAAGAGATAATATCTAGAGGAAAGATGGTTGAACTCACCACTTGATTCATGTGTGAATTCCACCTAGAAATTCATGGAAACTTAGCCTAAATTTGAAGAACTAGTGCTTGAGAAATCGGACCTTTGAATTGGGATTTGAAGGACCATTTGAGGTTGGATTTAAGAACCATTGATATGTATGAATTCACTAGAAGATAAGGAATCTAAACATGTAAACCATTTTTAGTTTTGAGAAGTAGGCCCGGGGCTCGAGTTTTGGTAATTTCGGTATTTTTTGTATTTTTCGATTGTTTTCGCTTAGGCTTCGTTCCCTTAGCATATTCTGACGTATTCGTTCTGATTTTGAATATATTCAATGTGCATGGAAGCCTATTTGAGTGGAAAGGGCATCGCGAGCTAGATATTTAGCTGGTTCGAGTTTAGTAATGAATAAATATTGTCCTCAAGGTTTGAATCATCGAATTACACATCGTTGTGTTACTTTGAGGTAACTTACACGCTAGATGACGAGCGTGGGGTAGAGCACCACTGGAGATTGTAACCTAGTCCATCCTAAACGACTATTTTAATGTGTATTTGATAGTTTAATGTTTGATGTTATTATACTTTAGGTTGTATGCCATGTTCGGGGCCTTGTTCCGACTTGTTGAACCCTTAGGGGTATTTTTACTTTCTTTCCTCATTCTATATGTTTGAAAGCATATCCTCAGTCATATGTTACCAGTTTACAACTCAAATATGGCTCTATCACTATATTCTTAAAAATGTGGAAACTGTTTTGGGCTGAGTTCCCTGTTTTACTGATGGTCCGAGTGATTTTGGAGATTAATGACTAATATAGACTGAGAGTCTAATGGTGAGTTTAATGACTGAGAGTGACCAATGGCCTAGTCGTGAGGACTACATATATACGAATCGGGTTTCACACTGCATCGATACTTATATGGATTAGGTTGTACATCGCAGCGATATAGTCCTTGGGCTTTAGGTGCCCCTCCGGAGTCTGCACACCCCCAGTGAGCATCATCAATGAGTTATATGGATCGGGTTGTATGCCGCACCGATATATGGGTCGGGTTGCATGCTCAAGCGGTTAATATATGGTAGCTATTGAATGTGAGTGTTAAGTGTGGGTACTGATTGATAAGAGTTGAGTCAGGAGTGACAGAGAGGCTAGCCCTTTGAGCAAGATATATATAGATGCATATGAGTGATGTTTTGCCTGAGAGGACTATTTATGAACGTATTGATTTCACTCATCTTTAATGTTAGTTTCTATCGAATATGTTGATTTATTAACTCGTTTCACTCATTTTTATATTGACCCCTCTGTCGAAAAGTTGAACAAATGTTTTAAAACAACTTTTATAAACTGGGGTTTATGAGATGTTAAAAATTTAATCACTGATTTGGAATTGGTTATTTACACTAAGATTTAAATGTTATGAAGTGTTTATGATTACTCTTTTGCCCGAGGGGCTATTTTACGAACTATGCTTTGCCCGAGGGGCCGATTATGGCATTAATCTCTTTTATTATTTTAAATGGTATTGAACACCTACTGAATCTGTTGGAAGGTATTTCAAAATGCTTTTTACAGCACTTCTTTAAGACTTTCTGGCTCCCTCTCATCACTGATGAGGACATATTCTGCAGAAGGGTACCTACATGACTCTACCCTTGGCCTTTGTGATCTCCTTAGAGGTTGAGTTTGTTCTTCTCCATGAGTGGGGTACTCCACTTGCTCGACATCATCATCAAGTTGCTCCCCCTGCTCAATAACCTCATCAGATTGCTCTTTTTGCTCGGTAACCTCGTCGGCCCTACTTTTTGCACTTACGGGATTGTTAGAAGTAGAAGGAACGGTAACAAGGTTAGGGGTTATACCATTATTGGCCTTCTCTAACTGATCATTTACAACTCCAGCTTCACTTTCTCGGAAGACTACATCTCAGGTTCTAATGACCTTCTTCCTTACAGGATCCCACAATATGTACCCGAACTCTTCATTTCGATATCTAATGAATATGCAAGAAATGAATTTATCATCTAGTTATGTTCTCTGCTATTTTGGTACATGTGCAAAAAATCTACAACTGAACATCTTTATATATTAGTATGACACCTCCTTGTTGATCCAAACTCTCTTTGGGATGTCAAACTCCAATGGAATTGTCACGGCCCAGAATTGCCATCTTTGGTGCTGTTATGACGCCTAACATTTCACATGCTAGGTAAGCCAATGTTAGAGAATAATTATGTAAATTTTCATTCAAATTCTCCATATAAATTCAATTACCTAAATGAGATAAAATCAAGTGCGTAATAACATAAAGCCCAATATCTACTACGATGAGGATCCGGAGTCACAACTCATGAGCTTCTAGAATTTACTACAAATAGAGTCTGAAAGAAATACAACTATTTGAAAGAAGAGAAACAATAAAAAATGAAAAATAGAAGGGGACTTTAACATTTGCGGACACTAGCGGATGTACCTTGAGTCTCCAAAGTTAGTCCAAGATGCTCCAGTTCACAGAAAATTAGGGCTGGTGCCAAAATCTTCTAAATAAGTGCAGAGTGTAGTATGAGTAAAACCGAGGCTAACCTTAACGAAGTAGTGACGAGGCTATGACAAGACACCTACATAATAAACCTACGCAAATAATAATATATGTACAAAATAACAACAAATAAATGCTAGACAGGTAACATCGGGAGGGGGACATGCTAAGGAGGAGATACAAAATACGAGAATTACAACGAAATGATAATTAGAACAGTCCATATACCGTTAACCAGCAAAAACAATTAAACTCAATGAAGGAAATTGCACGGCATCACCCTTCGTGCTGTTACTCTCATCCTCGCAATGAAACATTGACAAATGCACGGCATCACCCTTCGTGCTTTTACTTTCACTGACCTATAAATCAATTGAAATGACAATGCATCACCCTTCAAGCATTAACTCTCAAAACATGGCACAACATCACCCTCCGTGCATTAACACTCACAATATGGCATGACATCACCCTTCGTTCATTAACACTCATATACGGAACAACACCATCCTCTGTGCATTAACACTATCCCTCACCACATAACAATGAACAAGTAATAACATGGAGATATGATCAACAAGTACAAGCCTTACTTCAACAACGATTCCCCAATACCAAATCTTAACTTGGAATCAATACTCAATTATCACCAAAGCTCATAAACATAATAAGAACGATCAAAGTAAAAATTAACTATTCTAAGCATGGATAACATGATCAAGAAAAGCAACAATTACAAAGAATTAGTCCCACATGCATGCTATAACTCGACAACAAACATAAGTACTCGTCACCTCACATATACGTTGTACCCAACATCTAAACATGTAGGAAATACACAAATAAGCCCTAATCCCTCAAGGGAAGGTTAATCACGACACTTACCCCGCTCCAAAGACCATGCTCAAAGCTCAAACGCAGCTTTGCTTTTCAAAATAGCCTTCGAACCACTAGAATCTTGAAAATTACCAACCAAACGATTCAAATTAAGCCTTAGGAACCACCTGTGATTGCAAAGAATTCAATTTAGGTCATTACTAAAAAGTCAAGAAAAGTTAACTCCTGGGCCTGCTTGGTCCAAATTCAAAATTTGGACCAAAACCTCATTACCCATTTACCCCCGAGCTCGGTTATATAATTTGTTTTGGAATCCAACCTCAATTTGAGGTCTAAATCCCTATTTTTCAAAATTCCCTAATTATACCCAAAACCCCAAATTTCCATCATGAAAACTCTAGATTTTAGGTTGCAATCTTAAGATTCATAGTGAAATATTAAAAGAAACTAGTTTAGAATCACTTAGAAATGATTTGGGGGAGAAGAGCTCTTTGAGAAATCGCCTCTATGGTTTCTAAGTTTGAATATTTGAAGAATGGACCAAAAATCCTGTCTAAGTTCCATATTGATCAGTTGCACATGTCACATTCGCGACCTGGGGCTCGCAAATGCAAACCCCGCAAACGCGAAGAATCCATCGTAAATGTGACAACCTTCACAGCTATACTTTTCTTGCAAAATGCAAATAAATGTTCGCAAATGCGAACCATGCTCTCTGCAAAAGCAACCATTTCATCGCATTTCTGATCATTGCTTCCCCCTATCCCACTTTGCGAATGCGAAGTTTTGTTCGCAGACGCAAACTCTAACCCTCCCAGCTACTCTTCGCAATTGCAATGAGTTACTCACAAATGTGAACCTATCAGATGTCACAAATGTGAAGCCTTCCCTCATAATTGCAAAGTGTGAGGCCTGCAACAAACACTGAAGCACACAAGCAATGTTCTAAGTCTAATTTTTTCTTCGTAGCCTATTCGAAAGTCACCTGAACCCTCAGGCTCTAATTCATACATGCACACAAGTATAAAAACATCATATGAACTTGCTCGCGCGATTAAATCACAAAAACAACACCTAGAACTACGAATTGAGCACCAAATCAAATTAAATTTTTCAAAAAAAAACTCTAAAACTTCTATTTTCACAAGAAGAAGTCATAATCACGGCAAACTAACTCTTTTTCTCACCAAATATCACAGACAAGTTGTAATTATAACATTAGACCTATACCGGGTTCTGGAACAAAAATACGGACTCGATATCAAAAAAGTCAACAATTGGTCAAACATTTCAAATTCATTAAGCCTTTAACTTTTAAATTTCAACAAAGTACGGTAACTCGGGCTGGGATCTTCCGAATTTGATCTCGGGCGTACGCCTAAGTCTCAAAGCACAATACAGACTCACTAGGACTATCAAAACATGATTCCATGCTCAAAAAGTTGATTGAGGTCAACTCAAATGGACTTCAAAACTCAAATTTCATATTTTATCAGTTTTAAACATAAAAGCTTTTCGGAAACACTTTCGGACTGTGCACATAGATTGTGTAGGGATAAAATGAGGTATGAAACAAGGAATTAGTTTATAAAACATAATATGACATATCGGTTCATCACATTCTCCACCTCAAAAATAACCGTGTATTCCTAAAACGGACATAGAAAAGTACCTGGACTGGTTAAAAGGTGGGGATATTGATGTGTCGGAGAATTTTGTCACATTTCAAAATTAATTGCTTAGATTGTAGCTTGTTTTAATGCAATTATAACTGATACTTATGTAGTTTTGTTACTTCTACAATACATAAGGAAGGGGAACTCTAGAACACGAAATGAAAGCAAAAAGACACGAAAAAAGCAAAATGTTGCACAAATGTTGATCAGCGGTTCACTATGCAATCGCAGATTAGACATGCGAGCCGCATAATGGACAGAAGTATTGCAGGCTGAAGCATATTCCTGAGCTTTATTTCAATTGAAGAATGCAGTTCAAGATGCCACTCCATAATCAAAATGTGGACCTCATAGTGATTGCATAACCAACCATAAAGACAACTAAAGGTCAAAGATGCGAGACAAACTGCGGCCGCATAATGGTAATACGATAAAGACCTGTAAACTAGGGTTTTAATCTGCGGTCAGGGTGTTGAAAATGCGGACTGCAGACTTGTTCTTCAACAAGAATGCATATACATATCGAACCTAAAAGGGCAATTTTGTCCATTTTCTTTTCCGATTTTTGCCCCACTAAATAATTTTATGAAGCATTTGTGGGCTCATCTTGTCTAGTCTTTACACTACAATCCAAGAACTAAATATTCACTGTTTTTGAAAACTTTTGGTGGAAGATTCTATACTTTGTGAGCATTCATGTCATTAAATATTAGTTGGTCCTTGTATTTTAGCATGTGTAGCTAACTTTAAATACTAAGGTTGTGAGCCCTAAATGGGTGTTATGTTGATGGGTGTTTAACATTGAATATATGTATAATGGTTTTTTGATATTTGTTTGCTTCTCATTCTTCATTTATTGTTGGTGGTTGCAAATATTTAAAAAAGCCATTAAATTCTTTCTTTGCCTTGGAAAGAGGGTTAAAAAATGGTAGAAGTAAATATCAATGACTCATGGCTTTAAACCTTGTTTAATAAAATCGCATAGGAATAAGTGGGTTTTAGTTATCATACATTGATGATTCTTCATTGCAACTCTTTTACATTTGGGAAAATTGTAAAAAGGTAATACTACTTTACTATTGGGAAATATTTGGTAGTATATTAGGCATCATTTGCATATCAAAAGAACCGTCCATTAGAAATATATCATATTAACACCTGTAAACATTACACTTCATTAAAGGGACACAGCCTTAGTTGATTAATCTAATTGATCACTCGTTAAATATTTCAATAAGTCGTTACTTCAAATCAAACTCCTTACATACTCTGGTTACTACAAACCACTATCTTGTTACTGTTAACTGAATAGAGATAATACTTTAGTTGAGCAACACCCTGAACAAGTAACCTTTTTACACCTATTCTCTGTGGGATTCGACCCCAACTTTGAGCATATCAAATTTTGGCGCCGTTGCCGGGGAATAAGGTTTTGAAGTTACTATTTAGTGTGTACTTTACTTAAAGTCTATTTCTATTCCATCACTCTTTGCTTGCTTTGCTAGGTGTTGATAGGAAAACATGTCCGATTATGGTGATGATGTGAAGGGAGAAATTGGAGAAAATCCTTTCGCAGATATCGAAGAATAAATTGAGGATGTAAATGCCATTGTGCCTCTAGCCATTGGAGAGGAAACATTCAAGATGGAACATGGTTTAATTCTGATGCTTAAGGAAGAAGGGTTCTTCAGGAATTCCACCGACGATGATCCAACGCAACACCTTAGGAATTTCTTCGATGTGTGCACAATGCACAAACAAAACAATGTATCCGACGATGCCCTGAGGTTGAGATGTTTCAAGTATTATCTAGCTTGGGATGCAAGGAAATGGCTCCAGAATCTACCTCCCAATTCTATTCATTTTTGGCCCGAGCTTGTTTGGGCGTTTCTGTCCAAATGGTTCCTGCAAAGAAAAAAGTCTAAGTTGCGGGATAAGATTTTCTTCTTCAAGCAGATACAGGGGGAGCAGTTGCATGAGGCATGGGATCGCTTCAAATTATACTTGGTTAGGTCTCCAAACCATGGTTTCACGGATTCCATGTTGTTGGAAAAACTTTACATGGGTTTGGATCCTATGAACCAAGCCATCACCAAGAATGTAGCTGACGCATCATTAATGGACATTTGCTCGTGCAACGCAAATCCTGGAAAAAATGGCAAGGCACAACCAAGCATGGCATTCAGAGGATAACACCGGAAGAATCTCATATGGCTCTCCTTCTTTGAGCAATTTGATCAACGAAAATAAGGAGAGTGGTCAAGTGATTGCTGGGATTGCTACAAATGTAAATGTGCTGACAAAGATGTATGCCGAGAATCAAACAAAGAAAGAGAATGCAGTGGAGGATATCAAACCCAACATGGGGGAAAAGTTTGAGGAAGCGAATTATATCAACAACACACAAGGAGGGTATCAAAGGCAACCCTACCATGGTCAGGGGCAAGAAATCCAATAGAGGCCAAACACGCAAGGGCAAGGCAACCAATAATGGAGACACAATCAAGGTAACTCGAATCAAGAAAATTGGAACAACAACAACTTTGCAAACCGGAGCTCCAACCCTTATGTCCCCCTAAAAGGTCATTATGCAGATAAAGGGTCGTCGAGTGAGTCAACGTTATAAAGCCTGTTTGAAAAAGCGTTGCAAAACTAAGATAAGTCTGACGCATCCATGAGAAATATGATCGACGTTGTTGGCTCTCACACCGCATCAATCCAAAAGCTAGAGATGCAAATAAGAGAACTTTCAAAAGAGCAAAACCCAAAGCAAAGAGGGCAACTTCCTAGTGATACCATTGCAAACCCGAAGAGTGGTGGAGGTGTCTCAACCTCTCACGTCATGGCAATAGCTACAAGAAGTGGGAAAGTTTTACAAGGTAACATTGAACAAGTGGTTATTGGGGAAGAAGTTGAACAAGAAGTTGAAGCCAAAGAGTAAGGGGTTGTTGAATTCGAAAGGGCGCCGGAAAAAGAAAAGGTGCAAAAGTAATCCAACAAAAGGTGAAGGAAAAGGAGAAGGAGATATCAAAAGCTCAACTTCATATTCCTAGACCTCCTCCGCCTTTTCCTCAAATACTTAATCGAAGGGTTGATGATAGCAAGCTTGAGAAATTCTATGATATCCATAAGCAATTGTCGGTGAACATTCCATTCTTGGAAGCTTTCCATGAAATGTAGGGGTTTGCCAAATATATGAAGGATTTGATAACCAAAAAGAGGACCACAAAGAATGAGTTAGCAAACATAAATCATCGGGTTAACTCCATTATTGCCACAAGATCTGTCCAAAAGAAAGAGGACGCAGAAGCATTTAATATCCCATGCACTATCGGAGAGCATCAACTTGATGCCTTTTTCCATCTACAAGCAAGCGAAACTAGGGATGCCAAGGCCAACAAGCATGAGGTTACAAATGGCCGATCGATCTATTAAGCGGCCAGGAGGCATTAATAATGATGTGATTGTGAAAGTTGGAGCATTCAATTTGCCCGCCGACTTTGTGATTATTGATTATGGTATTGATAAAGAAATCCCTATCATCTTGGGAAGACCATTCTTAGCAACGGGAAGAGCACTCATGGATTCGGAGCGAAATGAAATTATGTTCCGGGTAAATGATGAAGAAGTCACTTTTCAAGCGAGCAAGGGTATGAAATTACCCCATGAGTATGAGAATATTTCAATGATAGATGTGGTTGATGAGGTAGAAGATGTCATCGAATTGAAAATGGAAGAGCAATTCCTTGGTGAGGGATTGACGAATATCTTGGTGAACTTTGATGGTGAGGTCATGGATGGGTACATGGAGTCGGTTAATGCATTGGAGGGTCTTGGATCCTATACGTATACTCCGGAAAAATTTCTCTTGTCTTTGAGAATAGGTCCACACCTCCCACCAAGCCATCAATCATTGAGCCACCGCAACTAGAGCTCAAGCCTCTCCCGCCGCCCTTAAGGTATAAATTTCTTGGCTCTAATGATGCATTACCCATAATTGTTTCGTCTTTGATAAATGATGTGCAGTTAAACCAACTTTTAGAGGTATTGAAAGAACACAGGAAATCCATTGAATGGACTATTGCAGACATCCATGGGATCCCCGCGGGAATTTGTGAACATAAATCCAATTGGAGAGCGACACAAAGCTAATTGTGGAACATCAAAGGCGGTTGAACCCGTCAATGTAAGAGGTCGTAC
This sequence comes from Nicotiana benthamiana, assembly GCA_034376525.1. Classification (NCBI taxonomy): domain Eukaryota; kingdom Viridiplantae; phylum Streptophyta; class Magnoliopsida; order Solanales; family Solanaceae; genus Nicotiana; species Nicotiana benthamiana. The sequence continues at coordinate 41,442,289 of CM067339.1, read as the reverse complement.
ATAAGGAGATTATAAAGTGGTTGGATGACGGGGTAGTTTACCCCATTACGGATAGTTTGTGGGTGAGCCTAGTACAATGTGTGCCAAAAAAGGGTGGCATGACCGTGATCGAGAATGAAAAGAATGAGCTCATCCTAACGCGAACCGTGACCGGATGGTGAGTTTGTATGGACTATCGGAAGCATAACAGTGCAACTTGCAAAGTAACAGTGCAACTTGCAAAGTAACAGTGCAACTTGCAAAGACCACTTCCCTGTGCCTTTTATTGATCAAATTCTTGATTGGCTAGCGGGGTGGTCATTCTATTGTTTCCTCGATGGGTATTCCGGCTACAATCAAATCAGCATCGCTTTGGAAGACCAAGAGAAAACTACTTTCACTTTCTCGTTTGGCACATTTGCTTTTAATCGGATGCCGTTTGGTTTGTGCAATGCTCCTGCTACCTTCCAAAGGTGTATGATGTCCATATTCTCCGACATGGTTGATGATTTTCTTGAAGTCTTCATGGATGATTTCTCTATGGTTGGTGATTCTTTCAAGCACTGTCTTCACAGCCTTAGAAAAGTGCTCAAGCGATGTGAAGAAACAAATCTTGTGCTAAATTGGGTGAAGTGTCACTTCATGGTTGACGAAGGCATTATGCTTGGGCACGAAATTTCAAATCATGGGATTGAATTTGACTGGGCAAAGATTGAGATTATTTCAAAGCTTCCTCCACCAACTCCCATGAAAGGTGTTAGAAGTTTCCTAGGGAAAGCCAGGTTTTACAGGCGTTTCATCAAGGACTTCTCCAAGATTGCTAACCCCATATGGAAAGGCCTCAAAAAAGATGTCAATTTTGTGTTTGATGAGAATTGTCTTAAAGCTTTTTAGGAGTAAAAGAAAAGGCTCACCACGGCACCCATTATTGTCACACCAGATTGGTCAGTTCCCTTCGAGCTCATGTATGATGCCAGTGGTGTACCTATTGGAGCAATGCTTGGCCAACGTCACAACAAAGTTCTCAACCCAGTGTACTATGCAAGTAAAACTCTGAATGGGGCACAAATGAATTACATTGTAGCTAAGCAAGAGCTTCTTGCTATTGTGTATGATTTTGAAAAATTTCGAGCCTATTTGTTGGGGTCCAAGGTGGTGGTATACACGGATCATGTGGATCTTCGCTATCTCATGGCAAAGAAGAATTCAAAGCCTCGATTTATTCGATGGGTGTTGTTGTTCCAAGAATTTGACTTTGAGGTCAAGGATCGCAAAGGAACGCAAAATCAAGAAGCAGATCATTTGTCAAGGCTTGAAGAGGCAGGGAGACCAAAGGGAGATCTTGAAATCAATGGTACATTCCCGGATGAACACATATTGGCATTATCTAGAACTTTTGCTCCTTGGTATGCCGATATCACTAACTACTTGGTTAGTGACCTTCTCCCGGACGTATTGGAATCATACCGAAGAAAGAAATTTTTGAGAGAGTGCCGGAAGTACTATTGGGAAGAACATACTTGTTCCACGTGTTTGCCGTCAATATTATTAGAAGGTGTGTTCACGAAGAAGAGGTTTTGTCGATTTTCAAGGCATACCATGAGTCACCGGTTGGGGGTCATCATGGAGGAAATCGGACGGTGGCTAAGTGCTTGGATGTTGATATTATTGGTCTTCCATCTACCATAATGCAAATCAAATTGTCAAAGCTTGCTATCAATGTCAACGACAAGGTTCAATCTCGAAGAGGCATGAAATGCCAATGCACTTTGTGATGGAGATAGAGATCTTTGACGTATGGGTGATCGACTTCATCGGTCCCTTTGTATGTTCTTGTGGAATGAAATACATCTTGGTAGCTGTGGAATATGTGTCCAAATAGGTTGAAGCAGTTGCCTTACCAAACAATGAGGCGAGGAGTGTGACCGCCTTCTTGAAGAAAAACATATTCACGCGGTTTCGCACCACTAGAACCATTCTTAGTAACAGTGGATCTCATTTATGTAACAAGGCTTTTGCGGGGCTACTTGAGAAGTATGGAGTAAAGCACAAGGTAGCCACACCCTATCATCCGCAGTCAAGTTGTCAACTTGAGGTTTCCAATAGGGAGATCAAGAGCATCCTAGAAAAAACTGTGAACGCAAATGGGACCGACTCATCACAGAAGCTAGATGATGCATTATGGGCATACAAACACGGCCTACAAAACTCCTATTGGTGCGTCTCCTTATCGTATATTCTTTGGTGAAACATGTCATCTACCCGTGGAGTTGGAGTACAAAGCTATGTGGGCATTAAAATGACTGAACTTAGACTGGGCTGAGACTGCAAATTTGAGGTTGACGCAACTCAATGAAATGGAGGAATTCCAATTCCATGCTTATGAAACTGCAACTCTGTACAAAGAACGGATGAAGTTTGTCCATGATACGAATATCTTGAAAAGAGAGTTTAAGACGGTTGATTTGGTCTTGCTCTTTAATTTGAGGCTAAAATTGTTTCCATGCAAGCTTAAATCAAAATGGTCCGGTCCATTCAAAGTGGTGACTGTCTCTCCTTATGAAGCGGTGGATTTAGAGTCGACATATGGCTCCCAGACATTCAAGATAAATGGCCAATGCATCAAGCACTATTTGGGAAATGATGGTGAAAAACATTTGGTGGAGCAGCTGGCTCTCAAAGATGGTCCATGCCCGAACATTGAGTGAAATCTAAAGAGCATCAATTCCGTCGTGCCGCGACGTTAAATCAAGCGCTTCATGGGAGGCAACCCATGTGTGGTAACACCCTGTTGTTCCTTGATTTTTTCACCTTTTGGTAGATAGATTTATTTGAGCAATTTAAAGTGTGTGATAGAGTATAGGGGGTTCAAAAGATCTCAACACTTGGTGAGGACGCATAAAATTTGAAGAAAAGGCGCAAAGTGAATTTTGCGGTAGAAATGCAGTCGCATTGTTCTTTTGCGGATCGTATTTTGACCACAAACATAGGCAGAAAGTTAGTCAAAAATTGGAGTTCAATATGTGGTGGAATGTTGCACTCTTCGGATCGTATTTCACTTATGCAACCGCATTGCGCACCGCAGACCCTTCTCTCTCAGCTTGCTCGTTAACATCACCGCATAACACATATACAGTTGCATTGTGTGTTCTACGGTGAAGTTTCCACAGCAGGCTTGCCAGGTTAGCTTCGCACTAATCTCTAACTCTTTTAGAAAAAACAAAAAAAAAAGAGAAAAAGGTAGAAAAGAAAAACAAACGAAAAAGAAAAGACAAAAAGGAACTTGATCGTGCCTAGACTGGGACGGAAAAAAATCGCCCAAGGACTCCATTTGTTACCCTTGCACCTTCTTCTGATATGGCTCCCAGACAAACTCATACCATACCAAAGCTCTCCTCCAAACCAAATTCAAAGAGATCGAGGACAAAATCTGTTGAACCATGGCCCTCCCAGTCTGATGAGGAGGTGTTCCTACCCAAAGTTGATTTGGTAGCTGAAGCAAGGAGAAAGCATGGGGCTGCTTTCCATCTCTTCTAGGTAATAGAGGGGTCTCGGGAGAAGAATAAAGAAGGGCTTATCAAAAGACAACTTCTACCCGAGAAGCAATTGAACTTGAACGGGATGAAAGACAAGTACCCCCATATCCTGGATTACATCAAGATGAGAAACTGGGAGTCCTTCACTGATCCACTGGTTGAATACAACGAATCCATTGTTCGGACATTTTATGCATCGTATGTGGCCTAGTGAAGTGTTTGTCCGAGAGTTTGCTGGTGAAGTGTTTTCCCGAGGGAAAATAGTTTTCTGCCACGACAGTACCATAAACGATCTATATGTCCCAGACTGGAGTCCAGGCACAGCAGAATATGATGAGAAGTTTGCAGATCGGGAAAGTGAACGAGGGTGGATTGCCTCCATAATTGCAATGGGAACCCCTGCCTGGATGAACCCTAGACAGAAGATCAACAAGGAGAGTCTCTCAAGAGAGGGTCGTTTCCGGCTTGCATTCCTCACTTCTAGATTGATACCAACTCAGAACGAAAAGGATATTGCATTGAAAAGGCACTCCTCATTGCATGAATCATGACTGGTATTAATATAGATGTAGGGTGGTGATATTTCACGAGATAGGGATTAGAGCCACACAAAAGGCCACCTCACTTCCATTCCCTTCCTTGAACATAACACTGTGCGAGGCTACGGGAGTCCCGGTTGATGAACGCAATGACAGAAAAGGAAAAGAGCCAGGGTTCTGATATCACCCGCCTTGGTGATATTGCTATCCCACAACTGGTCCAAGTTCAGGCACAAATTACTGCAGAGCCATCATATTCCCAGCCTATTTAGGTCCCTTCATCTACTGAGGTGCCATTTTCCACTCCCCAGCCTTCTTCTCAAGACACTACTCCCCATCCTGCTACGGCAATTCCTGTTGTCTCCAATCTTGGTCTATTTTCTTAGCATGCCAATGCTAAAGTTGACCAAATTCTAAAGACATTGACGGGTCTTATAAATCAAGCCCAGACCCCCATTCAAGTCTCAATGGCATCCAATCAGCAGCAGCACTCAGACTATGCGGAGCGCTTGTAGCAACTTGAGTTGCAGGTGGAGAAGATAGAGCGGGGCGAAGTGAGTGGGTTTCCTGAACTCAAGAATGAGGATTCTTCTATGAAGGTTGAATTCCAAAAAATGCAAAATTGAATTTCTATCTATCATCCCTCCTCCCCACAGATGATGATCAGGGTACACGTCTAGCACCTCCAGATTTGGGTCTTGACTTCTCGACATTGATGACTGAGCCTATCCTTCCTACCCCCGGAGCTTCCCAGCCTAAAGCTCCTCTAGCTCCTATTGTGATCCCTTCTGAGGAGGACTACGGAGGTTCTGATAAATTAGAGGATGAGGAGGATGAGAAGAGTTCAGGGTACCCGAGAGATGAAGTCCCTCAAGATAAGGGAAAGCAGATTGTTGATGCCTCAATTGAGGATGCTACTCTTGAGGAAGGTGTCGATGACAAAGCAGAGCGAGTAGATATCCAGCAGGAAATCCAGAGGTCATTAGTGGACAAGGCCATTGTTGTTGTCCCTGTGGCCACCCCATCATCAGTGGGTGAGTCCAGCAGTTCACAGGCTCCATCACCTGCACCATCTCCAGCTCTAGCTCCAACTCCTACTCTTGACCAGCCTGAGTGCATCACTTCTCAGACTGAGATTTCATCAATCCCAGTTTCCACATCTAAGGGTGACCCCTCCAGCATTCAGGCGGCTACTGAATCCCATAGCACTTTGTGTGCCTCAGGGAGCTTCACCTCAAACTCGTCTCTATATTTTTATGTATTGGGGAAAATGCATGCTTTAAGTTGGGGGTGGAAGGGTATTGTCGATATTTTTGTGTAGATATTCTTGTGTGATATTGGATGTTTGAATTAGAATATTTGTATATATTTATGTCAGTAGTTTAACCATCAAACTCATGTACTTATGCGTATTTTGTGTTCGGTATTGGGTTTTTCATTATGATGTTAATATTAGTGTTTATTTTATGTTCATAATAGTGACGTGTATAATAGTGTGGTATTCAAAATGGTGTTTTTAAAGTTTGTATTCATCGTTTTTCTTATATAAGAAAAACACTAAAAACAAGTAGGTAGTTATTAGGAATCAATTCCCTTTAGTTTTTCTTTTCCCGGTTCTTTTTCAAGGGTGTAATAGTAGAACCATGATCGTAGGATGAATCGTTTTGATCGGTTTGGTGTAATTGCCCAGTATCAAGCATGTGCGTCTGGACATATCATATACCCCTCTTCACATATAAAAAAATTATTTTTGTCGACTTTTCCCGATGATGGAGTGATTGACAACTTTCGTAAGGGAATTAGTCTTTGTGATAAACTTTGTGAACCTGAGGCTAGCTATGTGACTCTATGGAGACCTAGAGTTATACGTATGTCTATGATTAAAGCCTTGAGTTGCCAATTGTTTACTCGGAAGCATCAAACTATGTGAATGAAGCAGTTCATGTGCCATGTGTGTGAAAGTTCTTTGTGTGTATATAACTCTAGTGTCTACTTCTATCATCTAGAACTTGCCCAGTTGCTCTTTCAAATGCTAATGATAGTATTCTTGATTGTAGGAATGATCTTAGGCATTCTTTGTATGATTTACTAAACCTCTGAACCTTTAAAGTCGACATGTACATAAACAATACCGCTAGTACCCAATTTGATCCTATAAGCCTTTTCTATGGCAAACTCATTACAAACTTCTTCCCTTTTTGGTAGAATAATACCCTCTTTTGAACCCGGCCCTCCTTGAATACTGAGAATGAGGCTAAAGGCCTTAGTTGGGGGGTAGTGTCATAGTGGAGAATGGGAAGATGGTACGTTGAGCTAGGACGACATACCTCTAATGTTTTTTATATTAATTGCTTAAGCTCCAAAAGAAAAAAAGGGTATGTATATAAAGTATGGATCCTTAAATCAAATTAGAAGAGGTATGTAAGGTGGTTCTATGTTGGAAACTAGTCACAAATGAGGCTATAAAGGTTTGAAAAGAAGCAAAGAAAAAAAAAGATATTCAAAGTGAAAAAGTTTGAGTAGTGTTCAAGGAGGGTGAAGTCATTTATACCCAAATATCTATCCATCCCTACCCGAATCCTACATTACAATCTTAAAAAGACCTTATGAGACCTCCAACCAAGCATTCTTGAATAAGCAGGCAATCAAAATAAGAGCAAGCTTATGGTATGAAACGTTGTCACACTTGAAGTTCTTTCTGAGAGTGAGTGTGTTTGTAAATGGTCCCTTTTTGTTGTCCTCTTAGATATTGTGATTTTGGGACCTTCTTTCTAGTGAAGGTACATGAACTGTGGAGTTAAACAGAAGTTGAGCTATTTGAGTCAAATGCAATTGCACTCACGTGAGGGTAACAATTTGTCGCAATGTCTAAGGCTCAAAGTTCACAAGTTGATTAGTTTTCCTTGTATATACTATCAGTTCAGGAAGGGTAAAACAATTGCATATTCATGCTTGAAATACTAGGAATGAACACCATCCTTCGTCATTATTGTTTCGTGTTTTGTAAATAGAGTCTAAAATAGGCTAAGTATGTTTTAGTTGCTTGAGGACAAGCAAGAGTTTAGGTTGGGGGTGTTGATGTGCCATAGAATTTCGGCACATTTCAATACTAATTGCTTAGATTTTAGCTTGTTTTAATGAAATTATAACTGATACTAATGTAGTTTTGTGACTTCTACAGTACATAAGGAAAGGGAACTCAAGAACATGGAAATGGAAGCAAAAAGACAAGAAAAGAGCAAAAAATTGCACAAATGGTGATCTGCGCTTCACTAAGTGATCATAGATCAGACATGCAAGTCGCATAATGGAAAAAAGAATAGCAGACTAAAGCAAAGTCCTGAGCTTAATTTCAAGTGAAGAATGTGGTTCAAGATGAGACAGCATAATTAAAATGTGGTCCGCAGAGTGATCGCATAACCAACCATGAAAACGACTGAAGTTCAAAGATGCGAGACAAACTGCGGCCACATAACTCAAATGCGGACCGCATAATGGTAATGCGATGAAGACCTGTAGACTAGGGTTTCAATCTACGATGTAGGTGTTGAAAATGCGGACCGCATACATGTTCTATGATAAGAATGTGGTCGCATATCGGACTTGAAAGGGCAATTTTGTCCATTTTCTTTCCCGATTTTCACCCCACTATAAATAGTTTTATGAAGCCTTTGTGGGATCTTCTTGTCTAGTCTTTCACTACATTCCAAGACATAAATATTCTATATTTTTGGAAGCTTTTGGTAGAAGATTCTCTACTTTGTAAGCATTAATGGAATTAAATATTAGTTGGTCCTTGTATTTTAGCATGTGTAGCCAACTTTAAATACTAAGGTTATGGACCCTAAATGGGTGTTATGTTAATGGGTGTTTAACATTGAATATATGTATAATTGTTGGTTGATATTTATTTACTTCTCATTCTTCATTTATTGTTGGTGGTTGCAAACATTAACAAAAGCCATTAAATTCTTGCTTTGCTTTGGAATGTGGGTTAAAATATGGTAAAAGTAAATATCAGTGACTCAAGACTTTTAACCTTGTTTAATAAAATCGCTTAGGAATAAGTGGGTTTTAGTTGTCATACATTGATGATTCTTCATTGAGACTCTTTTACGTTTGGAAAAATTATTAAGAGGAAATATTATCTCAACTATTGGAAAATATTGGGTAGTATATTAGGCATCATTTGCATATCAAAAGAACCTTCCATTAGAAATATATCATATTAACACCTGTAAATATTACACTTCATTAAAGGGGACACACCCTTGGTTGCTTAATCAAATTGATCACTCGTTAAATATTTCAATTAGTCGTTACTTCAAATAAAACTCCTTACATACTCGTGTTACTACAAACCACTATCTTGTTACTATTAACCGAATAGAGATAAGACTTTAGTTGAGCAACACACTGAACAAGTAACCTTTTCATACCTATTCCCTGTGGGATTCGACCCCAACCTTTTTGGATTATTATATTTGACATTAACCGCCTTACACTCTTAATTAAAGTGTAATTTGAGCGTATCAAGTTTTGTCATCATTGTCGGGGAATACGGTTTTGAAATTACTATTTAGTCTGTACTTTACTTAACGTCTATTTCCATCACACTTTGACAGGTTGACCTCTCCATTACACTAGAAATGAAAGATAACTCTTCTACCTCAACAAATAAACCTGCCGGTCTAAAATAGCCATCGGCTCCGCCTCATTAGTCAAATATTTGTCCAACTGGACAGAGCTGAAATCTAACATATGGGACAGATTGCAGGGATGTTGATGGAGCATGAACACGTGGAATACCGGATGCATTGCTAATTGACTAGGGGGCAATACGAGCTTGTAGGCCACATCTCCCACCCTCTAAAGTATCTCAAAAGGTTTGGTGTATCTAGGGCTAAACTTGCCCTTCTTTCCGAACCTCAATACATCCTTGATAGGTGAAACCTGGAGCAATACCCGCTCTCCAACCATGAATGCAACATTACAAACTCTACTATTTTTATAACTCTTATGCCTAGACTACGCTGTGCAAAGTCGCTCCTGAATAATCTTGACCTTATCCAAGGCATCCTGTACAAAATCTGCACCGAACATATGAACCTCCCCCGGTTCAAACCATCCAACCGGCGATCAATACCACCTACCATATAATGACTCATAGGGATCCATCTGAATGCAATCCCTTCTCACTTATATGACCCATTCTTTTGTACCACAAATCTGCAGAAATCTCATCTTGTACCCTCTACTAAATTTCTCCGGATCTTCTGGAGCAATCGAGATTTGGTTGTACCCAGAATACCTATTCAAGAAACAATAGAAGGCACGCCTAGCAAGTCGGTCTAACATCTAATCAAAAAAAGGCAAAGGAAAATGATCCTTGCTGGTCATGTTATTCAACTTGCTGTAGTCCATGCATACCCTCAAATCGGTGACTGTGGTAAGAATCAACGCATTTGTGAATTTCCAACCACGATCATGCCACCCTTCTTTGGTAAATATTGCACTGGTCAATTCCAAGAGCTATCAGAGATGGGGTACACAACCCCGTCATCAAACCACTTAATCACCTCTTTTTCGCAACTTCTTGCATTGCCTCGTTCAACCTCCTTTGATGCTCCAAGGAAGATTTTTCATCATTTTCCAGAATAAGATGGTGCATACATAATGGGGGTTTATCCCCTGAATATTAGGTAACGTCCATCCAATTGTCTCTTTTTACTTTTCAAGCACATCCAATGTGGCATAAACTTGCATGTTAGTAAGACAAAAAGAAATAATAACTGGAGAAGTATACTTAGGGCCTAAGAACTCATAAATGAGGTGTGGCGACAGCGGTTTCAACTCCAACACCAATGGCTCCTCAATTGAATATTTTGTTGGTGGAGTTTTCTTATTTTCAAGATTCAAAGATAGTTTCCTCGGCTCATAAGAGTAAGAGCCCATCCTATGTAAATCATTCACGCACTCCACTCGGCCCTCATCATCATTGATATCAAGATTCAACAATACAGCCTCCAAAGGGTCCTACACATTGATCATTGCACTTGTATCATCAACTATCACTGTCCTGACAAGGTCCACAAAAGGGTATACCTCTGGACTATTGGGTTGCTTTATTGACTTGCACACACGAAAGACCACTTTTTCATCACTCACCTTAATGATGAGTTCCATTGCTTCCACGTCAGCTAAGGCCTTCCCCATAGCAAGGAAAGGTCTCCCCATGATGATTGGAACTTCATAATCCACCTCAAAGTCCAAGATCACAAAATCAACTGGCAAGATAAATTTGTCCCCCCGGGCATGCATATCATCAATAATACCCGATGGTATCTTCATCGTTCTATCCACCATTTATAATCTCATGGAAGTCAGCCTTGGATGCCCAATACCCAAAGTCTTGAAAACTGAGTAGGGCATAAAATTGATACTAGCCCCCAAATCACATAGAGCCTTAGCAAAATCCACACTCCCAATGGTGCAAGGAAACGGTGAAAGCACCCGGATCTTCAAGCTTCGGGGCCATTGAATGCCCTATTGCACTAAGTTGGTGAGTTATCCTTACAGTTTCACAATCCATAGACTGATTCTTTGTCATCAAGTCCTTCATGAATTAAGCATACCCCGGTATTTGTTCAAGGGCCTACACGAAAGGCACATTAATGGATAAGCTCATCATCATGTCAATGAACTTTTAAATTTGATTCTTATTTTTCTACTTCACAAGCCTTTGAGGATAAGGTGGAGGTGGTCTTGGCAAAGGAGTATTGGCTTTAGGCACAACCGGCTCCGGCATGTCTGTTACATGTTCCCTAGACGGATTCACATCATTTTGAGTTTCCACCACGGCATCTTGAATATTAATCCTCACTTCTTCATTCACGTTCTCATCAATCACATTTTCAACCACCCAGGGAACTTCATCTTCATGCAACTCAACATCATTTCTCAAAATTTGCTTTGGGTTGGAGGCATTCACAATACCTTCTCGTCCATTCATTGCAGTTACCGTCATAACATGATTGTTCCCACCCTTTGGGTTCACTACCGTATCACTTGGTAGAGCACTCTTAGGGCGAGTAATCAAGGACTGTAATATTTGGCCCAACTGAACCTCCAAATTTTGAATTGAAGTATCGTGGGAAGACAACTGACCATCAGAATCCGCCCTCTTTTTATCATTTGTTCGAACATAATTTAAATTCTCCCTATATAATTGCTAGAATAACTAGGACCTTGAGATGGAAATGAGGGTAGATTGTTCGATTGTTGGTACATTTGGGGCCTTTGAAATCGTTTCCCCCGGTTTCCTTCGTTTCCATTTTTCCATCCACCTTGATTGTTGTTACAACCTCAATTATTGTTATTACCATTCAAATTTCCTTAATTGTTTTGATTGTTGTTCTGATTACCCCTGCTATTGTTTTGATTGTAGTTCCCCCAATTACAATTTCCTAGTTGTTGATTTCCCAATTTCCTTGGGGTCTCCATAGTTGTTGGTTGGAAGAATTTCCCTTTTGGCCTTCATAATTATTCACATATTTCACCTCTTCATTTTGTCCATCATAACTACCATCTTAAAATGCACCACACTCATTGTCAAATTGCTCAGAATTTCCTTGATTCTGTTTACTTCTTTGTATTCTTTTGTTGACAAGCATGTTAACACCCTCCATGGCATTCACTTGGCGGGGATTTTGAACTTATTGCAACTGTGCATTTCCTAAATGGTTCATAGTAGTTGCCAACTCAGCTATAGCATGGCCATGATCATGTAACTCCATGTGCAAATGAGTTATCGTAGGGTCACCCTAGGACACATTGGATCAACTTTACTAAGCAGAATAAGTGGAAGCCATCTCGTCAAGAATGTCACTAGTCTCATCATAAGACAGCTTCATAAAGTTACCCCCAGCAAGTTGGTTCACTATGCATTGGTTTGTTTTATTAATGCCCCGGTAAAAGGTTGGATCATCGCCTCAGCCATATCATTGTTGGGCTTTCCTTCACCATTGTTCAATAACGCTCCCAAATCTCATGCAAAGGTTCGGTGGGCTCTTGCTTAAAAGCCAAGATCTCATATCTCAATGCAGCCATATGCCCCGGTGAGAAAAATTTTGCAATGAACTTGTCCGCCAACTCATCCCCAGTAGTGATGGAATGGTTCGTAGGTTGCTCAAGCCTATCCAATGCCTTCCCTGTAAGTGAAAATGGGAAGAGGCTCTCACCCGAAGAGCATCCTCGGACACATTAGTTTGCTTGCTCCCCCAACATATATCCACAAACCTCTTGAGATGTTTGTAAGCATTTGGATTTGCACTGCCCTTGAATTACCCACACTGCTCTAGCAATGTCAGCATCACGTTGGTTATTTTAAATATCCCGCCCAGATCCGGGGTTGGACGCTTGCGTAGCCTTGGTTCGGAAGCACTTGAGGATCCACTCTTAGAGGTGGCAGAGGAAGGTATGGAATATTTTCATTGGCATTAATATTAGCCTGGCGGCCTCTACGTTGTCCTTGAGGTACAAGAGGCACCTCATCAGTTTCAACATCATCTACCTCCTCCCCTGCAATCACATTTCCAAGAGGGTCATTAACATTTGGTGCCACTTTGTACCTGAATTTGTGACACAAACAAATTAGTAACAGAGAAGGAAAGAAGAACAATACACAAAACTATTTAGACAGATAGCCAAAACTATTAGCTCCATGGCAACAACGCCAAAAAGTGATCGAGGCCAACTCTGCACTACTATTGAGTAGTGAGAGAGGTTAAAGCAGCTTTTACCCGATTAAGGTCGGGATCGATTTCCACAAGGAGCAAGATATTGGAGTCGGGTGTCTATCTAAAGTGGAGCTGTCTATTTGCTCTTAATTGCACTTCTACACATTTTGGTTTTGATTATGATTCTAATTTTATTAATCTACAATGCACAATTAAACTAAAATGAGCTATTGTTAAACTATTGGGAGTTGTTCAAATGAATAAAAGGCACTAGGGTAGTGACTTTTGCCTAAATGGTCAATTGACGGATTCTTGAGTATAAAGCTAGATTGTCACATTTGAGGAGTATGATACAACCATTGCACGATTCTATTCACTCTATACCTCTCAGTAGTTCGAGTGATTTTTCTCTAATTCACTTTCTCAATATCAATTGGGTATGCAAATATACATAAGCAATCAAGGTTTAAGTCGGGTATTACTATCTCTAGATTTAACCCTTTAATTGGGACCATTAATCCCTTGATTATGCCCCAATTCTTTGTTGGACTAATTTCATGGACTTAGGCTCTCTTTCTCAAGGAGATCCAAAGTCTACTAGGCATAAACTAGTGTCTGCAACCACGGATTCACAATTATAACCCTAAATTAGCCCAAATATCAAAGACGCATAGACAATCAAGCATCAAAATACAAGACCCATCAATTACCCACACTGGGGTTGAGCCAAAACCCTAGCTTATGGGTCTAGCTACTCTTAATTTAAGAAGAAACAAAGCAATAGATAAAGAGAAACTCATAATAATTAATTGCTAAATTAAACTTGAAAATTCAATGTTAAAAACATGCTAAAATTACTCGAAATAGCTAAAAGGAATGACGTAACGAGCAGAAGTCTGAGTACAAACATCTGATGACCTAAAAATAAAAATAATCTATTTACACTACGCTGAAAAATCAAGACAAAAAATATTCCTGTGGCGCTAGTGCGAACCGCACAAAAATGAGTGTGGCCGCACTAAGGCTCTAAACTTGAATAATCAGTTCTCTGAACTTAGGCAACAGGGACAACACAAAATCGAGTGCGGCTGCGGTGGCTTCCTTTGCGGTCTACACAAAAAGGAACTCGGATCGCATGGAGCTTCAACCTCCAAAACACCACCTCTCTGAACCTTGGCTCCTCGGACGCACTAAATCGAGTGCGGCCCTAATGATCCTAATGCAGACTGCACAAAACCCCTTGCGGCCACATTTTCGATTGGCTTAAATAACAACCTCTATGAACTTCACTTGTACGGACCGCACAGAATGGTGTGTGGCCTCACTGGACCTGTTTGACTAAGCTTTGTCTTGTCTTGGTACTTGTGCAAGTTTCTCTCCTTTTTGAGCTGGTCTTTGACATCTTGTCACCTTGTTGATAAAACCTACAATCAAGCCTAACTTTTGAGCCTTTGGAACTATTTTGTTTACATTTTTAATCAAAGCATGAGCAAGAAGGAGTGTAAAATGCATCATAATTCCTAGTTATCATCCCTCATGCCCGGATTCCAAAAATGTTTAATCATCAACATTACCCATGACACCACGAACTCAAATATATAATTTATTCATAATTCCACGTCAAATTTATGGTCAAAATCCAAGAATACCGAATTTTATTATTCATGTATTTAACTCACGATGTGAAAAATCATTTACCTAGTGGAGGATAACAAAAATGCTCCTTCAAAAATCACCCCATGCTCGGCTCTAATGGAAGATTTGAGATAAAATGTGCCTAAACCCGTCTATGCATACTTATATACTGCCCATACGACCATCTTCGCAAACACGATACTAACCTTGCATTTGCGAAGCTCAAAAAATTCAGGACTAGAAACTTTACTTCGCAAACACGAGGTTGGTCTTGCAAATGCGATACCTCACCAGGCTACTCATTCGCGAAGACATCCACTCCATCGCGGACGTGAAGACCAATCTCACCTACGCATCTTCTCTAGCGCGAACGCATAGAATTGACGTCCAAATGTATGAGAACGCGAGCTACCAGTCGCAAACACAAAGCACAAAATTCTTAGCATTCATATATCCTTCTTCGCGCATACGTGAATCATTTCGCGCTCGCGAAGAACAAAACTAGGAACAGCAGCAGCAAAGTAAGGAGAAATGACCTGTAACCATCCTAAAACACACCCGAGGCCCCCGAAACCCCGTCCAATCATATCAGCAAGTCCAGAAACATAACACGAAACTGCTCGAGGTATCAAACCAGACCAAACAACATCAAAACAATGAATCGACGATCAAAATATTTCTTTAAACTTTCAAACATTAAAACTTCGACGAGCGCATATTATTCATACTTAACCATAGTGGAATAGCACCAAACTTTACGTACAAGTTATAAATTACGATATGAACCTATTCCAAAGCTCGAAACCTCAACAGACATTGATAACAACAAAGTGAAATTCAAATCAAACTTAATTAATTCTTAAACTTTCAAAATGCCAACTTTCCATAATAAACGTCGAAATGATCACGGACAATCCGATACTCAACCCGAAAAATAAACCCAAGTATGAAATCATCATATGAACCTATTGGAACCTTCAAATACTGATTTCGAGGCTGTTTAATAAAAGTCAACTCTTCCAAATTTAAGCTTTCTAATTGAGAATGTTTCTTCTGAAATAACTCTAAACTTCCTGAAATTCAATTCTGACCATGCGTATAAGTCATAAAACATGAAGCAAAGCTACTCATAGTCTCAAGACGCCAAACAACATGCTAGATCTCAAAATGAAAATTCGGGTTGTTACACGAAGACACCATAATAACAAATGCGGTCAAGAATTTCGCAAATGCGAAGTAGACTCCTCTTGTCCGTGATGGCAAATGCGATCACCTCCTTTGCAAAAGTGAAAGTCCACAGTTTGTAAATGCGAAAAAATTCTCGAAAGTTTGAGACTCACATAGGCCAACCTATGTTCAAAAATGAGAATAATTCTTCACAAAAGTGAGGATCGCAATTGCTAGCTAGACCTCGCAATTGCGCGATCTGCAATAGAGCACCAAAATTGGTTTTAAACCAGTAGACTTTTGTCACGCCCCAAATCGAGGGGCATGACCGGCGCCCAACCGGGTAGCCCCATTCAAGCGTACCTGGGTACCTTTCCTATTCCCACATATTAGCCCACATTATTCATCATTAACTAACCAATGATACTTGATGCAACTGAAAGTACACGGAACTTCTCTTTTACAAAACCAACATATTATCATTAACGACTAACATAGTTTACATGATACAGTGCCCACTTCATACTCATATTATACATAAGTTCTTTAACCACTTCATTCGGTCTACAGAGCCTCTAAGATGAAGAAAATAATACAATACTTGCCGGTGACAAGGCTCCGTCTATACCTTTATAATAAAGATGCAAAACCCAAAAATACAACAACAAAGGTGGCATGAGCCACACAGGGCCCGGAAGGAAAAGGGCTCACAAATACAAACATTACCGATAGGGAAGGAGGAGGAGCTACGATCGGTGGACTCTAGTGCCTACTGCGGATCCACCTACAATCATAACACGAATATAGCGCCACCGGCAAAAGAGACGTCAGTACACTGGAATTGTACTGGCATGTATGAACAAACTTTGTCCCAAGTAAACTCAAACTGAAGATACATATACAAGTAGAAAGCTCAATTACAAACGAATTAAAAGCCAAGCACTTCACAAATATATGGTACAACTAGCCAAATAAAGGGGCAATCAGTGCCCCATAGGTTACAACCTCTCCTGCTGTCTCCTTTCACAATTCCACATTATTCATTTCATAATTTCTGTTCATTTCAATAGTGATATTGGATCACTTTTTCCACCCTTATTACCTCGGAAACCCTTATTACCTCGGCCACTCTTATCACACCAACCCACACCTTTTTTTCACCGTGTTGCGGCGCGCAACCCAACCCTACCTGACAGTTTCAATCCACAAACTACATACAACACAGCAACAATTACAATGGATCAACAATAGCACATTGCTAAGGTGTACCACAACAAGGAATAAAGTGTTCCCACAACTAACAACAACAATTGCCTCATGTTCATCAATTCGTACTAAGTGTTTCCACAACTATCAACAACAATTGCCTCATGTTCATCAATTCGTACAAAGTGTTTCCACAACTAACAACAATAATTGCCTCAATTCATCAATTCATACACGATCCGAGTTACCACAATAGTTCTGATTTCACCATGTCAGAATTCTTTTCAATCACATGTTCCTCAAATATTGCCACAAGATGTTACCACAGAAGTATACATCACAAGAGTTTCACAATAACCCCACATGGATATCAAGTACCAAGCAATTTCACACATCAACACTAGGCGATTTCACAAGGATCAAAGTTAGTCATACATACCTGGAATTGAGTATACCCTTTAAGCTTATACTCCAATTCACCAAGCAATCAAGACGGGTCAATCTATTACAAGATCAGCATATAGGCCTTAAAATTGGAACTCATAATTATTACCCAATTCACTTTTTACTAGATTTTAGGATTTTAAATACATGCATGAAGGTTTTATCAAGAGCTTCAAAATCTAGGGCATGAGGTTCCCTTCCCAAGCTTATGTTCAAAAATTTAGGGGAAATGGGTTAGGGATTTCACCATTGAAATCAGAATTGAAGACAATGCACCAAAATTTACCGTGCTCCAGTGATTTTGAAAGATCAATTGATCAAGAAATAGCTTTCTCTCTCAAGAACTCTCTATTACTCTCTCTTATTTTGTTCATAAAATGTGATAAAAATGAGGGATGGGGTATTTTATTAAAAGAGGGGTTGGGTTTAGAATTTTGAAAAATAACTGGGCGAGCACGATCTGCGACGCAATTCTGCAAACGCAGAACAGACATGCGGTCCACAGAAGGGTCCCAAGTTTCGGACCTTCTCTTGTTGGGAATACGGTGGATATGCGGTCCGCATTCCTGTTCTGCGGTCGCATAATGTACCGCAGAACTAATCTTTGAAATTCTTTAGGGTTCATATGTGGTCATTATGCGGTCTGCATATTGATTATGCAATCGCAGATCTGACCGCATTTTCTACACCAAAACTTGACGTATCTCGGAAAACTTCTGCGGCAGAAATGCGGTCCGCATACATGATCTGCGACCGCATTCTGGACCGCAGATTTGACCTTTTCTGGAAAAATTTCGACTCCAAATTTGTAAGTGCAAAACAGTAAAAGGAATCCGACCCACGTAGGTAGACTCGACTATGTGAGCTGCTAACATTTGAGAACTCATTTTCACGGGGCCTTACAACTTTTCATTAGGAAAACTCATCTGAAACTCGCCCAAGCCCCTTAGACTACAAATCAAATATGCACACAAGTTTAATAATATCATAGGAACATACTCGCGCAATCAATTTACCTAAATAACATCTAAATCTACAAATTGATCCTCAAAATGAATGAAATTTTAAAATAAAACTCAGGAACACTAGAATCACATTTAAGCATTCAAATCATGTCAGATCAATTTTGAATTGAACAAAATTTTGCATACAAATTTAAAATATTAATACAAAACTATTTCAAGTTTCAACATTAAAATCCTAACCGGTTAGCTAAGAAGTAAACTTAGGGTTAAGGTTAGTGAATTCTCAAACTTTCGAAATGCTAGTTTTCGCAAAATGAGTCAAATCAAGTTAGGGACCTCTAGTTTCAATTGGGCATACACCCAAGTTTAAGATCTTTATATAAACTAGTGGAAATCGTTAAAATACCGATCTGAGGTTGTTTTTATAAAATATTGATTGCGGTAAACTCAAGCTATTATTTAAAGCCAAAATTCATGTTTCTTTAAAATTTTCGCATAAAAGCTTTTCAAGTAGTGATATGGACCATGCACGCAAACCATGAAATATCAAACAAAGCTAATAGAGGTCTCGAAACAATGAATTAAGGGCTAATACTCAAAATCACCTATAGGGTCATCATAAAATATGTCGATGTATCTTATTATGTTTTGCTTGTTGTAATCAAAGTTGAATGTTATCTAAATATATCTATATTTATTAATTTTTTTTATGTCTAACTTCTCATTCATTTTCCTAAATGTATTGTTTTCTATAAAATTAAAATGTCTAGCAGTTATTTTTGCTTAATTCTTGACTTATACTAACGTTTTCTTTTTGCAGTGACTTAATTCTTGATTTATGCCAATTTATAACTCTAATTTGCTTACATGTATGATTTTTTTGTAGATATGGCTTGTGGGAAAGGCAGATATATCATAACTCGTGGAGGCAAGTTCTCGTTTAGGGGTAAGGGAAATTCTGTTATTCGTGCAATGCCCTGATGCATGTTCTCCCATACTTAGTCCTCAACAAAGTCGTACAAGTTCTTCAGGTGGCCGAGATCACATAAACCAAGTACAAAAATTAGCTCCTCGCTATACGACACCCGTTCAAATATCAGATCAAGATAGTGCCCCAACCATCTATTCTTAATCATCTCCTAATACTAAACCTTTTAATCAGTCCGGCCTGACACAATTTTAGCACAATTAAACCCGAGTTAGCCCGGCACTACAGCATATAGGGTGGTCTGGGATGGATTGGACGGGGAGTGGATTTTAGACAAATACATTTTGAACATTGCTGCACCGAAACCCGTTGAGGCCACTACCCGTTAACAGGCTACATCCCGGTTCAACCCGTTATTGGGTTAAATTTTTTTATTTTTTTAATTCATTTACCGTTGCTAATAAAATTTAATTAAAAGAATTAGCACAACCCACCCGAGCCCATTATGTCCGAACCCGGATGGGCCCACAAAAACTCACAAATTCTTAACCTGTTATCAGCCCGCTAACCAACCCAGTCCGTTAATAAATGGGTTAATTTTTCTTGTTCAGCTCTTCTCAGCCCGCCCATTTAACTTCTCTACCTAATACACCCGATAAGGGTAACCCAATAGGTGAGGGCATGTCTACTCAAAGTGACATAATAAGCGAAGGCAAGTGCACCAGCAGTA
Source organism: Nicotiana benthamiana (assembly GCA_034376525.1). NCBI lineage: Eukaryota > Viridiplantae > Streptophyta > Magnoliopsida > Solanales > Solanaceae > Nicotiana > Nicotiana benthamiana. The sequence goes on along the minus strand of CM067339.1, from coordinate 41,422,422 downwards.
GTGGGCAGCAGACACTTGTTACTCTTGCTCTTATAGGGTTAATCCATGCTTTTACTATTAGTTTTGATATATATTTTTCATATATGATACACCTTCAACTATTGTCTTCAAATTTTTCAAGGTTAGAACCTAGTAGATTCTTCTCCAAGAATATATTTAGCACTTTCAAGCATGAACTTGATCCCAAAAGATAAAAAACTTTTACTGGAGGGAATTCAAGGTATAACTATTAATCATACAATGAATTTAGTAAGGGTATTAACAGTTATAAACAACGTTAATAATGTTATTATTTTATAAAATTAATATTTTATTGGAACTCTTCCATTGATAGTGCAGTGAGGGGCCAATACAGTAGTAAGGCATCAATAAGGAACAAAGATTTTATTTGCAAGATGAAAACTACAAAAGTTAGGCTAAGAGGTGTTCCCGAAGAAGTGTGGGAAAGTTTGAATCAACTTTGGAAAGATCCCAATGTGTTACAATTCTAAAATAAATGCGAAGAATTATTATTGTGGTAGAAGTGGAGTCTCCATTGGGACTCACACGGGCGGCTTTGTCTCCATTAGGAAGTATCGCAAGAGACCTGTAAGAATATTATTTATGTGCTATTTCATAACTGATAGTATGCAAGTACAACTAATTACTGGTTTGTGGTTAATTGCATGGTTTCATCATACAATTTATATTTTTGACTTGGGTTGTCAAGGAATGTACTTTGTTTAACTCATAAGCTGTAGTACAAATTTAGCTTTTCTTTGTTATCTGTAAGTCTCACTATCAACTAGTCCTTCTGTATTACTAATACTATTAATGTATTACTAGTACAATTAATCTATTCTTGAACAAACTGATTTAGAGTACCAGCTTAATTATAACTTGAGTGTACCTACAGTTGATGTCTTTCATTCAAATAGTTGAGGTCCATTTTGTGCTTCTTTCTCATGTTCATTAAATAAAATTTATTATGCTTCATTATGTTGTTGCAAATACAATACTTATCCCCGTGTTCCAAAAATCTCCTATGTCTTTTCCAAGAAATTCAATCTTTGAAGGGAATTATTAATCTAACTTGACTGTTGTTATAGAATATAGATCATAAGTGATGCCAATGTTATTTAGATGAAAAGGAAGAAACAAAGCCTCGGAACTACTACTACTACTAAGTGACTGTTATTATAGAGTATAGACTATAATTGTTGCCAATGTTATTAGTATAGGCTGTGGAAAAGGATCGACACTCAGTACTGATAGATTTTAAATACTCTTGACTTATGTTTTGATGATCTAACAAACATACTTATAAGAACTAAATAGGGAATCTGACCTACTTCGATTGCTGCAAACTTGAACGGATCCGAACTAAGGATGAACCGCTACAGATTCAGGATCTAGGAACCAAACAAGGACATGATGCTCTTGTGGTTCCTATGTAGCACTACAGAGTCATTTGGACACAGCTGAAAATTAAGTGACTGACGGTACTGTTTTTGCCGCACTGCAATATACTATCATCCCACTCATTCTCTAACCAAAATAAAGCACTCACATCACTTCAAGTGATGCGATCAAGATGTACCTGTTGAATCCTCATAAAAATACATCACTGGAAGGTTTTTATTTTCAGTCAAGCCTTATGCAAAAAAACAGAAATATCATCCTGTCAAGCTTGAAGAACAAGGTTGAACATCACTATGGACCAGTTCCTAAAAGATTGATTGTTATTGTCCTAGTTGAGTTGTAACCTTGTTGTTGTACTTATTACATCTCCTAAATCGCTTACTTAGAAGCATACTAGAATTAGTCATAAAGAAAAGTGTTTGTAATCGTAGAATTACAAAGTGGCTTGTGGTATTAGCACCACAAGTTAGAAAAAGCCTTTGTAACTATGATAGTCACAAAGTGGCTTGTGTAAAGGTATCACAAGTTAGCTGAGTAAATCCTTTGCAATAGAAAGTATTGTGAAGTAGATAGTAATAGGAAAGAATACAAGTTAGTAAAGTTAAAAGCCTACAGGTGTAGGTCGTGATTTTTTTATCCCCTTGTGCAGAATTTTTTCATGTAAAAATCCTCTACCTCATTTACTTACTACCTTACTAAGTGCTCTCAACAGAAACTTATAGAGGACCAGTTACTCTATGACTTGGTAGATCCATAAAAACTAACAATTGGTATCAGAGCAGGTTCCTCCTATCGGGTTAACACCTAGGAAGATCCTCATGACGGCTTCACATAATTTTGAAGAAGGTCAATCCATATACCACCCAGACAAGTTTGATGAAAAATGCTATTGGTGGGGATAAACTAGAATGCATGATTTTATCACGGCCGAGGATTGCGAGCTTTGAGATATCTGCGATGGTCCGTTTGTTCCAATCAAGGTACTAAAAAAATTTTCATTTTCATTGAAAAAATGCCAGCGGAGAATACACTGAAGCAGACAAGAAGCAATGGAGAAGAATTTTCGTGGTAAGAAAAATCTTGTATATGGTTTGGAAACTAAAGAGTACGACAGAATCTCTACATATGACAATGTCAAGGATATATGGAAGCTTTGAAAATAGTTTATGAGGGAACTATAGAAAAAAACAAGATAAATCTAATACTGATGATAGTTCTACGATGGCAGTTGAAGGTGAGGAGATTGGATATGACACAATGCTTCCTCTGGTGGCTCAATCAGACAATGATGAAGACAATGGCAATGAAAAGGTAAACTTCAGGGATTTTCAGAAAAATATGAAATCCTATTCTCTAAAAAAACTCATGTGTTTAGCTGATGTTTAAATTACTGCCTATTGTAGTCTTGCGGAGGATATTGATTCCTTGTTCTTAGAACTAGAAGAATCTGAATATATTAGAAAAGTCTTAGTGGTTGCAATTACTGAACATAAGAAAGCCATTGAAATTCTTAAAAAAGAAAAGAGTGAACTCTTGGCAGAAACTTATGACCAAAGGGAACTAATAGCAAAGCCCTTGACTGAGTCAAAACCTAAAAGCTCTAAAAAATAAAAGAAGATAGTAAGTGAGGAATATTCTATCCTTGGAGATGAGGTGAAGGCCTTGAGATGTAGGATAATTTCTGAAATTGAGAAAAACGAGCTCCTCCAAGCCAATCTAGAAAAAGTAATGAATGATCTTGAAAAGTCTCTAAAGCGGACCTAGTCCACAAAAACTACAACGGCCTTGTTCACTAATGACAATGAAAAATAGCGGGGATCGAGGTTCCCAAGGAATAAAGATCCTTACAACCCTCGTAGTAAGAGCGTCACTGCATCTGATAACTGGCCCCATGCCTAATGTGGGAATTCTGGACACTCCATAGAAAGTGTCCAGGCTAAGAATCAGTCAGTACTAAAGGATAAAGTGGCAACTGAAACTATGACCATAAAAGAAGGACCAGGTTCCACTCACGGAAAATGCTCATTAACTACATGGACTAAGAGAGATCTTGTTAATACTCTGGGTTACTATAAGGACTCAAACATATCTTGGTTCCTAAAAGTAACTTCTAATTTCTTGGGCAGATAACAGTGAAAGGAAGTGGTCAACAATGGTTCATGGATAGTAGGAGTTTGAAACACATGACTGGGAACACCATAGACTTTCTTTCACTAAAAGCCCTGCAAGGAGGGAGTGTATCCTTTGGCAATGGCAAAAAGGGGTACATTCTTGGAGTTGGAAAAGTTGGAAAGTCACTCACTCAGTTTATTGAAAATGTATATTATGCCAATGGACTTAAGTACAGTCTCCTGAGTGTATCTCAAATTTGCGATAAAGGAAACAAGGTGGAGTTCCTGTCCAAAATATGTACAGAACTAACCTTGTGACTAGTGAAAATGTTCTAATGGCCAAAAGATACAAGAAGATATATGTTGCTGATTTCAAATCCTTACAGAGTGGTGATCTGAGTTGTCTGAATGCGGTTGGCGATGATACTGAACTATGGCACAGAAGATTGGGCCATGCAAGTTTTTCCATTCTAAACAAACTAATTCAAAAGGATCTGGTTTATTGTTTGCTTGTGTCAAAGTTAAAAACTCAAAAGGTCTATGTTTCATGTGCCATAGGAAAACATATAAAGTCCTCCTTTAAGTCAAAATGGGATGTGAACACCTCAAAGCCTCTTGAGCTCTTGCATATGGATCTTTGTGGACCTATGAGGGTGAAAAGCAGAGGAGGAAAGAGATACATTTTATTGATCGTGGATGACTACTCCATATTCACATGGATTCTGTTTCTTAGAAAAAAATATGAAACGGTTAAAGTATTTGTGGTCTTTGTGAGGAAATCCTGGTGGAGATGGAGTCTAGAGTTGTATGCATTAGATCATATCATGAGACAGAATTTGACAATGTGAAATTCGATGATTTTTGCAATGAAAATAGTATATCTTACAACTTCTCATCTTCTAGAGCTCCACAGAAAAATAGAGTAGTAGAAAGAAAGAATAGAACTCTAGAAGAAATGGCATGAACAATGCCGATTGACAATAGACTTACAAAGAACGTTTGGGCTGAAGCTGTCAACACTACCTGCTACTTAGTGAACAGGCGCATGATCAGGTCAATTCTAAACAATACCCCATATGAATTGCTGAATGGAAGAAAACCCAAGCTAACTTACCTAGGAACATTTGGATGCAAGTTTTATGTTCTCAATAATGGAAAATATGGGCTTGGTAAGTTCGATGCCAAAAGTGACGAAGGTATATTTCTTGGCTACTCTTCTCAAAGCAAGGCTTACAAGATATATAACAAGCGTACTCAATGTGTTGTAGAAAACGTCCATGGTTTTTTTGATGAATATCACCCATCACCTGAGAAGAAAGTTGAGGAAGATCATGATGGAGCCCATACTTGTTCCTGGTGAAGTGATTAACATGTCAAATGGAAAGGCAGATATGATGAGTCAAGTGACGGAGGCAAATGAAGAAAACACTGACTCATCATCAACAGAACCAAGCACTTCAATTACAACCACTGAAGCTGAAGAAAAAGTGGTTGATGCAGTTTAGGGAACTCCATTGGCATCTAAGAGAAGGATAGAAAAGAATCAGCCAAACAGACTTCTTCTTCTCAGAATGAACCCTAGACATCTAGCTGGATACATCAAAGTTCTCACCCCATAAACAACATAATCACTCCTCTAGATTTCGAAGTCCAAACCATGTCAAGAACTAGAAATTCACTTGCCTTATCAGCCTTTTTCTTCCATATAGAACCTACAAACATCAAGGATGCCTTAATAGATGCAGATTGGATTACAGCTATGCAAGACGAGATGCATCAGTTTTAGAGAAATAGTGTGTGCCACCTGGTACAAGACCCCCAGATAGACCCATTATACGAACCATGCGGGTATTCAGAAACCAAGCTCGATGAGCATGAAATTACCACAAGGAACGAGGATAGGCTCGTGGTTCATGGTTAAAATCGGGAGGAAGGGATTGACTCTGATGAAGCTTTTGCTCCAGTGGCTTGCATGGAAGCCATCAGAATTCTGATCGTCTTTGCTTCATATATGGAATTCATTTTGTTCCAAATGGATGTCAAAAGTTCATTTTTGAATGGAGTACTTAGGTAAGAAGTCAATGTGAAGAAACCCTCTGGGTTTGAATGTCATGAGCATCTTGAATATGTGTTCAAATTGGGCAAAGCCTTGTATGGGCTAAAGCATTCCCCAAAAGGTACTTCTATCTATCAACAAAAGTACATCAAGAATATCTTGAAGAGTTTTGACATGGAAGCATCAAAGGTGATATACACTCCCATTATAACGGCCACTCGACTGGACATGGAGGAAACCAGATCTCCTGCGAATCAAAAAATGTATAGAGGAATCATTTGGTCACTTCTCTATCTCACTTCCAATCAACCTGATATTGTTTTCAGCATGGGACTATGTGAAAGGTTTCAATCAAATCCAAAGGAAACTCACTTTATGTCTGCCGAAAGAACACTGAGATATCTCAAAGGCACGCAGTACCTGGTGCTATACTATCCATCAGGTGACAATTTTAATCTAATTGGGTATGTTGATGGAGACTATACAGGGTATCTTGTGGACAGAAAAAGTACTTCTTGGATGGCTCACTTCTTAGGATCATGTCTTATCTCTTGGGGTACAAGGAATCAAAATTTGATGGCTTTTTCAATTGTTGAAGCCGAATATCTAGATAGAGCATCCTTCTGTGCTCAGCTTTTGTCGATCAAGAAGTAAGTGGAGGATTTTGGAGTTCTCACTGAGAGTGTTCCCCTCCTATATGACAGCACCAGTGCACTCAACATGATAAAGAATCCAGTTCAACATAAAAGGACAAAACATATTGATGTGAGGCCTCATTTTCTAAGAGATAATGTGGAGAAGGTATTGATATGAATGATGTTCTACAGCACAGAGAATCAAATTGCAGACATTTTACTAAGGCACCAAGTATGGAACAGTTTGAAAGAAGCAGAATAAAGTTGGACTGTTGAAGCCAACTTAAGAACCTAATTCCTGTTTGAGTTGGCTCGTGTTATTAAGAAATAATGGGGTTCAAAGTGTTTTTTGGCTCTGTCTAAGTACCTTCAACACCGTTGCAGATAAACAATCATGATGAGCATAGAAGTAGTGGATGCAGTCCATGAATGATAAAAGAGGATTAATTCTTTTCAATTGGGGGGGCAGGGTGGCTTGAAGAAAATATTTTCAAGAACTAGGTTCTTGTAATAAAGGTTAGTAGTTCTGTACATCCCTTAAATCACGTCTTAAAAGGCATAAAATACAATTGTCATGCCATCAATTTTTCAGATCCGTTTGTCACGTCCCTTCAATTCAATACATTCCATCTCCCTCTGAAACGTCACAATTCTCCACGCCCACCGCCATTTCAGAACCGGTGCCTATTCTTCTCCCTTCATAATTATCCTTTCCGTTTAAAAACCCCTTTCTTCTACCCTTCCTTACCATAAGCCCTATTCTAGATTCATACAAAAGGAAGGATCATCACACCACCTCTTCTAATGACAGAGAAAACTTCCAACCCATCCATGGAACCTCTCTTATTCACTGAGATTGTGTCACCATTTATCACTCCTACTGCTACAATCACACCTTACATAGTTTCCCAACCTCTTCCTAACTCAGAAACCCATGAAGTTACTGTTCCGTCCTCTCCAATGTCTGCTGCCCACACCAGTCAAACCCTAAGTGGAAAACAAGGTGAAAAAACTGACTTCACAAAGGCTCTGCCATCATCGTCATCGACTCCATGGTTGTGGAAGCACCTGTTGAAGAAGAAAAGACTATGTTTTTCGTATCCGCAGATGGAATATTGCATGAAGTTATTTCTCGGAGATAAGAGTCACAAATTTTATGGGCATAAGGGGCCCTTATGGCTGTTGAAGGGGATGTAGCAATATACACTACTGGGGTATTCCATGAGGAACCAGATCCCTCTCTGTAGGACCCAGGTCAGGACTCTCTTCCCAGGATGTTGTTGTACCTGCTTTCGATGTTGTGCCTCTAGAAATTCAAGCACCAGAAATGTTATCTAGTGATGAAGAAGACCTGAACAATGTGTCCCTAAGTAAATTCATAAGTAAGCGCAGGGTTGTCACCACCCCTGAGTTTGAAAGTAAGCGGCCTACAACCAGACTTCAAGTTAAAGTAGCCTACAATTCTGCACACCGAAAGAGAAAGAAAAGTAGTAAGAAGAAAAGGAGGAAGTTGGAAAACAATGGCGTCCCTGTAAGTTATGAATCTACCCCTATCGGTGTGGTGTAGGAAGGAACTCCTAAGGAACCCGGTTCCCTTGTATGGCGGTCCTAGAAAAAGACTGAGTCTGTTTCCATGGAAAAAGGATCCACTTCCAAGTCTAAGATATAGGAGGCAGCGAGTGATGAAGATATTCTTGTCAAGTCAAAGGGGAAAGGTAAAGTTAGTGGAGAAAAGCATAGGAAACACAAGTTTGAAACAGTTGAAGAACCAAGTTCTGAGAAGAAAGCTAGAAGTGGCGTCTGCCTTGGCTCTGAGCGACTAAGGCATCAGAAGATTTTGTTGGGTCGTATGTTTGACCTAATAGTCTCTGGGATGGCAGGAATGCGTCAGCTTCTAGAAATGGTGGAGTTTCAGCAATGGACGCGTCTATTCTACATTGACGCTCCTAAAGTGTATGGGAGTTTCTGCGCCAGTCTCTTTCCAGTTGATACTGACCATTTTTGTGCTTTAGTCAATGGGATGGATATTGTCTTTATCGTGAAATTTCTTGGGGAAATTCGGTAGGTTCCTACAGTTGGGGTGCATGGTATACGAGATGTTTGTCAATACAACTTCTGCAATCCAGTCGTGAAAGATAATTCTAATCAAAAGTGGGACCAGGTCCATAAAAAGCACTCCTTTCTATATACCAGTTGTTGTTTAAGTTGGTCAATAAAGTCCTATTGCCTCGAGCAGAAAGACGATCTATCACTTCTAAATCTGATATATTATTAATGGAGAAATTGGACGGTTTCAACCCTGTGAGTCTTTCTGTCATAATGATTGAGCACATGCAGAAAGCAGTTATTTCAAGGATGGTAATCACAGGCTTCCCTCTTTTATTTTGTCTAGTACTTTCTCCTTGTGTTCTATTTTTTCTCATGCTAGTGTGCACATATGTGGTATGAGTTAGCTAGATTGGACTTCTTTGTGCTTTTATTCTTTTTAATGATGCCAAAACGGGGGAAGACTAAATAGGACTCAGAGGGAACCATATTGGGGAACTGGTTCTTATAAGAATATATGAATTGAAAAATTGAAAGATTAAGTCATCATCTCAGGGGGAAATCTTTGACACTGCTTTCTGCTGCCTTAATTCTGAACTTATAACTGTCTATGTTTGTCATCATCAATAAGGGGGAAATTGATAGATCATAAATACTCTTGTCTTATGTTTTGATGAACTAACAAACATACTGATAAGAACTAGATAGGGAACCTGACATACTTGGATTGCTGCAAACTTGAACGGATCCGAACTAAGGATGAACTACTACAGATTCAGGAGATAGGAACCAAACAAGGACCTGATGCTCCTGTGATTCCTACGTAGGAGAATAGAGTTATTTGGACACAGTTGGAACTGAAGTGATTGATGACACTGTTTCTGCCGTAATGCAATATATTGTGATCCCACTCATTCTCTAACTAAAACAAAGCACTCACATCACTTCAAATGATGTGATCAAGATGTACTGGTTGAAGCCTTATACAAAGACATCACTGGAAGGTTTCTATTTTCAAGTATATTGCAAAAAAAATAGAAATGTCATCCTCTCCAGCTTGAAGAAAAAGGTTTAATGCCACTACGGAAGAGTTCCTAAAAGATCGATTATTGTTGTCCTAATTGAGTTGTAACCTTGTTATTGTATTTATTATATCTTCTGAGTCCCTTACTTAGAAGCATGCTGATTAGGAATCCTCTTGTAAATCCTTAGACTGTTGAGTTTAGGTTATGATTAGATATAGTCATAAAGAAAAGTCTTTGTAATCGTAAAATTACAAAGTGGCTTGTGGTGATAGAACCACAAGTTAGAAAAAGCCTTTGTAATTAGGATTGTCACAAAGTGGATCTCTATTGTTTCGTGGCGTGGATCTTTATTATTTTTTATCTTTGTAACATCGAAATAACTTTTCAGAAATTATGTGATGTGGATCTCTACCGTTAAAGAATTCATTTTATGCTGAGAAGGGGAGAGGATTTTTCTCTCTTAAGAGTTCCTTTAATTCTTGTAGTATTTCTTTGGTAAATAATGACTTTTTGCTCGCACTACAACAGATTCTTCAGCGTCCTTTGTCCTTCTTGTTATCTCTACTGTATTAAAACAAAAATTAAAAGACTGTTCGAAGAAACTGGAAAATACGTAAACGATAACAAAATATTTCGAGTTCACAATTTCATTGTGCATTCTTAAGAAATTTTAACCCCCTCACAAGTTGTCACGGTAATGTATTAAATCCTCCCATGATGAAACGGAATAAACCTTCCTGCAACAGTGGCATTAAAAAATACATGATACCTACGAACTCAAAGAACGGAGCAAAATTTCACTTACGAATTTGAAAGAGAAACTGCAAAATAGAATGCAGGACTTTTAGAAGGATGTTCTGTATTTTACGGTGTGTGAAAAGAAAGCCATGCTAGAAATTTATAGGCAATTTTCGGAAGAGATGTGATGTCTGTTCATAATGTGAACAGATATTTGAAAGGAAGAGGTGTCTGTTCAAAAGGGAAAACCAACGTTCAGCCTTTTGGATTTTAGTTAATTTCGTTAATTAACTGACTGGCATTTAATTAATTTTTAAATAATTAATTAAATAAACTTTTTCAAAAAAAATTAATCTCATCAATCGATCATTTGACAAATCCGAAGCCGAAGTGGAAGCCGAGCTGAGCGACAATGACGGCTCCCTTCAACTCCTTTTAAGAGTTCCAAGAAGTGATCCTATATTTATACACACAAATGTAATTGTCCTTCACAATAAGGAACAAAGTTCATTTAACAAAGCTCACTTGATTCAAATTTTCTAAATATTCATTTCCCTCCATTTTATTTCCTATAAATTTTCAATTCACACTTCTAATCTTTAAAGCTCAATGGCTTAAAATCCAACACTTCTTCAACTAACTTGTACATTCTATATATATGGCTTGCACTATTTATTAACTTGAACTACTTTTATGTCAAAAGATATTGGTTAATACATCAGTTTATGTTATATATGTTGTTAGTATAGAGAATTTTTATGCTGCAATATTAATTGTTGTAGGCGATACTCATCCTCTTTTTCTACTATCAATAATTATTGTTATAGAGAATTTATGCATGAATGGTATTTGTGCTACTTCATCGATCAGAATAGACTACAAAAATTAACTATTTAAAATGGACTTAGCCAAAATAAATAAGCCAAAATATATATAACTAAACCCATTAATTTTTTGACTGATTGAGTGGGTTGAATGAATTTGGCCTCAAATTACACCCCTACTTACCAGGCAGTTATAGTTGCCTTTCAATAACCTGATATTGTGAAATTCACCACATGACATGATTAGTGTACAAGTATATCTTTAACTGCTTCTAAAAAATAATAGCAAATAAAATATATTTTATTATATACATATTTCGTACAACTTTTGAAATGGGACTTCTTCCTCGAGGTGGATTCCAAAATTAATGTTCTGTAAGTGACTTTTGCATTGTTGTTGTTTGTCCTCCCATAATTTTGTCCTTGCATATAGCAGCATGTATGAAAAGTTGCATCCTCTCTGTTACATAATTAAATGCTTAATATTTTTGACTATTTTAATTTCACTACTTATTACACTCCTTTTAAAGGAAAGATATTAAGAAATATTATGATAACAAACACAAACTCAGTCTGATATTAATTAATACAAAGCATATTACAAAGTCATGGGAGGGGAAAAGAAGAAAAGAGTATATGGTTCTGTATCTCAAGCAAAATATTACTATGGGCCAAATCTTCGTGGCTCTTTTCGGTCAGATACTTTATCATCAATGCCGCTTTCAATTAGTGTTCAATCAACATCAATAAGGAATCTGGATGAGTTAGCGATGCGTTTGATTCCTGTCCTAACAGAGCACATAGTTCATGAGCTAACTTATCACATGCTTCCAGTATTGACTGAGCGGGTGCATGGAATGATTTCTTCACCCTTACATCAGCCTTCTTCTACTGACCACCTACCAGATGTGGTACCAACACTACTGCTAATATTTATGGGGTTCATTCATCGATTTCAGATGATACCTTTACCATTAAGCCTCGTATTTGATAAGTTTTTTTGTTTGAACTTTATTATTGGTATTAGGGATCAAATTTAATTGTATTAGTTATATCCATTTTGATATCATTTTAAACTTTGAAGTATGTTAATTTATATAAACTTTAGTTATTATTAAGGATATCTAACAATTTACATGCATTTAGCAGGAAAAATTTAAAATTTTAAATAGAATGGATCTAAAAGGGAAAAGTATTACGAAGGATATTTTTTCATAACAGAAATAAATATATAAACCATTGCGACAGATTGCAACAAGAACAGTTGTTTCGCCAAATACAAAGAAGAAATGATTTTCAAAATATTTGGCAACGGATTAGCGACCGACTTTTCGTGGAAAACGTAGACAAATGACGAAATGCATTATGAATTTAGCAACACAGTTTCCTAATATAGTGACGGAAATTTGGTCGCTAACCATAGCAACAGATAGCGTTCATCGCTAGAAGGTCGCAAAATATTATGAAAAATTCCATTTTTCCGGCGCGAAGAGCTTAGTAACGAGCAAATGAGCAACATATGGTAATCCGTTGCTAATCCTGCATAGCGATAGAAAATTGTTCTTTGGCGACAGATTTCGTCCGTCGTTAAATGATGTTTTTCTTGTAGTGAAAAAGAGTTTGCCCCTTTCTGCTTTGTATATGAGATTAGTATCATACAAAAAACTATTTTCTTCAAGAAAGAGAATTTAAACCAGCAAAAAAAGTGAATCCGAATATTCAATTTTAGGGTCCAAATGAGGATCAATAGCCAATGCTAAAGGCCTTGCAATCGAATCAAATAAAATGAAACTTATTTTATTAAAAAAAGAAAATCATGGTCGGGATACCGTCACCAAAAGGTAGATTAATCCCCATGAAACACTTGAAACAACCACGTTTCATCTCCATTTGTTGCCGAAAGTGATCGAAGATGATAGGATGAGAGCAATATGCTACACAAATTTTAGAAAATTCCATTTATTCCCATCTGTACAGATATGGTTTGGAGTACCTTTATGTGGTTTAAACTATATTGGAATATCTATTATGAAGTTAATTAAATTCAGTTTGACTACGCACGTCAGTAGGAGAAGTTAAGGCATAAAGATAAATTCCAGACTTTATGTAATTAGTAACCGAAAACAATTCGGAGAATCGTGCAGTTCAAGATTGGGTTGTTCAAACCGGATCGAAAAACAGCACTAAACAGAAAAAATCAAATCAAATCGATTAAAAAGTCCACTTAAGTTTGGTTTGATTTGATTTGGTATTGAGAAAAATAACTCGTATCAAACCGATAAATAAATATATAAATTTATTTATATTTTTAAGATTTTAAAGTGAATGTTCTTTAGAAAATATAGAAATATTTGGGATCCTCTCTTGTATTAACTTTGATAGAGTAAATTAACGAAAAATTATTTTTAGACGAATAAGAAAATGATTATCATGTGTTACTAAAAAATTTCTCTCATTAGAATATTTTAATAGATCATATGTTTGCCAATTTTTCGTATTTACTAAATATATATTCACTTATTAAAGCTTTATCTATAATTTTAACAAATTAAGATTGAAATAATACTCATGTAACAAAAAAAACCCGAAAATCCGACAAAATCGAACAAATCCAAACCGATAATTGGTTTGGTTTGATTTTGATAAAATTAAAACCGAACCAATCCGATCCATGTACACCCCTAGTTCTAAAGCCATTTGTCAATTATTCCATGTTGAAAGATTATATTTTAGAAGTTTTAAGTGGAAAGAAAAATTGCAGGATTGTGACACGACAAGAAAAATGGTAATGGTACTTATTGACTGACTAAACATTTTGATCCCTCGTCTTGCACAATGATCTTCCTAGTAGACGGATTTAAAGTTTAAAATTTATTAATTTTATAACGATGTCAAGTTAATATTCTATATAATAATAATTGAATTAATAGTAAAATAATTTAATAGATATTTAATATATTTTTGTAATATAATATAAAATAATAATCTATTAAATTTACGTGAATCCGTAATTAATAGGGTAAATTCACCCTGCTTCAGAAAAATAATATTCTAATATAGAAGGCCAATTGGTTAAAAGATTACAGAAATAAATAAATAAATAAATAAACTAAAGGTTGTTAGGATTATGATTCCAACTAAATATAACAACCTTCATATTGAATAATCCGGAATTAAACTACATGAGCGGAAGCTAACCTGAATCCATATGTGGAAATGTTGAACCTCCTTTTGATGATTGTCCTTATGTTCTTGTGAACTCCTATAGCCTTCCTTCAAGAATGTCTTGAAGTTGTATATCACCACAAGTATGAATCCACAAGATTTAACAATATGTGAATTGTTACACAATAATAACAATATGACAATGATCAAATTTGGTATATGGCTTTCCACACTATTTGCAAGACAACAATGGAGTATTTTGGCTCTTGATTCAATGGGAGGAAGAAGAGTCTTGTCTTGCACTAATGTGGGAACCATAACCCCCACTTTATAACTCTATGAGTTACATAACCCAAGAGTCACAAGAGTTACATAACTCAAGAGTCACAAGCTTGTAACCATGGTTACATATATGTAACCTTAGTTAGCCCATCATTAACTAAGGTTACCCTTTTGGGTATCTACACATTAGTCCTACACTTTATATGACAACACATTGGCCCCCTTAACAAAATGTCCATAAGACCACAAAATTAGGCAAACCAAAAGATCACATAACATATAATTTATCCATATATTGTTCATATGTGTGTAGATATAAGTCCATATATCTAGATATAAATCCATATATCTTACAATCTCCCACTTGGATGAGATACACATACATATGTACAAACCTTAGCATTATATGTTACAAAATAATCTTAGTTGCGCAAATTTGCTATCACATTAAAATTGTCATGAACAATCCGGTCCATCAATCATACCAACATAGGAACTAAGTGCTCGTCGTTACTCATTCGTAACTAGAACCAATCATAGATCACGTATATCAATATAACCAACAACATGGATCAAGTGTAGGTATGTAGTATGGAAATAACATAAAGTGTGGTCAATAGAATGTCTATTTCCAACTGGTTCTCTTTATTGAGATCAATCATAAACTGTAAGAGTACAAAAAAACTTTAAAACTGAATATCTGCAGATATAACTGAATTACTGAATTTCTGAATATAATGAACAATTACATAAATGTGCAATAGAAACTCCCACTAAAATACATAATCCTTATCTGATTTGACACCCATACAAGCAATATTCTCATGAAATACTTTTGGTGTCAATCCCTTAGTGAGCGGATCCGCAAGCATGGAGTTTGTACTAATGTACTCAATGCACAATTGTCCATTTTGTACTCTTTCTTTAACAAACCCGAAATTTGACATCCATATGTTTTGCTTTCGTCAAACTACTCTTGTTATTAGCATAAAGGACCGCCGATCTGTTATCGCATAATAGCCTAAGCGGCTTTTTGATGCTATCAACAATTCGCAGTCCACCAACAAAATTCCGCTGCAATAATGCCTCATTGGATGCTTCATAACATGCCATAAACTCCGATTCCATGGTGGAAGTGGCTGTAAGAGTTTGCTTAATGCTTCTCCAAGAGATAGCACCACCCGCAAGCATGTAAATATAGCCTGAAGTAGACTTCAAACTATCCTGACATCCAGCAAAATCGGAATCGGTATACCCAATGATCTCAAGCTGGTCCAATTTCCAGTATGTAAGCATGTAATCCTTTGTTCTCTGTAAGTACCTCATGACCCGTTTGGCTGCCTTCCAATGGTCCATTCCCGGATTGCTTAGATATCTGCCTAACATTCCAACAATGTATGGTATATCAGGTCGTGTACATACCTGAGCATACATCAGACTACCTACCGCCGAAGCATAAGGTGTCTTCTGCATTTCCGAAATTTCATAAGTATTGTTTGGGCACTGTTTGAGACTAAACTTGTCTCCTTTAGCAACAGGGGTGTTGCCTGGTTTACAATCCTGCATGCCAAATCTTTTCAGAACCTTATCGATATAGCCCTTTTGTGACAGACCGAGAACGCCTTTGGAGCGATCTCGTAGAATCTGAATTCCTAATACAAAAGAAGCTTTACCAAGATCTTTCATTTCAAATTTCTTTGAAAGAAATTTCTTAGTTTCAAGTAATAATGCTATATCGTTACAGGCAAGCAGTATGTCATCGACATATAAAACCAGAAAAATATACTTACTCCCACTGAAATTTTGGTATATACAGTCATCAGCAATATTCGGTTCAAAACCAAAAGATGTAACGACTCATGAAACTTATAATACCATTGACGAGAAGCTTGCTTGAGCCCATAGATGGATTTCTTTAATTTGCAAACCTTCTTCTCTGATTCATGCGAAACAAAGTTTTCAGGTTGCACCATATAAATTGTTTCCACAATGTCACCATTGAGAAAAGCTATCTTAACATCCATTTGATGAAGCTCAAGATCAAAATGTGCTACTTATGCCATTATAGTCCTGAAAGAGTCTTTCGATGAAACTGGAGAGAAAGTCTCTTAATAATCAATGCCTTCCTTCTGAGTGTAGCCTTTTGCGACAAGACGAGCTTTGTACTTAATAACATTGCCCCCTGAATCCCTTTTGGTTTTAAAAATCCATTTACAACCAATAGGTTTCGTACCTTCGGGCAATGTAACAAGCTCCCAAACGTCATTATCGCTCATAGACTTCATCTCATCATTCATGGCATCAATCCACTTTTGAGAGTTAGAACACTTAATGACTTGACGGAAGTTGATTGGATCATCTTCCTCAAGTCCAATATCACTTTCTTGTTCTTGGGTAAATACTACATAATCATCCGAAATTGCACTTCTCCTCTCTCTAGTGGATCTCCTTAATGGCATTTCAGTTTCTTGAGGTTGTTGAGTTTGATTTTCATTAGTTATATCAAGTTCCTGATGGGGGAGATTTTCGAGATTGTCTTGAACTGGAGTTGTGTGATCCGAGTCAGGAAGACCAAGATCAACAACTTGAGGGAAAGACACATGTTCTTCCTCAAAGACAAAATCTCTAACAACTTTATCTCCCCACCCCCCAAACTCAATATCCTCAAAGAACCTAGCATTTCCCGTCTCAAAAATAGTTCTAGAAGTGGGATCATAAAACTTAAAACCCCTGGATTTTTCAGAGTATCCAACAAAATAGCTACTAACCGTCTTAGCGTCCAGTTTCTTTTCATTCGGCCTATAAGGCCTTGCCTCAGCTGGACAACCCCAAATGTGAAAATGCCGAATACTGGGTTTATGCCCAGTCCAAAGTTCATAAAGGGTTTTGATTGTAGCTTTAGTTGGAACTCTATTTAGAATATAAGTTGCAGTTTTTAATGCTTCACCCCAGAGTGAGTCTGGCAAAGAAGTACTAGAAATCATACTTCTTACCATATCCTTAAGGGTCCTATTTCGTCTCTCAGCTACACCATTCATCGTAGGACTGCCTGGCATAGTATATTGAGGGACGATCCCACACTCATCTAGGAATTTAGCAAAAGGCCCTGGACGTTGTTCACCAGAACCATCATATCGACCATAGTATTCACCACCACGGTCAGATCTAACGGATTTAATTCGTTTGCTTAGTTGATTTTTAACTTCAGCCTTAAATGATTTGAACACGTCTATGGATTGGAACTTTTCGTGAATAAGATATAGGTACCCATAACGAGAGTAATCGTCTATGAATGTGATAAAGTATTGTTGACCATTCCGACAAGGAGTAGGAAACGGCCCACAAATATCCGTATGTATCAATTCTAAGACGTCCAAAGCTCTCTTAGCACCTAATCTAGTCTTGTTTGTTTGTTTTCCCTTGATACACTCAATACAAATTTCCGAATTTGAGGAATCAAGAGAATCAAAAATTCCATCTGACACGAGTTTCTGAATTCTTTGAATGGATATGTGACCCAAACGTTTATGCCAGAGTGAAATAGAATTCTCATTAGTTAATTTCCTTTTAGTACCACTTAAGCTTGTATGCAAAGTTTCTTTATTTGAAGTTATTGTATCAACCAAATATAAGTTATCAAATGTTGATAAAACACCATTACCAATAAGATTTGAATTCCGAAAGAGACTAACTTTATTATCCCCAAATGTACATTTATAACGAGATATGTCCAATTGGGGAACTGAAATTAAGTTCCGTCTAAAAGACAGTACAATAAAAGTCTCATCCAAATCTAAATGAAAACCGGTCTTAAACAACAGCCTACATTTGCCAATAGCTTCAACTGGCACCTTCTTGCCGTCACCCACATAGATGTATCTTTCACCATTATTTGGTTTTCGGCAGTTCAGGCAACCCTGCATTGATATACTTCTGTGAGTATTAGCAGCAGAATCTACCCACCAAGTATCCTTAGGTACCGAAATTAAATTAACTTCAGAACAAACAAGAGAAAGAAGTGTACCTTTTTTCGCACGCCAGGCATGGTACTTGGTACAATCCTTCTTCACATGATTAGTCCCCTTACAGAAAAAGCAACCTAATTCAGTGATTTCAACCTTAGGTTCCTTATGTTTCTTAATCTTGGGCTTTGCAACCGCAACTTCCTTACCCTTCCTCTTCTTAGTTGCCTTAGAAGAGGATGCCAAATGAGCACTTTCAGTCTTATCTAGCTTTATCCTTTCCTCTTCTTGCACACAGTGTGAAATGAGCTCGTTAAGAGTCCATTTCTCCTTCAGGCAGTTGTAACTGACCTTAAACTGATTAAAGTGTGCAGGAAGAGATATCAAAACAAAGTACACAAGCAGTTCCTCAGGTAAATCCAGCTTGAGTGACTTAAGTTTCGAAGCTAGATGAGACATTTCCATAATGTACTCCCTAATGTTTCCCTTGCCCTTATACCTCATGGAAACAAGTTTACTCAATAGTGTACATGTTTCCGCCTTTTCGTTTTGAATAAAATGCTGTTCGAGGTTTTCAAGGAAAACTTTGGCATTAGGTTCATCATTCATAGTGCCCCTGAATGATTCTGGAATTGCACGCTTCATGATCATTAGACTCATGCGATTCGAGCGTTCCCATTTCTCCATCGCTCTCTTTTCATCAGGAGAGGATGTATCTTCAAGAGGAGTAGGTTGCTCAATCCGAAGAGCAAGGTCAAGATCCATGCAACCGAGAACGATCATGACATTCTCTTTTCATTCCTTAAAGTTAGTGTCGTTAAGCACAGGGATGCTATTGATGTTGGCAGAGATCGTAGAAGCAGAAGAATTTACTGAAAATAGAACAAAAGGATTACTGAATACATGCTTACAAATACTTGAACTTTAACTTTATAGATTCAAAATCAGGCATTCCCATTACAAGATACCTAGCACAACATTGATTTTAGTCTTTGGACAGAAAAACAACTTGTAAGTGGTACTCTTGGTGTAGTGATCAAACATAGACAATAAACTCCTGTCAAATATTAAACCTTCCTTTGGGCCGATTTAATATTCACATGGAAAACCAAATAATCGTCTCATGTTTACCACCACAAGCATGTTCGAATTTCTGCCAAATAACACCTTCCTTTGGGCCGGTGTTAACCGCATGGAAGACTAACATCCACAGTCACCTTATATTTTAAAATTAATCAATCTACACAATAGAGGTTACTTTGGCAACATAATGCTTCAATTGAATAATTAAAATATTAGATGCTATTAACTTTAGTTCCTTAAGCCTCATTATGAATCTCAACTTAATATGTTACATATGTTGATATGTAACACTTGAATATTAATTGTTGTTTACTTTATAGGACAATTCCATATAATATTAGAATTGATGGACTTTAAAACAATTAACATTCACTGAAACTTAAGATAGTTGAAACGTTTTTAACCTTACTGGACAAAAACAATCGATTGTACGCAATAGACAATCGATTATCTTTGAAAAAAAAAAATTCATCTACTGGACCAACACAATCAATTGTCTATAATAGATAATCGATTGTATGGTATAATTTAAAAACGTTTCAACTCACTGGACCAGAACAATCGATTGTCTGGTTTTAACAATCGATTATTCTGGTGGTCCAAATAACTGCCAGAATTTTAAACGTCAAAGACAATCGATTGTGTAAGGGAACAATCGATTGTCTTGAGGCAGTGACCAAAAAATTTTTCCAGAATAACACATGATTTTCAACATGGATCTTAAACATAAAAAACATGTTGTTAACCAACTAAAATCATGCTATTCATAATGTTTTAACATGATATTAAAACATCAAATTACAACAAAACATAACATTCATAAGATCATGTTATTTCATGGTAGAATTTCATAAATAAAATTCTGATAAAACTAAAACATGAATCCTAACATAACATGAATCTTATGAACATCCAAATTATCCAAAAATGAAGGGTGGCTCTGATACCAATTGTTAGGATTATGATTCCAACTAAATATAGCAACCTTCATATTGAATAATCCGGAATTAAACTACATGAGCGGAAGCTAACCTGAATCCATATGTGAAAATGTTGAACCTCCTTTTGATGATTGTCCTTATGTTCTTGTGAACTCCTATAGCCTTCCTTCAAGAATGTCTTGAAGTTGTATATCACCACAAGTATGAATCCACAAGATTTAACAATATGTGAATTGTTACACAATAATAACAATATGACAATGATCAAATTTGGTATATGGCTTTCCACACTATTTGCAAGACAACAATGGAGTATTTTGGCTCTTGATTCAATGGGAGGAAGAAGAGTCTTGTCTTGCACTAATGTGGGAACCATAACCCCCACTTTATAACTCTATGAGTTACATAACCCAAGAGTCACAAGAGTTACATAACTCAAGAGTCACAAGCTTGTAACCATGGTTACGTATATGTAACCTTAGTTAGCCCATCATTAACTAAGGTTACCATTTTGGGTATCTACACATTAGTCCTACACTTTATATGACAACAAATTGGCCCCCTTAACATAATGTCCATAAGATCACAAAATTAGGCCAAACTAAAACATAGCACATAACATATAATTTATCCATATATTATTCATATGTGTGTAGATATAAGTCCATATATCTAGATATAAATCCATATATCTTACAAAGTTACCCTACATAATACCTCTATGGCAAATTTAAAGGGGAAAAAATTCTTGATTCTGAACAAAGATGTACGTGATGGATGAGGGTTGCCACAAGATGCTTGACATGATTGGTTCACCTAGTGGGAACCATTCTTGATTTTCTACGGTTGGTACCCTTTTTGTTTATCTTGTAGTAACATATTGACAATATAAACAGCTGTCACTCGATCAATATAATTTAATTAATTAATACTAGCAGATTTTAATATTTGTTATAAAGATTACCGGTAATTACTCTAGGATAAATTACATATATATTTAAAATGTGAAAGAATTTCCACTATCACATCATGTCCTCTAAAATCTATTACAAATAAGTATCTGTTATAAATAAAATTAGTAACCTGAAAATAAGACGAATAACTGCTACTATAAAAGATTAATACAAATTAATAATGTATTTTTTACACTAATAAATAAAATGATTGTGTAAATATTTGGATACTAATGGGCATAAACTTGAGCTCATAACTCAATCAATAATACCACCACTTGTCTTCGTAAACTGTTCCTTTTAATCATGCCTTCCTCATTGGTTTATTATTTCCTTCAAAGAATGTTTATGATGGATCGTATAACCTATTTGTAGGCCTTTAAGGCAAATAACTATTATGAGTACTTTCTTTATATCAATTTATGTTGTGGTATTTTATTTGATATGAGTTTAAGAAATAAATATATATATATATATATATATAAAATTTGTGATTTAAAATAAGTCATAAATATTAAATAAGTCATAAATATTTGGGTGGCTATAAATTTCATTAAAGGTAAAATAAAAGGTTTGAATTTAAGTATAAATAAAGCCGTATGATATATTTTAGAATAAACTAAAAGAAAAAGTATGACACATAAATCTGGAGAGGGAAAATAATATTTTATCTTGCATGGATAAGTAAAATTAAGTACTCCCTCTAACAAAATAAATTAATTAAGCAGACTTAAATAAATTAAACTTGTGATTAATCAAAAGTAAGAATATCATCTTACATTTTTTCTTCCTCGATTCTATTCTCATATTCTTATTATTTGTTTTCAACATTGGGCCTCGCATATTATTGTCCAAAAATATATTTAAATGACGAACTGCCTATCCCTGAAACTTTTCGGGGTGAAGAGTGGGTAACTACTTTAATTTGGAATCCAACAACGAAAATCGAAGGGAAAAGGGGATTAGTGGATGATTTATTGCTGATTAAGAGGCTAAGATCTTAATGATTCGGCTAATTAGCATGAAGAGAAACATATGATTACGGCAGATGCGATACATGTTTATGACACAAACGCTTCATTAAACCAATCAAATCAAGATTTTAATATATTTTATTTCTTTCTTCAAGTAATCAAATCTAAGCCCCCACAAAGTGGAATTGAACACATACAAAAGGAAAAAGAATACACTTTAGAAAGGAATAGAGAAGTATGTGACATTCCCCCAGAGTGCCTAGTTGGACAGATCTTATTTGTCAAAGGTTCCCTTATCTCTTCTTTCCCATTATTACTGTTTAATTAATATAAAGCATATAAACTTTAAGCTGCCTTTTGCACAGTATATGATCTTTGGGTGGCTTTACGTTAGTAAAACTGTACGTTTCGATGTCCTATAGGTTAGATTATAATAAAAATTTTCTAACTACATCATCCCTTTTAATTTTACAGAAAAGGATCGGAGAAGGTGCCTGCCAACATATTACCTTTTCCTTTAATATAACGATTTGATTGATCATTTAGAGCATTTGTATTTCACGTAGTTTGAGAGTTTCGGTATTTCGATATGTTATATTATGATTTGCGTAAATCATTAGTATAGATATTGACCGCTAAATTGGAAGAATTGACAAAGTTTGATTTTTTAGCATTGGACGTTAGAATGGAGTTTCGGCGGTTCCTAGGTAATTTGGGGTTTAGGAGCGCACCCGGATTGTAATTTGGAGGTCAGTAGTCGAATTAGACTTAAAATGGCGAAAGTTTGATCTGTCGGAAGTTTGACCGGGAATGAACTTTTTGATATCGGGGTCGGATTCCGATTCCGGAAATTAGAATAGGTTCGTAATATCAAATGTGACTTGTTTGCAAAATTTGATGTCAATTGGACGTGATTTAATAGATTTACGCCTCGGTTGTAGAAGTTAAAGTTTCAAAGCTTATTGATTTTGACTTGAGGTGTGATTCTTCGTTTCGAGGTTGTTATGCGTGATTTCAAGCTCTGAGTAGGTACGTTTCGTCATATAGAACTTGTCTGCAAAATTTAACGCCATTTGGAGTTGATTTGATGTGGTTCGGACGCTTGGTTGCGATTCTATAAGTTCTTGAAGTTTACTTTGATCTCCATGTGTTTTGGCGTCCGATTCGTTCTTATATAGATTATTTTGATGTTTTGATCGAGTGCGCAAGTTTGTGTTGTGTTTTTGGACCTGGATGCATGCTTGGTTTGGAGCCTCGGGGATTCGGGTGAGTTTCAGATTGGTTTCGAAATGATTTATGATTTTGAGTGCTGGTACTAGTGTCATCGCAAATTGCAATTTTTTTTGAATTGCAAAGCAGCCTGCATTTGCAAAGTTGGGCTATTGGGGAAGGGACTCACATTTGCAAAGAACTTGCCACTTTAGCGAAGCCTACTGAGTTCGCATTTGCGGACTCAATATCGCATTTCTGATAAAGACCTAAGCTGGGTTAGTTCGATTTTGCGACCAACCAGTCGCTTTTGCGAAGGACTAGTTCGCATTTGCGACCTTTTTGCGAAGGCATAAAAGAAATTCAAAACATCGCTTTTGTGATGAGTTGTTCGCATTTACGGTTACGAACCCTCTTTTCGCAAATACGAAATCTGTAGTCTGCGTATAGCTGGGAATTCTGAGACTTAACTTCATTTTGTTATATTTTGATCCTTATCTTTGATGGGAGGCGATTTTGTGAAGGGAGTTTCATATCCAATTATTGCGTAAGTAGCTCTAATCAATTCTCAACTATATTTTATGATTATACATAAGATTTAACATGAAATTCATGAGAAATCTTGGGGAAAATCAAAGTTTTGAAAAATAAAAATTTGGGATTTGAGAGTCGAATAGGACTCAGATTTAGAAAATAAATACGTAATTGGATTCGTGGGGTTTTGGGTAATCAAGATCTGCCGTTGGACCCGGGCTTTGACCCGACAGGCCTGATGGTTGACTTTGGTTGACTTTTTTAGAAATTATATAAAAATCATAACTTTATTAAATAAAATTTTTTTCTCTTACATTTTGTGATGTATTTAATTCGTCTTTGGTTAGATTGAGCCGAGCGGGGGTAAATTTATAAAGATAAAGCTAAGTTGAGTATTGGGTTAGTCGAATTGACGTAAGTGTCTTGCCTAACATTGTTGAGGGTATTTTTTTCTACTATTTGACATTATTTGTTACATGCGGGGGTGATACATCTATGAGGTGACGAACATATATGCATGTGCTAGTATTAACCATGCTCGGGGGTAAATCATGTTATGAATTGTGTCTCGTAGAATTATGTGACCTTCTTGCTTCATGCCTTACTTGACTCTTAGATACTAAGAACTTAATATTTAATGTTAGAAACTCAGACTTAGCTTATTATAACTTGGTCAAATTTTATGGAAATTATGAGAAAATATTCATGTGTCTAATTCGGTCATCACCATACGTAATTATTAATACATTGTTACGGCCAATATTCTTGAGATACTAGATTCTATACTCATGTTATTGATCATTCGAGAGATTTATTGAAACACTTGAATAATACGGTTCTTGAGGGTTTATTAAACTATTGCTTGGAAAGTTGTGATTGGGGTTCGTTTGAAATTTTTGTTTAAACACTCTCTTTGACGTTATTTATACTTCCGGCCTTATTTATCATTGATATATATATATGCTTGGTAAGGAAGAGTGTAAAACACAAATGGTGATGCCTGGCCATTGTATATACATTATTTGTGAGGGAGAGTGTAAATCACGAAGGTTGATATCATGCCATATCATTTGAGAGTAAAACCATGAAGGGTGATGCCTCGCCATATTATTAAGAGTAGAAGCACGAAGGGTGATACCGTGCCACATTATTGAGAGTAAAAGCATGAAGGACTATGTCATGCCATATAACTTGAGAGTAAAAGCACGAACGGTGATGCCGTGCCATTTCATTTATATTATCATGCTTATATGTTATTACAAGTTTATGGCACGATGGGTGTTTCCGTGCAGGTGAGGATGAGGGACATGCATTATAATGTGATATCTGTTTCCCGTGTATATGTTCATGCCTTTACCTTGAGTTGTTATAATCGTACTTATAAATCTAATATGTGACTTGTTGTTATTGTCATGTCCTAGATCTCTATCTCAATTATTGTTGTGTTGCACATATCTTCTACTTTCGTTATTTGCAAAAACCATGCCCATTTCCTGTTGTTATAATTACATTCATGTCGTATCTATTCTGTTGCACTTTAGTGCAAGCCTTTTTCTATGTTAATTATTCATGCCTCTACCTGTTAACTTGTAAAGATCATATATTTCCTTCTTATTTGTTATACCTGTATCTAGGCCTCCACCATGCTAGTTAGTTCTTTATCTTCCAACTGTTGTCATTGCTCACATGCTTTCCGCCTAATCTATTACTGTTGCCCACATGTATATATTCGTTCATTATTGCTACTTGCGTATTTCCTACTTTGTAAACCCTGTTATCGATATTTCTATCTTTCGGTTGGTATTGTTATACGTATATTGGATAGATAAAAGCACGAAGGGTATTACCGTATAATTGACCTTATATATGAGTACATTCCACAAGCTATGAAAGTTATGGAGTGACTATCGTAGTTTATTGATTTTCGTTCTAAGGTAAAAATTAGTCGAGGTATTGGAAGTTACTGAATTATGATCTCTGCTAGCACTCAGTTATTGTTTTGTGTATTTGTTACATGTATTCCTTTCTGTTATATCGTAGTATAGTTCTATTACTTGTTTATGGTGTAGGTTTTATCAGTGAGTATCTTTTAACTAAAAAGCCCTATCACTACTTCGATGAGGTTAGACAAAATACTTACTAGGTACAAGGGGTCGATTGTACTCATACTACACTTCTGCACCTTGTGTGCAGATTTTTGGAGCGGAGCTGCTGGGGATGTCTGGAGCTGACACTGGAGATGTTCATGCATTTCGAATATAGCTGCCACATGTCCTTGGTAGCTTTGGATTTTGCTAATCTGTTTATGTAACTTTCAAACAGACCGTATAATTATTTTTATCAGCTTTCTCAATTCCAAGTCTTAGAAGCTCATTATTTGTTCTACCAGTTCTTGGGTTAATTTTAAATGTTCAAAAAATTCTTCACTATTTTTCCTATAATCTCATTTGGACTGTATTGATTGTTAGTTAGCTTACCTAGCAAATCGAGTTAGATTCCATCACAACCAGTGGTTTTTGAGTCGTGAAAAGTTGGTATCAGAGCTCTAGGTTACTCTACTAGTCATGAACAAGTGTCTAGTAGAGTCTTACGAATCGGTGTGCTGACGTTCATACCTATCTTCGAGATGCTACATGCCATTTAGGATACCATCTTTCGTTCCTTATCGTGCGGCATTGATTCATCTTGAAGCGTAACTCTTTGAATTCCTTCCAAGCTTTCGTATGCACAGGTGAGCACTCTGTATCGGTTGTGCATCGATGGCTTCTGATTCCATGGATGAGGTATGAGGTATGATTTTTGTGTTCTGATGATGGATCAGTCTGGAGGACTTGAGGCCGAGTTTTAACTACATCTTGAGCACGACAATTTCAGTCGTGTGAGCATGCATTTTTTTACTTAAGTTCGGTAGTGTCCCTATGAGTGGAATTTATCGTCGACTAGTGGTTAGATGGCTAACTGGTGAGTAGGATGTGACGGCGGGCTATGTTTAGATGATTTGAATGTTACAAGAAGAGTCTGCTTGAGATGTAAAAAGGACTAATAGGTGCTTGTTTCCATCTTTATGTGACGTATAGCCTCGAGTTATGAGTATGTTGAAAGGTTTTTCATGTTTTTTAGTGGCGCAACAAATTTGATTCTCATGCCTTATTGATGAGTTCAAACTCGGGAAGATTAAGTAGTGGCATAGTAGTTATTGCTAGAATATAAGATTTACATTGGATGATGCCGAGACTCACAAAATTTCTATATCATTATGGATTATGCATTTCAGTGTTAGGAAGGTGGAGGAAACAACTTTAGATTCACAGAAGGTCTCTTAGAGTAGGTGTTTCGGTTGTGATTTTTGGGGTGCTAAGAGGGAATACACCGGCTTATGGACGTTAGGGTGGAGTGGTTGTTATGCTAGAATCTATTATGGCGAGCTTTGGGGTAATGATCATGGTGTTCTCCCAAGGAGGGGTATCAACTTGAGGGTAATTTTGAAGGAACACGGAGAAAACAGGGCAGTTTGATAGTAAGTTTGATCAACATGGTAATTATATGATCAGTTCTTTGGGTACTTATGATGTGGTGAGTCTCTAAAGGTATTTCGTGAAAATTCTCATGGGTTTTGGGCAACTCTGCATCTTGGTTGAGTTAGAGGGATTCAGTTCTATTGCTTGGTTATGTGAAAAGGGATTCCAAGGAGTTCTCAATTATTTTTATCACAGTTCGAGGTGGATATTTCCTACTGGTGTGAGGTACATGTTGTGTATTAAGATTTCCTCCCGAACGATATCAAATAAAAGGTGTCTAACTGATCGGGTTTGAGTTTTGCATGTGCAAGATCACTGTTCAGTTTTAAAGGGAAGGTCATGAATTCTTAGACAACACGAATGATTTCAGATATCTAGATAGATGCTATAACTACTTGGTATTACCCAAAAGGGTGTGCATTTTAGAAGGCGCATTGTGTTTTCACTTATAGATGCTTCATTGATATTGCGGTGCTCAACTGGTTGATCGACTGCTGAGATTCAGAATTTGTTATATGGCACGGAGGAATTATAGAATTACTCCTCGTGGGATGATCGTATATGAGAGAAAAGCTAGACATTTGGGCGGTGGAGTTGGGATCAGGTAGGGTGATTCGTGTTTTATATGGAATTGGAGACTGAGAGTTCTTAGAAGCAGATTGTTTCATGGTTGTGGACTGTAAAATATTTTCCAAGCTAGCCACATGATAGTATGTTTTATGGTTATGTCGTTCTGGACTTTTGGAGGGCTATTTGTCCGTTCGGGGATGACTGGAGTTGAGTTGGGGGCCCATTGGTAGGCCCAATAAGGATGTGTATTTTGTATCGGATTGAACTTTCTTGATCCTACGGGGCTGTTACCATAGGTATATCGTCGGGAGGAATTGATGTTATTCACTTCTTCGTCTATTTTATGTGTTCTTCTCTTATGCTATGACGGGTTGTGAGGGTTACAAGGTTCTTCGCATGCATATTGTAATTCAGTTTTGGCCGCATGGTACTATGGGTGAGTTGGCCTTCATGATGTTTATTTTCTTAATGCCCCATATATGCTTGTCCTTCTTAGTATTGTTTGTTCCTAATAATTTTCCAACAGTTATATCTTGTGCGCTCTATTGTGCATGACAATGACGCTCATGTGATAAGTGGGCCCAAGTATTATGGCTCGATGGGTCCCCTATGTGGATTGATATGATGAGATCGGATTGCACGTCGCAACGGTACTGTGATGAAATGTAACTCCTGATGCTTACTGTGTGCATTTTTGCTCTCACATTGTCGAAAATAGTTAATAAGAAAATGCTAAAATTTCTCTACCTGCTTAACTTGTTTGGCCAATTCTTACTTAAGTCTCTTACTGTTGTTTGTCATGTCTGAATTATTACTTTTTGGTGTACAAGATCGTGTTGTGTGAGGCTCTATATGTTATTTGTTGAGATTTGTCGGTGGGGTTGCTTGTATTGGCTGAGATGAAGTTTCTACTTCTGAGATTTGTCCTAATGTACTGGGATAAGGATGGTTTGGAAGAATAATACTATATCTTCCTCATGAGTCAAATTTGGGATAATGAGTTAGATTTTAGGTTCATTTTCTAATTCCTATCTCCATTAGCTTGTACATTTTAATATTTAGAAGCTAAAATTGAAATTAGAGGCTTGGGGAGAAGGACCTCCGTACAAAAGCCTTGTATGAAATACCTAAAGTGAATTACACTGTAGACTAATTAATACCCTCTTGTTTTATGAAGCACAAAATTACTACGGTCGTTTGTAATATTAACATTACTTAATTTATCTTTTTACGATTCAAAGTTTATGGTAAAATTTAAATGAATATGGCATTTAACAAAAAATAAATTATTTTTTAAATTTAGCATCTTAAGTGCATACAATATTTTTGTGGCTATAAAACGTTTAATACTTGTGGTATTAAATATGTTAACCCCTCCATTTCAATTTATGTAATGCATGACTGAAAAGGAATTTAAGAAAAAAAAGATTACCTTTGAATAGAGAAGTTTATAGTTAAAAGTTTGTTAAATATTTAAATATATCAACTTTTTTGGGATAAAGTAAAAAAAGTGCATCATATAAATGAGGATGAAGTACATGATTTATGTAGCTATAAAATTGTATTAGTAAGGACAAAAAAAATTTTAAGTTGATGTATTTCCGGAAATAAAAAATATGTCAATTTTTTTTTAAAAAAGAGGAGGGAGTAGAATAATTACCCTTTGAAGCAAAAAGAAACTGATGGCGGGATAGGTGGAAGTACATATGTAGATTAAGGGCCCGTTTGATCATAAAATTAAAGTATTTTTATTTTTTTCGATTTTATTTTATTTTTAGATCTAGTGTTTAGCCATAAAAAATTAAATTTCACTTGAAGTTAATTTTTCGGAATTTCAATAACTTCAAAAAGTTAATTTTCAAAATTTTCACATTAAATTGCACATAAAAATTTAAAAACAACTCCAAATTATATTCATATTCAAATATAACTCTAATTTTTAAATAGCTACTTCACTTATTTTATTTTTACTTTTTTCCGATATGTCCCAGTGCTCACTAAAAAATCAATTAGTTTCCTCTTTTTTCTTTTCCCTTTTTCTCCCCTCCTCCGGACAGAAAGAATTTGGCGTGCAGTCCACAGTTTCAGGCAGTTGTCTTTTTCATTCGTCTCCATGCTTATTTGAAGGAGTGCACCTACATTGTACATACCAAATAGGTAAAGATTTTAGTAACATTCTCTCTCTGCTTTTTTGCTTTAATAGTAACAAAACAAAAAATTCTTTTGGTTTTTTCTTTTACCAACATTGCAAATACAATGGTATTTATTGAGTTCAGTTTGGTATACCATCTATATATTTTTATACTTGTTTTAATGATTTATTGAAAATAATTTCTTTTACCCCACACAAAATAAAGATAAAATCTAGGTACATTTTATCCTTTCCAAATTTCACTTATCGGCTCACGCTGTATAAGTTGTTTTGTTGTCGTAGTTTGGTATACCATTGTTGCTTCCAAACGCACACGCAAGTATACGTGGTCGACAAGTAATATAGGATTATAAGTCCAGATATCGTACCCATAGTGACTTGTGAATAAATATCAACTCAATTAAACCAAATAATTAATCTATTCAAGCGAATTCTAATGTATGAATATTTAACTAAAATTTATCTAAAGTAGCAAATAAGGAGATTAAAGAAAACAACGACAAAATATAGAGACAATTCAATGTGAGTGGATATTCTAGAGCTATGGGTTAGCTAACAATCCCGTTGAGTTTTCCACTTAAATTGTCTAATGAGTTTATCTGATTTATTAGTTGACGAGGTTAATATTGCTCGTAGCCTTCTCCCGAAGTACAACTCGCCTATTAGAGCTAACCTAACGCCTATATTCCTATGAAATTAGGATTAACAAGAACGCATTTATAATTCCCGTATAATAACCAAGAAAGACGATTAGGTATATTCATATCCTAACCGCAAATATAGCTTCCCCTAAGAGTTAAGATATTGCTCTACTCAATCTTATATGCAATCTAGCATTCCCTCTCCCGAGTTCAACCCTATATTCGTAGATCGTATTCAATTAGTGATCAAGCAATCAAATAATTAAGTGCAGGATTCAATAAATAAATCAATATGATAAAATAATAAAAACAATACAAGCTTCAAACTACAACTTTCATGCAGCATCGAAAACTCTAGAACTAAGAATTATGAGATTAAAGGAATAGAAGAGAAGAAAAACTAGGCATAAGCCTCCTCCAAGCATGGTGTGTGTTCTTCCACGTGAATTTCCCTTCAAAGTGTATTCTCCATCTCCAAAGTGGCATCTCCCCCTCAAAAATAGGTTATAGGGTGGTTTTTATACGTGGTGGATAGGTTTTGGGCCGAAATAACCTTGGCCCGGACGAAGTTGGCCAAAATTTTCGTAACTGGCGCCCAGCCCTACGCCAGGCGCCCTCCACAGCGCCTCGAATTTATGCTCAATGTTTGTGGCGCAGAGGTGGCGCCAGGCACTGCCTGTGGCGCCCCAAGTGGCCCATTTTTTGATTTCGTCCGTTTTAACTTCAAATCTTGCACGTTTTTCTCCCACTTGCTCCCGAATCATTCGTACAAGTAAAAACACTTCAAATTAATATAATTAATATCATTTAATATCCCAAATTCACAAAATAAGAGTAAAATATGAGACGTAAGAGTAAAATATGAGACGATATACATAAAAATATACATACTTTAATCTAAGCATCAACCATCTTTATCTCTATGTTCACACTCTGAGTCATACGTGCAGGAAGATTGGGTGCTCTACTCATTTTACTGTCTCAATTGGAAAAAATAACATTTTCCAAAGATCTTTTTGATGAAATTATTGAAGATTATGGGACCATGTTGAGAAAAAGAAGAAATTTAAGGGACCATAATGACAGGTCGTATTTTGTATTTTAGTCATTAAAGTAAACTCCATTGCTTTCTTTTTTCATCTTAAGCAACATATATCAGAATAGCCTATTGTTGCTTTTCCGGTGCAATATTTTTTTTTTAAAAATGATAAATAAATGCATAAAAGTTGTGTGCTTTTTCTGATAGTTTAAAAGAAAAATGGCAGGATTTGAACTATTACCAAATGTTTAATAATTTGTTTGACCAAGCTTTTAAAATTCGTTATTTTAAGAAGTAGTTTTTAAAAAAGTACTTTTGGTGAGATTAGTTTATTTTTGGTCAAACTTTTAAAATCAGTTATTTCGAAAAGTGCTTTTTAAAAAAGTACTTTTGGGGAGAAGCAATTTGTGTTTGACTACTTAAATAAGACAATCAACAATTTAGTGTTTGGCCAAATTTTTAAAAAGTGAATTTAAGTGTATTTTTTCAAAAGTGCTTTTAATAAAAGTGTTTTTGATGAGAAGCTAATTTTTTCTACTTCTTAAAGATTGCTTCTTCTCTATGTACGGGTAAAATCGGGGGCAATATCTTCTCCGATTCTCCGACGAGAGAATGAAGGGGAAGTATAGATCGACGTGATTATAATCGAGGCCAGAAACCCCTCATATGGAGACCCAGGAAGAATGAACGATGTATTCGACATCGGAAATGATAAAGCGATGCATTCCAGACTCAGTATAACTTCTAGATCTCAAAAGATGTGATGAACAATTATGCATGACAGATAGAAGGCCGTAATATTCATTTCCAATCGGATATTACGATGCGAATCCCGTTCAGTATTGATTATGGATCAACAATTACCGAAAAAAGAAGATTTTTACATTTTTAGACTATAATAGGATTGAAATTCTCCTACTGTATAAAGGGGGGATTTTTGTTTAGTCTAACACATTGCAACACACAATCAAATCGATACAAATTTACTTATGTCTTCTAGCTATTGTTCAAGGCAGTATTCGTTTGTTCTTTTATTCACTCCCGACCAAGCTTGTACCAATGGTCCAATGAGGACGAGTCTCATTCTCCAATCTAAGATCAAGCTTGGTCATTACATAGCGATTGGTTTTATCATTTATTTCATCTTTAAATCATCTATCTTTTATTCTTCATTATTCGTATTAAATTAAACGACGTCTTCTTTAAATCGCGTATAAATTTAATTGTTACTCATTTATAGGGTAAACATTCTTCTTCTACACAAAGTAATTTTTCTTTCTAAAAACTAGGCCAAACACCCTCATATTAAAATAATAATACTTTTGGCTCAAAATAAAGCTAGACCAAACAAGCTATAGGTTCCTTCCGCATAGAAAAATAATTTAAAAAATTAAGCTAAATAGTTACTCATCTAACTTTCTTAAATTAAAAATAATCACGAATGTATAATATATATATATATATATATATATATATATATATATATACACAATGTCACGACCCAAAATTCTCACGTTCAGAACCGTGATAGCGCCTAACATTTAATTTTCAAGGCCATCAAATGTTAGAATGGTTTTTAGCCATTTTTAACAATTCAATTTAACAGATACCTAGCAAATTGAATAAACTGAAATAGAGTGCGAAAAGCCATAGCAAACGCAATATCTAGATACAATCTCAGAAATGGTAGTGCATGAGCGACTAGAATAATACAAATAGTCGTCTGAATTAAAGTAAAGATGTCTGAAATGAAATAAACAACTAAGATAAGACAGAAGGGGACTTCATGACTGCGAACGTCCAGCAGTTGTACCTCAAGTCTCCGTTGGGTATTTCAATCCGAGAAATCTATTGACCGTTTCTGGGACCAACTCCAAAATATGTACAAGAAGTAGGGGTGTTCAAAACCGATCCGAAACCGAAAACCGAACCGAATCGAAGCTTAATGGCTTAATGGTAACGGCTTAATGGCTTAACGGACGGAGAACGGATTGAATTTTTTTTATTAACGGCTTATCGGTTTGGGGGCGGATTATTCAATTTTCTTAACGGATAATCCGTTAACCCGTTAAGAATATATATATATATATATATATATATATATATATATATATATAACAAAATAACAAAATCCTACTCGGTACTCTCCCTCTCTTATATGTAAACTTATAATGTTACCGTGATACCAAAAATAAAGGAAAAATAAAATAATAGAGAAAATAACTATATAATATAGATATGAATAGAAAATTATACTATGTTCTAAGATATATACTATGTTCTAAGATACTATGTTCTATAATAATAGTGTGAAAGGCTAGATAAATGTTTATCTAATATTCTAATTATAAGATATAACTGCTTATTAAATAAATCTAAACAAAATCTACTATTTTCTGTTATATAAATAAAGTGTATAGCGTAGTCTACTATAGAATAAAATCCTGTGTCTACGTCCCAAATAAATTCTCCTAAACTTAAACCAAGACTTCTTGCAAAACTTTCTGGATATGTATAATTATTACGATTATCAGACATTAACAGCGTAGTAGAATTATTTTAAAACCTTATGTTGTAAAAATCCTACTCGGTACTCTCCCTCTCTTATATGTAAACTTATAATGTTACCGTGTATCCATAATTATGTAATAAGATTACCCCTTTTATACTTTTTTTTTTTTACTCTGTTCATCTCTTCTTCCCGATTTTTGATAGACATAAATCTATTCTTAACTCTTTTTTCTTTAACCTCACCCCGGCCATGGTTAAGTTCATATACCACTCGATTTATCTTAACCAGATTTTTCCAAGGAATTTACAGGTTAATCCATCAAAATTGTTAAGAAATTGGAAAGATAACCATATACTAAGAGTAGTTTTTTTTTTTTTTTTTTTAACAATTTACAAAATAACAAAACTATACATAATAAAACATAAAGGAAATCAAAACATAGGGGTAATATCTTAGAACATAACATAAATAAACATAGTAACTTACATGTTTACAAGAGATGGGATTTCCCTTTCGGGAAACCCGAAAAGATTTGACTGAACTTCTGAATTGAAAAACGATCAACTCCTAAGCATACAAACTTTATTTATTTTACAAGCTTAGAAGAATAAGTACTAGGGTATTCATAAAGGGGATATTTTACAAGGTGGTTTTTAGAAATGGTTTTTGGGATGGAAAGTTGGCTTAAGATTTTCAGAGGATTTCTTGCTTTGTGTTTTTTCTCGATGATCTTTCTTCTCATATGGTCTGCCTTTTATAGCTGAATTTCTGAGCGGATCTGAAATGCGGACTTCAAAATTTTTTGAAATCTTTGTCTTCTAGCCTTGTAGGGTACTTCATTGGGCCCCATCTTCACATGGCTGGTGCAAAGATTCCATTTTATGTCGTCCACGTTTTTATTACTTGTCTTTATATCACGTCTGGCCCCACTTATTGTCTCCTCCATTATTGTTCTTCTGTCTCCTTCTTGATTCAATATTTCCGAATTATTTTTATGTGTCTAAATTATGGAGTGCTATTGAATCAAAACTCATTCCTGAATCATAATCTTCGTATGGATCTTGAGCATCTTGATAATTATTATTGTCTTCATTATCATCTCTTCCTGAGTTTTGAGACCTTACTGGACTAGATCTTGATCTCTCTGGACTGGGACTAGGACTAGGATTTTTAATCATATGTTTGTCTTGTTTTTCTTTTTGCTGGAAGAAATTTTCTAATGTCTGTTTAATTACATCTTCTATTTTTTTCATTTTTTTTCTTTTTAACACTTATACTCTTTTTCTTTAATATGTCTCCATGTGTTAATGTTTTGGGCAGTCTTCTTCTTGATGATGATCCTTCGTCTTCACTTTTTGGCAAAGTGACAGCCATAAACGGATTTGATTTGTCTTTACCGGTCACCGTTTGAACCGGACTAGCTGTATCATCATCCGATACAGTGGATTTTTCTGCATTCATTGGGGAACGCACACCCTTCTCATCCATTTTTTCTTGAGATGGAAAACTCGTATCTTGTTGCAAAACAACTTGAGTCTGAGATTGTGCTAACATCTGCATCTTTTGTTCTAAAACTTTTACATGCTCCATAAGTCTAACTTTTTCTTTCTCCAAGCTTTCATTCTTTTGGTTCAATCTTCTGAAAGCTTCGGTCATGGACGAGCAGTGGTCACAAAATATTATTTTGTCTGTGTCTTTTTGGATTTTGTATTGGATTTTTTCTGGATTTTGTCTGAGTGCTGGGGAGATATAATAATTTGGTCCTAGTACTCCTCTTGCATAGTCTAGAGCTTCAGTGAAATCATTAAATCCTTTAAAAAGTGGTTTTTGTATGTCTTTAATAGAGTCTAATACTTCTATCCATGTTTGAAAAATACCATTTGTCTTACCATGTATAACTACATAGTATTTAAACTTCTTCTCTTGATTTTTGTCTGTAAAATATTGCCCTAAAGCGTTAAGAGCAGCTATAACATATTTAGTGTCTTTCTTATTATATGCTATCCATAAATTATCAATTAAGCATCTTTGGGGTCTATCTATAACACATTCTGGTAAAACTCTAAATGAAATATTTGATGGTGGGAAAAATATTAAATTATGCTTTCCAAAATTTATTCTTTCTAAATTATTTTGTTCTGTGATAGTCTGTGGCTTAAAATGAAGATTACCTAATACTGTCTAAGAGTATCTGTCTGAGGGTGAGTCTTGAACGCCTTTTCCCTTGTCTTCAGTCTTTGAAACTGTTGGTCTACTCATTCTGTACATATAAGATATTTTTGTTAATTAACAATAATTTTTAACCTACTTAAAGTGTCTGCTAAATTATTATCTTTTCCTTTAATATGTTCAAAGACTAAATTATATATTGATATTGTATCAATAAAATTCAACCATCTTCTTCTACTACTATTTTTTGAATTTATCTTTTGGTGGAACTTAACAATGGCTTCACAATCAGTTCTAATTGTTACTTCTTGTTTGTTTAATATGCATAATCTGAAACTATTTAATCCGTATATTACAGCTAGGATTTCTGCATCTATACTACTCATATTTCCTTTTTCTTTATATTTTCCACTTTGGTATGCACATATTTTTTCTGTATTTTTATCGCTATATTTATTCGGTTTTGCTTTTAAAACTGCTCCCCATCCTTCAAAACTTCCATCTGTTTCTATAATTAAATAATCAGTTTCTAATGGCATAGTTAAATCAGGAATATTCTTTATTTTTTCTTTAATCTTTTGTACTAATTTAATATCTTCTGTATTAAAATGTTTTTGCCCCGTAGATCCTGTCTTAGCATATAAAAGTCCTGCTATTTTTCCTAAGTCTTTTATAAAATTTCTTGCATAATTTACTATTCCTAGAAACTTTTGTAATTCTTTAATATTGTCTAGTTTGTCTGGCATTTCTAAAGCTTTTTTAGCTATATGCGGTTGTAACTTAATTTTTCCTTCTCCTAAAACTACTCCTAAAAAGTTTATATAACTTTTACATAATTCCATTTTCTTTTTACTAATAATTATTCCATTATCTACAAATAATCTAAATACTGTTTGTAAATGTCCTAAATGTTCTTTAATATCTTTACTAAATACTAATATATCATCTACATATACTAAGACAAATCTTTTATATTCTCCAAATATATTATCCATTTTTCTCTGAAAAATTGGTGGAGCTGTTTTTAATCCAAACGGCATGACTAACCATTCGAAATGCCCTTCTGGACAAGTAAATGCTGTCCATTCTATACTATCTTCATGCATTTTTACTTGCCAATATCCTGATTTACAATCAAATTTACTAAATATCTTTTTACCTTGTATTCTATTTATCAATTCTGTTTTATCAGGTAGTTTATATCCATCTGTTCTAGTGTTATCATTAAGTCTCTTATAATTTATTACCATTCTCGCTTTTCCTCTTATCATTTCACTGTGATTTCTAACCATAAAAGCTGCTGATCTATGTTTAGAAATAGATCTCCTTATTACACCTAAATCCATAAGTTCTTTAATTTGAGTTTTAAAGTCATTAAGGTCTTCATTTGTAGCTTCTATCGAAGCCGTTTTAATTATATATTCTGGGTTTATTATATCTAATTTACACATTACTTTATTATTCTCCCAGTGTTTTAATGGTTTTTCTCCTATTATTTCTATCTCATCTAAAATTTTTATTATATTTTCTAGATCTTTTTCGTTCTTTATTATTCCTATTCTTTGTAATCCTGTTTTAAAATTGTATAATTCTGTTTCAATATCTATTAGTGTATAATCTTTTTCTATTATATCTTTATCTTCATTTTCTTCTAATATTAGATTTTTTGTTTCTTTTTTAGTCCTACAACATGTTTTATTATCTTTACATTCTTTACAACATTCTTTCTCATTTTCTTGCAAGTCTATCTGATTTTCATTTAATCTTGTCCTTATCCTAGTTGCGGCTTATATTGTGGACCAATTACTTTTTTCTTCACCTCTTGTGTTCTCCGTAGCTCTTTTTCTCAGGTTGGTTTAGCTCTAATAAACATGGAATTTTTTTGAGTTATGTTTCCTAAATAATTTTGTATTTGTTTCACTTTATTTTAAAATTTACTTTGTGATTGTGCACTCTTCGGTACTCAAGCACATCATTAGATTCATAAAATATGGAGTATGTTGTTTACAAATCTTTTTTTTCTTTTTCTCTTTTAGACGAGCAGAGTATTTCATATTGGTATTTTCTTGAAGCGTAAATCTGGTGTTGACATAATATTGCTTGTGCTAACAAAATTCATAAAAAATATTATCTGAATGCAGGTGAAGCAAAAGCAGACAAGCAAATTTACAAAATAATTGATGTGCTGTGGGAAGGTATGTTTGATAGCTGCATGCGAAAAACTTTCATCACTATATTCTAAAAATCAGAAATGCAGGTTACAATTATTTATCTAAATGAATATTTTTTCTATTTTCCTTTTAATTAACCTTTTTTAATCTACACGTTAGAAACTATTTTTTGTATACTTTTGTAGATTTTTGGAGAATTTAGAATATGCCTTTTCTTAGAAGTTTATAACAATAGTAAGAAAAGCTAAGGTTATTTGAAATAATCTTCTGAAATAAATTACATCCATATAAGTGTTTTTAAGAAATCAAATATGTGATGATTAATTTTGAGACTAAAATTTTGATAGATAGTGTCATATTAAATGTGTCGTCCAACTTTACGTTAAACATCTTATAATATGAATATCTTTGCTCATATACTATTTTGTATATCTATAATAACAGTTCTTCCTTTAAATTTAGTCAAAACAAATTTAATTTCAAACCAAGGAATATAGCTAATAGTTATTGAAGAACTTGCGCTAATCCAAACACAATTAAAGTGTATAAGTTCAAATATACATGTATAGAACTATAGATGGCTCCAGAAAATAATAATGTTGTTTTCATTTAGCTAACTTAATAAATAAAGAAATATATATTTTAAAGTTTTCAACTGACTTATTATGATTTATAAATACTTATGTTGGATATTTTATAAAAATTATTATTATTATTATTATTGTGACCTAATATTGAAACAAAATACAAAAATACTTTTCTCATAATATTTTACAGATTTATCAAATAAAAATATTAAAAACTAATTCTTTTTGTCTTTGAGAATTTGTGATACAAAATTGACAGCGGAAATATAAATTTTAAGGAATAACTAATGTTTAATAAATATTTTACAATAATTAACTAAATATTAAAAATATACCGATTTATAGTACATTTTTTCTTTTACTATTTTATTTCTAATTGCTTCAAATTTTTATTTGAATCTTAATTTTAATTTCTTTCACCGCCAATCTTCTTACGAAAAATATTATTTACCTTAAGGGTTTTGTCAACGGAACAAATAGTTCTATTATACAATAAATTTGAAAAATACTTGAACTGGAGCATCTAATGAGTTCTATGATGTTGATTAATCTTTGGATTTTAAATTCCTACATAATTTTATATATCTTAAACAAATTATCTAATGGTTTAACGTGATATTTTAACATTGCGTACTTATTGATACGGGAAATATTATATTTTCCCATAAAAAGTAACTTTTATTGTGGTGTATGACTTTTGAGGAGCAAATGAATAGTCAATGACTTTTTTGTCCTAAAATAAAGAAAAATAATTTTGCTAGGTAAATTCATCAGGTTGAATGACTATTTGAGAAACTAACTCTACGTTTATGCATATTTATCTTGATATTATTTTTTTTTAAAAGAAACCAATAATAATATTTCTTTATACCGCGTGAAGTGCGGACAAATTCACTAGTTAACCATAAATGAGTGGGTTAATGGCATATATAAAAGGAGTAAACTACTTTTGTATACTTACTTTTGGAACCACCATTAAAGTTATATCCAAATTACTCTAAATTTGTAAAAGTATACCAGCTCAAATATAAAGTAGTTCAATCTCTTCAATACAACTTCAGAAATCAAATTTGAAATCAACTTTAAAAATTAAAAATAAAATTCTTTTATCCTTCAAATGCAACTTTAGAAATTCAAATCTTGAGTAGTTCAATCTATTGAATGCAACTTCAAATTTCGAATCTTATGTTCTAAATATACAAAAATTTCTTCAAATTATTAACAATTTAATACACAATTCAATGCCCAAATCTATTCAAATGAGCTCAAATTTAAAATATAGCTTTCAAATATCATGAAAATTAAATCTCAACCATCAAATTATAACAACAACAAATTTAACGAACCCATTTTGCAACTAAGAAGAAGAAACAATAAGCACAAATAAGGAAAAAAATAATAGTAAAAAAGAAGAGAAAAATGTATGTATTTGAAGTTATCAAAAAATTGGATGCAACAAATTCTGTAATCTTAGCCTCAAAGGGCACGAGAAAAAAGGGTATAAAGATAAATACTACAATATACTCCGATTAAAGTCAATCCATGCCATTTGCACTTTAGATGTCATGAGTCTCATGACCTCTGCAAAACGAGGTTACATCTGTCTTTACTCAAACTTTTTAGTTCCCTCAAACACTTTCCTGGTTCTATTCAAACTTTTTTGGTACACTCAAACATTACGCATTCGTTTGACTGTTAATAAAAAGTTTGGATCTTAGATTGGATTTACACGTGAAAGCAGCAGTTTTCCATTTTCCACTTCATACCGCCAATGGACCACAGGCGATTTAACTCGAAATGAGGGTTTATGTGAAACTTGCCTCAGGACAATCCTACAATTGAATAGGATAAATAAGCTAGAGCAAAAATAAGGGCGAGATTTGGTTTCAACTATTGAGCCACCTTCTAGGTTAAAGCCCAAGAGGACAAAATTTTATGGCCCAAAAACATTGAGGTGGCCAGGAAGAGTCGGGTCAAAGCGAACAATACCTTACAGTTGGGTTTGAACCATGAAACACTTTCTTACCTAAGTTAATTTATATCCCTCTTGAAATTATAAGTTACGCGACTCCTTTTTCTTAAAATTAATAATTCTATGCCTTTAGGTGGCTTATCCCTCCATAAATACCATCACCTATTGATGGTTCTTCAAATTTATAAAAATAAAAGGGATTTTTACCTATACATCCCATATAACAAACTTTATTACCATTATTGTGCATTGTTTGTTTATTACCCTCATATCCCATGTTTTTGTTACATAATATATACCAAACAAGATATTTGCTGATTTTCCATCCAAAATTAACACTATACAATTAAGGCAAAATCCGAAACTTAATAAAGAGACACCAAAAATAACGCCTATCATTATGGTTGATAATTAATGTTTGATTTTCTACCATTTAAATTGTAAATCAAGTAAGGTAACATATGTGATGCTCAAAATATCTCTTGTAAACTAAATTTGGCAGTGTTAATCACTCCATATGAATTCTATATATACAAACAAACGTAAAAGTAGATTTTTCTCGAATATATTAATCACTCCAAATCATAAAACCAAAAAATCGTTGAAGAGACCTGGAGTGGCTTTAATGAAATGATGTTTCTTTTATGTTACTTGTCATATTTTTATTTACACGTATTTTATAAAAAATATTAATAATAAATGTTATTTGATTAATTTACTCTTTCATCTTTCAGCGCATCAATCTCTCCACTGAATATTATTCTTTATTGCGAAGAGTGAAATTGAAGAAATTCATTAATATTTTCGTTGTTTTCTAAAACGACAAGAATATATTGGAAAACTTATTTTCGACAAACATATAAAATAGATGGACAGGCGGAAGTATAGTTCTATTCCTAAATAGTGAATTTATGTAGATAATTGTAGTTAAATGTAGTTAATGTTATACGAAGTATTTCCATAGAGTTTTAAAAATGTAGCCAAATGTAGTTAAATGTAGTTAATGTTATATGAAATGTTTCCAGAGAGTTTTAAAAATGTAGACAATTGTAGTTAAATGTAGTTAATATTTTATGAAGTATTTCCAGAGAGTTTTAAAAATGTAGATAATTGTAGTTAAATGTAGTTAATGTTATAAGAGAGTTTTAAAAATGTAGATAATTGTAGTTAAATGTAGTTAAGGTTATATGAAGTGTTTCTAGTGAATTTTGAAAATGTAGTCAAATATAGGTAAATGTAGTTAAGGTTATATGAAGTGTTTCTAGTGAATTTTTAAAATGTAGTCAAATATAGGTAAATGTAGTTCATAATAGATAAAGACAAAAGGTTGTAGATAAAGACAAAACATTGTAGTTCATATTCATGAGATAAAGACATCGTTATCTCCAACTATATTTCTATCAACAACCTCCTGAACAAAGACAGCCTTTTACAAACAAAATCCTAACATAAACCCATACATCAGGTCCGTTGACTTCCACAGAGATGCGAAACTTCATAACAAAAATTATTATAGAATTAAGTATATTATGGTGAATTAGATATTATACATGTATGTTATGTAGTTTCACCAAGGGACTGTAATATTGTAGAAGTCTCGTCATCAGTTTATGCTTGGCGTGATACCAAAAATACATTTCTATACAAATGAATGAAAGGATTAATAGATATTTAAAAGACTACCATAAAGAAATAAAATCTCAAAGGTCAAAATAATGGTGTAATTCATAAAATAGAATTTGTTGATGTTGTGGTTGATTGTGTTCTCGATCCGTACGATTTTCTCGCGTTTGTTCCGGTGGTTGAGGGCGCCGGCGGCATTGTTACTGATTGGGAAGGGCGTGAGCTTCTCTGGGATGCTTCAACTCCGGTGCCGGACGGTGGGCTGAAATTGCCTTGAGCAAGAACTTTGTGAAACTTGTGTCGTGGTATGAACAATGAATGGGGTTACAGCTCTCGTGTGATTGATTTGATCTGCCATATGGCTTCTGTTGCTTAAGGATTTGATGCCTGGTGAAATGGCCTCTTTAGTTTTTGATTGAATCATAGGAGTATTAGTTATCTATGGCCGGGAGTGGTCTTCTTGCTTAATTGTAATGGAATTACCTAGCTATAATTAAGGGATAATCAATTACAATTAATAAGTATATAATTGGGAAAAGAAGATATGGAAATATTATTTTGTTCCACAAATAAATCCCCTAATTAATGATTGGTAATTAAAACTTAAAATTCAATCTTGGTACATATATTGAAATATGGTATACTTAAATGTAATAAATACTAACCTTAAACATAAGTGGTTATAAGATTTGTTATATGGGATGTATATGTAAAAATCCCAAAATAAAATACTTGTAGGATTGTTCCTTGTCTGAAGACTACAAAAAAGATAAAGGATTCCAACCCTATGTGTAGTACCAAAAAGACAAAAGAATCAGTGGATATATAACAACAACAACAATAAGAACAACAACAAAGTATAATCCCACATAGTAGGGTCGGGGGAGGGTAATATGTACGCAGACCTTACCTCTACCCTGGGGTAGAGAGGTTGTTTCCAAATAGACCCCCGGTATTCTTTCCTCAAAAAACTTCTCACCTTACTCTTGGGGAGACTCGACCATCAGAGCAACGGATATATACCATGTAGAAAAATTCTTCCTTTGTGCTTGACAGGAGGGATTTGAGCTTTGTCAAGAAAATAGGATCCAATTGCATTTTTGGGCAGATTTGCAAATGAATAAAGGATAGCTTCCCCCTCTTCTACTCCCCATTTAGCAAGAACATCGACGGCTCTTCAAAATAGAAGAACAAAGAGCTCGTCGCTGTTTTGATTGTACAACTCATCGCTGTTTCAGCTGCACTACCTGAGCCTCTAAGTAAGTCAAAATATATAAGAGAACACTTACCTTGAGATGGGCAACTATTTAGATGTTTTCCATGCAAAAGATTAACCTTAAATGAGTGGGTTATATGGCATATATGAAAGGAGTAAACTACTTCAGAATATGGACACACATGTTTCCAGATTAACCTGAGAAAAGAACACCATTAATCTTAAAATCAACCGGCTCATCACCACCACAAAATAACATGGGAATAGTTAACCTCAACTAGTATTGCTAGAACGTAGAAGTTCGCAAAAAGTTGATAATTTGTGAAGAAAAAAAAGAATGACCTTGGCTCTTCGGTCTAACTCAACCCCAACAATTAGCTTATGAGTTGAAATTTATTGTTAAGAATATATAAGTTCACACTGATCATACGTTCTCAACCAATGTGGGAATCTAATACTTTTCCCCTCCTCGGCATGCCCAG
Organism: Nicotiana benthamiana; assembly: GCA_034376525.1. NCBI lineage: Eukaryota > Viridiplantae > Streptophyta > Magnoliopsida > Solanales > Solanaceae > Nicotiana > Nicotiana benthamiana. The sequence goes on along the minus strand of CM067339.1, from coordinate 41,377,831 downwards.
CATTAGACATTTGAAGTGTGTACAATATAACATGAGAGCACATATCAAATAACTAAGAAAAATAAAGAGATTGGTCAGGTTGTGATAGCATATCAATAAAAACATATTTGATATAACTCAATCATGAAAACTAATTGATGAAGCGAGGATTGTTCAAGAAAACGAAATGATACCACTACCCCGTACCCTCAACATGTAAGGGAGTCTAACATAATCTAAAATAATATGTTGCCCCAAATTCTTGTGATAAGCACCCATGTTTCTAGCTAATGGAAGCAAGCGATAATGGTCGGTCACTTCATAAAACAGACACAAAACTAGTAGATAAACAACAACAACGACTACTACCCAATATATTCCTACAAAATGGGATCTGAGGAGAGTAATACGTAGACGGGCTTCACCAGAAATAGCATAAATAATTATCTAAACATAAAAACCACAAATAAAATAGCATGCAATAATATCAGACAGTAACTACCATAAATAGCTACCATAAGGGAGACACAATCCAATACACAAATCATCTATAGATAGCCCTGCAAAGCCTCACCCAACCCCGGGTGAGAAGTAAGAAAAACTCTAGGGGCCCCTATCCTACAACCCTGATACTAGACCTACAGACTTTCCTATCAAGGGTCATGTCCTCAGAAACCTGCATTCTAGCCATGTCATGCCTAATCACCTCTCCCCAATACCTCTTGGGCCCCCCTCTGCCTCGCTGTGCGCCGACCATTCCAAGCCGCTCAGAACTTCTCACCGGGGCATCAGGACTTCTCCTCCATACATGCCCGAACCACCTCAGCCTCGCTTCTAGCATCTTCTCATCAACCGGTGCCACCCCACCTTCTCTCAATAACTTCATTCTTAATCTTATCTAACCTGGTGAGCCCACACATCCACCTGAGCATCCTCATCTCCGCAATCTTCATCCTCTGAAAGTGAGAGTTCTTCACTGGCCAGCACTCCGCCCCATACAACATGGCCGATCTAACCACAGCTTTATAAAATTTCCCCTTGAGTTTCTTTGGAACTTTCTTGTCACACAGGACTCCGGATGCAAGCCTCCACTTTGACCACCCCGCTTCTATATGATGAGTGACGTCCCCATCAATCTCTCTGTCCCCCTAAATTACCGACCCAAGATATCTGACAGTATCCCTCTTGGCGATGACCTGAGATCCAATCATCACGTCCTGCCTAGAGAAAAACTAGTAGATAAACTTGTATAAAAATGGCTTCACAGCAAGCTAAAATAACTTGATCGCTGAACAGAAAAAAAGGGATAACTGGATAAGAGAGGAACAAAGAAACCCGATCCCACTATGGAAGCTTGAAAATGGTTCACCTTCTTATTGTACTTGTTTAAATCAAAACAACAGTAATCAGTTTCCAATGGAAAAATAAAAATAAAAATAGTACTACCACTGTTCCGATAAAAACAAAACTTGAAACATATACATCAGCCACAAAAGTCAAATTTATAATCTCTAAATAAGATCAGCAAGTCCTTGCCTCGACTTTTCCGCTGGATTAATAATATATGTTCTTTGTCACTTGGGATCATTAAGGTAGGTGGAAGGCACTGAAACATGATCATAAACTAACCTTGAATGCTGTTGGTCATTGATCAAGATATTTTAAAACATTACAGAACTACTAAATGGTTCCGTTTTACATTTGTGTGCACCAAATTCGTAAATAACACAGTAGAAACTTATTAAAGAACTACATAGTACTGTGGTAAGGATAATACTAAATCTTGAAGTAGAAAACCTGAAACTACATATGTAACCGATTTTCTTGAAACGCAACTAGACGGTCCAGATTGGGATAAATCCATTTAAACTGGAAAGGCAATAATTATATATAAACCACTGAAACATGAGGTGAATCAGTTTATGCAGAAAACCTCGAAGAAATGCACACAGGTAGAAAACGTTCCATTATAGTACTCAAATATACAAAAAAATGATGGAAAACTTAACAATTACCAGACCCACCATCAACAAAATCCAAATCAACATGAATGAATTAGCCTGAACAAGCAATTAATTCAGATTCATCCGATGTATGACTTACTATTATCGATAAGGAGCCAGAATTTTTACTAAAAAGATTTTAAAAAAATAAATGCACCAAGCAACCAATGGGATTCAACAGCTACTATACATATACATAAAAAGTAATCTTTGACCTTATATATATAGTCTAATTTTTTCGATGAAACCGACCCGGAATAGAATTTCAGTAATACCAGATGCTCAAAAACACAGAAGCGCGCAACACAAAACAAAAAGAAATCTAGAGAAAGAAGAAGAGAGAGAGAGAGGTGGGGGTGACAGATAGAGAGCGAGCACGCATAGATTCAAGCATATACATATATCAATGCAAGAAAACGCCATGTGTGCTCACTCTCTTCTGTCACCTCCCTTTTGTTACCCTTAATAGTTAACCTGGATCTACAATTCTCTCCGGCCGACAGAAGACATGAGGAAGAACCCTAGGTTTGAAAGAACAGCAGCAGATACTGTTTCATTAGAAAGGAAGAAGAGTAATTTTGTGATTTTGATGTGTGAGGAGTGATGGAGAGTCTCTTGGCCTTTATATAGCAAGAGTCCCACTCAGTTCCATCACGTAAGGAATATTTGTGTTTATCTCTTTCTTTCAACTTATGACCCTATCCCCAAATATAATACTACTCCTCGGTCCTTCCGTCTCCGTTTGTGATCTGTTTTCGTTTTTAGATTATTTCAGAAAGTATGACTCCTTTTTTATTTCAAAATATTTTAACTTAAAAATTATTATTTTCTCTCTTTTAATTTATGGAACTTATTTCTTTTGTGGTTCATTTTAAAAAATAATTTTTTTTAAAATTTAAAAATAATTTAGCTTAAAATTATAATTTTAACTTTGTGAGAAATTTTTATAACCACACAAGTACTTCATGTCAGTTTTGACTTGTTTAGGACGACAAATTCTAAAATCTTTATTTTTTCTTAAATTTCGTGCCTAGCCAAACAAGTTCACATAAATTATAACAGAGGAAGTATTTATCTTTAGTAAAAAAAATTATGACCATTTTGTAATACAATAATAACAATAACATACCCAGTAAAATTTGGAAAATGTATTTTGTATGCAAACCTTATTCCTATCTTTGGGAAAGTCTATTTTATAACACAAGTTTCAAATATTTTATAAGCACATAAATATTGTATTTTCTATGAATTTCAATTTATTTAATACATTTTTCTTTTTAGTGTATCTAAAAAAATTAATATATTTATATTTACAAATAATTTAACTTTTTGAAATAACTTCATTTTAAACCTATTATTATGCCAATGTGATGATTTATTGTCACAAAAATTTATATTATATTATAAGTTAAAACTCTTTTTTCTTAAAGTAGTGCTCAATCAAAATATGAACATAAAATAAATATAAAATAATATGTTTATAACAAAATAAAAATAAAATATTAAACTTGGTGTCAACTCAAATAAGTTCATATACATTGATGAAATAGATGTCCTACTTTGGAACTTCCTACATCGCAGGTCTAAACAGACAGGATATATGAGAGAGAAAAGATAAAAACCATTGAATTTGTCGATATCTTTGTTTTCCCAATAACTCTTAACTAACTTGGCAGAGACCATAAATTCAAATTACTACTATTGTGATGCTTCTTGTAATTCTAAATATCTTTTGCCCTTTACGAGCAGCCTTTATCATTTACTGTATCTTCTCTTTTTCCTGTTTCCTTTTTTGTTCGTTTTTCATGGATCTTATTGGCCTAATATGGCCAGAAGAGCTTTCTCAGTTCATGACAAAAGGATTATATTTGTAAAAGCTGATGGTTTATGTCTTCTTTTAAACTGCACAAGTTCAACATATTGTAGCACGTTTCTAATAGTTTTAAAAAGAATTCAACTTAAAAGTTTGATAACCACAAAAATTATATGATATATTTAAGATCATAAATTTTAAATATTATTTTTCATTTCATAAGTTCCATATCAATTTAACTATGCCACATAAATTAAATGAATGAAGTATTAAAAATGCACTTTATGTTTTAACCAGCCTATTTCTTACTTAAATTAGAGTAGCCGTAAAATGTTGTTCAAGTCAGGGATGAAAATCCCAAATGATGATCCCTCTTTTATTCAGCATATGAAAGAAGTCAAATTAAAGCACCTATTTATTGGTAGTTATCTTTTGAATTTATGCATGATATTTGACCTATTTTATTTGTTTTATTTTATGTTACCATTTGATTGAGCACAAAATTTAAAATAATAGTCGTAAATATGTGATAATATTTGTATGGCCATAAAACTTTTCAAACTTTATGGTCTTACATATTATATTATTCTTGTGACTAAAAAAATTATTATTAAAGATAAAATGCAAAGTTTAAATTAAACAAATTTTCAAAATTTTTTAATTTTTTAAAAATTAAACAAATTAAAAAGAAAGTAGGGATCATATAAATTGGCGTGGAGGGTGCAATCTTTTTAACAGTTCTTTGGGTTCATAGATTAGTTAGGGAGAGTACCACTACCCTCTACCAGATTTAAAGAAGATAAAACCTATCCATACCTTTAGGGGGGGGGGGGGGGCATACTTAAAAAAAGAAGAAGGAATCAATTGATTGAGATGATCCGAATCATCAAGGGCATCCCTAAATAACAAAAAAAAAATACTTTTTTAGAGCTCACTGATCGAGCGCTCTTGCGCCGAAGATGAACGAGGCTAAGCGATCTTGCCGAAATTGTGTGGAATAATCTCCATTCTACCACTGCACTGATGTCTCGCTTGCATGCTTGGATATAGGGCTATAAGTGAGCAGGGCTTTTGAAAATAGAGAGGTAAAGCAGCGAGGAGCTAAATATTAGAAGAGTGTCATCTCTTTTCTTCGGGAAATTGAGTTTGTTGGTTTAACGCGACTATCATACCACGTCGTGCACAACTAAATAATGGACACTGACTATAATTTGGATTGTCTCCCCGGCTCAATGAAAAGACAACCCCGACCTGCAGGAGGCTGAAAAGACGTAGTGCGCTAGCGCTAGCGAGTTAGCGCAGCAACTTAGTGTCTTGTTTTCTTCGCTGCTTTTAAGCATCGGTTGTCACCCCCGTAATCAAAAGACTTATCTTCAATTTCGTAAGGGAGTCTACAGTCAATTGTGAAAAAAGCACATTATCTTGTGTTACGAAACCCACCTAGCATAACATTGCTCAATTCGATATGGAATGTAATACAAGGAGAAAGTATATTCGATTAGCTGCCATCAAAGGATGTGGTACAGTGGATGAAAATGTTTTTCTCTTAGCCATAGGTTTCGAGTTCAAGTCCTCAGTATGGAAAAATTCTTGGTAGGAAGCACTTCCTTCCGAATAAAATCCTATGCGATGCCAATTCGAATATAATCGGACTCCAGGTACCGAATACCAAATAGAAACAAAAAAAAGTATTCGATTACTTGCAGCTGCCACGACACATGATATATTCTGATGAAAGTAGCTGGATTTATACAAAATAAACCTTCTCCTCTTCTTTTATAAAGATAAAGTTAAGTAGAAATAATTTATGAATATCTTAACCAATGGGAGATCGAAACATAGAGGTGCGCTAATGTGAAGCCACCAGAGGATCTTCTACTGTGCAAAAGACAGCTTAAAGTATATATGCTTTTATACTAATATAATATAATTAAACAGTAATAGTGGGAAAGAAAAGATAAAAGGGATATTTGACAATTCTTCAGAAAAGATTTGTCCACTGCGCACTCTATATGAGGGATGTCATACATTCCTCTATTCCTTTCTAAAGTGTTCAATTCCACTTTGTGGGGACTTAGATTTGATTACCTTGTTAAAAGACTTAAAATATGTTAAAATCTTGATTAGGCTGGTTTAATGAAACATTTGTTTCATGATCACGCACACCATCTCACGTAATCGTATGTTCTCTCCTGCTAACTAGCCCAATCATTAATCTCTTAGCCTCTTAATAAGCAATACATCATGCATCCACTAACCCCCAACTCTCCACCCCACCCCCTCTTCCCTTCACATTTTTCCTTTTTGATTTATCTTGTCGAATTATTAGATTAGTGAGTTTTATAGTAGCTCTAGTGAGTTTTGACCATAATGGGTTATTCAAGCGGTGAGCACCCTCCATTTCTAACCAAGAGGTTGTAAGCTCGAGTCATTTCAAGAGTAAAGTGGGGAGTTCTTGGAGGGATGGATGCGAGGATCTATCGGAAACAGCCTCTCTATCCTATGGTAGGGATAATGTCTTCATACATACTACCCTCCCAAGACCCCACTAGTGGAATTATACTGGGTGGTTGTTGTTGTTGAGTTTTATAGTACTCGCTCTGGTCCACAAAAGTGACCAATTTACTTTTCTACTTTTGGTGTCCATTTATATAATCAAGAAAAAATTCAATTTATTTTTATAAAATTACCCTTATGTACGGATTCCTAGAAAGTTTTCTTACTCTTCACAATAAATATTCTATTAACGGTAATTTAGTCATACTATGTATTTTTGTATAGAATTCAGTATTTCTTAAGAAAGAATTACAGCCTATGTCACTTGGCCTACTAGCCCAACCGAAAAGGGCCCACATTTGAAGCTCTTACCCTATTTAGCCCACGTTGTACATAACTTGAGAAACTTTTCAGCCTTTAGCCCACTATTAAAGACATAGTTTTAGGGCTATTATTATTTTCTTACTTTCCTCATTCCTTTCTCTCTCTCACCGCCTCTCACTTCTTTCTTTCTAACCCACATAGATCTCTCATCCTCTCTTAAAATTAGCCACTAGCAATGTATTATGCTTCTCTTAGAAACACATAGCTTCTGCTACATATCTGCCTCCACCTTTTCCGCAGATTATCTTAGTCAATAGCTGAAGCAACTTCAATTTGTGAGGAACACAGCAGCTTTATTCCCCCTCCTTTACCCCCAACGCAGTTCTGCCATTAATGGTTCGAAGAAGGCTCGGGCTCCTACTCCATTGTCCATGGTGGTGAGCAGAACAATATTGAAGATTTTTGAAAGAAACATGAAAATACATACATATTTGAAAATAAATAGCTCTCAAACTTGATTTGCACCAAAAAATAACCACTAATATTGGAAGATTTTGAAGTTTAAAGTTCTGGTCATTATTATTATGATCTTGAAATCTCGAATCTGAAATTGGGTTTGGATAAAAATCATAACTATGTAGCAGTTTGTATCAATATTGTATAATAGTGTATAATTATATATATGGATGTACAAACACCTCTTATACACTATTATAAATGTTCATACAAAACTATACAGTATTATATTATTGTGTATAAATATGTATATTTATGTATAATATTGCATAATTATATATATATATATATATATATATATATATATATATTCAGTTTATAAGGATGTATATATATTGTTAGTGTGTAAGAGGCCTCTACAGAAGTTTGACACTTCCTTCTCTTCTTCTTTTTTGTGTAATGTATTTTATGAGCGTTGGAGGGATTCTACAATTTATTTACCAAGTTTTTATTTTTCTTTTATCCTGTTGGATTGCTTCAGTAATTGCACATACAAGCGTTTGAATTTCTTACGTTCAGATAATATGTATTATTCAGGATTTAAATTCAACAGAATGAAAACAACTGGTTGTATACAGAGAGAGCAAAATAAGTTATCTTTTGAAAATTAACCTATTATTTTTTGGCTATAGATTTACAAAGTGGTATCTAGGCTATTATGTTACAAGTCAAATATATAAATTGCATTTATGTAAAATTATCCGGACATGCTAATTAGAAGAGTCCAAATGAGGAAAAGCTAGCCAATGCGAAAGGCCCAGGGATCGAGTCAAAATTAGTAAGAATGTGATCGCTGATAAGAAAGTTGTGGTTGGGATTCAGCCACTAAAAGAAAGTTCATTCCCTCTTCGACACATTTCGAAGCAGGAAACAACCAACACATTTCATCTTCATTTGGCAACGAAAGAAAATCTCCATTTGTTGCCGAAAGTGAAAGAAAGATATGATAGGATGAGAACATGCTACACCAATTAAAAAAATTCCATATTCCATATCTTTCCTTTTTCTACAACGTGCAATTTTATCATCTTCTCATGATATAGCCCATACTTCTGACATTGTATTTGTCTTCTATAATATTTTTCGTGAGAAATGCTTAAATGGTTTCTATTCAAGGGAATACAATACAATGGAAAAGACACCAAGGCATCAGAGAAGATAGGGTTTGCGGAAAGCAATGACAGATTAAGAATTTAAATTTAATCAGTTCAGCTTTTAGTTCTTTTTAAAGTTAAACTTATTATACTGTGAATATTTTAATAGGTTTTTATATATATATTCATATTCTGTGTAAAAAGTTATGGTTCAGTAGAATTCGTAGCGAAAAATCTACGTCTGCCCCTGCCTTTTAAGTGGTTCAGAATTTTTTTGAAACTAGGAGTATATATGAATTTAGAATCTGTTTGACTATATATGTGAGAAGAAAGAACGCAAATCCTTGATTGGTAGCAGTTGTTAAATAGACTGGACAATTCGATACATCTTGTCTTGCGAAAATGAGAATCATCATATTTTATACTGCTATTATTATCCCTCAAAAGGAAGTCACTATAATCTATAATTCCAACTGGGTAGAAGAGTACAGAAACTTCAAAAATAAAGGTACCCTAGCTTACATAACGCAGATATCTCTTTATTGCAGAAAAGGGGATAAGATTCTTGTTTCCAAACAAAGATTCAACGGTGGTTTACCTGCCAATGCTATCAAGTGATAAGGACCCACAAGATGCTTATCATGATTGATTCACTATGTGGGAACCATTTTAGACTGGCTAGGGTTTGTACCACTTCTAATTTAGGGTTATAACTTATAAGTCATCTAAAGTTTTAACCGATAAATTTATATTTCGAAGCCTCCAATAGCTTTTTAAGCTTTTTCGATGTACGTATGTAGTTCGAATATTTTTTCGAAAGGCCTTTATATTAAAAATTAATAAAATACAAATTTTACCTTAAAACTTTATTTAAGTTGACTTCGGTCAACGTTTTAAGCAAATAGATCCGGATTCATTTTCTGACAGTCTCGATGGGTGCGTATCATAATTTGGAACTTGCGCGTATGCCAAAAATCGAATTCGAAGAATCCTAGCTCGAGTTATCGTTTTTTGTTGAAAGTTGAAAGTTTAAAGGTTTAACGGTTTGAGCAATGTTTGACTTTATTGATATCAGGCTCATATTTTGGTTCTGGATCTCGGTATTGGTTCATTGCTGTATTTATGACTTGTCTGTCAAATTTGATAAAAACGGAGTTAGTTTAACGTGATTCGGACGTCCAGTTGTTAAAATAACAATTCTAAAGTTTTATTAAAAATTTCATTTCATTTAGTGTCCGATTCGTAGTTCTAGATGTTATTTTGGCGATTAGATCGCATTAGTAAGTTCGTATAATATTTTTGGATTTGTGTGCTTGTTTGGTTTGAACCCAGAAGGCTCGGGTGAGTTTCAGATAGGCTACAGAATGAGTTTGGACTTGGGAAAAATGATGGTGTGCTTCATTTCTGGTTAAGGCTGGAAAACGGGACAGACCCGAGCGTAAACGGGCCACGTGTGCCCGGTCCTATATGGGCCCGAACTTTGCGGGTCGGGCTTAAATAGTCTCGGGCTTCGTGGGCTTTTTAAGGTAACCGGAGAAGGACTGGGACCACGAACTAATGGTCCCGGGCTAAGTGGGCCGGTCCCGGGCCTATGTGGGTCTGGCCAACTTTTTATAAAAAAAAATTTCTAAGGCAATTTCTTGTACATTATATAGCTTATATATATTATTTATACCCCCCTTACACACACACACATTTAATTGCTGTATTTATGACTCGGTATCAAAGTTGCAAATTAAAGTTTACATTTAATACCTCAAATTAAATTTCAATGCCTTCAACATAATACTTCAAATTAATCTAACAAACTAAAACATTAAACATAATACATCTAATAATTTTAAAATAACACAAATTGTCTCAAATCAGCTTAAAATCTTAAAGACGAATGTTTGGAGAACGCGCAAGACAACTCTTAATATGCCTCCTCAAACAGCATGTACCCTCCAACTTTGAACAACGAGTGTAGACTTGACCACATTTCTTGCACTTTATTATGTAAAATTCTTCATTTCTTCTACCACATAAAAGTATTTCAATATAAATAGGCGCAATCTAGAACCACCGGGCATGATTTAACTCAATTAAGAATTTGAGTTTGAGAAATGAGAAATGAGTGAAGACTTGAATACTCAATTTGAGTGTGATAAATGAGAGAGACTGATGATTTTGTGAGAAAAATAAAATAATGCGGGTGTATTTATAGTTGAAAATAGGAAAAAATATAATTATAAAAAGTTTGGGGTTAAAACAAAGTTGGGGGATTAAATGTCTATTTTAGAAAGCCCAAACGGCTATTTTTTAAATGTTGCAACGACGAAAAAATATTTTTAAAAAAGGGATTTTTACATATGCATCCCATATAGCAAACCTTATAACCACTTATATTTAAGGTTTGTATTTATTACTTTTTAGTATACCATGTTTCAATTTATGTACCAAAATTTACTTTTAAGGTTTAATTATCAAAGATTTATTAGGGGCTTAATTTGTGGAACAAAATATTTCCATATTTTCTTTCCCCATTTATCTCTCTGATTTTTACTACATTTAATTACCCCACATTTATTTTTGTCCATTTTTCTCTTTCTTCCAACTTTATTCTCTCGTTGTATTCTGGGTGGAATAGGCACCAGCATTGAAGAATTGTGTTTCTCCATGTTTGACAAGATTCTCAAAGTGACAGAGACCACCTAGTATTGTCTCTACAAACTCTGTCCACTTGGTGGCATTGCAACACCATCTTTGTTTATTGTTTTGACACATTAGTACGTACTCATATCCTTTATTTTATTGTTTTTGGTGGGAAATTTGCTAAGTACTACTTCTTCTTTTTTGTAACAATTTTAACAATTGATATAATATCGACAATATTTGCTTTTTATCAGATATCAAGAGGACGTTATTTTTTTTTTAAAGTTATCCTGAGAGTACATAGCCCAGATATATTTGTTATATTTTAATCAACAAATTAAAGTTAATATGATCAATTTTATTATTAATTTAATTTTAAAGCAATTCCCGCCAAGATGACGAATCCGGCAATAGGTGCCTCTACATGAGCTTTGGGTAACCAAATATGAACTGGTACCATAAGTGCTTTGACTGCAAATGTATTGTTGCAGTACATTTGCGCTATTATGTTTTCGGATAAAACTTCTTGTCTTGAACAATGAAGAATAATGAATTGACGTTGCATAGAAATGCCATTTGTAGTTTTCAGCAACTCATACCATCCAGTAGATACAAGTTAAATACGTTATTCAGACATATTTTTCAACTGACTACGATTAACTACAAGTAACTACAATTAACTACACAGTTCATATAACTACAAAAATTTGACTACATTTTAAAAACACACTGGAAACACTGCATATAACCTTAACTACAATTACCTACATTTGACTACATTTTAAAAACTCACTAGAAACACTTCATATAACCTTAACTACATTTACCTACATTTGACTACATTTTAAAAACACACTGGAAACAGTGCATATAACCTTAACTACATTTGACTACATTTGACTACATTTTAAAAACTCACTGGAAACACTTCATATGACCTTAACTACATTTACCTACATTTGACTACATTTTAAAAACACACTGGAAACATTGATTTTACATTAACTGAATTAGCATTTATTTGGTACAAAATCAAAGATTAATTAGGAGCCATAAATACAGACGTTATTTTAGGCTACAAATTATTTAACATAGATTTGAGCCTTAATAAATGGCGTTATTTTAGGGTGCAACATCAGCAAAGATTTAAACTCACTGGAAACACTTCATATACCTTAACTACATTTACCTACATTTGACTACATTTTAAAGACACACTGAAAACACTGCATATAAACTTAACTACATTTAATCACATTTGACTATATTTTAAAAACCCACTGGAAACACAGCATATAACCTTAGCTTGCATTCACATCTACAATTTTATCCGATGTATCAATCGATAATTGTTCTGCAATTGTAGACTGGAGAATTCCGTAGCTTGCATTATCATCAACCAAAATGGCGTCAACTTCAAAATTGTCTGAGATTACTAGGAAAACTACTTAGCCGGTCCAAGGTTATTGGGTTTCTTGATTACTAACAAATCCAAACATTCCTTTACACCATATCAAACAAACACAGCCGTCTAGTCTTTGTTTCATTTGTTCATTTTGCTTTTAAAATCAAATTGTCGAATTAAAGTTTATTAAGAGCGGCTAATCATTAATAATCATGGCCACTGTACCATGATTACTTTTTCCTTATTAAGAGCGGCTAATCATTAATAATCAGGAGAGATTAGGAGCATTTAATATGTTACCTTACATAATGTAGTATTTATTTGGTAGAAAATCAAACATTAATTAGAAGCCATAATGATAGGCATTATTTTAGGCTACACTTTATTAAGAATCGTTTTTACCCTTAATTATCTATCGTTAATTTAGGATGGAAAATCAGCCATTATTCCGTGTGGTATATATTATGTTACAAAAACATGGGATATGAGCGTAATAACCAAACAAGGCACAATAATGGTAATAAAGTTTGCTATATTGGATGTATAGGTAAAAATCCCTTTAAAAAAAGTAGTCACTGGGCCCGTTTGAGCCCGGTTAGGACCGATTAAATCGGCCCACTTAGCACCTGGTCTCGGGCCCAAACGGTCTCGGGCCTAACAGGTTTCTTCAAGGAACCGGACCACCTCCCCAGGTCTCGGGCTTAAACTGTTAGGCCCGTATAGGCTCACTACAAATATAGGCCTCGTGGGCCTAGGCCGAACCCGGGCCTAACCGGTCCGTATTCCAGCCTTAGTTTTGGTGCAAGTCTCTAGCCTTGTAATTGCGAGGTCAGTATTTGTAATTGCGAGGAACCCAAGTTCCTGTCTTGGTCGAAATTGCGAAAATGGTTGCATCAGGTTTTGCGGTCAAAAGGTCGTATTGCCGGATGGCCACTGTTCGCAATTGCGAATAATTCATCGCAAATGCGATAATAGCAGAGATGGACCTTCTTTGCAATTGCGAAGTATGGCTCGCATTTGCAGGTCACAATTGCAATTCATTGGTAAGTGATTCTAACCTATTTTCTTTAAATCTTTCATTACATTTCATAATATTTCAATCTAAAATCTAAGATTTTCATGGTGAAAATTAGGATTTTGGTAGAACTAGAAATTTTTGTAAAATTAGAATTTAGACCTCAAATTAAGGTCGGATTTTGAATCAAATTACACAACCAAGCTCGGAGATGAATGGATAATCGAATTTTGGTCTGAATTTCGAATTTGGACCAAGCGTACCCGGGAGTTGACTTTTGCAATAATAACCTCAATTGAACTTTTCCCATTCGTGTATAGTTTCTAAGGCTTATTTTTAATTAGTTTGGTTAATAATTTACTAGATTTAGTCAGTTTGGAGGCTTGTTTGAAAGGCAAACCCGTGATTGAGCTTTGAATTGATCTTTGGAGTGAGGTAAGTATCGTGGTTAACCTTAACTTGAATGATTATGACTTGTTTGCCTATTTTCGACTTCTTTATATGTTGGGTACAACGCATATGTGAGGTGACGAGTACATATGCATGCGAGTGGGACTTGTTTCTTATAATTTATTGCTTTCTTTTATTATGATATTCATACTTAGACTAGTTAACTACTAAATTGATCGCTCTTTCCGCGTTTATGGTCTATTTGTGATAATTGAGTATTGTTTCTGAAGTTGAGGTAGGTATTGTGAAACCATTATTGACATAAGACTTTTTCTTGTTTATTCTATCTCCCTCTTGTTATATGTTCATTGTTATATGATAAGAGAGAATGTTAATGCACGAAGGGTTATGTCGTGCCATATTTGAGAGTTAATGCACGAAGGGTGATGACGTGCCGTATCTGAGAGTTAATGCACGAAGGGTGATGACGTGCCATATTTGTGAGTTAATGCACGAAGGGTAATGTCGTGTCGTATTTGAGATTTAATGCACGAATGGTAATTCCATGTCATATCTATTGATCCATGGACCATGATGAAATTGAGAGTAAAAGCACAAAGGGTGATGTCGTGCTGTTATTACTATTTCATAGTGAAGTTAAGAGTAAAGGAACGAAGGGTGATGCCATGCAATTCCATTCATTATGTTTATGCCTTTACTAGTTAAAGGCTTATTGATTGTTTCTTGTTATCATTCTCTAATGTAGTTATCGTACCTTGTACCCCGTTCATATATCCCCTCATAATAGTACATTTTTAGCCCTTACTTGTTGTTATGTTATACGTATATTGTTATTTGTACATGTTTATTTATGTGGGTGTCCTGTCATAGCCTCGTCACTACTTCGTCGAGGTTAGGCTCGATATTTATAGAGTACATTGGGTCGGTTATACTCATACTGCACTAAACACTTCTTGTGCAGATTTTGGTACTGGTCCCAGCTGCCCGTGAGACGTATCAGCTTGAATTTGATTTTAGAGACACGTACTGCATCTTCAGCTGGACAACAGTCAGAGCACTAGTGGCAGCTCCTACGAAAGGCAGAGGTCGAAGCCTAGGCAGAGGCGGAGCTCAGCCTAGAGCTCGAGCAGCAGCACCAACAGTAGAGCCTCAGGTAGATTTGGATGAGGAGGTTCCAGCTCATACTGAACGTATTGGACCAGCTTAGGTCCCGGAGAGGTTCATAGCCACCTTATTGATTCAGGACTCTCTAGTCCGTTTGGTGGGACTTATGGAGAGTGTGGTCCAAGACGGTACATTTCCTATGGCTCCAGCCGTCTCTCTGGCTTGGGGAGGAGCACAGACTCCCGCTACTTGCACTTCAGAGCAGATAGCTCCCTAGTATCAGACTCCAGCAGCCCCGCCAGTTGGGGTAGTTCAACCAGTTATTACGGCATAGGTCGGTGATGGACCGTCCATGTCTTCTGAGGGCTTATTGATATTGGACAAGTTTACAAAGCACTTTCTAATTTACATTAGTGGTGCATCTATTGAGGGCCCACGACATTATATTGACCGCTACCAGGAGGTGCTGTATAACATGGCGATAGTTCAGACCAATGGGGTCGATTTTGC
Source organism: Nicotiana benthamiana (assembly GCA_034376525.1). Taxonomy (NCBI): domain Eukaryota; kingdom Viridiplantae; phylum Streptophyta; class Magnoliopsida; order Solanales; family Solanaceae; genus Nicotiana; species Nicotiana benthamiana. The sequence continues at coordinate 41,362,527 of CM067339.1, read as the reverse complement.
TATGTGTCATATGATGGGTTCCGCTAAGAGATGATAGAAGGGTTTTGTATCGACCAAACTTGCTGGGTCGTCTGCTCTTACTTGGGACTAGTTCTCTCAGCTATTCTTTGAGAAGTTACTCCCTATCATATTGAGAGAGCATTATCGCAGGCAATTTGAGCGTCTCCAGTAGGGCAGTATGATTGTTACTCGGTGCGAGGCCCATTTTGCGGATCTAGACCATCATGTTATTCTTCTACTTCCCACCGAGAGAGAGAGAGAGTGGAGAGGTTTATTAAGTGACTCACTCATCCTATCAAGTTACAGATTGCCAAGGAGACTAAGGGTGATATTTCTTTTTAGAGGCTGTTAATGTTTAGGTGGATCGAAATGGTTCTTGCATAGGAGAGATGACAGAGGTCTGATAAGATGCCTCGTCATTCCGGTGGTTTCAGTCGCGCCTCGTCTGGAGGTAGGGATATTTTTTGTAGAAGCTATCCTCCTAGGGAGTTTCATTCAGCACTGCAACCATCCCATAATGTTTCAGGTGGTCATGTCCCTCATATGTCTCATTCCGACTAGCTAGTCTACACTACACCACTAGCTCCTATTAGTGCACCTCCGCTCTAGAGCCATTAGGGTGGTTTCCTAGGTCGACAAGGTTAGTTTCAGGTCAGCAGTCGAGGTCATGTTATACTTATGGTCATTCGAGGCACATTTCTAGATTTTGCCATCGGCCACTGAGTAGCTTATAACATCAGTGTTCACTTGTCATGGTCCCGACACCGGGTGCTTCACCGCCTGCTCAGCCAGTTAAAGGTAGGGGTCAGGAAGCTAGAGGTGAAGGTCAAGCTATTAGAGGTGGAGGCCAAGCTGCGAGAGGTGGAGGCCAGCCAGCTAGGGCACGTCCTAGAGATGTAGTTCAGAGTGAAGAGGCCCAGCCCCGATGTTATGCATTCCCAGCCAAGCCTGACACTCGGTCACCTAAAGCTGTTATCACAGTTATTGTTCCAATTTTCCATAGATATGCTTCAGTTCTATTTGATCTGGGCTCTACTTATTCCTACGTGTCAATATATTTTACTTGACATCTTATTATGGCTCGTTATTGAGCGCTTCTGTTTATGTGTCCACACATGTAGATTCTATTATTGTAGATCTTATTTATCGTTCATGTATGATTACCATTGGGAGTCTTGAGACTAGCATAGATCTTCTACTTCTCGATATCGTAGATTTTGATGTTATCTTGGGTATGGATTGGTTGTCACCTTATCATGCTATATTGGATTGTCATGACAAGGCGTTGACCTTAGCCTTGTCAGGGCTGCCTCGATTAGAGTAGAGGGGGACTCTTGGCCATGCTACTAGTAGGGTCATCTCTTATGTAAAGGCTCAACATATGGTCGAGAATGAGTGTCTCGCTTATTTAGCTTATATCCACGGTTCTAGTGTTGAGGTTCCTTCCATGGATTCAGTATCAGTTATTCATGAGATTTCAGAGGTGTTTCCTATATACCTCCAAGGGATGCCACCCGATAGGGATATTGACTCCTGCATTGACTTGGCTCCGGGCACTCAGCCCATTTCTATTCATCCATACCATATTCTCCCCCTCTCACCCCTCCCACTCCCCCCCCCCCCCACATAGTTGAAAGAATTAAAGTAGCAGATAAAGGATTTGCTCGATAAGGGCTTCGTTAGACCTAGTTTCTCGCCCTATTGTGTGCCTCTGATGTTTGTAAAGAAGAAAGATGGATCTTTAAGGATATGCATATATTACCAGTAGTTGAACAAAGTCACCATCAAGAGCAAGTATCCATTGCAATGATTGATGACTTATTTGATCAGCTTCAAGGTGCCAAGGTGTTTTCAAAGATTGTTTTGAGGTCTGGCTACCATCAATTGAGGATCAGGGCATCCGATGTCCCTAAGACAAGTTTTTAGACTTAGTATGGGCATTATGCGTTTCTAGTGATGTCATTTGGGCAGACATATGCCCCAGCGGCATTTATAGATTTGATGAATCGAGTATTCAAGCCCTATTTGGATTCCTTTGTGTGTGTTTATTGATGATGTCTTTATCTACTCCCGTAGCCGAGAGTGCATGAGCAGTATCTTTGGATTGTACTTCAGGCTCTAAGAGACAGCTAATTATATGCCAAGTTTTCGAAGTGCAAGTTTTGGTTGGACACAATCGCTTTCGTGGGGCACATCGTATCAGTAGAGGGCATACATGTGGATTCTAAGAAGATTGAGGCAGTTCAGAACAGGCCTAGACCCACTTCAGCTATGAAGATCTAGAGTTTCTTAAGTTTGGAAGATATTACCGTCAGTTCGTGAAAGGTTTTTCATATATATCAGCCTCATTGACCAGGTTGACCTAAAAGGGTGTTTCATTTAGATGGTTAGACGAGTAAGAGGCGAGCTTTCAGAAGCTCAAGACTGTTTTGACTACGGCGCCAGTGTTAGTGTTGCCCATAGGTTCAGGGTCTTACACGGTGTATTGCGATGCATTTCGTATTAGGATTGGCACAGTATTGGTGCAGGATCACAGGGTGATTGCATATGTGTCACAGCAGTTGAAGGTTCATGAGAAGAATTACCTTGTTCGTAACATAGAGTTGGCAGCCATTGTTCATGCTTAAAAGATTTGGAGGCACTATCTTTACAATGTGTGCTTGAATTATGGTGCAGTTCTCTAACCTCGCAATTATAAGGTCAATGTTAGTAATTGTGAGGAACCCAGGTTCCTGTCTTCGTTGCTATTGCGAAGAAATCTTCGCAATTGCGTAGATGACTATATCGTATTTGCGATTAAAAGATTGTATTTGCAGGATGGTCACTGTTTGCAATTGCGAACAAATCATCGCAAATGCGATGATTGCAAAGATGGAGTTTCTTCGCAATATTGAAGTGCTCACATTGTCTCGGTTCGCAATTGTGACATCTGCAACTGGTCAAAATCTGAGTTAGACGAAATTTCTCTCATTCTTTCAAATTTTGAAACATAGAAAAAGAGGAGATTTTTCCAAGAACCTTTCTTCCCCAATTTATTGGTAAGTGATTCTAACCTAGAATTAGGAATTTTTTTAAAAATGGAACTTAGATCTCAAATTGAGTTTGAATTTTGAAATAAATTACATAATCAGGCTCGGGTGTGAATGAATAATCGGGTTTTGGTCCGTATTTCAGGGTTGGACCAAGCGGGCTCGGGTTTTGACTTTTGTTGACTTTTTAAGTAATGACCTTAATTGAACTTTTTTCATTCGTGGGTAGTTTCTAAAGCTTATTTTGAATCGTTTGGTTAATTATTTGCTAGATTTGATTGGTTCGGAGGCTTGATTGAAAGGCTAATAATTGAATATTATTTCTAAAGTTGAGGTTGGTATTCTGGAACCACTATTGACGTGAGGCTTGTTATCGTTTACTCTATCTCCATGTTGTTATATGTTCATTGCTATATGGTAAGGGAGAGTGTTAATGCATGAAGGTTGATACTATGTCATATCTAAGAGTTAACACACGAAGGGTGATGTCATGCCATATTTGAGAGTTAATATAGGAAGGATGATATCGTGCCGTATTTGAGAGTTAATGTACGAAGGGTGATATCGTGTTGTATCTATTGATTCATGATGAAATTGAAAGTAAAAATACGAAGGGTGATGACGTGTCATTATTACTATTACATAGTGAGGTTGAGAGTAAAGGCACGAAGGGTGATGTCGTGCAGTTTCATTCATTATGTTTATTCCTTTACTGGTTAAAGGCTCATTGATCATTTCTTGTTATCATTATCCGCTATAGTTATCATATTATGTACCCCTTTTGCATGTCCCCTCCTAATAGTACATGTTTAGCCTTTACTTGTTGTTATGTTGTATGTATATTGCTATATGCACATGTTTATTTACGTGGGTATCCTGTCATAGTCTCGTCATTACTTCGTCGAGGTTAGGCTTGACCCTTACAAAATACATTGGGTCGGTTGTACACATACTACACTCTGCACTTCTTGTAAAGATTTTGGTACTGGTCCCAGCTGCCCGAGAGGTGTATCAAATCGGATTAGCGTTTGGAGACTCGAGAAAGATCTGCTGGTGCCCGAAGACCTTGAAGTTCCCTTCCACTTTTCCTCTATTTACTGTTCTTTTTATTCGAGATACTTGTACTTATTTCAGACTTTGTTTGTAGAAATTCTAGAAGCTCCAGATCCGAAATGTACTTAGATATTATTAGTTTTTACTTTATTCCGCGTTGATTTCATTTTGGTTTAATTGGCTCTATTTATTGAATTGATTAAAATGGGCTTAAAGATTCATTAACGTTGGCTTGTCTAGTTAGTGAAATATTAGGCGTCATCACGATCCCGAAGGTGGGGATTCCGAGTCTTGACAGTTTCGCCATAATTATTTTTAAAAGAAATCAAACTTTTTCCCACTTTTTTCCGGAATTAACGTTTGATAATGAAAATTACATATTCAATTTGAAGTTGAATTCCGAAATTTTTCTTAATTCGAAAAACACTAAAACACTTGTTTTGCTTCAAATCCTTCCGAATAATTCAAAAACTGCTCCAATATTTCTTCGATAAATTTATCTTTTATATTTAGAGAGGATAAATGAAATTTCACACAATCAATTATTTTAAAGATAATTATATGTAATTCTTATAGAATTTTAAATTTGTAATCTGAAAAAATAAGTCAATTTTATTGTTATAACAGGCAAATTACGATAATAGTTTAACCCTTTTTTATATTATCAGTGTATATAAGTAAAATTCTTTTGCAATAAACTTTATTTTTTTTAAAGAAAAACAAATCAGATCTATGTTGGGGTGGGGTGGAATAAAGGTGAAACTTCGCCCACAAGCATAATCATCAGTCCAAAAAAGGGAAAGGTTTTTAGAGTCTTACCTATTAAACACATTGCCACTTCCCGAAAGGGAAATTCTGTTATTCAATCAGTGGCGGCCATCACATAATCTCATTATAAAGGGTAAGAAGCATTTTCCAATGAAATCGCACACGTATAGATTGACAAATAACTTTAAGGGGTAATTTTGTTACAGGAATAAGAAATTATCACAAACTCACATAAAAAGAATGAGATCGATTTTGTCCAGTGTTTGATTTGTGAATATTAATTAAAATCAGAATAAAACTTAGACCAAAATCATAGGATTATCTGTCTTCATTTGTGTCATGCATTCCCCACTGTTCCATTATTTCTTTCAACCTTTCTCTATGATAAATCGTACCACTAACTTTCAAGCCTATATATAGATAATCAATGGTTATTAATTTGTATTACTTTATCTTGTGTAAAACTAAGTAGAATTATCAGTACTTCTCTTTTAGTTGAGGTGTTACTTCCTTTAAAAATAAATTAAGCCAAAACATTGTATTCATCACCAAAACTGTATTACAGCTTGTTTAACCAAAAAGTATTCAGATTTTTGTTAAATTAATTAATAACGAAATTTTAGTTAAATATAATAAATTTTAGATAAAATATTGTAGGATATCGATAAGGTGAATGGTATTCAAGAGCATTAAATAGTAGATTTGTGCTCATAATTATCAATAAATATTGTAACATGAACATGCAATAAATATAATAAGAAAAAATCTACCACCCATTATTATATAATTTGGATGGTTCTTTCTCCTGCCGGCGATGTGAAAAATTGGGAGGTGAAGATAGATAAGGAAATTTTGAATCTTGTGAGCAAAGATTAAGCAACAAATGCTTCAATAAGATAATATGCGAACAAGACAACTTTTGTATATTCCTTTAGTCAACCTTTTACAATATTCTTTTGTCAAAAAGTAAAGATCCCCCTTTTTATTCTCTATCTCTTCCTATTTATAAGGGATATTTCCAGAGAAATCCTGAGAAGTATAAAATAAGGAATATCCAAAAGAATATTCCTTGTATCTATTTCTGAGCCTATCCTATCGTTATTTCTTTACTTCGGTTGCTCGTCCTTGATAGCAATCCTCTCGAAGATGACTTATCGCTATTACACCGTGGTCGACCCCGTCCTCTATCATGTTTATCTACCGTTACCAAATCGCCAAATTTAGACCAATACAATCAGTCCCTCTGCTTGTTGAGGTCGTGGTCTTGCACACCCTCGATAAGCGGACCTAGTTCGCATTCATTTAGGAGAAATTTGGTCGTGTTGAATAAGTCGAATTAGCCTAGGTCGAGAAAACTGCGTGGCCAGCGAGGTTGCGGTTAGTGTTGTAAACATGAGGTGGCGTCGTAGCCTGCGCATCATCATTACGCCCCTTCCTGATACAGCATCTATGCCTCTGCCGCTTTGATTTTGGTGCCATTGACTGTCATTTGCTTCGATTTTAGCACCACCCAACCCTATAAATAGGTGGAGAGTTTCATTTATCGAAGTTTTCCCTATTTCTCACTTTTCATGAGTGTTGTTCTTCTCTGATCTTTTTCTCCAATTTCTATTTTTGATTTCCCGCAGCTTCTTCAATTCTAGTCCTTTCTTTCTTGCCCAGTTGTTATCTCCTTCTTCTGATTTTGTTGCATACGTTTCATTACTGAAATATGTCACAATGTCCCCACATTCACGATGAGGTTTCTGATACCACTCCATTATCGGTGGCCCTTCCTCCCAGTGGTGAGGAATTCATGACTGAAGAGGACGAAAAATTCCCTACCGCGGAGGAGATAGTCCCCAAAAACCATTTGGCTAGGAATGATTTTCCAAAAGAACCTACTCATGCTCCTGCTCACAGATGTTTTGAGATCGGACCACCTCACATAGCCGACTTCCGATCCAAATATCAAATTCCCCCTACACTGAAATTATTCTTGCCGGTAGAGACATTGTGGAGGTTCAGCGACCCGGATATTGTGCCTTCTATATCTATCCAGTATTGATTGGTTATACTCTTCATCTCCTTCAGCTAGCGGAGGAGTTTTGCCGATTTTACATTGTTTGCTCGGAGAAACGCTCCCCCTATTTGTATAAAGATTTCTTGATATTGACGAAGTACGTACAATTCGCTGGTTGTGAGGTCAACGTTCACCACCTACTGTATCTATTTTCTCCTAGTTTATTTAGAGGTACATTGATACACCTACGACATCGTGGGACTAGAGGTTTGGTGTTCAGGATGGACGGCAAAATGAATCGGAAGTTCTGGCATAAGTACTTCTTTATCAAGATCGAGCACCTGGTAGCGGATCCAACTGGGTTTCCCGAGCAGTGGAACTATAATCATAGTTGTTTTACCGTATGCTCGTTAATCTTCTTTCGTCCTTTCATTTTCAGTTCACTTGCAGCTTCCTTGTTTCTGAGCTGAGAGTCGTGCACCTTATCTTATTTTTGATATTGAAGATATGGTGGCTCGCGTGTTACGTCACGTCGGGGGAATTCGTGATTGGGCATCCTTTCACAAGCCTTTTGGACCCAAGATTCCGTCTAGTAAGTGTCACTTTTACGTTAGCTTGTTATTGTTTACCATTACTCTTGGATGCTACCTCCCTTTGGTGCTAGGTCGGTGAATTTCCAAGAAAAAGGCTCCAGTGCCAGCATTTCGCCAACCCACTGTATCGGCGAGGATTCAACTAGCTTTAGCTGAATCTTCTCGAGGAGGTCGTACTTATGCTCCTGCATTGAGGGATTCCGCCCCTCAAATTGTCGCTATGCAGGAGGAGATCTCTTGTCAACCCAACGATCATCTTGTAAATGAGCCGTCTAATGTTGAGGAATCACCATCGAGGAAAATGTGAAGGTTGGAGATCGGGAAGGCCGTCGTAGGTGATACCGAGACGAAAAAAGTCATTGCTTTGGAAATGGAATTTGCGCTTACACCAAACGTAAAGATCGTTTTCATGGCGGGTGCCGTTATAAAGAGGAGGACCTCTGGGGTTGAGAGGGTTCATGATGGCGGAGAGCTTGTACGGGATGCAAAAGTTGGAGTATCATTAGAGGATGAGGGAAATAGAGCGGTCCCTGCGGGGGACAACGGTTATAGTTCGGACGTCGATCTTGAGGGACGGTAGGTGCACTGAGATTGAGGTAGCTCTAAAGGCCAAGAAGGATGAGCTCGAGGTGAGCAAGGGGGCGATAGATGAGAATGCTGACCTGCAAATGCATGTGGCATCCTTAATGGTCGAACTCGAGCAGAAGGAGGCAGGGGTTGTCGATCTAATGGGTGAGATGAGCGCCAAGGTCAAAGAGTTGAGTCGTGCTGAGAAAGGCAGAATGGCCGTTATCACTGAAGCGGTAGCCTTAGAAGATGCCATCCACATTTTTAGGTTTGAGAAGGATAATGAGGTAGAGACATTGGTGCTTAAAGTGGCGAGGTTAGAAGAACAGACCCAGGGTTTGGAGGAGGAGTTGTCTGGGTTGAACGCATAGGTCGTTAACTTGAAGGTCGAGGAGGTACGACGGCAGTCACAGTTATGTCTCATACTTCAACTAACCATGGTGTTCTGCGGGAGTTTTATGAGACGTGGGTTCACAACGAGGCTCAACTTGACGTGTATAAGTCTTTGAAGGCTATCAGGAAAGTTTCTAAAGCAGAACAGCGTCCGTGTCAAGACGTATGCAGCCCGTGAAGCTTGTGGTTACACCCTTGGTATGCCTGGTGGGGATGATGACGATGATGCAGATAGACTCTCTTCCGGTCCTTGGTACAATGATAAGTACGCTGATGGGGATGATGTGGCGTGAAGCTTTTGTACTTAGTTTTTGTTTTGCTTTGCTATTTTTATGAGGGAGTCTTTAAGCCCTTCGTAAAAAGTATTGTAATTCATCAGTTGAAATGGATTAGTCCCCTTTTTGCTATGTATTTCTTAACTTCTGTTCCCTTTTCTTTTTGCTTGGCGGGGAAGTTCTAGATTTTTTTATGTGGTCGATGTTTCATGCGGCCAAATATTGAATAATTCGAGCGAGGTCAAATGTCAATTTGATTGAGATTGAATATCGAGTAATTCGAGCGAGGTCGAATGTAAAATAACTCGAGCAATTCGAGCTAGGTTGAATGTCGAAAGATTTGAGCGAGGTCGAATGTAAAATAATTCGAGCATGTCGAATGTCGAAAAATCCGAGCGATGTCAAATGTAAGGTGTAAAAAGACTTGGCGGTGAGTAAAGATGTTGCTTTATTTCATTCATTGGAGAATACTTCATGTTTCTATTTTTTTCATACATATATTGGAGAAGTTCTCGTGTATCTAGTCCCTTCACCGTTAGGCCTGGAGAAGTATTCAAAATGCAGGTCGATGAACTATACTTGAACTTCAAGACATCCACTTTGTCGCCTCATTAAAAACCTCCTCGAGAAAACTCAGTTGGGACAAAACCCGGGTGAAGGAAAAAGAGTACGACTTGGAGGGCGTCTGTTTTCAAAAATTCAAGTATTTGAGGTGGGCGACGTTCCAATTGTTTTGTTTTAGCTTTGCCTCCATTGTTTCTACTTGGAATGATCCTTTGTTTGCTACTGTTGCGATTTTGATTGGTTCGTCCCAATTGGTTCCTAGTTTGCCTTCTCTTGAATTTTTTCTCGCCTGTGTTTTGGCATTGAGTACATAGTCTCCAATTTTAAGTGATCGTACTTTGGGTTTTTTGTTTTAGAACCGTTTTGCTTGTTGTTTTTGCGATTCCATTCTTATGTAAGCCATGTCTCTTCGCTCCTCTGCTTCGTCGAGGTCTTGTTTCATGTTCTTGTCATTGCTTGGTCCGTTAAATTATTTCAAACTGGGTTCCCCGACCTTGACCGGTATCATGGCGTCAGTCCCGTAGACTAGTGAATATGGTGTTCTTTTGGCGTGGTGGGGTATGCCCACAATACTTCTGGTAGTAATTCCAGCCATAGTCCCTTGGCATCCTCAAGCTTTTTCTTTAAGATATTCAGTATTTTTTTTGGAGGATTTGGCCTGGTTGTTGCCAGCAGGGTGATACGACATTGAGGGTATTCGCTTAATGTGCGATTTTTGAAGATTTCGACTTTCTTTTTTCCTATGAATTGGGGTGTGTTGTCACAACTGATTTCTTGGGGATGCCAAAGCAACAGATGATGTTTCTCCATATGAATGTGATGATTCCCTGTTCGCGGATTTGGGCGAACGCGCCTGCTTCTACCCACTTGGAAAAATGGTCAGTTAAAATCAAAAAGAAATCATATATTACCTTGCCCTGCTAGAAGGGACCCGACAATGTCTATTCTCCATTTGATGAATGACCATGGTGATGTAACCGAGTGGAGGTGCTCAACGGCCACCAAAAACATTACAAAAGAAAATGTGGTCACCCTCCTCCACTCGCCAATAGACCAACTTGAGGTACACTTTGTAAATTTGACTTGGGACCGGCACAACCGTATTATAACATATTTTGCATGAGGGAATACTCCCATCAAACAAAAAGGATGACAAAAAGCTTCGAATGCAAGCGGCCAAGTATAGCATCATTAACCACGACCTATACAAAAGAACATTTGGAGTACTCTTGGCAAAGTGCCTAGGGCCGAACAAAACAAGACGCCTCCTCAAGGAGGTATACGAAAATCAACCTCGTCAGGTTCCTCATCCAAGCGGGGTATTATTGGCCCACAATGAAGAAGGAAGCAGCTGACTACGTCAAAAAGTGCTAGCAGTGCCAGAAATATTGTGGCGTTGAATTTTCTTTTTTACTTGTCATATTGGAGGGTAGAGGAAATTGATGTTTAACTTATGTGTGGAAACGTCTTTTGGGATATCTGACATATCTGCGTGGGAGAAAACGAACAGATTGACATTGTCAGCTAAAATTTTATAAAAATTACCCAGTTCTGAGAGTTTATGGCCGATGTAAGCCTTTTTGTTGTTGTCTCTGTTATCTAGTTGGACAGGATCGAGGTCTTCTACCATTGACCCTACAGCTTCCACGATGCCGTGGTCCCCGATGACTTCTTTTGGTGTGTCGAGTTCGGCCCCCGACTTTGGTAATTACTATGCTTCTGAGTATGTTCCTTTTAACGGCCGAGTGTATGTACAATCATGATCAATGCGATAGCATTCTTAATTACTTGAATGCTGAAAATCCTCCATGGAGTAGGGAACTTGATTACTTGATACAAGCTGGACAGGATGGCACTCATAGTGTGTATCTAAGGTCGCCTTATGATGGCACTATAAGTTGTGTCCTGATTCATGGCATGGAACGTCGTTTCTAGGGTGACGACCCTGGCTAGAACGGGTAGCATTATTTCCCTTGAGGGTCGCTCAACTGCATTGTTAAAATCTTTTTGTGTTATGCAATGTGGCACTATTTTTTCCTCGACTCTCATTTGCATGAGAAATCGAGGGTGGATAATACATGTGTCGCTTCCATCTTCTAGCACAATTCTTTTTACATCATTATCCAAAATACTTAAAGTAGTTACAAGAGCATCGAAGTCAGGAAAAGTCAAACCGTTGGTATCTGACTTATCGAAGATGATACTATTTTCGAGGTCATCATACCGTTCATGGGTGACTGACCGCTTTACTTTATGCGTGGTGGTAAACTTCACGTGGTTGATTTCTACTTCATCACCCACGATGATGATCATTTGGATGGTGCAGGCAGGGGAGGGTGTCTTTGGAGGGCCTTGATATTGTTCTCGTCCGCGGCCAAAGTTGGCTTCTCCTCGGTCGCTCATCAGCTTCCTCAGATGCCTTTGGTTCAGCATGTTCACTAATTGTTGCCGTAGGGAATCCTCGATTTTGTAACCCTGTTCCTGGTAAAATTCACATAGGATGTTCGACTTTCGGGTACTTGGGTCGGACTTCATGTTTTGCATCCACTTCACCTTTGTGTCAAGCTTCTCCAATGCTACACAATTTCTGAAGGGGAAACATAAAAATTGTAAGCGGATATGGGTAGAGGCATACCTCTTTTGTTTTGCTGGGTCCCTATATATGGCCTGGACGGCTCTTCCGTATGTTGAATTTAATAGTGGAATGGTTGTTCTGACATAGGGTTGATGCATGTCTCAATTAAGGCGTTGTCCTGGTGGATCTCTTGGACTGTTATTAAGACAATATTTCCTCGGCTCCGTTTGGACCAACGTTAACTGTTTGGTTGGACCGTCAAGGTCATGCTCGTCTGCTCTCACCTCAGCGTAGTAGGTGTTGTGAATTTCCTCCAAGTGGTGGGAGGATATTTCATGAGCCTACTTAATAACTTTCCGGTCGCTCTCGAACCGTTCCTGTTCAACCCATTTTGTAAAGCTGCTACCACCATCCCTTTTGATACGTTTGGCAAGCTCATTCTTACCCTGTTAAACCAAGCGAAGAATTCCCTGAGTCCTTATCCAGATGATTGCCTAAAGGTGAATATATCATTCACCCTGGCCTCCGTCTTCTTAGCCCCTACATGGGCGGTGATGAACTTGTCGGCCATTTCTTCGAATGTTGTTATTGAACGTGCTAGTAATTAGGAGTACCAGGTCAGGGCTCCCCTCTCTCGCTAGGGACGTGCCAAAATTTTTAAGTAATACTGATGGTACCTGCTCCTTTGCAAAGGTCGTTGACTTTTACCGCCATGATATAATGAATGATGTGATCTTCGAGGTCTTTGGTGCTATCGTATATCTTCAAATATGGTGGCATTTTGAAGGTCTTGGGTATGGAATGCGGAGCTGCCTCCTCTTTATATGGTTTTGGGATGAATCGGTTGACGTCCCATTTTGGTAGCAGTTTTCGGGTGCCCAGTGTCTTATCGACCCTTTCTTGATGTTTCATCAAAGAGCAAGTCAATTTTGCAAGCAATTTATGTGATATTCGAGTGTACACTCATGAAGCTACCTGAACAAGATAGAAGAACCAGTTCCATTGTGTTCTTTCTTATTCTAGTTCAATTGTAGTAGGTGGAATAAAGTTTTACCTTTCAGCTTTCATAGAAGCATTTGTACTAGGTACTTTTAGTGTTCAAGTTATAGGCTAACTTGAAGTTGTCGCAACAGTTGAGGTTGTGTGTTACAAAGGGATTAGAGTTAATCCTTAGGTTTACAAAGAGTTTTTCTAATTGCTATTTTGGCTCAATGATTTTAGTGGACGTTTAGGAAAATCCTACAGAGTAGTAGGTCGTGGTTTTTTTACCTTTTGAGCAAGGTATTTTTCACTTAAAAATCTATGTGTTCTTTACTTTATCTACTTTTAATTTCGTAAGAAGTTGTAGTTAGATCACCTAGAAGAACCTGGTTCTTCTAGATCGAAAATGGGGTACCACACAAATAACCCTCTCTCACCCCCCTTATGTGGTATTGACGTTTGGAACATCAGTTGGTATCGAAGCCGGTTATCCTTGAAGAGACTAAAACCTTAAGAAAAGATCAATATGAGTGCACCACATGGGAACTGGGAAGGGCAATCCACTGCTAGGCCTCCACTTTTCAATGGACAGTACAATTCTTGGTGGAAGAACAGGATGAGGGATCACATCATAAGAGAATACTATGAACTCTAGGACATAGTCGTCGATTGTCCTCTAGCAACTACAAAGAAGAATGATGAAGGAGTGGAAGTGAAAAAGACAAGGGCTGACTACACTGTTGAAGAACAGAAGAAGTGGGAGAAAAATGTTAAAGCTAAGAAATGGCTTGTATGTGGACTAGGTCTATATGAGTAAAGTAGAATTCAAAGTTGTACCACTGCTAAGGAAATCTCGAACACTTTGCAAGTGGCTCATGAAGGAACACCACAAGTAAATAGGTCTAGAGGAACACTGTTGTATTCTCAATATAACAACTTCACCATGAAGGAAGGAGAAACCATCCAAGATATGTATACAAAGTTCACAACACTGACAAATGAACTTGAATCTCTAAGAAGGATTATCCTAGAAGAATATAAAATTGAGAAGATTTTGACAAGGGTTCTGCCAGTCTCTTGGGAAAGCAAAATTAGTGCCATTCAGGATTCAAAGAATATTGCTACCCTAAAAATAGATGAACTAATTGGAAACTTTGCTGCCTATGAACTGAGAAGGCAAACCATGAATATGGATACACCAAAGAAGGAAAAAAGTTTGTCTCTCAGAATTGTTGAAGGTTTAGATCTGGAGGATGATGAAATGGCTATGATCACTAGAGATTTCAAAAAGTACCTAATGAGAGGAAAGGGTTCTTCAAGAGGTACAAACTTCAAAAAATCAAGGGCTCCTGAGAAACAGACCAATGAGGGCTACTAAAAGTGTGGTAAGACTGATCAAATGATCAAAAACTGCCCTCAATGGGAAATTGAGTGGAAGAAAGAAAAGGGCTGAACGAAGGAACAAGAAGAAGGAACAGGTTCAACCAAAATGGAACAAAAGATCAACAAAGGCTATGGTTGTTTCCTGGGGAGAAAAATCAGATGAGGACTCAGAGGATGAAGCTGTAGATGAACATGCACTTATGTCCATCAGAGAATCAGATGATGACAAGAGGTCCAGGTGAAGGGAAGCAACCAAATATGGTATATGGATAGTGGTTGTTCAAAACTTATGACTGGAAGCAAGAACCAATTCCTTTTACTTGAGGACTTAAGGCAATGTATCCTTTGGAAATAGGAAGAAATGTGAGACTAGCGGGGTTGGAAAGGTAGGTAATACATACTCTCACTCCATTGAGAATGTCTGCTTGATAGATGGCTTGAAATATAGCATGATTAGTGTGTCATAACTGTGTGACAGAGGTAACCTTGTAGCATTCACCTCTACTAAATGCTTTGTGATTAATCTTACCACTGATAAGATTATTTTGCAAGGAAAGAGAGTTAACAATATTTATATTGTAGACATGGGGACTCTCTCAGAAAATGAACTAACTTGTCTAAGTGTGCTGGATATTGATTCCCTCCTGTGGCACAAAAGTCATGCCAGTCTGAATCATCTGAACAAATTAGTCTCTAAAGACTTGGTGATAGGGTTACCTAACATCAAGTTCAAGGAATATAAAGTTTGTGAGGCCTGTACAATGGGGAAGCAGAAAAATGGTAAGTACAACCAAGTCATTGGAACTAGTCCATATGGATCTCTATTGTCCAATGAGAACCATAAGCGGATGTGGA
The DNA here is from genome assembly GCA_034376525.1 of Nicotiana benthamiana. Taxonomy (NCBI): domain Eukaryota; kingdom Viridiplantae; phylum Streptophyta; class Magnoliopsida; order Solanales; family Solanaceae; genus Nicotiana; species Nicotiana benthamiana. The sequence goes on along the minus strand of CM067339.1, from coordinate 41,347,489 downwards.
AAGAAATATGTGATGGTGCTTTTTGATTATTTTAGATTTACCTGGGTTCTATTTCTAACTTCTAAAGATGAAGCATTTGACATGTTTACTGCATTTGTTAGAAAAACTCAAAAACAATTAGGAAAATAACTTGCATCCATTAGGTCTGATCATGGAAGTTAATTTGAAAATGCTAAGTTTGCTGAATTCTGTAATGAAAATGGTATAGATCATAATTTCTCTGCCCCTAGGACTCCTCAACAAAATGGAGTAGTTGAAAGAAAGAATAGGACTCTCGAAGATATGGCTAGGACTATGCTTCTTTCTCGTAAGCTGCCCCAAAGCTTTTGGGTAGAGGCTGTAAACACAACATGCATTATAAATAGATGCATGAACAAACCTCTTGTAGAGAAGACTCCCTATGAGTTACTTAAAGGGAGAAAACCAAATATATCTCATCTTATGGCATTTGGATGTAAGTTCTTTATGCACAACAATGAGAAAGACTCTCTAGGTAAATTTGATCGCAGAAGTGATGAGGGAATATTCTTGGGATATTCCTCATATAGCAAAGCATATAAAATGTCAATAAATGAACGTTGTGTGTAGAAGAAAGTGTACATGTAGTATTTGATGAAACTAACATTCTTTCTGAGGGACAGGGACACGAAGATGAAGCCATTGGATTGGTAAAAGACTTGACTGAAGGCTCAGCACAAGTCAAAGTGGCATCAATGTGAGCACGTGATTTTTCCCCGATATATAAATTACTCCCAAAACATTAAAAATAAAAGCAATTTTTGTTTGTTAGCAATTGTTGTGAATTTTTGTTATTTTTCGTGTATTATTTGAATTTGTATGTGCGTGTTTATTTTTTAAATTAATAAAAAATACAAAAATATATCGCATTTTTATTTAGGATTTAATTATACAATTAGTAGTAACTAAGTTTGTTTTACAAAAATTAAAATCACAAAATTAGGCATCTTTTGCATTTTTAGCATTCAATATCAAATTGTGCAATTTTGTTTTAATTGGTGTTTAATTGTGTATGATAATTGTTGCTAGGAATTAATTAGTATTTTTGATAAGTTAATTTAGTTTATAACTTAATTTAGAATTTTAGTTTTATTAATTAGAAAGTAAAAGTAAAGAGAACATAAAATAGGAGAACAAATTTAGAATTGCGTCTCTTCTTCAATTTTAAACCAGGCCCAAAGCATCTCATACCCAAGCCCAAAGAGCCCAAATCCGGTCCAAAAGGGGGCTGCCAAGAAGAGCTTGAAACGACGTAGTTTTGTCTTGAAACTACATCGATTTGGTTAAGTGACAAGATTCAATCTCATCCACCCATCTTGATTTGATCCAACGGTCCTAGTTTGATCTTTATCCTAGGTATTTAAAGCCTAAAATTCCCAAAAAATTGTCCCATTTTCCCCATTATTTCATCTCTCTTCTTTTCTTTTCATCACTCTCTCTTCTCCCTCCCCCGAGCCGCCGTCGCCGCCCATCGCCGCCGGAAATCGCCCACCGGCGGCGGCCGACCTCCAATCTGCCCAAAAATTTTATCATGTAATCTCCACCACCTCCTCTTTCCATATCTTTAAACCAAATCCTTCAGAAAACTCTCAAACTCCTTGAATCGAAGATCTAAGAAACTTTCCCGTCACTTTTTCACCCAAGTTATTGTAGTTCCGGCTACTACCACCCTACAATACATACATCAACGGATAGGTCTCCTCAAGACCTAGTTATTGATTTCAATTCTATCTCAAAATTCTGGCGACCAAAATTTGGCCAAATTCCGGCGACCTATATGTCGTCAATTAGTTCTTCAGGTTCGAATGATAGAACAGCATATATATATATATATATATATATATATATATATATATATATCTATATATATATATCTATATATATATATACATATATATATAAAAGTTTCGGCTACTATCACTCTACAATACATAACCTCAAGACCTAGTTATTGGTGTCAATTCTACCTCAAAAATCTGGCGACCAAAATTTGGCCAAATTCCGGCGACCTCCCCGAACATCCTTCTTGCCACACCATCATTTTTCCGGTCATTTGAATTGTAAAATGGTGAAATACTTTATTTTTCATGGCTGGTTTTTATTTTTTATTTTTATTTTTCAGATTTTTATTTTTGTTTATTATTTATTTTAGCATTATTTTTGAAGTTTTAATTATTAAATTTTCTGTTTATAGATTATAATCTGTATAGTTGATTGAATATATGTCGTCAATTAGTTCTTCATGTTCGAACGATAGAACAACATATATATATATATATATATATATATATATATATTCCCTCTGTGTTAATTGTGTATTTTAAAACTGTTAAGTGCTTGAACGTCTAGTTGATATTCCGTTCAGTTTTACTCGTATTTTTAATTCCTTTTGTTTGGTGACATGTTTAATTAAACTGCCTTGAATCATTGTTGGAATAGGATTAAGGATTGGTTATAGCTGCTTAATCATAAAATAGTTTTGTTAATTAGGCCTGAACAGATTTTAGCATCTATCTTTTGAATTAGGGCAGTAATTTCAGAAGTTTCAGGGGTATTTTGGAATTTAAAAAGAAGTGTAAAATAATTAGTTAAATATTCTATCCAGTAGTACAAATGTAACATTAAAATAAAGAATTATTTAATACATAGTGGGGGACAAGACATAATTATGTAAAGAGGGGGATAATAATGTGGTCTTCTTTGACCATTGAAAAATGGGGGACTGTAGGACCCGTGTTGACTACATTTTGCTTAATTGAAAATCAAAAATAGTATAGGTAATAATAAAAGTTAACGAATATGGGTTGGAAAGTAAAAGAGGTAAAATGATTAGTAATAATAGTTTAAAAGTAAAAGTTAATAGGTAAAAGAATAGAGGAAAGAGTCTTGCTTTGGGTATATAATAGGACTCATTTAACACTTAAAGGGAGAATGAATTTAGAGAGAAAAATATTTTCAGTACTATTGGGAAGAAAGAAAAAAGACTTTTGAATCTTATGAATTTTTAAGTGTTTGAAAGTTATAAATTAAAGAACAAAAATATGTTCTTCTTCACTGTTAACAATTGGCATCAACTGTTATTGTTCATTAAAGCTTCAAGCTTCTTTTTCTTGAACGATAAAAATCAGAAGTTATTTTTTGGCAACTGAATACTTCTTAGTTGGTCTGGTTTGTTTTCTAATATTACTGGTATTCAAGTATAGTTGTTTGGGTTTATTCTTGGTTGGTTTTACAATTTGGAAGTTCTTAGTTTTCTTGCTTGGTTGCAATCTCCTGGGTTTTTGCTATTCCCACTGTTACTGGGTTACTCATGTATTGTTGAACTGTTGTTGTTGTGTGTGTGCTGCTATTGCTTCCTACTGATCTTATTCTTCTTTGTATTCTAATACCAGGTACACCACTTTGAATCACTTTGATGTACGCCTTGAAGATGAAATGAAATGGCAGAAATTTATGTACTTAGTTATAGTACATTTGTATTTTAGTTAAACATTAATTATATATTTTCCTGCTATGCGAATGATAGAGGTATTCAATACGGTATTCTTGCTTTATTTCAGCAAGTTGTTAGATTATTGAATTATAGGACGTATGGTTGCAAGAATTGCATAAATAATAGCTTCAGCTATACTAGTTTTCATGATTAAAATAAAGTAATTCGGGATCTCTTTCTTTTCAAAATTAATTTAATTGATAGGTAAAAATCCTATTTGAATTTGCAAAAATTGGAATAGAAACAACTTGAGGTGGGTAATCTTTGAATCTTGTTAATAACGAAGATCCACGAGTTTCAGAGAAACATATTTGGTTAATAATAAAATCAGTAGAATTGACGTATTTGAAGTATGATTCTACCTAGCAAGGCTAGGAACATTAATCCATAGGCGCGAATTTGAGCAATATGAGTTAACATTTAGGTTTAATAATTTTTTTATAAGCATTAGTAATTATGGTTAAATCTAGTTGAAAATAGTTGTGAATAATTAATTTCAATAGTTTTTATATAACAATGTGAGTTTTAATCTAGCTATAATTGATTGCTTTCGAATATTAGTTGTCGAATTTCGTAGTTTATTTATAATTTCGATTTTTTTATTTATTTTATTTATCATTACGAATTTCTCTTTTTTATTTCCTTTCCGCTAATATTTGTCTTAATCTAGCAATTAATATGTTACGTTATAAGCTTTTAATTCATTAGGATTCTTTCTTTCTTTATTTTTGAAATGAATTAAAATAAAAGTGAGGCGTGCCTCACCAAACAACAAAAGTACAATTTGCGGGACCCTCAGTAAAGATTTAAAAATATTTAGAAAATCGGGAATAGTCGGTTAGCGAATTTCACGATCTTTCCAAAAGATTACAACGCACTAGACTCTATTAGGCGCGACATTAATAAATTATATTCCTAAATACGGGTGGGCATTTTACGGCCCAAATCCAAATCCTAAAACATTGGATAGAGTTTTCCTAGGATTGCGAGCTCCAGCGGCGCAATGCGAAAGCACACTTTAAACGACGTTTACTTTCTCAAATAAATAAAAGCGGTAAAAAGTAAGATTGGCACATAGGTTCTTCATGTAAAAAATCAGAAAAAATCTAAATGCAACAATTGAGCGACCGTGCTAGAACCACAGAACTTGGGAATGCCTAACACCTTCTCCCGGGTTAACAGAATTCCTTATCCAGATTTCAAGTTTACGGACTGTTAAACAGAGTCAATATTTTCCTCGATTCGGGATTCAACCGGTGACTTGGTACACCATAAATCTCCCAAGTGGCGACTCTGAATCTTGTTAATAAATCCGGTTTCAATTGTCCTTTAATTGGAAAAACTCCCTTGCGCCCTCTCGGGGCGGAAAAATGAGGTGTGACAGCTCTGGCGACTCTGCTGGGAAAACGAACCCAGAATCTCAGGCTTAGGGTTCAGAATTCGAGCTTAAAATAATTGTTGCTTTTGGCTTTATCTGATTTTGTTACATGATATGTGCTTAATGTGCTAGTTAAATGCCTTTACCTCTTTGCTATTACGTGAACGATATATAAATTGTGCCGAAACTCGTCTTCCCTCTGAGTCTTCTAATGGGTAGTTGTGTTCTGCTTGCCTACCAGCATCACAAAATTTCTGTCATGAGATAAAGCCAGTTAGCCTACCAGCTTCTGGTGAAGGATTTAATCACACATATTTAGGCGGGAGAGCCGTTAGCTAGCCAGTGCTGTTCTACTACTGGTGACGCTTAACGCTCCTCGGCTCGGGTTGTCCGCCCTGGTAAGCCAGGTCTAGATGCCATCTTCTTCAGAATTTGAAAACCTAGAAAAAAATGTGACTTCATGTCGGATCCCTAATAGGAGCGCTTGTTTGCATCATGTTGCATTTGACTTGGGGGACCCAACACAGGGGTTGGATCCGTCTAGGGCTAGCAACCTGAAATGAAAAGACTATCATGTTGCATCTTATATGTTTCCGTGCATTTATTTGTCAAGGACTTGCATGCTGACCCACTTGCGAGTATTTGGAAAAAGGGGGGGAGAGAATGACAGTGTACAGAATTAATGGCCTATTTTTAGAAAATCAATGCCCTAATGCTGCCGAGACTCTGCCGAAATTTTGAAATATATATATATATTTTTATTAGTTTGTTTTACTCTAAAGCAAAAAAAAGGATTTTCTTGAAAAAAAAAGAGTCTTATCTTTTCAAAATTAATTTGGCCGAACTACGCGGGTTTGATTCTCACCGGATGTGAGATACGTAGGCAAACCACATCAGTTCCGACCCCAATTTTGAAAAAATAAATAAATAATTAATAAAAAAAATATAGTTTCTCTTTAGATGTTTTGATTTTTATATTTATTGAGTTGAAACCTAGAAACCGGATTTTTCCTAGTCAAAACCTAACCTCGTGCCCGGATAAACAGGTGCACTATGAGTGGAATAAGAGGCAAGTCTGAAAAGAGACCCAGGTCAGAAGGAATACCGGATTTTCTCATTGTTGATCAAACAGCACCCTTACTGTGGGATTGGTGGAAAGATTTTAAGGAATACGAACGAAACCAGATCAAAACATACTTGGGACATTTGGTGCAGATGATGAAAATCCAACCCATGAGAGATGTGATTGAAGCCTTGATTCCGCATTGGGATCCTAAAAATAATGTGTTCCATTTCTCTGACTGTGAATTGACTCCAACCTTGGAGGAAGTCTCCCATTTCCAGGGATGGGGCCGCAACCTTTACTGTCAAAAGCCCATAGTGCCAAAAAATGTGAATGAGGGTAAATTCTTGAAGCTTCTGAACATAAACTATGGGCAGTATGAGGGCTTAGGGAGCAAGTGGGTCAAGCTGGGATTTGTGTTTCACTTGTACGGCCTGGAAGACAATTTTGAAAGGAATGCGGAAAAGTTGAAGTCGAAGGAAGACAAAGAGACATGGAAGGTACACAGAAGGTTTGCCTTCATGGTTGCCTTTTTGGGGCGTATAGTCTTTCCAGAAAGGGAAGGGTGCATTGACATTCGTTTAGCAGGTATAGTTGAGGCCTGACCTCAAAAGAGCATAATTATACCTTGGTCCCTATGATTCTTTCTTCTATCTTTCAGGCTTTAAGCAGATGTCAAATGGGCGCACGGAACTTCGATGGCTGCAACATTTTGCTGCAAATATGGTTTCTAGAGAACTTCAATCGCCATCCTAGGATCTCTAATTTCAGTGAGCTTTGGCCCAATCACACTTATGATCACCAAAAAAGGATTGATAAATGTGACTTACCTAAATGGATAAACGGCTGGAAAGAGCTACTCCTTACTTTGTCTTCCAAACGAATCACATGGAACTACGATCGGTTTTTCTGTAAGGAGGTCATTTGTGAGTCTGCATACCATTCCTATTTGGTTCTCTAGGATTGGATGGTGTCCAACTACACGCTCCACTTCGGGTAATGCGCCAGCTTTCAATACGATAGGAAGTACCACCAATGCGAGACATGAGCAAGTTCTGCTATGATTTTGGTGAAAATCAACCTCATGACGAAGAGGAAATCATGAAAATCTGGTATGCAAGTAAAGTTTCAGAATTGAACGAAATGGTAGAAGACCGAGATCGTGGAGAAGTGATCCCTGAATATATCACTTGGTTTCATGATCCTTTGTCGCTCAGAGATCAGCCTGAGGGTTCAAACAGGAGGAGAAATGACCAAAGAATTATAGAGAGGCTGAAAGAGGAATTGGAGCATGCTCAGATGACCATACCTAAACAACAACTCCGGCAGTCGGGCAGAATTGTTCAGGTTCGCTTGGATATTGAGAAAGACTATCAGTCCGCTTTGAGAGTCATGGATAAAGATCTAAAGCAGGCTAAAAATGATGCAGTTCGCTTGCAAGAAGAACTAGAAAATATGATCGATTAGGCTAGAAGAATTGAGGCGAACAAAAATGCTGAGATACACAAGTTACAAGAAGACTTGACTATCATTGAAGAAGATGCGCACCAGCAACAACAAAGTTTTGATCAGAAAAGCGAGCAGTTTGAATCTGAAAGGGCTCACTGGATACGCTCAAAGAGCCAGCTCTACGCACAACTGGAAAAAATGAAAGGGGCCATCGCCATACATATTTTGAGGAAGAACGACGTCTGTGGATGATTGAGAAGGGTGTGTTAAACCATCACCTTGAAGAATATGAGGGACGTGAGGCTAGGATGGGGGATTCCCTCAACACCACCCAAATATTGCTTCAAAAATGTCACGGAAGTATGGGGAAAGCTAGAAACCAAGTACTTCGATTGGCGGAAAAAGCACACGTCCATAATCTTCATCGTCGTTTAGACAATGAGGAGGTTGGTCAGCAAGCGCGTGCCCTGGTTCCACAATTACTCGCAACTTTCCGAAGCTTGTACAAGACTTGGGGAGGAGAGAGGAGACCAAGAGATGCGAACCAGTGATGATACCGGTCTAAACAAGAAGGCCACTTAAGATGGAACTTGTAGTGCAGTCTGTTGATCCGGAGTTTTTAGTTTTTTCTGTCGCATTTAAGTCTTTGTCAAAAGTTTGTTTTATCCCAGTTATGTTTGTGTCTTTGGAGTCAGTTTGTAATGGAATATTTAGTAATAAAAAAAATTTCTTCATTTTCGCATTTGTTTTCACGAACTACGCTTGGTCTAGTTCATGCGAGGACATGATACGTAGGCAATCCATATAAGATTAGACCACTGCCAGGAAATTAAAAGAGAAAGTGAATAAGAAAGTAAGAAAAAGAAAGAGAAAGAAGAATGAAAATAATGGAGGGTTTTGAAATGCATGAAAATGGCACAAATAAAATAATCTGGGATGATGCATGTGGTCTGAGCAAAAGCATATTAGAAATGGTTTACTAGCTAAGGATATTGCATCCCCCAACGTGCAATTGCGATATTTGTTGAAACTCTAACGCTAACAAGTTTGTTGTTTTTCCAATCAATATTCACTTAGTTTGTTAGAGCGTATTGATATCATACCATTATCATACAAGATCAAAAGGGCCCATACCAGAAAGCATGACTGGATCGGACAACACTGTTGAGTCGGAAAAGAGGATGAGTCAAATGCTGAAGGAGGCCATGGAAAAATGGAAAAGATGAGGCTGGAAATGAATGAAATGCAGTTGGCCTTGGCTAAAGCACAAAAGGGGCCTGAACTACCCATTACTCCTACTATCCAACCAGGACATACGCTAGAATACCCTTCTCCTGGTCCCTCAACAAGTTTCTCGAGCCATCACTACTATCAGGGAAGGGATACCTATGACCCACAAGCTCCACCACCCAATCAAAACCCTCCTCCACCAAATGTCCCTATCTTCGTGGCGCATCCCCCAGCCCCATTGCACAGATCATCTAGTGAGCCATTGTCTCAAGCTCACGATGCACAATATTCCCCCCTGAACTCACATTTAAATTACCCGAGCCACATACCTATAGTACCTACTTTGAGGTCCCGGCGAAGACTGAAAGCCGGCTAAGAGATTAGAGCAGGACGAGGTAATGCGGAAGTTTAAAAGCCTGTGGAAGTTCTTTAGGAATACGCATGGGTTAGGAAACCAGGTCAGCGTAGCCTACAAAGATCTAAGCTCGTTCCCTGACGTCCAATTATCGACAAGGTTTAAGATGCCCTAGTTCGACTTATACGAAGGGCATGGCCATCCAATGGCTCATTTGCGGGGTTTTAGTAGCAAAATAAGGGGAGCGGGAGGCAAGGATGAGCTACTGATAACTTACTTCGGCCATAGTTTGAGCAGATCAGCACTAGAATGGTATACAAGACAAGATCCGAGCAGGTGGTACACCTGGGATGATCTGGTACAGGCTTTCGCCAGACACTTCCAATACAACCTTGAGATAGTCCCAGACCGTCTCACTTTGCTAAAGCTTGAGAAAAATCCCGGGGAGAGCTTCCGGGAATTTGGGTTCCGGTGGAGAGAACAGGCAGTTAGAGTTGATCCTCCAATAAGGGAGGGGGAGATGGTAGATTACTTTCTACAAACTCTAGAGCCAACCTACTTCGGTCACTTGGTGATGTGAGTTGGCAAATACTTTAATAAAGTGGTGAAAATGGGAGGCATGATAGAAGAAGGACTCAAGACGAATAAAATATTGAGTTATTCAGCAATCAAGGAAAAAATGCAGGCCATTCAAAGCGGCACGGGAGGTGCGCTCGGAAAGGAATAGAGAGAAGAGGTCGCGACAATAGAGGCAGGAAACTGGTCCAGATCTAGAGGTCCTTCCCCTCATTACCAATCCAGACCCTCTCGCCCAAATTACCCACACATTCCAATTTACCCTCCACAGCCCTACTACCTACCACAAGAACAACATTTCTCCGTCCATCAAGCACATACATATACCCAACCTCCGACTCGCCCGCAATGGCATGCGCCAGCTCCCTAAAATACCTAACCACCTCCACATAATACCTACCCACCTCCACAAAACACCTACCCACCACCAAGGGCCTACAGGAATCCCGCAGGGCCAGGTTTTTGGGGGAATCAAGCTTTCAGAAATGAAAAGGTTCAGAGACAAAGAACATTCACTAAGTTAGGAGAAACCTACACTATTTTATTCCACAAAATAAGGCAGTTGGGTTTGTTGAGTCTTATTGAACCCAGATTGCCAAATCCTCTACCCCAAAATATGGACCACTCGGTAAGCTGTGAATATTGTTCAGGGGCTCTCGGACATATACCGAGAAGTGTTGGAAGCTGAAACGTTCAATACAAGATCTTATTGACGCCAACAAGATCGAGGTACAGGCACTAGAAGCACCCAATATTAACCAAATTCCATTGCCAGCACACCACGAAGCCCTCATGATCGAGCTTGTGCACGAAGGGGGAGAGCCAAAGAAGCCATCACAGACAGTGATGATGATCTGTGCTACTCCAAAAGAAAAATCGACCAGTAGGGAAGCAGAGGTATGGGTTAAGAGGAAAGATGTCAATCCGGTGGTGATATTACGGAAGAGTCCATCCGCCACAACAAAAAAGCCAGAGCCAGCCAAATTAGTGGTATCAGGACCGTCGTCTGCACCTGTGTTTGTTGTGAAGGGGGTCTGCAGGGAACCGGTCATCATAAAGCCGGTAGTCCAGTTGCCGGTGATTGATAGCAAGGTTGTGCCTTGGAATTATGAAAAGGCAATGGTAATGTACAAGGGAAATCAAGTGGATGAGGATATTTGTGAGGCGCAGGGACTGACTCGATAGGGACGGTGTTTTCCTCCCATAGAATTGAGGAGATCCAACACAGAAGCGGTAAAAGAGCTAGTGACGGTGGCAGAGGCTGAGGAGTTTTTGAAGAAAATGAAAGCACAAGACACCTCCATTGTAGAGCAGTTAAGAAAGACCCCAGCACAGATTGCATTGCTATCCTTGTTGATTCATTCCAGTGATCATTTCCAGGCCCTAATGAAAATCCTGAACGAGGCCCATGTTCCGGATAAAATCTCTGTAAATCACTTGGAGAAGATAGTGCACAAAATCTTTGAGGTAAACCGAGTGACATTTTCTGACGATGAATTGCCAAAAAAAAGGTACATAACATAATAAAGCCCTATACTTGACCGTGAAATGTGAAGACTCGGTGGTCACCTGAGTATTGACTGATAATGGATCAAGCGCCAACATCTGTACTTTGACTACTCTGAACAAGCTGAAAAATTGATTATGACCGAATTCACAGAACAACGTCTACATCCGAGGTTTTTACGGAGGTGGTACAAACACAGTGGGTAATATCCTACTGGAATTAACCATTGGTCTAGTAGAATTCACCTTGGAATTCCAAGTGGTAGACGTGGCAGTATCATACAATCTTCTATTGGGTAGACCCTGGATCCATGCCACCAAAGCAGTACCTTCTACATTGCACCAAATGGTGAAGTTTGAGTGGGACAGGCAGGAGATAGTGATGAACGGGGATGACAGCACAAGCATTGTTGGTGATGACGTTGTGACATTCATAGAAATCAATGATGTCAAAGGGCCATGGGTGTACCAGGTTTTCGACTGGGTTTCAGTGGACAAGATTTCTTAAGGCGAGGACCTTACGCTTCCCAGGATCGCAGCTACGACCTTCATGATAGCCTCGGAAATGCTAAATATTGGGTTTGTACCATGAAAAGGTCTAGGGGCTGAGCTTCAGGGTATTATTCAACCTGTCTCTTTGCCTAAGAATTTAGAGCCCTTCGGGTTGGGATTCAAGCCGGCGGCAGCCGATGTGAAGCGAGCTTGGAAAATGAAAAAGAAAGTTTGGGTTCCTCCCAAACCAGTTTCGCGTCTCTCCGGATCTTTTGTTAAAGCAAGTGTCAAAAGGTTGTCAGTCCCAAAGGTTCTTGGACCGTTGATTGGATCAGATGGAGATGTGGATCATGGTTTTGAAAGATTATTTGCTGATGTCAACATGATCGAAGCTGGAGAGGGTTCTAGTAGTGAAGACATACAATATATGGGCCCCAAGGCCAATATCAATAATTGGACAGCTACTCCTCTTCCCACTCGGAGGGAGTCTTGGTAGTAGGCTCTGGATTTTCTTTCTTGTTTCCTGGATTATTCCAAAGTTGTTATCCAGTTTTGGTTTTATTTGTATTCAGTAAAAGTGTGAAACTCTGTTATCCCGCATTTTTGATAAAAATGAAAGTTTCCTTTTCTTATTTTAATTTTGTTTCTTCTTTTTCTTTCTGAACAGTTCTCTTTTTACCGGTTCCAATGACATGGCATGCGCAACGGAACTTCAACCTAGTCTGAATAATCAATCAGATTCTGAATTAATTGCACAAGAGGTCGATTATGATGATGAATCAAAATACGAGGAAGATGAGGCCTTTGAAGAGATAAATAGAGAATTAAGTCATTTTAAAGAAAAACCTAAGCCTAATTTGAATGACACTAAAGTCGTCAATTTAGGGGGATGCATACAACGTTAGGGAAACAAAAATCAGCATCCACATTGAGCCGAACATCAAGGAGGAAATAATCAAAGCACTCATCGAATTCAAAGATGTTTTTGCATGGTCGTATGATGACATGCCGGGTTTAAGTACAGATCTAGTGGTTTACAAATTACCCACTGACCCGGCATGCCCTCTCATCAAGCAAAAATTGAGAAAGTTCAAGACAGACATGAGTGTGAAGATTAAGGAAGAAGTGACCAAGCAGTTGCAGGCAAAGGTTATTCGGGTCACTCGATATCCCGATTGGTTGGCCAATGTGGCACCAGTACTGAAGGAAGATGGGAAGATCAGGGTATGTGTCGATTACCGCAATTTGAACTGGGTGAGCCCAAAAGATAACTTTCCACTACCCAATATCCATATCTTGATTGACAATTGCGCCTGGGAATGAGATTGGATAATTTGTGGATTGATATGCCGAGTATCATCAGATCATGATGGATGAAGAAGACGCAGAAAAGACGGCTTTCATACGCCACGGGGAACTTATTGCTACTGAGTAATGTCGTTCGATTTGAAGAATACTGGTGACACGTACATGAGATCAATGACTACTGTGTTTCATGACATGATGCACAAAGAGATTGAGGTGTACGTAGATGATGTGATCATCAAATCCAAGCGTCAGTAAAACCATGTAGCAGACCTTAGGAAGTTTTTCCAAAGACTTCGAAGGTATGACATCAAGCTCAATCCGGCCAAATGTGCATTTGGTGTTCATCTGGGAAACTATTATTCATCGTCAGTCGGCAAGGCATTGAGTTATACTCGTCAAAGATCAAATCCATCCAAGAATTGCTGCCGCCGAGAAACAAAATAGAGGTAATGAGTCTGTTGGGAAAGTTGAACTACATTAGCAGGTTCATCGCTCAGCTCACAGCTACTTGTGAACCCATTTTTCGGTTACTAAAGAAAGATGCTGCAATAGAATGGACGACAGAATGTTAGGAAGCCTTCGACAAATCAAGGGGTATCTATCAAACCCACATGTGTTGGTCCCACCTGAACTAGGGAGGCCGTTGATCCTCAATCTAACAGTACTAGAGAATTCATTTTGTTGCGTACTGGGGCAACATGATGTCACAGGAAGAAAAGAGCAGGCCATCTATTATCTCAGCAAGAAGTTTACAGTCTTTGAGGTTAAGTACACTCAACTTGAGAAGACATGTTGCGCCCTAACTTGGGTAGCTTAGAAGTTTAAGCATTATTTGTCATCATATACTACTAACCTCATTTCACGCCTAGACCCACTTAAGTATATTTTCCAGAAGCCTATGCCCACAGGGAGGTTGGCAAAATGGTAGATATTACTCACAGAGTTCGACATCATCTATGTGATCAGGACGGCCATGAAATCCCAAGCATTAGCCGATCACTTGGCTGAGAATCCTGTTAATGAAGAATACAAGCCTTTCAGGACATATTTCCCAGATGAGGAAGTGATGCATGTGGAGGAGTTGGAACTGACTGAGGAGCCGGGGTGGAAGCTTTTCTTCGATGGGGCTGCGAATGCGGAAGGGGTTGGAATAGGAGGGGTACTTTTTTCTAAAATAGGACATCACTATCATGATACAGCTCAGCTACGTTTCTATTGTACCAACAATATGGATGAGTACGAGGCATGCATTCTAGGCTTACGGTTATCCACGGACATGGATGTTCAGGACGTCTTGGTCTTGGGAGACTTGGACCTTCTGGTACATTAGATTCAAGGTGAATGGGAAACTCGGGATTTAAAGCTTATACCATATCGACAATGTTTGCACGATCTGAGCAAGCGATTTTGATCGGTGGAGTTCAGACACATCCCAAAGGTTCACAATGAGGTTGTTGATGCTTTGTCCACTTTAGCATCGATGTTGCACCACCCAGACAAGATTCATGTTGCTCATTGCATATTCAAGTGCATGACCAACATGCCTATTGCAACATGATAGAGGAGGAAATGGATGGCGAGCCATAGTTCTATGATGTCAAAGAATACCTCAGGATGGGGATTTATCAGAGCAGGCAACTGGAGATCAAAAGAGAGCTATTCAACGATTGGCAAATGGATTTTTCATCAGTGGAGGAGTGCTGTACAAAAGAACCCCAGATTTGGGATTGCTGAGATGTGTAGATGCTAGTCAAGCCACGACAGTAATGACAGAGGTACATGCTGGAGTTTTTGGGCCATACATAAGCGGATATGTATTGGCAAAGAAGATTCTACGAGTAGGATATTATTGGCTCACCATATAGCGTGATTGTGTCAGTTTCGTACGGAAGTGCCATCAGTGTCAAGTACATGGGAATTGATTCATTCTCCACCAACAGAATTGCATACAATGTCAGCGCCATGTCCATTTGTTGCATGGGGCATGGATGTCATTGGACTATTGAGCCGGCAGCTTCCAACGGTCATATGTTCATTTTGGTACCATCGACTATTTCACTAAATGGGTTGAGGCCAAAACTTTCATGTCAGTAACAAAGAAGGTAGTGGTGGATTTTGTCCATTCCCATATCATCTGTAGATTTGGAATTCCAAAAATGATCATCACGGATAATGGTGCTAATCTTAACAGTGGTTTGATGAAAGAAGTATGTCAATAGTTCAAGATTACACATCGTAATTCCACCCCGTATCGTCCCAAAGCAAATGGTGCAGTTGAGGCAGCTAACAAGAACATAAAGAAGGTACTGGGGAAGATGGTAGAAGGGTCCAGGCAATGGCATGAGAAGTTGTCGTTTGCATTGTTGGGTTATCGCACTATTGTTCGTACTTCAGTAGGTGCAACTCCTTACTTGTTGGTATACGAAACTGAAGCAGTAATACCAGCCGAAGTTGAAATTCCATCCCTTCGGATTGTCGTTGAAGCCTGGATTGATGATGATGAATGGGTCAAAGCCCGATTGGAGCAGCTGAGCTTAATCGATGAAAAATGGTTGGCAGCAGTATGCCATGGCCAGTTGTATCAGAAAAGAATGGCAAGGGCATACAATAAGAAGGTGCGCCCCAGGAAATTTGAAGTAGGGAACCAAGTATTGAAACTGATCCTACCGCAACAGATCGAGGAAAAAGGCAAGTTCGTCCCAAATTGGCAAGGGCCATATATTGTGACCAGAGTGTTATCCAACGGTGTTTTATGTCTAACAGACGTCGAAGGACGATGCATCGACATGGCTATCAATTTTGATGTTGTCAAGAGATATTACGTGTAATTTCTTTGATTATAACTTTGGTTTGTTTGATTATTTGCACTCGGTGTTCATCGGATAATGAAATGACAGAGGAAATTCTTTCTTCTATCCAAATACTTTTAACCTTTGCTTTCCCCCTTCGAGCCTTACTTATTTTGTTTGTACCCCTCTTTTGGAATAATGAAAACAAAAAATGAAAAAGAAAAAAAAAAGGAAAATAACAACAAAAACAAAAAGGAAAGTCCTAACAAAAATAAAGGAACTTGAACTACGTTCGACCTGATTCCTTAAAGAGGATACGTAGGCGCCTCACGGCTCGGTCATAATGTAACAAAAAATCAAAAATCCCCCAGGAAAGAAAACTGGGGCAGAAGTATGTTTTTTAAATTTTGAAAAAAAAAAGGTTTGATTCCAAGAGTTGTAATGCTTTACCCATCAAAGTTATTTTGAAGTTTATTTCCATTTCTTTTAAACCCCATATAAAACTCACATTGATGTCCAAAATGACCTCTCGATCAGCATCCGATAGGTGCCAAGGGAGGCACATGGAAGCCGAGAATAACACACTGGTCCCCGACTGAATAAGGATCATAAGCTGAAAGAATTGATAGCCATAAGAATTCCCAACAGAAAGAATCTTACCGGCAACACTCCAATCCCAGCTGAGAAAATGAAATGAAAGAGTCTTATCGGTGAAAACCTTCACAGACACCATAAGGCGACGTAAGCTGAGAGAAGCAAAATGAGAGTCTAATCGATGAAAACCTTCACAGGCACCATAAGGCAATGGGAGATGAGAGAAATGAGAGAGTCTTATTAGCGAAAACCCCTCGAAGGGCACTATGAGGTGACAAGATGAGATTGACGGAAAGGATCTGCATTTTGTGAAGAGTCGGGCACCTGTTCATCCCCAACAAGTGAAGACATCAGAAAGATTGATTGATACAAATAGAATGGGTTGATTTATCCGGAATGCACGACATAATCATTGGGATCGATTATACCACCCAGATAAGTTCCTTTTTCTTTTTTCCTAGCATTTGTTCAGAATTGTTTCTCTTTTTCTATCTTTTCTTTTCTTTGTTTAAAAGTCTTTTTTCATAAATTTGTTTTGAGAAAGATATTTCAGAGCTTATTACCCGTTGCCAAATGGTAAAAAGCAAAATGTGAAGAGGACGGGCCAAAGACAAGGCAATGAGGCAAAAAGACGCTTGTCGCAAGGCTGCATAATATATTGGGTTAAAAGGTCATGGAAAGTGTGAAGAAAAACAGGAAAAATGGCATGTTGAGGAAATTGTGGGCCAAGTTCCAAGAGTATCCCAACAAAACTCTGGCCGATTATCGACCAAGTTCGAGGTGGGCGGACCACATAGAATGGGGAAGGAAGAAAGGAAGATTCATCGTCAGCAAAATAAATACGGAACGAGGAAGGGATAAATGGAAAAACCATCCCTTGCAAAAATGTCATCCCCAGTAAATGAAATCATCCACAACAAGTTGTGGGAATGCAAAATAGGACAAGGGAAAGGAACATTCCTTCATAGCAGGAGCGACATAACCGCTCACCACGTTTTTAAACTAACAAATTTCTCTTTGATTTGAAACATGAAAATAAAATGATGATGGTAGCAGAAAGAAAGAGTGCCAGAACTGGGGCAGAAAAGTTTCTGCCGCAATCGAAAATTTTCTCGGAAGAACGAGGAAATAAATGTGAGTTATAAAGGAAAGAAATTTGGAAGGAAAATTGAAGAAGGAAAGCTATGAGGAGGCAAGGAAAGAACCATGACGATAAACATAGTTTCAAAAGGAAAAGTCAGGAGCCCGCCTGTAGAATGGAGGTTGTTATATTTTAAATTTGAGAAGTCAGGAGCCCGCCTGTAGAATGGAGGTTGTTATATTTTAAATTGAAGAAGTCAGGAGCCCGCCTGTTAGAATGGAGGTTATTGTTATTTTTAAATCAAAGAAGCCAGGAGCCCGCCTGTAGAATGGAGGTTGTTATATTTTAAGTTGAAGAAGTCAGGAGCCTGCCTATAGAATGGAGGTTGTTATCTTTTAAATTATAGTTGAAGTGAGGAACCCTCCTGTAGAATGGAGGTTGCTAAATTTCAAGTCGCAGTTGAAGTCAAGAGCCCGCCTGTAGAATGGAGGTTGTTGTATTTTAAAGTGTCGAAGTCAGGAGCCCGCCTGTAGAATGGAGGTTGCTAAAATTTAAAGTTGAAGAAATCAGGAGCTCGCCTAAAGAATGGAGGTTGTTATATTTTAAGTTGAAGAAGTCAGGAGCCCGCCTGTAGAACAGAGGTTGTTATTATTTAACTTGAAGTCGGGATCCCGCCTATAGAACGGAGGTTGTTATATTTTAAGTTGTTGAAGTCAGGAGCCCGTCTGTAGAATGGAGGTTGTTAAATCATTAGTTGTTAATGAAGTCAGGAGCCCGCCTGGAAAATGGGGGTTGTTAAATTCTAAGTCATAAAAGTCAGGAGCCCGCCTGTAGAACGGAGGTTGTTATATTTTAAGTTGAAGAAGTCAGGAGCCCGCCTGTAGAACGGAGGTTGTTATTATTTTAAGTGGAAGTCACGAGCCTGCCAGTACAATGGAGGTTGTTATATTTTCAGTTGTTGCGGTCAGGAGCCCCCCTGTAGAGTGGAGGTTGTTATATTTAAGCTGATGATGAAGTCAGGAGCCCTCCTAGAGAATGGAGGTTGTTTCATCTTTTAAAAATCAAGATTGGAGTCAGGAGCCCGCCTGCATAACATAGGAATACATTTCAAGATCAAATCAGAAGTCAATAGTACAAAGGGTTATAAGAAAAATCCCCAGCATAACAAGCTTAAATGAAGGAAGCAATATTCGAAGCAAACAAAACGAAATGATGGAACTTATGTTCGGAAAAAGCAAAAGGCCGGTGTCATCCCCAGCAACTTGCGGAGGAAAGAAGCACAGGAGTAAACACAAGCCGACAAGAAAGCAAGGCAGCAACGACAAGTGAAGGATAGATAAGATCATATGATCCGTAGTCTAGCCTAACTTTTATTTTCTTTTATCACGGTGTAATAAGGAGATCAGTGAGCAGTAGTAACAGCATGTAGCAACAGTAATAGCGAAATCACAGTCTCATGGTAGTACCAGCTACCAAAACTACCTGAACTATATTAACTTGATACCCTTTTAGCCAGGGATATGTAGGAAACCTTCGAAGCAAAGGTTCGGTTAAATCTTTCAAACAAACACTTCACACAGAGTACTCGAATGGGCAAAAATCGCTCGTATCCGCTCACTTTATCTTTGCACGAAAACTCTTCGTGCTTTCGGACAAAGAGAGGCAGCTGTGAGCACGTGATTTTTGTCCTATATATGAATTAATCCCAAAAAATTCACAATAAAAGCAATTTTTGTTTGTTCGCAATTGTTGTGAATTTTGTGTTACTTTTCGTGTATTATTTGCATTCGTATGTGCATATTTATTTGTTAAATTAAAAAAAATACAAAAATATATCTCATTTTTATTTAGGATTTAATTCTACAATTAGGAGTAACTAAGTTTGTTTTAGAAAAATAAAATCACAAAAATTAGGCATCTTTTGCATTTTTAGCATTCAATATCAAATTGTGCAATTTTGTTTTAATTGGTGTCTAATTGTGTATGATAATTGTTGTTAGGAATTAATTAGTATTTTTGATAAGTTAATTTAGTTTATAACTTAATTTAGAATTTTAGTTTTATTAAATAGAAAGTAAAAGAAAAGAGAACAAAAAATAGGAGAACAAATTCAGAATTGGGTCTCTTCTTCAATTTTAAACCAGGCCCAAAGCATCCCATACCCAAGCCCAAAAGCCCAAATCCGGTACAAAAGGGGGCTGCCAAGAAGAGCTTGAAACGATGTAGTTTTTTCTTGAAACTACGTCGATTTGGTTAAGTGACAAGATTCAATCTCATCCACCCATCTTGATTTGATCCAAATGTGCTAGTTTGATCATTATCCTAGGTATTTAAAGCCTAAAATTCCAAAAAAATTGCCCCATTTTCCCCATTATTTCGTCTCTCTTCTTTTCTTTTCATCACTCTCTCTTCTCCCTCCCCCGAGCCGCCGGCGCCGCCCATCTCCGTCCCCGGAAATCGCCCACCGGCGGCGGCCGACCTCCAATCCGCCCCAAATATTTATCATGTAATCTCCACCACCTCCTTTTTCCATATCTTCAAACCAAATCCTTCAGAAAAATCTCAAACTCCTTGAATCGAAGATCTAAGAAACTTTCCCGTCACTTTTTCGCCCAGGTTATTGTAGTTCTGGCTACTACTACCCTACAATACATACATCAACGGATAGGTCTCCTCAAGACCTAGTTATTGATGTCAATTAAACCTCAAAAATATGGTGACAAAAATTCGGCCAAATTCCGGCGACCTCCCCGAACATCCTTCTTGGCACACCACTATTTTTCCGGCCATTTGAATTGTAAAATGGTAAAATACTTTATTTTTCATGGCTGATTTTTATTTTTTATTTTTATTTTTCAGATTTTTATTTTTGTTTATTATTTATTTTAGCATTATTTTTTTGAAGTTTTAAATATTGAATTTTCTGTTTATAGATTATAATCTGTATAGTCGATTGAATATATATCGTCAATTAGTTCTATATATATATATATATATATATATATATATATATATATATATATTGAAGTTCCTGCTACTACCACTCTACAATACATTCATCAACGGATAGGTCTCCTCAAGACCTAGTTATTGATGTCAATTCTACCTCAAAAATCCGGCGACCAAAATGATTAGTAATAATAGTTTAAAAGTAAAAGTTAATAGGTAAAAGAATAGAGGAAAGAGTCTTGCTTTGGGTATATAATAGGACTCATTCAACACTTAAAGGGGGACTGAATTTAGAGAGAAAAATATGTTCAGCACTAGAGGGAAGAAAGAAAAAAGATTTTTGATTCTTAAGAATTTTTGAGTGTTTGAAAGTTAGAAATTAAAGAAAAAAAATATGTTCTTCTTCACAGTTAACAATTGGCATCAACTGTTATTATTCATTAAAGCTTCAAGCTTCTTTTTCTTGAGTAATAAAAATCAAAATTTATTTTGTTGGCAACTGGATACTTCTTTGTTGGTCTGGTACGTTTTCTAGTTTTACTGGTATTCAAGTATAGTTGCTTGGGTTTATTCTTGGTTGGTTTTACAATTTGAAAGTTCTTGGTTTTCTTACTTGGTTGCAATCTCTTGGGTTTTCTGCTATTCCCACTGTTACTGGGTTACTCTTGTATTGTTGAACTGATGTTGCTGTGTGTGTGTTGTTATTGCTTCCTACTGATCTTCATCTTCTCTGTATTCCAATACCAGGTACACCACTTTGAATCACTTTGATGTACACCTTGAAGATGAAATGAAATGGCAGAAATTTATGTACTTAGTTATAGTGCATTTGTATTTTAGTTAAACATTAATTATATATTTTCCTGCTATACGAATGATAGAGGTAGTCAATACGGTATTCTTGCTTAATTTGAGCAAGGTGTTAGATTATTAAATAATAGGACGTATGGCTGAAAGAATTGCATAACTAACAGCTTCAGCTTTACTACTTTTCATGATTAAAATAAAGTAACTCGTGATCTCTTTCTTTTCAAAATTAATTTAATTGATAGGTAAAAATCCGATTTGAATTTGTAAAAATTGGAATAGAAATAACTTGAGGTGGGTGATCTTTGAATCTTGTTAGTAACGAAGATTCGCGAGTTTCAGAGAAACATATTTGGTTAATAATAGAATCAGTAGATTTGATGTATTTGAAGTATGATTCTACCTAGCAAGGCTAGGAACATTAATCCATAGGCGCGGATTTGAGCAATATGAGTTAACATTTAGGTTTAATAATTTTTTTATAAGCTTTAGTAATTATGATTAAATATAGTTGCAAATAATTCTGAATAATTAATTTCAATAGTTTTCATATAACAATGTGAGTTTTAATCTAGCTATATTTGATTGCTTTCGAATATTAGTTGTCGAACTTCGTAGTTTATTTATAATTTCGAATTTCTTTATTTTAGAAACGAATTAAAATAGAAGAATGTAGCCAATATAGAATTACCCATTAAATAAAAGTGAGGCGTGCCTCACCAAACAACAAAAGTACAAGTTGTGGCACCCTCACTAAAGGTTTGAAAATATTTAGAAAAAACGGGAAGGGTCGCTTAGCGAATTTCACGATCCTCCCAAAAGATTACAACGCGCTAGACTCTATTAGGCGCGGCTTTAATAAATTACATTCCTAAATACATATGGGCATTTTATGCTGCCCAAATCCAAATCCTAAAATGTTGGATAGAGTTTGCCTAGGAATGCGGGCTCCGGCATCGCAATCCGAAAACACACTTTATACGACGTTCACTTTTTTAAATAAATAAAAGCGGTAAAAAGTATTGGCACATAGGTTCTTCATGTAAAAAATCATATAAAAGCTAATTGCAACAGTTGAGCGACCGTGCTATAACCACGGAACCTCCTAACACCTTCTCCCGGGTTAACAGAATTCCTTATCCGGATTTTTGGTTCGCGGACTATTAAACAGAGTCAATATTTTCCTCGATTCGGGATTCAATCGGTGACTTGGGACACCATAAATCTCCCAAGTGCGACTCTGAATCTTGTTAATAAATCCGGTTTTGATGGTCCTTTAATTGGAAAAACTCCCTCGCGCCCTTTGGGGGCAGAAAAAGGAGGTGTGACAATTAACAGAAGGAACAGGTGATGGAACAAGTTCTTCCATCCAGGGCAACCTGATAGGGGAAACTAGTCAAAGAGGAATTGATATAAATCTCTTAAAGGAACACGTTCATGACCTTGTTCCTCAGTATCAAAACTTGGGAGAAACATCTAGCAGAAACTAGTTGGTTGTGAAACCTCATATGTATCAAAATTCTCATCCCATTAAGAACATTATCACTGATCCAACTTCTAGAGTCAAAACTAGATCACAACTAAAGAATCTGCGTGCCTTTGATGCTTTTTTATCTCTTGTTGAACCTAAAAATGTTATTGAGGCTTTGCAGGATGCAGATTAGGTGATTTCTATGCAAGGTGAACTCAATCAGTTTGAGAGAAGCCAAGTTTGGCATCTAGTTCCAAGACCCAAGGACAAATCAATCATTGGTACAAAGTGGGTCTTCAGAAACAAACTTGATGAAGATGGAACAGTTACAAGAAACAATGTAAGACTGGTGGTTCAAGGTTACAGCCAAGAGGATGACATATACTATGATGAGACTTTTGCTCCAGTTGCTAGACTAGAGGTAATCAGACTCCTCATAGCTTTTGCAGCATACATGGAATTCACTCTTCTACAAATGGATGTCAAAAGTGCCTTCCTGAATGGCTACCCGAAAGAAGAATTATTTGTGAAACAACCTCTAGGGTTTGAGAGCAAGGAATGTTCTAAGCATGTGTACAAATTAGACAAGGCTCTCTATAGACTAAAGCAGGCCCCAAGAGCATGGTATGAAAGATTGTCCAAATTCTTGCTGGAGCATGGTTACAAAACAGGTAAAATTGATAGTACCTTATTCTTAATGGAAAAAGGTAAGGATCTCCCAGTTGTACAAATATATGTCGATGACATATTCTTTGAGGCAACTATTGATAAGCTAAGTAAACACTTTGCAAAATTAATGGGGAGTGAATTTGAAATGAGCATGATGAGTGAGCTTAACTTCTTCTTAGGCTTACAAATCAAACAAATTCCAAATGGAACCATGATTCATCAGCAGAAGTATGCAAAGAAGCTAATCAAAAAGTTTAAAATAGAAGAATCAAAAGAAATAGACACACTCATTGTAACTGCTATACTTTATTTGGATTAATAAATATAGATATCTTATAATTAAATATAGAAAAAATGAAAAATAAATATATAAAATAATAATCTATGTTTGTATATTATTAAAAGGAGATGAAAAAGTCCTCCTTAAATCGAGTAGCAACCTAAAAAAATGCCATGTGGCATAATTAGAACCTAGTTCATCAGTTGATCAAAAGTTGTATATGGGTATTATTGTCTCACTTCTATATCTTACTGCCAGCAGATCTGCCATTATTTTCAGTGTAGGGCTTTGTGCTCGCTTTAAGGCAATCCTAAAGAGTCTCACCTAACTGCTATCAAAAGGATACTAAGATACTTGAAAGGTACCATTGATATGTTCCTTTGGTATCCCAAAGGTAGCAATTTCAATCTAGTAGGATATGTTGATGCTGATTATGCAGGTTTTCTGGTGGATAGGCAGAGCACCTCAGGTATGGTACACTTTCTTGGTTCATGTATTGTGTCATGGGCTACTAAAAAAGCAAAACTCAGTGGCCTTATCTACTGCTGAAGCTGAGTATGTTGTTACTGCCTCTTGTTGTGCTCAATTGCTATGGACCAAATAGCAGCTGGTAGACTTTGGTATTGAAGTTGGCTGCATTCCTATATTCTATGATAACACTAGTACTATAAGTATGACAAAGAACCATGTTTATCATAAAAGGATTGTTAGCCACCATTTCTTAAGAGCTAACTATGCAAAAGGTCTGATCTTCATAGAATTTTGTGTTACTGATAACCAAATTGCTGACATCTTCACTAAAGCACTAAATAGAGAAAACTTTAAGAGGAACAGGTTGGAATTAGGGATGATTAAGATAACCTAATAGGCCCAGCTCAGAATGAAAAAAAATGTCTAGGTCTGAGCACGTAATTTTTGCCCTATATCAATTAATCCCATAAAATATCAGAAAATAATTTTTCCTAATGTTTTAAATTTTATAGGATTTTTTATAGAATTTTATGAATTATTTGCATTTTGTGCATATTTTAATTTCCATTAAAAAGCAAAAAATACAAAATTACCATGCATTGCATTTAGATTTTTGGTTCACATTTTTGGATTAGATAATTAATTAATTGCTTTATTAAAAATAAAAATTACAAAAATAGCTTATTTTTACATTCTTAGATTTTAATTTTGGATATTAAGTTTTCTCCTTAAATTTAGGATCAATTAATTTATTGTAAATATTATAATTAGATAATTGGCTTAATTTTACAATTCGAATTAATTTATAAATTTAATTTAGATTTTTAATTAATTAAAGAAAGACAATAAAACAAAAGAGAAAAAAAATTTGAAAAGATTGGTCTTAAATTCGAAATTAGGTCATACAATGAGTGAGCCCAAATCTTTCAATACTCATTCTTCACTTAAACTAGCCAATCTTCTTACCCAGCCCAAACCGAGTCGACCCGTCAACACCCAAGACACGTATCCTTATTCATCTTAAAAGACCGAGACCTATATAAATGAAAGGGATTTTTACCTATCTATACCATATAGTAAACATATTACCCCCCATGTTTATGGTTTGTGTTTATTACATTTAAGCATACCAAATTTCAATTTATGTACCATAAATTCAAATTAAGGGTATAATTATTGCTTCATTTATTCTAGGCATGATTTTAGGAGCATATATTCCTTTTCCCTTTTTTTCCTCCTCTTCTCTTTAAAAATCCCATGTAAAAATGGTAAATAACAGCACACTAACAATAACAAGTATTAAACTATGATTGGCAAAGATGTTGACGTTTGTCGAAGAAATTTAGTAAAAGTATTTCGCTCAAGATGTTTAATCTCTTCATTATCATCTTAAAATATATTTAAATTTGATCAATTCTCGTTGCTGCCATATTTCAATGGTACTAGCTAGTACTATAATTCGTTTTCCTTCATTTTACTATAGCTTGTATATTTATAAATATGTGACCAAGAATCCAATTGTTATTATAGAAATCAAATTGAAGGCGTTGTAGAAACTCATACACTTCAAACTCATACTATACTTCTTCAAGTATTGTATTTAAAGAAGATTTTTTCAAAATTGAAATTTTGAATATTAAGAATTAATTAAATTTGGTATGCTTAAATTTTTTTGACACAAGATTGTAGTTTAATTGTAGTATAAATGTAACAATACAATTTAACTACAATTTATAATTTATCTACAAATTATCTACATTTTATCTACAATTCTACAATTTAACTACAATTTAACTATAATTTCTGAAAAAATATGTCTTCTTCTTCTTCGACGAGTTTCAATTTGAAATTCAGTCAAAACCAAGTCTAATCTTCACCAAAACCCCTCAAAATTGAGATATAAACTCCTAAACATATTTCGAGTTATTTACAACAACACCCAATCCAAGGGATTTTTAACTGTAGCATAATTGATATTTTCGACATAATTGTAGAAGACTTGTAGAAGTTTTAGTCTTCCCAATCTACAATTTATCTACAACTTATCTTCAATTTATCTATATTTTATCTACAATTTTCTACAATTCTACAATTTAACTACAATTGCTGGAAAAATATGTCTTCTTCTTCTTCGACGAGTTTCAATCTGAAAATCAGTCAAAACCAAGTCTAATCTTCACCAAAATCCCTCAAAATTGAGATATAAACTCCTAAACATATTCGAATTATTTACAACAACACCGAATCCAAACAAATAATGATTTTTGTAAATCCAAATTTGAATTCAAAGCTTTCAAGCTTTTTAATGGCTATCAGTAGTGGAAAATATATGGAGAATGAGAGAATTACGCTGCAATAGATTTTTCTCCGTTTTAAATTTCGAAATTAATGGTGATAGAATCACCATTAAATGTGATTCCTACAAATTTGGAGTCTTTTTAGGATAGAATCTATCTATTTTTTGTTTGGTACATTTTTTGTAAACAAAACATGATATAGGCGGGTAAATACAAAACCATATATAATTTTGATAATAAAGTTTATTATATAATATAAATATGTAAAAATCCCTAAATAAAACCCGAGACTCTAATAAAGAAAATCATCCGCCACAACAGTGAAGAAATCGGACTTCCCTCCCCGCGAGCTTCATCATCTTCTTCTTTAGGAGATAAAAACCGAAACAGACCCTGGACACTAAAAAACCAGCGGCGGTAGCTCACAAAAACGACCCATCCCTTTATTTTTTATCGGCTCTATTTCCTTCTCCAAAGAACCAAAGAAAAGGCTGAAGAATCCTACAGTCTAACAGCCGAAAAAACAAAATAACGCCTATACTCTGCAAAGCTGGCTGAATTTTTGAAAAAAGGTATGGGAGTTAATTGAGGATATCATCTTCTTCATGGCCATTTTGAAGGTTGAAACAGCCGTGAATACACAGTAGAGGCATCAGACAACCGCAATACTAGGAGACCTTCCGACGTTGCCCTCATCTGATTTTGCTTCTTCTCCATTTCTGAACACACACAAAAATAAATAGAGATGGGGAAATTCTGTCTGAAATAAGAACCATAGTGAGAACAGATCTGGACGAGCCAAACACGGGGTCAAACCCTTTCCGATTTCAAGAGAGGTTCAGTTGCCGAAGTCCCAGAGCGATTTGGTCTGTGTTCGTATTTATATTGGAAATACTTTAATCGTCATTGGGTGCTCTATTAGGATGAAATGTGTAATAATATTTCTTTTATCTCTCTAAAAATTCCGTTACTCAGTTTCTTCTTTCTCTGTTTTATTTCAATGCTTACATGATGACTTGATGCCTCAGTTTTGGTTATTGTTCAGTTCTGCGATGTTACTCTCGTGGTTTTGATTGAAATATGTGGTTGAACTATTCTTGTTGTTGGTTGAATTTGGAGCTGAATGTCTGTTTCTTGCGAAACCCCTGTGAAGGGAAGTGTCGGTACTGTATTGTGTTCAAGTGAAGCATTTTGTTGAAGCGTGTTTTATTTGCTCGAATATGATCTTGGCAGACTTGTCTTGAAATTAAGCTATTAGGTGTATCAATTGCATAATTTTGTGAAGTATGCAGATTTTTAAGCTTCATAGATTGGCGTTGGAAGTTGGGGTTACGGATTTTGTTCATGTATCCACTAATTTGCTTTATTTGTATTGTCTTAGTGGGTGTTTAAAGAATGCTAGTATGTTGTTTAGTGAGATGCCTAAAAAATGTGGTTTCCTGGAATGTGATTTTGAATGAGTATACTAAGGCTGGGTTAGTTGATTTAAGCAGAGAGGTCTTTTGAACATGTTGTTGATAGATATGTGGTTTCTTGGGGGCCTATAATTTTGATGGGTTTTGGAGCTTCATTTCGAGCTCAAGACTTATAATAAACCAAACCTCGCTTAATGTTAACCCGCTTGTTTAATTGATTTAATGTGGGTTGTAGTTTGGAGCAATTATAATTCCTTCGACCACGCTTCATTAATTAATTGGGCTTTTAAAAGTAGAGTGGAGATGAGCCATATTAGATAACACAAATAGCTCATGGTCCTCTAAAGTTTAGTATAAATCCCTTTAAAAAATGGAATTGAGGTGTGTCGTGCCGAATAAAATCTTGAAATGCATGACCCTCACTTAATTAATTTTGTTTTAACTCTTAGAATTTGAGGTGTGCCACCTAGTGAAATTTTCATGGCTCTCGCAAAGTTGCAAACCTAGTTGCTTTAGGCGTGCTATTTTAATAACTTACCTTCCGAAACTCGGGTGCACATTTATGTGACCCAAATCAAATCCTAACAATGTTATATAAAATGTGTTGCGTACTGCGGGTGCATTTATGTGACGCTGTTCAAAACGCGTTTTATGTGACGTTGAATTTTTCTTAAAATTAAATGAAAGCGGTTTAAAGTTAAAAAGGCACATAGGTTTAAAAGTGCTTTAAAATCAGATAATTGAGCCATTTATAACAGTTGAGCGACCGTGCTAGAACCACAGAACTCGGAAATGTCTAACACCTTCTCCCGAGTTAACAAAATTCCTTACCCGAATTTTTGGTTCGCGGACTGTAATATATAGTCAATCTTTCATCGATTTGGGATTTGAACCGGTGACTTGGGACACCGTAGTTATCCCAAGTGGCGACTCTGAATCTTTTAATAATATAATCTCATTTCGATTGTCCTTTAATTGGAAAAACTCCCTTATACCCCCTGGGCAGTAACAAGGAGGTGCGACACTAGGAACTTTAATTTTGTGTAAATTCTAGATTAATTCTTACTCAGCTTTATACTTTAATTAGTATGCTCCTGTGACTTGTGTATATATGATTCACTGATCTCTTGCAAAGTTTTTTCTATTATGATATTTGAGGCATGTTCAAGAGAGTTTTATATGAAGAACCTGGTTCATCAGTATGAGTTCATATGAAAGCTCACGTATGTTTTCAATATTTTGCATAATTAGAAATATTAATAATTCACGCAAGAGCAGAAGTCCTGTAATTGCCAAATTCCTAGAAAATTCTATCTGTTGAGGCATTGAACCAGTTTCGTCCATTTAGAACTCTAAAACTGTGGTTTTACCTAAAATCTAGGGAAGCCAAATAATCATTAAAGGACTGGAATTACATGTTTATTAGACTTCTCTTTGACCCCTGAAAAGTTGTCGTTACTTAGTTAATGTCTAATTGCCTTTAAATACACACCACATATCTAATACTCTTCATTATTCTAAAATCATCAAACTCACCTTCAAATTCTAATTGCCTTCTTCTCCAAAATTCCAAAAACTCCTCAAGAAATGAAGAACAAGATAATTCTGGCACTATTCTACTACTATCTCCCTCCAATTCATCCTCATCTACTCCTCCTAGTGAAACCTAAAACCTAGGTTTTGAAGGCACAAAATGCTAGCTAGAAAAACTCTACCTTTTAGAAAATTGAGAAAGGTTTTAAATAAGAAATTGAAAGCTATCCAGATGAAAGAAAGCCCATGTTAAGAATCTGACTCAAGTTCTGAGTCAGAATCATTTAAATCTGTTAGTGAAGGTGAAGGATATGGGTCTCCTAACACTGAGAAAATTCAAGAAACCCTTGTTGAGGTAAGTTCTTCTGTGATTGAAAACTTAGAAATTAGGTTTGTTATAGTTGGTCCTATTAGAGATGTAAAGTTGGCTGAATTGAGTAGGAGTGGAGGTAAAAATAAAGGAAAAGAGAGAGAGGGTGAAAGTGGTGAAGATAGGGGAAATGGGAAGGAATGGGTTCCTGCTATATGTAGAGTTGTAGAAGAAAGTTGCATAAAGTCAGGGGGAAGTGGCTCAGGGAAGCCAGCAGAGGGATTGGTTCATCTAAGTAAACAAAGAGATGAACATGTTTCATCTACTGAGGATACCTTAGCTGACCTTCTGAAAAAGGTTGGGGAGAGTTATGATCCAAAGAAACGCAAAGTCACTTCACAAAAGGCTCCAACTGCTTCCAAGCCAACCAAGAAAAGTAAAACTTCATCCCCAAAATCTAATGCCCCTTTAGTGCTTATGGGAAGAGCCACTAAAAGCAGGGTAAAACAAAGTGAAGCTGACTTATAAAAAGCTCTAGAAGAAAGCAAGAAAAAGAAAATGGATAAGGGAAGGGAAAGGTTGCAGAATCTTTTGAGGCTGTAGAAGATGAGGAGATGGAACTGGTCCATCAAGAAAGGGTAACAACAGTAGAGGTTTCTACACCTAAAATCAAAAAGTCCAAGACTTTTTCCAAGAAGGCTTCATCAGTACCTGTGTCTGATGAACCCTCACTAGCCAAGAGGACAAGATCTGCAGTGAAAGGCAACCAAGTGAAAATTACTGAAGAAGATGATGAGTTGAGGGAGAAGAAGAAGAGGAATCTGAGAAGGAGTAGCACAAGTTATCCATTTTTTGCAAAAGAAAAATCTTGAAAGGTAGACTATTGAAGGAACTGGGTGAGCCAGGGATGATGAGTTTGGTGGATGCTTTAGCTGCACAAGGTTGGAAGGACATGGTCCTTGAAATGTATGGGAGGCTGGCCAGGGATGAACTGATTAAACTCATGGCCAATACTGCTGTGAATGATGGAGTAGTCACCGGCCTGGTGAAAGGAGTCAACGTGAAGTTTAATGCACTCAAAATGGGTGAGATCCTGGACATACCTACTGAAGGGTATGATGACAATACAAGGCAAAGTTGGCCATGTCTGGATTCTCTTCCTACTACTCTTGAAATCATTAGGAGGTTCTGTGACTCTAGATATGTGCCTAAAGCCAGATTTGTGCAGAAAAGTGAAATGAGACCTGAGCACAAGGTCTTGTTTGAATTTGTCAACAAGTGACTATTGCCCAGACAGGAGAGAAGGCACACTGCAAATTACATGGACCTTATTCTTATGAAGTGCCTCGTGAGAGGAATGCAAATAAATTGGCCTGCTTTCATTGTCAAACTGCTAGATAGGGTTATCAATGGCTCCAAAGCTCATGCCACTCCATATGCGTTCATACTGACTACAGTTCTGGACATGTTGAATGTGCCTTTGAAGAAATGGGAAATGGCATCAAGCAAAGAACATTTTGGTGTTAAGACTTTGCTAGCTTGTGACTATCCAGTCATTGCCATCCCAGTTAAACCTGGTTCATCTCTGAGGACACCCATCAATAGCAAGGTCAGGGCTTTGGTTCAGGACTGTGGAACTAAAGATGATGAAATTGCTATTCCCAAGGCTCGTGTGGCTGAATTGGAAACTGAGAGAGATGGGCTTAGAACTGAGCTAGCAAAAGAAAAGGAGAAGAGTGATGGAATGCTTCAGAATATGTTGAACCTTCTCCAATCTCAACCCTCTAGTTCGTTCAAGCCTTAGGTCTCCTAGCACTTGTCTTCTGAACCAGTCTAGTATCCCCAGTGACTCAGATTAGGGATTTTTTTTGCTCATGTTTTGAAAGTGTTTCTTTCTTTGTGTGGTTTGTTTGTGGAAGCATATCTCTATCAATGACCTCTGTTGTTTTCTCTTATTCTATGATGATTCTGATATTGATAGTTTAACTATGTCTGTTGATTATTGATAATTGCACAATGATTTCACTTGCAATAGCCCTAGTGGCCATGAGTACTTTTTAATATCTGGGATTCATATTATGTATGCAACTTTTAGATGATGTCAAAAGGGGGAAGATATTGTGCTTGATTTTGCTTTACATTATTCTGCATAAGTGATATTTATAACATAATTAACCTGGTCCTTGATGATAAGTAAAGTTTCTAAGAAAAGTATTGATGGTTGAGCTGAGTTCTTACAAATTATTTGATTAGTAAATAGCACAGAGTTTGTCATCATCAAAAAGAGGGAATTTGTTGGTCTAAGAACAGGTAAAGTTTTGAAGAATGACAAATGAACTCAGTCATGGACCAGGTCCATCATGTGAAGCATAGTAATGATCAACCTACACATGTGAGATGCACGTGAAGGAGATAAATACTATTGATCAAGCAGCAATATCTCCTGATCTGATCGAAAATGTTGCATATTGGATAAGAAGAGAAAGTATCCGTATGAGAAGAGAACACAAATCTGGATAAAAGATTGTTAGAAAATACGCTTAACGCTAGAGGGGGGGTGAATAGCGTTATAATAAAAATTAGCGTAAACTTGCGGAATTTAAAAATTGCAGGAAGAAATAAGTGCGATAAGTAAATAAATAAGAACGAACGCACCGATGTATCCTGGTTCACCACAACCCGTGGCTAGTCCAGTCCCCGAGAGACTCTCTCGAGATTTCCACTAACACTATTAAGCTTACGGGTGCTCAACAAACCTTTACAAACTGAGGACACAAGCCTCAACAACCTTTGCTCGGAGATACAACACTCCAAGACTTCAACCAAAGGAAACACAAGTTCCTTCTTACAATGCAAGGGAATAACACTTCCCTTCAAGTGCATAAAACACTTAGCACTCACTTAAACAAGACTCTCTTAATAGAGTAGGTATGAGTAAACAGATACGCTCAAGAACGCAACAACTTTCGTCAAGAATTTTGGCTCTCAAAACTTATGTAATGAATAGAAAGTGATGAACAATAGAGTATGCAAGCTATAGCAATAATATGATCAGTTGTTGTGTTTAGAAGACTGATTTGAAGCTGTATTTATAGTTGCAAAACCATGCATTACCGTTGCCTAATTGCCAATTATGAATTGCTTATTTTACTCAGTGACAATCGATTGTCAAAATGCCACAATCGATTGTTTGCCAATCGTTCCAAAAATCATTCCCAGATTTTACGCTTAACAATCGATTATCTAAGATCAATAATCGATTACTGGCAACGTTCAAAAAATCATTTCCAGATTTTACTTAAAACAATCAATTGTCAGAAATCTACAATCGATTACTTGGCAACGTTCAAAAAATCTTTTTCAGATTTTATTTAAAACAATCGATTATTAGAAATCTATAATCGATTACCTGACGGTGTTTGAAAATATTTTGGCAACGGTCAATTACACAATCGATTATGCTATGAGAACAATCGATTATATATCAGTCTTTGAAAAATCAATTAGACACTGCCTTAATGCACTCGATTGTCAAAGGTACACAATCGATTATTTTATGACTTTGAAAATGTCTGATAGACACTGCCTCAACACAATCGATTATCATAAGTTCACAATCGATTATTTTGTAGCTTTGAAAAACTTTGATGTACACTGCCTCAACACAATCGATTGTCATAAGGTTCACAATCGATTGTCATGCAGATTTGAAAAATCTGATGCACACTGCCATAACACAATCGATTGTCATAAGTTCACAATCGATTGTCATGCAGCTGACTTAGCATAATCGATTATCATAAGTACATAATCGATTATCTTAGTCCAGATTTTAGAGGCATGTTTAAAAATCATTTTGACTAAAGTAAATATGCATGATCTAAAATCATTTTGCTTTAAATTAAATATGCATGATTTGATAAAAATATTTTTACTAGAGAAGCCAAGTCTTGAGTCAAGTTATCGGATCAAGATCACAATTAAAGAACGACTCATTATAACTTTATATCTTTGCTTGATCTTGGTCTTGTGCTTGAATCTCGTTATATATCAATTGCGCGCTTGTGCTTGGACCTCGTCATATGTCTATTGCGCATAGTTTGTCATTCATCAAAACCTACAAATATGAACACCCGTTTTAGTATAGTGCCTTGAGAACGTGTTTCAATAATTTCCCCCTTTTTGATAATGGCAAACTTTAGTCGGGGTATGTATATTTGACAATTCATAATGACGATTCAAGACAAGTAAAGATATGCAACAATATGCAACAAGTCTGCAGATGTGCAATTAGTTCAATTAGTTCCCCCCCCCCCCCAACATAAGAATTCCCCCTCAATTTATACCAATAAATGATAAGTGCATAGCCCCTTATTCTTCCCCCTTTTGCCATTAGCAAAAAATAGAATAAGTAAACAATTTGTTTATTTATTAATCAAAAATACGATTACATAAAAAGAAGGCAATACAACATAGAACAATAAGAAAATTATTCATTATTATCATTTCCCGCCTCGTCATCCGGTACTGCGTCATAAGGAACAAGTCCAGCATATGGATAGTGAATATGATCAAAATATCCATGGATCTCATATGTCAAACGATTGACAGAGGTGGACAAAGAAGCAAGTTGGTCGGAAATAGTTTGAAGTGTAGGAGCTTGAGGCTGACTCGTTTGACGAGTTGGAGGAGGACCAGGAGCTGCATGTTCGCCGTCATGGGGAAAGGAAGATTCGGAAATTTCCCATTTCTTGGTGCTCTTTTTGAGCGGACCGATAGAGGTGTTGAACCCGAAGGCTTCAAAAAAATTCATAATAAGGAGAGCATAGGGAAGTGGTCTATCGTCCCCAATGGCATCAAGCATGTGAATTTTGACGAACTTACACCAATTGATGTGAGCTCCGGTTATAATGGCATGCATTAGCTTTCGTCCTCTTGGGAGAGAGTGGTATGGTTATGTTTGCGAGGCTTGAGGACTCGGGTTATGAAATAGAAAATCAAACGATATTCGGGGAGCATTCCCGTAATGGTAGGACGTCGAGTAGATAGATTAGGATCATAAGCTCCAAGTCCTATTTGGTTGAGGAGAATTTTCTTATCAAATAAGGAGCCGGCTTCTCTAATGTAGCGAGAAATGTTTTCCCCACTTCGAGGAAGATGAGCAATAGAATGGAAGTTTTCATAGGATAAAAGAATTTGAACGCCATTAACGTTTGACACAAGCTCACCATCGTCGTCCTCATGAAGATTTGAGTAGAACGCTTGAATCAATGGAGGATTAATATAAGGATAGGTAAGATATAAGAAGTCAAGAAGTTGACATTCCTTAAGTATGTTTGCAGCGGGGGCGCATGATTCAAGATATTTGCTTGTGGAAAAGCGAGGAGGAAGGATGTCACGCTTTTCGAATTTTGTTAAGAATCTAGTTAACTCGGTTTCAGAATTGAATTGTAAAATAGACCCATCTTGGTAAGGGAAATTTGGAGGAGGAGGAGCAGCTGAAGAAGATGCACCGTGTCTACCTGAACGGGAACGCTTAGTGTGTCTGCCCGACATTTTGAATGAGTAGAAATGGCCTTTGTAAGAAGCTTGAAATATTTTTGAAATTTTGGGAGCTAAGATTGATGCTTGAGTGAAGAAATTGAAGGCATATGGTACCTATTTATAATGAGGAAGATGGCATTTCATTTATGGTGAAAATATGCAGAAATTTATGAGCTAAAACGGTCAGAAACTGTAAGAAAAATTTTCACTGACCGTTACACAATCGATTGTGGGATTGAAACAATCGATTGTTATGGAGTTTTGATTTGAACTCGGAACTGACAAAAATTGATTGTGGGAAGCTGGAAGGACCCGAACGGTAACAAATATTTGAATTACTGACAAAAAATAATCGATTGTTGAATTATGGTAATCGATTGTTGTGACACAGTGTGCACAGTGATTTTCTGACTCGGAAAATAATCGATAATATTTTGAAACAATCGATTGTTTTAGGAAAGCAGTACTGAATGGCCTAGACGGTAATCGATTATACAGTAAAAGAAAATCGATTAAAAAAAACTGCATAATAAGCATAAAATGTAAATAGTCGATTAGTGATACTTGCTAATCGATTGTCCGCACAGTAAACATGAGACATAAGAAAAAATAATCGATTATTTGCTGTAACAATCGATTGTTCTATGCCATTGCTTTATAATTCCCCCTACCTTTTGGGCGATACCTGCAAAAGAAAATTAGACGTCTCCGACGCTCAAGTTAGTAATTTGTAAAGAAATAATGACTTAGATCAATGTGGCCAAGTGAGAACGTGATCTCTTAAGAAGTGTGTCCTAAGGTGTTCTTAAGAGTGTTTCGGGTACTTACCTTTTCTCCAACATTGCCAATTACCTGTTCGAGAGGGTGATCTTTGATTGTCCTCCATTCGTTAGGCATTTTCGTTTCTTTCTCCAATTATGGCACTTCCTCCGATAATTGTTCCAAGATTTCATCTTGAATTTCCTTAGAAGTTTCCTCTTGTACTTTGTCTTGAGGACTTATTGAGTTTAAGATACCTGCAGGATCAGAACCAGAATCCTTTCTCGCCAAGCGAGCATTATATTCAGAAAACACAATATGATGGGATTCCTCCACAGTTCCGGTTCTATTATTGAATACCCTATATGCTTTGCTACGTGAAGAATAACCAATAAAAATTCCTTCATCGGATTTGGCATCAAATTTTCCCAATTGATCTTTTCCATTGTTATGAATAAAGCATTTGCAACCATCATATAGACAAGATCATTTAAATAACCAAAAGTTATTTAAACCATTGACGATACCAATCGTTATAGACAAGATCATATAAAAAGTTAGTAAATGGAATACTAATAATACCGATCATTTTTCTCAACTATGCCAATTGTTATTTAAATTGAATATTACACTCATTTATTATAAAACCAATTGATACTAATTGTTGTTCAAAAATAAAAACTTGTTAAAGCATGTATCAACCAAAACTGATATAGATTATTTGCACATATCAGCTCATTGCGTTTTTATTCAAAATACGATAACTAACCGACGTTCCCCCTTAATGCATTAAGGTTTCGTGCTTGGTGCATCCACTACTTATTGTAGTCTTCAAGCACACCTGCAAAAAGAACCTAAAAATAGGTTTTTGGTACCCAACTTCTTTTGGGTCCTTGGGGATTAGGATAACAATAGTCATAGTGATGTGATTGAGTGCTATGTCTATGTCGTGTAAAACAAGCAGGAGCAATATGTCCAATTCGTCTACAATAATGACAAACAACATTAGGATTATGCATTCGTCTAGGTTGATAGTAATTGGACGGACGAAATTCATTTACTCTATTCTTGACAATATGACTATTGCGCAATTCATGAAAATCATTTCTCCTACTATTTGTTCTAGGATATACAGCATTTCTAGGATAGTTGTTTCTAGGTTGAAAGCCATTTCTAGGTGTTCTACAAGGTTCAAAATTTCTTCTAGTGTTTGGCCTAGAGTATGCATTATTTCTAGAATGATTATTTCTAGGTTGCGATTGTTGAAAGCCATTTCTAGGTTTGTTATATCTAGGATGAGCGTTTGTTTTATTAATCCTAGGTTGAGCCTTAGGTTGTTGGGGGTTGGCTTCAACCTTTTCTTTAGGCTCATTCTCAAAGCCTATGCCATGCTTGGTCGACTTCAAATTAATAAGAACTTCATTCAAATTTTTATGAGAAGAATTAAACTTATCTAGGGTGCCCTTAAGTCTTTCTACCTCATTTTTGAGATGCATGCAAGAAGTACAATTTTTACTAGAGCTCTCGGGTTTGTCGGCGCTTCTCTTGCCGAAAAATTTGTTTTCTTCTTTCAACTTCTCATTTTCCAAAATCAGTTTTTCCAAATCCTTTTCTTTCAAAGAGAGTTGTTTTTCAAAATCTTTTTCTTTTTAAAGAAGCATTTTCTTTTATGCTTTTAACAGTTTTGGAAGCTTTAATAAATTTACTATACAACTCATCAAAAGCATTTTGCATTTCCTCAAGAGAATAGAAGTTTTTGGAAGAAATTTGACATACCTCTTCTTGATTGTTTTCGTGAGCCATGAGACAAAGATTTGCGGCTTCGTCTTCTTCTTCCTCACTCGACTCGTCACCGGAGTCACCTCCCCAAGATATGTATGCTCGTTGTTTCTTGAAGGGTTTCTTTTCCTTTTTGGCATTTGGGCAATTTGATTTAATGTGCCCGGTTTCTCCGCACTCATAGCACTTTATTTGATCTCCTTGCTTTTTGCCCTTTCGTTCATACTCTTTTCGCATGAACTTTTGAAATCTCTTAATAACGAGTCCGAACTCGTTGTCTCCGTCCTCATCATTTTGAGGTTGGCTTGTGCTTGCCTTGAGAGCGATCTTTTGTTTCCATTGATCATCAACAAGAGGGTTAAGTATAGTAGATTCATAAGTTTTAAGATTACCTCTTAATCTGTCGATGGTGACATTTGAAACGCCAATAGATTCTTGAATCGCGTCGGCCTTGGATCGCCATGCCGGAGTGAAACTACGGAGATTTTTCGGACAAGTTCCTTATCCGTGAAGGTCTTCTTAAGAGCATGTAAATCATTAACGATTTTTGAAAATCGTTCGAACATCTCATCGACCTTTTCGCCTTCCTTCATGTGAAACAATTCATATGCATGGGTTAGGAAATCAATTTTAGCTTCCCTTACCTGGTCCGTACCTTCGTACGTAATTTCCAGCTTGTCCCACATTTGCTTCGCCGTTGTGCAACATGATATTTTCCTGTAATCATCAGCATTTACAGCACAATATAATAAATAAATGGCTTTGGCGTTGTTTTGCACCTTTCGAATATCATCCGCATCGTATTCATCTTCGGACTTTGGAACATCTTTATTTTCAACCTTTTTGGTTGGAATTTGTTCTCTCTTCATTATAACCTTCCAAAGATGAAAACTATTTGATTGAACAAATATTCTCATCCTCTCCTTCCAGTACGTATAGTTTGTACCGTCGAATAGTGGTGGTCGGGTGGAGCATTGTCCTTCACCTATTCCTGCAAAAGAATCACGAGTAGAAGCCATGGATTGTTTCTCTCAAACGGTTAAGTCTTCAGAGAGTTGGGCTCTGATACCAATTGTTAGAAAATACGCTTAACGCTAGGGGGGGTGAATAGCGTTATAATAAAAATTAGCGTAAACTTGCGGAATTTAAAAATTTCAGGAAGAAATAAGTGCGATAAGTAAATAAATAAGAACGAACGCACCGATGTATCTTGGTTCACCACAACCCGTGGCTAGTCCAGTCCCCGAGAGACTCTCTCGAGATTTCTACTAACACTGTTAAGCTTACGGGTGCTCAACAAACCTTTACAAACTGAGGACACAAGCATCAACAACCTTTGCTCGAAGATACAACACTCCAAGACTTCAACCAAAGGAAACACAAGTTCCTTCTTACAATGCAAGGGACTAGCACTTCCCTTCAAGTGTATAAAACACTTAGCACTCACTTAAACAAGACTCTCTTAATAGAGTAGGTATGAGTAAACAGATACGCTCAAGAACGCAACAACTTTCGTCAAGAATTTTGGCTCTCAAAACTTATGTAATGAATAGAAAGTGATGAACAATAGAGTATGCAAGCTATAGCAATAATATGATTAGTTGTTGTGTTTAGAAGACTGATTTGAAGCTGTATTTATAGTTGCAAAACCATGCATTACCGTTGCGTAATTGCCAATTGAGAATTGCTTATTTTACTCAGTGACAATCGATTGTCAAAATGCCACAATCGATTGTTTGCCAATCATTCCAAAAATCATTCCCAGATTTTACGCTTAACAATCGATTATCTAAGATCAGTAATCGATTACTGGCAACGTTCAAAAAATCATTTCCAGATTTTACTTAAAACAATCGATTGTCAGAAATCTACAATCGATTACTTGGCAACGTTCAAAAATCTTTTTCAGATTTTATTTAAAACAATCGATTATTAGAAATCTATAATCGATTACCTGACGGTGTTTGAAAATATTTTGGCAACGGTCAATTATACAATCGATTATGCTATGAGAACAATCGATTATATATCAGTCTTTGAAAAATCAATTAGACACTGCCTTAATGCACTCGATTGTCAAATGTACACAATCGATTATTTTATGACTTTGAAAATGTCTGATAGACACTGCCTCAACACAATCGATTGTCATAAGTTCACAATCGATTATTTTGTAGCTTTGAAAAACTTTGATGTACACTGCCTCAACACAATCGATTGTCATAAGGTTCACAATCGATTGTCATGCAGATTTGAAAAATCTGATGCACACTGCCATAACACAATCGCTCACAATCGATTGTCATGCAGCTGACTTAGCATAATCGATTATCATAAGTACATAATCGATTATCTTAGTCCAGATTTTAGAGGCATGTTTAAAAATCATTTTGACTAAAGTAAATATGCATGATTTAAAATCATTTTGCTTTAAATTATATATGCATGATTTGATAAAAATGTTTATACGAGAGAATCCAAGTCTTGAGTCAAGTTATCGGATCAAGATCACAATTAAAGAACGACTTATGTATAACTTTATATCTTTGCTTGATCTTGGTCTTGTGCTTGAATCTCGTTATATATCAATTGCGCGCTTGTGCTTGGACCTCGTCATATGTCCATTGCGCATAGTTTGTCATTCATCAAAACCTACAAATATGAACACACGTTTTAGTATAGTGCCTTGAGAACGTGTTTCAACAAAGATAGGGTTGGAGTTTGTGTTGTTCAAGGACTCAACTTCGATGGAAGATCAGCAATTGAGTCTCAATCAAACTCTAATTACTAACTCATTAAATAACAGTGATTGTTGTCTTTTACATGTATTGCACATACGCAGAAGTTAAACTAAATTGATAGCAAAAGAGCAAGGCAATTTTGCAAGCAATTTATGTGAGATTCGAGTGTGCACTCTTGAAGCTACCTAAACGAGATAGAAGAACCAGTTCCATTGTGTTTTTTGTTATTCTATTTCAATTGTAGTAGGTGGTTTAAATTTGTACCTTTCAACTTTCATAGAAGCATTTGTACTAGGTACTTTGAGTGTTCAAGTTATAGGCTAACTTGAAGTTGTCACAACAGTTGAGGTTGTGTACTACAAAGGGATTTAAGTTAATCCTCAGGTTTACAAAAAGTTTTTGTAAATGATGTTTTGGCTCAGTGATTTTAGTAGAAGTTTGGAAAAATCCTACTGAGTAGTAGGTCGTGGTTTTTTACCTTTTAAGCCAGGTGTTTTCCACGTAAAATTCTCTGTGTTCTTTACTTTATGTACTTTTAATTCAGCAAACGGTAGTAGTTAGATCACTTAGAAGAACCTGGTTCTTCTAGATCGAAAAGAGGTACCACACAAATCACTCCCCCATCTTGTGTGATATTGGCGTTTAGAACATCATGGGTTGACCTTGATGCCTCTTTGTGATACTAGGAAGCCGAGGAACTTGCTTGAAGTTATGTCGAAGGCACAATAGGGTTTGATTTCATGTCGTACTGCCTTAATATACTGAATGCCTCTTTCAGGTGGTCGATGTGATCTTCCTTCTTTTTTTGATTTGACTACCATGTCATCAATATAGACTTTCATTGTTTTGCCGAGTTGATCCCTGAACATCTTGATGACCAACCTTTGATAAGTCGCCCCTGTGTTCTTCAACCCAAATGGCATGACTCTGTAACAGTAAGTTCCCTGATGGGTGATGAAAGTGGTCTTTTCCTGGTCCTACTCCTCTATGAGGATTTGGTTGTAACCTAACTAGTGTCCTAGAAGCTCAACAACTCATGCCCTGTTATTGCGTTGATGATCTGATCGATATGAGGCGACAGAAAAGAGACTTTCAGGAAGGCCTTGTTTAGGTCTGTGAAATCCACGCACATCCGCCACTTCCCATTTTTCTTTTTCACCTAACTACATTGGCGACCCATTTGGGGTATTTGATTCTCAGATGAAACCATTGGTGAGTAGCTTATCCACCTCATCCCTGATGGCTTTGTTGATTGTGGCATTGAATTTTCTTTTTACTTTTCATATTAGAGGGTAGAGAGGATCGACATTCAGCTTGTGTGTGGCAACGTCTTTTGGGATAGCTGGCATATCTGCATGGGAGAAAGCAAACAGATCGGCATTGTCAATTAAAATTTATAAATATTACTTGGTTCTGAGAGTTAATGGCCGATGTAAGCCTTTTCTTATTATCGCTATTATCTAGTTAGACGGGATCCACATCTTTTGTTATTGACCCTACAGCTTCCACGATGTCGGGGTCCCTGATGACTTCTTTTGATGTGTCAAGTTCGGCCCCCGACATTGGTAATTGCTATGCTTCTGAGTCTGTTCCTTTTAACTGTTGAGTGTATATACAATCTTGAGCGATGCGATATCATTCTTCATTACTTGAATGCTGAATATCATCCACGGAGTAGGGAACTTGATTAGTAGATACAGGATGGACGGGATGGCCCTCATAGCATGTATCTATGGTCTCCCTCTGATGGAATTATAAGTTGTGTCGTGATTCATGACATGGAACGTCGTTTCTAGGGTGACGCCCCTGGCCAAAACAGGTAACATTATTTCCCCTGAGGTTCGCTCAGTTGCGTTGCTAAAACCCGTTTGTGTTATGCAATATGGTACTATTTTTTCCTCGACTCTCATTTGCATGAGAACTCGAGGGTGGATAATACACGCGCCACTTTCATCGTATAGAATAATTCTTTTTACATCAGTATCCAAAATACTTATAGTACTGACAAGAGCATCGAAGTCAGGAAAAGTCAAACCGTTGCTATCTGACTTATCAAAGATGATACTGTCTTCGAGGTCATCATACCATTCATAGTTGACTGAATGCATTAGTTTATGAGTTGTGGTAAACTTCACGTGGTTGATTGCTGTTTTATTGGCCCCGATGATGATCATTTGGAAGGTGCGGGCAGGGGAAGGTGGCTTTGGAGGGACTTGATATTGTTCTCGTCCGTGGTTGAAGTTGGCTTGTCCTAGGTCGCTCATCAGCTCCCTCAAGTGCCCTTGGTTTAGCATGTTCACTAATTCTTGTCATAGGGCTATGCAATCCTCAGTTTTGTGACCCCGTTCCGGGTGAATTCACATAGGATGTTCGACTTTCGGGTACTTGGGTCGGACATCATTTTTTGCAGCCACTTCACGTTTGTGCCAAACTTCTCTAGTGCGTATACTACTTCTGAAGGGGAAATATAAAAATTGTAAACAGATAAGGGTGGAGGCATACCGCTTTTGTTTTGTTGGGTCCCTGTATATGTCCTGGACGAACCTTCCGTATGTCGAGGTTAGTGGTGGAATGGTTGTTCTGACATAAGGTTGATGCATGCCTCGGTTGAGGCATGGGCCTGACTGGTCTCTTCGACTGTCATTACGATAGTCTTTCCTCGGCTCCGTTTGGACCGACGTTAACCATTTGGTTGGACCGTTAAGGTCATCTTCGTATGCTCTCACCTCAGAACACTAGGTGTTGTGAATTTCCTCCACGTAGTGGAAGGATATTTCATAAGCCTGCTTAATAACTTTCTGGTCACTCTCGAACCATTCATGTTCAACCCATTTTGAAAATATGCTACCGCCGTCCCTTTTGATACGTGTAGTAATCTCATTCCACCATGTTAAACTAAGCGAGGAAGTCCCTGAGTCCCTCGCCAGGTGATTGCTTAATGGCGAATATATCGTTCACCGTGGCCTCCGTCTTCTTAGCCCCGACGTGGGCGGTGACAACTTGTTGGCCATTTCTTCAAACGTTGTTATTGAATGTGCTGGTAATTGTGAGTGCCAGGTTAGGGCTCCCTCTCCCCTCCCGTTAGGGTCTTGCCAAAAATTTCAGTAATACTGATAGTACATGCTCCTTTGCAAAGGTCGTTGCCATTTACCGTTGTGACGTAATGAATGAAGTGATCTTCGCGGCCTTTGGTGCTATCGTATATCTTTAAATATGGTGGCATTTTGAATGTCTTGGGTATGGAATGCAGAGCTGCCTCCTTGCTATATGGTTGTTCGACGAATCGGCCGACGTTCCATTTTGGTAGCAGTTTTGGGGTGCCCAGCATCTTATCGACTCTTTCTTGATGTTTCCTCATCTAGTCGCGGAGTGCTTTGTTCTCTTTTTTCATTTCCTCCATTTTCTTTAAAATGATTACAAGTGCATCATTGCCTGCATCAACAACGGTGTGAGTGTTACCTGTTAGAGGTGGGTTGTTTGCTGGTGGCCGCTGTGGTACCTGCCGACGCGGCATTTCTATTTTCCCTTTGAATGGGTTTGTCGAGTATGTTATTTAGGGTATTTGTCATCCACTCCTCCAGTATTTTTTTCACTACCGGTGGTGCTTCCTCAACTTTGGACGTGGAATCTCCCCTTTCACATGAAGCGGTTACGCTCCCATGAAGGGGAGGTGAATCACTCCTCCTAGGTGTAGCACTCGGCATCACATTCTCAGCGTCTTCTTTGCTGTCCTCATTGATGGTGTTTAAGATGTTGGTAGTGACACTCACTATTGCTTTCTATCTTTCATCTCTTTTTCCTACCATTTGTTAGTTCGTGCAAACGAGGAAAAGATGGTTGTCCTCTTTTCATGATCTAGAAGAAATTAAAATATTAAATAAAAATTCCCCACAAACGGCGCCAAATTGTTTGACCAAGAAGTGATGAGCATTTTGTTAAACTAATTAATGGTGAAATGAAGGGTGAATCTTGGTTAAATATAATAAATTCTAGATCAAATGTTCTAGGATATCGATAAGGTGAATGGTGTTCAAGACCATTAAATAGCATATTTGTGCTCAATGATTATCTACATAAATATGCAATAAGTGTAATAAGAAAGAATCTACCACCCAATTATTATATGATTTGAATGGGTCTTTCTCCTGTCAGCCACTTGAAACATTGAGAGGTGAAGATGGATAAGGAATCTTTGGATCTTGTGAACAAAGATTAAACAGCGTATGCTTCAATAAGATAATCAGTGAACAAGACAACTTTTGTATATTCCTTCTAGTCAACCTTTTACAATATGCTTTTGTCAAAAAGTGAAGATCCCCCTTTTATTCTCTATATCTTCCTATTTATAAGGGATATTTCCGAGAAACCCTGAAAAGTACAAAATAAGAAATATTCCTTGTGTCTATTTCCTGAGTCTATCCTACCGTTATTTCATTACTCTAGTTGCTCGTCCTTGAAAGCAGTCCTCTCGAAGACGGCTTCCCGCTATTACGCCGTGGTCGATCCCGTCCTCAATCCTATTTATCTACCGTTACCAAATCGCCAAATTCAGATCAATACACAGCTGACTTGAAAGATATCTTTTAAAATATTCTAGTTCTGATATAGGATGAATTGCTTG
This sequence comes from Nicotiana benthamiana, assembly GCA_034376525.1. Taxonomy (NCBI): domain Eukaryota; kingdom Viridiplantae; phylum Streptophyta; class Magnoliopsida; order Solanales; family Solanaceae; genus Nicotiana; species Nicotiana benthamiana. The sequence continues at coordinate 41,302,511 of CM067339.1, read as the reverse complement.
TCCTAATTGCCTCTAACTATGACAATTTCACCTTAATATTGAGAGAAGAACTTTGTGATCTTGACTAATTTAAACTGTATTTTTTTTATTTTTTGTGCGTCGAAAAAGAATATGTATGATAACATTTTCAGTTCCCTTTCTGTTCCAAGTAATCGAACTTAGATCCATCCCATGCTAGCTTCCCCGGGTTAAAATAGCAGGGGCTAGCCAATTTTTGAACTAGATTCAAAATAGCTAGCATTTGTCAAGTTATTGAAAAATAACTACTATTTTGTTGCAACAGAGACCAGTCAAGCATAATATGCTTGAGTTCGTTGTACCTGTGTATGAACTTCCAGCAAATTATGTTGGACCGGTATACTTTGATGGTTCCAGTATAATATACTGGAGTTCCGGTATAATATACTGGAACTCCAGTATATTATGCTAGAGTATTTTCCGGATTTTGAACAGTGTTTTCGTTCAAATTTATCTTTACATAATAAATTTTAATGACTTTTCAAACAATGACTATTTTTGAATGACCACTTGTAAATTTGACTATTTTTAAATTTCTCTCTTTCCCTTGCACCACCAAGCCCGTATATAAAAAAGGGAAAGGGGTGGGAGAGAAGAGGTAAATATAATGAAGGTATCTTTGGTTGCTATTGTATTTGTCAAATTGTGATTCTCCTATTCATACAGGAGTAAATTAAGAAACAGCTAAGACTTCCATTTTGATCCATTTATCATCCGAATTTCAGAAATTAATTCGCGACATTCACTTATTTTAATTCGATAGATCCTATCAATGTACATATAGAGATGCGGAAAAACAGAAAAACACAATTTTCTGGGCCAAGATTAGATCAAACTGGTCCGGAAGTGGCTTTCCAACCAGTCTATAGTACGGTTCATCAACCTTCTATAATATTTGCAAGGACCTTTAAATAAATAGCCGATTAAGTTTACTGTTTATTTTTCTAGCCAGTATATATTGATTATGCACATATCATATATGTATTATATATTCGTCGCTTTTTATAGTTTAACAGGCGGTATATGTAGCTTATTTAGGTTAATTCTTCCAGCAAATGATATTGAACCATGGCAAAATCAAAGGAGTATATATGTTTATCTCATCACAATAAACAAGTTCCCAAGTCCAAATAACGAAAGGAGATAGTAGACATTTCTTGAATATTGACACCCTACTTAATGATTTTTACTTGCAATCACATTCAATTATGTTGTAAAGTTTCCATTTTTAATTATTACTCGATCACATAAAGTTCTGAATTAAATGGTAGTTGTGCGAGTTTATCACACAAAATATCGATTTGACTCCAAATATTTTTTTTTTGACTGGCAAAATTAAGACCCCTGTGACTGTGAAGCTTAACAACGTTAGTGCCCAGTGGACATGTCTGAGAAATTTTTTACAAATAAATAAGAAATTGATAGGGAAAAAAGCACCTGGCAATTGAATATAGAAATAAGTAAACTGTTCCCAAAAGTTAATGTAAAGAAATTCGAACAGTTTAAAAGGTGTACTAAAATCCATCACCTGATAGTCAAAATTCTATCTACTAAAACTGAGGCATTTTATAATACAATTTTTTAAAATAAGTAGTGTCACCTTTATACAAGAACTATAGGGGGGGACTGAAGGGTCAGTGGTTACATTTGGAAGAAATAGGGAGATAAAAGCCAAGAATTAATTGGATCTAGTTTTGTGTCTTTATGATCCTATTCTGGAAGTTCATTAGTTCCCACTAGTTTTGCATTGGCATTTCGAGATGAAAGACTTTTTACAATATATCAAATATCATAATAGATATATACATAAACAAAAGTGCGATACATAATGCGATGCATTTGCCTTCGTATAAAAAGTTGGCCAGTTTTCTCACTGTGCTTTTGTTCTAAAAGAGGTAAAAATTTGCATATAAAGAGTTGGATGAAGCCTCTACATTTTGTTAGTTGTTCAGCTATCCAACTCAAAATACCACCTGTTTTTAAAGATTCAAATTCAGTCAAACCAGTTAAGTGTCAGGGATATAGTAGATATGCCCTAGATTCAATTTCATATTTGATGATTTGAACATATTTTTGTGAATGTTATTTGATATAAAATATATGACATTTGATATTCTTTTATCATTATTATTAAGTGTTTGATTAATTTGATAAGGTCCTTGATTAAATTTTGAGATTTGTAATCGTGATAGAGACCATGATAATGAGAGCAAAATTTCTTATAATTTAATCTAAATTTGTTCTTGATCGTAGTATTATTAATTTGGACATTAGTAATCCGGTTAGATCAATATTTATGTGATCGTCTTTATGGCATAAAGATTAGTTGATCTCATTAATTAAATTACATAAATAGATGATGCACATAGATGATCATTGAACCGACTCATTGGATAATTCTTAATGGTTAGAATTACCATAAACTATCAATAGGATATTCTCTTGAAGAATGTGGTATAAAAGTTTCCTTTGATATGAGATCGTCATAGTAATTGACAAGATATTTGTTGTGCTTCTATACTAGACACCAATGGCCCTAGGGCGATAGTTGAAAGTATATTAGGTACGATTGAATACTTGTAGAACTAGTGATTAATCAAGATGGAATCTGTCAACTCTTGGTAATGAGTTTAAGCTCCATGTTGTCGTGAACTATAAACGACCAAACTAAGACCTTGGCCAGGACAATTGGATGAAAAGAATAGAAGAGTTTTTTAGGTCATTCAATGGTCGATTATATTTGACATGAACATATAGTTGGTCGCCTATTAGGATTTGACAGTTGAACCATATCCTAGGGTGATCCAGAGCTATAAGGACAGAAGAAATTACTACATTATTCTTCTATTGGTTCTTGAGAGTAAATTGTATACTTCATTCAATCTGGTCATTAAGAAGTGTTGCTAGACGCCACCCTTAATTAGTATATTGATGTGATCAATTTACTACCGATTTAGTATTAAACCTATGGGTCGCACACTTATGAGTGTTCTGATTTTGCTAAAGGATTAATTATTTTATTATTTGATAATTAAGTTAAGAAATTTAATTAGTCAAATAAATTTAATTATTAGTCCAATTGAACTAGTTAACGTGCGGCCATCACAAACCCATTTGATATGGGATTGAATTTCCAAAAAAAATGAAGATGCTGCGAAATCCAAATTTGGATTTGGACTTTGAGAAGGAAAAAATCAACGCCTCTAACTTTTCCTTGTCCTATTGGGACAGAGTTAAAAGTTCGTGTATATATGTACACATATCGTCAAACACACATAGATACAGTAAAGGGACGGAAGTGCATGAGCCGCACAAATATTTAAGAGGCTATATATATTTTGACAAGGAAACTGTTTTTCTTGTTCCGTTTATTTGTAGGCTGAATCTTTGAGAAAGGTTAGGCACAAGTTTTTTGTTCAATTCGTTCGTGTGTTCATTGATCAAAGAGTCGATAGCAAGAATCAGTCTCGATTTGGATACGCACACAGTCTTCGCATATCGAAGGATTTGAAATGAGACTTTCTTCACCAGGTACGTTTTAGATTCGATTGATTGACAAGTAAATAAATTTTAAACACGAAAAAATATGTCTAAGATTGTTATTGTCTTCCGCTACGTGTTACGAATACCTATATCCAATCCTTCGTTAAGTTCTTAACAACAAGAAATTTAGTTTTCTGGAATACATATGGACATGTTTCTTTTTTTTTCTTCTTTTCTTTTATGGCATTACACATTCAATCTTGCTTTTCCAAGTTATTTCTTCAAAGAAGTATACCGGTGATATATAGAAGTAAAACATTGTTGTGGATACTGTCAAGATGACTCAATACATGGTGCTATTCTGTTTGGGCTTTTAAAGAAATGCATAAGTGTATTTGGGCTAAATTTGGGTGGGTCAAGATGAGTTAGGTAATAAATGGGTCATTGTCCAACCCAGCCCAAAGTGTATTTAAGCTAGGATGGGTTGGGTCAAGATGAGCTAAACAATTGGTCATAACCCTACCCGCCCAATTTGACCCATATTTTAGAACCATGCGCATCTTGCATAAAAAAAATATTTTACCTTAAAATATGTAAGTTGACAAATATTTTATGGATAAGGGGATGGGGGTGGGGGTGGTGTGGTGTGGGTGGTGCATAAAAGTAAAAAAATTGAAAATTAAAAATGCAAAAAAAAAATTTTTTTTTGAGGGGATTTACGCCGGGGCTGGGGTGGGGGATAGGGTGGGAGTGCATAAAAATAAAAAAATTGAAAATTGAAAATACCAAAAAAAAAATATTGAGAGGATTTGCGGCGGGAGTGGGGGTGGGGGTGGAGGTCGGGTGGGTGGTGCATAAAAATAATAAAATAATAAAAATTAAAAATTAAAAATACAAAAAAGGTAAATTTTTTAGGGGCTTGGGGGGGGGGGGGGGAGGGGAATTGGGGGTGGGGGTTAGGAGGGAGGGTGGGTGGCACAAAAACACAAAAAAATAGAAAATTGAAAATACAATTTTTTTGGGGGTAGGGGTAGGGTGAGTGAGTGGATGGTGTAGAAAAACAAAAGAATAGAAAATAAAAAAAAATAAAAAAGATTGGGACAACTAAGTAATTTTCTAGATAACTTGGGTTGAGATACTTTGTTGTGAGTGAGTTTCATGGATTGTATTTGAGCTGTTAAATGGGTCATAATGGGCTATAAAAAATAATGGGTTAACTCGGGTTCAACTCAAATTGACCTATGAGCTAAAATGTTGTAGCCCAACCCATTAATCTCTTGGTTAGTTAAGCGGTTTAAATGGGTTTGGGCTCAAATTGCTACCCCTACGCATAACTCATATATCTAATATCTTTTGGTTATGTTTTTTATTTATTGAGTTAGCTAAACGAGACAAATATTTATTATTTTCAAGAAATTGCACTTTTCAGTTAACGACCTTAATTTTACAACTCAATATATATTTTTTATAAGATTTAATTGACGTTTAAATTTTGGTATTCATTAATATAAGGTACATGCGCAAAGAACGCATATATATAGCGCGTGTGTGTATTATACATTATACTATTGTTATTTTTAATTTAGATGGTTAGGTGAGCAATTATTAAAGTTAATTATTAAAGAGAAATTTTTATAAAGCACTATCTTTTAGTAGTAATTAGCCATTTATAGATACCATTTACTATATTACGGAATACAGATACTTTTTATGTAGTTATAAGATGCATTTAATGTATTTAAGCTATTGTATTCATGAATACAGTAGCAAAAATAGGCGTGAATCAAGGAAGTACAACTAATCAGTTTGTTGTATTCCAGTGTATTCGATTGTATTTATGGAGTGAAACATGGGATTACAGCTGGATATATTATTGTATTCGACTATTCACTGTGTGAAATAGGGGATTACACTGTTTTGAAAACGTAAAGTGAATTAATTAACATAATAAACTCCTAATATAACTCAAAAACTCAATTACATAACATAAGTTTTATATTTTTAAGTTATAAAAAGAATCTAAACTGCAAAATACAAAGAAATAGATAGAATACAGCGGGATACATTGAAATATAATGAGAAAAAAAGATACTGAATACAATAAAATACTTTGAATACAATGAGATACATTGAATTACAATGAAAAAAAAGATATTGAATACAATGAAATACATAGAAATACAGCGAGATACATTAAAATGTTCTTAAAAAAATGTAACAAAATCTTCAAATTACTCAACCCCAAACTTTAGACGACCTATTTTAATGGATAATTTTTCGACGACCCATCAAATTCCGACCATAATTCCATAATCAGCAATGAGAGAAAATTCCAAAGTAATAAGGCCTACGGTCCACATGAACTCGGCAGAGTCGTATAGAGGTGCCTCTGTCTCCGCCGCTTGAGAATTGTTTGTGCAGCCTTGCAAAGTCGCAGAAAATAGTTTTAGGGACTTTTTGGCGATATATAAGAACTACAGCTGAAGGCAAATAAAAAAACGAGAGAAGGAAGAACTAAAGCTAAAAGAATTGGCAAATTGAGAGAAGGAAGATGCCTCTTCTGTCGTTGGACAAAATAGGCAAAGTATTGCCCGTCTCTAGGCTGTGTTCCTTCTTTAGAGTCCTTGTCGCTAGATGGGAAATCTTAATAGGATGGGGAAAGAGATTGAGATGTATCAAACTAGAGAGAGAAAGAAAGTAGTGTAACTGATTAGCGTTTTTAGTGGCTTAGAGCTAGGAAGTAACCAAAATTAAATATTTTTCTTTAAAACTTAAAATGTATCTATAGAATATAATTTTTTTAAATTTTATTTATTTAAAATAAATAAGGTATTAACCTTTGCTACAGGAGGTTAAAATTCATTCTTTTTAGCCAAGTCCCATGGGCCCGTGGGCTTTTATCGATTATATTTTGTATCATACAAAAAAAGGAAACTTTACCTCCTATAGTAAAGGTTGATACCTTATTTATTATAAATAAATATTCTTTAAAATAATTATCTCTTATAGCTACCTTTTAATTTTTGTAGCAAAATATCTATTTATGGTCATTTTCTATCTTTAAGCCATTAAATACGTTGTATATTATTTTTCTCTCTCCTCCTTTCTCTTTCCTCTTTCTTCTCTTTTTCCCTCTATTTTTTCCTCCTCTGCTTTTAGAAATCCTAGCAGGGGTTATGTTCCGCCAATGACAGATCCGGTCGGCGACCAATTCCGCTTGTCTTTGTTGTGTCACCCCTAGCCCCCTCCTCCGGCCGGCGATTTGTTTTTACACAGTTGCGTTATGTTCATGTTTGTCTTGTGATATCTGAAGAAATTTTGTCTCTAGTTTTCGTTTGATCCTTTAAATTGGTGTTCCTTCAACAACTGTATTCATTTAACCGGTGGCAACGCCCCACATGGCAGTGCCCTGGATATAGGTGGATTGGGGACGGAGTTTAGAGCTGAGAACTTGAAGAGTATGTTACCTTTTTTCCAGTGTATTTCAATGTATCTCGCTGTATTCCATGTATTTCATTGTATTCGCTGCCTTTAATTTTTTCTACTTTTTCAATATATTCACTATATTCAATGTAATTATATAATTTTGAAGCTTTACTTTGTTACACTATTTTGTCAAACAATATATATTAAACAGTATGTATTCAATGTATTGTAGAATGTATTCATATATTTTTTAGTTAATATAATGTATGTATTCAGATGTATATATGTATTCAAATATATCTACACTATGTATTCATACGTATTTGTACTATAGATGATATGCTATACTTCATGTATTCAATGTATTTTTTTCATGTATTTAACCGTATTCAATGTAATCGTATAATTTCAATATATAAATTTATTTGTAAAGATACCACTAAAGAAAAGAAAGGATGGATTAAATATCTGAAGATGGCTCTATTTTTTGGGTATTTTTTGGTTGAGAATCTTTTCTATAACTGGAAATATAAATTTTGTGTGTTATAATTGATTTTGTTGAGTTATATTACGAGTCTATCGCGTTAATTGATTCACTTACCGTTTTAAACAGTTGAAGACCTTTTTTTCGCAAATTATGTTACTGTATTCACGAATACAACTCGGGAATACATTGAATACATTCTCTGCTTAACTGTACCCCCTATTTTTGGCTGAGTTTTGTTATTGTATTGATGAATATATTAGTAAAAATACAATGAATACAGTCTATAATAATTGAAAATATAGCTATAAAAAGTAATTTAATAAATAATTACTATAGGAAGCTAATAATCACTAAGACATAGTGGTTTCTGAAAATTTAAAAAGAAAAAGAAAAAAGAGAGAGTATAGTTTGCAATTCAGTTCATGCTGCTACGTGTACTTTCTTCCCTATTCACTCTTAAGTTCTATTTAGAAGTGAAACATTCTCTCATAAAGCTCTGTTGCTGTATGAATATGATATAACAACAATAATAACTATCCAGTATAGTCCCACGAATTAGAGTCTGGGGAGGGTAATATATAGACGAGCCTTACCCTTACCCGAAAGGGCAATGAATATAATATAAGGAAAATAATTATTACATTTTCAAAATGATGGTCGTATGTAGAATGCAAAGTACAGTGGTCAACTTATTTACATTTTGGCATGATATCAAACATTAATTTCTTAAATTTTGAAGAAAAATTACAACTTTAGAAACTATATGAGATTTATTTACTTAATGAAATTTAGAAATGCAATCAAACTTGATAAGAGGGAGAATGAAGGAAAAAAGGGTATTAGTGCCATCTTTTTGTAAAGGGGTTAGACGGTTAGACCTAAATAAGGCCCAAGAAGCACATTAGAAAATCTAGCCCACAATTTTGTGGTATCCACGTCACCTATTCTTGCTTTACCACCCCAAGCGACGCTGTATTGATCCCAGTTCAACTCCCAATTTCGGGTTAAAATAGTAATTTCAGATACAGCAGCCAAAATAGATTAAAAAATGGAAAGTAATCCAAAACAGAATTCGGAAAGACCATAAAAAAACACAACACTAGAGTCTCAATCTTTCTCTTTTCCTCTTTCCTGAACTCCTGCGGCGTAGATCCGAGGTGTTTCAGACAAAACCCTAACCCCCAATCGCTTTTACCCACTTTTCCTTTCACTCTCTCTTTCATATTACTCATATCTTTTCTTCATCTTTATCAGGTTAGCTATGTTTTTCTCCCTTTAATATTTTAATGTATTTCTTGTAATCTTTGTTTGTTTATTGAAGATTGAATCTTGATGATTGATTGTTGGTCTGACTAAACTGGTTTTTAGGTTATGTAGCTGTTTTTGACTATTTTGGATAGAGATCTGTTTGATGAGTATGATTTTCTTGATGGGATAAATACCATCTTAGTTTGTTGTATGGTCAGAACATGAGCAATTTCATTTCTCCTAGTTCCTGTATTAGAAACCTAAAAGTATTGTGCAAAACAAGATGGGAACTTAAGGTGTTGGTCATTAGGACCTTGGATTTGTCTACACGTGGAGTTCCTTATGGAATGAGACAATCATTGGATTGATGCAATATGTTCTTTAAGTAATGGGTGTTCTGTAAGAAGTTCACTCAGTTCTGGATGTATTTGCTCCTCGGGAAAACTGGATACTTATTATTTATAGGAAGTAAATGTGGGGATTATAATGCCTTTTTCTGCAACCTGCTCTTTGTCTTTTCTGCAAAGCTTGGCATGCTTCTCTTCATTAGCCATCACTACCATATGTTCTTTTAAAAATGAAGCACTTACACACTTGCTCGTTTCTTCCTTTGTCGTATTGACCTAGCATCATATAACCTGAAAGGTTGGTTAGCAGTTGGCTGCTGTTTAGCTTGTATATTAAAACAATTGATTTTCATTTGTATCTCCTCTTTTTGTGCTTTGTGCTTCATCATAAAAGAAAGAAAACACACATTTGGTTATGCTCTCCTCCTTTGTCAATGGTAGAGAAGAAGAACAGATAATTTAATTGCTGCTGTAGGTATTTGACATCTGTGATATTTTCATTGTAAGGTTTTGTTTTCTCCTTTTTATTTAGTTCAAAATTTTTTCATGAATTTCCATTAGAGTAATACCATAGTTCTTTGATTTGCTACAGTCATGGCTGGCTTGGCACCGGAAGGTTCTCAATTTGATGCTCGTCAGTATGATGCCAAAATGACTGAGCTGTAAGTTGTTTTCTCTGAATTCTAATTTCTACACTGATAGGGCAGCAGAAAACCACACTTGTATTTTATTTTTGTTCATCCTTAGGGGCTTTAGGTATCACTTGTGACTATGTTGTATTCCTTGTCTTTGCTTGCTCATTTTTTTTTTCATTTTTTGGATGCTTGACATGCTGAAACAGGCTCGGGACTGAACAGGAAGAGTTCTTCACATCATATGATGAGGTTTATGACAGTTTTGATGCCATGGGTTTGCAAGAAAACCTTCTTAGGGGCATCTATGCTTATGGTAAATGCACTAATTAATAGCACAGGTGGTTTTCCTTCTCCCTTGTTAGACTTAGCAGGGCATTTAACACCTGGCTTAAATTGCTTGAAGGTTTTGAGAAGCCATCTGCTATCCAGCAAAGGGGTATTGTCCCATTTTGCAAAGGTCTTGATGTGATCCAACAGGCACAATCTGGAACCGGAAAGACGGCAACTTTCTGCTCTGGAGTTCTCCAGCAGCTTGATTACAGCTTAGTCGAATGTCAGGCTCTGGTTCTGGCTCCAACACGTGAGCTCGCACAACAGATTGAGAAGGTTATGCGAGCACTTGGTGATTATCTTGGTGTGAAGGTTCATGCTTGTGTAGGAGGTACCAGTGTCCGTGAGGATCAGCGTATCCTTCAAAGTGGTGTTCATGTGGTGGTCGGTACTCCTGGCCGTGTCTTTGACATGTTGCGCAGGCAGTCTCTTCGCCCTGACCACATCAAGATGTTTGTTCTGGATGAAGCTGATGAAATGCTATCAAGAGGTTTCAAGGATCAGGTTGCTGTTTCTCCTTTCATTTCCTACTTCATTATTTTCTGTTCTATAGGTGGAATTTTCTTATTTATTAGGTCTCGGTACTGGGTAGTGTAAAAATATGTCTATATATTTTTGCCTCTTTGTAGGAGTTCTATTCTTTTCGTTGTTATGCTGTAATGTCTTTTAGAATTGCTGCAGGACTTTGCTGGTTTCCCCCCTCTTATTTCCTGTAGGAGAGTCCTGTGGGCCTAACCTATAAGCTGATTTATTGCTCCCAAGTCTCATAATCAGTGTCTTATTTGATTTTTATTATTTCCAGATTTATGATATTTTCCAATTGCTGCCACCAAAGATTCAAGTGGGGGTTTTCTCTGCCACTATGCCACCAGAGGCCCTTGAAATTACTAGGAAGTTCATGAACAAGCCTGTGAGGATTCTTGTGAAGCGTGATGAGCTTACGCTTGAAGGTATCAAGCAATTTTATGTCAATGTTGATAAGGAGGAGTGGAAGCTTGAAACTCTTTGTGATCTTTATGAGACCTTAGCCATCACCCAGAGTGTCATCTTTGTTAACACCAGGCGTAAGGTTGATTGGCTCACTGACAAAATGCGCAGCCGTGATCACACAGTATCTGCAACTCACGGAGACATGGACCAGAATACTAGAGATATCATTATGCGAGAGTTCCGATCTGGGTCGTCTCGTGTGCTCATCACCACTGATCTTCTGGCGCGTGGTATTGATGTGCAGCAAGTTTCCCTTGTGATTAACTACGACCTTCCAACTCAGCCAGAGAACTACCTGCATCGTATTGGTCGTAGTGGACGTTTTGGAAGGAAGGGTGTTGCTATCAACTTTGTCACAAAGGATGATGAAAGGATGCTTTTTGACATTCAGAAGTTCTATAATGTTGTCATCGAGGAGTTGCCAGCCAATGTGGCCGATCTCCTTTGAGGTGGTTTTGGTTGTGTGAGGTGAATTCTTCCTTACATGAAGTAATTTAATATCTTATTTTTAGGTTAGTTAGAACTCTACAGGCTTAGAATTGGGAAATGCAGGTGCCATGATTCACCATGGAACCTGTAAATTTCCAATTTTGGTTGGATTATCTACTATCAATTTATCGGTTTGTCTTTTGTATTGTAAGTCATACAATAACTTCAGTTTTTTTATGTTCTTTAAATTTTATTGAGAGTTAACTTTCGACATTGTTATTGTGTATGAGGAAAGCTTTTAGAGGCAAATTGTTTTATTTGAATTGTGTGATAGTTTCAAGCTTTGTGGTGCTTTTGTGTAGTTTGCTTTTGATTTGAGAGAGACACTATAAATAGAAGATGGTGCATGTGTTGACCTATATTGTATTTGAGCCTTATTAGCTTCCATGTGATCATTAATCCTGGATTGGTGCAATGGATGACCTCTTCATCCTCTTGTTTGACATGTGTAGTGAGTGTTTAAAGTAAATGAGGCTTAGTTTCTTGACTCACAAGTACAATCTCAAGCATTGTTTTAACAGAAAAGGGTCAAATATATTCCTCTACTTTTGTTTATTGTTCAATCCTATCATCCGTTATACTATCCGTTCACATATGCCTTTGCCGTCCAACAAAATTTTATATTTACCCCTATTTTAACGGACATAACACGTGGCATTGTTTGAGTAAAAGAACCAACCCAACAATAAAAAAGACCCAACCGAATTAAAACCCATGACACACCCGACCCGTGTCCCAATCAGACCCCCTGCCCCTCCACCCCTGCGCCTTAAAACCTCTAAGTGTCTTCACCACAAGCCAATTCAAATACTGAAACCACATACCAGCAGCTGAAAAAAGACCGCGCCGCCGAGAAATCAAACGCTGGAGAAAAAACTCCCAAGGACACCGGTGCCACAGGAGACAAGAAGAAGAAGAAGAGGGCAAAGAAGTCAATTGGACTTACAAGATCTACATTTTCATGGTGCTTAAACAGATTGATCCTGATGTGGATATAACGACATCTTCGAGAAGCTTGCTCAGGAATGGTTCTAAAAAAATACTGCTTGATAGTTGAATCTATAATAACTTCTCAGGAGATTTTTTTTTTTTATCATTTTCTATTGCAAAGATTGTAACTATCGTTGCTAGTGAGACTTTTTGGGTAGGGTGTGGGGGTTGAGTCCTTTTGATTTTTATAGTTTGCTTTATGACACAGACACGTTAGTTGTTTCTTTGCACTTGGGGAGATTAATGTGAATAAGAGTATTCCTCTTAAATCAGAGGTGATGTGGGTTATTTTCAAATGGTGTCTGTTGGACTAATGTCTCTTTGTGATGTAATTTATTGATGGTGTCAACTATAAGCAGGTGGAGATTGTGCTATGAAGTTTTAGGAGATTAATATTGATTATTGAGATGGAAAAGTTGAAGAGAAAACCTTCCGATAAGAAGACTGATGGAACAGAGAGTTCTGGTTCTTTATCTTCAGATTCAGAGAGATAATTTGTGAAGCAGGTAAAGAAAAAAAAAAGATTTTTTGGTCTTTCAGTCGCGCGGGTCATGAGTTTTAGTTCGGTTGGGTTGATTTTTTTATTCAGATAATGCGACATGTCATATCCGTTAAAATAGGGGTAAATATAAAACTTTATTGAAAGGCAAGGGTACATGTGAATGGATAATATCGGAGGATAGAATTGAACAATAAACAAAAGTAGAGGGATATATTCGACCATTTTCCGTTGTTTTATAAGGCTTTTCTGGTACTTTGGGGCTCGCCCCGGGCCCTAAGGCGGGCCACTATCAAAACGCCTTAAGACTCATGTGTGAGACTTAGTTATGTGAGGCATACGCCCCCAAGCGCCCGACCATGAGTCCTAAACATGCCTAACATTCATCCGTGACTCGCCTAATAGGCTCATATATAAATCATGTATTGAATTCATTAATTAGCATTGTTGACTCTCAAAGTTCTTTAACAAACGAATCTTTAAAGTTCTTTTTATACATATTTGTACGAAAATTGTGAATAACTCAAATAACGATCCATAGTATTGTATATTTACTATTGAAAACTTCACGAGGGTGAATATTATTTGAATATTTCTTCTGAAAATAGATAATCAATATCTATATCTTTACTTAATAGATCTTCATGTCTTAGTTCTATGTCTCTCAAAATTATCATATATTTATATTATTACTATTTAAAAATAGTTTTATGTATACTCGTGAAGGAGTAATATTTTAAATTACAGTGTTGATAAAATTTATTGAATTTTTACATTTAAGGAGATAAAATATGCACTTTAATAATACTTTTTGAGAAATTATTTTTTAATTATTTGAAAGTTAAGACGTAAGTATTTCATAAGTTACCAGTATTGCATTATTTATACTTGTTAGATATTTTAATTAGGTCAAATACATCGATATGCCCTTAAAATTGTTTTCACTTAGATACTCTATCTTAATTCCATTTTATTTAAACATTTCAGCCAAGTCTTTGCTGTGTCATTTAGACACAATATGCTGACATGGTAAGGTGCTTCTCACATTTTCCTAGCGCGTGAAATCATTCCAAAAAACAAACTTCACATACTTCTTGTCAGAAAATGTACAGCTTCTGCCGAAAAACCGACAAATTTTCCGGCCATCTTCTTAGCCTAATTTCTTTTTAGATTTGTTCACACCAATATAATTGTAACCTTCTTTAGATTTGGGCACACCATCTCCACCTCTAAATCTGGCCACCATCAATCAAGTTCTTATTTTTTCTCTTATTTTGAAGATCTGCTGGGCCGTTATAATTCTGGCCCGTAAAAGTAGCAGCGTCCCTAACTGCCTACATCATCTTCTCCATTATCTTCCACCATGGGATGGCACAGACAAGAATCGTGACCAGAGCCCTCACCTTTTTACTTGTCCGATGAAGTTTTATTTTTTTCTCAACAGTTTAATGTGACTTGAATTAGATCCGGATAGATACGAGCAGATCTGACCGGAAAATAACAAGTTTTTGGCGACGTTTTTGCATCGGTGTATTCTTATCCTTGTTTTGTTTTATTTTTTGTCTACAAGTTATAGATCTAAAAACATATGGTGAAACTCCACCATCTTTTAATCCGGTCGGAATTTTATTTTCGGCAACTTTGTAATTTGGTTGGATTTTCATTTTTCCAACAACCTTCGTGCTTATGTTCGTTAATTTCTATGATTGAGTCCCATCTTGGTACATTTAGATTTTATTGGGTTTGATTTCACTACCTTCAATTATTGCATTATATTCTGTTTGTTTGCCAATTATTTGATTGGTCGTCTGCTACTGTATTTTGAAGTGAAAAAAAATGGTCAGGGGTCATTGGGGAAGATGACAGACGGGTGGGGTTAAGGTAAAATACATGTGTCTTTGTCTTATTCGTCAATCTGGCGTGTGAATTAGACGCTCCTTTTGTGTTTGGTTGCCTAAGAATTTTTTGCTCAAATGTCTGCTTGGAGTATTCAAATGGAACAGACTTAAAGATAGATAGAGTTTTTAAGTGAAAAGTACGAACAACTTTAAAGGATTGTTGATGTATTTGGCATTTAATTTATTTGAGTTTCTTTAATTCTTTTTAGTATTCCTGAACTTTTTAATGTATCTTTCATATTATTATTTTTTTGTGTTATAATTCTATATTATTAATTCATAAATTGAAAAATTAAAGATTTATGGGGCTTATGCCATGAAAATAGCATGGGCTAGCCCGTTTTCAGACTGGTAATTGAAAAATAGTTAGTGTTTGTAAAGTCATTAAAATATAGCCACTATTTTACAGCAATACGGAAAGTTCCAGCATAATATACTGGAGAATGGTGTACCAGTATATGAACTTCCAGCGTATTATGCTAGAATTCCAACACACGGAAAGTTCCAGCACAATATATTGGAGATTGGAGCACCTATGTATGAACGTCAAACATATTATGTTGGACCAGTATATTATGCTGGAATATTTTTTGAATTTTGAACAATATTTTCGTACAGATTTATCTTTACATGAAAAATGGCTAAATTTTAATTACTCAAACCGTGACTATTTTTCAATTACTACTTGTAAATCTGATCATTTTTGAATTTCATCCGCTTATGCCCCATGTCTCGAAGTTTTCGCCTCACCTGTATTAAAACACTAATCTCAAGTATAGGACCAGTATTAGTACTGATCCGTTCACAATAATAGAAGTTGCCACATCAAGTTGTTGGAACTATTGCCCTCTATGTGGTTTATGTAGTCTAGGATGTGTGTCATAATTACCCCAATATTAAAAAAGAAAGAAAAGTCCATTAGACTTTCCTAATTACAGCAGATTTAAAGCTTTGAACATGTGATAACTACAAATTCTAGCCTATTTTATGCTCTATTTTGTGTAGATTTTGGATAAAAAATGTGTAAAGTATTTTCCAAAACTAACTTATTGCGCTTGTTTGCAGGGTTTGGTCAAAATGAAGCAAGAAAGCCATAACCAGTTCATGAAGGAGTTAAATCTACACAAGTTCAAAACTGAGACAAAAGCGCTGACATCGAAGGGAAAGAGCGGCTGGGGAAGGTTCAGCTAAGGCGGCCACAATTACGCTGACAGTGGAATTGAGATTCAATGAAGGCATCTTGGGTTACAATAGACACCGCTGATCGCGGTGAAATTCCACAGACTGCGGCATACTTTACGCGACTGCGATGCTAATTCCGTTGAGGGCGAAATTGAGATTCAAAGGTCTAAAAATTTGAGCTCAAATGAGAACGCGGCCTGCGAACATTTTACGCGGCCACGATTGAAGCCAACGTTGAGGGAGTCATTTTTACGCTCCCAGCGGAATCAAGTCCAGACCAAGCTTAGAAGAGAGAAAAATGCAGTCCGCGCTTGCTTTTGCGCGGTCATGGAAGTCCAAGCGCTGAGGCGCTCAGTATTGCACTGACAGCTGAACCTCCGTAGGGGTATTTTTGTCCAGTAATTTTAGCTGTGTATAAATAGATATTTTTCAGATTTTTAGGTCATATTTTGTATTGAGGAGCTCGTGAAAAGCCATATTTTACTACTTTGAGTAATTTTAGAGTAGCTTTAGCTTTTAATCATATAATTAACTTTTATGGCTTATATTTCATCTTCATCTTTGATTTCTACCTTTATTATAAGCAGCTAATCCTATTAGCTAGGATTGTGATCCAACCCTAGTGTGAGTATTCAAAAGTCTTTTATTTTAGGGCTTAATTGTTTATGTGTTAGTAATATTTAGCTTTTTAGAACTGATAGTTTTTTTAATAAAGTGCCAGTTGTGCCTAGGGTTGGTTTTCATATATATATATGACAAAGTACAAAAAATGAGGGGGACATAAACCTTACCTCCAAAAATAAGATGAAAGGGGATTTGTTTGTTCAACATTGACGACGAAATGACACCTGTATGCTTGAGAGGTTAGACCTATCCTGATGTTCCAATTATCTACCTCTAAGTGGTAGTTAATATGATATACAAAAATAAGCTGAAGATATCCTAGGTCAACTATACATAATAGCACAATAAAACCTAAGTCTATGCATAGGATTGGTTGGAAGATCATCTTCCATATACAGACAGTTCTACATCTCTTGAAAGTGTAGAAATTCCTAAGAGAATATGACAAAAATAGTTCGTTGAGATTAATGCTATCTTCAATCTAGCTTTGACACTGAGTACAAGGAAAGCTAGGTTGAAGATAGTAAACAAAAGAGTGCAGACAATTGGATCCTGAGTGCTGGGCTATGTCTTGGCATTGATGATGTTTTGCTGTTGAGATGGAGGCTAACTATTTGCGTGAATATTTGCTTGCTTGAAGCTGTCATTCTGCTTTCCATCAGCTTTACAAAATCAGAAGCACAAGGTTATAATCTACTGGAAACTGGGGAGTACTTGAGATTGAAAGGGGGTAGAGAGACTTGGATCAACTGGTACATTTCCAACAGAATGAGCATCTTGGATGCTAATACCACTGACTGGGTATGCATCAGTTGATCAACTCTGCTCCTAGAACCTGCAAAAAGTAACAAACCTGTTAGTAAAGGGGGGCTCATTGTCCAGTTTCTTGTGGCATCTGGATATGAGTCTAGGGAGAGGGGGGAACTTATGACCCCTGAATTATGAAGAAAGACTGACTGCAGGTTCTTGTGACAGATTTAATTGCTCAGTAGTGTTGTTGTTGCTTGTCTGCATTTGTGTATCATCTGTGATGCCCGACATGAGCCAATTTTACTTTTATTGTTTGAACACCCTGTTCGGCTTGAGAAAGCCAATTAGGACAAAGTCATCAAATTGCCGAGAGGTATAGAGAGAGTAATTTTGTGTAAAAGTTATATCACGAACCCAAATACAACAAGTTTGTCATAAATTTTAGATCCCATTAGGTACTCGCCTAGGTGTAAGTCACTTCCCTAGTTCTTTCTATTCACTTGAGAAAACTTTACAGAAATATTATACTTGGTTTATTTTTAGCAGCCATTAGCATTAAATCTAGAATGGTAACAAATCCAAACATGATTGGAAGTGAAATTAAAAGTAACACGCACAACTAGATTAGATAGAAACCCAATTCCCAACCAATATTAACTCCCTGTGAAAATTGATCCTGACCCTTCTGGTAAAATCTGCATTGACCACTCCTTGCCATTATATAGTGGTGTAGGGTTGGAGCTGACACTCTTTGGTGCCGTCGTGGGGGAGTTAAACGGCTTTGGCTATCTGTCTGATTAGTTGTGTGCTTTGTTTTTCTTTCTTTCTGTTTTACTAACTTTTGTGAGTTAATCGATTCAGGTACAAAATGACGAATAATGATCCTATTAGAAATGTTCTCCCGGGGGAGAAGGTAGATGATAATGGTGAAAATAAGGTTCCTCTAGTACCTCAAGCTCAAAGAAGAGGCCGCTGGGTTAATGAAACTATTCCAGACCCTCCCTAGCTCCTCCACGAGTAGCTCCTCGGGTGCTTCCAAACGAAGGGTACGCAAGTGCAATTGTCCCACCTTGGATCCGGGCAGGCAATTTCCAGATTACAAATGTCATGCTGTCCTTATTGGAGCAAAAGAGTATACTTCACAGGTGATCCCCATCAGAATGCATATAAATATCTAAAAGGCTTTGTGGATACCTGCTGGGGAAGCAAACAAATCAATGTGTCGGAGAAAACACTGAGATTGAGATTGTTCCCTTTTTCGTTTAGAGGAAAAGCTTTGGACTGGCTCAAAAGACTCTCTAATCTTACATCACTACGTGGGATGAGTTGTCCGATAATTTTATAGCCAAGTTCTTCTCACCGGGACATATGGCTACATTAAGGGATGGGATCATTTAAATAGGAACCAAATGAACCCCTTCATGAAATCTGGGATAGATATAGAACTATTGTCAAGGACTACCCCAACAATGATATGACTGAAGCAATGATCCAATAGACATTCCATCTGGGTATAAACAAAACCAATCAATGTGTGGTAAACCAGTTAGAAAGGGGTAGTTTTATAAAGCTGCCTGATGCTGAGGCCTTTTAGATTCTTGATGAGATGGCTGACACTTCATCAGCCTGGCAGAGTCAGACAAATTCTCCTTAGAGGTAATCTCATTTCATAAACCTTCACAAGGAACTTCAGAACCATGGACAAGCCAAATTTGAGTTGACAAAAACCATGACCAGTAAGCCAACGCTAAGCTTTAGCAGATTCAATGACTAAAGCAAGTAAACGCAAAGAAAGGCATCAATCTATAGATAAGCAAGTGGAGACAATATGGTCAACAAATGCAAGTCAATCAAGATCAATATGAGCAATGTAGTACTGGGTACAATCAGGATAATGGGTATTGTGAGCAAAGTGAAGAGGTTTTGTATGCTGACAACTATCAAGGACAATGAGGTAATGCTCCAAATCAACAATGGAGATCTCAAGGTAATAACTAGTATTGGGGAAACCAAGGCCAAGGAAATTGGAACAATAAAAACAACAACTCCAATAATTGGGGGAAAAACAACCATAATTGGGGTAACAATGGCAATTGGGGTGGCAACAACAACCAAGGAGGTTGGAATAATGGAAATCAAGGTAATTGGAGGACGAGTTTTCAAAGGCCTCCAATGTTTCAACAATAAACAATCCACCTCCATTTTTCGTCCCAGGGTCCTAGCTTGTCCAACAATGATATAGGACCGATCGAGTCAATCTTTGAGAAAATAATGAAGAAGAATGCCAACTCTGATGCCCAATTGGCATCCCATAGTACTTCTATCCGCAATCTAAGGTCCTAGTTGGTCAGATTTTGCAAGATTTAAAAACTCGCCCAAAGGGGGCATTACCTAGTTACACAGTAGTAAACCCTAAGGGTGGGAACAATACCGGTCATGCAATGGCCATGACCACAAGGAGCGGTAGAGATGGTGAAGCAAGTACCTCCAAGCAAAAGGAAGTTGTGAGTGATGATGTTGATGATCCAATAGTTGAGGAGCAAGTGAGTGAAGAGAAGTTGGATGGAGAGGTGAGAATTGATATTCATAACAACGAGGAAGAGACTCAAAATGACGTGAACCCATATAAGGAACACGTGATAAACATAGCAGAAACGATACTATCTAAAGCCAAGGCTCCCTTACCTATGCCTCCTTCGCCTTACCCTTAATGACTTGCGAAGTAGAAGAATAAAAATTAGTTTAAGAAGTTTATTGAGATGATGAAAAGTCTATCAATGTGCCCTTGGTGGAAGCTCTTGAGCAAATGCCGGGATACGCCAAGTTTATGAAAGACTTGGTAATTAAAAAGAGATATATGGATTGTGAGACCATCAAAATGACTCGTCAAGTGAGTTCCATTGTGCACTCGATGACTCCAAAGCTTGAAGATCCTGGCGCATTTACCATTCCATGTACTATTGGGGGTGCGGATTTTGCAAAGGCCTTGTGTTATTTGGGAGCAAGTATAAATTTGATGCCTTACTCTATATTCAAAACTTTGGGTATTGGTCAATCAAGAGCTACTTCAATAAGATTAAAAATGGCGGATAAAACAATGAAGAGGCTAGTTGGTATTATTGAGTTGACATGTTTATTTTGCCTGCTGATTTTGTAATTCCGACTACGAAGTAAACTATGAGGTGCCAATAATATTAGGAAGGCCTTTCCTAGGAACAGGGAAGGCATTGGTTGATGTGGAAGCAGGGGAACTCACCTTCTGGGTGGGTGGCGAAAGAGTTGTCTTCCATGTGTGAAAATCGATGAGGCTGCCGAATGGTACTAAGGTTTGTTCTTTTGTAGATCTGATGACGGATGTGACAGTTGATGACACGAGTGCCATGATCAATGTGTAGTATCCTTTGGAAGCTATAATGTTGAACTATGATGTGAACAAGAATGAAGGCTTGGTAGAGTATGTCAATGCCTTGCAATGAATAGGTTATTACTCCTATGAACGCCGTAAACTTTCCTTGGATCTTGAGAGTAGAAAGACTTCACCAACAAAGCCCTCAATCGAGGAACCTCCTGTATTGGAGCTGAAGTCATTGTCTCTACTTCTCAGGAATGAATTCTTGGGCCCTTGTTCGACTTTACCTATTATTCTTTCTTGTTGGATTACTAACGTGCAGGTAGATGTCACCCTTGAGGTGCTTCAAAGAAGGAATAGGGAAATTGGATGGCTTCTAGCTGATATTCGGAGGATAAGCACCGTCTTTTGCATGCACAAGACTATACTTGAGGATGATGCCAAACCCTCCATGGAACATCAAAGGAGGTTGAACGAGGCTATGCAAGAGGTCATCGTGAAGGAAGTTATCAAGTGGCTAGATGCATGGGTTATGTATCCCATCTCAGATAGTTCATGGACTTCACTTGTACAATGTGTTCTGAAAAAGGGGGGTATGACTGTGGTCACAAATGAGAAAAATGAGTTGATCCCCACTAGTACTGTTTCCGGATGGAGAGTATGCATGGAATAATAGAGCTAAAAAAATGACCCGCAAAGATTATTTTCCATTGTCATTTCTTGACCAAATGCTGGATAGACTTGTTGGGCATTCCTACTATTGCTTTTTGGATCGGTACTCAGGCAACAACTAGTTTATGATTGAACCAGAGGACCAGGAGAAAACCACCTTCACATGTATGTATGGCACCTTTGTATTTTCCAGGATGCTACTTGGTTTATGTAATGCACCGGCTACCTTTCAGCGGTGTATGCTGGCTATATTTACCGACATGGTGGAGGACTTCATGGAAGTGTGCATGGATGATTTTAGTGTTGTGGGTGACTCTTTTGAATAGTGTTTTGGTAATCTTGACAAAGTGTTGGCCCGATGTGAGGAGACAAATCTAGTGCTTAATTGGGAGAAATGCCACTTTATGGTGGAGGAGGGCATTTTCCTTGGCCGTAAGATCTCAAAGAACAGCATCAAAGTGGACAAAGCAAAAATTGAAGTGATTTCAAAACTCCCTCCTCCTACTCCCGTCAAAGGAGTAAGGAGATTTCTTGGGCATGCGTGGTTCTACCGAATATTCATCAAGGACTTCTCCAAAGTGGTAAACCCCTTGTGCAAATTGTTGGAAAATGATGAAAAGTTTGTGTTTAATGATGAGTGCATGAAAGCTTTTGAACTTCTCAAATATAGATTGAATACCACTTCCATCATCACCACACCCAATTGGAGCTTGCCATTTGAGATCATGTGTGATGCTAGTGATATTGCGGTAGGAGCGGTCTTGGGGAAAGGGTGAACAAGATGTTTCATCCGATTTACTATGCAAGAAAAACTATGAACAATGCCAGGTTAATTATACGGTGACAGAGAAGCAGTTGCTAGCAATTGTGTTTGCAATAGAGAAGTTTAGTCCTTATCTCATGGGTGCCAAAGTGATTGTTCATACTGATCACGCGGCACTCCGTTACTTGATGACCAAAAAGGATTCTAAAGCTAGATTGATGAGATGGGTTTTGTTGCCTCAAGAATTTGACTTAAAGATTGTTGATCGGAAATGAAGTGGAAATCTAGTGAAGGACCACTTGTCTCGCTTGGATGAGGAGGGGAGACCCAAATATGGCCTCGAAATTAATGATGTATTCCCCGATGAACAACACCTCTCAGTTTCTTTAAATAGTATGCCTTGGTTCGCCGATGTGGCCAATTTTCTTGTGACTGGCATTGTTCCAAGTGAGCTCTCTTATAACCAAAGAAAGAAGCTCAAACGAGACAACTTGGATTATACTAGGACGAGCCTTATATTTTCAAGATTTGTAATGATGGAGTGATCTGGAGATGTGTTCCAAAAGAGGAGCAAATGAGTATTCTTGATGCTTGCCATTCTTCGCCTTACAGTGGTCATCATGGTGGGGAGAGAACTGCTTCAAAGGTTCTTAGATGTGGTTTTTACTAGACTACTCTATATAAAGATACTAGTGAGCTTGTCAAGAGATGTGATAAGTGTTAGAGATCTGGTGGAATTTCTAAGAAGGATGAAATGCCTCTTACCACTATTCTTGAGGTTGACATTTTTGACGTGGGGCATAGACTTCATGGAGTCTTTTATGAGTTAGTGTGGCAACAGTCACATTCTGGTTGCCGTTGATAATGTTTCTAAGTGGGTTGAGGCCGTCGGTTTGCCCAACAGTGAAGCCCGGAGTGTGGTGTCATTTCACAAGAAAAATATCTTCACACGGTTTGGCACTCCTCAGACAATCATCAGTGATAAGGGTACTCATTTCTACAATAGGGCATTTGACACTTTGCTTGCAAAATATGGTGTCAATCACAAGGTATCAACCCCTTATTATCCTCAGGATAGTGGACAAGTTGAGGTCTCCAACAGGGACATAAATAGCATATTGTCAAAAACTGTCAGTGCAAATAGGACTAACTTGTCAATAAAAGTGCATGGTGCTTTCTGGGCTTACAATACTGCCTATAAGACTCCAATTGGTATTTCTCCATACCGATTGGTATTTTAGAAGGCATGCCACTTTTTCGTTGAGTTAGATCACAAGGCCAAGTGGGATTTTAAGATGTTAAATCTTGAGTTGGATGTTGTAGCGAATCTCCGGGTAGACCAACTCATTGAACTTTGATGAATTTAGGTTTCATGCCTATTCTAGCTCGTCCTTGTATAAGGACAAGAAGCAATACTTACATGACAAATATTCTCGAAGTAAGGAATTCAAGGAGGGTGACTTGATTCTCTTATTCAACTCTCAGTTATGACTATTTCCGTGAAATCTAAAGTCAAAATGGATTTTCCCTTTTGAAGTGGTATGTGTGACTCCATTTGGTGCTCTTAATTTGAAGAATAGAAATGGTGAAGTTTTCAGAGTTAATGGGCACCGAGTCAAACACTATCTGAGAAAATTTGATGACAGCCACGTGGTGGCCTTAATCAACTTTAAATGATAATAGTAATATGCATCGTGTCGTGACGTTAAATAAGGCACTTCTTATGAGGCAACTCATGTGTTTTTCTTTTCTCTTTTTTGATTTTCTTCTTAGTGTAGGATTTGTTTTGAACTAACTGGTTATGAGATTTGTGTAGGAATTTTTGATGTAGTGTAGGACTAATACTGGAAAATATGGCTAAGTGTACATTTGGACCGTAGACCGTGATCAAAATTCGTGGTCGGCGGAAGACTTTTGCGAGGCGTAATTTGGTACCGGACGCGGACTTGAAAATTCCAAAATATGAACTCTCTAAAGTTTGAATCGCATCTGCGGTGCCTTTTCGTGGTTAGCGGACCCTATTCCATGGACGCGACTACTTTTCCACTCTCAACGGGTCCCTCTTTGTAACAACCCTTCAAAAATGGTAAAAGCACGGACTGCGGTGGAATTCTGCGACCGCGCCAGGTAAGATCTGTGGGACCCAGTTCCTTTTTGTATAAATAGAAGGTCATTAGGCCTTTTACTCTTTTCGCTCCTTGCACTCTCAAAAGAAAGTTACTGCTGTTCATCTCCTCTCATCCGATACTAATCTTCACAACTCTAATCAGAACTAATTTCCAACATACATAGAACTGGCTATATGCTCAAATCATCATTGTTTTTAAATTTGTACTTTTCTTTTCTTTTAGTTTTAACTTCTTCTTCTTTTCTTTTTGTTTTAACTAGGGTTAATTAGTTGTTAATTGGATGATGATAAATTAGTTAGGGTTAAATAGTTAATGCCTGGTAAGGGTTAGTAGTTTTTATGATACCCGTTAATGACAAGAAAAAGTAAAACCCTAAGTTGCCCATTTAATTTTTGAATTTCGCGGACGCGTCTGTAATTCTGCGGTCAACAATCATGTGAAGTTCTGAGTTAAAAATGATTGGTTTTCTGCGGTCATCGGTTGAAATTCCACTGATAATGGTCTGATTTACGCTGCAGTGCTTCAATTTTTGCGGACCACTGGTGTCTAAGTTTTGAGACTTGTCAAATTGGGTCTGCGACTACATCTTTTTTTCCAGGGACAACAATGTAGCTTTTGTGGTCGCGCCCATTTTTCCGCTATCAGCGGTACCTCAGATTTAGAGGATGGGTTGTCTGATCCCCAGTCCTCCGTGGCCGCAACCCTTTTTCCGCTGTCAGCGTTACCCATTCCATGGTTGCCCTACTTTTTCCGCTGTCACGGATCTCTACTTGTGAAACACTGTCAACTTTTCATATTTTTTTCTGTGATGATTCTTCTAACACCAATACTAATGATTTATCACAGATTTTCTCAGCAGACAATGGTATGATCTAGAGGTGCCGGTGATGCACAAAGAGGGAGGGGTGAATCCTCCCGAGGATGGGAATATGAGGTCAAGGAAGGACCAAATTACCATTAGAGGTCCAGAAAATTGATAGGGAAGTTGTGGAAACCAATCAAAGATACAGATAGAGCCACTTCCCATTCTGAGGGTAGTGAGCATGTCCCTTTTCAGAAAGCTTCGGAAGGGAATTCAGTGCCAACCCATATTCTCGCAGACTTACAGGGGAGATTTTAGTTGAGAAACGAGCCTACTCCCCCAACTTCCCCTACTTCTCTTACTTCTTCTGAGTCATCTGATGGCTTAGAGGAAAGTAGTGAATCTTTAGCATCATCCTCTCCTGTCCAGACATGACCCTATAGATGTAGATGCAAAGATACCAGATGATGGGAGGGGGGTGATACCCAGACACGAGGGTTGGAGAGAACAAGGAACCCGGTGGTGAGGCAAGAAAGATTTGTCAGTGAGAAAGCCTACCATAATTTTCATAAAAAAGGATCTTCTACCCCATAATCCCAATATGAAGAGGCAGTTTGAGGAAAGAGTAGGCTGGAAATTCTTCACAAGCAAGCTGCCGGAGACTAATGAACGCTTGGTCAAGGAGTTCTATGACAACATTTCCCACATCAAAAGGGGCACCTATATAACCAAGATGTGGAACCGGAAGATCATATTTAATGGCAAGACGTTGAATGACTATGTTGGGTTCAATGACGAGGATGAGTCCTTATATCTGGAGAAGGCGACAATGGATGAGTTAGCCTGCCTGTGGCTGGCATCAGTGATTGCTCTCTTGGGGACTACTCCGTCTTGGCTAACATCTGGGGTCCCAATCTATAGGAACACATTGAGCTTTGAGGCGAAGGGTTGGGAAATGTTTGTGTGTAGTTGGTTAGACACCACGACACATAACCGTGATATGCTGATCTCCCAGGCTACTATTGTGGGGGCAATGAAGGGGTACTCGATCAACGTCGGGAAAATTATGTCCATGGTGATCACTAGAGTGGTCAACAAGAATTAGAGATCATACCCTTTACCGAACTTCCTCACCATGTATTTGGAGGATCAGGAAGTCGAGGGAAGGGACTTTGATACGAAGGTGAAACCAAAGAGGCCATTCTCCTGATATAACCTTTAGTGTTCCGACAATCCCAAGTCCAAGGACAAAGCCTCCACTTCCACTAGACAGTTTGAAGAGCCAGGGGTGGTCGCCATTGTTTCTGATCCTCCCACTCCCATACCTCATCTTCCTTCCGGACTATCTATCTCTATGAATTCTTCGGTGCCCTCTTCATCAGCTTACCCTCTCACTGCACTGACGGTTAAGCAGACTCTCTGCAGCATCAACAATTGGATGCAGGCTGCTACATCAAAGTTGTATGTCCTATCCAACACAGTGGTAGCTCCGTCAGCTCGGGCAAAGCCTCAGGTGCCTGCTTTAGTATATGAATCACTTAAGGAGATTCTGGACAATTAAAAGAGGCTCCTAGACAACCAGAAGCTGATTATGGCCACTTTGGAGGGAAAGGCAATCACAGACTTGAGAAAGCAAACAAAGAAAATGAAGAAGACTAGGGCTTCCAAGGAGTCAGTAAAGCTGCTGAGGAAGGAAGTGTAAAAGATTAGATCACCTGGCGACATCCCAATGGACCTACTATTGGAGAAGTCGGCTCAGAAAGCACATGTACCAGAACATCGGGTTGATAGAGAGCCTGTGAGGAGAGGGTGGTTCCCCAAACTGATGACTCGGAGATGGAGCTGGAGGTCCTCGAGGGAGGTGACCCTAGGATCCATCCAAAGGACCCATTCTGTGACCCCATGCAGACAGAGGAACCATATGGAGTTTTTATTTACTCTCTAACCCTTCTTTGATCTTATTTTTTCTTTTTGCAATAAGGACAATGCTACTTTTTATTTGGGGGTAGGGGGTGGTCCTATTGTGATTGATTTGGTGACTGGAATGTAATTATGATACTTATTTTTTCGTTACTGTTATTTTTCACTTTTGGATGTATATAACTTTACCACTTTACCATTTATTTTTCACTTTTCATTATGTTTCAATTTCGGTATGTATATAAAAGTTACCTTTCGATGTATATATTCATTCCCCTTTCATGTATATTTGTCTCAATCCCCTATTGTACATATTCAGTTTACTTTTCGTATTTTACTTTATAACTTCTTTTTCAATTTTCCTTAATAGCATAGCTTCTTATCTCCATTTAGTAGTTTCTTTTTTCAATTTGTAGCTTCTTACTTTTAAAAGTTTTCGTGGTCAATAAGCCTTTGGTTTTCTTAATGCCACGGTTCTTTCCAAAGGTAGAGTGTGTGTGAACTGGGTGGCTCTTCCAGATGATGGATGGCATGACAACCTTATTAAGGGTTTGATTCCATTTTCTTTATATTTTTTGTGTAAATAATAGTAAAGAATGAAAGTGTCTCGGGCAAATCTTCACTTGGGCCTAACACATTTACCTTTGACCTTATGGTTAGAAACAAGTTTATTTGAAAAGAATGGTGCTAGTTTTGACCTTTAGACTCTTGTGTTGACTAAACAATCATCGAGTGGTTTTTCGGCATCATTTGTGTTGCTCAATCTTAGCTAAGGTTGTTGCGGGACCTCAACTCTATTCTCTTTAGAAATCCAATATATTGTGAGGTGAGGTATTGATTTTCAAGTCCAAGTCCTGTGCCAATAAGTTTAGAACTTGTCCTGAATGTTTGTCTAGGAGAAATTCTAAGTGTATCTCGACTTGAGAAATGAATATAGGCTCTAGTCAACAGTGTTGAGCCAAAGCCCTTGTTCTTTAAATAACCATGATACAAGCCTTTATTCGTTCTAAATGACCCTCTCTTGGCACCCGATCTTTCCTTAGCACAATTGGCAAAAGCATAAGTCTGGGGGGGGGGGGGGGAGGAATGCAAAAGTGATAAAAGGTACAAAATGAAGAAAAAGAAAGAAAAGATAAAAATTCAAAAAGAAAGTGATCAATGAAGAAAAAAATAGGGATTCAATAAAAGCAATGATGAATGGCTTGGAGTGATTAGAAAAGAGAAAAAATGATTGTCAAGAAAAAGAAAGAGTGATAGTGTGTCTCTCTTGTCACCTAAGGAAGAAGAAAATGACTCAAAGAGTCAAGAAAGTGTAAGCCAGAAAGAGAAAATGAACTGCTTAAGGAAATATAAAACCTACATAGAACGATATATCTTACCTTGAACCAAAAGCCTTCATTACATTCCCACAAAATTCCTATACTATTTCTAGTTGAGTAAGCTTACATTAGTGGTGATTCACATGAGGGTCAAGATTTTGGTACTTAGATCTGGACTTGTGACCTCCGTTTGAGAGAGATGAGTGTATTATTCCACAATCCTTGTTCTGAGTGCTATAATCTAAAGTGAGATTTACTTATGGAGAGTAGAGGAGAAAGAGTTTGGGTTTCACAATGACCTATGTAGTAAAGTGATCTTCCTTGATGAGTTAAGTCAACTCTTGAAGCTCTGTGTCGCACCGGAGCCATGGTGCTAAAAGGCTGTGTGTTGTTGATAATACATTTGTGTTGAGGGTAATTTTAGTCGCAATTTATGTTTGCTGAAGCCATCTTAGAATAGATGATTTGTTTTCTTTTACCTTGTGCAGGTGGGAAATACTTTGTTTGCTTGAGGACAAGCAAAAGCTTAAGTTTGGGGGAGTCGATAACTACGGATTCTAGCTTATATTATGCTCTCTTTTGCTTAGGTTTTGGATAAAAAATGTGTAAAAGTATTCCCAAAAACCAACTTATTGTGCTTGTTTGCATGGTTTGGTCAAAATAAAGTAAGAAAGCCATAATCAGCTCATGAAGGAGTTAAATGTGCACAAGTTGAAAGCTGAGACAAAAGCGCTGTCAGCGAAGGGAAAGAGCAGCCGCAGAAGGTTCACGCTGAGGCTGCCAGAATTACGCTGATAATGAAGTCGAGGTTCAAAGAAGGCATCTTGGGGTACAAAAGACATCGGTGACCGAGGTGAAATTCAATTGACAGCGAAATACTTTACGCGGATGCGATGCTAATTCAACTGAGGAAGAAATTGAGATTCAGAGGATTGGAAATTTGAGCTCAAATAAGAAACGGGGCCCGCGAACATATTACACGGCCGCGATTGAAGCCAACGCACTGAGGTGGTCATTTTTATGATCCTAGTGGAATCAAGTCCAGACCAAGCTTAGAAGAGAAAAAATGCGGTTCGAGCTTGCTTTTGTGAGGCCACAGAAGTCCAAGCACTAAAGCGCTTAGTATTGCGCTGACAACGGAACCTCCATAGGGTATTTTTTCCCAATAATTATAGCTGTGTATATATACATCTTTTTTATATTTTTAGGTCATCGTTTCTATTGAGGAGCTCGTAAACAGTTGTATTTTACTACTTTTGAGTAATTTTAAATTAGCTTAAGCTTATATTCTTAGCTTTTAATCTTGTAATCAACTTTTATGGCTTATATTTCATCTTCATCTTTGATTTCTACCTTGATTATGAGTATCTAAACCTATTAGATAGGGTTGTGACCCAACCCTAATGTGGGTATTTAATGGGTCTTCTAATTTAGGGCTTAATCATTTATGGGTTTGTGATATTTAAGTTGATTCATGATTTAATTGTAGAATTGGTGGTTGCAAATAATGACTCATGCCTTTATGACTTAGACTCTTCTTGAGAAAGAGGGACCAAGTCTAGGAAAATTAGGCTAACAAGGAATTGGAGTGCATTCAAGATATTGATAGTCCAAATTAAAGGGTTAAACCTAGAGATAGTAATACTCGACTTGAGCCAATTTTACTTGTATTGTTTGAACACCCAATTAGGTTTGAGAAAGCCAGTTAGGGCAAAGTCACTCAAACTACCGAGAGATAGAGAGTGAGTAATTTTGTGTAAAGGTTATATCACCACCCCAAATACAACAAGTTTGTCCTAAATTTTAGATCCCATTAGATACTCGCCTAGGTGTAAGACACTTCCCTAGTGTTTTTTATTCACTTGAGAAAACTTTACAATAACATTGTACTTAGTTTATTTGCAGCAACCATTAGCATTAAAAGTAGAATAGCAAAAAATCCAATCATGATTGGAAGTGCAATTAAAAGAAACACGCATAGCTAGATTAGATAGAAACCTAATTCCCAACCAATATTAACTCCATGTGGAAATTGATCCCAACCCTTCGGGTAAAAGCTGTATCGGCCACTCCTTGCCATTATATAGTGGTGTAGGTTTGGAGCTGATCACCTTTTGGCACCGTTGTCGTGGAGTAAACGATTTTGACTATCTATCTGACTAGTTCTGTGCTTTGTTTTTCTTTTCTCTTATTTTACTAACTTTTGTGAATTAATCGATTCAGGTACAACATGGCGAATAATGATCCTATCGGAAATGTTCTCCCGAGGGAGGAGGTAAATGATAATGGTGAAGATGAGGTGCCTCTAGTACCTCAAGAAGAAAGAAGAGGCCAATAGGCCAATAGAAATATTCCAGACCATCCCCAGCTCCTCCACGAGTAGCTCATTAGATGCTTCCAAATGAATGGTACGCAAGTGCAATTGTCCCACCTCATATCCGGGCGAGGAATTTCCAGATTACAAATGTCATGTTGACCTTATTGGAGCAAAGAGGATACTTCATAGGTTTTCCCCATCAGAATGCATATAAACATCTAAAGGGCTTTGTGGATACTTACTGGGAAGCACACAAATTAATCTGTTGGAGGAAGCACTGACACTGAGATTGTTCCCTTTTTCACTTAGAGGGAAAGCTTTGGACTGGCTCAAAAGACTACCCAATCATTCCATCACTACATGGGATGAGTTGGCTGACAAGTTTATAGCCAAGTTCTTCTCACCGGGACATATGGCTTCATTAAGGGATGAGATCTTAGCATTTAAATAGGAACCAAATGAACTCCATCATGAAATCTAGGATAGATATAGAACTATGGTCAAGGAATGACCCAACAATGATATGACTAAAGACATGATCCTAACAAACATTATATCGGGGTATAAACACGACCAATTAATGTATGGTAAACTAGTTAGCATGGGGTAATTTTATGAAGTTACCTTATGCTAAGTCCTGTGAGATTCTTGATGAGATGGCTGACACTTCATCAGCCTGGCATAGTCCGGATAATGTTCCTCAGGGGGACCCTTATGTCATAAAACTTCACAAGGAACTTCAAGACCACGGACAAGCCATAGCTAAGTTGACAACAACCATGAAAAAGTTAGCCAAAGCATAACTTCAGCAGATTCAGGGACCAAAGCAAGTAAACGCAGTGGAAGGCATCAATCTATTGGTAAGCAATAGGAGACATCATGGTCAACAAATGCAAGGCAATCAAAATCAATATGAGCAAGGTGTACCAAGATGATTGGTATTGTGAGCAAAGTGAAGAGGGGTTGTATGCCAAAAACTATCAAGGACAACAAGGTAATGCTCCGAATCAACAATGGAGATCGCAAGGGAATAATCAGAATTGGGGAAACCAAGGCAAAGGAAATTGGAACAATAACAACAACTCCAACAATTAGGGCAACAACAACAAGAATTGGGGTAACAATGGCAATCGGGGTGGCAAAAACAACCAATGAGGTTGGAATAATGGAAATCAAGGTAATCTGGGGCTGGGTTTTCAAAGGCCTCCAATGTTTCAACAACCAAACAATCTGCCTCCATTACTGTCCCAGGTTTCTAGCTCATCCAACAATGAGATGGGATGGATAGTCAATGTTTGAGAAAATAATGAAGAAGAAGAACGCCAACTCTGATGCCAAATTGTAATCCCACAATACATCTATCCGTAATCTAAGGTATAACTTGGTCAGATTTTGCAAACTTTAAACACTCGCCCTAAGGGGGTACTACCTAGTGACACGGTAGTAAATCTAAAGCGTGGGAACAATATCGACCATGTAATGGTGGTGACCACAAAGAGCAGTAGAGGTGGTGAAACAAGTAACTCCAAGCAAAAGGTAGTTATGAGTGATGATGTTGATGTGAAAAATGATGATGATCCTATAGTTAAGGAGTAAGTGAGTGAAGAGAAGTTGAATGGTGAGGTGAGAATTGATATTCATGGAAATGAGGAGTTGACTCAAAATGACGTGAACCCTTTTAGGGAACACATGATAAACATACCAGAGCTGGTATTGCCTAAAGCAAAGGTTCCCTTGCATGCCTAAATACGGCGCCAAATTGTTTGACCCAAAAATGTAATACTCTTTCAAATAATTAATTTTAGTTAAACATAGGATAATATTAGTTAAAAATAATTTCCTCAAATCTTGATATCAGAAAAGGTCGTTGAGAAGTGTTTTCGGAGACAAATAATGATACTATGTAATAAATGCTTGTTACTATCAAAAATAGTAACAATATGTATGATATTCAATAAATGATGACTTAATGGCACTTGTGTAATTAAGAGGAATAATTTAATCACCATAAGGTGGAACAAAAGAACCTCCCACCTGACAATATGTGAATGATATATCACCGGTATTTGACCACGACCCTCATGGATAATATCAACCATGACTCCCCTTGAATTCTCGACCTTGATCCTCACTGATGATTTGACTAGAATCCTCGATCTTGATCCTCATTTGTGTCTTGACCGCAACTCTTTTAGAATCCTCGACCACTGCTAGTATGTCTTCTCGGATCATCTCGAATGATTATCTAAGGATCCTTCACGTAATGTCATTTTGATATGAATATTCTAAGGCAGAATTTGACACATATAGTTAGTGCCTCCACATATTAATACCGGCTTCGGGTGAGATTGATGAGTGGATTGTGTTTATCATGGTCAAAATTATTTGGTGAGCTAGTGGGTAGTGATTAAGGCAAAGTGGTCAACGTGACCCTTCACGAGCCACAAATTTTGGTGCTTCATTATTCATGACTCAGGATGATGATATGATTGCATTCCCAAGGTATTGCTTCATTTCAAGTGTGAATGCTGATTAAACCTACCGTTTTGATTGGTTCCAAATAATGATGGCCGACTTTTCGATTCTAATGCTTGAATCCTTATAAATAGGGGTATGAGGGTGTGACTTCATAGTTTACTGAATTCTTGCATTGAAACCCTATATCCTCCTCTTTCTCCCATTGTCGTGAAACTTTCTTTTATGTTCTAGAGATTCTCGTCATTTCTAATCTTTCTTTGTTGGCACCCTTTTCATTTTTTGTGGAAATATGTCTAACGTTCCTTCTAAATCTAGCAAGGGGAGTTATGTGATCCCTTTGTCAATGGTTTTTCCTCCTCATGTAGAGAGCTTCTCTACTGCCACCGTTGAGGATGTAGGCTTCCCAATAGTAGAAGGAATAGTTCCTCATAATCCCGACATTAGCTCTATCTTCTCGAAACTAGCCGAAGCTGACCCTGGAACCTTTGAATCGGCGATGAAAGAAGACAATTTGATAGAGCTTAGAGCTAAATACAAAATTCTCAACCACTTCGAGTTGATTCTTGTCGGGTGGGATGAGGTGAAAGTTCACTGCCCTGGGCATTGCGCTTTCTATGCATACCCCTTCCACGTCGGCTGTACTCTTCCTATCTTTCCATTCTCTGAGGAGTTCTATTTCCATTATGGCATTTTCCCCGCTCAAGTCGCACGGTAAGTTTACAAACTCTTATGGATAATTACCAAGCTTGCGAAGCTCGCCGGGGTCGAACTCACGCTTTGCCATGTGACGCACCTGTTCGACCCCAGCTTTTACAAGGGGAAGATGTTGAATCTTCGCCACCAAGGAGGAATGTTCTTGGTGGTGAAGATGGACGACAAGGCCAACTTCCAATTCAGGATCAACTACTTCTTTGTGCAAACTGAGGACGCGGTGGTCAATGCTGATGGTTTTCCTAAGGTTTAGAATCATGCTCGTAAGTCTATGACTTCTTCATTTTTGAACATCTAATTTCTTACTGTTCTTGTCCATGATTCTAACCTAGTGCTCATTTTATGAAGCTACACGCTCACCTCTCCCTTTGGTTGATGATATTTTCGACTGGGTGGGTTGTCTTCTTCCTCACATTGTGGGGATATGCGAATGGCCGGACTTCTTCAAAAGGTTTGTCCCCCATCCTCCTCCGACTAGTAATTTACTTTTATTATCGACTTCTTGGTTATTTCCCTTTTTGGGTTCTCTTTGGTTAATTTCCACTCTCTTCTACATTTTCCCTATCTTCAGCCAAGAGGTCTTCAAAGAGTTCGTAAGCTCCTGCCCCTGCATTTAGAAAAAGGAAAAACGAAGGACTCTACTTTTGTTCCTTCCACGACAGTGCCATCTTCGGCTCGTGCCCTGATCCCTCCTTTGACCGTTGTTTCCACCACTCATGCCTCGTCTTCTCCTATTGGAATGACTCGATCAGCTCCCTCTTCGGCCTATTCATTATATCGTCTCATAGAGAAAGACAAGGAGGAGTTGGAATCCGGTAGGTAAGATTTGATGCCTCGCAAGAAGAGGTCCGTAGATACCGGTGACGGGGTTGTCAGCGATGTTGATATGATAGAAGGTGACTTTTCACTGTGTGAGATGATTACTATCATCATTGGATATGAGAGTGAACTGGTATCGGAGTTTTAGAGGATGGCAGAGGTCGATGTTGATGCATCTTCCCCCCCCCCCTTGTGATGATGGATATAGAAGTGCCACCAAGGTCTTAGACACTTATTCTGCAAGATGAGCCGTCGACTTCGCAATCTACTGGAGATACTTTGTTGCCAACCATTTAGAGGGGAAAATGTGTTATCGAGGAAGGCTACTAGACTAGCTAAGACATTGATGCCGGTGATCTGCGAATGAGGAAGGTTGCACCAAACTTGAGATAAGGTTGGAGGGGTCTACGAGGACCATCGTGATACCTATGGATCATGACTTGTTAAAAAATACGGAGGATGTGGTTTCCACTGTTGGCCCCCTTTGATACTGAGATAGAAGGCAAGACTTTAAAGGGTTGGAAACCATTACTCTGTTAAGGAGCATTGCTGGTCTTGACCTTAGAGTGAGTTTTTGGCGTTCCATTTTCTCTTCCTTTTACCGTTGCTTTGTTTTTGACTCATTTATATTCTTTTTCTGATCACATATGATGATACTAGAGATCGAGAGTGCTTGAAGGGAGGATAGGCATAGGGTAATTTTTCTGAGATTGCAGAACAAATACTTTGAGGACCGACGCAAACAGCGGGAGCTTCGCCAGCTACTTGATGAGGAGGGCAACATGCAGGCACTTTGAGATGAGTTAAAGGAGAAATATGATGAGGGGGTAAAGTCCATCAAGAAGTGCAGCGTCCTTGAGGGGACGTTTTGGAGTAAGGAGGAGGAGCTTAAAGTCAGCAAGGGCGTGGAGGTCCAGTATAGTGATCTTCACGTGCAAGTGGCTGAGCTACATAGGCAATTGGAAGAATTTTGTTTTCAGTTGCAAGCCCTTATTGGTGAAATTGCTGAGTAGCAGAGCGAGCTTGAGATGGAAGAATCATTCCGCGTGACAGTCTGAGAAGATTGGAGGTTCTTGAGCTAGTGAACAACACCCTTCATACTGAGAGGGAGAATGACTAGTCCGTGGTGAAAGCTAAGGAGGAATGACTAGAGGGGAGGGCTGGAGATATGGAGAAAGATAGCGCCTTCTTTCGTGGTCAGGTGGTTGCATTGGAATTTGAGAAGGATCAACTCCTTGCACAACCCTTTTCTTCTCATATTTTGAAATTTCCCCACGTTCCTTGGGCATCGTATAAGGAATGGATTCACACTGAAGCTCAATTTCATATATACTAAGATCTGTACAAGGTGGGATCCATTTCTAAGGCCGCTCTAGAGAATGTCTGAGTTAAAGCCCCTGAATCTCGAGTCGTTTGTGGTTATTTTCCAATGATTCCTAAGGGCGATAAAGAGGAAGATGATGAAGTCATGGACAAAATTTAAGAGGATGCTTGGTATGATACCACATACCCAGACGGCGGGCGCGGTGCAAGTTGGGGTGATCAGGGTGGTGAAGACATCGGTAGTCGGGGTGGTGAAGGCGTGGAAGGCCTTGATGGTGGTGACCAGTAGTTTTTCTTCTTCTTTTTTTGTTTGCCGTTGTGTTCTTGGTGGAGACATTATGAGACTTTGTAAAAAATGTTTCAAGTATGAAATGCCAATTTTAGTTTTTTGCATCCGCTTCTTTTCCCCCGATTTGTTTTTGTATTTGTATGTTTGGTTGCTTTGCTTTTTATTTCTTTTTGGTCGTGATCACTTAATGGAAAATTGCAGCCAAAGGTGGATAGGCATTTGTTCAAGCTAGGTCGAACATGAGCTTTTATTAAAACAGGGACCGAGGGCCAGTATATCCTGGTTTAAATTAGGTCGGATATAGCCTGAATTTTGTTATGGTTGAGGGCCAACAAGTGTTAGTTCGAATAAAGTTGAACATAGCATGACATTAATGATGTCCGGGGCCGGTAGGTATTACTTCGAACGAGGTCGAGTCATAACCTGAATTCAATTATGACCGAGGTCCTGTGCATGTAAGTTCGAACAAGGTCGAACATAACCCGAATTCGATTATGGTCGAGGGCGTGTCGGTGTAAGTTTGAACATGTTCCAACATAACCCTTCAAATATGGACAAGGGCTGGTAGGTGTAAACTTGAACAAGTTCAAACATA
The DNA here is from genome assembly GCA_034376525.1 of Nicotiana benthamiana. Lineage (NCBI taxonomy): Eukaryota > Viridiplantae > Streptophyta > Magnoliopsida > Solanales > Solanaceae > Nicotiana > Nicotiana benthamiana. Next base: position 41,265,629 of record CM067339.1, on the reverse strand, counting down.
ACCCAAATTCGATTGTGGCCAAGGGCTGATAGGTGTAAGTTCGAACATATCCCAAATTATAGAAAGATGTGCCCATAATCATAAAGTTTATTGTCTCGGCATTGTTGCTTTTATTATTTACTTGGACAAATTTACAAATTTTCAGGCGTCGGCTGGCATTTCAATCCCATTCCCGGTCTATCTAGTCCCTTCATTAGTTGACCTAGAGAATGCTTGAAGGGTCGAGCATTGAATTAGCAATTAGGGGCCCGTCTTTGTGTACTTCAACTTAAAGTGTTACCTTCATTACCTTGCTCAAAACCTCCTTGAGAAAACCCAACAAGGATAAAACTCAAGTGAGGCAAAAAAGAGTATGACTGGGGGGGGGGGGACATTTTATCTCTTAAAAGTTGAAGTACTTAAGGTGGGTAATATTCCAGTTGTTTGGCATAGATTTTCTTCCATTGTTTCTATTTGGAAAGACCCTTTGTTTTCTTTTGCCATGATTTGGTACAGGCCGTCCCAATTTGTTCCTAGCTTGACTTTCTATGGGTCCCTGCTCATTTTTGTATTAGCTTTAAGCACATAGTCCCCGACTTTGAGCGGCTTTACCTTTGCTTTCTTGTTATAATAGTGGTTTGCTTGTTATTTTTTCCTTATATGGGCCATATCTCTCCGTTTTCTGACTTCATCAAGCTCATGCCTTCTGCTTTCGTTGCTTGTACTTCTCTCATGGGAGTACCTTAGGCTAGGTTCTCCGACCTTGACTAATATCACTGTATTGGTCCCATAGACCAAAGAGTAGGGTGTCTCTCTTTTGCTCATTTTCAGAGTTGTTCGATAAGCCGACAATACTTTTAATAGTATTTTTGGCCATAGACCCTTGGCGTCTTCAAGCTTTTTCTTCATGATGTTCAATATCGACTTGCTGGAGGAATATTCTTGCCTATTGCTTGTGGGGTGGTATGGTGTCAAGAGTATCCTTTTGATATGGCATTTCTCGAAGAACTCGACGGTTTTTTTCCCGTGAACTGGGGTCCTTTGTCATAGCTGATCTCTTTGGGGAGGCAGAACCAGCATATGATATTTTTCCATTTGAAGGCAATCACTTCTTGTTCCTATATTCGGGTGAATGCTCCTGCTTCCACCCATTTAGAGAAACATTCACTTAATATCAAAAGGAATTGTACGTTACCTTGCCCATCCGGGAGAGGGCCCACAGTGTCCATTCCCTATTTCATGAACGGCCAAGGTGAGGTGATCGAGTGGAGGTGTTCTCCTGCTTGGTAAATCACCGGAGCATACTTTTGGCATTGCTAACATTTCTTCACGAAGTCCGTGACCTCTATTTTCATGATTGGCCAACAATACCCTACCGTATGAGACATCTGACCAGTGCCCAGTTGCCGGAGTGTGCCCCACAGTTGCCTTCATGGACTTTAGGGACGCGCCGAGTTTGATTCATGCCTAGGCGTTGCTCTAAAGAGCCACCGTAAATTCTATTATACAAGTTGTTATGGAGGATACTATACCTGGCCGTCTGCATTCTTGGTTTTTTAGCCTCTCTTTTATCATCTAGGAGTGTGTCGTTTTGCAAGTATGTAATAATACGATTGCGCCAGTCCCAAATTAAGCTTACAGTTCTTACCTTGACTTGGTCTAGCGATGAGTTGAGGAGGTGGACCATATTTTTGTTTCTAATTTTGATGCCATTGGTGGCTGTGACTAGTTTAGCAAGGTCATCCGACTCAGTGTTCTAGGCTCGGGGAATTTGGTCACACTGATAGTCGTCGAATATGGACAGCAGCTTGCAGATTTTGATCTGATATTTTTGCAATCATTTTTCTTTAATTTTGTATGTCCTTGTGAATTAGTTGACTATGAGTTGGGAATCATAGCATATTTTTAGCCATTTTACCCCGTACTTGAGTGCTAGTCTCAAACCTGCAATCATGGCCTCATACATGGCCTCGTTGTTAGTCATATCTAGGCACCTTATGGACTCGAATTACTTCGCTTGTTGGTACTTCGAGTATGAGTCCCAGTTTGGACGTTGCCGCATTGGATGCACCATCGGTGTATAGAACCTAAAGGTCTTGTATCAGGGGGAAGTTTGAGCGGCCTCCCTTTTAACTTCGGGCATTATTTTTGCGCTGAAATTGGTAACAAAGTCGGAGCACTTGAGACTTCATTACAGTTCGCGGCTGGTACGTGATATCATGCTTGCTTATCTTGATGGCCCATTTGGCTAGCCTTTGCGATAGCTTGGGTTTATGCAAAAGCTTTTCAGGGGGGAAGTCGTGACGATCGAGATGGGGTGGCATTGCAAATGCAGTCTAAGCTTTCATGAAGCTATAACTAAGGCCAAGGCTAGTTTTTCGAGATAAGGGTACCTTGTTTTGGCATCGACTAATGTCTTGTTAATGTAATAGATGGGCGATTGTGTACCTTTTTTCCCCTCAAACTAGGACTACACTCACAGCTACTTTGGATACAGCTAGGTAAACGAGAAGATGCTCCCCTAGCTCTGATTTTGAAAGCAAATGTGGCGACGATAGGTATACCTTAAGTTCCTTTAGGGCTTGGATGCACTCAAAAGTCCATTGGACGACGTTGTCTTTCTTAAGTACACCAAAAAATTTGTGGCACCTGTCTGACGATCATGAGATGAACCTTGATAGGGTGGCAATACGACCGGTCAACCTTTGAACCTGTTTTTGTGGTTAAGTGTTCTCGTATCCCCTTGATGGCTTTGATTTTGTCAGGATTGACCTCGATCCCTCGCTCTGATACCAAAAAACCTAGAAATTTTCCCATGGCTACGCCAAATATACACTATATGGGTTCATTTTCATTCTGTACTGTCTGAGTATGTCAAACTTTTCTCTCAGATAGTCGATTTGATCTTCTTTCTATTTGGACTTGACCAACATGTCATCTATATAAATTTCCAGCATTTTGCCGAGTTGGTCCTTGAACTCCCTCGTCACTTACCTCTAATAAAATTCCCCGTGTTCTTTAGCCTAATGGGCGTGACTTTGTAGCATTATGTTCCTTGATGGGTGATAATTGTGAATTTTTCCTGATCCTATACTTCCATTAGGAGTTGATTGTAAACTGAATATGCGTCTAAGAAGCTCAGTAGTTCATGCCCAACTGTTTCATTTATGAGTTTGTTGATATGGGGAAACATGAACAAATCCTTGGGGTAGTCTTTGTTCAAAATTTTGAAATCCATGCATATCTGCCATTTCCCATTCTTTTTTTCACCATAACCACGTTGGAGACCCACTTTGGATACTTCGATTCCCTGATGGAGCCATTTTCTAATAGTTTTTCCACCTCTTCGTGTACTGCGTTAGTGATTACAAAATTGAACTTATGCCTGACCTGTCTTACTAGGGGTAGAACGGGTCGACATTCAGTTTGTGCGTGGTAATTTTCTTTGGGATTCCTGACATATCTGCATGGCTGAAGGTAAACAAATCTGCGTTAGTGTCGTGCCCCATTTTTCTCGCCAAATCGAGTTTATGACATTTTGGAGGACAACTCGTTACTGCTAGGAATTGTGTTTGCATTTGAAGATTCGACACATAATGATTAGGGCGCAATAGGACACCAAGAGAATTTTGATTTGAACAAGCAGAGATTGGGTAAGGGCTTGAAATTTGTCACAACCTAGTTCACCAATTGTGAACCTGTCATGACGGCACCCAGTCTTCGCGACTAGGTAAGCCTAACACATTGTGGAATTTAACTTTTCAAAATAAAAACAGTAACGAAACACTAAATAGAATAAGGAAAGTATAACGGTGCCACTTGGCACATACACTGAGTACACAACTTCTGAAAATAACCCCCCAAAACCCAAAATCCCACGGGCAACACAGGATGTGAGAACATAAGTACAGCTCTAATATATGGAGTATCTAATACAACAGAGAAAAACAAGAAAATAGTACTGCTAACTATAGGATAGAATGGATAGAGACTCTCCGGTTTGCGGACGCAACAGATATACCTCAAGACTATGATAGCAAGCTCCAGAGTCATTGATGATACGCCTGGCCGGATGCACCTAGATCTGCATAACAAAAGTGTGCAGAAGAGTAGCATGAGTACACCATAGTGGTACTCAGTAAGTGCCAAGCCTAAACTCAGTTGGGTAGTGCTGAGGAAGGTCGAAGCCCTACTGACAATAAACATAACAACGGCAATGAACAATGTAAGGCAGAAAATACGCAGGAAAGCAATATTAAATGGGACAGAAGCTGTAAGTCAATGACAAATAAGCTAAGTAAAGAAAATAACACAACCAAGTATCACTCAATATCAGGATGCCATATGGAGCTCTGGGAATTGAACCCCTAGTCCATTTTACCAATGTCTGAGGATCTCCTGGGAATTGAACCCATAGTCCATTATACCAATATCAAAGGATCTCCCGGGAATTGAACCCGTAGTACATAATATCAATACCTGGAGGATTTCAAGGAATTGAACCCATAGTCCATCATACCAAGACTTGGAGGATCTCCCCGGAATTGAACCTATAGTCCATCATACCAAGACCTGAAGGATTTCCTAGAATTGAACCCGTAGTCCCAATTTACATGCGCAACCACAACCAAGAATTTACAGAAAAAATCAAATACGGAATCACCAAAATTAGGTATGACTAACCTAGCATGCTTCACGTAGTACTATTTAGGCAAATAAGCAATTTAGCAATTTATTCCTATCTAATCATGCTTTTCTAACTAACACAGATAAATCTTGCATTGAAAATGAGTCAAATAAACGAAGAAACACAGTTTAAACAATTTAAGTAAAGTGGATTTTTCAACAATTGGCGCAAGTACACGCTCGTCACCTAGCGTACAAGGCCTTTAAATCAGCAGATAAGAAGTCCTAAGGAGAGAGGTCCCCCGCATAAGGTTAGACAAGCCACTTACCTCGAACCGGTACAAAAATCGCTAAGAAACAATACCCTTGCCACGAGTATCCAACTCCGAGTGGCCCAAATCTATTCAAACCAATTACGTATTGTAAATAACATCGCAAGTAACTAATTCCACTATTACAATTAAAGCTAAGGCGCGAAAATAGGTAAAAGACCAAAATGCCCCTAAGGCCAACGTCTCTGAATCGAATGATTTTCATATTTTTACAAACCTCGTACTCTCACGAGTCTAACCGTATAACAATCTCCTAAATCGGAGGTCAAATGCCCCTTCAAATCCTCACAATTAGGTCTAAGAACATTACCCCAGTTTTCATTAAAAAATCCTAAATTAAAGGTTGAAATCACGATTAGATTAGTGGGTTTTAGTCATAGAGGAGTAAGGAATCAATAGCCAATGGTTGCCTCTGAAAAGCCCTCGAAAAATCTCCAAAAACCGAGATCTCTAGCTTGAGATTTCGTAAAAATGGAAGAAGAGTTAGTTTTGAAATGTTTATAACTGTTCTGGAGCTTGTTCAATACGATCGCGTAGAGTAAAATTGAGGGCCCGGAAAATGGTCTATGTGGATGCGAGGTGAAGGCTGAGATCACGTAAGAGGGCAGGCAGAGCTATGCGATCGCGTAAGGACCCCTGCGATCGCGTAGAGGAAATGAACCCCTGAGCCACCAGCTGCATTTGCTCAGTGCGAACGTGGAGAGGAATGTGCGATCGGAGAGAAGAAGGAAACAAAACTATGCGATCGTGTAAAAGAACTTGCGATTGCATTGAAGGAAAAGAAGGCCTCCCACAAGAAGCACTACGCGATTGCATGAGCACTTATGCGATCGCAGAGAAGGACTGGACCTGCAACACACAACAGAAATCGGCTACCTTCTAAGTTTCAAAAATACCCCGTTGAGCATCCGAAACACACCCGATGCCCTCGGGACCTTAACCAAACCTACGGACATATCCCATAACATCATTCAACTTGTACCAATCCTTAAACCACCTTAAACAATGCCATAAACTCGAATTAATCAATGATTTGAACTTAATAACATCAAAACTTAACCAAACTCGCTTTTGATTCCAAACCTAACCAAAACACGTCCGATTGACTTAAAATTTTGCACGCAAGTCCCAAATGACATGAAGATGCTATAGCAACTTCAAAAATCCCGTTCTCACACTCATATAAAAAATCACTATCGAACCGGAAAATTCAAATTTCTAACTTTCGGCATTTCTAGCCTAAATGAGCTACGAACATCCAAAATACATTCCGAATACGCTCCCAACAGCGAAATCACCTAACAGAGCTAACATAACCATCAGATTTCCATTCCGAGGTCATATTCACACTGCTTTGATTACGGACCATTTTCCAATACTTAAGCTCTTATTTAGGGACCAAGTGTCAAAAAGCACTCCGAATTCTATTACCGAATGTCTCGGCAAACTAAAATAGAATAAATGAACTTAGGGGAAGCAGTTAATGGGGGAACGGGGCATAAATTCCAATGACGACCGGCCGGGTCGTCACATCCTCCTATACTTAAACATTCATTCATCCTCAAACGAGCATAGAGAACATACCTGAAGTGGAAAAAAGGTGAGGGTATCGGCTGCGCATATCCCACTCGGTCTCTCAAGTAGCCTCCTTGGCAGGATGACGCCGCCACTGGACCTTTACTGAAGCTATATCCTTTTACCCGAGCTTTCGGACCTGCCTATCTAATATTGTCACTAGCTCCTTAACATAGGTCAAGTCACTGTCCAACTGGACTGAAGTGAACTCCGACACGTGAGACGGGTCACAGTGATACCTCCGAATCATCGAAACATGAAATACCGGATGAACCCCGGCCAAAATGGGAGGTAAAGCAATCTCATTAGCAACCTTCCCAACCTGTTTCAAAATCTCAAATGGGCCAATGAACCACGGGCTCAACTTCCCTTTATTTCCAAACCTCATGACGTATTTCATAGGCGAGACCCGAAGCAAAACCCTCTCACCAACCATAAAGGAAACATCTTGCACCTTTTGGTCCGCGTAACTCTTCTGCATGCGCTGGGCCGTACGGAGTCTATCCTGAATCACCTTAACCTTCTTGACCGCATCCTGAACCAAATCAGTGCCCAATAACCTGGCCTCACCCGACTCGAACCAACCCACCAGGGATATGCATCTCCTACCAAATAAGGACTCATACGGCGCCATTTGAATACTTAACTGATAGCTGTTGTTGTACGCAAACTAAGCCAATGGCATGAACTGATCCTTCAACCCTCTAAACTCAATCATGCACGCACGGAGCATATCCTCAAGAATCTGAATTGTGCGCTCGGACTATCCGTCCGTCTAAGGGTGAAAAGCTATACTCATAGTCACCTGGGTAAACAACTCATGCTAGATGGCTCTCCAAAACCGTGATGTAAACACTGAACCCTGTATGAGATTATAGAAACTGGAATGTCGTGCACACGGACAATCTCCCTAATATAAATCCCTGCTAACCGCTTCAGTGAGTAAGAAATACACACTGGAATGAAATGAGCGGACTTGGTCAGCCGATCCACAACAACCCCAATAGAACCAATATTTCCTCGCTGTCATAAGGAGACACAGTCATAAAATCCATAGTGATCTTTTCTCATTTCCACTCCGGAATCTCCATCTGTTGGGGTAACCCTCCTCGTCTCCAGTGCTTAGCCATTACCTGCTGACAGTTGAGGCATCTAGCTACAAACTCCACTATATCCTTCTTTGTCTGCCTCCACCAGTAATGTTGCCTCAGATCGTGATAAATCTTCGCGGCACCCGGATGGATGGAGTACCGCGAGCTATGGGCCTCGGTCAATATCAACTCCCGAATATAATCAACATCGGGTACACAGATCCGACCCTGCATCCTAAATACCCCATAATCTCCAATAGTCACATCCCTAGAATCGCCATGCTAAACTGTGCCCCTGAGGACAAGCAAATGAAGGTCATCATACTGCCGCTCCCTGATACGATCAAACAATGAAGACCGAGAAACCACATAGGCTAGAACTCGACTAGGCTCCGAAAGGTCAAATCTCACGAACTGACTGGCTAAAGCCTGAACGTCCGTCGCCATAGGTCCCTCTAATGCTGGTAAATATGCCAAACTCCCCAAAATCTCCGCCCGGCGACTCAAGGCATAGGCTACCACATTGGCATTGCCCAGGTGATAAAGAATAGTAATATCATAATCCTTCAGTAGCTCCAACCATCTTTTTTTGGCACAAGTTCAGATCCTTCTACTTGAACAAGTGCTACAAACTCCAATGATTTGTATAAATCTCACAAGGCACGCCATACAAATAATGACGGCAAATCTTCAAGGCATGAACAATAGCAGCTAACTCAAGATCATGGACATGATAGTTCTTTTCATGTACCTTCAACTGTTTGGACGTGTAGGCAATCACCCTACAGTCCTGCATCAACACCGCTCCAAGTCCAACTCGGGAGGCATCACAATAAACTGTATAAGACCCCGAACCAGCAGGCAAAATCAGAATAGGGGCTGAAGTCAAAGTCATCTTGATCTTTTGGAAGCTCGCCTCACACTCGTCTGACCACTAAAAAGGAGAACCCTTCTGGGTCAATCTAGTCATAGGGGCCGCAATCGATGAGAACCCCTCCACAAAATGATGGTAATACCCCGCCAGGCCAAGGAAACTACGGATCTCTATAGCTGAGGAGGGACTGGGCCAACTCTGCATGGCCTCCACCTTCTTCAGATCTACCTCAATGCCCTCACTCGATACCACATGGCCTAGGAATGCCACAGAACTCAACCAAAACACACAGTTTGAGAACTTTGCATATAATTTCTTTTCCCTCAGGGTCTGAACCACTGTCCTCAGGTGCTACTCATGATATTCCCAATTCCAGAAGTATACAAGAATATCATCTATGAAAAAAATGACAAACGAGTTGAGATAGGGCCTGAATACACTGTGCTCCAAATGCATAAACGCTGTTGGGGCGTTGGTCAGCCCAAATGACATGACAAGGAACTCGTAATGACCATACTGAGTCCTGAAAGATGTTTCGGGATATCCGGCTCCCAAATCATTAGCTGGTGATAGCCTGAGCACATATCAATCTTAGAAAACACATGTGCTCCCTGAAGCTGGTCAAATAGATTAACAATACGAGCTAAAAGATATCGGTTCTTCATTGTAACTTAGTTCAACTGACAATAATCGATACAAATGCGCATAGAACCATCATTTTTCTTTATGAACAAGATAGGAGCACCCCACGGTGAAACACTGGGTCGAATAAAACCCTTATCACAAAATTCCTATAGCTGATCCTTTAACTCCCTCAACTCAGGAGGAGCCATACGGCAAGGAAAAATAGATATGGGCTGAGTGCCCGACAACAAATCAATACAAAAATCAATGTCCCGATCGGGCGGCATGCCCGAAAGATCATCTGGGAACACATCGAGGAAATCCCGTACCACAGGAACAGAGTCAACAGAAGAGGTATCAGCACTGACATCTCTCACATAAACAAAATACGTGGCGCACCCCCTTCTCAACCATACACTGAGTTTTTAAGAAAAGATATAACTCTACTGGAGTGTGATCAGAAGTGCTACTCCACTAAATACACGGAATACCTGGCATAGCAAGCGTTACGGCCTTAGCATGACAATCAAGAATAGCGTAATGGGGCAACAACTAGTCCATGCCTAAGATAATATAAAATTTGACCATATCAAGTAATAAAAGATCTGCCCTGGTCTCAAATCCACAAATAGTAACCAAACACGATCGATAAACACGGTCCACAACAAGCGAATCTCCCACAGGAGTAGGAACATATACAAGAGAACTCAAAGAATCTCGGGCTACACCCAAATATAGAGAAAAATAAGAAGACACATAAGAGTATGGGAAGAATAGGTCGAATAGAATCGGCACACCTCTATAAAAAACTCGGAGAAATACCTATGACGACAAAAACGGAGGAACATCCTCAGTACGGATAGGCGGGGGGAGCATATGGGGCTGTACCCATGGCCTGAGAACCCTGTGAGGCACGCTGTAGCTGAGAAGTCCGAGAAGGCATACCCCTCCCAAGTCTGGGGCATTCCCTAACCATGTGGCGTGTGTCACCACACTCTAAGCAACCTCGTGACTGACGTGACAGTGGGAACTATGAGGTACGGGTACTCCAAGACCCTTGCACAACCGAAACTCTTTGGAAACTCTGAGGTGCAAACTAAACTGGCTGACCCACAAAACCTCTACTATGACGCACCCTGCCTCAAAAATAACGACCAGTATAGCTCCCCGGCACACGAGGTCTACTCGCTCCTATGTACTCTCCTTCCTGATATCGTTTGTCCTCTACTCGGCGAGATGTCCTCACCATCTGCTGCACTGGAACCATAGCCTGTGCTGGCATGAAATGTGAACCCTGACTAATGGGAACTCGCTGCTCTTGCGTGGGGGCGGCGGGAGTATAGGTCCCTCCCTCGATCTGTGAAGTAGTAGGCACAACGTGAATCAATCCCGCCTGGATCAATATACCAAACATGCTCAGGAACTGTGCCAATGCCTCCTGAATGACTGAAGTAGTGGTGGTTGTGGGTGTGTAAGGGTCCTGAGTCCAGGCTTGATCCGCTGGCGGTACCTCCGCGGCAGCCCGCACAGGTGCCCTCGCTGCACCACGTGCTCGTGCTCGACCTCTACCCCAGCCCTGGCCTCTGGCGGCTGCAGTAGAGGTCACGGGTGTCCGATCCTCTCGAGTAGCATGTTTTCTCACCATTTGTGAGAGAATAGGAAGCAGAAGTTTAGAATTGTCCTGTCAAAAATCTTCGCATGACAGGGAAGCCAAATAAAGTGAAAATGTTTCCGAAACAGTTACATTGCCCCTCGTAGATAAGTACATACGTCTCCATAACGATCATCGAGACTCTAATAAACCAGCCTATGTCTCGTGACTCCTATAAACCTAGAGCTCTAATACCAACTTGTCACGACCCTAGTTCACCAATTGTGAACCTGTCATGACGGCACCCAGTCTCCGCAACTAGGTAAGCCTAACACATTGCAGAATTTAACAGTTCAAAATAAAAACAATAACCAAACACTAAGTAGAATAAGGAAAGTATAACAATGCCGCTTGGCACATACACTGAGTACACAACTTCTGAAAATAACCTCCTGAAACCCGGAATGCCACATGCAACACAGGCTGTGAGAACATAAGTACAACTCTAATATATGGAATGTCTAATACAACGGAAAAAAGAACAGGAAAATAGTACTGCTATTTACAGGATAGAATGGACGGAGACTCTCCGATCTGCGGACACAGCAGATATGCCTTAAGTCTCCGATAGCAAGCTCCGGACTCACTGATGATACGTCTAGCCGGATGCACCTGGATCTGCACAACAAAAGTGTGCAAATGAGTAGCATGAGTACACAACAGTGGTACTCAGTAAGTGCCAAGCCTAACCTCGGCTGGGTAGTGAAGAGGAAGGTCGAGGCCCTACTGAGAATAAACATAACAACGGTAATGAAGAATGTAAGGTAGAAATAAGCAGGAAAGCAACAATAAATAGGATAGAAGCTGCAAGTCAATGACAAATAAGCTAAGTAAAGAAAATAACACAACCAAGTATCACTCAATATAAGGATGCCATATGGAGCTCCGAGAATTGAAACCGTAGTCCATTTTACCAATGTTTGAGGATCTGCCGGGAATTGAACCCGTAATCCATCATACCAATATCAGAGGATCTCCCGGGAATTGAACTCGTAGTCCGTCATATCAATACCTGGAGGATTTTTGGAAATTGAACTCATGGTCCATCATACCAAGACTTGGAGGATCTCCCCGGAATTGAACCCATAGTCCATCATACCAAGACCTGAAGGATTTTTGGGAATTGAACCCGTTGTCCCAATTTACATTCGCAACCACAACCAAGAATTTACAAGAAAAATCAAATATGGAATCACCACAATTAGGTATAACTAACCTAGCATGCTTCACGTAGTACTATTTAGGCAAATAAGAAATTTAGCAATTTATTCCTATCTAATCATGCTTTTCTACTAACATAATTAAATCTTGCATTGGAAATTAGTCAAATAAACGAAGAAACACAGTTTAAATAATTCAAGTAAAGTGGATTTTTCAACAATTGGCACAAGTACACGCTTTTCACCTCACATACAAGGCCTTTAAAACAGCAGATAAGAAGTCCTAAGGGGAGAGGTCCCCCACACAAGGTTAGACAAGCCACTTACCTCGAATCGGTACAAAAATTGCTAAGAAACAATGCCTTTGCCACGAGTATCCGACTCCGAGTGGCCCAAATCTATTCAAACCAATTACATATTGTAAATAACATCGCAAGTAACTAACTCCACTATTAAAATTAAAGCTAAGGCACGAAAATAGGTAAAATACCAAAATGCCCCTAAGTCCAACGTCTCAAAAGCGAATGATTTTCACATTTTCAGAAACCTCGTACTCTCACGAGTCTAACCATATAACAATTTCCTAAATCGTAGGTCAAATGGCCATTCAAATCCTCACAATTAGGTCTAAGAATTTTACCCCAATTTTCATTCAAAAATCTGAAATTAAAGGTTAAAATGACGAATTGATTAGTGGGTTTTAGTCATAGAGGAGTAAGATATCATTACCAATAATTGCCTCTGAAAAGCCCTCAAAAAATCTCCTAAAACCGAGCTCTCTAGCTTGAGTTTTTGTAAAAATGGAAGAAGGGTTCGTTTTGAAATGTTAATAACTGCTCCGGAGCTTGTTCAATGCGATCGCATGAACACTAATGCGATCGCGTAGAGTAAAAATTGAGGGCCTAGAAAATGGTCTATGCGAACGCGAGGTGGAGGGTGCGATCACATAACAGGGCAAGGCAGAGCTATGCGATTGCGTAAGGACCCCTACGATCGCATAGAGCAAATGAACCCCTGAGCCACCAGCTGCATTTTCTCACTGCGAACGCGGAGAGGAATGTGCGATCACAGAGAAGAAGGAAACAAAACAATAAGATCGCGTACAAGAACCTGAGATTGCATTGAAGGAATAGAAGGCCTCCCACAAGAAGCACTACGCGATCACATGAGCACTTATGCGATCGCAGAGAAGGACTGGACCTGCAACACACAGCAGAAATCTGCTACCTTCTAAGTTTCGAAATTGTCCCGTTGAGCATCCGAAACACACCCGAGGTCCCCGGGACCTCAACCAAATCTATGGTCATATCCCATAATATCATTCAAACTTGAACCAATCCTTAAACCACCTAAAACAACGCTGGAAACTCAAATTAATCAATAATTTGAACTTAAAAACTTCAAAACTTAACCAAACTCACTTTCAACAAAACCTAACCAAAACACGTCCGATTGACTTGAAATTTTGCACGCACGTCCCAAATAACATGACAGTGCTACAGCAACTTCCGAAATCCCGTTCCGACCCTAAGATCAAATATTCACTATCGGACCGGAAACTTCAAAATTCTAACTTTCGGTATCTCTAGCCTAAATGAGCTACGGACATCCAAAATACATTCCGCCCACGCTCCCAACCTAAAATCACCTAAGGAGATAACGGAACCATCGGATTTCCATTCCGACGTCGTCTTCACACTGCTATGATTACAGGCCATTTTCCAACACTTAAGCTCTCATTTAGGGACTAAGTGTCCCAAAGCACTCCGAATTCTATTACCGAACGTCCTGACAAACCAAAATGAACTTACGAGAAGCAGTTAATGGGGGAACGAGGCATAAATTCCAAAGACTACCGGCCGGGTCATCACAAAATTATTCCAAGGGGAAGGTGTTAGGCACTCCTCAAAATCCACTAGTGTGGTTCCCGGCCAGACTATTATCATGAATAAAAGAAAATAACATATAGACAAATAAATCTTCACATAAGAGGGAGTTTTCACATAATGGTTTACAAATAATCAAAAATAGAGAGAACAATTAGACAAAAATTGTTTAAAAGAAAGAGCTAAATTGGTAAAAGAAGTAAAGAATAAAAGGGAGGGGGTTCCTAGGTTTATTAAAAATATGGATTACTCCACACAATGTCAGGTAATCTCTCCTCAATAAGGGGCTACACGTGACATTATTGCCCTTCCCACCCCGTTAAGGTATTTAAAGCACGAATTGGTCTCGATTACTTATTGCATGCTATTACTCGTCCCAATCCTATCAGTCCTGGAGGTACTTTAGGACTACTAATCCTAGGAGGGGAGGGATATCGGGATTCGTTTGAGTTTCAAAGGCAAATATCTAAGGCGACATACAAAAACACATATTGCACATTTTTAGGAGGAACATATACACAAACATAGGATCAATTATACCTCCTTAAACAGACAAGGCACATAATTAGCATGACTTTCACATACGTATTAGATCTAATTTAAAGGCGAAGGAGTTTGAATATTGAGGCAGACTGGTTTATTTCATAACTCAGACAAGAAGTCTGAGTCAGGACTGCCTGCTGATTGTAATAATTAACAAAAACAGATTAAGTTTATAATGGTTTACCCTAAGGCTTGCCCAAGTGTTGGACAAGGATCCTATGGGCATTGTATCTACTGGATTCAGAAATCAATAAAATGGTAAGGTCTGAAATAAACTGTTTGAATGCATACTGGTTAAACTCGCAAAGTGAGGGAAATCAGATTATTGAAAGAGAGGCAAGTCTTAACGAATTTATTATAAGTTCTGCAGCTGATGGTAACCACTAGATCTATATGCATAGTACACTAAATGCAGAAGACTTGCTTTAAACTTGTAAACTTTGATGTCTAGATGCAGAATTTATTTAAGAAGTATGAACATGGTATCTAGGTGTAATTAAATATGCCGAATTGAACAATCCTATAAGTATGACTTCTATATGCATTTGAATATGCAGAATTCAGGATATCTATAGACATGGTTTCTATATGAAAGTTGGATATGAAGAATTCAGAATAACCTATAAGCATGATTTCTATATGCATTTGAATATGCATAATTCAAAATGACCTATCGGCATGATTTCTATCCTTTGCATACATAATTACCCACCCTTTTTCACTAACTATCCCAAAGCATTTAGTATAAAATTTTACAACCCAGGATAAATAAAATTACATCAGAAACTATAAAAAATACAACCAGAGGAAGCCTGATCCTTGACTTCCGTTGTGAGTTATGAGATAGACCAAATCAAAGAGAACATGATCCAAAGCCTTTCTCCCATTTGAGTATTTCAAAGTTCCTAAGAGCCTTAATGGGACTCCGGGCAATGCTCACATCCAAATTTTATTATCAGAATGGGGACAAATGCAGTGTAGAAGGGCCAGCCCTCAGGTTTTAAAGTTCAGAGGGAGCTCAATGGGTCCCAAGGCAAGGCTCACAAGAGGGGGTGGAACATAAAATCTAAGAGAGAGTTCAAGTGCGGAAACAGAACTTGAAGAACTAGAGAAGTAAAGAGAAAGGGAAAGGGGTTCTGGGAAATAGCTACAGAATTAATAACTTCATACAAAAGAGATTCGGGGGTTGGGAACTGATTGCAGAGAGCCTTTGTGCTTGGCAATTAATTGATTTTGGGCATATGCAGCAATAAGGAATGTTTTTATGCTTACAAAACCATCTAGAATATACAACATACAATGGTAACACTTTAATGCTGCCATGGCTAAAACAACCATCAGTTTCAATCACACTTCAGATACACAATAGAGGCAGAATGGGTAGAAGGAGAGTGCTAAATAAGTACGGAACTAAACACAAACAGTAGGCAAACAAGAGGAAAAAGTGTTAAATAAACAAATTGTTGTGGTACTGAATCTTAATTAGGACATACCGGTTCAAAGAAAGCAAATAGAGAAAGAAGCAGGCAACATGACTTGCAAACATGGCCACAAGTAACAAGAGAGAATACTTTTAAGTATGAGTATAACTTCAGAAAACTACGAGTGTTGGTGTGTGTTTGTGTCAGTTAAAGAGCAGGTATTTATAATGTGAAAACAGGCAGAAATAAGGTAAGAAAATAATTACGGAACTAGGTACCAATTAAAGTCAATCAGTATAAGAATTCCTTTAATTAAGGAGTTCAAACTTAAACGGTAATGTAGAAAAATTATTTAAGGAAAGAGATCAAGTAAGCATCTTGTGCAAAGTAGGCAATTAGGGATAAATACATAAGAGTTTAATTAAAGGAAGAAATTTTGAAATAACCGTTTAGACAAATAAGGTATGAATCAATCAGTACATAGTAAATCAAGGAGTTAGAGATTCAAAATTACTGGTTCATGAATAAACAAAGGAAAGTTTTCAAATCATACCAAGTAATATGGGAAATTAACAAAACAAGGAAAGAAATCAATCAGACTTATAAAATAAGTCTGAAATCAGTCAAAAATTGAAAGTCATTTTAGAGGGGAAGCTCAGCACATATAAAGATTACACAAGTATTAGGCATGCGAGGCTGAATTTAGTACAAAGAGAAATGACATGCAATCACAAAATCAGTAAGTAGTCAATTATAGGAACATGGTAGTCATATAGGTCAGTTTCAGTAACTCAGCAATGGAGAACAGAGAGAGATAGAGAGTATCAAACATCATACAAAGGGTCTAGTAGAAAGACCTTACAAGAGTATAGCAGGAAACCAGAATCATATAAAGAAACAAAGGTCGAAACAAAGATTTCAAAGCCCAATCGAGCGTTAGATGAAATAGTTTCAGAAACTCGAATAAGTCCAAAGAAGCTGGGGTTTTGAAATCAAACACGTTCACAGATGAAGAACAAGCAAATCTCATAGAATGGTCTTAAAACTCAAATGAATCCCCAAATATTAGGATTTTTGCCATCAATCGAGTGTAGAGATTAAAGGACAAGTAATCAAGGAAAATATACTAACAAAATAAGTTTAGAAATCTCAGAAAGAAACTGAGATCTTTAACATGCATATTCCAGTAGAAGAAACTCATGTGAAACATAGTAAAAGAACAATATGCGAAACATCGTAGAAGAACTCATAAGAACATAGTCGAAGAACAACATAAGAAACCCAGTAGAAGAACATCATAAGAAACACATCAGAAGAAACTCATAAAAAACACAGTAAAAGAAACACATAAGAATCACAGTAGAACATGCTAAAGATCAGAAAAACCCTAAATCGGAAAAGATAAAGGTTTTCGTCTTGAAAGAAACTTTAAAAATGTTTGGAAGTTTAGGGAAAACACGGATCAAGAACAGATCTAAAGAAATCAGAAAAACCTCAAAAGTTAGGGTTTTAGAAGAATCCAAATTGTGAGAAGGGCTTGGAAAGTCGTTGATCTAAGCAGGAGAAGTCAAGACCAGGCTCGAATAACCATGGCTGGCCAAAGCAATGTCGGAGACAGCCATAAAACTTGAATCCAACAACGTCTGGGCCCTGCTTCTTCAATCTCAGGCCTTGAAACTTCAGTAACCAGGCATTTAGGAGTTATAGGAGGCCGGTTAGGACTTCAATGGCCTTGGAAGCCATGATTCCAATGATTTTTAGGGTGGAAGCGGGGGGAGGCAGCTAGGGTTCGAGAAGCTTTGAGATAGGATTGAGAGAAGGTGGAATTCAAGGGCGGCCATAGAAGCAAATGGCTAGGGTTTGGGGGGGGGGGGTAGGTCGGGTTAAAAAAGGAAGGGGTAAATATGAGCCATTGATCTAGATAATCAACGGCTAGGATTAAAAAGGAGATCCGTGCGGGTTATTTAAAGGGATCGAAGGTTGGGTAGATTTAGGATTTGGTCTGGGTAATTGGATTTGAAATCGGCTGCCAAATCTGGCTAAAATTGAAGTGTAAATGGGGTGACATTTAAATAGTCATTTTTTTCTTATTTATTTTACAAAAATAGTAGAATAATTTCTAAAATTAAATTAAAGGTACTAATATTATTAAAAATATATAATTATCAAACTAAAAGTACTGGAGTCAATTTTATAATTATGAACACAACTAAATCTTAAAATAGGCTAATATTAACAATTATACGTAATTTAGCTTTGAAAATAATAAATAAATTTGTAAAAATATACAAAAATTATCTTAGCTATATTTTAGTATAAATGTTAGAATCCAATAAATGAATCACAAAAATGATAATTTTGGGGATAATTATTAGGGTTTTCTTGATCAAATAGGGCAATAAACTGATTTAGAAAATCATTAAAACTTGAGAAAAAATAATAAAACCTTAGGACATACTTATATATACATATACATGCTATTTGAAAGGTATTTTGCATATAAAAATATACAGAAAAAGTTGAGTATCAACAGTTAGCTATTAAGAATTGATGAAATTTACTTGGTTCCCGAAGTTTGCAGCCGATGTAAGCCTTCTTGTTGTGATTGTTGAGGTCTAATTGAACGTGGTCGAGGTCTTCTATGGCTGGTCCTCCAGCTTTGACCATATCAGGGTATCTAATACCATCTCCACTAACATCACATGTCGACCTCGACCATGTTGATTGTTATGCCTCTTTTTCTTTATCCCTCTTTTGTTAAGTGGTCGTGTTGTCTAGGGCGATGCAGTAGTATTCGCGGGATATGTGTTGTTCCCCTCGTATATTGAATATTCCCTATGAAGTTGGGAACTTTATGAATTGGAAGGGACAACTCTCATAGTGTGTATCCATGGTCGACCTACTATGGCGTTGTACGATGTGTCTTGGTCCATGATGTGGAATGTGGTTTCCATAGTGATGCCACCGGCTAGAACAGGGACTGTGATTTCTCTAGATGTTTGCTCAACTGCATTGTTAAAACTAGTTAGCGTGATGCAATACGACACTATCTTATCTTCGAGTTTCATTTGTATAAATACTCAAAGATGGATAAGGCAGGCACTGCTCCCATCATCTACCATAATGCGTCTCACATCGGTATGTAAAATTCGTAAGGTAATAATGAGAGCATCAAAGTGAGGAAAAATTAAACAATTGGTATATGACTGATCGAAGATGATACTTTCTTCGAGTTCATCATATCGTTTGCGGGTGATTGACCGTTTGTGATTGTAGATAGTGATAAATTGCACGTTGTTGATGGAGGCATCATCACCACTACCGATTATCACAAGGATTGTACGAACTAGTGAGATCGGCTTCGGTGGTCCTTGGTGTGGTCCAAGTCCTCTAGAAAAGTCGGTCCTTCCTCGGCCGCTCAGTAACTCTTTGTGGTGTTCTTGTTATAACATGTTTACAACCTCCTACCTTAGGGAGATGCAATCTTTGGTTTTGTACCCTCGTTCTCGATAGAGCTCGCAGAAGGCGTATGAATTTCTAGTATCTGACCTCATCTTCTGCGGCTACATTATCTTTAGTCTGAGATTCTCCAGGAGACTATCTCTGTAGGTGACAGACAAAAGTTGTGAGCACATAATAAAGGGATCATACCTCTTTCATTCCAATGAGTACCTATCAGTGGTCTAGATGGGCCTTCTTCGTAGTAGGAGGAGGTCGCAATGGCCGTTCTGACATACAATTTATGTTGTTCCCTATTAAATCGCCGAGCTGCAAGATATCTCCTACTATCATTTCTTCGATTTTTTCTGGATTCGGCATGTACCAAGGTTAGTCGATGAGTTGGTCCGTTGAGGTCGTCCTTATCTGTTCGGACCTCAACACAATATGCATTGTGTATTTCGTCCAAAGTGGTTGGGTATACTTCATCAGCCGACTTAATAACTATCTAGTCACCCTCGATCTATCCATGCTCAGCTTGTTCTAAAAGGCTGCGACTTTCACCCCCTCGGATACGTTCCGCAAAGTTATCCTCACTAGGTTGAACCGGGTGAGGAAGTCCATTAGCCCTTCCCCTAGGGCCTATTTAATGGAAAATATGCCGTTCACTTTTGATTCAGCCTTTTTGGCCCCAGCATAGGCCGTTACGAACTTGTCGGCCATCTCTTCAAAAGTTTCTATGGAGCACGCATGTAGCTATGAATACTATGTTAATGCTCCTCCTATGAAGGTTTGGCCGAATATTTTCAGTAAAATGGAGGAGCTTGCTCTTTGGCGAGGTCATTACCTTTCACGACGGTGATGTAATGAGTCATATGATCTTCTAGGTCGGTCGTGCCATCGTATATTCTAAGGTAGGACGATATTTTGAAGGTTTTTGGTATGGAATGAGGAGCTCCATCATCGTTGTACAACTACTCTATGAATTGGTCAGTGTCCCTTTTCGGTAGCAATTCAGGGCCGCCTGGTATTTTATCGACTTGCTCTTGATGTTCTTTCATCTGATCTCGGGTTGCCTTATTTTCATTCTCCATTTCTTCCATGCTTTTTAGGGTGGATGGAAGAGTGGTGTCACCTGCATTATCAATGACATTGTGAGTTATACTTGTCATTGGATGGGGTGACCGATTGCACTGCTCGTCGTTTTATTGTATTGTGGCAAACCATATGTTTACCGCAGTTGGGCCTGGAGCGGGTTTGTTGAGGTTTCTCGTCAGTGTGTCAGTCAACCACGTCTCGAGAAGATTTTTGATAGCTGGGGGTGCCCCTTCCACCGCAGACGTAGAGGCTTCTTTACCATGAGATATTTTTATGTTGCAGTGTGGGGGTGGCAACCTATCTCACCTAGGGGATGCGCTCGGCGACTTATCTTCACCAGCTGTTTCGCAGATCTCACTGGGGATGGCTGTGAGGTTGGTCGGTGATTGCTTGTTATACTCATCAATTCTTTTCGGTTACGTAACATGATAGATTTTGCACAACGAAAGAGAGAACATATTCAGTTTTGCGACGTTAGCTATCGACATTAATTATAGATCTAGATGAAATAAAAAATTTAACTAAGAAATTCCCACAGATGACTTCAAATTGTTTGACCCAAAAATATAATCTTGGCTCAAATAATTAATTTCAGTTAAATATAGGTTAATCTTAGTTAAGAATAATTTCCTCAAATCTTGATATTAGAAAAGGTAGTTGAGAAGCGTTTTTGGAGACAATAATGATACTATATAATAAATGCCTTTCACTATTAAGAACAGTAACAATATGTATGATATGCAATAAATGGAAATATAATCGCATTCATGTAATTAAGAGTAATTTAATCAGCAAAAGGTGGAATAAAAGAACCTCCCACCTGACAATATTTGAATGATATATCCTTAAAGAATTGGAAATTCCTCAGATCTGACGAGAATCTTAGTGAAAACTGATGTCTTGTATTGAAGAATGAATCATTTTCCAAGTGTTGTTCCTACAGAATGAGTTTCACGTGCCTTTTTTCTCTTTCTTTTTTCTATTTATATGGGATCTCTTCCCAAAAAATCCTAATAGTATAAATGTAAGGAATATTCATTAGAATATTTACTACAATATTCCTTTCTAGATTCTATTATGAAAACTAGTTGTTATTGATGTAGCGGCGGTATTCGACAACGACCCTCATGGATAACATTAACCGCGACAGTCCTCGACTTCTCGACCTTGATCCTCATGATGATTTGATTGCGGCTCTCCTCTATGCCTTGACCTTGATCCTCATTGGTGTCTTGACCGTGACTCTTTGAGACTCCTCGACCATGGATAGTATGGCTTCTTGGATCATCTCGAATGATGATTTGAGGATCCTTCTCGTAATGTCATTTTGACATGAATATTCTAAGACAGATTTTGACCCATACAAAAACCAGTTGCTCTAAATTTAAGGAAACGTTAACAATTTCTTTAACGAACAATATGGGAAGCACAACCCAAGCAGGCCTCATGGCTAGTTTAGAAATTATTGAAGGCCAGAAAATACTATAGGGAAGCTCATTGGCTAGAAGGTGATGTATTGGACATTGAGCGCGTGTCTATTGAACATGTATATATGATGTTTAGAGGAGATTGGTTTGTAACAATGTTTCATCACCAAAATGGACTTTTATTCTGTATCTTGCTGCATATGGCAGCTGTCATAGGGGTGATTTATGTCACTCGAATTCTGCCCGAGGTTCACCACCATGCGGAAGTCAAGCCCAGCCTTGACTTCAACCTTTCCAACACATAGAATTATTTTAGGATGTTTGAGACTTAGAATAAAATATAGGCAGCAATAAAAGTAAGGGCACACACGAATTTACAGGATTCGCTTCCCAACTCATATTAATATGTGAATACAAGAACATAATAAAGCCAACTCTATGGACAAAAACAAAGAGCACCCTAGTTCTCTGCCCTAAAACGAATTTCTCACCATTAGGAATTACACTTAGACCTTTCTGGCTAACACTTTGCCAAGAGACTAAGTTTCTGCCTCTTTGAGAAAACCATATGCACATATTTATAGTGCAGGCTGCCCAATTACAATTGGCAGCATTTTAGACTATCAGTTGACAAGCCCCATCTGATGAGCAAACATAGGGAATGTGCTAAAAACGTGTATCACTAAGCCACACAATCAGACATAATAAAAAACATGCAATCCACTTAGCCCCATGATTAGTCCCGCTTGGATGTGGCAGTTGTAACCGCTCAACTGCCCTGTCATGTGCACTGCATGTGCTCGTTTTTACCAGCTGCTGCATGTCTAAGGCTGTCATTTTGCCCAGCTTTGTCCTTTGACACTAATTCACCACAATGTTATGACCATCACTTGCCGACTTAGCCGCATACGCCCATTTCCACAGCTGCCCGCCTATGTCAAGTCGCCCTCAACTTGATCAAATCTGCCTATGTTAATGTCATTACTTGTATTGCCTTGCTTTTCCATGTCTTGGCCCCTGCTTTGACATGGCTTTGCCTTGCCATTCTTATGCCAACACACACGTCCATGTAAAATGTACCTTGCCTCCATCAAGGTGCATTTTCCAACCCCGCATAGTCCATCATACCGAGTTGCCTATCCTGATGTTTCCTCATTTTTCAGGTTGTGTGCCAAGTCCATCATGAAAATATTTCTCACAGCCTACATCTGCCGAGGAACTTTGTCAAGGGCTAACAACAGGCTACTTAGTGAAGAAAGGCTTGGATTCAAAACCGTACGTGGATCTTCCACCTCATACGGCTTCTCTAGGAATGGAGGTATCACAATTGAATTTCTCTTACATTCTACATTCCCGCCTGAGACCACTTTTTTCCTATTGCTTCTCTGACTGGGAAAGTTAGAAAGATGTCGGAAAAGGATGAGTTGGTTAAGAAGAAGAATGAGAAGGGTCCTCTTTCATTGAGATGCCTTTTAAAAAGATTTTTCCCGCATCGGGACATATCGTGCATCTGTTGGAATGATGAAGTGGTGGCATCTGTCAACCGACCACATGCAACTCTTGACTGGGCCAACAATAACTACCCACCTATCACCTATATCAAACACAAATTCCTATCTATTGATAGAAAGATCTTTGTCAAATACCGGACTTTGCCCTTTTTTAGGAATTACTCATATCCAAAGAAGCTTTCCACAAGCAGCCCAACACATACAACAAGTTAGGGTATTTTTCACCTTTTGAATCAAACAAAGTAAGTAGTAGGGGCTTCATAGCAAATTTCATTCTAAGGCAAAGCGAAGAACCAACCTTTAATCAATAGGAGCCCTATTACGACTGTATGGAAAATCAATGGCGCCCTATATCAGATGGCTTTCACTACCCTCGTGGGCTGGGGTTGGGCCCTAGCTCGGTTTGAAACGAAGCCTCTTCAATGAGAAGGAGTGAAGGGAGAGGACTCTGCTGGCGGAAGCTACTTTGCTGATAGATCAATGTTAAACCTTGGGCTATAGCTATTCATTAACTGAAAACACAACCCATAGTTGGTAAGGATAGTAAGTATGGAGAAGATAAGAAGATAAGAAGTCAAACTAACCAACTCGGAATCTGCCTCCGATCGGAGAGTTCTCCTATTCTATTATTTATTTCCGCCTGCCCTTTTTATTTTGTATGTCCGGTAAGAAGTTGTCACGACTCAATTCCCAAACCCGATCGTGATGACGCCTCTCATTACGACAAGGACAGCCTGACCAATATAAAACTCCTCTTGAAGCAATTAATTAACATAAACATTCTAAACATGATTTAATAACCATAATATATGGAAATAGAGACTACAATAAGGGAAACTATCCTTACACAGCCCAAATCGGGGTGTCACAAGTCATGAGCAACTAAGAAGAATCCAGTACAAGTTTATGAAATATGGAATCCGATACAACAATATCTGGAAAACTTAAAAGTATAAGATAGAGGATGCATGGGGGCTGTAGACGCTGACAGCTACCTCGTAGTCTCCGAAACACTGCCTGGCTGGGAAGATCAGCGCTCAGGAGTGGACTATGCGATGCCTGAATATGCACAAATGGTGCAAGGAGTAATGTGAGTACTCCGACCCAGTGAGTAATAATTACAAATAAGGATTGAAAGCATGAAACACGTAGAGGCACAAACCAATTCTATATTAAAGCAGTAAAATCATTTAAAGCAGTAAAACAGTAGAGAAATCCATTGAAATCACTTATAAACAAGTAAAACAAGTAATTTGACAAGTAAATAACAAGTATAAATTTGCCCGTCGGGTACAGTGTAACTCGCTCGAAACATTATCAACCCCACGGACACACTCTCAGTACAGTATCAACCCCTCGGGCTCACTCTCAGAATAATATGGGTCCCGCACTCACTGTGGGTGTGCAGAATTCTTAGGGGCCCCTTACGGCCCAAGCGTTATATCAAGCAACCACGTGGCATCATCACTCGGCACTCGGCCTCACATCACTCAAGCCACCTCATGGCATATAAAGTAACTCAGCCCTCGGCCTCATATCACTCAGCATATCCTCACATATGGCCCTTGGCTTCACTCAGTTAAGGCTACAAATTTCACGGTTCCAAACCGGAACCAGACCGGAACCGCGGTTTTGGCGGTTCTTCCGGTTCCGGCGGTTCCCCGGAACCGTGATGGGGCGGTTCCACCCGTTGGAACCGCGGAACCGCCAGAACCGGACCGGTTCTGGCGGTTCCAAACGGTTCTGTAACGATAATTATTTTAAAAAAAAAATTTCAAACGGCTCCAAACGTTCCAAACAGCTCCAAACGGTTCCAAACAGTTCTGGCGGTTCCAAACGGTTCCAAACGGCTCTTTTTCAAAAGTAGCCGATTGGAAGTTTAAAATAGCCATTTGGCCCCCAAACTTTAATTTAACCCCAAACTTTATAATAATTACATTTTTTCTCATTTCTCAACTATAAATACAGCCTCATTCTTTTATTTTTATTCACCAATTCATCAATATCCCTCAATCTCTCTCAATCTTTCTCAAGCTCTCTTTCAATCTTTCTAGTGCAAGTGCTTAATTTATTGTTGCAAATTCGTGAAACATTGTGAAGTTGTTGGATTGAAGTTTTCAAGTGTTCAATTTCAACGATTTTCAATTTTCAAGAAGTTGTTCGTCAATCCGGTAAACTCATTTCAACCCTTACGTGCTAATTATTATGTCATTTTCGTTGAAAAATATGTTCGGTAAAGGAAAAGCTAAAACCGGTGAAAGTAGTGGCCAAAATACTACCCCTCCCCCGGTTGATGACAATCTCAACATAAAACCGAAAGTTGAATTCTTGCTTGGTAATAAATTGGTGGAGGGAACATCTCTAGAGATTTTGGAGAAAGAAGGTACAAAGGACAACGTCACACCATCTTTGCAACACCATGTTGATGGCTTGGAAGAAGGTGCAATGGAACAGGTGGTTTTATCTCAATGGGGTGGTTCAAATAAGGCAGGATTTAAAGTAGTGCCTTCAAACACTAAGAAGTCCATTCACCTTGATGGTGTGTTCAACATTGTATCGTACGACATGTGGGTGCAACTGTCAATAGAATTAACCCCAAGGAACAAGAAGAAGCGTTCACCACATGGGATAACTAAGTTAAGTCATGTTCACGGAATAATGCATAAATTATGATGTAACTTGTACATTGGCATGTCTTCTTTTAGTTTTTTTTCCATTAGGGGAAGAAAGACTAAGAAAGATATGCCATTTTGGTCAATAAATATGCTCTTTATCATATCCTTGAATATCTTTTGTCTCAATATTTCTTTGTCTTTACTTCTATATCAATCCTTGAATATTTATATAACATACAATATATAACATACAACACAATATACTAATGACAACATTCTTTTATCAATATATACTACTTATATACAATTTATACTAATTACTAACTACAACACAATATACACTACTTATATACAATATATACTACTTAAATACAATATCAACTACTTATATACAAAATATACACTACTTATATACAAAATATACACTACTTATATACAAATATACTCTACTTATACACAATATATACTAATTACCAAACACAATATATACTATACAAATAACATAGTACACCATATAAAATATATTCTACAATATACTAATGACTACTAAACAAGATATTGATTAAAAAAAAGAAATTCAGAACCGCCAGGAACCGCCAGAACCGCCGGAACCGGAACCGGAACTGCCAGAACCGGAACCGGATGGTTTCGGAACCGTATGGTAGCGGTTCCGGCTCCGGAACCGCCAGAACCGGAACCGCAGACCCAAATAGACCCAGAACCGGAACCGGATACAGCCTTACACTCAGTGATCATCACAAGACCCTCGGCATCAGTAAAATAGTAGTGCTCAGCCCAAACATCATTAGAAATATCATATAAATCTCAAAATTTGAGTAAAAGTGGTTGAGTTAGTAAAATAGTATAATCCAATAGGACTGAGTTCAAGTAATATGTCAAAATAGTGAGAAACAGTGATAAAAGTCAACGAAGGATTCAAATAATCAGCATTAAGCCCAAGTATGGCAATGAGTCCAAATCATGGTGAAAACAAACAAGTCTCAGCCAAATACACGATAAAAACATCATTCGGGACGGACCAAGTCACAAACCCCAATACTGAACGACCCCGCGCTCGTCATAAGTGTGTGCCTCACCTCAATATAGAACTACGTTGTGCAATTCGGGGTTTCAAACCCTCACGACATCATTTATAATCACTACTCGCCTCGAACCAACTAATACTCTAGTTAGCGAAGCATTTGCCCCTCGAATTGGCCTCCACACTCGTCGAATCTGACCAAAATCATAACGAATACGTCAAAATATGCTAAGGGAATAGAACCCAATCGAAAGTAATCGAAAAATATCAAAAATCCCAAAATTGGCAAAACCCGAGCCCTGGGCCCACTTCTCAAAACTCATAAATATTCACATAATTGGATTTCTTATCTAGCCACGAGTTCATACACATCAAAATTACAAGAATCAGAGTTCAATTGACCCCTAAAATCCCTAATCTTAGCTCTCATAAGTTCCAGCCCAAACCTCAATTTTTGGTCCATGATTCCTTAATTTGTTTCAGTCTTACTTCATGTAATAACACCATAGGATTGCGTTTTAGGTCCATAAATCCTTACCTTATCGAAGCTCCTTGAAACCCTTCCTCAAAATCGCCCACAATTCTCCCAATCTGAAGTTAAAAATGACTATCCCTTCAAAATTCGCGAAGAAGAACTTAAATACCTTCTGCTAAGTCATAACCGCATCTGCGGTCGACTTCCCGCTTCTGCGGTCAAAGCTCCGCGTCTGTAGAGATCACGTAACTCCCAGAAGTCGCTTCTCGACAAAAATTCTTCATCCGCGGCTTCACAGATGCGGCTCCTCGTCCGCTTCTGTGGAAGTAGCTACCCAGACTAAAACTCGCACCTGCAGCCTCTCCTTCGCAGCTGTGACGCCGCACCAGCGGTCCCCAATCCACAGTATACCAGAAGCAATAGAATTTTAGAATTTGCACAAGTCCAAAACATCCCGTTAGTCATCCGAAATCACCTTGAGGCCCTCGAGACCTACACCAAAAATACCAACACCTCCTAATACATCATCCAAACTCGTTCCAATCATCAAAACACCTCAAAAAACACCAAAACCATTAAATTACATCAAATCCAAGCCTGAGTACTTCTAAAACTTCCGAAACAGGTGTTCGATAAAAAACCCAACCAAATCACCTCCGAATAACCTGAAATTTTGCACACACATCCCAAATCACCTAACGAAGCTATTGCAACTCTTGGAATTCCATTTCGACCCTCGGGGATGATTTGTCACCTACTAACCGTAAATCATCGAAATGCTAACTTTGCCAAAACAAGCTAATTTCTACACCGGACCTCCAAAACCACTTCCGATCACGCTCCTAAGTCAGAAATCATCCCCGAAGCTAACCGAATCACTGAAAATCACATCTGAGCCCTCTAACTCATAGGTTAACATCCTGTTGACCTTTTCAAATCAAAGCTTCCTTAAAGAGACTAAGTGTCTCATTTCCTACCAAGACCAATCCAAATCGACTCGATCATACCAAATATAGATAATGAAGCATGAAGAAGCATAAAATGGGGGAAACGAGATGGTAACTCATGAGACGATTGGACGGGTTGTTACATCCTCCCCAACTTATATAAACGCTCATCCTCGGGAGAGTCAAGAAACATACAAGAAACCTCAAATATGTGAGGATATCTGCTATGCATCTCTCGCTCGGTCTCCCAAGTAGCCTCCTCCATGGGCCGACCTCTCCATTGCACTTCTGCTGAAGCTTTATCCTTTTACCTCAACTTTCGAACCTAACGACCCAAAATAGCCACTGGCTCATCATCATAGGTCAAATCATCATCCAACTGAATAGTGATGAAGTCAATAGCATGAGATGGGTCCCCAACATACATTCGGAACATAGAAATGTGGAACACCGGATGCACACTCGACAAGCTGGGTGGCAAAGCAAGCATATAAGCCACCTCCCCAGTCCTCCGAAGCACCTCGAAAGGCCCAATATATCACAGACTCAATTTCTCTTTCTTTCCATATCTCATAACACCATTCATGGGCAAAACCTTCAGCAAGACTTCCCACTAACCATATAAGGCACATCTCGAACCTTCCGGTCTGCATAACTCTTCTAATGCGACTGCGCTGTACGAAGTCTCTCATGTATCACCTTCACCTTCTTTATGGCATCCTGAACCAAATCTGTCCCCAACAGCCTAGCCTCAATGGGCTCGAACCAACCACCTGGAGATCTACATAGTCTCCCATACAAAGCCTCATACGGTGCCATCTGGATACTGGACTGATAGTTGTTGTTGTAGGCAAACTTTTCAAGCGACAAGAATTCATACTGAGAACCCCAAAATCAATAACACATGCACACAAAATGTCCTCCAGTATTTGAATGGTATGCTCGGACTGCCCGTCCATCTGAGGATGAAACGGTGTGCTCAACTCCACCTGAGTACCCAACTCTCGCTGAAAAGTCCCCTAAAAATAGGAAGTAAACTGAGTGTCTCTATCTGAGATGATGGAAAGTGGAACACAATGAAAACGAACTATCTCTCGGTAAAGATCTCTGCCAACCGCTCTGAAGAATAGGTAGTACACATCGAAATGAAGTGCGCGGACTTGGTCAGCCGATCCACAATCACCAAAATAGCATCAAACTTCTTCAATGTCCGAGGAAGATCACTCACAAAATCCATAATGACTCTCTCCCACTTCCACTCTGGAATGACCATATGCTAAAGCAAGCCACCCGGTTTCTGATGCTCATATTTCACCTACTGACAGTTGAGACACTAAGCCACAAATCCTACAATATCTTTCTATATTATTATCCACCAATAGTGCTGCCTCAAATCCTGATACATCTTCGAGGCACCCGGATGAATGGAATATCGCGAGCTGTGGGCCGCTTACAGAATCAACTCTCTAAGAAAATCCACATTTGGCACACAAATCCGGCCCTGCATCCTCATTACCTCATCATCACCGATGGTCACCTCTCTGGCATCATCATGCTGAACCCGATCCCTAAGGACAAGCAAATGCGGATCATCATACTGGCGCTCACTCATGTGATCATATAAATAAGACCGAGAAACCACACACGCCAACACCCGACTAGGATCCAAAATATCTAACCGCACAAACTAATTGGCCAAGTCATGGACATCAACTGCAAGGGGTCTCTCCCAAACTGGAATGTACGCCAAACTCCCCATACTCACTGCCTTTTGGCTCAAAGCATCATCCACTACATTGGCCATTCCCGGATGATACATAATCGTAATATCATAATCCTTAAGCAACTCTAGCCACCTCCGCTGCCTCAAATTAAGATCCTTTTACTTGAACAAATGTTGAAGATTGCGATAATCGGTGAATAAATCACAAGATACGACATACAAGTAGTGCCTCCAAATCTTCAATGCATGAACTATGGAAGCCAACTCCAAATCATGAACATGATAGTTCTTCTCATGGGGCTTCCACTGAAGAGAAGCATAAGCAATCACTCTACCCTCCTGCATCAATACATAACCAATCCCAACTCTCGATGGCAAAACCAATACTGGAGCCGTGGTCAACGCTGTCTTGAGCTTTTGAAAGCTCTCCTCGCACTCGTCCGACCATACAAATGGTGCACCCTTCATAGTCAACTTGGTCAAGGGCGAGGCAATAAATGAAAATCCCTAAACAAACTAGCGATAATAACCTGCCAAACTGAGGAAGCTATGAATCTCAGTGGCTGAGGACGGTCTAGGCCAACTCTACACCGCCTCTATCCTCTTTGGATCAACCTGAATACCCACGCTGGACACAACGTGCCCCAAGAAAGCCATTGAACTGAGCCAAAGCTCACACTTGGAGAACTTTGCATAAAGCTTCTCCTCCCTCAATCTCTGCAATTAAACTCGCAAATGCTCTGCTTGCTCCTACATGCTATGCGAGTACACCCGAATATCATCAATGAATACTATAACAAACGAATCCAGATAAGGCCAAAATACATTGTTCATCAAATGCATGAAAGCTGCTGAGGCATTGATCAGCCCAAAAGACATGACAGAAACTCATAATGACCATATATGTTCCTGAATGCAGTCTTAAGAATATCTGAATCCCTGATCTTCAACAGGTGATAACCCAAACGGAGATCAATCTTAGAGAATACTTTCGCTCCCTGAAGTTGGTCGAATGTATCATCAATATGAGGCAATGGATACTTGTTCTTCACTTTTACTTTGTTCAATTTCCTGTAATCAATGCACATTCTCGTTGTGCCATCCTTCTTCTTCACAAACAAAACTAGTGCACCTCACGGTGACACACTAGGCCGAATGAACCCCATTTATAGGAGCTCCCGAGGCTGATCCTTCAATTCTTTCAACTCCGCTGGTGCCATACGATACAAGGTAGTAGAGATAGGCTGAGTGCCCGGCACCAGGTCAATACCAAAATCAATATCTCTGTCCGGCGACATGCCTTGCAAGTCTCAAGGAAACACATCAGGAAAATCCCGCACAACTGGGACAGAATCAATACTAGGAGTCTCAACTCCAACATCCCTCACAAATGCCAAATATGAAAGACAACCCTTCCCAACCATTCACTGGGCCTTCAATAAAGAAATTACTCTACTAGGCACATAATCAATCAAACCATGCCACTCGATACGCGGTACACCCGGCATAGCCAAAGTGATTGTCTTAGCATGACAGTCTAGAATAGCATGACACGGAGATAACCAATCCATGCCTAAAATAACATCAAAGTCCACCATGCTCAATAGCAATAGATCAATTCGGGTCTCCAGACCACCAATAATCACAACACATGACCGGTACACACGGTCCACAACAATAGTATCGCCCATCGGGGTATATACATGAATAGGTAAAGCAAGAAACTCACAGGTCGTACCCAAATAACAAGCAAAATATGAAGACATAAGAATAGGGGGAACCGGGATCAACTAATATAGAGGCATATCTGTGGAAGACTAAAACAATAGATGTAATGACAGCATCTGAAGCAATAGCATCGGTCCTACCTAGAATAACATAAAAACGAGCCTGGCCACCACCTTGATTCACCTCCACCTCTAAGGCGACCTTCCTAACCTCCACCCCGATCTAGCTAGGCGGGTGGTGAAGAAACTATAGCAGAAGAGGGGGCTGACCCCTCTGATGAGATGAACTAGCAATACGGCGAGGACACTGCCTCCACTCATGCCAAAAATCTCTACACTAAAAAAAACTCCCAGGTGCTGGAGAATGGGACTGAAGGGAACCCCTCACACAGGAGTGACTAGATGATGCACTCGGCATGGAAGAACCCTAAACAGACGGGGCACGAGATGGCCTCTGAGCTAGAAGGGCACTGAGTAAAGGCTGATCCTGCTGAGAACCATGATAACCACGACCTGAAGATGCCCCACAATACTTGGGACGGGCCGACTGAGCGGGCCTGAAGGAATGGCCTTTACCATGCTTTAAATGGCCCCTAGACGGAGCACCACTAGAACTGCCAGAACCTCGAGGCCTCTTGGCCTCCCTCTCCTCTCTATCTTGACGGCGAGCTATCTCAATCTTACTAGCGATATCGACCACCTCCTCAAAAAAATTCCCAAAACTCTCTCTCTCTCTCTACTCATCAGAATACGAAGATGATAATTAAGGCCATCCACAAACCTCTTGATCCTCTCACGATCTGTCTGAACCATCCAGGATGCATGGTGAGCCAGCTCAAAATACCTCGCCTCATACTGGGACATAGTCATATCCCCCAGCCGAAGCCACTCAAACTGTCTATGCAGCTCCTCCATGCGGGACTGCGGTACATACTTCTCCAAGAAGAGAGTGGAGAACTCCTGCCAAGTCAAAGGCGCTGCACTTGCCGGCCTACGCCTCCCACCAAGTGAAGGCAACCTAGTGAACTGAAAGGTGGTAAATGCCACACTGCTAGACTCAAGAATCCCTGCCATACAGAGCATTCGCTGACACTTGTCGAGAAAACCCTGGGCATCCTCGCCCTCAGCACCACTGAATGAAGGAGGTTGGAGCCTACTAAACCTCTCGAGGCGACGCTGCTCATCATCTAGCATAATTGGTACAATGAACTCCTGAGATGGTGCAACCGGTTAGGCTGGAGGTGCCACGGTGTCTGCAATCCATGGACTACCTGCTCAGGTGTGCGAGCAGTAGGGGTCTGAATACCTCCCCCGGCCTGTGAAGTAGATGTTGCTATGGTAACAGAAATTGCCTGAGCAAGGCCAGTGCAAATTGATAAGATCTGAGCCAAGGCCTCCTTAAGACCCCAAATCATGATTGGCATAGCTGGTGCCTAAACTGGTGTTGCTCGAGCATCCATAGCTGGAGCCTGATCCTGAGCTTGTGCAGTTGGTGGATCAACAGGTGCTGCCCTTGCCGCTCTACCTCTGCCATGACCACGACTGCATCCACGGCCCAAGCCGGAGTGTCACAAGTCATGAGTAACTAAGAAGAATCTAGTACAAGTCTATGAAATATGGAATCCGATACAACAATGTCTGGAATCATAAAATGATAAGATAGGAGAGGCACGGGGGCTGTGGACGCTGACAGCTACCTCGTAATCTCTGAATCATTGCCTCAGCTGGGAAGATCAGCGCTCAAGAGCAGGCTCTGCGATGCCTGAATCTGGACACACGGTGCAGGGAGTAATGTAAGTAATCCGACCCAGTGAGTAATAATTATAAATAATGACTGAAAGCATGAAACACGTAGAGGCACAAAGCAATTCTATATTAAATCAGTAAAATCATTTAAATCAGTAAAACAGTAGAGAAATCCGTTGAATCGTTTATAAACAGGAAAAATAAGTAATTGGACAAGAAAATAACAAGTAGGAATTCGCCCCTCGGGTACAGTATAACTCACTTAGAACAGTATCAGCCCATCAGGCTGACTCTCAGAATAATATGGGTACCCACGCTCACTGTGGGAGTGCAGAAACCGGAGGGGACCCTTACGGTCCAAACGCTATATTAAGCCAGCTCGTGGCATCATCACTCGGCAATTGGCCTGACATCACTCAAGCCACTTCGTGGAATATAAAGTAACTAAAGCCCTCAGCCTCATATCACTCAGCATATCCTCACATATGTCCCTCGGCCTCACTCAGTCCAAAAACTCATCACAAGCCCCTCGGCATCAGTAAAACAGTAGTGCTCAGCCCAAACAACATTAGAAATATCATTTAAGTCTCAAAATTCTAGTAAAAGTGGTTGAGTATGTAAAATAGTATAATCCAATAGGACTGAGTTCAAGTAATATGTCAAAATAGTGAGAAAACAGTGATAAAAGTCCACAAAGGATTCAAATAATCGGCATTAGGCCCAAATACGGCAATAAGCCAAAATCATGGTAAAAACAAACAAGTCTCAGTCAAATACGCGATAAAAACATCAATCGGGGACGGACAATGTCACAATCTCGTATAGTGAATGACCCCGCGCTCGTCATTAAGCGC
Source organism: Nicotiana benthamiana (assembly GCA_034376525.1). NCBI lineage: Eukaryota > Viridiplantae > Streptophyta > Magnoliopsida > Solanales > Solanaceae > Nicotiana > Nicotiana benthamiana. The sequence continues at coordinate 41,231,264 of CM067339.1, read as the reverse complement.
GTGTCTCACCTCAATATAGCACTACGTTGTGCAATCCGAGGTTTCAAACTCTCAGGACATCATTTACAATCACTACTCATCTCGAACCGGCTACAACTCTAGCTCGCGATGCCTTTGCCCCTCAAATCGGCCTCCACGCGCGTCGAATCTGACCAAAACCAAAATGAATACGTCACAATATGCTAAGGGAATAGAACCCAATCGAAAGCAATCAAAAAATATCAAAAATCCCAAAATTGGCAAAACCTGAGCTCCGTGCCCTCTTCTCAAAACTCAAAATTTTTTACATCATTGGATTTCTTATCTCGCCACGAGTTCATACATATCAAAATTATAAGAATTGGAGTTTAATTGACCCCTCAAAAACCCTAATCTTAGCTCTCTTAAGTTCAAGCCCTAACCTCCATTTTTAGCCCATGATTCCTTAATTTTCTTTAGTCTTAATTCATGTAATAACACCATAAGATTGTGTTTTAGGTCCAAAAATCCTGGCCTTATCAAAGCTCCTTGAAATCCCTTCTCAAAATCACCCACAATTCTCCCAGTCCGAAGTAAAAAATGACTAACCCTTCAAAATTCGCAAAGAAGAACTTAAATACCTTCTGCCCCGTTATAACCACTCTGCGGTCGAATCCCCGCTTCTGCGGTACCACTTCTGCGGTCAAAGCTCCGCATATGCGGAAATCACTTAACTCCCAGGAGTCGCTTATGCGACAAAATTTCTCCATCTGCGGCTTCGCAGATGTGGCTCCTCGTCTGCTTCTGCGGAAGCTGCGAAAGCACCTACTAGACTAAAACTCGCACTTGCGAACTCTCCTTCGCACCTGCAACGCCGCACTTGCGGTCCTCATTCCACAGGTACGGAAATACCAGAAACAGCAGAAAATTCAGAATTTTCACAAGTTCAAAACTTCCCGTTAGCCATCTGAAAATACCCCGAGGCTCCTGGGACCTCAACCAAAAATATCAACACCTCCTAAAACATCATCCAAACTCGTTCCAATCATCAAAACACCTTAAATAACACCAAAACCATTAAATTACATCAAATCCAAGCCTAAGTTCTTCTAAAACTTCTGAAACATGCATTCGATCAAAAACCCAACCAAATCACCTCCGAATAACCTGAAATTTTGCACACACATCCCAAATCACCTAACAAAGCTACTGTAACTCTTGGAATTACATTCCGGCCCTTGGATCAAAATCTCACCTACCAACCAGAAATTACCAAAATACTAACTTCGCTAAAACAAGCTAATTTCTACACCGGACCTCCATAATTACTTCCGATCACCCTCCTAAGTCATAAATCATTCCCCGAAGCTAATCGAATTACCGGAAATCACATCCGAGTCCTCTAACCCATATGTCAACATCCGATTGAGTTTTCCAAACCAAATATTCCGTAAAGAGACTAAGTGTCTCATTTCCTACCAAGACCAATCCAAATCGACTCGATCACACCAAATACAGATAATGAAGCATAAAATAGAGGAAATGTGGCAGTAACTCATAAGACGACATGCCGGGTCATCACAAAAGTTATTAGTGAATCTCCTCCCTTTCATTCGGTTCGTGAGAATCTATATTCTTAACCAATGAACAAAAAAGGGTTCAAAAGTTTGAGTTTAATAAAGGGCATACCAACACAAAATACGTCAATAAGTTGGTTGTTAGAATGAATGAATGAGGTCGCCACTTCTCCCTATGGAAACTAACCTTAGTGTGAAAATATTATTGCGGGATAAGCTTTTTGAATCAATAAAGAAAGCCTATTGAATAAGCTTTTGGGAATAAAAGAGGAAGGGGAATATGCCAATGAACTTTAAGCAGGGGAAAAAGTTGGGGATCGCAATGTTCTTTATTAATGATGCGGCTACTTGACGAAAGGAACGGACAACCTTTCACTTTTGAGTTTATGGATTGGAAGATTTCCCTGTAGGTGGTCCGCTTACTGTGCTATTTCAACGCTTCGAGGTAGAAGATGTTGAAGGAACAAAGAGGACGAAGAGTCCGATAATGGTTGATCTTTAAAGGCCCCTAAGAAAGAGGCTTAAGTCATCGATGAAATTCGATAACGCTTTTTTTTATTGGTGGTCCGCTCCGCAAGTAAGGAGTGAGCTAAGTAAATCTTTCCTGAAAATGAATGAGATTCGATTCTTTTTCCTTTATAGTTTTTGTTTTGTCATTTTTTTCCTTCGTCTCTATGATCCCAAAACTTCACATAATATGTATCATTACATTCCCGTCTCAAATTTGTTTTTCAATTTCTAATCAACTACCATTTGTGAATGTAGATTGTGTCGAGGATATACTGTGGCTAGTAAGTCATTTCATGAACAATCTATTTTTTTCTTTATGCAGTGCAGCAATTGAGACTCTCAATCACTTATTTTTTGGATGCCCTTTCTCAATTAACCTTTAGAGCTCCTTTGGCTTACCGGTTACAATAATAGGGAAGTCCAAAGCTCTTCCAAATGCGTCTAAAATTTTAAAAATTCATAAACAAGTTAAGGTTTGAACCCAAATTCTTCATAATACATGTATTACAATCGACCGGAGAGCTGTAAATAGCTAGTGTACCAATCTCTCTCATAAAATTATCTATATCCATTTGATTTTACATATTATTTATATACTATTTGGATTAGCCCGGGCCCAATTACCATAGCCAATTTCAAGTTCTACACAGTTTGTGTGCTTACATACAAGCAAGGTGGTCAACGAAAATATTATCATCATGGAAAGAGTCATTTCTGATTATGTGAGAATGTTCAATGTAGCTAGCAACTGGGCCAGAAGCTCTCTCTCATCAAAAAGAAGATAATATTATGTGTACTTATGTGAAAGCAAAACTGAACTCACCCCAAATTGAACATTATTATCCGTAAATAACTGGCAAAAAAGCAAAAATCGACTTTGCAGAAGGAAATAAAAAGTTGATCCAGTATTTTTTTATCATATCAAGTGTTCTACTCAAATGTGAAATTTCATAACAGTTAAGCCTCCAACGGACAAAACAAACTAATAAGGCAAATCCATGTACATCATACAATAAACAACATTAGGAACTTCACTTCTGTTAGAATTTTCAAACTCTCCTTTCACTCCTCACCGTCCATCTAGAAGGAGCATATATTGAATGTTAGAATTCCAAACTCTTCCACCGTCCATTTAGCAGGAGCATGTATTGAAAATGTGGGAATTTTACCATTCAAAGGTTGGTGGCATACCATGGTTGGTGGCACCTACCTAGCCATATTTCTTGGACCCAAATTTGCATATTTTCACACTTCTTTTTATTACTATATATAGGAGTAGTGTTGTTTGAAATTGTATGAGATGTAAGGAGAAGAAAAACAAAGAGAAAACAAGAGAGAAGTCAGTTTGTAAAAAGAGAGAATAGAGTGCCGAAGCACTTAGAGTGAAGAGAAAGAAAAATATAGTGTTTGTGTGTGTTTTTAGTTGTATTACAAAATAATTTGAGAGAGTGATTGTGAGATTAAAAATATTATATTTTGTGGTGTGTTGTTTGTATTCTAGTCAATTTAATACAAAAGTTTCTTTTCAATTACCCATCATTTCTTTTATATTTCCAACAAGTGGTATCAGAGCCACGTTCGATCAAAAATGGCAGATATGATGCAGCCACAAATTCCAAAGTTGTCAAAGACAAACTATGGAAATTGGAGTATTCAGATGAAGACTCTACTAGGTTCCCAAGAAATATGGGATCTTGTAGAAGATGGATACACGGAGCCCGCTAATGCTGCAGCTGATGTAGCCTTATCAGAAGCACAACGAAAGACGCTTAAAGATTTACGAAAGAAGGACAAGAAGGCTCTTTTCTTAATTTTTCAAGGTGTTGATGAATCAACCTTTGAAAAAATCTCAGATGCAAAATCATCAAAGGAGGCATGGGAGACATTACAGAAGTCTTGCCAAGGAGTAGACAAAGCCAAAAAGGTGCGGCTCCAATCACTTAGAGCCGAGTTTGAGAACCTGAAAATGCAAAGTGGAGAGCCTGTTTCAGAATATTTCTCAAGAGTGCAAAAGGTGGCCAAAGAGATGAAAGACATGGAGAGATTCTAGATGATGTTAGAGTCATGGAAAAAATTCTACGCTCACTAACAAGAAAGTTCGATTACGTTGTCACTGCCATTGAAGAAGCCAAAGACTTGTCAGTTATATCAATTGACGAGCTTGTGGGTTCTCTTCAAGCTCACGAGCAAAGAATGAATCTGAATGAAGGCTCTAACAATTTAGAGCAAGCTTTTCAAAGCAAGTTGTCTCTTGATGGAAACCAAGCAAGGAGCAATTTTTCACGTGGCAGAGGAAATCGTGGTGGATACAAAGGAGGTTTCAATACCCGCGGAGGATTCAACACTCGAGGTGGACGTGGCGGACGAGGTGGTTATGACCAAAAAATTAGAAAAATTCACACAGATGCAGCAACATATGGACGTGGTCGAGGAACATATAATCGTGGCCGAGGTCGCGGTTTCATAACCCGAGGAGGAGGAAGATTTCAACAAAGAAGTGATAAATCCCAGTTGCAGAGTTATAATTGCAACAAATTTGGCCATCTCAGCTATGAGTGTAGAGATGCAGCTAACGTCGAGGAAAGGAGTAATTATACAGCAAATGAAGAAAAAACTGATGAATCCGCCGTGTTGTTCACTTAACAAAGGTGAAGAAGATAGCACAAAGAATGTCTGGTACCTTGATACCGGAGCCAGTAATCATATGTGTGGAAGAAAGGAGCTATTCACAGAATTAAATGAAGAAGTTCAAGGAGAGGTGACTTTTGGAGACTCATCAAAAGTTCCAGTCAAAGGCAAAGGGAAGATTATGATTTTCACAAAGAATGGTGGCAAGTCGTATATCTCGGAGGTCTATTATATTCCATCCTTGAAAAGCAACCTTCTCAGTATTGGTCAGCTTTTGGAGAAAGGATATGATATACACATGAAGAATAATTCTCTTGTCATAAGAAATCAAAGGGAGAGTTGATTGCAAAAGTTGATATGACAAGAAATCGCCTATTCAAGTTAAATATCCAGACGGAAGCCATAAGATGTATGAAGGCCATCACAAAAGACAGTTCGTGGTTGTGGCATCTCAGATTTGGGCATCTTGGATTCACTGGATTAAAGTTGTTGTCAAAGGCAAATATGGTGAGTGGATTGCCACAAATAAATCAACCAGATCAGTTGTACGAAAGTTGCATGAAAGGAAAGCAACACAGACAAAGTTTTGAAGTTGGAAAGTCATGGAGAGCCAGGAGACCATTGCAGTTGGTTCATTCGGATATTACTGGTCCGTTTGACATTCCATCACTTGGAGGAAATAGGTATTATATCACCTTTATTGATGATTTCAGTAGAAAAGCCTGGGTGTATATAATCAAAGAAAAATCAGAAGCCTTTGATAAATTCAAGAAATTCAAAGCAATGGCAGAAAAGCAAAGCGGTCAGTATCTCAAGATACTCAGAACAGATAGAGGAGGAGAATATACTTCCAAATTATTTGATGAGTTTTGCAAGCATGGAATAGTTCATCAATCGACAGCTGCCTACTCTCCACAACAAAATGGGATTGCAGAAAGAAAGAATCGTACAATTCTTGATATGGCAAGGAGCATGCTAAAAGAAAAGCACCTGCCAAGAACATTCTGGGCTGAAGCAGTTCAATGTGCTGCCTATCTCCTAAATCGATGTCCAACAAAAAGCGTGCAGTTCAAGATGCCAAATGAAGCATGGAGTGGCAAGAAACCTGAAATAAGTCATCTAAGAATTTTTGGTTGTATAGCATATGCCCACATTCCAGATCAAAGGGGAAAGAAGCTGGATGATAAAGGAGAGAAATGCATTTTTATTGGCTATGATCTCAGGAGTAAAGCTTACAGACTGTACAATCCTCTAACGAAAAAGGTGATCATCTCAAGAGATGTAGAGTTCGATGAAGCAAATTACTAGAGATGGAACGAAGAAGAAAAGAAAGTGGAAGGCTTATTCTTTAAAGATGATGATGACTCAGAAGAGAAGACACTTCAAGAAGGAAATAACCAAAGTCCTCCACCAAGTCCTATGCCAACAACACCTGCAGCTATACCATCATCTTCAGGAAGCAGTACCAGCAGCAACAGTTCAGGGGGAGCACCAGCAAAAATGAGAAGCCTGAGTGATATCTATGATGCTACAGATTCAGTACAAACTACACTTAAATATTCATTATTTTGTTTGATGGCTGAATGTGATCCAGTAACATATGAAGAAGCTGCAGAAGATGAAAAATGGAGGAAAGCCATGAATGATGAAATTGCTGCTATCAAAAGAAATGACACGTGGGAGCTTACAACCTTGCCAGAAGGTCACAAGACAATCGGAGTAAAGTGGGTGTACAAGACAAAGACCAACCAAGAAGGAAAAGTTGAAAAGTACAAGGCGAGGTTGGTGGTTAAAGGCTACAAAACAGAAATATGGAATTGACTATGAAGAGGTATTTGCACCAGTTGCAAGGATAGACACCATCAGACTTCTTATAGCAGTTGCAGCACAAAAGCAATGGAAGATATACCAGATGGACGTGAAATCAGCTTTTCTCAATGGTTACCTTGAAGAAGAAGTCTACATTGAGCAGCCATCAGGATATGTGATAAAAGGAGAGGAATATAAAGTCTATCGGTTGAAGAAGGCACTATATGGATTGAAGCAAGCTCCAAGAGCTTGGAACACAAGAATAGATGAGTACTTTCAGAAGAGTGGCTTTGTGAAGAGTCCATATGAGCATGCTTTGTACACAAAGAAAAATGAAGATGGAGATATTATGATCGTGTGCCTATATGTGGATGATATGATCTTCACAGGAAACAACCCAGGTATGTTTGATGATTTCAAAAGGGCAATGACTAAAGAGTTTAAAATGACAAATATTGGTGAAATGTCTTACTTTCTTGGAGTTGAGGTGAAACAAAATGAAGAGGGGATTTTCATATCCCAAAAGAAGTATGCAGAAGAAGTTTTGAGAAAGTTCAGAATGAAAGAATGCAAGCCAGTATCAACACCAATCGAGGCAGGAATGAAGTTGAAAGCTGATTCAGATAGAGAGACAATAAATCCTACACTATACAAGAGTCTGGTCGGAAGCTTAAGGTATTTGAATTTTACTCGACAAGAGATTATGTTTGCAGTTGGCTTAATTAGCAGATATATGGAGCAGCCGAGACAAGATCACTTCAGCGCAGCCAAGAGAATTTTGAGATACATCAAAGGAAGTGTTGATCATGGTTTATACTATATATGTTCTGAAGATTCAAATTTAATTGGCTATTCAGATAGTGATTATGGTGGAGACATAAATGATCGGAAAAGCACATTAGGATATGCATTTCACATTGGCTCAGCAATATTTTCATGGTCATCAAAGAAGCAACAGACAGTTGCATTTTGATCATGTGAAGCGGAATATATGGCTGCAGCAGCGTGCACATGTCAAGCAATTTGGCTAAAGAATATTCTGACTGAGCTACATCAGAAGCAAGAAGGGCCAGTCACTATATATGTGGACAATAAGTCTGCTATGTCACTTGCAAAGAATCCAGTCTCCCACAGCCGAAGCAAGCATATTGATACAAAGTATCATTTTATCCGGGAGCAAGTGAAGAACAAGGTTGTGGAATTAATTTATTGCAGAACTGAAGAACAAATTGCAGATATTTTTACAAAGCCATTGAAGACAGATGTGTTCAACAAACTCAAGAGTATGATTGGTATGCAAAGTCGAGTTTGAGGGGGAGTGTTAGAATTTTCAAACTCTCCTCTCACTCCTCACCGTCCATCTAGAAGGAGCATGTATTGAATGTTAGAATTCCAAACTCTTCCACCGTCCATCTAGAAGGAGCATGTATTGAAAATGTGGAAATTTTACCATTCAAAGGTTGGTGGCATACCATGGTTGGTGGCACCTACCTAGCCATATTTCTTGGACCCAAATTTGCATATTTTCACACTTCTTTTTATTACTATATATAGGAGTAGTGTTGTTTGAAATTGTATGAGATGTAAGGAGAAGAAAAACAAAGAGAAAACAAGAGAAAAGTCAGTTTGTAAAAAGAGAGAATAGAGTGCCGAAGCACTTAGAGTGAAGAGAAAGAAAAATATAGTGTTTGTGTGTGTTTTTAGTTGTATTACAAAATAATTTGAGAGAGTGATTGTGAGATTAAAAATATTATATTGTGTGGTGTGTTGTTTGTCTTCTAGTCAATTTAATACAAAAGTTTCTTTTCAATTACCCATCATTTCTTTTATATTTCCAACAACTTCAGAGATGCATGGACATTCACTTTTAAATTGTCAAATTAATCAACTTGAACATTTCAACTGGACACCGATTTAATTGTTTTCTAAAAATAAGAGTTTAGAGATTCACAAACTGTGTAGTAGATACATGATGGTGTTGTCATTTCAAAATGATACAAAAAGGCTACGAAAATACAAAAATATATTTATTTGCTCAACAGAAATGAAGGAATCTACATACAGAAGGAGAAAAAGAAGGAACAGCTTAATCATAAACTGTTACTCCGTACATAATTCGAGGACAAAGAAGAGACCATAGTCTGTCTGAAAAGGAACTTGATCTATAATTCTTCTGCGCTATCCATTTAGTAGAAGGGAGACCATAATTGCTATCCCCTTTTGACAAGAGGGGTTGCTCCCCCACTTTCAACCGAGAGGTTGTGAGTTCGAGTCTCCCCAAGAGCAAGGTGGTAAGTTCTTGGAGGGAAGGATGCCGGGGATCTATTTGGAAACAGCCTCTCTACCCAAGGGTAGGGTAAAATCTGCGTACATACAACCCCTAGACTCCCATAAGTGGGATTATACTGGGTTGTTGTTGTGGTTGTTATTCCACCAATTTCATCCAAGCAAAAAGTCAAACGCTTGAAACCATGGAAAGCATGTCATCAAACAAATGAGAAGTGCAATTAAGAGCCAAGTACAAGATGCTTTCTTGATAATATAGCAGCAGATCAAGCAAGAACAACTTCACAAAATTTACCAACATAGAAGGGCATTACATACAGAGAGCCGCTACAACATCTTATTAAGGAAATTCCCCCTTAAGTTTCGATGGCTTCAACATGTCTTAGAGTCAAGAATGTGCCAATACTTGACTTTGGTAGGTCATAACGACAAACCTGGAAAAATAAACAAATGTCAGAGTAAATGAAGTGTTCGAGCATGTCCTTTCTTCAAGTAATATAGCCAATCGTTGCTAGGTGAGGCTGCATTTTGTTCACTAAAATTTTAGTTGCCAGAGAAGATAATTTGCCTTCAAGTGGACAGACTTGTGAATTGTGAGAGGTCCAAGATGCATTGAAACAATCATGCGTGCTGACAAGAAGCATTATCAAGCTAGTGTCTAGAAAGATAACTTTTCCTTTTTGGTTCAAAACTGTAGATAATTTTTCAAGTTCCACTTTATTTTGGTCTCTCAGATAGATAGTTGCGATCCTTATAACTTTTTGTCTATTAGCTGCAGTTTTGTAATGTTCTTCATTGTTCCGTTTCCACCACTGAACCTAAGTTTTTGACATTGAACAACTTATGCAAATAGGAAATCTAGTTTACAGTGTTCCAAATAGTCCTGTTACAAAAATCCTGCAAACATAGCATAAAAGGTGCAGAGGTTATGCACACATCAAATCTTTAAGAAGCAGCGAGTAAACCATTATCCCTCCTGTCTTGTATTACAAAAAGTATACCGAACTTATATATCCTATGTACAAGCTATTACCAACAAAAGAAAACATTTCCTGCAAATTGATGGTTTCAGCTATGATATAAGTTATACATATCAGTAATCCCAAAATTAAGCTTCAGCTCGATTAATTAAAGATGGAGAAGATAGTTCAGTAAGAGAATGGCCGTAGATATAAAATAATTCATAAAGAGAATGATCATAGCTACAAACCAGAAAGCAGCTCCTTCACGAGGAAGTTTTAGCTCCTCGCGCTCCCAGACTTTCATGGTGTAGCTCAGTAATTTGATACCCCTATAGTTGTTGCAACACTATATATCCCCTTTGTTTTTATACAAGGGCACCACTGTACTCCACCTCCACTCCTCCGGCATCCTCTTAGTCCTGAAGATGACAAAATTGAATCCTATATGATTTACGACAATCAACAAAAAATTATACAGGGTAACATAGTGAGGAAACGAAACAAGATAAAATTATACAAGCATAAAATGGAGACACCAACATCAGAATTACTTTGTCCCTCTTTTCTATGCAATAAACAAGGAATTTTTTAGAATATCCATCTCTCTATTTCATATGAAATACTCTATTATCTCCAGACATCTTCAGAATTTTCAGCCACTCAACTTTAAACAACAATAGAACTTATGTTTTTCCTTTCAGAACCAAGAAATCCGCCACACCAGCTTTAGAGGATAATGGGTTGTCTCTCTACTCTTCATCACCACTTAGATATAAGTGTTGTTTCATCAGCTAGGATCCAAACTTGTGACATGAAGTTACCACGTATCTCGCAGTGTACTACCATTGCTAAGTGCTAACAACAGAAACTATACTCGAACAGCAACATTGAGTTTTATATTAAGGTCATAAAAATATCCTAGCACAATTTTTGTTTGTAATCAGATGTATTAGCTAATGGTAACAATTTGTGAAAACATCAAGAAATTCAAACGAAGATTGAAGAAGAAGATGAAGGTGAGTCGGTTAGGTAGAAGCTTCTAGAGAGAGTTTTAGAGAAAGAGAAAGAACTCCTCAAATGAAAATATCCGACTGACCCCTAATACAAAAGGGGTCGGTGTATATATTACATATGTGGGCCAACTCGAGCAAGAACTAAAACTAAAAGAAAATGGGCTCAAATATATGTTCTAGCCCAACTATAAGATATACATGATATACAAGCAATATACATTAAATATACATTAGAAAATCAATGTATGTGTATAGGATTTGAAGCTAGATAATCTTGTAGCTCAACACCCCCCCTCAAGTTGGAGCGGAAAACCACCTTCAACTTGACCAGCAAAGGATGCAGAATGGTGCCAGGGAGTGGCTTGGTGAGAAGGTCAGCCAACTGACGAGAAGTAGAGACATGGGAGAGAGTAATAAGCCCAGCAGCCAACAAATCACGCACAAAATGACAATCCACTTCGATATGCTTGGTCCACTCATGAAAAATAGGATTTTTGGCAATATGGATAGCAGCCTGATTGTCAAAGAAAACTGAAAAAGGGAGAGAAACAGAAACATCAACGTCAGTGAGCAAACGGGAAAGCCAAGACAGTTCAGCAACTACCTTACTGAGAGCCATATACTCAGCTTCAGCAGAGGATAAAGAAACTACAGGTTGTTTCTTAGACTTCCAACTAATCAAGCAGCCACCCAAAAGAACACAAAAACCAGTCACAGACCTGCGAGTATCTGGACAGGCAGCCCAATCACTGTCAGAATAAGCATGTACAGAGAAATCAGAACTGTCAGAATAGAAGAGACCCAAATGCATAGACCCTTTAAGATATCTGAGAACATGTAAGGCAGCAGTCATATGAGGGACTCTGGGACACTTCAAATATTGACTCAGATGCTGAACAGCAAAGCAGATGTCAGGCCTGGTGTGAGTCAAAAATAAGAGCTTACCAACAATGCTCCTATATTGATCAGGGGAGAAGAGAATTTCTCCAGAATCAGCATGGAGTTTTACATTAAGATCCAAAGGGCAAACAACAGGAGAAACATTCATACAGTCAAGCTGATGCAATAGGTCAAAAACATACTTATGCTGATTAAGGAGCATCCCACCAGGAACTACAGACATCTCAATGCCTAGAAAATAATGCAAAGACCCAAGGTCTTTGATCCTGAACTGATCATCCAGAAATAGCTTCAGGGCAGAAAGCTCATCATTGTTATCCCCAGTAATAATGATGTCATCCACATAGACTGCTACAATAACCAGAAAACCAGGCTGGCCTTTGATAAACAGAGAATAATCATTCAGAGAATGAGCATAGCCTCTGGAATAGAGGGCAGAAGACAGCTTAGCATACCATTGTCTGGATGCCTGCCTCAACCCATAGAGAGATTTTTTCAACTTACAGACAAGAGGAGGAGATGCAGAGGAAACAGAATCAGAAGAAGAGACAGAAACAGATAAACCTGGAGGAAGCTTCATATAGACCTCCTCATCCAAATCACCATGCAAGAAAGCATTGTTAACATCAAGTTGGAAAAGTTTCTAATGCTTCTTAACAGCCACTGCAATAAGACATTTCACGGTGGACATTTTAACCACAGGAGAAAAAGTGTCAGTGAAATCGACCCCTTCAATTTGAGTATCCCCTCTAATAACAAGTCTAGCTTTGTATCTTTCAGCACTACCATCAGCCTTATATTTGATCTTATAAACCCATTTGCAGCCAATAGGTTTCTTACCAGAAGGAAGGGGAACAACATCCCAGGTACAGTTGGCATCCAAAGCATAGAACTCCTTTCTCATGGCATCCTGCCATACTGGAACTGATGCAGCTTGAGAGTGATAAAGAGGTTCAGTCTCCAGAGGAGAAGAAGAAGACCTAGAGAAAGCAGGAAGATGGCAAACATAATCCTTAAGGTAAGAAGGAGGATTGTGCTATCTTCCAGATTTCCTGGGAACAACAGCTGATGTGGAAGAAGGCAAAGCATGAGGGGAAATGTCAGGGTTGAAAGGAGGACTAGAAATTGGATAGGAAGAAGGAGAATCTGAAACAGAAGGTGAAGGTGGAGAGGAAGAGATGGGAATAGAGAAATCTGGCTCAGAAAGGGAATGCTCAAGAGGAGGAACAAGATGAAAAGAAGAAGGAGAAACATGAGGAGTAGAGGTAACAGAAGAAACAAATTTGAAAGGAAAAGAGGTTTCATGAAAGATAACATCCCTGGACACAAAGCACTTTTTGGAACTGAGATCATACAGTCTATAACCCTTATTAACAAAAGGATACCCCAGGAAAATACATGAAATGGCCCTAGGTTTCAACTTGTCCCTTTGAGGAATTGGGACAGTAGCATAGGCAAGGCAGACAAAAGTCTTTAAATGGGAGTAAGTGGGTGTCTTTCCATGCAAGATTTCATAAGGGGATTTGCCATGAAGAAGCATGGAGGGTATTCTGTTAATAAGATAGGTAGCAGTCAATAGGAAATCTCCCCAGAAAGAGATGGGTAAACCAGATTGGAAAAGTAAAGCTCTACAAGTTTCAAAAAGAGTCCTATGTTTCCTCTCAACAACACCATTCTGTTGAGGAGTATGTGGGCAAGTGGTTTGGTGTATAATGCCATGTTGACTAAAAAAGGATGCACCAGCAATACTAGATACCAATTCTAAAGCATTGTCACTCCTAATAGTTTGAACAATAGCATTAAACTGGGTCTTAACCATACAGAGAAAAGACCTAAGCATGCAGAAAACATTGCTTTTAGACCCCAATAAATGTGTCCAGGTTGCTCTAGAAAAGTCATCAACTATTGTGAGAAAATATCTAGAGCCAGAAGAGGTGGGAGTGTGATAAGTGCCCCAAGTATCTACATGAATCAATTGAAAAGGTCTAGATGTACTAGTTGTACTTTCAGGAAAGGGAAGTCTAGTTTGCCTAGCCATAGGACAGGTAGAACACTGAAAAGGCTGTTTAGAAGCAAATGGAAAAGATAAGGCAGAAATGTGTTTCATGTTTGCAAATGGAATATGACCCAACCTCAAATGCCAAATGTAATTCATGTCAGTGGCAACAGTATTATTACAGATGGAACTATTTACATTTGAAGGTAAACTAACAGCTTCATGACTAGAACAGTCAGGCTTACAAGAATTAGAAGAAGAAGAACATACAGAAACAGAAGAAAAACAATTAGAAGAAGAGGAAGGTGGAACCCAAGCAAGCTTGTACAGACCAGCCTCCTCTTTACCAAGATCCAGAGGCATCCTCAGAGAAGGGGCCTGTAACATGTGGAGGAAACAGGAAGTTGCAGTGAACAAGACTATGCAATGCAACTGTTTTACTAACTTGTGGACAGAAATCAAGTTGTGTTTGAAAGAAGGAACAAGTAAGACATCATGAAGAGTGATGGATGGATTTAATGCAAAAGATCATGTGCATGTCATTTTCACTTTATATCCATTAGGAAGAGTTACAAGATATGGTACAGTTAAAGGTGTGAGATTGAAGAGTAAATCTTTATTAAAGGTCATATGGTTAGATGCCCCTGAGTCTATTATCCAGGTGGCATAATTAATGTGAGTTAGCATGCAAAATTTGGAATCAGAAACAAGGCTCTCAGTTAGCATAGTACCAGCAAAATTGGCAGCATGCATGGGAGGAGGAGACTGGGCAGTGGAGTCCCCTAACTGAGTTTGTTGCAGCAGGGTCATCAATTGTTCATAATGATGTCTGCTCAACCCAGGTATCACAGAACTCTGGCCATCAATGTGTGGAACAGGTTGATGACTTTTATGAGGATTTCCATGAGGAACAGACATATTTCTTTCAGAAGAAGAGTAATCCACACCAGCAGTTAGATGAGCAGCACCAGGTCTCCTACCCTTGTTAAATGTTGTACTTTGTGGATACCCATGAATCTTGTAACACTTATCAATTAAGTGCCCAGATTTCTTACAGTATCTACAGAACAAAGAGTCTCTAGCTTGGTCAAAGTTAACTCTTTGTCTGAAATGAGAAGAATTAGGCACTGTGGCCTTATTGAATCCAGCTGAATTTTTGTTTGTGTGGACATTGAAAGACATAGAGTCTGGACTAAACTGAGAGAGGGACTGGACTTGTCTTTGGTTCTCATCATTGAGGACCATATTGTAGACACTATCAAGGGTAGGAGGAGGCTGCATCATCAGTAGGTTACTCCTTACCCCCATGTATGCTTCATTAAGGCCCATAAGGAACTGAAACACCTTATTCTCATCATCTTCCTGTATGATGCCATTTCTGGCAGGACAAATGCATCTTTGTCCATGGTTTGCACAGATTGTTCCTAATTCATCCCACAGTCATTTAAGTTTGTTAAAATACGAGGTTACATCTAGAGATCCTTGAGAAGTATGAGAGAGCTCTCTTTTTAGTTCAAAAATTTTGGTTCTGTTAGCAGTACCATATCTAGCTGCGAGCTGTGCCCATATGCTCTGTGCAGCATCAGAATACTGCACACTCTCAGCTATCTGAGGGGATAAGGAAGCAGTCAACCAGGATATTACCATATTATTACATCTGTCCCATAACTTTTGTTTAGCCACATTAGTGTCTGGTCTGGGACATGTGCCATCAACAAAGCCAATTTTATTTTTAGCAGACAACACTACAATCATTTTCCTTCTCCAACTCCCATAACCACTACCCGAGAAGGGAGTGGATACAAGAGAAACACCAGGAACATCAGAGGAGTAAACAAATAAGGGACTGGTAGGATCAACAGGAGTTGTATTAGTACTCATGTTAGCAGCCATGAAGAACAATGAGTTTAAAGTCAAAATATAATCTCTGCAAGTAGTTTGAAAAACTAAAGTTGTGTATCAAAAACTTCATGCAAATCACATAGCACCTAAAATAGGAACATATTTACCCTCCTTCTTCGTGACCGGAGAAGATCGGCCTTCGATTAACAGAAAAATGCGAGTTCCGAATAGCAGAAACCCTAAAATCTGAAGCCTCGCCGGAATCGACTCGAGAACGTTGGAAAAACAACCCAAAACGTCCGAGTAGTGAAGATACAACCAGTTATCGTGATAAAAGTCTCAGATCAACACCCGATTTTGATCGGAATCATCACTGACCAAATATCTCAGAAACACCCGAAAATTTTCCAACGAGATTTCGACTGAGATAACAAAATATAGGAGAGTATCAACGGATCATCGTCCTGCTCTGATACCATAAAAGCATCAAGAAATCCCAACGAAGATTGAAGAAGAAGATGAAGGTGAGTCAGTTAGGTAGAAGCTTCTAGAGAGAGTTTCAGAGAAAGAGAAAGAACTCCTCAAATGAAAATATCCGACTGACCCCTAATACAAAAGGGGTCGGTGTATATATTACATATGTGGGCCAACTCGGGTCAGAACTAAAACTAAAAGAAAATGGGCTCAAATATATGTTCTAACTCAACTACAAGATATACATGATATACAAGCAATATACATTAAATATACATCAGAAAATCAATGTATGTATATAAGATTTGAAGCTAGATAATCTTGTAGCTCAACAATTTGCAGTCGTCTTTTTTGTTCTCAAACAAATAGATTTGACACACTACGATCCAGCTCTAATCCCTTTTATCATCTAAGCTAATTTCAACTTCAAGTCATAAAACTAAACTTCGTTTATGCTTGATTTGGATGTGTTAGTTTCATTCTTCGTCGGATGTGCCCAGAACAGGGCTAAAATTGAAAAACTGAATCTAAAATTATAAAAATTTGAAGTTACAACATATATGAAATTAATAGGTACCTTTAGAAGGAACCTAGCAGAAGCAAGTCGTAATTTAAAGGTGCAAAAACTGTGGACAAATCTATAATATGTGATTTTTGAGAAGTTTGTCATATATATATATATATATATATATATATATATATATATATATATATATATATATATATATATATATATTAAAGAGATATTACTCTTTCTCCCTTTTTCTTACTGACACCTCTAAATCTGTAAATCAATTATCTATGCGGACACTTACCTTTCTCTTAAAGTTGCTAAATCAATATGCATAATAAATTACTACAGCTCTCTGAAGAGGACGACTAATATTCATTCTCAGCTTCAGCTTGTTGAGATATGTAAATAGTCAATGACGATACTACTCACATGTAGACCATTTTGGTCATTGAAGGAAAGAGTCATATCTGAGCCTAATAGGCTACTTCTACAATTATGCTATTTTTGTAATTTGTTTGTCTATGTCTGTAATTAGACTAGTTGTGTAAATAGGCTATACTTGCAATTAGGCCAGTCATGTAAATAGGCTATATCTGTAAAAGGGGTTATTTTGATATAAGGGGTCAGGGGTCGTTTGTAATAACCGAGGCGTCATTTTCTCAGAAATAATATCTGAGTCTTCTTCGAGACTCTTCGATGCTCTCCCTTCTCTCTACTTTCTCTCTCTAAGTTTCTTCGATATTGTGCATGTTTTCATGGTATCAGAGCCAGGCCCATCCCAATTATTGTTACCGATGTTGGCCCCCCATTTATGTTGTCCACGCTCCAGAGATCTGGGCGTGATGGGGGGGGGGGGTGTTGAATTGTCCCACATCGGAGGGATTTGAGGTCCTTGGTCTCCTTATATGGCTTGGGCAATCCTTACCTCATAAGCTAGCTTTTGGGGTTGAGTTAGCCTTGTATAGTGATCCGATGATGCTCTTGTGTGAATCAATGATTCATTTGAACCATTCTCTGATAAAAATTCGAGGTTTTCCTGAGATCGAAAGATCGATGATTTTTTTTGGTTCTGTTAGGGTTCCTTCGAGCCTCTATCTTCACGATCTGTGACCGTTCCTTCTCTATTGAACGGTTCAATCGTCTATTGTGAAATTTTCGGAGATTTTCCGGTGAGTTTTCAACCTCTAGGGTTTTCTGGTGGTCAAAACGGTTGTTTGATTGCCATCCGGTGGTTTGATACTCATTTTGCTGAGGTTTTGGTTGTTGTCACTACTGTTGCGACATCATTGACGGTATTTGCGGTAAAGTTTTGACGGTTACTTCTAGGGTTCATACCTAGGGTTTCATTTGTTGTTAAAGGCCGATCTTCTCCGGTTGCGAAGAAGGACGGTAACCTCGTTCCTATTCTTTGGTTGTGATTCTTTGACTGCTTGTGCGATTATTTGATTCTATCTGTGAATAACCTGTTTGAGTTGTGAGTACTGGTTGTTTAGATTGTGAATATTGATTTTTTTTGATATTTGTAAAAGATTTCATTCATTTGAACATGGCTGGTAACACGAGTGGTAATGGTTCTGGTGGTAACTCCGGTCCTATCGATCCTTCCAATCCTTTGTTTGTACATTCTTCTGATGTGCCTGGTGCATGCCTTGTTCCCACTCCTTTTTCAGGTAGTGGTTATGGAGGGTGGAAACGTAAGATGACAATGGCTTTATCTGCTAAAAATAAAATTTGTTTCATTGATGGTTCTTTTTCCCGACCTAGTAATAATGTGAGCTTACAGAGGTTGTGGGATAGATGTAACATGCTCGTTATGTCATGGTTAACTTCTTCTGTGTCATCTCAAATAGCTGATAGTGTACAATATTCTGACACTGCTCAAAGCATGTGGTCTCAACTTGAGAATAGATATGGTACCCCCAATAAAACAAAAATCTTTGAGCTTAAATGGGAACTCTCTTAGACATCCCAAGGTTCCCTTGATGTAGCCTCATACTTTAATAAACTCAAGAGTTTATGGGATGAATTGGGGACAATGGTCCCAAACCATGAACAGAAGTGCACTTGTGCTGCTAAGAATGGTATTATCGAGGAAGATGATGAAAACAAGATTTATCAGTTCCTTATGGGACTGAATGAGACATATTTGGGTGTAAGGAGTAATTTGTTAATGATGCAGCAATTTCCTTCCCTTGACAGTGTTTATAATATTGTACTCAATGATGAAAAACAAAAGAGAAGTCAAGTCTGTCTCCCATATGAGCCCAGACTCTATGTCTTTTAATGTTCACACTGACAGGCCCTCTGCTGGGTTCAACCAGGGTAAATTGTCTGGTTCTAACTTCAGACCTAAAGTCAATTTTGAACAAAATAGAGGAAACTTGTTTTGCAGATATTGCAAGAAGTCTGGACACTTAATTGATAAGTGTTTCAAGCTGCATGGTTTTCCTCAAAGCAATTCTTACACCAAGGGAAGGAAATCTGCTGCTCATCTTTCCACTAGTACTGATTGTGTGTCTGCTGATACAGGAAATTCAGGTCTGTCTGTTCCTCTGGGGGATCCTATTGCCAGTCAACCTGTGATACCAGGGTTGAGCAGACAGCAATGTGATCAGATTGTGAGCTTAATTCGACAGACTCTTTCTACTAGTGATCAAGCTCCTTCTCCCATGAGTTCTGCTAATTTTACTGGTACTTTGATGTCTGAGAGTCTTGTTTCTGATTCCAAGTTGTGCATGCTTACAAACATAAATTCTGCTACCTGGATCATTGATTCAGGGGCTTCCAATCACATGACTTATGATAAAAATCTACTTTTTGATATTATACCCTTAACTATCTCTTACCTTGTTTCCCTTCCTAATGGTTATAAAGTAAAGGTCACTTGTACAGGATCATTTGCATTGACTCCTTCTCTTACTCTTCACAATGTACTCTTGGTTCCTTCTTTCAAACATAATTTGATTTCTGTTCATAAATTGATGAAACAATTGAATTGTTTAGTTTTGTTTATACCAACCTCATGTCTTCTTTACCTGTTACAGGACCTTTCTCTGAAGAGGCTTCTGGATCTTGGTAAAGAGGATGCTGGTCTGTACAAGTACTCTTGGTCACCTCCTTCCTCTTTTACCTCTTCCAAGTCTTCTTCTACTCCTGAGCATAGTGTTTCACATGTTTGTAATGATGATGTTGATTCTGATGGCAAACATTTTAGCTCAATTGTACAATCTCCCAGTTGTAATAATGCTGCTACTGCTGATATGAACTATATTTGGCATTTGAGATTAGCACACACTTCCTTTGCTAATATGAAACATGTTTCTGGCTTACCTTTTTCTTTTGCTGCTAAACAACCTTTTCCTTGCTCTATTTGTCCTATGGCTAAACAAACCAGACTGTCTTTCCCTGATAGTAGCATTAGCACTACTAAACCATTCCAACTTATACATGTAGATACTTGGGGCCCTTACCATACCCCTACTTCCCTTGGTAGTAAATACTTTCTCACCATAGTTGATGACTTTTCTAGGGCCACCTGGACACATTTGATGGGTTCTAAAAGTAATGCCTTCCCTCTATTAAAATCTTTCATTTCCTATGTTCAGACTCAGTTCAATTCCATGGTCCAGGTTGTCAGGAGTGATAATGCCCTGGAACTGGGTTCCAGTGCAGAAGGGATTTCCTTTTTCAGTGAACTTGGGATAGGCATCAAACAACTTGCCCTCATTCTCCTCAACAGAATGGGGTTGTTGAGAGAAAACACAGATCCTTACTTGAAACTTGTAGGGCTCTTCTTTTTCAGTCTGGTTTGCCTATATCATTTTGGGGTGATTGTTTGTTAACTGCAACATACATCATTAATAGATTGCCATCCAGAGTACTTCATTACAAATCACCTCATGAATTATTGCATGGTTCTCCCCCTTCCTACTCTCACCTAAGAACTTTTGGTTGTTTGGCTTATGCTGCTGTCCCTATCCCTCAAAGGGATAAACTGAAGTCCAGAGCTCATTCTTGTGTTTTTATTGGTTACCCTTTTGGTAAGAAAGGCTACAAATTGTATGATTTGAATTCTAAGAAATGTTTTGTTTCTAGAGATGTTGTCTTTCATGAAACTCACTTTCCCTTTAAAACTGCACCTCCATCTTCCTCTCCTCCTCCTCCTGTTCCCTTTTCTGATGACATTCTTGACCATTCTTTACTGCTACCAACTTCCAGTGATTCTTCCCCTTCTTCTCCTCTTAGTTCTTCTCCTGCCTCTCCAGTATCCATTCCTTCTCCCCTTTTCAATCATGATACTTCTCCTCCTGCTTTACCTGTCTCTCAGCCTGTTTCCTTGCCCAGAAAATCCACCAGACAACATATTCCCCCTCCTTACCTCAAAGACTATGTTTGCCAACATCCAGCCTTCTCTGGTTCCTCTTCCTCCAACTTGGAATCTGAACCTATGTTTTACTCTCAAGCTGCCTCTGTACCAGCTTGGCAGGATGCCATGAGGAAGGAATTTGATGCATTGGATGCTAACCATACTTGGGACATTGTGCATCTTCCTCCAGGCAAGAAACCTATTGGCTGTAAGTGGGTTTACAAGATCAAATATAAATCTGATGGCTCTATTGAAAGATATAAGGCAAGGTTGGTTATTAGAGGTGATACACAGGTTGAGGGTGTGGACTTTACAGACACATTTTCTCCTGTTGTTAAGATGACTTCAGTGAAATGCATTATTGCAGTGGCTGTTAAAAACCACTGGCCATTGTTTCAGCTTGATGTTAACAATGCCTTCCTCCATGGTGATTTGGATGAGGAAGTGTATATGAAACTTCCTCCAGGTTTGGTGGTATCTGATTCTGCTTCTCCTTCTTCTTCTTCTACCTCTTCTTCTTCTTCTCTTCCTTTGGTCTGTAAACTAAAGAAATCTTTATATGGGCTCAGGCAGGCCTCCAGGCAGTGGTATGCTAAGCTGTCATCTGCTCTTCATTCAAGAGGTTACAGGCACTCTTTGAATGATTATTCCTTGTTCTTAAAAGGTACCCCTGATTCCCTTGTTGTGGTGGCTGTGTATGTTGATGACATTATAGTAACTGGGCATGACTGTGATGAGATTGCTGGCTTAAAAGCCTTCTTGGATGATACTTTCAAAATCAAGGATTTGGGGTCATTGCATTATTTTCTGGGTCTTGAGGTTAAACATGTCCCTGGTGGGATACATCTAAATTAGCATAAGTATGTTAATGACTTGTTGCATGCTTTTGACTGTGTATCTGTTTCTCCTGTTGTTTCCCCTCTGGACATTTCTTTCAAACTGAATGCTGATTCTGGTGACCTTTTGCCCGCTCCTGACCAGTTCAGGAGTCTTGTTGGCAAATTGTTGTTCTTAACCCATACTCGCCCTGATATATGCTTTGCCGTGCAACATCTGAGTCAATATCTTAAATGCCCAAGGGTTCCCCATATGTCTGCTGCTATGCATGTTTTGAGGTATCTTAAAGGCACTTCTTCTTTGGGTCTCTTTTACTCTGATGTTGCTGATTACTCTGTGACTGGGTACTCTGATAGTGACTGGGCAGCCTGTCCTGACACTAGAAGATCTGTTACTGGTTTTTGTGTATTGTTGGGTGGCAGTCTTATAAGCTGGAAATCGAAAAAGCAACCAGTTGTCTCTCTTTCTTCTGCTGAAGCTGAGTACAGGGCTTTGAGCAAGGTTACTGCTGAACTAACTTGGCTCTCTCGTTTACTTGCTGATCTTGGGGTATCTGTTCCTTCTCCTATTTCTGTATTTTGTGATAGTCAGGCTGCTGTCCACATTGCTAATAATCCAGTTTTCCATGAACGTACTAAGCATATTGAGGTGGATTGTCATTATGTTCGCACTTTGCTACACAATGGTTTCCTAAAGCTTTCCCATGTTTCCACTTCTCAGCAGCTGGCTGATCCGTTGACCAAAGCATTATCTGGGACTGCTCTTTCTCCTATATTGTCCAAGTTAAAGGTGGTTTCCCCCCTTCAACTTGAGGGGGGGTGTTGAGATATGTAAATAGGCAATGACGATACTACTCACATGTAGACCATTTTGGTCATTGAAGGAAAGAGTCATATCTGAGCCTAATAGGCTACTTCTACAATTAGGCTATTTTTGTAATTTGTTTGTCTATGTCTGTAATTAGACTAGTTGTGTAAATAGGCTATACTTACAATTAGGCCAGTCATGTAAATAGGCTATATCTGTAAAAGGGGTTATTTTGATATAAGGGGTCAGGGGTCGTTTGTAATAACCGAGGCGTCATTTTCTCAGAAATAATATATGAGTCTTCTTCGAGACTCTTCGATGCTCTCCCTTCTCTCTACTTTCTCTCTCTAAGTTTCTTCGATATTGTGCATGTTTTCACAGCTTCCAGTTGCATTAATACCGAATCTCTGTTTCCTTACCCCCTTTCTAAATGAAGTATGAATATTACAACTTAACTAAATTTAGGAGCTTGTTCTTATTTCACTTGCTTTCTCGTTCGTGGTCCAGAGTCTAATATAGTACCCAAAGACAAAGAGAACCTGGAGGCGGCAAATATTTTTTGCATTTTTCTAAAACTTTGACCTAGAAGAATTAGAGGTAGGGACAAAGTGGAGGTATATGATATAATTCAGCCATAGTGAAATGCAAAGAAAAATCATTGATACTCCTCAAGAGAAAAACAGATAGAGATGAATCACAAACACTCAAAAAAATAGAGAAAACAAAATATTCATAAGAAATTTAACAGATATTGCAATTTATTGAAGAATTTTCTCAAACACCTAGAGAACAAAAGTCATAATAGAAATGATAATTCACTGAAGAATTTTCTCAAACAACATTCTAACAAATAGGAATCTATTTAATACAATTTCCCGACCAAGCGGTGTTGGATAAGGTACGTCCTTCCCTGTTTGTTGGTTGTAGTACCTCTTGTGAAACATACGTATAAAACTTAGAATTTTTTTTGGTCGTGATTTTCGGGTATCGCTTTGCGAACCCGATTAGCTGTATTTATCGGGTCTTGCTGTTTCAAGACGGGTGTACTACAGTTAGTTCCACGGGGCCCTGGAGACACGGCCGATTTGTAATGCCTCTAGTGGCCCTGCTCGAACTCGAACTGACGACCTGAAGGACTTTGTCCAAAAGCCTTTACTAATCGAACTACCCCTCAGGGTGACATTTGAAACTTAGATGCTTACATTTACATACTACTTGCAAAACACTCGATGTTATCTCAAAGAGCCATTCAAGTTAATGAAGATCACGTTCGAAGCCGTTGTAGAGAAAAGCCTTAGTGAAGAACAGAGAATATGATATACTAAGTAATCGTATGAAAGTTTGGACAACAACTGTTTGAATATAATAATAATAATAATAATAATAATAATAATAATAATAATAATAATAATAACAATAATCATTGTTTGGTTCAAAAGTTGTAAAATACTTTTTAAGCAAATCAATCAAAAAAATGAATGGGTAAATTCTAGCTAAATATAATTAACTCTAGATCTGAGATGAGTAAGAGAAATAGAAAAACATAGTCGAGTATAAATGTTGATGGCGATTATGCTCAGATCTAATAGCATATATAAAGATACATTAAGTAACAAAAATATGAGTAAAGGAAAAGATTCACCCGGTCTTCAGTGAGGTGGATCTTCTTTCTTTTCATAAAGATGAATAATAGATGTGTACAAGAACTTCATGACCCTATTTGGATATGATGAAAATATTGGATCGCATATCCTCTCATTTCTTTGGAGATGTATATTTACCAGCTTTCTAGAGAGAGGAAGACCGAGAAGCCCCCTTTACAATAGTAGGGTCTCCTTTATATAATAGGAGACACTCCTCGAAATAATCAAAAAGGTACAATTTACAGGATATATCCGGCAGAATATTCCATTTGAGTTTTCCAAAGCAAACCAGATATTTCACGGCCTGTACGTCGGCTATTGTTGATGACTGTCCGACCTTGGTCTGTACGTCCATGACCGTTGATGATGGTCTGACCTTGGCCTGTACTTCCACGACCGTTAGTGACGGTCCGACCTTGGTGTGTACGTCCACGACTGTTGATGACGGTCCAACCTTGGTGTGTACGTCCACGGCCACGACCTCGTGCCGAATTTCGCTGATCTAATTTTGACCCATACAGATAGCCCATCCGCTTAATGAGGTCGTCTCTTGGTCGAGCTCGATGAGCGAACTTCATTAATCGTAGTTTGTGATATTTGGATGGGGAAGTCGAATATTGTTTCGGGCGAGGCCGAATGTTGATTCCAGAAAGTCGTTTGTGTCTCAGCATCGAAGGCAGCGCCTTGGACCAATGTGGCATGTTAGAGAGCACACGGCATTCTTGATAAAAAATCTTCAATTCTATATTCAGGTTTTCCTGTAAGATATTTGTGTGCGTCCTGTCAGTTATCATTGCCTAATAAATGTTCCGACTTTCTTAACCAAATGCTTTGTCCTCTAATAGATTTAATTCTAAAAGGCTCTTCTTGATGAAAGCAACCTACGCAAACAAGCGATGAAACCCATCACTGTAGCAGCAGCTTTAGGAGACGGCGGGGGCAGTGGTGGTGACTCTGGTGGGAAATTGGGAGCAGCTGGAAGCATTGTAATCAAAGCCATCAGTGTCACCTCAGGTATTTCAATACCAGAAGGTACTCCACCATATGGAATACATGCATTAAATTCTCGTATCCGCCACCATAATTTTGCTGTTGATCCAGGAATGGATCCTCCCTCGGCCACATCATCTTTAGCGGCTACTGCCAAGTGTTTTAAATGCAAAGTTGCAGGTTCCAAATCAGCAACGGGTTGTTGTGAAGCAGGAAATTTTAAGTAAAATCTGTCACATGGCGGATCAACTCGATGACCAGGCATCGTTAGCCTTGGTAGCACTGGGACGGGACACTGGCATTCTGTTTGCAAGACATCACGAACGGCTGCAAGTAAGTTATCACGAGAAGTGCTAGCATAGACATGAATATCATGGATCTGCATAATTTTGGGCGAGGCCGAATACTGATTCGGGCAAGGCCGATTATTATTTCGGTCGAGGCCGAATGCTATTTCGGGCGAGGCTGCATATTGTTTCAGGCGAGGCCGAATATTGTTTAGGGCGAGGCCGAAAATTATTTCGGGTGAGGCCGAAAATTATTTCGGGTGAGGCCGAATGTTGATTAGGGCGAGGCCGAAAGTTGTTTCGGGCGAGATAGAATGTTGTTTCGGGCAAGGCGGAATGTTGTTTCGGGCGAGGCTGAATGTTGTTTCGGGCGAGGCCAAATACTATTTCGGGCGAGGCCGAATGTTATTTCGGGCGAGGACGAATGTTATTTCGGGCGAGGCCGAATGTTGATTCGGGCGAGGCCGAATATTATTTTGGGCAAGGCCGAATTCTTTTTGGCGATGGCCTTTAGCCATAAGGGTGATTCGGACGAGGCCGAATGTGGATTCAGGCGAGGCCAAATTCTTTTTGGCGATGGCCCTTGGCCTTAAAGGGTGTTATTCGACTTATCGAAATGTTAACCCGTCGTTGTTCGAGCAAGGTCGAACTTCGTTACATTTTGATGGCGAAGGTGCTTAGCCTGAGTCCTAGTTCGAAGGAGGTCGAACTTAACAAACTTTGATGGCGAAGACACTTAGCCTTTTACTCAATTTGAGCGAGGTCGAACTTTGTTACACTTTGACGGCGAATGTGCTTAGCCTGAGTCCCAGTTCGAACGAGGTCGAACTTAACAAACTTTAATGGCGAAGGCACTTAGCCTTTCACTCAATGCGAGCGAGGTCGAACTTTGTTACATTTTGATGGCGAAGGCGCTTAGCCTGAATCCTAGTTCGAACGAGGTCGAACTTAACTAACTTTGATAGCGAAGGCACTTAGCCTTTTACTCAATTCAAGCGGTCGAACTTTGTTACAGTTTGATGGAGAAGGCGCTTAGCCTGAGTCCCAGTTCGAACGAGGTCGAACTTAACAAACTTTGATGGCGAAGGCACTTAGCTTTTTACTCAATTCGAGCGAGGCCGAATTTTGTTACATTTTGATGGCGAAGGCGCTTAGCCTGAGTCCCAGTTCGAACAAGGTCGAACTTAACTAACTTTGATGGCAAAGATACTTAGTCTTTTTTACCCAATTCAAGCGAGGTCAAACTTTGTTACACTTTGATGGAGAAGGCGCTTAGCCTGAGTCCCAGTTCGAAAGAGGTCGAACTTAACAAACTTTGATGGCGAAGGCACTTAGCCTTCTACTCAATTCGAGCGAGGTCGAACTTTGTTACACTTTGATGGCGAAGTCGCTTAGCCTGAGTCCCAGTTTACTTAATTTTGCTTGCATTGGAGAATATGATGTATTTCCTGGGGGAGTCCTAGTTTGCTTAATTTTGCTTTCATTGGAGAATGTGATGCATTTCCTGGAGGAGTCCCAGTTTGCTTAATTTTGCTTGCATTGGAAAATATGATGCATTTCCTGTTTGTATATCTCGGAGAATGCTTCTGTTTCTATTCTATTTAGAGAAATAGTTAAAACAAAATAAAAGTGTTTGTTACCTCAGTTTGATCAAGTTCCTTTCTCCGGTTATGCTTTCAGTGCCGCTACCAATTGGCGTGGTTGTCCGCTTTAGCAAAGCTTCGTGTCTACAACTTAGATTTGTTGATTGGGAGGGCGTCCACCAATTTGAAGAGTGCCATGACTCAGCGATGACTGTGGATGATATTTGGAACTCCAAGATGAATCGCATATTTGCGTGACATGGAGTTGATGTAGTTGAATGTATGGGTTCCCTATGTGTGTCTGAGCGGCGAATACTTCTCTACCTTTCTCTCCAATATCATTAGACAAAGCCATTGTTTTTGTAAGATTTTCTCTGAGACACTTAGGATTGTGATAATGATATATCGAGGTTGGTATACTTATAAGAAGAACGAGAAGATTTGCCATACACTGCGACCAAAATTTGTACAAAATTTCGGCCCGAAATTTCTAAAAAATTTCTCCATAATATCAAATTTCCTTGTTCTATATGAATAAAGGATGATAAAGCATTTATAGTTTAAATTTGCAAGTTATACGTACAAACAACAATAACAACCCAGTATAATCCCACTTAGTGGGGTCTAGAAATACATTTAATTTACCATAAACTCCAATTTTTGCAGATCCCTTCAAAGGAATTTTTTTAAAGAATCTTGACCAATAATTCGGGGTCGGGTCTTCAGAAATTGACCAACAATTGTCCTCTTACATTGAGCCGCCATGATGACATAGTAGTCTTTTGAAGATCACCGTCGGCATGCCATTGTGTGTTGTCTCTCTAGCTTGGAATTTCAGACAGAATCCGAAGGCCCTCCTTGTTGAAACTTGAAATCCCCCAGAATCTCTTCTTCTATGCATAATGAAAGCATGGAAGAAAACATTGCAGAATTAGGCCCTCCTAATTTCCCTACTTTCCACCATTTTCACGGTCTGAAAAATAAAATTAAAAATTAAAAATGAAGGAAGGGAGTATTTTGTATTGTTTGGCATTGGGAATGGGGTTTTCACGCTCATGTGCGTCATGTTTCTCACGCGGGCTGCTGACTAGGACCAACTGACGCCACATGGGCATGATCAATGGTCAAATATATTTATTAATTATGAAAAAAATGAGTTGAGTGTTTAAAAAATGAGTTCGAGTTTGAGACTTTTTCTCTCTCCTCACTTGAACGTTCAACGGTAAGTTTTACACTCCCCCACGACCAGCCCCCCTCCACCACGTCGACTGCTCCATCCCTTCCCCTCCCCCTCTCCCCTCCGGCGACACCCTCCCCTACCGGCGACCCCCTTTCTCCGACGACCCACAAAGTAAGATCTCTCTCCCCTCTTTCTCTCTCCTCTCTCTACACACCCCCCACCTCCATACTCGCCCCCAGCCCCCTGTTCACCCTCCCCTGCCACCCAAACTCCGGCGACCCCCTCCCTATCTCTCCCCCCTTCTCTAACACCCAACCCTCTGCCCCTACCCCCTACCCCACCCTATATTTTTTTTTGTGATTTTCAGACCACCCACCTCCTTCCCAAGCTAGTATTAATTTTTCTTAATTATAGTACGGTTTTTGTTTAAATATTATCTTCTGTTTTTTTTTATCACTTATTTCACCCAACGTGAACGAAACTACTAACGCAACTTCTTTGAGATTCTTTTTCTTTCTATTCTCTCTTCTGCTTTTTGTGGGTGTGTGTGGGTGTGTTCTGTTTTCTTGGACATGTGCCTTAATTTTCCGGCGAGGATTTTCGGCAAGCTACAGTACTTCCGGTGACTCCCGTTCAGAATTTCGGCAGGACGCAATAGAACTACACGTTCCGATAAGTTTCAGGAAATCTTGGGCGCATCAAAGCCTACTTTCAGGTTTTTCCGCCGGGAGTTGGTATCTCCCGCTCTCTTGTTTACTTTGTACACCTTTTTACGTGTTTTAGCTAGCATTCTGTGTGAGGTTTATTCTGTTGCTATCTAGTTTGCATCTTTTTGCGTATTCCGCTATAGTGCGTGTGTGCGCCACTATTCCCCATAGTCGGTTAGAGGGATTGTGGCCGCGGTGGGGGATGATAGCGTAAGGTCATGTCCTCGAGGGGTGGGGGCGGTGGCGGGGGTGAGTAGGGGGGCAGGGGGTGGTCCTGCGGGTAGGGCGGGAGGTAAGGATGGGAAGAGGGTAGCGGACGCTCATAGATTAAGGATTGGGTCATGGAACATAGGCACTCTGACATGTAAGTCTATTGAGTTGGCGAAGGTTCTTCAGAAGAAGAGGGTTAACATAGCATGTGTCCAGGAGACTAGGTGGAAAGGATCGAAGGCGAGGATTGTAGATGGGTTTAAGCTGTGGTATTCTGGGGTCGTGAGAGGTAAGAATGGAGTGGGCATCTTGGTAGATAGGGACCTAAGGGAGTCCGTGGTCGAGGTTAGGCGAGTGAATGATAGGTTAATGTCTATTAAGTTGGTTATTGGGGGTTGCGTCCTCAACGTCATCAGCGCTTACGCGCCGCAAGCGGGCTTAGACGAGGAGGCTAAGAGGCGCTTTTGGGAGGACTTGGATGATCTGGCGAGTAGTATTCCCCAATGTGAGAAGTTAGTTATTGGAGGGGACTTTAATGGTCATATTGGGGCGGATGCTGGTGGTTATGGTGAGGTGCACGGTAGCTTCGGCTTTGGGGTTAGGAACGGAGGAGGCACTTCGCTGCTTGATTTCGCCAGGGCTTCCGAGCTTCTGATTGCGAACTCGAAATTTCAAAAGAGGGAGAAGCATTTGGTCACCTTCAAGAGTTCGGCGGCGAGGACTCAGATTGATTACATCCTCATCAGAAGGAGCGATAGGGGGATGTGCAAGGACTGCAAGTTTATTCAGGGAGAGTCCCTATCGACTCTTCATAGACTCCTAGTGATGGATGTCGGTCTCTGGGTGAAGAGGAAGAGGAGGGGCGCTCAGGGTCAACCGCGGATTAGATGGGGTGTTTTGACTAAGGAGAAAGCAGAGGAGTTGGAAAGGAGGCTAGCTGAGGGCGGAGCTTGGAGAAGTTCAGGGGAAGCGGACGCTATGTGGACAGAGACGGCGAACTTGGTTAGGGGGGTAGCACGGGACGTGCTCGGGGTAGCCAAGGGCTATTCTGGTAGACATCAGGGTGACTGGTGGTGGAACGATGTAGTTGAAGGAAAAGTGGAGGTGAAGAAGGCGGCGTTCGCTAAGTTGGCAGGGAGCACAAGCGAGGAAGAACGGAGAGCGAATAGGGAGATCTTCAAGGTAGCAAGGAAAGAAGCAAAGATGGCAGTCACGGAAGCTAAAAACGCGGCGTTTGGTCGCATGTACGAGGAACTAGGGGAGAGAGGCAGGGACAAGAAGTTATTCCGGTTAGCTAAAGCAAGGGAAAGGAAGGAACGTGATCTTGACCAAGTTAGGTGTATCAAGGGCGAGGATGGTAGAGTTCTGATGGGGGAATCTCATATAAAGCAGAGGTGGCAGGCGTACTTTCGGGACTTACTTAACGAGGAGGGGGATCGTAACATAGAGCTAGGGGAGTTGGGGCATTCAGAGCAACATAGAGACCTTGGGTACTGCAGGCGCATTAGGGTGGAGGAGGTCATGAGGGCTTTGCGTAGGATGAGTAGGGGTCGAGCGACCGGGCCTGACGAGATCCCGGTGGAGTTCTGGAAGTGCATGAGTAGGTCAGGAGTGGAGTGGCTCTCCAGGTTGTTCAATGCGATCTTCAGGACCAAAAGGATGCCGGATGAGTGGAGGTGGAGTACAGTGGTGCCCTTGTACAAGAACAAAGGGGACATCCAGAGCTGCAACTACTATAGGGGTATCAAATTAATAAGCCACACCATGAAGGTTTGGGAGCGGGTGATTGAAGCAAGGGTGAGGGAGATGACATCTATATCTGGGAACCAGTTCGGTTTCATGCCAGATCGCTCCACTATAGAGGCTATCCACATTGTCAGGCGGAGCAATTCAGGGATAAGAAGAAGGATCTACACATGGTGCTTATCGACTTGAGAAGGCGTATGACAAGGTCCCAAGGGAGGTGTTATGGAGGTGCTTGGAGGTGAAGAGCGTGCCGGAAGCCTACATCAGAGTAATCAAGGACATGTACGATGGAGCTAAGACTAGGGTTTGGACGGTGGGTGGCGACTCAGACCATTTCCCAGTGGTTATGGGGCTCCATCAAGGTTCGGCGCTGAGCCCCCTCTTGTTTGCCTTAATGATGGATGCTCTAACCCGACATATCCAAGGGGATGTGCCTTGGTGTATGCTATTTGCTGATGATATAGTATTGATAGATGAGACGAGGGTCGGTGTTATTGAGAGGTTAGAAGTATGGAGACAGACTCTCGAGTCCAAAGGTTTCAAAATAAGCAGATCTAAGACAGAATACCTGGAGTGCAAGTTTAGCGCCGAGCCGAGCGAAGTAGGCAGGGACGTGATGATTGGATCTTAGGTCATCGCCAAGAGGGACAGTGTCCAATATCTTGGGTCTGTGATTCAGGGGGACTGAGAGATTGACGGGGACGTCACTCATCGTATAAGAGCGGGGTGGTCAAAGTGGAGGCTTGCATCAGGAGTCCTGTGTGACAAGAGAGTTCCACATAAACTCAAGGGGAAGTTCTATAAAGCTGTGGTTAGACCTGCGATGTTGTATGGGGCGGAGTGCTGGCCCGTGAAGAACTCTCATGTTCAGAGAATGAAGGTTGCGGAGATGAAGATGCTCAGGTGGATGTGCGGGCACACCAGGTTAGATAAGATTAAGAATGAAGTTATTCGAGAGAAGGTGGGGGTGGCCTCGGTGGATGAGAAGATGCGAGAAGCGAGGCTGAGGTGGTTCGGGCATGTGCAGAGGAGGAGTCCCGATGCCCCGGTGAGGAGTTGTGAGCGGCTGGAGATTGTTGGCGGTCGGCGAGGCAGAGGGAGGCCTAAGAAGCATTGGGGAGATGTGATTAGGCATAACATGACTAGA
This sequence comes from Nicotiana benthamiana, assembly GCA_034376525.1. Lineage (NCBI taxonomy): Eukaryota > Viridiplantae > Streptophyta > Magnoliopsida > Solanales > Solanaceae > Nicotiana > Nicotiana benthamiana. The sequence continues at coordinate 41,199,292 of CM067339.1, read as the reverse complement.
ATGCAGGTTTCCGAGGACATGACCCTTGATAGGAAAGTGTGGAGGTCTAGTATCAGGGTTGTAGGATAGGGGCTTCTAGAGTTTTTCGTACTCCTCACCCGTGGTTGGGTGAGGGTCGGCAGGGTTATCCATAGATGATTCGTGTTTTAGCTTATGTCTCCCTTATGGCTGTTAGATATGTTAGTTACTGTATGATATTATTGCATGTTATTTTATTTATGTTTCTTATGTTTAGATAATTATTTACGCTATTTCTGCTGGAGTTACTAATGCTCTATTATTTTTGTTTTTGTTTTGCTTTTGTGTTTAGTTGTTTCTCCTTTTCTCTACTGAGTCGGGGGTCGATTGGAAACAACCTCTCTGCCCTTTCGGGTAGGGGTAAGGCTCGTCTACATATTACCCACCCCAGACCCCACCTGGTGGAACTATAATGTGTAGTTATTGTTGTTTAAATAAGAAAATTATAAATTTATGTATCGACTTTAAAAAATCCGACAAATTTAAGTGGATAAGAAACCATTTCGCCTTTTAACTGACTTAAATTAGACCCAAGAAGCCCAATAGAAAATCTAGCCCTCAATTTTGTGGAATCCACCCCATTTGCGGGTCAAATTAGAAATTTCAAACAATAAAAGACAAAACATCATGTTAAAAAAAAAAATACAATTCCATAAAAGAACACAATTACGGAAAAACCATAAATAACACATAACACAAAAGGAAGAGTCTAATCTTTCTATTCTCTTTTCCTCTGTAACTCCTGTGGCGTAGATCCGAGGAGTTTCAGACAAAAACAGCAGTCTCTGCAAACCCTAACTCTCCAATCGCTTTTACCCACTCCTCCTTTCAACTCTCTCTTTGCTATTCCTCACATCTTTTCCTCATCTCTATCAGGTTAGCTATGCTTTTTTCAATATTTTTTTTGTATCTTGATGATTAATTGTTGGTCTGAATTGGTTTCTAAAGCTGGGTTTTGGGTTATTTAGCTGTGTCTGTATGTGCGATAACTATTTTGGATATAGATCTGTTTGATGTGATATTCTTGGTAGTAAAAATATCATCTTTGTTTATTGTCTGTTTGGCGAATGAGCTATTTCATTCTCGTAGTGTTTTTGAAACCTTTTGTAAAGTATTGTGCAAAAGGATTATATATTGAAAGGAATGTGAATGGTGGTCATTTGGACCTTGGATTTGTATGTTGAGTTCCTTATGGTATGAGACAATCATTGTTTTGATGCCATATATTCTTTAAGTAATGGGTGTTTTGTGAGATGTTCACTCAGTTATGGATGTGTTTGATAATTGGAAAAACTGGATAGTTGGATACCTATTGCGAGGAGGAAGTAAATCTGGAGATTATAATGTCTTATTCTGCTATCTGTTCTTTGTCTTTCGTGTAAAGCTTGACATGCTTCTCGTCGTTATCTTGATGGTGTTGTATTTCTGTTTTTGGAGTCAGTATCTATCTTTTTGTATTTTATGTAGTAGCCATCACTACCATATGCACTCTTCCTTTTTTCTGCCTTTGTCACTTTGACTCAGTATCAAATAACTTGAAAGGTCAGTTGGCAGTTGGCTTAAATCAATTGCTTTTTCATGCGTATCTCCTATTTTTGTACTTTGCTTCTTTATAAAGAAAGAACATACATTGATTATGAAAAAGAACAAAAAGAAAGAAAACATACATTTGGTCGTGGCCTCCACCCGTTCAATATTCAAGAAGAACAGATAATATTATTGACAACTGTGATATTTTCACAGTAAGGTTTTGGCTTTTTCCCTTAGTTAAGCTCAATATGATTTTCCACAAGAGTAATTCCATAGTTCTTTTATTTGCTACAGTCATGGCTGGCTTAGCACCGGAAGGTTCTCAATTTGATGCTCGTCAGTATGATGCCAAAATGACAGAGCTGTAAGTTGTTTGCTCTCAATTCTATAGGATATATATCTGGGAGCAGAAAACTACTCTTGCCTTTTATTTCCCTCCTTGGGTGCTTTAGCTATCACTTGTGACGATGTTGTGTTCCTTGTCTTTGCTGGCTCATTTTATTTTTTTATTTTTGGATGTTTGACTTGCTGAAACAGGCTTGGGACTGAACAGGAGGAGTTCTTCACATCATATGATGAGGTTCATGACAGTTTTGATGCCATGGGTTTGCAAGAGAACCTTCTTAGGGGCATCTATGCTTATGGTAAATGCACTTCTTAATAGCACATGTGGTTTTTCTTCTCCCTTGTTAGATTTAGCAGGGCATTTGACATCTGGCTTAAATTACATGAAGGTTTTGAGAAGCCATCTGCTATCCAGCAAAGGGGTATTGTCCCATTTTGCAAGGGTCTTGATGTGATCCAACAGGCACAATCTGGAACAGGAAAGACGGCAACTTTCTGCTCTGGAGTTCTCCAGCAGCTTGATTACAGCTTAGTCGAATGTCAGGCTCTGGTTCTGGCTCCAACCCGTGAGCTTGCCCAACAGATTGAGAAGGTTATGCGAGCACTTGGTGACTATCTTGGTGTGAAGGTTCATGCTTGTGTAGGAGGTACCAGTGTCCGTGAGGATCAGCGTATCCTTCAAAGTGGAGTTCATGTGGTGGTTGGTACTCCTGGCCGTGTCTTTGACATGTTGCGCAGGCAGTCTCTTCGCCCTGACCACATCAAGATGTTTGTTCTGGATGAAGCTGATGAAATGCTTTCAAGAGGTTTCAAAGATCAGGTTGCCTTTTATTTCATGCTTTATTTTATGTTTTGTCCTTCAGGTTGGATTTTCTTTTTTATTAGGTTTCTATAATTTAGTGTAAATATATGGGGATGTGTTTTTTTGGGGTGGGGTGGGGGGGTGGGGGTAAAGTAAGTATTTGTAAGTTTCTTTTCTTGGTCGTATGTGAGGGTCGGAAAAAGATTTGTACATATAGATTAGCCTCTTTGTGGGATTTCTATTCTTGTCATTATTATGCTTTAGTGTCTTTTAGAATTTCTGCAGGACTTTGCTGGTTTCCCCCCCTTATTCCCCCCCCCCCCCCAAGGCTCCCAATCAGTGTCTTATTTGATTATAATATTTTCCAGATTTATGATATTTTCCAACTGCTGCCACCAAAGATTCAAGTGGGTGTTTTCTCTGCCACTATGCCGCCTGAGGCCCTTGAAATTACTAGGAAGTTCATGAACAAGCCTGTGAGGATTCTTGTGAAGCGTGATGAGCTTACACTTGAAGGTATCAAGCAATTTTATGTTAATGTTGACAAGGAAGAGTGGAAGCTTGAAACTCTTTGCGATCTTTACGAGACCTTAGCCATCACCCAGAGTGTCATCTTTGTTAATACCAGGCGTAAGGTTGATTGGCTCACTGATAAAATGCGCAGCCGTGATCATACAGTATCTGCAACTCACGGAGACATGGACCAGAACACTAGAGATATCATTATGCGAGAGTTCAGATCTGGGTCATCTCGTGTGCTCATCACCACTGATCTTCTGGCCCGTGGTATTGATGTGCAGCAAGTTTCCCTTGTGATTAACTATGACCTTCCTACTCAGCCAGAGAACTACCTGCATCGTATTGGTCGTAGTGGACGATTTGGAAGAAAGGGTGTTGCTATCAACTTTGTCACAAAGGATGACGAAAGGATGCTTTTTGACATTCAAAAGTTTTATAATGTTGTAATCGAGGAGTTGCCAGCCAATGTGGCCGATCTCCTTTGATGCGGTTTGGTTCTTTGAGGTGAATTTCTTCTTTACATGAAATAATTTAATATCTTATTCTTAGTTTAGTTAGATTTCAACTGGACCTATAATTGGGAAATGCAGGTGCCATGATCCTCCATGGAACCTGTAATTTTCCAGTTTGGTTGAAGTGCCTACTATCAATTTTGTCGGTTTGTCTTTGTTTTGTATTGTAAGTCTGAAATAACTCTTTTAAGTTTTGGATGTTTCTTGAATTTTTATTGAGATTTAACTCTTGGCCTTGTTATTGTGTATGAGGAAAGTTTTTAGAGGCAAAATGTTTTTATTCGAAATGTGTGATAGTTTCAGGCTTTGTGGTGCTTGTGTAGTTTGGTTTTGATTTGAAAGAAAAACATAGTAAATCGAAGATGGTGCGCGTGTTGACGCATATTATATTTGAGACTTATTAACTTCCATGTGATCATTAATCCTGGATTGGTGCAATGGATGGTCTCTCCATCCTCTTGTTTGACATGTGTAGTGAGTGGTTAAAGAAAATGAGACTTATTTTCTTGACTCACAAGTACAATCTCAAGCAGTGTTTTAAAAGGCTTGCGGGCAATATCAAAACGCCTTAAGACTTATTGTGTGGGGTCTGGGGAGGGTAGAATGTATGCAGACTTTGCCCCTGCCCGGAGGGATTGAGATTTTGAGATTTTTTCTGGTTAACTAAGTCCAACCACTTTCATGTTGTGTCATCATATTAGGTAGTTCTACAATATGGGCATCTGAGTAATACTTCTACATTGTCATAATACATGTAATGCAGGTCGTTAACTGTGGAACTAGTTACTTAAAACGAATACTCCCAGTAATTTACAGCTATTGATTTACATTGTTACAAATAGTTGTTGCTTTTTGCAATATCTGAAATTTAAATTAGATTATTTTTGCGAAAAATACCTAACGTGGATGAACTCCTTTATATGAAATTGATAGTTCGAAGCTGAAAAATGCAGTGAAAGTACTTCCTGAAATTACTTTAAACAATCGCTGGAAAAACTTTTAGTTTTTTTAGTTTTACTATAATATAAGATCCTCTTAGCTCTATCTATGTGTAAATAACACTTACTCCATCTCTTTTGATATTCTTTCTTTGAGAAAAAAAAAACTTTTAGGTAAATGTCATATCTCTAGCGGCGACGATGAAAAAGCACCAATTCCGTTCCTTTATGCTATGCAATATGGTAAAAAGAAAACTCAACACGGCAAAAGTTTTTAGCATTTTGGAAGAAATTTATTGGTCCTCTGACTCATTTTATGTAGTACATTTTTCCTTTTAGTTTGTCTTAAAGAGATTGTTACTACTACATTTTTCTCATCATGATTTACTTTTAATGATTATGACTTGTTAGAAAGCATAAACCAGGTCTGATTGCACACGTAATTTAAAAAAAATATTATTGGATATATTGGTCATAAATAAGTCAAAAGGGATCCCGAGTATTTATGTGGTTATAAAAGCTTCTCATTAAGGTAGAATAAAAGTTCAAGCTAAATTATTTCCAAATTTAAAAAAAGATCATTCTTTTGGAACATGATTGGACATATGAAACTTTCACCACTAGACGTGAAACCACCGTTGAGTTAGAAAATTATACCGTGCGAAATATATATATGTATATATATAAACACAAATATACTATCAGTTTACAAAAATAACCTTATAATATTAAGCATAATAGCTCATAATAAAAGGACATAACTGAAATTCTAGATATTAATGTTATATTCCTATTAATTTTAGGACATAATACTAAGTTAAGAATCCTATCTGATTCCTAACTTAATTTGATAATTCAACTCATATAAATCTTGTAAACAACTCCAACGTTAAATCCAGCGCCTACTTCAAAGGTAAGAGGAATGCCAGATAATTAATGGTGAAGGTCATGAAGCAAGCCAACAAAGTTTTAACAAAATCAATTTCATCATCCCTTGTATTTGTAGTACATTATCACTTCATAATGTTCAGTACCAAAAAAAAAAAAGTAATATTAAATGGACTGCATAAAGATCTAAAAATAAAATATCATATCATTCTTTTATTTTTTGAAAATAAAATTTATGATGGATAAAATTATAATTAAGATTAAATACTTAAAACGAGAGATGAACTAATATTAAGATATGAATCAACATACTATAAATTATTTTTATTTTAAAATAAAATAATTAAATCTTTTAATTAATTATTTAGCAAGAGAATCTAGTTTAATTATTTTTTAAATTCATCATATGAGTAAAATTCTTATTCAAGTTAAAAAAATCTTAGGGTAGATAAATTTATTCTATAAAAAGAGCGTTTGAACACAAAGTAAAAAATGTTAATATATTATTAAGAATCAAAATGCTATACAAGTATCTGAGGAAGCACAATCAAAGCTAAATCTTAAACAAGAACAAGCTTTCAAGACTATATTATAAATAGTTGACTCTGTTTTAATGAGATTATTCTTTGTAGATGCCTCCGGTAGAATCAAAATAATATTTCTATGTCATGTATTACATGAAAATATCATATCAAGAGGCATGACGCTATTAGCAATAATAGCAAGTAATATACCAATAACGATTTTATTGTAAAGCCACTCAGTTTACATTTGATATACCACTTCAAACAACTTAAATAATCATTATAAATATATCAAAGCAGCGCAATGTTGCTAAATTAATAAGGAAACAAAATTGATAATATGGGATGAAGCACTAATGACTAAGTGTTAAATGGAGTTCTAGAGATATATTGGATATTAATGGACCGTTTGGTGAAAACTTAATGGTTTGGGTGGTAAGTTATGTCAAGTACTACCATGTGACGACCCAAAGGATCATTGCCGGATTTCTCTCTTTTTTGTGCTTTCGAGGCATTAAAAATCTTACTTTTAGTTGCCTCGATTTACGTGTGCATTCCGCACGTGTAGCCGAAAAGCTTTTATGTTGAAATATGTAAAATATTTGATGAATTTTTATATTAATATGATTAAAATTGACTTTGGTCAATATTTTGGGTAAAACGGATCCGGACCCGTGATGTAGAAACATATTGGACTCGGGCGTATTCCCAGAAATGAAATCTGAGGTCCCAAGCCCGAGAAATAAATTTTTGAAAGAAATTATTTTTCTGAAAATGATATGAAAATTTGAAATGAAAATGAGTTAGAAAATATAGGTGCCGGGCCCATATTTTGGTTTCGGTGCCTGGTACAAGTCTTAAATATGATATAAGCGCTTTCTGTGAAATTTGGTCAAATTCGGACGTCATTTGACGTGTTTCGGACCCAAATATCTAAAGTTAGAGGTTTAAGAAGTTTGAAATGAAAGTGATGATTTTGAGCTTGATTAATAGATTTTGATGTTGTTTTGGCGATTCGATCACTTGAATAAGTCCGTAGGATGTGGTTGAGGTTGTGTGTATGGTTTGGTTGGGATCCCCGAGAGCTCGAGTGAGTTTTGGATAAGTTGCGAGTGTATTTGGAACCTTAGAAAAAATTTGGTATTTTTGGCTTCTGTGATTTTTGCAAATGCGAAGGGGGAACTCACAAATGCGAGCTTTTGGTCGCAACTGCGAAGTTTGGGAAGCTGGGCATGGGATCGCAAATGCGATTCATTTGCTCGCAAATGCGGGACTGGACCTATCATAAATGCGACCTGAGGCATCACAAATGCGAACATCTCAGGTCCCTTCAGAGTTTGCAAATGCAAAACTCGGCCTCACATTTCCCAAACATGATGGGTTCGAAATTGCAAACCAGGTTCGCATTTCCCATATCTGCACCTGCATATTTCATACTTAGACGATTTTAAAGCTTTATTTTCATATTTCTCAAAACCCTAACACCCATTGGCGATTTTTCAAGAATTCTCCCTTCTCCAACCCATTTGTAAGTTGGTTTCTACTTAATTTCTTCAATCTTTAACATCATTTATCATGTTTTCATCTTAAAATCAAGTATTTTCATGGTGAAAATGGAGATTTTGGGTAGAACCTAGATTTTCTTAAAATTGGGGATTTGGACCTCAAATTGAGGTATGATTTCAAAACAAATCATAGATATGAACTCGTGGGGGAAAGGGTAACCGAGTTTTGGTTTGAACCTCAGGTTTTGACCATGTGTGCCCGGGGGCGTTTTGGGAAATTTTGAGCAAAATTTTGGGAAGTTTATTTTTTTGAATTAGCATTTGTTGATACATTCAAGTACTTTGTGACTAGATTCGAGCGATTTTGTGGTGAATTCGAGGGGTAAAGCTATACTAGAGGCTTGAGTTGAGTTTGGAGCATTCGATATAAGTGTTCGGTCTAACTTTGGCTTGAGAGATTACGGGTTGAGTCATAATTGCTACTTGTTATGTGTTGAGTACGACATATGAGTATGGTGACGAGTATCTATATGTTGGTGTCGAGCATGACCGTGGGTCTTAATTCATAATTGTGTATTCTTAGTTGATTCTATGAAAGACTTGTTTGATGAGCCTTGACATTGAATATTAGTTTTGACTGTGTTAAGTAGAAATTGAATATGATTGGTTATAGCTGGACCTCCCTTGCCGGGATAGTTGATTTAATATTCTTGTTCCCTTGCCGGGATAGTTGCTTTAATATTCTTGTTCCCTTGCCATTTAAATTATTATATTATCTTTTTCCCTCGCGGGACTATATTGTGTGTTGTGTTGAAAGAAATGGAAATGGGTGGTACGCCTACCACAAGATACTGACATTGAAATGGGAGCGGGTGGTACGCCTACCACAAAAATAATGATATTAAAATGGGAGCCAGTGGTACGCCTACCACAAATGATATTGAAATGGGAGTGAGTGGTACGCCTACCACAGATGACATTGAAATGGGAGCGAGTGGTACGCCTACCACCAGATATTGATTGAAATGGGATTGTGTGGCACACCGAACACTTATATATTATGAAATGAGATCGTGTGGCACACCGACCAATTATATATCATGAAATGGGATCGTGTGGCACGCCGACCACGTATTCCGTTTTAGAAGTAATCAGTTGTAGTTTCCTTATTTGTTCCTACTGTTCTACTTTATTTGTTACCCCCAAAAGCATATTCCCCTCCAAGTCTTAATTATTATTTTCCCCTATTACTTATGTTGTACTTATATATACATATATATCAACACATGTTTGATTGGTAGTCCTGTCTAGCCTCATCACTACTTCGCTGGGGTTAGGCCAGGCACTTACAAGCACATGGAGTCGGTTGTGTTGAAGCTATACTCCGTGCATTGTTTTGTACATATCCAGGTGTTGGAGCAGCATTTGAGTAGCAGGAGCAATCTGGGAGAGAGCCTTCTATTTAGGGACACCGAGGTAGCCTTGCAGACGTCCTCAAGCTCATAGTCTCATCTACCCTTATGTGTATTTCGTTTTTTTTCTTGTATCGAGACAAACATTTATGTAATTCCATTTCAGACTTATTTTTAGCATACTTTAGTAGTTCGTGAGTTAGTGACACCGGATCTTGGTAGAGTTGTACTTAAATTTCCGCGTTTAGTTTTCAGTTTCTATGTTCTTAAGACTTCCGCTTTAATTTAAATGACTCATTTTATTTATATTGTTGAGATGTTATCAGAAAATATTTTAATACTTGGCTTGCCTAGCTCCGATAGTAGGCGCCATCACGACTCCCGATGGTGGAAATTCCGGGTCGTGACAAACCATTTGTTCCAAAATCGACAAAAGTAGAGACTGTAAAAGCTAGCTTGACAAGGTTATACTTCTGGTCTCAAATGAAAAAGATTCAACTGACAAGAAATTTAAAATAAGAACAGATCCAGTATTCACTGTCTTCTTGCTTCGGGTCAAAAACGAATAAGAGCATCCAATAAAAGATTATTAGATTCTTCCTGAACACTTGGTTATAAATCCTAATGGTAATCATATGCATTTAATAAGAGAATATTTCTATTATTAAATTAAAACGCAAGTTGTGTAAATAGCATGATAGAATTAGAAAAACATCTTAGCTAGCAGAAGTCAACGAATACGTTGATCAACTAAATAAAAGGTTGATTGCAAACTTTTATAGCAAAAAAGATAATTTTCTATTTTTGACTCAGCAGAAAATGATACCGATAATTACCACCAAGAAGAATACTTAAATACTTTAATACGTAACGGCCTTCTACCATACATGTTTGTTGTCAAGTTCATTATTTCTTACGTATGTTAGAGTCAATGTATATATAATAGACTAAGTTGATCTTCCATTGTATATATGTCGATTTTGAAGAAAAATATGTCCGTCATGCTACTGAAAAACTTAAAGACGCCGAATAGCTTATGCAATAGCACACATATGGTATATAGAAATTTGGGCAATTACATTATACATGCAAAATTATGATACTGGTCAATATGTTTCTAAGTATATTCTTATTCCTAAATTCAACTTTCGTCTTCTGAAACTAAGGAATATTCTTTTAAATTTGTGTGAAAGTAATTTTAGTATGTTTATGTTTTGCAAATTAAAAAAATAAAGCACAAGAACAAATATCTTAAATATTGGATTGTATTTACGATAATATATTCTCTTTCACCAACAACTGTATGTTGTACTTTCAAGAGGGATATCAAGATCGACAACAAGAGTTCTAGTTACGGCAGAGCAACCAAAACATTGGAGGAAATATACACAAAAAAATATTGTCCACAAAGAAGTGTTCGTTAAGATACCATCACATTAAATACTTTTAAACTATAATACATAATTATCTAATTAACATGACAAAATATCATTTGTGTAAGTTTTGATGATGTCCTTTTATTTTAAATTCACGTATTATGCTAATGTAATAATATATTTCAGCATTTAGATGTTTGTTGTATTATTATACATAAAATTTCTCTTATTAATTAAATTTTATTGTTCCCTCATATAAATAAATATATATATATATATATATATATATATATATATATATATATATATATATATATATATATATATATATATAAACTTTTGAATTCACTTAATAGAAGAGAAGAGTCTACAGTAACGGTAAAAGATTGTTCAAAACTTACTTTAGCCTTTCACCACACATAATTTAATTGTTGATAGTAAAGCTGAATTTCATATTTTACACATGAATTTCGTTATTTATTTCTTAAACTTTGTGTGTCACCAAATATTGCCATTTTATACTTGTAACTTTTTCTAGTTCTTTAAATTAAAGAAAGGGAAATAAAAAGGGGACTATTCTATACTATAGCGGGAATCTAATCCTAGTGCAACATTCGGGAATCTCTTAAGTTACCCAGAATACTCGAAATATTTTATATTTATTACTAACACTTTGCTTTTGCGTTTTCTTTTGTTTTATTTAATTTTATTTTTAGGGGCGGCGAAAAGAACTAAAGAACACGTTGACTTTTGAATTATAACTAGCAGTTGAGAAGCTTCCTAGAGGAATCTCTTATTTTCTTTTTATAATATATCTCATCATTTAGGTCCCAAAAAATAAAATAAAAAATGGTGTGCTTAGAGTAGATAGCTAGTATTAAGTTTCGGTGATTATAAAAGGGACAACAACATACATATATATACATACATAGTGTACGGTCTAAAATTACCATAGTTATATGTAGAGCGAGTCGATATTAAAAAAGCCTTCGAAGGCTGCCACGAGTCGTCAACAAGATGTAATAATTTGGCTTCAAAAGGTCGACATCAAGAGAAAATAACATGTCATTAACGAGGTCGAGATGGCTCAACAGAGGACGAAGACGAGCACGAACGCTCCCTTTATTAAAGTAATAACAACTAATTTAGGAATATGGTCCCCAGAGAATATTTCTCTCAATTATACTATTTAGGATTTTGTGGCCCATCCACCCTTGTTAATAAAAAGATATGTAGTTATAGAGGGAATTGAGACATTTATTGAAACAATAAATTGACATTACCGGAAGATTCTTCTTTTATCGGGAGAAATTTAAAAATAGCAAGATTTACAACAGGTCATCCAAAAATAACCCAGTTTTAAAAGTAATCGAAATTTAGCCTCTTTTCATGTAAAGATAAATTTGAGCGAAAACATTGTTCATAATCCGGAAAATACGTCAGTGTGTTATACTGGAGTTCCAGCATATTATACGGGAGTTACAAGATAACTATTTGGAGTTCCAGCATAAGTACACTAGAACTCCAGCATAATATACTGGAGTTCCAGCAAGTATAAACGTCCAGTATAATATGCTGGATATTAGAGCACCGGTGCTCCAATTTCCCGTATATTATACGGGAGCCAACAAAGCATACCGGTCCAGCATAATATGCTGAAGTTCGTACACAAATGCACCAAACTCCCATATATTATGTGGTCTCTGTTGCAGCAAAATAGTGGCTATTTTTCATTTACTTCGTAAACAGTGACTATATTTAAATGACGAGTCCGATAACTATATCGTGCTATTTTAACTCTTTTATCACTAGATGGCTGTGGCCCATTCTTGCACGGGCCCAACATATATATTTCCTTTTTTGGTGCATTGGATATGATAAAGCATATCATAACTACGATTGCAAGAAGTACATTTGAATCGATGGACACAAAATCTTGCATTTTCAAGGGGTTTTGACACAGTTACCCACAAAAACAAATAATTTACTTTTGTTTATTTATTTATTTTTCTATTTATAAATTAATTATATTTCTTACCCATAGTAATTTTTATGGGGAATTTTTTCTTTATTTTCAAATTCTTTTTTATTTCTATGCTTCTTTTCTTTTCTTTTTTCCATTCTCCTTTCCCTTTTTCTCGTTTTCTTCTTTTTCTCCTTTTCCAATTTTATTTAACTTCTTTTTTATATTATTTTTATCTTCATAATCTAATTTTATTTACTGTTTTCACTATTTTTTATTATTCTTTTTTATATTATTACTAAAGAAAAATTAAATCATGTACCAATTAAATATAACTAATACAAACAAAAAATATTAATTAACATATGATATCAGCCTAGTATATAGCTATACCAATAGGGTATACAATTATATGCAAAGAGTTAAAAAAAATTAATTCAATTATTAAACGGAAATAATATCCGTTGTCAATAAAAAATTCAAAAAGTTCTTATCTAATTGTAAGAGTATATTGTTATATATATATATATATATTGCATTTTTAATTTTTTCCTCACGCTAGGTAAAAACTTAAAGTAAATTAAAAGGGAAAAGGCAAGTGAATTTACGGGTAATAAATATACTATTATATTATATTATATATTATTATTGTACACTGTTATAGTATATTGCATATTATTACAGGATACTATAACAAAATATTGTATACTGTAATAGTATACTGTTGCAGTATAACTATATACTCATATAATATATTCTATACTATAGCGGTATACTGTTAGGTAATTATGTTCTTCTCAGATTATTATAATATACCGTTGCAGTATATTGTAAATGTAACGACCCGACCGATCGTTTTGAGCTTCGGCGCATCATTCAGCAGTCTCAGAGCATGAGCAACTTCATTTCAGGTATATTGACCTGTACGCGTAGTCGGAATTGAATTTCAGTAAGTTCAGAATGGATTTGGAAGGAGAATTCTCATTTGGAAAGATAAAAGTTGAAGAAATGAACTATGATGTGAATTTTGAGTAAATGACCTCGGAATTGAGATCCGAAGGTTCCAACAGATTCTTATGATGATTTCGGACTTGGGCATATGCTCGGATTGGGTTTTGGATAACTCAGAAGCATTTTGGTGCCTATTGTGAAGTTAGCATTTTAGAAGAAATTGCATGAGTTTGGCTTAAACTGCATTTCAGTGTTATTGATGTCTGTTTGGGACCCCGAGACTGGGAATAGCTCTATATGGTAATTCAGGAGTTGGAAGCGCGATTGAAAGTGAATTCGGAGGTTCGTAGGTCATTTTGAAGCTGTTTAGCTAATGATAGAAATTTGATGGTTTTGGAAAAGTTTGACCGAAAGTGAATTTTTTGATATCGGGGTTGGAATCTGATTCCGAGAGTTGGAGTAGGTCCGTAATGTCCTTGTGTACAAAATTTGAAGTTTATCGGACGTGATTTGATAAGTTTAAATATCAGAAGTAGTAATTGAAAAGTTCAAAGTTCATAAAGCTTGAATCGAGGTATAATTCATGATTTTAACGTTGTTTGATGTGATTTGAGGCCTCGAGCAAGTCCGTAATATGTTTTAGGACTGGTTGGTGTGATTGGTTGGGGTCCCGGGAGCCTCACGTGGATTTCGGGTGGTTAACAGATCCAAACATTGGATTTTTGGAAGAAGCTGAGCAGCTGGTATATGGTATTTCTGCTTCTACAGAAATGGGACTGTAGAAGCGGCCCGGCAGAAGCAATAAGGGGAACCAGAGAAGCGGTTTTGATCCGAGGCTCGAGGACCGCAGATGCGGTCTAGATTCTGCAGAAGCGGGACTGCATTTGCAGAAGGCTTGATCGCAAGAGCGGAAATGGGGCTGAGCCCAAGACCGCAGGACTGGGATTTTTGACCGCAAAAGCGGTAACGCGTAAGCGAAAATAATTCCGCATGTGCGAAAAATGGCTGGGGCAGAATGTTTTAAAACGATTTTGAGTCATTTCTCATCACATTTTCTTTGCTTGGTAGCGATTTTGGAGAGCATCAAGAAGAGATTTTTGTCATCAATGATAAGGTATGTTATCACCACCTATCAGTTAAATACTTAAAGATTAGCAGCTATTGTGGACTCAAGTGCCACAAAGATAGGTTTTATTTAAGGCAACAATTGAGCAACAAAGCATGAGGAAAGACATGGGGGAAGTGTCAGGCAGTGTTTAAATCTTCTAGGAGGCCAAGTAAGAGGAGCAAGGTCAAGGGGTTAATTAAAAGGATGAGTTCCGCCAATGTGGGAGAGTAGCGAGTGTTGCATATGGGCTTGGTAGTAAGATGACTATGCTTCTTAAGGAGAGTTTGGATCGAATTGAGGATTTTAATGATTAGTAATTGAAGCCTAAGAGTATGGTGTGAAGTATGGGCTATTGGTGTCATAGTGAATGTACCTCGTGCAACGGCGTGGGAAGATGTCGGGAGGTGATTCCCCTAGGTGGGTTATTCCCCGTGAGCAGGTTAACGGTCGCGAGGTTGGAGAAGCTTCTACAAAGAATTATATTGGTTGTTCATCAAAGAGATCGGTCGTGCGAATGTGGATGATGATTCAGATGATGAATGGTGGGGATTTACAGGAAGATTCTGAGAAATTTTGATAATTGATGGCGCGAGGTTGTGTTAATAAGAGGTAAAGAGGTCGGACGAACTCTATAATTGCGAAATTATGGCTTCAAGCTAAGTGGGAGAGTCCCACCGCTTATGATTGGGCTGTATGATTATCTACTTGCATGATTTTTGGCTATTAGCATATTGATAGTTATTTCAGCTATAATAAAGACCATAGGTGGTAATTCGAGCAAATGAATTGTTGGAAACATGCTATGGTTGGCCTTTATGGCTCATCTTCGTACAGGGAAAAAGGTTCAGGATTTATGCCTCGTATAGATGCAGGTTTCAGAGGAAGTGATTTCGCCGGGTGCTTCACAGAGAGGGTGTTTGTATGTTATAGGAGTAAGTATATTCGGGAACAAGATAGAGCGGGTGGCTCTCAATAATGGTCCTAGTGAATTCGAAAGTTAAAATAAGATGCTCAATGATTTCAAGCCTATGAGTACATTTAAGAATCAAGCTTTGTAGCAGCTTATGAGAAGGTGCCCAGAATGTTCTACGATATTTTGACTTACGGGGTAGCATTGATAAATATGAAATGGTTCGCGGGATTCGAGACAATATGGACTCGTGATTCAAGGTCACTCGGGATGAGTGCAGATGGAGTATGATATGTGTTGAATGAAGAAGTATTATTTCTAAGGTAATCAAGGATTTAGTGGAAGGAAGAAGATTGATTAGCCATGGTTAACTTGGCATATTGGTAGTGGTGATCAGTTCATCCAGCGTGATCAAGTCATGCATGCGAAGTGTGGCGGTGCGTGTGATGCTTGTTGGCCGCAGTGATTGATGTTATTCAGAAGCATTTTTCTGTTATACCCTGCTATGAGTAGCGGGCCCGGAAGGGTTATGGTGCTTGGACCACTACTTAGAGATTGGTATACTCGATGGTGATGAGAATTCGCCTATATGTCGCTATAGTTATCCTGAAGTGAGTTAAATGAAAAGTTTTATATGATGAAGTGTTAGTTTATCAGTGGTTCCAGGGTTGTGATGGAAATCGTATCTATCGTATATCGGCACGTTGGGTGCAGTGAGAGGTATGGACTTTGAAGTGAGGATCAAGGTTACAGCTTGGTAATGACTATGATGTCACGAGCTTGGATGAGCGGGAAAGGAGTTTTAGTATTTTGAGTAAGTTGGTGTTGTCATCGGTATCACCTGAGATCGGTGTTTTGTGAGAAAGGATTTGTATCCTAGTTAAGAATTCTTGATCCCTTTTCAGCGTTGGTGTAGCTGGTGGTTTGGATGTGCAAACCCGTTAATTAATTTGGAAGGTTGTGGGAGAGTGTCCCACAGGAAGATTGTATAAGTGTAGCATGTAGTCACTTGATTGATTAGAGATTTAAACCAAGTATGAGGATTTTGGTAATATTATCGATTTGAGAATTTGTAGCATATAGCAATATATGTGTCCTCAGGGATAGTCTTATACACCTTAGCGTGTCTATAACCGATATTTGGTATTTGGTTGTAATAAGCAATTTAGCTCGATGTGAGTCTCCTTATGTGAGTTTTACGTGTGGATTGGGTGGCACGCTGCCATAAGTATGTTATTTGGATCGGGTGGCACGCCTCCATGGTTATATTGTGTGGATCAGATGGCACACCACCGTGGTTATGCTGTTTGGATCGGGTTGCACGCCGCAACAGTATGATGTTCAATACAGTCCCCCATATTTGCTTTTATGTGTTCTGTCCCTTATTTTTCCCAAAATTTCAGTTCTAGCTATGAGCCCGCGTCGCATGTATGATTCGCGAGCGGGGTAATTAGATCTCCTTTTCAGAGTTAGGCGTCCTTTTTTGTATCGCATTCTGAGTGTTAGCCTATTGGCACATTGTGGCATCATATGTGACTTTTGATTATGTCTGAGGTGGCTTTATTGCCTGAGCAGTTCGTACTGGATGAAACCAGATTATTGGAGTTAGGATCAGTGCAATCTGATTATATGAATTATGTTAAAGAGCAAGGGTCGTTCTTTGGTTTGGAATGAGTATGGATCTTGTCAAGAGTAACGGTCTAATGATTTGTTGATTCATCAATTGGTTATGAATTTCGGCATATCTCTTCCGTCGTATCGGTGTTGTAAAATCTAGAGCAAGACCTATGTAGGGCATGAGATGCAATGGAAGCATCAGATTTATGGAATTTCGACTTTTATGTTTAAAGAATATTATTGTGGTCCTATGATTTAAGTGATGCAAAGTGTGAATGCTGCAAAGTTATGCAGTCATGTTTGGGTACAGCGTGAAGTGATTGATATGGTAATCGTATGTTGAAAACAAGCTTGGCAGGAAATTCCGAATGTTGGAATTGGGCTTTAAGGCTTATTTGCTTGACTAAAGGAGTGTATTTGAGGTTTTATGGTGCATGAGGTGTTAAACAAGTGATTTCAGACTTCTTTAGTGTAGTTCTCAACACGTTCGAGGACGAACGTCAATTTAAGTAGGGGAGATTGTAACGAGCAGACCGATCGTTTTGAGCTACGGTACATCATTCAGCAGTATGAGGGTATGAGTAGCTTCATTTCAGGTATATTGACCTGTACGCATGGTCGGAATTAAATTTCGGTAAGTTCAGAATGGATTTGGAAGGAGAATTCTCATTTGGAAAGCTTAAAGTTGAAGAAATGAACTAGGATGAGAATTTTGAGTAAATAAACTCGAAATTGGGATTCGAAGGTTCCATCAGGTTCGTATGATTATTTAGGAATTTAAGTATGCCCGGATCGGGTTTTGGATAACTCGGGAGCGTTTTGGCGCCTATTGTGGAAGTTAACATTTTAGAAGGAATTGCATCGATTTTGTATAAAATGTATTTCAGTGTTATTGATGTTCGTTTGGTATTCCGAGACTGGGAGTAGCTCCGTATGGTGATCCCGGAGTTGAGATCGCGATCGGAAGTTAATTCGGAGGTCCATAGATCATTTTGAAGCCGTTTGGCTAAAGATATAAATTTGAAGGTTTTGGAGTAGTTTGACCGAAAGTGGACCTTTTGATATCGGAGTTGGAATCCGATTCAGGGAGTTGGAGTAGGTACATAATGTCAAATATGACTTGTGTGCAAAATTTGAAGTCAATCGGATGTGATTTGATTGGCTTAAACATCTGAAGTAGAAATTGGAAAGTTCATAAAGCTTCAATCGGGGTGTAATACATGGTTTTAGCGTTGTTTGATGTGATTTGAGGCCTCCAGCAAGTCCGTAATGTGTTTTAAGAATGGTTGGTGTGATTGGTTGGTCCCGGGGGCCTCGGGTGGATTCCAGGTGGAACGGATCCAAAAATTGGATTTTTGGAAGAAGTTGAGCAGCTGGTATCTGGTGTTTTCGCTTCTGAGGAAATGGGAACGCAGAAGCGGCCCGCAGAAGCGATGAGGGTAACCGCAGAAGCGTTTTTGATATGAGGCTCGAGGACCGCAGATGCGGTCTAGATTCTGCAGAAGCGGACCGCATCTGCCGAAGGCTTGATCGTAGGAGCGAAAATGAGGCTGGAGCCCAGGACCACGCGAGCAGGATTTTTGACCGCAAAAGCGGTACCGCGTGTCAATGCCTCCCTTTTTATATCGAGGGAAATAAATTGGGTTTGAGACATTATGGGTGGAATGACTCTTTTATCCCCATTTAGGGGGAATTTGGGCTATGGAGTTTGAAAAGTCACCACCTAATGATTATAGTGCATTATGACACTTTTTGAGAAAAAAAGAAGGATTCGAAGGAAAACCAGGGTTTGAGTTAGAGCTTGAGATTATCTCGAGGGGAAGGTGTTAAGCACCCCTCAAGATCCACTAGTGTGGTTCCCGGCCTTGCTTAGTTGTGACTTTTAGAAGAGTAAAAGTAGACAAGCAAAGTTTGCACATAAGGAATACAAGTAAGTTGACAATTTTGAAAGAAGGATGGCACAAGTAAAAGAGTAGTTTAGTTTAAAGAAAACATTTAAGTAAAGGAAAAAATAGGGTCCTAGGTTTAACTATAATATGGATCATTCGATGCAATATACCGCACATGTTCCCAAAGAGGGGTCGCCTTATGATATTATCGCATCGTCATCATCTCCATATTATACCATTCCCACCCCATTATGGTATTTAAGCACGTTTAGTCTCGTTTACTTATTACATGCTAATAGCCGTCCCGACCTATCAGTCCCGGGGTATTTAGACTTCTAATCCTAGAAGGGGAGAAAGGGGATGAGGGCATATATGGAGTTTAAAGGTAAAAATTCTAAGGCGTCAATCAAAACAAATAACACGTAAGGGGAATAAACAAACATACAAAGGCTGCACATAAAACCCCTTAAGCCATAAAACAATTAGTTTAGCATGACTTGCAATTACTGATTTGGTCTTATGATTAAAACTGATAGTGGACAAATTAGTTTAACACATAGAGTTGGATAATAAGTCTACTTTGAGCCCCACGGGTCCGGTTTGTTAGAAATCAAAGTATTTTAGGCGAATGACTTTAGAAAATTGTCACGACCCAAACCCTATAGTGATGGCACCCAGCCCTAAAGCTAGGTTAGCCTGACCAACAATCGCTTTGATTTAACATTTAAGTCTCAAAATCGAGAATTTAACAAACTAATAATCCAAGAATATTAATAGTGTAATATAGATAAATACGAAAAACCGATAACACACTCATAAGATCTGGGGTCACGAGTCTAGAGCATCTAAACTAAACTGAATTATAATAATATCTGAATAACAATATGAAAATCTGAGAAAATATATAATAGTATTGAACTGAGAAAAATAATGAAGAGCAGCCAGGTCCTGCGAACGTCATGCAGCTACCTCAACGACTTTGGAGATATCTTTGGAGACTATGAGTATCAGAAGCCTCCGGTGTACCTGAATCTGCACACAAGGTGCAGGGAGTAGGGGTGAGTACTACCGACTTAGTGAATAATAAGCATAGAAAATGTCTGAAAGTAAGAAATCCACGAAGTACCACAAAGCAAAGCTATAACTAACATTCCTATTACTCAAATATGAACTAACAGCAAAACAGTATCACAACAACAACCAAGTATCAGATAAAGATGCAATGCAATGCACATGAATACGATGTGACGCGCAGCCCGAGCCAACCATGTTTATTTAACATCGTCGACACTCACTGGGGGTGTGTACAGACTCCAGAGTGGCTCCTTCATCCCAAGCACAATATCAATATATAATTGCTGCGGCGTGCAGCCCGAGCCTTCCTCAGTCCACATTATACATGTAAGTCACATAAGAGATTCAATCTGATTCTTTTCCAGTTTCCAATTTATTAAGGTGAATACAATTTAACTAGTCAAATTTCAGAAATACGGTGACTTAGCATTTATTAACAGTGAATAACACAGGACTGAGATCAATGATTATGCAAATCATGTTATCACACAGATATTCACCCTAGACGGGTACTACAGATCATCACAAGGCCCCAACTATGGCATAAAGCCCAATTATCAACAACATAATGTGTGTATCAGACACCAATAATTCATACTCAGCTCTCGGGATGCACCAAGTCACCATCCCCAATTATTTACAATCCCGCACCTTCCATGGGGTGTGAGTCACGCCCTAGCATAGCGTCATGATGTGATAAATTGGGGTTTCAAACCCTTAGGCCATCATCTATACAAACTACTCACCTCTAACCGGTTGTAGACTGGTCTGCAATGCCTTTTCCCTTCGAATCTCCCTCTACGAGCGTCGAATCTATTCAAAACCACAACGAATACATTATTATAGGCTAAATAAACATAACCCAATTGAAACTATTCGAAAATGCTAAAAATCACAAAGTTGGTAAAACCGCAGCCACGGGTCCACTTCTCGAAAAATTCTGAAAATTATATCTTTGGATTCCTCGTCTCGCCATTAGTCAGTACATTTAAAGTTCACCAAAAACGGAGTCCGTTTGACCCTCCAAATTCCCAGAATTTGTTTCTAAAAACTAAGCCCTAGTTCTTCACAATTTCTACACAATTTCATGGAATTAGGGGTGAATTCTTCCTAAAAAGGCGTTTTTAAGTCAAATAGCTCTTTTGGTTGCTTAACAATAGAGGAAAATATGTTTAAGTCGCGGGTGAAATAACCCTTAAAACATTCTGTCCGCCCAGTGATTTACTCTATGCGATCGCATCCCTTCTCCTGCAATCGCATAGACCAAAATTCCGGCCCCTCTAATTTCCTCTACGCGATCACATATCAAGCCCTGCGATCATAGACAACTGAGCCCCTCTGCTACGCGATCGCATTCCCCCCTACGCGATCGAACTGATCAAAGTCCTCTACCTATTCGATGGCATCACCCTTTACGTGATCGCATGGACCAATTTCTGAGCCCCCTTCCTCTATGCGATCGCAACATTGCTCATGCGATCGCATAGAACAAAAGCCTGCTGCAAATTTCTGATGTACTTTTAGACTTCAAAAATTCCCGTTAGCCATCCGAAATCACCCCGAGGCACTCGGGACCTCAACCAAAAGCACAGATATGTTCCATTACTTCATTCAATCTTGCTCGCAACATAATAAACTATCACAAACATCAAAATCATCAAATTTCCACAGATTCAAGCCTAAGTTAAACTAAAGCTTCAGAAAGTTGCTTTTGATCCAAAACCCGACCTAAACACCTCCAAATGATCTGAAAATTTTCACAGATATCCAAAATCACTTAACGGAGCTACTGCAATTGTCGAAATTCCATTCCGACCCTCGGACCAAAATCTCACCTATCAACCGGACTTCGCCAGAATAACTTGGCCAATTCAAGACTAATTCTGCACCGGGCCTTCAAATTCAGTTCTGATTCCGATCCTAAGTCACAAATCACCATCCAAAACTAGTCGAATTATCGTAAATCTATTCCGAGCCCTCTAACTCATAAGTCAACGTTCGGTTGACTTTTCCAAACTAAGTTTCTATCAAAGAGACAAGTTGTCTCATTTCTATCCAATCTGCATCTGAATTACTTCAAACTCTCCAAATACATATATTGAAATATATACCAGCATAAAACGGGGAAAACGGGGCGGTAATACACGGGACGACGGGTCAGGTCGTTACATCCTCCCTAACTTAAACAAACGTTCATCCTCGAGCGGGTCAAGAAACATACCTGGAGTATCAAACAAGTGAAGAAATTTGCTCAGCATCTCCTGCTCGGTCTCGCAAGTGGCTTCCTCCATGGGCCGACCTCTCCACTGCACCTTCACCGAAGCTATGTCCTTTGATCTCAGCTTTTGAACCTGACGACCCAAAATAGCCGCCGGCTCCACATCATAGGTCAAGTCTTCATCTAACTGGATCGCGCTGAAATCTAACACATGAGACGGGTCCCTAACATACTTCCCGAGCGTAGAAACATGAAACACCGGGTGAACTCCCAACAAGCTAGGTGGCAAAGCAAGCATATAGGCCACCTCTTCAATCCTCTTAAGTATTTCAAAAGGTCCAATAAACCTTAGACTCAGTTTCCCTTTATTTCAGAACCTTATAACGCCCTTCATAGACGAAACCTTTAACAAGAACTTTTCGCCCATGACATAAGATACATCCTGAACCTTCCGGTCCGCATTACCCTTCTGACGCGAGTGAGCTGTACGAAGTCTCTCCTGGATTACTTTTACCTTCTCCAAGGCATCCTGAACTAACTCCGTCCCCAACAATCTAGCCTCGCCGGGCTCAAACCAACCAACCAGAGATCTACAGCGCCTCCCATATAAGGCCTCATACGGCGCCATCTGAATGCTGGATTGATAGCTGTTATTATATGCAAACTCCCCAAGTGGCAATAATTCAGTCGAAGAACCTTCAAAATCAATAGCACATGCACACAACATGTCCTCCAATATTTGGATAGTATGCTCGGACTACCCATCCGTCTGTGGACGAAATGCTGTACTCAACTGCATATGTGTGCCCAACTCCCGATGAAAAGTCCTCAAGAACTGGGAAGTAAATATGCTACCCCTATCTGATACAATGGAAACTGGGACCCCATGCAACCGTACAATCTCCCGAAAGAAAATCTCTGCTGACACCGCCGAATAGGTAGTGCATACTGGAATGAAGTGCGCAGACTTGGTCAGCCTATCCACAATCACCCAAATCGAATAGAACTTATTCGAGGTAAGAGGAAGACCACTCACAAAATCCATAATAATGTTTTCCCATTTCCACTCTGGAATATCCATCCGCTGGAGTAGACTACCTGGTCTCTGGTGCTCGTATTTCACTTGCTGACAGTTGAGACACCGAGCCACATAACTCATAATGTCATTTTTCATCCTGCTCCACCAGTAATGCTATCTCAAATCCTGATACATCTTCACGGCACCCGGGTGAATCGAATACCGCGAGCTGTGAGCCTCCTCTAATATCAACTCTCGGAGACCATCCACATTGGGCACACAAATCCGGCTCTGCATCCGCAATACACCATCATCACCAATGGTCACATCTCTGGTATCATCATGCTGGACCCTGTCCTTCAGGACAAATAAATGGGGTCATCATACTGCCACTCTCTGATGCAGTCATACAAAGAAGACCGGGAAACCACACTTGCAAACACCCGACTGGGCTTAGAAATATTTAACCTCACCATCTGATTGGCCAAGGCCTGAATATCAACCACGAGGGGTCTCGAAGGCAAGAGTATTTTGAGAAAAAGGATTGGTTGCAGAATTATTTCAAAGGCAGTTTCAGAGACTGATTAAAATGCTTCGCAGAACTATTTTAAAAGAATGTTCATGGAAAAAGAATGCAGATTTGTTGAGTTTGAAAGCACACATGGTTTATAAAAAAGTTTTGTTAACAACATTACAAAAAAAATGCTAAGAACAAATTGACAGACTGCTGTTACTTAAACGGATAAGGCGAGTTCAAATTAATCCAATAGGCATGAAATCTAGGTTTCAATTTTTTAAAGGGGGTTGTTAAAGCATTGATAAAAGATGAACGTAATTGTCCTACAGTTTGCCTAACGTATGTGCAGTTTCCTATAGAAATGATATCTATTATGCTTGCAATACAAAATCCTTTATGCATGATTTCTGAATGGTATGCAATATTAATGTCCAATATGCATGGTTTCTAAGTGATTTGCAATGTTAAAGTCCTAGAGGCATGATTTCTAAGTGATTTGCGATGTTAAAGTCCTATAGGCATGATTTCTAAGTGATTTGCAATGTCAAAGTGCTATATGCAGGATTTCTACATGCATGTTGATCTATACAGGAAAGTAAATCCCCTCCCACACCCTTTTACTAATATTCCCCAAGTCTTTTTACAAAGTTATTACAAAAAATGGAAAGGAAATACATACGTCAAAACTAAAAACGGACCCGAGGAAGCCCAAAACAGCCTTAATGTCCAACACATGTATTTTACCGAATCCGGGATCCAGATTCCAAGGCCTTCTCTTAGATATTTTCAAAGTTCCAAGGGCTTTCAGGAAGCCCAGGCAATGTTAACACCCTAAAGATTAATAGAATAGTGCAACGTGTGGAATTACCAGCCCTTAGGTATCAAAGTTCAGAGGGAACTCTAGGGTGCCTAAGCATGGCTTACCATAGGGGGTAGGACTTAAAGAACTAATACTAAGTATAAAGTGAGAGGATTTGAAGAAGACCAAAGCAAAGGATGGTCACCAGTCATGGGTGGTACTGGCATACCCCTGATCTTTTACTTGATTCAAAAAACAATAAAAGAGCAGATTTTCAGAAGTCAGACAGTGGTCTGAGTGGTGATTAGGACACTACCAGACCCTAGTCCAGGCTCAACACATAAAAGGGGTTAAGGGAATGGGATTGATTTGAGTGGAGGTTCAAAAGAACCTGATCCGAAATCAAGGATGGCAACGAGATGGTACCTCAACTTTGGACATCTTACATACAAGTGGGATTAAAGGGAAAGGGGATCACATGAAAGCAAACAATCAAGGAGAGATAAGAAAACATAACAACAACAACATGCATAAAGGTATAACAGACTAGTGTATAGTCATTTAGTACCAGAAAACATGTAGTTGATGGGTCATGTAGAAGGGAGAAATACACATATAGTTTTAGAGAACAATATTTAAATGGTGGAGACCTACCAGTTGCAAGTGTCAAACATCAGAACAAGAAAATAGAGTTCTATTGTTTAGCCTTGGGTTTCAGCCGGCTAATCACAAGTAGCAGAAAAGAGAAGAGAGAGTTGAGTGTATGTGTGTTGAACTGAATTGTCCGTGTCTTTGAAGTAAAAGGGGTGGGGTTTTTTATAGTTTGAAAGTAAGTAGTAAGTTAGGCAGGAAAATAACCTTAGTATCAAATCACAATAAATTAGGGGAAGGGACTGCCTTTAATTAGGGAGTCGGACTTAGAGTAATAAAATAGAGTTCCATTTATGGAATGAAAATCAAGAATAAGTTGTACAATAAAGGGTAAATACATATAAAGTTTTGAAAGATACACGGTTTTAAGAAAATAAGGCAAGAACAGAATCACCAATCACATAGTAAATCAAGGAAATCGGGACTCTTACTCAGTATTGAATTCTGTCCGAAAATAAGTATAAGTCAGAGAATCAAATAAGTTCATAAAAAAATCAACCCCCAAAATTAGGGTTATTTTGAGAGGGAAAATATGACTATAAAAGAGATGCACAAATTCAAACATGCGAGGCTAAAATTAACAGAATAATCTTGTAATCAGAGAGCAGAAGAATATAGCCATGAAATGGAATAAGGGGTTCTTGCAAAGCTTAGCAAGAGACAGAAGCATGAAAGGATTTTAGACAGTTAGGGTTTTGAAATTAAGCCGGCAGCAGACAGTCACACACAAACTCGAAAACCCCAAAGTCTAGGGTTTTCACCATACCTCGAATGTGAAGTAGAAAGCATAGGAAACCACGCAGGCATAACTTCAGAAAGAACATAAACTCTTGTGAGCATAAGGAAAGCAAAAATACAGCAAGGATTCACTAAAAACCCTAGGTAATGAAAAATACACAGAATCATGGGTAAAACACTCAAGAGTCGCAGCAAAGTAACAGAAATCACAGTAGAGCAAATAAAACAGAAAATCGGAGAAACCCGAAGTTTTAACAAGATGAACAGTTTTGAAAACAAAATCGGCAAAACGAGGAAAACACTTAGCAATCTTAGGAAATAACATGGATCTACAGCAAATCTTAAAGAGAAACAGAGAAGAAAAACCTCGGAACTTAGGGTTTCAGAGAAAAGCCTAGAAAAATGAGAAAGGCCTGGAACAGACTTGTCCTGAGTTGGAGACAGACTCTCAAAACTAGGACTCGCCAGAGGGAGGCCGGAAATGGCCATAGAACTCAAATCGGAGGACCTCTAAATCGGGGTCTTCAAGGTCTGGCTTGGGATCTTTGAACGTAGAGGACCTACAGGTGAGTGGGGGTGAGTAACGGTTGCACGGGGCTTGGGAGGCCATGATTTATGGTGAAACAAGGTCGGAAAATGGTCGGAGAAGGGGTAGGGTTTCAGGGGTGGTTGAGAGCGTTTGGGGACGAAGGGATTCAAAGGCGGTTGCTGAAGAGAGAATGAAGTGGATTATGGTTGGGGTTAGGTTTAATTTAGGAAAGGGGAACATGGACCGTTGATTAAAACAATCAACGGTCCTGATTTAAAATAGGGTTCCCGGGCGAGTTAGTTGATAGGGTTTGGGTCGGGTTATTTATGAAATTGGGTCAGGGGTTGGGTTTGATTTGGGGACTGGAATTGAGCTAAAGTTGAAATTAAAAGGGCTACAATTTAAATAACTAATTTTCCCCATTTTGATTTTATAAAAATAGCAAATGGTGTTTAAAATCAAATTAAAAATACTGAGTTAATAAGTAATGCATATGTATTAAATTAAAAATATTAGAAATGATTTTGTGATTACAAATGCTATTAAATCGGGCAATAGGCTAAAATTATAATTTAAGCAATTTTAATTTTAATATACCAAATGGACTTGTAAAATTATGTAAAAATCATGTAAATTATATTGTTGAGTAAATGTGAGAATAAATAAATTATTCACCAAAATGACAAGTCCTGAGAACAACTATTGGACTTCATAGTGCAAAAATAGGCCATAAATTGGTTTTAAAAATCCATAAAAATGTAGAAAAAATACCAAAACCTTTGTGGATGCTTATATATTCATATAAATGCTATTTGGAAAGTAGTTTGTGTCACGACCCCAAACCCGGTCGTGATGGCGCCCAGCACATTGCTAGGCAAGCCCGACCAATCACCCCAAATATTCCGAGCTACGAGCTCCTATCCTTTATTCACAAATTATTAACAACGAAGAGAAATTCGAAATTTTAGTAGTTAAATATAAAATATCCCAAACAGCCAGTACATAACATCCTCCCACAGATCTGGGGATTACGAGTCAAGAGCTTCTACCAGAAGAGCGTAATAATACTATAACATCTCATAATCTTTTTACGCGACAATAACAAAATACAGATAGTAATGAAGGAGTCGGGTCATGCATACACCAAGCAGCTACCTTGACAAGCTCCGGAGAATACTCTGATAAACAGCTAAAAGATCAACTCTGCTCCGCGGTACCTCGATCTACACACATGGTGCAAGGGGTAAACTGAGTACTTCCCACTTAGTGGTAATAGACATGTATAATGATATGAAGGCAAGAAATCCCAATATACTACACAGTAAAACTAAAACAGTGTTTCTATTCTCTTTTAACAGTGTGAAACTCAGGAAGCCATAACAGGTAGAGAAGATAAGTATAAATGCATGAATGCAATGAAAAATGCACATGAACTCTACGACGCGTAGCCCGATCCATTTGGGTACCCGCACTCACTGTGGGGGTTCAGACTCTAGAGGGGCTCCTACAGATCAAGCGTAATATAATAGTAACATATGCTGCGGCGCGCAGCCCGATCGACTATCAGTACAACTATATGTATGCAAGCCTCACATGCACAAATAACTTACCATTTTCAGATCCGTTTATCAGTAATTGTAGAATTAGGTGTTCAAAACCTCAAAATCTGCTAATCATATTTAAACAGTGTTCTAATGCAGAACTGATATCATGAATACATGCTATAATTCATAGAAACAGTGATAACGATCCTCAGGGATCCAAATAACTGGCACGGAGCCCAAATATATCCATAACCATCCAAGTAGGAGGTTTACCGGCTCATTTATAGCCAACAACACAGTACAATGCCACTCGGTCGGGCTAAACAATAGTCCCCAATCATAATCGACCCCGCACTCACAGTAGAGTAAGTGTCTCACCTCAATACAACGTCAGAGCATGATATACCGGGGTTTCGAACCCTCAGGTCATCATCCACATCTATTACTCATCTCGAACCGTCTCTGAGACTAGTCTGCTATGCCTTTCCCTCGAGAATCAGCCTCCGCATATACCGAATCTGATCAAAACCAATAGGAATACGTCAAAATAGGCTAATGGAACATAACCCAATCGAAATAACTCGAAATACACCCAAAAACACGAAGTTGGCAAAACCCGAGCCCCAGGCCCACTTCTCAAAAAATTACAAAATTCACATTTTTTGAAATCATCGTCTCTCCACGAGTCCGTACATATAAAGTTCATCAAAATCGGAGTCCAATAGCCCATTCGAATTCCAAATTTTCAATACCAAAAACCAAGCCCTAAATTCTCCAATTTCCACCCAATATTTAGGGATTTAGATGATGATGCTTCAATAAAATCACGTAATTAGCTCATAAAAATTACCTCAAGTAGAAACCTAGGTGAAATCCTCTTACTCTCTCGTCCAATAGCTCCAAAATATGCTCAACAATGGTGGAAAATGATATTAGCTCACAGATGAAATGTTATAAAACCCTTCTGCCCAGGCATAAAATAACCCTATGCAATCGCATCCTTGCTATTGCAATCACATGGCACAAATTCCAGACCTCCAGAAAACCTCCTATGCGAGCGCACAGACACCCTTGCGATCGCACTGAACAAATTCCCCTTTGGGAACCCATGCCGATTACACTACGCGATCGCATAAGACCTCGTGCGATCGCAAGGAAATATTTCCTCAACCTATGAGATCGCATCACCTTACCCGCGATCGCATTGAACAAATTTCCAAGCCTCCCCAAACCTTCTATGCGATCGCAACAACACCCCTCTGAGCGCATAGAGCAACCATCTGCAACGCTTATGACAGCAAAAATCCGATCCCTAGCCAACCAAGAATGATCCGTTTGGACCTCCAAAATCACCCTGAGGCCCCCGGGACCCAACCAAAAACACAAACCTACTCCAAAGCATCATACAAACCTGTTCCAATTATAAAAACACGACCCTAAACACAAAAATCATCAAATCACGACGGATTCAAGCCTAAGATTCAACTATAACTTCCGAAACTAATATTCGATCAAAAACCCGACCAAACGACGTCCGAGTGACCTAAAAATTTATAGACAAATCCAAATCACCTAACGAAGCTACAGCAACTCTCGGAATTCCATTCCGAACCCCCGGATTAAAACCTCACCTATCAACCGGAATTCGCTGAAATTCAAACTCAGCCAATTCAAGCCTAATTCTACGCCCGACCTCCAAATTCAGTTCCGTTTTCACTCCCAAGTCGCAAATCACCACCTGAAACTAGTCGAATTTCCAGAAATCCATTATGAGCCCTATAACTCATAAGTCAACATCCGGTTGACTTTTTTCCAAACTAGCCTTCTATTAAAGAGACTTATTGTCTCAATTTCAATCAAACTCTGACCGAATCACTTCAAACACTACAAACAAATAGAAATGAACAAATAGAAGCACAAGACGGGAAAAATGGGGCGGTAACTCACGTGACGATGGGCCGGGTCGTCACATCCTCCCCAACTAAAACAATTGCTCGTCCTCGAGCGAGTCAAGAAACATACCTGGAGCCTCAAATAGACGAGGATATATGCTCCGCATCTCCTGCTCGGTCTCCCAAGTGGCCTCCTTCACGGGCTGACCTCTCTGCTGCACCTTCACCGAAACTATGTCCTTAGATTTCAACTTCCGAACCTGACGACCCAAAATAGCCACTGGCTCCACATCATAGGTTAAGTCCTCATAGAACTGGATCTTGCTGAAGTCTAATACATGAGACAGGTCCCCAACATACTTTCTGAGCATAGAAACATGAAACACCGGGTGAACCCCCGACATCTTGGTGGCAAAGCAAGCATATATGACACCTCCCCAATCCTCCTGAGTATCTCAAAAGGTCCAATGAACTGCTGACTCAACTTCCCTTTCTTTCCAAACCTCATCACGCCTTTCATAGGCGAACCCTTCAATAAAACCTTCTCGCCCACCATATAAGATGCATCCCAAACCTTCCGGTCCGCGTAACTCTTCTGACGCGACTGAGTCGTAGGAAGTCTCTCCTAGATAACTTTCACTTTCTCTAAGGCATCCTGAACTAACTCTATCCCCAATAGTCTAGCCTCGCTGGGCTCAAACCACCCCACTGGAGATCTACACCATCTCCCATATAAAGCGTCATACGGCGTCATCTGAATGCTGGACTTATCACTATTGTAATAAGCAAACTCCGCAAGCGGCAAGAACTCAGCCCAAGAACCTCCAAAATCAATAACACAAGCACGCAACATGTCCTCCAATATTTGAATAATACGCTCTGACGGTCCGCCCGTCTGATGATGAAAAGTTGTGCTCATTTGAATATGAGTGCCCAACTCCCGATGAAAAGACCTCCAGAACTGGAAATAAAACTGAGTACCCCTGCCGGAGACAATAGAAACTGGAACCCCATGCAACCGCACAATCTCACAGATGAAAATCTTTGCTAACCGCTCCGAAGAACAGAAGGTATACACTGGAACGAAATGCGTAGACTTGGTCAGTCTATCCACAATCCCCCAAATAGAATCAAAGTTCCACGAGGTGCGAGGGAGACCACTCACAAAGTCCATAGTAATTTTCTCCCATTTCCACCTCGGAATATCCATCTGCTAAACTACACCTCCAAGTCTCTGATGTTCATATTTGTCCTGCTGACAATTGATACACCTAGACACATAGCTGAAAATGTCCTTTTTCATTCTCCTCCACTAATAATTCTTCCTCAAGTACTGGTATATCTTCGCGACACCCGTATGAATAGAATACCGCAAGCTGTGGGCCTCCTCTAATATCAACTCACGGAGCCCATCCACATTGGGCATGCAAATCTGGCCATGCATCCGCAACACAACATCACTCCCAATAGTCACTCCCTGGCATCATCATGATGGACCTTGTCCTTCGGGACAAGCAAACGCGGGTCATCATACTGGCGCTCCCTAATGCGATCATACAAAGAAGACCGGGAAACCACACAAGACAACACCCGACTGGGCTCAGAAATATCCAACCTCACCATTTGATTAGTCAAATCTTGAACATCATCTGCAAGGGGCCTCGCCCCAACTGGAATGTACGCCAAGCTACCCATTCTCACCGCCTTCCAGCTCAAAGCATCGGCCACTACATTGGACTTCCACGGATGATACAAAATGGTGATGTCATGATCCTTGAGCAACTCAAGCCACCTCCGCTGTCTCCAATTGAGATCCTTCTACTTAAAAAAGTCCTGAAGACTGCGATGGTCCGTGAACACCTCACAGGACACGCCATTTAGATAGTGCCTCATTAAATATAGCAGCCAACTCTAAGTCATGAACAAGGTAGTTCTTCTCATGAGGCTTTAGCTGATGCGACACATACGCAATAACTCTACCCTCCTGTATCAATACACATCCGATCCCAACTTTTGAAGCATCAGAATATACCAAGTAAGAGCCTGAAGTTGATGGCAATACTAGTACTGGAGTTGTAGTCAACACTGACTTGAGCTTTTGGAAGCTCTCCTTGCACTCATCTGACCATACAAATGGTGCATTCTTCTACGTCAACTTCGTCAAAGGCTAAGCAATAGAGGAAAAACCCTGAACGAACTTGCGGTAATAACCCGCCAACCCGAGGAAACTCCGAATCTCAGAAACTGAGGATGGTTTGGGCCAACTCTGCACCGCCACAATTTTCTTTGGGTCAGCCTGAATACCATCACTGGACACCGCGTGTCCCAGAAAAGCCACGGAACTGAGCCAGAACTCACACTTGGAGAACTTTGCATACAACTTCTCCTCTCTCAACCTCTGCAATACCACCCTCAAGTGTTGCGCGTGCTCCTCCTAGCTACGCGATTACACCAGAATATCATCAATAAACACGATCACAAAAGAATCCAGATTCGACCGAAATACACTGTTCATCAAGTGCATGAATGCTGCCGGGGCATTAGTGAGCCCAAATGACATAACCAGAAACTCATAATGCCCATATCTCGTTCTGAAAGTTGTCTTCATGATATCAGAATCACCTGAAAATTTGCAGACATATCCAAAATCACCTAACGAATCTACTGCAACTCTTAGATTTCTATTCCAACCCTCAGATAAAAATCTCACCTATCAACCGGAATTCGCCGAAATTCAATCTCAGTTATTTCAAGCATAATTCTACGCCGGACCTCCAAATTCAGTTCCGTTTTCACTCCCAAGTATCACCACCCGAAACTAGTCGAATCACCGGAAATATATTCTGAGCCCTATAACTCATAAGTCAACATCCGGTTGCTTTTGTCCAAATTAGCCTTCTCTAAAAGAGACTAATTGTCTAAGTTTCAACTAAACTCTGACCAAATTACTTCAAAATCTACAAACACATAAAAATGAACATATATAAGCATAAGACGGGGAAAACGGGGCGGTAACTCACGTGACGACGGGCTAGGTCGTCACAGTTTGAATATAAAAATATATAAGAAAAAATTGGTTATCAACACCGCGTAAGCGGAAATAATTCCGTAGGTGCAAAAGATGGCTGGGGCAGAATGTTTTAAAATTTGATTTTGAGTCATTTCTCATCACATTTTATTGGCTTGGGGGCGATTTTGGAGAGCTTCAAGAAGAGATTTTTGTCATCAATGATAATGTATGTTATTCCCACCTATTATGAGTTAAATACATCAATTTGGTATGAATTCAAGCATGAATTGCGTAGGAAATTGGGTTTTGGTAGAAAGGCCGAGAAATTTTATATTATTTGATTTTCACCACATATTTAAGCATGGAATTAGGAGTAAATTTTATATTTGATTTCCTAAGGTCATGGGTAAACTTTATCTTTGAAAATTTTCAGATTCCTGGCACGTGGGCCTGATGGCGTTTTGGTTAACTTTTCATTCGGGGTTGGAAATTGTTATAAATTGGATTATAATGAATACCTTAGCATATATTAATGGATTTACATAATCACTGGTTAGTTTTTGGAGCATTGTACATCAGTTCAAGCCTTCGGAGGAATACTGAATGTTGGTTATGGGTCTTCGGAGCGTGGTGAGTCTCATTTCTAATATTGTGAGGGGAAAATCACTCCATAGGTGAGTTAAATTGATTATGCGCTCCTAATAATGGGGGCTACATACGCACGAGGTGACGAGAGTCTGTGCGTAGCTACTATTATGCTATTTTCCGGGTAGTCTAGGACCCAAAAGCATGTTATACTTGGATTATTTGAGAACCCATTGATTGCTTGAAAAGCTTTAATCACATTAAATTAATAAATAGATTTCTAAAACACTTAAGCTCTATTTTTCTCAAATTATTGAAGAGAATTTGCCTTTCTTGGATATTTGCTCCATGTTGACTTCTTGACTGATTATCTGTCTGCGTGTGTTTATTTGGAACGGGCCGAACGCCTCGGCAGATTAAATAGATGCAAATATGGTACAGACCGCTCGACCTTCGGCATTGCACACTTTACATTTCTATTGGAGCGGGCCGTCGACCTCGGCATGATTTGTGCATGTTTGTGCTATTGTCTTGGACATATTTGAGTTCTTTCGTGCCTTACTATGGCTCGAGATCATACTGTTAATAATAACAATAATTCTAAGGAAATTTCCCATAAGAGAATTATATGTTTACTTGTTTCTGATATCTGGATTAGAACCATATTTATAAAACAAATCCACTTTAATATATTTATTATGGTAAAATAATCATTGGACTGCTAATGAGTGTTAATGTTGACCATCTCGTCTCTTCCATTCGGAATTAGGCGGGACACTCATTGGGTACACGTTGTTTTTGTACTCATACTACACTTGCTGTATTTTGTTGCACAGGTTTATTGTGTGGCTTATGGCTAAGCGGCATAACGAGATGACGGGCGCAAAGACTAGGTGAATTGTATTTCTTCGAGGCGATTCCGCAGCTAGTATAGTCTCTTGCAGAATTTTATTTACTTTCTATCCAATTGTATTCCGGATAGTTGTTGTACCTATTTGGTTTCCTTTAGAAAATTACTCGTGTACTTGTGACTCCGGATTCTGGGAATGAATTTAGATTTATTTAGAAATTTTGATAGTCGATTTAATACTTCTTTATTTAATTGGAGGGACATATTGAGTATTGCTTTAATCATAATAAAGAAGTATTTTCGAAATTATTAAAATAAGAATTTAATTAAGTATTTTAGTTGGTTGGCCTGACAGCGGTGTCCGGCGCCACCACAATCCTTAGTGGATTTTGGATCGTGATAGTAAATTGATGTTACTTTTGCCTTCATACTTCACTGAAATCTAACTTGTCTGCCCTGCAAATTTTATAATTATTTTTGGCTAAGTTTAATTTGAGAATATAATACAGCTAAATCTGATGTATATGACATTACATGAGTGTAACACATGAAACAACCTTAAGATATGTTAAGTTACAAGTTGATGAGTAAAGGACCTAACCTACCTGTAAATTAAATAAAAAGTTAGTTAGCAAACAGAAAGGGATAGGGGTCAAGAAAAGTTACATGCCAGTTGGTAGTTATATAAAAATTTAACTATGAATCCTTTGAATTATAACAAACAAGTGAACAAGAGAATTAAATAATCCATTAAATATTTGTAAAAGGGTCTCGTGGCTTAAGGGATGGGTTGTGAGTAGACGGGTAATTTGTTTTGATCGTTTAAACAATTTATGTAATTATTTTAGGAATGAGTAGAGACGGGTAATATAAATGGATGACATATGCATTTTGTTTAATTTTCTCATTTTTTAAGTTGGGAAAAAGATACATGTTGTTATGAAATAATATAAAGACAAGAACAATAATGCAAGAACAAAAGCAATAGAGAGAATAGAGAGAATAGAGAGAGAAGTATTCTTATTGATACTTAGAGATTGTTAGGGATGTGTTACAATGGTAGAAGACCCCTTTATTTATAGGGAGTGGGATGATTTAGCTACCAATAATAGGACTCTAGAATCTCTCTAATTAAAGACATTCACCTTAAATAGAAGTGTAAAATCTCTCTATTTATAACACTCCCCCTTGAATGTCTATTCAATGATGTGCCTCGTTAAAACCTTAAAACAAAACCCAATGGGAAAAATTAAAGTAAGGAAAAAGAGTACACATCTTTGAATATGCGCCTATTGGTTGCCTCGTTAAAAACCTCGCAAGGAAAACCCGGTGGGACAAAACCTTGTAAGGAAAAAAGAGTGCAACGCGCATTAACTCCCCCTGATAAGAACATCAATTTATGTCCTTAAGTCTTCGCATCCCGATCTTGTGAACTAGCTTCTTGAAGGTTGACTTTGGTAGAGATTTTGTGAACAAATCAGCCATATTGTCGCTTGAACTAATCTGTTGAACATTGATTTCACCATTCTTTTGAAGATCATGTGTGAAGAATAACTTTGGTGAAATATGCTTCGTTCTATCTCCTTTTATGAATCCTCCCTTCAATTGAGCTATACATGCTGCATTGTCTTCATACAAAGTTGTGGGTAGTTTATCACACTTCAAACCACATTTGTCTTGGATATGATGTATTATAGACCTTGCTTCAT
Organism: Nicotiana benthamiana; assembly: GCA_034376525.1. Classification (NCBI taxonomy): domain Eukaryota; kingdom Viridiplantae; phylum Streptophyta; class Magnoliopsida; order Solanales; family Solanaceae; genus Nicotiana; species Nicotiana benthamiana. The sequence goes on along the minus strand of CM067339.1, from coordinate 41,163,351 downwards.
GAATAGCAATTATCTCGGCATGATTAGATGAAGTAGCCACAATTGATTGCTTAGTCGATCGCCAAGATATGGCGGTTTCTCCACAGGTAAACACATAACCTGTTTGAGATCGAGCCTTGTGTGGGTCGGACAAATATCCAGCATCAGCATAACCAACAAGATCCGGGCTGCAATTCTTGCCATAAAATAAGCCCATATCGGTAGTTCCCTTTAGGTACTGCAATATGTGTTTGATCCTATTCCAATGTCTCCTCGTAGGGGCCGAGCTAAATCTTGCTAAGACATTAACTGAAAATGATATGTCTGGCCTTGTATTATTTGCAAGATACATTAGTGCGCCAATTGCGCTAAGATATGGTACTTCAGGACCAAGTAGCTCTTCATTCCTTTCTTGTGGTCGGAATGGATCTTTGTTCACATCAAGTGATCGAACAACCATCGGTGTACTTAAAGGATGTGCTTCATCCATGTAAAACCGTTTCAGTACCTTTTCTGTATAGGTAGATTGATGAACAAAAATTCCGTTTGCCAAATATTCAATTTGCAAACCAAGACATAGTTTAGTCTTTCCGAGATCTTTCATCTCGAATTCATCCTTTAGATAATCAATTGCCTTTTGGAGTTCTATAGGGGTTCCAATAAGGTTTATGTCATCGACATATACGGCAAGTACAACAAATTCTGATGTTGTTTTCTTTATAAAAACACACGGGCAAATGGCGTCATTTATATAGCCTTCTTTTAACAAGTACTCACTAAGACGATTATACCACATTCGTCCAGATTGCTTTAGACCATACAAGGATCTTTGCAATTTAATTGAGAACATTTCCCGAGATTTTGAATTATGCGCGTTTGGCATCTTGAGTCCATCGGGAATTTTCATGTATATCTCATTATCAAGTGAGCCATAAAGATAGGCAGTAACCACATCCATTAAGTGCATGTCAAGCTTTTCATGGACAGCAAAACTTATGAGATTACGAAAGGTTATCGCATCCATTACAGGCGAATATGTCTCTTCATAATCGACACCAGGCCTTTGAGAAAAACCTTGTGCAACAAGGCGTGCCTTATATCTTTGTACCTCGTTTTTCTCATTTCTTTTGCGTACAAAGACCCATTTATAGCCGACAGGCTTAACACCATTAGGTGTTTCAACTATAGGGCCAAAAACTTCACGTTTTGCCAGCGAATTCAATTCTGATTGAATTGCTTCTTGCCACTTTGGCCAATCCTGTCTTTTTCGACATTCTTCAACAGATTGAGGTTCGAGATCCTCACATTCTTGCATAATGCTAGATGCGACATTATAAGCAAAGGCATTATCCACCACAATATCCATTCGATTAATATTTGCCTCAATATTAATTGGATTTAGGGATAGTTCCGTATTTTCCAGAGTCTCGGGCTCAATGGATTCTTCATGAATCTCAGAATTTGTTAAATCATGAATTTCCTCATGAGATTCTTTCTTGGTGTCATTTTGATCATTCTTTTTCCTCTTTCTAGGATTTCAATCTTTGGAACCTAATGGTCTGCCACGCTTCAGGCGTGCATTCGACTCATTGGTTATGACACTAGATGATTGTCCAACAGGGACATCAATACGGATTGGAACATTTTCCGCGGGAATGTGGGATTTCGTTATCCTCTTCAAGTCCGTAAATGCGTCAGGCATTTGATTTGCTATTCTTTGCAAATGGATAATCTTTTGTACCTCTCTTTCACAAATAGAGGTATGTGGATCAAGATGAGATAATGATGCATTTTTCCACAAAATTTCCCGCTTGGTTTCACCAACTTCTCCCCCTAATTTTGGGAAAAGTGTCTCATCGAATCGACAGTCTGCAAATCGTGCAGTAAACACGTCGCCTGTCAATGTTTCGAGGTAGCGAATGATGGAGGGCGATTCAAACCCAACATATATTCCTAACTTTCTTTGCGGACCCATTTTGGTGCGGGATGGCGGTGCTATAGGCACATATACTGCGCATCCAAAAATTCTTAAATGGGATATATTGGGTTCATGACCCAAAACCAATTGCAACGGGGAATACTTGTGGTAATTCGTCGGTCTGAGACGAATTTAGCATTGCTGCATGTAAGATGGCGTGACCCCATACCGAAGTGGGCAGCCTCGTTCTCATAGGTAATGGCCTTGCAATCAACTGCAGGCGTTTAATTAACGATTCTGCAAGACCGTTTTGAGTGTGAACATGAGCTACAGAATGTTCAACTTTTATCCCGATTGATAAGCAATAATCATTAAATGCTTGGGATGTAAACTCAGCAGCATTATCCAGTCTAATGGACTTGATTGGATTATCTGGAAATTGTGCTCGTAGTCGAATTATTTGTGCCATTAATTTCGCAAACGCAAGGTTGCGTGATGATAACAGGCACACATGAGACCATCTACAGGATGCGTCTATCAAGACCATGAAATACCTAACGACCCACTAGGTGGGTGAATAGGTCCACAAATGTCCCCTTGTATACGTTCCAGAAACGTGGGTGACTCAGTCCCAACCTTTGTTGGTGATGGCCTGATAATCAACTTGCCTTGATAACACGAAGTGCAAGGATATTCATTATTCGAAAGAATTTTGAAATTCTTTAACGGATGCCCATATGAGCTTTCTATAATCCGTCTCATCATGACCGATCCTGGGTATCCCAATCGATCATGCCAAAGTACAAAGGTATTGGAATCAGTAACCCTTTGGTTTACTGTTGAATGTGCCTCAATTGCACTAATTCTTGTCCAATACAGGCCACAAGATAAAGACGGAAATTTCTCAATAACCCTCTTTTGGCCGGAGACATTCTTTGTGATGACGAGATATTAAAGATTATCTTCATCCATTGTCTCAATATGATAGCCATTCCGGCGTACATCTTTAAAACTCAACAAGTTTCTCTTAGACTTGGAGGAGAACATTGCATTCTCTATGATTAAAGTCGTGCCTTTGGGCAGAGTTACAATTGCTCTTCCAGAGCCTTCAATCAATTTACTACTTCCAGAGATTGTAGTAACGTTTGCCTTACACATATTTAGTTGAGAGAAATATTTCTTTTCTTTGAGTATTGTATGTGTAGTACATGAATCAACTAGGCAAATACTTTTACAATTGGACGTTGATCCAAGTTCGCTTTGTGAGATATCCATATTTGCTATCCCATAGTTTGACATACAAAAGAGATACACGAACATAAGAATAAACAAGTTCAATTCGTTTGTGTCACATAATATTTTCAAAATCTGCTGCTAACAGTTGACTAACAAAATCAGATATGTTATCCATAATCGATTACTATGCAGCTTGAAAATTTTCAGTTTAAGCATTTTTCACACACAATCGATTGTTTAACATTGACAATCGATTGTTGATTAATTTTGAAAAATTTCGGATCACACTGTCTACCGACAATCGATTGTTAGACATAGACAATCGACTGTGGATGATTTTTGAAAAATTCCAGATTACACTGTCTAACGACAATCGATTGTTAGACATAGACAATCGACAGTGGATGATTTTTGAAAAATTCCAGATTACACTGTCTAACGACAATCGATTGTTAGACTTAGACAATCGATTGTGGATGATTTTTGAAAAATTCCAGATTACACTGTCTAACGACAATCGATTGTTAGACATAGACAATCGATTGTCGATCAATTGTTTTTCAGCTTTAATGCGAAAATATTAGATAATCGACTAGTTTTTCAGGCTAGTTGATTACCCCTACTGGAAAATAAAAATATTATTGATATTTGAGCATATTGAAGACATTCTAAAGAACTACTGCTAACATTGCATCATGAACTAACTAATACGAGCTAATACTAATGACTATTAGCTTATTCACTAACTAATACAAATAAGTAGAACAAAATCAAATAACTCCATCTTCTTTCATCACGGACCCATCACCGATTAGGTGGTCTATTTTCCCCTCGGGTTGCTCAAAGAAGTCTTCCACATCCAGGTGGGTGATGTCCAAGTTGTCGTAATAGACAAAATTTGTTTCAGGGCCTTTACTCTTTCGAGATGCTTGATAAAGGTCAACCAAGTGTCTTGGTATACGGCAAGTCTTTGACCAGTGCCCTTTCCCACCGCAACGATAACATATAGTTTCTGAACCATTTGCCTTAGGATCTTCATGATCCCGTTTCTGCTTTCGGCGGTTATCTCTCCTTGGGAGTTGACGGACTTCATTGGAATTTCTTCCTTGTCTACGTCCCTGGCTATGACCCCGTTTACGACCATGACCATGGCCCTTTTCATGTTTGGCATAATGAGAGTGCACCTTATCTGCTTCAGGCAGTGGTGTAGACCCAGTGGGTCGATTTTCGTGATTTCTCATGAGCAGGTCATTATTTCGCTCAGCCACTAGTAGAAGAGAAATCAGTTCAGAGTACTTTGTAAAGCCTTTCTCTCTTTAGTGTTGTTGCAGTACCATATTGGAGGCATGAAACGTTGTAAACGTTTTCTCAAGCATATCATAATCGGAGATTTTATCTCCGCATAGCTTCAATTTAGAAGTAATTCTGAACATTGCAGAATTATATTCAGAAATGGACTTAAAGTCCTGGAGCCTCAGATGAGCCCAATCATATCGTGCTTGTGGCAGAGTGACCAACTTCAGGTTGTCATATCTCTCCTTTAAGCCGTTCCACAAGATGAGTGGATCCTTGACGGTGAGATATTCAATCTTCAAACCTTCATCAAGGTGATGGCGCAAGAAAATCAAGGCCTTCGCACAGTCTTGGGTGGATGCTTTTTCTCTATCTTTAATGGTGTCTCCGAGACCCATAGCATCTAAGTGGATTTCAGCATCCAACACCCATGTCATATAGTTCTTGCCCGAAATTTCAAGAGCAGCGAACTTTCTTTTCGTAATGTCAGACATAATCGAAAATTAAATTAGGAAGAGGGAAATACCTTAGATTTTTCGAGAATGGTTCTTGAGACGGTAGAGTCTCGTGCTGATAACGTGTTATGAAATAATATAAAGACAAGAACAATAATGCACGAACAAGAGCAATAGAGAGAATAGAGAGAGAGAAGTATTCTTATTGATACTTAGAGATTGTTAGGGATGTGTTACAATGGTAGAAGACCCCTTTATTTATAGGGAGTGGGATGATTTAGCTACCAATAATAGGACTCTAGAATCTCTCTAATTAAAGACATTCACCTTAAATAGAAGTGTAAAATCTCTCTATTTATAACACATGTAGAAAAATTTAAGAATTTTTTTCAAAAACCTAGCAACAATAGGTATTTTACTAACATGGCTGCCAAATAAATACATATCTTATCTGACAGCTATAAATATGGATCAATAATCACTTTTAAGAAAATATCCAAAGAATTTCATTCCTAAAAAAGCGCCAAAGCGATTCAGCTTTCTAAGAATGAGTAATAGTCCTAAAAATAAGCAAATATGACGGGAAATGTATGTGAGGATAATTTCCATCAAAAAATAACTCCTTCCTCCCTATAGGCATAGTATACCCTTTTTTGAGCGAAATTCTTGTCACAAAAAGAATATAATTCAATAAAACTATTTAATATTATTTGCAATATATTATATTTTTAAATTTATTTGCCGTATATTTATACATAAGGAATAACAATGGTATACATAAGAATATAAATATTAAATTTGTTACTACTTATACAATTAATGTATATTGAATAATAAATAACATATACCTCCTATATACAAATATACATAAAATATATTCACGATTTTCTTAAATATACATAAATTATACATTAAATATATAATACATACACCGAATATATACAGAATTATATATTATTTAATAATTATACATCAAACATATACTATATAAATAAAAAGATATAATGTATTTTTTTGAGAGAATAACGGAAATGTGATTTTAAGACAGGAAAAAGAAATTCATAGCAAGAGTGCTGTGTATTTTGGAGGGGTGAAACCTGAACATCAACAGCAAATTATTGATCATCTTGGGTATGTACGTGGAGAACTACCTTTTAAATACTTGGGTATCCTACTATCTACCAAGAAGCTGTCTGTTTTCCAATGGCAACCACTGGTCGACAAGATTACTGCCAGAATTACATCCTGGACTGCCAGGCAACTGTCATATGCTGGTAGAATCCAGTTGGTTCAATCAGTAATCTTTGATATTCAAGCTTATTGAGCTCAACTGTTTCTCATTCCTTCCAAAGTTATAAAACTGTTAGAAGCAGTGTGTAGATCCTACATATGGTCTGGCTCAGTTAATATAACAAGGAAAGCATATGTGGCCTGGGAAAAGATCTGTCTACCAAAGTCTGCTGGAGGTTTAAGCTTAACCAATCTCCTATTGTGGAACAAAGCTGCTGTTGCAAAACTAAGCTGGGATTTGGCTCACAAGAAGGATGTATGATGGGTGAAATGGATTCACACAGTCTATATCAAGCAACAACAATTGGAGTCCATGAATATTCCTAAACAAGCCAGTTGGATGGTCCGGAAGATCATTGAAGGTACTTTTCTATTGCAGCAATACCAACTGTTGCATAAGCATGCATGCTCTATCAGAATGATTTATCTTCAACAGATTGGACAGTTACATAGAGTCTCTTGGAAGAACTTAACCATACAGAATTCTGCTCGAACTAAAGCACTCTTCAACCTTTGGCTGCTTCTACAAGACAGACTTCCTACTAAAGAGAGGTTGATCAAATGGAACTCGATTGTGGATGGAAACTGTGTCATGTGTCAACAAACATTGGAGACCAGAGACCACTTGTTCCTGGCCTGCCCCTTTGCTACTCAACTGAGGTATCACACACTGCAATGGATTGGAGTAACACAACCTGCTGGACAGAATTGGCCACAGTTTGTACACTGGATCATTGATAATGCTAAAGGGAAATCTCCTCAAGCTCATATTTTCAAACTGACCTTTGCAGAAATGTTCTATGTCTTATGGTTGGAAAGGAATGCGAGAATATTTGGAAATACTTTCTATTCCAGTGATAAACTGATTAGGAACATTGCTTACACTTGTAATATTAGGGCAACTCCTAGAGTTAGAGTACACCTCCAGCAATATCTACTGTAATGTAGAACTTTAGGTATAGTACAATTAGTCAGATTTCGTTTATCTTTTGATAGTCAGCTGCGTACATAGCTGAACTATGAAATTGTACGAACCCCACTTTGGTGATTAATACAAATTTTAATTACCAGAAAAAAAAAGAAATTCATAGACAAACCGGTAAGGATAAAAAAGTTCAAATTAATGATGAGAGAGAAGTAGATAGATCAATTTGGCTCAAAACTAATCCCTTAAATTGTGGTTTAGTGTTTAAACTTTTAAGAAATTGATGGTAATTAAACTAGGTAAGGGGTCTTTGAAAATGCTATAACTGAAAATCGGATGTGCTTTTTTGGTACAAAACGGAAGTACCATTATTTGTATAAATATTTTTTAATAAGAGTCCTACCATATAAAAATCTCTTTTAAGTTCGATTAGGATTGTTTTTAGATGACTTGAATTTTATGTTGGACCCACACTATTCTTGTTGTTTATTTTAGCCCCGGGCCTTAGATTATGGTTACTGTTATTGTATGTCATTCATCTTTAGATTTTTATGTTTCTGTTATTATTACGATTTTCATTGGAGTTATTAATAATTTCTCTCCTCTTGTTTTTTCATACTTTATTTTTGCCTTTCTGAGCCTAGGGTCTATCGGAAACAACCTCTCTGCCCTTATCGGGGTAGGCGTAAGGTGTGCGTACACATTGCCCTCCCCAGACCCCACTATGTGGGACTATACTGGGTAGTTGTTGTTGTTGTATATATATACCCACACACACACATATATACACATGGATCGGACTGCACATCGTAGCCATATGTTGGATCGGGCTGCACGTCGCATCGATATAGTGCTTGGGCTGTAGGAGCCCCTCCGGAGTCTGCACACCCCTAGTGAACGCAATCGACTATATATATTTGCGGATCGGGCTGCACGCCGTAGCGGTTATTATAAATTACCTATTGAGCGTGAGTGCTGAGTGTGAGCGGTGATTGATGAGAGTTGAGTCTCGACTGACTGAGAGGCTTGCTCGATGGGCTATATATATGAGTGATGCTTTGCTCGATGGGCTTATTTTTATGAGATTAGTATTTTTACTCCTCTTTATACTCAGCCCCTGTTGAAAATATTGAACAGATACTTAAACGAGATGTTCAAAATTAAATCACTGATTTGGCTTTGTTATTTCCACTGAGATTTTTTTGGCATGAGATGTATGTGATTTATGTTTGCCCGATGGGCTGTATACGAAGTATGTTTGGCCCGCGGGGCTGATTATGATTTTCGTCACTTTAACTATAAATTGGATTGAACCTCTTTTGAAACTATTGGAAAACATCTTTAAATGATTTTTACCAAAAGCTGGATTTTAAATGAGACGATTGACTCCTACTCTGATTTGAAAGCTTGTTGTGCTTACTGACTTTACATGATGTGAATTTATCATTTCCTACTGCTCAGTCTTTATTTACTTTTATTGCTTACTGAGTTGACGTACTCACGTTACTCCCTGCACCTTGTGTGCAGATTCAAGTTTTTCTGAGCTCGAGGGTAGGTTCATCGGAATTAGCAAGGTAGCTGCTTGGCGATCGTAGACCTGCTTTTCTCCCTTCTTATTCTCCCTTAGTGTATTCTATGATATTTCCGACCATGTTGGTCTTGAGGTTGTCAGACAGTTGTAGTTGATCCTCATAACTTGTGACATCCCGATGACGGATTTGTGTTATATTTTCGCACTAGTTATTTAGACTCATATTATGAGATTTCTTATTAATTAATAGCTTAAAATGACTTTTTATAGAATAATGTTTTTATTTAAAAATTATGTTGACTGACCTAGTTTCACGATAAGCTCCATCATAATTGGATTGGTTTTAGGGTCATGAATTTTTCATCTAAATGAGGCTAGAAAACATAAAAACCACATGTGAGCAGTACCAAACCCATATGTAAATTGAAATTAAGATATTGATGAAAGTTCTTACCCCTCTAAATCATATAGATTAATATATGAAAAATTAAATTTAGGAAAGAAAAGAAAAAAAAAAGAAATATCTTTCCCCTTAAAATTACATCCAAAAATAGTACTCTCACCGGTTCAAAATAAGTGATTTTTTGGCCTTATTCTTGTGGTCCAAAATAAGTGTTTTTTTTTTCAAATTTCAAGAGTGAATTATCTATTTTTTTCCTACAATGTCCTTGGAGTAAATAGTGTTGGAATATGTATTAGGAGTATTTATGTGAGATAGTGAAGATTAATATGGTCAATTCTATTGCTAATTAATGCTAAAAGGCAGAGTTCTTAATATGCGTGAAAAGGCCAAACTATTACTTATTTTGGACAGGATGGAGTACAAATTGAATGTGGGAGTACGTAAAAATGACATGTAATGCAAGGAAAAATGACTTTTGGCAAAAGAATGTGTAGGTTGCGTTTTTTTCTTTATAATATATATATATATATATATATATATATATATATATATCATAACAAAGCTAGGAAATACAATCCATAGTAACGTCTATGTCGGGTATTATAATTCCCCCAATACCGTAATATTTTGTTCAACTGTATCAATATTACATGCCAAATTTTTTGTAACAACTTTAGTTCCTAAGATTACTGCCCAAAATACATCATTTGCAAACATCGGAACTACTAGTATGTCGGTTCTTCCCAAAAAATATGACTTTCTTGCCTCTATCGACAGTACATCCACCATCCTATTCTGCTCTCTGTACGTGTGCCTCACTGTCACCTTGTCCATCCTTTGTATGAATAACCTACATTAACAAATTATAGGATCATAAGTTAAGTTACCTGTAAGAAGCATATGAATTATTTCAACCGAGTCAGTATTGATGTCCAGGGGGATCCATCCATTATGTTTTGCTAGTTGAAGCCCTTTCAGGAGAGATTTAAGTTCATCCATAATATTCGTGGTATGTGGTATATTTTTCATATGCCCCATAATCCAATCTCCATTATGGTTTCTGAATACTCCACCAATTTTTCCAATACCTGGATTGCCTCTGGCAGCACCATTCGTGTTGAGTTTATAGTATCTTCTCCTGAGGGCTCTCATTTAACATTAGTGTGGAAATGCTTCTCGATAGTGCCATTTTTTACCAACATAAAGTATTCTGTTGCTTTTGAGATGCTGTTGGTGGTGCTGATGTTATCTTTTTTATTCTTGAAGATGTTGTGATTTCTAGTTAGTCAAATGTGCCAAAATATAAGGGGATGATGTTCTCCCAAGGAATGCTTCTGTTGAAGTATGTGTTCTTATTATTATTCCATGTTGATGGCCATAGCTGGGCCGAGAAAATGAGGTTTAGTTGCCTACTTGTAGTAGAAGCCTTGGGTAGTAACTCCCGGCAGAATTGACTTGCTTTTGTGCATTCAAAGAAGATGTGGTCACTTGTTTCTTGATTTGTTTGACAGAAGATGTGACGACCCAAAGGGATCATCACCATAATGATCCCCTTTTCTATGCTTTTGAGGTCATGAAAACCTCACTTTTAATTGTCTCAATTTACGTGCGCAGTCCGGATACGTAGCCAAAAAACTTTTGTATTGAAATATGTTAATTCTGTGAAGAATTTAAAGAATTTTAATATTAATATCGTTAAAGTTGACTTTGGTCAATATTTTGGGTAAACGGATACGGACCCGTAATGTGACGGTCCCGAAAAGTCCGTAGAATAATATGGGGCTCGGGCATATTTCCGGAATCGAAATCCAAAGGTCCCGAACCCGAGAAATGAATTTTTGAAAGAAATTATTTTTCTGAAAATGATATGAAAATTTTAAATGAAAATGAGTTAGGAAATATAAGTATCGAGCCCGTATTTTGGTTCCGGCGCCCGGAGCAGGTCATAAATATGCGTTAAGCTCTTAATGTAAAATTTGATACAAATCGGACGTCATTTGACGTGTTTCGGATCTAAATATCTAAAGTTGGAAGTTTATGAACTTGAAATGAAAAAAAATAATGCTTTCGAGGCTTGGTTTTTTTATTATGATGTTATTTCGGCGATTTGATCGCACAAGTAAGTCCGTAAGGTGTTTTCGAGATTATATGTATGTTTGGTTTGGAGCCCTGAGGGCTCGAGTGAGTTTTGAGTGGGTCCCGGGAGGTTTTAGACTTAAAAAAATGCAGGTTCGGGAGTTGCAGACCTCAGCGCGGCCGCGGTCATTTCCGTGCAGTCCGCGTTGGCAGCCATGCGACTGCAGTGTCATCTATGGTCCGCGTGGTGGGGTTCAGAGGGTTGGAGGTTTCAGGTCAACCAGTACGGCTGTGCACCAAATCAGTGCGGTCCACGATGGGTGGGTTCAGAGAGCCCACTTCTTCCCTCCTTCAGCGCGTCCGCAGTACGTTTCTTCGCGGTCCGCGCCAACCCCCTGTAAAGTATATAAACTCGGGATTTTCAGTCAATTTCCACTTTTCAAAAACCCAAGACCTAAGAGGCGATTTCCAAATAACGTTTTCTTCTCCTAAACGATTTGGTAAATGATTTTAACTTAATTTCTTTATTCCTTAACATCCTTTAACATGATTTCAACTTGAATCAAAGATTTTCATAAATGGGATTGGGGGTTTTGGGTATAACTTAGGTTTTCTTAAATTTGGGGAGTTGGACCTCAATTTGAGGTCCGATTTCAAAACTAAGCATATATTCAGATTCATCGGGAAATGGATAACCAGGTTTTGGTCCGAACCTCGAGTTTCGACCATGTGGGTCCAGGGACATTTTTGAACTTTTTGGGAAAACCTTGCAAAAGCTATTTTTATGCATTGGGGTTACTTCCAATAATATTTATTAATGCATTCAAGTAATTTGTTGTTAGATTCGAGCGGTTTTGTGGTGGAACCAAGGGATAAAGCTATACTAGAGGCTTGAGTGGAGTTTGGAGCCTTTGAGGTAAATGTTTATTCTAACTTTGATTAGAGGGAATATGATTAGGATATTAACTGCTAATTGCTAAATGAAGAGTACGGTGTATAGGCATGGTGACAGTTATCTATACACCAGAGTCTAGCATGACTCTGAGGTCTTTAATGCACTTAAACCTGACTTTGTGAAACATCCTTCTTTTGTTCAGACTTGATTGTAGTACTCTTTAGTAGTCCGTGAGCTAGTGACATCAGATTTTTGATAGAGATATATTTTAAACTTCCGCATTTTGATTTCAGGTTTATAAACTTAAAGACTTTCGATTTTTATTTAAATTTCTTTCGTATATTGTTATTGTTGAGAAATTATCTAGAATGTTAAAGTTTGGCTGGCCTAGATCCTTTAGTAGGCGTCATCACAACTCCTGATGGTGGAAAAGAAATTCGGATCGTGATAGAAGAAATATTGAGGGTTACAATTAACCCCAATACAGTGAAGGTAGGATCTAGTAGGCAACCTATTTTGGGCAAGTAGCCACATGACGTTCGTAATATTATTAGGAGCTTGTTATTTGCATATCTAAGTGAAGGTCCCTTTCTCCCCATTTCCCTGATGCTCTTTGTTATTGTTAAGGAAGGAATATGTTGAGCGTTTCCAGTAGGGTTCTATGTCATCCATCCAGTATGAGACCCGGTTTATTGATCTTTCTCGCCATGATATTGTGATGCTCCCCACCGAGAGAGAGATAGAGAGAAAGAGAGAGAGAGAGAGAGGATGCAGAGGTTTGTCGATGGATTGGTTCAACCGATCCGTGTTCAGATGGCCATGAGTGCCGGGAGTGAGATTTTATTTGAGGAGGCGGTAGAAGGTGCCCGCCGAATAGAGCTGGCACTTTCTTAGGGAGGTGGTCATGGGTCTGATAAGTGGCCCTATTAATCTGGTAGATTCAGAGGTACCTCGTCTGTAGGTAGGGATTCTTATGGTAGAGGCCATCCTCCGAGGCCCTTTTAGTCAGCTCTTAAGGCTTCCCATGGTACACCAGGTGGTCGTGGTTCTCAGCCGCAGTATTCTGACGAGCAGCTCTTCAATCCACCAGTAGAACCTATCAGTACACCACCACTTCGTTATTCTCAGCAGCCGAGGGCTTGTTTCACTTGCGGCAATGTGAGGCACATTGCCAGGTATTTCCCTTGAGCTTCTAGCAGCTCTCAACAACAGGTACCTCATCCCATGATTCAGGCAGCAGGTGATCCACAGGCCGCCCAACCAGCTAGAGGCGGGGGTAGAGGCCATTGAGGTGGAGGTAGGGATCGAAGAGGCGGAGCTCGGACCGCTAGAGGCAGGGGTCAGCCAGTAGCCGATCGTTCCAGAGACATAGTTCAGGGAGGTGGGGCCCAGCCCCGATGATATGTTTTGCTAGCCAGGCCAGAGGCTGGGTCTTCCGATATTCTCATTACATGTACTATTCTAGTGTGTGATAGAGGTGCTCAGTGCTACTTGACCCTGGATCTACGTATTCATATGTGTCGTCCTATTTTTCACCCTACTTGGTTATGCCTAGCGATGCCTTGGGTGTTCCTATTTATGTATCTATATTGGTGGGTGATTCTATAGTGGTCGATCGAGTGCATCGTTCATGTGTGGTAGTATTTGAGGGTCTCGAGACCCGTGTTGACTTATTGCTCTTAGATATGGTGGACTTCGATGTTATATTGGGGATGGATTGGTTGTCCCTGTATCATGCTATTTTGGATTGTCACGCCAAGACCGTGACCTCGGCTTTGCCAGACTTGCCCCGACTTGAGTGGAGAGAGACCCCGGGTCATGCCACCCATAGTGTTATTTCATATGTTAAGGCTCGACGCATGGTCTAGAAGGACTGTCTAGCATATCTGGCATATGTTCGCGATTCTAGTGCAGAGGTCCAATCTATTGATTCTAATCCTATTGTTCGGGAGTTCCCCGTGGTTTTACCTTCAGACCTGCCGGGTATGCCGCCCGACAGGGACATTGATTTCTGTATTGATCTAGCTCTACGCACTCAGCCTTTTTCCTTTCTGCCGTATCATAGGGTCCCACCGGAGTTGAAAGAGTTAAATGAGCAGCTTCAGGATTTGCTTGATAATGGTTTCGTTAGATCCAGTGTGTCGCATTGGGTGCTAGTGATATTTGTGAAGAAAAAGGATGGCTCGATGTGGATGTGCATTGATTACCGGCAGTTGAACAAGGTGGCGATAAAGAACAAGTATCCTCTACCAAGGATTGACGATTTATTCGACCAGCTTCAGGGTGCGAGGGTGTTCTCGAAGATAGATTTGAGATCTTGTTATTATCAGCTGAGGATTAGGAGGTCTGATGTCCCTAATACATCATTTCGGACTCGGTATGGACATTATGAGTATTCGTCCTGTCATTTGGGTTGACCAATGCCCCAGCAGTATTTAAGGAGTTGATGAACCGAGTGTTCAGGACCTTTTTGGATTTGTTCGTGATTGTTTTCATTGATGATATTCTGATATACTCCCGCATTCAGGAGGAGCATGAGCAACGCCTCAGAGTGGTTCTTAAGACTATGAAGTATAGTTAGTTATACGCCAAGTTCTCGAAGTGTGAGTTTTGGTTGAGTTCTGTTGCATTCCTAGGTCACGTTGTTTCAGTAGAAGGTATTCAGGTGGACCTAAAGAAGATTGAGGCAGTCAAGAACTGGCCTCGACCAGCATCAGCTCCGGAGATCTAGAGTTTCTTGGAGTAAGCATGTTACTATCGTCGGATCGTGGAGGGGTTTGCATCTATTGCTGCCCCGATGACTAGATTGACCCAGAAGAGGGCCCAGCTCAGGTGGTCAGATGAGTGTGAAGCGAGCTTCCAGAAGCTTAAGACAGCTCTAAGTACGACACCGGTATTGGTTTTGCCCACGGGATCAGGGCCTTATACCGTTTATTGTGATGCTTCCCGTATTGGGCTCGGCGCAGTGTTGATGCAGGATGACAGAGTCATAGCATATTCTTTGAGGCAGTTGAAGATCCATGAGAAGATTATCCAGTTCATGACCTAGAGTTGGCAGCCATTGTTTATGCTTTGAATATTTGGAGGCATTATCTATACGGTGTGACGTGTGATGTGTACACAGCTCACAAGATCCTTCAGTACTTGTTCAGGTAAAAGGAGTTGAACTTGATCAGAAGAGGTGGTTGGAGTTGTTGAAATACTATGATGTTTCTATCTTATACCTCTCAGGGAAGGCCAATGTGGTGGCCGATGCATTGAGTAGGAAGTCCGCCAGCATGGGAAGTCTTGCCTATATTCTGGTCAGCTAGAGACCGCTTGCTTTGGATGTTCAGGCCTTGGCCGCTCCATTGTGAGGTTGGATATTTCTGAGCCTAGCAGGGTGTTAGTTTGCACGATCGCTCATTCGTCGTTGATGGAGCGTATCCGTGAGTGACAGTTTGATGATCCCCATTTGTGTGTCCTGAGAGACACGGTGCAACGTGGAGGCGCCAAGAAAATGACCTTGGGAGATGATGGTGTATTGATATTGCAGAAGCGAGTTTGTGTGCCCAATGTTGAAGGTATTCGGGAGTTGATCTTAGCGGAGGCACATCGTTCTCAGTATTCTATTCATCCGGGCGCCGCGAAGATGTATCAGGATTTGAGGTAGCACTATTGGTGGTGCAGAATGAAAAAGACATTGTTGCATATGTGGCCCGTTGTATGAACTTTCAGCAGGTTAAGTATAAGCGTCAGAGGCCCGGTGGGTTATTACAGAGGACTGAGCTTCCCGAGTGGAAGTGGGAGAGGATTACCATGGATTTCGTTTCTAGCCTTCCGATGAGTCGGAAGAAGTTTGATGCGGTTTGGGTTATTGTGGATAGGCTGACCAAGTCAGACCATTTTGTTTTGGTTTCCACCACCTATTCGTTCGAGAGATTAGCCGAGATTTATATCAGGGAGATCGTTCGCCTTCATGGGGTGCCTAAGTCTATCATTTCGGACTGGGGTCCGCAATTTACCTCGCATTTCTGGAGAGCAGTCTAGCAGGAATTGGGCACCCAGGTTACATTGAGCATATCATTTCATCCTTAGACGGGCGAACAGTCCGAACAGACGATTCAGATATTAGAAGATATGCTCCGAGCCTGCATCATTGATTTTGGAGGCTCGTGGGAACAGTTCTTGCCTTTAGAAGAGTTTTCCTACAACAACAACTACCAGTCCAGCATTCAGATGGCTTCGTATGAGGTGTTGTATCGTAGGCGGTGTCGAACCCCAGTGAGATGGTTTGAGCTGGGACAGGCTCGGTTGTAAGCTACAGATCCAGTGCAGGAGGCCTTGGATAAGGTCAAGATCATTCAGGATAGACTTCGAACAACTCAGTCTATGCAAAAGAGTTATGCAGACTGCAAGGTCCAAGATATTGCTTTCAAGGTTGATGAGTGAGTGTTGCTCCAAGTGTCGCCTATGAAAGGCGTGATGCGATTTGGGAAGAAGGGCAATCTTAGCCCTAGGTTCATTGACCCATTTGAGATTCTTGAGTGTGTGGGAGAGGTGGCCTATAGACTTGCCTTTCCACCTAGCTTGTCATCCGTACATCCAGTTTTTCATGTATCCATGCTTCAGAGGTATCACGGCGATCCAACCCACGTATTAGATTTCAGCACTATCCAATTGGAAAAGGATATGTCATATAAGGAGGAGCAGGTGGCTATTTTAGACCGGCAGGTTCGACAGTTGAGGTCGAAGAGTTTTCCTTCAGTGTGTGTTCAGTGGAGAGGTCAACCTCCTAAGGCATTGTCACGAGCCCAATCCCGGTCGTGATGGCGCCCAACAATAATTTGCTAGGAAAGCCCAACCATTGAACACTCTCAACCCAAGTACGCAAACCCATTTCCAATTAATAGAGTTAAGTTTTTAGACAATATAGGTCAACCAGTGATAATAAATAGAAATAGTACGGAAAACCATAAACAATACCAATCCAACTCCCAACAGATCTGTGGTCATGAGTCTAGAGCCTCTAAAAAGCAACTGAGTAGCAAATCAAAACAAATGAGAGTCTAAGTTGCAAAAAACAAAGCGATAGGAGAGGTGTCGGATCCTGCGGACGCCTGGAAGCTACCTTGACAACTCCGGGATAAATCTAAGAACAACAACAGTACGACTAAGCTCCCAATGCTCCTGAATCTGCACGCATGGTGCATGGAGTAAAGTGAGTACTTCCAACTCAGTGGTAATAGACATATATACTGATTGAAAGTAATAAATCTCGAAAAGACCACAATGTAAAGCTGAGACTAACAACTTAGTACATTTAACGGTGAAACAACAACAAATCAATGACAGGTAGACAAATAGATATCATTGCATGAATGCAATGCAATGCACATGACCGTTGCGGCGAACAACCCGATCCATTTGGGTACCCGCGCTCACTGTGGGGGTTAAGACTCCGGAGGGGCTCCTACAGCCCAAGAGCAATATCATCGTAGCCTTCGCTTCGGCGTGCAGCCCAATCCACAATTAGTGCAGTTATATGCATGCAAGCCACACAGGCACAGTCAAATTTATCATTTTCAGTTCCAATTATCAGGAATTATAGCTTATGTGTTTAAAACCTTAGAAATTTACTAATCATTTCGAGATAGTGTTTAACTCAAGACTGACATCATGGAAACATGCTCAACATCATGAAAATAGTGACAATAATCCCTAAGAGATCCAAATAATGGGCACGCAGCCCAAATATACCCATAACAATCCAAGTAAGATGTTTACCAATTAATTTCTAGTCAATAACATAGTATGAACATCATTCGGACGGACTAAGCCATAGTCCCCATCCACAATAGACCCTGCACTCGCTGTAGAGTATGTGTCTCACCTCAATACAGCATCACAGTGTGATATACCGAGGTTTCAAACCCTCAGGTCATCATCTACATCTATTACTTACCTCAAGCCGTCCGAAGACTAGCTGGCAATGCCCTTCTCGTATCGACCTCCTTGCGCGTCGAATCTGACTAAAATCACAACGAATACATTACAATAGGCTAATAAAACACAAACAAATTGAAAATACTCGTAAAACACCAAAAATTACGAAGTTGGTAAAATCCGAGCCCCGGTCCCACTTCTCGAAAAATTGCAAAATTTACATCACTGGACTCCTCGTCTCGCCACGAGTATATAAATATGAACCAAAATCTGAGTTCAATTGCTCCCTCAAATCCCAAGCCCTAGTTTTTCAATTTTTCACCCAAATTT
Organism: Nicotiana benthamiana; assembly: GCA_034376525.1. Classification (NCBI taxonomy): domain Eukaryota; kingdom Viridiplantae; phylum Streptophyta; class Magnoliopsida; order Solanales; family Solanaceae; genus Nicotiana; species Nicotiana benthamiana. The sequence continues at coordinate 41,145,095 of CM067339.1, read as the reverse complement.
CTAAGAATTTAAATGTTGATTCCTCAATTAAATGACGTTTATAGGTCAAGATACTTACCCCTAGCCAATTCCCGTCAAATTCCTCTTAAACTTCTACCAAAATGCTCATAAGATGACCAAGAATGAAGGAAATTTGAATGAATTCACGGATAAAATAATGATATAAAACCCTTCTGCCAACAGCGGTTTCCGCTTTTGCGGTCACAACACCGCACCTGCGGCCACATGACCGCCTATGCGGTCTCACTTAAAAATCCAGGGACCACTTCTGTGGTACAAGACCGCTTATGCAGTAGCCCATTCCGCACATATAGTCCAAGCTCGGGCCTCCAAGGCCGCTTGTGCGATCCAAAAGCCACATCTTTTGAACCGCCTATGCGGTCCCTTTTCTGCAGATGCGGAAACAACAGAAACTGCAACTTCCAATTCATGCAACAACTCCAAATCCTCCGTTCAACCATCTGAATTTACATCGAGTCCCCCGGGACCTCAACAAAAAGAACAAACATGATCTAATTCTTTATTCAAACTTGCTCGAATCATCAAAATGCTAATGTTAACATTAAAATCCCCCAATTTCCGTAAATCAAAGTCTAAGTTTCTTAAAATCTTCTGAATTGCACATTCGATCAAAAACCCGACCTAAACACCTCTGAATGGCATGAAACTTTTCACGCATATCCAATATCACCTAAAAGAGCTCTAAAACTCTTGGAATTCCATTCCGACCCCCGGATCAAAATCTCGCCTATCAACCGGAATTCCCCAAAATACAAACTTCGCCAATTCAAGCCTAATTCTACACCAGACCTCCAAATTCAATTCCGATCGCACTCCTAATTCATAAACCATAATCTGAAGCTAACCAAATCATCAAAATTCAGATCCGAGCCCTCTAACTAAATAGTCAACTTCTAATCGACTTTTACAGAATAAGCTTTCCTTTAAGAGACTTAGTGTCTCATTTCCATCTAAAACCAATCTGATTCTACCCGATCAACTCAAATACTGAGGTTGACACATAAAGAAGCATAATATGAGGGAAACGGGGAGGTAACTCACGTGAAGACGGTCCAGGTCCTCACATCCTCCCCAACTAAAACAAACGCTCGTCCTCGAGCGGGTCAATAAACATACCTGAAGCCTCAAACATGTGAGGATATCTGCTCCGCATCTTCTGCTTGGTCTCCCAAGTGGCCTCCTCCACGGGCCGACTTCCTCATTTCACCTTCATTGAAGCTATGTCCTTAGATTTCCACTTACGAACCTGACGACCCAAAATAGCCATTGGCTCCACATCATGGGTCAAGTCCTCATCCAACTGGATCGTGCTGAAGTTCAACACATGAGACGTGCCCTCAACATACTTCTGGAGCATAGAAACATTGAACACCGGATGAACTCCCGACAAGCCGGGTGGCAACGCAAGCATATAGGCCACCTCCCCAATCCTCCTAAGTACCTCAAAAGGTCCAATGATCCGTGGACTCATCTTCCCTTTCTTCCCAAACCTTATAACGCCCTTCATAGGCAAAACCTTCAACAAGACCTTCTCGCCCACCATATAAGACACATCTCGAACCTTCTGGTCCGCATAACTCTTCTGACGCGACTGAGCTGTACGAAGTCTCTCCTGGATCATATTCACCTTCTCTAAGGCATCCTGAACTAACTCTGTCCTCAATAGTCTAGCCTCGCTAGGCTCAAACCAACCAACCGGAGATCTACACCATCTCCCATATAAGGCCTCATACGGCTCCATATGAATACTGGATTGGTAACTGTTGTTGTAAGAACACTCTGCAAGTGGCAAGAACTAAGCCCAAAAACCTTCAAAATCAATAACACAGGCACACAACATGTCCTCCAATATATAGATAGTACGCTCGGACTGCCCGTCTGTATGAGGATGAAACGTTGTGCTCAAATCTACCTGTGTACCCAACTCTCGATGAAAAGTCCTCCAGAACTGGGAAGTAAACTGAGTACTCCTGTATGAGACAATAGAAACTGGGACCCCATGCAATTGTACAATCTCCCGAATGAAAATCTCCACTAACCGCTGTGAAGAATAGGTAGTACACACCGAAATGAAGTGGGCTGACTTGGTCAGCCTATCCACAATCACCTAAATCGAATAAAACTTCCTCGTTGTCCGAGGGAGACCACTCATAAAACCCATAGTAATCCTCTCCAATTTTCACTTTGGAATATCCATCCGCTGAAATACACCACCCGACCTATGATGCTCGTATTGGATGTGCTGACAGTTGAGACACCGAGCTACATAACTCACAATATCCTTTTTCATTCTCCTCCACCAATAATATTATCTCAAATCATGGTATATCTTCGCAACACCCGGATGAATGGAATACCACGAGCTATGGGCCTTTTTTAATATTAACTCCCGGAGCCCATCCACATTGGGCACGCAAATCCGGCCCTTCATATGCAACACACCATCATCACCAATAGTCACATCTCTGGCATCATCATGTTGTACCCTTTCCTTCAGGACAAGCAAATGTGGGTCATCATACTGGTGCTCTCTGATGAGTTCATACAAGGAGGATCGAGAAACCACATATACCAATACCCAACTACGCTAAAAAATATCTAATCTCACCATCTAATTGGCCAAAGCCTGGACATCAACTGCAAAGGGCATCTCCCCAACTGGAATGTATGCCAAACTAACCATACTAACCGCCTTTCGGCTCTACATTGGCCTTCCCCAAATGATACAAAATGGTAATGTCATAGTCCTTAAGTAACTCAATACACCTCTGCTGCCTCAAATTAAGATCCTTCTGCTTGAACAAGTGCTGAAGGTTGCAATGGTCCGTGAGCACCTCACAAGATATGCCATATAAATAGTGCTTCCAAATCTTCAAGGAATGAACTATAGTAGCCAACTCTAAATCATGAACATGGTTGTCTTCTCATGGGGCTTCAACTGACGAGAAGCATATGCAATAACTCTACCCTTCTGCATCAATACGCAAGCGATCCCTACTCTCGAAGCATCACAATATACCGTGTAAGAACATGAAGCTGATGGCAATACTAGTACCGGAGATGTGGTCAAAGCTAACTTGAGCTTCTGAAAGCTCTCCTCGTACTCATCCGACCACACAAATAGAGCATTCTTCTGCGTTAACTTCGTCAAAGGCAAAGTAACCCGCCAAACCGAGGAAACTCCAAATCTCAGTAGATAAGGACGGTCTAGGCCAACTCTGCACCGCCTCAATCTTCTTTGGATCAACATGAATACAATCACTAGACACCACATGTCCCAGAATAGCTACAGAACTAAGCCAGAACTCACACTTGGAGAGCTTTGCATAGAGTTCCTCGTCTCTCAGTCTCTGCAATACCACCCTCAAATGGTGCGTGTGCTCCTCCTGGTTACGTGAGTACACCAGGATATCGTTAATAAACACAATCACAAATGAATCCAGATACGGACGAAATACACTGTTCATCAAGTGCATGAACGCGACTGGGTCATTAGTCAGCCCGAATGACATAACCAGAAACTCATAGTGCCCATATCTCGTCCTGAATGCCGTCTTCATAATGTCTGAATCCCTAATCTTCAACTGGTGATAGCCTGATTGGAGATCAATCTTAGAGAATACCTTTGCTCCCTGAAGCTGGTCAAACAAATTTTCAATACGGGGTAGTGGATACTTGTTTTTCACTGTCACCTTGTTCAACTGTCAATAGTCAATGCACATTCTCATTGTGCCATCCTTCTTGTATACCAATATGATCGGTGCACCCCACGGTGACACACTCGGGCGAATGAACCCCTTATCTAGGAGTTCCTGAAGCAGACCCTTCAATTCCTTTAACTTAGCTGATGCCATACGAAAAAGAGGAATAGAGATGGCTGAGTGCGCGGCACCAGATCAATACTGAAATAAATGTCCATGTCCGGTGGCATGCCCGACAGCTATGCTGGAAATACATTAAGGAAATCCCTCACAATGGGGACCGAATCAAGACTAGGAGTCTTAGCTCCAACATCTCAGACGAAAGCCAAGTACGATAAACAACCTTTCCCAACCATCCGCTGGGCCTTATAGAAAGAACTCACTCTGTTGGGCACATAAGCATTCATACCTCGCCACTCAATCCTCGGAACACCCAGAATAGCCAATGTATCTGTCATGGTAAGACAGTCCAGAATAGCATGGTACGGGGATACCAAATCCATACCCATAATCACATCAAAATTTACCATACCCAATAATAACAAGTCAACTCGGGTCTACAGAACCCCAATACTCACCAGACACGATCGATATACATGATCCACAATAATAGTATCACCTATCGGGGTAGATACGTGCACAAGCAAGGCAAGACAACCACGGGTGGTACCCAAATGATGAGAAAAACATGAAGATACATAGGAATAGGTAGATCAGGGATCTAAATAAATAGAGGCATCTGTTAGAAAATACGCTTAACGCTAGGGGGGGGGGTGAATAGCGTTATAATAAAAATTAGCGTAAACTTGCGGAATTTAAAAATTGCAGGAAAGAAATAAGTGCGATAAGTAAATAAATAAGAATGAACGCACCGATGTATCCTGGTTCACCACAACCCGTGGCTAGTCCAGTCCCCGAGAGACTCTCTCGAGATTTCCACTAACACTGTTAAGCTTACGGGTGCTCAACAAACCTTTACAAACTGAGGACACAAGCCTCAACAACCTTTGCTCGAAGATACAACACTCCAAGACTTCAACCAAAGGAAACACAAGTTCCTTCTTACAATACAAGGGACTAACACTTCCCTTCAAGTGTATAAAACACTTAGCACTCACTTAAACAAGACTCTCTTAATAGAGTAGATATGAGTAAACAGATACGCTCAAGAACGCAACAACTTTTGTCAAGAATTTTGGCTCTCAAAACTTATGTAATGAATAGAAAGTGATGAACAATAGAGTATGCAAGCTATAGCAATAATATGATCAGTTGTTGTATTTAGAAGACTGATTTGAAGCTGTATTTATAGTTGCAAAACCATGCATTACCGTTGCCTAATTGCCAGTTAAGAATTGCTGATTTTACTCAGTGACAATCGATTGTCAAAATGCCACAATCGATTGTTTGCCAATCGTTCCAAAAATCATTCCCAGATTTTACGCTTAACAATCGATTATCTAAGATCAATAATCGATTACTGGCAACGTTCAAAAAATCATTTCCAGATTTTACTTAAAACAATCGATTGTCAGAAATCTACAATCGATTACTTGGCAACATTCAAAAAATCATTTCCGAATTTTACTTAAAACAATCGATTGTCAGAAATCTACAATCGATTACTTGGCAACGTTCAAAAAATCTTTTTCAGATTTTATTTAAAACAATCGATTATTAGAAATCTATAATCGATTACCTGGCAGTTTTTGAAAATATTTTGGCAACGGTCAATTACACAATCGATTATGCTATGAGAACAATCGATTATATATCAGTCTTTGAAAAATTAATTAGACACTGCCTTAATGCACTCGATTGTCAAAGGTACACAATCGATTATTTTATGACTTTGAAAATGTCTGATAGACACTGCCTCAACACAATCGATTGTCATAAGTTCACAATCGATTATTTGCAGCTTTGAAAAACTTTGATGTACACTGCCTCAACACAATCGATTGTCATAAGGTTCACAATCGATTGTCATGCAGATTTGAAAAATCTGATGCACACTGCCTTAACACAATCGATTGTCATAAGTTCACAATCGATTGTCATGCAGCTGACTTAACATAATCGATTATCATAAGTACATAATCGATTATCTTATTCCAGATTTTAGAGGCATGTTTAAAAATCATTTTGACTAAAGTAAATATGCATGATTTAAAATCATTTTGCTTTAAATTAAATATGTATGATTTTGATAAAAATGTTTTTACGAGAGAAGCCAAGTCTTGAGTCAAGTTATCGGATCAAGATCACAATTAAAGAACGACTCATGCATAACTTTATGTCTTTCCTTGATCTTGGTCTTGTGCTTGAATCTCGTTATATATCAATTGCGCGCTTGTGCTTGGACCTCGTCATATGTCCATTGCGCATAGTTTGTCATTCATCAAAACCTACAAATATGAACACACGTTTTAGTATAGTGCCTTGAGAACGTGTTTCAACAATTTCCCCCTTTTTGATAATGGAACTTTAGTCGGGATATGCATATTTGATAATTCATAATGACGATTCAAGACAAGTAAAGATATGCAACAATATGCAACAAGTCTCTAGATATGCAATTAGTTCCCCCTCAACATATGAATTCCCCCACAATTTATGCCAATAAAAATTAGGTGCATATCCCTTATTCTTCCCCCTTTTGACATTAGCAAAAATGGAAAAAGTAAAATACATAATAAAGCAAATAATATCAACATAATCGATTATTGATACTAGATAATCGATTTTATACTAAAGAGAAATCGATTATCCTTAGGAGAAATCGATTATTCTGCTTCAATCTTTATAATTCCCCCTGCCTTTAGGGCGATACCAGCAAAAATTCGTTAGACGTCTCTGACGCTCAAGTTAGAAATTTGTAAAGAAATAATGACTTAGATCAATGTGGCCAAGTGAGAATGTGATCTCTTAAGAAGTGTGTCCTAAGGTGTTCTTAAGAGTGTTTCGGGTACTTACCTTTTCTCCAACGTCGCCAATTACATGTTCGAGAGGGTGATCTTTGATTGTCCTCCATTCGTTAGGCATTTTTGTTTCTTTCTCCAATTGTGGCGCTTCCTCCGATAATTGTTCCAAGATTTCATCTTGAATTTCCTTAGAAGTTTCCTCTTGTACTTTTTCTTGAGGACTTATTGAGTGTAAGATACCTGCAGGATCAAAACCAGAATCCCTTCTCGCCAAGCGAGCATTATTTTCGGAAAACACAATATGAGGGGATTCCTCCACAGTTCCGGTTCTATTATTGAATACCCTATATGCTTTGCTACGTGAGGAATAACCAATAAAAATTCCTTCATCGGATTTGGCATCAAATTTTCCCAATTGATCTTTTCCATTGTTATGAATAAAGCATTTACAACCGAATACTCTAAAAACTTTTGGTATTCTCTTTTTGCTAATGCCAAAAGTTATTTAAACCATTAACGATACCAATCGTTATAGACAAGATCATATAAAAAGTTAACGATCATTTTTCTCAACTATGCCAATTGTTATTTAAACTAAAAATATTCATCAAAACATGAGTCAATCATTTATTATAAAACCAATTGATACTAATTGTTATTCAAAAATAAAACTTGTTAAAGCATGTATCAACAAAAACTAATATAGATTATTTGCACATATCAACTCATGCGTTTTCATTCAAAATACGATAACTAACCGACGTTCCCCCTTAATGCATTAAGGTTTCGTGCTTGGTGCATCCACTACAATATTGTAGTCTTCAAGCACACCTGCAAAAAGAACCTAAAAATAGGTTTTTGGTACCCAACTTCTTTTGGGTCCTTGGGGGTTAGGATAACAATAGTCATAGTGATGTGATTGTCGTGTAAAACAAGCAGGAGCAATATGTCCAATTCGTCTACAATAATGACAAACAACATAAGGATTATGCATTCGTCTAGGTTGATAGTAATTGGACGGACGAAATTCATTTACTCTATTCTGACTATTGCGCAATTCATGAAAATCATTTCTCCTACTATTTGTTCTAGGATATACAACATTTCTAGGATAGTTGTTTCTAGGTTGAAAGCCATTTCTAGGTGTTCTACAAGGTTAAAAATTTCTTCTAGTGTTTGGCCTAGAGTATGCATTATTTCTAGGTTGCGATTGTTGAAAGCCATTTCTAGGTTTGTTATATCTAGGATGAGCGTTTGTTTTATTAATCCTAGGTTGAGCCTTAGGTAGTTGTGGGTTGGCTTCAACCTTTTCTTTAGGCTCATTCTCAAAGCCTATGCCATGCTTGGTCGACTTCAAATTAACAAGAACTTCATTCAAATTTTTATGAGAAGAATTAAACTTATCTAGGGTGCCCTTAAGTCTTTCTACCTCATTTTTGAGATGCATGCAAGAAGTACAATATTTATTAGAGCTCTCGGGTTTGTCGGCGCTTCTCTTGCCGAAAAATTTGTTTTCTTCTTTCAACTTCTCATTTTCCAAAATCAGTTTTTCCAAAACCTTTTCTTTCAAAGAGAGTTGTTTTTCAAAATCTTTTTCTTTTAAAGAAGCATTTTCTTTTATGCTTTTAGCAGTTTTGGAAGCTTTAATAAATTCACTATACAACTCATCAAAAGCATTTTGCATTTCCTCAAGAGAATAGAAATTTTTGGAAGAAATTTGACATAACTCTTCTTGATTGTTTTCGTGAGCCATGAGACAAAGATTTTCGGCTTCGTCTTCTTCTTCCTCACTCGGCTCGTCACCGGAGTCGCCTCCCCAAGATATGTATGTTCGTTGTTTCTTGAAGGGTTTCTTCTCCTTTTTGGCATTTGGACAATTTGATTTAATGTGCCCGGTTTCTCCGCACTCATAGCACTTTATTTGATCTCCTTGCTTTTTGCCCTTTCGTTCATACTCTTTTCGCATGAACTTTTGAAATCTCTTAATAACGAGTCCGAACTCGTTGTCTCCGTCCTCATCATTTTGAGGTTGGCTTGTGCTTGCCTTGAGAGCGATCTTTTGTTTCCTTTGATCATCAACAAGAGGGTTAAGTATAGTAGATTCATAAGTTTTAAGATTACCTCTTAATTCGTTGATGGTGACATTTGAAACGCCAATAGATTCTTGAATCGCGTCGGCCTTGGATCGCCATGCCGGAGTGAGACTTCGGAGAATTTTTCGGACAAGTTCCTCATCCGTGAAGGTCTTCTTAGGAGCATGTAAATCATTAACGATTTTTGTAAATCATTAACGATTTTTGTAAATCATTAACGATTTTTGAAAATCGTTCGAACATCTCATCGACCTTTTCGCCTTCCTTCATGTGAAACAATTCATATGCATGGGTTAGGAAATCAATTTTAGCTTCCCTTACCTGGTCCGTACCTTCGTATGTAATTTCCAGCTTGTCCCACATTTGCTTCGCCGTTGTGCAACATGATATTTTCCTGTAATCATCAGCATTTACAGCACAATATAATAAATTAATGGCTTTAGCATTGTTTTGCACCTTTCGGATATCATCCGCATCGTATTCATCTTCGGACTTTGGAACATCTTTATTTTCAACCTTTTTGGTTGGAATTTGTTCTCCCTTCATTATAACCTTCCAAAGATGAAAACTATTTGATTGAACAAATATTCTCATCCTCTCCTTCCAGTACGTATAGTTTGTACCGTCGAATAGTGGTGGTCGGGTGGAGCATTGTCCTTCACCTATTCCTGCAAAAGAATCACGAGTAGAAGCCATGGATTGTTTCTCTCAAACGGTTAAGTCTTCAGAAAGTTGGGCTCTGATACCAATTGTTAGAAAATACGCTTAACGCTAGAGGGGGGGGGGGGTGAATAGCGTTATAATAAAAATTAGGTAAACTTGCGGAATTTAAAAATTGCAGGAAAGAAATAAGTGCGATAAGTAAATAAATAAGAACGAACGCATCGATGTATCCTGGTTCACCACAACCCGTGGCTAGTCCAGTCCCCGAGAGACTCTCTCGAGATTTCCACTAACACTGTTAAGCTTACGGGTGCTCAACAAACCTTTACAAACTGAGGACACAAGCCTCAACAACCTTTGCTCGAAGATACAACACTCCAAGACTTCAACCAAAGGAAACACAAGTTCCTTCTTACAATACAAGGGACTAACACTTCCCTTCAAGTGTATAAAACACTTAGCACTCACTTAAACAAGACTCTCTTAATAGAGTAGATATGAGTAAACAGATACGCTCAAGAACGCAACAACTTTCGTCAAGAATTTTGGCTCTCAAAACTTATGTAATGAATAGAAAGTGATGAACAATAGAGTATGCAAGCTATAGCAAATGATCAGTTGTTGTATTTAGAAGACTGATTTGAAGCTGTATTTATAGTTGCAAACCATGCATTACCGTTGCCTAATTGCCAATTAAGAATTGCTGATTTTACTCAGTGACAATCGATTGTCAAAATGCCACAATCGATTGTTTGCCAATCGTTCCAAAAATCATTCCCAGATTTTACGCTTAACAATCGATTATCTAAGATCAATAATCGATTACTGGCAACGTTCAAAAAATCATTTCCAGATTTTACTTAAAACAATCGATTGTCAGAAATCTACAATCGATTACTTGGCAACGTTCAAAAAATCATTTCCGGATTTTACTTAAAACAATCGATTGTCAGAAATCTACAATCGATTACTTGGCAACGTTCAAAAAATCTTTTTCAGATTTTATTTAAAACAATCGATTATTAGAAATCTATAATCGATTACCTGGCGGTTTTTGAAAATATTTTGGCAACGGTCAATTACACAATCGATTATGCTATGAGAACAATCGATTATATATGCTTTGAAAAATTAATTAGACACTGCCTTAATGCACTCGATTGTCAAAGGTACACAATCGATTATTTTATGACTTTGAAAATGTCTGATAGACACTGCCTCAACACAATCGATTGTCATAAGTTCACAATCGATTATTTGCAGCTTTGAAAAACTTTGATGTACACTGCCTCAACACAATCGATTGTCATGTAGATTTGAAAAATCTGATGCACACTGCCTTAACACAATCGATTGTCATAAGTTCACAATCGATTGTCATGCAGCTGACTTAACATAATCGATTATCATAAGTACATAATCGATTATCTTAGTCCAGATTTTAGAGGCATGTTTAAAAATCATTTTGACTAAAGTAAATATGCATGATTTAAAATCATTTTGCTTTAAATTAAATATGCATGATTTTGATAAAAATGTTTTTACGAGGGAAGCCAAGTCTTGAGTCAAGTTATCGGATCAAGATCACAATTAAAGAACGACTCATGTATTACTTTATGTCTTTGCTTGATCTTGGTCTTGTGCTTGAATCTCGTTATATATCAATTGCGCGCTTGTGCTTGGACCTCGTCATATGTCCATTGCTCATAGTTTGTCATTCATCAAAACCTACAAATATGAACACACGTTTTTGTATAGTGCCTTGAGAACGTGTTTCAACAGCATCCCTGTGGCAGACTGAGATAATACATGTGATAACACCATCTGATGCAATGACGTCCCTCCTAGCTGGAAAAGCATAGATCGGGCCTGACCGTCGCCAGTCCGGTCTCCACCCTTGGGGCAACCTCTGGCTACCTGGCCTCCACTCCTAACTTGCTGAGTAGATGCTGATGAAATAGGAGCAAAAGATGAGGGTTGATTCCTCTGCTGAAACTGACTACCATGGAGCCAAGGATACTGTCTCCTCATGTAACCCAACTCACCGCACTCGTAGCAACGATGCTGAGATGGAGAAGGGGACTGAAAGGAACCCGTGCTGCAGATTAACCCTAGGCTGAGAAGGCACGAGTAGTACGCTAACCTAGAAGGGCGCTAAGTGAAGCCTAGCACTGCTAATAACCCTGACGACCACGTCCTGAAGAAGCCCCACTGGACTCTGTACGGCCTGACTAAGGAGGTATGAATGAACGACCTCTGCTGCGCTGGAATTGGCCCCTAAATGGAGCACCACTGAAGCTACCTGAACCTCGAGGCCTTTTGGCCTCCCTCTCCTCATGTTCCCAACGACGATATGTCTCAATCTGATGAGCCATATAAAATACCCCCTCAAACGAGGCGGCCACAGCCCTTTCTCTAGTCATCAAAATGCGGATGGGATAGTTGAGGCCATCCACGAACCTCCTGATCCTCTCCCGAAATGTCGGGATCATCAGAGTAGCATGCCGAGCTAGCTGCGTAAACCTCAACTCATACTAGGTCAGAGTCATTTCCCCCTGGATCAACCACTCAAACTGACAACGCAACTCCTATGTACGAGACTGCGGTACATACTTTTCTAGAAAGAGAGTGGAGAACTGCTGCCAAGTAAGGGGCGGTGCTCCAACAGACCTACGCCTCTCAAACTCCTCCCACCATGTAAATGAAGGCCCTGAGAACTTGAAGGTAGTAAAAGCCACTCTACTCAACTCCAATATCCCTGCAGTGCGAAGCATACACTAACACTTGTCTAGAAATCCCTGGGCATCCTCGCCCTCAGTACCACTGAACGTCGGAGACTGGAGACTACCGAACCTCTCCAGTCGACGCTGCTCGTCATCTGGCATAGCTGGAACCACAATGTCCGGAGCTGGTGCAACTGGCGCAATTGGGGAAACCGGTGCAACAAGGGAAACTGGGGCAACTGGCTGAGCTGGGGTTGCTCCCGGTGTCTGTAATCCCTGAACACCCTGCTCGGGTGTACGAGCAATAGGGGTCTGCTGACCACCCCCAGTCTGAGAAGTTGTTGCTACAGTGGTGGTGGAGAGGGCTTGAGCCAGGCTAGAGAAGAAGGATAAAATCTGAGCTAAAGCCTCTTGGAGATAAGGAATCACAATGGGAGCTGTCGGTGCCTGAACAGGTGCTGCTGGAGCATCGACGGCATGAGGTTGGTCTTGAACCTTGGCAGTTGGTGGATCTGCAGGTGATGCCCTCGCTGGTCTTCCTCGGCCACGACCATGACCACGGACCCTAGCGGGTGGAAAAGGTGGTCGTCCATCACGTACGGTAGCACGGGTTCTCACCATCTGCGAGAGAATAGAATACAGAAGTTTAGGTCTTAGAACAACAAAGCCGCACGACAAGAAATCAAGAATATGAAGTGTTTCCTAAAGGTTCTTCATCCTCTCGAGGATAAATATAAACGTCTATGTACCAATATGCAAGGCTCTACTAAGAGACTCATGACTCATGAGGCCTAGTAAACTAGGCTCTAATACCAACTTGTCACGACCCTAATCCCGGTCGTGATGGCGCCCATCAACAATTTGCAAGGCAAGCCCAACCAGTGACCACTCTTAACTCAAGTACGAAAACCCATTACCAATTAATAGAGTTACGTTTTTAGATAATATAGTTCAACCAGTGATAATAAATAGAAATAGTAAGGAAAACCATAAGAAATACCAATACAACTCCGAACAGATCTGGGGTCATGTGTATAGAGCCTCTAAAAAAATGACTTAGTTAAGTTTCTTTTGGGAGGTGTTTTTAAAAAAAACAAATGTGAGTCTAAGTTGCGTAACACAAACTGATAGGGGAGGAGTCGGGTCCTGCAGACCCCTGGCAGCTACCTCAACAACTCCAGGATAAATTTGGGAACAACAACGGTACGACTAAGCTCCCGGTGCTCCTAATTCTGCACAAATGGTGCAGGGAGTAAAGTGAGTACTTCCAACTCAGTGGTAATATACATATATAATGACTGAAAGTAAGAAATCTCCAAAATACCACAATGTAAAGCTGAGACTAACAACTTAGCACATTTAACGATGAAACAACAACAAATCAATGACAGGTAGACAAATAGATATCAATGCATGAATGCAATGCAATGCACATGACAGCTGCATTTTACAGCCCAATCCATTTGGGTACCCGCGCTCACTGTGGGGGTTCAGACTCCGAAGGGCTCCTACAGCCCAAGAACAATATCATTGTAGCCTTCGCTGGGGCGTGCAGCCCGATCCACAATCAGTCCAGTTATATGCATGGAAGCCATACGGGCACAATCAAATTTATCATTTTCAAATCCAATTATCATGAATTATAGCATAAGTGTTTAAACCCTTAGAAATTTACTAATCATTTCGAGACAACGTTTAACTCAAGACTGATATCTTGTAAACATGCTCAACATTATGGAAACAATGACAATAATCCCTAAGGGGTCCAAATAATCGGAACGCAGCCCAAATATATTCATAACAATCCAAGTAGTATGTTTACCAATCAATTTCTAGTCAATAAAACAGTTTGAACATCACTCAGACGGACTAAGCCATAGTCCCAATCCACAAACGACCCTGCACTAGCTGTAGAGTATGTGTCTCGCCTCAACATAGCGTCACAGTGTGATATACCAGGGTTTCAAACCCTCAGGTCATCATCTACATCTATTACTCACCTCAAGCCGGCCGAAGACGAGCTGGCAATGCCCTTTCCTCTCGTATCGACCTCTTCGCGCGTTGAATCTGACCAAAACAACAACGAATACGTTAGGCTAATAGAACACAAACCAATCGAAAAGACTCGAAAAACACAAAAAATTATGAAGTTGGCAAAACCCGAGCCCCGGGCCCACTTCTCGAAAAATTACAAAATTTACATCACCTGACTCCTCGTCTCACCACGAGTCTATACATATCAAATTTACGTAAATAGGAGTTCAATTGCTCGCTCAAATCCCAAATTTTTATTTCAAAATCCAAGCCCTAATTCTTCAATTTTTCACCCAAATTTCTAAGAAATAAATGTTGATTCCTCAATAAAATGATGTTTATAGGTCAAGATACTTTCCCCCAGTCAATTCCCATCAAATTCCTCTTCAACTTCTACCAAAAAGCTCTTAAGATGACAAACAATGAAGGAAATTTTGAATGAACTCGCGAATAAAATAATGATATAAAACCCTTCTGCCAACAGCGGTTTTCGCTTCCGCGGTCACATCACCTCACTTGCGGCCAAATGATCGCCTATGCGGTCTCACTTAAAACGCCAAGGACCGCTTCAGTAGTCCAAGATCGCTTATGCGGTTGTCACTTATGCGATTTCCCATTCCGCACCTGCTGTCCAATCCAGGTCCTCCCAAGCCGCTTGTGCGATCATAAAGCCGCATCTGCGGAACCGCCTATACGGTACCTTTTCCAGAGATGAGGAAACAACAGAACCTGCAACTTTCAATTCATGCAACTACTTCAAATCCTCCGTTCAACCATCCAAATTCACCCCGAGTCCCCTGGGACCTCAACCAAAAGCACAAACATGATATAATACTTCATTCAAACTTGCTAGAATCATCAAAATGCAAACGTTAACATCAAAATAACCAAATTTCCTTAAATCAAAGTTTAAGTTTCATAAAAATTTCCGAATTGCAAATTTGATAAAAAACCCGACCTAAACACCTCCGAATGGCCTGAAACTTTGCACGCATATCCAAACTTACCTAACGGAGTTAGTGTAACTCTCGGAATTCCATTACGATCCTCGGATCAAAATCTCACCTATCAACCGGAATTTGCCAAAATTCAAACTTCGCCAATTCAAGCCTAATTCTACATCGAACCTCCAAATTCATTTCCAATCGCACTCCTAATTCATAAATCATCCCCCGAAGCAAACCAAATCATCAGAATTCACATCCGAGCCCTCTAACTAAATAGTCAACTTCCAATTGACTTTTCCAAAACAAACTTTCCTTTAGGAGACTAAGTATCTCATTTTCATCTAAAACTAATCTGATTCTACCCGATCAACTCAAATACTGATGTTGACACATAAAGAAGCATAATATGAGGGAAACGAGGCGGTAACTCACGTGACAATGGGCCGGATCATCACATGCATCGACTTGGAAGTCTGAGTCTGATGTGCGGAGCTGTTATCCTCATCTATTCCCCGACTCAGGTACATTTTTCTTTTGTTCGTTCGAGGACAAACAGTTGTTTTAGAGGTGGAGGATGTGACGATCCAAAGGGTTCATCACCATAATTCTCCATTTATCCGTGCTTTCGAGGCCTTGAAAACCTCGCTTTTAGTTGCCTCGATTTGCATACACAGTCCGGACGCGTAGAAGGAAAGCTTTTATGTTGAAATATGTGAATTCTATGAAACATTTGAAGAATTTTATACTAATATTGTTAAATTTGACTTTGGTCTACATTTTGCGTAAGCGAACCTGGACCCGTGATGTGACGATCACGGAAAGTCCGTAGAAAAATATGGGGCTCGGGTGTATTCCCGAAATCAAGATCCGAGGTCGCAAACCTGAGTAAAGAATTTTTAAAAGAACTTGTTTTTCTGAAAATGATATGAAAATTTCAAAATAAAAATGAGTTAGAAAACATATGTATCGAGCCTGTATTTTGGTTCCGGCGCCCAAAGCAGGTTTTAAATATGCGTTTAGCGCTTTATGTGAAATTTGGTCAAAATTGGTCGTCGTTTGACGTATTTCGGACCTAAATATAAATTTGGAAGTTTATGAAATTGAAATGTAAAATAATGATGATTTTGAGGCTTGGTTCTTTGATTATGATGTTATTTCTGCAATTTGATCGTATAAGTAAGTTTGTAAGGTGTTTTCGAGATTATATATATGTTTGGTTTGGAGCCCCGATGGCTCGGGTGAGTTCTGAGTGGGGCCCAGGAGGTTTTAGACTTTAAAAAAAATGCAGGTTCAGGAGTTGCAGCACTCAGCGCGGCTGCGGTCATTTCCGAGTGGTTCGTGCTGGCATCCACGCGGCCGCAATGTCTTCTGTGCGGTCCGCGTGGTGGGGTTCAGAGGGTTGGAGGTTTTAGTTCAACCAGCGCGGTCGCGCACCAAATCAGTGCGGTTCACATTGGGTGGGTTCAGAGAGCCCACTTCTTCCCTCCCTCGGCGCAGCCGCGGTACGTTTCTGCGCGATCCGCGCCAGCCCCCAGTAAAGTATATAAACTCGGGATTTTCAGTAAATTTCCACTTTTCAAAAACCCAAGACCTAAAAGGCGATTTCCAAACAACTTTTTCTTGTCCAAAACGATTTGGTAAGTAATTTTTAACTTAATTTCTTTATTCCTTAACTTCCGTAAACATAATTTCAACTTGAATCAAAGATTTTCATAAATGGGGATTGAGAGTTTTGGTTAGAACTTAGTTTTTCTTAAATTTGGGGAGTTGGACCTCAATTTGAGGTCCGATTTCAAAACTAAGCATATATTTGGATTCATGGGGAAATGGGTAACCGGATTTTGGTCCCAACCTCGAGTTTCGACCATGTGGGCCCAGGGGAATTTTCGACCTATTTGGGAAAAACCTTGCAAAAACTATTTTTATACATTGGGGTTAGTTCCAATAATATTTATTAATGCCTTCAAGTAATTTGTGGCTAGATTCAAGCGGTTTTGTGGTGGAACCATGGGGTAAAGCTATACTAGAGGCTTGAGTGGAGTTTGGAGCCTTTGCGGTAAGTGTTTTTTCTAACTTTGGTTAGAGGGAATAGGATTAGGATATTAACTTTTAATTTCTAAATGAAGAGTATGGTGTATAGGCATGGTGATAGTTTCCTATACACCAGAGTCTAGCATGACCATGGGTTCTTAAATGCGCTTGAGTCGGACTTTATGAAACATCTTTCTTGTTTAATTGCTAAGTTTCCTATAATGTGAATGGTTAAGGAAGAATTGTGATTGGTATATTATTGGAGCGTTGTCTCGAACTAGAATTTAATAATTGAGAAAGAAGTGAATAAAATAGAAGTGTTGTGACTTTCCCTTACCGGGACACGTAGTCTATTATTATTGTTGCTCCCTTGCCGGGATATTTGGGCTATTAAGTGTACCCTTGCCGGGCTAAAGTATTATGTTGTTGAATTTCCCTAATGGGAGTCCTTAGAAAGATTATATGTATTATACTCTATGAAATGGGATCGTGTGGCACACCGACCACTTAATAAATATACTATGGGATCATGTGGCACACCATCCACGTATGATTATATGAAATGGGATCGAGTGGTACGCTTACCACACACTAAGTTGACTATTTGTTATTGGCCTCCGTTGTCGGTGACATATTGTGCACTGTGATAAAGATGAAATGGAAGCGAGTGGTGCGCCTACCACGTGATATATGAAATGGGATCGTGTGGCGCGCCATCCACTTATGAATTGAGATATGGGATCGTGTGGCACGCCGACCACTTACATATGAGTTATGGTATTGAGATTGATTTGTAATTATATCCGTTGATCTGTTTTCACTGTTTCTTCTCTATGCATACCCCTTTCCCTTTTAGTTGATATTTTCTGTTGTTATTTCTATTGCTTCTGTATACATATATATCTGCACAGGTTGTTTTAGGTAGGTCCTGTCTAGCCTCGTCACTACTTCACTGGGGTTAGGCCAGGCACTTACCAACACATAGGGTCGGTTGTGGTGATGCTACACTTCTGTGATTTTCGCACAGATTACGGTACCAGAGCAGTTTTTGGACCGCAGCAGTAGCTTATTGACCGGGAGCTGACTTCAGTCCAGGAACTTCGAGGTAGCCTAGCTGGCGTTCGCAGCCGGAGTCCTTTTCTATGTTTAGTTTGTTTTCATTGTACCAAGACAAACACTATGTATTTCCTTCTTTTGTTCAGACTTGATTGTAGTGCTCTTTAGTAATCCGTGAGCTAGTGACACCAGATTTTGGGTAGAGATATGTTTTAAACTTCCGCATTTTGATTTTAGTTTTATAAATTTAAAGACTTCCGCTTTTTATTTTAATTACTTTCGTATATTGTTATTGTTGAGAAATTATCTAAGAATGCTAAAGTTTGGTTGTCCTAGTTTCGTTAGTAGGCGTCATCACAACTCCCGATGGTGGAAAACAAATTTGGATCGTGACAGAAAAATATTGGGGGTTACAATTAACCCCAATCCAGTGCAGGTAGGATCCAGTAGGCAACCTGTTTTGGGCAAGTAGCCACGTTACATTCGTAATTTTATTAGGAGCTTTTAATTTTCATATCTAAGTGAATGTCCCTTTCTCCCCATTTCCCTGATGCTCTTTTATTGTTAAGGAAGGTATAGGTTGATTTGTTGGTAAAGGACCCACTTTGAGTCAACCCATATATTATCCTATCCTCCTTGAGAGTGTTGGGAGGGATGAAAACAGATTTAATCATGTTTGAGATATTTCCAGGCATGTCCATAGAGATGGAAGAGAAGTCCTAGTTCCCAGAATTGTAGACAGAGTCTACTGTTATAGCTATGTAATTTGGGGTTAGGGGGCTTGCAATCATTTCTCTAATGGCTGGTTGGTTAGAAATTCAAGCATCATTCATAAAGCTCACCCTGTTGTCCTTATGGACCACCTAACTACTAGCCTTCCTGCAAATATCCTAACCCTTGAGGATGCATTACCATATAAGAGATTTAGGTTTCCTGGGGGTATATGGTTCCAGTTACAATGCTTAGAGACCAACACTCTAGCCTATAGGCTAGAAGCATTATGGTAGATCCTCTAAGCCATACTGGTAGAGGAAGCTTTATTTTTAAGCTCAGCTTTTTACTAGCCCAACCTACCGTTGGCCTTCTACCTAGTGACTTTATCCCAGTTAACCATGTGTATTTTTTTGTTAATAGTAGTGCCCTAGATAAAATTTCTCCGAATATATCAATTTGCTTGGTGATTTTGGTGAGCAAATTGATGTATTTCATGACACAACTAGTGATACTGCTAAGGGATGTCTTAGCTAGAATTGTCTTTTCAGTCATGTTGAGACAATTAATTTTTCAGGCAGCCAATGTGGATTGCATATAGTCTATTATGAACTGGAAGTTAGAACTAGTGGGTCTCTTATGGAGCATAGGGAATTCGAGGTATTTTATAAAGGAAGCAATAGCTTGGATTGACAGTGAATTTGTAAGATATTCTATGGTATCCTGGCTTTTGTTAGAGGAGAAAAGGACTCTGGACTTAGTGGGGTTAATATTTTGGCCAGAATTCCCATTGAAGGCCTGTAATCTACGGTGGTGTGCTTCCTATTATTGGCCTTGGAAAATAGGTTAAGGTCATTAGTAAAGAAGATGTGGGAGATTCTTGGGCCAGACCTGCCGATACTGATAGGTTGATATTGCCTGTCAAGTACAGCTTGATCAATTGCCTTGGAGAGTCTCTCCATACACAGAATGAACAGGTAAGGGGAGATGGAGTCCCCTTGTCAAATGCCTCTGGAGGGCTTGAAAGATTCAGTTTCTTTGAGGGAGAGGATCCTAGATTTGAGTTTCCAAAAATCTTCCTCATTTTTAGTGATGGAGTCAAGCTCATTAGTTAGGTTGTTTTATAAGTGTAATAGGTAACTGTTGAATTGGTAGTTAGGGGAGTTTTGGATTCCAACAATTCTAGCTATGATTCCTTTTTATGGAATATATTATCAAAAGTGGGTCTATTCCATTGAGTCACATTGTGCTTGAGAGTTTCAGTAGATTGGATTAGGGGGGAGTTAATGGTGAAGGCTTCATTAATGATACTAGGAAAGGAAGGGTGACTAGACCACATGGATTAAAACTCAAAGGGTCTGTTAGAGTAATTGAGGGAGTCCTTTTAGAATAACTTAAATGGGGAAGTGATCGGAGTGGGTACTAGATAGGTGTATCACAGTAGCCTCAGGATACTAGGAAGTCCAACTCTCATTGGCAAAACACCTATCTATTCTCTCAAGGATCAGACTAGTATATTCTTGTATCTCTTGTTAGTCCAGGTGAATTTGCTTCCTTTTAACCTAAGTCTAAAAACTTGCATTCGCTATGGAAACTCCAAAACAAATTACTATGACTTGGGTTAATTGGGTTGCCCCCAAATTTATCCCTAGCTTTTAAGACTTCATTGAAATCTCCACCTGCAAACCAGTTGTTTGAGTAGCTTTTAGAGATAGTAACTAGGATTTCCCTGAGCAACTTCCTATTAGCTAAAATATTACTAGCATCAATAGTGAAAAATAACCAAGGGGTGTGGTCTGGGACTATCTTAACCATATCATGAAAGGGTTGGTGGAAGCTCATCTACAGTGACACTGCCCTCTTTCCACATCAGCATGATCCCCCTAGATAAGCCAATGGATGGAGATTGGATTAGCATGTCGAAATGCAGCTCCTCTGACAGCTTTTTGTGGTTAGCCATCTTAGTCTCTAGCAGTACCAACAAGGCTGGATGGTTGAGATGAACCATATCCATGCAGTGCCTCTTGAACTCAGTATTTTTGACACCCCTAACATTCCATATGATGTAGTTCATCAAGGGTGGTTAATGGTGTGGGGATTGGCTTTTCTGAGGTTTATTTGTTCCTTGTGGATTTCTCATTAGGATCTTTTGGTTCTTTCACCTCATGCTGAGAATTTGTGTCAGGTTGAGAAGCGGTTTGGTCATCCTCTAGGTGTGGCGATACACTAGGCTCAATTCACATTTGGTCATTGTTCTTGGGTACAACAACACCAGCACTTCGTTGGTCTGCACACTAAACTCTATTGCCCTGCCAGAGTCCAGTAGTAGAGTTTGTGTAAAGGGGACCGTAGGTTGTTTCTTCCATTTTCAATGGGCTTTTCCTTTTCAGAAGATCTAGGGCTTTGTTGATTTATTTTGTAAAATTTTCCAGCAATGGTGACTGATTCTTCTCTAGTGGAGATGATAATGATGGCGCTTGGTGGGTTTGGGGTTCGATGGTCACAAATACCAGAGATGCTGTTAGGTCTTCCGTTCCCAAATCTAGGAAGAACGGTATTGACTGGAATGATTGGAGATTAGGCCGTTGAGTAGTGCTGGATCCATGTTTGGCTTCATGATACTGTTTCTTAACGTCGCTTGCCATTGGCATAGGCCAAAGACAGCCATAGATTTGTCTAGGGCTTCCACTATTACCCTCGCCAGATGCGTCGGGTTTTGGACAATCAGTGTAACTGGTTGTTTTAAAAGGGTGAAATTGTAGGCTAGACCTTGTTCTTGTAACGCCACCTTCATCTAGGATATCGGCGAGTGGTCCGGTGGTAGTGGTAACGATTTCACAATAGTGTGTGGTGGTTGATTTTTTCCATTTTTGTGTGTTCTTTTGTTTTGCTACTTTGGGTAATGAGGGGGTTATGTTAACGAACCGATTCATAATTGCATCTTTTGGTGTCAAATTTGGATTAGTAGAAAAGCCATCAGTTAATGTATCCGGAAAAAAGGATTCAGGGTTAATGTGTTATTTGTTGGAGTGGACAGAGAGTGTCTTTTCACATGAGATTGAGTAGGTTATTAGGTGAGGCATTCGAGTGTTCATAGAGTGTGTTGAGTTTTTCTCATTAGAGCTTTCTGCTGAGAGAGAGGTAGGGGACGCGTCGGTATTTGGGTAGGGCTGATTATTTGGGATGGTATCTCAAATTAGGTGTGGATCCCAATTGCTTGTTCAGAACCGGCTGGTGGCCTAATGCCCTAACTTTGACATTTTTTGCGCCTGGGGTTGGTTTATGAGTAGGGGCCTCATTGTAGGTGTCATTGAGTGGCCAAGGATTCAAATTAATGTCAGCTTTATCGAGCCCCATTCCCGTCTTACGTTTGGTGTTATGTTTAGGTTGGGGCTGCATGAAATGGGTCACTGGGGAGTGGGGGATGGAGTTTTTTTTATTGACTGGGCCGTTGGGGCGGTTGTTATTTTTTAATTTGGTATTATTGGACTTAAAATCGTATTGAACTGTTTTAGTTTCTAGAAACTTACTTGATGCTGGTTGTTAGCAGTTCCTTTCCTTTGTCTTTGGTCTGCTTTCTTTCATCTTGGGAAGATTACTGTCTTCCATTTATCCTCACCCTCTTTCTTAATGTTTTCCCCTGAGGTTTTTGGTGTCTCTTGTGGCTGGGGTGGATGTAATTTTTTGAAGTTACAATTTTTTGTTGTGTGGCCAATTCCTCCTCAAGTTGTGCATAGTGTGCCTTCCCTTCATAAATCACTGTTTGCTTTTGGTCTCCAGTTATTACTGATATTTTCACTGAGATTTCCAATGGTACTTGGATACAAATGCGCGTGTATCTTCCTTTCAATGTAGAGGAGGTGCATGAGTCATTTTTAGGTTTGCCTAATTTTCTTCTAACTTTTTCTAGTATTTCTTTGTCATAGAACTTGGTTAGAATTTGCGGCAGGCGAATCCATATGGTTTTGGTAGAGAGAGTAGCTTATTGGGGCACAAATTTTGATTCTCATACGTATTGATAGGAAATTTTCAGAGACAAAACATGGCCCTAGATGCAGTGATTTAGCCATATTTTCTTCTAGAATAAATTTGACAATAAAGAAGTCCCATCCTAGGTCAATCAAGATTAATTGTTCAGGTGATTTTCATAAGTCAATTAGTTTAGCGCGAAGTTAGTGGCAAGGTATTCTACGTCCGAAGACCTTTATGATAACAGAAAAGCGACATGGAAGATATACGCGTTTCTTGATTTCTTAGGAAACAACGATTTTGAGATTTCAATATGTTTTCCTTTGTCATTTTTTATGATTGTGGTGACATCTTCGTCGTAGTATTCCGTTTGGTGAACTCTAGGTTTGTCAAGGAGCATTTCCTTGTAGGAATATCGTGTTGTTTCTTCCACATCTATATGGTTATTCTTCTTCGGTGGTTCCGATAATATACTAGTATTATAGTAGTTTATCTATCTGAAATAGGGTTTTTCTGATATTTTGAAATTCTTAGGTTTCTTTTTCATAACATGGACAAGTTAGGGCATCTGTCCCAAAAATGGTATACTTTATTCTTAATTTGTTTTATGATTCTTTTTTCCCTTCAAATCTAAGAGATAGATTGGAAAACATAAAAACATCTTTTGTGCACAATATACATAAGTCTTTTGATAATTTCTTTGTCACTTCACAATTCTTAGGTCAAATTTTAGATTTTCTTTGGTCAATAGGTTTACAAGTCTGCCATGAACCAATTATTATGAGAAATAAAAGAAAATTATTTCCTCTAGAAATTTCCAACGGAAAAAAAAAAAAACAAAGTTAAGGACCAAATCAGTTTACTGTAGGAATACATAAATATGACATTTTAAGGAAAAGGAGACTTTTGGAAAAAAAAATGTCTCCCTCAAAATATGTAGATACTCAATAGTATAACATGGACATAAAAGTTGACTAGTCAATACCTTGGTTTTCTTGAGCCCAAAACACAAGTTGTTTCCCATTATAAACGCCAATCTCTAGAAACAATAAAAAAAGGAATATCAATCAATGCTCCCTCAAAATTCAAAATTAAAAAAGTCTTTACACATTAGTAGTTACACAGCACATCTTATTCCTTATTCTCTGGCAGTTTGGCATCCCACTCTGTCCAAATTTTCTCATCTTCTCATACCTATCTCCTCCTTTTCTTTTCTTTCCTTCAAAATCAAAACTACATCAATATGGAAGATTACAGATCAAAATCTTATACTGATGGTAGGATGCAGATTGAGAAATATTATGAACCCCAATTTTCTACTAAAAATTTTAGGTCATATAGTGTTTCATATGATTCTTCTTCTGTTGGTGCACCACATCCAGTAGTACCACAGAACAAGCTGAAGAAAGGGAAGAGTCCTAGTGGCTCACTATCAAAATCTTGGAGCTTAAATGATCCTGAGTTTCAGAGGAAAAGGAGAGTTGCTAGTTATAAAGTTTATTCTGTTGAAGGCAAAGTCAAAGGATCTTTTAGGAGAAGTTTCAGATGGTTTAAAGACAAGTGTACACAGGTTGTCTATGGATGGTGGTAATTCTTCTAATTTTTTTGTCTTTTCTTTTTGTGGTTTTTATAGTTGTTTTGATTGATCAAAATGTTATATATACTATTATTTTGTTTGTCAAGAGGGCATTTATAGATGTGGATTTTCAATGAATTTCTTGCTGTTTATTTTCCTTCCTCTTCATCTTCCTTCTGGTTCTTTTGATTATGATTTTCAATATTTGTTATTGTTAAAGATGGATACTTTATCATCACTCAATGGTCAATTATGTCTTTGAAATTGGTGATTCTTTTATTAGTTCTTATATGAAAGTTCATTGCCTAATTATGCATGTGATTTTGCCTTTTTTTTAAATCTATATTTGTTGTATTTAACGAAATTTTACACTTAGTTTACACTGATGTGGTTGTTGAAATTTAAAACAGTTGTAGTTCGGTGCCTTCCATATTTATTTCCTTAAAAATTAATAATTTGCCTATATTTGCTTTTAGGTGATAAAATAAAATAGAAACTATACTTGAGAATGTTCATTCTCTGAATGTACTTTCTAATATGTTAACTCACTGTCTTGCTTATGGTTCTTGGGAATAAGTTTAAATAGTATGTAAATGTATTTATTCTCTCACATGATCAATGCTACTGTCGGATTGAAACAACACATCTGATGAAGAAGAAGAGAGCCTAGACTATATTAGTAACAAAGCAAATTTTATATGTGTATTTGCAAATATATTGGAGATAAATACCAATTAGAAGGTCTGCGATAACACAGAAAGTACTTCATCATAATCTGATTTGTGAGCCTGTTTGGGTCTTGAGTAATTATTTGTAAGAACAGAATTCTTTGTTTTGTAATGGATAGCTACTAACTCCGTGAATAAACATTCAGTCAAATATTTCTTGCATTGAACCATTCCTATATATATATGTGTATGTGTAAATAGAGGTACCATGTACAAAATTTATTATTAATATTAGCCAAATTAGCCAATTAGCTATTTGTAGGAAAAAAATATCAAATTTTTATTTTGTTTTGAGTTGGTGTTATTAGAATAGATTGAGCACAACTTAAGGAGCTTGAATTTTAATTTTGGGATGATTTGGTGAAGTTTTGAGGTGGTTTGAATTGAAAATTCGAAGTGAAAGCTCAACATGAAAAAAATGATATGTGTATCATACTATGTATCACATATGAATCATATTTGTATCAATTGTGTATGACATGTACATCAATGTATACCTGTGTGTGAGATACATATGTGATACATGTTTGATACATGTATCGTAGAAGACTTTTTTGAACTCGATTTAATTATAAATTACCGGTCCAAATCACCTCCAATCTTTCTCAAATTTTGTATATTGACTTATCTATATATTTTCAATGAATTTCAATTATACCCATTGAAAAAGTTTTCTTTTTGTTTAAATTTTTGTATTTCATCACCTTATTTGCTACCCCGTCCATGAAATTTCCTTTCCGTCTTGTATCTAATGTTGAAAATATGGATGGTGATTTTTGCATGTGATTATTTGATAGAAAGAACCCTGTTATTTAGTTTTTCAATTTTTGTTGGCTAGTTTTGATAAGTCTATGACTAATTGTTAGAGGTTGGTAAGTTGAGATTTATTTGAGATATTTATGTACGTTTCCCTATGTATTCCAATAATACACAAACTGATCAAAAAAGCCTTTGCTATAAATCCGGTTAATTGAATCCAGTTAGTTTGAGATTGAGACATAAATTTCTACTAACTTGGGGTTGAGGTGTTTGATTGGTTTCACTTGATAAAAGTATATAATGTACAACAATAATAATTCAGTGAAAGAAAATCCAGGAGATTTCAAGAAATAGTATTACAACTACATATAGTTGGGCAGGGCAAATGGGCAATTGTAAATGGAGAAATATATTGAACCAGCTTAATAGTTTTCCAATTTGAATGAGTTTAGATGCTGCTAAATGAAGAGGCTTAGGAGTATTAGTAATGCATACATTCTTTTTTCTAATGCATTCGACCAAGCGATCCCTTAGACATATGCTTTCTCAAAAGGTGATAAGCCTAATTTGTTGGTAGGTAGGCGTGACAAAATGGTTAAAAAAAAATAGTTCATTACTCATATTATCAGCTAAAAAATATGTTGGATAATGAACTTTTTAAAAACGGGTCAAATATGGATAAGAACCATATTGTCGATGTAGAAAATGGATAACCAATGGATCTAACTTTTATATTTGTAAAGCTTCAAATTGGAGGTTCTTCAAGTTATGGAGACTAAATTCTCCCAAAAATGATCATATGCAAGAAGTCATGGATAATATGATTACTGATATTATTCGTCGATTAATTTATTTTTTATCCGTATTATATATGGGTCGGATCGGATAATTTTTTTATATTTTATTACCGGATTTTGACCCGAACTATATTCCACCCGACCCAATCCGGCCGTTCGGCACTCCTACTGGTAGGTGAGTAATCTAGTCTTATAGATTTTGGTTACTCTTATTTTTGTAAGTAGCTCTTTAGTCCAATTGAGCTAGTTGTGTATATATAATTGTTTTAGTTGAATAAAAACATTTTCATTTCGACTAACAAAAAGTCAATCCCCCGAGCACTAGTCACATGCGTGTCCCCTATATTGGCCCCTGTGGCTATTGCAGTGGTGGATATTATTGTTATTATTATTATTGTTATTATTATTATTGGTATTAAAAGAAGCAAGCATTACAGTTTGAAATTCATTCCCTGAATATATTTAATTTCATATTTACATATTTAGGGAGGAAGCCTCTCTTCTTTCTTATGATTTCAATTTATGGGTGCTTAACTTTTTTTGACGTGCAGTTACTACCAATCACATACTAAGTACACAACTTTTTGAATATGATGATCAATTTAAAATGAATTTTCCCACTCTAAAGGAACTATTTACTTGTAGAAGAGGACGAACTTTGGAGTTTCTTTCTTTCTTTGTTATAGGAAATTATTAGGTAAAATAGAAAATGAAAAATAAAAAAAAGGGGGAAGGTAAAATAAAATTAAGTGAAAAAGTAGTCTGAAAAGGAAATAAATAAAGTAGTAGTATTGGATAAAAAATGTAGCTACTGGATTAAATTTTTTTCTTAAAAATACCTAATTGGCCCGAAAGGAGAAAGTAAAATTGACCCTATTAAGAGTATAATGTGGTCAAAATAGTACGGTATAGTTAATTTTTGCACTGGTTAATTAAAAATAGCCAGTGTTTACCAAGTCAATCAAAATAACCATTATTTTACTGCAATAGAGACCGGTCCCGTATAATATATGAGAGTTCGATGCATTTGTGTATGAACTCCAGCATATTATGCTGGACCGGTATACTTTGCTGACTCCTGTATAATATACGGGAGACTGGAGCATCGGTGCTCAAAACTCTAGTATATTATACTGGACATTTATACTTGGAACTCCCATATAATATGCGGGCGTATTTTTCGAATTTTGAACAGTGTTTTCGCTCAAATTTATCTTTATATAAAAAGTGGTTAAATTTCGATTACTTTTAAAATTGGGCGATTTTTGAATGGCAAGTTATAAATCTGACTATTTTTAAATTTCTCGATATGATTTGATCTCCCGACTCCACACTCGGTAAAAACAAACACTACCCTTGCTTGACCGAAGCATCCATTAGCGCTTTTTTGTTCTAGGTGCTTTCTTAATTTATATAACAAAGGCCTAAAGTTTACTTTATATATGTCCTGTGGTGAGGTTAATGGGTGCTGAAGCATCCAAAATTACTATATGGATCCGCCCATGCTACGTTGTATCGTGCTTCTCTTGTATATATCCAGTTTGGTCGACATCTTTGCTCAACCAGAGTAAACTGGTACTCTCTTCGGTTTACAATAAGTGTCTAATTTACTTGTAGCACGCCTATTAAGAAAATATTAAATTCTATATAAAAATACCTAATATAACTAAACTACCCTTAATTAAACATTTAATGTGAGAAGTAAGAAAACTTTTAGGGATATGTACATAGGAATTATTTTGTAACAACAAATTGAATTCCTTCTCGATTGCATAACTGGACACTTATTTTGAACCAAAATAAAAAAGTAAATTGGACACTTATTGTGAACCGGAGGGAGTATCAATATTTTAATACCTAAAGGGAACTAAAGAATTACGCTTTAAACTAAAATTTGGATATTAGAGACACAAAAGAATTGTAAAATTCAACTTTTAATATCAAAATTAAATGAATAAAATAAAGCTTGCTTTCCCCCTTTTGAACTGGACATATTCTTTACTTGGTAATAAAATTCTTTAATTACCCAAGAAAAATTAAAAGGATCAATTTAAAAATGCTAGTCCGTTTGAGTATTGAGAAATGAAAATTGATGATTTTCTTAGAACATAGGTAATACTTTATTCATTATTCCTAAAATAAAAAAATAAAAAATAATAAACATGTATTTATCAAATATTTCTCTCTTTCATCGAAATTATGACACAATAATGATTATTTATCAACTAACCAACATTAAATGTGGCAGAATTTAAAATATTTGCTTATGTTGGCACTTTGCAGTACTAGATAGATGCGTGGTCTCATTCCAATCAACAATATTGACTTTTTATATCAAGATTCATTTGCCAATCAAGGTTGTGATCACGTGTAGTTTAATATTACTAGGTTTTTTCCAAGGTAAATTGTGATATTAATTGCATATTGTACTAGAGAGTAGAGTGGTGCTATTACAGCCAGCAGTATTGACTGAATTTTTTTACACAATGATCTGATTTACCATCCTAGGTTGTCACGTGGAATATGTAGCTTAATATCAATAGGGTTATTAATTGTAAATCATGACAGTAATCACCAAGTGAATACAGTACTAGATATAATTAGTAGAGTAGTGTTATTATCGGACGGATATTTAAGCTTAACGGTTATCGATTTAAAATATAGTAATTCACTAACCAATTAATAAGACATCAAACGGATTAATTTCGAATTAGTAATTATCGGGTAATTTATCGGCTAAATTAAATAGACAATTAAAGAAAAGTAAAGATAAGGAAAAATTTAGGCTCAGATTTATTTATATAATATTTTCTAATCTATGTGGCATGCAATATCCCGTGCAAGGGAGAGTAAATAAGTATGTGGTATGGGTTAAAAAGATTGACAATGCAATTAAAAGAAAAAATATTTTTTACGAGGAAAACAAGTTAGTTAACTAGTTCACAAGCAAAACTCCTTATCTTATAGAAAATTCCATCTATCACCAAATCCACGTTTGAAGTTTGAAAAGATAACTTACGAGGGAGACGACTACTGACCGGTATTGAATTGAGAAATTAGAGATTTAAGGTTTCAAGTAGTACTTTACATACATAGAGGGTAAAATTCCTAACGGATTAACCGTCTATGAAAAAAAAGAGTAATCTGTCCCTAAACCGTTAAGTAATTAATTATAAAATTTTGTTCCGTTCACCAACTATTACTCCAATAACCTGATACTAATAAATCAATAAACAAATTTTGCGATTCGATTAACAATTACATTTCTATTTTAGACAATCCTAATTCGAACAAACAATATTGAGTGAATTTTTAAAATTTTCCACATAGGGATCTGGTTTGCCAACTTCCTCTGTCACATGGCTATTTAGAAGAAGGGAAAAGGAAAAAAAACTACGCCAGCGAATGTAACGAAATCGCCTAGGTCACTAATTTATAACGTGGAAATTAAGAAAATATTCTTTTTAAATTCTCTTATTAGTAAAAAAGGATTTTTTGTGAAAGTAAATTTATCATGTATAAAAAAAGGTAGAATTTTAGAACTAAAAATAAATTTGTAAAAACCATAAAATCATTTGGCCCCTTGTCCATGCCACTTGTTAATACTATAAATATTGTTACCGACATTACTATTTTCGGGTCACATATGCCATTACCAACTACAAAATCATATTCAATGGCGTATTTAAGCCACTTCGCTAAATTCAGTGGCATGTTTGCGCCTTTAAGGAACAAGGAAGTAAAAAGAATAAAATATAATCCTTTCTCTTAATGATAAGGGAATATAATAATTTATATTTTGATAGAACGTAGAATCCAGTAAACTAATATCTTTTCGATTGTTTAATAATTTGGAAACTAATTCGGCATAACCCATAACTATATTATGGTTTCATGATCAAGAATTACATCATTGTTAAAGCAATTTATCTTATAATAAATTACGGTATACGGTGAAAATCGGGTCTATCTGATTTTGCCTCTCAATGGAAGAAGTGATATCACGTCGAAAGATTAGGACGTCGAGCTCGGGATCTAAGTTCCTTTCCAAAATTGAGGTCGACAAAACTTATCGAGGTCAGAAGAAGGCGTGCTTCGAGAAGACACCAGTGCGATTTAGTAACAGAAAGAGCGAGATAACCGCAACAAGACTGAGATCACGGTATGAATTTCGGAATCGATTGATGTTCAGCGGTTAAACAATTGTCAAATATGATTTCCTACTATAATTAGAAGGATACCTTATTTAGGAGTCTCCTATTATATAAAGGGGGATCCCATTCATTTGTAGGCCACATTATTCTCTGATAAGAAAATATATACACGTTACTCTCTCCTATTTCACTTAATCTTCAGCAAGAGTTGTTTTATCATTTGTTAATCCCATTACCATACCTCGAGATTGTCATAAATCGAGGTCGCGGTTTAGCTCACGCACTGATTTGATCTATTTTATTCTTTAATTTATCTATTTAATTTTTTGTTTATCAATTGGTATTTGATTAAAGCAAATATCCTTAAAACCACAACGTAAGTTCAATTGTTACTCAAATATTAGGGTAAATAGTTTGGCGCCCACCATTGAGCTAAGGATAATAGTGATTGTTTCAATGTTGATTCTAACACACATTATTTTCACACTTGTTCTTGTCGAGTATTTTTTTCTCTCAGGTTAAACCATGTCAAACTCACAAAACGCACTCATACATGGTGATGATGGTCTCGGATCTTACGGGGAAAATGACAATATAATTGCTCCATGAGCCGGGGTGCCACTGGCTAATCTCGGGGGAGTACCGGTCATCAATCCAGTCAATATCAGGTTGCATATTGCTCTAAATGCGGACCTAGGCGTGGACCCCGAAGGGAGTGTACGCAGGGAAGGCCGATCTGGTGGCCAAGGTGCACATGGCAGAGAAAACGGGGGAGTTAGCCTCTAGATAATATTTTAGATGCCACAAGCCCATTAAGCCGTTATTGCTTAATTACAAAGTCAAAATAGGACTCCAAGTGTGGTCGAGCTAGAAATCATTCGTCGTACCGAACCAATGCTAGAAAGGGTGAATGGTAATGAATCAAGGACTGATCTTGCAATAATGAAAATACTCTAGGAGCTCACCCAAAGAATCGAGTCGGGAGAGAAGAAAATTGAAGATAATGATAAAAAATTGGAAACATACAACTCCCGAGTTGATCAAATACCGGGGCACCCCTGATCCTAAAGGGTCTAGATTTAAAAAAGTTCGTGCAGAAGCCTTTCCTCAGAATGCGGCTCCGAAGCCCATTCCCAAAAAGTTTCGTATGATGGATATACCGAAATACAACAGTTAAAACAAAATTTGATCGAGTATCCAGTTGTGAATTCGGAAGATATGCACAATCGGTATCAATCAAAGATCAGGGTCGAGGACGACCAATTAGAAGCTCCTCCGGTTCAGTACATCCAAACAGGTTGGTAGTTAAAACCTCAAGAGACATTGACAAAACAGAGATTGGATTGATGATAAAATAAAATCCTGGGTCGCAAACAGTGATTCAATCCAAGGTCGAACAGAGAATGATATCAACCATATACCACAGATCGAAGGAATAATGGGTAAGGATGCAATGCCTCCCTAAATGATTGAAGAAGCAATCGATGGAAGAATTCTCCGGGACTTATGAGCAAAAGTGGTTTTGGTAAGCATGATGATCCTATGGAGGCACCTCATTTATCGGAGTATAAATTTAGTATCGAGGCATCGGGCATTTTATCGGCAGTCGGCATGATCAAAGATACTAGGTGACCCAGGCCCATACAAACCGATCCTTCCTAGAGAAACCCAAATTTGATGTGCAAATATCATGGCACGCATAGTCATAAAAACGAGGATTGCAGGCAACTGAGTGAAGAGGTATCCTGTCTATTCAACAAGGGTCAGCTTCGACAATTCCTCAGTGATCAAACTAAGAATCATTTAAGGGAAAGGGATGCAACCAAGATAAGTGAACAAGAGGAACCCCAGCATGTCATTCATATGATTGTCTCTGGGATCGATGTTCCACAGGGACCCATGTTCAAACATACTAAGGTATCAATCACTAGGGAAAAATGAACCCGAGATTATGTGCCCGAAGGCTCCTTATCATTCAACGACGAAGAAGCAAAATGCATTTCTCAGCCACACAACGATGCTCTAGTAATTTCTATCTTATTAAATAAAGTTCAAGTTAAGCGTGTTTTAGTGGATCCAGGTAGCTCAGCAAATATCATCCTATCAAGGGTCGTGGAGCAACTCGACCTACAAGATCAAATCGTGCTCATAGCTCGGGTCTTAAACGGCTTCAACATGGCTAGTGAAACAACTAAACGGGAGATTATTTTACCAGTAAATGTAGCTGGAACCATTCAAAATACCAAATTTCATGTGAGAGGGAGACATGAGGTATAATTCACTACTCAGAAAGCCTTAGATTCGCAACATGAGGGCAGTTCCCTAGACTCTCCACCAAATATGAAATTTCTTACGACGGACGGTGTAAAAATAGTATACGGGGAGAATCATGCCGCAAAGAAAATGTTTGCGATCAATGAGGTAATACCGATATCAACACTATCAACTTCGAAAAGGTCGAGCATCACAGGTAAATAGGAAATTAAATAGCAATCATAGCCACCAGCCTCAACCAAATCGGGAAACCAGGAGGTAGAATAAGAGGAGGATGATTTTCTGACCCCTCGAACCTTTATTGTTCCCAAAGACTCCGACACTACCAAATCGATTAGTAGAGTACTACACTAGGGGCACGCTTATGGTGTGTCTGTGTGGCATATGAATGTTCTTTGCTGAGAGTGAGTGAATTCTTTCTGTTTTTGGTTCCTTGTGTTGAATTTTTGTATGTGTGTGGAACTTCTTTCAAACTTTTGATGTGAGGGCATGTGACTCAGGAAGGAAAAGTAAATCTTCATTTAGAGTAAATAGAGAGCTAGAGAGTGTCAGTTAACATGCTCCGTGAACCCCCCCCCCCCCCTAAATATGCCCTTGTTCACAAGGTAAGGATAAGATCTCGATATATATTATTTTTTCAAATTTTACTTGTGAGATTATATTGAATATGACGTTATTATTTTTTTTTGTGTGAGCTGGTCAGAATGGTAGGTGTAGTGTCTAGTTATTCATTTTCAGATGGGAAAGAAAAGGGAGGAAAGGACAACTTTATTTCTATGGCTTGTGGATAGATAGATGCTTATATGACCGTACATAAAAGTTACTCCCAAACAGGCAAAAATAAGAGAAAAAGACTCAAACTAATAAAACTCTTTTTTGATACAATACAAGAAAATATTCTTAATTAACGAATCTACACCAAAAATAAACAATTAACATAAAATAACATGTCTTTCCTATCTCCTCTTGACCTCTCTTTTTCATGTGCATGCATAATCTCCACTCTCCACTTTTTCTTTCTTTTAATCCAAAAACCCTTTTTTGGTCGATGAGTTTACTCAAATTAATAAAACCTTTATTTTATAAAAAACCAAAAAAAGATTCTTAATGAATCTACAATAAAATTAAATAATATAGTGGTAATATACAATAAGATGTCTTTTCTGTAGAACATCGATTTATAATAAGTACAGTTAGACCTTTCTGTAATAACATCTCTATATAATAACACTTCACTATAAATGCTAAGCTTTTTCGAAACTAATTTTCATATAGTATTATAATATAGGGAGAAATTTAAAAATAGCCAGATTTACATGTAAAGATAAATCTAAACGAAAACACTGTTCAAAACCCGAAAAATACACTAGTATATTATACTAGTTTTCCAACATGAGTATGCTTGAACTCCAACATATTATACGGGAGTTCTAGGATAACTATGTTGGGACTCCAGCATAATATGTTGGAGTTCCAGTATAAGTACACTAGAACTCCAGCATAATATATTAGAGTTCCAGCAAGTATAAATGTCCAGTATAATATACTGTAGTTTGGAGCACCGGTGCTCCAATCTCCCGTATATTATACATGAGTCAGCAAAATATACCGGTCCAGCATAATATGCTGGAGTTCGTACACAGACGCACCGAATTTCCGTGTATTATGCGGGACCGATCTCTATTGCAGCAAAATAGTGGTTATTTTTCATTGACTTCGTAAACGGTGGCTATTTTTGAATGACCAGTCCGAAACTGGCTATACCGTATTATTTTTACTATAATATATATTCTCTGTAATAGCACTTCATTATAACAACTAAAAATATTAGTAACAAAAGAGACCGTAATAGAGAGGTTTGACCGTAGTTCTCTCGATTCGGACAAATAGAGGATTTCTTATGATAGTAAAGAGAAAAACATTGCTATTTTGTTGTAGTCGTAACAAGCAAAAACTATTAAACATGTTAGTACATTTTAGGGAGCAAATAGTCCTAAACAACTTAGCAACTGCAGAAACTTATGAATTATAGCCAAAAAAAAAAAAAATTAGAACTTCATGCCAAAAGAAATTGTTCTTCATGCCAAAAGGGCATCCATGAAAAGAAATAATTCCCAAAGGGCATTCAGGTTTAGCCATGATTATGATATAAAATGTAAGTCAACAAAGATGGAAGTCTCTTTTTCAGTACTATATTTGATTTGACAAACACTTACCCTTAAATCAATTCATTTGACAAGCAATAAGGCTTTGACATGTCTATTTGGATACCACTTGCTTTTCATAATATGTTACATCTTCCATTTAGCCAAAAACCATAAGGCTTAAAAAACTTCTCCCAGAAAAGAATGAAAAAAAGTTATATTTGACAATATTTTAACTTTAAATTTATCATTTTGCTTTTTTTCTTTTGATAACCATGGTACCCAAACCAGCTTACGCGTCTCTCAACTAATTCCAACTGATACCTACTATTTTTTACCAACAATAAGTACCAGGTAACTCCATCAACTAGGACTTGGACAGAGTTAAGATTACAATATCAAAAGTCCTTATTTCTTTCTTAAACTTCGAGCCGAGTTAAACTATATTACATATACTGAAATGGATGAAGTATATATTCAACCTCTTTAATATTCTTCTTGAATCACTATTTCTCTTGATTTTAATGCCATTTGAGATGCATGATTCCACCACCCCCCACACACAAAAAGGCAAAACAAAGAGAAGATGTGTTAAAGTAGGTCTGACTTAAATTGTCCTTTGATTCTCTCAGCAAGAATGAGGGACCTACAACTTATTACAAGTGGCCAACCATTACACCATTGACACTCAACTCAAGTGTCAATTTAGCTTCTTTAGTTTAAAAATGAATAGTCTATGGCTTTTCGATGGCTGTTTGGGCTCCAACACTTCACCAGAAGTAAACATCCTTTTCTAACAGCTTGGAGTGTTCACAAAATTATCAGACCATAAAAGATACCCTCGGAAAAAGCACATATAGTAGTATATAGATATAGGCTTCAAAATGCTTGATTTTTAACCTATAAAAGAATACTTGGATGAAAAGAGTATACGAGTAAGGACAATCGGAATTACAATCACAGGGTGAGTAAAACGCAATACAACGACAATTTCGTCTAACTTAGAACTCACAGTGTTTAAATCATGAATCTGACACGGTTGTCTGGTGTTATGAATAAGAAGGAAATGAAAGAAAATAGAGATGGTGCATTTTTAACTCAAAATGGAGTTACTTAACAAGTGACCTCTAAGTATTCTAAAAGGCAATACCAAAGGAAAATGCTGCTATGTCCACTGAATTAAAACATCCATGTTATTATGGTACAGCTGAAAGTGACATGAACATTAATACTCAAAAGAGATTGGCCCCCCTAAGTACTTCATCTGTGGAAACTGCATGTGAACAGCAGTTGGGCAAATCCAGTTAGGAGTAGCCCCTCCACATCCATCACAAGAAAGCAGCATACATGAACCTTATTCCTGAAAATGTGACAGCTAAGTTTGGTTCCTAAGACACGGGGACAAGAGTTTGTTCTACTCTCCTTTAACCACCTATACCCCCCCCCCCCTCCCCACAACAACACCTTTTTTTCTTGTTGTAGTACTAAAAGAGGTTCTTGAATTATCCTTGTATGGTAACCTCTTCTAGCAATGTCCTAAGCAATTATTGGTGCTTGGCTGCCCCTGGCTTGAAGTTATTTTGCTGGGAGAATGTACAAGTAATTATACTAGAGAGCCTTCTTGTCAACAGAGTCCAGCTAAGATGAGGTCCCAAACCACAAGAACTAAGCCTGTCACTCATCTATCCCTAAGGCATGTCATAAATGTTACTATGACATTTAAACTTTTTTGTCTTTTATAAACATGGAAACATGTTCATTCGAATTTCCTTGCAAAACATTCAACAATCAATAACGAAGCATCAAATGGATGAAGGACCTAAGTGTAGGTTACTTGACACATTTTTATGTTTTCCTGAGGCAATTTGAGTGCAGACACAACAACAAGCAGATAGCTTTTAGCTAAATAGAAGGCAACGCATTGCACACAACATCTCGCATTCACGTAGAGTGCGAGGAAGGTTCGCACCCCAAGGGTGTGTGATGTAGGCAGCCTACCCTGATGCAAGCATCAATAGTTGATTCCACGGCTCGAACCCATGACCTATAGGTCACACGGAGACAACTTAACCGCTGCTCTAAGGCATAGCTTTTAGCTAAATATCCTCCAGTTTTCAGTCTACTATTTCAGCCTCGGAAAAATAATTTCCTCAAGGTTCCCATGTCCTTTAACTTGTTCTAGGAACAAGCACAGCTCAGCCAATTTGGCGGCTTCTAATTCCCTAATAAGGTTTTCATCCTCCTACAAGGATTTAAGTACACACGGGTAATTTCTAGCATTGGAAGGCAACCTACAACTTTATAAGAAAACAACCTTTGACTAGGAGAAAAAAGGGTTTCACACAAAAGAACAAGACCTATGGCAGAGTTCCATCAGTTGAACTTCACTAACAAGTTTCCTCATATAGCTGAGAGCATAAAATTTTAAAAACCAAAGCTTTTATCTTTTGACCATCAACTTATATATTTTATATAGATGGAGTTTCTTTTAAGGAAATACAAATTACTTGTAACTAATTAGGGATTACTATTGAACT
The DNA here is from genome assembly GCA_034376525.1 of Nicotiana benthamiana. Classification (NCBI taxonomy): domain Eukaryota; kingdom Viridiplantae; phylum Streptophyta; class Magnoliopsida; order Solanales; family Solanaceae; genus Nicotiana; species Nicotiana benthamiana. The sequence goes on along the minus strand of CM067339.1, from coordinate 41,107,253 downwards.
GATTTAAACATATATAGACAGAAGGTTCCTTATACAACCTTCCTTATTGGTGAACATCAAGTACTGAACCTTATTAACTGCCACCAAGTTATTTGATGCCAGTGCTTCTTTCATTAGGATGTGTTATAGGTGATAACAGCCTAAATGATCACAAAATGGGGCATCCACTGACCAATTTATAAATCAATGTTACCTTATGCAAAGCATCAAAGTTGATAGTACTAAATATAACCGTAAAGAATGACAAGAGTACACAATGATGTATTATATGTGGCTCCACCTGAATAAAATTCTCATCCAAGAGTTGACGATGATGATTCATATCAGGCTTGTATTGTGTAACTGGAGGATATGTTTTATCATGGAGACTGTTCCTTTGGATAAGCCAACTCCTCCATCTGCCAGCTTTCATGGGGTGCAACATGGTCATGTGAAGGAGTATATTGCTGCAAATTGAAGAACAAGATAAGACTCATCAGCAAAACGCGTAAATACAATAATTTGACAACAGAATAAATGGAAGGTGGACAATTCCTGCCACAAGGCATCAAAACAGATCCAATAGTAAGAATATCCTTTAATCTAACATATAAAAGGTGAACTGCAGCTAGTTCTCTAGCTACAGAAGTTCTCATTCCCATAGCACATAGTTGAGGTAAAGCCATAATTGGTTACTTAGCAGATAAAATCTCAGTGGTCGGAACATCCTAAGACTCTTTACAGACCTTAATAGTTTGTATTCTCTATGTCAGTCCAAGCTTTATATGTTGGTTTGATTTTGCTTGGAGTAACGATGGTGATCATAGTGATGAAATAAAAGTGACCAGCCTCAAAGACTGATTGACTAATTTTGAAGAACATAACAAGCGAACGCATGATTTAGCTTCATCAAAAACAAATAAGTGTAAATTAGGTAACATCAGTACCTCCATCTTGCTTAAAAGCTCTCTGGCTGTAGGAGCAGCAAGAACAATGTCACGAGCCCCTGGCTTGATGAAACCTTCTTCAACACCATTGTCAAATAGTGTAAGCAAAGAATTATAATAACCCTCAACATTTAGCAAACCAACCTGCACAAGAGGTTAAGATGGTCAAAGATCTTGCAGCCAACTATCAAACTATACCGAATGAATTCTATAGATACCGGTTTTTTGTGAATTCCAAGTTGTGCCCATGTTATCATTTCCAGAGTCTCCTCCATGGTTCCATATCCTCCTACCACACAATAAAAGCAATTTGACAAGAGTTTGAGAGCATATGTATCTCAAATGTACTTTTAGAGATATTTACCGGGAAGCGCAATAAAGGCATCAGCTTGACTAGCCATTTCAGCTTTCCGCTCATGCATGTCCGAAACAATCTTTACATCACCAACACTTTCACCTGATATCTGTCAATGCAACTCATGCTGAAAGTAACTATTTCAATAGAAACAACTTCACAGAATGCCAAATGAAGAGTTCTACCATTAAAGAAAATTATTTCTGACTATCAGATGCTGCACCACTCAATTACTTCCAGTGAACTGTGAGCATAAATATCTTTTATGCAAGAACCATTAATATGCAGTTTATCTGAATAACGTATTCAACAACAACAACAACTCACTATAATCCCACTTAGTGGGGTCTGGGGAGGGTAGTGTGTACGCAGACATTACCCCTACCCTTGGGTAGAGAGACTGTTTCCAAATAGACCCCCGACATCCTTCCCTCCAAGAACTTCCCACCTTACTCTTGGGGAGACTCGAACTCACAACCTCTCGGTTGGAAGTGGGGGTTGCTTACCATCAGAGCAACCCCTCTTGTCTGGATAACGTATTCAACAGGGGCGGATCTACTCATTGAAATTGGGTGCTCGAGCACCCATTAACCTCGACGCAAGTTATATAGAAAATTTGAGAAAACGTATAAAAATTTATAAAAACACCCATTAATTTTATGTACAAAAAAATTCAGCACCCACAAACTTGAATTCCTAGATCCGCCACTGGTATTCAACAACAACAACAACAACCCAATATAATCTCACTTAGTGGGGTCTGGGGAGGGTAGTGTGTACGCAGACCTTACCCCTACCCTTGGGTAGAGAGGCTGTTTCCAAATAGACCTCCGACATCCTTCCCTCCAAGGACTTCCCACCTTGCTCTTGGGGAGACTCGAACTCACAACCTCTCGGTTGGAAGTGGGGGTTGCTTACCATCAGAGCAACCCCTCTTGTCTACTCTGGATAACATATTCGAATTTCCATATTTTTACCTCTTTCAATGGGAGATGAAACTCAGACTAGGTTTTGAATCACTTTGGCACTTGAAAGCTATCAGTAATTAGGCATATCGAACAAAACCATTTCACACCGATAAATAAAATTTCAGCAAAAGAAACTCCAAGCAAACAGAATATATGAGATAATGTAACAAATTGGAAGAGAGAGAGAGAGATTGTAACTCAGAGCCTTAGACAATTGTGAAATTTGAGTTCAAATTTTCAACAAAATAGAACCTCAAGAAAAAAGAATAGCAGTGATATAAAAACAATAAAGATAACTTACCCCCCCCCCCCCCCCCCCCCAAAAAAAAAAAAGAAACAAAGAACAGTTAGAACAACAGAGATGGAAGCTCAACCAAGTGTAAAATTTGAGTTACAAGTTAATTTCTACATACCTCAATAGGAACAAGAGCTTTTGGGATGACCCTGCATGTTCAAAGCAATCAAGAATGAGTTGAAATCATACAGCACAACTTACATACAACTTGACATTGCAAAACTTGGAATTTCAATATTTCACATACCCAAGGACATGGCAACCTCCCTCATAGACTCTCTGGGAAATCAACCCCATCAATCCAACACTTCCACCACCATAAACCAAGTCAATCTTCCTACTTACCTGCAAAACAACATTATCAAAGTCAAAATAAGACCTTAAAACCCAAGTCACTTTCATTATAGGGATAACACTTCAACAATGATAGTAGAAACTCAATGCCTAACTAGAATGTCAACAGAAGAAACACCTACAGTAGAACCAAAACAAAATCAACATATTTTGCAAAAAAGTTGGAAACTTTAAGTCAAAATACTTCTGTTATCAAACAAAACTTCACATAAACAATTTCCAAAAGTCACCCAAAGCTAAAATCTTGAAAGTTGAAACTAAAGAATTCAAAGCAGAGAGGATTCATGAATCAAGACTAACCAATTCATTCCCCAAGTCAATAGCAGCATCACTGAAGACTTTCCTATGGCCAGGATTACTTCCACAGAAAACACATATTCTCTTAAACTTGCTTCTATTATTGCTTTCCATTGAAAATCTTTCAACCCCTTTTGAATTTTGATTCAATCTCCCAACAAAAAAGAACTCACCTTTATCTTCTTCTCCACACTCTCTCACCTTTTTCAGAATCTCTCTATACGGCCGCTGTGTGTATAAAATGGAATAATGAAGAAATAAAAACAAAAATAAAAAAGGGAAAGGAGTGACACACAAGACAAGGTAAAATACAATTTAGATACTGCTTATATTGATGAAAAATTAAGAACACAACATAAGATCAAGAAATCAACTAGTCTGTATATTATAGTATGATGCAGAAAACTCATAAGATGCCCCCACATGCTTTTAGTATTTAAATTGAACAAGTAAACCATTAAAAACACTAATTAATAATCTCTAATTAAAAATACGTATAAGGGAGAGGAGAGTCAGGTCTTCATGAATATAACGGGGAAAAAAACAAGAAAGAAGAAAGAAGAAAAAAAGGTGGTATATATTTATTTAAATGATAAAATTCCCAACAATTGAAAAGGACATAAGTATTCTTTTATTTAAGGCTGCTTACACCCTTGTATTTTCTACCATTGGGAAATAGTTACCCTTGATGTTTCAACAATTTTAGACCACCCTACTCCCTAGGAGTTGATAGCCTATTATTGGAGTGCTATTTTCATTCAAAAGAAGGAAAAAAAGTGTCAAGCTCAAAAAGAAGGAAAACAAGTGTCAAGCTCTTTGATTAATTAGGTTGGTTGGGGTACACTTGTTTCAACTAAATTGTTATAAACCAATTGAAGGTAACTTTGTCCTACGTGGATTTCTAAGGTATTTATATGAACAGACTTTTTCCGAATTCTATTTTATAAAAAACTCTTTTATTTTCTCTTGTTTATTTTATAACACAAACCATCTAGAAATTTTGAGTATCAATTGCGAATTACTTAACAAATTAAAGTTTGTGACTACACTTGAAAATCTAAGATTATTCATTTTAAATTTAAACTAGAAGGACGAATATAAAGACGCGTTAATAGTAACAACCAAGTAAGAACCGTGAAAATAGCACGGATTAGCCAGTTTTCGGACTGGTTATTGAAAAATAACCAATGTTTGTAGAGTGATTGAAAAATAATCACTATTTTTCTGCAACACGAAAAGTTCCAGCATAATATACCGGAGATTGGTGCACATGTGTATAAACTTCCAGCATATTATGTTGGAACTCCAACATATTGAAAGTTCCAGCATAATATACTAGCGATTCGAGCACATGTGTATGAATTTCCAGCATTTTATGTTGGACCAGTATATTATACTGGAAGTCAAGTATATTATGCTGGACGTCCGGTATATTATACCGGAACTCCAGTATATTATACTGGAATATTTGTCGAATTATGAACAGTGTTTTAATTCAAATTTATCTTTACATGAAAAGTAGCTAAATTTCAATTACTTTTGAACCGTGACTACTTTTCAATTACCACTTATAAATATTACACCGGTAAGAACTTGATAAGCAAATTTGCTGAAGAAGTGTATTATTTTTTTTATTTGGAAAAAGCCATAAGTACCCCAACTTAAATCCATAAGTTTCAACTACATATCTTTCCTTTTCGGAAGTTCTATTACCCTTTAATGTTTGACCAAAATGTTATACTTTTGGTACATTACTTGCTCTATATTTTATTGGTTTAGTGGTTAATTGTGCTACATTTGAGCTAAATTATGTTATTTTATGTGTATGAGCATCGGAAGAAAGAGTCAAATAAAAGTTGCACGAAAAGTTGATGAAAATGTATGAAAAGAGCACAAAAACATAAAGTACCCAAGTATGGCTACAGGCCAAGCGTAGCCGGCTCTATAACCAACTTGAACGCACTACAAGCCATGCGTAGCCAGCTCTGTAGCTAGGTTGGGTGCGCTATAAACCTGGCCTCGCGAGGCCTGTAGCATTATGGTCAAAAGTTCGTAAATTAAAAGACTCCGACCCAGATTTGGACTCAAGGACTTCGATCCTAACATATAAATACTCTTTAAAGGAGTTGAGAAATGGTTGACATTATTTTGGAGAAGAAAAAGTCTATATAGCATTGTGGGACAAGGAATCAACTATTTTTCCCTTCGTTTATCTTTATTTTATATAGTTTTATGTCTTTGAACCTCAGATAATTGTTAATACATTTATGAGTAGCTAAACTCTCTCATCTAGAGTTTTGATGGAACTTTTTATAGGATAAATTCTTGTTATGTTTTAATATAATTGAGCTATTGGATTTCTCTGTTTGTTCAACTATGTGTTTATTGTTGTTGATTGAATGTTCATCAGTTGACTATGCCTATTTATTATATATTGCTTGAAAAAGGGTATAAAATTAGGTAGTTGTTGAACAACATCACTCCTAACATGTGTGAAGGAATCAATATAGAGGGTTTAAAGGTTGGATTAGGAATAACGAAACATTGGTGCAATCATAGTGAGCAGTAAACTAATGTCAGCTAGCATAGTTCGGAAGAATGTAAAGTAAATTGTGGTAGTTGCTCGAAAGAGAATTTCGACACCCTAGGTACTCATGATCGGTAGAGAATACTTAGGTGATATTATATGAGACATAGCAGGATGGGTACACACAATTAGGGAAATCTTAACTTTAGTCCTCCTCAATCTTGTTTCCAACCCTCAGTATCCCTAGTTGTTAATATACTAATTTAATTTTGTTAGTTAATTAGTTAGATATAAGAATATTAATATTTATAACTTAGGAGTTGTTCGAATTTGTCTTCTTAGTGATAGTGAACAGTTATAGCTAAACCTTAGTTCTCTATAGGATTTGACTTTGGACTTTTAGACCGAATTATATTTGAAGCAAACCCTAAACTTTTTTCCTTATTTCTTTGCACCTTATGTGTTGACGTGGACCAGGACGTGATAGCACCTCCTTCAAGCGTATAAGAACTTAAAGAAAACATTTGTAACCTATATAACATGGCCACGTGTCATGGTTCAAAGCTTATTTTCAAGAGCCCTTCGTCCAAAACACACTTGACTTCATGAACATTTTATCACCCATTTTCAAGAACTTCAAATCAGATTTTACGTCTCAAAATTCTACAAAAACTTTACCAAATCAGTATCAATCAATCTCAAATTTCAACTACAACTTCACAACAATATCATCACCAAACCCTAGTAATTAATTTTGCCAACATCCAAGAATTTCAACAAACCCATTTTTTGTTCTTCAATATTTTTTAAAGTTCAAGAATAGTGAAATTAACTATTGTTCTTGTTACTAGGTTGATGTAAAGATTATTAGTATAATTTTATATTTTTAGATTTACACTTAGAATCAAATTTCTGTTTTTATCTTATATCAAACGTTTCAAGCAATCACTTTGGACTATACATGTGCGTATTGGTTTATTGTTGTAACAATTCGGCCGACCGTTTTGAGTATTTTAGCTCTGATTTCCCTATTTGATGCTTTATATATGCGCAATTGTAGTTACATAACTTGTAGGGGTATTGGTATGATTTCGCGAGAGTTTATATTGATTCAGGACACTTAATCCCTAGGTTGGAGGCTTAAGTTGTTATAGTTGACTAGAATTTGGCTTTTGTGTAGACGTCTCCGAAATGGTATTTTGATTGTTCGAATAGCTTTGTATAATAATTTTGGAAGGCGTATGTACGGATTTGGATTTGGAGGTTTGTAGGTTGTTTAGGCTCGAATTGGCGAAAGTTGGAAAGTTAATAGATTTGATCAAAGGTTGACTTTGCTAATATCGGGTTCGGATTATAATTCCAAGAGATGGTATAGGTCCGCCATGTCATTTGATAGTTGTATGCAAATTTTGAGGTCATTCCGAGTTGATTTGATGTGGTTCGACATAAGCTTTGTAAGTTGAAAATTCATTTGTTTACTTAGACTCTAACTGAGGTGCGACTCATAATTTCGATGTTATTTTATGTGATTAAGGATTTGAGTAGGTTCGTATGGTATTTTAGGACTTGTTGGTATATTTTAACGGGTTCCTGGGAGCCTCGAGTATATTCCGGATTGGTTTCAGCTTGTTTGGAGACTTGGTGGTATTGCCGAAGTCTTGATCAGTTATGGTGCTTCCACACATGCGACACTTGCTCCGCAAGTGCGATTCTGAAGAAGCGGATGGTGGACCGCAGAAGCGGTGGTTGGTCTAGCTCTGTTAATTTTGCAGATGTAGGCATGGGTGTGCAAAAGCGTGATCGCAGATGCAATCCTTGGACTATAGGAGCAACATCGCAGGTGCGGCTACTTGACCGCAAAAGAGGGAAGGTAAGACTTAAGCGAAGTCTCCATCTGCGCTTATTTTTTCGTAGATGTGGAACAGTATATGCGACTGTTGGGCCGCAGAAGAAAAAAACATGGGCAGAATAAAGCTTGGACGAGGATTTATTTCATTTTGCACACTTTGAGTTAGAGAGCTCGGTTTTGGAGGAGATTTTTTCATGTTTTGGATTGGGATAAGTGTTTTTACTCGGGTTTGTTATTATTTCATGATTCCAACCTCGATTTTAGTGTTTGATTGATGATTTGAATTGGAGAAACTAGGAATTTTGGTTTTAAAAAATTAAAAACATAAATTGATGATTTGAATGCCGATTTAAGGTTAAAATTGAATGACTATGGTATGGTAGGACTCGTATCGAAATGGATGTTTAGAATTTGTGAGCATTGTCGGGTTATGAGGTACGACCCAGGGTTTATGTTTTGAGTTGACTTTTTAATTTTAGCTAATGATCAAATCTTTCTTATCCAAAATTATTTTATATAGTTTATATTTATAATATTAAGTTATTTTGACTAGATTCGAGTCGTTCAGAGGTGAATTTGTGTGGAAAGAACTTATTACTGAACCGATTTAGCTTGTTTGAGGTAACTATCTAACCTAATCTTTTGTAGGATAAATACCTCTTAGGTGATAGCCCCAATTGTAGATTTATATGATCCATTATGTGGCATGTACATGATGTGACGAGCATATATACGGACACTATATGTAGTTTTGATTAGAATAGAACGTAGGTTAGTAATATTCCTTTATATGATAATGAACTTTATGTGAAACTTGTGAAATCACTTCATGACCATTTGAAATGCTCATTTAATTGATATATCCATAGGCCTGCTTTATCTATTGAACTTCCCTCGGGTTTTATTGTTTTTTGTCATGTCCTAGTGTGCGTTTGTTGAAAGTTGTGAACTTATACTTTGATGGCACTTTGTTACTTTTGTGATATTGGGGGCACTTAGCATTATTATTTTATAATATCGTGGAACTTGTGGACTTGTTGAGCGGATTGATTGGGAATGTCAATACGAGGTTTTACCGTGTGATTTATTTATCTATGATTGTGCACGTGCGGCGAAATGAGAGTTGCGTTATCTCGGGCTGCCCACGTGGCGGAAATAAGGACGACTATATACGCATGTGGAGAAATAAGGGTCGCGTATCATTTTATGTGCACACGCAGCATAATAAGAGAGGTATTTTGATGATGTTATATGATATTTTGGGTGTTCTCATTGGTGTTGTGTTTGTGTTGAGACTGGGCTATTATTCTTTTTTTTTTATTACAATGGTGTTGAGAACTTATGTTGGTACTTACCCGAGTTTATGGTTATTTGATATTTCTTCACATGCCTTACCTTTATTTGTTGTTTCTTGATCAAAATGGTCCTTACTACGCTGAGTTGTTATTACATCTTCTAAAGGGGTTGTGATTATTGTATTCAGTCATATTTCAAATATTAGTTTTCTTCGATATATTCATTGCACATGTTATTTATCTAGTGAGTATCACACGACTTAACAGCGTCACTACTTCACCGAGGTTAATGTTGATACTTATTGGGTACCATTTGTGGTGTACTCATATTACGCTTCTGTGCATCTTTTAGTGCAGATCCAGATTCCTCCGAACGGACTGATCATCAACATCGGAGACTTAAAAGTATCCCTGCATGATCTAACCACGAGCCTAGGAGTCACCTTCTTATTTTATTTCTATTGTTTATGTATTTTAGATAGTATTATATTTGAGATTGATCTCGTGTATTTAATTAGAACTTGTGACTCATACCACCTAGTTCTGAGATATTATTTTGAGTATTTGCCACTTTGGCTTATAGTACTCATTATGTTAAACTTCGTTTTCGTTAATTCATATTTTCATTGTTTAAATAAGTTGAGTGACCAGCTTACCTAGTTGGAAGATTCCATCACTATTTCTAAGGAGGGATTTTGAATCATGACAATTGTTCAAAAAAATAATTAATGCATGATTCGGTCAAATGTACATAGAATGCAGATTACATGAAAACTAGCTAGCTCCGCATGAGTTTGAACAAACGTTATACGTATAATAATGTAGATTGCTTGAAGTTAATAATAACAAACATCAGCGTGTATGCAACCTCCTCCCTCTCCTCTTTCTTTCTTTCTTTTATTCTTCTTTCTTTTTCTTTTACTGTTATAGTTATCATCTCCCTTTTGTTTTACTCAAGAATGATCACTTTGAAAAGTAGTGAGAGAGGATATTTTCAAGTGGGAGAGAGGATAGGTTTTCAATTAGCGTTTGCATATTTACCTACCTTTACATTTTATATATGTGCAATATTACTAGAGTCAACCTCAGAAGAATCATCAGTTACGGCTAATGTCCTGACTATCCTCCTTATACCTAGGACGAGTGTATTTCTCTCTGCTATTTCAATGCTGATTTTTTGAATGTTAATGTAGAATGATTGAGTTTTTACGATACACATCAATTTATAAATTAAATCCTTAATTTGTTTATTCTCTAGCTAAACCATATAGGTTTAGTTTGGTGCTTGCTTGCTCGTCTACTTTCTCTTTTAAATAACTAGCGAGCTAATTGCTCTCAGTTAATTATCGTTTGATTCAAATTAACTAGTAATATTTTTTTCTTATTTTCAGACAACACACTTTTTCAGACTCGACATCTTGCTTCGTCTTACAATTGAAGCAATGGAAGGCAAGGACGACATTAACAATGGAGAACCTGTTAGATAGACTTTTCCTCACTTTATGGTTGATCTTAGACAAGCAATTTGTATATCAGTTATGTAGGTCAATCTATGTCTAGAGAATCAGATAATAAAACTAAAAAGTATTATTATTAACAAAAGACGACCAAAAAAATTAGTTGTCCAATGCAGAAAATTTATTGAGATATGTAGAATTTATATATAGATATATACGCACACACATATGTAATAATTAGTTTCCCTTTTTTTTCATGCATTTTGTACATAGTGTATGAACACGTAATTTTTTACCTATATAAATTATTCTCAGAAATTCAAACAAAATGATTTCTTTCATTATTTTACAATTTTGTGGATTTTTGTAATATTTTATGTTAATTGTTTGTATTTTTGTTTGTGCATTTTAATTAGTAAAAAATATAAAAAAAATACTTTGGCATTTGCATTCAAGGTTTAATTTCACATTATAGATTAATTAGAAGTTAAAAGTTGATTAAAAATAAAGAAAACAACAAAAATGGTCCTTTTTGCATTTATAGCTTTAATTGTCTTAGTTTGCGGTTAATTAAAAATTATTGTATTTGGACATTGGGTAATATAATTTAGAAGTCAATTTAGTTATTTATATTTAAAATTTGGGATTTATTAAAATCAAAAAAAATATAAATACAAAATTAAAAAAATAAAAGAAAAGAAAACAATTAAAAAGAGCTTTGTCTCAATGAGGACCCGGAATTGGACCGTTTTTAATTCATTAGTCTTAGCCCAAAACCACCCCATTCCCAGGCCCAAACTCCCCTATACCCGGTCCAGTACCACCCTAAACCAAAACGACGTCGTTCCGAGCCAAATCAATCCTTGCCGTCGAGGATTCATCATCCAACGGCCATGAACTATGGTCATTTAACATATAACTATCTGAGACCACCCCCTACCCCTCTTCGTCTCTCTTTCACAACCCCCTTCTCAAGAACCCTAGCTAAGCCGCCACCAATTCCCCACCGTCTCCAGTGGCGGCGCAATCATGAACCGGCCCCAAATTAACACCCTAGCTTCGCCTCAACCCCCTCATCCGAAATATCTAAACTATTTCCCATGAATCTCAACCAATCATCTCGAATCTTAAGTAAAAAAATCGGCTAAAACCCTACCTCTTTCAAATTCAACCAAAATAACACCCTATGAACTCCACAACCCCCTCATCACGTATCCTCACCCCGTTTCTACCAAACATTTCTGGAGCTTCTCGAAAATCAAATATGGAAATTGAGCGGATACCATTTTAGTCTTCCACAATTTTTAGGCACAGCTTCACTACAAGCTGATATCATCTGGCTACTCCTGACAAAGAATGGTCGATTGATATCATCTCGTAGTCGGAATTGTAAAATCAGTCTGGGTTCGAGGTTTTAAAGATTGGTTAGTCTTCTGGTTTAAGTTTGTTTGTCTGCTGTTATTCATTGTTAATTGTTGTTCTTCATTTAGGGAAGTTTAGTCTAAAACTAGTAAATTCTTAAATTTCTGATATTTTATCTTGATTTGATTTTGTTTTATTTCTGTTAGTTCAAGTGTTTAAGTGTTAGTTTAGTTTAATTAGTTCATATTGTTAGTTTAAATGGATTTTTTGTTAGTTTCGATTCAATTTTGATGTGTCTGTTTTTATTCTGATAATAACAATTTGTTCGTTTGGTTGTGATTTGAATTCTTTAAACTTAGGGTTAATTAGGTTTTAAAAGTTTGGTTTTGTGTATTTGAATCTGTAATTGTTCCTTAGTTCATCGATTATTTTCAAGTAAATTGTTAGGTTTAGTCTAGGGTGATTGGATATAGCTGAATGAATTCAACTATTTGGTTAACTATTGTTAAACTTCAACTAGGGTAAAGGGTTTGGGTTAGGCTAGTCTGTTAATTTTAGAGTGAAGTTAAGGTTAGTTTAGGTATTCTTCAAGTAGATAACAATACTAGAACTCCCTAGATCCTTCTAAAATGGGGCTTTAGGTAGAATTTCAGAAGTTTAGGGTCATAACTTGAGAAACAAATCAGTAAATAAGGGGCTATTTGAGTAAAATGCTAAAAATAAATAGAGACTAAAGGCTAAAACTGAAATCTGAAGGTTGCCCCTCATTTTGCCTATAAAAAGGCATGACTATTGTCTTAAGTCACAAATTTGGAGCCCCAAAAATTCCCCCAAAAAACCATCTCTGCAAATCTGAGCCTAAAATTTAAATTTCAAATCAGAAGAAGTTCAAAAATCTGAACTCTTATAGTTTAAATTCTCTTTTAGATTTGAGATTCTGCCAAAATAAAAAAATCCAGTAGAAAATCTAAAAATATTGTTCTAGCAAAAGTTTTAGGTAATTTCTAGTTTTAGTAGTTTATTTGCATCATCTAGCTTAGGTTTTGATTACTGAAGTTTTAAAAAGCTTCATGGGTCAGTTTTGAGCGTGTTTGGTTTCAGTCATGGCAATTCTGGGTTTTTATTGATGTTGTTCATTTGCTATTGTTCCAGGGTTTAGTGATATCATTTTGGACTTCAAGTTGTTTCCCTGCTGTTGTGACATGTTGTTGACACTACTATTTTCTCAATCTGTGGCTGATCTTCTCTTCTTCTTATTTGTATTTCAACTTCCAGGTATGTCCTTAGACTTGAGAGATATGGGAGAATGAATCAACATGTATGAACACACTTGAAGTTTAATAATGAAGAACTATTTGCTTGTTGTCTTCTAGCTTAGAATTTTGATTTAGTTGAACTGTTTAAACAATTTTGTGAATGTATTAATTGGGACTTCATGGACTGTAGTGGACTGCGTGAATTATTCAAATTTGTTGTAGGTAATTTAGTTGGTTATGCTATTAATGTGAGGATAAGTCTATGAATACTCACCTAAATCTATAGCGCGTGATAACTAACTGCTATTAGCCTTCAAATTTTAAATGTTAATGCTAGTCTCAGGTATGATAACAGATTAACTGAACTAATTTCATAATATAGTAGTCAATCACCTTAGTTAGTTGTAGCCTTTCTATAATCGTTCGTGCTAAATCATAGTTTTATAGTTGCACATGAATAATTGCTCTAAATCTAATTGATATGTGAACTTGAAGTGATATTTTCGAATTAGCATTAGAGTTTGGGTAGAGATCAGAGAATAAATGTTCATATCCATTAAGTTACTTCATTGAGTCTGGTAGTTCACTTTAGTTAGTAAGTACTTTAGTATGATCAACACTTTTGAATAATCCAATAATACGTTTAGTTATCCATAAGCTTGGGTATGAAGCTGGAATCAAAACAATCAGTGTTACTTTGATTTGAGTAGAATAACTTGAAGCAAGTACAGTGAGTAATTTTTCAATTTGAATCGATATGCTTGGTTTAACGATTTGGGCTTAGTAGCCCAATTTCAAGAAGTGTAGGCTTCAGTCCTCCTAACGAGCGGCCCAGGTCCAGTTCTGATGTCCGTGTACGTTTTGGCATGGGCCAAGATCTGTGACTGGCCAGTTTGTTGGTGTAGACCTGGGTGTAATTTCTCTTCGTTGGGCTTATCTCGGAGCCCAATGGTTGGACTTTGGTGAAGAATTATTGCTTGGTTTGCATTAGTCCAGTAACAAATTAATTAGGGCCCTTTAGAGGTAATATAAAATAGAAAATCATAATTGCTTTAGGTTTGTCTTTTAAATAAAACTAAGATGAGCCTCGCTAAATAAAATGCATAAATTGCGGGGCCCTCGGTAAATTTCTATATTAAAATACTTAGATTTCGGTACGGGCCATTTAGCGAATTTCATGGCCCTACCCAAAGATAATAAAGCATTAGTCGTTTTAGGCGCGTATTTTAATAATTCACTTTCTTAAACTCGGGTGTGCATTTCATGTGACCCAAATCAAATCCCAAACGTTAGATAAAATGTGTTCAGGATTGCGGGTGCATTTTATGTGACGCAATCCAAAGACACGTTTTAAACAACTTTCAACTTTCTTTTAAAATTTGAATAAAAGCGGTTAAAAGTTAAAATTGGCACATAGGTTCAAGTGTGTTAAAATCAGATGACTAAGCCAGATATAAGAGTTGAGCGACCGTGCTAGGACCACAAATCCCGGGAATGCCTAACAGCTTCTCCAGGGTTAACAAAATTCCTTATGCGGATTTCTAGTTCGCAGACTGTTTAACAGAGTCATATTTTCCTCGAATCGTGATTAAATCGGTGACTTGGGAGACCATTAATCTCCCAAGTGGCGACTCTAAAACTTAATAATTAAGTCCCGTTTCGATTGTCCTTTAAGTGGAAAAACTCCTTTATACCATTACGGGTGTAGTGAAAAGGAAGGTGTGACAGCTCTGGCGTCTCTGCTAGGGATAAGAACCCAGAACGTTTTGTTCAGGGTTCAGAATTCGAGCTTAGAATAATTGTTGTGTTTGGCTTTACCTGATTCTGTTACATGATATGTGCTTAATGTGCTAACTGACTGTTTTTACCACTTTGATATTTCGTGGATTGTATATAAACAGCGTCGAAACCCATCTTCTCTCTGAATCTTCTAAATCATGAAGAAGGGTGCACTTCGTGTGATTATTTTATATAGAGTCTAATTCCAAATTTAGAACAAGGTTCGGATAAGTTGCTAAGTTGGTGAAGCTTCTTTTTTATTCATTCCCGATACGATGCCTCCTCCTCGGCTCGAGCTATCCGCTCTGGTAAGACAGGTCTAGAACAATAAGCCCAAGTTTTTGAACCTAGAATAACGCAACCTCATGACGGATCCCTAGGAGGAACGCTTATTTGCATCATGTGCATTTGACTTAGGGGACTCAACACACGGATTGGGTCCGTCTAGGACAAGCAACCTGAAATGAAAAAAAACCATCCTGATGCATCCTACTTGTTTTCTGTGCATTCATTTGTTTCGGATTTGCATGCTGACCGGCTTCTGAATATCGGGAATATCGAAAAATTGAGAAGAAGAGAAAAAGAGAGAAATATGAGTGCAGAGAGTTACTTACCTATTTTTAGAAAAACCAATGCCCAAATAGTGTCGAAACTCTATCGGATTTGTTTTTAGAAAATGAAAAAAAAAACTGTTTTGTTTTGGAAAAGAAAAATAGTTTGAAAAAGAAAACGAAAAAAGAGTATTATTTGCAAAACATAGTTGTTTGATTTTCCCAAACTACGCAGGTTTGATTCTCACCGGATGTGAGATACGTAGGAAACCCTCATCGGGTCCAACCTCCCCTTTGCAAAAATAGCCAAAAATGTCAAAGTTTTAATTTTCATCATAAATAAGTCGAGTGCTGTCATTCTCGTTAAAATAAGCCGAATGTCCCCAAAAGGATTCCAGAAGGCTGCTTTTGCTAAAAAAACAGCCACCTTTGGTTATTTTTCAGGATTTTTTGCCAGTTAGCGCACACAACCTTAAAATCTTCATCTCCGAAGTGCTGAAAGGCCGTGTTCGAAAAACTGGGTCTTTCATTTTAATTTGAAAAAAAACAACAAAATAGTTAATCACATAAATTTAAGTTTTTGCTTAATCAGCTTAATAAATGTGCAGGATGAGCACGAATAAAATTGAACCTTTTATAGGCCCCCCTACAGCTCCACATGTGGTGGAATGATCTGGAAAAAATTAGCAAAGAAACACTAGTGAGAATCCTGGAGGTCTCGTCAGTTTAATGAATGTCAAGCCAAGGTCGGATATCATTGAAGCCTTAATACCTTTGTGGGACCTGACTCGCAATGTATTTCGCTTTTCTGACTTTGAGCTTACACCCACACTGGAGAAAGTCGCGGGTTATGCGGGTCTGAACGGAAACCTGAGGGGTCAATATCATTTGTCACCAAGACCGGTATCTTCGCGTCAATTCTTGGATGTACTAAATATTAGCTGGAATGTTCAGAATGAGGATTTGTCGGGAGGATTTTGCACTCTCCTGTTCCTATATCAACGATTAGGTAATCCTCGGGGGTTTGAAGAGCCAAATCTTGTACCGAACCATGCTGGAAATAGAAACAAAAGGGGGGCAAGGAAAACTTTGGCATTCATAGCAGCATTCTTAGGAGTCGTGGTCTGTCCACGAAAGGATAAGAAGATAGAGATAGGCCTTGTAGGGATGGTCGATATTGCAATTAAAAGGGCCGATAGTACTATGGTTCCCTTAATTTTGTCAGAAATCTATCGAGCTTTGACCATATACCGGGAGGGGGCAAATTTTTTCTAATGTTGCAATCTGTTACTTCAAATATGGATGCAAGCACACCTTTGCCACCGAGTGGGATATATGAACTACGGTTTGACCTGGTTGAGCTACATCGAAGAATTTGAGAAGCGAGTAATGGATGTTGCATTTCCTGAGGGTACCGAAGCTTGGCTGGTATGACTGAGGTCATTGACTGCTGATCAAATTGAATGGGCACTTGGGTGGTTTCCTGCTACCGAGGTGGTATACATGTCGTCCGGAGAGTGTTATATTCTTTTAATAGGCATCCGGAGTATCCAACCATATGCTCCCTATCGGGTACTGTGCCAATTGGGAATGTTTCAGGTCGTCCCCAATGATGAAGACCTAAGTAAGCAAGTCATTAAGTTGAGTCCAAGAGTCACATTTCCGGAGGATAAAATTCGAAAGCTATGGAATGAATGCAGATTCCTCGAGCCTAGAACTATGATCCGAGATTTAGCTAATGGTTAGATGGACCCGAAGTACAATGTTTGGTTTGGGAAAAGGTTCTAGATTCCTCAAAGGCCGGCCAAAAGAGCTCATGTCCAGCAAGTCACTAATGACTCATAGGAACAACGAGGTTGGTTGGCAAAAGAGGAAAGCTACACAGCAAAAATACGCAAGCTGGAACAATAGATTACAGACCTAAAATTTGAAAATAGTGTGCAAGTTGCTGCTAATAAGGGAGAAAAGAACAAGTTGGCCCGAGAAAATGAGGCTCTTAATGCCTAAATCCGACAGATAAGAATAGACGCCGAAAACCAGCAAAGAAGTCGGTTTGATGAAAGGTTGATAAGTGGGTTCAAAAAGAAAATCATTGAGTGCCAGGAAGATCTGAAGAAGTCCGAGTGTAACATAGCAAAACTTCGGGCACAGTGGGCAAAGAGAAAGGAAGAGCGCACACAGTTCTTACAGCAAATGAAAAAGGATTACGAAAAAACCATTGCTAATTTGAATAAGGAAAATGACCACCCTTGAGAACGAGGCAGCTAAACAAAACAAAGATTTTGAAGCCGACAATAAAAACTACTATGATGTAATGGTTCTGATAGAAGACTAAGTACAGCAATTACAGAGACAACATCTTCATGACTCTCAGGTTTTGAGTGCTAGAATTGATCATATAGTGCGCCTGCTCCTAGAAAAAGGCCGAACCAGAAATAGGATTCTGACCATTGCACATGCCATCGCTAGAAAATGCTGAGTGTGTGAGTACATGACCCGCACCACCTTCTTTTCGGTAGTAATGATATTTGTCAAGCAGATAATGAATGAACTGGAGCAACGGGAAAGGGGTCTTTCACCTAAGCTCGCGGCGAGGCCGAGCGACGCCCCGCGGGCACCAATATTTGAAGCTTTAATGTATTCGTAGTTTGAGTCTGTATTTTCTTGTCCTTAGAGTCTATCATCTGTTGGAGTTTGTATTTCCTTTTTTGCACTAGAGTATGTCAGTGGTTCTCGAGTCTGTACTTTCTTTTTTTTGAGTCTATTATTTTCCTTTCCAAAAGCATCTAGTTTTGTAATAGAATGTTTTACTAATAAAAATTGGAAATTCCAAAAAAAAATTCAATATTTTTCGCACTTATTTGCACGAACTACGCCCGGTCTGATTCATGCGAGGTCATGATATTGTAGGCAATCTCCATAGAATTCGACCGCAACTAAAACAAAAAGAAAGAGGTGAAAAACAGGAGAGAGAAAAAAAAGAAAAAAAAGAGCGAAAAAATAAGAAAGAGCGTAGAGAAAATAAGAAATCGAGGGAATGAGAGAATTGAAATAAATAGAAAACAAACGCAAGAATCGAAAAGGAAATAGATAAAAGAGAGAAAAATTAGAAAAAGATAGAAGAAAGAAAGGAAAAGATAAAGTTTCCATTAGAAATAAAAGCTGGGATGATGCAAGTAGTCGAGAAAATGCATAGTAAAATTCGTTAGCTGATTAGGTGCATTCATTCCCCAATGTGAGGTTATCAAATCTGTTACTGTCCTAACCATTAGCTAAGATTTTGTTGACATTGAGTCTAAGGAAGTGGTTAGTTGATTGGCATTCTGATAACCCATTCTTAACACACCCGATCAAAAGACAAGCTGAAAATGACAGGCCGAGAATTCGATAACAGTATTGTGGACCCGAAAGAGGTAGAAGTGATTATTAATGCAATGAGGGACGAAATGTATAAGTAGAGGCAACAAATGGATGAAATGCATCAGGCTTGATCTAAGGGTCAGCCGGCGCCAGTGTACCCCACCAATCTAGCCTATATCCCACCTTTGGCTCAGTCACAAAAGCCTCCTGCTGTGAGTTCATCTCCGGCTTTTTTTTTTAACCATCAAAGCTATGACACCACCTCATACCCTCCCCAAGCTCCACAACCCAAACAAAACCCTCCTCCACCAATCACCCATGTATTTGTGGTGCCTCTACCTGCCACGCTGCAAAGATTTTCCAGTGAACCACTGATTCAGGCTCACGACAGCCAGTGCTATCCTCCTGAGCGTACCTTTAAGGTTCTTGAGACATATTCTTACACCCCTCACTTTGAGCTCCCGGTGAAAATTAAAAAGTCGTTTAAGAACCCGAAGCAGGAAGAGATGTTTCGAAAAGTGAAAAGCCTGGAGCACTCCTTCAGGAACATGCAAGGGTTGGATGGCCAAGTCATTGTGGCCTATAAGGATTTATGTCTATTCTCGGATGTTCAGTTACCAGCAGGGTTCAAAATGTCAAAGTTGGATCTGTATGACGGGCATGGTGACCCGGTAGCCCACTTAAGGGGATTATGAAGAAAAATGAGAGGGGCCGTGGGAAAGATGAATTGCTGATGGCATATTTCAGCTAGAGTCTGAGTGGTTCTTCTTTGGAATGGTATACACGGCAGGACCACGGTATGCGGTATACTTGGGACGACTTGGCACAAGCATTTTCCTGCCATTTTCAGTACAATCTAGAAATCGTTCCAGATTGCCTGTCACTAATAAAACTTGAGAAGAAGCCAGGGGAAAGTTTCAGGGAGTATGGGTTCCGTTGGAGAGAACATACTGTGAGGTTTGACCCTCCGTTGAAAGAAAGCGAGATGGTTGACTACTTTTTGCAGGCTTTGGAGCCAACTTATTTTGGGCACTTGGTAACACCAATTGGAAAATCTTTTAATGAAGTTGTGAAGATGGGAAGTGTGGTCGAAGAAGGACTTAAGACCAATAAAATCATGAGCTATTCAGCAATCAAGGCAACCACCCAGGCTATTCAATGCGACACTTGGAGCGTGCTCGGGAAAAAGAAAAATGAAGAGGTTGCAACTGTTGAGTCCGGAGCTTAGTCCAGATCTAGAGGCCCTTCACCCTACTACCAACCCCGACCCCACCACCCAAATTATCCTTACACCCCATATATCCCTCCATAACACTATTACCCACAACCAGATCCACATTTCTCCGTCCACCATGCTCAAACTTATGCCTAGCCTCTGGCTCATACGCAATAGCGTGGACCGGCTCCCAAAAACTCATATCTAGTTCCACAAAACACATATCCACCCCCAAGAACTTATTGAAACCCCCGGGAATAGGTTTCCGGCCAAACTAAGATTTCAAGAATGAAAGTGCACAGAAACAAAAGGCGTTCACTCCACTGGGAGAATCATATACCAGCCCTTTTCACAAATTGAGGCAGTTAAGCCTGTTGAATCCAATTGAGCCAAAATACCAAACCCTATTCCTCAAAATCTGGACCATTCAATAATCTATGAATATTGTTCAGGGCCCCCCAGAAATTATACAGAAAAGTGTTGGAAGCTGAAAAATGCTGTGCAATAACTCATTAACCAGAGACACCAAACATTAACCAAAATTGAAGTTCAGGCCCCAAAGGCACCAAACATTAACCAGAATCCATTGTCGGCTCATCACGAGGCCCACATGATTGAATTGGTACACAAGGGAGGGGAGTTCAAGAAACCATCACAAACAGTAATGATGATCCATGCTAGTGAAACCAGTTCAAAAGAAAAATCAACCAGTGGAAAGGCAGTAGTTCAGTTGAAAGGGATGGACAGTAAGCCAGTTGTGGTAGCCTAAAAAAGGTCACCGAGAAATGTTGCTATTAAACCAGAGCCGGTTAAAGTGGTAGTGCAAGGGGTGGCAAACAAACCAGTGATGATCGTGAAGGGAACTAGCATAGATCCTGTTATCATAAAGCCGGTTACTCAGTTGCCAGTGACCAACAACAAAACGATTCCTTGGAATTACGAACTAGTGGTGGTGACATATAAGGGGAAAGAAGTCAAAGAAAAAGTTTGTGAAGCGCATGGTCTGACTCATTCGGGAAGGTGCTTTTCCCCCGAGGAGTTAAGAAAAGCCAAGGTCCCCAAAGATAACCCAGTACTAGTTAAGAAAGTCATGACGGAAGAGGAGTTAGAAGAATTATTGAAAAAGATGAAGTCATAGGATTACTCTATTGTTGAATAGTTGAGCAAGACACCAGTACAGATCTCATTACTTTAATTGCTTATCCACTCAGACGAGCATCGCAAGGCACTGATGAAAATACTGAATGAGGCTCATATTCCCGATAAGATTTTGGTGAAATCAGTTAGAGAAGATAGCGAACATGATTTTTAAGGTGAATAGGATAACCTTCTCCTCTGATGAATTGCCCATGGAAGGCACAGAACATAACAGAACTCTTTATCTGACAGTGAAGTGTCAGGATTCTATAGTCACCGAAGTGTTGGTTGACAATGGGTCTAGTGGAAATTTCTGTCCTTTGTCTACATTAATCAAGCTTAAGGATGATAATGACATAGTTCATAACAATAGCATCTGTGTTCGATGGTTTGATGGTAGGGGTAAAGACACAGTGGGTGACATAGTAGTAAAACTTACAATCGGGCCGGTTGAGTTCACTAGAATTCCAGGTACTAGATATGGAGGTCTCTAATAACCTCTTGCTGGGGAGACCATGGATCCACGTCGCCAAGGCGGTGCCTTATACATTGCATCAGATGGTCAAGTTTGAATGGGACAGACAGGAGATTTTAGTGCACGATGAAGACAATGTGTGCGCTTTAAGTGATGCCATTGTGCCTTTCATAGAAGCTGACGATGATAAGCCTACTGCTACGGATGTAAGGCAGGCTCGCAAAATGAAGAAGAGGGCATGGGTCCTTCCTAAGCCAATCTCGCGTCTGTCGGGATCGTTTGTCAGGCCGAGTATCAAAAAGCATTTACTGTCAAAGGTTACATGGTCATTGATTGGTGCTGATGGAGACTTGAATAAAGGGTTTGAAAGGGTGTTCGCTGAGGTTAACATGGTTGAGGCCAGGGAAGGGTCAAGCAAGGCAAGTGTGCAGTTTGTCGGACCACGTGCAAAAGTCAACAATTGGGAAGCTACTCCTCTTCCTACTCGGAGGGATCCTTGGTAGTGGGTTTTGATTTCTTTTTTGTTGTCTGGATTATTCCAGGGTTTGTAATTCAGATATTATGTTTCATCCAGTTGGATGTGTTAAGCCCTGTTATCTTTATATTCAATGAAATGCAATCTTCTTTCTTTTTTCATTCCTAATTTTGTTTCCATTTTCTTTTCTTCTCTCTACAGTTCTTTTTATGCTGATATCAATAACATGACATTCATGAGAAATCTTCGGCCTAGTTTTAATAGACAATCTAACTCTGAAATAATTATACAAGAAATCGAGTGTGATGATGGGCTGATATATGATGACGACGAGGCCTATCAAGAAATTAGTAAGGAATTAAGCCACTTTGAGGAAAAACCCAAATCTAACCTAAATGACACAGAAGCAGTTAATCTAGGGGAGTAAGATAATGTCTGTGAAAATAAAATAAGTGTTCATCTGGAACCACAACTCAAGGAGGATATAATCAAAGCATTGTTCGAGTACTGGGATATTTTTGCATGGTCGTATGATGACATGCCGAGTTTAAGCCGTGATTTAGTGGTTCACAAATTGCCCACTGACCCGACACTCCCCCCATGTCAAGAAGAAGCTGAGAAAGTTCAAAATGGATATAAGTGTAAAGATCAAAGAAGATATCACCAAGTAATTCGATGTGAAAGTCATTAGGGTCACACGGTATCCCACCTGGTTAGCCAATGTTGTGCCTGTGCCGAAGAAGGATGAAAAGACCAGGGTGTGTATTGATTATCAGGATCTTAACAAGGCAAGTCTAAAAGACAATTTCCCACTGCCGAACATCCATATATTGATTGATAATTGTGTCGAAAATGAGATTGGTTCTTTTGTGGATAGTTACATGGGTTATCATTAGATCTTAATGGACTAGGAAGATGTATAAAAGACGGCATTAATCATGCCGTGGGGAACATACTATTATCGGGTCATGCCGTTTTGTTTGAAAAATGCTGGGGCAACCTATATGAGGGCAATGGCGAAAATATTCCATGATATGATACACAAGGAAATTAAGGTGTACGTAGATGATATGATCGTGAAATCTAGAAAGTATTCTGACCAAGTCAGGTATTTGAGGAATTTTTTCCAAAGGCGTTGCAGGTACAATCTCAAGCTTAATCCTACAAAGTGCGCTTTTGGGGTGCCGTCTGGGAAGTTGTTTGGGTTTATAGCCGGCAGCCGGGGTATTGAACTAGACCCGTCGAAGTTGTTTGTGAGCCGATCTTCAAACTGTTAAAGAAAGATGTTGCAGTCAATTGGATGGATGAATGTCAGGAGGCTTTTGATAAGATAAATAGGTATATGTCGAACCCACCCGTGTTGGTCCCACCAGAACCGGGGAGGCCTTTGATTCTAAATTTGATGGTTTTGGATAATTCATTTGGCTGTGTACTAGGGCAGTATGATGTTACTCGCCGAAAGGAGCAGGCTATCTATTATCTCAGCAAGAAGTTCACATCTTACGAGGTTAAGTATACTCATCTTGAGAGGACATGTTGCACTCTAACTTGGGTTGCACAAAAGTTGAAACATCATTTGTCATCTTATACTACTTACCTCATATCTCGCTTGGACCGATTGAAGTGTATTTTTCAGAAGCCTATGCCTATGGGTAGGCTTGAGAGTGGAAGATCTTGCTTACAGAGTTTGACATTGTATACGTGACTCGGACTGCAATTAAAGCACAGGCCTTGGCGGATCATTTGGTCGAGAATCCAGTTGATGATGATTATGAACATTTGAAAACTTATTTCCTTGATGAAGAGGTAATGCAGATTGAGGATTTGGAAAAAGTCGAGAAGCCAGGATGGAAACTTTTCTTTGATGGGGCTGCAAACATGAAAGGCATGGGGATAGGAGCGATACTTATTTCTAAAACAGGGTAGCACTACACTGTTACTGCTCAACTTCGTTTCTATTGTACCAACAACATGGAAGAATATGAGGCATGTATCTTGGGGATAAGGTTAGCTGTAGATATGGGTGTCCAGGAAGTCTTGGTCATGGGTGAATCGGACCTACTGGCACACAAAATTCAAGGAGAATGGGAAATACGGGACTTAAAGCTTATACCATACCGAAAACGTTTACATGATCTTTGTTAACAGTTTCAGTCAATAGAGTTCAGGTACATTCCAAGGATTCATAATGAGGTTGTCGATGCATTGGATACTTTGGCATCAATGTTTCACCATCCGGATAAGGCTTATGTGGACCCTTTGCAAATTCAGGTCCGCGATCAGCACACTTACTGTAATGTGGTGGATGAGGAACTTGACGGTGAGCCGTGGTTTCATGACATCAAAGAATATATCAAGATGTAGGTGTATCCGGTACTAGCCATAGATGATCAGAAAAGAACAATTCGACGGTTGGCAAGCGGGTTTTTCCTTAGTGGAGGAGTGTTGTACAAAAGAACTCCAGATCTCAGGCTGTTAAGATGCATCGATATGAGGCAGGCCACTGTTATCATGACCGAGGTACATTCCGGAGTTTGTGGACCGCATATGAGCAGAGAAGATTCTCCGAGCAGGGTATTATTAGCTTACTATGGAGGAGGATTGCATCAGTTATGTACACAAATGTCATCAGTGACAAGTGCTTGGAGATTAGATCCATTCTCCACCATCAGAATTACACACGATGTCCGCACCATGGCTTATTATGGCATGGGGCATGGATGTCATCGAGCCAATTGATCCAGCAGCGTCAAATGGGCACATGTTCATTTTGGTGGATTTAGATTATTTTACCAAGTGGGTAGAGGCAAAAACATTTAAGTCTGTAACCAAGAAAGCTGTGGTGGATTTTGTGCATTCAAACATTATCTGTCGGTTTGGGATACCAAAGGTGATCATTAAAACAATGGAGCTAATCTCAACGGTCATTTGATGAAGGAGCATGTGAGTAGTTCAAGATTATTCATCGTAATTCTACCCCATACCGCCCTAAGGTAAATGGTGCGGTTGAGGCGGCCAACGAGAATATAAAGAAGATACTTCAAAAAATGGTGGAAGGTTCTAGACAGTGGCATGAAAAGCTTCCTTTTTGCATTATTAGGGTACCCTTGGTGTAGGGTACCGAAGAAGTGATACCCGCAGAAGTGGAAATCCCGTCCCTTCGAATTATTGCAGAGGTTGATATCGATGATGATGAATGGGTGAAAACCCTCTTGGAACAACTGAGTTTGATCGATAAGAAAAGATTGGCGCCAGTGTGTCATGGAAAATTGTACCAACAAAGAATGTCATGATCGTATAACAAGAAAGTGCGTCCGGGGAAGTTTGAAGTTGGACAGTTAGTGCTGAGATGTATTTTACCTCATTGGGCTGAAGCAAAAGGAAAGTTTGACCCAAACTCTTGTCACGACCCAGATTTCCCACCGTTGGGTGTCGTGATGGCGTCTACTATCGGAGCTAGGCAAGCCAAACATTAAAATATATTTCCAGCTTTCATTCAACAAAGATAATAACAAGGACAATAAATTAAAGCGGAAGTATTCTAAATACTTAAATAACCGAAAACAAAAAATACGAAAGTTTCAAATTATACTTCTACCCAGTATCTGGTGTCACTACGCACGGACTACTATGAAATACTAAAACCAGAGTCTAAAAGAAATACATATAGTGTCTGTTTCAATACAGCGTAAACAAATAGTACTAAACAAGGGACTTCGGCTTGCGAACGCCAGCTAGGCTACCTCGAAAATCCCTAGACTGAAGATAGCTCCCAGAAGTCCTACTATTGCAGTCTGTATGATGCGTCCTGATTTGTGCACAAAAATGCACAGAGTGTAGCATCAGCACAACCGACCCCATGTGCTTGTAAGTGCCTGACCTAACCCCGGCGAAGTAGTAACGAAGTTAGACAGGACCTACCACAATTAACATGTATAGATATATATACAAGAACAGGAAAACACTCTTTATTTAATAGTTAAGAGGGAAGGTAGCATGCTATGGGGTAAGACTTTTAAATATACAGTTATCGGATAAGAACTGAAATAGCACAACAACAACTGATGAAGAATAACATAGGGTACTCTACACACGGAGATAGTACGCTTAATCCATATTCCATTGCAGCGTGCAACCGATCCTTTTCATCTTACACCGTTGTGGCGCGCAACCCAATCCTCAATATTTATTACCATTACGGCGTGCAACCTGATCCTCAATGTTTAATACCGTTGTGGCGCGCAACCCGACCCTCAATGTTTAATACCAAAAATTCACCCAACAACAATCGTATCTCAAGTACGAGGGAAGTGACAACAAAACAAGGAGTCCCAACAAGGGAATATCACTAACAGCTCAAATATTCTGGCAAGGGAGAATACAATAATAACAATCTACTCGTCCCGCCAAGGGAATCATTTCAACATATTCTCTTTTAACTCATTTCCCTCTCAACTAACACTTTATATGGAATTTATCAATTAAACAAGACAGTGGTGTCACATCTTTTGCATTAAAAGCAATTACGACTCATGGTCATGCTAGACTCCTGTGCATAGATAACCGTGACCATGCCTATACACCGTGCTCCACATTTAGCACATCGCAATTAATATCCTAATCCTATTCCCTCAAGCTAGAGTTAGATTAAACACTTACCTCGGTCCGAAAATATCAATCAAATCTCTAACACCGCCTTTCCTATAGAATCCAATTCCGAAACAATGATATCTAGGCACAATTTAGTGCAATATCATCAGTAATGGGTCAAAGACACAATTCTATAGCCTAGAACTGAATTTCCTATCATTCATCCAAAAATACCATAATTCGACTTCGGGCCCACATGGTCCAAACTCGAGGCTCGGAGCAAAACCCAATCACCCATACCCTACGAGTTCAAATATGCAATTTGTTTTAAGATTCGACCCTAAATTGGGATTGAATCGCCCAAAATCCCAAAAGTCCTAACTCTACCCAAAAGCCCTAATGTCTACCTTGATTTCATGTTTATAGGCTTAGGAATTTATGAATTATTGAAGAAAAGTGAAGGAATTAGGTGGGGAATTACTTACCCAAAAGCTATGGAGGAAGAAGAGCTTACAATTCGTCTATGGAGTGATTTGGAGAGGAGTCCGTGTGAAGTATATGAGAAATCCCGTAATTGAACAGTTCTATTTTTAAAATAATTCACTGAAGCTCTTTGTGCTATGTGTTCGCAACTCCTGGGTCGCGTTTGCGATGAAAAAGGAGGAATAGGCATCGCGTTCGCGAAGTGACTCTGCGAACGCGTAGAAGAAAAAATCTGGTCCCCGCCCTTTGGCCAATGTATTTGCGTTTGGTCTAACGTGAACTCGAAGTGGAGCGGACCAATACTATGTGAACGCGAATAGGGGAGTGCGAACGCGATAGGAAAAATAACTGGGCTACTCAAACGCGAGCCAAGGGCCGCGTTCGCGAAGAAGAAAATGATTGTCTGCAATGACTGTAAAATCTGGTGTATTTTTCTAAGTGTAAACCACCCCGAACCACCTACGAATCACTCCTAAACCCTCGGGGCTCCTGACCAAATACACACACTAACTCAACAACATCCTACAAACTTTCTCGTGCGATCAAATCGCTAAAATAACATCAAAATCAAAGAATTAAGCCCCAAAATCATCATTTTTCATTTCAAACTTCACTAGCTTCGAACTTTAGATATCTAAGTCCGAAATACATCAAACGACGTCTGATTTTGACAAAATTTCACAAAAAGCACTTAAAACATATTTAAGACCTGTAGCAGGTGTTGGAACCAAA
The DNA here is from genome assembly GCA_034376525.1 of Nicotiana benthamiana. Classification (NCBI taxonomy): domain Eukaryota; kingdom Viridiplantae; phylum Streptophyta; class Magnoliopsida; order Solanales; family Solanaceae; genus Nicotiana; species Nicotiana benthamiana. Next base: position 41,079,514 of record CM067339.1, on the reverse strand, counting down.
ATACAAGCTCGATACCTATATTTTCTTACTCATTTTCATTTTAAATTTTCATATCATTTTCAGAAAAACAATTTCTTTCATAAATTCTTTACTTGGGATGGGACCTCGGATTTTAATTTCAGGAATACGCCCAAGTCCCATATTTTTTATGGACCCTCCGGGACCATGAAATCATGGTGTCGGGTACATTTACGCAAAATGTGCCCGGACTACACATGCAAATCGAGGAGACAAAAAGCAAGGTTTCCAAGGCGTCAAAAGTACGATAAAGAGAGAATTACGGTGATGACCTTTTGGTTCGTCAAAACTCTGGTTCGATCAGGAAAGATAAAAATGAGAGAGTCTTATTGGTGAAAGCCTTCGCAGGCACCGTAAGGCGACGTGAGTTGAGATAAATTGAAATGAGAGAGTCTTATTGGTGAAAACCTTCACAGGCACCGTAAAGCGACATGAGTTGAGAGAAGTTGAAATGAGAGAGTCTTATTGGCGAAAACTATCACGAGCACGTTAAGGCGAAAGTGAGTTAAGAAGTGAACAAATGAGAAATGTCTGTTGGTGAAAAACTATTTCAAGGCACCGCAGGATGAACAAGGTCAAGGTTTGGGTAAAGTAATCAAGTGATGAAATTTTGGGGCATCAAAGTATGGCAACTGAAAGCTGGTTGGTTGGACAGATTGGGCCGATTAGTCCGAAATGCATGTCATGACCATTGGTACCGGCTGTTCCGGTCAGATAAGTTTCTTTTCCTTCTCTTTTTAGCAGTCACTCGATTTTTGATTCTTCTTATCCTTAACTCATAAAATCATTGCATTTCATTTCTTTTGGGGTTTTCGTCGACGCCCCCATTTTTCTTGCGAAGGGTAAAAAAGAGAGTTTCGACATTATGGGTGGAATGACTCTTTTATCCCCTTTCGGGGAATTTGGATTATGGATTTTGCAGAGTCGCCACCTAATGATTATAGTGAATTAGGACACTTTTGAAAGAAAAGAAGAAGATCTTGAAAGAAAACCAGAGTTCGGGTAAGGGCTTGAGATTATCTCGAGGGGAAGGTGTTAGGCACCCCTTAAGATCCACTAGTGTGGTTCCCGGTCGTGCTTAATTGTGACTTTAAGAAGAGTAGGAGTAAACAAGCAACGTTTGCACATAGGAAACATAGAAAGTTGAAAATTTTGAAAGAAAAAAGACACAAGTTGTTATAAAAATAGGAATTTTGGTTGAAAACATTAATCTAAGATAAAGCATTAATAAAGAAGAAAAGGGATCCTAGGGTTAAACATAATATGGGTCACTTTGGTGCAATACCCAACAATCATTCTCACACGAGATATTAGTGCACCAGTCATCATATCAATATTCTACCCTTCCCACCCCGTTAAGGTATTTAAATGCGATTAGTCTCGTTTTACTTACTGCATGCTAGTAGTCTTGGGGTATTAGGAATTCTAATCCTAAAAGGGGAAGGAAGGGATGGGGGCTTTGCATGGAGTTTCAAAGGTTAAAATTCTAATTAGTCATTCAAAACAGATACCAAGTAGGGGAAAGAACAAAAAGACAAACCAAGGCTCAAAGAAACCCCTTTAAACAGACAACATATAGTTTAGCATGTCTTGCATATACTGGTTTGGTCTTAAATTAAAATTAAGCGGTGGACGGATCAGTTTAATACATAGAATTAGATAAAAGGTCTACATTAGGCAACTTGGATCCAATTGTTAGGATCGGAGTATTTTACCAATTATTGATTAAGGACTAACACAGACACGTTTTGAAAGACGCAGAAATCTGCAGAAGTTCATAATGGTTTTTGCAAAATCGCTGGAATTGTTTAAATAAATGTTTTAGAAGCAAAGTGTTTATAAAAAAAAGGTGAGAGTTTGAAAGCTATTTGAAAGTAACCTCATAAAAATTCATTCATAAAGTTGGAAAATAATTTTAGCGACAGAAATACAAGCTCTTAGGGTTGCAGATAGGTTTGGACGAATTATGTTGCAAACATTGAAATAACTGTCAGATTACTGATTATACGACTTAAGCGAGTTTTAGAGATCCTATAGGCAGGATATCTAGTTTTATTTCTTTACTTACTCAATGCTATTTTAAACATTTCAGACATGCGATAGTTGTGCAACCCTACTGTTTGCCTATTGATATTATGATTCTATAGGCATGATTTCTATATGCTTGAATGCAGAAAAATGCAAGCCTACGGACATGATATCTAGGTGATTTAAATGTTGAAAGTCTTATAGGCATGATTTCTAGGTGATTTAAAGTATTGAAAGTCCAATAGGCATGATTTCTAGGTAGTTTAACGTATTGAATGCCCTATAGGCATGATTTCTAGGTGATTTAAAGTATTAAAGTCCAATAGGCATGATTTCTAAGTGATTCAAATTAGTAAAAGTCCTATTGGCATGATTTCTAAGTGATTCAAATTAGTAAAAGTCCAATAGGCATGATTTTTCTACCCTTTAACATGCAAACAACTAAAAATCCCTCCCATACCTTTTTCTACTATATTCCCCAAGTTTTATTACAAAGTTATTATTACAGAGGCAAAGAAAAATAAAATACATCATAGCCCACAGCTAGATCTAAACAGCTTAATGCAATATTGATATCCAATACATGTGTTTCACCAAATCCAGGTTTCAGATTCAAAGGCTTTCTCTTAGACTGTTTCAAAGTTCCAAGGAGCTTCAATAGCCCAGGCAATGGTTACACCCTAAAGAGTGAATATGGTAACAGAGTAGTGCAATGTGTGGAATCACCAGCCCTTAGGCATCCAAGTTCAGAGGGAGCTCTAGGATCACTAAGCATGGCTTGCCAAAGGGGGTAGAAATTAAGATCTCGGAGAGGGTGTAAAGTGAGAGAGGAACCTTAGCAGGAGGTGGTCATACCCAGCCATAGCATAGACTGGCACACCCCTAACCTCCCACTTAGATTCAAACAAATAAGAGCAGACTCTTATAGAGTCAAACTCGGGTCTAAATGATTATCAAGACACCAACAGACCCAAATTAGAGCTCAGCACATTGAGGAGAAAGGGAATGGGAAAACAATCGAGTCAAGACTCAGAAAAGCCTAGTTCTGGATCACAGATAGCAATCCATAATGCTGCTATTACCTAGGACAATACTCACATACAAAGAAAATAGAGGGAGAGGGATCAAAATAACATAAGAGACATATCATGCTTGAAAGTAATTAAATAGTGCAGGAAAGCACAAGTAAACACACAAGGAAAATGGTAGAAGCACAGAAATTGAACAAGGATGCTATTAAACATATAAGAACATACCAGTTATAAATTCTAGAATAGCAGAAGAGTGACAACAAACAGACAACCACGAACAAACAGGAACAGACTCAAGGAATTCCCAAGTGTTTAGGAGTTCACGCAGCAGGAAGTGCAGAAGTAGAATGCTCAGTAGTGGTGAAGAGAAATAGAGAGTAGTAATAATAGTAGTAAAGAAGACAGAGAGGTGAATTCTGATTTTTAGTTTAACATTCATAATTCGATTAATAAAGTGAAAAGAAGAGCATGTATTTATACTCAGAATCAGACATGCAAGCAAGGAAAGAAAATTAGTCGAGTATCAATTAACATCAATCAAGTTAAAGAGGTTCCCTTAATTAAGGGATACCGATTTGATCAGTAAAGGACGAAAAATATTTAAGGAAATGGGATCAAATAAACAACATGTGCATAGTATACAAAATATGGTAAATACATAAAAGTCATTTACGGAGAGGTTTTAGAAATACACGATTTGTGCAAATAAGGCAAGAAAACCAATTACAAACGGTAAATACGAAAGAATAAAGTCTGAAAAAAAGGAAGGTTTTACTTAGGTCAAGTCACGGGCAAAAAAAACGAAAAGAAATCAATCAAGTTATATTCAGAAGAAATTTTGAACTAATTGCAAATTTGAAAAACCACTGCAGGGGGAAATTCATAGTATATAAAGAGCATACAAACACTTCAAACATGAAAGAAGAAAAATCTAGCTTTGGGCAAAAGGTCAGAATCATATGAAAATAGAAATGACTTTTCAGAAATTGAAATCAAACTAGTTCAGAGGTGAGAACATGCAAATCACATACACGTGGTCTGAAAACCCCCAAATTCTACGATTTTCGTCATAAGTCCAGTGTAGCCGGAAAAATCAGATAAGAGCAAAGCTCAGAAAAATACAAAGGAATTGAATTGTTCCGTGAAAACATGCTGAGGGAACACAGTAAAAGAAAACATAAGGAAACATTAGGGAAAAAATAATAGAAGAAAGCACATACGAGTCAAAGTAGAAACAAACAGGAACCACAGTAAGACGAATACAACAAGAACACCATGTAAAATCATAGTAGAATAGATAAAATCAAAGAAACCCTAATTCGGAGAAGACAAATGGCTTTGAAAGCAAATTTTTGAAAGAGATTTAAGAAAATCGTTTTGAAAACCTTAAAACAAGCATACATCTAGAGTGGATCTAGAGAAACATAAAAAAACCTCGAGGGGCTAGGATTTCAGAAGAACCCCTGAAGTGGGAAAGGCCTGGAAAAATGTCTGCTCTGAGCCAGGTGAGCCAAAAATAGTCTCATAGGACCAGAACATGCCGGAGATGGTCGTAAAACTTGAATCGGCAATGATCTGAGCAAAAACCTTCAAGGTCAGACCTTGAATCCTTCAGTAGCAAGCGTACAAGAGCACGTGGAGGTGAGTACAGGCCACCCAAGGCTTGAGAATGCCATGGATCTTGATGAAACATGGTGGAAGACGGTGGGAGAGGTGTAGGGTTTCAGAGGGGCTAGAGAGAAATTGAGGGGACGAGGGTTTGAGGGCGGCTGTTTGTAACAAATGAAGTAGGGTTTGGGGTGTTAGGAATTTTAAAAGGAATGGGGAGATCGTGGCCGTTGATCAAAATGATCAACGACCTAGATTAAACAATGGCCGGTGGGTTTGGAAATGGGTCGGGGAATTGGCTGGGTTAACTGGGGTTAGAATTGGGGTCCAAATTGGGCTACAATTGAAAGCAATTTGAGGCCAAAATTGAAATGGCCATTTTTACATTTTAAATTTATAAAAATAGTAAAAGATGTTAAACATAAATTAAAAGCACTGGGTTAGTAAACAACATATACTCATTAATTTAAAAATATTGGTATTGATTTTCTAATTAAAATTTCTCTTATATCAGGAAATGCGCTAAAATTGCAATTTCATGCAAGTTAATTTTTAAAATACCAAATGAACTCGTAAAATCATGCAAAAATCATGTAAATTATGTTTTATGCAAGTGTCATAACAAAATAAACTATTATCCAAAATGGAAAGCTTTGAGGAATAATTATTGGGATTTGTGGTTAAAATAGGCCGTAAATTAGTTTAAAAATCCTTTAGAAATGCTAAAATCTTTTGGGATGCTAATATATGCATACATATGCTATTTTGGGAATTTTTGAATATAAAAATATATAGAAAAAAATTGGGTATCAACAGTTATATCTGTCTAAGATGTTCAATGTCAGTCTTGTTCAAAGCAAATGGAAAGGATTTCAAAGCTCACTACCAGCTTCTTAAAATTGTGAAACACAACGTGGTCTGAGCATGTCAAAGCCAACGTGATGTACGGTGGAGTACAGGGAATCACCGGAAGTTTCATCGGTGGAATGATTTGGGAAAAGAAAAAATGTTGAAGGAAATGTAAAGGTTCAGATAAAGGGGTCAGAGGTGTGAAACAACAACATGACTACAAGAACACTCAGGTCGCCAGAAGTCAAGGGGTTGAAGGTCAGGCAGAAAGTCAAGCGATTCAAGGCCAGTTCGTGGAAGCCGGTTGTAACAAAGCAATGCAGTGAAAGGATTTTCAGCAAGAATACCATCAACTAACCACTATTTTTAAATGATAAAATTTCCTTTGATTGAAACAGGGGCAGAAAAGTCGGTTGTTCCGAAGGAACTCTCCATAAAGGAAAAACAAGCAGTAATCAGGTTTGACCGCAAAGTGTGGTTTGATTAAAATATAAGATAATCATGAATAGCATAGGGGAGTGTAAGTTGGTTTCAAAGTTTGCATGTTTAGGATAAAATTCAAGTAGGAGTTGTCAGGACCTTCCTGGATAATAGGATGTAATTCGAAAACCCTTGTAGATAGCATGATGTAGTGAGAGTAATAGCTTTAGAAAATATAACTTAGGTTTGTAATTGTTAGGAATTGTCAGGACCTCCCTGGATAATAGGACTTAGCTTTCAAACTCTTAGTAATAGTTGGTATAATGATTCAGTTAACACTAACCCATGCTCCCAGCTTCCAATTAATGCAAGAGACTTTCCTTGTTTTGTCTATTTTGTGAAATCAGGAGCCCGCCTGGATAACAGAGGAATGCATTTCAAGTTTGAAGTCGGGAGCCCGCCCGTACAATAGAGGAATACATTTCAAGTTTGAAGTCAGGAGCCTGCCTCGAGAACTGACGCATACGTTTCGAATTTCAGCAGTCAGTAGCCCGCCTGCGGAACAGAGGTATACAACTCAACTTTGAAATCGGGAGCCCAGCAACGGCACCAAAAAGTGATCACAACGGACTCAACCTAAGGAAGAGCGGGTGCTAATACTTTTACCCACTAGTGGTATCGGGGTCAATTTTCCACAGGGAGCTTCAATTTGGAGTTGAGTGTTTGCATGATCTAGGACTTTGTTGTAGCTCCTAATTGATCTACATTTTTGTTTTGTTTATTATCAACTACAATTTATCAACTACAAGTTTAAATCTAAGTTATACTAAGATATTGATTCTAAGTTTTATGCAATATAGAGAAAGGCACTAGGGTCATGGCATGTACCTAGGTGATCAACTAACCGGTAGAGATTCCTAATGCAAGAATGATGATTATGAGACTTATGCAATAATTGTAGCACTTTTGCACCCACTCTTACACCTCTCGATAGAGAGAGTAATTTTGTTGTGACTCTATCGGGACCAATTGGGTAGGCTAATTTGCCCAGGCAACTTAGGGTTCAAGTTAGGTAATTACTCTCTCGAGGTTTAACCCGTTAATTTGGACTACCATTCTCATGGTCCATCCCAATTTCTTGTTGGAATTAACATTGGGGTCATAGACTCTCTTTCTCAAGAAGAGTCAAGACCCACTAAGCTATACTTACTGTTTGCAACCACCAAACCTTAATGAAAACATAAGATTAACCCAAATAACAAATACCCAACATCATTCAATCACTAAACAATCATACCCATTAATTACCCACACTAGGGTTGAGCCACAACCCTAGCTAAAAGGGTTTAGCTAGACATAGTAGAAACAGAAATTGAAGAAATAGAACACAAAATTGACATATTAATTAAATATGATTTTAATCAACTCGAATCCACGATAATACAAGATGAAATTGCCCAAAATAGGCTAAAACTTTGAAGTCACGAGATCAACTACTATATGATATACCCAACTTCACCTAAAAAGTAAAATGTTTTATTTATACTACACAGAAAAAATCGGAAATATACCCCTGAGGGTCTGACACGGACCGCGCACATATATCGCGTGGTCGCGGAGGGCACTTGGTCTTCAATGCTCACTTCTGAAACTAGGGGATGCGGGCCGCACAAACATGTTGTGCGGCCGCATTGACTGAGATACGCGGACCGGGTAGAAATGGGGCGCGGCCGCATAGCAATACTTATCAAAAACCTTACTAAATGATCTTTACCGTGGGCTTTTTCCTTGAATTGTTGGGTCTCTGAACCTTCATTGGTGCGGACCGCGTGAAAAGGCGTGCAGACCGCGCAGCCTGACATTGAATTTGCATAGTCTCTGAACTATCCTGTGCGGCTGCGTGGCAAAGCAGTGCAGACCGCACAAGTTGACATTGAAATAACCCAGCCTCTGAACTCTCATGTGCGGCCGCGTGGCAAAGCAGTGCGAAATGCGCAGGCCATCTTGTTCCTCACTTCAGTTGCCTTTTGACACTTGGCAGATTTCACTCCTTTTTAGCCGATCTTTGATATTTGTTATCTTGTCGCTCAAACTAGCAATCAAGCGCAACTTGAAAGCATTTTGGGACTAATTTATGGGAATTAATGCACAACGCTTAGGTAAGAATGGGTATAAAACATGTAGAAATCACAATTATCAACTCCCCCAAATATAAACCTTTGCTTGTCTTCAAGTAAATAAAATGAGACCTACCCCTCAATGGAAAACACCCAAGTAATTCCTATTTATCCTAATGTAACCTCAACAAGCATCAATTGGGACTAGCAATTGCCCTCAATGTGAATGCATCATTAACGCATTTAAACTTTGAAAACTTGTGGATAAAGTATGACACAAGTGCATCAAGAGTTGACACATCTCATCAATGAACCTTTCTCAAGTAATTTGGTCATAGTGGAACCAAAACTCACACATCCTCAACTTTCCCTAAGTGAACCTCACCTTTTAGAGTATTTGCACACAAATCAAGGTGAATGGACTTCTCTCTCATCTCTCACAAAGAAAAATCCCTAAGTCCGGCTCTAAGTATCATATGATTGCCCTTTATGTAAATATCCACTAATGTAGGCTTCCCTCAACTCAATATCATATAGGGCTTTTAACGAGTCATTGTGAAGGCTGTGGGTAAAGGTAGGACATGTTTTTGTTCAAATGGGTTCAATCTTCCTTTAAGCAATTCTTTTGATTAATTTTGGGACATTTTCTTGACTCAATTAAGTAATTCACTTCTTTCGAGGGGTTAGAGAGACACATTGTCACTTCTTTCTTTTGCAATTCAAAACCTTTCTCCTTTTGTCTACTTTTCCACACCTTTTTCACTTTTTGTTGTCCTTGGATTCCCTTTTTGGTTCATATTCACTTTTGTCTTTCTTTTTATCTTTTTCTCTTTTTCATTGCCTTCCTTTTCTTTTGCTTTTTGCCTTTTTACCACATTGATGCCTTTCTTGTCTCTCCCCCCAAACTTAGACATTTGCCATTTACTCAAGGGAAGATTTGGGTGCCAAGACAGGGTCTTATTAAGAACGGGTGTAGGCTTTTAGCTTGGTTCATGAAAAAAAGGCTTAAGGCTCAAAGGGGGTGAACTAAGGATTATTTCATTGGTAGGTCATGGAAATTGTTCAAATTTTGCATTTTGGATCAAGGAAAACATATAATCACGTCTCAAGTCAAGTTCCACCAATGATTTCGCCTCAACAAACATTCAGGGCAAGTTGTAGACCATCGGCTCGGTTCTTGGGCTCACAATTCGAAGTCTCACAACACACACCCAAGGATTGCAAAAGACATAGTCGAGGGCCCAAAATGACCTTAGTTATGATTCAAGTGCACAATGGCCCATAATGACCACATGATGATTATTTGGTCAACAAAAAAGTCTCAAGGCCACAATTTTCACCATCCTAAACACAACATAATGTCTTTGACCATAGGATTAAAGACAAATGTGTTAGGCCCAAGTGAAGCTTTTTCTGAGGTACCCTTAACTACAAAACTTGAAAATCAAAAAGAAAAATAAAAACGGACTCAAACCCTTAAGAAGGTTGTCTCGCCATCTATCATTGGGAAGAGCCACCCGGTTCGCACAACACTCTACCCTTGGAAAGAACCGTGGCGTTAAGAAAACTAAGGAGTTATTACAAATGCCAAAACAAAACAAAAAGGCTACGAGCCTAACGTTGCAACTAAAACGAATTTTTTTAACGAAAATAGAAATCTCAAATGAAAAAACAAATAAATATGTACACAAGGGGAGTAGAATATAAAACTGGGGGCGATGAATATATACATGAAGTTGCAAAGCATCTGAAATCAGTAGTTATATACAAACAATCTATCAACTATGAATGTCAAAAAGCTAAAAGTAAAGATAATATATACAGTAATCCAACATTCAATCAAAATAGTAGGGCCACACCCCCATGAATCAAAGCTAGCATTGTCCCAAATGCAAATTACCAAATTAAGCATAAAAAATTAGAAAAGATATAGAACGTCCCCTCAAGCCTCATCTGTCACCTTGTGCTAATAAGTTGCTCTCAAGTCCTCTGTACTGGCGGGGACCTCAGACTGGTCCTCGGCCTGCTGCTCTTGCTGCTCTGCTGGGACAAGTGCCGGATCATGAACTGGCTGGCTAACTGGTCGGGCAGTGGAGGGACCCTCCTGAACCGAAGCTACCTCTATCACAACTCCCTTAGTGCTAGGGAGTTTACTCTTCTTCCTCGGCATCTACTCCTCCTTCTTTGGTTGCACTGCTGCTAGCTCTACAGTCGGATCCTCAAATAATAGGTCAATTGGCAGCTTATCCGCCATGAGCTTGTCCACATTCTCTCGCACCTTCTGCACTGACTCTTTGGAGGCCTTTGTCTTCCTCAACTTTCTATGCTCTCGAGCCAATTTGTCTAGTGCCTTGTTGTGATCCCCAAATACTTTTGTCAAGTTATCCTGCTTCTCCATCATCTTTTCCTGGTTGGCCAGGATCTCTTTCAGTGTTTCCTCAATGGAGGAAGGAATCTCAATAGTAACTGGTGCTCTCTGTGTCTGGACTGCAGTGGCCAATGTGGACAACTTGGATTTCGCAGCTGACATCCAGTTGTTCAAACTGGCAAGGGAATGGGTGAGCTGGTTTGCGGTGAACCGGTGAGTCTATGATGAAGGGACTACTGGGTCAGCTGCAATAGAAGGACCAGCTGCAGACATAGGACCTGAAGGCAATGCCTCATCAGTAGCAGGGATGGTGGAAGGCCAATTGGGCTGCTCAATTACCACTAACTCCACAGACTGGCCAGGTGCGGTGGAAGTAGATGCCATATTCTTCTTGCCCCTCTTCGGGTTGTTTGGACCCAACTTCCTGTACCATGAGTACGGGGCCACCGGAGGTACCTTGACATCATATTTATTTTTCATCACTTTAAAGTCCCTGAAGTACAAAGAGGGTGTGTTTGGGTAGGGGTAGTTTGTTTGGGTCTTTTGACCAACTGTAGAAATTACCCTGGACATGATGTTGCCCACATTTATAGGAAACCCCACTGTGATAGAGGCCACCAAAAACGTTCTGGGAATGGTAATGGAATGACATGGGTGGAGGGCTCAAGGCGACTACACTCGAAGGTCAACCAACCCTTTACTTCAAAGTTTAAGGTATTCCTCAGAATCGTGTCTTGTGCTTTCAACCAAACTGGGACTGTATCTGGGACTGCCAAGTGTTGGGCCAACTAAGGACGAACCTCCTCTTTCATTTCCACCTTTTCCAAATATTGAGATTAATCCTCTTCTTAGAACCCCAAGAATTCATCCAGCGATTTACCATCAAATAACACCACTTTGTCCCGCACTTTTGTTCCTTTTGCGTCCCGAACTACATGGTAAACATTGTTGTAGAACTCCTTCACCATGTTCTTATTGGCCATCTCACAGCTTTACTTGAAGAAGCCCCAACCCTCTGTAGTGCGGATTGCACATGAGGGTTGAGAGGGACAAGATCAACATCTATGAATTAACTCTCTGGAATTAGTTTTCATTTGGGCCGCCACTCCCGGAATTTGTGAAAATAGACCTCACTAATAAACTTGTATATCCATGCCTTCGGTTTTCTAGTATGCCTTATCCCCCTCGACTTGTGGCTCACCTCCTTCAGCATACCCTTTCACTCTCCCCTGATAATTAACTTGTGGGAGAGGTGGAGTATTGCTCTTCTTCTCTTGCTATTGACTCATCAGATGAGTCCGAGATGACATTAACTGGTTTCTTGGAAGTGTCCACATCAGCATGATCAAGAGAAGATGAATCACATGTGGACATGTGGGTGGGGGCAGACTCCGAGGTAATTCTCCGTGAAGGTGCGTACTCACTCCCCATGGAATGGGATGCTGATCTGTCAACTTCCCGAATTATCTTACGGGTTATTTTTATCATTTCCCAGGTTTGGGGAGTGAGTATTAGAATCCTCTTTCTTTTCCCCCTCGGGAGTAACCACCTCTCTGAGGTTGTTGTTCTTTGCCCGCTCGTTTTTGAACCATTGTCTGCAAGGAATACATTTCTAACATTGTCAGTTGAAGAACATGAGATGAAATAAATAGTTTAGCTGAATGCAAAAAATGCAGACACAGTGACATAGATAGAGGGTCGCAAACCGCACCTAAAGGCACTCGGTCCGTGCAGTTCAAATACTCCACACATTCACCTCTCTAAATAACCTGACACAGAGCACATTGCTTCGGACCGCGGCCGTGTTAGTTCAATGCGAACCACACCAAAAGGCACGTGGTTCGCTCAGTTCAAGTTCTCAAAATGCTACTTCTCTGAACTTTTCTCACGTAGTTCGCACTGTTTTGGATCGCGGCCGCACTAGGATTATGCGGACCACACACAAATGGCACGCGGACCGCGTTTAGAGGGTGTATTATCACACACCAAGAGTCACACGCACCGCGCAAAAATGCCGCGTGGCCGCGTAGGGATAATTTAGCTGAGCCAGGATTTTGTTCAATTAAGTCCAATTTTTGTTCACTTTTTGGGTCCTAAGTGTCCCTGCTCAATAATTTAACACACATTCATGCCCATGATTCAACAAAAACACACAAAAAATCTAATCTAATAGTTAAACTAAAAAACGAAAATAAGAAGTTATACTAGTAGAAAGCAATTAAAAGAAACAAAAATTAGATTATGAATGTATTGAACAAGAATTATTACCAGGGATTAATGAATTTTAACTATGTGAGAAAATGATATTGATGCACAGTGAAAATTAGTGCTTAGGAGGAAATTTTGCGAAAAGGTTCAAATGAGGCACAAGGCCACTATTTATAGAAAAGCCCTATGATCCAGTACCTACCTACCAGCGCGGCCGAAGAGAAAGGGACGCGGACCGTGCTGGATTTTCCATCATTCACATTAGCTGCTCATTCCACGCGGAACGCACTGCTTTGGTGTGCGACCGCGTGGTAGACGTCAGAGACTTGGTGATTCCAGCTTTTCCCACGTGGACCGTACTGCTTTGGTGCGCCTCCGCGTGGGCACTTGTCAGAGAGATGCCATTTTTGATCTTCCAGCGCGGACCGCACAGTAATGTCATGCGGACCGCGCTGGGTCTTCTGAGCCTTTACTTACATTTGCTTAGGCCTACGCGGACCTGACTACATTCCTGCACTGGTTCACATTATCCTACAACACTTTACAAACTATCAACTCAAAAATCCTAATCTACAACAGAAAAACAACAAGAAAGAAAAAGACATGGGTTGCCTACCAAGAAGCGCCTAATTTAACGTCGTGTCACGATGCATGTTACCATCACAGTCACTTCAAATGAATGAGCGCCACCACGTGGATGTCATCAATCTTGCCCAAATAGTTCTATACACGACGCCCATTGACCCAAAAAACTTCACCATTCTTATTTTTGAGATCAATGGCACCAAAAGGAGTTACACCAACCACTTCAAAAGGACCGCTCCACTTAGACTTCTGCTTTCCCGGAAATAACCTCAACCGGGAGTTGAAAAGAAGAACTATGTCACCAACTTTGAATTCCTTCCCTCGGGTATACTTGTCGTGAAGGTACTCATCTTGTCCTTATACAAGGACGAGCTGGAGTAATCATGAAACCTAAACTCATCAAGTTCATTCAATTGCTCAACCCAGAGATTTGCAGCGACATCCCATTCTAAATTCAGCTTCTTCAAGGCCCATATATTCCAATTCTACAAGAAGATGACATTCCTTTCCAAACACCAACCGATATGGAGACATACCAATCAGGGTCTTGAAAGCTGTACGATACGCCCAAAGAGCATCATCCAATTTCTTTGACCAGTCGGGCCTATTTGCATTGACAGTCTTGGACAAAATACTCTTGATCTCACGGTTGGACACCTCAACTTGGGCGCTCGCATGAGGATGATAAGGAGTGGTCACCTTGTGATATACCCCATACTTGGCTAGCAAAGAATCAAAAGCCCGATTGCAAAAATGAGAACCAGTATCACTAATAATGGCACTCGGAGTGCCAAACCTAGTAAAGATACTCTTTTTCAAGAAAGCCACCACACTTTGAGCTTTATTGTTGGGCAAAGCTATGGCCTCAACCCATTTCTACACTTAATCAACCCCTACCAAGATGTGGGTGTTGCCACAAGAACTTATGAATGGTCCCATAAAGTATATTCCCCAAACATCAAAAATGTCAACCTCTAGAATTGTGTTAAGGGGCATCTCATCTTTCTCAGAAATCCCTCTGGCACGTTGGCATTCATCACATCTTTTGACAAAATTACTGGCATCCTTGAATAAAGATGGCCAATAAAACCCACAACTAAAAACTTTAGACGTCGTCCTTGCACCGCCATGATGGCCACCATATGGCAAATAATTTCAAGCTTCCACAATGCTCAACTGGTCTTCTTCGGGAACACATCAGCGAATTACACCATCGGTGCAAATTTTGAAAAGATACGACACTTAATAGTATTCCAAACAATCCCTCTTGAGCTTCTTCTTTTGGTTAGAAGAGAGCTCATATGGAACCACACCGGTAACAAGATAATTCGCAATGTCAGCAAACCATGGCATGTCTAACATGGAAACCGAGAGGAGTTGTTCATTCGAAAAAGCATCATTTATCTCAAGGTCGTCCAAGGGCTTACCTTCCTCCTCCAATGAGACAAGTGGTCCGCCACTTGATTTTCACTACCATTTCTATCCATAATGTCCAAATCAAATTCTTGAAGAAGAAGCACCCATCTCATTAACCTCTCTTTTGAATCTTTCATAGTCATCAAGTACCTAAGGGTGGCATGATCGGTATGAATAATCATTTTGGCCCCTATAAGATATGGGTGAAACTTCTTCATGGCAAAAATAATGGCAAGCAATTCCTTCTCGGTTACTGTGTCGTTCCTTTGAGATTCATTCATTGTCTTACTTGAGTAGTACACTGGATGGAATATTTTGTTGATTCTTTGGCCCAAGACCGCCCTACCACAACATCAATAGCTTCGCACATGAGCTCAAAGGGCAAGCTCTAATTGTGTGTGGTAATGATGGGGGTAGTCGTCAACTTTTGCTTTAGAAGCTCATAAGTCTTCATACATCTTTCATCGAACACATATTTGGAATCTTTCTCTAGCAATTTACACAACGGGTTGACTACCTTAGAAAAGTCTTTGATGAATCTTCGGTAGAAACCCGCGTGTCCTAAAAAACTCCTCACCCCATTCACAGAAGTTGGGGGAGGGAGCCTTGAGATCACCTCAATTTTTGCCTTATCAACCTCAATCCCTCTTCATGAAATTTTGTGACCCAACATAATTCCTTCTACTACCATGAAATGGCATTTCTCCCAATTGAGAACCAAGTTTGTGTCTTTGCATCAGGCCAACACACAATCCAAGTTTTGCAAACATTCACCAAATGAGTCCCCAACCACACGAAAATCATCCATGAAGACCTCTAATATGTCCTCCACCATGTCAGTGAAGATTGCCATCATACATCGTTGGAAGGTCGTCAGTGCATTACATAATCCAAATGGCATTCGAGAGAAGGCGAATGTGCCATATGGACATGTGAAGGTTATCTTTCTTGGTATTTTGAGGAAATGAGAATTTGATTATAGCCTGAATACCCATACAGAAAACAATAGAAAGCCCGGTCCGCAAGACGATCAAGCATTTGGTCCAAGAACGACAATGGGAAATGATTCTTTCTAGTCAGCTTGTTCAACTCCCAGTAGTCCATACATACCCTCCAACCCGTCACAGTATGAGTCGGAATAATTACACTATTGTCATTTGTCACCACCATCATTCCTCTCTTCTTCGGCATGCATTGTACCGGAGAAGTCCATGAACTATCAAAAATTGGATACACCACACCGGCGTCAAGCCACTTGATAACTTCCTTATTGACTATTTATTCCATGGCCTCATTGAGTCTCCTTTGATGTTCAAAAGAAGGCCTAGAGTCCTCCTCCAATATTATCTTGTGCATGCAAAATGCGGGTCTAATACCCCGAATATCTGCCAGAGTCCAACCAATCGCCCGCTTGCACTTTTGAAGAACTTCCAAAGTAGCGCCAACCTACACATTAGTAAAGAAAGAAGAAAGAATAACCAGCAAAGTGAAAATAGGACCAAGAAATTCATACCTGAGGTGAGGAGGAAGTGGTTTCAACTCCAACACCGGTGGCTCCTCAATAGATGGATTGGTGGGTGGAGTTTTGTGAATTTCAAGATCAAGAGATAACTTCCTCGGCTCATAAGAATACAAGCCCATGCCATGTAATGCGTTCAAACACTCCACCCATCCAACATCATCATCAACATCCATGTTCAATAGCATGGCCCCTAAATCACACAGGGCTTTTGCGAAATTGGCAATTCCAATGGTAAATGGTATTGTGAATGCTCCGGGATTCTCTAGCTTTGGAGCCATGGAGTTTACAATGGAACTCACTTGGTGCATCGTCTGTATTGTCTCTCACTCCATCGATCTTTTTTAGTAACTAAGTCTTTTACGAACTTTGCATATCCCGGCTTTTGTTCAAGTGCCTCCATCAAGGGCACGTTTATAGTCAAACTCTTCATCATCTCAATGAATTTTTTAAACTGGTTGTCACCTTTTTGCTTGGCCAACCTTTGAGGATATGGCAGAGGATGTCTAGGCAAGGGTGCATTGGCTTTTGGCACCACCTTTTCGGCCATATCGATGACGTGTTCCCTAAACGAGTTCGCGTCCTCTTGAGTCTCCTCCTCACCCTTATCAATTTCAATTCTCACATCATCACTTGCATTTGGTTCAATAATATCCTCAACTACAACCGGGATCTCATCATTATGCAACTCTTCTTCATCAACCACAACTCGATTACCTCTTAAGGCTTGCACATCACCACCTCTTCCGCTTCTCGTGATCACCACCATCACATGATTATTATGCCCACCCTTGGGGTTTACTACCGTATCACTTGGTAGAGAACCCTTTGGCGAGTGTTGAGAGATTGCAAAATTTGCCCGAGTTGTACTTCCAAATTACAGATTAAAGTGTTATGGGAGGCCAATTGAGCATCGGAGTCATGATTCTTCTCCATCATTTGCTCAAACATGTTCTCTGTTCGACCCATGTCATTGCCCGATGAACTCGACCCTTGAGATTGAAAAGAGGTGGGTTGTTGGGTTGTTGATACATTGGGGGCCTTTGAAAGCCTTGCCCCCTATTACCTTTACCACCATTATTGTTCCACACACCTTGACCGTCATTGTTGTTGTTCAAATTGTTTTTCCCATTCCAATTACCTTGATTCCCCGAGTTATTGTTCCCCCAATTGCCTCCTTGATTGTTATTGTAATTCCAATTGCCATCTTGTTGATTGCCCCAATTACCTTGGGGTCTCCATTATTGATTCCCTTGATTACCTATATTCCCTTGATAGTTGTTGACATATTGGACTTCCTCACTTTGGTCATCAATACCTTCATTCGAATATCCACTGCCATCATCAAAGTTGTCAAATTTTTCTTGAGGTTGTTGTTTCCCTCTTTTCCTTCTTTTCATCATATTCACTCCATCCATGGCATTGACTTGGCGCGGATTTTGAACTTGTTGAAGTTGTGCCTTAGCCAATTGGTTCATTATTGTTGTGAGTTTGGTAATGGCTTGTCCGTGGTGATGTAGCTCCTTGTGCAAATGCATAACATTGGGATAACCTTTAGAATATTAGCCCTGCTTTTCCATGCCGAAGAAGTATCGGCCATTTCATCAAGAACATCACAAGATTCATTGTATGGAAGCTTCATAAAATTACCACCGGCCAACTGATTGACAATGCACTAGTTTTTTGTGTTTATACCCCGATAGAACGTCTGTTGGATCATAACATCATTCATATCGTTGTTGGGGCACTCTTTCACCATCGTCCAAAACCTCTCCCATATCTCATATAAGGGCTCCGTCGGCTCTTTCTTGAAAGCTAGAATCTCATCTCGAAGAGCTGCCATATGACTAAGAGAAAATAATTTGGCGATGAATTTATGCGCCAACTCATCTCACGTAGTTATGGAATGATTTGGGAGTCTCTCCAACCAATCCAATGCCCTCCTCTGAATTGAGAAGGGGGAAAGCCTTAACCTTAGTGCATCTTCCGAAACATTTGTGTTCTTTCTCCCCCACCAAGTGTCCACAAACCCTTTCAAATGATTGTATGCATTTTTCTCCGAGGCGCCTGTGAAGTACCCTCATTGTTCGAGCAGAGCATGACATTGGTGATATGGAAGTTCCTTTCCCGGATTCGGGGAGGAACTATTGCACTTGCGTACCCTTGATTGGGTAAAACTCTTAATGCTACTCTTGGTGGAGGTGGAGGAGGGTCTGGTATGTTGTCATTAGCATTAACATTTTCATTAGCATTTCTACCCTGTCTTTGTGCTTGGGGTAAAACCTCCTCTTGTTCTATGTCTTCCACCTCCTCCACTCCCTCGTTGCAAATAGATGCGTTTAAAGCCATTGGTACCTGAGTGAATTGACACAAATAAAGTAAGTAAAAGAAGTAAAAAGAAGAAAAATACAAAACTAGCAAACAAATAGTCAAACACCGTAAAGCTCCCCGGCAATGACGCCAAAATGTGATCGCAACAGACTCAATCTAAGAAAGAACGGGCGCTAATACTTTCACCCAATAGTGGTATCAGGGTTAATTTTCTACAGGGAGCTTCAATTTGGAGTTGAGTGTTTATATGGTCTAGGACTATGTTGTAGCTCCTAATTGATCTTCTAACATTTTTGGTTTTCTTTTGATTATCAACTACAATTTATCAACTATAAGTTTAAAGCTAAGTTATGCTAAGATATTGATTCTAAGTAGTATGCAATATAGAGAAAGGCACTAGGGTCATGGCATGTACCTAGGTGATCAACTAACGGGTAGAGATTCCTAATGCAAGAATGATGATTATGGGACTTATGCTATAACCGTTGCACTTTTGCACCCACTCTCACACCTCTCGGTAAATAAAATGATTTTGCCCAATTGACTCTCTCGAGACCAATTGGGTAGGCCAATTTGCCCAAGCAACTTAGTGTTCAAGTTGGGTAATTACTCTCTCGAGGTTTAACCCGTTAATTGGGACTACCATGGTCCATCCCAATTCCTTGTTGGATTTAATCTTATGGTCATAGACTCTTTTTCTCAAGAAGTGTCAAGACCCACTGAGCTAGACTAGTGTTTGCAACCACCAAATCTTAATGAAAACATAATATTAACCTAATTAAAAAATAGCCAACATTATTCATGAACTAAACAATCATACCCATTAATTATCCGCACTAGGGTTGAGCCACAACCCTAGCTAATGGGCTTACCTAGATATAGTAGAAACAGAAATTGAAGAAATAGAAGATAAAATTGACATATTAATTACTATGATGTTAATCTACACAAATCCACATTAATACAAGATGAAATTACCCAAAATAGGCTAAAACTTTGAAGTCGCGAGCTCAGCTGCTATATGATACACCCAACTTCACCAAAAAAGTAAAATGTTCTATTTATACTACACAGGAAAAACCGGAAAAAATACCCCTAAGGGTCTGGCACGGACCGTGCACAAATGTCGCATAAATACAGAGGGCACTTGGCCTTCAATGCTCACTTCTAAAACTGGGGGATGCAGGCCGCACAAACATGCAGCGCGGCCGCGTTGGCTGAGATACGCAGACCGCGTAGAAATGGGCGCAACCGTGTAGCAATACTTATCAAAAACCTTACTCTCTGATCTTTACCCACGTGGATCGCACTGATTTGGTGTGCGGACGCATGGGCTTTTGCCTTGAATTGTTGGGTCTCTGAACCTTCATGGGTGCGGACCTCATGAAAAGGGGCAGGGACCGCGCAACCTGGCATTGAATTTTCATAATCTCTGAACTATCCTGCGTGTCCGCGTGGAAAAAACAGTGCGGACCACACAGGTTGACATTGAAATTACCCAGCCTCTGACCTCTCCTTAACGGCCGCGTGGCAAAACAGTGCGGACCGCGCAGGTCATCTTGTTCCTCACTTCAGTTGTCTTTTGACACTTGGCAGATTTCACTCTTTTTGAGCCGATCTATGATTTTGTCATCTTGTCACTCAAACCTGCAATCAAACGCAACTTGTAAGCATTTTGGGACCAATTTACTGCAATTAATGCACAACGCTTAGGTAAGAATGGGTATAAAACATGTAGAAATCATAATTATCATAGCATGCCCGTACAACAGAGGAATACATTTCAAATTTCAGCAGTCAGGAGAACGTTTGGAGAACAGAGGCATACAACTCAAGTTTGAAGTCAGGAGCTCGCCCGTATAACAGAGGAATATATTCAAGTTTCAGAAGTCAGGATCCCGCCTGGAGAACAGAGGCATACATTTCAAGTTTCAGCAGTCAAGAGCCCACCTGAAGAATAGAGGTGTTACAATTAAAATTTTTAGTTTTCAATTGATTTCATTATTTATTTTGAATCAGGAGCCCACCTGGAGACCATAGATATACATTTATGTTTTGAAGTCAGGAGCCTGCCTATACAATAGATAAATACATTTCAAGTTCAGCAGTCGGGAGCTCGCCTTTATAACAAAGGAATACATTTTCAAGTATTGAAGTCGGGAGCCCGCCCGTATAACGAAGGAATATATTTCAGTCAGCAATCGGGAACCCTCCCGTATAATAGAGGTATTGCAATTCAAGTTTTAATTTTTGAATTATTATTAATATTCAGTAACGTGATGCCCAGTCTACAAACTGGGGCAGAAAGTTTTTTTTATTTTGTGGAATGAGGAGCCCGCCTAGATAATAGAGGAATACATTTAAAGTTTTGAAGTCAAGACCCCTCCCGTATAGCAGAGGAATGCATTCAAGCTCAGAAGTTGGGAGCCCGCCCGTATAACAGAGGAATACATTCAAGTTTAGCAGTTTGAAGAGAAGGGACAACATTTACAATTCGAAGTGGCAACAATGGATTTCACCAGGAGGACACAAGACAACAAGGAAACAAGAAATACAAGATCAAGTTTGAAGTGTTTAGATATGACTTTTGTAATTCATAGCTCGTAGCTTAGCTTATATTCTTTTTATTCTTGACACGGTGTAATAAGGGAGGTCAGCAAGCAGTAGCGGCAGCAGAGAAGTGAAATCACAACTCATGGTAGTGCAGTCAACTCTTTCAAACGGGCAAAAATTGCTCGTATTTTATCACTTATCTTTGCCCGACAACTGTTCATGTTTTCGAGCAAAGAGGGGAAGCTGTGAGCATGTGATTTTTGCCTTATATGAATTATTCTCATAAATTCAAATAAAATGATTTATTTCATTATTTTACAATTTTATACATTTTAGAAATATTTTATATTAATTATTTGCATTTTTATTTGTGCATTTTAATTAGTGAAAGATACAAAAAATATTTGCCATTTGCATTCAAGGTTTAATTTCATATTATAGGATTAATTAATAGTTAAAATTAATTAAACATATAGAAAACAACAAAAATGGTCCTTTTTGCATTTATAGTTTTAAATGTCTTAGTTTGCTATTAGATAGGAATTATTGTATTTGGACATTTTCTAATATAGTTTTAGAAGTCAATTAGTTCTTTATTTTTAAAATATGGCATTTAATAAAATAAGAAAAAAATATAAATTCAAAATAAAAAACAGAAATAAAATAAAACAATTAAATAGAGGGATGTCTCAATGAGGACCTGGAATTGGGTTGTTTTTAATTCATTAGTCTTAGCCCAAAACCACTCCATTCACAGCCCAAACGCCCCTATAACCGGTCCAATACAACCCTAAACCAAAACGTCGTTCCGAGCCAAATCAATCCTGGTTGACGAGGATTCATCATCCAACAGCCATGAACTATGGTCATTTAACATATAACTGTCCGAGACCACCCCCTACCCCTAATCGTCTCTCTCACAATCCCCTTCTCAAGAACCCTAGCTAAGCCGCCACCAATTCCCCATCGTCTCCGGTGGCTGAACCTTCACGAACCGGTACCAAATTAACACCCTAGCTTCGCCTCAACCCCCTCATCCCAAATACCTAAACTATTTCCTTGAATCTTAGCCAGTTGTCTCGAATCTTAAATCAAATATTTGGCCAAAACTCTACCTCTTCCTAATTTGGCAAAAATAACAACCTATGAACTCCACAACCCCCTCACCATGAATCCTCACCCCGTTTCTACCAAACATTTCTGGATCTTCTCGAAAATCAAATCTGGAAATTGAGCGAATACCAATTCATCTTCGTCTTCCACAATTTTTAGGCACAACTTCACTACAAGCAGATATCATCTAGCTATTCCAGACAAAGAATGGCCGATTGATATCATTTCGTAGTCGGAATTGTAAAATTAGTTTGGGTTCGAGCTTTTAAAGATTGGTAAGTCTTCTGGTTTAAGTTTTTTTGTCTGCTATTGTTCATTGTTAATTGTTGTTCTTCATTTAGGGAAGTTTAGCCTAAAATTGGTAAATCCTTAAATTTTCTAATTTTTTAGCTTGATTTGATTTTGTTTTGTTTCTGTTAGTTCAAGTGTTTAAGTGTTAGACTAGTTTAATTAGTTCAAATTGTTAGTTTAAATGGATTTTCTGTTAGTTTCGATTTAATTTTGATGTGTCTGTTTTTCTTCTAATAATAACAATTTGTTCGTTTGGTTGTGATTTGAATTCTATAAACTTAGGGTTAATTAGGCTTTTAAAAGTTTGATTTTGTGTTTTGAATCCGTAATTGTTCCTTAGTTCATCGATAGGTTTTAAGTAAATTGTTAGGTTTAGTCTAGGGTGATTGAATATAGCTGAATGAATTCAACTATTTGGTTAACAATAGTTAAACTTCAACTAGGTTAAAAGGTTTGGGTTAAGCTAGTCTGTTAATTTTAGAGTGAAGTTAAGGTTAGTTTAGGTATTCTTCAAGTAGATAACAATACTAGAACTCCCTAGATCTTTCTAAAATAGGGATTTTTGTGGAATTTCATAAGTTTAGGGTCATAACTTGAGAAACAAGTCAATAAATAAGGGGTTATTTGGGTAAAATACTAAAATTAAATAGGGACAAAAGGTTAAAATTGAATTATGAAGGTTGCCCCTCATTTTTCCTATAAAAAGGCATGACTAGTGCCTTAAGTCATAAGTCTGGAGCCCCAAAAATTCCCCCCGAAAAAACCATCTCTGCAAATCTGAGTCTAAAATTTGAATTTCAAATCAAAAGAAGTTCAAAAATCTGAACTCTTATAGTTCAAATTCTCTTTTAGATCTGAGATTCTGCCAAAAAAGAGCCAGTAGAAAATCCGAAAATACTGTTCTAACAAAAGTTTTAGATAATTTCTAGTTTTAATAGTTGATTTGCATCATCTAGCTTAGGTTTTGATTGCTGAAGTTTTCAAAGCTTCCTAGGTCAGTTTTGAGCGCGTTTGGTTTCAGTCAAGGTATTCTGCATGTTTTTATTGATGTTGTTCATCTGCTATTGTTCCTGGGTATAGTGATATCATTTTGGACTTCTAATTGTTTCCCTGCTGGTGTGACCTGTTGTTGACACTGCTCTTTGCTCAAACTGTGGCTGATCTCTTCTTCTTCTTATTTGTATTTAAACTTCCAGGTATGTCCTTAGACTCAAGAGATACGGGAGAATGAATCAGCATGTCTGAACACACTTGAAGTTGAATAATGAAGAACTATTTTCTTGTTGTCTTCTAGCTTAGAATTTTTGTTTAGTTGAACTGTTTAAAGAATTTTATGAATGTATTAATTGGGACTTCATGGACTGTACTGAACTACGTGAGTTATTCGACGTTGTTATAGGTAATTTAGTTGGTGATGCTATTAATGTGGGGATAAGTCTTTGAATACTCACCTAAATCTATAGCTCGTGATAACTAACTGCTATTAGCCTTCATATTGTAAATGTTACGGCCAGTCTCAAGTATGATAACAGATTAACTGAACTAATTTCATAATATAGCAGTCAATCACCTTAGTTAGTTGTAGCCTTTCTATAATCGTTCGTGCTAAATCATAGTTTAACAGCTGCACATGAATAATTTCTCTAAATCTAATTGATATGTGAACTTCAAGTGATATTTTCGAATTAGCATTTGAGTTTGGGTAGAGATCAGAGAATAGAAGTTCATATCAATTAAATTAGTTCATTGAGTCTGGTAGTTATCTTAATTTAGTAAGTACCTTAGTGTGATCGACATTTTTGAATAATGCAATAATACGTTTAATTATCCATAAGCCTGGGTATGAAGCTGGAATTAAAACAATCAATGTTACCTTGATTTGAGTATAAAAACTTGAAGCAAGTCCAGTGGGTAATTGTTCAATTTGAATCGCTGTGTTTGGTTTAACGATTCGGGCTTAACAACCCTTTTTCTAGAAGTGTAGGCTTCAGTCCTCCAAACGAGCGGCATAGGTCCAGTTCTGATGTCCCTGTACATTTTGGCTTGGGCCAAGGTCTGTGACTGGCCAGTTTGTTGGTGTAGATCTGGGTGTAATTTCTCTTTGTTGGGCTTATCTCGGGGCCCAATGGTTGGACTTTGGTGCAGAATTATTGCTTGGTTTGTATTAGTCCATTAACAAATTAATTAGGGCCCTTTAGAGATAATATAAAATAAAAAATAATAGTTGCCTTAGGATTGCATTTTTAAATAAAAATGCGATGAGCCTCCTAAATAAAACGCATAAACTGTGGGGACCTCGGTAAAGGTCGATATTAAAATACTTAGATTTTGGGACGGGGCGTTTAGCGAATTTCACGGCCCTCCCCAAAGATAATAAATCGTTAGTTGCTTTAGGTGCGTAGTTTAGTAATTGACTTTCATAAACTCGTGTGTGCATTTCATGTGACCCAAATCAAATCCCAAAACGTTGAATAAAATGTGTTCAGGATTGCAGGTGCATTTCATGTGACGCAATCCAAAGACACGTTTTAAACGACGTTCAACTTTCTTTTAAAATTTGAATAAAAGCGTTAAAAGTTAAAATTGGCACATAGATTCAAGTGTATTAAAATCACATGACTAAGCCAGATATAACTGTTGAGCGACGTGCTAGAACCACGGAACCTGGGAATGTTTGCGGACTGTTTAACAAAGTTATATTTTCCTCGATTCAGCATTAAACCGGTGACTTGAGACACCATTAATCTCCCAAGTGGCAACTCTAAATCTTAATAATTAAGTGCCGTTTCAATTGTGCTTTAAGTGGAAAAACTCATTTATGCCCTTACGGGTGTAGTGAAAAAGGAGGTGTGACATAGTGTAGCATTGTTACAAGATATATTATGCCTTAAATATTACAGAATAATATCATTACTTATATTGGTAAGGAGTAATACAAGTTAATAAGATATCCGACATACATTTAGAACATATTACATTGGATCTTGTTATAAAAAATTTATTTACTAGTATTAGAATTTGAATATTTAATTCAAAGATCTAAAATATTTCTATTGTTGTAAGAAACTTTATTTACTAAACTCAACCATTTCTTCTTCGGAAGCACTCTCTAAGTCATATTTGGAATATATTTGTATAGGGTAAAATATGTTATGGTAAGTGATCGCATAAGGGAGCGACGCAAGGAGCCGAAGATAGATAATAGCAAAAACCAAAGGCAACTACTATGTCTATTACCGGAGAGAATGGTGTTCATAAAGATGAAATAAATAGTTGTCACCTGGTAGCATTTAATGAAGAATATTCTACAGCATTTAGTACGCCGCCCGTTATAAAGAATTTACCATTCATGCATGTCATTATGCATTCTTTAATAGCCCTCATAATTGACATTAAAGAAGGACTTGATCCTAGGTACTTGTTACCTAGGTGAATCTATAAATAGTGAGCTCTATTATCATTTCAAGGGACACGAATTTTATGGAAAACTTATGCTACAATCTATTTTAAATCTTAATAGAATTTTATCATCTTGCTCTTTGATTTCATCACTGGTGTGCCGGGAGACCTTGTTTCCGAAACTACTATTTCTGCTAATTTTATCTCCATCCCAAGGCTAAGTATGTTATTTAATTCTTCTATTATTTCTAGGATCAAATTAATTCACTTGTGTAGAAACTACGTATAAATTCAACTATACCTTTTTATGGATAAATAGTTGGCACTTACCGTGGGGCCTAGACAATCGTGTAATTAAGTTGGTCGTGTCTCTTTTACTAACGTGTTTTCTTCATTTGTTCTTAGAAAAAAGTCATAGAAAATGGCAGATAATTATGTTAATAATACACAAAATCTTGAGGCCCAAGAAAACCAGCCTTAGCATGAAGATTCAATCAGTGATACCCGCAGTGAGGGGACTGATACCATGCTAGTCCATGACAGAAGGTACCCGTGATATGTTTGGAAGGCGACTCCCGGTGATGTGAAAGAGGAACATGTCATTGAAGCGGTAAGGTTTATGCAGGAGCAATAAGAGGTCATCCTAGGCCATCTCATATGGCATGACAAGGTTATGACAGAACTAAAGCATGGAGTATCGGGTGCTTCCAATAACGTGAACGGGCAAGGTCTTGTTCTTTTCGGTGCTCCCGCAAATCAAATAACGTAGAGGGTCGACAACAACACCCCGAGGGGAGATATCGGCTTTGATGGTGCCGGGGTAATGGATCCGGTCGCAATAACGAGAGAGATACATCCAAAAGCGAACTCTTGTGATTTATGAGGGAAGTAAATGTCCGCATGGACCAAATCCCAGGTGTACCACCAGTGCTGAAAGGACCGGACTCAAAGAAGTATACTCAACTGTCATACAAACCAAGCGTGGCACCAGAATTGATTTCGAAGCAATTTAAAATTTACGGCGTGCCAAAATATGATGGGACTTCAGACCCTCATGAGCATATTATCACCAATACAACATCGGTGAAAGAGAACGATTTAGCTCCCCACGAGATCGAATCAGTTTTGCTAAAAACATTCGGAGAGACTCTCACTAGGGGAGCCTTGACATGGTATTCGCTATTGCATGAGCACTCCATATATTCATTTGATATGCTTGCGTATGCTTTAATTAAGGCCCATATTAGGGACATAAAGGTACCGGCCTGAATTCTGACATTTTCAAAATTGCCCAAAGAGAGTCCGAGTTGTTGCGAGAATTCGTCACCCGGTTCCAATAGGAAAGAATGTTTCTCCTGGTTGTTTTGGATGAATGGGCACTGAATAATTCACCAAGGGTTTGAATCTGAGAAGTTTTGATGCTACCTGAAAATTGAAGAAAAGCTTGCTCGAGTTGATGACTTGGGCAGAGGTTCACAGCCAGTACGAGTCTAAGATAAGGATTGAGGATGTTCACATCGGCTTCCCAGCGACAGTTAAAGGTCGGGAGAAGAAAAAAGAGAAATCAAAAAATGATTTTGACATAGTTAGACGATCTTCGAGGGGCCGATTTATGCCTTGTGACGGGCAGAAGCATGCGGTAGAGAATTTTGAATGGTAGATAGGTTCACTACCAATAGAATATATTTCCGCGACCGAAACAACAGATCGCTACAGGACAAGGAAGCGTCAGGTTCTCACGTTCCTTCCTATCCCATGATTTTAGAATACAACTTCAACTTCAATGTAGTAGAGTTGGTATCAGCAATAAGGAACATTAAAGAAGCACAATTCCTAAAGCCGATGAGGTCCGATCCTAGCCATAGGGATCCTAATATTTTGTGCGAATACCAACAGACGAACGGACAATAAATTAGGATTGCCAACATCTGTGTGAAGAGGTGGCGACAATACTTGAAAATGGACATCTCAAGGAATTTTTAACTGCCGGGCCAAAAACAATTACAGTCACAACCGTGAATACACAAAGCCCTCAAAAGCAGGAGAATACCCCATGCGCCAGACGATTAACATGATTTTTGGTGTGAACGAGATAAACGGGGTTACCTTCTCGGCAGCAACGAAGACGAATGTAACAGTAACCCATGGCAAGAGGCTCTGGGAGGTCACTAAGGACGGCATCACTTTCACGGAGGAAGACACAGATGAATTGTTACTACCGCACAATTACACATTAGTAATTTTTTTAATGTATTAAATTTTAAAATCAAACATGTTCTAGTGGATCCAGGGAGTTCGGCCAATATCATACAATGAAGGGTATTGGAGCAAGCCAAACATACCGGAAGCATCATTCCGGCCACAAAACTCCTCACCGGATTCAACCTCGCAAGCGTGACAACCCGGGGAAATATCCTGCTACCCATAAATGTCAAAGGGATGATGAAGACGACCCTATTCGAGGTTGTGGATGGTGATGTGGGTTAAACCATTATTCTAGGAAGACCATGGTTTCATGAGATGAAACTTGTACCATCAATGTATCATCAGTTTCTGAAATTCCCTCCAAGGAGGTTAAATAGATAAAAGGCGATTAACCAGTGACAAGGGAAATAAATGCAAATTTCGGTCTCCAGTAGCTAAGGAAAGGAGCATGCAACATAGGAATTACAAGAACCGATGCCAACTCCCGAATCAAGTAAAGTCAACCATCGGGAAGAGGCGTCGAAATCTTATCAAGTGCCAAGGTATTTCCAGGTACCAAAAGAGATGGACGCAACAAAGTCCACAGCAGAAGAGCTTGAGCAAGTTGCATTATTCAAAGAGTTCTTGGAGAGCAAATTCCACTTGGGGGTAGGTCTACACCCCTAGCTCAGGTCTAAGTTTATTGAATTTCTTAAATTTAATGTCGATTATTTTGTGTGGTCGCATAAGGATATGACAGGTATTCCAATAGAAGTGGCCGTACACAAGCTAAGCCTAGATCCCAACATTCCTCTGATAAGACAGAAAAAACGTTCTATTGCGAAGGCTAGAAATAGATTCGTCAAAGAGGAGGTAAATCGCTCACTGAGTATCGGTTCCATCCGAGAGGTAAAGATCCAGACTGTCTATCTAACGTATTTGTAGTTCCTAAGAAGAATAATAAATTTTTCATGTGTGTAGGCTATAAAGACTTGAATAAAGTGTTCCTAAATAATTCGTTTCCATTGCCAAACATCAATAAAATGATTGATGCAACGGCCGGTCACGAGTTAATGAATTTCCTTGATGCTTACTCTGGGTATAACCAAATTAAGATGAACCCAAAGGATCAGGAAAAAACTTTGTTCATAACGAACTTTGGCACATATTGCTATAATATGACGCCCTTCCAGCTAAAGAACGCTGGAACCACTTATCAATGGCTTGTAAACAATATGTTTGAAAAATAGATAGAGAAAATCATGGAAGTTTATATAGATGATATGCTTCTTCAGTCTTTGAGCGCAGGTGAATATCTTAAGCATTTGCACGAAGTATTTGACATCCTAAGGAGCCTAACATGAAGCCTAATCCTGAGAAGTGCGCATTAGGAGTTAGCTCTGCAAAGTCCTAGGATTTCTGGTGTCATAAAGGGGGACAATAAAATCAAAGCCATCGAAGACATCCCAGACCAGCTATCAAGCATAAAGAGATTCAAAGGCTGACATGAAGGTTGGCCACTATGAGCAGGTTCATTTCCAGGTCATCAGAGAAATGGCATCATTTTTTTGTGCTACTCAAAAAGAAGAAGAACTTCAAGTGAATCCCCAAATATCAACAGGCTTTGAGGGATTTGAAAAGGTACTTTTCAAGCTCTCTATTACTATTAAAGCCGAAGGAATGTGAAAATTGTTAATTACTTAGCAGCCTTGGAGGTAGCGGTAAGAGTTGTTTTAGTCTGTGAGGACAAATGTATACAATCTCTCATTTATTACGTGCATAGAATTTTAGCGGGAGCGGAAACTCGCTATTTTCATTTGGAGAAGATGGCCTTAGCTCTCGTAGTCGTTGCTCGGAAGCTAAGACCTTACTTCCAATGTCACCTGATAGTTGTGGTGACCACCTTTCATCTATGAAATATCCTTCATAAACCTCAACTCTCTGATAGTTTAGACAAATAGGTCGTCAAAATGAGTGAATTTGACATAAATATAAACCTAGGACTGCGATTAAGTCATAAGTTCTGGCCGACTTTGTGGTTTATTTCAATCCAAGATAGCTGCCTCTAGCAACCAAAGAGATAGTAATGGTGTCAGAATCGACATCAGGGGTTCGTACCGTATTTATGGATGGAGCTTCCAATGTAAAAAGGTCTGGGCTCGGCATAGTATTGATCATGCATTCGGGAGATACCCTAAGGAAAGCCATAAGAACGGTCCCTTTGATTAACAATGAAGAAGAGTATGAAGGTTTGATTGTATGACTCAAGTTGGCCCGGAGACTAGATCACGGGGTAATAGAAATCAATGTTACTCCCATCTGGTGGTAAATCAGGTCTACGGGATCTTCGAAGCCAAAGATAAGTTCATGCAATAAATACGTAGTGAAGGTTCAGGATCTACTTGCTCGGATTCGGGAGTGGTCCATTACGCATATACCGAGGGAAGTAAATGCAGAATCAGGAGCATTATCTAACCTTAGCTCATCAACGGAAATAAAGGGATCAAACTCTGGTATGGTAGTACAGCTTATGCATTCGGTTCTAGACACAGATAGCTACTATGAGGTAAACACGAATAATTTGGTCTAGAACTGGAGGAATGAGATCATTGATTATCTCGAATACGGAAAATTGCCCGAAGACCCCAAGGAATCCTGAGCTCTTCGTGCTAAAGCAGTACGATATAGTTTCTATGGAGGCCAATTGTATAGGAAGTCTATCCAAGGCCCGCTAGCCCGATACTTAGGAGCTTCCAAAGCAAATTATGTTATGCGAGAATTCCATGAAGGGATATCTGAAAATCATTCGATCTTTTGGGAGTAGACTCCCTTTGTACTAAATATGGTAAGGGCATGATACTATTGGCCCCGAACGGAATGAGACGCCAAAGCTTTCTCACAAAAAAATGACAAGTATCAACGCTATACACCACTGGATTGCAGAACCATTACACTCAATTTTGTCTCCATAGTCATTCATGAAGTGGGGGATGGATATCGTCGGACCACTGCCCCTGACCCCTTGTAAGGTAAGATGTTCTTTAACTTTAACTAACTATTTTTCTAAATGGGTTGAAGCAGGTTCTTATCAAAAGATCGGCAAACGTGAAGTGGTGGATTTCTTGTGGGAGAACATAGTTTGTAGATTATGAATACCAAAAGAGATAGCCTGCAATAACATGCCGCATTTTATAGGCACAAAGATCACGAAGTATCTTGAAGACTTGAAAATCAAAAGGATCTCATCTTCGGCTTATCATCCAAGCGCAAATGGCCAAGCAGAGTCTGCGAAAAAAGTGATCATGCAAAATCTCAGAAAGAGATTGGAAGCAGCTAAAGAAAAGTGTCCTGAGGAAATGCCATGAGTGCTATAGGCGTACCGAACAATGGCCAAATCGACCACAAGAAAGACTCCTTTATCCCTTATGTACGGAGCAGAAGCCTTGATCTCGGTGGAAGTAGGGGAACCTAGCTTGAAATATTTCGAGAAAAATGAAGAGGCAAACAACGAAACAATGTTAGTCAATTTTAAGTTACTCGATGAGCGCAAGGACTTGGTGCATATAAGGATGGCAACTAAAAAATAGAGAAATGAAAAATATTATAATCGATGCCAACCTCCATTATTTCAAAGTGGGAGACTTTGTTCAAAGGAAAGTAACTCAAAGAACTCAATGCAGAAAAGCTAGGTCTAATATGGGAAGGCCCATACCGGGTTTTAGCTGTCATCGGGAAAGTTCATACTAGTTGGAGAATCAA
Organism: Nicotiana benthamiana; assembly: GCA_034376525.1. NCBI lineage: Eukaryota > Viridiplantae > Streptophyta > Magnoliopsida > Solanales > Solanaceae > Nicotiana > Nicotiana benthamiana. Next base: position 41,047,717 of record CM067339.1, on the reverse strand, counting down.
GGTGGAGAAAAGTTTCCAAACAGCTGGAATATGGCTCACCTCAAGAGATACTATTGCTGATGAATGTTGCATATACTTACAGTATGTGCTGCACTATTTTTCACTTCATCTAGTTTTATCCCATTTGAATTTTTATGGCAAGGTTTTTAACGAGGCAGCAACGAAAAGTATATTACAAAGAAGGTTTCAATAGAAAAAATAAGACCTTTTAATAGCAAGGCACATAAGCGAAGAGCCACTTCGGAAAGGTTAGGTAATCTTTGGCTCGATAGCAAAATTCCCACCAGGAAGTTAAGTTTGTCAAGCAAAGGTTACTCAGCTGTTCACAAGTGCAAACCACTAAGGTATTATTAGGTAGTCTTTGCTCTATCGCATAAATTCCTAAAGGGAAGTGAAATTTGTTACCGAACTGAAGATTATCTAGCAATTCATTAGTGGGGTCCTTGAAGATGCAAAACTTCTAGTGTTCAAATTCGCATTCGAACATTGGGAGGGGATGATATGAGGATATGATAATAATGATTGCCACGTCAACTGGAAAATATAATTGTATCATCGTGACTAGGGACTACGCGATCAGCTCCGTAGAAACAAGTTTACAAATTAGCTACAAGAAATGGCAATGTCTTTTGTTGCACAACGAATGCATATGTACTTTTGAAAATGAAAGGAATAAAGTAAAGTCCTTTTATTTCTATCTTGTTTCTTGTTTGAATGATGAATTGATTTTGTCATTTGAAAGTTAAAAGAATTTCAAATGCTAGTGCCCTAATGAACATGAGACGTCATTTTCAAGACTACCGTAAACATAAGAGGACATTATCTTATAAAAACCCTCACGTTAAAGGGTTGATTTCAGAAAAACTTATGCGCTGAATCCAAATGCTTTCGGGGGAAAATGCACCAGAATCCTTGCACAAAAAGATGCAAAAAACAAACTTGCACAGATACTTAAACGAAAAAAGACATAAACTTGCACAAAATACTTAAGCAAGAAATAACTTAAAGATTAAAACTTGCATAAAGGTTCAAACAAAAGAACGCAGAAAAACTAATGCAATACTTGAGAAAAAGATATTTTATTCCTAATAAAAGTGCCAAAAGGTACAGGTACAAAAGTTGGAAAAAGAAATGAAAAGCTAAACTGCTGCATCTCCAGAACCCAAAGGAAGAGAAGCATCTGCCCCACAAGAGAACTCGGTAGATCCGTCGCGGTTTGATATCTTGGCCTTCATCATTTTGTCCCTCAACATCATAAACTTTTGGTTCCTATCCACTTCCTAAAAACTCAAAACTAGAACCAAAAGAATTGGCAGCATCAGGCCTGGCCGGATGACCTCATTTTGCGGCTAACTACAACTCAAAGGCCTTAGCAATTTCGACGTCAAAATCTATGACACCCACTTTGGCCTCTTCCAAGGTTTTTCTCCTCATAATATACATAGAATGCGTTTTCTCAACAATGAGGGAAGTCGCTTGGTGCTGAAGTTCTTATTTAAGTTGGTTAACCTCGGAAGGAAGATTCTCCCACGTGGATCTAACAGATCGGAGACTAACATCGAAATCACAGAGAGTGGAGCTGAAAAGTCTGTTATGCTTGATGGTCCTTTTATACTTCTTCTCCAACTAGCACTTTTCACCCCGACAGCAGCATGCTCTTCAGTTTTGGAGTTCAAGGCTGCCTCCAAATTATTTAGTCTTTCAACGGAGAGAATCTTACTATCAGATGCAGCAAGAACAACACTATAGATGTCAGCGCATTTGACCTTAGCCTCTTCAAATTAAACCCTCAGCGTGGTGATCTTTTGTCTAAGGGTCTCTACTTCTTTCTCACTTTGCAACAAATGAGCCTCCAACGTCACAGTCTCTGCAACTTTGGCTTCTAGTTCTAATAGGTGAGCAACATTTTGGTCTCGCTCGGCCAAAAGGTGATCCTGCTCGAAAGTAAGTTCCTTCTTTTCTCGTATCAACCTTTGGAGGCTCTCGGAAAAAAGAAAATTGGCCTGCGAAACAAGAAAGGAAAACTCAAAATGATACTAAATCAAAGATAGAACAAATGACAAAGGAAATGAAGAATATACCACTGTGGTTATGCATAGCATTGTTCAACTAGCACTCTCCCGAAAGGTGTTAGAAACTACGCTTTACGCTAGAGGGGGGTGAATAGCGTATTAATAGAATTTAGCGTTTTCTTGCGGAATTTAAACTTTGCAGGAAGTAAAATAAATGCAGAAAAATAAACTTACACAAAGATGTATACTGGTTGGCCACCAACGTGGTTAGTCCAGTCCCCGAGAGACTCTCTCGAGATTTTTCACTATCTTGTTAAGCTTAAGGGTGCTCAACAAACCGTTACACACTTGAGGACACAAGCCTCAAACAGTTGCTCGGAGATCGCAATCTCAAAGACTTCAACCAAGGAAACGCAAGTTCCTTGAAACAAGAGAATCGCAATTCTCTTACAAGTATATCAAATACTTGGACACTCACTTAACTAAAGTACTCCTTATTGAGTAGATATGAGTAAAAGAATATGTTCAAGATCACAACAACTTTAAGCAATAATATGGCTCTCAAAAGCTTTATAAAATGAGTAGAAAATGAAGAATAATTGAATGAAAGCTTATAGCAATGTAATGATCAGTTTGTGTATGTTGTTGTTTTTAAAACACTGAAATGAAGCTGTATTTATAGTTGAAAAAGTTGGTTCAACCGTTGTCTAATTGCCAATTAAGAGTTGCTGAAATTACTCAGTGATAATCGATTATTAAGACCAAACAATCGATTATCTGCCAGTCAGTTTAAAAATCAATCCCAGATTTAACGCTTCACAATCGATTATACATAATCTATAATCGATTACTTTAGCAACGTTCTAAAAATCATTTCCAGATTTTAAGCAAAACATCGATTATATAAAATCAATAATCGATTACTTCAGCAACGTTCTAAAAATCATTTCCAGATTTTAAGCAGAACATCGATTATATAAAATCAATAATCGATTACTTCAGCAACGTTCTAAAAATCATTTCCAGATTTTAAGCAGAACATCGATTATCTAGAATCAATAATCGATTACCTTATGGTATTTGAAAATCATTTGACAACGGCTAGCTTCAACAATCGATTATCCTTTGCAACAATCGATTACTTGTTATTTTCTGAAAATCATAAAACTTACTGTCTCAGTGATAATCGATTATCTAAAGACATAATCGATTACTTAATTAAATTTAAAATCACTGGAAGACATCAACTCAACACAATCGATCACCATTAGTTCATAATCGATTATTTTGAGTATTGAAAAACTTTACCTCAACAACAATCGATTGTCATTTGTTCACAATCGATTATCATGCAGATTTGGAAAAACCTGATGTTCACTGTCTTACTCACAATCGATTACCATTAATTCATAATCGATTGTCATGCAGTCTTGGCTCAGAAACAATCGATTATCATAAGTACATAATCGATTATTTTAGCCCAGATTTTTGAGGCATGTTTAGAAAACATTTTGTCTAATGTAAATATGCATGATTTAAAATCTTTTTGACACAGAATTAAATATGCATGATTTTGGAAAATAGTTTTATGAGAGAGGCCATACTATGAGTCAAGTTATAGGATCGAGATTACAATTTTAGAACAACTCAATAACAATTAAAAGCTATATCTTGAACTTCAATCTTATTCGCAACCATTGTGCGCTTGTACTTGAATTCCGTCATATATCAATTTTTGCTTCGTTTGTCATTCATCAAAACCTACAAAAGAGTACACGTTTAGTATATTGCATTGAGAACGTGTTTCTAACAAAAGGCCTGTATCTTTCCAATCTTTTTCTAAAGCTAAAGGCTTTGGATAGTTAGCAAGTTCCACTAGCTGGGACAACATATTACATTCGGTAGTGATCGAGAGATTAACGTTCATCCTCCTTTGTGAATCTTCTGAGAGGGCGGCATAAGTTTTCCCCAAATTCCCATGAATTGGGGACTGGGGAAGAAGAACATCCTATTATCGGATAGATGTGGCGTGGAGATGATGTAGCAGTTCCCGGTGGAAGAGTCGGTGAAGAAGGTGATAAAGCAATAGCGTTAAGGGGTGAGAAGCAGCTATGGCAAAGGCAGTGTTGGTTGCAGGTTGCTCATCAACTAAAGACGGTAGGGGACCAGCACTCAGCCTCACGGTACCAGGCGCAACAAGCAAGATCGGGTAATGGGTGTTGGCATTTTTTACGATGTCAAACTCCCCCCAGAGTGCCGAGACATCATGTTCAGTTGGTGTAACTAACTCAATAGGTTGAGCATTCAATTGAGTAGATGAGGATTGTCGTATTCTCTATAGAGAAGCCCTCTCATCACTGGATTCTCCATCATAATCAATCATCACAGTATCTATGGTCTGCCAGAGTGGAGGGCTCATCACCACGACTTCCAAAGATAAGTCGGGGGAAGCATTCTTCGCTCTCTTATTCTTCCCCCAACCGTGGAAAAACGCCTTCTTATTGGTTGCTTGTTCTCCGTCCGGGGACTTCGAGAAGAAATACTTTCACCCAAAGAAGGCCCGGAGACGCTTGTTGAGTAAGCGTCTCCTGAAATAACCTCACTGCATCAGCAGGATCAACCAAAACGTACTCCTCGGGGACGACAACCAAGCCCTGGGGTAAACTTGAATTTGGCAAAGAGAGAAAGATTTAATTAATTTCCTCACAAAAAAACGAAGGACGAGATGAGTCTAAATTACCATGATTTTTGGCCTTTCACCCATATTTTAGGGCCATTTTTTTCCATGTTTGGTTTTTGGGCGTAGTGACATCCAAGATTATCTGGATCCACTGTTCCAAGTCTTCAACCCTAGATAGAACCCACCGAGTTGCTGAAACAAGCGAAAGAAGGGTCAACAAGGATATGAGAAGACTACTAATGAAAGAAATATTAAACAAGGAACTTACGAGCGCGGATCCATGATTCCAGAAAGGATGAAGTCATTTCAAGAATGATATATGTGGCAACTGCAGCGAACTATTTCATCCGGCTATGGTTGTTCTCATCATCCATACTAGATATTAGAGCATGGTGGTCGTGCTTACTGAAGTTTATCATTCCTCCGCAAAGATTTTGGGGGAATAGAGGTTCATCAGGTGAGCTAGGGATAGCTCCTCTCCCATTTCTTGTCAGAACCACCAAAGACAAGCAATTATCCTCCACACGAAAAGACTTACTTAGCGGAGGCAGAACTCCGCAATGACGGAGTCAAGCTCTCCACTCAGAGAAAATACTCCAAAAGCAAAGGGATACGTGTAAAAGTATGTAAAATCATCCTTGGGTAGAGTTACCCGCTCCGCCAGATCAGGAGCGATAATGTCTAAGTCCTGGCAACAGCAATCTTCCTTCACATCAGGAATTGTGAAAGGATATATGAAAGAAGGGTATCTGACAATAACTCATGTACAAAGGTTAGCAAAAGGAAACTTCTCTTCGAAATATTTGGTGGTAATCAGGTTCTTTGGGACGATAATACTCACTGTAAAGGGAGCGACACCATCAGCCTTGCCTTTGTTCTTTTACGAACTAGGTTTTCTTGAAGAAGAGACCATTTCTTATCAGGTTAAGGATTTTTTTCTCAAAGAAGGAAGTAAAAGAATGGTTAAAGACGAAATATGAGTTGAGTAAAGAAAGCCTTAGAAAATTTAGACTGTTATGAAGTGTAAATGAAGAAAGTTGATGCGTAAAAGTGAAGGTATATGCGGCTAAACTAACGGTCATAATTACCTTGATAGCTGACAAAAGTAACGCAGAATCGTGGGATGACGCATATTTGAGGCATTAAATGCGGAGAGATATGCATCTAATTAACCGTTAGAGGCTTTTCAGAGGGAGTTAGTGAAACTCCCGCCAAAAAGAATGTTTCTACCACCTTTCTGGTGACACAAGGTTATGTCACCAGAACGCAGGGGGATTATCCTTATAGGGTAAAATATGTTATGAAAAGTGATCGCATAAGGGAAAGACACATGGAGTCGAAGGCAGAGGATAGCTAAAATCGAAAGCAACTACTCCGTGAGAATGGTGCTCATAAAGATGAAATAAATGCATGTCGTCCGGTAGCATTTAATGAAGAATATTCTACAACATTTAGTACGTTGCCGGTTATAAAGAATTTGGCATTCATGCCGACGTTACACATTCTTCAATGGCCCTCATAATTGACATTAAAGAAGGGGTTGATCCTAGGACCTTGTTTCCTAAGTGCAGCTATAAATAGTGAGCTTTATTATCATTACACGGGACACGAATTTTCTGGCAAACTTATGCTACTCCCTCCGGTTCACAATAAGTGTCCAATTTCCTTTTAGCACGCCCATTAAGAAAATACTAAATCCTATATAAAATACCTAGTATGACAAAACTACCCCTAATTAAGCATTTAATATGAGGAGTAAGAAAACTTTTTAGGGATATGTACATAGGGGTTATTTTGTAAAAGCAAATTGAATTTTTTCTTAATTACATAACTGGACACTTATTTTGAACCAAAATGAAAAAGCAAATTGGACATCTATTGTGAACCAGAGGGAGTACAATCTATTTCAAAGTTTAATACAATTTTATCTTCATGGTCTTTGATTTCTTCATTGTTGTGCCCGGAGGCCTGTTCCTGGGATTACTGTTTTTGTTATTTTTATCTTCATCCCAAGGCTAAGTACTGCATATTTATTTAATTCTTGCTCTTTATTTCATCACAGGTGTGTTCGGAGACCCTGTTCCCGGAACTACTGTTTATGTTATTTTTATCTATATCCCAAGGCTAAGTATTGCATATTTATTTAATTCTTCTATTATTTCTATAATCAAATTAATTCAATTATCGAGAACCCATTTATAAATTTAACAGTACCATTTTACGGGTAAACAATATCACTGTTGCATTCTTTAACATCCTCATCTATTGAGATCTTAGAGTCGTCACTAGAGACAAACTATCTTGGGACATAAACCCACCATTTGCATTTTCATGAGTAGCAATCAACTACTGCACCTTGGTACTAACCCCAACCATGATATTTGTAAATAAAATATGTAGCCAAATAATTATATACCATTTATAAAAAAAATCAAGAATGACGATGGAGAATTCAGAAGCAAAATAAATGCACGGCATGTTCCTTTAACTATGACTATAATAGATTATTAGTGGAATTTTAAAAACCAAATTATTTACAAAACTTCCACATTCGAGCTGAAGTTTAATATTTATCTTCACCTAGTTCTAGTTCAGGCCACATTGTCATTCGCCACACTCAAGCGTAGATTTGAGAAAAGAAAGTACAAACTCTGCAGGCTGCCTAAGGGTTAGTTTAGTAATTTTAATAACCTTACTAACGTGTTAAATACCCTCCAATCTATAATACAACGGTAGTAAGTATTTAGTTTTAAAATAATAGGGATGTTTCGGGAGTTTTAATACAGGCGAATTTAACGTAATTTATTCTTGAAGTTAATAAATAAATAAAAAATCGGAAACCCTACGAACCATTAATGTAAGGTGGAGTGCTTAAACAACTATTCTTAAGACTACAACTAATATTTAGGAATTAACGTAGTTATTTTGTCCTGAAATTTTAAATTGAAAATTATAATTTAAAAAAAAAGATATTTATATCCTGAAAGATTAAATACAAAAACTGAAATTCATGATGGAATGACTAATAGCACCCTTTTAAACTGGCTACCAGGTGTCATTTTAACTTATTGGCCTGACTCCGTATATCGATGTCTAAAAGGCTCAAATTGGCCCATGAAGCAATGATGGACTCGGGTATATTTGATGTGTATAACATTAATTACATTATTTTTACTCTTTTATACGAAGAAGTGCATGGTTAACCACTAATTTTATATATATATATATATATATATATATATATATATATATATATATATTATTTAAAATATCTTTAGTCTTTAGTCATTGCTTTAATAAACCTTAACTGTCCGAATAAAATACCCTTTTGTTCATGTCCTTAACTTTTAAACTTAACTTCAGGACTTTTGGACTACATGTCCTTAACTTTTGACCTTGGGACTCTAAGTTCAGGACTACATGTCCTTAACTTTTGAACTTAACTTGAGGACTACATATCCTTAGCTTTTGAACTTGTAATTCTAAGTTCAGGACTACATGTCTTTAACTTTTGAACTTGGAACTAAAACCAAACAAAATAGGAAAACTATCCCACATAAATAAATCACATTGGTTAAAACAGAGTTCGTTGTGATTTGGGGCCTACTCTCTTCTCTCACATTCTTCTATCCAAACAAAAGCCTAAAATAATACCAAATTTCATCTCATGGATTTGGTTCGTGGTGAAATTGTTGGTCAAGGAAGTTTTGGAAAAGTCAGTTTTGCAATACCCACAAAGCAGAGTACTCAAATTCTTCTATTGATGGTAGTAAGATCATCTTGAGCCTTTTTTTTCCCCAGTTCCTGTACGTGGAATGATTTCCAGTGAGTAAAGTAGTCTGGGAGAAAAATAAGCCCTACCCACTATCAAGAGTTTCTTACTCGGTACTCTCAACAACAAGAAGAAAGGCGTATTTTCGTTTGGGAAGGAATGTGTAACACTGTCTTTCTATATTAGTTTTAATAAACTAGTGGCTACTTTTGCTCAACATTAAAAATACTACATAAAAAGTAAATACCACTTTAAAAATAACTACCCCACACAATTTTTACCTTTTATACACACGCATCTCTATAATGAAACCAAATTGACCCTTTTTATATATAAGGAATTAATCCTTATATCTCATATGATAGCAATTTAACGGTGAGTAGCCTGGTTATTTTATAGCCTCAAACCTTTGGCCTTCCCTTCCTAATTTCAAGCATTCTGTTTCGCATATCAATATGAGTTGAAAGAAATCAAAAACACCTTATACATTATTTTGTAATGCCATCTTTTTAAATTAGGAGAAAACACCAAAAAAGAACTTGATGCCACATACCCTTTTGATCTTAATTTCCAAAAATGTGATTGAAATAAGGTATAGGAGGAGAAAAATCAATAGCAAATAAGGAACAAGAGAAGAGATTATAAGATTGCAATCAAGAATAGAAGAGAAGAGAGAGAGAGAGAGCTAGAATTGCTCTATTTCTTTGATCTTTGTTTTTACCCTTTTTCCATTCATTCATGGGAAGGAACATTCCTTTAGGAGAGGTTCATCCCATTCATCATCCTATTGTATATTTTTCATTTATGATTGCTTGTATTTCTGCAACAATTGCTATATTTTCATCACTTTGTGGTTCCTTAACTAAAAAAAAATCACCTCTTCCAACCCCTTTTAATAATACTAGAGGTAATAATGACACTCCATTTGGTATTAGTACCACATCTCCAAATGAGGAAACATCTCCAAGATATGATGTATCATTCAAAAGAATTGATCAAGATTCAAATGATCAATCACAATTACAAGGAGAACAGTCTACATATTTTCAACAAGCATTGCCACCACCACCTTCTATGAGGACAACTTCATCTAATAATTCTCATTTAAGGGCTAATTCTGTGACTCCTTCTAGCCATTCAAGATCAAATTCAAGTTCATCACAAGGGAAATCATCTACAAGTGTTGGCATGAATAAGGTATTTGGGAGTTCATTAGGATCGAGGCAATCGTCGCGACGAGAAGATTCTAATTATGATAAGAAGAGAGACAAGAAATTGAAAGATGAAGATTCAATTTGGAAGAAGCAAATAATTTTAGGAGAGAAATGTAAAGTTCCTCCTGCAGATGAAGATGATGATACCTTTCTTTATGATGAGAATCGGAATAGAATATCTGCCTATCATCCCAAAACACCTATTGGATTGGCTATTTCTCGACAATCTTCAAATGTAGAGGAAGATGCAATTCCAAAATGAAGAACATAAGAATTATAGAAGTGAAGAAAATAGGTTGGAACATAACGGAACATCACCATCGAATTTAAAGAAACAAAAAATACTATTTTGTTTCTTGATCGTATTATAATGTTGGTCATGGAGAATGGTAATTTATTATGATGATAATAGTAGCTCATCAAAATTGGGCATGGACGAACCTTGACTCGACCAACGTTGATGGTGAAAAAGAAAAACTTCCCTCATCACTTCATCACGGGGTACATGGTTAATTTCTACTGTCATGTGATCTCCTTTATGGTACGATAATTAAAATCATGATACTTTATTATCTTATATTTCAGCAATGTCTCCGGATCCAAATATAGCTTCATATTTGGTCATGTTTATTAACTAAGAAAAGGAAGAAATTATCTGACATTTATATAACTACTACTTTATATACTTGCAATGCATGTTAGCTCTCTTTTTTTGTTTTTGTTAGCAGCTTGTTTAGCTTTCTTTTCAATCATCTGTTTACAATTATCTCTTTTTTCAATTCTTGAATTAATTCTCTTAGAATAGATAATATTATGCAGTCTTATCGAACATATATGAGATCAAAGTTCATCATCTCATGATATAATTTTTCTTGCGGCTCATAGTAGTATATTCCATATTTTTATTGAAATATCATCACTTTTCGCTCAATCTAATACTATCACATTTACTATATATGTAGTTAGAGGTGTACAAAGAAAACTGATGAACCGTATCAATTCAATAATATTCGAGTCAAATCGGGAAAAAAAATCCATTGTGGTTTGGTCATAGAAATTTTTTACAATTATATAAATTTTTAAAAATATTTAATACATATAAATATTTATTGTAATGTAACTTATAAATATTTTTTAAAACTTTTTCACAATTTTATCTTTTAACGTATTATTTTAAGTTTGGACTTAATATTCTTGAATGGTAAATAAATTTTAAAGCCCATAAATTGTCACGACCCAAATCCCAAACCCAGTCGTGATGGCGCCTCTTATGAATACAAGGCCAGCCAACAAAACAAACGCTTCCTTTTAATAGTTATTTAACATTTATAAAGCTAAAATATGATTAGCATAATCAAAAGTGCGAAAAATAACAATAACAACTGGGAACCATCCTGTCATAGCCCTACATCGGGGTGTCACTAGTCATGAGCTACAATAGAATTCGCTAAAGAACTACAAGTCCGGAAATGGGAAACAAAGTCTGAAATTATTATGAACATAATAAAATAAGGGAGACGATCCGGTGCCGAGGACGCTAGCGGTCACCTGCTCAGCTACAATAACAAATCTTCAATCCGCTAATAACCCTCTACCGGGCGAACAATACATGCAACTGCATGCGTGGTGCAGGGAGTAAAGTGAGTATTCCCAACTCAGTGGTAATAAGAGTAAATAATAACTGAGCGGCAAGAAATCACGTAAGAGCACACCAGCATGCAATATGGGATAGCACAACTCTTTTAGAAAAACAGTAAGTCTGGGAAAAATCCTTTAGAAAATATCCAGCTCAGTTTAAAATCTCTTTTAGAAATGATCTTTTCAACGGTTGCGAATATACTTTCAAAAATAATTTGTGACACTATGCACAGAAATTCGCCCCTCGGGCAATATCCTTGTTCCTGGTTAGCCACTTGGGCCCAACGGTCAATGATCAGATAATACTAGCACAACAGATAAATACCTCGAGAAATATCACAACAATAACAAACAATGAACAAATTCATGAATGCAATGCAATGCAAATGATGGTACATTCCAGTACCCATTGCGGTATGCAGCCCGAGCCATCCATATTTATTTATCGTAGACGGCGCTCACTGGGGGGGGTGTACGGACTCCGGAGGGGCTCCTACAGCACAAGCGCAATATACTGGTCAGTTAATGTTACCTGACTGGTCAGCCAATGTTACCTGACCAATTTATATCATACAGTGCCATTATTACCACTGTTCCAAGTATATATTTCAGTGTCATTGTTACCACTGTTTCAAGTATAACATACAGTGTCATCGTTACGACTATTTCAAGTATATATTACAGTGTCATTGTTACCACTGTTTCAAGTCACTTTATTATCAATCCAGAAAATAATATAGTAAGCTCCTTGGGCATTTACAAAATCGAAGTTTCCATCCTAAAATGCATTTAAAATATCATTTAAGTTTTCAAAACATAGAAATACGGCTTGGTTCGCAAAACAGCATTTAAAACCTTGGGCTGAAGTTAGATGATATGCAAATCATGCTAAGTAGTAATATCAATCCTCGAAGGATTTTACAAGTCGGCACAAGGCCCCAAATATGGCAATCAGACCAAATTATGATGATAACAAGTAATTCCAGTCGAATACCCAGTAAAATCAACAACCGGGATGGACCAAGTCACAATCCCCAACGGTGCTCTACCCCACGCTCATATCCGGCATGCAAGTCACCTCAATACAATACTATGATGTGCAAATCCGGGGTTTCAAACCCTCAGGATATCATTTACAAGTATAAGTCACCTCAATACAGCCAAAAGTCTAGATCGCAATGCCCTTGCCTCTCGAATTGGCCTCCTCGTGCGACGAATCTGCCCAAAATCACACAAACATCGATGAAGCTCGATTTCCAAAAGGCGGGGTTTTTACCATACATATCTGGGACTTTCCTCTTAATGGTACTATAATAATCCACTACTCTTAGGTAAACTTAAATCCACAATACAACATTCAATATGGCTAATATTAGTAATAAATTCCATAATTTATGCCATGTAGGCATATTATCAAACACCTTATAGGTATAGATATTTACACCTTATTACTACACTATTGGTTCCTCCAACTATCACCATTAACCAACAATTCATCCCACTACTATGTTTTAACAATTTATACTCCTAACATCGCATGTGTGATCAACCATTCACACCCAAACCAATAAAAATTTCATCAAATAAATACCTTTAAATTCCTACCATATTCATGTATTTAAATTGGGAATTTACGGCTTCCAACAACCATACTATAAGCTTTAATACATGATTCATACTCATATTCTCATAATATATCCATATATTTAAATCTAAGGTGTAGGATTTACCTTTTGGAAGAAAATCTTACAAAATCCTTCTTTGGGTTCTTGAAAGAATTTCTTGAAAAATCTAGGTGTTTATACAAATATTTCATCAATATTAGTGTAAGAATAATGGAATTTTACACCAAGTTAGTGAAGATTGCTTACCTTGAAGATGGGAGGGGTTGGAGGTCTTGAGAGGGTGAAGAAAACCCCCAAAAATCGACCTTGGATCACAAAATATGAAGGAAATGTGATACCCCTTCGGTTTTTACACAGACCAGGGGTATTTTAGATATTTTACATGTTTCCCCGCTGTCCACAACGTTCTTCCGCGGTCCAACCCGCGGTTCCGGGCAGTATGCCCCGCGGTCCACCTCGCGGCCGCGCGCTTGGGCGCTCTAGTGATGCGTGTCCAGTAAAATGGGCATAACTTTTTGTATACACCTTTAAATGACAAACGGTTTGCTGCGTTGGAAACTAGACTCAAATGTCTTTAATTTAATAGGTTATAAATAATGGTGACAAAGGTGAAATGCATCATCAGTCGATCAAAGTGGATGAGAATACTTGTCAACCTATACGAAGACTTCAATTCTCAGAATGCAATGAAGCTAGGGTTTCATCCCCAACAGTAGCCGAAGTTGTGCAAAGAAATCGGAATGCTCAGATGGTCAAACCACTTACGTTTGTTTCACCTACTGACCGAGAAGGTAAGAAGGTTGTTAAACTCAGTGAGGATGATCTCAAACCTCAAATTGATTATTGGAAAACTTCCTTAATTGGATATGTTATTGGTGACAAGCCTCTCGAGAAAGCTATAGAAAACTTTGTGATGCATGTATGGAATTTTCTTTCTAAACCGCAAATTTTGATGCATTATGAGGAATATTGTATTTTTCGATTCAATTCAGTAGCAGACAGAGACAAGTAATACAATCTGGTCCTTATTCCTTTAGGAACAAACCTCTGGTGTTGAGACCTTGGGAACTAGATTTCTCCTTCCAAAATGACATCTTAAGCACAATTCCAATCTGGATCAAATTCCCTGGCCTTCCTGTGGGATACTGGTCAACTGAGGCTTTAAGTAAGATGGCAAGTGCAATTGGGAATCCCCTGTATACCGATAAGTATACAGCTCACTATGAGAAGATATCTTACGCCAGAATCCTTGTAGAAGTGGATGCTACACAACCCCTTCCAGAACAGATTAAAATTGAAACACCATTTGGGCCAAAGATACAAACAATTGAGTATGACTGGAAACCTCTATTTTGTAACCATTGTTTGAAGTTTGGGCACGACAAATAACACCAACAATGAAGCAGATAAAGAACAGATAGCAGTGGATCAGCCTAAAAGACAGAGAAATAGAGGAAACAGGAGACTTAAAATAGGCAGACAAGAATGGAAGGTTAAGCAGACTCAAGCACCAAGTACATTATAGGAGCAGGTACCAGTTGTAGATGAATCCTTTAAGGAGACTGCCAAAGATAGTGAACTACTGTATACAACTCAAATGGTGACCTCTCAAAATGAGGAACAATTTGCCCCTGATATTCAACAGAGGTATCCTGGAACTTGCAGTGTGCCTTCTTGTAGCATTATAAATGAATGCCTTAAGGGGAAAGCAATTGCTGATACAGTAGATGATGGCAGAAGAGGACAACAGAGTGATCCTGGTCCATCTCATTCCAACCCCAAGATACTATGATCATAGTGACTTGGAACATCAGGGGGCTCAACCAACCCCATAAATAGCAAGAACTGAAGACCTTCCTTGCTGTAAACAAAGTAGATGTTATGGGTTGTATTGAAACTAGAATTAAGGAACACAAAGCAAAACAAATCCAAGACAAAGTTGCAAGAGGCTGGAAAATACAATGCAACTACTCTCAAGCTGTGAATGGGAGAATCTGGCTGTTCTGGAGACCTCATATCCAGGTCACCATTTCCCAAATGACTGACCAATTCATGCAATGCCTCATTGAAGATCCAATTAGAAAAGTTAGAATTCATTTAAGTGTAGTATATGCCCAGAATAATGTTAACCAAAGACACC
The DNA here is from genome assembly GCA_034376525.1 of Nicotiana benthamiana. Classification (NCBI taxonomy): domain Eukaryota; kingdom Viridiplantae; phylum Streptophyta; class Magnoliopsida; order Solanales; family Solanaceae; genus Nicotiana; species Nicotiana benthamiana. The sequence goes on along the minus strand of CM067339.1, from coordinate 41,032,636 downwards.
AGTTGTGGACTGATCTGAGGAACATTCATATACCCAGTCAAGACCCTTGGTTACTTAGTGGTGATTTCAACAATGTCTTGAGCTCTGAATATAGAATTGGTTCCCCTGTTACTAAAGCTGAAATAAAAGGGTTTAAAGATGTCATTAATGATCTACAACTCCCTCCTCTCAGATCAAAGGGTTGGCACTACACTTGGACAAATAAGTAAGGTACAACTACAAGAGTTTATACTAAGATTGATTGGGCCCTGGGCAACTACCAGTGGACACAGAATTATGGTCACCTAGAAGCTGATTTCATGAATCCTTCAGTTTCAGATCACTCTCCAATTCTTATCAAAGTTGGAGGCCATCAACTACTACATCCCAAACCATTCAAATTTTTCACTAATGTTATGGAACTGCCACAATTCCAACACATCATCCACACTGTTTGTCAAACAGATCACATGGGATCATCTTTGCAGAAGATCTGGAGCAAACTAAAAGTTATGAAGCAGCAATTAAGGGAATTGAATGCATACATGGCTACATATAAGCAAAGACTTGTGCAGGCCAGAGAGGAACTGGATATTACCCAACACCAACTTCAGAAATGCTTAGTTTCACAACTACTGTTTGATAAAGAGAAAGCATTGCTGGAAGAAATTGAGAAGTGGTGTTCTGTGGAGGAGCAGGTTATGAGACAGAAATCCAAAGCTGTTTGGATTGAATGTGGAGATGCAAACACAAAATATTTCCATGCCCAATGGAAAATCAGAACATCTCAGAATAACATTACCTCAGTGTACACTGATTCTGGAATCAAGCTCACTGACCCTAAAGAAGTGGAACAGGAATTTATCACTGTATTCCAATCACTGATGGGAGACTGTGCAAAGGAACTGACTTGTGTGAACACTAAAATCATCAAAGAAGGCCCTTGCCTTTCTAGAACTCAGCAAGCAGTGCTTATCCAGGAACTTACAATGGAGGAACTCACAGACACTATTATGGAGATGCCAAAAGATAAAGCCCCTGGGGTGGATGGTTTCCCAGTGGAATTCTTCACTAAAAACTGGGATGTAGTTAGAGAGGACATATTTGCTGCTGCTAAGGAATTCTTCACCACTTGCACAATGCCTCCATTGATCAACACTACTGCCATTACCCTTGTTCCTAAGGACAAGACACCTGCAACTGTGAAAGACTACAGGCCTATAGCATGCTGCACTACATTGTATAAAATCATCTCCAAAATAATCACCAGAAGACTGAAAAATGTGCTTGGGAAACTAGTTGGACAGGCTTAGTCAGCATTCCTTCAAGGGAGAAGCATTGTTGATAACATTATTCTCAGCCATGAAATATTCAAAGGATATTCTAGGAAAGCAATATCACCTAGGTGTGTCCTAAAGGTGGACCTGAGGAAGGCATATGATACACTGGAATGGAGCTTCCTAGAACAAATCCTGCTTGGCATAGGCTTCCCAGCTAAGTTTACTCAATGGATAATGGCTTGTGTGACTACTGTATCCTACTCCCTGGTTCTGAATGGAGGACTCACTAAACCATTTAAAGCCAAAAGAGGCATTTGAAAAGGAGACCCTATGTCTCCATATCTGTTTGTATTGGCTATGGAATATCTCAACAGGGTGTTGGGACAGTTGCACAGAAATGGCAATTTCAACTTCCATCCTAAATGCAGGAAACTAAATTGTTCTCATATTTGCTTTGCTGATGATTTACTACTGTTTTGTAGAGCTGACCTACTCTCTGTGAAGATCTTAAAGGATGCATTTACTACATTCTCTGATGCCTCTGGCCTCCAAGCAAACAATTCAAAGAGTGCAGTCTACATAGCAGGAGTACAACAATCTGTCAAGGAGCAGATACTGGAGGAATTGGGATTTACTGAGGGGAAACTCCCTTTCAGATACCTTGGAGTCCCTCGACTCCAAGAAACTAGCTGCCTGTCACTACATGCCTATAATTGAAAAGATTACTGCAAAAATAACCTGCTGGTCTACTAAGCTTCTTTCTTATGCAGGTAGATGTCAATTGATTAAAGCAGTTATATTTGGCATACAATCTTATTGGGCTCATATCTTCATCCTACCAATGAAAATTCTGAAAGCTGTGGAGAACATATGCAGAACCTTCTTATGGACTGGTAATGTTACTCTATCCAGAAAAGCTCCAGTGGCATGGGAGAAAGTGTGCAGACCTGTATCTGTTGGTGGACTCAACATCATTGACATGACACTATGGAACAGGGCTGCAATAAGCAAACAGCTCTGGAACTTAGCCAACAAGAAAGACTGCTTATGGATAAAATGGGTACACAGCTACTATGTTAAGAAAAAAGACTTGGAAACTATGACCACTCCTAAGGCAGCCTCTTGGGTAGTGAGGAAAATACTGGATGGTAGAGCTATTGTCATGGGCAACCAACTTACTCAAGGCAGCCTCTTTCACACACTGCATAGTTTCTGTACAATGGAGCACTTCCAAGTTCAGAAACTATACCACACGCTGCTGCCAAAATTCAACAAAGTTCCATGGAGGAATATGCTTCTTCTTACCAATGCTCAACCAAGATACAGATTCATTGTATGGTTAGCTGCACAGAAAAGGCTTCCTACTGTAGACAGATTGATGAAGATAGGCATCCAAGTCCCTGCCAATTGTACATTCTACCATCAACAGACAGAAAACTTCGATCACCTCTTCTTTGAATGCTCAATCACAAGGAGGTTATGGACTAGACTTTGCCTCTGCCTAGGACATCATAGAGCAGTAGGTACCTGGGAAACTGAATTGCAATCGATATGTACTAAGGCAAAAAGTAGAGTGGCCCTAAATGCTATAACATCTTGTGTGTTCATCAACACAATTGCACTTATATGGAGGGAAAGGAATAGAACCAGATTTGAATTGAATAAGTATGAAGAAACTCATGTCTGTAGAGAGATCGCCCTTCTTATTCATATCAGAGGCAGAAAATGCAATCGATGGAAGAATGGCTTGAGGCAAATAGATAGATTGCCTTAGCTATACTGTATGAAATCCCTGTACTGAGTATAATAGTGATTCCATTAAAGGACTCAGTCTAGAATGATGTAACTAGTTGGAGCAAGTCAAAAGCTCCTACTAATTATCTTGTACAGCTTGTGATATTAATGAAATATAATGTTTTATTAAAAAAATAGGTTATACATAGCACAAACCCTTATAGAACTGGAGATATTATTGTTTAAAGTGAGGTCTGGTGTGCACTCATTTACAATTTTCGTCTATTATGAAATTTTCCAACTTCAAAGGTTCCCGTTAGCCATCCGAATTCACCTTGAGGCCTTCGAGACCTCAACAAAATGCACCAACCAATCCTAAAACATCATTCAAACTTGTTCAAATCATTAGAACGCTCAAAACAACATCAAAACACAAATTTTTTGTCGGATTCATCCTCAACAATTTTGAAAACTCTAAAATATATTTTCGATAAAAAAAACCCAACCAAATCACCTCCGAATGGCATGAAATAATGCACAAATATTCCAAATCACCTAACAAAGCTACAGCAACTCTCGAAATTTAATTCTGAATACCGGATCAAAATCTCACCTATCAACCGGAATTCGCCAAAATACTAACTCCGCCAATTCAAGCCTAATTCTGCACCGGACCTCCAAAAACACTTTCGATCACGCTCCTAAGTCACAAATAATCTCCAGAAGCTACCGACCCATCGGAATTCATATCTGATCCATCTAACACATAAATCAACTTTCAGTTAACTTTTCCAACTTAAGTCTTCTTAAAAGAGACTAAATGTCTCATTTCTTATCATAATCGCTCCAAATAAATTCTAATGCATCCAATACCAATAACGAAACGCAAGGAAGCAAAAAAATAGAAAGAATGGGGCAGTAACTCACGAGACGACCGGTTGGGACGTCATATTCTCCCCAACTTAAACAAACGCTCATCCTCGAGCATGCCCAGAGTTGTTTCAAAAACCAAATACTCACTGAATAACCTTAAAATGGAAGTTAGAATGATGATTCTGGACTTGGGCGTATGCCCGGAGTGAGTTTTGGATAAACTTGGAGTGTTTTGGTGCCTATTGTGGAAGTTAGTATTTTAGGAGAAATTTCATAAGTTTGGTTTGAAGTGCATTTCGATGTTATCAATGTCCGTTTGAAATTTCGAGGCTGGGAGTAGCTCTGTATGGTGATTCTGGAGTTGGAAGCACAATCGGAAGTGAATTCGAAGGTCCGTAGATCATTTTGAAACCATTTGGCTAAAATAGCAATTTTAAGGTTTTTTAAGAGTTTGACCGGGGGGATGACTTTTTGATATCGGGGTCCGAATCAAATTCCAAAAGTTGGAATAGGTCCATAATGTCGAATATAACTTGTGTGCATAATTTGAGGTCAATCGGACGTGATTTGATAGGCTTAAACATCGGAAGTAGAAGTTGGAAAGTTCTAAGTTCATAAAGTTTGGATTGGAGGTCGTTCGATGGTTTTGTCGTTGTTTGACGTGATTTTGGCCTCGAGTAGGTCCGTAATATGTTTTGGGATTGGTTGGTATGATGGGTTGGGGTCCCGGGGGCCTCGGGTGAATTTTGGGTGGTTAACGGATCGAACGTGGGATGTTTGGAAATAGCAAAGCAGCTGATACCTGGTATTTCCGCGTCTGCAGAGATGGGACCGCAGAAGCAGCCTCGCTGAAGCGGACAAGGTGGGGGCATCCAGGACCGCATATGCGGCTAAGGCTCCGCAGAAGCGGAACCGCATCTGCGGCAGGAAGATCGCAGAAGCGGAAGTGGACGTTTGGCCAGGAATCGTAGAAGTGGATTTTGTTCCGCAGAAGCGAACTCGCTTCTGCGATGGGTAGACTGCAGAAGCGGTTGATCGGGTGTGTTGACAGATTGCAGAAGCGGACGATATTTTTGCAAAATCGGGACCACATGAGCGGTCCCTGGACCGCAAAAGCGGAAAGTGCTGGAGGCAGAACCTTATTTTAAATCGTGGGATTTGTTCATTTCTCCCATTTCTTCATGGCTTGGGCGATTTTTGGGGAGCTTCAAGAGAGGATTTTGTCATCAATATTGAGGTAAGTTACCCCTATCGCTTTTGAGATGAATACATCACTTATATATGGATTTAGGCATGGAAATCAGAGCAAAAATTTAGAGTTAGAGGAAAACCTAGAAAATTAGTATTTTGGATTGTTGACCAGATTTATGATATGGTATTAAGGGAAAATTATATATTTGAGTTCCTAAGGTCATGGGTAACCTTTATCTTTGATAAATTTCAGATTTCCGGGCACGTGTGCCCGAGGGCATTTTGGTCATTTCACAAAAGGGAGTTGGGAAATTGTATAATTTGAATTTTTAGCAAGTATTTGAGTATATTCTCATAATTTTGCCGTTGTTTGGCTAGTTTTGGAGCTTTGCGTGCTAGTTTGAGCTTTCAGAAAGATGTGAAGCACCGGTTATGAGCCTTCGGAGTGAGGTGAGTCTCCTTTCTAATTCTGTGAGGGAGAAATTACCCCATATGTGAATTAAACTGATTATGTGCTCCTATTTGTGGGGGCTACAGACGCACAAGGTGACGAGAGTCCGTGCGTAGCTACTATTATACTATTATCCGGGTAGTCTAGGACCCAAAAACATGTATACTTGAATCATTTGTAAATCATTGATGCCTTGAAATGCTTTATTCATATTAAATTAATATGTAGATTTCTAAAAAGACTAAAGCTATGTTTTCTCAAATTATTAAAAGGGAATGGACCTTACTTGGGTATTTGCTCCACGCTGACTATTTGACTGATTATCTATCTACGTGTGTTTATATTTCTGTTGGAACGGGCCGATCACCTCGGTGAAATGGATGCATCTATGGTACGGGCCGCTCGACCTTCGGCAGTGCACAAATTTACATTTCTGTTGGAGCGGGTCGTCGCCTCGGCATGATTTGCGCATGTTTGTGCTGTTATCTTGAACTCGTTTGAGTTGTTTTATGACACATTATGGCTCGAGATCATTTATCTAATAATAACAAGAAAACTAAGGAGATTTTCCATGAAAGAATTGTATGACTACCTGTTTTCCCATATCTAGATTAGAATCCTGTTTATAAAACAAATTCACTGATTGGATATATTTTTAAGGATAGATAGTCATTGGACTGCTAGTGAGTGTCGGGATTGATCATCTCGTCTCTACTCCTTGGGGATTAGGCGGGACACTCATTGGGTACACGTTGTTTTTGTACTCATACTACACTGGCTGTGCATTTTGTTGCACAGGTATATGTGATTCAGTAGTCTACTGGACGTAGCAGCACTGATGATTCTAGGGACTAGATAGCTGCATCATTCGAGACGGTCGCAGCTAGGGTAGTCCCTTTCCAGTACTGTATTTGTTTTCCATCCACTGTATTCTGGACAGATGATGTATTTTTATTTCTTTTATCAGTAGATGTTCATGCACTTGTGACTCCGGGTTTTGGGATGGTTTGAAATATTGTATTAATTGATTAACATTAAAAGAAATTTGATTTGTAAATTGTATTCTTTAGAATCTCTAAATTTGGAAGAAAAATCATGTATTTCCAAAGGTGTTAAAACGGGATTTGATTAAGTAATCTGGTTGGCTTGCCTGACAGCAGTGTCCAGCGCCATCACGATCCTATGTGGATTTTGGGTCGTGACACAATAAACAAGTCAACTCAATTATTATTGCTTTATGGATATGCAAATTCAAATATATGTCAAAATATTCACAAGTAATTCAAATATACATATTAATTTCGTGTCTTTACGATTTATTTTTCTTCCGATTGCGCTGTACGATTGCCATTTTAGCCTTGGTATACTTTTAAGTTATTTTTTCATATGTTTTTGCAGAAAAATAGGAACTTAATTTGAAGGAATGTTCTTGCTTATTTGTAACTGTAAATATTCATTGCAACACAACTCTTACAATAACAAAAATTCTTTCCAGACAATATTTTCTAAATTCAATGTGTGCATTATAACTAGATTGTGTAGATTTACCAATTGGTTATTTCAACTTTACATTACTCGTAATATTAAGCTCAATTTAATGGTTATTACAATCTAATTAGTTTGAACTTCAACAACACTTTAGAACTTTGAATTTTACAAAAATTACTATCTCGAAAACTAAAGTTAAGACTAAATAGTCCGGATTAAAAATGCCTTTATCGAACGAGATATATAAGGTTGATATTCTTATGTATTTTGTCGTGAAACTATTAATTAGATGAAAATAGAAAATTTCTGTGTTGATCACTTGCAAGATAGATAGGTAAAATTACTTGCAATAATATATTTCTAGCAACTTGATTTAGAAACTTTAAAAATAATGTAAGTAACACGTTATAAAAAGTTAAACTATAAAATGACCAAAAAACATATATATGTAAAGTTAAACTATCAATAACTATTTTCATTCTTCATTATTTATGTAAATTTATTAATGTTTTTTCATTTATCTATTTTAATCATTCGAATTGATTTAATCCAACTAATAAAGAAAGTTATTTGCTTCTTTAGTTTATTTCTTAATCTTAAAACTTATTTTTGACACAAGACTTTGTAATAATGACATGAGTAGGACGCCACTAATAACAATTCCTTCTTAACCGACGCTATTAGCAAATTAAACCGCCGAATTACCCTATTTTTTTAGTGAAAATATGTACATTTCACGTGCCCAACAATATTGACAGACAAAATAAAAAGTAATAATACTATATTAATTTAATTACTTTTATAAATTGGATTCGGCTGAACTCATAGGTTAATGATTGTATAATATAGATCAAAAAGTAATTTTGGCCTCTGAAAATTCAAACAGAAATTTTTTTTCAAATATTATGACAACTAAAAATAGTTATTTATATGAGTTATCACAATTTTTCGCCAAAAAGATTAGGCAAGGCTCAAAATTTAAAATAATTTGTTGTGCAAAATCAAATATCATCTAAAGAATAATATTTTTAGGGAAGAAGATTAGAGCTTTAGATGAATTCTGCTACCAATCAAAGAATTGGATGCTGATAAATCATTTTGTGAACAAGTAATGAAATTTGTAAGATGACTCTCATCAAGTATTACAATTATTTTCTAAATTAACAAGAATAAAGACGGTAAATATATTCTTTATAGAATTATATTAATGACAGCAAATTGAAAAGATTCAGCTAACAAATATTATAAAAGCAAGAACATATCTAATATTTAGTGATATATTATTTTGTGTAAGAATAACAAATAATTATAAGAGGTGATGTGGCTCTTATTCTAGCTCAATTGGTCCTCAATTAATAGTTATGAATACGTGCATGGAAGCGGGTAAGGTGAAAAGTCAAGTTTAATATTTTCTAAATGTGATTATAAGTTGTAACATTTTATAATATAACTTTAGCTAACAACATATAGTATGTTAATGAAAATCATGTACTTGCAGGTTCTTTGTCGTGGAAAAGTTCATTTATTGGTTGATAAAGAGAATCCTAACCGACGCTATTAGCAAATTAAACCGCCGAATTACCCTATTTTTTTGTAGTGAAAATATGTACATTTCACGTGCCAAACAATATTGACAGACAAAATAAAAAGTAATACTATATTAATTTAATTACTTTTACAAATTGGATTCGGCTGAACTCATAGGTTAATGATTGTATAATATAGATCAAAAAGTAGATTTTGGCCTCTGAAAATTCAAACGAAAATTATTTTTCAAATATTATGACAATTAAAAATAGTTATTTATATGAGTTATCATAATTTTTCGCCAAAAAAGATTAGGCAAGGCTCAAAATTTAAAATAATGTATTGTGCAAAATCAAATGTCATCTAAAGAATAATATTTTTAGGGAATAAGACTAGAGCTTTAGATGAATTCTGCTACCAATCAAATAATTGGATGCTGGTAAACCATTTTGTGAACAAGTAATGAAATTTGTAAGGTGACTATCTTCAAGTATTACAATTATTTTTTATATTAACAAGAATAAAGACGGTAAATATATTCTTTATAGAATTATATTAATGACAGCAAATTGAAAGGATTCATCTAACAAATATTATAAAAGCAAGAACATATTTAATATTTAGTGATTTATTATTTAGAGTAAGAATAACAGATAATTATAAGAGGTGATGTGACTCTTATTCTAGCTCAATTGGTCCTCAATTAGTAGTTATGAATACGTGCATGGAAGCGGGTAAGGTGAAAAGACAAGTTTAATATTTTCTGAATGTGATTATAAGTTGTAACATTTTATAATATAACTTTAGCTAACAACATATAATTTGTTAATGAAAATCATGTACTTGTAGGTTCTTTGTCGTGGGAAAAGTTCATTTATTGGTTGATAAAGAGAATCCTCGCTCGCATATGTGTACCATAATAATCATTCACACAGCAAAAATATTTCATAAAAATTACCCATTGATAAAACTCGGGATACTCAACATATATTTATGAAATTTCACATGGTAATACTTCTAGCAATATTTTTTAAAACGTTCATTAAAGTGCTAAAAAAACTTAGTTTGCAATGACTTTAATTGCTAAAGCTTCTTACAATTGAGTTGTTGGTTAATTTGCAAATATCTTCAATATTAGCATACCATCACTTTATTCTTTTTTATTCTTTCAGATCTTGTGATACATTACACAATATCAATTGTGTTTTTCCAAATAATTTTTTCTTCTCGTGCATGTTTGTTCATAGAAATTAGTATATAAAAGATTACATGTCCATGCATATAAATTTAATTTTTTAAAAATACGTAATTGTAGCAGTATACTGCCACCTTTTGTTATTGTGAGGAAGTCGTAGGTTTTAGTTGGGCCCAATTCAGGCACGTTATTTGCATGAATGGATACCGACTTTGACCTCCCCAAAATTCCCGTTCCCGTTCACAGCCTTCCTAGAAATAGGGAGGCAACAAATCTTGGTACAAGTCAATTCAAAACGTTACCTTCAAGATTCTCCGGAAAAAGAAAAAAAAAAGAATCTTCTGAGGAAACCCAAATCCATTTGGACATCGCTTATATAAAAAGGGGGTATTATTGATTTCATTGTTTGTCTTCAATTTTATCGATCTGGGTTTGTGATTAGTCACAGATTAATTTCTTGATGTTCTTGGATTTGGGAAATTTGTTTGATTTGATTGAAATAAGTATGTGAGTTTTGGATCTTGTTTAGCCTTTTTTGTTTCAAATAACTGTTGCATCTGTTTGATGATACTTGTAATTGGTGAAGAAAAAGATAGGAGGCTTGTGAACATACGTTGTTGTGTTCTCAGGCCATTGTTTGAGCAAAAAGTTTTGCCTTTTTGTATCCCAAGAGATAGGTGGGACAAGCAGTTTTATAATCTACAGGGTGGATAGTATAAGTTGATTTGATTTGTAGGGTATAGGTTTGGTAATTGGTGCTAAAAAAGATTTGAACTTTGAAAGATGGGTTCATCTTCACAAGGGTCTACTATGTCCAGAAACGTGGCAGGGCTCGTTGATGGTTCTTCTTCGGCTCATAGAGAGGTTTCAGTTTTTGATGGTTTGCCTATATATGTGAAGGAGCTTATTGCTGGAGGAGCTGCTGGTGCATTTGCTAAAACTGCTGTTGCTCCATTGGAACGTGTCAAAATACTTTTACAGGTGAACATAGAGATGTGCTACCTAGCTTCCCATGCTTTAATCTGATCACTCGTTTGTGCTAATTTATAATGGTTTACACAAAGTGACAAACTGAATGACCTTTGTTTATTTGTATGTTATGCTTAGACATTTTCTTTTGATGTTCTTTAGACTATGCATTTAATTCTGGATGAATGAAAACAGTTACACCACTCTACTACATGAATGTTCTAAGGAGAGTTTTTACTTTGCAGTCTCTCTATGTCCTTAGTTTTGTTTTTTTTTGAATTGCAATCTATGTATCATCAACTTCTCCGGTTTGTTTTCTATCCTTAGTTGAGCTTCTTGTGTTTCCGCTTGAATGCACCTGCCAGATGCTCGTTGTGTGCTTTTTCTTTACATTCTGCAGGTGGCTGCTTTATCCGGTGATTTCATGTCTTTGATTTGCTTTAATTCATTATGATATTCCTAACTTCTTCCCGCTTGCTCTTCTCCTTGATTGTTATAGACAAGAACTGAAGGATTTCATTCCCTTGGAGTTTATCAATCTCTAAAGAAGCTTCTGACGCATGAAGGTGTTATTGGATTTTACAAGTAAGTGTAGCTTTGACTGTTTAAGCACTAGAGTTTGTTGTGGATGTATTTGTTATTCATTACGCCATGTGTTGCAGAGGAAATGGAGCAAGTGTTCTTCGAATTGTCCCATATGCTGCACTTCATTACATGACCTATGAGCGGTATCGAGGCTGGATATTGAATAATTACTCTGCCTTAGGAACAGGACCGGTGGTAGATCTTTTAGCTGGCTCAGCATCTGGAGGAACTGCAGTTTTATGTACATATCCCCTTGATTTGGCTCGTACCAAACTGGCTTATCAGGTGCTTAATTTGTTAAAATACATTTGTGTTTTTCTTCCTTTTCTTGGTGAATATCTGATTGCATTTGGTAGTTTTACTATTTTTCCATGACTAGTTTTGTGCATATTTGTGCTTTTCTTATTGAAGTTTTCCATTAACACCATCAAAGCAAAATTGGAAATTGATCTAATTGGAAGCGCTGACTAATTGCCTTGCTTTAGTAGGATAAAAAGCTGTTTCTGATTTTTTTGACTTCACCAAAATGGCAATAAACCTTGGCAATAGACCTTATTACTTCATTAAGATGTGTAAGCTACCATAGGTAAGCTGGCCTACTTTATGAAACATTCATGTAAATAGGGGTGGGCGTCGGTCGGTTATTATGAAAGTACGATTCGGTTTATTGATTTCGGTTTTGTAATATTAATAACCAAATCAAACCAAAGTATTTACGGTTCGGTGCGGTTTTTTCAAGGTTCAGTTCGGTTATTTCCGGTTTAGTTTTTCGGTTATTAACGATTCAAGATTTTATATCCGATGTAGACTACGGATCTTTAATTGTAGCAAATTCTTTCACTGTTTCTAGTTGGCAGTCCGGCACTCTCGAAACACCAGTTATACCACTAGATTTTAAGTCTTCGCAATGCATGAAAATACAGTAAAAAGATTGCAGAAAAGTCGGCAAATCTTAAACAGCCGACTATCCTCTCTGGTATCTTATTTTATGGGCTTCTGACACCGTCGAAGATATTAAGTCTGGGAACTCTGATATTGGAGGGATTTGTGAGAGGAATGCAAATGCAAATACGCCACTGCAATTTCGACAATTACAAAATTTCAGTTTTCCGGTTTAACCGAAACACCAAAACTGTAAAGCGCACCGAATACCGAAATTTAAATAATTTAAAAACCACACACTGACCAAATAACCGATTAAACCAAAACCAAAAAACCGAAATTCAAGGTGGGTTTTTTCGGTTCAACCGGTATTATGCCCACCCCTACATGTAAACTAATGTATGATGGAGGACTAACACCCCCCCCCCAACCCCCCCCCCCCCCCAAAAAAAATTAACTTGACAATTGAGGAGAAAAAAATTGTCTGATCTCTTTCCTGGCTATTTGGCATGTCACATCCTTTGTGTGAATCATCTAGAACTCCATCCTGGTACATCAATCAGTAATAATTGCATCCTGGTATCAATTTGCTGCTTAAGCTTGTCATTTGTGATAAAGAGCACAAGTTTGGAGATTATCATTTTGAGTGATTCAAGAATTAGGTAAATATGAATCACACTGATTGTGTGCTCCAATTTGGTTATCCTGTGGTATCTTATATATGCCTGAGTTACCTTCAAAAGATTACTTTGCACTAAGGATCTTCATGGACTGTTCTATATTCACTTACTCTGAGTCTCATGTAGGTTCATAGATCAAACAGATACAAATTTTACCCTTTTGAGTGTTGGCATACGCGACCTATTTTCATGGTATTAAAATGTTTGGATGGCTATCATCTCATGCTCATCTTCTTCCTTTATCTTTTTTTAGGTCAAGGACACAAGAGGAAATTTGGGGAATGGCATTCGGCCAACACATCCTCAATATAGTGGCATTAAAAATGTCCTAGAGGCTGTCTACAAGGAGGGAGGACTCCGTGGACTTTATCGAGGTGTAGGTAAGTATTTCTTGGTTCATATTGAATAATGAACTTTTACTCCATAATTGTCTCATCTGTAACTGGGTCATAAACCGTTTAAAGCATGTTTCACTATATTGTTGATATATAAGGTGAAGTTCATCGACTTGAAGACCATGGCAAATAACCATAGGCACCAAATTTTAGTTTGCATATTCAAGTTGAACTTGGTACCAGAGCTGGTCATTCTTTTGTTCTTGTTGTCTTTTGTACTTCCATTATTTTGCTTTTGGGAACTCATGCAACCACTTTTTGGCACTACCTCTTAGTTTCCTTCTTTCTATGTACAGTCAGACCTCTCTGTAACAACCTTATATTACAGCCATTCACTATAAAACCCAAGGTTTTCTCTGAATCGATTTTTTATGTTATATTTTACCTCTCTATAATAGCTTTTTACATATTAAAACAACATCCATCTTTATAACAGTACACTATTTATAAAATTACCCCCTATAACATCCTTGTAGAATCTCTAGTAAGATCACCAATAATAAGTTTAATGATTTTGACCTCGACTTACTGCTACTTGGACCGAGATAGAAGATTCAATTGGTAACCTCTTAAATTGCCCTCAAGGAAAATCTATCAGATATCCTTTTGTTGAACATTAAGAGACAAATCTTCGCTAATTCAAATGTTATATCACTAATAAGAGACTGGAATCTACTGAACAAGCTACAATTTCAGAGTTTTCCCATCAATCTGAAATAATTTAATCTTCCGGTAGCTTTAAAATGTATGATTTAGAGTTTAAATCTTTATACATTTAGTTACGAATTTACTAATAATGTCTTAGCTTTCTTTAATATTTAATTAGTGAAATTTTACATATTTTTTAAGTATTTAAATTTGAATAATTTTCTGTATCTTTTATATATAGCATTAAAAAATAATTTATTGATAATTTTTATTTATAACAGCCAAAATATATTTAAATGTTGAATGTTATTATAGGTGTATAACAACCATTCACTATAATATTGGAACAAACGATGTTGTTGTAGAGAGGTTTGGCTGGAGTTCTTTTGCAAATCAAAAAAAAGTAAAAGAATGTTGGAATTGCTTTTGCTATAAATGAAATTTGTGGAATATCATAATGTGTATAAACCCCTTGAATTAAATCCTCAATCAAAAAGGATGAGGAGGCTTTGTTACTAATTCTAGACAATTAATTTTGGGTTTTATGTTATTTCACTTTGTATTTTTGTAATCTGTATTTACTGCAACGGTGAAAAAACTCTGAAACTGATGGAACATGTTTTTCATGTAACTTGTTTAATCCTCCTATAAAATATCTTTGTGTGATTGGGTATAATGTGACATTTTATAATCTCGAAACAGGTGGACTCAAAAGTAGAGATGAAGATTATAATTTGATAAATTTGGGATTTTATAACAATAAAAGAGGATCCTAGGTAAAGGAAATAGAAAGAGTGAGGTAAAATGATTTCAACTAGGAACAACCCAGCAAAAAGGAAATAAGACAATCTCTACAAAAGAGTAAATATAATTGTTCTTTTTGTGAAAGTTTAGGTTAATATCTCTCATTTCGAAAATCCGTTCAGCCTCCCCAATTGTTTAATTTTTTTGTGGCTTGATGTCCATGGCTGTACATGCGTTGTCTAGGCCTTTGCATTCATGGTTTATGGTTTTAGCTATTTATGAATATCGTTGATGATCAAAATGACTAAATCTATATTCTAAATAGGGCCCACCCTTATTGGTATTCTTCCTTACGCTGGATTGAAGTTTTACGTTTACGAGGAGTTAAAGAGGCATGTTCCTGAAGAGCAACAAACCTCGATTTTGATGCGTCTCTCTTGTGGAGCTATAGCTGGTTTATTGGGTCAGACATTTACATATCCATTGGATGTGGTTAGGAGGCAGATGCAGGTATCACCCATTACGCACTCTCACATGCCAATATAGCTCAATGTAACCTCTATACATCTAGTGCTTGTATTAGACGAGTATTGGTGCAGATATTCTGGTCTGTCAGACCCTATGCCTCAAAAGTTTCTTGTACTTTGAATTCATGTCCATTCTATATCCAGGGCAGAGTAACTAGTAACTCTGTGCATCATCTGTGCTTCTGGAACTCCACCGATATTTGAGGGATTAACTTGTGTTCATTTGTACTAATCCCCAAGTGGCAGCCTCACTGAATAATACTCCCATAGTTTCATGTCATGTTGAACTTTTTTGATCGGACACAAAGTTTAAAGAAGAAAGATTTTTGGAGCTTGAAGTCTTATACATGCTTTTAACATTTTTGTGGCTATAAAATATATCAGTAAGGGTAAAATAGAAAGTTTAAAGTTAAAATAAAATTGAGGTATTAGTCAATATTGTGCACTAGCACTTCCACATATAAACGTAGTTAAGTTTTTTTAACTCTTTTAAGCTATGTTGCTATAACTCTCCAAAAATACAGCCGCATCCCTGTCAGATCCCCCAAAAATACGTACCCGGTGACATTTTTGAAGAGTTTAAGCAACATAGCTTTTGCACATGTACTTGTGCATATGAATCACTAGACTAAGCAAAATTTTTGTTTTTTCAGGTAGAGCATCTGCAACCTTCAATGCAGGGCAGAGCCAGATATAAGAACACACTTGATGGCCTTTCTTACATTGTTCGTAATCAAGGTTGGAGACAATTATTTGCAGGTCTCAGTGTTAACTATATGAAGGTAATAAGTTCGTTTCTGTAGTAGCCTTTTTCGCTATAACTGCAATTTTTAACTTGTTCTTTAAAGAATTTCTAGCTTACCTTATTTTGAATGTTAATATATCTCACATTTTGGCACAAACTTCATTTGGGAATTGGGTTAAACTTTAGTGGAAATACTTTTCGGACCTTGAATGCTGCTTAACTTCAGAAACGAAAAGATAAATGTGAATGACCGACAAAGCAAAAGCAATAAATCTGTGACTAAAACACAAAGCATGTCCGACTACAGTGCTTTGAGAAGTACTTATTGAACGTTCACTGAATATCATAAAGTTGATAATAAAAGTGACATTTCTGATAGGGAAAAGTAGACATCTCTTATTTTTTAATTTTGCTACTGGTTTTATCTTTATTACTTTGTTGATTGAATCAGGGCATGATGCAGATTGCCCTACTATTTATTATCATAAGGGTGTTGCCTTTCAGGTCAATTTAGTGGGGTTCAGAAACAAAATAAACTTGTGAATAAATTTGTAAAATCCCCAAATTACCATTGCTAATTGTGTGGTATCATTTTGTCGTTCATACAATATACAGGATAAAATATCCATGTCGTTTGGAAAAAACAAAGTCAGTCAGCCATTTATGCTTGATCTCAAAGAGTATAGCAACACTGCGATATGAGATTTGTGTTATGTAAAATATCACATTTAAGTTTAACGAGTCTTTTTGAAAAAATTATCGCTTCTGGATGACTTAATAAATTAACTATCCCTGTCATTTCGCCACTCTCCAAAATATAAACTATCCTCGTCTCCTTCCTTTTTCCTTAATTTACCAGTTTTCAACACCTTTTGCCATCCTCGTATTCTGAATTACCTTAATCCGCTTCCAGACCATAAAAAATATGTCTAGTAGAAGCTTTTTCTGCTATATGTTCTGGAGAGAGGTCACACTTGTGCACTTCCTAACACGACCCAAATTTCTACCATTTCTGAATTTTGATTTGTTCTTGTTGCATTTATCGGTGTTTTACTATTTAGCAAATAGAGGAATCATCATGTCTTAGCATTTGACAAAGCAAGCTATCATTCCAAGATAGATCGGATCCACTGTTTAATTATTAGTTAGTGATGTACCATATTTGTGTTGCTAGATTTCTTCAGTAACTCATTAAAAGGGTCTCTTTTGTTTTGTTGGCAGATTGTTCCCTCAGTGGCAATTGGTTTCACAGCATATGACACAATGAAGGCATGCCTTCATATTCCTCCCCGGCAGAATTCAAAATCCATAGCTGCTGCATAAATACACCTCAAATGGTGGCAGCAACTCACGTAATTCTGCATAAATGATTTTGAGTCTTGATTACCAATGCAAAAGAAAAAAGGGGACCGGTGCACAAAATTCTAGCTATATGATGATCCAGAGAATGGTCAGGCTATTTCGTCATCGTCTACTGTACGCTGTCTTGCCTATAGAAAATTTAGTTTAAAACATCACTTTACTAGTCGTATCTCTTCCTTCTAACCAGTGCAAGTGCTATAATCTGCAAAGTCTAGCCCTATTATACATGACATTGTTTGATATGTGCAAGTGCTATAATCTGCAAAGTCTAGCCCCATTATACATGACATTGTTTGACATATTATACTCGGAGTACATGACATTTTTTCCATTGACGAATTCAGTACTTCCGCAACAAAAGATCTTTCAATTTTTTTTTTTGGTTGATTAAATAGAAAATTCCAGCCAAAATTTCAGAAAGAAGAAAAACCAACAAAATGAAGGAAAAAAAACTTATACGGGGTGGGTGAACACGGGTAGAAATGGTATACGGGTTTGCCCCTGGCAATTTGAGCTCAAACTCATTTAACCCGCCCAACTAGCCCAGAGATTAATGGGTTGAGCTACAAACATTTTAGCTCATATGTCAATTTGGGTTGAGCCCAAGTTAACCCATTATTTTTTATAGCTCATTCTGACCCATTTAACAGCCCAAATACAACTCATGAAACTCACCCAAAGCAAAAGGATCTCAAACCAACTTATCTAGAAATTTACTTATTTTCCCCAATTTTATTTATTTATTTTTTGTATTTTTAATTTTTAATTTTTTAATTATTCTGCACCACCCATCCACCCTAATCGTCGCAAACCCCCTAAAAAAATTTTACCTTTTTTTTTGTATTTTTAATTTTTATTTTTCTGCACAACCTCCCCCCCCACCCCTCCCCCCCACCCCCCCACCCCCCACACACACACACCGCAAAACCCCTCAATTTTTTTTAAAACTTTTTTTTTATAATTTCAATTTTCTATTTTTTGATTTATATTTTTTCGTTTTTTTGCACCATCCACCAACCTCCAACCCCCACCTATAAAATATTTGTCAAACTTATATATTTTAAGGTAAAAGGTTTTTTATGTAATATAGTGTGGTTCTAAATCATGGGTCAAGTTGGGCGGATTGGGTTATGACTCATTGTTTAGCCCATTTTGACTCAGTCCCTCTTAACCCAAATACACTTTGGGTTGGGTTGGGCAATGACCTATTTATTGATCTAACCCATTTTGACCTGTCCAAATTCAGTCCAACCCGCCCATTTGCCACCCAAAATCAAACTAAAACTTTGTATAAATTTCCTATAGTGCTTCAGTTCTACAGAAGCTAGATTTTCTCCAAATCGTCAACATGAAAGTATAATTACTTTGCAGATTACAATTATAGACCTTGTTAAAATATGATAGAAATAGTTTGAAGTCATATTTAAGTTCCGAAAGGTTAGTTACATCAAGAGTAAGTGAATAGACAGGCCTCAGAATTTGAGTCTGTCTTAAAAATAATTAAAAATAAAAGGGACAAATCTAATGATTTGACTATCAAATCAACTTAGGATAGTCAATTTGAGCTGCATTTATTTGATGATAGGATAGAAATTCAGATGCCTTGCCCCAGTCTTAGGGTTGTGATGATAATCTGAGAAGAATACTGGCCTCTTATGTGTGACGAAAAGGAGTGGCAAACGGGCGGATGAGATCGGATATGGTTCGAGTTAAAAATAAATAAATTATCTGATCTGATTTATATTTAATACGAATAAAAATAGGTTTACCGGCGGATAAAATGGGTAAGTGAATAGCAAGAGCAGGCAATGCTTCCAGCTTGGTCCCGCTACAAGCTACTTTAACTTCAACAACTTTAATGTACACTTCCTGAGTTCGGAAACTCATCAGCCTTTTTAAAGAAATTATTCCTCAAGCTAATTACAAGACTGTCTTCCACTTGTCATTAGCCTTATTGTCAAACTTTTCGAAAGTCGTGCCTGGAACATTCAAATTTTCCACTTTTGATCCATTAAGCTAGGAGACAAGTGGGAATCATCAACTTTATAATATTTTAATAACGGCTCACGCTTTTTTAATGATCTTTTTTATGGTTATGCCGGCAATGATAGGTGGATCTGATAATTGGTCTTAGGGGTTGCTCTGATGGTAAGCAACCCCCATTTCCAACCGAGAGGTTGTGAATTCGAGTTTCCCCAAGAGTAAAGTGAGAAGTTTTTGGAGGGAAGGATGCGGGGGGTCTATTTGGAAACAGTCTCTCTACCCCAGGGTAGGGGTAAAGTCTGCGTCCACACTATCCTTCCCAGATCCAACTAAGTGGGATTATACTGGATTGTTGTTGTTGATCCATTAAGGCTTGTCGAGTTAAGTTCACTATTGTCTTCTTCTCAATATCTGTCCCATATTTGTTTCAATTAATATTGACAAAAATAAGGGCATCGAATAATCATTTCTCTTTCTCCTATTTTCATACTGTGTTGTCTAGTTTGTACCGTCTACCTCTGTAAGAAAAAACTGCTGACATCATTACAACAAAAAATACTACTCACTACTATTTGTGATGGAGAATAGAAGTATGTTATATTCAGATTAATTAAATGCCAACACTAAGTGCACCTTTTTGCCGCCCATTGTCCCTCCACTAGTCGTCTCATCAAACAACTTTTATATATGTTGTTTAGATAAACTTGATTGCAGTTTTTTTTTTTTTTGACAAAATGAAAAAGAAAATTAAACATCATCTTTTAAGAAGAATGTCTCTAAATAGAAACTTAAAGACTAGGCTTTCATTGATAATTGAAAAGCCTAATTCTTGAAAAACATTAAATAGAGAACTAAATAATTTCTTGCTAAATAAGGGGATTTGGTCCTATTACCTCAAGTATCACATAACCTTAATGTTTCAGAATTTATCACAATCTCTACTAATGTCACTAAAAAAGTCATTTTGTAACAAAGATTATTTTTATAATGGTGGTTACTGGGTAGCACAGATACGAAATTACTTTCGTCATGACTGAACAACTCAGGCTGAAGCTTGTGTCTACAAACAGGAGAAAATGGCTGCTTGGACAGCCAAAGATCAAGACATTTGAGGTGGAATCCATGGTTGCAACCAGGAACCAACCTAGCACGTTACTCATTTTCAATCAAATCCAAGCAAATTGCACAATCAGTGCCAGAACTCAAATCTTTTCCAGTGAATTTAGGGAGTTTTTCAAGCTGCACATCAGAAAGTCCTCCTTTTCGAGCGGATTTCACAGGCCGAGAAGGGTGGTCACTACTAGTTGTCCTTGAAACTACGTAGAGGTAGAAGAAGAAGAGGAAAACCATGAATACGAAAGGCAAACAAAACAGTAGGTACAAAGAGACTGGCATTTTCTTTTGAGGAAAATGGTGGAGTGAAGTTCAACAAGTTGTTCAAATATCAGAATTTGGAGTGTTGTTTGATCAGAAATGTGTTGGCACTTGGTTGTTGATGAAATGGCCTACACGTGTCCTTTTTTGGAGGAGGTATAACGGCTGCAGCATTGGGAAATTGGAAGACAGAAATAGAAAGAGGACAAAAATTGTTGTTGCTAGTATTACTAATAGCTGTATTATTGCCAAATAGTAGTATTTGAAACTACTTGTTTTTAACGAGGTGAGGAAATATTTACAAGAAAAAATTTATGGACACCAAGTTTAAAATAGCAGTAATAGTTACTGGAATTATTGTTCCTTTTACGAAGGAAAGTATCCAATATTGGAGGTTTGTCTAGGGAGGATGAAATTGAATCAATTGCACCAGTAAGGAATAAGGAAATCTCCAAAGGCTAATTCTATTTTTTCACCAAATTTCACTCTAAAATAATAAAACATTAAATTTATTCCAACTATTATACTATTTTTTACATCAAATCGTCTCTCTTCTATATTATATTATTATCTTTTATTTACTTTTTATTTTTTATTTCTTTCAAGCTATTTTTTCTTTTTTTTCATATTCATTATATATAATTCTTATTCATCACTTATGTAATCATCTTCTATTTACTTTCATTTTTTATTTCCTGAATAATACGATTGTTGAGGCGATGGAAAAGGCAACTAACTCAAGAAATGAAGCTTCAAGACAAAAAGAATACAAAGAAAAGAATAAAATTTTATTGACGAACTTAAATT
This sequence comes from Nicotiana benthamiana, assembly GCA_034376525.1. NCBI lineage: Eukaryota > Viridiplantae > Streptophyta > Magnoliopsida > Solanales > Solanaceae > Nicotiana > Nicotiana benthamiana. Next base: position 41,011,217 of record CM067339.1, on the reverse strand, counting down.
CCATTGAAGATCCAAATCTTCGTGAATTTTTGCGATAAGAACAAAAACAAAGAATTAATAAAAGAAGTCAACAATTTGAACAACTACAATCACAATAATCTTCTATCCCGTTCACTCAGTATTTTGGTAATTTTGGTGCACCTGAAAATGACATAGAGGATTATTAAACTTATGTTTTATTTTTTAATGTAATTTTACTTTTAATGTATCCTCCTTTTATGTACTTTAATTATAATGTATTTTTATTTTATGTATTGTTAATTTTCTTTTTTTGATTTTAGTTTTCACTATTTAATTTTAGCAACATTAGATATCTTAAATTTGCAATTTTTGTTTTAAAATAATGTTTATATTTCTTTTTATATAATTATAATAATAATAAAATTAACTTATAATTTTATATAAATATAATATATACAAAAATTAATATATCAAAAAATACGATATAAAATTAAAATTATAAAGATCTTAACATAAAAGTTAATTATATACACAATATATGATAATTAAAAGTCCAAAAATAAAAAAAGTAAATAAAATAATATTAAACTAAATATAGAGTAATGAAATTTGGTGCAACGTGACATTGGAGCAAGAATGCACTATTTCTTGCCCCAAATTTAAAATTGGTACAAGAAATAGAATAGCGTTGGAGATGCTCTAAGTACGTTAGATGAATCAGCATCACACCAGTTCATTGGGGAAGCCATTACCTACATAAGATGTACCAAAGTTTAACAATTTAAGAAGTTACTCCTTCCATTCCATTTCAACCGTCGCTTTAATTCTTTTTACGTCTATTAAATAAACAATAAATATATTGGTATAGTTTACTAAGTTGTCCCTATTAAATGCTTTCTGAGTTTTGAGTAATATTAAAAAGAACCACTGCTTCTTTAATATTAAGGGTATAATTAGAAACAATTAATAAATTGTTATAAAATAGAAGTCTATTTAGAGTGAATGTCTAAGAGTTTTAGCTTGAAGCTAAGTCATTCTCCTCCCTATAAATAGAGGTGCTCTCTACCATTGTAATTCACCCCTCTCAACACAATAAGAAGAACTCTCTCTACTCTTCTCTCTATTGCTATTGTTCTTGCTCTATTGTTCTTGTCTTTATATTATTTCATAACACGTTATCAGCACGAGTCTCTAACCAATTGAAAATTTTCGATTGTCTTAACTTTTGTTTGTGCAGGGTTTTGCTTCAAAGAAAGAAGGAAAAGAAAAAGAAAAGAAACAAAAGGCAGAAGCCTTATTCTCTTTTGAGAATCAAAAACGTGAAGAACGAAAAGAAAAAAAAAAGGACAGAAAGCAAAAGAGAAAAAGGAACGAAAAAGTTGAAAAGAAAAAGGAAAGAAAGAAATACTGAAAATATATTTGGTATACCTTAAAGGTAAGTATTTTATTTTTTCCTTTCAAATTCTTGGAATTCTATAATTTGATTTTATATACAAATATAGACAATCAAGTTTGAGTATAACTCTAATGGAGTTTGTAAGAAATTTTAACCACACGAAGTGGTAAAATCTCTATGTCCTGCCATGATTAAATTCATGTATGATTGTGGGCAAAGAATCCCGTCCCATTGAAGTTGCTCCATTCCCTTTAGAGAATGTGGATGCAGTATATGGTAAGTCTGAAAGAAGACAAAATTATTACCATGAAAGTATCAATGAATATGGACGTGGCAAAGAATTCCGTCCAATTGAATTTGCTCCATTCCCTTTAGAGAATGTGGTAGCAGAATGTGGTAAGTCTGAAAGAAGACAAAAGCATTACCATGGACGTGGCAATAGACGAAATTATAATCGTCATTATTGTGATAAAGAGAACAATAAGGATTCTCAAAATAATCTTTCACTTTATGAAAGTAATATTTGACATAAGATTGTGTAAAGCACATGATTTTGATCCATTCCCTGAAGTGAATGTGATAATTGTAATAGAGCCCGTAAGTATGAACATGCTCTTGATGTAATTGTGTCATATGAAAAGAAAGTTCGTTGCCCTCGAAATTTCGGGCAAGAACTATATAACATGGGTGTTGGATACTGAAATCCACTTAGATGCTATGGGTCTTGGAGACGCCATTAAATACAGAAATAATGCATCCACCCAAAACTATACGAAGGCCTTGATTTACTTGCGCCATCACCTTAATGAAGGTTTGAAACTATACGAAGGCCTTGATTTACTTGCGCCATCACCTTGATGAAAGTTTGAAGATTGAATATCTCAACATCAAGGATTCACCCATCTTGTGGAAAGGCTTAAAGAAGAGAGATGACAACCTGAAGTTGGTCACTCTGCCACAAGCACGATACGATAAGAATCCAAAAGCAAATAGTTTATAAACTATATATTATCGTTGCGGTGAAAACGGGCACTGGTCTAAGTCTTGCCGTATACCATAAAATTTGGTTGACCTTTATTAAGTATCTCGAAAGAGTAAACGCCCTGAAACGAATTTTGTCTCTGACGACAACTTTGACATCACCCACTTTGATGTGGCAGACTTCTTTAAGCACCCCGAGGGGAAAATAGACCACTTAATCGGTGATGGGTCCATGATGAAAGAAGATGGAGCTATTTGATTTTATTCTACTTATTTGTATTAGTCAATGAATAAATCAATAGTCATTAGTATTAGCTCGTATTAGCTAGCTCATGATATGATTTTTGTATTAGTTCTTTAGAACGTCTCAATATGCTCAAATATCAATAATATCTTTACTTTCCAGTAGAGGTAATCGACTAGCCTGAAAAACTAGTCGGTTATCTCATATTTCGCATAAAACTGCAAAACAATCGATTGTCAATGATAAACAATCGATTGTCTTTAAAACAGTGGTCTGGAATTTTTCAAAAGTGATCAACAATCGATTGTCAAATATAGACAATCGATTGTCTTATACAGCGAGGTCGAATTTTTCAAAAATGACCAACAATCGATTGTCTATATCTAACAATCGATTGTCTTAAACAGTGTGATCCGAAGTTTTTCAAAAATAACAAATAATCGATTGTGTGTGTTTAACAATCGATTGTCTATGTTCAAACAATCGATTGTGTGTGTTTAATAATCGATTGTCTTATGAAAAACGCTGAAATTTTCAAACTGCAAAGTAATTGATTATGGACAACATATCTGATTTTGTTAGTCAACTGTTAGTAGCAGATTTTGAAAATATTATGTGACACAAAAGAATTGAACTTGTTTATTCTTATGTTCGTATATTTCTTTTGTATGTCAAACTATGGGATAGCAAATATGGTTATCTCACAAAGCGAACTTGGATCAACGTCCAACTGTAAAAGTATTTGCCTAATTGATTCAAGTACTAGACATACAAATACTCAAAGAAAGGAAGTATTTCTCTCAAATGAATATGTGTAAGGCAAACATTACTACAATCTATGGAAGTAGTAAATTGATTGAAAGCTCCGGAAGAGCAATTGTAACTCTGCCCAAAGACATGACGTTAATCATAGAGAATGCAATGTTCTCCTCCAAGTCTAAAGAAGAACTTGTTGAGTTTTAATGATATCAATCAAAATGTTCTCCTCCAAGTCTAAGAAGAACTTGTTGAGTTTTAAGGATATCATTCAAAATGGATATCAGATTGAGACAATAGATGAGAATAATCTTGAATTCTTCATGAAAATGAGGCTGCCCATTTCGGTTTGGGTTCACGCCATTTTGCATGCAGTAATGCTAATTTGTCGGCTGCCCGCTTCGGCTTGGGGTCACGCCATTTTGCATAAAACAATGCTAATTTGTCGGCTGCCCGCTTCGGCTTGGGGTCACGCCATTTTGCATGCAGCAATGCTACTTTGTCGGCTGCCCGCTTCGGCTTAGGATCACGCCATTTCGCATGCAGCAATGCTAGTTCGTCTCTGACTGACGAATTATCACAAATATTCCCTATTGCAATTGGTTTTGGGTCATGAACCCAATATATCCCATTTAAGAAGCTTTGGATGCGCAGTATAGGTGCCTGTAGCACCGCCATCCCGCACCAAAATGGGTTTGCAAAGAAGGTTAGGAATATATGTTGAGTATGAATCGTCCTCCATTATTCGCTACCTCGAAACATTGACAGGAGATTTGTTCACTGCACTATTTGCAGACTGTCAATTTGATGAGACACTTTTCCCAAAATTAGGGGGAGAAGTCGGTGAAACCAAATGGGAAATTTTGTGGAAAAATGTATCATTATCTCATCTTGATCCACATACCTCTATTTGAAAGAAAGAGGTACAAAAGACTATCCATTTGCAAAGAATAGCAAATCAAATGCCTGACGCATTTACGGACTTGAAGAGGATAACGAAATCCCACATTCACGCGGAAAATGTTCCGATCCGTATTGAAGTCCCTATTGGACAAATATCTAGTGTCATATCCAATGAGTCAAATGCACGCCAGAAGCGTGGCAGACCATTAGGTTCCAAAGATCAAAATCCTAGAAAGAGGAAAAAGAACGATCTAAATGACACTATGAAAGAATCACATGAGGACGCTCATGATTTGATTAATTCCGAGATTCACGAAGAATCTATTGAGCCTGAGACTCTTGAAAATACGGAATGCAAGAATGTGAGGATCTCGAACCTCAGTCTGTGGTAGTACAAAATTAATTGAGAGCTCTCGAAGAGCCAATTATTACTATGTTGGAGAAACACAATTGAGTATTGTGCTGTAGTAAGTCTCAAAGAAACTTATTCAGTTTCCAAAGTACACGCGAAAGCGATTGATTATATTGAGACTATAATAAAGGAAGGCTTTGATTCTCCTATTACTACAACTTGTAGCGGGGTAATTTGTATATGAAAAGCTACCCGCTTTGTTCTCCAGTTTGTACTACACAAACGAAAGAATGCCACAATAAAGTGGATATCTATTGGTATAAAACCCATGTCATAATAAACCCGAAGTTTATTGATAAGTGCACATGTCATGGTGTAAATTTGAAGTTTACCAATATTGATAATTTATTCAGTTGGCATTCATGTTAGCCATCTCATTTTAAGTATGATGTGCAAATTCACATAGGTGAATATTAAAGAACTAGAAAGTTCTTTACGAATACTCTTGTATCACTTGTTCTCATTAATGAACTGACCAACTAAAGAGTTCGGGTTGAAGCCCCTAAATTCTGGAAATATCAAAGGTGAATATGGGCCCATTCACCTGCCATGTATACCACATATGATGCATCTATGATATGGTTACATGCGCAATTGTTATTAACCCGCAGCCTGGCTGGTGCTTGCGAGGTAAATCGCTCAGTAATCTAACTTCGAGCATAGTTTCCAGATTCTCTACTCAAGACAGTTCATCTTGATAAGTTGGTTTATATCAAAGTTGGTTTAGCAAGATAATTATTGAGTGCTTCCACTTAATAGCTAAACTGTTCCTTATGAGAACGAAGTTGTATATATCAGTTTGATATAAGTTGTATACGAGAGTATATTCTCCCCTCAAAAGTGGTTCAGGGTCAGGAACCAAATAATTTCATCTTATTATTAAGGTGCGATGTATATTGACATAATGCACAAAGATGATTTCCCAAAGTTAAGGAAACATGTTAGCTTTACTAACATGAGGGGGAGACATGATAAACACTTGAGAAAGTGTTACATGGGATGAATTATCATTTGTATATGTATATCCCCGAATATCATGATATGAGCCTGAAGTTCATAAAAGGGATAATTCAATTGCAACATATTGCAAAGCATGCTATACGCATTTGCTGACCCAAAGAAAGTAACTAAATGGAAGAGATACAATTCAAGAAGAATTGATTCCATATGAAAGACATGTAGTTTTGAACCTATAGTTCAAATGCTTGAAAGTATAAAGGCAAAGGTATGTATAGTCAATTTTCGATATCTTATTTGTTTAGCATGACATGAAAACTTGATATGCATCTAAAGTCTATTATATGGCTTATATGACTTAACTTGAAAGATTTAAGTTGCTTGAAGCATATGCAATTCTTGGTCCTGAAGTACCACATCCTAAGTACAATTTGTGTACATATGTATCTTGCTATAATTATAAGCATGATGGCATTGAGAATGCATCTATGTGTTGGAAACACGTTTCAAATACAATATACTAAACGTGTGTTCTTTTGTAGGTTTTGATGAATGTCAAACAAAGCAAAAAGCGATATATAGCAGTACTCAAGGACAAGCACAAAATGGATGCATTACAAGAAGCTCAAGACAAAGTTTAGAAATGTTATAATTGAGTCAATATTAATTGTGATCTTGATTCCTCAACTTGGCTCATAACATGGCTTCTCTACTAAAATTATTTTTTCCAAAATCATGCATATTTAAATTAAGTGTCAAATGATTTTAAACTATGCATATTTACATTTGTTAAAATGTTTTCCAAGCATGCCTCAAAAATCTGGGCTAAGATAATCGATTATGTACTTATGATAATCGAGTATCTCTAAGCCAAGACTGCATAACAATCGATTGTGAATTAATGATAATCGATTGTGAGTAAGTCAGTTAACATCAGGTTTTTGCAAACTGCATAACAATCGATTGTGTACTTATGATAATCGATTGTTAACTGAGGCAAAGTTTTCAAAACTCATAAAAATCGATTATGAACTAATGGTAATCGATTAGAATGAGAAAAATGTCTCCCAGTGATTTTAAATAAAATGATAATCGATTGTGGCTTTTGATAATCGATTATATATGAGACAGAGAGTTTTGAAATTAATTAATAATCGATTATCCCATTTGATAATCGATTGTTGAAGCTGACCGTTGTCATATATTTTCAATTACCGTCAGGTAATCGATTGTTGATATTTAACAATCGATGTTTTGCGTAAAATCTGGAAAAGATTTTCTGAACGTTGTTAAAATAATCGATTGTTGATTTCCGGACAATCGATGTTTTATGCCAAAAATTGGAAAGGATTTCTTAACGTTATAAATAATCGATTCTTGATTTGAAGTAATCGATTGTTGACGTAAAATCTGGGATTGAATTTTTGATCTGATAGGCAAACAATCGATTGTTTAGTCTTGACAATCGATTGTCACTGAGTAATTTCAGCAATCCTTAATTGGCAATTAGGCAACGGTAAGACTGAGTTTCTCACCTATAAATACAGCTTCAACTCAGTGTTTTCACAACAACAACATATACACTTTGAGTATTTTCATTGCTAAAAGCTTTCTTACATTGATCATCATTTTCCATTCATCCATAAAGCTTTTTGAAGAGCCATTCTATTGAGCTAAGTTGTTGTGATCTTGAGCGGACTATTTCTACTCATATCTACTCATTAAGGAGTGCTTTGTAAAGTGAGTGTGTTTTGTGTTTGTAAGAGAATTGCGATTCTCGTTTGTTGAGGAACTTGTGATTCCTCGGTTGAAGTCTTTGGGATTGTTATCCCCGAGCGGTTGAAGTCTTTGGGATTGTTATCCCCGAGCAGCTGAAGTCTTTGGGATTGTTATCCCCGAGCGGTTGAAGTCTTTGGGATTGTTATCCCCTAGCAGTTGAAGTCTTTGGGATTGTTATCCCCGAGCAGTTGAAGTCTTTGGGATTGTTATCCCCGAGCAATTGAAGTCTTTGGGATTGGTATCCCCGAGCAATTGAAGTCTTTGGGATTGTGATCCCCGAGCACCTAGGTGAGGCTTGTGTCCTCAGCTGTAACGGTTTGTTAAGCACCCGTAAGCTTGACAAGTTTAGTGGAAATCTCGAGAGAGTCTCTCGGGGACTGGACTAACCACGTTTGTGGCCAACCAGGATACATCATTGTGTAAGTTTATTCTACTGCACTTGTTTTAATTTCTGCAAAGTTTTTAAATTCCGCACTAAAACGCTTAATAATTTTAAAACGCTATTCACCCCCCCCCCCTCTAGCGTAAAGCGTATTGTCCAACAATTGGTATCAGAGCCATACTCTCTGAAAAACTTAACCGTTTGAGAGAACCATCCATGGCTTCTACTCTAAATTTCTTTGCAGGAATAGGTGAAGGAGAATGCAGCATGTCGCCTCCAATATTAGACGAAAACGACTACTCAGTCTGGAAATATCGGATGCAAGTTTTTACAATGGCAAACGATTTGTATCTATGGCAAGCTATTAAACACAGTGATCAACTGACGACAAAAGTCGGGAAAGATAAGGTAAGTGAATACAACACTAAAGCTATGAATATATTACATAACGCCTTGAACCAGGAACTTTGGCGAAAAATCTCCCACTATAAAACTGCTAAGGAAATGTGGGACAAACTTGAGGAATTTCACGAAAACACGCCTCAAAAAGCGGTCAGCACAAACGATGAATCAACTGGTCAGTGCCTCATGGCAGACGAAAAAGACGAGGTAAGTACATCTAACGATATGCAAATTGCTTATAACAAACTGCATGATGAGTTGGTAAATGCTTCTAAGACTATTAAAGATTTACAAAGAACTCTTTCCTTACAAGAAGAGGATTTTCAAAAACAACTCTTTTTAAAAGACAAGGACTTTGAAGAACGTCTTTCTTTAGCTCAAAAAGGTGTTGAAAATCTGTCTCGTGATAACGAGAATCTTGCAAATGAAAATCAATTTTTGTTAAATGATAGTATAGAACTTAGACAAGTCATCAAGACTATGCATGAAGCCTCTTGTGTTGATAAATGCTCTACTTGTACTGCTTGTGAGTCCTTAAAACTAGAAAACACAGAACTTAGGAAAACATTAGAAACACGTAGTAAAGAAGTTCCTAAAGTTGTTGAAAAAGAAACGCCTAAGAAATATCAACGGCATAAAAACAAAAACTTCACTACTCCACCTAGAAATAACTCTAAGGTATTAAACAAGCCTAGAACAAATTCTTTTAGACCACCTAGACATTATGCTAGAATGTATGAAAATAAGGGTAGAACTAATATCTTTAGACAACCTAGATCCGAATCTAGGATTCTTTCAAACAAGCCTACAAATAGTGATTTTCGGCAACCAAGAAATAACTCTAGGAACGAGCTTAGACCACCTAGACATGACACTAGGTCCTTCAACAAGTCTAGCACTAATAACTTTAGACCATCTAGATATTATACTAGAAATGGGAACAATATGTCTAGTGTTAATCTTTTTCATTCGCCTAGAACTTTGTTGGCTCAACCTAGGCATCAACACAACCCGAACGTAGTATGTCATTACTGCAATCGTATAGGTCATATTGCACCTATGTGTTTTACAAAGCATAGAGATTCTTCATATTATTATGGTCGTTATTTGCCTAACCCCCAAGGACCCAAAATGGTATGGGTACCTAAAGAATATTAATTTGCTTTGTAGGTGTGCTTGAAGGGATCAAGTGTACTATGGTACCTTGACAGTGGATGCTCCAGACACATGACAGGAGATGAATCCAAATTCCTTCAACTAGAGCACAAAGAAGGAGGAAGCGTTGTATTCGGTGACAACAATAAAGGACAAATTATTGGCATCGGATCGGTCGGTAAGAATGAAAAATCCTCTATAAAGCATATATTACTTGTCAAAGGTTTAAAGCATAATCTCTTGAGCATAAGTCAATTATGTGACAAGGGAAATCTTGCGTTGTTTGATTCGGATGAGTGTTTAGTGTTTAGACGTAGTGACTTCAAGATTATTCTACGTGGTTTTAGAGTTGACAATATTTACATGGTTGATCTTGAAAACTCCTCATCCGAGTATGTTGATTGTTTGTTGAGCAAAGATGATAATGTGTGGTTGTGGCATCGTAGAGTAGCTCATATGAACATGCATCTTTTAAATAAATTGATTTCTCAAAATCTAGTGATTGGTCTTCCCAACTTAAAATTTGAAAGTGATACTATTTGTGATTCATGTCAAAAGGGGAAGCAAACAAGAGCATCTTTTAAATCCAAAAATGTTGTTTCAACCTCTAGACCTTTACAACTATTGCATATGGATTTATTCGGACCATCCCGTATCGAAAGTCTAGGAAGAAATAGATATGCTTTTGTAATTGTTGATGATTTCTCTAGATTTACATGGACATTATTTCTTGCACATAAAAGTGATGCATTTCTTAGCTTCAAGCTTTTTCTTAAAAGAGTTCAAAATGAAAAGGAATCAACTGTCACTTCCATTAGAAGTGATCATGGGGGAGAGTTTGATCACAATCTCTTTGCGGATTTTTGTGATGAACTCGGAATCGAGCATACCTTTTCCGCTCCACGTACACCACAACAAAACGGGGTGGTGGAAAGGAAAAATAGGAGTCTCGAAGAGATGGCTAGAACCATGCTCGACGAAGCTAAGATTCCCAAACACTTTTGGGCAGACGCCGTGAGTACCGCATGCTATGTTTTGAATAGAGTAGCAATTCGGCCGATACTCTTAAAAACCCCATATGAACTCTACAAAGGTAGAAAACCTAACATTTCACATTTACGTGTTTTTGGTTGTAAATGTTTTGTGCATAACAATGGAAAGGACCAACTAGGAAAATTTGATGCAAAGTCGGATGAAGGTATCTTCATTGGCTATTCTTCTCGTAGTAAAGCTTATAGGGTTTTTAATAAAAGAACCCAAGTTGTAGAGGAATCTCCTCATATTGTATTTTTCGAAGATAATACTCGCTTGGCGAGAAAGGATTGTGGTCTTGATCTTTCAGGCATTCTGGAAAGTCTAAAGGACAAAATTCAAGAAGAACCACCAAGGAAAGAAATTGACAAAACGGTGGAACAACCAATTGAAGAAGCTCCTCAACCGGAAAATGAACCAAAAGAGCAAATAGAATGGAGGACAGTCAAAGACCATCCTCTCGATCAGGTAATAGGCGACGTTGGAGGGAAGGTAAGTACCCGGAGCTCCCTTAGAAATACCTTAGATCTTACTGCTTTTGTTTCTCAAATTGAACCCAAAACCATCTCTGAAGCAATTGGGGATGAATTTTGGACCTTGGCAATGCAAGAGGAGCTTAACCAATTCAAACGTAACGTTTGGGATTTGGTGCCAAGACCCGAAGGTCATACCATAATTGGTACGAAATGGGTTTTTCGAAATAAATTAGATGAAAATGGCATAATCACTAGAAACAAAGCTAGGCTTGTGGCTCAAGGCTATAATCAAGAAGAAGGGATTGATTATGATGAGACATATGCTCCGGTAGCTAGATTAGAGGCCATCCGTTTGTTGTTTGCTTTTGCATCTTCTATGAATTTCATTTTATATCAAATGGATGTGAAAAGTGCCTTTTTAAATGGTTTTATTCAAGAAGAAGTTTATGTAAAGCAACCCCCCGGTTTTGAAGACTTTAATTTTCCTAATCATGTTTTCAAACTCAAAAAGGCCCTTTATGGTTTAAAACAAGCTCCTCGAGCTTGGTATGAAAGGTTGAGTAAATTTCTTTTAGAAAATAATTTTATTCGTGGAAAAGTTGACACAACTTTATTTGTCAAGCATGAAAATAATGATATCTTGCTAGTTCAAATATATGTAGATGATATCATTTTTGGTGCTACTAACAATGCTCTATGCAAGGAATTTTCAAACTTAATGACTAGCGAATTTGAGATGTCCATGATGGGTGAGTTACAATTCTTTTTGGGATTACAAGTAAAACAAATGAAGGAAGGTACATTCATTTGTCAAAGCAAGTATTGCAAAGAACTGCTTAAACGTTTTGATATGAACAATGCAAAGGAAATGGCAACTCCCATGAGCACATCCGATCATCTCGACAAAGATGAAAAAGGTAAGGAAGTCGACATCAAAAAGTACCGAGGTATCACCCTAAAGAAAAGGGGATCATAAAAGCATGACGCAAAATACTCAAGTATTCTACAGGAAAATCGCCGTCAAACAATCGATTACTGTATCAATAATCGATTACTTTTGTTATCTTTATTTTCCAATAAATAAACTTTTGTTTATTTCATATTTTTTTGCATATTCTTCTCTTGTATATATTTTTGCTAATGGCAAAAGGGGGAAGAAACGGGATATCAAGAAGTATGCTATATCACTCTCAACTTCATTCATGCTTAAAGTGAGGGGGAACATGAATTTATTGCATATATCCCGCTTATGTTTGCCATTATCAAAAAGGGGGAAATTGTTGGAAACATGTTTCAAATACAATATACTAAACGTGTGTTCTTTTGTAGGTTTTGATGAATGTCAAACAAAGCAAAAAGCGATATATAGCAGTACTCAAGGACAAGCACAAAATGGATGCATTACAAGAAGCTCAAGACAAAGTTTAGAAATGTTATAATTGAGTCAATATTAATTGTGATCTTGATTCCTCAACTTGGCTCATAACATGGCTTCTCTACTAAAATTATTTTTTCCAAAATCATGCACATTTAAATTAAGTGTCAAATGATTTTAAACTATGCATATTTACATTTGTTAAAATGTTTTCCAAGCATGCCTCAAAAATCTGGGCTAAGATAATCGATTATGTACTTATGATAATCGAGTATCTCTAAGCCAAGACTGCATAACAATCGATTGTGAATTAATGATAATCGATTGTGAGTAAGTCAGTTAACATCAGGTTTTTGCAAACTGCATAACAATCGATTGTGTACTTATGATAATCGATTGTTAACTGAGGCAAAGTTTTCAAAACTCATAAAAATCGATTATGAACTAATGGTAATCGATTAGAATGAGAAAAATGTCTCCCAGTGATTTTAAATAAAATGATAATCGATTGTGGCTTTTGATAATCGATTATATATGAGACAGAGAGTTTTGAAATTAATTAATAATCGATTATCCCATTTGATAATCGATTGTTGAAGCTGACCGTTGTCATATATTTTCAATTATCGTCAGGTAATCGATTGTTGATATTTAACAATCGATGTTTTGCGTAAAATCTGGAAAAGATTTTCTGAACGTTGTTAAAATAATCGATTGTTGATTTCCGGACAATCGATGTTTTATGCCAAAAATTGGAAAGGATTTCTTAACGTTATAAATAATCGATTCTTGATTTGAAGTAATCGATTGTTGACGTAAAATCTGGGATTGAATTTTTGATCTGATAGGCAAACAATCGATTGTTTAGTCTTGACAATCGATTGTCACTGAGTAATTTCAGCAATCCTTAATTGGCAATTAGGCAACGGTAAGACTGAGTTTCTCACCTATAAATACAGCTTCAACTCAGTGTTTTCACAACAACAACATATACACTTTGAGTATTTTCATTGCTAAAAGCTTTCTTACATTGATCATCATTTTCCATTCATCCATAAAGCTTTTTGAAGAGCCATTCTATTGAGCTAAGTTGTTGTGATCTTGAGCGGACTATTTCTACTCATATCTACTCATTAAGGAGTGCTTTGTAAAGTGAGTGTGTTTTGTGTTTGTAAGAGAATTGCGATTCTCGTTTGTTGAGGAACTTGTGATTCCTCGGTTGAAGTCTTTGGGATTGTTATCCCCGAGCGGTTGAAGTCTTTGGGATTGTTATCCCCGAGCAGCTGAAGTCTTTGGGATTGTTATCCCCGAGCGGTTGAAGTCTTTGGGATTGTTATCCCCGAGCAGTTGAAGTCTTTGGGATTGTTATCCCCGAGCAGTTGAAGTCTTTGGGATTGTTATCCCCGAGCAATTGAAGTCTTTGGGATTGGTATCCCTGAGCAATTGAAGTCTTTGGGATTGTGATCCCCGAGCACCTAGGTGAGGCTTGTGTCCTCAGCTGTAACGGTTTGTTAAGCACCCGTAAGCTTGACAAGTTTAGTGGAAATCTCGAGAGAGTCTCTCGGGGACTGGACTAACCACGTTTGTGGCCAACCAGGATACATCATTGTGTAAGTTTATTCTACTGCACTTGTTTTAATTTCTGCAAAGTTTTTAAATTCCGCACTAAAACGCTTAATAATTTTAAAACGCTATTCACCCCCCCCCCTCTAGCGTAAAGCGTATTGTCCAACACTATGGAGATATTGAAGAGTTATTCCACGACATTATATGAAGATGTTTATATCTATCAAGAATGATGATTTCAAGGTGCGGAATATTTATTCAAGTCAATATGGTTGATTTATTCATCAAGCATCTACCAAAGATCGTTTTGAAGATGATGCACAAGATTGGAATGCAAATGCTTAAGGATATAAATCGATGTACTCATTAGGGGGAGTCAATGCGCGTTGCACTCTTTTTCCCTTACAAGGTTTTGTCCCACTGGGTTTTCCTTGCAAGGTTTTTAACGAGGCAACCAATAGGCACATATTCAAACATGTGTACTCTTTTTCCTTTCTTTAATTTTTCCCAATGGGTTTTGGTTTTAAGGTTTTATGAGGCACATTATTGAATAGACATTCAAGGGGGAGTGTTATAAAATAGAAGTCTATTTAGAGTGAATGTCTAAGAGTTTTAGCTTGAAGCTAAGTCATTCTCCTCCCTATAAATAGAGGTGCTCTCTACCATTGTAATTCACCCCTCTCAACACAATAAGAAGAACTCTCTCTACTCTTCTCTCTATTGCTATTGTTCTTGCTCTATTGTTCTTGTCTTTATATTATTTCATAACACAAATTTAATTTTGAAATTCTAATGTGAGAATTATTTTGGAATAATTTTTTTGATCTAAAGCGATAGTTAAAATGAAACGGAGAAAGTACTTGTACTAATATCAGAATGGAAGTTTGGGAAGAAATAACAAGGAACCTGAAAGCTTTGACAGGACAGGTTGACTCATTTTCGAGCAAATGCCCAGCCGGTATTGTTGTTAGAAACATAGTAGTAGTAAATCTTAGGATTTGAAGATCCAAAACAATGGGGATCAGCGTCAAGATCCTTAGGATTAGAAAGACAGCAGAATATTATTTTTCTTCGGCACAGAATTCATGTGCTAGATTATAAAGACAGCTTCTTTTTATCCCACCCTTTGATTTCTTTTTGGCAATAATGACTAGTTCAACCATCAAATCATCCAAGCTCTTTCCTCCAATTACTTGGGAAAAATCCTTCGACAATCTTAGTCAGCTTAGTAACTGCAATTTTGCACCAAACAAAAAAGAAAAACTGCAATTTCCTTGCCCTCCAGAATTGCTAAATAAGAAACTAAAGCATTATTTCAACCAATCTGGGAAGTGCTGGTAACTGAAGTGTAATATGTCAAAAGGTTGGTTTGAATCAATACCAATATTTGAACTCAAACTGTCTACAAATATCATCCAACATTGTTGTGTCTTCTCCCTTTTAGCTAGTAAGTCCAGCTATCAATTAGTGTAACCTCCTGAATGATCTTGCCTAAAGCACAGTTCCAGAAGGGGCTGAATTGAATTTGAATTGAATTGAGAATCCACTCCATCTTCTAGGCCAAATAGATAGCACGCAAGAAATATCCCTAAGCTCCGAACACTATCTCCTTTATATCATAGATCCGGCAACAAATTCCTCAGTAAGATAAAACTTTTAAGACGGCAATGTAATAAGGACTCCAATCTGTCCCCTGATTGAAGCTCTCATTATCAGCTTTGCAGTCTAAAATATCGTCCAGATTGTCTATTAAGGATTTGACAATGCCACCACTAGTTGATAGTACTCTGTAACTTAGGGTGGACAGATGAAAGATTTCCCTTTTGGACAATTTTTTATATAATATTCCATTTTTGGGACGGTTGGTCAAGTTGGAAGTTCTCACCCTGGACATTGTCATTCTCGGATTGAAAAGCTCGCTATTTCAGATATTAGAATATGTCTTCGTATTCTTTTATCAAAAAATTATGTTGATCATTCAAAGCATTTCTTGCAATTCAGCAACCAATAAAGAGAGTTAAGCTTCTCTGCTGCATATCCAAGGAAATTTCTCTTGCGAAGCCCTTGAAAAGGAAGTTACTGGATGCTATGGGATATTCCTTTTAGGAAACCTTATGTAGGATTTATGAGCTTCCTAGAACCGTAGCACACACTATAATAGTTAGCTAGTAGAGCAACAGGTTGAGAGCAGGAAGGAAGATGTGGTGGGAAACGGCACACTCGTTAGCTTCTACACAATTCTATAGCTGCATATGCACTTTGTTTCACCAGCCAGCAAGCTACATCTATCATTCAAGATTGCCAGTTACAACTGGAAAAAGTTGAGAACTCCGAACAGCATATTGGATTATAAGAGATCATTCAAGGTGTTGCTATCCTCAGAACCTCACCCTGTTTCAGATGGAGATAACAGAAGCGAAATAAAGATATTACTATAACATGCCTAATCATACTCCCACCAAAAAGTATCATTCAAGCAATCATTATACGAAAAACTCAGTCCTGGGACTAATTCAGGGGTAAACAAACAAATGGAAACAATTCCACATCAACATTCGATGAAATGACACATGGAGAGTTAGAAAGATTGGCAGGGGGGAGGGGGGGAGAGATCCACCGAAGCAACAAAAGCAATGAGCAAAAACTAAGACACTTCAAAAACAAAGCCACAGCAACATTCTCTTACATTTAGATGACAAATAAGTTCTGCAATAGCTGACTTATGATTAAAACTCCTACATCACCGAAAATGGTAAAAGGTACGCCAAAACACAGATAAATGTAAAACAAAACTTATGCAGAGATCCGAACTAAGCATGTATCCATCAAAACCTCCCGCCAAGCTGAACCATCTGCATGCTTACAGCTTGTCCTCAAACTCGGACAGAGGAGTCACTGCCTGCTTCAAACCCTTCCTCTTGCGGATATCAAGGACGAGTTGATGAGCTTGTGTACCAGCGTCCAATGGATCGGATGACATCATGTCCCAATGATCGAACACACATTGTGGGAAAGCTTGACCAGAAGTAGCTGCCCTCAAGGTACCTGAGAATCCAAAAGACTCGATGACAGGAAGGTATGCCTTGATGTTGTAAAGAGGGGTCCCTGGCCTCTGCATCTCCTCGAACACATGTCCACGCTTCTGGTTCAGAACACCATAAATGCCACCAAGGGCTTGCTCTGGAGCTTGAATCTCCACAAGGTAAACCGGCTCCAACAGGCGAGGCTTGGCGGTAAGCTGAGAAGCATAGATAACCCTCCTAGCAGTGGGAATAACTTGGCCACCACCCCTGTGAATAGCGTCAGCATGAAGAACAACATCACAGACTTCAAAGCAAATACCTCTCATGTTCTCTTCAGCCAATGCACCTTCCTTGGAAGCCCACTGGAAACCAGCAACAACAGAATCCTTAATTTCATTCAGGTACTGAACTCCCTTACACATATCCACCACCATGTTGGGACCAGTTGTCTCTGGACCAAAGCACCAAATTTTCTTTGCAAGATCCTTGTCCCAACCAAACTCCTCAGACAAGATCTTGGAACGAACTTTGGGATCATCCCTAGGGCCAATGCGTCCATCGTCAATAGCCTCAGCAAGCCCTTCCTCCAAAGGTCTAGCTTCCATGTACAAACGGTTATGCTTGTTAGGAGACTTGCTCATCACAGTCCGACAAGACTTCTCAAGTACAGTCTCACGGAAGGACACAACAGGATCAGACACTATAATCTCAGCACCTCCCATGAAATCATCCTGCAAGTCCTTCAAGCAGATCTCAAGGTGGAGTTCTCCAGCACCAGCAATGATATGCTCTCCGGACTCTTCAATAGAACAAAGAACCATAGGATCAGACTTAGCCAGGCGCTTCAACCCTTCAACAAGCTTGGGAAGGTCAGATGCAAGCTTGCACTGAACAGCAACACGCACAACTGGTGAGACAGAAAACTTCATTGCCCTGATTGGATGGGCCTCAACTTCCTTCTCATTGGTCAATGTTGCATTCTTGGTAATAAATTGATCCAGACCGACCATAGCAACAGTGTTACCACAAGGGACATCCTCAACAGTTTCTTGCTTCTTACCCATCCAAATAACAGTTCTTTGCACATTCTTAACATACAAATCCTTCTTTTCACCAGGTACATAGTTGGGACCCATGATTCTGACCTTCATACCAGTACAAACCTTACCAGCAAACACACGACCAAAAGCAAAGAATCTACCCTTGTCCGATGCTGGAATCATTTTGGATACATAAAGCATAAGTGGCCCATCTGGGTCACAGTTCCTGATGGCATTGGCATATTGATCATCAAGAGGTCCCTCGTACAGGTTCTCCACACGGTATCTTTGAGCTGTGGAAGGAGATGGCAGATGAAAGATCATCATTTCCAGAAGAGCAGTACTTGCAGGAAGCCAGGTCTGCATCACACGCTTCATCAGTGCCTTGCCCATCAACTCTTTCTCCTCAGATTTCATGGTTACACCAAGCTTCTGCAACATTGGCCAGAGCTTATCTTTTTGATCATTCATGCAAGTGTTAATAATCTGCTTGATTGGCTCATAACAGAATTGAACAAACCCACGCTTGCATGTAGCAGACCCGCTGTTTTTGGTGGTCCACTTTTTGGTGGCAGGGTCAAAGAAGTTCTCACCCCACAGCCTTTCCATCATCTTAGACTCGTCAACTCCAAACTTGGAAGCATACATCTTGGCAAAGTTGGTGAGAGTGAAAGCCCACCCGTGCAATCCAGCAGAGAAAGCAACAGTACCTTTCTCGGGATAGACCTGGACATCACCGAGAAGGGGATCCTCATATGTAGCCATGATAACATTTGCATTCTCAATAACCCTGGAAAATGTCTGATAAGCCTCCTCTCCATCAACCTGAAGCTCAAGGAAACACCTGTCCATCTTGTTAACTGTCAAGACAGGACGAATCCTTTCACCGAGGGCCTGACGGAGCACAGTCTCTGTCTGGACACAGACACCTTCTACACAGTCAACCACAACAAGTGCACCATCAGTAATACGAAGGGCAGCAGTCACTTCAGAAGAGAAGTCAACGTGCCCGGGTGAATCAATGAGGTTGATGAGGTACTCGTTCCCATTTCTCTCTCCCTTGAAGTTCTTCAAGGATTCATCAGTCATCTGATAATATAGTGAAATACCAGTGGACTTGATGGTGATACCACGCTCAGCTTCATCTGCACGTGTATCTGTCATTCTGACATCACCTGCGACTTCCTGAGCAATAATACCAGCAGCCGCCACCAGAGAGTCGGTAAGGGTAGATTTTCCTGTCAGATTAAAGATAATCAGGTACTGGTACGAGAGATGATATGCTATTACTGATACCTCGAATCTGTTCTATGGACAGAAAGGAAAACTGGAGAAAAAAACTAATGAAATAACATCAAGCAAAATTGTACTACCCAAAATATATATATAATTAAAAAAAAAATATATATATATATATATATATATATATATATATATATATATATAATGTGATGTCAATGTCAAGATTTACTCCAGGTGATGACTGGGAATCACAATAACGTTTCTCTTAGTAGACATGAAAAAAAATTCAAGAAAAGCATTAATCAAGCAACATCATCAGAATTATTTCAGTTGCTTACCATGGTCCACATGAGCAATAACAGACATATTACGAATGTTATGCTTGTAGTCCATAATGTTTCGAAGCTCTTCAGCTGTGAACTTCACCATCTTGAATACTTGTTAACTGTAACAGCTACAGAATTATTTATTTTCCTGGCATTTGAAACCACAACACAAATTAGACTAACCAAAAAGATCCACTCGATAAGATCCAAACAAAATAGCAGGTAGAACTAACACATCTCATATGCATGAAGGTTACAAAATTATTATTAGGTAGAATACAAACAGACAAATTCAAATGGTAGTAGACTGAAAATTCAAGCTCAATTATATGTATAGCTAGAAAATTAAAAAAAATGGTTACACGATAAAAAACACCAATCCACTAAAAGACAGCTCCATGCATCAGAGTGACCAAAACAAAACAAAGAAAAGCTAATGCGCAAGATCATACAGAACAAAAATAACACATCATATTTGCATGAAACCTATAAAACCACACAGAGCAGAAACAGAAGGTCTACTATTCATGTTTTTGGTCAAATACAACCACTAGTAGTCCATCATGCTTGCAAAACACGCAAACTAGCTAAACACAGTCTTGAAGCATATATCTCCATAACAGATATCATCGACAATCGAAAAACTCAATTTTAACACAAACAGAAACATATATATACACACAGACACATATATAAACATGTGTGTGTGTGTATATATATATATATATATATATATATATATATATATATATATATCAGGAAATCATCAGAAATGAGAAACTCTATCACAGGTTTATCCGAGAAAAAGAGAACTTCCATAGTATTAAATGAACTCAATACCAAACCAAACATCAAACAAATTACACATCCTAGAATGCAACACCGAATCCATAAGCTTCCAACTTATGAACGTAAAACTAAAAGCATCACATGAAAAACAACATGACCAGAACTGCAAATAAAACAGCAGATCTAAGCTAGATCTAGATATATCAGCCTATCAAAAGCACTACAATAAGATTCATAAAGATAATTCAATACAGCTATTGAATTTACCAGAGAATAGCGAAATCGCAACACAGATGAAACAATAATCGTGAAAAAGTTGAGAATCGGAAAGAATCGTATAAATCTTAGTCAGACAGAGAGAGAGAAAGTAGAGTCTTACTGAGTGTAGAGAGAAGTAGGCGGCGACAATTGTGATTGTGAGACCTTACAATTCTGCCGCTATGATAAGCTGAGGTTTCGCATTGTGCGATGGTATATACCCTGTCTTTATGGACCGCAGCTGACTTAGAGCGAGCGTTTTGGGCCACGTTACAATGTGAATGGGCCTTTAGTCGGTCCATTTGAACTTTTTGATTGGCCCATGGTCCAAGCAAGAGAAACTCATATTAATGTGGAAGAGTTAACCTAAATTAAGAATTTTATTTTTCCTTGGATAATTTAGGGTCCAATTAAGTGAACAGTCGCATATTAAATTCATCGAAACGTTTCAACAAAGGGGATTCAATTCCAATCAAAAACTCTCAAGTGTCGGACTGATTTCCAATACACATGGATGACTATTAATTCCCTACTTTTCGGTGGGGTAATTGCTTTTCAATACGTAAACGTAATCCCTTTGGTTCTGCAGACTATTTACTCTATATGTGCTATGGAGAATAAGTGCCAGGTTGATCAGTTTGTGTATCTTTTCTTCGTCCCAACAAATCAAATGTGTAATAGATATTAGACTGTTAAAATGGTCGTATCAAATTAGTGTCTGTTTCCACTGCCAGGTCCAAATAATAGGCAAAAAGCAAGTTTGTAAATAAAGTGAGCAATTGTATTTTGATGGATGGAAAATAATATGTTCTTCTTGTATCAATGGATTGCATTTCCTTAACACATTCTATGTAAAGGAACTTCAATGCTATTTCTCTGTAAAAGAAACTCCAGTAGCATTTCGGTCATTCTCTTGAGGTATAATACATCTTAAGGAAAAACATTAGATTTTCAAGATTGAGTTGTTTCTTAGCTCCAGTTATGAGTGCCTAAATATCCCTTTTTATTGGAGAGATTTGATTTTACAGTTCATGCTTATGTTACTTCTGTTGTTCAAAATTTAAGTGTGCGTGAATGATCATTTCCTCTTTATACTGTAGTCGGATTACATAATTCAAAGAAAATATATTTCCTGTTTTACAGATAGCAATTAGAGGTATTGTGCACCTTACTTGTATACTGTAAGTAAAAAGAACTATTCAAACATATTTTCTTAAATAGGATATCAAGTAGTTCATGTAGCATTGTATCCTTCGTCAAAATAACAGAAAGTTTAGATTGTATGATCTAAGTTCTCTTTTCATGTTCCATTCGTCTAGCTGAAAAGTGTGAACACTTAATTTTTTATAATATTTAATTTTTTATCACTTTTTTATGTAAATATTTTAGAGGGTTTTAACCTACTATTATTTTAGCTTTATTTCACTTTTATTGTAGGGTAAAAATACAAAAAAAAGGGTGAATTCTTACTATTTGTTATAAAAATAATAAAAGAATAAGAACAATATTACAGAAAAAGAGAGAAAAAATTCTTATTGAATTTTTGGGGTGATTTACAATGGGATAAGACCCCTCTATTTATAGGAGGAAAAATGACTTAGCCTCAAAGTAAAACTCTCTACAAGATAGACATTCAACTCCAAATAGAATTCTATTCTTAACACTCCCCCTTGAATGTCTACTCAATAAGTAATGTGCCTCATTAAAAACCTTAACTAAAATAAAACCCAATGGGAAAAAAATTCTAGAAAATAAAAAGAGTACACATATTTAGAAATGCGCCTATTGGTTGCCTCGTTAAAAACCTTGCAAGGAAAACCCAGTGGGATAAAAACTTGTAAGGGAAAAAGAGTGCAACGTGCATTAACTCCCCCTGAAGAGAGCATCAATTCACATCTTTGAGCCTTCGCATCCCAATCTTGTGCACTAGCTTCTTGAAGGTTGACGTCGGTAGAGATTTTGTGAACAAATCAGCCATATTATCACTTGAACGAATCCGTTGCACATTGATATCACCATTCTTTTCAAGATCATGTGTGAAAAATAACTTTGGTGAAATATGCTTTGTCCTATCTCCTTTTATGAATCCTCCCTTCAATTGAGCTATGCATGCTGCATTGTCTTCATACAAAATCATGGGTAGTTTGTCACATTTCAAACCACATTTGTCTCGAATATGATGTATTATAGACCTCAACCACACACACTCTCGACTTGCTTCATGAATAGCAATTATCTCAGCATGATTAGATGAAGTAGCCATAATTGATTGCTTAGTCGATCGGCAAGATATGGCTGTGCCTCCACAGGTAAACACATAACCTGTTTGAGATCGAGCCTTGTGTGAGTCAGATAAATATCCAGCATCAGCATAACCAACAAGATCAGAACTGCAATTATTGCCATAAAATAAGCCCATATCGGTAGTCCCTTTTAGATACCGCAATATATGTTTGATTCCATTCCAATGTCTCCTTGTAGGAGCAGAGTTATATCTTGCTAAGACATTAACTGAAAAAGTTATGTCAGGCCTTATAGTATTTTCAAGATACATTAGTGCGCCAATCGCACTAGGATATGGTACTTCAGGACCAAGCAGCTCTTCATTCTTTTCTTTAGGTCATAATGGATCCTTATTCACATCAAGTGATCGAACAACCATCGGAGTACTTAAAGGATGCTCCATCCATGTAAAACTGTTTCAATACCTTTTCTATATAGGCAGATTGATGAACAAAAATTTCGTTTGACAAATGTTCAATTTGCAAACCAAGACATAATTTTGTCTTTCCGAGATCTTTCATCTCGAATTCCTTCTTTAAATAATCAATTGCCTTTTGGTTTTCTATGGGAGTTCCAATAAGGTTTATGTCATCAACATATACGGCAAATACAACAAATTACGATGTTGTTTTCTTTATAAAAACACATGGGCAAATGGCATCATTTATATAGCCTTCATTTAATAAATACTCACTAAGACGATTATACCATATTCGTCCTGATTGCTTGACCATACAAAGATCTTTGCAATTTGATTGAAAACATTTCCTGGGACTTTAAATTATGTGTGTTTGGCATTTTGAATCCATCGGGAATTTTCATGTATATCTCATTATCAAGTGAGCCATAAAGGTAGGCAGTAACCACATCCATTAAATGCATGTCAAGCTTTTCAATGACAGCAAAACTAATGATATAACGGAAAGTTATAACATCTATAACGGGTGAATATGTCTCTTCATAATCGACACCAGGCCTTTGTGAAAATCCTTGTGCAACAAGGCGTGCATTATATCTTTGTACCTCGTTTTTCTCATTTCTCTTGCGTACAAAGATCCATTTATCGCCAACAGGCTTAACACCATTAGGTGTTTGAACTATAGGCCCAAAAACTTCACGTTTTGCAAGTGAATTCAATTCTGATTGGATTGCTTCTTGTCATTTTTGCCAATCAAGTCTTTGTCGACATTCTCCAACAGATTGAGGTTCAAGATCCTCACTTTCTTGCATAATGCTAGATGTAACATTATATGCAAAGACATAATCAACCACTATATCCACTCGATTAAAATTTGTCTCAATATCAATTGTATTTATTGATAGTTCCTTATTTTCTTGAGTCTCGAGCTCAGTGGATTCTTCATGAATCTCATAATTTATTAAATCGTGGATTTCCTCATGATATTCTTTCGTAGTGTCATTTTGATCATTGCTTTCCTTGTTCTAGGATTTTGATCTTTGGAACCTAATGGTCTGCCACGTTTTAGGCGTGCTTTCGACTCATTAGGTATGACACTAGAAGATTGTCCAATAGGGACATCAATATGGATTGGAACATTCTCTGCATGGATATATGATTTTGTTATCCTTTTCAAGTCCGTAAATGCGTCTCGCATTTGATTTGCTATTCTTTGCAAATGGATAATCTTTTGCACCTTTTTTTCACAAATAGAGGCACGTGGATCAAGATGAGATAATGATGGATTTTTTCACAAAATTTCCCGTTTGGTTTCACCAACTTCTCCCCCTAATTTTGGGAAAAGTGTCTCATCGAATCGACAGTCTGCAAATCGCGTAGTGAACAAATCCCATGTCAATGTTTTGAGGTAGCGAATAATGGAGGGCGATTCAAACCCAACATATATTCCTAACCTTCTTTGCGGACCCATTTTGGTGCGATATGGCGGTGCTACAGGTACATATACTGTGCATCCAAAAATTCTTATATGGAATATATTAGGTTCATGACCCAAAACTAATTGCAACGGGGAATATTTGTGATAATTTGTCGGTCTGGGACGAACTAGCATTGCTACATGCAAAATGGTGTGACCCCAAACAGAAGCGGGCAACCTCATTTTCATGAGTAACGGTCATGCTATCAATTGCGGACGTTTAATTTAGAGATTCTGCAAGATCATTTTGAGTGTGAATATGAGCTACATGATGTTCCACTTTTATCCCAATTGATAAGCAATAATCATTAAATGCTTGGGATGAAAACTCAGCAGCATTGTCTAGTCTAATAGACTTAATTGGATTATCAGGAAATTGTGCCCGTAATCGAATTATTTGTGCCATTAATTTTGCAAACGCAAGGTTGCGAGATGACAATAGGCACACATGAGACCATCTAGAATATGCGTCTATTAATACCATAAAATATCTAAATGACCCACTAGGTGGGTGAATAGGCCCACAAATGTCCCCTTGTATACGTTCGAAGAACGCAGGTGACTCAATTCTAACCTTTGTTGGTGATGGTCTAATAATTAACTTGCCTTGATAACAAGAAGTGCAAGAAAATTCATTATTTAAAAGAATCTTTAAATTCTTTAATGGATGCCCATTTGAGTTTTCTATAATCCGTCTCATCATAATTGATCCAGGATGTCCCAATCGATCATGCCAAAGTACGAAAATATTGAAATTAGTAACCTTTTGGTTTATGGTAGAATGTGCCTCAATTGCACTAATTCTTGTCCAATACATGCCATAAGATAAAGATGGGAACTTCTCAATTACCCTATTTTGGCCAGAGACATTCTTTGTAATGATGAGATATTCAAGATTATTCTCATCTATTTTCTCAATATGATATCTATTTTGACGGATATTTTTAAAACTCAACAAGTTCCTCTTGGACTTGGAGGAGAACAATGCATTCTCTATGATAAGTATTGTTCCCTTAAGCAGAGTTATAGTAGCTCTTCCAGAGAATTTAATTAATCTACTACTACCAGAAATTGTAGTAATATCTGTCTTACACATAGTTAAATGACAAAAATATTTCTTCTCTTTAAATATCGTATGCGTCGTACATGAATCTATTAAACAAATATTTTTACAATTGAACTTTGATCCTAGTTTGTTTTGTGAGAAATCCATATTTGCTTCCCATAGTTTGACATACAAAAAAAATATATGAATTAACATTAGTATTTTCAGAGAAAAAATAATAACATAGTTAAATCAATAATTCAATAAGGAACTTTGTATTGAATTTCGAGCAAACTCTGGGTCAGATTCAAACAATTATATGTAGTTATACGTTAATTTTAGGTTGTCACATGGTTTAAAATACAGAAAACTTAAAGTCATACACATAAAACAATAAGTGTGTAAATATAGTAGCTAAAACGCAAAAGTAGACAATAAAATGTATAAATATTTAAAACGGGATCAACGTTCATAAGGTATATAATAAACAAAATTGATAAAATATTGAAGGTCGTATTGCCTCTTCTGTATCTGAGCAAAATTATATTCTATAGGCTAGTGAATTGCAGCTTATGCTCAATAGATAGAATTGAATTATGTTTTCTTTTCTAAATCCAATTGTTAAATAATAAAATATTATAGTCATACTAACAAGTTAATCGTAATTAAATTTATACATATATAGAATGTTAAAGCTTCTATTGTGAAACTCCATTAGCTAAATCTTTTTTTTCACGTCATAACATGCTTTAATAAACAATATATTAATCCTTGAAATTAAGCATACTGAAACATTCTTTAGAACGAATACTAACATTATTCCATAAATTAAATAATACGAATTGATACTAATGACTATTAGTTTATTAAATAGCTAATGCAAACAAGTAAAATAAAATCAAACAACTCAATTTTCCTTAACCATGGATCCATCACCGATCAAGTGGTCTATTTTCCCATCAGGGTGCTCAAAGAAGTCTGCCACATCCAAGTGGGTGATATCAAAATTATTGTTAGAGACAAAATTGGCTTCAAGGCCTTTATTCTTTAGAGATGCTTGATAAAGCTCAACCAAATGTCTTGGTACACGCAAATATTTCCCAGTGCCCTTTTTCACCGCAACGATAGCATTCAGTTTCTGAACTATTTGCTTTTGGCTTCTCATCTTTCCCTTTCCGCATTTGGTGGTTATTTCTCTTTGGGGGTGATTGACACCAGGAAAATCTCTTCCTTGTCCACGGCCATGACCATGACCACGACCACGATTAGAGCCATGGCCTTTTTCCACGCTTAGCATAATGGGAATACACCTCAGCCACTTCAGGCAGTGGTGTAGACCCAGTGGGTCGATTTTTCATAATTTCTCATGAGCAAGTCATTACTTCGCTCAGTCACAAGGAGAAGAGAAATCAACTCAGAGTACTTCTTGAAACCTTTCTCTCTATACTGCTGTTGCAGAACCATATTGGAGGCATGAAACGTTGTAAACGTTTTTCAAGCATATCATAATCAGTGATAGTATATCCACAGAGTTTCAATTTAGGAGTAATTCTGAACATCACAGAATTATATTCAGAAACAGACTTAAAGTCTTGGAGCCTCAGATGAGCCCAATCATATCGTGCTTGTGGCAGAGTGACCAGTTTTAAGTTGTGTCATATCTTTCTTTTAAGCTATTCCACAAAATAAGTGGATCTTTGACTGTGAGATATTCAATTTTCAACCCTTCATCAAGGTGATGGCGCAAGAAAATCAAGGCCTTAGCACAGTTTTGGGTGGATGCTTTATTTCTATCTTTAATGGCGTCTCCAAAACCCATTGCATCTAAATGAATTTCAGCATCCAACACCCATGTCATATAGTTCTTGCCCGAAATTTCAAGGGCAACGAACATTCTTTTCGTAATGTCAGTCATAATTAAAAAGAGGAGAAAAATTACCTTAATCTTCTCAAAAGAACTTCTTGAGACGGTAGAGTTTCGTGCTGATAACGTATTATAAAAATAATAAACGAATAAGAGCAATATTGCAGAGAAAGAGAGGGATAAAATTCTTATTGAACTTTTGGGGTGATTTATAATGGGTTAAGACCCCTCTATTTATAGGAGAAAATATGACTTAGCCTCAAAGTAAAACTCTCTACAAGATAGATATTCACTTCAAATAGAATTCTATTCTTAACACTATTAATACTTTTTAATTTTTATTTTTTTAATAATTAAACAAATTCGAAAAATATTATTTTTAAAATTTCGGGAGTGATTTAAAAAAAGGTAAGTACTAAATATAAAATATATATATAAAAGTAAAAATAGGTGGAATTTTTTAAGAATGAATAAAATTAAAAATAAAAGATAAAAATAAAGTTTTGTGGAATTTTTTAAAAAAAAAAGTAATAGAGAGTTGGAATTAAAAAATAAATCTGAAAATTTAAAGTAAATGAAAGTAGTATTTTTAAAAGAAAAGCAAAAGAAAGTAGATTGTTTTTTAAAGGAAAGTTAAATAAAGTGAGATTCTCTTTTAAGAAAATTAGAAAGTGGAATTTTAAATAAGATAAAAGTAATTAAAGTTGCAATTTTAAAAATAAAAGTAAATAAAGGTGGGATTTCTTTTTCTAAAAAAAATAAAAGCAATTTGTAAGAGGGATTTCTGTTAATGAAATATATATATATATATATAATAAAATGTTTAAAAAAGAAAACCTGAAATTTTTGAAAAAAGAAGGGGGCAGAGAGAATGGTATGCACTCTATATACCTTCTAGATACACTGAATATACAGAGGTAGAATTTATTTTGGAGAGAGTAAAACGATAGAACGAATTTTTTTGAAATATTGAGAGAAGAGAGAGTTCAAAGCTAGAAATATAAAATAAAGAGAGGTTTTCGGATAATTTTTCTTCTCCTTTTTTACTGGTTTTCTTCGTGTTGCTGGGATTTTCTGGATTGAGGTGTTGAAGCTACTATGTTGGGATTTCTGCTGCTGCATTGTTGTTGTTTGTTGCTGCTGATTGCTTACCCCATTTTCCTTTTCTACATACCAGGTACACATTTATAAGCTCACTTTGATGTAACTGAGAAGAAAAGTTGAAATGAAAAATGTTCGCAAATTTATGTTCATTGAAAGGCTATATGTTGTTAATTTGATAGATTGTAGTTAAGTAAATGTAGTTGATGTTAATTCTTTGCTTTATGTCATATGGATAATAGACATACACATAGAATCTTATGGACTGTTGATGTATTTCAGTTTACTCCTATAACTATGAGAACTATGTAGTTGGTAACTTTTGGCTTAACTTGTGTTACTAGTATAATATAGTGTAATGTAATGTAGTTTAGTTCTTCAATAAGGATATGTTGGAGGCAGCCTTTCTCATAGTAAGGTTGTTGACGTATTAATTAATTAGGGTAATTTTTTTATTTTTAGAGACAAAATAAATAGCAAATCATAGTCGCTTTTAGGTTTGCCTTTTTAAAAATAAATGAGACGAGCCTCGCCAAACAAAAAATAAATAAATTGCAGGGGGTTTTGGGACATGCCGTTTTAGAAAATTTTACGGCTTTCTCAAAATAATAACGCGTTAGCATATTTAGGCGCGTATTTTGTTGGAAATCATGTATATCTATGATGTGTGCGCTTTGGTTGTATGAGCATGATTTTCAGGTAGGTTTTGATGAATGACAAACAATGAAGTCAAGCGTCAAACAACGATATAATATGACAAACTATCAAATGGCGAGAAGCATATTGATGACGGGATTGCATAGACAAGCCAAGTCGAGCCAAAGAGTTCAAGACCGAAGACCCAAGACGTAGGTCGTTAGGTAGAACCAATGTAAGAACAACGTTTAAGTTATCTTATCTTTTGGCTCAACATTAGGTCATCATAAATATGCATAAAATTATTTTATTAAAGTAAATCATTTTATTAAATCATATATATCATAAATATTTTTAATATACTTCAAACAAAATGATTTTAACGTTTTCATTTTTAACCAAAATGGGTTTTGAAGTAAGTTTTCAATTCGGTATACACAGTGTATATCAAGTGTATATCAATGGTATATAATCGATCCGTTGCCAGTTTTGAACACTGGAACAACATAATCGATTATATGTACACAATCGATTATATGAAGTAAACAATCGATTGTCTACTTTTAACAATCGATTATTTTGAGACAGTGCAACCGGTTTTTAAACATCAAAACAATCGATTGTGTTGTCATACAATCGATTATCAACAATCGATTGTCACCTTCATACAATCGATTATATTTTGACCGTTCCCACAGAATCCTAAATTGATTTTCGAACGTTGAAGAACAATCGATTATTCAGGTTTAACAATCGATTGTTTAGCCTAAAATCAGGAATCTGTTTTTTGAACGTTGGTCAGACAATCGATTGTCACCTCCAAACAATCGATTGTTTGAGCACAGAATCAGGGATTTTATTTGTCAATTAAGCAACGGTCAGCATTACTTTTTCACCTATAAAAAGAGGTCTTTTGAGCTGATTTTAAACATACAACTCTTGCATATATTGATATACATATTGATCATTTTCAAGCATCATTTTAGAGCTTTTGTTGAGCCATTTGATAGACAACTTTGTGTTGTTCATAGAGCTTATTTTGTTTCTCTTTATCCACTCTATTGAGAGAGTATTTGTTGTAAAAGAGAGTTGTTTTGAGAAGAACATATCTTCTCATTTGTCGGGTTTGCTAAGCACCCAAAGTCTTAGTGGTTGAAGTCTTGGGGTGAGGTATCCTCAAGCAAGTGAAGTCTTAAGGTGCGGTATCCTTGAGCAACTGTAACGGTTTGTTAAGCACCCGTAAGCTTGACGAAGATAGTGGAAATCTCGAGAGAGTCTCTCGGGGACTGGACTAGCCACGGGTTGTGGTGAACCAGGATATATCGGTGCGTTCGTTCTTATTTATTTACTTATCGCACTCATTTATTTCCTGCAATTTTTAAATTCCGCAAGTTTACGCTATTTTTATTATAACGCTATTCACCCCCCCCCCCTAGCGTTAAGCGTATTATCTAACAATTGGTATCAGAGCCTAACTCTCTGAAAGCCTTAACCGGTTGAGAGCAATATATATTTTTTCTGTTGAGATTATTGAACGCAGGAACGATGAATGAAGGACAATCCACCACTTGCCCTCCATTTTTCGATGGAACGAATTACTCATATTGGAAGGAGCGAATGATAATCTTCCTCAAAGCAAACATTTTTCGTTTGTGGCAAATAATCAAAAACGGTGAACTAATGCCAACAAAGAAAGTTGGAGAGACCACGGTTCCAAAATCCGAAGATGAATATGATGCCGAGGATATCAAGAAAGTTGAAAATAATGCAAGGGCCATCCATGTATTATATTGTGTGGTGAATGCGGATGACTATAGGAAAATCTCGTGCTGCACAACCGCCAAGGAGATGTGGGACAAACTCGAGATCATTTATGAAGGTGCGCCTCAAGTCCGAGAATCTAAAATTGATTTTCTAACACATAAATATAAAATCTTTAAAATGGAGAAGGAACCCATTGGTGTTATGTTTGAACGATTTTTAAAAATCTTCAACGATCTACATGCTCTCGGGAAAGTTTACACGAACAAAGATCTTGTTCGAAAAGTCCTACGGAGTCTCACTCCCGAATGGCGTTCCAAAGCCAATGCCATCCAAGAGTCAATGGAATTCACGAATATCGCAATTGATGGACTAAGAGGTAACCTCGAAACTTATGATAGCACAATTCTCAATCCTTATCTTAGAAGTAATTCGAATTTTGCCTTCAAAGCCTCATCCTCTAAAAGAGAAGAGGTAAGTGATTCGAAAAGGGATAATATTTCCAATGATATAATTGAAAAGTTTTGTAAGTCTATGAAGAAGGACAAGAAAAAGAAGAAACACCATAGGCGAGTATCACGGGACTCGGACAGCTCGGGCGATGAAGCCGCCGCATTATGTCTCATGGCAAACGACGAAAAAGAGGTAAGTACTTCTAACTCTCACTCGTTTGAAGAATTACAAAATGCCTATGATGAATTGTATGGTGAATTTGTTAATGCTTCCAAAAGGATAAAAGATTTGAGGAAAACACTTTCTTTGCAGAAAGCACTTTCTTTGCAAGAAACAGATTTTCAGAAAACACTTTCTTTACAAGAAAAAGATTTTGAAAAATCCTCTTCTTTGAAAGAAATAGATTTTGAAAAATTGACTAATGAAAATGGCGTTCTTAAAAATAAAATTGAAGTTTTAGAAAAAAGAAAATAAATTTTTGGAAAATGGCATTGTTGATTTCAAAAATAAATCAAGGAATTGAATGAAGCTTCTTCTATTGATAAATGTTCTAATTGTTCTTCTTGTAGTTCTTTAAAATTAGAGAACATATAGCTTAGGAACGCACTAGAAAAACGTAGTGTTGATAGTCCTAAAATTGAAGAGAATAAAAAGGATATTAGTAATGAGGTTGGTCCATCTAGAAAGAATTCTAGGAACCTCACAAATGAGTCTAAGATTAATTATTTTAGACAACCTAGAAACAACTCTAGGACTTTTGCTAATGAGTCTAGAATGAATAATTTTAGACCACCTAGACATGACTCTAGGAAATTCAACGGTTCTAGGGGGAACAACTTTAGATCACCTAGAACGCATTTGGCTCAACCTAGACATATGCACAATCCAAATGTTATATGTCACTATTGTAATCGGGTAGGACACATTGCACCCGTTTGTTTTGCTAAATATAGAGATTTATGTGTTGATTATAATTGTTATTATCCTAACCCCCAAGGACCCAAAAGAAGTTGGGTACCAAAAACCTATTTTTAGGTTCTTTTTGCAGGTGTGCTTGAAGACTACAATATTGTAGTGGATGCACCAAGCACGAAACCTTAATGCATTAAGGGGGAACGTCGGTTAGTTATCGTATTTTGAATAAAAACGCAATAAGTTGATATATGCTAATAATCATTAATTATTTTTGGGTGATACATGTTTTAATAAGTTTTATTATTGAAAAACAATTAGTATCAATTAGTTTTATAATAAGTGATTGATTCATGTTTTGATGAATATTTTTAGGTTAAATAACAATTGATGAATTTGCGAAAAATGACCGTTATTATGGTGTTACTAATATTTGGAATTATTTGATTTTGTTTATAACAATTGATATCGTCAATGGTTTAAATAACTTTTGGTATACTCTTTTTTCTAATGCCAAAAGGGGAAGAATATGGGCGATATGCATGCCTTAATTGAGGGGGAATATTCAATTAAGGGGAAATTATATTGAATTGATTATATTGAATTGGTTGCATAAATTGTATGTTGAGATATAACATGAATTTAGGGGGAATTCAATATGCATATCTTCCGTTGTTTGTAATTATCAAAAAGGGGGAAATTGTTGGAAATCATGTATATCTATGATGTGTGCGCTTTGGTTGTATGAGCATGATTTTCAGGTATAGGTTTTGATGAATGACAAACAATGAAGTCAAGCGTCAAACAACGATATAATATGACAAACTATCAAATGGCGAGAAGCATATTGATGACGGGATTGCATAGACAAGCCAAGTCGAGCCAAAGAGTTCAAGACCGAAGACCCAAGACGTAGGTCGTTAGGTAGAACCAATGTAAGAACAACGTTTAAGTTATCTTATCTTTTGGCTCAACATTAGGTCATCATAAATATGCATAAAATCATTTTATTAAAGTAAATCATTTTATTAAATCATATATATCATAAATATTTTTAATATACTTCAAACAAAATGATTTTAACGTTTTCATTTTTAACCAAAATGGGTTTTGAAGTAAGTTTTCAATTCGGTATACACAGTGTATATCAAGTGTATATCAATGGTATATAATCGATCCGTTGCCAGTTTTGAACACTGGAACAACATAATCGATTATATGTACACAATCGATTATATGAAGTAAACAATCGATTGTCTACTTTTAACAATCGATTATTTTGAGACAGTGCAACCGGTTTTTAAACATCAAAACAATCGATTGTGTTGTCATACAATCGATTATCAACAATCGATTGTCACCTTCATACAATCGATTATATTTTGACCGTTCCCACAGAATCCTAAATTGATTTTCGAACGTTGAAGAACAATCGATTATTCAGGTTTAACAATCGATTGTTTAGCCTAAAATCAGGAATCTGTTTTTTGAACGTTGGTCAGACAATCGATTGTCACCTCCAAACAATCGATTGTTTGAGCACAGAATCAGGGATTTTATTTGTCAATTAAGCAACGGTCAGCATTACTTTTTCACCTATAAAAAGAGGTCTTTTGAGCTGATTTTAAACATACAACTCTTGCATATATTGATATACATATTGATCATTTTCAAGCATCATTTTAGAGCTTTTGTTGAGCCATTTGATAGACAACTTTGTGTTGTTCATAGAGCTTATTTTGTTTCTCTTTATCCACTCTATTGAGAGAGTATTTGTTGTAAAAGAGAGTTGTTTTGAGAAGAACATATCTTCTCATTTGTCGGGTTTGCTAAGCACCCAAAGTCTTAGTGGTTGAAGTCTTGGGGTGAGGTATCCTCAAGCAAGTGAAGTCTTAAGGTGCGGTATCCTTGAGCAACTGTAACGGTTTGTTAAGCACCCGTAAGCTTGACGAAGATAGTGGAAATCTCGAGAGAGTCTCTCGGGGACTGGACTAGCCACGGGTTGTGGTGAACCAGGATATATCGGTGCGTTCGTTCTTATTTATTTACTTATCGCACTCATTTATTTCCTGCAATTTTTAAATTCCGCAAGTTTACGCTATTTTTATTATAACGCTATTCACCCCCCCCCTAGCGTTAAGCGTATTATCTAACAATTGGTATCAGAGCCTAACTCTCTGAAAGCCTTAACCGGTTGAGAGCAATATATATTTTTTCTGTTGAGATTATTGAACGCAGGAACGATGAATGAAGGACAATCCACCACTTGCCCTCCATTTTTCGATGGAACGAATTACTCATATTGGAAGGAGCGAATGATAATCTTCCTCAAAGCAAACATTTTTCGTTTGTGGCAAATAATCAAAAACGGTGAACTAATGCCAACAAAGAAAGTTGGAGAGACCACGGTTCCAAAATCCGAAGATGAATATGATGCCGAGGATATCAAGAAAGTTGAAAATAATGCAAGGGCCATCCATGTATTATATTGTGTGGTGAATGCGGATGACTATAGGAAAATCTCGTGCTGCACAACCGCCAAGGAGATGTGGGACAAACTCGAGATCATTTATGAAGGTG
Source organism: Nicotiana benthamiana (assembly GCA_034376525.1). NCBI lineage: Eukaryota > Viridiplantae > Streptophyta > Magnoliopsida > Solanales > Solanaceae > Nicotiana > Nicotiana benthamiana. The sequence goes on along the minus strand of CM067339.1, from coordinate 40,976,232 downwards.
CGCCTCAAGTCCGAGAATCTAAAATTGATTTTCTAACACATAAATATAAAATCTTTAAAATGGAGAAGGAACCCATTGGTGTTATGTTTGAACGATTTTTAAAAATCTTCAACGATCTACATGCTCTCGGGAAAGTTTACACGAACAAAGATCTTGTTCGAAAAGTCCTACGGAGTCTCACTCCCGAATGGCGTTCCAAAGCCAATGCCATCCAAGAGTCAATGGAATTCACGAATATCGCAATTGATGGACTAAGAGGTAACCTCGAAACTTATGATAGCACAATTCTCAATCCTTATCTTAGAAGTAATTCGAATTTTGCCTTCAAAGCCTCATCCTCTAAAAGAGAAGAGGTAAGTGATTCGAAAAGGGATAATATTTCCAATGATATAATTGAAAAGTTTTGTAAGTCTATGAAGAAGGACAAGAAAAAGAAGAAACACCATAGGCGAGTATCACGGGACTCGGACAGCTCGGGCGATGAAGCCGCCGCATTATGTCTCATGGCAAACGACGAAAAAGAGGTAAGTACTTCTAACTCTCACTCGTTTGAAGAATTACAAAATGCCTATGATGAATTGTATGGTGAATTTGTTAATGCTTCCAAAAGGATAAAAGATTTGAGGAAAACACTTTCTTTGCAGAAAGCACTTTCTTTGCAAGAAACAGATTTTCAGAAAACACTTTCTTTACAAGAAAAAGATTTTGAAAAATCCTCTTCTTTGAAAGAAATAGATTTTGAAAAATTGACTAATGAAAATGGCGTTCTTAAAAATAAAATTGAAGTTTTAGAAAAAAGAAAATAAATTTTTGGAAAATGGCATTGTTGATTTCAAAAATAAATCAAGGAATTGAATGAAGCTTCTTCTATTGATAAATGTTCTAATTGTTCTTCTTGTAGTTCTTTAAAATTAGAGAACATATAACTTAGGAACGCACTAGAAAAACGTAGTGTTGATAGTCCTAAAATTGAAGAGAATAAAAAGGATATTAGTAATGAGGTTGGTCCATCTAGAAAGAATTCTAGGAACCTCACAAATGAGTCTAAGATTAATTATTTTAGACAACCTAGAAACAACTCTAGGACTTTTGCTAATGAGTCTAGAATGAATAATTTTAGACCACCTAGACATGACTCTAGGAAATTCAACGGTTCTAGGGGGAACAACTTTAGATCACCTAGAACGCATTTGGCTCAACCTAGACATATGCACAATCCAAATGTTATATGTCACTATTGTAATCGGGTAGGACACATTGCACCCGTTTGTTTTGCTAAATATAGAGATTTATGTGTTGATTATAATTGTTATTATCCTAACCCCCAAGGACCCAAAAGAAGTTGGGTACCAAAAACCTATTTTTAGGTTCTTTTTGCAGGTGTGCTTGAAGACTACAATATTGTAGTGGATGCACCAAGCACGAAACCTTAATGCATTAAGGGGGAACGTCGGTTAGTTATCGTATTTTGAATAAAAACGCAATAAGTTGATATATGCTAATAATCATTAATTATTTTTGGGTGATACATGTTTTAATAAGTTTTATTATTGAAAAACAATTAGTATCAATTAGTTTTATAATAAGTGATTGATTCATGTTTTGATGAATATTTTTAGGTTAAATAACAATTGATGAATTTGCGAAAAATGACCGTTATTATGGTGTTACTAATATTTGGAATTATTTGATTTTGTTTATAACAATTGATATCGTCAATGGTTTAAATAACTTTTGGTATACTCTTTTTTCTAATGCCAAAAGGGGAAGAATATGGGCGATATGCATGCCTTAATTGAGGGGGAATATTCAATTAAGGGGAAATTATATTGAATTGATTATATTGAATTGGTTGCATAAATTGTATGTTGAGATATAACATGAATTTAGGGGGAATTCAATATGCATATCTTCCGTTGTTTGTAATTATCAAAAAGGGGGAAATTGTTGGAAATCATGTATATCTATGATGTGTGCGCTTTGGTTGTATGAGCATGATTTTCAGGTATAGGTTTTGATGAATGACAAACAATGAAGTCAAGCGTCAAACAACGATATAATATGACAAACTATCAAATGGCGAGAAGCATATTGATGACGGGATTGCATAGACAAGCCAAGTCGAGCCAAAGAGTTCAAGACCGAAGACCCAAGACGTAGGTCGTTAGGTAGAACCAATGTAAGAACAACGTTTAAGTTATCTTATCTTTTGGCTCAACATTAGGTCATCATAAATATGCATAAAATCATTTTATTAAAGTAAATCATTTTATTAAATCATATATATCATAAATATTTTTAATATACTTCAAACAAAATGATTTTAACGTTTTCATTTTTAACCAAAATGGGTTTTGAAGTAAGTTTTCAATTCGGTATACACAGTGTATATCAAGTGTATATCAATGGTATATAATCAATCCGTTGCCAGTTTTGAACACTGGAACAACATAATCGATTATATGTACACAATCGATTATATGAAGTAAACAATCGATTGTCTACTTTTAACAATCGATTATTTTGAGACAGTGCAACCGGTTTTTAAACATCAAAACAATCGATTGTGTTGTCATACAATCGATTATCAACAATCGATTGTCACCTTCATACAATCGATTATATTTTGACCGTTCCCACAGAATCCTAAATTGATTTTTGAACGTTGAAGAACAATCGATTATTCAGGTTTAACAATCAATTGTTTAGCCTAAAATCAGGAATCTGTTTTTTGAACGTTGGTCAGACAATCGATTGTCACCTCCAAACAATCGATTGTTTGAGCATAGAATCAGGGATTTTATTTGTCAATTAAGCAACGGTCAGCATTACTTTTTCACCTATAAAAAGAGGTCTTTTGAGCTGATTTTAAACATACAACTCTTGCATATATTGATATACATATTGATCATTTTCAAGCATCATTTTAGAGCTTTTGTTGAGCCATTTGATAGACAACTTTGTGTTGTTCATAGAGCTTATTTTGTTTCTCTTTATCCACTCTATTGAGAGAGTATTTGTTGTAAAAGAGAGTTGTTTTGAGAAGAACATATCTTCTCATTTGTCGGGTTTGCTAAGTACCCAAAGTCTTAGTGGTTGAAGTCTTGGGGTGAGGTATCTTCAAGCAAGTGAAGTCTTAAGGTGCGGTATCCTTGAGCAACTGTAACGGTTTGTTAAGCACCCGTAAGCTTGACGAAGATAGTGGAAATCTCGAGAGAGTCTCTCGGGGACTGGACTAGCCACGGGTTGTGGTGAACCAGGATATATCGGTGCGTTCGTTCTTATTTATTTACTTATCGCACTCATTTATTTCCTGCAATTTTTAAATTCCGCAAGTTTACGCTATTTTTATTATAACGCTATTCACCCCCCTCCTCTAGCGTTAAGCGTATTATCTAACATATTTAATAATGTTACCTCCCTAAATTCGAGTGCACATTTATGTGACTCAAATTTCAAAGAAGTTGGAACATATTAAAAATTGCGGGTATATTTATGTGACGTTGTTCGAGATATATTCTCACGACGTTGATTCTCTTAAAAATAATAAATGCTAAAAGTGGTTCAAAGTTAAAATTGGCACATAGGTTCCAATGTGTTAAAATCAGATAAATAAGCTAAATATGACAGTTGAGCGACCGTGCTAGAACCATAGAACTCAGGAATGCGTAACACCTTCTCCCAGGTTAACAGAAGTCATTATCCGGATTTCTGGTGCGCTGACTGTTAAACAGAATCATTCTTTTCCTCAATTCGGGATTAAACCAGTGACTTGGGACACCATAAATCTCCCAAGTGGCGACTCTAAATCTTAATTATAAATCCCGTTTCGATTGTCCTTTAATTGGAAAAACCTCCTAGTCCCCCTTGCTCCCCTATGGGCGCGGGTAAAAAAAAGGTGTGACAGCTCTGGCGACTCCGCTGGAGACATTAGCCCAGAACCACTGGTTCAGGGTTTGAAATTCGAGCCTAGAATAATTTTTGTATTTGGCTTTGTCCATTATCTGATATTTTTATATGATCGATTCTTAATGTGCAAACCGATAATTTTTACCGCTTTGATATTATTTGAACTGTACATATAAACTGTGTTGAAACCCATCTCTTCTCTCTCTTGAAGAGTGCACGCTGGTTGTGACTTCTTTCTGTTAGTGTCATTATCCCAAAATAGAACGAGGATTCGGTGGAGTTGCAAAATAGGATGGCCTTTTGGTTACCAGGACGCAGCTCCCATCCTCGGCTCGAGTTGTCCGCTCGGGTAAGCTAGGTTTAGAACAAAAACCCAGGTTTGAAACCTAGTACAACAAAACTTCATGCCGAATCACTAGTAGGAACGTTTGTTTGCATCATGTGCATTTTGACTTTGGAGACTCAACATAGGAGTTGAGTCTGTCTAGGACATGTGTACCTGAAATGAAAAAGATCATCCTGATACATCGTACTACTTGTACATTGTATTTGCTTCGGACTTGCATGCTGACATGCTTTGAATATTCGGAAAATTTGAAAAAAAAATTAATAAAAAAGAAAATAGTAGTGTAGAGAGTTAATCACCGATTTTGAAAATACAAATGTCCAAATAGTGTCAAAACTCTACCAAATTTTTGAAAAAAAAATATTTTTAGTTTGTTTTGTTTGCCAAATAAAAACACAAAAAAGAAAAATAATATTGTTTTTAAAAAAATAGCTTTTTTTATTTTCAAATGAAAAAAGAGAAAAAATATCTTTGTTTTCAAAATAGTTTGTTGGCGAACTATGTTGGTTTGATTCTCACCGGATGTGAGATACGTAGTCAACCCTCATCGGGTCCAACCTCCCCTTTTATAAAGAAAAAAAATCCAAAAAAATGTCAAAATTTTAATTTTTGTCATAAATAAGTTGGGTGATGTTGTTTTGTCAAATATAGTCGAATGTTCCCGAAAAGGACGGCGGAAGGCTGACTTTGTATAAAGGGCCACCTTTGGGTCATTTTGTAAATTATGGCTTGTTGACCCACACAGCCGTAAAATCTTCGTCCTCAAGGCGCTAAAAGACCGTGTTTGCAAAATCAAGTCTTTTATTTTAATTTTAAGAAAATAAGAAAAAAAGAATTAGGGGTCAAGTGAATGCCGCTTGGATTTTTTGGTCAAAATAAGCCGAGCCAGCTTCGGAGGTGTCTTAAACCTTTCTTGCCGAGATAGCCTTAGAGTATCATTCAGTTGTCGAAAGGCTATTTTCGTAAACAAAATGGACAAGTTTGTAAAGTGTCATGAAATAATTTTCTCGGCCTCAAAATTCTTGTGAATTGGAAAAGGGCCACATTTGCAAAAAATAGTCATTTGGTTGAAACTGGCAAATAGGGAAGGAATATGTCGGTTTGTTTTTAGGTTTTGTATTTCTTTTGTTTACAACATGTGGGTCGAGTCTGTATTTTGTTTTTCGTAAAAATCTGAGTTTAAGTTTTGTTAGTGTTTTAAACCATTGTAATCAAAGTTGGTTTTTGTTCTTAAAAATCGAAAATTTAAGAAAAAATATTTTATTGTTGTTGACCTTTTATTGGAGAACTACGCCATATTCTCATAGGGTATGAGATATGTAGGCAAACTAATCGGGTCCAACCTCTCTTTTTGCCAAAATAGCCAAAAAAATATCTATTTTGATTGTCGTCATAAATAAGCTGAGATGATGCATGCGGTCGGAGTAAAACATATTAGAAATGGTTAACTGCCTAAGAACATTGCATCATCCCAAAGTGCAATTGCAATATCTGCTAAAACTCTAACGCTGACAAGTTTGTTGTTTTTCCAATTTCAAAGAGTTAGTTTGTTGGAGCGTACTGACACCATACCATTATCAAACAAGATCTAAAGGGCCTATACCGAAAAGCATGACTAACTCAGAAAACAGTGTTGAGGAGGAAAGAACGGAAAGTTAGTTGCTGAAGGAGGCAATGGAAAAATGGAAAAAATGAGACTGGAGATGAACGAAATACAGTTAGCGTTGTCTAGGGTACAAAAGGGGCCTGAACCACCCATTACTCCTACTCTTCCACCAGGACACACACAGGAATACCCTCCCCCGGGCCCTTCGAAAAGATTCCCAAGTAACCACTACTATTAGGGAAGAAATCCCTATGATCCCCAAGTTCCACTACCCAATCAGAACCCTTCCCCACCAAATGTTCCTGTTTTCATGGGACCCCCACCAGCCACGCAACAGAGATCATCTAGTGAGCCGTTTTTCAGGATCACGATACCCAATATACCCTCATAATCCCACATTTAAAGTACCCGAGCCACATGCCTATAATCCCCACTTTAGGGTCCTGACAAAGATTGAAAAACCAGCAAAGAGCCCAGAGCAGGACGAAGTGATGCAAAAGTTTAAAAGCCCAAAGTAGTCCTTCAAGAATATGCACTGGTTAGGCAACCAGGTCAGCGTGGCTTATAAGGATATGTGCCCTTTCCCCGACGTTCAATTACCTCCAGGGTTCAAGATGCCATAGTTCAATCTATACGAGGGGCACGATGATCCTATGGCACATCTGCAAGGTTTTTGCAGCAAGATGAGAGGATTAGGTGGTAAAGATTAGCTGCTGATAGCTTAATTTTGTCAAAGTCTAAGTGGGTCGGCACTGGAATGGTACACAACCTTGAGATCGTCCCTGACCGTCTCACATTGCTGAAGCTTGAGAACAAGCCCGGGGAAAGCTTCAGGGATTTGGGTTCTGATGGAGAGAACATGCAGCAAGAGTTGATCCTTCGATGAGAGAGAGGAAAATGGTGGACTACTTTTTGCAAAATCTAGAGCCAACTTACTTTGGTCACTTTGTGACGTCGGTTGGCAAATCTTTCAATGAGGTAGTGAAAATGGGTGGTATGATTGAAGAGGGACTTAAGTCCAACAATATCCTGAGCTATTCGACGATTAAAGCAACCACTCAGGCCATCCAGAGTGGCACGGGAGGTGCGTTCGGGAAGAAGAAAAGAGAATAGGTCGCAACAATAGAGGCAAGTAATTGGTCCAGATCGAGAGGTCCTTCCCCTCGCTACCAATCCATACCTCATCACCAAAATTACCCACACACTCCAAATTACCCTCCACAACCCTGCTACCACCACAAGAACACAGTTCTCCATCTATCATGCCCAAACATATACTCAGCCTGCGGCTCGCCCACAATGGTGCGCGCCGGCTCCCTATAATATATACCCACCTCAGAGAATACATATCCTCCTCCACAAAGCACATATCCACCGCCAAGGGCCTACATGAATCCTTCAGGGCCGGGTTTCTTGGGGAATCATAGAACATTCACTGAGTTAGGAGAAACCTATACTGCTGTGTTCCACAAATTAAGATAGTTAGGCTTGTTAAGTCCTGTTGATCCTACATTGCCAAATCCCCTTTCCAAAAATATGGACCACTCGGTAAGTTGTGAATATTGTTCGGGGGCTCCCAGACATGATACCGAGAAATGTTGGAAGTTGAAACATGTAGTGCAAGATCTTATTGACACCAGTATGATCGAGGTTCAGACACCGGAGGCACCCAATATCAATCAGAACCCGTTATCGGCACACCATGAATCCCGTATGGTCGAAATAATGCACGAAGGAGGGGAACTCAAGAAGCCCTCAACAAACAGTAATGAAGATCTGTGCCAGTCCGAATGAAAAGTTGGTCAGTGGAAAAGCGGTGGTACAATTGGAAAAGGTAGATGACAAGCCAGTCTTGGTAGTGGGCCCTGATTGTCCTTCTCATTTTCTAGATTATTACAGGGTTGTAATCCGGGTTCTTTTATTTTTATATTCGGCCAAGTGTGAAACATTGTTTCCCGTAATTCAATGAAAAATGAAAAAAAAATTCTTCACTTTTACTTTAGTTTAATTTTGTTTTCTTCTTTTTCTCTTTCCGAACAGTTCTATTTATATTGATTCTAATAACATGGCATGCACGATGGATCGTCAACCTAGTCTAATAAATCAATCTGATTATGAAGTAATAATACAATAGGCAGATTTGTGATAATGAGTGGGTCAAACCCTGAATAGAGCGGTTGAGGCAGTCAACAAGAACATAGAGACGATATTGGGAAGAAGGGTCTAGGCAATGGCATGAAAAGTTGTCATTTGCATTGTTGGGTTATCGCACTACTGTTCGTACTTCAGTAGGTACAACTCCTTATTCGTTGGTATACGGAACTAAATCAGTTATACCAGCAGAAGTTGAAATTCCGTCCCTCCGGATTATCGCCGAGGCTAGGATTGATGATGATAAATGGTCAAAGCCCGATTGGAGCAGTTGAGCTTAATTGATGAAAAGAGATTGGCAGCAGTATGCCATGGCCAATTGTATCAAAAGAGGATGGCCATAGCATATAACAAGATCGTACGTCCCAGGAAATTTGAAGTGGGGCAACAAGTATTGAAATGGATCCTCCCGCATCAGGCCAAAGCAAAGAGCAAGTTCGCCCCGAATTGGCAAAGACCATTCATTGTGACCAGAGTGTTATCCAATGGCGCTTTATGTCTGACAGATGTCGAGGGAAAGATGCATCGATATGGCTATCAATTCTGACGCAATGAAGAGATATTATGTGTAATTTCTTTTATTGTAATTGTTGTTTGTTTGTTTGTTTGTTTGTACTTGGCATTTATCAGAGAATGAAATGAAGGAGGAAATTCTTTCTTCTATCCAAACACATTAACCTTTGCTTTCCCCTTTGAGCCTTATTTATTATTTCATACCCCTCTCTTGGAATCATTAAATGAAAAAAACGATAATGAAAAATGAAAAAAAAAGAAAAGAAAATAAGGAAAAAAAAAGAAAGAAAAAATAATGACAAAAACAAAAAGGAAAGTCACAAGAAAAACAAAGGAATCAAGTGAACTACATTTGACATGATTCATCAAAGAGGACACGTAGGCGCCTCACGACTCGGTCAAAGTGTAACAAAAAAAATCCCCCAAGGAAGAAAACCGGATAAGAAGTTATATTGAAAATTTTGGAAAAGTTTGATTCCGAGAGTTGTAATATTTTATCCATTAAGTTATTTTGAATCTTTGATATCCTTTTCTTTTATCCCCACACAAAAACCCATATTTGATGTCTAAAAAAGACCTCCCGATCAGTATTCGAGAGGTGCCAAGTCAGGCAAATGAAAGTCGAGAACAACACACTGATCCCCGATTGAAAGAGGATCACGAGCTGAAGGAATTAATAGCCAAAAGAATCCTCAGAAGAGAGAATCTTATTGGTAACACTCCAATCCACAACTGAGAAAGAAAAATAAAATGAGAGAGTCTTATATGTGAAAACCTTCACAGGCACCATAAGGCGACGAAAGCTGAGAGAAAACAAAAAGAGAGAGGCTTATGGTGAAAACCTTTACGGGCACCATAAGGCGACGAGAGTTAAGAGAAATGAGAGAGTCTTATTAGTGAAAAACCCTCGAAGGTCACTATGAGGCGACAAGATAATATTGGGGGAAAGGAGTCGTCGAGGCATCAATCTATGCAAAAATGTTGATTTGAAAAAGAGTTAGGCACCTGCTTATCCCCAGCAAAACGAAGCCATCAAAAAGATTGATTGATAAATTGACTGGGTTTGTTAGATCCAGAATGCACGACATGAGCATTGGGATCGATTATATCATTCAGATAAGTTCTTTTACCTTTTCCTCTCCCAATAATTTGTTCGGAAAAGCTTTTTCCTTTTTCTATCCTTTTTGGAGTCATCACTTTTCAATTCTTTCTTTAATGATTTTTTCTCCAGCAATTTGTTTTTGAGAAAGATTTTTCAAAGCTTACTATCAGTTGCCAAAATAGTGCAAAGCAAAATATGAATAGGATAGTCCAAAGATAAGGCAATAAAACGAAAAGACGTTTGTTGCAAGACCAAATGATTAATTGGTCTAGAATGTCAGGGAAAGTATGGAGAAAAGGAGAAAAACAACAGTTGAGAAATTTATGAATAAGGATCGTCGGGAATAAGGAGCATCCTCGGCAGATTTTTGACCAAGTTCCAAGAGGGTCGGACAACATAGAGCGGGGAAGGAAGAAAAAGAAAAACCATCCCCAGCAGGAATATCATCCCCAACAAATAACATCATTCCCCAAACAAGTTTGTGAACGCAGAGCAGGGAAAAGGAAAGGGAGAAACCATTCCTATCAAGAGTGGCACGACCACTCACCACATTTTAAACTAACAAATTTTTCTTTGATTTGAAGCAGGGAAAGAAAATGTTATTGACGGCGGAAAGACATGCTACAAGGAAGACAACCAAAACTGGGGAAAATTTTTTTTTGCCATTGCTGAAAATTTTCTCGGAGGAACGAGGAAATCAATTCAAGTTATAAGGGAAAAACCATCCCCAACAGGAGTGGCACGACCACTTACCGCACTTCAAAATTGACGAATTTTTCGTTGATTTAAGACAGGGACAGAAGTTATGTCCTTATAGAGATCTCTACATCATATCAAGCCTTTTGCGCTGCATCAATCTTTGTAATTACCAAATCGAGCACCACATGTCAGGTTTTTCCACCTTCAAATAGGATATATTGGTTCTATCCGCCCTCAAATAGGATATACTTGGTTCTATCCTCCCTCAAATAGGATATACTTGGTTATATCCGCCCTCGAATAGGATATACTTGGTTCTCTCCGCCCTCGAATAGGATATACTTGGTTCTATCAGCCCTCGCATATGATATACTTGGTTCTATCCGCCCTAGAATAGGATATACTTGATTCTATCTGCCCTCGAATAGGATATACTTGGTTCTATCCGCCCTCGAATAGGATATACTTGGTTCTATCCGCCTTCGAATAGGATATACTTGGTTCTATCCGCCCTCGAATAGGATATACTTGGTTCTATCCACCCTCGAATAGGATATACTTGGTTCTATCCGCCTCAAATAGGATATACTTGGTTCTATCCCCCCTCGAATAGGATATACTTGGTTCTGTCCGCCCTCGAATAGGATATACTTGATTCTATCCGCCCTCGAATAGGATATGATGGTTCTATCTGCCCTCAAATAGGATATTTGGTGTCTATCTGCCCTCAAATAGGATATGATGGGTCTATCCGCCCTCAAATAGGTTATTTCGGGTCTATCATCCCTCAAATAGGATATTGAATTTAATCCTTTCTCAAATGGACATTTAATTTATTTCGACCCGAGTGGTCATGTTTGTATATATTGCCAAAATATATAAATCATTGCCAAATGCATTTTATTTTCAAAGTTGTTGTTGAAGTCAGGAGCCCGCCTGGAGAATGGAGGTTGTTATAGTTGAAGAAGTCAGGAGCCCGCCTGGAGAATGGAGGAGCTCGCCTGGATAATGGAGGCTGAATTATCTTTAAAATTGTTGTTGAAATCAGGAGACCGCCTAGAGAATGGAGGCTGCATTATCTTTGAATTGTTGTAGAAATCAGGAGCCCGCTTGTAGAACAGAGGAATATATTTCAAGTTTGAAGTTAGGAGCCCGCCTGTAGAACAGAGGAGTATATTTCAAGTTTGAAGTCAGGAGCGCGCCTGTAGAACAGAAGACTATACCCAATTTCAAGTCAGGAGTCAGTAAAGCGGAGGGTTACAACAAAATATACCCAGCATAAATTGCGTTCCAGAAATCAGAAGAAAGATAATAAGAGCAAGTTTGGTGATATATAAGATTTTGTAATCCCTGGTTTAGTCTAGATTCTTGTTTTCTTTTAGCACGGTGTAATAAGGGAGTTCGGTAAGCAGTAGCAGCAGTATGCAACAACAGTAACAACAAAATCACAAGTTCCATGGTAGCCCAGCTACCAAAATTTCTGAACTACACGCGACCTGATTCCCTTTTAACCAGGGATATGTAGGTTGTCCAAAACCAGGACTCGGCTGTGCCTTTCCTTTTTATTTTCTTCCTCTTTTTGAATACGATATGATCAAAAATTAGTCTCATGGTTCACTTTGTCTTTGCCCGAAAATTCATCGTATTTTCGAGCAAAGAGGGGCAGCTTAGGGTGTTTTAACCTACTATTATTTTAGCTTTATTTCATTTTTACTGTAGGTTAATAATACAAAAAAAAGGTGAATTATTACTATTAATATTTTATTTTATTTTATCTTTTTAATTATAAAAAAAATCCGAATTTTTTTTTAAAAAATTTCGGGAGTGATTTAAAAAAATAAGAAAAAGGGAAGTATTGAATATAAAAAAAATATAAAAGTAAAAGTAGGTGGAATTTTTTTAGAATGGAGAAAATTTAAAATAAATGATAAAAATAAAGTTTTGTGGAAATTTTGAAAAAGTAAAAAGTAAAAGAGAGTTGGAAATAAAAAATAAATCTGAAAATTTAAATAATTTAAAGTAAATGAAAGTAGTATTTTTAAAAGAAAAGCAAAAGAAAGTAGATAGTTTTTTAAAGAAAAGTTAAATAAAGTGATTCTCTTTTAAAAAAAATTTAAAAGTGAGATTTTAAATAATATAAAAGTAATTAAAGTTGGAATTTTAAAAATAAAAGTTAATAAAGGTGGTATTTCTTTTTCTAAAAAAATAAAAGCAATTTGTAAGAGGGATTTCTTTTAATTTAAAAAATATAAAATAATAAAATATTAAAAAAGCAAATCTGAAAATTTTGAAAATTTTGCTATAAATTGAAGAGAAAATTTAGGAATAAGGGGGTTAAAAGACGAGGAGAAAAAAAAAGTGGAGAAGAAAAAAGAAGAGGACGGAGAGAACAGTATACACTCAATATATCCTTGGGATACACTTAATATACAGAGGCAAAATTCATTTTGGAGAGAGTAAAAAGATAAAAACGAAATTTTCTGAAATATTGAAAGCAGAAGAACACTAGAGAGACCAAAGCTAGAAATAGAAAATAAAGAGAGATTTTCGGACTATTTTTCTTCTCCATTTTTACTGATTTTCTCCGTGTTGCTAGGATTTTTTGGATTGAGGTGTTGAAGCTACTGTGTTGGGCTTTCTGCTGCTGTATTTTTTATGTTTGATGCTGCTGATTGCTTACTCCATTTTTTTGTTCTACATACCAGATAAACGTTTATGAGCTCACTTTGATGTAACTGGAAAGAGAAGTTGAAATGAAAAATGTTCGCAGATTTATGTTCATTGATAGACTATATGTTGTTTAATTTGATAGATTGTAGTTAAGTAAATGTAGTTGATGTTATTCTTTGCTTTATGTCATATGGATAATAGACATACACATAGACTCTTATGGACTGTTGATGTATTTCAGTTTACTCCCATAACTATGAGAACTATGTAGCTGGTAACTTTTGGCTTAACTTGTGTTACTAGTATAATATAGTGTAATGTAATGTAGTTTAGTTCTTCAATAAGGATATGTTGGAGGCAGCCTTTCTCATAGTAAGGTTGTTGACATATTAATTAATTAGGGTAATTTTTTTATTTTTAGAGACAAAATAAATAGCAAATCATAGTCGCTTTTAGGTTTGCCTTTTAAAAATAAATGAGACGAGCCTCGCTAAACAAAAAATAAATAAATTGCGGGGCCCTCGATAGATGTTAATAATTACTTAGGTTTTGGGGCATGTCGTTTTAGCAAATTTCACGGCGTTCTCAAAATAATAACGCGTTAGCATCTATATGCGCGTATTTAATAGTGTTACCTCCCTAAATTCGAGTGCACATTTATGTGACTCAAATCCAAATCTCAACGAAGTTGGAACATATTGAAAATTGCAGGTACATTTATGTAATGCAGTTCGAGATATATCCTCACGACGTTGCAATTCTCTTAAAAATAATAAATGATAAAATCAGTTCAAAGTTAAAAATGGTACATAGGTTCAAATGTATTAAAATTAGATAAATAAGCTAAATATGACAGTTGAGCGACCGTGTAAGAACCATGGAACTCGGGAATGCGTAATACCTTCTTCCGGGTTAATAGAATTTTTTATCCGGATTTCTGGTGCGCCGATTGTTAAACAGAGTCATTCTTTTCCTCGATTCGGGATGAAACTGGTGACTTGGGACACCATAAATCTCCCAAATGACGACTCTGAATCTGAATAATAAATTCCGTTTCGATTGTCTTTAATTGGAAAAACTCCCTAGACCCCCTTGCTCCCTGCGGGCACGAGTAAAAAAGAGATGTGACAAAAAGTTGTCTCAATAAAATTCTATGCACAACTAGCAACCCGTCAATATGAGATTTTCTTCCGACATCATTCAAGGGATTCTATGAGGGGAATTGTGTCTTACAATATCCGGTGTAAATGAAAAAAGTAAAGAATTGTATGTGAGAAATTCTTTTCTAAAGTATGTGACTTGAATAAAACACTAAATTAAAAAGACAGAAGTATAGAGGAAGAATCTGCACTATAGGGTGCACAATCGTAAAGGATTGAGAGAGATAAGGCCGAATCGATTAAAGATATGTTTGGGGGATGAAAGGGAATTAAGAATAAGAGAAAAGTGCAACGATACATTCCCCAGCTTTGAGGTTTTGATCTATATTTGATTGTAAATATATGATTGTTTGTGCGAAATGGCCCACAAGTGTGTATTTATTTGTTTATCTTTTAGTTTTCTTTATCATTTCACACATTCTCTTTGTTTTCTTAACTATGTGAAATCAACTGGCAATAGAAAAAATATTTTGGCTTATTTCTTAAGAATGCACTCTCAATTGTTCAATGCTGAATTTGTTATGCTGAGTTTTTTCCTCATTAGGTATCAACCTTGAGAATATAGTTAGAAGAATGGATAGGGTTGCAAAAAGAGTAAATATTATTTTTTTTGTTCTAAAATTTTTAACTATGAGTATTTAGTCATATTATAATTTTCTTTAGCGATAGCGCGCAGCGCAGGAAAATTCACTAGTATATTTATATATAATTATATACAATCAGTATATAATATATGTATATCGGTTAAAGTAAATAATAGATCCAAACGCTTATTTGTGTAAAAATCTAATTAATCTATCTATCTTGAAGGTAGAAGAGAGAGACTTGACATCTCGGCAAACAAAAATTTATATAGCAGCTTCAATGCTTATCTATACTGTTATAAAAAAAGGAAAACTACCAATTTGTTATGAAATAATATAAGAACAAGAACAATAGAGAGAAAAGTAGAGAGAGAGTATTCTTATTGATACTTAGGGATGATTTACAATGGGGTAAGACCCCTCTATTTATAGGTATAGAAAAGACTTAGCCTCAAAGCAAAACTCTTCTATAAGATAGACATTCACTCTAACTAGAGTTCTATTTATAACACTCCCCCTTGAATGTCTATTCAATAATGTGCCTCGTTAAAACCTTAACTAAAACAAAACCCAATGGGAAAAAGTTAAAGAAAAGGAAAAAGAGTACACATGTTTGAATATGCGCCTATTGGTTGCCTCGTTAAAAACCTTGCAAGGAAAACCCAGTGGGACAAAACCTTGTAAGGGAAAAAGAGTGCAACGCGCATTAACTCCCCCTGATAAGAACATCAATTCATATCCTTAAGTCTTCGCATTCCGATCTTGTGCACCATCTTGAAATTATCATTCTTGATAGATATGAACATCTTCATATAATGTCGTGGAATAACTCTTCAATATCTCCATAGAGGTATTCTCGATGCCATCATGCTTATAGTTATAGCAAGATACATATGTACACAAGTTGCACTTAGGATGTGGTACTTCAGGACCAAGAATTGTATATGCTTCAAGCAACTTAAATCTTTCATGGATTGACATATAAGTTAAATCATATAAGCCATATAATAGACTTTAGATGCATATCAAGTTTTCATGTCATGCTAAACAAATAAGATATCGAAAACTGATTACACATACCATTGACTTTATTATGATCACTTTTGATCATTTGCTCATCTTCTTTATTAAGAAGTTATTTTGAAACCGATTCGTCTATACGCCTTAAGCGTATCAAAGACTTTGTCCTTCTAGGACTTAATATGAGCATTTGCAGTGAGAATATAGTTACTTTCTTTGGGTCAGCAAATGCGTATAGCATGCTTTGCAATATGTTGCAATTGAATTATCCTTTTATGAACTTCAGGTTCATATTATGATATTCGAGGATCTATATATACAAATGATAATTCATCCAATGTAACCTTTTATCAAGTGTTTATCATGTCTCCCCCTCATGTTAGAAAAGCTAACTTGTTTCCTCAACTTTGAGAGTCCATCTTTGTGCATTATGGTGTTAATGAAAATATACACCGCACATCAATAATAAGATGGAGTTATTTGGTTCCTGACCCTGAACCATTTGTGAGGGGAGAATATAATATACTCTCGTATATCAAACTGATATGTATAACTTTGTTCTCATAAGAAACAGTTTAGCTATTAAGTGTAGGCACTCAATAATTATCTTGCTAAACCAACTATGATATAAACCAACTTATCAAGATGAACTATCTTGAATAGAAAATCTGGAAATTATGCTCGAAGTTATATTACTGAGCAATTTACCTCGCAAGCACCGGCCAGGCTGCGGGTCAATAACAATCGCACATGTAACCATATCATAGATGCATCATATGTGGTATACATGGCAGGTGAATGGGCCCATATTCACCTTTGATATTTCTAGAATTTATGGGCTTCAACCCGAATTCTTTAGTTGGTCAGTTCATTAATGAGAACAAGTGATACAAGAGAATTCATAAAGAACTTTCTAGTTCTTTAATATTCACCCATGTGAATTCTCTATTATTGCACATCATACTTAAAATGAGATGGCTAACCCGAATGCCAACTGAATAAATTATCAATATTGGTAAACTTCAAATTAACACCATGACATGTGCACTTATCAATAAACTTCAGGTTTATTATGACATGGGTTTTTATACCAATAGATATCCACTTTATTGTGGCATTCTTTTGTTTGTGTAGTACAAACTGGAGAATAAAGCGGGCAGCTTTTCATATACAAATTATCCCGCTACAAGTTGTAGTAATAGAAGATATCATATCTTTCCTTTATTTATAGGCTCAATATAATCAGCACTTTCGCGTGTACTTTGGAAACTGAATAAGTTTCTTTGAGACTTACTACAGCACAATACTCAATTGTGTTTCTCCAACATAGTAATAATTGGCTCTTCTAGAGCTCTCAATTAATTTTGTACTACCACAAATTCATCAACATCCATGTGGTGAATATCTTTCTTAAAGAGAAAGTTATACCATTATGGTCATGTCAAACTTATATGCAAGATAGGTTTCTTGCATTATCGTTGTCCTTTAATAGTCATATTTCCAAAATACTTTGGCGTACAATAGGTACGTGACCAACGATCATTCATGCCATATATCATCTCAAACCTCCTTCTAGGGGTGAGTGTGGTATATTCTATACCAATTTCATGTTCATATTCTTCCAATAATGAATATGTATTCGTGAATCAGATGTTGTCACATTCACTGCGGGGATATGTGATTTTGTTATCCTTTTCAATCTGTAGATGCGTCTGGCATTTGATTTGTTATTCTTTGCAAATGGATAATCTTTTGCACCTCATTTTCACAAATGGAGGTATGTGGATCAAGATGAGATAATGATGCATTTTTCCACAAAATTTCCCGTTTGGTTTCACCAACTTCTCCCCCTAATTTTGGGAAAAGTGTCTATCAAATTGACAGTCTGCAAATCGTGCAGTGTACAAATCCCCTGTCAATGTTTCGAGGTAGCGAATAATGGAGGACGATTCAAACTCAACATATATTCCTAACCTTCTTTGCGGACCCATTTTGGTGCAATATGGCGGTGCTACAGGCATATATACTGCACATCCACAAATTCTTAAGTGGGATATATTAGGTTCATGACCCAAAACTAATTGCAACGGGGAATATTTGTGATAATTCGTCAGTCAGAGACGAACTAGCATTGCTGCATGCAAAATGGCGTGACCCCAAACCGAAGTGGGCAGCCTCGTTTTCATGAGTAAATGAGGTATTCAAGATTATACTCATGTATTGTCTCAATTTGATATCCATTTTGAATGATATCTTTAAAACTCAACTAGTTTCTCTTAGACTTGGAGGAGAACATTGTATTCTCTATGATAATCATTGTGCCTTTGGGCAGAGTTACAGTTGCTCTTCCGGAGCCTTCAATCAATTTACTACTACCAGAGATTGTAGTAACATTTGCCTTACACATATTTAGTTGAGAGAAATATTTCTTTTCTTTGAGTATCGTATGTGTAGTACATGAATCAACTAAACAAATATTTTTACAGCTGGACGTTGATCCAAGCTTGCTTTGTGAGATATCCATATTTGCTTTCCCATAGTTTGACATACAAAAGAAATACACGAACATAAGAATAAACAAATTCAATTCGTTTGTTTCACATTTAAACAATATTTTAAAAATCTGCTGAGGTCAGTTGACTAACTAAATCAGATAGTCGATTATATGTTTTCCATAATCGATTACTTTGCAGTTTGAAAATTTCAGTTTAAGCATTTTCTTAAAACAATCGATTGTTAAACATACACAATCGATTGTGTCTTAATATAATCGATTGTTAAACATACATAATCGATTATTTGCTATTTTGAAAAACTTCAGATCACACTGTCTTAAGACAATCGATTGTTAAACATACACAATCGATTGTTGAACATTCACAATCGATTGTTAAACATACACAATTGATTATTTGCTATTTTGAAAAACTTCAGATCACACTGTCTTAAGACAATCGATTGTTAAACATACACAATCGATTATTTGCTATTTTGAAAAACTTCAGATCACACTGTCTTAAGACAATCGATTGTTAAACATACACAATCGATTATTTGCTATTTTGAAAAACTTTAGATCACACTGTCTTAAGACAACGATTGTTAAACATACACAATCGATTGTTGAACATTCACAATCGATTGTTAAACGTACACAATCGATTGTTTTGCAGTTTTAATGCGAAATATTAGATAATCGACTAACTGTTAGGTTAGTCGATTACCTCTACTGGAAAATAAAAATATTATTGAAATCTGAGCATATTGAAACATTCTAAAGAACTAATACTAACATTATATCATAAACTAACTAATACGAGCTGATACTAATGTTTATTCACTAAGTAATACAAATAAAATCAAACAATTCCATCTTCTTTCATCACAGATCCATCACCGATTAGGTGGTCTATTTTCCCATCGGGTTGCTCAAAGAAATCTGCCACATCCAAGTGGGTGATGTCAAAATTGTCGTCAGAGAAAAAATTTGTTTCAGGGCCTTTACTCTTTCGAGATGCTTGATAAAGGTCAACCAAATGTCTTGGTATACGGCAAGCTTTTGACCAGTGCCCTTTTCCACCGCAACGATAATATATAGGTAATGAACTATTTGCTTTTGGATTCTCATCGCATTGTGCTTGTGGCAGAGTGACCAACTTCAGGTTGTCATATCTCTCCTTTAAGCCATTCCACAAGATAGGTGGATCTTTGACTGTGATATATTTAATTTTCAAACCTTCATCAAGGTGATGGCGCAAGAAAATCAAGGCCTTAGCACAGTTTCAAACCTTCATCAAGTTGATGGCGCAAGAAAATCAAGGCCTTAACATAGTCTTGGGTGGATGCATTATTTCTGTCTTTAATGGCGTCTCCAAGACCCATTGCATCCAAATGGATTTCAGCATCCAACACCCATGTCATATAGTTCTTGCCCGAAATTTCAAGGGCAACGAACTTTCTTTTCATAATGTCAGACATAAAACAAAATTACATCAAGAGTGTGTCCATACTTACGGACTTTATTACAATTATCACATTCACTTCAGGGAATGGATCATAATCATCTGTATGTGCTACATATATAATCTCATGTCAAATATTATTTTCATAAAGTGAAAGATTATTTTGAGAATCTTTATTATTCTCATTATCACAATGATGACGATTATAATTCCGTCTTTTGCCTCGTCCACATTCATTGATACCTTCATGGTAATAATTTTGTCTTCTTTCAGACTTATCACATACTGCTACCACATTCTCTAAAGGGAATGGAGCAAATTCAATTGGACGGATTTTGTCTTCTTTCAGACTTATCACATACTGCTACCACATTCTCTAAAGGGAATGGAGCAAATTCAATTGGACGGATTTTTTAATTCTTTGCCCCACAATCATACATGAATTTGATCATGGCAAGGCATAGAAATTTTACCACTTCATGTGAGTGTAATTTCATACAAACTCCATTATAGTTATAATCAAACTTTGTTGTCTTTGTTTGTATATGAAATCAAATCGTAGAATTTCAAGAATTTGAAAGAGAAAATTAAAATACTTACCTTTAAGGTATACCAATAAATATTGTGATATCAAATATACCTCTTGAGTTTCCATCCCGTTGCATTATTTTATGATGATACCATCTCTTCTATTTTCCGTATAGAAATTCTCATATGGAGCAGTAGCAATCGTTATTACACTCTTTTGCTTGGAAATTCACGAATTAGAGTGGATGGATCTGATTGCAACTCGAGATTCTGAGAGCGATAATTGCTGAATATTAAATTCAATTGGTTAGACTCGTGCTGATAACGTGTTATGAAATAATATAAGAACAAGAACAATAGAGAGAAAAGTAGAGAGAAGAGTATTCTTATTGATACTTAGGGATGATTTACAATGGGGTAAGACCCCTCTATTTATAGGCATAGAAAAGACTTAGCCTCAAAGCAAAACTCTTCTATAAGATAGACATTCACTCTAACTAGAGTTCTATTTATAACACAATTATATCTGTCCAGAGGCAACTTATTATAAAATTTGATCAATTTATAAAATATTATTAATATTTGTCAAATGCTACTAATATTATCCAATTAACTATATATAACAAAAAAATTAATTTTTGGTTTTCTTTGGAGTGGATATTATTAGAATAGATTGGGTACATATTAAGAAATTTGAATATCGGCTTTGGGATGATTTGGTGGAGCTTTGAGGTTATTTGAATTAAAACTTCGAAGTAGAATGGACATGAAAAAAGATGATATGTGTATCATACAGTATATAATTTATATATCACATATATGTCATATGTGCATCAAATGTGTATCACATATATATATTCATGTATACATATGTGTGAGATACATGTGTGATATGTGCTTGATACATGTTTTGAAGAATAATTTTTTAAACTCAATTTTAACTATAAATTTTTATACCAAATCATCTCCAATCTTTCTCAATTTTTATATATTGTCTCATCTATATGTTTTTAACGGATTCCGAGTGTTGTGACTGGGAGGTATGAGTGATGGTGAGGTTTGCCCGAAGGGGCTGTATATGAGTGATGTTTGCCCGAGGGACTGTTTATGATTTCATTATTTTGCTCACTTTTGCATTGAACCATTGTGTGGAAATTGTTGAAGATGTTTTTAAATGATTTTACTGGAATTGGATTTAAACAAGTTGATTTGATTCAAATTATGGTTTTAAAAGCGTGCCGTATTTTTATTGAGTTCCCGTGATATGAACTTTACTTGCATTACTGCTTGTCACTATTGTTACTTACTGAGTTGGCGTACTCACGTTACTCCCTATATTTTATGTGCAGATTTAGGCGTTTCTGGACACGGTAGGGGGTGCTAATTATTCAGCTGCAGATCCACCGGAGTTAGTAATGTAGCTACCTGGAGATCGCAGCCCTACTTTCCTCCCTCTCTTCCTTTAGTTGTATTCAGTTATTTCCAGGTTATGTTAGCCTTGATATTGTCAGAGTAATTGTAGTAGATGCTCATGACTAGTGATATCCCGATGCCGAGCTTTCTTTTCCGCACTTTTATTTCGATTTGAATTCCTTTGTGAAGGTTTCATATTAAATAGCTTTGGTATTATCTTTGAAATAAAAATTTTTGATAATGTATTAGCTTGGCTAGTATCACGATAGGCGCTACATAATTAGTTTTTGGGTTGTGACACCCATCTTTAAACCACCATGGATACTACATGAGAGCTCCCTGAAACAAGTACAATAAGTCAACTTCTGTACTATCACCCACCAAAAATACCAAAACCCTTCACCGAAGCAGCCTAGTTAGTAAACAAAGAAATTAAATAGTGTTATAAATAGAACTCTATTTAGAGTGAATGTCTAAGAGTTTTAGTTTGAAGCTAAGTCATTTATCTTCCTATAAATAGAGGTGCCCTCTACCATTGTAAATCACTCCTAACATTCTCTAAGTATCAATAAGAAGAACTCTCTCTAATCTTCTCTCTATTGCTCTTGTTCTTGCATTATTGTTCTTGTCTTTTATATTATTTCATAACACGTTATCAGCAAGAAGCTCTACTATCTCAAGAATCTCTTTGAGAAAATTAAGGTTAGGCATCCAAATATTTTGTCATTTCTTCACAGCACCGAAGCAGAAAATTTTGATGGTTCTACTACCAAGGTTACCATCTATATTGTTACTGAACCTGTCATGCCACTCTCGGAGAAGCTAAAGGAATTAGGATTAAAAGGTACCCAGAGGTATTCATAAGTTTCAGACTAATGATGCAAACCACATAAGCTTTGAACAGGTCCAAATATGAGGCCACTGCTCGTAGCTGGACATAGAAATATGCCATGGGATAATAGCAAAAGTGTCACTGGACATGTCAGAGATTTTTGTAGCTGCACCGTCTTAATTGTGCTTGGGTGAATATAAGAAATCAGCCTACTTAGACAAGAATTTCTATACGAAAAATAGAAGAGATGGTATCATCATAAAGTAACGCAACGGGATGGAAACTCAAGAGGTAAATTTGATATCACAATATTTATTGGTATACCTTAAAGGTAAGTAATTTACTTTTCCCTTTTAAATTCTTGAAACTCTACGATTTGATTTCATATACAAACATAGACAACAAAGTTTGATTATAACTCTAATGGAGTTTGTAAGAAATTGTAACCACATGAAGTGGTAAAATCTCTATGTCCTGCCATGATTAAATTCATGTATGATTGTGGGTAAATAATTGGAAATCCGTCCCATTGAATTTGCTCCATTCCCTTTAGAGAATGTGGAAGCAGTATATCATAAGTCTGAAAGAAGACAAAATTATTACCATGAAGGTATCAATGAATGGGGACGTGGCAAAGAATTCCGTCCAATTAAATTTGCTCCATTCCCTTTAGAGAATGTGGAAGCAGTATGTGATAAGTCTGAAAGAAGACAAAATTATTACCGTAAAGGTATCAATGGATGTGGACGTGGCAATAGACGAAATTATAATCGTCATTATTGTGATAATGAGAATAATAAAGATTCTCAAAATAATCTTTCACTTTATGAAAGTAATATTTGACATGAGATTGTGTAAAGCACATGATTATGATCCATTCCCTGAAGTGAATGTGATAATTGTAATAGAGCCCGTAAGTATGAACACGCTCTTGATGTAAATTTGTTTTATGTCTGACATTATGAAAAGAAAGTTCGTTGCCCTTGAAATTTCGGGTAAGAACTATATGACATGGGTGTTGGATGCAATGGGTCCTGGAGACGCCATTAAAGACAGAAATAATGCATCGACCCAAGACTATGCTAAGGCCTTGATTTTCCTGCGCCATCACCTTGATGAAGGTTTGAAACTGTGCTAAGGCCTTGATTTTCTTGCGCCATCACCTTGATGAAGGTTTGAAAATTGAATATATCACAGTCAAAGATCCATCTATCTTGTGGAATGGCTTAATGGAGAGATATGACAACCTGAAGTTGGTCACTCTGCCACAAGCACGATATGATTGAGAATCCAAAAGCAAATAGTTCATAAACTATATGTTATCGATGCGGTGGAAAAGTGCACTGGGCGAAAATTTGCCGTGTACCAAGACATTTGGTTGAGCTTTATCAAGTATCTCTAAAGAGTAAATGCCCTGAAACCAATTTTGTCTCTGACAATAATTTTGACATCACCCACTTGGATGTGGCAGACTTCTTTGAGCACCCTGAGGGGAAAATAGACCACTTAATCGGTAATGGATCTGTGATTAAGGAAGATTGAGTTGTTTGATTTTATTTTACTTAAAAATCAATACCTTACTTTGGTTGACAAACATCTGTTTATTATTATGCATGTATTTCTGTGCAATAATCGGTTGTTTGACTAGAATATGTATGTCAATGTGATTCCAATACACATTCACGCTACATGGACACACGCGTGTTTTGTGCAGTGTAAATCCTGCAGATACAACAAAATAGACTGTATCCGTATCTAAAACTATGTTTTCAAAGAACATACTTTCATTCCTGTAGTGTGTCAATGTATTAGTAAAATCCTTTAAAACTCATGTGCTGTGATATTTTATAGGTGTTATGTGTATATAGAAAAACCGTTGTCTAACACTTCTATTATTTTATAACAGTATGTGGACAATATGATTTTGATACGTAGGTTAGTACTGTATTTTAACAAAAGAAAATTTTAATACAAAAAAAAAATTACTCATTTTTATATTGTTCACTCAGCTATGCATTTCATTTTTATATTGTTTTATGAAAATGCTTAAACTGAAATTTTCAAACTGCATAGTAATCGATTATGGAAAACATATAATCGACTATCTGATTTATTTTAGTCAACTGACATCAGCAGATTTTGAAAATATTATGTGACACAAACGGATTGAAGTTGTTTATTCTCATGTTCGTATATTTTCTTTTATATGTCAAACCATGGGAAGTAAATTGATTGAAGGCTCCGAAAGAGCAACTGTAACTCTGCCCAAAGGCACGACATTTATCTTAGAGAATGCAATATTCTCCTCCAAGTCTAAGAAGAACTTGTTGAGTTTTAAAGATATCATTCAAAATGGATATCATATTGAGACAATAGATGAGAATAATCTTGAATTCTTCATGAAAACGAGGCTGCCCATTTCGGTTTGGGTTCACGCCATTTTGCATGCAGCAATGCTAGTTCGTCGGCTACCCACTTTGGTTTGGGTTCACGCCATTTTGCATGCAGCAATACTAGTTCGTCGGCTGCCCACTTCGGTTTGGGGTCATGCCATTTTGCATACAGCAATGCTAGTTCGTCTCTGACTGACGAATTGACACAAATATTCCCCGTTGCAATTGGTTTTGGGTCATGGACCCAATATATTCCATTTAAGAATCTTTGGATGCGCAGTATATGTGCCTGTAGCACCGCCATCCCGCACCAAAATGGGTCTGCAAAGAAGGTTAGGAATATATGTTGAGGTTGAATCGCCCTCCATTATTCGCTACCTCGAAACATTGACAGGAGATTTGTTCACTGCACGATTTGCAGACTGTCAATTTGATGAGACACTTTTCCCAAAATTAGGGGGAGAAGTTGGTGAAACCAAACGGGAAATTTTGTGGAAAAATGCATCATTATCTCATCTTGATCCACACACCTCTATTTGTGAAAGAGGCACAAAAGATTATCCATTTGCAAAGAATAGCAAATCAAATGCCTGACGCATTTATAGATTTGAAAAGGATAACAAAATCACATATCCCCGAAGTGAATGTAACAACATCTGATTCACGAATACATATTCATTATTGGAAGAATATGAACATGAAATTGGTATTAAATATACCACACTCACCCCTAGAAGGAGGTTTGAGATGATATATGGCATGAATGATCGTTGGTCACGTACCTATTGTACGCCAAAGTATTTTGGAAATATGACTATTAAAGGACAACGATAATGCAAGAAACATATCTTGCATATAAGTTTGACATGACCATAATGGTATAACTTTCTCTTTAAGAAAGATATTCACCACATAGATGTTGATGAATCTGTGGTAGTACAAAATTAATTGAGAGCTCTAGAAGAGCCAATTATTACTATGTTGGAGAAACACAATTGAGTATTATGCTGTAGTAAGTCTCAAAGAAACTTATTCAGTTTCCAAAGTACACGCGAAAGCGATTGATTATATTGAGACTATAAATAAAGGAAGGCTTTGATATCTCCTATTACTACAACTTGTAGCGGGATAATTTGCATATGAAAAGCTACCCGCTTTGTTCTCCAATTTGTACTACACAAAAGAAAGAATGCCACAATAAAGTGGATATCTATTGGTATAAAAACCCATGTCATAATAAACCTGAAGTTTATTGATAAGTGCACATGTCATGGTGTAAATTTGAAGTTTACCAATATTGATAATTTATTCAATTGACATTCGTGTTAGCCATCTCATTTTAAGTATGATGTGCAAATTCACATAGGTGAATATTAAAGAACTAGAAAGTTCTTTACGAATTCTCTTGTATCACTTGTTCTCATTAATGAACTGACCAACTAAAGAGTTCGGGTTGAAGCCCATAAATTCTGGAAATATCAAAGGTGAATATGGGCCCATTCACCTGCCATGTATACCACATATGATGCATCTATGATATGGTTACATGCGCAATTGTTATTAACCCGCAGCCTGGCCGGTGCTTGCGAGGTAAATTGCTCAGTAATCTAACTTCGAGCATAATTTCCAGATTTCCTACTCAAGATAGTTCATCTTGATAAGTTGGTTTATATCAAAGTTGGTTTAGCAAGATAATTATTGAGTGCTTCCACTTAATAGCTAAACTGTTTCTTATAAGAACAAAGTTATATATATCAGTTTGATATACGTTGTATACGAGAGTATATTCTCCCCTCACAAGTGGTTCAGGGTCAGGAACCAAATAATTTCATCTTATTATTAATGTGCTGTGTACATTGACATGATAATGCACAAAGATGATTTCCCAAAGTTGAGGAAACAAGTTAGCTTTTCTAACATGAGGGGGAGACATGATAAACACTTGAGAAAAGGTTACATGGGATGAATTATCATTTGTATATGTATATCCCCGAATATCATGATATGAACTTGAAGTTCATAAAAGGGATAATTCAATTGCAACATATTTCAAAGCATGCTATACGCATTTGCTGACCCAAAGAAAGTAACTAAATGGAAGAGATACAATTCAAGAAGAATTGATTCCATATGAAAGACATGTAGTTTTGAACCTATAGTTCAAATGCTTGAAAGTATAAAGTCAAAGGTATGTAAAGTCAGTTTTCGATATCTTATTTGTCTAGCATGACATGGAAAACTTGATATGCATCTAAAGTCTATTATATGGCTTATATGACTTAACTTGAAAGATTTAAGTTGCTTGAAGCATATGCAATTCTTGGTCCTGAAGTACCACATCCTTAGTACAATTTGTGTACATATGTATCTTGCTATAACTATAAGCATGATGGCATTGAGAATACATCTATGAAGATATTGAAGAGTTATTCCACGACATTATATGAAGATGTTCATATCTATCAAGAATGATGATTTCAAGGTGCGGAATATTTATTCAAGTCAATATGGTTGATTTATTTATCAAACATCTACCAAAGATTGTTTTGAAGATGGTACACAAGATTGGAATGCAAATGCTCAAGGATATAAATTAATGTTCTTATCAGGGGGAGTTAATGCGCGTTGCACTCTTTTTCCCTTACAAGGTTTTGTCCCAACTGGATTTTCCTTGCGAGGTTTTTAACGAGGCAACCAATAGGCGCATATTCAAACATGTGTACTCTTTTTCCTTCTCTTTAATTTTTCCCATTGGGTTTTGGTTTTAAGGTTTTAACGAGGCACATTGTTGAATAGACATTCAAGGGGGAGTGTTATAAATAGAACTCTATTTAGAGTGAATGTCTAAGAGTTTTAGTTTGAAGCTAAGTCATTTATCTTCCTATAAATAGAGGTGCCCTCTACCATTGTAAATCACAACTAACATTCTCTAAGTATCAATAAGAAGAACTCTCTCTAATCTTCTCTCTATTGCTCTTGTTCTTGCATTATTGTTCTTGTCTTTTATATTATTTCATAACAAATAGTCCTTTTTTGCTAACTTATCGATCTACAAGGTCTCAGCGGAGGTGGCCTGCGAGTTCTCTGTTCTAGGTCTTCGTTCATTTATGACGAGAGGTTGCAAATTAGGGCTGTCAAATTTGCCAAAGCTCAAATGACCCGCTTAAACCGCTCAAAGTTGAGTTGGTTATTGACTCGCCTATTTATCGAACTTAGTCCATCTTGACCCAACCCATCTCAACCTATTTAAAGTTGGGCTAATTTTTAACCCAAATTAATCCATGAGTAAGTTTGTCAAAATATCTTAGAAATAATTTTATTTTTATTTAGTATTTTAAAAATGACCATAACAAAAGTAAAAAGGCCTTATTTAGTAACTATATAATTTATAAGAAAATAACACATTTTAATTAAAATTTAATAATAGTTGGACGGGTTAGGTTATGACCCAAATTTTAACCCACTCTTGACCCAAGCCATCTTAGCCCAAGTAACTTTTGGATGGGTCATTTGACTCACCTAATTATTGAATCAACCCATTTTGATCCGTCCAAAATTAACTCAACCCGCCCAATTGACACCCCTAGTTGTGATTATCGTCGAGGTTGTCCAGTCAAAGGCTCCAGTGGTTTCAATTTTCGACGCCTTATTTTGTTTTTTAAAATGACCCGCCCATTATTAACTCAACCTATTTTGACCCGCCTAAAATTGACTTAATCCACCCATTTGACACCCCTAATTGTGATCATCGTCGAGGTTGTCCAGTCAAAGGCTCCGGTCGGGTTTCAATTTTCAACGTCTTATTTTGTTTTCTGACTAGGGTTCATTGTTGTGAGTTCGAGTCTCCCCAGGAGCAAATTCTGGGGATTTATGCCGGGGGTCTATTTGGAAACAGCCTCTCTACCCCAGGGTAGGGGTAAGGCTGCGTACACACTACCCTCCCCAGACACCACTGAGTGGTATTGTACTGGGTCGTACTTTTGCAGTTTTCGAAAAGAGCACACAGAGGGATGAAGAGAGAGATTACTGAATAATTTGGTGATTAATAACAACAGAATTTTCGAAGAGCGATTAAAATTCGTATAGTATATCACATATTTACAATTTTCATACATTATTTTTACTCAGTTAAATACAACTACAACATCATACAACTTAAATATAATTTTCATACAAATTTTATATAATATGTCTCTTATATGAATTTTGTATATATTTTGTACGTGGTGTATTGTTCTTCCTCTCTGAAATTTGAATCAAAACTTCACCTCTTAATATAATTTTAAAATATATCAATAACCTTATGTAAAATATTATTTATAACTTAATACAAATTTCATACAACAATTCGTGCATTTTACGACTATTTTTAACTGTCATACAATATTTAAATAAAAAATATATATAACTACAGTAGAATATAACTTAAATACAATTCACATACAACTATAATACAACTTTTAGTATAATTTATAAATATATTGTATGTCATGTGTTCTTCTTCTTGTTCGAGTTTTAATCTAAAATTCAGTAAAAATCTAGTCTAATCTTCACCAAATACCCTAAAAGTTGAGATATAAGCTCCAAAGAATATTCTTAAGTGTTTGCAACAACACCCAATCCAAACAAATAATAGTTTTTGATAACTCAAATTCAAATTCAAAGGTTCGAAGCTTTTAATGGTTGTCAGTGATGGAGAGTCAAACACCTTCAAAATTATTGATTGACAATTTCAACTCGAATACCAATTATGCAACATGAGTAAAACGATTGAAATTCATTGAGGAATTCCACCAAAACTATATACAATATGAAAAGATAAAAAGCAAAGAACATCAGAGGAAGAAAAAATGGGGAAAAACAGAGAGACGAAGAGAGATCGAGAGAGACAGAGAACGCGTATAAAGGGGTGGGAAAATATTCTTTGTTTATTTCTAATATATAAGAATACTCATTTAAAATTAATTTATATATGATTAGTAAATTTTATATGACCACGTAATTAAGTTAAAACTTGAATATTGAGGGTAAATTTCTCATATAGTGTGTATATATATCCCTTAAACTTATGTATTTTGGTTCACATTATAAACTGTAAAATTCAATACACGTGAAGTTAAGAATTTTATAAGGAAGAGTAATTCGAGTATTACAAAGAGTAATGGGTAAACTCGTAACAAGTTTGGTTAAATCAAACGTGTTTATTGAATGATTTAGTATATAAGAACTTTTGATAGTTAATTAAACTTGTATGTGTATTTATAAACTAGTGTATGTCTCGTAGTAACAGTAAAAATAGAGTTTATTTAAACCCTTAATCTTCAATTTGGAGACTCAACTCTTGGGGGTCGTCTAATATGATGGATAATATAACGACCCGATCAGTTGTTGATCACGCCCAACTATATCTTGTAAAAAAGATTAAGCGGTCGTTGCAAATATATTCCGGTTAATAAAGTCCGGAGTCAAACCCCACAGGAAATTAACTACCAGACTCGCACAAATTGACACAAATTAATTTTCAGCAATATTTTTATGTAACAAGTTGGATATTTACTAACTAATATCATGTAATAAAAATGCAATAATTAATAACTAACTACGAACAAGTTGTAGACAAGAATTGGAATGATCTAAGGTTATAATTTCTCCTATCGTCGGAATCTTTTCCGCCACGTTTTCCATTGATCTTCCCAAGTCTTCTATACCGATCATGAGTGCTCTGAGTGTTGTAAGTATCTTCTAAGTAATTACCACAATTTACTAGACATATTCTCCCAAATCAAGCTAGTTGGCATTACGTATGACTCACTCGGATCGTACCAAGGTTTTGTTATTCCTAATCCCACCTTTAAACCTTCCGAATTGATACCTCATATATGTTAGGAGTGATGTTGTTCAACAAGTACATAAATATGCACTCTCTCCGAGTAATAAAAACTAAATAAGCACAGTCGATTGAGAGCACTTCAACCTACCACAATAATAACATAATTGAACAAATAGAGAAAATACTACGGCAAATCTATACTAATATAATAGGAAAATCCTCCTTCAATATGTTCCATCAAAATCCTAGATTAGGAATTTAGCTACTCATACTCATTGTAACAATATCCCAAATATTTTGCATAATTTAATTACAAAGAAAAGATGAAGAAATGTAGAAATCAATGATTCTAACTTCCAACGGGTGTTCCACGAGCCATTCTTGCCTACGATTACAAAAATCCTTCAAAAGTGGTATTAAATGCCTATTTATATGTGTATAAAAAGACCTAAATGATATACCCCAAGTCCAAGTCCAACAAGGAGATGAAAAAGGCCATTAAAATCTGTATCAAGTTTTCTAAGGACCTCGCCTCGCGAGCGTTAACGCGAGATGGACCTCGCCTCAGGCCACTCGACACCAGCCTCTATGTATGCTTGAGCTCACCTTACCCCTCGCGTTGCCTACTCCCACGCGAGCTCAGGGGATTGCCTCCCCAGCTTCTATGCGAGCTAAAAGGCTCGCTTCGCCTGCTACTTCATTTCTTTCGCTGCTCAATTCTTTCTTCGTCTTTCCAATTGTTTTAGTTTATACTTTACAAATTCCCTTTTGCTCTAATCTCATATCCAATTCACCTACACATAAATAGACTACATTCCGCCTAAATAAAGTGTAGTTTAATAGTAAAGCACATAAAATGCAAGGTAATTAATGTACTAAAATATGGAATTATCGCCACATATCAATACCCCATGCTTAAACATTGATTGTCCTCGAGCAATCAAACTATACTTATAGACACAACCTTTTTAAATAATTCCCTTAACTCATCGCGCAAAGAATCTTTAAAATAGACTAAGTACAAAGGCGTAACATCCTCTCCTCAAGGTTTGACTCACAAATACCATGTCTTACTCACAATTCACTTACTTACTCTAACATGGAGATCAATGACACTGTCTTTCCTTTATGAATAATGTAGCCTCACCCAAAAAGTGCTTAGTTCCACACACAATGAATTTTAAGAACGTAGGGATAAAAAATATGAAAAATTCACTCGCTCTCAGAAATAACATTCATATGCCACAAATGATGCCCCATAGGCTTGCCTGTGGTGTAATACTCTACTAATCGAGTTTATTCTGTCTTCAATCAAGTAGGACTTTAATTGGTTGTAATGTAGGCTGCGGGTCAGGTAGAATACATTTGAATATGAGTGGGTACATTTCCCTTAAGAACCTTAATATATATACTTTAACACTCAAGCCCATACTTATATTAAGCCAAAGCTCCATCTGTACTTCAATTTATATGCCCCATACTTCTTTAAGAACAATTATATCACTAGCCACCACCATCAAGAATTATTTTTCATACATTACAACTATGTATATTTTTTCTTCAATCCATGTGGCTTTTATTGACAATTTTTTTTTTCAAAACGGTGCACATTTCTCCTTATTTCATGTGTTCCACTCAAAAGTCAAACCACCATCCCACACTTTAACTTTTATATAAATCATTACAATTCAAATGCTCATGAGAGGTGACAAGGTTCAAATATATGGTCGATTCAAACAAAGGGGTAAGGCTTGTAATGTAGTTACCAACAAAACATGATTATAGGATCAAAGAGGTTAACTACGATACATAAAATTTTTGTGGGTAAACTATATATAGTTGGCACAACAAAAAAATGCCTATATCACTTCTCGGTCTGAACAAGACTACTATTTTGCTTTGCACAAACGAAGGCAAGTTCTAAACATCAAATGCAATGCACATAATAACCTCACATAGACATGAAACATAACTCACTCAGGATTGGTTCTATCACGATACTCCAGTCAAATCTGTTAAACAAATTTAAGAATCTACGATTTAAGGTACTTATAATAGAGTCAAAAACTGAGCCTAAGAGTCACAACTAGAGTACTAACTATTCTCAAGGCATAACAAAGTTAAGGGATTTCGGTGCAACTCAAATCATAGCCTAATTGTCTCTATTCCTAAAAATTAAAACTAACTACGCCCGGTTCAAATAAAACTCTTGAAAAAGAACCGTGACCTAAAGAAAAACCAAAGGGGAATTACTATACTACTTACAAGAAAATCTTTTTGATTTTTTTTTCTTTAGACTTAATTCCCTCAAGAAAATTGCATAGGAGATCCATCGCCAGGAAGAGTCCAATTTTTTCTACTTTTTAAAAAAAAAGCTAAGATAACACTAAAAAGGTTTTTTTCTTTTCTAAAAGGGTAAGACAACACTAACTAAAAAAAAGAACTAAAACAAAACTAAGATTTACACTTTACCACCCCACACTTATTTCATACAATGTCCTCAGTGCATAATAAAGTGATAAAACAAGAAAAAAAATAATTAAGGTGGATGAAAAACTCCCGGATCAAACTGAGTTATTGCCATCCTCCTCTGAGGCTACCCACTCATCATCTTATGTTTCTACCTCATCATCATCATCATCCTCATCATCTGACTGCTCCGGCTCGGCCTCAGACTACTCATGTGTATTGACATCCTTATCCTTTGTGAGTTTGTATCCATCACCTAGCCCAACCAACTGCTTAGCATGAGTATTAAACGAGAATCTCTGCTCTAATATAGCCCTCTCCTCTATAGTGGTCGGCCGTGCCCCTATCTGATGCAGCAAGTCCATCATCTCATATAAATGGTCCATGAAGCTAATATCGCATGCATTGCGCTCAGCCCCTGTCAGTGAAGTTGTGGTGTTATCGTCCTTAACCCAGACATTTGTAAGGTCCTTTGGTCTTAGAGGTGGAGCAATTATGTGATCGAACTCCTTCCCCTTCTCCACTTCTTCTTACCGCAAGTACCGAGTCAGCATGTTTGCAAATGGCATTCAGTCAATTTTCTTGTTAGTTCGCACTTGGATCACCTGATAACGAATCAATTGTCCCACATTCGCCCTTTGGCCCGTCATTGAGAAATATAACACACAAGTCCTCTCACGGCTAATGAGAGTGTCATGGTTGCACAGTAGGAGCGGTGAATTGATAAATTTCAACCATACTTGCACTTCTATCTTCATGTTCTTCTTCGAGAACTTCCTATGGCGGTTGGTTTTCTTATCCCGCACCCAAACCTCCATTGAATTGACACCACAAAGAGTGTGTCTCAGCTATCGATAAGTAGGACGGACTATGAAGTGGTCCAAGGGTTCCCCAAGAACATCCAAAGTACCTAAGAAATTGCATATTGCCGAGGCTGAAAACTCTAATAACCTTCCACGAATTGGCACCAGCTATTCAGGAAATTCTGGATCAAACCCAACATAAAATTCCCTCAGAAGATTCACATTGATCTCTCTAGAGTTTCAAAACACATAGCTAAACCCTAACACATTGATGCCTCTCCAAATAGCTTGGTACTTGTCTTGTAGGCGACACTCATGAATAACATATATGTTTTGGCCTACAACGCTTGTACCAATCCTTAAATAAGGATGCATGCTTTTGATTCCAAATTCTCGTTTTCCCTGAGGTTGTGGACGTGTGGTTTCAATAGTTGTGACTGCTCGCAGTCCTTCACTTTGATTGGAAATAACTTCCCCCTTCTCTTCTCCAGGTGAGGTGTGGAGGTAGCCTTAGCCTTAGACGGAGCAGTGGATGTGGCTTTGCCTTTACCAATGTCTTTTCTTGAATGCATATTTGTACCTACATATGTGAGCATAAATCAGTTTAAGCTGTATTGCAACCTTTCAAAACATGGTTTTTCCACCCTACAATTAAGAGTTTAACACACGATCATCAACAATTTCCGATGTTACTCGGACACATGGGTGCTTCCTCTATATTCGAACCATGGGGCTACCAGTGAAGCATCCCACACTTAAAATTTTAAAGTGGTGCACGAATACATAGCACTAGTCTTAGAATCGCGGAGACTCGGGCTCCAATAGGGACAAATAATTCCTTTGAGGCATTATAACAAACACTTAGCATGCACTAGTGCCATGGGAGTGCTTGTAAGGGTGAGGGATTGCCTGACCCTCCCAAATCAGCTTGGGAGTTCAGTATTATCACTTGTTCACACAATAACAGCACCATTCCAATAGGTTTCATTAAATTTTAATGTGGTGCACGAATACATAGCACTAGTCTTAGAATCCCGGAGACTCGGCCTCCAATGGGGATAAATAATGCCTTTGAGGCATTATAACAAACGCTTAGCATGCACTTGTGCCATGTGAGTGCTTGTAAGGGTGAGGGATTGCCTGACCCTCCCAAATCAGCTTGGGAGTTCCGTGTTACCACTTATTCACACAATAACAACACCATTCCAATGGGTTTCATGGGGTTGGCACTCATAAACATGTTGCTACAATGAAGAACAACCCCAAAAGTTATCCAATTTCATGCTTTTACTCGCTTTGAAATTTGGCAAAGAAAAGAATTAGAAACTATACCTTATATGTTTAGGAGAAAGTCTTGCTCTTGACTTGGTGTTTGTCACGATCCTAGTTCACCAATCGTGAACCTGCCATGACGGCACCCAGTCTTCGTGACTAGGTAAGCTTAACACATTGCGGAAATTTAACAACCTTTACGGAAACAATAAACAAATACCGAATAACATTAGAAAATGTATAGAGTGCAGCCTGGCACGTACACTTCAACTCAAAATACTGTAACAACCTCCAAGACCCGGAAACCCACGGGCAACACAGGCTAAGAGTAAAAACATAACATACGACTCTAATATTCAGAAATGTCTACAACAACTTAATACATGGAATGGAACCGCTAAATACAAGGTAGAGTGGAAGGAGAATCTTCGGATCTGCGGACGCAGCAGATGCATACCTCAAGTCTCCAACTATAGCTTCGAAATCACTGATAGTGCACTCGACCAGAAGTACCTGGATCTGCACAACAAAACTGTGCAGAAGAGTAGCATGAGTACACCACAGATGTACTCAGTAAGTGCCAAGCCTAACCTCGGCTGGGTAGTGACGAGGAAGGTCGAGGCCCTTCTGAGATAAAAATAAGAATAAATATGAATGAATAGACAGTAGGAATACAGTAAATCTCGAGTGTCTAGTAAAAACAATAAATAGAATGGAACATGCAACAAATACAATCCACGAATACAAGAACAATCACTCAGTATCAGGATGCTACATGGAGCTCGGGGAATTGAACCTGCAGTCCATTTCTGCCAATATCTGAGGATCTTCCGGGAATCAAACTCGCAGTCCATCATACAAATATCAGAGGACCTCCCGGGAATCGAACCCTTAGTCCATCATATCAATAACAGAGGATCTCTTGGGAATTGAACCCGTAGTCCATCATATCAATAACAGAGGATCTCCCGGGAAACGAACCCATAGTCCATCACGTCAATAACAGAGGATCTCCAAGGAATTGAACCCGTAGTCCATCATACCAATAACGGAGGATCTCCCGGGAATCGAACCTGTAGTCCATCATGTCAATAAATATATCACAACAATTCAATATTTAACAGAAAGAAACTAAGTACAAGCAGCAGGTAAAAATCTAGAGTCTAGCATTCTCACAAAATACAGATATTGTGATTTAGTCAAATAGAGCGAATAAGTTACTAACATGCTTTTCCTAATCTAAAACAAGTGAAGATGCATTTTTTTAACAGTTAAATATGCGCTAAATAATCCAAGTTGGGTGAATTTTTCAACAACTAGCACAAGTACACGCCTGTCACCTCGCGTACAAGGCATTTAAACAACAACAAGGATATCTTAAGGGGAGAGGTCCCCCCACAAGTTTAGACAAGCCACTTACCTCGAACCGGTACAAAAAACGCTTAAGAAACAATGCCCTTACGACGAGTATCCGACTCCGAGTGGCCCAAATCTATTCAAACCAATTACATATTGTAAATAACAACGCAAGTAGCTAATTCTACTATTAAAATTAAAGCTAAGGCGCGAAAATAGGTAAAATGACCAAAATGCCCCTCGGGAAAATGTCTCGGAATCGAGTAATTTTTACATTTTCAAAACCTCGTACTCTCACGAGTCTAACCATATACAAATCTTCCAAATCGGAGGTCAAATACCCCTTCGAAATCAATAGTTTAGTCAAAGAAGTTTTACCCAAATTATCCAATTTTTGATCCTAAATTCGAATTTAAATGATGGATATAACCAAAAAGGATCATAGAAACGTTACCCAATAATCTTCTCTTCAAAACTCACTCAAAATCGCCTTCTCCCGAGCTCTCAATTGATTTTTCAACTTTTGAAACTTAATCGTTGATTTTCCTATTTCTGAACAGAGATTTCCGCTTTTGCGGCCCAGGGACCACTTTTGCGATCTCGCTTTGCGGTCCATCTTTGCGAAAGAACTAACTGCTTCTGCGGTTTCACTTTAAGGACTTGAGTCCGCTCCTGCAGACAATTAACCGCTTTTGCGATGCTGCTTATGCGGAAATGAGACCGCTCCTGCGACTCCTCATTAAACCTCAGCTTCCGCATCTGCGTACACACGTACCGATTCTGCGGTTCCGCCTTTGTGGAGGTTGGACCGCTTCTACGGTTTCTGAGGAAGAGGCCAAACTCGCTCCTGTGGTTTGCCAGGCCGCTTTTGCGGTTTCCAAACTGCAGAAGCGAAAATATCAGAAGGGTGAAGAACTATAGCTGCACACTTTAGAAATTTCATATGTCGACCATCTGAAATCATCCCGAGGCCCCAGGGACCTTAACCAAAAGTACCAACACCACCTAATACCTCATTCAAACTTTCACCAATCCTTAAGCCACCTAAAACAACACCCAAAACTCGAATCAATGAATGATTTGACTTAAAAACTTCAAAACCTAACCAAACTCACTTTCGATTCAAAACCTAACCAAAACACGTCCGATTGACCTGAAATTTTGCATGCACGTCCCAAATGATATGACGGTGCTATAAAAACTTATGGAAATCCTGTTCCGACCCTCGGATTAAAAATTCACTATCGGACCAGAAACTTCAAAATTCTAACTTTTGGCATTTCTAGCCTAAATGAGCTACAGACATCCAAAATACATTTCGAACATGCTCCCAACCCCAAAATCACCTAACGGAACTAACAGGACCACCGGATTTCCATTCCGAGGTCGTCTTCACACTGTTCTAATTATAGACTATTTTCTAAAACTTAAGCTCTCATTTAGGGACTAAGTATCCCAAAACACTCCGAATCCTATTACCGAACGTCCCAACAAACCAAAATAGCAGAAATGAACTTATGGGAAACAATTAATGGGGAAACGGGGCATAAAATCCAAAGATGACCGACCGGGTCATCACAGTGTTGCAATTGAGTGAAGGTATGGAGGACTACTTGCCTTCAATAGGGTTTATGTGGGAGGGGGAAATTGAATGGGGGGCGGGCAGTAGCACTAGAATTATTGAAGGGGAGAGTGTTTTGTGAGATGGGGGAGAATTTGTTTTAGGCATGTTTGAGGCAATGTTTATGTTAGGTTTTAAGGGGAGGATTTAAAAGAAACAAAACAAAAGGGGGAAAAACATACCTGGTGAGGCGAGCTTAGAGGCAGGTGACGCGAGCTCATATGCGAGCTCAAAAGTAGGTGACACGAGGGATTTCGCGAGCCGTTTCTCACTGTAACCCATATAAGGCGAGCTATAATGCATGATACACCTCGACATAACCCTTGCAAGGTGAGCTCCCACTCCAAGTTTCCATAAGCGACACGAGGCCTAACTCCTGGCCCATCTTGCTAAGGACCATGGGACGCGCAGTGCGCTGTACGACTTGCCAAAATTACCTGTAGATATGTTAGTACCTAAAAAAGAAAAGAAAAATTCTAACTACACTAAAATAATCAATTACAAATTGGGTTGTCTCCCAATGAGCACTTTCGTTAGCTTCATGGCATGATGGATACAACATTACAATTGGTTGCCTCCCATGAAGCATTTGATTTAAGATCGTGGTACGATGCCTGCAATCAACTTAAGGCTCGCTCAAAATTGGTGGCTCTAGAAGTCATCGCCATTCCTTTCGTGTCATTCATGCCCAAATAATATTTTAACTTGTGCCCATTGACCATGAACGTGCGGGAGTCATCTTCCGCAACAATCTCTACGTTTCCGGTGGGTGAATCTCTAGCACACAAAATGATCCTCTAACAATCTTGACTTCAATTTGCC
Organism: Nicotiana benthamiana; assembly: GCA_034376525.1. Classification (NCBI taxonomy): domain Eukaryota; kingdom Viridiplantae; phylum Streptophyta; class Magnoliopsida; order Solanales; family Solanaceae; genus Nicotiana; species Nicotiana benthamiana. The sequence goes on along the minus strand of CM067339.1, from coordinate 40,937,171 downwards.
TGGAAACAATCTCAATCTTGAATTGAATAATAGCCTCCACGTCCAGATTTAATTGTCGCAATGCCCAGAAGGCATTATGCTCTAACTCCAACAGCAAGTAAAATGCCTTTCCAAACACCAATTTATATGGCGACATACCAATCAAAGTTTTTAATGCAGTGCGGTAAGCCTATTGCGCATCATCCAATTTTCTCGCCCAATCAGTCCGAGTAGCATTTATAGTCTTGGTCAAAACACTCTTGATTTCTATGTTTGATATCTCAATTTTCCCACTCATTTTTGGGTGTTACGCAGTAGCAACTTTATGTCGAATTCCATATTTCTCCAACGGTACCCCATCACTGATGATAGCTCTTGGAATGCCAAATCGGGTAAAGATGTCTCTCTCAAGAAACAAATAATTGCCTTCACATCATTTGCTGGAAGTGGCACGACTTCGACCTCTTTTGAGACACAGTCCACCGCTACAAGTATGTACTTGTTATTGTATAAGCTTACAAATGGTCCCATGTAGTCAATTCCCCACATATCAAACACTTCTACATCTTGGATTGGGTTTATGGGCATTTGCTGTCGACGAAAATATTCCCGTCCATTGGCACTCATCATAATTTTTCACCCAGAAGTGTGCATATTTAAATAGTGTCGACCAAAAAAAACCTGACTCCAACACTTTAGTCTTTGTCCTTACACCCCCAAAATGTCCTCTGTATGGTGAAATATGACATGCTTGCAAAACTGAAGATTGCTATCTCGGGAATACATCTCCGAATCGTGTTATCAAGATAAATCCTAAATAAGTATGGTTCATCCCAGAAATAAATGTGACAATCACAAAAGAATTTTTTCTTTTGGACAAAAGAAAGGTCATATGGGACAATACCGCTCGCCAAGTAGTTTGCAATGTCTGCATACCATGGCGCTATCTCAAGGCTTGTGGCCAACATTTTTTTCTTTCGGGAAAGTCTCCACAATCTCTTCCACATAAACCTTCTTCTTTGCTCCTTCTAGCCTAGACAAATGATCAGCCATTTGGTTATTTGTTCCCTTCCGGTCACGGATTTCTAAGTCAAATTCTTGCAGCAGTAGCACCTATTGAATCAAGTGCCGCTTTGACTCCTTCATCTCTATTAGGTACCTGAGAGCATCATGGTCTGTATATACAATTGTCGACGCCCCCCTTTTCCCCATAAAAGGGCAAAATTGGATTTACGATATTATGGACAAAATAACTCTTATTCCCTTTTGGGAATTGGGTAATAGAGTTAGAAGAGTTGCCACCTAATGATTATAGTGCATTAGGACACTTTAAGAAGAAAAGAAGATTTTTGAAAGAAAACCAGAGTTCGGGTAAGGGCTTGGAATTATCTCGAGGGGAAGGTGTTAGGCACCCCTCAAGATCCACTAGTGTGGTTCCCGGCCTTGCTTAGATGTGACTTTAAGTAGCATAGAAATAGACAAGCAAAGTTTGCACATAAAGAGTACGAGCAAGTTGACAATTTTGAAAGATGGATAGCATAAGTTAAAAAGGAAATTTTAGAGAAAACATTTAAACAAAGAAAAAAGTAAGAAGGGGGGGGGGGGTCCTACGTTTAACTATAATATTGATCATTCGATGCAATATCCCGCACTTGTTCTCAAAGAGGGGTCATTTTATGATATTATCGCATCGTCATCATCTCCATATTACCCTTCCCACCCCGTTAAGGTATTTAAACACGTTAGGTCTCGTTACTTATTGCATGCTAATACCCGTCCCAACCTATTAGTCCCGAAGTATTAGGACTTCTAATCCTAAAAGGGAAGAGGGATAAGACATATATGGAGTTTCAAAGGTAAAAATACTAAGACGTCAACCAAAACAGATATCACATAAGGGTATACAAATCAGACATTCGAATTAAAACTAATTATGGGTAGATTGGTTTATCACACAGGGATAATAAATCTGCTTTGAGCCCCTCGGATCCGGTTCGTTGAAACTTAAAGGTAATCTTTTGAAAGTTAGTAATTTTAGAAAAACGATAGCTTGAAACATTATTTGGGATTTGCGAAAATTCAGAAATGGCTTGTAAAATTGCCGAACTGCTTAAATAAAATGATGCAAGAAAAACATTGATGTACAAATTATGCAGAAGATCAAAAAAGGATTGGTTGATTTCAGAAAAATGCAGGTTTGGAATTTAAAAGATTCTTATAGATTTAAAATAGTGTAGAAGGCAGATCTGGTGAGATTTTGAAATAGATAGTATTGGACAAATTTTATTGAAAGTGTTTAACAAATTAGGGGAGTTTGAACCTTATTGGCGTGAAATCTACATATTGATTTCTTGTTTCTTTTAAACGTTTAAGGGACCTACTATTTGCCTCGCGTTTTATACAGTTCCAATAGACATGATTTCTATATGCACTTGATTACAAATTTGATAAAGACTTATGGGCAGGATTTCTAGACGCAATGTTAAGGTCCTATGGGCATGATTTCTAAGTGATTTGCGACATTGAAATCCTATAGACATCGTTTCTAGATGAGATGCAATATTGAAATCCTATAGACATGATCTATATTATACTTGCAATATAAAAGTTCTATAGGCATGGCTTCTATATGATTAGCAATAATATAAACCCCTCCCACACCCTTTTCACAATATCCCCAAATTCATTTTACAAAGCTGGTCACATAACTTGAAAAAAAAGACTAAGAAAATAAGTACATCAAAGCTAAAATGGACACGAGGAAGCTCAAAGCAACCTTAATGTCGAACATATGTATTTTACCAAATCCGAGCTCCAGATTCCAAGGCTTTCTCTTAGGGTGTTTCAAAGTTCCAAGGGCTTTCAAGAAGCCCAGGTAATGCTTACACCCTAAAAAATGAGTAGTGCAAGGTGTAGAATTACCAGCCCTTAGGCATCCAAGTTCAGAGGGAACTCAAGGGTCCCTAAGCATGGCTTACCAAAGGGGGGTAGGACTTAAAGAACTAAGAGTAAGTGTAAAAGTGAGGGATTGGAGGAAGACCAATGCAAAAAGTGGTCATACCTAGCCATGAACAGGGCTGGCACACCCCTGACCTTTTTACATGGCTTAAACAAATAAGAGCAGACTTAAAATAAGTTAGACTCAGGCCTGTATGATGATTAGGACATCAACAGACCTGAGTCAGGCTCACACATAAATGGGGGTAAGGGAATGTGGACTGATTTGAGCAGAGGTTTGGAACAACCTGGTTCTGAACTAAAGGTAGCAATAGAGTACCACTCTAGTCCAAAATAATACTCACATACAAAAGGGGTCAGGGAAAGGGATCAAATATGCAAGCATTGGCACAAAAATATAACAAAGTTAAACAGAAGTAGACTAAAGGGATTTGGGGGAAGGGGAGTACATGCAAGCATTCAAACAAGCACACAATATTGAAAAAATAGGGATATGGGTAGGGATGTTCATGCTGAAGTTTAATTACACAATATAAGAAAAGTTAAGTACAGACAAGCATGTGAGAGATAGGTAAACACATAGTCTTTGGAGATGGTATTTAAATCAAGGACCTACCAGTTTGCAAATTCGAATAGTAAAGCAGATAGGGCAAGTAGGACTTTATAGTTTAGCCTTGGATTTCATCCGGCTAAACTCGAGTAGCAGAATAAGTAACAGAGAAAAGCAGAGAAGAGAAGGGAGAGCTTTTTGAGTGTGAACTTGTACATTTCGTCTGTTTTGAAGTGAAGAGAAAGAGGGTTTTTATAGTCTGAAAACAAGTAGCAACTAAGGCAGTAAATAAATTAGTATCAATCAAAGTTAATTAGGGAAAGAATTCCCTTTAATTAAGGGAGTCAGATTAAGTGTAAATAAACAGAGTTCCAAATATGGAAAGGAAATCAAGAATGATTGTAGTATAAAAGGGTAAATACATTTAAGGTCTTTTGAAATACACACGGTTTAAACAAATAAGGTAAATAGAATCATCAATCACTCAAAGAATCAAGGAAGCTGGGATACAAATCGATACTGAATTTAGTCAAAAGCAAGTCCAAATTAAAGAATCAAATAAGTTCATAAAAGTCAGTTTCCCAAAATTAAGGTTATTTCGAGAAGGGAGGGCTGATTATAAAAGATGCACAAAAACATGCAGGGCTGAAATTAATGGAAAAGTCATGTAATCAGAGAGCAGAAGCAAACAAGCATGAGATGAAATCAGAAATTCTTGCAAAATTCAGAAGCATGCAGCGTTTAAACAGTTAGGGTTTCGTCATTAAACATGCAGCGGGCAATTATACACAGAAATCGGAAAACCCCTAATACCTAGGGTTTTCATTATATCTCGAGTGTAACGAAGAAAGCATATGGGAAGGTAAATTTAGAAAGAACATAAACTTCCAAGGACAACATAAATAAAGTAAAGAACATAGTGAAAGATTTACTTGGAAACCCTAGAAACACCATAGCAAAGAAAATAAAGAGGAGCCTTAGTAGAAAATACTCAGGAATCACAATGAAAATAAAGAAAACACAGTAGAGTAGTTATGAAAAGAAAAATCGGAGAAACCCTAATTTTAGTAAAATGAATAGTTTGAAGATAAAAATCGGTAAAAATATGGAATACACTTTGAAACTTTAGAAAATCAGATAGATCTAAAAGAAATCGTAAAGAGAAACATAGAAGAACCTTGGTGATTTAAGGTTTCAGAGAGAACCCTAGAGAACGAGAAAGCATGGAACTGCCTAGTTTCGAGTCGACAAACGGACTCACAACCTCAAGACTCGCCTAAGAGAGATTGTACATGGTCGTAGAACTCGAATTAGAGGTTCTATGAACCGGAGACCTTCAAGGTCTGGCCTCGATCTTTGAACGGAGGATCCATAGAAGAGAGTAGGGGTGAGTACATGTTGCCTGAGACTTGGAAAGCCATGTTTTCTGGTTAAATGGGGTTTTAAAGTGACCGGAGGTGGCTAGGGTTTCTGGGAGGTTGAGAGCATTTGGGAACGAAGGGGATACAAGGGCGGCTGATGGTGTAAAATGATTAGGGTTAGAGAGGTGTCGTCGGTTTAATTATGGAAAGGGAAACATGGACCGTTGATTAAAACAATCAACGACCCTGATTTAAAGATGGGGATCCGGGCGGGTAGGTTAATAGAATGTGGGTCGGGTAATTGGGTAGTGTATTGGGGATTGAAATTAGGCTAAAATTGAAATTAAAAAGGCTACAATTTAAATAGCCAATTTTCCCCAATTTAAAATTTATAAAATAGCAAACGATGTTTAAAAATCCAATTAGAAATGCCGTGTTAATAAACAAAGCATAAGTATTAATTTAAAAATATTAGGAATGATTATATGACTAAAAAAGTTATTAAATTGAGAAATAGGCTAAAATTACAATTTCATGCAATTTTAATTTAGAAATACTAAATGAACTTGTAAAATTATGTAAAAATCATGTAAAAATATATTTTTGTATAAAAGAGAGGATAAAAATAGATTATTTACCAAAATAGCAAATTTTGGGAATAATTAATGGATTTTATAGTGCAAAAAATAGGCCTTAAATTGATCAAACAATTCATTAAAAACGTGAAAAAATACCAAAACCTTTGTGGATGCTGATATACGCTATTTTTGAGAATATTTTGATTATAAAAATATATAGGGAAAATTTGGGTATCCACAGCTGCCCCTCTTTACCCGAGGAGGATGAAATAGTTGTCGGGTAAAGATAAGATGGCCAATTTTGGCCGGAGATGGCGATTGTAAAAAGATATTGACCACGCTCTAGTCTCTGAGCTGCCTACATATCCGTGGTTTTATAGGAATTAGGCCATATGTAGTTCAGGAGTCATTGACGGAGTATGCCGATGGAACTTCGAAAAGACGGACGCGATGGTTAGGTCTGAGAGGAGTTTCGGAATTGAACAAGCTGCGGAGAGCCAGAGCGGGATCGCTCCTGCTGAAACAGTTGTGAGCCAGATATATATATATATATATATATATATATATATATATATATATATATATATATATATATATATATATATATATATATTGCATAATTTAAACGTGATGCAAGTTCCCGTTGAACCATGAATGTTGTCCTTAGACGGTTAGGATGACGCCCTCGGATTATGATGTCCTGGGCCATGAAAGCATAAAGTAAGGGTTTGCAGGCCATGAAATGATGTTCTTGGGCTATGCAGATGGTGCCTTCGAACTATGACGCCTTTGAACGAGTTGACGGTTTTTCAGCCTATGAGAAGGTGGCAATCTTTCCTCCGAATGAATGCAAAAGGGAAGCGAACAAATTTCAACCAGATAAATGTAAAGGGTGGCGATCTTTCAGCCAGAGCGAGAATTTAAAAAGCAAGGGGCGATATTTTGGCCGAATGAGAATCTAAGATACATGTGGCGATGTTTCAGCTAGTCGAAAAATAAAGCGGTGATATTTCAGCCATGCAAGGCGTAGATAGTGCTTAGTCTCGAAAGGCAGATAAGAGCTTTATGTAATATGGAGGTAGATCTTAACCTTGGAAGGCAGAGAGTAGCCTTATGCAGATGCAGACGGAGATAAAGCTTAGTCTCGGAAGGCAGATATTAGCCTTATGCATGATGGAGTAGAGATTAACCTCGGAAGGCAGAGATTAGCCTTATGTATAATTCAGATGTAGACAGAGCTTAGTCTCAAAAGGCAGATGGTAGCCTATGGAGGTAGATCTTACCTCGAAAGGCAGAGATTAGACTTATGCAAAATGCAGATGGAGACAGAGCTTAGTCTCGAAAGGCAGATGGCAGCCTTATGCAGGATGGAGGTAGAATATAACCTCGGAAGGTAGAGATTAGCCTTACGCAAAATGCAGATAGAGACAGGGCTTAGTCTCGAAAGGCAGATGGTAGCCTTATGCAGGATGGAGGTAGAGCTTAACCTTGGAAGGCAAAGATTAGCCTTATGCATAATGCAGATGGAGACAGAGCCAAATCTCAAAAGGCAGATGGTAGCCTTACGAAGGATGGAAGTAGAGCTTAACTAAACAATGGTGGTGCAAGTGATGTTTATGCATGACTTAGTAAGTATAATGCAAGTACGTATATATGGAAAATAATTTTATTTTGGATGAACCGACGACTACAACGTGGTTCAAGACACGAAACCTTGCTTGTTCTGAAATTTTGAGGGTCCTCCTCAAAATTCTGCCCCAGTTTACTGGGCTAGCGCTGGTGACGACTGTGAAGAATTAACTGAACGCGGATCGATTCCAAAATTTTGAGGGTCCTTCTCTAAATTCTTCCCCAGTTTACTAGGTCGGCGCAGATGAAGAGACTGAAAACTTACTTCGAAATTTGAGGGTCCTCCTCAAAATTCTGCCCCAGTTCCAATAGCGGGGGAAAATGGAATTTTTATTAAAATGTGACCGAACCCATAGGGCTGCCTACGTATCCCTTTTTAAACAGAAATTAAGTTAGGCGTAGTTCAAATTACATCATAAAGGAAAGCATAATGATCAAATGTAGTATCTCTTTATTGCGTCTGAGTTGATAGGCTTCAGCCAAATTTCTCCATCCATTTCTGTGAGAATAAGGTCTCCTCCAGTTAGAACCCGATGGACCGTATACGGACCTTGCCAATTGGGAGAGAATTTCCCTTTGGCTTCATCTTGGTACGACAATATTTTCTTTAATACCAACTGTCCTGGCGCGAACTTCCTCAGCTTAATTCTCTTGTTGAAAGCTCTGGACATTCTGTTATGATATAATTGACCGTGACAAACAACATTCATTCTCTTTCACTCGATGAGGGCTAACTGCTCGTAGTGACTTTTGACCCATTTCGCATCATCTAATTCTGCTTCTTGTATGACCCTTAAGAATGGAATTTCTACCTTAGTGGGAATGACCGCCTTTGTACCATTAACCAGCATGTAATGAGTGGCCCCGATTGATGTGCGAACCGTGGTACGATAACCCAGTAAGGCGAACGGCAACTTCTCATGCCATTACTTGTGCTTTTTGATCATCTTCCTTAGTATATTCTTGATGTTCTTATTGGCTGCTTCTACGACTCCATTCATTTGAGGTCTGTAAGCCGTAGAGTTCTTGTGTCTAATTTTGAATGTTTCGCACATTGCCTTTATCAGGTCGCTATTGAGATTAGAACTGTTGTCGGTGATGATTGATTCTGGAACCCCCAATCGACAAACCACACAATCTCGGATAATAATCTGCTACTACTTTCTTGGTGACTGCCTTGTATGGTGCTGCTTCAACCCATTTGGTAAAGTAATCAATTGCCACTAGGATGAACATGTTCCCATTTGACGCGGCCAGTTCAATTGGTCCAATGACATCCATTCCCTAAGTGGCGAATGTCCATGGTGAGCTTGTTGCAGTAAACTCGTTTGGAGGCACCTTTATCATATCTGCATGTATTTGACAATGGTGGCATTTTTCGGACATACTGAATGCAATCCATTTGCATAGTCATCCAAAAATACCCTGCTTGGAGTATCTTCTTTGCCAAAATGAAACCATTCATATGCGGTCCACAAGTCCATGCGTGCACTTCCTCCAATATTTTGGTTGCTTCTTTTGCCTCAACATATCTTAATAATCCCAAATCAGGAGTACTCCTATACAGGATTCCTCCACTATAAAAGAAATTGTTGGACAATCTCCGAAGTGTTCGTTTCTAAGTAGGATTGGCGAGCTCTGGGTACTCTCATGTTGTCAAATATTCCCTGATATCATAGAACCAAGGTCTCCCGTCGACTTCTTCCTCGACGTGAGCACAATAAGTTGGCTGGTCATGAATCTTGACCGGGATGGGATCAATAAAGTTTGTATCTGGATGCTGGATCATAGAGGATAAAGTGGCTAAGGCATTAGTGAACTCATTCTGTGTTCTAGGAACATGCCAGAATTCCGTCTTTCTGAATCTTTTCCTTAACTCCTGCACATGGTGTAGATAGGGGAGTATCTTGGAATTCTTGGTTGCCTATTATTCTCGAACTTGATGTATGAGTAGGTCCGAATCTCCGATCACTAATAGTTCCTGGATGTTCATGTCAATTTCCAGCTTGAGCCCTAAGATGCAGGCTTCGTACTTGGCCATATTGTTGGTGCATAGGAATCTGAGCTTGGTAGATACTGGGAAATGGTGACCGGTTTTGTGATACCAAAACCGCCTCTATACCAACTCCTTTGAAGTTCACGGCCCCATCGAAAAATAACCTCCAACCGTCATAGGATTCTGCAATGTCTTCTCCTTAGAAGGCTATCTCTTCATCAGGAAAATACGTGTTTAGGGGTTCGTATTCTCCTCCTACAGGATTCTTGGCGAGGTGATATGCTAAAGCTTGTCCTTTGACCGCCTTCTGGGTAACATAAATGATGTCAAATTCACTTATTAAAATTTTCCACTTGGCGAGCTTGCCAGTAGGCATGGGATTTTGGAAAATATACTTCAACGGATCCATCCTAGATATGAGATGGGTGGTGTTAGTGCAGAAATAGTGCCTCAATTTCTGAGCCACCCAGGTTAAAGCATAACAAGTGCGTTCTAACAAGGAATACCGAGCCTCGTACGGTGTAAACTTCTTGCTGAGTTAGTAGATGGCTTGATCCTGCCTTCATGTTTCATCGTGTTGTCCTAAAACACAACCAAATGCTCCATCCAATACTGTAAGATAAAGCAATAGAGGTCTTCCTGGCTCGGGTGGAACCAGGATTGGCAGCGTGGACAAGTATTCCTTGATTCTGTCGAAGGCCTTTTGACAATAATCAGTTCACTTAGTGGAGGCATCTTTCTTTAGCATCTTGAGGATGGGTTCATAAATGACAGTGGACTAAGCTATGAATCGGCTGATATAGTTGATCCTCCCCAAAAAACTCATTACCTCTTTCTTATTCTTTAGCGGTGGGAACTCTTGAATGACTTTGACCTTTGACGGATCCAGTTCTATTCCTCAGTGACTCACAATGATACCCAGTAACTTTTCGGCCGAGACCCCGAATGCACATTTGGCGGGGTTTAGTTTCAAGTTGTATCTCCTCAGTCTGTTGAATAATTTTCTCAAATCTTCCATGTGATTTGCAGCTTTTCTGGATTTAATGATGACATCATCCACATACACCTCAATCTCTTTGTGTATCATATCATGAAAGATTGTGGTCATGACTCTCATATAGGTAGCACCAGCATTCTTCAAACCGAAAGGCATCATTCTGCAATAGTACGTTACCCACGGCGTGATGAATGGTGTTTTCTCTGCATCTTCTTCGTCCATCCATATCTGATGGTATCCAGCAAAATAATGGACGAAGGACTGGAGCTCATGCTTGGCGTAGTTATCAACCAGTATGTGTATATTTGGCAAAGGGAAGTCGTCTTTAGGGCTGTCCTGGTTTAGATCCCGGTAGTCGACATAGACTCTAACCTTCCCATCCTTCTTTGGCACCGGCACAACGTTGGCTGACCATGTTGGATACTCCACTACTTTGAGAACCCTGGCTTTGACTTGCTTGGTGACTTCTTCTTTGATTTTCAAACTCATGTCTGGCTTGAATTTTTTGAGTTTTTGTTTGACCGGTGAGCATGTCGGATCTGTTGGAAACTTGTGATCCACAATAGACATGTTGAGGACGGTCGTATCATCATACGACCAGGTGAATATATCCTCATAGTTGTTAGAATATACGCTTAACGCTAGAGGGGGGGTGAATAGCGTTATAATATAAAACAATGTAAATTTGCGGAATTAAAAATTGCAGGAATAACGTAAGTGCAGTAATTAAAGAGATAAGGAGAGAACACACCGAATTTTATCCTGGTTCACCACAACGTGTGGTTAGTCCAGTACCCGAGAGACTCTCTTGAGTTTTACACTAACTTCGTTAAGCTTACGGGTGCCTAACAAACCGTTACACTTGCTCGTAGATATACACTCTACAAGACTTCAACCTGCTCGAGGATACCGCACCTCAAGACTTCAAACCAAGGAACTACTTTTCCTTCTTACAACAAGGGATTAGAATATCCCTTCAAGTGTGTACAAACACTTAGCACTCAAGACAAGACTCTCTTTATAGAGTAGATATGAGTAAAAACAATACGCTCAAGAACGCAACAACTTCGTCAAGAATTTGGCTCTAAAAAACTTATGAAATGAATATAAAATGATTGCAAAGAGAGTATGTAAGCTTTAGCAAGAATGTAATCAGTTTTTGTGCTTAGAAGAGTGAATTTGAGTTGTATTTATAGTGCTCAAAACACCCAAAACCGTTGCTTAATTGCCAATCACAAATTGCTGATTTTGTGCTAGGATAATCGATTATCTTATTCTGCATAATCGATTATCTGCCAATCGTATAAAAATCATTCCCAGATTTTAAGCAGAATAATCGATTATCCAAATCGTATAATCAATTACCTGACAACGTTCAAAAATCAATCCCCGATTTTATGCTTAACATAATCGATTGTCTGATTGTACATAATCGATTATCTTTCAGTTTTTGAAAATACTTTGGCAACGGTCTTTAATATAATCGATTACCAGAAAAGCCATAATCGATTATTTTGCTACTTTGAAAAATTTGATGCTCACTGCCTCAACATAATCGATTAGTCTAAGGCACATAATCGATTATCTTGTAGCTTTGAAAAATCTGGTGAACACTGCCTTAACATAATCGATTATCGTAAGGTACATAATCGATTATCTTGCAGTTTTGTAAAATCTGGTGTACACTGCCTTAACATAATCGATTATCATAAGGTACATAATCGATTATCTTACAGCTTTGTAAAATCTGGTGTACACTGCTTTAACATAATCGATTATCATAAAGTACATAATCGATTTTGTTTGTCCAGATTTGAAAGACATGTTTAGAAATCATTTTGAAATGTTTAAAAATTATTTTGCTTTAAATTAAAGATGCATGGTTTGATAAAAATGATTTTACGAGAGAAGCCAAGTCTTGAATCAATTGTCGGATCAAGATCACAATTATAGAACGACTCATGTATAACTTTGTAGCTTTACTTAATCTTGATCTTGTTTCTCTTGTGCTTGGACTTCGGCATATGTCAATGTTCCGTTCACGTCGGTTTGTCATTTATCAAAACCTACAAATATGAACACACGTTTAGTTTAGTGACTTGAGAACGTGTTTCAACAATTTCGCCCTTTTTGATAATGGAAAACCAATATCGGGATATGCATATTAATTAATTCATAATGACGATCCAAGACAAGTATATAGATATGCAATGAGTTCCCCCTCAAGTTATGAATTCTCCCTCAATGTATGTGCATTGAGTGTGCATAGCCCATATCTTCCCCCTTTTGACATTAGCAAAAAAATAGCTAACTCTTTATTGATTAAACAATATGGCAAATACATAAAAATAAAAGACAGAATATTATGCAAACTAGAAAAACAAAAAGACAAGACATCATTCATTTTCATCATTGACTTCCGTCTCGACATCCGGTACATCTTCCTGAAGGACAATTTGGGCATATGGATAATGGACGTGATCAAAATATCCATGGAGCTCGTGAGTCAATCGATTGACATTCATATCAATACGATTTATGGAGGTGGACATGGCGGCAAGTTGCTCGGAAATAGATTGGAGGGATGCGTCGGACGAGGCCGGATGACGACGTCTTTGAGGTGGAGGAGGAGGATGCTCACCGATATTGGGAAAAGAAGATTCTTGAATTTCCCAATGTTTTGTCGCCTTTTTGTGAGGGCCGACGGAGGTGTCGATACCGGAAGCAACAAGAATGGTCATAACGACAAAAGCATAGGGGAGTGGCTTATCTTCCCAATTGCATCATATAAGTGAGTCAGACGAACTTGCACCAATTGATGCGAGCCTCGGTGATAATGGCATGCATGAGTTTTGAATCCTCATGAGAGATAGTTGTGTGATTGAATTTCCGCGGTTTTAGAACGCGGGTGATGAAGTAAAAAATTAGGCGATATTCCGGGAGCATGTTTGTAATGGTTGGACGACGATGGTCCGGAGTTGCAACAAATTCACCGATGCCAATTTGGGTGAAGAGAAGTTGTTCATCAAATAACGCGCCTTCTTCCCTAGTATAGTGAGAAATGTCTTCCCCATTGCGCGGGAGTTTAGTGAGGGCTTGAATATTTGCCTCAGATAGAGAAATTGAAATTCCATTGACGTTCGAAACAATTTCACCATCTTCGTCCTTCTCGAGATTTGAATAGAAGGCCCGAATTAGAGGAGGGTGAATGTAAGGAGTGTGAAGATATAGGAATTCAAGGAGTTGGCTTTGTATAAGCATATTTGCTGTGGATGGTGGGGCGCTTTGATTAAGGAAACGATCCGTGGAAAATCGAGGAGGAAGGATTTCTCGATTTTCAAATTTTTCCATGAAGCGCAGAAGTTTGGCTTCACTATTGAATCGTAAATAGGAACCATCTTTATTACAATGAACTAGTGGACGAGTGACGGAAGAGGAGGCAACATTTTTGCCGGAACGAGATCGTTTGGAAGTTTTGCCCGTCATTTTGAATAAATAGTAATAGCCTTTGAAGAGTTTTGAGAGATTTTTGAGAATTTGGGAGCTAAGATTGATGTTTGAGTGAAGATATTGAAGATATAATGCACCTATTTATATTGTGAAGAATGAAAGAGCATTAAAGTGAAAAAATCTGCAAAAATTTAAGAAGCAAACGGTCAGAATCGGTAACTATTTTGAAATACTGACTGAGAATAATCGATTATGGAACTATGGTAATCGATTATTCTGACACAGTGTGCCCAGTGATTTTCTAACTCGTGGAATAATCGATTTTGATTTTGAGATAATCGATTTTTTTCTAAAATGAAGTAACGGACATCCGAGACGGAATAGGAAAATTGATTACACTGTTTTAGATAATCGAGTATTGTCACACAGTGACTTAACACCTGAAAATAAATGTCAACATAATCGATTAGGGATATGTGATAATCGATTTCTATATTTAACAGCTAAAATCCTGCAAAGCCAAAACTGTTAGATAATCGATTGTAGTGTTGTATAATCGATTATGTCAATTTTCCAGCATAATAAACATAAAACGTAAATGGGGAATAATCGATTATTGACTTTAGAGAAATCGATTATTCTGCACCGGTGTCTGATAATTCCCCCTGTCTTTGGGGCGATACCTACAAAAAAGAATTAGGCGCCTCCGATACTCAAGTTAGTAATTGTTTAAAACAAAATGCAATGCATGAATTAGATCAACGTGGAGTCAAGAATTCCGAGTTCACTACGAATGCGGAAAAAGGACTCTTTCTCTAAAGGCTTTGTGAAGATGTCGGCCAATTGATTTTTGGTTTCAACAAATTCAATTTCGACATCGCCCTTGAGAACATGATCTCTTATAAAGTGATGTCTAATTTCTATGTGTTTCGTTCTTGAATGAAGAATAGGATTCTTCGTCAAGCTTATGGCGCTAGTATTGTCACATCGAAGAGGAACATGATCAATACTAAGGCCATAGTTCGAGAGTTGTTGTTTCATCCAAAGGATTTGAGCGCAACAACTCCCCTCGGCTACATATTCAACCTCGGTTGTGGACAACGCAACACTAACTTGCTTCTTGCTATACCAAGAAACTAAGGAGCTACCGAGCAAATGGCAAGTGCCATTAGTGCTCTTGCGGTCCAATTTGCAACCTGCAAAATCGGAATCGGAATAGCCAACAAGTTGGCACGAAGAATCTTTGGGATACCATAGTCCCACATTTATTGTTCCAACAAGATACTTCATGATCCGTTTTACCGCAGTTAAATGTGACTCCTTCGGACATGATTGATATCGAGCGCATAAACACACACTGAACATGATGTCCGGTCTACTAGCAGTAAGATAGAGAAGAGATCCGATCATACCTCGATACTTCTTGGTGTCAACTTCCTTACCTTTATCATCTTTGTCAAGATGGTCAGATGTACTCATTGGGGTGGCCATTGCTTTGGCGTTGCTCATTTCGAAATGGTTTAGCAACTCCTTGCAATATTTGGATTGGCAAATGAAAGTTCCTTCTTTCATTTGTTTCACTTGCAGCCCCAAGAAGAAGTTGAGCTCACCTATCATTGACATTTCGAATTCGCTAGTCATTAACTTAGAAAATTCCTCGCATAAAAAATCATTAGTAGCACCAAAAATAATATCACCGACATAAATTTGAACTAATAGGATGTCATTGTTTTTATTTTTGATAAATAGTGTAGTGTCTACTTTCCCCCTTTCAAACTCATTGTCTAAGAGAAATTTACTTAGACGCTCATACCAAGCTCGAGGAGCTTGTTTAAGACCATATAAAGCTTTCTTAAGCTTGAAGACATGGTCGGGAGATTTAAAATCTTCAAAGCCCGGGGGTTGTTCAACATATACTTCCTCTTGAATGAATCCATTTAGAAAGGCACTTTTGACATCCATTTGATATAGTTTAAAATTCATAGATGATAAAAAAGCAAGTAATAAATTCCTTCTAGGCGTGCAACGGGTGCATAGGTTTCTTCATAATCAATTCCTTCTTCTTGATTATAACCCTTAGCAACTAGCCTAGCTTTGTTTCTAGTGATTATACCATTTTCATCTAATTTAATCCGAAAAACCCATTTCGTACCAATTATGGTGTGATTATCGGGTCTTGGCACCAATTCCCAAACATCATTACGTTTGAATTGGTTAAGCTCCTCTTGCATTGCCAAGGTCCAATGCTCATCCCCAATTGCTTCGGAAATGGTTTTAGGTTCAATTTGAGAAACAAAGCCATATGCCCTACGGTGTCTTTAAGAAGATTTCGTGTACTTACCCCTTTCTCGATGTTGCCAATTACCTTGTCAAGAGGATGGTCTTTAGACATCCTCCAAGCCTTAGGCATCATTGATTCTTCTTCTTGTGGTGGTACTTCTTCCGAAGGTTGTTCCATGACTTCATCTTGAACTTCCTTTGGATCCTCCTTTTGTACCTCGTCTTGAAGATTGATTTTCTTTAAAGCATCTGCAAGATCAACACAAGAATCCTTTCTCGCCAAGCGAGTATCATTTTCACAAAATACTACATGAGGAGATTCCTCAACAGTTTTGGTTCGATTATTAAAAACTCTATATGCTTTGCTACGCGATGAGTAACCAAGAAAAATTCCTTCATCGGACTTTGCATCAAATTTTCCCAAATTATCTTTTCCGTTGTTGTGAATAAAACATTTACAACCGAAGACTCTAAGATGAGAAAGATTTGGGTTTCTTCCCTTGTAGAGTTCATAGGGAGTTTTCATGAGTATCGGTCTTATGATAGCTCTGTTTAAAACATAGCTTACGGTACTCACGGCATCCGCCCAAAAATATTTGGGAATATCGGCCTCTTCGAGCATGGTTCTAGCCATCTCTTCGAGACATCGATTTTTACGTTCTACCACTCCATTTTGTTGTGGTGTACGTGGAGCCGAAAAGGTATGTTCAATACCGAGTTCGTCACAAAAGTCCGCGAAGAGATTGTGATCGAACTCTCCCCCATGATCACTTCTTATGGAAGTGACGGTTGTGTTCTTTTCATTTTGAACACGTTTAAGAAAACTTTTAAGAGCTTGAAAGGCATTATTTTTATGAGCAAGAAATAACGTCCATGTAAATCTAGAATAGTCATCAACAATAACAAAAGCATAAAGATTACCACCATGACTTTTAATTCTAGAAGGTCCGAAAAGGTCCATGTGTAGAAGTTGTAAAGGTCTAGTAGTTGAAACAACATTTTTGGATTTAAAAGAGGCTTTTGTTTGTTTCCCTTTTTGACATGAATCACAAATAGAATCTTTTTCAAATTTCATGTTTGGAAGACCAATTACCAAATCTTGTGAAACTAGTTTGTTTAAAAGATTCATATTTACATGAGCTACTCTACGATGCCATAACCACATGTCGTCTTCTTTACTCATAAGACAATTTAAAAACTTGATGAAGAATTTTCAAGATCAACCATATAGATATTATCCATTCTAATACCACGAAGAATAATTTTGAAATCACTACGACGGATAACTAAGCATTCTTCGGAGTCAAACAATACAAGATTCTTGTCACATAATTTACTTATGCTCAAGAGATTATGTTTAAGACCTTTAACAAGAAAAATATGCTTAATGGAGGAGGATTCGTCCTTACCGACCGATCCAATGCCGATAATCTTTCCTTTGTTATTGTCTCCAAAAATAACATTTCCTCCTTCCTTGGGTTTTAGTTGAAGGAATTTTGATGCATCTCCGGTCATATGTTTGGAGCATCCACTATCAAGGTACCAAAGTTCACTTGATCCCTTCAAACACACCTACAAAACAAATTAA
Source organism: Nicotiana benthamiana (assembly GCA_034376525.1). NCBI lineage: Eukaryota > Viridiplantae > Streptophyta > Magnoliopsida > Solanales > Solanaceae > Nicotiana > Nicotiana benthamiana. Next base: position 40,919,805 of record CM067339.1, on the reverse strand, counting down.
TGAGATTTTGGTACCCAAGCCATTTTGGGTCCTTGTGTGTTAGGTGCAACATATTGGTGTGATTGTCCTGCAGTGAAATGTCTATGTCTAGTGAAGCATGCGGGAGCAATATGTCCAATTTTATTGCAATAATGACAAATGCCATTCGGGTTGTGCATTCTTCTAGGATGATAGTAATTTGGGGGTCTAAATCTATTCACTCTATTTTTAGGAACATAGTTTTGATGTAGTTTTCGAAAATCTTGTCTAGGTGGTCTATACATGCCAACATTTCTTCTAACATCCACTCTATTTTTAGGAAAATAGTTTTGATGTGGTTTTCGAAAATCTTGTCTAGGTGGTCTATGCATTCCAATATTTCTAGCATTTGTTCTAGGATGAGTTGCAATTCTAGGATTAGAGTTTCTAGGTTGAGCGATGACATTTATTTTGTTTGGCCTAAGTTGAGTCTTAGGTGGTTTAGGAATGGACTCAACTTTTTCTTTTGGCTCGTGTTTGAATCCTATACCGTGCTTAGTGGATTTCAAATTTACAAGCACTTCATTGAGGTTTTTGTGTGAAGAATTGAATTTGTGCAAAGTGCTTCTAAGACTTTCTATTTCTTCCTTTAGAGATTTGCAAGAAATACAATCCTTATTTGAGCTTTCGGGTTTATCGGCGCTTCTTTTGCCATAAAACTTGTTTTCTTCTTCTAATTTTTCATTTTCAAGAGTAAGTTTTTCAAGATCCTTTTCTTTTGAAGAAAATTGTTTTCTTAAATCTTTTATAGATTTAGAAGCGCTAATAAACTCTTTATACAACTCATCAAATGCATCTTGCATTTCTTCTAAAGTGAAATAGTTCTTAGAAGAAGTACACACCTCATTTTGCGTTTCTTCGTGTGCCATAAGACACAAGTTTGCGGTCTCGTTTCCTTCTCCATCACTCGATTCGTCTCCGGAGTCGCCTCCCCAAGAGATGTATGCTCTTTGTTTCTTGAATGGTTTCTTCTCCTTTTTGATGTTCGGACAATTTGATTTGATATGCCCGATTTCTCCGCATCCATAGCACTTCAATTGGTCGCCTTGTTGCTTACCTTTTCGTTCATACTTCTTTTGCATGAGCTTGTGAAATTTCTTAATGACGAGTCCAAGCTCGACATCTTCATCACTTGACTCCTCATCGTTTTGAGGTTGAGCAGTTGATGCTTTGAGCGCAATCTTTCTTTTCCTTTGATCATCCAAAGGAGAGTTAAGAATAGTTTATTCATAAGTTTTAAGATTACCTCGTAGTGCGTCGATGGTGACGTTTGTGATGCCGATTGATTCTTGGATAGCGCCGGCTTGGGAACGCCATTCCGGAGTGAGGCTTCATAGAATTTTCCAGACAAGCTCCTTATCCGTGAATGTCTTTTTGAGGGCGTGTAGGTCATTAACGATTTTTGAGAATCGTTCGAACATGTCATCTATCTTCTCGTTTTCCTTCATACGAAAATGTTCATATTCGTGGGTTAGGAAATCAATTTTAGCTTCCCTTACCTGGTCCGTACCTTCGTAGGTGATTTCTAATTTGTCCCACATTTGCTTGGCAGTGGTGCAACATGATATTTTTCGATAGTCATCGGGGTTCATAGCACAATACATCATGTTGATTGCCTTTGCGTTGATCTCTACCTTATTGATATCATCCGCGTCATATTCGTCTTCCGTTTTTGGAACGAGTTCTTCTCCACCTTTTTGGTGGGTTGTAGTTCTCCGTTCTTGATAATTTTCCACAATTGGAAGTTGTTTGATTGTATAAAAATCCTCATTCTCTCCTTCCAGTAAGTGTAGTTGGTGCCATCAAAAAGTGGTGGCCTTGTGAAGCATTGTCCTTCACCTAGTCCTGCATAAACACTACGAGTAGAAGCCATAGAAAGTTTCTCTCAAATTGTTAAGTCTTTCAGAGAGTATGGCTCTGATACCAATTGTTAGAATATACGCTTAACGCTAGAGGGGGGGTGAATAGCGTTATAATATAAAACAATGTAAATTTGCGGAATTAAAAATTGCAGGAATAACGTAAGTGCAGTAATTAAAGAGATAAGGAGAGAACACACCGAATTTTATCCTGGTTCACCACAACGTGTGGTTAGTCCAGTCCCCGAGAGACTCTCTCGAGTTTTACACTAACTTCGTTAAGCTTACGGGTGCCTAACAAACCGTTACACTTGCTCGTAGATATACACTCTACAAGACTTCAACCTGCTCGAGGATACCGCACCTCAAGACTTCAAACCAAGGACTACTTTTCCTTCTTACAACAAGGGATTAGAATCCCTTCAAGTGTGTACAAACACTTAGCACTCAAGACAAGACTCTCTTTATAGAGTAGATATGAGTAAAAACAATATGCTCAAGAACACAACAACTTCGTCAAGAGTTTGGCTCTCAAAAACTTATGAAATGAATATAAAATGATTGCAATGAGAGTATGTAAGATTTAGCAAGAATGTAATCAGTTGTTGTGCTTAGAAGAGTGAATTTGAGTTGTATTTATAGTGCTCAAAACACCCAAAACCGTTGCTTAATTGCCAATCACAAATTGCTGATTTTGTGCTAGGATAATCGATTATCTTATTCTGCATAATCGATTATCTTCCAATCGTATAAAAATCATTCCCAGATTTTAAGTAGAATAATCGATTATCCAAATCGTATAATCGATTACCTGACAACGTTCAAAAATCAATCCCCGATTTTATGCTTAACATAATCGATTGTCTGATTGTACATAATCGATTATCTTTCAGTTTTTGAAAATACTTTGGCAACGGTCTTTAATATAATCGATTACCAGAAAAGCCATAATCGATTATTTTGCTACTTTGAAAAATCTGATGCTCACTGCCTCAACATAATCGATTAGTCTAAGGCACATAATCGATTATCTTGTAGCTTTGAAAAATCTGGTGACACTGCCTTAACATAATTGATTATCGTAAGGTACATAATCGATTATCTTGCAGTTTTGTAAAATCTGGTGTACACTGCCTTAACATAATCGATTATCATAAGGTACATAATCGATTATCTTACAGCTTTGTAAAATCTGGTGTACACTGCTTTAACATAATCGATTATCATAAAGTACATAATCGATTTTGTTGTCCAGATTTGAAAGACATGTTTAGAAATCATTTTGAAATGTTTAAAAATTATTTTGCTTTAAATTAAAGATGCATGGTTTGATAAAAATGATTTTACGAGAGAAGCCAAGTCTTGAATCAATTGTCGGATCAAGATCACAATTATAGAACGACTCATGTCTAACTTTGTAGCTTTACTTAATCTTGATCTTGTTTCTCTTGTGCTTGGACTTCGGCATATGTCAATGTTCCGTTCACGTCGGTTTGTCATTTATCAAAACCTACAAATATGAACACACGTTTAGTTTAGTGACTTGAGAACGTGTTTCAACAATATTCTTTCAAAAACTCTGTGTATTCTTCCTTTTCTGATGGTGACAAGTGTATGGTGATTCGTGTTTCCCTGAAATTTTCTGCATCTCCTAGATTAATGACCTCAGTTTCGTCCAAATTGGACTTAGGTCTGTTCTCAAAATTCTCGAACTCTCTTACAACCTCTTATGGTATTTCATCTTCTTCTGAATCTATGTCCGTTTGTCGCATTGTCTCGTTGCAAGTTACAGTCATCGGTTCATCGTCAAGATATGTAATAGTGATGCTGTGTAAAAATAAAGTAAATGGTAGAGAAAATAAATGAGAGCGAAAAAGATAAACTTGTAAAATGCTTTTGATTAAATTTATAATTGTCTGAAACATAGGAGCTCTTTTCAAAATTAAAGACAATGCTGAAACGTAAAATCAACTAAAAGTAAAGTGCGATGCATATGTGTCGTTTTAGCCTTGCTACCCCGAGGTGCTACGGGCACTGTTGGTCCCGATTGACCAATTGGTGAGGTGTTCTCCCCAGTTCACAGCTTGAATGGAAAGGCCTTCCTCCCGTTCCTCCTCGAAGGTAACACAACAATATATATCATCCTCCAGAAACATGTTCTTTATTGCTGCCAGCGTCTCATCTTCCTCTGATATGACATCAGCAGGCTGAAAAGACTGCTTTAACTGAGGTAGAGGGTGCTCCAGTGGGTAGTAGGGACCGCGCCATGGTAGCGACCAATGCTGGAACTCCCCCCAAGTGTATTCATAGCCCAGGCCAAAAGTGGTTCCATGCTTCTTCAACTGGATAGGCTTGGTGATGCCTTGGATATTCTTGCCAAGCCCTTTTTCGGGCTCCTATCCACTCCAATTCAGAATGCTCTCGATTTTGCTATCCCACCATTTATCCTTGTCCATGGCGTTCTCACTCGATGTGATGGTATGTTTCTCCACCTATTTTCCTTCTTCCTCCGATCATCAGGGTAGCCTGGCGACTGTATATGGGATTGTTACCGTCGCTATGAATGATTACTGCAGGATGATTCCTTACAAATTTCATAGCTTGATGCAATGTTGATGCCACAGCCCCGACGACGTGGATCCAGGGTCGTCCTAGCAACAAATTATAGGATGCTGGTACGTCAATGACTTGGAACTCGACGTCGAACCAAGTGGGTCCCATATGCAGGCACAAGCTAATCTCTCCAATAGTGGACCTCTGAGATCCATCAAAATCTTTGAAACTAATAGCCCCGTCCTTGATCTCGTACAACCCTTTGCCCAATGTCCTGAGAGTCACCAACGGACAAATGTTGAGGCTGGATCCCCCGTCGACTAGAATTCTGGTGATAAAGTGATCCTCACATTACGCAGTAATGAGCAACGCTTTATTGTGACCAAGCCCTTCCGGTGGTAATTCATCTTCGTGAAGGTGATCTTATGGCTTTCCAGTACCTGTCCCACCATGTTTGCCATTTCGCCTTCTGTTATGTTGCTGGGAATGTAAGCTTCACTTAGTATTTTCATCAAGGCGTTTTATGTGACTCAGAGCTTTGTAGGAGAGCCAAAATAGAAATTTGTGCCGGTGTCTTGTTCAGTTGCTCGATGACCGAGTATGCTTTGGCCTGTACCTTTCTCCATAGGTCATCGTGTCCAGTTTGAACACCTCGCCCAGAGGCCCGATTGCTAGACTCGGCTAAATGTTCCGGGGTGTATACCCTGCCTGTCCGGGTCATGCCCTGTGTGGCAATTGATTCTCTAGTATATGCCTTTCCCTTCCTTCTAGCCTCAGCGGTGTAATCCCAAGGTATAACATTTGTTTAGAACAGGATTACGTCTATCATGGAGACCGGAATAGGTGCCTTGGGAGGCAGCACATCAACTTCAAACGGTGCAGGTGCCTTTGGAACCCTGAACTCAACCTCAACTAGTTTTGGCGCTTTTGCAGAAGGTACTTCAAACTCGAGTGCATGGATGCATTTACCACGTCGCTCTCAGAGGGCTGAATCTGGACAACAATGGGATTTAGAGTAACTATTGGCTTTTTAGGCTCATCTCCTAAAGCTATCAAACCGATTGACCCCTTGGGGTCCCAATCATCTTCGATCTCAATCATGTGGATGCCTTCACCCTTGTGGTTAGGCAGAGGGTTTTACGGACATTGGGAGGGGTCTCCTTTGCTATAATGATCTTTTTGTCAATCAAATTCTGAATCTTGTGTTTTAACGAGCGACACTCGTCAATGGTATGTCCTTTCATCCCGGAATGGTATTCGCAAGTCTTGTTTGGGTTGATCCACTGGGAAGGGTTTTCTGGAGTTACGGCTAGGGGTAACGTAACTTGCTGCTTTGAGTTTATCATATAATTGGTCTATCGGATCAGCTATGGCGGTGTATTGTGTAGGAGGTTTGCGGTTGAAGTTTTGTCTAGGACGAGTGAAATTTTGGCGGGTAGTGGTGATGGGTAGTGAGAAGGTTGGGAGCTATATGCTTGGTATACGGGTGCAGGTTGGGAATATCTAGATGAAGTGGGTTGATATGTGGGTGGTGGATGTGATTGGTAAGTAGGTGGTGGAATTTGGTAAGTGGGTGATGGTGCTTGGTAATTTGGGGCAGGTTGATATGTGAGTAGAGCTGGGGGATAGGTCTGGTACTTCATGGGGGATTTGTTTCTCTGCACAACCATTATAGAATTTGCATCCTTTTTCTTTGACAAGCCACCACACTGTAAAGCCTTGTTGGTGGCTTGCAAGACCTCGAGGTTAGTGACCATACCATTTTTGATGCCTTCTTCAATCCTTTCTCCCAATTTGATGATGTTGGAGAACTTTTGACCTTCAATTAGCATCAGTCTCTCATAGTACTGTGGATCTTGAGCAAGGACAAAGAACCTGTTCATTTGTTCTTCCTCCAAGGCTGGTTTGACCATAGCATCTTCTGACCTCCAACGAGTAGCATACTCGCGAAAGGTCTCTGTGGGCTTCTTCTTGAGATTCTGGATGTAAACATATCTAGTGCGTTCTCAGTGTTGAACCTAATCCGATCCATAAAGTCAGATGCCATGTTTACCCAACTAATCCATTTCTTCGCATCTTGGCTAATATACCAGTATAAGGCATCACCCTTCAAGCTCCTCATGAATAGCTTCATACGGATCTTCTCGTCCCTACCGACTCCTACTAGCTTGTCACAATGCATCCTCAAGTTAACCCTGGGGTCACGTGTGCCATCGAACATTTCGAACTTGGGAGGTTTGTACCCCTCCGGGAGTTCAACATTTGGCTGAACACAGAGATCTTCGTAATTTAACCCTTCGACACCTTTGTTACCTTCAAAACCTTGAACCCGGCTAGTCAACTTCTTAATACCAGCGTCCAAATTCTGAATGAGGGAGCTTTTGTTGTCTGATTCGGCTACATTAGTGATTGGCTGACCGTAATGTGGTACAACATCCACAAAGAGAGAAGTGTTCTGGTTATCTGTGGTGTTTTGGGGCTCCGGGATAAGCAGTGGAGCATTGTTGCATGTGTTGCAGACTTGGGTCTGAGCAGGCTGGACTGGTGGCGGCGGTGGCGATTTGTTGGCATCAGCAGGAAGAGTGATCGACAGACTTGCCAAGTTTTGGAATTGTTCCAACTCTTCTCGAAACCTCAGCAAAGTTTGCTCAAAATGAGCAGCAGTTTTTTTGGTGATTGAAGCCTCTCCGACTTCCTTTCTGGCATTGGTATCTTCCATTTTGTTCTTGTTCTTGTTTCTAGAAGGACTCGGAGGAGGAGGTGGAGGACCTTTTGATCTTGTGGAGTATGCTGATGGTGCCAGAATACACGAACTAACCTTTGAGGACGGGAATAAAAATAAAAGAAAAATAGAAAGGTAAAAAGTTAGTGCGAATTCTGATAAATAATATTGCAATATTTAAACACATTGTGCGGGAATATAATCGCTTCCTAATTTGGGTGCCTCGTTTTGCCCGAGGTAGGCCTAGCGACAAATAAAATTAGAGAACTTATAATACTAAATGCCTTATTTTATTGATAAAAACAAAACAACTAAATGGTAAAAGATGTCAATAATGGCCAGTGGCCTTATTACATTAAAGCAGAAGAGTAAAAATCCTAACTACTTGGTTCCAGAAGGATCTTCCCCAAATTCGGTATTCTTGCCTCCCTTGTATAGCTGCATCAACTCGCGCATTCCTAACAGCAGATAAGCTTGATCCAGATGTCCGCCGGCACTAGCCTCAATGATCTTGTTGTTGGGTTGAATTTCCATAAGTGATGGATAATTCCCTAAGTACTTGCGGACGAGGGTTCGATCACTGCTATGAAGGTCTTCCCACCAGCTCAGCAACCTTGGGTGAATGTTGGATATCATACCGAATCTGGGGACCTCGTGCCTCATTTCTTCAAAACAAAAGTGTTAGGCCCTTAACCCTACCAGACTCGACTATTTAAATCAATAATTAGCAAAAAACATTTAGTTCTCCAAATCAATGCACATAACGTGAATGTCCATTTGGGTTTCAGGAAACCCGATGGACTTTGGTTTAGGCTATCTTAATGAGTCATTATGCGGACAACATAACTGACTCGGCAAGGGTTGACCATGATGCATGAACAGTTCAATAGAGTAAGGTTTCTATTTTTGAAGTGCTATACAAGGTACCCTTGAGCGGACAACTCAAGAGGGAAAGGCGCGGAATCATCGACTACACCGTTGATCGACTGGTTTACCGTTATGCCTTTGCCACATTTAAGGGGTTTATAATATTGGAAGGGCACAACCACTCATTATAAGCGTTGCGATAGGATTTGTTTTGGCACGAATGGAACATGATGTTGAGAGATGCAATTACAATAATGAAACAAATTGCATGTATTTTCACGTTCATAAGATAAATGATTACAATGATGACTCAAAATGATAACATCATTGAAATAATAAAGCGGCAAAGAAAGCAATTAAAGGAAAAAGAAAACATGAAGAGCTAAGTTAGTAATTGTGATAGAATAATTAAAACAGGAAATAAATGCGATTAAAGTAAACAAATAAAGTCACAAAAGCAAGTTATGGTAAAAGTCTTAAAGAAAATCCCCAGCAGAGTCGCCATGCTGTCGAGCCCCCTTTCCCCCCCATAAAAGGGCGAAATCGAGTTTACGACATTATGGACAAAACAACTCTTTTTCCCTTTTGGTAATTTAGTTATAGAGTTTGAAGAGTCGCCACCTAATGATTATAGTTCATTAGTACACTTTAAGAAGAAAAGAAGATTTTTGAAAGAAAACTAGGGTTCGGGTAAGGGCTTGAAATTATCTCGAGGGGAAGGTGTTAGGCACCCCTCAAGATCCAGTTGTATGGTTCCCAACCTTTCTTAGATGTGACTTTAAGTAGCATAGAAATAGACAAGCAAAGTTTGCACATAAAGAATACGAGCAAGTTGACAATTTTGAAAGATGGATAGCATAAGTAAAAAGGAAGTTTTAGAGAAAACATTTAAACAAAGAAAAAAGTAAGGGGGTCCAAGGTTTAACTATAATATGGATCATTCGATTCAATATCCCGCACCTGTTCCCAAAGAGGGGTTGCTTTATGATATTATCGCATCGTCATCATCTCCATATTCTACCGTTCCCACCCCATTAAGGTATTTAAACGAGTTAGGTCTAATTTCCTTATTGCATGCTAATACCCGTCCCTACCTATTAGTCCCGGGGTATTAGGACTTCTAATCCTAAAAAGGGGAAGAGGGATAACACATATATGGAGTTTCATAGGTAAAAATGCTAAGGCGTCAACCAAAAGAGATAACACATAAGGGTATACAAATCAGACATTCAAAGGCTCACACAAAACCCCGCAAATGACAACAACAATTAGTTTAGCATGACTTGCAATTACTAATTTGTTCTTAAGCTTAAAACTGATTATGGGTAGATTGGTTTAACACACAAAGTTGGGATAATAAATCTGCTTTGAGCCCCCCAGATCTGGTTCGTTGAAACTTAAAGGTATTCTTTTGAAAGTCAGTAGTTTCAGAAAAATGATAGCTTGAAACAAGAATTTGGGATTTGCATAAATTTAGAAATGGCTTGTAAAATAGCTGAACTGCTTGAGTAATATGATGCAAGAAAAACATTAAAGTACAAATTATGCAGAAGATCAAAAAAGGAAAGGTTGATTTCAAAAAAATGCATGTTTGGAATTTAAAAGATTTTTATAAATTTAAAATAGTGTAAAAGGTAGGTTTCTAAGTGATTTGCAATATTGAAATCCTATAGACATGGTTTCTAGATGAGATGTAATATTTAAATCCTATAGACATGATCTCTATTATACTTGCAATATAAAAGTTATATAGGCATGACTTCTATATGATTAGCAATAATATAAACCCCTCCCACACCCTTTTTACTATATCCCCAATTTTTTTTTACAAAGATGGTCATATAACTGGACAGAAAAGACTAAGGAAATAAGTACATCAAAGCAAAAACGGACCCGAGGAATCTCAAAGCAACCTTAATGTCCAACGTATATATTTTACCAAATCTGGGCTCCAGATTCCGAGGCTTTCTCTTAGAGTGTTTCAAAGTTCCAAGGGCTTTCAGGAAGCCCAGGCAATGCTTACACCCTAAAAAATGATTAGAGTAGTGCAATGTATAGAATTACCAGCCCTTAGGCATCCAAGTTCAGAGGGAACTCAAGGGTCCCTAAGCATGGCTTACCAGAGGGGGGTAGGACCAAAAGAACTAAGAGTAAGAGTAAAAGTGAGGGATTGGAGGAAGACCAATGCAAAAAGTGGTCATACGTAGCCACGAACAGGGCTGGCACACCTCTGACCTTTTTACATGGCTTAAACAAATAAGAGCAGACTTAAAATAAGTCAGACTCAGGCCTGTATGATGATTAGGACATCAACAGACCTGAGTCAGGCTCAACACATAAATGGGGGTAAGGGAATGGGGACTGATTTGAGTAGAGGTTTGGAACAACCTGGTTCTGAACTAAAGGTGGCAATAGAGTACCACTCTAGTCCAAAGCAATACCCATATACAAAAGGGGTCAGGGAAAGGGATCAAATATTCAAACATTGGCACAAAAACATAACAAAGTTAAACAAAAGTAGACTAAAGGGATTTGGGGGAAGGGGAGTACATGAAATCATTCATACAAGCACACAATATTGAAACATGGGGGGTAGGGGTAGGGATGTTCATCTTGAAAACTAATTACACAATATAAGAAAAATTAAGTACATACATGCATGTGAGAGATAAGTAAACACATAGTCTTTGGAGATGGTATTTAAATCAAGGACCTACCTGTTTGCAAATTCGAACAGTAAATCAGATAGGGCAGGTCGGACTTTAGAGTTTATCCTTGGCTTTTAGCCGGCTAAACTCGAGTAGTAGAACAAATAACGGAGAAAAGCAGAGAAGAGAAGAGAGAGTTTTTTGAGTGTGAACTTGTATATTTTGTCTGTTTTAAAGTGAAGAGAAAGGGGGTTTTTATAGTCTAAAAACAAGTAACAACTAAGGCAGAAAATAAATTAGTATCGATCAAAGTTAATTAGGTAAAGAAACCCCTTTAATTAAGGGAGTCGGATTTAGGGTAAATAAATAGAGTTCCAAATATGGAAAGGAAATCAAGAATGGGTTGTAGAATAAAAGGGTAAATACATTTTAGGGTTTTCAAAATACACACAGTTAAACAAATAAGGTAAATAGAATCATCAATCACTCAAAGAATCAAGGAAGCTGAGATACAAATTGATGCTGGATTTAGTCAAAAAACAAGTCCAAATTAAAGAATCAAATAAGTTCATACAAATCAGTTTCCCAAAATTAAGGTTATTTCTAGAAGGGGAGGGCTGATTAAAAAAGATGCACAAAAACATGCAGGGCTGAAATTAATGGAAAAGTCATGTAATCAGAGAGCAGAAGCACACAAGCATGAGATTCAATTAGAAATTCTTGCATAAATCAGAAGCATGGAACGTTTAAACAGTTAGGGTTTCGTCATTAAACATGTAGCGGGCAATTATACACAGAAATTGAAAAACCCCTAAATCCTAGGGTTTTCATTATATCTCGAGTGTAACGAAGAAATCATAGGGGAAGATAAATTTAGAAAGAACATAAACTTTCAAGGACAACATAAAGAAAGTAAAGAACACAATGAAGGATTTACTTGGAAACCCTAGAAACACCGTAGCAAAGAAAATACAGAGGAGACTTAGTAGAAAATACTCAGGAAACACAGTGAAAATAAAGAAACCAAAGTAGAGTAGTTAAAAAAAGAAAAATCGGAGAAACCCTTATTTTAGGAAGATGTACAGTTTGAAGATAAAAATCGGTGAAAATGTGGAAAACACTTTGAAACTTTAGAAAATTAGATAGATCTATAGCAGATTGTAAAGAGAAACACAGAATAACCTTGGTGATTTAGGGTTTCAGAGAGAACCCTAGAGAACGAGAAAGCATGGAACTGCCTAGTTTCGAGTCGACAAACGGACTCACAACCTCAAGACTCGCCTGAGAGAGACCATACATGGTCGTAGAGCTCGAATCGGAGGTTCTCTGAACCGGATACCCCTCGATCTATGAATGGAGGATCATAAAAGAGAGTGGGGGTGAGTACAGGTTGCATGAGACCTGGAAAGCCATGTTTTCTAGAGAAATGAGGTTGCAAAGTGATCGGAGGCGGCTAGGGTTTCAGGGGAGTTTGAGAGCATTTGGGAACAAATGGGATACAATGGCGGCTGATGGTGTAAAATGATTAGGGTTAGGGAGGTGTCGTCGGTTTAGTTAAGGAAAGGGAAACGTCGGACATTTATTAAAACAATCAACGACCCCAATTTAAAGATGGGGATCCAGGCAGGTAGGTTAATAGAATTTTGGTCGGGTAATTGGGTAGTGTATTGGGGATTGAAATTAGGCTAAAATTGAAATTAAAAGGGCTACAATTTAAATAGCCAATTTTCCCCAGTTTAAATTTTATAAAATAGCAAACGATGTTTAAAAATCCAATTAAAAATGCCGAGTATATAAACAAAGCATAAGTATTAATTTAAAAATATTAGTAACAGTTTTATGATAAAAAAAGTAATTAAATTGAGAAATAGGCTAGAATTGCAATTTCATGCAATTTTAATTTAGAAATACTAAATGAACTTGTAACATTATATAAAAATATGTTTTTGTGTAAATGAGCGGATAAAATATATTATTCACCAAAATAGCAAATTTTGGGAATAATTAATGGATTTTATAGTGCAAATAATAGGCCATAAATTGATCAAAATATTCTTTAAAAAACGTGAAAAAATACCAAAACCTTTGTGGTTGCTTATATATGCTAGTTTTGAGAATATTTTGAGCATCAAAATATATAGATAAAAATTGGGTATCAACAACAATTATCTTCAAGCCTATTAGGTATGCCTTAAATTTGTCAAAAAAATGCAAACATCATTGCTAGCATCTCTTTCTCAGTCACTATATAATTTAGTAAGGCATCGTCAAAGTTCTGCTTGCATAGTAGATTGTATGCATGACTTTATCTTTTGCTGCCCAAGAACTGCTCCCACAACATAGTCACTTGCATCACAAATCATCTCAAATTATTGCTCCCAGTCGAGTGTAACTATGATAGGTGTAAACACCAACCTCTTCTTTAACTCCTCAAAAGCAACCATGCAATCATCAGAAAACACAAAAGAGTGATATTTTTCAAGCAATTTATACAACGAGTTAGCAAATTTGGAAAAATCTTTTATAAATTTCATATAGAAATTGGCGTGGTCCAGGAAACTTCTTATTGCCTTGACGGAAATAGGTGATGGTAACTTCTCGATCATGTCAACCTTTGCGCGATCCACTTCAATTCCCTTACTTGATACTAGGTGCCTCAAGACTATTCCTTCATGTACCATAAAATGACACTTTTCCCAATTCAATACTAGATTAGTCTCCATATACCTCTTCAATACTCTTTTCTAGATCATAAGACAACCATCGAATGAGTTCTCTACTACTGAGAAGTCATCCATGAAAACCTCTATTATTTCCTCTACCATATCTATGAAGATGGCCATCGTGCACCTTTTGAATGTGGCGAGTGTGTTGCATAGGCCAAACGGCATTCTCCGAAAGGCATAGATGCCAAAAGGGCAGGTGAACGACATTGTCTCTCTATCCTCCGAGGCAATAAAGATCTAATTCCCCAAGTATACATCTAGAAAGCAGAAATAGAACCTCTCTACTAACCTATCTAGAATCTGATCAATGAATGGCAGTGGGAAATGGTATTTTGGGGTAGCCTTGTTCAACCTTATATAATCTATATAGATTCGCCAACCTGTGATTGTTCTTGTTGAGATCAACTCATTATTCTCATTTTGCGCTATAGTCATTCCACCCTTATTTGGAAAACACCGAACTGGGCTGGCAAAATTATTGTCAGAGATGGGGAAGATGATTCTTGCATCTAACCACTTTATCACTTCCTTCTTCACCACTTCTTTTATGTTGGGGTTCAGCCTTCTTTGATGTTTTATGGAAGGTTTGTGCCCATCATCCAATAAAATCTTATGCATACAAAATGCCAGGCTTATACCTTTAATATCTGTAATGGTCCAACCAATTGTTGTATTGCACTCCATCAACTCATGCAAAAGCTGTTGTGCCTGCACATCTAAAAAACTAGATGAGATAATAACATGTAAAGTTGAGTTAGGTACCAATAAAGCATACCTAAGGTGAGACGGGAGCAGTTTTAGCTCCAACTATGGTAGCTCCTCAATTGATGGCTTAGCTGGAGGGGTCTTTCTTTCTTCTAAGTGTAAAGGCTCTAATTCGAGCTCTCTTTTCCAGTATCATTGACCTTCAACGGCCAAAACCCACTCCGCTATGTCCTCACCATCTACCTTTTCTAAGTTCATGAGGCAGGCTGCTAGAGGGTCTTTTGCGTTCAGAGCCTCATCTTCCTCCTCCAAAATCACATCCACAGCTTCTATCAGAGAGCAGTTAGCAAATTCACTTGGTCGCCGCATAGATTCAATACATTGAATGTTATTTCTTCATCGTTCAATCTCATTTTTAGCTCTCTAGCTTCACAACCAATTAGAGTTCTCCTAGTGACCAAGAATGGCCTCCCCAAAATTACGGGATTTTCCTCGTCGACCTGGAAGTATAGAATGATAAAATCTACCGGGAGCACAAACTTTCCAACTTGCACCAGTATATCATCAAGTATACCTGATGGCCTTTTCATCGTTCTGTCGGATAGCTATAGTAATATGGATGTGAGTCTTGCTCTTCCAATGCCTAACCTTTTATAGATAGCTAGGGGCATCAAGTTTATGCTCTCACCCAAAATCATCTAGTTCTTTAGCAAAAGCATAGTTACCTATTATGCATGGGATTGTGAAAGTCCCTGGGTCGGACAACTTTTTAGCTGTGGGTCTCATCATGATAGCACTGCATGTATGAATTAGTGTAACAATGGCAAAGTCTTGAAAGTTGAACTTACAAGACATCAAGTCCTTCATCATTTTTGCATAGCTACTCATCTCCTTCAAGGGATCAATCAATGGAATGTTCATATGTATTTTATTTAACATCTCAATGAATTTCTTATACTGATCATCTTTTTTATATTTGGCCAATCTCTGTGGAAAGGGTGCTGGAGGTTGCTTCCTTCCTGTAATTTGATAGGGAGTGAACTTTTTGATATCAAATTTGGATTATGGTTTTAGGAATTGGAGTAGCTTTGTTATGTGATTTTGGACTTGTATGCAAAATTTGAGTTCATTCCGGATTGGTTTACTATGTTTCGATATGAGTTATGGAAGTTGAAAAGTTCAAAGTTCATCAAGTCTTAGTTGAGATGCGATTCCTCATTTTGATGTTGTTAGGTGTGATTAGAGACCTCGATTAGTTCCATGTTATGTTATGAGACTTGTTGGTATACTTGGACAGGGTCTCGAGTGGCTCGGGTGAGTTTCAAATGAGGTTCAGATTATTTTCATTTCATGTTGAATTGCTAAGACTGCTGGTTCTAGTGTGACCACACCTGCGAATATATGGGCGCAAGTGGGGAGCCGCAAAAGTGGCTATGTAATCGCAGAAGTATGAAGGGAAGCTGTGCGTGAGGATCGCAAGTGCAAGTGTTTGGGTGCACTCGTACAACCATATATGTGAATCACTGAGCACATGAGCGTGGTTGCAGAAGTGGTAACAGATTGTAGAAATGATGATAGCTATTCAGGGGTTTATTCACATAAGCGAAATTTGTTCCGCAGGCGGAGGTCGCAGATGTGACATTTTAGCCGCATATGCGAAAATGCTTAACAGAAGCTATAAAATCGAGGTGTTGGTTCTTTCTTCATATTTTGAGATATGGAACACAGATTGAGGCATTTTTTTGGAAAAATCTTCATCATAAGAATTGGTATAAGTATTATACACTTGGTTTTGATTTTTTTTTCATGAATCTATATTTATTTTTGGTAATTGGTTGATGAATTTTAAAGAGGAATTAGGGATTTTAGCCTAAAGTTTCATAAAGCGAATTTTTGAGTTTTGAATATCGATTTGGAGTCGGATTTGAGTGAAACTAGTATGTTGGACTCATAGTAGAATGGGTTGTCAGATTTTGTGAGTTTCGTTGAGTTCCAAGGTGCGAGCCCGAGTTTTGACTTTTTGGCCGATTTTGGCTTTTGATTAAAGATTTGAATTTTATCGATTGGGTTTGTTTCCTGTGGCATTATTTGACGCACTTGAGTTGCTTTTGGCAAGTTTTGAGCCATTCGGAGATCGCTATGAGCATGATGACATTTTGGAGCATCGTTTGGCTTGCTCGGTATTGGAATTTGCTTGTTCGAGGTAAGTAACACTTCTAAATAAGCTTGGTGATGAGGGTATGAAACCCTGTATTATGTGTTATATGTATGGTGTTGAGGTAATGTACATACTAGGTGACAGATATGTGGGCGTGCACCCGTGTAAGTTGACTCTGTTGTTTCCAAGGCACCGTGTAGTTTTTTATCTTATCTATAACTGAAAAATCTCTACATACTAAAGTAATTGAGCTGTTAATCATGCTAGAGATCATATTTAGGCTATATGTTGGTATTGTTGGGACCAATAATGGTCGTTTCTTGTTGTTGACTTATTTATTTCACTGAAATTTCATATTCGGTCATATTAATTCATTACATATCATATCTTAGTCTTTTTGTTTATTTATTAATACATCATATCATCATTTTGGGGTTAGTTTCATGACACTGTGAGCCCGTGAATGAGTGACTGGAGAGATTGATGATTAAATAAGGCTGAGGGCCTAAATATAAGTGATATTTATGGGATTGGACTTCACACCGCAATGGGTTTTACTAATTTATGATAGCGCATGGGTTGAATGAGCCCCTCAGGAGTATGCACATACCCCCAATGAGCGCAGTTTTATATGTACGGCTGAAGGAGCCACTCAGGAGTCTACACATACCCCAGTAAGCGTTGTTATATATATATATATATATATATATATATATATACATATATATATATATATACATATATATATATATATATATATATATATGTATATGTATATGTATGTATATATATATATACATCATATCATCATTTTGGGGTTAGTTTCATGACACTGTGAGCCCGTGAATGAGTGACTGGAGAGATTGATGATTAAATAAGGCCGAGGGCCTAAATATAAGTGATATTTATGGGATTGGACTTCACACCGCAATGGGTTTTACTAATTTATGATAGCGCATGGGCTGAATGAGCCCCTCAGGAGTATGCACATACCCCCAATGAGCGCAGTTTTATATGTACGGCTGAAGGAGCCACTCAGGAGTCTACACATACCCCAGTAAGCGTTGTTATATATATATATATATATACATATATATATATACATATATATATATATATAGATATATATATATATATATATATATATATATATATATATATATAACTATGTATGGATGTATGTGTGTGTGTGTGTGTATGTGTATTGCACACCGCAACGAGCCTTAAGGCTATATAAATGTATATCGGGTTGCACGCCGCAATAAGCCTTAAGGATACATATATGTGGATTGAGTTGCATGCCAGAACGAGCCTTATGGCTATATGTGGATAGGGCTGTACGTCGCAACAGGTATTGTACAGTGCTGAGTGATTGAGTATGTTGAGTATTGAACATGGTGAGAGAGAATGCAAGACTGTGAGATTGAGTACTCTTAGAGTACGAGTGCATGAGTTTATCACTGAGATGCATTGCATTTGACATATTTACTTGAGATACATGTATAGAGATCCATTTCCTTCTACTTCCCGATTTTGATGACATTCATGATTTTACCTGTATCTTGACATATAGTCATAGAGATGTGCTTTTCTCATGCTATCTGAAAATGAAACATCTTATTTCTTGTTGAAAGAATTTTTGGAAAAATCATAATTTTCAATCTTACTCATATTTTCTTGGCAATTTCGATAAAAGATTTGGGTTTTCACTTAGATACTTGAAAAGCATGCCTATTTTCTGTAACTGTGAATGAGCTGAATATTCTATTTTTGAGATACTTCTTCTATTAGGTTCACTATTCTGTTATAAAATATTGTTGGCTATTGGTGTCGAAACTGACCTTTGTTCCAACTCGTCATTACTTTCAACCTAAGGTTATGTTTGTTACTTATTAAGTACATGAATTCGGTTGTACTCATACTACACTCCTGCACCTTGCGTGCAGATGTTGGATATTGATGTTGCTGCGTACTGCGGGAGTTGGATCGGAACTCGTCCCTGCGTTCCAGTCATAGATGCATCTTGTTCTTGGTAGATTTAGGATTATTAATATGTTTATGTATTATTCGAATAGATGATATATTTTTATTGCACACCATTATTGTAAATTCTAATCTTAGAAGCTCATGATTTGTACTGCCAGTCCTTGAACTTTTTTTTTGTATTAAACAGTTGTATTATCATTTCTTCTCTTAATAATAATTGCCTTACCTATTGTGTTGGGTTAGGTGTCATGATGACTAGTTGGATTTTGGGTCATGACAAGTTGATATCAAAGCTCTAGGTTAATAGGTTTTGCAAGTCATAAGCAAGTGTCTAGTAGAGTCTTGCATATCGGTATGATGATGTCCATACCTATCTTCAAAAGGCTATAACACATTTAAGATGACTTCCCATATTTCTTTCTTTATTGTACAATATTGATTCAGCTTGGAGCGTAAGTATTTGAATTCCTTCCAGGCATTCGTATGTGCATGTGAGCGCTCGATATCAGCTCTACATCAATGGCTCATGATTCTATGGATGAGGTGCGAGAAGTGATTTTTGTGTGTTGATGATGGGCCAGTCTGGAGGACTTAAGGTCGGGTTTTGACAATAGCTTGAGCACAGAGATGTCGGTTATGTGAGCACGTGCTTTTGGATTTATAAGTCTAGTAGTGTCCCTATTAGTGGAATTAGTGGCTCGATGAGTGTGTTTGGATGGATATATAATGAGTATGATGTGACTGTAGAGAGTGTTCAGATTGTTCGGGTGTGACGAGAAGAGCTTTCTTGAGATGTGAAAAAGGACTATTGGGTGCTTGGTTTTTATTATGAGTTGACGTATAGTCTCGAGTTATGGGTGTGTTGAAGGATCTTTCATGTTGTTATCCCTTGCGGGGTGTCCTGAGGTTGCATCATCCCTATGTTATTTTTTGTAGGGAGTTCTCCTTACCAGTAAATTATATGTGTTACAATTTGAGTTCAGACCGCTTGTGGAAGTTGGCTTGACTATTACAAGGGTGAATACAAGATTTGCAGATAATTTGAAGTATTAGATGGTTTTGTTTTACATGAGATTATGAAGGATTTAGCTGAATCTCACTGCAGTAATGATGCATGGTTATTGTAATTTGTCAGATGTTTTATTCCATGGCTTTGAGCCGAGTAGGGGAGTCTTCTATCGATGATTTGATTGCATGACTATGTGTTTTAATGGTTTTGGTTTGAGGTATACTTGTGAATCAGTTATGACTTGTAGAGGTTGAGATTGAGGATGACTCGAGTAAGGGAATTTCTAGATATGGTTTGTATTACACTCTATGGGTATATGTGAATCATGGAATGATTGAGTTATTAATCATGAGGGATGCAGTGTGCACGGAGTAGGAATTTACTCAGTTATTTAGAGGGGTGGGTTACTTCTTTGGGGGTTATTATACTGGTGGAGCATAGGTTGTTCGACTCATTTGGG
Source organism: Nicotiana benthamiana (assembly GCA_034376525.1). Lineage (NCBI taxonomy): Eukaryota > Viridiplantae > Streptophyta > Magnoliopsida > Solanales > Solanaceae > Nicotiana > Nicotiana benthamiana. Next base: position 40,900,094 of record CM067339.1, on the reverse strand, counting down.
CGGTATAAGTGGGATTTGAGCAAAGTAAATGATTCTTGAAAGGGTTCTAATAGATTCAAGGTTTATATGTAGCAATTGAGAATTTTTGGAATTTGTATATGGCTAGAAGCCGGCATTTACTTGTGATGGTGTTGAGACTCATGGTATTTCTATATCATTATGGATTCTATATTTCAGTAGAAAGATAAAGGAAATGACTTTCGATTCGCAGAAGGTTTCTTCAAAATGGGTATCCCGATTGTGGTACTTTTGAGGTGCTTAAGAGAGAATTCAACGACTTATGAGCCTTAAGGTGTTGTGGTTCTATGCTAGGGTTCGTGGGTGAGTTATGGTTAAATATCGTGATTTTTTGACAAGGGCAAGTATCAATTTGAAGACAAATTCGGAAGGAACTCAGAGAACTAGGACAACTTGATAGTAGGTTGGACCAACACATCAATGTATATGATTAGTTCTTCGGGTACTTATGATGTGGCGAGTCTGTACAGGTGTTTCGTGATAATGCTCTTGGGTTCTGGTGACATGCGTGGATTGGTTGAATTAGAGAGATTCAGTTCTTATAGTTTGATTATGTGCAAATGGATTCCAAAGAGTTCTCAACCGTTTCTACCACATTTCGTGGTGTATATTCCTACAGGTGTGTGGAACATGTTGTGTATTGTGATTTTCTCCTGGATGAGATCGAACAGAAGGTTCCTGGCTAATTGAGTATGTAGTTTGCCTGTGACTCAAAGTTGATTATGATATTCTCGTACTTTTCATATGATGGCATAATAAGTGTGGTGATTTGTGTAGGATTGAGATTTGCACGTGCAAGGTCACGACTCAATTTTGAAAGAAAGGTCCTGAATTCTTAGGCTGCATAGATAGTTTCAGATGACTAGGTGAATGATATTACTATTTGGTATTTTTGTGAAGATTGTGCCTTTCGGAAGGCACACTATATTTTGATTTATGGGTATTTCATTGGTATGCACTCTTCTAGTTGATCGACTACTAATTTTCAGATATTTCTATGCAACATTGAAGAATTAGATAAGTATTCCTCGTAGGGTTATTGTGTATGAGAGATGTGTTAGACATTAGGGAGGTGGAGCTAAGGTCAGATATGGTGATTTTTGTATTTTATGGATTTGGAGACTGGGAGTTCTCTGAAACAGTTTGTTTAGTAGTGGTGCACTGTGAAGATGTGGCCAAAGCTAGCCAGATGATAGTATATGTTGTGGTTAGCTCATTGTGGACCTTCGGAGGGTCAATTATCTAATTATGAATGACTAGGGTTAATTTGGGAGCCTATTGGTTGCCTAATGAGGATGTGTACTCTATCCCAGGCCGGATTGGTTAGCTCCGTATTGCCATTGTGAGGGATGTGTCATTCGGTTAGTGTCGAGCTCATCCATGCTCTGATATCTTCTATGAGTTACCCTCATATGCTACTATGGGTTTTGATTCGTTGGTTATATGCACACATGGTGTGGCTATATTGGTACCTTATAGCAGAATTTGAAAGAGATACGTATTTGGGTGATGCATATTTGATTGCGCATTGATTATGTTCTTTTGGGTTTATGTGGCATTGTGTTATTTGCTTCTCCGGGGTTATGTCAATAACCTTTAGGTACTTAATGTCTAATTGTGCGTGGTTATTAATTTTGAGTAGGATGGCTTGAGGTATTTCACATAGACTAGTGTTTGGATGGGGTCACACATTCCAACGGAGTTAGGTTGAGGTATGATCCTTTGTGTTAGGTTTGTGTGTTGTGGTTCTAAGGTCTGTGATGGGTTTTTAACATTTTGTTGTGGCGGTACTTGTTAAGCTTGCGGAGCGGTTCCCTCGTTTGAGTCATTTTCCATGTTTGAGAACATTTGAATTATTGTGTATAGGTGCACAGCTTGCACGATTTGTGGCGTAAGGTATATTGGTGTAGCATGTCAGTAGAATAACTTGTATTTGATAAGATGAGGTCGTCGAATCTGGAATTTTTGCTATCAGATTGATTACGGTATATTTGAAATAATAAAGTCACTGATCGACATAGAAATTTGCTATTGTTCATGTCGAAGGAGAGGGATTTCCATGGGTTGTTAGTTTGATGAATAATTATGATATATGCGTGTTCTTTCAACGTCTGCCGTGTACAAAGGTTTTAGAATGGGGTTTTGTTTGATATGTGGTTTATTACCAGTATTGAGTTATTTTGAGCATCTGCTGTATCAGAAATTTTGCTACGAGTATTTGAGTCATGTGATGTGAGTGCATCTTGGGTTGTGGTTATGGCTTGATACAACTTGTTCAGACTTAGACAATGTGTAGATGCAAAATTCGGGTCTTGTAGTAAATTTCGGATGTTGGAAGTTGGATATTGTGGTTTACATGCTAAGATTGAAGTAATGATCTTTGGTATGTTGTGTTGTCGGGCCAACATGGAATAAGGTAACATGGGATCACCATTGGGTATGTGCATGGTAAGGTCACACGGCGGTTTGGCGGTTCTGGAACAACTCTGGGCACGTTAGTGGATGAATGCATCTTTAAATAGGGGAGGATGTAGCGACCCAACATGTCATTTTTAGCATTTACACTCCACTCGGTGGTTTGGTTGAGTAGCTCCACATGATGTGTCATGACTTATGAGAATTGTCGGTTTTGGTTTTCAAGTTATTCAGAATTGATTTGGAATAATGATTCTCAACTAGGAAGCTTTAAACTAGAAGAGTTGACCAACTTTGACTTTTTAGAATGTAACTTCAAATTGGAGTTTTGATGGTTCCATTAGATCCGTTGGGTGATTTTGGACTTAGGAGTGTGTCTGGATTGTAATTTGGAGGCCCGTAGTTGAATTTGGCTTGAAATGGCAAAGTTGAATCGTTTTGGAAAGTTTTCCTGGGAGTGGACTTTTTTACATTGGCTACAGATTATGGTCCGGAAATTTGAATAGCTTCATTATGTCCTTTGGGACTAATGTGTAAAATTTGTATTCCGGGTTGGTTTTCTATGTTTCCGCACGAGTTATGGAAATTTAAAAGTTCAAAGTTCATCAAGTTTGAACTGAGGTGTCATTCGTCATTAGATGTTATCACGTGTGATTTTGAGGCCTCAAGTAGGTCCATATTATGTTATGGGACTTGTCGGTATATTTGGACGGGGTCCCCAGCAGCTCAAGTGAGTTTCAGACGAGGTTCAGATAATTTTCGTTTCATGTTGATCGATTGTTGAGGCTGTTGGTTCTGGTGTGACCACACCTACGGAGTTATGGGCGTAGGTGCAGAGCCGCAAAAGCTGCAGTGTCATCACAAAAACGTGAAGGGTATCTAGGTGTGAGGATCGCAGGTGCTGGTGCTTGGGCGCAACAACAGATGCGGATCACAGAGTGTAGGAGCGTGATTGTAGAGTGGTAACAGATTGTAGAAGCGGTGATGTCTTCACAAAAGCAAAATTTGTTCTGCAGAAACGGAGGTCGTAGAGGCGATATTTTAGTCGCATATGCGAAAATGATCAAAAAAGCTATAAAATCGATGTTTTGGTTTTTCTTCATATTTTGGGATGTGAGACTCAAATTGAAGCAATTTTTAGAGCAATTTTCATCACAAAGATTGGGATAAGTGTTCTACACTTGGTATTGGTTTTTTTATCACGAATCTATCTTCATTTTTGGCAATTGGTTGATGAATTTTATAGATGAATTAGGGGTTTTAGCCTAATGTTTCATAAACCAAAATTTGAGTTTTGAACATCGATTTGGAGTCAGATTTGAGTGAAACAAGTATGGTTGGACACCTAATGGATTGGGTTGTCGGATTGTGTGAGTTTCATTGGGCTTCAAGGTGTGGGCCCAGGTTTTGATTTTTCGGCTGATTTTGAGCTTTTGATTAAAGATTTGACCTTTGTCGATTGGGTTTGTTTCCTTTGGAATTATTCGATTTACATGGGTTGCTTTTGGCTGTTTTGAGCCGTACAGAGGTTGCTACATGCGTGACGGCATTTTGGAGCCGTTTGGCTTGCTATGTATTTAAATTTTCTTGTTCGAGGATGTCACACCTCCTTTAACTACCCCCGGAAGGGATTATAGGCGAGTTTTTTCCAATTTAAGTGACAACCGAAACGAGATTATTTTATTTAAAATTCAATGTCGCCACTTTAGATAATTTATGGTGTCCCATGTCACTGATTTAAATCCCGAATCAAGGAATGATTGACTCTGTTTTACAGTCCGCGAAACACAGAAATCCGGGTAAGAAATTCTGTTAACTCGGGAGAAGGTATTAGGCATTCCCGGGTTTTGTGTTTTTAGCACGGTCGCTCAACTGTTATTACTGGCCTATTAATTTGAATTTAAAACATCTTTGAGACCTATGTGCATTTTAAGTTTTTTAACCGCTTTTAATAATCCAATCGTTATACAACTAATTATTGATTACACGTTTGCGAATCATGTCACGGGAACTGTACCTACGATCCACAACATATTTATTTTATTAAAAAATTATGGCTGGGTCACATAAATGTACCCCCAGATTTTAGTAGTTAAGCGTCACAACTACGTCACGGGAACCGTACCCGTAGCTATAACAATTATTTAATTAACGGGACTAAAGCAAACTACAAGAGTTTAAGGCATTTTTCATACTAATCTTGTATTTACATGAGGGCAATACATTATAGGATTTTCTTTGTGTATGGCGCACCTCAAATTATTTTTTTAAAAGGAAAAGATTTGTATTCGTGGAGGCCAACTAACTTTAATCTAATTTGAAATTAGCTATCACAACCACTTCATGGGAATCGTACCTGTAGTTGTAATAATTTAATTGCGTGCCTAAAGCAAACTACGAGATTTATTTTTTAATATCTAAGTTACAACATCTGTGAGGGCCATAAGTGATTCAATTAGGATGGCACACCTCACTTTATCTAAGGAAAACAAACGTGAATGTCAGGTGCCTTGTTTAATCTAAACCAAGATTTATTCTACATTAAAGGATTGTGACTGTTGCATTGAGATGATATAATGGGCTCGAATACTTTGAAGAGAGTTGAACCAGCCGCTAGACCAACTAATAAACTCACGAGCACACATTGGGATGTGCTTGAAGTTGAGCCCATCTATTAGAACGAAAGTCAATTACGTCAAGCATTGAGGTCGGGCCAAATATAGGTCCAGCGAAATACTAGACTTCATGTTACATACTAGTTCCTTAAACATAAAATGAAAAGAAAGGAAGAAGGGGTGGGGGTAAATATTCTTGGGCCTGAAATTGAGCCCAGCATGGCAAAATAAAATAGAGGCACAATCCAGAAACCAACAGTACATCAATCATCATGCAACTTCTTTGGATTTCCAGCAGGTCTAATATATCAAAATAAAACTACCAGAGGCATTTTCTGAACCTCACAACTTCTTTAGCATCACATTTACTTACATGAAGGCTCAATGTTTATTTAACAAGACTTTGAGCCATTAAAGAATAATTAACTAGAAAATAAAGATTAAACAAGACTTGTTCTACGAAATAGAAAATAGAATTAACCTAAACTATTAAAACCGAATATACATTTGGATTGTAATCCTCCAAAAAGCTGTCAAATCTTCCCACACATGAGTAATATTGATTTCATCTTCTAACTCTCATGGATCTGATCATGTCGTGATTAGTTCCAACAAAAGCCATGCTACACACATGCTGATCACTAGTTAACACACAAAACTAAACCCATGAAGTAAAGTACTAGGCTTGAATGATCAATAAAATAGTGTATATGTAAATCAGACCCAACAGATATCAAATAATGCACTTGAAACACAAGAAAGCATGTTTTTAAGCCTAAAAAACATAGAATTAACAGAGATATACATCTTATTATTCAAACAATACTTCTAGCATTCATGTTAGATCAAAATTATAAAGATTTAGGCATAAGGTCATAGTGTGTACCTTGATGCCTGAAATTTTTCTCCAAAATACCAAATAGAAAACAGATAATTCAGTAGTAGAGAGAAAGGCAACAATAACCAATATACAGCTTCAGTATCACGTCAAAAGAGCTCCAAAACAACCAGAAATCGAGAGGAGAAATCCCTTTAAACTTTTGCGAAGAAGCAGAGAGTGGAAAGGTTGAAGACAAGCACAAATATTTTCAGAAAAGAAAATTTTCAGCCGTTTCCTCTTTTGGCGTCTTAATATATGCACTCTATAATGACAAACATATCTTCTCATAGGGAAACCTTAGGGCACCATTACTAGGCCTTCCTCTTTTTAATTCTCCCTTTTTACCCCTAGTTTTACTTAGTTATTTTACCCTTTAACCCTTTAAAAATATCTAAGCTCTTCCTTATCTCTTAACATGTAAGACTTACCTTATCATCTAGAAGCTTTTCCCATAATAAAAATATTCCTCAATACTCAAATAACCAAAACACCCATTGACACCGCTATATTTACCCCCCTCAAAACTGACCCAAGACCCATTACAAAACAATGGACTTATCCTGCCCAAACAGGAAAGAAACAAAAGCCCAAAAGATACTTAAGCATAATTTAACAAAAAAAGAAAATAAAACCTTAAGACTGGCAGATTCAATAAGCAAACGAACTTGAATTAATTGATGCAAGCTATAACTAGCCATGAAATAAATTATGCTAAAAATGTTTTAATAATTAGCTAATTTATACAAAAATGAGAGCGGTCTACTTGTTAAATTTCCTAACCTATCATGCAAACGGGAAATGAATTGAACAAGTAAAGAAAGAAATAAAAAGAATGAATCAGAGGAGACGAAAATAGAAATAATAATAAAAACAAAAATGAACGATTGATCAAAACTAATCGGAGAGTATCATCATAGATGACAAGAGAAAGCGAAGGTGGAATATATAGCCAAGCTTGAGACGCTTCGACAAAGCTTGAAACTGGACCTAATGAATACTCTTAGTTAAGAATAATCTAAAAGGGCCAGCTTCGAGCCACGACAAGCAGAAACTTCAAAAGAAACCATAGTTCCGAAATTAGGTCAAATCTAGATTCAAAATTCAACGAATTCCAAAGGCTCTTTAGGAAAATTGCCAAGGGTTTTGAGTTTGGGGAGGCTTGGTGGTAATAGGGTGTATGTTTGCTCGATCGGAGTTGCGCCGCCGGCCGGTGAGTGGAGAGGATTCTAGGGTGGCTAGGGTTAGGACTCACAAAAGTTCACAGATGAAACAAGGGGGATTGAAAATGGGGGGGGTCCAATTCGAACATATGTATAATACCTAATAACTAATTCCGAGCCGTTGAATTATCAAAATCAAACGGCTGTGGTGACCCATCCTGAAACGGGGTTGTTTGGTTATAATGATGGCTGGGCAGGGTCAGAGGGAAATTTGCCGGGTTTGGGATAAATAGGTTCTGGGCTTCAGCATAAACGGCCCAATTGAAACAACCTCTTTTTTCTAGTTCATTTTTTTCAACTTTTCTTTTCCTTTACTTTTCATTAATATAAAAAACCTAAATTAAACCCTAAACTAAACTAAATTTTAAAACTAACCACTTTCTAACAATTATAAAAGTTTCTTGATCCTAAATTAGAAGGGAAAAATACTATTCTAAAATTAAACTTAAAATGTAAAAATGAACCAATTTTGTGATTTTCCTTTTTAATAAGAAAAATAATTAACTAATTAATCCTAAAAAAATGTAAAGACAAGACCTAAATATAATACATGATATTTTTGTATTTTTCATGCTTTTAATAAAATCAAACATGCACAAAAATATAAATAATTAACACAAAATCCTACAAAATTGCAAATAATTGGGAAATGTTTTTCTTTAATTTGTTGGAGTATTTCATATAGTGCAAAAATCACATGTTCACAGTGTTGAAACACGTTCTCAAATCGCTAAAACTAAACGTGTGTTCATCTTTGTAGGTTTTGATAAATGACAAACCGACGCGCATGGAACATTGACATATGCCGAAGTCCAAGCACAAGAGAAATAAAGCAACGAAGATATACATGAGTCGTTTTATATGTGATCTTGATCCAACAATAGATTCAAGTCTTGGCTTCTCTCGTAAAATCATTTTCATCAAATCATGCATCTTTATTTTAAAACAAAATGATTTTCAAACATTTTCATTTTAGCCAAAATGAATTTTAAACATGTCTTTCAAATCTGGACAGAAATAATTGATTATGTTTTTTTGATAATCGATTATGTTAAGACAGTGTAAATCGAAATTTACAAAACAGCAAAATAATCGATTATGTCTTTTTGATAATCGATTATGTTAAGACAGTGTAAACCGGAATTTACAAAACAGCAAAATAATCGATTATGTAATATGATAATCGATTATCCTCTTTTCTCGAATTATATTAAAAATTCCGCAGAGGTCAATAATCGATTATCCTATATAGCATAATCGATTATTCACTGACCGCTGCCAAAGTATTTTTAAACGCTGAAAGATAATCGATTATGCACAAGGCAATAATCGATTATGCTAGCTTAAAACTGCATATGATTTTTGAACGATTTGCAGATAATCGATTATGCAAATCAGATAATCGATTATTCTAGTACAAAATCAGCAATTAGTGATTGGCAATTAAGCAACGGTCTTTGGGTCTTTGAGGACTATAAATACACCTCAAAACCACTCTTTTAAGCACAACAACTGAATACAATTCTTGCATAAGCTTACATACTCTCATCTCAATCGTTTCATATTTATTTCATAGTTTTTGAGAGCCAAATTCTTTAAGAAGTTGTTGGTCTTGAGCGTATTAATTTTACTCACATCTACTCTATAAGAGAGTCTTGTCTTGAGTGCTAAGTGTTTGCATACACTTGAAGGGAAGTTCTAATCCCTTGTTGTAAGAAGGAAAGATTAGTTCCTTGACTTGAAGTCTTGAGGTGAGGTATCCTCGAGCAAGTTGAAGTCTTGTAGAGTGTATATCTATGAGCAAGTGTAACGGTTTGTTAGGCACCCGTAAGCTTAACGGAGCTAGACCCGAGAGTCGGGGACTGGACTAACCACACGTTGTGGTGAACCAGTATAAATTCGGTGTGTTCTCTCCTTACTACTTTAATTACTGCACTTACTTTATTCCTGCAATTTTAATTCCGCAAATTTATCTTGATTTTTATTAAAACGCTATTCACCCCCCCTCTAGCGTTAAGCGTATATTCTAACACACAGCTTCCCCTCTTTGTTCGGAACCTAAAGAGTTTTCGTGCAAAGATAAAATGAGCGAATACGAGCGATTTTTACCTCTTTGAATACTCCATGGGAAGTATTTTTGAAAGATCTCACTGAACCTTGCTTCCGAGATTGCCTACATATCCTTGCCTATAAAGGAATCAGGTCTGTGTAGTTCGGAAAGTTTAGGTAGCTGGGACTACCGGGAAGTTGTTATTTTACTGTTGTTGCTGCTGTTACAGCTTGCCGAGCTTCTTATTACACCGAGGCAAAAATAAAAAGAAACTAGGCTAAACTATGATCTATGGATTACAAGATGCATATCTACCATCTTCAAACTTGGTCTTGCTGCTTCAACAGTTTTGTTGTGCATCTTGAACTGTTGACATGTACTTTTGAGGCGAATTTTTGTTTTTGCTAACGCGAATTGAATTTTGAAATGAGTTCCCTTGTTTTTTAGGTGGGTGCCTGATTTCCGACACTTGAACTGCATTCCCATTTCTCCAGGTAGGCGCCTGATTTACAAACTTGAACCATATTCCCTTATTCTCCAGGTGGGTTCCTGATTACCAAGAATTGAATTGTATTCCCTTGTTCTCCAAGTAGGCGACTGATTGCCAAAACTTGGATTGTATTCCCTTGTTCTCCAGGTGGGCGCCTGATTTTCAAAACTTGAATTGTATTCTCTTGTTCTCCAGGTGGGCGCCTGCTTACCAAAATTTGAGATGTATTCCCTCTTTCTCCAGGTGGGCACCTGATTGCCAAGACTTGAATTTTATTCCTTAGTCTCCAGGTGGGCACCTGATTACCAAAACTTGGATTGTATTCCCTTGTTCTCCAGGTGGGCACCTGATTTCCAAAACTTGGATTGTATTCCCCTGTTCTCCACGTGGGCGCCTGATTTTCAAAACTTGAATTGTATTCCCTTGTTCTCCAGGTGGGTACCTGATTACCAAAACATGAATTGTATTCCCTTATTTTCTTGGTAGGCACCTGATTGAAAAAAACTTGAATTGTACTCTCTTGTTCTTCAGGTCTCTCCTGATAGCCAAAAACTTAAACTTCATTCCCTTATTCGATAGGTGGGCTCCTGATTTCCAAAACTTGAATTGTATTCCCTTGTTCTCCAGGTGGGTGCCTGATTACCAAGACTTGAATTGTGTTCCCTTGTTCTCCAGGTGGTCGTCTGATTGCCAAAACTTGAATTGTATTCCCTTGTTCTCTAGGTGGGCACATCATTGCCAAAAACTAGAACTGTATTCCCTTTTTCTCCAAGTAGGCGCCTGATAGCCAATACTTCGATTGTATTCCCTTGTTCTCCAAGTGGCCGTCTGATTAATAAAACATGAATTGTATTCCCTTGTTCTCCAGGTGGGCGCCTGATTACCAAAACTTGAATCGTATCCCCTTATTTCCAAGTGGGCGCATGATTGTCAAAAACTTGAGCTGTATTCCCTTGTTCTCCAGGTGGGCGCCTGATTACCAAAAACATGAACTGTATCCCCTTATTTTCCAGGTGGGCTCCTAATTGCCAAAATTTGAAATGTATTCCCTAGTTCTCCAGGTAGGTGCCAAATTACCAAGGCTTGAATTGTATTCCCTTGTTATCCAGGTGGGTGTCTGATTGCCAAATCTTGAATTGTATTCCCTCGTTCTCCAGGTAGGCGCTTGATTGCCAAAAAATTAAACTCTATTCCCTTGTTTTCCAGGTGGGTGCCTGATATCCAAAACTTAAACTGTATTCCCTTGTTCTCCAGGTGGGTGTCTGATTACCAAGACTTAAATTGTAGTTCCTTGTTCTCCAAGTGAGCGCCTGATTGCCAAAACTTGAATTGTATTCCCTTGTTCTCCAAGTGGGCACCTGATTGCCAAAAACTTGAAATTTATTTCCTTATTTTTCAGGTGGGCGCCTGATTGCCAAAGTTTCAATTGTTGTCCCTTATTCTCCTGGTGGGCGCCTGAATACAACAAAATGGACAAAATAAAGATACTTTTCTGCCAAAGTTTGGTATATGGGCACAACTGTGAGTGTTAATTGAATCATGTTATCAAATATCTCTAAGAATTTAAAAACTAGATCCCATTATCTAGGAGGGTCCTGAAACATATAATTAAATCTCATCTTAAGAGTGAAAACTTCAGAGTTAAATTCAACTTCCTAAAGGGAAAACTTATGCTAAATCTCATTATCTAATAAATGTCTTAAAACTAAGTCTCATTATCCATGAGGATCCTTAAAAGTTGAAATTAAATCCCATTATCTAGGAGGGTTCTGAGAATTTCAAGTTAAATCCCATTATCCATGCGGGTCCTGAGAATTTACGGTCGAACATGTCCGGTACATGCTTTCCCTACGGAGGATTCCTCGGAATAAACAAAATTTCCTTCCCCTGTTTTAATCAAAATAAATTTTATTAGTTTAAAAATATGGTGGTTAGTTTGCGACATGCTTGCTGAAGGTGGCTCTTTAGTTGTCGTGATTTGCTTTGACTGTCGTCTTGAATTGGCCAAGAATTGTTTGCCTTTCTGACTAAATTTCAACCATAGGACCTGAATGACCCAAATGCTCTACACCCAACCCGTTGTTTTACATTTCTATCCTTCCAATTTTAGCCTTTATATCTTCCACAAAATTCACAAACCACTCGACCGTTTGAAGTTTCATTAACACCTTATTTTTCATTTTTGCATCATGCTATTTCTTGTATGCTTTGGCCACACTTTGCTTTGTGCAATTTGGAAGTTGGTAGTAAGCTTTGAAGTCCTTTCGTACTCGCTTAAACAAGGCTGACATTGGAAAAGCCTTAGAGAAATAAACCCAAAATAAATGAAATGCAATGACTTTGAGGATAAAGAGATAAAGAAAAGAACTTGAAACAAGATGATTGTTTGGGGGAGAAAAGGAAAAGAGACTTATCTGAGTGAGGCAGCTATCATCAATGATCATGACATGTATCTCGGATTAATTAGCCCAACTCGTTCAGCCAATCACCTTTCAGTTGTCATACTTTATGCCCCAGAATCTCCATAATCCAATCTCTTCGCCAAGTCACTGACCTTGTTCGGCTTGCGGCACCCTAAAGGATTTTTACCAACAAACCTCTCTCATTTGTTCAATTCTCAACTCATTATCGCATTACGATGCCCGTGAAGGTTTTCACCAATAAGACTCTTTTATTTTGACTTTTCTCATCTTTTTGTTGCCCTAGGGTACCCGGGAGGGTTTTCACCAATATGGCTCTCTCATTTATTCATTTTCCTTTATACAACACGGAGTGTTACCCTTGGTGCAAATCAGACCTCTGTCTCGCTTGACTTAGCACTCTCAAATATTGGTCGAAAGGACTTTCTTTGTACCGTAATGTAGGATTTTCGATGGGGTTAAGAAGAAAGGATAAAGGCTCAAAACAAATTGAGTGGGTTCACAATTACAACTTTGGAATCATATATTTTACATAACCACAACTTCTGCCCCAGTTTCTTTGTCTGGGGCCTTTTGAATTTTTATTTGGATGGGACCAAACCGTGAGACTACCTACTTATCCTAAAAAGGAATCAAGTTGAATGTAGTTCATATCATATTAATTGCTTTGTTGTTGTTACTTTTCTCTTTTCCCTTTCTTTCTTTTCTTTTCTTCTTCTTTTTTCTCTTTTCATTCTTTTCTTTCTATTTTTGTCCTATCTTATCCTCTTTTCCTTCTTTATTTACCTTTTGAATCCGTGTTTTTGAACTTTGCTACTGATTCTAAAAGATGGGTATGAAAGAAACTAAATAAGGCTCAAAGGGGTAACAAAGGGTAAAGTGTTTAGATAGCAGAATAAAATGCCTTCGTCATTTCAATCTTCATAACATGCCAAGTAAAAACAAACACAATTTAAACCCCATAAATCATACATAATATCTTTTGACTGCAGCAGAATTAATAGCCATATCTACACATTTGCCTTCTATATTTGTTAAATACAAAGCACCATTAGACAACACTCTCATTACGATGAACGACCCTGCCAATTTGGAGCGAACTTGCTTTTTGCTTTAGCCTGATATGGAAGGATGCATTTCAATACTTGCTGACCCACTTCAAACTTCGAGGGACATACCTTCTTGTTGTATGATCTTGCCATTCTATTTTGATACAGTAGGCCATGACACACTGCTGCCAGTCTTTTCTCGTCAATCAGACTTAAATGCTCCAAACAGGTCTTGACCCACTCATCATCATCAATCTCGGCTTCAACAAAAATCCGAAGAGATGGAATTTCAAGTTTCGCGGGTATCACTACTTCAGTACCATATACCAACAAATAAAGAGTTGCACCTACTGAAATGCGAACAGTAGTGCGATAATCTAGCAAAGCAAAAGGCAACTTCTCTTGCCATTGCCTGGAACCTTGCACCATTTTCTGAAGTATCTTCTTTATGTTCTTGTTGGCCACCTCGACAAGTCCATTTTCCTTGGGGCGATACGAAGTGGAATTTCGATGCGTAATCTTAAACTATTGACATACTTCTTTCATCAAATGTGTTAATATTAACACCATTGTCTGTGATAATTACCTTTGGGATTCTGAACTGGCAAATCATATTTGAATGAACAAAGTCGACCACTACCTTCTTGGTCACAGATTTGAAAGTTTTAGCTTCGACCCATTTAGTGAAATAGTTAATGGCCACCAGAATGAACCTGTGCCCGTTTGATGTTGCATGCTCAATTGGTCCAATGACATCCATGCCCCAAGCAACAAAGGGCCACAGCACGAACATTGTGTGCAACTCAGATGGCGGGAATGAATCAAGTCTCCATGTACCTGGCATTGACACTTGCGCACAAAGTTGATGCAAACTCGTTCTATGGTGATCCAATAATACCCTGCTCGAAGAATCTTCTTTGCCAAAACATACCCGCTCATATAGAGCTCTCAAACTCTGAATGTATCTCGGTCATGATAATCGTGGCTTGTTTAGCATCGATGCACCTTAACAACCCCAGATTTGGAGTTCTTTTGTACAAAATTCCCCCGCTCAAGAAAAATCCACTAGCCAAACATCGAATTCTTCTCTTTTAATCACCCATGGCTTGTATCTGATATACCTTCATCCTGATGTACTCTTTGATATCTTGGAACAACGGTTCACCATCAAGTTCTTCCTCAACCACATTACAGTAGGCATGCTGATCACGAACTTGAATATGCAGAGGGTCGATATAAGCTTTGTCTAGATGGTGCAACATTGATGCCAAGGTAGCCAAAGCATCAACAACCTCATTATGGATCCTTGGAATATTCCTGAATTCCATTGATGAAAATCGATACGCTATGAGCTTTAAATCTCAAGTCTCCCATTCTCCTTGAATCTGGTGCACCAAAAGATTCAAGTCTCCCAAGACCACGACTTCCTGAACTCCCATATCCACATCCAACCTCAAACCCAAAATGCACACCTTGTACTCATCCATGTTGTTGGTACATTAGAAATAAAGTTGGGCCATAATAGGGTAGTGATGCCCTGTTTTAGAAATAAGCATTGCCCCTACACCTTTCATGTTAGTGGCTCTGCCAAAGAAACTTTTCCAACCTAGTTTTTCAACCTGCTCCACCTCGTCAATATGCATCACCTCTTCATCAGGAAAATAAGTTCTCAATGGTTCATACTCTTCATCGATCAGGTTCTCGGTCAAATGATCGGCCAATGCTTGGGCTTTTATCGCGGTCCGAGTCACATAGATAATGTCAAATTCTGTAGGCTTCTAAAAGATATACTTGAGAGGATCCAGGCGATAGATAAGGTAAGTAGTGTATGACGATAGATAATTCTTCAACTTTTGTGCCACCCAAGTCAGGGCGCAACATGTCCTTTCAAGGGGAGTGTACTTAACCTCATAAGATGTGAACTTCTTGCTGAGATAATAGATGGCTTGCTCCTTCCTATCAGTGATGTCATGTTAACCCAACACACAACCAAATGAATTATCCAGGATTCTCAAATAAAGAATCAAAGGTCTCCCAAGTTCCGGCGAGACCAACAAAGGTGGTTTCGACAAATACTCTTTGATCTTATCAAATGCTTCATGGCACTTATCAGTCCATCTGATAGTAGCATACTTCTTCAGAAACTTAAAGATGGGCTCACAAGTTGTCTTGAGTTGAGCAATAAACCTACTAATGTAGTTTAATCACCCAAGCAAACTTATCACCTCATACTTGTTCCTTGGAGGTGGCAATTCTTGGATATCTTTGATTTTTGATGGGTACAACTCAATACCTCGATGACTAACTATGAATCCCGACAGTTTTCCAGATGGAACACCAAATGTTCACTTGGTAGGGTTGAGCGTAAGAATGTACCTACAGAGCCTTTGGAAAAACTTCCTCAAATCTTCGACAAGGTTGGCCTGTCGCTTTGCCTTTGCGATTACATCATCCACATAAACCTCAATCTACTTGTGTATCATGTCATGAAACATAGTAGTAATTGCCCTTATGTAAGTTGCCCCAGTATTTTTCATACCAAATGGCATTACCCAGTAGCAATAAATCCCCTATGGTGTGATGAATGCTGTCTTTTCTGCATCTTCCCCGTCCATCAAGATCTGGTGGTATCCCGCATAGAAATCCACAAAAAGAATTGATCTCATGCTTGGCATAGTTTTCAATCAAGATGTGGATATTTGGCAATGGAAAATTATCCTTTGGGCTTGCTATGTTGAGATCGCGATAATCAACACACACCCTGGTCTTACCGTCCTTCTTTGGAACTGGCACAATATTACCTAACCAAGTGGGGTATGCATGATGAATGACCTTTGCATTTAACTGCTTTGTGATTTCCTCCTCGATCTTCACACTCATTTCAGTTTTGAACTTTCTCAACACTTCTTAACTGGAGGGAATCCTGGGTCAGTGGGCAATTTGTGAACCACCAAGTTAGTAGTTAGAGCTGGCATGTCGTCGTATGACCATGCAAAAATGTCTTTATATTCAAACAATGCTTTGGTTTGTGGTTCCAAGTGCACACTTATCTTGGTTTCCCTGATATTATCCGGAACTCCCAAATTGATTGCTTCAGTTTCATTCAAATTAGGCTTGGGTTTCTATTCAAAGTGGCTTAGCTCTTTACTAATTTTTTCAAATGCCTCCTCCTCATCATATTCTATTTCCTCATCACACGCTATTTCTTGGATTATTAATTCAGAGTTAGATTGGCTTTTATGACTTGGATGAAAATTCCTCATGCATGTCATATAATTGAAACTAGCATAAAAAGTATTTTACAAAGAAAGAAAAGAAAATGACACTATCAGGAGTAATGGAAAAGGGAAATTTCATTTCATTAAAATAAAGGATAGAATGGTTTGTACATCAAAATTGATGGAAAATAAAATTTGAATTACAACCCTGGAATAATCTAGATAAACTGAAAGAAAAACAAAGCAAACAACAAAAACTCCTTCCGGGTAGGGAGAGGTGCAGCATCCCAATTATTAATATTCATTTTTGGCCAAACAAACTGCACATCAATTTTGATGGAACCTTCCCTAGTTTCTACCATGTTCGCATCATCAAACAACTTTTGGAACCTTTCAAATAATTCTTCATCAATGTCAATCATATGACTTGGAACTGCTGACACTAGACGTTTCCTAGCACTGGGCATGACAAAAAACCTGGAGAGACGCGAGATAGGCTTCATGAGTGCCTAAGACTTCTGTTTCAATCTTTTAGCCCTTTTCACATTTGCCGATGTGGGTTTGAATCCAAGACCGAACGTACCCAAGTTTTAGGGAGGGAGACTAGCTATATGATACCCTACAAGGACGCAACCAGACCTTTACCTGGCACAAAACCATTTTTCAGCATTTCAGAGGCCACCGTGACGGATGCAGAGGCTATCTTTGGAGTTGGAATCCATTTCCCTTCTGGAAACTTCTCGATTGGCACTGTTTCAAAAACTTGATAGACCCAAATCCCTTTTTCATCTTCGGTCTCAATAAATAGGATAGAGGCATCACTGTGAGCACACAAATTCTCCTTACCATGCACGACGATCTCATGTCTTTCCCCCTCGAACTTGACCATCTGGTTCAAAGATGATGAGACTTCTTTGGCCGAATGTATCCAAGGCCGACCCAACATCAGACTGTAAGAGACGGCAATGTCCAGTACCTGGAACTCCATGGTGAATTCGACCGGCCCTATTGTCAATTCAAGCACTATATCATCAATCGAATCTTTTCCTCCACCGTCAAAACCTTGCACGCATATGTTGTTCTTGTGAATCCTTTTATCGTCAACTTTTAGATTGTTCAGAGTAGAGGGGGAAGATGTTTGCACTGGAACCATTGTCAACTAACACCCTGGTGACAACATAATCTTTACATTTTGCCGTAAGATAGAGATCATTGTTATGTTCAGTATCTTCCACATGCAACTCATCATCAGTGAAGGTGATCTTGTTCACCTCAAATATCTTGTTGGCAATCTTCTCCAGATGGTTCACTGAGATTTTGTCGGGGACATGAGCTTGGTTCGTAATTTTCATCAGGGCATGATGATGCTCATCTGAATGGATCAACAACGATAGCAAGAAAATCTGTGCGGGCGCCTTTGTCAACTGCTCCATGATGGAGTAATCTTGTGCCTTTATTTTTTCTCAAAAACTCCTCCGCCTCTTCTTCAGTGATTGCTTTCTTTACTAGAACTGGATTATCTTTGGATGTATTAGCTTTCCTTAACTCTTCTAGGGAAAAGCAACTCCCTCAACGAGTTAATCCCAGGGCCTCACTGACTTTTTCTTTCACTTCCTTTCCCTTATAGGTCACTATCACCCATTCTTAGTTCCATGGGATAGCTTTGGTGTTGATTACCGGTAACTGGGTTACATGCTTGATGATGACAGGGTCCATACAATCACCCTCTACAATTATGATATGCTTTTTTGTCAAGCCTGACATGACCACTTTTGACTTTTTTGCTTTGCTACAACATCATTTGAGGATATTTTCTCAACTACCACAGATGGCTCACCGTTTGTCATGCTCAACTTATTCACTGATCCTTTAACTATTGGTTTTTTGACTGGCTTGCCGTTGCTAGACTCAATCATCATAATGGATTGTGAAGGCTTCTTGGGTTCCCCTTCCTTATGTACTACCTCGATCATGTTTGTTTCCTCACGGGTTGGCAATGGGTTCTGATTGATGTTGGTGCTTATGGAGTTTGGACTTCAATTTGGTTTGTGTCAATGAGCTCATGGATGGCGTTTTTCAAGTGCCAGCACTTCTTCGTATCATTCCCTGAAGTACCGGAACAATATGCACAACTCAAGGGGTAATCAAGATTCTTTGAAGGAGGATTTGGCAATTTTGACTCAATTGTCCTCAGTATATCCAACTGCCTCAACCTCTGGAATAAACTGGTATAAGACTCCCCCAATGGGGTGAAAGTTTTCTTCTGCTGCAACCTCTCATTTTTGAATATTGCTTTGGGCCGGAAACCTGGACCAGTAGGGTTTTTGTAGGCTCGTGGGGGTGGGTATGAATTTTGTGGAGCTGGGTAAGTGTTTTGTGGGGCCTAGGCACGCCATTGTGAGAAGGAAGGAGGTTGAGTATATGATTGGGCATGGTGGATAGAAATTTGAGGGTCAGGTGATAGGAAGTAATGCTGGGGTGGATTATATAGGGTTTGGGTGTAGTTCTAGTGATGGGGTCAAGGCTGGGTATAATGGTGTGATGGGCCCCTCGGTCCAAACCATGATCCTGAATTAACTGTTACCACATCCTCTTTCTCTTCTTTCTAATCAACCTCCAGTACCATTCTGAATGGCTTGCGTAGTTGCTTTGATGGCTGAGTAGCTCATGATTTATCTTGATTTAAGCCCTTCTTCCACCATGCCACCCATCTTTACTAGCTCATTGAAAGACTTTCCTATGGCCGATATCAGATGGCAAAAGTAAGTAGGCTCCAGAGCCTACAGAAAGTACTCCACCATTTCTTTCTCCTCCATAGGGGGGGTTAACTTTCGCCGCTTGTTCTCTCCAGCAAAAACCTAATTCCCTGAAACTTTCACTATGCTTCTTCTCAATCTTAGTAAGAGATAAACGATTTAAAACAATCTTAATGTTGTAATGGAAATGATGAGTGAATGCTTGGGCCAAATAATCCCAAGTATACTATATGTTGTGATCGTGACGAGTGTAGCACACCAATGTCGTGTCACTCAGACTCTGGCTAAAGTATGCCATCAACAGCTTATCTTTCCCACTAGCTCCTCTCATTTTACTGCAGAATCCCCTCAAGTGGGCTACTGGGTCTCCATTCCTGTCGTATAGGTCAAATTTAGGCATCTTAAATCCCACATGCAACTGAACATCGAGAAATAGAGACAAATCTTTGTAGGCTACACTCACCTAGCCTCCCAATCCCTGCATGTTTCTGAACGATTGATCCAAGCTTCTTACCTTACTGAACATCTCCTCCTGCTATAGGGTTTTAGGTGGTTTCTCAGTCTCAATAGAGAGGTCGAAATGAGGAGAGTAGGAGTAATGATCTGGGGCCTTGAAAGGGGGATAGTATTGATTATCTTAGGTCTGGAATAATGGCTCACTGGAAGATCGATGGAGTGTAGCTGGCGGTGGTGCTACGAAAATAGGGGTGGATGGTGGTGGGGGTACGAGATTGGTTTGGCTGGTGGTGCTTGTGTGGTCTGGGAAGTGGTGCCTTGATAATGGTGGTAATGGGGAAAGCCTAGTGCATGTGGCGGAGATGAATCAACAGTGGAAGGTTCTTGGGATTGCGCTAGTGGTAGAATGAAAGAAGGGTTGACGGGGTATGATGGTGGGGGATGCCCCTTCATCCATGTCCGGTACTTCTCTGCCATTTGTTGTTTCAACTTATGTAACTCCTATTTCAGATTAACATCAGACTCTTCTCCCTCCCTTGACGGATCACAACACTTGCATCCAGCTCTTGGCCAACCATGATCAACTTGTTTTTAGACCAGGTGTTGTACGGGTGGGTTGTCGGAATGTCAAACAAACTAACCACCTGCCTGTACTTGATGACAAGAAGCAAACATTGTTAGCTATTAAGAGCTTAACATATGGGCGACCGGATGTTGAGGATGCAATGTACCTATGCAGTTAACCATTTCTATTATGCATTTGAATGGATGCTTGCGTCATCCCAGCTTTCACTAATTTTCATTTTGCAATTTCTCTCTCTCTTTATTTTAATTCTTGCTTTTCTTTACTTGATTCTTGTCTCTGTTCTTTTATTCTCTCATTTTTCCTCTCTTGTTTTGCCATTATTTCTTTCCCCACAATTTTCTTGTTGTCTCTCCTCTTTTTCCTTTTTATTTCATAGTTGTGATCGAATCCTATGGGGATTCCCTACGTGTTATGACACTATATGAATCAAACCAAGCGTAGTTCTGGGAACATGTGCGAAATAAAATAAAAAACATTTTTGGGGTTTTCAAATTTTTCATAAAATAAAAAAAACATCTTGATTATGACGACTTCCCCTATAGATTTTTACATAAAAACTAACAGACTCGATGAGTGGACCAACAAACTTCAAAAGAAAACTGAAAATACATACTCGAAAATGAACAAACTTTAGAAGAAAGTGACAATACAGACTCGAAAAATGAACTAACAAAATACAGACTCAAACAGACAAAGTCAAGAATACATAAGTGGCTCAACTACTGCTCCAGTTGGCCTTGTTGCAGGCCTTTGTGCCATATATTCTTAGAGGCAAAACAAGTCATCCATGATCTGTCAGACAAAAATCATAACTGAAGCGAAGAACATGGACTTGGTCATAGGGGTGATCAAAATCGATCCGAAACCGAAAACCGAAGCTTAACGGCTTACTGGTAACGGCTTAACGGCTTAACAGACGGGGAACTGATTGAATTTTTTAATTAACGTCTTATCAGTTTGGGGATGGATTATTCAATTTTATTAACGGCTAATCCGTTAACCTGTTAAGAATATAAATATTATATATATATATATATATATATATATATATATATATATATATATATATATATATAAAATTTATTTATATATATATATATTGAATATAAAAAAACTAAAACCCTTGAAAATGATTAACAAAAGTTTATTTCTACTTCTAAGCATTTTTAATCTCGGGATCTAGATGATTTGCACGTACTCGCCTAACATAAAGGAGATGAAGGTGCTGGACAAGAAAAAAGTGAGGAGGGCAAAGCTATACTACCTCAGGGATAAAATGAATGCCCTAAAAAGACATTAACAAGCTAGCTCATATGAAGGTATACTGGAATAGGTGTTTGATCTATAATTGCCTAAAGAGATCTATCAAATTCTAGTAAACATGTATGTTAGGCCGATAAGCCGCCCAATAACCGCCCTATAAGAGCTAACCCGATACCCATCCGCCCGATATCTTATCGGGTGGCTAACGGATTAATACATTTAAAAGCCGATAACCGTTAAGCCAAACTGTTAAGAGTAAAAAGCCGCCCAATCCGCCTGATGAACACCCCACTTGGTCATGTCTTCACATTCGTTGCACTTCATGGGCCTGATGATACCCCTCTCTTGTAGTAACCGTCCAATCTATTGAGATCTAGCATCCAAAACTTGTTCGACTATATGATTTTTCTCTTGAAGTTGTTGCGGGTTCTTTTCTAACGGCGACATCAGGGCATAGCAGTGTTGTCTTTCTGCTTTGAAATCTTTTTCCTACTTGGTCATTTCATTCTCATGGACGATGTTCTTTCTCTTCAACCCCATGATTCCATTGTCATATTTTCCTTTTAACTGTTGAACAAAGCATGCTCGTTCCTCCGCATTCTTGGCTAATTTTTTTTGAGCCTTTGCCAGTTCGCCCTCTGTATCTTTAAGATCAAAATCATATTCACCCACTTTCCGTCTAAGGTTATCTATAAGCTTTTCATCTTTTGCACTTCTGGCAGGTTCTCGGCTACTATTTTCATTTCCCGAATTTGGGATCGGAGGGCGTCATTTTCTTTGGCTAACTTTTCTTTTTACTCTCATCCGCGGCGGCTTGCAAGCCATTCTCAAACTGAAGATCCCTGACTTGTTTTGCCAATTTTCCTATTGTGGCTCTGTACTCATTCTCCTTGGCCAACCAAGCCCATTGTTCATGCGACGCTTCAACAAATTCCTGGATGTGAGGCCCTTTGGTTGATCTTTCAACTTCGTCCCTTGCAGTATTCTTCTTTCTATACCAGGCAAGATAGGCGGGTGAGACCTCGCCTCTAGATAGGTCACGCACTCAAGTGTTTGTTGTCAAATACTGACACTCATTCCAAATATGACAATCTGTTTCTTCATGAAATTGGTCATAGGAGCTGACTTCGACCGCATAAATACTAAGATCTTCATCTGGGTGCGTCACCTAGAATCATCCCAACTATCTCATCACCCAGTATGAAGCGTGAGATTGAATGCCTCGAAGACCCTTTAGGAGGAGGTAAGGACAGGTGGTGGGCACATACACAATTTCTTCAACAGGAAGCCAACCTAGTGTCCACTCTACTTGCCCTGCAATGATTGAGCGAAGGCGGGGTACCCAATCTACAAACCCTTTTGGCAATTTGAACAGTGAGATCCTTGTGTCAAACTCTTTGATGCAACTTTTCTCCGTGGATCCGTAATTCATATATTGAGGTCGGTAACACAGATGCTCAATCATCCATATTTGTAGTAGCAAATTGCACCCCTTGAAAAAGTCAACCCAAGCTTTACAAGCTGTGAGAGCTCGGTATATCTCAGACACTATCATAGGGGCGAGGGTGCTCTTGGCATTGGTAATCAAGATATTGACGATTCCAGCTACCCGCAGATCGATATTCTCATCCTTCCGAGGAAATACCACGAGACCTAAGAAAGCTACGATGAAAGCAAAACGCCTATGCTCATCCCATTTTGCTAAGTTCCCTTTGCTAAAAATCGTACCTCTGGTATATGAACCGTAGAGTGGAAAAATCGACCGCCAAATCAGCGTACTGGACCCCTGCTTATTTTTCGCAAATCCAGGAACTTGTGAGGGGTAATGGCCCTTGGAGCGACCAGGTACTTATGCCTTAGACCTTCAGTACTTCCTATATAACCCGCTATCTCTTTCAAAGAGGGTGAGAGTTCAAAATCTGAGAAATGTAAGACGTTGTGAGCTGGGTCCCAAAATATTACAAGTGCCCTTATTATGTCTCCTATAGGCATCTTTATCAATCCGTGAGCCCTACCAAATAAAGGTTGACCACATCTCATCCTTCTTTACCCAAATCTTCCCACCACATGAGTAGATCCAATGAAATCTTGGACATGACCTTCATTGGTAAATTTTGACTTGTGCTTATTCTGCACATTTAGATTAAGGCGATTGGTTTAAAGACAGAAGTGAATCTTATTTGAAAAATGACAAAAGGCTTATTTTTGCAAAAATAAAATAAATCAGGGCTATTTTTGTGAATGCGGCCTTTCATTACATCGGAATGGAAGTTCTTAGGGCTGTGTTCGTTAATGGTTGTGTTCGTTAATGGCCAAAATTAACAAAGATTGTCAGTGGCTATTTTTGCAAAGCAACCTTCCGGTGTCCCTCTAGGATATTTGGCTATGTAGACAAAATGGAATCACCCACTTATTTATGACAAGAATGACGACACTTCACATATATTTTTTCAAAATTTTCAAAAAGCGGGGCTGGACCCGATAAGGGTTGCCTATGTATTCCACGTTTGGTGAGAATCAAACCCGTATAGTTCGACCAATTTGGACATGAAAAGGAAAAAATAAAAACCATTTTGGACTAACTCTTTTTTTCCAAGAAATATTTTTTTTCCTGAAAATTCGATAGAGTTTCTGGACATTTTGGGCACCAATTTTGGGAAACAGGTGTAATCCTCTCTCATACCTCAAACTTGTTTTTTCTTTTGTTTTTTCTCACTTAATCTAGAAGTCGGTCAACATGCAATCTGAAATAGATTAAATGCACAGGTAGCACATAACAATGCATCAAGTTGGTATTTTATTTTCGGGTACGCCTGTCCTAAAAGGACCCAACCCCTGTGTTGAGACCCCAAAGTCAAATGCACATGATGCAAACAAGCGTTCCAACTAGGGATCCGACATGACGCTGAGTTATTCTAGGTCTAAAACTTGGGTGTATTGTTCTAGACCTGCCTTACCCGAGCGGACAACTCAAGCCGAGGGGGGAGCAACGTACCGGTAACCAAAAGATCATCCGGCTTTGCAACTTGTACGAATATTATTCTAAATTGGGATATGAAACTAACAGAAAGAAGTCACGCCAGCGTGCACTCCTCAAAAGATAGAAGAGATGGGTATCGTAGCAGTTTATATGGAGTTCAGATAATATCAAAGCGATAAAAAGCAACATTTAGCACATTAGGCCCAAACATGTAAATAAAATCAAATAATAAATAAATCCAAATATAAAAATTATTGTAAGATCGAATTATTGAACCCTGAACCAAAGATTCTGGGTTCGATCCCCAACAGAGTCGCCAGAGCTGTCACACCTCCTTTTTACTACCCCCGGAAGGGAGTATAAGAAAGTTTTTTTCAATTTAAGTGACAGTCAAAACGGGATTATTTTATTTAAATATCAGAGTAGCCACTTGGGATAATTTATGGTGTCTCAAGTCTCCGGTTTAAATCCCGAATTGAGGAAAGATTAACTCTATTTTATAGTCCGTGAAACACAGAACTTCGGCTAAGGAATTATATTAACCCCGGAGAAGGTATTAGGCAACCCCCGATTTTTATGATTTCAGCACGGTCACTCAACTATTATTGTTGGCCTATTTATTTGATTTCAAAACATCTTTGAGACCTATGCGCATTTTAAACTTTTTTTAAAATCTCTTTTAATAATCCAATCGTTATACAACTAATTATTGATTACACGTTTATGAATCATGTCAGGGGAATCGTACCCACGATCCAGAACGTGTTTATTTCATCAAAAATTATAGCTGGGTCACATAAATGTACCCCCGGATATTAGTAGTTAAGCGTCACAACTGCATCACGGGACTGTACCCGTATCTATGACAATTATTTAATTAATGGGATTAAATCAAATTACGAGAGTTCAAGGCATTTTTCATACTAGTGTATTTACATGATGGCCATAGATTATAGGATTTTATTTGTGTATGGTGCACCTCAAATTATTTTTTTAAAATAAAATATTTATATTCTTGGAGGCCAATTAAGATGCTCATACTTTAATCTAATTTGAAACTAGGTGTCACAACCACGTCACGGAAACCATACTCATATTTGTAATAATTTAATTATGTGACTAAAGTAAACTATGAGATTTCTTTTTTAATATTTAAGTTACAACATTTGTGAGGGCCATAAGTCATTTAATTAGGATGGCACACCTCACTTTATCTAAGGAAAACAAACGTGAATGTCAGGAGCCTTGCTTAATCTAAACCAAGATTCATTCTACATTTAAGGATTGTGACTGATCATTGAGATGTATTAATGGGCTCAAATACTTTGAGGAGGGTCAAACCAATAGCAAACCAATTGATAAACTCATGAACACGCATTGGACTGGTCTCAAAGTTGAGCCCATATCTCAGAACGAAAGCCAAAACGCCCAGCATTTAGGTCAGGCCAAATACAGGCCCAGCGAAAAACTAGACTTCACGTTACAAACCAGTTCATTAATCATAAAATGCAAGAAAGGAAGAAGGGGTGAGGGTGAATATTCTTGGGCCTGAAATTGAGCCCAACATGGCAAAACAAAATAGAGGCACAATCTAGAAACCAACAGTACATCAATCATCACGCAACTCCTTTGAATTTCCACCAGGCCTAATACATCAAAATAAAACTACCAGTGGCATTCATTTATGAACCTCACAACCTCTTTAGTATCATATTTACTTACATATAGGCGCAGTATTTATTTAACAAGACTTTGAACCATTGAAGAAAAATTAACAAGTAAACAAAGATTAAACAAGACTTGTCCTACGAAATGGCAAACAGAATTAACCTAAATTATTAAAACCGAATATACATTTGAATCGTAATCCTCCATAAAGCTACCAGATCTTCCCACACATGAGTAATATTGAATTCAGCTTCTAATTCTCATGGATCTGATCATGTCGAGATTAGTTCCCCACAAGAGCCATACTACACACATGTTGACCACCGGCTGACACACAAAACTCAACCCATGAAGCAAAGTACTAGGCATGAATGATCAATAAAATAGTGTATATATAACTCAGGCCCAACATATATCAAATAATGCATTTCAAACACAAGAAAGCCTGTTTATAAGCCTAAGAAAATAGAACTAACAGAGATATACATCTTATTATTCAAACAACAGTTCTGGCATTCATGTTAAATCAATATTACAAAGATTTAAGGCCATGGTGTGTACCTTGATGCCTGAAGTTTTGCTCCAAATACCAATAGAAAACAGATAATTCAACAGTAGAGAGAAAGGCATCAATAACCAATAAACAACTTCAGTATCACGTCAAAAGAGCTCCAAAACAACCAGAAATCGAGAGTGGAAAGGTTGAAGCAAGCACAAATATTTTCAGAAAAGAAATTTTTCAGTTGTTTCCTCTTTTTGGAGTCTTAATCTTTGCCTTTAGAATGATAAACAGATATTCTTATATGGAGACCTTAGGGCACCATTACCAGACCTCCTCTTTTTAATTCTCCCTTTTTACCCCCTAATTTTACTTAGCTATTTTACCCTTTAACCCTTTAAAAATATCTAAGCTCTTCCTTATCTCTTAACATGTAAGCCTACCCTTATCCTCTAGAAGCTTCACCCATAACAAAAATATTCTCCAATCCTCAAATAACCAAAACACCCCTTGACACTCCTGTATTTACCCCTCAAAACTGACCCAAGACCCATTACCAAACAATGGGCTTCTCCTGCCCAAATAGGAAAGAGAAAAAAGCTCAAAAGACACTTAAGCATCCAAGATCTAAAGGATTTAACAAAAAAACAAAATAAAACCTTAAGACTGACAGATTCAATAAGTAAACGAACTTGAACTAATTGATGCAAGCTATAGAAGGAGGGAGCAGAGTTATGCGATCGCATTCAAGGGATTGCGATCACATAGAAGGAAAAATGGCCCTCCATAATTTGCACTACGCGGTAGCAGAGAAGAAAGTTCTGCAACATCTACAACAGAAAATCTGCTATACTCTAAGTTCCAAAATTGCTCCGTTAAGCATCCGAAACACACCCGAGGACCCCGAGACCTCAACAAAACCTAAGAACATATCCCATAACATCATTCAAACTTGTACCAATCCTTAAACCACCTAAAACAATGCCAAAAACTCGAATGAATCAATGATTTGAACTTAAGAACTTCAAAACTAAACCAAACTCGCTTTCGATTCAAAACCTAACCAAAACACGTCCGATTGACCTGAAATTTTGCACGCACGTCCCAAATGACATGACGGTGCTACAGCAACTTCTGAAATCCTATTTCGACACTCGGATTAAAATTTCACTATCAGACCGGAAACTTCAAAATTCTAACTTTCGGCATTTCCAACATAAATGAGCTACGGACATCCAAAATACATTCCGAACACGCTCCCAACCTTGAAATCACCTAACGGAGCTAACGGAACCATCGAATTTCTATTCCAAGGTCGTCCTTACATTGTTCTGATTACGAATCATTTTCAACACTTAAGCTCTCATTTAGGGACTAAGTGTCCCAAAATACACCAAATTCTATTACCGAACACCCAGGTAAACCAAAATGGCAGAAATGAAATTAGGGGAAGCAGTTAATGGGGAAACGAAGCGTAAATTCCAAAGACGACCGGTTGGGTCGTCACATTCTCCTACACTTCGTCATTCGTTCATCCTCGAATGAGCATATAGAACATACCATATATAGCAAAAAGATGAGGGTATCGACTGCGCATATCCCGCTCGATCTCCCAAGTCGCCTCCATGGCCGGCTGACCTTGCCACTGAACCTTTACTGAAGCTATATCCTTTGACCTAAGCTTTCGGACCTGCCTGTCTAATATTGCCACTGGCTCCTCAACATAAGACAAGTCATTGTCCAAGTGGACTGAAGTGAACTCCAACATGTGAGACGGGTCACCGTGATACCTCCGAAGTATCAAAACATGAAATACCGGATGAACCCCAGCCAAACTGGGAGGTAAAGCAAGCTCATAAGAAACCGTCCCAATCTACCTCAAAATCTCAAATGGGCCAATGAACCTCGGGCTCAACTTCCCTTTCTTTACAAACCTCATTACACCTTTCATAGGCGAGACCCGAAGCAAAACCCGCTCACCAACTATAAAGGAAACATCACGAACTTTCTGGTCCGCATAAATCTTCTATCTGGACTGGGTTGTACGGAGTCTATCCTGAATCACCTTAACCTTCTCAACTTCATCTTGAACCAAATCAATGCCCAATAGCCTGGCCTCACCTGGCTCGAACCAACCCACCGGGGATCTGCATCTCCTACCATATAAGGCCTCATAAGGCGCCATCTGAATACTGGACTGATAACTATTGTTGTATGCAAACTGAGCCAATGGCAAGAACTGATCCCAAGACCCCCTAAACTCAATATCGCATGCACAGAGCATATCCTCAAGAATCTGAATAGTGCACTCGAACTGTCCGTCCATATGAGAGTGAAAAGTTGTACTCATAGTCACCCGGGTACCCAACTCGTTCTGAACAGCTCTCTAGAATCGTGATGTAAACACCGAACCCCTGTCTGAGATGATAGAAACCGGAATGCCGTGCAGACGAACAATCTCCATGATTTAAATCCCTGCTAACCGCTCCGGTGAGTAAGAAGTACACACTGGAATGAAATGAGCGGACTTGGTCAGCCTATCAACAACAACCCAAATGGAATCAAACTTCCTCACTATTAGAGGAAGACCAGTCACAAAATCCATAGTGATATTCTCCCATTTCCACTCCGGAATATCCATCTGCTGGAGTAACCTTCCCGGTCTCTGGTGCTCAGCCTTTACCTGCTGACAGTTGAGGCATCTAGCTACAAACTCCACTATGTTCTTCTTCATCCGCCTCCACCAGTAATGTTGCCTCAGATCCTGATACACATCTGCGGCACCTGCATGGATAGAGTACCGTGAGCTATGGGCCTCAATCAATTTCATCTCCCGAATATCATCAACATCGGGCACACAGATCCGCCACTGCATCCTCGATACCCCGTCATCTCCAATAGTAATATCCTTAGCATCGCCATGTTGAACAGTGTCCCTGAGGACAAGCAAATGAGGGTCATTATACTGTCGCTCTCTGATACGATCAAACAATGAAGACCGAAAAACCACACAGGTTAGAGCCCGACTGGGATCCGAAAGGTCCAATCTCATGAACTACTTGCTAAAGCCTGAACATCCATCGCCATAGGTGTCTCTAAAGCTGGTAAATATGCCAAACTCCCCAAACTCTCCGCCCGGTGACTCAAGGCATCGGCTACCACATTGGCCTTGACCAGGTGATAAAAAATAGTAATATCATAATCCTACAGTAGCTCCAACCATCTCCTCTGGCGCAAGTTCAGATCCTTTTGCTTGAACAAGAGTTGTAAACTCCGATGATCCGTATAAATCTCACAAGGCACGCCGTGCAAATAATTATTCTAGATCTTTAAGACATGAAAAATAGCAGCTAACTCAAGGTAATGGACATGATAGTTCTTTTCATGCACCTTCAACTGTCTGGAAGCATAGGCAATCACCCTATCATCATGCATCAACACCGCTCCAAGTCCAAATCGTGAGGCATCACAATAAATCGTATAAGACCCCAAACCAGTAGGCGAAATCAAAATAGGGGTTGAAGTCAAAGCCGTCTTGAGCTTTTGGAAGCTCGCCTCACACTCGTCTGACCACTGCAAAAGAGAACCATTCTGGGTCAATCTAGTCATAGGGGCTGCAATCGATTAGAACCCCTCCGCAAAATGACGCCAATACCTCGCCAGGCTAAGGAAACTGCGGATCTCTAAAGCTGGGGAGGGCCTGGGCCAACTCTGCAATGCCTCCACCTTCTTTGGATCTACCCGAATGCCCTCACTCGATACCACGTGGCCTAGGAATGCCACATAACTCAACCAAAACTCACATTTTGATAACTTTGATATAATTTCTTTTCTCTCAGGGTCTGAAGCACTGTCCTCAGGTGATGCTCATAATTTTCCAGACTCCGGGAGTATACAAGAATATCATCTATGAAAACAATGACAAACAAGTCGAGATAGGGCCCAAATACACCGTGCATCAAATGCATAAAAGTTGTTGGGGCGTTGGTCAGCCCAAATGACATGACAAGGAACTCGTAATGACCATACCGAGTCCTGAAAGCAGTCTTCGGGATATCTGTCTCCCGAATCTTTAGCTGGTGATAACCTGAGCGCAAATCAATCTTAGAAAATACATGTGCGCCCTGAAACTGGTCAAATAGATCATCAGTACGAGGCAAAGGATATCAATTCTTCAGTGTAACTTTGTTCAACTGACGATAATCGATACACATGCGCGTAGAACCATCCTTTATCTTTAAAAACAAAGATAGGAGCACCCCAAGGTGAAACACTGGGTCAAATAAAACCCTTATCAAGCAATTCCTGTAACTAATCCTTCAACTCCTTCAACACAGGAGGAGCCATACGGTAGGGACGAATAGATATGGGCTGAGTGCCCGACAACAAATAATTATCAAAATCGATGTCCCGATCGGGCGGCATGCCTGGAAGATCAGCTGGGAACACATCGGGAAAATCCTGTACCACTGGAACAGAGTCAACAGAAGGGGTATCAGCACTGACATCTCTCACATAGGCTAACTTCGCGACGCACCTCTTCTCAAGCATACACTGAGCTTTAAGAAAGGATATAACTCCTGGGAGTATGATCAAAAGTACCATTCCACTCAACATGTGGAATACCTAGCATAGCCAGCATCACAGTCTTAGCGTGACAATCAAGAATAGCATACTGGGGCGACAACTAGTCCATGCACAAGATAATATCAAAATCAACCATATCAAGTAATAATAGATCCGCTCTGGTCTCAAAACCACAAATAGTAATCAAACACGACTGATATACGCGGTCCACAACAAGGGAATCTCCCACGGGAGTAGAAACATAAACAGGAGAGCACAAAGTCTCTCGGGTTGCACCCAAATGCGGAGCAAAATAAGATGACACATAAGAATAAGTAGAGCCTAGATCGAATAGAACAGATGCCTCGCTGTGACTAACCAATATAATACTTGTGATAATAGAATCGGAGGCGACAGCATCAGCACGATCCAGAATGACATAAAATCTGGCCAGGCCCCTCCCTCGAGAGTGATCTCTATCTCCCCGATCCTCGCCCCTGGTTGGCTGGGTAGGTGGAGTGGCAGCTGGAGCTGGAACAATGGCCTACTGACCTTGTGGAGCATGCTGAGGTTGTGGAGTCTGAGAAGACACACCCCTCCCACGTCTGGGGTACTCTCTAACCAAGTGGCGGGTATCCCCGCACTCGTAACAAGCTCTGGGAGGGCGCGGTAGCTATGATTGACTAGACCCACCCCTTGTAGACTGACCTCTAGAGGTGCCCTGCGCAGGAGGTACACGAGAAACCGGAGGTGCATAATAAGGCTCCTGAGATCTGGGAGGAGCTAGAGTGCTACTGGATGAAGTAAAAGCTGAGTGAACTGGGTGACCCGTATAGCCCCTACCGTGACGTCCTGCTCCTGAAGTACGGGTACCAGAGAAATGACCAGACTCTCGAGACCTCTTAGCCTCTCTCTCCTCTCGCTCTCTGGCATGCATACCCTCTATCATCCTGCCTATGCTCACTACCTGCTGATAGGGTATATCCATCTCCAACTCTCGCGCCATGCTAGACCTGATGGAAGGAATAAGACCCTCGATAAACCTGCGAACCCTCTCACGCACAATAGCCACCAAAGTAGGCGCATGCCTGACCAACCAATTATAACGGATGGAATACTTAGAGACAGACATAAGGCCCTAGCACAAGTGCTCAAACTCCACGCGCCACGCATCTCGGAGGCTCTGAGGAATAAACTCCCTCTGAAACATATCTGAAAACTGAGTCCAAGTCAGGGAGGCAGCCTTGTTCGGACTGTCTAACTCAAAGGTGCACCACCAGTCATAGGTGGCTACCCGAAGTTGGAAACCTACTAAGGAAACCCCACTCAAAGCAGTAATTCCCATGGTGCGAAAGATGCAGTGACAATCCTCCAAAAACCCCCCAAGGCATCATCTGTAGATAGTCCGCTGAAAATAGGTGGGTCATACTTCTTGAATTGCTCCAATCTACGCTGCTCATCCTCGGTAGCAGGTTCCCCATCCTCAGGTTGAACCGGTACTGCAGGCTGGACAAGGATGATATCTGGAATCTGTCCCATATGTACCATCTACTCTGGAGTGCAGGCTGGGGGAGTCTGGGCTCCTCCCCCGGCCTAGGACGTGGCTGCAGGAAGGTGAAGCAACCCTGCTTGTGACAGCATAGTATACATGCTCATAAACTGCGCTAGTGCCTCCTGAATAGCAGGAGTAGTAGTGGTTGTGGGCATGTCAGGTTCTTGATTCCTGGCTGGATCTGCTGGTAGCACCTCGGCAGCTCCTCGCGCAGGTGCTCTAGTTGCACCCCGCGCGCGTCCACGATCCCTGCCCCGGCCCCTGCCTCTAGCGGCTGCAGGAGGGGATGCAGGTGCCTGATCATCTCGGGTCGTGCGTGTCCTCACCATCTGTGAGAAAATAGAAGAGAGAAGTTTAGAATCGAGCAAAAAATATAGCACGACAAAGAATTCAATAAAGTGAAGATTTTTCCTAAATAGTTACACAGCCTCCGTAGATAAATACAGATGTCTCCGTACCGATCAGCGAGACTCTAAATAACCGGCATGTGTCACGTAACTCCTATGAACCTAGAGCTCTGATACCAACTTGTCACGACCCTAGTTCACCAATCATGAACCTGTCATGACGGCACCCAGTCTTCGCGACTAGGTAAGCCTAACACATTGCGGAACTTTAATAGCCTTTACGAAAAACAATAAAACAATAATGGACAACATAAGAAAATGTATAGGGTGCTGCCTGGAACATACACTTCAACTCAAAATAACGTAACAACCTCTAAGACCCGGAAATCCACAGGCAAAACAGGCTAAGAGTAAACATAGAACATACATCTCTAATATCCGGAAATGTCTATAGCAACTGAATACATGAAATGGAACTGCTAACTAAAGGTAGAGTAGAAGGAGACCTGCGGACGTGGCAGATGCATACCTCAAGTCTCCAAGTGTAGCTCTGAAATCACCAATAATGCGCTCGACCCGAAGTACCTGGATCTGCACAATAAAAGTGTGCAGAAGAGTAACATGAGTACACCATAGCGGTACTCAGTAAGTGCCAAGGCTAACCTCAGTTGGGTAGTGACGATGAAGGTCGATGCCCTACTGAGATAAACATAAGAATAAATATGAAATGAATAGACAGCGGTAATACAACAAATCTCGAGTATCTAGTAAAAACAATAAGTAAACGGACCAGGCTACAAATATAATATACGAATACAAGAACACTCGCTCAATATCAAAATGCCACATGGAGCTCCGGGAATTGAACCCGCAGTCCATTTTACCAAATATCTGAGGATCTTCCGGGAATCGGACCCGCAATCCATCATACTAATATCAGAGGATCTCTCGGGAATTGAACTCATAGTCCACCATATCAATAACAAAGGATCTCCCGAGAATTGAACCCCTAGTCCATCATATCAATAACAAAGGATCTCCTGGGAATTGAACCCGTAGTCCATCATATCAATAACAGAGGATCTCCTGGGAATTGAACCCGTAGTCCATCATACCAATAATAGAGGATCTCCCGGAATAGAACTTGTAGTCCAGTATATCAATAAACACATCACAACAATTCAATATTTAACAGAAGGAAGCTAAGTACAAGCAGCTGGCAAAAATCTAGAGCCTAGCATGTTGACAGAAGACAGATATTGCGACGTAGTCAAATAGATAAAATAAGTTACTAACATGTTTTTCCTAAGTTAAAACAAGATAAATTGCATTTTTAACAGTTAAATATGCGAAGAAAAGCAGTCTAAATAAGCCAAGTAGGGTGAATTTTAAACAATTAGCACAAGTACACGCCCGTCACCTCACTCACAAGGAATTTAAACAACGACAAAGATATCCTAAGGGGAGAGGTCCCCCTCACAAGGTTAGACAAGTCACTTACCTCGAACCGGTACAAAATCGCTAAGAAACAATGCCCTTGCCACGAGTATCCGAGTTCAAGTGGCCCAAATCTATTTAAACCAATTACATATTATAAATAACATCTCAAGTAACTAAGTACACTGTTAAAAGTAAAGCTAAGGCGCGAAAATAGATAAAATTACCACAATGCCCCACAGGGCCAACATCTCGGAATCGAATAATTTTCACATTTTCAGAAACCTCATACTCTCACGAGTCTAACCATATAAAAATATCCCAAATAAAAGGTCAAAATTCCCCTTCAAATCCTCACAATTATGTCTAAGAACGTTACCCCAAATTTTCATTCAGAAATCCGAAATTAAAGGTTGAATTCATGATTAGAATAGTGGGTTTTAGTTATAGAGGAGTAAGGAATCGTTACCCAATAGTTGCCTTTCAAAATTCACCCAAAATCGCGCTCTCTAGCTTGAGTTTGATGAAAATGGAAGAACCCTCATTTTTGAAAAGTTTATAACTACTCAAGGATTTTTCTTCAGTGCGATAGCACACGAAGGGATGTGATCGCGTAGTGTAAAACTTGAAGGCCTGGAAAATGGTCTATGCGAAGGAAGTCAACAGGTTGTGAACGTGGGGTAGAAGAAAGCAGACCTATGTGATCGCGTAAGGACCCTTGCGATCGCATAGAGGAAATGAACCTCTGAGTCACCGGCTATATTTGTTCAGTGCGAATGCGGAAGGAGGTATGCGATCGCATAGAAGGAGGGAGCAGAGTTATGCGATCGCATTCAAAAGATTGCGATCGCATAGAAGGAAAAATGGCCCTCCATCATTTGCACTACGCAATCGCATGGGAGTTAATGCGATCGCAATGAAGAAAGTTCTGCAACATCTACAACAGAAAATCTGTTATACTCTAAGTTCCAAAATTGCTCCGTTCAGCATCTGAACACACCCGAGGACCTCGGAACCTCAACCAAACATACAGAAATATCCCACAACATCATTCAAACTTGTACCAATCCATAAACCACCTAAAACAATGCCGGAAACTCGAATTAATCAATGATTTGAACTTAAGAACTTCAAAACTTAACCAAACTCGCTTTCGATTCAAAACATGTCCGATTGACTTGCAAATTTGCACGCACATCCCAAATGACATGAAGGTGCTACAGCAACTTTCGGAATCCTGTTCCGACCCTCGGATCAGAAATTCACTATCGGACCAGAAACTTCAAAATTCTAACTTTCGGCATTTCCAGCCTAAATGAGCTACGGACATCCAAAATACCTTTCGAACATGCTCCCAACCCCGAAATCGCCTAACGGAGCTAACGAAACCATCGGATTTCCATTCCGAGGTCGTCCTCACATTGTTCTGATTACGAACCATTTTTCAACACTTAAGCTCTCATTTAGAGACTACGTGTCTCAAAACACTCCGAATTCCAATACCGAATATCCATGCAAACCAAAATGGTAGAAATGAACTTAGGGGAAGCATTTAATGGGGAAACGAGGCGTAAATTCCAAAGATGACCGGTCGAGTCATCACAAGAGGGGACTTTTTTAGGGTTGTAATGTGCTGTTGGAGATGTGGATGATCGAACACTTATGACATCGTCCCCGATTTATGAGTTATGGGTCGTCAGAGAAGACATGCATAGAGGAATTCTCAACGAGGGTTGATGGGATAAGCTTACCAGAGGGGGTCATAGAGTGGGTAGCATGCCTTCGTTCCATTACTACGAACCAGATAGAGTGGACATTTGGATGGTTTTGTATGGACGAGATCAAATACATGTCGACCACCAAGCCTCATTTCCCATTAATGAGACTCAGGAATATTCAGCCCTATGACCCGTACCGAGTTTTGAGAAAGTTGGGAAGATTCCAGATAGTACTGAAGGATGAAGATCTTAGTGGACAAGTAGTCAAGATCGGGCCTGATGGTCAATTTCATGAAGCAGCAGTTCACAAAATTTGGAATGTATGTCAATGCTTAACAGAAAATACTTGTGTATGGGATCGGTCCAAAGGTGAAGGTTTCGCTGGGATACCTTACCTTGTATAGGAGAGAAATTGAGTTCGAAGGCCAGCCAAGAGGCCCTATCTCCAGGATTTCGTCGAGGCATCGCAGGAATAGAGGGATTGGTTGGCTAAAGAGTGAGAGTATAGGTCTACAATAGGAAAACTAGAGAAGCAGGTCATGGATTTGCAATTTGAGAAAGATTTGCAAGTCTCCGTGGATGAAGGCAAAAAGAAGAAACTAGCCAAAGAAAATGAGGCCCTTTAAGCCCAAATTCAGAAAATGAAAGTAGCGGCTAAAAACCCTGTCTAAAGTGCCAAAGATGCAAAACTATAGATAATTTGAGGTAGAAAGTGAATGACTATAGTTTTGATCTGAACAAAGCAGAAAGAGAACTAGTTAGGGCTAGAAAACAATTGGCTGAAAATGAAGCAGATCGAGTGTTTCTGGTTCAGCAGTTCAAAGAAGAATATGACAATGAGGTTGCAGGGCTAAAGAAAAAGGTCATCACCGTGGAGAATAAGAAAATCAGACAGGCAAAAGACTTCAAGGTTGAAAGGGAACAGTGATACACAGCAATGGCACATCTAGAAAATGATTTGCAACAACACTTAGAGAATAATTAGGTAGCCAAAAAAACTTTGAGAGTCACAACTGAGTAGATTGGGCATTTATTGCAAGAGAAAGGTGTCACAAGAGAGAGAATTAGAGGAATCGCCCATTATAATGCCATGAAGTGCAACAGATGTGAGGATATGACCAGATCTATGTTTTTCACCACCGTGATGTTTTTTGTTCGCCGGGTAATGGAAGACTTCCACCACCTCTAAGGGGATTTAGCTAGTCAACCCACGGCGAGGCCGAATGATGCCCCGCGGGTCCCGGGATCAATCGAAGCATTAATGTATTCATGATTTCTTAAGTCTGTATTTCCTTTCCATTAAAGCATGTCAGTTTGTTCTGGAGTCTGTATTTTCTTTTTATGCGAGTTAGTAGTTTTTCGAGTATGTATTTCGTCTTTTATCAAAGTTTCTTGTTTAAGTTTGTTAGTTTTCAAGTCTTTGTAATCAAAGTTTGTTTTATTATGAAAAGTTAAAATTCAAAAAAAATGTTTTATTAATTTACATTTATCTCTAAGAACTACACTTGGTCTAATTCATGCGGGGTCATGATACGTAGGCAATATCCATAGGATTCGACCGTAACTAGATGAAAAAAAAGGAGAAAAAAAAGAAACAAAATGAAAGAAACAATGTCAAAACAAGAGGGAATAAGAACAAATAAAAAAACAAAGGCAAGACGACTAAAGGAGAGAGAAAGAAAGGAAAAAAAATAAAATAAGTTTGCAATATGAAGTAGAGGAAAAGCTGGGATGACGCAAGCAGTCGAGAAAATGTATAATAGAAATTATTAACTGCTTAGGTGCATTCATTCCCCAAACGTGCGGTTATCAAATCTGTTAAAGCCCTAACCACTAACCAAGCTGTTATTGATGTACTGAGCTCATGCAGGTGATTAGTTGATTGGCATTCGGCAACCTATTCCTACAACACCCGGTCAAAACACAAGCTGAAAATGACAGGCCATGAAATAGATACTAATATTGTGGACCTATCAAAAGAGGTGGAGGTGGTTGATGTTAATGCAATGAATGAAGAAATGCATAAGTTGAAGCAGCAAATGGCCAAAATGCATCAGGCCTAGGCGAAGGGGCAACCGGCACCCGTGTATCCTGCCAATCCGGTTTATATTCCACATTTGGCTCAATCTCAGGATCCTCCTACTGTGAATTCATCTCCATCCTTCCCTTTCTACCAACAGGGCTATGGCACCACTTCCTACACTCCCAAGATCCAGCACCCAAACAAAACCCTCCTCTACCAATCACCCATGTCTTTGTGGCGCCTCCACCTGCCATATTGCAAAGATCTTCCAGTGATCCATTGTTTCAGACTCACGATAGCCAGTACTATCCTCCTGAGCCTACCTTTAAAGCTCCTGAGCCATATTACTACACCCCTCACTTTAGCTCCCGGCGCAAACTGAAAAGCCACCTTAGAGCCCCGAGTAGGAAGAGATATTTCGAAAAGTAAAAAGCCTGAAGCAATCCTTCAGGAACATGCAAGGTTTGGGTGGCCAAGTCAGTGTGGTGTATAAGGATTTATGTCTGTTGTGAGATGTTCGATTACCAGCAGGGTTCAATATGCCTAAGTTCGATCTGTATGATGGGCACGGTGATCCGGTATCACATTTGAAAGGGTTTTGTAGAAAGATGAGAGGGGCATGCGGAAAGGATAAGTTACTGATGACGTACTTCAGCCAGAGTTTGTGTAGGTCTGCATTGGAATGGTATATATGATAGGACCATGGT
Source organism: Nicotiana benthamiana (assembly GCA_034376525.1). Classification (NCBI taxonomy): domain Eukaryota; kingdom Viridiplantae; phylum Streptophyta; class Magnoliopsida; order Solanales; family Solanaceae; genus Nicotiana; species Nicotiana benthamiana. The sequence goes on along the minus strand of CM067339.1, from coordinate 40,861,161 downwards.
AGGTCGTACACCTGAGACGACTTGGCACAAGCATTCGCTTGCCACTTCCAGTACAATCTTGAAATCATTCCAGACCGTGTATAATAGATAAAACTTGAGAAAAGGCTCGGGAGAGACTTTAAGAGAATATGGGTTCCGTTGGAGGGAGAAGGCCGCGAGGGTTGACCCTCCAATGAAACAGAATGAGATGGTTGATTACTTTTTGCAGGCTTTAGAGCCAACTTATTTTTTGGTCACTTGGTAACAACGATTGGAAAGTCTTTTAATGAGGTTGTGAATATGGGAGGCATGGTCGAGGAGGACTTAAATACAATAAGATCATAAGGTATACCAAGATGAAAGTAACCACACAGACCATCCAAAGCGGCACTTGGGATGTGCTTGGCAAAAAGAAGAAAGAAGATGTTGCAACAGTTGAGTCTGAAGCTTGGTTCGGATCTAGAGGCCATTCACCCTACAATAACCAACCCCGACCCTACCACCCAAATTATCCACACACTCCATATGGCCCTCCACAACATTATTACCCACTACCAGATCCCTATTTTTCCATCCACCACGCTCAAACCTATACTAAGTCTCCGGCTCACGAACAATAGCATGTGCCGGCTCCTAAAAATCCATACCCAACTCCACAAAACACTATCTACCCCCAAAGGCCTACAGAATCCCCTCCCCCCCCCCGAAACAGGTTTCCATCCAAACCAAGCCTTCAAGAATGAGAGATTACAGAAACAGAAGACATTCACTCCGCTAGGAGAATCATATACCAGTATTTTTCACATATTGAGGCAGTTAGGCATATTGAATCCAATTGAGCCCAAAATTCCAAATCCCCTTCCTAGAAATATGGACCACTTAGTGATTTGTGAATACTGTTCTAGGGCCCCCGAACATGATAAAAGAAGTGTTGGAAACTGAAAACTGTTGTGGAAGAGCTCATTGAGTTGATACATAAGGAAGGGGAGCTAAAGAAACCCTCACAGATGGTAATGATGATCCTTTCTAGCAAAACCAGTTCAAAGGAAACGGTAACTAGTGGGAAATTGGTAGTCCAGTTGAAAGAGGTGTACAGTAAGCCAGTCGTGGTAGCCGAGAAAGGGTCATCAAGCATTGTTGAAAAAGTTATGGTACCAGGGGTCACCAGTAAACCTAATGTGGTCGTGAATGGTGCTCGCACAAAGCATGTTATTACCCTCCTGTCAAACAGAAGCTGAGAAAGTTCAAAACGGATATGAGTGTAAAGATCAAAGAAGAGGTCACCAACAGTTTGATGCGGAAGTCATTCGGGTCAAGCGATATCCCACCTGGTTAGCCAATGTTGTGCCTATGTCGAATAAGGATGGCAAGACCGGGGTGTGTGTTGATTATCGAGATCTCAACAAAGCAATTCCCAAGGATAACTTCCCACTACCAAACATCCATATATTGATTGATAATTGTGCCAAACATGAGATTGGTTCCTTCATGGATTGTTATGCGGGGTATCATCAGATTCTAATGGATGAGGAAGATGCAGATAAGATGAAATTCATCACGCCATGGGGGACGTATTGCTGTTGGGTCATGCCATTCTATTTGAAGAATGCTGGGGTAACCTATATGAGGGCAATGACAACAATATTCCATGATATGATACACCGTGAAATCAAGGTGTACGTGGATGATGTGATCGTGAATCTAGAAAGTAGTCTAACCATGTCACGATCTGATGAAGTTCTTCCAAAGGCTTCGCAGGTACAATCTTAAGCTCAATCCTGCAAAGTGCGCTTTTGGGGTGCCACATAGAAAATTATTGGGGTTCGTACTCACCCGCTGGGGTATTGAGCTAGACCCGTCAAAAATCAAGGCCATCCAGGAATTTCCACCTCCAAGGAACAAGACCGAGGTGATGAGTTTGTTAGGGAAGTTGAATTATATAAGCAGGTTCATTGCTCAGCTCACGACAACTTGCGAGCCAATAACTGTTAAAGAAAGATGTTGCATTCAAGTGTACAGATGAATGTCAGGAGGCTTTCAATAAGAAAAACGGGTATTTGTCGAAACCACCCGTGTTGCTCATGCCAGAACCAGGGCGACCTTTGAATCTATATTTGACAGCTTTGGACAAGTCATTCGGCTGTGTATTGGGGAACATGATATAACTGGTAGAAAGGAGCAAGCTATTTATTATCTCAACAAGAACTCCACATCTTACGAGGTTAAGTATGCTCATCTTAAGAGGACATGTTGTGTCCTAACTTGGGTCACACAAAATTGAAACATTACTTGTCATCTTATACTACTTACCTCATATCTCGATTGGATCCATTGAAGTATATATTTCAGAAGCCTATGCCTACAGGGAGGCTTGCAAAATGGCAGATCCTGCTTACAGAGTTTGACATTGTCTACGTGACTCGGACTTCAATAAAGACACAGGCCATGGCAGATCATTTGGCCTAGAATCCAGTTGATGAGGATTATTAACCATTGAAGACTTGTTTCCCTGATGAAGAGGTGATGCACATTGATGAGTTGGAACAAGTTGATAAGTCGGGATGGAAACTTTTCTTTGATGGGGCTGCCAATATAAAAGGCGAGGGGATAGAAGTGGTACTTATTTCTGAAATGGGGCAGCATTACCCTGTTACGGCTCAACTTCGTTTCTATTGTGCTAATAACATGGACGAATATGAGGCATGTATCTTGGTTCTGAGGTAAGCTGTAGATATGGGTGTCCAGGAAGTCTTGGTCATGGGTGATTCAGACCTACTGGTACCCCAAATTTAGGGAGAGTGGGAAACATAGGATTTGAAACTTATACCGCACCGGCAATGTTTGCATGATCTTTGCCAACGGTTCCAGTCAATAGAATTCAAGCATATCCTAAGGATTCATAATGAAGTAGTCGATGCTTTGGCTACTCTGGCGTCGATGTTTCATCATCCAGATAAGGCTTACGTGGACACTCTGCAGATTCAGGCCTGTGATAAGCATGCTTATTGTAATATGGTAGAAGAAGAACTTGATGGGGAGCCGTGGTTTCATGATATTAAAGAATACATCAGGATGGGGGTATATCCAGTACAGGCCATAGGTGATCAGAAAAGAACAATTCGACAGTTGGCAAACGGGTTTTTCTTCAGTGGAGGGGTGTTGTACAAAAGAACTCCAGATCCCGGGTTGTTAAGATGCATTAATGCAAGGCAGGCCACAACTATCATGACTGAGGTACATTTCAAATTTTGTGGACCGCATATGAGTGGTTTCTTTATTTAATTGTATTTGTTTGTATTTAGCATATTTTGAAGATTCAAATGACAAAGGCGATTTGTTCTGCAATCTGAACACTTTATCCCTTATCACCCCTTTTGAGCCTTATTTATTTTCTTTCATACCCCTATTTTAGAACCAATGGCATAATTCAAAAATGCAAGTGTGGAGGATAAGTAATTGAAAATAAAAAGGAAGGAAGAAAAAGAAAAGAAAAGAAGAAGAAAAATGAAAAAAGGGAAGAAAGAAAAAGAAAAGGAAAAATGAAAAAAGGAAAAAGTAAAGAAGAACAGAAAAACAAAAAGAAAAAGAAGAGAAAGAAAAATCACAACAACAAAGTAATTCCTATGACATGAACTACGTTTAACCTGATTCCTATAAGGATACGTAGGCAGCCTCACAGTTCAGTCTCATCATAATAAAAATCCAAAAATCCCCAAGAAAAAAACTGGGGCAGAAGTTATGGTTGTTGGAAATCTAATTCCAAAAGTTGTAATTTTTATCCCATTATGAATTTTTTTGAGCCTTTTATACCCTTTCTTTCTAACCCCATCCAAAAGCCACGTTACGTTCAAAAGAAAGTCCTTCTGATCAGTATTTGAAAAATGCCAAGTTAAGCAGGTAAAGGTAATTAATGTAACGGGCAAAACTCTTATTTAAGCAAGAAAGATAAAAAAAATGAGAGAGTTTTATTGGTGAAAATCCTCATGGGAACCATAAGGAAACGGGAGCTGAGAGAAATAAAAGATGAGAGAGTCTTATTAGTGAAAACCTTCACATGCACAGTAAGGCAAAGGGAGTTGAGAGAAATTAAAATGAGAGAGTCTTAATGGTGAAAACTCTCACGGGCACATGGAGGAGAAAGTGAGTTGAGAAGTGAACAAATGAGAGAGGTCTGTTGGTAAAAAACTGTTTTAAGGCACCGCAGGATGAACAATGTCGATTTGGGTAAAGTGATCAAGTAATGGAAATTCCGAGGCAACGAAGTATGGCAATTGAAAGTTGATTTGTTGAAAGATTGGGCCGAATAATCCGAAATGCATGTCATGATCATTAGTACCAGCTATTCCGTTCTGATAAGTTTCTTTTCTTTTCATTTTTAGTAGTCATCCGCTTTTGGATTCTTCATATCCTTAACTCGCAAAATCATTGCATTTTATTTTCTTTTGGGGTTTATTTGTCTAAAGATGTTTCAATGTCAGTCTTGTTCAAAGCAAGTGAGAAGGGATTTCAAAGCTCACTACCAACTCCCAAAATTGTAAAGCACTATGTTGTCAAAGCATGTCAATGACAACATGATGTAAGGTGGGATACAGGGAATCACTGGAAGTTTTATCGGTGGAATGATTTGGTAATGTCGTAGGAAATGCAAAAGTTCAGATAAAGGGGTTAGAGGTGTGAAACAAAAGCATGGGTATAGGACACTTAGATCATCGAAGGTTAGGGGGTTTGAAAGTCAGTCAGAAAGTCAAGCAGTTCGGGGCCAGCTCGGGGAAGCCAGTCAAAACAAAACAATGTAGCGAAAAGATCTTCAGCAAGAATACCATCAGCTAACTACCATTTTAAAACTGACAAAATTTTCTTTAATTGAAATAGCGGTAGAAAAATTCAATTGTTTTGGAGGAACTCTCCATTAGGGAAAAACAAGCATTAATCAGGTTTGCCCGTAAAGTGTGGTTTGATTAAAGTACGAGATAATCATGAATAGCATAGGGGAATGTAAGTTGGTTTCAATGTATTCATGTTTAAGATAAGATTCAATTAGGAGTCGTTAGGACCTTCCTGGATAATAGGATGTAGTTTAAAGCCCTCTTAGATAACATGACTTACCGAAAGTAATACCTTTAGAAGATACATCTTAGATCTATAGTTGTCAATAGTCAGGACCTCCATGTATAATAGGACTTATCTTTCAAACTCTTAGTAATTATGAGTATAATGATTCAGTTAACACTCACTCATGTACCCAGCTTTCAAGCTGGGGTAGAAAATTTTCTTTGTTTTGTCTATTTTGTTGAAGTCAGGAGCCCGCCTGGAGAACAGAGGCATACATTTCAAGTGTTAGCAGTCAGGAGCCCGCATGGAGAACAGAGGAATACATTTTAAGTTTCAGCAGTCAGGAGCCCGCATGAAGAACAGAGGTATTATAATTTAAGCTTTAGTTTCCAAATTCTTATTAATATTCGGTAATGTGATGCCCAGCCACCCAACTAGGGTAGAAAATTTTTGTTTTGGCTATTTTGAAGTCAGGAGCCTACCTAGATAGCAGAGGAATACATTTCAGTTTTGAAGTCAGGAGCTCGCCTGGATAGCAGAGGAATACATTTCAGTTCAGAAGTCATGAGCCCACCTAGATAGTAGAGGAATACATTTCAGTTCAGAAGTCAGGAGCCCGCCTGGAGAGTAGGGAAGTACAATTTAAGTTTTAGCTTACAAATTTTTGTTTTGTCTATTTTGAAGTAAGGTGCCAACCTGGATAGCAGAGGAATACTTCATAGTTGAAGTTAGGTGCCCGCCTGGATAGCAGAGGAATACATTCAAGTTTGAAGTCAGGTGCCCGCCTGGATAGCAGAGGAATACTTTCAAGTTGAAGTCAGGTGCCCGCTTGGATAGTAGAGGAATACATTCAAGCACAGCAGTCGGGAGCCCATCGGGAGTACAATTCGAATCTTAGCTTTCAAATTTGTTTGTTTTGTCTATTTTTAAAGTCAGGTGCCCCCCGGGATAACAAAGGAATACATTCAAGTTTGAAGGTGCCCGCCTGGATAGCAGAGGAATACATTCAAGATTGAAGTCAGGTGCCCGTCTGGATAGCAGAGGAATACTTTCAAGTAGCAGTCAAGAGCCTGCCTGGAGAATAAGGGAGTATAACTCAAGTTTTAGCTTTCAAGTTTATATTGATAGTTGGTAATGTGACTAGTTTCGTACTTACATGTGTGCCCATAAACCCAAACTGGGGCAGAAAATTTCCTTTGTTTTGTCTATTTTGTTAAAGTCAGGAGCCCGCCTAGATAACATGGGAATACATTTAAGTTTTGAAGTCAATAGCCCGCCTAGATAGCAGAGGCATACATTTCAAGTTCATCAATAAGGAGCCCGCCTAGAGAGCATGGGGATACATACCAAGTTCAGCAGTCAGGTACCCGCCTGAAGAAAGGAAAATATCTCAACTTACAATTCAAGACGGCAACAAATGAATTTCACCGAGAGAATACAAGACAACAAGGCAACAAGAAATACAAGAGCAAGTTTGATGAATCTAGATTGGATTTTTTGTAATTCTAGCTTAGTCTATTTTCTTTTATTTTGACATGGTGTAATAAGGTGGTGCAGTAAGCAGTAGCAGCAACAACAACAAAAATGAAATCACAGCTTTATGGTAGTTCCAACTACTAGACATTCCCGAGCTACACTGACCTGATTTCTTTTTTGCCAAGGATATATAAGCAGCCTCAGAAGCTGGGTGCGGTCAACTCTTTCAAAAATGCTTCACAACGGAGTATTCAAACGGGCAAAAATTGCTCGTATCCGCTTACTTATCTTTTTCCGAAAACTCTTCGTGTTTTCTAGCAAAGAGGAGTAGTTGTGAGCACATGATTTTTGCACTATATGAATTACTCCCATAATTTCAAACAAAATAATTTCTTTTCATTATTTGCAATTCTGTGAATTTTCAGGGTGTTTTCTGTTAATTGTTTGCATTTGTCTGTGCATTTTAATTAGAGAAAAATATTAAAATATATTGCATTTTGCATTTAGGATCTATTTAGGATTGATTAACGAATTAAATAAAAGGAAAATCACAAAAATGGTTCAATTTGTACTTTTGGGGTTAATATTCAATTTTATTAGTTTTATTTTAATTTTTTAGTTGTGTTAAGTATCATTTAGGTCTAATTAGTGTTTCTAGGTTAATAGGATTTAGGAATTAGTTTAGTTTTTATTTTAGTTTTGACTTGAAAAAAAGTGGGAAAATAAAGGGAATTAAATAGAAAAAAGAATTGAAGTGAAGGGATCAGATTTGTGGGCCAAAGTTTGAATTTCGCAGGCCCAATATGAGATACCCGTCCCAAATAAGCACATGCCCGCCCAAAACACATTCCAAGATGCCTTTTCCCTCAACGATGTCGTTTGGTCTAGGATGATCAAGACCGTCGAGGTTCTCAATCAAACGGTCCTGAAGCCTGAGTCAATAATATAAATATATATATATATATATATATATATATATATATATATATATATAGATATATATGTATATATATATATATATATGTATATATATATATATATATATGTCCGAATCAGTTACCCCCCCCCCCATCTTCATCTCTCCCAAACCCACCCTTCTTCAGAGATTGCCCAAAACCCTAGCTGCCACCATTTCCACCGCCTAGAAACCCGGCGGCGCCGCTGCCAATCTCAACCAAATTGACACCACAAGCCCACTTCGACTCCCCCGCCATGAATCTACAAATATTTTCCTTCGAATACCTCTCAAACCGGTCGAATCTTAAAATTAGGGTTTACAAACTTATAGGTCAAGGATCTTTGTAGCCATGCAAGCTCTTCTCTCCGATGTTATTCAAGTTTCCAGGGTCTGTTTGACCTTCAAATGATGCTACTCGTGTATTCTTGTCAAAGAGTAGGCGAGTTGCATTATTTTGGGGTCTAAGCAGATGGATTGACGATGTTTACCTTAAATCAGTAATTTCTTCTTTCTTTATTGGTTCCTGCTGAGTGTTAGTTCCCTTTATTCTCCCTCATCTCTCATTCTTTTCTCTGGTCGATTCAACTAAGACTCGATTGGTTTTCTTGTGGGAATAAGTTATGTCCTTTTGTCCCTCGTTAGTTCTCTTATTTGTTTTGGTCCGCTAAAGTTTGGGTAATAAGATTGATTAGAATTTTGATTTCATCCTTTATTTGGCCGATTAGTTTGACTTAGTTAGGTCATTTTAATTCAATAACTTGGTTAATTCTCTGTATGGGTGTAAATTAGTCAATAACTTGGTTAAGGTGTTGAGTGTGGAAATCGTTTGGTATTTGTGTTTTCCTGTTCTTCCTGATGCTAACAGAATATTAGTTGGGTAGTTCACTACTTGGGTTTCAGTTTATCTTTGACCCGTTTGAAAGCAGCCCAGTTCTAATTTGGGCTTAAGCCATTGGGCCCTGACCCATTCTGATACTGAAGAGTAAATTCAGGGGTAGGCAGGGGTAATTTAGGGAACTCAGCTTAGGGAATCTTTGATGTAATTGATTTTAGAAGCCTCTAGTAGAGGTCTTAGGAGAATTTCATACTTTAGGTAGTAGAACTTGGGGAACAAGTCAAGAATCTAGGGACTCCTAAGCTAAAATGAAAACTTAAGAGGGGGGGGGGTAAAGGGAAAATAAAGGATCTGCAAAGCTGCCCTATGGCTGAACCTTTCAAGGAAAGAATTAGAGAGCAAAAAAAAACACAAAAAATCGGGCGGCTAAAAAACACAAAGAAAAATCACTGTTCTATTGGAAAATATTTGGGACATTTTTATAACATTGATTCTGAGACAGTTTTAAGAGAAAAAGTTTAGGAAATGATCTGAATCTGCTGGTATTCGAGTTTTCTGGTTCACCTTTGATTGGATTTTGGTTATGAGCTTTGTATGATATCACTGTGGGTTCAAAATTGGGGTTTTCTTTTGGTCTTGAGTTGAGTTTGGTATTTCGAGGTTGATTTCAACTTGAATCCGGGTTGATTGATCTTGAGTTACTATTCTATTGAATGTCTTGTTGTTGAATACTACTGCTTCTCACTGTTGATCCCCTCATCTCTCTATTATTTTGCTTGCCAGGTATCTCCTTAGCCTATGAACACTCACTAACTATTGGCTATGTAATTCGAGTGGAATTTGATGGAATACAAGCTATTTTGACTCAATGATTCTCTGTTCTTCTACAGTTTCATATCATGTTATGAATCTGCAGTGATTGGTGTTAAAATGAACTGATATTTGTATATTTTAAAGCTGGTTTTGAGTTTGGGGTTACATATTTAGTTTAATAGCCTGTCTGAAAGTTGTATGAACATGCTTTTGTAATTACCTTGTGACAAATGAAACTTATTCTGGCCAACGAGTACGTTTTATATATGCATCCACTATTGAACAAGTGTGAGATGTTCAAATTATGTTAACAGTTGTAGTATGATTTCCAGAAGTTTAGGTATAATTGGGGTTTTGTTCACAGCCCATAAGATTATCAGTGTTAGAAAAATAAGCATGCTTCATATATGTTTTATTTCAAGAAATTGATGCAGTTGAAGAATATTTGCATGAGCATGTCCTAATTGACATTCCTAAGGTTTGAGTAAAAATTTATCATGAATCGTATAGAACTTCGTGTTTGTTTAAGTTGTGGTCATTCTGAAGTAATCATCTAGTTTATTATTAATTTGAAAAATGGATTGGGATAGTGACCTTAGGGGTCACACTAGGTAATGGTTTACTTATAATATTTAAATTCAAGCATGGTTATTTTTGAGTTAAATGTCCAGATTCATGTTTGCTAGTCAGAATAATTCTATGGGGCTTCGTTTTTTTGAATTGATTTGTAGTTCTGTATTTGTCCTTTGAGATAAGATGGGGATTGGTTCAAACGGGATTGATCAATATTTTGTGGGTGCCATTGGAAAACCTGGGGTTTCGATCTCAAACCCCATCCGACTCAGCTTGGGCAATCTTGAAGATTTAGGCCATTTTGAGACTCCAGGCCCATAAGGCTCCAAAGTGGGGCCATAGGACCTCGCTTGGTCTTGGCTTTCCTTTCTTTCTCTTTTCATTCAAATGTCGTTGTTAGGCCCAACCCATAGCCTGAAACTGAAATGGGAAGACTCTACATAGCTTAATTTTAGATTCTCATCTGAATTTAGCTTTGGTTCCTTTGGCCTTTTAATTAATGGATCTTTGAATATATTGAGGTGGGCCACTCCAAATAAAATTGAAAAATTACGTGGCCATCTATAATTATGTCTTTAAAAAAAATTTAGAACTCGAGGCGTGCCGTTTAGCCAATTTCTGCATCCCTCGCAAAAGTTAATAATGCGTAGTTGCTTTAGGCGCGTGCTTTAATAATATTACATTCCTAAACTCAGGTGCGCATTTATGTGACCCAAATCAAAATCTCAACGACATTAAAATATATCAAAAATCGCTGGTGCATTTATGTGACGTGATTCGAGACGTGTATTGATGACATTGTAATTTTCATTAAAAAATAAATAAAAGCAGATAAAGGTTAAAATTTGCACATAGGTTCATAATTGTTTAAAAATCTGATAGATAAGCCAAATATAATAGTTGAGCGACCGTGCTAGAACCACGGAACCCGAAAATACCTAACACCTTCTTCCGGGTTAACAAAATTCCTTACCCAAATTCTTGGTTCGCGGACTGTTAAATAGAGTCATTGTTTTTCTCGATTCGGGATTCAACCGGTGACATGGGACACCATTAATCTCCCAAGTGGCGACTCTGAATATTAAATACATAAATCTAGTTTCAATTGTCCTTTAATTGGAAGAACTCCTTTACACCTCAGCGGGTGTAGGAAAAAAGAGGTGTGACATAGGTTATGACTCCATTATTTTTATGGTGATGTGTAGTTACCTGATCTTATCTGTAGCCGTGAAATCTCTATGTACTAAAGTAATTGAGCTATAAATCATGCTAGAGATCATGTTTAGGCTAATAGTGGCCGTTTCTTGCTATTGACTTATTGATTTCATTGAAATTTCGTACTTAGGTCATCTCCAACCTTACCCCCATCCCCCATAATATGGGAAAATTTTGGGGGAATTTAGCTCCAACTCTCCCCCATTTTGTCCCCAAAATGGGGAATGAATAATGTTCTCTCAAATATGGGGTTACACCGTTCATCTCCCTCACTACTATTTATAAAGTTATTATTATTTAATCTTTTAATTTATAATCTTTATATATACATAAATATCTTTATGTAATGTCTTTATAATATTAATATTATATCTTAACTTTGGTGTATAATTTTGATAAATTAATTTTCGTGCATTATTATTTTTATGTAAAATTATAAGTTAATTTTATTATAAGTTAATTAGTTAATCTATAATAATTGCTTACAAATTATATTATTTAAGATTTTGTGGAATTGTTTTAATTATGGAAATTACAAATTAATAAAAATAAAATATGGAATTTATTAATGGATATAAAAAAATAAAATTAAAATAAAAGATAATAATATAATATATAAGAGAGAGAAGAACATAAAAAAGTTTGAGAAAACAAATGGGGGAATGGTTGGAGTAAATTGTTCCCACAATGGGGGCCAAAAATGGGGTAAAGGTTGGAGATGCCCTTAGTCATATTCATTTAGTCCATATCATATCTCATTCTCTGTTGTTATTTATTAATATATTATATCATCATTTTCGGGCTAGTTTCATGACACTGTGAGCTCGTGAGAGAGAGAATGGAGAGATTAATAATTGAATGAGGTCGAGGACCTGATTATAAGTGATATTTATGGGATCGGGTTGCACGCCACAGTGGGTTTCACTGATTTATAATAACGCTTGGGCTGAAGGAGCCCCTCCGGAGTCTGCACACACACCGAATGAGTGCACTTGATTTTATATATATATATATATATATATATATATATATATATATATATATATATATATATATATATATATACTCCGTGGTGCCCAAGCCTTGAAGTCGGAATAAGCGCTGAAGATTAAGCATCAGACCCACTAGTCGGCTAAGCCTTTGAAGGCCGAGGGTATCCGGATTTTGGGATAGGATCTCCCCGGCCTGATATGGTGTGAGCCACAGGAAGTGAAGCATGAAATTGGTGACAAGTATAGTGTCCTAGCTTGGTTACTTGTCACCAGGAAGCACATCAGCAGATGCAGTTGATTCCTATATATATATATATGTGTGTGTGTGTGTGTGTGTGTGTGTGTGTGTGTGAGTGAGTGTGTTTGTGTGTGTATCAAGTTGCATGCCGCAACGAACCTTATGGATATATAAATGTGGATCGTGTTGCACGCCGCAACTAGCCTTTTGGATATATATGCGTGTGTGAATCGGGTTGCATGCTGCAATGTTATGGCTATATGTGGATCGGACTGCACGTCGTAACATGTATTGTACAGTGCTGAATGATTGAGTGTGTTGAGTATTGATAATGATGAGAGAGAATGCGATACAGTGAGATAGATTATTCTGAGAGTGTGAGTACATGAGTTCATCACTGAGATGTATTGCATTTGACATGGGTACTTGAGATACATGCATAGAGATCCATTTTCTTTTCCTATCCGGTTTTGATGGCATTCATGATTTTACCTATATTTTGACATGTAGGCATATATATGTACTTTCCTCATGTTATCTGAAAATAAACATCTTATTTATTGTTGAAAGGACTTTTGGGGAAATCACAGTTTTCAAGATTACTCATATTTTCTTGGCAATTTCGGTAAAAGACTTGGGTCTTCATTGAGATACTTGAAAAGTATGCCTATTTTTTGGAACTGTAAACGAGCTGAGCATTCTATTTCTAAGATATTTCCTTTATTAATGCACTATGTTGTTATAAATTGTTGTTGGCTATTTGTTTCAGACCTGAACTTGTTCCAGCTCGTCACTACTTTTAACCTAGGTTAGGTTTGTTACTTATTGAGTACATGTGGTCCGTTGTACTCATACTACACTTCTGCACCTTGCGTACAGATATTGAATGATGATGTTATTGCGTATGGCGGGAGCTGGATCGAAAGTCGTACATGCGTTACAATCACAACTGCCTCTTGTTCTTAGTACCTTTAAGATTATGAATCTGTTTATGATTATTCGAACAAATGATAAATTTTTAATTTCATACCAGCGTTGTAAATTCTAATCTTAGAAGTTCATGATTTGTATTGCTAGTCCTTGGAAAAATTCTTGTATTAAACAGTTATATTATCATTTCTTCTCTTAACAAGTCTTATTAAATTGGATAGTTGTTAATTAGCTTACCTATCTGGTTAGGTTAGGTTAGGTGATATCACAACTAGTTGGATTTTGGGTCGTGATAAATAAGCAAAAATAATCCTGGAATAAATATTTAGCACTGCCTTTATCCCTTGTTTGGATACTAATTTTGGGATAAATTAAACTAGAATACGTTATACCTGCCAGATGGTGGAATAATAATCCCATGATAAGTTATCATATAATAAAGTAGTAAAATTGATAATCCGAAGATTAATACAAATTACCAGACAATCAATAAGAAATAATAATAGAAGAACTAATCTCAACATAACTAATCCTAAAATAATTTATCTTTAAACTATGTTATAAGTGAGAATTATTTAGGGTTTGTTTCGAAAGCCACCCAGTAATTGGAATTGGTGTATTCCTAGGGGAATAATTACACTGTAACGATCCAACTGGTCATTTTGCAATTTAGAATCCCCTTCCCTTAAATAAAACTTCCCGCACTTGGTTTAGCTGATTTATAACTTGCGGGGATGGGTGGTTCGAAAGTTGGAAGAGTTTTGAGTAAGAATATGTCCATTTGCTTCTTTAAGATTTCATTAAAAGGTCAAGTTTGACTTCGGTCAACTTTCTTGGAAAGTGAACACGAATTCATAATTTGACGGTCCTCGAGGGTCTGTGGAAAAATATGGGAGCTGGGCGTATGTCCGAAATCTAATTTGAGGTCCCTAGCCCAAGTAATGAATTTTTATATGAATTTGTTAAATGGGAGTTTTAAAGAATTAAAAATACTGAGTACTCATTGATTTCTTAGATATTGGGCTGGAATTTTGGTTCCGAAATTTGGTACAGGTCTGAAATATCAGATAAGACTTACCCGTAAAATTTGATGTCAGTCCGGGTTGTTTAAGGGCTTTTGACCCGTTAGAAGAGAATAAAGAACTTGAAGTTCAATAGTTTTATTCGTTTGGTTTTAGGACGTGATTCCTATATTTAACGTTGTTTTGAGTGATCTGAGGGTTTGAGTCGGTCCGCCTCATGATTTAAGACTTGTTGGTATGTTCAGGCGGGGTCGGGAGCCCCGAGCGTCAAACGATCGAGGCTCGAGTGAAGTTAAGAATTAAAGAAATAGCTGAAGGCTTGCTGCTTCTGTCATAACCGCATCTACAGTTCTTGGACCACAGATGCGGCCATTTGGCAGGCCCAGGGGAAACCACAGAAGCGATTCCATTAACGCAGTCCCCAGACCGCAGAAGCGGTCCAGCCGCTTAAGCCTAGAGCTGCAGATGCAGCCTCTTTTCCGCAGGAGCGAGAGCGTAGATGCGGTCCCCAAGCCGCAAAAGTGGAAATCCCTGGGCAATGAACTCTTTTAATTCGAGCTCAAGATCATTTATTTCATATACTACACCACACTTAGGAGATTTGGGGACTTCCAAAGAGAGAGTTTCCACACATCATCACAAGGTAAGTAATTTCCACTCCCTCTTAGTTTAAATACATGAACAATAGGTAGATTAATCACTAAAACTAAGTAAAATCAAAAGTTAGATCTAGACCTAGGGTTTTAATAAAAATACAATTTAATCATGTAATTTTCTATGTAATGAATTAGAATTCATAGATTATTGATCCTTAGGTTATAGATTACAACTTCCTTCGAAAAATCTCGAAATCCAGGCACATGGGCCCGGGTCGAAATTTAGGAGACTTGTGTTAATGGTTGGAAAAATTCTTAAATATCTAGAATTCAATCTGATGAGGTTATATTAATTAGTTCTTACTTCGTTTAATTAGTTTGGGATTGTTCGGCTTCAGATTAAGGACTTGGGCTCATTCTTGGAAATTGAAATTGCACTTTGGAGCGAGGTGAGTCTCCTTTCTAATATTTTAAGAGGGAAATGTCCACATAGGTATAATAATTGACTAAATTACCTTTATATGCGGGGGATATGTACGTATTGGTGACGAGAGTCCATGCATAGCGACGTATATGCTAAGTCTGGGTTGTCTAGTGCCCAAAAGCATGTTTTATGTGATGTACTGGAAACTTGATGTTGAATTTGGAACTTGTATGAATTATTTGATTAAGGTAAATGCTATTAATAAGGTAATTTCTATATTGTTTCATCCTTAAAAGGAGAATTAGGCTTTACTGTGATATATTGCTCCTCAGATATAAGTTATTTCTTGTTTATGATATTCTCATTTATGTTTGACTGCGTTGCACGGATGATTCACGAGCGGGGTAATAGATGCATCTATGGTTCGAGTCGTTCAACCCTCGGCAGTGCATATTTATTTTTGTGTTGGATCGGGCGGTACGTTCCTGGTGATTATTTTCGCATGAGTTATTTAGCTTTCTACTTGTGGGTTAAACTTCATAATTGTTTTAATATATACAAACGAACACTCTTCATGGAACGTTAAAGGAAGAATTTTTGTTTCATACTTGTTATTTTTATGACTTGAGTTACTATTGTTTATTATAAATTCTTCTCATTTTACTTGACCTTGGTAAGTATCAAGTCGAGTTCTCGTCTCTACTTCTTCGAGATTAGACGGGATACTTACTGGGTACATGTTGTTTATGTACTCATGCTACACTTATGTAATTAAATTTACATGATCTGAGGCAGGTGGATCTGGATATCCTTTTAGTGCGCATCAGTGAGAACATTTGGGACTTCTACGATGAGTTGTTTCCCTTCATGTTGATCCGCAGCCGAAGAAGTCTTTATTTGTACTTTTATTTTTTGTCTATCTTGATTTGGACAGTAGGATATTATATTATTCTTTTGTGTATATTCTACTAGAAGCATGTAGCTTGTGACACCAAGTTCTGGCACACACATTGGTAGACTTATTTTGGATTGTAATATTATGTTACTTACAGTATCTATCTCTTTTAGTCTTAAATACAAATTGGAATGGTTATTTCACTTAAATCCTAATAAAATAAATATAAGATGATAGAAGTGTTTTGCAGTGGCTTGCTTGGTAATGGTGTCAGGCGCCCTCACATGCAAGACTATTTCACTAGTGATGCCAGGATTTCTGAGGTTGGAGTGGAAGGGTTCCACAGTTGATATGCCTAACAGGGTTATTTCCTTCCTAAAGGCTCATCGCATGGTTGAGAAAGGGTGTTTGGCTTATTTAGCTTATGTTTGAGACACCACTGCAGAGTCTTCGACGATTGATTTAGTGCTAGTAGTCCGAGAGTTCACCGATGTTTTTCCTTCTGATCTTCCCGGCATGCCTCTGGATCGTGATATTGATTTCTGTATCGATTTGTCTCCAGGCACTCAGCCTATATCTACTCCACCATACCTTATAGCTCCTACGGAGTTGAAGTAGTAGCTAGAGGAGTTGTTAGCAAAGGGGTTTGTTAGGCCCAGTGTATCGCCTTGGGGTGCATCAGTACTATTTGTGAAGAAAAAGGATGGGACTATGCAGATATGCATCGATTACCGCCAGATTAACAAAGTCACCATAAAGAACAAGTATCCATTGCCCCGTATTGATGATTTGTTTGACTAGTTGAAGGGTGCTAGGGTGTTCTCTAAGATTGACTTGAGGTTAGGGTATCATCAGCTGAATATTCGGGATTCAAATGTTCCAAAGACTGCATTCAGGACTAGATATGGCTACTATGCGTTCTAGGTGATGTTATTTGGCTTGACTAATGCTCCAGCGGCATTTATGGATTTGATGAACATGGTGTTTAGGCCTTATATTAATTCCTTTGTTATCGTCTTCATTGACGACATTGTGATATACTCACGTAGCTTAGGGGAGCACGAGCAACATTTGAGAGTAGTGCTTCAGACCTTGCGAGAACAGAAGTTATATGCTAAGTTCTCCAAGTGTGAGTTTTGGCTAGAGTCAGTGGCATTCTTGGGGCATGTAGTGTCTGGTGATGGTATTAAAGTGGATCCCAAGAAGATTGAGGCAGTTCAGATTTGGCCACGTCCTACTTCAGTGATTGATATCAGGAGTTTCTTAGGGTTAGCATGTTATTACCAGTGATCTGTCCAGGGCTTTTCATCTATTGCATCACCTCTGACCAGGTTGACCCAAAAGGGTGCTCCATTCCGTTGGTCTGATAATTGTGAGGAGGCCTTCCAAAAGCTCAAGACAACTTTGACTACAACACTAGTTCTTGTATTGTCTTCCAATTCAGGGATGTATAGGGTATATTGTGACGCTTCCCGCATTGGCTTGGTATGTGTATTAATGTAGGAGGTATGAGCTATTTCATATGCTCCACGTCAGCTGAAGGTCCATGAGAATAATTACCATGTGCACGATCTAGAGTTGGTGGTGATTTTTCATGCTCTTAAGATATGGAGGCATTATTTGTATGGTGCTTCATATGAGGTTTACACCGACCATCGCAGCTTGCAACATTTCTTCATGCAAATGGATCTTAATTTGAGGCAGCGCAGGTGGCTTGAGTTACTAAAGGATTATGACATTGCCATTCTTTATCATCCAGGCAAGGCAAGGCGCAGTCGGCTTGGGTAGCCTAGCATTCATTCCGGTAGAGGAGAGGCCACTATCCTTGGACATTCAATCATTAGCTAACAGACTTGTCAGGTTGGACATTTCAGAGCCCATCCGAGTTCTAGCATGTGTGGTTGCTCAGTCTTCGTTGTTGGGGATATTAAGGCCCGACAGTTCGATGATCCATATTTAGCAGTTCTTAGGAAAATGGTACTTCAGGGAGGTGCCAAGGAGCTTTCTATTTGGCAAGGATGGTGTGTTACGACTTCAGGTTCGTCTATGTGTTCCTAATGTTGATGGCTTGAGAGAGAGGATTCTAGAGGAGGACCACAACTCTAGGTATTTCATTCATCCAGGTGCCCCGAAGATGTATCGTGACTTGAGGCAGCGTTACTGGTGGTGTAGGATGAAGAAGGATATCGTGGAGTATGTAGCTAGATGTTTGAATTGACAGCAGGTCAAGTATGAGCATCAGAGTCCAGGTGGCCTGCTTCAGTAAATGCCCATTCCTGAGTGTAAGTGGGAGCACATCACCATGGATTTCGTAGTTGGGTTGTCACGAACTTTGCGGAAGGTAGATTCAGTGTGGGTCATTGTGGATAGGTTGACCAAGTCGGCTCACTTCATTCCAGTGGCGACTACTTATACAGCGGAGACATATGCTCAAATTTATATTTGAGAGATAGTTAGGTTGCACAGTATGTCAGTTTCCATCATATCAGATAGAGGCCCTCAGTTCACTTCCCATTTCTGGAGAGCAGTTCAATCCCGCATAGAGCTTAGCACAACATTCCATCCTCAGACTGACGGGCAGTCGGAGCGGACATTTCAGATTTTAGAGGATATTCTTAGAGCATGTATGATTGACTTTGGAGGGAAGTGGGACCAGTTCTTACCTTTAGTAGAGTTTGCATACAATAACAACTATCAGTCCAGCATAGAGATGACCCCGTATTTATATGGTCGGTGTTATCATTCTCCTATCAGGTGGTTTGGGCCTGGTGAGGCTAAGTTACTTGGTACTGATTTGGTACATGATGCCTTGGATAAGGTAAAGTTGATTCAGGAGAGGCTCCATGCAGCTCAGTCCAGACAGAAGAGTTACACGGATCAGAAGACGTGTGATGTATCATTCATGATTGGCGATAAAGTTCTCTTGAAAGTCTCGCTAATAAAGGGCATTATGAGGTTCGGGAAGAAGGACAAGCTAAGCCCAAGGTTTATTGGTCCCTTTAAGGTGTTGAGGCGAGTTGGGGAGGTTGCCTATGAGCTTGCTTTACCTCCTAGTTTATTGGGAGTTCATCCAGTTTTTCATGTATCTATGCTTCGGAAGTATCATGCCGACCTATCGCATGTGTTGGACTCCATTACCATTTATTTAGATGAGAGTTTGGGCTACGAGGAGGATCCAGTTGCGATTATTGATAGACATGATCGCCAGTAGAGGTCCAAGAGTATTTCTACGGTGAGGGTCCAGTGGAGGGGCCAATCGGTTGAGGAGCCGACCTGGGAGTCCAAGGAGGACATGGGGAGCAGATATCCCCACTTATTCAACAGTCCAGGTACTTTTCTATGTCCGTTCGAGGACGAACATTTGTTTAAGAGATGGAGAATGTAATGACCCGACTAGTCATTTTGAATTTTAGAACCCGTTCCCTTAAATAAAACTTCTCGCGCTTGTTTTAGATAATTTATAACTTGCGGGGACGGGTGGTTCGGAAGTTGGAAGAGTTTTGAGTAAGAATATGTCTATTTGCTTCTTTAAGATTTCCTTAAAAGGCCAAGTTTGACTTCGGTCAACTTTCTTGGAAAACAAACCAAATTTGTGATTTGACGGTCCTAGAGGGTCTGTGGAAAAATATGGGACCGGGCCGTATGTCCGAAATAGAATTCCGGGAACCCTAGCCCGACTAATAAATTTTTTTGTGAGATTGTTAAATAAGAGTTTTAAAGAATTAAAGAAACTAAGTATTCATTTATTTCCTAGGTATCGGGCTCAGATGTTTCATTTGGTTTTAGGACGTGATTCCTACATTTAGCATTATTTTGAGTGATCTGAGGGTTCGAGTAGGTCCGCCTCATGATTTCAAACTTGTTAATATGTTCGAGCGGGGCTTGGGAGCCCCGAGCGTCAAACGATCGAGGCTCGAGTGAAGTTAAGAATTGAAGAATTAGCTGAAGGCATGCTGCTTCTGTCATAACCGCATCTGCGGTTCTAGGACCACAGATACTGACATTTGATCGCAGAAGCGGCCAAGGGAAAGCCCAGGGGAAATTGCAGAAGCGGCCTAGAAACCGCAGAAGCGGTTCCACAAAAACGGTCCCCAGATCATAGATGCGGCCTCTTTTCCACTGGAGCAGGACCGCAAGCCGCAGAAGCGGAAATCGCTGGGCAGTGAGCTCTTTTTATCGAGCTCAAGATTATTTATTTCATACACTACACTACACTTAGGCAATTTGGGGGCTTCCAAAGAGAGGGTTTCCACACATCATCACAAGGTAAGTAATTTTCATTCCCCCTTAGTGTAAATACATGAACACTAGGTAGATTAAACACTAAAAACTAAGTAAAATCAAGGGTTAGAGCTTGACCTAGGAATTTAATAAAAATAAGATTTAATCATGTAATTTGCTATGTAATGAATTAGAAATCATAGATTATTGATCCTTAGGTTATAAAAAACAACTTACTTAAAAAATCTCGAAATTCGAGCATGTGGGCCCGGTGTCAAAATTTAGGAGACTTGTGTTAATGGTTGGTAAATTTCTTAAATAGCTCGAATTTGATCTTGTGAGGTTATATTAATTAGTTCTTACTTCATTTAATTAGTTTGGGATTGCTCGGCTTCGAATTAAAGACTTGGGCTCATACTTGGAAATTGGAAGTGCACTTTGGAGCGAGGTGAGTCTCCTTTCTAACCTTATAAGAGAGAAATGTACCCATAGATATAATAATTGACTAAATTTCCTTTATATGTGGGGGCTACATACTTACTAGGTGACGAGAGTCCATGTGTAGAGACATATATGCTAAGTCCGGGTAGTCTAGGGCCCAAAAGCATATTTTATGTGATGTACTGGCAACTTGATGTTGAGTTTGGAACTTGTATGAATTATTTGATTAAGGTAAATGCTACTAGTAAGGTAATTTCTGTACTGTTTCAACCTTGAAAGGAGAACTTAGACTTTCCTGTGATATATTGCTCCTCAGATATAATTTATTGTCTGCTTTTGATATTCTCATTTATGTTTGACTGGATTGCACGGATTATTCACGAGCAGGGTAATAAATGCATCTATGGTTCGAGCCGTTTGACCCTCGGCAATGCACATTTATTTTTATGTTAGATCAGGCCGTACGTTCCTCGGTGATTATTTGCCCATGAGTTATTTAGCTTTCTGCTTGTGGGTTAAACTTCATAATTGTTTTAATATATACAAACGAACACTCTTCATGGAAGGTTAAAGGAAGAATTTTTGTTTAATACTTGTTATTTTTATGACTTGAGTTATTCTTGCTTATTATAAATTCTTCTCATTTTACTTGACCTTAGTAAGAATCAAGTCGGCCTCTCGTCTCTACTTCTTCGAGATTAGACGGGATACTTACTGGGTACATAATGTTTATGTACTCATGCTACACTTCTGTACTTAAATGTATAGGATCTGAGGCAGGTGGATTTGGATATCCTTCTGGCACGCATTAATGAGCACATTTGGGACTTCTACGGTGAGTTGCTTCTCCTTCATGCTGACCCGCAGCCGAAGAAGTCTTTTTTTTGTACGTTTGTTTACTGTCTATCCTGATTCGGACAGTAGGGTTGTGTATTATTCTTTTGTGTATATTCTACTAGTCGTCCGTAGTTTGTGACACCAGGTTCTGGCACACATATTGGTAGACTTTATTTGAATTTGTAATATTATGTTACTTATAGTATCTATCTCTTTTAGTCTTAAATCCAAATTGGAATGGTTATTTCGCTTAAATCCTGATAAAATAAATATAAGGTGTTAGAAATGTTCCGTAGTGGCTTGCCTGACAACGGTGTCAGGCATCCTCACAACCTATTATGGAAATGGATCGTGACACACAATATAGTAATTGCTTTGACTTATTTTTTTGTCATAACGTGATTACAGCGTAATTACAAGCGTATTATTTGGTTGCACAAGGATAATTACACACTTAGATTAAATTTTAAATGAATTATTATCAAAATTAAAAGTTAATATGATGAATACATGCATATAAATAAGTTTTTATACGATGATGTAAGATTTGGTATTTATGTATATTTTTTCTTAAATATGCATTAATTAGTAATCATATGTTTATAAATAATATTAAAAATAATTAATATATATTTCAAATTAATAATATTTAGTTTCATTAATTAAAAAAACTAAAAACGTACTATTTTTATGGAATGCATGTTTGATAAAATAAATTAATATTTAAAATTATTTTCAAATATAGAGTATCTTATTCCTCATTAGATGAACTAATGAAAAAATAATGTTACATAAATTGCAATGAAAAATAATGGTGTAATATTAATATTTTAAAGGAGGGCGGAGCTTGGAGAAGTTCTGGGGAAGCGGATGCTACGTGGTTAGAGACGGCGAACTTGGTTAGGGAGGTAGCACGGGATGTGCTCGGGGTAGCCAAGGGTTATTCAGGCAGACATCAGGGTGACTGGTGGTGGAACGAGGTAGTCCAAGGAAAAGTGGAGGTGAAGAAGGCGGAATTTGCTAAGATGACACGGAGCACGAGCGAGTAAGAACGGAGAGCGAATAGGGAAATCTACAAGGCGGCGCGGAAAGAAGCAAAGATGGCGGTTACGGAAGCCAAAAACGAGGCGTTTGGTCGCATGTACGAGGAATTAGGGGAGAAAGGCGGGGACAATGAAGTTATTCCGGTTAGCTAAAGCAAGGTAAAGAAAGGCGCGTGATCTTGACCAAATTAGGTGCATCAAGGGCGAGGATGGTAGAGTTCTGATGGGGGAGTCTCAAGTCAAGTAGAGGTGGCAGGCGTACTTTCGAGACTTACTTAACGAGGAGGGGGATCGTAACATAGAGCTAGGGGAGTTGGGGCATTCAGAGCAACATAGAAACCTTGGGTACTGCAGGCGCATTAGAGCGGATGAGGTCATGGAGGCTTTGCGTAGGAAGAGTAGGGGTCGAGCGACCGGGCCTGACGAGATCCCGTGGGTAGGCCAGGAGTGGAGTGGCTCTGCAGGTTGTTCAATGAGATCTTCAGGACCAAAAGGATGTCGGAGGAGTGGAGGTGGAGTACAGTGGTGCCCTTGTACAAGAACAAAGGTGACATCCAGTGTTGCAACAACTATAGGGGTATCAAATTAATAAGTCACACCATGAAGGTTTGGGAGCGGGTGATTGAGGCGAGGGTGAGGGAGATGACATCTATATCTGTGAACTAGTTCGGTTTCATGCCGGATCGCTCCACTACAAAAGCTATCCACCTAGTCAGGAGGCTGGTGGAGCAGTTCGGGGATAAGAAGAAGGACCTGCACATGGTGCTTATCGACTTGGAGAAAGCGTATGACAAGGTCCCGAGGGAGGTGCTATGGAGGTGCTTGGAGTCGCAGAGCGTGCCAGAAGCCTACATCAGAGTAATCAAGGACATGTACGATGGAGCTAAGACTAGGGTCAGGACGGTGGGTGGCGACTCAGACCATTTTCCAGTGGTTATGGGGCTCCATCAAGGATCGACGCTTAGCCCTCTCTTGTTTGCCTTGGTGATGGATGCTCTAACCCGTCATATTCAAGGGAATGTGCCTTGGTGTATGTTATTTGCTGATGGCATAGTTTTGATAGACGAGACGAGGGTCGATATTAATGAGAGGTTAGAGGTATGGAGACAGACTCTCGAGTCTAAGGGTTTCAAAATAAGCAGATCTAAGACAGAATACCTGGAGTGCAAGTTTAGCGCAGAACCGAGTGAAGTAGGCGGAGACGTGATGATTGGATCTCAGGTCATCGCCAGGAGGGACAATATCAGATATCTTGGTTCGATGATTCAGGGGGACGGAGAGATTGACGGGGACGTCACTCATCGTATAAGAGCGGGATGGTCAAAGTGGAGGCTTGCATCAGCAGTCCTGTGTGACAAGAAAATTCCACATAAACTCAAGGGAAAATTTTATAGAGCTGTAGTTAGACCTGCCATGTTGTATGGGGCGGAGTGTTGGCCAGTGAAGAACTCTCGTGTTCAGAGAATGAAGGTTGCGGAGATGTGGATGCTCAGGTGGATGTGGGGGCTCACCAGGTTAGATAAGATTAAGAATGAAGTTATTCGAGAGAAGGTGGGGGTGGCCCCGGTGGATGAGAAGATGCGAGAAGCGAGGCTGAGGTGGTTCGCACATGTGCGGAGGAGAAGTCCTGATGCCCCGGTGAGGAGTTGTGAGCGGCTGGCGATGGTCGGCGTACGACGAGGCAGATGGAGGCCTAAGAGGTATTGGGGAGAGGTGATTAAGCAAGACATGGCTACAATGCGGGTTTCTGAGGACATGACCCTTGATAGGAAAGTCTGGAGGCCTAGTATCAGGGTTGTAGGATAAGGGTCTCTAGAGTTTTTCGTACTCCTCACCCGGGGTTGGGTGAGGCTTGGTAGGGCTATTCATAGATGATTTGTGTATTGGACTGTGTCCCCCTTATGGTAGTTACTTATGGTAGTTACTGTCTGATATTATTGCATGCTATTTTATTTATGGTTCTTATGTTTATATAATTATTTACGCTATTTCTGCTGAAGTTACTAATGCTCTTTTGTTTTTGTTTTTGTTGTTCCTTTCCTTCACTGAGCCAAGAGTCGATTGGAAATAGTCTTTCTGCCCTTTCGGGTAGGGGTAAGGCCCGCCTCTCGCCATATCTTATTTGGTGGGACTATAATGGATAGTTGTTGTTGTAAAGGAGGACAAGAAAATGGACTAGTTGGAGCGTATATTGGGTAGAGAAGTGAAAAAACCTAAAATCACACCAATTGCTCTCCCAATTTCTCAACTTGACCCTCATTTTCTTGTTTCTTCTTCACACAAAAAGCATCAGCACCTGCACAATCATCATTCTCTTTCTCTGGTAAAAAAGACATGACAATTTGCATTATTTTTGCCCAATTGAAACCCCTCCTCTTCACATGCTTTTCCTCATCAGAAAATGTGTTTTTGTTCATCATTCTCCTTCTTGTTGGCCCTCCAAACCCTTGTGATTGATCTCTCTCCCTTACCCTATATTCACTTTCCATATATACATATATACACACACACTCTCGCTCTCTTCTTAACGCATAGCTACCACTCAACTTCTCTCGATCTGTTTTCTAGGACATACTCCTTAGTTTTCAACAAGTAAGAACCCCATAATTCACCTTTGTTTTTTTTATTATCCCCAACCCCTTTCTGGGTCAGAGTATCAGAGCTGATGCCTTTATGAAGTGTGATTAATGTAGCAAAATAAGATTCTTCTGCATGCTCTATTTTATCGTTGACTTTTTAGATTTTCGTACTTTTATTTGGGCATGTGTATTATTAATAGGTTACTTGGTATAGATATTGGGGTATTGAGGATTTAAATGTTCAAAATTGAGGCTTAGTGGTAGTAGTAGTAGTACTTGTGGTACTAGGTTTTGGTGCTGATTTTTACGTCTGGTTTCTTCCCTTTTGTGGTTAATTGATGTCAAAGTAGTGTGCTTTTCTTAGTCTGTAACATAAACATTGCTTTTCCGGTTTTGAATGCCAAGTATGTTTTGGTTTTGTGTTAAACTTTTGTGTACAATATGATTTAGTCTTCCGCATAATATATGTTGGAATCTTACTATATAATTGTTTAAATGTTGAGGGCGCAAGCTCGAAT
Organism: Nicotiana benthamiana; assembly: GCA_034376525.1. NCBI lineage: Eukaryota > Viridiplantae > Streptophyta > Magnoliopsida > Solanales > Solanaceae > Nicotiana > Nicotiana benthamiana. The sequence goes on along the minus strand of CM067339.1, from coordinate 40,835,524 downwards.
AAAAGAGGGTGTTGTAGGCTGACTGCCCTGTAAAAGTAGTCTAATTCCTCTGAATTCAATTACTGACCCTATAACTAGTTTGGGGTTGAGGCATAATTGATTGAGATTCTTTGATAACATTGTTGATAATTTTATAAAATTGCGGTAAATTGATTCTTACCAATGGTTGTTGCAGAAATGAAAAGAGCAGCATACTATAGTGCTGTACCCCAAATGCAGGATCTTTGGCCTATCAAGAAGGCTCTCACATTGTCTGATGTAGATATCACTCATCCATTTCTCACTTTGTCTCGGCAACAAGTAGAGAACCACATTGTATTGCACATGACAACACAACAACAAGACCATTTGAGAGCCCAAGGCCAAGTAGATTTTAATGCCCGAGACGATGATACAGGTGAGATGTATGTGATGAAGTTGAAATGGCGGGGAAGCTATTACAATCTTATTGGTAAGTGGGGCAGAATCGTGCGAGGGAAAGGACTTGATGTTGGGCAAGAGATTAAAGTACGTTGGGAAAATGGGTGCTTACACTTCTCGGTCCCGCAGCAGCAGATCGTTGCAGTCCCCCCAATTCGGATGGTGGCAGCACCCGTGGTGCAGGACCACTGGCCCATTAAGAAGATCTTGACACTCTCTGATGTAGACACTAATCATCCATTTCTCCCTCTGCCCCGTCGGTTAGTTGAGGATCATATTCTTGTGCATTGGACAGCTCAGCAACAAGAACAACTGAGAAAGGAGGAGCCTGTGAATGTAAATGCCCTAGATTATGATACCGGCGAAGGTTATATAATGAAATTTAAGTGGAGGGGAAATTACTATAACCTTATTGGGAAATGGGGAACAATAATTCGGCAGAAGGGACTTGGTGTTGGGAAAGAGATCAGGTTGCGTTGGGCGAATGAATGCTTGTTCTTCTCAGTTCCCCAGGAGCGGTATGTTGCCATGGCTTCGGGGATGGATAATTGGCCTATTAAGAAGGCACTTACATTGTCGGATGTGGATACCAATCATCCATTTCTTACTTTGCCCGGCAAGGCTGTTGAAGATCATATTCTGTTTTACTGGTCACAGCAAGCCCGAGAACAACTGAGAAATGAACATCAGATAAATATTAATGCTCGAGATGATGACACTGGTGATCCTTATTTGATGAAGTTAAGATGGCGGGGAAGTTACTATAATCTCATTGGAAAATGGGGAAAAATCATTAGAGGGAAAAAACTCCAGGTTGGTATAGAGATCAGACTACGATGGGAAAATGGATGCTTATTCTTCTCAGTTCCTCAATTGTAGCAGTGGCGCCAACCTGTAGATGTAGGAGAACTACCAATTTGCTTTTCCCATTTCACGTGTCATTTCAACAGGGAATGCGCATTGGAAATTAAAATTATTTCAGGAAATAATTCATTGAAGTAGATGGTTTAGCAGAGCTGGAACTAAAACTATCCAGGCAGCAAGTGACTGGCACATGGGACTGACCAAGCACAAATCTTATCAGGTGATGCACCGCAATGCAACAGTTTTACTTAAACTACTCCTTTGAGGGTGTAACAAGTGGCACCTTTGCTCCTGCTATTGTTCCACCCCTACCTTGCTTTTTGTGTGTAATTTGGATTAGTCAATTTGATGTTATGGAATTGGTTTTCATTCATTTGATCTTGATATTCCCCTTCATTTCATCCAAATATTTCCAGCTTGTAAGGCTATGGCTCTCTTATTTCCTAATCATGTTTGATTCTTCAGTAGAATTGAAAAGGCGTTAATGCAACTTTTTTTCATCAATAAAAGTTATGATGACTTATAAAAAATAAAGTAAATGAAATGCAACTTCTTTTCATCTTCATATGATTTTTCCTGCTTATTATTTTTCACGTTTTTTTGTGATCAGCAGTGGTAATATTTATCGATTTCAGCAGCACTAAGATGGTACTGCGAGTGATCCACATCTGAAAAGCAAAAAAGAGGGTCAATGGCTCAACTATTTCGGGGGCCAGCATAATCTAACAGTGTTTCAGCATCATTTAAATGTTTCAAATTACACCAACAAAGCAATTAAAGTTAGCACTCAGCTTTGATCTTCAAGATTGAGTTAATCTTCCTTTCAAAATACCTTCTATTTCTTTCTTTTGTAATGTCCACAATATACATGCTGGAATAGTGGGCCAACTTGTTTCTCAAACCCTTGTTTCTACATATGTTGTTCCAACATTCATGCAGCTCAGTGAAAATATTCATACCAGTTCCATAATACTCGCAAATAGATGCCAGATCTGTGTAAGGCTGTAGAGCAATGTAGACGCAAATGATTGGAACTTTCAGTTTTTCTCCACACATGTAGAACCTATACTGAGTTCTCTTCTTTATAAGTTTTTTCTTGAGTCAGACAAGCTTCCTGAGCAACCAAGCACTCTAGGAAGCCACTTTATTGAGTGCTTTTGATATCCGTATCTGCTTCAATGGTCATCGACCAATCTGGTCTGGTCCTCTCATCGGAACTGAATTGATGTGACTCTGAAGATTCCTTTGTTTTGTGCTTCGCAAGACAGCTGGTCTGATCCATCAGAGAAACCTCGGGAGGAGCCCAAGACATTGAAGAAATTTATCATGCTTCCTATTTCCCAATCATTGAAGTTCCTTCTAAACATGACAATCAATTTGGTCCTTTACTTTTTGCCAGGTTAAGATTAATATCTTGTGCCTGAGACACAACATTGGGTATTGTTCTTTTAGAGGAGAATGCACTAACCAATTGTCGTGCCAGAGAGAAACATTTCTCCCATTTCCAACTTTGTACTCAATGTTTTCAGCAAAGAGTGGCCACCGTGATCTGATGCATTTCCACATCCCATGTAGTTCAGATCTCAGGTTTGTACCCAATTCATTTGATAGCCCGATATTCTCATTGATCATTGTTCTCCATAGAGTTTCTTCATCAAAAGTAAATCTCCATAGCCACTTCATGACGATGTTCTTATTCTATACTCCTAAGTTTTTTATTTGCATTCCTCATCCTCTTTCCTTGTGACAGGCATGGAAAATAAGGACATGTATGAATAGAGTTCAAAATATTGTTGATTAGAATCAAATGACCTCCCATTGACAATATTGTCTCTTCCAACTGGTTAGCCTTTTCTCACATTTTTCACCCATTTCATATTGCATCTTACCTGTGTTTTGCTCCAAGAGGAAGGCCCAGATATGTAGTTGGTAAACTTTCTATTCTGCAATCCAAAGTATTTGCTAATTCCTCCATGTTTTGGAATTCATGACCAGAAGAAGCTTTCTTTTCCCCCAGTCAATGCGAGGCTCTAACACTGCCTCAAGTTATCATCTTCATAAAATGTTGAGTTGCTGAGATTGTTTTGATATTCTCTGGATACATTGAAACCCTTTATCCATCCTTCCTGTACAGCTGTCCTGAGCGTCCTACTTAAACCCTCCATTACCAACATAAAAAGAAAGTGGAGTGAGGGTCCCCTTGCCTGATACCCCTTTCAGTGACAAGAAAAGCCTTTTGATATCTCATTGATGAGAATAGAGAGTTTGAATGTGCTGATTTGATGTCTTATCCAACAACAACAACAACAACTACCCAGTAAAATCCCATACAGTGGGGTTTGGGGAGGGTATTGTGCACGCAGACCTTACCCCTGCCCCGATAGGGTAGAGAGGCTGTTTCTGATAAACTCTCGGCTCAGAATGACGAAAATAAAAGAGAACAAGGAAAACAAGAGAAGAAAAGAAAAGAGAATTCATTAGGAGCTCTAGTAAAAATCGTTATAGTAACAGAAGCATAGAAAAACAAAAGATGAATGACATGCAGTAACAATAACTAGAGTCTAAAGCATCTAACATAAACCTCAAGAATAGTGTGGGTTAAACACAAATTACAAGCCATCTGGGATCAACCTTAATCTAACCTCTCCTCACCCCCGGTATGCAACAAGGGAAGCACCACTAGCCCTATCCTACAACTCTAATGTTCGTCCTCCATGCCTTCCTATCAAGGGTCATGTCCTCGGAAATCTGCAGACGTACCATTTCCTGCCTCTACCTCTTCTCATACCCACCATGGTCAACCGCTCGCACCTCCTCACCGGAGCATCGATTTCTCTCCTCTGCACGTGCCCAAACCATCTGAGCCTCGCTTCCCGTGTCTTGTCATCCACAAAAGCGATGCCCACCTTCCTCCGAATATCTCCTGATCTTGTCTATCCTAGTGTGTCCGCACATTCACTTCAGCATCCGCATCTCTGCTACTTTCAACCTCTGGATATGGGAGTTCTTAACCGTCCAGCACTCTGACCCATACAACATAGCCGGTCTAACCACAGATCTATAAAACTTACCTTTGATTCTCAGTGGCACTTTCTTATCACACAAGACTCCAGACGCAACATCCATTTCATCCATCCTGCCGCTATGCGGTGAGTGACGTCCTTGTTGATCTCTCCGCCCCCCTGAATCATTGACCCAAGATACCTGAAGCTATCTCTCTTGGGGACGACCTGTGACCCAGTCCTCACGTCCCCGCCTTCATCCCTCGACTCAGTGCTAAACGTGCACTCTGTCTTAGACTTGCTCAATTTGAAACCCCTTACACTCGAGAGTCTGTCTCCAAATCTCCAATCTCTCGTTAACACATGCCCTCGTCTCGTCAATTAGAACGATGTCATCAGCAAACAACATACACCAAGGTACCTCCCCTTGAATATGGCATGTCAAAGCATCCATCACCAAGGCAAATAGGAATGGGCTTAGCACAGAGCCTTGGTGTAATCCCATGACAACCGGGAAATGCTCTGAGTCGCCTCCCACAGTCCTAACCTTAGTCTTAGCTCCATCATACATGTCCTTGATCGCTCTTACGTAGGCTACAGGCACGCCCTTCGCCTCAAGGCATCTCCAGAGCACCTCCTTGGGACCTTGTCATATGCTTTCTCCAAATCAATAAACACCATATGCAGATCCTTCTTCTTATCCCTTATCCCTGTACTGTTCCACCAACCTCCTAATAAGGTGGATAGCTTCCGTGGTGGAGCGGCCTGGCATGAACCCAAACTGGTTGTCGGATATAGACGTCTTCCTCACCCTCAGTTCCACCCCCCTCTCCCAGACTTTCATGGTATGGCTAAGTAACTTGATACCCCTATAATTGTTACAACACTGGATATCACCTTTATTCTTGTACAACGGAACCACTGTACTCGACCTCCATTCCTCCGGCATCTTTTTCGTCCTAAAAATTACATTGAACAACCCAGTCAGCCATTCCAATCCTGCTCTACCCACATACTTCCAAACTCAACTGGAATTTCATCCGGCCCGGTCGCTCTACCCTTACGCATCTTACGCAATGCCCCCACAACTTCGTCAACCCTAATGCGCCTGCAATACCCAAAATCTCGGAGAGCCCCCTATCGCTATATCCCGGTCCCCCTCCTCATTTAGAAGACCGTAGAAGTGCGTCTGCCATCTCTGCTTAATCTGGGGATCTCCCGTCAAAACTCTACCATCCTCATCTTTGACGCACCTCACTTGGTCCAGATCTCGGGCCTTCCTCTCCCTTGCTTTAGCCGCCTAAACAACTTCCTGTCCCCTCCTTTCTCCCCTAATTCCTCGTATTAACGGCTAAACGCTGCATTCTTAGTTTCCGTGACCGCCCGCTTCGCCTCCTTCCTAGCCACTTTGTACCTCCCTGTTCGCTCTCCTCTCCTCTTCGCTTGAGCTCCCTGCCAACTTCGCGTACGCTACCTTTTTCGCCTCCACTTTACCTTGGACTATGTCATTCCACCACCAATCCCCTTGGTGCCTGCCAGAAAAACCCTTCGATACACCTAGCACCTCTCTTACCGTCTTCCTCACATAGTTCGCGGTAGTTGACCACATAGTGTTTGCGTCTCCATTACTCCTCCAAGCTCCCATAGCTGATAATCGCCCCTCCAATTCCTGGGCTTTATCCTTGGTCAAAGCTCCCCATCTAATCCTCGGTCGGCCACGAGAATACCTCTTCTCATTTCGGAGAATTTTTGAGAAAGAAACCCCCAGCTTACATAGTCATATGTTTTTTCAATGTCAACTTTGCACATTATACCTAGTTCTTTTTCCCATTCATTTGCTATGAGCACCTGATCCAAATTTGGCCTCCTTTTAATAAATGCTACTGTTTGTAAACAACCTTTTTTATCTCTCAGTTGGGAGCTTTGCGATTATCTTATAATAACTACCAACAACACTGATAGATCTAAATCCCTTTAGATCAGTATGGTTCGTGTTTTGAACTCCAATAACACCATCTTTTGGTGGTTTCGGTCTAGAATGCCTTCCAACAATGATTTTTAAGGAACACACGCACACACAAAAATATGTTAATCCCTCTCCATTTTATGTGATGCGCTTACATTTAATCTATCCCGAAAAGAATGACACCTTTCTTTTCTTCCGAATTGACACTTTTTATATCTAATTGCAATTTAACTTTAAGTTTCCATTTTACCCCTAATGACATGATTTTATAGCCACATTAATCTCATGGCAAGTTTAAAACCATATGGTTCAAAAGTCTGTCTTTCTTTCTTAGACTCCGGGCCCGGTCAAAAGCCGGTCAAAAACCTTCACACTAAATGGTATGGGGGGAGTATATTTTTCTATGAAGTTGGGTGGAGATATTAATGTGGAGAAAATTCGTGCTGATTCCAGAACTGTGTGTTTCAAATCTACCATCGTCCATGGGACCAAGCAAATGCAAATGTAGGCCGAGGAGGGGTTGGGTTGGTGTGTTACTGTGGAGAAATTAGCTCAGTCCCAGATACTGCATTTTCTAATCTGCCACTTTTCTACCAGACCAGTTGAAGACAAACATGGGATTAAGTAGTACCTTTTACGAGAAGGCAGTTTGGTCTTTTGATTTGTTTTCTTAGAGTGTTTCTTAGTTTAATTACTCACTTGGTGTTTGAACTTGAACAAGATTATTTTGGTCCCATTTCCTGCTTGATGATTAGTACTTACGTTGTGGCTTTCATATTTTTTGTTTCTCTAAATAATTTTTGTCAAGGATATTTGTTATTATTTGTAATTGAGGACTGAGATCAGGGAAAGCACAATATATCTGTTATAATCAATTAGGGAGATCTTAATCTGGTAATTTGTGCATTGTTTTCTGTAGATTGTTTAGAACATGTGTACACATTACCCCCAAATAGCATCGGAGAGAAATCAAGTTATGCATTCTCAAAATGTCTTCCTCTCTTCTTCTTAATCTACAATTTTGATGGACATGAAAGTCCAGGTGTTTGGGTATTTGGTTGTTTTGAGAATAACTGTTGTGTCCGACTTTTCAGGCTCTCAAGATCCAAAGACAAATTACCCCTGCTTTAGTTAAACCTGATCAATGATGGAATTTATCCAGACCAACAGATTGATTTTCTGCTGCACATTGTTCAGTGACCACTACAACTTTCTCGTGGTATATAGCAGCATCTGTTCGTCTTTGGGTGCATGATGGTACGTCAGCGTAAATAACTAGATGATTCCAGCTACTTGAAAGTCTTTAACCAGTCATGATCCTTATAAGCACAGCTACTGCAGTCAATATGACCTCCACGAGATGTTTATAAATTGATCCTTCAGTTCAACCAATTGGATATTCCTGTTTTGTGGTAATTTTTTTGTACTAAATTTACTGGGAACCTCAGAGGTTTTGGGCTCTCAAAGGAGAGAGGGGATAAGGAGAGAGAGGGGGAGCCTTCGGTGTTTTGGTTTAATGGTAAAAGTGCAGTATAATGTGTAGATTAAGCACACGTCACGGGTTTGAACTCTGCCGCAGAACAAACAACAACAACAACTACCCAGTATAGTCCCACCAGGTGGGGTCTGGGGAGGGTAATATGTAGACGAGTCTTACCCCTACCCGAAAGGGTAGAGAGGCTGTTTCCAATCGACCCTCGGCTCAGTGGAGAAAAGGAAAAACAAAAATAAAAACAAAAGCAAAAACAATAGAGCATTAGTAACTCCAGCAGAAATAGCATAAATAATTATCTAAACATAAGAAACATAAATAAAATAATATGCAATAGTATCATACAGTAACTACCATAACGAACAGCCATAAGGGAGACATAAGCCAAAACACAAATCATCTATGGATAGCCCTGCCAAGCCTCACCCAACCCCGGGTGAGGAGTACGAAAAACTCTAGGAGCCCCTATCCTACAACCCTGATACTAGACCTCCAGATTATCCTATCAAGGGTCATGTCCTCGGAAACCCGCATTCTAACCATGTCATGCCTAATCACCTCTCCCCAATACTTCTTAGGCCTCCCTCTGCCTCGCCGAACGCCAACAATCTCCAGCCGGTCACAACTCCTCACCGGGGCATCGGGACTTCTCCTCCGCACATGTCCGAACCACCTCAGCCTCGCTTCTCGCATCTTCTCATCCACCGGGGCCACCCCCACCTTCTCTCGAATAACTTCATTCTTAATCTTATCTAACCTGGCGTGCCCGCACATCCACCTGAGCATTATCATCTCCGCAACCTTCATTCTCTGAACATGAGAGTTCTTCACGGGCGTCCCATACAACATCGCAGGTCTAACCACGGCTCTATAGAATTTCGCCTTGAGTTTATGTGGAACTTTCTTGTCACACCGGACTCCTGATGTAAGCCTCCACTTAGACCACCCTGCTCCTATACGATGAGTGACGTCCTCGTCAATCTCTCCGTTCCCCTGAATCACAGACCCAAGATATCGGACACTGTCCCTCTTGGCGATGACCTGAGATCCAATCATCACGTCCCTGCCTACTTCGCTCGGCTCGGCGCTAAACTTGCACTCCAGGTATTCTGTCTTAGATCTGCTTATTTTGAAACCTTTAGACTCGAGAGTCTGTCTCCATACCTCTAACCTCTCAATAACACCGACCCTCGTCTCATCTATCAATACTATATCATCAGCAAATAGCATACACCAAGGCACATCCCCTTGAATATGTCGGGTTAGAGCATCCATCACTAAGGCAAACAATAGGGGGCTCAGCGCCGATCCTTGATGGAGCCCATAACCACTGGAAAATGGTCTGAGTCGTCACCCACCGTCCTAACCCTAGTCTTAGCTCCATCGTACATGTCCTTGATTACTCTGATATAGGCTTTCGGCACGCTCTTCGCCTCCAAGCACCTCCATAGCACCTCCCTTGGGACCTTGTCATACGCCTTCTCCAAGTCGATAAGCACCATGTATAGGTCCTTCTTCTTATCCCTGAACTGGTCCGCCAGCCGCCTGACAAGGTGGATAGCCTCTGTAGTGGAGCGACCCGACATGAAACCGAACTGGTTCCCAGATATAGATGTCATCTCCCTCACCCTCGCCTCAATCACCCGCTCCCAAACCTTCATGGTGTGACTTATTAATTTGATACCCCTATAGTTGTTGCAGCACTGGATGTCCCCTTTGTTCTTGTACAAGGGCACCAATGTACTCCACCTCAACTCATCCGGCATCCTTTTGGTCCTGAAGATCGCATTGAACAACCTGGAGAGCCACTCCACTCCTGACCTACCCGTGCACTTCCAGAACTCCACCGGGATCTCGTCAGGCCCGGTCGCTCGACCCCTACTCATCCTACACAAAGCCCACATGACCTCCTCCGCCCTAATGCGCCTGCAGTACCCAAGGTCTCTATGTTGTTCTGAATGCCCCAGCTCCCTAGCTCTATGCTACGATCCCCTCCTCGTTAAGTAAGTCCCGAAAGTACGCCTGCCAACTCTGCTTGACTTGAGACTCCCCCATCAGAACTCTACCATCCTCGCCCTTGATACACCTAACTTGGTCAAGATCACGTGCCTTCCTTTCCCTTGCTTTAGCTAACCGGAATAACTTCTTGTCCCCGCTTCCCTCCCCTAGTTCCTCATACATGCGACCAAACGCCGCTTTTAGCTTCCGTAACCGCCATCTTTGCTTCTTTCCTCGCCACCTTGTAGATCACCCTATTCGCTCTCCGTTCTTCCTCGTTTGTGTTCCCTGCCAACTTAGCGAACGCCGCCTTCTTCACCTCCACTTTTCCTTCGACTATATCGTTCCACCACCAGTCACCCTGATGTCTGCCTGGATAGCCCTTGGCTACCCCGAGCACGTCCCGTGCTACCTCCCTAACCAAGTTCGCCGGCTCTGACCACATAGCGTCCGCTTCCCCAGAACTTCTCCAAGCTCCGCCCTCAGCTAACCTCCTTTCCAACTCCTGTGCTTTCTCCTTAGTCAAAACACCCCATCTAATCCGCGGTTGTCCCCGAGCGCCCCTCCTCTTCCTCTTCACCCAGAGATCGACATCCATCACTAGGAGTCTATGAAGAGTCGAAAGGGACTCTCCCGGAATAACCTTGCAGTCCTTGCACATACCCCTATTGCTCCTTCTGGTGAGGATGTAATCAATCTGAGTCCTCGCCGCCGAACTCTTGAAGGTGACCAAATGCTCTTCCCTCTTCTGAAATGTCGAGTTCGCGATCAGAAGCTCGGAAGCCCTGGCGAAATCAAGCAGCGAAGTGCCTCCTCCGTTCCTAACCCCAAAGCCGAAGCCACCGTGCACCTCACCATAACCACCAGCATCAGCCCCAATATGACCATTGAAGTCCCCTCCAATAAATAACTTCTCAGATTGGGGAATACTACTCACCAGATCATCCAAGTCCTCCCAAAAGCGCCTCTTAGCCTCCTCGTCTAAGCCCGTTTGCGGCGCGTAGGCGCTAATGACGTTGAGAACGCAACCCCCAATAACCAAGTTAACAGACATTAACCTATCATTCACTCGCCTAACCTCGACCACGGACTCCCTTAGGTCCCTATCTACCAAGATGCCCACTCCATTATTACCTCTCACGACCCCAGAATACCACAGCTTAAACCCATCTACATTCCTCGCCTTCGACCCTTTCCACCTAGTCTCCTGGACACATGCTATGTTAACCCTCTTCTTCCGAGGAACCTTCGCCAACTCAATGGACTTACCCGTCAGAGTGCCTATGTTCCATGACCCAATCCTTAATCTATGAGCGTCCGCTACCCTCTTCCCACCCTTACCTCCCGCCCTACCCGCAGGACCACCCCCTTCCCCCCCTACTCACCCCCGCCACCGCCCCAACCCCCCGAGGACATGACCTTACGCTATCATCCCCGCCGCCGCCAATATCCCTCCAACCGACTATGGGGAATAGTGGCGCACACACGCACTATAGCGGAATACGCAAAAAGATGCAAACTAGGTAGCAACAGAATAAACCTCACACAGAATGCTAGCTAAAATACGTAAAAAGGTGTACGAAGTAAACAAGAGAGCGGGAGGTACCAACTCCCGGTGGAAAAACCTGAAAGTAGGCTTTGATGCGCCCAAGTTTTCCTGAAGCTTAGCGGAACGTGTAGTTCTATTGCGTCCTACCGAAAGTCTGAACGGGAGTCACCGGAAGTACTGTAGCTTGTCGGAAATCCTCGCCGGGAAAATAAGGCACCTATCCAAGAAAACAGAACACACCCACACACACCAGAAGAGAGAATAGAAAGAAAAGAGCAGGGGTTGCCGGAAAAATCGCCGGCGACAAGCAAGAATTCAAAACCTCTAGACAGCAGTAGAGACAAACTTGAATAACCAAATAAAGGCGAATGAAGAGCTGGAACTCAGCGAGAACCAAATCAACAAAATGCAGCTTCAATTTCTGTAAATCGAAAACAAACTCGAACACTCAGGAGTTGTAGAAGCAATGCAACAGGAAGCGGACCAGATTTAAAAATCCTTCGCCGTTCTTTTTTTTATTTTTTATTTAAGTGATGAAGAGGAAAGAGGCGGGCTCATTATCTGCTAAGTTTCGAACTATGCGTCAGCTGGCTCTCAACGATTTATCGACTATCCAAAAAGAGGGAGAGATTCGGGAAGCATATACCGATAGAAAATGAAGGGTATGTGTCCCTGCGTAATTTACGCAGTTGAGAACTAGCAAAGCTGGGTAGAAAGTGACTGCAGCATAGGAGTCATTTGCTGTGTTAGTCTACTGAAACTGAAAGCAGTAGACATGATTGCAGGACTTGATCAAATTGCTTCACTGGCTGCACAAGAGTACTTGGCATCTGCTGATGGTTCCAAATAAGCTAGAAGCTTCACTAAAGTTACTGCTAGGCGGCGGACAGCTGTAATTTGGTTGTGTTTAATTAAGCAATGATATTTTCTAGGTCATGATTGGTTAGGGAATCTCTCATTTTGTCGTATGTCAGAGATCAAAGCTGTACCATGTAGGATAAGGTTGGGAATGTTTGTCTTTATATTTATGATTTCATTCAGATAAGATTGAGAAGAGCATACATCTGCCAGGATGTATGCTGATTGTCTAATCAAGATTTTCCCTTTTATGATTGGTCAAGGAAGCTCAAGAGCCAAAAAGGTCAAAAGTGGTGTGCAAGTCATCCTCTCTCCATCTCTTAGTCTTTGAAAATTTTGGACCAGAGAAATTTGCTGGATATGACAATTCGGTTGGCTAATTGTGAAATTAGGCATAGGATACTATGTAAAACTGGTGGCTTGTACAGTGTGGTAGCATGTATGTTTTGAGTATAACATTTTATAGAGAGTAGTTCTCCTAGTTCATAAATTGAGCTTTGATCTCCACAGTGTCGAAGATCAGATAAATTAATGTCAGATATATTTCTCAGAACTAGCAGTTCTACAATCGGCGACTGCTGAAACTGAGTGAAGACTCTTTGCAGAAATTCTAGATGGGAAGATATGTTATTCCTATTTGAATTTGGGTCCAGCCCAAACAATGAGGTTTAATTGACATGCTGTGTTGCAATTCTGATTCTCTTCTATCGACCTACAGAAACAATCCCATTAAAGTTACTAAATAAGCTCATCAAACCAAATATCAACTCGGCCATACCTCATGCAATATCAAGTACCAGGGATATCGCAATAATCCCCTTAATAATTTTAATAGAAAGCAGACTACAACATCACGTGCCACGGGAAGGAGTAAGATTAAGTTCTGACATTCAGAAAATAGAAAAAAATCCCACTCTTGCTCTCTTTTACCTTTTGTGTTTTCTTTGAGACAGATACCCTTGCCGTCAAACTAAAGGTTTGAACAGAGAAGTACTAGTATATTCAATGTCAAGGCACATCTGAATGATGCAAGTAGAATATGCAAATGCAGAATACCTAGAGTGATTGCCTTTTCACTTCTAGTGATGTTCGTGCATTCACAAAACTGCATTTGTTAGATAACCAGCTAGCTGAGCAGTAGTAAATCATCTAAATGAACTGAAAGATATCTTTAAATAAAACACGGCAGTAACACTCTTAACACCGTAAAACACAGGTGTAACAAGTCCCGCAACAACAAGCTTACACAACTAGCATCCTAATTTAAGACAACGTTCATATTAATGACCAAACAGATAAATGCAAACAAAACTATAGAAGCTCCAATTGAGCAGGTTAAATATCTTTAGCCAGCTCGAACAATCCATCTTATAGCTTGTCCTCAAACTCAGACAGAGGAGTCACCGCCTGCTTCAAACCCTTCCTCTTACGGATATCAAGGACGAGTTGATGAGCTTGTGTACCAGCATCCAATGGATCGGATGACATCATGTCCCAATGATCGAACACACATTGTGGGAAAGCTTGACCAGAAGTAGCTGCCCTCAAGGTACCTGAGAATCCAAAAGACTCGATGACAGGAAGGTATGCCTTGATGTTGTAAAGAGGGGTCCCTGGCCTCTGCATCTCCTCGAACACATGTCCACGCTTCTGGTTCAGAACACCATAAATGCCACCAAGGGCTTGCTCTGGAGCTTGAATCTCCACAAGGTAAACCGGCTCCAACAGGCGAGGCTTGGCGGTAAGCTGAGAAGCATAGATAACCCTCCTAGCAGTGGGAATAACTTGGCCACCACCCCTGTGAATAGCATCAGCATGAAGAACAACATCACAGACTTCAAAGCAAATACCTCTCATGTTCTCTTCAGCCAATGCACCTTCCTTGGAAGCCCACTGGAAACCAGCAACAACAGAATCCTTAATTTCATTCAGGTACTGAACTCCCTTACACATATCCACCACCATGTTGGGACCAGTTGTCTCTGGACCAAAGCACCAAATTTTCTTTGCAAGATCCTTGTCCCAACCAAACTCCTCAGACAAGATCTTGGAACGAACTTTGGGATCATCCCTAGGGCCAATGCGTCCATCATCAATAGCCTCAGCAAGCCCTTCCTCCAAGGGTCTAGCTTCCATGTACAAACGGTTATGCTTGTTAGGAGACTTGCTCATCACAGTCCTACAAGACTTCTCAAGGACAGTCTCACGGAATGACACAACAGGATCAGACACTATAATTTCAGCACCGCCCATGAAATCATCCTGCAAGTCCTTTAAGCAGATCTCAAGGTGGAGTTCTCCAGCACCAGCAATGATATGCTCTCCAGACTCTTCAATAGAACAAAGAACCATAGGATCAGACTTAGCCAGACGCTTCAATCCTTCAACAAGCTTGGGAAGGTCAGATGCAAGCTTGCACTGAACAGCAACACGCACAACTGGTGAGACGGAAAACTTCATTGCTCTGATCGGATGGGCCTCGACTTCCTTCTCATTGGTCAATGTTGCATTCTTGGTAATAAATTGATCAAGACCGACCATAGCAACAGTGTTACCACAAGGGACATCCTCAACAGTTTCTTGCTTCTTACCCATCCAAATAACAGTTCTCTGCACATTCTTGACATACAAATCCTTCTTTTCACCAGGTACATAGTTGGGACCCATTATTCTGACCTTCATACCAGTACAAACCTTACCAGCAAACACACGACCAAAAGCAAAGAATCTACCCTTGTCTGACGCTGGAATCATTTTGGATACATAAAGCATAAGAGGCCCTTCTGGGTCACAGTTCCTGATGGCGTTGGCATATTGATCATCAAGAGGTCCCTCGTACAGGTTTTCCACACGGTATCTTTGAGCTGTGGAAGGAGATGGTAGATGAAAGATCATCATTTCCAAAAGAGCAGTACTTGCAGGAAGCCAGGTCTGCATCACACGCTTCATCAGTGCCTTGCCCATCAACTCTTTCTCCTCGGATTTCATGGTTACACCAAGCTTCTGCAACATCGGCCAGAGCTTATCTTTTTGATCGTTCATGCAAGTGTTAATAATCTGTTTGATTGGCTCATAACAGAATTGAACAAACCCACGCTTGCATGTAGCGGACCCGCTGTTTTTGGTGGTCCACTTTTTGGTGGCAGGGTCAAAGAAGTTTTCACCCCACAGCCTTTCCATCATCTTAGACTCGTCAACTCCAAACTTGGAAGCATACATCTTGGCAAAGTTGGTGAGAGTGAAAGCCCACCCGTGCAATCCAGCAGAGAAAGCAACAGTACCTTTCTCGGGATAGACCTGGACATCACCAAGAAGGGGATCCTCATATGTAGCCATGATAACATTAGCATTCTCAATAACCCTGGAAAATGTCTGATAAGCCTCCTCTCCATCAACCTGAAGCTCAAGGAAACACCTGTCCATCTTATTAACTGTCAAGACAGGACGAATCCTTTCACCGAGGGCCTGACGGAGCACAGTCTCTGTCTGGACACAGACACCTTCTACACAGTCAACCACAACAAGTGCACCATCAGTAATACGAAGGGCAGCAGTCACTTCAGATGAGAAGTCAACGTGCCCAGGTGAATCAATGAGGTTGATGAGGTACTCGTTCCCATTTCTCTCTCCCTTGAAGTTCTTCAAGGATTCATCTGTCATCTGATAATATAGTGAAATACCAGTGGACTTGATGGTGATACCACGCTCAGCTTCATCTGCACGTGTATCTGTCATTCTGACATCACCTGCAACTTCCTGAGCAATAATACCAGCAGCCGCCACCAGAGAGTCAGTAAGGGTAGATTTTCCTGTCAGATAAAAGATAATCAGGTTTTTAGAACCAGAGATGGTGTGCTATTACCAATACCTCAAATATGTTTTATGGACGGACAGGAAAACTGGAGAAGAAAACTAATGAAATACCATTAAGCAAAACTGTAATACCCAAAAAATATATAATAGTATGATGTTAATGTCAAGATTAACTCCATATGATTAGTGGGCAATAAAGTTTCTCTTACTCGACGTGAACAAAAAATTTCTCAAGAAAAACAATAACTAAGCAACCTCATCATATTTCAGTTGCTTACCATGGTCCACATGAGCAATAACAGACATATTACGAATGTTATGCTTGTAGTCCATAATGTTTCTAAGCTCTTCAGCTGTGAACTTCACCATCTTGAATACTTGTTAACTGTAACAGCTACAGAATTGCTTATGTTCCTGACATTTGAAACCACAACACAAATTAGACTAACCAAAAAGACCCACCAAAACATAGTTTATTACTCTAAAAATCAGACCGATGTGGCTAAGCCACCAATAATCAAACAGCAATCTAATCGAAAAGATCCAAACAGAACAACAGGTAGAACTATCAGAAATCTCATATGCATGAAGGTTTCAAAACTGCTATTAGTTAGAATCCACACACATAAGAAATAGACGGACATTCAAAGGTTGAATAATAACTAAACCATGAAAATTTCAAAAGATAGGTTCTAAAAAGACGCACCAGAAAAGCATAAAAGTTTTTTAAAAGGAAGCTCTATGTTTATCAGAGTCCATGCTTGCAAAGTACAGACACTAGCTAGACACAATTTTAACACACACACACACTATCTCTCTCAGATATCTACACACAAAAAAAGCATAAAAGTTTTTTAAAAGGAAGCTCTATGTTTATCAGAGTCCATGCTTGCAAAGTACAGACACTAGCTAGACACAATTTTAACACACACACACACTATCTCTCTCAGATATCTACACACAAACATATACATATATAAGGAATTCATCAGAAATGAAAAAACTCGACAGCCAAATTGTTATGCCATAAACAAAAATACAAATCCTAAGACATAAACCAAACACAACAAACAAGTGATTGAGATATTCGCACCTATTTAACAACCAAATATTATGAAAAGCTACCATGATGCATATATCATTTATATACCTATCTGACGTAGACATAAATCTTAAAATAGATTAGGCGACATCTCAACCCAGTACATACCACTTGTTTGTGACAAATTTCAGGTTATTCCAGCTGTTTAAACCGTATATCTCCTACCTAAAATGTTTTATTATCAATCTTAATACTTAATGAATAGCATGATACCTATGCAAAGAAGTAATATTAGAAAAGTTCACAAAAGAAAACAACATCTCTTTCACTCAATCGATGCGAGTTTTATACTAATTTAGTAACCTAAAAAAGGCTGGGTAAACAAAGATCCAAATCTTCAACCAAAAAAGAAACGGTTTTAAGAAACAAAACTAGTATTATATATACAAGGGAAATGAAAGCAACAAGTTATCGATAAAACACTTAATGTAAATAAAGAAGCTAAAATTACGATTAGCATAAGAAAGATTATACGAAAAATACACATGAAAGAACATAAAGAGATGGAAAACGAAGGCCTTACAGTGCAGAGAGAAGAGAAGGAGGCGGCGAGGTCTTCTCTTTGCAACACTAAAATCCCTTGTGCAGCTGCTGCTGCTATAAGGGTATTATATACTATTTGTAACTGGGTCGGTCACAGTCGATTTATGGGCTGGAATGATGGGCGTTTTGGGGCCTTGTACCTTTAATGGGCGTTACTTGAATGTAGGAGAGACTTGGGAGTATTCAAAGCCCATGGTCCAGCAAAAACTATTTGTTTTCGGAATAATGCATAAAGGATTTTTATCTTCCTATACACTTCTTTGAAATTTAGAGGGCCTATAGAGATGTATAGGTACACCAAAAAAGAGGTGGATTGAGGTGATTAGGTAAGATATGATGCAGCTTCAGCTTACTGAGGATATGACCCTTTATAGGAAGGTATGGAGGTCGAGGATTAGGGTAATAGAGTATGTAGTCTAGAGTGTTCATAACATTAGTATTGACACGCAGTCTCACTTTCTGTTGGTAGTAGATTTTTAGGACTAACCGTCGTTTTCTTTCATTGTTGATCACCTTATTGTCTTGTTATTTTTTTATTTTTTTTATTTTTTTGGTACTATCCCTTATTGTCTATATTTTCATTAATGTGGTGTTTATGCTTTCCTGAGCCGAAAGTATATTGAAAAAATCCTCTTTATCCTCACAAGGTAGGGGTAAGTTTTGCATATACACTACCCTCCCATCTCTCACGGTGTGGAATAATACTGGATATATTATTGTTGTTGTTGTTGTATACATTATTTGAAACTTTATTACCTTCGCTACTCGAGTTTCAATTTAATTACATAGGCATATATAACTTACCAATCATATATATTTTAGAAATGTAATGAAAATCATTTAACTCCTATAATCTTGCTAACATACATAACCCACTCCTCCTACGTTCTTTCCCCACGATTCTGGTATTTTCTCCCTCTATTAACACTCGTTTACATTTTTGTTCAAAAATATTTTATAATCTCTATCAAACTTTCTGATTTCTTTCTCAAAATCCTACGAAATCAGTGGCAGCTTAAAATTTTCCTCCCCTTATGATGAATAAGAAAGGATTTTCGAAGAATAGCTCTAAAAAAGCTAATGTTGGTGATATTCCTAATTTTAATTTGGATATTTTCTCATAGGATTCATCCCGAAAAAATAATGAAATCAACACATGCAAAACCAGAGATAAATTTCAAGCTTTTCCCTCGTGAAGCTAGGCAGAAGCTCGAACAAAACTCAAGCATGAAAGTGATGTTGGTGAAGCTTCGACATCTGCTAAATCAGTAAAGCGGAAGAACAAAAGTATTTCTCGTGATGATGATTTAGCCGAAGAAGAAATTATCCCGAAACCTACAAAAAAAATCAAAGTTTCTCCAACTGTCAAACTTTCAACAAAGAAGAAGGTTCAAAAATCTCCTAAAACCACACCCCAACGGTCATTGGAGAAGGTAAAATTTTAGTATTTATAATTTTGTTCTTTTTTTTTCAGTTACGAAACCTGTTTTCATTCTCATAATTTTACCTAATTTTGGCTTTTTTTGTATTTGTAGAAATTTTGTCTACATAGTGTATATTTATCATTGGTTATCGACTTTTCTATACTTTCCCTGGAAATTGTAGATTTCTTGTATATCATTCGAAATAATTTTATTAGGGAATGTACTCTATGATTTAGTTGGTTTTATTAGTTATTATTGGCTCTATTTATAGATGTTAGTTTCATTTTCTGTAAACAAATTGTATATATTATGTCTAGTTGTTAGTTTTTAGTTTCTTGCTCTAAACATAATTTTATTAGTGTATTTGTAGCTTCAATGCGGTCAATTGTTATATATATTTCTCAATTTTGTAACTTGTATACAATATATTAATGTCTTTCTAACTGTGGCTAAAGTGTAGTAGAATTGTGATTATTTTATTTTTTGGTCTTTAAACAAGTTTTATTAACTTATTGTTTCTCCTGGTGCATAATCGAATATTTTTTGCACAACATGATGTAGATTAGGGGTGTTCAAAATCGAACCAAAACTGAAAAACGAACCGCAAAAATTGCTTAATGGTTCCATCCTAATGTTGATGAGGGGTGTTCAAAATCGAATCAAAACTGAAAATTAAACCGCAAAAGTGTCTTAATGACTTATTGGTATTGGATTATCGGTTTAACGGATGGGGAATGGATTGAAATTTTATTATTAGCGGCTTATCAGTTTAGGGGCAAATTATTTAATTTTCTTATCGGATAAATCGTTATATATATAATATACATGTATATATATGACTTCCATCCTAATGATATAGCTTATGTCAAGTATCAATTCTCATTAACAAGTGTTGGGCGCCAAACTAAATATTTTTTTCTCTATGTTTCCCGGGCACCACTGTATTAAATATAGAGTAAAGGTGACACTCGAGCCAACTCGTCTATGTTTTCTCTTTTTTATTTATTTTTTCAGATCAAGATTGAAGTCATTTGTTGCTAGAAAATCACGTCTAATAACATTGTCTAATGAATTTATAGTAGAATTTTGAAGTCTTTCTAAGACAAATAGGTGGTTATAACTCAAACGTGTCAACCGGGCCGGGTTGACCTGGGACCGGCACGGACCGGCCCGGTCAAAACCGGCCCGGACCGGACCGGTTTAGCGCGGGGGGGCCGGGCTGGGTTAGGGGGGGGGAAGGGGGTTGGGACGTAAGGCCTTACCGGGCAATTAACCCGGACCGGACCGGCCCGGGAAGAGAAATACCGGGCGAACCGGCCAACCCGGACCGGTTATAACGGTAAAATTTTTTTTTAAAAAAAAAAAAAAAATTTTTAACTGCTGGGGCCCACTTGCCCGTTGGCAACGGTCCAGAACCGTTGGCCAACGGGTCTTTTTGCATTTTTGGCCCTTTTTTGTTTTTTTTTTGTTTTTTTTTGTTTTTATTAAATTACATTAATAACCCTTCTAAAAATCTATAAATACCCTCCCCTCTTCTTCATTTCCTCACTCAAAATTATCTATCTCTCTCTCAATTCTCAAATTAGCAAATATCAATCACTCTCTTCTCTTCAATTTTCAAGAATTCATATTCTACTTTCATAATTTTATTGTCTTTATTTTCCCGAATTTAATTTATCGTAATTTCTTATTTGGAAATCGGCATTCGAAGCTTGATTCTTGAAGCTCAAGTGTTCAACATTCTTGAAGTTCAACTGTTCAAGCGCTCAATTTATTGTCGAATTCGGTGCACTCTCTCCAATTCTTTCTCTTATTTAATATTTTAATTGCATATTTGATTTTAGCTTATATATTAAATTTTCCAATATGTTGAATGCTGCTAAAAGAGCGTGTAGAAAAGTTACTGGTAGGAGTGGAAGTGGTAGTGGAAGTAGTAAAAAAAGTCCTATAGCTTCTGATAGTAATAGTAATAATGAACCAATAACACATGTTTCTGAATCATCGCCTAATTTGCAAGATGTAAATATGATTATGAACAATTACACCAAGATTTCGGAATAGAAGATAACGAAATTGGAATAGAAGATGAGATACCACCTACACCTACTAGTGCAAATGTTGGTAGTATTGGAGTTGGAGTTGCTAGTGCAACAAGGGGTAGAAGACCACCAGTCGCTCCAACTTCTAAATCCACCTCTTGATGATATTTTTCATGTTAGATGTGCATGTCATGTTTACAATTTAATTGTTAAAAGTGGGCTCGATTTATTTTCAACTGAGATTACTCTAGTTAGAAGAGCTGTTGGAGTAATTCAGGGAAATAATAGACAATCTAGAATAAGAGAATTTAAGAACAAGTGTATGCAATATAACCTTACACCTAGATTCATGCCCGACGAAGTAGTTACTAGATGGAATTATACGTATATATTTTTAAAATGTTGCTACAAATATAGATTTCCAATAACAGAAGTTGCTAATGCACATTGTACTGATCCTAGGCGTATGTTAACCGGTGATACCTGGGAGGTCATTAGTGATGTGATTAAATTTTTACATAAATTTTATACTGCTACTGTTGTGTTTTCTGGGGCATATTACCCAACTATTACTTTGGCTTTAGTACATATAGCTGAAATTTCTTTGCTACTATTTGAATTTAAGAAGAAAGATAGATATACGGATGCTGTTGCAAGTATGCAAGCAAAATTTAAAAAATATTTCTTTCCAATTCCTCCTGTTTACTTAATTGGTGCAGTTTTAAATCCTTCAATTAAAATGTCTGATTGTCAACAATTAATGAATGCTTTATACAATTATATGGAGATTGGGCCCACTGAAAGCCCAAATTTGTATGAATCTATGAACCAACTAAATGAACATTTACAATATCTATATACTTATTATGCAACTCAATGTGATAATGCTCGTGCTTCAACTGCTGCAAATCCCACTATGCAATGTAGCACTTCTAATGTAGTCGGAGATGATGATGAAGGCTTTGATAGTTTTAATATTTTTTCAACTTTTTCTAACACTCAAAGTAGTAGTAGGAATATAGATGAACTGCAATTTTACTTGCAGAAGCAAAAGGAGCCTCGCACCAAGGAATTTTCACCGTTAGGCTGGTGGCAGGAAAATTCAAAGCAATTTCCCGTTCTTTACGCTATGGCGCGGGATGTCCTGAATGTCCCAATTTCCACTGTTGCATCCGAGAGTGCATTTAGCCAAGCAAGACAACAACTTGGAGACACGCGGCACTCATTGGGAAGCAATGCTTTGGAAGTCTTAGTGTGTCTAAGAGATTGGATAAGATCTGAACGAAGAAATCAAGGAAAGGAAGATATTGATAGCCCGGAAGACGAAGAACTTGGAGATATATTAACGCACGGAAACCCATCCGAATTTAACACTCCAGAAGAAGGTCCAGAGGTTCATATTAATATGGAAGAACTTGCTATTGCAATGCAAGCCATTTGATGTAAATTGTAAACTAATTATGATACATTTTAGTTTTTCAGTTTGAAATTTTGAATTTAAGAAATAAAGTAGCACTTGCAATAAGTGCAATTTTTTCCCCATCTTTTGTTGTGTTCATTCAATTATTACAAAGTATTAATATAACTTAATATTTATACTATACGTAATTCAAAAAAAAAAAAAAAGATAAACCCGGCCCGGCCCGGCCCGGACCGGATCAACCCAGCCCAATTGCAACCCGCCCCCAATTGAACCCGGACCGGACCGGCCCGGACCCGGACGGGTCATAAAATTTGGACCCGGACCCGGCCCGGCCCACCCGTTGGTCACCTGTATTATAACTTGCTCCCTTCTATTGTATCAGTATGTGTGCATATTACTGTATGTGTAGATTTATAATTGTATCAGTATGTTGCTAGAATAAGCCTATGTAATACATATTCAAATATACCGATAAATTGCCTGATAATAGCTAAACTGATATCAGCTCGTTCGAATTTTATCGGGTGACTAGCGGATTAATATATTTAAAAGTCGATAACTGATAAGCCAAATCATTAAGCATAAATAACCGCCCGATCCATCCAATAAGCAACCCTAATGTTGATTATGGCATCACTAGGTTCTAGACATTAGTCGAACCTACTGTTTTTGGCCAATTCAAGATGTTATTGTCTGAAAATGGGATAAAAATTGTTTAAAAAGACATATTTTAAGCACTTTATTTCCTTGCCCAAAATATGTATAAAATATCAGGCAATTCACCTTCTTATGAAATATGCTGTGGCATTACACCTTCTTCACCTTCTAGCTGCCTTTTCCTAGAGGTGGCATTATAACTTCTTTAGATATATGTTGTGGCATATTCCATTTGCTTTCATCGGGCAATGAGTCTACTGGTATTTCATAAATATGTAGAAGTCTCTCCCTTGTGTAATAAGGAGAAGAATAGTTTTCATAAGACTTGTTCCTGTACCACAAAGCCGCCAAAGCATGTCGACAAGGAAATTTTTCAAGTTGGAATTGTCCACAACTATCTCTATTGTTTTAAAGGAAAATAATGAAGTGCTTCACACCATCTATCACATTATGGATGTAATCTGTTGAAGCCCTCAACTACAATTTTATTACAAAAAGACAATAATGTCAGCAACATATACAAAATAAAATAACTATAACTATAAGTTGTCAGCAACAATTCAAGTATTTAAGATCAAGAATGAAGTCAAATCAAACACAAGGCGTTGAAGATCAAGGCTATTTGTCCGTGATAGAATTCGTGGCAACAATCAAAGTGTTCGCTACGGATAAATCAAATTCAAATTCAAGATCAAGCTCAAGGGCCCTTTAATTTATACTAGTAAAGTAGAATCAGAGGAATCATAGAGATTGTACACTCATATTATTTGAAATTAAATACTATGATTGTTGCAATATTTTCCGGTCTTAATTTTATTTTCTCGATACAATTTATTGTCTACAAATTCTGGCACGCAACAATCGTAGTATTTTATTTTAAATATTTGAGTGTACAATCTCTATGAGTCCTCTGATTCTTCTTTTCAATAGTAAATAAATTCAAGCGCCTTTGAGCTTGATCTTGAATCTATGTTTGTTGCCACGAACGATGATCTTGTTCATGAGCTTGAGCTTGATTGCTTGAACTTGATCTTGATTTTTTCTTCGTTCTCGAGCTTAAACTTGATTTGTTCTTCGTTCTTGAGCTTGAGTTTGATTGCTTGAAGCTTGAAACTATTAGAGAATTTGCGACGTTTGATCCACGAGCTCTCTCTTGCTTCTTGTTATAACTTCTACTGTATTTTCTAAGTTATGAAGACCCCTGTTTATAGTTGTGGAAGAAAAGAGTTGTGATAAGAACAAATTCTTTCCGACCAATCAAATTAAAGTGTGACATGACCATATTTGATTGGCCAGAATATGTCATTTGCATACGTGGCGCAAATTTTATTGGCCTTTTAATTTGACTTGGCATGCCTTGTTATTTTGACACGTGGCATGATCTTATTGGCTCTTCCGTTTGACTTGGCATGCCACGTCATTGGACTCGTGGCACCAAACTTGGGCCTCTAGGAAGATGGTATATTGGGCTTAATGAAGTGGGCTCATTACTTTAGCCCAATCAAATGGGCTAGCCCAATGGATTAAGATTTATTTATTTAACCATATATATTGGACTTATACAATTAATTTAATTATATTATCTCATAATATTTATTTGGACCAATATATCTTGAATTTAAAATATAGTCCAAATTATTTTATTGGATTTAAATTCAATAAATTTCGCATGCCTACAACATGTATCGCAGAAAACTCTTTTGAACTCGATTTAATTACGAATTTTGATACAAAACCACTCCAAATCACCTCCAATCTTCTTCAAATTTTGTATATTGACTTATCTATATATTTTCAACGAATTTCAGCTATACCCATTGAAAAAGTTCTTTTTTTGTTTAGATTTTGTATTTTATCACCTTATTTGCTACCCGTCCATGAAATTTCCTTTCCGTCTTGTATGTAATATTGGTAATCACTCATGAAAAAATGGATGTCAATTTTTGCTTATCGTTCTTTGATAGAAAGAACCCTATTATTTGGTTTTTCAATTTCTGTTGGTTAGTTTTGGTAAGTCTACGACTAATGGCTAGAGGTTGGTAAGTTGAGATTTATTTGGGACATTTGTGTAAGTTTCCCATTTTTCTATTCATACCATCTAATAGGCCCTGTTTGCACGAAATAGGCAGCACGTGAGAAGAAGTTAATTATTAATTACTATATTAAATATTAAAAATTGTTATAAATAGAACTCTAATTAGAGTGAATGTCTATCTTATAGAAGAGTTCTACTTTGAACTAAGTCTTTTCTCTTTCTATAAATAGAGGGGTCTTACCCCATTGTAAATCATCCCTAAGTATCAATAAGAATACTCCTCTCTCTACTTTCTCTCTATTGTTCTTGTTCTTGTATTATTGTTCTTGTTCTTATATTATTTCATAACACGTTATCAGCACGAGACTCTACCATCTCAAGAATCCTCTTGAGAAAATTAAGGTATTTCCCTTTTTCCGAATTTGGTTTTAATTATGTCTGATATTATGAAAAGAAAGTTCGTTGCCCTTGAAATTTCGGGCAAGAACTATATGACATGGGTGTTGGATGCTGAAATCCACTTAGATGCTATGGGTCTTGGAGACGCCATTAAAGACAGAGATAAAGCATCCACCCAAGACTGTGGTAAGGCCTTGATTTTCTTGCGCCATCACCTTGATGAAGGTTTGAAAATTGAATATCTCACAGTCAAAGATCCACTCATCTTGTGGAACGGCTTCAAGGAGAGATATGACAACCTGAAGTTGGTCACTCTGCCACAAGCACGATATGATTGGGCTCATCTGAGGCTCCAAGACTTTAAGTCTGTTTCTGAATATAATTCTGCAATGTTCAGAATTACTTCTAAGTTGAAACTCTGTGGAGATAATATCTCTGATTATGATATGCTTGAAAAAACGTTTACAACGTTTCATGCCTCCAATATGGTACTGCAACAACAGTACAGAGAGAAAGGTTTCAAAAAGTACTCTGAACTGATTTCTCTTCTCCTTGTGGCTGAGCGAAACAATGACCTACTCATGAGAAATCACGAAAATCGACCCACTGGGTCTACACCATTGCCTGAAGCAGATAAGGTGTATTCTCATTATGCCAAGCATAGAAAAGGCCATGGATCTAATCATGGTCGTGGTCGTAATCGGGGTCATGGCCGTGGACGTAGACAAGGAAGAAATTTCCCTGATGTCCATCACCCCCCAAAGAGATATAACCACCAAAAGCAGAAACGGGATTATGAGGATCCAAAGGCAAATAGTTCAGAAACTATATGTTATCGTTGCGGTGGAAAAGGGCACTGGTCAAAAGCTTGCCATGTACCAAGACATTTGGTTGATCTTTATCAAGCATCTCTAAAGAATAAAGGCCCTCAAACAAATTTTGTCTCTGACGATAATTTTGGCATCACCCACCTGGATGTGGCAGACTTCTTTGAGCAACCCGAGGGGAAAATAGACCACTTAATCGGTGATGGATCTGTGATGAAGGAAGATGGAATTGTTTGATTTTATTTTACTTATTTGTATTAGTTAGTGAATAAACTAATAGTCATTAGTATCAGCTCGTATTAGTTAGTTTATGATATAATGTTAGTATTAGTTCTTTAGAATGTTTCAATATGCTTAAATTTCAAAGATATTTTTATTTTCCAGTAGAGTTAGTCGACTACCCTAACAGTTAGTCGATTATCTAATATTTCGCATTAAAACTGGATTTTTCTGCAAGGCTAGTTGGTCGAATATCAGGTTTAGTTATTCGAATAACCTAATGACTGCTTCCCAAGAGAGTCGACTATCAACTCAGTTATTCGAATAACCTCAACAGATTTTGAAAATATTGTTTAAATATGAAACAAACGGATTGAATTTGTTTATTCTCATGTTCGTGTATTTCTTTTGTATGTCAAACCATGGGAAAGCAAATATGGATATCTCACAAAGCAAGCTTGAATCAAATATTTGTTTAGTTGATTCATGTACTACACATACGATACTCAAAGAAAAGAAATATTTCTCTCAACTAAGTTTGTGTAAGGCAGATGTTACTACAATCTCTGGTAGTAGTAAATTGATTGAAGGCTCCGGAAGAGCAACTATAACTCTGCCTAGAGGAACAATGTTTATCATAGAGAATGCAATGTTCTCCTCCAAGTCTAAGAAAAACTTGTTGAGTTTTAAAGATATACGCCGGAATGGCTATCATGTTGAGACAATAGATGAGAATAATCTTGAATATCTCATCATTACAAAGAATGTCTCTGGCCAAAAGAGGGTTATTGAGAAATTCCCGTCTTTATCTTGTGGCCTGTATTGGACAAAAATTAGTGCAATTGAGGCACATTCAATAGTAAACCAAAAGGTTACTGATTCCAATACTTTTGTACTTTGGCATGATCGATTGGGACACCCTGGATCAATCATGATGAGACGGATTATAGAAAGCTCATATGTGCATCCGTTAAAGAATTTCAAGATTCTTTTAAATAATAAATTTTCTTGCACTTCTTGTTATCAAGGTAAGTTAATTATTAGACCATCACCAACAAAGGTTGGGACTGAGTCACCTACGTTTTTGGAACGTATACAAGGGGACATTTGTGGACCTATTCACCCACCTAGTGGGTCCTTTAGATATTTTATGGTCCTAATAGAGGCATCCTGTAGATGGTCTCATGTGTGCCTGTTGTCATCACGCAACCTTGCATTTGCAAAACTAATGGCACAAATAATTCGACTACGAGCACATTTTCCTGATAATCCAATCAAGTCTATTAGACTGGATAATGCTGCTGAGTTTTCATCCCAAGCATTTAATGATTATTGCTTATCAATTGGGATAAAAGTGGAACATTCAGTAGCTCATGTTCACACTCAAAACGGTCTTGCAGAATCTTTAATTAAACGCCTGCAGTTGATTGCAAGACCATTACTCATGAAAACGAGGCTGCCCACTTCGGTATGGGGTCACGCCATTTTGCATGAAGCAATGCTAATTCGTCTCAGACCGACGAATTATCACAAATATTCCCCGTTGCAATTGGTTTTGGGTCATGAACCCAATATATCCGATTTAAGAATCTTTGGATGCGCAGTATATGTGCCAATAGCACCGCCATACCGCACCAAAATGGGTCCGCAAAGAAGGTTAGGAATATATGTTGGGTTTGAATCGCCCTCCATTATTCGCTACCTCGAAACATTGACAGGGGATTTGTTCACTGCACGATTTGCAGACTGTCAATTTGATGAGACACTTTTCCCAAAATTAGGGGAGAAGTTGGTGAAACCAAACGGGAAATTTTGTGGAAAATGCATCATTATCTCATCTTGATCCACGTACCTCTATTTGTGAAAAAGAGGTGCAAAAGATTATCCATTTGCAAAGAATAGCAAATCAAATGCCTGACGCATTTACGGACTTGAAAAGGATAACAAAATCCCACATCCCCGCGGAGAATGTTCCAATCCGTATTGATGTCCCTGTTGGACAATCATCTAGTGTCATATCCAATTAGTCGAATGCACGCCTGAAGCGTGGCAGGCCATTAGGCTCCAAAGATCGAAATCCTAGGAAGAGGAAAGTAAACGATCAAAATGACACTACGAAAGAATCTCATGAGGAAATTCATGATTTAATAAATTCTGAGATTCATGAAGAATTAATTGAGCCCGAGACTCAAGAAAATAAGGAACTATCCATAAATCCAATCGATATTGAGGCAAATTTTAATCGAGTGAATATAGTGGTGGATTATGTCTTTGCGTTTAATGTCGCATCTAGCATTATGCAAGAAAGTGAGGATTTTGAACCTCAATCTGTTGGAGAATGTCGAAAAAGACATGATTGGCCAAAATGGCAAGAAGCAATCCAATCAGAATTGAATTCACTGGCAAAACGTGAAGTTTTTGGCCCTATAGTTGAAACACCTAATGGTGTTAAGCCTGTTGGCTATAAATGGGTCTTTGTACGCAAGAGAATGAGAAAAACGAGGTACAAAGATATAAGGCACGCCTTGTTGCACAAGGATTTTCTCAAAGGCCTGGTGTCGATTATGAAGAGACATATTCGCCTGTAATGGATGCCATAACTTTTCGTTATCTCATTAGTTTTGCTGTCCTTGAAAAGCTTGACATGCATTTAATGGATGTGGTTACTGCCTATCTTTATGGCTCACTTGATAATGAGATATACATGAAAATTCCCGAGGGACTCAAAATGCCAAACGCTCATAATTCAAAGTCTCGGGAAATGTTTTCAATCAAATTGCAAAGATCCTTGTATGGTCTAAAGCAATCAGGACGAATGTGGTATATTCGTCTTAGTGAGTATTTATTAAAAGAAGGCTATACAAATGATGCCATTTGCCCGTGTGTTTTTATAAAGAAAACAACATCGGAATTTGTTGTACTTGCCATATATGTCGATGACATAAACCTTATTGGAACCCCCATAAAACTCCAAAAGGCAATTGATTATCTAAAGAATGAATTCGAGATGAAAGATCTCGGAAAGACAAAATTATGTCTTGGTTTGCAAATTGAAAATTTGGCAAACGGAATTTTTGTTCATCAATCTACCTATATAGAAAAGGTACTGAAACGGTTTTACATGGATGGAGCACATCCTTTAAGTACTCCGATGGTTGTTCGATCACTTGATGTGAATAAAGATCCATTCCGACCGCAAGAAAGGAATGAAGATCTACTTGGTCCTGAAGTACCATATCTTAGTGCAATTGGCGCACTAATGTACCTTGCAAATACTACAAGGCCTGACATAACCTTTTCAGTTAATGTCTTAGCAAGGTATAGCTCGGCTCCCACAAGGAGACATTGGAATGGGATCAAACATATATTGCGGTACCTAAAAGGGACTACCGATATGGGCTTATTTTATGACAATAATTGCAGTCCTGATCTTGTTGGTTATGCTGATGCTGGATATTTATCCGACCCACACAAGGCTCGATCTCAAACAGGTTATGTGTTTACCTGTGGAGGCACCGCCATATCTTGGCGATCGACTAAGCAATCAATTGTGGCTACTTCATCTAATCATGCCGAGATAATCGCTATTCATGAAGCAAGGCGGGAGTGTGTGTGGTTGAGGTCTATCATACATCATATTCAAGACAAATGTGGTTTGAAGTGTAACAAACTAGCCACGACTTTGTATGAAGACAATGCAGCATGTATAGCTCAATTGAAGGGAGGATTCATAAAAGGAGATAGAACAAAGCATATTTCACCAAAGTTATTTTTCACACATGATCTTCAAAAGAATGGTGATATCAATGTGCAACAGATTCGTTCAAGCGATAATATGGCTGATTTGTTCACAAAATCTCTACCAACGTCAACCTTCAAGAAGCTGGTTCACAAGATCGGAATGCGAAAACTCAAGGATATGAATTGATGCTCTTTTCAGGGGGAGTTAATGCGCGTTGCACTCTTTTTCCCTTACAAGGTTTTGTCCCAATGGGTTTTCCTTGCAAGGTTTTTAACGAGGCAACAAAGCGCATATTCAAACATGTGTACTCTTTTTCCTTTTCTTTAATTTTTTCCCATTGGATTTTGTTTTAGTTAAGGTTTTAACGAGGCACATTATTGAATAGACATACAAGGGGGAGTGTTATAAATAGAACTCTAATTAGCGTGAATGTCTATCTTATAGAAGAGTTCTACTTTGAACTAAGTCTTTTCTCTTCCTATAAATAGAGGGGTCTTACCCCATTGTAAATCATCCCTAAGTATCAATAAGAATACTCCTCTCTCTACTTTTCTCTCTATTGTTCTTGTTCTTGTTCTTATATTATTGTTCTTGTTCTTATATTATTTCATAACAAAAATAAAATTCATGAAATTTTCAATTCGAACTTTGGAACTTAAACATTATCAGGAAGACATACAAAGCGATCCACCATATCTCTCTATCTTTAAGGACAATGCTTGAAGCATCCAAATCCAGTGCTAATTAAATTCTCCTTGGTTTATATTTTAAATATTTGTGATCAAACGCGGAACTAAGAATTTTAGTTTATGAGTTTTGAATCATAATTATTTTTATTTAGTAGGTCCTAAATAGATTATTTATACATATTTAATGAATTTTATTATAAATATAGAGTTTCAGTCAAAGCGATTCTGCCGAACCCGTAACTATAATGTTGGCTCCGCCGCCTCCGTTTGTGATTGATAGTATTGATGCACAAGCTAGTATCTCGTACTAGGAAATAAAGAACAATAATAAAGTGATTATAAGAACGATGAGTACATATTTATCACACTATTTTTTTCCGAATAATCATCGGACTAATTAAAGAAGAAGGAAAAGGATGAGAAACATTAAAAGGGGGAAAAGTGTTGGGATTTTGCTTAAAAATGAGAAGGGTC
Organism: Nicotiana benthamiana; assembly: GCA_034376525.1. Lineage (NCBI taxonomy): Eukaryota > Viridiplantae > Streptophyta > Magnoliopsida > Solanales > Solanaceae > Nicotiana > Nicotiana benthamiana. The sequence continues at coordinate 40,803,989 of CM067339.1, read as the reverse complement.
ATTATCCCACATTGGAAAAATGTTGAAGAGTAGCTTGGAGGCTTGCCTATATAAGGGGGCTTAAGTTATGCTTTCAAATGTAGCAAACCGAATGCATTTCTAACACTGTTTGTTAGAAGAATGTACTGAGGTTTATGTGATTGTAAGAATTTTTCACATAGTGGTCGGTTGTTGTCTTTTGACAACGGTTGTGGTTTTTTTCCCGGTTTTGGGTTTCCACGTTAAATTCTTGTGTTGTTTTTATTTCTCAATTTTTCTCTTTACAAAAGGGGCGGAGATCTCGGGATTTACGGGAAATGGTCATTTTTTCCCCAACAAGTGGTATCAGAGCGAGGTCGCCTAGCTTGAGGGGGGAATCTTAGTATGCTCTGTGGTCGCAGCTTTAGCTGATCTTGCACATCAGAAAAGATTTTCTGGTTCAAGGAGCTTGTAGGAGGGGAAGTTGGTGCAATTAGAGTATCGAGGTAAGCTCTGGCTAGGAAAGACTTGGTAATTAAGTGGTCATGCCGGACCCACCTCTCTTTCCTGGGAACTTACCTGGTGTGCTGTTCACGAGCTACAGTCGAGGTTCTAAGCAAGTGTTTTTCATCCACGGATATTGGTCAGCGATACGGTTACAATGGGAAGCATCAAGTTTGATATTGAAAAATTTGATGGAAGAATCAATTTTGGCTTGTGGCAAGTTCAAGTTAGGGATATATTGATTCAATCAGGTCTTCACAAGGCCCTGAAGGGAAAATCATAAGCAAGTTCTAGCGATGATTCATCAAGCAAGAGAGATGAAGAATGGGATGATTTGGATTTGAGAGCTGCAAGTGCGATACGATTATCATTGGCAAAGAATGTCCTTGCAAATATGCATGGAATTGCAACGGCCAAGGAGCTATGGGAAAAGTTGAAAAAGCTGTATCAAACAAAGGGAGTCTCAAATCGGGTGTACCTGAAGGAACAATTTCATACATTGCGTATGTGCAAGGGTACTAAAATCTCGGATCATTTGAGTGTTCTCAATGGGATTGTCTCTGAGCTTGAAGCTATTGGGGTGAAGATAGATGAGGAGGATCAAGCCTTAAGGCTCGTCTGGTCTCTTCCTTCATCTTTTGCGCACATGAAGCCAATATTGCTCCATGGGAAGGAGCAGGTGGATCTTTCAGAAGTTATCAGCACGCTTATCTCTGAAGAAAGAAGACTCAAAGGAGATGGGAGGGATACTTCTTCTGAAGGTGTGTATATGTGCTACGGGAAAGGAAAGGAAAAGAGGAACCCCATGAAGCGGAATGTTGTTTGCTGGAAGTCTGGAGAGCCTGGACACATGAAGAAGGATTGTCCAGCAGGTGGAGCAGGTTCGACTACAGGCTCCAAGTCAAGTGATGTTGTTAATATGGTCTTTGATAAGGACCCATATGACCTTATATGACCTAAAGACATGTATATCCTTATGGCATGGCGCTATTTTCATGGTGAATGATGTGAGACTAATAGCGGAATTACACACGGGCATTAATTTGGCAGGAACGCAAGGTGTGTGATGAAACAGTTATGTCAATAGCTGATGGACTTTCAATGAGAGTCAATAGTGGAGGTTGCACCATAATAATCAGCAAGGTGTTTTTCGACATGAGCCGAAGTGAAAATTCTTAGAATGGTTTGTTCTAAGTGGCGATACTCTTTATGGTGGAGTATGACAGGTGTTCAATAATGTGGAGTATGGCGGATAACTGCTGCTATGATCATTTTTAATCAAGGTGGAGTTTGTTGGGATTTTGCTTAAAAATGAGAAGGGTCATTATCCCACATTGGAAAATGTTGAAGAGTAGCTTGGAGGCTTGCCTATATAAGGGGGCTTAAGTTATGTTTTCAAATGTACCAAACCGAATGCATTTCTAACACTGTTTGTTAGGAGAATGTACTGAGGTTTATGTGATTATAAGAATTTTTCACATAGTGGTCGGTTGTTGTCTTTTGACAACGGTTGTGGTTTTTTTCCCGGTTTTGGGTTTCCACGTTAAATTTTTGTGTTGTTTTTATTTCTCAATTTTTCTCTTTACAAAAAGGACGGAGATTTCGGAGTTTACGGGAAAGGGTCATTTTTGTTCCCAACAAAAAGGGGAGAGAAACTGCAAAAAATTAAAGAAAAAATACGGAAATAAAAAAGAAAAAGAATAAGAAGCCTTGCCAGAGTTTGCTAGTTTCACAGTATTTGAAAAAAATATTTTTCGAAAATTGTGTACGTTGAATAACAAAGTGTAATAAAATGGAAAAATAGAATTCAAACATTTTGAACATGACTTATGAATTTATATTGTTTTATCTCTTGAAATTTTTTAGAAAGTATTTCACACGTGCCGATTTAAATGTTGGTGGTGGGAAATTAAATTCTTAAAATGGGAAGATCTGTTGTCAGATCAGTAAGCATCGAGAGGAAAAATGGAGAATTATCTTTAAGAACACTCAGTTTCAAAGAAAAAGAAGCTAAGAATGTTAGAAAGTCCGATTACTCAGAAGAAAGTCCAAAATATGAGCAACAAAAGGTTAAAACTTGTATTCCACTTAATAGTTTGGTAATTGACAATGGAAAAATGGATTCAGTACCAAGACTCTCAATTCCAGAACCCTTTGTGTTCTCTTCCCCGCGACCTGTCACCGAGCTTGACGCTCTGCGACTAAGCTCCAGACTGTGTACAAGAGTTATAGGACAAGAAGGAACCTTGCAGATTGTGCTGTAGTTGTTGAAGAGCTCTGGTTTGTTTCTTTTGCCGCCTTTTTGTTATGTAAAATCGGTTATGTTTGTGGTCTTGGTTTCTAATTTTTGTCCTTCATGTATTTTAGGTGGAAGGCCTTGGATTCTGCAGCTTTAAAACAAAGCTCTATATCATTTTTTGATGTCAATAAACATGAAGCTGCAGTGTCACGGTCCCGTGCCAGAACACGAGCTGTTAAGGTATGTTAACGAGAACCAAATATAGGTCGCATTAATGAATTTTGATAGCAAAAAGTTTTACTCAAGAATTGAACAAAATCATGTTTATGATTTACAGGTAGGCAAAGGTTTGTTGAACGATGAAAAGGCTCAAAAACTAGCTCTACAGCATTGGCTGGAAGCTGTAAGGCCTTGCTGCTATCTGATTTTTTATGCATATATATTGATTATATGAAGTATCAAACATACAGTAGAGAACTTATTCATGTCTATTAAGTCTAGTTTATAGAAGTTTAACACATTATTGGCTGGTATGGTCAAAATTTTGGAATGGTTCTTTTTACTCAAGAAATTTACTCTAAACTGATTGCTTACGAAGATGGCGCTTTAATTTGCTGTTTTTTAATTGCAGATTGACCCACGTCATCGTTATGGACACAATTTACACTTCTACTATGATGTATGGTCCAACAGCAAAAGCACACAACCTTTCTTCTATTGGTAAGATCGCCTCGCAAAAGCACAAGTAGTTTAGCTTCATTCAAATGTCAAGTTTCTGCTAACATTTCAAGCCTACTTCTTTATTGAAGGTTGGATGTGGGTGATGGCAAAGAAGTAAATCTTGACCGTTGCCAAAGAGTTGATTTGCAACGTCAATGCATCAAGTGTTAGAATTATGATTCCGACTAAAACACAATAGCCTTCATATCGAAATTATTTGGAATTACTACATGAGCGGAAGCGTACCTGAATCCATATGTGGAAATCCGTAGTCCTCCTTGGAAGATTGTTTGAAAGCTCCTTAATCCTTCCTTCAAGATTGTCTTGAAGTTTTCCCAAGAGTTTCACAAGAATATCTCCAAGACCAAAAATGGAAATGATTTTCCACTTGATAGCAAACCAAAATTACTCTCTAGTTTTAATGGGAGGAAGAAGAGAATTGGATGCTTCAAATGGGAACCATAACCCTTCTTTTATAAGCATGTAACCATAGTTAGCCCATCATTAACTATGGTTACTCTTTAAGTAACTATGGTTACTTTTATGGATCTACACATAAATTAGTCTTACACTCTATATGACAATATATTGGCCCCCTTAATAATGTCCATAAGACCACTAAATTAGGCCAAACCAAAAGATAGCACATAACATATAATTAATCCATATATTGTTCATATGTATGTAGATATAAGTCCATATATCTTACAATCTCCCACTTGGACGAGATACACATACATATGTACAAACCTTAGCATTATATGTCACAATATAACCTTATGAGCTCAGAATTGCCATCACAATAAAATTGTCATGAACAATCCGGTCCATCAATCATACCAACATAGGACCTAAGAGCTCTTAGTTACTCATTCGTAACTAGAACCAACATAGATCGCGTATATCAATATAACCAACGACATGGATCAAGTGTAAGTGTGTAGCATGGAAATAACATAAAGTGTGGTCAATAGAATGTCTATTTCCAACTGGTTCTCTTTATTGAGATCAATCATAAACTTTAAGAGTACAAAACTTTAAAACTGAATATCTGCAGATATAACCTTAAACTGAATTACTGAATGTAATGGACAATACATAATTGTATAATACAAACTCCCACTAAAATACATAATCCTTAACTGATTTGACACCCATACAAGCAATATGCTCAAGAAATACCTTTGGTGTCAATCCCTTAGTGAGCGGATCCGCAATCATGGAGTTTGTACTGATGTGCTCAATGCACAACTGTCCATTCTGTACTCTTTCTTTAACAACCCGAAATTTGACGTCCATATGTTTTGCTTTCGTCAAATTACTGTTGTTATTAGCATAAAGGCAAAATCGGAATCGGTATACCCGATGATCTCAAGCTGGTCCGATCTCCGATATGTAAGCATGTAATCCTTTGTTCTCTGTAAGTACCTCATGACCCTTTTGGCTGCCTACCAATGGTCCATTTCCAGATTGCTTAGATATCTGCCTAACATCCCAACAATGTATGCTATATCAGGTCGTGTACATACCTGAGCATACATCAGACTACCTACAGCCGAAGCATAAGGTGTCTTCTGCATTTCCGAAGTTTCATAATTATTATTTGGGCACTGTTTGAGATTAAATTTGTCTCCCTTAGCAACAGGGGTGTTACCTGGTTTACAATCCTACATGCCAAATCTTTTCAGAACCTTATCAATATAGCCCTTTTGTGACAGACCGAGAACACCTTTGGAGCAATCTCGTAGTATCTGAATTCCTAATACAAAAGAAGCTTCACCAAGATCTTTCATTTCAAATTTCTTTGAAAGAAATTTCTTAGTTTCAAGTAATAATGCTATATCGTTACAGGCAAGCAGTATGTCATCGACATATAAAACCAGAAAAATATACTTACTCCCACTGAACTTATGGTATATACAATCATCAGCAATATTCGGTTCAAAACCAAAAGATGTAATGACTGCATGAAACTTATAATACCATTGACGGGAAGCTTGCTTGAGCCCATAGATGGATTTCTTTAATTTGCAAACCCTATTCTTTGAGTCTCCCGAAACAAAGTTTTCAGGTTGCACCATATAAATTGATTCCTCAATGTCACCATTGAGAAATGCTGTCTTAACATTCATCTGATGAAGGTCAAGACCAAAATGTGTTACTAGTGCCATTATAGTCCTGAAAGAGTCTTTCGATGAAACTGGAGAGAAAGTCTCTTTATAATCAATGCCTTCCTTTCGAGTGTAGCCTTTTGCGACAAGACGAGCTTTATACTTAATAACATTGCCCCTGAATCCCTCTTGGCTTTAAATATCCATTTACAACCAATCGGTCTAATACCTTCGGGCAATGTAACAAGCTCCAAAACGTCATTGTCACTCATAGACTTCATCTCATCATTCATGGCATCAATCCACTTTTGAGAGTTAGAACCCTTAATGACTTGACGGAAGTTGATTGGATCATCTTCCTCAAGTCCAATATCACTTTCTTATTCATGGAGAAATACAACATAATCATCCAGAATTGCATTTCTCCTCTCTCTAGTGGATCTCCTTAATGGCACTTCAGTTTCTTGAGGTTGTTGAGTTTGATTTTCATTAGCAATTTCAGGATCCTGATTGGGGAGATTTTCGAGATTTTCTTGAACTGGAGTTGTGTGATCCGTGTCAGGAATGAGAATACCCTGACCAAGATCAACAACTTGAGGGAAAGACACATGTTCTTCCTCAAAGACAAAATCTCTAACAACTTTATCTCCCCACCCCCCAAACTCAATATCCTCAAAAAAAACCTAGCATTAACCGTCTCAAAAATAGTTCTAGAAGTGGGATCATAAAACTTAAAACCCCAGGACCTTCAGAGTATCCAACAAAATAGCTACTAACCGTCTTAGCATCCAGTTTCCTTTCATTCGGCCTATAAGGCCTTGCCTCAGCTGGACAACCCCAAATGTGTAAATGCCTAATACTGGGTTTATTGCCAGTCCAAAGTTCATATGGGGTTTTGATTGTAGCTTTAGTTGGAACTCTATTAAGAATATAAGCTGCGGTTTTTAATGCTTCTCCCCAGAGTGAGTCTGGCAAAGTAGTACGACAAATCATACTTCTTACCATATCATTAAGGGTACGATTTCGTCTCTCAGCTACACTATTCATCGTAGGACTTCCTGGCATAGTATACTGAGGGACGATCCCACACTCATCTAGGAATTTAGCAAATTGCCCTGGACGTTGTTCACCTGAACCATCATATCTGCCATAGTATTCACCACCACGGTCAGATCTAACGGATTTAATCCTTTTGCTTAGTTGATTTTCAACTTCAGCCTTATATGATTTGAACACGTCTATGGATTGGGACTTTTCATGAATAAGATATAGGTACCCATAACGAGAGTAATCGTCTATGAATGTGATAAAGTATTGTTGACCATTCCTACAAGGAGTAGGAAATGGCCCACAAATATCCGTGTGTATCAATTCTAAGACGTCCGAAGCTCTCTTAGCACCTAATCTTGTCTTGTTTGTTTGTTTACCCTTGATACACTCAACACATATATCCGAATTTGAGGAATCAAGAGAATCAAGAATTCCATCTGACACGAGTTTCTGAATTCTTTGAATGGATATGTGACCCAAACGTTTGTGCCAGATTGATATAGAATTCTCATTAGTTAATTTTCTTTTGGTACTACTTGAACTTGTATGCAAAGTTTCATTATGTTGTGTCAACCAAATATAGGCTATCAAATGTTGATAAAAGACCAGTACCGATAAGATTTGAATTTTGAAAGAGACTAACTTTATTGTCACCAAAAGAACATGTATAACCGGATATGTCCAATTTGGGAACAGAAATTAAATTCCGTCTAAAAGACGGTACAACAAAAGTCTCATCCAAATCTAAATAAAAACCGGTCTTAAACAACAGCCTAAACTTTCCAATAGCCTCAACTGGCACCTTCTTGCCATCACCCAGATAGATGTATCTTTCACCATCATTTGGTTTTCGGTATTTCAGGCAACCTTGCATAGATATACTTATGTGAGTAGTAGCAGCCGAATCTACCCACCAAGTATCCTTAGGTACCGAAATTAAATTAACTTCAGAACAAACAAGAGAAAGAAATGTACCTTTTTTCGCACGCCAAGCGTGGTACTTGGTACAATCCTTCTTCACATGATTAGTCCCCTTACAGAAAAAGCAACCTAATTCAGTAATTTCAACCTTAGGTTCCTTATGTTATTTTTTCTAGGGCCTTGCAACCGCAACTTCCTTACCTTTCCTCTTCCTATTATCTTTAGAAGAGGATGCCAAATGAGCACTTTCTGTCTTATCTTGCTTTATCCTTTCCTCTTCTTGCACACAATGTGAAATGAGCTCATTAAGAGTCCATTTCTCCTTCAGGCAGTTGTAACTGACCTTAAACTGATTAAAGTGTGCAGGAAGAGATATCAAAACTAAGTACACAAGCAGTTCCTCAGGTAAATCCAGCTTGAGTGACTTAAGTTTCGAAGCAAGATGAGACATTTCCAAAATGTACTCCCTTATGTTTCTCTTGCCTTTATACCTCATGGAAACAAGTTTACTCAAAAGAATACTTGTTTCCGCCTTTTCGTTTTGGGCAAAACGCTTTTCAAGGTTTTCAAGGAAAACTTTGGCATTATTTTCATCATTCATAATGCCCCTGAATGATTCTGGAATTGCACGTTTCATGATCATTAGACTCATGCGATTTGAGCGTTCCCACTTCTCCATCTCCTTCTTTTCATCAGAAGAAGATGTATCCTCAAGAGAAGAAGGTTTCTTAATCCGAAGTGCTAGGTCTAGATCCATGCAACCGAGAACTATCATAATGTTCTCTTTCCATTCCTTAAAGTTTGTGCCGTTAAGCACATGGATGCTATTAATGTTTGCAGATATCGAAGCAGCTGAAGAATTCACTGAAATAGAACAAAGGATTACTTAATACATGCTTACAATTACTTGAACTTTAACTTTACTTTATAGATTCAAAATAGGCAAATCCCGTTACAAGATACCTAGCATAACATTGATTTTAGTCTTTGGACAGAAAATCAACTTGTAAGTGGTACTCTTGGTGTAGTAATCAAATATTGACAATAAACTCCTGTCAAATATCAAGCCTTCCTTTGGGCCGACTTAATATTCACATGGAAAACCGAATAATTGTCACATATTTATCACACAAGCATGTTCGAATTCCTGCCAAATAACAACCTTCCTTTGGGCCGGTGTTAAACGCATGGAAGACTAACATCCACAGTCATCTTATATTTCAAGATTAATCAATTTACACAATAGAGGTTACTTTGGCAACATAATGTTTCAATTGACTAATTTAAAATATTAGATGCTAAACCATATAGTTCCTTAAGCCATATATTGAATCTTAACTTAACATGTTACATGTTTTGACATGCAACATCTGAATATTAATTGTTTTAATCTTAATTGGCCAATGCCAGAATCTGAAGTATGATGGACTAAAACAATTAATATTAAAACTGAATATTAATGTAAAATATTAATAAATTTAAAAACTGAAAATTAGTTGACATATTATTAATGTACAATTAAAATCTGAATCCATATAATACATATGGGCCATGTATTGATTATATGAAAAAAAATGGTTTTCTTTAATAATGGTCATCATTAAGCTTTAATAGTGGTGTGCCCATATATACTCGAATGCTTTAATGGTGGACCAAATCAAAACATAATCTGAACATTTAATACTTAAAACATTTCTTTAATAATGAAAAACGTTTCTTATTCAAAAAAAAATTTTTTTTTTAGAAAATTCTGGGACCTTTTGTGGCGAGCAAAGCTGCCACTAAAACCCATAGATGTCGCCGCTAAAAGTTATTAGTGGCGACTACTGCCGTCGCTGAAGGTTAAAAAAGTTTCTGTCTTAATTGCCAGAACCTTTTGCGGCGACGAATGCTGCCACTAAAGCCATAGAAGTCGCCGCTAAATGTTATTAGTGGCGACTATTGCCGTCACTGAATGTCTCAGCAACTTAATATGTCTTTCAACAAGAAACTTAAACAAGAAATCATGTTGATCAACAACCAAATTTATGCAAATTTCAATATTTCATTTCATCTAGTGATAACATGATATTGAAACACCAAAGTTCATCAACAACATAACATTCATGAAATCATGCTATATCATGCACTAGAATTTCATGAACTTCCAAATAATCCAAATATGAAGGAGGCTCTGATACCAATTGTTAGAATTATGATTCCGACTAAAACACAATAGCCTTCATATCGAAATTATTTGGAATTACTACATGAGCGGAAGCGTACCTGAATCCATATGTGGAAATCTGTAGTCCTCCTTGGAAGATTGTTTGAAAGCTCCTTAATCCTTCCTTCAAGATTGTCTTGAAGTTTTCCCAAGAGTTTCACAAGAATATCTCCAAGACCAAAAATGGAAATGGTTTTCCACTTGATAGCAAACCAAAATTACTCTCTAGTTTTAATGGGAGGAAGAAGAGAATTGGATGCTTCAAATGGGAACCATAACCCTTCTTTTATAAGCATGTAACCATAGTTAGCCCATCATTAACTATGGTTCCTCTTTAAGTAACTATGGTTACTTTTATGGGTATCTACACATAAATTAGTCTTATACTCTATATGACAATATATTGGCCCCCTTAACAATGTCCATAAGACCACAAAATTAGGCCAAACCAAAAGATAGCACATAACATATAATTAATCCATATATTATTCATATGTATGTAGATATAAGTCCATATATCTTACATCAAGTACTTAGGACCTGTAAGTCCAATCCGATCTACTTCTGTCTTTTGTAATTGTTGCACTTGCAATGCATTTGTTAGATGGAAGAATATATTTTCAACTTTTTCGTGCTTTGTTTTTGCAGAAAGAAAGGGAAGCTTATGAAGTAATCGCGGAGGATGGAAAGTTGGTTTATAAGCAAAGTGGGATGCTCTTGAATACAACAGAAGGATCAAAGTGGATTTTCGTTCTTAGCACTTCGCGAACTCTTTATGTGGGAATGAAAAAGAAGGGTGTTTTCCAACACTCTAGTTTTCTATCCGGTGGTGCTACTACAGCAGCTGGTAGATTGGTTGCTCAAGACGGGATTCTTGAGGTAATATTCTCAAATCACACAAAAACATGCATATGATTTTCTTTTGTATCATTTCACTGATTTTAGTCCCATTTTCTCCTGGCAATATGGCCATACAGTGGTCATATTGTAAGCCTATCGGGGAAGACCACACAGAGGCACCAGTAGTTCATGACTTGACCAAGCGATTATCTTGCAAATGGACAAGTGGAGTTGGTCCCCGCATTGGCTGTGTGAGAGACTATCCCATTGATATCCAATCTCAGGCCCTTGAAAAAGTTTGTCTTTCTCCGAGGGTTACATTGTCTCAGCCCAAGAATTATTATCCAATCCCTTCACCACGACCGAGCCCAAAAATTCGTGTCTCGCCTAGGCTTGCATACATGGGACTTCCAAGCCCAAGAGTTTCTGTTACTAGTAGTGCTTAGGTTGTGGATTCATAAGAAAGGTGAATAATTTATTCACTGATCATTTTTCCTTTTAGTGTTAAGGTAGTTAAATTCTTTGGTTCCTTTATTCGGTGTTGTACGATTTAGGACTCTAACTGTTAGTTATAGCTGCAGTCTTTGTTCCTGAACTCTTTGGTGTACAGAATAAGATAAAGTTCTTTATAATAATCATAAGATTATGTTAAAGATTTTTTTTCTCACTGTTTCTCTAGCTTGCTTTTAGTTTAAAGACAATACTGAACTAGAATTGGCAAGGTGTGCCAGGCCAAGGAAATACTGCAACGCCAAGACAACACTTGAGTGCCCGCTACTGTGTTAGACTCTTTCCCTAAAAAAATTGAGTTAATATCGTGTGATGACTCAAATTATACTTGATGCTCTCGGCTTGTCTTCGTTTCCTCGCTCAGGCAAAGAAATTGATCAAGGAACATTAGCTAAGAAAAGAAGAAGATAATATATATATATATATATATATATATATATATATATGTTTTCCCTATTAAAACAAACCCAAAATCAAAACGCTAGCTGCTGCCGCTATCCTTTCATAGTCTGTCTCCTTCCTCGAGCCTTTCCCTCTTATTTATTTCTGTCGTCTAGATCTGTTCGTCTCCCCATCCTTTAGACCCAAGACTGTCTGGGTCAGAATCTTAAGCTGCTTTTCCTTTCTCCAGTAGAGCATTGTCATCACTAGCAGTAAGACGACACAGAGACGAAATTAGCCATATTTTAGTAGTGATGCACGGCACACAATGTCCCGTACACTGTTATTTAAAATCTTATACTATGTTTTCAATTGCATAGCTATGTATTGGGATCTTTACTTAAATAGCCCGCTGATTCACTAATTACTTTTTAGCTGGTATACATAAATTATATACATATTATACGTGATTATACATATACTATATATTCGATAGCAATTTTTATTTTAAGCGATTGGGTAAGCGACTATTTAAATTAATTATTCCAATCATAAAGACGATGCTGCATGCAGCTGTTTTGTGGCTAACGGATACTCCGATCCATCTTATTTTTGGTGTCACGTTTTCTTTTAATTTGTCCCAAAAGATTGTCATTTTCTTCAATTTTAAAACTATCTAATCTCATTATCCTCATTTTACCCGTAATAACTAAGGACCCACAAACATAACATTGGAACTAAAATAGGTGGGATGTGCCAAGCCAAGGTAATAGTGCAACACCAAGACGACACTTGAGAGCCCCCGATAGCAAGCTACTCGACGTGGGACTTATATCTACATACATATGAACAAATTCGTTCTCGAGTCGCTCAAATTATAGCTGATGTTCTCTGCTCATTTCCTTTTCCATACTCGATGTGGGAATACACTAGCAAGACCAACTTTGTGCTTACTCCCTGAGGCTACTTTGGTACTTGCAAACAGTTCACTGAGATGTTGTAAATAATGGTCATGTGAAGTATTTAGGGTATTTAAAATTCAATTTCTAATCCTAGGCAGGAACGCACTCTTATTTAGCCATATAAGCTGCAATTTGGTTATTCATGCAAATTTTAAAAACTCAGACTGCATTGGTTTATGTATATATGGCCATATAGTGGTCACTACATTACTTTCGCTATTCAATTCAATACACATATTCTTCTTTCAATTTTTTTGGTAGATAATAATAGTAATAAAATTAAATAGTTTAAGTAAGACACGGTACGATTCTTATATATTTTTATAGAGACAAAAAAAAGATAGCCGTGCATGTCATTGCCAGCCTAACAGAGTACTGATATATTTTCTTATACTAAACCATTCTTAGCAGAATAGTTTTATTATATTATATATTTGTTATATCAATATCTAAATTCAACGAGTAATGTGAGCGATGAAAGAATCCATCTCAGCACGATTCATGTCCCCGTCCATCACTGATTTCTTGATAGCATTACTCAAATCTGCTGCTCGTTTCCTCATCTTATCTCCCTCTGTTGAATCCATCAAAGTTTTCACGGCATTTTCGACCATATCTGATGTAACATGTTCGTCTCTACGCGTCCATGACCTAACAGTTAGTCCAATTTTCAAGTACTTAGTTACAAGTTGAGAATTTCTTGGCTGATCAAAATGCATTGGCCAAGCTGCAATAGGAACTCCAAAGGAAATACTTTCCATGCACGAATTCCATCCGCAATGACTCATAAAACCACCCATTAAACTATGTGCCAATATTTCCAATTGAGATGCCCAATCTCTTACTATAATTCCTCTTTCTTTTATTCTCTTTTCATATACTGTTGAGTTGTCCCACATGGGAGGGATTTGAGGTCCTTGGTCTCCTTATACGGCTTGGGCAATCCTCACCTCATAAGCTAGCTTTTGGGGTTGAGTTAGGCCCAAGGTCCATTCTTTTCATATCCTTCAGGCAGTTGAATTTTTCTAACTTCACTTGTGAAAACATCTCCCTTGTCAGCATCTCTAAGAACCCAAATGAACTTTTGCTCGCTTTTCTCTAGACCAATCGCGATCTCTTTTATTTCTTCATTAGACAACGAAGTAGTCGTTCCAAATGACACAAAAATAACTGAGTTATGCTCTTGTTCGTCAAGCCAATCCAGGGACTTGTGGCGTTTGTTGGAGTCTTTGTTCTTCTGTATTAGCACCACAGGATTGAATGGACCTATAGCCCATTGCTTCGGGTTATTGAATTCTTTAGCCATTAGATCAAGATACAAACCTTCTATCACTCGGAGTGAATTGAAAAGTTCACCACGGCTGATCTTACCAACAAAGGGAACATCTTGTGCCTTCAAATATCCCCAAAAGTTTGCAGAAAAACAGTCTTTAACTGATGGGATATTCTCATAATGTTCAGTTCCAGGAAGTAGAGGCTTTCCTTTCACTTCCCAAAGCACGATTACCTATGAAAAGCTGAGATAGGATTGAAACAGTAGCATTCAGTATTTGTCATTTCAGGCAAATCTTGAACAACCCCACTCATCAAATTATCATAAATAACAACCACTTTGTTAACATTCGTCATGCTAGCAAGTTCGCGTGCTAGAGAGCAAACTGGCTCGCGGAGATGGGATGCTGCAAAAAATGAAGGGATTAGCTGGCTTGGAAATTTGTGAGTAGCATTAGGATTTGGTGGTGGAGTTTCATAAGAAGGTGTTGGAAATTCATGGAACTGAATGTTTGTTATTGTGAGAGGATCAAAACCATGAACACGAGTTTTCGCCTGTCGAATGTGGGCATTGGTTCCAACATAATGGACAGGGATATTGTACATGGAGATGAGCCTAGAGAGGTGGAGAAATTGGTTGAGATGTCCTTGTGCTGGAAGTGGCACCATGATTACAGCCACATTTGCAGTGCATTTGTCAGCCATTGGAATAGAAGTATTAGAGAAGAGAAATCTTAGAATTGCATGGTTGCATATATGGCAATACAAGTGTATATATAGGTACAAGGAAATCTTTTTGAACTCAAGTTACATAAATGAATTTAGTTTTATGGATAATATAAAGTCTCATTTGCACCTATCACAATGAGCTTTGACCACATAGGTAATGTAAAGATAACATATTTAGCTAATGGATTCACTTTTAAAATATCAGAAATTAATGTTATATAAGATCTGGGCTTTTGAAGTATGTTATATTCAAATGAAAACTAAGACTTCCTGAAAGGAGTAATATTATTGATTCTAATGAAGACTAGTCAACCATTTGTCAAAAGGCTTGACTTTCTAGTTTTTTTTGTCCATTTTCAAGAATAATGCAATTAAGGCAAGTAGATAATGAACTATAATTGTTTCATTAGATGGATAGAATGTGGATCTTTGATCCGTTACATCCCAATCTCCTCCATAGAATCCATCATGTCCTACCTCAATCTATTTCTTGCTTTCCTCAACAACAAAAAATGGCAATATCATTCTAGTTTATAAATCTTATAATTTACTAAAATAAAATAAATGAATTAGTTTTTCTTTCTAGTCCGTTGAAGTTGAAGGACTAAGTTCTCCCCTGCTTGAATGATAGTTATTGCAATTTTGGGTATCACCCTTGTTCTTGTATACAAAATCTATCGTGCTCCACCTCCACTCTTCGGGCCTTTTCTTCGTTCTAAAAATGACATTAAATAACCTAGTGAACCACTCCAAGTCTGCATTGTCCACACTCTTCCAAAACTCCACCGGGATTTCATCCGGCCCAATCGCTTTGCCCTTGCTCATCTAACGCATAGCATCCTCAACTTCATCAACTCTAATCCGCCTACAATACCCAAAGTCACAACAATTCCTGAAGAGTTCCAAATCACCCGGTACAATGCTCTTGTCCCCTCCACACTCAAGAGACTATGGCAATTCCGAGCTTGTTTATCTAGCCAATCCAAGCTTTTGTGCCTGCTTGTAAAAAAATTTCCTGCTCCCCTTATCATCTCGTATTATATAAATGTGTATCGGGCAAATTTGGTTCCTTACGTTCCCATGCTACCTATGCACGCCCTTGGCATAGAGGCCGGCCCAACTAAGGCCGACTCGAGTAAGGTCGACCCCAGTAAGTGGACGGCCCGGTTAACACGACCCAAGACGCCGTCATTTGAAGCTCTGACTCTTTCGTACACTAAAGCCACCAACTTCTGTACTTTTTTTTATTATTTCGAGGAAGGTCTCCTAATATATAAAGGAGACCTTCCCTTTGTAAGGGGCTCTTGTGTATTTTGTTACTCAGAATATACAACTCATTCTCTCTCTTGTGCAAAGATTATTACTTGTTCCATTATTGTTACATCTTAGGATACTACATCTCATTATTATCACCGATCTTAGCTCCACAATACTCTCTAGTTCATATTACGCTTGATTCTGATTAACCCTTTATTGTTTTCGATTGCTCTTGAGCTTAACAAGTATTCATATAACGTTTTAGCCAAACAATTTGGCGCCGTCTATGGAGATTTCGTGAATCAAAGTTGTAGTTTGCTTCTAGAGATCCTTCAAAAACCACTTTCTACAATCTAAAATGGCCGAAAACAATGCAAGAATGAAAGCTATCGTGGATGTTAGAGCCGATCTCATAGGCCCTCTCGACGCGGTTGCTGAAAGAGATGCTCTACACGCAACCCCTAGTACCCTGATAAACGCGGAAAACCCACCTTCCCCTTCTGAAGATCTGGTGGTTCCACGAGAAAAAGTGGCTTCTACATCTACAACTAAAGAAGCACCCCCAGAGGTAAAGAGGTTACTAGAAGAGTGGTTGACAAACGCTCTGGGTAGTTTAGCTGAGAAGCCACCCAAAAACGCTAGATGCACACCAGCAACAGACCATGTTGCAGCCGAAGATGAACCCGAGGTCACACGAACGAACAACGTGCACGTCGATGCTCAAGCTCACGGTGGCACATTCACAACCATTCTCAAAAAGATGGAGGAAATGGAAAATGAAAATAGGTCGCTTTGCGACCAGATAAAGGAGCACCAAGAAAGAGTGAACAAGATCCCGGGTGCGCCTAAGCTGCTGCCAAAGCGAGACGTGGGGAGGTTCGTTGAACAACCCTATACAGAAGGAGATGCACCATACCCCATCCAAAGACTTTCAAAATGCCCCCTACTTGAAGGTATATGACGGGACCTCAGATCCCAAGGACCATCTTATGTCACGAAAGTTAAAGGTCACGAACTATCAAAGGAGCAGGTACCGTACTTCTAAGAAGTTCGACGAAACACTAACTGGGAGGGGCTCTAACGTGGTATTCCCGGCTACCGGCCAAAAGTATTTCCACATTCGAGGAGATGGCAGATAAATTTGTTACGCAGGAGCCAAGAAAGCGGAAGCACGGGTCAACGACATCTTTGCTGCCTGACAGACCTTAGGAGAAGGGCTCAAAGAGTTCTTACCTAGGTTCAAAACGGTTAAAATGAGCCTACCGAACGTGTCCGAAGGCATAGCAGTCGTAGCTTTTCAGAACGGGCTCAGCAGAGACGGCTCAAGGGCAACCAAGAAACTGCTTAGCCGCCTTATGAAATATCCCCCCACCACATGGGAAAAGATTCACAACGCCTACTGTGCCGAGGTATGTGGAGACGACGACGTCTTTAATGGCCCAACACGACGGTTAATAACGGTGCACCTAGAAATTCGTTGAGACCGACGCAACGAGGGACGACGGGAATAAATCCCACGCCTCAAGAGGGAGAGGCACCAACCATACATCAGATCTTCGCATCCTCCACCACCAAGGCACGCGGATGCCTTACAACGCCATGTCGCCCCACTGCAGAACGACAGAGGTATGCCTCATTTACCATCTGCACATAAATTTTGTGTATCTTCTTTAGAAGTAGTGTACTCACTGGAGAAGTTGGGTAACAAAGTACAATGGCCGGCGAAGATGAAGTCCGATCTCGCCACCAAAAAATCAAATGCCCTATGTGAGTTCCACCAGGAACGAGGGCATATAACCGAAGACTGCATAGGTCTCCGGCAGGAGGTGGTTCGGATGTTGAACCAAGGATTCTTGAAAGAACTACTTAGCGACAAAGGAAAACTCAACTTCGCACGTGGGCGGGAACAACCTCACGGCCCGCCAAGGCCGCCCTCACCACCACTCACAAATTAAAACGAACCATCCTCACGAACAGTATGACGACTTCGAAGATAGTATCACCTTCGATAAGTCTGATACCGACGGTTTGTCTTTCCCCCATTATGATGCTTTAGTTATTACTTTACGCATAGTAGAGACTGACGTTAAAAGGATTATGGTCGACGATGGCAGCGGCGCATGTATCATTCATCTAAGAGTCCTTGCACTGATGGGACTCGAGGATAAGATAATACCACGCTGTATAACACTAACTGGTTTAAACAATGCAGTGGAAAGAACCTCTGGGAAGGTAATGCTACCCGTTCTGGCGAGATGAGTTACAATGGAAACCACTTTCCACGTAATGAACCAAGAAATGGCATACAACGCCATCATCGGACGTCCGTGGATACATTCCATGAGGGAAGTCCCCTCCAGTTTCTACCAAATGATCAAATTCCCGACCCCATGGGAGGGTGTTCAGCATACGGGGTGAGCCGCACACCGCCCAGGACTGTAATAAAATAGCTCAAGATTACACGTACACCAAACAACTCAAAGGAGAAAGTGTGGAAGCATAGCAATCAGCCATGTTGGGGACTAAGGTCCACCCAATAGAGGACGCCATCAAAGATCCCGACGACGTTGAGGCTAATAAGGCCACGGTCGAAGACCTCGACCCCATCCAGCTGAGCAACAACGACTTCGCAAGGAAGGCTTACATAGGTCACGACCTTTCAAATTTAAGTAAGTATCTTGAATTTCTATCTAACCATACAGACCTATTCGCTTTTTCCCATGCAGATATGCCAGGGATTCCACAAGAAATCGCCTCCCACAAACTGAACGTCGATCCGCCATGCCCGCCCGTGCGGCAAGTAAGGAGAAAATTCAATGCCGCCATCAATGTAGCAGTAAATGAAGAAGTAGACAAGCTACTGGCAAACGGTTCCATTAGGGAGTCCAAGTATCTGGAATGGGTCGCCAACATCGTAATGGTCAAAAAGAAAAATGGGAAGTGGCGGATGTGCATGGATTTCACCGACCTAAACAAAGCATGTCCAAAAGATTCGTTCCCGCTACCCCATATCGACCAATTAATAGACACAACAGGAGGACATGAGCTGTTAAGCTTCCTGGATGTGTACTCCGGCTATAATCAAATCATGATGGCCGAGGAGGATCGGGAGAAAACAACCTTCATCACTCACCAGGGAACATACTACTACAAGGTAATTTCTTTCGGGCTTAAGAATGCAGGGGCCACATACCAAAGGCTGGTGACTACGATGTTCAAAGAACAACCCGACAAAACAATGGAGGTCTATATTGACGACATGCTAGTGAAGTCATCAAAGAAAGAGGACCGAATCAACCACTTGAAAGAAGCCTTCCGAATATTAAGAAGATACGATATGAAACTAAATCCTGAGAAATGCGCTTTCGGCGTAGCCTTGGGAAAGTTCCTGGGGTTTCTAGTTTCACAAAGGGGCATCAAAGTCAACCCATACGAGATCAAGGCTATAGAAGCCATCCCAGAAATACTAAACAGCAAAAAACAGGTGCAAAAGCTGACAGGTCGAATAGCCGCCCTCTCCAGGTTTATCTCACGCTCCTCCGACAGGTGCCATAATTTCTTCGGTGTATTGAATAAAGACCAAGGACTACAGTGGAACGAGGAATGCATCGAGGCCTTGAAGAATTTGAAGGCATATCTATCATCGCCATCCCTACTAGTCAAAGAAAACCCAGGCGAACCACTGTTAGTGTACTTGGCCGTATCAGAAGTCGCGGTCATCAGCGTCCTAGTACGTGAAAAAAAGGTACGCAATCTCCTATTTATTACATTAGCAAAACTTTAGTTTACGCCGAAACTCGATACCCACACCTTGAGAGGCTAGCGTTAGCACTCATAGTAGCTTCACAAACGCTACGATCCTATTTTCAGTGCCACCCCATAAGGGTAGTAACGACCTTCCCATTAAGAAGCATCTTACACAAACCTGAACTCTCAGGCCGGCTCGCCAAATAGGCCGTTGAGCTCAGCGAGCATGATATCACATACCTTCCAAGGACCGCCATCAAGTCGCAAGTCCTAGCCAAATTTATAGCCAACTTCAGTGCGAAAGTTCTGCCAGAGGCGGAACTCAAGGTACAACGTGCATCCTCCAAAAATGACCTATGGGTCCTTTATATGGATGATGCCACCAACGCATTGTGATTAGGACTGGGACTCGTTCTTGAGGTCCCCATGGGCGAAATAATTTTCCAGTCCATACAAAGCCCGGAAATGACTAACAATGAGGCCGAGTACGAGGCCGTTATTGCAGGCATGAAACTAGCCACCAAGAATGGGGCTCGCCGAATCCTCCTCCACTGCGACTCCCACTGGGACTTATCAAATCAAAGAGCAAAGGCTACAAAAGTACCAAACAGAAATCCACAAGCTAATGGCTACATTCGACGAATGTCGCTTCGAACAAATTCCCAGAGCACGGAACATCGAAGCGGACGGCCTGTCAAAGTTGGCTGCAACCACCAAAAACATCAACAAAGAAAGTGTGGTCACACTCCTCCACTCGACCAATTGATCATACTGAGGTACTTTCTTTAAACTTAACTTGGGACTGGCGCAACCAGTTCATATCTTATCTACAGGACGGGATATTACCCCCCGATAAAAAAGAAGCAAAGATCGACAACGACCTTAAAAAGAACGTTTGGTGGGCCCCTGGCCAAATTCTTAGGGCCACATCAAACGAGGCTGGTACTCGAAGAAGTGCACGAAATCCATTGCAGCACCCATACTGGCAACCGCGCCCTTGTGCGATGCATCATACGTGGTGGCTATTACTAGCCCACCATGAAAAAAAAGGCAGCTGAATATGTCCGCGGATGCGAACGATGCCAAAAGTACGCCCAGATGATACACCAATCAGGAGAACTCCTCCATTCCACCACTTCCCCCTTGCCCTTCATCAAATGGGGAATGGATATAGTCGGCCCCCTACCCGCAGGACGAGGAAAGGTCCTATTTTTACTTGTTTTAACTGACTACTTCTCCAAGTGGGTGGAAGCAGGTGTGTACACACAATTACGCGAACAAGAAGTCATCGCCTTCATATGGAAAAACATTATATGCCGCTTCGGCATCCCCAAAGAAATCAGTTGCGACAACGGATGACAGTTCATCGATCAAAAGACGACCGAGTTCTTCGAGAAATGGCGCATCAACGGCCAAGCGGAGTCCTCCAATAAAAAAATTCTAAACATACTGAAAAAGAAACTTAAAGACGCCAAAGGGCTATGGCCCGAACTACTACCTGAAGTTTTGTGGGCATACAGAACTACACCCAAGTTCAGTACCGGGGAAACCCCGTACTCACTAGTTTATGTAATCGACGCGGTCATACCTGGCGAAGTAGGAGAACCTAGCCTAAGGTATTCGCACACCAGTAGAACAGAAAACGATACCAGCAGACTTTAAGATCTTGATGAAGCCGAAGAAAGAAGAGAAATGGCCCACATCGGGATGGTAGCTCAAAAACAACAAGTCGAAATATATTACAACAAAAGGGCAAAAATAAGGCCACTCAAAGTAGGATACTACGTCCTCAATTCGAAGACGTTGGCTTCCAAAGACCCAAGTGAAGGAAAACTAGGCACAAACTGGGAAGGACCCTACAAGATCACGGTGGCAGCCGGGAAAGAGGCATTCCAACTAGAGACAATGGAAGGAAAAACACTCCAGAACAACTGGAACGTCTCCCACCTCAAACATTTCCACTTCTAAAAGGCGTCCCCTAAGTCGTACTCTTTTTCCCTTACTCGAATTTTGTCCCAATTAGGTTTTCTTGGGAAAGTTCTTAACGAGGCGACAAAGGGAACACCTGGAGATGTTTGCAGTACAAGTGTATTATGTCAGCCTCTCCGTTTACTCTCCAAGCCCGACATAATACAGAGACTGGATTAGTGATATATCCAAATGTATGAAAAGGCTACGGCCATCTTCAAATGTATGAAAAGGCTACGGCCATCTCCAAATGTATGAATAGGCTACGGCCATCTCCAAATGTATGAAAAGGCTACGGCTATCTCCAAATATATGAAAAGGCTACGGCCATCTCCAAATGTATCAAAAGGCTACGTCCATCTCCAATTGTATGAAAAGGCTACGCCCATCTCCAAATGTATGAAAAGGCTACGCCCATCTCCAAATGTATGAAAAGGCTAAGGCCATCATTTTTACACGGTTAAGGCCGTAAAATCTTACATGGTTAAGGCCATCGTTTTTACACTAAGGCCTTAAAAACTCTTACATGGTTAAGGCCATCGTTTTTACAAGGCTAAGGACGTAAAAACTCTTACATGGTTAAGGCCATCATTTATACACGGCTAAGGCCGTAAAAACTCTTACATGGAAAAGGCCATCATTTTTACACGGTTAAGGCCGTAAAATTTTATATGGATAAGGCCATCATTTTTACACGGTTAAGGCCGTAAAATCTTAAATGGCTAAGGCCATCGTTTTTACACGGTTAAGGCCGTAAAATTGTACATGTCTAAGGCCATCATTTTCACATGGTTAAGGCCGTAAAATTTTACATGGCTAAGACCATCATTTTTATACGGCTAAGGCCGTAAAAACTCTTACATGGCTAAGGCCATAAGTTTTACACGGCTAAGGCCGTAAAAGTTTACATGGCTAAGGCCATCGTTTTTTCATGGTTAAGGCCGTAAAATCTTACATGGCTAAGGCCGCCGTTGAACAAGGATTAAGGCCGTCAAATTTTACATGGCTAAAAGCCATCGTTCTATGCGGCTAAGCCCACCTTTTCACGTAACCTAGGCTGTCAAATTTATGTGGCCAAAGCCATCATTTCTGCACGGCCAAGGCCACCGAATCTTACATGCTCAAAGTGGTCGCCACCGAATGACCCACTTAGCTTCAACTACGGCAAAAAAGCACTAAGGCAATGATAAAAAATACAACAAGGTTCTGAAAGACAAAAAAGATTAACTATGGAAAAAGTCATATGTCTTTATCTCAAAAAGGGTCAGCACCCATGATACAAAAAATAGGTATTTACAAACATATTTGTTTACAAAAATTCTAAAGGCCTCCGCCACTCCACTCATCCTACCCCGCCTGGTCTTCATGTGGCCCATTTTCATTCCCAGGAGGGTACGTCTTGAAAATCCAAGAGCTGGACTCCAAACGGTTAACATCTGCAGAGTTACCCCCCTCCCGGGCCAGTGATTCGGGACTGTAGCTGGCCGCTTCACGGGCAGCTCTAACCAACTAGAGTTGACTCTCAACCTCAGCCTCAAAAGCTCGCCCGGCCGCTAAAAATTCTTCAAGTACGGCCAGCCGAGCCTCCGCATACACCCACATCTCATGTGCCTCACGAGACGCATCAGCCTGTGCAAGATCGCGCTTGAGGTCCTCAACCTCAGCTTTCTTAACATCAAGTTCCGCCGTTAAGGCCGCAACTCGAGTTCGCAATTCCGCCGCCTCCTCTGCCACTACACGGCCAAGCTGTAATTCTTCATCCTTTGACTGAATAAGGATCTCCATCTCCGCAGCCCGAACAACAGCGGCCATGAGTTGCTCGTCAACCTTCTCCAGATCAGCCACCCTCTTCTTCAACTGCGCCTCTGACAGCACGAGGCCCTCACGGAACACCCTATAGTTAGGGTCCTGTTTATACATGTCGGCCAAGGTTGGTGCGCGTCACGCGTCCTGTTGTACTTCTGCACCAACCTATTTATTTGGCCACCTTCTTCTTCAGGTGTCGACCCCTCTCCGCCTCCAAGATAAGAATCTGGAAAAATTTAAAAGATAAGTGCAAGGAAAATCACCCTCCACAAGTGCGAAAAAAATCAAGTCAAAAGACATACCTGCAAATCCGCACCCGCCACTCTTCGGGCCAAGTCCCTGTCACTAGTCTCTGCCAAGGCCTCGCTCTCACCACCCGCACATAAAAGTGTCATGCTTGCGGCTGCCTCCTCGCATTTTTCCAATAAATTGTAATGACTGGGAATCACTATACAAAGGGTAGACTGGTCGGCTATCATCTCCACTTGGTCTAGGGACCCACCTTCTCCGCCTGCATCCTCAATAGCAATTTCCGGGCATTCACCCCTCTCTCCGCGGCCTCCCGCGGCCCACTATCCCGAGCACGTGCCGAGCAGAGGTTAATAACGACCTCCCTTCTAAGAGCAGATCTCCGCGAGCAAATGGCCTCAGCCATAAAAATCGGCCTACACTCAGGGCAGGGTGGCTTAACCTTCTCTGTCTGTGTGACCATCGCCTTGCCAGCACGAATCTGGCATCTCTTAATCTCCAATGACTCTTCTTCTTCAGGCCCCCCCTCCGTAGTAGGCATCCCTATAGGGCAAACCTCGGGGACGGTCCCGGCGCAATTGCCAGTATCTCCTCGAGCGTTATTTCAAGCACGGCCCCAGGCACCACCTCAGACATTGCCTCGGGAGCCGTCGTTGATGCAGCCTCTTGCCTTGAGGGGGAAGAAACACTACCTCTAGGCGTACCTACAAGGAGTATATCCTCCTCGTCAAAATCAGACACCGGCCTGGAAGGGCCAGCCACTGTTTTCTTCCTCTTCTTCTGTGCCTTCTTAGAAGCATCCCTACTTGCCAAAACATGTATGAGTTGAGCAAGGGAAATAAGGGGAGCCTCCAAGCCAGAATGGAAGGGAAAAACAAAGCAAAGCCATTACCTGTCGGGTCATAGAGCCTACCTAATTCCGGTCAGGTGCGGCACTCCTCTGCAAAGGGTATCAATTCTCTTACCCACGACCTAATGTCATCGACCATTCGAGGAGTGCGAGCTGTCTCTACATAAAGGTAACAATAAATCTACGGTGAGTAAGCCGATGAAAGAAGATTGCCGTAAAAACTGCATACAGGAATGCCTACATGTTGTGTTCCATGCTTTCGGGAACCCTTCCGGGTTGGACACCAGATGTTCTGTACGTATGTAGAAAAACTTCTTCCAAAATTTACGATTGGCCTTATTGTCAGACTGCAACACAAAACATTTCTTGCCCCGCCGTACCAACTGAAGCATGGTACCTCTCATGAAGCTCACACTGAACATTTGCAAGAGGTGGTGAACGAAGACCTCCTCCTTAGCCTTAGCCGCATAGGTGGTAAGAATCCTACCCACTTTCATCACATACATGGTTAGTTGGGCCGGACACGCCCTATGCCAACGACAAAGCTCCTCCGCCAAAGGATTGAGTGAGAGGCTATATCCGATTCGAAAAGCATATTCGTAAAATGTGCAATATCCAGGCCTGTGCACATTGGCGTAATTCGTCCCAGCGTGGACCATCTCAACGTAATAAGGAATATTGTACGACTTCCTAAGAGTAGCCAAATAAGATGACGTCATCTCACTAAGTTCCCAAGGAGGGAGTTTACATTGTTATTGAAATCCTTCCGTGTAACCATGTCATGTGGAAGTATGTTAGTCGTTGATAGAGGAACGAGGACCTCCTCGGCTTCTCCTTCCCCATCATCTGAGGATGATGAAACCCTAGAAGGGGCATCACCCTAGGTCTTTTTGCTATCGTGGCGACGTTTAACCATGATGAAAGTTATGAAAGAAAGGTGCTTCAAGGGCATAGGGTTCGATTCCCAGGAACGAAAATTTTAAGAAGATCAACGAGTACCAAAAAAAGACGAGGATAATACTGAGGAAATACTCTCTGAAAAGGTTCGAAAGTTGAATTGGGTTCAACCTCTCCTCTATTTGTAAGCAAAAGCACACGAATCGAAAATGCATGATTCGAAAACCTGCGCGGGAAAATAAAACGTCGCGTCATGTCCTGAACTGCCTCGGGAGCAAAAGTAATGATCACGCACGTGATCGATGATGTCATCCTAAAATGAAGCCCTAAAAGGAGGTTATATGTCAACGGCATAACGCCTTCGTATATGTTCACGCCCTTTTCGACAATATCTACGGGTACGGCCAAATTTCTAGAAAGGTAAAACACGTATGTCCGTTCGTTGAAGACGCTTCTCGGCTACGTCCCCAACAAACGGATAGACTATTTGTATCGGGCAAATTTGGTTTCCTGCGTTCTCATGCTACCTATGCACGCCCTTGGCATAGAGGCCGGCCCAACTAAGGCCGACTCGAGTAAGGTCGACCCCAGTAAGTGGACGACCCGGTTAACACGACCCAAGACGGCGTCGTTTGAAGCTCTTACTCTTTCGTACACTGAAGCCACCAACTTCTGTACTTTCCTTTGATTAATTCGAGGAAGGTCTCCTAATATATAAAGGAGGCCTTCCCTTTGTAAGGGCTCATGTATATTTTGTTACTCAGAATATACAACTCAATCTCTCTCTTGTGCAAATATTATTACTTGTTCAATTATTCTTACATCTTAAGATATCAACATCTCATTATTATCTTCGATCTTAGCTCCACAATACTCTCTAATTCATATTACGCTTGATTCCGATTAACCCTTGTTTATTTTCGATTGTTCTTGAGCTTAACGAGTATTCATATAACTTTTTAGCCAAATAAAGTGCATTAGATCATTTAGTAAATATGTAACAGAGATTTTGGCAATATTAGAGGTTCAAAGCTTGTATGTTCGTCTTATGTTCTAGAGGACAAGTATCAACTGTTTTATATTAAACCTAAGTACAGGGTACCTGTGAATCAATATAACTGGAGAGTAAGAAAAAACCAACACAGCACAGGAATCTATGAACCAAGTCTTTTGTCATAAAAGAGCCCAATATAGGACATATATATGGGTACAGGGAATTTAGCATATGCAAACAACTGGTCTTCATCAACCCTTTATCCCACGTAGTTAGAACCAGATTAATTATCTATTAAGCTACACTCTTCAGTGAGAGAAATACATAGCAGTCATCTTTTCGATTATAATAAAAAGCTTCAGATACTGAATATACTGAGATCAAAGAAATTTGAGGTATTTAAAATAGTCTGAGTCAAGAACCAGACAAGTGACAAGTCTAAAGAACATTGAGAAAGTAACCAAATTACTTGAAAGGGGACAAACAAAGAAGAAATATCTAGAAACCACAGCCACCCAAGATTCTGGTGAAAAATGAGTCTATCTTGTGATATGCGCGATGAAAGAATCCAACTCCTTACGAGAAGCACCCCCTTTCTCTGTGGACCGCCTAACGGCCTCTCCTAGTTCTTCTGCTCTTTTCCTAATCACATCACCTTCTTCTGATGCCATTAACTTCCTCACGACATTCTCAATAGTGGATGCAGTAACCAGCTCCTCGCGTTTCCCCCACTCCCTAACAAGCATTCCTATTTTCAATATTTCTGTCACCAAAAAACCATTTTTTGGTTGGTCAGAGTGCATAGGCCAAGCAGCTATTGGCACTCCCATAGTAACACTCTCTATGCAAGAATTCCATCCGCAATGACTCATGAATCCACCTGTCGACGAATGAGCCAAGATTTCTGGTTGCGGTGCCCAATCTCTAACCACTAAACCTACCTCTTTCACTCTTTCTTCGAACCCTTCTGGCAGCTCAACTTTTCTATCTTCTCCAGTAAAGATATCTCCTCTATCGGCATCTCTCAACACCCATATGAACTTCTGTTTGCTTTGTTCTAATCCCATCGCGAGCTCCTTGATTTCTCTATAGGAAAATGAAGTTGTTGTTCCAAACGATACATAAAGAACTGATCTTGGAGGTTGTTTGTTAAGCCACTCCAAACATATATTGTTCCTATTTGAGATATGATCTAGTTTAGTAGGTAGAATTGGTCCAATTGCCCATTGTTTCTTGTTCTGTTCACTTGTTACTTGTGCCAACAAATCAACAAACTTGCCTTCGATTACTTTACTCGTATTATGGATATCACCTGATCTGATTTCCATATACGGTTTCTGAGAAGCTCCAAATTCCCTGACTTCATCGGTCATTATTCCTTCAAGGGAAGGTAGCTTTTTAAGCAATTCTTCCTCAAGTTGGATAGACATCCCCTTAGTTATACTTATCAAACAGTACAAAGTAAATACTGAAATGCAATTAAATACATAAGATTCCACATTGTTAAAGGATGAAACATCCTGAACGTTGTAGGACATTAAAGAATCATGAACAACAACAACTCGTCTTGATATTGAAGAAATATCGCGAAAGAAGGAAGCAATAGGCTCGCGCAAAAGCATACAAGCATCCCATGATGGCTGAAGATGCGCGGGAAATTTGCTTGAGGAATTAAAGTCAGGTTCAGGGGAGGCAAATTCAGGAGTTGGTAAGTCATGGAAATGGATTTTGGCTATGTCCGAAGGATTTAAGGCGTTGGCTCGAATCTTGGCTTGTCGATTATGTGTAGCTGAGCCAACATAGTAAACAGGAAGACCATAAGAGGAGATTAAACATGAAAGTTGGAGAAGTTGGTTGAGATGGCCTTGAGCTGGAAATGGAACCATGATTATAGCCACTTCATTTTTTTTCAAGTTGCTAATAAGTTCATGGTTTGGTAAATTCTCACAGCTACCCATAGAAGAAGAAAAAACAGGTTTCAGTATTCAACCTTTTGTATTAATTTCTTCTAGGTAACGACTTGAAATAGTCTATGAGAATTGAACAAAAGTGGACAGAATTAAGACTTGGAGATTTTCTTCTTAAAGTTTTCTATAAAGATAAGAAAAAAACTGTCTTTCAGTTCCTTTTCCGTTGAAGTCGGCAATGATTAATATGTACAAATAATATTTCGTATATCGTTACGTCATACTTTTTGTTCGTTCTTGTCCCATAATATAATATCCATTAATAATATATGATTGCTTTGCACTCCACGTTCAACTTAACTTAAGCCTGCCCGGAATGAAAGAAAGTTAGAGAAGCTAAGGGATACAGCAGATATGCCCTAGATTTAAAATTATATTTGATATTTGAATATATTTTTGTAAATGTCATTTGATAAAATTTTTATGGTATTTGATATTCTTTTATCATTATTATTAATTGTTAGATTAATTTGATAAGGTCCTTATTAAATTTTGAGATTTGTCATCGTGATAGAGATCATGATAATGAGAGCAAAGTCTCTTACAATTTAATCTAAATTTGTTCTTAATTGTAGGATTATTAATTTGGACATTAGTAATCCGGTTAGATCAATATTTATGTGATTGTCTTTATCGGATAAAGATTAGTTGATCTCATTAACTAAATCACATAGATAGATGATGCATGTAGAGATATGATCATTGAACCGACTCATTGGATAATTCCTAATGGTTAGAATTACCATAACTGTCAATAGGATATTTTTTTGAAGCAGAGTACTTTGTAGCAGGTACGATAAAAAGAATACCAATCAAAGCTGGAATCTGCAAGAGGGAAATGGCTCCCATATTTGAAAAAACATAATCCGGGGATCCCACACCTGTAAAAAAGGCATTCATTGGGAAATTGAATATGGAAAATTAATTAGAATTTGGTAA
This sequence comes from Nicotiana benthamiana, assembly GCA_034376525.1. Lineage (NCBI taxonomy): Eukaryota > Viridiplantae > Streptophyta > Magnoliopsida > Solanales > Solanaceae > Nicotiana > Nicotiana benthamiana. The sequence goes on along the minus strand of CM067339.1, from coordinate 40,774,912 downwards.
GACAGTTGGTTAGGAACAAAGGAATCACTAAGAGCCTAAATTCAAGGCCCATTAATGAAGCACAAACAACATCAAATATTATCGGACATAATCAACAATAGATCCTTCAACTTATATAATCTATCCTTCCAAATCCCCACAGAAGTAATGAATAAAATCTATAGCACTTATATCAAACAAAACCAACCTATCCAATATAAATACAGTTGGGGAATGAACTCTAACGGATTTTTCACCATCAAATCTGCATACGCCATGCTACAAGGTAAAAATGAGAGGGATACTCTTGATTATAAATGGCTATAAAAAATTAGAACTCTTAATAAGATAAAGTTCTTCCTCTGGACAGTTATCCATAATAAACTCCCCACATCTCAAATGCTATTCGACAGGAATATAACCAACTCTCCAAATTGTCACCTGTGTAGCACTCAGAGGGAAGATACAGTTCACATGCTCTTTAAGTGTAAACATTCCAAATTAATATGGGCTCAGGCATGCTTTAGCCAGACACCCCCAGAGCCACCTGATAAGTTTACATTACACCACTGGCTAAAAATTCAAAGTAATTCTAAAATAGTTTTCAACGAATGTCTCGTCTGGTCTGAAGTTATTCCCTTTATCCTCTGGCACATCTGGTTGCACAGAAATGAGACGATATTCAAAAATAATAACAAACCCCTCCTACTAAAAGACATTGTTAACAAAGCCATGGAATAGAAACTCCTAGCTACAAATCAAAATCGGACTGCTACGATTAAAGATACCATCCTCATCAAATGGAATCCACCTGAAGAAAATTATTATAAACTAAATGTGGATGATTTATGCATTGGCAATCCGGGTAAAGGTGGAATAGGGGGGAATCATACGTAAAGGCAATGGGGATTGGGTCTTGGGATACAACATGGGTATTACACATGCTACTAATATATATATGGAAACTTTAGCATTAATACATGGTTTGAAACTAGCCATAGAAAACAATTACCTACCCCTCACCATAGAAACCGATTGCAAGGAGCTCATCAATTTAATCAATAACAAGAACTGTGCCCTTAACTTGATTGATGATTGCAAATGCCTATTGAGTAGAGCAGGTGACCCGCCATTACAGCACGTCTTCAGGGAGGCAAACCAGGCGGCTGACTCAATGGCGAAGAATGGAAGCAGCTCAATAACTTTTGGAAGCTTATCTGCTTATCTTAGCCCTCCTACTTTTGTTATCTCTATTTTGGAAAGGGACTAGCTAGGAACTATGTGTCCTAGAACAATTCCCATTTGTAATGCACTATGTAATGACTCCTAGATTGTTATTTTAATGTATGTCTTAATTACCAAAAAAAAACTTAACTTAAGCCACTCTTCTTACGTAGAAATAACATATAAATAACAATTAACTTATAGTCATTCATTCAACAGCTTAAATTTAAAATAGCCGACTTATTATAATATATGTAGTTTTATGTTTAATATGTGTATTCATAATCAATGTATTGTGTATACATACCGATTTAAAAAGGTAAAAAGTGAATCAGGGCAGCTATTTGTGTAAAAATGGATGATATTTATTAAGTCTTGTGTAACACTTAAAGTTATTGTAATTCTTGTAAACTTTGTGGCGCTTGAGAATCTCGCTCATCTTAGGAAGAAACTATGTTGCCTTGTCTGTTTATTCGTAACAAACAATGTCTCACTTTTGCTCTACGTTAAAATTAATTACCTAAATATAATTTCTTCAACCAATATGTCATATTGATTTACTTGTGTTTTGTGTAGGTGAAAAGGATAGGCTAGCAAATCCAGACCGTTTGAAAATGTGTGATTTATACCATAAGGAATTGATAGTGCAGAAATTAACTAGTACAACATGTCTTAATCTATCCCTTTCACCTGTCTTCTCTTCCCACTCACTCCCTCTTAATTAGTGGCAGACTATACTTTATCATCAACCTTGATGTAGTTAGGCACAATAGCAAGCTACCGTGATATATAGACCGTCGCCCTAAAAAAAATTAAATTAATATCGGGCGGATCCACCCTTTAGGGTGGAGTGGTACAACACCCGCTAGGTTGGTAACTTTATCATATACTTAGGTAAAAAATTTCTTAGATGAACTTAAATATTTGATTCTACCACCCTTGCAACTAGATAGATGTGCCATAGCCAAACCCTTTTGTGAAAGTTTTTCTCGTGCGTAAAATTCAAGTTCAAATTTATCTTGAACCTTGTCTTGCTTCCCTTTTTTGTGAATTTTATTTCCTTTTGTCCTATTATTTTCCTTTTCGGCTACTTCCAATTTTTTATTTGTCATTTGTTATTTTTTATATTTTTCTTTCCTCTATTATATTATTTTATCCATAATCTCTAGCAAAAACACTCAAAAAAGATACTCTAAAATTTAAAAGCTTCATTAAATAAGCATTTCTCTTACTTTTAAATCAGGTAGTTTTCTTCTTCAGAAAAATAAAAAACTTGGGTCTCGATGGGAATTTTGGATTGAGAATAAATCTAATTTTTATAATCTTTAAATTTATAATCTGTTTTCTTATAACATAAAAATTTGTACTATTCAGTGGTTGTAAAATATAATTTAAATTGTTTTACTATTAAAGTAAGATGAAACATTTGCACGCATTGCTTAAAGAGTATGAGGTTATGATTTTAATTTTTGGGAACTTGCAGTTTATATAATTCTACATTCACTTATGGGGTATAATTAATCTATTGAAGATTTGTTTTTAATTTTCGTATTCTAATGATGTAATTCCCCTTATTGAGATATTATTAGACTTGTGCAAATTTATTTTTAATATACAGAAATAAATATCTCGAATGGAAGATCATTAAATACGAAAGTTACAATTCTTCAGAAGTGTCCGTCTGACCATAGTCAGATGCTTTTCTAATGCATAGCTCTGTATTATGCTGTTGCTAGAAAGGAATGACGACAACAGTTGCATTGTGCTGTTGCGACTCAATCTATGTTACTCCACATGTATTTGTGGAATCAGACAACTTTTTTCTTTAGATTGAAATATTTCATGTACTCAATTTTAAAGGTTAGGTTTGAACAAGAATTGGTGGGGTGTGCCAGGCCAAGGCAACACTTGAGATAAGGCTGTATCCGGTTCCGGTTCTGGGTCTATTTGGGTAAACGGTTCCGGTTCTGGCGGTTCCCGGTTCTGGCGGTTCCGGTTCTGGCGGTTCCCGGTTCTGGCGGTTCCGGTTCTGGCCGTACCGGAGCCGGAACCGGAACCATACGGTTCCGGAACCACCCGGTTCCGGTTCTGGCGGTTCCGGAACCGCGGGTCTGGCGGTTCCAGGCGGTTCCCGGCGGTTCCGACCTTTTATTTATTTTTTTTTAAATTAAATATCTTGTATAGTAGTGATTAGTATATTGTAGAATATATTTTTATATGGTGTACTATGTTGTTACTATAGCATATATTGTGTTTGGAAATTAGTATATATTCAAAATAAGTAGTGTATATTTTGTATATAAGTAGTATATGTTGTAGTAAAGTAGTATATATTGTATATAAATAATGTATATTGTGTAATAGTTAGTATTAATAGTATTATGTGTTGTATGTTATATATTATATGTTATATAAATATTTTATATTCAAGGATTGATATAGAAGTAAAGACAAAGAAATATTGAGACAAATATATTCAAGTATATGATAAAAAGCATATTTATTGACCAAAATGGCATATCTTTTTTAGTCTTCCTTCCCCCAATGGAATGAGCACAACATGGTACTAATACCACCATTAAAAGGAAAAAAATCTAAAAGAAGACATGTCAATATACAAGTTACATCATAATTTATGTATTATTTCTAACAAATCTCATAAAACCTTCAAGGTTTGGAGGTGGTTGTGTTGGCGGTGGTGGAAATGAAGCTTGTTCATCACCACTTCCGGGTGAAGATGATTCATGTCTAATATATTGAATCCAAGCAGGATTAGAAGCAAAAGAATAAGGTAAACACATAACAGTAATCATTTTAGCTAATTCTTCACGATCCTTATTAGGATCGTAGTACAATATACCTCCGGTGACAGTGTTTATTCCTGGTTGAACCATGTTAGAACCAGTACTTTGGTTAATTGTAGTATCAGGACTTGACTTCCCCTCTTGTTCCGCTTTCATTTGAAAATATCTAGCCTTATCGCTAGGATGTATATATATATGTTTAACTAAACTACCTGTTCCTCTACGATCACCCGTATACCTATGAACAAGTTCTTTACCACAAGTTTTACATTTAGCCCTATCTTTATCTCTTAGTTGAATAAAAAAATGCCAAACTAATGAAGTTTCTGTACGTTTCCGAGGTTGTCTACCAAAAGTGGGAGTTTGTACGGGTGGGTGTTCTGGGTCATTAGGAGCAGGACTAGTAGGTGTATCATCTAAATCTACCGGAGGTTGGGTTTCGTCATCATCATCACCCTCATTTCCCTCAGATATTGGTGCATTAGGATAAAGCAAATTCATAATATCATCATCTATTCTATCACCGACTGCTATATCATGTAGAAAATTAACATCGCTAAATTGAAAACACGGGTGATCACTATCAAGTATTCCTAAGTTTTCATTAGTATTTCTAGGTTGGCTACTAGTTTGAACTTGTTTATCTTTTCTAGGTCGGGGAGCTGGGGGAGGGGTAGGATTTTGGCTACTACTTTCACCGGATTTAGATGTACCTTTTCCGAACATTTTTTTCAATGAAAATGCCATACTAATTATAATTAAGGAAAATATCAACACACAACAAATATCCTTAGCACGTAAGAGTTGAAACGAGTTTACCGGATTGACGAACAACTTCTTGAAAATTGACAATCGTTGTAATTGAACACTTGAAAACTTCAATTCAACAACTTCACAATGTTTCACGAATTTGCAACAAAAATTAAGCACTTGCACAGAAAGATTGTAAGAGAGCTTGAGAGAGATTGAGAGAGATTGAGAGAGATTGATAGATTGGTGAATTAAAATGAAAGAATGGGGGGGTATTTATAGTTGAGAAATGGGAAATTGTGTAATTATATAAAGTTTGGGGTTAAATTAAATTTGAGGGGTCAAATGGCTAAATTTTAAAAATGCCAAACGGCTATTTCTGCAATACCAACGTTCCGATTTTCAAAATTAAAAAAAAAAAAAAATTAAAAAAAAAATTAAATAAATGGCCGTTGGGAACCGGATAGAACCGGATAGAACCGTATAGAACCGGAACCGGACCGGTTCCGGCGGTTCTAAACGGTTCCAAACGGTTCCGCCAATGGTACGAATTTAAAAAAAAAAAAAATTTTTTTTTAAATATCGGAACCGTTTGGAACCGTTTAGAACCGCCTGAACCGGTCCGGTTCCGGTTCCACGGTTCTAAAGGGTGGAACCGGCCCGGAACCGCGGAACCGGAACCGCGGAACCGGAACCGTATAACCGGAACCGTTTAGAACCGCGGAACCGCCAGAACTGCGGTTCCGGTCACGGTTCCGATTCGGAACCGTTATTCTTCCACCCTTAACTTGAGAGCCCCAATAGCAAGCTACCCTAGTAGACTCTTCCCCTAAAAAAATTAAGTTAATATCGTGTGAGTCAATGACTCACATATCAGATATTAAACTGACGAGAACAGATAATACACTTGATCTTATCCAATATTTATCTTGTGTTTTGTCGATATGACACTCTGGCTAAAGTCTAGGAGTGTTACAATGCCCCTTACCTGCTTAATTTCTGTAGAGAATTTCATTTTAATGTTTTTGCAGTGGATTTCTGATGAACCATGCTTTTTTAAGTCATTTCATAAATTAAATCAACAGTATGCATATCTTTGCTCAGACTATATGACCAGTGGCAGGTTTACATAAAATACCTTAATGCACCCATAATCTTCAAATCGTAGCTTGTCCCGAATGAAGGTGTGGAAAAAGGACGGTTTTGTTACACCTTCTAACTAAAAACCAATTCCTTCACAGCAACACTCTGAAAAGATCAACTTTTACGAAACGTGGGCAATGGAACTACACAACACGAGAGTTTGTGAAGGATTTTCTATTGGTTCTTTTGACCTTAAATTACATTAAGAGCTTATTTGTTGTGGTAGGTAATAGCAGCTTCCATTGTTTTAGTTATTCATTGTGAAAACAGGTTGTTTACAGTAATCACTAAACTTTGTTGACTAGAACTGGTAGGGTTTACCAGACCACGGCGATAGTGCAACACCAAGGCAACATTTGAGAGCCCCAATAGCAAGCTACCATGGTGGACTCTCCCCTAATTAAACTGATATCGTGCTTGACTCGCTCGAATTATACGTGGTGTTATCTTCTTGTTTTCTGTTTCACTCTCGATGGTAAATAAATAAAGTTCCTATGTCGACAGACCAGTAGAAGCTAAAGTTAAATTTGTGCTTTTACTCGAAGCTTAATTAGACATCACTAAGCTGTTTTAAAGGGTAACGCAGCCACGCTTATTTTTAGCCATTAATCCTTGGGACTCAAACAAATTAAATGTTCAAACATCACGGAGTACTAGCATTTTTAAACCTTTTTTTTTGTCAAATTAGTGCTCTACCTTTTGTTTTAGTTCTGGAGATCTCTGTAAAGTAATCTTGTTAGATTAACTTAATTCGTCCTCCCGTTATACTTTTGAAAGAAAACAAAATCTCAGTAACGGAGAATGATTGAAGACACTAGTATACTTCTATTTGATTCGGAATGGGGTGATAGTTCTTGTTAGGGGTATAGACCCAATGATTATTGATTCAGCAATTAGTTATAAATTTTTACACATCTCTTGTGTCGGTATTGTAAGAGTTAGAACGAGATCCATGTATGTCATGCGGTGCCATGGGAGCATCAGATTTGTGGAATTTCGACTAAATTGATTAGAGAATATTGTTGTGGTCTTATGAGTAAAATAGTGCAAGGTGTAAAATCAGCTAATGTCTGCGGTCATGTTTTGGTGCTAGGTGTAGTTATTGATACGGTGTTCTTATATTGGAAGCAGTCCTAGCAAAAAACTTCGAATGTTGGAATTCGGCTCTATGCTTATTTTCTTGAATAAAAAGGAAATATCTTCAGAATTGATTGCGCCAATGTACTCAACTGAGTTGTGGTAGCACGGTAAGGTGTATGAATTGTTGAATAGTGATTTCAGACTACTTCAGTGTAGTTCTCAGCATGTTCGAGGGCGAAATTATGTTTAAGTGGGAGAAAATGTAACGATCTGACATGTTGTTTTAAGCTCTAGCATGCCGTTCAGTAGTCTGAGGCCATGAGCATCTTCATTTAAGGTGTAATGACTTGTAAACGTTGTCTGAATTGGATTTCAGGAAGTTCAGAGTTGATTTGGAAAGAAAATTTTTATTTCGGAAGCTTAAAGTTGAAAGAATTACCAAAGATTGAATTTTTAAGTAACAACCTTAGAATCGAGATTTGAACGTTCCAGCAGGTTCATATGACGATTTCAGACTTAGGCGTATGCTCGGATTGGGTCTTGGATGACCCGTGAGTGTTTTGGCGCATATTATGGAAGTTAGCATTTTGGAACAAATTTCATAAGTTTGGCTTTGTAGTACATTTCAGTGTTATTGACAGTTATAGTGTCAACTTCAATTATTTTGCCAGAAACTTTTATTCAATCCCTTCGCCACGACAAAAAAAATATTCGTAGGTTTTACGTAGCTAGGCTTGTATATATATCAATCAAGCAGAGGTTTAAGTTATTGAGTTCTAATTAATAATTTGTATATATTAAATAAGTTTTCTTAAAACAAATATAAAATTTAAACTATAATTACTGGGTTATGCCAAACCCGTATTTTGGTTTCTCAATCTGCCCCTATAATCAAGTAGGTTGGGCTCCCTTAATGAGCCGGTCTAGTAGATCAGTTGGTTTTCGGGCCAGCCGTTGTCCTTGGTGCTCAGGAATAACATAACTAGGATACTTCTGTGTCACTGTTGATTTTTTGACCCCAAGCAATAAATGTTTTGAGAAAAAAAAAACCTTATCCGAATGTTAAAGCATGTTGGTTAGGATTTTCCTTAAGCGCCAAAATTTTAAAACATGCTAGGCAGAATTTTATGCACACAACAGTTATAGTGATTGTCACGATTTTGCCACATATCTTGACGAATTAAGGCTTTAAAATTCCGGTGCAAGGCCTTCTCCGAAAATGTTTTATAACGAGATCGAAATATAAACAATAGTTTTAAAAAGGTTCATCCAACATAATTTTGTCTCGTGCTACATGGCTCCACAAGGAAGCCGGTTAGTGAGATAGCTTTTTTTAAGAAAATTTGTATGGTATAACTAATTTATTGTTTATCCGTAAAACAGTGAAGTTGAATTTATACGTAATTTATAGACAAGTAAATTAATTTGATCCCAAGATGATAAATAACTTAAATAAAAATAGAAGATTTAGCCTTGAGATTGAGATAAAACAGCAGAAATCGTGCTTCCGGAAGCCCTGCTTCCGCGGACAACAATAACGACATAAATGAGCAAAAAAATAAGATTATATTGAGCTTCGAACAGAGCGTAGCATATGTTTCTCAGAAAATTCATGTCCTTTACAATGATAATAGAACTCACTATTTATAGTTGCACCTAGGGAACAAGGTACTAGGATCAAGCCTATCTTTAATGACAATTATGAGGGCCATTAAAGAATGTGTAACAGTAGGCAGTGAATGTCATATTCTCTGTAATGGACCACAGACTTAATGTTGTAGAATTTTCTCCGTTAAATGCTAAACTCATACTTGTCTTAGACTTTCCTAAATCTTCTTCTTTAGTAAAAGCCCTTTCCTCTCTTCTGATAACAATGGTCTCTTCTTCCAGAAACCCTAGTTCCTCAAAGAATAAAAGTAAAGTTGATGGCACTGCTCCTCCTACAGTGAGCACCATCATCCCAAGGAATCTTGTCACAACTAAGGACTTCGAAAAGAAGTACCTTACCACTAATCCTCGCACATGGGCTGCTAGCGTGTATCTTTCTTCTGTCCGTTATCCAAGCATCCTTGCTGTGACTGACATTGCCCCGATTTAAACATCATCGCTCCTGACCTGGCAGAGTATACAACCTTACCCAAGAAGGGTTTTACGTATTTTTATACATATCCCTTCACTTTAGGGCCATTCTCTTTGAGCGGGGAGCTTGACTTTGTTATCGCGAAGTTCGGCATCCTTACCAGGTATGCCTGGCACAAGTAAGTCCTTCTGTATGGAGGACAGTTGCTTGTCTTTGGCGTCTATGCCAGGAGACGGGAGAAGATATAACCTTGTATGGACTAATGAATATTTGTTCCCCCAAGATGTTTTGCGGGGGAATGACAAATTTCAACAAAAATGGCCACAATGCTCCGCTATCCAGCATGGATGATGATAATGACCGTGGGTGGATGGAACGGTTGGTTGCACCTGCCACCAGTAACATTATTTCGGCCACGGGTTCATCCTTTCCAGAATTATGGAACCGCACTCATAAGTTCACCATTTGTCAAGATCGCCCCATATAATTATCGACCTTTTTTCTTTCGCTTATTTTAGCAACTCGATGGTTACCACCAAGGGTTGAAGGCTTAGACTAGTGGGTCCAGAAAATTTTGGACGTTACTAAGCACGAGAGCTATACGTGAAAAGAACAAGCTCTTAAAATATGGGTGGAAGCCCAAAAATCATGGTAAGTCGAACTCATATTGTTTTTACCTTTCATATACGGAAGTTGATTAACCTTTCTTTCCTGATGAATTCAGGTCTACCCCAGTGATTAGTTGTCATCCCCGAGAAGGAAATTTTGGCTAATCCTACTTAAACAGCGAGGCTGATGTATGAGGTTTTTACTCGAACAGGTGTCTGTGGACCTGTAGTTCAAATGCTTCTTCTCGGAGTCCCCGACCGGAGAACAAGCAACCAAAAAAAGAAGTTCCTCCGCAGCCGACGAAAAAAATAAAAAGGCAAAGAATGTTGCATCCGAGTCGTCTTTGAAAGTTGTGGTGATGATCCGCGCGCCTAAGTCGACCATAGACACCATGGTGATCGACGATGATGGATAAGTGATACGACCCAAGATAGCCAAAATGAGCTTTGGATGTCAATTGACGGCTACTTTTGTAATTGGAGGCTATTTGGAGGCTAAAAACAATAAAAACTTAACATATTTAACTTGTCACTGAAGAAGTTGGAACGTCAGAAGTTGTAACTTCACATTAAGAGGCAATAACAGGCACAGTATCAACTTCTGAAGGAGCAGCAATAGGAGTGGTTTCAACTGAGCTTGAAGTGATAACATCATCGAGGGAAGCAAGAATCACGGGAACTTCAATTCATATAGGCTGTGTCATAGAAGTTTTACCCTAGGAAGCTGGAATGACAACTTCAACTACCTCAGTAACTGCTTCGGAATTCAATAACTCTTCCATTCAAAGAGCTTCGAGTGCTGGAGAAAGGGTATCAAAAGTTTCAAGTGCAGGAGAAGGAGTATCAGTAGGTTGTTGACTTTTTCGATAGTGTCTTGACTTTGATTAATTCAGAATGCAAGTCGAAGTTTTTTTGTGTAACTTCCATCAAAGCACCACGGCGAGAATTTAGAAAAGCCCAACTTACCTCTATGTTGAAATTTTCTTCAAGAACATGATATTCCTTCTCCAGGGCCTCATATTTCCTTTCCCACATAGCAAGATCATTTTTCGTTACTTGATGTTCAGCTAACTGAGAATCCAGGGAAGCTTCAAGAGAGGCATGTGAACTTTCCAAGGAACAAATTTTGTCAGAAGAAATCCTTATAGTCATTTTGAGCTTGAGTTTAGCTTTGAGCTAACTCCCCTGCATATTCTTCTTTCTTCTCCATAAGTGCCTTAAGCTCTCTAATCTCTTCATTAGCTTTTGATAGAGAGCACTCCAAAAGCTCTTTATCCTTTTTAAGTTGGCCCGAAGCAGCATTGGCAATTGCTAGCTCATAAGATAAGCCACGTTTTTGTTGCTCCAAGTGAGCCTTACTTTCCTGCAACTCTTCTATGGTCCCTTGGGCCTTCTCAAATTGCTCTTTCTAGTTTGATACCTCAAGCAAGCCATCCTCGACTATTCTCCTAGCCTCAGAGATAGCCTATATGGACTCTCGCTCCTTCTTCTCCAACGTAGAGATTCTCCCCATCAACCCAGTTCCAATAAGATTAGCCTACGATTATAAAGCGTAGAAATAAGGTCTTAGAAGGAAAAAGAAGGAGTTTACCTTTAAAGTTGAATGAACTATGTCGTTCATCAGAGTATAACAGCTATGGCTCTGCATCTTATTATTCTCAATCTCTCCAATCAGAGGTTCGAGCCAACTGTCAGCTCCACCAGATTTTCTCAAGAGGCTATGATTAGCAGGAACTTCAAGTGTAACACTTCTCATAGTCATGCCTCTATTGCTGGAACTTACCTCTATAGGCTGAACAGAGGAAGAAGGAACATTGGAAGAGGGAGTAGTAGAAAAGGTAAACACACGGGAGTCGTAGGAGTTGAAGCAGGAACGGTAGGAGCAGATGTAGAAACCAAGACATGTACAGAAGTATGAGTGGTTAAAACTGGTAAAGGAACAGAAGCAGTCAACACTGGCAAGGAAACACTTACGGTTGGCAAAGGAGTGGAGGAAATATGAACAAATGAAGAGATATGGGCTTTATCAAAAATAGACCGAGCTCGCCACTCTCAAAATCACTACCAAAGAGATGCTGAGTTGATTCATTAGTGTCTCTTGGTACGGCGTCCTCATCCGAAGGAATCAAAACATGCTCGGTGGTAGAGGTTTGAGCAGGAGAATCTTCAATTTCATCATCATTAATGACTCGTCTCCTGACTCTTGGTCTGGCTATTAAAGAGGTACCTTATTCTTCCTCATTCTCAGAACCTTTTCCTATAGATTTTCTGTTTGGGAGCAAGGCTCGAGCCTTTTCCAAATCAAGTGAAGCATTAGTAGACATGCGAATAGCCATAGCTACCTCAGCTGCCATTCCTTTAACGCCAAATCCTGATAAAAAGAAGGATATACAATCAACATTAAGGAAAATGGGTTTTACATGTGAAAAAACGTGTAAAAAGTGCATACCGTGGGTTTTCACATTCCAACCATGTAAAAGGGAAATTGATTTCCAAGTTCTCCGTTCCTTATGAGCAATCTCAAAAATTGAGTCTACTCAACCACGAAAGTTGATAATAGGTTGCACATCTCCCATGCTTACTACAAAAAAACCAAAAAGGGACGAAGTTAGAAAAATAATTAAAATTCTCAAAAATAGGAACGATAAATAAAAGAAAACTTATGTGGAAATTTCCACTTCTCAGGGAAGGGAATATTTGTTTCACCAAGCAAATCCACCGTACGTACAGCAACGTAGGAGGTATACCATCCACGATCCTTGTCATCTTCGGGGCTTACCAAAACCTTATTACTTCTTCCAGTTAAGGTAAAAACCTCATGACGCGTCAAATTGGGATGGTATAAGGGAATAAGATGAGAGAAAGTGAAGTTGACATTAGCTTTGGTAGATAGGTATCTCAAACAAGCCATTGCTCTCAACACTAGGGGACCAACTTGAGCTAAACAGATTTTGAACAAACGGCAAAAATCAAGAATGATTGGGTCAATCTGAGGATCAAAACCCAAAGTAAAGGGGTAAGTATAAACAAAAGAATACTTACTTCTAAAAGAAGAAATTCTTTGATTTGGAGTAGGAATTGACATTCGAAGACTATTTTTTCAGTTACAATCTCTTCTGATAGTAGGGATTGTAAGCTCGGTCACTAATGGAGGATAGGTGTCAGCTTTTTCTAAATTTACAACTTACTTTTGAAGAGACTGTCTATCACTCCCAAAAGAGAAATCGCTGGGTACAATTTTATTGACTAAAGGTTCTTGAGAAGGATCAGAAATTTCTTTACCTTTAGAAGAAGGAGTTTTTGGGATAGAACTTACAGAAGTAGAGCTAGAAGAGCCGCCACGAGTAGATTCTAACCCCGCTGCCTCTCCTATGTCTTACGGGGGATTGGGGAACTGGTCTAGAATTGGAACTTTTTTAGGGTTAAGGTTTGGAGACAACATTGTTGAGCAAGGATGAATTGAAAGAGGGAAAAAGTAAGGAATAAAATATTTGTTAAAGATTTATGAAGAAGAAGACTAGGAAGAAAGGGTTAAGTATGTATATAATGGCAACCGTCAAACTTAGAAGTGTAATGATGGAAAGCCTACAATAAAGGCAACTATCACTTCGTGAATAGTGGGAGTGAAGAAGCCTTGAAAAATGGTGCAAAATAGCAGAACCAATCAGAAAGTGACAAATGGACATAACATTAAATGGAAAAGACAACTGAGACGTCAATATTGTCATAAGCATTGATTATGGTCAAAATTCCCTTCTATGAAGATCCACTTCCCAATTATTTAATTGATAAATAAATGAAAAGTAAGGTAACTATCTGTATTGGGAAAAAGCTGAATTTATATTAAATACGACGTGGCATGACACGTGGAATGGTCAAATGGTCAAAACGTAGCAATTAACTAAGAGGCACGAGTGGCGACATATATAGAAAGAGAAAGTTAAACATGCACGAGATGTAGTTCAAATACGAGTCTCGTACCAATTTAAATCATTTAAAGACAACGGATTAGAAGGCATTGAAGAGATGGATCTGATGACAAAAATGAGTCCAAATTCAGTATTAAATACTTGATACGTTAGAAAATTAATATTTAATATGAATGATTGTCTAACGGCTTATTTAATGTTATTTATTACTCATAATTGTCTCATTAAAGTTGAGGTTTCATTCCTTTACCTAAAATCAACTATAAAAGGAAGATGTCTCATCATTTGAAAGGACGAAATATTATTGATATCATACTGAAATACAAATTTGTTTACTGCCTTGTTTTTATTCTCAAAAAGTGTACAATTCTTTTTGGTCTCTTGATTTTAAATTCTAACTTTGACCGAAATATTATCTTTTGGTTAAACTATGAGTTTGTCTCTATGCTTATTTTATAAGATAGTTTTGTGAATGGTCATGTACGTCTATGCTTATTTTATAAGATAGTTTTGTGAATGGTCATGTACGTAGTCTTTTTTTTGGAATATTTTAACGAGTCCAATTTAAAATCACCTTTCCCTTGCACGAGATGCTCTCTTTCCAGCCAAATATCTAAAACCAAGAAACTCATGCAAATTAAAAACACTCAAGACTGAACCTGCTACTAGCATTTCAAATTACCTTTTCCTTTACTTTTGTCACATTAGTACTCTTATTTGAGGTAATTTGGGTTTTACTTCTGGCGAATTCTGCAAACTTAGCTTTTGTCAGATTTACTTAATCCATTTTTCAAAGAAAAATATGATCATACCCCAAAAAGAAAAAGAACAAAACAAAAGCTAAGTTACACGCACAAATGAGAATGATTACAAACATTTGTACATGTCTGATACTATAGTTTAAAGAAATAGTACATGCTTCTGTACGTTTTTTTTGAACTAAAACCACCTTGTACCTAAATTTTGAAAATAAAGAGTACTGTCTGAAGGTATTAGAATATCCGAGTAATACATATTTAATTTTATAAACTCTCTTTAAAAGAGGAAAGAACATTAAATTTTCTGGCCAAAACCTCGAACAGAAGACCATTAATTAAATACATAAATTAGAATTCTTATGGCAGGCATTCAATTAATTGGACTTGGAAGAAGTGTCTGTCTGACTATATAGACATGCCTTCCCCTGCCTAATTTTGTTGAGATGTTTCTTTCATTTATTTGCAGGGAAATTCTGATCAACTATGCTTTTTCTAAAGTCATTTATTAATTTGATTCAGATTTCCACAGGTAAATGCCAGATTCCTTAACGAGGATGGACCAATAATTCAGTCCTCTGTTTTAAGTATAACCATTTAATACTATCTCCTCATTTGTTGCGAGCATTGTGTGTTTTTCCTTGACTAAACAAGCATTGTTATTAATTAATATTAAATAGTACTATCTAATGTTTGGTCTGACTTTTGAAAATTAGAAAGAGAAATGAAATTAATATATCTGGACTCTACTCTTCCTTTTTCCAACGAAGAAAAGAAAAAAAAAAGGGACAAAACATTTAGCTCTCATTTGGCCATAAAATTTGGGATTTTTTTTTTCTTCAAATATTGGTTTGTTTATTGGTTTTAACCAGTTTCTAGTAGATTTTGAAAACTAAATCTTCAAATCTCAAAAAATAACTTTAGAGTAGTTTTTTAAGTTTTACATTCACAAAATTTTAAATGTTTTTCACGTAAAAAGCATGTATGTTTAACCAAAAAGTAGAACTTTGGTCAAAGTTTTTATTTAAAAGAATTCGGGTTACTGATAGTAAGAAATGAATAAAGGAAATTGATTTTTCTATCAATAAGTTAGACAGAATAAAGTAAACCAGTATATTCAGATGATCTTTCGTGTCCTTGCAAATGACCAGTTTTCTTCTTTTTATAGCTATATCTAAGATATACGTTTTGCCTTTGCCATAATCAGGCCATTATAGATAATTAAAGATATTAAATGCTACGGTACATAATTATTAAAATATAATACAGATTCTCTAATATTTTTAGTATTTAATGCTTATTAAATATTGTATCTGTACTCTTTTGTACTGTCAGATTCATTCTTCTTAATTTGTGAATTTAAATAGATACGAGCGTCGAGTCTTTTGAGTAACTGTTCGTGCCTCTACTTGTGCCTCTGCTCGTATCTGTTGCAACTCGTGCCTCTTTGCTAATATTCATTTTTTGACTACGTTCGTGTCATGACACGTCATCTTTCAATCATTTCAATATGTAAACTCATTTTTTCCCAATACAGATAGTCCCCCACTTGCCATTTATTCATCAATTGAATATTTGGGAATTGAATTTTATTAAAACGAGAATATTTGCTGCCATTAATGCTATTGTAGAATCGACGCTTCAATTGTCACTTTCATTTAATGCTTATTACATGTGGCATCTTTTTATTGGTTTTGCGACTTTGCAACGCTTTTTAAGGCTCTTATATAGTTTTACCAATTACGAAGCAACATTTCTCATTATGACCTTTCCATCATTGCACCTTTTCCTTTGATGGTTGCACCTTAAATCTGCTACAAAGTTGATTCTCCTAGATGTCCGTTGATCTACACGGATTTGACATATTCCCCATGGTGATGGAAATTTAGTAACTTGGTGCAAGGTTGATAGAACGACATCCATCTCGTGGATCCATAGTTTCCTAAAAATCAAATTGTAAGCCTTCTCCATATCTGCCACCTGAAACTTTGTATCTTTGACAACTCCTTTTGCAAATGTAGTAAGAATTACCTTTCATTTCTTCATGACACTGGATTGTCGAATCCAGACAAAGTATGCGCCTTTAGTACTAATTTATCTTCAGTTTGCATCTCCTGTAGTACTCTTAGTACAATAATGTTCACGAAACTACTTGCATCAACCAAAACACGTTTCACATTAGTATCATATACAAGTAGAGATATTACCAATGCATCGTTATGTGGAGATAATACGCCATCCGCATTTACGTCATCAAACATAATACTTTCTTCCTCTAAGACATGTCACATCCGCGTCTCATGGGGAATTGTGACTTTGGAAATTTTATTGACTGTTGTGTACATCACACCTTTAATTTTTTCACCCCCGCTTATAACATTAACGGTGCTTTGGGAGAAGGTGGTTTAGGGGGATCCTGCATATTCTTCATGTATGCATGCTTACCTTTCTCACTGAATAATTCAGTAAGATACCCTTCCTTTAATAGATGATCAACTTCGCCTTGTAACAACCTACAATCTACCGTTTTATGACCATGATCGTTGTGAAATTCACACCAATGATCAGGATTGTGCCTGTTGGATTCGATCTTATTTCGTTTGACCATCGAACCTTGTCACCCATGCTTATTAAAATCGCTACGAGCTCGAAAGTACTTACATTAAAATTATAACCGCCAAATCTTGCCTTCAAGTTTCTATCGTCATCCCGTGACTCTCGCGTGTTTCCATCATTCCTACATCTTGACGATGAGCCCGACTCTTTATTCCTCGATCTATGATCGTACCTTGAATTGTCCTATTTTGATCGTGAATCTTTTCCCGCTGACTCCATATATGGTTCGTATCTGTTTTTACCGGACCTTTTTTTGGTTTCTGCCCGTCTCGAACTTACCTTTTTCTCTTTTTGAGACTGTGAGATAATATCTTCTTCTATCCTTAGCTTCGTGCTTTACCCGTTGTAAATGTCATTCCACGTTGTTGCTGGGAATTCACGAAGGCTTTCCTTGAGTCGATCGTGGCTTCTGAGCGTTTTTAATTCAAATTACTAGGAAGGCTATAGCTTCCCAATTGTCTGGTACACGTGGTAATGTCATTCTTTCACGCTGGAACCTATCCACGAACTTTTTAAGCAACTCAGAGTCCCCTTGCTTGATTTTGAAAATATCTTTCATTTTTTTTTTCAACTTTTTGGGCTCCCGGATGTGCTTTGATAAATAAATTTGCAAGCTCACCAAAAGAATTTATGAAATTTTTGGGTAAAAAAGAATACTATATTAATGCTCCCTTAGTGAGTGTTTCACCGAATTTTTTGACCAATACCTATTCAATTTCTTGTTTGGTCAAGTCGTTGCCTTTTACGCCTGTTGTGAATGCAGTCACGTAGTCTCGTGGATCAGTTGTTCCATCGTATTTTGGAATATCGGACATTTTAAATTTCTTTGGAATTGGGAGGGGAGCAACACTTGGCTTCCAAGGCTGTTGTGAATATTTATCCATATCTATCCCTTTGATTATGGGCAGTACTCCAGGTATTTTCTCTATGCAGTCACTTTGATCCATGAGTTGTTTCTGCAATGTTAATACTAAAATTTGTAAATCAGAATTGACTAAGTTACCCGGTTCTCCTTCTCGTGACTCATTGGGGATTTCATCACTGCCCTAATTAGCAAACCCAGAACGAGGGCTTTCCAAAGTGTTGTTATTTGGAGTGGGTGTTGGTGGTGCAACAAGTAACTGTCTGACAATTGCCTCAAGAGCTTTATTGACTTGTTGAGCGATTAGCTTTTGCAAAGCTTCATCATTTTCAAATTGAGCGTTTCCATTTGCATGAGATCCATCATGAGTGCCTTCTCGAGACCGCCGAGGGGAGCTTTGTGGAGAAGCGATCGGTGTGTGATCATCTTGTAGATTACCCTGTAGTTGATGATTTCCTTGGGTGTTGCCATTAATGTTTGATATGGTTGATGCAACAAAAAAGGTTAGGCTAAGAAATAATAGATTATCAGATTTTCGTTAACGGAACCAATTTTTTTAACCAAAAAGTAGAACTTTGGTCAAAACTTTAATTTAGAAGAACTCGGGTTATTGATAACCAGAAATGAATAAAGGAAATTGATTTTTCTAACAATAAAATAGACATAACAAAGTAAACTAGTATATTCAGATGATCTTTCATGTCCTTACAAATGACCAGTTTTCTCCTTTTCATAGTTATATCTAAGATATACGTTTTGCCTTTGTCATAATCAGGCCATTGTAGACAATTAAAGGCATTAAATGCTACATTACATAATCATTGTAATTTAATACAGATTCTCTAATATTTTTAGTATTTTATATTTATTAAATATTGTATATGTATTCTTTTGTATTGTTAGATTTATTCTCCTCAATTTGCGGATTTAAATAGATACGAGCGTCGAGTCTTTTGAGTAACTGCTTGTATCTGTTGCAACTCGTGCCTCTTTGCTAATCTTCATTCTTGATCAGCCGTCGTGTCATGACACATCATCTTTCAATCACTTCAATATGTAAACTCTATTTTTTCCAATATAATGTCCAAAAAATATATGTACTCTTTTTTTCCAATATATATATATTTTTCCAATAAAATATATGTACTCTTTTGTACTGTTAGATTCATTCTCCTCAATTTGCGGATTTAAATAGATACGAGCGTCGAGTCTTTTGAGTAACTGCTCGTATCTGTTGCAACTCGTGCCTCTTTGCTAATCTTCATTCTTTGATCAGCCGCGTGTCATGACACGTCATCTTTCAATCACTTCAATATGTAAACTCTATTTTTTCCAATACAATTAGGGTTGCTTATCGGGCAGATTGGACGGCTTTTTACTCTTAACGGTTTGGCTTAGCGGTTATTGGTTTTTAAATATATTAATCCGTTAGCCACCCGATAAGATATCGGGCGGATTGATATGAGTTTAGCTCTTATCAGACAATTTATCGGCCTAATAATACATATTGATTAAATATCTCGCTCTATTGATTTCTTCAGCTATAATATATATTAAAAACTGAATAGTTGATCATGTGTTTAGGTATGTCAAAAGCTGTTGGTAACTGGTAAAGAGATAACAACGTCAAATTCTGAATTTTTTGATGGTATTTGGCAGACTGCTAAATATGTAAAGTGGTAATACTTTTGAAATGTTTGAAAAATTAAGTTTCGAAATCCTTAAAAAAAAAAGTTACTTTTTCTACAAAAACTTCTCAACCAAATATTTTTTCCAATAGCTGAAAAACAGAGTTTTCAAATTCTTTTTGCAAAGACTTTTCCCGTCGACTCAAACAAACACATATCAGATTATCAGTAACATTTTAGTGGAAATATCAGGGCATATCAGTGGACAGTGTTATATGATAGATAATTTTCAAGACAATTGTTTAGTCCAGGTTAACAAAAGAGTTTTATTTTGTTTTTGTTAATAATTATCAAGGGTTTTAATTTTTTATATTTAATATATAAATAAAAATAACTTATATATATTTATATCCTTAACGGGTTAACGGATTAGCCGTTAAGAAAATTGAATAATCTGCCCTCAAACCGATAAGCCGTTAATAAAAAAAATTATTTGTTCCCCATCTGTTAAGCCGTTAAAGCGTTACCAGTAAGCCATTAACTTTCGGTTCGGATAGGTTTTCGGTTGCGGATCGATTTTGAACACCCCTAAATACAATGTCCAAAAAATATTTGTACTCTTTTTTCCAACATATATATATATATATATATATATATATATATATATATATATATATATATATATATATATATATATATATTTTCCAATAAAATATATGTATATATGTAATTTTTTGTGCTGTTAGATTCATTCTCCTCAATTTGCGGATTTAAATAGATACGAGCGTCGAGTCTTTTGAGTAGCTACTCGTATCTGTTGCAACTCGTGCCTATTTGCTAATCTTCACTATTTGGTCAGCTGTCGTGTCATGACACGTCATCTTTCAATCACTTCAATATATAAACTCTATTTTTTCCAATACAATATCCAAACACAATTTCAATTTTCAAAAACTATATTTTATTTCATTTTTGTTATGAAATAATATAAGAACAAGAACAATAGAACAAGAACAAGAACAATAGAGAGAAAAGTAGAGAGAGGAGTATTCTTATTGATACTTTGGGATGGTTTACAATGGTAGAAGACCCCTTTATTTATAGGGAGAAGTAAACCCTAGAATCTCTCTAATTATGGACATTCACCTAAAATAGGAGATTTTATAACACTCCCCCTTGAATGTCTATTCAATAATGTGCCTCGTTAAAACCTTAACTAAAACAAAACCCAATGGGAAAAAATTAAAGAAAAGAAAAAAGAGTACACATGTTTGAATATGCGCCTATTGGTTGCCTCGTTAAAAACCTTGCAAGAAAAACCCAGTGGGACAAAACCTTGTAAGGGAAAAAGAGTGCAACGCGCATTAACTCCCCCTAATAAGAACATCAATTTATATCCTTGAGCATTTGCATTCTAATTTCGTGCATCATCTTCAAAACGATCTTTGGTAGATATTTGATAAATAAATCAACCATATTGACTTGAATAAATATTCCGCACCTTGAAATTATCATTCTTGATAGATATGAACATCTTCATATAATGTCGTGGAATGACTCTTCAATATCTCCATAGATGTATTCTCGATGCCATCATGCTTATAGTTATAGCAAGATACATATGTACACAAATTGTACTTAGGATGTGGTACTTCAGGACCAAGAATTGCATATGCTTCAAGCAACTTAAATCTTTCAAGTTAAGTCATGTAAGTCACATAATAGACTTTAGATGCATATCAAGTTTTCACGTCATGCTAAACAAATAAGATATCGAAAACTGATTATACATACCTTTGACTTTTATACTCTCAAGTATTTGAACTACATGTCCAAATCTACATGTCTTTCACATGGAATCAAGTATTTGTCTATACGCTTTAAGCGTATCAAAGACTTTGTCCTTCTGGGACATAATATGAGCATTTGTAGTGAGAATATAGTTACTTTCTTTGGGTCAGCAAATGCGTATAGCATGCTTTGCAATATGTTGCAATTGAATTATCCCTTTTATGAACTTCAGGTTCATATCATGATATTTGGGGATTTACATATACAAATGATAATTCATCCCATGTAACCTCTTCTCAAGTGTTTATCATGTCTCCCCCTCATGTTAGTAAAGCTAACTTGTTTCCTCAACTTTGGGAAATCATCTTTGTGCATTATTATGTCAATATACACAGCACATTAATAATAAGATGAAATTATTTGGTTCCTGACCCTGAACCACTTGTGAGGGGAGAATATACTCTCGTATACAACTTATATCAAACTGATATATATAACTTTGTTCTCATAAGAAACAGTTTAGCTATTAAGTGGAAGCACTCAATAATTATCTTGCTAAACCAACTTTGATATAAACCAACTTATCAAGATGAACTATCTTGAGTAGAGAATCTGGAAATTATGCTCGAAGTTAGATTACTGAGCAATTTACCTCGCAAGCACCGGCCAGGCTGCGGGTTAATAACAATTGCGCATGTAACCATTTCATAGATGCATCATATGTGGTATACATGGCAGGTGAATGGGCCCATATTCACCTTTGATATTTCCAGAATTTATGGGCTTCAACCCGAACTCTTTAGTTGGTTAGTTCATTAATGAGAACAAGTGATACAAGAGAATTCGTAAAGAACTTTCTAGTTCTTTAATATTCACCTATGTGAATTTGCACATCATACTTAAAATGAGATGGCTAACATGAATGCCAACTGAATAAATTATCAATATTGGTAAACTTCAAATTTACACCATGACATGTGCACTTATCAATAAACTTCAGGTTTATTATGACATGGGTTTTTATACCAATAGATATCCACTTTATTGTGGCATTCTTTCGTTTGTGTAGTACAAACTGGAGAACAAAGCGGGTAGCTTTTCATATACAAATTACCCCGCTACAAGTTGTAGTAATAGGAGATATCAAATCCTTCCTTTATTTATAGTCTCAATATAATCAATCGCTTTCGCGTGTACTTTGGAAACTGAATAAGCTTCTTTGAGACTTACTACAGCACAATACTCAATTGTGTTTCTCCAACATAGTAATAATTGGCTCTTCTAGAGCTCTCAATTAATTTTGTACTACCACAGATTCAACAACATCCATGTGGTGAATATCTTTCTTAAAGAGAAAGTTATACCATTATGGTCATGTCAAACTTATATGCAAGATATGTTTCTTGCATTATCGTGTCCTTTAATAGTCATATTTCCAAAATACTTTGGCATACAATAGGTACGTGACCAACGATCATTCATGCCATATATATAGCCAACAGGCTTGACACCATTAGGTGTTTCAACTATAGGGCCAAAAACTTCACGTTTTGCCAGCGAATTCAATTCTGATTGAATTGCTTCTTGCCACTTTGGCCAATCATGTCTTTTTCGACATTCTTCAACAGATTGAGGTTCGAGATCCTCACGTTCTTGCATAATGCTAGATGCGACATTATAAGCAAAGACATTATCCACCACTATATCCACTCGATTAATATTTGCCTCAATATTGATTGGATTTATGGATAGTTCCGTATTTTCCAGAGCCTCGGGCTCAATGGATTCTTCATGAATCTCAGAATTTGTTAAATCATGAATTTCCTCATGAGATTATTTTGGAGTGTCATTTTGATCATTTGCTTTCCTCTTTCTAGGATTTCGATCTTTGGAACCTGATGGTCTGCCACGCTTCAGGCGTGCATTTGACTCATTGGATATGACACTAGATGATTGTCCAACAGGGACATCAATACGGATTGGGACATTTTCCGCGGGGATGTGGGATTTCGTTATCCTTTTCAAGTCCGTAAATGCGTCAGGCATTTGATTTGCTATTCTTTGCAAATGGATAATCTTTTGTACCTCTCTTTCACAAATAGAGGTATGTGGATCAAGATGAGATAGTGATGCATTTTTCCACAAAATTTCCCGTTTGGTTTCACCAACTTCTCCCCCTAATTTTGGGAAAAGTGTCTCATCAAATTGCCAGTCTGCAAATCGTGCAAATCTCCTGTCAATGTTTCGAGGTAGCGAATTAATGAAGGGCGATTCAAACTCAACATATATTCCTAACCTTCTTTGCTGACCCATCTTGGTGCGGTATGGCGGTGCTACAGGCACATATACTGCGCATCCAACAATTCTTAAATGGGATATATTAGGTTCATGACCCAAAACTAATTGCAACGGGGAATATTTGTGACTATTCGTCAGTCAGAGACGAACTAACATTGCTGCATGCAAAATGGCGTGACCCCAAACCGAAGTGGGCAGCCGACGAACTAGCATTGCTGCATGCAAAATGTCGTGACCCCAAACCGAAGTGGGCAGCCTCGTTTTCATGAGTAAATGAGGTATTCAAGATTATTCTCATCTATTGTCTCAACATGATATCCATTTTGACTGATATCTTTAAAACTCAACAAGTTCCTCTTAGACTTGGAGGAGAACATTGCATTCTCTAAAATATTGTTCCTTTAGGCAGAGTTATAGTTGCTCTTCAGGAGCCTTCAATCAATTTACTACTACCAGAAATTGTAGTAACATCTGCCTTACACATACTTAAATTAGAGAAATATTTCTTCTCTTTGAATATCGTATGTGTTGTATATGAATCAACGAAACAAATAGTTTTACAATTGTGATTTGACCCAAATTTACTTTGTGAATATTTATATTTGCTTCCAATGTATGCAAAAGAAATATATGAATAAATATTAGTCTCTTCAGGATGTGGCTTTTGCATTGATGATTGTTGTACGATATATGTTTCTGAAGGGAGAATTATTATTTATTGAACGGTGAATGCGATCAGTATATAAAAGACGATCTATTAATTATGACCCTAAACCGAAGTACCATAATTAAAAATAGGACAAAAATAGTTATTGCCGTCAAATTCATATATATGGCCCTAAACCAAAGCATTACTCAATTTCAAAAGAAAAGAGAAAAAAGAACTAATAATGCCTTTGAAAAGCTTTGCTTCTTTCTACAACAATATCACACTTACATCCAACAGACAAAACTAAAGATTTTAGCATTAACTAATAAAGGAATAAAAAGAAAGCAAAACAGAACCATGTTAGAAAAAGAGAAAAAGGCGAAGCTTAATTATAGCCAATTAAAAACTGTAGTAACAAGATTGTAAACTACTTGTTAGTAGTATATTCTCGCATGAACCTCTAGCCGACTATTTCAAAGTGTAACGCCGCATAAGCCTCTCGTCGGGTAAGTTCCAAACCGACAAAAAGTTTAAATTTTCAAACCTTCATCAAGGTGATAGCGCAAGAAAATCAAAGCCTTAGCACAGTTTCAAACCTTCATTAAGGTAATGGCGCAAGAAAAACAAGACCTTAGCACAGTTTCAAACCTTCATCAAGGTGATGGCGCAAGAAAATCAAGGCCTTAGCATAGTCTTGGGTGGATGCATTATTTCTGTCTTTAATGGCGTCTCCAGGACCCATTGCATCCAAATGGATTTCAGCATCCAACACCCATGTCATATAGTTCTTGCCCGAAATTTCAAGGGCAACGAACTTTCTTTTTATAATGTCAGACATGAAACAAAATTACATCAAGAGCGTGTTCATACTTACGGGCTCTATTACAATTATCACATTCACTTCAGGGAATGGATCATAATCATCTGTATGTGCTATACACAATCTCATGTCAAACATTACTTTCATAAAGTTTATTTTGAGAATCTTTATTGTTCTCATTACCAATATAATGACGATTATAATTTCGTCTATTGCCACGTCCACATCCATTGATACCTTCACGGTAATAATTTTGTCTTCTTTCAGACTTATCACATACTGTTATCACATTCTCTAAAGGGAATGGAGCAAATTCAATTGGATGGAATTTTAATTCTTTGCCACGTCCACATTCATTGATACCTTCATGGTAATAATTTTGTCTTCTTTCAGACTTATCATATACTGCTACCACATTCTCTAAAGGGAATGGAGCAAATTCAATGGGACGGATTTTCAATCTTTTGCCCACAATCATACATGAATTTGATCATGGCAAGGCATAGAAATTTTACCACTTCATGTGAGTGTAATTTCTTACAAACTCCTTTAGAGTTATAATCAAACTTTGTTGTCTTTGTTTGTATATAAAATCAAATCGTAGAATTTCAAGAATTTGAAAGGGAAAAGTAAATTACTTACCTTTAAGGTATACCAATAAATAGAGTAATTACTTACCTTTAAGGATTTGTAATATTGTGTGGCATGAAATATTCGCAGCATAATAGCATTGGCAGCAAAGTCATTGTACGTGATTCCCATATAGACTATATATAGCATAAGCTGTCCGTTATCAAACCAACTGCAATTGTGGACGACAAGTTCCAAAATATTGGTTAGAGACTCGTGCTGATAACGTGTTATGAAATAATATAAGAACAAGAACAATAGAACAAGAACAAGAACAATAGAGAGAAAAGTAGAGAGAGGAGTATTCTTATTGATACTTTGGGATGGTTTACAATGGTAGAAGACCCCTTTATTTATAGGGAGAAGTAAACCCTAGAATCTCTCTAATTATGGACATTTACCTAAAATAGGAGATTTTATAACAATTTTCAAAAATTCATTTTTTTTGTATGTTTGAACCAATTCTATATCAAACGCTACCTTGGTGCAGTTAATTCGTATTTGGTGTGATAATCCCTTGTTCATTTTGTTGGAAGTATCACGCTGTATATTAGTAGTAACTTATATTCGTATCGTTTAACTTGTTATCAACTTTTACTAATGCTAAAAAAAGAGAAAAAACAAACTAACAATTTTATACCATTGTCAGTCCTCTCAGCTCTTTCGAGTAGGGGTAAGGCTCGTCTACATATTACTCTCCCCAGATCCCACCTGATAAAAATATACTGAGTAGTTGTTGTTGTTGTTGCCAATGCTCTCAGCATGTGGGCAACTGAGTCATGGCTATGGCCTACATTAAAGGTTTTCAAATTGAGATAATACATAAACTACCAATTAAATTTGTCCAAAAAAATTATTTACACATCTAAATTTTACGGACGATCTTTTATCCCACTATTTTAAACTTAAGTGAATTTAATACCCCCTCTGCGCAAAACGTGTAGGTCACGTTGTAGCTGTGCGTGAAGGCAAAAAAAATATTTAAAACTAATTTAGTGGTCCACGTGTCACTTTCTAATAGGATATTATAACTAATTAACTTAATATTGTTTTTTCTCTTTTCTTTTTAGTTTTTTCATTTTTAACATGAAAATATTATGTTGAAAAACAATTTATTTTTTCAGTTTTTACAAAATTTAGTTTTCTAGTTTTTACAAAAGAAAATCTTTAAAAAAATTGAAAAACTGAAGGAAAAAAACATTTTTCAAAAACGAAAATATTTTGTTGGAAATATTTTTTCAGTTTTTAAAAAACGAAAATAGGTTATTAAAATTTGGTTTTTTCAGTTTTTACTATTTTTTTCAGATTTTACAAAAAAAACAATTTTGATAAGAAACCATTTTTTAAGTTTTTACAATTTGTTATGCAAAATGTTTTTGTTTTTGAAAAACATGTTTCATATTTTCTTTTTGTAAAAACTGATTTTTTTCTGAAAATAGAGAAACTAAATTTCATTTTAAAAAAAATATTTTTATATTTTAAAAACTGAAAAAATTATTTTCAACAAAAATATTTTCATTTTTTAAATATATATATATTAAAGAATTTGTTTTGTAAAAACTAGAAACACTAATTTGTAAAAATAGATTTTTTTTGTTTTTAACATAATATTATAGTTTTTTAAAAACTAAATTTTTTAAGAGAAAATAGAAAAATTGAAAATAGAGGACTTTATGGCGCGTGTAACACACAACCACCACAAAACTTGGTTCAGTCCGTATAATGCATTCTTCAATTTGTAGACCTGATTTTCCTGTCCTTTTCTTAAAAAACCTGGTGGTTGCTCAACATAGACCTCCTCCTCAAGAAAGTCATTCAGGAAAGCTGACTTGACATCCATTTGATGGATCTTCCACCTGTTCTAAGCTGCAAGTGCTACTATCATGCGAATAGTATCCATTCTGGCCACTGGTGCAAAGACTTAATAGTAATCAATTCCATGCTTTTGCCGATAGCCTTTGACTACCAATCTTGCTTTGAATCGGTCCACCTGACCATCGGGTCGATACTTGGTCTTGTACACTCACTTGACACCGATAGGCTTCTTTCTGGCTGGCAAAGAAGTTAATTCCCATGTGTCATTTTCAATGGAACGAATTTCTTCATTCATTGCCTTGATCCACCTTTCATTATCATCAGCATCCTCGAGCGAAACTGGATCACAATCTGCAAAAAGACAAAAATTTACCAATGTTTCATCGGTAAAGTCAGGACTGCTGTTATTATCAATACCTTCTTCATTTCTCCTCATATTAAAATCCTTGAAATGTGGTGTCATGTTTGTTTGTCGACGACGCTGCTCTTCTTGTTCAACTTCTTCTTCTGATTGTGAAGATGAAATCTATACTGCCTGCGGAGATGGAATATCTACTAGCTCCGGAGATGGAATATCTTCTGATGGTTATGGGGTTAAGACATTATGCTCATTTGCCTCTTCTATTTCATCAGCACACCTCTTCCAGCGTCATCTTTTCTGCTCCAGTTCCAAGCTCCATCTTCTACGAACTGCACATCTCTGCTTACGATAACTTCTCTGCTGACAGGATTATAAAGTCTATAACCCTTAGTCCCTTCGTTGTAGCCAATAAAGATGCACTTTTGACTTTTATCATCCAGCTTCTTCCTACGTTCGTATGGTACATGGGGATATGCAATATGCCCAAATACCCTCAGCAAAGAAACATCAGGTTTGTTGCCACTCCACGCTTCTTGCGGAGTCCTCTCGAGCACAGTTTTTGTCGGACACCGATTCAGTACGAACACTGCACAAGCAACAGCTTCCGCCCAAAATTCCTTTGGTAAGCCTTTCGCCTTCAACATGCTTGTTCCATCTCAAAGATCGCCCGATTCTTTCTTTATGCCACACCATTTTGCTACGGTGTATAACTGGCAGTTAACTGACGAAGAATTCCTTGGGACTTGCAGTAATTATGAAATTCGTTAGAGGTAAATTCAGCGCCTCTATCGGATCTCAGAGTCTTCAAGCTAAAGCCGTTTTGCTTTTCAACAAAGGCTTTAAACTCTTTAAACTTTCCGAATAATTCAGATTTTTCACGCAGAAAATAAACCCAAGTTTTTCTTGTAAAATCATCTACGAAAACAAGCATGTACTTTTGTTTCCAAAAGATTCTACCTCAACTGAGCCACACAGATCTGTGTGTACTAGCTCCAATGGTTGCTCTGCCCGTATGGATTTCCCTATTGGAAACGCGTCTCTGTGCTGCTTCCCAAGTAGACATCCTTCGCACGTTCGATCTGGAACATCAATAACTGGTAAACCTGTCACCATCTTCTTTTGCGCCAACAACTTCAAGCCTCTGAAGTGTAAGTGACCAAACCGAAGATGCCATAGCCAATTGCTATCCATTACCACAGCTTGAAAATTCATTACTCCCTTCGTATTAAGAGTAAGAGTGAAAATTCGGTTTTTGGCCATTTCTACCTGCATGATTAACTTGTTGTTCTTGCTCCGGATCGTGCAGACTCCGTCTTGGAAAAGAATCTTGTGCCCCTTTTCTGAAAGTTGCCCAGTGCTTAATAAGTTCCAGAAAAGCCCAGGTACGAAGAAAACATCGGCGACAGTAACATCCGTACCATCCTTTGACTGGATTTTGATGTCACCCTTACGTTTGACACTCACCTTCGTCTTGTTGCCAAAGTTGACTTCACTGCCTTCGTACTCCTCTAGCTTCGTAAACAGGTCCTTGCGTCCGCACATATGATTCGAGCAACCGCTATCAAGAAACCAAATATCTGAGTGATTTTTATTTGGTTCTCCAGCGTTTCATGTTAGAACCATATTGTCACTTGCCTCTGCAACATGCGCCTGCTGCGTTCGTCCGTGTCGGTTGCCACGCGGACATTCCCTTTTGTAATACCCAAATTGTTGACACCGGTAACATTTGACTTTGGACTTGTCAATTTTACCTATTTTTCCAATTTCCTCCACCTTGCCCGCTGCCTTGTCCTCCACCGCGTCCATGGCTATTGTTGCCTTGATTGCCACCGCGATTTCCTGGGACATAGCTGCTTTGCAAAGCTTGTTCTTGGTTACTGCTACTCGCCGTCTGGTTCATTCTCTGCTCATGAGAACTTAACGAACCTAACAACTGGTCTGCCGACATAGTTGTTGTATCTTGACCTTCTTCGATTGCAGCTACTACGTAGTTAAATCTTGTGCTCAATGAGCGTAAGATTTTTTCTACCACCCTCTGCTCGTCTAACGATTCACCGTTAGCCCGCAATTGGTTTACGACTGACTGCACACGGTCAAAGTAGCTTGCAACATTTTCCGAGTCCTTCATGCGCAAGAACTCAAAATCTGCACGGAGTGTTTATAACCGGACCCGCTTCACTCGATCGTCACCTTTGTAGGCTTTCTGCAGAATAACCCACGCTTGGTGACGTCTCTGCCGCTAATATTTTTTCGAATACCAGTTCATCCACAGCCTGAATGATAGCGTACAATGCCTTCTGGTCCTTTTTTCGAGTTTCAATTAAAGCGTCTTTTTCCTCCTTCTTCAACGCCTCGAACGCTTTGGCGTCTGGAACTTCGGTATAACCATTTTCCACCACTTCCCATAAAGCCTGTGATCGGAAAAATACTTTCAATTGGATAGCCCAATTGTTGTAATTTTTACCGTTGAGTTTTGGGAGTTGAAACTGAATCGAGTTATTGACTGACATGACTCAATTTCCTAACACCTCACAAGACTCAAACTAGCTCTGATACCAAATGTAGGAACCAAAAAATAAATTAATGATTCCCAAAATAATTTATGGAGACAAAAGAATACCGAAAATGGATTTATTAATACAACTCGGAAACTCTCAAATACAAAAGTATTTCTTACAAAAACTCCTTACACTCAAGCTATTGATCACTCAATACTTGCTTGAAAATTTGATAATACCAAATGAATTACAAGGCCTATTTATACTAGTTAACCCCTAGTGTGAACAAATAATGTGAAACAAAGAACCAAAAATCTAACACACCATGGCCGGTGCCTAACCTTGGTAGGTGAAGTTTATTTTAAAATTCCATTTTAACAACTAAAATATGTGTTTCTAAAGACATAGCCGGTGGTCAATTTTTTGGATAAATTATTATTTCAACAACTATGACAAGTTTAGAACATTAACCTTTCAAAGCATATATTTCTAGTTGCACGTTGGGACAACTCGACCCTTTTTCACATCATAAGGCGTACCCATTTCTTTAATTCAAATTGATTATACCATCATGTTTTTGCTATTGATTGCTACTATGATTTTAGGGGGCGTTTGGTTGGTGTGATAAGAGATAGTAATTTCGGGATAAAATGCGAAATTATTTTATCTCACATTTAGTTGTGGGTATTAATTAGTCTCGCGAACCATTTTGCATTAAAAGTGAGATTAGTTATTCCATCTACAGAGTGAGTATATTTCAGCTCAAACAATTCACCTCTTGAACATAATGGAGAACATTGGGTTCTCAGCTAAATGTTGTAGACATTGACTTCTCCTTTCTAGACAACAGCTAGCACGATAGACATGTAACATGGTTAGCCAATTTAAGTAAAGGTGAATCTAGTTAAGATTTTAAGTTAATATGTGTGAAGTAATATTGTACTCATGGTCCTCTATAACAATTAGTGTTCTAAAAGGTGTGAGCGTAATACGACATATTTTACTTAGTATGGGGCGAGACATAAGCCTCATTGATCTTCAAATATATTAATTTTATAAATTAATAAAACAATACAATAACTACAAAAAAATATATAATAACTTTATACGTTTTAGAAAATTAAAAAGGATAAAAAAACTCATAAAATAAAATATTTAGTATTTTCTTAATAAATATAACAATAAAATAATGTAAAGTTACTATAAGATAAAAATGATCAACTATGACGTTTTATCTTTCAAACAATTAAAAATTTTAATTTCTTAAAAAATATTATCAAACTACACCATTTACTAATAGTAATAAACTTCATTTGTGTTGTAATTCAAAATATTAATCTTTATGAGTATTCAAATAATGAAGTAGTAAATCTAAAAATTTTGAAAGATATAGAATTAATATATGAAGACTTGTAGTAAGTAAAAATGTAAATTTCGGCTACCTATTCAGAAGAAATATTCAAATTATATTTATCCTGAGATGTTCTCAATTAAATTAAATAATGTATTAATATGGCTCATTATTAGGAGTTACTCTCTTTCTTCACATGTCTACCGATGAAATATAACTTAAATAATTTATTATTAAAGAATTTTAACTGTCAACATTGCTAATTAGAAAATTCGATGCATGATTTGCGTTAGGAACTGTAATGCGAGACTCGAGCATGAAACACATGGTCGGGCACTTGAGGCATAAGCCTCGTAGAGCTAAGCCTTATATATGAACCTCATAGCGTTTTGGTAGTGCCCCAATAAAGGCTTTTAAAACACGGATATCAATAACTACAAACATAGGATTAGTTTCTCCCAAAATACAATTTATTTGATACACTTTTATTTAGCATGTTTTAAAAAGAATTATATAGTTTACAATTGGAAAGAATAAACTTTAAAACTTTTTATTTTACCTTTAATTATAAATTTTAATAATCACACAAATGTTATGTGAAGCACAAAAATATCAAAATTTTTATAGCTACACAAATGATCTACATATTTGTACCACAAGTTTAAAAAATATTCTTTTTTCTTCTTCTTAAACTCCATATCGGTTAAAATTATGTCACATAAAATGAACAAATAAAGTACTATTTAACGAGTCAAACTCTTTTTCCATGATTAACACTTTATTAATTAGCTTTTCTTAAGTATATAAGTTTGAAATTTCTTACCAGTCATATAGTTTCTGAATTTGTAAAATTTTATTTAAAAAATATAAATAAAAATTAGTTCATTATTTATCTAAATTCATATAAAAATTAATTAGACGTATTGATCCTTGTATTCCAAACTCAAGTTATTTGTTTTTATGATAGGAGGCTACTAAGTACATGCTCCATACGTAGGGGTGCTTATCGGGCGGATTGGGCGGCTTTTTACTCTTAACGGTTTGGCTTAACGGTTATCGGCTTTTAAATGTATTAATCCGTTAGCCATCCGATAAGATATCGGGCGGATTGGTATCGGGTTAGCTCTTATAGGACGGTTAATAGACGGTTTATCGGCCTAACATACATATTTACTAAATAATTAGGAGCTGAAAGGATTGCAGAGTCTTTGCTTTTCTTAGTGCATAGGCAATATTTTTTTGTTTCTGTTGCATGTAACTCCTAATTGTCTTCAATCTTCTTAGGCTTGTATTTCCATCATCTCAAACTCATATTTAACATGCTTGATAGAGAGTTATCATTCAATTATTCTCTCCCCGATTGAATTAGTTCAAGCATGCGGAAAAATTGATAAGTTCAAGCAGATAATGTGAACTGAAAATTAAGAAATGCTTTTTGCTCTTGTTGGAATAGAGTAGCAAAGTTTCAATCTTTAAGGAAAGCACCCTCTACCATGATTTTCTTAACGGGTTAACGGATTAGCCGTTAAGAAAATTGAATAATCCATCCCCAAACCGATAAGCCGTTAATAAAAAATTCAATCTGTTCCCCGTCCGTTAAGCCGTTACCAGTAAGCCGTTGAGCTTCGGTTTGGATCGGTTTTCGGTTTCGGATCGGTTTTGGATACCCCTACCATACATATCAATTTATGTGAAGTATTCGAATTTTAAGAGCCGCATGAGTTTTTCATCGACAATAATTTATATATATATTTTAAATATTTTAAATTATTAATTATTATGACTTATAATACTTTTAACGTATTTAAGTATATAAATTTTATATCAAAAGACTTCAAAAATTTTTGTCCGAATTAATGATCAGAATTAAAATATTTGACCCTTCAAATTTGAACTATGACTCATTCATTAGGACAATGAGTAATTATATTGTCATAAAATTATCATGCTAGTTTGAAAAGAAAATATAGGACGGCAAATTTGAAGAAATAAAATCCAATAATTGAGCACTTGAATTTGAATCGTATGACTGTTGATCCAAAAACCCAAAAGACAGAAGAGAGGACATTACCAGATGGGATCCAATGCAACACCATTCTCTTACATTACCTTTAATTATACTTTTCTTTTAAAAAAAAGGTGGTTCATAAATGTTTGTTTGTACACCAAAATAGAAAAGATATATCTCAAGATTCTTTGTCTGCTTGTTTGTGGTGTTATTTGAGTCTTTTCATTAAACGGGTCATACCTTTTTAGGGTCAATTCCAAAAGCACTTGGATTTTGAGTTTGTGAATTCTAAATTTTTAAAAAGACAGCTTATTGATTTGGAGAAATTATGTACTGTATAAATTGATAGCTCATTTGGCCATATTTTTTTTTAAAAATTAATATTTGGTCATAAAATTTAAAATTTTCACTTAAAAATTATTTTGGATTTTTTCGAAAATTAGCAAAATTCTAAAAGACTATTTTTCAAAATTTTTACTCAGATCAAAAATTAAAAAACAATTCAAAATTATATTAATATCCAAACAGAACTCTAATTTTTAAATACTATTTTCACTTGAAAACATATTTATTTTTTTTCGAAATTTTACAATTCTTATGTCCAAACGGCCACTACGTAAATGTTTAACGCAAATATTAAATTTGAGCTAAAATTAATTAATTTTGCTAAATTGGTGTGCATAAATGTAGCTTCACCCCTAGACATAGCAAAGTGGGGTCTAAACTCTTTTCACTATAAAATTATACTAAGTTAAAATTATTTTTTATGTATATATAGTAAATATTAAATACCCTACTGTTCACAATATACGATATTTGTTATTATTATTGTTATTGTTGTATATAAGATATTGAATACTATATTTATTTCTTATATTTTGAACTCCTAACTCAAATTTCTGACTCCACCACTAATTCTTATAATTCTTGTAAATTTAAACAAAAACTGTAGTGTCATTTTTTTTGTTCCCACGTCCCAAAGCGGGAGAAATGGAACACAAACACAATTCTGGCCGTGTCCTATTGTTATCTTATTTTTTTGAATTTCAAAACCCAACGGCTCTTTGCACAATGTAGTCAAGCAGCATAAGCCTCGGTTACCCACCACCCCCACTACACCCACTACCCCGTATCTCAAAAAAAAAAAAACATTAAAGTTGCAATCTTTTTCTGTTTTCAAGTCATTTCGAAAAGAAAAAAAAAGTCATTTTTACCTCATTAATAGTCTGAGTCTCTGTTAAATTCTTTTCCCTTCAGAGTGAAGCATTAGTTTTGGGTAGTTAACAAGAACTTTCTCTTTCTGCTTTAACTCTCTTTTGTTTCTATGTTGCATTGATATCTACACAACTATTTTTACTTAAAAGTAGTACTACTTGTTTTTGACTTCTCGAAAGTTGAAAGCTTTGTTGTCTAAAATTTTTCTTTATCTTTTGCAAACAAGGATAGCTTGTTTTCTTGAACAGAAACTGAAGTTGGTTTTTAAGGAAAAAAGAAAATGGGTGCTTCTGGAAAATGGGTCAAAGCTTTGATAGGATTCAAGAAGTCTGAAAAAGAAGATCATGTAAGCTCAAATCTGCGCTAAAAATTCATTCTATTTACATGTACAGAGAGTTAACTGTATGCATACCTGTTTTTTCTCTTGTTTTAGGATAAGGTTAGCGGAAAGAGCAAGAAATGGAAGCTGTGGAGGAGTTCATCAATGGATATTGGAGGATCTACGTGGAAGGGATTTAAGCATAGAAATGCTGGTGTTGGGTCAGAAGGGTCAGATTCATCATCAGTGAACAATGATGCTTACTCAGCTGCTGTAGCCACTGTGGTTAGAGCTCCTCCTAAGGATTTTAAAGCAGTGAGGGAAGAATGGGCTGCTATCAGGATTCAAACTGCCTTTCGTGGTTTCTTGGTATTCACTCTAATTCTACTCTCTTCATTCCTTCTTTCTTGTTCTATTTTGTCCTTAAGATTAGTGTACCCTGACTAAGTTCCCCACTTCTTTCATTTTGTATATGCTCCACTCTTCCAACGTTTTATTATGTCTGAAAAGCTACTGGTCAAATATTTATCCTCTCATGGGAATGGGCCGATGTATGCTATAGGTAGAGGGGTTGCCGGCACCCGTAAATAGTGATATACATGTCACCGGGGTCAGTAGCACCCTTAAAGTTTGGCAAGAATTTTATATGTACATGTATTATGTCTTTAGAAAATAATTACTAATATTAGTAGTGACTGCCCTATGTGCAAGGCAAATTTTGGTTGAATCAAAAAGTACACCTCTGACCTTCAAATCCTGGGTCTGCCTCGATGGCTTAGAATCATGATTCACAGTGGCCTTTTCCCTGAATAGTTATGTTAAAGTCGCATGGTAGCTCAGTAGCTCTTAATTCACTGTTAAGAATGGAATAGTGCATTAATTATTGGTGTCCTGAGGTTAGAGTTAACTAGCAAAATGCTGATGAAAAATGATGGAAATGCACTTTAATTTGAACTTTGAAGAACATATATATCATGATATACAGACTTGTCAAGTTAAACTAGCAGTAAACTCAGAATTTTTTTATCTTATCTTTTTTGCATAGTGAGCATGGATAAGAACTCTGTATATTCCAGCATGATATCTTTTATTTAATACGGAGTAGTTTACTAGTCTAGAATACATGCATCAAATTCTGATTGTTTACAGAAATCTATTTTTGAACAGTATTTGATTCTCTTTGCTGATAAGATTGATACTTGTCTTGAAAAATTATATGATTGATCTGCTTTTTTTGTATATAACTTTGTAAACAAGGGACATTTAGTTGTGTTTATTCAAATTGATCTTGATTTGGTATTTTTGAATGAAAATTTAGGCAAGAAGAGCATTAAGGGCCTTGAAAGGATTGGTAAGGCTTCAAGCACTTGTTAGGGGAAGACAAGTAAGGAAGCAGGCTGCAGTCACTCTTAGGTGTATGCAAGCTTTGGTTCGGGTACAAGCTCGTGTTAGAGCTCGTCGTGTCCGTATGTCTATAGAGGGACAAGCTGTACAGAAGAAACTAGAGGAACACCGTGGCAAACTTGATCCTTTGAAAGAAACTGAGGTACAAAACTACTTGTCTTTCTTGTCCTTTTTGCTGGTTATAAATTTCCTTAACACTTTTTTCTAATTCCCAGGAAGGATGGTGTGACCTTAAAGGAACTCTTGAAGAGGTTAAAACAAAGATACAAATGAGGCAAGAGGGAGTCTTAAAAAGAGAAAGAGCACTTGCATACTCTCAAGCTCAAAAGGTAAATTCCATTTAGAAAGCAGACTAATTTGACTTTTTCTTGACCTGTACTAAATAATTGGATGCACTTAATGCAGCAGTCTAAATCAAGCCAGAATTTTGATTCTAGAACGACTATCTCGGTTCCATCTCTCAAAAATCTTGATTATGATAAGAGTAACTGTGGATGGAGTTGGTTAGAACGTTGGATGGCAGCGCGGCCATGGGAAAGCAGATTGATGGAACAAGCTTACACCAATTCTTTGGAGACCACACCAAAGGCTAAGGACAATCAGTTGAAGACATCTGAACCATGCTCTGTGAAAGTGAAGAAGAACAATATGACCAAAAGGATATCAGCAAAACCTCCATTGGTGATAGGCCACGCTACTCGTTCTTCATCAAGTCCGAGTTCTGAATTCAGATATGATGAGAGTTCAGCTTCCTCTTCATTCTGCACATCAACAACGCCAATATCTGGGAACACAATGTTGGCATCAGATAGGGCTGAAGACAACAATAGTAGTCGACCAAATTACATGAGCCTAACTGAGTCAACGAAGGCCAAGCAGAGAAATCAAAGAATCCTTAGACAGTCAATGGATGAGTTCCAGTTTCTTAATAACTCTGGCTTACTCAGTAATGGTGACTCGAAGAGTTGTGCTGGTTATGACAATATGACAAGGCCTCTTTGTCTTCCTACTCGAATGGATAAATTCTCTAGACCTAGGGACAAAGAGAATTGTGTCTTCGAGTAATCATAGAATGACTAGGCTTATGGCAACGGTTGCAACAGCTTGTTGTTGTGGAAAAGATTAAAAGGTGGTGTTGGGTATGTTTAATTATTTCAAGACTTAGTTTGTGGGTTGTCATTCGTAGTATGTATGTTATTATATAGATCATCTCCTCTATTATCATAAATTTGCAGAGCTAAGTTGATCATATCTTGACTGTGTGTGACTATAGATGCTTGATGGAAACCAGAATTATTTAACCAGTGATTCACATCTTTTTTATGTGTCATAAAATGGAGTTAAAGGCAATATTTCTATTTTGAAATGCCAAGCTACATTTGAATTGGTGGAAATTACAAATCTGTATTTTGGTTCTTTCACAGATGTTCCGGATTCAGTTCAAGATTGAGCTCTCACCATTTCTCATCTCTTGAATCATTAGAGATCTAGATGGTGATGTTGGAAACTTTCATTTACGCTTGATGGCACAAACCTTGACTCCATGCTTATAGTTAAGTACTATACCATACTCAAGTTCCAATGGCTTTTCCATTAGGGGAGAGTGTCGAAAAATGTACTTGCGATATAAGTGAATCAGTGAGAGTTTAAGTTCTTGTATGGAGAACTTCTGTCCTATGCATGCTCGCGGCCCTATTCCAAATGGAATATTTGCATAAGGATGCCTTTGTTTTTCCTCTTCACAGCTCGGATCAAACCTCTCTGGTCTAAACTTGTCTGGTTCGGGGAAGTTCTTTGAATCCTTAGCAAGAACTCCAAGAGCCAACCAAACCCATGTGCCCTGCTTAAAAATAATAAACACGAGATCGATTTAAGTAGAACCAATCCCTTCCCTCTCCAATCCATTGAAATCTAACTCTTGGAAGAGTTAAAAGATAATCATTATAGAGAAAATGGATATGAACCTTAGGAAGTTTATAGCCTCCGATCTCCACCTCAGCTGATGTTTCTCTGGCAACTAAGGGTGAGACGACATAACACCTCATTGCTTCTTTGATGACCTAAAGTTTGTAAACAATTACAAGAAGAATGAGATTGTCTTTGCCTACATTCTGCGTGTAGTTTCTTTAAGAAATTATCAGAAGATTAAGTAAAGTTTTGGCACTCACCTGATCAAGGTATGGGAATTTCTGCTGAAGATCAATGGCAGTGGGTATGTGATCATCAGGGCCAAAAGCATCTATCTCCGCGAGCAACTTCTGCTCAACCTCTGGATGGCCAGCAACCAAATAGATAATAGAAGACAATGTAAAGGAAGTTGTTGCAGAACCAGCCAGTAAGTGCTCATAAGTTACAGCACTGATATAATCTGAGGTGAAAACATTCTTAGCTAACTTCTCTGACTCCCTTGCCTGCAGTATAAGCGATAAGAAGTCCTTTGAACTGCGATCTTTTTCCTCCATCCTCTTTGCCACTATCTCATCTAGCCTCCTGCTTAAATTCTTGTTTGTTCTTTCCACTTTCCAGTCCATAGTGCCAGGAATTCTCTTGAGGATTTGGCGAAATGGCTCTTGAAGAATCGGAACAAGCAGTCCCAATATGATTGAAACAGAACCTGATAAGTCCATTTTGAGTTGTGTTGTGGAGTAAATGTGCTGATTGATGAATTCTTGGACTTCATTGTCATTTTGCTCATGGTTCATTTTGTCTGATATTGGTTTGGAGAGTCCAAAATCCACACCAAAAGCAGCTTGTCCAATTACATCTGTTGCTAACTTGAGGGAGAGATCAGAGAATGTGAGATTTCCCTCAGAATCAAGATTTTTAGTTGAAGACTCTATAAACGATTGCATGATTGGCACTAACTTAGCAAGGTAAGATGGCTGGTAGACTGATAGAATAGTGTTTCTCATTGTTGACCA
Organism: Nicotiana benthamiana; assembly: GCA_034376525.1. Classification (NCBI taxonomy): domain Eukaryota; kingdom Viridiplantae; phylum Streptophyta; class Magnoliopsida; order Solanales; family Solanaceae; genus Nicotiana; species Nicotiana benthamiana. The sequence goes on along the minus strand of CM067339.1, from coordinate 40,735,374 downwards.
TCTGGAGTCCCTGTAATTAACATACCATTAGGTTTCTTCTAGTAGAACATCACACTTTCATTATGCAAAATTAGAATCATTAAATATGGTGAGCCTTCGAGCAATGATAAAGTTAGCCACTAGTTCGATACCTGGAATCAGCCATTGATGCTTGCATCAATGTGGGCTGCCTACATTACACCTTTTCGGGTGCGGCCCTTCGCCGATCCAACGTGAACGAGAGATGCTTTGTGCACCGGGTTGCCCTTTTATTACTGTTAGTTTTTTTTAGAACCTTGGAAATGATCATCTAATGGTGGCTAATGGCTCCCCTTGAATAAGCCTCGTCAAATTTTCTTTTTTAGAGACTGGCCAAATATTATGCAAAATGCTCTCTATTTGAACTACTTTACCTAGTAAAAAATAGGCCTTTCTGATGAAGAGGGGATGCTGCAATGGGAGATGGGATGCTTCTATTTGGTATGTCCTTGAATTTCTTTATTCCAACTTCTCTGCATAGCTCTGCATCTGCTACAATAACTAATGGCTGTCTACCCATATGAAATCTGCTCAAGAATAACAAATAGAAACAACTAAGTACCACAAAGATAAACTGATCAAGAAATGATAAATAATGAAGGCAAACCTGAAGATAGGACCATATTGTTTGGCAAGGACAGAGAAGACATCAGGGCCATATTTAGCCATCAGAGGAAGATGTCCTACAAGGGGAAAAGCAGGAGGACCAGGTACTTTTCTCACACGCCAATAAGGTCTATAGAAGTAGACCAAAGCACCAGCTACAAAGGCTAAGATAGTGCATATTGTTGAAGAGACCAAAGATGGTGACGTTATTAGTACTTCTGCAGTGTTCTCTATTGATTGTTGAATTGTTTTGCTTAGGAACTCCATATTTGTTTTTTGATGGAGAAGGAGATCAAATGGATGTTTGACTATATATGAAACAAATATTCCGTATATATATATATATATAAATATGTTTAGGAGAATCTTTATATTAATGTGGTGAGCCTTGAGCCGGCCTTGTTTTTTATTATCTATCATCAAATCATGTCATGAGTTGTTGGTCTTTGTTCTTAATGATGGCTATGCTTAAATGGTGGGGTCCTGTATATTTGGTTTTGCACTTTCAAGTGCTGATATTTTTTATTTAAGGAAGGAAAAATATAGGGAGAGTGCCTAATGAAGCTACTAGAAAAGGCCAAACTTCATTTTGGATTGATACATAAAATAAATCTGTTTTTGTCCAGAGAAAAGCAGATGTAGAGATTCTCCAAATACAATGTTTGCTGTGATGCCTTTTGTGTTTTCATTGTCCTTTTTTTTAGTGGAGTCATGAGCCATTCAATGTGAAGAATTATGCCTCTGTGTTTTCACTTGAGCTAAACCTCCTCAGTTACTACTCCACTAGTTTTGGTCTGTCCATGGCAGCAAAGCCAGAAAATTTAATAATGGTGTTTCAATAACACCCTTTGCCAGTTAGCTATGTAAAGATGTTTTAAATTTATTTTTTAATCAATAACAAGTAATATTTTATTATTTTTATAATTTTAATTAATTTTTACATTTAAATTTTTACATCGCATCAAAAGTTATGAGTTCAGTTGAACCCGTTAGTTGTTCACTATATCCTCTTTTGGTGATACAACAACAACAACAACAACTAACCAGTATACTCCCACCAGGTGGGGTAGGCAAGCCTTACCCCTACCCGAAAGGGCAGAGAGGCTGTTTCCAATCGACCCCCACTCATAAGATAAAAGGAAAAACAACAGTAAAACAAAAACAAAAACAAAAACAATAAAGACAATAAACAATAAAGACAATAAAGCATTAGTAACTCCACTAGAAATAGCGTAAGTAGCTTAAATATTTATCTAAACATACGAAACATAAATACAATCGCATGCAATAATATCATACAGTAACTACCATAACTAACAGCCATAGGGGGGACATACGCTAAAACACAAATCATCTATGGGTAACCCTGCTGACCCACTCCCCACCCCGGATGAGGCGTACGAAAAACTCTAGTAACCCCTATCCTACAACCCTGATTCTAGACCTCCAGACTTTCCTATCAAGGGTTATGTCCTCGAAAACCTGCATTCCAGTCATGTCCTACCTAATCACCTATCACAGGAAATGTTCTTTTAATTCTTGGGGTGGTTAATTTAACGAAGCTCGAGTCGTTTAGTTACATCTTTGATGCTTTACGCAAGAGTGAAAGAATATTAATTTGGACATGAAATGCTTTTAGAGTTTTGTCTGGACCCTGAGGTGAGACCATTTTCCCAACTACTTAATTATTATATTGTTGAGATTAAACTGATACTATTTGTCTAAGAGATTTTGTCTCCTTTCTTAGGAGACCCTATATTTGGCATATTCTTTTAAACCCTAAACTGATACTATGCCTTTTTTATGATAACATCAGCATGATCTATTTACTCAAACCTTTAAATATCACATTATGTTTAAATTTGCATATAAGTAACATTACCTTATTTGAAACGAATTTTTTTTTATCTATACCATATATTAAATTTTATTATCAATAATATTTATAGTTTGTTATTTATCCGTGTTGTTCACATTTTTTCTACAAATTATATACTAATCCAAAAATAGGTAGATTTTGCCATAAATAACGTGCTAAAATGAAGGCACCAGATCTGCGTGTGATTCAATCATCATTAAATACGAAATTTGAAACGGAAGGAGATCTCAAAATTGACAAAATCTATTCTTCCATATATTTTCCACCATCGATAGCCATTAAAAAGCTTGAAAGCTTTAAATTCAAATTTGAGTCTTCAAAAATTATTATTTACTTGAATTGGCTGATGTCGTAAATAATTCAGAATATGTTTAGAGTTTATATCTCAATTTTGAGGGATTTTGTAGAAGATTAGACTTTGTTTTGACTGAATTTCACATTGAAACTCGTCGAAGAAGAAGAAGACATATTTCCAGAAATTGTAGTTAAGTTGTACATAAATTGTAGAAATACAGATAAATTGTAGATAAATTGTAGATTGGGAAGACTAAAACTTCTACAAGTCTTCTACAATTATGTCGAAAATACCAATTATGCTACAATTGAAATGAGAATTGGGATGTTAAATTTCAATGTATTCAGATTGTAGATATCTTGTAAATAAAATTTCTAAAATAAACTGCAAATCAGTTTAAGTATTGTATAAAGTTGTATTTTTTTAAGAGTATCTACAAAATTACTACATTTATACTACAATTAAACTACAATCTTGTGTGTTGACAACAAAATTTGCTCTTCATCTACAAAATTTCTATATAAAAACTACAAAACTACAACTGTACCCACACAGTCAAATTTATTATATTCCTTGAAAAATTATTTTCTTTACAATTGCACAACCCAACTTTAATTAACTTTTAATTAAATTGAAAAAAACTACTTTGCATTAATATTATAAAATAAGATGATAATGAGAGTGTATCCTACTATAATTTGAATTCAATTAATTTATATTAGCAAAGAAAACAAAAAAAGAAGAAGAAATAATAATGGGTCCTAATTTAACCATATAATAGGTTCTATTAAACAGTTTACATTCATTTCAGTCGCCTGTTTTGTCGTTTCTCTCGCCTCTTTACACGTAAATTGTGGGAGTGTGGGGAGTGAGAGGAAAGAAAGGTAGATAAATTATGGTAAATAACTGATACTTTAATATGCTTAAATATAATTAAGCACAATCCTTAAACAATAAATGTGATAAAGTGTGATATAATATAAGTATGTAAACATCCCTATTTGAAATTCAACCATAATTCTAGTTGTTATTAGATATTGCTACTTCCAAAGGCCAAACTCTAGAATTATTTAATGGAAGTTCAAGTATATAAATCTCTTTATCCATTTTTACGCAATAGTACTCTAGACTTGTGCCCCTTCAAATTACAACAGTCCAATAACATCGTGTGATCCAAACAAATTCAACATAAGTTATTAAGTCCAAAACTCTACCGACTGATATTGTACTGTTGTTGATTGTAGATTAGCCGGTAAACCTCCTACTTGGATGGTTATGAACATATTTGAGCTTTTGTGCAGAATAAGTAATACACTTATTTTTTTTTTCTTGTTCTTATTCTCTCAGCTCTCTTTTTTACTACAAAAACCTCATTTATAAGTGTAAAATTTCTTGCATAAAATAAATAACAAGGTAATGAGATAAAAAAATTGTAAAACATTGGCGGTTATAAAATTTAAGTTTTACCGGGTAGTTAGCGATAAAACATATCATTAATTGTTACATGAGTTGCACCATGAAATAAAGATCGCTTCCTTGCCAACTTAACTACTAACAAGATGATCACCCATTTATTCGAAACTATCTAGTAAAGAATCGCTTCATTATGCAAATGTCACACAGAAGATAAATCAACCATATTTCTCAATGGCTAAATACCTCTATCGTCATATTCCACCTGAAACACGTTGAAGCGAGTCCTAAAAACCTCAGTGTCACTGGCCTTAATCTATCAAAACCATAAGACTCAGCTCAAATAAATCTTCCCCTGATTACAGCTACTACTTCTTGAGAGTGCAGTCCCACATCCTTGCAGCATAAACCTCGGTACACTGAGAAGTTTCTGCCCAAGGTGGAAAATGCACTCATCCAATACAAAATTAGATTACGGAATATCCACATAGGTCTACCTACATCAAATACAAAACTATCAGATCGAGATGAGAAAGTATGATACTTAACCATAATTAAGGGAAAAGAGTGTATGCAAGAGACATGTTGAATTGTATCCTTCTGTATAATACAAAGGCCAATTATTAGTTATGCATTTGTGACACAATTATACCACTCTGGAATACAGAACTAATTATTAACTCCCTTTAACATCACAAGGACCTTCAACCAACAACAATAACAAACCTAAAATATTCCCACAAGTGGGGTCGGAAAAAGATAGTGTGTACGCAAAACTGAAGTTGTTTCCACAAGGAGTTTCAATCATCTACAAAATGGCAAGAAAAGGCAAAACAAATACTGCTCCAACATAACTGCCTAGACTAAGAAACAAAAACTGTTGAACTTTCATCTATACTTCATATTCTTGTGATCCCTACTAGAGATTGCCTCAAATCTTCATGAAAGTAGACCTGCATCTTAACCTGAAAAAATATAAAAGGAGAAATTAATTCTGCACATCACCTTTCAAGAACTGGGTACAATCAATACATACACAAAAAATATAAAATAGCAACATTAGTAGGCCTCCACGACGTCGCCATTCCCTGCTATAGGAGAGACGTAAAATGTAACAACATGTCATCAAAACATATTAGCAGTAACACAACCAAAATACATTATGTATAGGATACTGTTGCCAGGAGGCCAGGAGAACAACTTAATTTCCACAACATCAATCTTCAGTCATTGGACCTAGAGGAAACCAATTTGATCTACAAGGTCATCTAATTCCTCACCCCATTCAGATGTTGTCCCAACAAGATCTTCCACTTCCACGTCAAGCTCAGGTTGATCAATAACCAGTACTTCCTCTGCTCCATCCCCAGATATAAGATCTTCACCGAGTAACTTTTCCCATATATTCTCAGGCACTGGATCCATATCAGTTGCACTTGCTGTCACAACAGAAGCCGACCTTGCGTTGCTGCTTGATTCATTGTCCAATGCAGTAGAGAACAGCATTTCCATATCGCTTCCCATTTTTGTAAGCTCCGTTTCACGATCTTGAGTTGAGTAATTCATAGGCTGATCACTTCCCACGACAACTGATACTAAATCTTGAAGATTCTCACTACTGGGGGTCATAATTAGTCTCCTCTTTTGCCCAACTTCAATGCGTTGTTTATCTTTTCTTTGCACACATTTATCCAAGTATTGCTGGAGAAAAGTCGGATTGCTGAAAATCTTGGCTAGGAAACTCATCATCTGCTCTTGTTTCCTCTCTGTGCTTTCGATTTTTTCTCCCATTGCAACGATCTGATTTCTAGTACACTGCTGTTGCTGTCTAAGCTTAACTATTTCAGTCCTCAGAAGATTCTTATCCCGCTTTAGTCTTTCGAGCTCCTCCTCCATTCCATAATACCCTATTTCAATACACGGCCCGGATCCTTGTTGGTTCATGCTTTGACCAACATTCCTCCTCCTCTTTATGGTCTTCAAGAGATGCTTCTGTCCGCCTAGAAAACCTTCATTCGCAAATTCCCATCTATCCGGATCCACTTTTCTAAAACCCTGCATTGTCATGATGTTAGAGTTAGAAACTTTATAGTCTACTGCAGAAAATACAAGAAAGTATAGATGACGAGCCAAGATTGAAACAGAAGAAACAACCTAACGTGCTTCTTTTCTTCGAGTATTCATCGTACAACCATCAAACACAAGCAGTAGAATTCATCAGAACCACCAACCATCAGCTGCAGAGACTATCTGAACTTCTGTCTAAAGCTAATGGAGCAAAATATATATCAATGTCATGCAAAGCAAAGAAAATATTATGCACTCGGCACACCCAGATTCCAAACAAATCACTTGAACGGAAAGATAACACTATTGAATATAAATTCTGCAGAAACTATGAATTGTTGATTCTAGGAAAAGTATATAGCTTTGAAAGGTAGAGTTGAGCAGTTCAACTTATAATGCAAGATGCACCAAGTTATTCTTGGGCAGGAAAAATCACTAAGTCATTTCAAAACCACGGAGTAATAAGATTAGAAACCATAACAATTAGGGACTAGGGTTCGGCCATATTTCTCCCAGTTAAGATCAATTGGCATAAGTCACCTCAAACTAATCAAAAAACCAGAATTTGGAGCCCTAAATCAAATTGGCTATTCAGTTCTACAAAAAAACATCCCAATTCTGCAATGCACGTCTTGAAACACAATTGGCTATTCAAATTTCCCACAAAATTGGTAACCACCAAGACATCATTCTCAATAGATTCACAATAAAATATCCAAAGGTAGGAGTTCAGTTATTAGAAACCCAACTAATCAAGCTCTAAAGTTAACACATTATTGACGCTCACCAAGACATAATTCTCAACAAGATCCACAATAAACTACTCAAAGGTCTGAGTTAAGCTAATTACAAACCTAATTAATCATAGACTAAAGCTAACACAGGATACCAAAATTAGATGTGGGTTAGAAGTCAAAAGAGAAGTACTTACATATGTGTTAAGCTGGCGAATGAAACTGGAGAAATTACTGTGCTTGAAATGCTTAGGCAGCAAAGTGGTTGAAAACTTATGAGAATCCCAAACAATAAAGCTATTCCTTGCTCTGGTCCATGAAATCACTGCATCCGTTGAAGGGTCTTCCACCATTTCATAAGTCTTGCTCAAGAACGGTGGTGGACCCACGTCATGCAGCCCCTCCATTGGTAGCGGCGCCGCCGTCACGGCGGTGGCAACGCCGTCTTCCTCCCGCTTCACTCTCACTCCATCCTCCATTTCCTTTTACTTTTTCAGTTACACTTAAGATTAACGGTTTTGAAAGGTGGGTTTTGTGGGGATTAATGAAAGAGAGTGAGAGCCGAGTGATATAAAAATGGGAAGTGGAGTAGAAGGTTCTGGAGAAAAAACAGATGGAAAATATCTTGTGTTAGATATTTGGAAGGACCAGTGAGTTATTGGAAGTTTCTAACAATTGCACAGTGAAGTCAGAGGTGTCAGTTTAGTTGGACAAGTGTCTGTGTCTTGGGGATACCGTGTTAAAGGAAACACCTAGAAGCTTCTCAAGAATTCTAGTACTAGGAGTAAAGTTTTGTCTGCCTTTCAAATACAGTAGTAGGAAGTTAGTATATGACCCGCTTTAACTCGTTTGAGTTTGGACAGTTCGATTTGCTATTTTCGTGAAAATAGTACGAGACTGTCCGGTTCTCGATAATTGAAAAAAGTCATGCGTTTATAAAGTTATTAAAAAATAGTTATTATTTTATTACGATACCAAAAGTTTTAGTATAATATTTTAGAGATTAGTTCATACGTATATAAATTTTTAGGATATTATGCAACAACTCCAGCACACAAAAAGTTCCAGCATAATATACTGGAGACTGCATCAACTGTTTATAAACTTCTAGCATATTATGCTGGAACTTCAGTATATTATGCTGAAAAGTCACATTTTAAATATTCGAACTCCAGTATATTATGCTGTCATATTTTTCGAATTTTGAACAGTATTTTCGTTCAAATTTATTTTTACATGACAATTGGCTAAATTTCGATTATTTTTGAAAAAATGTTTTTCAATTACCATTTATAAATCTGACTATTTTTTAATTTCACCATATTTTCTTGACGGGTTAATTTGAACGCATTAACATATGAAATTAGGTTTATTTTGATTAAATTTCAATTTGAAGCTCACAATTTGTGGAAATTTTAAGACCAATATTACTCTCTTTATTTTGAATTGGATATAATGGCTTGCTTGGCCAAGTTTTTTTTATAATCAAAAATATTTTATTATTATTAAAGTTGAAGTGTTTGGCTATAGATTTCCTTAATTGATATATATAATTGTGGTCTACTGGGTTTCATGGTTCAATTTTCAGTTGGAGTGACAATAAGGGGCCTCCTAAAACAATATGGAGAAGGTTGGATAGACTCATTTTCAATGTAGAATGGTCAGATGAATTTTCAAATACTTTTGTGGAACACCTAGTTAGAATTTGCTCGGACCATACCCATGTGTCTAATGACATTCCCAAATATTTTAAAATTTTTGATTGTAACTAATAAGGTATGGAAGAATTAAATTGGTATATTATTTCGTGTATATATATATATATATATATATATGTACATCAGGTGCGAACTACGGAAAGAAATAAAAGAGATTCCTACAAATCTGGTATCTATATACGGGTTAGGTACACTATTAAGTAACAATATATGTTCATTATGTAATGTGTTTAGAAGCTGTGGTATTCTGGGGTCATGAGGGGTAAGAATGGAGTGGGTATCTTGGTAGATATAGATCTTAGGGAGTCCGTGGTTGAGGTTAGGAGAGTGAATGATAGGTTAATATCTATTAAGTTGGTTATTGGTGGTTGCGTCCTCAATTTCATCAGCGCTTACGCACCTCAAGCAAGCTTGGATGAGGAGGCCAAAAGGCACTTTTGGGAGAGCTTGAACGAGTTGGTGAGTAGTATTCCCCAATCCAAGAAGTTAGTTATTGGAGGGGATTTTAATGGTCATATTAGGGCTGATGCTGGTGGTTATGGTGAGGTGCATTGTGACTTTTACCTCGGGGTTATGAACGGAGGAGGCACTTCACTGCTTGATTTCGCCAGGGCTTGCGAGCTTTTGATTGCAAACTCGTCATTTTAGAAGAGGGAGGAGCATTTGGTTACTTTCAAAAGTTCGGCAGCGAGGACTCATATTGATTACCTTCTCCTCAGAAGGAGCGATATAGAGTTGTGCAAGGACTGCAAGGTTATTCCGGGTGAGTCCCTGTCGACTCTTCATAGACTCATAGTGATGGATGTCGGTCTCTGGGTGAAGGAAGATGTGGGGTGCGCGGGGCCGACCGAGGATTAGATGTGGAGCTTTGACTAAGGAGAAAGCCTAGGAGTTGGAGAGGAGGTTAGTTGATGGTGGAGCTTAGAGAAGTTCTGGGGAAGCCGACGCAATGTGGTTAGAGACGGAAAACTTGGTTAGGGAGGCAGCGTGGGATGTGCTCGGGGTAGCCAAGGGCTATTCATGCATACATGAGGGTGATTGGTGGTGGAACAATGTAGTCCAAGAAAAGTGGAGGCGAAGAAGGCGACGTTTGCTAAGTTGGCAGGGAGCGCAAGCGAGGATGAAAAGAGAGTGAACATGGAGAGCTAAAAGGTGGCAAGGAAGAAAGCATAGCTGGCGGTCACAGAAGCTAAAATACGGCGTTTTACCGCAGGTACGAGGAAATGAGGGAGAAAGGCGGGGATAGGAAGTTATTCAGGTTGGCTAAAGTAAGGTAGAGGAAGGCGTGAGATCTAGACCAAGTTAGGTGCATCAAGGAGGAGGATGGTAGAGTTCTGATGGGGGAGTATTAAGTCAAGCGGAGGTGGCAAGCGTACTTTCGAGATATGCTTAACGAGGAGGGAGATCGTGACATAGAGCCAAGGGAGCTGGGGAATTCAGAGTGTTATAGAGACCTTGGGTACTGTAGGCTCATTAGGGTTGAGTAGGTCGTGGGGGCTTTGGATAAGATAAGTTGGGGTCGAGCGACCAGACCAGACGAAATCCCGATGAAGTTCTGGAAATGCATGGGAAAGACTGGAGCGGAGTTGCTGTCCAAGTTGTTCAATGTGATCTTAGGACTAAGAGGATGCCGGAGGAGTGGAGGTGGAGTACAATGATGCCCTTGTATAAGAACAAATGGGATATCCAATATTGTAACAACTATAGGGGTATCAAATAACTAAGCCACACTATGAAAGTTTGGGAGCGGGTGGTTGAGGCGAGGGTACGGGATATGATGTCAATATCCGTAAAGCAGTTTGGTTTTATGCCGGGCCGCTCCACTATAGAAGCTATCCACCTTGTCAGGAGATTGGTGGAATAGTTTAGGGATAAGAAGAAGGACCAGCACATGGTGTTTATCAACTTGGAGAAGGCGTACGATAAGGTCCCAAGGGATGTGCTATGGAGATGCCTAGAGGCGAAGAGTGTGCCGGAAGCCTACATAAGAGTGATAATGGACATGTATGATGGTGATAAAACTAGGGTTAGGATGGTGAGTGGCGACTTATGTCATTTCCCGGTGGTTATTGGGCTTCATCAAGGATCTGCACTTAGCCCTCTCTTATTTGCTTTGGTGATAGATGCTCTAACACGCCATATTCAAGGGGATGTGCCATGGTGTATGCTATTTACGGTCGGTAATTCAGGGGACGGAGGTATCAATGGGGATGTCACCCACCGTATAGGGGCGGGATGGTCGAAATGGAGGCTTGCTTCAGGAGTCTTGTGTGACAAAAAAGTGCCACAGAAACTCAAGAGGAAGTTTTATAGAGCTGGTTAGACTTGCCATGTTGTATAGGGCGGAGTGCTGGCCGGTAAAAAACTCTCGTGTTCAGAGAATGAAGGTTGCGGAGATGAGGATGTTCAGGTGGATGTGCGGGCTCACCATGTTGGATAATATTAAGTATGAAGTTATTCGAAAAAAGGTGAGGGTGGCCCGGATGGATTAGAAGATGCGGGAAGCGAGGCTCAGGTGGTTCGGGCATGTGCGGAGGAGAAGCCCCGATGCCCCGGTGAGGAGTTGTGAGCGGCTGGTGGTGGTTGACACGAGTCGAGGTAGAGGAAGGCCCAAGAGGTATACGGGAGAGGTGATCAGGCAGGACATGGCTAGAATGCGAATTTCCGAGGACATGACCCTTGATAGGAGAGTCTGGAGGTCTAGTATCAGGGTTGTAGGTTAGGGGCTCCTAATATTTTTCATACTTCTTTCCCGGGGCTAGGGGGTTTGGTAGGGCTCTCTATTGATGATTTGTGTATTGTATTGTGCCCCCTCATGGTAGTAACTGGTCGGTATTACTGCATGCCTTTTTATTTATGGTTTATGGTTTATGTTTAGATAATTATTTATGTGATTTCTGATGGAGTTACTAATACTCTTTTGCTTTTGTTTTTCTTTTTCTTTTTCTGAGCAAATGGTCGATTAGAAACATCTTCTCTGACCTTTCGGGTAGGGGTAAGACATGTGTACATATTACCCTCCCCAGACCCCAATTTACGGGATTATACTGGGTAATAATAGTAGTAATAGTAGTAGTAGTAGTAGTAGTAGTTGTTGTTGTTGTTGTTATTGTTGTTGTTGTTGTTGTTGTTGTTGTTGTTGTTGTTGTTGTTGTTGTTGTTGTTGTTGTTGTTGTTGTTGTGTATTATGTTTAGGTTTACTAGTTCTCATACACATGCGTTGCACGTTTATCCTAAATAATTTATACGAGATGTAAATCATAAAATGCTAAAATGTTAAATGTATACATATTATGGAACTTTTGTTGAGCTATAAAATAAAAATCAAAACATACGAAGTAACAAGTTATTTGAAGTTAGAAATTTTATAAACACGTATTACTTTAATTTAAAGACAAATACATATAATTGTACATTTACAAAATATGCATATAATTAAAACATGTAGCTTTTAAATTAACAATTATGCATGAGAAAAATAAAATTAAATTAAAAATACTTTTGAACCATCATGATCAAACCCTTCAGTCATAAGTTATATAATTCTTTATTAGCTTTAAACACATGAATGTTAAAATTTTTTTTATAAATTTTACATTCTAGTTCACTTGGTAAAATAAATGCTCTGTAAAAGAATAAATTTGATAGTGAAATTGACTATGGTTGTGATAGGACGACTTTGATTCGCAGCAAAAGTCTCCTATTTTTATTTATTGATATCATGTGTTATTTTCTTTAATTATCATGCGAAAAAGGTCACAAAATTAATATAACTATTGTAATCGACTATAAAATTGAATTTTTCCTAGATAACATACCTTGGTTGCACTCAAACGTCGAAAGTTCATCATTCATCAAGTTTTTCTCTTTGATAATTTTCTTTAAGATTTAAGAAAAAAGAAAATAAATTATACTTGAACAAGGTTAATAAAAAGATACTGTCTAATCAGGCATAACAGAAAACACACGCAAAAAATATAATAATAAATAATTTTAAAAATAAAGAAACTCAAAAGAAGTAGAGATAACAAACTATGAAGCAAATTAGACATAGAAACATTTTGGAAAAATCAACTGGATTGTTGTGATTTGTGAGTGGACATCTTTGTTTTTTATCTAAGCGAAAAGTATTTTGATCAGTTCTTAAAAGTTTTCCATTCCCCTCAAGCTGGAACATATCTATTGATCATGCTCAACTTGTTTAAAAGGTAATCAACTCGAGTGTCATTCAATGCTTTAGTGAACAAATCAGCTAGCTGCTATCCAGTCTTCACATAGCAAGTAGAAATCAAGTTCTCATGAATCTTCTCACGAATAAAATGACAGTCAACTTTAATATATATGGTTCTTTCATGATACACTGGATTTGAGGTAATGTAGAGTGCAACTTGATTATCACACCAGAGCTTTGATGGAGTAGGATTCTTCAACTCAATTTCAGTTAAAAGGTGATGTATCCATACTATCTCACATGTTGATTGTGCCATAGCTCTATACTCGGATTCTGCACTGGACCTGGATACATCATTTTGTTTCTTTCTTCTCTATGATACCAAGTTTCGACCAACAAATACATAGTAATCAGTAGTAGATCTTCTATCAATCTTGGATCAGGCCCAATATGCATCTACAGAAGAATCAATGCAAGAATGACCGTGATTGTGGTATAATATGCCAAGTCCAGGATCTCCTTTAAGTAACATAGAATCTGCTCCAAAGCCTCCCAATGTTTAACTGTAGGCGCAGACATGAACTAGCTAACCATACTCACTGCAAAAGTAATATCTGGACGAGTCACAATGAGATAGTTTAATCTCCCAACTAATCTCATGTATCTATCTGGATCATTAAATGGATCACCATCATCTTTCATAAGATGCAAATTAGGAACCATTGGAGTACTACAAGGCTTGGCAGCCAGCTTACCAATTTCTGCTAGTAAGTCAAGAATATACTTTCTCTACGATAGAAAATTTCCCTTCTTTCTTCTAGTTATTTCTACTCCCAAGAAGTATTTTTAGTTGTACCAAGTCTTTTGTATGAAGCTTAGTATGCAAGAAAGAATTGAGAGAAGAGATTCCTACAAAATCACCTCATATGATAATAATGTTATCAACATATACAACAAGGAGAATAGATCTAGATGTTGATTGCTTGTAGAAGACAAAATGATCACATTTGCTATTTTTCAGCCCAAATTCTTGAACTGCTTCACTAAATTTGCCAAACCAAGCTCGGGACTCTGCTTCAAGCCATATAAGGATTTATTCAATTGGCAGACCTTGCCATACTCTCCCTGAGCAACAAAATCTGGTGGTTGCTCCATATATACCTTTTCATGGAGATCACCATGAAGAAAGATATTATTAATATCCCCAATTGATGCAAAGGCCAATTCTCAAAAGCAATTAGAGAATTGAACAAACGGACAAAAGTAAGTTTGGCAAATGGGGATAAGATGTCTGAATAATCCACCCTATAAGTCTAAGCATACCCCTTAGCCACAATTATGGCCTTAAGTCTCGCCACAGAGCCATCGGGATTAACTTTAACCATGAAGATCCACTTGCATCCCACTATTTTCTTTCCACTGGGTAAATCCACTAAATCCCCAAGTATGCTTTTTCTCTAAGGTATGTATTTCCTCACGCATTGCTTCAGACTATCCATGATAATTCAAAGCCTCATTCACCATTTTGGGTATAGAAAAAAGAGTCTAGAGGCACAATCAAAGATCTAGATGTAGGAGACAAGTGGTCGTAGGAAACAAAATTAGCAATAAAATATGTGGATTTGCAAGTACGTACACCTTTGCGAAGAGCAATTGGAAGATCAAGGTCTTCTTGATGCTTAGGTTGAGGCAAATATGATGATGAAGAAACTGGTGCAGAACATGTATCATTCATCTGTTGCCTCCGCGAGTAAACTTGAGAAATTAGCGGTCTTGCTAACACAGTTGGAGCAGGTGCTGAAGGTAGAATAGTGGATTGGTGCTCGATAGAACTAGGAGATGAAGGAACATCATCTCGTTGTTCTGTCAAAGTATAAGTAACCTGATATACTAGCCACTCATCTTCCTCCCCCTAACTTATAGAAATGGGAGGTGCATAGAAGAATGGTGTAGTATCTGAAAATACCACATCAGTTGATACCAACTATTTACAAAGTTCATTAGAATAATACCGATACCCCTTCTAAAGGCGAGAGCAAGGAAAACACACTTCAATGACTTGGATCCAACTTGGTAACAGATGGTCGAACATCTCGAACATAACATGTGCTTCCAAATACCTTAGGTTCCTTCGAAAATAATGCCTTGTTTGGAAAAAGGACACTATAAGGCACATCACCACCAAGCACAGTAGACGACATGCGATTAATTAGAAAGTAAGCCGTAGAGACCGCATCAACCCAGAACTATTTAGGAACCTTAATTTGGAACAAAAGTGCCCGAGTTGTCTCAAGTAGATTCCTGTTCTTCCTCTCAGAAACTTCATTTTGAGAGGATGTATCAACACATGAAGACTAGTATCAGGGTCGTATGATAGGGGCCCCTAGAGTTCTTCGTACTCCTCACCCGGGGTTGGGTGAGGCTTGGCAGGGCTATCCATAGATGATTTGTGTATTGGATTGTGTCTCCCTTATGGTAGTTATTTATGGTAGTTACTGTCTGATATAATTGCATGCTATTTTATTTATGGTTCTTATGTTTAGATAATCATTTACGCTATTTCTACTGGAGTTACTAATGCTCTTTTGTTTTTATTTTTCCTTTCCTTCACTGAGCCGAGTGTCGATTGGAAATAACCTCTCTGCCCTTTCGGGTAGGGGTAAGGCCCGTCTACATATTACCTTCCCCAGACCCCATTTTGTGGGACTATACTGGGTAGTTGTTGTTGTTGTTGTTGTTGTTATCACACATGAAGACTGATATAGTATACCACGTTGTCTCATGTACGACTGAAATAACTCTGACATGTATTCTTTAGCATTATCACTCCTTAGAATATGCACCGAAACGTTAAATTGAGTTTTGACTTCAACACTAGAAGGCAGAAAAATGAGTAAACACTTCAGAGCGGCTCTTCATAAATTAAATCCAAGTCATTCGAGAAAAATCATCTACAAATTTTACAAAATAATTATGCCCAGTTTTGGAAACAATAGGACATGATCCCTAAACATAAGAATGAACTAACTCAAAAGCTGACGCAACTCGTTTATTAACCCTTGGACTTAACAAGATGCGACGGTATTTTGCAAATTGACATGACTCAAAATCCAATGAAGAAATATTCTGAAACAGAGGAGAAAACTTGTTCAACAAAGGCAGAGAGTCCCAATCGACAATGTGCTTCAATGGGAGACACAACACTAGAGTGTGCAATAGACCGTGGCTCCTATTTATCAAGGATGTATCACCAGATAAATATCGTTTAACAATAGCCTATTTTGTTATAAGATCTAGAAACAAATAATGATCTGGAAATAATGCAACATAACAATTAAGGTCTTTAGTGATTTTACTAACAGAAATCAAGTTAAAGGCCAAGTTTGGTAGACTTAATACAATGATTGGGTAATAGAGGAAGTTGGTTTAACAGACCTAGATCCAACACTGCTACAAGTTGATCCATCAACTACAGTAATTGGATAGGGTGCTTTATGTGAGCGAAAGCTATAAAAAATATTTGGATTACCTGTCATGTGATTTGTGGCACCTGAATAGATCACCCATTTATTGAAAGAGGTGACAAGACATATTTTATCTGACCCAGCAAAGGCAGTAACTGAAGAAGATTCCTTAATTGATTTATGATTTTGAAGGAGCTTTAGAAACTCATCAGAAACTAAGATTGTCGGACTAGGAGTTGTTGCAGTATTATTCTTTACCATCATATTTTCCTTTTGGATAACAAACTAATTAAAATAAAATAGGTCCCTAAAGCTAAAAGATACCAAAACAGATCTCTAGTAAACATGAAGTCAAACAATCTATTTAACAGAACTCCACTCCAATAATCCACTCAACCAAATCAGAGAACCAAACAAATATTTCCACAAATAAAATAAAATCAGAGACCAACAAAGTTTCTGATTAGGGAAGAACCAACAGATGATATCAAGTCTTAAATTGTAACAAATCGGCTTACAAGGAAGACCCAACAAATACCAATTCATAAGAATAGCATTCAGATGCAAAAATATTGTTCCACGACTACTTCAGTATCCCAAAAACAAACGAAACAGTAGAAGAATTCAAATCTGACCAAAACTGATGTTACAACCTTGTCTGAGTTTGTTCTTTATAAATAAAGTTCTATTATCAGAGGATAACTAACAATCCATCGAAAATAATCAAGCTGATCTTAGAGAACAAAGTTGGATAGAGAATGGACCACACATGTCCAGAAAGTTTTGGTCAACTCCGGCGAGGCAAACTCAACTTCGGCGAAGCCACAGATGTTGCTCGAATACCATATAATTAACAAGGTAGGGATGAATCAAATTGGTATATTATTTCATGTAGTGATACATATATATATACATGTACATCAGGTGCTAACTAAGGAAAGAAAGAAAAGAGATTTCTACAAATCTGCTATCTATATATGGGTTATATACACTACTCAATAATTATCTACGTTCATTGTGTAAAGTGTCTAAGTTCATTCTGTAACATGGATATATGGATTGATCATGAAGATTTCTTGAATGTGGTGTACATGAATCATGGCAAGAACCTATTCAAGAAAATTTATTATGGGTGCTTTACCAAAATTTGAAAGAGTTAGTAAGAGACTAAGTTGTTTTTCTAGGCAAGCTTTTGGAAACATTTATGAAAATCCTAAAAAGCTAGAGAAGGAAATTGCAAACCTGGAGGCAACTCTTTAAACAACTCACTGGAAAACTAGACAAAGTTAAATGAAGAAAAATCCAAGTACGTCCATTTCTTGAAGCTACAGGATAAAGTTTTGGATAGAAGGCCAGGGTAAAATGTTTAGAACAAGGGAAAAAATACAGCTTATTTCATATCGTCATTAAAGGAAGAAGGAGACGACTAAACATTCAAAACATTCAGGATAATAATGCAAGGTAGAGAGAAAATAAAAGCGATACTGCAGTTGCTGCCATCCACTATTTTTAGAATTTTTTTAATCACAATGAGGCTTTTGGAGACTTGTTTGCATTGGAGTGTACCCTTCCAAAGGTAACAAAAGAGGATAATGAAATGCAATAGTGATTCCCACGAAAGAAGAGATTAAAGAAAATGTTTTATCTATTGACCCCAGTGGTGCATTAGGAATAGATGAAATGAGCGCTTTATTTTATCAGAATAGAAAGCCTATAATTTCTAAAGATATGCATGAAGCTATTATGGCTTTCTTAGAGGGTGTCACAATGACCAAATTTCTCTCATATCTGTCTAATTATGTTACCAAAAGTAGATTTTCCAATATTTATCAAAGCTAAGGCATATCAGTAGGTTTAATATTTATTGTAAAATTATTTCCAAGATATCGAATGCAAGGTTGGTTCACATATTGGCTAAGATTATTTCGTCAAACCATTCAGGTTTCATCAGGGATAGGCAGATTCACAGAATACAGTGTTAGCACAAGAATTGTTAAGTGACGTGCACAAGGCAAAAGACAAGGACAACATCATGATGAAATTGGATATAAGGCATATGACAAGATAGACTTGAAATTGGATATGAGTAAGGCATATGACAAGGTAGACTGGACATACCTGGTGCAGTTAACCCACTTCAGATCAGGTAATAAACTAGAACTAAAGCTGCTTTATTCTAGCACCAAAGGCGGGAGTAAGATTATACAGTAGAGTTGTTAGAATTACTGGTATGCAACAATAGTGTTACAATCCATATTCACGTATCTTAGCTCATGCCATAAGATATTCAACGTAAATCCATGAAGAGATTATCTTTAAGATGATAAGAAGTTAATCCTATTGGTCTTAAATGATACAAAGGTGTATAAGGGTGAATAACAAGTATTAGAAGTTAAACGAATCAAAGATGTTGCCAGCCGTATTTTTGGATACACCTAGAGGTTATTAATACACTCAAGACATAGTTTTTAAGGTATTTGAATCATATAATATCCATATCATAAGTATTGAAGTCAAACAAGTTATTAGACAAAAGTCGACAAAAGTTATCGCAACTTAGGTTTATAATTTTACTTAAACATTAGGTCAAATATTACTAAGCTTTTCTCCCAATTTACTTTGATTTATGGAGTGATATAGCTACCAAACTGAATATATATTAGTCTAGTTTCCAACTCATTAAACCGTTTGTCGATACGATCTTGAAGTAGAAAGATATTCGCGTTTTCGCGAAACTGCGCCAAGCACCTCTCTATGAGGCCCACTTAGGCACTTTAAGACATTTGGATCTATATGGGACTCCTCCAACCCATTTTAAGTCATTTTGTTTCACTATGTTCAGACCTTAGAACCCTAGGAACACCTTCTCAAGATTCTCTCAATATTCAAGACCGAAATAAAGGGCAAACAACACAAATCAAGTGTCGGAAATCCCGTGGCGCTAGTAAGTTTCTTTCTCTTCTTGTTGTTGCTCATTTTTGTGTTATTACAGCTTGTGTGGGAGGTTGTTTTAAGGGGTTTATGTTCTGTAAGTACTCCCTCATATTCTTAATATCAACCCTAGGTGATTTCAAGCCTTTTAAAGTGATTTTAGTGCCAAAAAACACTAATTGATTGCTAATTTCGCCTTTCTTGTTGTTGTGGAAGCATTGAACGGATATTTCATGGAATATTAAGGTCCAGTTTGAGTTTTTATTTCTGTATAAAGATAAGTAACCTCTTACTCTATATGTATTTAAAATTATCCAAGTTGCGGCTAAGTCATTGAGGCTAGAACTTGTGAAATTTATATCCAAAGGCTTGATAGTAATGTTATAAGTTGGTGGACTGTTTAGGAGGTCCCCCAAGTGTTTGAGCAATGAAGTATGAAGCCTCGAGAACTTGTTTGTTTCTCTCAATTTGGTCCTTTTCCTGAAGCAGAAAAACATACGGGACTCGAATGTGCGATTATAGATGAAGACTGCCTAACCCGTGTGTATTTTCATCAAATTAATTGTAACCCTAGGCTGGGAATTTTAGAATATTACATTTTGCCGTGCAGGTCATGACTCATCATTTGGCACGAGTTAGGATTTTTACCTAGCATCTAAAATCATTAGTAAAACTTTAATAATTCAAAAGAAAAATTTTAACATGGCGATACCTGTCCGTGGGTACTTTCTCAGAAGTAATATCTTTTTAAGTGGACATCATTCCAATGTGAGGGTAAAACCTTGCCGTCCATTGTCTCCAACTTGTATGCTCCTTTTCTCGCAATGTCACGAACTCTTTAGGGTCTTTCCCACATTAGACTTAGCTTTCCTGAATTAGCAGCCTTTGCAGATTGGAACACCTTTATAAGCACGAAGTCCCCGATTTTGAAAAATAAAAGTGCTTTCCTATTATTATATCGTTTAATTACTTGCTTTTGCGCTGCCATTCTTATTAATGCAGCTTCTCTTCTTCCTTCAAGAAAATCAAGGTTGATTTGCATCTCTTCATCATTAGATTCCTCTGTTGCTTGAACGTACCGTGTGATTGATTCTCCTATTTCAAATGGTATTAAGGCCTCCACACCATAAACTATTGAAAATGGCGTATATCCAATGCTTGTTTTTGTCATTGTACGATAAGCCCACAATACACCACGTAATACCTCAGCCCAATTACCTTTTGAATCCTGTAACCTGTTCTTCAAGTTGTTGATAATGATTTTGTTTGTGGATTCCTCTTGTCCATTACCCACTGGATGGTATGGCGTAGACGTTAACCTTTTAATCTTCCAACTTTGAAGAAATTCTGTGATTTGAGCTCCTATGAATTATGGTCCATTGTCACACAGGATTTCTTTTGGTGCTCCAAAATGGCATATTATATTTCCCCATATGAAGTCTTTAACTTCCTTCTCTTGTACCTGTTTAAATGCTCCTGCTTCTATCCATTTAGTGAAATAATCTATAAGTACAAGTAGAAACTTTACCTGACCTTGTGCTTGTGGTAGTGGACCTACGATATCTATTCCCCATTTCATAAAGGGCCACGGGGCTATAACAGGGTGTAGTAACTCAGCTGGTCTATGCATATTGATACCGTATCTTTCACATTTATCACATTTGGAAACGAAACTGTTTGCCTCCTCTTCCATCTTAGGCCAATAATACCCTGCTCGATTTTACCATTGACCTTCCCCCTGCGTGATTTCCACAATGTCCTTTATGTACTTCCCTCATCACATATTCTGTTTGAGAAGGTCCGATACACCTTGCTAGTGGTCCACCGAACATCTTTCGATAAAGATTTCCTTACTATAAACGATAACGAACAACTTTTTTGCGAAGTGCGTGAGCCTTTCTTTTGTCATCAGGCACAGTTTTGTGCTGTAAAAAAGCAACAATTTCGTTTCTCCAATCTCTTGTTAAATGATTAAAATTTACCTTATTCTTATCAGGTTCGAGAACGAAATAAAATAAATGTACGACTGAAGCATTTGCGTCATTTGCTACGTCAGCTGCAGATCCGAGATTAGCTAAAGCAGCTGCCTCCACATTCTCATCTCTTGGGATCTGCATTACTTTCCAAGTTTGGAATTTCTTTATTAGTTCCCGTACCTTTTCGAGATATTCTTGCATTCGAGTTTCCCTGGATGTATAAGTCCCTAGAATTTGATTGACCACGAGTTGAGAATCACTCTTGATTATAATCTGTGTTATGCCGAATTCTCGTGCCAATTCTAAACCTGCAATTACAGCCTCGTACTCTGCTTTATTGTTAGTTATAGAATGATATTTTATAGCCTGTCTAATAGTTTCACCCGTAGGTCGTATGAGAACTATCCCAGGCCCGCTCCGTTTAAATTAGATGAACAACAGTGAATAAAATCTAAGTCCCCGGGTTTGCACCATTAAGAACTTGTAATTCTTTTTCTACTTCTAAATGCATCCCCTGACTAAAATCAACTACGAAATCAGCTAGTACTTGAGATTTTATAGCGGTCCTAGGTTGATAAATGATTTCGTTTTCACTTAGTTCTATAGCCCATTTTGCTAATCTCCCTGACAGTTCATGTTTATGCAAAATGTTTCGTAATGGAAAAAGAGTAACTACATCAATGGGATGACATTGAAAATAAGGTCTTAATTTCCTAGATGCCATGATCAAATCTAATGCTAACTTTTCTAGTTGTGGGTATCGTATTTCAACATCTAGTAAAGACTTGCTTACATAATAAATAGGAGATTGTTTACCTTGGTCCTCACAGACTAAAACAGCACTTACCGCAACTTCAGATACGGCTAGATAGATGAGAAGCTTTTCTCCTTCCCTTGGTTTTGCCCAAAACGGTGGGTTTGACAAGTAACCTTTCCAATTTCTAAGGGCTTGTTGACAATCTTCATTCCATTCAAAATGATCTTGCTTTTTGAGTGCGGAGAAAAATTTAAAACATTTTCTGAAGATTTGGAAATAAATCTCCCCAAGGCTGCAATTCTTCCTGTTAACCTTTGAACTTTTTTTTCATTCGTAAGGATATTTGGGATTTCTTCTATTGCTTTGATATGAGAAGGATTTATCTCAATACCACGGTTAGAAATGAGAAAACCCAAAAACTTACCTGATGCAACTCCAAATGCACATTTTTCTGGATTGAGTTTCATATAAATTTTCATAAAATTTCAAATGTAACAGATAGATGAGAAATATGATCATGAGAAATCTAGGTTTTGTCGAGCATATCGTCTATATATACCTCCATTATTTTTTCTAAATGTTCTTGGAACATTTTGGTGACCAACCTTTGATAGGTTGCTCCATCATTTTTGAGACCAAAAGGCCATTACTTTATAACAGTAAGTCCCCTAGTCTGTGATGAAAGAAGTTTTTTCTTCATCACTTGGGTCCATTTTAATTTGGTTGTACCCCGAATATGCATCCAAAAAACTTAAAAGTTCATGTCCCGCACTTGCATCAATTAACTGATCTATATGCGGTAAAGGGAAAGAATCTTTTGGGAAGGCTTTGTTAAGATCTGTATAATCCACACAAACCATCCACTTACCGTTTTTCTTAGGTATAACAACTGTGTTAGCTAACCAATTAGGATACTTTACCTCGCGGATTGACCCAATAATTAATAGCTTTTGGACCTAATCTTGAATCACCTGGTTTTTGAAAGCCCCTTGATTCCTTTTCTTTTGCTTTACTGGTATAAATGATGGGTCTTCATTTAGTTTGTGAGTCATCACATCCGGTGGTATCCCTGTCATGTCAACATGGGACCAAGCAAAACAGTACACGTTAGATCTTAGAAATTGAATTAACATATCTCTTATGTATGAGTTTAAATTGGCTCCAACAGAAACTTTCCGTTCAGACCATTGCTCAAATAATATCACAGCCTAGAGTTCTTCGATTGTTGTTTTCATATTTTCATTCTCTTTAGGTTCTTAAATTGTATCAGGTCTCGAGTCTAAATCTATTTTTTCTCGCTCAGTTGAGGTTTGATTATTGATACCTTCAATTGTTTCCTGTAATTGTTATTTTTCTTTGTTTACGGTGCTCGTATCTGTTACAACGTTGATAATCCTGGCTGTCTGCTGATCTCTTCGAATTTGACAAATCCCCCATGGTGATGAGAATTTAATAACTTGATGTAGAGTTGATGGAACAACATCCATATCATGGATCCAAGGCCTCCCCATGATCATATTGTAAGCCATTTCCAAATCAACTACCTGAAATTTAGTTTCTTTAGCAACACCTACAACAAAAGTTGTTAGAATTACTTCTCCTTTTGTTACCAGACTTGAATTGTCGAACCAGAAAAAGGTATGCACATTAGGTATCATTTTGTCTTCAGCTTGCATTTCACGTAATACCCTTAGTAGTATAATATTTACGGAACTTTCTGGATCAATCAAAACTCGTTTTACATTAGTATCATGTACAAGTAAAGATATTACCAGTGCATCATTATGTGGGGTTATCACTCCTTTGGTATCTGCATTATCTAATGAAATACTTTCGTTTTCTAAAACCTGTCGTACCTGTTTCCCATGTGTAATTGTTACTTTAGAAACCTTGTTGGAAGATGTATAAGTTATGCCGTGAATATCGTCTCCCCCACTTATCACATTCACTATTCTCTTGGGTGAAGGGGGCTTTGATGGCTCCTGCCTATTTTTCACATAGGCTTGTTTACCTTTCTCACTAAATAACTTAGTGAGATACCCCTGCTTCAATAGATGATCCACTTCACTTTGTAAGAATCTACATTCTGAAGTTTTGTACCCGTGATCATTGTGGAATTCATACCAATGGTCAGGATTGCGTCTATTTGGATTTGACCGCATCTCTTTTGGCCATCGTACCTTATCTCCCATGCTCCTCAAAACATCCACGAGCTCGGAGGTAGTGACATTAAAGTTATATCCACGAACCTTTCCTTTAAACTTCTGTCATCATCTCGTGACTCTTGCCTGTTTCGATTATTTCTGAACCTTGACGAAGAACCAGATTCACTGTTCCTCGATTTTTGATCATATTGTTGGTTATCCTATTTTGACCTTGCGTCTTTCCCTACAGGTCTCATATATGGATCGTACATGTTTTTACGTGATATTTTTTCGATTTTTGATTTTCTGGAACTGCTCTTTTCTTCGCGATGAAACTTGGGTACTGTATCTTCTTCAATTCGCAGCTTCATACTGTACCTGTTGTAAACATCATACGTGGTTGCAGGGAATTCTCGAAGTCTTTCTTTGCGTCTTCTCGTGACTTCAGAACTTTTGTCATTTAAATTACTTGCAAAAGCTATTGAAACCAAGTTTTCAGGTACACTGGGTAGAGTCATTCTTTTATGCTGGAATCTATCAACAAAATCTTTGAGCAAATCTGAGTCCCCTTGTTTGATTTTAAAAATATCTTCCATTCTTTTCTCAACCTTTTGAGCTCCCGAGTGTGCTTTAATAAAAGAATCTGCAAGCTCATAAAAAGAATTTATAGAATTTTCAGATAAAAGAGAATATCAGGTTAATGCACCATTGGTGAGTGTTTCTTCAAATTTTTCGACCAGTACTGATTCAATTTCTTGTTTGGTCAAGTCTTGCCTTTCACGCCTGTTGTAAATGCAGCCACGTGGTCTACCATCGTGTTTTGGGATGTCAGCCATTTTGAACTTTTTCGGAATTGGAAAGGGAGCAGCACTTGGCTTCCAAGGTTGCTGTTTCTATTTGTCCATATCTACTCCTTTGATTACAGGCGAAACTCCAGGGATTTGCTCAATACGCTCATTTTGTTCATTAATTTGTTTCTGCAAGGTTAGTACTAAATTTGCAAATAAGAATTATTTGAATTACCTGGTTCACCTTCTTGTGGTTCACTGGTGGTTCCTCAATTTCCAGAATTAACAAGACCAGAACGAGGATTCTCCAATGTATCATTATTAGGCATTGATATGGGTGGTGCAACATGCAATTGACTAACTAGAGCCTGAAGAGCTTTGTTGACATGTACATCAATTAATTTTTGTAAAGCCTCGTCTCCCCCTTCAACATGTACAGATTTATCATTAGGAATATGAGTGCCTTCCTGAGAGCCACGTGGAGACACTTGAGGGGAAAGATCATTACGTTGATCTCTATCCACTTGATTGATTTAGTTTTCTTGATTGATGTTGTCGTTGTTATTTGACATTATGATAACAACGAATATAATCTAATTTAAAAAGAATAGATTATTAGATTTCCAGTAACGGAACCAATTTATTTAACCAAAAATATGATTCTTTGGTCAAAGCTAAAGATAAAGAGAAATTCGGGTTACTGATAATCAGGAGACAAAAAGAATAATAGACTTTTTAGAATAACAGTAAAGTAGTAAATAAGTTTGTATTTCAGTGTAATATCAATGATATTCTGTGTCCTTACAAATACTGAGACCTTCTCCTTTTATAGCTGATTCTAGGAAAATGTGTAATGCCTTAGTCTTAATGAGGCAGTTATGAGCAATAAAAGACATTAAATGAAATGTTACATAATCATTCCTATTCAATACTTATTCTCTAACGTATTGGGTATTTAATACTGAATTTGGACTCCCTTTTGTCATCAGATCCATATCTTTAATGCCTTCTGATCTCCTGGCTTTAAATGACTTAAATAGGTACGCAACTTATATTATTCGAATCGATTCTCGTGCCTATTTAACTTTCTTCTCCCCGTATCTGTTGTCACTCGTGCCTCTTAATTGATCATCATGTTTTGACTAGTCCACGTGTCATGCCACATCATGTTCAATATAAATTCAATTTTTTCCCAAATACACTAATAACATAGCTAATTATGTAACACTACTGCAAGATGTGAGCGACAACTCCCAAGATGTTCACGAGTTCCACTATCATTCTCCCAGTGATTGAATCTAAGTTAGCAAATAGTAAATCAGGTGGGAGGAAGTTCTTTCAGACCAAAGTGTTCGATGGAAACTCTCAAAAAAATGAACCTGAATGGATTTTTCTATTCACTAAGTTGACGAATGTGGATACTACCAAGGGAGTTGCAGATTGACTATTCCGACTGGACTGCAGCTCTGATGTTCGACGAAATGACTCACTACCACTCCAAAGTGTTCGATCCTGGGCCATCAACTGCAACAATCATTCTCCAAGGTACCAAAAACCACTTACCCCTGTTGTTCAATGTCATGTCCCATAGCTGCTACTCCAAGGGCGTCACTTGATGTGCATAAGATTTGATGTCGAGATTTATCTAATAGAGGTTGTTTTTGTAGAGAGTTTTGGAGAAGTGAATTTCTTGTATTGCTCACCAAAGTATATATAGAGTACAGAGAAATCAAAACCTACCAACTATAGGATTGTACAATAATGAAGGAAAATCAAAACCTACCAACTATAGGATTGTACAATTAATGAGAGAATATTCTACCAATAATAAAAAGATACACAAAAGATATTTACAATATTTCCTAATACGCCCCCTCAAGATGGAGGGCCGGAGGACACGCCAATCTTGGACATCAACAGAAGAAGCCGAGGACGAGATAAGTGTTTGGTGAGAGCATCAGCAAGCTGATCAGCAGAGGATACGTGAGCAACACGAAGGGACCTATTCTGGACCAATTGACGAACAAAGTGATAATCAATGGAGATGTGTTTCATGCGAGAATGAAACACAGGGTTGGCACAGAGATAAGTGGCGCCAA
Source organism: Nicotiana benthamiana (assembly GCA_034376525.1). Lineage (NCBI taxonomy): Eukaryota > Viridiplantae > Streptophyta > Magnoliopsida > Solanales > Solanaceae > Nicotiana > Nicotiana benthamiana. Next base: position 40,708,314 of record CM067339.1, on the reverse strand, counting down.
TGTTGTCACTGTAAATTACAAGAGCAGCCGGTAGAGGGACATGAAGCTCGCGCAGCAGGGAATGAAGCCAACGTACTTCAACGGAAGCAGAAGCAATGGCACGATACTCAGCCTCAGTAGATGATCGTGCAACGGAACGCTGCTTTTTGGAGCTCCATGAAATAGGATTTTGCCCTAGAAAAACAACATAGGCACCAGTTGAGGAGCGGTCATCACAGTTTCCACCCCAATCAGCATCAGAGAAACAATGCAGAGGTATAGCAGATGAAGGATGCAGCCAGACGCCAAAGTCACGCGTCCCATTCAGATACCAGAATATGCGCTTAACTGCACCCCAATGAGTGACAGTAGGAGCATGCATGAACTGTGAGAGTTTATTCACAGCAAAGGAGATATAAGGACGAGTGAAGGAGAGATACTGGAGGCCCCCAAGGGCCTGTCGATAGGCGGATGCGTCGGCAGGGGCCGAGCTGTCGGCCAGATGAAGGCGAGTTGACGCTGGTGTTGGCGTCCTAATAGGATTTGACTCCAGCATATTATTACGAGTCAAAAGATCAACAACATATTTACGCTGAGAAAGAAAACACCCCTTGGAGCTGCGCAGAACTTCAACACCAAGAAAGTAGCTTAGATCACCCATGTCTTTAAGAGAAAACTGAGACCCAAGAGAGTCAATCACACGGTTCAAGAAAGCAGAATCATTACCAGTCAATATGAGATCATCAACATACACCAAAAAATAGGCCGTAATACCAGAGTGCTGAAAGACGAAGAGCGAAGTGTCAGAGGTAGTGTTGACGAAACCCATGGTCAGAAGTCTTTGGCGGAGCGCATTGTACCATGCCCGGGGTGCCTGTTTGAGACCATAAATAGCTTTCTGTAACTTACAGACATAAGATGGATAGGCTTTGTCAACAAAGCCCGGTGGTTGTGCCATATAAACATCCTCTGTAAGCCTCCCGTGGAGAAAGACATTGTTCACATCCATTTGACGAAGAGGCCAGCCCTTGGATACAACTATACTGAGAACCAAACGCACAGTTGCCGGCTTAACAACCGGACTGAAAGTCTCCTGGAAATCCACACCTGGACGCTGATGAAAGCCCTTTGCAACAAGCCGAGCTTTGAACTTATCCACAGTGCTGTCAGGCTTGCGTTTGATGCGATAAACCCACTTGCAACCCACAACATTCTGCGAGGAATCAGGTTGGACAAGATCCCAAGTGCCATTCCGTAGCAGAGCATCAAACTCTAATGACATAGAAGCGCGCCAGCGCTCATCAGACATAGCACTGGACAAGGTCTGAGGTTCAGTAACAGTAGGAGAGGTGACAACAGACATACCAAACTTCTTGTTGGGCATAAAGATGTTATTTTTACTGCGTGTCTGCATATGATGACCACCCTGAGAGGATGCAGGTGGCGGTATAATGGGTGTAGCAGCGGCAGGGGCCACTGGCGGTGCTGGAAGGGGCGCTGGTGGCGTGGGCGGTGGCGCTGGGAGTGTGTCCGGTGAAGGATCGCTGGTGGGAGCAACGGCAGGTACTGGTGGCGGCAGCGGAAGGACTTCTAGGGAGACCGGAATGGGTACAGGGGGAGACTCGGGGTTAGACATTTTGGAGAACGGGAAGACATCTTCATGCAAGGTGACTTGACGCGAGACGAAGATTTTAGACGTTGAGAGATCAAAGCAGAGATAGGGGCTTTGAGTAGTAGAGTAGCCGAAGAGGACACAGGCACGAGATCTGGGTTCCATTTTGTGTGAGGTGTAGGGCCGAAGCCAAGGGAAGCATTGACAGCCAAAGACACGTAATTTGGCAAGGTTGGGGCATTTCTGGAAGAGAGACTCAAAGGAGGAGCGCATCGAGAGATTTGTCTTGGGAAGACGATTAATGAGGTAGACTGCTGTAGCAAAGGCATAAGGCCAGTAAATGAGAGGTATAGAGGCATGATGAAGGAGAGTGAGACCAGTATCGGCAATATGACGGTGACGGCGTTCAGCATAGCCATTGTGCTGAGGAGTATGAGGAGGTGACGTAAGATGGGAGATGCCATGAGAGGCAAGAAAAGAGCGTAAAGCGAGAAATTCACCCCCATTGCCAGTATACAGAGTAATGATTTTAGCAGAGAAATATTTCTCTACAATGGATTTATAAATGGGGAAGGTTTGTGAGACATTAGATTTACGGCGTAAAGGAAAAAGCCAAACTTACTTAGAGAAATGATCAACAAAGATGACATAATATTTAAACCCTTCATTAGAAATAATCGGAGAGGTCCATACATCAGAGAAAATAAGCTCCAGGGGAGCAGTAGAAGACAGACTTGACTTAGAAAAAGGTAACTTATGACACTTATGAAGTTTGCAAGATACACATGCAAGATCAAACACATTACTGGACGCTATACTGCTAGACGATACTAAATGACGCAGGGTTTTAGCCGACGGGTGACCAAACCGAGAATGCCACAATGACGCAGAGAGCTTTTGTGCCGTGAGGGCAGATGGGAGACTGGGAGCCGCCGGCCAGTAGTAGGTGTTGCCCCTAAGTGGGCCGTGAATGAGCGTTGCCCACGTGCGACGATCCTTCACCTGAGAATCAGTATCAGAAAGAACAACGTTAACATTATTTTGACGACATAATTGGGCAACAGAGATCAAATTTTTACGCATATGTGGAACACAGAGAGCCCCAGGTAATAAAAGCGAGGAATGACTGTTAAGTTGTCCAGTATGAGTAATTGTCAAACCTTCACCGTTACCAATAACCACATTGTCGAAGCCAGTTTGTGCAGGAGTAACTAGAGAACTTAAAATTGCAATAAAGTTGTCAACTAAGAAAGACCGGAAGGGCTATGAAGAGACATGTTGGCAAAATCAGAGGTTATGTGATGAGAGGCACCAGAGTCCAGGATCCAATCGGATGCAGAGGGAATCGTCGGAGAGCGATGGGCTGTGTGAGCAGCTGGATAGGGCGGCGAAGCATAAGCTGGCCGCGGCAATGGTCCACCGTAAGGGGGCTGGTTGGCGCCGGAGACGGGATAGGATGGGCATCAGCGCCCGGAGTGGCCAAATTCACTGTAGAGTTGGCACTTCCCATTGTACCCGCGAGATTGACCATTGCTGGAGTAACCACCGCGACCGGAGACTGACCCGCGACTGATGCAGCCGCGCCCGCGGCTACCGAATCGGTGATGGACTGGCTGTTGTCTGGCGACGACGGCAGTCGACGGAGCCGAGTCGGATGTGACAGAGGTAGCCGGCACACGAGCAGTAATCTGAGCCTCCATGCTTAACAGCTTATCATGTAATTCAGCAAAAGAGATGTGAGACTCACGGGCTTGGATGGCATGAGAGAGTTCCATATACGGGTCATCAAGACCATTTAGAACCTTTATGACAAGATCCTCAGAATCAACGGTAACATCCAGGAGAGATAATTCATCCACAAACGCGAATACCGTGCATAAAGTCAGTAATAGATTTAGAACTTTTTACCGGATTGTGGAGCTGCTGTTTGAGAGCCATGATACCACCACGAGAAGCGGTGCCGTATGTGCGCGCGAGGATGTCCCAGGCCTCTTTAGAGGTTTCCGCAGCGGCAATGAAGGAGATGATCGTCGGTGTGATCGACGAGATGATGACACTGAGAATAAGGTTGTCCTGGCGAATCCAGTAAGGATATGCTGGATTGGGGGAAGTCATGTCGTTGTCGACGATAGTGGCCGGTGGGCATGGCTTCGATCCGTCCAAGAAGCCGAGGAGATCGTAACCCGTAAGGAGGGTTCGAAATTGAAATTTCCATGCCAGGTAATTAGTGGAGTCCACTTTGAGTGGGATTTGAGCCGATGCATTTATGGCAATCGGCTGGAGAGGCGCGGTTGACGTCGTGGCGGCCATGAGCGCGAGGCAAGGAGAGGAGGCGCTGAATGAAGTCGAGAAAAAGAGGGCTGCCGATTAGTGCAGCGTGGCGGCGATGGGCTCCGACGAGAGGAGCTACGGCGGCGGCGGGTAGTATGTATTTAGGGTTTGTTTGGCGATAAGCCACTGGCGTATGATACCATGTAGAGAGTTTTGGAGAAGTGAATTTCTTGTATTGCTCACCAAAGTATATATAGAGTACAGAGAAATTAAAACCTACCAACTATAGGATTGTACAATAATGAAGGAAAATCAAAACCTACCAACTATAGGATTGTACAATTAATGAGAGAATATTCTACCAACAATAAAAAGATACACAAAAGATATTTATAATATTTCCTAATAGTTTTGACAATGGCAATCTTGATTATGGATGGCACCACATTAATGAATAAAATTAAATCAACTTCTGTTTAATATCGGTGTATATGTTGCGCGTGTTGCCACCTTTCCTTATGAGATGTGTAAAGATATTGGGAGGGTTACTATTGCTTACCCTCGTATATCCGCTGACTATGCTGTCGAGGTTGTTTCAACCAGTGCATCAGAGAAGTCTATAAATGCTAATAACTTCCTCTTATACCTCTATTTTGGGTCCTTCAATTTGTCTTGGAAGCCATACAATGAAGCTGCACCATCACATGGCGAATAATAGTTTTAATGCGCTTGGGTTAATACTTATTAGAGAAGCTAAATTCAACGGGAGATGTGCCTGCTTATTTGTGGTATAAATTTGATGTCGAGATTTATCTAATAGAGGGTAGCTTAAAAGTCCCTATTTCGTTTTCCCCATGCTCTTATCCACAAACTGGGCAACAAAGGGCGAAGGTTTTCTAAGTGTGGGATACATATGCTCAAGTCGTCTTTGTGATTGCACATTTTGGATTTGCTGCACGGATTCCATTCAGTCCTACTTGTGCAACAGATGTCTGAAAGTAATCAACTTCATGCTGCTGAAACTGATGAGGAGCAAAAGACGATGCTTCTTCTTCATCATATGCCAGATCCATTTGTCCAGAAACATGGAGATGAACTCCTTGCTACTGTCAAGCTTATTGTCTCGCTGATCACTTTTGATGCGAAGGTGTGCATGCAACTGGTAAATCATTTGGCTTCCTGATTATTGGCAAGCTTTAATGGAACTTAATTGTTGTTTAGCCAAAAAATTTAATTTGGTCAAAGCTAGAATTTAAGATAAAAAAATCGGGTTACCGATAATCAAGAGACCAAGAAAGAATAATAGGCTTTCAGAAAATACGAATAAATCAATAAGTAAATTTGTATTTCAACATGTCGTTGATGATATTTCGTGTCCTTACAAATGGTGAAAACTCATCCTTTTATAGTTAATAAGGAGTAACGGCTTAATCTAAATAATAAATGACATTAAATGAGCCGTTACACAATCATTGCTATTAAATACTGATTCACTAATGTATCAGGTATTTAATAATGAATTTAGACTACTTTCTGTCATCAGATTCTTGTCTTTAGTCCCCTTTTTACCCGTTGACATAAATGACTTGAATTGGTACGAGACTCGTGTCTAAACTCCTTCTCGTGCCTTTTTAAATTTCTCTTCCCGTATCTGTCATCTCCCGTGCCTTTTACTTAATTATTATGCTTTGACTTTTGGCCAGTCCACATGTCATGCCGCATCATTTTTAATTTAAATTCAGTTTTTTCCCAATACAGATAGTCCCCCCACTTTTCATTTATTTATCAATTAAATAATAGGGAAGTAGATCTTCATAAAAAAGAGAATTTTTGTCACAATTAATTCGTGTGACAGTGTTGACGTCTCATATGTCTTTCTCATTTAATGCTCAACACACGTGTCATCCTCTAATTGGATCTGCAATTATGTACCCTTTTTCAAAGCTTCTTTTACTCCACTACTCACGAAGTAATAATTACCTTTATTGTAGGCTTTCCATCATTACACTTCTAAGTTTGACGGTTGTCATCGTATACATATTTAACCTTTTTCTTCCTTTGTCTTCTTCGTCACAATGCTTTAGCAAATACTCTCTTCCTTAGTTTTGCTTACTTTCGATCCATCTTTGTTCAACAATGGCATCTCCAAACCCTAACCCTAAAAGAGTTCCAATTTTAGACAAATTTCCCAATGCCCTTGTTAGACATAGAAGAGGCAGAGGCGGCAACCTTCGACCAGGGTTAGAATCTACTCGAGGCGGCTCTTCTGGTTCCTCTTCTAGGAATTCTATTCCAAAGACACCTTCCTCTAAAGGTAAAAAAATTTCTGATTCTTCTCGAGAACCTTTAGTGGATGAAATCTTACCCGATGATTTATCTTTTATTAGTAATAGACAATCTCTTGAAAAGCAAGTTGCTGGATTGGAAAAAGCCGATACTTATCCTACTTTAGTGACCGAACTTACAATCCCTTCCATTAGAAAAGATCGTAACTGGAAAAACAGTCTTTGAATGTCTATTCCTACCTCAAATCAAAGAATCTCTTCTTTAAGGATTGAGTACTCTTTTGTTTATACTTACCCTTTTACTTTGGGTTTTAATCCTCCAATTGACCCGGTCATTCTCGATTTTTTCCGTTTCTTTAATATTTCTTTGGCCCAAGTTGGTCCTCTGGTGTGGAGGACAGTGGCTTGTTTAAGATTTCTATCCACCAAAGCCAATGTCAACTTCACTTTTACTCACCTCATCCATTTATACCATCCTAGCTTAATACGCCATGGGTTTTTTACCTTAACTGCGAGGAGCAAGAATGTTTTGGTAAGCCTAGAGGACGAAAAATATCGTGGATGGTATGCCAGTTATGTTGCTGTACGTACGATGGGTTTTTTTGGTGAAACAAACATTCCCTTCCCAGAGAAGTGGAATTTTGCATGTAAGTTTTTTTAATTGGACCTTACCTATTTTTTGAGAATTTTGATTCTTTTTCTGGTTTCATCTCTTTTTGGTTTTTTAGCAACCATGGGAGATGTGGAACCCGTTCCCAACTTTCGTGGTTGGGTAGATTCAATTTTTAAGATTGCTCCTAAGGAGCAAAGAACTTGGAAATCAATTTCTGCCATTCATGACTGGAAAGTTAAAACACATGGTATCATATTTTTACACACATTTTTTCTTACGCCTTAAGCAACTTTTCCTTAATATTGATTGTATATCCTTTTTTTTTATCATGATTTGGTTACAAAGGAATGACAACCGAAGTAGCTATGGCCATTAGTATGTCTGGAATCGCCGCACTTGACTTGGACAAGGCCCGATTGCTTATTAAAAGAAAAGCTATAGGAGAAGGCTCGGAGAATGATGAAGAGGAAGGTACCTCGTTAGTATCCAGGCCAAGGGTTAGGAGACGAGTCATCAATGATGATGAAATTCCTCTTCAACCTTCAACCACCAAGCCTGTTTTGATTGCTTCCGTTCCTTCACAAGTTTTGACTACTTCCACTCCCGTTCCTGGGTTGATTTCGACATCTTCTCCTTCCGTTCCTGCTTCAATTCCTACTACTCCTGTGGTGTTTACTTTTTCCACTACCCCCTTTACTGTTCCATGTTCATATGCCCCTCCGATAGAAGTAAGCTCTAACAATAAAGGCATGGCTATGAGGAGTGTCACCCTTGAAGTTCCTGCCAATCAAAGTCTTTTAAGAAAATCTGGGGGGGGGGGGGGGGGGCAGATACTTGGCTCGAGCCTATTATTTGGGAGATTGAGAGGAATAAAATACAGAGCCATAGTTGTTACACCTTGATGAATGACATAGTTCATTCAACTTTAGAGGTAATTTTCTTGACCTTGAATGTTTTTCTTCTTTTTCTTTCTAAGTCCTGACTTTTATGTTTTATGACCATAGGCTAATTTTATTGGGACCGAGCTGATCGGGCGAGTCTCTTTGTTAGAGAAAAAGGAGTGTGAGTCCACAAATGCTATCTATGAAGCTAGGAAAATAGCTGAGGATGCCTTACTTGAGGCAGTGAACTGGAATGATCAATTCGAGAGTGCCCAAGGGACTGTAAAGGAATTACAAGAGAGCACAGTTCATTTGGAGCAGCAAAATCGCAGCTTATATTCGGAGTTGGGAATTGCCAATGCTTTGTGGGGTCATCTTAAAAAGGATAAAGAGCTTTTAGAATGCTCTTTATCTAAGGCCAATGATGAGGTTAAAGAGCTTAAGGCACTTTTGGAGAAGAAGGAGGAATACGCAAGGGAGTTGGTAGAGAACCTAACTCATGCTCAAAATGATCTGAAGAATTCTTCAGAAAAAATTCGTGCCTTGGAGAATTCCCATGCTTCTCTTGAAGCTTCATTGGATTCCCACCTAGCTGAACACCAAATAGCAAAAAATGATATTGCTATGTGGGAAAAAGAATACAAGCCTTTGGAGAAGGAATACAATGCCCTTGAAGAGAATTTTAACATAGAAGTGAGTTGGGCTTTTCTAATTTCTCGCCGTGATGTCATGATGGAGGCTACACAAGAAAATTTTGACCTGCAACATGAACTGGCCAAAGTCATGGATACTATAGAGAAAAGCCAACAACTTGCTGATACTCCTTCTCCTGCCCTTGGGAGTATTGGCACCCCTTCTCCAGCTCTTGAAGCTCATAGAACGGATGGGTTATCAAATTTTGAAGCAATTACTGAGGTGGCTGAAGTTGTGTTTTCGGTTTCTGAAGGTGAAGCTTCTATGACACAGCCTGTGGGAATTGAGGTTCTCGTGACTACTACTTTCCTTGCTGAAACTTCAAGATTAGCTGAATCCATACCTATTGCTTCTTTTTCAGAAGTTGTTACCATGACTATTCTTGCCTTATGAAAGTGAGGTTACAACTTCTGAAGCTCCAACTCTTTCGGTGAACAATTAAGTTTTTGCTATTTTTTTAGTACTGTTGATGTTATCCCTTGACAATCTTGTAAAGGATCTTTTGGCGAAGTCCTCAGTTACTATAATCGGGCATTTGTAAACAAATATTTTTGTAGACTAAGTTTTTTCTTAGTCTTTTATGTTAAGAAGGTTTATGAGTACTTCTTTATATTCTTATCATTGCCTATTTACTTACTTAGGACTTGTAGAATAGTTTTTTACTTACCTTATTCTTGTCTATTTTTCTTTTTAGGACTTAGAGAATAGGTTAGCATTTTTATCTTTTTAGAAAATGCTTTTATGATTCTTCTCATGGATTATCATCATGAAGAAAATAAAAGAGGGCCCTTTTATTTATCGACACTTAATGAAGAAGACATCTCAACTTCATAATGGTGTTATAATACGATGAAAGAAATAGGAACGTACATGTTTTGTATGAAATAACCTTTGACAAGCTTTTTGAGTATTACATGTATTGAAGTACATCTACAACTTTCTCGTAACTGTTTTCTTTCAACAGGTTTTATAAAATAAACAAGGTTTTCATAACCTATTTTTAATACATAGTCATGACCCTATCTTTAAATATTAGGAAGGGTTTGAAAGGTGACTCCATTGCTTGATACTTGACTTCTTGTAGCTTGATTTTAAATATTGCTCATTTTAAATATTGTTCACTCGTATCTATTCTTCCGCACATACTCGTGTGTATATAGTGTAGTCCCCCCAAGTTCTTGAGCGGTGAAGTATGAAGCCTCAAGCACTTGTGTGTTTTCTCCCAATTTGGTCCTTTTCTTGAAACAAAAAAATATACGGGACTCGGAGGTGTGATTATATATGAAGACTGCCTAACTCGTGTGTATTTCCATCAGATTAGTGTAACCCTGGGCTGGGAATTTAAGAGTATTCCATTTTGCCGTGCAGGCCGTGACTCATCATTTGTCACGAGTTACGATTTTTGCCTAGCATCTAAAATCGTTAGGAAAATTTTAACAATTCAAAGAAAAAGATTCTAACATGGTGATACCTGATCGTGGGTACTTCCTTAGAAGTAATACCTCTTTAAATGAACGACATTCCAACGTGAAGGTAAAACCTTGCCATCCATTGTTTCCAACTCGTATGCTCCTGTAATTTCACGAACTCTATAAGGTCCTTCCCACGTTAGACTTAGCTTTCCCGAATTAGCTGTCTTTGTATATTGGAACAATTTTTTTGCACGAAGTCCCCAATTTTAAAGAACCTAAGGCGTGCCTTCCTGTTGTAATATCGCTCAATTACTTGTTTTTGAGCTGCCATCCTTATTAACACAGCTTCCCTTCTCCCTTCGAGTAAATCAAGATTTACTCGTAACTCTTCATTATTCGAGTCTTCCTCTATTTGAACACGACGTGTACTAGGTTCGCCTATCTCAACCGGTATTAAAGTTTCCACACCATAAACCATTGAAAATGGTGTTTCTCCCGTACTTGATTTTGCCGTTGTTCGATATGCCCACAATACCGCTGGTAATACTTCAGACCAATTACCTTTTGAGTATTATAACCTTTTTTTAGGTTGTTGATTATTACATTGTTTGTAGATTCTTCTTGTCCATTACCCATTGGATGATATGGTGTTGACGTAATTCTTTTGATTTGCCAACTTTGAAAGAATTCTATGACTTGTGCTCCTATAAATTGTGGTCCATTATCGCACAGGATCTCCTTTGGTACCCCAAAATGGCAGATTATATTTCCCCAAATGAAGTCCTTAACTTCTTTCTCTCGCACCTGTTTAAAGGCTTCTGCTTCTACCCATTTAGTGAAATGGGTAGTAAGCACGAGTACAAACTTTACCTGACCTTTTGCCTGGGGTAATGGACTTACGATATCTATTCCCCATTTCATGAAGGGCCACGGAGCTATGACAGGATGTAGTAGCTCAGCTGGTCTGTGCATGTTATTGCCATACCTCTGACATTTGTCACACTTAGATACGAAGTCATTTGCTTGTTCTTCCATTTTAGGCCAATAATATCCTGCTCGAATCAATGCCTTTACAAGTGATCTGCCTACTGCATGATTTTCACAATGTGCCTCGTGTATTTCTCTCATCACATATTCTGTTTGAGAAGGTCCGAGACACCTAACTAATGGTCCACCAAACATTTTCCTATAAAGGTTCCCTTGTTATAGGTAATAACGAGCCGCTTTCTTTCTAAGCGCATGAGCCTTTATTTTATCCTCAGGTACGGTTCCATGCAGCAAAAAAGATACGATTTCGTTTCTCCAATCCCAAGTTAAGTGATTAAAGTTTACCTCATTTTTATCAGACTCAAGAACAGAGTAGAATAAATGTATGATTGATGCATTTGCATCTTTCGCTATATCTGATGTAGACGGAAGATTGGCTAATGCATCTGCTTCCGCGTTTTCTTCTCTTGGGATTTGTATTACCTTCCAAGTTTTGAACTGTCTTATAAATTCTCGTACCTTTCCAAGATACTCTTGCATTCGAGTTTCCCTAGCCACGTAAGTCCCCAGCATTTGATTTACTACGAGCTGTGAGTCACTTTTGATTATGATTTGTATGATACCAAGTTCCAGTGCGAGCTCTAAACCTGCAATCACAGTTTCATACTCTGCTTCATTATTAGTTACAGGGTGACATTTTATAGCTTGTCTAACACCCGTAGGTGGTATGAGAACAATTCCTAAGCATGCCCCATTTACATTAGATGAACCATCAGTAAATAATGTCCAAGTCCCCGTATTAGCACCCTTAAAAACTTGTAACTCTTTTTCTGCTTCTAAATGCATTCCTTGACTAAAAACAACTACGAAATCAGCGAGTACTTGAGATTTAATAGCAGTTCGAGGTTGGTAAATTATTTCATATTCACTTAACTCTATAGCCCATTTTGCTAAACTTCCTGATAGTTCATATTTATGCAAAATATTTCGCAATGCAAAAGCAGTAACAACAACAATAGGGTGATACTAAAAATAAGGCCTTAATTTTCTAGATGCCATGATGAGAGCTAATGTAACTTTACTAGTTGCGAATACCCTGTCTCAGCGTCTAGTAGAGTTTTACTTACATAATAAACCGTGGTCCTCACGGACTAAAATGACACTTACCGCTACTTCTGATACTGCCAAATAAATGAGTAACTTTTCACCTTCCTTAGGTTTTTCCAATAGAGGAGGATTTGACAAGTAAGCTTTCAAAATTTTAAGAGCTTGTTGATAATATTCATTCCACTCGAAATGATCTTGCTTTTTGAGCGCAGCAAAAACTTTAAAGCACTTTTCTGAAGATTTGGAAATAAATCTCCATAAGGCCGAGATTCTCCCTGTTAATCTTTGAACCTCCTTTTTATTGATAAGGACATCAGGTATTTCTTCAATTGATTTAATCTGAGAAGGATCTACCTCAATGCCACGGTTAGAAACAAGAAAACCCAAAAATTTACCTGAAGCAACTCCAAATGCACATTTTTTAGGGTTGAGTTTCATATTGAATTTTCGCAAGATTTCAAAAGTAACAGTTAAATTTGAGATACGATCATGAGAATGCTAGATTTTGACGAGCATATTGTCTATATATACCTCCATAGTTTTTCCTAAATGTTCTTGAAACATTTTGGTAACTAACCTTTGATAGGTTGCTCCAGCATTTTTTAGACCGAAGTGCATTACTTTGTAACAGTAAGTCCCTCGGTCTGTGATGAAGGAAGTCTTTTACTCATCACTGGGGTCCACTTAATTTGGTTGTACCCCGAATATGATCTAAAGAACTCAAAAGTTCATGACCTGTAGTCACATCAATAAATTGATCTATATGGGGTAGAGGAAAAAAATCTTTTGGGCAAGCTTTGTTTAGATCTGTGTAATCTACACAAACTCGCCATTTACCATTCTTCTTAGGTACGACCACCGTGTTAGCTAACCAATCAGGGTATTTTACCTCGCGGATTGACCCAATTTTCAACAACGTTTGGACCTCATCTTGGATTACTTGATTTTTGAAAGCCCCTTGCTTTCTTTTCTTTTGCTTGATTGGAATAAAGGATGGGTCTTCATTGAGTTTATGAGTCGTCACATCCGGTAATAACCGTCATATCAGAATGGGACCAGGCAAAATAACACTATAGCCTTGAGTTCCTCTATTGTTGTTTTAATGTTCTCATTTTCTTCGTGCTCTTGAATTACATAAGGTCTTGAATCTAAATCCGTTTTCGCAGTTGAAGTTTGATTGCTGACGCCTCCAACTATTTCCTGTAATTGCTATTTCTCTTTACTCGCGGTACTCGTAGCTGTTACTGAGTTGATACTCCTAGCTGTTTGTTGATCATTTCAAATTTGACATATTCCCCAGGGTGATGGAAAATTGATAACTTGGTGTATAGTTGATGGAACAACACTCATATCATGGATCCATGGTCTCCCCATAATTATGTTGTAGGCCATTTCCATATCAACTACCTGAAATTTAGTTTCTTTAATAACACCTGCAGCATAAGTCGTTAGAGTTACCTCGCCTTTTGTAACCACGCTCGAATTGTCGAAGCCTGACAAAACATGCGCTTTAGGTATCATTTTATCTTCAGCTTGCATTTCCCGTAACACTCTTGTAGAATGATATTCACAGAACTTCCTAGATCAATTAAAACTCGTTTTACATCGGTATCATGTATGAATAAGGATATTACCAGTGCATCATTGTGAGGAGTAATCACTCCTTCAGTATCTGTATCATCGAAGTTTATGCTCTCATGTTCTAAGGTTTGCCGTACTCGCTCGTCGTATGTGGTCGTCATTTTGGAAACCTTATTTGAAGCCGTGTACATTACTCCGTAAATATCATCCCCTCCACTGATAACATTCACTGTTCTCTTAGGTGAGGGTGGTTTTGGTGGCTCCTGCCTGTTTTTCATGTAAGCTTACTTTCTCTTCTCACTAAACAACTCTGTGAGATATCCTTGCTTCAATAGATGATCTACTTCACTTTGTAGGAATCTGCATTCTGATGTTTTACGTCCGTGGAAATTGTGAAATTCACACCAATGGTCTGAATTATGTCTGTTTGGATTTGACCGCATCTCTTTTGGCCACCGTACCTTATCTCCCATACTCCTTAGAATAGCTACGAGCTCAGAATTAGTTACATTGAAACTATGACCAGCGAATCGTGCCATTAAATTCCTATCATCATCTCGTGGCTCTTGGTTGTTACAATCGCCTCTGAACATGGATGAAGACCCGGTTCCCTTGTCTCTTGATCTTTGGTCATAGTGTTGATTGTTCTGCCTAGATCGTAAATCCTTTCCTGCAGGTCCCATATATGGATCATACCTGTTTTTACCTGATCTCTTTTTGGCTTCTGATCTCCTGGATCCTCTTCTTTCTTCACAATGATGTTGAGGTACAGTATACTCTTGGATTCTAAGCTTTGTACTGTATCTGTTATAAACATCGTTCCAAGTGGTTGCAGGAAACTCACGAAGGCTTTCTTTAAGCCTCCTCGTGGCTTCTGAACTTTTGTCATTCAAATTACTTGTGAATGCTATCGCTGCCCAATTATCTGGTATGCGAGGTAGAGTCATTCTTTCACGTTGTAATCTATCAACGAAATCTCTGAGCAATTGAGAGTTCCGCTATTTGATTTTGAAGATATCCTCGATCCTCTTCTCAACCTTCGGAGCTCCCGACTGTGCTTTAATAAAAGAATCTGCAAGCTCAATAAAAGAATTTATAGAATTTTCACGTAAAAGAGAATACCAGGTTAATGCCTCCTTGGTGAGCGTCTCCCCAAACTTTTTGACCAACACTGACTCAATTTCTTGTTTGGTCAAATCGTTGCCTTTCACTTCTGTTGTAAATGCAGTTTCGTGGTCACATGGGTTTGTTGTACCATCATATTTTGGGATATTAGGGATTTTAAATTTCGTTGGAATTGGTAGGCGAGCAACACTTGGTTTCCAAGGTTGATGTGAGTATTTATCCACGTCCACTCCTTTTATCACAGGTGGAACTTCAGGGATTTGCTCGATACGCTCATTTTGCTCCTTGAGTTGTTTCTGCAAGGTTAGTACTAAATTTTGAAGATGAGAATTACCTGAATTACCCGGTTCTCCTTCTTGTGAGTCACTGGGGGTTGCTTCATTACCAAAGTTAACTAGACCAGAGTGGGCATTTTCCAATGTGTTGTTATTAGGCGTTGCTGGCGCAGCAGGCAATCGATTAACTAAAACTTCCAAAGCTTTGCTAATTCGTGCATCAATTATTTTCTGTAAAAGTTCATTTCTTGTTTCAACTCCTCCGTCAGCATGTTCAGACATATCATTAGGAGTTCCTTCACGAGTTCCACGTGGAGAATCTTGAGGGATAACATCATTGATTTCATTGCCATCCATTTGATGGATGTGGTTTTCCTGATTGTTGTTGTCATTGTTATTTGACATGGTGTTAATAATGGGTAGAATGTAACTTTAGAAAGGATGTATTATCAGATTCCTGGTAACGGAATCAATTTGTTCAACCAAAAAATATAATTTGGTCAAAGCTAGAATTTAAGATAAGAAAATCTGGTTACTGATAATCAAAAGACCAAGAAAGAATAATAGGCTTTCAGAAAATAAGCATAAATAAATAAGCAAATTTGTATTTCAGTATGACGTTGATGATATTTCGTGTCCTTACAAATGGTGAAAGCTCCTCCTTTAATAGTTAATAAGGAGTAACGACTTAATCTAAATAATAAAGGACATTTAATGAGGCGTTACACAATCATTGCTATTAAATACTGATTCACTAACGTATCAGGTATTTAATAATGAATTTAGATTACTTTCTGTCATCAGATTCTTGTCTTCAGTCCCCTTTTTACCCGTTGACATTAAATGACTTGAATTGGTACGAGACTCGTGTCTAAACTCCTTCTCGTGCCTGTTTAAATTTCTCTTCCCGTATCTGTCATCTCCCGCCTTTTACTTAATTATTACGCTTTGACTATTTGACCAGTCCACGTGTCATACCGCTTCATCGTTAATTTAAATTCAGTTTTTTTCCAATATAATTATATCTGTTGTCGGTACTTTTTACTCTTCAAATATGGACAGAAATCAGAATTCACATTTCAATGTTCACATATTTGACCTCACTGCTATTGAGATTGATTATCCATATAGAAGTCAAGGTAATGCTAATTAAATGCCATTAGTCAGGGTCTATCTTATGGAAAAGGACAAAATTGTTGTGTTAGCAAAGATAAGGATGGCGTGAGCTCTGTTGAAATTTTAAGTTGCGATGGGGAGTGACGTTCTATTCATTGATACAACAACAACAACTGCCCAGTATAATCCCATAAAGTGGGGTTCTATTCATTGATATTGACTGCAATAATAACCTAATTCCATGTGCACCAGCAATTTCCTTTTGATACTGTAAATCTGCGTGGACAAGCTGTTCTGAAGGACAAGAAGAAGCAATTTTGACTGCAATAACCTATTTCAACATCGTTGCTTTGATACAGTTGCACACTAGTGATAGATCCTTTTGAGTGTTTAGGAATCTCAGTCCAGAGTTTTGTTCTTTTACCACGAGGAATGCTATGAAATGAAAATAATGAACTGGAATGCATAGAGTTAGAATTTGCTGTGGTGGTACAGTTTTATGAAATGCCTTTAGTTTTTCATCAAGTAGGTCATCATGGTTTGCTTCATTGGTGATGAGCATCTCTATTTGTATGTGATTTGGAGTAAATTGTGACTTTAGGTGCATGATGAATGCAGGACTCTCAGAAGAATAAATAAGTAACATCTTCATGTCAAAGACAAACACAAACCTATGTGTGTTTATAGAGTTTCAATCTGATCACAGAGGATGGAGCTGAAATCAATCTGCTTTCAGTGTTATATAATGAGCTGAGGAAGCTTTCATCAGACAAGAATGCATACCAGAACTTCTTAATTACTTTCGTTTGAGGCTGTCAAAACTCAGAATAATGTAAGTTTCTAGGTTTTGGATATAAATTTTGTTATTTGCGTTTGCGTATCAATTGTTTGCATTTCATGCTTTTGCTTCTTATGCATGATTTATAAAAGATATTCAATGTTCTTAGCCCATGACATAAGAGCTTGGTAGTGATCTTTTAGGCTAGTTTTTTCATTAGAACTTGTAATCTGATAAACATTTGTACAGTTTGAACCAGCACTTTGTATATATGCAGGAAAAATTAAAGAAGTACAAATCATCAGGACAGATATTTAGCAATATCACTTGTAGGTGTAACATCATTATTTTTAACGTCAAGTAAAACCTCTACCATTCTGAGTGCAGAATCATCCCGACAACGTAACTGAACTAGCTGCTTTACTCTACTGTTTCGCTCCTTCGTCGTCTACATGGTAACTAATGAAAACATAAACACCAAAAGAAAAGAAAAGGAAAAAAAATCCAGGGAATGATTAGTTTTACAAATTAATCATTCTTTGCTTCAATCATGAGGAGGAAAGGAGTTGGCTCAATCCAAATGGAGGATTTTGGTTGGCCGTTGAATTTGTAATAATTTGAACTTGAGAAATTTCTGGTGACAGTGTAATCGAAAGAGTAATATTTGCGACTAGCCAAACAATAGAAAGCGCCACTGTTGTTATCATGTAATAAGGGAAAATATATCTTGTTTCCTAACCCCCGTGTAATGCAAGGTTTCAAGTAGGAAGCTCCGAAGCTCACAAAGAGTGTTTTATTATTCAAACTTGTTATTTGTTTCCTCTCCAATATTCCTCCATTCATGTTGTACCTCCAAACCTCGACTTTTCCTTCTTCATGAGTGAGAAATACAGCTAATATTCCTCCATTATCAACATCTTCTGCTATGTAAATCTGGGATAATGAACTGATGATACCCATCTCATTGAATAAGTATTAGGCATGTGCCTAATAAAAGTTTCTTTAGTTTGGTAGTCAACCTTGTTGACTTGGTTTGGTTAGGTAGCCAACTTTGTTGAATTAGTTTGATTTGGTAGCCAACCTTGTTGAATTTCTTTGGGCTGGTAGCCAACTTTGTTGAATTGTGAAAAGTGTGTGTAAATTGTCAAATATTGTAGGCTTTAGAGAGTGAAGCTTTGGCTATAAAAGGAGAGCTTCAACTCTCATTTCAACACACCAACAAAGAGAGAAAGAAAGAGTGAGGTTTCACAGACAAGGTATAAGAAAATAGTCTGTGAGGAAAATAGAGAGTGAGCGATATTGTAGTGAGGTGGAATATCAAAAGAAGGTTATTTCTTTTGAGTGTTGTGGTGGTCTTTAGAGTATTTTACTCGGACCTACAAAATGTAAAATTTCTTACTATAGTGATATCAGTTGCTCCTCTCAGGGCCGTGGTTTTTTCCCTTATTCAGAAGGGTTTTCCACGTAAAAATCTTGGTGTTATTGTTACTCTTTTATTCTTGTTAATTACCGTATCTCGGTGCTACATTATTATTCCGCTTTTATTACCGTGAATATTATTATGGTAGGGGGTTTATTCCCAACAACTGGTATCAGAGCACAGGTTCCGCTCGTTCCCTAAAATACTATACACTATCGGTAGTACTATACTCGGTGAAAATAAAAATATCCGGAGTAAAGTACGAGGTAGCAAAATTCAACGGAGATAACGGTTTCTCAACATGGCAAAGAAGGATGATGGATCTGCTCATCCAACAAGGGTTACACAAGGTACTAGATGCTGATGCCAAAAAGCGTTATACCATGAAAGCTGAGGATTAGGCTGACTTGGATGAAAGAGCTGCTAGTGCAATCAGGTTTCACTTATCGGATGATGTGGTAAATAAAATCATTGATGAAGACACTGCACGTGGAATTTGGACAAGGTTGGAAAGCCTATACATGTCCAAAACGCTGACAAATAAGTTGTACCTGAAGAAGCAGTTATACGCGCTACACATGGGCAAAGGTATAAATTTTTTGTCATATTTAAATGTGTTTAACGGACTAATCACACAGCTTGCCAACCTCGGAGTGAAAATCGAGGAGGAAGATAAAGCCATCTTGCTATTGAACTCGTTGACATCTTCGTACTATAATTTGGCAACAACTATCCTGCACGGTAAGACTACTATTGAGTTGAAAGATGTCACATCAGCTCTTTTACTCAATGAGAATATGAGAAAGAAGCCTGAAAATCAAGAACAAGCTCTTATCACCGAAGGTAGAGCAGGAGTTATCAAAGGAGTTCGAGAAACTATGGTAGATCCGGAGCTCGTGAAAAGTCAAAGAATCGATCCAAATCAAAAGCCAGAAATTGCTACAACTGTGATCAACCAGGTCACTTCAAAAGAGATTGCCCAAATCCAAGGAAGGGCAAAGGTGAAACTAGTGACCAGAAGAATGACGACAACACAGCTGCCATGGTGCAAAATAATGATAATGTTGTCCTCTTTATAAATGAGGAAAAGGAATGCATGCACTTGTCAGGTCCAGAGTCGGAATGGGTGGTTGACACAGCAACATCTTACCATGCCACACCGGTAAGAGATCATTTTGGCAGATATGTAGCAGGTGATTTCGGCACAGTGAGAATGGGTAACACGAGTTACTTAAAGATTGCGGGGATTGGTGACATTTGTATCAAAACAAATGTCGGATGCAAATTGGTTCTAAAGGATGTGCGGTGACCTGATTTGCGGATGAACTTGATCTCGAGGATTTCTTTGGACCGAGATAGATACGAGAACTATTTTGCAAATCAAAAGTGGAGACTCACCAAGGGATCATTGGTGATTGCAAAGGGAGTTGCTCGTGGCACGTTGTACAGGACAAATGCAGAAATATGCCAAGGTGAATTGAATACGGCACAAGATGAGATTTCTGCAGATTTGTGGCATAAAAGAATGGGTCATATGAGCGAGAAGGGATTGCAGATTCTTACCAAGAAGTCACTTATTTCTTATGCCAAAGGTACAACAATAAAACCCTGTGACTACTGCTTATTTGGTAAGCAGCATAGAGTCTCATTTCAGACATCGTCTGAAAGAAAATTGAATATACTTGATTTAGTATATTCTGATGATTGTGGCCCAATGAAAATTGAATCAATGGGCGGTAACAAATATTTTGTTACTTCTATTAATGATGCTTCACGAAAATTGTGGGTTTATATTTTGAAAACAAAAGATCAGGTGTTTCAAGTTTTCCAGAAGTTTCATGCTCTAGTAGAAAGGGAGACAGGTCAAAAGCTAAAGCGTCTCCGAAGTGACAATGGAGGTGAGTACACTTCAAGGGAATTCGAAGAGTACTGTTCATGTCATGGGATCAGACATGAAAAGACAGTTCCTAGAACCCCACAGCACAATGGTGTAGCAGAGAGGATGAACCGCACTATTGTGGAGAAGGTGAGAAGCATGCTCAGAAAGGCTAAACTACCTAAGTCATTCTGGGGTGAAGCAGTTCAAACAACCTGTTACCTGATCAATAGGAGTCCATCAGTTCCATTGGCATTTGACATCCCAGAGAGAGTTTGGACCAATAAGAATGTGTCCTACTCGCATCTGAAGGTGTTTGGTTGCAGAGCTTTTGCACATTAAGAGCAGAGAACAAAGCTGGATGATAAATCTGTTCCCTACATATTTATCGGATACGAAGATTAAGAGTTTGGGTACAGATTGTGGGATCCTGTAAAGAAAAAGGTCATCAGAAGCAGAGATGTAGTCTTTAGAGAAAGTGATGTTGGAACTGCTGCTGATATGTTAGAAAAGGCGAATAATAGTATAATTCCTAACCTTGTTACTATTCCTTCTATTTCTAACAATCCCACAAGTTCATAAAGTACGACCAACGAGGTTGTCGAGTAGGGGGAGCAACCTGGTGAGGTAATTGAGCAGGGAGAGCAACTTGATGAAGGTGTCGAGGAAGTGGAGCACCCCACTCAGGAAGAAGAACAACATTAACCTCTGAGGAGATCGGAGAGGCCAAGGGTAGAGTCATGCAGGTACCCTTCCAAAGAGTATGTCCTCATCAGTGATGAGGGGGAGCCAGAATGTCTTAAGGAGGTTCTGTCCCATCTAGAAAAAAAAACAGTGGATGAAAGCTATGCAAGAAGAGATGGAATCTCTACAGAAAAATGGCATGTACAAGCTGGTTGAACTTCCAAAGGGTAAAAGACCACTCAAATGCAAATGGGTCTTTAAACTCAAGAAAGATAGAAATGGCAAGCTGGTCAAATACAAAGCTTGATTGGTAGTTAAAGGCTTCGAACAGAATAAAGGTATTGGTTTTGACGAAATTTTCTCACATGTTGTCAAAATGACTTCTATTCGAACAATTTTGAGCTTAGCAGCTAGCCTAGATCTTGAAGTGGAGCAGTTGGATGTGAAAACTGCATTTCTTCATGGAGATTTGAAAGAAGAGATTTATGGAGCAGCCTGAAGGATTTGAAGTAGCTGGAAAGAAACACATGGTGTGCAAATTGAATAAGAGTCTATATGGATTAAAGCAGGCACCAAGGCGGTGGTACATGAAGTTTGACTCATTCATGAAAAGTCAAACATACATAAAGACCTATTCTGATCCATGTGTATACTTCAAAAGATTTTCTGAGAATAATTTTATTATATTGTTGTTATATGTGGATGACATGTTAATTGTAGGAAAAGACAAGGGGTTGATAGCAAAGTTGAAGGGAGATCTGTCCAAGTCATTTGATATAAAGGACTTAGGCCCAGCACAACAAATTCTAGGGATGAAGATAGTTCGAGAGAGAACAAGTAGAAAGTCGTGGCTATCTCAGGAGAAGTACATTGAACGTGTACTAGAACGCTTCAACACGAAGAATGCTAAGCCAGCCAGCACACCTTTTGCTAGTCATCTAAAATTGAGCAAAAAGATGTGTCCTACAACAGAGGAGGAGAAAGGGAACATGGCTAGAGTTCCTTATTCTTCAGCAGTCGGAAGCTTGATGTATGCAATAGTATGTACTAGACCTGATATTGCTCATGCAGTTGGTGTTGTCAGCAGGTTTTTTGAAAATCCTGGAAAGGAACATTGGGAAGCAGTCAAGTGGATACTCAGGTACATGAGAGGCACCACGGGAGATTGTTTGTGCTTTGGAGGATCTGATCCAATCTTGAAGGGCTATACATATGCTGATATGGCAGGTGACGTTGACAACAGAAAATCCACTACTGGATAAGCACATCAAACAACACTAAAATCATCAATTCACATCGAATCCAAGCCTAAGTTCTTCAAAATATGCTTAAACTCGCATTCGATCAAAAACCCAACCAAATTACCTCCAAATCACCTGAAATTTCGCACACACATCCAAAATTACCTAACAAAGCTACTGTAACTCTCGGAATTCCATTCTGACCCTAGGATCAAAATCTCACCTACCAACCGGAAATTGCCAAAATACTAACTTCGCCAAAACAAGCTAACTTCTACACTGAACCTCCAAAACCACTTCCGATCACGCCCTAAGTAACAAATCATCCCCCGAAGCTAACCAAATAATCGGAAATCACACCCGAGCCCTCTAACTCATAAGTCAACATCTGGTTGACATTTTCAAATCAAACCTTCCTTAAAGAGACTAAGTGTCTCATTTCCTACCAAAACCAATCAGAATCGACACGATCACACCAAATACCGATAATGAAACATGAAGAGCATAAACATGGGAGAAACGGGGCTTAACTCATGAGATGACGGGCTAGATCATTACAGTGACATAATTCTCTCCCCAGTAACTACCACAATTTACTAGACATATTCTTCCGAACTACGCTAGCTGGCACTAAGTTACGGTTCACTCCGATCGCATCAAGGTTTCGTTATTTCTAATCCCACATTTAAACCCTTCGTATTGATCCCTCATATACGTCGGAGTGATGTCGCTCAACAACTACCTAAATATGCACTCTCTTCCGAGTAATACATACTAAATAGGCACAGTCCATTGAGGGATCTTCAACCAACCATAATATAAACGTAGTTGAATAAATAGAGAAAAAGCTACTACAAATCTATATTAATGTAACAGGAAAATCATCTCCAATACGTTCTACCAAAATCCTAGATAACAAATTAGCTATTCATAATAGTATGCATAATTACAATACTAGAATCCATACTAATAAAGAAAATAGGAAGAAAGAAGTGAAAAACTCGTAAAAGAATTCTCCGTCGTGCTCCTAGTGTGTTCTTGCCTCCTTAGGTCGTATCCCCGGTCTAATATGTCCAATCTCGGTCTTCCCCTGTCCAATTGGTGTTTAATGACTACTTATATGTGTAGGAAAAAGACCCAAACGAAATAAACAAGTCAAAAACCTAATAGAAGACAAAATAGACTTTAAAAATTCGGAACATGCATCGCCTCGCGAAGAGGCGAGATTAGTCTTCTGACAATGAATTCAAATGAACCCATAACTTTTATTGCGAAGCATATATCTACGTGTAATATCTACTAAAATTACAACAAACAATATATATGAACCCAGAATTTTGAAGATACAATGAGTTTAATGATAAGAATTGAAAGGCTGAACTTATCAAATTTAACTTCTAGATTTGTTTCTGGCCTCGCGAGAGACCACGCCTAGCCTGCTCTGCCGCGCGCCTCCTGCTCGCCTCAAGGTTTGCGACGCCAGCTTTGTCGCGAGAAATAAAACTCGCCTTTACAATTCCATAGAATCTGCTTCATTTTCATTTTGTGTCTTCTACCCAACTTTTGCATTTCTTTGCATTAGCTTCTCTTCTTTCATCAATTCTACTTTTGTCTTTTTTCTTTTCGTTTGCCTTCTTTTGATTTCTTTTGTCCCCTAATTAAATAATCACAATTTCACTCATGTAATATATAAAATATATATAAAATTTCTATTTTGTTTCCAATTTCGCTTTTAACGTATCTATACATAAAATAATTTCAATTTAGTACAAATATAATATAGTTTAATATTAAAGTCCCAAAATATAAGATAAATAATGCATTAAAAATATATAATTATAGCCAAATATCAATGACAAAATAGAAGAAGCCGACATTGATTTTTTAAAAAAATATTTCTTTAAGTTAGTGAAACAAAACATCGCACTTTTCTTAATTACCGTTCAACTATTAAGAGAAGATCAGTGGGAGAAATATAATAAGAGATTTGAGAGAGTGAGAATAGAGGGGAGAAGGCCAAGGAATGTTCGTAAGTAAACGGGGAAGGGTAACAATCATCTTTCTTCTTCTTTAGCTGAAAATTTCGCCAACAAATCTAATAGTAGTATTTTATTTTATTTTTGTTTCCTTCTCCTTTTCTTGGCACCACAATTGAACGTATACACTCTCTATGCCATGTGACCTCTTACTAGAGTGTAAGAATAGTACTCAATCCTAATTACGGGCACGTAAACTCATGGTATCACTATTAAATTAAATATTTTATGTACATATTTTTAAATTTGGTTTAATATATATTATTTGTTGGTACTCACATGTTAAAAAAATTAAATAGTGTACTTGGTTGAATGTTGAGTTACTTACCTCGAGGAACATGGAACAATTCCCACTTGATACTTTTTTCTACAATTTTAGTTGTGCACATGTTCAACTCCTAGATCCGCCGACTCTGTTCAATAGGCTGTACCAATAATATCGTGATTAGTTATGATGAAAATATTTTTTAATTATTTAGTTTGATATATTAAAGGTTTTGAACACAATTGTCTTTATACATGCTTATCCATGTGTTAAAACTATGATATTGCTTACGTCATTATTTGCTATGTATAAAATAGTAATAAATAGGTTGAAACACACTACTAAATGAGAGATTAATAATACCAAACTTATTATGCACATTATTTTTCCTAATGCATGATCCCTTGCGTAGAATTAGATGTACATACATTTTGGATAAATACAAAAAGGCAGGGCGATACTCACAACTTCAACTATGTAATTGAAAATTTTAATCCTTAATTAAAGAAGTCAAATTTCCTACTTCCTTGGGGGCTGGGGCCATACCACTTATAGCCATAGAGAAATGCTAGGCGTAGAGTAGTTAGTTAATGAAAGCTATTGCATTTGGAGAGGTCCTATCTAGTACATACCCTTTTACTATAGTCGGGGACGCCCTTAATGAGTTTGACTCTAGTGAAATAATTAACTTTATGCATTTGGTTTTTGGTGAAGAAAAATCAATAGCAGGGTTCAGAAATGATTAGTTTATTACTCATGAAAATACATGGATACTGAAGTGAGATAAAAGTTTGCAGTGACCAAAAGACTATGCCAGCTTTTGGACACAAATTTGATTAAAATTTGAAAAAAGAATTTTTCAAATTATGCTGGAATATAATTTTTGAAGGTTAAAATTGTGTTTGAACATACATTTTATTTGAAAAAACTTAAAATTCTGTGAATGGAAGAAAAAGTTTATGCAAAAATTGATCATATTCTGTGAACAAATAATGTTTTCAATTTTTTTGGTTGAAAAATTACCCAAAAATCTATTGTTAAACGGGTGCTATATTTCAAAACATGGCACTCCCTCCGGCCAAAATAAGTGATTTTTTTGTATTGGAAAAAAAATTAATTTAAATTGAAGATGACGTGGCATGACATGTGGGCTGGTCAAATAGTCAAAGTGTGATAGACTAGCAAAAGGCACGGGAATGACATATACGGGAAGAAGAATGAAAACAAATACGGGAAGGAATTTAGATACGAGTTTCGTATCAATTCAAGTCATTTAATGCTAACGTGTAAAAAGAAGTGCTGAAGATGCGAATCTGGTGGTGAAAGTAGTCCAAATTCATTATTAAATGCTGAAGACGTTACAGAATCAACATTTATTAGCAATAATTATGTAACGCCTCATTAAAGGCTATTTATTATATAGATCAATACGTTACTACTTGTCAATTATGAAAGGAGGAAGTTTCATCATTTGTTGACACACATAACATTCTTTATATCATATTGAAATAACAAGTTCTTATTATTTTATTCTTATTCTTTGAAAGCCAACTATATTTCGGTCTCCATGATTATCAGTAACCCGATTTCTTCTCTCTAAAATTCAAGATTGACCAAATTACATTTTTTGTTAAAAAAATTGGTTCTGTTACCGGAAATCTGATAATCCGTTCTGTCTAAATTAACATTCAACCTATTTTCACTATGTCGAACAATAATGACAACAATAACCAGGAAAATATGAACCATCAAATTGATGATGATGAACTCAACAACGCTAACCTTCAAACTTCTCCACGTGGATCTCGTGAAGGAACTCCAAATGATATGTCCGAACATGTTGACGGAGGAGCTGAAACAAGAGATGATCTTTTAAAGAAAATAATCGACTCACGGGTTGACAAAGCCTTGCGAGCCCTAGTTAGTCAATTGCCTGCTATGCCAGCAACAGAAAACAACAACATGTTGGAAAACTCTCGCTCTGGTCTAGTTTATTCTGGCAATGGAGCAACTCCTAGTGACTTACAAGATGGAGAACCAGGTAATGCAGGTAATTCTCATCTTCAAAATTTGGTATTAATCTTACAGAAACAACTCAAGGAGCAGAACGAGCGAATCGAGCAAATCCATGGAGTTCCACCTGTGATAAAAGGAGTGGATGTGGATAAATACTCAAAACAACCGTGGAAACCAAGTGCTGCTCCTCTACCAATTTCAAAGAAATTTAAAATGCCTGACATCCCAAAATATAATGGTACAACGGACCCTCGTGACCATGTAACTGCATTTACAACATGAGTGAAAGGCAATGATTTAACCAAAACAAGAAATTGAATCTGTATTGGTTAAAAAGTTTGGAGAGACACTCACCAAGGGAGCATTAACCTGGTATTCTATTTTACCTGAAAATTTTATAAATTCTTTTGTTGAGCTTGCAGATTCTTTCATAAAAGCACACTCGGGAGCTCAGAAGGTGGAAAAGAGAATGGAGGATATCTTCAAAATCAAGCAAGGGAGTTCTGAATTGCTCAGAGATTTCATTGATAGATTTCAACGTGAAAGAATGATGTTACCCCGTGTACCAGATAATTGCGCAGCAATATCTTTTGCCAAAAATTTGAACGACAAAAGTTCATAAGCCACGAGAAGACTTAAAGAAACCCTTCATGAATTTCCCGCAACTACTTCGAACGATGTTTATAACAGGTACAGTACGAAGCTCAGAATTGAAGAAGATACGGTATCTCAACCTCAACGAGAAGAAAGGAGCGGGTCCAGAAGATCTGAAGCCGAAAAAAGGTCAGGTAAGAACATGTACGATCCATATATGGGATCTGCAGGATAATACCCACGTTCTAGGCAACACAATCAACATTAAGATCAAAGGTCGAGAGATAGGGGAGCCAGACCTTCATCTAAGTTCAAAGGCGATCGAAACAACCAAGAGCCATGAGATGATGATAGGAACTTAATGGCACGATTTGCTGGTTATAGTTTCAATGTAACTACCTGCGATCTCGTAGCTTTTCTAAGGATTATGGGAGATAAGGTACGGTGGCCAAAAGAGATGCGGTCGAATCCAAATAGACGTAACCCAGACCATTGGTGCGAATTTCACAACGACCATGGACATAAAACATCAGAATGCAGATTTCTACAGAGCGAAGTAGATCATTTGTTGAAACAAGGATATCTCACGGAGCTGTTTAGTGAAAAGGGAAAGCAAGCCTATACGACCAATAGGCAGGAGCTATTAAAACCACCTTCACCTAAGAGAACAGTAAATGTTACCAGTGGAGGGGAAGATATATACGGAGTAACGTACACGGCTTCAAACAAAGTTTCCAAGATGACAATCACACACGACAAACGAGTACGACAAACCTTAGAACATGAGAGTATAAGCTTCGATGATGCAGATACGGATGGTGTGACTACACCTCATAGCGATGCTCTGGTAATATCTTTAAATATACATGACACTGATATAAAAAGAGTTTTGATTGATCCAGGTAGTTCTGTAAATATCATTCTACTAAGAGTGCTGCGGGAAATGCAAGCTGAAGATAAAATAATACCAAAGGCGCATGCTTTGTCAGGCTTCGACAATTCAAGTGTGGTAACAAAAGGTGAGGTGATTCTGACGACTTATACTGCAGGTATTATTAAAGAAACTAAGTTTCAAGTAGTTGACATGGAAATAGCATACAATATAATAATGGAGAGACCATGGATCCATGATATGGATGATGTTCCATCAACCTTACATCAAGTCATTAAATTTCCATCACCTTGGGAATATGTCAAATTCGAGGAGATCAACAAATAGCCAAGAGTATCAACGCAATAACAGATACGAGTACCGTGAGTAAAGAGAAATAGCAATTACCGGAAACAGTTGAAGGTATCAGTAACGAAACTTCAACTGAAAAAATGGATTTAGATTCGAGGCCCGACGTAATTCAAAAACCTGAAGAAAATAAGAACATCAAAACGACAATAGAGGAACTCGAGGCTGTGGTGTTATTTGAACAATGGCCAGAGAAAAAAGTATACGTGGGAGTCAACCAAAATCCCGACATGCGAGGTATGTTAATTGAATTTTTAAAAGCTAATGTAGATTGTTTTGCCTGGTCCCATGCTGATATGACAGGCATTCCACAAGGATGTGATGACTCATAAGCTTAACGAAGACCCATCTTTCACTCCAATTAAGAAAAAGAAACGAAAGCAAGGAGCTTTCAAAAATCAAGTAATCCATGATGAGGTCCAAAAATTGTTGAAAATCGGGTGAATTCGTGAAGTAAAATATCCTGATTGGTTAGCTAACACGGTGGTTACGCCTAAGAAGAATGGTAAGTGGCGAGTTTGTGTAGATTACATTGATCTAAACAAAGCTTGCCCAAAAGATTCTTTTCCTTTACCCCATATAGATCAATTGATGGATACTACTGCGGGTCATATACTTTTAAGTTTTTTAGATGCATATCGGGGTATAACAAAATTAAAATGGACCCCAGTGATGAAGAAAAAACTTCCTTCATCACAGACCGGGGGACTTACTGTTACAAAGTAATGCCTTTCGGTCTAAAAAATGCTGGAGCAACCTATCAAAGGTTAGTTACAAAAATGTTTCAAGAACATTTGGAAAAAACGATGGAGGTATAAATAGACGATATGCTCGTCAAAACCCAGCATTTTCATGACCATATTTCCCATTTGACTGTTACCTTTGGAATCTTGCGAAAATTTAATATGAAACTCAATCCTGAAAAATGTGCATTTGGAGTTGCTTCAGGTAAATTTTTAGGTTTTCTTGTTTCTAATCATGCTATCGAGGTAAATCCTTCCCAGATTAAAGCAATCAAATAAATAACTGATGTCCTTACCAGTAAAAAGGAAGTTCAAAGATTAACGGGAAGGATAGCGGCCTTGGGTAGATTTATTTCAAAATCTTCAGAAAAATGCTTCAAATTTTTCTGCGCGCTCAAAAAGCAAGATCATTTCGAGTGGAATGAAGATTGTCAACAAGCCTTGAGAGACTTGAAGGTTTATTTATCAAATCCTCCTTTACTGGTGAAACCTAAGGAAGGTGAGAAGTTACTAATTTATTTAGCAGTTTCAAAAGTGGCGATAAGTGCAGCCTTAGTTCGTGAGGACCAAGGTAAGCAATCTCCATTTTATTATGTGAGTACAACTTTATTAGATGCAGAGACAAGATATCCACAACTAGAAAAAGTTAGCATTAGCTCTCATCATGGCATCTAGAAAACTACAACCTTATTTTCAATGCCATTCTATTATTGTTGTTACTGCTTTTCCTTTACGAAATATCTTGCATAAACATGAACTATCAGGGAGATTAGAAAAGTAAGCTATAGAACTAAATGAGTACGAAATAATTTACCAACCTCGAACTGCTATTAAATCTCAAGTACTCGCCGATTTCGTACCTGATGTTAGTCAAAGCATACACCTAGAAGCAAAAAAAAATTACAAGTTTTTAATGGTGCTAATCCGGGTACTTGACTATTATTTACTGATGGTTCATCTAATGTAAAGAGGGTAGGTTTAGAAATTGTTCTTATACCACCTACGGGTAAAACAATTAGACAAGCTATAAAATGTCACCCTGTAACTAATAACGAAGCAGAGTATGAAGCTGTGATTGCAGGTTTGGAGTTAGCATTAGAACTTGGTATCATGCAAATCGTTAGTAAATCAAATACTATGGACTTGCGTGGCTAGAGAAACTCGAATGCAAGAGTATCTCTAAAACGTACGGGAGTCAATATGATAGTTCCAAACTTGGAAAGTGATGCAAATTCCAAGAGAAGAGAATTTGGAAGCAGACGCCTTAGTCAACCTCGCATCTGCAACAGATATAGCGAAAGATGTGAACGCTGCAATCATACATTTGTTCCATTTTGTTCTTGACCCTGATAAAAAACAGGTAAATTTTAATCATTTAACTTGAATTGGAGAAATGATATCATATCTTTTTTGCAGCATGGAATCGTACCTAAGAACAAGGTGAGGCTCATGCATTAAGAAAGAAAGCTGCTCGTTACTGCCTATATCAGGGAAACCTCTATCGAAAAATGTTCAGTGGACCTTTAGCTAGGTGTCTCGGACCTTCCCAAACAGAATATGTGATTAGAGAAGTACACAGAGGACATTGTGGAAATCATGCAGGAGGCAAATCACTTGTAAAGACATTGATTCGAGCAGGATATTACTGGCCTAAAATGGAAGAAGAAGTGAAAGATTTCGCATCTAAGTGTGACAAATGTAAAAGGTATGGGAATAACATGCATAGACCTGTTGAGTTATTACATCCTGTCATAGCTCTGTGGCCCTTCATGAAATGGGGAATGGACATCGTAGGACCATTATCTCAGGCACAAGGTCAGGTAAAGTTTCTACTCGTACTTACTAATTTACTAAATGGGTAGAGGACTTCATTTGGAGAAATATAATTTGCCGCTTTGGTGTTCCAAAGGAGATAGTGTGTGATAATGGACCACAATTTATAGGAGCTCAAGTCACGGAATTCTTTCAAAGTTGGCAAATCAAAAGAATTAAGTCGACATCGTATCATCCAGTGGGTAATGGGCAAGCAGAGTCTACAAAAAAAGTAATTATCAACAACTTAAATAAAAGGTTACAACAATCAAAAGGCAATTGGCCTGAAGTATTACCAGCGGTATTATGGCCATATCGAACAACGACAAAAACAAGTACAGGAGAGATACCATTTTCAATGGTTTATGGTGCGGAAGCTTTGATACCAGTTGAGATAGGTGAACCTAGTACACGACGTGTTCAAGTAGAGGAAAACTTGAACAATAAAGAGTTACGAGTAAATCTTGATTTACTTGAAGGGAGAAGAGAAGATGCGTTCATAAGGATGGCGGCTCAAAAGCAAGTAATTGAGCGATATTATAATAGGAAAACACGCCTCAGGTTTTTTAAAGTTGGGGACTTCGTGTTGAAAAACGTTTTCCAATCTATGAAGTCAACTAATACAGGAAAGCTAAGTCCAACGTGGAAAGGACCTTATCGAATTCGTGAAATTGCGGGGAAAAGAGCATACAAGCTAGAGACAATGGATGGAAAGGTTTTACCTTCACATTGGAATGCCTTTCATTTAAAGAGGTATTACTTCTAAGGAAGTACCCACGGCCAGGTATCACCATGTTAAATTTTTTCCTTTGAATTGTTAAATTATACTAATAATTTTAGATGATAGGCAAAAACCCTAACTCGTGCCAAATGATGAGTCACGACCTGCACGGCAAATTGGAATACTATTAAATTTCTAGCCCAGAGTTACATTAATTTGATGGAAATAAACACGGGTTACGTAGTCTTCATCTATAATCGCACTTTTGAGTCCTGTATATTTTTCTGTTTTAGGAAAAGGACCAAAAATTGGGGGCAAATACACAAGTGTTCGAGGCTTCATACTTCACCACTTAAACACTTGGGGGACTATACTTTATACACATGAGTATGTGCAGAAGAATGAATACGAGTGAGGCAAGACAGCAAGAAGTCGAATGTCAAGCAAAAATCACAAAGTAAAAGACAAAAGCACTCATCATAATATTACAGGTTATGAAAAACCTTGTATATTTTATAAATCTGTTAAAAGAAAACAGTTTCGAGAAAGTTGTAGATGTACTTAATACATGTAATACTTAAGAAACTTATCAAAGTTCATGCATAAAAACGTTACAAAAGTTATTTTATACGAAACACGTATGTTCCTATTTCTTTCATAGTATGATAACACCATTATGAAGTTGAGACGTCTTCTTCATTAAGTGTCGATAAATAAAAGGGCCCTCTTTTATTTCCTCATGGTGATAACACATGAGAAGAATCATGGAAGCATTTTCTGAAAGAACAAAGATGCTAACTTATTCTCTAAGTCCTAAAAATGTAAATAAGCAAGAATAAGGTAAAATTCCATAAAGTCTAGTAAACAGACCAAAATGAAGAAGTATTAATCAAACTTCTTAACACAAAATACTGAGAGAAAAATTTAGTCATTAGAATGTGATTGTTTTTAAAACAAATGCCCCGTAATGGAAACTGGAAACATCACTAAGGAATCAAAAAATTACATCATCAAAGAGAAAACATCAAAGATCTTAACTGTTTACCAAAGGAGTTGGAACTTCAAAAGTTGAAACTTCACTTTCAGAGGTAGCAATTGGCACGGTGACAACTTGTGGAGAGACAGCAACATGGTTGGAGTCAGTAAATTCTACAGTTTCAGCAAGGGTAGTAGTAGTCACGGGAACTTCCATTCCCATAGACTTTGTCGTAGAAGCTTCACCTTTAGAAACTGGAATCGTAGCTTCACCCATACCAGTAGTTGCTCCTGAGTTCAACAACTCATTTGTTTTATGAACTTCAAGAGCTGGGGAAGGGGTACTAACACTTCCAAGGGCAGGAGAAGGAGTATCAGCGAGTTGTTGGTTTTTCTCGATGGTGCCCATAACTTTGACTAGTTCAGATTGTAAATCAAAATTTTCTTGTGTAGCCTCCATTAAGACGTCACGGCAAGAATTCAAGAAAGCCCAACCAACTTCTATGTTAAAGTTCTCTTCAAGGGTATTGTATTCTTTCTCCAAAGCCTTGTATTTCTTTACCCACATAGCAATGTTATTTTTTGATATTTGGTGCTCAGCTAGGTGGGAGTCCAGTGAAGCTTCAAGAGAGGCATGAGAATTCTCTAAGGTACGAATTTTTTCGGAAGAAATCCTCAAATCATTCTGAGCGCAAGACATGTTCTCTGCCAAATCCCTTGAATATTCCTCCTTCTTCTCCAAAAGAGCCTTGAGCTCTTTAACCTCATCATTAGCTTTAGATAAAGAGCATTCCAAAATCTCTTTATCCTTTTTAAGTTGACCCCATGAGGCGGCAGCAATTCCCAACTCTAAAGATAAGCTACGATTCTGCTGCTCCAAATGAACTTTGTTCCCCTGTAATTCTTCTATAATCCCTTGAGCACTCTCATATTGGTCCTTCCAATTTGCTGCTTCAAGTAATGCATCCTCAGCTATTTTCCTAGCTTCGGATATAGCCTTTGTAGACTCACAATCCTTTTTCTCCAATAAAGAAACTCGCCCCATTAGCTCAGTCCCAATAAGATTTGCCTACAATTATGAAACATGAAAGTCAGGACTAAAAAAAAAAGGAAATTTTTTTTCAAGGTCAAGAAAATTACCTTTAAAGTTGAATGAACTATGTCATTCATCAAGGTGTAGCAGCTGTGGCTTTGCATCTTATTCTTTTCAATATCCCCAATAATAGGCTCGAGGCGCCTCCAGATTTTCTTAAAAGGCTTTGAGTGGCAGGAACTTCAAAAGTAACACTCCTTATATCCACGCCTTTACTACTGGAGCTAACCTCTACTGGAGGGGCGGATGATGAAGGAACAGCAGAGGGGGACGTAGTAGAAACAAGTAAATACTATAGGTGTCGTTGAAGTTGAGGCGGGAAGGAAAGAAGAAGCTGTAGAAACTGATTCAGGAATGAAAATGGAAGTATTCACAACTGGTGAAGGAAATGAAGCAATCATTGGTGATGAAATACTTACAATTGGCAAAGGAATGGAAGAAGTAGGAACGAATGAAGAAAGAGGAGCTTCATCAAAAACAGGTCCGAGCTCGTCACTCCAAAAACCACTATCCAATGAAGGATGAGTTGGTTCAATCGTGTCTTTTGGCACAGTCTCCTCATCAGAAAGGATTAAAACAGGCTCGGTGGTTGAAGGTTGAGTAGGAATATCTTCAATTTCATCATCATGGATGACTCTTCTCCTAACCCTTGGCCTGGTTATTAATAAGGTATTTTCCTCTTCTTCATTCTCCGTACCTTATGCTAAATCTTTTCTTTTCTGAAGCAAGGCTCGTGCCTTTCCAAGTCTAATGCAGCATTATCAGACATACGAATGGCCATAGCCACTTCGGCTGCCATTCCTTTGTAGCCAAATTCTGATCAAAAGAAGGATATGCAGTTAAAATCAATGAAAAGGTACTTAAGGCCTAAAATGTGTGTGAAAGAAATACGGTACCATGCATTTTGACTTTCCAGTCATGTATGGCAGAGATTAATTTCCAAGTTCTTTGCTCTTTAGGAGCAATCTTCAAAATTAAATCTACCCAACCACGAAAGTTGGGAACAGGTTCCACATTTCCCAAGGTTGCCACAAAAAACCAACAAAAGGTGAAGTCAAAACCAAAATTCAAAAACAAAAAATAAGCACGGTATAATAAGGAAAACTTACGTGCAAAATTCCACTTACCAAAACCATCTTGCTCCTTGCAGTCAAGGTAAAAACCCCATGACGTATCACGTTATGATGGTATAAGTGGATGAGGTGAGAAAAAGTGAAATTTATATTGGCTTTGATGGATAAAAATCTTAAGCAAGCCACTGTCCTTCATACCAAGGGACCAACTTGGGCTAAGCAGATATTAAAGAAACGACAAAAATCAAGAATTACCGGGTCAATTGGAGGTTTAAAGCCCAAAGTGAAAGGATAAGTGTAAACAAAAGAATACTCAATCCTGAAAGAAGAAATCCTTTAATTTGGGGCAGGAATAAACATTCTAAGATTGTTTTTCCAATTACAATCTTTCATAATGGAATGGATTGTGAGTTCTGTAACTGCAGTAGGGTAAGCATCAGCTTCATCTAAACCAGCGACTTGTTTTCAAGAGACTGTCTATCACTGATAAAAGATAAATCGCTGGGTACGATTTCATCTATCAAAGGTTCTCGAGAAGAATCAGAAATTTCTTTACCTTTAGAAGAAAGGTGTTTTCGAAATAGAACTCCTGGAAGAGGAACCAGAAGAGCCACCTCGAGTAGATTCTGGTCGAAGTCTACCACCTCTGCCTCTTCTATGTCTAACGAGAGCATTTGAAAAATTATCCAATATCAGAACTTTTTGGGATTAGGGTTTGAAGATGCCATTATTGAACAAAGAGGAATTGAAGAAAAAGTGAAAGTAAAGAAGAGAGTATTTGCAAAATGTTTGTGAAGAAGAAGACAAAGAACGAAAAAGGTTAAATATGTATACGATGACAACCGTCAAAACTCAGAAGTGTAATGATGGAAAGTCTATAATAAAGGCAACTATCACTTCGTGAATAGTGGAATAAAGAGGTTTTAAAAAGAGGTGTAAAATGGTCAGTCCAATCAAAAGATGACACGTGTAAGAGGCATTAAATGAGAAAGACAATTGAGACGTCAATATTGTCATATGCATTAATTGTGACAAGAATTCCCTTTTTTATGAAGATCCACTTCCCAATTATTTAATTGATAAATAAATGAAAAGTGGGGGGACTATATGTATTGGGAAAAAATTTAATTTAAATTGATATGACGTGGCATGACACGTGGGCTGATCAAATAGTCAAAGTATGATAGACCAGCAAAAGGCACGGGAAATGACAGATACGGGAAGAAGAATGAAAACAAGTACGGGAAGGAATTTAGATACGAGTTTCGTATCAATTCAAGTCATTTAATACTAACGGGTAAAAAGAAATGCTGAAGACGCAAATATGGTGGTGAAAGTAGTCCAAATTCATTATTAAATGCTGGAGACGTTACAGAATCAACATTTATTAGCAATAATTATGTAACGTCTCATTAAAGGCTCTTTATTATGTAGATCAATATGTTACTCCTTGTCAATTATAAAAGGAGGAAGTTTTATCATTTGTTGACACACAGAACATTCTTGATATCATATTGAAATAACAAGTTTTTATTATTTTATTCTTATTCTTTGAAAGCCAACTATATTTCGGTCTCATTGATTATCAGTAACCCGATTTTTTTTCTCTAAAATTCAAGCTTTGACTAAATTATATTTTTTGGTTAAACATTTTTGCCTTTCTTTTTTGTGGTCTAAAATAAGTAATTTTTCTGGATTTCAAGAATAAATTATTTATTTTTCCTACATTGCCCTTGGAGTAAATAGTGTTGGAGTATGTGTTAGAATTATTTATGTGAAAAGATAGCAGAGGCTAATATGGTCAATGTCATTATTAATTAATATTAAAAGGTAAATTCCTTAATCTGTGTGAAAACAACTAAAAAATTACTTATTTTAGAACGACGGGAGTATCAAATTATTTTTAATTCAGATATCAGTGATCAGGAATTCATTAATGCCTTATTAAACATTTGCATATGATCTGTGAATGAAAAAATAAGTAAAAAAGGTGTCTTAATGGTTGCATTTCCTCAACAATATAAGACTACATTAATGAGTTTTCAAGTTTTCATGCCTATCAGTATTCCTATATATCTTAACTTGCAATTAAACTCTTATCAAAATGACATAAAAATTGGCAATTGAATGTTGACTAAGAAATCTCTAGGAATATGACACCAGATTTTAGGTAGCAGCTATCAGCCTATAGCCTACATCCTAGTAGAAAAGTAGCTAGATTTTTACGTAGAACTTTTAGAGAAGTCCTATTATTTAGGTGTACTTGACTGGCTAATATATGGTGGGCTGGCATTGGGATTGCTCCCAAATCATTTTGTTTAATATTGCAGCATCCAAAGCCAACTTTTTTAAACCTCTTGTTTGGACTCATTGGCTCAAAGAAAATCCTAACTCAAACTTCTAGAGATTTAGTCATGTACAGTTGAGTTTAATTCATTTGCCAATTCCAGTAATGTTGGAAATCTTGGTGAGAGATTTTATTGGTAACAATGAAATAGTCACAGATGTAGTGGTCAATGAAATCTAAATTTTAGGATCAAAGGCTTAATAAGTATTAACAAATCTCTTAATCTGAGTTGGTAATTCTTGAACTTGATAATGCAATCAAGTTCGAGGTTGAATACTTGTTTTAATTTCTTTCAAGTTTATTGAGTTAAAAACTTTATTAAGGACCATGTCACGTAGCAAAAGTTTTATTTGTTTATGACAGATCAGAAGGTAATTTCTTTTTTGATTTAGATATTTAATAGATCAAAAATAAATTTACTTCAACTTATATGTATGCAGAGATTCAATAAATTTAAAATTAGTGATTAACCTACTGAGTGTAACCCAGCAGGAAACTAGAGCTCAAATCTTAATCGAGGCAAAACAATGTGTTCAAATTTCGGTGTAAGAGTTATTTGATATATGTAATATATGTCAAAAATAATAAATACCTAATAGAATAGTTGAGATGCGTAGTGCGTACATATACATTCAAATTCCGTCATATTAAAACATAATATTATTGCTGTCAATTTCGAAATAGTAGTAGTTTAAATATATGACTAGAATTACAGTACTTTAGTTCATGTGTCTTTTCCTAGAAGAGATTAACTAGATGGGGATTGGTTGAGCATGAATCAAAATACAGTATCTAAAATGACCAGCACATGCATGATATATGAAGACAAGAGTGGTTAAACACATACAAACAAAAACACAAAAGAACCCAAAATGACTTGTCCATAGATTATAAAATTTCCTAGTAGCTCCCCTGTATCATTTTTTTTTTCACCCAATGTTAGATACATAATTATATATATTGTAATTCGATTAAATTCTTATTCGTCGAAATATTTTTAACAAAAATAATTTTATATTTAACGCTTGAATTCGAGATTAAGGGGTACTGACTACTTCACCCAACCCTTATTGGTAGCTCAACTGCATCTGATATCATCATCTAGTAGTGCGCTATTTGCAATTTAAAGCTATAAATTTTCCTTAATGACGGTAGAAAGACTTACTATATGATTACACAAATTTTAACTAATTGTGTATATAGGTCTCCATATTATACATGAGATTTTTCTTTCTGGGTTACGAGGTAAGGGGTAAGAGAGGGGCTAGTATGTTATAATCTACTTCCTCAGGTCCAAAATAAATCATTTTTTTTGTTGTTTTCATACATATTAAGAAATTTATTTTTTAATATTAATTAGTAATGAAATTGACCATATTAACAT
Source organism: Nicotiana benthamiana (assembly GCA_034376525.1). Lineage (NCBI taxonomy): Eukaryota > Viridiplantae > Streptophyta > Magnoliopsida > Solanales > Solanaceae > Nicotiana > Nicotiana benthamiana. Next base: position 40,670,079 of record CM067339.1, on the reverse strand, counting down.
TTACTATCTCTTTACATAAACATTCCTAATACATATTCCAACATTATTTACTCCGAGGCAATATAGAAAAAAATAATTTATTTATTTTTAAAATCTAGAAAATTACTTATTTTGAATCACAAAAAAAAAACCAAAAAATTATGTATTTTGGACTAGAGAAAATATCAAATTACATTTTGCATTATAAGTAGATACAACAATAATATATATTATTCCTTTTGCACTAAAAAGAGAATATTATAATGGTCAGGGTCATAATGATCACAGTCACCATTTGAGATTTTAGGGAAGTGGGGAATCTCTATACTTTCCCATAGTATAGTTATATCCATCCATTCGTTTTATTCATTCAAAATAATTGTGATTACCCAACAAATTCCTTCCACCTTTAAGCAGCTGCTGATGTCCACCATGATGACTATAATGTCAAGGTAAGGTTTCATGTCTGATTTTGTATTTTTAATGATTTTTAAATTTTTATATTTGAAGTCAAAAAAATATTTTATCTGGTTTCATTTTATATGATAATATTACTACTAATTTGCTATCATGTAGTTTTTTCTTTCTATGGATTTTAAAAATACTTAATAAACATTATAATATAAGAATTATAATTTCTGGTGCATTTGATGTATTTTAAAAATGAATTTTTAAAATTAAAGATTCTATTACTGAATCCATATATAAATTTTTAATGTTATGTGTGCTATCCCTTTTTGAGAAAAGTCACCAAAGAAAAAAGGGGCCCTAATCTGACTCTATATGACGTGTGACAATTTTGATTATAAATTATTCACTTTGCAATTTGTGATATGTACAATAAAAAATCGACACAATTATTGAGTTGGTGCTGTCCAATAGGAACTTTAATATGATTATATAATATATATCGTGTGGTACACGAGTTCTAATTAATAATGACACCGTTTGACAAAATAATAGTTATCTGCTTTCTCATCTAACAATTTACATGTGATTAATACTATACAACATCTATTCATGCAAGTCCAACTCAAAATTCACCTCTCGGTTTCAAAACACATAAAAGGGTTTTGAGTCTTTTGACATTGATTCAGCTTTCTGTGACACACTGTTTTCGAGAGGCACAAAAACAATTAACGAGGAAATTATTCGTTTCTTTTTTCAAAATGATTGCTTTTTTCTTATAAAGTGTTTACATAATATCACAAGATTCTTAATTAAAAAATTTATTTTCGAGCTCTTAGAATACAAAATATTTTGATAGGGAGTGTCTTACCCCTTTTAGTCAGGCTACCTAGCGCAAAATTAGATTAGAGTCATGTGTTTGTCCTGATTTTTTTTATTTTTTGAAGGAAAAAATAACATATTTACTATAATTTTATTTTCTTTTTCTTATAAAAAAATTATAAATCTCTTATATTTGGCTAGTCCTTTTTATTGGACGAAAAGATTTTGACTTCTATTACTACTAGAAATTTGATAAAAACTAACTAAAGTCGGCCGACCAACTTTGGTAGGTCAAAAAATCGGCAAACTTTGATCAGCCAAAAAATCGATCAAAGTTGAACGGTTTTCAAAATATTTTATTTTTAAATTTTTTTGTTACTAAACCGATCAACTTTGGTCGATTTTCTATAGCGCAGTAATGCAAGAAACTATTTTTGAGTCTCGCGAAAGTTATTTTGAAGAAACCAACCTACTTTGGTCGATTTTTTATTTAAAATAAACTAAAACTAATATTTAAAAAACCGACCAAAATTGGTCGGTTAATTAAGCATGTCATTTTAAAAAACCAACCAACATTGGTCGGTTTTTTTCATGCGAAAATATAATTAAAGTATATAAATCAAATAAAAGACAATCTAAACGCAAAATGCACCAATGATTTAGTGGTAGAATAGTATCCTGCCACATTACAGACCCCGGTTCGATTTCCAAATGGTGCATTTTTTAATTACATAAATAAAAAACCGACTTTGGCAATATTTTTTTCGAATTTAATTGACCGACTAAAGTTGACCGGTAATTTCCGACCAACATCCCTTCCGGCCTTCAAAATACCCTCCACACGTAAATGATCGCGTTTTGGATGGTTATTGGCCATTACCAACCAACTTTGGTTGGTGTATTTGGACAGTTTTGCCTGGATTTCTAGTAGTGTATAAGTTAAGGATCATTCCTTATTATTCAGTGGCATCCACAATGTAGTCCCTAATAAGTTTGAGAGTATTGTTAAGGGGGAGAATTTCAGGACAAGCGATAGTATGCCACTTTTATTTGCCTCTTTGTGAGTTTGTTTTCTCCATGTCTTGTACTCTCTTTTATATAGCGGATTGTTCATCTCCGCCTGTGAACGTAAGTCAGCTGACCGAACAACGTTAAATGTTTGTGTCTCTTTTGATATATTTCTCTTCTGTTATTTAATTTATCGTCGTTCAAAATTTACTTTGTTAGCTACCGCATGACAAATGATTATTTTGATCATCCTAACAATTAGAATCGGAAGAGTGACTTGAAATACCAGATGATTAAACTAGAAAAATAATATCTAGTATAATATTCAGATTAGTAATTAACTTAATATAGCTAGAAACATGTATCACGAATCACATGTTACTATTCTTCTTATAAACACGAATCACATGGTCGTCGTCGCTCCAATCTTATTAGATGTCTCACGTTCGAACTATGAAAATGAATAATCCTTTGATAGAACACGCTTTATCTCTTTAATGATGAGCCTATCGGACATATCCAGATTAATTGTGTCAAGTGAACTTCAGAAATAGGATATTAAATTAAAAAAGAGAGCTTATATCTAAATATGGAAATGGAAACATACACCTGGATATGCGAGTGGGTAATTTAATTGTTACGAGTACATGAAAAGTCCACACTTTAAATTATTTGTTTGGCCCCTCAAATGCACATGTTTGAAGTTTTGTCAACACCTATTTCTTTGGTCAGGATATCTAGCTCTCTCATTTGGTACTACACTAGTCAGGCACATATGAGCTGAGATTGAGTACCATTTAATAATTGATACTATATTTTTTTGTTTGATACAAAATTAGTCAGGCAAATATGAGGTGATATTGAGCACTATTTGACTGAGGAAATGAATTGAATGGTAGTTTCCATTTTCAGTTAAGTACTCACTACTGTATGGGTCAAAACTTGACCTCGTGATAATGAATGAGATCGACGTGTTTATTAAAGTCTATTTATGGCTAATAAATAGTATAGCTATCTATTCACAAGATCATCGGGTAGTTATCCAATTTGACAATTAAAGCCACGGTTTGACCGCCCACATGAGGGCGTCTCCTCTATGTAGTCCCAACTCCTCGACACCAGCTGGCAGATTTCCTTGCTATAAATACTAACAGAAAGAACCCTAAAAGGGTGATGCTTCTTCTTTTTCACATCTACTTCTAAAAGAAGGGCTAATACATCATTGGAAGGCTCTGAACCTCTCCATGGAGAGACAGACCAAACCAATATCATTAATAAAAAATCTTCACCATCTTCCCTTTATCTAATATCTGTTGCCTCTTATATCTTACTCATTTGGTCTTTGGATTTATTACGACATGATATGATTGGCCCTCCATTCATTTCGATTGTTTTGTGCTTATAAAGCGAATGAAAACTTTGAGCTAAACAACTACTCTAGCATAAAAAGCTTATTCGCCTCGTTTATAGCCAAATTTATTTTTGGTCAAAAGTGATTTTTTTTAGAAAAGCACTTTTGGCCAAAAACTTGAGACGTTTGATCAAGTGTTTTGAAAGAAAAAAGTGCTTTTGAGGAGAAACAGAAGAAGTTTTGGAGAAGTAGAAAAAAATAGTTTCTCTTCAAAAGCACTTTTTTAAAAGCACTTTGAGAAAAATGTACTTAGAAGTTGGTTTTTAAAGCTTGGCCAAACATTAATATCTACTCAGAAGTGCTTTTCAAATTAATTAGTCAAACACAATTATTTCTCACCAAAAGTACTTTTGAGAAAAAGCACTTTTGAAGAAAAATATTTCTCAAAATAAGCTGGTTTTTTCAATTTGGCCAAACGGGCTATTATAATGAATGAACATAAAAAAATAAAGTGATTCTTTTTTTTTCTTAAATGCATGCTTAATACCTTTTTATAATTTATTAAAGTGGTTATTGAAGATTAGTTACATTTTGTAGGTGGTGGTTTCAGCTGTATTTGTAAGTTGATAAATATCTTGATTTTATGCAGTAGTCGTGCTATTATGCGTCTATTATGTGGTATAATTAAAGGTAGGAACTCTTGGCCACAATAATATTTCGGAAAGCGGAATTATGGATGCTTTTGATATTGGTTTTAGAGCTTTATTTGAATTTAGCATTTTTGGAAATGAATTATTTATACTATTTATAATGCGCCATATTCTCTTGTTCTATTTATTTTAAAATGGTTGAAAAATAAACTCTTAAAAGCTAGTAATACTACAAGAAATCCGACAAAAATCGACCAAAAAAAAACGACCAAAGTTTGTCAGTTATGACCAATTACCGATCAAAACGCGACCATTTACGTGTGGACGATATTTTGATGGTCGGAAAAGAATAACTACCAAAGTTGGCCGAAAATACCGACCAATGTTGGACGGTCAATTAAATTCAAAAAAAAATTACAAAAAAAAAACCGATCAAAGTTGGTCGGTATGTTAATTATGTAATCAAAAGATTCACTATCTGGGATTCGAACCAAGGTATGTATTGTGGCAGCATACTATTCTACCACTAGACCATTGGTGCATTTTGTTTTAAGATTGTCTTTTTTTATTTTAATTTATATTCTTTAATTATATTTTCGCATGAAAATGACCGACCAAAGTTGGTCGGTTTTATTAAAAAATAAAATTATCGACCAATGTTGGTCGATTTTTTAAAATGGCCGACCAAATTTACCGATCAAAGTTTGGTCGGTATTTTTAATATTAATTTTTATTAATTTTAATTAAAAAACCAACCAAAGTTGGTCGATTTCTTAAAAATAAATTTTGAGGGACTCAAAAATAGTTTTCCTTATTTTTACACCAAAGAAAACCAATCAAAGTTGGTTGGTTTTGTAAAAAAAAATTAAAAATAAAATATTTTGAAAACCGACCAACTTTGATTAGTTCTTTGGCCCTTTTTTTGACCGGTCAAAATTGATAGATTTTTATTGATCGATTTTTGCCAAATTTTTAATAGTGTAAATTTTTAGAAGGATGGGGTTAAAAAGTTAAGTGGTAGGGGTTTGAGAAAAAAATCTAAAGGATTTTTGGGGGTTATGGCAGACACCAAAATTGCCACCATCAACGGTTCACCATCATAAAGCATTTCATTATTTTCATAACTTTATTCAAGCCCCCACCCTCATCCCACCTTTTTTGCCGTTCGGTGTCTGCTAATCGTTTTAGGGTCTGACTCGTCCGAATTCGTATTAGAAGTTTCACTTACAACAGGTAAAATGGTTATATCAAAAACGATTTCACATAAAGAACCTAAATTCGAAATCTCTTAATACGAGTATTTATCGCTCAACCACAATTTTGGACGTTACTCCCACCCCTACCTAGTTAAAAGGCAAGGTGGATTTTGGGTCCATATTCTCGTAAAAGCAGGAGGATGGTATGGACATCATTTCCTTAAATCTTTTCTTTTGCCTATTTTTTTTTTATATTTTTCCTTTTGTTCTTCTTTCTTGTTTTCTGTTTTGATTATGTAGCTGCAATCGTCATCCTCAATAAAAGAGGCAAACAACGTGTGCCACAGGTGTTTTGGGAAAAAAGAATTCTTGAGAATAATTTATGTTTGAAAAATATTTTGCCGTATGTAGTTGAAAAGTGAATAGTTTTTTCTCATGAATAATATTTATTAAAGAACGCAAATAATAGTATCTAAGTAATGGCTCGAGCAGAATATGAATTTAAATTGTTAATAGTTACGATGAATATGAAAGAAAATAACTCTCATTCAAAAATTATAAAAATTATTTTCTCCAATATAGTGAAAAATGATTTATATTTAAAAAAAAAATTACGATCATACACTTTTATATTTCAATAATATTTTCAATTATGCAATTCGCTAACACTTTCATTTACCGGTAAAAGAATAGGAGTACTTATCATTAGGGGTGTACAAAGGAAACCGACAAACTGCACCAACTCGATAATCCGAGTCAAATCGAGAAAAAAAAACCCGACTATAGTTTGGTTTGACTTGGTTTGGTGTTGGAAAAAAAACCCGACCATAATTGGTTTGGTTTGGTTTTAACTAAAGAAAGTCAAACCGAAACCAAACCAACCCGTTAGATATATAAATTCTTTAGATATATTTAATATATAAATATACTTATTGTAATGTAATTTATAAATATTTTTAAAAAAATTTCATAATTCTATCCTTTAAGGTATTATTTCAAGGTTGGACTTAGAACTTTTGAATGCTCCAATAAGTTTTACAGTCATTAAATATCAGTAAATTAAATAATACTAACAATCAATACTAATGCTAACAAAAGACATTCAATTCAATATTACGAACGGGAAAGTATTGGATATCTATTTTTATTTTGCAATAATTTAGATAAAAATGCATAACCTATTTTTATTTTGCTTTAGCTTTTAGTCATGTAATAAATACTTCCTTATTAGTCTACTTATTCTAGCATGACTTAGTGCTTTTAGATTATGTTTATTTTTATTATGACTTTTTAATTTAGCAATATTTATATTACTTAATTTTATTGTCTTTATTGTTGAATAGTTTAGGATAATATCATGACACACCTCATATTTTATATTATTTTCTTGAAAAATACTTTATATAGTAGTATCTTACTAGGATTAAAGAAATATTTTGAACATACGTTATATATTTTGTTCTAGGAAGATTTTACCGGGAAAAAAAAATCGAAAAAACCCGAATAATCTGAAAATCGAGAAAACCCGAGAAAAACTGATATTGAAAAACTCGAGTTTTATTGTTTTGGTTTGGTCTTTAGATTTAATAACCCGACACAATTAGTTTGATTTGGTAATTGTAAAATCCGAACCAACCTGGCCTATGTACATCCTACTTATTATAATGGCAAAGAGAAGGAAAGTAAGATCATCTAAAATTGTATCGTCCTAAAATAGCAGACAAACATTGATTTATTAGGATTTCAAATAACAAAATATTTAGATATTTTTTGGCCATGAATTTTAAGAAATTTTTATCAGAAAAAATTAAAAATAATATTTATTCATGGAATATAATCAGTTTTTTTAAAAAAATAACAAAAAAATGTCAAGTTGCCAAAAACCGGTTTAGGGCCATTTTGGGGAAATAATTTCTTCCTCTCATAAAATTCTAATTTTTTATCAAATAAAATGCATGCTCAAACACAATTTTAACTTTTCAAAATTAATTTTAATACAACTTCAAAAGTTCTTTTTAAATTTCAACCAAATCTATATCCAAACGTTAGCTTAGTATCACTTGAGCACTTAACATATTGTTAGAAATAAAAAAGTCATTTATTAGTTTTGCTAAATTTGTTTTTGGTACTCTTTTTCAGTTTCTTTTTGGGTGAGTATTATATTAGCATATATTATGATGATGGTGATATATCGTAGTGGTAAACAGAGTATCTGAAAAATCTCCCTGCCTAAGGGAACTCAACAAAAGCGCCAAGTGTCGAAACGACAACGTTAGGTGACCAGGATTCCAAGGTCGCAGCTCTGGTGATTATATTTTTCACTCTTGGAAAGGTTAAAGAGGTCCTGTTGGGGTCCCACGGAGAAGGAAAAATAATGAACCCTTCACGCAAGTTATAAGAAAAGACACTTTCGAAAGGAAATAAATAAGCTGACATTTTTTTAATCTAATTAAATAATTAATTTTAAGCCGTGAATCCGCTAAGGTGCATCTTTTTCATTAAAAATAATAACAACAAAAAAATAATTAAGCAAAACTTTACAAATGGAATATGAAGAGTATAATGTTTATGCAGATCGTACCTTAGAGGCTGTTTCGAACATACCCTCAATTCAAGAAAAGATAATAAAAAAATCGTAGCAACAAACACTAACAATAGGATATTTGTTATAAACTAAAGCAAAAGACAAGAACAATAGAACAAGAACAATAGCAATAGAGAGAAGAGTAGAGAGAGTTCTTCTTATTGAGTTGAGAGGGGTACCAAGGGATGATTTACAATGGTAGGGGGCACCTCTATTTATAGGGGAGAGGAAGATTTAGCTACCACTAATAGAACTCTAAAATCTCTCTAATTAAATACATTAAAGACATTCACCTTAAATAGAAGTGTAAGAATCTTCTATTTCATAACACTCCCCCTTGAATGTCTATTCAATGATGTGCCTCATAAAACCTTAAAACCAAAACCCAATGGGAAAAATTAAAGTAAGGAAAAAGAGTACACATGTTTGAATATGCGCCTATTGGTTGCCTCGTTAAAAACCTTGCAAAGAAAACCCAGTGGGAAAAAACCTTGTAAGGGAAAAAGAGTGCAACGCGCATTGACTCCCCCTAATGAGTACATCGATTTATATCCTTGAGCATTTGCATTCCAATCTTGTGCATCATCTTCAAAACGATCTTTGATAGACGTTTGACAAATCAACCATATTGACTTGAATAAATATTCCGCACCTTGAAATCATCATTCTTGATAGATATGAACATCTTCATATAATGTCATGGAATAACTTTTCAATATCTCCATAGATGCATTCTCAATGTCATCATGCTTATAGTTATGGCAAGATACATATGTACACAAATTGTACTAAGGATGTGGTACTTCAGGACCAAGGATTGCATATGCTTCAAGCAACTTAAATCTTTCAAGTTAAGTCATGTAAGTCACATAATAAACTTTAGCTGCATATCAAGCTTTCATTAGTGATACTAAACAAATAAGATATCGAAAACTGACTATACATACCTTTGACTTTTATCTTTCAAGCATTTGAACTATAGGTTCAAAACTACATGTCTTTCATATGGAATCAATTCTTCTTGAATTGTATCTCTTCCATTTAGTTACTTTCTTTGAGTCAGCAAATGCGTATAGCATGCTTTGCAATATGTTGCAATTGCATTTCCCTTTTATGAACTACAGGTTCATATCATGATATTCGGGGATATACATATACAAATGAAAATTCATCCCATGTAACCTTTTCTCAAGTGTTTATCATGTCTCCCCCTCATGTTAGTAAAGCTAACTTGTTTCCTCAACTTTGGGAAATCATCTTTGTGCATTATGTCAATATACACAGCACCTTAATATAAGATGAAATTATTTGGTTCCTGACCCTGAACCACTTGTGAGGGGAGAATATACTCTCGTATACGACTTATATCAAACTGATATATATATAACTTAGTTCTTATAAGAAACAGTTTAGCTATTAAGTGGCAGCACTCAATAATTATCTTGCTAAACCAACTTTAATATAAATCAACTTATCAAGATGAACTGTCTTGAGTAGAGAATCTGGAAACTATGCTCGAAGTTAGATTACTGAGCGATTTACCTCGCAAGCACTGCCAGGCTGCGGGTTAATAACAATGGCACATGTAACCATATCATAGATGCATCATATGTGGTATACATGGCAGGTGAATGGGCCCATATTCACCTTTGATATTTCCAGAATTTAGGGGCTTCAACCCGAACTCTTTAGTTGGTCAGTTCATTAATGAGAACAAGTGATACAAGAGTATTCGTAAAGAACTTTCTAGTTCTGTAATATTCACCTATGTGAATTTGCACATCATACTTAAAATGAGATGGCTAACATAAATTATCAATATTGGTAAACTTCAAATTTACACCATGACATGTGCACTTATCAATAAACTTCGAGTTTATTATGACATGGCTTTATATACCAATAGATATCCACTTTATTGTGGCATTCTTTCGTTTGTGTAGTACAAACTGGAGAACAAAGCGGGTAGCTTTTCATATACAAATTACCCCGCTACAAGTTGTAGTAATAGGAGAATCAAAGCCTTCCTTTATTTATAGTCTCAATATAATCAATCGCTTTCGCGTGTACTTTGGAAACTGAATAAGTTTCTTTGAGACTTACTACAGCACAATACTCAATTGTGTTTCTCCAACATAGTAATAATTGGCTCTTCGAGAGCTCTCAATTAATTTTGTACTACCACAGACTGAGGTTCGAGATCCTCACATTCTTGCATTCCGTATTTTCAAGAGTCTCAGGCTCAATAGATTCTTCGTGAATCTCGGAATTAATCAAATCATGAGCGTCCTCATGTGATTCTTTCATAGTGTCATTTAGATCGTTCTTTTTCCTCTTTCTAGGATTTCGATCTTTGGAACCTAATGGTCTGCCACGCTTCTGGCGTGCATTTGACTCATTGGATATGACACTAGATTTTTGTCCAATTGGGACTTCAATACGGATCGGAACATTTTCCGCGTGAATGTGGGATTTCGTTATCCTCTTCAAGTCCGTAAATGCGTCAGGCATTTGATTTGCTATTCTTTGCAAATGGATAATCTTTTGTACCTCTTTCTTTCAAATAAAGGTATGTGGATCAAGATGAGATAATGATACATTTTTCCACAAAATTTCCCATTTGGTTTCACCGACTTTTCCCCCTAATTTTGGGAAAAGTGTCTCATCAAATTGACAGTCTGCAGATAGTGCAGTGAACAAATCTCCTGTCAATGTTTCGAGGTAGCGAATAATGGAGGACGATTCATACTCAACATATATTCCTAACCTTCTTTGCAAACCCATTTTGGTGCGGGATGGCGGTGCTACAGGCACCTATACTGCGCATCCAAAGCTTCTTAAATGGGATATATTGGGTTCATGACCCAAAACCAATTGCAATGGGGAATATTTGTGTCAATTCGTCAGTCAGAGACGAACTAGCATTGCTGCATGCAACATGGCGTGACCCCAAACCGAAGTGGGCAGCCGACGAACTAGCATTGCTTCATGCAAAATGGCGTGACCCCAAACTGAAGTGGGCAGCCGACAAACTAGTATTGTTGCATGCAAAATGGCGTGAACCCAAGTCGAATCGGGCAGCCGACAAACTAGCATTGTTGCATTCAAAATGGCGTGAACCCAAACCGAAATGGGCAGCCTCGTTTTCATGAAGAATTCAAGATTATTCTCATCTATTGTCTCAATCTGATATCCATTTTGAATGATATCCTTAAAACTCAACAAGTTCTTCTTAGACTTGGAGGAGAACATTTTGATTGATATCATTAAAACTCAACAAGTTCTTCTTTAGACTTGGAGGAGAACATTGCATTCTCTATGATTAACGTCATGCCTTTGGGCAGAGTTACAATTGCTCTTCCGGAGCTTTCAATCAATTTACTACTTCCATAGATTGTAGTAATGTTTGCCTTACACAATTACTCTTCTTTTCTTTGAGTATTGTATGTGTAGTACATGAATCAACTAGGCAAATACTTTTACACTTGGACGTTGGTCCAAGTTCGCATTGTGAGATCTCCATATTTGCTATCCCATAGTTTAACATACAAAAGAAATACATAAATATAAGTATAAACAACTTCAATTCTTTTGTTTCGCGTTTAAACAGCGTTTTGGGAAGCAGTTATTTAGGATATTCGAATATTGTATTCTAATATTCGAATATAATGCCTTGCGGAAAAAATAATACTTTAATGCGAAAAATATTAGATATTCGAATATTTAAGCACATATTCTAATATCTTGCCAGATATTCGAATATAGGAATTCTGATATTCGAATATCTGGCCCAGATATTCGAATATCAGACTCTGATATTCGAGTATCTGGCCTGGCGGAAAAAAGTTCGTTTTATTGCTAAATATTAGACGATCGACTAGTTTTTAGGTTAGTCGATTACCTCTACTGTACAATAAAAATATTTGAGCATATTGAAACATTCTAAAGGGCTAATACTAACATCATATCATGAATTAACTAATACGAGCTAATGCTAATGACTATTAATTTATTCATTGACTAATACAAGTAGAATCAAACAGCTCCATCTTCTTTCATCATGGTTCCATCACCGATTAGGTGGTCTATCTTTCCCTCGGGTTGCTCAAAGAAGTCTGCCACATCCAGGTGGGTGATATCCTCATTGTCGTCATAGACAAAATTTGTTTCAGGGCCTTTTCTCTTTCGAGATGCTTGATAAAGGTCAACCAAGTGTCTTGGTATACGGCAAGTCCGAGACCAGTGCCCATTTCCACCGCAACGATAACATATAGTTTCTGAACTATTTGCCTTAGGATCTTCTGGACCCCGTTTCTGCTTTCGGTGGTTATCTCTCTTTGGGGGGTGACGGACTTCTTTGGAATTTCTTCCTTGTCCACGTCCTTGGCTTTGACCCCGTTTATGACCGTGATCATGGTCCCTTTTATGTTTGGCATAATGCGAGTGCACCATATCTGCTTCAGGCAGTGGTGTAGACCCAGTTGGTCTATTTTCGTGATTTCTCATGAGCAGATCATTATTTCGCTCAGCCACTAGTAAGAGAGAAATCAGTTCAGAGTACTTCGTAAAGCCTTTCTCTCGGTACTGTTGCTGCAGTACCATATTGGAGGCATGAAACGTTGTAAACGTTTTCTCAAGCATATCGTAATCGGAGATGTTATCTCCACATAGCTTCAGTTTAGAAGTAATTCTGAACATAGCAGAATTATATTCAGAAACGGACTTAAAGTCCTGTAGCCTCAGATGGGCCCAATCATATCGTGCTTGTGGCAGAGTGACCAACTTCAGGTTGTCATATCTCTCCTTTAAGCTGTTCCACAAAACGAGTGGATCCTTGACGGTGAGATATTCAATCTTCAAACCTTCGTCAAGGTGGTGGCAAGAAAATCAAGGCCTTCGCACAATCTTGGGTTGATGCTTTTTCTTTATCTTTGATGGTGTCTCCGAGACCCATAGCATCTAAGTGGATTTCAGCATCCAACACCCATGTCATATAGTTCTTGCCCGAAATTTCAAGGGCAACGAACTTTCTTTTCATAATGTCAGACATACTCGAAAATTAAATTAGGAAGAGGGAAAATACCTTGGATTTTCGAGAATGATACTTGAGACGGTAGAGTCTCGTGCTGATAACGTGTTATAAACTAAAGCAAAAGACAAGAACAATAGAACAAGAACAATAGCAATAGAGAGAAGAGTAGAGAGAGTTCTTCTTATTGAGTTGAGAGGGGTACCAAGGGATGATTTACAATGGTAGGGGGCACCTCTATTTATAGGGGAGAGGAAGATTTAGCTACCACTAATAGAACTCTAAAATCTCTCTAATTAAATACATTAAAGACATTCACCTTAAATAGAAGTGTAAGAATCTTCTATTTCATAACAATATTAAAAAAACAAAGTGAAATACAGCAATCAAACGACGGACAGTAATAACAATTTAAAAATAAAATTCTATCATTAATAGCAGTGTACCATTAAAATAAAAATCTCATATACGAGAGTAAATATTGGTGTCAATAATCTTTTTCATTTATGCGATAGTACCGATTTAATAATAAATTTGTATTACTTTGGATTTAGAAGATTCTTCTCTTTTTCAATTCATTTGCCATTGTCTTAACAAAATTTTTTCCCTATAAAAACAAGACACATGATACTGTATTAATGCAAGGAAGTTTCCTAATTGCTATGTTCATCAATGCTTTGGTACTGTCATTGCTATGTTCATCAAGGCTTTGGTTTTTAATTATTTTTTTTAAAAAAACGAAAATATTAATTAAACGACGGTGGAACAACGACGATACCCAATTGCCATGTCATCAAAGCTTAAATTTGACTTAGACTCTCAACTGACCAGTTGGAGGTGGAGGCGTCTTAAATTTGGTCAATTGAATTGATTCCTCTTAAAATTTACTCTCTCCGTTTCATAACAAGTGTCCAGTTTGCTTTTAACATGCCCATTAAAAGTATTAAATTTTATATAAAAATACCTACTATCACTAAACTACCCCTAATTAAACATTTAATATGAGGAGTAAGAAAACTTTTTAGGGATATGTACATAGGGATTATTTTATAAAAATAAATTGAATTTTTCGTGATTACATAACCGGATACTTATTTTGAACCAAAATAATAAAGCAAACTGGACACTTATTATGAACCAGAGGGAGTAGTTGTAATAATACCAATTATCATAATATTGTAGATCTCAAATTGAAATATATATTAATGCAGAGATTGTCATGTATGTGTTAGCAACGCAGATATTATAGGGTAAAGATTAATAAGCGTGAGTTATTATGCATTGATGAAAAGAAGTGTTTATCTGTTTGTTTTTAAAAAAATAATTTCAAAATAATAATTAAATCTTTTGCGTAATATATATGCATGTATTGGTAACAGCCTCACTGGTCGTTTTGCTTTTTAGAATTTTGTTCCCCCTAAATAAGACTTTCTACACTTGCTTACTGATTTATGACTTGCGGGGGTGGTTGATTCGGGATTTGGAAGAGTTCAAGTTGAAATCGGAACAATTGGTTCCTTAAGGTTGGCTTAAAAGGTCAAGTTTAACTTCAGTCAATAATTTTTTAGTAAACAAATCCGGACTCGTATTTTGACGGCCCAGAGGATCCATAGTAAAATATGAGACTTTGACGTATCCCCGAAATCGAAATCTGAGATCCCTAACCTGAGTAATGAATTTTTGTTAAAAATTATTAAACTGAAAATCTAAGGATTTAAGCAAATTAAATAATATTTGATTATGTCGGTATCGGGCCCATATGTTGATTCCGGAGTCTGGTACAAGTCCAATATAACATTTAAGTCGTGTCTGTCAAATTTTGTGAGAAATGGGACTGATTTTATGTGTTTCGGACGTTCGATTGTAAAAATAGGAATTTCAAATGTTCTTAAGGATATCTTGTGTTTTGGTGTTAAATCCGTAATTTTAGATGTTATTTCAGTGATTTGGTCGCACGGGCAAGTTTGTATGATGTTATAAAACTTGTTTGAGTATTCGGTATGTATCCCCGAGGGTTTGGGTGAGTTCCAAACGTACGTTGGGAGTAAAAACACTCCAGTTTTCCTGGTGTTTCCGGGCAGTGTTGCAAGTAACGCAAATGCGAGGAATTGTTCGTATTTGCGATGACCACATTTGTGAGGAAGGCTTAGCAATTGCGAAAAAACCAGAGTTTGGCAGTCGTCGCATTTGCGACTTTTTGTTTGCATTAGTGAACCCAACAGGGACCATATTCGCAACCCTTTGGTCGCATTTGGGACCTTTACAGAGGAATACCCGGGTTCGCATTTGCGATAGTTTTGTCACTATTTCGACCTTCCCATCTGCGAACCTGTTGTCGCAAATGCGACATTAGAGACATGGACACAACTTTTTGAAACGGGACTTAGACCATTTATTTTATTCCACTTCTACACTTGCTAGATTTGGGAGTTTCCTAAGAGGGAATTTTAATCTGGCATTATGAGATAAGTTATTTCCACTTAATGTGAGTTTGCTACTTGTATTTTGGGTAGATTAACACATAAAAATTAGTGAAAATCGTGGGATTAGAGTAAAACCTAGGGTTTTGATAAAAATAAGATCTAACCACGAAATTTGTTATGTAATGGAGTAAAAATCTTATATTCTCTATCCTTAGGTTATGGGTAATAACTTTCTTCCAAATTTTCCGGAATCCGGGCACGGGAGCTCAGGAGTGAATATTAGGAACTTGGTATTTAGGGTTGAGAAATTACTCTAATAGCTAGAATATGAACTCTTGAGCTTGTATTAACTAGTTCTTACCCCAATTTGATTAGGTTTGTATTGTTCGACTCGGAATTGAGAGTTTTAAGCACGTTCTTGAGTTTGGAAGTAAGTTTTTGAGAAAGGTGAGTCTCCTTTCTAACCTCGTAAGAGGGAAATAAATCTCTAAGTGAATTAAATAAATGTTATGACTATTTGTAGGGGGTACGTACATATGTGGCGACGGGAGTCTGCGTAGCTACTATTATATTAATTGTTCTGGTAGTTTAGGACCCGTATCATGCTATACATGCAAATGCTTACATTTTTACTTGCTATTGAGATCACTTAGGACATGTTATGAATTATAAATAAATATAAACGAATGAACACACTTACTCGAGAACTTGTATGAATTTATTTGGCTGTAAATGCGCCTACTTGATAATAATTTCTATCTGTGGATCAGGTCGATCACCTCATTAGAAATAGGTGCATCTATGGCTTGCAACATTCAAGCTTCTGGCAGTGCACAATTATTATATATAGGACCGGATCATACGACCTCGGCATAATGTGCGCATGTTATTTATGTGGAATTTATCCATGTTTTACTCTGTTTAAATGCTTGAAATACAAATTATTATATAACATGACTGAAATGGATATATAGTTCTCCTTGATTCCGAGATTTGTTATTATATTCATGCTATCTATGCTTAGCATAATCCTTAAATATTATTAATATTGATCTTAGTAAGTGCCAACTCTACCTCTCATCACTACTTCTTCAAGGTTAGACTGAATACTTGCTGGGTATATGTTGTTTGTGTACTCATACTATACTCTTGTACTTAACTATACAGGATCTGAGGCATGTGCATCTAGTTACAGCTCTGGCGCGCGTTCGTGATTCCTGATTGAGATCTCACAGTGAGTTTCCCCCTTCTGAGCAGTTCGGCAGCATGCCAGAGTTCTCTTTTTTTGTTATTGTTATGTACAGTCTATTCTATTTCAGATAGTAGGATAACGATATTTTGTACATTCTACTAGTTGCCCTAGTACTTGTGACACTAGTTTCTGGCACACACTTTAGACTATTATTTTGCGAGGTATTTATTTTATTACAAACTTGTTAATTATCAATTGTTTAAATGCTTAACTATTAAGTAACCCATGTGATGCGTTGGTAAAATAATGAGGACTTACTAGTTGATAGGGTTGACTTGCCTAACAACGATGTTGGGTGCCATCACGAGCTACAATGAAATATGGATTGTGAAAATATGGTATCATTGCACTAGGTTCACGTAGGTCTCACAAGTCATGAGTAAACCTAATAAAGTCTTGCAGATCGGTACAGAGATGTATGTATCTATCTTAGAGAGGCTATAGGGTGTTAGGAAACTACTCTTTATTCATCTTCTATCGTGCAAATGATGGTAATACAAATTTTCTTCTTCTATTATCTCACAGATGGTGAGGACGCACACGACAGATGTTCCAAACCTGGGAGTAGATGCCCCCCAGTTGCTAGAGATCGGGGGAGAGCACAAGCCCAAGGTGGTGGACGAGGTCATCCCAGAGCTGCCCCAGTTGCACCACCGGCGAATCCTGCGGGGGATTGTATCATTAATGAGCTGGGTGAGGTGCCCGCAGCTGAGCCTACCACGATGGAATTCATGACAACACCAGATTTCTAGGAGTTCATGGGACGTATGTTGCGTTTCATGTACACTATGATGGAGGTTGGTTTATTTCTAGCAGACCCAGCCATATCTCAGGCGGGAAGGAGAGCACATACCCATACTGCCCAGGATCCTGGTCATGCAGCTATAGTGTATAAGACTCCAATCGCACTACTCGTGGAAGGGGCTCAGCCAGTTCTTGCAGTGGTACCTGAGCCCAGAACGTCTGTGAATGAAAATCCATAGAGGTCATTGGATAGATGGACTAGGCTACACCCTCCCATCTTCGGAGGAGAACGTCCTGAGGATGCTTAGGATTTCATTGATAAGTGCAGGGACAGACTGCACAACATGAGGATATTGGAGTCTCATAGGGTTTACTTCGCTACATTCCAGTTGGAGGGCAGGGCCTGTAGATGGTGGCAGTCTTATGTCCTTGGCAGGCAGCGGGTTCCCCTCCTATTACTTGGGGTCGGTTCACATAGCTTTTCTTGGATATGTATATTCCACCCTCTGAGAAGGAAGAGTTGCGGTATCGGTTTGAGCAGCTTGAGCGGGGTCAGATGTTGGTGGCCGACTATGAAGCAATGTTTTCTGAGTTGTCCTGCCATACGCTAATGATACTTCCTACTGATATAGAGATGGTGTGGAGTTTTGTTTCCGGGTTGCATTCTAGTATTAGGGACTATTCAGAATATAAAGCACAATATCTCTTCCCCCTTTTGGCATCATCGAAAAAGTTGTATAAACATAATGTGATTCCCATAATTTTAATATTTATTCATGGCCACAGGGCAACTACAAATGCAATCATGGATTAATCATCAGTAATCAACCAAACATATTCAATATATCAAGGAAATATAAACAATCAACAAGAGCAAAAACAACAAACTCCATTGATAGAGAATATGATTATGCACAATCCGCAAAAAGAAACAAAAACAGTCAAAACGTGAGCAAACAAGAAAAATCTCTAATCTAGGTCACTGAAAGGTCTAGACAAGGTTCAGGAAATGAAGGCTAAAGAACATAAGGCTTGGAAGAACTAGAGGGTTGGTCTTGTCTTGGAGAAGGTGCAGCATATCTTGAAGAATGACATTATTCTTCTCCTTTTCCTTTGTGAGCTCAGTTATGAGAGCATCTCTCTCAGATTCAACCTCTGCTAAACGAGCCTTCAGTCTAGCTATCTTAGCATCCTTTACCACACTGTCCTATATTAGAGCTCCGACCTTGGTATTGATAGGTGTCTTTTTAGATGAACCAGGTTCATTGAGAATAGCATTGACCTCATAGTACAAGTGTCGACGCTCCCTCTTTCCATATCGCGGACGGGTGGGTCTGGAAATCGGGTATACGACATTAACTCTTTATTCTTTTGTGAGAATTGGGTAATGGAGTTTTGGAAACTCGCCACCTAATGATGATAGTGCATTAGGACACTTTAAAGAGATGAAGAGTTTTGAAGAAAGTAAACAAGAGTTCGGGTAAGGTCTTAGAGATTATCTCGAGGGGAAGGTGTTAGGAACCCTTCAAGATCCACTAGTGTGGTTCCTGCCCATGCTATAATTGTGACTTTAAGAATATAGAAGAAGCAAGTAAAATTTGCACATAAGGATCACAAATAAGTTTGAAAACTTAAAGAAAGGAAAGGAATACAATTTTTTTAGGAAAAACGGATTGTTTGAAGAAAAACATAATTTAAAGAATACATGTACAAGAAAAGGGGAAGGGGGTCTTAGGTTTATAAAAAATCTGGATCACATCAATGCAATATCCAGCAATCACTCATCAAAAGAGGGGTCGCACGTGATATTAGCGCACCTGTCATCATATCCATATTCTACCCTTCCCAACCCATTAAGGTATTTAAACGTGATTAGTCTCGTTTACTTATTGCATGCTAGTACCTGTCCAACCTATCATTCCCAGGGTGTTAGGACTTCTAATCCTAAAGGGGGGAAGAAAGGGGTAGAGGCATATATGGAGTTCAAAGGTTAAAATTCTAATTGCGACATACAAAATAAGTAACAAATATAGGGATGAATAAAACAAAATAGGTAAGGCTCAAGTAAACCCCTTAATCAAACAACACTTAGTTTAGCATGTCTTGGCACATACTAATTTGGTCTTTAAATTAAACTTAAATGGAGAACGGATTGGTTTAACATATATATTTAGATAGAAAGTCTGCATTAGGCAACTTGGATCCAATTGTCAGAAATTAAGTTATTTTAAGTGAATGATTTAGAAAGTAATGGTTTCAGAAAGAAGTAGTCTAATTCAGAAGAGTTTTGAAAATACAGTATAGATTGCAGCAAGTTAAAAATGAGTGTTAAAAGAATGTAGGCAGACTGCCTGAAGATAGAAATAGTTGTAAAGAATTTCAGAGAAGAAGGCAGAATTACTTAAGGAAAAGAGCGAACTGCAGAACTATTTTAAAAAGACAAGTTCAGGAAAATCAAAATTTACTAGGAAAACGTTTAGGCAAAATGTTTAAGGAGAACTGTTTTAAAAAAATGCAAAGTTGAAGAACTTAAAAGTATATTGGTTTAAAGGGTTTTATTAAATGATGGAGGTTTTTAAAAACGTTACTGAATTAAGACGTTAAAGACTAGTTGACAGACTGATATTGCTTAAAACCAATTAGTCGAGTTGATAGAAAATCCTATAGGCATGATATCCATATTTAATATTTTTTGGAACTGTTACTAAGCTGATAAAAAGATGATTGTTTAATTGGCCCTATAGCTTGCCTAATGAATATGCAGTCCCTAAAGACAAGATTTCTATATGCATTGATTACATGAACGTTAAAAACCTATAGGCAAGATCTCTAGTGATTTGCAATATGATTAAACAATAAACCTTATAGGCAGAATTTCTAGATGACTTACAACATAATTAAATGTTAAGCCCTATAGCCATGGTATCTAGGTGACTTTGGATCAGAAATATCGAACAATCCTATAGGAAGGATTTCTAGGTGATGTTAAATTATAAACATTGAGCAGACATATAGGCAGGATTTCTAGTAAAAAAAAAGTTAAAATCCTAAAGCATGGTTTCTACCCTTTTGATGCAAGAAAGTAAAACCCCTCCCACGCACGTTTACTATATTCCCCAAATTCTTTAGACAAATTATTACAGGCCAAATGAAAGAATAAAATACATCAAAACTAACAGTTGCATCAAAGGTACCTAAATCAGGCGAAATGCCTAATAATATGTGATTAACAAGTTCTGGATTTCGAGATTTCCAAAGCCTCAACCTGGAGTTCCACCTGAAGAAGCGGTGGCCTTTTAGGAGTCTGATAAAGCTGCCCTCCCATCGGAAAAGACAAAGAAAGGACGGACTACACGAATCAAGAGAAAGCGCTAGAACCGATGTAAGTAAGATCCGCTACAACTAGAAGTCGATCTGGTACCTTCCTCAGGGTACTCAACAACTAGAGTCATCCTTTGAAGAAAGCGTAATAGCTCACTGGTCTAGCTCCATGGCACCGAAAATGTATCAGGGCTCAAGTGATTCTTCGAAGCGACGAGACCTTGAAAGCTGCTTTTTCAAGTGTCAGTAGCGGAACGTTCTGTCAATCGGGGAAGGTTTTTGGTGACAAAACCTGGAGATATCAGAAGTGAGAATGCTGACATGAGTAATGAAAAATCCTGTGAAAAACACGATCGCCTGCCAGTGGAAGGTTTTCTGCGTTCAGTCAATCTACGCAGAGTGAATCGGTCCCTAAGGAAGCAAGATTTTTTTTATTTCCCATTCATCGTATCGACCGACCCAAACCCCGTACCTGTCCCCGATGAAAGTCAGGATGAAACCTGCTTTCATTCAAAACCAACTCACTCTAAGGAAAGGAGAGCTTTGCGAAAGTTTAAAAAGGATTTTCCCGCTCCTGTGCCACCAAAGACGAAAACCCGATTCTAGGGCGAGTGCTCAACCGCGTAAAAGGAAGTCCAGGACCGAATGGCATAATTGTCCGACACTACGTTCCTCGATCTTCAAAGAAAACTGACTCCTCCTACTCCTCCTTCTCCTTTAGGATAGGATCCTCCTTGGCAAACTGAGTTCTCCCCCTGTGGAGAATATCCGTGAGGGAGAGACATGTATACTTCCTTTTTTGGAACATGTTAAGGCTTTATGCTCTAACTCACTGTAGCAACTCTAGGTGTCGTCGCGCCTAAGTTATCATTCTTTTTCCACTGTCTGATTGCAGTAGGGGTTCACGTAGGATGGTTAAGCCAGGAGCAGGACCGAGACTTTGCTTAGTTAATAAATAAGGCGAGATGGAGACCCTGATTTGGACCCTCGTGATCGAGCTTATGATTGTAAAGAACTCTTACTTTGGCCCCTCTCTAGCCAAATCAGCGGCTGATTGCTTTTTCTTGTCGGGGGTTTTGACTTTCCTTCTCTTTATCTAGGGTGTTTCAAAGTTCCAAGGAATTTTGAAGATTCCCTGCATTGCTTACACTCAGGATACCATTTAGAATGAGAATAGTGCAGGGTTGAATAGCCATCCCCCAAGCATCCAAGTTCAGCGGGAGCTCAAGGGTCCCAAAGCATGTCTTACAAGAGAGGGGCATAACTTAGAACTAGGAGTAAGTACAAAGTGAATGAGGAATTGGGGAACCATAGCAAATGGTAGTCATACCCAGCCATAGGTACAAACTGGCACACCCCTGACCATTTGTTTGGATAAAAAAGTTAGGAGTAGACCTTAAAGGTTTGACCTGAGTCTGAATGATGATTAGGACACCACCAGACCCAAGTCAGGCTCAACACATAAAGGGGAAAAGGGAAGTGGGAATTCATTTGAGTTAAGGGGTTCAAAGAACCTAGTTGAAAGTCATAGATAGCAATGTTAAAGTGCTATTCTGGCTGGAACTATACTCACATACAAAGGGATAGAAGGAATGGGAATTCACATAAGCACATCAATGGCAGAAACATTAGGATGGAAAGCATAACAAACTAGGAAATAAACACATAGTGAAGGAAAAGCATAACAAACTAAGAAGTAAACACATAGTGAGGGGACATTATTTAACTAAGAACATACCAGTTGCAAAGTAATAAAACAGCAGAACAACAGAGTAAGCAAAAAGTAAGAAATCAGCAAGAGCTTAAGTTTGCAGCGGAACACTTGAGAGTTCAAGAGAACTCAAGAATATTTCAGAAGGTAAAGGGGAGGAAAGCAAAGTAGAAAGCATAGTGCTCAATACTGAAAAATGAGAAGCAGTGTAATTGAGAGAAAAACTCAGTATTCGAATGTGTAAAAGCCAGTTTTGTGCAGAAACCTTGTGTGTGCAAGAGAGGTCGAGTGTAGAAGTCGTATCTAAGTGTAAAAGAGGTAGGCCATTTTATAGTGCAGAAAACGAGTAAAAAGAAGGCAAGAAAACAATTTTGAGAATCAGTCTCAAAGATTTTCCTTTAGTTAAGGGATTGATTTCAACGGGCAATATAATTAAGGAAAGGGATTAATTTAAAAACCTTTCCAAAGTAGCATAATAGGGGTAAATACACAGGGCATTATTTAAGGAAATAGTTCAACAACATATGGTTTGGACCAAATAAGAAAGACAATTAATTAACAGTTAGTAAAATCAGGGTTTGAGTCTTAGCTCGAATGAATCCAACTAAGAAAAGTGAAGAGGAACTAAATTTAAAGAAAACCATCAAAAATCACTCAAACCTTTTTAAGAAGGACTTGGAATTAATCACAGGCTGGTCGAATGCCTTTTGAAAGAAGAGAATTTGACATATAAAAAGCATACATAGACAAGAGAGAGCTTGACTCTATCTGTAAGACAGGTGTGTGTATCCACTTAGTGAGGAGACAAGACCGGAGAGAGGCACTTCTCCTGTTTTATGAATCCTACAACTCTGCCGGAGCTTCATAGGCGTTTCCCCGTTCCCTAATCAAATGTTTGGATATTAGCTATACTCCGCAATGAGCCAAATGGGCGTATGGCCTTACTAGCAAGAAATCAGAGTAACCAAGAAGGTCAGGTTCATAGACTCAAAGTGAGTCTGATTGAGAGTCAGAGTTCTGAATGGAACCCTAGTTCAAACATAAGGTCGAGCTTGCTAAAAACCCCAAATTCTAGGGTTTCTTACTCGAATCAAATGCACAGACGAGAAAACAACAGATAAAATAGGCTCAATAGTCTCTTTTAGAGACTTAAGAGAGAACGAACAAAGAAAACAGTAGGATTGAAACACAGGGAATTCAATTAGGCGAAGCTTGTCGCTCAAACAGATTCAGAAGAGAAAAAGCAATACATGTTTAGGAAAACAGTAGGTGAAGCATGCTTAGGAAGAACTCGGTAAAATCTGGTAAAGCAAGCAAACATAAAGAACCCAGTAGGAGACACATACAATAGAAATCATGTAGGAAAATATAGTAGAGACAGTCATGCGAGCTTAGTCTAAAAGCAGAGGAAAATACAAAGCATAGAAAAAGAAGCAGAAAATCAGGTTCATGCGTAGTAGAGAAGAAAAACACGAGATAAACACAGATGAAACACATAAAGAAAAGAGAAGAAGAATCAGAAAGTTTTTTCCAGAAATCCTAGTTTTAAAAATCAAATAGTTTCAAAAAGAAAATTGAGGAAAATAATTGAGATATCAAACACAGCACAGATATTGCATAGATATAAGGAAAATTAAATAGAAAAACCTCGAATAGCTTTAGGACTTGTCAGAAACCCTAGAAATGAGAAGGCTTAGAAGAGGTCTAGTCTGGAGTCGATCTGAGCCACAACTGGGCTCTTAAAGCTTGAACACGTTGGAACAGGGCCGGAGAGGCCATAGAAACACAGATCTGTGGAGGATCTTCTCGAACACCATCAAGTTCGGACCTTGAAATCTCGAAAAACCATGGTTTGGGGGTGAAGGAAGGTGAGCACAGGCCGTCTATGGCCTGAGAACACATGGACCCGATGAGATTGGTCGGAGAAGACGAAAAAAGATGATTAGGGTTTCGAGTGCTAGAGATCATTTGAGATAAGGGGAGAGTTTCAAGGCGGCAGTCGAAGAGGAAATGAGGGTTAGGGTTAGGTCATGTAGAATTAAAAAGGAAAGAATGATTTTTGGCCATTGATCAAAAGGATCAACGGCCTTGATTTAAAAAGATCCCGGGCGGGTTTAGTGATTCGGTCGGGGGTCGAGTCAAATTGGAATTAGGATTGTCCAATTTGGGCTTGAAATTGACTGAAATTTAAATGGAATTGTGGTTAAAATTGAAATCAATTGAGGCTACAATTGAAATAGCCAATTTTCCCCTATTATTTTTATAAAAAATAGTAAAAATATTTTAAATAGAAAATTAAAAATACTGAGTCAATAAATAATATATAAATATTAATTTAAAAATATAGAGTCAATTTTGGGGTAATTATAAAGTACTATTAAATCTTAATGAGCTAGTATTGCAATTACATGCAATTTGATTTTAAAAATACAGAACAAATTTGTAAAAATATGCAAAAATCGTGTTAAATATATTATGATGCAAGTATGAGGATATAAATTATTCACCCGAAATATAATTTTGGGAATGATTATTTGATTTTATGGTGTAAAAATAGGCCTTAAATTGGTTTAAAATACATAAAAATGTCAAAACCTTTTGATGTGCTCATATATGCACACATATGTTATTTTAAAAGTATTTTGGGTATAAAAAATACATTGAGAAAAATTGGGTATCAATTACAAGCAATTAAAGTGTTGATTCCAAAATGATCTTTGCTTGTGGCCATCTCCAACTTCTTCGGTGGAACCTTGAAACGACCAAGAACGATAGTTAGAATAAACACATAAGGAGCGGCATGGGCCTTGGAGCCATAGCTAACCCTGTCCGGTAGCTTGATAATAAATGAGGGCCAGTTGATATGCCTTCCACTTTCAAGACACTCCATTAAAACCAAATCCATGTAGTTAGCAATATGTCTTCTTTACTGCCTACGCAACAAACACTTGTTGACAAATTCAAACAAGACATTGTGGCATGCCTTTATTTCTCTCTTATGAATAACCTTGGCCTCATTCACTTATGCGACATTACAAAATTTCCTAGTGATTGCAAGTGCAAAAGGAAGGGAGTCTATTTGGCCATCTCTACCTCGTTTAGTCATTATACCTTTCAGAATGGATGTCAAGGATCTCACCCAACTCTTTCGCATAAAATATCACTTGAACCCCTTTCACATGACTAGTAACCCTGCCATCCTTGACCTCTCCATTTTCCATGAACTCAATAACCTTATTCCTTTATAGCCTAGCATCCAACTGAAGGACCATGTCATTCCAACCCTGAGCAGCTAGAGCATCAACCAGTCGAACCATCCCTAGTTCCACCAAATCCTTCAAAGGTCTACCCTTCAAGATTTTTCTTTTGGAAAACTTGGTCAGATTATCTTCTTCATAGTCAGGTTCACCTTCTTCTTCACCTGTCCAATCTTCTTCTTCAATAATCTTATCTTGCATGGCTTTCACAACAGACTTTGTTCTTTTAGCCAAAGAAGAAGGTTCAACAGTCTTGGAAACAGATGAAGATCTCTTGGAAGAGGTCTTGGTTTTCTTTGGTTTCGGGGTTGGAACCTCCACATCCAATGTCACATGTTCATCTTGGTGGACTGGGCCCATCCTATCCACATCAACAGCCTCCACGGGCTCTCGAACCTTAGCTTTCCCTTTGTCCATTCTTTTCTTCTTGCTTTCTGCCGTAGCTTTTTGTAAATCATCCTCACTATGCTTCAATTTACTCCTTGCGGCCCTTCCGTTTGGTAGAGTAATCTCAGTAGTTGTTGGAGAAGTAGCCTTTATTTTCTTGGTAGTTTTTGTAGTGCTGGGTGCTTTTGCTGTTTGGGTTCTCCTTTCCTTTAGATTATAGCTTGCACCCACTTTCTTCAGAAGGTCTGTTAGGTCTCCTCAATAGATGAACCAAGTTCATCTGCCTGTGAATTAAGATTAACCAACCCTTCAGCAGCCTCCCCTGGACAACTCCCCCCCTATTTTTTTGCTATTTTCTTCCACATTTTCATGTTCAGCTCCATAAATAGCCGGTCTAACCATGTCAGAATTGGGTGATAAATCAGCCACTTCTTTCCCTTTTCCGCTTACATCATTGCTCACACCCTCACTCTCTTTTTTTTCGCCCTTTATTTTTACCTACTCTTCTTCTTGACATAGGCATTTCCACATTCATAACACACCCAACTAGAACATACCTATTGTCCAAATTTTCAACTAGATCAGAACGTATCTCAGAAGGGCGATATTTAGCCTTCTCAAAATCAGAAGACCTAGTTCCTTCCCCCTTACTCGTAGATTCGAAGGAGTTATCTGAGTTTTCAGAATCTTGGTCTTGGCTAGCCTTTTAATTTTGCGTTCAATTTCTTTGAAAGCGCACCTATAGCCAAAGCTTTGCTAGCAAGCATCTTCACTCGCCTTCTCCTAAGTTGGGGGGTTGTATTAGGTTGAGGAGAAGTGGAGGAATTAAAGAGCGTAGGTTGTGGAGGAGTGCCTAGGTTATCTTGGGGTTGGTCATTTTTTTCTAATTCAGTGAGAAAAGGGGATGGGTGCGGAGAATTTTTAGATGTGAAGAGGAAAGAAGAGAGAAAATTTTCGACCGTTATGGAAAATTTGGAGGAGTGGCGGTGGTGATGAAGATGAATTTAAAGGAAAAGGTAAATTTAATACACAACAGCAGCTTTTAGTTGTCAAATAGAAGTCTAATCATCCTGAAATTTCAGTATGAATAGGCGATTAGGCTTCTCTAGAATCTAGACATTCTAACACGGTGAGGATTCTAGTTTGGGACGGAACTGGTTCAAACACAAAAGGATAGGTTTTTCTGTAGTTTTTGAACATAGGTAGGACTCTGCTCATGAATTAAATATTAATATTTCTAATTGTGGAGAGTGTAGAAAACATACCTCGTTATTCAGATGAACCAATACTAATGAACCAGGTTCTTCACTAAGAATCCTTTTTATTATGCCTCAATTTACCAAAATAGAGAAACATTTTGTTAGAGATCAGTGATTCATATCAACACATGTTACATGAGTATACTATTTACAGTATGAGACTGAGCAAAAATTAATCTATATATTTGCACAAGTTCAAGATGTTCAAACAAAAAATATTTTATTTTTTTCATTGTGCATCCTAAACTAGTCCTAATATGTGATTTTAATCATCCCTAATTCTAACATGTTCTTTTCAAAGTGCTCTCTACTCAGTGCTTTTGTGAAGATGTCATCAATCAGTTTATCAGTTGCACAAGTCATTTTAGTTGTCCATAAAAAAAAGGTGTCTAACATCTATGTCCTTAGTTCTCTTATGATGAACTGGGTTCTTAGTCATACTAATAGCATTAGTGTTATCATAGAAAATAGAGATGCGACCAACTTCAATACCAAAATCCATCAACTGCTATTTGATCTACAATAATTGAGCACAACAGGAAGCAAGATCAATATACTTAGCTGCAGTAGTAGATAGGGTCACTGAATTTTTCTTTTTAGTAGCCCATGACACAAGGCATGAACCAAGGAAGTGTGCCATACTTGAGATGATCGTCCTATTCATAAGGAAACCTGCACAGTCAGTATCATCATGTCCCACTAGGTTAAAGTTACTACCTTTTGGATATCAATGGCAAAGATCAGTAGTGCCCTTCAAGTATCTCAATATTCTCTTGTCAATAGTCAAGTGGATTCCTTGGAATTTGCTTGAAATCGAGCACAAAGCCCTGCTAAAAAAATATCAAGTCTGCTAGCAGTAAGATTTTACAAAAGTGAACCAATCATACTCCTATACAACTTCTGGTCAATAGATGAACCAAGTTCATCTATGTCCAATTTAGTAGATGTTGCAATAAGAGTATCTATTTCCTTTTATTCTTCCATTTTAAACTTCTTAGTCAACTATTTTGCATTTGTGCTGATGGATCATGGTTCCATTTGAGTTTTTTTTTAATTTTTAACCCTAAAAAGAAATTAAGCTCACCCATCATACTCATTTCAAATTCACCCGCCATAAGTTTAGCAAATTCCTTACTTAGCTTTTCAATGGTTGCCCCAAAATTATGTCATCAACATATATTTGTACTACAAGAAGATCCTTACCTTTTTCCCTTAAGAATAGAGTGCTATCAATTTACCTCTCTTGTAGCCATGTTCAAGCAGGAACTTGGATAGTCGCTCATACCATGCTCTAGGAGCCTGCTTGAGTCTATAGAGTGCCTTGTCTAGCTTGCATACATGATCCGAACACTCCTTTCTTTCAAACCCTGGAAATTGTTTGACAAACACCACTTCCTTTGTAGCCATTTAGTAAGGCACTCTTGATGTCCATCTGGTGATGAGTGAATTTCATGTATGCAGCAAAGGCTATGAGGAGTCTTATTGCTTCTAACCTTGCAACAGGAGTAAAGGTCTCATCATAGTCTATGCCTTCCTATTGGCGATAACCTTGAACCGCCAACCTTGACTTGTTCCTTGTAAAAGTTCTATCTTCATCAAGTTTGTTTCTGAAGACCCATTTAGTTTCAATCAGTGATTTGTCCTTGGGTCTTGGAAGTAGATGCCAAACTTGACTCCTTTCAAACCGATTGAGTTCATCTTGCATTGCATTTACCCAGTATGCATCCTGCAAAGCCTCATCAATATTTTTAGGTTCAATAAAAGATAAGAAAGCATCAAAAGTATATAGATTCTTTAATTGAGATCTAGTTTTAATTCTAGAGGTTGGATTAGTAATTATGTTCTCAATGGGATGAGAACTTTGATACTTGTAAGGTTTTACAACCATATGGTTTCTATTTGATGTTTCTCCCATATTTTGTTGATGAGGAACATGCTCATGGACATGTTCCATTTGGGAATTAGATTAAGTTCTTCTTTGTTCAGTTCCCCTATCAGGTTTCCCTAGTGGAAGAACTTGTTCCTTCTTTAGGTGCAGCTTCAGCTTGCGCTGTGACTTCATTTAAACCTTTTACCAGCCAAATAGCTTCATCTTCATGTTCCTTTTTCTCATAAAGAATGTTAGTTTCATCAAAAACTACATGCACACTTTCTTCTACGCACATAGTTCTTTTTTTTTTTGTACACTTTATAAGCATTGCTATGTGAAGAATATCCTAAGTAAACTCCCTCATCACTTATGAGATCAAACTTACCTAGGGAGTCTTTTCCATTGTTGTGCACAAAGCACTTGCATCCAAATGCCCTAAGATGGGATATATATGGTTTCTCTTTTTAATTAACTCATAGGGAGTCTTCTCTACCAGAGGTCTAGTCATACACCTATTAATGATGTAACATATAGTATTTGCAACTTCTTCCTAGAAGCTATGAGACAGTTTACTAGAAAGAAGCATAGTCCTAGCCATATCTTCAAGTGTCATATTCTTTCTTTCAACTACTCTATTTGTTTTGATGTCCTAGGGGAAAAATAATTATGATATATGCCATGCACATCACTAAATTCAGCAAACTTAGCATTTTCAAATTCACTTCCATGATCAGATCTAATTGATTGAAGTTGATTACCTAGTTGCTTCTGAGTTTTTCTAACAAAAGAAGTAAACATGTCAAAGGGTTCATCTTTATATGTTAAAAACAATGTCCAAGTAAACCTAAAGTAATCATCAACAAGCACCATCACATATTTTTTTATCACATTTGTTTAATGTTCTCATTGGACCACAAAGATCCAAATGAACCAGTTCCATAGACCTGGTCGTGCTTACTATTTTCTTGCTTTTAAAAGAGTATTTTACCTGCTTTCCCCTTAAAAAAGCCTCACAAATTTTGTCTTCCTTAAACTTGATATTAGGCAGCCCTATCACTAGAACCTTGGAGACTAGTTTGTTGAGTTGACTTAGACTTGCATGTCCAAGTTTTTTGTGCCAAATGAGGGGACAATTGTCCAACACACTTAAGCAAGTGAGTTCATTTTTCGAAAGAAAGGATAAATCTTTAATGTGTATATTGTTTACTCTTTTTCCCTATAAAACAATCTTGTCAGTGGTAATATTTATCACATAATATTTGGTAGTGGTAAATGCTACCAAGTTACCTCTCTCACAGAGTTGTGATACACTGATTGGGCTATATTTGAAGCCATCTGACAAGTAGACATTCTGTCTTACCTACCTTTCCAACCCCAATGATCTCACCTTTCTTACCATTTCCAAAGGAGACATTACCTCCTTTTAGGTCCTCAAGTGAAAGGAACTGGCTCTTGCTTCCAGTCATATACTTTGAGCAGCCAGTATCCATGTACCATATTTGGCCGCTTCCCTTCACTTGGATTGCAAAAGGAAATCAGGAGTTAGTCTTAGGAATCCAAACTAGTTTAGGTCCCTTTCTATAGGAAAACGGGTGAATTGAATTCTTTTTAACCCAACTTAGCAGTCTATTTTTTCCTTGAACAAAGGTTTTTCTCTTTTGGCCTTTTCTTTTGTATTACATTTATTTTTGTAGTGACCAGGCTTACCAAAGTGTGTGCAGATTTTGTTCTCAAAATGTGTGATATACTTGATTTTGGGATTCCACTTAGGTGCAACGGTCCCATATCCAAGTTCTCTCTTATTGCTACTTTGATGTTCTTGCAGCCATGATAGTGCATCAGAGGACTTATTCTATTTGCAAGTTTTGTCTCGTTCATGCTTAACCTGCCTGGATATTCTTTTAGGACTCTTATCTGCTCATCCTTATTGTACAACTCATCCTTCATTTTCCTAAATTTTCTTTTAAGGTGAGATATATGTGTTCGGCTTTTTTCATGTTCCTAATTTTATTTTTAAATTTTCAGATCTAAGCTCTAACACAGTGGTGTAAAGTTCAAGAACCCGGTTCTTAAACTAAGTATTTTTACTATCACTTTCACTAGCCCTGAGTTCCAAATTTTTGCACTTAGCTTTCAAGATACACATTCCTTAGACAGCTGTTCATTTTCATTGCTTATGACTTCAGACTCATCGATTAAATCTAGCAGTAACTCAGAAAGCCTTTCTTTAGGCAAAAATTTAATCTTGTCTTTGAGATGAATCACACTTACCTCTTGTTCATTATCTAATTCTCTAATGGCCATAAGTGCTTGTTCATCTCCATCTTCATCTTCTGAATCCTCGTATGAACTTTCCCGAGGCAACAACCATAGCCTTCGTTGATCCTTTGTTCTTTTTGGGATGAACTTGTTCCTTTTTCCTATATTCGTTCAGCCCTTTCCTTCTTCCATTCAATTTCTCATTAAGGACAATTTTTGATCATGTGGTTAGTCTTACAAAATTTGTAACAGCCCTCATTGGTCTGTTTTTTTAGGGAGCCTTGGTTTTTTGTAAGTTGCACCTCTTGAAGAACTGTTTTCTCTCATTAGATACTTCTTGAAGTCCCTCTTGATCATAGCCATTTCATCTTCCTCTAGATCTGCACCTTCAGTGATTTTGAGAGCTAGGATTCTTTTATTTCTTGGAAGCGTCCATCTTCATGGTCTGCCTTCTCAGTTCATAGGCAGTGAGATTTCCAATTAACTCATCCAAATTGAGAGTGGCAATGTTTTTTGATTCCTGAATAGCAATGATTTTGATTTCCCAAGTAACTGACAAAACCCCTGTCAGAATTTTCTCAACCTTGTATTCTTCAAGGATAATCCTTCCAAGAGTCTTAAGTTTATTTGCTAGTGTTGTGAACCTTGTATACATCTCTTGGATGGTTTCTCCTTCCTTCATGGTGAAATTCTCATAGTGAGAATACAATAGTATTCCTCTTGATCTCTTCACTTGAGGAGTTCCTTAATGAACTACTTGTAAAGTGTCCAAAATTTCCTTAGCAGTTGTACAACTTTGAATTCTGTTGTAATCATATGGACCAAGTCCACACACAAGCTATTTCTTGGCCTTTGAATTATTTTCTCACTTCTTCAAGTCCTCACCATTGCAGTCAACTCTAGTCTTTGGCACATCCACTCGAAAAAGCGGGGTATTTAGCTGAAAGGGTGAACAAGGCCGAGCACCTTCAAAGGTTGCTCCAGTCGCCTAATGCCTTGTGGATTGATTGTGGGGGAGTTAGGTGTGTCACGCCAACCATCTTCCACAGTTCTTCCTTACCTTTCGTGGTGAAATTCCACTTCTCTTTTTCATAGAATTCAGCATTCTTCTTTATGGTAGCCAGGGGGCCATCAGTAACAACATCCCGGAGTTCATAGTCTTCTCCGATGAAGTGATCACTCATCCTGTTTTTCCACCACGAGTAGTACTGGCCTTTGAAGAGTGCAGGTCTAGCAGTGGATTGTCCTTCCCAGTTTCCAGGTGGTTCACTCATCCTAATCTATTCCTAAGGTATTAGCCTCTTCAAGGATAACCTGCTCTGATCCAATTGATGCTTTATAATTCAATACCACCCGGGGGGAGGTGATTTTTGTGGTGTTCAAATTTTTGCTTAACCTGATTATAGAAGGACCTGGTTCTTCTATGTGTTCCAACTACTACTGTTGCAGAATAATAAGTTCAGAAATTGAAGAACTTAGAGATTATACATGGAACAAACCTGACTCAAAAAGTGAAAAAACCACGACCTACTTTCTAGTAGGATTTTCCCAATCTCCCCACTAAAATCACTGAGCCAAAAAATTCATTTACAAAAACTCTTTTGTAAACCTAAGATTAACTCTAATCCCGTTGTAGCACACAACCTCAATTGTTGCGATAACTTCAAGTTAACTCTAACTTGAAAACTCTGAGTACCTAATACAATTGCTTCTAGATAAGCTAAAAGGTACAATACGAAAACACCTACTACAATTGAACTAGAAATAAAAGATAGACACTTGGAACTATTTTTTCTATCTGGTTCAAGTAGCTTCACGTTTGCACGCTTGAATCACACATGAACTGCTTGCAAAATTGCGTTGCTATTTTTCTCTCAATTCATATTTAACTTTTCCTTATGTGCGTTGCCTGTAAAAGAGAACAACATTGTTATTTATGGAGTTTGCAAATAGAGATTAACTAGAATGTTGATGCTACTCTTCCTTGCTGGAAGAGTTCTAGTTGATCTCATCCTGTAACTCTATCCTTTTCTTAAGTCGTGTTCTATTTTTTTAAGGAGTCTTTCTCCTTATCTAATATGTAACCTTTTCGATCATGATCAGTAGATATCACTACTGGTAAGTTAGGTTTATCTCCTTCACGTGCATCTCACATACTTTAGTTGACCATATATGTGCCTCACTAGGATGGACCTGTTCCATGTTTGAGTTTCTTTGTCAGTCTTCAGAACTCACCTTTACTTGGGCCAACAGGGCCAACATGGTCCTACGAGTTGAGATGGGGACTTCTAATCAACTGGTAATGGAGATTGCTCGGAAGATTGTGTGTTATCGCCTAAGAGGTAGAGAGCAGATGCAGCAGGACTAGATAGCTCGATTCACTGGAAAGTTCATAGGTGCCCTGACTAGGGGTAGATGTCAAATTGGGAGGGGTCAACCCAGTAGGCCCCCATATTCAATACCACCACCTCCTCGAGGTGCTTCAGTGTGCCCCTATTTAAGCTTCATACTGGAGATTTCTTATTTCTTGCCAGCTATTCAGGGTTCTTTCAATGGGTATTAATGGTCCCTAATGATCTTTTAGTTTCTATTTTAGTGCTATACCGAAGAGTTCATACTGCCTCCTGTCTATTCAGGCTTCTTCCAGTGGGTCTACATGCCATTAGGATCAGACATCAGGGCAGCAGCTCACTATGCCGTTGGGTTGTTTTGAGTGCGGGGATCTTGATCACATGAGGAGAAACTGTCCCAGGCTTTGGGGCAAGGTAGTACAGTAGGGTGAGCAACCCATGATCACAACACCAGTTTCTCGATCGCCTACAGGTGAAAGATAGACTGGTAGGGGTCGTCCTAGAGGTGGAGGCCATCCAACCACTACTCAGTCAGGAGAAGGCCAGCCTCGTGCCCAAGCCAAATTCTATGCTTTTCCGGCCAGACCAGATACACTTCATATGCCATTATCAAATGTATTATTTCTGTCTGCGGTAGGGATGCTTCAGTGCCATTTGATCCAGGGTCTACTTATTCATATATGTCCTCTCTATTTGCTTATTTTTTGGATATTCCTCATGATTCCTTAGGTACTCCTATTCATTTGTCCATTCCTGTGGCCAATTATGTGGTTGTAGATCGGATCTACCGGTCCTGTGTGGTCATATTCTATGGTTTTGAGACTAGAGCAGACCTCTTGTTGGTTGATACTATCGACTTTAAAGTCATTCTGGGCATGGATTGGTTATCCCCATATCGCGCTGTACTAGATTGTCATGCCAAAACTGTTACCTTAGCAATGCTAGAGTTGCCGAAGTTGGAGTGGAAGAGTTCCTCAGTTATTACATCTAGTCGGGTCATCTCTTTTCTAAAGGCTCGACACATGGTCAAGAAGGGTTGTTTGGCTTTTCTAGATTATGTTTGGGATACCAACATAGAACCTCTAACGATTGATTCAGTTCCAGTAGTCCGGGAGTTTGCCGATGTGTTTCCGTCTGACCTTCCTGGCATGCCACTGAATCTTGATATTGATTAATGTATTCACTTGGCTCCAGGAACCCAACCTATATCTATTTCACCATATGTATGGCTCCAAAAGAGTTGAAGGAATTGAATGAGCAGCTTGAGGAGTTTTTAGCAAAGGGGTTATTTAGACCGAATGTGTCACCTTGGGGTGCATGGGTGTTATTTGTGAAGAAGAAGGATGGTACCATGATGATGTGCATTGATTACCGCCAATTAAACAAGGCTACTATCAAGAACAAGTACCCGTTGCAGCGCACTGATGATTTGCTCGATCAGTTGAAGGGTGCTAGGGTATTCTCTCAGATCGACTTGAGATCAGGGTATCATCAGTTTAAGATTCGGGACTCAGATTTTCAGAAGACTACTTTTTGTACTAGATATGGATATTATGAGTTTCTTGTGATGTCCTTTTGCTTAACTAATGCCCATCGGCATCTATGGTCTTGGTGAACAGGGTGTTCCGGGCTTATATTTATTACTTTGTGATCATCTTCATTGACGACAACTTGATATACTCATGTAGCCTGGGGGAGAACGAGCAACACTTATAGGTAGTGCTTCAGACCTTGTGAGAGCAGAAGCTATATGCTAAGTTCTCCAAGTGTGAGTTTTGGCTAGAGTCAGTAGCATTCTTGGGGCAAATTGTGTTAGGAATGGGTATTAAGGTGGATCCCAAGAGGACTGAGGCAGTTCAGAGTTGGCCACGTCCCACTTCAGTGATCGAGATAAGGATTTTATGGGATTAGCAGATTATTACCATCAATTTGTGCATGGCTTTTCATCCATTGCATCACCTCTGACTAGATTGACCCAGAAGAGTGCTCCTTTCCATTGGTACGATGATTGTGAGATGAGATTTCAAAATCTCAAGACATCTTTGACTGCATCACCAGTTCTTGTGTTGCCTTCTAGTGCGGGGATATATACGGTATATTGTGACTCTTCATGTGTCGGCTTGGGATGTGTATTAATGCGGGATGGGCGACTTATTTCATATAATTCACGTCAGTTGAAGATTTATAAGAAGAATTACCATGTAAATGACCTGGAGTTAGCAGTGATTGTACATGCTCTTAAGATATGGAACCATTATCTGTATGGGGCGTCATGTGAGGTTTACACTGGTCATCGTTGCTTGCAGCATTTGTTCAAATAGAGGGATCGAAATTTAAGGCAGCTTAGATGGCTTGAGTTACCAAAAGGATTATGACATCACCATTTTTAATCATCCAGTCAAGGCAAATGTTATCGCGGATGCCTTGAGTAGGAAAGTAGGGAGTATGGGTAGCTTAGCATTCATTTTAGTAGAGGAGAGGCCACTAGCTTTGGACATTCAATCCTTAGCTAATAGACTTGTGAGGTTGGATATCTCAAAGCCCAACCAAGTCCTTGCGTGTGTTATTGCTCAGTCTTCACTTTTGGGGCAGATGAAGACTCGATAGTTTGATGATCCGCATTTGGCAGTTCTTAGAGAGATGGTACTATAGGGAAGTGCCAAAGAGGTTTCTGTCGGCGAGGATGGTGTCATGTGGCTCCAAGGCCACCTATGTGTTCCTAGTGTCAATGGCTTGAGGGATAGGATTCTATAAGAGGCACACAGTTCACTCTATTCCATTCATCCAGGTGCTACAAAGATATATCGTGAACTAAGGTAACATTATTAGTGGCGGCGGATCATGAAAGACATAGTTGAGTATGTGGCGAGGTGTTTGAATTACCAGCAGGTTAAGTATGAGCAGCAGAAGTCAGGTGGCCTACTTCAGTGGATGCCTATACCCGAGTGGAAGTGGGAGTGCATTGCTATGGACTTCGTAATTAGGTTTCCGCAGATACTGTGGAAGTTTGATGTAGTTTGGGTCGTTATCGATAGGTTGACCAAGTCGGCACACTTCATTCCTGTCGTGGCTACATATACTTCAGAGAGGTTGGCTAGGATCTTCATTCTGGAGATAGTTCGGTTTCACGGCGTGCCTATTTCTATCATATCAGATAGAGGCCCCCAGTTCACTTCCCATTTTTGGATAGCAGTACAAGGTGAGTTGAGGACCCGTGTAGAGCTCAACATGACATTTCACCCGCAGACCGCGGGCAATTAGAGGAGAAAATTTAGATTTTGGAGGACATGCTCAGAGAATGTGTGACTTACTTTGGAGGGCAGTGGGATCACTTCTTGCCTTTGACCGAGTTTGCTTACAACAACAATTATCATTCTAACATCGAGATGTCTCCATTTAAGGCTTTATATGGTCGGCGATGTCATTCTACTATTGGGTGGTTTGAGCCTAGTGAGGCTAAGCAGTATGGTACAGATTTTGTGAAAGATGCCTTAAATAAGGTAAATTTGATTCAGGAAAGACTTCGCATAGCTCATTCCAGGCAGAAGAGTTATGCAGATTAGAAGGCGCGGGATATGTCATTCATGGTTGGCGAGAAAGTTCTCTTGAAAGTATGGCTGATGAAGGGTATTATGAGATTCGAAAAGAAGAGCAAGTTGAGCCCTAGGTTTATGGCCCCTTTGAGACGAGTTAGGGAGATTTCATATGTGCTTGATTTACCTCCCAGCCTATTGGGAGTTCATCCACTTTTTCACGTATCTATGCTTTGGAGGTATCACACCAACTTGTTCAATATGTTAGACTTTAGTACAATTCAGCTGGATGAGAGTTTGAGTTATGAGGAGGATCTAGTTGCCATTGTTGATAGACAGGATCACCAATTGAGATCCATATGATTTCTGTGGCAATAGTCCAGTGGAAGGGCCAACCAGTCGAGGGGACCTGGGATTCCAAGTAGGACATGCAAAGTAGATATCCACGCTTATTTGGCACTCGAGGTACGGATCTAAACTCGTTCAACGACGAACGTTTAGTTAAGAGGTGAAGCATATAACGACCCGACTAATTATTTTTCTTTCTAGAATCATGTTCCCCTAAATAAGACTTCTCGTACTTGCTTTAACTGATTTATGACTTGCAGGAATGGTTGCTTCAAGAATTGGAAGAGTATAGGTTGAAACTGGAACACTTGGTTCCTTAAGGTTGGCTTTAAAGGCCAAGTTTGGCTTTGGTCAATATTTTTTTAGTGAACGAACTTGAACTTGTATTTTGATAGCCTCGGATGATCCATAATAAAATATAGAACTTGGACGTATGCCCAAAATCGAGATCCGAGGTCTGTAGCCCGAGTAATAAATTTTGTTACAAATTGCTAAACTGAAAATCTAAGAATTTAAAAAATTAAATAATGTTTGATTATGTTGGTATTGGGCTCGTATATTAGTTCTGTAGCTTGGTACATGCCCAATATAATATTAAGTCATATATGTGAAGTTTGGTGAGAAATGGGCTGATTTGATACATAATTCAGACATCCAGTTGTAAAAATAGGCATTTCAATCATTCTTACGGATTTCATGTGGTTTGGTGTTAAATCCGTAGCTATTGATGTTATTTCGGTGATTTGATCGCATGAGCAAGTTTGTATGATGTTGTTAGACTTGTGTGAGTATTCGATGTGGAGTCCTGGAGGCTCGGATGTGTTTCGGATGTACGTTGGGAGTGAAAACCCTCCATTTTTCTGGTGTTTCTGGGCAGTGTTGCAGGTATCGCAAATGCGAGGAATTGTTCGCATTTGCGAGGAAGGCTTCGGAATTACATAGAAGCCTGAGCTAGGCAGTCGTTGCATTTGCGACATTTTGTTCGCTTTTGCGAACCCAACAGGGTCCGCATTCGCGACCTTTGGCCGCATTTGCGAACTTTGCAGAGGGATGCCCGGGATCTCATTGCGATGGTTTGTCGCAATTGCGACCTTCACATTTCAAAACTGCTATCGCAAACGCGACATCAAAGACCTGGACACAACTTTTTAAAATGGGACTTAAGCCATTTATTTCATTCGACTTTTATACTTGGGCGATTTAGAAGCTTTCAAAGAGGAGATTTCAACCTAGCATTGTAAGGTAAGTTATTTCCACTTAATGTGAGTTTAATACTTGGGTTATGGGTAGATTAGCACATAAAACTTAGTGAGAATTATGAGATTAGAGTAAAACCTAGGGTTTTGATACAAACAAGATCTAACCATAAAAGTTTTCATGGAAGGGAGTAAAAATAAAATATTCTTGTTCCTTAGGTTATGGTAATAAATTTCTTCAAAATTTTCCGGAATCGGGCATGTGGGCCTTAGAGTGAATTTTAGGAACTTGGCGTTAAGGGTTGGAAAATTACTCAAATAGCTCGAATGTGAAATCTTGAGCTTGTATTGACTAGTTTTTACCCTATTTGATTGGTTTTGAATCGTTCGGGTTCGAATTGAGGGTTTTGAGCGTGTTCTTGAGTGTGGAAGTAAGATTTGGAGCAAGGGGAGTCTTTTTTCTAACCTCGTAAGTGGGAAATAAACCTCTAAGTGAATTAAATAAATGTTGTGCCTATATGTGGGGGCTACGTACGTACGTGGTGACGAGAGTCCATGTGTAGCTACTATTATATTAATTGTCCGATAGTTTAGGACTCGTACCATATTATATATACAAATGCTTATGTTTTTACTTGCTACTGAGATCTCTTAGGAAATGATAGGAATTATTAATAAATATAAACAAATGAACACACTTACTCGAGAACTTGTATGAATTTATTTGACTGTAAATGTGCATTTAAGTGCCTTCTTGATAATAATTGCTATCTGTGGATCGGGCCAATCACCTCGGTAGAAATAGACGCATCTATGGTTCACGCCTTTCGACCCTCTAGCAGTACATAGTTATTATTATACGGGATCGGACCGTACGACCTCGACATAATATGTGCATGTTACTTATGTGGGATTTATCCATGATTTACTCTGTTTAAATGTTTGAAATGTAAATCATTATAAGACCGGACTGAAATTGATATATAGTTATCCTTTGATTCCGAGATTTGTCATTATATTCATGCTATCCATGCTTAGCGTAATCCGTAAATATTATTGATATTTATCTTAGTAAGTGTCAAGTCGACCCCTCGTCACTACTTCTTCGAGGTTAGACTGGATACTTGCTATATACATATTGTTTATGTACTCATACTACGCTTATGTACTTAACTGTACATGATCTGAGGCATGTGCATCTAGTTAACCCTTCGGCGCGTGTTCCTAACTCCTGAACGAGATCTCGAGGTGAGCTACCCCCTTCTGAGCCGTTCAGCATCATACCGGAGTTCTCTTCTTTTGTTATTGTTATGTACTGTCTATTCTATTCCAGGCAATAGGATAGTAATATTTTGTATATTCTACTAGTTGACCTAGTACTTGTGACACTGGTTCCTGGCACACACCAGACAATTAGTTTGGGAGGTAATTATGTTATTACAAACTTGTTAATTATCGACTGTTTAAAAGCTTAACTGTTAAGAAAAAACATGGGATGTGTTGGTAAAACAATGAGGACTTACTAGTTATTAGGATTGGCTTGCCTGAAAATGGTATTGGGCACCATCGCAACCTATAATGAAATTTTGGTGGTGACATGTATTATTTACGGCAGCAATAGAAATGATAATAAAATGGTGTACAATGTAATACTGAATTTTATTAGAAGTGTGAAAAGCTTAACATGATACCACACTAGCCTTGTCGGATTTTATACAAGTATTATATTCTTGACGTAACTTATTTACGATGATCCCTAAGTGGCTGTACGTAAATTTAATCGGATGAGTATCATTTAGGTTTATGGTAGGATAAATGACATTACTTATTTATTAATTAAAAATTTCGCGTTTGTACCTAAAAAAGGTGTAAAATTTGTATGGGGTGTTTTATTTGGTCGGTCTTATTTAATTTATACTCCATTTTAAATATTTTTAATATGTACTTACTTTTTAAACAACTTCAGGCTTCTTTTACCTCCTCCTTCAGCTCTTTTATTTTCTTCTTCTTCCCTCCTCCTCCTCCTCCTCATTCTTCTTCGGGTGACAATGATTTTATATGGTAGTTATGAATATATTTTAATATAGTTTATGATGTTTTATAATGGTGAGCTGTTATGACGCTTTATTTTTAACAATAGTGACCTGTTATATCTTCTTCTTAATGTATTCATTAGATTTGTTGTTGTTTTGATGATTTGATGATAGGGGTTTGTTCCTCGTGATATTTGAACGTTATGATTCAAATTTGAGCTCATTTGGAGTAGATTTAGGTATTAAATCGCATGTTGGATTGTTATAATTCGAAGAATAAATTTCTATTTCTAGACAATTTGCACCCAAGCCTATTTAGCTTTAAGTGCATAAAAATATTGATTGCACCTCAGACCTTTTGGCCTTAGTTTATTTAAAGTGTAACTTTTTACTTCAGACTTATTGGCCTTAACTGTATCAAAACGTTTGTTGCACTTCAGACAATTTGGCCTTAGTGTATCTAACGTGCAATTATTTTCACCTCAGATTTAATGGCCTTAAGTATCGCAAAATATTTGTTACACTTCAGACCTCTTGGTCTTAAGTGCATCTGAAGTGCAATTTTTAACTTCAGACTTATTGGCTTCAAGAGCATGAAATTATTGGCTACACTTCTGACCTATTTGGCCTTAAGTGCATCTGAAATGCAAATTCTTATTTCAAACTTATTAGCCTTAAGCGAATGAAAATGTTTGTTGCACTTCAAAATTTTTGGCATTAAGTGCATTTGAAGTGCAATTTTTCACTTCAGACTTATTGGCCTTAAGTGTATCTGAAGTATAATTTTTTACTTCGGAGTTAATAGATTCAAGTGCATGAAACCATTGATTGCACTTTATAGCCCATTTGGCCAAGCTGAAAAAATCAGTTTATTTTGAGAAGTGCTTTTTCTAGAAGTACTTTTCTGAGAAGTACTTTTGCAGAGAAGCAGTTTGTGTTTGGCTAATCAATTTGAAAAGCACTTTTGAACAAAAATTTGTGTTTGGTCAAGCTTTTCAAAAAGTGTTTTTAATTATCAAATTACAAATAAGGACATGAATAGATTCGCTTAGGAGTTAATATTATATAAGTAGATGATTGATCATAAAGATTTATTACAGAGATAACAGTTAAGTTTTTAATTTTAATTTAAGTAAAATATGGAAAAATAATAATTAAAACTTATTCTTTCAAGATGAGTTAAATATATCAATAATTATTTAACAAATATAAAGTATTCACCAAACAAAAATCACAAACATAATAGAAAATTATAAAAAAACACTTATACATTAGGAGCTAGAGTTCTCAATAATATCATCTCTAATTCTATTACGTAACAACTACATAACATTAGAA
The DNA here is from genome assembly GCA_034376525.1 of Nicotiana benthamiana. NCBI lineage: Eukaryota > Viridiplantae > Streptophyta > Magnoliopsida > Solanales > Solanaceae > Nicotiana > Nicotiana benthamiana. Next base: position 40,627,770 of record CM067339.1, on the reverse strand, counting down.
GACGTTCCTTGCATTTCTGAATGAATGTTTGATTGCCCATCTTCTTCTTCAAGCTCTGGCATATTATCTTCATTTGCATAATGGTCAAACTCAACATCTGTGGACGAATTTCTTCGTATAAAATTATGTATATCCATAGTAGATGTAACAAGATGAACTTGAGTGTCAAACTTGAAAGATGACATTGAACGTAAAATAGAAAATCTATTTTTCCAAACTCCAAATGTTCGTTCAATTGTACATCTCAAGCTAGAATGAAGAACATTGGAAACCTCATTCGAATTTCTAAAACTTGAGTTACGTCCAAAATCAGGGAGATGATAACGCTCGCCCTTATATGGTCCTAAGTATCCTAACATTGTTGGATATCCTGAATCAACTAAATAATATTTACCTAATTCAAGTAAGAAAAATGTTATTAATGAAATGATATGAAAAATAATATCAATAGCATGGGAATTTAAAAGACATCATTTTAGGATCACTTACCTACTCGAGGATAGGGAAATTTAAGATTGTGCCTTCAAAGTGCTTGATCAAATATTCTAGTATCATGTGCAGTACCTTCCCACCCTGGCCATACAAAAGTGAAGCACATGTCTCAATCGCATACAGCCATTACATTTTGTGAAGTGAAACCTTTCCTACCGATATACTTTATTTGATCCTTAGAAGGAACAATACAAGGCACATGTGTGCCATCTATAGCTCCAATACAATTTTTAAAATATGGTCAATACCTATTATCTTGTCTTAATTTAGTGTGAATATCAGAAAGAGTTGGATCTTTTGGATTAATGTGTCCATAGCCAATTTCAAACATGCTAGTAAAACTTGGTGAAAATATCTGTTAACTGTCTCCCCAGAGTGTTGGAATCGTTCTTGAATCATTCGATTCCCTACCCCATGTCCTACCATCATTAAGAACATAGCAACCATCTCCTCTGCGATCATGTATCTTGTTGGTTCTAAGCCATACTGCTCATTTAACTTTTTTTTAGAATAGAAGAAAAATATGTTTTTCCATTCTAAACATCTTATAAGAACGCTTATCATGCCCTTCAAGTATCTCTTTAACAAAATGAAAACCTGTATAAAGAGAAGTTCTGCATGGAGTCTTTAAACAAAATCTTAAGTAATACTCTGCTGCAAGAGTTTCATCGCTAATTGCCAAATCAAAAACATCATCAATATCATCACCAATTATAAGAACTTCTTCATCAACATCGTCATTATTATGTTTATTCAATAACATCTGTAAGAAAAGATCAAAATAAATATTACTTATCTAATAAAAACTTCATTTACAAGCAAACATTACATAAATGTATAATATGATTTTCTGTAAGACTGATTTCCTATTAACCAGAGCTTAATAGTCATTTTTTTCATTTCCTAAAAGGCGAGGTTGAAAGATCTAATATTTGTGGTAAGACTGTAGATTGGCAAGCTGACTCAAATAATTTCGATAAGTTCACTATAACTATCAAACTATATAACTCAACCATTTACTAGGTACCCTACCTAACGGTGCAACACGTTACATAGACAAACTAAGCACATGCATACACCTAATAAATTTTTGTTGTTGTTTGTATCCTTTGGCTATTGTTTAGCACTGATCATGTTAATGAAGTAAATTTGACTTTATAGATACATATCCAATATGTCATATCGTAATGCAACACAACAGAAAGTAATCAGATGTTAAAAATAATGTAATGGAAGGAAACTTCATTTACAAACAACTTATAATATTCCCACAAATAGAATAATTACAAACAACTTATATACACATAAACATAACTTAACGAGATTTTACATATAAAATACAATATTCCCACAAATAGAAGTGTCAATAATCAGAATATGCACAAAAATAATTACAAAAACTAAAACATCTTATATTTCTAGTCTTTGTGTAGTTCGGACATCTTTTCTTATTTGTGTAATTGATGATGCCTTCCTTTTTTTAGTTTTATTACAACTCTCATTTGTATCTCTTTTTTCAGATACTTCTGGTTCTTCTAAGTTGATATGATCCAATCCTTCTCCTGTATTACTTCTTAAGTCATCCTCCAAAATAAGCTCCTCATTACTTGTTGGAGTTTCAAACTCAAATTGTTTCTCAGGTTGGAACCAATTACTTCCAAGTATGCTATCAGGTAAAACTCCAGATGATGGCGCCCACGCATGTTCACCAGTGGAAACAACATCTTTAAAATAAATTTCCATCAACTCTCGACATTGTAAACAGTTATCTCTGAACTTCTCCACATTTGGGTTCTCCTATATTCATGGAAGAACAATTTAAAATATATTAGCGTTCGAAACAAAATAATAATTCGTTATGTTTAAGAGAAAATGAATTTAAGAATTCTTAATACATTTATCTTCCTACTCCACCATTCAACACTCACTTGAACCGTCTTTTTCTCGCAATCCCATCCTAATCCAGTCTCCTTTCCAACTAAAGTATCTCAATCTTTTCAAATAAGTTTCAGACTATCCCTTTTGTTCTTCAATTTGGTCTTATCATAGATTTTTCCAGTCTTATCATTAAATTTTTGCACCAAGTTAGACCATCCTATTATGATAAAATGAGTGCCAGGACGATGTACAACAATTATTTCTTCCACACATAAATTTAAAAATAATTATGTTGTTTCTGCATCCTATTTAGCCTTTTCACTGTTGTTATCTTGTATCACTTTCTTGCTCATTATCTTGCAAATATGCATTGAAAAACATGTAATGAATAAGTAAAAGAAGGAACCATGATAATATTTTCTATTCTTCAAGCCAAAAGCAGCAACAAACATTTAATAGTGTTGGTTCTTTGTACCATATTTAAATATATGTACTGTGCAATCTATAGTTCTAAACACATACTTGGTTCAAATTAGATAAAACATTTGTTATTGATAAGACCCTTAACCTATATCAAAACTGTATTCAATCTAACATAACATTAGTTTTACTATCATACTTAAATCAACAATCAATCAACTACTCTTATGGCTAATTCAAGCAGCAAGTTGTACATTTGAAAGAACATGAAAGGAACATAACATTATGGCTAATTTATAGAATTACATGGGAGGGGTCAATGTGGCAAATGTTAATATCTATAGGAAATGAAAGGAAGATAATACTAAAACACAGAACAAACAACAACAAAAGAGAATTGAGTAATCAGTAGTAATTAACAGAGAAACTTTTCAATTGAGCTAATATCTAATTCGCAGTGACTGAAGGATTACATCAATTTAAAACAATACATTTTCTTATCACTCCACATTGATTGTATACTGAATGATAGAACAATCATACAAACAAAGAAGAAACAAAGTTTCCATGAGTTCCTAAAAAAATAAAGTTCCCGTGACATGCCGATACTGAATATAGTAGCCATAAGAACTTAACCATGTCGGGTTCTATATGTATACAAGTCACATGTTTGCAAAAGAAGGGGGAATTTTATCTCAATGGGATGAATAGTTTTGGTAAGATTCAATTCAAATACTTTTTGACCCATATGTGCAGCAAATTCCCATAAAACAGAGGCTTCATTAGACACTCAACTGTTGATCTCTTATTAGGAAGGCCAACAATGCAAATTATCTCAATGTTAAGAACTCCATTATTGAACACCCACTAAATAACAATTCTATTTTTGTAAATTAACAGAAAAAATCTCCAGGTAAATGCATATGCACATAACATATTTCAATTATAATATCTATATGTGTCTCAATATCTCGAAGAGAAATTTAGACTCGAATAAAACAAAATGACAAATTAACAATAGATTGAGAACAAAATCTAAAAGGAGTGGTCTTATAGTATTCACCCGTAGTTCCTCAATTCAAAATGCGGTATAATACATTATATATTTAAAAATAATGCACAAGAGTAAAGGGGCAAAGAAAGCATACCTTGAGAAATTGCAGTTTGATAGAAATTTTTTTAAGTTCAATCAACAATTTACTTTGTTGTTGAAGCGATTTGTTGTTCACATGAAGGAGAAACCCTAAAATATTGTAAAACTGGAGAGAAGCGTAACTTGCTGAAAAGAATGCCTTATTATATCCTAAATATTAGGCTTAAAGTAGTAAGGTTATTTTGGTATTTATAATATTTTACTAAATATATTTATGGAATAAAAATAATGCAAAACTGCTTCTGCTTCTTGGGAGAAGTTACTTTTTTTTCTGCTTCTTCAAAACTGTTTCTGCTTCTAGCTAAAAACACTTTTTTCTCTTAAAAAAGGCTTGGTCAAACACCCTAAATTTTAAAAAAAAATAATTTAAAAAAAATATTTTTGACTCATTGAAACGCTTGGCCAAACATGCTATTAGATCTATTTGGTCTAAATTCATTTGAAGTGAGTATCGACCCACAAACACTATTAGAAAGTGGTAAAAAAGAAGGGAAAGGGTAATTGATATGGGTAAATATATTTCTTGTAATGGACATATTGCGCACAGAAGAACACGTCAGCAAAGTTTACGAATCTACGTAGCAAAAGGGGCAAGTGATAACGTCAGCAAAGAGCGCCCACCCATTGGGAGTAAAAAAAAGCGTCCAAGCCAAGATGACGTCATTATGCAATTAATTCACACACACTCATCACTCCATGTGATTGTGCCCATTTTCCCCTACTATACTACTCGAAAAGTCAATAGTACCCCCTACTATTTCCCACTATTCCCGACCTACCCTGCTACCCCCTAATTTCTAACTTCTCTCACGCGCGCTATATGTTTTCTCTCCTCCACTTCTTTCCTTTTCTCATACTCCATATATTTTTAGAAAATGCAAAAGTTAAATACAGCATATAAACAAAGAACCAATATTATCTCGTGGGCTTCAACATATTATATCAAATAGAAAAGAACATGAGATTATGGAAATTAAATGATTTTTCAACATAAAAAAGTATTAATATTTTAAAATATATAAAAGTGTGACATATAATAATGTATTGAATATTTTTGTTCAGATTTTCTTCGACAATTTTTATACTGTAAATTTAATTAATCTTATTAATATTCAAGAGTCACATAAAATTGTTAGTACTATTTATTATATCATAAAAAGTGTATATATAGGAATTTTTAATTATCCACGTTTAAAATTGCAACGCATGGGGTCAAGTGGTCAATTTTGTAACTAATATTGAACAAATTTTTTTTTTGTAGCCACTCAATAATTGTGGGTGAAAATATATTGGCCTCCGTTAGAAAGAAACAAACCAAAAGGCACTACGTCCCAAAAATTTCAATTGGATTTGGGTTTGGGTTATTGCACAATATCTCACATTTTTTAAAAGGGAAAAGAATGACTTGCTTTAAGATTAAGTGGAGTAAAAACTGATGGTTTGGGGGAAGCGCATAGTTTCGACCTCACGATTCCAATAGATGCTTTGTTTCTATGAGCGTTCCTCCATTTTGATTCAAAGATAGTATAATTTCGAATATAATGTGAACTTTGTATTGATAGTAAGACGAATGTGACCTGATACACTTGTTCTCGAGGACAATCTCTTTTTCTTGGTTTCTCACCCGGTATTCGGTATCATATTAGGACCCGATTAAATTTAAACTCGCGTTGAAAAATTCCATAATTGGGGGTAAAGCGCTACCTAACAAAGGCGACTCCATACCCAGAACTCGAACTCGAGACCTCTCGTTAAGGATGAAGGAATACTTACCACTCCACGCAACCCTTGTTGGTTTCTTGAGGACAATATCATTATTATAAGGAGCGTTTCTTCCCAAATGGGGCCCTACGTAATGCGAATTCGAATATAGTCTGGCTCCAATGTGGGTACCCGACCCTTAAAGAAAACAAATTCAAAATTTAAGAATAAATTTTGTTATTTTCTCCTTTAATTGGACCTTACGCAACGAAAATAGTGAATATGAAAACAAAAATAAGATATTAGAAAGAACTTATCTTTTCCTCAATTTAGTCAAGCCTTTGATAACTTTATTTCTGGTTTGAATGAGATTGTATTTTTGAAAATCAAATGATTAAATTCCTTGCCGTGCTCCTGACTGACTTCTAGCTTTTAATTCGGTGTAGAGTACATAATCACCGGTTTAAATATAGAATAATAACAATAATAATAACTCAGTATAATCTTATAAAGTGGGGTCTGAGAATGGTAGTGTGTACGCAAATTTTACCCCTACCTTAAGCTGTTTCCAAATAGACTCCCAACATCTTTCCTTCAAAAACTTTCCACTCTTACTTTTAGGGAATTCGAACTTACAACCTCTAGATTGAAAGTAAAAGTTACTTACCATCAGAGCTACCCCTCTTGTCTTTGTTTAAATATAGCATGTCCTGAACATTTTGATCCAAAAAAAGAAAAGGAAAAGCTAATGTAAAAGTCTAGAAATAGATCATTGCGATCTTTCTCTTTTGTCGTCTAGCTATCGTAATTATCTCCTCATTCACCCTTCCCACTCTCGCGCGTCATATGAGATTCTCACATACTCCCCTTGTCCCCACCTACCCCATGTTAAAGGGGTAGTGGGGCTAGGGGTGGGAGGTGGCAATCCCCATAGACACAGCATAACTTACGTAGTATGTTACTTTGTGATGCAACATTATTGCCACCCTTCCATTTATATAATCTCTCTTCTTCCTTTCCTCTTTCTCCCAAATTCCTTCACTTTTTTTCTCTCTCCCTTTGTTTGTTGCGTCTTACAATTTACACCTCCTTTCTTTTATCATGAGAGGCAACAGCTTCTACAGGCCGTTTTCCGATGGCGGAGTACGGCTGGAACTCACTCCCACCACTAATTCACCACTCGCCATCGACGTGGCGGAGTCGACGGAGATGAGAATTCAACGCCTCATCACCGAAAACCCTGTCGTCATCTTCACCCGTTCGTCCTGCTGCATGTGCCACGTCATGAAGAAATTGCTATCTGCTATAGGCGTTCACCCTACTGTGATTGAGCTAGAGGAGGATGAGATCGCCGCGCTTCCGTCCACCACAGCCGTCACCGGCGATGAGGTTATCTCCGATGTTTCCGGTACCGTCGAGGCTCCGGCGGTGTTCATCGGAGGGACACGTGTCGGCGGGTTAGAGAGCCTCGTGGCACTTCACTTGAGTGGCCGTCTTGTTCCGAGGCTTGTGGAAGTTGGTGTCATCACTGATGGGGTATTGTAAAATTAAGATAATTAATTTCGTGTTTTTATGAAGCTATATTTTGTAATTCAATTATGGTGAAAAACAAAAAAAAAATATTCCCTTAGGAAAAGAAAATAATTAATTAGTAGTATTAGTTGTTTCTTTTCTTAGTTAATTACTACTATTAGCTTTGATAATAATTATTCTATTTTCTGGTGCAGTAATGAAGTGTTATATAATATCTGTATTTTAAGATTTAAAAAAGGTTTGTTGCTTCTTTCTTTCTTTCCATATTGGGGACTTTAGGACTCACTTTCCCTCAAACTAATTGAAACGTCAAAGTGACTAAATGGGGCAGCTATTAAATACTATTTCCAGTTTAGTCTTAATTTGCTTTGAATATCCCCTACCATTGAGGAGGTATATTCTTGGATTATTTATTTAACAATTTACAACTGCTAAACAATATTCAATCACTTGGGATCATAGTAAAACCTTTTGCTTTTCACCTTCTTATTTTGACTGATAAACTTTTGATTTTGTTTGAGGAATCGCTTGTCTTAATTGCAGTTTTAATTAAACAAGAAATTTTTTATTTTACTGATATATGTGTCACAGTACTTCATACGTACAGTACAATTTAATTAGTGTTTTAGTTAGCGTGAAATCTTCAACCTTTTAAGTATAAAAAGCCACAACCTGGGTAAGTTTATTTTTATGCATTTCGTAAAAACCAATTTTATCTGATCATATTTTAGGAGATAAAACTTGTGGAAATATTATTGCCTGTCAATCTATCATGTATTAAACTAGAAATTAACAAATGTCAAATTATTTAAAGAATAGCGTTGTAGATGTTTTATTCTCATATTTAACAGGAATAGTGAATGTTGAATTAGAATGTACTAGTTGTCCCTGATGGGAGCTAATAGTCTAATACAATTAGGGTCTATTTGGAAACAACTTCTCTACCCCAGGGTAGGGGTAAGATCTGCGTACATACTACCCTCCCCAGACTCCACTACGTGGGATTATACTTGGTTGTTGTTTAAAATAGTACATATAAGTCATGATTAGCTGGAAAGCAAGGAAGAATGACATATTATATTCCTTAATCCGGGTTAATTATCTTGCTTAAGCCACACATAATTGCTGGAAAAAAGGGTTCAAAGTACAATATTCCATAAGCAGAAGAAGAAAAAGTGAGAAAAAGAAAAAAGAATAAAAGCCCAAATGAATATTGACAGAATTGAATGATGAAGAGAGGGAGTAGAAGAAGAAAGAAAAAAAGGGTACCTTCAAAAATTATTGGTGGAGAAGAAAAGAAAGAAGGAAGAGAGTAAAGCAAAACAAAGTAGCAATTGCTTTGGCTGGCTTTGGTGCTTATAGGCATTGGAAAAGTTATGGAAGTGTTATCTGCTGATTGAAGATTACAAGGAAGTACTGAAAATGAAATGGAGAATGGCCAAAATGACATAAATACACTGCTTTAAAAAAGATTCTACGTGTATTGTTATTGTTGTCAGACGTCTTTTCACTTCTATCACGTACTTTTCTTTACTTATTGCTGACACAAATTCGCATTCATCATAGTTTTTGTTGAAAAAAGCTATTGGGTCGGGTCCGTTTATAGTCGGTGCAAACTAGCCATGCTATGGGTTAGCCAGTTTTCGGACAGATAAATAGTTAGCATTTGCAATGTTATTAAAAAATAGTCACTATTTTGCTGTAACAAGAAAAATTCTAGCGTAATATACTGAAGATCGGTACAGTTGTGTATGAATTTCCAGCATTTATGCCAGATTGGTATATTGTATTGGAACTTCGGTATAATTATGCTGGAACTATAGTATATTAATACTTCAGGTTTAGTATATTATACTGGAATTTCAGTATATTATGCTTGGAGTATTTTTCGAACTTTAAATAATTTTTGTTCAGATTTATCTATACATGAAAAGTGACTAAGTTTCGATTACTTTTGAAACTGTGGTTATGTTTTAATGAGCACTTGTTAATCTAAATATTTTTGAATTTCTCGCGAATTAGCCTATTAGTTTGGGGTATTATTATTTTTAGCTCACGCCAGAAATTATTTCCATCTAGTAGGCCGTAGTCGAAAAAGTGTATAAATTTATATAACTTTTGTTATAACATACATAATTTATATATATACACACCAAAATACAAATTTTATATATTTTTTCAGATATTATTTTTATAGCGGCTATTCAATATTTTTTTTCGTTAATTTTTCCTCCTAGTAAATTCTACTTATTAATCTGTGAATATATTATTACGAGCGTGGAAAAATATATTTTCCTAATATTTTATGCGAAACAAATGACAGCTAGATTAAATTTTATACATCAAGGGTAAGAATTATTTCGTGTTGTGATAATTTTTACCGATGAATAGCTCAAACCATGATTGATGCAAATTTACTTTCACGAGGAGAAATCCGTAAGTCTCCTAATATCATATTTAGAGCTAGAATTTGGGGTTTGTGAGTTGAGATAATGAATCGGAAATATATACTCATCTAACTTTATATATTTATTTTTTGCACATATGACTCTGAAATAAGATGTTATATCAATTCGTAAATGAATTGTCCATTCCGTCATTGATAGCAGAAAGGGAAAAGGTTAACAAAATATCTAAAAAGAAAAGTTCATTGGTATGAGGAAGAAACAAACCTCCCACGGCCCCACTTCTCCACCACTGAGGAGAATTATATTTGTAGTTTGAGGAATCAGAATCTTGGGAAGCTGGGTTTTGAAAGTAACCTCAAGAAAAGTGAAAAAATAAAAAAATAAATAAATTTAATTATTTGACAAAAAAATTATTCGAATACTTAAATAGCTTTAAAATAATCAAAAAATGATACGGGTTAATCGGAATGAAGGGAATGTGATCTAGAGAATGTTGAATAATTGAGATTAGTGATTATGATGTAAATTTCAATATACAAGAATATTAAGATGTATAATAGACTTTTTGCAAGAGAGAGAGAGCGTTGTATATTTTCAGTAATGAAATACACCTGCCTCTTACAAAGGGGAAGGTCCCTTTTATATACTAAGGGACCTTCCTCGAAATAATACAAAAAAAGTACAAGAGCTGGTGGCCTCGATATACGAGTGTCAGAGCTCGATGTGACGTTGCACTGAGTCACGTCACTTAGTCCGTCTATTGACTGGGGCCGGCCTTACTTGAGTCGACCACGATAAGGCCGCTTTCTTTAGGCCGTATGCGGATAATATATGGCGTAGGGAACAAAATTTGCCCAATACAGATAGCCCCTCCGTTTATTGGGACACAGTCGAAAGGCGTTTCTAATGGACGGACATACGTACTTGACGCCTATGGAAATTTGGTCGTTCCTTTTGGTACCTTTGTGAGAGTCGTGCTCATGTGTGAAGAGGTCTATCCATTGACATGTTACCCCCTTTTTGGAATTTCTCTTTAAGGTTGCGTCATCGATCGCGTGATCATTACTTCTGCTCTCGAGGTGGTTCAGGTTATGACGTGACATTTTGGTTTCCTGCGCCGATTTTTTTGAATCATGCCCTTTCGATTTCCGTGAACCTTTTCTTTTAAATAGAGGAAGAGTTGGACTAGGTTCATCTTTTGAACCTTTTCTGAGAGTATTTTCCCTATCTTTTTTAGGTGCTCGCTGTTCTTTCTTCTCTGAAATTCTCATTCTTAGGAATCGAACTTGTGACCCATAATACCTTCTTTCTCATAACATTCACTATGGCTACACGTCGGTGTGACGATACTAGGACCAGGGACGTTGCTTCCACTAGGGCTTCGTCATCCTCGGACAGCGAGGACGCCGAGGAAGTTTTCGTTCCTCTATTAACGGCCAACCTACTCCCATACGATATGAGCAAAAGGAGCGACTTTCTGAATAAGCGTAAACTCCTCCCTGGGAACATAGTGAGATGATGCTATCCCACTTAGCCTCTCTCAGGGAATCGTACGATATTCCCAATCATGTTGACATGGTTCCCGCGAGGCCAGACTATGTTAGCGCGCCTAGGGCCGGGTACTGTGCCTTCTACGGGTACGCCTTCCGAATTGGATACACCATTCTGATTTATCCTTTCGCGGAAGAGCTATGCTGCTTGTTTGGAGCATGCCTGGCCCAACTTACCCCGTATGCCTTGAAGGTGTGCAGGGTAGTATCCATCTACGCGGCGAAGGCCGGAAAAGAGGTGACCGTTCATCACATTCTGCAAATGTTCAATGCGGTTTTTATGAGAGGCTCGATGCTCCAGTTGAGGAGTAGGGCAAGAAGAGTTTCGTTGCGTGGGTGGACGACAAGGCCAACTGTAAATTCTGGACGGGGTTTTTCTACGTGCGTACCGAGCACCTTGTTGTGCGTGATGTTTACTATTTTGATCTTACTTTGCTGGTTCTCACTGTCAAAAGTTTTCCTTTGTTTTCATGTAGTGGCAGCTCGCCCTCTTCGAAGGGTTGACGACATTAGGTCGTGGATGCAACCGCTGATACCGTTTGTAGAGGAAAGCCGTTCCTGGTCTGAATTCCTTAGGCTCTACACCCCGGTTGGTAACGGCTTTACCTAATTTTCGTCATGGTTTGGGGGCTCCCATAATTTTTTTGCCTGTCTCACATGTTTTTTGGCATCTCGGGACGCCTCTAAGAAGGCAAAGAAGAAGAAGCAGTAGAAGAAGAAGGAGATGGCCGTGGCCGGTCCCTCTAGAACGGTATCTGATCCTGAGGAGGATCTGGTCTTCGTCGGCACGTCTAGGGCCAGTACTTTTCCCCTCCCAAGGCAGGAGGGTACATTAGAAGCGGCCCCAGAGGTAGCATCTGAGGTCGTGATAGGGGTCGTCCCTGAGGCGACGCCCATGGAGGTGCTGGTGGTTGTCCCTGAGATTGCTCCGATAGGGACGCCTTATGCCGTGCTAACCCCCTCTGAGCCCGCTCTGCATCCCGCGGAGGGGGACCGTGAATAGTAGGAGACGTTGGAGAGGAGGCAGCGTCAGATTCTTACTGGCAAGGCCGTGGCCACCCAGGCGGGAAAGGCGAGGACACCCCGTCTTGAATCAAGGCCGGATTTCATGGCATAGGCTATTAGCTCAAGGAGGGCTGATCTTAGGAGGCAGGTCGCTGCGAGGAGAAGTGAAGACATGGACGTGGTGGGCTCGGGGGCAGTCACAGAGGGCGTAAACAGAGGAAGTGGGTCCTTGAACCGGGTGGAGATGATGGCCGGCCAATCTTCTCGTCACATAGTGATCCCAAGTCACTATAATTTGTTTGAGAACTGTGAGGAGGCGACCTCCAGTATGACGCTTTTGTGCGCTGGTGCCGAGCGTGCGATCCGGGGGGAGCTTAGTGTTAAAGTCTTGGCCCAAAGGGTGGCAGGTGCGGCCTTACAGGTATGCCTTTGCCTTGCTTGATGACCTTTCTTTGTCGTAGAGTTATGGTTTTCCCGTACTTACTTGGTTTCTTTTCCAGACTCTTGTCTTAGAGGTGGAGAGATATCGGCGCCGGAAGGAGAAGAAGGCCAGATACAACAGGCTGGCGCAAAAGTGCAATAAGGCGCATGAGGCGCACCGGACATTGGCCGATATATACAAGTAGGACCCAACTTTAGGGTGGTTCGTGAGGGCCTAGTGGAGTCCGAGGTGCAATTGATGAAAAAGTGGCTGAGCTGGAAAAGGTTGATGAACAGCTCATGGCCGCTGTTTCTCGGGCGGCGGAGATGGAGGTCGTTATCCAGGCAAAGGACTAGGAGCTGCAGCTTGGTCGTGTTGTGGCGGAGGAGGCGGTAGAATTGCGCACCCCGGTTGCAGCTCTAAAGGAGGAACTCAATGCCACGAAGGTCGAGGTAAAGGAGCTTAAGCTAGCTCTTGCACACGCCGATACGTCTCGTGAGGCGCACGATATGTGGGTGTATGCGAAGGCCAGGTTGGTCGTTCTTGAGGAATTACTGGCGGCTTGTCGTGCGTCTGAAGAGAAAGTTCAGAACTAGTGCCAATTGGTTAGAGTCGCTCGTGAGGCGGCTGGCTATGGTCCTGAATCACCGGCCCAGGAAGGGGGCAACTCTGCAAACGTCAATTGCTTGGATTCCAGCTCTTGGATTTCTTGGGCGTACCCTCTCGGAAATGAGGTCAGGCCACCTGACGCCAGGCCGGGCTGGATAAGTAGTGGTCTCTCAAGGTCATTGTAAATATGCCTGTGTATACTTATTTTTGTATCGTGGGTGTTTGTCCCCTTTGGTAAAAACATATAATTTTTGTTGTAAGTAATCTTTTCTACCTTTTGGCATGTCGTCGTACTTTTCTTTACCGCAACTGCTTAGAATTTTTCGGCCATAGCCGTGTAATAACTAGCCTGATGGTTTTGGCCAGATAAAATAGGCGGCCGTAGCCTTGTAATTACGATGGCCATATCTATGTGAAGATAGACGCCATAGCCCAATGAAAATGATGGCCATAACCATGTGAAATAAAGGTCGCAGCCTAATGGCCTTAGCCATATAAAATGATGGTCATAGCCATGTAAAATAAAGGCCGTAGCCGAATGGCCTTAGCCATATAAAACGATGGCCATAGCCATGTAAAATAAAGGCCGTAGCCTGATGGCCTTAGCCATATAAAACAATGGCCATAGCCATGTAAAATAAAGGTTGTAGCCTGATGGCCTAAGCCATATAAAACGATGGCCATAGCCATGTAAAATAAAGGTCGTATCCTGATGGCCTTAGCCATATAAAACGATAGCCATAGCCATGTAAGATAAAGGCTGTAGCTGAATGGCCTTAGCCATATAAAACGATGGCCATAGCCATGTAAAATAAATGTCGTAGCCTGATGGCCTTAGCCATATAAAACGATGGCCATAGCCAAGTAAAATAAAGGCCGTAGCTTGATGACCTTAGCCATATAAACTGATGGCCATAGCCATATAAGATAAAGGCCGTAGCCTGATGGCCTTAGCCATATAAAACGATGGCTATAGCCATGTAATATAAAGGCCGTAGCCTGATGGCCTTAGCCATATAAAATGATGGCCATAGCCATGTAAGATAAAGGCTATAGCTTGATGGCCTTAGCCATATAAAACGATGACCATAGCCATGTAAAATAAAGTTCATATCTTGATGGCCTTAGCCATATAAAACGATGGCCATAGCCATGTAAGATAAAGGTCGTAGCCTGATGGCCTTAGCCATATAAAATGATGGCCATAGCCATGTAAAATAAAGGTCGTAGCCTGATGTCCTTAGCCTTTTCATTCATTTGGAGATGGCTGTAGCCTTTTCATTCATTTGGAGATGGTCGTAGCCTTTCTATACACTTGGAGGTGGCCGTAGCCTTCCTATTCATTTGGAGGTGGCCGTAGCCTTCATATACACGTGGAGGTGGCCGTAGCCTTCCGATACACTTTGAGGTGGCCGTAGCCTTTCGATATATCTGGAGATGACACTAATCCAGTCTCTGTATCATGTATGGCTTGGAGACTACATGGAGAGGTGGACATTATGCACTTGCGCTACAAAAATCTCCAGGTGACCCCTTTGCTGCCTCGTTAAAAACCTTCCCGAGAAAACTCAATTGGGACAAAAGTAGGGTAAGGGAAAAAGAGTACGACTCAGGTGTCACCTTTTTAGAAGTGGAAACGTTTGAGGTGAGCAACGTTCTAGTTGTTTTGGAGTGTCTTTCCTTCCGTTGTCTCTAACTGGAATGCCCTTTTCCCGGCCGTCTCCGTGATTTTGTAGGGTCCATCCCATTTTGTACCCAATTTTCCTTAACCCAGGTCTTTTGAGGCAAGAATCTTGGCCTTGAGGACGTAATCCCCTACTTTGAGCGGCCTTATTTTTGCCCTTTTGTTGTAGTATCTTTCGACTTGTTGTTTTTGGGCTACCATTCTTACGTAGGCCATTTCTCTCCTTTCTTCAGCTTCATTAAGATCTTGGAGCCTACTGACATCGTTTTCCGTTCCGCTGGTGTGTGAGTACCTTAAGCTGGGTTCGCCCACTTCGACGGGTATGACCGCGTCGATTCCATAAACCAGTGAGTATGGGGTTTCTCCGGTGCTGGATTTGGGTGTGGTTCTGTGTGCCCACAAGACTTCGGGTAGTAGTTCGGGCCATAGCCCCTTGGCATCTTCGAGTTTCTTTTTGAGTATGTTCAGAATTGCTATGTTGGAGGACTCCGCTTGAACGTTGGCGGTGGGGTGGTATGGCGTGGATAGTTTCCTTTTGATGCACCATTTTTCGAAGAACTCGGTCGTTTTCTGACCGATGAACTGGCACCCATTATCGCAGCTGCTTTCTTTGGGGATGCTAAAATGGCATATGATGTTCCTCCAAATGAAGGTGATGACTTCTTGCTCGCGTATTTGTGCGTACGCACCTGCTTCCACCCACTTAGAGAAATAGTAAGTTAAAACAAGTAGAAAGCGTACCTTTCCTTGTTCTGGGGGTAGCGGGCCGATTATATCCATCCCTCACTTGATGAATGGCCAGGGGGATGTCACGGAATGGAGGGGTTCTCCTGGATGGTGTATCACTGGGGCGAACTTTTGGCACTGCTGGCATCGGCGGACATACTCTGCTGCCTCTTTTTTCATGGTGGGCCAATAGTAGTCAGCGCGTATGATGCACCTAACGAGGGCAAAATTACCAGTGTGGGCGCCGCAATGGCCTTCGTGTACTTCTTCGAGTCCAAATCTTGCTTGTTGCGGTCCTAAGCACTTGGCTAGGGGACCACCGAACGTCATTTTATAAAGGTCATCGTTGATCATGCAGTATCGGGCAGCCTGTACGCGGAGATTTTTTAACTCTTTTCTATCGGGGAAGTATCCCGTCCTGCAAGTAAGATATGAACTGGTTGTGCCAGTCCCAAGTCAGGTTTAAGGAAAGTACCTCAGTGTGATCAATAGCTGAGTGGAGGAGTGTGACCACACTCTCTTTGTTGATGCTTTTGGTGGCGGCAGCCAGCTTCGCCAGGCCGTCCGCTTCGATATTCCGTGCTCTAGGAATTTGTTCGAAGTGGCATTCGTCGAATGTAGCCATCAGCCTGTGGATTTCTGACTGGTACCTTTGTAACCTCTGTTCCTTGACTTGATAAGTCCCAGTGATCGGGTTTACCACAAGCTGGGAGTCGTAGGGGAGGAGAATTTGGCGAGCTCCGTACTTGTTGGCCAGTTTCATGCCTGCAATAACGGCCTCGTACTCGGCCTCGCTGTTAGTCATCATATTGACTGGCGAAACGTTTCGCCCGTAGGGACTTCAAGAACGAGTCCTAGTCGCGATCCCGATGCATTGGCGGCGCAATCCGTATAAAAGACCCATAGGTCATTTTCGGAGGACGCGCGTTGTGCCTCGAGGTCCGCCTCTGGCAGGACTCCCGCGGTGAAGTCGACGATAAAGTCAGCTAAGACTTGTGACTTGATGGCGGTTATTGGAGGTACGTAATATCGTGCTCGCTGAGCTCGACGACCCATCTGGCGAGTCGCCCTAAGAGTTCGGGTTTGTGGTGGACGCTCCTTAGAGGGAAGGTCGTCCACCCGTATGGGATGGCACTGGAAATATGGTCGTAGCTTCCGTGAAACTACTACGAGTGCTAAGGATAATCTCTCGAGGTGGGGATACCGGGTTTCGGCGTCCACTAAAGTTTTGCTGATATAATAAATAGGAGATTGCGTACCTTTATTTTCGCGCACTAGGACGGCGCTGGCTGCGACCTCTTATATGACCAAATATATCAGCAATGGTTCAACGTGGTTGGCTTTTACCAGTAGTGGCGGTGATATAAGTATGCTTTTAAGTTCCTCATGGCTTCCATGCATTCTCCGTTCCACTGCAGTCCTGGTATTTTTTCAGTACACCAAAGAACTTGTGGCACCTGTTGGAGGAGCGTGAGATGAACCGGGAGGGGGCGGCTATTCGGCCCGTTAATATCTGTACTTGCTTCCTGCTGCTTAGCGTTTCTGGGATGGCCTCTATGGATTTGATCTGGTCAGAGTTGACTTCGATGCCCCTTTGTGATACCAAAAATCCTAGGAACTTCCCCGACGCTACTCCATAGATGCATTTCTCGGGGTTCAATTTCATGTTGTATTTCCTTAGCATTTCGAAGGCTTCCTTCAGGTGGGTGAGATGGTCTTCCTTTCTTGATGATTTGACCAATATGTCATCGATGTAGACCTCCATTGTTTTGCCGGTTGTTCTTTGAACATTGTCGTCACCAGCCTCTGGTAAGTGGCCCCTGCGTTCTTGAGCCCGAAAGGCATTACTTTATAGCAATATGTCCCCCGGTGGGTGATGAAAGTCGTCTTCTCCTGATCTTCTTCGGCCATCATGATTTGATTGTAGCCGAAATACGCGTCAAGGAAGCTTAGCAGCTCATGACCTGCTTTTGCATCTATCAGCTGGTTAATGTGGGGTAGCGGGAAAGAGTTCTTCGGCATGCCTTATTTAGATCAGTGAACCGTTCTTTTTTTACCATTATGACGTTGGCGACCCATTCCGGGTACTTGGATTCCCTGATGGAGCCATTAGCTAGCAGTTTTTCCGCTTCTTCGCTCACTACTTCGTTAATGACGATGTTGAATTTTCTTCTCATCTGCCGCACGAGCAGGTGCAATGGGTGGACGTTGAGTTTGTGGGAGGCAATTTCTCGTGGAATTCCTGTTATATCTGCATGAGAAAAAGCGAACAGATCCGCATGGTTAGATAAAAATTCACGGCACTGACCTGGGTTTGATAAGACGTGGCCTATGTATGCTTTTTTGCGGGGTCGCTGTTGTTTAGCTAAACGGGGTCGAGGTCTTCGATTGTAGCCTTGCTAACCTCGACCTTCTCAGGATCTTCGATGGCGTTCTCTGTCGGATAGACCTTAGTCCCTGATGCTTCTGCACTTGCTCCTTGGAGCTGCTTGGTATGTGTGTAATCCTTGGCTATCTTATAGCATTCTTGGGCGGTGCGGGGCTCTCCCTGTATGTTGTGCACTCACCATGGGGTTGGGAATTCGATTACATAGTAGAAGCTAGAGGGGACGACTCTCATGGCATGTATCCACGGGCGTCCGATAATTGCATTGTATGTTGTTTCCTGGTTCATCACGTGGAAGGTAGTTTCCATCGTGACTCCACCTGCAAGAATGGGCAGCGTCACCTCGCCTGAGGTTCTTTCCACTGCATTATTAAAACCTGTTAGTGTTACACAGCGTGAGATTATTTTATCTTCGAGTCCCATAAGTGCAAGGACTCTTGGATGAATGATACATGCGCCAGTTCCATCGTCGACCATGATCCTTTTAACATCAGTAGCTACTATGCGTAAAGTAATAACTAAGGCATCATAATGAGGAAAACACAAACCGTCGGCATCAAACTTATCGAAGGTGATACTATCTTCGAAGTCATCATACCGTTCGTGAGCGATAGTTCGCTTTAGCTTGTGGGTGGTGGTGAATTTGATGTGATTGATCGCTGAATCGTCGCCATCTCTAATGATCATGTTGATGGTGCGTGTTGGTGAGGGTGGCCTCGGTGGGCCATGGTGTGGTTCCCGCGCTTGTGCGAAGTTAAGCTTTCCTTTGTCGCTGAGCAGCTCTTTCAAGAACCCTTGGTTCAGCATTTGGACTACCTCCTGGAGGAGACCTATGCAGTCCTCCGTTCTGTATCCCCGTTCTTGGTGGAATTCGCACAGGGCGTTTGACTTTCTAGTGGCGGGGTCGGACTTCATATTTGCTGGACATCGTACTTTGTTGCCCAGCTTTTCCAGCGCGTAAACTGCCTCTGAAGGAGATACGCAAAAGTTATGTGCAGACAATGAAATGGGCATACCTTTGTCGTTCCTTAGAGCAATATGTCGTTGCAAGGCGTCTGCATGCCTCGGCGGTGGAGGGTGTAAGGACCTGACGTATGGTTGGTGTCTTTCCCTATTGAGGTGTGGGATTTGTTCCCGCCTTCCCTTGTTGCGCCGTTCCCTTCGGATTTCCGGGTGCACTGTTGTGAACCTTCGGGTTGGTCCGTTAAGGTTGTCGTCATCCCCACGTACCTCGGGCAATAGGCGTTGTGTATTTCTTCCCAGGTGGTAGGGGGATATTTCAGGAGACAGCTGAGTAGCTTCTTGGTCCCCTACGAACCATCTCTTCTGAGCCCATTCTGAAAGGCCGCAACCGCCATGCCTTCGGATACGTTTGGTAGGCTCATTTTGACCCTGTTAAATCTGGCTAGGAACTCCCTAAGTCCTTCTCCTAGGGTCTGACGCATAGCAAAAATGTCGTTGACCCGTGCTTCTGCCTTCCTTGCCCCTGCATGGGCGGTAGCAAATTTATTCGCCATCTCCTCAAAGGTTGAGATGCTTTTGGCCGGTAGCTGTGAGTACCATGTTAGGGCCCCTCTTGTCAGCGTCTCACCGAACTTCTTCAGAAGCATGGATGGTACATGTTCTTTTGACAAGTCATTGCCTTTGACGGCTCTGACATAATGGATCAGGTGGTCCTCAGGATCGGTGGTCCCGTCATATACTTTCAAGTAGGGGCCATTTTGAAGGTTTTTGGGATGGGGTATAGCGCAGCTCCTTCCGTTTAAGGTTGTTCAACGAACCTCCCCATGTCTCACTTTGGCAGCAACTTAGGCTCCCTGGGATCTTATCCACCCTTTCTTGGTGTTCCTTCATCTGGTCGCGGAGCGACCTGTTCTCGTACTCCATCTCCTCCATCTTTTTGAGGATGGCTGTGAGTGTTCCGTCGTTAGCTTGGACATCGACGGGTACAATGTTTGTTCTTGTGACCTTGAGCTCATCCTCGGCTGTGACATGATCTGCTGCTGGGGTGCATCTATCACTTTGAGGTGGTTTCCTGGCTAGACTGTTCAGAGTGCTTGTCATCCACTCTTCTAGTAATTTCTTTATAGCTGGGGGTGCTTTCTTAGTAGTAGATGTTGAAGATTATCTTTCTCGTGGTACCACCACGTCTTCTGATGAAGAGGGTAAGGCTTCCACGCCTATCAAAGTACTAGGGGTTGTGTGTAAGGCATCTCCTGCGGCAGCCGCGTTGAGAGTGCCCGTGAGGTCTGTTCTAACCTCCAAGATAGCCTTCATTCTAGCATTGTTCTCAGCCATTTTAGGTTGTAGAGAGTGGCTCTTCGAAGGATCTCTAGAAACAAACTACAGCTTTGATTCTCGAAATCCCCACAGATGGCGCCAAATTTTTTGGCTAAAAAGTTATTCGAATACTTAAATAGCTTAAAAACAATCAAAAAAAGATACGGGTTAATCGGAATCAAGGGTAATGTGATCTAGAGAATGTTGAATAACTGAGATTTTTTATGATGTAAAAATCAATATACAAGAACAGTAAGATGTATAATAGACTTTTTGCAAGAGAGAGAGAGAGAGTTGTATATTTTCAGTAATGAAATACACCTGCCTCTTACAAGGGGGAAGGTCCCTTTTATATACTACGGACCTTCCTCGAAATAATACAAAGAAAGTACAAGAGTTAATGACATCGATATACGAGTGTCAGAGCTCGATATGACGTTGCAGTGAGTCACGTTACTTAGTCCGTCTATTGACTTGGGCCGACCTTACTTGAGTCGACCACGATAAGGCCGCTTTCTTTAGTGAGGCCGTATGCGAACAATATATAGGCGTAGGGAATCAAATTTGCCCAATACACTAATATTACATATCGTTATCTAACGAAATTCTGTGTTACACTACACATAGCAACACTTATTAAACTACAATTGATGAATCTTCTAAGTTCTAAATCAAACTTACCAAAAATTTCAAACCAAACATGTCAACAATTTCAAACCAATCAAGATTCTATGGCATAATGTAAAACAGAGGAGGATTACTTTTAATGACTAGGAAAAGAAAAGGAAAAAAGAGAGAAAAAGGAGGTGGATCTGTAACTTGTGAGGTAATTTATTTGTGGCATAAATTTCGATATATATAAGTGGGAGAATCTGACAAATTTGATATTTATAAATTTGTGAGTATTATCTATATCTATTAATAATAATAACCATGAACGTGTCATAAAAAATATCGTACGAGACACTAGTCAGGTTCTGTCAACTCAAATTGTCACATACACGCATCACGCACGTTTTTGGATTATACTCAGATGAACAAATAAAGAAAACAGAAGGAATTGAATAGACATATCTGCAAACAAAAGTAGTAGTAAAACATAAGAGTAGAAAGTTGATAAATCGCAAGACATAACGCTGAGAAATTTAGCAGCTTTTTATATCAATAGTGAAAGTTATACTGATCCTGTAAAAGTGTAAATCTGCATAACAATCCCCTCTCCAAAAAGAAAAATATACGGTGTCGTTGTTAGGTGTTTGCCATAATTTTTTCATCATATTTGATTTTCCTATTTGTTGAAGGAAAAGGACAATACAATTACCTTAACTGGGGTTTCCTTCTTGTAGAAGGATTATAAATTCCCCATCTTTGGCTAGTCCTTTTTCTTGTAGGAAAATGTTTGGACTTCTATAAATAGTGGAACTGTATTTCTCATTCAGTAGCATCCACAATGTAGCCATAGGGGTTTGAGAGTCGTATTTAGGGGAAGAACTTTACGGGACAAGTGTTAGTGAGTCACTTGTGTTTACCTCTGTTCTCTCGATATTTTGTATTCTCTTTTTATTATAGTGGATTGCTCATCTCCGCAGTGGACGTAGGTCAGTTGACCGAACCACGTTAAATGTTTGTGTCTCCTTTGGTATATTTCTCTTTTGTTATTGTATGATTTATCGTCGTTCAAGGTTTGCTTTGCTAGCTTTTGAATGATACCTGATTTTTTCGGTCTTAACAAGTGGTATCGGCCTTGATTATTTGTCCTGATTGTTACGGAATGGAGGGGAATATGAGCAAGATGTATGGTTAAATGGGAAAAATTATAATGTTTGGAGAGATGAAAGACTTGTTGTTCGTGAAGAAGATGCATCTACCCGTTTTTTCAGCTAATAAACCTGAAAGAATATCCGATGAAGATTGAGATTTCGAGCACCAACAAGTATGTGGATATATACGACAATGGGTTGAAGATAATGTTCGCAACCATATTGTGAACGAGATACATGCGAGATCATTGTGGGAAAATCTAGAGACTCTTTATTCTTCAAAAATCGGGAACAACAAATTGTTTATGCTAAAGCAACTGATTACCTTTAAATATAGGGAAGGCAGCCCTATTCTTGATCACATAAATGATTTTCAAGGCTTCTTTGATCAGATGTCTGGAATGGGAGTTAATTTTGATGATGAGATACAAGGACTCTGGCTTCTTAATACTTTACCAGACTCTTGGGAAACTCTTCGTGTTTCTTTGACAAATTCAGCTCATGGAGGTAAGGTGACCATGGAATATTCCAAGAGTGGTCTGTTAAACAAGGAAGTAAGGAGAAAATCTCAAGGTCCGTCCTCACAAGAAGATATCTTAGTTACTGAAGACCGGGGGAGAGATAGAACAAAAGGCTCAAGGAATAGAGATAAAAGTAGAAGTAAGTCAAGGTCAAAATACTATAATATTACATGCAACCACTGTGGTAAGAAATGACACATCAAACGATTTTGCCGCAAGTTGAATCAAGACAATAGAGAAGGAAAGAAAGCTGAAAATAATGAGAAAAATGTTGCTGCTATTGTTCGAGAAGACCTTTTTTTTGCTTATAATGAAAATGTCATCAATTTGGTATCCCATAAGATGAGCTGGATAGTATATTTTGGAGCTACCTCACATGTCACACCAAGAAAAGAATTTTTCACATCTTATACTCATGTTGATTCTGGAGTGTTAAAAATGGGCAATGCAAGTAAAGTTAAGGTGTTTGGTGTTGGCACAGTTTGTTTGAAAACTAATAATATTTCAATGTTAGTTCTTCAAGATGTCAAGAATTCTCCAAGCTTTCCTTTTAATTTGATCTCCGCAGGAAGATTAGACGATGAAGGCTACCATAATGCCCTCTTTAATGGCCAATGAAAGCTCACTAAGGGCTCGTTAGTAGTGGCTCGAGGAGTCAAGTCTGGTCATTTATATGTGACATAGGGCTTTATTCTTAATGACTCGATAAATCTGGTGGAAAGTGATACTTTGTCAGAATTTGGCATCGAAGATTGAATCATATGAGTGAGAGGGGGATTACGTGTTTGGCTAAGAAAAGTTTTCTTTCTGGAGTGAAACAATCAAAGCTGAAAAGGTGCATACATTGTTTAGCTGGAAAACAGAAAAGGGTTTCCTTTTATAGCCATCCTCCCTCAAGAAAACCTAATTTATTGGAGCTAGTACACTCTGATTTGTGTGGTCTTTTTAAAGCAAAGTCAAAAGGTGGTGCACTTTACTTTGTGACCTTCATTGATGATCATTGTCGTAAGCTCTGGGTGTATCCTTTGAAATCTAAAGATCAAGCACTTAGCATGTTCAAGGAATTTCAGGCCTTAACTGAGAGACAGACGGGGAAGAAATCAAAATGTATTTGCACTGACAATGGATGTGAATATTATGGTCCCTTTGATAACTATTGCAAGAAAAAGGAATTCGTCATCAGAAAACTCTGCCCAAGACACCTCAATTGAATGGTTTGGCATAGAGGATGAATAGAACTCTAGTTGAGAGAGTTAGATGCTTACTTTCAGAGGCTAAACTTCCAAATACATTTTGGGCGAAAGCAGTTAACATTGTTGCCTATGTTATCAATTTGTCTCCCGCAGTTGCTTTGGATGGTGATTTCCCAGGCAGAGTTTGGTTTGCCAAAGATGTTTCTTATGATCACTTGAGAGTTTTTGGGTGTAAAGCTTGTGTCCATGTTCCTAAAGATGAGAGATTGAAACTGGATGTCAAAACTAAGCAGTGCATATTTATCGGTTATGGTCAAGATAAGTTTGGGTATCGTTTTTATGATCCAAATGACAATAAACTTATTATAAGTCGTGATGCAATATTCCTTGAAGACCAAACTATTGAAGATATTGACAAAGTTGAGAAGATAGATTCTCAGAGTAATGAGAGCTTAGTTGATATTGATCCAGTTTCAATTGCTAAGGCACCTATTGCACATGAAGGTACCTAAAACAATGATGGAGATAGTGATCAAGATCAAAATTATCATCATGGTGTAGATGTTATGGATACTCGAGTTGATGAAATTGTGGTTGATCAGCAACCAACTCCTGCACATGTAACTACTTTTAATGCTCCTGAACCTCTCTTAGAAGATCTACAAGGGAGAAGCAAAAATCCATGCGCTATCCTCCTGACGAGTATGTACTTTTGACTGATGTTATATGTATATATATATAACCTGAGAATTATGATGAAGCCATGCATGATACTCACAAAGATCAGTAGATTGAAGCGATGGAAGATGAGATGAAGTCACTCCATTATAATGGCACATATGAGTTAATAAATTTCCAAAAGGTAAGAGAGCTTTATCTAACAAATGGATATTCAGAATAAAGCAGGATAACCATACCTTTGCGCCTAGATACAAGGCGAGGTTAGTTGTTAAATGTTTTGGCCAGAATAAAGGAGTTAACTTTGATGAAATTTTCTCCTCTGTTGTGAAGATGTCTTCTATTCGTATGGTTCTAGGCTTAGCTACAAGTCTAGATTTAGAGTTTGAGCAGATGGATGTCAAGACTGCTTTTCTTCATGGTGATTTAGGTGAAGAGATTCATATGGATCAGTCTGAAGACTTCGTAGTTAAGCTTGTAGATAAGCATACGCTTTGCAGAAAATTGGCAGGCATGAAGCCTGTCAATAATTCCTCTACTTAAAGATACATTTGGCCCGTTGGCTGGAGGGGGAGTTTGTTGGGCTCATGCCCATGTTGTCCAGCCAAAGGCCCAATGGCCTAATCCTATTCTTTTGGTTTCCAACCTATTCGGAATTGGATTCGGTTTATTCCTATTTGAGTGGGTTTTGGATTTGAGAGAAAGCACCACTCATGATCTATAAATAGGACAACCTTGGAGAATAATTCCATGCTCATTGATACAAGTCTTTGAAAGACTTAAGAACATAAGAGTGGTTTTTGATAGAGCTTTCGTCGAGAGAGAAGAGAGAACAAAAATATTAGTTCTGCTGCAGAAGTTTATTCCAATCAACCAATAAACAAATCACGTTTTCCGATTCATTAACCGTTGGATTGGGCTGAAATTTTGAATGAGTATTTATAACATCTTGGTCTTGGATTTGAACGGGGAGATCGGATTTGGAGGCTCGTAGCATCTGATTTCGTGCTTGGAACATCAGCTTTGTTTTTGTGGATTATACTCTTTCTTCAATTGATTGGTTGTTGCTCTTGTTGTTATTGTTGCTCCGTGTTTGGCACTTGTTGTGTTACCAATTTGGAGAACTTTTGTAACACTCTTATTGTTATAGTGGAGCATTTTGGATCTTTGTGATCCCGTGGTTTTTACCTTCGATTTGAAGGTTTTTCCACGTTAAAATTTGGTGTTCTTTATCTTCTTTATTTTCGGGTTTGCCTATTCCTCTACATAGCAGTGGTATGAGAGCGAGGCTCAAGACAGGTTCATCTTGGCGGGTTCAGTTCTAGCACCAATATATTTGACGATAATCGTGATTTTTATCCGAGAAATTTGACCTGTGTTCTACGTACGTTGAGACAAATATCGTGATGGAGATTTGGAGATGCGATCTGTTGAAGGCTATATGAAGAAGGTGGATCAAGTTTTTTTTGTCAGGAAATTCCAGCCAAGGGGGAGAATTGTTAGGTGTTTGCCATAATTTTCTTACCATATTTGGTTTTTCTATTTGTTGAAGGAAAATGACAATCTAATTACCTTAACTAGGTTTTCCTTCTTGTAGAAGGATTATAAATTCCTCATCTTTGGCTAGTCCTTTTGTTTGTAGAAAAAGGTTTGGACTTCTATAAATAGTGGATCTGTCCTTCTCATTCAGTAGCACCCACAATGTAGCCATAGGGGGCTTGAGAGTTATTCAGGGGGAGAACTTTACGGGACAAGTGTTAGTGAGTCACTTGTGTTTACCTCTTCGTAAGGTTGTTCTCTCGATATTTTGTACTCTCTTTTAATTATAGTGGATCGCTCATCTCCGCGGTGGACGTATGTGAGTTGACCGAACCACGTTAAATGTTTGTGTCTCCTTTGATATATTTCTCTTTTGTTATTGTATGATTTATCGTCGTTCAAGGTTTGCTTTGTTAGCTTCCGCATGACACCTGATTTTTTCGGTCCTAGCAGTTGTTTGGTATGAGGTATAAGCATATATATAATGTTGGTCTAAATATTTAACACTATTTTAATACTTTGTTTGGTTAGTAAATCTAGTATAAAAAATAACTTATATCTTTTTCTTAGAAATTATGCCTTGTAAGGGGCAGGATAATTAGTGCCGGAATAACTTATATCTTCTTTTTAGGAATATGCAATCGTCATTTTTAATACAACAAATATTAAATAATGGATAAAAAAATAATATTAGGACAACTAATCCCAACATAACTTATTTCAGCATAAACGTATTCCAACCAAACAACCCCTAACATAATCAGCAACTTCAGTATTTCTTTTGTTTTGTTTCGCAGCTTCATTTACTTGTAGAAAGTTATTTTAACAAAAAACATTTTTATTTTATTTACAGGAAAGAAAGATTAAGTGAAATGGTAATGTTTTTACTTGCAAATAAATCTTTGCGATTGTGAAGAATAAAAGGTATTTAATAAAATAGTTGTAATACACAACATAACACCATAGTAATGGCAAAAAAAGAGTAAAATATCCATCAAGGAAGAGCAAACTTCATTTATGGCCATTCAGCACAAACTTTTGACTATCGCTAGCCCACTATATTTAAATGCAAGTTATAGCCAAAAACTTATTACAGTGGCTACACACCTGTAACCGTCTTCTTCTTCCATCATCTTCTTCTTCCAATCAGTTGAATTACAAACCGAAAGCCTTTTTTGAGGGCTAGTTTTTCGTATGATTTCTAAATGTATAATATATATCCTTAAGTATGATACTCCTTTTGACTTGTTTTGTGTGACAAACTTTTTTTTAGTCAGTTCTATTTTTTTAAAATCATTTAATCTTCATATCTTTAATTTATTTGTAACGAAATAAAGAGAAAACATAAAAAGACATGTAAAATTCTTAACGTTATCTAAAAATTAAATATATTTTTTATACAACTTTAACTTACTTATGAGAAATATCCTTAATTTCTTAAAAATTTGTGCACAGCGAAATACATTTACATGAAATGCATCGAGAGAGTGTCATTAATTATAATTTATTGAATTCTCTTATTTTATTTAGTGAACTTATGTTACCAAAATACGTGGCGCAATGGTACGTAATTGCAAATGTGTAAGGAGAATTTGCAGTGTCAGGAATTTACTAAGGCAGGGTATAATGGATCTGAATCCAGGTATTTAAGCAGTATTGAGAGTAGAATAGTAATACATATCTATACTCCTTTTATGCATAGAATATCTAAAATATTATTAAAAAATCCATAAATAGAAGGTACTGTGAAGAAAATTTATTGGACAAATTGAAGGTACTTTGATTCCTTCAGTAGTGCAAAAATTAAACAAAGTAGACTATTACTATACAATTTATAGATAATAGACTGTCACTATAAAAAATATATATATATAATAGATTGCCACTATACAAAATATATACTAAAAAGACTATTAATATACAAAACAGAATGTCACTATACAAAATAGACTGTCAATATACAAAAACTATACAAAACAGACTGTAATAATGCTCGGTTCCTTATTCAAAAAATTGCTGAATTGCATGATAATTATAATAGAAAAATATACAAAATAGACTGTCACTATACAATTATATACGAATAGAGTGTCACTATATAAAATATATACAACAATATATATAACTATACAATTTATATACAAAATAGATGAAACTATACAAAATATATACAAAATAGGCCGTCATTATACAAAAAAAAAATACTAAATAGACTATCATTATACAAAATAGATTTCCACTATACAAAATAGACAGTCACTATAAAAAAACAGACATTTTGGCTACTAGATGCAATATGTTTGGGCAGAAGGGCCATCTTTTGCAAGTGGGCTAAAACATGAGCTATTAAAATTTTGAAGGGTTATAATGGTATAATGACATAGGGATTGCAGAATAAGTGGCCCAGTATACGACTAGTCGCGGAGCCAATATGTTACCTAAGATTTGATCGAACCCAATAATTTTGGTTTATATCCTATATGTATATTAAAAATCTTGTTGTATATGTATAAAAATTAAATTTATAACTTACTTACTAACACTTGATGCCATTATCGTAAACATTAATCCGTGCAACTACTCAACTACGTACTTCGGTGATTACTTCATCTCTTTCCAAACAAGATTTTTTTTTTTTGATATTTCCAAACGAGATTTTTCATAAGTTAGTTTTCCATCTTTTTTCTAAAACTCTAAAATAATTTATATAGTGACATTTGGTTGAAAGTTAGTTTTTCTAAATATCTATTCAATTTTCTTCTGCTTAATCAAAACTTGTACCTTATCTTCTCCATAACTTATTAATAACACTTTTTCTCAAACAATACGTTAGTTTTCCATCTTTTTTCTTGTATATTTTTTCTGGTTAGTTCATCTATGATCTTTGCAAACTATATGTGCTGGTGATATAATTTATCAAGTTAATATCATGATTCCCTGTGAGCAATATGCGGAAGTCAAATGAATAAATGATTTTTATAAGTAATTCTTAATAAGCATCGTATTTAAAATAATTGAGGGTACTTTAGTAAATTTAGTAGTACAGTATAATACAACACAGTCAAACCAAATAATAAAATTGTTATTTAACAACAACAAACGATACAATCTATCCAAACGTTATATCCATCAAAATGATACAATACAATTTAGTACAATACAATACAATACATTATAAAACAATGAGAACAATGATCCAAACATAGTATTCAAAGTCCTTACTGGTACCATAATGCTAAAAATCTTGATGAACAATAGTCTTTTATTGAAGGAAAAAAATTAAATCTAATAATTATTGGGATTGTACGAATCACTATTTGAAAATTTCTGAATGTTTAGATTGATGATATAGCCAAACTATATATTATGACATGCATTATATCTAATGTCAAATAGTCTAGACTCCAGACGAATTAAATTAAGGACGCTTACTAGTAGGAGCTAGGCAAGTCAAATTTGATCACTTTTCAATAATTAATAGCATTAAAAATAAAGGCAACGAAATTAAATTCATAAGCGGAAGTTTTAAAGTACAAATAACTAAATAAAATACGGAATTTTCAACATGAATCTCTACCCAAGAACTGGAGTCACATACTCACGAATAGCTAATTAATTTTAAATACAAGGTCTGAAAGAAACATCTCTGTTTTGTCTCTGATACAATGAGATAACACTCAAATATAAAGGATAGAGGGAGACGCCGGGCTTGCGCAGCAAGGCTACCTCGGTGTCTCTGGATTAAAGGGCTACTCCCAATCTACTACTGTTATCCAATAGCTGCTCCAACACCGTGATTTGCGCAAAAGAGCACAGAAGTGTAGCATCAACACACCCGACCCCATGTGTTAGTAAGTGTCTGGCCTAACCCTGGCGAAATAGTGACAAGGCTAGGACCAGACTACAAATTAACATGTACAGTTCAAATATATATACACACAACGGAAAGAAAAACAGGAAGTAAGGGGAAACACGTTAGGGGGAGGCAACAATTACAATTAGGAAACCATAATAATAAGATAGGATCAACCAAAGAATTTATAGCAAATCAAGTAACAAATGTTCCAAACAAAACACACCTGAGACAACAACTGTTTCGGTGAGCGACTCGATCCTTAAATATTATTGTTGTGGCATGCAACTCGACCCATATCGCTTATCACTGTTGCGGCGTACAACCCAACCCCTCAAATATCCTTTTTGTGGTGTGCAAACCGACCCTTAAATATCATTATTGCGTCTTGCAATCCGACCATCAAATATGATTTAACATTGTTGCGTCGTGCAACCTGACCCTCATATATCATTGTTGTGACGTGCAACTCGATCCATATCATTTAACACTGTTGCGGCGTGCAACCCGATCCACCAATATCATATTTCCTCATCCAAACAACAGTCACAAATACGGGGCAAAGAAATAAACAAACAATGAAAGAAAATTCCGGCAAGGGAACAATATCAATAAACTCAATGTCACGGCAAGGGGAAATCAATAACCAACAAAACGTCCTAGCAAGGGAATAACCAATAACCCAGATCTTTCTTTCAAATCTTACTTTATAATTCACTTCATCATTCGAGCCAATGCTCCAGAGAATCAAATAAAATCATAATGTCTTTCACATGTCCTTTACAATATATAAAAAACCCTCAAATTAAACATGGAATTCATAGCAAAATCATGATAATCACACTTTAAGGTCTCACGGTAATGGTAGATACCAATGTATAGATACTCGTCACCATGCATATATATGGTACTCGACAATTAGCAATTAGCAAACGAGACTCAACTCTTATTCCCTCAAGCTAAGGTTATACCGAACACTTACCTCAACTTTCACAGTTAATCAATCCACAACGACCGCTTTCCCTCTTGAATTCGGCTCCAACTCAACAAAATCTATGAAATAACGACTTTATAATATCAATAATAGCTAAACAAATCAAGTCCAATGACTAAATATAGATTTCCAACCTTTCTTACAAAAATTAAAAAATCTACCCCAAGTCTGCTTGGTCAAAACACCAGGTTTGAAATAATTTCATATCACCCTTTCCCCCACAAGCCTAAATATATACTTTATTTTCAAATTCGACCCCGAAATGAGGTTTAAATCGAAGAAAATCCAAAAGCCCTAACTCTATCCATGTCCCCCAATTTCAACTATATATTACATGATTTAGGCTTAGAAACTCACTAATTAATGAAGGAAAAGTGAAGGAAATGAGTGAAAATTTACTTACCCAAGTGGTCTTGAAGAATGGGGGCTTCAATGGAGTCCTAGAACTTGGGAAAGAAGAGAGCTCGTGAGAAATTTGGAATAAAAACCATCACTGTTTTTGTTTTGGAATTAAAAAGTCGCTGGGCAGAAATACCCTTCACGTTCATGGGAAGGGGGCCGTAAGGGTAAATGGGTCAAGGCAACGCGGTCGCGAAAAGACGCGTAGAAGGAAAGGCTGGGGGTCCAATACTTTGGTCTATGCGAACGCGAGATGGGGTGATACGCGAATGCATTGAAGAAATTATTGGGGCTACGCGAGCGCGGGAAGCAGACCGCGAACGCGAAGAACAATTTGCTAGCCTCCTGATTTTTGCTTACGCGATTGCAATGAGGGTGATGCGAACGCGAAGGAGATAAACTCTGATGCTATGCGAATGCAATGGCAACATTGCGAACGCGAAGAAGGATCCTCCTGTGCACCAACAACAAATTTTTTTGCAATTTTTCCTAACTTCAAAATCAACTCGAACACCCCCGAAAATACTCCTGAGCCCTGAAAGCTCCTAAACAAACACACACACTAACTCGACAACATCATATGAACTTAACCGTGCGACAAAATTGCCAAAATAACATCATAAACGTGGAATTAAATCTCAAAATCAATACCTTTTCATCAAACTTCATCAACTTTCTATTTTAGATATTTAGGTCAGAAACACGTCAAACGGCGTCCAATTTCAACCAAATTACACAAAAACGTCTTTAACCACATATAAGACTTGTACTGGGCGCCAGAAACAAAATAAGGTCCCGATACCATCACGTTGTAATCCATTTTCATTTCAAATTTCATAAAACAATTTCCTTTAAAAATTCATTTCTCGGGCTCGGGACCTCAGATTTTGATTCCGACATCTGTCCGAGTCCCATATATTTCTACGAACCCTCCAGAACTATAAAATCACGGGCCTTGATGCGTTTACCCAAATATTGACCAAAGTCAATTTTAATCATTTTAAACCTAAATTTTAGCAATTGTTTACAGGATTTAACATATAAGCTTTCGGGCTGCGCGCCCGGATTACATAGGCAAATCGAGGCAAGTAAAAATAAGGTTTTCAAGGCCTCAAAAGCATAGAAGGAGATAGAAAATAGGTGATGACCCTTTGGGTCGTCACATTCTCCACTTCTAAAATAACCGTTCGTCCTCGAACAGACAAAAGAAAGAAGTACCTGAGTCAGGAAATAGATAAGGTTAACGGATCCCCATATTAGACTCAAACTCCAAGGTTGATGCCTCAAGAGGCTGACTTCTCTACTAAACACACACTGAAGGAAAGCTCTTCGACCTCAACTGTCGAACCTGCCGGTCTAAAATAGCCATCGGCTCCTCCTCATACGACAGATCCTTGTCCAAATGGACCATGCTAAAATCTAACACGTGGGCTGGATCGCTATGATACTTTCGGAGCATCGAAACATGAAACACTGGATGCACGGCCGACAAGCTAGGCGGCAATGCAAGTCTATAAGCAACCTCTCTCACACGATCGAGAATCTCAAATGGACCAATGAACTTAGGGCTAAGCATGCCCTTCTTCCCAAATCTCATCACCCTTTCACAGGCGACACTCAGAGCAATACTCGCTTACCAACCATTAAAACCGCATCTCGAACCTTGCGATCTGCATAACTCTTCTGCCTGGACTGAGCTGTACGAAGTCTATCCTGAATGGTCTTGACCTTGTCCAAGGCCTCCTGAACTAAATCCGTACCCAATAATCGAGCCTCTCCCGGTTTAAACCATCCAATCGGAGATCTATACTGTCTACCATATAAATCCCCATAAGGAGCCATCTGAACGCTAGACTCATAGCTGTTGTTGTAGTCAAACTCTGCTAAAGGTAAAAACGGGTCCCACGAGCCTCCAAATTCAATGACATAGGCTTGGAGCATATCCTCCAATATCCGAATAGTCTGCTCGGACTGTCCGTCCGTCTGAGGATGAAATGTTGTTCTCAACTCAACCTGGGTGCCCAATTCTCGGTGAACTGCTCTCTAGAAGCGCAAGGTAAACTGCGTACTCCGGTCCAAAATAATAGATACCAGCTCCCCATGAAGGCAAACAATCTCTCTGATGTAGATCTCAGCTAACCTCTCAGATGAATAAGTGGTTGCAACAGGAACAAAACGCGCTAGCTTGGTCAGCCTATCAACAATGAGCCAAATCGCATCAAACTTCTTCCGGGTCAACGGGAGACCAGTAACAAAATCCATGGTAATCCTCTTCCACTTCCACTCGGGAATCTCAATCTTCTGAAACAGCCCACCAGGCCTCTGATGCTCACTTTTAACCTGCTGAAAATTCAAACATCGAGCCATATATGCAACAATATCTTTCTTCATTCTGCGCCACCAACAATGTTGCCTCAGATCCTGATACATCATTGCGGTGCCCAGATGAATAGTTTATCCGGAACTGTGGGCCTCTGCTAAGATCAACTCTCGAATTCCATCAACATTGGGTGCACAAACTTGCCCCTGCAACCTTAAGACGACATCATCATCTAAGGTCACCTTTTTGGCACCTCCATGCTGGACCGTGTCTCTCAGGACACACAAATGGGGATCATCAAACTGCTGCTCACGGATACGCTCCTACAATGAGAACGAGCGACCGTAAAAGCTAACAGTCGCCTAGGCTCAGAAATATCCAACCTCACAAATCGATTGGACAAAGCCTGAACATCCAAACCAAGCAGCCTCTGGTTGGCCGGAATATAAGCAAGACTACCCATGCTGGCGGACTTCCAACTCAATGCATCGACCACCACATTGGCCTTCCCCGGGTGGTACAAGATAATAACATCATAATCTTCCAACAACACCAACTACCTCCTCTGCCTCAAATCCAACTTCTTTTGCTTGAACAAGTACTGAAGACTCTTGTGATTAGTGTACACCTTACACGTCACACCATATAGATAATGCCTCCAAATCTTCAGATCATGAACAATGGCTGCCAACTATAGATCATGAACCAGATAACTATTCTAGTGGATATTCAACTGCCTCGAAGCATAGGCAATGACTCGGCCATCCTACATCAAGAGTGCACCAAGCCTAATACGAGAAGCATCACAATAGACTGTCTAAGGCCCTGAACCTGTGGGCAAAATTAATATCGGTGCCGTTGTCGGAGTTGTCTTGAGCTTATTAAAGCTTGCCTCACACTCATCTGACCATCTTAATTGGGCTCTCTTTTGGGTCAATCTGGTCATCGGAGCTGCAATAGATGAAAACCCCTCCACAAACCGATAATATTTGCTTACCAACCCTAAGAAACTATAAATCTCTATAGCTCATGCTTGTCGGGGCCAGTTCTTGACTGCCTCAATCTTCTTCGAGTCCACCAGAATACCCTCTGCTGAAACAACGTGACCCATAAATGCAATTGAACTCAACCAGAACTCACACTTCGAAAACTTAGCATATAACTAACTATCCTTCAGTCTAAAGAAGAACTCTGAGATTCTGCTTGTGCTCCTCCTAACTGCGGGAGTATATTAGAATATCATCAATGAAAGCTATCATGAACAAGCCCCAATAAGGCCCGAACACTCTGTTCATCAACTACATAAATGTTGCTGGGGCATTGGTCAACCCAAATGACATGACCAAAAACTCATAATGCCCATACCGAGTGCGGAATGATGTCTTAGG
Organism: Nicotiana benthamiana; assembly: GCA_034376525.1. NCBI lineage: Eukaryota > Viridiplantae > Streptophyta > Magnoliopsida > Solanales > Solanaceae > Nicotiana > Nicotiana benthamiana. Next base: position 40,592,879 of record CM067339.1, on the reverse strand, counting down.
GATATCATATGCCCTAATCCTCAACTGACGGTAGCCAGAATTCAATTCTATATTTGAAAACACCTTGGCCTCTGAAGCTGGTCGAACAAATTATCAATCCTCGGCAGCAGATACTTGTCCTTTATAGTAACTTTGTTCAATTACCGGTAATCAATGCACATCCTTATCAAACCATCATTTTTCTTCACAAATAACACTTGCGCACCCCAAGGCAATACAACGAGTCCAATGAAACCCTTTTCAAACAAATCCTGCAACTGATCCTTTAACTCTTTCAACTCTGGCGGGTCCATGCAATACGACGAGATAGAAATAGGTGATCGTGTCGAACTCAATCCGAAGAAAGAGTGTGCATGACAACTAATAACCTAATAGTAAATCGGGGTCATAAATTCCTCAGGGAGACTCAACTTGGAGATGAGTAATTGTATGGCTTAGAAATGCGTTCTAACTTCAAATTGGTCTTCTTGCATTTTTGGGTTTTCGATATAGTTATCAACTAAAATTATCAACTACTATTATGATCTATAATTAAGATAAGATGATTGGTGCTAGATTTAAACAATAAGAGAGAAGCACTAGGGTCGTAACACTCACCTAGGTGGATAATCAATGTGTATAGAATTCTAACACAAGGATGCTAAATATGGGGAATATGGATAATCGTTGCTCTTTTAGCACTCGCTCTCACACCTCTCGGTAGTGAGAATGATTTTTCCCAATTGACTCTCTCGAGAAAAATTGGGTAGGCCAATTTTTCCAAGAAACACAAGGTTCAAGTAGGGTAATTACTCTCTCGAGGTTTAACCCGTTATTTGGGACTACCATTCTCATGGGTCCATCCCAAATCCTTGTTGGGTTGAATGTGAGGTCATAAGCTCTTTTACTCAAGAAGAGTCAAGACCCACTAAGCTTGACTTAGTGTTTGAAACCACCAAATCAAAGTGAAAACATACACACAACCCAAATACCAAACGCCCAACAACATCCAAGTATTACGCAAAAACACCCATTAATTACCCACACTAGGGTTGAGTCACAACCCTTGCCGATGGGTTTAGATAGACATGGAAGAAGTAGAAAATGTAGAATAATGGAAAAGATGAACATAATCATTAACTATATGCTAAATCTACTTGAATCCACTTTAATTACAAGAATAAGTTGTCTAAATTAGCTAATATAAAAGGTCACGAGCGCAGCTGCTGTTCAGAACATAAAACTTAACCTAAAAAGGTAAAGTGTTCTATTTATACTACTCAAGACAAAGCGCACAAAAATACCCCTGAGGGCCTGGTGCGGACCGCACAGAAATAGCGTGCGGCCGCATAGGGCAAGGTGTCTTCACTTTAGTCGCCTATGGATAGGGGTTGTGGACCGCATCAAAATGCATCGCGGCCGCATAGGTCTTGATAAGCGGACCGCATAGAAGTGCATTGCGGCCGCGTAGGTTGGATCAGGTGGACCGCATGAAAGTGATGTGCGGACGCACAAGAGGAATTGCCAAGAAGTTGATTCTCCGAACTTGTGCCCTCGCGGACCGCCTGCTCTTGGTCCTCGGCCGTGTGGGTCTTGTGCCTTGAATATATTAACCTCTGAACCTTCATCAATGCAGATCACATGAAAATGGATGCGGCCCGTATGGGTTTTTCCTCAATGCCAAGTCTCTGAACTCTTTCCATGCGGCTGCATCACACAAACAGGCGGACTGCGCAGGATGCATGGTAGATTGATAAGTCTCTGAACCTTGCTACGCGGCCGTACACCAAAATAGTGCGGTCTGCCCAGGTTCCTTAATTCCCACTTTTTTTGTCATATTTCACTCCTTCTTGAGCCGATTTGTGATTTTAATCATCTTGTTGCTCAAACCTGCAATAAAGCGCAACTTGTAAGTAATTGAGGACTAATCAAGGGAAAATTATGCACAAAGCTAAGGTAAGAAGGGGCATAAATCATGTATAATTCACAGTTATCAACTTCCCCAAACTTAAACCTTTGCTTGTCCTCAAGCAACTAAAATGAGACACACCCCTCAATAGAAAACAACCCAGTAATTCATGTTTGCCTTAAAGTAACCTCAAAAGGCCTCAATTGGGACTAACAATTGTCTCTAATGCAAATGCATCATTTACAAATTTAAAACTTTGCAAACTTGAGGATCAAGTGTGACACAAGAGCCTCAAGAGTTGACACATATCATCATGGAGTTTTTTTTCAAGTGCTTTGGTCATCGTGGAACCCAAACTCGTACATCTTCAACTCTTCCTAAGTGAACCTCACCGTTTTGAGTATATGCACACAAATCAAGGTGGAAGGCTCCCTTACTCAACACTCACAAAGAAGAGACCTTAAGTCTGGCTCTAAGTACCATATGCTGTCCCTTCATGTAAGTATCCACTAATGTAGGTTTTTCCTTAATTCAAGATCATGTAGGGCTTTTTTTTGTGGAGTCATTGTGACGGCTTTTGGGTACATGAAGTATATGCTATTGTTCACATGAGTTTACTCTTCCATTGAGCGATTCTTTTGTTTCGTTTTGGCACACTTTATTGACTCAAACTTGTAATTCACCTCTTCAAAGGGGGGGGGGGGGTAGAGAGACACATTGTCACTCTTTATATTTGCAAAACAAGCCTTTTTCTCCTTTTATCTACTTTTTAAAACCTTTTCCGACCTTTTTGTTGTACTTTTATCCCCTTTTTGATTCTTATTTTCTTTTTTCTTATCATTATCTTTCATTGCCTTTCTTTTCTTTTCCTTTTGTACCTTATACCTCATTGTTTCCATTCTTATCTCTCCCCCCCCCCCCAAGACTTATGCAATTGCCAATAACCAAGGGAAGATTTTGGGTGCCAAGGGAAGGTCTAATTGAGAACAGGTATAGATTTGTAGCTTGGTTTATGAAAGAAAAAGGATTTAGGCTCAAAAGGGTGAACTAGGGATCATTCTATTTGTAGGTCATGAAATTAATTAAGATAACATTTTGGGATCAAGGAAAGCTTACAATCATATCTCAAATCAAGTTCCACCCACCATTTCTCCTAAAGAAAGATTCGAGGCAAGTTCTAGACCATCGGCTCGGCACTTGGGCTAACAAATCGAGTTCTCACCACACATACACTCTAGGATTGCCAAAGATGGAGTCGAGGACCCACAACAACCTTAGATACGATTTAAACACACAATGGCCCCACACAACCATATGATGTTTGATTGGTTAACACAAGAGTCTCAAAGACGCGACTTTCACCCTCCTAAACACAACTTGATGCCTTTGACCATAAGATCGAAGGAAAATGTGCTAGGCCCAAGTGAGACTTTGCCTGAGGTACTCTTAACTACATAAAAGCTTGAAAATCAAAAGACACAAAAAAACGGACTCAACCCTTAAGAAAGTTGTCACGCTATCTATCATTGGGAAGAGTCACCCGGTTCACACAACAGTCTACCCTTGAAAAGAACCGTGGCATTAAGAAAATCAAGGGCTTATTGAAACATCAACCAAAACCAAAAAGGAGGCTACGAGCCTAACCTTGCGCTAAAATGAATAATTTTACGAAAATAACGAAAATAACAAGAAAGCCCAAATGAGTACCAAATGAATATATACATATAGGGAGCAGAATGTACAACTAAGGGAGTTCAGAATCCAAAATTATATACAAACCATCTAAACAATGATTGTGCTGAAAGTAAACAGTAAGTAGTATACATACAGTCATCCAAATCAAAAAGTAGAGCCACACCCCCATAAATAAAATCTAGCATTTTCCCCAATGCTAACTATCAAATAAAGCACAAAAATAGGGGAAAGGATATAGAAGTGGCCCCTCAAGCCTCATCAACAACTCTCTACTGGTCAATGGCTCCTGTGTCCTCTGTACCCGCGGGGACCTCAGACCGGTCCCCAGCCCACTGCTGTTGTGGTGCTGGGACATCAACTATTTGCTTCTGGGGTGGCTTATCTTCTTCTAGGGCTGCCGGAGGCTCAATGTCTGCAATACCGGATGGGCCCTCCAGGGCTGGTGTTATCTCAATCACCACTCCCTCTGTGCTCAGGAACTTCCTCTTCTTCCTAGGTCTGCTCTCCTCCACCAGTGGTTGTGTTGTTGCTGCCTCAGCAATAGCAAATAGCAAATCCGGGGGCATCTGATCGGCACAGAGTCTGTCAACATCTTTTCGCAACTCTTTCACTGACTCCTTTGAGGCTCTATCTTTTCTGATATTTCTGTGCTCCTTGGCCAATTCTTTTAGTGCCTTTCTGTTCTCCCCAACTGCTTTCTCCAACTGATCCTTCTTCTTCATCATAGCTACCTGGTTTTCCAGGATTTTCTTCAATGTCTCCTCGATCGAAGCAGGGAGCTCAACCGTCACCAGTGCCCTCTGAGCCTCAACAGCCGTAGTCAATGTTGACAACTTGGATGTCACTGCCGACACCCAGTTGTTCAATCAAACAAGAGACTGAGACGGCTGATGAGCTATGAATCTATAAGTCTTGGACACCGGGATCACCGCTCCGCAGAAGTAGAAGGAGAGGCTGAAGATGAGCCCGAATGCAATGCCTCAGTGGTGGGCACTGATGGAAGCTCAGTCGCAGCGGGCTCTTTATACTGGCCAGCTGCAGTAGAGGTCGAGGCTTGACCCTTCTTGGTGCTTTTGGGGTTTTCCGAGCCCTTTTGATCATACCATGCGTAGGAACCCACTGGAGGATCCTCAATAATAATTCTTCTTCACTTTGATATCACTGAAGTACATGGTCAGGGTATTGGGGAATGGGTAGTTTGGCTGAGTATCGTGCCCCACCTTGGAAATTACCCTCTGCATGATGTTACCCACATTTAATGGGAAACCATCCATTATGGAGGCAACGAGGACAGCACGCTCTATTGGCACAGAGTTATCATGAGTGGACGAGTCAAGTTTGTTGCACACAAATGATAACCACCCTTTTGCTTCAAAGTTCAGGGTGTTTCTGAAAATTCTTGCCGGTGCCTTTCCATTCAGGAACTGTACCTGGAGCTGCAATAATCCCGGCTAACCACGGGTGAACCTCTTCTTTAAGTGCCAGTTTCTCCAGGTACAGAGACTTGTCCTCCTCAACAAACTCCAAAAATTCATTCAAAGCCTTCCCATAAAAAAGAATCACCTTGTCCCTCACCTTCGTAGCTATAGCACCCTTTACCATGTGGTGGACGTTGCAATAGAATTCTTTCACCATCTGCTCGTTGTCCATATCCACTCTCTATGTAAAGAATCCCCAACCCTCTCTCATATGGAACTGAGCGTGTACATGAGGGTTGTGAGGGAGCAAATCAGCCACAATGAATCTTCGTTCTACTATCAGCTTCCTTTTGGGCCACCATGTTCTGTACATGTGGAAGGCGACCCCATTCACAAATCTGTCGTCCCACACTTCTTTCTTTCTAGTTCTCTCTAGCCCTCCAATCTGCGGTTCACCACCTTCACCCTCCCCTGATGATGATATGTTGGGGGAGGTGGAATATTCTTTATCAGCTGCTTTTTCAGCCTCGGACTCATCAGACGAATCTGAGACTATCCTGTTTACTGGCCTCTTGGAAGTGGCCACATCTTCCTGCTCATGCTCTAAAGATGATGACTCTGGCGCTGGTACCTCTATGGACATCTGTGAGGGCACAAACTCTGGAGTCAAACTCTGGGAGGGGGCATACTCATTGCCAGAAGAATTAGAGGAAGCCTTGTCTGCCTCTCGTATAATCTTTCTAGTCTTCTAAATGTTCTCCTTTTCTTTTGCAGAGAGTTTGATTACTCTCCGAATTGTCTTTACCGTGGGGGCCCCACCCTTTGCCGGTTGTTTGTCCTTACCCCCATGTTGTGTTTACTTACCCTTTGGAGGCATTGTCTGCAAAAGAGTCACATCTAACATTGTTAGTGAAAGCACAGAAGAAATACACAGTTGAAACATCAAACACTTGAATAAACTAGTGTTACAGACATGGCTGAGGCGGACCGCACAAAAAGGTCATGTGGTCCGCACAGGCAAAGTAGCCTCAGCATTCACAGCTCAAAAAAGGTCACGAGGACCGCATCATTAGGGCTCGCGGCCGGATAGAGATATCGCGGACCGCACAGTGTGGTCGCAGTCTACACAGGCCAGCACCAAAAATTCCAACACTCTGACAAACAGGACACACGGTCCGCCTGGTTTTGGACCGCGGCCACACAAAGCAAATTCAAAAATATCAAGGTCTCTAATAAACCAGCCATGCGGTCCACCTGGTTTTGGACCACGGCCACACAAGGCACCACGCGGATCGTACAAAAGTGGTCATGTGGGCACGACAGAGGGTGCCTTAGGTGTTAGGTAAACTCACGCAGACAGCACAAAAAGGTCGTGCGGCCGTGTAGGACACGGACTGAGTAGGACATTTTAGCATTTAAGCTCACACTTTAACATGACCAATAGAAATTATCTTCATATGCCATGCTTGAACAATAGAAACAATAGAAACTAAAGAAACTAACCTAATCAATTTCTAAAAGAAAAAATAGAAATTAAGAAGTTAAAATAACAAAATGTAATGGCAATAGTTAAGAAATTCACTAATAATCAACAAGACTCATGGAGTGTTACCAGGAAATAATGAGAATGAGATGAAGTGCACATTTGAATGGATGAACAGTAGAGAATTAGCTTCAGAATTAAATTTTTTTAAAAGAGTAGAAGGATGCCTTAGGCGTCTATTTATAGACCACCGTGGGGCCGAGTACTCACCTACCTGCGCGGACGCACAAAAGTGGCGTGCGGACCGCGCAGGGTTTCCTCCTTGCCCTTAAAGCCCACTTCTCATGCGGTCCGCTTGGTTTTGTCCGTGGCCGCGTGAGTAAACTTTAAAGACTCGACTTTTTCTGGCCATTGTCATGCGATCCACTTGGTTTTGTCCACGGCCGCGTGAAAATTTCATCAGATAGTGCCCATCTTTCACCTCGTCCATCGCGGACCGAACAAGAGTTCCATGCGGCCGCGTGGTACCCCCTAAGATTATTCCTTCAGTCAATGAAGCCCATGCGGACCGCACTGTTTTGTGGTGCGGCCGCATGGGCACTGGACAGATACTGTGCATTTTCCATTTTTTCCTTGCACTGATTTAATCCTATCCATGCAACACTCTGCAAACTATCAGCTTAAAAATCTTACTCTACAAAAGAAAAACAAAGAAAATGAAAATACATGTGTTGCCTCTCAATAATCGCCTGATTTAATATCGCGGCACGACTCGTGCTACCATCATGATCATTTAAGTTAAGAAGCTCCACCATATGGCTATCATCATCGTTGCCCAAATAGTTCTTGACCCTATGCCCATTTACCCGGAACACTTCACCATTCTTGTTTTTGAGGTCAATAGCACCAAAATGCGTAACACCAACCACTTCAAAAGGACCGTTTCACATGGATTTCAACTTTCCGGAAACAACCTCAACCGAGAATTGAAGCGAAGAACCATATCACCAACCTTGAACTCTTTCCCCCGGGACAATTTGTCATGGATATACTTCATTTTATCTTTGTACAAAGATGAGCTACAATATGCATGAAGCCGGAACTCTTCAAGCTCATTCAATTGTTCAACCCGGAGATTGGCTGCGACATCCCACTCAAATTCAACTTTCTCAAGGCCCACATTGCTTTATGTTCCAAGTCCACCTAAAGATGACATGCCTTACCAAAAACCAACCGATATGACGACATACCAATCGAAGTCTTGAAAGCAGTACGATAAGCCCAAAGAGCATCATCCAATTTCTTTGACCAGTCGGTCCTGTTCGCATTGACAGTCTTGGAGAGAATACTCTTGATTTCCCGGTTCGAAACCTCAACTTGGCCACTCGCTTGAGGATGATAAGGAGTGGTCACTTTGTACTTTACCCCATACTTGGTGAGCAAAGAATCGAAAACCCGATTACAAAATGAGAGCCACCATCACTAATTATGGCACGGGGTGTGCCAAACCTAGTAAAGATGCTCTTCTTCAAGAAAAGCCACCACACTACAATCTACATTGATAGGCAAGGCAACGGCCTCAACCCATTTTGACACATAGTCCAACGCTACAAAAATTTAGGTGTTGCCACAAGAACTCACAAAAGGGCCCATGAAGTCTATCCCCCAAAAATAAAAAATGTCGACCTCAAGAATGGTGTTAAGGGGCATCTCATCTTTCTTTGAAATTCCTCCTGCAGGTTGACACTCATCACATCTCTTTACAAAGTCACCGGCATCTTTGAACAATGAAGGCAAATAGAAACCACAACTCAACACTTTGGACGCCGTCCTCGCCCCGCCATGATGGCCACCATAAGGCGATGAATGACAAGCTTCCACAATACTTAGTTGTTCTTCCTCGGGAACACACCGGCGAATTACACCATCGGTGCAAATTTTGAAGAGATAAGGCTCATCCCAATAGAAGTCCAAAGCATCCCGCTTGAGGTTCTTCCTTGGTTAGAAGAGAGCTCACTCGGGACCACACCTGTTACCAAATAATTTTCAATGTCGGCAAACCACGGCATGTCAAGCATAGAAACCAAGAGGAGTTGCTCATCTGGAAAAGAATCATTTATCTCAAGGCCATACGAAGGCCTCCCTTCCTCCTCCAAACGAGACAAGTGGTCCGCCACTTGGTTTTCACTGCCCTTTCTATCCACTATCTCAAAGTAAAACTCTTGTAGAAGAAGCACCCATCTCATAGACATTGCTTTTGAATCCTTCTTAGTCATCAAATACCTTAGGGCGGCGTGATCGATATGAATAATCACTTTGGCCCCCAGTAGGTACGGGCGAAACTTCTCCATGGCAAATACAATTGCAAGCAATTCCTTCTCGGTGACCATATAATTTCTTTGCGCCTCATTCATTGTCTTGCTAGCATTGTACCCCGGATGGAACAACTTGTTGATTTTTCGGCCCAAGACCGCCCCACCACAATATCACTAGCATCGCACATGAGCTCAAAAGGTAAGCTCCAATTGAGTGCGGTAATGATGGGGGTAGTTGTCAACTCTTTTAGCAGCTCAAACGCCTCCATGCACTTCTCATCAAATACATACTTTGCATCCTTTTCCAACAATTTACACAATGGGTTCACTATCTTAGAAAAGTCTTTGATGAATCTCAGGTAGAAGCTCGCGTGTCCTAGAAAACTCCTTACCCCATTGACAGAGATAAGGGGAGGAAGTCTTGAGATCACCTTGATTTTTGCTTTGTTGACATCGATCCCCCTCTTCGAAATTTTATGACCCAACACAATTCCTTCTTCCACCATAAAGTGGCATTTCTCCCAATTGAGCACCAAATTTGTGTCTTCACATCGGGCCAACACACGATAGAGATTTTTCAAACATTCATCAAATGAGTCCCCGACCACACTAAAATCGTCCATGAAGATCTCCAATATGTCCTCCACCATATCAGTGAAGATTGTTATCATACATCTCTGAAAGGTTGCTGGGGTATTACATAGTCCAAATGGCATACGCGAGAATGCGAATGTGCCATACGGACATGTGAAGGTTGTCGTTTCCTGCTCCTCTGGGGCAATGAGAATCTGGGTATAGCCGGAGTACCCATCAAGAAAACAATAGAACGCCCAGCCCGCTAGACGGTCAAGCATCTGATCCAATAATTGCAAGGGGAAATGGTCTTTTCTTGTAACCTTGTTCAGCTTTCGGTAGTCCATGCATACCCTCCTACCCGTCACACTACGAGTCAAAATCAACTCATTATTATCATTTGTCAGTACCATCATTCCTCTCTTCTTTGGCACACAATGGACAGGAGAAGTCCACGAACTGTTAGAAATTGGATATACCACACCGGCGTCAAGCCATTTGATGATTTCCTTTTAACTACCTCTTGCATGGCTTCATTGAGTCTACGTTGATGTTCAAGAGATGGAATAGCATCCTCCTCCAATATTATCTTATGCATGCAAAATGCGGGGCTAATACCTCGAATATCCGCCAAAGTCCATCCAATCACCCGCTTGCGCTTTTGAAGAACTGCTAAAGTGGCGTCCACCTGCACGTTAGTCAAGCAAGCAAAAAGAATAACCGGAAAAGTGAAATTAGGGCCAAGAAACTCATACCTGAGGTGAGGAGGAAGTGGTTTCAACTCCAACACTGGTGGCTCCTCAATGGATGGTCTGTTGGGTGGAGTATTGTGAATTTCAAGATCAAGAGATAGATTCCTCGGCTCATAGGAATATGAGCCCAAGCCATGAAGTACATTCACACACTCCACCCTTTCCGGAATATCATCAACATCCATGTTTAACATCATGGCCTCGAGTGGGTCCTCAACATTTTCCATTGCGCTTGTGTCATCCACTATCACCGCTGTGACAATGTCAACAAACGAGCACACTTCGGTGCTATTTGGTTGGCGCATAGACTTGCATACATGGAAGACCAATTTTTTATCATCAACACGGAAATTCAGTTCTCCCGCCTCTACATCCACCAAGGCGTTCCCCATAGCTAGGAAAGGCTTCCCAAGAATAATAGGCACCTCAAATCCACCTCGTAATCCAAGATCATGAAGTTTGCCGGCAATATAAACTTGTCAACCCGAACGAGGACATCATCAATAATACCCAAGGGCCGCTTCATAGATCGGTCCGCCATTTGAAGCCTCATGGAAGTCGGGCGAGGTTGCCCGATCCCCAAAGTTTTAAACACCGAATAAGGCATGAGATTGATACTTGTCCCGAGGTCACATAGGGATTTTGCAAAATCCATGCTTCCAATGGTGCACGGTATTGTCAAGGTAGCGGGATCCTCTAGCTTCGGAGCCATGGAGTGCACAATGGAGCTCACTTGATGTGTCATCTTGATAGTTTCACACTCCATAGATCTCTTCTTGGTAACCAAGTCCTTGATGAACTTTGCATATCCCGACATTTGTTCAAGTGCCTTCACCAAAGGCACATTGATAGTCAAACTCTTCATCATCTCAATAAACTTTTTAAATTGATTTTCACTCTTTTGCTTGGCCAAACTTTGTGGATATGGCGGAGGAGGCCTAGGTAAAGGTGCCTTGACTTTTGGCATCGTAGGTTGCGGCATGTCAATAATGTGTTCCCTAGATGGGTTCACGGCCTCTTGGGTCTTTTCCTCACCCTTATCAATATCAATTCTCACTCCATTCCTCACAATTGGTTCATCAGTATCTTCAACCAATAATGGGACATCATCTTCCCGCAACTCATCATCATCGACCCTAGATTGACTTTCTTGCACATCACCCCATCTCCCGTACTCGCTTTCACCGCCATGACATGATTGATGTGCCCACCCTAGGGGTTCACAACCATATCAATTGGTAGTTCACCCTTCGGGTGAGTGTTAAGAGATTGTGATATTTGTCCGAGTTGCACCTCTAAGTTCCGGATCGAAGTGTTGTGTGAGGCTAATTGGGCATCCGAGTCGTGATTCCTCTTCATCATTTGTTCAAACATGTTCTCAATTCTACCCATATCTTGACCCGAAGAACTTTACTATTTAGATTGGAATGGGGGAGGATTGTTCGGTTGTTGAAACATCGGGGCCCTTTGAAAACCTTGCCCTCGATTGCCTTGAAGTCCTCCGTGATTATTGTTCCACCCACCGTTATTGTTGTTGTTGTTTCAATTATTGTTGTTTCTGCCCCAATTGCCTTGATTACCCCAATTGCTACCTTGATTACCTTGATTTCCCCAATTGTTGTTCCAATATCCAATGTTTTGTTGGTTCCCTTGATTTCCTCTATTGCCTCGGTAATTATTCACATATTGGACCACTTAACTTTAGTCGTCATAACACTCATTCGAATAACCATCATTCCCACCATCAAAGTTGTCAAAATTTTCTGCAGGGTTGTTGTTGTTGCCCTCTTTGCCTTCTTTTCATCATACTCGCTCCCTCTATGGCATTGACTTGGCACGGATTTTGAACTTGTTGAAGTTGCGCATTAGCCAATTAGCTCATTGTTGTCGTAAGTTCGGCGATGGCTTGACCGTGATCATGAAACTCCTTATGCAAGTGTATAACATTAGGATCACCTTGAGGAACATTAGCCCGGATTTGCCATGCCGAAGAAGTGTCGGCCATTTCGTCAAGAACATCACTAGCTTCGTTGTATGGAAGCTTCATAAAATTACCACCGGCCAATTGATTAACAATGCATTGGTTTGTTGTACTTATAACCCGATAGAACATTTGTTGGATCATCACATCATTCATATCGTTGTTTGGGCACTCTTTCACCATTGGTAGCAATCTCTCCCATATCTCATATAAATGCTCCGTCCGATGTTGCTTGAAAGCAAGGATCTCATCTCTAAGAGCCTCCATATGACTAGACGAGAAGAAATTTGCAAAGAATTTATCTGCCAACTCATCCCAAGTAGTGATAGAATGGTTTGGAAACCTCTCCAACCAATCTAATGCCTTCCCACGAAGTGAGAAGGGGAAAAGCCTTAGCCTCAGTGCACCTTCCGAAACTATGATGACCCGACCCGTTGTCTTTTGTATTTCAACCCCGTTATCCCCGTATTATGCTTCCCCGTGTGTTGATATATGTGCTTGATGAGTTTGAAGTGTGTTGGGTTGAATTTGGTTAGAAATGAGACCAATATTCTCTTTAAGGAAAGCTTGAATTGGAAAAGTCAACCGGACGTTGACTTGTGAGTTAGAGGGCTCATAATGGATTTATGATGATTTGACTAGTTTTGGACGGTGATTTATGACTTGGGAGCGAAATCGTAATTTAATTTGAGGTCCGGTGAAGAACTAATCTTGAATTGGCTAAGTTCAAATTTTGGCAAATTCCGGTTGATAGGTGAAATTTTGATTCGGAGGTCGAAATGGAATTCTGAGAAGTGCAGTAGCTTCGTTAGGTGATTTTGGATATGTCTGCAAATTTTCAGGTCATTCGGACGTCTTTTGGTTGGGTTTTGGATCGAATGCGAATTTGGAAAAGTTCTAGTTTGACTTAGGCTTGAATTCGAGGAATTTGGAGATTTGTGATGTTAATGTTAGTGTTTTTATAGCCCGAGCAAGTTTGAATGAGGTAATTGGCCATGTTGGTGCCTTTGGTTGAGGTCCCGGGGGCGTCAGGGTGATTTTGGATGGTCAACGGAAGGATATTGGAAGATAGCATATTTTCTCTTGTTGGTGTTGCAGACCTCAAAGCATCGCGTTCGCGGTGTGGTGGATGCGAACGCGTAGAAGGAATCTGGGATCCTAGAATTTTTGCCTTCGCATTCGCCAAGGGGAGGCCGCGATCGCGTAGTAGAGGAGTTTTCTTGATCGCGTTCGCGTGATTAGGTGATGCGTTCACATAAGCCAGGGGGAGTGGGCCATCGCGTCCGTGTTGAGAGGGTCGCGTTCACGTAAGAGGGCCAGTAGTGTGGTCAGGTAAAGCATCGCGTTCGCATGGCCACTGTTGCGAACGTGATGAAAGAGTTTTCTCGGCAGTTAAGGTTTTTATAAACATTTCATCCGCGAGCTATTCCATATTTCCTCCATTTTACAATACCATTAGAGCTCATTGACGGATTCTGAAGGGGGTTTCAACGTGAAGTGATTGGAGGTAAGTCTCGTGGTCTTAATACGGCATTTTGTTGAAGAATCAACCATTAATTATCTGAAATTGGGTGTATAAGTTGATGAACTATGGATTGAAATTTCAAATGAAAATTGGGGATTTGGAGGAGAAATTGGACTCCGATTTTGATAAATTTTATGTGTACGGACTCGTGGCAGGACGAGGGTTTTGAAAATGTGAAATTCATAATTTCCCTAAAAGTGGGCTCGGGGCTCGGGTTTTGCCAACTTCGTGTTGTTGTGTGTATTTCGAGTTATTTCGATTGGGTTATTTTCCATTAGCCTATATTGACGTATTCCTATCAGTTTTGATCAGATTTGGCAACCGCAAAGGTTGATTCTCGAGGAAAAGGCATTGCGAGTTAGTTTACGGCCGGCTTATGGTAAGTAATGGGTGTAGACTATGACCCGAGGGTTTGAAACCCCGGTATATCACATTGTGATGCTATATTGAGGCGAGACACGTACTCTACGGTGAGTACAGGGTCGATTATGAATGGGGACTATGGCTTAGTCCGACTGAGGAGCATTGTACTGTATTGTTGGCTATAGATGAGCCGGTAAACCTCCTACTAGGATGGTTATGAACATATTTGGGCTGCTTGCCGGTTATTTGGATCCCGTGAGGATCGTCATCACTATTTCTATGAATTATAGTATGTTTTCATGATACCAGTCCTGCACTAGAACATTGTTTAAGCATGATTTGGCAATACTTAAATTTGACACCTAATTCGATAATTTCTGATAAACGGAACTAAAAATGGTAAGTCATTTGTGCCTGTGAGGCTTGCATGCGTATAGCTGTACTGATAGTGGATCGGACTACGCGCCGCATAGTATAATACTACTATATTGCGCTTGGGCTGTAGGAGCCCCTCCAGAGTCTGAACCCCCACAGTGAGCGCGGATCGGACTGCATGTTCTGCAGTGGTCATGCATTGCATTGCATCTCATGTATTTAATTACTGTTGCTTTATATGCATATCTCTGAGGGTTGTACCGTATAAAACTTCTAGATAGCTTCATTTTGTGCTATTTCGTAATTTCTTATCTTTGGATTTTTATACATGCTTATTACTCCCTGAGTTGGTAGACTCACCCCATACTCCTTGCACCTTGTGTGCAGATTCAGGCGCTCCAGAGACCTAGTGTTGCAGCTGTTGATTTCCCGGAGTTTGAGGTAGCTGCCCAGCGTCCGCAGGACCACCTACTCTATCTCTATCAGTTGTTGTTCTTGCTTTTCTGTCAGATTTTTGTATTACTTCCGTTCAGACTTGTATCTTGTTTTATTATAGGCTCTGTACTCGTGACTCCTCGGTTTTTGGGAGAATTATTGTTCTTGCTCAGTTGTGTTTTCAGTGGTATTGTCTATCCCTGGTTGGGAGTTTCATATTAAATTTGTTGTGTTATCTTAAATTGTTTCCTCTTTGCTGAAATGTCGTTCTTCGTTGTGGTTTGGTTGGTCTTTCCCAGCCTCGCGGCCGGGCGCCATGACGACCAGGTTTGGAGTCGTGACATGTTGGTATCAAAGCCTGGTTTACTAGGCCTAACGTGTTATGAGCCGGTTTAGTAGAGTCTCGCGGATCGGCACGTAGACGTCTGTATCTATCCTCGAGAGGCTACAGAACCTTTAGGAACTACTTCATATTCTTGAACTCTTTTCGTGCGGTTTTGTTGTACTGAGAACTAAACTTCTATATTCTATTCTCTCGCAGATGGCGATAACCCGTGCTATCGGACGTGGCGGACGACCTCAATTGCCACCAGCTAGAGGTCATGGTCGTGGCTGTGGTCATGGTAGAGCAGCAGGGGAAGTACCAGTTGACCAACCTGTTGCTCCTATTCAGGATCAACCCCAGTTGTTGAGGCTCAAGCAGCACCCGTTCAGGAATCGGCAGTGCCTATTGTTATTCCCGGCCTTCAGGAGGCAGTGGCCAAGATTTTATCAGTCTGTACTGGTGTGGCCAAGGCAGCTTCAGCTACAGCTGCCGCAGCAAAATCTCAGACCGGGGGTGGTCATCAAATCCCCGCAGCTTGCACAACAGAGGAGGTTGTATAGGGACTTCAGATGCTAGAGGCAGCCCCAGCTCAGGCAGTTGCACCGGCGGTTCTAATTGTGCAAGTTGCCACAGCCCCAGGGCATGTTGTTCCGGTGATGCCTAACGATGAGCAACGTCAGTTAGAGAGGTTTGGTAGACTTCAGACTCCTACATTTAGCGGTATTGAGGGAAAGGACGCCTAGGGATTTTAGGACAAGTGTCAGAGGATGCTTCGTACCGCTGGGATTCTAGAGTCCACTGGGGTATCATTCACTACTTTTCAGTTCTGGGGGCCAGCATTCACATGGTGGGAGGAGTTTGAGCGGCGTAGGCCTGCAGGAGTAGCACCCCTTACCTGGCAGCAATTTTCCACTCTCTTTTTAGAGAAGTATGTGCCACATTCCCATAGAGAGGAGCTGTGCTGCCAGTTTGAGTGGCTAGTTCAGGGGAGATGTCAGTGACACAGTACGAGTTGAGGTTTACTCAGTTGGCCAGACATTCTATTTGGATTATCCCGACAGATTGGGAGAGGATCAGGAGGTTCATTGATGGCCTCAACTATTTTATTCGTATCCTGATGACCAGGGAGAAAGTGGTAGCAGCATCTTTCAAGGAGGTAATGGACATGGCTCGCCAGATTGAGAAGGATCGTCGCCGAGAGCGAGAGGAGATGGAGGCAAAAAGGCCTCGAGGTTCGTGCAGTTACAGCGGTGCTCCATCTAGGCGCCACTTTCATTAGGGCAGAGGTCGTTCTTTTAGGCCTCCTCAGTCAGGCCGCCCAGTAGAGCTTCTTCCGGTCGTGGCCGTCACAGTCACCAGCAAGGCAATTCTTCACTCAGCGTCCTCCCAGCTCAGAGTTCTTCAACCATTTCGCCAGCCCAGGGTTCATTTGCAGCAAGAGGTTCCTTTCAGTCCCCTTCTCCAGCTCTGGGTAGTTGTTATGAGTGTGGCGAGTTGGCCACATGAGGAGGCAGTGTCCTCGTGGTGGCAGGTATCAGCAGAGGGATCGGCCCTCCTATTCTTCCCCCTCTTTTTCAGCACCATCCCAGTCTAGCAGGTGGGGGACAGTCATCTAGAGGTCGCCCCAGGGGTGTTGAGCAGTCGAGCGGTGGTCAGGCTCGTTTTTATGCACTTCAAGATAGGAGAGATGCCATTACTTCAGACGCAGTGATCGCGGGTGTTATCTCAGTATGTCACATGTATGCCTCAGTCTTATTTGATCCCGCATCCACTTATTCTTATGTATCTACTTACTTTGTTCATCATTTGGGAACTATCCGAGGGTGTCTAGCGCTGCCTGTGCATGTCTCTACCCCGGTGGGTGATACCATTAATGTGGACCACGTGTATCGATCCTGTCTTGTTACTATTGAGGGTTTGGAGACCCGAGCCGACTTGCTGCTATTGAGCATGGTGGATTTTGATGTTATTCTAGGCATGGATTAGCTATCACCGTGCCATGCTATCCTGGACTGCCACGCCAAGACATTCACGTTTGCTATGTCGGGTATCCCCAGGATCGTGTGGCGTGGTTCGACTGATTCTGTACCCAGCAGGGTAATCTCTTTCTTGAAAGCCCAACGGATGGTTGGGAAGGGATGTTTAACATATCTAGCATTTGTGAGAGATGTGGGAGCTGACTTTCCTAGTCTTGATTCGGTTCTAGTGGTGAGGGAATTTCCTGATGTATTTCCAGCAGACCTACCGGGCATGCCACCGGACAGAGATATTGACTTCGTATTGATTTGGTGCCGGGCACTCAGCCCATTTCTATTCCTCCCTATCGTATGGAACTAGCAGAGCTAAAGGAGCAGCTGCAGGAACTCCTAGATAAGGGGTTCAATCATCCGAGTGTGTCGTAGTGGGGCGCACCTGTGTTATTTGTTAAGAAGAAGGATGGCACAATGAGAATTTTCATTGATTACAGACAATTGAACAAAGTGACACTGAAGAACAAGTATCCATTACCTCATATTGAGTATTTGTTTGACCAGCTTCAGGGGCAAGGGTATTCTCGAAGATCGATCTCCGTACAGGCTATCACCAGCTGAAGATTAAAGATTCTGACATTATGAAGACAACTTTTAGGACAAGATATGGGCACTATGAGTTTCTGGCTATGTCATACGGGCTGACTAATGCCCCAGCAGCATTCATGCACTTGATGAATAGTGTATTTCGGTCGTATTTGGATTCTTTTGTGATTGTGTTTATTGATGATATTCTTGTTTACTCACGTACCCAGGAAGAGCACGCGCAACATTTGAGGATGGTATTGCAGAGGTTGAGAGATGAGAAGTTGTATGCAAACTTTTACAAGTTTGAGTTCTGGCTTAATTCCGTAGCATTTCTGGGACACGTGGTGTCCAATGATGGTATTCAGGTTGATCCAAATAAGATTAAGGCGATGTAGAGTTGGCCCAGACCGTCCTTAACTTTTGATATTCGGAGTTTCCTCGGCTTGGCGGGTTATTACCGTAGGTTCGTTCAGGGTTTTTCATCTATTGCTTTGCCTTTGACAAAGTTAGCCCAGAAGAATGCCCCATTTGTGTGGTCTGATGAGTGCGAGGAGAGCTTCCAAAGGCTCAACTCATTATTGACTACGGCTGTAGTGTTAGTGTTGCCAACAACTTCAGGTTCTTATATGGTATATTGCGATACTTCGAGGATTGGTATTTGTAGTGTTTTAATGCAGGAGGGTAGCGTTATTGCATATGCTTCTCGGCAATTGAAGCCTCATGAGAAAAACTACCCTGTTCATGACTTTGAGTTGGTTGCAATAGTTCATGCCTTGAAGATTTGGAGGCACTATCTATATGGAGTACCTTGTGAGGTGTATACGGATCATCGCATCCTTCAACACTTGTTCAAGCAGAAAGATCTGAATTTGAGGCAGCGGAGATGACTTGAGTTACTTAAAGACTATAATATGACCATATTGTATCATCCGCGGAAGTCTAATGTAGTGGCTGATGCTTTGAGCCGGAAGGCGGTGAGTATGGGTAGCTTGGCATATATTCTAGTTAGAGAGAGGCCCCTTACAGTTAATGTTTATTCTTTGGCCAATCAGATGGTATGATTAGATATTTCAGAGCCCAGCCGGGTGTTGGCTTGTGTGGTTTCCCATTCTTCTTTGTATGAGCGCATCAGGGAGCGGCAGTATGATGACTTGTAGTTGCTTGTCCTGAAGGACAGGGTCCAGCATGACGATGCTAGAGATGTGACTATTGGTAGTGATGGTGTGTCGCGGATGCAGGGCCGAATTTGCATGCCCAATGTGGATGGGCTCCGAGAGTTGATATTAGAGGAGGCCCACAGCTCGTGGTATTCCATTCATCCGGGTGCCGAGAAGATGTACCAAGACTTGAGGCAGCATTGTTGGTGGAGGAGAATGTAAAAAGACATTGTGAGTTATGTGGCTAGGTGTCTCAATTGTCAGCAGGTCAAATATGAGCATCAGAGACCCGGTGGTGTACTTCAACTGATGGATATTCTGGAGTGGAAATGGGAGAAGATTACTATGGAATTTGTGAGTGGTCTCCCTCGTACCTCGAGGAACTTTGATTCTATTTGGGTGATTGTGGATAGACTAACCGAGTCTGCGCATTTCATTCAGGTGTGTACCACCTATTCTTCAGAGCGGTTGGCAGAGATTTTCATCCGTGAGATTGTGCGGTTGCATGTGGTTCCAGTTTCTATAGTCTCAGACAAGGGGTACTCAGTTTTCTTCTCAGTCCTGGAAGACCATTCATCGGGAGTTGGGCACTCAGATTCTAATGAGCACAGCTTTTCATCCTCAGACGGACGGAAAGTCAGAGCATACTATTCATATATTGGAGACATGTTGCGTGCTTGTGTTATTGATTTCGGAGGTTCTTGGGCTGAGTTCTTGCCGCTTGCGGAGTTTGGTTATAGTAATAGTAATCAATCCAGCATTCAGATGGCGCCGTATGAGGCTTTATATGGGAGACGTTGTAGATCTCCGATTGGTTGGTTTGAGCCCAACGAGGCTAGGCTATTAGGGACAAAGCTAGTTCAGGATGCCTTAGAGAAAGTGAAAGTTATCCATGAGAGACTTTGTACAGCTCACTCGCGTCAAAAGAGCTATGCGGACCGGAAGGTTCAGGATGTATCTTATATGGTGGACGAGATGTTATGTTGAAGGTCTCTCCTATGAAAGGCGTGATGAGGTTTGGAAAGAAAGGGAAGCTGAGTCCGCGGTCCACGAAATTGGAATTTAATTTGGATGTCCGGTGAAGAATTAAGCTTGAATTGAGTAATTCAAATTTTGGCAAATTCCGATTGATAGGTGAGATTTTGATCTGGGGGTTGAAATGGAATTCCGAGAATTGCAGTAGCTTCGTTTGTGATTTTGGATATGTCTGCAAATTTCAGGTCATTCGCACGTCGTTTGGTTGGGTTTTGTATCGAATACGAATTTGAAAAAGTTCTAGCTTGACTTAGGCTTGAATTCGAGTTATTTGGAGATTTTTTATGTTAATGTTAGTGTTTTTATGGCCCCAACAAGTTTAATTGAGGTAATTGGTCATGTCGGTGCCTTTGGTTGAGGTCCCGGGGGCCTCGGGGTGATTTCGGATGGTCAACGGAAGGATTTTTGGTTTGGAAAAATAGCAGATTTTCTGCTGTTGGAGTTGCAGACCCCAAAGCAGCGCGTTCGCGGGGTGGTGGACGGGAACGCGTAGATGGAATCAGGGAGCCTGGAATTTTTTCCTTCGCGTTCGCGAAGGGAGTCCGCGATCGCTTAGTAGATGAGTTTTCTTGATAGCGTTTGCGTGATTAGGTGACACATTCGTGTAATCCAGGGGACATTCGCGTTGATAGGGTCACGTTCACGTAAGAGGTCCTAAGATCGTGGTGAGGTAAAGCATCCGTTCGCGTGGCCAGGGTCACGAACGCGATAAAGGAGATTTCTGGGCAGTTAAGGTTTTTATAAACATTTCATCTGCGAGCTATTCCATATTTCCTCCATTTTTACAATATCTTGAGAGCTCATTGACGGATTTTTAAAGGGGTTCAATGGGAAGTGATTGGAGATAAGTCTCGTGGTCTTAACACGTCATTTTGTTGAAGAATCAACCATTAATTCTCAAAAATTGGGTGTAAAAGTTGATGAACTAGGGCTTAAAATTTCAAATGAAAATTTGGGATTTGGAGGAGAAATTGGACTCCGATGTTGAAGAATTTTATATGTATGGACTCGTGGCGAGACGAGGGTTCTGAAAATTTGAATTTCATATTTTTCGAGAAGTGGGTCTGGGGCCCGGGTTTTGCCAACTTCGTGTTTTTGGGTATATTTCGAGTTATTTCGATTGGGTTATATTCCATTAGCCTATTTTAACGTATTCCAATTGGTTTTGATCAGATTTGGCATCCGCGGAGGTTGATTCTCGAGGGAAAGGCATTGTAAGTTAGTTTACGGCCGGCTTGAGGTGAGTAATGGGTGTAGATGATGACCCGAGGGTTTGAAACCTCGGTATATCACATTGTGATGCTATATTGAGGCGAGACACATATTCTACATCGATTATGAATGGGGACTATGTCTTAGTCCGACTGAGTGGCATTGTACTATAATGTTGGCTATAGATGAGCCGGTAAACCTCCTGCTGAGATGGTTATGGACATATTTGGGCTGCTTGCCGATTATTTGGATCCCGTGAGGATCGCCATCATTGTTTCTATCAATTATAGTATGTCTTCATGATATTAGTCCTGCATTAGAACACTGTTTAAACATGATTTGGCAATACTGAAATTTGACACCTAATTCTATAATTTCTGATAAACGGAACTAAAAATGGTAAGTCATTTGTGCCTATGAGGCTTGCATGCATATAGCTGGACTGATAGTGGATCGGACTACGCGGCCGCAACTTATATTACTATTATATTGCGCTTGGGCTGTAGGAGCCCCTCCAGAGTCTGAGCCCCCACAGTGAGCGCGGATCGGACTGCATGTTCCGCAGTGGTCATGCATTGCATTGCATCTCATGCATTTAATTACTGTTGTTTTATATGCATATCTATGAGGGTTGTACTGTATAAAACTTCTAGATAGCTTCATTTTATGTTATTTCATGATTTCTTATCTTCGGGTTTTTATACATGCTTATTACTCCCTGAGTTGGTAGACTATCCCCATACTCCCTGCACCTTGTGTGCAAATTCAGGTGCTCCAGAGACCTAGTGCTGCAGCTGTTGTTTTTCCGGAGTTGTTCAGAGTATTGAGGTTCCTGCCTAGCGTCCGCAGGACCACCCACTCTGTCTCTATCAGTTGTTCTTCTTGCTTTTCTGTCAGACTTTTGTATTACTTCCGTGCAGACTTGTATCTTTTTTTATTATAGGCTATGTACTCGTGACTCCTCGATTTTTGGGAGAATTATTGTTCTTGCTCAGCTATGTTTTCAGTGGTATAGTCTATCCCTGGTTGAGAGTTTCGCATTAAATTCGATGTGTTATCTTAAAGTGTTTCGTCTTGGCTGGAATGCGGTTCTTGGTTGTGGTTTGGTCAGGCTTGCCTAGCCTCGCGGCCGGGCTCCATCACGACCGGGCTTGGGGTCGTGATAGAAACATTCATCTCTTTCTCACCCAACATGTATCCACAAACCATTTCAAATGCTTGTAGGCATTTTGGTCCGAAGTGCCTGGTAAAACTGTCGTTGTTCGAGCAAAGTAAGCATGACATTGGTGATTTGTAAGTTCCCCGCCCGGATTTGGGGAGGGACTATTGCACTTGCATACCCTTGATTAGGTATAACTCGTGGAGCAACCCTTGGTGGAGGTGGAAGAGGGTCTGGTATGTTGTCATTATTATTTGCATTAGCATTTCTACCCCTCCTTTGAGCTTGGGGTAAAATCTCATCTTGTTCCACATCTTCTACCTCCTCCACTCCAATGTTAAGAAGCTCATTTGCATTTAAAGCCATTGGTACCTGAGTGAAATTAACAAACAAAATAAGTAACGAGAAGGAAAGAGAAGCAAAACACACAACTAGCCAACAAATAGTCAAACAACGTAAAGCTCCCCGGCAACGGCGCCAAAAAGTGATCGTGCCGAACTCAATCTGAAGAAAGAGTGGGTGCGACAACTAATAACCTAATAGTAAATCGGGGTCATAAATTCCTTAGGGAGCTTCAAGTTGGAGATGAGTAATTGTATGGCTTAGAAATGCGTTCTAACTTCAAATTGGTCTTCTTCCATTTTTGGGTTTTCGATATAGTTATTAACTACTATTATGATCTAAAATTAAGCTAAGATGATTGGTGCTAGATTTAAACAATAAGAGAGAAGCACTAGGGTCGTGACATTCACATAGGCGGATAATCAATGAGTACAGAATTCTAACACAAAGATGCTAAATATGGGGAATATGGATAACCGTTGCTCTTTTAGCACTCGCGCTCACACCTCTCCGTAGAGAGAATGAATTTTCCCAATTGACTCTCTTGAGACCAATTGGGTAGGCCAATTTCCCAAGAAACACAAGGTTCAAGTAGTGTAATTACTCTCTCGAGGCTTAACCCGTTACTTGGGACTAACATTTTCATGGGTCCATCCAAAATCCTTGTTGGGTTGAATGTGAGGTCATAGACTCTCTTTCTCAAGAAGAGTCAAGACCCACTAAGCTTGACTTAGTGTTTGCAACCACCAAATCAAAATGAAAACATACACACAACCCAAATACCAAACACCCAACAACATCCAAGTATTAGGCAAAAACACCCATTAACTACCCACACGAGGGTTGAGTCTCAACCCTAGCTGATGGGTTTAGCTAGATATGGAAGAAGTAGAAAAGGCAGAAATAATGGAAAAGATGAACATAATCATTAACTATATGCTAAATTTACTTGAATCCACTTTAATTACAATAATAAGTTGCCTAAAATAGGCTAATATAAAAGCTCACGAGCACAGCTGCTGTTCTGAACATAAAACTTAACCTAAAAAAGTAAAGTGTTCTATTTATACTACTCAAGAAAAACTGGACAAAAATACCCCAGAGGGCCTCGTGCACACGACACAGAAATGGCATGTGGCCGCATAGGGTATGGTGTCTTCACTTCAATCTCCTTTGGATAGAGGATGCAGATCGCATCAAAATGCATCGCAGCCGCATAGGTTTTGTCAAGAGGACCGCATGGAAGTGCACTGCGGCTGCGTAAGTTGGATCAGGCGGACCGCATGAAAGCGATGTGCGGCCACACAAGAGGAATTGTCAAGAAGTTGATTCTCTGAACTTGTGCCCACGCGGACCGCCTGCTTTTGGTGCGCATCAGCGTGGGTCTTGTGTCTTGAATATCTTAACCTCTGAACCTTCATCAATGCGAACCGCATAGAAATGGATACGGCCCACGTGGGTTTTCCCTCAATGCCAAGTCTTTGAACTCTTTCCATGCGGCCGCATCACACAAACACGCGGACCATGCAGGATGCATGGTAGATTGATAAGTCTTTGAACCTTCCTACGCGGCCGCACACCAAAACAGTGCGGTCCGCACAGGTTCCTTAATTCCCACTTTTTTTGTCATCTACTTGTCAATTGGCAGATTTCACTCCTTCTTGAGCCGATTTGCGATTTTAATCATCTTGTCGCTCAAACCTGCAACCAAGCGCAACTTGTATGCAATTCAGGACTAATCAAGGGCAAATTATGCACAAAGCTAAGGTAATAAGGGGTATAAATCATGTATAATTCACAGTTATAAATAGGTTGCGTGCCCGGAGTCATATCAATACAAAATTAATATCCCGGTCGGGCGGCATACCCGGCAGGCCTGAAGAGAAAACCTCAGGGAACTCCCGAACCACAGGTACTGAATCAGTAGAAGGGACCTCTACGCTGGAGTCGCGAACATATGCCAAACAAGCTAAACACCCCTTCTCGACAATGCATCGAGCCTTCACATATGATATGACACTGCATGTGGTGTCACCTGGGGACCCTCTCCACTCCAAATGGTGCAAGTCTGGCAAAGCCAAGGTCAAGGTCTTGGCATGGCAATCCAGAATAGCATGATACGGGGACAACCAATCCATCCCTAATATAACGTCGAAATCCACCATGTCTAAGAGAAATAAATTAATATGGGTCTTAAGACCCTCAAACACTACCACACAGGAATGATGAACTCGATCGATCACAATGGAATCACCCACCGGTGTAGATACATAAACATGAATAATCAAAGCATCACTAGGCATGACCAAGTACGGTGCAAAATAGGATGACACATACGAATACGTAGACCCAGGGTTAAATAGCACTGAGGCATCTCTACCAAAAATCGTAATAGTACCTTTAATGTTTGCATCTGAAGACATAGCCCCTGGCCTGACTGCTTGCTAGCCTTTACCTCTGGCGGCCTGAGCTCCACTTCTATGACCTCTACCTCTACCTTTATGACCTCTGCCCCCGTCTCTAGCTGGTTGGGCAGGTTGTGAAACCTCTGTACCTGAACCATAGCACAAGAATTCTAATGCTGAGAGCTACCATAAACTTGAGGGCAATATATGACAATGTGCCTCGTGTCACCACAAGCGTGGCAAGACCTCAGCTGCTGCGGCTGAGCACCCCTCAACTTCGGGAAAGCCCTCATGAGATGACCATACTCGCCAGACTCATAACATCCAGATGACTGTTGTAGCTGCAAAAACTTAGGCCGACCCTATCGACATGAATGACCACCTGAAGTACGATGAGTGACCTGGAGAGCGAAGACGTGTCGAAGTGAAAGCCCCTGGTATTATTGAACGTAAATCTGTGCAACTAACTGAAATGGCATATGAGGATGACCTCAACCATAAGAACCTCTACCTCATGACGAGGTACCACTGAATCAGCCTGCATGACGGGGCCTTTTATCCGACCCATGTACATCTCCCTATGGTAGAACTATCTCAACTCAACGACCCACATTGGCTGCCTCCTGAAAAGTAATCTCACTCCCGGCCTGAGCCACCATAATAGGCTGACCTGCCACCACTGGCTGAACCACTAGAAGTAAACCCGGTCGAATGACACCCTCTATGAGACCTACCAATTAGACTAGAGCGTCCTGAAGAACTAGGGTGGCAATGAACCCATTTGGGACATGAGCTGGGCCCACCAGAACTGCTAGGGCTGAAAACTCCTTCTCAAACAGAACTTGAGGCTACGCCCCTGGGGCTTCTGAGCGGTAGATGAGGAAGCACGTGTTCTTGCCATCTGCGAAGGAAACGAATAGAAATTCAATCGGTGTTTGAGAAACAGAATCGGACGACAAGAAAGAAAAAAGTGAAATTTTCCTAACTCTGTAGCCTCTGGGGGATAAATACATACATATCCGTACTGATCCCTCAAACTCTACCAAGTTTGTCCATGAATTATGAGACCTATGTAACCTAGTGCTCTGATACCAACTTGTCACGATCCGGATTTCTCATCTTCGGGGGTCGTGATGGAGCCTACTAATTGGAGCTAGGCATGCCAAAATTAATCAATTTTCATTAAGCACCTATACCTTTTAAATAATTAACACAAATAAAAATAAAGGCAACGAAATTAAATTCATAAGCGGAAGTCCTAAAGTACAAATAACTGAATAAAATACCTAATCCAACCTGAATCTCTACCCAAGAACTGGAGTCACAAACTCATGAATAGCTAAGAATTCTAAATACAAGGTCTGAAAGAAACATCTCTGTTTTGTCGCGGATACAATGAGATAACAATCAAATATAAAGAATATGGGGAGACGTCGGGCATGCGGATTCCTGCAAGGCTACCTCGGTGTCTCTGGGCTAAAGGTCTACTCCCAATCTGCTGTTGCCGTCCAATAGCTACTCCAACACCGTGATCTGCGCAAAAGAGCACAGAAGTGTAGCATTAGCACAATTGACCCCATGTACTGGTATGTGTCCGGTCTAACCCTGGCGAAGTAATGACGAGGCTAGGACCGGACTATCAATCAACCTGTGAAGTTCAAATATATATACATACAACAGAAAGAAATACAAAATATAACAGTCAATAACCGAAAGGGGGAGCATGATAGGGGGAGGAGAGAGTTACAATTAGGAAACCACAATAATAAGATAGGATCATCCAAAGAATATACAGCAAATCAAGTAACAAATGTTCCAACCAAAACACACTTGAGATAGCAACTATTGCGGCGAGCAACCCGATCCTCAAATATCATTGTTGTGGCGTGCAACCCGACCCATATCGCTTAGCAGTGTTGCGGCGTACAACCCAACCCTCAAATATCCTTGTTGCGACATGCAACCCGACCCTTAAATATTATTATTGTGGCATGCAACCCAACAAGACTCAACTCCTATTTCCTCAAGCTCAGGTTAGACTGAACACTTACCTCAACTTTCACGGGTAAATCAATCCACAACGACCGCTTTCCCTCTCGAATTCGGCTCCAACTCAATCAACTCTCTGAAATAACGACTTTATACTATCAATAATAGCTAAACAAATCAAGCCCAATGCATAAATATAGATTTCTAACCTTTCTTTCAAAAATTCCAAAATTGACCCCGGGCCCGCTTAGTCAAAACACGAGGTTCGAACCAATTTTATATCACCCTTTCCCACATGAGCCCGAATATATAATTTGTTTTCAAATTCGACCCCAGAACGATGTCTAAATCGAAGAAAACCGAAAAGCCCTAACTCTACCCATTTCGCACAATTTCGGCCCTGGATTACATGATTTAAGCTTACAAACTCACTAATTAATGAAGGAAAAGTGAAGGAAATGAGTGAAAATTTACTTACCCGAGTGGTCTTGAAGCATGGGTGCTTCATTGGAGTCCTAGAACTTGGGGAAGAAGAGAGCTCGTGTGAAATTTGGAATAAAATCGGTCATTGTTTCTGTTTTCGCATTTAAAAATCGCTAGGCAAAAATGCCATTCGCGTTCGCGGGAAGAGGGCCGGGTTCGCTAAGAGTAAATGGGTCAAGGCACCGTGATCGCGGAAAGACGAACGCAAATGCGTATAAGGAAAGGCTGGGGTCTAAGAATTTTGTCTATGTGAACGCAAAATGGGGTGATACGCGAACGCACTGAAGAAATTATTGGGGCTACGCGGGTCTCTTGATTTTGGCTTACGCGATCGCGATGGGAGTGATGCAAACTCTAAGGAGGAAAACTTTGAAGCTATGCGAACGTGAAGGAAACATTGCGAACCCAAAGAAGGATCCTCATGTGCACCAATAACAGATTTTTCTGCAATTTTTTCAAACTTCAAAACCACAACAAACACCCCCGAAAACACTCCCGAGCCCTCAGGGCTCCTAACCAAACACATACAGTAACTCGACAGCATCTTACGAACTTAACCGTGCGATCAATTGCCAAACAAATATCATAAACATGGAATTAAACCTCAAAATCAACACTTTTTTCAGCAAACTTCATCAAGTTCCATTTTTAGATATTTAGGTCCGAAACATGTCAAACGACGCCCGATTTCAACCAAATTACACAGAAACGTTTTAAACCACATATACGACCTGTACCGGCCGCCGAAACCAAAATAGTGGCCCAATACCATCACGTTCTAATCTATTTTCATATAAATTTCAGAAAAATATTTTTCTTTAAAATTTATTTCTCGAGCTCGGGACCTCGTATTTCGATTCCTGGCATATGCCTGAGTCCCATATTTTTCTACGGACCCTTCGAGACCGTCAAATCACGGGTCTGGATCCGTTTACCCAAAATATTGACCGAAGTCAACTTTAATCATTTTAAAGCCAAATTTTAGGACCTTCACAAAATTTAACATATAAGCCTTCCGGCTAAGCGTCCGGACTGCGCACACAAATCGATGCAAGGGAAATGAGGTTTTCAAGGCCTCAGAAGCACGAAAGGAGAGAGAAAATAGGTGATGACTCTTTGGGTCGTCACACCATCTCACAATACCGTTCTTTAATTTTAATCATTTGTCGGCTGAACCCGATAAAAAATAATTGATGGTCGTTTCGAAAATGTTAAACAAAAGGTTTCTTCTCGCATTTCCGAGCTCTGGTTATGGAAGAAAGAACCGAGAAGAAAGTATCAACAATAACTGATTTATTACGAGACATCTCATTGGCAAAAATTATTAGCTTTGGTAGAACCATAATTATTACTAGCTCGACCCTTGATTAGGGGTGGGCGTTCGGATTCAATATAGAATATTAGTTTGGATTTTCGATTTTCGGATTGAAGAAATGACAATCCAAATACAATCCAAATAAGCTCGGATTGGGTTGATTGTTTAAGTTCGATTTTGGATTAATTGGGTTGGATATTTTGGATTTTCGGTTTTGAGCATATAAGTTGACATGTTTCTTCTTTTTACAAAAATAAATATCTAAATGAAACACTCATATTAAATTGTTCGAAAAGTTACTCATTTTCACCGCAATCATCCAAATAAATTATTCAAGTAATAAAATTACTATCAAGAAAATGCAACACAAGCATTAATACGGCCGATAAAAAGGAGTAATAGTAAAACCATGTCCAAATAGAAATTACTCTGACAGTAACTTAGTAATTAATATTACATATATAAAATAATATCAAATGGATTGAGTATTTAACTTATTGATATTGACTAGACAATGGAGTAAATATAAAGTATAAATTTTCGGATTTTTGGATTTCCAAAAATCCAAAGTACCAAATCCGGCATCCAATCCAAAATTTAAAAAAATTAAAAATTAAATTTAAAATACAATCCATTATCTGAAAATCCAAACCAAAAATCTAAAAAAAATTCGAATTTCGATTTCGAATTTACCCAAACTATACTCACCCATACCCTTATACTGAAATACCCTTATACTGAAAAGGGTAAATGAAGAGAAAGACTAAGTGCTAAGATTTTCTTCCATTTAGAGTGAAAGGAGAACCTAATTAAATAGTAGTAAATAGATTTGGAAAAAAGGGTAATAGTAGGTCTCTATAAGTTATGAATGATGACATACAATAGCAAAAAACACAACCACCAACTACTAATAATACTCTAAACACTGCTCCCACAACACTTAACCCATCCAATTTTATGTGGAATCCTATGTGTCACTAACTCATTGGCTCATTTGTAGGCCCCACTTTTTGTTCTTATTTCTGGATTATCTTTTTAAAACAGTCCAACATCAAAGAGAATCTACAATTGAATCTTTCAAAAAGTAGCCACTAAAGTGCCACACCTTCCAGCACTCAATCATTCAAAGTGAATAGTTTAATGCATTATAGTATTAATTTTATCAAGTATTTTAAAATTATATATTCTTTTTCAAGAAAAGAAATGGGAACCGATCACAACCTAATGTTTTCTAGTACCCCACTGCCATGTTTCTTTATTGCCAAGGTTTGGTTATCACATCTTCGTCAGAAGTTATGATCCTTTGCCTTCCCCATTGGTTCAATTTAAATATTTTTGGTCTTAATTAGTTACACTTTTAAATTTAATATACTCTGCATAAAAAAAAATAGATTCGAGTGAACACATTGTTCAAGAGCTGCATTACGCCACATTTGCCTCACCCCAACCAGCTTATAATGCATTTTGAAAATTCAAATAATCATATTATGTTCTAAGATGAGTCTTAAAAAATATATTGGAACATGATATAATGTGTCCAAATTAGTTCACTACAGATTTCATTTTCGTTTTTACTTTACATTTTCATGCAGAATATTTTCACAGAAACTGTCCGACCGCGAAATACAAGTTGTCGTCCTCCATATATGGTGCTTGCTTTCACTTGTTCTATTCAGTTTTGAATTTAAGAAAAAAGTAAATATTGACAAGAAAAGATACATTTACTTTGTTTTGATCACTTCCCAAAAGTCTAATAACGTAATGTTTAAGTTGCTGCTGAGTAAGGGATAGATGTAATATAAGCAAATAAGCAATAGCAGGTAAACAATGGCGAAAGGTACATTTTAGATCATTCTCTTACCGCAGAAAAAGGGGCCATTAAAGAGGATACTTGCTAGCCCCAAAAGTTCCTTCGACATAATAGCTGTAGAATACAGTTGCATAGCCGATAAATCGCTCCATAATCGCTAATCCTACACCAATTTGCCTGGTGTTTTATTGAATGACTAGCGAATTAATATATTCATAAATCGATAACTAATAAGCCGAACTGTTAAACTTAAATATTTGGCCTATCTGCCTGATAAGCACCCCTCGGACGACTGAGAAACCTAGAGCTCCCCTAATTCACCTCTTCTTTGTGGGAAAAAAAATCCTCCCCTTAACAATAAAGTTTTGTCTGCCTTAATTCCATAGTTGGGTTAGATGATCATTGATAAACGAAAGCAACAATGTGACGTGTAGAATAGTAACTTTGAAAAAGATAGGAGCATTTTGATAGTATTTAAGTTCCAAAACATTATTATTGTTAGGAGCGAAAAGATCAGGTGTCATGCGGAAGCTAGCAACACAAATCTTGAACTATGATAAATCATACAACAAAGAGAAATCCACTAAAAGAGATACAAATATTTAATGTAGTTTGGTCAACTGACCTATTCCACCGCGGAGATGAGCAATCCACTATAATAAAAAATAGTAGAAAAATATCGAGAGAACAACCTCACGAAGAGGCAAACACAAGTGACACACTAACACTTGTCCCGTAAAGCTCCCTAAATACGTCTCTCAAACCCCATATGGCAACATTGTGGATGCTGCTGAATGTGAAGCAAGATCTTCAATTTATAGAACTCCAAACTTTTTTTTACGAGAAAAAGGACTAGCCAAATAATGGGAATTTACAATCCTTCTACAAGAGGGAAAATCCAATTAAGGTAATTATATTGCCATTTTCCTTCAACAAATAAAAAAATTAAATATGGTAAGAAAATTATGGCAAACAAATAACAATTATGCCTTTTTTTGGCTTTATTACTTTTGTAGAACTTAATATTCTTGAATTGTTAAAGGAACAAATGAAAAAAAGGGTTGCATAGGACCAGGAAAGCTACAGCTACCTTGCACTCAATATGTTTAGGGGTTAAATACTAAATCTTGTCATAGGGATGCCTTCTTGTGTAGAAGCTTTTGATTTCTTTATGACCTCTAGGGTTCCACATAATTTCGACTTTGTTTGTTCTAGACACTCAGGGGTCATTTGGTTTATCATATTATAACAAAATTAATCTCAACATAAAAGTTCATATAAGTTATAAAGTGTTTGATTGGTTGTGTAAGAAAAATGATCGTCTCATAACTTAATAGTACAACATTTGATTGGCGTTATTTAACTTCGCATTGCTAATATTTGCATAATTTATCTGGGAATATAAGTATTATTTTCATTCAGGATAGGATATATGTAGAATAAGAATAAATTTATTTATAATCATTGAATAAAAAAAAAACTAAACATAGAAAAGCAAATAAGCAACATCTGCATAATAATCCAACTATCCCCGCATAATTAATATGTTAATTAACGATCGCCCTATTTATGGTTTAAAGTTGAAGTTTTCAAAAACACTTAATCACTTCCCTCCCTCCCGACCCACATCATGCTTTGCAACCAATCATATCCCGGGACGGATTTTGGGGCATAAGGGGATTCATCCGAACCCCTTTCGCGAAAATCTATTCTTTTTATCTTATACATTAATTTTTGAACCTCCTTAACATAATCCAAAAGTATAGTTTAAAGGTTAAGATGGTTCAAAACCTATCTAAGGTCATATGTTCAATTCCCACTAGTTATAATATTTTTTCTTTGAACCCCATTCGTGGAGATCCTGTCTCCGCCACTGATCATATTTCTGCTTAATCTTCATTCTAAATGAATTCCATATGGCATGATGTTTTATTTGGAATTATTTTGACGAGCTAAAATTGATTTATGCTAGTTGTTTAGCCTGTATTATCATTACTGCTAGTGGACTACACTTGCTTGCAAGTTGCAGGCTTGCAGCAGATCCTATTGTCATTTGTTTTCAAAAGCAACTACGGAGGATCTTAAGCAATTGGCCCAAAGGTAATTCAAAGGCATATTTAGGATTTTAATAATAAGGCGCATCATTATATTAATTAAAAAGGACATGAAAAATTAAGGATTTGTTTATTTATAAATTATAGAAAGAATTGATTAAAACAAACTAAGGGATCGACCCCTTTGATCTGAGAGACAAAAGGGGCTCTTAGTCACTTGTGCACTAGAGAGTCACTTGAGCATGGGTGAATACAAATATATTTAAATATATAATAAAAATATTATTCATACATAGTCTCGGGAGAAAAGTATGAGTGCGTATTGGTACCCCACTCCCTCCATATAAATCCGCCATTGTATAACAACAACAACAACTCAGTATAATCTCACTTAGTGGGGTCTGGGGAGGGTAGTATGTACGCAGACCTTACCCTTACCCTTGAATAGAGAGGCTGTTTCCAAATAAATCCACCCTTATATAGTAGGAGTAAATTTTAAATGATTCTTTTTTGGCCCATGTTAAACAATTTAATTGTATAACCGTGTAGAATCATTATTTTATGTGTAATTTAATATAATGGCTAGTAAAAGTAAATAATGAATTTAGCCAGTTATTTGTGTAAAAGAATTCCTTACTTTTTGGTTAATTGTTAACTGTCTTAGGTGCCTTTTGGAAGTATCTTTAATACGATTTAATGGGAGATACTCCCATAAAGGTGCCTTAGGATTTACCAAATAGTGGTTTAAACAAAGAAGCACTTTAATGTTAATTAAAAATGTTAAGTTTCTAGCAAAAGCTTTATAGTTTAGTACTTTAATTTAGTTTGACAGGGATGGTATATTTTATGCCTAAAAGCAATTTGTGACTACTCACTATAATTTTATGCCGTAAAATATTGCAATTAAATTGCGCAACTTTGTCTTAACTCTTAATTCTGTTTTATCCTCTTTGCTCTTCGTTTTGTAAACTAGTATCTTATTTGTCCAAACTTCTAAAATTAATTAATATTAACAAATATTTTTTTTAAAAGTACTTTTGATTTGTATTTGACTGATCAATTTAAAAATAATTTTAAAATAGTAATTAGTGTTTAGTTAAACTATTAAATAATGCTTCCAAGTATATATTTTTTTTAAAATTCTTATTTAAAAAATATTTTTGGAGAAAATTATTTCTATTTCTACTCAAAAGTAATTTTTTTCTTCTAAAAGCTTCCTACCTTTGCATAAAAAATAAAATAAAAAAGCACTTTGGTCAAAAAGAAGTCAGGCCACACAGGCTATTACATATTTAACATCACTAAACATCTGTTTCTAGATTTAAAATGTTCAAATCATTCATAAGATCAAAAAATATTATTCTATAGTTAAAATAATTATTTGTCAAACAGACCTAATTAGTAAGCCTTTTGTAAAAAAGATGGCAAAGCATTACCTTTTCTTTAAACTTGCATAGTTAAGGAGTGAACAATAATTCTCCGTACTTTAACCTTATTTACTAGAATTTTCAACTTATTAATCCAACATGAAGACGTCTCAGCAATATCGACTGATCAATCCTCAATTGTAAATGTTCTTCTAACATTTAACAAATAAGCAATTTATGGGAGAAAGGGGTTGGTGATACTAACATATAATTATTTTAAATTGATATAAAAAACGAATGAATGAACCAAACAATGCCAAAAACAACCAATAATGTGAAAGCTTTTCTCTCTTTTGTCCAACACGTATGAGAACAATGGTCACAAACTAGCGGCTTTCAAATTATAACCAGCAGAAACATGGCCATTGTATCAAAGATGCCGCTATTAGTTTGGCTTGTAAATAGTCTATTTAGATTGGGATGTCCTCACACTTTGTGGCAAACCTAGAGTTTTTATTAAGGAGGGATAATAAAAAATTAAAAAGACAAGAAAATATAACATATTAAACAAAAATTCAATGAACTTTACAATTTTTGTTTTGTTGCAAAAACAGGTATCAACTAACACTCCTTGAACAAAGTTTTGTGATTATAGATACTACTTAAGAGTTAGGGACCAAAGTGTAAATAGTAAAAGTTAGAATACAAAATTGTAAAAAAGGAAAAATTAAGAAATTAGTCTGTTAAAGAGGATCAATTATTGATCTAACAGAGTTAACGATAATAATGAAGATCTTCCTTTTCTCTTCTTCTTCTCTCTAACTTTTTCTCTCTGTAATTCACTGTCAGTTAGCAATCTTCATAACTTAAATCCTGTAAATTGACATGGTATCAAATCCCGATCACTGTAATTGTGTAGATATAAAGCCTGCTCCTGAAAATTGA
The DNA here is from genome assembly GCA_034376525.1 of Nicotiana benthamiana. NCBI lineage: Eukaryota > Viridiplantae > Streptophyta > Magnoliopsida > Solanales > Solanaceae > Nicotiana > Nicotiana benthamiana. Next base: position 40,557,920 of record CM067339.1, on the reverse strand, counting down.
AGCTCGACAATAACAGACAGCGAGGTCGATCAATTTTCTCATGATCGTCCTCTTTTCCGTCGAGATTCAAACATGCCTGGAACAACACTGATATCTCTAAAGCTCATAGGGCCAGAAAAGTATGCGTTGTAGAGTAAGCGATGAAGGTCACACTTTTTGTGGATGGAAGCTGTCTTAAGAGCTCATACAGAGGCGAGTTGGCTTCACAATGGGACATGTGTAATGCTGTGGTACTTTCATGGCTCAGTATCACAACATCAAGCGAATTGGCACCGAGTATTATGTACGCTGCAAGTGCAAGGAAGGTTTGTGATAACAATACGATAGGGGATTCAAGAATTACTAAAAAAAATAAGAAAATCAAGAAATATGCGGAAGCTAAAAAAAAAATAAACAAAAAAGAACGAAAAATTAAAGATAGATTGAATTCAAGAAAGGGTTTCTTGAATTCAAGAAGTCTATTCTTGAAATTGAATCGTAAAAACAATAATTAGCTAACAAAGAACTAATCGCATTAGGTAGAGAATTAAAAACAAGAGATAGATTATGAAACCCGACCTTTTAGAATAGCAAGAACAACAATAAGCCTAAACTTATCACCTTTCTTGAATTCCTATAAGTGATCTAAGATTTCGAAAAGGGTTTAATCTTACCACCTTAAGTTGAGTCCTGAAGGTTGAAGAATAAATCCAAGAGTAGCAACACACAAGAGTGCAAGAAAAATCTCACAATTTTTATTGATAATAATCTGAATAATCTAAAAATAAAGAAGACACCCCTTATATAGGTAGGAGGGGTAATGAAAATTAAGGCTAAGAAAATAAGAAAATAAAGTCCTAAACTACTTTGGATAACAAGTCCGCTACCTTATGAAAAGAAAATACTAGGAAGAAAAAACCAAGTCATTCTTGGAAAGTAATTTCAAAAATATTAGGAAAAGGAAACATAACCTTAACTAACTAGGAAAGCAATAAATATAGTCCCAAAACTTATGGAAATAAGTCCCGAACAATCTTGGATAGAATCTTGGAAATCTTGAAAATCTTGAAGAAAATTTGCAAGCAACTTGGCACCAACTTGCACTCAACATCTAGCACGACTATTGTACCCTTCTTGGACTTCAAGTAAGTCCTTTATATTCTATTAAAACGTGGATTAATGTAGGACTTCATGGGCTGCACGTTTGGACACATTTTAGATGCCAAATTGGTCCAGCAATGACCTGATTTGGACTTTCTGCAGAGCATGTATCTTGGGATCTAATCCACCTCTTCTTGGACATTAATTTGGACCATAAAATAATTATAACACCTAGATAATTCATATCCTTTATCCATAAGCTATCCCTCCCAACTAACAATTTCTTCGATTGCTCCAGAAGTCCAATGACCTTGTTTTGCAACTTTTTTGCTTGAGATCTTATTAAAGGCCCTCTTTAAGATTCAAATGCTTGATCATTGTACTTGAGTAGATTTGAGATTCCTAGGATTTGGGATGAATTCAAGGAGAGGTTTGAAAAAGACTATCTGACTAGGATCTATCAACTCTAGGCAGAAATTGCGATACTTAGACAAGGTACATATTCAATTACTTCTTATTTGTCAAAGATGAAATATTTGTGGGATGAACTAGACATATGGTACTCTTACCTTTGTGTGATTGTGAAGAATCAAGGCTATATGTCGATCACTTGGCGAGACAGAGGTTATTGCAGTTCCTTATGGGACTGAATGGGAGTAATAGCCAAATAAGAAGCAACATTCTTCAGAGGAGGCCAGTACTCACTGTAAGTCAAGCATATTCAGCTGCAGTACAAGAGGAAAGTCAAAGAGCATTAGGATTAGTTGAGACAAACAAGGACCCCTTGACTATGTTAGCAGGTAGAGGACAGATGTTCAAAGGGAAGAAACCTTGGCAGACTCTGAACACTGTTGGTATAAAGGCCATATAAAGGAAAATTGCTACAAATTAATATGGTATTCAACTGATTTTAAGAGCAAAAACAGAGGGCAACCAGGTGGATACAAACCTTATGGTAACAATGTGAATGCAGAAGGAGAAACAGATGTCAAAGTGGAGATTCCAGGAAGCTTCTTCACAGAGGAGCACTACAAACACTTAGTCAATTTGCTGACCAAATCCTCTGTTGGAGAAGGATCTATTGCTGCAACAAGTTCATCAAACATGTCAGGTAATGTATCCAATAGCAGGGTATATGATTGGATAATAGATACATGTGCATCACATCAAATATCATTCTGCAAAGAAGTATTAGAAGGTCTTAAAGAAATTTAAGGTGAGAACAATTATGGAGTAGAGATATCTACAGGAGATAAGTCGAATATCAAACACTCAGGAGATGCCCTTATTATTGGAAAAGAAAAGATAACAAATATGTTATATGTGCCATATTTTAAATTGATACATTGGTTGTCACCATTGGAATAGCTTGGTTCTCATTCTCATTAGTTATTTTTGTAAAATAATGACACCAATATTAAAATCACATAGATTTTAATAGAGTACAAAACCACAAAGGTTTTATTCTCTAGAAACAATAATACAAATACAGAATTATAATAAATTCCTTTGGCTTGTTAATAAACTGTATTCGTAAAACAATTTTGAAAATATTAATGAATATGAACAGAAATTATCATAAATAGAAATAAAATAAACAATTCGAGTCCACTGAATTCACAGTGTTTCTTTAAGGAATTTAATCCCCTTCTAGCACCCAAGGTTATGGGTTATTTCCTCCCAAGATAAAACGAATTATACACTGGTGTAGTGATGCTTCAAATGCTAGTGTTTCGGCGAATACAAAGATCAGTAGCAAATCACACTTACCTTTTGCTTTGTTTGTATGCTAAAAGTATGCAGAAGAAGGAGAGAAAACTCAAAAATTCGTTGTTAAATTCTGAGCAGAATAGTGTTGAATTTATAGCCAAAATTTGGGCTAAAATCTGAAGAGGTGCAACTCTTCAGAATGACTGTAATTTGGATCATAACGACGACGGCGCGAGGCTTGCTTTCTTCTCAATTCTTTAAGAGCTAGAAAGAGAGCAATTTCTTATATACCCATAAAAAATCTCTTCCTCTTTTAATGAGGGACAATGTCCATATTATGCCAAAGGGGAAAACTTGAAATTTCACTCAAAAAATTTCATTTCCCTCCATTTCCTATTCACCTTCTTTTAAGTATTTAATTTATTAATTAAATACATAAACCCAACTTATTTAAGTTCCAAAGCTTTATTATACATTTCTTTTTGGCTTTATTGCTTTTATAAAACTAAATGTTCTTGAATTGTTAAAGAAACAAAAAAAACAAAAGGTTGCTTAGGACCAGGAAATCTACAGCTACCTACTTCCAGTTGCACGCAACATGTATATGGGTTATACTATATCTTTTCATAGGATGACTTCATGTATAGAAGCTATTGATTTCTTTATGGCCTCTAGGGTTCCACATAATTTCGACACTGCTTGTTCTAGACACTCAAGGGTCATTTGGTTGATCATATTTAACAAAAATAGTCTCAAAATAAAAGTTGTATAGTCCCGAAGGGGCGGTCCAATTGGGTTTGTAGGGAGTTATCCACACGTGCGCGCGAGTTCGATCCCTCCTCAATGCTCTTCGGGTCTGACTCTAGTGCACGGGACTTGCCTAGTGCGGTTTACATTTTCTGTGATTTGCATGTTATTACAGAGTGGAGGATTTATCCAATGCGCACAGAGTGCTCACCCGAATGGCAAAGACTGTAACGACTGCAAATTTTCCTGGGATTTCAAACAAAAAATTGTATAAGTTTTATGGTTTTTGATTATTTGTGTAAGAAAAATGATTGTCACATAACTTATACGATATTTGATTGGTTTATTTAACTCCGCATTGCTAACACTTGCAAAATTTATGCGACAATTTGCGTATTATTTTTATTCGGAATAAGATGTAAAATGAGAATATATTTATTTAAATCGTTGAATAAAAATAACTAAATAAAAAAACTCAAAATAAGCAACATCCGCATAATAATCTAACAATCTCTGCGTAACTAGTATATAATTGACGATCGCGCAACGGTTTAAAGTTGAAGTTGTCACCAATACTTAGGACCTGCTTAGTTATAGATTTTGTTAAAATATATTTGACTATTTTTTTTTTTGTGGCTAATACATCTTTGTCCATAAATTTTTTTCATATTTTGGCAAATTCTCGAAACCCAAAACGCAAATCCTAAAATCAGTTCAAAAGTTGATTTTAGCACAAAATATTACTATTATATATTCTTTTTAAAAAATTATTCCAAACTTTTGTATTTTATAAAAAAGTTTACCATTTATTATTTTGTAGCAATGTCGCATCATCTTCTTGATCATCTGATAGTGTATTATGTTCATTATAAAAATAATAATTTTATACCAAATTTATTTATGTTCATGAATATCATTTGCAATATTATAATAAATATTATTGATGAAGGTAATATTGGGTATTTGTAATAATTTTTAGAACTTATGGGTATAAATCATGTTTCATATTTTTTTAAAAGAAAAAGTGAAATATATTTTGAAAACTAATGTCCAAACACATTTTCATCTTTAAAGTAAACTTCATCAAAATCAAAATTTTCAAAATAAATTAAAGAATGTATGGTCAACCGCTAGCTTAATCTTTTCCCTCCTTCCCAACCGCATCATGCTTTGCGACCAATTAATCACATCCGTACTTAATCTTCATTAAAAACGAATTATTGTTTATTCAGCATTTGTTTGATTAACTAAAATTGACTTATGCTAGTTTTTGAGCCTATATTATCATTACTGCTAGTGGACTACACTTGCTCGCAAGTTGCAACATAGACTATTGGCATTTGTTAAGAATTATAACTAGATTAGCAACCCATATTAGCAATAAACTAAAACAGCCACATTTTTTTTATTACCAAATTTACAAAGTGGGTTGATTTTGTTTATTTTATAAAGCTAGCTGTCTCAAATATTTTTTCCCTGATTTTTAGCATTTGTTTTAGGTAATATTTGAACCACTGTCGATTAATTTTAAAACTGTCTCTCACCCCTCCCGATTTACCCGCAATCCTTACACTCTCGACTTTTTCTAAACTCTCATGTCACTGTTATGGTGAATTTTAATTATTAACATGCAGTAAAATTTTATGTTTAATGTACATGTTTCTGTAAATATAATTCATATTGTTTATATATGGTATGACTTGGATGTGAAATATATAATTTAGACTTTTATATTATACAATTGGCATGTGCTGTATAATTAATATATATATTCCGGGCCTTTATGTTATGCAAACGGCATAATATTATATAATCAGTGTACAATTATATATACAATAATTATTTTTTGTATATGATTTTTTGTATTAGTGTGTCCAAAAGTCCCTAATGTATTTGATGTATGTGATTTTTTCGTTCAGTTCATGTGAGCGCGTAATATTTACCTATATATGAAATTGTTCCTAAAACAGTCTAAATAGTTCTAATTAATTTTATAGAATTTGAGAATTTTTTTCTCTATTTTTATTTGATTAATTTTGCATTTATTTTCATTTTCAATAAATAGAAGTACTTTAAATTAAAAAAATCATCAAAAATATTTTTAATCTTATGTTCATTGCATTTTTAGATTTTAAAATTGCATGGTAAATATTTAATAACATGTCAATTGCATTCTTGCATTTTTAGACCTCAATAGTTGCATGGTTAATTAAGTTCGTAATTTAGTTTTTAGTTTAATAGTTAATTATTAGCTAAATAAAAGATGGGCTAGATAGCGCAAAACACTAATTTATAGATCGGTTGTCAAAAGTTAAAAATTTAGAAAAAAATTGGTATTCTATAACAACACATAATAGGAATTGACAATTTTTTAGCTTTATATTAAGTTTGGTTAAGATAACCCAAACAATTGGTATTATATAACCAAATCTAAAAAACTACTCTCTTTTATGTTTTCTCTCAAGAAAAACTACACGCTTATTTTGGCTTTCCTCCCCCTTTCTCTCCTTGTATTTCTTCCTCTATCTCTTTTCTTTTGCTCTCATAGTTTAGCAAATCTTATAGCAAATTATGCAAAAAAATTAGTGGGATGAAAAAGTTGATCTCACATCAGAAAAAGTTAGAAGCGAAAATTAAGAGAGAAAAAATAATTCAACTTTTTTTTTCTTCTTTCTTCTTTTTTTTTTTGGTTGGATTGAATGAGTGGGTATGATTGAAATTGGTTGAAAATACCTAAACGAGGCTATATACAAAATTTGAGTAATATTAGCAAAAACTAAGAGAGGAAAAATATATTTCAACTTTATTTTTCTTTTCTCTTCCTTTTTTTTTTGTTAGATTTAATGAGTAGGTATGATTGAAATTGGTTGAAAATATCTAAACGAGGCTATATTCAAAATTTGAGCAAGATTAGAAGTGATTTAAATTTGTTTCAAATAAAAAAATTAGACCTAAAAATCCAACTACGACATGTGTATATCACATTGTATATCTTGTACATCAGTATATATCACACACAGATTTTGAAGGACGTATGTGTATATACCTTTATATATCGTGTATACAATATATTTTTTATGCACGCCCATGTATAACACATTGTACATCGTACATATAACACAAATTTTCTTTGATATACACAGTACACATAATAAACATGAGATATCACTGATGTAAATAGCGATATACAAGGGTTACAATTTTTGGTATATACATGTTTGATGTGCTATACACTGTGATATACAAATTATATAATATTTTTATTGTGATATACATTAATATAAATGCAGGAATATTATAAAATTTATATATATATATATATATATATATATATATATATATATATATATATATATATATATATATATATAATTGATATGCAAAGAATAATATTATTTGTATGCAAAGAATAAAAATAAAATTTTAATATACATATTGATATAGACAAAGAAGGAAAAAAAGTTGTGGTATACATATTATTATTGTGATATATATTGGCTATTTGATGCCAATATCTATAACAAGAATTATTTCTGCCAATTATATGAGTATGTTGTTATACCATGTCAAAACCCCAAAAATAAATGAAAGTGTTATGAAATAATATAAAAGACAAGAACAATAATGCAAGAACAAGAGCAAATAGAGAGAAGAGTAGAGAGAGTTCTTCTTACTGATACTTAGAGAATGTTAGGAGTGATTTACAATGGTAGAGGGCACCTCTATTTATAGGGAGGATGATGATTTAGCTACCAAGAGTAGAACTCTAGAATCTCTCTAATTAAAGACATTCACCTTAAATAGAAGTGTATTTATAACACTCCCCCTTGAATGTCTTATTAAATGATGTGCCTCGTTAAAACCTTAAAACAAAACCCAATGGGAAAAATTAAAGTAAGGAAAAAGAGTACACATGTTTGAATATGCGCCTATTGGTTGCCTCGTTAAAAACCTCGCAAGGAAAACCCGGTGGGACAAAACCTTGTAAGGGAAAAAGAGTGCAACGCGCATTAAACTCCCCCTGATAAGAACATCAATTTATGTCCTTAAGTCTTCGCATCCCGATCTTGTGAACTAGCTTCTTGAAGGTTGACTTTGGTAGAGATTTTGTGAACAAATCAGCCATATTGTCGCTTAACGAATCTGTTGAACATTGATATCACCATTCTTTTGAAGATCATGTGTGAAGAATAACTTTGGTGAAATATGCTTCGTTCTATCTCCTTTTATGAATCCTCCCTTCAATTGAGCTATACATGATGCATTGTCTTCATACAAAGTTGTGGGTAGTTTATCACACTTCAAACCACATTTTGTCTTGGATATGATGTATTATCGATCTTAACCACACACACTCCCGACTTGCTTCATGAATAGCAATTATCTCGGCATGATTAGATGAAGTAGCCACAATTGATTGCTTAGTCGATCGCCAAGATATGGCGGTTTCTCCACAGGTAAACACATAACCCGTTTGAGATCGAGCCTTGTGTGGGTCGGACAAATATCCAGCATCAGCATAACCAACAAGATCCGGGCTGCAATTCTTGCCATAAAATAAGCCCATATCGGTAGTTCCCTTTAGGTACCGCAATATGTGTTTGATCCCATTCCAATGTCTCCTCGTAGGAGCCGAGCTAAATCTTGCTAAGACATTAACTGAAAAGGATATGTCGGGCCTTGTAGTATTTGCAAGATACATTAGTGCGCCAATTGCGCTAAGATATGGTACTTCAGGACCAAGTAGCTCTTCATTCCTTTCTTGTGGTCGGAATGGATCTTTGTTCACATCAAGTGATCGAACAACCATCGGTGTACTTAAAGGATGTGCTTCATCCATGTAAAACCGTTTCAGTACCTTTTCTGTATAGGTAGATTGATGAACAAAAATTCCGTTCGCCAAATATTCAATTTGCAACCCAAGACATAGTTTAGTCTTTCCGAGATCTTTCATCTCGAATTCAACCTTTAGATAATCAATTGCCTTTTGGAGTTCTTTAGGGGTTCCAATAAGGTTTATGTCATCAACATATACGGCAAGTACAACAAATTCCGACGTTGTTTTCTTTATAAAAACACACGGGCAAATGGCGTCATTTATATAGCCTTCTTTTAACAAGTACTCACTAAGACGATTATACCACATTCGTCCAGATTGCTTTAGACCATACAAGGATCTTTGCAATTTAATTGAGAACATTTCCCGAGATTTTGAATTGTGTGCGTTTGGCACCTTGAGTCCATCGGGAATTTTCATGTATATCTCATTATCAAGTGAGCCATAAAGATAGGCAGTAACTACATCCATTAAGTGCATGTCAAGATTTTCATGGACAGCAAAACTTATGAGATAACGAAAGGTTATCGCATCCATTACAGGCGAATATGTCTCTTCATAATCGACACCAGGCCTTTGAGAAAAACCTTGTGCAACAAGGCGTGCCTTATATCTTTGTACCTCGTTTTTCTCATTTCTTTTGCGTACAAAGACCCATTTATAGCCGACAGGCTTAACACCATTAGGTGTTTCAACTATAGGGCCAAAAACTTCACGTTTTGCCAGCGAATTCAATTCTGATTGAATTGCTTCTTGCCACTTTGGCCAATCCTGTCTTTTTCGACATTCTTCAACAGATTGAGGTTCGAGATCCTCACATTCTTGCATAATGCTAGATGCTACATTATAAGCAAAGGCATTATCCACCACAATATCCACTCGATTAATATTTGCCTCAATATTAATTGGATTTAGGGATAGTTCCGTATTTTCCAGAGTCTCGGGCTCAATGGATTCTTCATGAATCTCAGAATTTGTTAAATCATGAGATTCTTTCGTGGTGTCATTTTGATCGTTCTTTTTCCTCTTTCTAGGATTTTGATCTTTGGAACCTAATGGTCTGCCACGCTTCAGGCGTGCATTCGACTCATTGGATATGACACTAGATGATTGTCCAACAGGGACATCAATACGGATTGGAACATTTTCCGCGGGAATGTGGGATTTCGTTATCCTTTTCAAGTCCGTAAATGCGTCAGGCATTTGATTTGCTATTCTTTGCAAATGGATAATCTTTTGTACCTCTCTTTCACAAATAGAGGTATGTGGATCAAGATGAGATAATGATGCATTTTTCCACAAAATTTCCCGTTTGGTTTCACCAACTTCTCCCCCTAATTTTGGGAAAAGTGTCTCATCAAATCGACAGTCTGCAAATCGTGCAGTAAACAAGTCGCCTGTCAATGTTTCGAGGTAGCGAATGATGGAGGGCGATTCAAACCCAACATATATTCCTAACCTTCTTTGCGGACCCATTTTGGTGCGGGATGGCGGTGCTATAGGCACATATACTGCGCATCCAAAAATTCTTAAATGGGATATATTGGGTTCATGACCCAAAACCAATTGCAACGGGGAATACTTGTGGTAATTCGTCGGTCTGAGACAAATTAGCATTGCTGCATGTAAGATGGCGTGACCCCATACCGAAGTGGGCAGCCTCGTTCTCATAAGTAATGGCCTTGCAATCAACTGCAGGCGTTTAATTAACGATTCTGCAAGACCGTTTTGAGTGTGAACATGAGCTACAGAATGTTCAACTTTTATCCCGATTGATAAGCAATAATCACTAAATGCTTGGGATGTAAACTCAGCAGCATTATCCAGTCTAATGGACTTGATAGGATTATCTGGAAATTGTGCTCGTAGTCGAATTATTTGTGCCATTAATTTCGCAAACGCAAGGTTGCGTGATGACAACAGGCACACATGAGACCATCTACAGGATGCGTCTATCAAGACCATGAAATACCTAAACGACCCACTAGGTGGGTGAATAGGTCCACGAATGTCCCCTTGTATACGTTCCAGAACGTGGGTGACTCAGTCCCAACCTTTGTTGGTGATGGCCTGATAATCAACTTGCCTTGATAACACGAAGTGCAATGATATTCATTATTCGAAAGAATTTTGAAATTCTTTAACGGATGCCCATATGAGCTTTCTATAATCCGTCTAATCATGACCGATCCTGGGTGTCCCAATCGATCATGCCAAAGTACAAAGGTATTGGAATCAGTAACCCTTTGGTTTACTGTTGAATGTGCCTCAATTGCACTAATTCTTGTCCAATACAGGCCACAAGATAAAGACGGGAATTTCTCAATAACCCTCTTTTGGCCGGAGACATTCTTTGTGATGACGAGATATTCAAGATTATCTTCATCCATTGTCTCAATATGATAGCCATTCCGGCGTACATCTTTAAAACTCAACAAGTTTCTCTTAGACTTGGAGGAGAACATTGCATTCTCTATGATTAACGTCGTGCCTTTGGGCAGAGTTACAATTGCTCTTCCGGAGCCTTCAATCAATTTACTACTTCCAGAGATTGTAGTAACGTTTGCCTTACACATATTTAGTTGAGAGAAATATTTCCTTTCTTTGAGTATTGTATGTATAGTACATGAATCAACTAGGCAAATACTTTTACAGTTGGACGTTGATCCAAGTTCGCTTTGTGAGATATCCATATTTGCTATCCCATAGTTTGACATACAAAAGAGATATACGAATATAAGAATAAACAAGTTCAATTCGTTTGTGTCACATAATATTTTCAAAATCTGCTGCTAACAGTTGACTAACAAAATTAGATATGTTATCCATAATTGATTACTTTGCAGTTTTGAAAATTTCAGTTTAAACATTTTCTTCAAACAATCGATTGTTAAACACAAACAATCGATTGTTGAACATTGACAATCGATTGTTAAACACACACAATCGATTATTTGCTATTTTGAAAAACTTCAGACCACACTGTCTTAAGACAATCGATTGTTATGCATAGACAATCGATTGTTGGCTATTTTGAAAAATTCCAGAACACACTGTTTTAAGACAATCGATTGTTATGTATAGACAATCGATTGTTGGCTATTTTGAAAAATTCCAGAGCACACTGTTTTAAGACAATCGATTGTTAAGTATAGACAATCGATTGTTGGCTATTTTGAAAAATTCCAGAACACACTATTTTAAGATAATCGATTGTTATGCATAGACAATCGATTGTGGATGATTTTTGAAAAATTCCAGATTACACTGTCTTAACGACAATCGATTGTTAGACAAAGACAATCGATTGTGGATGATTTTTGAAAAATTCCAGATTGCACTGTCTCAACGACAATCGATTGTTAGACAAAGACAATCGATTGTTGATCAATTATTTTTCAGCTTTAATGCGAAAATAGTAGATAATCGACTAGTTTTTCAGGCTAGTCGATTACCCCTACTGGAAAATAAAAATTTTATTGATATTTGAGCATATTGAAGATATTCTAAAGAACTACTGCTAACATTGCATCATGAACTAACTAATACGAGCTAATACTAATGACTATTAGTTTATTCACTAACTAATACAAATAAGTAGAATAAAATCAAATAACTCCATCTTCTTTCATCACGGACCCATTGCCGATTAGGTGGTCTATTTTCCCCTCGGGTTGCTCAAAGAAGTCTGCCACATCCAGGTGGGTGATGTCCTCATTGTCATCATAGACAAAATTTGTTTCAGGGCCTTTTCTCTTTCGAGATGCTTGATAAAGGTCAACCAAGTGTCTTGGTATACGGCAAGTCTTTGACCAGTGCCCTTTCCCACCGCAACGATAACATATAGTTTCTGAACCATTTGCCTTAGGATCTTCATGACCCCGTTTCTGCTTTCAGCGGTTATCTCTCCTTGGGGGTTGACGGACTTCATTGGAATTTCTTCCTTGTCTACGTCCCTGGCTATGACCCCGTTTACGACCATGACCATAGCCCTTTTCATGTTTGGCATAATGAGAGTGCACCTTATCTGCTTCAGGCAGTGGTGTAGACCCAGTGGGTCGATTTTCATGATTTCTCATGAGCAGGTCATTATTTCGCTCATCCACTGGTAGAAGAGAAATCAGTTCAGAGTACTTTGTAAAGCCTTTCTCTCTGTACTGTTGTTGCAGTACTATATTGGAGGCATGAAACGTTGTAAACGTTTTCTCAAGCATATCATAATCGGAGATATTATCCCCGCATAGCTTCAATTTAGAAGTAATTCTGAACATTGCAGAATTATATTCAGAAACGGACTTAAAGTCCTGGAGCCTCAGATGAGCTCAATCATATCGTGCTTGTGGCAGAGTGACCAACTTCAGGTTGTCATATCTCTCCTTTAAGCCGTTCCACTAGATGAGTGGATCCTTGACGGTGAGATATTCAATCTTCAAACCTTCATCAAGGTGATGGCGCAAGAAAATCAAGGCCTTCGCACATTCTTAGGTGGATGCTTTTTCTCTATCTTTGATGGTGTCTCCGAGACCCATAGCATCTAAGTGGATTTCAGCATCCAACACCCATGTCATATAGTTCTTGCCCGAAATTTCAAGGGCAACGAACTTTCTTTTCGTAATGTCAGACATAATCGAAAATTAAATTAGGAAGAGGGAAATACCTTAGATTTTTCGAGAATGGTTCTTGATACGGTAGAGTCTCGTGCTGATAACGTGTTATGAAATAATATAAAAGACAAGAACAATAATGCAAGAACAAGAGCAAATAGAGAGAAGAGTAGAGAGAGTTCTTCTTATTGATACTTAGAGAATGTTAGGAGTGATTTACAATGGTAGAGGTCACCTCTATTTATAGGGAGGAGGATGATTTAGCTACCAAGAGTAGAACTCTAGAATCTCTCTAATTAAAGACATTCACCTTAAATAGAAGTGTATTTATAACAAAAAGAATGTTGAAAAAGAAATAGAACCTTTTATTGTACAGTTGAACTGGGCCAAAGCAATTTCAAGTGGCCCAACTGCCAAATCCGCCAAAACCTATCAAGCCCCATCTAAATACCCGCTTGTACCTAGTCAGCCCACCAAACATATAAAAACGACGCTGTTAGCCCGGTACACGGCATCATCCCGCATTTCAATTAACTAAAACGACCCCTTCTCCCTCAGTTGTTGAAAAAAAAAAAAAAAAACCCACCCCTCACTCATACGATCAGGACTGAGACCCTCACTCTCATCTGAATTCACAGAGAATTTCCACTCACACAAAGTATTCATTCTCACCCACCTATACTCCCTCACACACACACAAAAAAGAAAGAATTCAATTTTGGAGAATTTAAAACTAAGATCTGAGAGCGTTGGGAGTTCTGGGAAACACAAAAGGTTCAACAAGTTAGAGTTTCAAAATTCCGATCTTCTTCCCTGGGTTACAAAGCCGCTGAGGATTAAATTTTTACCGAGTACTGCTATTCTCTGTTGATTCTGCTTTTGAGCTCTAATTACTTTTTCCAGCCTTTATTTGGTTTTCCAAGTTAATTCCTGCACAGTCAGGTATTCAATCAAACATATACGTTCGAATTTGCTTTTGTGTAATGAAATCGTAGTTGCATTTGTTAGTTTTTGAATTTCGATTTGTTTGCTTGTTTGGCCTTGTGATTACTCTGTTTTGATAAGATGACTCAATTTTTGATGAGTTAAAGTTGTGTTTACCTTTTGTTTTAGGTCACTATTATCACGAAAATTATCCGGTAGGTCTTAGTTTAGTTCATCCAAGTTGTAAATCTGTGATCCAAAATTATTACGCTTAATCTCCCTAGAATCACTCTCATGCTTTTGATGCCTGCTGATTCTTTGATTATTAAGACCGTTCATGGAATAACGAGAACTGGTATTGATACTGAATATATAATTGTGTTCAAATGGAGTATATATTTTTTAATGTGAATATATTTGTTTGGATAGGTTCGATCCGTTCCAGTTTAGATAGAGCGATCATGTTTTGAAGTTTATGCTAGAAATTTGGGTCCATTACATGTTCTTAAATGCTTGAGCAATTCAATATGATTAGAAATGAAAATTAATATGATTATAGTTCTTTTACTTTACGTTAATAGTTTCAGTTAGGGTTCACAAAATGAGTAAAAGAATATAATTAACCACCCATATTATCCACTAAAATTGGGTTGGATAATGAACTTTTTAAGAACGGGTCAAATATGGATAAGAATCATATTATCCATTTAGAAAATGAATAACCAATGAATAACTAATGGACGTAACTTTTTTATTTGTAAGATTTCAAAGTGGGGGTTCCTTAAATTTGGAAGACTAGTAATTTTCCTAAAAGTGAATACATTCATGAACCCATGGATAATGTGCTTACTTATATTATCCGCAGGTTAACTCATTTTTTATCCATGTTAAATCTGGATCAGGTCGGATAATTTATCTATTTTTCATTACCCATTTTTTACCCTTCCCATATCTGACCCTATCCGCTTGCTATCCCTAGTTTAAGTAGTTAAGCCATTTAGGAAAGTGAAATTTGGTTTTGTCAAATTATGTTGGTCTATGAGGTATTTGATCGATGGGCTAGTTGCAAGAATGTGAGCCAAATGAACAATTTTGCATTACAATTGTATCCGTAGAAGATAAATCTCTTTGCTCCCACAATTCACACTTCCATAATGTTTATGCCCTAAAATAATCTTGAAATAGTTTAGGAAAACTACTTATTAACATTGTAGTAGCTCTTAGGTTCGATTAATTGATACATCGTCACAGTTTTGGGTGCCTACTCCCGTGGCATAATTGTGCACTTAATCCCAAAATTCAAGTGTGCATTCGCGCACCTTGACACTTCACTTCAAATAAATTAATAAATAAATATATTGTAAATTGCGGGTGTATTTTTCATGACCCGATTTATGATGTGTATAAAATGACAAGTGTACGATTAAAAGTATATACTAAAAATGGTTAAAAATATACAATCTAAAGCGGCAAAGGTTTAAAATGCACATAAGGTAAAAAACATGTAATAATCAGATAATTAAGCCGAGTTTAATTATAAAGCGATCTTGCTAAAATCACGAAATCCGGGAGTGCCTTACACTTTTTCCCGAGTTAACAGAATTTCTTATCCAGTCTTCTGTGTTTCGCATACTTATAAAGAGTCATATTTCCTCGAACTGAGATGTAAAATAAACCGGTGACTTGAGACACCTTAATAATTATTCCAAATAGTGATTATTAAATTAAAATAATTAATCCTTTTCAATAATGTCACTTAATAATAGTGAAAAAAAAATTTCTCCATAAAAAGAAGGCGTGACAATTCATCTAACTTATATTTTTATAATATAATTTTAAGCAATGTGCGTACATCTTTTGAGATTTGGACCAAAGATCTCTGGGTGTTCGTGGTGGTTTGGAAACAAACGTGATTCTCTTGGCCTAGATGGACCGACATCAATCCTCCTCCTCTTGGCATGCCTAAAAGTGCCTCGACTTGCCGGGAAAAGATGTGTCAAACAGGAGAACCCTCAAATCAGGACGAGGGAAAAAGAAAGAACAAGGGAAGACCGTTACCAGTCGGGCCGTACATACGGCAGAATTGCACCTAAGTACGGCACTTCTCTACATGCGGGATCATCCTCTACACCCATGACCTGATGTCGTCCCCACAGGAAAGGGACGAAGAGTCTATAGGCATGCGAGCCGCCATTGTAGACAGCAGACAAAGGATCCATAAGAAGTTAAGCCGTCATAACAAAAAACGCTAAAGAAAGCACGAAAGAATACTTACACTCCGGATTCCATACTTCCGGAAACCCTTCGGGGTTAACCACCAGGTGCTCCGTCCAGACGTAGAAGAACCTCTTCCAGTAGTCGCGATTGGCCTTGTCATCGGACTGCACCACAAAACTCTTCTTACCGCGTCGCGTCAAATACAATATTGAACCCCTCAAGTAACTTGCATAGAATATCTGCAAGAGGTAGTATATCGTGACCACACACCCGGCATTCTCCGCGTGTGTGGTGAGTACTCTACACACCTTCAGTGTGTAAGGGTGAGTTGAGCCGGGCACATTCTAAAGAAGTGGTACAGCCCCTTCGCTAGAGGGTTGAGCAGGAAACTGTACCCGATCCGGAATGCATACTCGTAAAATGTACAAAACACGGGCTGTGCATGTTGGCGTAGTCCTCTCCGGCAGGAACTATTTCGACGTGATCCGGGAACCCATACGCCATCCTGAGGGCATCCAAGTGAGATGGCGTCAATTCATTGTGTTCCCAAGATGGAGGTGAGCTTCTGCGACTAAAGTCATTTCTTTTGCTCATATAAGGTTTGATCCCTAGTAACAGCGATTCTCAGGTAAAAGCAGTGATTGCCGGAAAACAAGATGAAAGCAAGAGAGAAATGTTCTTTGAAGGTTCGAGTGGTGAATCATTTTTAAACCGTTCTGTTGTTTATAGAGGCGAGATACATGGAAATCGAAGAGGCATTAATGAGAAGCTGCCGCGAAAAACCTAAACATCATGTCAGGCTCTGATCCATCTAGGGAGCAAAAGTAATGATGACGCATGTGACCGGCGACGTCCCTCTAAAAAGGAGCCAAACGTCAAAGGCTATATATCGCCATATGAGCATACATATCCGTCCGTTGAAGAAGTCCATCGAGCACGCCTCCAACAGATGGAGGGACTAACTGTATGGGGTAAAATCTGGCTCGCCCCGCCCCCTTCTAAGCAGACACGTCCTTCATGACAATGTTGTCCTCAAATCGCGTCTCCTCAGACAAGGAAGACCCAAACAAGGACGTCCCAGTGAACTAGGTAGAGGAACAATATTGTTTAAGGCTTGGTTTCCTTCGTACGAGGAAGTCACAAACTTTTGTACTTTTCTTTTGATTATTTCGAGGAAGGTCTCCTAATATATAAAAGGGGACCTTCACCTTTGTAACAGACATGTGCATTACTCTGAATAATATTATCTCTCTACTTTCTCTCTCTACTGTTATCAAGCAAACTATCTCTCTATTTTTCTCTTTGATACTTAAACTCTCTATAGCCTTATATACTTTCAGATCTATTAAATTCTTGGCTAAGTAATCTCTTCTAGCACTCATTATACTTGATTAAGATTTGCCCAAATACTTTATTGATTGTTTTTTAGCTTATAAGGTGTGTGAATTTTTTGAGCAAAACGCTAGGGATAAATAATAATTATTTTGAGATTAAATTTTTGATGAGTTTATCAACGTTTGGTTTGGATAAAATTGTTGTATAACTAATTTTGAATTAACTTTTCCGTGATGTATGTTGTTGATTTTATCACTATTGGATGGTGGGATACTAAATTATGAAATAATTAAATTCCGAAATAATTAATCATGAAATAACATGTTTTTCAACCAAACAATCGTTTTCAGGTTATGTGTAAATTAATTTGTAGGGCAAAGCAGTGTTCAGAATACTAGTGGCTGGCTATTCGCATTTGAGTCCTGTAGCTAGTTGTGAATTTTTTCTCTATTTTTAAAGGACCACAGTTCACCTAGACGGAGAGTTTTGGCACAAACCCTACCAATACATCAACATCCGAATGTGAAACCCTACCAATACTTAAATCTTGTGTGATTATTACGCTTTCTACGCGTCTTTTTTGTCATCAACAGCTATGCGTCACACGATTATGTACTAACATGTCGGTGGGTTTCGAAATGCAAGATGGTAAAACTCCTCCCTGTTACAAGTTTGAAAATATAAACAATAATCGATTAGTAATGTACTTGTTTAGCTCAAAGTTATCATACATTTGGTAAGCCTAAAAACAATTGAAATAGATCAAGGGTCAATCATAGCAGATCGTAATATTTTAAAGACCAAATGAAAAATGCACGAGACAAATATTATTTATTAAGGAGAGGAAGGAAGTGATCTTTTATTGATAATATTGCTTTGGTTTATCTCTCCATGGAGAGTTTTATAGCCTTACAATGATATTCTCTCTTTTCTTAGAAATAGCAATAAAGAAGAAAAGCAGCCCCTTTCTAGGACTCCTTCTCCTTGTATTTATAGATGCAAGATATGTGAGCTGGCAGTGATAGCCATGATTACGCTAAGGTCCCGTCCCTATTATAAGGTCTCTACGCTAAGTATTTTCTGTCTCAATTTACGTACGACGTTTAATTGATACTAAATTAAAGAAAGAAAGAAATACTTTGAAATTTTATAGTTTAACACAAGTCATAAAATTTGTGTTACTTTTAATAATCTCATTTGTGGTAATAACAAATTTAAAGTTAATTATTTTTTAATTCAAACATATAGCCCTTAACTTTTTCGGAACATATTAAAAAGAAAATGTGTGTCAGATGAACTGTTCCTAAAGTTACTAGAATGGTTTGGATAAAAAGAATTTATATATAGATAAAAATTCTTTTAATCTATATATAAAATATTGCAAAAGTTAATGGCCGTGTAATTTGAAAATTTCAGAAATATTGAGCCGAATTTAAAATTAATAGACCAGTGAGTGAATATCAGTATATGTATTACATTTACTCGCTGGAGTTTAAAACATGAGCCTTTTTATGAAGCTATTAATGTGGCAGGTGTTATGAAATAGAAGATTCTTACACTTCTATTTAAGGTGAATGTCTTTAATGTACTTAATTAGAGAGATTTTAGAGTCCTATTATTGGTAGCAAGATCTTCCTCCTCCCTATAAATAGAGGTGCTCTCTACCATTGTAATTCACCCCTCTCAACTCAATAAGAAGAACTCTCTCTACTCTTCTCTCTATTGCTATTGTTCTTGTCTTTTGCTTTAGTTTATAACACGTTATCAGCACGAGACTCTACCGTCTCAAGTATCATTCTCGAAAATCCAAGGTATTTTCCCTCTTCCTAATTTAATTTTCGAGTATGTCTGACATTATGAAAAGAAAGTTCGTTGCCCTTGAAATTTCGGGCAAGAACTATATGACATGGGTGTTGGATGCTGAAATCCACCTAGATGCTATGGGTCTCGGAGACACCCTCAAAGATAAAGAAAAAGCATCCACCCAAGATTGTGCGAAGGCCTTGATTTTCTTGCGCCACCACCTTGACGAAGGTTTGAAGATTGAATATCTCACCGTCAAGGATCCACTCGTTTTGTGGAACAGCTTAAAGGAGAGATATGACAACCTGAAGTTGGTCACTCTGCCACAAGCACGATATGATTGGGCCCATCTGAGGCTACAGGACTTTAAGTCCGTTTCTGAATATAATTCTGCTATGTTCAGAATTACTTCTAAACTGAAGCTATGTGGAGATAACATCTCCGATTACGATATGCTTGAGAAAACGTTTACAACGTTTCATGCCTCCAATATGGTACTGCAGCAACAGTACCGAGAGAAAGGCTTTACGAAGTACTCTGAACTGATTTCTCTCTTACTAGTGGCTGAGCGAAATAATGATCTGCTCATGAGAAATCACGAAAATAGACCAACTGGGTCTACACCACTGCCTGAAGCAGATATGGTGCACTCGCATTATGCCAAACATAAAAGGGACCATGATCACGGTCATAAACGGGGTCAAAGCCAAGGACGTGGACAAGGAAGAAATTCCAAAGAAGTCCGTCACCCCCCAAAGAGAGATAACCACCGAAAGCAGAAACGGGATCCCGAAGATCCTAAGGCAAATAGTTCAGAAACTATATGTTATCGTTGCGGTGGGAAAGGGCACTGGTCAAAGACTTGCGTATACCAAGACACTTGGTTAACCTTTATCAAGCATCTCGAAAGAGAAAAGGCCCTGAAACAAATTTTGTCTATGACGACAATGAGGATATCACCCACCTGGATGTGGCAGACTTCTTTGAGCAACCCGATGGAAAAATAGACCACCTATTCGGAGATGGATCCGTGATGAAAGAAGATGGAGTTATTTGATTTTGTTCTACTTATTTGTATTAGTTAGTGAATAAACTAATAGTCATTAGCATTAGCTCGTATTAGTTAGTTCATAAAGCAATGTTAGCAGTAGTTCTTTAGAATATCTTCAATATGTTCAAATATCAATAAAACTTTTATTTTCCAGTGGGGGTAATCGACTAGCCTGAAAAACTAGTCGATTATCAACTATTTTCGCATGAAAGTTGAAAAACAATTGATCAACAATCGATTGTCTTTGGCTAACAATCGATTGTCTTGAAACAGTGTGTTCTGGAATTTTTCAAAAATAGCCAACAATCGATTGTCTTTGTCTAACAATCGATTGTCTTGAAACAGTGAGGTCTGGAATTTTTCAAAAATCACCCACAATCGATTGTCTATATCTAACAATCGATTGTCGTTAGGCAGTGTAATCTGAAATTTTTCAAAAATCACCCACAATCGATTGTCTATATCTAACAATCGATTGTCGTTAGGCAGTGTAATCTGGAATTTTTCAAAAATCATCCACAATCGATTGTCTATGTTTAACAATCGATTGTCTATGTTCCAACAATCGATTGTGTGTGTTTAATAATCGATTGTCTTATGAAAAACGCTGAAATTTTCAAACTGCATAGTAATTGATTATGGACAACATATCTTATCTTGTTTGTCAACTGTTAGTAGCAGATTTTGAAAATATTATGTGACACAAAAGGAATTGAACTTGCTTATTCTTATGTTCCTGTATTTCTTTTGTATGTCATACCATGGAAAGTAAATTGATCGAAGGCTCCGGAAGAGCCATTGTAACTCTGCCCAAGGGCACGACGTTAATCATAGAGAATGCTATGTTCTCCTCCAAGTCTATGAGAAACTTGTTGAGTTTTAAAGATGTACGCCGGAATGGCTACAATATTGAGACAATGGATGAAGATAATCTCGAATATCTCGTCCTCACTTCAAAGAATGTCTCCGGCCAAAAGAGGGTTATTGAGAAATTCCCGTCTTTATCTTGTGGCCTGTATTGGACAAGAATTAGTGCAATTGAGGCACATTCAACAGTAAATCTAAAGAATACTGAGTCCAATACATTTGTACTTTGGCATGATCGACTGGGTCACCCAGGATCAACCATGATGAGACGGATTATAGAAAGCTCATATGGGCATCCGTTAAAGAATTTCAAAATCCTTTCAAGTAATGAATATCCTTGCACTTCGTGTTATCAAGGCAAGCTGATTATCAGACCATCCCCAACAAAGGTTGGGACTGAGTCACCCCAGTTTCTGGAACGTATACAAGGGGACATTTGTGGACCTATTCACCCACCTAGTGGGTAGTTTAGGTATTTCATGGTCTTGATAGACGCATCCTGTAGATGGTCTAATGTGTGCTTGTTGCCATCACGCAACCTTGCGTTTGCAAAGTTAATGGATAATAGATGAGAATAATCTTGAATTCTTCATGAAAACGAGGCTGCCCATTTCGGTTTGGGTTCACGCCATTTTGCATGCAGCAATGCTACTTTGTCGGCTGCCCGCTTCGGCTTAGGGTCACGCCATTTCGCATGCAACAATGCTAGTTCGTCTCTGACTGACGAATTATCACAAATATTCCCTATTGCAATTGGTTTTGGGTCATGAACCCAATATATCCCATTTAAGAAGCTTTGGATGCGCAGTATAGGTGCCTGTAGCACCGCCATCCCGCACCAAAATGGGTTTGCAAAGAAGGTTAGGAATATATGTTGAGTATGAATCGTCCTCCATTATTCGCTACCTCGAAACATTGACAGGAGATTTGTTCACTGCACTATTTGCAGACTGTCAATTTGATGAGACACTTTTCCCAAAATTAGGGGGAGAAGTCGGTGAAACCAAATGGGAAATTTTGTGGAAAAATGTATCATTATCTCATCTTGATCCACATACCTCTATTTGATAGAAAGAGGTACAAAAGACTATCCATTTGCAAAGAATAGCAAATCAAATGCCTGACGCATTTACGGACTTGAAGAGGATAACGAAATCACACATTCACGCGGAAAATGTTCCGATCCGTATTGAAGTCCCTATTGGACAAATATCTAGTATCATATCCAATGAGTCAAATGCACGCCAGAAGCGTGGCAGACCATTAGGTTCCAAAGATCGAAATCCTAGAAAGAGGAAAAAGAACGATCTAAATGACACTATGAAATAATCACATGAGGACGCTCATGATTTGATTAATTCCGAGATTCACGAAGAATCTATTGAGCCTGAGACTCTTGAAAATACGGAATGCAAGAATGTGAGGATCTCGAACCTCAGTCTGTGGTAGTACAAAATTAATTGAGAGCTCTCGAAGAGCCAATTATTACTATGTTGGAGAAACACAATTGAGTATTGTGCTGTAGTAAGTCTCAAAGAAACTTATTCAGTTTCCAAAGTACACGCGAAAGCGATTGATTATATTGAGACTATAAATAAAGGAAGGCTTTGATTCTCCTATTACTACAACTTGTAGCGGGGTAATTTGTATATGAAAAGCTACCCGCTTTGTTCTCCAGTTTGTACTACACAAACGAAAGAATGCCACAATAAAGTGGATATCTATTGGTATAAAACCCATGTCATAATAAACCCGAAGTTTATTGATAAGTGCACATGTCATGGTGTAAATTTGAAGTTTACCAATATTGATAATTTATTCAGTTGACATTCGTGTTAGCCATCTCATTTGAAGTATGATGTGCAAATTCACATAGGTGAATATCAAAGAACTAGAAGTTCTTGTTCTCAGTAATGAACTGACCAACTAAAGAGTTCGGGTTGAAGCCCCTAAATTCTGGAAATATCAAAGGTGAATATGGGCCCATTCACCCGCCATGTATACCACATATGATGCATCTATGGAATGGTTACATGCGCAATTGTTATTAACCCGCAGCCTGGCCGTGCTTGCGAGGTAAAACGCTCAGTAATCTAACTTCGAGCGTAGTTTCCAGATTCTCTACTCAAGACAGTTAATCTTGATAAGTTGGTTTATATCAAAGTTGGTTTAGCAAGATAATTATTGAGTGCTTCCACTTAATAGCTAAACTGTTCCTTATGAGAACGAAGTTGTATATATCAGTTTGATATAAGTTGTATACAAGAGTATATTCTCCCCTCAAAAGTGGTTCAGGGTCAGGAACCAAATAATTTCATCTTATATTAAGGTGCTGTGTATATTGACATAATGCACAAAGATGATTTCCCAAAGTTGAGGAAACAAGTTAGCTTTACTAACATGAGGGGGAGACATGATAAACACTTGAGAAAAGGTTACATGGGATGAATTATCATTTGAATATGTATATCCCCGAATATCATGATATGAACCTGAAGTTCATAAAAGGGATAATTCAATTGCAACATATTGCAAAGCATGCTATACGCATTTGCTGACCCAAAGAAAGTAACTAAATGGAAGAGATACAATTCAAGAAGAATTGATTCCATATGAAAGACATGTAGTTTTGAACCTATAGTTCAAATGCTTGAAAGATAAAAGTCAAAGGTATGTATAGGCAGTTTTCGATATCTTATTTGTTTAGTATCACTAATGAAAGATTGATATGCAGCTAAAGTCTATTATGTGACTTACATGACTTAACTTGAAAGATTTAAGTTGCTTGAAGCATATGAAATCCTTGGTCCTGAAGTACCACATCCTTAGTACAATTTGTGTGCATATGTATCTTGCCATAACTATAAGCATGATGGCATTGAGAATGCATCTATGGAGATATTGAAGAGCTATTCCGCGACATTATATGAAGATGTTCATATCTATCAAGAATGATGATTTCAAGGTGCGGAATATTTATTCAAGTCAATATGGTTGATTTACTTATCAAATCTCTACCAAAGATCGTTTTGAAGATGATGCACAAGATTGGAATGCAAATGCTCAAGGATATAAATTGATGTACTCATTAGGGGGAGTCAATGCGCGTTGCACTCTTTTTCCCTTACAAGGTTTTGTCCCACTGGGTTTTCCTTGCAAGGTTTTTAACGAGGCAACCAATAGGCGCATATTCAAACATGTGTACTCTTTTTCCTTACTTTAATTTTTCCCATTGGGTTTTGGTTTTAAGGTTTTATGAGGCACATCATTGAATAGACATTCAAGGGGGAGTGTTATGAAATAGAAGATTCTTACACTTCTATTTAAGGTGAATGTCTTTAATGTACTTAATTAGAGAGATTTTAGAGTCCTATTATTGGTAGCAAGATCTTCCTCCTCCCTATAAATAGAGGTGCTCTCTACCATTGTAATTCACCCCTCTCAACTCAATAAGAAGAACTCTCTCTACTCTTCTCTCTATTGCTATTGTTCTTGTTCTATTGTTCTTGTCTTTTGCTTTAGTTTATAACAGCAGGAATTAATTAAATGTTGAGATTATATGGTAATATCCCAATAGGAATCAAATGGTTTGGAAGTGAAGAAAAGTTTCAATTAATGAATTATTATATGTTACTATCAAAATCACATGTAATTTAGACAACTAGCATAAACGAGATTTTACAAATTACTTCTTGAAGCGTGAAATATCTCTTCTACTACGTGAGCCTTCAGTTCCATAACTTCTCAATGGAATCTCCATCACCCGCACAATTGTGATCCTCGAACATTCCACGGTCTTCTACTGTGTTACCCAAATAAAATCCAGAAATAGCAATTTCGTGTTGGCGAAATTTCTAGGAAAACTTGGCTGAAAATTTCAGCCACCATATACTACCCCCTCTAGGTGGAAAAACTTATGTATTTATAGCACAAGTTTTAAGGGTTTATACCATTTTCCAAAACCTGTTGGGTTTTCTTTTCCATCAGAAAAATGATTCCTTTATTTTCTATTATTTAGGCACAGTAAGGACCACATAATTTAATTAACAAGGCTTCCAGTTATGGAATTATTTATAATTTTTGAAATTAATATCCACAATAATTAATTACGAATTATTCCACAAAAAATTCGTAATTGCACTCCTTATTCAATTTTAAAATTCATCCATTAAATCTTATTTAACTCTCCATGCTGAGATACAGATACTTATAAAATAAATTAAATTACTGATAAGTTAATTTATTGATTATTTCCTTTAGATTTTCGCTTAACTTCTTTCATGTGTCGGATACAAAATTCACCGGCTGGCTTTACACATGAAAACTTATAAGCTTTCATAAAGGTGTATTACCAATCTCTAAACCGAGACATGAATTTCATCAACTAACTATTACTTCGCCAATGTACATTATTATGATCCAATTTACCAGGCATATTGACCCACGAAAGAATCTCGCATTGTAATAAATCAAAGAAATAATAATATACACAACTAATAATAATTATATCAAGATTAAGAGTATAATTATATTTAATGGCTAGATATTTTATTTTATTAAGTCAGTATAAAATACTTACCTTTACCTGGTCCGTTCAATACATACAAAATATACTAGCACAAGAAGTTGGAATTAAACTATTCCCATAATCAAGATAAATTATATTTAATCTTGTGCTACAATTATTTCTGATGGTTTGTCCAATTCCATCATTAGATTGTGAACTCAAACTTTATACTTATAAGAACCGATGATTTAATCTTCTGTGTATAAGCTAAACTCTATACACTAAATCATCTACTATATAAGCAAAGGACACAGATTAATATATGATCTATTTAAAATCTTACTAAAACTGAATAAATAATTATTTTGTAACAAATACTATATCTAACAAAATTATGATTAATAGTATATATCCCAACATCAATTGCATCCTAATTGTGGAAAAAGGTGATTTAAGGTTATTTACGTTAATATTTAGGCAAAAGCCACTCGTAAACCTAAAAATAATCCCAATGGAATTAGTATTGAAGGACTACTAAAACAGGAAGGGAATATAAAGAACTCTAAACTAAATAATATGACATTTTGGATCAAAGTCCTAAATATTAGGCAAATAATTATTTGACAATATAGATAAAGAAAGATATTAAATTTCTTAATATTAGGAACTGATACATAGTTCAACAAGGAAAAATTTAATAGTAAAAAGTTTAGGTAATTTTAAATCCTAAATATTTAGAAAACAATTAAAACTTCAAAATTTTCCACTATAAAAGTTATTTTAAAGTATAAAGAAGACAAAAATATTTTGTTAAAAGATTTCGTACTTTTAATATACCCCGATAAACAAAGCTCCCGTTAAATAAATCACCTCTTTGCAACTATGACTTCGTAATATTTGTCAATGTGCACGTTAAGAAAAGCAAATTTCAATTGTTATAAATTGGAGTAACCAAAAGAAGTGAGATGCGCTAAACCTTCATCTCTTTGAGACCATTCTAATTGCCAATAATTTCAGATAGACACACCTCTTTAGCTCTTAGAATGGAATTTGAAAGGGTACGTAATATTCATGCTCAATTTTTTTTTTTTTTTTTTGTAATAGTATTTTCCTTTATACTCAAGTTCAATGACGACCCAATTCATAAGTATTATTTTATGATAAATTTATTTATTAACCGCATACTCATTATTTCATGTCAAACCATAAAACATAATTTTAATTGAAATTTCTTCTTTTGTGGTTATGACTATGAGATAGGAGTTTGACTTGATGGTTGTCCCAACAAATGGTGAAATCAACGCGCCACCTCCACCACGGAAGAATTTGAGTGTCAGTGTGGTGGAAGCTGATGAAAAAGATATTGAAATATCTTTGCAAGAACTGGACAGAATTTTGGCTCAATATTTAGAGACATTGTCCAATCGGAAAGAATACCATCTAGGTAAGTATTTGTTCAGTGGCTTTTTCTATAAACATAGTCATCAAATTTAACTTTTATACAAAATTTTAATATAGCTGCATGAAGTACGATAAAGTTCTTTGCTATCCCTCCCCAAAGAGATATCCACAGAAAAGAGAATATGGATCCTAATTTGGGTAAGTGCTGACCTAACATATAGTAATGCAATCACTTTAATCAATACATTTGCTCATCAAATACTTTCTTGTTTGATTTGCCGGTATGAATAAATTGAGTTCAAAGCTAAATAGTTTTGTACTTCTAATAATTTTTTACTACGAATATAAAGTTTATGCAAAATTAGTAAGTTTACGTGAACTCATAACATTTGTACTAGATCCGCCCCTTGTCTCAAACTCTCTCTTCATCAGGGTGGACGCACAGGAAATTAAATTTTTTAATGTTTATTCAACTGTTCCTAGAGTTACTAGAACCTTCTTACCGATCATACTTATTTGCCTATAATTGCAGGATATTTTTTGGAATGAAAATCCTTAGCTTTTCAAATGAAACAAGAACATATAACATGTCATGAAAAGAGAAAGTGGGGCAAACTTTTTCAGGGATGAGGACTATCTCTTATTTTGTCACCCCAGCTACCTTCTGTCCTAATAATAATGTGCCTTATTCTGCACATGTTTTTTTTAAAAAAAAAATAATAATTTCATTTCATCAATAGATCAAATATTATGGAGTTTTCCAGTAGCCGCTAACTAGCTACTGCTACAAAATAGTCTAGAAGGTAACACTCCCTTATGCTCTATATACATTAAATCATGAAAGCATACAAAGCTTCTCTTCGTTTTTCTAAGGGTAGTGATCCAGTCTTCGCAAAACATCCTTCCAGTGTTTAAAAGAGGTTCCCTGAATGTGCACATGAATCGTTATTTCTTTGCATGTATCCTTTACATCCGAGATCCCGCCATGGAATCTAATCTTGTTTCTTTCCCACCACAGACAATATACTAACATTCCAAACACACTGGTTGTTAATTCAGCATGCCCGTTTCTCCTTTTTGCAATGTTGCTAATCCAGTCGATTTCGCTGTTCCAATCACCAATAGTCCTCTTGTAACCTAGCCATACGAGCATTCTATTCCATAGTCCCCAAGATATCGGGCAGGCAAAAAAAGTTGGTCAAAAGATTCATCTACTTGCTTGTAGAATACACATTGTTGAGAAATCTGTATCCCAATGAGCATTAGCCTCTCCGCCGTTGCCAGTCTTCTGCGCAGCGCTAGCCAAACGATAAATTTGAATCTTGGGTGTAATTTTGGCTGAAATATTCTGCACATGTTTCTAATGGCTCAATTCCAAAATTTGTATATACGTGTACAACTTTTACTATTATGTATACTTCCGACAACTAACAAGACCAATGACAACTCGAGTTATTAATTACTCCATCTGGTCCAAATAAATGATTTGTTGATATTTTTTTTGTGGTCTAAGATAAGTGGTTTTTTAGATTTTAAGAATAAATTAATTATTTTTTTTCTATATTATCTTTGGAGAAACATAGTGTTGGAATATGTGTTAAGAGAGTTTATGTGAGAGAATAAATATTAATATGGTAAATTTCATTACTAATTAATACTAAAAGATAAATTTCTTAATATGTCAAAATTCCTCCGTTGACATTAACATAAATTGGGTAGCTCATAATAGTCGTTCTTCTTCTTCCTCTTCATTTTACTTTTCGATTTTAAGTGCTATACATTGATGGGTAGGTAAAAACATGGTCATTTTAAAGTTAACGCTATTTAATAAATATTGATTGACAATATAGAATAATGATAAAGTAACATGTTATAATAATGATCAAGTAACATGTTATAATATGTCAAATCGCATGTTGATATAAACATATTACACTATCCGTCCCCATAATTTAAATTCTATCATGAAATAATAAAAGAATAAGAGCAATATTGCAGAGAAAGAGAGAAAAAAAATTCTTATTGGATTTTGGGGTGATTTACAATGTGGTAAGACCCCTCTATTTATAGGAGGAAAAATGACTTAGCCTCAAAGTAAAACTCTCTACAAGATAGACATTCACTCCAAAAAGAATTCTATTCTTAATACTCCCCCTTGAATATCTACTCAATAAGTAATGTGCCTCGTTAAAAATCTTAACTAGAATAAAACCCAATTTCATTCTTTGCAGAGATCCTATTACTCCTAAACTTTTTTTTAATGGATTTTCCATACCCTTAATGTGATATGCTAGAAGAGAGTGTATATCAGCAATTGGGAGGGTAAGAAAGACACAGAATGTTGAAATTTTATTTTGTACAATATTTTTATAAAATACATTTTTTTTTATTTTCTTTCCTCCAGTTTCTTTACTTATAAACTTGGCCGGAAATTAGTTCCAGCATTCTCCATATTCTTTTGCGAGATGGAATTGTAGATTTTATTCTTTTCTCTCCACATTTCATTATTCTTTATAGTGGATTACTGCTACTTTTAATCTCTTCGCGCACCACTTTTAAGCTTTCAATTATAATTACTTCTCATAGAAAAAAATAAAAAAAATCTAGTCCCAAGATCAACTTCCGATTAATCCCAGAAGAAGACACAAAAGTTTTCTTCGAGATTTGACCACCCACAAAACAGAACCATGACGTCGACGTTTATTGAGAAAATTTTATTGGTTGAAGCAAAATTTTGCAATATGCATTGAGTTATTTTGGTTATCATTATCATATAAAAATTATTTCTCAGGTTTGGTTAAATTGAACAACTTATAGTTTATAGCTACATGTGTATCGTATATGTGCTAGAAAGATGAATTGAGGTAGAAAAGAAGGTGGGAAAAGAAGTAGAACGGAACCATAGAAAAAAATGGTAGAGGCATTTCAGGATGATGCTAATTTCACTTTAAAGAAAGTTCGGGGGAAGGGAAGGGGGTAATAAGATTCCGAAAAGAATATATATATATATATATATATATATATATATATATATATATATATATATATATAGTTGAAAATTCAGCCATAGTATAAAGGAGTACTTATGCCTTTTCCCATTAAAAAAATATAATTTGTTAGTTAATTTCTTACATGTTCCAAAATTAATTTCTCAACGTGAACTAGAGAAAAAAAAAATTTAGTCATACTTCTTCTCGAAATATTTAAACTTAGCCTCTTTAAATTGGTTTCCATACAGGTTATCCAATAAATGTATGTTACGAATATCATGCTGCTTTAGCTCCACTTTTGCAATTCCACTTGAACAACTGTGGAGATCCTTTCACTGAGAACCCAATCGATTTCCATTCAAAAGATTTCGAAGTTGCTGTTTTAGATTGGTTTGCACAACTCTGGGAAATTGAGAAGGATGAATATTGGGGATACATTACCAATGGTGGCACAGAGGGAAATCTTCATGGCCTTTTGATTGGGTAGGTTTCACTTTAATTTCCCCATCTTCATTTGAAATTAAGATGAAGGAGCAAGAAATGATGTAGTATTTCAGTTTTACCCATTTGAATAAATATTTGTGCAGAAGAGAGCTACATCCCACTGGGATAATATATGCATCGAAGGATTCACATTACTCGGTTTTTAAAGCAGCAAGAATGTACAGAATGGAGCTAGAAACAATCAGCACTTTAGTTAATGGAGAGATTGATAATGCACATCTGAGATCAAAGTTACTTCTCAACAAGAACAAACCAGCCATCATCAATGTTAATATTGGTAATAATAATATTAATCCTTAGCTTCTGAAGGAGCCAGAATTTAAAGTTTATGTGTTCTAACCTGCCACTGAATTCATAATGCAGTTAGTTATTATACGTTTTAAATAGATTTTCAAATATACATAAGGGTCTACGCAAAAGGTATTGACTTCATTATACGTATTTGATTCTTATATATGGATCGGAGTACTAATACTTTTCAACATATTTGTAGGAACTACCTTCAAAGGAGCTATTGATGATCTTGATCTGATCCTACAAATACTTCAAAAATGTGGTTATTCCAATGATAGGTATTATATCCATTGTGATGCTGCACTATATGGGCTAATTATCCCATTTATCCAACATGTAAGATTAATTTAATCCATTATGTTCTTTAAATAAGAAACTTTCCATCTAGGGAGAAAATAGAAAATGATGACCTAGTTCTCTATTAATGTATTCGACAACAGGCGAAAACAATTACCTTCAAGAAGCCAATAGGCAGTGTTTCAATTTCAGGCCACAAATTCTTGGGAAGTCCAATGCCTTGTGGCATTCAGATGACAAGGAAAAGCCACATTAGTACTCTGTCAACAAAAATCGAGTATATTGCTTCCACTGATGCTACAATTTCTGGTAGTCGAAATGGCTTTGCAGCAATACTCTTATGGTACAATTTATGCATGAAAGGCTATGCCGGATTGCAACAAGATGCTAAAATGTGCAATGAAAATGCTCGATATTTGAAAGGCCAGCTTCATAAAGCAGGAATTAGCGCTATGCTCAATGAGTTTAGCATTATCGTCGTCTTTGAACGACCTAATGACCCTAAGTTCACTCGCAAATGGCAACTGTCTTGCACAAGAGATATGGCACACGTTGTGGTTATGCCAGGTATCACCAGAGAAACGATAGACAATTTCTTCAAGGATTTAATGCAGGAGAGGGACAAATGGTATCAGGTTGGAATAACTGTGCCTCCTTGCCTAGAAGATGATATTGGTTCTCAAAACTGTCTTTGCTGTTATCAGAAGATGCGTCATTGAATTCCTTAAAAGACAAGACTTGGAACGGTCTTGCATATGGAGTATGCTTTTACACTGAGGCGGCTCAATAAAATTGGTGATCAAATGCCAAACTTTTAATAAATGGAAGACCTTAAATTTATTTATTTTTAATCTTTTTGAGACAAAAAAAAAAAGTTGATCTTCCTATTGAGTTTCATTATCATCTTGTTCAACCAAAATGGGACTTTCATGTGTAGAACACTCTTCCATATTGTTTGATTAATTTTTTGTTGTGTGCTAATTTTATCAAGTGCATCTCTTAAGAAAATATAAGAGTTTCAATTCTTTTCTATTTTTCTTTTCAAGTTTTGAGTAATCTGATTGATATTTTCTGGTTAATTTATTTGTGGGATCCTGCGCCACTGATCATAGGTGATTTCTCAAGTTTATGAAAACTTTTAAGCTCTTTATAGGTAAAGAAAGTTTATATCTATTTATATCTATATATCTATCTATATCTAGATTACTAACAAACATAAATATTCTATTCTAAATGTAGAATACACAAAAACTTAAAGTATTGATCAACTTTTATAATCCTAATTATTTATATTAATGTTCACAAAAAGTCCTGCGAAAAGGACAAAACTAGAAATACTACACACTAGGATAAGTTGTAATAGAAAAAAGACATGACCGTAAATGAAATAGAAATTGATATGAATTTGCATTGGATTCCAATACCTATCAAAGTTCCAACATTATGTCCTACCTGTTCTTGAAGTTCAAAATTATATCAATTTCATATGAATAGGAACACTATGAGCCGGAAGGGGTCGGTTTGCTGGTTATACAACTCTAAAACCATTTATTTGCAACTGAGAATGGGGACTAGCATAGCCATACAATATGGATATCTCCCATTGAAGATCAACATAGATGGTAAGGAGGTAATCACTTTACTTCAATCTGACAACCCTCATTTACTCACTGATTGCAGCTGGATAATCCACTTGTGCAACATGTTTACATAGAGGCTAATATGGTAGCTGATGGATTAGCATATTATCGCACGCAACTAGCAGGCAGTGATGGCTTGCAACTTTTTGATACACCACCATCTTTTCCACGTAGACAGAGAAGGGGCAGTACGCAGGAGACTTGTTACCCTCGATGTAAATCCATGCACAAGCATGCTCCCCGTCCCCCGATCTAGTCCTTGTATTGATCCTTCCATGGATCCTACTAATCAACTAGATATTAGACTTGTTAGAATTCCAAACTCTTCCATCGACCATCTAGAAGGAGCACGTATTGAAAATGTGGGAATTTGACCATTCAAAGGTTGGTGGCATACCATGGTTGGTGGCACCTACCTAGCCGTATTTTTTGGACAAAATTCACATTTTTCACACTTCTTTTTATTACTATATATATGAGTAGTGTTGTTTGAAATTGTATGAGAAGCAAGGAGAAGAAAAATAAAGAGAAAACAAGAGAGAAGTCAGTTTGTAAAAAGGGAGAATAGAGTACCGAAGCACTTAGAGTGGAAGAAAAAAAATAGTGTTTGTGTGTGTTTTTTGTTGTATTGCAAAGTAATTTTAGAAAGTGGTGTGAGAGAAAAAAAGTGATTGTGAGAAAAAATATTATATTGTGTGGTGTGTTGTTTGTCTTCTAGTCAATTTAATACAAAAGTTTCTTTTCAATTACCCATCATTTCTTTTATATTTCCAACAAGTGGTATCAGAGCCACGTTCGATCAAAAATGGTAGATATGATGCAGCCACAAATTCCAAAGTTGTCAAAGACAAACTATGGAAATTGGAGTATTCAGATGAAGACTCTACTAGGTTCCCAAGATATATGGGATCTTGTAGAAGATGGATACACGGAGCCCGCTAATGCTGCAGCTGATGTAGCCTTATCAGAAGCACAACGAAAGACGCTTAAAGATTTACGAAAGAAGGACAAGAAGACTCTTTTCTTAATTTTTCAAGGTGTTGATGAATCAACCTTTGAAAAAATCTCAGATGCAAAATCATCAAAGGAGGCATGGGAGACATTACAGAAGTCTTGCCAAGGAGTAGACAAAGCCAAAAAGGTGCGGCTCCAATCACTTAGAGCCGAGTTTGAGAACCTGAAAATGCAAAGTGGAGAGTCTGTTTCAGAATATTTCTCAAGAGTGCATAAGGTGGCCAAAGAGATAAAAAGACATGGAGAGATTTTAGATGATGTTAGAGTCATGGAAAAAATTCTACGCTCACTAACAAGAAAGTTCGATTACGTTGTCGCTGCCATTGAAGAAGCCAAAGACTTGTCAGTTATATCAATTGACGAGCTTGTGGGTTCTCTTCAAGCTCACGAGCAAAGAATGAATCTGAATGAAGGCTCTAACAATTTAGAGCAAGCTTCTCAAAGCAAGTTGTCTCTTGATGGAAACCAAGCAAGGAGCAATTTTGCACGTGGCAGAGGAAATCGTGGTGGATACAGAGGAG
Organism: Nicotiana benthamiana; assembly: GCA_034376525.1. NCBI lineage: Eukaryota > Viridiplantae > Streptophyta > Magnoliopsida > Solanales > Solanaceae > Nicotiana > Nicotiana benthamiana. The sequence goes on along the minus strand of CM067339.1, from coordinate 40,523,577 downwards.
GTTTCAATACCCGCGGAGGATTCAACACTCGAGGTGGACGTGGCGGACGAGGTGGTTATGACCAAACAATTAGAAAATTTCACACAGATGCAGCAACATATGGACGTGGTCGAGGAACTTATAATCGTGGCCGAGGTCGTGGTTTCATAACCCGAGGAGGAGGAAGATTTCAACAAAGAAGTGATACCAGTTGCAGTGTTATAATTGCAACAAATTTGGCCATCTCAGCTATGAGTGTAGAGATGTAGCTAACGTTGAGGAAAGGAGTAATTATACAGCAAATGAAGAAAAAATTGATGAATCCGCCGTGTTGTTCACTTACAAAGGTGAAGAAGATAGCAGAAAGAATATCTGGTACCTTGATACCGGAGCCAGTAATCATATGTGTGGAAGAAAGGAGCTATTCACAGAATTAAATGAAGAAGTTCAAGGAGAGGTGACTTTTGGAGACTCATCAAAAGTTCCAGTCAAAGGCAAAGGGAAGATTATGATTTTCACAAAGAATGGAGGCAAGTCGTATATCTCGGAGGTCTATTATATTCCATCCTTGAAAAGCAACCTTCTCAGTATTGGTCAGCTTTTGGAGAAAGGATATGATATACACATGAAGAATAATTCTCTTGTCATAAGAAATCAAAAGGGAGAGTTGATTGCAAAAGTTGATATGACAAGAAATCGCCTATTCAAGTTAAATATCCAGACAGAAGCCATAAGATGTATGAAGGCCATCACAAAAGACAGTTCGTGGTTGTGGCATCTCAGATTTGGGCATCTTGGATTCACTGGATTAAAGTTGTTGTCAAAGGCAAATATGGTGAGTGGATTGCCACAAATAAATCAACCAGATCAGTTGTGCAAAAGTTGCATGAAAGGAAAGCAACACAGACAAAGTTTTGAAGTTGGAATGTCATGGAGAGCCAGGAGACCATTGCAGTTGGTTCATTCGGATATTGCTGGTCCGTTTGACATTCCATCACTTGGAGGAAATAGGTATTATCTCACCTTTATTGATGATTTCAGTAGAAAAGCCTGGGTGTATATAATCAAAGAAAAATCAGAAGCCTTTGATAAATTCAAGGAATTCAAAGCAATGGCAGAAAAACAAAGTGGTCAGTATCTCAAGATACTCAGAACAGATAGAGGAGGAGAATATACTTCCAAATTATTTGATGAGTTTTGCAAGCAGCATGGAATAGTTCATCAATTGACAGCTGCCTACTCTCCACAACAAAATGGGATTGCAGAAAGAAAGAATCGTACAATTCTTGATATGGCAAGGAGCATGCTGAAAGAAAAGCACCTGCCAAGAACATTCTGGGCTGAAGCAGTTCAATGTGCTGCCTATCTCCTAAATCGATGTCCAACAAAAAGCGTGCAGTTCAAGACGCCAAATGAAGCATGGAGTGGCAAGAAACCAGAAATAAGTCATCTAAGAATTTTTGGTTGTATAGCATATGCCCACATTCCAGATCAAAGGAGAAAGAAGCTGGATGATAAAGAAGAGAACGCATTTTTATTGGCTATGATCTCAGGAGTAAAGCTTACAGACTGTACAATCCTCTAACGAAAAAGGTGATCATCTCAAGAGATGTAGAGTTCGATGAAGCAAATTACTGGAGATAGAGCGAAGAAGAAAAGAAAGTGGAAGGCTTATTCTTTAAAGATGATGATGACTCAGAAGAGAAGACACTTCAAGAAGGAAATAACCAAAGTCCTCCACCACGTCCTATGCCAACAACACATGCAGCTACACCATCATCTTCAGGAAGCAGTACCAGCTGCAACAGTTCAGGGGGAGCACCAGCAAAAATGAGAAGCCTGAGTGATATCTATGATGCTACAGATTCAGTACAAACTACACTTGACTATTCATTATTTTGTTTGATGGCTGAATGTGATCCAGTAACATATGAAGAAGCTGCAGAAGATGAAAAATGGAGGAAATCCATGAATGATGAAATTGCTGCAATCAAAAGAAATAACACGTGGGAGCTTACAACCTTGCCAGAAGGTCACAAGACAATCGGAGTAAAGTGGGTGTTCAAGACAAAGACCAACCAAGAAGGAAAAGTGGAAAAGAACAAGGCGATATTGGTGGTTAAAGGCTACAAGCAGAAATATGGAATTGACTATGCAGAGGTATTTGCACAAGTTGCAAGGATAGACACCATCAGACTTCTTATAGCAGTTGCAGCACAAAAGCAATGGAAAATATACCAGATGGACGTGAAATCAGCTTTTCTCAATGGTTACCTTGAAGAAGAAGTCTACATTGAGCAACCACCAGGATATGTGATAAAAGGAGAGGAAGATAAAGTCTATCGGTTGAAGAAGGCACTATACGGATTGAAGCAAGCTCCAAGATCTTGGAACACAAGAATAGATGAGTACTTTCAGAAGTGTGGTTTTGTGAAGAGTCCATATGAGCATGCTTTGTACACAAAGAAAAATGAAGATGGAGATATTATGATCGTGTGCCTATATGTGGATGATATGATCTTCACAGGAAACAACCCAGGTATGTTTGATGATTTCAAAAGGGCAATGACTAAAGAGTTTGAAATGACAGATATTGGTGAAATGTCTTACTTTCTTGGAGTTGAGGTGAAACAAAGTGAAGAGGGGATTTTCATATCCCAAAAGAAGTATGCAGAAGAAGTTTTGAGCAAGTTCAGAATGAAAGAATGGAAGCCAGTATCAACACCAATCGAGGCAGGAATGAAGTTGAAAGCTGATTCAGATAGAGAGCCAATAAATCATACACTATACAAGAGTCTGGTCGGAAGCTTAAGGTATTTGACTTTTACTCGACCAGATATTATGTTTGCAGTTGGCTTATTTAGCAGATATATGGAGCATCCGAGACAAGATCACTTCAGTGCAGCCAAGAGAATTTTGAGATACATCAAAGGAAGTGTTGATCATGGTTTATACTATACATGTTCTGAAGATTCAAAGTTAATTGGCTATTCAGATAGTGATTATGGTGGAGATATAAATAATCGGAAAAGCACATCAGGATATGCATTTCACATTGGCTCAACAATATTTTCATGGTCATCAAAGAAGCAACAGACAATTGCACTTTCATCATGTGAAGCGGAATATATGGCTGCAGCAGCGTGCACATGTCAAGCAATTTGGCTAAAGAATATTCTGAATGGGCTACATCAGAAGCAAGAAGGGCCAGTCACTATATATGTGGACAATAAGTCTACTATATCACTTGCAAAGAATCAAGTCTCCCACAGCCGAAGCAAGCATATTGATACAAAGTATCATTTTTTCCGGGAGCAAGTGAAGAACAAGGTTGTGGAATTAATTTATTGCATAACTGAAGAACAAATTGCAGATATTTTTACAAAGCCATTGAAGACAGATGTGTTCAACAAACTTAAAAGTATGATTGGCATGCAAAGTCGAGTTTGAGAGGGAGTGTTAGAATTCCAAACTCTTCCATCGTCCATCTAGAAGGAGCACATATTGAAAATGTGGGAATTTGACCATTCAAAGGTTGGTGGCATACCATGGTTGGTGGCACCTTCCTAGCCGTATTTCTTGGACAAAATTTGCATTTTTCCACATTTCTTTTTATTACTATATATAGGAGCAAGGAGAAGAAAAACAAAGAGAAAACAAGAGAGAAGTCAGTTTGTAAAAAGGGAGAATAGAGTGGCGAAGCACTTAGAGTGGAAGAAAAAAAAATAGTATTTGTGTGTGTTTTTTTGTTGTATCGCAAAACAATTTTAGAAAATGATGTGAGAGAAAAAAAGTGATTGTGAGAAAAAATATTATATTGTGTGGTGTGTTGTTTGTCTTCTAGTCAATTTAATACAAAAATTTCTTTTCAATTACCCATCATTTCTTTTATATTTTCAACAAGACTAAGCAATGATCCACATGTGGATCATGGTAGTACTGTAGCTAATTGGTTTTCCAGCCATTGTTGCATGCACACACTAAGCTTTTTAAAGGTAATTAATCTCCATCATCACATAAATTATACTCTTGGTCAAAAATTTATTCTTGAAGTTCCAAGCTATAGCAATTTCACGTGGGGTTTTCAGCCTTCGTTGCATTCGTTCATAATACATTTTAATTTTCAAGAGCCGTTGAACATGAGTCTCCCTGGAGGTAATTAATGTCCTTCATGTATTTCGGTCAGGTTTCTTTCTTTTTGTTAGTCTAAAGGTTGTTCAATTATTTGCAGAATAATGTTGTTGTTTTTATTTTAACAAAGTGATTTTTGGGATTTGTAATCTGCAATATTTTGTGTTTATATATTATTGTTTCTCAATGACATAATTCCTCAAAAGATAATATCGTAATATTTAGGACTTTTACTTAATAATTAAAACTTGGAATCAATTGAATTTCTACCCACTTGAAATATATAAAAGGAGAAGTCGTTTTAGAAAAGGAAATATAAAACACAAATATACGTCCCTATTTATTCTTTAATAAATTTTAGCCATTGTTATTGTTGGACGGTTTGTTTAAAGGTAGTGAAAAACGAAGGAAAGAAGATGGTTCTGGAAACAAGCTTATTATTTTGCACAAAGTTATCATACACTTTGCAAGCCTAGAAACAATCGAAATAGATCAAGGGCCAATCATAGCAGATCGTAATAATCAAATGACCAAAAGGAAAATGCACGAGATAAATGTTACTTATTAAGGAGAGGAGGGAAGAGATATTTTATTGATAATATTGTTTTGGTCTGCCTCTCCATGGAGAGGTTCAGAGCCCTATAATGGTGTTCTCTCTTTTCTTGGAAATAGCAATGAAGAAGAAAAAGAAACCCCCTTTTCGAGGTTCCTTCTATTTTGTATTTATGGATACAAGATGTATGAGCTGGCAGTGATAGCTGTGACTACGCCGAGGTCCCGTCCTTATGATGATGACTATGCCGTAGCCTTAATAAATGAGTCAGCCAATGATCGGGTGTGTCGATTAATAAGTGGTCGTGTCATTTATTAACTCTGAATAAGCTTAGGATACAAAATTAATTTCGTTAATTTCCTCGAGGTTATATTTTGACCCATACAGTTAGTCCCTCCGCTTATTGAGGCCGTGCCTTGACCTGGCTCGATGAGCGAACTTTTCCGGACGAAGTTTTCGGTTGAGGTCAATAATGGCCTTAGCCGTTTTTATGTGGGATATTATGTCGTTATAGTGGATGGCCTTAGCATTTTTGTATTGATGACCTTAACCATGCGAGTGACTTCGATCGCAGTCAAATCATTTGCACGCATGTTGAGGATGGTCATAGGTAGTTGTTCGTTGGGAATGGCTATAGCCTGAACACTATGGGCGGCCTTAGCCGTTTACCTACTGGAGTTGGCCGTAGCCTTAATACTGTGGACGGCCTTAGCCATTTACATACTGGAGATGGCTGTAGCCAGTTTTGTTGGGAATGGCCATAGCCTGAACACTGTGGACGGCCTTAGCCGTTTACTTACTGGAGTTGGCCATAGCCTTAATACTGTGGACGACCTTAGCCATTTACATACTGGAGATGGCCATAGCCAGTGTTGTTGGGAATGGCCATAGCCTGAACACTGTGGATTGCCTTAGCCATTTACTTTCTGGAATAGGCCATAGCCTTAATACTGTGGACGACCTTAGCCGTGTGTGTGTGTGTGTGTGTGTGTGTGTACATATATATATATATATATATATATATATATATATATATATATGGAGTGGTTATTACCGTTTTAGGCCGAGGCGGCATATTCATACCGACGACCTTCAGCATTGTAAGATGTTAACTTTATCTCAGGTGGTCGATACGTATGTCATGTGGCCGAAAAGAGTACAGATGTGCCTAGCACGTAACCTAGCGGCGTTCGAAGTTCGCAGGCATATGGAATGTTTTTTAGCCTCAGGTCATTGTAACCGTTTCGAAGGTAGAGCGTCAGTTTCAGTGAATAGCCGTTTCGTGGTGCTCATCATAGTGACACACATTTCTGTAGAATCGAACCGTTTTACGGTTGGCCATGCAGTTAATAATAGTTGTTGGAATTCGTAAAAGCCACTGGTGTTGCCTATAAATGGGGGGTTGTGTCATTCCTCTCTTACGTTTTCATCTATTGTCTAAGTGAGATTTCTGAAGAAGCTTCTTGTTAATCAGTTCATCTTCTCTCTTATTCGTCGTTGTTCTTCGTTCGACGTCATCTTTACTTTCCCTTTCATGAATCTCATTTAGTTCCCGTTTATTTATCGAAGAATGGCAAGAAGCTCTCGTGCTACCCCTGATCCGGCGACTATTCTGGCGGCTGAAGGATTATCTACCGCCGCGAGAGCCACTGAATCGGCGGAAATCGAGGGCATCAGTGGATGATATTTTTTCCTTGTCCGGAGGCTCGGCGATCGATTTCACCACCGATGAGGGGGGGGGGAGATCAGGTGGATGAACCCCCACTGATTGGGGAAGTAGGTATCGACCAGCTACGGGTGCAGTGGTGCATTCCCCGATTTGGCGATATACTCATTGCTAGGCGTGAGGAGAGAGGGTCCACACCGACCGTAGGGGGTATTGCGTTTTCTATGCTTATCCTTTTAGGTTGGGGTTTAGGATCCCCCTTCCGATGTTGGTGGTAGACTTTTACAATCACTACCGAGTATGTCCTGGACAACTCGTTCCTTCCCTTTACAAGCTTTTTTCATGCTCATAAAATATGCTGAGCTGGCTCGGAGAGTGATCACATTGCGGCACATGTTGACCCTCTACGCTTCTCAAAGAGTCTGTGGTACGATGATTCAGGTCGTCCCTCGTGGGGCGAGGGGTTTGACCGCGGAGTTGGATGATGCGGTCGAGCCTCATGCTTATGAAAGTTTCTTTTATATCAGGACTGAACATCTGGTGGCATGTGCTACTGGATTCCCAGAGACGAGGAATCATGCACTTAAGTCTCTCTCTTCGTCAGTTTCTTCGTTCTGTATTATTATTATTTTTTTGTCTTGTTCTGATAAGTGCCAACCTTGACTCTTGTCCGTAGCTGAACGACCGCCACTGGCTCCACTACCCGTCATTCGTGAATAGGTCGAAGATGTGCTCCTTCACACAGTGGGGATTTGCACGTGGTCGTCTTTCTAGGAGAGGCACGGTAGCAGACCTTCTTCGGTGAGAGTTCCAGCTTCATTCTATCTTCGTTTAATTCTTGCTTGATTCTTCTTAACTTTTGTTTTTCCTCTGATTAGGGAGGGCACGCTGCATGAGGGCACCTCAATTAGCTTTTCGCAGGCTGGGCACAACTGCGAGACTTGTAACAATGTCGGCACCTCCTCCAATGCCGAGGGCGCCTTCGGTTGAATCCTCAGCGGCTCATTCCCCAACACGGTCTGCACCTCGGGTCTAGGAACCTTCGGGGATCGTACGCCCCAGGGGGGATTTGGCTCCAAGCGAGGATGAGGAGGAAGATGAGAGGCCACTGGTCCGGCGTAGGGTTGCTTTTAATCTGGCTCCAGCAGTGATAAACTTGGACTCTCCGCCATCAGATGTGGAGGAGAATCTAGCGATGGTGCCTGCCCTTGAGGGCGGGCATTCAGTGGGGGTTGCCCCGGTTGGCTCAGGACAAGGTGGCACTACCGCTTCAGTGGTTCAATTATCAGTTCTGGTTGCTATGAGGGGAGGTGGTTCCTCAGCAACTGCATTGGTTGGATAATCAGGCACCGTGGTATTGGCGGGGGCGGGAGCCTTAACTTCCTGATCAGCGGGTGGAGGGAGGGGCGCCGTGGGCGAAGGGTCAGACTCCAAGTCTGACCTGGATCCCGATGAAGCATGCATGCTTCAGGACGGTTACACGCGCATAATGCTGCATGCTGTAGGGCAGCTCTATTATGTCGAGATCCCAATGGAGCAGAACTTGCTGCTTCAAAGAGGAGAATCTGGGGCCGTTGTTCAAGGTACTGTGCTTAGAGGCAGAGAGTACGTCACTGTGGGGCATTTCAGACGTTGGGTTGATGGGCGAGGTGGCTGTGCAGAGCTTGAAGGTATGTGTAGTAACTTTTAGTTCATATTTTTCTTTGCTTTACTTTATCTGTTTTTCTGTTCTGATTATTGCCTTGTTCTGGTAGAACTTTTTATTGGATGTGGAGAGCATCCACCGAGCCAACGTCCGTTCGGGGATTTGCTCGCGGGTGCTGGAAATACCATCGTTATCGGGACCGGTATCGCGAGATGCGTGAGCGTATATGGAACGACCCCCGGAACTGGGACCTGGTTGAAAAGTTGGCGAGGTGGGAACTTCAGATGCAGCAGGCCTTTGGTAGGGTCAAAACTTTGAGGAGAAACTTCGTCGTAAAGACGAGGAGACGGAGGCTGAGAGGCGGGATGCTGCTGAGAAGGTATGCCAAGATCGGGCTAGGGCAGCAGAGGCCCTTGAAGCATTGGAAAGGTTGGTGGTCTCTTTGGGGATCGAGGCTGCAGGAAAGCGATTATGTATCGAGGGTCGAGACGTGGGAGACGGCGGACCATGTCCGTGAATGGGAATAGGAGCTGGAGAGGGTCGCTGCAGCCTTTCTAGAGGGAGCGCTGGAGGAACACATTGGGGTTTATGAACGTGATGCCCAGGCTACGGCGGATCGAATTAAGGACTTAGAGGCCGAAAATCAGCATTTGAGTGATTAGGCTGCCTCTTTTGGCCCGGCTCGTGAACTTTAGACGTTTGCCGAGGCTCAGCTCGACGTGTACAAGAGACTGTGGGAGGCCGGCATTGTGCCTGAAACCTCTTATGAAGAAGCCCTTCAAAAGGCTCGTGAGGCCCGTGTTGATTGCGGCCTTAACCCGTCCACTCCAGGAGCTGACGATGGCACCGAGGGTGCTGGCAGTGTTGATGGTGGCGCGGGTAGCTTCGAATGAAAAAGTTTTATAGTGTTGATTTTATTTTGTTTTTCTAGTTGTTGTTGTCTTTTGGCTATCTTTTTTCTTTCGGCCTCGGCCGTGTGTAAGCGGGGATGACCCGTTGTGATTGAAAATGTAAATATATGCGATATTATTTTCCTCTGTTCTGCCAGGTGTTTGTTTTGTACCTTTCCCCTGTCATTAACCGTAATGGTGGCGGTGGCCTTGACCATGATAATGTTGGCTCCGGTGCCTTCGACCGTCATCGAGTCGCTTGCTAGGTCGCTATTTAGAGATAACGACCTTGACCGTGATTGAGCGCTTTTTGTTTATAATTTCTCTTTTACTTGGTGTGTACAAATTGTGGCTGTTATTTGGCGATAGTGGCACTTAGCCTCAATCCCAGTTCGGGCGTGGTCGAACTACTAGCTTCGATGGTAAGAAACGCGGTATTTCGACCGAGGCCGAACTTTGCGCGGATCAATTTTAACTCGATTTGGGCGTACTTACTTCAATGGCCGAGTTTGGAGATGGAGATTTAACTTGTTTCTTCGCCCGTTGCTTTTTTGAGTTGAGGACGAAGGCATTCGGCTTTGTTGTTTGGATGAGATTGGGCTTGTGGTGGTAAAGGCATATGGCCAGAGTCTCAGTTCGACTTGTAGTTGAACTTTTTGGCGAAGGCACGTAGCTTGAGTCGTTGTTCAACCGTAGTTGACCGTTGCAATTTTTGTTGGCGAAGGCGCATAGCCTGAGTCCCCAGTTCAACTTGTAGTTGAATTCTTTGGCGAAGGCACGTGGCTTGAGTCGTTGTTCTACCGTAGTTGAACGTTTCCATTTTCGTTGGCGAAGGCGCATAGCCTGAGTCCCAGTTCAACTTGTAGTGGAACCTATTGGCGAATGCACGTAGTCTAATTCCCAGTTCAGCTTGTAGTTGAACCTTTTTGGCGAAGGCATGCAGCCTGAGTCCCAGTTCAACTTGTAGTTGAACTTGCTGGCGAAAGCACGTAGCTTGAGTTGTTGTTTGACCGTAGTTGAATGTTGCAGTTTTTGTTGGCAATGGCGCATAGCCTGAGTCCTAGTTCAACTTGTATTTGAACTTGTTGGTGAAGGCATGTAGCCTGAGTCCCAGTTCAACTTGTAGTTGAACTTTTTGGCGAAGGCACATAGCCTGAGTTGTTGTTCAACCGTAGTTGAATGTTTCAGGTTTTGTTGGCAAAGGCGCATAGCCTGAGTCCTATTTCAGCTTGTAGGTGAACTTGTTGGCGAAGGCGCGTATCCTGAGCCCCAATTCAACTTGTAGTTGAACTTTTTTGGCGAAGGCACGTAGCCTGAGTTGTGGTTCAACTGTAGTTGAATGTTGCAATTTTTGTTTGCAATGAGCATAGCCTGAGTCCTAGTTCAACTTGTACTTGACTTTTTGGCGAAGGCGCGTAGCCTGAGTCCCAGTTGAACTTGCAGTTGAACTTTTTTTTTGGCGAAGGCACGTAGCCTGAGTTGTTGTTCACCCATATTTGAATGTTGTAATTTTTGTTGGCAAAGGCGCATAGCCTGAGTCCTAGTTCAACTTGTAGTTGAACTTGTCGTCGAAGGCGCGCAGCCTGGTCCTAGTTCAACTTGTGGTTGAACTTTTTTTTTGGCGAAGGCACGTAGCCTGAGTTGTTGTTCACCCGTAGTTGAATGTTGCAATTTTTGTTGGCGAAGGCGCATAGCCTGAGTCCTAGTTCAACTTGTAGTTGAACTTGTTGGCGAAGGCACGTAGCCTGAGTTGTTGTTCACCCGTAGTTGAACTTGTTAGCAAAGGCACGTAGCCTGAGTTGTTATTCAACCATAGTTGAATGTTGCAATTTTTGTTGGAGAAGGCACATAGCCTGAGTCCTAGTTCAACTTGTAGTTGAACTTGTTGGCAAAGGCACGTAGCCTGAGTCCCAGTTCAACTTGTAGTTGAACTTGTTGGAGAAGGCACGCAGCCTGAGTTGTTGTTCAACCGTAGTTGAATGTTGCAGTTTTTGTTGGCAAATGCGCATAGCCTGAGTCCTAATTGAACTTGTTGGCGAAGGCACGTAGCCTGAGTTGTTCAACTGTAGTTGAATGTTGCAATTCTTTGTTGAACTTTCTCTCCCGCATGACCCATCGTTATACGTATGGTGCGTTAGCGGTCAGTTATGGTTTTTGATGTTGCGTGATTTATGTTCTATTCTCTCGATGAGTTTGTGAAGGTTACCCCGTTGTGGATCTCGGTTTTAAGACGTCTTTGCGCCTTTCCCGGTGGGTTCTTGCATCAGGGACACGAGAGTACCTTAGATGTGCTTACCCCTCCCCCTCCCCCCCCCCCCGGGGGTGTTTTTCTTCTTGCTTGTACTATCTGAGATGGGAGTGACAGAGGAGTTGGACCTCGACTCAAGATCTTCAAGTTCCTTTTGCCCGATATATCGCTTCAACTTGTTTTGAGCTGGGTTGTTCTTTGGTGTTTCTTTCCTTTTGGTCCCAGGAAGAACTACGTGATTCTACTATGAAATCCCCATAGACGGCGCCAAATTATTTTGCTCAAAGTTATCATACACTTTGCAAGCCTAAAAACAATTAAAATAGATCAAGGGCCAATCATAGCAGATCGTAATAATCAAAGGACCAAAAGGAAAATGCACGAGACAAATGTTACTTATTAAGGAGAGGAGGGAAGAGATATTTTATTGATATTATTGCTTTAGTCTGTCTCTCCATGGAGAGGTTCAGATCTCTACAATGGTGTTCTCTCTTTTCTTGGAAATAGCAATTAAGAAGAAAAAGCAGCCCCATTCCAGGGTTCCTTCTCTTTGTATTTATAGATATGAGATGTATGAGCTGGCAGTGATAGCTGTGACTACGCCGAGGTCCCATCCTTATGATGGTGACTAGGTTGTAGCCTTAATAAATGAGTCAGCCAATGATCGGGTTTGGCGATTAATAAGTGGTCACGTCATTTATTAACTCCGAATAAGCTTAGGATACATTAATTTCGTTAATTTCCTCGAGGTTATATTTTGACCCATACACTTATCAAATTTGGAAATGACATCATAATAATGTATCCTCATATTCATATAAGTGTATATATACACACTATTATAAAAGATAAGAATAACCATTGGTAAGGAAGTAACAACTAGCAAACAAGGCAGAATAGCCTAAATGGCATCTGTAGTTAGCTCACTATGTCATGTCGGTTCCCAACTTAGATATTTGCCAATTGAACACTTATACCCGTTCAAAATATGAATAATAAACGCTTATCCAACGTGGCCTATCCTATCTGTCATATGTGGCTTTAGTGCGTGATTCACACCTCTGTAAGGAGCGTGAAGACAGTAAAAAATCCCTAACGATAATAATTTCACCTATTTAACAATCATCTTCTTCTTTCTACCTTATTCTATATTGTTGAAAATTATAGAAGCTTAATTTAGCAAATCTAATGCCTTCTTCTCAATCACCTTCTTCTTCTTTGTTGCCCATCTTCTTCTCAATCATATCCTTTCTACCTTATTCTCCATTTTGAAATTCATTTTTTTCTGCTTCTCCTACAGAAAATGTGCTACTATTGGGTCTTCTCTTTCCACAATGAGGAAGGAACCTTTGTGTTATTGTGGAGTTGTTGCAGATCTTAAAATGTCACGAACACCCACCAGTCCTGGATGGAGATTCCTGGGCTGTCGAAGATATGAGATTGGTGAAGGTTGTGGCTTTTTCAGATGGGTTGATCTTGCGATTGTGGAAGAACACTACAAGACTCTTCTTGCGGCTCTTATTAAGAAGAGTGATCGATGTCACTGTCAAAGAAGACAAGGAAGGTCAAAGTTTAGAGTTACTACTATTATAATTGTGGTTGTAGTTGTTCTAATGTTAGCTATTATGTTGTTTGTTTAGGATTGATAGTGCCTTTTTCTTATTTCCTGGGTTTAGGCTGCATATTTTGTGTTGATGTAAAGTTTTGTAAATGAAATATACTGACAAAGGATTCATTGCAGTTTTCACTACAGGATTTGCGAATGAATGCTGGGCTGGGCTACCTCGAATGGCGTGAGCCGCATGCAGGGAGACCCGCATGTACGGTTTTAAGGGGGATCTGGGCTAGTCTAAAGGCCTTGCCTTATGAAAGAAAGGAAGGATAAGAGGAGGGGAGCGAAGAGAGTAGGCTGCATGTGATAGACTTTGCTCCTATTTCAAATGCTCTTCTTGCCGCTTATCTCAAGTACTAATATAATGTCCTGTGTTATAGGCAGTTAATAAAATATCCAAAATTAGGGAGTTGGTTTACAAGATATTTTCAATGATAGACAATCAACAAAAACATATATAATGAAGTAGCTTTACAAAATATGCCAAATATTGTCTACCACAGTCAACAAAAACATACATATGTAAATATTAGTTGAGCACTTCAATTAATGTCTGTTGTCTCTTGGGTGCTTGGTGTGGATTGTGAAGCTGGTATGACTTGAGCGGTTGTAGCAGACTTTGCCCTTTTGTAACTCTGTTCTTGCAGTTGCCTTTGTGTAACTGCTGCTCGGCCTTTCCACTTTAGCCCAGGTGGTTTGAACCTTAGTTCAATGTTTGTAGGAGCAAAACTTATGAGTGCAGAAGGATTGTCTACCACTCTGTCAGTTGTTCCAGACAGCACAAAAGGTTGTGAGTGAGGGATTATTGAGTAAACCATTGTGTAATTGAGTGCAAATATTTATCCTATGTATAACAGTGCCACTTGAATCAAATAGCACACCATATCTGCTGTCTTTGGCCTCTTAGACCCTGCATTTGCACCACCTTTCCTAGGCTCATTGGTCTTCCTTTTGGACCTCCTGCAACATTTGTCAATTGTTGTGTGCTTGGATCAATGATTGGTGGAGTGAAGGATGCACTCTCCATAGTTGAAGGTGTTGCTGCAGTTGAAGGTGTTGCTCCTGATCCAGCTGCTCGTACTGATGCATTTCCAGGTGCTGCAGTTCCACTTTCAGCAGTTTCACCTACACCTGAACTAGTTCCAGCCCTTCCCCCTTGGTTCTTCTACATACACATAACAAAACAATCACTAGTAATAACTCTTTTAATATTAGTAACAAAACAAACATTAATACTTACTGATGAGCATCCTTTCTTGTTATGTCCTAGAGTGTTGCACAAAGAACATCTCATTTTTCTCCCTTTCCTTGTACCTTTCCAAACTTCTTCTTTGGTTTATCAGCAGCTTTTGTCCTTTTTTCTTTGGCCTTCCTGGCATTGCAGTTACAACAGGTGGCTCAATAGCTGGCAGTGTGCTTTTTGGCCACAAATTCATACTGGTTAAAGGTTGAATGAATCTCATGTATGCCTTAATGTAGGTATCCTTTCTACACCAATGGTCACCATATGTCTCAACCTCATAGTTCTTATAATGCATTGCAGTAATTGCATGTGCACATGGAATTCCTTTGAGTTGCAATGATCTACAAGTATAGGTACACGCCCTAACTGGGTTACGGCTAGATGCAGACTCAGATATGTCTAGCACACCATCGCATTTCAGCATTTGGCAATACTGAGTTATGGATAGATACAGACCCTACAATCATAAACACTATATTTTTATAACGTAAACATAAATGAAAATATTTACACTTTAAAGAAAGAGTATTAGAAACCATACCTTCTGCATATCAGACATGACTGTCAGCCCTTCCCCTTCAGTTTCTGTCAAGTTTAGATCATGCTTGAGACATCTGATAAACCAAGACCATGTATCCTTTGATTCCTTTTCAACTACTACCCAAGCCACATGGAACATTTGATTATTTTCATCCTTGGAAATGCAGGAAAGCAGTTCACCTTTACATGCCCCCTTTAGGAATGCACCATCAAAGCCAATAATGTTTCTGCACCCTTCTAACCATCTAGTTTTTAATGCATCAAGACAGATATAAATGCCCATAAACACTTCCTCGCCAGGAATTGAATCATTATATGTCATTATCATATTTCCCCTTTTTGTTCTTATGTATATCTTCAAAACCAGCATCTATACCAGCTGGACCAGATGGTATCTCATCTACATTAACTTGGGTATCCTTTTTGTTGTTGAGTTTAGACTGTCTAATTTCAGCTAAATCATCTTCCAAATCACTACGCTCTTCAATGTTCTCATCTATATCAAACAGTGAGCCAGACCCTTCAGAATCATCAAGGTCCTCATCAAAATCAGATTCTGATGTTTGAAGGTGATAGGAATAGAAGTCATTACCTTCACCTCCATCTGATTATTCTATCTCTTCATTTATATCTGCCCCCTTACCCTTATCTTTGTCATTTTCTATCCTAGGTGGTGACACATTAGCGTTAGCATTTAACCCACTGTCATGTGTTTGTACAGTGGGGTCTAGTTCATTTAAGTCCTCAACAAGAATAGGGTCACTAATTTTATGAAAAATACAAACATCAACAAAGTCACCCCCTTTCAATGTATTAAGAAACTTTAACACATCGGCATCTATTTTTAAAATGTAATAGCCACCCTTTTTGTTAACTTTGCATCCAAACAAATCAACTTGTAAAACTCCTATGTCTCTAGCAAACTTGTGAAAATACATAATATGTAACTCATCAATATCAACTGTAGCTAATTGAGGACAAGTTAGTCCATTTGCATACCTTACCTCAGGGTCAGATACAAAATTACCACTGTGGTGGATTTGTAGGTTAACTAGGGTTGAAGCCATTTACTTTTCATACCTGCAAAATAACATAAAAAACTGTGTTATAAATGACTAACTGTTCCCAAAAGTTGCACCTTTACACAATTAAACAAAACAACAAAAAAGACAGATTTTTAAAGTAAAAAAGCTTCCAAGATTCCCTTTTTCTCCCCACAATGCCTTATAATTTTCAGAAAAGGCAGTGGTGGACCACTGAAAAGAAAGAGACCCCACAAAAACACAAGACACTAGAATGAAATTCTGATTTCAAAACAAAAACCCAAAACACTAAACGGAATAACCAAATATGTCATTACATGCATGAGACTACATTAAAAAGGTCTTTCACTCTAACATGTAGCAAAACACAACAAAAGCCCTATATATTAAGGGATATTAAACAATAATTACTGCCTAACCCAACCTTCCCTTAAACAGAGCAAAATCCCTGTAAATAGAAGGAAATGAAGAACAATAAAGGCGAAATATGAAGAACAACTGAAGAAACTTACCTCACAAACTTCGATAACAACTGTAACGATATAAATCACGGCAACAAAGACGGAGAAGAGAGGAGTGACTCACTGTTGTTCGAACCCTAATTAATCGGGGTAATTGTAAAATGAGGGGAAATGTGGGTTTGGGTGGATAAATAATGTTTTCTCGATTTTATCATCCTATTTGGCCAATCAGATGTGACATGGAACCTACGTGGGTTTACTTTATTAACGTGACATCCTACATGTAGGCGATTGTAATACACGCACTGCCAACCTCCTTAGATAAACGTTTATTATTCATGTTTTGAACGGGTATAAATGTTCAATTGGCAAATATATAAGTTTTGGGACCGACATGACAAAGTATGTTAAATACAGGTGCTATTTAGGCCTAAATCCTTAATTAATATAGAGCCCGTCCGAATTAGCTGAATTTAAGTAGCTTTTAATCATCAAGTGCTTAAAATCACTTTTTATAGGCTTGAGCTTAATCTTTAAATAAACAAATATTTGTTTGGATTAAATGTGTTGGAGCTGAAACTAAGCCGTTGATGTATTTGGAAAAAATGTACGCATAAGCATTTTTCTGTTAAAATGACGTAAATGCCCCGAAACTATCAAGACTAGTTAATTTAAACTTAATTCAAGTATAAATTAATTTTTCTCTCAATTCAATTTGAGCTCTAATTAATTTCATAAGATATTTATTAGAATGACATACTCTTATAATTAATAATTTGAGAGTATTTTATAACTTGGTTCACCAGATAGATCTGACGTTTCTCTCATTCCCATATAGATTTTTCAGTTTCGCCAAATATTCATTTTAAAAGCTTCATTCTTCCCAAGCTAAAGCCACCGACCACGAGAAAAGAAATAGGAGTAAATAACTCTACGAAGGACAAAACATTGTTCATTTTCACTCACAGGAATCCAAAACCAAAAGAGTCACTAGAATTAATTTATCTGTTAGACAAAAAATAAGCAACCAAAGACTTGCTTAAAGAAAAACAAAAGGACTTCAGTTCGGCAAAGATGGAATTTGGAAGGCAGAGATTAGAAATGGCGGAGGAAAGGAGAAAAAGAAAAGATTGGGGTATTTTGGGAACTAAACATAAATATCGAGGATAGTAATAAGCTTTAAAAAAATGCTTTTAACTTATTTTGGACCTTATGGCTTTGATATTGATCCAGAAAAAAAGACGGTAGGTACAGCTAGGCCGTAAACAGCCAATTATCGTATTAATGGTCAAATATATTCCTTTACTTTTAAATATGGGTTACTTATACCCTTCGTTATACTATTGGGTCATATATATCCCTACCATTATACTATTGGGTTATATATATACCTTTACTATCATACTTTGAAACAAAAATACCCTTATTTTGGATAGAGTGTCACGTGTCAGCTCCAGATTAAACGATCCATTTTTTTACCCGATCCATTTTTTAAAAAACCCACAATCCGACCCAATTTTCGTCTTAAACTGATTTTTTTTTAAAAACTAAAAAAATGAAAAAAAATAAACTTACAAAAATCAGTTTGTAAAGACTGAATTTTAAACTGAAAATTTGTAAAAACAGATTTTGTAAAAAAAAAACTGATTTATAAAAAATCAGTTTTTTTAAAAAGAAATCAGTTAAAAAACTCTATTTGTAAAAACTGGACTTTTTTTTTATAAAAGCTGATTTATAAATTTTCCGTTTATAAAAACTGAATTTTTATAAATTTTCAGTTTATAAAAAAAATTAACATAATATTTTTGTTTTTTAAAAACTGAATTTAAAAAAAACTGGAAAAACAATAAAAAATGGGTGGGGTTGTGGGTTTTTTATAGAAGGGTCGGGTAAAAAAAAGAAAATGGGTCGTTTAATCTGGTGCTGACACGTGGCACTTCATCCAAAATAATGATATTTTTGTTTCAAAGTATGATAGTAGGATTATATATAACCCAATAGTATAACGGTAGGGGTATATATGACCCAATAGTATAATATAACTAAACCATATTTGAAAATAAAAAGGTATATTTGACCCTTTAATTTGCTTAACGCCTCAATAAGCTAAAAAATAACTTAAAAACTGGTTTGATTAGTTTAAAAGACAATCCAAACAGGCTCTAATAAGATTACATGTACACTAATACTAATATCCATCTACCCTTTACCCCAAAAATCTTTAACCATTTTGACACTTTCTTTAATCTTTTGGATAGGTCACAAAGCATTGTAAGAAACTCGAAAAGAAAGGGTGGAAGTAAAAAACATTAGCTGATTAAGGACTAAAATTGCACATTTTATTTAATTGATACTTAAATGTACAGTTCACTAATACAAGGACCAAATTTATAAAAGCCAATAATCGAGGGACTAGAGCCGTTATATTCCCCCATAAATAATTAAAATTCAAAAAAACGAAGGAAAATACATATACTAGTTTGTGTTCTAAACTTTTTCCGAAAGTCAATTCCTCATTCCAACTCATCTTCATGACTTTCGTCTCCTCTATCATTCCCTTATTTTACCTCCTTTAAGATAGCTTTTTTTCTCTAAAGAGCAGTAAAAAGAAGATTATTGTACAAATATATAGGATTGGTGATTGAAACTCAAATATATCTTACTAAACTGGTAACGTTTTGTTAATTTTTTAATGTAATTTGTAATCTTATGTTTCAGTTTGTATGACTCTATTTTCTTATTAATCCATTAAAAAACTAATGATATATTTTTATATTCGAAAATAAGGGTGGAGTTAGCCTTTCGCTTAGGGGTTGAGTGAACCCATTAGCTTTTGTCAAATCCTATATTTGTCTTATGAAATTCATTGAATATGTCCAAATTATTAATTTAGAATCCAGCAACCAAAAATAAGTAGAATTATGAATCCATAAGTTTAAAATACTGGCTCCATTTCTGTTCGAAAACTTTTTAACTTTAAACTTTGCATTTTACCCTTAATTAAAAGTTTTTATAGTCATATAAATATTAGAAGACATATTTAAGATGACAAATTTAAAAACTCATCATTTCTTTCCTAACTTCCTTTCCAAGTTAGCTACATCACATAATTGGAAGAGAGAATAGTACTTATCTTTACCTCAATCTTTTATACTAGAAGTACAGTCCGTCGCACAAAGCATCTCATATTTATATAGAGTTCGGGAAAGGTAGCACTCTAAGAGCTTAATGTAGAAAGTGTATCATGATACAAGTATTATTGATTATTTTTACGGCTTGAACCCCTGACCTATATTAGGTCACACAGAAATAACTTTACATTGCTTCAAAACTCCCAACCTGCTAGACTATTTAAGAAAATATAAAATGTTGCTGAGATGGAGTGAACTGTGAACAGCTGACCGTCCAAGTGTGCTGGCAGGAGTCAACAGTGACCAGTTGACACAAATCATCACAACACATATATTTAATTACACTGCCACCAGAAACGTCAGCAACGTGTGTTTCTTTCTGTCCTCAAAGATTTCTCTCTTTTTTTCATCTTAGCTACAATTTGACTTCTATTTTAATCTGTCCAATTGTTCTTGCACACTACATCCACCAATAAACATTCTTGGGTTTCTCAGCATTTGGGTGTTACTCAGAATTTACTAGTAACAAGTATGAGTGATCAAAAGGATCAGATCAATACAGCTGATAATGTAGGGTCTGATCTTCCTGCTGCCACTGCTGGTATGTAACTCTTAACCTTAATGAATATGAGATCATTTGCTAACTGATTGACATTTTGATTTAATTATCTGTTATTATATTTTTTTTAGTTCTTTCTGCTGAGGATCGTGCAGATCTTGTAAATGCCATCAAGGTACTCTTATTGTCCTGCTAAGTTACTTGCTAGACAATGTATGTTATTAGTGATATTGACTTATTTTTAATTTATCCTGTATTTATTGGTTAAATTTGATGCAGACCAAGCTTCATGATCTGGCAAAAGATCATTCTGCTTTTCTGGAAAAACTCCCTCCAAGCATTAGGAAACGTGTTGATGTCCTCAGAGAGATTCAGGTTTTACTCTAATCGCAGAGAATTTCATCTACCTGATAATGCTTATTTGAAGTTTTACATAGTGAGCTTGATCCTGATTGCACTCTTTTCTTGGCATTATTTGTAATTATGCACTTTCAGGTATCATATTAAGAAGTTGATTCCTCAATGCATTTCTAGTTATCCAGTGCAAGAACATTACTCTATGCAAGATCATTGTGTAACCATTATTTACATCAACTAATTGAGTTTAATTTGATAACTAGTGAAATTAGACTTATGGTTAAACTATAGTTGGTGCTGAGACAATCAATAAAAAGACGTGTTGTTGCCTCGTTTGGTTTTATGTCATTTTGTTTCTATCTGTTTTCTCTGTTTTGGTAGCTTGAATTCAAAGCCTAGTTGGGTATATAATCAAGATTTTGCTTTCCTTCCCATATTCGTTTCAATCCTTTATCTCTGACATGATATATGCAGGGCCAATATGATGAGTTAGAAGGACAGTTCCTTGAGGAGAGGGCAGCGTTGGAAGCAAAGTTCCAGAAGTTGTATGAGCCACTTTACAACAAGGTGATTTTTTTTTTTGTGTGTGTGTGTGTTGTATAAATATATGTATAGCTGCTGAAACATATTCTTTGGTGCATTTGCAGCGATACGAGATTGTGAATGGCGTGGTTGAAGCTGAAAATGAGGGTACAGTAGATAAAGAAACCAATGAATCAGCAGGAGGTACTTTTGCAAGTCAATCATGTTTTCAGTCCTATGTTTGCTACATTTCTGGTTCTGTATATGAATATGAATCTTGCGTGCAGATAAAGGTATCCCCCATTTCTGGCTGCTGGCAATGAAAAATAATGAAGCAATTGCTAAGGAGGTAACCTGAGTTTGATATCCCATTTAATTTCTCTGCTATAGCTTGTTCTACCGATTGATCTGTCTGCGTATATTTCAGATTACTGAGCGAGATGAAGGTGCGCTCCAGTATCTCAAAGATGTCAAATGGAATAGATTTGAAGATGCCAAGGGTTTTAAGCTTGAGTTCTTTTTTGATACTAATCCCTATTTTAGCAACAGTGTGCTGACAAAAACATATCATATGATTAGCGAGGATGAGCATATCCTTGAGAATGCAATAGGGTACAGCTATATAATTGTTTTGCCAATATGAAAACTCTCTCCGAGTTGCTTCCTTCTGAATGCATGTGCTTGTTGGATATATTTAGGACAGAGATCGAATGGTTTCCTGGGAAAAGTTTGACACAGAAGATCCTGAAGAAGAAACCAAAGAAGGGATCCAACGATACAAAACCAATCATAAAAACTGAGGAATGTGAAAGTTTCTTTCATTTTTTTGATCCACCTCAACTACCAGAGGATGCAGAGGAAATTGATGAGGAAACTGTAAGTGGCTTTGGGGGGATATATTACCTAGCCTTTGATTTCTCACTGCTAATTAGCCTCACTTTTTGTGCTGTACGTTTTTAAGGCTGAATTGCTTCAGAGTCAGATGGAACAAGATTATGAGATTGGGTAAGTTCTGTACTGATGACTGGCCCAAACAAGATTAACAGATACTGTAACCATTTACTAAGTAGATGAATAGTTGAAATGACATGAAAAGCATTACTATGCTGAATTTCACAATCTTCATCAACTTTGCTATTCGATAATGTGGCGTTTTCTGCAATATCTTTTATTCTATGTATCTAATATTCTTGGAAGAACCACTATTGTGTTCTTTGAATGTACAGTGCAAGGGGTCACAAGCTTCTTGTGCTGTCGCCTGTCGGATATTTGTTTCTTCAGCTTAACTGCCCTGCAGGAACGAGTAACTTTGTGAAAACAAAAATTAGGATTCATTTGAGTAATAACTTATACAGTTTCCATTAAGAATAAAGATTGAGTAGAAAGTTCGAGGATGACATCTCCAGTTAGAAACATCAGTTAAGAAAAAAGAACAAGAAGCATGCCCCCTATATCTGCTAAGTATTGGCAGGTGGAAAAACATCCTTAGCATGTTTGAACTGTCCAATAGCATATTCTTTCTAGAGATGCATGTCCATGCATTGATTGCTAAGCTATTTTTCTGATTAAAAGCTGAGCTGTTCTAGTGATTTGTCATTGTAGGTCAACAATCCGAGAAAAGATCATTCCTCATGCTGTGTCTTGGTTTACTGGAGAGGCTGTTCCCATTGATGATGAAGAAGAACAAGAAGTAGAAGAAGATGACGACGGCGATGATGAGGAAGAGGAATATTATGTAGAAGAGAATGATGAAGAAGAGGATGATGAGAATGAGAATGAGAAAGGGAATGAAAGAAATGTAAAGAACACCAATAAGGTAAATATTTCTTTCACCACCTCCCATTTCCCTCCCTCATGTGCTAAGATATTCTGAGATGTAGCTTCATTAGATGTTTAGCCTTACTGCTATTATTGTGATTGCTTGCAAATGTTGCATATTAAATCTGGATTTTAGTCCATCCTCTTGTTATTGACCATACTGCTATGAATTACGATAATGCTTGTGTGTAAAAGAGCATATTAAATTTGAATTTTGGTTCATTTTCTTGTTATATTTCCTTCTCTTAGTCTATATAACACATTTCTTCACTTTTGATAATTGCAGGGGGATGGCATTGCAGAAACTAGCGGTCATTAGTAGTTTGAGTAGCCCCTCAGATTTTGTGTTGTGTGTTGTGGAAACCATTTGTTTAATGTATTAAATTTATTTATTTATTATTTATTTGTTTATTTATCGACAATCCCTATTTTTGAACAAGCAGCTCAATGGTTTATCCAGCAATTTAGCTGCTTCACGAGCTTGCAATTTTGATATTATTGTTTTGACATTTGTGACAATTCCTATTTGTAGCAAATCAGTAAACATACATCTGCCTGGTAAGTGAAAACTGACATTTTTGTTGTTCATTCCTCACCACTTCCCTCACTTATTGAAGGAAGTCATTTTCTTTTACAAATATATCAACTCTCAGACATTGTTATGAATCTTTGGTATACAAAAGATCAACTAATCATTGTCATCATACCATACATTAAACCTTTCACACTACCATATCTCACATGGTTTATGCCCAACCAAATTTATAAGGGCAATCACTTTCTACAAAAAGAATATTTCCTTAAAAATATATTCCTCCATTCAAGCAAAAATTTGCAAGAAAATAGTCTACTGTAAGTGGAAAGGAACTACAGTGTGGGTAACTTTGAAAGTTCTGATTTTTTATTGTGAATCAAAAGTGAAAAGAATCTGGACATGTTTACAACATTGTATGTTTTTTACCTTTGTGTGGCTATCAAAATGCATCTTTACCAAGTAAGGCTAATCTAATTTGGTCTTTGTATTGATTGCTATTGACCTGAAACACCTTATGCTATAATCCACTCCAATTCATGAACTTTTTCACCTCATCATATAAAACTAAAACAGCTGCTGCGCCGGTACTTCTGAAAATATTCGAGAGAGCTCCACGGTAAAATGAAGTAAATCCTTCTGTCTTGTAAATCCTCCGCCAACAATCCAATGTGTTTCTGTACATGGGCTTCTCCAAGCCAGATTGCATCATCATTCGCCTCCGAACTGTATCCAATGGATAGGACAATAGGCCAGCAGATGTTGTGACAGCTTGAGCTACCACCCATCGTTTCCATAATGGTACCTCTGCTTCAGAATTCTCTGCCATCTTATCTTTGAAGGTGTCGAAACCCCCAAAATAAAGCCCTCTGTGAACAATCATTCCATGAAGAGATGCAGGAAGCCCCCTGTAAATGCCTCGAATCCCGTCTTTCTCGTGTATTGTCCTCAGAAAGTGGTAAATGCCACGGAACTGACGAGTGTCATACCTACCAAGGTCAGCTGCGAGCCGTGTATGTGCAATATCTAGTGGATAAATGATGATCAACGTTGTACATCCAGCTGCAGACCCAGCAACAAAATTAGCCGATGAACCAGCCAAAAGGTGACCATCTCGAAAGTTGCTGTGTAAGATATTCCTATAGAGATCCTGTGTTCAGAAAAGCATGCCATCAGTTCTTGAGACAAAATCTCTTCAATCCTCACTCAAAGTCATGTAATACATTACAGAAGCTCTAGGGGATATTAATGGAAAAGATAATGAAAGATCTAAAACAAATAGCCATGTCCCTCACGACAGGGTGCATGAGCAATTCCATATCAAACACTATGGGTCATTTCTACGGTAATTCATAGTAGTAATATATTGTGCAGAAAATTATCAACAATCATGTTTGCATATGACATGGTTGGTTCTTTAAAATCAGAAAGAGGTTGCAGATGCCTTGAGGTGGTTGTAAGTTTATAAAAGACACTTCTTTATTAAATGTGTATGGGTGTGTTAAAAGAGAGGAAAATAGGCAGTAGATATGAATGCCTAGTCAATCACATGATGAAAATCGTCTCTCTTTTTTTATTCTTTTTTAAAAAAACTGTTCCTGACTCAAAGCTCACTGCACTTAAGAGGACAACTAGGAGAGAAATAACATGATCTCATAGTATTGCTGACTGTAATAACTATCCCTACAAAGTATGATGTAAAATGAGGCATATATATTTTGTGTAACTATAAATCATTGCATAAAGGTAAATTATTTTCAAATATGGAAAGGAGTCATTCTTTTTGGCACGGACTAAAGGAAATAAGTTCACATAAATTGAAATGCAGGTAGTAGTATATAATGGATTTAACATGTCTGAAAAAGAAAAGAGAGAGAAGGGTCTCTCTCTTTTTTTCTTTTTCTTTTTTGATAAGGTCAGGAGAAGGGTCTCTTTCCTTTCAACAAAGAAATGATTTGTAACTTATGGTGTAATTGTTTTTCAATTCCTAAATGAGCAGATAATCGAGGAAATAATTTTCAATACAGACTATTACGATGTAAACTAGTGCCATTGAAATGCGTGTTTTATAGTTTACTAACAAGATTCATGAATCCCCATTGTCCAATGACCTATCACATGAGAATCCAGAAGACGGAAGAAAGAAAAACAGGTGAAACATGCAGCTTAAAAATACTTTTGCAAAGTCATCCCTGCAGATTTCTTGTATCAAGATACTTGCCCTCGAGAACAAGAAGTGTGACAGATTTCAACTTTACAGCCCTAACTCAAGCAAATATAGTAATGGTAAAGACTTTATCTTTTGTATATAGAATTATTTCCGAGCGATCCTTAGTGCTGTCAATTCATCTTTTCAAATTTAGCTTCATATGATAGTGGAATTTGTTAGTTAGGGTACTTAGACTTTAGCAGAAGATTCAAAATAAATCTTTTCTTTTTATAACCAAGAAATCCCCTGTGGGTTAACTGGCTCGTGCCCAGTTGGCGCACAGATTTGATACTCAGGGGAGTATGGGCCTTCCTGTCTACCCTCCTCCAACTTAAATATCAGACTTTGGTCAGCGGCAGGTCGAACATGTAACATGCGCCAACCACACATCCTGCATCATACTTCCTTCACAGCTGAACCGACATCAAAGGGGGCAAAGTCTGAAATATATCTTGGTGTGTTCAATCCAATGGCAAATGTTGCATGCAGATGCAAGCGGAACATTCACACACTTCTTGGCAAAGGCATCCCTCTTCCTTCTCCTTCTTTATCCTTTTAACTTCTTATTTCTCTTTCTATTATCACTACTGTTTTGCTTTTTCATTTAGCAAACTTTTAGCTTTGGTACTTCCAATCTAGCCAGTGCAGCGAAGTCCAGACTGGAGAGGAC
The DNA here is from genome assembly GCA_034376525.1 of Nicotiana benthamiana. Lineage (NCBI taxonomy): Eukaryota > Viridiplantae > Streptophyta > Magnoliopsida > Solanales > Solanaceae > Nicotiana > Nicotiana benthamiana. The sequence continues at coordinate 40,497,768 of CM067339.1, read as the reverse complement.
TGATGGCCATTGCATTTCCAAATGAAAATGAAAGAAGGGATTGGAATGGAGTAGAGTAGAGTATATAACCTGCCACGTGTAGAGTAAAGTGGCACGGCGATGGGGAGATGTTACTCAGGTGCAGGGCAAGAGAACCTTTCAAAGAAGGCAAGCCGAGATGGGACAGAGTGAAGTGAGCACAATCAGAACAAGGGCTCCAGTATCTCTTCACATTAGCACTTCGTTCCTCTCCCTTTACAGCAGCATGTCCACTGTGCCGAAAATACCACCCACAGGTGGCACTTGTTTCCACCTTCATCCTTAACAACCTTTCCAAGTCCCTCCACTTTCCCAAGTTTTTCTCCATAGAAAATTCCTCAAACCAAACTCTTTCAACCATCCGAGAAAAATCCCTTGTACGGAAGAAATTGAATGCAGTGGATCGAGATTGCTGCAACCAACCCAAAGAAGAAAAGAGTTGATAAAAGAAGAGAAGAATTTTACAGCTAAAACTAAATACGTCTAGTTTCTAGAGGAGGTTAATGTTGGATCCATAAACTTTCTTCCAAGAATGATTGGTAAAAGGTCTTTAAATGAAATTCCAGATGAAGGGTATGAGGGCAGATTGATAGTGAGTTATTGAGCTTCAGGAACAGAAGCGGGGTAAGATAAAACTGTCCCATTGCCAATGTTACCTAAAAGCCTCTTCTCAAAAAGAGTAACCCAGCATTTAAGAAAATAAAGAAACTCTATATGATTGAACAGATATCTATCCAACTAAAAAGTTATACTTTAACACAGAAAGGTCATCATATGGAAGGAAGTTGATTTCCTGCTGAAAGAAAGCTGATTTTGTTTCCAGCGTCATGTTTCCAGAAGCATAAAATCGATGTGGTTTTTCATTTTCTGATACCTCAGAAGCAACAGCTTTTTGCTTAGCAATTTAAAGACAAAAGGGATGACCAAATCAGAGTGGGCTTGATGTTTACAGTTATCAAAGGCGAAAAGCGCAAAAAAACTCTAATATCTGTTGGGGCTTTAAGCGCAAATAAAGCGTGTGCTTTAATGAAAAAAGGCAAAAATTGAGAAAAAGTAAAAATATATATATGTAATCCAAGATCAATAAATATAAGCATGAATAACAAATATATGGACAAAAAAATTACAATAAAGTGAAATATCAATTGTTTAGTGTCCCCTTTTCATGATTACACTCATTGGCAAGGAAAAGTTACTTTAGAGCTTTGATGCGACACTGAAGCGCCCGCAAAGCGAAGCGAAGCGCTTGCTTAAGCGCGCTTTAAGAGCGCCTTAGAGAACACTGCATGTAGAGAGAAGGGAAGAGTTGGAAGCAGGCGCCAGATTAGTGATAACTATTGAGAAGGACAAAAACAAAAGACTAAAACTTGGATCATCTTGCAGTTGATTCCAGACGAAGTTCACTTTCATAGACAACAAAATGCAAGGCCTTGAGTTTTGAGCTGCTTGAAAGAAAATAAAAGACCTAGGATGATAAATAGCATGTTTTTCAGGTTATGCATCAATTCAGATGCTGCATGACAAGCTACCTGCAATCTTCTTACATTCATGCAATTTAAGCCTCAATTTGCTTTCTTTTGTATTTCCTTCCATATGGGTACTTCGTGGAGCTACCATTTCCTTTCATTGAGCTCTTACATTTTAATCGATAATGGTGTTGTCCGAACCAACTTGGCACACCTCGACTATTCCATCGGGTACCTACTGCTTCACACCAGCATAAATACTTGGTAAATCTACTTACCAAGGCTTAGACAGATGAGAACAAATCATCTTGTTCTTTTTTGTCTCTGCTGGGATTGCACCCACTTCACTAGTCACAAGGTCACACTCTAGGTGCCTATCTAGCTCTTATATTAACATACATAATAAGAATCTATATACAATATAGTAAAGCACAATGGAAAATATTTAACAAATTTATGCATAACTTTCAAAGTAAGAGACCTTAGCATTTTATTGGCACTTGATTAGTTTATAATTGCTGACATTTTCCTACTCAGCGTTTCCAAAATCAAGACCTAAATAATAGCTTGCCCCTCTAAAACCTACCCCACCCAGTAAGTTTGTACCTCCATTCAACTATGCAGCTATCCTCTGAACATTATGTGCTTGATAATCAAGTAATTCTACTAATATACACCAAGATGGTTTTGAGCATACAAATACATATGTTACAGGCACGTCGTGAACATCCAGGAACACAAATCGAACAATCTATATAACAATGATACCCTCGATACACCAAAAAATTAATTAAATGAGAAGGAGCAGTTGATTTTTGACAAAGAGCTCTCAAATCCTTCACTTGTTTCCATTTAGATTATCTCTTAATTTTGCATAAATTATTTAAATTAGGTTTCTTCATAAGGAAGGAGCAGTTGATTTTTGACAAAGAGCTCTCAAATCCTTCAGAGGTCTTATATTCTTTCTCTTGGTACCAGCCAAAGAATGCATGACGAAACTGTCTTAACATTTTTCCTCCTTTCATCTAACTTGTTTCGGTCTCCAACCACCCACGAATCACCAACTCTTTTAGCATTGAAAATCTTTGTTTTCCATAACAAAAACCATATGAATCTTGTTCGGCCAGTAGATTGAAGTATGACTTCAAAGAGAACTTTTGAGAGATCTACCTCTATAAGTCTCTTTGAGAAGTCATGCTATCCTGTCCTCTAAACCATTCAAAAAAAGAACCACATTCTGTAGGCATTTGTTACTTTCTTCCAACACAGCCAACATTTCGAAACTTCCGCATTTTCTCAAGACTACCAAAGAAAAATATAGCTTCCATTTCATGAAATCAAGAGACTGTATGCCTTTATTCACCTTTGACAGAATAGAATTCCAAACTCTTAATCAGCTATAAACATTCACATTTACCGATATAAAGAACCGTCAAATGACATCAATAACCAACTGGATATTAAGTCAACTAAATGTAGCTAACTTTCAGTATCATCATACATATTGAAACATTTTCACAGAATAATTAGTCCATAAAATGAGTTGCTTTTTCTTGCAAATGTTATAGAAACACAAAAAATGAGTTGAAATCTGAAAACGGCAAGAGTAGTTTACCTTAAGAGAGAAGTTGAGAGCAACAGAAGGGTAATATCTGAGGACACTGCTACCATTGCCCCTCCAAAGAGAAAGAACCCCTTCTTCCTTAACAGTACGTATTATGCAATCAAACATGCCCTTAAACCTCCTGTGGGGACCACTCAATATGGCTATATTGCTTTCTTGAGTCTGCAACAATAGCTTAGCTCTCTCAATTGGTGCCACAATCGTGTGCACAGCAACCCCCATCAATGCCCCTGCCATTAGATCTCGATTGAAAGTTGTCCACCAATTGGACGGCTCAGATTTTCTTGAAACGAAAACCTTCTGTTCACCCTCACCATCCTCCTCCACCATTTTCTATTTCTTGCCTTTTCAGATTGAAAGTAAAAAATTGAATCTTTGTAAGGTTTCTTATATGGGGTTGTGATTGTTCTTGGGGTTTCTTGATTCAAAAAGATTAAAAACAAACTTCTGGGGTTGCTTTTTAAAATAAAAGTGCAATCTTTTATATGGGATTTCAAGATTCAGGGAAAGGGAAACAAAACTTCTGGGGTGGCTTTGATTCTGTTCCCCTTTTGTAATGTTATAGTATTTCCTTTCTCTCTTTATATCTGTATAACAGAATTCTAGAGCGCGGTTGATTTGGTTGATGCGGTTGTTGCCTTGTTGGACAATTAGATAGATATTTGGGTTTTTTCAGTTTAGCTTCAACCTGGCCTCCACTTTCCTTTTCTACATACACTTTGACTTTTCTTGTTACTATTTGATTTTTAGTTTTCTAATGGAGTATAAAATGGTAAAACAAGCCCCACCCCAAATCTCAATACTATCCTTTCTATATGGAATACAAGATAATATTAATTATATCTATTTTCTTGGCTTTTTTTTTGTTTTTTTATTTCTGGCTTTTTGAGAAAAAGTATGCTGAAGTTTCGAGATGTTGGCTGTGTTGGAAGAAAGTAAATAGAGTAATATCGTATAAGTCACACTAGATAAATAGAATATTTGCTTATTAAGTACCTACAACGTTATGCACTTTTTACCTCTTTTTCCCCTCTTTTTGTCTTCCATCTTCTTGGGTTGCTTTTTGTATTTTTTCTTTGTTTTCTTTTTCTGCTACAGAATATTTACGGGGCGGCCCCTGAAATTTGAAGGCCCCAAATTTATTTTATCTCTTATTATTATGATTACGATATAATATGAATTTATATAAATAATTATTACAGTATATTTTTTTGTTATTTATTGAAGTTAGTTTATACCAATAAATGTATAAATTATGATAATTTTCTCATTCATCAATTACTATATTTAGTTTTCTTCACTTTCCAATTTTAATTTTACCCTTTTAATTATTTAGAAATTAAGATATATATCAACAACAACATACTCAATTTCTTTGACAAATCTTCTTTGAAACAACATGAACAGAAAATCATTCATACACCGATTTTTTTAGTATAATTCAATATATTATATTAGGTTATTTATAATTTATATTAGATATTTATCAATAAGTGCTACTAATTAATAGGATGAATTACAATTATAATTTAAATTGATCAGAAGGAATAAAATATTTTAGGCACTAGCAATGTTCAAAACTTAAGCTATTATGTTATGTAATTTTTTTTTCTTAGATGATATCCAAATGAAAATTTTAGCTTTGAGTTATGGACCTCAACATCTGATAATCCAACACTTTATTCTTTATGCACTTCTCTCCTCCCCCCCCCCCCCCACCCCCACCAACCCCCTTTTTTTTGAAAAAAATCGTTATTTTTTTTGTTTTAAATAATTAATTTATTATTTAGAAAACAAAATTTTATTGTTAGTGTAAAATTTTAAAAAATAAACTTAAAGGGTCTGTCAATATGATTTTGCCTTAGGTCACAAAATCTGTTGAGTCGCCCAATATTTACCTATAAAGGAGTGTTTGTCTTAAGGTTAATATTTCAATTATTTATGATAACCAAGGATTGAAGAATTTGGTCAGAAGATGAGTTGTGAATTAGCACTTTGACATGTGAGTTTGAAAATCAGTAATCAGAATTGGGTGCTTTGAAAATTTGGTTGGCGTTGTGTAAAAGAGTGGCTAAAATGGAAAGAATAAGAAAGAGACATAATCGAGAAGCCTCATCACTTAAGATTTTGTTACTTTTGCCCACGGAAAAAGCATTATGGAATACAATGATTTTATTACTCACCTTTCTTCATAACTGTGGTTGCGTGCTCCATTCACGTATTCCATTTATAAAAGAATAAAAAATAAATGAGAAAGATAAAGAATTTGGAACCGCTAAGTAAATTAAGGGGAGCAAATAAATAATTGGGAATTTTTTTTTAGAACAGAGGGGACTTGGATGCTCATGATTTTTGAAGTCCATAGATTTCATTTTTGCTATAAATTTTGTTGTTGCCCATATTGACATGTCTAACAAGACTATTTTTATTCTCGTCCGAATAATCAATTCTTCAAAACATCTATTAGACTATAGAGTGAATAATCTGATCAATGAATGTTCAATTCTTTTTTCAATGTGGAATCTATTTTATGACATTTCTTCCATTTTTTTATAGGAAAAAAAATTCAGATTTGGATCATCATTAATCATTTGGTAATACAACTTTACACTTTTTTTCTTTGGTGTGGAGAAAAGCCACTAAGCTGGCTAGCTTTTAAATAGGAAGTCACTTCAAACTATATTTTGGGTGAATTTCAAAATGAAGTCACTTCAAATACAATATATTTTATGTTCAATCGCGCGTGTCCACTACGCTCCACTTATTTATGATTTGATGCAGTAGAGCATGTGAAGGTTTTGGAAATTGAGGAAGCCACGAACTAAATTTTGGGTTTTAATGGTTGAAACATAGTGTATTTCGCGCTTTAACCTTATTATATACTGCGCAAAAGTAGGAAATAGTAATTATACATACATAAACATATACAAGCGAATTGATAAAGAAAAAAAAAACAAGTTTAAAAGAATCATTTTTATGAGAGAACTGTTGGGATTTCGGTTAAAAATGAGAATAGTCATTGTCCCACATTGGAAAAATATTGAAGAGTAGCTTGGAGGCTTGTCTATATAAGGGAACTTAAGTTATGTTTTCAAATGTACCAAACCAAATGTATTTCTAACACTTTTTGTTAGGAGAAAGTACTAAGGTTTATGTGATTGTAAGAATTTTTCACATAGTGGTCGGTTGTTGTCTTTTGACAACGGTTGTGATTTTTTTCGGGTTTTGGGTTTCCACGTTAAATTCTTGTGTTGTTTTATTTCTCATTTTTTCTCTTTACAAAAGGCGCGGAGATCTCGAGCTTTACGGGAAAGGGTCATTTCTTCTTTTTCCCAACAAGTGGTATCAGAGTGAGGTCGCCTAGCTTGAGGGGGGGAATCTTAGTATGCTCTGTGGCCGCAGCTTTGGCTGATCTTTCACATCAGAAAAGATTTTCTGGTTCAAGAAGCTTGTAGGAGGGGAAGTTGGTGCAATTGGAGTATCGAGGCTTGTGGTGAATTCTGGCGGTTAGATCTGGTAGTGTGGAGGTACATGTCTAGGTAAGCTCTAGCTAGGAAAGACTTGGTAATTAAGTGGTCGCGACCCACCTCTCTTTCCTGGGAACTTACCTGGTGTGCTGTTCACGAGCTACAGACGAGGTTCTAAGCAAGTGTTTTTCATCCACGGATATTGGTTAGCGATACGGTTACAATGGGAAGCATCAAGTTTGATATTGAGAAATTTGATGGAAGAATCATTTTTGGCTTGTGGCAAGTTCAAGTCAGGGATATATTGATTCAATCAGGTCTAAACAAGGCCCTTAAGGGAAAACCAGAAGTTCTAGCGATGATTCATCAAGCAAGAGAGATGAAGAATGGGATGATTTGGATTTGAGAGCTGCAAGTGCGATACGGTTATCATTGGCAAAGAATGTCCTTGCAAATGTGCATGGAATTGGGACGGCCAAGGAGCTATGGGGAAAGTTGGAAAAGCTGTATCAAACAAAGGGAGTCTCAAATCGGGTGTACCTGAAGGAACAATTTCATACTGCGTATGGGTGAGGGTACTAAAATCTCGGATCATTTGACTGTTCTCAATGGGATTGTCTCGAAGCTTGAAGCTATTGGGGTGAAGATAGATGAGGAGGATCAAGCCTTAAGGCTCGTCTGGTCTCTTCCTTCATCTTTTGCGCACATGAAGCCAATATTGCTCCATGGGAAGGAGCAGGTGGATCTTTCAGAAGTTATCAGCACGCTTATCTCCGAAGAAAGAAGACTCAAAGGAGATGGGAGGGATACGTCTTCTGAAGGCGTGTATATGTGCTACGGGAAACGAAAGGAAAAGAGGAACCCCATGAAGCGGAATGTTGTATGCTTGAAGTGTGGAGAGCCTGGACACATGAAGAAGGATTGTCCAGCAGGTGGAGCAGGTTCGGCTACAGGCTCCAAGTCAAGTGATGCTGTTAATATGGTCTTTGATAAGGACCCATATGACCTTATATGACCCAAAGACATGTACATCCATATGGCATGCCGCTATTTGCCATGGTGAAGGATGTGAGATTAATAGCGGAATTACACACGGGCATTGGTTTGGCAGGAATGCTAGGTGTGTGATGAAACAGTTATGTCGATAGCTGATGGACTTCCAAGGAGAGACAATAATGAGGTTGCACCATAATAATCAGCAAGGTATTTTTTCGACTTGAGCCGAAGTGGAAATTAGAATGGTTTATTCTAAGTGGCGATACGCTTTATGGTGGAGTATGACAGCTGTTCAGCAATGTGGAGTATGACGGATAGCTGCTGCTATGATCATTTTTAATCAAGGTGGAGTTTGTTGGGATTTTGCTTAAAATTAGAATAGTCATTGTCTCACATTAGAAAAATGTTGAAGAGTAGCTTGGAGGCTTGCCTATATAAGGAGGGCTTAAGTTATGTTTTCAAATGTACCAAACCATATGTATTTCTAACACTTTTTATTAGGAGAAAGTACTAAGGTTTATGTGATTGTAAGAATTTTTCACATAGTGGTCGGTTGTTGTCTTTTGACAACGGTTGTGGTTTTTTCCCGGTTTTGGGTTTCCACGTTAAATTCTTGTGTTGTTTTATTTCTTATTTTTTCTCTTTATAAAAGGGGAGGAGATCTCGAAGTTTACGGGAAAGGATCATTTCTTCTTTTTCCCAACAAGAACTTTATTGTATTTCTTATAAGCCATATCTTAGAAGACAATGGAACATGATATTAGATGTCCAAGTTCATTTCCTTGAGAATTTCATCAATATTTTTGAGATATTGTTTAGCTCAAAGTTATCATAAACTTTGCAAGTCTAAAAACAATCGAAATAAATCAAGGGCTAATCATAGCAGATCGTAATAATCAAAAGACCAAATGGAAAATGCAAGAGACAAATGTTATTTGTTTAGGAGAGGGAGAGATCTTCTATTGATAATATTGCTTTGGTCTGCCTCTCCATGGAGAGGTTCAGAGTCTTACAATGGTATTCTCTCTTTTCCTGGGAGTAGTGATGAAGAAGAAAATCGCCCCCTTCTAGGGTTCCTTCTCTTTGTATTTATAGATATAAGATGTAAGAGGGGGCAGTGATAGCCGTGACTATACCGAGATCCCAACCCTATGATGGTGTATAGGTCGTAACCTTAATAAGCGAGTCAGCCGATGATCAGGTATGACGATTAATAAGCGGTCATATGATCTGTTAACTCCGAATTAGCTTAAGTTATAATTAATTTTGTTAATTATCTCGAGGTCATATTTTGACCCATACAGATATAGTTGTTGGATATGCAAATAAAGTTTTACATTAAAGTTAATAAGGAAAAAATTATATATCATATTTGGAATATGGTATATAGAAGGTATATGAATAATATTAGGAGAATCTTTGGATAGATTTAGCTCTCGTGTCCATGAATAGCTAAGAAGCTAGCTCAATCAGAGTGATAGACGTAAAATGGGTTGGTTTACTATCTTCCCCGTCTTGGGCTATTTTACTGCCTTTATATTTAGTTGGAGATGCATACATGAGAAGTATGTGGATTTTAGTCATAAATACTTGAATGATGTGGGTAAGACATAGAGAATCTCTAGATAAATCCATGAATCTTGGTGATGGATCATGTAGTACTCCGTTGGAGAGCAAGATTTTTTAGTATACAAACAAAGTCTCATATTGAAAATTAATAGAAAAAACTATAATATAAGGTGTAAAATATTTTTAATAGTATAAAATCTTTTTGATAAACTATGTTGATTCGGCCAAAGCAATAATGGCTATCATATCATGTTAAAGGATTTCTTTGGATTGGTTTAGTTAACTCAAAATTGTCACCGTGTTAAAGATCATTAGAATAAGATGTCAACGTCAAGATCCATGTATGTTTGTTCAATAACCTTGCGTGCCAGATTGAATTAATTTACGCCCTTTTCCAACCTCATAAATGACGTTTTACATTTCAATACCACACGTGATTTGTAAAATTGTCCAATTTTTTGCTTAAACTGATTATGGAAGAATTTGATTCTTCTAAGTGTTTCTTATCCTACTATTACAGAAATAGTAAATGTGGAAAGTAAATAACACAAGTATTTTACGTACAAAATACCTGGTTCAAAAGGTGAAAAAATTACGACCTACTTTCCAGTGGGAAGTTTTCTAAACTCTCTACTAAATTGCCAAAACTGCATTGACAAAAACACTTTTGTAAGCCTAGGACTGACTTTAATCCCGTTTTAACAAACAACCTCTAACTATTGCGACAACTTCAAGTTAACTCTAACTTGAATACTCTGAGTGTTGGGTTTTTAAGGTATTTAATTAATATATTAAATACTTAAAAGATGGTGAATGGGAAATGGAGAAAAATAAAATTTTTGAGTGAAATTTCAAGTTCCCATCCTTGGCATATGGACATTGTACCATATTGGAAGAGGAAGAGATTTTTATGGGTTTATAAGCAATTGCTCTTCTTCTAGCTCTTAAAGAGTTGAGAAGAAAGCAAGCCTCTTGCCGTCGTCGTCGTCACTCGGCTCGGCTTCGAATTTGGATTGGGATTTGGTCAATTGATTGACTAATTTTTGGACCAAAGTTATTTATTAATAGTAAAATATTAACAGAAATGTGTTATTAAATATTTGTTAATAACAGAATATTAATATTAAATCCAATCCATTTTTGTAGCAGAAAATTAACTACCCATCAATTTTCCCTCTTTATTGTTGAGTAAATAGTCATTTATGTAATGACATTTATGCTATGGCCATTTTGCAGAAACATTCATTCTGAAGAGTTGCACCAATTTAGATTTCAGCCCAAATTTTGGCTATAAATACAACACTATTTTGCTCAAAATTTCACTACGCATTTCTGATTTTTCACTCCTTCTGCATACTTTTAGCATAAAAACAAAGCAAAAAGTAAGTGTGATTTTCTACTGATCTTTGTGTTCGCTGAAACACTGGCATTTGGAGTACCACTACACCAATGTGTAATTCGTTCTATCCTGGGAGGAAATAATCCATAACCTTGGGTGCTAGAAGGGATTAAATTCATTAAGGAGACACTGTGAATTTAGAGTTCTCGAATTGTTTATGATCATTTCTGTTTATGTCATTTCCGTTTATCATAATTTCTGCTTATATTTATTTATATTTCTAGAATTATTTTACAAATATAATTTAATAACAAGCTTAAGGAATTTAATATATTTCGGTATTTGTATTATTGTTTCTGGAGAGTAAAAACTTTGTGGTTTTGTACTCTATTAAAATATACGTGATTTTAACGTTGGTGTCATTATTTTACAGAAATGACTAATGGAAATGAGAACCAAGTTGTTCCAATGGTGACGGCCAATGCATCAACAAACCGAACGACACCGGCTGCTTTGGCACCGGCGGAGAAACCCAAAAGATTTTGCGGAATTGATTTCAAGCTCTTGCAGCAAAAGATGTTCTTCTATTTGACTACCTTAAGTCTTCAGAAGTTCATCAAAGAAGATGTTCATGTGCTGGCCGATGAAACTCATGATAATGAACGCTTTCTCGTGATTGAGGCGTGGAAGCATTCAGATTTGTTGTGCAATAATTATAGCCTTAGCGGGTTGGAGGATACGTTGTATAATGTCTACAGTGGCGTGGAAAAGTCAAAAGAACTGTGGAATGCGCTTGAAAAGAAATACAAAACTGAATATGCCGGGTTGAAAAAGTTCGCGGCTGCAAAGTTTTTGGACTATAAAATGGTAGATAGAAAATCTGTTATTACTCAAGTCCAAGAACTGCAAACGATTATTTACGATCTCCTTGCTGAAGGTATGAATCAAATCAATATTGATATTGAAAGTATAAATCTTAGTATTCTTAATAACGGAAATATCATTGAAGGTCTTGTCATCAATAAAGCATTCCAAGTAGCAGCAATGATTGAGAAGTTACCTCCTTTGTGGAAGGACTTCAAAAACTACTTGAAACACAAATGCAAGGAGATGTCCCTTGAAGATCTCATTGTTAGATTGAGAATTGAAGAGGACAACAAAGCTACTGAAAAAAAGAGGTTGTGGAAGTTCAACAATAATGGGAGCAAATATTATTGAAGAGAACAAGAAGAGGAAGAAAGCTTCTGGTCCGAAATACAACCCAAGTAAGAAGTGGTTCATTGAAAACTTCTACAACTGTGAAAAATCGGACACAAATCTATGGAGTGCCGTTCTCCAAAGAAAGACAAGAAGAAGGGTCAAGAAAACATGATAGAAAAACATGATGATGTTGATGACTTATGCGCCATGCTTTGCGAATGCAACTTGGTGGGCAATCCTAAAGAGTGGTGGATTGTGCTGTCTAGGAAGCTTTTGTTACTTATGCTCTTGTTGGACCCGACGAGACAATTTCCATGGGAAATGCTGCAAAGGTCAAGATTGAAGGATGTGGGAAGATTTTTCTCAAAATGACTTCCGGCAAAGTGATGACTTTGAACAATGTCCTTCATGTTCCCAAAATTAGAAAAAATTTAGTCTCTAGTGGACTTCTTGTTAAGAATGGATTTAAGTGTGTTTTTATTTCCGATAAGGTTGTAATAAGTAAGAATAAAATATTTGTAGGAAAATGTTACCTCACTGAGGGCCTTTTCAAGCTGAATGTAATAGTTGTGGAGAATAATAATAAAACTTCAGCTTCATATTTTCACCCCATAGCAAAACACAATCAATTTCATATGAAAAATGGAAAAGGAAGGAAGTCCAACTTGAATTATTTTAATGTGTGGGGATGTTTGGCAAAAGTGCAAGTTCCTAAACCCAAAAGGGTGAAAATATGACCTAAAACTGTTGATTGTATTTTCATAGGATATGCAACTAATAGTAAAGCATATCGTTTTCTGGTTCATAAATCAGAAAATTCCAACATTCATAATAATACGGTTATAGGATCAGATAGTGCTAAGTTCTTTAAAAATATATATATTTATAAAAAGAAATGCGCGTCGGTTGGTGAAGGATCTAAACAACCTCGGGAATAAACAAAAGAAAGTTCATATAACTAGGAGGATCCAAGACGTAGTAAACATCAAAGAATGTCTACTTCATTTGAACCAGATTTTGTGACTTTCTTATTGGAAAATGAGCTTCAAACATTTAAAGAACACGATGAAAGGGGGCTACCCTTCTGTACTTTAACACACGATCAATTTTGAATAATTTCTAAGAACACGATTTCAAACTGAATACTTTCAAACACACTAAGAATTCAATACTTTTAATGCGCACTCGAGTTTTTCTCTGAACTCACTCACACATATAAAGTGTTCTATCTGATTTTGGCTTGTTTGCAAAAATCCTTATTTTTTTGCTTGTCTCTTTCTGAAACTGGTATGCTTCCTATTTAAGCTTTTTCCTCAACCTTATGTGTTTATTCCATAGTTCATTCCTTGTTTGGCTTAGTGTTTATATTGTGTAGTTTTCTACAAGCTTTGCCTCTTTCTTTGTTTTTGTTCTTATATGAATCCCTACCCCTAATTCCTTTGTGTGCCTGAGCTATGGCTAAAAAACATGGCAATACTTGGTATTATTATCCATGGATATGAACTAGACCCTCTAAGTCCTAAGCTCCTTCAATTCACATCCCCCCGTTCTCTTTCTATATATGCTGAGTTAAGACTTTGGTCTAGCAGTGTCCTAATCACTCCCCAGGCTATGGTCTGACCTTCAATAGGTCATTACTCTCAATTATTTGGTTGACAGGTTGGTGAGGGGTGTGCCGGCCTACCATATGGCTGGGCATGACCGTAATAGAAGGCTTTTGAAATCTTTGTCCCGGAAGTGGTTCATCTCATGTTGTCAGACGTTAAGTCTGAATTAGGTTCCTTGGATGTAGCTGTAATTTTTGATGTAATTTCTTTCAGTTTAGTTCAGCGATCTATAATAATTTATAATAAACTCTAGGATTTAGTAAAAAGGAAGGGGGTTTTACTTTATGTATAAAGGTAGATAACATGCCTATAGGGTTTAACTTCTGATTTCGGCAACATCACATATAGATAGCATGCCTATATGGGTTTAACTTCTAATTTCTGCAACTTCACATATAGATATCATGCCTATAGGGTTAACTTCTAATTTTTTCTACAAATTCACACATGGATGTCATGTCTATAGGCTCCTGTGTTTGTGCATATATAAATGTCATTAGGCAAACAATTGTGTAGGTTTAATAATAAAGCTGCATATAGATATCATGTTCATTGGACTTCTGTTAACGTCTGAAAGGTGTTAAAATCAGTAAACGTATAGAAATCGTGCCTATAGAAAATCTAGAATATGAACTGCCTCATTCGTTTAAAGCAGTATTATCTGCTGAAACTTGTAAACCTTTCCTATAATCAGTCTACATTTTTCTTAAAATCGTAAATCTTTTCTATAATCAGTCTGCATTTTTTAAAATTCGTAAACCTTTTCTATAATTAGTCTGCATTTTTCCTGAAACTCATAAACCTTTTCTATAATCATTCTGCATCTTTCTGAAACTCAATTTTATTCTGTTAAAACTGGTAACTCTTTTTCTATAATCAGTTTGCATTCTTTTAAATCAGTAGATCCCCATGCCTAGTCTAATCTAACACATAGACAAAAAAGGGTTAGGTAATTAATCATTAGGTTAGTGTTAGACAACTGCATCCGAGCGGACCTAATGCGGGACTTCTTGTCTAAAAATATATGTTGAACCAGTCCACTTATCGCCTTAATTTAATTTAGAGTAAATCATTACATGAAAGACATGCTAAACTATATGCATTTATTTGATTTAAGGAGGCTTACTTGAGCCCTATATGTTTACTTGCTTTCTAATACTTCCATTACGTGTATTGAATGTCGCCTTAGTGTTTGGTCCTTTAAAAATTCTCAAAAATTCCCAAATTCCCTTCCCCTTTATGATTAGTAGTCCCAAAAGCCTTCGGGAATAATAGGATTGGGACGGGTATTAGCATGCGATAAGTAACAATACATTCCGTGCTTTAATACCTTAACGGGGTGGGAATGGTAGAATATGGATATGATGACTGGTGCGCTATATCAAGTGCGACCCCTCTTTTGACGAGTGTACGTCGGGTATTGCATTGATGTGATCCATATTATTTGCAAACCTAGGACCCCCTTTTCCTTATACTTTTACTCTTCTTTTAAGTTGTTCAAAACTACCTTTCTAAACTTTCTACTCCTTTTATTTTTAAATCTTTCTAGTAATATTATGTGTAAACCCCTTTACTTGAGACTTCTATTTGTTCCCTTGTTGTTTAAAGTCACAATTGTAGTATGGCTGGTAATACCCGTCCCAATTCTATCAGTCCCGAAGGCATTTGGGACTACTAATTATAAAGGGGAAGGGAATTTGGGATTTTTTGAGAGTTTTCAAAGGACAAAACACTAAGGCGACATTCAATACACGTAATGAAAGTATTAGAAAGCAAGTAAACATATAGGGCTCAAGTAAGCCTCCTTAAATCAAATAAAGGCATATAGTTTAGCATGTATTTCATATAATGATTTACTCTGGATTAAATTAAGGCGATAAGTGGACTGGTTCAACATATATTTTTAGACAAGAAGTCCGCGTTAAGTCCGCTCGGATGTAATTGTCTAAGACTAACCTAATGATTAATTACCTAACAGCTTTTTGTCTATGTGTTAGATTAGACTAGGCAGGGGGATCTACTGATTTAAAAAAATGCAAACTGATTATAGAAAAAGAGTTACCAGTTTTAACAGATTAAAATGAGTTTTAGAAAAATGCAGTCTGATTATAGAAAACGTTTATGAGTTTCAGAAAAAATGCAGACTAATTATAGAAAAGGTTTACGAATTTTAAAAAATGCAGACTGATTATAGAAAAGGTTTACGATTTTAAGAAAAATGTAGACTGATTATAGGAAAGGTTTACAAGTTTCACCAGATAATACTGCTTTAAACGAATGAGGCAGTTCATATCCTAGATTTCCTATAGGCATGATTTCTATACGTTTACTGATTTTAACACCTTTCAGACGTTAACAGAAGTCTAATGAAAATGATATCTATATGCAACTTTATTATTAAACATACACAATTTTTTTCCTAATGACATTTATATATGCACAAACGCAGGAGCCTATATACATGACATCTATGTGTAAATTTGGAGAACAATTAAAAGTTAACCCTATAGGCATGATATCTATATGTGAAGTTGCAGAAATCAGAAGTTAAACCCATATAGGGATGATATCTATATGTGATGTTGCTGAGAAGTTAAACCCTAGAGGCATGTTATCTGCCCTTTAAACATAAAGTAAACCCCCCTTCCTTTTTACTAAATCCCAGAGTTTATTATAAATTATTATAGATCAGTGAATTGAACTGAAAGAAATTACATCAGAAATTACAACTACATCCAAAGAACCTAATTCAAACTTAATGTCTAACAACATGAAATGAACCACTTTCGGGACTAAGATTTCAAAAGCCTTCTATTATGGTCATGCACATCCATATGGTAGGTCGGCACAAGCCTGACCAACCTGTCAACCAAACATTGAGAGTAAGGACCTATTAACGGTCAGACCATGGTCTGGGGAGTGATTAGGACACTGATAGACCAAAGTCTCAAAACATTTCGCGTTCACCCCTTATTTACCAATTATCAACAAGTCGATTGGATATTAATTGTAGTATGGACGGTAACCATACTAGTGGATCTAGAGGGGTGCCTAACATCTTCCACTCGAGATAATTTCTAGCCCTTACCCAAACCCTGGTTTCTTCAACTAAAATGCTCCTTAAAAGTGTCCTAGTGCACTATAATCATTAGGTGGCGACTCTCCAAACTCTTAAAAAAATCCAACTCTCGAAAGAGAATAGAGTTGTCCTCCCAAATGTAGATAGCCTTGTTCAAAGTCCACCGGGTTTCCTTGAAACCCAAATGGACACCACTATATTGTGTGCATTTATTTGGAAAACTAAGTGTTTTTTATGCTAATTATTGGTTTAATTAGTCGAATGTGGTGGAGTAAGGGCCTAACACTTTATTTTGCAGAAATGAGGCACGAAGTCCTCAGATTTGGCATAGAACCAACATTTAAACAAGGATGCTAAATTGGTGGAAAGACTTCCACTCCAGTGATAAGACGCTCGTCTGCAATTACTTAGGGAATTTGCCGTCTCTTCTAGAGATCCTGCCTTACAACAAAATCATAGAGACTACAAATTTGGGGTAGTGACAGGTTCGTGTTCCACTTCGGGGACCTTGAAATGACTGTTGGAAACACGTTCTCAAGGCATTATACTAAACGTGTGTTCATATTTGTAGGTTTTGATGAATGACAAACTATGCGCAAATTGAGATATGATGCGGTCCAAGCACAAGCGCGAAATTGATATATAACAAGATTCAAGCACAAGACAAAGATCGAGATTAAGTTTTATATGAGTCGGTATTTAATTGTGATCTTGATCCGACAACTTAAACTCAAGACTTGGCTTCTCTCGTAAAAATACTTTTAACGAATCATGCATATTTAATTTAGAGCAAAATGATTTTAAATAATGCATATTTACTTTTGTCAAAATAATTTTTAAACACGCCTCTAAAATCTGGACTAAGATAATCGATTATGTACTTATGATAATCGATTATGTTTAAGTCAGCTGCTTGACAATCAATTGTGAACTAATGACAATCGATTATGTTAAGGCAGTGAGCATCAGATTTTTCAAATCAGCATGACAATTGATTATGAACCTTATGACAATCGATTGTGATGAGGCAGTGTCCATCAAAGTTTTTCAAAGCTCAAAATAATCGATTGTGAAGCTAATGACAATCGATTGTGAAGAGACAGTGTCCATCAGATTTTTCAAAGTCACAAAATAATTGATTGTGAACTTATGACAATCGATTGTGTTGAGGCAGTGTCTTCCAGACTTTTTCAAAGTTATTAAATAATCGATTGTGAACTTATGACAATCGATTGTCAAGAGGCAGTGTCTAAATTGATTTTTCAAGACTGATATATAATCGATTGTTAACTTAGTATAATCGATTGTATAACTGACCGTTGCCAAAATATTTTCAAATACCGTCAGGTCATCGATTATTGATTTCCTATAATCGATTGTTTTAATTAAAATCTGGAAAGGATTTTTTGAATGTTGCTGAGTAATCGATTGTAGATTGTTGACAATCGATTGTTTTACGTAAAATCTGGAAAGGATTTTTTGAACGTTGCCGGTAATCGATTATTGATCTTATATAATCGATTGTTATGCGTAAAATCTGGGATTGATTTTTGGAAGAACTGGCAAATAATCGATTGTGGTAACTTGACAATCGATTGTCACTGAGTAATTTCAGCAACTCTTAGTTGGCAATTAGGCAACGGTAATACAAGGTTTTTCAACTATAAATACTGCTTCAATTCAGTCTTTTAAGCACAACAACATGCAACAACTGATCATACAATTGCAAAATCTTGCATACTTTATTGCTTATCATTTTATATTCATTACATAAGCTTTTGAGAGCCAAATTCTTGTCAAAAGTTGTTGCGATCTTGAGCGTATTCTTTTTACTCGTATCTACTCTTAAAGGAGTGTCTTGTTTGAGTGCTAAGTGTTTTTTGTACACTTGAAGGGAAGTGTTAGTCCCTTGTGTTGTAAGAAGGAACTTGTGTTTCCTTGGTTGAAGTCTTGGAGTGTTGTATCTCCGAGCAAAGGTTGTTGAGGCTTGTGTCCTCAAGTTGTAACGGTTTGTTAAGCACCCGTAAGCTTAACAAGTTAGTGGAAATCTCGAGAGAGTCTCTCGGGGACTGGACTAGCCACGGGTTGTGGTGAACCAGGATATATATGTGCGTTTGTTCTAATTTATTTACTTATCGCACTTATTTATTTCCTGCAATTATTAAATTCCGCAAGTTTACGCTAATTTTATTAAAACGCTATTCACCCCCCCCTCTAGCGTTAAGCGTATTATCTAACAATTGGTATCAGAGCCCAACTCTCTGAAGACTTAACCATTTGAGAGAAACATCCATGGCTTCTACTCGTGATTGTTTTGCAGGAATAGGTGAAGGTCACTTCAACTTGTTGCCTCCAATATTTGATGGAAGCAATTACTCATATTGGAAAGATCGGATGAAAATCTTCATCACAGCCAACAACTTTTATCTATGGCAATTCAACAAGCATGGTGAACAAATGACAACAAAAGTTGGGAAAGCAAAGGTAAGCGAATACAACACCAAGGCAATCAATATTTTGTATAGCGCCTTGAATCAGGAAGATTATCAGAAAATTTCCCAATACAAATCTGCCAAAGAGATGTGGGATAAGCTTGAGGAAATATTCGAAAGCACACCTCAAAAAGCGGACAGCTCATGTGATGAATCGACTGGCCGATGTCTCATGGCAAACGAAGAAGAAGAGGTAAGTACTTCTAATTCTCACTCACTTGAAGAAATGCAAATTGCGTATAATAAATTATATAGTGAGTTTGTTGATGCTTCCAAGACTATTAAAGATCTGCAGAAAACTCTTTCGTTGCAAGAAACAGATTTTCAAAACCAACTCTCTATGAAAGAAAAGGATTTGAAAAAACTGATTTTAGAAAATGAGAAGTTGAAAGAGGAAAACAAGTTTTTCGGCAAGAGAAGCGCCGACAAGCCCGAGAGCTCTAGTAAACATTGTACTTCTTGCATGCATCTCAAAAATGAAGTAGAAAGGCTTAAGGGCACCTTAGATAAGTTTAATTCTTCTCACAAAAATTGAACGAGGTTCTTGTAAATTTGAAGTCAACCAAGCATGGCATAGGTTTTAAGAATGAGCCTAAAGAAAAAGTTGAAGCCAACCCCCAACCACCTAAGGCTCAACCTAGGATTAATAAAATGAATGTTTATCCTAGAGATCACAATTCTAGAACCAACATGCATGTTAGATCAAACACTAGGAGAAACATTGAACATTCTAGGAGACCTAGAAATGACTTTCCACCTAGAAATAACTACTCTAGACATGATGCATATTCTAGGCCAAACACTAGAAGGAATTGTGAACCTTTTAGAACACCTAGAAATGACTTCCAACCTAGAAACAACTACTCTAGAAATAATGCATATCCTAGAACAAATGATAGGAGAAATGATTTTCATGATTTGCGCAATAGTTATATTGTCATGAATAGAGCAAATGATTTTCGTCCGTCGAATTACTATCAACCTAGAAGGATGCATAATCCTAACGTGACTTGTCATTATTGTAGACGAGTTGGACATATTGCTCCTGCTTGTTTTACACGACATAGACATATCACTCAATCGCATCACTATGATATGCCTAACCCCCAAGGACCCAAAATGGCATGGGTACCAAAAGATCATTAATCTGTTTTGCAGGTGTGCTTGAAAGACTACAATATTGTAGTAGATGCACCAAGCACAATACCGTATGGCATCAAAAGGGAAATGACGGTTAGTTACCATATTTTCGTTACATGTGAATGATTGATACATCCTAGTTAGCATTCGATATTAATTATTTTTGTTAATTGATGTCTTGATAGCCTTTAATTCAAACAACAATCGATTTCAACTATGGTTCGACCGATTCATGCTACTTGGTTGATAAAATCATAATTATACAAACCAGTATGTGATACGTTTATTGATATATATTTGCTCTTCATTCATGATTTAATAAACGACAACATTTTACTATGGTTTGCGAAAACTAGCAATTAGCTTTGTTGATTCATATGTTGAAAACTTGTTGTTAAATAACAATTGGTGTCAATTAATTTTTTATTGATCCTTGTTAGTTATCTTTTGATAAAGATTCTAATTGTGGATAAGTGTTAACAATTAGTATCCTCTTGATAATTATATCTTTTGGTCTGAATAATGGTTGGCATATTTTTCAAAATTTGATTTACGGTTTCAATAAAATAATATTTGATACATTTGTTATGTTTTCCAATAAATGATTTTATCATTTTATAACAATTGATATATCTATGTTTTGTTGGTATGTCTTGATAAATTTCTTGCAATCCTCATATTGCATACTCCTCGTTGTCTTCCCTATCTTATTGTGACCTTTTGAAAATGTCGAAAAAGAGGAAGTGTTTAGGCAAGTTACTTCAAGTAAAGGGGAATGCCTTTACATTCTAGTTTGCCTCATTTGAGGGGGAATTTCTCATTAAGGAGAAATAGATTGCATGAATTTTATTGATGATATTATCTTGATGACATTATTGTTGTATTTCAAAATAACTTTCTATGTTGGCAATGTTATTTTTTTTAAAACTATGTTGATAACTTTTATGATATTAATATTTTACATTCCAAAACATGTTGAAAATGATATTGTATTTCAGAAAATATTTTTATTATTTTGGAGCAACTAATGAGTGTTATGCAAGGAATCTGTAAATCGCATTTGAGATGTCAATGATAGACAAGCTTAATTTCTTCTTGGAGCTACAAGTTAAGCAAATGAAAGAAAGAACTTTCATTTGTCAAACTAAATGTGGCAAGGAGTTGCTGAATCAATTTGAAAAGAGCAACACCAAAGCAATGGTCATCTCAATGAATTCATATGACCATCATGACAGAAATGTGAAAGGTAAGAAGAGCAATACCAAGAATTACAAAGGTATGATCGTTCCTCACTTTACCTTATTGCTAGTAGACTTGATATAATATTTAGCGTTCATTGATGTGCTAAATATAAATCATGTCCTAATGAAGTATCTAATTCGGTCAAACGTTGATCTAAATGCATACATTTTAGGTTGCATTTATATTTTGAATATTACTGATTTAAGCGTCGGAGACGCGTATTTTCTTTTGCAGGTATCGCCCTAAAAGCAGGGGGAATTATAAAGAAATGGCATAGAACAATCGATTGTTACAGCAAATAATCGATTATTTTACTGTGCGGACAATCGATTAGCAAGTATCACTAATCGATTATTTATATTTGATGCCTATTATGCATTTGTGTTTAATAATCGATTTTTTAACTGTATAATCGAATACCGTCTCAGCCATTCAGTACTGCTTTCCTAAAACAATCGATTGTTTCATAAATATAATCGATTATTTTCGAGTCTGAAAATCACCATGCTCACTGTATTACAACAATCGATTATCATAATCCAACAATCGATTATTTTTTGTCAGAAATTCAAATATTTGTTACCGTTTGGGCCCTGCAATCGATTTTGTGTCAGTTTCGAGTTCAAGTCAAAATCTGCTCAAGAATCGATTATTTCGTGTCAACAATCGATTGTCTAACGGTCAGTGCAATTTATTTTTACCGTTTCTGACTGTTTTGGCTCATAAATTTCTGCAGATTTTCATCATAAATGAAATGCCATTCTTCCCATTATAAATAGGCATCATAAGTCTTCAATTTTATTCACTCAAGCATCAATCTTTGCTCCCAAACTTTCAAAAAAATCTTCCAAGTTTCTTACAAAGTTCATTACTACTTTTTGAAAATGTCGGGCACACACTTTAAACGTTCCCGTTCAGGTAGACAAGGTGCATCTTCTTCTGCTCCTCCACCTCCAACTTTCCCTTATCAAGATGGGTCTATTTTACAATTCAATACTGAAACCGAGCTTACTAGATTTTTGACAAAATTCGTAAAACGTGACATTCTTCCTCCTCGCTTTTCAACAAGCAAGTATCTTGAATCATATGCCCCTGCTGCAAACATGCTTAAGGAATGTCAACTTCTTGACTTCTTATATCTTACCTATCCTTATATTAATCCTCCATTGATTCAAGCGTTTTACTCAAACCTTCATGAGGATGACGATGGTGAGCTTGTGTCAAATATTAATGGTGTTCAAATTCTTTTGTCCAATGAAAACTTGCATTCCATTGCCCATCTTCCTCGACGTGGCGAAAACATTACTCGCTACATTAGAGAGACTGGCGCCTTATTTGATGAGAAAACTCTCCTAAACCAAATAGGTCTTAATCTTATGATCCTAATCTATCTACTCGTCGCCCTACTATCACGGGAATGCTCCCCGAGTATCGTTTGATTTTCTATTTCATCACCCGAGTCCTCAAGCCTCGGAAGTATAATCATACCACTCTTTCCCAAGAGGACGCTAAGCTCATGCATGCCATTATAATCGGAGCTCACATCAATTGGTGTAAGTTCGTCAAAATTCACATGCGTGATGCAATAGGAGATGATAGACCTCTTCCCTATGCCCTCCTTATTATGAATTTTCTTGAAGCTTCCGGATTTAACACTTCCATCGGTCCTCTCAAAAAGAGCACCAAGAAGTGGGAAATTTCAGAATCCTCCTTTCCCCATGACGGCGATCATGTAGCTCCTGCTCCTCCTCCAACTCGTCGATCGCGTCAGCCTCAAGAACCTTCTCTTCAATCCATTTCCGACCAAATTGCTTCATTGACCACCTTTGTCGGTCAATTGACACATGAGATCCATGGATATTTTGACCATGTTCATTATCCATATGCCGGTCTTGTTCCCTATGAAGCAATGCCGGATGATGAGGCGGGAAATGATGATGAATAATTTCTTTGTTTATTTTTCCATTTTATTGTTCTATGTTTTATTGTTCCCGTTATGTAACCGTTTTTTTAAATAAACAAGTTTTTTGATTATTCTATATTTTTTTTGCTAATGGAAAAAGGGGGAAGATAACGGGTATGCACTCTCACTCAATACTTATCGGCATAAATTGATGGGGAATTCATATATTGAGGGGGAACAAATTGCATATCGATATACTTGTTGCATATCTTTACTTGTCTTGAATCGTCATTATGAATTGCCTAATATGCATATCTCGCTTAAAGTTTGCTATTATCAAAAAGGGGGAAATTGTTGGAAACACGTTCTCAAGGCATTATACTAAACGTGTGTTCATATTTGTAGGTTTTGATGAATGACAAACTATGCGCAAATTGACATATGATGCGGTCCAAGCACTAGCGCGAAATTGATATATAACAAGATTCAAGCACAAGACAAAGATCGAGATAAAGTTTTATATGAGTCGGTATTTAATTGTGATCTTGATCCGACAACTTAAACTCAAGACTTGGCTTCTCTCGTAAAAATACTTTTAACAAATCATGCATATTTAATTTAGAGCAAAATGATTTTAAATAATGCATATTTACTTTTGTCAAAATAATTTTTAAACACGCCTCTAAAATCTGGACTAAGATAATCGATTATGTACTTATGATAATCGATTATGTTTAAGTCAGCTGCTTGACAATCGATTGTGAACTAATGACAATCGATTGTGTTAAGGCAGTGAGCATCAGATTTTTCAAATCTACATGACAATCGATTGTGAACCTTATGACAATCGATTGTGATGAGGCAGTGTCCATCAAAGTTTTTCAAAGCTCAAAATAATCGATTGTGAAGCTAATGACAATCGATTGTGAAGAGACAGTGTCCATCAGATTTTTCAAAGTCACAAATTAATCGATTGTGAACTTATGACAATCGATTGTGTTGAGCCAGTGTCTTCCAGAATTTTTCAAAGTTATTAAATAACCGATTGTGAACTTATGACAATCGATTGTCAAGAGGCAGTATCTAAATTGATTTTTCAAGACTGATATATAATCGATTGTTAACTTAGTATAATCGATTGTATAACTGACCGTTGCCAAAATATTTTCAAATACCGTCAGGTAATCGATTATTGATTTCCTATAATCGATTGTTTTAATTAAAATCTGGAAAGGATTTTTTGAACGTTGCTGAGTAATCGATTGTAGATTGTTGACAATCGATTGTTTTACGTAAAATCTGGAAAGGATTTTTTGAACGTTGCCGGTAATCGATTATTGATCTTATATAATCGATTGTTATGCGTAAAATCTGGGATTGATTTTTGGAAGAACTGGCAAACAATCGATTGTGGTAACTTGACAATCGATTGTCACTGAGTAATTTCAGCAACTCTTAATTGGCAATTAGGCAACGGTAATACAAGGGTTTTCAACTATAAATACAGCTTCAATTCAGTCTTTTAAGCACAACAACATACAACAACTGATCATACAATTGCTAAAGCTTGCATACTTTATTGCTTATCATTTTATATTCATTACATAAGCTTTTGAGAGCCAAATTCTTGTCAAAAGTTGTTGCGATCTTGAGCGTATTCTTTTTACTCGTATCTACTCTTAAAGGAGTGTCTTGTTTGAGTGCTAAGTATTTTTTGTACACTTGAAGGGAAGTGTTAGTCCCTTGTGTTGTAAGAAGGAACTTGTGTTTCCTTGGTTGAAGTCTTGGAGTGTTGTATCTCCGAGCAACGGTTGTTGAGGCTTGTGTCCTCAAGTTGTAACGGTTTGTTAAGCACCCGTAAGCTTAACAAGTTAGTGGAAATCTCGAGAGAGTCTCTCGGGGACTGGACTAGCCACGGGTTGTGGTGAACCAGGATATATCGGTGCGTTTGTTCTAATTTATTTACTTATAGCACTTATTTATTTCCTGCAATTATTAAATTCCGCAAGTTTACGCTAATTTTATTAAAACGCTATTCACCCCCCCTCTAGCGTTAAGCGTATTATCTAACAATGACTCCTTTGCTCGAAGATATAGGAGGTTTAGCTGGTATTCCTCGGAGACTTCGGGTTTGCTTATGCCAGAAAATCGCAAGGGTAGGGGTTTTCTTAAGATGATGGGACTGAAGAAGAATCCTGACTTAACCTGTTTGAAAGACTCTTACATCCCATTCGACTATCTGTACGAGAGGTACGACCATAGAAAGTCATATCAGAGCTACTCAGATGAATTTGCCCTTACCTCGTTAGGGCATATCCACAAGAGGGTCTTTATTTTTATATTCTTCTTTTTGGGAATGATAGTATTCCCTATGAAGAAGGCTATGATCCACACCAGACTGACCATGGTAACCTAGACGTTGATGGAAGGAATTGGTGGGCAGCCTTTCAGGATAGTACATATGATCATTGCTGAGATATACTGAGCCATGGAAAACTGTCACCAAGGGGCCAACCATTTTGAGGGTTGCAACCTATTACTTCAGTTCTGACTCATGGAGCACCTACAGAAAGGTGAATACCGACAAGAGATCCTACGTAGAGATTAGGATGATCACATCGCCTTCCACCAGCCGAAGCATATGAGTTATATGCCTAACATGTTCTCTTAGCCAGATGACTCTAGAAGATTGGTAGAGTTGTTTGAAAATCTGAAAGAAGACCAAGTACAGTGGATGTTCGAGTGGTTCCCTACGGAAGAATTTATTGTTCGATCCCGAGACGCACCATTTCTTATACTCATTGGTCTGAGGGGAACTTATCCCTATGTCCCCTTCCGAGTCATGAGACAGGCAAGAAGAAAACAAGTCATACCAAGGGTCGAAAAAATGAATCACCTCAGGGCTGACTTCCAGGACGATGATAGCCCTCACAAGTTCCAAGCTCAGCACGTATGGAACTACAAATTGATTTTGGGGAAGTATTCTATTGATCCAGACAAGTATCATGTCGGCTGTGCACAACACTATTCAGGTTGGTTAGAAGATAATCACAATGGTTTGGGTCAGCCCAGGTTCATACGAGACCACAGGGTTATTGACGAAAAGGCCGAAGCATGGGCTAAGTACAACCAACTATGCAAAAGAATTCGAAAATGCGAAAGAGAGCATCGGGAAATACAAGAAGCCCATCAGAAGTTGATCGAAGAATGGAAATATATGGCTGTCAATGACGACAAGCGACTAGGGAGCGAGGTCTAGTGGAGCTGGAAAAGGATTGAAGAATGTGAAAATGCTTAAGGAAATGCAGGCGGACATATAGCCCGAGCCTATTTACTACTAGGACTACGCGAGCAGGTGAAACTGTTCGAGGGAGATAAAGATGACGAATCTGGGGAAGGTCCTTCTAAGATCAAATAGTTAGGAGTCTTTTTTATTTTGCTTTAATGGTGTAATAAGGCGAATGGCCACTAGTGACACTTTACTTTCTGTTATTTAGTGTCATTTTTGGATTCGTCTTATTTTATCATTAAAATAAGGCATTTAGCATTATAAGTTCTCCAAAACTATTTGTTGCTAGGCGTACCTCAGGCACAACAAGGCACCCAAATTAGAATGTGATTTATATTCTTGCACAATGTGTTTAAATATTGCAATATTTTTCTTCTCATAATCTGCACTAACTTATTACCTTTTTGTTTTTCTTTTATGTTATTCCCCTCCCCAAAGGTTAGTTCGTGCATTCTGGTATCATCATAATATATTACGAGATCCAAAGGCCGTCCACCTCCTCCTCCTCTAAGTCCTATCAGAAATAAGAACAAGACTAAAATAGACGACGTAAACAACATCAGAAAGGAGAACTCTGGTAAACAGACAGAGGCTATACAGGGTTTCCAAATCTCTAAGGAGAATTCCACCAAACATGAGCAGAAAGTATTGAAGTTATGAAAAGAGCGGGATCAAGTTCGGAACTTGTCCAACTTGTCATTCTCCCTTACCACTCCCAATATCACCTTTCCCAACACCCAAAATCCCGCACCTCCACAGAACACCCCACAACCACCGAAACAACCCGCTCATACTCAATACTGCAGCACATTCTACATTCCTAACAACACTCCATTACTATCCCTGAGCCGTTGAACACCACAAATTATCCTATCCACGACACTCCCATCTATGTGGAAACTGTACACCACTACACTCAACCAATTTCAAATGCACCTGAGTCTAATGTCACACCCCCTTTTTAAAAAAAACTCTCACTAAAACCTCTTAAATTAAGAAAAAGATTTAGTAAAGCTTGAAAAGGGTTTTCAATTTTGAAAGAGACAAAAATTTGTTTCAAAAGGAAAATAACTCAGAGTCGCCACCTGGCATTTGATTTTAGTGTTCCAGGTCACCATTTTTTTTTTCTTAAATGATTTTTCATTTAAAATATTTCAGACTCTAAAATCAAGTCCACACCATAGATTCCGTTAAGGGGTTCATTTGATTCAGGGAGAAGGTGTTAGGAACTCCCTGAATCCCGTGAAGGTCACAATTGCGTACTCGATGTAGTTGGCTTTTAGAATATTCAAATTGAGGTAAAACACATAGGAATAAAATAAACACACAACAGGCTCGAGGTCGTCTCCACCTAATAAAAGAAACATAAAAAGAAAAATAATAAAAAGTAAATCCTAAGCTAACCTACACAATACTTCATCCACGGTGTAGTTGCGACCTCCGTTACATTCACTTAGGGGCATACCCCTGAGATAAAATATATACAAACCCCTCGGGGTATTCCCCGGATAAATTTAACTAAGGGAACGATCTCTTGCCTCAAAAATAAAAATAAAATAAATAAACCTAAGATTTCTCTACCTGGGTGTGGTCGGCCTAAACATGCTCGTAGCGATTATACAATAAATAAAATAAAGTGACGAGATCTTTTCAATCCAATTTCTTCTCATTAAATCCCAACACAAGCTAGTCTACGAAAAACTCAGATCATGCTCAATTCTTAATTTCGTCTTCTTTCAAACACATAGAGTTTCAAGTGATGAAAAATCTAATAAAAATGAAAAACATTACGTGCGTTTGTTAATCAAAGAAATTTCAAATAGTAACAAATTGTCTGTTTAATTTAAACAGCTAAACTTGACCACTAAGATAGAAATGAGTCCATTCAGTGGTCAAACGTGAAAGAATTCATTGAATCACACCAAACAAAGCATTATATATTTGTAAAATTAAAAGGAGCAAATAGATAGGGTAAGAATGGACCTCGGATGGGATTTTTAATTACAGTGAAAGTGATACGATCAAAAGCAGGGACCGAAAAACTTCAGCAGCGCCGAAAACTCAAACGGTAATTGACGAATAGAAACACCTCGACTCTCCGAACCTCAGTTGATTTCCATTTCTCTTGTTTTTTTAGCCAAATCCGAAATTGAAAACAAGAATGAAAAGAAATTTGCTGGCAATTTTCGAACCCAGAAGATATCCTTTCTCGTTTCTTTGTGTCTATATGTGTCTTAATGTTGGAGACTTGCTGGATTTTGTTGTAAGGGAATTGGTAGGTTAGTTTTGAGGAAATGGGTGGTCTGTGTGAATGAGATGGAGTCGTCGAGTGGTAGTGAGCAGCAGCAGATGGGTTTGGTTGTTTGCCGGCAGATTTCTGGCAGGTTAGAAGTTGGGGTGGCGGCTGTGAGTTAAGGGAAATGAGGCTTGGTTGAACGAGATGGGTTGCATCTGGTCTTCGACGGGTGGTGTTGGAGGAAGGGCTAGAGCGGGTGTGGTGATTTCCGGTGAGCTGCTTGGGTTCAAGATGGCTGGGGGTTGGTTCTCTTGTCTATGGTTCCAGGTTCTCTCCTTGTAGTCTTATACTCTATGTATTAAGGTCAAGAAGAAGAGTTAGGGTTTTTAGGATTGGGCTCAATTATTTTTGGACTCAAATTCAATAGGCTAGACCTTCTAAAGTGAGATGAAAATAAATTCTTCTAATAAATATATAGTAAGTTAAAACTACAATTCACTCACATTTACGAAAATAAAAATAAATAGCAAAATACTATTAGAATACTAGTAATTGACTTAAAAGATAGAAGATAAAATTGAAAGTATTTTTTTTTTTTGAATTTTATGTTCTACTATTAGACTAAAAGTGAAAAAAGGCTAAATCCTAATAAAATAAAAATAAGTAAATAGTTTTTTAAAAATACTACTTTTAAAAGTTCCGCGAGTCAAAAATTACGTGATTACAGCTGTCCATCTTTGCTCGTAAACACGAAGAGTTTTTGGAGCAAAGAAAAATAAGCAACGTAATTGATTTATGACCCGACGCTTATTCAAAAGAAAATAAAGATGGCTAAAAAGATTGTGAGCCCTGGTATTTGAGCTGCCTACATATCCTTGGGTGTAAAGGAATCAGGCCACGTGTAGTTTAGAAGCGAACGTGATGATGGAGTGTACCGAGGTGGAGAGCTGGTCAAGGTGCCGTCGAGATTTCGATCCACGGTCCTGTTATTACATCAAAATTAGAAAATGAACAAGACTAAATAAACTTGTTAACTATGAGTTACAAGATTCATATCTATATTTTTTCTGAAGAATCTTGGGTCTTGAATGGTTCTTCATGCAGACTTTAGATTTGAACTTTGATGCTTGCTAGCTGCAGGTGCCAGTTCATTCTTCTTGAGCTTTTTCGGATCGAGACAAGACATACCATGAGCAACCCACCTCTTGTCTCGGCTTCTGCATTTTGGATTCAGTTCCTTCCTCTTTTTTTCATTATTCCTTTTTTCTTTTTTTTTTTTCTCTTTTTTTGGATTGAGACCACTTATGTTGGTCACCTACGATTGTTGACTCGCATTCTGACCGCGAGCTTCTGCTTCTTCTAGTCGAATGGAATTTTCAAATGACTTCCCTTATTCTTCAGGTGGGTGCCTGCTACTAACTTGAAACTTAAACTGATTCTGAAATAAACTCTTAAATGTCTTCCCTCATTTTCAGGTGGGTGTATGCAACCAAAAACAAAAGAAACAAAATATTCTGCCCTGGTTTGCACTAAGAAAATCGGTGAGTTGTTCTCAAAATTGTAAACATACTTATGCTACTGATGCAATAATGAGAGTAAAACTAAAGACTTGACTAGGATGTGCTTCACCCGTGAGTAGAACCAAGAATATTTGACTAGCAAGTTCATCAAACTAGGTCTTCTATCTTAGAAGAAAGATTCATTAGACTAAGATATCGATGCAAGGAGAAACTTCATTAGATTAATTCCTCTTTATTTCTTCTTCTTCTTTTTTTATCTTAGCAGAAAGATTCATCAGACTAGGATTTTGATCATTGGAGAAAATTCATCAGACTAGGTTTCTTATCTTAGGAGAAAGATTCATCAGACTAAGCTTTTGATCCTAGGAGAAAATTCGTCTGACTAGGTCTTCTATCTTAGGAGAAAAATTCGTTAGACTATGATTTTGATCCTAGGGAAAATTCATCAGACTAGGTCTTCTATCATAGGAGAAAGGTTCATCAGACAAAGATTTTGATCCTAGAAGAAAATTCATCAGACTAGGTCTTCTATCTTAGGAGAAAAATTCATCAGACTAAAATTTTGATCCTAGGAGAAAATTCATCAGACTAGCTTCCCTTTTTGTTATCTTAGGAGAAATATTCATCAAACTAAGATTTTGATCCTATGAGAAAGTTCATCAGATTAGGTTTCTTATCTTAGGAAAAAGATTCATCAGACTAAGATATTTTTATCCTAGGAGAAAATTCATCATACTAGGTCCTTTTTTTTGTTATCTTAAGAGAAAGATTCATCAGACTAAGATTTTGATCCTAGGAGAAAATTCATCAGACTAGGTCTTCTATCTTAGGAGAAGGTTCATCAGACTAATATTTTGATTCTACGAGAAAATTCATCAGACTAGGTCCCTTTTTTCTCTATCTTAGGAGAAGATTCATCAGACTAAGATTTCGATCCTAGAGAAAATTCATTAGACTAGGTCTTCTCTCTTAAGAGAAAGGTTCATCATACTAGTATTTTGATTGTAGGAGAAAATTCATCAGACTAGGTCTCTTTTTTTTTTTTTTGCTATCTTAGGAAAAAGATTATCAGACTAAGATTTTTATCTTAGGAGAAAATTCATCAGACTAGGTCTCTTATCTTAGGAGAAAGATTCATCCGACTAAGATTTTGATCCTAGGAGGAAATTCATCAGACTAGGTCTTTTTGTATATTAGGAGAAAGATTCATCATACTAAGATCTCTGTCTTAGGAGAAAGATTCATCAGACTAAGATTTTGATCCTAGGAGAAAATTCGTCAGACTAGGTCTTCAATCTTAGGAGAAAGATTCATCAGACTAAGATTTTAATTGAGAGGAAAATCCATCAGACTAGGACTTTTATCCTAGGAGGAAAAATGTAAAGAGTGGTGGAAACATTTGCATACTAGCAAGAGAGATAAAAGTAAAGATTTCAGAAACTTTCCTTTGTCAACTTTTCTTCTCCTTTTATTTCTTTTCCTTTTTTTCTATATTTTTTATTTCTTACGCGGCTTTGTTCCTGTTT
The DNA here is from genome assembly GCA_034376525.1 of Nicotiana benthamiana. Lineage (NCBI taxonomy): Eukaryota > Viridiplantae > Streptophyta > Magnoliopsida > Solanales > Solanaceae > Nicotiana > Nicotiana benthamiana. The sequence goes on along the minus strand of CM067339.1, from coordinate 40,466,055 downwards.
TAAACAAAGAAAACATGTGAGTTTAAAACATGGTGGTTAGTTTGTGGCCTTGACATTTAATGGGACTGCTTCTGCACTTGCCAAGATAACTTTGATTTCAATTTGGAAGACCTTGTATGTTATCGACTACCCATTTTCTTTTGACCCGTATCACAAAAAAACGCATCTGTTCCACTCGATCTCAATATCCTCTATCTAGTGCATTTTGCTCATGAATTGATATTATCAAACCTTTGCATTTCAAATGAATTCCAAAACATGTTGATTTTTACCAACTCGGTGTGCACACCACTTTTCCATGACTTATGCCAGTTTGATATGCCAGCTAAATATATTTTGTGCAATTGGAAAGCTGGTAATAAATTTTGAAGTAATTTCTCACTTGACCAAATAGACTCATGAATGGACTCAAACAAAACAAGATGAAAAAAATAAGGAACAAGGAAAAAGGGATGATACCTAACCAAAAAAACACAAAATAGAAACTCATCGGATGTGGATACTAACTCCAATGACCATGACATGCACCTTTGGATTAAGTGGCCTAATCTCTCAAGCAAGTCTAATATTTAACTATTGTTGTACCTCTTCGCTGTGAAACTGGGCTTCAGCGCTTCAATTTTCCCATCTGATCCACAATTGTCAATCGACTTGTAGTGCCTTAAAGGGTTTTCACCATCAAGCCTCTCTCATTTTGTTCTTTTTCTCAACTCACCATCGCCTTGCGGTGCCTATGAGGGTTTTCACCGATACGACTCTCTCATTTTATCATTTTCTCTTTTTATGTTGAGAACAAAGTATTACCCATGATGCAAGAATATTAGACTTTTTCCACACACTTGATTTGGCATCCTCAAAGAGTGGTTAGAAGGTCTTTCTTTGGACCGTAATGTAGTCTTTTGGATAGAATTGGAAAGAAAGGGGTGGCATGAAGGCTCAAAATAATTTAAGATAAAAGGATTAAAAATTACAACTTTTGGAATCTGATATATTTTGAAAAATTAAAACGTCTTCCCCAGTTTCTCGAAGTTTGGGGGATTATTTTTTGTTTGCTCTTTTTATGGGGTTTCTAAGAAAATCTGCCCCAGTATTGATTTCGGAGAATTATGAAATATTTTATTTGGTGCGACCGAACCGTGAGGGTGCTTACGTATCTTAAGGTGACAAGAATCAGGTCAAACATAGTTCAAAAGACAAAGTTGTTTTTTTTTCTTTTCCTTTTCTTTTTTTTTCAACTTCTTTTTTTTCTTCCTTTTTTTATTTTTCTCTTTTCCTTCTTTTTCTCTCTCTTTTTTCTTTTTTTTTCCTTTTCTCTTTTTCTTTTTATTTTCTACTTTATAACTCTATTTCTGATTTCAAAATAGGGGTATGAAAACAAAAATTATGGCTCAAAATGGGTAGCAAAGGATAAAAGTGTTTGGGTAGCAGAATGAAATGCCTTCGTCATACCAAACTTTAAAAATGCCAAGTACAAACATGCATTTGAAGATAAGCAAACAAATCATACATAGTATCTATTGATGGCATCAACACAAACGAAAAGTACCAGTAGACAATACCTTTGTCTCAATGAATGAACCTTGCCAGTTCGAAGCAGACTTAACTCAACCTTATCTTGATGTGGAAGAATGCATTTCAGCACTGACTGATTTACCTCAAACTGCTTGAGAGGCATTTCCTTGTTATATGCTCTTATCAGCTTCTTGATTTCCCAGACTTACTACCTCGGCTTCACTTAACTCAAGCTTCAGTTTATCTCAGAATGCGTGAATCTTTAATTGCTTCCTCAAACACATCCTTTTATCATATTCAAATTGTACTATTGCTTCATGATTATACTAACTTTAAAGACCAGGCTGAGAATTATCCATGCATGACATGTCACTAGAATTAGCATGAAAAGAACTATAAAAGGAAAAATGACCTAAAGAAAACTGACTAGAATTAACAGAAAATAGGATATTGCATTAGACATATGATGAAAAAGATTTGAGCAAAACAAGAAAAATAGACATGAGTTACAACGCTAGAACAATTCTAATTAAAACTAGATGAGTTACTACAACTAAATGAACTAGACAAAATGAGAAGAGTTTGAATCACAAGACAATGTTCGGATTACAACCCTAAAATAACCCGGACAAACAGAGATGACAAAAAAATAAACTACCAAAACTCCTCCCTAGATAGCTAAGAAAGGAGCATATTTCCAATTACCAAGCCGACATCTTAGCCACTAGGCTGCACATCAAAAGTTGTTGGGACCTTCACTAATTTGAATATCATTAACTTCAGTCAGCAAGTTACCAAGAGGATCCTCATACTCAGTGTTACCATGCATCATTCCCACAAAGTGTGCATCACCATGTGCAAGTAAAGGATTCTGAGAAAGATTTTAGGTGTCAGTGTCCTGGACCACAATTATCCCTTCCTGAATCATTCTTTCCATCTCTCCTTTTAAATCTCGACAACTTTCGACATTGTGCCCGTGGGCATTGGAATGGTGTTCACACCTTTAGAAGGATCAAAGCTTCTTGCACGTTTGTCCACATGATTCGGGGGAATACGTGCAATCAGGTCATACTGATTTAGTTTCTCAAACAAGCTTGCGTGTGACTCTCATATCGGTGTAAAATCATCTTTCAACTGTTTTTACCTCTACACCCCTGGCTTGGATGTGGATTATGGGGCACTTGAAAATTTTGTGGAGGCTGTAGGAGATTTTTCGGTGTTGGCACTCGCCTTCTGGGGTGGCCCAGTGGTTGAACAAATGACTGGACGTTGTTTAGAGGATAATACTGAGGTAGATTATGTGGAGCTTGGGGATAGATTTGGAGTTAGGGTCGGGGTCGAGGCTGAGTATATTGGTGAGGTGGACCCGTTGGGCCATGTCGTGATCCTGAGACAACCATGGCAACAACATCATGTTTTTTCTGACCCGGAAAGCTTCCGATGTCGTTCTTAATTGGCTTTGTTGTGGCTTTCAAGACAGAATAGCTCATGATCTTGCTTGACTTCAATCCCTCTTCTACCATTTCTCACATCTTTACCACATCGTTGAAAGGCTTGCCAATGGCTGAGATCAGATGTCCATAATAAGTGGGCTCCAGGGCTTGAAGAAAGTATTTAACCATCTCGTCTTCTTCCATCGGAGGATTGACTTGTGCAGCTTGCTCCCTCCATCGGAATCCATATTCTCTAAAGCTTTCACTGGGCTTCTTTTCTACCTTGGTCAGAGACAGGCGATCCGGGACAATGTCTATGTTGTATTAAAATGCCGAGCAAAGGCTTTAGCCAAATCTTCCCATGTGCACCACCTGCTGGTGTCCTGGCAGGTGTACCATTCTAGAGCTGCCCCATTCAGACTCTGGCAGAAATATGCCATCAGTAATACGTCTTTTCCCCCAACGCCTCTCATCTTACTGCAAAAACCTCTCAAATGAGCTACAGGATCCCCATGTCCATCATACAAGTTAAACTTGGGCATCTTGAACCCGACGGGCAATTGGACATTAGGGAACAAACATATATACTTATAAGCAACACTCACCTGGCTTCCTAACCCTTGCATGTTTCTCAATGATTGCTCCAGACTCTTTACCTTCTTAAATATCTCGTCCTGCTCCATGTTCTTGGGCGGTTTCTCAATTTCCACATAAGGCTCAAGATGGGAAGTGTAGGAATAAGGATCCGGGACATTGAAAGTGGGTTCCGGGGCACAATATCGGGTATCTGGAGCTGGGAATGCGATTGTTTTGGCTGGTGGAACATGAAAAGTTTTGGATGAAGTGCCAAGGTAATTTTGATAAGGGGTAAAGCATGGTGTGTGTTGTGGCGAGAGATCAACGGTATTGGGCATCTGGGTTTGTGAGTGGCGGGATAGTTGCAGTGTTTTCAGTGTAGTTATTGGGGAATGAAGGTGGAGGATGCCCCCTGATCCAAGACTGATACATTTATGCCATCTGTTGTTTCAACCTTTGGACCTCCTCCTTCAATTCATATTCCGACCCTACAATCTCCCTCGATGGGTCAACAACTCTCTTATCCAAGTTTTTGCTAGCCATGGTTTCCTTACTTTTTGATCTTGTGTTGTATGGACAAATTACCAAAGTGCCACAAACTAACCAGCCTCTGTTGTAATGAAAGTAACAAAGAGGAGCAAAACAAAGCCAACAGGTTAGCGTTAAAGCATTTATCAGATTGAAATATCACATTGCGTGCAATGCCTCTAGCAACAATCAACGATTCCAGGATGGCTTCGAGGGTCACAAGGTCATTTGGCATCATCCCAATTTTGTTCACTTCTTGCCCCTTTTCCTCTTCATTTTTCTATTTAACCCTCCTTGGTTTTTCATTTTCTTTCCTCCCTTTTCTTTTGATTACCATTCTTTCCTTTCCACTAATTTCTTAAATCCCACAATTTCATTCTCTTTTTTTTCTTTTTTCTTTTTTTCTTTTTAATGCTTCGATCAAACCCTATGTAGGTTGACTACGTATCATGTCCCTCATAAATTAGATCAAGTGTAGTTCATGAAAAAAAATAATAGACAAACAAACTAAAAATAAAAATCTTTTTGGGATTTTTCATATATTACCCTTTTTTGGTTTTTCAAAATACAGAATAAGAAGAATGCTAACAAAAGACTAGACAAACTCTTAAACCACCTAAAAGACTCAAAAACATTCTCAAAATATAAAAAGACTCATCAAGTAGCTCCTGAATGCAGTGGTCATGGGGTATCAACCATTCTCGAGTTGTGGTAAATGAATCCATACCTGAATGAGAAAAACAAAGCCAAATAGATTAAATGACTCGAGACACTATGTGAGATCGCACCTCCTATTGGACACATGTAAGACAAGATTGAGCTATTTTTTTGAAAACTAACCTATATGGCCCAGAGTGGCTATTAATGCAAACTCAAGAAAATTGACCTCATGTACATAGAAACTGACTAACTAAGACTTTTATGGATTCAAACTCCCAATATCATGGTCCAAAAATTAATTTGCAGAAATAAGCCATTTCACAAAAACGGCCGATATGGCCAGAAGTGGCTAAAGATGCAAACTCAAAAAGGCAGTCCCTAAAGTAACATGACACGTAGTTATGGACTCTAGATCCTAAGACACGGGTTATTGAACCACTTTTGCGAAAATGACCCCATTTTGCAACAATGGCCGATATGGCCACAAGTGGCTTGACATGCAAGATTTAGCTAAGACCCCACAAAGCCAAGAACTTAAGACTAGGAAGACCGAACCCTATGTGGGTTGCCTACGTATCTCGCCCCGAAAGACGGGAATCAAGATCGCGTAGTTCGGGAAGATGCAACTAATTTGAAAAAGCTATATTTTTGTTTTGTTTTTTTTTTTTCTGAAAAACGATGGAAAATATAAAAATCTTTTTGCATTTTCTTTTTTTCTCCTTTTTTTTTTGAATTTTTGGAAAAGGATGAAAAATGTAAAATCATTTTGGATTTTCTATTTTCAATTTTTCTCTTCTTTTTTGAAAAATAATGGAAAAATAACATCTTTTTGGATTTTTTTATTTTTTTTAATTTTTAGAAAACTGTAAAAGAAAAATGCGAGCGGACCCTACTTGCTTCATTTTTTTACTCTTATTTCTTAAATATCGGTCCGCTAAATGACCTTTTTACCTTCAAAGATGCAATATTTATCACATAGGATGACTAAATGTCTTTTTGGGCCACGGGCCCATTTTGACAAAATTTGGACAAGCTCCCTATAAAGGGACACAGTACCTGGAACCAACCCCTACTAGGTGTAAATGATATCATACAAATAAAAATAACCTGAAGGCTGACCTAAGTTTGGGGTTCACTAACAAGGAAATTCGGGGAAGCGTATGGTCGATGGTGGCTGCTTGAGCTTTCAACCCACTCCATACGTCCGACGCTCCCCTCTCCCCTAAATTAGGGGTGACTCAACAAAGAGTTCGTGCACGCGACACGTGCTCCTAGACTTGTTGCAGAAAGAAGACTCATGCTTATGCAAATGATGGCAATTTATAAAGCAGTAACACACAAAAAAAACACATGTAAACAAGTTAGCAACTAGCAAATAATAAAAGACATAAATAAAATATAAATCAAATAAAGCAAAGAAAACATATAAAAGCTTCAACCAAACATCCTAAAAGCCAACCAGATCAAATACTAGCTCCAACCTACAAGTCCCCAGCAAAGTCGCCAGAGATGTCACACCCCATTTTAAAATAACTCTCACTAAAACCTCTTAAATTAATAAAAAGATTTAGTAAAGCTTGAAAAAGGTTTTCAATTTGAAAGTGACAAAATTTTGTTTCAAAAGGTAAATAACTCAGAGTCGCCACCTGACATTTGATTTCAGTGTGCCAGGTCACCATTTTGTTTTTCTTAAATGATTTTTCCTTTTAAAATATTTCAGACTCTAAAATCAAGTCCACACCAGAGATTAAGGTAAGGGGGTTCATTTGACTCGGGGAGAAAGTGTTAGGAACTCCCCAAATCCCGTAAAGGTCACGGTTGCGTACTCAATCTAGTTGGCTTTTAGAATATTCAAATTGCGGTAAAACACATACGAATAAAATAAACACACAAAAGGCTCCAGGTTGTCTCCACCTAATAAAAGAAACATAAAAATAAAAATAATAAAAAGTAAATCCTAAGCTAACCTACACAATACTTCCTCCACGGTGTAGTTGCGCCTCCGTTACATTCACTTCGAGACATACCCCTGAGATAAAATATATACAAACCCTTCGGGGCATTCCCCAGATAAATTTAACTAAGGGAACAACCTCTTGCCTCAAAATAAAAATAAAAATAAATAAACCTAAGATATCCCTACTCGAATGTGGTCGGCCTAAGCATGCTCCCGGCGATTATACAATAAATAAAATAAAGTGGCGAGATCATTTTCAATCCAATTTCTTCTCATTAAATCCCAACACAAGATAGTCTACGAACAACTCAGATCATGCTCAATTCTTAATTTCCTCTTCTTTCAAACACATTGAGTTTCAAGTGATGAAAAATCTAATAAAAATGTAAAACATCACGTGCTTTTGTTAATCAAAGAAATTTCAAATAGTAACAGATTGTCTGTTTAATTTAAACAACTAAACTTGAGCACTAAGATAGAAATGAGTCCATTCAGTGGTCAAACATGAAAGAATTCATTGAATCACACCAAACAAAGCATTACACATTTGTAAAATTAAAAGGAGAAAATAGATAGGGGAAGAATGGACCTCGGATGGGATTTTTAATTAAAGTGAAAGTGACACGATCAAAAGCCAGGACCAGAAAACTTCAGCGGCGCAGAAAACTCAAACGGGAATTGACGAACAGAAACACCTCGAGTCAAAGCTCCGAACCTCGGTTGATTTCCATTTATCTTGTTTTTTAGCCAAATCCGAAATTGAAAACAAGAATGAAAAGAAATTTGGTGGAAATTTTCGAACCGAGAAGATGTCCTTTCTCGTTTACTTGTGTCTATATGTGTGTTAATGTTGGAGACTTGCTGGATTTTGTGGTGAGGGAATTGGTTGGTTAATATTGATGAAATGGGTGGTTTGTGCGAAGAGATGGAGTCGTCAAGTGGCAGTGAGCAGAAGCAAATGGGTTTGGTTGTCCGCCGGCGGATTTCCGGAAGGTTAGAGGCTGGGCCGGCGGCTGTGAGTTTATGGAAATAAGGCTTGGATGGACGAGATATGTTGTAGCTGGTGGTCGATGGGTGGTGTTGGAGGAAGGGCTAGTGCTGGGATGGTGATTTCCGACGAGCTGCTTGGGTTCAAGATGGTTGGCGGTTGTCTATGGTTCCCAGGGTTTTCTCCTTGTAGTCTTATAATCTATGTATTAAGTTGAAGAAGAATAGTTAGGGTTGCTAGCTCAATTATTTTTGGGCTCAAATTTTATGGGCTAGACCTCTTAAAATGAGATGAAAATAAATTCTTCTAATTAAAATATAGTAAGTTAAAATTAGAATTCACTCACATTTACGAAAATAAAAATAATCAGCAAAATACTATTAGAATACTAGTAATTGACTTAATAGAACGATAGAAGATAAAATTGAAAATATTTTGGTATTTTATGTTCTACTATTAGACTTAAAGTGAAAAAAATAGGCTAAATCCTAATAAAATAAAAATAAGTAAATATTTTTTTAAAAATATTACTTTTAAAAGTTGGGCGGGTCAAAAATTACGTGATTACATCTGATGAAAAAGACTCTCTTATTAGGAACTTGTCCATGGAGCTCAAGAAGTTGACCAGCCAAGTCTAGGGCATTGAAGGAAAAAAAGATATTGAGGGGTTGAATTATGAGGACCTTTGCATTCATCCAGATGTTGAACTCTCAGAGGGGTACAAACCTCCCAAGTTCGAAATGTTCGATGACGCAGGAGATCCCAGGGTTCATTTGAGGACATATTGTGACAAACTAGTCGGAGTCGGGAAAGATGAGAAGATCCATGTGAATCTCATTTTGAGGAGTCTGAAAGGAGATGTTTTATCTTGGTACATCATCAAAGACCCCAAGAAGTGGACAAGCTGGGTAGGTATGGCGTGAGATTTCATGGATAGGGTTCGATTTAATACAGAGAATGCACCGAATGTATTCTACATCCATAATTTGAAGAAGAAACCTACCGAGACATTCCGCGAGTATGCTACTCGTTGGAGATCACAGGCTGCTAAGGTTAGGCCGGCCTTAGAAAAGGAACAGATGAATAGATTCTTCGTATGGGCTCAGGATCCACAATATTATGAGAGGTTGATGTTGATCGAGGGCCAGAAATTCTCCGATATCATCAAGCTGGGGGAAAGAATTGAGGAGGCATTAAGAATGGTATGGTTAATCTTGAAGAGTTGCAGGCCACCAACAAGGCTGTACAGTTTGGTGGAACGTCCAAGAAGAAGGATGTGAGTGTCGTGATGGTCACATAGAGAACTAAATCACCAATAAAATACCACACTTTACATATTAGCCTATCCCAAATTACCAAGCAACCACACCTTCTTACCAAAATCCAAAACCCATTTACCATTCATCTCCACCTCCCACATATCAACCCACTTCACACAATTACTCTCAACTTGCACCTGTCCACCAAGCTTATAATCCCCAACTCTCTCACTACCAAGCACCTCGCACTCGTTAAAAGTTTCCTAGACCTAGACAAAATTTTGACCATAGACCTCCCAGGCAATATTAAGACATAGCTGAAACAATTGACCAGATGTACGAAAGACTTAAAGCTGCAAGTTACGTCACCTATATCCCTTCCATAACTCCAGAAAATCCTTCCTATTGGGTCAACCCTAACAAGACCTGTGCGTACCATTTCGGTATGAAGGGACATACCATTGACGAGTGCTGCTTATTGAAATACAAGATTCAAACCTTAATCTACAATAAGGTCAACGGAGCAAAAGAGCCTGCTCCTAATGTTCGCAACAATCCTCTGCATGACCACAACGGTGGAGGCATTCACACTATCAAGATTGAAGATGACTGAGATTTCATGGGGTCGATATGATTGATTGATGAGGATGATAAGACGAAGACCAACAGTCACACTTAACCCGATTATTATCCAGACCCAGCCTTCCGGGGGCGATAAAGTAAACATGTCTATACCACTCGAGTTTGAAGCACCTTCTTCTACAAAGGTGCCCAGACCAATTGATGTTGCGTTTGGAGTTCTGAAAGCACCTGCACCTTTTTAAGTTATTGTGTTTCCACCAAGGGTACCTATTCCTTTAGCAATGTCAGATGTAATACCATTCCACTTAAATGCTACCATGGGATTACACAAATGAGGCTAAGAGGAAAGGGACTAAAATTTGAGAAGCAATTGTTGCGCAGGGTATGACCAGAATAGAAAGAGTTCGCACTCCAGAAAACCTAGCTGATCCAGTAAGCAAGCTTCTAGATGGCCTGTTGAAACTGGGCCTCATGATCTTTGGAGGAATATACAGGCAAATGAATACCCAGTCGTTGAACAGCTGAACAAAACACGGTCACAGATCTAAATCTTAGCTCTTCTACAGAGCTCCCACGCACACAAGAATTCCTTGATGAAGATACTAAGTGAGGCATATGTGCCCAGCAACATAACTGGACGAGAAATGGCGAACATGGTAGGGCAAGTACTGGAAAGCCACAAAATCACCTTCCATGAAGATTTGCTTCCACCGAAAGGGCTAAGTCACAACAAGGCACTACACATCATCGTGCAATATGAGGATTACTTCATCACTAGAGTCCTGATCGATGAAGGCTCTAGCCTTAACATATGTCCATTGATAACTCTCAGAACATTAGGAAAGAGCCTGCACGAGATTAAAGATGGGTCCATCAACGTTAAAGTCTTAGATGGGTCCCAAAGGTGCACTATTGGGGACACCAGTTTATGCCTGCAGATGGGACAAACTTGGTTCGACGTTGACTTCCAAGTTATAGACGTCCCAGCATCTTACAACTTGTTATTAGGATGGCCTTGGATTCATGTCGTCGGAGATGTAGCATCAACCCTGCACCATGCAGTGAAGTTCGATTGAATTCACTAAGAGGTGATTATTCATGGCGGTAGTTGCAACCCGATATACAATCGCCAGACCATCCCAATGATTGGAGAAAGAAGGAGAATAGGCAGAGAAACCTACATTCACATCGAATGGGTCAACGTTGTGGACAAAGACAAATGGTGGGACAACAAGATTGAAAGTATCCTGAATTGGTGTGGATATGAGCCTGGAAAGGGACTTGGAAAAAACCTCCAAGGAATTGCCAAACCCATCAAGCTGAAGAAATATGGTACTACCTTTGGTTTGGGGTATGAGTACACCCTGAAGGAGTTCGATGACTTGTCGCCACCATGGCGCGGTCCCTACTACCCTCTAGAGCATCCTATACCTCGCCTTTCCAACCATCAGATACTATATATGGGTCAGAGGAAGATGAAGCATTGGTAGCTATGAAGAATCTATTTCTGGAGGACGATGATATGGACTGCTACGTAATTTTTTAGAAGGAAGGGGAGGAAGGCCCTTACATACAAGCTGTGAGTCGAGGAGAACACTTCAGCAATTGGTCAATCAGAACCACCAGGGCCTGAAAGCTTCGGGGTAGCAAGGCTAAACAAATGCACCATCCATCACATTTTACTTCTTCTAGTTGATTTACTTTCCATATTTTCTTTAATTTCGAAAAAGAGTTCCAATGTTCTTAAACAGTTATGAAGTTTTAATTAAAGCATTTCAATTTTCTCATATATCTCGCTCTTATTATTTTCTCTATTATTTACTTTATTTACACAACATTACTATAACTTATTTTGATGATGAACTGATGATTGTGACTTGCAATGAGACAATGAAACAAAAGGATATATATTTAGAATGGGATGATATACCAGAAGAAGTCATCAGAAAAGTTGAGGATTTTGAGAATAGGCCTTTGTCTAACTTGGACGAAATTGAAGTCATCAGAAAAGTTGAGGATTTTGAGACTTAGTGTTAAATGGAAAGCGATTATTGGTCAGGCTTGCCTAACTTTAGGGTTGGGCACCACCACGACCGGGTTGGGGTCGTGATAATTCTGAGGATGACTCTTTTATAGTCATTAAGTGCATCCTTCAGAAGCACAAACCCGGTAAACTGGGGTAGAATTTTGAGGAGGACCCTCAAAATTCCGGAGCAAGCAAGGTTGCAATGTCTTGAACCACGTTGCAGTCGCTGGTTCATTAAAAAAAATTATTTTCTACTATATACTTATGTTATACTTACCGAATCAGGCATAACAATCATTTGAATGGTTGTCGTTTAGCAACGCTGCAGCAATGATGCACGACGTCATGAGCCATGGGAACATTATCTTGCATAAGGCTACTTATCTGCCTTCCGATGTTAAGTTCTACCTCCATCCTGCATAAGGTTACTTCTCTGCCTTCAGGGACTAAACACTGTCTCCATTCTGTATGGCTGAAATATCTCCACTTTATTTTTTGTACGGCTACAATATTGCCACCGGGTTTAAATTTTTTTCGGCTTAAAGATCGCCATCCTTTTCACTCATCGGCTGAAAGATTGCCACCTTCTCCTGGGCTGAAAGATCGCCAACTTATTAAAAGGCGTCATAGTTTGGAGGCACCATCTGCGTAGCCCGAGAATCACATTTCATGGCCTGGGAATCTTTATTTATGCTCTTCATGGCTTAGGACATCATAGTCTGAGGACGTCATCCTAACAGTTCAAGGACAGCGTTCATGGTCCAACGAGAATTTGCATCATATTTTCATTACGCACAATATGCGCCACATTGCTTACTTGTAGTTACATTGGCTAGCCAATGGCCGTCTCAGCAGGAGTGATCCCACTCCAGTTTCCGTAAGCCTATCTGACTCCAAACACCTTTTCAAATGTTAGCATCTCGTCCGTTCTTTTTGAAAATCCATCGGCACATTCTGTCAATGGTTCCTGAACAACATACGGCCTGATTCCTATAAAACCAGGGATATGTAAGCAGCTCAGAAGCCAGAGCTCGGTCAATGTTCTTTTCAATCGCCGATCCAGTCAAACTTGGTCATCGTGTCTTTACCTGACAACTCTTTCGTCCTCCTCGGGTAAAGAGTGGCAGTTGTTGATACCCAATTTTTCCCTATGTAATTTTGTAAGCAAAATACTTCCAAATATCATATGTATATATAAGCACACCAAAGGGTTTTGGCATTTTTAATGATTTTTAAGCCAATTTATTGGATATATTTATACCATAAAATCAAAAAATTATTCCCTAAATTATCATTTTGGTGGAAAAAATATTTTTATTCTCATATTTACACCAAAATATGGCTAATTTATTTTTTTGCATAATTTTACAAACTTACTTAGTATTTTTAAAAATAAATTGCACATAATTGCAAAATTAGCCTCTATTAAGATTTAATTGTAATTATTTTTTTAAAATTGACTCCAATATTTTTAATTTGATAATTATATATTATTAATCATTTTAGCATATTTGATTTATTTTCAAAAATTATTTTGCTATTTTTTATAAATTAAACAAGGGAGAAGTAGCTATTTAAATGCAAGACCCAATTCCATTTCAATTATAGCCAAACGGGCACCCCAATTCAACCCCAATTTCAGTCCCCAAATTCCAAATTTAGCCGACCCAATACCCAATCACCCGAATCGGCCCGTGTCCCCTTTGATCTAAGCGATTGATCATTTTGATCAACGGCTCGGGCTCGCCCTTACCCTTTAATTCTAAACGATCCCAACACTATCCCCATTTTCTCAAACCCACCGCCTTTGGCTTCTCTCTTCTCTCTCGAACACTCTCACCCCCCCCCAAACCCTAATAGCTGCCTACCCCATTTTTAACCACAAATCACTGGAATCCATGGCTAATCTAGCCATGGACGACCTCTGCTCACCATCTACTTCTCCCGCACGCCTTCTCACTGGAGGTTCGAGGCTAGACTTCGAGTATTTTCATCCAGACCTTTGTCGATTCAATATTCTTTGGACATTTCCGGCTTTGCTCCGGAACTCTTTAGCCTCCTAAGCCTGGATTCGACCTTATCAACTAAGATCCGCTCTCGTGACCTTCAAGCCTCTCTCGACCTTTAGGGTTATCAGAAGCCCTAGGCTATTCAAGGTTCCTTTTCATTTTATTCTTTCATATCTGCGCTAGATCTATGCTATTTGTGATGTTCTAGAGCTTTTCCCCAATTTTCCTTTTTTTTTTTCCAAAACTGTTTGAATCCGATTTAGGGTTTTTGGAAGATTTTCTTTAAAGGTTTTCTGATTCTTTTGCTCTCTTACTTGTGTCTATGCTTTCTTGTTTATATCTTAAGTTTGTTCTCTCATTTCTTTACCTGATTGCTACAGAGATTCTCTCTATTCTTTGTTCACATGCTAGTCTAGGTTTGATTCTCATTCTTTGCTGTATGTGTTCAAAATCATGCTTTAATTTTGGTTCTGAGTTCTTTTAAACTCGGAATTTCTGTATTCTTGCTTGTGTATGACTGCCTATCTCTGTGGTTCCGAATGGCTTCTCATCTCTGATTCTATGAGAAACCTTAAATTTTGGGGGATTTTCCTTCGAGGGCATTAGGGTTTCACTCTGAAACCCTAGGTTTACAGGCACAACAATCCTGTAATCAAACTCGAAGTCCTACTTGCCTTTGGATCTAAGATTTCTCATTGTAAGGCTCCTCTTTGTTCTGAACTGCATGCTTATATATAAACTCCCCTTTCAAAGATTTATAATTTGAAATCCCTTTAATCAGGCTGAGTGATTTGTCACTGATTTCTTTTATTGAATCTCTTTTACCTTTGTGATGTTTTCCTTAAATAATTACTCTTGTTCCCTCTATGATTTTTTACCAATGTTTGAATTATTTATTTCCTTAATTAATTTAGGTTTTGTGATTCTGCAGATCCTTTGACTGATTTTCAAACTTACACTTTATTTTTCACACTAGTGTACCCCCTTCCTTATATATCAATTTTGTATATGACATTATTTATGCACTATATGGGTTCTTTACCCTAATCCCTAAGTAAATTGATTCTTTCTTCCTTATTCTAGCATGACTAGTCGTTTGAACTAGACCACTTAATTAAAGGAGTCTAGTTGTCGTGATTGATGCTAATTGATTGAATTTCTATAATTGTGCACTCTTTGCCTACTTCACTTGTTTCCAGAAAACTATTTAAAGGGCTTATCCCTCCCTTTTTAAAATATAAGATAATCAGTCGAGAACAAATACTCTCTCTGTCTCACAAATGCACCGACTAGTTATGTGCACTACTTCTCTTTTCTTTCTTAAATACTTTAAGTTTTCTCAAAACCTTCGAGTGTTCTGCTGAAATCTTGAGTTGACTTTCTCTGTGTTGTTGCTGCAAGTGCTTTATTTCTCTTTTTCTATTACTTTGCAACTGGTATGTCTATCATATTTTAAATACTACTCTCCTCCTATGTGTTTTATATTTCAGTTTTGTTTTGAACTTCCTGTTTGCTCCTTTTCTGCAATGCTTATGTCAACCCCTTTACCCCCTTATACCCATTATGTGTGAGTTATCGTTCACGGCATGACAATATTCTAATATTGTTTTCCATGTCTCTGGGCTAGATTCTTTGAATCCCAAATTCAATCAGTCCCCATTCCCTTTCCCTTTTATGTGTTTTGGAGCCGTAGACTTGGGTCTGAAAATGTTCTAATCACTATCCAAACTCTGGTCTGACCTCCAAAGGTCTGCTCATAATTTGTTTGATCAAGCAGGTGGTCAGGGGTGTGTCAGAGCACTAAGATAGAAATGAGTCCATTCAGTGGTCAAACATGAAAGAATTCATTGAATCACACCAAACAAAGCATTACACATTTGTAAAATTAAAAGGAGAAAATAGATAGGGGAAGAATGGACCTCGGATGGGATTTTTAATTAAAGTGAAAGTGACACGATCAAAAGCCAGGACCAGAAAACTTCAGCGGCGCAGAAAACTCAAACGGGAATTGACGAACAGAAACACCTCGAGTCAAAGCTCCGAACCTCGGTTGATTTCCATTTATCTTGTTTTTAGCCAAATCCGAAATTGAAAACAAGAATGAAAAGAAATTTGGTGGAAATTTTCGAACCCAGAAGATGTCCTTTCTCGTTTACTTGTGTCTATATGTGTGTTAATGTTGGAGACTTGCTGGATTTTGTGGTGAGGGAATTGGTTGGTTAATATTGATGAAATGGGTGGTTTGTGCGAAGAGATGGAGTCGTCAAGTGGCAGTGAGCAGAAGCAAATGGGTTTGGTTGTCCGCCGGCGGATTTCCGGAAGGTTAGAGGCTGGGCCGGCGGCTGTGAGTTTATGGAAATAAGGCTTGGATGGACGAGATATGTTGTAGCTGGTGGTCGATGGGTGGTGTTGGAGGAAGGGCTAGTGCTGGGATGGTGATTTCCGACGAGCTGCTTGGGTTCAAGATGGTTGGCGGTTGTCTATGGTTCCCAGGGTTTTCTCCTTGTAGTCTTATAATCTATGTATTAAGTTGAAGAAGAATAGTTAGGGTTGCTAGCTCAATTATTTTTGGGCTCAAATTTTATGGGCTAGACCTCTTAAAATGAGATGAAAATAAATTCTTCTAATTAAAATATAGTAAGTTAAAATTAGAATTCACTCACATTTACGAAAATAAAAATAATCAGCAAAATACTATTAGAATACTAGTAATTGACTTAATAGAACGATAGAAGATAAAATTGAAAATATTTTGGTATTTTATGTTCTACTATTAGACTTAAAGTGAAAAAAATAGGCTAAATCCTAATAAAATAAAAATAAGTAAATATTTTTTTAAAAATATTACTTTTAAAAGTTGGGCGGGTCAAAAATTACGTGATTACATCTGATGAAAAAGACTCTCTTATTAGGAACTTGTCCATGGAGCTCAAGAAGTTGACCAGCCAACTCTAGGGCATTGAAGGAAAAAAAGATATTGAGGGGTTGAATTATGAGGACCTTTGCATTCATCCAGATGTTGAACTCTCAGAGGGGTACAAACCTCCCAAGTTCGAAATGTTCGATGACGCAGGAGATCCCAGGGTTCATTTGAGGACATATTGTGACAAACTAGTCGGAGTCGGGAAAGATGAGAAGATTCATGTGAATCTCATTTTGAGGAGTCTGAAAGGAGATGTTTTATCTTGGTACATCATCAAAGACCCCAAGAAGTGGACAAGCCGGGTAGGTATGGCGTGAGATTTCATGGATAGGGTTCGATTTAATACAGAGAATGCACCGAATGTATTCTACATCCATAATTTGAAGAAGAAACCTACCGAGACATTCCGCGAGTATGCTACTCGTTGGAGATCACAGGCTGCTAAGGTTAGGCCGGCCTTAGAAAAGGAACAGATGAATAGATTCTTCGTATGGGCTCAGGATCCACAATATTATGAGAGGTTGATGTTGATCGAGGGCCAGAAATTCTCCGATATCATCAAGCTGGGGGAAAGAATTGAGGAGGCATTAAGAATGGTATGGTTAATCTTGAAGAGTTGCAGGCCACCAACAAGGCTGTACAGTTTGGTGGAACGTCCAAGAAGAAGGATGTGAGTGTCGTGATGGTCGCATAGAGAACTAAATCACCAATAAAATACCACACTTTACATATTAGCCTATCCCAAATTACCAAGCAACCACACCTTCTTACCAAAATCCAAAACCCATTTACCATTCATCTCCACCTCCCACATATCAACCCACTTCACACAATTACTCTCAACTTGCACCTGTCCACCAAGCTTATAATCCCCAACTCTCTCACTACCAAGCACCTCGCACTCGTTAAAAGTTTCCTAGACCTAGACAAAATTTTGACCATAGACCTCCCAGGCAATATTAAGACATAGCTGAAACAATTGACCAGATGTACGAAAGACTTAAAGCTGCAAGTTACGTCACCTATATCCCTTCCATAACTCCAGAAAATCCTTCCTATTGGGTCAACCCTAACAAGACCTGTGCGTACCATTTCGGTATGAAGGGACATACCATTGACGAGTGCTGCTTATTGAAATACAAGATTCAAACCTTAATCTACAATAAGGTCAACGGAGCAAAAGAGCCTGCTCCTAATGTTCGCAACAATCCTCTGCATGACCACAACGGTGGAGGCATTCACACTATCAAGATTGAAGATGACTGAGATTTCATGGGGTCGATATGATTGATTGATGAGGATGATAAGACGAAGACCAACAGTCACACTTAACCCGATTATTATCCAGACCCAGCCTTCCGGGGGCGATAAAGTAAACATGTCTATACCACTCGAGTTTGAAGCACCTTCTTCTACAAAGGTGCCCAGACCAATTGATGTTGCGTTTGGAGTTCTGAAAGCACCTGCACCTTTTTAAGTTATTGTGTTTCCACCAAGGGTACCTATTCCTTTAGCAATGTCAGATGTAATACCATTCCACTTAAATGCTACCATGGGATTACACAAATGAGGCTAAGAGGAAAGGGACTAAAATTTGAGAAGCAATTGTTGCGCAGGGTATGACCAGAATAGAAAGAGTTCGCACTCCAGAAAACCTAGCTGATCCAGTAAGCAAGCTTCTAGATGGCCTGTTGAAACTGGGCCTCATGATCTTTGGAGGAATATACAGGCAAATGAATACCCAGTCGTTGAACAGCTGAACAAAACACGGTCACAGATCTAAATCTTAGCTCTTCTACAGAGCTCCCACGCACACAAGAATTCCTTGATGAAGATACTAAGTGAGGCATATGTGCCCAGCAACATAACTGGACGAGAAATGGCGAACATGGTAGGGCAAGTACTGGAAA
Source organism: Nicotiana benthamiana (assembly GCA_034376525.1). Classification (NCBI taxonomy): domain Eukaryota; kingdom Viridiplantae; phylum Streptophyta; class Magnoliopsida; order Solanales; family Solanaceae; genus Nicotiana; species Nicotiana benthamiana. The sequence continues at coordinate 40,447,692 of CM067339.1, read as the reverse complement.
GCCACAAAATCACCTTCCATGAAGATTTGCTTCCACCGAAAGGGCTAAGTCACAACAAGGCACTACACATCATCGTGCAATATGAGGATTACTTCATCACTAGAGTCCTGATCGATGAAGGCTCTAGCCTTAACATATGTCCATTGATAACTCTCAGAACATTAGGAAAGAGCCTGCACGAGATTAAAGATGGGTCCATCAACGTTAAAGTCTTAGATGGGTCCCAAAGGTGCACTATTGGGGACACCAGTTTATGCCTGCAGATGGGACAAACTTGGTTCGACGTTGACTTCCAAGTTATAGACGTCCCAGCATCTTACAACTTGTTATTAGGATGGCCTTGGATTCATGTCGTCGGAGATGTAGCATCAACCCTGCACCATGCAGTGAAGTTCGATTGAATTCACTAAGAGGTGATTATTCATGGCGGTAGTTGCAACCCGATATACAATCGCCAGACCATCCCAATGATTGGAGAAAGAAGGAGAATAGGCAGAGAAACCTACATTCACATCGAATGGGTCAACGTTGTGGACAAAGACAAATGGTGGGACAACAAGATTGAAAGTATCCTGAATTGGTGTGGATATGAGCCTGGAAAGGGACTTGGAAAAAACCTCCAAGGAATTGCCAAACCCATCAAGCTGAAGAAATATGGTACTACCTTTGGTTTGGGGTATGAGTACACCCTGAAGGAGTTCGATGACTTGTCGCCACCATGGCGCGGTCCCTACTACCCTCTAGAGCATCCTATACCTCGCCTTTCCAACCATCAGATACTATATATGGGTCAGAGGAAGATGAAGCATTGGTAGCTATGAAGAATCTATTTCTGGAGGACGATGATATGGACTGCTACGTAATTTTTTAGAAGGAAGGGGAGGAAGGCCCTTACATACAAGCTGTGAGTCGAGGAGAACACTTCAGCAATTGGTCAATCAGAACCACCAGGGCCTGAAAGCTTCGGGGTAGCAAGGCTAAACAAATGCACCATCCATCACATTTTACTTCTTCTAGTTGATTTACTTTCCATATTTTCTTTAATTTCGAAAAAGAGTTCCAATGTTCTTAAACAGTTATGAAGTTTTAATTAAAGCATTTCAATTTTCTCATATATCTCGCTCTTATTATTTTCTCTATTATTTACTTTATTTACACAACATTACTATAACTTATTTTGATGATGAACTGATGATTGTGACTTGCAATGAGACAATGAAACAAAAGGATATATATTTAGAATGGGATGATATACCAGAAGAAGTCATCAGAAAAGTTGAGGATTTTGAGAATAGGCCTTTGTCTAACTTGGACGAAATTGAAGTCATCAGAAAAGTTGAGGATTTTGAGACTTAGTGTTAAATGGAAAGCGATTATTGGTCAGGCTTGCCTAACTTTAGGGTTGGGCACCACCACGACCGGGTTGGGGTCGTGATAATTCTGAGGATGACTCTTTTATAGTCATTAAGTGCATCCTTCAGAAGCACAAACCCGGTAAACTGGGGTAGAATTTTGAGGAGGACCCTCAAAATTCCGGAGCAAGCAAGGTTGCAATGTCTTGAACCACGTTGCAGTCGCTGGTTCATTAAAAAAAATTATTTTCTACTATATACTTATGTTATACTTACCGAATCAGGCATAACAATCATTTGAATGGTTGTCGTTTAGCAACGCTGCAGCAATGATGCACGACGTCATGAGCCATGGGAACATTATCTTGCATAAGGCTACTTATCTGCCTTCCGATGTTAAGTTCTACCTCCATCCTGCATAAGGTTACTTCTCTGCCTTCAGGGACTAAACACTGTCTCCATTCTGTATGGCTGAAATATCTCCACTTTATTTTTTGTACGGCTACAATATTGCCACCGCATTTAAATTTTTTTCGGCTTAAAGATCGCCATCCTTTTCACTCATCGGCTGAAAGATTGCCACCTTCTCCTGGGCTGAAAGATCGCCAACTTATTAAAAGGCGTCATAGTTTGGAGGCACCATCTGCGTAGCCCGAGAATCACATTTCATGGCCTGGGAATCTTTATTTATGCTCTTCATGGCTTAGGACATCATAGTCTGAGGACGTCATCCTAACAGTTCAAGGACAGCGTTCATGGTCCAACGAGAATTTGCATCATATTTTCATTACGCACAATATGCGCCACATTGCTTACTTGTAGTTACATTGGCTAGCCAATGGCCGTCTCAGCAGGAGTGATCCCACTCCAGTTTCCGTAAGCCTATCTGACTCCAAACACCTTTTCAAATGTTAGCATCTCGTCCGTTCTTTTTGAAAATCCATCGGCACATTCTGTCAATGGTTCCTGAACAACATACGGCCTGATTCCTATAAAACCAGGGATATGTAAGCAGCTCAGAAGCCAGAGCTCGGTCAATGTTCTTTTCAATCGCCGATCCAGTCAAACTTGGTCATCGTGTCTTTACCTGACAACTCTTTCGTCCTCCTCGGGTAAAGAGTGGCAGTTGTTGATACCCAATTTTTCCCTATGTAATTTTGTAAGCAAAATACATCCAAATATCATATGTATATATAAGCACACCAAAGGGTTTTGGCATTTTTAATGATTTTTAAGCCAATTTATTGGATATATTTATACCATAAAATCAAAAAATTATTCCCTAAATTATCATTTTGGTGGAAAAAATATTTTTATTCTCATATTTACACCAAAATATGGCTAATTTATTTTTTGCATAATTTTACAAACTTACTTAGTATTTTTAAAAATAAATTGCACATAATTGCAAAATTAGCCTCTATTAAGATTTAATTGTAATTATTTTTTTAAAATTGACTCCAATATTTTTAATTTGATAATTATATATTATTAATCATTTTAGCATATTTGATTTATTTTCAAAAATTATTTTGCTATTTTTTATAAATTAAACAAGGGAGAAGTAGCTATTTAAATGCAAGACCCAATTCCATTTCAATTATAGCCAAACGGGCACCCCAATTCAACCCCAATTTCAGTCCCCAAATTCCAAATTTAGCCGACCCAATACCCAATCACCCGAATCGGCCCGTGTCCCCTTTGATCTAAGCGATTGATCATTTTGATCAACGGCTCGGGCTCGCCCTTACCCTTTAATTCTAAACGATCCCAACACTATCCCCATTTTCTCAAACCCACCGCCTTTGGCTTCTCTCTTCTCTCTCGAACACTCTCACCCCCCCCCCCAAACCCTAATAGCTGCCTACCCCATTTTTAACCACAAATCACTGGAATCCATGGCTAATCTAGCCATGGACGACCTCTGCTCACCATCTACTTCTCCCGCACGCCTTCTCACTGGAGGTTCGAGGCTAGACTTCGAGTATTTTCATCCAGACCTTTGTCGATTCAATATTCTTTGGACATTTCCGGCTTTGCTCCGGAACTCTTTAGCCTCCTAAGCCTGGATTCGACCTTATCAACTAAGATCCGCTCTCGTGACCTTCAAGCCTCTCTCGACCTTTAGGGTTATCAGAAGCCCTAGGCTATTCAAGGTTCCTTTTCATTTTATTCTTTCATATCTGCGCTAGATCTATGCTATTTGTGATGTTCTAGAGCTTTTCCCCAATTTTCCTTTTTTTTTTTCCAAAACTGTTTGAATCCGATTTAGGGTTTTTGGAAGATTTTCTTTAAAGGTTTTCTGATTCTTTTGCTCTCTTACTTGTGTCTATGCTTTCTTGTTTATATCTTAAGTTTGTTCTCTCATTTCTTTACCTGATTGCTACAGAGATTCTCTCTATTCTTTGTTCACATGCTAGTCTAGGTTTGATTCTCATTCTTTGCTGTATGTGTTCAAAATCATGCTTTAATTTTGGTTCTGAGTTCTTTTAAACTCGGAATTTCTGTATTCTTGCTTGTGTATGACTGCCTATCTCTGTGGTTCCGAATGGCTTCTCATCTCTGATTCTATGAGAAACCTTAAATTTTGGGGGATTTTCCTTCGAGGGCATTAGGGTTTCACTCTGAAACCCTAGGTTTACAGGCACAACAATCCTGTAATCAAACTCGAAGTCCTACTTGCCTTTGGATCTAAGATTTCTCATTGTAAGGCTCCTCTTTGTTCTGAACTGCATGCTTATATATAAACTCCCCTTTCAAAGATTTATAATTTGAAATCCCTTTAATCAGGCTGAGTGATTTGTCACTGATTTCTTTTATTGAATCTCTTTTACCTTTGTGATGTTTTCCTTAAATAATTACTCTTGTTCCCTCTATGATTTTTTACCAATGTTTGAATTATTTATTTCCTTAATTAATTTAGGTTTTGTGATTCTGCAGATCCTTTGACTGATTTTCAAACTTACACTTTATTTTTCACACTAGTGTACCCCCTTCCTTATATATCAATTTTGTATATGACATTATTTATGCACTATATGGGTTCTTTACCCTAATCCCTAAGTAAATTGATTCTTTCTTCCTTATTCTAGCATGACTAGTCGTTTGAACTAGACCACTTAATTAAAGGAGTCTAGTTGTCGTGATTGATGCTAATTGATTGAATTTCTATAATTGTGCACTCTTTGCCTACTTCACTTGTTTCCAGAAAACTATTTAAAGGGCTTATCCCTCCCTTTTTAAAATATAAGATAATCAGTCGAGAACAAATACTCTCTCTGTCTCACAAATGCACCGACTAGTTATGTGCACTACTTCTCTTTTCTTTCTTAAATACTTTAAGTTTTCTCAAAACCTTCGAGTGTTCTGCTGAAATCTTGAGTTGACTTTCTCTGTGTTGTTGCTGCAAGTGCTTTATTTCTCTTTTTCTATTACTTTGCAACTGGTATGTCTATCATATTTTAAATACTACTCTCCTCCTATGTGTTTTATATTTCAGTTTTGTTTTGAACTTCCTGTTTGCTCCTTTTCTGCAATGCTTATGTCAACCCCTTTACCCCCTTATACCCATTATGTGTGAGTTATCGTTCACGGCATGACAATATTCTAATATTGTTTTCCATGTCTCTGGGCTAGATTCTTTGAATCCCAAATTCAATCAGTCCCCATTCCCTTTCCCTTTTATGTGTTTTGGAGCCGTAGACTTGGGTCTGAAAATGTTCTAATCACTATCCAAACTCTGGTCTGACCTCCAAAGGTCTGCTCATAATTTGTTTGATCAAGCAGGTGGTCAGGGGTGTGTCAGAGCACTAAGATAGAAATGAGTCCATTCAGTGGTCAAACATGAAAGAATTCATTGAATCACACCAAACAAAGCATTACACATTTGTAAAATTAAAAGGAGAAAATAGATAGGGGAAGAATGGACCTCGGATGGGATTTTTAATTAAAGTGAAAGTGACACGATCAAAAGCCAGGACCAGAAAACTTCAGCGGCGCAGAAAACTCAAACGGGAATTGACGAACAGAAACACCTCGAGTCAAAGCTCCGAACCTCGGTTGATTTCCATTTATCTTGTTTTTAGCCAAATCCGAAATTGAAAACAAGAATGAAAAGAAATTTGGTGGAAATTTTCGAACCCAGAAGATGTCCTTTCTCGTTTACTTGTGTCTATATGTGTGTTAATGTTGGAGACTTGCTGGATTTTGTGGTGAGGGAATTGGTTGGTTAATATTGATGAAATGGGTGGTTTGTGCGAAGAGATGGAGTCGTCAAGTGGCAGTGAGTAGAAGCAAATGGGTTTGGTTGTCCGCCGGCGGATTTCCGGAAGGTTAGAGGCTGGGCCGGCGGCTGTGAGTTTATGGAAATAAGGCTTGGATGGACGAGATATGTTGTAGCTGGTGGTCGATGGGTGGTGTTGGAGGAAGGGCTAGTGCTGGGATGGTGATTTCCGACGAGCTGCTTGGGTTCAAGATGGTTGGCGGTTGTCTATGGTTCCCAGGGTTTTCTCCTTGTAGTCTTATAATCTATGTATTAAGTTGAAGAAGAATAGTTAGGGTTGCTAGCTCAATTATTTTTGGGCTCAAATTTTATGGGCTAGACCTCTTAAAATGAGATGAAAATAAATTCTTCTAATTAAAATATAGTAAGTTAAAATTAGAATTCACTCACATTTACGAAAATAAAAATAATCAGCAAAATACTATTAGAATACTAGTAATTGACTTAATAGAACGATAGAAGATAAAATTGAAAATATTTTGGTATTTTATGTTCTACTATTAGACTTAAAGTGAAAAAAATAGGCTAAATCCTAATAAAATAAAAATAAGTAAATATTTTTTTAAAAATATTACTTTTAAAAGTTGGGCGGGTCAAAAATTACGTGATTACATCTGATGAAAAAGACTCTCTTATTAGGAACTTGTCCATGGAGCTCAAGAAGTTGACCAGCCAACTCTAGGGCATTGAAGGAAAAAAAGATATTGAGGGGTTGAATTATGAGGACCTTTGCATTCATCCAGATGTTGAACTCTCAGAGGGGTACAAACCTCCCAAGTTCGAAATGTTCGATGACGCAGGAGATCCCAGGGTTCATTTGAGGACATATTGTGACAAACTAGTCGGAGTCGGGAAAGATGAGAAGATTCATGTGAATCTCATTTTGAGGAGTCTGAAAGGAGATGTTTTATCTTGGTACATCATCAAAGACCCCAAGAAGTGGACAAGCCGGGTAGGTATGGCGTGAGATTTCATGGATAGGGTTCGATTTAATACAGAGAATGCACCGAATGTATTCTACATCCATAATTTGAAGAAGAAACCTACCGAGACATTCCGCGAGTATGCTACTCGTTGGAGATCACAGGCTGCTAAGGTTAGGCCGGCCTTAGAAAAGGAACAGATGAATAGATTCTTCGTATGGGCTCAGGATCCACAATATTATGAGAGGTTGATGTTGATCGAGGGCCAGAAATTCTCCGATATCATCAAGCTGGGGGAAAGAATTGAGGAGGCATTAAGAATGGTATGGTTAATCTTGAAGAGTTGCAGGCCACCAACAAGGCTGTACAGTTTGGTGGAACGTCCAAGAAGAAGGATGTGAGTGTCGTGATGGTCGCATAGAGAACTAAATCACCAATAAAATACCACACTTTACATATTAGCCTATCCCAAATTACCAAGCAACCACACCTTCTTACCAAAATCCAAAACCCATTTACCATTCATCTCCACCTCCCACATATCAACCCACTTCACACAATTACTCTCAACTTGCACCTGTCCACCAAGCTTATAATCCCCAACTCTCTCACTACCAAGCACCTCGCACTCGTTAAAAGTTTCCTAGACCTAGACAAAATTTTGACCATAGACCTCCCAGGCAATATTAAGACATAGCTGAAACAATTGACCAGATGTACGAAAGACTTAAAGCTGCAAGTTACGTCAGCTATATCCCTTCCATAACTCCAGAAAATCCTTCCTATTGGGTCAACCCTAACAAGACCTGTGCGTACCATTTCGGTATGAAGGGACATACCATTGACGAGTGCTGCTTATTGAAATACAAGATTCAAACCTTAATCTACAATAAGGTCAACGGAGCAAAAGAGCCTGCTCCTAATGTTCGCAACAATCCTCTGCATGACCACAACGGTGGAGGCATTCACACTATCAAGATTGAAGATGACTGAGATTTCATGGGGTCGATATGATTGATTGATGAGGATGATAAGACGAAGACCAACAGTCACACTTAACCCGATTATTATCCAGACCCAGCCTTCCGGGGGCGATAAAGTAAACATGTCTATACCACTCGAGTTTGAAGAACCTTCTTCTACAAAGGTGCCCAGACCAATTGATGTTGCGTTTGGAGTTCTGAAAGCACCTGCACCTTTTTAAGTTATTGTGTTTCCACCAAGGGTACCTATTCCTTTAGCAATGTCAGATGTAATACCATTCCACTTAAATGCTACCATGGGATTACACAAATGAGGCTAAGAGGAAAGGGACTAAAATTTGAGAAGCAATTGTTGCGCAGGGTATGACCAGAATAGAAAGAGTTCGCACTCCAGAAAACCTAGCTGATCCAGTAAGCAAGCTTCTAGATGGCCTGTTGAAACTGGGCCTCATGATCTTTGGAGGAATATACAGGCAAATGAATACCCAGTCGTTGAACAGCTGAACAAAACACGGTCACAGATCTAAATCTTAGCTCTTCTACAGAGCTCCCACGCACACAAGAATTCCTTGATGAAGATACTAAGTGAGGCATATGTGCCCAGCAACATAACTGGACGAGAAATGGCGAACATGGTAGGGCAAGTACTGGAAAGCCACAAAATCACCTTCCATGAAGATTTGCTTCCACCGAAAGGGCTAAGTCACAACAAGGCACTACACATCATCGTGCAATATGAGGATTACTTCATCACTAGAGTCCTGATCGATGAAGGCTCTAGCCTTAACATATGTCCATTGATAACTCTCAGAACATTAGGAAAGAGCCTGCACGAGATTAAAGATGGGTCCATCAACGTTAAAGTCTTAGATGGGTCCCAAAGGTGCACTATTGGGGACACCAGTTTATGCCTGCAGATGGGACAAACTTGGTTCGACGTTGACTTCCAAGTTATAGACGTCCCAGCATCTTACAACTTGTTATTAGGATGGCCTTGGATTCATGTCGTCGGAGATGTAGCATCAACCCTGCACCATGCAGTGAAGTTCGATTGAATTCACTAAGAGGTGATTATTCATGGCGGTAGTTGCAACCCGATATACAATCGCCAGACCATCCCAATGATTGGAGAAAGAAGGAGAATAGGCAGAGAAACCTACATTCACATCGAATGGGTCAACGTTGTGGACAAAGACAAATGGTGGGACAACAAGATTGAAAGTATCCTGAATTGGTGTGGATATGAGCCTGGAAAGGGACTTGGAAAAAACCTCCAAGGAATTGCCAAACCCATCAAGCTGAAGAAATATGGTACTACCTTTGGTTTGGGGTATGAGTACACCCTGAAGGAGTTCGATGACTTGTCGCCACCATGGCGCGGTCCCTACTACCCTCTAGAGCATCCTATACCTCGCCTTTCCAACCATCAGATACTATATATGGGTCAGAGGAAGATGAAGCATTGGTAGCTATGAAGAATCTATTTCTGGAGGACGATGATATGGACTGCTACGTAATTTTTTAGAAGGAAGGGGAGGAAGGCCCTTACATACAAGCTGTGAGTCGAGGAGAACACTTCAGCAATTGGTCAATCAGAACCACCAGGGCCTGAAAGCTTCGGGGTAGCAAGGCTAAACAAATGCACCATCCATCACATTTTACTTCTTCTAGTTGATTTACTTTCCATATTTTCTTTAATTTCGAAAAAGAGTTCCAATGTTCTTAAACAGTTATGAAGTTTTAATTAAAGCATTTCAATTTTCTCATATATCTCGCTCTTATTATTTTCTCTATTATTTACTTTATTTACACAACATTACTATAACTTATTTTGATGATGAACTGATGATTGTGACTTGCAATGAGACAATGAAACAAAAGGATATATATTTAGAATGGGATGATATACCAGAAGAAGTCATCAGAAAAGTTGAGGATTTTGAGAATAGGCCTTTGTCTAACTTGGACGAAACTGAAGTCATCAGAAAAGTTGAGGATTTTGAGACTTAGTGTTAAATGGAAAGCGATTATTGGTCAGGCTTGCCTAACTTTAGGGTTGGGCACCACCACGACCGGGTTGGGGTCGTGATAATTCTGAGGATGACTCTTTTATAGTCATTAAGTGCATCCTTCAGAAGCACAAACCCGGTAAACTGGGGTAGAATTTTGAGGAGGACCCTCAAAATTCCGGAGCAAGCAAGGTTGCAATGTCTTGAACCACGTTGCAGTCGCTGGTTCATTAAAAAAAATTATTTTCTACTATATACTTATGTTATACTTACCGAATCAGGCATAACAATCATTTGAATGGTTGTCGTTTAGCAACGCTGCAGCAATGATGCACGACGTCATGAGCCATGGGAACATTATCTTGCATAAGGCTACTTATCTGCCTTCCGATGTTAAGTTCTACCTCCATCCTGCATAAGGTTACTTCTCTGCCTTCAGGGACTAAACACTGTCTCCATTCTGTATGGCTGAAATATCTCCACTTTATTTTTTGTACGGCTACAATATTGCCACCGCATTTAAATTTTTTTCGGCTTAAAGATTGCCATCCTTTTCACTCATCGGCTGAAAGATTGCCACCTTCTCCTGGGCTGAAAGATCGCCAACTTATTAAAAGGCGTCATAGTTTGGAGGCACCATCTGCGTAGCCCGAGAATCACATTTCATGGCCTGGGAATCTTTATTTATGCTCTTCATGGCTTAGGACATCATAGTCTGAGGACGTCATCCTAACAGTTCAAGGACAGCGTTCATGGTCCAACGAGAATTTGCATCATATTTTCATTACGCACAATATGCGCCACATTGCTTACTTGTAGTTACATTGGCTAGCCAATGGCCGTCTCAGCAGGAGTGATCCCACTCCAGTTTCCGTAAGCCTATCTGACTCCAAACACCTTTTCAAATGTTAGCATCTCGTCCGTTCTTTTTGAAAATCCATCGGCACATTCTGTCAATGGTTCCTGAACAACATACGGCCTGATTCCTATAAAACCAGGGATATGTAAGCAGCTCAGAAGCCAGAGCTCGGTCAATGTTCTTTTCAATCGCCGATCCAGTCAAACTTGGTCATCGTGTCTTTACCTGACAACTCTTTCGTCCTCCTCGGGTAAAGAGTGGCAGTTGTTGATACCCAATTTTTCCCTATGTAATTTTGTAAGCAAAATACTTCCAAATATCATATGTATATATAAGCACACCAAAGGGTTTTGGCATTTTTAATGATTTTTAAGCCAATTTATTGGATATATTTATACCATAAAATCAAAAAATTATTCCCTAAATTATCATTTTGGTGGAAAAAATATTTTTATTCTCATATTTACACCAAAATATGGCTAATTTATTTTTTGCATAATTTTACAAACTTACTTAGTATTTTTAAAAATAAATTGCACATAATTGCAAAATTAGCCTCTATTAAGATTTAATTGTAATTATTTTTTTAAAATTGACTCCAATATTTTTAATTTGATAATTATATATTATTAATCATTTTAGCATATTTGATTTATTTTCAAAAATTATTTTGCTATTTTTTATAAATTAAACAAGGGAGAAGTAGCTATTTAAATGCAAGACCCAATTCCATTTCAATTATAGCCAAACGGGCACCCCAATTCAACCCCAATTTCAGTCCCCAAATTCCAAATTTAGCCGACCCAATACCCAATCACCCGAATCGGCCCGTGTCCCCTTTGATCTAAGCGATTGATCATTTTGATCAACGGCTCGGGCTCGCCCTTACCCTTTAATTCTAAACGATCCCAACACTATCCCCATTTTCTCAAACCCACCGCCTTTGGCTTCTCTCTTCTCTCTCGAACACTCTCACCCCCCCCCCCCCCCCAAACCCTAATAGCTGCCTACCCCATTTTTAACCACAAATCACTGGAATCCATGGCTAATCTAGCCATGGACGACCTCTGCTCACCATCTACTTCTCCCGCACGCCTTCTCACTGGAGGTTCGAGGCTAGACTTCGAGTATTTTCATCCAGACCTTTGTCGATTCAATATTCTTTGGACATTTCCGGCTTTACTCCGGAACTCTTTAGCCTCCTAAGCCTGGATTCGACCTTATCAACTAAGATCCGCTCTCGTGACCTTCAAGCCTCTCTCGACCTTTAGGGTTATCAGAAGCCCTAGGCTATTCAAGGTTCCTTTTCATTTTATTCTTTCATATCTGCGCTAGATCTATGCTATTTGTGATGTTCTAGAGCTTTTCCCCAATTTTCCTTTTTTTTTTCCAAAACTGTTTGAATCCGATTTAGGGTTTTTGGAAGATTTTCTTTAAAGGTTTTCTGATTCTTTTGCTCTCTTACTTGTGTCTATGCTTTCTTGTTTATATCTTAAGTTTGTTCTCTCATTTCTTTACCTGATTGCTACAGAGATTCTCTCTATTCTTTGTTCACATGCTAGTCTAGGTTTGATTCTCATTCTTTGCTGTATGTGTTCAAAATCATGCTTTAATTTTGGTTCTGAGTTCTTTTAAACTCGGAATTTCTGTATTCTTGCTTGTGTATGACTGCCTATCTCTGTGGTTCCGAATGGCTTCTCATCTCTGATTCTATGAGAAACCTTAAATTTTGGGGGATTTTCCTTCGAGGGCATTAGGGTTTCACTCTGAAACCCTAGGTTTACAGGCACAACAATCCTGTAATCAAACTCGAAGTCCTACTTGCCTTTGGATCTAAGATTTCTCATTGTAAGGCTCCTCTTTGTTCTGAACTGCATGCTTATATATAAACTCCCCTTTCAAAGATTTATAATTTGAAATCCCTTTAATCAGGCTAAGTGATTTGTCACTGATTTCTTTTATTGAATCTCTTTTACCTTTGTGATGTTTTCCTTAAATAATTACTCTTGTTCCCTCTATGACTTTTTACCAATGTTTGAATTATTTATTTCCTTAATTAATTTAGGTTTTGTGATTCTGCAGATCCTTTGACTGATTTTCAAACTTACACTTTATTTTTCACACTAGTGTACCCCCTTCCTTATATATCAATTTTGTATATGACATTATTTATGCACTATATGGGTTCTTTACCCTAATCCCTAAGTAAATTGATTCTTTCTTCCTTATTCTAGCATGACTAGTCGTTTGGACTAGACCACTTAATTAAAGGAGTCTAGTTGTCGTGATTGATGCTAATTGATTGAATTTCTATAATTGTGCACTCTTTGCCTACTTCACTTGTTTCCAGAAAACTATTTAAAGGGCTTATCCCTCCCTTTTTAAAATATAAGATAATCAGTCGAGAACAAATACTCTCTCTGTCTCACAAATGCACCGACTAGTTATGTGCACTACTTCTCTTTTCTTTCTTAAATACTTTAAGTTTTCTCAAAACCTTCGAGTGTTCTGCTGAAATCTTGAGTTGACTTTCTCTGTGTTGTTGCTGCAAGTGCTTTATTTCTCTTTTTCTATTACTTTGCAACTGGTATGTCTATCATATTTTAAATACTACTCTCCTCCTATGTGTTTTATATTTCAGTTTTGCTTTGAACTTCCTGTTTGCTCCTTTTCTGCAATGCTTATGTCAACCCCTTTACCCCCTTATACCCATTATGTGTGAGTTATCGTTCAAGGCATGACAATATTCTAATATTGTTTTCCATGTCTCTGGGCTAGATTCTTTGAATCCCAAATTCAATCAGTCCCCATTCCCTTTCCCTTTTATGTGTTTTGGAGCCTTAGACTTGGGTCTGAAAATGTTCTAATCACTATCCAAACCCTGGTCTGACCTCCAAAGGTCTTCTCATAATTTGTTTGATCAAGCAGGTGGTCAGGGGTGTGCCAGCCTGTTTTGTGGCTAGGATGACCACCACCTGTCATGGCTCCCCAATTCCCTTTTCACTTGCACTTACTCTTAGGTGTTAAGTTATTCCCCTCTCTTACAAGCCATGCTTTGGGATCCCTAAGCTCCCTCTGAACTTGAATGCCTGAGAGCTTCCTCTTCTATACTGCATTGTTTCTAATTTTAATGGTATCTCGGGTGTAAGCAATGCCGGGAATCCCTTAGATTCCTTGGAACTTTGAAAGACCTTAAATAAAGAGAAGGCTTCGGAAATTTTGATCTAGTATATGGTTCAATCGCATGTTATTAGATGCTAAGTCTGATTTAGGTACCTTGGATGCAACTGTTGGTTTCTAATGTACTTTTCTATATTTCATTGGTTTGTAATAACTTGTATAAACTCGGGGAATACAATGACAGGGTAGGGTAGGAGTGTTTACTTTCTTGCATTAAAAAAGGTAGAAATCATGATCTTAGGACTTTATTGTTTGACCACCTATAAATCCTGCTTATAGGAGCGTTTAATGTTATTTAATCATATAGAAAGCATGCCTATAGGACTTAGCGCTTAAATTTCTACAATAAATCATATAGATATCATGCCTATAGGAATATGCATTCTTTATAATATTAGGAAACAATTTAGGATTTATTAAACAAGCATCCGTACATAAGTTTATCAACAGATTCTGCAATCAATAATTTGGAGATATCATGCCTATAGGAGCTCCTGTTAAAAATCAAACTGGCTTCATCTGGGTTTTTTTTAAAGCAATAATAATTGGTTAACCAGTTCTTATGTGCCTGAATCAGTATATGTTTTCGAAACTCGACTTTTGATAAAACTCTCTCCCAGATCAGTGTATACTTTTTCTAAAAATCCATTTCTTTAACCTCCACATATCTTCTGAAATTTCTTCTTTTAATACTCTGCTTAAACGTATTTTCCAATTCAGCTTCTAAACTTGCCGTCTTAAATCAATTCTGTAACTCATTCACAAAATCCTCCCCACTGAAATTTTTAAACCACTATGTCTGTGTTTAATTTGTAACTGAGCAGTCCATTTTTCTTTTGAAACTCAATTCTAAATATTTTCCTATGTCTGCAGCCTACCTTTTCTTTCAAAACTCTTCTACATAGTTATTTTTTAAAATCAAAATGTCTTAAGTCAATCTGCGCTAATCTAATGCTTTAATCCCTAACAACTGTATCCGAGTGGCCTAATGCATACTTTCTGTCTAAATATATGTGTTGAACCAGTCCGTCACTGCTTAATTTTAATCTAAGACCAAATAAGTATTTGCCAAGGCATGCTAAACTACATGGTTATCTGAATTCAGGGATTTATTTGAGCCTTATCTTACTTGTCTGTTCTTCCCTTTATTTGATACTTGTTTTTAATGTCGAACTATAATTTTATCCTTTAAACTCCATAAAGGCCCCCATCCCTTTCTTCCCCTTTAGGATTAGAAGTCCTAATGCCCTGACACTGATAGGATTAGGACGGGTACTAGCATGCAATAAGTAAACGAGACTAATTGCGCTTTAACACCTAAACGGGGTGGGAAAGGTAGAATATGGATATAATGACTGATGCGCTAATATCACGTGTGACCCCTCTTCTGAGGAGTGATTGCTGGATATTGCATTGATGTGATCCATATTATGTATAAACCTAGGACCTCCTCTTCCCTTTATTTGTTATGTTTCTTTTAAGTTTTTCTTTCTTTTAAACTAATATTCTAAAATCTCTCTTTTTCTTCTAAAAATGTTGAACTTGTTTGTAGTTATTATGTGAAAACCTTATTTGTTTCCTCTACTTTCTAAAGTCACAATTATAGTATGGCCGGGAACCATACTAGTGGTTCTTGAGGGGTGCCTAACACCTTCCCCTCGAGATAATCTCAAGCCCTTACACAACTTTAGTTCTGTTTCTCAATTCTTTCCTTTAAAAGTGTCCTAATGCACTATAATCATTAGGTGGAGACTCTCTAAATTCCAAAAATCCAATTCTCGTAAGGGAATAAAAGAGTTATCCTCACATAATGTCGCATACTCAATTTTCGAAATCCTGGTCCTTGATGGAAAAATGGGCGTCGACAGCTGTGCATTGAACACTTTCGAAAAGATGAGCCAATGGGACGTTACTGTTATCACAAAATCTTGCATCATAAGCGTGACATCATCATGAGAGGCTCAAGAAAGTCGATGTCAAAATCGTTTCATATCATTCTATTCTATGAAATGCGAGGACTATCTGTATACGATAAAATTCAGAGGGTCCGATTTTATAGTCGTTATGATACCCCAAGAACACGTCTCCAAAGGCTCGAGGCAAGGGTCAAGGTTCAACGGCGAATGCTTTTCAATGTTCCACCTCGGAGCAGTGCAAATCGGTGGTTATGATGGAAAAATGGGAAGTTCCCTAGGCATTTGATTAAGGCTGACCCAGTCTATTGGGCTAGCACGAGCTCGTACCATGGCATTAAATGGATGTACCAGCCATATAGCTCTATAATAAATGCATTTGTACTGTGTTGGGATTCCCCCTCTATTTACCATAAAAATGGTAACAACTATTGAATTTGTAAATGGGACCCTAAAATACGTGATCTATTCCCGAGCTAGTTGCTAAAGCAGTTAATGCTAAGAACGTTAAGTATAATGATATAGAGTGAGATAAAATGAGGTTGTAATCAAACCAGAAGGGCCTGTTGCCCGAGTGTAGAGATGGTCGATGGGACCTCGAGGTGGACGTCGGTATAGATCTCGGAATATCAGGGATAGCAGGGGAAGGGATACCAATTAAAGGTGTGATTAAGTAAGGCTCTATCTTGCCAAAGTTAGACGATATGGTGAAGAACAAGTAAGAAATAATAAATGTCAAGGAGGCCTAGGGCCTATGAGGATGAACCAACTTATCAGAAAAGAGGGATATATATATATATATATATATATATATATATATATATATATATATATATATATATATATATATATATATATATATATATATTATTGCACTTATGGAGAAATGGAGGAATATCAACCCTTTACAAGGTGGGGCGAGTACCCTTTATATAGGAAGGGAGACTTGGCTACACGTATGTGGGGGTCAGATACAAAGTACGGTTATGAGATGGCTTGGCATGATGATTAAACATAGACTCTAGATAGGCCGGGCCTATCATATGTAGCCATGTACCTAGAGGCTTCATCCTCTTCCATGGCTTTGTTCTTCATTTTCCTCGAGTCGGGCTTCGTCGAGTCACAATTTCAGGAATTCAGTTGTGTCCCCCTGCCCTCGGGATCCCGGGGCGTGCTTCCAAAATGTCTCAATAGCGAGAAATCAAGTCTTCCGATTTTGCTGATGGGAAATGATTTTTACACTTAACTCCTCGAGCTTCTCCCGGCTACTCTATTCCAATGATACGACCCATGGCTCGTGCTTTTTGACATCATTCATTGCACTCCCTGATTTTTTATTCCTAGGGTACAGGTACCGACGTCGGTTCATATTTTCATAGATGCATTAACTGTTCCCGTCGGTCAGTCTTCTAAAGCATAGATGACCGTGTTGTAATCCCCTACAAATTGGGGATGAATTTTTTCTCCTATCACAATGCTTCCACTAGCTTTCTTGCTTTTTCCTTCCTTTTATTTTCTTTCACCCTTGAACATCATATTACGGGCTTATGGCTTTAAGGTCGTTTGGAGGAATCCCCCCAAACTGCATTTTGGCTTTTTGCTGGGGTCTCCCTTCGTTTAACATAAGCGTGTTGCCCAGTTATTGTTGTGGTTTCCAGCATGATAGCCCTTGTTGCTACTACTGGCCCGAGATGATGCGGGACGGGGAACCAATTTCCTTTTTATATAGATAACTATTAGGATTATGCACCGCTGCTCAAAAGGGGGCTCGGATTATACACAGTAGCTCACCTTCATACCCTAGCTCGACATAGCGCTCTACTCCAAGTTGGGGGCTTACACGGCTGGATGTCCTGAGAATTGGATTCAAAGTAGCCGTATAGGTGAGATCGGTTGTTGTTCGGTCTGCCATCTTTTTTAGGCTTCCTTGGCCAAAGAAGGTCCTCAAGCCTTGGAAAGCTATGACATTTTTTCATCCTTCCCTGCCATTTCCCTTGCCTCTTTGTGATTTCAGTGTGGAAAGTTGGGATGAAACTTTCGAGGAAAGGTGTCTGGAGGCATCTATTGTGACTTTCAAAGGTGGATTGATCTTCGGACTTTCATCTAACGTGTGCATCCCTTTAACTCTTCCTCTAGGAGTGGACTCTTGTAGACCTTTGTAATTGTATGTAATCACCTCTCGAGGGCTTCTTGTACGCAAATTTAATGAATAAGAATATATTTTGTTGATTGATGCCTTCTTCACTTTGTTTTGCTTCTATATGCTCTCATGCTCTTCGAGGCCCTTCAAATGCCTTCTTTGTTTGTTGACCGATGATATCTGACTTGAGTGTGGGAGCTCATTCTGATCTTGTGATAATCAACATGACTTTCCTCTAATATGTCGTCATACTTCATACATAACTTGGATTGATTCTGATAGCTCTAGTCTACTGAGGCCCCCCGAGTTTTTTGGATATCATGCGTCGAATTTCGGGGCCTTCGGGAATGTTACCCCGGATGAAGTTCATCTCCGGGTACCCAAGGTTCACTATTGACCTTGATGCAGATAACCCTTTTAGGATGAATATGGTTGGCTTCTACTAGGAAGTTTACTCATATTTGGGCGCTTCCTCGGACCTTCATGGAGCTTTCGTGATCAGAGCTTCCCGCTTTAACTCTTCTTTTCAGGAAGAGGGGATAACGAGATTAGGTGTTTGCCTTGCATCAAGTGTTGGAATTTAAAGTTTAGCGAGTTCCGACTTCTTTGGACTGGGGCCTATGGACCTAGAGTGTTACCCCCAACATGGAGATAATACGAACGGCCCCTTGAGTCTTGACTCCTCGTTAAGGAATGCTTTCTGGATTGGGTGACGATATGTCAATGTGTATTGAGGCTATTGGCTTTCCAGGCCTTGCGTCAGGCAGGTAAATCATCGCTGCTTCTTGCATATATGTAGGGCAGCTTCCGCTCCCTGGAAAGACTCCGCTACTTTTAGATAGTTGCATTCTTGGTTTGGCACAGGATAATTCATCTCTTCAGACACAAAAATCATTGGCGCGCCCTTGCCTTCACTAGTCTGTTTCACCATAGTCATAGGGACCACTTCGGGACCGATTCGGCTGGTGACAGGGGGCGCTGCTCCTGGTGCTCAGGAACCGAGGTACTTTATTGTGGAGATGACGTCTTTGATAAGGGAGGAACGCTCGAAGATGGTGAATATGTACTGTGGCTGGAGCGAGGGTGTCACGACCCATTTTTTAATAATAGGTCGATGGCGCCTAACACCATTGTCAGGCCAGCCAACGCGGAAGTATAATTAAATTCTCATTTTTACTTTTACTAAAAATTAAGTATAATAGATTCTTCAAAGTTAAGCTGAAAGCCAAGAGAGATATTACGATAATAATATAGTTATACAACCCAAAAATGAATGTCTACTAACGTGTGTGCCAGAACGTGGTGTCACAAGCTACAAAAAACTAGTAGAATATACACAAAAGAATAATATACTATCCTACTGTCAGAATCAGTATAGACAGAAGCAAAAATACAAAGAAAGACTTCTTCGGATGTGGATCAGCATGAAAGAGAAGTAGCTCACTATAGAAGCCCCAGATGTTCTCACTAATATGCACAAGAGTGATGTCCAGATCTACCTGCCTCAAATCCTGTACATTTAAGTACAGAAGTGTAGCATGATTACATAAACAACATGTACCCTGTAAGTATACCGCCTAATCTCGAAGAAGTAGAGTTGAGAAGTCGACTCGATACTTACTAAGGTCAAATAATATATAAAGTATAATGTATTCAAGTCATGGAAATTACAAGTATCAACAATTTATGGAAAGTGACATAAGTCAAGTTCTACACTACATTGAGTTTATAATTTACCATTTTAGATGATAGCAAAATAACGCAAGTATAACTTCCTCACAATTAAACATGCGCACATAGTATTGAGGCGACGACCCGAACCAACAGAATGAAACCATGCACTGCTGAGGGTCAACGACACGCCTATAGATGCATCTATTCATACCGAGGTGGTCGTCCCGATCCACAAATATCAGGCAATATCAAGAATAAGCACAAAAGGCACATTTATAGTCAAGTATAGCATTCAATATTCAGCAAGTTGTGCAAATTGCTTTTATTTCCTTTCAAGTCTCTAACATATCCTAAATAATCACATTAGCCAATTAATATGGAGATTTTTCATAAATAAACATGATGTGGGTCCTAAACTACCCGTAAAATCTACATAGTAGAAGCTCCGCACGAACTCTCGTCACTAGGTGCGTACGTAGCCCCCGCATTTAGCAACAATTATTGTTCATTAATCCTATGGGGACGATTCCCTCTCACAAGGTTAGAAAGGAGACTCGCCTTGCTCCAAATTTCCCTTCCAAGTTCAAGGAACGATCCCAAGACTTTAATTCGAAGCCGAATAATATCAAGCTAATAAAACGGAGTAAGAACTAGTCAATAAAGGCTCACAAGGTTGAATTATAACAATTTAAGTGGTTTTCCAACATTTCCCATGAGTTTCTTAAATTCTGACCCCGGGCCCACGTTCCCGGATCCTAAGATTTTTTGAAGGAAATTATTCTCTATAACCTAAGGATCACTAATATGTGATATCTAGTTCATTACATAGCTAATTATGTGGTTAAATCTTAATTTTATGAAAACCCTAGGTATAGCTCTAACCCTTTGATTTTACTTAATTATTAGTGTTAAATCTGTCTAATGTTCATGTATTTAAACTATGAATGAGTGGGGATTACTTACCTTGTGATATTATGTTAAAACTTCCTCTTTGGAACCACCAAAATTGCCTAAGTGTTGGGAGAAAAGTTAGGAAAATGACTTGGGGTTCGAATTAAATGAACCCTCTCTGCCTAGCTGTTTCCGCTTCTGCGGTCAAGGGGACCGCTTCTGCAGTCAAGGGGACCGCTTCTGCGGTCCTGCATCAGCGGTAAGAGCGCCGCTTCTGCAGACAGGGACAAAAATGGGTTGGACCGCTTGTTCGGTCCAGGGTCCGTAAAGGCATCTGCGGTCACTAGGCTGCTTCAACGGTTTCCCAGGCGTGGTCCGGCTTTTCTTCTGTGGTCCAAGATCCGCAGAAGTGGTTATGATAGAAGCAGCATAAATGGTTACTTTTCAAATTTCAACTTCGTTCGAACCTCGACCATTTGACACTCGGGGCTCCCGAGCCCTGCCCAAACATACCGACAAGTCTAAAATCACGAGGAGGATCTACTCAAACCCTCGGAACACACGAAACAATGCTAAATCGAAGAATTGAACCCCAAAACCAATTGAATCAACCTATTGAACTTCAAGTTCTTAATTCCCTTTCAACGGGTAAAAACGCCCTTAAGCTACTCAGGGTTATAAAATGCAAAACGACCAGTTGGGTCATTACAGAGGGGGTAACACTGCAAATTCTTGCCTCAAATGAGGGCATCGCGGACTCCGCTGATAGGTTCTTAAGCGTATACCTATATCCTTTCGCATTTGGCCCCCCTTATAGGGTTGTGCTTGATTTTTTCTTGAAGTATCGAGTTAACCTGGCACAGGTTCATCTGGCATTTCGGCAAACGACACTGATGATGAGATTCTTCGCGGAGAAGGCACGACTTGAATTCACGCTTGACCACCTTCTCAGGCTATACCCTTTTATCATTAAGTCCTGCTAACTCTAAGGTGTCGTTCATCCATGCCCTTCGTAATTGATGACGGGGACGATGGGTATCGAGAGTGGTCTAGTTGGTTTATACGGGTACGGACGAGTGATATTATCCCTGTGGAATTTTTACCATTTCCCAAATGGTAGAATTATGCTTGTAAATGAGGCATTTTGGCGTTTTTGCTATTTTTGTTTCTGTATTTCTGATTTATCCACTGGGTCAGTCTGGTTGGTTCTTTGCACCTAGTTTTGGCGTAGTGGCTATATTTCGATTCATCGTTTTTTCAAGGGTTTCATAATTGGACGTTGAACCCATTTCATATGATGGGAGTTGCTGGAGTATTTCAGATTCCGCACATAGGAAAAATCAGCTGAATAATAATATTGTTTCCCTTCCTGCAGCAACTTCGTGGATGTCGGTGAGGTTCATGACCTGCCCGACTGGGTCCGGAGGCTGGTGACCTATTCATACCTCGATGACCGAAGATGGCGAGTTGTACTCTATATTGGATTGGGAGCGCGGTACCAAGGTATGTGCGTATGTTGCCTTGTCCTGCCTTTGTATCGTGGAAGTAACCATTTCCCCTTCCATTCGTTCCATTTACAGATATCAGATGGTTCGCTAGGATGGGGCAATGTTCTTCCGAAAAGGGGAAGGAGTCATCAGCTTCATGGACAAGTGGCGATGGCAATAAGACAGACCGGCACCTGCAATGTGATGGAGCCTTAGTGGCGCTGGTCGGGCTCACTCTTCCGAGGAAAGGGGGTCGCCTGAGTCTGTTTCTCCTAGAGTGCGTGATTCCTAGCCGGCGGTTCCTTTGAGCGAATATATTGTGCCCAGCGTGGTTCTTCCGGGACCTTAAGGGCAGGACCAATAAGAGAGTGTTCCGACTTTGAGGAAGTCTGTCGGTTTCACTTTTTGGTGAGTTTTATGTACATTTTCCTTGTGCCACGTGTCCTCCTTCCTCTATTGAATCTTCCTCGTGCAGGCCCATGATGGGCTCAGGTGTAAGCTGCTCCGTCAACAGGACAAGTTTCAGAACAACGAGAAGGAAGTTGAGTTGCAGTGTTGGTGATATGAGGAGTACCGGAGCTCAAACTATGAGAGTTATTTGATGCAGCAGGCAACTTCCTGTATTGCATGCTTTGCCCCCTTCTAACCTTAAGGATAATTCCCTTTTGCCATATCAGTTGCATAAAAAGTCAAAGGCCTTGGAATACCTCAAGGACGACGACAATCGTGTCAGAGTTTCTTGGGAGAAGCTAAGGGCTCACGTGCAGGCTCGAGTTTTAGAAGAGATAAGCATATCGGCTAATGTCCCTGCCCTCGAGACTCAACTTAGCTTGACTCATGAAAACGTCAAAGTTCAAGCGGACATGATCAGAAACTTGAATCCGATCTCTCAAAGATCAGAGCCGCGATAATCTATGCCCGGGCAGATGGGGCATTAAGCCAAACCATGGATGATTGTGAGGTTGCGATTCGTATGAAAGATATTGCTGATGCACAAGCTGAAATAAAGATAGCCCTCAACTGAGAGAAGACGATCAAGGAATACGTTCGTTGTAAGTCTCGGAGAAAGGTACCAGAGGAGGTCGATGCAAGGGGCTTTGTCCTTTCGGAGGAACTGGATCGAGCAAGGGCAGACAAGTGTGTTGCTTGATTACTTCTTTGTTAATGCTGCGGAGAGAAAATTTGACAAGTTGTTGCCCTTTGGCACAAATTGTAGATCTTGTTGTTTTGTCGCTTTGTCTCTGATGTACGTAGGATATGCCTGTAGATGCAAAAAACGCCTTTTTTGCGCGTGTAATATATAAGAAAGAATTTAAAGCTTTATTCCCTCTCTCTCTCTCTCTCTCTCTCTCTCTCTCTCTCTCTCTTGTTGTTGCTTCCGACTGGTCAGGTCGATTTTGGTGTTTGGCGAGGTCCTCATAGATCCGGAATGGTTCAGACAGACCTGGGGGTCCTTTAGTGCAATCTTTGGCACGAACAGGTGTTGGGGCCTCTGTGCCTGGCTTGTTCGTTTACACTTAGTCCCCAAGTTTCATTGTGGCTCGCTTTTCAATTGACCCTTAGGATCTTTCCTACCTTCGTTGGCGGATGATGATGACTTTTATGCTTTTGGTCGAAATGACCTTATGGCGCTTGGTTCGGAGGTTTACTTGACTAGCGATGGTGACATTTATGTCGTGCCCTTAGGTATATTGCAGCTTTTGGGTCCAATCTTCGAGTCGCATTGCGACTCGAGCTATAATAGACCCACAAATATTCTTGATTCTCTGGCTGGCGATGGTGACATTCATGTCGTCCCTTAGGCATATTACAGCTTCTTGGTCCAGTCTCCAAGTCATATTGCGATTCGAGTTGTAATCGACCCAATTATCTTCATGATTCTGTGGCCGACGATCGTGACATTCATGTCATGCCCTTAGGCATATTGCAGCTTTTGGGTCCAGTATCCGAGTTGCGTTGCGATTCGAGCTGTAATCGACCCAAAAATCTTCGTGATTCTATGTGCCGGTGATGGTGACATTCATGTCATACCCTTAGGAATATTTTAGCTTTTGGGTCCATTCTCTGAGTCACGTTGCGATTCGAGTTGTAATCTACCCATAAATTCACATGATTCCCTGGTCGGCGATAGTAGTATTCATGACGTTAGGTCGTTTCAGACGTTTTAGTTTGTGGCCTGGAGGCTTTGCATAGTTAACTATTTTGGATCTGGTCTCCAAATCGGGTTACGATTCGAGCTCATTTTAATCCTCAAGTTGTCAAGATTTTTAAGCTGGCGATAATGGCTCTTACGCTGTTTGGTTGTAGAGACCTTTTTATATGAGGCCCGTAGGCTTGCTTATCTGGCGACAATGGCTTATACGTTGTTTTTGCCCGTGGGCTTTTTGTAGGATTTGATTCCGCTTATTAAGGTTTTTAATAATATTTTTGACTAACATGTCATCAATTCCAGAGGAACCTCGATTTCAAGTCATTGCCAATGATGTTTCGAGCACCTCGTAAGGTTCATAGCTCGTAGGTCAAGTAGATTGATGCTCTTGCATTTTGGAGCCGACATTGTTAGAGCTCGTTTTTGCCTATGGAGGGAAGCATGTTTTAACCGGTTCTTTCCGAAGTGGCTAATGATTCTTTAGCGACAGTCGGGCGTCCCGGAGTCGCGTTATTTTGGCTGCATTAGCCATTTTGACCGTAGTCATATGCGTTTTGCCGTAGCCATTTTTTATCCTTAGTGATAGTTTAGGCATCTACATCGAGGGTATGCCTGTTAATGATTCTTACAAATGCGACGTATAGCCTAAACTTCGGGATTTTTCATGTATGTTGTTGTCTTACGGTTTCTCATGCCTATTGAGGTCTTACAGTTTGACATGCCTATTGAGGTCTTACAATTTGGCATGCCTATTGAGGTCTTACAGTTTGCCATGCTTATTGAGGTCTTACAGTTTGTAGAATAGATCTGGTTACGCCGAGGCTGCCCACTACGGGTCTTACAGTTTCGGGTTTTCCAATTGTATGTCTCTGAGTCATCGAGATTGTTTGAGCTTGAAAACAGCTTCTCGTGAGCTCGAATTTGCCTACTAGGGGCTTGATGAGCCCGGAGTTTTGACCATGACGTAATGAAAGTTGTAGAATTGCTAGTGTTGAGTCTTCGAGTATATTAGGGATCATTTAATGAAGAAGCATTTGCTGCAAATATGTCGAAATCATCCCTCCTGAAATAAGAAATTTTGAAAGGGTAATCTTTATTGCTTGGCGTAAATATATGATGTAAATACATATTGTCCCGTTGTCACAAACCCCGCCTGCATGGTTGTGGCTCCTCTAATGATATGATCCATTTACATGATTCCGTTTTTGGAACTTAGCCTACCGATTGTTGGCCCTTCCGAGGGGATAGTGCCCTTAAGAGGAGGTCATCGCACGTCATCCGACTGTAGAGGAAAGGACTGTGATCTTGTCGAATCCCTTTCTTGGGGGTGCGTTGTTCTGCTAATAATCTTGTTGGTTGTACCTTTAGACTGAAAAACCCTATCGTGGAGAGAGAGCTCGGCGGGTCCTGCAGAGGCTTCGAATACCCGAGTGGAGTTTATGAATTTGTAAATGCCTTGGCTGATTTCCTGCATGTGGGTTAGTAAAAGAGGAGAAAAAACAAAGGAACGGTGTAGTCCTTCCTTGCTACAGGGTGTGCAGGCGATACTTTTGAGGTCAGGTATGTTCCTACCATTTCTCAACGCGAGCCCTAATGCAGCCTTCTGCCATGTTAAACTAGGCTCGGCCGAATATACGGTTCTACTTACCCTTTGATTTCTTTGAGGGCGAAGTCGTTGATGCCAGAGACAGATTACATGGTGAGGGATTTCCTCTCATTGTGTGTAGCTTTTTTCGAATGCCTTAGTCTCACCTTTGTCGGGGAGTTTCACCCCTTTGGCGAAGTGGGGTCGAAATAGCCTCTGAGTGGTGCGCCCATTTTCGTCCGAATAGAAACATCCGCACTTTGCTAACTCAGCATTCCAGTCCAAGCTCAAGTGGGCTGTATAGGGTAGGCGGCCTTCCTGATTGTTGTGGCGATCGCCATCTGGTATCCATCAAGGATTTGAGGTGTGGGAGTGATTTGGTTTGTTAGTCCGAACTGACTTATTAGCTTTGGCCTGACGTCATTGGTGTAGTTGGTCGACGCATATGCACTCATGAACACATGCTTTACTTGGAATAGGTTAAATGAGGGAGGGGTTACTAATGCCTGAATCTGAGGCCCAGACAAAGTCTCGCGTCCCTTTCCTTGGATGCAAGGGTATCCTTTGGGCATATTCCCCTCGACCCATCTTTTCCTCACGATGAGCACTTTCTCTCTGCATTTTATGGACCTTTGAAGGGTGCTACCGCCCTTTTTTGTCATGGAAATGTGTAGTGTCTTGTCATCTTCATTTTTCCCTATATTCATCCTCCTTGGAGTTGTATTTGAACCTGACTGCTCGATAATACTTGGTGGCGACCTCTATTGAATAGCATGGTTGTTGTTCTTTCGAGCTGGTGACACGCGCGCCTTGTGGTTCCTGCGCAGGGCCACAGTTCTCTTGGTGGAGTCTTGGTCAAACATGTCTGAGCGGCATGGTGTTTCTAAATTTCTTATGGTGATAATGATGTTTGGTACAGTAATGCTTCAATCGCACCTGGCCGGGCAGGATTTCCCTACTAGTTGTGCCTTGTTGAATTTGGTTCCATCAGAGGTTACTCGAGGATGCTTTCCTTGGGCCATCTCCCTGTTGTTGCGAGGTAGGTTACATCCTAGGTCATTCCTTCCCTTCGCCACCCATGGATGATACCTCAATCTACTTTGAATCAGCTTATTTGTCGGGGGTCTGTTTGGATATACTAAACCCGAGGGGGTTAATGGAGAGTTGTCCATAGCCCCGATTCGGGACTGGTGCCGGGTGTGGGCATCCAACCAGACCTTTGCTAGGTACCTGATTAGGCTCCGCTCGAAATGCTCCGGATTCATTGGGCAGGCTTTTCTAAGGCTTCGGGTTAGGGCATGTGTTAGCCAATCATCCAAAACTAGGAGCGACCATTTGTCTTATCGGGGGATGTGGTGTTGCTTCATGCTGCATTTCATTTCTTCTTCGTTCAGACTCAGGTGTATCGGCCTTCTCGATATCGCGTTGATGGCACTGGCGTGCACTTCCGCGGAGGAACACGCTGGTATAGTAAGCGAGTCTATGAGGTCAGGTGCCAGGCAATGGTGTTGCGTTACGATTCCTCTCGAAAACATTTCTTCGAACTTCTCAACAAGGCGTGCTAGAACTCACTCTCTCGGGTATAGCTGCCTCTCAATGAGCAGGCACAAGCGGTGGTGCGCCCGTAGGAATCCAAGGTCCTGTCACACTTACAGAGTTCTGACGTTTTGATTTTTTGCGAAGCGAGTCCCGGGACTGTTTCCTCAGGAGATGGGTTCTGTAAGAGCTTCCACAAACCTGATTCGATACTTTTTAAGAGATTCCTAAGCATCTTCACTATGGCGGGGTCGATTACTAACCCGTCATTACTTGACCTCTTGTATAGTGGATCATCATTAGGAAGTGTCTCCGTCGTTGTTATGTTGGGAGTTCCCAAGTGACTTTGTAGTTGAGCGATAGCCAACTGTCGTGCATGCAACATTTCAAAAATAACATGAAGACTAACTTCCTGTTCTACCCGGGCTAGGGTTTTTCGTGCTTCTTGTTGGTCGTTGTACCGTACGCTCCTGTCGGTGTGAGAAATTTCGTCGACTTGTTGTACGTCCTGTAAATCTGCGTCCGCTAGGATTGCTCCGGAGCGATATCAGAATTACGCGGAGGTGCTCAAGCGGCCGGGATAGCCATGCCATTTTCCCTGTGATTTTCAAGGTTTTCGTTCTTAACTCTGTTTACCAAGCCGGGCATTTTGGCCTGAAATAAAAGGTCTTGGATAAGAAAAAGTGTGAAAGATAATGTGTGTTTTTGTGACGAAACCAACAAGAAAATAATCATTATTATTTTTAGCCCCACGGTGGGCGCCAAACTATTTACCATGAAAATAATAATTAAATTTATAAACGGGACTCTAAAAATACGTGATCTATTCCTCAGCTAGTTGTTGAAGCAATTAATGCTAAGAACGTAAAGTATAATGATAAAGAGTGGGCTAAAGTGAGGCTGTAATCAAACCAGACATGCCTATTGCTCAAGTGCAGCGATGGTCGATGGGACCTCGAGGTGGGAATTAGTATTAATCTTGGACTATCGAGTCAGTCGGGGAAGGGATAACAATGTATGATTAAGTAAGGCTCTATATTGTTAATGTTAGACGATATGGTGAAGAGCAAGAAAGAAAATAAAAAATGTCAAGGAGGCCTCGAGCCTATGAGTATGAACTAACTTATAATAAGAGAGAGAGAGAGAGAGAGAGAGAGAGAGAGAGAGAGAGAGAGAGAGAGAGAGAGAGAGAGAGATATTATTGCACTTGTGGAAAAATAGAGCAATATTAGCCTTTACATGGTGGGGCGAGTCCCCTTTATATAGGAGAGGAGACTCAGCTACAAGTATGTGGGTGTTAGTTAAAAAGTAAGGTGATGGGATAGCTTGACAAGATGCTTCAGCATAGACTCTAGATAGGTTGGGCATGTCAGATGTAGTCCTGTACCTAGAGGGCTTCCTCCTCTGCTCTGGCTTCGTTCTTTGTTTTCTCCGAGTCGGTCTTCATCAAGTCCCGAGGTCGAGAATTCGGTCACGACCCCTGCCCTCAGGATCCCAGGGCTTGCTTTCGAAATGTCTCTACAGTGAGAAATCAAGTCTTCTTATTTAGCCACGTACACCCTCATATACAAATGGGACCCTTGTTAGTTTGTAAGAGGACAACATACAATATCGAATACAAGAATATTCTATGCTCTCTAACTTAAACATATTCTCCCTTGATTTTATTACTTACATTTATTGTGTTCCATTAATTGTTCTTCATTTATTGCTCATTATTGATCATAAAGATCTTAGAATTGTTAGTACTTCATCGATCGTTGACAACCTAATGCTTAGTTCGACCTCGAGACCCCGATAGGAAAACTCGAGGCCCTGATTCCCGGCCTCTCGGTTTGCTTAATATACTGCCTTCAAACTTTTATCTTATTTTCTAGTCTCACATATAGCATCTACTGCCTAACAACTAGCATAAAAATAAATCACGTATTTTTAGAACAACAAAATCAAATCTAATTGTAATTGCAATTTTCAAGGTAAACACAACCAACAGTGAAAACATGAAGAAAAATGATCCGAAATTAATCCGGAATACGCTCGAGTCCCTTGGGACCCCGTCCAAGCATATCGACAAGTCCCATAACATAACACTGACCTACTCAAAACCTCAAATCATACATAACAATATCAAAACAATGGATTGCTCCTCATATCGAACGTAATGAACTTTTCAACTTCCATAACTCATGCCGAAACATAAAAAATAAATCAGGAATGAAACCAAATTTTGCACATAAGTCCCAAATGACATATCGAATCTATTCCAATTCTTTGAACCACAATCTGAATTTGATATAAAAAAAGTCCACACCCGGCCAAATTTTTCAAAAATCTAACTTTCGCAATTTTAAGCCAAATTCAACTATGAACCTCTAAATCACAGTGCAGACACGCTCATAAGTCCAAAATCACTAAAAAAAAGCTAGCGGAACCATCAAAATTCCAATCCGGGGTCAATTACTAAAAAGTTAAACTTGGTCAACTCTTCCAATTTAAAGCTTTCTAGTTGAAAATCATTCTTCCAAATCAATCCCAAATAACTTGAAAACTAAAATAGTTGATTCACACAAGTTATAATACATCATACAGAACTAATCATGCCCTTAAATTATCGAGCGAAGCGTAAATACTCAAAATAACCGGTTAGGTCGTTACAAGGGGGTCCTGAGGCACTGCCTCAATAAGTGGCCGAGATAGATTTTGTCGGTGCAGTGTTTTGAGGTACAAATTTTGAGATTTTCGCCATTTCTATCTGAGATTCTAAAGATTTGAAGACTTGGTATGAAGATTTGAAAACTTGGTGTGAGATTTAAAGGTTTGCTATGAAGATTTGAAGGTAAGGTATGAAGGTTTGAAGATGAGCCATAAAGATATGAAGAACAAGTTATGAAGATTTGAAGGATCGATGATATGAAAAAATCGAGGGTAACTTAAGGAAATTTGAAGTCAGAAAATAAAAAAGAAAAAGTGGGAAACTAGAACTTTTACAAGTAAAGAGTGATAATTGTGTGACGTTTCAGATTTGGTAACTACCGAGGGTGTTCAACCGATGATTGACGCGTCACCAAAGTTGGATCTAAGTGACTGATAGTATGTTCAGGTCTGTCAGCTTGCGCACAATTTACGAGAGAAGGAACCGAGATCAGTTAGTCATTTCTCATCGTTCCTATAATCTACTCTCCGAGAAGTGAGGAGACTATCTGTATACAGGTAAAATCAAGGATAGAGTTATCCCTAATTTTTTGTTGTGAAATAAAGAACGATGTTGCTTGTTACTGGCTCGAGCAAAACCGAAGGTACCCATAGATCGGAACCATGGAGGGATGGACGGACGATGCAACGGGTCTCGAGCATGGCCGAACTTGGAAAGAACCAGGCCCGAGTGAGATAA
This sequence comes from Nicotiana benthamiana, assembly GCA_034376525.1. Taxonomy (NCBI): domain Eukaryota; kingdom Viridiplantae; phylum Streptophyta; class Magnoliopsida; order Solanales; family Solanaceae; genus Nicotiana; species Nicotiana benthamiana. The sequence continues at coordinate 40,417,338 of CM067339.1, read as the reverse complement.
AAAATCGAGGGTTAAGGAAAGACTGTTAAAGAAGACAAACGAGGAGCCGAAATATCCGCCATCAGTTAGATATTACAACGTGGATCACGCTCGGTATTGACTGCATATCATATTTCGTGGGAGAGAATGAAGGAATCTTTTACCTTATTTAGAGCTATATTAGAGTTAAAACTCATCTACTATATAAAGAGAGAGCCACTTTATTTTTTGATATTGTTTTGCACGCATATTAGAGCAATAAAATTTGCTTTGGCTTCCATCAATTGTTCTAAGTGTTCTTCAATTGTTCACTCGTTTATTCATATTTTAGTTCTATCTCGAGGAATTAATCAAGACCAACCACCGGCATTTAGGCTAAACACAAGGCTTAATTACTATGCCACTTTTGTTTGATCGTTATATCTCATTTCAATTCAACTATTTTTTATTCTTTGATTATTTATATTAAATTAAATCACATATTCTTTAAACCGTGTACAAATTTAATTATTATTCAATTTAAGGGGTAAACACATATAATAGTATATAAAAACATATGGTTAAGTTTAAGTTTGATAGAGTAATATATATATATATATATATATATATATATATATATATATATGTGTGTGTGCGCGCGCGCGCGCGCACCCTTATACTTAAAGCAAATAAGTAGGAAAAAGAAAACAGAGGTAGTCAAGGCTATGTTAGTCTGTTAGGTGTTAGGTGTTAGGTGTTTTATCCCAGTATTGCTAATTCTAAAATCTCATTGAATCCGATATAAAATAATGTTGTAATTGTAGTACAAATAGATTTCGGCCAAATATGGAATAAATTAATTTCAAACTTTATATCGTGATGTTTTTTTTCTAATTTTGGCAACCAAACAAATGTTTCAGCACCCACGATTGTAATCCTGACCACACGACGGCGACCCTTGATTTCTCTTCAGCCTGCGAACTGAGTCCTTACCCTTTCACCACAAAATTTTATTTTTCTATTTTCTTGCTTTGTGCAGCTAGATCCAACCTACTAACTGGACAGTAGGAACTCATCCTAATTTTAACAAGTTGTAATAACCATCATTTAACATAAAATAGCATATCAAAACATCATAATCATAACTACCCATAATATTATGACTTCCAGACATAAACGCGCATAAACACGTAAATCTTTTGCATATGACAAGCATCAAAAGGTCCGGTGCATAGATGGATCTATGATTTGAAAGTGACAAAGGCATGACTAAGATTTTGGGTAAATAAGAGTATCTCCAACCCTTACACCTTTTTTTACACCAAATAGTGCAAACTTACTCCAATTCATTGCATTATTTTTTAGACCAAAAAAGTATTCCTTTTATATTCTCTTCTCTCTTCTATATTATATTATTTTTTTAATAAACAAATCCTTTTTCTTCTTTTTTTACATATTTATCCCATATAATTCATATTTCTTTCTTATATAATCATTTAATATAAAATTATCTTATACCTTTAATTTTTAGATAATATAAATTATAAGCAAATATTATACATTATACATTAATGTATAATTTAAATAACAATAAAATCATTGATAAGATATAATTAAATAAATATTATATTATGGTAAAATTTAATTTAATTACATAAATATTCAACTTACAAAATTAGTATGTTGCTCTCATAAATGCTCTATTAATATATTATGAAGTGCAAAATGAGCATCTTTGTTCTTAATTTTTTTGTGTCGAGCTAAAAATTATTCAAATCGATAATTTTCTTCTACTATCATTTTTACGGTTGGAGTTGGACCTTCCCAAGTATCTTGAATTGGTGCATCATGTTATGTAATGTTGTAGACAATAAATAGCGTCGAAAAAATAGAAACAAGACTGGAAAATATTGCAACAATCGTGGTATCTATGAATCCTTTGATTCTACTTTTCAACAATAAATAAAAGAGCTTTGAGCTTAATCTTGAATTTATTTTATTTTAATCCAAGTGCTTGAGGCTGAACTTGATCTTGACATATTTTTAATCCAAGGCCTTGCAGTTTGTTTTTGAATCTTTGTCTTGATCTTTTTAATCCTTAGAACACTTGAATGCTTGTAACTTTTCGAGAAATTCACAGCGTTGATCCACGAGCTCTCTCTTGCTTCTTATTATAACTTATGATATCCTTTCTGAGTTATAACAACTCTTATTTATAGTTGTGGGTGGGAAAAGTTATAGTAAGAACAAACTCTTTCCGACCAATCAAATTGAAGTGTGACAAGGCCACATTTGATTGGCCAGAACATGTCACTTGCACATGTGACGCGGTTATATTGGCCCTTTAATTTGACTTGGCATGCCTTGGCATTTTGACACGTGGTACAATCATATTGACTCTTCAGTTTGACTTGGCGCAGCGTCATTTGACACGTGGCACCAAACCGGACCTCTAGCAGGATGACATATTGGGCTTAATGAAGTGGGTTCATCGCTTGTAGCCCAATTAATTGGGCTAGCCCAATGGATTTGGACTCATTTATTTAACCCATAGGCTTTTGGACGAAAATAATTATTCTAATTATATTAGCCTAATAAATTTATTCGAACAAATATATCTTGAATTTAAATTATAGTCCAAATTATTTTATGGATTTAATTTCAATAAAATTTATATCCCGACAAATGTATTTTTTATTTAATCTATGTTAGTCGTTATTTTATGAAATATTTATTTTTATGATAATCAAAGAACATTGTGTTTTTTATTAACAACATATTATATTTCAATTTTGCAATTTTTAATTTTTTTATGGTTATATATTTTTATACAATTATAACTTATAATAAAATTAATTTACAATTTTATATAAAAAAACGAAAATTAAGTTATAAAAAATATACACCAAAACATGAATATAAATTAATATTATAAAAATAATACATAAGAAATATAATTAATTATAAATTATAATGTGTTACATTAAAAGTATTATATAATAAAAGATAATACTAAAACAATGGTGATGGTGTTGATGAATAGTATTACACCAAAAATTGGTATAACACTATTCACACATCAGAGAGGCCTAAGAAATGGGTAGGGTTAGAGCAAAAAAATATCAAATCTTACACTAAAATGATATTTGGTGTCAAAATTGGTATTGGGTTGAAGATGGTCTAATGGAGTGCGAGTCGAACCCAGACAGCATATACAGCTGACTAAGCTTCGAATTTTAGGATGCCAATTAAGTTATATATTGGTTATATATATATATATATATATATATATATTGTAACCTAATGGTTGGTTCGTCCGCCTCTGTCCGGTTATTACAATAAATGCTCTTAATTTTTATACAATAAATTACTGCAAATTAAGCATGCATATGGATATTGATCGATCCGGATATACCTGGGCCGTGGCGAGAATGTTATATTGCCGAGAAAATCGGAGAAATAAAGAATTAGCAAAGTAGAAGAAATATAAATCACTTTATTACTCCTATAATGGAACTGCAAGGCATAAAATGACAAAATAAAACTATACTTGAAGCCTTTTCCATTTCAATATTGTTAAAGGAAGGAGCATACTGATGAGAACATGAATACGCAGTAGGACAATGTCGTTCCATAAGGAAGTCACGTTATTTGTTTGCTAGTTAAACTTAGCTTGAATAAGTTAATTTCTTCAATCAATCTTGGGGGCCACTGAAAAATAGTCTCCATCTTTTTTTAGGAGAAAAAATTCTAGTTTTACTTTACCTATTTTTGTCCCAAGTAGAATGCCCCAATTTTGTGCATTTCTAATTCTTTCCTAAAATAATTGTAACTTCAAAAGAAAATATGATTTAGACTCTTATAAATACAAAAATAGTGCTATCGGACGTGTCCCTGAAATAATGCGAGCCATTCAATTTTAGTTTTTAGACATAAAAGTAGAACATTTGATCATATATATCCTCTAGCCCTCTTTTTCTCCATCGTCAGAATTCAGAACTAAAAGTCTAAAAGAAGGGAAAAGGCAAAGGAAATCAAGCAAGGGATTGACTAAACCCAATTCCTTCCTCCTTTTTTATTATATGCATCAGAAAAATAAGATAAATGAATCAATCATCGCTCTTATGGAAGGCATAGGGGACCATCTTTCATGTTCTGATCTTCACAAAATATGCATATATCAGAGCATTGAACATTTATCTGGGGTGGAGCTACAAGTCTAGTCAAATTCAATAGTTTTTGCTTCAACTGTGTATTTATATTAAAAAAATTATTAAATATATATACTTATAAGTTAGTATTCAATTATTAACAGTTAAAATTATCGCTCTAAAAGTCAGATATCTTAAACATTTAATAACATTTAATAAAGAAGTTTGATATATTGTACCCAATTCATTTAAAATTGACCAACATTATAAAGTTAAATGCCATTGGGAACCAAATTTAATATATAAAGGTGCAACATGAGGAGAAATTAAAAATTATTTTTCAAAAAAGTGAAGGAATATTGCAAGAACTTTCATGAGCATATGTTTCTTGGAAGTTAATCAATAAACCAATCATGCGAAGGTGGTATTGAAGCACGAGTATGTGAAAAGTCATGTTACTTTTGGTACTACTACCCATAGGGTAAATAGTGTATCTGCTGCTGCTGCTTTTTTCACTTTCTATCAAAACACAATTTCTGTATTGATTCAATAATTAAAATTAATTGCTGGTTAGCTCATCTTGGTTCTTTTGTAAACTTAGTTAACTCCGTCACTGTCTAAGCTTCTACAACTAACTACAATTAACAACTCTAGCCCGTTCGGTCAAGCTTCTTTTGACCAAAATATTGTTTTGGGCAACCGGTTTTTTTCTTCTTCTAAAGTTTAGGTGCTTACATAATTTTTAGAAGAAAAAAAATATTTTTGAGTTGAAGGAAAAATAATTTTTGAGAAGTAAAAAAAGTAGTGTTAAAATCTACATGACCTGCCATCAATAAAGAAGCAGTTAACTCGAAGCTACTTTTATGGAGTTGCAGAGCATGCGAATGAATGAGCTGATGAGAAGATTGTGAGAAAATGATAACCGCTACTTCTCTTCATTAACAATACAAATATATATACATGTAATGTGTTGATCAACTAGCTAACTCTACTAAAACTCAGCTAACTAATAGGTTGGATCCGTTAATTTACAGTTGGCCAACTCAGTAATTGAACTTTTTACTACCTAACTAACAATCTGTAATATCACTTAATAATACTTCCCCTAAAGCTGCAGGGTGCAAGCTGTTAATCACACCATGCTTGCCTAAGAGATGATTGTGTTGAGCATGACTTAGTCCTTTGGTAAGCAAATTTGCCAGCTGATCCTTAGTGTTCACATAGATTGTCTGCACAATTGCATCCTTAATCTTATCTCTGATGAAGGGGAAATCTATATCGATATGCTTAGTGGATTCATGGCAAATAAGATTAGCCTCAATCTGCATAGCAGACTTGCTGTCACTCATAATTGCAACATGGGTCTTAACAATAGCTCCCAACTCTTTAAACAAACCTAGCAGCCAAGTGACATCTGCAACAACTAAAGCCGTGCTTCTATACTCAGCTTCTGTTGAATTCCTAGATATTGTCTGTTACTTTTTAATTTCCATGAGATTAAGGACTCACCAAATTTGACTACATAACCAGTGATAGTCTTCTTGTGCTAGGGCAGGCTGCCCAATCTGAATCACACCAATAGGTTAACTTTGCAGTAGTGGCTTCTAACCTCAACCATATACCTTGATCAGGAGAGACTTTTAGATATCTAACTACCCTCAGTGTAGCTTTCTAATGGGATCTTTTAGGCTGCTACATAAATTGACTTAGTGCTTGGATGTCATAAATTATTGTTTCAGCTCACTGAGGACATGACCATTGATAAGAGAGTATGGAGGTTAAGGATTGAGGTAGAAGGTTAGTAGGTAGTTTTTTGTTTGTTCACCGATAGTCATAGTAGTATGCATGCCCCTTCATATTCTTAGATTTTTATTACGTTATGTGATTTTGTTCGCTTCAGGTATTGTATTTCCCATTACTATTATTTGGTAGTACTTATCCTTTATCTCTCCCTTTTTATTTTCTCTTCCTTCTTTCTTCCTTCCTTGCTTTCCTCTTCTTCTTGCCCTTTGTGAGCCGAGGATATATTGGAAATAGCCTCTCTACCTGTATTAGGTCGGGGTAAGGTCTGCGTACAGACAACCCTCCCAAGACCCTACCTGTTGGGATCACACTGAGTTTCTTATTGTTGTTGTTATTTCTCGGATGGCATAGCTAATATATGGTCTAGTGGTAGTGACATACATTAGTTTACCAATCAATCTTTGGCATGTACTAACATCCTGCAGAACTACATCACATTTAACTCCAGTTACAATATCAAACGGTACTGTGGTGAGCTTTAGGTTTGTTTCTAAAGGAGTTGCAGCTGTCTTGGCTGCACTGAGCCTAGAGCCCCATACTAGATATGAGTTCTAGGACATACTTCCTTTGATTTGGAATCGCTCCTTTGCTGGACCTTAGTACTTCAATGGCTAGGAAATACTTAAGCTCACCTAGGTTTTTTAGCTTGAATTTTTGATGCAGAACATGTTTTGCCTCAGCTATCAGTGTCTCATCACTACCAGTTATAAGTAGATCTTTAACATATACCAGGATAATCACCAAACCTTCACCCTTTTCTAAAGTAAACAAGGAATAATTATGATTACTCTGCACAAAACCTCCCTCAGTTAAAGCATTAGACAATTTGATGTCCCACTGTCTTAAAGCTTGCTTAAGCCCATATAAGTACTTAAGTAGCTTGCAGACCTTTTGCTCCCCTTGTCTTCTGAAACCTTCAAGCATATCCATATACATTTCTTCATATAGATCTCCTTAAAAAAATATTGCAAACATCCATTTGATATTGGTTCCATCCTTTGGAAACTGCCAAGGCTATTACTAATCTGACTGTGACCATTTTCACCATTGGTAAAAAATGTACCATGGTAATCAAGTCCTTCTTGTTGACAATATTCTTTTGTAACAAGTCTATATTTGAAGCTTTTAATCTCGCCAATACCTTTATAATTAATTTTATACACCCATTTGGATCCTACAGTATGCTTTCCATATGGTAAGTCAACTACTTTTCATGTTCTGTTGTCTTCTATTTCTTTGACATATTATTTCATAGCTTCTATCCATCTTACATCCTTCATAGCCTGCCTGAAGTTTTGAGGTTCTACTAGATTGGATAAGTTTGCTAGGTAGGACTGATAGGCAGGAGTAGTTTTTTCATAAGACAAATAGTTGGTTATGGGATATTTATTGCTTGTCTTCCCATGTACTATGTAGTCCTTCATCCAGATGGCCTCTCTAGTTGACTTCCTGACAGAAGGGTGAGATCCTTCTACTTGCTTGTTCTTAGGTGGAGGATCAGTTACAGTGAGCAAAGGAATTGTTGATGGAGCAGTTAGTTAAGACAAAGAACCACATGCAACGAATGTATTAGTAGCAGAATTCATTATATTCTCTTCTTCTGTGGCTATTCCTATGCATTTGCATTTTTAGTTTGTTCCTCATTAGCATGATTGATCTATGAGGTAGAAGAATCAAAGTTAGGTTGTTCCAGGAAACTATGATCCTTTGAATCAGACTCAATGGTAGCTTAAGCAAAAGGAAACTCTGATTCTTTGTAGGCCACATCTCTACTATTAAAAAAAATATTTTGTAGCTAGTTCTATCAGGATGTACCCCTTTTTGTCTCTGTGAGCATCCCATGAGCACATCTGTATTTGCTTTTTTTGCAAATTTATCCCCTTTTGGAATAACAGTTGCATAATACAAACATCCTATAACTTTTAAATGTGCCAATGATGGTGGCTTGTTATGGGTTCTTTCATATGAACTCTTCCTTGAAGTTCTGTTGAAGGCAATCTTTTTACCAAGTACATAGCAGCTTCAACACACATGCCCCAAATCTTTTTGCCGAGTACATAGCAGTTGTAACACACATGCCCCAACACCTAATACGCATTTTTGACCGAAACCTTATAGCCCTTGCTACATCCAAAATGTGTCTGTATTTTCTTTTCATAAAACCATTCTACTATGGAGTATAAACACATCTACTCTGATGTAGAAATCCAGAACTTTGTAATAGATCCTTGGGTTGAGAGTTAAAGAACTCTGTGTTATTATATAATTTCAAGATTTTTACCATCTTACCAAACTGGTTCTTTACCATCAGCAAAATTTTTTTAGTGGAAACTATAATTTCATACTTAAGTTGTAGTAGATAGATCCAGACATATCTACTAAAATCATCCACGATAGTTAGAAAATAATACTTATTGTCAAAAGTAGGAGTTTTATAAGGCCTCAAAAATCCATATGTACAAGAGAAAAAGGAGCTTCAGCTCTGGATATACAATTAGGAAATATCAGTCTAGTTTAATTAGCTAATGGACTAACTTGACAATTATTCAATGACTCACTATTTACATTCTTGTCTAGTAAAATGATATTCTTCATGGCCGGAAGAGATGGATGTCTAAGTCTTTGATGTCACAACTTGCAATCTTTCTTTACTGTTGCAGCAATTATGCTCTGTGTGTGATGTGCCTTATTGATGTCATTGACTCCCTTGAATATGTACAAGCCCCATCACCCTGTCACTGTAAAGGTCCTAATACAACACAAAGTCAGGATAAAAGTTCACCAAGCATCAAAGTTCCTAGGTTAGTTTGGAGACTAAAAATGGTCAAACTTGAATCCTAGAACATAAAGGACATCATGTATTGTTTCATTTGGAAATATAGCATCCCAACCAATAAGTTTAATAGGAACTCTATTTCTATCAGGTAAGTGTATCATATCACTAGAAGTCCTAGTAGTCTTATTGTCATTCACCAATAGATTATTGGAATCTACTATGTGGTGAGTGGCACCAAAGTATACAACCTACTCATCTATATAGGTGATAAGTAGGATTTTAACGTATTTTATGCCCCTACTTGCCTATTTTTTGAGTATAATTTGCTATAAAATAGTTCCAAAATACTTACAGGTTGTGCTTGATTGCAGGTTTGAGAGACAAAGTGATGAAATACCAAAGATAGACTCAAAATGGAGTGAACCCTTCTCAAGCATCAAAGACCAATGAAATGGTGGAAAAAGGAGCTAGTGCGGACCGCACAATTGTGCATTCGGCCACACTAGGGGTTTCAAAGAAGTGCATAATCATGCTTGTAACCACACGGCCGCAGTTAGAAATGAATGGCCCGCGTCCACCTCACACGGTCGCACTATTGTGTCATGCGGTCCGCACCAAGAGGTTCAGAGAAGATGGAGTTTTGGGAAAGGTCAGCCACGCGGCCGCGGTCATCTTCACGCAGTCCGCGCCAAATCTCCTCGCGGTCGTGCCACACCTTTGCGCGGTCCGCTCCATCCACTTCAGAGAAGGTAGTCATGGAAGTTAGACAGCCAGTGCAGCCACGATCATAATTATGTGGCCCGCACTGACCCCGCAGGGGCAAGTTTTTCAATTTTTCCAGTCCACTATAAATAGAATATTTTACCATTTTTAGGTTAAGTTTAATCTATTGAACAGAGATGCGCTCGTGAGGACCAACATTTTAGCCTATTTTGGCATTTTAGCATTTATTTCTCCATAGATTCTTGTAGTTTTACTTTAGTTATTAACTAATATGGTTATTTCTTCTTTTATTTCTTCTATTTCTTCTTCTATTTCTTCTATTTCTTCTTCAATTATGTCTAGCTAAACCTATTAGCTAGGATTGTAGCTCAACCCTAGTACGAGTAATTGATGGGTATTGCTTTCTAATGATAAATTGATATTGGAAATTTGTTATTTGGGTTATACTTTAATTAAGAATTGGTGGTTGCAAACATTTATTCTAGCTTAGTAAGTTTTGATTCTTCTTGAGAAAGAGAGTATATGACACAAAATTTGGCCAAGAAGGAATTGGGGTGGACCGATTGAGAAATGGTAGTCCCAATTAACGGGTTAAATCACGAGAGAGTAATCACCCTACTTTAACCCTAGTTGCTTGGTCTAATTGGCCCGCCCAATTGGTCTCGAGAAAGTCAATTGAGCAAAATCAATCTCTCTACCGAGAGGTGTGAGAATGGGTACAATTGTGCAATGGTTATAACATAAATCCCAAATATATCATTCTATTATTAGTAGTTTCTACCCGTTACTTAACCACCTAGGCGATGTCACGACCCTAGTGCCTTTCTCCCTATTAGTTACAACCTAGCAATATTTCCTTAGCATAATTTAGTCTTAATCCTTAGTTCTAATAGTAGTTGTTAATACAAAGAAAACCCAAAAATTCTATGAGTGCAATTAGAGGTACAAATGCAATTCTAGGCTAAACATACAATACAACTCATTTCCATACTCCCTGTAGAAATTCGATCCCAAACCACTATTCGGGTAAAAGCTGTAGCGACCCACTCTCCCTACATTCATGTAGCGTTGAGTTGGCAGCGATCAATAGGATTTTGACAAGAAACTAGTAGTTATACCTGCCATGTATACTTGACAATCAGAAGATGTATCTTTGTTTAATAGATCAAGGATTTATTTGTATAGTTCCTCGGTGATATATGGTGCCTTTCCATTTATTCCTCTTAATACATCACCAGCTGATGATGATCCTTGAGAATGAGCATAAGTGTTTCCAAGTACATTGTTGGATACAGTGAAAGGTTAGTGAGAACCGCGTCTAAAGCCAGACTGAGCCCCATTGCCACGACCATATTGACATCTGCTATTGTTTCCAGGCTTCATTCTTGCCTTTAAGTCTTCAGGATACCCAACAATCTTATAGAAATTTTTCTTAAGGTCACAAACCATAGTGTTCACCTTGCATAAAATGTTTTTTGCCTTTGTATCCTTGGTTTCTGCATACCTGCATAGCTATTAGATCATTCTTCTCATTAGTTAAGCTAAGGCCAGGGGACTGTTATGATTCATCTGCTATCACCATGGCATATGCCTGGTTCAAGGAGGGAACATTGGTCTTCTGGAGGATTTAACGCCTAGCTTGATCATATGAATCATTTAAACCACTCAAAAACTACAGAAGTCTCTAATGTTGAATATGCTCCATGTATTCTCTCGATTATGAAATTGGTACCAATGCATCATACTTATTCTATGTACTCTTCAACTTATTAAAGTAGCTTGAGACTGAATCAGTTCCTTATGAAAAATTGGCAATGGATCTATGCAGTTGGAAGATATGCATTTGATTCACCTTATCAAACCTCTCCCTCATATCATCCTATACAAGATGTGCATTCAAAGCATGTGCAATACCAGCAAAAGTTCAGTGAAAACTGTATTCATGAGCCATATCAAGAAAATAGCATTACAAGTTTCCCACTGCTCAAGTAGTTTAGTAGTGAACGACTCCTTTGTACAAGTACCAGTCACAAAAACGTTCTTTTTTTCTAGAAAGGGAATTTTCATCGTCTTGCTCCATAAATTGTAATTCTTATCCTGTAAGCTTCACAAGAATCAGAATAACACTAGGAGTATCCGATGGCCCGAGGTATAGAGGATGAGTATAAGGAATTGTATTTTCCACCATTGATGAGAAAAAAAAAGAGCTAATTGAGAAGAAGCAATAGATCACTAAGATATAGATAGTCAACCTTAACTGATGAGCATTGGTGGCTCTGATACCATGCTAAAATCTACATGATCTGCCATCGATGAAGGAGCAGTAAACTCGAAGCTACTTCTATGGAGTTGCAGAGCATATGAATGGATGAGCTGATGAGAGGATTGTGAGGAAATGATAACTGCTACTTTTCTTCATTAACAATACAAATATATATACACACACATGTGATGTGTTAATCAACTAGCTAACTCTACTAAGGCTCAACTAAGTAACAGACCAGATCCATTTATTTACAACTGGCCAACTCAGTAATTGAACTCTTAACTACCTTAACAATTTGTAATATCACTTCATAATAAGTAGTTTTCCCTAAAAACACTTTTGAGAGGAAAAAATATATACACAATTAGAAGCACTTTTTAAAACCTTGATCAAATACTAATTGTTGTTCAAAAGTTTTTTCTAAATTAAGTAGCCAAATACAAACTGTTTCCCACCAAAATTTTTGAGAAAAGTACTTTTCAAAATAAGCCGATTTTAGAATTTGGCCAAACAAGTTGTCCACTCTAGAATTATGTTATTGACGGTGTAAAGTACTTTATTTAATAGTGTGATAATCTAGAATAAATTTTGAGTAACCTATTATAACAAGTATAGAGATAATATAAAAAACTCATTATATTGTCAATATATATAACTCAAATCTTTATCATATAGCATTTCTAGTATCATCTCACTCTAGATTTCCGTTAAACGCTAAGGATGAAGCAATATACCGTGAAAGAAGTTGGAAGGTAGCTGAAGTTTACAAAGTACAGATGGCAAATTGAACTTTTAAATAATTTTTCATATGCGTACCTTTTTCTCTTTTTGGTAAAATGGGAAATATGCTGAAATGAAGATGGAATTAATAATATACGTACAATGAAAGTGTTAAAATTTATTATATTATATATCGATATAGTTTACTTTATTGCAATAAGTCACTTTTTTTATTCTTCAGGTGACTAATCTCATTTATTATAAATAAGACGGTTATCTTAATTATTTTTTCGAGACTTAATAGTATAAAATTCTTTTACACTATTAGTATATTATAAAAGCTGTAAATTTTAATAAAATAATAAAATGGTGTGCCTAAAAGAACAATTAATTAGAATGAGAAGAGCAAAATATGTACAATAATGCAAAGAGGGTAACATTTGTATGATTGAGAAGAGAACAAAGCAAAAGACAAAATGCAACGTCAGAGCAAGCTTCCTACCCTTTGGCTATGGTTTTGATGGGTTGGACGACTAAACAAAGGATACCTTCTCATCCACAACCCCTCTCTCACTCTCTCTTTTGTCTTCTCTCTCTCTAGAAAGTTTCATTTTATCTATAAAGAATCTTATAATTTTGCTTGGTTTCATTTGTTCTCATGTGTATGGCTTTTATTGAATTAATCTTGATAGCAGCTTTCACTCAGACCTTTGGTTTCTCTTTTTCCAATTCTTGAACAAGATAGGAGAGGCTGTAAGCTTAGCAGTTTACAGACTATTATTACTCTTTGCTTTCTTACACCTATTCTTCTTCAGCCTTTTGTCTTCTTTTCACTTCTCTCAGCTAGGGTTTGAGACATAGCTAAATATATATAAAGTAGATTATCTCTTTTTTTAATGCAATGATTAAGGGCATGGTAGGAGATGATAGTATGTCAAATTTAACATCTGCATCTAATGAAGCAAGCATATCTTCAAGTAATAGAGCTGAAATTGGTAGTACTCTCTACCCACAGCATCTTGCACCAACAAACATTCAAACACAACCAGCTGCTAATAAGAAGAAGAGAAATCTACCAGGCAATCCAGGTACTACAATTATTATTACTATTACTATTTTGGTTGGAGCTGTGTAAATAATCTCTTGCAGAAATGCAGTGTAAGACTATGTACAATAAATCCATGTGATCTGGCCCTTCTCCGAACCTCGCACATAGTGAGAACTTAGTGCACTGGGCTGCCTTCACCTTTTTTTTCTTTTACTATTTTGGTTGGCTTGGAATTCATCAATATATATTGGATTAAGTTATATTTACATCAGTCGAAACAATATTTACATCATTGTGTAATTTACTATTTATTCTAGGTTACCATCACTATCTATTACATAGAATTATTTGCAATTACCTTTTAATTGATAATGTGATTGTGTATTGGTTTTAACTAAACTTTTACTTTCTTGAATTAGATCCAGAAGCAGAAGTGATAGCTTTATCTCCAAAAAGTCTATTGGCAACAAATAGATTTGTATGTGAGATCTGTAACAAAGGATTTCAAAGAGATCAAAATCTTCAACTACACAGAAGAGGTCATAATTTGCCATGGAAACTAAAGCAAAGAACAAACAAGGAAGTGAAGAAGAAAGTATATGTGTGTCCAGAGCCTTCATGTGTACACCATCATCCTTCAAGGGCACTAGGGGATTTGACTGGAATTAAGAAGCATTTTTGTAGAAAACATGGTGAGAAGAAATGGAAGTGTGATAAATGTTCAAAGAGATATGCAGTTCAGTCTGATTGGAAAGCTCATTCCAAGATTTGTGGTACTAGAGAGTATAGATGTGATTGTGGAACCCTTTTCTCTAGGTAAGCTAATTACAATAAATTCACCAATAAACATTCTCAAACTAATTCTACTAATTATTAGATTCTTGATCATTTTGGATACAAAAGTCAAACCCTTGTTGCTCAATTTTCTTCTCCTCCTACTCCAGCATTCTCCTAAATTAAGCAATCATTACCATTATTTTCAAATTAATTTAACTTATATACGATGATAGTATAAATTATTTTTTAAACTATTATATGTTATAATTTAGCATGTTATATAATAAGTTTTTACCTTATTTTTCAAATAACCAGTTACAGCTATATGAATATTCATTAGGCAACCTGATAGAGTTAAAGTGTTGCGGTTTTGTATAAACTTTTTTCTATTAAAAAGAATAACGTGATACACAAAATATTTCGAGAATGACCGCTGATATAGATAGTGTACTTTTTTTCAATTATGCTTTTTAATAAATTAGTCAGTTTACATGTTGTGCTCAGATTCCAAGAACTCACACACTTAGCTAGTCAAAAAGATTAGATTCAATACTCCACATAAGAGAGAAAAAAAGACGTTTTGAATCAAAACTAGTTACTAATAGAAACTAAACAACAAAGTTCACGTGTGTAGTTTATGTGTACGACTGAATATATAAATGAGACTGTCTCAGTGTGTGTGTGAGAGAGAGAAAGTGAAAGAGAAAGAGAAAGAGAAGAGAGGGTCCATACTTTATCGTTTACCTCACTGCAAAAGCAATTTCTATCGAAAACTTTAGTGATTCGTATTGTACATATCTAATCTGTCCAAAAAAGAGAAAAAAGAGAAAAAAGAAAGACAAAAAGGGTTGACGAAATAGAGGGCATACACTTTTATCAGTACTACTACTCAAAGCTAGCTATACTGCATTATTCATGTGTGATAGTTTCTTCTTTTTGTTTGTTTGTTTTTTGAAAATGTTAATTTCAGTTTTTTTTTTTAATTTTCTCTACAGGAGGGATAGCTTCATCACACATAGAGCTTTTTGTGATGCATTAGCAGAAGAAAGTGTAAGAACAACAAATCCTCTAATTTCTTCTTCTTCAACTTCCCATCACCTTAATCTCCATACCCTCCAAAACTTCCAACTCAAACAAGAACAACAACAACAACTTAATAATTTCAACCTTCTTCCTCCCCACCCTTCGAACGAGCTTTCGTCTCAGTTATTCATTCATAACCCTACTAGTAGTAGCAGTAACAATATATTTGGAGCAGCGGCAGCAGCAACATCAGCTCACATGAGTGCGACTGCATTACTACAAAAAGCAGCACAAATTGGTGTCACTTCTTCTAATTCTAATTCTGCTCCTAGTTTTTTCAGTCCTACTACTATTGCTACTACAACTGGCATGGCAGGTGGTGGTGATTTAGCCTCACGTGAATATCATCAGTTTCAAAATATTAGTGCCAATAATAGTACTATGGCTCCCACTACTGGTAATTTTATTACTAGTCATGGCTTGGAATCTTATGGCAACAACAACAACAATAACAGAGGTGCTTTTGATCATTTTAGTGTCAACTCTGGATTTATGGAACAAATCCATGACATGCAAAACATGATGGCTGCTGCTACTACTACTGCTTTGTCTTGTACTACTAATAGTGTTGGTTTTGATGAAGGATTTGGTGGAGCAAATAATCCTTTGATAATGAGAGGTAAAGAAAATAATGAAGGATTGACAAGAGATTTCTTGGGACTTAAAGCATTTCCACATCATAGGGACTTTCTCAATAATACTACTACAACTGGTCTTCATCATCACATGGGTTCTTCTTCTGCTGCTGCTGCTTCATTTGACCATCAGCAACATAATCAAAATCAATCACCCTGGCAAAATTAATTAGTCTGTTTTTGAGTTTTATTTCAGTTAATTTATTGGAGAACAAAAATATTTTTGTTGTTGTTGGTGGTTTGTATTTTGTTTAAAGTCCTTTTGGAAGGGAGCTAAGCACCCCTCCTTAATTACTCAGCTTTATTTATTATAAAACTCATCCTTTCGGTTATTCACTTCAATTTTCTTTTTCTTCTTCTTGTTATTTTTTTAAAATAAATAAATAATGGAAGTACATTATTCTCTGTTGCCATATTATAATATTGAGACCTCAGTTTTAGAGCTGAAGTAAGCTTATATCTGTCAACCAACAGGTAAGTTTGAATTGATTGGTCAAAAATCAAGTTGAGTAGTATTTACAAGAATTTTTACTATAATTCAAAATGTCTCATATAATAATTTTAAAACGAAGAAATAATCTTACATAACTTGTAATATTTGTTGTGCGATATATATATATATATATATATATATATTAGAATTTAGCCTTACGTTAATTAGTTATAGTCTGAAAAGATAGTGACGTGACCCAAGTGGTGGATAATTAAATAGCCTAGTATTAAATATTGTATGTGTGGATAAGTGAGTAACTGTTGACATGTGATGGGTAGACACTCTTTATAAATAGAGGCAAACCCCCCTTTCCCTAGCTATCATAAAACTCTAACGTATTCTGCCTCTTGAAAACGTGGTAGAGGTAGACGTCCCATCAGTCAAATTCTCCGGACTGTGAGAGCACGCAGCTAGTGGATTGTGGAAGTTGGTCTCAGGCTTAATCGACGTTTGCTGTCGCTGCTAAATCCATAGAGTTTAACGGTACGCTTCCCTTGACTCTAACTCTAGATTGATTGTGTAATTGTGTTTTAATCTCTGCTATGGCTATGATTTAATTACTTACAGTTGGTATCGGAGCTACCATAGTTAGAGATAAAAATCGTTAATTGATCTTAGTATATTGATAAACGCAGTTATTTTTTCTTAATTTGACGTGGCGAAATCAATATCGAAACTCGATTGAAAAAGGAAACCTTCTTACTGGTTTCGAGTTACCGCAATGGATCGGACTAATTTGTTCCTCAATAAATTAAAATCTGCCCAGAAAGTAACAAAGAATATTACTGTAGCCTTGATTTAACTATTCACGACGGCGGCGACACCAATTGGGTTTTCATTAAAGCACTGCTTTAACTTAGTGCTTTTAAGCGTGGGGTTATATTTGTCTTTTACTACATTCTTATTTATTGTTATTTAATTCATGGCCCACAACACTAAAGAATTACGCATTGATTAAATTTCTATGGAGTTTAACGTTAGTGGCAGGATAGAACGTAGTTAAAATGCTTGGCCATAATTGTCCTAAGCGTGTACCTCACATGGATTTGTGCCTTTTATATATTCATCAAGCTTATAATTTATCAAATATCTCGGTTGTGTTTGATTATTACAACTATTCGTCTTTGATTGCTAGTACACAGTTCTGAACATAGAAGATGGAATTAAATAGGACACTAACATAGTTGAATTACATGGGCTCTATTTTAATTTACATGTACATTATATTAGTTAAATAAGAATTTATGATTAATAAATATTTTTCATCAAAGTGGTCTATTTATTTGGAGTCATTGGAAATTTTTAAAACTATATACATGTGAGATCATTTAAAATACATGGATTGATAATTATGATTAATAGATAATTTCCACCAAAGTGGTCTATTTATTTGGAGTCATTGGAAATTCTTAAAACTATATACATGTGAGATCATTTAAAATACATGGATTGATGCTTATGATTAATAGATTGTTTCAACTAAAGTGGTCTATTTATTTGGAGTCATTGAAAATTCTTAAAACTATATACATGTGAGATCATTTAAAATACATGGATTGGAAGTTATGATTAATAGATAGTTTTTACCAAAGTGGTCTGTTTATTTGAGCCATTAAAATATTCTCAATGTACCGTGTCCAAATTATCCTTTACAAGTGTATACTAGTGTTGGAGATTTTCCTTTTGATACCAGTGATGCTAAATAAATAAATAAGAATAATTTATGTAAGAGGAGGTTTTGTCTCTTACCTAAAGGAAGGACACAATGTACACCTTGTACTCTTGGATAATAAGGGGGAGGTTTTGTATCTCTTGCCTAAAGGTGAGGATGCAATGAATGCCTTGGACTCCTTAATTTTTAAAAGGGGGGACAATTGCTTCTTCTACCCAAAGGAGGGGCGTAATGGATGTCTTTAACTCTTTTGATCTATATACTCTAGCCCATAACTTTATCTAATTTTGTGTTGTTTGCTTATACAGTTGTTAACAACATGACTACTCAATTGAATTCCATTGAAACTCTAACTAGTAGCAACTACAAGAAGTGGAAACAAGATGTTGAATAGTGTTCGGCCTGACGGACCTTGACTTTGCATTGACTGAACAGAAACCTGCTGAACTTACAACTACTGCCACTGCTGATGAAAAGGCTAAGTATGAAAAATAAATGAAGGCTAACAAATTGAGTCTTATGATCATGAAGAGATCCATTTCTGATCACATAAAAGGTGGAATTAAGGATAATGGAAATGCAAAAGATTTTCTGAGTGCCATTGGACAGAAATTCCTAGAATATGATAAAGCTAAGATAGGTAGCCTGATTGATTCTCTGTCTACCATAAAGTATGACCTTGTAGGTAGTCTCCGTGATCATATTATGAAAATGGTTAATGTTGCTACAAAACTGAATAATTTAGGTGTAACCATTACCGATGATTTTCTTGTTCACCAATCTCTAAGGTCCCTTCATGGGCAGTTTAACCAACTTAAGACAACATATAGCGCCCAAAAAGATAAGTGGGGTATTGATGAACTTATTATTGTTTGTGTGGTAGAGGAAGGAAGGATCCAAAAGGAGAAAGTTGAGGTTGTAGTGAACTTTGTTAGTTCATCTAGGTCAGTTGATTATCCCTTTTATAAAAGAAAAGGTGGACCCAAATTTCACAAAAAGAAACATGGTCATTCTCATCTTCCAGGTGGTAATAGTGGTCATACTAATAAGCTTGGTGTTAACCAAGGCCAGTCTCATAATCCTCTTGGTCCTCAAGCTGTAATTAAAAAAGAGCTCAAGTGCTGGGATTGTAAACAAATAGGTCATAAGAAATCTGGTTGTCCTATGAAAAAGAAAGGTAATCTGTTGGATTTAGTATGCTTTGAAACTAGTCTTTTTCATGTTCCTTTAAATTCTTGGTGGTTGGATAGTGGTGCAACTGTTCATGTAGCCAATGACTTGCAGGATCTAGTAAGCAGACGGAAGCCAAAAGAGGATGAAGTCAGTGTTGTTGTGGGCAATGGACTCAAAGCAAAAGTAGAGTTTATAGGGATATCTATTTTACCTTTTAAGAGTAATTCTACTATTCGTTTAGAAAATATTGTTTTTGTAACGTCTATGAGACGAAAATTAGTTTCAGTTTTCTTTTTGGAAAAGCTGGTTATTCATTTCAACAAAATAATGGTATTATTAAAATTTCCTATGACTCACACGTTGTTGCTGATGGTTTTTTAAGTGATGGTCTATATCGCTTGAATATATTGAACAAAACTTTTTCTGCAATGCATGTTGAAAATATTTTCCACAAAAGGTCTGCTATGAGTAAAACGTCTTACCTATTATGGCATAGGCGTTGGTCATATTTCTAAAGAAAGAATTGAACGATTGATAAAGGAAAATATTTTACCCGTTCTTGATCCAAAAGATTTTGAAACTTGTGTGGATTGTATTAAGGGTAAAATGACCAAGGTTAAGAGAAAGGGGTCAACTTGGAGCTCTGAACTCTTAGAAATAATTCATACTGATATTAGTGGACCTTATGTACCTACTTTGACCAATCATAAGTATTTTATTACTTTTATTGATGACTTTTCAAGGTAATGTTATATATATCTTTTAAAAGAAAAATCCGAAGCTCTTGATAAGTTTAAAATTTACAAGACTGAAGTTGAAAAACAGCTTGGGAAGTTCATTAAGATAGTGAGGTCTGACCGTGGTGGTGAGTACTATGGAAAATACTATGAGTTTGGTCAATGTATGGGGCCTTTTTCTTTACATTTGCAAGAATATGGGATAATAGCACAATATACCATGCCTGATACTCCTGAGCAGAATGGTGTGGCTGAGAGACGAAATCGTACTCTCATGGAAATGGTGAGAAGTATGATGTCAAGGACTAGCTTACCTGAGTCCCTTTTGGGGTGAAGCCTTAAAAAAAGCTAGCTATATCCTGAATAGAGTTCCTACAAAATCTGTCTTGAAAACTCCCTTTGAACTATGGACAACCCGAAAACCTAGCTTGAACCATTTTCACATTTGGGGATGTCCAGCTGAAGTTCATATTTATTCACCTACAGAAAAGAAAACTGATCCTAAAACTACCAGTTGTTTCTTTATAGGCTATCTTGATCACTCCAAATGTTTTAGGTTTTTCTGTCCTGGGCGTGGCATTAGAATCGTTGAGTCTATTAATGCGAAATTTCTTGAGCATAATGTTTGTGATTGTGATTGTTCATGTGGTAAGGAAATTATATTGAAAGAGAAGGAAGTCATTGTCCTTATTCCTGTTATACATGAAAAGGTGGTAAACCAATCTATTCATGTGGGGGGAGAATCAAGGGAACAACGACGTAGATCCTATAGTTCCTGAACAAAATGTACACAATGAAACACTCCGCAGGTCACAAAGAGACAGAAGGTCTACCATCTTTGAACATTTTATCGTGTATGTGATTGAAAATCTTAGTGATACTGGAGAACTGACTGATCCTTTATCATATGCTCAAGCTATTTCCTCTCCATTTGTTGATAAATGGCGTGAGGCAATGAATGATGAAATGCGCTCCATGGAACACAATGGAGTGTGGGAGTTAGTTGAACTACCTGAAGGTTTTAGATCTATAGGTTGGAAATGGGTGTTTAAAACTAAAAGAGACTCTAAGGGAAACATAGACCGTTATAAAGCAAGGTTGGTTGCTAAGGTTTACACTCAGAAAGAAGGTATTGACTATAAAGAAACATTTTCTCCTGTTTCATCCAAGGATGCATTTAGAATTGTGTTGGCTCTTATGGCTCATTTTGATTTAGAATTGCACCAAATGGATGTTAAAACTGCTTTCCTGAATGTGTCTACTTGAAGAGGTCTACATGGTTCAGCCTGAAGGGTTTAAAGAAGCTGGTAAAGAACATATAGTGTGCAAGCTTAACAAATCCATATATGGGCTTAAACAAGCCTCTAGGCATTGGTACTTGAAATTTGATAAAATTATTACAAAATTTGAATTTTTTGAGAATACTTGATGAATGTGTTTATCTTAAAATATCTAATGGTAATTTCATTATCATTGTTCTCTATGTTGATGACATTGTTCTTGCCACAAAAGATTTGGGCTTATTGAATGAGACCAAACAATTTTTGTCTAGATCTTTTGATATGAAAGATCTTGGTGAAGCCTCTTTTGTTCTTGGGATAGAAATTAAAAGAGATAGATCACGTGGTTTATTAGGTTTATCACAACGTTCATCCATTGAGAGTGTTCTTAAAACTTTCAATATGCAAGACTGTAAATCTGGTATTGCACCTGTTGTAAAAGGAGACAGACTTAGCAAGGATCAATCTCCAAAAAATGAAGTTGAATTGAGAACTATGAAAGATGTACCATATGCAAGTGTTGTTGGTTGTTTAATGTACATACAAGTTTGTACAAGACCTAATATTGTATTTATTGTTAACATGTTGGGAAGATTTTCTTCTAATCCTGGGTGGGCACATTGGGTAGCTGCAAAGAAAGTTATGAGATATCTACAAGGCACCAAATATTTCATGCTTGTATACAAAAAGGTTGATGATCTTGCAGTATATTCAGACTCTGATTTTGCAGGTTGTCAAGACACTATAAAATCAACTTCTGGATATATTTTTATGTTGGGTGGAGGTACTATTTCTTGGAAAAGTGATAAGCAAAATATCACTGCGACCTCCACAATGGAAGTTGAGTTTATTGCTTATTTTGAGACTGCTTCACATGCTGTCTGGATGAAGAATTTTCTTACTAAATTACTAATTATAGATTTTATATCTAAGCCGGTGACTATTTTCTTTGACAACAGAGCAGCTGTGTTCTTCTTCAAGAATAACAAGAGAACAAGAGGCTCGAAGCATGTTAGCCTTAAGTTTCTTAAGGTTAGAGACATGGTAAAAGAAGGTGATATATGTATTGAGCATACTAGCACAAAATCTATGCTAGCTAATCCTTTGACTAAGGTCTTAGGCCTGTAGTGTTTAATGAACATGCTAAAAATATGGGTATTTTAGAGTCTTTTGATGTGCTTTAGTCTGTGGGAGTTGATTTGTAATTGCTGACTGAGATATTGCTTTGATAAATTTTATTTTAATGCAAGCTTGTGTTATTTCATATTTGTTATGCTTATTGACTAACATGATAATTTATTTATTTTTATTTCCAATTGGACATTGCATAAACTCATGATATTCTTGAGTTTTGCGGCTTGTTTCCTTGATTATCTCGGGTAAGGCACAAGGAATCCTCCTGAGGTGATATGATTTTGTGTCACTTGGAGGATCCTGAGGTGATATGGTTATAATATCACTTGGAGGATTATTTCTTTCTAAGAGGTGTTAGTCTATTCACCTTGATTAGAAAGATAATATGCTTAGCACACATGTTCGATCCATGTTGATGGAAATTCTAGCACATCTGGTCGTAGATAGAATTCACACCTTAAAATGGTGTGATGCCTGCTATGATTCATTGTTAGTCTTCTCTATTGAGATTGAATGGATTGTTATACTGGTCATTCTATCCTTGGCTATGTGAGTAATGTGGCCACTGTAGAGTCTAAAATCTTTTTTTTTTCAAAATGATTTTCTTTAAACTCAAATATTTTAAAATTGTTTCTTTTCCTCAATTAATGTTGGCGTCCAAGTGGGAGAATGTTAGAATTTGAACTTACGTTAATTAATTATAGCCTGAAATGATAGTGACGTGGCCCAAGTGGTGGATAATTAAATGGCCTAATATTAAATATTATGTGTGTGGATAAGTGATGCCCAATAACTGTTGGCATGTGATGGGTAGGCACTCTTTATAAATAGAGGCCAACCCCCTTTCCCTAGCTATTAGAAAACCCTAGCGTATTCTGCCTCTTGAATACGTGGTAGTGGTAGACGTCCCATCAGTCAAGTTCTCCGGACTGTGAGAGCACGTAGCTAGTGGATTGTGGAAGTTGGTCTCAGGCTTAATCGCCGTTTGCTGTCCCTGCTGAATCCATGGAGTTTAACTGTACGTATCTAATTGTGTTTTAATCTCTACTATGACTACGATTTAATTATCTTACTATATATATATATTCCCTTAATTACTGAGCAAGAAATATTGCAGCATGCCTCATATAACAATAATTCCTATGTATCATTCTATGTATAAGATTAATAGGGTTATCATTTAAAGAGACAATTACTTTTTCTTTTACTACAATTTTTTCATATATTTGCATATTTATTAATATAAACAAGAATACTATCTTATGTAATTTCCAAGTATATATGTATATTTTGTTTCACAAAGTTTGAAAATAATGTTTGAGTTCACGTGAAAAATTAAATACATGTTTTAATTTCAATACAGAGTTTAAATATATACAGAGATCATGAAGAAAAGGTGTTGGATATATCTTTGTTTTACGTTTAGGTAAACTACTTTAACAACAAAAAGCCCAAGATTCTGGGCAGACAATGATGAATGTTCAAATCTGCAACTATTTGTACGTGTCTCGTTCTTAAAAGAATTTT
The DNA here is from genome assembly GCA_034376525.1 of Nicotiana benthamiana. Classification (NCBI taxonomy): domain Eukaryota; kingdom Viridiplantae; phylum Streptophyta; class Magnoliopsida; order Solanales; family Solanaceae; genus Nicotiana; species Nicotiana benthamiana. The sequence continues at coordinate 40,393,382 of CM067339.1, read as the reverse complement.
AAGTTATATATCTAAACAATAGAGGGTTAAAAGTCGAAATACCCCCCTTGGAATTTTGATTAGGATGGACATATTTTGCCCAAAAAGTCAATCTTTTTTCGTGCCAGAGAACCTTAGAAAAATACTCTGTTTCCTGAAGAAAATTCTTCTTCAAGACTATCAGTTAAAATATCAGGAAATTTTGAAGCAAAGTCAATAGATCTATTAATAGGAACCTGGTTTTTCTCTGCTTTTAATAAAGATGAAACAGAGTATTTTTCTAAGGAATTCTACAAAGAATTAGAGAGAAATAATATTTCATTACCATTTGTCCCATGGTTCATGATTAAATATGTGGGATATCATTTCTCAGTCATTGAACATGAGTATCATTTGTCTAATGGTGATATAATGATTTCTTCTTTACCACCAACTCAGTCTTTTGATATCAATAAAGATGGTAAAACTATTAATTTTACTGCTTTTGCAAAATTATTTGAAAACAAAGTTGCTGTAATTACTTGTGAACATGTCAATTTGATTCTTAAACAGCAGAATTATGCTAATTATTATTTGAATGTATTAGGAGAGCATGTCATGGCATTGCATAAGAATTTAGACAATTATTTGAAACAAACACAGATTTTACAAGAAAAAATAGAAGTTTTTCATAAACCAAAACAAGAATTAAAAATTGTCAAAAATACATTACAACCTCCTCCTGAAATAAGAAATTTCAAAACTGATTCTTCAGAAGAAATTGAACAGCTTTTGAAAGAAAATTGAAAAATATTAATTTCTCCTCCAATCTTACTGGAATAAATTTACAACCTCAACCTGTTTTATCTGCAAAACAAGAAGATTTTATTACTCAAAATGCCCCAGATTCTTTAAATAAAATCAATACTAAATGGGCGGATAAGCCAATTCAAAGAATGTATTATTACAATAGGCCAACCCCCATGGATGTTTTAAATGAAGAAAGAGACCAGATTTTTAACAATTGTTATAGTAGCAAAGAAATTTATGAATGGAATATTGATGGTTTTAATGATAAACAGATTTTTACTACTGTTCATAGAATGTTGATGTATAGTACTATTTGTAAGATTAATAAGAATCAAGACAGAGATATTGCGGCTATGATAGTTGCTGGTTTTACGGGCCAACTAAAAGGTTGGTGGGATAATTTTTTAACTCAAGAACAAAAGATTACAATTATGAATACTACTAGTGTTCATAAGATTGAAGGGCAATTAGCCTACCAAACTGTGGATTCTGCTAGTACTTCTCAGATACAACAGAATGCTGTTTATACTTTAGCTACTACCATGGTAGAACATTTTTGTGGTAGATGGACAGATGAAGCAGAAACTATTAGAACAACATTACAAAATTTGCGTTGTAGACAATTATCTGATTTTAGATGGTATAAAGATGTATTTTTAAGTCGTGTTATGGAATTGCATGATTGTAGTCATGAACATTGGAAGTCTAAATTTATTGATGGTTTACCTTCGATATTTGCTGAAAGAGTTAGAAAGCATTTACGTGGTACTAACAACAAGATTCCTTATGATTCTCTTACTTATGGCAAAATTATTAGTGTTTGCACACATGAAGGTTTAGCTGTTTGTAATGATATCAAGATGAATTATCATATCAAAAAGAATAGACTAAATGAAAGAAAACAATTAGGAGAATTTTGTGATCAATTTGCTTTTGATATTCCTGGTTCTTCAAAAAGAAAAAAGAAGATTTCTAGTTCCAAAGATGATAGAAAGCGTAAGAAAAATTTGTTTAAATCCCGTGATAAAACAAATTGGGATAAAAAAGATAAGAAATTTTATAAAAAGAAGGGTAAGAAAGATTACAAAAAAAGGATTAAGTGTCATAAATGTGGTAAATTTGGTCATTATGCAAGTGAGTGTAAAACTCAGGAAAAGATTAAGAGTCTAGATTTAGATGATAAAATCAAGGATTCTTTGTGTAAGATTCTACTAAATTTTGATTATAGTTCTGATGTATCTGATTCCTCTTCTACTGGTTCTAGTTCTGATGAAAATATAAGGGTTTTACATGATGAAGATTTATATTCTGATTCTGACAGATCTTTTTCGAATGATGATTGTGCTTGCAAGAAAGATGATAGTTTGTATGATTTACTTTCCAATTTTCAGGATTTGAATGTGAACATGATTAATGATGAGAAAATAATAAAGATTTTAAAAACAATAGAAGATAAAGATTTGAGAAATAAAATTTTGGATACTGTTTTGACTGATGATGTGCCTAATGATATTCTTCCCTCTTCAAATTTTAGTTTGAAACAGCCTGAATACTATTCGACTGTTGAATTAAAAAGGATTTTAACTCAAAAGAATTTTCCAGACAAAGAAATTACTGTTTCTGATTTAAAACAAGAACTCCTTAATTTAAAGGAAGAAATTGTTTATTTAAAAAATCAGTCAAAAATCTATGATAGAAGAATTTCTAGCTTAGAAGATAATAGGACTTTTGATTTACATTTACATGCTAATAAGAATGAAGCTGAGACTTCTAGAACAAAAGAAACTAAGATTTCTAAACCTGGTAGTGGAGAAAACACTAGCCAGGATATAGATATTACAAAAAAATTTTTTTTAACAAATATCCTCAGCGAGGATAAAAGTGAATTTTTACAAAAAATGAGTATTATTACATCTCAAAAGTTTTATACTAAAATTACTTTACAAATTGATTACAATTTTAGAAAGGAATTCATTGCCTTATTTGACAGTGGTGCAGATGTAAATTGTGTTCAGGAAGGACTTATACCTTCGTGATATTTTCATAGAACAACTCATTGTTTTAGATCTGCTAATGGTAGTCAAATGAAATTGAATTATAAATTACCAAAAGCTTTTTTATGTAACAATGGTATTTGTTTACCCCAAAGTTTTATGATTGTGGAAGATATTTCTTTTCAAATTATTTTAGGGGTCCCATTCATGCATGCTATATTTCCTTTAAAAAGGTGGGATCATACTAAAATAATAGGGACTTATAATGATAAAGATTTTCAGTTAGATTTTATTACTAAACCTTTTACGAAATCTATAAATATGATTATTGAGAAATTGATTTTGAAAAATCAACAAATCAATTTTATAAAACAAAAAATTACTTTATTAGAAATAGATGTTTTATTAAAAAATCCTAAATTACAAGAAAAAATTAATTTATTAAAAAATCAATTTATTATTAATATTTGTGATGATCATCCTAATGCTTTTTGGTATTGAAAGAAACATGTTATTTTATTACCTTATGAAGATAGTTTTAATGAAGCTACTATTCCTACTAAGGCAAGACCTTGTCAAATGAATTCTGTTTATTTAGATCTTTGTAAAAATGAGATTGATAATTTGTTAAAGAAAAAATTGATTAGACATCCTAGTTCGGCTTGGTCATGTACTGCTTTTTATGTTAATAAACATGCTGAGCAAGAAAGAGGTGTACCAAGATTAGTAATAAATTACAAGCCTCTTAATAAAGTTTTGAAATGGATTAGGTATCCTATTCCTAATAAAAAAGATTTGTTAAACAGATTACATGATGCTATTATTTTTTCTAAATTTGATTTAAAATCAGGATATTGGCAAATTCAGATTGCTGAAGAAGATAGATATAAGACTGCTTTTAACGTTCCAATAGGACAATTTGAATGGAATGTTATGCCTTTTGGATTGAAAAATGCTCCTTCAAAATTTCAAAAGATTATGAATAATATTTTTATACCTTTTACTGATTTTATTATTGTTTATATTGATGACATTCTGGTATTTTCTAAAAATATTGAATTACATTTTAAACACTTAAAAATATTTCAGCAGACAGTCATTCAAAATGGTTTGGTTATTTCTAAACCGAAAATGAATCTTTTCCAAAGCAATATTAGATTTCTTGGTCATAATATTGGAAAAGGAGCTATTATTCCTATTAATAGATCTATTGACTTTGCTTCAAAATTTCCTGATGTTTTAACTGATAAAACTCAACTACAAAGAATTTTGGGTAGTCTCAATTATATTTCTCCTTTTGTGAAAAATTTATCAAAAGATACAGCAATTTTATATGATAGATTAAAAAAGAATCCACCTGCTTGGAATAATTTACGTACTGAAGCAGTTAAAAGAATAAAGTCTAAAATAAAAGAAATTCCCTGCTTGACTTTAGCTAATCCAGATTGGAAAAAGACTGTAGAAACTGATGCCTCTGATATTGGATATGCTAGAATTTTAACTCAGTTCTCTCATGTTGAGAAAAAACAATATATTATTCAATTCTATTCAGGAAAATGGAATGATGGTCAAAAGAATTATGCAACAGTAGCAAAAGAAGTTTTAGCTATTGTTAAAAGTGTTTTAAAATTCCAAACTGATTTGTACAATCAGAAATTCTTGATAAAAACAGATTGTCAAGCTGCTAAATTTATGTGTAATAAAGATTTTAAACATGATATTTCCAAGCAAATGTTTGCAAGATGGCAAGCATTGTTAGCGCCTTTTGATTTCGTAATAGAATATAAAAAGGGTATTGAAAATAATTTACCAGATTTTCTTACTAGAGAATTTTTAATTAACACTTGATGTTTAAGTTTGGCAGGATGGTAAGGCCAGGATGGCCAAGAGCCCCCTCTGGGAGGGGCAGAGGAGCTACAGAAAATAGATTTCAAACTTTGGGGCATATTCCTACCCAAAATAGATTTCTTGAAGAAGGTTCTTCGTCTGGTGTAAGACCTTCATTTGCAGATTACCAAAAATATTTAGATTTCATTGCCAGCAATGCAGCAATGCTGGAACTACTGGGGTTAGCAATGCTACCATTCAACCCACCTCTGTTGAGGATCAGAGTAAAGATTTTGAAACAGAAAGTGAAGATTCTTATGCTATTATTACAGGAAAAACTGATAGCGAGATTTTTGAAACAAACCCTACGAAAGAGATTATATTATATGTGGACAACAAAGATTTTCAGTGGAAACAAAATCCTTGGATTATTATGAAGAGATATCTGAATAATGCATTATTTCCTATGCAGACTTACAAAACCAGATTACATTTCGAAGTGATTTTAACATCTACAGGGTCAGTCGAGATTACTCATAATAATACGGGCGGACCAAACAAATCGTATTTCTCTTTTTCAAAAATGATTATTAAAAAGATTATATTACCAGAAGAATGGGGCTTAAGTACTCTAAAAGATTGCCAATATATTCACCCAGTACAAAAAAATTTCCATCAACTACAATTATTGGGATTATGTGGATGCATTTTCAAAAATATTATTTTATGAGAATGATGATCATAGGCATTCGTGGTTCATTAAGATATGTGCTCAAGTTCTTAAAAGCACTCAGACTCCTACATGGTTCATCAAATGGTGGTCTTTTTTCGGACCCTCCAGGAATATTTTACCTAAGCAATTACAAGATTTATACAACAAATGGGTCGAAGCATCTCCCAAGATTAATGAACTAGATAGGGAAGAGAGACTCTATCCCAGGACTCCGATAATGAATTTTTTTATGGAATTCTCTATTCCTTGGATTTTTCGCTGCACTATTGAAGTAGGAAAAGATTCAGATGAAATGCCTTGCCTATTCAGAAGATTTCATACCAAATTCTGGCCTAAATTAAATACTAAAGGTTCAGATGGAAAGCTAATTGGCCAAGAACTTATGGATTCAATTCAGACTGCATTAACTAAATACAACAAGATTATTTCAGAAAACCCCATTATCGAAGAAAGTCATTTTACTAAGATTACAAAGAAAATACAGATTAAAAAGGGTGGTATTCTATCACAAGAAGAGCTCATTGCCGCATATATGGAGCAAGTTAAATAGGACATTCAAAAACAGATTATGACCAGGGATGATATTTCTATGGGGAAAGATAATTTTGAAGATTCTCAAAGTATTAACAGTGTCAACTCTGAAGAATTAGCAGAGATTGTAAAAAAGGCAGAAGAAGACATTTTGCACCAAAGATAAGGAAATGATTCCACGACAAAAGATGATGGCTAGTAGGACCTGCTAGGACCCATTTTTACTGTTTTAATTTTAACTTTTAGCCTTTAAGTTTTCTATATAAGAGAGTTATAGATTTTCGGGGAGGCAGAACCTTAGAACCTCTCTTTCTCTCTCAAAAAAGTTTACTCTCCCTTCTCTCTACTACTTCAAAATTGTTGTAATATTATTGTACATCTTTGAAATATAAATAAAAGTACAAGATTTCTACAGATCCTTATTGGCAAGGTACTTCTTTATTCTTCATATCTTCTTATTCTTTAAATTTTGTGTTTATTAAGCCCAATGATGGGCTAGGTTCCTAAGTGTTGAATAATAACTAATATAGCCTGGGGATGATCGGAAAATGTAATGATTCTAAATGAAAAGTTTGCCTTGAAGGGGTAAAGGTTGTGGTATGGGTGTTAGTTTAAATAATTTTATAGCAAACTAAGCTTAAATCATGGCGTTGGTAAGCCCTAAGAGGGGTGTTCCCGACATGGTTAGTGAGGGATTATATCGGGTATAAACCTTGTGATTCCGTTGGTAAGTCCTGTATGGCTGGTTGAATCGCCTGTGGATGTTCCCGGTTGGGTTTATAACGAATAGTTACGTGGTTTGCATAAAACCAATTAAACTATATAAATCCCTAATTCCTAACTCAGGAAAAGATTAAGAGTCTAGATTTAGACGATAAAATCAAGGATTCTTTGTGCAAGATTCTACTAAATTCTGATTGGAAAAGATTAAGAGTCTAGATTTAGATGATAAAATCAAGGATTCTTTGTGTAAGATTCTACTAAATTCTGATTATAGTTCTGATGTATCTGATTCCTCTTCTACTGGTTCTAGTTCTGATGAAAATATAAGGGTTTTACATGATGAAGATTTATATTCTGATTCTGACAGATCTTTTTCGAATGATGATTGTGCTTGCAAGAAAGATGATAGTTTGTATGATTTAGTTTTGGTAGAACATTTTTGTGGTAGATGGACTGAAGAAGCAGAAACTACTAGAACAACATTACAAAATTTGCGTTGTAGACAATTATCTGATTTTAGATGGTATAAAGATGTATTTTTAAGTCGTGTTATGGAATTGCATGATTGTAGTCATGAACATTGGAAGTCTAAATTTATTGATGGTTTACCTTCGATATTTGCTGAAAGAGTTAGAATGCATTTACGTGATACTAACAACAAGATTCCTTATGATTCTCTTACTTATGGCAAAATTATTAGTGTTTGCACACAGGAAGGTTTAGCTGTTTGTAATGATATCAAGATGAATTATCATATCAAAAAGAATAGACTAAATGAAAGAAAACAATTAGGAGAATTTTGTGATCAATTTTCTTTTGATATTCCTGGTTCTTCAAAAAGAAAAAAGAAGATTTCTAGTTCCAAAGATGATAGAAAGCGTAAGAAAAATTTGTTTAAATCCCGTGATAAAACAAATTAAAGCTGATACCACAAACTAAAGCAGGACCGTTTTAGGGCTGTAGGACCTTTTAGGAAGTAGGGATTTATATAGGTTAATTGGTTTTATGCAAACCACGGAACTATTCGTTATAAACCCAACCGGGAACATCCATAGGCGATTCAACCAGCCATACAGGACTTACCAACGGAATCACAAGGTTTATACCCGATATAATCCCTCACTAACCATGTCGGGAACACCCCTCTTAGGGCTTACCAACGCCATGATTTAAGCTTAGTTTGCTATAAAATTATTTAAACTAACACCCATACCACAACCTTTACCCCTTCAAGGCAAACTTTTCATTTAGAATCATTACCTTTTCCGATCATCCCCAGGCTATATTAGTTATTATTCAACACTTAGGAACCTAGCCCATCATTGGGCTTAATAAACACAAAATTTAAAGAATAAGAAGATATAAAGAATAAAGAAGTACCTTGCCAATAAGGATCTGCAGAAATCTTGTACTTTTATTTATATTTCAAAGATGTACAATAATATTACAACAATTTTGAAGTAGTAGAGAGAAGGGAGAGTAAACTTTTTTGAGAGAGAAAGAGAGGTTCTAAGGTTCTGCCTCCCCGAAAATCTATAACTCTCTTATATAGAAAACTTAAAGGCTAAAAGTTAAAATTAAAACAGTAAAAATGGGTCCTAGCAGGTCCTACTAGCCATCATCTTTTGTCGTGGAATCATTTCCTTATCTTTGGTGCAAAATGTCTTCTTCTGCCTTTTTTACAATCTCTGCTAATTCTTCAGAGTTGACACTGTTAATACTTTGAGAATCTTCAAAATTATCTTCCCCCATAGAAATATCATCCCTGGTCATAATCTGTTTTTGAATGTCCTGTTTAACTTGCTCCATATATGCCGCAATGAGCTCTTCTTGTGATAGAATATCACCCTTTTTAATCTGTATTTTCTTAGTAATCTTAGTAAAATGACTCTCTTCGATAATGGGGTTTTCTGAAATAATCTTGTTGTATTTAGTTAATGCAGTCTGAATTGAATCCAAAAGTTCTTGGCCAATTAGCTTTCCATCTGAACCTTTAGTATTTAATTTAGACCAGAATTTGGTATGAAATCTTCTGAATAGACAAGGCATTTCATGTGAATCTTTTCCTACTTCAATAGTGCAGCGAAAAATCCAAGGAATAGAGAATTCCATAAAAAAATTCATTATCGGAGTCCTGGGATAGAGTCTCTCTTCCCTGTCTAGTTCATTAATCTTGGGAGATGCTTCGACCCATTTGTTGTACAAATCTTGTAATTGCTTAGGTAAAATATTCCTGGAGGGTCCGAAAGAAGACCACCATTTGATGAACCATGTAGGAGTCTGAGTGCTTTTAAAAACTTGAGCACATATCTTAATGAACCACGAATGCCTATGATCATCATTCTCATAAAATAATGTTTTGGAAAATGCATCCACATAATCCCAATAATTGTATTGGCAATCTTTTAGAGTACTTAAGCCCCATTCTTCCGGTAATATAATCTTTTTAATAATCATTTTTGAAAAAGAGAAATACGATTTGTTTGGTCCGCCCGTATGATTATGAGTAATCTCGACTGACCCTGTAGATGTTTAAATCATTTCGAAATGTAATCTGGTTTTGTAAGTCTGCATAGGAAATAATGCATTATTCAGATATCTCTTCATAATAATCCAAGGATTTTGTTTCCACTGAAAATCTTTGTTGTCCACATATAATATAATCTCTTTCGTAGGGTTTGTTTCGAAAATCTCACTATCAGTTTTTCCTGTAATAATAGCATAAGAATCTTCACTTTCTGTTTCAAAATCTTTACTCTGATCCTCAACAGAGGTGGGTTGAATGGTAGCATTGCTACCCCCAGTAGTTCCAGCATTGCTGCATTGCTGGCAATGAAATCTAAATATTTTTGGTAATCTGCAAATGAAGGTCTTATACCAGACGAAGAACCTTCTTCAAGAAATCTATTTTGGGTAGGAATATGCCCCAAAGTTTGAAATCTATTTTGTGTAGCTCCTCTGCCCCTCCCAGAGGGGACTCTTGGCCATCCTGGCCTTACCATCCTGCCAAACTTAAACATCAAGTGTTAATTAAAAATTCTCTAGTAAGAAAATCTGGTAAATTATTTTCAATACCCTTTTTATATTCTATTTCGAAATCAAAAGGCGCTAACAATGCTTGCCATCTTGCAAACATTTGCTTGGAAACATCATGTTTAAAATCTTTATTAAACATAAATTTAGCAGCTTGACAATCTGTTTTTATCAAGAATTTCTGATTGTACAAATCAGTTTGGAATTTTAAAACACTTTTAACAATAGCTAAAATTTCTTTTGCTATTGTTGCATAATTCTTTTGACCATCAATCCATTTTCCTAAATAGAATTGAATAATATAATGTTTTTTCTCAACAGGAGAGAACTGAGTTAAAATTCCAGCATATCCATTATCAGAGGCATCAGTTTCTACAGTCTTTTTCCAATCTGGATTAGCTAAAGTCAAGCAGGGAATTTCTTTTATTTTAGACTTTATTGTTTTAACTGCTTCAGTATGTAAATTATTCCAAGCAGGTGGATTCTTTTTTAATCTATCATATAAAATTGCTGTATCTTTTGATAAATTTTTCACAAAAGGAGAAATATAATTGAGACTACCCAAAAATCTTTGTAGTTGAGTTTTATCAGTTAAAACATCAGGAAATTTTGAAGCAAAGTCAATAGATCTATTAATAGGAATAATAGCTCCTTTTCCAATATTATGACCAAGAAATCTAATATTGCTTTGGAAAAGATTCATTTTCGGTTTAGAAATAACCAAACCATTTTGAATGACTGTCTGCTGAAATATTTTTAAGTGTTTAAAATGTAATTCAATATTTTTAGAAAATACCATAATGTCATCAATATAAACAATAATAAAATCAGTAAAAGGTATAAAAATATTATTCATAATCTTTTGAAATTCTGAAGGAGCATTTTTCAATCCAAAAGGCATAACATTCCATTCAAATTGTCCTATTGGAACGTTAAAAGCAGTCTTATATCTATCTTGTTCAGCAATCTGAATTTGCCAATATCCTGATTTTAAATCAAATTTAGAAAAAATAATAGCATCATGTAATCTGTTTAACAAATCTTTTTTATTAGGAATAGGATACCTAATCCATTTCAAAACTTTATTAAGAGGCTTGTAATTTATTACTAATCTTGGTACACCACTTTCTTGCTCAGCATGTTTATTAACATAAAAGCAGTACATGACCAAGCCGAACTAGAATGTCTAATCAATTTTTTCTTTAACAAATTATCAATCTCATTTTTACAAAGATCTAAATAAACAGAATTCATTTGACAAGGTCTTGCCTTAGTAGGAATAGTAGCTTCATTAAAACTATCTTCATAAGGTAATAAAACAACATGTTTCTTTCTATCCCAAAAAGCATTAGGATGATCATCACAAATATTAATAATAAATTGATTTTTTAATAAATTAATTTTTTCTTGTAATTTAGGATTTTTTAATAAAACATCTATTTCTGATAAAGTAATTTCTTGTATTATAAAATTGATTTGTTGATTTTTCAAAATCAATTTCTCAATAATCATATTTATAGATTTCGTAAAAGGTTTAGTAATAAAATCTAACTGAAAATCTTTATCATTATAAGTCCCTATTATTTTAGTATGATCCCACCTTTTTAAAGGAAATATAGCATGCATGAATGGGACCCCTAAAATAATTTGACAAGAAATATCTTCCACAATCATAAAACTTTGGGGTAAACAAATACCATTGTTACATAAAAAAAGCTTTTGGTAATTTATAATTCAATTTCATTTGACTACCATTAGCAGATCTTAAACAATGAGTTGTTTTATGAAAATATCTCGAAGGTATAAGTCCTTCCTGAACACAATTTTGCATCTGCACCACTATCAAATAAGGCAATGAATTCCTTTCTAAAATTGTAATCAATTTGTAAAGTAATTTTAGTATAAAACTTTTGAGATGTAATAATACTCAATTTTTTGTAAAAATTCATTTTCATCCTCGCTGAGGATATTTGTTAAAAAAGAATTTTTTGTAATATCTATATCCTGGCTAGTGTTTTCTCCACTACCAGGTTTAGAAATCTCAGTTTCTTTTGTTCTAGAAGTCTCAGCTTCATTCTTATTAGCCTGTAAATATAAATCAAAAGTCCTATTATCTTCTAAGCTAGAAATTCTTCTATCATAGATTTTTGACTGGTTTTTTAAATAAACAATTTCTTCCTTTAAATTAAGGAGTTCTTGTTTTAAATCAGAAACAGTAATTTCTTCGTCTAGAAAATTCTTTTGAGTTAAAATCCTTTTTAATTCAACAGTCGAATAGTATTCAGGCTGTTTCAAACTAAAATTTGAAGAGAGAAGAATATCATTAGGCACATCATCAGTCAAAACAGTATCCAAAATTTTATTTCTCAAATCTTTATCTTCTATTGTTTTTAAAATCTTTATTATTTTCTCATCATTAATCATGTTCACATTCAAATCCTGAAAATTAGAAACTAAATCATACAAACTATCATCTTTCTTGCAAGCACAATCATCATTCGGAAAAGATCTGTCAGAATCAGAATATAAATCTTCATCATGTAAAACCCTTATATTTTCATCAGAACTAGAACCAGTAGAAGAGGAATCAGATACATCAGAACTATAATCAGAATTTAGTAGAATCTTACACAAAGAATCCTTGATTTTATCATCTAAATCTAGACTCTTAATCTTTTCCTGAGTTTTACACTCACTTGCATAATGACCAAATTTACCACATTTATGACACTTAATCCTTTTTTGTAATCTTTCTTACCCTTCTTTTTATAAAATTTCTTATCTTTTTTATCCCAATTTGTTTTATCGCGGGATTTAAACTAATTTTTCTTACGCTTTCTATCATCTTTGGAACTAGAAATCTTCTTTTTTCTTTTTGAAGAACCAGGAATATCAAAAGCAAATTGATCACATAATTCTCCTAATTGTTTTCTTTCATTTAGTCTATTCTTTTTGATATGATAATTCATCTTGATATCATTACAAACAGCTAAACCTTCCTGTGTGCAAACACTAATAATTTTGCCATAAGTAAGAGAATCATAAGGAATCTTGTTGTTAGTACCACGTAAATGCTTTCTAACTCTTTCAGCAAATATCGAAGGTAAACCATCAATAAATTTAGACTTCCAATGTTCATGACTACAATCATGCAATTCCATAACACGACTTAAAAATACATCTTTATACCATCTAAAATAAGATAATTGTCTACAACGCAAATTTTGTAATGTTGTTCTAATAGTTTATGCTTCATCAGTCCATCTACCACAAAAATATTCTACCATGGTAGTAACTAAAGTATAAACAGCATTTTGTTGTATCTGAGAAGTACTAGCAGAATCAACAGTTTGGTAGGCTAATTGCCCTTCAATCTTATGAACACTAGTAGTATTCATAATTGTAATCTTTTGTTCTTGAGTTAAAAAATTATCCCACCAACCTTTTAGTTGGCCCGTAAAACCAGCAACTATCATAGCCGCAATATCTCTGTCTTGATTCTTATTAATCTTACAAATAGTACTATACATCAACATTCTATGAACAGTAGTAAAAATCTGTTTATCATTAAAACTATAACTATTGTTAAAAAGCTGGTCTCTTTCTTCATTTAAAACATCCATGGGGAGTTGGCCTATTGTAATAATACATTCTTTGAATTGGCTTATCCGCCCATTTAGTATTGATTTTATTTAAAGAATCTGGGGCATTTTGAGTAATAAAATCTTCTTGTTTTGCAGATAAAACAGGTTGAGGTTGTAAATTTATTCCAGTAAGATTGGAGGAGAAATTAATATTTTTCAATTTTTCTTTCAAAAGCTGTTCAATTTCTTCAGAAGAATCAGTTTTGAAATTTCTTATTTCAGGAGGAGGTTGTAACGTATTTTTAATAATTTTTAATTCTTGTTTTGGTTTATGAAAAGCTTCTATTTTTTCTTGTAAAATCGGTGTTTGTTTCAAATAATTGTCTAAATTCTTATGCAATGCCATGACATGCTCTCCTAATACATTCAAATAATAATTAGCATTATTCTGCTGTTTAAGAATCAAATTGACATGTTCACAAGTAATTACAGCAACTTTGTTTTCAAATAATTTTGCAAAAGCAGTAAAATTAATAGTTTTACCATCTTTATTGATATCAAAAGACTGAGTTGGTGGTAAAGAAGAAATCATTATATCGCCCTTAGACAAATGATACTCATGTTCAATGACTGACAAATGATATCCCACATATTTAATCATGAACCATGGGACAAATGGTAATGAAATATTATTTCTCTCTAATTCTTTCTAGAATTCCTTAGAAAAATACTCTGTTTCATCTTTATTAAAAGCAGAGAAAAACCAATTTCTTAATTCTTCCCATTTTGGACTGTAAAATTCTAAAGAAATCTTTTTTCGTGCCAGAGAACCTGGACTAAAATCAATTTTTTTACTATCCATGTAAACCAGTTGGAAAATTCATATCGGAATATGTAGGATCACTTAAACGATCTTCACCTTTAGCAATATTATTATTATCCATAACAATTTTATCAAAATTTGTTTCTCTAATCTGAGAAGTCGAAGCTCTTGATGGAATATCAACGATATAATCTACTGGTGAAATATAAAAAGATACAGATCTGGTTAATCTTGAAGAAGAATCTGTTAGTCTAGGGATGTCTTGAGTTTTAAAACTCAAAGTTACACTACCATCTTTACTTTTCCTAATATCAGAAATTTCATCACTAGTAATCGCACAAGGTACTGCAGCTTCTTCAATAATCCATTCACTAGGAAAGTTAATTTCTTCCCACTTAATTAATCTACGAGTAATAATATATATGTATATATAAATATATATATATATATATATATATATATATATATATATATATACATATATACACACACACACATATATATATATATATATATATATATATATATATATATATATATATATATATATGTCAATTTCAAACCTTACATATTCGATTATGTAACACGGAGTTCAATTCTTTCTGCTTTCTTGATGAAGTTGATTATGGTATGGGGCCAAAAACATCTTTGCCACGTCAGCATCAACATAGTTTTTATCGGCTTAGTGTTATCAGTACGACTTCAACAAAGACCTGTCCTAGATCGAAGTAATCCCTTAAAAGATGGATGCGCTCGAAGAGTCAGCGAAGCCCAAGATTGAGGTTGAGCACCTTAGACAGAGTGATAACGGCTAGTTTTAGGATAAAACACAAAAAGAGAACATTCTAGTGGATATTCTCTTTAGCTCTACTATTAGGGTTTTAGGTATATGTTCCCTATAAATAAAAAGAGATAAAATGATAGGGAATATAATATATTCACTTGTAAGAAAAAAACATTGACTTGATAGAGAGAAATTGACTTTATTGAAAGCGCACGAGAAATATCTTTTCACGAAGATTCTCGCATAACTTTTCCACTAGATCCAAGAACTACTTGAACATTTGACGGTTCATCAATCATTCATAATTTTCAGAAGGAATATCCAAAAATTTCACAATTTTTTTAGATGACTCGCACGTTCTATTTTACATAGATGACATTCATTGGCATTTATTACTATTTAATATTATCTTCCACTTTTGGGGTCATTAAATATTGTTAGTGTTGTCTACATTTTTGTCATTCCGTCAAACATACATATTATCCACTAAAAATAGATTATTATATCTTTTAAATATTAATATTAGTTAAGATTAACACTACTTTATTTAAATCTAATAGGTTGAACCCAGATCTAAATTTTGGGCCAAACAGTTTGCCGCTGTCTGTGAGGACTTCTTAGCAAATCTCTTAGTTTTCTCTTTCTCTGCATGCACGGAAACATACATTACAGGTAACCATAGAGATAAGACTAAAGTGACATGTGACTTCCCTAGAAACCTCATGAATGCTATCTACGAGAGCTATAAAATGTTAGGCGATGACGTGACACCTACTGCCTCCCCAGGCGCAAGAGGTCGCCTCCCTCCACCCCCTGTAGCAGTCACGGCCCCAAACCAGGTCCGGTCGTGATGGCGCCTCTCGTGAAGACAAGTCCAGCCGACACAATACTCAAATGCAGTTTTAGCGGTGTAATAAGTCAATTGAAGTCATTTATTAGGATAAATTCCCAACAAGTATAGATGTAGAAAAATTAAACAAGTGCGAAAATAAATATAGCCCGACATCGGGGGTGTCACAAATCACGAGCACCTACTAATGTCTAAATACTAAAAATTTTTTTTTGGTAAATGTACTAATTACAGTCTAGTAACATAAAAGGGAGAAAAGGAGTGATGCAGACGTCGGGCAACTACCTTGCTAAACTCCAATGACTCTACCTGTGATCAGCCAATGCCCGCTACCGGGTGAAGAAATACCTGAATCTGCACACAAGGTGCAGGGAGTAAAGTGATTACTCCAACTCAATGAGTAATAATCATAACTAAATACTAAGTGATAGGAAATTACGAAAAAATTCATCAACATGCTGTACATAGTAGTACATGCTAGTAAGAAAGAAATAAAGCTGTGAAATCTATTAAAGCACCTTAGCTCAACTTAAACTGTTTTGAAAATGACATCTTTTAATCGATAAGCAATTGAATGCAAAGCAACTAGAACGGATAAGCCAGAAAAATTTTCCCCTCGGGCACAACTACACAATTAAGCAGGTCGTTGACATGCAAATGATAAAGATAAGCACATAATGCTCGCCCCTCGGGCACAATGTCAACAAATCCACCTCTGGGGCAATATCTTAGAATAATACCAGCCTCTCGGCCAAACACATAGAACAATACCAGCCTCTCGGGCTATATCTCACATCACAGTGGGTACCGGCACTCACTAGGGCTGTGCAGACTCCTGGAGGGGCCCCTTATGGCCCAAGCGCAATTTCAAACTATCTCGTGGAATCGTCTCTAGGCTCTTGGCCTCATATCAACAAGCCACCTCGTGACGTATATATCTCAGGCCCTCGGCCTCATAATCAAAATCAGTGTATCACCGCTGCAGCATGCAGCCCGACTTAAAACTATCCTCACAACACAGGCCCTCGACCTTACTTATTTAATAATCACATAAGCCACTCGGACAACAGTAAAATATGATGCTAAGCCCAAAATATTATTTGAAATATCATTTCAAGTGTTAAACCAAAGTAAACATGGCTGAGTTTTGAAAACAATAGAAAGTTTAAAATCCAAAACTGTGAGGAAATATCAATAAAAATCCCGAAGAGTCCACACAGTTGACACGAGGCCCAAATATGGCATTCAGCCCAAAATATGATAATAGTAATTAGCTTTCAATCAAATACTCAGTAAAAACATCATTTGGGATGGGCTACGTCACAATCCCCAACAATGTACGACCCCACGCTCGTCAGCGTGTGCATCACCTCAATATAGCACAATGATGTGCAATTCGGGATTTCATACCCTCAAAATATCAGTTACAATCATTACTCACCTCGATCCGGTCCAAACTCTAGCCTGCGATGCCTTGCCCGCATGAATCGACCTCCGGATTCTCCAAATCTATCCACAATCAACACATAACCATTAAAATATGCTAAGAGAACAAAGCACACTCGAAAATATACAATCAACATAAAAATCCCAAAATTGCTCAAACCGGACCCTGGCCCCACGTATCTGAATCCGATAAAATGATATCAATAAAATTCTCATTCACTCACGAGTTTATACATATCAAGAACATCAAAATCGGACCTCAATTGCCCCTTCAAATTCCCAAATTACACTCTATAATGTCAGCGTTAATTTCCCAATTCTAGGCTTTAATTTCCACATAATTCGTGATTAAACAAGTAAGAATCTACATGGGATCGAGTACTGAGTTTACAAATCTTAACTCCGGGTGTTATATCTTAAATCCCTCTTTAAATCCTCTCAAAATGCTCCAAAATCGCCAAAAATGGTGAAAGATATATTCAAAATAGAGGACAATGGCTATTTAAACTTTCTGCCCAGGCATTAAAAACCTTCTTCGCGAAAGTGGTCAAAGCCTCGCGTTTGTGAAGCACAATCCATCTTTGACTAAAAATCCTTCTTCGCGATCGCGTCTTGCCACTCGCGCGAACGCGATGCTTCCACAAACTATACCTTCGTGATGACGTAACCTCTCCCGCGAACATGCTGACCAATCACAAACCCTTTGCAAACTTGGATCCTGCCTCATGAACGTGAAGGCTAATTTCGCTTCCCTTACCAGTGAACCCTTCGTGAACGCGAAGGCCATTTTCTCTGCAACACTGATAAGTAATTTCTGCAACTTTTCAAATCTTGAAATAGCCCGATGCACCATTCGAAACTCACCTGAGGCCCTCGGAACCTCAAACAAACATGGCAACATATCCTATAACATCATTCAAACTTTTTCCAACCTTCGGAACACTAAAAACAACATTAAAATGCTGAATTTGCAACTAATTCAAGCCCAAGAATTCCAAAATCTTTTGAACTATGCCTTAGAAAAAATCCAACTAATCCACGTTTGAATGACCTTAAATTTTGCACACACGGAAAAAATGGCACAATGGAGCTACTGCAACTTCCGGAATTCCATTCCGACCCCTATATCAAATTCTCACCTATCAACCAGAAAAACGCCAAAATCTCAATTTTGCCAATTCAAGCCTAATCCTTCCACGGACTTCCAAAATGTATTCCGATCACGCTCATATGTCCCAAATCACCTAACAAAGCTAAAAAAATCATAAAAATTCCGATTTGAGATCATATACCAACGAGTCATATCTTGGCTAAACTTTTTAAATTTCAAGCTTCAAAGTAAGAACTATTCTTCCAAATTCATTTGATTACCCTAAAAACCAAAACTGTCACAACCCTATTCTCAATTACAATCGTGATGGAGCCTCTCAGGAATACAAGGCCAACCAGACCATTTCAAAACACCACTTAAAGCAATTAGCCAGTTATATAACAGATCGAATCTAAGTTTATGATAATAATCAATATGAATACCAATACAGCCCGACCGGGGTGTCACAAGTCATGAGCATCTAATGAGTAAAGACACTACTACTGGACCAACAATGTGTGTATATATATACAAGATAAAACTGGAATACAAAGATGAAGTACGGTGCAGCGAACGCTGGCGGTTACCGTGCTCAACTACCACAATAGGGCCTTCGGTCGTGCTGATAACCCGCAACCGGGTGGACAATGCCTGCAACTGCACGCAAGGTGCAGGGAGTAAAGTGAGTACTTCCAACTCAGCGGTAATAAGAGAGAATAATATCTGAGCAATAAGAAAACACGTATGAGCATACCAAACTGCTATAAAAGACAGAACGACCCCTTTTTTAGAAAAAAAATAATAATGTGAAAAACCATTTTGAAAATCCCAAGTTCAGTTCAAAAATCTCTTTGAAAATATTCTTTTTCCACAATTGCAACGGTAATTTCAACAAGTAGGAATTAGACCGAAAACCTGCCCCTCGGACTCAATATCAACTCACAATATCCAACATCAGCCTCCGGGGCCCAACACTCCTTAACATATAACACCGGGGTATCTGGTCAACAAGGCAAGTAACAGTATGTATGCCAATGATATATGAGTGGTGAATGTCATACCACATAGTACAAAAAGGAGTAAATGCATGAATGCAATGCAATGCACATGAATACGCTACGGCGTGCAGCCCGAGCAAACCATGCATATGAATTACGTTGACAGCGCTCACTCGGGGTGTGTACAGACTCCGGAGGGGCTCCTTCAGCCCAAGCGCAATATCAGCCAGGTATCGGCTAAGAACAGGCACTCAGCCTCAATATCAATATATAATGCGGATCGTTCAGCTTGAACCATGAAAGTGTATGCATAATATATAACCGCTGCGGATCGTGCAGCCCGATCCATGCAACATGCTACTGCGTCGTGCAGTCCGATCCATGCAATATGCTACTGCGGCATGCGGTTCGATCCATGCAATATGCTACTGCGGTGTGCAGTCCGATCCATGCAATATGCTACTGCGGCGTGCATTCCAATCCATGTATGAATATTCACAGGCACACATAACACTCGAGGCATTCAAGCCCCCTTACATCATCTTCATGCCCTCATATATGGCCCTCAGCCTGAATCAGTCCAAAATAGTCAAAATCCCCTCGGGCATCCGTATAACAATTGTACTCTGCTTAAGTGATAGTTCAAATATCGTTTAAAACTCCAAGTTTGAGAAAAATATATCTGAGTTCATAAAATAGTGTAAATCACACAGACTGAGTTCAAATAGTATTTCAGATAGTGAGGAAAACAGTGGTGATGATGGCTCACAAAGAGTTCAAACAATCCGCGATAAGCCCCAAGTATGGCAATGAGCCCAAGTCATAATGATAACAACAATACAATTGCAGATACATAGTAAAAACCAACAACCGGGACGGACCAAGTCACAATCCCCAACGGTGCTCTACCCCACGCTCAGGTCCACTGTGCAAGTCACCACAATACAGTACTAAGATGTGCAAATTCGGGGTTTCAAACCCTTAGGATATCATTCCCAAGTATTACTCACCTCGAACCGGCGAAATCTTAAGCTCACGATGCTTTTGCCCTTCAAATCTCCTCCACGCGCGTCAAATCTAGCCAAAAATAGAGCGAATACATCACAACATGCCAATGGGACAATACCGAATCGAAAACAATCGAGAAATAGCAGAAATCTCGAAACTACCAAAATCGAGCCCCGGGCCCGCTTCTCGAAAAATTACAAAACTTACATTTTTAGAATCCTCGTATCGCCACGAGTCCATACATATAAATCTTATAAAAATCGGAGTCCAATTGCTCCTCCAAATCCCCAATTTTCATTTGAAATTTCAAGCCCTAGTTCATAAACTTTTACACTCAATTTCAGAGAATTAATGGTTGAATCTTTAATAAAATGACGTAATTAGGCCAGAGACTTACCTCCAATCACTTCCCGTTGAAATCCCCTTCAAAATCTGTCAACAAGCTCTCAAGGTGGAGCAAAGATGTAGGAAATATGAACCAAGTCACGAATGAAATGTTTAACTTAAAACCCTCTGCCCAGCGATCTTCCTCTATGCGATCTCGACCTTTGGCTTGCGATCGCAGAGAAAAAACTCAGAGCCTCCCAAAAATCCTCTTATGCGATCACACTCTAGACCTTGCGATCGCGTAGGCTCTCAATCTCAACCTACGCGTTCGCATCACACCCCACGCGGTCGCGTAGCCGTTCCTCTTAACCTTTCACGTATGCTACTCGCCTTCCGCGATTGTAGAGAAAAACTACCCGCTACTACACAATCGAATCCACGCTTCCGCAATCGAGATGACCGAAATTTGTCTGCACTGGTGCTGCAAATTTCTGCAGCTTTTCCAAACTAAAATTTTTCCGTTAGCCATCCGAATTCACCCCGAGGCCCCCGGGACCTCAACCAAAAGCACCAACATGACCTATTACCTCATTCGAACTTTCTCGGGCCATAAAAACACCAACATTAACAAAAAAAAGTCATCAAATTCCTCAAATTCAAGCCTAAGTCAAACTAGAACTTTTCCAAATTCGCATTCGATCCAAAACTCGACCTAAACACCCCGAATGATCTGAAAATTTGCACACATATCCAAAATCACCCAACGGAGCTACTGCAACTGTAGGAATTCCATTCCTACCCCCATATCAAAATCTCACATATCAACCTGAATTCGCCAAAATTCAAACTTACCCAATTCAAGCCTAATTCCACATCGGACATCCAAATTCAATTCCGATTTCACTCCTAAGTCATAAATCGTCCACCAAAACTAGTCGAACCATCGGAAATCCATTCCGAGCCTTCTAACACACAAGTCAACATTTGGTTGACTTTTTCAACTTAAACTTTCCTTAAAGAGACTATTTGTCTCATTTCTATCAAAAATAAATCTGAAACACTTCAAACTCACAAAACACATGAAGAAGCATAAAACGGAAAACGGGGCAATAAATCACATGACGGTGGGTCGAGTCGTCACAAAACCAATGATCTACAGAAGTCATAATCCATCACACGGGGAAAGTCCTGCCCGAGAACTGACGAGCAAGGTGAAAATCTCAAAAACAATTGGCCGGGTCATTATAGTAGCACAACAAATCCAAATGGAAAAGGGGCATCCACATCTACAGGAGAAGGGATGCCACCGCCCATGAAAAAGCTCCTCGAAGCATGGTTGACCAATACACTAGTAAGAATGCTTACAAACCTACTCCATGCACGACCATAGAGACCATAAGAGCCCATACCGTGCAACGCGTAGACGAGAAGGGCGACCAATCAGACCCTCAACACCAGGTCTAACTCGCCATATTACTAACAATGTAGGTGACAACATCTTTGCTTCCGTTCTAAAGAGGATGAAATAAATGGAGAATGAAAATAAAAAATCTCAAAGATCAAACGAAAGAATACCAAGAACAAGTCGACAAGATACTGTGTTCCCCTAAGCTACTACCAAAGAGGGACACCGACAGATTCATATAGCAGTTGTACAGTGAGGAAACAACCCCACATGTCATAACAAAGACCTTTAAAATATTGTTGTATCTCAGGATATATGACAGAACTACTGGCCTTGAAGATCACATGACTCATTACGTTGCCGCTCTGAAGGGCAACGACCTCACGAAGGAGCAAATGTTCTCTATTTTGCAGAAGCAATTTGGGAAAACCCTCACGGGAGGGGCATTAACATGATATTCATAGCTATCAACCCGCTTCATAGAAACCTTTGAAGAAATGGCCAAAAGTTTGTGATGGTGCATGCCGGGCTAAGAAAGATGGCACAACCGTAAACCACATCTTCACCATCAAGAAGTCATAGAGAGAGGGACTGGGAGACTCTCTCTCGATTTAGTAGGGTAAGGGTTAGGGTTGCACGAATCTGAAGGATTTAGCACATTATGGATTCGAATTTCAGATTTCGAATTCTAGAAAATGCAATCCGAATCCAATTTGAATTGTATCGGATTGGATCAGATCGAATTTTGGATCGTATTATTATGCCTCAAAGTTAAACTAATATGTATATTATTTTCTTTGTAACAAAAGCAACACATTAAGAAGAATTCATGTTTATGCAATTATGAGAGTACTATGGTGCCAATATAGCTAAATCTAGCAATTGTAAAGGTAATAACTTGGTGGTTGATGTAAATGAAGTACTGACTATACGAAATTAAAGTGTAGTATTTATACATGCCCTAATAATTTTGGATTTTGGATTGGATCAGATTAAAATATATCAATCCGAATCCAATCCAAAGTTTTAAAAAACACAATTCGAAATTCGAAATTCGAAATTGAATGGATCAGTTCGGATTTCGGATATCCAATCCGAATGAACAGACCTAGTAAGGATGACCTTACCAAACGTGTCTGAAGGGATGGAAGTCGCGACCTTCCAAAAGTTGTTGAGTAGAGAAGGTTCAAGAGCGACCAAAAAAATACTGAGCCGATTGATGAAGTACCCTCCAACCACTTGGAATGAAATCTACAATACTTACTATGGTGAAGTCCAACGAGATGATAATAACCTCAACGGACCAACTTGACGGCTCGTCTTGGTACAAGACGAGCCCAAGAAAGAATGAATATATAACATAAAGAGGGATTACCCGGTCGCATTACCAAACGGGGAACGATATCAGCCATAAGTCAGTGCCCACAACTTTTCTTCCTTCTGCTATGATGATGTACCATCTAGCCCGAGGGCAGAGACTCATCGGAATGAGAGAGGTATGCTTCCCTTATTGTCTACTCACAACTTTTGTGTGTTACCTACAGAAATAGTCTATGACTTGGAGAAAATCGGAACGAAGGTAAAGTGACCGCCAAATATGAAGTCTGCACCCGAGCACCAAACATCCAATGCTCTCTATGAATTCTACCAAGAACGTGAATATAATATAGAACACTGCATCACCTTCCAACAAGAGGTTATGAACATGTTGCAGCAAGGATACCTCAAAAAGCTGCTAAGCGACAAGGGGAAAAACAATTTTGCTAGAGATCGTGAACCCCAAGGACAGCCGAAGCCGCCGTCATTGGCTTGAACCATCAACATGATCATCGGTGGTAGAAACAACACCACCATCAATGGCATTATTTTCACTTCCACTCACAAACTTTAAAGATATATCACCCACAAATGATATGACAGACTCGAAGAAAGTATCATTTTCGACAAGTCAGACGCCGACAATTTGACTTTCCTTCACAACGATGTTGTCGTCATTACTTTATGAATTTTAGATACTGATGTCTAATGTATAATAGTAGATGATGGGAGTGGAGTGTGTATTATCCATCTCCGAGTCCTGGCCCAATGAGACTTGAGGACAATATAGTGCCACGATGCATCACACTAACCAGTTCTAATAAGGTAGTTGAACGGATATCTGGTGAAATTACACTCCCCTTCTTGGCCGTCAGCATAGCTCTGGAGACAACATTTAAGATCAAAGACAAGTTCACCCCATACAATGCCATAGTAGGACGACCATGGATACATCCTAGAAATGTCGTCCCCTCTAGCCTATACCAAGTAATCAAGTTCTCAACACATTAGGATATATTCAGTATATGGGGAGAACAACGCACATCCCAATAGTGCTACTGCATCGCCTTAGATAGCATGACAACCCAATATAATAAAGACACAGAAAAAGAGGAATAACAATGAACAGGGTCGCGGTTGACGCAAGAAGAAACCATGGACGTCATCATGGACCCCAAAACGATCGAAGCCATGGACTCAATTATAGAGGACATTGACCCCGTTCAATTAGACCCCTATCGACTCCTACAAAAAGTCCTACATCGGGCGTAAACTCCAAGGACTAGGTAAACTACAATTTTTAATAACTAATGCGAATTTGTTTGCCTTCAGCCATGCAGATGTACCGGGCATCCCTAAGGATATTTCCACACATAAATTAAACATCGGTCCACTCTATCCCCTGGTAAGGTAAGCTTCTACCCAACTTCGATCAATTCCAGCTCGACCAATCCCACTTGCTCAAAATATTGAAGTAGATGACCTCGCCAAATTGGTCGTTACCACCAAAAGTATCACGACCGGAGATAAAACTGTAGTGAACGTGCTCAACTTATTGTTAGACCAAATCAAGGTAAGATATGTAAGTTTAACTTGGGACTGACGCAATCATCTTATTGCCTACTTGCAAGATAGCACACTCTGAAACAACAAAAAGGAAGCAAAAAACCTAAAAATAAAGGCAGCCAAATACAACCTTCTCCATAGAAACTTATTCTAGTTCCTTACCGAACCCAGCGCGTCCTCGAAGAAGTCCATGAAATACATTGAGGTGCACATTCCAGCGATCAAGAACTTGTTAAGTATCTCATACGGGCAGGATACTACTGGCCCACCATGAAAATGATGCCTCAGAATTGGTGAAGAAATGCGAACAATGTCAGAAATATGCCGCAATAATTCACCAAGCAAGCAAACATCTCCACTCAGTCATCTCTAATTTTGTGGAAGCAAGAGAGTTCATCCAAATACGTGAACAAGAGGTAATCATCTTCATATTGAAAAATATCATTTGTTGATTTGTCCTAACCAAACGAATGAGTTGCGACAATGAACCCCAATTCACGGGAAAGAAAACCATCAAATTCTTCGAGAAATGGCATATTAAGGGGATACTTTCATCCCTGTATCACCAGTGGCTAACAGGCAAGTAGAATCCTCCAACAAGTCCATAATAAAAATTATGAAGAAAAAGCTCGAAGAAGCCAAAGTATTGTGGCCGGAAAGATTCCCACAAGTATTGTGGGCATATAAAACCACCCCGATGACAAACACAAGAGAGACGCCCTACTCTCTGTTATACAGAATTGAAGTAGTCATACTAGTTGAAGTCAGAGAACCCAACCTAAGGTACTCCCATGAAAGCGGCACTAGCAATGACGAGATTAGAAGGCAATAGCTCGACGAGATCAACGGACAAAGAGATATGGCATATATAAGAATGGTCGCCTAAAATTATCAAGCAGTAATGTTACTATAACAAGAAGGTAAAGGTTCGGCCGCTCAAAGCCGGGGACTATGTACTTAGAGACAAAACCCAAGCAAGAAGAGATCCAAGGGAAAACAAACTAGGAACAAACTAGGATGGACAGTATAAAATTACAACCAAAGAAAACAAGGCTCATTCAAACTAAAGATAATGGAAGGAAAACTATTATCAAACAATTAGAACATCGCCTATCTCAAATACTTCAACTTCTAAAAGGAAGAAGCGGCCCCAAGTCGTACTCTTTTTCCCTCACTTGATTTTTGTCCCATTACGATTTTAATAAGGAGGTTTTTAACTAGACAACAAAAGGGACACTTCGAGTCGAAGAATGCAAAGAAAGGATTGGTTTCTCTTTCATTTCCCATCTCCTTAATACTCTCTACGTCGAACAATGAAGGGACTAGATAGACCGAGACTGGAACGTCAGCCAATGCCCGAAGTTTGTACCTTTCTCCAATTATGTAATCTCAGCAAAAATGTCAACATAATAGAAACTTACTTTTATCAAAACTGCCTTAACAAAAGGTTCTATCGACTAATTCGAATAACACCTACCATTCCTTGGGAGTGATTTCACAAAAGGTTAAGTTCGACCAAGTTTCTACAACACCTATCGGTCCTCAACAGTGCCTTAACAAAAGGTTAAATTCAACCAAGTTTGAATAATACATATTAGCCCTCGGCCATGATTTAACAAAAGGTTAAGTTTGAACAAGTTTGAACAATACCTATCGGACCTCGGCCGCGATTTAGTAAAAGGTTATGTTTGACCAAGTTCAAATAACACCTACTGCCCCTCAGTCATGATTTTACAAAAGGTCAAGTTCGACCAAGTTTGAACAACACCTATCGACCCTCGACCAAATTTAATGAAAGCTTAACTTCGACCAAGTCGAACAATACCTATAGGACATTGCCATGACTTATCAAAAGTCGTAGATTTGACCAAGCTCGAATAATACCTATCGAACCTCGGTCGTGGTTTAAAAAAGGTAAAGTTAGACCTAGCTCAAACAACACCTACCAACCCTCGGCCACATCATAATAAAAGGTTAAATTCAACCAACCAAGGCGCTAAGTCCGGCCAAGTTAACCTATCAATCCTGAACAAAGGAGACACACTCAGCCTATATAAATAAAGGGCGGATACTTCCCATAAATATTTTTCCCCAAGGCTACAGCTACCTAGAAGACAATGACAATATCAAGAGCAGAAAGCATAACGAGAAAACAACAGAAGAAAAATATACAAGTGTGTAGAATGGAAGAAAGTACAAAAAAAACCTTTAATATTCATATGTAAATAAAGAGTTCTTTAGAAAGGATTTTGAATACGCCGGCAAATTTACACACAAACTCTAAAAGAAAAACTATTGGCCATTGCCATCACGACCCTCGGCACCCTCATCATCTCGATACCCAATATCTTCACCACCCTCACCCTGAGGATAAACTGTATCGTACCAAGTGTCCTACTCAAGCCAGTCTATGCCCTCTTCCCTATACTCTTCGTCAGGTCAAGGCATGGCAAGATCGTACCTACAAGTGGCCCGAGATTCGCTATCCTTACCTCATGCATCCTCAAAGGCAATCTTAGAAATAGAGGCCGCTGCATGCAAGCCCTAGAACACATCTAGTCAGGCCTCCGCATGGATCTACTCTTCGTACAACTCTCGAGGGATACTAGGAAATCAAAAGCATTGGAAGTAAATGGCTGCCCGAGTAGTTGAGCCCTCTGAGCCTCTAAGTCGGTCACTTAGTCATGAAGGTCGGAGCTTTTCTTTTCTAGCTCCCCAATCCTCTCCTCGAGCCGGTATTCCTTAGCTCTCGCTATTGATTGATCATTTTCTTGCTTGGCCCAAAGAGTCTTATTCGCCAACTCGAGGTTTACTGCCTTCCTCCAAGCGTCCAACTGATAGGACTTTGTCTTCTCAGGTTACTCATGTTTCTTTGAAGTATCACTAGTGATGGCCTCCTCTTGGAACAAGCACTCTTCAAGTTATCTTTGCAACTCGACCACTTGGGCTTGAAGATCACTATTTTGGGCATCTATTCCCATCCTAACCTCAAGCTCCTCCTCTTTACTTCTCAACGCCCCTTTAAGGATGTTGCACTTCACAATGGCTTGCAGAGCTCCTCATTCCTTTGTTCAAGTCTTCACTCAGGGCTCGCACATTGTTGCCCTTGTGAAACTGACTTTGGAGATCCCTGTATTTATTACCGTACTCTATATATTTCCCTTTCAACTTCACAAAGATCTCATTGCACCGCTTCTCCCTCTAAGCAATCTTAATTTCTAGAATCACTATCTGCAAATCAAAGGAAAAAGTTAGACCTTAGAATGTACAGAAGAGTTTGAAAAGGATTGTACAACAATACTTTTCCTGAGAGTGAGGCCGACAATGCTCTATGACAGGGCAACGCCGCCTATATCCTTGAGGGTCTTACCTTCGACATCGGAACAGAGAGGGGAGAGGGCAAGACTACCTCCTCGGTTGTTGACCAATAAGTCACGATCCATTGGGATCGTGATAGTCCTCAAACCTCTCTCAAGCTGGGTAAGCCCCTCATCGAACATTCTTAGATAATCCAAGTCGACATCAAAACATGACTCATCCCCATCTTCAGCAACATTCTTCCTCTATCACCAATAGGTGAAGAAGCGTCCATACCTATTTGGAAGGTTGAAGCCTCCTCTTATCGCGAAAGTGAATTGCCTTCATTAACAACCATCTTCTCGATCTCTCTTCCTTCGGAATGTAGGAAAAGCCTACATCCCCTTCTACTATCCTTGGGATCTCAAGACTCAGATCAACATCATCATTTACAGAATTCGTTGTTATCTCATGTAACGTGAAACCCCCTTCCGATGTGTCAAGGGCTGAAGGTACTCAATCACCCACGCCTATTGACCTCTTCTTTCGAGGTTGAAGACCTTCTTAGATGGGAGAGTGTTCATCGTCCTCCTCAATAAGTGAAAATATAGGAAGAGTGAAGTGGGGTTCCAGGCCTCAGGGAAACCGGCGATGTCGGATACTACGTCCTCAGTCCAAATAAAGAAATAGTCAAGCCAGAAGTGCCGCCTATCCTTGTCGTCCATCCTCACCACTAAACATTCCCCCTCCCTCCATGATGGCAAAGATTCAACAACATCCATCGAAGGGTCCGAAGAGGTGAATTAGGTGGCGAACCGTAATCTTGATGTTGGCAAATTCAGTGAACTTTGCCAACTACTTGAACACCTTGAAAAGGGGAATAGTTACGTGGTGCATATGTTGTGGTATCATCACAAGGTTTCTATCAATAGCGGCAAAGGGAATAAATAGTCGATTATGATAAAATATGCATAAAGGGTGCAGAAACTGGGACAGAGGACCCACACTTCATCGTCACTTGTGGGGACCAACTCAACATGACCGGGGAGGCCGAGCTTAGCCTTATATTTTGATAAATGCTCAATCGTCATTGTGAAACAAAACCTCTCAGTCACCACTTCCGGTGCCATATGAAAGTCGGGTTTCGCATCAGGGTACTGAGGTACGATCTCCTCTATTGTAGGGAGGGTTTCCTCCTCAAAAACAACTATGTTGTCTTCCCCCTAATAAGGGAAAATGATATCTAGAGGTATATAATGATATTTCATGTGGATATATGATAGGAGGTTCAACATTGTTGTAGAGGGAGATAATGAAGTAGAGAAAGAAACGGAGAAGCGATAAATTTCTACGAAGGAAAAGAAGGAGTTCTGCTAGGAGATATAAGGAGTGTGGGAAAACTTTCGAAATCAGTAAGCCCCTCCCCCAATTTATAAGGTTAGGGGGTACCACAATCAAAATAGTTTTTCATGATTAGCGCAAAGACCAAAATCGTAGAGCCAATCAAGTTCCACATGAGAATTGACGCAATGCATCGGGAAAAGGCATCATCATGATGCATGATGTCATGACATCACTCTTTCTATTGGACCAGGTAGCTCCAAAAAATTACTTGGGAGATTCAATAAATTTGAAATGTGCTGCAGGTAGAGGGCCACTTAGCCTGATTGATCTAGCCCAAAATCACACCACAAGTATACGTAATTAGGTGGTCAAAGAAATAATAAAACCTAACACGAGCCAGGATCGATTCCTCACGAAGTTAGGAATGCCATTAAGTATACACCCAGTGCAATTTTATAATGTGCCTCAAATTGCACTTCCATATTCTTGTTGGTTGCTTCTATATCTAGTTTAAACTATTGATTGCAAGTAATAAGCTAGAAGATGATGTTTTTGGTTTTAGTTTCCTTTTCAAATAATAGCGGATCTAGGGTCGTGACTTCTACCTAGGTAGCTACCTAATGGGTTGTAAACTATTGGCCAAGTTTGATTAACCGGGATCATAATATAGCAATTATATACAATTGCTCACTCTATACCTCTTGGTAGTTTGAGTGATTTTGCCAAATTTGGCTTTCTCAAGTCTAAATGGATATTGCACAAATCAAGTAATATATGCTCAATTCACGTCGTATAATCTCTAGATTTGACCCTTTAATTGGGGCTATCAATTTCTTGAGTTCACCCCAATTCCTTGTTAGCCAAGTTTTCCTAGACTTAGTCTATCTTTCTCAAGAAAAGACTAAGTCAAATAGGCATGAATAAATATTTGCAACTATTAATTCCAGAATTCAAGCGTAAACAAGGCTAAATATCACTAATCCAATAACAAACAATCCCTAAAGTTAAATACATATTAAGTACCCACACTAGGGTGGGCCACAACCCCAGATAAAGATTTAGCTAATAATGAAAATTAATGAAGTGCAAGAAGAAATTAAGATAGAATGCATAATAATTGATTAGATAAGGAAAATTTAATGTTTAGAAGTTAATCTAGGAACTACTCTAAAAAGTAAAGAAAACTCATGCACTTCAGAAAATAAAAACTTACCTAAAAATAACAAAAGTTCTATTTATACTAAGCAAAATGTATAAGATAAAAATGCCTCTGCGAAGGAGTTGCGGCCGCATAATTCAGGCGTGATCTGCACAATGGGCTTCTGCGGCCGCAAAATTATCGTGCGTTTCATAGTCTTGGGAATTTGGGCTTGGAACTTCAGGCTTTTGCAGTCTGCATAAAAGTGGGTGCGGCCTCACTTCTGATTATGTGGCCTCAAGAAAGTGATATGGTCCGCACTATTCTGCTTTTGGAATTGACATAGCTCTCTGATTCTTCAATCTTACGGACCACATTATAATGACTGCGGCCACACTTGACTTCTTGCAGCCGCACAATTTTGGTACAGTTCACACTCCTTGAGCTATCCCTTTTTCCGCCGCACTAGAATTGTGCGGTCCACACTAGAATTGTGCGGTCCGCACTACTAGCCTTTTTGCCCGGTTTTGGTTCTTATTCACTTTTGACTCCTTTATGAGTTGATTTTTACTTCTTTTGCTCGTTTCCCATTATTCCTACAAGTAATCATATTTCGTTAGTTTCCGAGAATACCTTTAAGCATTTTTGAGCTAAAACGTAAGTAAAGGAGAGCAAATAAGGGGTAAAAATTCCTACTTATCAACTCCCCTAAACTTATGCTTTTGCATGTCCTCAAGCAAATAAGGTATTCCCACCTCCACTAGAAAAATGGATATTTCAGCTAGACTAAGTTGAATCAATTACACATCAATTGGGACAAACAATTACCCACAACACATATGAATTATCAACAATGCAATGATATGACTTTTTGGGTACCATAGTTCTAGTGTGACACTAGGGAATCAAGAGTTGACTCTCTTCATCAAGGAAGCTCTCTCTTTCATGTAGGTCATTGCGGATCCCAAAATCATCATCCTCTACTCTACATTAGAAAATATCACTTTAGAATGCAACACTCGAAGGACTGATTGTGAAAAGTTCGCTCATCTCTCTCAAAATAACTTCACAAGTGCAGCTTTAAGTACTATAAGATTTTCCTTATGTAAATTAGCACTAACGTAAGCTCACTTAACTTGAAATCATGTCGGGTTTTTGCGGGATGCAATGAAGGCTTTTGGATCAAGATAGGACTTGTTGGAATAGAATGGTTTCATCTTTCCATACGCACTCCATTTTCTCTTTTCGGCTCATATTTTCTCGACTCTTTGAGTCATTTTCTTCTTCCTCGGGGGAACTAGAGAGATACAACTAACGTTTTCTTGATCACGACATTCATCTTTCTCCTTTTCTATTTACTTCAACCTTTTCCTCCTTATTCTCTTTTTAATTCCCTTCAGCTCTCCACTTTATTCACTTTCTTTTTGGCATTTTCTTTTTGTTCTTTCTTTCTTTTCTTTGTCTTCCATTTTCTTCATTTCTTTCTTTTCTTTGCCTTCCATTTTCTTCATTTCTTTCTCTTCTTTGTACTTTTTATCGATTTCAAACTCCATGTCTCACCCCCAAACTTATATTTTTGTCAATTGTTTCTCGAGAGTTCTAAGAAAAGATCGGGTGCCAAGAGAGGGTCATTGCAAAATGGATGAAGGCTTGCAACGTGGTTATTGAAAGAAAAAAAGGCTTCTGCTCAAACGTGGTTATTGAAAGAAAAAAGGGCTTATGCTCAAAGGGGTTGGCTAGGGATATCACATTGGTAGGCTATAGAACATTTCAATTTTTAATTTGGATCAAGGAGTGCCTACAATCATTTCTCAAGCCAAGCTACACTTTGAATTTTTCCTAGACAAACATTCAAGGCAAGTTCTAGACCATTAGCACGAGTACTTGGATTTGTAACTAAACATCTTACCACTCACGTTTCTGGATTGCTAAAGAGAACAGAGTTGAGGGCCTAGAACAACCCTAGCTAAGATTAAAAATCACAAATGGCTCAATTTGAACCACTCGATGATTGCTTAAGTCAAAAGAGTCACAACTACAACCATTTTCTGCCAACAACTTATTTTTAACCATATGATCATAGGTAAATATGTTGGTGCCAAGTGAAGCATGATTGAGACCCCTTTTATTCCTAACTACTATATTTACCAAAACATAAAAGTAATGGACTCAATCCCTTAAGAAGGTTGTCACACTATCCATCATTCGGACGAGCCACCCAGTTCACACATAATCCACCTTTGGAAAGAACCGCCCATTAAGAAAACCAAAGGCTTATTGTTTACTTAAAAGGTAAAAAGAAGCTAGCAAATTAAAAAGAAGCTAATAATGTAAATAAGAAGTTATATTACTAAGGAAAAGCCAACTAAAGAAGCTATGAAAAAACTTCAGAAAGCGAGATAAATGAATATACAAACCGAAGTCACATGAAAATATGCATAAGGGAAAATAATATATATATACATAAGATAAATGAGTATTTACATCAAATGGAGATAATATATCCATACCAAAGAAAAATAAAGATGAAAGAAAAATAGTATCATAGTTATTATAGCCCAAATGTCAAATAATCAAAATAGACCACTCCCAAATGAAATTAAGCATTGTCCTCAATGCTTAACAAAAATAAGAAAATGGAAAGGGTAGAGAGTTAAGAGAACTCCCTATTTGGTCTCGGTCTGCATGGGATCATCAACAACCTCGACCTCAAGCTATATCTCATCATTGTCCTACTGAGGGACCACTGGGTTTCTTAGTATCGGGATCTTCTGCTCAACGGTGTGGGAAGTGGAAATCGACTCCTTCGAATGGTCGGGTGCTGCCTCTGGTGTAGTCTATGCTACTGGTGGTGCTTGTGTTTTTGGGGGCGCTGTCTCCATGAGCAAGTCCAATGGTAAATCACCAGCAGATTTAATCTTTTCAATCTCCTTTCTGTTGGATAATACGCTTAACGCTAGAGGGGGGGTGAATAGCGTCATAATAAAAATTAGCGTAAACTTGCGAAATTTAAAAATTGCAGGAAATGAATAAGTGCGATAAGTAAATAAATTAGAACAAACGCACCGATATATCCTGGTTCACCACAACCCGTGGCTAGTCCAGTCCCCGAGAGACTCTCTCGAGATTTCCACTAACTTGTTAAGCTTGCGGGTGCTCAACAAACCGTTACAACTTGAGGACACAAGCCTCAACAACCTTTGCTCGGAGATACAACACTCCAAGACTTCAACCAAGGAAACAGAAGTTCCTTCTTACAACACAAGGGACTAACACTTCCCTTCAAGTGTACAAAAACACTTAGCACTCAAACAAGACACTCCTTAAAGAGTAGAGATGAGTAAAAGAATACGCTCAAGATCGCAACAACTTTAGACAAGAATTTGGCTCTCAAAAGCTTATGAAATGAATATAAAATGATAAGCAATAAAGTATGCAAGCTTTAGCAATTGTATGATCAGTTGTTGTGTGTTGTTGTACTTAAAAGATTGAATTGAAGTTGTATTTATAGTTGAAAAACCTTGTATTACCGTTGCCTAATTGCCAATTAAGAGTTGCTGAAATTACTCAGTGACAATCGATTGTCAAGTTACCACAATCGATTGTTTGCCAGTTCTTCCAAAAATCAATCCCAGATTTTACGCATAACAATCGATTATATAAGATCAATAATCGATTACCGGCAGCGTTCAAAAAATCCTTTCCAGATTTTACGTAAAACAATCGATTGTCAACAATCTACAATCGATTACTCAGCAACGTTCAAAAAATCCTTTCCAGATTTTAATTAAAACAATCGATTATAGGAAATCAATAATCGATTACCTGACGGTATTTGAAAATATTTTGGCAACGGTCAGTTATACAATCGATTATACTAAGTTAACAATCAATTATATATCAGTCTTGAAAAATCAATTTAGACACTGCCTCT
The DNA here is from genome assembly GCA_034376525.1 of Nicotiana benthamiana. Taxonomy (NCBI): domain Eukaryota; kingdom Viridiplantae; phylum Streptophyta; class Magnoliopsida; order Solanales; family Solanaceae; genus Nicotiana; species Nicotiana benthamiana. The sequence continues at coordinate 40,358,862 of CM067339.1, read as the reverse complement.
TGACAATCGATTGTCATAAGTTCACAATCGATTATTTAATAACTTTGAAAAAGTCTGGAAGACACTGCCTCAACACAATCGATTGTCATAAGTTCACAATCGATTATTTTGTGACTTTGAAAAATCTGATGGACACTGTCTCTTCACAATCGATTTTCATTAGCTTCACAATCGATTATTTTGAGCTTTGGAAATTTTTGATGGACACTGCCTCATCACAATCGATTGTCATAAGGTTCACAATCGATTGTCATGCAGATTTGAAAAATCTGATGCTCACTGCCTTAACACAATCGATTGTCATTAGTTCACAATCGATTGTCAAGCAGCTGACTTAAACATAATCGATTATCATAAGTACATAATCGATTATCTTAGTCCAGATTTTAGAGGCGTGTTTAAAAATCATTTTGACAAAAGTAAATATGCATTATTTAAAATCATTTTGCTCTAAATTAAATATGCATGATTTGTTAAAATTATTTTTACGAGAGAAGCCAAGTCTTGAGTTTAAGTTGTCGGATCAAGATCACAATTAAATACCGACTCATATAAAACTTAATCTCGATCTTTGTCTTGTGCTTGAATCTTGTTATATATCAATTTTGCGCTTGTGCTTGGACCGCATCATATGTCAATTTGCGCATAGTTTGTCATTCATCAAAACCTACAAATATGAACACACGTCTAGTATAATGCCTTGAGAACGTGTTTCCAACAATTTCCCCCTTTTTGATAATGGCAAACTTTAAGCGGATATGCATATTAGGCAATTCATAATGACGATTCAAGACAAGTAAAGATATGCAACAAGTATATAGATATGCAATTTGTTCCCCCTCAATATATGAATTCCCCCTCAATTTATGCTGATAAGTATTGAGTGAGAGTGCATACCCGTTATCTTCCCCCTTTTGCCATTAGCAAAAAAATATAGAATAATCAAAAAACTTGTTTATTTATTAAAAAAACGGTTACCTAACGGGAACAATAAAACATAGAACAATAAAATGGAAAAACAAATAAAGAAATTATTCATCATCATTTCCCGCCTCATCATCCGGCACTGCTTCATAGGGAACAAGACCGGCATATGGATAATGAACATGGTCAAAATATCCATGGATCTCATGTGTCAATTGACCGACAGAGGTGGTCAATGAAGCAATTTGGTCGGAAATGGATTGAAGAGAAGGTTCTTGAGGCTGACGCGATCGACGAGTTGGAGGAGGAGCAGGAGCTACATGATCGCCGTCATGGGGAAAGGAGGATTCTGAAATTTCCCACTTCTTGGTGCTCTTTTTGAGAGGACCGATGGAAGTGTTGAATCCAGAAGCTTCAAGAAAATTCATAATAAGGAGGGCATAGGGAAGAGGTCTATCATCTCCTATGGCATCACGCATGTGAATTTTGACGAACTTACACCAATTTATGTGAGCTCTGGTTATAATGGCATGCATGAGCTTAGCGTCTTCTTGGGAAAGAGTGGTATGATTATGCTTCCGAGGTTTGAGGAATCGGGTGATGAAATAGAAAATCAAACGATACTCGGGGAGCATTCCCGTGATAGTAGGACGCCGAGTGGATAGATTAGGATCATAAGATGTAATACCTATTTGGTTTAGGAGAGCTTTCTCATCAAATAAGGCGCCGACCTCTCTAATGTAGCGAGTAATGTTTTCGCCACTTCGAGGAAGATGGGTAATGGAATGAAAGTTTTCATTGGACACAAGAATTTGAACACCATTAATATTTGTCACATGCTCACCATCGTCATCCTCATGAAGGTTTGAGTAAAACGCTTGAATCAATGGAGGATTAATATAAGGATAGGTAAGACATAAAAAGTCAAGAAGTTGACATTCTTTAAGCATATTTGCAGCGGGGGCGTATGATTCAAGATATTTGCTTGTTGAAAAGCGAGGAGGAAGAATGTCGCGCTTTTCAAATTTTGTCAAAAATCTAGTAAGCTCGGTTTCAGTATTGAAATGTAAAATAGACCCATCTTGATAAGGGAAATTTGGAGGTGGAGGAGCAGAAGAAGATGCACCTTGTCTACGGGAACGTTTAGAGTGTCTGCCCGACATTTTCAAAAACTAGTAATGAACTTTGTAAGAAACTTGGAAGATTTTTGAAGGTTTGGGAGCAAAGATTGATGTTTGAGTGAATAAAATTGAAGACTTCTGATGCCTATTTATAATGGGAGGAAAGGCATTTCATTTATGATGAAAATCTGAAGAAATTTATGAGCCAAAACAGTCAGAAACAGTAAAAAATAAATTGTACTGACCGTTAGACAATCGATTGTTGAAATGAAATAATCGATTGTTGAGCAGATTTTGATTTGAACTTAGAACTGACACAAAATCGATTGCAGGACCCAAACAGGAACAAATATTTGAATTTCTGACAAAAAATAATCGATTGTTGAATTATGATAATCGATTGTTGTGATACAGTGAGCACGGTGATTTTCAGACTCGGAAAATAATCGATTATATTTATGAAACAATCGATTGTTTTAGGAAAGCAGTACTGAATGGCTGAGACGGTAATCGATTATACAGTTAAAAAATCGATTATTAAACACAAATGCATAATAAGCATCAAACATAAATAATCGATTAGTGATACTTGCTAATTGATTGTCCGCACAGTAAAATAATCGATTATTTGCTGTAACAATCGATTGTTCTATGCCATTTCTTTATAACTCCCCCTGCTTTTAGGGCGATACCTGCAAAAGAAAATACGCGTCTCCGACGCTTAAGTCAGTAATATTCAAAATATAAATGCAACCTAAAATGTATGCATTTAGATCAACGTTTGACCGAATTAAATACTTCATTAGGACATGATTTATATTTAGCACATCAATGAACGCTAAATATTATCTCAAGTCTACTAGCAATAAGGTAAAGTGAGGAACGATCATACCTTTGTAATTCTTGGTATTGCTCTTCTTACCTTTCACATTTCTGTCAAGATGGTCATATGAATTCATTGAGATGACCATTGCTTTGGTGTTTCTCTTTTCAAATTGATTCAGCAACTCCTTGCCACATTTAGTTTGACAAATGAAAGTTCCTTCTTTCATTTGCTTAACTTGTAGCTCCAAGAAGAAATTAAGCTTGTCTATCATTGACATCTCAAATGCGATTTACAGATTCCTTGCATAACACTCATTAGTTGCTCCAAAATAATAAAAATATTTTCTGAAATATAATATCATTTTCAACATCTTTTGGAATGCAAAATATTAATATCATAAAAGTTATCAACATAGTTTTAAAAAAAAAAACATTGCCAACATAGAATTTTATTTTGAAATACAACAATAATGTCATCAAGATAATATCATCAATAAAATTCGTGCAATCTATTTCTCCTTAATGAGAAATTCCCCCTCAAATGAGGCAAACTAGAATGTAAAGGAATTCCCCTTTACTTGAAGTAACTTGCCTAAACACTTCCTCTTTTTCGACATTTTCAAAAGGTCACAATAAGATAGCGAAGACAACGAGGAGTATGCAATATGAGGATTGCAAGAAATTTATCAAGATATACCAACAAAACATAGATATATCAATTGTTATAAAATGATAAAATCATTTATTGGAAAACATAACAAATGTATCAAATATTATTTTATTGAAACCGTAAATCAAATTTTGAAAAATATGCCAACCATTATTCAGACCAAAAGATATAATTATCAAGAGGATACTAATTGTTAACACTTATCCACAATTAGAATCTTTATCAAAAGATAACTAACAAGGATCAATAAAAAATAATTGACACCAATTGTTATTTAACAACAAGTTTTCAACATATGAATCAACAAAGCTAATTGCTAGTTTTCGCAAACCATAGTAAAATGTTGTCTTTTATTAAATCATGAATGAAGAGCAAATATATATCAATAAACATATCACATACTGGTTTGTATAATTATGATTTTATCAACCAAGTAGCATGAATCAGTCGAACCATAATTGAAATTGATTGTTGTTTGAATTAAAGGCTATCAAGACATCAATTAACAAAAATAATTAATATCGAATGTTAACTAGGATGTATCAATCATTCACATGTAATGAAAATATGGTAACTAACCGTCATTTCCCTTTTGATGCCATACGGTATTGTGCATGGTGCATCTACTACAATATTGTAGTCTTTCAAGCACACCTGCAAAACAGATTAATGATCTTTTGGTACCCATGCCATTTTGGGTCCTTGGGGGTTAGGCATATCATACTGATGCGATTGAGTGATATGTCTATGTCGTGTAAAACAAGCAGGAGCAATATGTCCAATTCGTCTACAATAATGGCAAGTCACGTTAGGATTATTCATCCTTCTAGGTTGATAGTAATTGGACGGACGAAATTCATTTGCTCTATTCTTGACAATATATCTATTGCGCAAATTATGAAAAACATTTCTCCTACCATTTTTCTAGGATATGCATCATTTCTAGAATAGTTGTTTCTAGGTTGGAAGTCATTTCTAGGTGTTCTAAAAGGTTCAAAACTCTTTCTAATGTTTTGCCTAGAATGTGCATTATTTCTAGCATGATTATTTCTAGGTTGCGATTGATGAAAATCATTTCTAGGTTTGTTCTATCTAGGATGAGCATTTGTTTTATTTATCCTAGGTTGAGCCTTAGGTGGTTGGGGGTTGGCTTCAACTTTCTCTTTAGGCTCGTTTCTAAAACCTATGCCATGCTTGGTCGACTTCAAATTAACAAGCACTTCATTCAAATTTTTATGAGAAGAGTTAAACTTATCTAAGGTGCCCATAAGCCTTTCTACTTCATTTTTGAGATGCATGCAAGATGTACAATTTCTAGAACTTTCAGGCTTGTCGGCGCTTCTCTTGCCAAAAAATTTATTTTCCTCTTTCAACTTCTCATTTTCTAAAATCAGTTTTTCCAATTCCTTTTCTTTAAGAGAGAGTTGTTTTTGAAAATCTTTTTCTTTTAAAGAAGCATTTTCTTTTATACTCTTAACAGTTTTTGAAGCTCTAATAAAATTCGCTATACAACTCATCAAAAGCAGTTTGCATTTCTTCAAGGGAAAAGAAATTTTTGGAAGAAATTTGACATACCTCTTCTTTGTTGTCTTCTTGTGCCATAAGACAAAGATTTGCGGCTTCGTCTTCTTCTTCCTCACTTGACTCGTCACCGGAGTCGCCTCCCCAAGATATGTATGCTCTTTGCTTCTTGAAGGGTTTCTTATCCTTTTTAGCATTTGGGCAATTTGATTTAATGTGCCCGGTTTCTCCGCACTCATAGCACTTTATTTGATCTCCTTGCTTTTTGCCCTTTCGTTCATACTCTTTTCGCATGAACTTTTGAAATCTCTTGATAACGAGTCCGAACTCATTGTCTCCGTCCTCATCATTTTGAGGTTGGCTTGTGCTTGCCTTGAGAGCAATTCTTTGCTTCCTTTGATCATCAACAAGAGGGTTAAGTATAGTAGATTCATAAGTTTTATGATTACCTCTTAATGCGTCGATGGTGACATTTGTAATGCCAATGGATTCTTGAATCGCGTCGGCCTTGGATCGCCATTCCGGAGTGAGACTTCGGAGAATTTTTCGGACAAGTTCCTTATCCGTGAAGGTCTTCGTAAGAGCATGTAAATCATTTACGATTTTTGAAAATCGTTCAAACATCTCATCGACCTTTTCGCCTTCCTTCATGTGAAACAATTCATATGCATGGGTTAGGAAATCAATTTTAGCTTCCCTTACCTGGTCCGTACCTTCGTACGTAATTTCCAGCTTGTCCCACATTTGCTTCGCCCTTGTGCAACAAGATATCTTCCTGTAATCATCAGCATTTACAGCACAATATAATAAATTAACAGCTTTAGCATTATTTTGCACCTTTCGGATATCATCCGCATCGTATTTATCTTCGGACTTTGGGACCCATTCATTTTTGACCTTCTTGGTTGGAATTTGTACTCCATTCATTATGACCTTCCAAGGATGAAAACTATTTGATTGTACAAATATTCTCATCCTCTCCTTCCAGTATGTATAATTTGTACCATCGAATAGCGGTGGTCGGGTGGAGCATTGCCCTTCACCTATTCCTGCAAAAGAATCACGAGTAGAAGCCATGGATGTTTCTCTCAAACGGTTATGTCTTCAGAGAGTTGGGCTCTGATACCAATTGTAAGATAATACGCATAACGCTAGATGGGGGGTGAATAGCGTTATAATAAAAATTAGCGTAAACTTGCGGAATTTAAAAATTGCAGGAAATGAATAAGTGTGATAAGTAAATAAATTAGAACAAACGCACCGATATATCCTGGTTCACCACAACCCGTGGCTAGTCCAGTCCCCGAGAGACTCTCTCGAGATTTCCACTAACTTGTTAAGCTTACGGGTGCTCAACAAACCGTTACAACTTGAGGACACAAGCCTCAACAACCTTTGCTCGGAGATACAACACTCCAAGACTTCAACCAAGAAAACACAAGTTCCTTCTTACAACACAAGGGACTAAAACTTCCCTTCAAGTGTACAAAAACACTTAGCACTCAAACAAGACACTCCTTTAAGAGTAGAGATGAGTAAAAGAATACGCTCAAGATCGCAACAACTTTAGACAAGAATTTGGCTCTCAAAAGCTTATGAAATGAATATAAAATGATAAGCAATAAAGTATGCAAGCTTTAGCAATTGTATGATCAATTGTTGTGTGTTGTTGTACTTAAAAGACTGAATTGAAGCCGTATTTATAGTTGAAAAACCTTGTATTACCGTTGCCTAATTGCCAATTAAGAGTTGCTGAAATTACTCAGTGACAATCGATTGTCAAGTTACCACAATCGATTGTTTGCCAGTTCTTCCAAAAATCAATCCCAGATTTTACGCATAACAATCGATTATATAAGATCAATAATCGATTACCGGCAACGTTCAAAAAATCCTTTCCAGATTTTACGTAAAACAATCGATTGTCAACAATCTACAATCGATTACTCAACAACGTTCAAAAAATCCTTTCCAGATTTTAATTAAAACAATCGATTATAGGAAATCAATAATCGATTACCTTACGGTATTTGAAAATATTTTGGCAACGGTCAGTTATACAATCGATTATACTAAGTTAACAATCGATTATATATCAGTCTTGAAAAATCAATTTAGACACTGCCTCTTGACAATCGATTGTCATAAGTTCACAATCAATTATTTAATAACTTTGAAAAAGTCTGGAAGACACTGCCTCAACACAATCGATTGTCATAAGTTCACAATCGATTATTTTGTGACTTTGAAAAATCTGATGGACACTCTCTTCACAATCGATTGTCATTAGCTTCACAATCGATTATTTTGAGCTTTGAAAAACTTTGATGGACACTGCCTCATTACAATCGATTGTCATAAGGTTCACAATCGATTGTCATGCAGATTTGAAAAATCTGATGCTCACTGCCTTAACACAATCGATTGTCAAGCAGCTGACTTAAACATAATCGATTGTCATAAGTACATAATCGATTATCTTAGTCCAGATTTTAGAGGCGTGTTTAAAACTCATTTTGACAAAAGTAAATATGCATTATTTAAAATCATTTTGCTCTAAATTAAATATGCATGATTTGTTAAATGTATTTTTACGAGAGAAGCCAAGTCTTGAGTTTAAGTTGTCGGATCAAGATCACAATTAAATACCGACTCATATAAAACTTAATCTCGATCTTTGTCTTGTGCTTGAATCTTGTTATATATCAATTTCGCGCTTGTGCTTGGACCGCATCATATGTCAATTTGCGCATAGTTTGTCATTCATCAAAACCTACAAATATGAACACACGTTTAGTATAATGCCTTGAGAACGTGTTTCCAACACTTTCTCAGCTTGAGCACCAACTTCTTTGATGCCTGAGACTTTCGTGTTTTTTTACCTATTCACCTAAATCGTCAATGTATTTCCCTTGTACAACCACTTTCTCCATGATAATCTTTTGGTCTTCCATAATCTTCTTCAATGCTTCCTCCACTAACGGAAATACATGTGGCTTGTTAGGGCTACTGAGGCTGAAGACTGTGCTACAACAGCACTGGATATACTAGTCAGCTTTGTAGTAGCTGCCTGCATCCAGTTTTTGAGACTCGCCCAATGTCTAGGAGGCTCGCAGCGTAGTCTTAGGATAAGTAGAGAAAGCTGGCATTAGTAATGGCACTGGTAATCTAACATAAGCTGGTGGTCTGGAGGATGAAGGTGGCATGGCTGTTGTCCTATAGCGAATCAATAACTACAACGTTGGCTTCTCAGGCTGGCTAGCAGAGGTAGTAGATTTACCCTTGAACTTCAGGTTGTCAGCTCCCAAGAGGTGCTACCATGAGAAAGGATTCTTGGCCTTTACCTCGGTGTCATAATGCTTCGGCTCGACCCCTTGATCCTTGAAGTATTCTGTAAGGAATTTCAAATATGGATAGGATCTCTCACCCTTCTAGATAGCTAAAGTTTGATATTGGCCGACATGATGGCACCAACATTTATCGAATACCCAACCATAATTGAAGCTACCAAGACTACACGGGGAAGTGTGAGCATGTTTTTATTGAGGCATGGGTCAATGCGGCTACACACAAATGTTTGCCACCCTTTTTCTTCAAATTTTAGGGTGTCCCAAACAATTGGAACCCCTGCTGCGACCAATAGAGGTGTTGACCTTGGGATTGCCGGAATCTTAAGCGAGCTACATCACCCATAGATAGCTTCTCTGAATGATGCACTGCCTCCACTTCTTCAAACCCCATATATGTGTTCAGTGCACACGAGTTAAAGTGGATTTTTAAGATTCCGCACTTTTTTCACCTTAGTTCCCTATTTTATGTGAGCATCATTTGCATAGAATTCCTTGACCAGTTACTCATTTTCATCAAGGACGATGTTGGTGAACCATTTCCAATCTTTATCCTCCTAGAAATTATTATGGACATTGAGGTTGTGCTTGTGAAAATCTTTCATTAAGAATTGTCTCTCAAGAATAAGCAACCTCTGTGGCCACCATTCTCTAAAATTTGCGAATACAGTGGCACTGACAAATCTGTGCTCCCATATCTCCGGTCTCCTTGATCTCTCTAACCCTTCCCTAACAGTATCACCCCTCTCCCATCATCTGGCAAATCATCATCATCATCTAAATTTATTGGAGCAGGGGGAGCATGTGAAGAATTGGGCTCAAAGTCTTGGCTGCCACTTCCGAAACTTTCAAAGAACTAGCAGCTGATGAGGACTCATTCACCAAGTGAAATCTTCCTAGGATTTATTGTGATTGGGATTTTGGCTGTGGTTGCACGGAGTTACCCTCATAAGCTTTCCCATATTGGACATACTCATTGGTCTCTAAGGTATCAGTGGCTCTATTGGCTATTGTTTTTTACTTGTGACTTTTTGGATTGCTAAAGGGAGATTGATCTTCCCTTGACCCCTGCCTCGGGAGGGTTCTGCCCTCTCTTTTGATATATCTCCTTTGCCACATGAGCTAACCATTGTCTGCAACATATAACAACTAGAAATAGCTAAAATTGAAGATGATAATGTATACATAAACTTGATTGAATGTTGCAGCAAAAGCTTCTCATACGGGGCAGTACGGAACGTACAAAAGTGAGTGCGACTGCAGTTTGCCCAGTACGGACAGCACAAAATTTAGTGCGGCCGCACAACCAAGTGTGTGGACAGCACAATTTTGACTGAGTCTGCAGTTGTCCTAGTACGGACCGCACAAATTGAGTGCGGCCGCACAACCAAGTGTGTGGACCACACTATATTGACTGCGTCCGCACAGCCCAAGTTCATACTACTAGGGTCTCTGAAGTTTCATCACTGCGGACCACACAAAAATAAGCGTGGTTGTACAAGTCCAATGCGGACTGCACAGTTTTTAGTGCGCCCGCGTAAGTCAAGCACCCCATTTTCCTAACTTAGATGGTTGTAGACCACACAAAAGTGTGTGCGACCACATAACCTCTACTGTAGATCGCACGAATATGTGTGCAGCCACATAATTCAATTTCATGGGCACTGCCCTAGGGTTTATGCAATTTGGTTCTCGAATTGTCCTCTACTACAACCGCACAAAAATATGTGCGGCCGCATAATTTAAAATTCACGAGCACTATCCTAGGTTTTCTGCAATTTTGTTCTCAAATCGTCATGCTTTTTGCAATCAAACAGTATTAGCTACTTACCCAGACCCCAATTAACGTTGAAAAAGCTACTAAGCAAAAAACTACTAAACATTGATATTTTTAGGCATGGAAGTAACCCTAAATCTATGAAAAAAACAAAACAAAAGATGATCATACTAGTGATGAAGATAGATGTGAGAATCTAAGTTGATGAATTGGGAGAAGATTGAGAACAAATAGGGTGCAATGTAGTTGTTTCAGCGTTTGGAGTTTAGGGTCATAAAATGTAAATAGATGAGAAAAGATCTACTTATATTTTTACTCGCGGGACCCTGATGTTTACCTGAGTGCGGCTATATAATTTTGATACGGTCCGCACTCTTTACTTGCTGTTGAGAAGTCATGTTGCGGACCGCAGTGCGGCCACAACATTAGTTTGGACCACACAAAAATGTGTGTGGCCACAATTCCTTAAGCATTTTTGACAGGACAAATTCAGAGACAATGCATCTTGACACATAGCAAAATTTTTCATGCACAGTCCCTGCCATGCACACCCATTCCTACATACACTTCAAAACTGATTAGCATAAAATAGAGCCTATCTAATCTAAAAAAGAAAAACAAAAGAAAGAAAAAGATATGGGTTGCCTCCCAAGAAGCGCCTGATTTAACATTGCAGCATGACGCAACTTACCAATCACTTAAAATGAAGAACTGCTACAATGTGGCCATCATCAACATTCCCAAGATAATGCTTAACCCAATTACCATTGACTAAAAAAAACCTCATCATTATTATTTTTCAAATCTAGAGTACCAAAAGGGATTACATTCACCACTTAAAAGGGGACACTCCATTTAGATTTCAACTTGCCTGGCATCCTTAACCGGGAATTGAACAATAGCACAAGATCACTTTTTTTAAACTCCTTGTTGTGGATGTACTTTTCATGGAAGTACTTCATTTTTTCCTAGTAAAGGGACGAACTTGTGTAGGCATGATACTGGAATTCATCAAGCTCATTCAAATGTGCCACTCTTAGATTTGCAGCAAATCCCACTGAAGGTTCAATTTTTGCAAAGACCACATGGCCTTATGCTCAAGTTCCATCAGAAGATGACATGGCTTCCCAAACATCAATCAATATGGAGACATTCCAATCGACGTCTTGTAGGCCGTACTAAGTTTTCTTGACCAATCCGTTTGGTTGGCATTCACAGTCTTTGACAAAATACTCTTGATCTCCCGGTTAGAGACTTCAACCTATCTGCTTGCTTGAGGATGGTAAGGGGTTGAGACTTTATGAGTGGCACCATACTTCTTGAGTAACGTATCAAAATCTTGGTTGCAATAACGTTGACCCCCGTCACTAATAATGGCCCTCGGAGTACCAAACCCAGTAAAGATGTTCTTTTTCAAGAAAGCCACTACACTTCGAGCTTCATTGTTTGGCACACATCATAACGCTTGACAAGCTCACTCGTGTCCTTATAGAGTGTAGGCCAATAAAATCTACAAGTCAAAACCTTTGTAGCCTTTATAGCTCTACCATGATGACCACCATACGGTGAAGAGTGACAAACCTCAAGAATCCCTATTTGTTCTTCTTATGGCACACATCGGTGGATCATGCCATCAGTACATATTCGGAAAATATAGGGCTCATCCCAATAATAGTCCAAGTAATCACGTTTGAGCTTCTTCCTTTAGTTTGAAGAGAACTCATTCGGCACAATGCCACTCACAAGATAATTAGCTAATCCGCGAAGCATGGCATCCCGATCACTAAAATGGCTAACAATTGCTCGCCGGGGAAGAAATCTTTGATTTAGAGATTCGCCTTGCCTCATCCTCCAATCGGGACAAGTGGTCCGCCACTTGATTCCCAGTACCCTTGTGGTCTTGAATCTCTAAATCAAAATCTTGCAATAGTAGCACTCACCATATCAACCTTGACTTAGAATCTTTCTTGCTCATCAAATATCGAAGTGCTACATGGTCAGTGTGAACAATCACCTTAGTACCCATCAAATACGACCGGAACTTCTCCATGGCAGAAATAATAGCAAGTAACTCCTTTTTGATCATTGTGTAGTAGTCAACTTGAAATTAGGCAACCTGAATGACTTTATAAAATCTTCATTGAAATGGAACTTGGCCTCCTTCTCCAAAGTTTGCACAATGGGTTCACCATCTAGGAAAAGTCCTTGATGAATCAATGATAGAAACCCGCATGACCCAAGAAGCTCCTCACTCCCTTCACGAATGTAGGAGGAGGGAGTTTGGAGATCACCTTAATGTTGGCTTGGACGACCTTCGTACCATGTTTTGAAATTTTATGGCCGAGGAAAATAACTTCCTCTACCATGTGATACTACTCCCAATTCAACAACAAATTTGTCTCCTCACACCTAGAAAATGGCATATCCAAATTGTTCAAACAATCTTCAAACAAATTCCCAACCATAGAAAAATCATCCATAAATACTTAAACAATACCTTCCACCATGTCGGTGTAAATAACCATTATAAACCGTTGAAAAGTCACCGGTGCATTACACAACCCAAAAGGCATCCTTGAAAATGAAAAAGTACAATAATGACACATGGAAGTGGACTTCTCTTGTTCCTCAAGAGCACTAAGAATTTTATTGTAGTCAGAGTATCCATCAAGGATGCAATAAAAGACACGTCCGACAAACCTATTAAGCATTTGTTCAAGAAATAAAAGCGGGAAATGATCTTTTTGAGTTACCTTATTGATTTTCCTATAGTCCATGCACACTCTCCGCCCGGTAACAGTTCTTGTTGGCATCAATTCATTCTTGTCATTTGTTACTACAGTTATACCCCCTTTCTTTGGGACACTTTGCACCGGAGAGGTCCACGAGCAATCGAAAATGGGGTAAACTACCTCGGCATCTAACCACTTGATTATCTACTTATTCACCACCTCTTGCATTGCTTCATTAATCCTTTTTTTTTATGTTCGATAGAGAGTTTGGCACCCTCCTTCAAAATAATCTTGTGCATGCAATAGACGGGGCTTATGCCTCGGATATCTTCCAAAGTCCATCTGATTGCTCTTTTACTCCTTTGTAGCATCTCCAATGTGGAATCTACCTGCATTTCAGATAAGCAAGAAGAAAGGAAAATCCATAAAGTAAAAGAAGGTCCAAGGAATTCATACCTGGGATAGGGGGCAATGGCTTTAACTCCAAAGTAGGAGGCTCTTTAATTGAGGGCTTTGTGGATGAGTCTTCCAGTTTCAAGATCCAAATATAGCATTCAGGGCTCATAATTGTACGACCCCATGCCTTGCAATGCATTTATGCATTCCACATAGCCATCACTCTCCCCATCATCATCAAGGTTGAGCAAACGGCTTCCAATTTATCTTCAACATCCCTTGTGGCACTCGCATCATCAACAATCACATCAGTCACCAAATCCATGAACAATCAAACTTAATTACTAATCATTTTCCTCATTGATTTGCACACATGGAAGACCACCTTGTCGTCACCTGTAAGGCCCCATGAAATTTCTACTCAAAAACCCAAATTCTCGTAGTGCCAAGTTAGAAATATGTGTTACAAATTTGTAAGGTCGAACCCTTTGAATTGATCTGTGCATTAAAAAGTTAGGGAATAATATTTTTTAGAAAAGCGCATTTATGTGGTCTATTATGCGGTCGCATAATAGCTATATGGACCGCACAGTTTCTACAGAGTCAGAAGTTTGACAGTTAATTTTGAGGTCAACTATGCAGCTAATACAACAATCGCATAATCAATATGCAAGTCACATATTCATTGTATAATCCCCTTAGAATTTTTGCGAGGGGCAGTTCTGCAGTGCATTATGAGGCTGCAAAACAGGTATGCGAACCGCATTCTTTTCGCATACCCAGGCAGTTTGTTCAAGTTTTTGGGTACATTTTTGTGGTCCCTTTTGTGAGCTGCATAAATTCCATTATATGATGGCAGATTGTGTGGGCTCTTATTTTTAACTTTTATAACTCGACCCAATCCCACTAAAAACACCCCTACTAGACCCCTTTTACGCTATTTTACTACAAATAGAGTGAGAGAGGAAGTTCTAGAGGGAGAGAGTGATCTTCAATAAGTCCGCGCTCAATCCTTACCTAAACCTTTAAATATTATCAAGAAAAACTGCAATGGCTTCACCCCAAGAGGTATGAAATTGAGCCCTAACCTTTGATTTCGAAATTCACACTAGAATGAGTAATTAGCAAGTGGGTTCATGGGAATAGGAATGGATTTTCTTGCATGCATAAGTGATAATAGGGTATGGGGAAGTTGTGAGCTAAAAAGATAGCAATTGTGGTGTAAGATGATGAAAATCTTTCACAAAAGGGTACTAAAATCACTATGTGCACTTAGTGCTTGATAATATGCTCAAACGAGCTAGAATCTTAATCATGTCTCTAATTCTTGGTTCAATTTGTAATCCTCATAAAATAGATTGAAGTTGCTAAGAGTCTCAGAAACTTGTAAGAATTTAAGGAAAGCTCTATTTAGGTATGTAATGGCTAAAACCCCCCTCTTAATAGAAATTAAGCTATGTTGGTGTATATGCAAATGTGGTAAGACTGAAATTCGATTGATGATTAATTGCTCTTCTATGTGCCTATTATCCTAAATTTCAAGATTAACATTGAAAGTGGAAATGATGTGATAATTGTGGTCCTAATTGCCTATGAATTTATATATGTGAAATAAATATTGAAACGATATGATTAATGAAAAAGGAACAACGCCTTGGTAAGGCGGCCTAGCCGATCGGGCCGTGATCGGATGCCATGCCGCACACAAGGTGGTATTATGCTGATATTGATTTTCGGGAAGGGAGAATGAGATTATGATTGAGGATCATGTCTCAAAAGAGGCAACCTAGCCGATCGGGTCGTGATCGAACTCTGCACAAGAAAATGATGGTATTGTGAATGATGATGAACAATATGAGATGTCCCAAACTAAAGGTATGGAAGTTATGTTAAAGATTATATGATTTTTTTTTATTTTGATGATGTGGTGTTTGGTTAAAGCTTTTGATAATCTCTTGTGATTTCCTTGTTCTTGTATGATAGTTCTTTCAAATAAGATGGTGTTTAGTTATACATATTAGTACTATTCCATGGTACTAACATCCCTTTTTCCGAGGCTCTATATTTTTGAATGAATATAGGCGGCTTTATGGCGGGCAGTGATGATCGCACGTAGTAGTGTATCCTTATCTCAAAGTCTCGGTGAGCCCCTTTTTCCTTCAAAGTGGTTATGTTGTACACCTTTTGTTGTAAACTTCCACTTTTGAGGTATAGTCGGGGCCTTATTGCCGGCGTTGTCATAATTATCTTATGTACCCTTAGAGGCTCCATTGACGTTTTGTGTGGGTTTTGTACGGGTGTTGGATGGGTCAATGAACTGTGTTGTAATTATAAACTCTAGTTCTTCTAAACTGTGACTGTATGAAATCTTGGAAACTTAACCCTGGTTTAAGGTTTGTAATATAAAATGAACTAACAATGTTGAATGTACGATCGTCCTTATTATCTAAATAAATGAAATCATGGTTTTCTTAATCATATTGAGTTGGGTAAAAAGTGTTTAATAAGGCTTGCTAAGTTGGGTTCACTCGATTGAGTGTCGGTCGCGCCTCCCGAGGCTGGGCGTGATATCACCCACCAGGAAAGTGAGCTCACCGGCTTCCGTATCAACAAGAGCTTTCCCCTTAGCGAGAAAAGGTCTATCCAAAATGATTGACACCTCATATTCCACTTCAAAATCACGAATTACAAAGTTCAGTGGGAGGATAAACTTGTCAAATCAAACCAATACATCATCAATGATACCCAAAAGCCTCTTCATTGTTTGATCCGCCATATGCAACCTCAGGGATGTGTATCTTGGTTACCCAATTCCCAAAGTTTTGAACACTAAATAGGGCATCAAGTTGATACTTTCCCCGAGATCACATAATATTTTAGCAAAATCGACGCTCCAAGTTATGACGACCCGAACCTTCGTCTTATGATTTACCGCTCCATTTACCCCATTTATGCTTCTTTATCCATGTTGTATGTGGTCGAGTTGTTTTGGTTTGCGTTTGGAGCGGCTTTGTTAAGAAATGAGACACATAGTCTCTTTTAAGAAGGCTTAAGTTGGAAAAGTGAACAGGATGTTGACTTATGAATTAGAAGGCTCGGATGTGAGTTCCAATAGTTCATCTAGATTCGGGAGATGATTTGTAACTTAGGAGTGTGATCAAAAATAGTTTTGGAGGTTCGGTATGGAATTAGGTTTGAATTGGCGAAGTTAGTATATTAACAAATTCCAGTTGATAGATGAGATTTTGATACGGGGGTAGGAATGGAATTTCGAGATTTTATGTAGCTTCATTATGTGATTTGGGATGTCTCTGCAAAATTTCAGATCATTTGGACGTGGTTTGGTTGGATTTTTTGTCAAATGCGTGTTTCGGAAGTTTTTGAAAAACTTAGGCTTGAATTGATGGTTTTGGTGTTGTTTGAGGTGTTTTAATGGTTGGAACAAGTTTGGATGATGTTTTTGGGTGTGTTGGTGCTTTTGATTGAGGTTTCGGTGGCCTCGGGATGATTTCGGATGGCTAAACGGGAAGTTTAAGACTTGGGAGAATTGCAGAAAATGCAGCAACAAGTGCAGGCAGATTTTGGCCTTCGCGATCGCAAGCAAGCCCTCGCGTTCGCATTGGGTGGCCCTAAGTTTTGTTCTTCACATTCATGTCTAGTGTCTCACATTCGCGAGGGGTAAGTTCTTTGTGCTTTGCGTTCACAGTTGATAGTTCGCGTTCACATAGGAGGGATTGGGGTTCCTTATATTTTGTTAATCGCATTCGCGGCCAAGGGCTCGCGTTCGCGGTAGCTTTTGCAATGGAATCATCGCTTTCGCGGGGGTTGTGCCGCATTCACATAAGGTTATTTTGGTTAAGGAAAAATTTGTCACCACGAATGCGGGTTTTGACCCCGTTCGCGTAGAAAGGATTCCAGAAGTTAGGAAGAAGGCTTTTAAACATTTCCTCCGCGAGCTTATGTCATTTTCCACTATTCTTGAGTATTTTGAGAGCTTTTTGGGGGAAATTGAAGAGGGATTCGAGGAGGATTGATTGGTGGTAAGTTTTATGAATTAAAAATGTTATTATATTGTAAAATTAATCTAGAAATTCATGGAAATTTCGCTAAAAATAGAAGAACTAGGGCTTGGGAATTTGAGATTTTAAATTGGGATTTAAAGGTCCATTTGAGGTCAGATTTGAGAGTTTTTGATATGTATGGACTCGTGGGAGGATAAGGAATCCGTTTATGTGAAAATTTCTGAGTTTTGAGAAGTGGACTCGGCGTTCGGGATTTGCTAATTTTGGGATTTTTGATATTTTTTTATTCTTTTGCTTGGGCTTTGTTCCCTTAGCCTATTGTAATGCATACGTGCTGGTTTTGGTCAGATTTGACGCAGGAGGACGCTGATTTGAGAGGCAATGATATAGCGAGCTAAAGCTTTGGCCGGTTTGAGGTGACTAATGAATGTATATGATGTCCTAAGGGTTTGACACCCCGTATTTGCACATCGTCGTGCTATATAGAGGTGAGAGACGTACTGGATGATGACCATGGGGCCATTTGTTATAGGGGATTGTGACTTGGTCCATCCCTAGTGATGCTTGAATTGCATATTTGATTGAAGCTTATTTGTTATCATCATTATCTGGACTGATTGCCATATTTGGGCTTCGTGCCAACTATTTGGACCCTTCGGGGAGTTTTTATCACTATTTCCTCATTGTTTTGATTTACTACTTGAACTCAGTCGTACCATTTTCTACTATTTTACAACTCAGGCATCTTTACTCGATTTTTGAAACTAAAAGATATATGAAATGATATTTTGGGCTGAGAACTACTATTTTACTATTGCCTGAGGGGCTTATGTGATTTTGGACTGAGTATGTGATCGGGTTGCGTGCCGTAGCACTATTATACTGATATTGATATGAGGCCGAGGGCCTAGATTGGTGCCACGAGATGGCTTGTTATTTCGCTTGGGCCATAAGGGTCCCCTCCCGGAGTCTGCACACCCCCAGTGAGCGCCGTCGACGATAAATAAATGGATCGGGCTGCACGCTGCCGTGGGTACTAGAGGGTACCATGTGTTAGATTTTCCTTTCTATATCTGTCACTTAACTGCTTATTTGTTGTTGCATTTCCACATTTCAATTTTATTGGTTTATCGCTTTCATATTACTTATTTTAAACTATCGAATTATAGATTACTCTGGATTTTTCCATGATTTCTTATCTCGGCCTTTATTTATGTTTATTACTCACTGGGTCGGAGTACACACATTACTGCATGTACCTTACGTGCAGATCTAGGTGCATCTGAGGCTGCATGGGGATTTTTTGTTGGGTTGCGTATATCGGGGAGCATTGAGGTAGTTGCATGGCGTTTGCAGCCATGATCTCTCCCTTCTATCTCCTTATTTTATCTGCACTCCCTAGATTGATATGTATTAGGCTACTACACTTGTATTAGAGGCTCATACTTGTGGCAGCAGATCTATATGGGCTATGTATAATGGTTATTATTTGATATGTTTCATGTTTAACTCTTATTTAAGACTTCTAATATGATGATTTGATGATTTAACTATGCTAGCTAATAATGAACTGTATGAGAAAATGGATTAAAGTTGTTAATTGGTCGGACTTGCCTAGCAGTGTGTTGGATGCTATCATGACCAGGGTTGGGGTCGTGACAAGCTGGTATCAGAGCCTAGGTTACATAGGTCTTGAAAGTCATGAGCCGGTTTAGTAGAGTCTCGTGGATTGGTAGGGAAACGTTTGTATTTATCCTCGAGAGGTTGCAGAACCTTTAGGAAAATCTTCATATTCTTGAAATTATTGTTGTGCGACTTTGTTTATCCGAGAACTAAACTTTGGTATTCTATTCTGTTACAGATGGTGAGGACATGAGCTACGCGACGAGGTGGGCGACCACCAGTGCCACCCACTGAGGCCACCCAAGGTTGTGGACGTGGTCGTGGACGTGGCAGAGGTAGAGTAGCGAGGGCAGCACCTGTTGATCTACCAGCTGCCCTAGCTACGGATCAGGCTCCAAAAGTACTAGTTCAGGCACCAGTTGTGCCCATCGTGATCTTAGGTTTTCATGAAGCCTTGGCACAGATCTTATCAGTTTGCATTGGCCTGGCTCAGGCAGTTTCAGCCACTACCGCAATAGCTACTTCACAGCTCGGGGGAGGCAATCACACCCTCATTGCTCACACACCTGAGCAGGTAGTGCAGGGATTATAGACGACAGGATCACCTCCAGCTCAACTGGTTGCACCAAATCAGGAGTCCATAATTCCAGCTATGCCGGATGATGAGCAGTGCCGTCTGGAGAGGTTTGTATCACGACCAGGATTTTCCACCATCGAGAGTCATGATGGCGCCTACTATTAGGAGCTAGGCAAGACAATTGAATAAATGCTTCTTTTAACATCATCAACAATATAAATAAAGGCGAGACAATTAATATAAAAGTGGAGGTCTTAAAACATAAATAACTGAAAGTAAGTGTGGAAGTTCAAATACAACTCTACCCAGATCTGGGGTCACTAACTCACGAACTTCTACAGAATTCAAAATACAAAGTTCGAATAAAAATACAATATTATTTGTTCCAATACAAAGGAAATAAAACGAAAGTAAAGATAGGAGAGACTCCGGGCCATGCGCACGTCAGCAAGGCTACCTCGAGAATCTCTGGACTGAAGTCAGCTCCCAATGCTCCTACTGTGGTGCACAAGCTGCTCCGGCTCCGTAATCTATGCAAAACGATGCACAGAGTGTAGCATCAGCACAACCGACCCCATGTTCTGCTAAGTGTATAGCCTAACCCCGGTGAAGTAGGGACGAGGATAGACAGGACTAACAAACACACATGTGCAGTTCAACATATATATGCAATAGAAGGAAAATACAGAATTTAAACAGTTAAGAGGAAGGGGAGAATGCTATGGGGGATGTAGCAGTCCAGACATAAAACCCACAGATAGAGATATAAAATTGTACGATGACAACAATCAATGAGAGCAGGATAATCAACTTGCACAACACCACCCTTCGTACTTTTACTCTCGTCCTCACAAAAACAATCAATAAAGTGCACGGCATCAACCTTCGTGCTTTTCTTCACATAAACTCTCAAATCATGGCACGGAATGACCCTCCATGCAATAGTAATCAAATTAGGGCACAGAATGTTCCTTCATTCATTATTAATCAAAGCATGGCACATAATGATCCTTCATGGAGTTATAATCAAAATATGGCACGGAATGTTCCTTCGTGCATTAACATATTCTCAACACAAATCGTGTACGGCATTAACCTTTGTGCTTTATCACTCTTCCTCGCCCAAGCAACAATCACAAGCAAGGGGGCGAGGGGATAAATAAATAGTAATAAAAGTCCCGACAAGGAAACCACAAGAAACACCTAAGTCCCGGCAAGGGAGCAACAATAAGTATAACTCTCACATCCCGGCAAGGGAGATATCAGTATACGAGTATAGCCCGACAAGGGAATAATCATATCTCTTTCTTTCATTTCTTACTTAATAATTACTTTATAATTCGAGCCAACACTCCACAAAGTTTTCAATTCATAATTCTTTCTCATACTCTTCACATTATAGGGAAATCATCAATTAAACAAAGAATAGTCACATCAAAAATCCGTATAAGCACAAATAAGGACTCACGGTCATGCAAGACACCAGTGTATAGATACTCGTCACCATGCCTATGCACTCTACTCCGCAATTTGCAATTAGCAAGCAATACTCTAATTATATTTCCTCAAGCCAAAGTTAGATCAAACACTTACCTCAAATCTTCCAAACTCAACTCAAGCCTCTAGTATAGCTTTACCCCTCAAATTTGGCTCTAACTCAGTCAAATCTATGAAATAATGACTTTAAAATATTCATAATAGCTAAACAAACTAAACCCAATGCCTAAATATGGATTTCTAAGCTTTCTTCTCAAAATCCCAAAAATCGACCCCGGACCCTCTTGGTCAAAATGCAAGGTTCGAACCAATTCCATGTTACCCATTCCCCCACGAGCTCGGATATACAATTTATTTTCAAATTCGACCCCAAAACGAGGCCTAAATCAAAGAAAATCGAAAAGCACTAACTCTACCCATTTCCCCCAATTTCAACCCTAGATTACATGATTTAGGCTTAGAAACTCATTAATTCGTGAAGGAAGATGAAGGAAATAAATGGGAATTTACTTACCGAAGTAGCTTTGGTGAAAAAGTGCTCAATAATTCGCTCAAGAGCTGTGGAGAAGAGGAACTCGTGTGAATGACTAAATCCAGTCACTGTTTTGTTTTTGAGCTTTAGAAAGACTGGCCAAATTTTCTCTATGTGATCGTGGGCAAGTGATGCGATCAAATATAGAAAATGTTAGTTGGTCACTGCTATCGCGAGGGGTATAATGCGATTGCGTAGAAGGGGCAGATGAACTATTGCGATCGCAAATGAGATAATGCGATCGCGTAGAGACAATTTCGCGCATCTGAGACATGCACTGTGCGAACGCGGAAGGGGGTATGCATCCGCATAGAACAAACTAGGCTCTTGAAGTATTACACTATGCGATCGCGAGGAAGGCTATGCAATCGCATAGAACAAAGAACTGGGCAACAACAGTAAGATTTTCTGCAACTTTTTCCTAAGTACAAAACACCTCGAAACACCTTTGAATCACTCATGATCCCTTGGGGCTCCTAACCAAACATAAACACTAACGCAACAACATCCTAAGAACTTAACTGAGCGATACAATCGCCAAAATAACGTCATAAATGAGGAATCAAACCTCAAAATCATCACTTTTCATTCAAACTTCTTGAACTTTCACACTTAGATATTTAGGTCCAAAACACATTAAATGACGTCCGAATTTGACCGAATTACAGAGAAATATCTAAAACCACATATAAGACCTGTAGCGGGTTCCGGAACCAAAATACGGGCCCGATACCAACACTTCCTAATCCATTTTAATTTCAAATTTTTATATCAATTTCAGAAAAATAATTTCTTTCAAAATTCATATCTCGGGCTCGGGACCTCTGATTTCGATTATGGGCATACACCTAAGTCCCATATTTTAATGCGGACCCTCTGAGACCGTTGAATCATGGGTCTAGGTCCGTTTACCCTAAATATTGACCGAAGTCAACTTTAATCATTTTAAAGCCACAATTGAGCAAATTTCACATAATTTAATATATAAGCTTTCCGACTACGCGCCTGGATTGTGCATGCAAATCGAGGCAACTAAAAGTTGAGGTTTTAAAGTCCTCAAAAGCATGGAAAAGGGAGAAAACAAGTGATGACCACATTCTCCTCCTCTAAAACAACAGTTCGTCCTCGATCGGACAAAAGAAAGAATTAACTAAGTCGGGAAATAGATGAGTATAATGGCTATGCATATTAGACTCGGACTCCCAAGTCGATGCCTCAGGAGGCTGACCTCTCCACTGAACACTCTCTAAAGGAAAACTCTTCGACCTCGACTGTCGAACCTGCCGGTCTAGAATAGCTATCGGCTCCTCCTCATAAGACACATCTTTGTCCAATTGGACTGTGCTGAAATCTAACACGTGGGTTGGATCTCCGTGATACCTTCGAGGCATGGATACGTGAAACACCGGATTCACGGCTGACAAACTAGGTGGCAAGTCAAGTCTATAAGCCACCTCTCCCATAGGATCGAGAATATTAAATGGACCAATGAACCTAGGTAGAAGCTTTCCCTTCTTCCAGAATGTCATCACGCCCTTCTAAGGTGATACACGGAGCAATACTCGCTCACCAACCATATAAGCAACATCTCGAACCTTGCGATCTGCATAACTCTTCTGCCTGGACTGAGCTAGATGGAGCTTATCCTGAATGATCCGGACCTTATCCAAGGCCTCCTGAACTAGATCTGTATCCAATAACCGAGTCTCTCCCAGCTCAAACCACCCAACTGGAGACCGACATCGCCGACTATACAATGCCCTATATGGAGCCATCTGAATGCTGGACTGTTAGGTGTTGTTTTAGGCAAACTTTGCAAATGGAAAAAACTAATCCCACGAGCCTCAAAAATCAATGACATGGGCTCGGATCATATCCTCTAAAATTCGAATAGTCCTATTGGGATGACTGTCCGTCTGGGGATAAAATGTTGTACTCAACTCAACCTGGGTGCCCAACTCTCATTGAACTGCACTCCAGAAGTGCGAGGTAAACTGCATACCCCGGTCTGAAATGATAAATATTGGCACCCCATAAGACGAACAATCTCTCTGATGTAGATCTAAGCTAACCTCTCTGATGAATAAGTGGCTACAAAAGGAACAAAATGTGTTGACTTGATCAGCCTATCAACAATGACCTAAATAGCATTAATCTTCTTCTGAGTCATCAGAAGTCCAATAAGAAAATCCATAGTAATCCTCTCCAACTTCCACGCGGGAAGCTAAATCCTCTGAAATAATCCACTAGGTCTCTGCTGCTCATACTTAACCTGTTGGCAGTTCAAACATCGAGCCACATATGCAAAAATATCTTTCTTCATTTTGCGCCACCAATAGTGCTGCCTCCAATCCAAATACATTTTAGAGGCGCCCGAGTGAATAGAATACCGAGAACTATGGGCCTCCGCTAAGATCAACTCTCAAATCCCATCAACATTGGGCACACAAACTCGCCCCTGCAATCTCAATATAGCATCATCATCTAAGGTCACCTTTTTGGCACCTCCACGCTGCACCGTGTCCCTCAAGACATATAAATGGGGATCCTCAACTGTCGATCACGGATACGCTCCAATAATAAATAACGACCGACCGTGCAAGCTAACACTCGGCTAGGCTCCGAGATATCTAACCTCACGAATCGATTGGCCAAGGCCTGAACATCCAAGCAAATAGACTCCGACTGACCAGAATATTAGCAAGACTGCCCATGCTGGCGGACTTTCTACTCAGTGCATCGGCCACTACATTGGCCTTCCCCGTGGTACAAGATAGTAACATCATAGTCTTTCAACAACTCCAACCACCTCCTCTGCCTCAAATTCAACTCCTTTTGCTTGAACAAGTTCTGAAGACTCTTGTGATCAGTGTACACCTCACACGTCACACCATATAGATAATGCCTCCAAATCTTTATAGCATGAACAATGGCTGCCAACTCTAGATCATGAACCGAATTATTTTTCTCATGGATCTTCAACTGCCTCGAAGCATAGGCAATGACTCTGCCATCATGCCTCAATACTGCACCAAGCATAATACGAAAAGCATCATAAAAGACTGTATAAGGCTATGAACCTGTTCGCAAAACCAATACTGGTGCTGTAGTCAAAGCTGACTTGAGCCTTTGAAAGCTCGCCTCACGTTCATCTGACCATCTGAATTGGGCACCCTTCTGGATCAATCTGGTCATCGGGGCTACAATAGATGAAAACCCCTCCAGAAACTGATGGTAGTAGCCTGCTAACCCCAAGAAACTCGGGATCTCTTTAGCTGATGTTGGTCGAGGCCACTTCTTGACTGCCTCAATCTTCTTCGGGTCCACCTCAATATCCGCTGTTGATACAATATGACCCATAAATGCAACCGAACTCAACCAGAACTCACACTTCGAAAACTTAGCATACAACTGACTATCCTTCAGAGTCTGAAGAACTACTCTGACCTGCTGCTCGTGCTCCTCCTGACTACAGAAGTATATCAGAATATCATCAATAAAAACTATCACGAACAAGTCTAAATAAGTCCTGAACGCTCCGTTCATCAACTCCATAAATGTTGTTGGGGCATTGGTCAACCCAAATGACATGACCAGGAACTCATAATGCCTATACCGAGTGCAAAATGTTATCTTAAGGACATTAAACGCCCTAATCCTCAGCTGATGGTAGCCAGATCTTATATCTATCTTTGAGAACACCTTTGCACCCTGACTCTGGTCAAACAAATTGTTGATCCTCGGTAGTAGATACATGTTCTTTATCGTCACCTTGTTCAATTACCGGTAGTCAATGTAAATCCTCATCGAACCATCCTTTTTATTCACAAATAACACTGGTGCACCCCAAGGCAAAATGCTGGGTCTAATGCAACCCTTATTACGCAAATCCTGCAAATGATCCTTTAACTCTTTCAATTCTGGTGGGACCATGCGATACAATGGAATGGAAATGGGTTGCGTGGCCGGATCCAGATCAATAAAGAAATCAATATCCATGTCGGGTGGCATACCCAGCAGGTCTAAAAGGAAAATCTTGGGGAATTCCTGAACAATAGGAACAGAATCAATAGAAGGGACCTCTGCGCTGGAATCGCGAACATACGCCAAATAAGTGAAACGCCTCTTCACGACCATGCGTCGAGCCTTCACATATGTTATAACACTATAGGTGGCATGACCTGGGGTCCCTCTCCACTAAAAACAGGGAAAATCTGGCAAAGGCAAGGTCACGATTGCCGTGACAATCCATGATAGCATGATACATGGACAACCAATCCATCCCCAGTATAACGTCGAAATCTACCATGTCTAAGAGCAATAAATCAACACGGGTCTCAAGATCCTCAAACACTACCACACAAGAACGATGCACTCGGTCGACGACTATAGAATCACCCACCAGTGTAGATACATAAACAAGAATACTCAAAGCATTACTAGGAATAACCGGGTAGGGTGCAAAATAGGATGACACATACGAATACATAGATCCAGGGTCAAATAGCACTGAAGCATCTCTATTACAAACCAGAATAGTACTTGTAATAACTGTATCTGAAGACTCAGCCTCTTTCCTGGATGGAAGAGCATAACATCGGGGCCACGCCCCACCTCCCTGAACAATGTCTTTGGGACGATCGGTTTCTGGATGACCTCTACCTCTGGCAGACCGAGCTCCACCTCTATGGTCTATACCTCCATCTCTATGATCTCTACCCCCGCCTCTAGCTCGCTTGACAGGCTTTGGATCACCTGGTGCTTCAATTATATGGCAAGGACCCTGCTACTGAGAACTACCTGAAGCTCGAGGGAAAAATCTGACAATGTGACTCGGGTCACCACAAACATAACAAGCCCTTGGTTGCTAAAACTGCTGGACCTGTCGACCTGAATGTCCTCCCCGAAAACTCTAAAGTGGTGGTACACTGATGGGAGCTGGTGGTGCACTGAAAGACTGTGTATCATAATAACACTGCTGAGAACCACAACCACCTGAAGTACCATGAGAGACATGGAGTGCTGACTGAAAAGGTCTCGGTGGATGGCCTCTATCATATGAATCCCTACCTCCAGATGAGGTTCCACTGAACTTACCAGAATGACGGAGCCTCTTTTGTGACCCCTGACCACCTCCTCGTTCAAGATCCATCTCAGCTCTACAGGCCGCATTGGCCGCCTCCTGAAAAAGAATCTCACTTCCAGCTCCCAAAGCCATATGGAGACGGATTGGCTTAATCAACCCATGAATAAACCTCTGCACCCTCTCTCTATCTCACTCTCGGTGGGGAGTATAGCAATAGCATGGCGTGCCAGGTTAATAAATCGGGTCTCATACTGTGTGACTGCCATAAAGCCATGCTGGAGGTGCTCAAACTGCCTGCGAAGAGCCTCTCACTGAGTAACTGGGAGAAACTTCTCCAACAACATCTCTTCAAACTGGTCAGAAGTCAATGATGGCGAAACTGCTGGTCTGTATGAACAATAGTCCCTCCACCAAGTCTTAGCGGATCCTGCAAGTCGAAAGGTGGCAAAGTCGACCCCATTGGTCTCCATAATACCCATAGTCTGGAGAACCTCATGGCTGCTAAGAAATCTCGGGGGTCCTCTGAAGAACTGCCGGTGAATGTGGTGGTGAAGAACTTGGTGAACCTATCAAGCCTCCACAAAAAATTCGCGGACATAGTCGCTTCATTGACGGTTTAAGCCGCAATACCCGGCTGAACTGCCACAACTATTTGAACTACTGAAAACTGAGCATGAGGATCTACCTACTCAGAAGTGCGTGTAGCAAGATTTTGAACTCCTTCCCCAGCCTGAGAAGTGGCTGGTGCTACTAGAAGCAAACCCACTCTAGTGATGCTGTCCACAATGCCTACCAATCCAACCAAAGTCTCCTGAAGAATTGGGGTGGCTATGAACCCCTCTAGGACCTGAGTTGCGCCCACCGGAGCTGTTGGGGCTGAAACCTCCTCATCATAATCAACATGAGGCTCCAACTCTGGGACTGATGCTCGGGGCGGAGCTCTGCCCCTGCCTCGGCCTCTAGCATGGCCTTGCCCTCGCCCTCTGCCCCTTTGTAGAAGCTGCCGTTGGGGGCCCAGGCTGCTGCGGAATAGAAGAGGAAGCACATGTTCTTGCCATCTATGAAAGAACGGAGTAGAAAGACAATCAGTATTTGAGAAACAAAATCGCACAACAAGAAAGAACAAAAGTGAAATTTTTCTAACTCTGCAGCCTCAGGGGATAAGTACAGACATCTCTGTACCAATCCCTCAGACTCTACTAAGTTTATCGTTGAGTTGTGAGACTATGTAACCTATTGCTCTAATACCAACTTGTCACGACCCGGATTTACCACCATCAGGAGTCATGATGGTGCCTACTATTCGGAGCTAGGCAAGCCAATTAAATAAAAGCTTCTTTTAACGTCATCAACAATATACTGAAAGGTGAGACAATTAATATAAAAAGGGAAGTCTTAAAACATAAATAACTGAAACCAAGTGCGGAAGTTCAAATACAACTCTACCCAGATCTGGTGTCACTAACTTACCAACTTCTACAGAATGAAACATACAAAGTCCGAATAAAAATACAATATTGTTAGTTCTGATACAAAGGAAATCAAACAGAAGTAAAGATAGGAGAGACTCCGGGCCATGTGGATGTCAGCAAGGCTACCTCGAGAATCTCTGGGCTGAAGTCAGCTCCCAATGCTCCTACTATGATCCACAAGCTGCTCCGGCTCCGTAATCTGTGCAAAATGATACACAGAGTGTGGCATCAGCACAACCAACCCTATGTCCTGGTAAGTGCCTGGCCTAACCCCGGTGAAGTAGTGACGAAGCTAGACAGGACTACCAAATATACCTGGTCATTTCAACATATGTATGCAATAGAAGGAAAATACATAATATAAACTGTTAAGAGGAAGGGGCGCATGCTATGGGGGATGTAGCAATCTAGAAATAAAATCCACAAATAGAGAAATGAAATTGTACGATGACAACAATCAATGAGAGCAAGATAACCAACAGTTGTATGGCACCTCCCTTTGTGTTTTTACTCTCTTCCTCGCCAAAACCATCAATAAAGTGCACGACATCAACCTTCGGGTTTTTCCTCACATAAACTCTCATATCATGACACGGAATGACCCTTCATGCAATAGTAATCAAGTTAAGGCACAGAATGTTCCTTCGTGCATTATTAATTAAAGCATGGAACAGAATGTTCCTTCGTGCAGTTATAATCAAAACATGGTACGGAATGTTCCTTCGTGCATTAGCATATTCGCAACACAAATCGTGCACGACATCAACCTTCATGCTTTATCACTCTTCCTCACCCAAGCAACTATCACAAGCAAGGGGCGAGGGGATAATAAACAGTAATAAAACTCCCGACAAGGAAACCACAAGAAACAGCTATGTCCTGGCAAGGGAGGAACAATAATAACTCTCGAATCCCGGGAAGGGAGATAATCAGTATACGAGTACAGCCCGGCAAGGGAATAATCACATCTTTTTCTCTTTCTTTCATTTCATACTTAATGATTACTTTATAATTCGAGCCAACGCTCCATAAATTTTCAATTCATAATTCTTTCTCATACTCGTCACATTATAGGGAAATCATCAATTAAACAACGAATAGTCACATCAAAAATCCGTATAAGCACAAATAAGGACTCACGGTCATACTAGACACCAGTGTATAGATACTCGTCACCATGCCTATGCATTGCACTCCACCATTTGAAATTAGCAAGCAATACTCTAATCATATTCCCTCAAGCCAAAGTTGGGTCAAATACTTACCTCGAATGTTCCAAACTCAACTCAAGCCTCTAGTATAGCAATACCCCTCAAATGCAGCTCCAACTCAGTCAAATCTATGAAATAATGACTTTACAATATTAAAAATAGCTAAACAAACAAAACCCAATGCCTAAATATGGATTTCTAAGCTTTCTTTCCAAATTCCCAAAATCGACCGTAGGCCCGCTTGGTTAAAACACGAGGTTCGAACCAATTCCATATTACCCATTCCCCCACGAGCCCAAAAATACAATGTGTTTTCAAATTCGACCGCAAATTGAGGTCTAAATCAAAGAAAATCGAAAATCCCTTACTCTACATTTTCCCCCAATTTCAACCCTTCATTACATGATTTAGGCTTAGAAACTCATTAATTAGTGAAGGAATGAAGGAAATGAGTGGAAATTACTTACCCAAGAAGCTTTTGTAAAGAAGTGCTCAAAAATTCGCTCAAGAGCTGTGGAGAAGAATAACTCATGTGAACTATAGACTAAATCTCGTCATTGTTTTGTTTTTGAGATTATAAAATGACTGTGAAATATTTCTCTATGTGAGCGCGGGCAAGTTATGCGATCTCATATAGGAAATGTTAGTTGGTCACTGCTATCTCAAGGGGTACAATGCGATCGCGTAAAAGGGGCAGACGGACTATTGCGGTTGCGGATGAGACAATGCGATCGCATAGAGACAATTTCGGGAATATGAGACCGACAATGCGCGAACACGGAATGGGGCATACATTCTAATAGAACAAACTGGGCTTTTGAAGTTTCACACTATGCAATCACGGGGAAGGCTATACGATCGCATAGAACAAAAAACTGGGCAACAACAGTCTGATTTTCTACAACTTTTTCCTTAGTCCAAAACACCTCGAAACACCTCTGAATCACTCGCGAGCCCTCGGAACCTCGAATTTCAATTTTGGGCATACACTCGAGTCCCATATTTTTCTACGGACCATGTGGAACTGTCAAATTATGGGTCCGGATCCTTTTACCTAAAATAATGACCAAAAGTCAACTTTGATCATTTTAATGCCACAATTTAGCAAATTTCACATAATTTAACATATAAGCTTTCCTACTACACACTTGGACTGTGCACGCAAATCGAGGCAACTAAAAGTGAGGTTTTCAAGGCCTCGTAAGCATGGTAAAGGGGAGAAAATAGGTGATGACCCTTTGGATCATCACATTCTCCACCTCTAAAACAACCGTTCTTCCTTGAATGGACAAAAGAAAGAAGTACCTGAGTCGGGAAATAGATGAGGATAAAGTCTCGGCATATCATACTTGGACTCCTAGATCGACACTTCAGGAGGCTTACCTCTCCACTGAACATGCACTGATGGAAAACTCTTCGACCTCAACTGTCGAACATGCCGGTGTAGAATAGCTATCGGCTCCTCCTCATAAGATAGATCCTTGTCTAACTGGATAGTGCCGAAATCTAACACGTGGGTCGGATCGTTGTGATACCTCCGAAGCATGGATACGTGAAACGCCGAATTCACGGCTGAAAAATTAGGCGGAAAGGCAAGTCTATAAGCCACGTCTCCCACACGATCGAGAATCTTAAATGGACCAATGAACCTAGGTCTAATCTTTCCCTTCTTCCCAAATCTCATTACGCCCTTCATAGGCGATGTACAAAGTAATACTCGCTCACCAACCATGAAAGCAACATATCATAACTTGCAGTCTACATACCTTTTCTGCCTTAACTGAGCTGTATGGAGCTTATCCTGAATGATCCAAACCTTATCCAAGGCCTCTTGAACCAGATTTGTACCAAATAACCGAGCCTCTCCCAGCTCAAACCATCCAACTGGAGACCGACATTGCCTACCATACAATGCCTCATATGGAGCCATTTGAATGCTGGACTGGTAGCTGTTGATATAGGAGAACACTGCTAATGGCAAAAACTGATCCCACGAGCCTTCAAAATCAATGACACGGGCTCAGAGCATATCCTCTAAAATCTGAATAGTCCTCTCAAACTGACCTTCCATCTGGGGATGAAATGTTGTACTCAACTCAACCTAGGTGCCTAACTCTCACTGATTTGCTCTCTAGAATCGCGAGGTAAACTGCGTACCCCGGTCCGAAATGATAGATATTAGCACTCCATGAAGGCAAATAATCTTCTCTAATGTAGTTCTCACCTAACCTCTCTAATGAATAAGTGGATGCAACAGAAACAAAATAAGATGACTTGGTCAGCCTATCAACAATGACCCAAATAGCACCAAAATTCTTCCAAGTCAGCAGAAGTCCAGTAACAAAATCCATAGCAATCCTCTCCCACATCCTCTCCGAAAGCTATCCTCTGAAAAAATCCACCAGGTCTCCGATGCTCATACTTAACCTACTGACAGCTCAAACATCGAGCCACATATGCAACAATATCTTTATTCATTCTGCGCCACGAATAGTGCTGCCTTAGATCCTGATACATATTTGCGGCACCCGGATGAATAAAATACCAAGAACTATGGGCCTTCGCTAAGATCAACCCTCAAATCCCACCAACATTGGGCACACAAACTCGCCCCTCCAATCTCAAAACACCATCATCATCTAAGGTCACCTTTTTGGCATCTCCATGCTGCATCATGTCCCTCATGACACATAATTGGGGATCGTCAAACAGCCGATCACGGATATGCTCTAATAATGAAGAACGAGCGACCGTGCAAGCTAACACTCGGCTAGGCTCCGAGATATCCAACCTCACGAATCAATTGGACAATTCCTAAACATCCAAAGCGAACGGCCTCTGAATGACCCTAATATAAGCAAGACTACCCAAGCTAGCGGACTTTCGACCCAATGCATCGGCCACTACATTGGCCTTCCCCGGGTGGTATAAAATAGTAACATCATAGTCTTTCAACAACTCCAACCATCTCCTCTGCCTTAAATTCAACTCCTTTTGCTTGAACAAGTACTGAAGTCTCTTATGATCAGAATACACCTCACACGTCATACCATATGGATAATGCCTCCAAATCTTCAAAGCATGAAAAATGGCTACCAACTCTAGATTATGAACCGGATAATTTTTCTTATGGATCTTCAACTGCCTCGAAGCATAGGCAATGACTGCCATCCTGCATAAATACTGCAGCAAGTCCAATATGGGAAGCATCACAAAAAACTGTATAAGGCCCTGAATCGGTGGGCAAAACCAATAATATTGTCGTAGTTAGAGCTGTCTTTGGCCTTTGGAAGCTCACCCCACATTCATCTGACCATTTGAATTGGGCACCCTTCTGGGTCAATCTGGTCATCGGGGCTATAATAGATGAAAACCCCTATATGAACCGACAGTAGTAGCCTGCTAACCCCAAGAAACTCCGAATCTCTTTAGTTGATGCTGGTTGGGGCCAGTTCTTGGCTACCTCAATCTTCTTCGGGTCCACCTGAATACCCTCTGTTGATAAATTATGACATAGAAATGCAATCGAACTCAACTAGAACTCGCACTTCAAAAACATAGCATATAACTGACTACCCGTCAGTCTGAAGAACCACTCTGAGGTGTTGCTCATGCTCCTTTTGACTGCGGGAGTATATCAAAATATCATCAATGAAAACTATCACGAAAAAGTCCAAATAAGGCTTGAACACTAGGTTCATCAACTTCATAAATGTTGTTGTGTCATTGGTCAACCCAAATGACATGACCAGGAACTCATAATGCCCATACCAATAGCGAAATATTGTCTTAGGAACATTAGACGCCCTAATCCTCAGTTGATGGTAGTCAGATCTCAAATCTATCTTTGAAAACACCTTTGCACCCTGAAAATGGTTGAACAAATCGTCGATCCTCCATAGTGGATACTTGTTCTTTATCGTCACCTTGTTCAATTGCCGGTAATCAATGCATATCCTCATAGAACCATCATTTTTATTCACAAATAACACCGACGCATACCAAGGCACAATGTTGGGTCTAATGATACCCTTCTCAAGCAAATCCCGTAACTGATCCTTTAACTCTTTCAAGCGGGGCCATGCGGTACGGCAGAATGGAAATGGGTTGTGTGTCCGGAGCCAGATCCATAAAAAAATCAATATCCCTATCCGGCGGCATACCCGGCAGGTCTGAAGGAAAAACCTCGTGGAACTCCCGAACAATAGGAACATAATCAATAGAAGGGACCTCTGGGCTGGAATCGCGAACATATGCCAAATAAGCTTAACACCCCTTCTCGACCATGCGTCGAGCCTTCACATATGATATAACTGTGGGTGGCATAACCTGGGGTCCCTCTCCACTCCAAACGGGGAAAATCTGGCTAAGCCAAGGTCACGGTCTTGGCATGACAATCCAAGATAGCATGATGCAGGGACAACCAATCCATCCCCAGTATAGCGTCGCAATCCACCATGTCTAAGGGCAATAAATCAACACGGGTCTCAAGACCCTCAAACACTACCACACAGGAACGATGCACTTGGTCAACCACTATAGAATCACCCACCGTTGTAGATACATAAACAGGAATACTGAAAGCATCTCTAAGCATATACGTATACATAGACCCAGGGTCAAATAGCACTGAAGCATCTCTATTACAAACCAGAATAGTACTTGTAATAACTGTATCTGAAGACTCAGCCTCTTTCCTGGATGGAAGAGCATAACATCGGGGCTGGGCCCCACCTCCCTGAACCATGTCTCTAGGACGATCGGCTACTAGTTGACCTCTACCTCTGGTGGTCCGAACTCCACCTCTACGGTCAATACCTTCACCTCAATGATACCTACCCCCTCCTCTAGCTGGTCGGGCAGGTTGTGGATCACCTGGTGCCTGAATCATGGGGCAAGGACTCAGCTGCTGAGAACTACCCAAAGCTCGAAGGCAAAATCTAATAATGTGACTCGGGTTACCACAACCGCAACAAGCCCTCGGCTGCTAAGACTACTGGACCTATCGACCTGAATGTCCTCCCCGGAAACACTAAAGTGGCGGTACACTAATAGGAGCTGGTGGTGCAATAAAAGACTGTTGATCAAAATAATGCTGCTGAGAACCACCACCACCTGAAGTACCGTGAGAGACCAGTGAACCTACTAGAAAGACGATGCCTCTTTTCTGATCCCTGACCACTTCCCCATACAAGAGCCGTCTCAACTCTAGGGGCCGCACTGACCGACTCCTAAAAATAATCTCACTCTCAGCTCCCATAGCCATTTGGAGACGGATCGGCTGAATCAACCCATCAATAAACCTCTCTAACCTCTCTCTCTCTCTCCCTCTCTCTCTCTCGGTGGTGAGTATAATAATAGCATGGCATCCGGGTTAATTAACCGGGTCTTATACTGCGTGACTACCATAGAGCCCTGCTAGAGGCGCTAGAACTGCCTGGGAAGAGCTTCTCGCTGAGTAACTGGGGGAAACGTCTCCATAAATATCTCTACAATGGTCCCAAGTCAATGATGATGACCCTACTGGTCTGTATAAACAATATTCCCTCCATCAAGCCTTGGTGGATCCTGCTAGTCGAAAGGTGGCAAAGTTGACCCTATTGGTCTCCACAATACCCATAGTTCAAGGAACCTCATGGAACCTGAATAAGAAATCCAGGGGTTCCTCTGAAGAAGTTCCGGTGAATATGGTGGTGAAGAACTTGGTGAACCTATAAATCCTCCACAAAGCATCCGCGCACATAGTCGCTCCATCGCTGGTCTAAGCCACCATACCCGACTGAATTGCCACAACTGCCTGAACCGCTAGAACCTGAGCCTGAGGAGCTACTTGCTCCGGAGTGAGTATAGAAGGATTCTAAACTCCTCCCCCAGCCAGAAAATTGGTTGGTGCTACTGGAAGAAAACCCACTCTAGTGATGCTCTCCACAAAGCCTACTAATCTGACCAAAGTGTCCTGAAGAACTGGGGTGGCTATGAACCCTTCTGGGACCTGAGTTGGGCCTACCAGAGCTGTTGGGGCTAGAACCTCCTCATCATAATCAACATGAGGCTCCACCTTTAAGACTGCTTCTCAGGGCTGAGCTCTGCCCCTGCCTCGGCCTTACCCTCTGGCCCTCGTAGAAACTGCTGCTGGGGGCTTGAGCTCCTGCGCAGTACAAGAGGAACACATGTTCTCGCCATCTGCGAAAGAACAGAGTAGAAAGACAATCAGTATTTGAATAAAGAATTGCACGACAAGAAAGAAAAAAAGTGAAATTTTCCTATCTCTGCAGCCTCTGGGGATAAATACAGACATCTCTGTACCGATCCCTCAGACTCTACTAAGTTTGTCTGTGAGTTGTGAGACCTATGTAACCTAGTTCCCTGATACAAACTTGTCACGACCTGGATTTCCCACCATCGGGAGTCGTGATGGCGCCTACCATTAGGATCTAGGCAAGCAAATTAAATAAATGCTTCGTTTAACGTCATGAACAATATAAAGAAGGCGTGACAGTTAATATAAAAGCGGAAGTCTTAAGACATAAATAACTGAAAGCAAGTGCAGAAGTTCAAATACAACTCTACCCAGATCTGGTGTTACTAACTCACGAACTTCTACAGAATCCTAAATACAAAGTCCTAATAAAAATATAGTACTGTTTGTTCCAATATAAAGGAAATCAAACAAAAGTAAAGATAGGTGAGACTCCAGGATATGCGGACGCCAGCAAGGCTACCTCGGGAATCTCTAGACTGAAGTCAGCTCCCAATGCTCCTACTATGGTCCACAAGCTGCTCCAGCTCCATTATTTGTGCAAAAAGATGCACAAAATGTAGCATCAGCACAACCGACCACATGTGCTGATAAGTGCCTTACCTAACCCCGGCAAAGTAGTGACGAGGCTAGACAGGATTACTAAACATACCTTGGCAGTTCAACATATATATGCAATAGAAGGAAAATACAACATTTAAATAGTTAAAAGGAAGGGGAGCATGCTATGGGGGATGTAGCAGTCCAGAGATAAAATTCACAAATAGAGAAATGAAATTGCAAGATGACAACAATCAACAAGATCATGATAATCAACACTTGCATGGCACTGCCCTTCGTATTTTTACTCTCTTCCTCACCAAAGCAATCAATTAAGTGCACGACATCAACCTTCATGCTTTTCCTCACAAAAACTCTCATATCATTGCACGGAATAACCCTTCATGCAATGGTAATCAAATCAGGGCACAGAATGTTCCTTCGTGCATTATTAATCAAAACATGGAACTGAATGTTCCTTTGTGCAAGTTTAATCAAAACATGACACGGAATGTTGCTTCGTGCATTAACATATTCTCAACACAAATCGTGCACGGCATCAACCTTCGTGCTTTATCACTCTTCCTCACCCAAGCAACAATCACAAGCAAGGGGGAGGGGGGATAAATAAACAGTAATTAAAGTCCCAGCAAGGAAACCACAAGAAACAGCTAAGTTCCGCAAAGGGGAGCAACAACAATAACTCTCACATCCCGGCAAGGGAGATAATCAGCATACGAGTACAGCCCGGCAAGGGAATAATCATATCTCTTTCTCTTTTTTTCATTTCTTACTTAATGATTAGTTTATAATTTGAGCCAAAACTCCAAAAAGTTTTCAACTCATAATTATTTCTCATACTCTTCAAATTATAGGGAAATCATCAATTAAACAAGGAATAGTCACATCAAAAATCTGTATAAGCACAAATTAGGACTCACAATCATGCTAGACACCAGTGTATAGATACTCGTCACCATGTCTATACACCGTACTCAAAAATTAGCAATTAGCAAACAATACTCTAATAATATTCCCTCAAGCCAAAGTTATATCAAACACTTACCTCGAATGCTCCAAACTCAACTCAAGCCTCTAGCATAGCTTTACCCCTCGAATTCGGCTCCAACACAGTCAAATCTATGAAATAATGACTTTTCAATATAAATAATAGCTAAACAAACTAAACCCAATGCCTAAATATGAATTACTAAGCTTTCTTCCCAAAATCCCAAAAATCGACCCCGGGCCTTCTTTTGTCAAAACATAAGGTTCGAACCAATTCCATATTACCCGTTGCCCCACGACCCCGGATATATAATTTATTTTTAAATTCAACCCTAAAGCGCAGTTTAAATCAAAGAAAATTGAAAATCCCTAACTCTACCCTTTTCCCCAATTTCAACCCTAGATTACATGATTTAGGCTTAGAAACTCATTAATTAGTGAAGGAAGATGAAGGAAATGAGTGGGAATTCACT
The DNA here is from genome assembly GCA_034376525.1 of Nicotiana benthamiana. Classification (NCBI taxonomy): domain Eukaryota; kingdom Viridiplantae; phylum Streptophyta; class Magnoliopsida; order Solanales; family Solanaceae; genus Nicotiana; species Nicotiana benthamiana. The sequence continues at coordinate 40,321,249 of CM067339.1, read as the reverse complement.
TAACCAACAAGTTTTGGTGAAGAAGTGCTCAAAAATTTGCTCAAGAGCTGTGGAGAAGAAGAACTCATGTGAAATGTGGACTAAATCCCGTCACTATTTTGTTTTTGAGCTTTTAAAATGACTGGGCAAAATTGCTATATGCAATCGGGGGAAAGTGATGCGATCGCATAAAGGAAAGGTTAGTTGGTCACTGCGATCGTAAGAGGTACAATGCAATCGCGTAGAATGGGCGATCGACTATTGCAATCACGAATGAGATAATGCGATCGCATAGAGACAATTTTGGGTATCTAAGTCCTACATTGAGCGAATGCTGAAGGGGTTATGTGTTCTCATAGAAATATTGGGCTCTTGAAGTATTACACAATACGATCACGGGGAAGGCTATGCGATTGCATAGAACAATGAACTGGCAACAATAGTCAGATTTTCTGCAACTTTTTCTTAAGTCCAAAACACCTCGAAACACCTTCAAATCACTTGCGAGCCCTCGGGGCTCCTAACCAAACCCACAAACTAACTCAAAAACATTCCACAATCTTAGTTGAGCGATCAAATCACCAAAATAACATCATAAATGAGGAATCAAACCTCAAAATCATCACTTTTTATTCAAACTTCTTAAACTTTCAAACTTAGAGATTTAGGTCTGAAACGCGTCAAATGACATCCGAATTTGACCAAATTACACAAAAATATCTTAAACCAGATATAAGACCTGTACCGGGTGCCAAAACAAAAATACGAGCCCGATACCAACACTTCGTAATCCATTTTTATTTCAAATTTTTTATATCAATTTAAGAAAAATAATTTCTTTCAAAAATTTATTTCTCAGGTTCGGGACCTTGGTTTTTGATTCTGGGTATATGCCTGAGTCAATTTTAATAGTTTTAAAGCCACAATTTAGCAAATTTCACATAATTTAAATTATAAGCTTTCCAGTTATGCATCCGGACTGCGCATGCAAATCAAGGCAACTAAAAGTGAGGTTTTCAAGGCCTCAAAAGCATGGAAAAAGGGAGAAAATAGGTGATAATCCTTTGGGTAATCACACTTTGGTAGGCTCCAGCCTCCGTCATTCACTGGTGCTGTGGGCGAGCATGCCCATGGTTTTCTTGACAAGTGTAAGAGGATTCTTCGTACAATAGATATTCTTGAGTTAAGTGGTGTGGCATTTACTACCTCTCAGTTCTCGGGGGCTACTTTTACTTGGTGGGAGGATTTTGAGAGGCGTAGTCCTGTTGGTGCAACACCCCTTTCTTGGTAGCAGTTCTTCGCTCTCTTCTTCGAGAAGTATCTACCTCAGTCCCGTAGTGAGGAGGTGTGTAGGCAGTTTAAGTGGTTGACATAGGGGGATATGACCGTGACCTAGTATGAGATGAGGTTTTCTCAATTAGCCCGTCATGCCATTTGGAAGATTCCGACAGATTGTGAGAGGATCAGGAGACTTGTGGATGGCCTTAACTACCATCTCCATATTCTAAAGACTAGAGAGAAAGTAGTGGGTGCTATGTTCGAGGAGGTGGTTGAAATCACTTGTGACATTGAGATGGTTCGTCGTATAGAGCGAGAGGAGAAGGCCCAAGATGGCTTGAGGATCGAGCAGTTTTAGTCATGCTCCGTCGAGGGGCCAGTTTCAAAATGGTAGAGGTTGTTCTTTCAAGACTGATCAGTCGGCCCGTCAAGAGTATCATGGGGCATCTTCTGGTCATGGTCATCATGGGTCTCAGCAGGGCCAGTCTTTACTCAGCGCCCTCCCAGCTCAAAGTTCATCTCATGCCCCATCAGCTCAGGGTTCTTCCGCTCCGAGTGCATCTACCAGTTACTCTGGTGTAAGGGGTTACCTTCAGTCCCCATCTCTAGTGTCGGGTAGTTATTATGAGTGCGAAGAGTCTGGGGGTATGAGGAGGTAGTGTCCTCAACTTCATGATGGTCAGCTTCAACAGAGCGGTCAGCCCTCGACTTCTGCTCTAGTTACTTCACCACTCACCCAGCCAGCTAGGGGTAGAGGTCAGGTAGCCAGGGGTCGCCCCAAAGAGGAATTCAATAAGGCGGTGTCCAAGCTCGCTTTTATGCTATTTCAGGCAGGACAGATGCAAAGCTTCGGATGTTATCATTACAGGTATGTTTTAGTCTACCACAAAGATGCCTCTATATTATTTTATCTCGGTTCCACCTATTCATATGCGTACTCATATTTTGCTTGTTATTTGGGTATGCCCCAGGAGTCTCTTTCTCTACCTGTTAATATTTCTATCCCGGTAGGCGATACTGTAGTTATGGACTATGTGTACCGATCATGTATTGTGACTCTTTGGGGTCTAGAGACCCGAGTTGATCTATTTCTATTGACCATGGTGGGCTTTGATTTTCTTTTGGGAATGTATTGGTTATCTTCATGCTATTATAGACTATAATGCAAAGACAATCACTTAGGCTATGCCGGGTGTACCGTGGATCGAGTGGTGTAGTATGACTGACATATGTTCTGAGTAGAGTGATCTATTTCTTGAAGGCCCAGTGTATGGTTTGGAAGGGTTGTGTATCATATCTAGTATTTGTGAGGGATATTGGAGTTGACATTCTTAGTATCGATATTGTTCCAGTTGTGAGGGATTTTGCCAATGTATTTCATGCAAACCTATCGAGCATGCCTCCGGACAAGGATATTGATTTTGGTTTGATCTGGTGGCGAACACTCATCCCATTTCCATTCCACCGTATCTTATGGCACCAGCGAAGTTGAAATAATTGAAGGGGCAGCTTCAGGAACTCCTAGATAAGGGGTTCATTTGGCCTAGTGTGTCACTCTGGGGTGCCACAGTTCTGTTTGTGATGAAGAAGGATGTCACAATGAGAATGTGCATTGATTATAGGCAATTGAACAAAGTAACAATTAAGAGCAAGTATCCCCTAGCTCGTATTGATGACTTATTCGACCAGCTTCAGGGAGCGAGGGTGTTCTCTAAGATTGATCTCTTTTTGGGGTATCACCGGTTGAAGATCAAGGATTCAGATATTCCTAAGAGTACTTTCAGGACTTGATATGGATACGACGAGTTTCTTGTCATGTCTTTCGGGCTGACCAATGCCCCAGCAGTATTCATGCATTTGATGAAGGGCGTATTTCGGGCTTATCTGAATTCATTCATTATTGTATTCATTGATGATATTCTAGTGTACTCGCATAGTCAAGAGGATAACATGGAGCATTTGCAAGTGGTATTACAAAGATTGAGGGAGGAGAGGCTTCATGCAATGTTCTCCAAGTGTGAGTTTTAGCTCGGTTCAGTGGCCTTCTTGGGACACGTGGTGTCTAGCGAGGGTATTCAGGTTGATCCATAGAAGATAGAGGCAATTCAGAGTTAGCCTATACCGTCCTCAGCCATAGAGATTCATAGCCTTCTTGGGTTGGCAAACTTTTATCATCGATTTTTTCAAGATTTTCATCCATTGCATCTCCGCTGACCAAGCTGACTCAGAAGGGTGCTCTATTTTTATGGTCGTACGAGTGTGAGGAGCTTTCAAAAGCTCAAGACAGCTTTGACCACAGCTTCAATATTGGTTTTGCCATCAGCTTCAGATTCATATATCGTATATTGTGATGCTTTGAGAGTTGGGACTGGTTGTGTATTAATGAGGACGGTGAAGTTATTGATTATGTTTCTCGTCAATTGAAGTCCCATGAGAAGAACTACCATGTTCATAATTTAGAGTTGGCTGCCATAGTTCACACATTGAAAATTTGGAGGAACTACATGTATGGTGTATCTTGTGAGGTATTCACTAATCATCGCAGTCTTCATCATTTGTTCAAATAAAAGGATCTTAATTTGAGGCAGCGGAGATGGCAATAGTTTCTTAAGCATTATAATATTACTATTCTATATCATCCGGGAAAGGCCAATGTAGTGGTCGATACTTTCAGCTGGAAGGCAGTGAGTATGGGGAGTTTGGAGCACATTCCAATTAGGTAGAGGCCCTTTGTAGTTGATGTTCAGGCCTTGGCAAATCTTCTTGTGAGATTGGATATTTCAGAGCCTAGTCGGGTGTTGGCCTGCGTGGTTTCTCGGTCTTCCTTATATCAGAAAGTGCCAGTATGATGATCCGCATTTGCTTGTCCTTAAGGACAGAGTTCAGCATCATGATGCCAGTGATGTGACCATTGGTGATGATGATGTGTTGAGGATGCAGGGCCGAATCTGTGTGCCCAATGTGGATGGGCTTAGGGAGTTGATTTGGAGGAGGCTCATAGCTCGCGGTATTTTATTCATCCGGTTGCTGCAAAGATGTATTAGGATTTGAGGCAGCACTATTGGTGGAGAAGAATGAAGAAAGATACTCTGGGATTTGTAGGTCGGTGTCACAATTTTAAGCAGGTGAAATATGAGCATCAAAGACTGGGTGGCTTGCTTCAGCAAATGGATATTGCTGAGTGGAAGTGGGAGAGGATCACTATGGACTTTGTTGTTCGACTTCCTCGGACTTTGAATAAATTTGATGTTATCTGGGTGATTATGGATTGGCTGACTAAGTCTGTGCACTTCATTCTTGTGTGTATTACCTATTCTTCAGAGTGGCTGGCAGAGATTTATATCCGGGAGATTGTTCAGTTGCATGGTGTTCCGGTTTCTATCATCTCAAATAGATGTACTCAATTTACTTTTCAGTTTTGGAGAGCTGTGTAGAGAGAGTTGGGTGCTCAGGTGGAGTTGAGCATAGTGTTTCATCCTTAGACGGACGGACAGTCCGAGCGTACCATTTAGATATTGGAAGACATGTTGCGAGCTTGTGTTATTGACTTTGGAGGTTCGTCGAATGCGTTTTTGCTGCTTGCAGAGTTTCCTTCAACAACAACTACCAGTCAAGTATTCAAACGGCTCCGTATGAGGCTTGTATGGGAGGTGATATAGATGTCCAGTTGGTTGGTTCGAGCCCGGCAAGGCTAGGCTATTGGGGACATATTTGGTATAGGATGCCTTAGAGAAGCTAAAGTTGATACAGGAGAGGCTTCGTACAGCACAGTTGCGTCAGAATAGTTACGTGGACCAGAAGGTTCGAGATGTATCCTACATGGTTAGTGAGAAGGTCTTGCTGAAGGTTTCTCCATGAAAGGTGTTATGAGATTTTGGAAGAAAAGGAAGTTGAGTCTGTGGTTCACTGGGCCTTTTGAGGTACTTAGGAGGATTGGGGAGGTGGCTTATATGCTTGCTTTCCCACCCAGCTTGTCGAGCGTGCATCCGGTGTTTCATAATTCTATGCTCTGAAAGTATGTTAGGGACCCTTCTCATGTTTTGGACTTCAGCACGGTTCAATTGGATGATGACTTGACCTTTGATGTGGAGCCAGTGGCTATTTTGGGTCGTCAGGTTCGGAAGTTGAGGTCAATGGATATAGCTTCAGTGAAGGTGCAGTGGAGAGGTCGTCCCGTGGAGGAGGCTACCTAGGCGACTGGCGGGAGATGCGGAGCAGATATCCTCACCTGTTTGAGGCTTCAGTTATATTTCTTGACTCGCTCGAGGACGAGCATTTGTTTAAGTTGGGGAGGATGTGTTGACCTGACCCGTCGTCTCATCAGTTACCACTCATTTTCTCCCATTTCTTCTTATATATGCTTCATTATCAGTGTCGTATGTGGTCGGATTGTTTTGGTTACGTTTGGAGTGGTTTTGATAAGAAATGCGACAGTTAGTCTCTTTTAAGAAGGCTTAAGTTAGAAAAGTCAACTGGATGCTTAATTATGAGTTAGAGGACTCAGATGTGAGTTTCGATGATTTGGTTAGCTTCGGGAGGTGATTTGTGACTTAGGGGTATGATCGAAAGTGGTGTTGGAGGTCCGGTGTGGAATTAGGCTTGAATTGGCGAAGTTAGTATTTTGGCGAATTCTAGTTTGTAGATGAGACTTTGATGCGGGGGTCGGAATAGAATTTCGAGAGTTGTTGTAGCTTCGCTATGTGCTTTGGGATATGTGTGCAAACGTTTAGGTCAATTGGACGTGGTTTGGTTGGGTTTTTTATCAAATGTGAGTTTCGGAAGTTTTTGGAAACCTTAGGCTTGAATTCGATATGAATTGATGGTTTTGGTGTTGTTTGAGGTGTTTTGATGATTGGAACAAGTTTGGATGATGTTTTAGGATGTGTTGGTGCTTTTGGTTGAGGTTCCGAGGGCTCGGGGTGATTTCGGATGGCTAAATGGGAAGTTTGAGACTTGGGAGAATTGCAAAAATGCAGATGCAGGTGTAGGCAGATTTCGGCCTTCGCAATCGCAAGCAGGCCCTCGCGTTCACATAGAAGAAGTTTGGGTGGCCCTGAGTTTTGTGCTTTGCGTTTGCTTCTGGTGTCTCGTTTGTTAGGAGGGTGAGTGCTTTGTGCTTCGCGTTCGTGGTTAATAGTTCATGTTCGCATAAAAGGGACTGGGGTCCTGTATATTTTGTTCTTCACATTCGCGGCCAAGGGCTCGTATTCGCATAGTTTTGGCAACGGAATCATTGCGTTCGCTGGTGCCGCGTTCTCATAAGGTTATTTTGATCAAGGAAAAATTGGGCATAGCAAACGCGGGGTTTGACCACGTTCGCATAGAATAGATTACAGAAGTTGCGCAGAAGGTTTTTAAACATTTCCTCCACGAGCTTAAGTCATTTTTCCACCATTATTGAGTATTTTGAGAGCTCTTTGGGAGAAATATAAGAAGGATTCAAGTAGTATTGATTGGAGGTTAGATTTATGATCTACAAACGTGATTATAATGTGAAATTAACCTAGAAATTCATGAAAATATATCTAAAAATGAAAGAACTAGAGCTTGGATTTTGAGATTTTAATTTTGTATTTGAAGGGTCAATTGAGGTTGGATTTGAGAGTTTTTGATATGTATGGACTCGTGGGAGGATAAGAAATCCGTTGATGTGAAAATATCTATGTTTTGAGAAGTGTACCCAGGGCTCGGGTTTTGCTAATTTCGGGATATTTGATATTTTTCGATTGTTTTCTCATGGGCTTTCTTCCCTTAGCTTATTATAACATATTTGTTCTGGTATTGGTATAATTCAATGCTTGAGGAGGCCGATTTGAGAGGCAAGGGCATAACGAGCTAGAGCTTTGGCCGGTTTGAGGTGAGTAATAAATGTAAATGATGTCCTGAGGGTTTGAAACCCTAGATTTGCACATTGTAATGCTATATTGAGGTGAGACACACGCTTGGTGATGAGCGTGGGGTCGTTTGCTATTGCGATTGTGACTTTGTCCATCCTGAGTAATGTTTTTACTGCGGATTTGATTGAAGCTTATTTGTTATCATCATTATATGGATTGATTTCCATATTTGGGCTTCGTGCCAACTATTTGGACCCTTCGAGGAGTTTATATCACTATTTCCTCATTGTTTTGATTTACTACATAAACTCGGTCGTACCTTTTTCTACTATTTTAACTCAGCAATCTTTACTCGGTTTTTGAAACTAAAAGATATATCAAAATGATATTTTGGGCTGTGAACTACTATTTTACTATTGCCAGAGGGGCTTATATGATTTTTGGACTGAGTATGGGAATTGGTTGTGCACCGCAATAGTATCATACTGATATTTATATGAGGCTGAGGGCCTAGATTGGTGCCACGAAATGGCTTGTTATTGCGCTTGGCTGTAAGGGGCCCCTCCCGGAGTCTGCATACCCCCAGTGAGCGCCATCGACGATAAATAAATGGATCGGGCTACAAACTGCAGCAGGTGTTAGATGGTACCATTCTATGTGCTCGATTTTCATTTCTAAATCTGTCACTTAACTGCTTATTTGCTGTAGCATTTCCACATTTCGATTTCATTGGTTTATCGCTTTCATATTACTTGTTTTAAAATTCCAAATTATAGATTACTCTGTGTTTTTCCATGATTTCTATTCTCGGACTTTATTTATGTTTATTACTCATTAGGTCGGAATACTCAAATTACTCTATGCACCTTGCGTGTAGATCCAAGTGCATCTGAGGATGCGTGGGGATTTTCAATTGAGCAGTGCATATCCAAGAGCAACGAGGTAGCTGCATGGCATTCTCCCTGATCTCTCCCTTCTATCCCCTTATTTTCTCTACATTCCCTAGATTGATATGTATTAGGCTATTAAACTTGTATTAGAGGCTCATACTTGTGACACCGGATCTATATGGGCTATGTAGCAGGATTATTATTTGAGATTCCACATGTTAAACTCTTATTTCCGACCTCTAATATGATAATTTGATGATTTAACTATGTTAGCTAATAATGAAATGTATGAGAAAATGGGCTAAGGTTGTCAATTGGTCAGGCTTGCCTAGCATGTGTTGGGCGCCATCACGATCGGGGTTGGGGTCGTGACACAAATAGTGCAAGGGATTGTGAAAGTGCCCAGATCTTCCAATTTTGGAGCCTATGAGTGCACAATAGCACTCACTTGATAAGTCATCTTGATGGTCTCATCATTCATTGATCTTTTCTTGGTTACCAAATCTTTCATGAATTTTGCATATGCCAGCATTTGTTCCAATGCTTCAACCAATGGCACATTTATGGACAAACTCTTCATCAGATCAATAAACTTTTTGAATTGGTTCTCACTATTTTGCCTTACAAACCTTTGAGGTTGTGGAGGATGAGGCCTTGGCATTGGTGCCTTATCCTTTGTCACTACCGGTTCTAGTATGACAATCATGTGTTCCCTGGACGGGTTCACCACTTCTTGCATCTCTTCCACACTTTAATCTATATCAATTCTCACTTCTTCAATAGTTTGAACCACATTTCTTAGGCATTCATCTTCTTGAACCATAACATCTTGATCCACAATCCTTCTATGATTTGAGGTAGTTGCATCTCCACATTTTCCACTTCTAGTAGTCACGGCCATAGCATCTCCCGTATTATTCCCACCCTTCGCGTTTACCGCCGTATCACTATGTAGTGCCCCTTAGGACGAGTGTTCAAAGCTTGTGAGATTTGGCCTAATTGAACCTCCAAATTTTGAATAGAAGTGCTGTGTGAGGCTAATTGAGCATCAAAGTCGGCATTCTTCTCCATCATCTGTTTAAATATGTTTTCAATTCTAACCATCTTATTGAAAGAAGATCACGGGCCTTGAGAAGGATAGGAAGGGATTTCTTGGTTGTTGGAACATCGAGGGCCTTTCAAAACCTACCCCTGATTGTTGTTGTTGTTCCACCCTCCTTGGTTATTTCCACCCCAATTGCCTTGATTACTTCAATTGCCTTGATTTCTTTGATTGTTCCAATTTCGTTGATTAGGTTTTCCACCACTCCATTTGCCTTGGTGGTTTTGGTTATTCTAATTACCTTGGTTCCCTTGTTAGCTCCATTTTTGTTGATTTTGCCCTTAATAATTGTTTCTTTGACCTTGATAATTGTTGACATATTGAACTTCTTCGTCTTGCTCATTGAATGAATCACCTTGATCATAACCACCATCATCTTGCATAAATTATTCCGGGAGGTTTTGTATTTGTTGACCTTGTCATCGTTTCTTGTTTACCATCACATTCACACCATCCGTTGCATGTACTTTTTTCGGCCCTTGAACTTGTTGAAGCTGAGTTTTGGCTAGTTGGTTCATGGTAGTTGTCAGCTGGCAGTAGCTTGCCCATGATCATGTAGCTTCTTGTGTATGTGAATAACATTAGGTTTACCTTGTGGAACATTGGCTCTACTTTGCCATGCAAAAGAGGTATCTGCCATCTCATTAAGAATTTCACAAGCTTCGGCATATGTCGTGTTCATGAAGTTCCACCAGCGAGTTGGTTAACCACACATTGATTAGTTGTATTAATCCAGTTGTAGAAGGTCTGTTGGATTATGGCCTCAGTTATATCATTTTTCGGATACTCTTTAACCATGGTACGATATCTTTCCCAAATCTCGTGCAGTGGCTTATTGGGTTCTTGTTTGAAAGCAAGAATCTCATCCTGAAGCGTTGCTATATGTCCAGGAGAGAATTATTCCGAAATGAACTTTTCTGCCAACTCATCCCAAGTGTGGATGGAATGGTTAGACAACCTCTCTAATAAGTCCAGTGCCTTTCGCCTTAGAGAAAAAGCAAAATAGCCTCAATCTCAGTGCATCTTGAGAACATTTGTTTGCTTGCCCCCCTCCCCCCAACAAGTATTGACGAACCCCTTAAGATGCTTGTAGGCATTTTTATTTGGAGCCCCAATGAAGAATCCCCGTTATCAAGTAATGTATGCATCGCATTGGTGATTTGGAAGTTGCCCGCCCTAATGGGGGCAGGACTATAGCCCTTGCATAATCCTCGTTTGGTAATTGTTAGTGGGTTGCCACTCTTGGTGGAGGTGGGGGAGGGGTGGGCACATGATCGTGAGGTGGGCAGCCTCGTATATTAGCTTGAGGTTCAAGAGGAACCTCACCCATGGCATCATCGTCCACTTCCTTCCCCAGTGGCACATTTTTGATGGGCTCGTTGTTGAGATCCATTTTCGTACCTAAAACCAATTCAAACACAAAATTAGTGACTAAGAAGGAAAAGAAGACAAAGCACACAAAAACCTAGATATATAGCTAAATATGTTTAACTTTTCGCAATGGCGCCAAAAATTGATCTCACCCAAACTGACACCACAAGTATAGGTAGTGAGGTGGTCGAAGCAATAATAAAATTCAACGTGAGTCAGGGTCGATTCCTCGAGGAGTTAAAAATGGGATTAGGCATACACATAGTGCAATTGTATAATGCCTCAATTTGCGCTTCCACATTCTTGTTGGTTGCTTCTATATCTAATTTAAACTATTGATTGCAAGTAATAATCTAGAAGATAATGTTTTCTGTTTTAGTTGCCTTTTAACATGATAAAGGAACTAGGGTCGTGACTTCCCCTTAGGTGGCTACAGAAAGTTTGATTAACCGGGATCGTAATATAGCAATCACACACAATTTATCACTCTATACCTCTCGGTAGTTTGAGTGATTTTGCCCAATTTAGATTTCTCAAGTCAAAACAGATATTGCAAAAATCAAGTAATATATGCTCATGCCGGGTCGTATTATCTCTAGATTTGACCCTTTAATTGGGGCTATCAATTTCTTGAGTTCACCAAAATTTCTTGTTACCCAAGTTTTCCTAGACTTAGTCTCTCTTTCTCAAAAGAGATTAAGTTAAATAGGCCTGAATCAATGTTTGTAACTATTAATTCCAAAATTCAAGCATAAACAAGGCTAAATATCACTAACCCAATCACAAACAAGCCCTAAAATAATATACCCAATAAGTACCTACACTAGGGTTGGGCCACAACCCTAGCTAAAGATTTATCTACCCTTGAAAATAAACAAAATACAAGAAGAAATTAAGATAGAATACATAATAATTGATTAGATAAGGAAAATCTAATATCTAGAAGTTAATCTAGTACAAAATTACTCTAAAAAGTAAAAAAAAAAACTGCTCAGTTGCACTTCAAAAAATTGAACTTAACCTAAAAATAATAAAAAAATTTATTTATACTAAGCTGAAAATATCGGACAAAATGCCCCTGCGATAGTTGTGCGGCCTCATAATTCTGGTGCGGTCCGCACAATGGGCTTAGCTTTCAGCCGCACACTTATCGTGCGGTCCGCACGAAAGTACAAGAGGGGAGTGAATTGTAGATAATTAAAATTAATCGTAAATAGTTGACTTAAAACTTTAGTAGTCAACTGAATATGGAAATCATGCAGATAGAGAAATTTGAAGTAATGTGCAGAAAGTAAATGCAGAAATTAAAGAAATCATGAATTTTTATACTGGTTCGGATTCAATGTGAATCCTATCTAGTCCCATTGGGTTGCAAGGGATTTCTCTTCAAGAAAATGTGTTTTCTTTCGAGTACAAATTTTCGCCCAGTTTTCTAGCACTCATTTGATACAATGCCTCACCAGTTGTATGCTCTTTTTTTATCCCTGACTTGTTACAGAACAGATCTATATAGGCCACTATGCTTGTTTGCAGTAAATTGAATAGAGTTATTTTGGTTCGATCAAAGTATGTTAAGGATTCGTACTATGAATTTATACAAGGATGAATGGTAAAGGCTTGTCAACCAAAGGGTATTGATCCTAGGAAAGAGTTGATTCTTTCCAAGAATAAAGCACTAGTCGTTGCTTCTCTTCAGATCTCTTCCTTTGGCAAATGACGGGTTTGACATAATTCATTCTTGATTATTGGACCTTCCGATCTTGACCGCTGTCTGGATCTTCTAGCTTTAATTAGTCTTCAGTGATTTGATTTGACTCGTCAATTGCATATTACATCGAATCTTTATTCCATTATGGCAGATTTGATTTCCCAGAATCATGGAGCTAATCTTGTTTTGCTGATGTAGTATTGATTCTTTCCTTGTGCATCCTGAGTATTTAAGGCAGCTTCCTTTGAGAATGATTTACTTCCTTGTTCGACATAGCAATTCAAATAGTTCCTTTTTGCTTCTTTGAACTCCTACACATGCATATTAACTCGCATCATTAAAATATGTTCTAATAATCTCCCCCTTTTTTATGATGGCAAAATATTATACATAGATGTAAAGGTATAAACAATAGTTGACTTCCTTGTTTAGGACTGGCCGACTTGGCTCCCCATCAATATGTGTACTCAATTGAACTTGATCTCCCCCTATATATATGCAATCGACTTGTACCTGTATATTATTGTCTATGCATGGGCAGCATAGTTGACTTAACCAGTTCAAAGAATAAGAGGTAGTATCTATACACGTAGCATAGTCGACTTGACATGTTCAGAGAATAAGAGGTATTGTTTATGCATGTAGCATAGTCACTACTATCTATATATGCAGCATAGTCGACTTAACCTGTATAACGAATAGAGACTTCACCTGCACATAGAGCGTTAATAATCTAGAAGATATATATTCTCCCCCTTTTTGACATCAGCAAAGGGGGAGTAGCAAAAATAATATTCACATACGAAAAAAAGATAAGAAAAACATCCACAGGCATAGCCCAACCACATCCAAAACAAGTTTAAAACAAAAGAAATATAGTTTGTAGACCACGTCCATATCATCTACGTAGAAAGTAAGTAAGAGTGTTGTAGATTGCCTCCTTTAACTGTTCAAATCTGGTGTTGGCAGCAACGCCGATACCATCCAGCCTGCCATGCACCTCCTTGAAGGCTTTAACTGCATTCTCCCTTACCCCACCCTGATTTTAGACACATATGACCATGTTTCATTAGAGATAGCATGAATAGCGTCCACAGTCGACTATGTGGCGTACAGGAGAGTCTTGGTGTCTAAGAGTTGAGAGTCAATGGAGATGAACTTTTCATTTAGGTCTGCAAGAATGAGAGAGTGAAGAATAGCAGATGAAGGCTTGGTTTCCGCAGGGGTTTTCTTTGAATCACTATTACCCTTCTTGACCCAGACACCCTTGATACTCACATACCCCATACTAGAGAAATCTCTAGAGTTGTAACACTTGTACACAGGAATAGAGGGGTAGTCTGGAAGCGGAATTTGATGAGCTTCCAGAATGTGGGTGATGGCAATACCGTAAGGAAGGCTGGTTGGATCCTCACCACTCTCAATCATAAAATTTATGACCCAGGAGGACAACTTGATTTTGAGGTTGGAGATAAGACACTAGACAAAAAAGGTGTCCCTTTGAGAGAGGGTTGAGAAGGAACCAGTTCTAGGAAGGAGAATGGTTTCAACAATGTGAGCAACAACCCTAGTTTCAAAGCTAACACCATTGGGCCCTAATATATTGGGAAGGGTTTCGGAGAGATTTTCTGCAATACACTGTTTAGCTTGATTAAAGGTGATTTGAAAATGCTTAGGCTAGACATTCTTAAAGACAATAGGGAAACCAGAGAAACGGCAGAGAAAAAAGGAATCAAACGAACCACAATCAAGAACAATTCATTTACCAAGAACAAGATTTTCAAGCCTATCAGGTTTACTAGAGCGAAGATTAGAATAAAACATACGGACAATGGGTGCATAAACTTTAGGCGAAAAAATAGATCAAAATATTTCCCACCCTTGATACACGAAAACATCCTTTACCTTACACTTGAGAGACTCCATAACATCAAGATCTACCACTCTACCATGGGCGATGGTCTTGTCCTTAAGAGAAATAGAGAAATCCCTATTTGTGGTGTCCCAGAAACTTAGGTCGAATTTGAGAGAGGCAGAGAACTCAAACTTTGATTTCTTTGGAGTAGAAGTAGGAGGATCCTCCATGGGACGCTTACCAGAGGTTGTGTCACCTAAAAGATGGGAGTGTTTAGAGTACCTCCTTGAGAAGAGGCACAGCCCTCAGAACGATCAGACCCTAAGTCTACTTGTTCAGGAAGCGCAGAAAAGGGTTTTGTCTTTGAGCGGGTACTTTTTCTGGTGGAAACAGAAGGGATTTTTGGAAGATTTTTCCATGGAAGAAAGCAGCGTTGGTACAGGTTGAAGAGAGAGTTGGTAGAGGTTGAGGAAGATGGTGGAGATGAAAGAGACGGAAAAAGACTAACTTAAAGAGAGGAGATTTGATAGTTGAGTACAGAAAAGGAAAGAGTGTTAGATGAAGTGACATGATGATTGGCTTTCCAAATTTGGCTGCAGATTGATGGAAAACAGACAAAAAAGAGAGGGAAAAGACTGACGGCATAATTAATGCACTGAAAAGGAGCAATTATGACAAGTTTTTAAAAAAATAACAATTTGGTCCTACTAATTTTTTGAAAAAGAAATAATGCCAAGTAATTCTCTCAAAGAACATAATTTATTTTCCAACAATGGTTTAGTAACAATATAAGCTAATTAGGTAGAGGTACCAACAAAAGCTAATTCTATGTCACCTTTAAGAACATGATCTCTAATAAAATGATGTTTAATGCCTATATGCTTTGCTCTAGAGTGATCCACAGAAATTTGAGAAAGAAAAATTGCACTAGAATTATCTCAAAAGATTTGTATAGGTTTAAAAGAAAGTTCATAGTCACCCAACTGATGGGACATCCACAGCAGTTGTGTACAACATTGACCAATGGCTATGTACTCAGCTTCAGTAGTCGAAAAGGAGACTGATGCTGGCTTTTTACTATTCCAGGATATTAAGGCCTTTCCTAGTAATTGACAAGTGCCACTCGTGCTTTTCCTGTCATCTTTATCACCTGCTAAATCTGCATCTGAGAAACCTTCTAATTTAAACGAGTTAGAGCGAGGATACCACAATCCATTGAGATACTGTGCCAATAAGATATCGAATAATTCTTTTTACAATTGTTAGATGTGACTCTTGGGAGCAGACTTAAACCTGGAACATTTACAAAATCAGAACATAATATCTGGTCGACTAGCAGTCAGATATAGTAGAGATCCAATCATTCTTCTGTATTTGGTTTCATCAACTTGAGTACCATGTCCATCCTTATCCAAATTTGTAGCCAGACTCATATGTGTCCCAATTGATTTTGCATTACTCATGCTAAATATTTGGATCAGCTTCTTGGTATATTTACTTTGACAGATGAAAGTTCCCTCTTCAAATTGATGAATTTGAAGCCCAAGTAAAAATGTGAGTTCATGCATCATGCTCATTTCGAATTCACTTTGCATGAGGCTTGCAAATTCATTGCACATAAGCGAGTTATAACTACAAAAAATAATATCATCAACATAAATTTGAATGATAAGATTTCCTTCTTTTGATCGTTTAATGAATAGAGTAGTATCAATTTTACCTGTAGTGAACCCATGATCAACAAGGAAGGTACTTAACATGTCATACCAAGCACGTGGATCGCGTTTCAGTCCGAATAGGGCCTTGGTAATCATGTACACACGATAAGGGAATTTTGAGTCTTCAAAGCCCAAAGGTTGTTTCACAAAAACTTCCTCTTCGATGAATCCATTAAGAAAGGTGCTTTTGACATCCATTTGAAACGATCTGAATCCTTTAAATGAAGTGTACACTAACAAGATTTGTATAGACTCTAATCGAGCAATTGGAGGAAAAGTTTCATCGTAGTCGACTTCTTCTTATTGTGAATAGCCTTGAGCAAATAATCTGGCTTTGTTCCTTATAACTTATCCTTCTTCATTCAATTTGTTCCTGAACGCCCATTTTGTTCCGATGACGAAAACATTTTTAGGTCGGGTATCAGCTTCCATACTTGATTCTTACTGAATTGATCTAATTCCTCTTGCATGGCTTTCACCCAGCTTGAGCCCTTTAAAGCTTCCTCTACCTTTTTTGGCTTTACTTGAGAGATTAGAGCAATATTTGCTTTCTTTTTTAGGGCAGCCCTGGTCTTCATTCCTTTGTTTGGATTCCCTATGACATATTTCTGTGGATATTAAGTTTCAATTCTCCACTCATTTAGTCGAACTACGCCAGTAGTCGACTCCATGCGTTGTTCAGGAGTGTTGCTGCTAACTTGTTCAGTCGACTCGACTTCATCTGTGAGACTAGTTGACTCCTATGATTTTCCTTTGTTCTCAACTTCTTGAGTTTGATCTTCGTCACCTGCATTAATGCCTTTCTCAACCAAGGGATTATTTTCATCAAAAATAACATGAACTGATTCTTCTATGCACAAAGTACGTTTATTAAAAACTCTAAATGATCTGCTATTTAAAGAATAACCAAGAAAAATACATTCATCACTTCTTGGATCAAATTTTCCAAGATTGTCCTTACCATTGTTATGAATGAAGCACTTGCTTCCAAATGGATGAAAGTAACTGATGTTAGGACGCTTAAATTTCTAGAGTTTATACAGAGTCTTTTTCAGAAAGGTCCTTATGATACACTGATTGAGAATGTGGTATGCAGTACTCACAACTTCAACCCAGAAATGATTTGGCAAAAATATTCTAACAACGTGGTTCTTGCCATGCCTTGAAGAGTTCTATTTTTTGCTTTCCATAACTTCGTTTTATTGAGGTGAGCGAGGAGCAGAGAAATTGTGAGTGTAACCTTGATCGTTACAGAAATATTCAAACGCCTTGCTCTCAAACTCGCCTCCATGGTCACTTTGGATTATGGATATTGGATAACTGTTGTCTCTTTCAATCCTTTTGCGGAAAACTTCAAAGTTTCTTAAGGCTTCATCTTTGTGAGACAGGAAAATTACCCGAGTGAAACGTGAAAAATCATCAACAATAACAAAATCATATTTCTTGCCTCCTATGCTAGCAGTTCTAGTAGGTCCAAATAAGTCCATATGAAGTAATTGCAATGGTTTGGAAGTGGACACTATGTACTTGTTTTTTAAAGAGTTTCTAGTTTGCTTACCCATCTGACATGCATCACAAATGTGAGTCCTAGAGAAATTCAATTTAGGTAACCCAATGACTAAATCATTTTTGGATAATTTCTCAATTAGATGCATGCTAGCATGAACTAGTCTTTGTGCCATAACCAAGGATCATCAGACATAGAGGTTAGGCATATATGACCATCTATATTTTCGAAACCATCAAGTATATAAACATTTCCGTACCTTTTTCCTGGAAGAACTATTTCACCTGATTCATTTTCGATGGCACATAAAGTTCTCTTAAATTTTACCTCATATCCTGAGTCATAGAGTTGACTTATGCTGAGGAGATTGAAGTTTAATCCATCAACTAGATATACTTCAGTAATGTCACAGCTGTTGTTGAAAGGAATAGTTCCAGTGCCAACTATTTTACCTCATGAATCATCTCCAAATTTGACGCTTATTCCATTAATCTTTGTAACTTCCTTAAACAAGCTTTTGTCACCCATCATGTGACTGGAACACGCAACATCTAGATACAATTTTCCTTTGCGCTTTACTCTATGGTGTTCCTGCAATATGAAATTATTACTTTCTTTTAGGTACCCAAGCTTGTTAGGGTCCTGGTGAGTTAGTGTTACTGGATTCGAAATTCTTAGGTTTTCCAAACCCATCCGGACATATGAGATTTACAAAAATGACAACCAGAATATATGCCCACTTCTGTTACAATAATGACATTTAACCCCAGACCTATTTTCAGGTATTTCATAAGAGTTGGAATTACAAATCATAAGATTTGCTGATTCCTTTCCAAATGACTTGTAAGTCGACTGGTTCGACCGACTGGTTGATCTAATTCTGATTGGTTCTTTTCCAGTTAACTTGTAAGTCATCTGGTTTGACCTAACAGAGCTATGACTGGTGGATTTGTGCAAGCTGTCAAACTACATTTGCAATTCCTCAAACTCTTCTTGAAGTACGTCTTTTTCAATTTCACATACTTCATGTTTGAGTTTTCACTCTTTGACTTCCCTGGTGAGTCTCTTAAGTTCATTAATCATCTTTTGACACTCTTTTAGGGTGAAGTCAAGAATGTCTTGCAATTCATTGCATCTTTCACATTCATAAGATCTTACCTTGCTAGTTTCTCCTTTTGCCATAAAATAGTTTTCATTGTCTGAATCGTCTTCGTCTGTCCAGCATCCTAAAGTTTTGTTGATCTCGTTTTCTAGAATTGTCATGAAGAAGAGATTTTCTATCTCATCATGGTCTGAGTCATCCTCATCATTCCAGATTCCAAATGATCTGTTCTTGTTGAATCCTTTGGAGATCTTTCTCTTCAGTTTTGGACACTTGGCTTTGATGTGAACAAACTTTCCAAATTCATAGCATTTTCCATCGTTCTTCTCTTGTTCATTGTATTGTCAAGATATTCTTGGTGGAAATATTGCTTTCTTTGTATTTCTATATCTTCTCATTAAACCATCCATGTATCTAGACATCATAGTGATTTCCTCTTGTAGAACTTCAGGATATTCAATTTATTCTCAGCAACTTCAGTAGTAGCTTTGAATGCAACAGTTTTCTTTTTCTCATCCAGATTTGTCTTCTTCAGATGCGTTCTTTCAAAAGCAATGAGCTCTCCTCGTAGTTCATCATATGATAACTTGTTAAGATCTTGGGATTCCAAAGTCACAACTTTAGTGTGCGAGGTGGTTGGTAGACATATGAGAATTTTCCTAACTTGATCGCCACTGGTGTATGGTTTGCCAAAAACTTTTTAGTCACTGATTATTTTACTGAACCGGGCAAACATTTCTTCGATGGATTCTCCTTCCTTCATTGATAATAGTTCATAGTCATGAACTAGCATATTTATGTGGGTTTCATTTACCTTGCTGGTACCTTTATAGGTAACTTCTAGTTTGTCCCGCATTTCTTTGGCACTATCGTAAATAGAAATCTATTCATATTCTTCACAACTTATTGCATTGTGAAGTAGATTCCTTGCCTTGTGGTTTAACTGTACAGCTTCTAATTTCTCCTTTGAGTATGAGTCTATATCATCAAGGTCAGCGAGCGTGAGTGCTGGCAGGCAATGGGTAGTTACCATTCTTGATAACTCACCATACTTTGATATCGTATGCTTTGGTGAAGATTTCCATACGGATTTTCCAATGGGAGAAGTGTTGTCCATTGAAGTAAGGTGGTATTACTTGAGAAGTTCCTTCGTGAAACAGACCTCCAACAGTAACTTGATTTGCCATGATCTTTTTCTCAAAAGTTGCTAAGAAAAAAGCAAAAGTGTGAGCCTTGCTCTGATACCAATTGAAAGTACAAAAGGAGGGTGAATTAAAGATAATTAAAATTAATCATAAATAGTTGACTTAAAACATTAATAGTCGACTGAATATGTCAATCTTGCAGATAGAGAAATTCGAAGTAATGTACAGAAAGTAAACACAGAAATTAAAGATACTGGGAATTTTTATATTGGTTCGGATTCAATGTGAATCCTAAACCGGTCCCTTTAGGTTGCAAGGGAATTCTCTTCAAGCAAATGAGTTTTCTTTCGAGTACATATTTGATATTTGTCGCTCAGTTTTCTAGAACTCGTTTGATACAATGTCTCACTAGTTGTATGCTTTTTTTCTATTCCTGACTTGTTACACAGATCTATATAGGCTATTATGCTTGTTTGCAGTAAATTGAAGAGAGTTATTTTGGTTCGATCAAAGTATGTTAAGGATGGAGTTGTACTATGAATTTATACAAGGATGAATGGTGAAGGCTTGACAACCCAAGGATTTGATTCTTGAAAATTTTTGATTCTTTCCAAGAATAAAGCACTAGTCTTTGATTCTCTTCAGATCTCTTCCTTTGGCAAATGACGGGTTTGATAGAATTCTTACTTGATTATTGGACCTTCTGATCCTGACCGTTGTCCGGATCTTCTAGCTTTAATTGGTCTTCAGCGATTTGATCTGACTCGTCAATCGCATATTGCGTTGAATCTTTATTCCATTATGGCAGATTTGATTTCCCAGAATCATGGAGTTAATCATGTTTTGCTGATGTAGTATTGATTCTTTCCTTGTGCATCGTGAGCATTTAAGGCTGCTTCCTTTGAGAATGATTTCCTTCCTTGTTCGACATAGCATAGTCCTTTTTGCTTCTTTGAACTCCTGTACATGCACATTAATTTACATCATTAAAATATGTTCTAACACCGCAGTCTTGGAAATTTTGTCTTGAAAATTTAGTCTTCTACGGTCCGCATAAAAGTGGGTGCGGGCGCACATCTGATTATGCGGCCGCACAAAAGTGATGTGGTCTGCACTCTTCTTCTTTGTACTTGACACAACTCTCTGATTCTTTAATCTTACGGACCGCATAATAATGACTGCGACCGCACTTGACTTCCTACGATCGCACGATTTCGGTGCGGTCCGCAGTTGTTGAGCTGGCCAAAATATTACTCTCTGAATCTCCCTTCTGCAGAAGCACTAAAATTGTATGGTCCGCACTACTAGCCATTTTGCCCGGTTATTTGTTCACTTTTGACTCTTTTATGAGTTTATTTTGACTTCTTTGGCCTGTTTCCCTATATTCCTGCAAGTATGCACATTTCATTAGTTTCCGGGAATACCTTTAAGCATTTTTGAGTTAAAACGCAAGTAAAAAAGAGTAAATAAGCAGTCAAAATCCCTACATACACTGATCACTACAATGACCATAACCCACATAGTCGACTCAATAAGCTGGGCCACAAATGATATTATCTGCTCATCAAACTCGTCTTCAAGGACAACCTTAACAAGCATATGGACTAATTGTACAGGCCAAAAAAACATCTTTGATATGAGCAAGTCATTTCAGCAGCAAGATAGCCTTCATTGACTGCTACGTGTTATCAGTACGACTTTAACAAAGGCCTGCCTTAGGTTGAAGTGGTCCTTAAGAGATGAAAGGTGCGGTCGAAGAGACAGCAAAGACCAAGGTCGAGGTCGAGTATCTTAGACAGAGTTACAACGGTTAGTTTAAGGATAAGACACAAAAAGAGAATATTCTAGTGGATATGCTATGTGCCTGTATTATTAGGGTTTTTAGATATATATTCTCTATAAATAGAAAGAGATACAATGATAGAGAACATAATATGTTCACTTGTAAGAAAATACATTGACTTGATAGAGAGAATTTCGATGTATTGCAAGCGTATGAGAAATACCTTTTGACAAAGATTCTTGCATAATGTTTCCACTAGATCCAAGAACTACTTGAAATATTCGAAAGCTCATCAATCATTCATTATTGTCAGATGAAATATCTACAAATATTACTCTTTTTTGGGTGACTAGCACATTCTTATTTACATAAGTTCTATTCAGTGCTATTTATTATTATTTAATATTATCTTCCACCTTTGGGATCATCAAATATTGTTAGTATTGTCCACATTTATTGTTATTAGGTCAAACATACATATTATCTACTACAAAATCAATTATTTTGTCTTTTGCATATTAATATTAGCTAAAGTTGACTTTGTTTTATTTTAATTTAATTGGTCGAATCCGAATCAAAATTTTTGGTCAAACAGTTATATGTTTTTATTAATAAAATATAAGGGAAAAAGGTTCTATCGAAGTGAGGATAATAATCAGAAAATATTCCTCCGGCAAAATCTAGAATAACAAGCAACCAAAGTCAAACACGTAAACATTATACAAAGTATATATTTCGCTTATGTGCTAGTATTCTGATTTCTTTCCCTTCAAACTAAGCAACTTTAAAGAGATAATTAGTGACTCCTCTTTTTTAGCTATGATATCCAAAACATTGTTAAGGAAATTTATAATTATATGTCTGAGGATTGTGGTAAATCAAGTAAATTAAATTGATCGCCAATCCTCCTTTTATAATACACTTTCCCTAGTGCTAATATATAGAACTTTTTCTAATTCATTTTTCATACAAATAACATTACAAAAGGAGTTAAGTTTCTTCGTTTAGATCTCCAATTGTAATTTGCTCACTTTAAAGAGATAGAATTGAAAGAGAACGTCGTTACATAAGCAACATCTCTACCAAAATTATCATCTAGACAAAATCTATTTGTATCGTTTATATAAAGAGAAGAAAATGTGTAAAGAAACGCAAATGGATGATTAATGGGTTAATGGGGAGGATGATATAGCTAAAGAAGCAGTTGATTATGTGGACTTCTTTGGTCGAAATATTTCTAAGGAAGATAATGAAGATGAGATAAGGAGCGCTATTTTTTGTCTAAATCTCAATAGTGCTCCCGGGCCATATAGATTTGGTGTGATATTTTATCAAAGTGTTATCCAAGATGCTCAACCAATTATTACAAATTCTGTTATAAACTAAAGCAAAAGACAAGAACAATAGCAATAGAGAGAAGAGTAGAGAGAGTTCTTCTTATTGAGTTGAGAGGGGTCTCAAGGGATGATTTACAATGGTAGGGGGCACCTCTATTTATAGGGGAGAGGAAGATTTAGCTACCACTAATAGAACTCTAAAATCTCTCTAATTAGATACATTAAAGACATTCACCTTAAATAGAAGTGTAAGAATCTTCTATTTCATAACACTCCCCCTTGAATGTCTATTCAACAATGTGCCTCATAAAACCTTAAAACCAAAACCCAATGGGAAAAATTAAAGTAAGGAAAAAGAGTACACATGTTTGAATATGCGCCTATTGGTTGCCTCGTTAAAAACCTTGCAAGGAAAACCCAGTGGGACAAAACCTTGTAAGGGAAAAAGAGTGCAACGCGCATTGACTCCCCCTAATGAGTACATCGATTTATATCCTTGAGCATTTGCATTCCAATCTTGTGCATCATCTTCAAAACGATCTTTGGTAGACGTTTGATAAGTAAATCAACCATATTGACTTGAATAAATATTCCGCACCTTGAAATCATCATTCTTGATGGATATAAACATCTTCATATAATGTCGTGGAATAGCTCTTCAATATCTCCATAGATGCATTCTCAATGCCATCATGCTTATAGTTATAGCAAGATACATATGTACACAAATTGCACTTAGGATGTGGTACTTCAGGACCACGAATTGCATATGCTTCAAGCAACTTAAATCTTTCAAGTTAAGTCATGTAAGTCACATAATACACTTTAGCTGCATATCAAGTTTTCATTAGTGATACTAAACAAATAAGATATCGAAAACTGACTATACATACCTTTGACGTTTATACTTTCAAGCATTTGAACTATAGGTTCAAAACTTCATGTCTTTCATATGGAATCAATTCTTCTTGAATTGTATCTCTTCCATTTAGTTGCTTTCTTTGAGTCAGCAAATGCGTATAGCATGCTTTGCAATATGTTGCAATTGCATTTCCCTTTTATGAACTACAGGTTCATATCATGATATTCGGGGATATACATATACAAATGAAAATTCATCCCATGTAACACTTTCTCAAGTGTTTATCATGTCTCCCCCTCATGTTAGTAAAGCTAACATGTTTCCTCAACTTTGGAAAATCATCTTTGTGCATTATGTCAATATACACAGCACCTTAATAATAAGATGAAATTATTTGGTTCCTGACCCTGAACCACTTTTGAGGGGAGAATATACTCTTGTATACAACTTATATCAAACTGATATATACAACTTCGTTCTCATAAGGAACAGTTTAGCTATTAAGTGGAAGCACTCAATAATTATCTTGCTAAACCAACTTTGATATAAACCAACTTATCAAGATGAACTGTCTTGAGTAGAGAATCTGGAAACTATGCTCGAAGTTAGATTACTGAGCGATTTACCTCGCAAGCACTTCCAGGCTGCGGGTTAATAACAATGGCGCATGTAACCATATCATAGATGCATCATATGTGGTATACATGGCAGGTGAATGGGCCCATATTCACCTTTGATATTTCCAGAATCAAGGGGCTTCAACCCGAACTCTTTAGTTGGTCCGTTCATTAATGAGAACAAGTGATACAAGAGTATTCGTAAAGGACTTTCTAGTTCTTTAATATTCACCTATGTGAATTTGCACATCATACTTAAAATGAGATGGCTAACATGAATGCCAACTGAATAAATTATCAATATTGGTAAACTTCAAATTTACACCATGACATGTGCACTTATCAATAAACTCCGGGTTTATTATGACATGGGTTTTATACCAATAGATATCCACTTTATTGTGGCATTCTTTCGTTTGTGTAGTACAAACTGGAGAACAAAGCGGGTAGCTTTTCATATACAAATTACCCCGCTATAAGTTGTAGTAATAGGAGAATCAAAGCCTTCCTTTATTTATAGTCTCAATATAATCAATCGCTTTCGCGTGTACTTTGGAAATTGAATAAGTTTCTTTGAGACTTACTACAGCACAATACTCAATTGTGTTTCTCCAACATAGTAATAATTGGCTCTTCGAGAGCTCTCAATTAATTTTGTACTACCACAGACTGAGGTTCGAGATCCTCACATTCTTGCATTCCGTATTTTCAAGAGTCTCAGGCTCAATAGATTCTTCGTGAATCTCGGAATTAATCAAATCATGAGCGTCCTCATGTGATTCTTTCATAGTGTCATTTAGATCGTTCTTTTTCCTCTTTCTAGGATTTCGATCTTTGGAACCTAATGGTCTGCCATGCTTCTGGCGTGCATTTGACTCATTGGATATGACACTAGATATTTGTCCAATAGGAACTTCAATACGGATCGGAACATTTTCCCGCGTGAATGTGGGATTTCGTTATCCTCTTCAAGTCCGTAAATGCGTCAGGCATTTGATTTGCTATTCTTTGCAAATGGATAATCTTTTGTACCTCTTTCTTTCAAATAGGGGTATGTGGATCAAGATGAGATAATGATGCATTTTTCCACAAAATTTCCCGTTTGGTTTCACCAACTTCTCCCCCTAATTTTGGGAAAAGTTTTTCATCAAATCGACAGTCTGCAAATCGTGCAGTAAACAGGTCGCCTGTCAATGTTTCAAGGTAGTGAATGATGGAGGGCGAATCAAACCCAACATATATTCCTAACCTTCTTTGCGCACCCATTTTGGTGCGGGATGGCGGTGCTACAGGCACATATACTGCGCATCCAAAGCTTCTTAAATGGGATATATTGGGTTCATGACCCAAAACCAATTGCAATAGGGAATATTTGTGATAATTCGTCAGTCAGAGACGAACTAGCATTGCTGCAAGCGAAATGGCGTGACCCTAAGCCGAGGCGGGCAGCCGACAAAGTAGCATTGCTGCATGCAAAATGGCGTAAACCCAAACCGAAATGGGCAGCCTCGTTTTTATGAAGAATTCAAGATTACTCTCATCTATTATCCATTAACTTTGCAAACGCAAGGTTGCGTGATGGCAACAAGCACACATTAGACCATCTACAGGATGCGTCTATCAAGACCATGAAATACCTAAACTACCCACTAGGTGGGTGAATAGGTCCACAAATGTCCCCTTGTATACGTTCCAGAAACTGGGGTGACTCAGTCCCAACCTTTGTTGGGGATGGTCTGATAATCAGCTTGCCTTGATAACACGAAGTGCAAGGATATTCATTACTTGAGAGAATTTTGAAATTCTTTAACGGATGCCCATATGAGCTTTCTATAATCCGTCTCATCATGGTTGATCCTGGGTGACCCAGTCGATCATGCCAAAGTACAAATGTATTGGACTCAGTATTCTTTAGATTTACTGTTGAATGTGCCTCAATTGCACTAATTCTTGTCCAATACAGGCCACAAGATAAAGACGGGAATTTCTCAATAACCCTCTTTTGGCCGGAGACATTCTTTAAAGTGAGGACGAGATATTCAAGATTATCTTCATCCATTGTCTCAATATTGTAGCCATTCCGTCGTACATCTTTAAAACTCAACAAGTTTCTCATAGACTTGGAGGAGAACATAGCATTCTCTATGATTAGCGTCGTGCCCTTGGGCAGAGTTACAATGGCTCTTCCGGAGCCTTCGATCAATTTACTTTCCATGGTATGACATACAAAAGAAATACAGGAACATAAGAATAAGCAAGTTCAATTCTTTTTGTGTCACATAATATTTTCAAAATCTGCTACTAACAGTTGACTAACAAAATCAGATATGTTGTCCATAATCAATTACTTTGCAGTTTGAAAATTTCAGCGTTTTTCATAAGACAATCGATTATTAAACACACACAATCGATTGTTGGAACATAGACAATCGATTGTTAAACACACACAATCGATTATTTGTTATTTTTGAAAAACTTCAGATCACACTGTCTTAAGACAATCGATTGTTAGACATAGACAATCGATTGTTGGTTATTTTTGAAAAATTCCAGACCTCACTGTTTCAAGACAATCGATTGTTAGACAAAGACAATCGATTGTTGGCTATTTTTGAAAAATTCCAGAACACACTGTTTCAAGACAATCGATTGTTAGCCAAAGACAATCGATTGTTGATCAATTGTTTTTCAACTTTAATGCGAAAATAGTTGATAATCGACTAGTTTTTCAGGCTAGTCGATTACCCCCACTGGAAAATAAAAGTTTTATTGATATTTGAACATATTGAAGATATTCTAAAGAACTACTGCTAACATTGCTTTATGAACTAACTAATACGAGCTAATGCTAATGACTATTAGTTTATTCACTAACTAATACAAATAAGTAGAACAAAATCAAATAACTCCATCTTCTTCCATCATGGTCCCATTGCCGATTAGGTGGTCTATTTTCCCCTCGGGTTGCTCAAAGAAGTCTGCCACATCCAGGTGGGTGATGTCCTCATTGTCGTCATAGACAAAGTTTGTTTCAGGGCCTTTTCTCTTTCGAGATGCTTGATAAAGGTCAACCAAGTGTCTTGGTATACGGCAAATCTTTGACCAGTGCCCTTTCCCACCGCAACGATAACATATAGTTTCTGAACTATTTGCCTTAGGATCTTCGGGATCCCGTTTCTGCTTTCGGTGGTTATCTCTCTTTGGGGGGTGACGGACTTCTTTGGAATTTCTTCCTTGTCCACGTCCTTGGCTTTGACCCCGTTTATGACCGTGATCGTGGTCCCTTTTATGTTTGGCATAATGCGAGTGCACCATATCTGCTTCAGGCAGTGGTGTAGACCCAGTTGGTCTATTTTCGTGATTTCTCATGAGCAGGTCATTATTTCGCTCAGCCACTAGTAAGAGAGAAATCAGTTCAGAGTACTTCGTAAAGCCTTTCTCTCGGTACTATTGCTGCAGTACCATATTGGAGGCATGAAACGTTGTAAACGTTTTCTCAAGCATATCGTAATCGGAGATGTTATCTCCACATAGCTTCAGTTTAGAAGTAATTCTGAACATAGCAGAATTATATTCAGAAACGGACTTAAAGTCCTGTAGCCTCAGATGGGCCCAATCATATCGTGCTTGTGGCAGAGTGACCAACTTCAGGTTGTCATATCTCTCCTTTAAGCTGTTCCACAAAACGAGTGGATCCTTGACGGTGAGATATTCAATCTTCAAACCTTCGTCAAGGTGGTGGCGCAAGAAAATCAAGGCCTTCGCACAATCTTGGGTGGATGCTTTTTCTTTATCTTTGAGGGTGTCTCCGAGACCCATAGCATCTAGGTGGATTTCAGCATCCAACACCCATGTCATATAGTTCTTGCCCGAAATTTCAAGGGCAACGAACTTTCTTTTCATAATGTCAGACATACTCGAAAATTAAATTAGGAAGAGGGAAAATACCTTGGATTTTCGAGAATGATACTTGAGACGGTAGAGTCTCGTGCTGATAACGTGTTATAAACTAAAGCAAAAGACAAGAACAATAGCAATAGAGAGAAGAGTAGAGAGAGTTCTTCTTATTGAGTTGAGAGGGGTCTCAAGGGATGATTTACAATGGTAGGGGGCACCTCTATTTATAGGGGAGAGGAAGATTTAGCTACCACTAATAGAACTCTAAAATCTCTCTAATTAGATACATTAAAGACATTCACCTTAAATAGAAGTGTAAGAATCTTCTATTTCATAACAAATTCAACATTATAGGAGTTTTGGTATGCCACGTCATGGGCCTCAAGTAATGCATTCGGCTTAAGCAGACGATGTTATGATATTTTCTTCAGATAGCAAAAGATCCTTAAAGATGATTCGTCATCAACTCCGAAACAATGAGAAGTGCTCTGGCCAGTTAATTATTGTCAAGGAAAGTTTTTTCTACAATGAATCCAAGACTAGCTCTAGTGATATTTGGATAATCAAGAAGATAACAAGATATAGAAATATTGGTCTTCCTATAACATACTTGGGTGGCCATTATATGTTAGAAGACAGAAGATTGCTTATTTTAGTGACACTGTGCACTAGATTGTCAAGAAGACTACAGGGTGGCCGTAGACAATAAAATTTTATTAAATTTAACTCCATAAGAAATTTAGATTTTATCATAAATCAAATATATATTAGTCTAACTAAATATTTAGGGCTAGTATAATTGGGTTATTTATTTAAATTTAATTAAATTGATTTAAATAAAAGTCTAATATTAATGGGCTAACCCCATTTAATAGATTTTCTACTAAATGGATCGACCCATATAAACACCTATATAAAAGGGCACATGAGAAAGCTAGAGGATTAATCAAGTAAGCAAAAGGAAAGGCTAAAAAAGCTCGGAGAATAGCATTGGATCTCCCTCCGCATCTGCAATCTTCATCTATGGTTAAATCCTAAAGGCGAACACTCCCTCAATATCTGAAATCTTCGTCTGTTGTTAAATCCCAAAGGTGAACACAAATCACAGGCGGGCGGCTTCAAATCTTTCGTTCATGATAACCAACACTAAATCTTGGTTCCTGACGATCTTCAAATTGTTCGTGACGCATCACAAATCTGAAATCTGTTAGGTTTTAGATCAAGCTCTTGAAACATTGTTCGTTGGGGGAAGAATCAGAGGACTACATCTCTTTATGTTTGAGATATTTTAGAGATTGTAATACATCACTTAAAATCAAATATAATATGTGTCACCATAGCACTTGTCTTGATTATTATTTTTTAAGAATGAAATTTAGTTGTTACAAATTTTGGCATGCCCTGTGGACGATCTCTACCTCTTATCTCTTCTCAATTCTGTAGACGTGCGAAGTTGACTGATTGATCATGCTGTATAGGGTCAAATTTGACCCTAGACGTCTCTACACTGACGGGTACGTCCTTGAGCATATGTCGACTAAAACGAGGATATTACCTGGACGTGGTGACAAAAGCGACGTTACTTAAAGACTCGGCGCCTTCACTCAGAGGATGTCACCTACTTTTGTACCTTTTTTATTATTTCGAGGAAGGTCTCCTGTTATATAAATGAGACCTTTATATTGTAAAAGGGGATCATCATTATTCTTGAGTAATACAACTCTTCTCTTCTCTTCTCTCTCTCTCTCTCTCTCTCTCTCTCTCTCTCTCTCTCTCTCTCTCTCTCTCTCTCTCTCTCTCTCTCTCTCTCTCTCTATCTATCTATCTATCTATCTATCTACTCTATCTCCAACGATCACTTCTCTCCTAAGTTGATATTATCTTTTTATCTTACAGATCTATAACAACAATACCGTCCTTCTAATCTCTAGGTCATATTATATTTGATAATGATTTACCCTCATTTATTTTTTATAGTTTTTAAGCTGGCAAAGTGTATCAATAACTTTTGAGCCAAACAATTTGGCGCCGTCTATGGGGATTTCGAGAATCAAAATCATAGTTTACACCTAGAGAACAACCGAAAACCATTCTCTACACCACACAAAAATGAAAGATGGCCGAAAACAATGCAAGAATGAAAATAATAGTGGGTGTCACAACCAACCTCTTGGGTTCCCTCAACTAGGCCGATGACAAAGGAATCTTGAACACAACCCTAGCACCACCCCAGGTGCAGAAATCTTGCCTTCCCCATCCAAGGACCTAACGATCTTACATGAAAAATGAGCTTCAATATCTGCTGCTAGGGAAGCACCCTCGGTGGTCAAGAAGCTACTGGAAGAATGGCTAACAAGTACCCTAAGTGGCTTGGTTGAGAAGTCACCGCAAAGTAACCTAAGGTGTACACCAACAGTAGGCATCACTGCTGCCATGGGTGAACCCGAATTTGTACGAGCAAATGACGAGCCCATTTATGTGCGATCCAACAATGGCACACTCACAACCATCCTTAAGAAAATGGAAGAAATGGAAAATGAAAATGAAGCACTAAGCAACCAAATGAAGGAACATCAGGAGAGGGTAGACAAGATCCCCGGTGCTCCCAAGTTGCTACCAAAATGCGACGTGGGGAGGTTCGTTGAACAACTATATACCGAAGAGCTGCCCTGCACTCCATCCCAATATCCTTCAAAATGCAACCCTACTTAAGGGCATACGATAGAACCACAGATCCCGAGGACCATCTGGAAATAGTGTACGCACTAGAGAAGCTTGGCACCAAAGTACAGTAGCCGCAGAAAATGAAATCAGACCACGCCACAAGGAAATCATAACATCCTTTGTGAGTTCCATCAGGAACGGGGATAGAAGACCGAAGACTTTATAGGCTTACGACAAGAGGTAGTCAGAATGCTGAACTAGGGATACATGAGGGAGTTGCTCAGTGACAAAGGGAAAACCAACTTTTAGCGCGGACGGGAACAACACCACGGGCCGCTGAAGCCACCTTCCCCAGCATGTATGATAAATATAATTTTCGAATGCGGCGACGACTTGGCGATCAACCATGTCAAGTTCACTACCATGCACAAGATGAAACGGACAATCGCCCATGAACGGCATGATGACTTCGAAGATTGTATTACCTTCGATAAGTCTGATGCTGACGATTTGTCTTTCCCTCATTATGACGCTTTAGTTACCACTTTACGTATCGCCGATACTAATATAATAAGAATCATGGTTGACGACAGAAGTGGCGCCTGTAATATCCATCCGAGGATCCTCGTACAAATGGGACTCAAGGATAAGATAATAACACACTGCATAACACTAACTGGTTTTAACAATGCAGTGGAACGGACATCCGGAGAAATACCACTGCCAGTTTTAGCAGGAGGAGACACGCTGGAAAAAACTTTCCATGTGATACACCAGGAGACGGCAGACAACGCCATCATAGGATGCCCATCAATACAGGCCATGTGAGTAATCCCCTCAAGCTTTTACCAATTGATGAAATTCCCTACCCCATGGGGAGTCTTCAGCATTCGAGGCAAGCCGCGCACCGCAAAAGAATGCTACAAAATAGCTCAAGTGCTGCGCCCACACTAGCAGCTAAAGAGGGCGAATGCAGAGGCATAACAATCAACCCTATCGGGGACTAAGATCAGTCCAGTAACGGACGCCATTAGATATCCTGACATCGCGGGGGCTTGTAGAGCAACGATCGAAGACCTCGACTCAATCCAATTAGATGACACCAACCCTAACAACAAGTTTATATCAGGAACGTCCTCACCAACCAAAGTAAGTATCGTGAATTCCTAACTAACCATGTAGATTTATTTGCTTTTTTCCATTTCAAATATGTCGGGAATCCCGCGAGACAATCGCCACCCACAGGCTGAATGTTGATCCATTACACCCGCCCGTGCGACAGATGAGAAGAAAGTTACACCACTATCAATGAAATGGTCAGTGAGGAAGTAGATAAGTTACTAACCAACGGTTCCATCAGAGAATCGAAGTACCCCCAGTGGGTCGCCAATGTAGTCATGGTCAAAAAGAAAAACGAGAAGTGGAGAATGTGCATGGATTTTACTGATCTGAACAGGGCATGCCCTAAGGATTCGTTCCCACTTCCCCACATCGACCAGTTGATCGATGCCACGAACTGTTGAGTTCCCTAGATACCTACTCCGGCTACAATCATCATGATGGCCGAGGAGGACCAAGAGAAAATGACTTTCATCACACACCAGGGAACATATTGCCACAAAGTAATGTCCTTCGAGCTCAAAAATGCAGGGGCTACGTACCAAAGACTTGTCACTAAAATGTTCAAGTATCAGCTCGGTAAAACCATGGAAGCCTATATCGACGATATGCTAGTAAAGTTGAAAAGGAAAGAGGACCACATCGATCATCTAAAAGAAGCCTTCGAGATACTGAGAAGGTACAGAATGAAGCTGAACCCCAAGAAATGCGCCTTCGGCGTAGCCTCAGGGAAATTCTTAGGAAGGTCAACCCAGATCTGATCAAGGGCACAGACGCCATACCTGAGATTTTGAGCAGCAAAAAATAGACACAAAAGTTGACGGGGCAAATAGCCCCCTTATCCAGGTTCATCTCAAGGTCCTCCGACAGGTGCCATAAATTTTTCAATGTGTTGAAAAAGGAAAATGGGTTACAGTGGAATGAAGAATGCGCCGAAGCCCTAAGAAAACTGAAAGCATATCTATCTTCGCCACCACTGCTAGCCAAAGCGAATCCAGATGAGCCCTTACTGGTGTATCTGGGCGTATCGGAGGTTGGCGTCAGCGCGGTCTTCATCCGTGAAAACAAAGGTACGCAATCTCCAAATTACAATATTAGTAAAACCTTAATGGACGCTGAAACATGGCATCCACTCTTTAAAAGTTAGCTTTGGCTCTGGCCGTAGCTTCACAAAAGCTTCGAACCTACTTTAAGTGCCATCCCATAAAAGTAGTAATGACCTTCCCCCCCGAGAAGCATCCAACATAGCCTGAATTGTCCGGCAGGCTCGTCAGATGGGCCATAGAGCTCAGCGAGCACGATATATCATATCACCCAAGAAACGCCATCAAGTCGCAAGTACTTGCCGACTTTGTAGCTGATTTCAGCGCAAAGATACTACCAGAGGCGGAACTAGAGGCACCTCGTGCCCCCGCAGACACCCACATATGGGCCCTCTACACATACGGCACCGCTAATGCTTCGGGATCGGGATTGAGACTCGTTATCGAGTTCCCCACGAGCGAAACTATTTGCCAGTCCATACGATATCCCGAAATGACTAACAATGAGGCCGGGTACAAGATTGTTATTGCAGATTCTCAACTCGTAGCGAATCAGGTCACTCGGACTTACCAAATCAAGGAGCAGAGATTGTAAAAATACTAGTCGGAAATCCACATATTAATGGCTGAATTCGACTAGTGCCGCTTCGAACAAATTCCGCGGGCATGGAACTGTGAACACCTAATTTTTTACCACACCCAAATTCTATTTTTATTTTTCTGTAAATATTTCTTTAAGGTCAAATCTTAATATTTTAAATTTTTATCTTTATATATATGATTTCCTTTTAATTAGAATTTGAATAAATTATAGTATTTTTTTTAGTGTCATTAAATTATATGTAAATATTTCACTTTTAATACATATATATTTGTTAGTCTAGAGTTAGTTAATTAATATCTTTTTCCTTAGTGTTTTTATTGAATTTTACTTCTAAAAGAAAAAAACTAAAAATTAAAAAATTTGAATTACCCGTAACTTTTCCAAAGTTTAGTAACCAATTTTATCTCAAAAAAAAAAAGAAAGAAAAAAAAGAGATTTCAATCATCCCATAATTCCATTTTCTAGCCTAACTCCTCACCCCACATTTTACGTCTCATCCCACACAAATCCCAACTCCTGACGTCCCTACCAACTCACCCATGATCTTCCCACCCACCTCACAAAGGGATTTTTACATATACATCCCATATAGTAAACCTTATAACCACTCATGTTTAAGGTTTGTATTTATTACTTTTTAGTATACCATGTTTCAATTTATGTACCAAAATTTACTTTTAAGGTTTAATTATCAAAGATTTATTAGAGGCTTGATTTGTGGAACAAAATATTTCCATGTTTTCTTTTCCCATTTTTTTCTCTTTCTTCCAACCGATTTTTACTACATTTAATTACCCCCACATTTATTTTTGTCCATTTTTCTCTTTCTTCCAACGTTTATTCTCTCGTTGTATTTTTTTCTTCTCTCTCAGATTTTCTTCTTCAATCTCTTCTTTTTTTTTTTCTTCTTCTTCTTGAATCTGGATTTGGAAGAGCATGTGTTCTTTGATAATGTTTGAGAAGTTGTAATGGTTGAATATATTTTTCTATATAGTTAAGATCTTCATATTACGAAGGCAATTCTGTAAAAAGATTTGCTTTTTATCTAATTTTCTTCTTGTCTTCATTCAATTGTTGCTTTTTCGATTTGATTTGCATTTCTTTGGCAAATTCCAATTTTCTTCTTCTTATTCTTACCTATTTTTTTTAACAGTTAAATAAATATGTGTGTTTGAGATGGTGTATATCATCATGTGTATACATATCATAATGTATATTGTATATTATAATGTATATTGTTAGATAAGGCAATAAAAGATTAATATGAAATCAAATCGTGCTAACTAATTTTACGATAGTGTAATTCATTCTGAATAAACTTACTTTAATTTTATTGAAGGTAAACAAATTTTTTTTTCTCCTCAATGTTTTGTAGTTTAATATTTTTTTGCCAAAAAATTAGAATTCAATTGTTTTTTTGGCGTGTAAGTGTTTTTTGGAAAAATATACTGTATTATTGCATATTAAGGTTGCTTATACAAGTTGTAGTTAATTATTGTTATTCGGAGTTAATGTGTAATTGATTGGCAAAATATACTGTTGAATTAAATTTGTGCTTAATTGTAGTTTTTTTTAGTTTAATGTAGTGTAATGTAATGTTTATTTGGAACTGTCACTGTTGACTCAAATTTGATGGCAAATGTTACAGTTTGAATCAAATTTTACGTTAATTGTAGTTTTTTGTAGTTTAATGTAGTTTAATGTAATGTTTATTTGGAACTGTCACAGTTGACTCAAATTTGATTGGCAAATTATACTGTTGAATTAAATTTGTAGTTAATTGTAGTTTTTTGTTGTTTAATGTAGTTTAGTGTAATGTTTATTAGGAACTGTCAGTGTTGACTCAAATTTGATTGGCAAATTATACTATTGAATCAAATTTGTAGTTAATTGTAATTTTTTGTAGTTTAATGTAGTTTCATGTAATTTTTATTTGGAACTGTCACTGTTGACTCAAACTTGTGTATTTGTCTATACCAAAGGAAGATCTTACTGATATTGACAAACACCGTAGACGCTATGGAGCTCTGTTGTGGGACTACGCCACAAGAAGCTAAATGATGGTTCAATCAGTGAGACTGAGGTTACCGGCAGGCTTGCAAGGAGGAAGGGTCCACTGCCAAAGAATGAGAGAAATAAAGTTGAATGAAAGAAGAAGTAGAGTGTACTGTTGTAATGAACTTTGGTTGTACTGATAATTTTTCATGAATACTGAACTCACTGGAAACACTTCATATAACCTACATCTGACTATATTTTAAAAACTCACTGGAAACACTTCATATAACCTTAACTACATTTACCTACATTTGACTACATTTTAAAAACACAATGGAAACAGTGCATATAACCTTAACTACATTTGACTACATCTGACTACATTTTAAAAACTCACTGGAAACACTTCATATAACCTTAACTACATTTACCTACATTTGACTACATTTTAAAAACACAATGGAAACAGTGCATATAACATTAACTACATCTGACTATATTTTAAGATTTATGACCTAGCTACACCCCAAAAAAGATTCAAGACACCTCATAATATTGCCTAGTGAAACTATTTACCAAATGTAGATTTTTCTTCCTTAACTAGATACATCGTGTAATTGCCAATATACTATTTACCAAATGTAGTACCAATCTTATGTTCAATCTTCCTCTCATAAAGTGGTAAATCTTCAGTATAGAAAATATTTCATTTTTATAGAATATCTCACTTCCATTTATTCTGCCATGGCTTTATATCACATATCTTCTTTTCCATATTTGTCTGGAGCTTTACCAAATTTATCTTCATATAATAACATTGTGGTCCTTCAATATAAAGATATCGGTAACCATTTATTATTTCCAAAGTTATAGAATCCTTTTGGAAAAATCTCAAAATATCATTGAACTCCTATTATATGGGTCATATTTCTTTTTTAATCTTGGGACATAATCTCTTTCCATAAAATAGATTGTACTGTATTCGTAATATATTTCTTTTCGTAAAAAATATATTTTTCTTATGGCAGCACATATGTGCAAAATAAATATTAATTCGGTTCAGTTTACTGGAGAGATTCGATTAGGAGCATTTAAGATTTTACCTTAACTGATTTAGCATTTATTTGGTACAAAATCAAAGATTAATTAGGAGCCATAAATACATGAGTTATTTTAGGATACAATTCATTTAACATAGATTTGAGCATTAATAAAGGCGTTATTTTAGGAGGCAACATCTGGAAAGATTCCGTTTGGTACATATTGTGTAACAAAAACATGAAATATGAGGGTAATAAACAAACAATGCACAATAATGGTAGTAAGATTTGTTATATGGGATGTATAGGTAAAAACCAGTTTTGTATCACTATTTAACTGAGGACTAGACAAACGAAAGAAGGGGACCCAACATATTGGTACTTCATATAAAAAAATACACATCCCTACAAAAAAAAAAGAATCACAAACTCAATCTCAAGGTCCATTCTGTTCTTACAAAGCACACAAAGTTGAGGATTTTCCGTTCAAGATTCGCGATTTGAAGTTCTCGTCGAGTTTGATTTTTGGTTCGAAAGTCTTCTTGTTAATTGTGTCGCTGTCGAGGAAATTGAGGTTCTTTTCATCCCTTTTGCGTTCTTATATCGCTGTGAATATTCATGCCAATTGGTTTTTGATAAGTTTAATGCAATTCTTACATCTCTGCCTCACACTATTGATCCATGAATTTTTTATTTTTACTTTTACTTACTTGCTAAGATCCTTTTTAATCTTGAATATCCATTAGAAAACTTAGTTGTTCCGAATTAGTTTGATATGAGATTTTTTTTAACAGAAAAAGGCTAAGTGTTTTTTAAAATAATGTTATTTTGAAAAGTTTTTGTGAGAACAATTTGGTAAATATGAGCCGATGTATATGGGTTTAATTAGATGATGTGCTATGTTATTCTGCTTCTATTTTACTATGTTGTCTTTGTTTATCTATCAATTAATTTTGTCTTGTTTTTGTTTAGTCATGAGTATTATATCATTTGATCTCAATTCTAAAGTGTTAGACCAATAACATTAAAAACACAGTTTTGATCTTCAATCTATTTGAGACGTTGGATGTTGCTGTACACTATAAAATGAAGTTGGGTCTAAGGTTAAGAATGAATTTGGATTTGATTTTAGGTTATAAAAATGTTAGAAAAGTTGTAGATGTATTTTAAAATATTAGCTCATGTGTTCATACCCGAACCTTGGGTTAATACAATTAAGTAATAAAAAGGGTTATGTGCGCATTCCCGCATCTCGATGCCATTAAATTTAAAAATAATTATGTTGTAACCATGTGTACATTCCGTATCTTGGTTTAACACTTAATTTGAAAGAAGTACCTCGTGTGGGTACCGCATCTACGTCAAAATAATTAATAAAAATATAATAAATTAAATAAAGTGATAATAGACAAGCAATAAGCGATAGCAATAAAACACCATAATAGTCAAGAATTGATTAAAACCGAACATTAGTCAATAAAAGCGACCGTGCTAGAACCACGGGACTCGAGGGGTGCCTTACACCTTCCTCTCGGTCAACAGAATTCCTTACTCAGTCTTCTATTTTTGTAGACCATAAAGAAGAGTCAAACCTTCCTTTTGAAAGGGATTCGAATAAAAGGTGATTTGGAACACCAAAACTCAATTCCAAGTGGCGACTCTAAATAATAAATATTCTCTTTTCAAAACGTCACTTTAATTGGAAAAACTCTTCTAACTCAACCACGTAATAGGGTTGCGTGGGAGAAAAAGAGGTGTGAGAGGAACGTCGAAGTAGATGGTTTAGCAAGATTGGCCGCCACCACTAAAAACTTCAGCAAAGAAAGCGAGGTCAGCCTCCTTCATTCAGCCATCAATCACACTGGGTACTCTCGTTAAATTTTACTTGGGACTGGCGCAACCTATTTGTGTCCTATTTGCAGGATTGGACACTCCCACTCAACAAAAAAGAAGCAAAGAAGCTCCGCGTACAGGCCGCCCGATATTGCCTGATAAATCACAAGCTCTATAAAAGAACGTTTGGCGGACCCATAGCCAAGTGCTTAGGGCCACACCAAACATAACCAGTACTCGAAGAGGTACACGAAGGTCACTGTGGTGCCCACACAGGTAACTGCGCCCTCATACGCTGCGTAATACGAGCAGGCTATTACTGGCCCACTATGAAAAAGGAGGTTGCAGAATACGTTCGCCGATGCGAACAATGCCAAAAGTATGCCCCCATGATACATCAACCAGGAGAACCCCTCCACACAGTCACTTCCCCATGGCCTTTCATTAAATAGGGGATGGACATAATCGGCCCCCTACCAGCGAGACGAGGTAAGGTACGATTTCTGTTAGTTTTAACTGACTACCTCTCCAAGTGGGTGGAAGCAGGTGCGTATGCCCAAATACGTGAGTAGGATGTCATCGCCATCACATGGAAGAATATCATCTGCCGATTCGGCATTCCCAAAAAACTTAACTGCGACAATGGGCGACAGTTCATCGGCCAGAAGACGATCGAGTTCTTCGACAAATGGCATATCAAGCGAATACTCTCCACGGCATATCATCCCACCGCCAACGACCAAGAAGAAACTTCCAATAAAACTATATGGAACATACTGAAAAAGAAACTCGAGGAAGCCAAAGGGCTATGGCCCGAGCTACTACCAAAAGTATTGTGGGCACACCAGACCACACCCAAATCCAGCACAGGAGAAACACCGTATTCACTGATCTACAGAATCGACGCCGTCATACCGTTTGAAGTTGGCGAGCCAAGCTTAAGGGATTCACATACCAGCGGAGCAGATAACGACATAAACAGAATTCAAGAGCTCGATGAGGCCGAGGAAAGAAGAGAAATGGCTCACATAAGAATGGTGGCTCAAAAACAACAAGTCGAAAGATACAACAACAAAAGAGCCAAAATAAGACCACTCAAAGTGGGAGATTACGTACT
Organism: Nicotiana benthamiana; assembly: GCA_034376525.1. Lineage (NCBI taxonomy): Eukaryota > Viridiplantae > Streptophyta > Magnoliopsida > Solanales > Solanaceae > Nicotiana > Nicotiana benthamiana. The sequence goes on along the minus strand of CM067339.1, from coordinate 40,281,843 downwards.
CAAAGCCAAAACACTGCATCAAAAGACCCGAACGAAGGAAAATTGGGCACCAACTGGGATGGTCCTTACAAAATCACAGCAGCAGCGAATAAAGGAGCATTCCAATTAGAAACAATGGAGGGGAAAACGCTCCAAAACAATTGGAACGTCACCCATATCAAATATTTCCATTTCTAAAAGGCGTCTCCCGAGTCACATTCTTTTCCTCTCACCCGAGTTTTGTCCCAATCGGGTTTTCTCAGGAAGGTTTTTAACGAGGCAGTGAAGGGGACACCTGGAGATGTTTGCAGAATGAATTTAACATACTAGCCTCTCCGTCCACTCTTTAGACTGGAATGATAAAGGGAATGGTCTAGCATGATCTCCAATGTATGAAACTGCTACGTCCATCTCCAATGTATCAAATGGCTAAGGACATATTCAGTGTATAAATAGCTACAGCCATCTCCAATGTATCAAATGGCTAAGGACATCGTCAGTATACAAACGGTTATGACCATCTCCAATGTATCAAATGGCTAAGGCCATCTCCAGTGTATAAACGGCTACGGCCATCTCTAATGTATCAAACGGCTAAGTTCATCCTCGATGTATAAACGGCTAAGGACATCAACACGAAAAGGCTAAGGCCATCACCATCAATTGTCGACCTAGTTCGACTACGACAAGCAGGTGATTCGACGACAGTCGAAGTCACTCAGATGGCCAAGGCCATCAACAATACGTGGCTACAGCCATCAACGCAAAGTGGCTAAGGACATCAACGCGAAATGGCTAAGGCCATCGACAATATTATGGCTAAGGTCATCGCCGTCAAATGTCGACCTAGTTCGACTACGGCAAGCAGGTGATTCGACGATAATCAAAGTCACTCATATGGCTAAGGCCATCAACATTACGTGGCAATGGCCGTCAATGTGAAATGGATAAGGCCATCAACCCAAAAAGGCTAAGGCCATCGATAATATTATGGCTAAGGCCATCGTAGTCAAATGTCGACCCAGTTTGACTACGGCAAGTAGGTGATCCGATGACAGTCGAAGTCACTCATATGGCTAAGGCCATCGACATTACATGTCTACGCCCATCAACGTGAAATGGATAAGGCCGTCAATGCAAAATGGCTAAGGCCATCAACACGAAATGGCTAAGGCCATCGCCGTCAAATGTCGACCTTGTTCGACTACGACAAGCATGTGATTAGACGACAGTCGAAGCCACCCATATGGCTAAGGCCATCCATACTATATGGCTGTGGCCATCAACATTATTTTGGCCAAGGCCACCATTGCCGATCGTCGACCCAGTTCGACCATGAAAAATAAATCAAGCAACCACTCTACAAGACAAGATACCAAAAATAAAAGACAAAAATAAAGGAATGGGAGAAAAAGTATGACTTTCATTATCATTCAAAAATGCATATACATTCCACCTTACCAAAGGTCCTCTTTACATTTCAAAATACAGGAAAACCAAAAATATACACAAGTCCTAAGGGGCTTCGCCGTCTTGCCTGTCACCTCCTGCGTGACCACCACTTTGCTCATTATCCTCCACGTGTCTGCCATCTTGTCCGTCATTGCCCCCATATTGTGAGCCTTAGAAATACAAGAATCAGATTCTAGTGAATTGACGTCTTCAGAGTTATAGCCAGCCCGATCGGGGGAATCGAAACTATACCCACAAGTTTCACGGGCAACACGAGCTATGTGTCGTTATTGAACCTCCACCTAAGTGGCTTGGCCTATGGATAAGTACTCCTCGAGTACGACCAATCTGGCTTCGGTGTACACCCACATTTCATGCGCCTCACGATGCGCATCATCTTCGAGCTTTGACAAAGCGAATCCTCTTGAGGACTTCAATCTAGATCGCCTTTGTGTCGATCTTGGCGGACAAGGCAGCGACTCTGGTCTGCAATTGAGCTGCCTCCGCCGCTACCCCACGGCAGATTTCCAACTCCTCTTATTTTGATTTAAGGAGAGTCTCTAGCTCAATGCTCTGAGCCAAAGCAGCCATCAGTTGCTCCTCTACCTTCTCCAACTCAGCCACCCTCCGTTTGAACTGAGCCTCTGATTGTTCAAGGCCCTCACGGAACACTCAAAACTGAGGGTCCTGTTTGAACACATCTGCCAATGCCTGATGCTTGGCATGGCATTGTTTGTACTTTTTTGCCATTTTATTAAAGGTGCCCGCCTTCCTTTGCTCTCGCCGCCTCCTCTCCACCTCTAAAATAAGATTCTAATAAGGAAAGGAAAAAGAATAAATACAAGTCAGTACATACCAAAGATATCCTCACGGCCACAAAAGAAAAACTGAAAGCTACATACAAGGCTGCGCCAGCGACCCTTAAGGACAGATCCTTGTCATTAACGCCCTTCAGCATCTCACGCTCTGCGTCTGAACATAGCAGGTTCATCTACGATGTGACCTACTTGCTACTCTCTAGTACATTATACCCTCTCGGGATCAGAATTCGGTGGTTAGACCTACCCGCTATCATCTCCACGCGGGTTGGATCCCCCGTTACATCTCTAGGAGCAGCTTCAGGGCCCGTCCTCTCAATATCAACCCCGCTTCTCCAACTGTGGATGACGAACCGCCCTCTAGAACACGGGCTGAGCTGGTAATGGCGGCATTTATCCTCTGAGGAGCCAACCTCCCTGAATGGATGGCCTCTACCATGAAAACTGGCCTTGGCTCTTGATGGGGCTCGCTATTCCTCTCATCTTCAGTAGTTATCCCCTTACCCGTTATCAATTGCCGTCTTCTCCTTTCCTGTGGCTCATCACCGTCCGAAGTCTCCTCTACCAGCTGCGGAGGTGGTACCAAAGAAAGTGCTTCACGTGCGGATGCCCCCGCGTGCATAACCTCCAGTTGAGCAATCATAGGAACGCCATCATAGAACGAGCCGCACGGTATGTCTTCACCCTCAGATTCAGTCCTCGCTCTAGGAGAGGAAACAATGGTTGTTCTCTTTTGGGAGATGTTGCAACCTGTCAACGTGAGTGATCAGGCAAGAAAACCTTTAAAGTATCAAAATCGAAGACAAAGAGTTACTTAATGGGCCTTACTATTGACGAAATGCGGCCCATATACGAAATTCCTCAGCATAAGGTATCAATTTCTCTATCCATGATTTAATATCGTCTAGAAAGTCGTCTATGGGCTGGGGCGGAGAAGCCCTCACTACAAAAAAAGGGGGAAAGAGGAAGTCACATCGGCCAAACAGTTAAAACATTATATAACTAAGAATTCCATGTACAAAGATACTTACGTTCGGGGAACCCACTAGGGTTCGATACCAGGTGCTCTGTCTTGATGTAGAAGTACTTGTGCCAGAAGCCACGGTTGGCCTATCCGTCAGCCTTGACCACCAAACTCTTCGAACCCTGACTCTTCAGTTGTAATATGGTACCCCTCAGGTAATCAGTGCTGAATTGTTGTAAAATATGGTGGACAAAGATTTCACACTCAGCCATGTCCGCATACGTGCTCAAAATCCTACACACCTTCAAAGTGTAGGGAGTAACCTGTGCCGGGCATATGTCAAAAAAATGGCAAAGCTCCTCTGCTAAAGGATAAATCGGTACGCTATAGCCGATTAAGAACGGGTACTCATAAAAAGTACAGTATCCGGGTCTGTGCACGTTAGTGTAATCCGTTCCAGACGGAACCATTTCCACGTGGCTCAAAATATTATGCTTCGCTCGGAGATTGTCCAAATGCGGCTGCAGTAACTCACTATGTTCCCATGGGAGAGATGGATATCTCGTTTGAAAGTCCCATCGAATGTGCATTTCTTTTGGGAAGCACATTTTCCACAAAGAGGGAAACGAGAGCCTTTTATTCCTCCTCATCTTCGCCGCCAGGGGAAGGCGGAACCCTAGATGGGGCGGCATCCTTGCTCTTCTTACAACTTTGGCGTTTTACCATGATGTTTCGTTTAAGAAAGAAAGTGCTTATAGCGAGAAATAAGGCTTCAAAAAGATGGAAGACTCTCACACGAAAATATCATCTATCAGAGAGAAAGGTAATGAAGAAAGTAGAAAAATATTTTCCAAAGGGTTCGAAAGATGAATCATTTTGAACCTTTCTCTTATTTATAGGGTAAAGTTGTGCGGAAATCAAAAAGGCATGACCAAAATGGGTGCGGGAAACCAAAACGTCACATCACCTCCTGAACCACCTCGGGAATAAGAGTAATAATGATGCATACAGTGATGATGTCATCCTAAAAAGTAAGTCACTCGTCAACAAGTCAACAACGTTGGGTTAGTCACATTGTTCCTGTTACCGCCTGAGTACGAGGTCAAATTATCCAAAGACGAGGTTCACAATTCCGTCCATTGGAGACGCCCATCGAACGGCCTCTAAAGAACGGAAGGACCAACTGTATAGGGTCAAAATTGACCTAGACGTCTCTATATTGATGGGTACGTCCTTGACCATACGTCGACTAAAACGATGATATTACCTGGACGTGGTGACAAAGGCGACGTTACTTAAAGACTCAACGCCTTCACTTAGAGGATGTCACCTACTTTTGTACCTTTTTGATTATTTTGAGGAAGGTCTCTTGTTATATAAAGGAGACATTAACATTGTAATAGGGGATCATTATTATTCTCGAATAATACAACTATTCTCTCTCTATCTCTCTATCTTTGTCTATATCTCCAACGATCACTTCCCTCCTAAGTTGATATTATCTTTTTATCTTTCAGACCTAGAACAACAATAACATCCTTTTAATCTCTAGGTCATATTATATTTGATTACGATTTACCCTCGTTTATTTTTTATTATTTTTAAGCTTGCAAAGTGTATCAATAACTTTTGAGCCAAACACATGCAATAAAAAATTCAACACTAATAAAAAGAATTAGAAGGAAAAAGTGAAGGCAACAATGAAAAAAGAAAAACAGAAGCTGTATGGTGAACATCTACAAAATTAAAGCCTTGAAGTAATCATAAGTGCATCCAATTCCGAGACAATAAGAACTAAAAATAGTGAGAGAAGGTCTTACTTCTCTCTAAAAAACTCCTTTGATCCTTCATGGAACTAACTCCACTCCACAGCTATTCTACTACACAAATCCCTCCAAAGCCTCCAGACATAGGCCACTCAACACACCCAAACAATCCTATGGCTAATTCATCTAGCCCTTGTACTCATAATGACTACCCTATCCAATCAGATAATTGCTCATCTCCTGCTCCAATGGTGGAACAGCCAGCACCCCAAAGCTCATCCTACAAGCAAATTCTACTCGACTCTATAAGTAGTCAATTGAGTCAGCATCCCATGCAAATTAGTGAGGCTCAACCCAATCCATGCAGATGGATTTCCAATCAGAGCCCTTACCTTCTCCAACAGCTAAGCTACAAGATACAAGGAAGCCAATGATGACCTACAACTATCACTTTCAGAGGAAGATCTAAAGAGAATCTACCATCCATGGAGGTACTCTCTCATTGTCAAACTCATGGAAAAACGCATTCTTCACCAATACCTCAGTAAAAAGATTCCCAACTTTGGAAGTCGAATGAAAATTTTAATCTAATTGACCTAGGTGCATATTATTATATTGTAAAGTTTTCTAAGGAGGAAATATGTCCAAGACACTAAATAATGGTCCTTGGTTTATCAATGGCTTCCATCTCTCAGTCCAACGATGGGAACCCCACTTTGTAGCAAGCGATGCTAAGCAATTAAAGTCGGCAGTTTGGGTTCGTGTACCACAACTTCCAACAGAGTTTTATGACACTCAAATTCTAAGGAAAATTGGAAATGCAATTGGTAAACTTTTAAGGATTGATGCGTGTACCCCTTAACGTTGAAGTGGCCGTGGATAAGCCAGTAAAATCATTCGTCCATATTGGCAATTACAAGCAGATGGTACACTATGAGGGTGAAAACTTTCTTTGCACCCTCTGTGGAAAGTTAGGACATACTCACATGAAATGCATGCCTCCATCAATCTTCTTAAGCAGCACTAAACATATGCAGGATGCAACAACCAATCAACCAGAAGCTACCAACGAGTGGATCACAGTCTCGTTCGAAAAAAAGAAGAAAGCAGCAGGATCAAAGCTAACTCAGCAGGACAAGCCCAAACCTATAGGGAAAGACCTCTCCTTAATTGGTCCTAGTTCAGATAAGTACCACTCAACTACAGGTATGTCTGCAAAATCTTCTTCGATTGTACCCACTAAATTAATCTCAACAAATATTTTATCTAAAGTTCCAATTCCGAATCCCCTTATCAGTGATGAACAACTTAAGCAATTAGAGCCCATGGTTTTAGGCAAGAGGTTAGAGGGAAACCATTCTAGAACATCTACTAACCAATGCATGTCTACCATAAACAACAACGCTGGACAAGTGTCAAAGGCAAAGCATGCATTGGAACCTCTGTTCCAATCATTAGTGGAACATTCCAACTGTATAAGCAATGGGAATTACTCGACTGTCCCTATACAATCTTCCAAAGATCTCACTACCCCTCCATCTGAGGCTACCCCTAATATTGATCCCTTACACTTGGCATTGCATGCAAAGGACGTTTCAACCTCCACTGACCACCGGGTCTCCCCATCTATCTCTCCAAAAGATTTTATAAAAACTAACACGCCAGTTCTCATGCTTGATCACTCCAATTCAGAGAAATTTAGCCTCTCCACAAACCCTAGGATTACCTCTTCTCATAATCTATCCTCCTCAAATATAAATAATGCCACGACTCCCTCTAACATCAAAAATGAGGTTCAGATTAGTGCATATTCCTAGTCCAAGCAGGATCACTCACATGGAAAATCCGCCTCCACTTCCCAACCAACTCCAAGCACAACACCTCTTCTTCACATCACCACCACCACACCAGCACTATCATCGCAACTCTTGGCTGGAAGCAGGCCTCCTGGGACATGAAATAACATTCAATATCCAAATCAATGGCCAGGAGATGGTGATCATCATCCAAAACTCCAGGTACTTGGCACAAGTGATAGCAGAAGACATGCAGCTAGCCATGTCAAACTACACGAACCACATTTGGATAAACAATATTCTCCACCCCTTAGCCCCTCAATTGAGTCACACCCTAATTCAAGAAATGTGAATATTACCCCAACACCCAACCAGTTCATCAATCTCCCCCAGACTCTTCCATTCTTTCCATCGGAGGAGAGCATCTCAATCAATCCCATCTTCATGGCCAGGAGCAACCAAGTAACCCAGGGATCCCTCAGTCCAGCAAACCTAACTCCTGTCAACCCACCTCCACCCAATGTGCAAGCCAATGCTCCAGAACAAATTCCTCCACAACCTCCAGTAGAGGAAGAAGAAGAACCCCATCCACAAGGTACTCAGCCGAGTGTAGAGTTCTTAAGCCTAAACGAGGTAAAAATCTTACTCTTCCCGAAATTATGGAGCAAGAAATACATCTTCAGCTGCCCGAGCACCATGTACAAATACTCAATACATGTACACCCTCCTCAATATCCCACCACAGGAAAACACGCAGTAATACTGGTACCATCGAGGAGGGGGAGTCATACTTCAGTAGAAAGGGACAACACAGTGACTCAACCTCACCTCCCCCCAATGAATAGAGCAACTAAAATTAACTTCTGGAACTTTAGGGTGCTAACAATGACGACTTTCGTAGAAGCTTTAGAGAGCTCCTTGATACCCATAGACCATGTTTGGTTGCCCTTCTTGAGACAAGAATGCATATGCATGCTTCACTCTTATAGGAGTTTAATTTCTCCGAGCTTATAGAAGTCCCTGCAGAGGGACAATCGGGGGGAATGGCTGTACTCTATAACCATGATATCATTACAGTGGATCACTTCACTCGTACTGGCCAAGAGATTCATGCTCTCCTTCAGGTATGTCCCTTTAATTTTTCATGGCATTTTTTATCAGTATATGCTAGCACTCATTCTTCCATTAGGGATGTTATGTGGGAGAACCTCCTCCAACTGTCCAAGACTTATAATGGCCCTTGGATGATAGGTGGTGATTTAAATGACATTATAAACTCTGATGAAAAAATTGGAGGTCGTCCCTTAAAATCTAAAAAAGCCTCAACCATTAGCAATAATATTGACCCGTGCAGATTAATAGACCTAGGTTTTAAGGGTAGTAAGTTTACTTGGTCTAATCACAGGAAAAAAAAGGTCTAATTATGGAAAGACTAGATCGCCTTCTTGCTAATGAGGAATGGTTGGAAAAATTTCCTAAATCTAGCATTATCCACCTCCCAAAGACCCATTCCGACCATAAACCTATCCTAGTTAAGCTTAATAATATTAATCATAGTTCTGGGGGGTATTTTTCGTTTAGAAAATATTTGGTGCAACCACCCAAGTTTTGTTAATATAGTCCAAAATGTATGGAGAAACAAGGATCTATTACCTGTTATTAACTCCTTCACTGATTTTGTAAAGAATTGGGGTCGAGACCAATTTGGTAGCATTTTTAAAGAAAAAAGGTCTCTCCTAGCAAGGATTAACGGAATTCAAAACTCTCCAAACTATGGCACTAGTAACTTCCTCAACAATTTGGAACGCTCCCTGGTAACCAAGTATAATAATATCCTCAAACTTGAGGAAGATTATTGGAAACTAAGGGCTAGGGTCAATTGTTTAAATGAGGGAGATGCTAATACAAAATTCTTCCAAATTAGTGCCACCAATAGAAAGAGATAAAATCATATAAATTTCTTCATGAATAAAGACAGCAAGTGGTTGGACAACCATAGTGCTATTATTAACTATGTGTTAGAGTATTTTGTGGACTTATTTAAAGCAAATCACACCCTTTCTGAGGGCCTTAGTCCGCTAAACTCCCACACTAGTTATCATAAGATTGACCTCTCTCCATTAGATAGACCTCTTCTTGATAGTGAAATTAATAGTGGTATATTTACATTTAAACCCTTTAAGTCCCCCGGGCCGGATGGGTTACATCCTTTCTTTTACCATAAGTATTGGAGTATCATAGGAAATTCTGTAAAAGTCTTTTGCCATAAAGTGTTCAAACAACACATGGTCCCTAGTGATATTAACACTACTTATATTTGCCTTATCCCTAAATTCCCCAATGCTAATAACATTAGTAATTTTAGACCTATTAGTCTTTGTAATACCATCTATAAGCCATTACAAAAATCATCGCAAATAGAATTAAGCCCTACCGCCAAAGGATCATCAGCCCCGTCCAAACCAGTTTCATAAAAAATAGAAGGGCTAGTGACAATGCTATTATTATCCAGGAGCGTATTAACTCTTTTAAAAGAACCAAAGACAAAGTTGGCTCATTCATCATCAAAAGCGACCTTGAAAAAGCTTTTGATAAGCTTGAAAGGTCGTTTATCTACAAGACTCTTGTTTACTTTAAATTTCCTCCAAACATTATCAAACTTATAATGTCTTGCATTACTACCCCAACTACCTCCATCCTTGTAAATGGAACAAAATCTACTTTTTTCCAACCTAGTAGAGGAATTAGGCAAGGGGACCCTATGTCCCCGTACATTTTTATCCTTTGTATGGAAATGTTGTCTAATTATATAAACCACTTAGTTGATATTAAGAAATGGGACACTGTCTTATTAGGAAAAGAATCCCCCCCCCCTCTCTCGTTTGTTTTTTGCGGACGACTTGGTATTAATAGGAAAGGCTAACACCAAAACTTGTTCCTCCATCAAGACTGCCCTAAATCGCTTTTGCAAGCACTCGGGGCAATCTATTAATTTATCGAAATCTAGGATTATTTTCTCCTTAAACTGTAGTAAATCTAGTAGAACTAATCTTAATACTTCCCTAGGTTTAAAAGAATGTAATAACTTTAGGAAATATCTTGGCTTCCCTGTCCTTAAGAATGCTCCTAAGCATAGGGATTTCCAGTTTATAATTGATCAAATAAGGAACCGGTTAGCTAACTGGAAATATAACAATCTAAACCTAGTAGGAAGAGCTAACCTAATCTCTTCTACCTTAGCCAGCATTCCAGCCCACTACATGCAATTTACCCTTCTCCCATCCAAAACCCTAAAGACAATAGACAAAATTCAAAGGAACTTTTTTTGGGGTACTACTGATCATAAAAGAAAGCTACATTTGGTCAATTGGACTTATTCTATGCTGCTAAGAAGGAAGGTGGCCTGGGGCTTAGGAAAGCCCGTCATAAAAATCTTACTCTCTTAGCTAGCCTCGTTTGGAGACTAGCCAATAACACCACCAATCTTTGGGCTATGAATCTAATCAAGAAATATAGCCACGAACCTGTTAAAAAGGGTTCCTTTATTTGGAAAAGTCTCATAAAGGGTGGGAGATTTGTCAAAAATGGTCCCTTTGGTCAATCCATAATGTCTCTACTCTAAATCTGTGGGAAACTAATTGGATTACTAACTCCGGAAACCTTAGGAGTCAAGTGGTAGGTCCTCTAACCAAGATAGAAAATTCCCTTAGAATATGTGATGTTAGGATAGGTAATGTTTCGGATTTCTCAAAACTATATTTAGACATTCCAAAATACACCTTGGATAATATTCACTCTACTTTTATCTCTAGTAAATGCCCGGCTAATGGAATGTCATGGGACATGAACTCAAGCGGGATTTTCACAACCAAATCTTGTTACAGGCTGATAGATAGGTCTAATAATCACCCAGTTAAGGGTCTAGGACCTTCAATTCCCTAATAAAATTAAATATTTTCTGTGGCTTTGTAACCTTAATAAACTTCCGTGTAGAAAATTCCTCTTATCCATAGGTATGAATATAGATGACCAATGTACTATTTATCATCATGAAACTGAATGCCTTAGCCACATTTTTCTTACGTGCCCTAATGCCAGTAACATTTGGCAAAATTTGGGAATTAATACTGGTGGCATTGACCACAAGAGTAATAATTGGTTAACTTGGCTAAAATCTAGTAACCCCATAATCCCCTCTAAATTCCTCTATTGGAATACTTTATTCCCTTTTGTCATGTGGAATATATGGATCACTAGAAATTCCAATAATATCAATAATACTTGCCTTACCAATTCACCTACGGAAAATTATAGACCAAGCTATTGAGTACTCTCTTCTAACTAAAAGAGAATCTAATTGGGATAAAGATATTAAACTAAACATATCTTGGGTAAAACCTCCTGCTCATTGGTACAAGCTAAATATAGATGGGGCTTTTAATTCCTTAACCAAAACAGGAGGTATTGGAGGGGTAATAAGGAATGATCATGGCGATTGGCTAATAGGATTTGGCTTAAAATTTTATGCTAAAAGTCCGATTCATTCAGAGATTATGGCCCTATACAAAGGGTTAACCATAGCAAAGGAAAGGAACTTGCTTCCTCTAATAATAGAAACGGATGCCTCCCAGGTAATTTCTTTCATGATTGAAGACTGTAAAACTTATAATTCCATCGTTAATTGTGCAGGTCACTTATGGAGCAAATGGACACCGTGGAACTCCAACACATATTCAGGCAGGGGAATGAAGTTGCTCACTTGTTGGCTAAGCATGCTGTGGAGAACTTAGTGATAAATAAATTACAATTCTGGCTATTTCTCCCACCCTTTGTCTTGTCATGGATGCTGGCAAATAAAGGAGGGACTAAGTCTGTAAAAGCTATTTCTCTTAAGTACTGTAGTTTTCTAGCTTCTATTGGTAACTTACATGTTATGCATGTGTTACCTCGTAGTAATGATCTTCAAGATCATCTATGTTGTTTGTTTAAATGTTCTAGTAATGAATAAATAAATGTCGGTTATGTTAAAAAAAAAAGTGCGTCCAATTTCACAATACTTCCCAACTTTCAAACTTGAGAGCAGCTCTGCATCGTTCTTATGTTTATTTGTCCTTATCCTATGGAATTTTTACCCATGTACATAAACTCCTCAAATTTGAGAGCAGATCGTCAATAGATCACATGGAATAATTGTTAGCAATGTGTTGTTTATATACATGTTCTAAGGTGATGGAAATTTTCTTGGTATACAGGAATTTTTTTTATAAGTAATAGTCAATTTCTATTTGACTAGGAAGGCAAATATGAAAAAAGAATTATTAGCTCCTGAGATGGTCTTGAGTTGGAATTAGTACCATATTATGTGTGTGGTTCAAATAAAGAGAGATCAATTTCATGCCAATATGGAGTCATGCAGCCACACCCATATTTACTTGGTTTTGATCTAATATCCTTCTTCGGGTACTCCTAGTTCACTAAGGACATGGAACCTAACCTTCCTTCACATGTAGTTGAAGTTAAAGACGTACTCAAAAATTGATAACGTTCTGAGGGAAAGATATCTACTCCACGAAATGATTCAATTAAAATTACTTTGAGACCTTTGAACAATCTCAAGTGCAAACTTGGAGTTATTTTGCAAGGCACGTGCAAAGGACTTTAAGTATATCACGGATTCATAACAACTCTTACTGCGTAATTTGGGTGAGCATCAATAGTATCATTCAAGTCTAGTATTTGATTAATGATTAAGAGATCTTTACGGAAAAAATAGTTCTGCAATTTACGGAGAAGAAAATTACATTGTCTTCATTGGTACTTCAAGTATCGCCGGCAAGTCTACCCCGGACAAACCTTGAAGTAGGGGGTATTTAGAGATAATTAAAATTTTATTAAATTTATATCCATAAAATATTACAAAAAATAGCCTATTTGCGGAGGGTATTTTCACGTTTTGCGGCTGTCAGCAACTCCCATTCTTTGATAGTGTAGCGATCTTTAAAAACCCAACTGTAAGGTTCGCCGCTACCATTTTGCGGCAGTTTTTTATAGCCCGCCGTAATCGTTTAATGGAGGTTATTTTTGTTATCGCATGTCCGTGTTCAAAGCAACGAGAAACTGGAAACCAGTAAGAAGAAGAGACACAAACAGAACGTATGTAACGTTAAAAAAAAAAATTCACAGAAATGAAGAAATCCGAGACCACAGAATTCACTGTGTGTCCTTAAGGAATTTAACCCCCTCACTGTACCCGAGGTTGTGGATTATTTCCTCCCAGGATATAACGGATATACCTGTCGTAGGAGTGGCGGTACCTCAAACGCCTACGACTTCGACGAACTCAAATTCGGGAACGGAATCACACTATGACTCGATAGGTTTCAGTTTGCAGAAAAGAATGCAGAATTTTTAATGCTTCCAGTATACGAAAATGAGGCATTGCCTCAGTATATATAGCCTCGAATTGTGACTGTTCGGAAAGGCTTGGTGCCTGTTCGGGAAAGGCCATGCCTTTTCCTGAAAAATAAGAACGTTGGGAAGTTTACAGTTAACAAATTAATATTTTTTTCCCGCGGGAATTAAAATTAATTTCAGAAAATGAAGATTGAATTTTAAATAAATTTGGTCCAAAAAGATTATCAATCAATCAGATCATTTGACCAAATCCAAATCCAAATCCAAATCCAAATCCAAATCCAAATCCAAATCCAAATCCAAAGCCAAAGCCAAAGCCGAAGCCGAGCCGAGCGACGACGACGGCGCGAGGGGAGTCCCTCTTCTTAACCCTTTAAGAGCTAGAAGAAGTGCTTTCTAATATAAGCACATAACTTTCCCTTTCTACCACCAATGTGGTACAAAGCTCCTTTTCAAAGGAACTTTGCTTTGAAACTTCATTTTCCTTCTATTGTCTTCTTCCCTCCATTTCTCATTCACACCAACTTAGCTAGCTTTAATCATTAACTAGCTTTAACAATCCCCCACATGAATGGGGAATGGCTATATGATGAAAAACATGCATGAAAAAAAAAACTGTGTGATTCGTAAGCAAGGATTAATTGCATCTGGATAAGTAGATTTCTCTTTGAACTTTCCGTAGTGAGCATATGTCGGATATACTCGGTCAATCGGTAGATTTGATATCTTTGAACCGTCGAGCTTTGGTGTATACCTAGACAACCACATGTCACACAATTAACCCTTTAACCGTTTTTGGTTCTCATTGTTTTGTTCGTTTCAGCCATGAACACTTCCTGGTTCATAAGTGCGTAGAGAGCTGGCCTTACAGAGTTCTCCTTGAAGCGGCTTACACTTCACACTTACATAGGTGATTCCTAAATGTGTCATCCCGTAGATACACTATTTGATATACCCCGTATCAAACTTAGAAACCATTAAAAAACCTTAATGCTTTATCCTGGTACTGAACATTGTCTCATCACGAGAATGGACCAAAAAGTTATTGTGACAATGTTGAACCGTCATCAATGACTTTGTTTGATCTCTTTGAACCTAGATCTTGGGATCTCATGTATTCTAGGTAGAGTTACCGCCACGATGACTTGTCCTCGGCCATAGTCCCATTCCCCTCGATGATCTTTCAACCACTTCTCTAGTTAGGCCTTTAGTTAGTGGATCCGACACATTATCTCTTGACTTAACATAGTCAATTGTGATAATTCCACTAGAGAGTAGTTGTCTAACGGTATTATGTCTTCGTCGTATGTGACGAGACTTTCCGTTGTACATAACGCTCCCGGCTCTTCCTATTGCCGCTTGGCTATCGCAATGTATGCATATAGGAGCCAACGGTTTGGGCCAAAATGGAATATCTTCTAAGAAATTCCGGAGCCATTCAGCTTCTTCACCGGCTTTGTCTAGAGCTATGAACTCAGATTCCATTGTAGAGCGGGCGATACATGTCTGTTTGGATGACTTCCAAGACACTGCTCCTCCACCTATAGTAAAAACGTATCCACTTGTGGATTTAGTTTCAGTTGAACCGGTGATCCAATTTGCATCACTGTATCCTTCAATAACTGCAGGATACCTGTTATAATGCAAAACAAAGTTTTGAGTATGTTTCAAATATCCCAAAACTCGTTTCATTGCCAGCCAATGATTTTGGTCGGGATTACTCGTGTAGCGACTTAGTTTACTTATAGCACACGCAATATCAGGTCGCGTACAGTTCATAATATACATCAAACTTCCCAACACTCTGGCATAATCCAATTGAGAATGACTTTCACCTTTATTCTTTGCAAGAGCAAGGTTCATATCAATTGGCGTCTTTGCAACTTTAAAGTCCAAATACTTGAACTTTTCAAGTACTTTTTCAATATAATGAGATTGAGATAATGCTAGACCTTGAGGAGTCTTATGGATTTTAATTCCCAGAATTAAATCGGCAACTCCTAAGTCTTTCATATCAAACTTACTAGCAAGCATGCGCTTAGTAGCATTTATGTTAGCAATGTTGTTACTCATTATTAACATATCATCCACGTATAAACAAACAATGACGACGTGGTTCGGAGTGTTCTTAATGTAGACACATTTATCACATTCATTTATCTTGAATCCATTTGACAGCATCGTATGGTCAAATTTTGCATGCCACTGTTTTGGTGCTTGTTTTAGTCCATAAAGAGACTTAACAAGTCTACATACCTTCTTCTCTTTCCCTGGAACTACAAACCCTTCGGGTTGTTCCATGTAAATTTCTTCCTCCAACTCTCCATTTAAGAAGGCTGTTTTCACATCCATTTGATGGATTTCAAGACCGTATACGGCGGCTAATGCTACTAACACCCGAATAGATGTAATCCTCGTTACCGGCGAGTATGTATCAAAGTAATCAAGACCTTCTCGTTGTCTAAACCCTTTAACAACTAGTCTTGCCTTATATTTTTCAATAGTGCCATCAGCTTTCATTTTCCGCTTGAAAATCCATTTGGAACCTAAAGGTTTATTCCCTGGAGGAAGATCAACCAATTCCCAAGTATGGTTGTTCAATATGGATTCTATCTCACTATTGATTGCCTCTTTCCAAAATTGAGCTTCCGATGAAGACGTAGCTTCGTTGAACGTTCGAGGCTCATTTTCCAACAAAAATGTTAAAAATTCTGGTCCAAAGGAAGTAGTCGTCCTTTGACGTTTGCTACGTCTTGGATTTTCCTCATCAGGAATGTTTTCCTTTATTTCTTCCCGAGGTCGTTTAGATTCTTTGCTAGACGACGCACATTCCTTTTTATACGGATATATGGTTTCAAAGAAGTCAGCATTATCTGATTCAATTACCGTATTCACCTGAATGTCGGGATTTTCTGATTTGTGAACCAGAAATCTATATGCCTTACTATTTGTGGCATATCCTAAGAAAACACAATCAACGGTTTTAGGTCCTATTTTTACCCTTTTGGGTTTAGGAACTTGCACCTTGGCCAAACACCCCCACACTTTGAAGTATTCCAAATTGGGCTTCCTTCCTTTCCACTTTTCGTATGGAATAGATTTTATTTTGCTATGGGGCACTCGATTGAGTATTCGGCTAGCTGTTAGAATGGCTTCCCCCCACAAGTTCTGGGGTAAACCAGAACTTATTAACAGGGCATTCATCATTTCTTTCAGTGTTCTATTTTTTCTTTCCGCAATTCCGTTTGATTGTGGCGAGTAAGGAGCAGTTGTTTGATGAATAATGCCATATTCCAAACATATTTGTTCAAAAGGAGATTCATATTCACCGCCCCTATCACTCCTTATCAT
This sequence comes from Nicotiana benthamiana, assembly GCA_034376525.1. NCBI lineage: Eukaryota > Viridiplantae > Streptophyta > Magnoliopsida > Solanales > Solanaceae > Nicotiana > Nicotiana benthamiana. The sequence goes on along the minus strand of CM067339.1, from coordinate 40,265,303 downwards.
TTTAATCTTTTTGTTAAGTTGAGTCTCAACTTCAGTTTTGTATTGCCTGAACGCTTCAATTGCTTCATCTTTACTATTAAGTAAATAAACGTAGCAATACCGCGTACTATCGTCAATAAAAGTTATGAAATACTTCTTTCCACCGCGAGATGGAATTGACTTCATGTCACAAATATCTGTATGGATTAAGTCTAAAGGACTTGAATTCCTTTCAACTGACTTATAAGGATGTTTAGCATACTTAGATTCAACACAGATTTGACATTTTGATTGATTGCATTCAAACTTAGGCAATACTTCCAAACTAATCATTTTTCGCAAGGTTCTATAATTGACATGTCCTAAACGTGAATGCCATAAATCATTTGACTCAAGCAAGTAAGACGAAGCAGAAACTTTATTATTATTAGCAACAACCATTACATTCAGTTTGAAAAGGCCCTCTGTGAGGTAGCCTTTTCCTATGTACATTTCGTTCTTACTTATTACAACCTTGTCAGAAACATAAACACATTTAAAACCGTTCTTCACTAGAAGTCCGGTAGATACAAGATTTTTCCTAATTTCAGGAACATGACAGACGTTGTTGAGAGTCACCACCTTGCCAGAGGTCATCTTCAGCAGTATCTTTCCATAACCTTCAATCTTGGCCGTTGCAAAATTTCCCATATATATTGTTTCGTCGGGCCCGACGGGAGCATATGAAGCAAAGGCTTCTCTAACAGCACAAATGTGGCGAGTGGCGCCAGAGTCAATCCACCACTCTTTCGGACTTCCCACTAGGTTGCACTCGGACAACATAGCGCACAAGTCATCAACCTCCTCGTTTGTTTCAACCATATTAGCCTGACCCTTCTTCTTTTCCTTTTTCGGAGCACGACAGTCTGCAGCTTTGTGTCCGATTTTTCCACAATTATGGCAGTTTCCCTTGAATTTCTTCTTGTTGGGATAGTTCCTTGGTCCCGATGCCTTTTTCCTCTTTTTCATATTAGTTGGGGCAGTTTCAACTATGTGTGCTCCCCCTATGGTTGATCTCCCATTTGCCTTTTTCTCCGCTGCCTTGTTATCTTCCTCGATTCTCAACCGAACGATGAGATCTTCCAATGTCATCTCCTTTCGCTTATGTTTCAAGTAATTTTTGAAGTCCTTCCATGAAGGAGGCAACTTCTCTATCACTGCCGCAACTTGAAACGCCCCACTAATCACCAAACCTACAACAAACAACATGTAAGTGACGGGGCACTGAATACTTTTGACAAAGGCATTAATTAAATTTATACCTTCAGCGAGGAGATCATGGATGATAACCTGCAACTCTTGAACTTGAGTGACAACAGACTTGCCATCTACCATTTTGTAGTCCAAAAACTTGGCAGCGATAAACTTCTTTAAGCCAGCATCTTCTGTTCTATATTTCTTTTCCAACGCATCCCATAGTTCTTTTGATGTTCCCACATTACTATAGACGTTGTAAAGATCATCCTCCAGTCCGCTAAGAATGTAATTCTTGCACAAAAAATCTGAGTGCTTCCACGCCTCAATTACAACAAATCGTTCATTTTCAGGTGTTGATTCCGGCGGAACCGGAATATCCTCCTTAATAAACTTTTGAAGGCTTAAAGTAGTTAGATAGAAGAACATCTTTTGTTGCCATCGTTTGAAATCAATCCCGGTGAATTTTCCGGGCTTCTCTGCCGGAGCCGGTGCTGGTGCAGTACGACTGGAGGACGCAGCATTGCTCGTAGAACCAACCACGGGGGCTGGTGTGGCAGTAACTGTAGCAGTAGCATTCAAATTTGGAGTTTGGTCTCCCATTTCTGTCGTAGGAAATAACAGAACACTTTAATAATCGGTGAAGATTTTATTTCTTCAAACCGAATCAAATTTACACAAACAGAATTAAAACAAACTTCAAATAGAATGTAATATACTGTATGTAGTATACTTGATGAAGTTTTTATATCTTCAAATCAAGTACCCAAATGAGTAGAAAGTTCTGAAAACTTTAATCTCAACCGGAGTAGAAAATCCGAAGATTTAGTCTCCAAACAACATACAAGTTCGTTACATGCAAACAACAAAATTACAAGTTTCTTTTATTTTCTGGACAGTCACAATTTTATGTTAGGAAAAACTGTATGTATCGTTCTGTAACGTTTTAATCAACAGCAGATGAACACGGAAATAATAAAATTAAATTCCTTAAGCTTGTTATCGCATGTCCGTGTTCAAAGCAACGAGAAACTGGAAACCAGTAAGAAGAAGAGACACAAACAGAACGTATGTAACGTTAAAAAAAAAAAAATTCACAGAAATGAAGAAATCCGAGACCACAGAATTCACTGTGTGTCCTTAAGGAATTTAACCCCCTCACTGTACCCGAGGTTGTGGATTATTTCCTCCCAGGATATAACGGATATACCTGTCGTAGGAGTGGCGGTACCTCAAACGCCTACGACTTCGACGAACTCAAATTCGGGAACGGAATCACACTATGACTCGATAGGTTTCAGTTTGCAGAAAAGAATGCAGAATTTTTAATGCTTCCAGTATACGAAAATGAGGCATTGCCTCAGTATATATAGCCTAGAATTGTAAATTAATATTTTTTCCCCGCGGGAATTAAAATTAATTTCAGAAAATGAAGATTGAATTTTAAATAAATTTGGTCCAAAAAGATTATCAATCAAATCATTTGACCGAAGCCGAAGCCGAAGCCGAAGCCGAAGCCGAGCCGAGCGACGACGACGGCGCGAGGGGAGTCCCTCTTCTTAACCCTTTAAGAGCTAGAAGAAGTGCTTTCTAATATAAGCACATAACTTTCCCTTTCTACCACCAATGTGGTACAAAGCTCCTTTTCAAAGGAACTTTGCTTTGAAACTTCATTTTCCTTCTATTGTCTTCTTCCCTCCATTTCTCATTCACACCAACTTAGCTAGCTTTAATCATTAACTAGCTTTAACAATTTTCCGACGGTTTAACCCCCACAAATTAAGACTTTATCAATGCACAACTTGGAAAAAATATTCAACGAAGGTTGATACCGCCACAAAATAATTATTTTGTGGCGGTATCAACCAACACAATATATCTTTAAAATATGGCTAATTCTATTTTGCAGCAGCATTAACCCCTCAATTTGTTTATTTAATAGCATAAAATACGCAATTTTATGCTTCTAATATAACAGACGAAGAGCCGAAACTCAATAAAAATATCAAAGACAACCAAATTTGTTCTAGCAATTGAACTGCATACGATGTATTGTCAAGTTTCAGAAAGCAGGAAAATCATTCTCGATAAGCTAAAGTGATCAGTTCAATTTGGTATCTCGACATTCTTATCTTTATGCCTTTCGGCTCTGTTGTTAAAAAAATAATCATGTAGCTAGTAAATAAACAAGACAGTACCCTCATTACTATTAGACCTAGCTATAAAACAAAGGAGAATCATCCAACAATATTTCACCAGTTCATCCAAAAAATACACATTCTTGAATAGATAGCGCCAATTTGATTCTATAATATACACATATTAAATCATAAGCAGTTGGCAGATAGTATTCACTGCTAGAAATTCGGGAAAAAGCAACCAATTTTGGTTGCTTTTTGGTTAACTAGCCACCGAAAAGCGACCAAAGTAACCTGGTAGCTATATTGATGGTCCCTTTTATTTAGGGACTAAAGTTGGTTGCTAATTAGCGACCAACTTTGATCTCTACTCTAAATGAACCAATTTTTCCGGATGTTGACTATAGAGACCAACTTTGGTCTCTATATTAGCAAAAAAAAATTTAATGATTAGCGACCAAATTTGGTTTTTTTTAGAAATCAGGGAAAATAGCGACCAATATTGGTCGCTTTTCTCCAGAAAATATTTTTTTTTACTTGAAAAGCGACCAAATAGAGACCAACTTTGGTCGCTTTTCTGTGTATTATCTTGCTAGAAACGGCCTGTTTCTGCAGCTACATCACCTGCCAGTCATGCCAATTTCCTAAATAGGTATTTTATGCTAACAACAACAACAATAAAAAGCAATTAAAAGCAACAAAAAATAAACTTCAATAGAACTAATACATTAAGCTAACAAAATTAAGTTAATGCTTATTACAAGTCCATTCGAACTAAAGAGAACTAACACAATACTAAATTGGTATGTAAATTAGTTCTAACACAATAGAACTAACACAATGTAAATTAGTTCTAACATAATAGTAAATTAGTTCTAACACATTAGAACTAACACAATAGTGTATAAAGTACTGAAGGAGTGTTCTTTCAGCATCCTCGTCTGAAAGTTGGATTGCCTCGCTCGGTTCATTAGGTGGATGGCTGCGTATGAGTTCCCCCACGTCAGCTGTGAAGCAAATATTAAAGCAAATCAAAATATTTAATGAAAAGTAAAAAACATTCATGTATGAAGTCGAGGCTCGACCCTCCTTTCTGAATCTGTCTCTTTCTTCTTCTTTACAATATGAGTTTCATTGAATAGCTCATCTTGCTTCATTGGCATCATAAAGTTGTCTGGTGGCTTTGGTGATTATCCTCGTGCTCAGGATGAACTTTGATACAGAGAATAACTTGGATACGGTACATGACGGAGTGTGTCTTTGATCAATTGTTTATCTCATTAGCTACAATGATAATAAGAAGGCAACGACATGTGTTTCGAAAAATTGATGGTGTAGGTAGGATTTAACATTTCCTAAGTAGATAAAAGAGGTTATAGAGAAATTCTCTACTTCACTTTCCAAGGCGAAAAGAAGTTTGATTGATAGTGACAATGTTGATGAAGACGGAATATTTCCCGTAAGTCGTGTCAATTTCTATAAAGCGGGGATCATAAGACTTCATGATGACAAAGATTATAGGAAGATTTGTTCTAAATTTTCTTTCAAGTCTAATACAACAAGTTTAATATGATAATTGTGATATTTCTTCGAATTCAAACACTTATTTGACCGACAAAAGCATGGAAATGCTCTTAAAAGGATTCAGAGACTGATTTGACAGACAAAAGTATAAAAATGCTCTTAAAACTTTTTTTAATACCCTCCCCATACCCCACTAAGCGGGATTATACTGGGTTGTTGTTGTTGTTGTTCCATACTTTTGTCGGTCAAATCAGTGCCTGAATCCGAAGAAATATCACAATTATTACATTAAACTTGTTGGATCAGACTTGAAAGAAAATTTAGAACAAAACTTCCTATAATCTCTGTCATCATAGCGTCTTACGATCCCCGCTTTATAGGAACTGACACGACCTACGGAAAATATTCCGTCTTCATCAATCTTGTCACTCTCAATCAAACTTCTTTTCCCGATGGAAAATGAAGTACAGAATTACTCTATAAGCTCTTCTTTTATCTACTTAGGAAATACTAAATTCCTACCTACACCATCACTATTTGAACACATGCCATTGCCTTCTCATCATCATTGTCGCTAATGAGAGTAATAATAAAAGGCACATTCTGTCAGATACTTTATCTTAGTTATTCTTGGTGGAAGTTTCATTACATGTCTAATAACGTCATCAACCTCTTCGTGGTACTCTTAATCGGATGAGCTTGGATATGGAGAATAACTTGGATACAGTACCTGATAGGGTGTGTCTTTGATCAATTGTTGATCTCATTAGCTACAATGATAATGAGAAGCAAACGACATGTGTTTCAAAAAAGTGATGGTGAAGGTAGGATTTAACATTTCCTAAGTAGATAACAGAGGTTATAGAGTAATTCTCTACTTCATTTTCCTAGAGGGAAAAAAATTTAATTGATAGCGACAAAGTTGATAAAGATGGAATATTTTCTGTCGGTCGTGGCAGTTCCCATAAAACGTGGATCATAAAACTCTATGATGACAAAGATTATAGGAAATTTTGTACTCTACTTTCTTCCAAGTTTAATAAATACAAGCTTAATGTGATCTTGGTTATAGTTCGTCAGATTCAGATGATGATTAGACGGACTGAAGTATAGAAATTTTGATTAAAAAAAATTAGAGGTAAAAACATTCAACGTCTATTTCTTTTTATCAAAATTTCCATACTCCTGTCCGTCAAATCATCCTCTGTATCCGACAAACTATCGCGAATATCACATTAAGCTTGTATTTATTAACCTTGAAAGAAAGTCGAGTACAAAGCTTCCTAAAATATTTGTCATCAAACAGTCTTATGATCTCCTTTTTATGGGAACCGTCATGACCGACGGAACACATTCCGTCTATATCAACCTCGTCACTCTCAATTAAACTTATTTTCCTCATGAAAAATGAAGGAGAGAATTACTCTATAAGCTCTTCTTTTATCTACTTATGAAATACTAAATTCATACCTACACCATCACTTAGTGCAACACATGCTATTGCCTTCTCATCATCAATGTCGCTAATTAGAACAACAATTACATGCATATTCTGCCAGGTACTTTATCTTAGTTATTCTTGGAGGAAGTTCCATTGCATGTCTAATAGGTCATCAACCTCTTCTAACCGTTTACCTCCTGCAATATAAAATTTCAAAACATAAACCAAAATTTCAATGCATATCCTAAAGGTTCAACTCATTGTTAAATGCTTCAATTTTTATCCTAAAGCTTCAACTCATACCTAAAAGGCTCAAGGTTCAATTTATACGGTTCAAGGTTCAATTTATATCCTAAAAGTTATATTCATATCCCACGAGTTTAAACTTAAACTAAAAAGTTCAATTTATATCCTAAAGCTTCAACTCATACCTAAAAGGCTCAAGTCATATCCTAAAAGTTCAAGTCATATCCTAAAAGCTTCAAGTCGTATCCTAAAATTTCTATTTATAACAAAAGCTTCAAGACAATACAAAGATTCAAGGTTCAATTTGTATCCTAAAAGTTATATTCATATCCTACGAGTTTAAACTTAAACTAAAAAGTTCAATTTATATCCTAAAGCTTCAACTCATACCTAAAAGGCTCAAGTCATATCCTAAAAGTTCAAGTCATATCCTAAAAGCTTCAAGTCATATCCTAAAATTTCTATTTATAACTAAAGCTTCAAGACAATACAAAGATTCAAGGTTCAATTTATATCCTAAAAGTTATATTCATATCCTACGAGTTTAAACTTAAACTAAAAAGTTCAACTTATATCCTAAAGCTTCAACTCATACCTAAAAGGCTCAAGTCATATCCTAAAAGTTCAAGTCATATCCTAAACGCTTCAAGTCATATCCTAAAATTTCTATTTATAACTAAAGCTTCAAGACAATACAAAGATTCAAGGTTCAATTTATATCCTAGAAGTTATATTCATATCCTACGAGTTTATACTTAAACTAAAAGTTAAATTATATCCTAAAGCTTCAACTCATACCTAAAAGGCTCAAGTCATATCCTAAAAGTTCAAGTCATATCCTAAAAGCTTCAAGTCATATCCTAAAATTTCTATTTATAACTAAAGCTTCAAGACAATACAAAGATTCAAGGTTCAATTTATATCCTAAAAGTTATATTCATATCCTTCGAGTTTAAACTTAAACTAAAAAGTTTAATTTATATCCTAAAAGCTTCAACTCATACCTAAAAGGTTCAATTCATATCCACAAAAGTTCAAGTCATATCCTAAAGGTTCAATTTATATCCTAATATATATCATGTGTCTATATTAAATATCCAAATATACTATCATGTGTCTATATTATTTTTATCTACCTATAAACAAATCAATATTAAACTAAAAGTTCAATTTATACCCTAATATATATCTACCTATGAATCAAGTCTTTGACATTAAATTAGTATCTATCTCTTACTAAAATATTGAAGGAGAAATACTCAAGAAAGCCTAGCCTAAATATATTTAACCCACACCCTAAACCCTAGATTTCTATAAAATATTAAATAATGATAATACAATCTAAACCCTAGGTTTGTATAAAATATAATGTTAAATAATCAATTGAAACACTAATTCTAGGTTGAAACAATAATCAATTAAACACTAATTTAAGACCTAGGTTTTTAATTCTAACCTTAAATTTTTAGGAGGTGATGGCCGAGACGACGACGGCAGAGGCGACGGTGGCAGAGGGGCTGGCATAGGCGACTGCGGCAGCTGAGCGGTGGTCGTTGGTGGCGTGGGTGGGGCCTGGTTGTGGGAGTTGGAAGGGGGTGGGGTTTGAGTGTGAAAGAGAAAAGATGGATTTTGGGAAATTTTTAGAAAGAATGGGAGGGGATCCCGGTTTGACAGTTCTGTAATTAAAATAGTGACCAACGTTGGTCGCTATTTTGGTGGGTAAAACAGTTTTGAATTTTTAGAAATAGCGACCAACCTTGGTCGTTGTTTTCTGACCGTCTGACCAAATATATATATATATATATATATATATATATATATATATAAAAAAGTTGTATTCGATTCGGTAATAGCTCACACACGTATACTTAGTGCATAGTATAGCGTAAGTACATATATTGTATCTATATAAGCTGTATTCGACACGGTATTACCTCATACACCTATACTTAGTGCATAGTATAGTGTAAGTACATATATTGCATATATATATAAGCTATATTCGATACGGTATTACCTCATACACCTATACTTAGTGCATAGTATAGCGTAAGTACATATATTGTATATATATAAGTTGTATTCGATACGGCAATACCTCATACACTTATACTTAGTGCATAGTATAGCGTAAAGACATATATATATATATATATATATATATATATATATATATATATATATATATATATAAGTTGTATTCGATACGGTATTACCTCATATACACTTATACTTAGTGCAGTATAATGTAAGTACATATATTGTATATATATAAGCTGTATTCGATACGGTATTACCTCATACACCTATACTTAGCGCATAGTATAGCATAAGTACATATATTGTATATATATAAGCTGTATTCGATACGGTATTACCTCAAACACCTATACTTAGTGCATAGTATAGCGTAAGTACATATATTGTATATATATAAGTTGTTTTCGATACGGTATTATCTTATATACTTATACTTAGTGCATAGTGTAGCGTAAGTACATATATTTTTTATATATATGTTATCTTCGATACGGTATTAACCCATACATCTATACTTAGTGCATAATATAGGGTAAGTATATATAATGTATATATATAAGCTGTATTCGATACGGCAATACCTCATACACTTATACTTAGTGCATAGTATAGCGTAAGTACATATATTGTATATATATAAGCTGTATTCAATACGGTATTACCTCATATACACTTATACTTAGTGCATAGTATAGCGTAAGTACGTATATTATATATATAAATTGTCTTCGATACGGTATTACCTCATACACCTATACTTGGTGCATAGTATAGTGTAAGTACATATATTGTATATATATATAAGCTATATTCGATACGGTATACCTAATACACTTATACTCAGTGCATAGTATAGCGTAAGTACATATATATATATATATATATAAATATATATAGATATATATATATCTATATATATATAAATATATATATAGATATATATATATAAAAGCTGTATTCGATACGGTATTACCTAATACACTTATATTTAGTGCATAGTATAGCGTAAGTATATATATTTCGTATATATAAGCTGTATTCGATACGGTATTACCTAATACACTTATACTTAGTGCATAGTATAGTGTAAGTATATATATATATATATAAGATGTATTCTATATGTTATTACCTAATATATTTATACTTAGTGCATAGTATAGCGTAAGTACATATATTATTATATTATAACTTGTATTCGATACGGTATTACCTAATACACTTATACTTAGTGCATAGTACAGCGTAAGTACATATATTATTATATTATAAGTTGTATTCGATACGGTATTACCTAATACACTTATACTTAGTGCATATATATATATATATATATATATATATATAAAAGTTGTATTCGATATGGTATTGCTTCATATACACTTATACTTAGTGCATAGTATATCTTAATTAAGTACTTATATTATATATATAGACACACACGCCCGCTTCGTAGTACTATTCATCACTTGTATCACAAAAGTATTAACTACTTAAATTTATGTTATTTACATAGTAAATACAAAGTGATTTTTAATTTGACCATATAGAGACTAACTTTGGTCACTAACTTTAAATTAATTTAATTTAGCGACCAAAGTTGGTCACTAACCGTACATGAATTTAATTTAGAGACAAATTTGGTCACTAAATTTTAATGAGATTTATTTATATATAATATTTAAAAAATAAATAAAATTCTTAAACGTTGGAACTGGGTCCCACATTGGCGATCAACTTTGGTCTCTAGTTCATTAAGCGACCAACTTTGGTCTTGGTCGCTAAACTTTGAATTATATTTATTTATATTTCATAATTTTTTTAAATAAATATATATTTATTAAAACATTATATCTGGGTCCCGCTTTAGCGACCAAACTTGGTCGCTAATTTCTTATTCTTCAGTTAGCGACCAACTTTGGTCATAACTTTTAATTATATATGTTTATATTCTATAAATTTTATAAAATAATAATAAAATTATTAAAAAAAAATTGTGGGTCACACTATTGCGACCAGTGTTGGTCGCTAAACTCAGAATACCTTTTGACCAAGCTAGTTTGACCAGTCCAGTCAACAGTTTGACTAACTTTGCGTCCATATAGCGACCAATTGCCGTCGCTAAATTATTTCAAATATATTTTTTTTATTTTTGTAAGTTTGGTGACCAACTTTGGTCGCTTTTTTTTACAGACCAAATTTAGTCGCTATTTTTTGGTCGTTTTTTGACCGAATTCTAGTAGTGATTATCGTTAATCTCAAAAATTAAACTTAAACATAAAATATCTAGTTCAATCATTCAAGTACAGTATCATACTTAATCATCTATTATATTTGCAAGTAAATTCAATAATTTTCATTAAAATTACTATCACTAGATGATCTTCTTACGCCCATAGGTGAAATAGATCCGCTAGCTGCATCACTTGGCTGCAAAGAAATAAAAAGCATTTAATGTTATTTTTCTTTTGATTTTCAAATTAAAAAACTACATATAGCTAGATTTTATTTAGCGCTGCGAGAAAGTAAGATCCCAACAAACTATTCAGGTATTGATCTATGTTTACATACTCCGTTAACAGAGAAGGAAAATTAAACTTATGACAATGTAGCTCAAATTGAGACTTCTTGACTACTTTAGGTTCCGAAATTAATCTCTCTTTGAAGATGTCATACAAGTTTCTTGAGAAGACACATTATATGTCAAAATATTGCTGAAACAAAATTGTTTGTAACTTTGCTACTGAAACCATTAAAGAGCAACACGCACTTACGCGTCCTGACTATTATCTGTCAATCTTTTCTCTTTTTCTTTTTCAGTGGTATCCGAGCCAACTTGCTCTCCACTAACACTAATGCATTTGGATCAACGTTGTCATCGCCAATTGGACGAGATAGAGACACAATTAGGGTGTCATTCCATCAACTATTATGTCTCCTTAGACTAAGCGGTTCACCTAGATCATTGACCAAGTGTTGTTCATCGTTCATAGAAGAAAGATTTTACATCTGAACACAAAACCTTATCCTCAAAACTACATGCAACTAAACAAGCAAACTACACGTTAAGACATGACCTAGAACAAGAGATCTCAAATGCATACAGCAACCTGAGATATTAAAATCTTTCCACCTTGCATCCCCATGTCTTCTGGATAGCAACTTCTGTAGTATGTAAAAATAGATTATAGCAATCTTCGTCTGTGGTCAAATCTCAAAAGTGAACTCAAATCATAGGCGGGCGGCTTCAAATTTTCCGTCCGTGATAACCAACAGCAAATCCCGGTTCGTGATGATCTTCAAATTATTCGTTATGCACCATAAATTTAAAATCCGTCAAGTTTAAGATCAAGCTCTAAATCTCTTGAATCATCCTTCGTGAGGAGAAGAATCAGAGGACTACATCTCTTTAGATTTAAGTGTAAGATATATGGATTTATATCTTAGATATATGGACTTATATCTACACACATATGAACAATATATGGATAATTATATGTTATGTGCTATCTTTTGGTTTAGCCTAATTATGTGGTCTTATGGACATTATGTTAAGGGGGCCAATGTATTGTCATACTAAAGTGTAGGACTAATGTGTAGATACCCAAAAGGGTAACCTTAGTTTATGATGGGCTAACTAAGGTTACATAAATAACTATGGTTACTTGCTTGTGACTCTTGAGTTTTGTAACTCTTGCAAGACATAACTCAAGACATAACTCTTGTCTTGAAACTCTTGTCTCTTGGGTTATGTAACTCCTAGAGTTATAAGTGGGGGTTATGGTTCCCATTCTTTAGCAAGACAAGTTCTTCTTCTTCCCATTGAATCAAGAACCATATTGTCCATTGTCTTGCAAATAGGGTGGAAAACCATAAGCCAAATTTTGATTATTGTCATAACACTATTATTGTGAACCTTTCATATATTGTTTTAGTACTGTGGATTCATTCTTGTGGTGACAATCATACTTCAAGAAAACTTGAAGGAAGGCTAAAGGAGTTCTCAACAACTCAAGGACAATCATCAAAAGGAGGTTCAACATTTCCACATATGGATTCAGGTTAGCTTCCGCTCATGTAGTTTATATATCCGAATTATTCGATATGAAGGTTGTTGTTTTTAGTAGGAATCATAATCCTAACAATTGGTATCAGAGCCACCCTTCATTTTGGATAATTTGGATGTTCATAAGAATCATGTTATGTTAGGATTCATGTTTTAGTATTATAAGAATTTTGTTTATGAAATTCTACCGTGAAATAGCATGATAGCATGATCTTATGAATGTTATGTTATGATTTGATTTGATGTTTTAATATCATGTTAAAACGTTGTATATAGCATGATTTAGTTGGTAAACAACATGTTTTCATGTTTAAAGATTCATGTTAAAAATCATGTTATAATTCAGAAAAAGTATACACTGTACAATCGATTGTATACACTGTACAATCGATTGTATACACTCCAGTGAGTTGAAACGTTTTAAAATATACCTGACAATCGATTGTCTGGATTTGACAATCGATTGTCTGGTCCAGTAACTTAGAAAATTTTTTACTTGTCACATCCAGTGACTTAAAATATTTTTAGAAAAAACCAAACAATCGATTGTCTGTTTTGAAAATCGATTGTCTGGGCCAGTAACTTAGAAAAAATTTTCCTTGTCACATCCAGTGACTTAAAATTTTCAAAAAAAAAACAAACAATCGATTGTCTGTTTTGACAATCGATTGTCTGGTCCAGTAAAGTTTAAGAAAAACGTTTCAACTCTCTTAAGTTTCAGTGAATGTTAATTGTTTTATAGTCCATCAATTCTTATATATTTAGAATTGTCCAATTCAGTTAACAACGATTAATATTCAAGTGTTACACATCCAATCATGTAACACATTAAGTTGAGATTCATAAAATGGCTTAAGGAACTAAAGCTGATAGCATCTAATATTTTAGTTTTTCAATTGAAGCATTATGTTGCCAAAGTAACCTCTATTGTGTAGATTAATTAATTTTAAATTATGAGATGACTGTGGATGTTAGTCTTCCATGCGTTTAACATCGGCCCAAAGGAAGGTGTTATTTGGCAGGAATTCGAACATTCTTGTGGTGGTAAATATGAGACGATTATTTGGTTTTTCATGTGAATATTAAATCGGCCCAAAGGAAGGTTTAATATTTGACAGGAGTTTATTGTCTATGTTTGATCACTACACCAAGAGTACCACTTACAAGTTGGTTTTCTGTCCAAAGACTAAAATCAATGTTGTGCTAGGTATCTTGTAATGGGAAAAGCCTAATTTTGAATCGATAAAGTTAAAGTTCAAGTTTTTGTAAGCATGTATTTAGTAATCCTTTAGTTCTATTTTCAGTAAACTCTTCTGCTTCTACGATCTCTGCCAATATCAATAGCATCCCTGTGCTTAACAGCACTAATTTAAGGAATGGAAAGAGAATGTAATGATCGTTCTCGGTTGCATGGATCTTGACTTAGCCCTTCGGACCGAGCAACCTACTCCTCTTGAGGATACATCCTCTCCTAATGAAAAGAGAGCGATGGAGAAGTGGGAACGCTCGAATCGCTTGAGTCTAATAATCATGAAGCGTGCAATTCCAGAATCATTCAGGGGCACTATGAATGATGAACCTAATGCCAAAGTTTTCCTTGAAAACCTCGAACAGCGTTTTATTCAAAACGAAAAGGCGGAAACAAGTGCACTATTGAGTAAACTTGTTTCTATGAGGTATAAGGGCAAGGAAAACATTAGGGAGTACATTTTGGAAATGTCTCATCTTGCTTCGAAACTTAAGTTACTCAAGCTAGTATTACCTGAGGAACTGCTTGTGTACTTTGTTTTGATATCTCTTCCGGCACACTTTAATCAGTTTAAGGTCAGTTATAACTGCCTGAAGGAGAAATGGACTCTTAATGAGCTCATTTCATATTGTGTGCAAGAAGAGGAAAGGATTAAGCAAGATACGACTGAAAGTGCTCATTTGGCATCCTCTTCTAAGGAAACTAAGAAGAGGAAAAATAAGGAAGTTGCGGTTGTAAAGCCCAAGATTAAGCAACATAAGGAATCTAAGGTTGAAATTACTGAATTAGGTTGCTTTCTCTGTAAGGGAACTAATCATGTGAAGAAAGTTTGTTCTGGGGTTAATTTAATTTTGGTACCTAAGGATACTTGGTGGGTAGATTCTGCTGCTACTACTCACATAAGTATATCAATGCAGGGTTGCCTGAACTGCCGAAAACCAAATGATGGTGAAAGAAACATCTATGTGGGTGACGGCAAGAAGGTGCCAGTTGAAGCTATTGGCAAATTTAGGCTGTTGTTTAAGACCGGTTTTTATTTAGATTTGAATGAGACTTTTGTTGTACCGTCTTTTAGACGGAATTTAATTTCAGTTCCCCAATTGGACATATCCGGTTATAAATGTACATTTGGGGACAATAAAGTTAGTCTCTTTCGGAATTCAAATCTTATTGGTACTGGTGTTTTATCAACATTTGATAGCTTATATTTGGTTGATACAATAACTTCAAATAAAGAAACTTTGCATACAAGTTTAAGTGGTACTAAAAGAAAATTAACTAATGAGAATTCTATTTCACTCTGGCATAAACGTTTGGGTCTCATATCCATTCAAAGAATTCAGAAACTCGTGTCAGATGGAATTCTTGATTCTCTTGATACCTCAAATTCGGAAATTTGTGTTGAGTGTATCAAGGGAAAACAAACAAACAAGACTAGATTAGGTGCTAAGAGAGCTTCGGACGTTTTAGAATTGATACATACGGATATTTGTGGGCCATTTCCTACTCCTTGTCGGAATGGTCAACAATACTTTATCACATTCATAGACGATTACTCTCGTTATGGGTACCTATATCTTATTCATGAAAAGTCCCAATCCATATTAAAAACCACAGCTTATATTCTTAATAGAGTTCCAACTGCAGCTACAATAAAAACCCCATATGAACTTTGGACTGGGCATAAACCCGGTATTCGGCATTTTCACATTTGGGGTTGTCCAGCTGAGGCAAGGCCTTATAGGCCGAATGAAAAGAAACTGGACGCTAAGACGGTTAGTAGCTATTTTGTTGGATACTCTGAAAAATCCAGGGGTTATAAGTTTTATGATCCCACATCACGAACTATTTTTGAGATGGGTAATGCTAGGTTCTTTGAGGATATTGAGTTTGGGGGGTGGGGAGATAAATAAAGTTGTTAGAGATTTTGTCTTTGAGGAAGAACATGTGTCTACATGTGTCTTTCCCTCAAGTTGTTGATGCAACTCCGGTTCAAGACAATCTCGAAAATCTCCCCCATCAGGAACCTGATATAACTAATGAAAATCAAACTCAACAACCTCAAGAAACTGAAATGCCATTAAGGAGATCCACTAGAGAGAGGAGAAATGCAATTTCGGATGATTATGTTGTATTTCTCCAAGAACAAGAAAGTGATATTGGACTTGAGGAAGATGATCCAATCAACTTCCGTCAAGTAATTAAGTGTTCTAACTCTCAAAAGTGGATTGATGCCATGAATGATGAGTTGAAGTCTATGAGCGATAATGACGTTTGGGAGCTTGTTACGTTGCCCGAAGGTACGAAACCTATTGGTTGTAAATGGATTTTTAAAACCAAAAGGGATTCAGGGGGCAATGTTATTAAGTACAAAGCTCGTCTTGTCGCAAAAAGGCTACACTCAGAAAGAAGGCATTGATTATAAAGAGACTTTCTCTCCAGTTTCATCGAAAGACTCTTTCAGGACTATAATGGCATTAGTAGCACATTTTGATCTTGAGCTTCATCAAATGGATGTTAAGACTGCTTTTCTCAATGGTGACATTGAGGAAACAATTTATATGGTGCAACCTGAAAACTTTGTTTCGGATGAATCAGAGAAGAAGGTTTGCAAATTAAAGAAATCCATCTATGGGCTCAAGCAAGCTTCTCGTCAATGGTATTATAAGTTTCATGCAGTCATTACATCTTTTGGTTTTGAACCGAATATTGCTGATGACTGTATATACCATAAGTTCAGTGGGAGTAAGTATATTTTTCTGGTTTTATATGTCGATGACATACTGCTTGCCTGTAACGATATAGCATTATTACTTGAAACTAAGAAATTTCTTTCAAAGAAATTTGAAATGAAAGATCTTGGTGAAGCTTCTTTTGTATTAGGAATTCAGATTCTAAGAGATCGCTCCAAAGGCGTTCTCGGCCTGTCACAAAAGGGCTATATCGATAAGGTTCTGAAAGGATTTGGCATGCAGGATTGTAAACCAGGCGACACCCCTGTTGCTAAGGGAGACAAATTTAGTCTCAAACAGTGCCCAAACAATTCTTATGAAATTTCGGAAATGCAGAAGGCACCTTATGCTTCGGCGGTAGGTAGTCTGATGTATGCTCAGGTATGTACACGACCTGATATAGCATACATTGTTGGGATGTTAGGCAGATATCTAAGCAATCCGAGTATGGACCATTGGTAGGCAGCCAAAAGGGTCATGAGGAACATACATAAAACAAAGGATTGCATGCTTACATATCGGAGTTCGGACCAGTTTGAGGTCATCAGGTATACCGACTCCAATTTTGCCATTTATGCTAATAACATATGTAACCATAGTTGCATATGTTAATAACAACAGTAGTTTGACGAAAGCAAAACATAAGGACGTCAAATTTCGGGTTGTTAAAGAAAGAGTACAAAATGGACAATTGTGCATTAAGTACATAAGTACAAACTCCATGCTTGCGGATCCGCTCACTAAGGGATTGACACCAAAAGTATTTCTTGAGCATTTTGCTTGTATGGGTGTCAAATCAGATAAGGATTATGTATTTTAGTGGGAGTTTGTATTGCACATTTATGTGTTGTCCATTATATTCAGAAATTCAGTAATTCAGTTATATCTGCGCAGATATTCAGTTTTAAAGTTTTTGTACTCTTACAGTTTAAGTATGATCTCAATAAAGAGAACCAATTGGAAATAGACATTCTATTGACCACACTTTATGTTATTTCCATGCTACATACCTACACTTGATCCATGTCGTTGGTTATATTGATATACGTGATCTATGATTGGTTCTAGTTACGAATGAGTAACGACGAGCTCTTAGGTCCTATGTTGGTATGATTGATGGACCGGATTGTTCATGACAATTTTATTGTGATAGCAGTTTTGTGCACCTAAGGTTTGTAACATATAATAATAAGGATTGTACATATGTTTGTATATCTCGTCCAAGTGGGAGATTGTAAGATATATGGATTTATATCTTAGATATATGGACTTATATCTACACACATATGAACAATATATGGATAATTATATGTTATGTGCTATCTTTTGGTTTAGCCTAATTATGTGGTATTATGGACATTATGTTAAGGGGGCCAATGTATTGTCATACTAAAGTGTAGGACTAATGTGTAGATACCCAAAAGGGTAACCTTAGTATATGATGGGCTAACTAAGGTTACATAAGTAACTATGGTTACTTGCTTGTGACTCTTGAGTTTTGTAACTCTTGCAAGACATAACTTAAGACATAACTCTTGTCTTGAAACTCTTGTCTCTTGGGTTATGTAACTCTTAGAGTTATAAGTGGGGGTTATGGTTCCCATTCTTTAGCAAGACAAGTTCTTCTTCTTCCCATTGAATCAAGAACCATATTGTCCATTGTCTTGCAAATAGGGTGGAAAACCATAAGCCAAATTATGATTATTGTCATAACCCTATTATTGTGAACCTTTCATATATTGTTTTAGTATTGTGGATTCATTCTTGTGGTGACAATCATACTTCAAGAAAACTTGAAGGAAGGCTAAAGGAGTTCTCAACAACTCAAGGACAATCATCAAAAGGAGGTTCAACATTTCCACATATGGATTCAGGTTAGCTTCCGCTCATGTAGTTTATATATCCGAATTATTCGATATGAAGGTTGTTGTTTTTAGTAGGAATCATAATCCTAACATTAAGATATTTTAGATATTGTAACTCCATCACTTGAAATCGAATATAATACTTGTCACTATATTTCTTGTCTTGATTATTATTTTTCAGGGATGAAATTTAGTTGTTAAAGTGGCAAGAAAAGCTATTATCAGATGGGGCAAAGCTATACTGGTCAAACACATTCTTCAATCTCAATTCATACATCTGTTGGCAGCTACTGAACCTTCCAAAATAGCATTGAAGCCGGTTGAAACTTATCTATCAAAATTTTCTAGGGTACGTTTGAGGGAAAACTTAGTTATCATTAGGCTTCATGGACCTAGATGTGTTTTTTCTAGGCTTGGGATTTAGGAGAATGGTGGATATCAGTGAGAGCTTGACGATCAAAAGATGGTGGAGGTTTAGAGCTAATTCATCTTTGTGGTCATATTTTGTTAAACCAAAATATTGCCGCTCTGTCTCTATGTTGCCGTGGTATACAGCCTACACAGTCTCTAGCTTGGAGATCGATGATCAACGTAAGAGAAAAGGTTGAGAATTACCTATTAGGGAGGATACATGCTGGTACTGTTAAGTTATGATGGGATAATTGGAGAAATATGAGGGCTATAACTCAAATTATTCACGTGGAAGGATACCAGTGGGATCAGAGAGTTAAGGATCTCATCATTAATCGCAAATGGGAGATTAACCACATGCACATTCCTGAGTTCCTAACTGAAAAAGTTTAGTCCTTATCCATTGGAGACCAAAGTTGTCCAGATTTGCCCATTTGGATCCCTAATAATACTGAAACATTTACTATATCTTCTGCTTGGGATTTGGCTAAGTAGAGTAGAGAGAAGTCAGATTTTATGAAGAGGATATGGCATAAATAACTCCCATTTAAAATGTCTTTTCTTATGTGGAGAATACTTTATGAAAAATTGCCTTTTAATGATATTCTTGTAAAGCTTGGATAGATATGTGTCTCTCAAAAGGGAAAAATTTACATCATATTTTCACAGTGGTAATATAGATGCTATGACATGGAGAAGATTTGGTACCCCTTTAGGTGTTAAATGTGATGACATACCAATTCGAACAATTATGCTTAAGTGGTAGAGTACTAAACCAAAAAGTAGGGCCCTTCAGACTCTTCTACAAATCACTCATATGGTTATATGTTTGGAAAATTTGGAAGGCGCAACAAAATATGGAGATGCAAGAACTGATGATGTCCATCTCATTGAAGAAATATTAGGCATGTGTCTAATAAAAATTTCTTTGGTTTGGTAGCCAACATTGTTGACTTGGTTTGATTAGGTAGCCAACTTTGTTGAATTAGTTTGGTTTGGTAGCCAACCTTGTTGAATTTCTTTGGGTTGGTAGTCAACTTTGTTGAATTGTGAAAAGTATGTGTAAATTGTCAAATATTGTAGGCTTTAGAGAGTGAAGCTTTGGCTATAAAAGGAGAGCTTCAACTCTCATTTTCACACACCAACAAAAAGAGAAAAAAAGAGTGAGGTTTCACACACAAGATATAAGAAAGTAGTCTGTAAGAAAAATAGAGAGTGAGCGATATTGTAGTAAGGAGGGAATATCAAAAGAAGGTTATTTCTTTTGAGTGTTGTAGTGGTCTTTGGATTATTTTACTTGAAACTACAAAGTGTAAAATTCCTTACTATAGTGATATCAGTTGCTTCTCTCGGGGCCGTGGTTTTTTCCCTTATTCAAAAGGGTTTTCCACGTAAAAATCTTGGTGTCATTGTTACTCTTTTATTCTTGCTAATTACAGTATCTTGGTTCTATATTATTATTCCGCTTTTATTACCGTGAATATTATTTTGGTAGGGGGTTTATTCCCAACAACTGGTATCAGAGCACAGTTTCTGCTCGTTCACTGAAATACTATTCACTATCGGTAGTACTATACTCGGTGAAAATAAAAATGTCTGGAGTAAAGTACGAGGTAGCTAAATTCAACGGAAATGGCGGTTTCTCAACATGTCAAAGAATATTGAGGGATCTGCTCATCCAACAAGGATTACACAAGGTACTAGATGTTGATGCCAAAAAGCCTGATACCATGAAAGCTGAGGATTGGGCTGACTTGGATGAAAGAGCTGCTAGTGCAATCAGGTTGCACTTATCGGATGATGTGGTAAATAACATCATTGATGAAGACACTGCACGTGGAATTTAGACAAGGTTAGAAAGCCTATACATGTCCAAAACGCTGCCAAATAAATTGTACCCGAAGAAGCAGTTATACGCCCTACACATGGGTAAAGGTATGAATTTTTTGTCATATTTAAATGTGTTTAACGGACTAATCACACAGCTTGCCAACCTCAGTGAAATTGAGAAGGAAGATAAATCCATCTTGCTATTTAACTCGTTGCCATCTTCGTATGATAATTTGGCAACAACCATCCTGCACTGTAAGACTACTATTGAGTTGAAAGATGCCACATCGGCTCTTTTACTCAATGAGAAGATGAGAAAGAAGCCTAAAAATCAAGGACAAGCTCTTATCACATAAGGTAGAGACACGAGTTATCAAAGGAGTTCGAGCAACTATGATAGATCCGGAGCTCGTGGAAAGTCAAAGAATCGATCCAAATCAAAAACCAGAAATTGCTACAACTGTGATCAACCAGGTCACTTCAAAAGAGATTGCCCAAATTCAAGGAAGGGCAAATGTTAAACTAGTGGCCAGAAAAATGACGACAACACATCCGCCATGGTGCAAAACAATGATAATGTTATCCTCTTTATAAATGAGGAAGACGAATGCATGCACCTGTCAGGTCCAGAGCCGGAATGGGTGATTGATACAGCAGCATCTTACCATGCCACACTGGTAAGAAATCTTTTTTGCAGATATGTAGCAGGTGATTTTGGCATAGTGAGAATGGGTAACACTAGCTACTCAAAGATTGAGAAGATTGGTGACATTTGTATCAAGACAAATGTCGGATGCACTGGTTCTAAAGGATGTGCGGCATGTACTTGATTTGCGGGTGAACTTGATCTCGGGGATTGCTTTGGACCGAGATGGATACGAGAACTATTCTGTAAATCAAAAGTGGAGATTCACCAAGGGATCATTAGTGAATGCAAAGGGAGTTGCTCGTGGAACGTTGTACAGGACAAATGCAGAAATATGCCAAGGTGAATTGAATGCGGCACAAGATGATATTTCTGCAGATTTGTGCCATAAAAGAATGGGTAATATGAGCGAGAAGGGATTGCAAATTCTTGTCAATAAATCACTTATTTCATATGCCAAATGTACAACAATAAAACCCTGTAACTACTGTTTATTTGGTAAGCAGCATAGAGTCTCATTTCAGACATCGTCTGAAAGAAAATTGAATATACTTGATTTAGTATATTCTGATGTTTGTGGCCCAATGGAAATTGAATCAATGGGCGGTAAAAAATATTTTGTTACTTTTATTGATGATGCTTCACGAAAATTGTGGGTTTATATTTTCAAAACCAAAGATCAGGTGTTTCAAGTTTTCCAGAAGTTTCATGATCTAGTAGAAAAGGAGACAGGTCAAAAGCTAAAGCGTCTCCGAAGTGACAATGGATGTGAGTACACTTCAAGGGAATTTGAAGAGTACTGTTCAAGTCATGGGATCAGACATGAAAAGACAGTTCCTGGAACCCCACATCATAATTGTGTAGCAGAGAGGATGAACCGCAATATTGTGGAGAAGGTGAGAAGCATGCTCAGAATGGCTAAACTACCTAACTCATTCTGGGGTGAAGCAGTTCAAACAACCTGTTACCCGATCAATAGGAGTCCATCAATTCCATTGGCGTTTGACATCCCAGAGAGAGTTTGGACCAATAAGGAAGTGTCCTACTCGCATCTGAAGGTGTTCGGTTGCAGAGCTTTTGCACATGTACCAAAAGAGTAGAGAACAAAGCTGGATGATAAATATGTTCCCTCCATATTTATCGGATATGGAGATGAAGAGTTCGGGTACAAATTGTGGGATCCTGTAAAGAAGAAGGTCGTCAGAAGCAGAGATGTAGTCTTCCGAGAAAGTGAAGTTGGAAGTGTTGCTGATAGTTAGAAAAGGCGAATAATGGTATAATTCCTAACCTTGTTACTATTCCTTCTATTTCTAACAATCCCACAAGTGCAGAAAGTATGACCAACGAGGTTGCCGAGCAAGGGGAGCAACCTGGTGAGGTTATTGAGCAGGGGGAGCAACTTGATGAAGGCGTTGAGGAAGTGGAGCACCCCACTCAGGAAGAAGAACAACCTCAACCTCTAAGGAGATCGGAGAGGCCAAGGGTAGAGTCATGCAGGTACCTTTCCACAGAGTATGTCCTCATCAGTGATGAGGGGGAGCCAGAATGTCTTAATGAGGTGTTGTCCCATACAGAAAAGAACCAGTGGATGAAAGCCATGAAAGAAGAGATGGAATCTCTACAGAAAATGGAACGTACAAGCTGGTTGAACTTCCAAAGGGTAAAAGACCACTCAAATACAAATGGGTCTTTAAACTCAAGAAAGATGGAAATGGCAAGCTGGTCAGATACAAAGCTCGATTGGTGGTTAAAGGCTTCGAACAGAAGAAAGGTATTGATTTTGATGAAATTTTCTCACCTGTAGTCAAAATGACTTCTATTCGAACAATTTTGAGCTTAGCAGCTAGCCTAGATCTTGAAGTGGAGCAGTTGGATGTGAAAACTGCATTTCTTCATGGAGATTTGAAAGAAGAGATTTATATGGAGCAGCCAGAAGGATTTGAAGTAGCTGGAAAGAAACACATGGTGTGCAAATTGAATAAGAGCCTTTATGGATTAAAGCAGGCACCAAGGCAGTGGAAAAGACAAGGGGTTGATTGCCAAGTTGAAGGGAGATCTGTCCAAGTCATTTGATATGAAGGACTTGGGCTCAGCACAACAAATTCTAGGGATGAAGATAGTTCGAGAGAGAACAAGTAGAAGGTTGTGGCTATATCAGGAGAAGTACATTGAACGTGTACTAGAACGCTTCAACATGAAGAATTCTAAGCCAGTCAGCACACCTCTTGCTAGTCATCTAAAATTGAGCAAAAAGATGTGTCCTACAACAGAGGAGGAGAACGGGAACATGGCTAGAGTTTATTATTCTTCAGCAGTCGGAAGCTTGATGTATGCAATGGTATGTACTAGACCTGATATTGCTCACGCAGTTGGTGTTGTCAGCAGGTTTCTTTGAAAATCCTTGAAATGAACATTGGGAAGCAGTCAAGTGGATACTCAGGTACATGAGAGGCACCACGGGAGATTCTTTGTGCTTTGGAGGATTTGATCCAATCTTGAAGGGCTATACAGATGCTGCTATGGCAGGTTACATTGACAACAGAAAATCCACTACTGGATATTTGTTTACATTTTCAGGGGGAGCTATATCATGGCAGTCGAGGTTGCAGAAGTGTGTCGCACTCTGTACAGCTGAAGCGGAATATATTGCCACTGCTGAAGCTGACAAAGAGTTGGTATGGCTCAAACGGTTCCTTCAAGAGCTTGAATTACATCAAAAGGATTATATCGCCTATTGTGATAGTCAAAGTATAGACCTTAGCAAGAACTCTATGTACCATGCAATGACCAAACACATTGACGTGAGATATCATTGGATTCGAGAAATGGTAGATGATGAATGTCTAAAAGTCTTGAAGATTTCTACAAGTGAGAATCCCGCAGATATGCTGACGAAGGTTGTACCAAGGAACAAGTTCGAGCTATGCAAAGAAATTGTCGGCGTGCACTCAAACTAAAAGATAGTGCTACCTCCTCTAGATGAATGAGACTGGAGGGGGAGATTGATGATGTCCATCTCACTGAAGAAGTATTAGGCATGTGCCAAATAAAAGTTTCTTTGGTTTGGTAGCCAACCTTGTTGACTTGGTTTGGTTAGGTAGCCAACTTTGTTGAATTAGTTTGGTTTGGTAGCCAACCTTGTTGAATTTCTTTGGGTTGGTAGCCAACTTTGTTGAATTGTGAAAAGTGTGTGTAAATTGTCAAATATTGTAGGCTTCAGAGAGTGAAGCTTTGGCTATAAAAGGAGAGCTTCAACTCTCATTTTCACACACTAACAAAAAGAGAAAGAAAGAGTGCGGTTTCGCACACAAGATATAAGAAAGTAGTCTGTAAGAAAAATAGAGAGTGAGCGATATTGTAGTAAGGAGGGAATATCAAAAGAAGGTTATTTCTTTTGAGTGTTGTAGTGGTCTTTGGAGTATTTTACTCGAAACTACAAAGTGTAAAATTCCTTACTATAGTGATATCAGTTGCTTCTCTCGGGGCCGTGATTTTTTTCCCTTATTCAAAAGGGTTTTCCACGTAAAACTCTTGCTGTCATTGTTACTCTTTTATTCTTGTTAATTACAGTATCTCGGTGCTACATTATTATTATGCTTTTATTACCGTAAATATTATTTTTGCATGGAGTTTATTCCCAACAAGAACATATGTGAAAAGAATTTATAAATTGAGTGCCTTTTGGTTAAATGGGAAAGGCCCCCTAATTCATGGGTAAAGTTAAACATTGATGGGAGCGAAAATGTGGAAGGATATTCTGGTAATAGTGGTAATGTTATCATGGCTTTTGTTTCTTCATTGGATATGACTAGTAGCAATATGGCATAGGCAAGAGCTATTCTTTTTGGACTGGCTTGGTATGTACTGAATGGCTATTCCCAGTTAATTCTTGATTGTGATTCTTTGCTAGTCGTGAATATACTGAAAGGAGTTAACGGATTCTAACCCATTTGTAGTTATTTCGAGTCTTCCCAAGAGTAAGGTGGGAAGTTCTTGGAGGAAGGATGCTGGGGTCTATTTGGAAACAACCTCTCTACCCAAGGGTAGGGGTAAGGTCTGCGTACACACTACCCTCCTCAGACCCCACTAAGTGGTATTATACTGGGTTGTTATTGTTATTGTTGAGTTAACGAATTCCCATGGCAGATGCATGATGTTATTACAGAAGCCAAAAGACTTGTCAGCCAGATTAATCGCAGAATTCAACATTGCTTTAGGGAGGCTAATCAAGTCGCCAACACGTTGGCTAAATGGAGCATTGATAAGCCTGATGAGGTATTCACTTCTTTTTCTAATTTTTCACATGGTGCTAAAGAGCCTTGTAGATCGGACATGGCTGGTATGAATTCTTTGAGGCTTCGACACAAGAAGAACTTTTATTTGTAAAGTTAAGTTTCCCCCTTTTGTAAGCTGTAGAGATTTTATTTTTTATATGTGTAAGGACCTATTTTTTTGTAAGGGATTAGGATTGGGTAATCCATAATCCCGAAATCTAGAACTGTAGATGTTCTATCCTCTTCTTAATTATGTAACTTTTGTGACAAGAATGAAAGTATCATGCCACTAAATGATTGTTTACCTGTAAAATAATACAGTTAAATTTATTACATAATTTATAAACAAGCGAACTGATTTAATCCAAAATAATAAATAAATAGATTAAAAGTAAGATTTAGTGATTAAAATCGAAAGAAATAACAAGTCCGGCTCTAGGAACAATGCTCCAAGGACAAAAATAAGAGCAATGTAAAACAGAAGGTAGAGTGATTTTATTTAACTTGAGAAAAGAATATAGCATAAGGTTTGCTAAAGATTTTGTGTCCCTATAATAGTTGTTGAAAAAAAATATTTATAGCTATATCTAGGAAGCAAGATCCTAGGATCAAGCCCCTCTCAAATGAAAAGAAAGGGGTCATTCATGAATATACAATGTTAGACTATGAATATCAAGATTCTCTACAATGGCTGTCTATTTAATACTAGAAAATATTTTTCATTAAATGTCATCTGATGATAAGCATTCGGCCCGTTCACGTTGATTATGCTCTTCGGGATCGGCTGTTGTTTTCGATCTTAGTTCTTACTTAGTTTATCTTCTATTTCATGTGACGTCCTATCATTCGTTCATTAATTTAAACCAATTTTACAATATACAGATTGTAACAGCCAACCCACTAGTGATATTATCCGCTCTAAGCCTAGGCCCTCACAGGTTTAAAATGCGTCACTAGGGTCAAAGATTTGTTAACTTATATACCCAGCATTCCTTTTGTGTTTGCCAATGTGAAATTCTGTCTATAGTCTGGGGCGTTACATACACCCCCTCCTATGGACTCACCGTCCTCGCTGAGGTTTTCCCCTCCGCATGGAATTCGCCTAGACTCAACACTGAACTATGATCTGACCCACCATCAGCAAGGCTGACACAAGAGTGGCACTGATACTATCTGTAACAGCCCAGTCCGCTAGTGATATTGTCCGTTCTAGGCCTAGGCCCTCACGGATTTAAAATGCGTTACTAGGGTCTGTGACTTGTTAGCTTAACCCAACACCCCTCTTGTGTTTTGACGATGTGGGACTTTGTCTATAGTGTGGGGCGTTACACAGATAGTCTCTCTGCTTTTTGGTGACACATCTTTGTGTCATTGGAAAGTTGGTGAAGATTCCTTTCTTGGCAAAAAATCTTTCTGAAACCTTCTGCATAGTCTATGACGCTTAATAGGACGCACGTCTCCTTATATTTAATACCCGGAACATGTGTTTGCCCAACGATTTAATAATATTGCTGGTTCTCGAGGTAATCATAACAATAATTTTTGTTATCTATATGTTTACTTATATTCATCATTTTACCTCTTTCACTTCCAAATTTTTTATAAGTTCACTATCTTCTCTGCACTTAACCTTCTTCTGCTTTCATCTCTTTCCAATTTTTCTCAAAACCTCCACCACCTTCTTACTATTATGGCTTCCTTTACTGAGTCTTTTGACAATTCTGGTCTTCTCTTTGGTGGAGGCCCAAAGAGAAACAAAGATAAAGAGGTTGGTGTCGATGTTGATCCTCCTGTGGCAAGCACCATCATACCCAAACACTTGAGTACTATTAATGACTTCCACGAAAGTTTCCTTTTTGCAAATCCTGAAACTTGGGGTGTTATCAGCTATCCCTCTTCTATTCACCCTTTTAGTATTCTTACTGTGAAGAAGGATTGTAATTGCCAAGACTTAAACAACATTGCTCCTGACCTGGTGGAGCAGGTTATCATCACCAAGAAAGGTTTTACGTATGTCTATACGTACCCTTTCAATTTGGGTTTGTTATTTTTAGAATACTTGCATCTCGCTTTTTAACCCCTTCGTCATCAATGAACTTGTTGAAATGTCACCAAGCAACTGATCTTTCTTTCACGCCTTTTCTTTTCTTAGAAGCAGATTTACAATGGAGTGTGTTTGTTGTGGAATCATTTGAAGTACCACTTTCAGTACCTTTTAGGATAATTTGAAGCTCATTTCCTTCTCTGCCTCTGGCTCTGTCATCTATGAAATAAAGTATAGAATAAAATTCATGTAAAAATATCAATACCGACAGTTAAAAAAGGATGGGAAAGAAATATAAGAACCTACAAAAGTGCTTAAGTACACGAGACAACATCAGACAAAAATTCATGCAAAAACTTAATATTTAAGCTTTGAGAAAATTAGATGAGAGACAGTATATTTTTAATCAAATAGCATCTTTGAAAAATTTTTGTTCTAAAATGAAAATGAGGAGAGAATAAAAAACCAAAACTCTAGACCAATCTAAAATAAAAATCGACTATAGATAGGAAAGAATCAATCAATAATATAAAATGGAAAGGATGGAGAGAATGAAAAATCAAACAAAACCAACAAACCTTACTTCTGGTGCTAGAGAGCAAAGATGAAGCAGCGATATTAGAGATTTGGAGTGATAGAGGAAGGCCTAAAAGCTCTAAGAGATTTGGAGTGATGGAGGCCGATGTGAGAGAACTAAGACAAATGAAACCCTATCTGATGGAACCCTCACTTTTATATGCAGGCCTTATAATTCGGATTTTGGATCGGTTGGGATTTAAATTAAGCCAAACCGTAGCCGATCCGATATCCAAAATATTTAAATCTATAATCCGAAATTCGATCCAAATAACATGGATCGATTTGGATTTTTTGTTTAACCCAAATAATGCACACCCCTACCGAGAACAACTGTAGTTGGCATTGTATAAATCCCCAAGGAAGCATAATCAACGTGAACGGGGCGAATGGTTGTCACCAGATGACATTTAATGAAGAATATTTTCTAATATTAAATAGGCAACCGTTGTAGAGAATCTTAGCATTCTTAGCCTGCCGTTGTATATTCATCAATGACCCTATTTATTGTCATTTTGAGAGGGGCTTGATCTTGCTTCCTAGATATAACTATAAATAATAGTTTCAACAGCTATCGTAGGGACACGAAATCTTTGGCAAAACTTATGCTACATTTTGTTCTTAAGCTAAATAAAATAATTCTACTTTCCATTTTACATTGCTCTTATTCTCTCTTTGGAGGTATTGCTCCCGGAGCTAGGATTCTCATTTCTTTCGATTCTAATCGCTAAGCCTTACTTTTAATCTAATTTATTTATCATTATGAATCAAATCAGTTCGCTTGTTTATAATCCCCGTAACAGTGACTATATAAGGATTAATATGTAGGGGTAGTAAAATAGAAATTATTTTTACCGACTATTTGATCAAATATATTAAAATTAAATATACGATGAATTAAACAATATATATTTTCATATATAGAATATTCTTCCTTTTATTGGTAATATAATTGTCATTTAAAATAGTCTCATGTGTAAGACATAAAACACTCTCCTTGAGATTTAATAATATGGTACACTTGTAGTACAATTCTTTTTAATTGAACGGTAGAGGATTTTTGGATTGGCAATTTTTAAGTCAGTCAAATCAATTTTTAAGTTTTTTTTTTAGTTTTTTAAAAATGTTTAAAGGAAAATAAATAATAGTATGGGTAATATAGACCTTTCAATATTTTTTTATAATTTTATTTTCAAAGACCTTTCAAGACTTACCTCGTCCCGATACAATAAATTCTAGAGGTGCTCTTTGACGCACGGTGTACAAGTTAGCACCATTACCCCCCTCCAAATTCAATCTTTTCCTCTACCCTTTCTGAGATATTTCCAAAAACATTGTTTCTTTTCTTTTTCCATCCCAAAAATTGTTCAATTACTTATATATTTTTATTTACCAGTAACAATAAATATTTAAAGTATTTCTCTGGGAAGGAAAAAAAAAATCAGCCTCCCCTTTCCCCTTTCTCTCTCCATTTTCGATCACCTAAAAAGTTCACAATAATCGCAGTAGAAGCACCAAGAAACTAGATAACAAAGAAGAGGAGGAAGGTTTTGAGAGAAAGGTGAAAGGGGGTTAGAGAAAAAAATCAAATCTTTATTGCTTTTAGAGATGGCTTTAATGCGCCTTCTCAGACAGGTGACTTCTTTCACTCTTATCAGAAGATTTTATTTCAAAGATTTAATCTTTGATTCATATCTTTGATTGGTTTTATTTGATTTTTATTGGGTTTATTGATGATTGAAGATTTATTGGTGTGTTGGGTCATAGAAACCCTAATCTTGGTACATGTGTAAGTTCCCTTCTAGTCAAGTATTGGATTTTTGGGAGTAATTAGCTGTTCTAATTTTGTTCTCTTTCTCTTTACCTTATTATAGTTATAGGTTATTTAATTTTAACTATGATTTTTTTAGGCTAACGCTTGTGTAGCTTTACTTTGTTTGTTGTTATATTGGGTTATGAAACTGAAAGATTGGATTTTTATGTTTAAAATTAGCTTATCTTGCTCCATATGATAGCTTTACAGGTATCCATGTTACACACTTACTATGTTGGTTCAGTATCAGTGTAAGTTAAAGAAAAAAGGAAATCTTTCCTCAGCTGCTTAAATTGTAAAAGTTGTGTGCTGTAGCTTTTTTCCTTACACTGCTTGTTTTCTGTTCAAAGGTTTGCGTAATCTTCATTTTGGTATGATGGGGTTTTTCCTTGCTCTCCTCTTTTATGCATTGAATTGTACTTTTGTTATACAGGTTGAAAGGCAGCAATCTCATCTAAGGCAGCTAAACAATTTTCTCAATAGAACCTATCTTACCTCTGGAAAGGCGATAGGAGGTGGAGGTATGTCCTGAACATTTTTGTGCTCATGAAGTGGAGGCGTGTTTCTTCTTTTTTTCTTTTTCCTATTTTGTAGATATTATAGTGGTTGATGGTTGAGAAATGAAAAAAAAGGAATGGTTGACTTCATGGAATTATTACTTGTTGAGTGTATATATTTTTAGCTAGATGTTTGTTGTATTGAAAAATCGGGCCTCTATATTTTCTTAGACTGAACTATACATACCTACAATGTATGGAACACCATAAATAATGCTGGTAACTGTTGCCCCCTCTTTTCTCACCCTGTACGTCATGCTACATTGAGTTCTGCTAAGATTTAGGAAAAACTACTCAAAAAGAGGTTTTATCTTTTACATTCAAAATTGGTATACATTCAAAAACAATACCAAAGCGAACAGTACTGTTTCCAAATAAGTCTTCAATGGAGCTTGAGAATCGCATATCTAGAATTTAGCTTCAATACGCAGATAGACCATTGTAAATATGAAATTGAGCAGACGGCAATTGAGGTCAAGAAGTGAGCAACTTTAATAATGAAGATATAGTTGACATTGTTGGGTAGGTAGAAGAGTGGGATGGAAGATGTGGGTAACGTACGTACAACAGGGATATAAGATTTTGTTGAGATGGGAATAAGATTTACCTTAGATTGACCTGTCTAAACTGCTTTGAGATAAAGAATTCTCGCAGTTCATACTTATTTAAAAAGTAATAATTGGTGCTACATAATATTTCACAAGATTTCTGGTGAAATCTCTATATAGTGTCGGCCTCCTCTTTTGTGTTTGCTGAGAAGAACTTTTATTTGTACTCGAAATCGTTATGATATGAAAATGGATAATGACTTTGGTACATAAGTTTCATGGTGTTGGCGCTGCCTAAATTGCCTTCTTAAGATCTTTTTTGTGCTTACAAGAGAAGGTTTAAACCCATTTTGTGAGTAATATGACTTTCTAATATGAAACTTGCTATCTTCTAGGTTTTGTGCAGTATATTTGTTAGTATGTTTCTTAGTCTTGTGAACGCTTGAGCAGATGAAGAGCTTATCATCTAATATGTTAAGCCTCTGCATCATTTGGCAAATTGCAGACAACTAGTTGACATTAAGACCTTCTGACAGCTTGTTGGTTGAGTAAAATGTACATTGAATATTGCAGAAAGACGCTTCTGGATTCTTCTGGTTGCTTCACCTTTTCTCAATGTTACTTGACCTTTTGCTTCATGTTATATTAAGAGATGTACAGTTATGCGATAAATGTTCTTTCGAAAGTATAATTACCTTACTTTTATCTGGGCAAAGCATGTTGTAATCTTCCAGCGTGCCCTTTTTTGTGCAGTACTTGGGGCTGCAAGAACCAAGGGAAGGTTTCGATCAAGTTATGTGGGCAGCCTGGCCCGCCGAGTACGTGATACAGAAGAAGCTACTGATGCGGCATATCTCAGAGAGCTATATCATAAGAACGATCCAGAGGCAGTCATAAGGTTGTTTGAAGGTCAACCTTCACTTCATTCTAATCCAGCAGCACTCTCGGAGTATGTTAAGGCACTGGTTAAGGTTGATAGACTAGATGAAAGTGAGTTGCTCCGGACATTGCAGAGAGGTGAGACCTTATAAGAGAGTTTGTCTCTCATTAGCTCGGGCTGTCAATTTGGTTTGGCATTGAGAATTTGTTTTTTTACATATTCGATACTAAGGCTTTTGGCTTTTGATATGTTGGTAGTGGGTTCTAAGTTGTGTCTGACTAGAGGTCTTTCAGGGATTGGTGGTACTGCTAGCTCTCATGCGGAAGAAGCAAATTTAGGAGCTCTGTCAGCCTTTAGGAATGTTGGGAAAGCTATGAAGGATGGCGTTCTTGGTACTTCCAGTGCTCCTATACATATGGTGACTGTTGAAGGGGCTCATTTCAAAGAACAGTTATGGCGTACATTCCGTGCTCTTGGTTTGGCCTTTCTCTTGATTTCAGGTGTTGGTGCGCTCATTGAAGATAGAGGAATCAGCAAAGGTCTAGAAGCTCTGTAATTTTTACTGGTTTTTCTTCAGGTGAATTTGATTGTACGTAGTTCTTTTTTTGTTAATGATGTTTACTGCCTCAGGACTTGGTCTAAATGAGGAAGTGCAGCCGACTATGGAAACCAATACAAGATTTGCTGATGTGAAGGGTGTTGATGAGGCGAAAGGGGAGCTGGAAGAGATTGTGCACTATCTTCGAGACCCTAAGGTGAGTTAATATGGGAGGTATTTGCAATAACCACTAACGCATGTATTTTCCTGTCGGCATAAAAATTAAATCCTAAATTTTATCTTTTGTGTCAAAGACCATGTAAGTGAGCAAAGATAATGCTGAATGGCATGAGATTGCTCTGACATTACATATGAGATTTTATTCATGGAGGAACGATAATTTTATCTTTTCTGATGTGTTTTCGTTAGATCTGTTATAACTTAATCTGCTCCTCCTTCCTGACAAAAGTTCAATGAAAGAGAGCAAAGGAAGATAGAATGGGCCTGAGAATCTGACAGGGATACATGTAATCTCAGAACATTAAAAAAATAGGGAAGTTGGCAGCAAGCACTTCCTCCTTTGTGTCAGGAAAACATTATGAAAAGTTTATTATTTGTTGATTATATCCACACTATGTTAGGCATTGAGGCAAGAAAGGCAAGGATAGAAGGAGAACCGACAATACCATTATATGTGCTATTTCTCTTGGGTTCCTATGTGGTCTTTGATCATTCAATTCTTCAGTTGGATTTCCACATGCTTGAATATCGAAGATTTTGGTTATCTGAAATGGCTCCTAGTTCTGATAAAAACAAGTTTACAATTAGTTGGTTGTTAAATCGGGGTATCCTTCCAATGTTCAAAGATCTGTGTTCCGAATCATGTGTTTTATTTTTATGGCCGATAAATCCCGGTGAGTTAACTGGCCCACATGTTCGAAACATGGGATAGGACACTCTTGTGCTATTAGTTGCTTAGTTTTATGATTCTGCAGTGAACCCAAGATTTGGTGCATTAACGTTTCGAAAAACAGTTACCTTGCTCTACAGACTGGATCTGATAAACCTATTCCACTCTTATTTGACTACCAGTATTCAGTTGTGTAAAACTGTTAGGAGCGGCGAGACTACAAATTAGCCAGGGGATTTGCTAGTACCAGACTTTCCCTTTGGCTGCAAGGAAGAGCAAAATTAAAACGACGTGAGAGGGTCACTGGCTTGGCTGACCCTATATTATGATAAGATGGAGGCAACTCATAAAGCATCCTTGCTGCTGATAGGGCTGGGGAAGTTGACGAACAAACCTAATGAGGGTAGAACAAGAAGCGAAATATCTACCAGGTTCTTAAGCTGCTAATTCTGCTTAAATAGTTGTTGCTAATCGTGGCGTCCAAGGGTGTGGCCTAGTGGTCAATACATTTGGAATGGACTGTGAGAGGCTAGGGTTCAAATCCTAGCGAAGTAATAACACGCCAGATAAATGCTATTCATCTGTCTAAGCCTTGGTGATAGAGTTAGCTGGTACTTGCGTTGGTGGAGGATAGTGGGTAGTCCAGTTAATTAGTTGAGGTATGCACAAAATTGGCCCAGACCACTGCCATTTAAAGAAAATAGTTGTAGCCTTGTGTGGGTTGGCAACTTCAGTTAATTAGAAAGAAGTATTTGATAGTGTCCTATCAGCTTGGGAGTTGAACGAGTTTAGACTGCCACATAGGTTGGCCTCATGAGGACTCGGGTGAAAGTAAGATTAATTGGTTAGTTGTGCAGTGTTGTGAGCCTTTTTTTTTTAATGAAAAGCTAATTAAAACCAAATATCAGCATGACTAATCTTACTGATCAGGACCTACCTAATTCAAACTAACAATCATGATCACATCTCTGCTGGTAGATCTTGCTGGTCAGTGCGGCAGTGCCCCTATGGAGTGAAAGAGGAGATAAACTTAGTATTTTTAAAGGCTTTCCAACCTCTCCAATTCACCCTTCTTTAACTTCTCTGGAATGGAAGTTAGTAACAACAACAACAACAACTACCTAGTATAGTCCCACAAAGTGGGGTCTGGGGAGGGTAATATGTAGACGAGCCTTACCCCTACCCGAAAGGGCAGAGAGGCTGTTTCCAATCGACCCTCGGAATGGAAGTTAGTAACTATTTTTTTTTTGCTCATGTTGCAATTTGCATCATACCAAAGTTTTTGATCTGTTGGCTAATGTATGACTTTCTACTTTGGTTGGTAATTTGATTATGACTTAATTTTGCAACATCTTATTAAATCTTACTGTGTTTAATTTTTTTTACCATCGTCGTTTTTGCTCGGTCTTGATGATTTGTTTTTTCTATGCCGTGAGGCTGTTGTTTTTACAATTGCTTATTTTGACATTTTGTTGCAGCGATTCACTCGTCTTGGTGGCAAGCTCCCAAAGGGTGTGTTACTTGTTGGTCCACCTGGAACTGGTAAGACCATGTTAGCAAGAGCCATAGCAGGAGAAGCTGGGGTTCCCTTTTTCTCATGCAGTGGCAGTGAATTTGAAGAAATGTTTGTTGGTGTTGGAGCCCGGAGAGTAAGAGACCTTTTTGCAGCTGCTAAGAAACGATCACCGTGCATTATATTCATTGATGAAATTGATGCCATTGGAGGTAGCCGTAACCCAAAGGACCAGCAATACATGAGGATGACTTTGAATCAGTTGCTTGTTGAGCTGGATGGTTTCAAACAGAACGATGGAATCATTGTGATTGCGGCCACTAACTTCCCTGAGTCATTGGATAAGGCACTGGTGAGACCTGGGCGTTTTGATCGCAACATTGTTGTCCCAAATCCTGATGTTGAAGGTCGGAAGCAGATTCTAGAATCTCACATGTCGAAGGTATTTTTTCTGAATACTGGGGCATCTAGAGTGACCCTGCAGTTTCCAGGTCTTTGTTCTCATGAACTATTAGTAGCGATCCGAAGCTATCGTAATGCTTGTTTAATAGCTGACAGGTTTTCCTTATGTCTATCTCTTTTAGCAAGTTATACTAGAAATTCATTATGCATGTGCACTTCGCCTTTCTTCCTTTTCCGCTACTGGTGAATCGATTTTTTATTGACCTATACTGTGAAACAAACTTACAAGATGCCTGCTGAAATTAGTTTGTCCTGGTACACTTTAAATTTCCCTACTCGTAAAGGTCTCCCACTATAGGTGTCTTCCCTTATGGCATTTTTTACCTCTCACATTTTACTTGGACATGGGTTGTGAACGGCTACTGTTTATTTATGTGGTGTTAAGTCTCCTTTTGTTGTAGACTTACTAAAATAAAAACTTTGTTACCATATCAGCCTCATATACATTCCACCATGCGAGGTTTATCTTGACCATCTTTCTCTTCTGGATAACTAACTTCACATGCAAGTGCAATTTAAAAGGGTTTTATTAGCATCATTTCTAATCTCTCTTGTCAAAAACGTTTCCTATCTGGCAGGTTGTTAAAGCCGATGATGCCGACCTTATGATCATTGCTAGAGGGACTCCTGGATTTTCTGGTGCTGACCTTGCCAATTTGGTTAATATTGCTGCTGTGAAGGCCGCGATGGATGGTGCCAAAGCTGTAAGCTTGGCTGATCTAGAGTATGCTAAGGACAAGATCATGATGGGAAGTGAGCGCAAATCAGCTTTCATATCCAAAGAGACGAAAAAGCTTACAGCCTACCATGAAGGCGGCCATGCTCTTGTTGCTATTCATACTGATGGGGCACTTCCAGTTCACAAGGCAACCATTGTTCCACGTGGAATGGCCCTCGGTATGGTTGCTCAATTACCTGAGAAGGATGAGACTAGTATGTCCCGTAAGCAGATGCTTGCTCGGCTTGATGTTGCTATGGGTGGGCGTGTCGCTGAAGAGCTCATTTTTGGAGAAAGTGAAGTAACTTCTGGTCCATCTAGCGATCTCCAGCAAGCAACCAATCTCGCCAGGGCCATGGTTACCAAGTGGGGTATGAGCAAAGAAGTTGGGCTCGTCACCCACAACTATGATGATAATGGGAAGAGTATGAGCACTGAAACGAGGCTTCTCATTGAGAAGGAAGTAAGAGAATTGCTTGAAAAGGCTTACAACAATGCGAAAACGATTCTGACCACCCACAACAAAGAGCTTCATGCTCTTGCCAATGCATTACTTGAGCAGGAAACGCTGACTGGAAACCAGATAAAGGCCCTGCTTACACAGGTCAATTCTCAACATACACAACAGAAGCAACCTCAATTAGTGACCGAGGAGAGCACATCACCATCCAATCCAGCTCCTCCGTCAAGTCCAACTGCAGCAGCAGCTGCTGCGGCCGCTGCAGCAGCAGCTGGCGCTGCAGCTGCAGCCACTGCCGCCGCCAAAACCAAAGGCATTGCTCCTGTAGGACCTTAGTGTGGTAACTTATTGGTAGTTTTTATCAATCCTACGTGCATATAGGGGATCATTTTCGTGCAAGCTTTCCACCCATTTCATTGTTGAATTGCTATCAAGGAGGTGATTAATATATGGAGGTGAGTTTAGAGGTCAATGGCAATAGTAACAGATAAATTGGCAAATTCATGTTGTCAAAGTGTATGTCATATTTAGTTGTCCTAAGGCCTCTTTCTTTTGGTGTTAAAAGCCACTTAGCTTACCTTACAGATCTTAGTTTTAATTATGTGCAGACTCATTTACTTGCCAATTTGAGTTGGATATTTTTCATGAGTATATTGTAAAATATTGCAGTGTTAGAACTTGCTATAATAGTTTTCCAGTAATGCATTTACTCGTTACCTGCTTTTTCTTTAGGCTTTTGGAAAGCCTGTACGGAAGTCTTATTATCTTTTGTATTGTAACATAATTATCATTTGAGGAGTAACGGTTTTTTTTTTCCTTAATGGTTTTTCTAACAGTTTCTCTAGTTGTCTGTAGTCTTTAAGTAACTGATTTAGGGCTCGTTCGGTGTATGAGGGATAAAGGATAATTAATTTTAGGATTAAATTTGAGATGAGTTTATCTCACGTCTGGTTGGAATAAAATTATGGTATAACTAATTCTGGGATTGTAGTGTTTTTTAATCCCTATGGGAAAGTGGGATAACTAATTTAAGGATAACTAATTTTGGGATAATTAATCATGGGATAACTTGTTTCCCAACCAAACGACCCCTTATGGTATAAGTTTTATGTAGTTCTAAATTTGAAAAAAACAAATTGGGAAATTTACCTAGCAATACCATAATAGAAATTTATTTACTATTTTTATTTAGGTTTGTACTTAATTATATTCTATATAGTAGTATATATTTACCATTCATGTGCAATAACAACAACAACAACAACAATCACCCGTTATAATCTCATTTAGTGGGGTTTGAGGAGGATATTGTGTACGAAGATCTTACCCCTATTATGGGGTAGAAAGGCCATTTATCTACAAAATCATAAAAAAGAAAGAAAATAGAAGATTTCTTAAATTTAACATCTAATTCTATCTCCTTCACCAACCCCCTCCTAAAAATTCAAATTATAACTATTTTTCAAAAGATTTTATCCCATTCTCTTCCCCCTTCATACTTACTATTCAAAATTAGTACTTCTCTCACAATGTAAACCAAAAAGGCGAAAAATTGTCTCTAAAATAGTAGCAGTATCACGACCCGAATTCCCATCCTCGAGAGTCATGATGACACCTACTTATACAAGTTAGGCAAGCCAATACACAATTTACCTGTTTACCCATTTTATATTCATTAACAACTTCGGAATAATAACAATTAAGCAGCGGAATTTAACATAAGCGGAAGAAAGAAACAATAAGCTATCTGAACATGAATATCTAATAGAACTATTTGAATTTCGACTATCCAAAACTGATGTCACATTTTCACAGACGATCTAAGAGTACTACAAATAAAGGTCTGAAAGAATTAAATACAGCACTATCTTTGGAAACACATGTAAGAAACAGGAAAGTCGACAGAAGGAGAAGCCAAGGCCTGCGGACGCCTGCAAGACTACCTCGGGTCGCCTGGTGATCAAGAATAAGCAGTCTCACTACGGTCCAAAGTCCACAATACTGGGGTCTGCACAAAAGAGTGCAGAGTGTAGTATCAGTATAACCCACCCCATGTGCTGGTAAGTGCCTAGCCTAACCTCGGCGAAGTAGTGACGAAATTAGGACTAGACCACCAAATAAACCTATGTAGTCATATCATATACAATAAAAAATAAAGCAAAAATAAACAAATAAAGATGGGAGGGGAAACATGCTTCGGGGAATAACAGGTAAAAATAGAATACCAAGAGAACTATAAAGGAATCAAAATTCAACCACTAACAAAAGTACGGAAAACAAAGGCAGGTTTAACTTTCTTTTCACATCATGTGGTAGGCGTACCACCCGCTCCTATTTTATAATATC
Source organism: Nicotiana benthamiana (assembly GCA_034376525.1). Taxonomy (NCBI): domain Eukaryota; kingdom Viridiplantae; phylum Streptophyta; class Magnoliopsida; order Solanales; family Solanaceae; genus Nicotiana; species Nicotiana benthamiana. The sequence continues at coordinate 40,226,264 of CM067339.1, read as the reverse complement.
TTGTGGTAGGCGTACCACTCGCTCCCATTGTTAGATGATACGCTTAACGCTAGAGGAGAGGGGGGTGAATAGCGTTATAATAGAAATTAGCGTAAACTTGTGGAATTTAAAAATTGCAGGAAGTAAATAAGTGCGATAAATAATAAAGTACGCACCGATGTATTCTGGTTCACCACAACACGTGGCTAGTCCAGTCCCCGAGAGACTCTCTCGAGATTTTCCACTAACTTGTCAAGCTTACGGGTGCTCAACAAACCTTTACAACTTAAGGACACACGCCTTAACACTTTTGCTCGGAGATACAACACTTCAAGACTTCAACCAAGGAAACACAAGTTCCTTACAACAAGAGAATCACAATTCTCTTACAAGTGTACAAAACACTAAACACTCAAACAATACACTCCTTAATGAGTAGATATGGGTAAAAGAAGTAAGCTCAAGATCACAACAACTATGGACAAGACTTTGGCTCTCAAAAGCTTTATGAAATGAATATAAAATGATAAACAATAGAATGCAAGCTTATAGCAATGGAATGATCAGTTGTTGTATGTTATTGTGTTTAAAACACTGAAATGAAGCTGTATTAATAGTTGAAAAACTTGGCATTACCGTTGCCTAATCGCCAATTAAGAGTTGCTGATTTTACTGTGTGACAATCGATTGTCAAGAAGTCACAATCGATTGTTTGCCAATCGTTCCAGAAATCAATCCCAGATTTTACGCTTAACAATCGATTGTCCAAGATCAACAATCGATTATTGGTAACGTTCAAAAAGTCATTTTCAGATTTTATGCAAAACAATCGATTATACAAAATCAATAATCGATTATTCAGCAACGTTCAAAAAATCCTTTCCAGATTTTAATTTCAACAATCGATTGTACAAAATCAACAATCGATTATTCAGCAACGTTCAAAAAATCTTTTCCAGATTTTAATTTCAACAATCGATTGTACAAAATCAACAATCGATTACCTGACGGTATTTGAAAACTTTACGACAACGGTCAGCTTCACAATCGATTGTGCAATGTTCACAATCGATTATTTATCAGACTTTGAAAATCATTTTAGACACTGCCTCGTGACAATCGATTGTTATATACTCACAATCAATTATTTAGTAACTTTGAAAAAGTCTAGAAGACACTGCCTCAACACAATCGATTGTCATATGTTCACAATCGATTATTTTGTGACTTTGAAAAATCTGATGGACACTGTCTCTTCACAATCGATTGTCATTAGCTTCACAATCGATTATTCTGAGTTTTGAAAAACTTTGATGTACACTGCCTCATCACAATCGATTGTCATAAAGTTCACAATCGATTGTCATGCAGGTTTGAAAAACCTGATGCTCACTGCCTTAACATAATCGATTGTCATTAGTTCACAATCGATTGTCATGCAGTCTTGGCTTAACATAATCGATTATCATAAGTACATAATCGATTATCTTAGTCCAGATTTTAGAGGCATGTTTAAAAATCATTTTGACTAAAGTAAATATGCATGATTTAAAATCATTTAGCATTAAAAAATATGCATGATTTTGTAAAAATAGTTTTACGAGAGAAGCCATGTCATGAGTCAAGTTGTCGGATCAAGATCACAATTAAGAACGACTCATTTAAACTATAAAACTTTGTATTGTGCTTGAATCTCGTTATCCACCAATTGTGCGCTTGTACTTGAACTTCGTCATATATCAATTTGCGCTTGTTTGTCATTCATCAAAACCTACACATAAGAACACACGTTTTAGTATAAAGCCTTGAGAACGTGTTTCCAACAATTTCCCCCTTTTTGATAATGGGAAACTTTAAGCGGGATATGCAACTTAAACAATTTATAATGACGATTCAAGACATGCATTTGTTCCCCCTCAATATATGTATTCCCCCTCAATTTAAGCTTATAAATATTGAGAGTGCATACCCGTTATCTTTCCCCTTTTGTCATTAGCAAAAATAATATAAGAAGATGCCAAAGATGTAAATAAAACTTGTTTATTTATTGGAAAGAGAACGTGATTACTTAAAGAGAGTACAATAACTCAAGTAATAGCAGAACAATCGATTATTGATACGAGATAATCGATTATTAGACGACAGAAACCGATTTTTCTGAAGAAGACTCGATTATTGCGCGTCATGCTTTATAATTCCCCCTACCTTTAGGGCGATACCTGCAAAAATTCGTTAGATGTCTCCGACGCTCAAGTTAGAAATCATGTAAAATAAAAAGATGCAATGCATGACTTAGATCAACGTGGAGTCAAGAATCCCGAGTTCACTACGAATTCGGAAGAAGGACTCTTTCTCTAAGGGCTTAGTAAAGATGTCGGCCAATTGGTCTTTGGTTTCAACAAATTCGATTTTGACATCGCCCTTGAGAACGTGATCTCTTATAAAATGATGTCTAATTTCAATGTGTTTTGTTCGCGAATGAAGAACGGGGTTCTTCGTCATGCATATGGCACTAGTATTATCACATCTAAGAGGGATATGATCAAGACTTAGGCCATAGTCCAAGAGTTGTTGTTTCATCCAGAGGATTTGAGCGCAACAACTCCCCGCGGCTACATATTCAGCCTCGGTTGTGGACAACGCAACACTTACTTGTTTCTTGCTAAACCAAGAAACGAGAGAGCTACCGAGCAAATGGCAAGTGCCACTAGTGCTCTTGCGGTCCAATTTGCATCCAGCAAAATCGGAGTCGGAATAGCCAACGAGTTGGCATGAAGAACCTTTGGGGTACCATAGACCCACATTTGTAGTACCAACAAGGTACTTCAAAATCCGTTTTACCGCAGTAAGGTGAGACTCCTTCGGACACGATTGATAACGGGCGCATAAGCACACGCTAAACATGATGTCCGGACGACTAGCAGTAAGATAGAGAAGAGATCCAATCATACCTCGATACTTCTTAGTGTCGACTTCCTTACCTTTCTCATCTTTGTCTAGATGATCGGATGTGCTCATGGGAGTCGCCATTGCTTTTGTATTGTTCATTTCAAATCGTTTCAGCAATTATTTGCAATAATTGGCTTGGCAAATGAACATACCTTCTTTCATTTGCTTTACTTGTAATCCCAAAAAGAATGTTAACTCACCCATCATAGACATCTCAAATTCGCTTGTCATTAAATCGGAAAATTCCTTGCATAAGACATTGTTAGTAGCACCAAATGTGATATCATCCACATATATTTGAGCTAATAAAATATCATTAATTTTATGCTTAACAAAAAGGGTGGTGTCAACTTTCCCCCTAATGAAATCATTTTCCAATAGAAATTTACTCAATCTTTCATACCAAGCTCGGGGAGCTTGTTTTAAACCATAGAGAGCCTTTTTGAGTTTGAAAATAAGATTGGGAGATTTAAAATCTTCAAAACCGGGGGGTTGTTCAACATAAACTTCTTCTTGTATAACACCATTTAGAAAAGCACTTTTCACATCCATTTGATATAAATTGAAATTCATAGAAGAGGCAAAAGCGAGCAATAGACGAATAGCTTCTAATCTAGCTACAGGAGCATATGTTTCTTCATAGTCAATACCCTCTTCTTGATTATAGCCTTTTGCTACAAGCCTAGCTTTGTTTCTAGTGATTACACCATTTTCATCTAGTTTGTTTCGAAAAACCCATTTCGTACCAATTATGGTATGATTTTCGGGTCTTGGCACCAAATCCCAAACGTCATTCCGTTTGAATTGGTTAGGCTCCTCTTGCATTGCCAAGGTCCAAAATTCATCCCCAATTGCTTCGGAGATGGTTGTTGGTTCAATTTGAGACACAAAAGCAGTATGTCCTAAGGTGTTCTTAAGGGAGTTTCGGGTACTTACCTTTTCTCCGACGTCGCCAATTACCTGTTCGAGAGGGTGATCTTTGATTGTCCTCCACTCGTTAGGCGTTTTCGTTTCATTTTCCAATTGTGGCGCTTCCTCCGTTGGTTGTTTCAAAATTTCGTCTTGATTTTCCTTAGGCGTTTCCTCTTGTATTTTGTCTTTCAAGCTATCTAAAATACCTGCAAGATCAAAACCGGAATCCTTTCTCGCCAAGCGAGCATTATTTTCGGCAAATACAGCATGAGGGGATTCCTCCACAGTTTCGATTCTTTTATTAAAAACCCTATATGCTTTGCTACGTGAAGAATAACCAATGAAAATTCCCTCATCGGACTTAGCATCAAATTTTCCCAATTGATTTGCCATTGTTATGAATAAAACATTTACAACCGAATACTCTAAAATGGGAGATATTTGGCTTCCTTCCCTTATAGAGTTCATAGGGAGTTTTCATGAGTATAGGCCTTATGACTACTCTATTTAAGACGTAGCATGCGGTACTCACGGCATCCGCCCAAAAATGTTTGGGAATCTTGGCCTCTTCGAGCATGGTTCTAGCCATCTCTTCGAGACACCTATTTTTCCTTTCCACCACCCCATTTTGTTGTGGTGTACGTGGAGCGGAAAAGGTATGCTCGATACCGAGTTTGTCACAAAAGTCTGCAAAGAGATTGTGATCAAACTCTCCCCCATGATCACTTCTAATTGAAGTGACGGTTGTTTCCTTCTCGTTTTGAACACGCTTAAGAAAATATTTAAAATTCTGAAAAGCATCACTTTTATTGGCAAGAAATAAAGTCCAAGTAAATCTAGAATAATCATCAACAATCACAAAAGCATAACGATTTCTTCCTAGACTTTCAATGCGAGATGGTCCAAATAAATCCATGTGAAGCAATTGCAATGGTCTAGAAGTTGAAACAATATTTTTGGATTTGAAAGATGCTTTTGTTTGCTTCCCTTTTTGACATGAATCACAAATAGAGTCATTTTCAAATTTTAAATTGGGAAGACCAATAACTAAGTTTTGAGAAATCAATTTGTTCAAAAGATGCATGTTGATATGTGCTACTCTACGATGCCATAACCAAGTATCATCCTCTTTATTCATAAGACAATCAACATATTCGGGTGAGGAATTAGCAAGATCAACCATATAAATATTATCCACTCTAAAACCACGAAGGATAATTTTAAAATCACTACGTCTAAACACTAAGCATTCATCCGAATCAAATAGGGCAAGATTTCCCTTGTCACATAATTGACTTATGCTCAAGAGATTATGCTTTAAACCTTTCACAAGTAATATATGCTTAATAGAGGAATTTTCATCCTTACCGACCGATCCGATGCCAATAATCTTTCCTTTATTGTTATCCCCAAAAATCACACTTCCTCCTTCTTTGTGTTCTAGTTGAAGGAATTTGGATTCGTCTCCCGTCATATGTTTGGAGCATCCACTATCAAGGTACCATAGTACGCTTGATCCCTTCAAACATATCTACAAAACAAATTAATGCGTCTTAGGTACCCATACCATTTTGGGTCCTTGAAGGTTAGGCATATTATAATGATGCGATTGAGTGATATGTCTATGTCGTGTAAAACATTGCAGGAGCAATATGACCAATGCGTCTACAATAATGACAAGTCACGTTGGGGTTATGCATCCTTCTAGGTTCATAGTAACTTGATGGACGAAAATGATTTACTCTATTTTCATTATGACTATTGCGCATTTCATGAGAACCATTTCTCCTACTATTAGTTCTAAAATGAGCAGCATTTCTAGAGTAATGGTTATGTCTAGATGTTCTAAAACACTCAAAACTCCTTCTAGTGTTTGGCCTAGAATATGCATCATTTCTACGGTAGTCATTTCTAGGTGGTAAGTCATTTCTAGGTCTTCTAAAATGTTCAACATTTGGTCTAGCATGCATATTTGTTCTAGGATTGCTATTTCTAGGATAAGCATTTGTTTTATTAATCCTAGGTTGAGCCTTAGGTGGTTGGGGTTTGGCTTCAACCTTTTCTTTAGGCTCATTCTTAAAGCCTATGCCATGCTTGGTTGATTTCAAATTAACAAGGACCTTATTCAAATTTTTGTGGGAAGAATTAAACTTATCTAAGGTACCTTTAAGTCTATCTACCTCATTTTCGAGATGCATGCAAGAAGAACAATTTTTAATAGAGCTTTCGGGCTTGTCGGCGCTTCTTTTTCCGAAAAACTTGTTTTCCTCTTTCAGCTTCTCATTTTCTAAAACCAGTTTTTCTAAATCCTTTTCTTTCAAAGAAAGCTGTTTTTGAAAATCTTTTTCTTTTAGAGAAGCATTTTCTTTTATGCTCTTGACAGTTTTTGAAGCCTTAATAAATTCAGTATATAGCTCATCAAAAGGAGTTCGCATTTCTTCAAGAGTAAAGAAGTTTTTAGAAGAGATTTGACATACCTCATCTTGCTAGTCTTCTTGCGCCATAAGACAAAGGTTTGCGGCTTCGTCTTCTTATTCTTCGCTTGACTCATCTCCGGAGTCTCCTCCCCAAGAAATGTATGCACGTTGCTTCTTAAAAGGTTTCTTCTCCTTTTTGATGTTTGGGCAATTTGATTTGATGTGCCCGGTTTCATCGCATTCATAGCACTTTATTTGTTCGCCTTGCTTTTTGCCCTTTCGTTCATACTCCTTTCGCATGAACTTTTGAAATCTTTTGATAACGAGTCCAAGCTCGTTGTCTCCGTCCTCATCAACTTGAGGTTGGCTTGTGCTTGCCTTAAGCGCTATTCTTTGCCTCCTTTGATCATCAACAAGAGGGTTAAGTATAGTAGACTCATAAGTCTTAAGGTTACCTCTTAATGCGTCGATGGTGACATTTGAGACGCCAATGGATTCTTGGATTGCGTCGGCCTTTGATCGCCATGCCGGAGTGAGACTTCTAAGAATTTTTCGAACAAGTTCTCTATCCGTGAATGTCTTCTTGAGAGCATGTAGATCATTTACGATTATTGAAAATCATTCAAACATTTCATCCACCTTTTCACCTTCCTTCATGTGAAATAATTCATAAGCATGGATTAGGAAATCAATTTTGGCTTCCCTTACCTGGCCCGTACCTTCGTACGTAATTTCCAGCTTGTCCCACATTTCCTTCGCCGTTGTGCAACACGATATATTCCTGTAATCGTCAGCATTTACAGCACAATATAATAAATTAATTACTTTAGCATTATTTTGCACCTTTCGGATATCATCCGCGTCATATTCTTCATCGGACTTGGGAACCCATTCGGTTTCAACCTTTTTGGTTGGAATTTGATTTCCCTTCGTTATCACCTTCCAAAGAAGAAAATTGTTTGCTTGAACGAAGATTTTCATCCTCTCCTTCCAGTACGTATAGTTTGTACCGTTGAATAGAGGTGGTCGTGTGGAGCATTGTCCTTCATCAATTCCTGCAAAAGAGTCACGAGTAGAAGCCATGGATGGTTCTCTCAAACTGTTAAGTCTTCAGAGAGTTGGGTTCTGATACCAATTGTTTGATGATACGCTTAACGATAGGGGGGGGGGGTGAATAGCGTCATAATAGAAATTAGCGTAAACTTGCGGAATTTAAAAATTGCAGGAAGTAAATAAGTGCGATAAATAATAAAGTACGCACCGATGTATTCTGGTTCACCACAACACGTGGCTAGTCCAGTCCCCGAGAGACTCTCTCGAGATTTTCCACTAACTTGTCAAGCTTACGGGTGCTCAACAAACCTTTACAACTTAAGGACACACGCCTTAACACTTTTGCTCGGAGATACAACACTCCAAGACTTCCACCAAGGAAACACAAGTTCCTTACAACAAGAGAATCACAATTCTCTTACAAGTGTACAAAACACTAAACACTCAAACAATACACTCCTTAATGAGTAGATATGAGTAAAAGAAGTAAGCTCAAGATCACAACAACTATGGACAAGACTTTGGCTCTCAAAAGCTTTATAAAATGAATATAAAATGATAAACAATAGTATGCAAGCTTATAGCAATAGAATGATCAGTTGTTGTATGTTATTATGTTTAAAACACTGAAATGAAGCTGTATTTATAGTTGAAAAACTTGGCATTACCGTTGCCTAATTGCCAATTAAGAGTTGCTGATTTTACTGTGTGACAATCGATTGTCAAGAAGTCACAATCGATTGTTTGCCAATCGTTCCAGAAATCAATCCCAGATTTTACGCTTAACAATCGATTGTCCAAGATCAACAATCAATTATTGGTAACGTTCAAAAAATCATTTTCAGATTTTACGCAAAACAATCGATTATACAAAATCAATAATCAGTTATTCAGCAACGTTCAAAAAATCCTTTCCAGATTTTAATTTCAACAATCGATTGTACAGAATCAACAATCGATTATTCAGCAACGTTCAAAAAATCTTTTCCAGATTTTAATTTCAACAATCGATTGTGCAAAATCAACAATCGCTTACCTGACGGTATTTGAAAACTTTACGACAACGGTCAGCTTCACAATTGATTGTGCAATGTTAACAATCGATTATTTATCAGACTTTGAAAATCATTTTAGACACTGCCTCGTGACAATCGATTGTTATATACTCACAATCGATTATTTAATAACTTTGAAAAAGTCTGGAAGACACTGCCTCAACACAATCGATTGTCATATGTTCACAATCGATTATTTTATGACTTTGAAAAATCTGATGGACACTGTCTCTTCACAATCGATTGTCATTAGCTTCACAATCGATTATTCTGAGTTTTGAAAAACTTTGATGTACACTGCCTCATCACAATCGATTGTCATAAGGTTCACATTCGATTGTCATGCAGGTTTGAAAAACCTGATGCTCACTGCCTTAACACAATCGATTGTCATTAGTTCACAATCGATTGTCATGCAGTCTTGGCTTAACATAATCAATTATCATAAGTACATAATCGATTATCTTAGTCCAGATTTTAGAGGCATGTTTAAAAATTATTTTGACTAAAGTAAATATGCATGATTTAAAATCATTTAGCATTAAATTAAATATGCATGATTTTGTAAAAATAGTTTTACGAGAGAAGCCATGTCATGAGTCAAGTTGTCGGATCAAGATCACAATTAAGAATGACTCATTTAAACTATAAAACTTTGTATTGTGCTTGAATCTCGTTATCCACCAATTGTGCGCTTGTACTTGAACTTCGTCATATATCAATTTGCGCTTGTTTGTCATTCATCAAAACCTACACTTAAGAACACACGTTTTAGTATATAGCCTTGAGAACGTGTTTCCAACACCCATTTCATTATATCTTTGTTTCGGCGTGCAACCCAATCCACATATAATATTGTTGCCGCGTACAATCTGATCAATATATAATATTGTTCCGCGTGCAACCCAATCCACATATAATATTGTTACGACGTGCAACCCGATCCACATATAATATTGTTGCGGCGTGCAACCCGATCTATATATAATATTGTTGCAGCATGCAACCCGATATATGCATGACAACAGTCCCGGCGAGGGATCACTAACGATTCACACTATCCCGTTAAGGGAATCGACAACATAAATAAGTATGTCCCGGCAAGGGAGAAACAACTATAACCAAATCTTAATCCAATATCTAACTACCTCAATTATAATTCAACTTGTTATAACATCTAACTACCTCATCTATAACTCAACTTGTTGCAACATCTAACTACCTCAGCTATAACTTAACTTGTTACAACACTTAACTACCTCCGCTATAACCAAATTCGTTCTGATAACTAACTACCTCAGCAATAACCATAATCCCTACCCAACATAAAGAATTATCAACCTAAGCATCCGTCATATCAACTAAGAACTCAATCCAAGGGAATAATAACTCAACAACAACCCGACAAGGGTGCGACGTAATAGTTTCTTCACTTTCCCACTTTTACTTTACAACTCACTTCACAACTCGAGCCAATACTCTAGAGTTTCAATTATCATTTATACTTTCATAATTCGTTATACATCTGGAGCCAACGCTCCTCACTGTTCATAGGTCGCAATTCTTTCCACTACTTTACACGGCAAAATAGAAATCTTTACCAAGGCATGAGTAACACAACGAAATCATGAAAATCAATATATAAGACTCACGGTTATACTTGACACCAATGTATAGATACTCGTCACCATGCCTATACGTCGTACTCAACAAGAAAGAAAATAGGACAAAAAATCCTAATCCCTCAAGCTAAGGTTAGACAAGACACTTACCTTGAACTTCCACGACCAGCTCAAGCCTCAAACAGCACTTTCCCTTTTAAATTTAGCTCCAAATCAATTGTATCTAGATATAATCTACTTAATAACATCAATTAACGCTAAACAATCAAATTCTAATACTAAACAATCAAATTCCAATGCTTAATTATAGATTCTAATCATTCTTCCCAAAATTCAAAAAGCGACCCCAGCCCGCTTTGTCAAAATACGAGGTTCAAACCTAAACCCAAGCACTCATTCACCCATGAGCACAAATATATTATAAGTTTCAAGGTTCGACCCCAAAACAAGGTCCAAATCACATGTAATCAAAAGTCCTAACTCTACCCAAATTCCTAATTTTCTACCCTTAATTACATGTTTTAGGCCTAGAAATCTAGTGGGCGTTGATAAAAATGGAAGAGAACTAGTTAAAGATTACTTACCCAAAAAATTAATGTGAAGGAATGCATTAAAAATTGCCTAAGAGCTTTGGAGGAGAAGAGGTTTTGTGATATTTTAAGAAATCCCGAAAGTGTTCTATTTTTTTGGCTTTTAAAAATCACTGGGCGATTGTACTCTACGCGATCGCAACAGACCCATCGCGTTCGTGATGGGTCAGGCTAGTTAGACCTTCGCGCTCGCATTAATATGCTCGCATTCGTGAATATTTATCTTCTCGAGCCCTCGCATTCGCGTCCAACGGGCCACGTTCCCGTAAGGTAACTACCCCTCCCCCCTGCCTAGGCCATTTAGCCTTCGCGTTCGTATGGCCAGGAACGCGTTCGGGTGGTCAGGAATGCATTCGTGAAGGTATAGACCCTGCTGCCTCGCATTCGCGACCTGGTCTACGCGTCCGCGTAGAAGGAAATTCCTTCAGCAACAAATTACACATCGTGTTCGTGAAAGCCATCCAGCGAACGCGAAGAAGGAAATACCAAAACACCTGAACAACCTTTTCTGACATTTTTCTTAAGTTCAAAACCTCCCGCAACACATCCGAAGCACACCCGATCCCTTGAGGCTCCTAACCAAACGTAGGTAATAACTCAACAACATCGTACGAACTTATCTGTGCGATTAAGTCACCAAAATAACCTAAAAATAATGAATCAAACCTCAAAATCAAGAACTTTTTCTCAAACTTCATCAAGTTTCAAATTTAGCAATTTAGGTATGAATCACGTCAAACGACGTCCGTTTTCAACCAAATTTTACTGGAATGACTTAAACCATATATATGACATGTATTGGGCACCAGAACCAAAATGTGGGCCCGATACCATAGCTTTCTAATCAAATTTTACTTCAAATTTCCTTGAACATTTTCAGAAAATAATTTTACTTAAAAATTTATTTATCCGGCTTGGGACCTTGGAATCGATTATGGGTATACGCCCAAGTCCCATATTTTTCTGCAGATCCTCTGGGACCATCGGATCACAAGTCCAGGTCAGTTTACCCAAAATGTTGATCGAAGTCAAATTTACTCATTTTATAAACAAATTTTATCTTTTTTCTTAGAGTTTTATATTTAAGCTTTCCAGCTACGCGCCCGGACTGCACAACATATCGAGGTGACTCTAAAATAGGTTTTAAAGGCCTTAGATACACAAACCAAAAGTAAATGATGACCTTTTGGGTCATCACATTCTCCACACTAAAATAATTGTTCGTCCTCGAACGGACAAAAGAGGGAAGTACCAGAGTAGGGGAAAAGATGGGGATAACGGCTTCGCATATCCGATTCGGACTCCTAGGTCGATGCCTCAGGAGACTGACCTCTCCACAAAACACGAATAGAAGGAAAACTCTTCGATCTAAACTGACAAGCCTGCCGGTCTAGAATTTCTACCGGCTCCTCCTCATAAGACATGTCTTTGTCCAACAGGACAATGCTGAAATCTTACACGTGGGATCACCGTGATATTTCTAGAGCATGGACACATGAAAACCCCGATGCACAACTGATAAGCTCGGTGGAAATGCAAGTCTATAAGCCACCTCTCCCACTCAATCAAGAATCCCAAATGGACTAATGAAACTAGGGCTAAGCTTGCCCTTCTTCCCAAATCTCATTACACCCTTCATTGGCGACACTCGAAGCAAAACCCACTCACCGACCGTGAAAGCTAAATCTAGAACCTTGCAATCGGCATACCTCTTTTGCCTGGACTGAGCTGTACGAAGCCTAACCTGAATGATCCGAACCTTGTCCAAAGCCTCCTGAACCAGATCAATAACCAACAACTGAGCCTCCCCCGGCTCACACCATCCAATCAGAAGCCGACACCATCTACCATATCATAAGGGGCCATCTAGATACGAGACTAGTAGTTGTTGTTGTAGGAGAACTCTGCTAAAGGCAAGAACTGATCCCACAAACCTCCAAAGTCAATGACACAGGCTCGGAGCATATCCTCCAAAATATGAATAGTCCGCTCGGACTTCCCGTCCGTCTGAGGATGAAATGTTGTACTCAACTCAACATGGGTGCCCAACTCTCGCTAAACTACTCTCCAGAAATGCGAGGTAAACTGCGTACCTCGGTCTGAAATGATAGATACAGGCATACCATGAAGATGAACAATCTACCGGATATAGATCTCTGCTAACCTCTTGGAGTAATAGGAGACTGCCACATGAATAAAATGCGCTGACTTGGTCAGCCTATCAATAATGACCCAAACTGCGTCAAACTTCCTCCGGGCCTGTACAAGTCCAACAACGAAATCCATAGTGATCCACTCCCACTTCCAGTCGGGAAGCTAAATCCTACAAAACAACCCACCAGGACTCTGATGCCTATACTTAGCCTGCTGACAATTCAAACACCGAGCCACATACGCAACGATATCCTTCTTCATTCTCCTCCATCAATAGTGCTACCGCGAATCCTGATACATCTTAGCGGAGCCCGGATGAATAGAGTACCGGGAGCTGTGGGCCTCCTCTAAAATAAAATCTCGAAGCCCATCCACATTAGGCACACAAACTCGACCCTGCAATCTCAAAACTCCATCATCACCTAAGATAACCTGGCTGGCACCTCCGTGCTGCACCGTTTCTCTGAGGACACATAAATGGGGATCATCATATTGCCGATCTCGGATACGCTCCAATATTGAAGAACGAGCGACTGTGCAAGTAACATATGGCTGGACTAAAAAATAGCCAACCTCACGAACTGATTGGACAAAGCCTGAATATCAAAAACAAGCGGTCTCTCACCGACCGGAATATAAGCAAGACTGCCCACTGGCTGACTTCCTACTCAAAGCATCGGCCACCACATTGGCCATTCCCGGATAATATAAGATAGTGATATCATAATCCTTCAAAACTCCAACCACCTCCTCTGCCTAGAATTTAACTCCTTTTGCTTGAATAAATACTGAAGACTCTTATGATCTGTGAACACCTCAGATCGACACGACATATAGATAATGCCTCCAAATCTTCAACGCGTGAAAAATGGATGCCAAATCTAAGTCATGAATAGTTCTTCTCATGAATATTCAACTGCCTTGAAGCATAGACAATGATATTGCCATACTGCATCCACACTGTACTAAGCCCAATATGGGAAGCATCACAATAAACTATATAAGGCCCTGAACCTGTGGGCAAAACCAACACTGGTGCCGTAGTTAGAGCTGTCTTGAGCTTTTGAAAGCCCCCCTCACACTTGTCAAACTACCTGAATTGGGCATCCTTACGGTTCAACCTGGTCATCGGGGCTGCAAAAATGAGAACCCCTCTATGAACCGACGATAGTAGCATTCCAATCCCAAGAAACTCCGAACCTCTGTAGTTGATGCTTATCTAGGCTAGTTCTTGACTGGCTCAATATTCTTCGGATCAACCTGAATACCCTCTGCTAATACAACATGACCTAGGAATGCAACTGAACTCAACCAGAACTCGCACTTCGAGAACTTAGCATATAATTGACTATCTTTTAGAGTTTGTCAACCCGAATGACATAACCAAGAATTCATAATGACCGCGAGTGCAAAAAGCTGTCTTAGGGACATCGACTGCCCAAATCCTCAACCGATGGTAGCCATATCTCAAGTTAATCTTGAAAAATACATTGGCACCTGAAGCTGATCAAACAAATCATCAATCCTTGGCAATGGATACTTATTCTTAATTGTAACTTTGTTCAACTGCCGGTAATCAATACACATCCTCACCGAACCATTCTTTTTTTCTTAACAAACAACAAAAATGCTAGGTCTAATGAAGCTCTACTCAAGCAAGTCTTGCAATTGCTCCTTCAACATTTTCCAACTCAGGCAGGGCCATACGATACGGCGAGATAAAAATGGCTGAGTGCCTATAGCCAAAATCAATGTAGAAATCAATATCCCTGTCGGATGTCATACCCGACAGGTCTGAAGGGAAAGCCTGAGGAAACTCACTAACAACGGGCACATAATCAATAGAAGGAACCTCAACATTAGAATCACGAACATATGCCAAATAGGCCAAACACCCCTTCTCGACCATACGCTGAGCCTTCACATAAGAGATAACACTACCGGTAGAATAACCATGAGTCCTTCTCCACTCTAAATGAGGTAAACCCGGTAAGGCTAAGGTCACAGTCTTGGCATGGCAGTCCAATATAGCATGGTGAGGTAATAACAAGTCCATCCCTAATATAACATCGAAACTAACCATGTCCAAAAGAAGAAAATCTACATGAGTCTCAAGACTAAGGCTGTAATTTTCGCTGTTCCGAACCAGAACTGGACCAGAACCGCGGCCCTGCCGGTTCTGCCGATTTCGGTTCTACCGGTTCCAGGGAACCGTGGCGGGGCGGTTCTACCCGTTGGAACCGCCAGAACCGGAACCGGCTCGCGGTTCTGGACCGGTTCTGGCGGTTCCAAACGGTTCTTCCGGTTCCCAACGGGCATTTTCAAAAAAAAAAATTTTTAAAAAAAATTATTTCCAAACGGTTTGCAAAAAGTAGCCGTTTGGAAGTTTAAAAAATAGCTATTTGGCCCCCAAACTTTAATTTAATCCTAAACTTTATATAATTACATTATTTCCCATTTCTCAACTATAAATACCCCCTCATTCTTTCATTTTTGTTCACCAATTCATCAATATCTCTCAATCTCTCTCAAGCTCTCTTTCAATCTTTCTAGTGCAAGTGTTTAATTTATTGTTGCAAATTCGTGAAAAATTGTGAAGTTGTTGAATTGAAGTTTTCAAGTGTTCAAGTTCAACGATTTTCAATTTTCAAGAAGTTATTCGTCAATCCGGTAAACTCGTTTCAACTCTTACGTGCTAATAGTATTTTTTTGTGTTGTTAGTTTGCTTAATTATAATTATTATGGCATTTTCGTTGAATAAAATGTTCGGTAAAGGAAAAGCTAAAACCGGTGAAAGTAGTGGCCAAAATACTACCCCTCCCTCGGCTCCCCGACCTAGAAAAGATAAGCAAGTTGAAAGTAGTTGCCAACCTAGAAATCCTAATAAACCCTTCGGAATCCTTGATAGTCATCGCCCTTGTTTTCAA
This sequence comes from Nicotiana benthamiana, assembly GCA_034376525.1. Lineage (NCBI taxonomy): Eukaryota > Viridiplantae > Streptophyta > Magnoliopsida > Solanales > Solanaceae > Nicotiana > Nicotiana benthamiana. Next base: position 40,210,606 of record CM067339.1, on the reverse strand, counting down.
TTTAGTGATATTGATTTTCTACATGATGTAGCAGTTGGTGATAGAATAGACGATGATATTATGAATGCTCTTTATCCTAATGCACCTATCTTAAAGGGAAATGAGGAGGATGATGATGATAAAACCCAAGCTCCAGTAGATTTAGATGATACACCTACTAGTCCTGCTCATAACTTAGGTGATGAACCGGCACACCCACCCGTACAAACTCCCACTTTTTGTAGACAACCTCCTAAACATACAGAAACATCATTAGTTTCGCAATTTTTTATTCAACTAAGAGAACAAAATAAGGCTAAGTGTAAATCTTGTGGGAAATTACTTGTTCATAGGTATACTGGAGATCGTAGCGGCACAGGTAGTTTAGTTAAGCATATAAGATTACACCCTAGGGGAGGACAAGTGCTGATTCTACAGTTAACCCAAGTACTGGTTCAAATCTAGTTCAACCAGGAATAATCACAGTCACCAGAGGTATATTATATTACGATCCAAATAAGGATCGTGAAGAATTAGCGAAAATAATTACTGTTATGTGCTTGCCTTATTCTTTTGCTTCTAATCCTGCATGGATTCATTATATTAGAAGAGTATTTAATCCTACGTATAAAGGTGGGCCTCGTGCAACAGTTAAGGCCGATATTTATAAATACAAGCATGAATATGAACAATACTTGTGCTATTTATTTACCCATATAACTAATCGTATGTCTATTACAACTGATATTGGTAGAAGTAATAATGATTGTGATTATCTAACCGTAACCAGTCATTGGATAGACGAAGACTGGACAATGCAAAAACGCATAATTGCATATAAGATAATTAATTCACGGCACATGGGTAGGTTTATAACTAACACTGTTTCAGATGTATACAGATATTTTTGCTTTAGTGATAAAATAATGTCAATTTCTATGGATAACGCTTCTAGCAACACTAGTGCAATAGGTATGCTAACAAGAACATTTAATCCTGCTTTTACTAATATTTTCCATGTTAGATGTATTTGTCATATTTATCATTTAATTGTTGGTGATGGTATGAGAATATTAAACTTAGAAATTGAAAAGGTTAAAATGGCTCTTAATTGGCTATTTATTCAAACCGTAGAAGTAGACTTAGAGAATATTTTAAAAAGTGTGACGAATATGGCCTTAGAGAAAGAAAGGTTCCTAAAAGAGCTGATGGCATAACAGCTCTTAAATTGTGGACGGAGTTCAGGGGTACTCAAGGTGATAATTTAGATAAAATTTCCCATCTAAATGAGCTTCAAGTTTATTTGTCACAGGGACTAGAGAAGGAGAATCCATATGGCTCTTTCGACCTTTTGGAATGGTGGAAGACAAGGGAAAAGCATTTTCCCGTTCTTGCAAGGATGGCTCGGGACAGCTTGGAAAAATCAGTGCTTTTTCGAGATTGGATCCGCGCAGAAAGAAGGAACTTTGGCCTAGCAGAATCACAACCAGAAATAGATGAGGTGTATGAAGAAATTATAGCAGAACTTGCTCAGGAAGCAACTTCACCCGGAAGTGGTGATGAACAAGCTTCATTTCCACCACCGCCAACACAACCACCTCCAAACCTTGAAGGTTTTATGAGATTTATTAGAAATAATGCATAACTTATGATGTAACTTGTACATTGGCATGTCTTCTTTTAGTTTTTTTTCCTTTTAATGGTGGTATTAGTACCATGTTGTGCTCATTCCATTGGGGAAGGAAGACTAAGAAAGATATGCCATTTTGTTCAATAAATATGCTCTTTATCATATCCTTAAATATCTTTTGTCTCAATATGTCTTTGTCTTTACTTCTATATCAATATATAATATACAACACAATATACTAATCACAACATTCTTTTATCAATATATACTACTTATATACAATTTATACTAATTACTAACTACAACATAATATACACTACTTATATACAATATATACTACTTAAATACAATATATACTACTTATATACAAAATATACACTATTTATACACAATATATACTATACTAATAACATAGTACACCATATAAAATATATTCTACAATATACTATGACTACTATACAAGATATTGATTTTAAAAAAAATAATTCAGAACCGCTGGGAAGTGCCGGAACCGCCGGAACCGGAACCGCCAGAACCGGAACTGGATGGTACCCGGAACCGTCACGGGCCGGTTCCACCTTCAGAACCACCAGAATCGGAACCGCCAGAACCGGAACCGCAGACCCAAATAGACCCAGAACCGGAACCGGATACAGCCTTACTCAAGACCTCCAATAACCACTATACATAAACAATAAACACGATCCACCACAATAGAATCATCCGCCATCGTAGGAACATGAACATAGGCATTCAAAGAATCACTAGGAATGACCAGATATGACACAAAATAAAATTGAAGCTTCTCTACCACAAACCAGAACAGTACCTGCACCCCCCTCTAGCATCTCTACCTCCACCTCAAATACTTCTCACTGAGTGATGTGGAGAAACTTCTCCAGAAACAGCTGCGTGAACTATTCTCAAGTCGAAGATGATGACCTAACTGGTATAGCCAATCAATAATCCCTTAAACAAGTCTTGGCAGATCCAGACAAGCGAAAAGTAGCAAAATCTACCCAATTGGTCTCTGATGTGAATAAACGTCAATACCACACAAGAGGGGGGGGGGGTGATTTGGGTGGTACCTAATTTTCGCGTTAGAAGAACCTGGTTCTTCTAAGTGTTCAAACTACTGCAGTTTGCGGGAATATACTGAAAGTAAAGTGCACAACAAATTTTTACGTGAAAAACACCTGGCTCAAAAGGTAAAAAAACCACGACCTACTACTGAGTAGGATTTTCCTAAACTCCACTAAAATCAGTGAGCCAAAAACATCATTTACAAAACTCTTGCAAACCTAAGGATTCAACTCTAATCCCAGTGTGGCACACAGCCTCAGCTGTTGCGACACTATCAAGTTAACTCTAACTTGATGACACAACGTACCTAATACAAGTGCTTCTAACTAAGCTGAAAGGTACAATATAAAACCTACTACAATTTGAACTAGAAATAAAACAATCATATGGAACTGGTTCTTCTCTAGGTTCATGTAGCTGTAGGCATCCACACTTGTAACTTGCATATATTGCTTGCTAATCAGACTTCGCTCTTTAGCTCTCAAATATGCTTTTACTTCTTCTTGTGTGTGTTGCCTGAAAAGAGAAATAAATCAATCATATATTGAGTTAGCAGTTAGAGTTTGACTAAGACTCCACTTCTTATCCGTTCACAATTCGAGTCCTTGCCCAATGCAAACTCCAACCCTTATCCTAACTTAGATTAAGTTCTCTTCACATAAGGAGACTGTCCTCCTTATCCCAATGCAATCTTTTCGATCAGAATATATTGATGCGTGATCTTTGATGAATTATCTTCCTCCCATGCTCTGCATGTGCCCTTGTTGATTCAGAATGTGTAATACAAGATGGACCAGGTTCTTCTATCAGTTTATTTTTCAATCTTCAAAACTTCAACTGAAACTTGGGCCAACAATTGCCCCCCATTTGATGATGACAAACTCTGTGCTTATTATGATCATGAGCTGTAGACTTAGCTGAAATCAACACTTACAAAATCATTTAACTTATCATTAAGGAGGTCACATTTAGGTCATAAACATCACCAATTCAAAAAAACATTTTAAGCACAGTATCTTCACCCTTTTTGCATCATCGAAAAGTTGCATAAATGATGTGAATTCTCGAAGTTAATATCTACTCATGGCCGCCGGGGAAACTGCAAGTTAACACATGTTCAATTAAATTATAAATCCGCTTAGAAATAACTATATTGAACAAGATTAATAAAACCAGAAAAGTTTCATTCATTTATTCAGAAATGTTCCTACTAAACAGTCCACAAAAAGAAACATGAAACTTCCAATCATGAGCAAAAAAAAACACACCAGGAACCAAATAAACTTTTCACTAAGGGGGGGGGGGGGACTAGACTGGAACCTAGACACAGAACTCGAAAGGCTTGGATGAGCTAGAGGGTTAGACTTTTAGAAGATTAAACATTTGTTGTAGCATGCCTTCATTCTTCTCCTTCTCTTTGGCAAGCTCAAATCTAAGTCCATTTCTTTCTTCCTCCACTTCTTCCACCCTGGCCTTAAGCCTAGCAATTTCAGCATCCTTCAGTCCAACCTCCTGAATTAGGGACCTTACTTTTTTGTAGACAAGAGTTTTAGGTTGATGAACCAGGTTCAACCGAGACAGCGCTAAGCAGATAGTCACAGCTTTGAAGAGTCTTGATGCCAAAATGTTCCTTGCTACATGCCATCTCCCAATTCTTCAGGGGAACATGTAGACGTTCAAGCACAATAGTCAGAATAAATCCATAGGGGATGGAATGGGCCTTGGAACCGTTGATTACCCTTTCCAGCAGGTTTACCATGAACACATCCCAGTTGATTTGTTTGCTTCCAGTCAAGCACTTCATAAGAACAAGGTCCAAATAATTTGCAGTGTGCCTTCTTTCCTGTCTAGGCAGGAGGCATTTGTTGACAAACTCAAAGAGCACCTTGTGCTCAAGCTTCATTTCACTCTTTTGCACTGGCCTTGCCGCTGGTACATCTGCCTCTGATATGGTATCACAGAAATTTCTGGTAATCTGAAGCTCTGAGGGTAGCCCATCCAAACAAGGCCATCTTTGCCTTGTGTAATCATCATATCCCTCACAAGGGATATTTAGAATTTCCCCCAGCTTCTTAGCATCAAATTTTACTTTGACCCCCTTAACAGAACTTGTCACCACACCATTTTTCACTGCCCCATTTGCCATAAATTCCACCAATTCCTTTCTAGCTAGTTTCCCATTCAATTGAAGGACCATTCCTTCTACCCTTGAGCCTCCAGAGAATTTAGAAGCCTCAACATACCTGGCTCCTCCAGGTCTTTCAACAGCCTACCCTTCAGAATTTTTCTCTTGCCAAAATTTGCAAATCGATCCTGGTCACTCTCATAAATATCATCATCATCGTCATCATCATATTATTATTATTCTTCTTCACTTTCTTCTTCCTCCACAACCTTTTTCACCTATTTACCTTTAGTAGCAGATCTTGTTCTCTTTGCCAGGGAGGACTCAGCAGGTACAACTTTGGAAGACTTCTTGGAAGAAATATTAGTCTCCTTGGATTTTGCAATAGGAGCTTTCTTATTTTTTTGCTGGATGGACTTGTTCCATCACCTCGCCGTCCTCCCAGCCACAGTTTATGAACTCTCACCAACCTTCCCTTTTCCTTTCTCTAGTCTTTTCTTCTTGCTTTCTTCCAGAGCCCCTTTCAACTAAGCTTCATTTTCTCTCACTTTGTTTATTGTTGTTCTATCCCTAGGTGCAACCTTGGGTGATATGATTTTGGACTTCTTTGAAGGTTTGGCAGCAGTAGGAGTTTTAAAGGAAGATGACTTCCGTTTCTTGAGGCCATAGCTATCCCCAACTTCTTCATCAGATCAGCCAATGTCTCCTCCGCTGTTGGACCAGTTTGTTCAATTAGGTCTACCAATCCCTCAGCAACTTCCCCAAATGCACTTCCCCTGAGTGTGATACCCATTACCTTCACTTCCACAGATAGACAAAACCTTTTTCTTTCTTTTCTTTAACTGTTCTACAGACTCATACCCAAAAACATTTTTAACTTCCCCTACCAAAACATATCTATTCTCTTCCTTTTTACCAATATCCACTGAAACAAAACAAGATTTTACCTCTGTTGGATTTTTTTGAGGCGGAGAATTTTGAGAAGACCCAGGTTCATATCCCTCGCTTGCAGATATATATTGATCCGAATCAGAGCTGGACTCAATGAACTTTGCTTGGGGTTCCTTCTTTTGACTTGCTATTAGCTTCTCATTTAAAGCTTTTCTTAAAGGTCCAGTCGCCACTACTTTTCTTGCTATCATTTTAGTTCGACGAAACCTGGGTTTTGGGGATTCAACAGGAGGGGTAGAGGATGAGGTGGTGTTGGGTGACACTGGTGGTGGGGTTCATGGATTATCTTGAGGATTCGTCATTTTGGGTGGTGAATTTGTGGAAGACTTATGAACTTTTTGGGAAATTTTTTAGGGTTTTGGAGATGAAGTAGATGATCAGAGGGTTAGCACCTAATGACGGTTATGAAGTGACTTAAGAGGCCTTTTATAGAAGGTAATTATTGCATCAGAAAAAGCATGTTTCTGTCGTCAGTATGAGTCTAATCAATGTAGATTTCTGGTCTCCCTATTAATTAAAATTGCTAAGATTTAGGAGAAAAGTTCCGTTATTCCTTAGAATTCTTATTACAAGAAATTGGTTCAGTTGGCTTCCAATAGATAGAATTTTGGGACAATTGGAATTTCTAGGACTCTTGCTCATGATTGAAAATTAAATTTTTCTAGTTGTGCAAAGTATAGAAACATACCTAACTTTTCTCATGAGTACATATTGATGAACCAAGTTCTCCATATGACACTTCTCTTGATCATGCCTCAAATGTCATAATAGAAAATTTATAAGAGATTAGTGAATTACATAACCACATGTCACATGAGTATACTCATTTAAAGGTATTTAGCTGAGTAGGAATTAGTCAAATATTCACAAATTTAAGAACTACTAACCAGAAAAAATTCAATTTTTTTTCTTTGTGCATTCTGAACATGACCTCTCATGTGATCTTAATCATCCCTAATTCCAACCTATTCCTTTTAAAGTTTTCTCTACTTAGTGCCTTGGTGAAGATGTCAGCTATTTGTTTATTAGTGGCACAGAATTCTATTGAAATTAGCCCCTTTTCATAGTTGTCCCTTAAGAAGTGGTGTCTAACATCTATGTGCTTAGTCCTTTTATGATGAACAGGGTTCTTTGTCATACTGATAGCACTAGTGTTATCACAAAATATAGGTATGCATCCCACTTCAATTCCAAAATCTACCAATTGTTGCTTGATCCATAGTAACTGAGAACAACATGAGGCGGCAGCAACATACTCAGCTTCAACAGTAGAGAGGGCAACTGAATTTTGCTTTTTGGTAACCCATGATACAAGACAAGATCCTAGAAAGTGTGCCATACCTGAAGTGCTCTTCCTGTCTACTATGTAACCTGCATAATCAGCATCAACATATCCAATTAAGTCAAAATTACTACCTTTTGGATACCACAAGCACAGATTAGTTGTGCCTTTTAATCTCAATATTCTTTTGACTGCAGTTAAGTGTGACTCTTTTGGATTTTCTTGGAAACGAGCACAAAGTCCTACACTAAAAACAATGTCAGGTCTGCTGGCAGTAAGATACAAAAGTGAACCAATCATACCCCTGTACAACTTTTGATCAACTGATGAACCAGGTTCATCAACATCTAACTTAGTGGCAGTTGCAATAGGAGTATCTAATTCTTTGGATTCTTCCATTTTAAATTTCTTGATCAGTTCTTTTGTGTACTTTTGCTAATGAATCATGGTACCGTTTGGACTTTGTTTGATTTGCAGCCCTAAGAAGAAATTGAGTTCTCCCATCATACTCATTTCAAATTCACTGCCCATTAGTTTTGCAAAAATCATTGCTCAACCTCTCTGTAGTGACCCCAAAAATTATGTCATCGACATAAATCTGAAGAACTAGAAGATCTTTACCCCTTTCCTTAGGAACAAAGTACTATCAATTTTCCCTCTCTTGTTACCCATGCTCCTGAAAGAATTTTGACAATCTTTCTTACCAAGCTCTTGGGGCTTGTTTGAGGCCATAAAGAGCCTTATCTAGTTTGTATACATGATCAGGACATTATTTGCTTTCGAATCCAGGAGGTTGCTTCACAAACATTTCTTCTTTGAGATAGCCATTTGGAAGGCACGTTTCACATCCATTTGATGAAAAGTGAATTACATATGTGCTGCAAAGGCTATGAGAAGTCTTATTGCTTCAAGTCTGGCAACTGGAGCAAAAGTCTCAGCATAGTCAATGCCTTCCTCTTGACTATAACCTCGAACCACCAACCTTGCCTTGTTTTTTGTAACTGTTCCATCTTCATCCAGCTTGTTTCTGAAGACCCATTTTGTCCCAATAACTTACCTATCCTTAGGTCTTGGAAACAAGTGTAAAACTTTGCTTCTTTCAAACTGATTGAGTTCTTCTTGCATAGAATTTATCCAGTCTGCATCTTGCAGAGATTCACTCACATTCTTAGGATCAATCAGGGACAAAAAGGCATCAAATGCACACAGTTTCTTCAGTTGTGATATGGTCTTGACTCTAGATGTGGGATTATTGAATATGGTCTCAACGGGGTGAGAACTCAGGCACCTGTAAGATTTTCCCACCAGCTGGTTTCTGCTAGCTTCTGCTTCATTTTTATGCTGTAGAGGCATAGGTTCAGGCACAGGTCCCTTAAGAGAGTTTTGTGCATTTTCTCTCAAATTCGTTCCCCCTTCAGGTTGCCCAGGGTAAAAGGACCTGTTCAATCACCTGTTGCTTCCTTAGATGCCTCATTGACTTGTGTTGTAGCTTCAGTCAGTTGTCTTACCAGTCCAATGGCTTCATCTTCATGTTCCTGTCTCTCAGAAAGAGTGCTAGTTTTATAAAAAATAACATGTACACTTTCTTCTACACATAGAGTTCTTTTATTAAATACTTTATAAGCTTTGCTATGTGAAGAATATCCCAAGAATACTCCCTCATCACTTCTGGGATCAAACTGACCAAGGGAATCTTTGCCATTATTGTGCACATAGCACTTGCAACCAAAAGCCCTTAGGTGGGATATATTTGGTTTTCTCCCTTTAAGTAACTCATAGGGAGTTTTCTCTACCAGTGGTCTAGTCATACACCTGTTTATTATGTAGCATGCTGTATTTATTGCCTCTGCCCAAAAGAAATGAGGTAGTTTACTGGAAGTAACATAGTCCTTGCCATATCTTCAAGGGTCATGTTCTTCCTTTCAACTACCCCATTTTGCCGATGATTTCTAGGGGCATAGAAATTATGGTCTATTCCATTTTCATCACAAAATTCAGCAAACTTTGCATTTTCAAATTCAGTTCCATGGTCAGACCTAATGGATGCAAGTTGATTTCCTAATTGTTTCTGGATTTTTCTAACAAAGGCTGTGAACATTTCAAATGCTTCATCTTTAGAAGTCAGAAATAACACCCAGGTAAACATAGAGAAATCATCAACTAGCACCATGATATATCTTTTACCACCTCTGCTCATGGCTCTCATTGGACCACAGAGATCCATATGAACCAGTTCCAACGTCTTGGACGAGCTTACCATTTTCTTAGTTTTGAAGGATGACCTTACCTTCTTCCCCTTCGCACATGCCTCACAAACTTTGTCTTCCTTGAACTTGATATTAGGTAACCCTATCACCAAGTCCTTGGAGACTAATTTGTTTATTTGGTTTAGACTAGCATGACCAAGTCTTTTGTGCCTAAGGAGGAGATCATTTATTAACACACACAGACAAGTGAGTTCATTTTCAGAAAGAGTTCACAAATCTACAATGTAAATATTGTTAACTCTTCCTCCCTGCAAAACAATCTTCTCAGTACTAAGTCTAATCACAAAAAATTTAAGGAAGTGAAGACCACTAGATTACCTCTGTCACACAGTTGTGACACATTTATCATGCTATATTTCAAGCCATCTATCAAATAGACATTCTTAATGGAATGAGAGTCCGTTTTTCCTACCTTTCCAACCCCAATGATCTCACCTTTCTTTCCTTTTCCAAAGGAGACATTGCCTATTCTTAGGTTCTCAAGTGAAAGAAACTGGTCCTTGTTACCAGTAATATGTTTTAAGCAACCACTGTCCATGTACCAAATTTGGCTACTTACTTTCACTTGGACCTGCAAAATGAAATTAGGGGTTAGTCTTAGGAACCCAAACTAGTTTTGGTCCCTTTCTATGGGCAAAAGGATGAATTAGATTTTTCTTTGCCCACCCAGGCAGCTTGTGTTTTTCTTGAACAAAAATTTTATTTCTTTGTCTGGACTTTTCTCTTGTATTACATTCATTTTTGTAATGGCCAGTCTTACCACAATGTGTACAGATTTTGTTCTCAGGAAGAGTGAGATACATGTTTTTGGGATCCCATTTTGGAGCTTGATTCCCAAACCCAAGTCCTCTCTTGTTGCTGCTGTGATGCTCTTGCAGCCAGGAGAGTGCATCAGAAGCCTTGTTCCATTTGCATGTTCTGTCTAGTTCATGCTTCACATCTCCTAATTCTTCTTTAAGGACCTTGATTGACTCATCCTTCTTATACAGCTCATCTTTCATTTTTCCATAAATTTTCTTCTTGTGTGAGAAATTATTGATCAGCCTTTATCTTTCATGTCTCTATTTTCAGTTTTAAATTTTCTGACTTGAGTTCTAGGACACTGTTTTCCAGTTGAAGAACCTAGTTCTTCAACTCAACATTTAAATATTACTCTCATCAGCCCTAGATTCTAGTATTTTGTATTTTTCTTCTCGTATTGCACAATTCCTAGACAGAACATCTTTCTCACTGTTTATTATTTCAGACTCATTTATGAAGTCCATCAAGAGTTCAACCAATTTTTCTTTCGGCAGGAATTTAATTTTTTCTTTAAGATGTAAAATACTTACCTCTTGTTCATCTTCTGATTCTCCAATGGCCATAAGAGCTTGCTCACTTTCAGCTTCATTTTCTGAGTCTTCATCTGACGTATCTCCCCATACAGCAACCATGGCCTTGGTAGTACCTTTGTTTTTTCTTGGTTGAACCTGTTCCTTCTTCCTGTTCCTTCTTTCTGCACTTTCTTTCTTCCAATCAATCTCTTATTGAGGACACTTCTTTATCATGTGATCTGTCTTTCCACATTTAAAGCAACCATCATTTGTCTACTTCTTAGGAGTCCTAGGTTTGTTGAATGTTGATCCTCTTGAAGAGCTCTTGCCTCTCATAAGGTATTTCTTGAAGTCTCTGGTTATCATTGCCATTTCATCATCTTCAAGATCTGATCCTTCTGAGATACTGAGAGCCAAACTTCTTTATTTCTTTGAAGCATCCATCTTCATAGTTTGCCTTCTCAATTCATAAGCAGTCAAGTTTCCAATCAGTTCATCAAATTTCAGAGTAGCAATATTTTTGGATTCCTGAATGGCAGTAATTTTTCTTTCCCAGGAGATTGGCAAAACTCTAGTTACAATCTTCTCTACCTTGTCCTCTTCGAGAATGACCCTTCCAAGAGACTCAAGTTCATTTGTCAATGTAGTGAACCTGGTGTACATCTCTTGGATAGTTTCACCATCCTCGATAGTAAAATTCTCATATTGAGAATATAGTAGAGTACCTCTGGACCTCTTCACTTGAGGTGTTCCTTCATGAGCCACTTGTAGAGTGTCCCAAATTTCCTTGGCAATTGTACATCCCTGAATCCTGATGTATTCATCAGGGCTAAGTCCACACACTAACTATTTCTTGGCTTTAGCATTTTTCTCCCATTTCCTTAGATCATTTGCAGTACAATCTGCTCTAGTTTTTGGAACATCCATTCCTTCAGCATTCATCTTGGTTGTAGCAAGAAGACCGTCAGTGATGATGTCCCAAATTTCATAATCTTCACCCATGATGTGGTCTCTCATTCTATTCTTTCACCAAGAATAATAGAGCACATTGAAGAGTGGAGGCCTTGCAGTAGACTGTCCTTCCTAGTTCCCAAGCGGTGCACTCATGTTGATCTTTTTTCCTAAGGTGTTAACCTCTTCAAGGATAACCTTCTCTGATACCAATTTATGTGAATAAACTTCAATACCACACAAGAGGGGGGTGATTTTTGTGGTACCTAATTTTCACGTTAGAAGAACCTGGTTCTTCTAAGTGTTCTAACTACTGCAGCTTGCGGAAATATAAAAACTGAAAGTAAAGCGCACAACAATTTTTACGTGGAAAACACCTGGCTCAAAAGGTAAAAAAATCCACGACCTACTACCCAGTAGGATTTTCCCAAACTCCACTAATATCAATGAGCCAAAAACAGCATTTACAAAACTCTTGTAAACCTAAGGATTAAACTCTAATCCCGGTGTGGCACACAGCTTCAGCTGCTGCGACACTATCAAGTTAACTCTAACTTGATGATACAACGTGCCTAATACAATTGCTTCTAACTAAGCTGAAAGGTACAATATAAAACCTACTACAATTTGAACTAGAAATAAAACAATCAGATGGAAATGGTTATTCTCTAGGTTCATGTAGCTGTAGGCATCCACACTTGTAACTTGCATATATTGCTTGCTAATCAGACTTCGCTCTTTAGCTCTCAAATATGCTTTTACTTCTTCTTGTGTGTGTTGCCTGAAAAGAGAAATAAATCAATCATATATTGAGTTAGCAGTTAGAGTTTAACTAAGACTCCACTTCTTATCCGTTCACAATTCGAGTCCTTGCCCAATGCAAACTCCAACCCTTATCCCAACTTAGGATTAAGTTCTCTTCACATAAGGAGACTGTCCTCCTTATCCCAATGCAATCTTTTCGATTATGATCAGAAGATATTGATGCGTGATCTTTGGTGCATTATCTTCCTCACGTGCTCTGCATGTGTCCTTTGTTATTCAGACTGTGTAATACAAGATGGACCAGGTCCTTTTATCAGTTCATTTGTCAATCTTCAAAACTTCAACTGAAACTTGGGCCAACAATCTCCACGATCCCCATGTTTTTGAGAACCTCGTGAAAATTTTCTAGAAAATCTTGGGGATCCTCAGAAGATGCACCGTTGAAAGTAGTAATGAAGTGCTTGGTGAAACATATCCAACCTCATAAATCCTCCAAAGATGTAGATGATCTATCACCAGTCTATGTTGTTGCTCGCTTGAAGAAGCGGTACCTGACTCACCATTCGGGAAAGGACAAGAGTAGAGGTTTCAATTTAGCATTGAGAGAACAAAATCTCATAGCAAGGAAGAATAGAAGTGAAACTTTTCCTAACTCTGTAACATCTGGGGGATAAATACATACGTCTCCATACCGATCCCTCAGACTCCACAAAGCTTGTCTACGAACTGTGAGACCTATGTAACCTAGAGCTCTGATACCAACTTGTCACGACCCGGATTCCTATCCTCAAGAGTGGTGTGGTGCCTACTAATACGAGCTAGGCAAGCCAATTAATTACACAATTTAACTTTTTATACCTTTAATATTCATAAACAATTTTGGAATAATAACATTTAAGCAGTGGAAGTTAACATAAGCGGAAGAAAAAAACAATAAGCTATGTGAACATGAATATGTAATACAACTGTTTGAATTTCGACTACCCAGAACTGCCATAGTTTCATATATGGTCTAAGAGTACTACAAATAAAGGTCTAAAAGAATTAAATACAACACTTTCGCTGGAAATACATGTAAGAAATAGGAAAGTCGATAGAAGGAGACACCAAGGCCTGCGGACGCCTGCAGGACTACCTCGGGTCACCTGATGATCAAGAATTAGCAGTCTCACTGCGGTCCAAAGTCCACAACATTAGGGACGTCACAAACGAGTACAAATTTTAGTATCAGCAAAATCGCAAGTGCCTAGCCTAACCTCGGCAAAGTTGTGACGAGGCTAGGACCAGACCACCAAATAAACATATGCAGTCATATAATATATAACGGAAAATAAAGCAGAAATAAATAAGTAATGATGGGAGGGGGAAACATGCTTCGGGGAATAACAGGTAAAAACAGAATATCAAGAGAACTATAAAGAAATCAAAATCCAACCACTAACAAGAGTACGGAAAACAATGGCAGGTTTCACTTTCTTTTCACATCATGTGGTAGGAGTACCACCTGCTTCCATTTTATTATATATTATGGTTGGCGTACCAACCTCTACCATTTTATTATATCTTTATTGTGGCGTGCAACCCGATCCACATATAATACTGTTGCGGCAACCAACTCGATTCATATATAATATTGTTGCGGCGTGCAACCCGATTCATATATAATATTATTGCGGGGTGCAACCCAATCCATATATAATATTGTTGCGGCGTGCAACTCGATCCATATATATAATAAAAATATTGCGGCGTGCAACCCGTCCCAAATGTACATTACAACAGTCCTGACAAGGGATCACTAACAATTCACAATATCCCGGCAAGAGAATCGACAGCATAAATAAGTACGTCCCGGCAAGGGAGAAACAACTATAACCAAATCTTAATCCAACATCTAGCTACCTCAAATATAACTAAACTTGTTACAACATCTAACTACCTCAGCTATAACTCAACTTGTTACAATATCTAACTACCTCAGCTATAACTCAACTTGTTACAACACTTAACTACCTCCACAATAACCAAACTCGTTCTGACACCTAACTACCTCAGTTATAACCATAATTCCCACCCAACACAAAGAATCATCAACCTAAGCATCCGTAGTATCAACTAAGAACACAATACAGGGGAACCATTGCTCCTTGTAGTATGTAAAACACTCGGTTCAGTTCCCATTATCAAGTTTCAGTATTGAATAGTGAAAACCGTAGCAGCTAATTTTATACTATGTTTTTTATTGACGGTGTGACAAGAGGGGTTGCTCTGCCTCCACTTCCAACCAATAGGTTGTGAGTTCAGAGTTTCCCCAAGAGCAGGGTGGGAAGTTCTTGGAGGGAAGGATGCCGATGGTCTATTTGGAAACAGCCTCTCTAACCCAAGGTAGGGCTAAGGTCTGGGTACACAATACCCTCCCCAGATCCCACTTAGTGAGATCATACTGGGTTGTTGTTGTTGTTGTTTTTATTGACGGTTTAACATTAACAACTACTGCTATGCCTCAATTCAAACTAGTTGGTTTCAATTCATCAAAAGGAATTTATTTATATTGTATTTTTTGGCTGAAATTTTGTATTTTTGCATGGTCATGACCTAGATTTGCATTGTGGAGTTGTCATACGATCCAGAAAGCATATCTGGGCGGCCCTTTTTAAACGGAATAATGTTGAATGAAATTTGAAATTCCTAAAGAAAAGATTTTTATTATGTTTAGCTCAGCTTATGGGTACTTGGTTGGAAAATTGTGACTCGAATTTGATAAGTGTAGGTTTCTAACCGTTTCATTCATTTTTAACTCCTAAGAGACACGAGGCAATAAAACAAGGAGTCTTTTCCTATTTGATAATGTATTTAAGTTTTAATTGGACCATCTTTAGGCATAACGCAGTAGTGATCTGACTGTTCAAATTTTTCATAAGAAAATGATAATCATAAAGTTTTCTGCAGGAACTTAATAGCAGTTGATGGATGTCATCAAGGATGCTGTAGTATTGTGATTCGTGCAGGAGTTTTAATAATGGTTAATGAATGTCAATCAACGATGTTGTAGTTAAGCTATCTCTTCTTTCTTTTCTTCCACAGAGACTGGGCATAAGCGTGTGACAGTACATAACAGCCACGGTGAGGAACTTGTGGGTCTGTTACATGAAACAAATTCTCTGGAACTTGTAATTATCTGCCATGGTTTCAAGTCATCGAAGGTTTGTTACAATAATTAGAACAAGTATGAGTAACAGCTCCTATATGCGGCTTATTCATATTGTCAGTTGTCTGATTTTTGCTTGGATATTCTTTTTGTTGATATATCTGTTTTGGGTGATCCCCTATAAAATATTGCTTTCGCTACAGGAACATGCATGCTTAGCATTCCACCTCCTCCACCTAGAAAGAACGAAAAAAACAAAGTTTATCCTTGCATTTTCAATCTCACTACCTGTGAGCATTTTGAAACTAAATGGCTGCTTTCAATGTCTGGTACTCTCATCATAACTTCTATCCTTCCTTGGAGAACATATGAATTGCTTTCTAGGAAATATGTGGTATATCAGTGTGTCTACTTGTCCATGTATATGCCACTACTCGTATTGACTGCTATATTAAGCTTTAGTATTGTCGAATCTAGTTCGCGCAATTGCTTCCTTTCTATCTAGAAAGATGTGCTTATTGCTTTATTTCCTAAGATGAAAATTGATCTAGAGAATCTGCTCGAGACTGGACGTACGGAGCAGAGCCCTAAATGGGTTGAATGTTTTTCCTTCTACATTATTATGTGATTCAGTCCAGCAACATCCAACTCTTTTGCTGGGTTGACTAATAGTCTTATCTATTAATTTTGCTTTAACTTCAGGATCGGATCCCCATGGTGATCTTGCTGCTGCTTTTGAGACACAAGGAATCAGTGCCTTCCGCTTTGACTTTGCAGGAAATGGGTATATTCAAATGCTAAAACCAATATATGGACCTCTAGGTTACCAAAATAAATGGAAAGGGATGGCACCGGTGAACTTTATTCTTCTCCTACTCTTGATCAGCCAACTTAGATTTACTCAATGTAGGAATGATTGTTGAATGAAGATGCTTCCCGTCTCTCCTTTTTAGAAAGCTGAGGAAAATTTACTAGGTGTATCTGTTCTTATAAACGTAAACATTTGTTAGGTTATTGAGGAACTAAATGTATATGCATCTGGATAGCTGTTAGCATATGGACCCAAAATACATTTATTCTCTTTCTTTGTCTTTTCCTTTTCGCATGCAAGTAACGTGAGATGCTCAATTACTTTGCTCATATAGTTTTGTGAAAGATATACTATATTGGTCTTCAAGGAGCGTAGTTAATCCTTTTAACTTTAATCGCAACTAGCTCTTTCCAGCTTGTAAAATTGGAATCTTAGAGATAGGGTGCTGTCAGATGAGTCTTCTCTTCAATATTCTCAGGATCTTGACTTGACTTATGTTACTCATTGCATCATATTCTCTATATAGAGATGATAAATTTCTAATTTATAAATTTTTTGAAGACAGGAAAAAAAATTTGAAATGAACTACTGAAGACTCAGACAAGAGGGGTTGCTCTGATGGTAAGCAACCCCCACTTCCTACCGAGAGCTTGTGAGTTCGAGTCTCCCCAAGAGTAAGGTGGGAAGTTCTTGGAGGGAAGGATGCCGGGGGTCTATTTGGAAACAGCATCTCTACTCCAGGGTAGGGGTATGGTCTGCGTACACACTACCCTCCCCATGCCACACTAAGTGGGATTATACTGGGTTGTTGTTGTTGTTGAACTACTGAAGACTCACTTTATTTTTGGTGTCAGTGAAAGTGAAGGTTCCTTTCAGTATGGTAGCTACCGTAGAGAAGCTGATGATATTCGTGCCGTAGTTGAGCACTTTCATGAGGAGAAACGTTTCATAGCAGCAATTGTTGGTCATAGCAAAGGTATAGCCTTTGAAAGCCATTTTAGTGTGATCTTGTGAATCTACACTGTGTTTCTCCTTCCCTTTCCCCCGTTTTTAGTTCTCTAGCTCAAGGGGTGTGAGAGGTGGTGTTTGGAGGATGACAGTACCACCATACTCGCACAGTACATGCAGTCTACTAACATGTTTTCCTGGAGTAGTAGCAATGCTAGTTTTGCTGTTGTTTGATATGAGTCATTGAAAGATCGAAGTTTTCTTGTGACATTACTGCTTATCATGCTTGAAGCTTTCACAGATGATATTTACATTTTTTCCTTGCAATTTTTCTTGAATCTGCTGCTTGGTCTTTTGGTTTAGGGAGAGGCTGTAACTAATTATGCAGTGCATGAAGACTAAATGGATACCCTTTCTTTGTTAGTAGGTTAATTTTTCTCATTAGGTCATCTGCTAGCATTGGCTTGATTTGAATATTTGATAGGTTTAAAACTCAATTTTCCAATATTGTTATTCCAATATGAGCCTTTTCAAGCATTGAAGAAGGATTTTCCTATCTAAGTAAATATTTCTCTGTTAGGATCAAATTATGATCACTGATTTAGCAATTCCGAATTTATGTTTATGTTTATTTTAAATTTAACTTTGAAAATAACAGTAAATGTTGACAACCCACATGTTTAGCCAGCATTATATGGTCCTGCCAACCATTGATGTCTATGATGATAGTTTGTCTTGTCCATATTCTACATAATTTGTTATTGGTAAGAGTTACACGAATACTTTGATTTGTCATGATAGTGCTCTATTGATCTCTCAGGCAACAATCAAATTAACAAGGAAAGAGAGTATCGTATTGTCCCACAATTTGCCTTGCATCCGCTTTTTATATAATCAGCACATTCTGCAGCTTAATTAAGATTCAATTACCATATCTCGAGCTTATTTCTCAAATTGTATTGCTGCTAATGTTCCTGCTGAAATTGTGTTTTTCGCAATAAATTACCTACAGGAGGAAATGTTGTGCTCTTATATGCTTCGAGGTACAAGGATGTACAAACTGTCATTAATATATCTGGCCGCTTCAATCTTGAGAGAGGGATAGAGGGCCGCTTGGGCAGAGACTTTAAAGAAAAGATAAAGCAGGCTGGTTTTATTGATGTTAGAAATAGAAAAGGTATGCTTAATAGCCTTCTTTTTCTTTTGTGCTTCATAATCGACATATTTCTGTCCCATTTTGGTGCTGGATGTTCTTTATTGTGGAATATTGGACGTTTCACTCTTCTATGCATTTCAATGGATAATAGCAAATTAAACCACCTAGGGAGGTAGCGGACATGGTTAGATGACGTGTCTCACATGGTGTGTCTGGTTTAGCTGATGGAAATCACTTCGGAATATGGTACAGCTGATTAGACAAGACATGGGCGGGAAATGTGAGGTGCAGCACAAGTTTGATTGATGAAGCATGGCATAGTGCTTGAATAAACAACTTGCATTAATTACAAGTTGTGGTTGTGCGCAATGGAAACTTGGCAAGTGCATGCTTATCGGACTGGGCAGGTGCAAAGCAGTGGTGCGCCCATTTGCCAAGCATGCTTGCAGGTCATGCGCAGGGTATGCTGGTCCGTGTGTATAGCACAGACACATGTTCAATCAGGTGTAGCATTAGAATCTGAGTTAGAAGGACTTCGAGTAGGAAAGTAGTGTGCAACGATGCTGCGCCACTAACTAGTTTTGGCCTGCCAGTTACATTATCCTTGTGGTGGCTTGCCTTTACTTGCGGACTTGGAAAAATTTGGGGGTGCTTTGTAATGGAAGTATGCACCTTGTAAGAGACGAACTTTCTTTTTTGATGGCAAACAATTTCATTAATAGAACACCAAATTGTTGTCAAATAGTATGTAGGAGATGTGTGCATGACTCAACCAGAATCAACCATAATGATCCATCAAGTTTGTCCAGCTATCGGTATCTGTACAATATTCTATTCTCTCCTTTACACCAAAAATACTCTTTTAATGCTTTCCGCATTGTTCTTGCAATTTTACAGTCTTCTATGTCTTTCATTCTATGTGCACCAAAACAGGAGAGTAGGTAAGTTGCCGTCAGTTAATCCTCCACCCTGCCATCTCTTGATATTTGCAGGAAGGTTAGAGTATCGTGTCACTGAGGAAAGCTTGATGGACCGTCTTACAACTGATACTCGTGGAGCATGTCAAAGTATCCCCAAAAGCTGCAGGTCAGGCATTGATATTGATTATAACTGAGTGATTCTTAAGTATTCACGTCATATCTCACTGTATGATGCATCATTTTCAACAGTTGGGCGTTAATTCTTTATCTGTGCACATTTTGTGCTTGTCTCACTGTGACGCTACTTCTCTTGTGAGGCAATTGTTTAAAACTTGACAACTGTGTACTAAACCTGCTGGATTAATATACAGGGTGTTGACAATCCATGGTACAGTGGACGAAATGGTGCCAGTTGAAGATGGAATGGAATTTGCCAAGAATATACCAAATCATAAATTACACATTATCGAAGGAGCTGATCATGAATTCACCATGCATCAAGATGAGTTGGCTTCAGTTGTAGTGGCTTTCGTGAAAGAGGGACTATGTGGAGACTACATGGCCATGCCATCTCTGTCATGCAAAAGGACAAGTGGATATATACATTTGCAATACTGATCCAATATCCTTGCTGTATACAGTGTACCATTTACCGACATCACCAAGTAGACAGTAGAATAGCTTGTAAGTGAGCATAAGCCCTGCTGTGACCTTTTATCTCATCACTAATGAAAGTTTTGACAGACTGAACGCCAAAACTCAGTTCAAAGTGGGAAGAACTGTTAGTAACTTGAGAATGTATAGATACAGCATAGTGAGGAAGAAAACAAGAAAAGTACTAGCACTGGGGCTTCTTTTTCCTTTTCTATTTTTTCTGGGAAGAAACATCTTCAATATTCTTTGAATTACTGTAGAATTTCACAAACATGGCGAACATTAATTTATCAATGAAGCAAGATATGCGTTTAAATTGCTTTCTGTACACTGAGCTGTGAAAGTAAGAGCCGCACAGATTATGCTGAGTTTCTGTCATAGAACTTTGGGCTTAGTTTCTGGCATTAATACAGTCAAAGGCTTCATAATAAAGTCCTAATCATCTCATGAGTTCGGCAATTTAGGCAAGTTACAAAACATTTAACTTCTTTTCTTGAACATTTTGATTTTACAAGCCAATAAATCTTTCATCTCCAAACCTAACACAGCGTCCTCTGGAAGTTTTAGACTTTATAGGAAACTTCTCTCCAGTCTCTATGCAAGCAAAAAAGTAACTGGATACATCAGCCAAAATAACAAATTAACGATATGGGATGATCCGGAACAAGTCTATGCAGCCAGAAGTAGCTTGGACAAGTAATTCATAACCCAAAGTTTGCATATAAAAGTTCATCAACACCTCAAGCATTTGGTCGTACAAAATTTACACCCACAACTCCACCAGCTCCAAATACAAAAAATACTTTCCCTACAACTCAAACCCAAGAAGGCGTAACGGGTTATAAAAATACTATAGCTCCTATTCAAAATGACAGATGGAAACTCTTGGCCTTTCGTCCTTATTGTTTGTCTTAGTGAATTATGCTGCAACAGTCTTTGGCTTCGCCCCAATTTTTTTCCAAGAAACACTTGGCATTATCTGCTTTGTATCGACACGATCCTTATACTGAACAGCAAAGTTCAGTAGTGAGTCAAGAAGAGAATCAGAAAGGAGGTGGGGTTTACTGAGGTCGAGCTCGATGAGCGGATTCCACCAAAAACCTTATCCGTTTATGCATTGGGGACAATCGCGGTCCTTTATTTTTTGGAGACGGTCGTAGCCGTTCTTTCTATAGAGATGGCTGTAGCCATTTTTTAATTCGGAGATGGTCGTAGCCCTTTATCTTTTGGAGGTGGTCGTAGCCATTATCTACTTTGGAGATGGCCATAGCCATTTTCTCTTTGGAGATGGTCGTAGCCTTTTATCTTAGAGATGGTCGTAGCCATTTATTTACTTTGCAGACGGCCATAGCCATTTTCACTTTGGAGATGGTCGTAGCATTTTATCTTAGAGATGGACGTAGCCTTTTATCTTAGAGATGGCCGTAGCCATTTTTACTTTGGAGATGGCCGTAGCCTTTTATCTTTTAGCGGGTGGTCGTAGCCATTTTTACTTTAGAGATGGTCGTAGCCATTTTTACTTTGGAGACGGCCGTAGTCATTTTCACTTTGGAGATAGCCGTAGCCTTTTATACGTGTATGTGGAGAGTACGATCACGCTTACCGCGTATAATGGGAACATCATACGCAAGGTGACGCATGGGGCGTGCCTATGGCACCTTGAGGTTGTCACAACTGTTTCATGGGGGACGTACTAATTGACGGTTGAATGACCGTTCAATGGTTTCTGTCATAATGGTGCCCGTTACCGTAGGTCTGAACCGTTTTGCGGTTGGTCAGGTACTAATGGTTACCTTTGGGATTCGTGAGGATCATTCACGTTTTCCCTATAAATAAGGGGTTGTGTTGCTCAGTTCTCACTTTTATGATATCTGTCTAAGTGGAATTCTGAGGGAGATAAGCTTTCTTGCTTTCAGATTGTCTGGTTTTTCAGTCCTTGTTAATTCATTCTCCAACATTTTCGTTGGGCTCAAATACCTATTTAAGGTATTTTCAGAAAGCGCAGCCTCCCTAGTAGGGTTAATAAAGAGTAGGCCGCGGATTTCTGACCTCTAAGCCAGAACTATATGGGGGGGAAACCCATCCCGCACCAATGCTGCTTCCATCTTTTTTTCCAGCAGCATTTGTTTCTCCAAAATACCCAAAAAGGGCGGGAGGTGCCTGGCCTCGTTCCTACCAATGAAATAGAGCGACAATCGCTGTTGAAGCTCTACCCTCCTTTGGATATCAGGAAGGAGAGGTTGCTCTAATTTCGGAACGAGGACCTCGCGTGGAATGGGATTCGTATTCTTTTGTTTTTCCGGTGAATCTTACCATCTTTATTCCGTTATATCGATAATGGCAACCAGTTCCCATTCTTATGCAGTTCCGGTGGCAGTTGCGGCGGCAGAGGGTCCATCTACGGTGGCGGGGGCCATTGATTCGTCGACTGTTGATCAGCTCCCGTCGGTGATCGACATTCTTTCCCTGCGGTCCGGCGACCGATTTTACCGACCCTGAGGGAGAAGATCAAGTGGACGAGGCTCCATTGATGGGGAAGTTGGCATAGCTCAACTGAAGGAGCAATGTGAGATTCCTCGCTTTGCCGACATCGTTTTGGCCAAGAGCGGGGATAGGGTGCATGTCGACCATCGAGGGTACTGCTTCTTCTACGCCTACCCTTTCACGCTGGGATTTAGGCTTCCTCTCCCCATGTTGGTGGTGGACCTTTGCCGCTATTATAGGGTGTGCCCTGGTCAGCTCGTCCCCTCCTGCTACAAATTACTGGCGATGCTGATTAAATATGCGGAGTTGGCACGGAGAGAAGTTACACTTGCGCATGTGCTGACTCTGTATGCTCCTCAGAGGGTACGTGGCACTATGATTCGGTTGGTCCCTCATGGGACCGACGGCTTGACTGCGGAGCTCGATGATGAGGTCGCTTCCCGTCCCTTCGAGTATTTCTTTTACATTAAGACTGAGCACCTGGTGGCATGTTCCACTGACTTCCCGGAGGAGTGGAACCATGCACGTAAGTTTCTCTTACGTTGGCTTTGATTTCTTTTGGGCTAAATGTTATACTTTATGCTTGTGCGTAATGATCCTCTTTTTGTGCCGTAGCGAGAGGTGCGCCACCGGCGCCAATTTCAGGCATCCGCGAGTGGGTTGAGGCCGTGCTCCCTATTACAATGGGGATTCGCACATGGGCGACTTTCTGGGAGGTCCATGGCCATAGGCCGGCTGCTGGTAAGAATCTGATTTGTTGTTTATTTCTTTTTCTTCGTAGTCCTTAGCTCCTCTAGCCTAACCCTTCTTCTTTGGTTGGTCAGAACGACCACGGCGCAGGAGGGCTCCTCAGCGTGATTTCCGTAGGCCCGGGCGACTGCCTGAATGATCACAATGTCAGTCCCTCATCCGGTTCCAAGGGCGACTTCGGTGGAGTCTTCAGCTGCACACTCTTCGGTATGGCCCGTGCCTCAAGTTGAGGAATCTCCAGGGGTCGTGTGTTCCAGGGCGGAGCGATCGCCGAATGGAGATGAAGAAGAAGATGAGAGGCCGCTGGCTCGGCACAGGGTGGCGCTCACCCCGGCCCTCCTGGTGGCGATCAGTTTAGATTCTTCGCGTCGGCGGAAGAGGGAGGCGCAACAGACCTTGCACCAGAAGGTGAGCGCTCAGTGGGGGTTGCCCCGGTTGTCTTAGACCAAGGTGATACAGTCGCTTCAGCGACTCAAGTTTCTGTTCCTGTTGTTGCGAGGGAAGGCCGTTCCTCGGCAGCTATTTTGGGGGAGATGACAGGCGCCGACGTTACAGTTAATGCGGGCGTGTCGACATCTCGGGCGGTGGAAGCCTCAACTTCCAGGGCGGCATAAGGAAGGGGCGTTTCAGGAGAGGGGGATGATTCGGAGTCCGATATGGATCCCAAGGACATCCGTCATGCTCAGGAGGGTTATACCCACTCGGCCGTGCAGGCCGAGGGGGATTATCATTATTTGGAGATTCCTAACGGCCTGAACCTGCTACTCGAGGAGGAGAACCTAGTGACGATGTTCGGGATCGTGTGCTCGGAAGCAGAGAGCACGTCCGTGAGGGGCATTTCGGACGTCGGATTGATGGGCGAGGTGGCCACCCTAAGTATAAATTTATGTGCAAAACCTTGGTTTGTTTTTTTTCTTAGCATGTCTTCTCGTGTTAACTGTCACTCTGTTCGTTGTAGACATTTTTTCTGGAGGTGGAGAGCATTAGGCGGGCTAATGTCCGTGCGGCAATTTTTTCGTGGCTTTTGGGGAAGTACCACCGCTACCGTGACCAGTGTCGTGGCTTGCGTGAGCGCATAAGGAGCGACCCGTGAAACCGGGAGCTGGTAGAAGAGCTAGCGCAGAGGGAGCTTCACATGCAATAGACCCTTAGCAGGGTATCCACTCTTGAGGAGCAGCTCCGCCAAGCGAACGAAGGGGTGGATGTAGAGAGAAGGGCGGCTGCTGAGAGGGAGCTCCAAAATCTGGCTGCAGCGGCGGAGGCCGCCGAGGCTTATACCAGGCAGGTGGTTGCCCTGGAGTTTGAGGCCGCCACTTCAAGGAGGCAGGCAGAGGACGCCCTGGCGAGGGCTGAAGCGCTGTAGGGATGCCGCTGCTTTTCGAGAACGGTCGTTGGAGGGGTGCATTGCCATCTGCGATCGGGATGCTCGTGCTGCGGCGGACCGGATTACTGCCTTGGAGGCCGAGAACCGGCACTTGAGGGATTAGGCCGCTTCCTTTGGTCCTGCTCGTGAGCTTTGGACGTACGTCGAGGCTCAGCTCGATGTGTACATGAGGCTGTGGGAGGCTGGCGTCGTGTCTGAAGCCACTTATGAGGAGGCAAGCCAAAAGGCTCGTGAAGCCCGCCTTGACTGTGAAGCCCAGGAAGATGAAGCAGAATGGTTATCTTGAAAAAGATGGCTCGTTTTAAAAAAAAAGGGTATACCGCTGGGTATTTGGGCGCTATACCTGTTAGTATAAGCTTTTTATGTATAACACCCAAATACTAGACATTATACATTAACGGCACAGTTAACGTTAATATATAGCGGCGCTGTATGTAAAAATGTTATTTTTTTCACATATTAAGGGACTATTTGTCTAAAAGAACCACATTTTAATTTCGAACTCGTGTCTTGAACGGGGAAAGAGGCATGAGATCTGAAAAATAATTATAAGTCCACATAAGGGCTGTGGGGCGCATTTACAGGCTGTCATGGAGGTACAAATTTTCAGTATAATTGCATACTTATTAATGACTTTTGTCTGTTTTATTGTTTTTAAGTTGACAATTCTATGGTGAGTAAGTGATCTTATTGGACAAAAGACTTTTTACGAAAATAAATTTATGAGAATTACCGGCAATTATTAAAATATTTTCCCATTAATATTTACTTTATTCACATGTCGAAATGAATGTTGGGGTACATAGCGACGGAATGAGTGTCCCTTATGTAGAAATAGAATTCTTAAATTCCTGTAAATTTGAACAATTTATTATAAAATAGATTTTAAATTGACGATTTTATAGTGAGTTAGTGATTTTATTGGAAAAAGGACTTCTGCTATGAAAACTAAATTATATTTTGCGTTTGGAAATTACCGACAATGATTCAAAACGTGACTTTTGTTTGTTTTCTTATTTAAATAACAATTTTTTTTGCTGTATTGAAAAACTTTTCATAGCAAAATTAACTATGATTATGTAATTTAAATACCAATTATAGAGAAATAGATTTCTTAACCAATAGATTTAAACAATTTGTTACAGAAAGTAGCTTTTAAACTGACATTTTAGAAGTGAGTTAATAAATTATATTTTCATTTGAAGAATTACTGTCAGTGATTTGATAACTTGCTATAGTCACATGTCAAAATGTGTGTTGGGGCTTTTGGGGGTGTTGGGTGTGGGGTTACGTTGCTAACTTGTGATGGTAGGAATATTTTATTTTGTGTTTCGTATAATTGACAATAGTGTATGAGATATTTTTTTATTTTATAATTTTATGGACTCAAATCTTATGGCCTCAAAAACTTCAGCTTTAGAGCTGAAGTTTTTATTTTATGAAGTTTTTGTATAGTTCCCGGAAACATCAGCTCTAGAGCTGAAGTTTTCCGGTTATAAAGGGAAACTAAAGTTTTCTAAAAAGTGAGTACGAATATAAACAAAATGACAAAGCGGTTACAGATTAAAAAGAGCGCCCAAATAGGACGCCCGATCCAATTTTTACTGGATTATGGGGTATTTGCATGCTATCATTGCTGTAAAATATTTCAGTGTAATTGGATACCTATCTGATTTTTGTTTCTTTTTCTTGGGTATGTGACCTTTTTTCTTTATTAGAAGAATTGTGCAGCGGAATTAATTGTAATTATATAAATTTAAGTATACATTAGATAGAAATAACATTCTTAATATACACGGCACATTAATAATAAGATGAAATTATTTGGTTTCTGACCCTGAACCACTTGTGAGGGGAGAATATAATATACTCTCGTATACAACGTATATCAAACTGATATATATAACTTTGTTCTCATAAGAATCAGTTTAGCTATTAAGTGGAAGCACTCAATAATTATCTTGCTAAACCAACTTTTATATAAACCAACTTATCAAGATGAACTATCTTGAGTAGAGAATCTGGAAATTATGCTCGAAGTTAGATTACTGAGCAATTTACCTTGCAAGCACCGGCCAGGCTGCGGGTTAATAACAATTGCGCATGTAACCATATCATAGATGCATCATATGTGGTATACATGGCAGGTGAATGGGCCCATATTCACCTTTGATATTTTCAGAAATTATGGGCTTCAACCCGAACTCTTTAATTGGTCAGTTCATTAATGAGAACAAGTGATACAAGAGAATTCGTAAAGAACTTTCTAGTTCTTTGATATTCACCTGTGTGAATTTGCACATCATACTTAAAATGAGATGGCTAATGCGAATGCTAACTGAACAAATTATCAATATTGGTAAACTTCAAATTTACACCATGACATGTGCACTTATCAATAAACTTCAGGTTTATTATGACATGGATTTTTATACCAATAGATATCCACTTTATTGTGGCATTCTTTCTTTTGTGTAGTACAAACTGGAGAATAAAGCGGGTAGCTTTTCATATGCAAATGACCCCGCTACAAGTTGTAGTAATTGGAGATATCAAAGCCTTCCTTTATTTATAGTCTCAATATAATCAATCGCTTTCGCGTGTACTTTGGAAACCGAATAAGTTTCTTTGAGACTTACTACAGCACAATACTCAATTGTGTTTCTCCAATCATAGTAATAATTGGCTCTTCTAGAGCTCTCAATTAATTTTGTACTACCACAGATTCATCAACATCCATGTGGTGAATATCTTTCTTACAGAGAAAGTTATACCATTATGGTCATGTCAAACTTATATGCAAGATATGTTTCTTGCATTATCGTTGTCCTTTAATAGTCATATTTCCAAAATACTTTGGCGTACAATAGGTACGTGACCAACGATCATTCATGCCATATATCATCTCAAACCTCCTTCTAGGGGTGAGTGTGGTATCATCTCAAACCTCCTTCTAGGGGTGAGTGTGGTATATTTAATACCAATTTCATGTTCATATTCTTCCAATAATGAATATGTATTCGTGAATCAGATGTTGTCACATTCACTTCGGGGATATGTTATTTGTTGTCCTTTTCAAATCTATAAATGCGTCAGGCATTTGATTTGCTATTCTTTGCAAATGGATAATCTTTTGTGCCTCTTTCACAAATAGAGGTATGTGGATCAAGATGAGATAATGATGCATTTTTCCACAAAATTTCCCGTTTGGTTTCACCAACTTCTCCCCCTAATTTTGGGAAAAGTGTCTCATCAAATTGACAGTCTGCAAATCGTGCAGTGAACAAATCTCCTGTCAATGTTTCGAGGTAGCGAATAATGGAGGGCGATTCAACCTCAACATATATTCCTAACCTTCTTTGCAGACCCATTTTGGTGCGGGATGGCGGTGCTACAGGCACATATACTGCGCATCCAAAGATTCTTAAATGGGATATATTGGGTCCATGACCCAAAACCAATTGCAACGAGGAATATTTGTGTCAATTCGTCAGTCAGAGACGAACTACCATTGCTGTATGCAAAATGGCGTGTCCCCAAACCGAAGTGGGCAGCCGACGAACTAGTATTGCTGCATGCAAAATGGCGTGACCCCAAACCGAAATGGGCAGCCTCGTTTTCATGAAGAATTCAAGATTATTCTCATCTATTGTCTCAATATGATATCCATTTTGAATGATATCTTTAAAACTCAACAAGTTCCTTTTAGATTTGGAGGAGAACATTGCGATTGATATCATTAAAACTCAACAAGTTCTTCTTAGACTTGGAGGAGAATATTGCATTCTCTAAGATAAACGTCGTGCCTTTGGGCAGAGTTACAGTTGTTCTTCAGGAGCCTTCAATCAATTTAATTCTCATGGTTTGACATACAAAAGAAATACACGAACATAAGAATAAACAAGTTCAATTCGTTTGTGTCACATAATATTTTCAAAATCTGCTGATGTCAGTTGACTAAATAAATCAGATAGTCGATTATATGGATTACTATGCAGCTTGAAAATTTCAGTTTAAGCATTTTCATAAAACAATCGATTGTTAAACACACACAGTCGATTGTTGAACATTGACAATCGATTGTTAAACACACACAATCGATTATTTGCTATTTTTGAAAAACCAGATCACACTGTCTTAAGACAATCGATTGTTAAACATAGACAATCGATTGTTGACAATTTTTGAAAAATTCCAGATCACACTGCCTAACGACAATCGATTGTTAGACATAGACAATTGATTGTGGATGATTTTTAAAAAATTCCAGATTACACTGTCTCACGACAATCGATTGTTAGACATAGACAATCGATTGTGGATGATTTTTGAAAAATTCCAGATTACACTGTCTAACGACAATCGATTGTTAGACATAGACAATCGATTGTGGATGATTTTTGAAAAATTCCAGATTACACTGTCTAACGACAATCGATTGTTAGACATAGACAATCGATTGTGGATGATTTTTGAAAAATTCCAGATTACACTGTCCAACGACAATCGATTGTTAGACATAGACAATCGATTGTGGATGATTTTTGAAAAATTCCAGATTACACTGTCTAACGACAATCGATTGTTAGACATAGACAATCGATTAGGGATGATTTATGAAAAATTCCAGATTACACTGTCTAACGACAATCGATTGTTAGACATAGACAATCGATTATGGATGATTTTTGAAAAATTCCAGATTACACTGTCTAACGACAATCGATTGTTAGACATAGACAATCGATTGTCGATCAATTGTTTTTCAGCTTTAATGCGAAAATATTAGATAATCGACTAGTTTTTCAGGCTAGTCGATTACCCCTACTGGAAAATAAAAATATTATTGATATTTGAGCATATTGAAGACATTCTAAAGAACTACTGCTAACATTGCATCATGAACTAACTAATACGAGCTAATACTAATGACTATTAGTTTATTCACTAACTAATACAAATAAGTAAAACAAAATCAAATAACTCCATCTTCTTTCATCACGGACCCATCACCGATTAGGTGGTCTATTTTCCCCTCGGGTTGCTCAAAGAAGTCTGCCACATCCAAGTGGGTGATGTCAAAGTTGTCGTCAGAGACAAAATTCGTTTCAGGGCGTTTATTCTTTCGAGATGCTTGATAAAGGTCAACCAAATGTCATGGTATACGGCAAGCCTTTGACTAGTGCCCGTTTCCACCGCAACGATAATATATAGTTTAGAAACTATTTGCTTTTGGATTCTTATCGTATCGTGCTTGTGGCAGAGTGACCAACTTCAGGTTGTCATATCTCTTCTTTAAGCCATTCCACAAGATGGGTGGATCTTTGACTGTGATATATTCAATTTTCAAACCTTCATCAAGGTGATGGCGCAAGAAAATCAAGGCCTTAGCATAGTTTCAAACCTTCATCAAGGTGATGGCGCAAGAAAATCAAGGCCTTAGCATAGTTTCAAACCTTCATCAAGGTGATGGCGCAAGAAAATCAAGGCCTTAGCATAGTTTTGGGTGGATGCATTATTTCTGTTTTTAATGGCATCTCCAAGACCAATAGCATCTAAGTGGATTTCAGCATCCAACACCCATGTCATATAGTTCTTGCCCGAAATTTCAAGGGCAACGAACTTTCTGTTCATAATGTCAGACATAAAACAAATTTACATCAAGAGCGTGTTTATACTTACGGGCTCTATTACAATTATCACATTCACTTAAGGGAATGGATCATAATCATGTGCTTTACACAATCTCATGTCAAAGATTACTTTCATAAAGTGAAAGATTATTTTGAGAATCTTTATTATTCTCATTATCACAATAATGACGATTATAATTTCGTCTATTGCCACGTCCACATCCATTGATACCTTTATGGTAATAATTTTGTCTTCTTTTAGACTTATCACATACTGCTACCACATTCTCTAAAGGGAATGGAGCAAATTCAATTGGACGGAATTCTTTGCCACGTCCACATTCATTGATACCTTCATGGTAATAATTTTTGTCTTCTTTCAGACTTATCATATACTGCTTTCACATTCTCTAAAGGGAATGGAGCAAATTCAATGGGACGGATTTTTAATTCTTTGCCCACAATCATACATGAATTTAATCATGGCAGGACATAGAGATTTTACCACTTCACGTGGTTATAATTTCTTACAAACTCCATTAGCGTTATAATCAAACTTTGTTGTCTTTGTTTGTATATAAAATCAAATCGTAAAATTTCAAGAATTTGAAAGGGAAAAGTAAATTACTTACCTTTAAGGTATACCAATAAATCAAATATACCTCTTGTGTAAATTCCTTTCTTTCTCTCACGTTTTTCTCTTTCTGTCCGTATAAAAATTCTTAATTCAAGAATTAATGATTTGCCAAGAACCCTAAAATCTTTTCGTGGCCTCCGTGAGTAAGCGCCGCTGCCTCTGCTTCGTAGGTTTGTTTATCGAATAAGGCTTCTGCCTTTTTGTTTCTTTTCTGAATAAGGCTTCTGCCTTTTGCCTTTGCCCAAGGAATTGTCCGCACAGCAACCAACGTAGGAATTGCAAATTATTATGCTCAATCTCAAAGCTTCTACCCAATTGGTTAGAGTCTTGTGCTGATAACGTGTTATGAAATAATATAAAGACAAGAACAATAATGCAAGAACAAGAGCAATAGAGAGAATAGAGAGAGAGAAGTATTCTTATTGATACTTAGAGATTGTTAGGAATAGTTTACAATGGTAGAAGACCCCTTTATTTATAGGGAGGGGGATGATTTAGCTACCAAGAATAGAACTCTAGAATCTCTCTAATTATAGACATTCACCTTAAATAGGAGATTTCATAACACCTATCTGATTTTTGTTTCTTTTTCTTGGGTATGTGACCTTTTTTTTTTATTAGAAGAATTGTGCAGCGGAATTAATTGTAATTATATAAATTTAAGTATACATTAGATAGAAATAACATTCTTAAAAGTTCTTTCCTTAATTTTTAGATAAAATACCTTTTAATTTAATGTTTTAATAGTGGCTAGTGGTGCTATCGGACAAAGAACTTCCGCTAAGAAATTAAAATTACATTTATGTTTGAAGAATGGAAAATGTACAATTACCCTTCTGATCTATATCCGAAATTTTAATTACACACTTTTTCTTTACGAAAATCCTATTAACCCCTGAAGCTTATTTTAAATATAATATTTGTACTCATAATGCTGATATGGCACATTGTGTGTATTTCACTCTCCTCTGGGAGAGTGAGAATCAAGGAAAAACGATTTTCAGATTATTTTTATTTTTTAAACCATTTTTTCTTACTTTTTCCTTTTCCTTTTCCTTTTACTCTTTTTTTATTTCTTCTCTAATTTCGGTAGATATTCTTTCATCGACGACTTTGTCTAACCGTTTCCTTTTAGTTTTTTCTTTTCACACATAAATTAAACTCTCAAAAAGATCTATTCATAAGCAAAACAAAATATTTATTTCTTTTGCTCTTCCTCCTACACATAAATTACACTTTCAAGAAATTTTATATATATATATATATATATATATATATATATATATATATATATATATACATACATACATACATACATTTAGATTGGGATAAAAATTTGTCGTCGAAAAAAAAAATTTGCCCGAAAAAATAGTGTTTGTGAAATTCGGACGATCACTATTTTATGCCACCCGTGACCAAAACAAAAAGAAAGAGAATGAAATAACCAAAAAAGTTAGAATAATAAGAAAAAAGGATAAGAAAAAAAAGAAAGAATAACAACAACAACAACTACTACTACCCATTGTAGTCCCACAACGTGGGGTCTAGGGAGGGTAATATGTACGCGGACCTTTCCCCCACCCGAAAGGATGGAAAGGCTGTTTCCAATCGACCCTCAAATGTTAAGGAAAGACAGAAACAAAGGCAAGAACAAAAGAGCATTAGTAGCTCCGGCAGAAATCACGATACATAATTATGTAAACGTAGGCCATAAATAACGTGACATGCACAAGGAAAAGGTAAACAAAAACATAAGTAAAAGGGCATCCACAAATATTAATTTAGCTACATTCAGTAAATAAAATGAAATGTAGTAACAACGATCACTAACTAAAAGCCAATATCCTACAATCGTGATACTAGACCTCCAGACTCGTCTATCAAGGGTTATGTCCTAGGAAATTCGCATACTAGCCATGATGGAGCGCGTGTAGCTCACTACTTGCCAAGAGTTTAGTTGTCAGCGCTAAAAGTGTATATAATTATATTTAAAATAAGTCTAGAGGAATAATAGGATTCCCACTCCAAAAATATATATAATTGAAATTTCGGATATAAATCAGTAGGTGATTGTGACTTTTTCCTTTGATGAATTACCGACAATGATCTTCAGTTTAAATGCATACCTACATGACCTTTGTTTTTTAATAAGAAAATTTGTGTAAGCGGAATTAACTGTAATTATGTAAATTTAAGTGTTTATTTTGGTAAAAAATAGAACTCTTAAAAAGTTCTTCTAGTAAATTTGAACAATGTGTTATAACAAAGCTTTTAAATTGACATTTTAAGTGAGTTACTGATGCTATTGGACAAAGGATTTCCGCAAATAAAATAATCAAAATTACATTTACGTTTAGAAAATTACCAACAATGATTGACATTTTATCTAACAATTTTGTTTTCTAGTCATGAGTTGAAATATATTTACTTCACGTGCCTAAATTGGCCCTAATTGTTATCCTCCGATACTTAATAATTGGAAGAGCATTGATTACACACAATTCTAGTCCTAAAAAGAATAATCGATTATTGCAAATATAATTCGATTTAAAAATTTAGAGTCGAATACCACAAAAAACTAAAATTTAGCTACAACTGTTCACTATCACTAAGAAGATAAATTTAAACAATTCCGAAGTTACAAATATAAATATTCTTATTTTATACTAATTAACTAACAAATTAAAGGAGCGGATTAACTACTAAAGATACTAAAGGTTGGAAACAAGATTAAGGAGACCTAGAGTTATGATTTTCCCAATTGTCGGAATCATTTCCACTACGCGTCCTATGATATTGCCTAAATATTCTCTACGGATCGTGTGCACTTCAGGTATCGCAATTCTCTTTCGAGCAACTGCCATAATTTACTAGACATATTGATAACGCTCAACTGAGTCTCGCAAAAGATCACGCAGGCGTTGTAAATATAATCTGAGTATTGAAGCCCAGTGTCGAACCTCAGAGAATTAACCTATCAATCAGCCTTATAAAACTTACTCAATTCACACAATCACTTTTCCAAACATTTTGATTCACAGTGGTTGATTTTTCTAACACAAAAGATTGAAGGTAAAAACAGGAAATTAACTGAACTTGATTTGTAAGCAGTTGGAATAAGGTCTAAGGCAATGGTTTCCCCCATTGTTGATTTCCTTAGTTGCATAAATCTTATAACTACGATTTGGTTATCTTTATCAATCATGAACACTCAAGCTATCATATGCCTTTCTCAAGTAACTATGACAATCTATTAGACGCACTCTCTCAAGTTACGCTAGTTAATTTCACAATACAATTCACTTAGATTGCATCCGAAGTATCGTATCTCTAAACCAACCTCTAAACCCTCGATTATGACTCTCGTCTATACTCCGGGAGTGATTTTGTTCATACAATCAGCTTAATATGCACTCTCTCTCAAGTAGACATACTAAAAGGAACGAATAATTGAGGGCCCTTTTCAACTAACCACAATCAAAACACGTATTAACAATAGAGATTAACAACCAAACCAAATTATATTAATCAAACAACCAAGTTATCCCCAATGGGTTCCACCAAAACCTTAGATAAAGGTATTTAGCTACTCATAACAATGGGGGAACAAACTAAATTAATAATCATCATAACTACCAATAAAAATCAAAAGAAAATAAGAAATTTGGTTTGTGTATTCTCTCACAATTATTTTTCCTTCAAAGAACTCTAAAAACTCAATACATGCCTCCAAGAGGCAAAACCTAGTGACTAAAATAGGTTTTGGGGCTAAAAATTACATTTGGACAAGTCTACCCCTGAAGTTCCGCGCGCCTACCGCGGTTCTGCCGTGATCGCTGTAGAACCGCGATAAAACAGCTCCTCTAATACCCTTGGTTTTCGCGACCGTGTTTCACCGCGGTTCTGCGGTTCTGTCGCGGTCGTGGTGGTACCGCGGCAGAACTGTGCCTCTGGTACTTCAGCCTGTTTTCTGCGTGGGTCACTTGAGAGTTTTCACAATTGGTCTCTTTTTCTTTATTTTTGACTCCAAAAGTACTCCCTAGACTTTTCTAATCATATATAACCTGCAAATCATGAAAAGCACTAATAAGAATATTTTGTTATTATTTTCATTACCAAACATTTCAAGAAGATAGTTATTTAGGGCCTGAATATAGTTAAATTCACCTATTATCACATATTCTCTCGAATTATGCTAGCTGGCACTAGTTTACCGCTTACTAAGATCGCACAAAGGTTCCATTATTTCTAATCCCGCATTTAAACTCTCCGTATTAATTTCTTACATACTTTAGGATTGATGTTGTTCAACGACTACCTAAATGCTTACCCTCTCTCAAGAAATACACACTAAATAGGCATGGTCAATTGATGGTTATTCAATCAACAACAATAAACACGTAATTGAACAAATAAAAAAATCCAATGGCTCAATTATATAACAATAGAATAAGAATTTATCCTGCAAAACGTTTCATAAAAAACCTGATAAGGAATTAGCTATTCATGACAGCATGTAAAAATACAGCACTAGAATTCATAACAATGGAGAATAGAAAGAAAGAGGAAAAAACGTAAAGTTAAATTATTCTCCTTGCTCCAAGCGTGTTCTTGCCTCGTTAGGTCTTCTCTCCCTTCAAAAAGTGGCTAACTCTCTTATTTATATGGTTTAGGGTTGAGTTGGGGAGAATTTTTCTTCTCCTAATTCGGGTTGGAGAAATTGATTTTTTCTACTCTGGCTTTCCAAGATTTTTCTCTTTAGCTTTTCTTTTGCCAATTTTTCTCCTATTTGAACCTTTTCCATGAAAGTTCGTTCTTATACATAAGAAACACGTAATGAGCATATTTCACTTTAAAAACAGTATGAACTCCCGCAACTCACATAAAAATAACACACAAACACATTCAAAACATGTACTTTTCACCCTTTATCTCTCACCCCACACTTAAAATCTTGCTCGTCCTCGAACAACCTAAAATTAAGCACATAGGCAAGAACACATTTCAAAACATACTCAGGCATCACACTAATAGATATAGTTTATGTCAACGCTTAAAACCCAGTAGATGCAAGCTTCATACATTTCCTCAAGTTTTAAACCCATGCCAAGATTATTTAAAATATTCATGTAACTATTTCTAACTTCCTCGCCTCGAATCTTGACTGCCAATGCATTTAACGCTTTGACTCGCTCCTTGTGCCAACTCAAAAATTAAGGTCTCTGCCAATCCTTTGCAAATTATTTGTTCTCACCAATAAAACACATTGGAAAAGTAGTCCGCACACTGAAATATAAGTTCAAGTATATATTAAGGACTAATCAAAAGAATTTGCTAACTCCAAAAAATTCTTATGCCAGACAAGTTCGTACCATAGGCTTGTTCGTAGTGTAAGGCTCTACTAATTTAAGTTCGCAAAGTTTAGGATCAAGTAGAACTTTATAGGTTGTAATTTAGCCTAAGGACAAGTAGGATATATTTGATAAAGTAGCAACTAACTCTCCTAAGCACTTTAATACAGTACATTCACTTCCAAGCACCTTCTTGTCATGACCACTTCAATTGTTTGCCATGAAACCATATACATTTAGTCCCTGCACATCAACATATAGAAATTTACTAGCCCAGACAAAAATATGGGAGGTGGTATTAATTTTTTTCTTTTTTCTTTTTTCACTCTTGTTAATTGGGTATTTTCGGCGAGTACCTTTTTTTTAAAGGCACACATGCACCTTGTCGGCCTTTTTATGATTCCCTTAAAAGCTACCTAATCTCTTTCTATACTTTTCTAGCTACTTAAGCGCTTTCGGAGATAAAGGTTCAATCAAATTTGATTAAGAACAAAGGGGATTTGTCTTGTAATGTGGTTGCCAAAGAAAATGTCTACAGGCTCAAAAGGGGTGACTACGAATAATATTAGCACTGATAGAAAAATAGGCTATATGTTCAATCAAAAAAAGCCTATATCACTTTCCAATCTTACAAGATTTAATCATTTCGCTTTGACTCACACACGAGGTAAGTTCTAATCTAGCAACGATGCCCTAAAGTACACCAAAATTTCTCCTCACACAGTGTACATGACTCACTTAGGATGACTCAGACCTGACTCTCGAGTTGAAGTAACTAGCACAATTTCCATAAAATTTCAACACACGAGAATTAGTCACAAACGTCGAAAGATGAGCCTCAGTGTCAAAATAAAGTCACGTATATTCTCAAGGCATATAATTACAAAGTCTATGAAGAAAGTACATAGTGAAAATGATCCACCCCTAAGCCCCAATATAAAATATATCAAAAGGCATAGATACTCAAGTTTCCCCCATTCTATTATAAGTTCAAAAAGTGTATACGTTTAAAATTGGGCACAACCAATTTTTCTGATTTATCGAGACCGGTGGAAAGGATCGAAAATCGATACCGTAATAGTTCATACTGAGGTACGAGGACAAGGTACCAAGTTTGAAAATTCGAGGTACCTGTCAAGAGCGAGATCGGTAGCGATTGAGACCAAATGAGACATACATCGAGCAAGATCGAAGGTAGCATAATAACATAGCGAGATATCCGTGACTGGTCGGAGATCATGGCGAAAATATTGGAACGGATCAAATTAAGGGCAATTATTAGCTAATTATGGGATTTCCTTTTGTAATTAGAGTTATACTACAATTAGAATTCCTCTACTATATAAATAGGAGTTCCAATAAATTGTAAGACATTGGGATTAACGCATATCAAAGCAATATGACACTTTCTCTTTAGCTTATACTCTCTTGTTCATCATCTTGCTTATATTTTTAACTGTTCTTATACCAATCAGCTTGAGAGTATTCGAGCTCGAGGGCTGAATTCCATTTAAACACTGGTTTGCCTTATCTTATTAATAATTTCTATTACTAATCTTCATATTCATCAATTGGTATTAGGTAAACTTACATGTCCTTAGAACCACATTATAAGTTTAATTGTTATCCAATTTTAAGGGTAAATAGTTTTGGCACCCACCGTGGGGTTAAGAATAATAGTGATTGCCTAGTATTAATTTCCATAACACACTGTCTTACCCTTGTTCTTGTGTCTTTAATTTCAGGAATCTACATGTCAAACTCTCAAGTAGCTGTCACTCACACAGATAGCGGCCTTGGTCATCATGGCGAGAACGAAAACATAGTCACCCCAAGAAATGGAGTACCTCCAGTCAACCTTGATGGACCACCGCTCGTAGACCCAGTCGATGTCAGCTCTTATATTTCCATTACTGAGAATTTGGGCATCGACCCTGGAAGTAGCCTCCACAGAGATGCCATAGCAGCCGATCAAAATGTGCAGAGAGGTGAAGAAGGCAAATTAGCCTTCAGATGATATTCGAAATATTGTAGACTCAACAAGTTGTGATAGCGCAACTCCAAAATTAGAATCAAGCACCAAGCAGAATTGAGCTCGAAACATCACAAGAAGTTGTTCATAGAGTCGAACCTGTACCGGAGAAATTGAACACCCATTAATCGGGGACTGACCCCGCCATTATGAAGATACTTGATGAGCTCACTAAACAGATCAAATCAGGTGAAAAGAAAATTGAGGCTAATGACAAAAAGGTAGAAACGTACAACTCACAGTTTGACCAAATACCAAAGGCACCCCTGATTCTAAAGGGTTTGGATTCAAAGAAGTTTGTGCAGAAGCTTTTCCCTCCAAGTGCGGGTCCGAAGCCTATCCCGATGAAATTCCGTATGACAGAAATTCCCAAATACAATGGGACCACCGAACCTAATGATCATGTTACTTCTTATACATGCACAATAAATGGGAATGACTTAGAAGTGTATGAGATTGAATCCGTTTAATTAAAAAAGTTTGGAGAGACATTATCGAAAGGGGCGATGATATGGTACAACAATTTTCCGCCAGTTGAATCACTTTCTTCTCCATGCTTGCAGATTCATTCGTAAAGGCACATTCCAGAGTAATAAAGGTTGCGACTAGGAAGTCAGACCTACTCAATGTAAGACAAAGGACAATGACATGATAAGGGAATTCGTATTTTGGTTCCATATGGAACGCATGTACCTACCCCCGATCATAGATGAATGGGTTGTTCAAGCCTTCACTCAAGGTTTTAAGGAGCGAAGTTCGATAGCATCACAATAACTAAAACATTATTTTAATTGAATATCACAATGTGACCTAGGCCAATGTACATAATCGATATCAGTCGAAGATCAGGGTCGAGGATGATCAATTGGGAACTTGTCGTGCACCCCTTTTCTCGAAAAATCGGTTTTATGATATTTGGGAGGACAACTCATTCCATTTCGGGAATTGGGTTTAAATTGAAGAGTCACCTCCTAATGATTAAAGTGAATTAGGACACTAAGAAGGGTTTGATTTGAGTAACCAAAGATTGGGTAAAGGCTTGAAATTATCCCAAGGGAAAGGTGTTAGACATACCTCAGGATCCACTAGTGTGGTTTCTGGCCGGACTATTGTTGTAAATTTAAGTGCAAATAACATGTTGGCAAACAAAATTTCTAATAAGAGGGAATTTTCAAATAATGATTACAAATAAGTAAAGTTGGAAAGAACTAAAGGAAGCTGATTTTTTTTATCTTAAAGAAAAATACTTTGAAAATTTTAGAAGAAAAAAAGAAAACAAAGGAAAAGGGGGTCCTAGGTTTGCAAATAATATGGATCACCCCATACAATATCCGGTAATCACTCCTAAGTGAGGGATTACACGAGATACTATCGCATGGTCATCATATTTATCTACCCTTTCCCACCACGTTAAGATATTAAAGCGCGGAATGGTCTCGTTTACTTATTGCATGCTATTACTCATCCCAATCCTATCAGTTCCGGAGCATTTAGGACTACTAATCCTAAAGGGAAAGAATATTAGGCTTATTTTTAGTTTCAAAGTCAAAATTCTAAGGTGACATACAAAACATGTATAGCAGGTTGGGAAAAAATACATATCAAGTAAAAAGGCTCTAATATACCTCCTTTAATCAAAGAATCAAATAGTTAGCACGTCTTACACATACGGTTTAGGGTCTGATTAAGAACTTAAAGGTTGAGGCAAATTGATTTATTACATAATTCATATAAGAAGTCCAAATCAAGTCTGCCTGCTGGCTATAGTTAATAAAATAGACCAGTTCGTACTTTTACCCTAAGGCTTGCCTAAGTGTCTGAAAAGGATCATATAGGCATTGTATCTACTGAATTTAGAAAGCAATAAATTAAACCGAATACATACTGATTAAGACAGGTTGTCAAATTATTAAAGAAGGCAAGTTTTTACAAAGGTTGCAAGTTCTACAAATGATGACACGTCGTTATTACTGGTTTTAGCCTTATGCGTGAATAGAGTGATTCAGATTCGATTAATAGTTCCTATAGACATGCTTTCTATGCGTTGTTAGTTTTAAACCCTTTTATAAACATGGTGAAAATGCAGAAGCCTTATAGACATGATATCTAGATGCTGAATTTCATTTAATGCCTATGAACAAGATATCTAATTGCAGTTGATTGTTTAAGACCTATGAACATGATTGCTATATGAAGAATGGATATACAAGATTCAGAAGGAACTATAGGCATATTTTTTATATGCATATGCAGAATTCAGAATTCCAGATACTTATGGACATGATTTCTATATGAGAGAATGCAGAATTCGAAAATACCTATAAACATGGCACCTATGTGAGTAATGCATAATTCAGAAATATCGATAGGCATGATATCTATGTGAGAATGCATAATTCAAAAGTACCTATAGACATGGTATCTATATGAGAGAATGCAAAACTAAATACTTATAGGCCACCCTTTTTCACTAGCCATCCTCAAGAGTTTATTACAAATTATTACAGCCTAGAATAAAATAAAAGAATAGATCAGAAATTAAAAGTACAACCAAGGATAGCCTGATTCAGACTTCATATCTGGAATATAAGGTAAACCAACTCCATGATATCATGATCCAAAGTCTTTCTTCTATTTGGATGTGTCAAAATTCTCTAAAAGCTTAAATGGGACACCAGTCAATGCTCACACCCAAATACATTATCAGATTAGGACAAGTGCAGTGTGGAAGGGCTAGCCCTCAAGTGTCCAAGTTTAGAGGGAGCTCAAGGGTCTCAAGGCAAGGCTTACAAGGGGGGGGGGGTGCAGAACTTAAAGACTAAGAGAGTGTGCAAGTGCAGAGGCAGTTCTAAAAGGGGAGAGGAAAGGAGAATAGCTACAAATATGTACACATAAGGAGTTCATCAGTTATAGGGAAATTGAAAGAGGCAAGAGCAAGCTGTGGGCATACCCAATAATGGAGAATGCTAGCACATCCATGAGCATGTTAGAACACACTATTAGAGGCTAGGATCTCAAGGGATCAAGTTTAATTCATGAACAATAATTTGCATATTGCCATGTCTTAAACCATAGCTCAAACACATAGGGGCAGGGGTTTGGGATTCATAATAGAAAAAGGCAGAAAGAAATCAACATGCTAATTTGAGTGTTGAAATATACAGAAACAGTTAAGTAGACATGGATATAAAAGCACAAAATAAACACATTATTGTGGTGCTAAAGCTTAAATCAGGACATACCAATTTCAAAGAAACAAATAGAGAAAAGCGGTAGGTCATGTAAACAAGCCACAATGCAGACAAGAAGAGAGAATACTATTGTGTAAAAGTATAAGTTCAGAAAGACTATGAATGAGTGATGGTGTCTGTATCAATGAAAGAGTTGTGCATGCATAGAGAGAAAAGCAAGCAGAAATAAGGTAAGAAAATAATTAAGGAACTGAATATCAATTAAGAATCAATCAACATAAGACTTTCTTTAATTAATGAATTCAGATTCAAACGGTAAAAGTTATTTAAGAAAAGAAATCAAACAAGCATTTTGTGCAAAGTAGGCAATTAGGGATAGATACATAGAAGTTTATTTTAGGGGCAGAGCTTTGAAATACACGGTTTCAAAAATAAGGTAAGAGAAATCAATTAGTAGCCAGTAAAATAAGGATCAAAGATTTTGTAATCACTGGTCCATGAATGAACCAAGACACAAAAGTTAAGGAAAGTCAAATAACTTAAATCGAGTCATAGGGAAATCAACAAACAAGGAAAGAAATTAATCAAACCTATACAGAAGGAAGTTTGAACTAATCACAAATTTGATAGCCATTTTAGAGGGAAGTTCAACACATATAAAGAGCTTACAAATATGTTAAGCTGAAAGAAGATGTCGTGTCATTACAAAATCAGTAGATAATAGACTATTGGAGTATGACTGTCAAATAGGTTAGAAATATAGAAGAGAAGTAGCCTCTAGTAGCACAAAAAAAATCCAGTGTAAAAGACCTTAGAAAAGTTTAGCGAAAGTCAGAATCATATGAAAAATAAGGATCTCAAAACTCAGTTCAGAGACTCAAAATAGGTCTGAAAGAGTTACGGTTTTTGAAATTAAACCAGTTCAAGCAAATCACATAGCCAATAGTTTCCAAAAAGAATCCCCAAATTCTAGGGTTTCTACCAATAATCGAGTGCAGATATGAGAGGACAAGAAATTATCCAAACATGTTTAGAGGTCTCAAAAAGAACCGAAACCTTAAACAATGTTCCTTCAGCAGCAGAAACTCATGAGAAACATGGTAGAATAGTAACATGCAAAACACAATAGAAGAGCTCAAAGAAACGTAGTAGAAGAAACTAATACGCAACATAGTAGAAGAAAACTTTCAGAACTCAGTAGAAGAAATATAGTAGAAAAGACTAATACGAAACATAGTAGAAAAAATATAATATACAAAGAACACAGTAAAAGAAACATAGTAGAAGAAACATACCAGAGAAAAAGAAAATCAGATAGATATTTAAAAACCCTAAATAAGAAAAATAATTGTATTGAAAGTATAACTTTTGAAACATATCAAAAATCGATTAAATGCTTAGATCTGGTACATATCTAAATAGATCAGAAAAATCTAAAAAACTAGGGTTTTCAGAGGAACCCAAATGGTAGAAAGGCCTGGATCTAAGAAGGAAGACTCGGAGCCAAACTCGAAATAGACATAGCTTGCAGGAACAAGGCCGGAGATGGCCATAGGAGGCTGGTGGGTGGTGAAACCACCATGGATTCATGTTAGAAGGTGGTCGGAGAAGACGAAGGGAACTCATGGGAGAAGAGAGGAAGGGGGAAGGTTCTAAAGAGATCCAAAGATAGAGAGATAGAGAGGAGTGAGAAAATGAGATGTATTGGGGGAGGGTCGTTTGGAATTAAAATGGTAAGGACGGATGAGGGCCGTTGATATTTTAGATCAACGGCTAAGATTTAATATGGTTTTGGGTAGGGTTGGGATAATTGGGGCCTGAGTCGGGTTTTAGTTGTAATTGGGCTGGAAATTGGGGTTCAATTTGGGGTCAGAGTTTAGGCGAAATTGAAACGAATTGGGCTATTCGTGGCTCCTTCGTTTTCTCTCCCTTCAAAAAGTGGCTAACTCTCATATTTATATGGTTTAGGCTTGAGTTGGGGCAAATTTGGCTTCTCCTAATTCGGGGTGGAGAAGCTGATTTTCCTGCTCCGGTCCCGGTCTGGTGAAACGAACTTCGCTTCGCTGTCCGATTTTTCTCTTCAGCTGTTCTTTTGCCAATTTTTCTCCTATTTTATCTTTTTCCGCGAAAATTCGTTCCCATACATAAGAAACACGATTTGAGCGTGTTTTTACTTTAAAAGCAGCATGAACTCCTGCAACTCACACAAGAATAATCTATACTATATTAAAAGTATGAAGACCCTTAGCGAAATGTCGTTCGCCTTTTTTACCTCGCTTAAAATTATATTTCACATTGGACATAATTGTAATTTATATTATTTTTCTAATATCTAAAACTTTAAAATCAATTAAATATTTTGTTACTAAATATTTCCTTATTAAACTAGGTAAGAGATCCTAATACTTAGGATTATTATCACACTCTAATCAAAGTTTCCCAAACGTTAACGTATATAAATGCTGACATTGTGACTCTAAGGTATTTTATTTATTGTTGTATTATTCTTATCAATTTTGTATTTACTCTTATATATTAAAATTCAAAATTGTGCACTCTAATAAAATGATTAAAGAAATAATTAATTTTTGGAATTTAATATAACCAAATGTTGGTTGATTTTTATGGCTTAAAATAGATAACATTGAAAAAATTTATAATATCTTTCCAATAATAGGACTTTAAACTAACCTAAAAAACTCTGAGTGAACCTCAAATCGATTTTTCTATCTTTTGAACATAAAATTCTTATTAGATAAAAGTGTAGTTACAGTTTAATTACCAAAAAAGGTATAGTTACTTTTAAACATTAGTGTAGATGTAGTTAAATAATTTGATATTTGTGATGTACTAATATTATGAATTTGAATTAAAAAAATAATACTTTTCTTACCATTGAAAATAAGTAATTAAGTATGTAAATTAATTAATTAGTTAAAATTCAATACGTTAGCGAAATGATGTTCGTCCTTTTCAAAATAAAGTTTATATTAGATAAAATAGTTATTTTATTATTTTCCAAATATCTATCACTTTGAAATCAAATAAAACTACTCTTATTAAAGTTTTTCTTACTTTAATTACTACATAGTAAGTCAATCATAATATTCAGGATAATAAAATCCACTAAAATTTATCTTATACAAATCAAATAATTTTGAAAAAAGAGGTTTTGCTTATTTCGGCTCTTTTCCTCCATACTTTTATTTTTTGCAAGTTGATACACATTAGGAATGCACATATCTTATTTTTATAAAGCATTTCAAAGTTCCATCCAATATACATTTTTTCTCTCAAATTAAATTATTCAACTATCGTATATGCATTATCTTATATAATTATTGTCTTGAAAAATAAACTTATGCCATTAAAGTGTAGTCTATTTTTTTAATTATAACATCTTTGACGTTAATATATTTAATATTTAGAGCTTTAAAACCAACTAAAGTTTTATTTATTGATTTGTTTGTATAATATT
This sequence comes from Nicotiana benthamiana, assembly GCA_034376525.1. Classification (NCBI taxonomy): domain Eukaryota; kingdom Viridiplantae; phylum Streptophyta; class Magnoliopsida; order Solanales; family Solanaceae; genus Nicotiana; species Nicotiana benthamiana. The sequence continues at coordinate 40,165,683 of CM067339.1, read as the reverse complement.
TGATGACAATAGTCAATAATTATTTCAACCTTCAAAAATTACGTACAATATAAATAAAATAATATTCTAAGTGAGTAAAATTTACTCAATAATTGTAAAAATATATTCTAAATGAGTAAAATTTCCTTGCAGTTTGCAAACACTTAATAGTTAATTTATTTTTTTAATTTAAATACATTAATGTATACTTATTTTATTTTTTAAAACTATCTACTCATTGACATGGAAAACACGTGCAAAGCGCGTAACTTAAGTCTAGTTATATTAAAAGTACGAATGGCTTTAGCGAAATATTATTTATCTTTATTATCCTTTAAAAATATATTTTCATTGAACAAAAACGTAATTTAAACACTTTCCTAATACTCAGGAATTTGAAATAATTAAAGTTTGCTTATTAATATCTTTCCTAGTACATAAACACACATAAAACATGTACTTTTCACCCTTGGTCAAGCACCAGAACGTAAATTTTAACAAAAAAAAAAATCCGACTTATGGGATTTGAATTTTAGACATTTTGGTCTTAACACCCCTATTTTTACTGTTAGGTTAAGGCATTAACATATATTTTTGTACAAATATATAGATTTCGATCTTATATTTATGGAAGAATAGTGGTTTTAATGGTGAAGTTATTTCTCTATGTTATTTGACTTTTTTAATATTAAACAAAGTATATTTGACCATTCAATTAAAGAAAGTTATTATATTTGATCTAATCATTAATTAACATAAGCACAAAAGAGAAAAACTGTTATAAATAGAACTCTATTTAGAGTGAATGTCTAAGAGTTTCAGTTTGAAGCTAAGTCATTTATCTTCCTATAAATAGAGGGGTCTTACCCCATTGTAAATCATCCCTAAGTATCAATAAGAATACTCCTCTCTCTCCCTATTCTCTCTATATTGTTCTTGTCTTTTATATTATTTCATAACACGTTATCAGCACGAGACTCTACCGTCTCAAGAATCATTCTCGAGAAAAACTAAGGTATTTCTCTCTTCCTAATTTGATTTTCGATTATGTCTGACATTACGAAAAGAAAGTTCGTTGCCCTTGAAATTTCGGGCAAGAACTATATGACATGGGTGTTGGATGCTGAAATCCACTTAGATGCTATGGGTCTTGGAGACGCCATTAAAGATAGAGATAAAGCATCCACCCAAGATTGTGCTAAGGCCTTGATTTTCTTGCGCCATCACCTTGATGAAGGTTTGAAGATTGAATATCTCACCGTCAAGGATCCACTCATCTTGTGGAAAGGCTTAAAGGAGAGATATGACAACCTGAAGTTGGTCACTCTGCCACAAGCACGATACGATTGGGCTCATCTGAGGCTCCAAGACTTTAAGTCTGTTTCTGAATATAATTCAGCAATGTTCAGAATTACTTCTAAATTGAAGCTATGTGGAGATAAAATCTCCGATTATGATATGCTTGAGAAAACGTTTACAACGTTTCATGCCTCCAATATGGTACTGCAACAACAGTACAGAGAGAAAGGCTTTACAAAGTACTCTGAACTGATTTCTCTTCTACTTGTGGCTGAGCGAAATAATGACCTGCTCATGAGAAATCACGAAAGTCGACCCACTGGGTCTACACCACTGCCTGTAGCAGATAAGGTGTATTCTCATTATGCCAATCATGAAAAGAGCCATGGATCTAACCATGGTCGTGGTCGTAATCGGGGTCATAGCCGTGGACGTAGACAAGGAAGAAATATCCATGATGTCCGTCACCCCCCGAGGAGAGATAACCGCCGAAAGCAGAAACGGGATTATGAGGATCCTAAGGCAAAAAGTTCAGAAACTATATGTTATCGTTGCGGTGGAAAAGGGCACTAGTCAAAAGCTTGCCGTGTACCAAGACATTTGGTTGATCTTTATCAAGCTTCTCTAAAGAATAAAGGCCCTGAAACAAATTTTGTCTCTGACGACAATTTTGACATCACCCAGCTGGATGTGGCAGACTTCTTTGAGAAACCCGATGGGAAAATAGACCACCTAATCGGTGATGGATCTGTGATGAAAGAAGATGGAGTTGTTTGATTTTATTTCACTTATTTGTAATAGTTAGTGAATAAACTAATAGTTATTAGTATCAGCTCGTATTAGTTAGTTTATGATATAATGTTAGTATTAGTTCTTTAGAATGTTTCAATATGCTCAGATTTCAATAATATTTTTATTTTCCAGTAGCGGTAATCGACTAACCTAACAGTTAGTCGATTATCTAATATTTCGCATTAAAACTGCATAACAATCGATTGTGTACGTTCAATAATCGATTGTCAAAGTTCAACAATCGATTGTGTATGTTTAACAATCGATTGTCTTAAGACAGTGTGATCTGAAGTTTTTCAAAATAGCAAATAATCGATTGCGTATGTTTAACAACCGATTGTGAATGTCGAACAATCGATTGTGTATGTTTAACAATCGACTGTTTTAAGACAGTGTGATCTGAAGTTTTCGAAATAGCAAATAATCGATTGTGTATGTTTAACAATCGATTGTCTTAAGACAGTGTGATCTGAAGTTTTTCAAAATAGCAAATAATCGATTGTGTATGTTTAACAATCGATTGTGAATGTCCAACAATCAATTGTGTATGTTTAACAATCGATTGTCTTAAGACAGTGTGATCTGAAGTTTTTCAAAATAGCAAATAATCGATTGTGTATGTTTAACAATCGATTGTGAATGTTCAACAATCGATTATGTATGTTTAACAATCGATTGTCTTAAGACAGTGTGATCTGAAGTTTTTCAAAATAGCAAATAATCGATTGTGTGTGTTTAACAATCGATTGTCAATGTTCAACAATCGATTGTTTATGTTTAACAATCGATTGTTTTAAGAAAATGCTTAAACTGAAATTTTCAAACTGCAAAGTAATCGATTATGGAAAACATATAATCGACTACGAATAACCTCAGTAGATTTCAAAAATATTGTTTAAGTATGAAACAAACGGATTGAATTTGTTTATTCTCATGTTCGTATATTTTCTTTTGTATGGCAAACCATGGGAATTAAATTAATTGAAGGCTCCTGAAGAGCAACTATAACTCTGCCTAAAGGAACGATATTTTAGAGAATGCAATGTTCTCCTCCAAGTCTAAGAAGAACTTGTTGAGTTTTAATGATATCAGTCAAAATGTTCTCCTCCAAGTCTAAAGGAACTTGTTGAGTTTTAAAGATATCATTCAAAATGGATATCAGATTGAGACAATACATGAGTATAATCTTGAATACCTCATTTACTCATGAAAACGAGGCTGCCCACTTCGGCTTGGGGTCACGCCATTTTGCATGCAGCAATGCTAGTTCGTCTCTGACTGACGAATTGACACAAATATTCCCCGTTGCAATTGGTTTTGGGTCATGAACCTAATATATCCCATTTAAGAATCTTTGGATGCGCAGTATATGTGCCTATAGCACCGCCATCCCGCACCAAAATGGGTCCGCAAAGAAGGTTAGGAATATATGTTGAGTTTGAATCGTCCTCCATTATTCGCTACCTCGAAACATTGACAGGGGATTTGTACACTGCACGATTTGCAGACTGTCAATTTGATGAGACACTTTTCCCAAAATTAGGGGGAGAAATTGGTGAAACCAAACGGGAAATTTTGTGGAAAAATGCATCATTATCTCACCTTGATCCACATACCTCTATTTATGAAAAAGAGGCGCAAAATATTATCCATTTGCAAAGAATAGCAAATCGAATGCCAGACGCATTTACAGATTTGAAAAGGATAACAAAATCACATATCCCCGCAGTGAATGTGACAACATCTGATTCACGAATACATATTCATTATTGGAAGAATTTGAACATGAAATTGGTATAGAATATACCACACTCACCCCTAGAAGGAGGTTTGAGATGATACCACACTCACCCCTAGAAGGAGGTTTGAGATGATATATGGCATGAATGATCGTTGGTCACGTACCTATTGTACGCCAAAGTATTTTGGGACTATTAAAGGACAACGATAATGCAAGAAACATATCTTGCATATAAGTTTGACATGACCATAATGGTATAAATTTCTCTTTAAGAAAGATATTCACCACATGGATGTTGATGAATTTGTGGCAGTACAAAATTAATTGAGAGCTCTAGAAGAGCCAATTATTACTATGTTGGAGAAACACAATTGAGTATTGTGCTGTAGTAAGTCTCAAAGAAACTTATTCAGTTTCCAAAGTACACGCGAAAGCGATTGATTATATTGAGACTATAAATAAAGGAAGGCTTTGATATCTCCAATTACTACAACTTGTAGCGGGGTAATTTGCATATGAAAAGCTACCCGCTTTGTTCTCCAGTTTGTACTACACAAAAGAAAGAATTCCACAATAAAGTGGATATCTATTGGTATAAAAACCCATGTCATAATAAACCTGAAGTTTATTGATAAGTGCACAGGTCATGGTGTAAATTTGAAGTTTACCAATATTGATAATTTATTCAGTTGGCATTCGGGTTAGCCATCTCATTTTAAGTATGATGTGCAATAATAGAGAATTCACATGGGTAAATATTAAAGAACTAGAAAGTTCTTTACGAATTCTCTTGTATCACTTGTTCTCATTAATGAATTGACCAACTAAAGAGTTCGGGTTGAAGCCCATAAATTTTGGAAATATCAAAGGTGAATATGGGCCCATTCACCTGCCATGTATACCACATATGATGCATCTATGATATGGTTACATACGCAATTGTTATTAGCCCGCATCCTGGCCGGTGCTTGCGAGGTAAATTGCTCAGTAATCTAACTTCGAGCATAATTTCAAGATTTTCTACTCAAGATAGTTCATCTTGATAAGTTGGTTTATATCAAAGTTGGTTTAGCAAGATAATTATTGAGTGCCTCCACTTAATAGCTAAACTGTTTCCTATGAGAACAAAGTTATATATATCAGTTTGATATACGTTGTATACGAGAGTATATTCTCCCCTCACAAGTGGTTCAGGGTCAGGAACCAAATAATTTCATCTTATTATTAATGTGCTGTGTATATTGACATGATAATGCACAAAGATGATTTCCCAAAGTTGAGGAAACAAGTTAGCTTTTCTAACATGAGGGGGAGACATGATAAACACTTGAGAAAAGGTTACATGGGATGGATTATCATTTGTATATGCAAATCCCCGAATATCATGAACCTGAAGTTCATAAAAGGGATAATTCAATTGCAACATATTGCAAAGCATGCTATACGCATTTGCTGACCCAAAGAAAGTGACTATATTCTCACTACAAATGCTCATATTAAGTCCCAGAAGGACAAAGTCTTTGATACGCTTAAAGCGTATAGACAAATACTTGATTCCATATGAAAGACATGTAGATTTGGACATATAGTTCAAATACTTGAAAGCATAAAGTCAAAGGTATGTATAATCAGTTTTCGATATCTTATTTGTTTAGCATGACATGAAAACTTGATATGCATCTAAAGTCTATTATGTGATTTATATGACTTAACTTGAAAGATTTAAGTTGCTTGAAGCATACACAATTCTTGGTCCTGAAGTACCACATCCTAAGTACAATTTGTGTACATATGTATCTTGCTATAACTATAAGCATGATGGCATTGACAATACATCTATGAAGATATTGAAGAGTCATTCCACGACATTATACGAAGATGTTCATATCTATCAAGAATGATGATTTCAAGGTGCGGAATATTTATTCAAGTCAATATGGTTGATTTATTTATCAAACATCTACCAAAGATTGTTTTGAAGATGGTGCACAAGATTGGAATGCAAATGCTCAAGGATATAAATTGATGTTCTTATCAGGGGGAGTTAATGCGCGTTGCACTCTTTTTCCCTTACAAGGTTTTGTCCCAACTGGGTTTTCCTTGCGAGGTTTTTAACGAGGCAACCAATAGGCGCATATTCAAACATGTGTACTCTTTTTCCTTCTCTTTAATTTTTCCCATTGGGTTTTGGTTTTAAGGTTTTGACGAGGCACATTGTTGAATAGACATTCAAGGGGTAGTGTTATAAATAGAACTCTATTTAGAGTGAATGTCTAAGAGTTTTAGTTTGAAGCTAAGTCATTTATCTTCCTATAAATAGAGGGGTCTTACCCCATTGTAAATCATCCCTAAGTATCAATAAGAATACTCCTCTCTCTCCCTATTCTCTCTATATTGTTCTTGTCTTTTATATTATTTCATAACAAAAACTAAACTGTTTAGTTATTGCTAGATGATAACATGTGCAGTACCCGATTTGTTCTTCTTGAGAGTAAATTAGTTTCTCTTTTGAGCTTTCTTAGTGATTAATTGGATCAACGCATTATCAACTTTGTCTAAGTGACGTTTTAATTCGAGTATGACAGATACAAAATTAGAATATTAAAACAATACTCATTTTAATCTGCCAACTTATCTAGCTCATTTTATTAGGATTTTGAATTTAGTTTAAACATACCAAATTTTGTTCAGCCAAAAACTTTACAATGTGATTTTCGCATTTTATAGGATTAGGATACATCCAATAATCCAAATGTGTACAATATTTGTGATAAAAAAAAAAGTAAATATGTATTTCTCTTATACTCTTTGAGCAAATCGAGTGAGGATTCATATAATCGCAAAAGTTTATTGTTTCAGGCTTGAAAATGAAGCTGAAGATCCGGTGAACTATTACTTGATTCATGGGCATCAAAAGGCAAAAAAAGGTAATTTTTTAAATCAATTTTGAGTATAATTCTGTCCGTTCCCTTAATTCTTCTCTCCGAATTGTTCTTTGTGATTCGATAACTTGAACAATATATTTCTCGAACGTAGGATTATGTGGACCTCCTTATAATATATTTGATCTTCAAGAAAATCGGGCTAATACTCCGGATCGATCACGGGGAATGGCTTCTCTTGATATCTCCTTCTTATTTCCTTAATCGAGGGCAACAATCGAGGGGGCAAATGCTGATTTTCTTGAATTATTTACAACAACAACAACAACAATAACCCGGTATAATCCTATTTAGTGGGGTTTGGGGAGGGTAATGTGTACGCAGACCTTACCCCTACCCTTAGGTAGAGAGGCTGTTTCCAACTAGACCTCCGACATCCTTCCCTCCAAGAACTTCCGACCTTGCTCTTGGGGAGACTCAAACTCACAATCTCTCGATTGGATTATTTGATCGTCGAAAAATGACTAACCGTATTTTGAGTTGATCTTGAGGAAGAACGTTTCTTGATTGCTTCAGCTTTGAGAAAGGTAATATTTGAAGTATTGATCTATTTGTGAATATCTCAACAGCTTTCAATAATATAGCAAATTGATTTTGTTTAAATCATCTCTCATTGTTCTTTTATTTGTGAATATCTCAACAGCTTTGACAAAAGTTAAGGACCCAAAAAAAATAATAGAAACAGACTCATGGATATCTTAAGAATGATCTAGCATCAGTCGGACGAAAAAATTCAATATTTCACCACTATCTTAAATCACTGATACTGATTGCCAGATATTTGCAAAGATTAAAACGTGAATAGGAAACAGTATTATTTTTTAGCAAATGGAGCCTACTTAAGTTATTGGGTCACCATTAATATATGTGCCAAAGAAGCTAGTTGGGGGCCTGGGGCCTTCTCATATTTGTATATGATAATTGTACGTCTCTCGTGAGTGTGTGAATCATGTTGAAGCTTGACAAACTTGTTACCTACAATGTGATTTCATAATAGCTTAACCTATCTATATAAACCCATAATATGCTTCAAGCAAAGACCAAAAACAATAGCTTCTGAGTCATACATATTCATAGTGAAGTGACCATGAAACTGCCTGTTGCTCTTATCCTGCTCTTTTCACTTGCCCTGGTAAGTTTTCATAGATGATTAATTTTAGGCCTCCTTTTCATATCAGATTTTAACAATTAAATTTATCCAACTTATACTCTATCTCTTTCAATTTATGTGAACGTGGTGACTGAGCACAATGGCTATAAAATCGTTAAAATCTGTGATCTTAAACATGTTACATAATTTTTGTTGTTCTGGGTCGGCTCTTACCTAATCACAAGTAAGGCCAGTGCCATAGGCCCCAAAATTTACGTGCTCGGTACCTACAAAGGTATAGATCTAACATTAAAATTCTGTGGTTTCTTGATTTTAGGACAATCTCAAGTTTTAATAATTGAGGCCTGAATTTAATTTATGTATATACTTAGTGAATATTTGCGCATACTCGAACGTAAAGAAGTTCATATAGTATATATTCGAAAGTCTTTTTATGGTCTCTTTCTCTCGAGCAGTACGCAAGCAGCACTGATGCAAGAAAAGACCCAGGAGAATACTGGAGAGCTGTGATGAAAGATGAGCCAATGCCTGAAGCAATAAAACATCTTATGCCTCGACATTCAGTTCCTCTCTCCAAAGAGAAAACTGATTGTTACACATCATCTTCTGTTGGAGGTGAAGCCTCTGAACCAAAGCCTAATCTATATGTCTATCACGACGATGCGAATCTGAAAGAAGCTGAGAAATCATTATTTACGAGAGATTTCGAGCCAAGGCCTAGTGCAACTGGTTATCATGATGATGACGTTGGTCTTAAACAAGAAAAGTCCTTTGCCGAAGATTTTGAGCCAAGGCCAAATCTTTCTGTGTACCATGATTGATATATGTTGCGTACAATGAGTACTCTGTGTCTTCCCGCTTTTGTATATTTACATTTTGCATGCCTCCTAATAATAAGTAATTTATGAAATAAAGATTTGTAACCATACTTGATGGTTGTATTGAAGTATTTCTTAAATTTATTATGTGTTCTAAGCGATGATCGATATGCTCGGCTTCTGTTTAGCTGGTTTGTGACATTTCTATGATAGCCTTTTGCTTAAATAATAATTATTTAGTGATTTTCTATGATGCTAGGACAAACTGAGTGATTTTTTGGTTACAACAAATGAGTTAGTTACTTTCTATGATACTAGACAAAGATGAGTAATTTTTTTCTATTACAAGAATACTTTACGGTCTTTAGTGAAATAAAATAAAAATTGAATGACTATTAGTGAAAAAGGATATTGTTTTAATCAAAGTTTTTCATTCCCTTTATAACCATAAAACAATCAAAATAAATGGAGGGTCAATCATAGCAGGTCGTAATAAATTCAAAGACCAAAGGAATAAGATATAAGAGACAATGGATTAGATAAAGGGAAGAAGGTGAAGATCTTTTATTAATGATATTGGTTTGGTCTGCCTCTCCACGGAGAGGTTCAGAGCCTTACAATGATGTATTATCCTTTCTTTTAGAAGTAGACGTGAAGAAGAAGAAACAACCCCCTTTTGGGGTTCTTTCTCTCAGTATGTATAGCTAGGAGATCTGCCAGCTGGTGTCGAGGAGTTGGGACCACATAGAGAGGACGCCTCGTGTGGGCGGCCAAACCGTGACTTTAATTGTCAAATTGGATAACTACCTGATGATATTGTGAATAGATAGCCATACCATTTATTAGCCATAAATAGACTTTAATAAATGCGTCGATCTCATTCATTATCGCGAGGTCAAGTTTTTGCCTATACAGATAGTCCCTCCGCTTACTGAGGTCGAGCTCGATGAGCGGATTCCACCAAAAACCTTTTCCGTTTATGCATTGGGGACAATCGCGGTCCTTTATTTTTTGGAGACGGTCGTAGCCGTTCTTTCTATAGAGATGGCTGTAGCCATTTTTTAATTCGGAGATGGTCGTAGCCCTTTATCTTTTGGAGGTGGTCGTAGCCATTATCTACTTTGGAGATGGCCGTAGCCATTTTCTCTTTGGAGATGGTCGTAGCCTTTTATCTTAGAGATGGTCGTAGCCATTTTTTTACTTTGGAGACGGCCATAGCCATTTTCACTTTGGAGATGGTCGTAGCATTTTATCTTAGAGATGGACGTAGCCTTTTATCTTAGAGATGGCCGTAGCCATTTTACTTTGGAGATGGCCGTAGCCTTTTATCTTTTAGCGGGTGGTCGTAGCCATTTTTACTTTAGAGATGGTCGTAGCCATTTTTACTTTGGAGACGGCCGTAGTCATTTTCACTTTGAAGATGGCCGTAGCCTTTTATACGTGTATGTGGAGAGTACGATCACGCTTACCGCGTATAAGGGGAACATCATACGCAAGGTGACGCATGGGGCGTGCCTATTGCACCTTGAGGTTGTCACAACTGTTTCATGGGGGACGTACTAATTGACGGTTGAATGACCGTTCAATGGTTTCTGTCATAATGGTGCCCGTTACCGTAGGTCTGAACCGTTTTGCGGTTGGTCGGGTAGTTAATGGTTACCTTTGGGATTCGTGAGGATCATTCACGTTTTCCCTATAAATAAGGGGTTGTGTTGCTCAGTTCTCACTTTTATGATATCTGTCTAAGTGGAATTCTGAGGGAGATAAGCTTTCTTGCTTTCAGATTGTCTGGTTTTTCAGTCCTTGTTAATTCATTCTCCAACATTTTCGTTGGATCTTCGTATTCTTTTGTATTTCCGATGAATCTTACCATCTTCATTCCTTTATATCGATAATGGCAACCAGTTCCCGTTCTGATGCAGTTGCGGTGGCAGTTGCGGTGGCAGTTGCGGTGGCAGAGGGTCCATCTATGGTGGCGGGGGCCATTGATTCGTCGACTGTTGATCGGCTCCCGTCGGTGATCGACATTCTTTCCCTGCGGTCCGGCGACCGATTTTACCGACCCTGAGGGAGAAAATCAAGTAGACGAGGCTCCATTGATGGGGAAGTTGGCATAACTCAACTGAAGGAGCAATGTGAGATTCCTCGCTTTGCCGACATCGTTTTGGCCAAGAGCGGGGATAGGGTGCATGTCGACCATCGAGGGTACTGCTTCTTGTACGCCTACCCTTTCAGGCTGGGATTTAGGCTTCCTCTCCCCATGTTGGTGGTGGACCTTTGCCGCTATTATAGGGTGTGCCCTGGTCAGCTCGTCCCCTCCTGCTACAAATTACTGGCGATGCTGATTAAATATGCGGAGTTGGCACGGAGAGAAGTTACACTTGCGCATGTGCTGACTCTGTATGCTCCTCAGAGGGTACGTGGCACTATGATTCGGTTGGTCCCTCGTGGGACCGACGGCTTGACTGCGGAGCTCGATGACGAGGTCGCTTCCCGTCCCTTCGAGTATTTCTTTTACATTAAGACTGAGCACCTGGTGGCATGTTCCACTGACTTCCCGGAGGAGTGGAACCATGCACGTAAGTTTCTCTTACGTTGGCTTTGATTTCTTTTGGCTAAATGTTATACTTTATGCTTGTGTGTAATGATCCTTTTTTTGTGCCGTAGCGAGAGGTGCACCACCGGCGCAAATTTCAGGCATCCGCGAGTGGGTTGAGGTCGTGCTCCCTATTACAATGGGGATTCGCACATGGGCGACTTTCTGGGAGGTCCATGGCCATAGGCCGGCTGCTGGTAAGAATCTGATTTGTTGTTTATTTCTTTTTCTTCGTAGTCCTTAGCTCCTCTAGCCTAACCCTTCTTCTTTGGTTGGTCAGAACGACCACGGCGCAGGAGGGCTCCTCAGCGTGATTTCCGCAGGCCCGGGCGACTGCCCGAATGATCACGATGTCAGTCCCTCATCCGGTTCCGAGGGCGACTTCGGTGGAGTCTTCAGCTGCACACTCTCTGGTATGGCCCGTGCCTCAAGTTGAGGAATCTCCAGGGGTCGTGTGTTCCAGGGCGGAGCGATCGCCGAATGGAGATGAAGAAGAAGATGAGAGGCCGCTGGCTCGGCACAGGGTAGCGCTCACCCCGGCCCTCCTGGTGGTGATCAGTTTAGACTCTTCGCGTCGGCGGAAGAGGGAGGCGCAACAGACCTTGCACCAGAAGGTGAGCGCTCAGTGGGGGTTGCCCCGGTTGTCTTAGACCAAGGTGATACAGTCGCTTCAGCGACTCAAGTTTCTGTTCCTGTTGTTGCGAGGGAAGGCGGTTCCTCGGCAGCTATTTTGGGGGAAATGACAGGCGCCGACGTTACGGTGAATGCGGGCGTGTCGACATCTCGGGCGGCGGAAGCCTCAACTTCCAGGGCGGCATAAGGAAGGGGCGTTTCAGGAGAGGGGGATGATTCGGAGTCCGATATGGATCCCGAGGACATTCGTCATGCCCAGGAGGGTTATACCCACTCGGCCGTGCAGGCCGAGGGGGATTATCATTATTTTGAGATTCCTAACGGCCTGAACCTGCTACTCGAGGAGGAGAACCTAGTGACGATGTTCGGGATCGTGTGCTCGGAAGCAGAGAGCACGTCCGTGAGGGGCATTTCGGACGTCGGATTGATGGGCGAGGTGGCCACCCTAAGTATAAATTTATGTGCAAAACCTTGGTTTGTTTTTTTTCTTAGCATGTCTTCTCGTGTTAACTGTCACTCTGTTCGTTGTAGACATTTTTTCTGGAGGTGGAGAGCATTAGGCGGGCTAATGTCCGTGCGGCAATTTTTGCGTGGCTTTTGGGGAAGTACCACCGCTACCGTGACCGGTGTCGTGGCTTGCGTGAGCGCATAAGGAGCGACCCGTGAAACCGGGAGCTGGTAGAAGAGGTAGCGCAGAGGGAGCTTCACATGCAATAGACCCTTAGCAGGGTATCCACTCTTGAGGAGCAGCTCCGCCAAGCGAACGAAGGGGTGGATGTTGAGAGAAGGGCGGCTGCGGAGAGGGAGCGCCAAAATCTGGCTGCAGCGGCGGAGGCCGCCGAGGCTTATACCAGGCAGGTGGTTGCCCTGGAGTTTGAGGCCGCCACTTCAAGGAGGCGGGCAGAGGACGCCCTGGCGAGGGCTGAAGCGCTGTAAGGATGCCGCTGCTTTTCGAGAACGGTCGTTGGAGGGTGCATTGCCATCTGCGATCGGGATGCTCGTGCCGCGGCGGACCGGATTACTGCCTTGGAGGCCGAGAACCGGCACTTGAGGGATTAGGCCGCTTCCTTTGGTCCTGCTCGTGAGCTTTGGACGTACGTCGAGGCTCAGCTCGATGTGTACATGAGGCTGTGGGATGCTGGCGTCGTGTCTGAAGCCACTTATGAGGAGGCACGCCAAAAGGCCCGTGAAGCCCGCCTTGACTGTGAAGCCCAGGAAGATGAAGCAGAATGGTCATCTTGAAGAAGATGGCTCGTTTTAAAAAAAAAGGGTATAGCGCTGGGTATTTGGGCGCTATACCTGTTAGTATAAGCTTTTTATGTATAACACCCAAATACTAGACATTATACATTAGCGGCACAGTTAACGTTAATATATAGCGGCGCTGTATGTAAAAATGTCATTTTTTCACATATTAAGGGACTATTTGTCTAAAAGAACCTCATTTTATTTTCGAACTCGTGTCTTGAACGGGGAAAGAGGCATGAGATCTGAAAAATAATTATAAGTCCACATAAGGGCTGTGGGGCGCATTTACAGGCTGTCATGGAGGTACAAATTTTCAGTATAATTGCATACTTATTAATGACTTTTGTCTGTTTTATTGTTTTTAAGTTGACAATTCTATGGTGAGTAAGTGATCTTATTGGACAAAAGACTTTTTACGAAAATAAATTTATGAGAATTACCGGCAATTATTAAAATATTTTCCCATTAATATTTACTTTATTCACATGTCGAAATGAATGTTGGGGTACATAGCGACGGAATGAGTGTCCCTTATGTAGAAATAGAATTCTTAAATTCCTGTAAATTTGAACAATTTATTATAAAATAGATTTTAAATTGACGATTTTATAGTGAGTTAGTGATTTTATTGGAAGTGAGTTAATAAATTATATTTTCATTTGAAGAATTACTGTCAGTGATTTGATAATTTGCTATAGTCACATGTCAAAATGTGTGTTGGGGCTTTTGGGGGTGTTGGGTGTGGGGTTACATTGCTAACTTGTGATGGTAAGAATATTTTATTTTTTGTTTCGTATAATTGACAATAGTGTATGAGATATCTTTTTGTTTTATAATTTTATGGACTCAAATCTTATGGCCTCAAAAACTTCAGCTTTAGAGCTGAAGTTTTTATTTTATGAAGTTTTTGTATAATTCCCGGAAACATCAGCTCTAGAGCTGAAGTTTTCCGGTTATAAAGGGAAATTGAAGTTTTCTAAAAAATGAGTACGAATATAAACAAAATGACAAAGCGGTTGCATATTAAAAAGAGCGCCCAAATAGGACGCCCGATCCAATTTTTACTGGATTATGGGTATTTGCATGCTGTCATTGCTGTAAAATATTTCAGTGTAATTGGATACCTATCTGATTTTTGTTTCTTTTCTTGGGTATGTGACCTTTTTTTTTTATTAGAAGAATTGTGCAGCGGAATTAACTGTAATTATATAAATTTAAGTATACATTAGATAGAAATAACATTCTTAAAAGTTCTTTCCTTTATTTTTAGATAAAATACCTTTTAATTTAATGTTTTAATAGTGGCTAGTGGTGCTATCGGACAAAGAACTTCCGCTAAGAAATTAAAATTACATTTATGTTTGAAGAATGAAAAATGTACAATTACCCTCCTGATCTATACCCGAAATTTTAACTATACACTTTTTCTTTGCGAAAATCCTATTAACCCCCTGAACTTATTTTAAATATAATTATTTGTACACATAATACTGATATGGCACATTGTGTGTATTTCACTCTCCTTTGGGAGAGTGAGAATCAAGGAAAAACGATTTTCAGATTATTTTTATTTTTTAAACCATTTTTTCTTACTTTTTTCCTTTTCCTTTTCCTTTTACTCTTTTTTATTTCTTCTCTAATTTCGGTAGATATTCTTTCACCGACGACTTTGTCTAACCGTTTCTTTTTAGTTTTTTCTTTTCACACATAAATTAAATTCTCAAAAAGATCTATTCATAAGCAAAACAAAATATTTATTTCCTTTGCTCTTCCTACACATAAATTACACTTTCAAGAAATTATAGTGTTTGTAAAATTCGGACGATCACTATTTTATGCCACTCGTGACCAAAACAAAAAGAAAGAGAATGAAATAACCAAAAAAATTAGATAATAAGAAATAAGAAAAAAGGATAAGAAAAAGAAGAAAGAATAACAACAACAACAACTACTACTACCCAGTGTAGTCCCACAACATGGGGTCTAGGGAGGGTAATATGTACGCGGACCTTACCCCCACCCGAAAGGATGGAAAGGCTGTTTCCAATCGACCTTCAAAAGTTAAGGAAAGACAGAAACAAAGGCAAAAACAAAAGAGCATTAGTAGCTCCAGCAGAAATCACGATATATAATTATGTAAACGTACGCCATAAATAACGTGACATGCACAAGGAAAAGGTAAACAAAAACATAAGTAAAAGGGCATCCACAAATATTAATTTAGCTACATTCAGTAAATAAAATGGAATGTAGTAACAACGATCACTAACTAAAAGCCAATATCCTACAATCCTGATACTAGACCTCCAGACTCGTCTATCAAGGGTTATGTCCTAGGAAATTCGCATACTAGCCATGATGGAGTGCGTGTAGCTCACTACTTGCCAAGAGTTCAGTTGTCAGCGCTAAGAATGTATATAATTACATTTAAAATAAGTCTAGAGGAATAATAGGATTCCCACGCCAAAAATATATATAATTGAAATTTCGGATATAAATCAGTAGGTGATTGTGACTTTTTCCTTTGATGAATTACCGACAATGATCTTCAGTTTAAATGCATACCTACATGACCTTTGTTTTTTAATTAGAAAATTTGTGTAAGCGGAATTAACTGTAATTATGTAAATTTAAGTGTTTATTTTGGTAAAAAATAGAACTCTTAAAAAGTTCTTCTAGTAAATTTGAACAATGTGTTATAACAAAGCTTTTAAATTGACATTTTAAGTGAGTTACTGATGCTATTGGACAAAGGATTTCCACAAATAAAATAATCAAAATTACATTTACGTTTAGAAAATTACCAACAATGATTGACATTTTATCTAACACTTCTGTTTTCTAGTCATGAGTTGAAATATATTTACTTCACGTGCCTAAATTGGCCCTAATTGTTATCCTCCGATACTTAATAATTGGAAGAGCATTGAATACGCACAATTCTAGTCCTAAAAAGAATAATCGATTATTGCAAATATAATTCGATCTAAAAATTTAGAGTCGAATACCACAAAAAACTAAAATTTAGCTACAACTGTTCACTATCACTAAGAAGATAAATTTAAACAATTCCGAAGTTACAAATATAAATATTCTTATTTTATACTAATTAACTAACAAATTAAAGGAGCGGATTAACTACTAAAGATACTAAAGGTTGGAAACAAGATTAAGGAGACCTAGAGTTATGATTTCCCCAATTGTCGGAATCATTTCCACTACGCGTCCTATGATATCGCCTAAATATTCTCTACTGATCGTGTGCACTTCAGGTGTTGCAATTCTCTTTCGAGCAACTGCCATAATTTACTAGACATATTGATAACGCTCAAATGAGTCTCGCAAAAGATCACGCGGGCGTTGTAAATATAATCTGAGTATTGAAGCCCAGTGTCGAACCTCAGAGAATTAACCTATCAATCAGCCTTATAAAACTTACTCAATTCACACAATCACTTTTCCAAACATTTTGATTCACAGTGGTTGATTTTTCTAACACAAAAGTTTGAAGGTAAAAACAGGAAATTAACTGAACTTGATTTGTAAGCAGTTGGAATAAGGTCTAAGGCAATGGTTTCCCCCATTGTTGATTTCCTTAGTTGCATAAATCTTATAACTACGATTTGGTTATCTCTATCAATCATGAACACTAAAGCTATCATATGTCTTTCTCAAGTAACTATGACAATCTATTAGACGCACTCTCTCAAGTTACGCTAGTTAATTTCACAATACAATTCACTTAGATTGCATCCGAAGTATCGTATCTCTAAACCAACCTCTAAACCCTCGGTTATGACTCTCGTCTATACTCCGGGAGTGATTTTGTTCATACAATCAGCTTAATATGCACTCTCTCTCAAGTAGACATACTAAAAGGAATGAATAATTGAGGGCCCTTTTCAACTAACCACAATCAAAACACGTATTAACAATAGAGATTAACAACCAAACCAAATTATATTAATCAAACAACCAAGTTATCCCCAATGGGTTCCACCAAAACCTTAGATAAAGGTATTTAGCTACTCATAACAATGGGGGAACAAACTAAATTAATAATCATCATAACTACCAATAAAAATCAAAAGAAAATAAGAAATTTGGTTTGTGTATTCTCTCACAATTATTTTTCCTTCAAAGAACTCTAAAAACTCAATATATGCCTCCAAGAGGCAAAACCTAGTGACTAAAATAGGTTTTGGGGCTAAAAATCACATTTGGACAAGTCTACCCCTGAAGTTCCGCGCGCCTACTGCGGTTCTGCCGTGATCGCTGTAGAACCGCGATCAAACAGCTCCTCTGATACCCTTGGTTTTCGCGACCGCGTTTCACCGCGGTTCTGCGGTTCTGTCGCGGTCGCGGTGGTACCGCGGCAGAACTGTGCCTCTGGTACTTCAGCCTGTTTTCTGCGTGGGTCACTTGAGAGTTTTCACAATTGGTCTCTTTTTCTTTATTTTTGACTCCAAATGTACTCCCTAGACTTTTCTAATCATATATAACCTGCAAATCATGAAAAGCACTAATAAGAATATTTTGTTATTATTTTCATTACCAAACATTTCAAGAAGATAGTTATTTAGGGCCTGAATATAGTTAAATTCACCTATTATCACATATTCTCTCGAATTATGTTAGCTGGCACTAGTTTACCGCTTACTAAGATCGCACAAAGGTTCCATTATTTCTAATCCCGCATTTAAACTCTCCGTATTAATTTCTTACATACTTTAGGATTGATGTTGTTCAACGACTACCTAAATGCTTACCCTCTCTCAAGCAATACACACTAAATAGGCATGGTCAATTGATGGTTATTCAATCAACAACAATAAACACGTAATTGAACAAATAAAAAAATCCAATGGCTCAATTATATAACAATAGAATAAGAATTTATCCTGCAAAAAGTTTCATCAAAAACCTGATAAGGAATTAGCTATTCATGACAGCATATAAAAATACAGCACTAGAATTCATAACAATGGAGAATAGAAAGAAAGAGGAAAAAACGTAAAGTTAAATTATTCTCCTTGCTCCAAGCGTGTTCTTGCCTCGTTAGGTCTTCTCTCCCTTCAAAAAGTGGCTAACTCTCTTATTTATATGGTTTAGGGTTGAGTTGGGGAGAATTTTTCTTCTCCTAATTCGGGTTGGAGAAATTGATTTTTCTACTCTGGCTTTCCAAGATTTTTCTCTTTAGCTTTTCTTTTGCCAATTTTTCTCCTATTTGAACCTTTTCCATGAAAGTTCGTTCTTATACATAAGAAACACGTAATGAGCATATTTCACTTTAAAAACAGTATGAACTCCCGCAACTCACATAAAAATAACACACAA
Source organism: Nicotiana benthamiana (assembly GCA_034376525.1). Taxonomy (NCBI): domain Eukaryota; kingdom Viridiplantae; phylum Streptophyta; class Magnoliopsida; order Solanales; family Solanaceae; genus Nicotiana; species Nicotiana benthamiana. The sequence continues at coordinate 40,147,187 of CM067339.1, read as the reverse complement.
ACACATTCAAAACATGTACTTTTCACCCTTTATCTCTCACCCCACACTTAAAATCTTGCTCGTCCTCGAACAACCTAAAATTAAGCACATAGGCAAGAACACATTTCAAAACATACTCAGGCATCACACTAATAGAAATAGTTTACGTCAACGCTTAAAACCCAGTACATGCAAGCTTCATACATTTCCTCAAGTTTTAAACCCATGCCAAGATTATTTAAAATATTCATGTAACTATTTCTAACTTCCTCGCCTCGAAACTTGACTGCCAATGCATTTAACGCTTTGACTCGCTCCTTGTGCCAACTCAAAAATTAAGGTCTCTGCCAATCCTTTGCAAATTATTTGTTCTCACCAATAAAACACATTGGAAAAGTAGTCCGCACACTGAAATATAAGTTCAAGTATATATTAAGGACTAATCAAAAGAATTTGCTAACTCCAAAAAATTCTTATGCCAGACAAGTTCGTACCATAGGCTTGTTCGTAGTGTAAGGCTCTACTAATTTAAGTTCGCAAAGTTTAGGATCAAGTAGAACTTTATAGGTTGTAATTTAGCCTAAGGACAAGTAGGATATATTTGATAAAGTAGCAACTAACTCTCCTAAGCACTTTAATACAGTACACTTCACTTCCAAGCACCTTCTTGTCATGACCACTTCAATTGTTTGCCATGAAACCATATAGATTTAGTCCCTGCACATCAATATATAGAAATTTACTAGCCCAGACAAAAATATGGGAGGTGGTATTAATTTTTTTCTTTTTTCTTTTTTCACTCTTGTTAATTGGGTATTTTCGGCGAGTACCTTTTTTTTAAAGGCACACATGCACCTTGTCGGCCTTTTTATGATTCCCTTAAAAGCTACCTAATCTCTTTCTGTACTTTTCAAGCTACTTAAGCGCTTTCGGAGATAAAGGTTCAATCAAATTTGATTAAGAACAAAGGGGATTTGTCTTGTAATGTGGTTGCCAAAGAAAATGTCTACAGGCTCAAAAGGGGTGACTACGAATAATATTAGCACTGATAGACAAATAGGCTATATGTTCAATCAAAAAAGCCTATATCACTTTCCAATCTTACAAGATTTAATTATTTCGCTTTGACTCACACACGGGGTAAGTTCTAAACTAGCAACGATGCCATAAAGTACACCAAAATTTCTCCTCACACAGTGTACATGACTCACTTAGGATGACTCAGACCTGACTCTCGAGTTGAAGTAACTAGCACAATTTCCATAAAATTTCAACACACGAGAATTAGTCACAAACGTCGAAAGATGAGCCTCAGTGTCAAAATAAAGTCACATATATTCTCAAGGCATATAATTACAAAGTCTATGAAGAAAGTACATAGTGAAAATGATCCACCCCTAAGCCCCAATATAAAATATATCAAAAGGCATAGATACTCAAGTTTCCCCCATTCCATTATAAGTTCAAAAAGTGTATACGTTTAAAGTTGGGCACAACCAATTTTTCTGATTTATCGAGACCGGTGGAAAGGATAGAAAATCGGTACCGTAATAGTTCATACTGAGGTACGAGGACAAGGTACCAAGTTTGAAAATTTGAGGAACCTGTCAAGAGCGAGATCGGTAGTGATTGAGACCAAATGAGACATACATCGAGCAAGATCGAAGGTAGCATAATAACATAGCGAGATATCCGTGATTGGCCGGAGATCATGGCGAAAATATTGGAACGGATCAAATTAAGGGCAATTATTAGCTAATTATGGGATTTTCTTTTGTAATTAGAGTTATACTACAATTAGAATTCCTCTACTATATAAATAGGAGTTCCAATAAATTGTAAGACATTGGGATTAACGCATATCAAAGCAATATGACACTTTCTCTTTAGCTTATACTCTCTTGTTCATCATCTTGCTAATATTTTTAACTGTTCTTATACCAATCAGCTTGAGAGTATTCGAGCTCGAGGGTTGAATTCCATTTAAACACTGGTTTGCCTTATCTTATTATTAATTTCTATTACTAATCTTCATATTCATCAATTGGTATTAGGTAAACTTACATGTCCTTAGAACCACATTATAAGTTTAATTGTTATCCAATTTTAAAGGTAAATAGTTTTGGCACCCACCGTGGGGTTAAGAATAATAGTGATTGCCTAGTATTAATTTCCATATCACCTCCTAATGATTAAAGTGAATTAGGACACTAAGAAGGGTTTGATTTGAGTAACCAAAGATTGGGTAAATGCTTGAAATTATCCCAAGGGAAAGGTGTTAGACATACCTCAGGATCCACTAGTGTGGTTTCTGGCCGGACTATTGTTGTAAATTTAAGTGCAAATAACATGTTGGCAAACAAAATTTCTAATAAGAGGGGATTTTCAAATAATGATTACAAATAAGTAAAGTTGGAAAGAACTAAAGGAAGCTGATTTTTTTTATCTTAAAGAAAAATACTTTGAAAATTTTAGAAGAAAAAAAGAAAACAAAGGAAAAGGGGGTCCTAGGTTTGCAAATAATATGGATCACCCCATACAATATCCGGTAATCACTCCTAAGTGAGGGACTACACGAGATACTATCGCATGGTCATCATATTTATCTACCCTTTCCCACCACGTTAAGATATTAAAGCGCGGAATGGTCTCGTTTACTTATTGCATGCTATTACTCATCCCAATCCTATCAGTTCCGGAGCATTTAGGACTACTAATCCTAAAGGGAAAGAATATTAGGCTTATTTTTAGTTTCAAAGTCAAAATTCTTAGGTGACATACAAAACATGTATAGCAGGTTGGGAAAAAATACATAACAAGTAAAAAGGCTCTAATATACCTCCTTTAATCAAAAAATCACATAGTTAGCACGTCTTACACATACGGTTTAGGGTCTGATTAAGAACTTAAAGGTTGAGGCAAATTGATTTATTACATAATTCATATAAGAAGTCCAAATCAAGCCTGCCTGCTGGTTGTAGTTAATAAAATAGACCAGTTCGTAATTTTACCCTAAGGCTTGCCTAAGTGTCTGAAAAGGATCATATATGCATTGTATCTACTGAATTTAGAAAGCAATAAATTAAACCGAATACATACTGATTAAGACAGGTTGTCAAATTATTAAAGAAGGCAAGTTTTTACAAAGGTTGCAAGTTTTGCAAATGATGACACGTCGTTATTACTGGTTTTAGCCTTATGCGTGAATAGAGTGATTCAGATTCGATTAATAGTTCCTATAGACATGCTTTCTATGCGTTGTTAGTTTTAAACCCTTTTATAAACATGGTGAAAATGCAGAAGCCTTATAGACATGATATCTAGATGCTGAATTTCATTTAATGCCTATGAACAAGATATCTAATTGCAGTTGATTGTTTAAGACCTATGAACATGATTGCTATATGAAGAATGGATATACAAGATTCAGAAGGAACTATAGGCATATTTTTTATATGCATATGCAGAATTCAGAATTCCAGATACTTATGGACATGATTTCTATATGAGAGAATGCAGAATTCGAAAATACCTATAAACATGGCACCTATGTGAGTAATGCAGAATTCAGAAATATCGATAGGCATGATATCTATGTGAGAATGCATAATTCAAAAGTACCTATAGACATGGTATCTATATGAGAGAATGCAAAATTAAATACTTATAGGCTACCCTTTTTCACTAGCCATCCTCAAGAGTTTATTACAAATTATTACAGCCTAGAATAAAATAAAAGAATAGATCAGAAATTAAAAGTACAACCAAGGATAGCCTGATTCAGACTTCATATCTGGAATATGAGGTAAACCAACTCCATGATATCATGATCCAAAGTCTTTCTTCTATTTGGATGTGTCAAAATTCTCTAAAAGCCTCAAATGGGACTCCAGTCAATGCTCACACCCAAATACATTATCAGATTAGGACAAGTGCAGTGTGGAAGGGCTAGCCCTCAAGTGTCCAAGTTTAGAGGGAGCTCAAGGGTCCCAAGGCAAGGCTTACAAGGGGGGGGGGGGGTGTGCAGAACTTAAAGACTAAGAAAGTGTGCAAGTGCAGAGGCAGTTCTAAAAGGGGAGAGGAAAGGAAAATAGCTACAAATATGTACACATAAGGAGTTCATCAGTTATAGGGAAATTGAAAGAGGCAAGAGCAAGCTGTGGGCATACCCAATAATGGAGAATGCTAGCACATCCATGAGCATGTTAGAACACACTATTAGAGGCTAGGATCTCAAGGGGTCAAGTTTAATTCATGGACAATAATTTGCATATTGCCATGTCTTAAACCATAGCTCAAACACATAGGGGCAGGGGTTTGGGATTCATAATAGAAAAAGGCAGAAAGAAATCAACATGCTAATTTGAGTGTTGAAATATACAGAAACAGTTAAGTAGACATGGATATAAAAGCACAAAATAAACACATTATTGTGGTGCTAAGGCTTAAATCAGGACATACCAATTTCAAAGAAACAAATAGAGAAAAGCAGTAGGTCTTGTAAACAAGCCACAATGCAGACAAGAAGAGAGAATACTATTGTGTAAAAGAATAAGTTCAGAAAGACTATGAATGAGTGATGGTGTCTGTATCAATGAAAGAGTTGTGCATGTATAGCGAGAAAAGCAAGCAGAAATAAGGTAAGAAAATAATTAAGGAACTGAATATCAATTAAGAATCAATCAACATAAGGCTTCCTTTAATTAATGATTAGATTCAAACGGTAAAAGTTATTTAAGAAAAGAAATCAAACAAGCATTTTGTGCAAAGTAGGCAATTAGGGATAGATACATAGAAGTTTATTTTAGGGGCAGAGCTTTGAAATACACGGTTTCAAAAATAAGGTACGAGAAATCAATTAGTAGCCAGTAAAATAAGGATCAAAGATTTTGTAATCACTGGTCCATGAATGAACCAAGACACAAAAGTTAAGGAAAGTCAAATAACTTAAATCGAGTCATAGGGAAATCAACAAACAAGGAAAGAAATTAATCAAACCTATACAGAAGGAAGTTTGAACTAATCACAAATTTGATAGCCATTTTAGAGGGAAGTTCAACACATATAAAGAGCTTACAAATATGTTAAGCTGAAAGAAGATGTCGTGTCATTACAAAATCAGTAGATAATAGACTATTGGAGTATGACTGTCAAATAGGTTAGAAATATAAAAGAGAAGTAGCCTCTAGTAGCACAAAAAAAATCCAGTGTAAAAGACCTTAGAAAAGTTTAGCGAAAGTCAGAATCATATGAAAAATAAGGATCTCAAAACTCAGTTCAGAGACTCGAAATAGGTCTGAAAGAGTTACGGTTTTTGAAATTAAACCAGTTCAAGCAAATCACATAGCCAATAGTTTCCAAAAAGAATCCCCAAATTCTAGGGTTTCTACCATTAATCGAGTGCAGATATGAGAGGACAAGAAATTATCCAAACATGTTTAGAGGTCTCAAAAAGAATCGAAACCTTAAACAATGTTCCTTCAGCAGCAGAAACTCATGAGAAACATGGTAGAATAGTAACATGCAAAACACAATAGAAGAGCTCAAAGAAACATAGCAGAAGAAACTAATACGCAAAATAGTAGAAGAAAACTTTCAGAACACAGTAGAAGAAATATAGTAGAAAAGACTAATACGAAACATAGTAGAAAAAATATAATATACAAAGAACACAGTAAAAGAAACATAGTAGAAGAAACATACCAGAGAAAAAGAAAATCAGATAGATATTTAAAAACCCTAAATAAGAAAAATAACGGTATTGAAAGTATAACTTTAGAAACATATCAAAAATCGATTAAATGCTTAGATCTGGTACATATCTAAATAGATCAGAAAAATCTAAAAAGCTAAGGTTTTCAGAGGAACCCAAATGGTAGAAAGGCCTGGATCTAAGAAGGAAGACTCGGAGCCAGACTCGAAATAGACATAGCTTGCAGGAACAAGGCCGGAGATGGCCAAAGGAGGCTGGTGGGTGGTGATACCACCATGGATTCATGTTAGAAGGTGGTCGGAGAAGACGAAGGGAACTCATGGGAGAAGAGAGGAAGGGGGAAGGTTCTAAAGAGAACCAAAGATAGAGAGATAGAGAGGAGTGAGAAAATGAGATGTATTGGGGGAGGGTCGTTTGGAATTAAAATGGTAAGGACGGATAAGGGCCGTTGATATTTTAGATCAACGGCTAAGATTTAATATGGTTTTGGGTAGGGTTGGGATAATTGGGGCCTGAGTCGGGTTTTAGTTGTAATTGGGCTGGAAATTGGGGTTCAATTTGGGGTCAGAGTTTAGGCGAAATTGAAACGAATTGGGCTATTCGTGACTCCTTCATTTCTCTCCCTTCAAAAAGTGGCTAACTCTCATATTTATATCGTTTAGGCTTGAGTTGGGGCAAATTTGGCTTCTCCTAATTCGGGGTGGAGAAGCTGATTATCCTGCTCCGGTCCCGGTCTGGTGAAACGAACTTCGCTTCGCTGTCCGATTTTTCTCTTCAGCTGTTCTTTTGCCAATTTTTCTCCTATTTTATCTTTTTCCGCGAAAATTCGTTCCATACATAAGAAACACGATTTGAGCGTGTTTTTACTTTAAAAGCAGCATGAACTCCTGCAACTCACACAAGAATAATCCATACTATATTAAAAGTATGAAGACCCTTAGCGAAATGTCGTTCGCCTTTTTTACCTCGCTTAAAATTATATTTCACATTGGACATAATTGTAATTTATATTATTTTTCTAATATCTAAAACTTTAAAATCAATTAAATATTTTGTTACTAAATATTTCCTTATTAAACTAGGTAAGAGATCCTAATACTTAGGATTATTATCACACTCTAATTAAAGTTTCCCAAACGTTAACGTATATAAATGCTGACATTGTGACTCTAAGGTTTTTTATTTGTTGTTGTATTATTCTTATCAATTTTGTATTTACTCTTATATATTAAAATTCAAAATTGTGCACTCTAATAAAATGATTAAAGAAATAATTAATTTTTGGAATTTAATATAACCAAATGTTGGTTGATTTTTTATGGCTTAAAATAGATAACATTGAAAAAATTTATAATATCTTTCCAATAATAGGACTTTAAACTAACCTAAAAAACTCTGAGTGAACCTCAAATCGATTTTTCTATCTTTTGAACATAAAATTCTTATTAGATAAAAGTATAGTTACGGTTTATTTACCAAAAAAGGTATAGTTACTTTTAAACATTAGTGTAGGTGTAGTTAAATAATTTGATATTTGTGATGTACTAATATTATGAATTTGAATTAAAAAAATAATACTTTTCTTACCATTGAAAATAAGTAATTAAGTATGTAAATTAATTAATTAGTTAAAATTCAATACGTTAGCGAAATGATGTTCGTCTTTTTCAAAATAAAGTTTATATTGGATAAAATAGTTATTTTATTATTTTCCAAATATCTATCACTTTGAAATCAATTAAAACTACTCTTATTAAAGTTTTTCTTACTTTAATTACTACATAGTAAATCAATCATAATATTCAGGGTAATAAAATCCACTAAAATTTATCTTATACAAATCAAATAATTTTGAAAAAAGAGGTTTTGCTTATTTCGGCTCTATTCCTCCATACTTTTATTTTTGCAAGTTGATACACATTAGGAATGTACATATCTTATTTTTATAAAGCATTTTAAAGTTCCATCCAATATACATCTTTTCTCTCAAATTAAATAATTAAACTATCGTATATGCATTATCTTATATAATTATTGTCTTGAAAAATAAACTTATGCCATTAAAGTGTAGTCTATTTTTTTATTTATAACATCTTTGACGTTAATATATTTAATATTTAGAGATTTAAAACCAACTAAAGTTTTATTTATTTATTTGTTTGTATAATATTTGATGACTATAGTCAATAATTATTTCAACCTTCAAAAATTACGTACAATATAAATAAAATAATATTCTAAGTGAGTAAAATTTACTCAATAATTGTAAAAATATATTCTAAATGAGTAAAGTTTCCTTGCAGTTTGCAAACACTTAATAGTTAATTTATTTTTTTAATTTAAATACATTAATGTATACTTATTTTACTTTTTAAAACTATCTACTCATTGACATGGAAAACACGTGCAAAGCGCGTAACTTAAGTCTAGTTATATTAAAAATACGAATGGCTTTGGCGAAATATTATTTATCTTTATTATCCTTTAAAAATATATTTTCATTGAACAAAAACGTAATTTAAACACTTTCCTAAGGCATTAACATATATTTTTGTACAAATATATAGATTTCGATCTTATATTTATGGAAGAATAGTTGTTTTAATGGTGAAGTTATTTCTCTATGTTATTTGACTTTTTTAATATTAAACAAAGTATATTTGACCATTCAATTAAAGAAAGTTATTATATTTAATCTAATCATTATTAACATAAGCACAAAAGAGAAAAACTGTTATAAATAGAACTCTATTTAGAGTGAATGTCTAAGAGTTTTAGTTTGAAGCTAAGTCGTTTATCTTCCTATAAATAGAGGGGTCTTACCCCATTGTAAATCATCCCTAAGTATCAATAAGAATACTGCTCTTTTTCCCTATTCTCTCTATATTGTTCTTGTCTTTTATATTATTTCATAACACGTTATCAGCACGAGACTCTACCGTCTCAAGAATCATTCTCGAGAAAAACTAAGGTATTTCTCTCTTCCTAATTTGATTTTCGATTATGTCTGACATTACGAAAAGAAAGTTCGTTGCCCTTGAAATTTCGGGCAAGAACTATATGACATGGGTGTTGGATGCTGAAATCCACTTAGATGCTATGGGTCTTGGAGACGCCATTAAAGATTGAGATAAAGCATCCACCCAAGATTGTGCTAAGGCCTTAATTTTCTTGCGCCATCACCTTGATGAAGGTTTGAAGATTGAATATCTCACCGTCAAGGATCCACTCATCTTGTGGAAAGGCTTAAAGGAGAGATATGACAACCTGAAGTTGGTCACTCTGCCACAAGCACGATACGATTGGGCTCATCTGAGGCTCCAAGACTTTAAGTCTGTTTCTGAATATAATTCTGCAATGTTCAGAATTACTTCTAAATTGAAGCTATGTGGAGATAAAATCTCCAATTATGATATGCTTGAGAAAACGTTTACAACATTTCATGCCTCCAATATGGTACTGCAACAACAATACAGAGAGAAAGGCTTCACAAAGTACTCTGAACTGCTTTCTCTTCTACTTGTGGCTGAGCGAAATAATGACCTGCTCATGAGAAATCACGAAAGTCGACCCACTGGGTCTACACCACTGCCTGTAGCAGATAAGGTGTATTCTCATTATGCCAATCATGAAAAGAGCCATGGATCTAACCATGGTCGTGGTCGTAATCGGGGTCATAGCCGTGGACGTAGACAAGGAAGAAATATCCATGATGTCCGTCACCCCCCGAGGAGAGATAACCGCCAAAAGCAGAAACGGGATTATGAGGATCCTAAGGCAAAAAGTTCAGAAACTATATGTTATCGTTGCGGTGGAAAAGAGCACTGGTCAAAAGCTTACCGTGTACCAAGATATTTGGTTGATCTTTATCAAGCTTCTCTAAAGAATAAAGGCCCTGAAACAAATTTTGTCTCTGACGACAATTTTGACATCACCCACCTGGATGTGGCAGACTTCTTTGAGAAACCCGATGGGAAAATAGACCACCTAATCGGTGATGGATCTGTGATGAAAGAAGATGGAGTTGTTTGATTTTATTTCACTTATTTGTAATAGTTAGTGAATAAACTAATAGTCATCAGTATCAGCTCGTATTAGTTAGTTTATGATATAATGTTAGTATTAGTTCATTAGAATGTTTCAATATGCTCAGATTTCAATAATATTTTTATTTTCCAGTAGCGGTAATCGACTAACCTAACAGTTAGTCGATTATCTAATATTTCGCATTAAAACTGCATAACAATCGATTGTGTACGTTCAACAATCGATTGTGAATGCCCAACAATCGATTGTGTATGTTTAACAATCGATTGTCTTAAGACAGTGCTGAATTTGAAAATTGCAAATAATCGATTGTGTATGTTTAACAATCGATTGTCTTAAGACAGATCTGTTTTTCAAAATAGCAAATAATCGATTGTGTATGTTTAACAATCGATTGTCTTAAGACTGATCTGAAGTTTTTCAAAATAGCAAATAATCGATTGTGTATGTCTAACAATCGATTGTGAGTGTTCAACAATCGATTGTGTATGTTTAACAATCGATTGTCTTAAGACAGATCTGAATTTCAAAATAGCAAATAATCGACTGTGTGTGTTTAACAATCGATTGTCAATGTTCAACAATCGATTGTTATGTTTAACAATCGATTGTTTTAAGAAAATGCTTAAACTGAAATTTTCAAACTGCAAAGTAATCGATTATGGAAAACATATAATCGACTATCTGATTTAGTTAGTCGAATAACCTCAGTAGATTTCGAAATATTGTTTAAGTATGAAACAAACGGATTGAATTTGTTTATTCTCATGTTCGTATATTTTCTTTTGTATGGCAAACCATGGGAATTAAATTGATTGAAGGCTCCTGAAGAGCAACTATAACTCTGCCTAAAGGAACGATATTTTAGAGAATGCAATGTTCTCCTCCAAGTCTAAGAAGAACTTGTTGAGTTTTAATGATATCAGTCAAAATGTTCTCCTCCAAGTCTAAAAGGAACTTGTTGAGTTTTAAAGATATCATTCAAAATGGATATCAGATTGAGACAATACATGAGTATAATCTTGAATACCTCATTTACTCATGAAAACGGGGCTGCCCACTTCGGCTTGGGGTCACGCCATTTTGCATGCAGCAATGCTAGTTCGTCTCTGACTGACGAATTGACACAAATATTCCCCGTTGCAATTGGTTTTGGGTCATGAACCTAATATATCCCATATAAGAATCTTTGGATGCGCAGTATATGTGCCTATAGCACCGCCATCCCGCACCAAAATGGGTCCGCAAAGAAGGTTAGGAATATATATTGAGTTTGAATCGTCCTCCATTATTCGCTACCTCGAAACATTGACAGGGGATTTGTACACTGCACGATTTGCAGACTGTCAATTTGATGAGACACTTTTCCCTAAATTAGGGGGAGAAGTTGGTGAAACCAAACGGGAAATTTTGTGGAAAAATGCATCATTATCTCACCTTGATCCACATACCTCTATTTATGAAAAAGAGGCGCAAAATATTATCCATTTGCAAAGAATAGCAAATCGAATGGCAGACGCATTTACAGATTTGAAAAGGATAACAAAATCACATATCCCCGCAGTGAATGTGACAACATCTGATTCACGAATACATATTCATTATTGGAAGAATATGAACATGAAATTGGTATAGAATATACCACACTCACCCCTAGAAGGAGGTTTGAGATGATACCACACTCACCCCTAGAAGGAGGTTTGAGATGATATATGGCATGAATGATCGTTGGTCACGTACCTATTGTACGCCAAAGTATTTTGGAAATATAACTATTAATGGACAACGATAATGCAAGAAACATATCTTGCATATAAGTTTGACATGACCATAATGGTATAACTTTCTCTTTAAGAAAGATATTCACCACATGGATGTTGATGAATTTGTGGCAGTACAAAATTAATTGAGAGCTCTAGAAGAGCCAATTATTACTATGTTGGAGAAACACAATTGAGTATTGTGCTGTAGTAAGTCTCAAAGAAACTTATTCAGTTTCAAAAGTACACGCGAAAGCGCTGATTATTTTGAGACTACAAATAAAGGAAAGATTTGATATCTTCTATTACTACGACTTGTAGCGGGATAATTTGTATATGAAAAGCTACCCACTTTATTCTCCAGTTTGTACTACACAAACAAAAGAATGCCACAATAAAGTGGATATCTATTGGTATAAAAACCCATGTCATAATAAACCTGAAGTTTATTGATAAGTGCACAGGTCATGGTGTAAATTTGAAGTTTACCAATATTGATAATTTATTCAGTTGGCATTCGTGTTAGCCATCTCATTTTAAGTATGATGTGCAATAATAGAGAATTTACATGGGTAAATATTAAAGAACTAGAAAGTTCTTTACGAATTCTCTTGTATCACTTGTTCTCATTAATGAATTGACCAACTAAAGAGTTCGGGTTGAAGCCCATAAATTCTGGAAATATCAAAGGTGAATATGGGCCCATTCACCTGCCATGTATACCACATATGATGCATCTATGATATGGTTACATGCGCAATTGTTATTAACCCGCAGCCTGGCCGGTGCTTGTGAGGTAAATTGCTCAGTAATCTAACTTCGAGCATAATTTCCAGATTTTCTACTCAAGATAGTTCATCTTGATAAGTTGGTTTATATCAAAGTTGGTTTAGCAAGATAATTATTGAGTGCCTCCACTTAATAGCTAAACTGTTTCCTATGAGAACAAAGTTATATATATCAGTTTGATATACGTTGTATACGAGAGTATATTCTCCCCTCACAAGTGGTTCAGGGTCAGGAACCAAATAATTTCATCTTATTATTAATGTGCTGTGTATATTGACATGATAATGCACAAAGATGATTTCCCAAAGTTGAGGAAACAAGTTAGCTTTTCTAACATGAGGGAGAGATATGATAAACACTTGAGAAAAGGTTACATGGGATGGATTATCATTTGTATATGTAAATCCCCGAATATCATGAACCTGAAGTTCATAAAAGGGATAATTCAATTGCAACATATTGCAAAGCATGCTATACGCATTTGCTGACCCAAAGAAAGTGACTATATTCTCACTACAAATGCTCATATTAAGTCCCAGAAGGACAAAGTCTTTGATACGCTTAAAGCGTATAGACAAGTACTTGATTCCATATGAAAGACATGTAGATTTGGACATATAGTTCAAATACTTGAAAGCATAAAGTCAAAGGTATGTATAATCAGTTTTCGATATCTTATTTGTTTAGCATGACATGAAAACTTGATATGCATCTAAAGTCTATTATGTGATTTATATGACTTAACTTGAAAGATTTAATTTGCTTGAAGCATACACAATTCTTGGTCCTGAAGTACCACATCCTAAGTACAATTTGTGTACATATGTATCTTGCTATAACTATAAGCATGATGGCATTGAGAATACATCTATGAAGATATTGAAGAGTCATTCCACGACATTATACGAAGATGTTCATATCTATCAATAATGATGATTTCAAGGTGCGGAATATTTATTCAAGTCAATATGGTTAATTTATTTATCAAACATCTACCAAAGATTGTTTTGAAGATGGTGCACAAGATTGGAATGCAAATGCTCAAGGATATAAATTGATGTTCTTATCAGGGGGAGTTAATGCGCGTTGCACTCTTTTTCCCTTACAAGGTTTTGTCCCAACTGGGTTTTCCTTGCGAGGTTTTTAACGAGGCAACCAATAGGCGCATATTCAAACATGTGTACTCTTTTTCCTTCTCTTTAATTTTTCCCATTGGGTTTTGGTTTTAAGGTTTTAACGAGGCACATTGTTGAGTAGACATTCAAGGGGGAGTGTTATAAATAGAACTCTATTTAGAGTGAATGTCTAAGAGTTTTAGTTTGAAGCTAAGTCATTTATCTTCCTATAAATAGAGGGGTCTTACCCCATTGTAAATCATCCCTAAGTATCAATAAGAATACTCCCCTCTCTCCCTATTCTCTCTATATTGTTCTTGTCTTTTATATTATTTCATAACAAAAACTAAATTGTTTAGTTATTGCTAGATGATAACATGTGTAGTACCCGATTTGTTCTTCTTGAGAGTAAATTAGTTTCTCTTTTGAGCTTTCTTAGTGATTAATTGGATCAACGCATTATCAACTTTGTCTAAGTGACGTTTTAATTCGAGTATGACAGAAACAAAATTAGAATATTAAAACAATACTCATTTTAATCTGCCAACTTATCTAGCTCATTTTATTAGGATTGAATTTAGTTTAAACATACCAAATTTTGTTCAGCCAAAAATTTTACAATGTGATTTTCGCATTTTATAGGATTAGGATACATCCAATAATCCAAATGTGTACAATATTTGTGATCAAAGAAAAAGTAAATATGTATTTCTCTTATACTCTTTGAGCGAATCGAGTAAGGAATTAAAATTACATTTATGTTTGAAGAATGGAAAATGTACAATTATCCTTCTGATCTATACCCAAAATTTTAGTTACACACTTTTTCTTTGCGAAAATCCTATTAACCCCTGAAGCTTATTTTAAATATAATATTTGTACTCATAATGCTGATATGGCACATTGTGTGTATTTCACTCTCCTCTGGGAGAGTGAGAATCAAGGAAAAACGATTTTCAGATTATTTTTATTTTTTAAACCATTTTTTCTTACTTTTTTCCTTTTCCTTTTCCTTTTCCTTTTCCTTTTACTCTTTTTTTATTTCTTCTCTAATTTCGGTAGATATTCTTTCACCGATGACTTTGTCTAACCGTTTCCTTTTAGTTTTTTCTTTTCACACATAAATTAAACTCTCAAAAAGATCTATTCATAAGCAAAACAAAATATTTATTTCTTTTGCTCTTCCTCCTACACATAAATTACACTTTCAAGAAATTATATATATATATATATATATATATATATATATATATATATATATATATATATATATATATATATAGATACATACATACATACATTTAGATTGAGATAAAAATTTATCGTTGAAAAAAAAAATTTGCCCGAAAAAATAGTGTTTGTGAAATTCGGACGATCACTATTTTATGCCACCCGTGACCAAAACAAAACGAAAGAGAATGAAATAACCAAAAAAATTAGAATAATAAGAAAAAAGGATAAGAAAAAGAAGAAAGAATAACAACAACAACAACAACTACTACCCATTGTAGTCCCACAACGTGGGGTCTAAGGAGGGTAATATGTACGCGGACCTTACCCCCACCCGAAAGGATGGAAAGGCTGTTTCCAATCGACCCTCAAAAGTTAAGGAAAGACAGAAACAAAGACAAAAACAAAAGAGCATTAGTAGCTCCGGCAGAAATCACGATACATAATTATGTAAACGTAGGCCATAAATAACGTGACATGCACAAGGAAAAGGTAAACAAAAACATAAGTAAAAGGGCATCCACAAATATTAATTTAGCTACATTCAGTAGATAAAATGGAATGTAGTAACAACGACCACTAACTAAAAGCCCCTATCCTACAATCCTTATACTAGACCTCCAGACTCGTCTATCAAGGGTTATGTCCTAGGAAATTCGTATACTAGCCATGATGGAGCGCGTGTAGCTCACTGCTTGCCAAGAGTTTAGTTGTCAGCTCTAAGAGTGTATATAATTATATTTAAAATAAGTCTAGAAGAATAATAGGATTCCCACACAAAAAAAATATATAACTGAAATTTCGGATATAAATCAGTAGGTGATTGTGACTTTTCCCTTTGATGAATTACCGACAATGATCTTCAGTTTAAATGCATACCTACATGACCTTTGTTTTTTAATTAGAAAATTTGTGTAAGCGGAATTAACTGTAATTATGTAAATTTAAGTGTTTATTTTGGTAAAAAATAGAACTCTTAAAAAGTTCTTCTAGTAAATTTGAACAATGTGTTATAACAAAGCTTTCAAATTGACATTTTAAGTGAGTTACTGATGCTATGGGACAAAGGATTTTCACAAATAAAATAATCAAAATTACATTTACTTTTAGAAAATTACCAACAATGATTGACATTTTATCTAACACTTTTGTTTTCTAGTCATGAGTTGAAATATATTTACTTCACGTGCTTAAATTGGCCCTAATTGTTATCTTCCGATACCTAATAATTGGAAGAGAATTGATTACTCACAATTCTAATCCTAAAAAGAATAATCGATTATTGCAAATATAATTCGATATAAAAATTCAAAGTCGAATATCACAAAGAACTATAATTTAGCTACAACTTTTCACTATCACTAAGAAGGTAAATTTGAACAATTCCTAAGTTACAAATATAAATATTCTTATTTTATACTAATTAACTAACAAATTAAAGGAGCGGATTAACTACTTAAGATACTAAGGGTTGGAGACAATATTAAAGAGACCTAGAGTTATGATTTTCCCAATTATCGGAATAATTTCCACTACGTGTCCAATGATATCACCTAAATATTCTCTACTGATCGTGATCACTTCGTCGCAATTCTCTTTCGAGCAACTGCCATAATTTACTAGACATATTGATCACGCTCAACCGAGTCTCGCAAAAGACTACGCGGGCTTTGCAAATATAATCTGAGTATTGAAGCCCATAGTCGAACCTTATAGAATTAACCTATCAATCACCCTTGTAAAATTTACTCAATTCACACAATCATTTTTTCAAACTTTTTGATTCACAGTGGTTAATTTTTCTAACACTAAAGATTGAAGGTAAAAACTGGAAATTAACTTAACATCATTTGTAAGCAGTTGGAATAAGGTCTAAGGCAATGCTTTTGCCCTTTGTTGATTTCCTTGGTTGCATAAATCTTATAAATACGATTTGGTTATCTCTATCAATCATGAACACTCAAGCTATCATATGTCTTTCTCAAGTAACTATGATAATCTACTAGACACTCTATCTCAAGTTACGCTAGCTAATTTCACAATACAATTCACTTAGATTGTATCCGAAGTATCGTTATCTCTAAACCAACCTCTAAACCCTCGGTTATGAATCTCGTCTATACTCGGAAGTGATGTTCTTCATACAATCATCTAAATATGCACTCTCTCTCTCAAGTAGATACATACTGAAAGGAACGAATAATTGAGGGCCATTTTCAACTAACCACAGTCAAAACACATATGAACAATAGAGATTAACAACCAAACCAAATTATATTAATCAAACTACCAAGTTATCCCCAACGAGTTCCACCAAAACCTTAGATGAAGGTATTTAGCTACTCATAACAATGGGGGAACAAACTAAATTAATAATCATCATAACTACCAATAAAAATCAAAACAAAAGAAGAAATATGATTTGTGTATTCTGTCACAATTGTTTTTCTTTCAAAGAACTCTAAAAACTCAATACATGCCTCCAAGAGGCAAAACCTAGTGACTAAAATAGGTTTTAGGGCTAAAAATCACATTTGGACAAGTCTACCCCTGAAGCTCCGCGCGCCTACCGCGCTTCTACCGTGATCGCGTAGAACCGCAGTCAAACAGCTCCTCTGATACCCTTGGTTTTTGCGACCGCGTTTCACCGCAGTTCTGTCGCGGTCACGGTGGTACCGCAGCAGAACTGTGCCTCTGGTACTTCAGCCTGTTTTCTGCGTGGGTCACTTGAGAGTTTTCACAATTGGTCTCTTTTTCTTTATTTTTGACTCCAAAAGTACTCCCTAGACTTTTCTAATCATATATAACCTGCAAATCATGAAAAGCACTAAAAAGAATTATTTTGTTATTATTTTCATTACCAAACATTGCAAGAAGATAGTTATTTAGGGCCTGAATATAGTTAAATTCACCTATTATCACATATTCTCTCGAATTATGCTAGCTGGCACTAGTTTACCGCTTACTAAGATCGCATAAAGGTTGCATTATTTCTAATCCCCCATTTAAACTCTCCGTATTAATTTCTTACATACTTTAGGATTGATGTTGTTCAACGAATACCTAAATGCTTACCCTCTCTCAAGCAATACACACTAAATAGGCATGGTCAATTGATGGTTATTCAATCAACAACAATAAACACGTAATTGAACTAATAAAGAAATCCAATTGCTCAATTATATAACAATAGAATAAGAATTTATCCTGCAAAAAGTTTCATAAAAAACCTAATAAGGAATTAGCTATTCATGACAACATGTAAATATACAGCACTAGAATTCATAACAATGGAGAATAGAAAGAAAGAGGAAAAAACGTAGAGTTAAATTATTCTCCTTGCTCCAAGCGTGTTCTTGCCTAGTTAGGTCTTCTCTCCCTTCAAAAAGTGGCTAACTCTCTTATTTATATGGTTTATGGTTGAGTTGGGGAGAATTTTTCTTTTCCTAATTCGGGTTGGAGAAATTGATTTTTTCTACTCTGGCTTTCCAAGATTTTTCTCTTTAGCTTTTCTTTTGCCAATTTTTCTCCTATTTGAACCTTTTCCGTGAAAGTTCGTTCTTATACATAAGAAATACGTAATGAGCATATTTCACTTTAAAAACAGTATGAACTCCCGCAACTCACATAAAAATAACACACAAACACATTCAAAACATGTACTTTTCACCGTTTATCTCTCACCCCACACTTAAAATCTTGCTCATCCTCGAACAACCTAAAATTAAGCACATAGGCAAGACCACATTTCAAAACATACTCAGGCATCACACTAATAGAAATAGTTTATGTCAACGCTTAAAACCCAGTACATGCAAGCTTCATACATTTCCTCAAGTTTTAAACCCATGCCAAGATTATTTAAAATATTCATGTAACTATTTCTAACTTCCTCGCCTCGAAACTTGACTGCCAATGCATTTAATGCTTTGACTCGCTCCTTGTGCCAACTCAAAAATTAAGGTCTCTTCCAATCCTTTGCAAATTATTTGTTCTCACCAATAAAACACATTGGAAAAGTAGTCCGCTCACTGAAATATAAGTTCAAGTATATTTTAAGGACTAATCAAAAGAATTTTCTAACTCCAAAAAATTCTTATGCCAGACAAGTTCGTACCATAGGCTTGTTCGTAGTGTAAGGCTCTACGAATTTAAGTTCGCAAAGTTTAGGATCAAGTAGAACTTTATATGTTGTAATTTAGCCTAAGGACAAGTAGGATATATTTGATAAAGAAGCAACTAACTCTCCTAAGCACTTTAATACAGTACACTTCACTTCCAAGCACCTTCTTGTCATGGCCACTTCAATTGTTTGCCATGAAACCATATACATTTAGTCCCTGCACATCAACATATTGAAATTTACTAGCCCAGACAAAAATATGGGAGGTGGTATTAATTTTTTTCTTTTTTCTTTTTTTCACTCTTGTTAATTCGGTATTTTCGGCGAGTACCTTTTTTTAAAGGCACACATGCACCTTGTCGGCCTTTTTATGATTCCCTTAAAAGCTACCTAATCTCTTTCTGTACTTTTCAAGCTACTTAAGCGCTTTCGGAGATAAAGGTTCAATCAAATTTGATTAAGAAAAAAGGGGATTTGTCTTGTAATGTGGTTGCCAAAGAAAATGTCTACAGGATCAAAAGGGGTGACTACGAATAATATTAGCACTGATAGACAAATAGGCTATATGTTTAATAAAAAAAAAGCCTATATAACTTTCCAATCTTACAAGATTTAACCATTTCGCTTTGACTCACACACGGGGTAAGTTCTAAACTAGCAACGATGCCATAAAGTACACCAAAATTTCTCCTCACACAGTGTACATGACTCACTTAGGATGACTCAGACCTGACTCTCGAGTTGAAGTAACTAGCACAATTTCCATAAAATTTCAACACACGAGAATTAGTCACAAACGTCGAAAGATGAGCCTCAGTGTCAAAATAAAGTCACATATATTCTCAAGGCATATAATTACAAAGTCTATGAAGAAAGTACATAGTGAAAATGATCCACCCCTAACCCCCAATATAAAATATATCGAAAGGCATAGATACTCAAGTTTCCCCCATTCTATTATAAGTTCAAAAAGTGTATACGTTTAAAATTGGGCACAACCGATTTTTCTGATTTATCGAGACCGGTGGAAAGGATCGAAAATCGATACCGTAATAGTTCATACTGAGGTACGAGGACAAGGTACCAAGTTTGAAAATTCGAGGTACCTGTCAAGAGCGAGACCGGTAGTGATTGAGACCAAATGAGACATACATCGAGCAAGATCGAAGGTAGCATAATAACATAGCAAGATATCCGTGACTGGTCAGAGATCATGGAGAAAATATTGGAACGGATCAAATTAAGGGCAATTATTAGCTAATTATGGGATTTCCTTTTGTAATTAGAGTTATACTACAATTAGAATTCCTCTACTATATAAATAGGAGTTTCAATAAATTGTAAGACATTGGGATTAACGCATATCAAAGCAATATGACACTTTCTCTTTAGCTTATACTCTCTTGTTCATCATCTTGCTTATATTTTTTCCTGTTCTTATACCAATCAGCTTGAGAGTATTCGAGCTCGAGGGCTGAATTCCATTTAAACAATGGTTTGCCTTATCTTATTATTAATTTCTATTACTAATCTTCATATTCATCAATTGGTATTAGGTAAACTTACATGTCCTTAAAACCACATTATAAGTTTAATTGTTATCCAATTTTAAGGGTAAATAGTTTTGGCACCCACCGTGGGGTTTAGAATAATAGTGATTGCCTAGTATTAATTTCCGTATCACACACTGTCTTACCCTTGTTCTTGTGTCTTTAATTTCGGGAATCTACATGTCAAACTCTCAAGTAGCACTCACTCACACAGATAGCGGCCTTGGTCATCATGGCGAGAACGAAAACATAGTCGCCCCAAGAAATGGAGTACCTCCAGTCAACCTTGATGGACCACCGCTCGTAGACCCAGTCGATGTCAGCTCTTATATTTCCATTACTAAGAATTTGGGCATCGACCCTGAAAATAGCCTCCACAGAGATGCCATAGCAGCCGATCAAAATGTGCAGAGAGGTGAAGAAGGCGAAATTAGCCTTCGGATGATATTCGAAATATTGTAGACTCAACAAGTTGTGATAGCGCAACTCCAAAATTAGAATCAAGCACCAAGCAGAATTGAGCTCGAAACATCACAAGAAGTTGTTCATAGAGTCGAACCTGTACCGGAGAAATTGAACACCCATGAATCGGGGACTGACCCCGCCATTATGAAGATACTTGATGAGCTCACTAAACAGATCAAATCAGGTGAAAAGAAAATTGAGGCTAATGACAAAAAGGTAGAAACGTACAACTCACAGTTTGACCAAATACCAAAGGCACCCCTGATTCTAAAGGGTTTGGATTCAAAGAAGTTTGTGCAGAAGCTTTTCCCTCCAAGTGCGGCTCCGAAGCCTATCCCGATGAAATTCCGTATGCCAGAAATTCCCAAATACAATGGGACTACCAAACCTAATGATCATGTTACTTCTTATACATGCACAATAAATGGGAATGACTTAGAAGTGTATGAGATTGAATCAGTTTAATTAAAAAAGTTTGGAGAGACATTATCAAAAGGGGCGATGATATGGTACAACAATTTTCTGCCAGTTGAATCACTTTCTCTCCATGCTTGCAGATTCATTCGTAAGGCACATTCCAGAGCAATAAAGGTTGCGACTAGGAAGTCAGACCTATTCAATGTAAGACAAAGGACAATGAAATGATAAGGGAATTCGTATTTTGGTTCCATATGGAACGCATGTACCTACCCCCGATCATAGATGAATGGGTTGTTCAAGCTTTCACTCAAGGTTTTAAGGAGCGAAGTTCGATAGCATCACAATAACTAAAACATAATTTAATTGAATATCACACTGTGACCTAGGCCAATGTACATAATCGATATCAGTCGAAGATTAGGGTCGAGGATGATCAATTGGCAACTTCTTGTGCACCCCTTTTCTCGAAAAATCGGTTTTATGATATTTGGGAGGACAACTCATTTCATTTCGGGAATTGGGTTAAAATTGAAGAGTCACCTCCTAATGATTAAAGTGAATTAGGACACTAAGAAGGGTTTGATTTGAGTAACCAAAGATTGGGTAAAGGCTTGAAATTATCCCAAGGGAAAGGTGTTAGACATCCCTCAAGATCCACTAGTGTGGTTTCTGGCCGGACTATTGTTGTAAATTTAAATGCAAATAACATGTAGGCAAACAAAATTTCTAATAAGAGGGGATTTTCAAATAATGATTACAAATAAGAAAAGTTGGAAAGAACTAAAGGCAGCTGATTTTTTTTATCTTAAGGAAAAATACTTTGAAAATTTTAGAAGAAAAAAAGAAATCAAAGGAAAAGGGGGTCCTAGGTTTGCAAATAATATGGATCACCCCATACAATATCTGGTAATCACCCCTAAGTGAGGGACTACACGAGATACTATCGCATGGTCATCATATTTATATCTACCCTTTCCCACCATGTTAAGATATTAAAGCGCGGAATGGTCTCGTTTACTTATTTCATGCTACTCATCCCAATCCTATCAGTTCCGGAGCATTTAGGACTACTAATCCTAAGGGGAAAGAATATTAGGCTTATTTTTAGTTTCAAAGTCAAAATTCTTAGGTGACATACAAAACATGTATAGCAGGTTGTGAAAAAATACATAACAAGTAAAAAGGCTCTAATATACCTCCTTTAATCAAAGAAGCACATAGTTAGCACGTCTTACACATACGGTTTAGGGTCTGATTAAGAACTTATAGGTTGAGGCTAATTGATTTATTACATAATTCATATAAGAAGTCCAAATCAAGTCTGCCTGCGGGTTGTAGTTAATAAAATAGACCAGTTCGTAAATTTACCCTAAGGCTTGCCTAAGTGTCTGAAAAGGATCATATATGAACTGTATCTACTGAATTTAGAAAGCAATAAATTAAACCGAATACGTACTGATTAATACAGGTTGTCAAATTATTAAAGAAGACAAGTTTTTACAAAGATTGCAAGTTCTGCAAATGATGACACGTCGTTATTACTGGTTTTAGCCTTATACGTGAATAGAGTGATTTAGATTCGATTAGTAGTTCCTATAGACATGCTTTCTATGCGTTGTTAGTTTTATACCCTTTTATAAACATGGTGAAAATGCAGAAGCCTTATAGACATGATATCTAGATGCTGAATTTCATTTAATGCCTATGAACAAGATATCTAATTGCAGTTGATTGTTTAAGACCTATGAACATGATTGCTATATGAAGAATGGATATACAAGATTCAGAAGGAACTATAGGCATATTTTTTATATGCATATGCAGAATTCAGAATTCCAGATACTTATGGACATGATTTCTATATGAGAGAATGCAGAATTCGAAAATACCTATAAACATGGCACCTATGTGAGTAATGCAGAATCCAGAAATATCGATAGGCATGATATCTATGTGAGAATGCATAATTCAAAAATACCTATAGACATGGTATTTATGTGAGAGAATGCAAAATTAAATACTTATAGGCCACCCTTTTTCACTAGCCATCCTCAAGAGTTTATTACAAATTATTACAGCCTAGAATAAAATAAAAGAATAGATCAGAAATTAAAAGTACAACCAAGGATAGCCTGATTCAGACTTCATATCTGGAATATGAGGTAAGCCAACTCCATGATATCATGATCCAAAGTCTTTCTTCTATTTGGATGTGTCAAAATTCTCTAAAAGCCTCAAATGGGACTCCAGTCAATGCTCACACCCAAATACATTATCAGATTAGGACAAGTGCAGTGTGGAAGGGCTAGCCCTCAAGTGTCCAAGTTTAGAGGGAGCTCAAGGGTCCCAAGGCAAGACTTACAAGGGGGGGGGGGGTGCAGAACTTAAATACTAAGAGAGTGTGCAAGTGCAGAGGCAGTTCTAAAAGGGGAGAGGAAAGGAAAATAGCTACAAATATGTACACATAAGGAGTTCATCAGTTATAGGGAAATTGAAAGAGGAAGAGCAAGCTGTGGGCATACCCAATAATGGAGAATGCTAGCACATCCATGAGCATGTTAGAACACACTATTAGAGGCTAGGATCTCAAGGGATCAAGTTTAATTCATGGACAGTAATTTGCATATTCCCATGTCTTAAACCAACAGGGGTTTGGGATTCATAATAGAAAAAGGCAGAAAGAAATCAACATGCTAATTTGAGTGTTGAAATATACAGAAACAGTTAAGTAGACATGGATATAAAAGCACAAAATAAACACATTATTGTGGTGCTAAAGCTTAAATCAGGACATACCAATTTCAAAGAAACAAATAGAGAAAAGCAGTAGGTCTTGTAAACAAGCCACAATGCAGACAAGAAGAGAGAATACTATTGTGTACAAGTATAAGTTCAGAAAGACTATGAATGACTGATGGTGTCTGTATCAATGAAAGAGTTGTGCATGTATAGCGAGAAAAGCAAGCCGAAATAAGGTAAGAAAACAATTAAGGAACTGAATATCAATTAAAAATCAATCAACGTAAGACTTCCTTTAATTAATGAATTCAGATTCAAACGGTAAAAGTTATTTAAGAAAAGAAATCAAACAAGCATTTTGTGCAAAGTAGGCAATTAGGGATAGATACATAGAAGTTTATTTTAGGGGCAGAGCTTTGAAATACACGGTTTCAAAAGTAAGGTAAGAGAAATCAATTAGTAGCCAGTAAAATAAGGATCAAAGATTTTGTAATCACTGGTCCATGAATGAACCAAGACACAAAAGTTAAGGAAAGTCAAATAACTTAAATCGAGTCATAGGGAAATCAACAAACAAGGAAAGACATTAATCAAACCTATACAGAAGGAAGTTTGAACTAATCACAAATTTGATAGCCATTTTAGAGGGAAGTTCAACACATATAAAGAGCTTACAAATATGTTAAGCTGAAAGAAGATGTCGTGTCATTACAAAATCAGTAGATAATAGACTATTGGAGTATGACTGTCAAATAGGTTAGAAATATAGAAGAGAAGTAGCCTCTAGTAGCACAAAAAAAATCCAGTGTAAAAGACCTTAGAAAAGTTTAGCGAAAGTCAGAATCATATGAAAAATAAGGATCTCAAAACTCAGTTCAGAGACTCGAAATAGGTCTGAAAAAGTTACGGTTTTTGAAATAAACTAGTTCAAGCAAATCACATAGCCAATAGTTTCCAAAAAGAACCCCCAAATTCTAGGGTTTCTACCATTAATCGAGTGCAGATATGAGAGGACAAGAAATTATCCAAACATGTTTAGAGGTCTCAAAAAGAACCGAAACCTTAAACAATGTTCCTTCAGCAGCAGAAACTCATGAGAAACATGGTAGAATAGTAACATGCAAAACACAGTAGAAGAGCTCAAAGAAACGTAGTAGAAGAAACTAATACGCAACATAGTAGAAGAAAACTTTCAGAACATAGTAGAAGAAATATAGTAGAAAAGACTAATACGAAACATAGTAGAAAAAATATAATATACAAAGAACACAGTAAAAGAAACATAGTAGAAGAAACATACCAGAGAAAAAGAAAATCAGATAGATATTTAAAAACCCTAAGTAAGAAAAATAACGGTATTGAAAGTATAACTTTTGAAACATATCAAAAATCGATTAAATGCTTAGATCTGGTACATATCTAAATAGATCAGAAAAATCTAAAAAGCTAGGGTTTTCAGAGGAACCTAAATGGTAGAAAGGCCTGGATCTAAGAAGGAAGACTCGGAGCCAGACTCGAAATAGACATAGCTTGCAGGAACAAGGCCGGAGATGGCCATAGGAGGCTGGTGGGTGGTGAAACCACCATGGATTCATGTTAGAAGGTGGTCAGAGAAGACGAAGGGAACTCATGGGAGAAGAGAGGAAGGGGGAAGGTTCTAAAGAGAACCAAAGATAGAGAGATAGAGAGGAGTGAGAAAATGAGAGGTATTGGGGGAGGGTCGTTTGGAATTAAAATGGTAAGGACGGATGATGGCCGTTGATATTTTAGATCAACGGCTAAGATTTAATATGGTTTTGGGTAGGGTTGGGATAATTGGGGCCTGAGTCGGGTTTTAGTTGTAATTGGGCTGAAAATTGGGGTTCAATTTGGGGTCAGAGTTTAGGCGAAATTGAAACGAATTGGGCTATTCGTGACTCCTTAGTTTTCTCTCCCTTCAAAAAGTGGCTAACTCTCATATTTATATGGTTTAGGCTTGAGTTGGGGCAAATTTGGCTTCTCCTAATTCGGGGTGGAGAAGCTGATTTTCCTGCTCCGGTCCCGGTCTGGTGAAACGAACTTCGCTTTGCAGTCCGATTTTTCTCTTCAGCTGTTCTTTTGCCAATTTTTCTCCTATTTTATCTTTTTTCGCGAAAATTCGTTCCCATACATAAGAAACACGATTTGAGCGTGTTTTTATTTTAAAAGCAGCATGAACTCCTGCAACTCACACAAGAATAATCTATACTATATTAAAAGTATGAAGACCCTTAGCGAAATGTCGTTCGCCTTTTTTACCTCGCTTAAAATTATATTTCACATTGGACATAATTGTAATTTATATTATTTTTCTAATATCTAAAACTTTAAAATCAATTAAATATTTTGTTACTAAATATTTCCTTATTAAACTAGGTAAGAGATCCTAATACTTAGGATTATTATCACACTCTAATTAAAGTTTCCCAAACGTTAACGTATATAAAAGCTGACATTGTGACTCTAAGGTTTTTTATTTGTATTTGTATTATTCTTATCAATTTTGTATTTACTCTTATATATTAAAATTCAAAATAGTGCACTCTAATAAAATGATTAAACAAATAATTAATTTTTGGAATTTAATATAACCAAATGTTGGTTGATTTTTTATGGCTTAAAATAGATAACATTGAAAAAATTTATAATATCTTTCCAATAATAGGACTTTAAACTAACCTAAAAAACTCTGAGTGAACCTCAAATCGAATTTTCTATCTTTTGAACATAAAAGGGTAAACCTGGAGGGGAGTGGCTCTCTAGGCTATTCAACGTGATACTCAAGACTAAGAGGATGCCGGATGAGTGGCGGTGGAGTACAGTGGTGCCCTTGTACAAGAACAAGGGGGACGTCCAGTGCTGCAACAACTATAGGGGTATTAAACTAATGAGCCACACGATGAAGGTTTGGGAGAGGGTGATTGAGGCGCGAATGAGGGGGGCGACGAATATATCGGGGAACCAGTTCGGTTTCATGCCGGGCCGCTCCACCACTGAGGCTATTCACCTAGTCAGGCGGCTGGCGGAACAATTCAGGGATAAGAAGAAGGACCTGCATATGGTGCTTATCGACTTGGAGAAGGCGTATGACAAGGTTCCGAGGGAGGTGCTATGGAGGTGCTTGGAGGCGAAGAGTGTGCCAGAAGCCTATATCAGAGTTATCAAGGACATGTACGATGGGGCTAAGACTAGGGTGAGGACGGTGGGTGGCGATTCAGACCATTTTCCTGTGGTAATGGGGCTCCATCAAGGATCGGCGCTGAGTCCCATGTTGTTCGCCTTAGTGATAGATGCTCTAACCCGTCATATCCAGGGGGATGTGCCCTGGTGTATGCTCTTTGCTGATGATATTATATTGATAGACGAGACGAGGGCCGGTGTTAGTGAGAAGTTAGAGGTATGGAGACAGACCCTCGAGTCTAAAGGTTTCAAGATAAGCAGATCTAAGACTGAATATCTGGAGTGCAAGTTCAGTGACGAGCCGAGTGGGATGGGCAGGGATGTGATGCTTGGTTCTCAGGCCATCGCCAAGAGGGACCGTGTCCGATATCTTGGGTCTGTGATTCAGGGGGACGGAGAGATTGACGGGGACGTCACCCATCGGATAGGAGCAGGGTGGTCGAAGTGGAGGCTTGCTTCTGGGGTCCTGTGTGACAAGAAAATCCCACACAAACTCAAAGGGAAATTCTACAGAGCCGTGGTTAGACCTGCGATGTTGTACGGGGCAGAGTGCTGGCCCGTGAAGAACTCCCATGTCCAGAGAATGAAGGTTGCTGAGATGAGGATGCTTAGGTGGATGTGTGGGCACACCAGGCTGGATAAGATTAGGAATGAAGTTATTCGACAGAAGGTAGAGGTGGCCCCGGTGGACGAGAAGATGCGAGAAGCGAGGCTGAGGTGGTTCGGGCATGTACGGAGGAGGGGTCACGATGCCCCGGTGAGGAGCTGCGAGCGGCTGGAGATTGTTGGTGGTCGGCGGGGTAGAGGGAGGCCTAAGAAGCATTGGGGAGAGGTGATTAGGCAGGACATGACTAAAATGCAGGTTACCGAGGACATGACCCTCGATAGGGGAGTCTGGAGGTCTAGAATCAGGGTTGCAGGATAGGGGCTCTTAGAGTCCTTCGTTCGCCTCACCCGGGGTTGGGTGTGGGATAGTAGGGTTACCCACCGATGCCTAGTGTTTTAGCCTAGGTCTCCTCTTGGTTGCGACGGTATTTATGTTCTTTATGTTTACATAACCATTTACGTTATTTCTGCAGGATTACTTATGCTTTGTTTTGTTATTTTGTTTGGTCTTGCCTTGGATACTAATTTTGTCTTTGTTTTCCAATGCAGCTTTTCATTCTGTCCTATGCGCCGAGGGTCGCATGGAAGCAGCCTCTCTGCCCTTTTGGGTAGGGGTAAGACTGCCTACATATTACCCTCCCCAGACCCCACCTGGTGGGAGTATACTGGGTAGTTGTTGTTGTTGTTGTTGTTGAACATAAAATTCTTATTAGATAAAAGTATAGTTACGGTCTAATTACCAAAAAAGGTATAGTTACTTTTAAACATTAGTGTAGATGTAGTTAAATAATTTGATATTTGTGATGTACTAATATTATGAATTTGAATTAAAAAAATAATACTTTTCTTACCATTGAAAATAAGTAATTAAGTATGTAAATTAATTAATTAGTTAAAATTCAATACGTTAGCGAAATGATGTTCGTCTTCTTCAAAATAAAGTTTATATTAGATAAAATAGTTATTTTATTATTTTCCAAATATCTATCACTTTGAAATCAATTAAAACTACTCTTATTAAAGTTTTTGTTACTTTAATTACTACATAGTAAATCAATCATAATATTCAGGATAATAAAATCCACTAAAATTTATCTTATATAAATCAAATAATTTTGAAAAAAGAGGTTTTGCTTATTTCGGCTCTTTTCCTCCATACTTTTGTTTTTTGCAAGTTGATACACATTAGGAATGTACATATCTTATTTTTATAAAGCATTTCAAAGTTCCATCCAATATACATTTTTTCTCTCAAATTAAATTATTAAACTATCGTATATGCATTATCTTATATAATTATTGTCTTGAAAAATAAACTTATGCCATTAAAGTGTAGTCTATTTTTTTAATTATAACATCTTTGACGTTAATATATTTAATATTTAGAGCTTTAAAACCAACAAAAGTTTTATTTATTGATTTGTTTGTATAATATTTGATGACTATAGTCAATAATTATTTCAACCTTCAAAAGTTACGTACAATATAAATAAAATAATATTCTAAGTGAGTAAAATTTACTCAATAATTGTAAAAATATATTCTAAATGAGTAAAATTTCCTTGCAGTTTGCAAACACTTAATAGTTAATTTATTTTTTTTAATTTAAATACATTAATGTATACTTATTTTATTTTTTAAAACTATCTACTCATTGACATGGAAAACATGTGCAAAGCGCGTAACTTAAGTCTAGTTATATTAAAAGTACGAATGGCTTTAGCGAAATATTATTTATCTTTATTATCCTTTAAAAATATATTTTCATTGAACAAAAACGTAATTTAAACACTTTCTGTTATGAAATAGAAGATTCTTACACTTCTATTTAAGGTGAATGTCTTTAATGTATTTAATTAGAGAGATTTTAGAGTTCTATTAGTGGTAGCTAAATCTTCCTCTCCCCTATAAATAGAGGTGCCCCCTACCATTGTAAATCATCCCTTGAGACCCCTCTCAACTCAATAAGAAGAACTCTCTCTACTCTTCTCTCTATTGCTATTGTTCTTGCATTATTGTTCTTGTCTTTACTTTAGTTTATAACACGTTATCAGCACGAGACTCTACCGTCTCAAGTACCATTCTCGAAAATCCAAGGTATTTTCCCTCTTCCTAATTTAATTTTCGAGTATGTCTGACATTATGAAAAGAAAGTTCGTTGCCCTTGAAATTTCGGGCAAGAACTATATGACATGGGTGTTGGATGCTGAAATCCACCTAGATGCTATGGGTCTCGGAGACACCCTCAAAGATAAAGAAAAAGCATCCACCCAAGATTGTGCGAAGGCCTTGATTTTCTTGCGCCACCACCTTGACGAAGGTTTGAAGATTGAATATCTCACCGTCAAGGATCCACTCGTTTTGTGGAACAGCTTAAAGGAGAGATATGACAACCTGAAGTTGGTCACTCTGCCACAAGCACGATATGATTGGGCCCATCTGAGGCTACAGGACTTTAAGTCCGTTTCTGAATATAATTCTGCTATGTTCAGAATTACTTCTAAACTGAAGCTATGTGGAGATAACATCTCCGATTACGATATGCTTGAGAAAACGTTTACAACGTTTCATGCCTCCAATATGGTACTGCAGCAACAGTACCGAGAGAAAGGCTTTACGAAGTACTCTGAACTGATTTCTCTCTTACTAGTGGCTGAGCGAAATAATGAACTGCTCATGAGAAATCACGAAAATAGACCAACTGGGTCTACACCACTGCCTGAAGCAGATATGGTGCACTCTCATTATGCCAAACATAAAAGGAACCATGGTCATGGTCATAAACGGGGTCAAAGCCAAGGACGTGGACAAGGAAGAAATTCCAAAGAAGTCCGTCACCCCACAAAGAGAGATAACCACCGAAAGCAGAAACGGGATCCCGAAGATCCTAAGGCAAATAGTTCAGAAACTATATGTTATCGTTGCGGTGGAAACGGGCACTGGTCTAAGACTTGCCGAATACCAAGACACTTGGTTGACCTTTATCAAGCATCTCGAAAGAGAAAACGCCCTGAAACAAATTTTGTCTCTGATGACAACTTTGACTTCACCCACCTGGATGTGGCAGACTTCTTTGAGCAACCCGAGGGAAAGATAGACCACCTAATCGGTGATGCAACCATGATGAAAGAAGATGGAGCTGTTTGATTCTACTTGTATTAGTCAATGAATAAATTAATAGTCATTAACATTAGCTCGTATTAGTTAATTCATGATATGATGTTAGTATTAGCCCTTTAGAATGTTTCAATATGCTCAAATATTTTTATTGTACAGTAGAGGTAATCGACTAACCTAAAAACTAGTCGATCGTCTAATATTTAGCAATAAAACGAACTTTTTTCCGCCAGGCCAGATATTCGAATATCAGAGTCTGATATTCGAATATCTGGGCCAGATATTCGAATATCAGAATTCCTATATTCTAATATCTGGCAAGATATTAGAATATGTGCTTAAATATTCGAATATCTAATATTTTTCGCATTAAAGTATTATTTTTTCCGCAAGGCATTATATTCGAATATTAGAATACAATATTCGAATATCCTAAATAACTGCTTCCCAAAACGCTGTTTAAACGCGAAACAAAAGAATTGAAGTTGTTTATACTTATATTTATGTGTTTTTTTTGTATGTCAAACTATGGGAAAGCAAAATGGATATCTCACAAAGCGAACTTGGATCAACATCCAACTGTAAAAGTATTTGCCTAGTTGATTCATGTACTACACATACAATACTCAAAGAAAAGAAGAGTAATTGTGTAAGGCAAACATTACTACAATCTATGGAAGTAGTAAATTGATTGAAGGCTCCGGAAGAGCAAATGTAACTCTGCCCAAAGGCATGACGTTAATCATTGAGAAATGTTCTCCTCCAAGTCTAAGAAGAACTTGTTGAGTTTTAATGATATCAATCAAAACGTTCTCCTCCAAGTTTAAAAGGAACTTGTTGAGTTTTGAGAATCTATCTTAGAGAATGCAATATTCTCCTCCAAGTCTAAAAGGAACTTGTTGAGTTTTAAAGATATCATTCAAAATGGATATCATATTGAGACAATAGATGAGAATAATCTTGAACTCTTCATGAAAACGAGGCTGCCCATTTCGGTTTGGGTTCACGCCATTTTGAATGCAACAATGCTAGTTCGTCGGCTGCCCGCTTCGACTTGGGTTCACGCCATTTTGCATGCAACAATACTAGTTTGTCGGCTGCCCACTTCGGTTTGGGGTCACGCCATTTTGCATGAAGCAATGCTAGTTCGTCGCCTGCCCACTTCGATTTGGGGTCACGCCATGTTGCATGCAGCAATGCTAGTTCGTCTCTGACTGACGAATTGACACAAATATTCCCCATTGCAATTGGTTTTGGGTCATGAACCCAATATATCCCATTTAAGAAGCTTTGGATGCGCAGTATAGGTGCCTGTAGCACCGCCATCCCGCACCAAAATGGGTTTACAAAGAAGGTTAGGAATATATGTTGAGTATGAATCGTCCTCCATTATTCGCTACCTCGAAACATTGACAGGAGATTTGTTCACTGCACTATTTGCAGACTGTCAATTTGATGAGACACTTTTCCCAAAATTAGGGGGAGAAGTCGGTGAAACCAAATGGGAAATTTTGTGGAAAAATGTATCATTATCTCATCTTGATCCACATACCTCTATTTGAAAGAAAGAGGTACAAAAGATTATCCATTTGCAAAGAATAGCAAATCAAATGCCTGACGCATTTACGGACTTGAAGAGGATAACGAAATCCCACATTCACGCGGAAAATGTTCCGATCCGTATTGAAGTCCCTATTGGACAAATATCTAGTGTCATATCCAATGAGTCAAATGCACGCCAGAAGCATGGCAGACCATTAGGTTCCAAAGATCGAAATCCTAGAAAGAGGAAAAAGAACGATCTAAATGACACTATGAAAGAATCACATGAGGACGCTCATGATTTGATTAATTCCGAGATTCACGAAGAATCTATTGAGCCTGAGACTCTTGAAAATACGGAATGCAAGAATGTGAGGATCTCGAACCTCAGTCTGTGGTAGTACAAAATTAATTGAGAGCTCTCGAAGAGCCAATTATTACTATGTTGGAGAAACACAATTGAGTATTGTGATGTAGTAAGTCTCAAAGAAACTTATTCAGTTTCCAAAGTACACGCGAAAGCGATTGATTATATTGAGACTATAAATAAAGGAAGGCTCTGATTCTCCTATTACTACAACTTGTAGCGGGGTAATTTGTATATGAAAAGCTACCCGCTTTGTTCTCCATTTTGTACTACACAAACGAAAGAATGCCACAATAAAGTGGATATCTATTGGTATAAAACCCATGTCATAATAAACCCGAAGTTTATTGATAAGTGCACATGTCATGGTGTAAATTTGAAGTTTACCAATATTGATAATTTATTCAGTTGACATTCGTGTTAGCCATCTCATTTGAAGTATGATGTGCAAATTCACATAGGTGAATATCAAAGAACTAGAAGTTCTTGTTCTCAGTAATGAACTGACCAACTAAAGAGTTCGGGTTGAAGCCCCTTGATTCTGGAAATATCAAAGGTGAATATGGGCCCATTCACCTGCCATGTATACCACATATGAAGCATCTATGAAATGGTTACATGCGCAATTGTTATTGACCCGCAGCCTGGCCGGTGCTTGCGGGGTAAATCGCTCAGTAATCTAACTTCGAGCATAGTTTCCAGATTCTCTACTCAAGACAGTTCATCTTGATAAGTTGGTTTATATCAAAGTTGGTTTAGCAAGATAATTATTGAGTGCTTCCACTTAATAGCTAAATTGTTCCTTATGAGAACGAAGTTGTATATATCAGTTTGATATAAGTTGTATACAAGAGTATATTCTCCCCTCACAAGTTGTTCAAGGTCAGGAACCAAATAATTTCATCTTATATTAAGGTGCTGTGTATATTGACATAATACACA
Organism: Nicotiana benthamiana; assembly: GCA_034376525.1. NCBI lineage: Eukaryota > Viridiplantae > Streptophyta > Magnoliopsida > Solanales > Solanaceae > Nicotiana > Nicotiana benthamiana. The sequence continues at coordinate 40,113,485 of CM067339.1, read as the reverse complement.
AAGATGATTTCCCAAAGTTGAGGAAACATGTTAGCTTTACTAACATGAGGGGAGACATGATAAACACTTGAGAAAATGTTACATGGGATGAATTCTCATTTGTATATGTATATCCCCGAATATCATGATATGAACCTGAAGTTCATAAAAGGGATAATTCAAATTGCAACATATTGCAAAGCATGCTATACGCATTTGCTGACTCAAAGAAAGTAACTAAATGGAAGAGATACAATTCAAGAAGAATTGATTCCATATGAAAGACATGTAGTTTTGAACCTATAGTTCAAATGCTTGAAAGTATAAAGGCAAAGGTATGTATAGTCAATTTTCGATATCTTATTTGTTTAGCATGACATGAAACTTTGATATGCAGCTAAAGTCTATTATGTGACTTACATGACTTAACTTGAAAGATTTAAGTTGCTTGAAGCATATGCAATTCTTGGTCCTGAAGTACCACATCCTAAGTACAATTTGTGTACATATGAATCTTGCTATAACTATAAGCATGATGGCATTGAGAATGCATCTATGGAGATATTGAAGAGCTATTCCACGACATCATATGAAGATGTTCATACCTATCAAGAATGATGATTTCAAGGTGCGGAATATTTATTCAAGTCAATATGGTTGATTTATTCATCAAGCATCTACCAAAGATCGTTTTGAAGATGATGCACAAGATTGGAATGCAAATGCTCAAGGATATAAATCGATGTACTCATTAGGGGGAGTCAATGCGCGTTGCACTCTTTTTCCCTTACAAGGTTTTGTCCCACTGGGTTTTCCTTGCAAGGTTTTTAACGAGGCAACCAATAGGCGCATATTCAAACATGTGTACTCTTTTTCCTTACTTTAATTTTTCCCATTGGGTTTTGGTTTTAAGGTTTTATGAGGCACATCATTGAATAGACATTCAAGGGGGAGTGTTATGAAATAGAAGATTCTTATGGGAGTGTTATGAAATAGAAGATTCTTACACTTCTATTTAAGGTGAATGTCTTTAATGTATTTAATTAGAGAGATTTTAGAGTTCTATTAGTGGTAGCTAAATCTTCCTCTCCCCTATAAATAGTGGTGCCCCCTACCATTGTAAATCATCCCTTGAGACCCCTCTCAACTCAATAAGAAGAACTCTCTCTACTCTTCTCTCTATTGCTATTGTTCTTGCATTATTGTTCTTGTCTTTACTTTAGTTTATAACACTTTCCTAATACTCAGGAATTTGAAATAATTAAAGTTTGCTTATTAATATCTTTCCTAGTACATAAACACACATAAAACATGTACTTTTCACCCTTTGTCAAGCACCAGAACGTAAATTTAAACAAAAAAAAAAATCCGACTTATGGGATTTGAATTTTAGACATTTTGGTCTTAACACCCCTATTTTTACTGTTAGGTTAAGGCATTAACATATATTTTTGTACAAATATATAGATTTCGATCTTATATTTATGGAAGAATAGTGGTTTTAATGGTGAAGTTATTTCTCTATGTTATTTGACTTTTTTAATATTAAACAAAGTATATTTGACCATTCAATTAAAGAAAGTTATTATATTTGATCTAATCATTAATTAACATAAGCACAAAAGAGAAAAACTAAATTGTTTAGTTATTGCTAGATGATAACATGTGTAGTACCCGATTTGTTCTTCTTGAGAGTAAATTAGTTTCTCTTTTGAGCTTTCTTAGTGATTAATTGGATCAACGCATTATCAACTTTGTCTAAGTGACGTTTTAATTCGAGTATGACAGATACAAAATTAGAATATTAAAACAATACTCATTTTAATCTGCCAACTTATCTAGCTCATTTTATTAGGATTTTGAATTTAGTTTAAACATACCAAATTTTGTTCAGCCAAAAATTTTACAATGTGATTTTCGCATTTTATAGGATTAGGATACATCCAATAATCCAAATGTGTACAATATTTGTGATAAAAAAAAAAGTAAATATGTATTTCTCTTATACTCTTTGAGCAAATCGAGTGAGGATTCATATAATCGCAAAAGTTTATTGTTTCAGGCTTGAAAATGAAGCTGAAGATCCGGTGAACTATTACTTGATTCATGGGCATCAAAAGGCAAAAAAAGGTAATTTTTTAAATCAATTTTGAGTATAATTCTGTCCGTTCCCTTAATTCTTCTCTCCGAATTGTTCTTTGTGATTCGATAACTTGAACAATATATTTCTCGAACGTAGGATTATGTGGACCTCCTTATAATATATTTGATCTTCAAGAAAATCGGGCTAATACTCCGGATCGATCACGGGGAATGGCTTCTCTTGATATCTCCTTCTTATTTCCTTAATCGAGGGCAACAATCGAGGGGGCAAATGCTGATTTTCTTGAATTATTTACAACAACAACAACAACAATAACCCGGTATAATCCTATTTAGTGGGGTTTGGGGAGGGTAATGTGTACGCAGACCTTACCCCTACCCTTAGGTAGAGAGGCTGTTTCCAACTAGACCTCCGACATCCTTCCCTCCAAGAACTTCCGACCTTGCTCTTGGGGAGACTCAAACTCACAATCTCTCGATTGGATTATTTGATCGTCGAAAAATGACTAACCGTATTTTGAGTTGATCTTGAGGAAGAACGTTTCTTGATTGCTTCAGCTTTGAGAAAGGTAATATTTGAAGTATTGATCTATTTGTGAATATCTCAACAACTTTCAATATATAGCAAATTGATTTTGTTTAAATCATCTCTCATTGTTCTTTTATTTGTGAATATCTCAACAGCTTTGACAAAAGTTAAGGACCCAAAAAAAATAATAGAAACAGACTCATGGATATCTTAAGAATGATCTAGCATCAGTCGGACGAAAAAATTCAATATTTCACCACTATCTTAAATCACTGATACTGATTGCCAGATATTTGCAAAGATTAAAACGTGAATAGGAAACAGTATTATTTTTTAGCAAATGGAGCCTACTTAAGTTATTGGGTCACCATTAATATATGTGCCAAAGAAGCTAGTTGGGGGCCTGGGGCCTTCTCATATTTGTATATGATAATTGTACGTCTCTCGTGAGTGTGTGAATCATGTTGAAGCTTGACAAACTTGTTACCTACAATGTGATTTCATAATAGCTTAACCTATCTATATAAACCCATAATATGCTTCAAGCAAAGACCAATAACAATAGCTTCTGAGTCATACATATTCATAGTGAAGTGACCATGAAACTGCCTGTTGCTCTTATCCTGCTCTTTTCACTTGCCCTGGTAAGTTTTCATAGATGATTAATTTTAGGCCTCCTTTTCATATCAGATTTTAACAATTAAATTTATCTAACTTATACTCTATCTCTTTCAATTTATGTGAACGTATTTGACTGGTGACAATGGCTATAAAATCATTAAAATCTGTGATCTTAAACATGTTATATAATTTTTGTTGTTCTGGGTCGGCTCTTACCTAATCACAAGTAAGGCCAGTGCCATAGGCCCCAAAATTTACGTGCTCGGTACCTACAAAGGTATAGATCTAACATTAAAATTCTGTGGGTTCTTGATTTTAGGACAATCTCAAGTTTTAATAATTGAGGCCTGAATTTAATTTATGTATATACTTAGTGAATTTCGTGATACATACAGAGAATTTTTTGACAAACATTATTGAGTTCTGCTGTACCCATAAATTAAAGCCTACATTTGACCATGCAAGTATCAAATATTTGCGCATACTCGAATGTAAAGAAGTTCATATAGTATATATTCGAAAGCCTTTTTATGGTCTCTTTCTCTCGAGCAGTACGCAAGCAGCACTGATGCAAGAAAAGACCCAGGAGAATACTGGAGAGCTGTGATGAAAGATGAGCCAATGCCTGAGGCGGTTCCTCGGCAGCTATTTTGGGGGAGATGACAGGCGCCGACGTTACGGTGAATGCGGGCGTGTCGACATCTCGGGCGGCGGAAGCCTCAACTTCCAGGGCGGCATAAGGAAGGGGCGTTTCAGGAGAGGGGGATGATTCGGAGTCCGATATGGATCCCGAGGACATTCGTCATGCTCAGGAGGGTTATACCCACTCGGCCGTGCAGGCCGAGGGGGATTATCATTATTTGGAGATTTCTAACTGCCTGAACCTGCTACTCGAGGAGGAGAACCTAGTGACGATGTTCGGGATCGTGTGCTCGGAAGCAGAGAGCACGTCCGTGAGGGGCATTTCGGACGTCGGATTGATGGGCGAGGTGGCCACCCTAAGTATAAATTTATGTGCAAAACCTTGGTTTGTTTTTTTTCTTAGCATGTCTTCTCGTGTTAACTGTCACTCTGTTCGTTGTAGACATTTTTTCTGGAGGTGGAGAGCATTAGGCGGGCTAATGTCCGTGCGGCAATTTTTGCGTGGCTTTTGGGGAAGTACCACCGCTACCGTGACCGGTGTCGTGGCTTGCATGAGCGCATAAGGAGCGACCCGTGAAACCGGGAGCTGGTAGAAGAGCTAGCGCAGAGAGAGCTTCACATGCAATAGACCCTTAGCAGGGTATCCACTCTTGAGGAGCAGCTCCGCCAAGCGAACGAAGGGGTGGATGTTGAGAGAAGGGCGGCTGCTGAGAGGGAGCGGCAAAATCTGGCTGCGGCGGCGGAGGCCGCCGAGGCTTATACCAGGCAGGTGGTTGCCCTGGAGTTTGAGGCCGCCACTTCAAGGAGGCAGGCAGAGGACGCCCTGGCGAGGGCTGAAGCGCTGTAGGGATGCTGCTGCTTTTCGAGAACGGTCGTTGGAGGGGCGCATTGCCATCTGCGATCGGGATGCTCGTGATGCGGCGGACCGGATTACTGCCTTGGAGGCCGAGAACCGGCACCTGAGGGATTAGGCCGCTTCCTTTGGTCCTGCTCGTGAGCTTTGGACGTACGTCGAGGCTCAGCTCGATGTGTACATGAGGATGTGGGAGGCTGGCGTCGTGTCTGAAGCCACTTATGAGGAGGCACGCCAAAAGGCCCGTGAAGCCCGCCTTGACTGTGAAGCCCAGGAAGAAGAAGCAGAATGGTCATCTTGAAGAAGATGGCTCGTTTTAAAAAAAAAGGGTATAGCGCTGGGTATTTGGGCGCTATACCTGTTAGTATAAGCTTTTTATGTATAACACCCAAATACTAGACATTATACATTAACGGCACAGTTAACGTAAATATATAACGGCGCTGTATGTAAAAATGTCATTTTTCACATATTAAGGGACTATTTGTCTAAAAGAACCACATTTTAATTTCGAACTCGTGTCTTGAACGGGGAAAGAGGCATGAGATCTGAAAAATAATTATAAGTCCACATAAGGGCTGTGGGGCGCATTTACAGGCTGTCATGGAGGTAAAAATTTTCAGTATAATTGCATACTTATTAATGACTTTTGTCTGTTTTATTGTTTTTAAGTTGACAATTCTATGGTGAGTAAGTGATCTTATTGGACAAAAGACTTTTTACGAAAATAAATTTATGAGAATTACCGGCAATATTAAAATATTTTCCCATTAATATTTACTTTATTCACATGTCGAAATGAATGTTGGGGTACATAGCGACGGAATGAGTGTCCCTTATGTAGAAATAGAATTCTTAAATTCCTGTAAATTTGAACAATTTATTATAAAATAGATTTTAAATTGACGATTTTATAGTGAGTTAGTGATTTTATTGGAAAAAAGACTTCTGCTATGAAAACTAAATTATATTTTGCGTTTGGAAATTACCGACAATGATTCAAAACGTGACTTTTGTTTGTTTTCTTATTTAAATAACAATTTTTTTTGCTGTATTGAAAAACTTTTCATAGCAAAATTAACTATGATTATGTAATTTAAATACCAATTATAGAGAAATAGATTTCTTAACCAATAGATTTAAACAATTTGTTACAGAAAGTAGCTTTTAAACTGACATTTTAGAAGTGAGTTAATAAATTATATTTTCATTTGAAGAATTACTGTCAGTGATTTGATAATTTGCTATAGTCACATGTCAAAATGTGTGTTGGGGCTTTTGGGGGTGTTGGGTGTGGGGTTACATTGCTAACTTGTGATGGTAGGAATATTTTATTTTGTGTTTCGTATAATTGACAATAGTGTATGAGATATTTTTTTGTTTTATAATTTTATGGACTCAAATCTTATGGCCTCAAAAACTTCAGCTTTAGAGCTAAAGTTTTTATTTTATGAAGTTTTTGTATAGTTCCCGGAAACATCAGCTCTAGAGCTGAAGTTTTCCGGTTATAAAGGGAAACTGAAGTTTTCTAAAAAGTGAGTACGAATATAAACAAAATGACAAAGCGATTGCAGATTAAAAAGAGCGCCCAAATAGGACGCCCGATCCAATTTTTACTGGATTATGGGTATTTGCATGCTGTCATTGCTGTAAAATATTTCAGTGTAATTGGATACCTATCTGATTTTTGTTTCTTTTCTTGGGTATGTGACCTTTTTTTTTTATTAGAAGAATTGTGCAGCGGAATTAATTGTAATTATATAAATTTAAGTATATATTAGATAGAAATAACATTCTTAAAAGTTCTTTCCTTTATTTTTAGATAAAATACCTTTTAATTTAATGTTTTAATAGTGGCTAGTGGTGCTATCGGACAAAGAACTTCCGCTAAGAAATTAAAATTACATTTATGTTTGAAGAATGGAAAATGTACAATTACCCTCCTGATCTATACCCGAAATTTTAACTACACACTTTTTCTTTGCGAAAATTCTATTAACCCCCTGAACTTATTTTAAATATAATTATTTGTACTCATAATGCTGATATGGCACATTGTGTGTATTTCACACTCCTCTGGGAGAGTGAGAATCAAGAAAAAATGATTTTCAGATTATTTTTATTGTTTAAACCATTTTTTCTTACTTTTTTCCTTTTCCTTTTCCTTTTACTCTTTTTTTATTTCTTCTCTAATTTCGGTAGATATTCTTTCACCAACGACTTTATCTAACTATTTCCTTTTAGTTTTTTCTTTTCACACATAAATTAAACTCTCAAAAAGATCTATTCATAAGCAAAACAAAATATTTATTTCTTTTGCTCTTCCTCCTACACATAAATTACACTTTCAAGAAATTATATATATATATATATATATATATATATACATATATATATATAGATAGATAGATACATACATACATACATTTAGATTGGGACAAAAATTTGTCATCGGAAAAAAAAATTTGCCCGAAAAAATAGTGTTTGTGAAATTCGGACGATCACTATTTTATGCCACCCGTGACCAAAATAAAAAGAAAGAGAATGAAATAACCAAAAAAATTAGAATAATAAGAATAAGAAAAAAGGATAAGAAAAAGAAGAAAGAATAACAACAACAACAACTACCCAGTGTAGTCCCACAACGTGGGGTCTAGGGAGGGTAATATGTATGCGGACCTTACCCCCACCCGAAAAAATGGAAAGGCTGTTTTCAATCGACCCTCAAAAGTTAAGGAAAGACAGAAACAAAGACAAAAACAAAAGAGCATTAGTAGCTCCAGCAGAAATCACGATACATAAGTATGTAAACGTAGGCCATAAATAACGTGACATGCACAAGGAAAAGGTAAACAAAAACATAAGTAAAAGGGCATCCACAAATATTAATTTAGCTACATTCAGTAAATAAAATGGAATGTAGTAACAACGACCACTAACTAAAAGCCAATATCCTACAATCCTGATACTAGACCTCCAGACTCGTCTATCAAGGGTTATGTCCTAGGAAATTCGCATACTAGCCATGATGGAGCGCCTGTAGCTCACTACTTGCCAAGAGTTTAGTTGTCAGCGCTAAGAGTGTATATAATACATTTAAAATAAGTCTAGAGGAATAATAGGATTCCCACACCAAAAAATATATATAATTGAAATTTCGGATATAAATCAGTAGGTGATTGTGACTTTTCCCTTTGATGAATTACCGACAATGATCTTCAGTTTAAATGCATACCTACATGACCTTTGTTTTTTAATTAGAAAATTTGTGTAAGCGGAATTAACTGTAATTATGTAAATTTAAGTGTTTATTTTGGTAAAAAATAGAACTCTTAAAAAGTTCTTCTAGTAAATTTGAACCATGTGTTATAACAAAGCTTTTAAATTGACATTTTAAGTGAGTTACTGATGCTATTGGACAAAGGATTTCCACAAATAAAATAATCAAAATTACATTTACGTTTAGAAAATTACCAACAATGATTGACATTTTATCTAACACTTTTGTTTTCTAGTCATGAGTTGAAATATATTTACTTCACGTGCCTAAATTGGCCCTAATTGTTATCCTCCGATACTTAATAATTGGAAGAGCATTGATTACACACAATTCTAGTCCTAAAAAGAATAATTGATTATTGCAAATATAATTCGATCTAAAAATTTAGAGTCGAATACCACAAAGAACTAAAATTTAGCTACAACTGTTCACTATCACTAAGAAGATAAAGTTAAACAATTCCGAAGTTACAAATATAAATATTCTTATTTTATACTAATTAACTAACAAATTAAAGGAGCGGATTAACTACTAAAGATACTAAAGGTTGGAAACAAGATTAAGGAGACCTAGAGTTATGATTTTCCCAATTGTCGGAATCATTTCCACTACGCGTCCTATGATATCGCCTAAATATTCTCTACTGATCGTGTGCACTTCAGGTGTCGCAATTCTCTTTCGAGCAACTGCCATAATTTACTAGACATATTGATAACGCTCAACTGAGTCTCGCAAAAGATCACGCTGGCGTTGTAAATATAATCTGAGTATTGAAGCCCAGTGTCGAACCTCAGAGAATTAACCTATCAATCAGCCTTATAAAACTTACTCAATTCACACAATCACTTTTCCAAACATTTTGATTCACAGTGGTTGATTTTTCTAACACAAAAGATTGAAGGTAAAAACTGGAAATTAACTGAACTTGATTTGTAAGCAGTTGGAATAAGGTCTAAGGCAATGGTTTCCCCCATTGTTGATTTCCTTAGTTGCATCAATCTTATAACTACGATTTGGTTATCACTATCGATCATGAACACTCAAGCTATCATATGTCTTTCTCAAGTAACTATGACAATCTATTAGACGCACTCTCTCAAGTTACGCTAGTTAATTTCACAATACAATTCACTTAGATTGCATCCGAAGTATCGTATCTCTAAACCAACCTCTAAACCCTCGGTTATGACTCTCGTCTATACTCTGGGAGTGATTTTGTTCATACAATCAGCTTAATATGCACTCTCTCTCAAGTAGACATACTAAAAGGAACGAATAATTTGAGGGCCCTTTTCAACTAACCACAATCAAAACATGTATTAACAATAGAGATTAACAACCAAACCAAATTATATTAATCAAACAACCAAGTTATCCCCAATGGGTTCCACCAAAACCTTAGATAAAGGTATTTAGCTACTCATAACAATGGGGGAACAAACTAAATTAATAATCATCATAACTACCAATAAAAATCAAAAGAAAATAAGAAATTTGGTTTGTGTATTATCTCACAATTATTTTTCCTTCAAAGAACTCTAAAAACTCAATACATGCCTCCAAGAGGCAAAACCTAGTGACTAAAATAGGTTTTGAGGCTAAAAATCACATTTGGACAAGTCTACCCCTGAAGTTCCGCGCGCCTACCGCGGTTCTGCCGTGATCGCTGTAGAACCGCGATCAAACAGCTCCTCTGATACCCTTGGTTTTTGCGACCGCGTTTCACCGCGGTTCTGTCGCGGTGGTACCGCGGCAGAACTGTGCCTCTGGTACTTCAGCCTGTTTTCTGCGTGGGTCACTTGATAGTTTTCACAATTGGTCTCTTTTTCTTTAGTTTTGACTCCAAAAGTACTCCCTAGACTTTTCTAATCATATATAACCTGCAAATCATGAAAAGCACTAATAAGAATATTTTGTTATTATTTTCATTACCAAACATTTCAAGAAGATAGTTATTTAGGGCATGAATATAGTTAAATTCACCTATTATCACATATTCTCTCGAATTATGCTAGCTGGCACTAGTTTACCGCTTACTAAAATCGCACAAAGGTTCCATTATTTCTAATCCCGCATTTAAACTCTCCGTATTAATTTCTTACATACTTTAGGATTGATGTTGTTCAACGACTACCTAAATGCTTACCCTCTCTCAAGCAATACACACTAAATAGGCATGGTCAATTGATGGTTATTCAATCAACAACAATAAACACGTAATTGAACAAATAAAAAAATCCAATGGCTCAATTATATAACAATAGAATAAGAATCTATCCTGCAAAAAGTTTCATAAAAAACCTGATAAGGAATTAGCTATTCATGACAGCATGTAAAAATACAGCACTAGAATTCATAACAATGGAGAATAGAAAGAAAGAGGAAAAAACTTAAAGTTAAATTATTCTCCTTGCTCCAAGCGTGTTCTTGCCTCGTTAGGTCTTCTCTCCCTTCAAAAAGTGGCTAACTCTCTTATTTATATGGTTTAGGGTTGAGTTGGGGAGAATTTTTCTTCTCCTAATTCGGGTTGGAGAAATTGATTTTTTCTACTCTGGCTTTCCAAGATTTTTCTCTTTAGCTTTTCTTTTGCCAATTTTTCTCCTATTTGAACCTTTTCCATGAAAGTTCGTTCTTATACATAAGAAACACGTAATGAGCATATTTCACTTTAAAAACAGTATGAACTCCCGCAACTCACATAAAAATAACACACAAACACATTCAAAACATGTACTTTTCATCCTTTATCTCTCACCCCACACTTAAAATCTTGCTCGTCCTCGAACAACCTAAAATTAAGCACATAGGCAAGAACACATTTCAAAACATACTCAGGCATCACACTAATAGAAATAGTTTATGTCAACGCTTAAAACCCAGTAGATGCAAGCTTCATACATTTCCTCAAATTTTAAACCCATGCCAAGATTATTTAAAATATTCATGTAACTATTTCTAACTTCCTCGCCTCGAAACTTGACTGCCAATGCATTTAACGCTTTGACTCGCTCCTTGTGCCAACTCAAAAATTAAGGTCTCTGCCAATCCTTTGCAAATTATTTGTTCTCACCAATAAAACACATTGGAAAAGTAGTCCGCACACTGAAATATAAGTTCAAGTATATATTAAGGACTAATCAAAAGAATTTGCTAACTCCAAAAAATTCTTATGCCAGACAAGTTCGTACCATAGGCTTGTTCGTAGTGTAAGGCTCTACTAATTTAAGTTCGCAAAGTTTAGGATCAAGTAGAACTTTATAGGTTGTAATTTAGCCTAAGGACAAGTAGGATATATTTGATAAAGTAGCAACTAACTCTCCTAAGCACTTTAATACAATACACTTCACTTCCAAGCACCTTCTTGTCATGACCACTTCAATTGTTTGCCATGAAATCATATACATTTAGTCCCTGCACATTAACATATAGAAATTTACTAGCCCAGACAAAAATATGGGAGGTGGTATTAATTTTTTTCTTTTTTCTTTTTTCACTCTTGTTAATTGGGTATTTTCGGCGAGTACCTTTTTTTTAAAGGCACACATGCACCTTGTCGGCCTTTTTATGATTCCCTTAAAAGCTACCTAATCTCTTTCTGTACTTTTCTAGCTACTTATGCGCTTTCGGAGATAAAGGTTCAATCAAATTTGATTAAGAACAAAGGGGATTTGTCTTGTAATGTGGTTGCCAAAGAAAATGTCTACAGGCTCAAAAGGGGTGACTACGAATAATATTAGCACTGATAGACAAATAGGCTATATATTCAATCAAAAAAAGCCTATATCACTTTCCAATCTTACAAGATTTAATCATTTCGCTTTGACTCACACACGGGGTAAGTTCTAAACTAGCAACGATGCCATAAAGTACACCAAAATTTCTCCTCACACAGTGTACATGACTCACTTAGGATGACTCAGACCTGACTCTCAGTGTCAAAATAAAGTCACATATATTCTCAAGGCATATAATTACAAAGTCTATGAAGAAAGTACATAGTGAAAATGATCCACCCCTAAGCCCCAATATAAAATATATCAAAAGGCATAGATCTCAAGTTTCCCCCATTCTATTATAAGTTCAAAAAGTGTATACGTTTAAAATTGGGCACAACCGATTTTTCTGATTTATCGAGACCGGTGGAAAGGATCGAAAATCGATACCGCAATAGGTCATACTGAGGTACGAGGACAAGGTACCAAGTTTGAAAATTCGAGGTACCTGTCAAGAGAGAGATTGGTAGTGATTGAGACCAAATGAGACATACATCGAGCAAGATCGAAGGTAGCATAATAACATAGCGAGATATCCGTGACTGGTCGGAGATCATGGCGAAAATATTGGAACGGATCAAATTAAGGGCAATTATTAGCTAATTATGGGATTTCCTTTTGTCATTAGAGTTATACTACAATTATAATTCCTCTACTATATAAATAGGAGTTCCAATAAATTGTAAGACATTGGGATTAACGCATATCAAAGCAATATGACACTTTCTCTTTAGCTTATACTCTCTTGTTCATCATCTTGCTTATATTTTTAACTGTTCTTATACCAATCAGCTTGAGAGTATTCGAGCTCGAGGGCTGAATTCCATTTAAACACTGGTTTGCCTTATCTTATTATTAATTTCTATTACTAATCTTCATATTCATCAATTGGTATTAGGTAAACTTACATGTCCTTAAAACCACATTATAAGTTTAATTGTTATCCAATTTTAAGGGTAAATAGTTTTGGCACCCACCGTGGGGTTAAGAATAATAGTGATTGCCTAGTATTAATTTCCATATCACACACTGTCTTACCCTTGTTCTTGTGTCTTTAATTTCAGGAATCTACATGTCAAACTCTCAAGTAGCACTCACTCACACAGATAGCGGCCTTGGTCATCATGGCGAGAATGAAAACATAGTCGCCCCAAGAAATGGAGTACCTCCAGTCAACCTTGATGGACCACCGCTCGTAGACCCAGTCGATGTCAGCTCTTATATTTCCATTACTGAGAATTTGGGCATCGACTCTGAAAGTAGCCTCCACAGAGATGCCATTGCAGCCGATCAAAATGTGCAGAGAGGTGAAGAAGGCGAAATTAGCCTTCGGATGATATTCGAAATATTATAGACTCAACAAGTTGTGATAGCGCAACTCCAAAATTAGAATCAAGCACCAAGCAGAATTGAGCTCGAAACATCACAAGAAGTTGTTCATAGAGTCGAACCTGTACCGTAGAAATTGAACACCCATGAATCGGGGACTGACCCCGCCATTATGAAGATACTTGATGAGCTCACTAAACAGATCAAATCAGGTGAAAAGAAAATTGAGGCTAATGACAAAAAGGTAGAAACGTACAACTCATAGTTTGACCAAATACCAAAGGCACCCCTGATTCTAAAGGGTTTGGATTCAAAGAAGTTTGTGCAGAAGCTTTTCCCTCCAAGTGCGGGTCCGAAGCCTATCCCGATGAAATTCCGTATGCCAGAAATTCCCAAATACAATGGGACCACCAAACCTAATGATCATGTTACTTCTTATACATGCACAATAAATGGGAATGACTTAGAAGTGTATGAGATTGAATCCGTTTAATTAAAAAAGTATGGAGAGACATTATCGAAAGGGGCGATGATATGGTACAACAATATTCCGCCTGTTGAATCAATTTCTTCTCCATGCTTGCAGATTCATTCGTAAAGGCACATTCCAGAGTAATAAAGGTTGCGACTAGGAAGTCAGACCTATTCAATGTAAGACAAAGGACAATTAAATGATAAGGGAATTCGTATTTTGGTTCCATATGGAACGCATGTACCTACCCCCGATCATAGATGAATGGGTTGTTCAAGCCTTCACTCAAGGTTTTAAGGAGCGAAGTTCGATAGCATCACAATAACTAAAACATTATTTTAATTGAATATCACACTGTGACCTAGGCCAATGTACATAATTGATATCAGTCGAAGATTAGGGTCGAGGATGATCAATTGGGAACTTGTCGTGCACCCCTTTTCTCGAAAAATCGGTTTTATGATATTTGGGAGGACAACTCATTCCATTTCGGGAATTGGGTTTAAATTGAAGAGTCACCTCCTAATGATTAAAGTGAATTAGGACACTAAGAAGGGTTTGATTTGAGTAACCAAAGATTGGGTAAAGGCTTGAAATTATTCCAAGGGAAAGGTGTTAGACATACCTCAGGATCCACAAGTGTGGTTTCTGGCCGGACTATTGTTGTAAATTTAAGTGCAAATAACATGTAGGCAAACAAAATTTCTAATAAGAGGGGATTTTCAAAAAATGATTACAAATAAGTAAAGTTGGAAAGAACTAAAGGAAGCTGATTTTTTTATCTTAAAGAAAAATACTTTGAAAATTTTAGAAGAAAAAAAGAAATCAAAGGAAAAGGTGGTCCTAGGTTTTCAAATAATATGGATCACCCCATACAATATCCGGTAATCACTTCTAAGTGAGGGACTACACGAGATACTATCGCATGGTCATCATATTTATCTACCCTTTCCCACCACGTTAAGATATTAAAGCGCGGAATGGTCTCGTTTACTTATTGCATGCTATTACTCATCCCAATCCTATCAGTTCCGGATCATTTAGGACTACTAATCCCAAGGGGAAAGAATATTAGGCTTATTTTTAGTTTCAAAGTCAAAATTCTTAGGTGACATACAAAACATGTATAGCAGGTTGGGAAAAAATACATAACAAGTAAAAAGGCTCTAATATACCTCCTTTAATCAAAGAATCACATAGTTAGCATGACTTACACATACGGTTTAGGGTCTGATTAAGAACTTAAAGGTTGAGGCAAATTGATTTATTACATAATTCATATAAGAAGTCCAAATCAAGCCTGCCTGCTGGTTGTAGTTAATAAAATAGACCAGTTCGTAATTTTACCCTAAGGCTTGCCTAAGTGTCTGAAAAGGATCATATAGGCATTGTATCTACTGAATTTAGAAAGCAATAAATTAAACCGAATACATACTGATTAAGACAGGTTGTCAAATTATTAAAGAAGGCAAGTTTTTACAAAGGTTGCAAGTTCTGCAAATGATGACACGTCGTTATTACTGGTTTTAGCCTTATGCGTGAATAGAGTGATTCAGATTCGATTAATAGTTCCTATAGACATGCTTTCTATGCGTTGTTAGTTTTAAACCCTTTTATAAACATGGTGAAAATGCAGAAGCCTTATAGACATGATATCTAGATGCTGAATTTCATTTAATGCCTATGAACAAGATATCTAATTGCAGTTGATTGTTTAAGACCTATGAACATGATTGCTATATGAAGAATGGATATACAAGATTTAGAAGGAACTATAGGCATATTTTTTATATGCATATGCAGAATTCAGAATTCCAGATACTTATGGACATGATTTCTATATGAGAGAATGCAGAATTCGAAAATACCTATAAACATGGCACCTATGTGAGTAATGCAGAATTCAGAAATATCGATAGGCATGATATCTATGTGAGAATGCATAATTCAAAAATACCTATAGACATGGTATCTATATGAGAGAATGCAAAATTAAATACTTATAGGCCACACTTTTTCACTAGCCATCCTCAAGAGTTTATTACAGATTATTACAGCCTAGAATAAAATAAAAGAATAGATCAGAAATTAAAAGTACAACCAAGGATAGCCTGATTCAGACTTCATATCTGGAATATGAGGTAAACCAACTCCATGATATCATGATCCAAAGTCTTTCTTCTATTTGGATGTGTCAAAATTCTCTAAAAGCCTCAAATGGGACTCCAGTCAATGCTCACACCCAAATACATTATCAGATTAGGACAAGTGCAGTGTGGAAGGGCTAGCCCTCAAGTGTCCAAGTTTAGAGGGAGCTCAAGGGTCCCAAGGCAAGGCTTACAAGGGGGGGGGGTGCAGAACTTAAAGACTAAGAGAGTGTGCAAGTGCAGAGGCAGTTCTAAAAGGGGAGAGGAAAGGAAAGTAGCTACAAATATGTACACATAAGGAGTTCATCAGTTATAGGGAAATTGAAAGAGGCAAGAGCAAGATGTGGGCATACCCAATAATGGAGAATGCTAGCACATCCATGAGCATGTTAGAACACACTATTAGAGGCTAGGATCTCAAGGGATCAAGTTTAATTCATGGACAATAATTCGCATATTGCCATGTCTTAAACCATAGCTCAAACACATAGGGGCAGGGGTTTGGGATTCATAATAGAAAAAGGCAGAAAGAAATCAACATGCTAATTTGAGTGTTGAAATATACAGAAACAGCTAAGTAGACATGGATATAAAAGCACAAAATAAACACATTATTGTGGTGCTAAAGCTTAAATCAGGACAGACCAATTTCAAAGAAACAAATAGAGAAAAGCAGTAGGTCTTGTAAACAAGCCACAATGCAGACAAGAAGAGAGAATACTATTGTGTAAAAGTATAAGTTCAGAAAGACTATGAATGAGTGATGGTGTCTGTATCAATGAAAGAGTTGTGCATGTATAGCGAGAAAAGCAAGCAGAAATAAGGTAAGAAAATAATTAAGGAACTGAATATCAATTAAGAATCAATCAATATAAGACTTCCTTTAATTAATGAATTCAGATTCAAACGGTAAAAGTTATTTAAGAAAAGAAATCAAACAAGCATTTTGTGCAAAGTAGGCAATTAGGGATAGATACATAGAAGTTTATTTTAGGGGCAGAGCTTTGAAATACACGGTTTCAAAAATAAGGTAAGAGAAATCAATTAGTAGCCAGTAAAATAAGGATCAAAGATTTTGTAATCACTGGTCCATGAATGAACCAAGACACAAAAGTTAAGGAAAGTCAAATAACTTAAATCGAGTCATAGGGAAATCAACAAACAAGGAAAGAAATTAATCAAACCTATACAGAAGGAAGTTTGAACTAATCACAAATTTGATAGCCATTTTAGAGGGAAGTTCAACACATATAAAGAGCTTACAAATATGCTAAGCTGAAAGAAGATGTCGTGTCATTACAAAATCAGTAGATAATAGACTATTGGAGTATGACTGTCAAATAGGTTAGAAATATAGAAGAGAAGTAGCCTCTAGTAGCACAAAAAAAATCCAGTGTAGAAGACCTTAGAAAAGTTTAGCGAAAGTGAGAATCATATGAAAAATAAGGATCTAAAAACTCAGTTCAGAGACTCGAAATAGGTCTGAAAGAGTTACGGTTTTTGAAATTAAACCAGTTCAAGCAAATCACATAGCCAATAGTTTCCAAAAAGAACCCCTAAATTCTAGGGTTTCTACCATTAATCGAGTGCAGATATGAGAGGACAAGAAATTATCCAAACATGTTTAGAGGTCTCAAAAAGAACCGAAACCTTAAACAATGTTCCTTCAGCAGCAGAAACTCATGAGAAACATGGTAGAATAGTAACATGCAAAACACAGTAGAAGAGCTCAAAGAAACGTAGTAGAAGAAACTAATACGCAACATAGTAGAAGAAAACTTTCAGAACACAGTAGAAGAAATATAGTAGAAAAGGCTAATACGAAACATAGTAGAAAAAATATAATATACAAAGAACACAGTAAAAGAAACATAGTAGAAGAAACATACCAGAGAAAAAGAAAATCAGATAGATATTAAAAATCCCTAAATAAGAAAAATAACGGTATTGAAAGTATAACTTTTGAAACATATCAAAAATCGATTAAATGCTTAGATCTGGTACATATCTAAATAGATCAGAAAAATCTAAAAAGCTAGGGTTTTCAGAGGAACCTAAATGGTAGAAAGGCCTGGATCTAAGAAGGAAGACTCGGAGCCAGACTCAGAATAGACATAGCTTGCAGGAACAAGGCCGGAGATGGCCATAGGAGGCTGGTGGGTGGTGAAACCACCATGGATTCATGTTAGAAGGTGGTCGGAGAAGACGAAGGGAACTCATGGGAGAAGAGAGGAAGGGGGAAGGTTCTAAAGAGAACCAAAGATAGAGAGATAGAGAGGAGTGAGAAAATGAGAGGTATTGGGGGAGGGTCGTTTGGAATTAAAATGGTAAGGACGGATGAGGGCCGTTGATATTTTAGATCAACGGCTATGATTTAATATGGTTTTGGGTAGGGTTGGGATAATTGGGGCCTGAGTCGGGTTTTAGTTGTAATTGCTGGAAATTGGGGTTCAATTTGGGGTCAGAGTTTAGGCGAAATTGAAACGAATTGGGCTATTCGTGACTCCTTAATTTTCTCTCCCTTCAAAAAGTGGCTAACTCTCATATTTATATAGCTTAGGCTTGAGTTGGGGCAAATTTGGCTTCTCCTAATTCGGGGTGGAGAAGCTGATTTTCCTGCTCCGGTCCCGGTCTGGTGAAACGAACTTCGTTTCGCTGTCCGATTTTTCTCTTCAGCTGTTCTTTTGCCAATTTTTCTCCTATTTTATCTTTTTCCGCGAAAATTCGTTCCCATACATAAGAAACACGATTTGAGCGTGTTTTTACTTTAAAAGCAACATGAACTCCTGCAACTCACACAAGAATAATCTATACTAAATTAAAAGTATGAAGACCCTTAGCGAAATGTCGTTCGCCTTTTTTACCTCGCTTAAAATTATATTTCACATTGGACATAATTGTAATTTATATTATTTTTCTAATATCTAAAACTTCAAAATCAATTAAATATTTTGTTACTAAATATTTCCTTATTAAACTAGGTAAGAGATCCTAATACTTAGGATTATCACACTCTAATTAAAGTTTCCCAAACGTTAACGTATATAAATGCTGACATTGTGACTCTAAGGTTTTTTATTTGTTGTTGTATTATTCTTATCAATTTTGTATTTACTCTTATATATTAAAATTCAAAATAGTGCACTCTAATAAAATGATTAAAGAAATAATTAATTTTTGGAATTTAATATAACCAAATGTTGGTTGATTTTTTATGGCTTAAAATAGATAACATTGAAAAAATTTATATTATCTTTCCAATAATAGGACTTTAAACTAACCTAAAAAACTCTGAGTGAACCTCAAATCGATTTTTCTATCTTTTGAACATAAAATTCTTATTAGATAAAAGTATAGTTGCGGTTTAATTACCAAAAAAGGTATAGTTACTTTTAAACATTAGTGTAGATGTAGTTAAATAATTTGATATTTGTGATGTACTAATATTATGAATTTGAATTAAAAAAATAATACTTTTCTTACCATTGAAAATAAGTAATTAAGTATGTAAATTAATTAATTAGTTAAAATTCAATACGTTAGCGAAATGATGTTCGTCTTTTTCAAAATAAGGTTTATATTGGATAAAATAGTTATTTTATTATTTTCCAAATATCTATCACTTTGAAATCAATTAAAACTACTCTTATTAAAGTTTTTCTTACTTTAATTACTACATAGTAAATCAATCATAATATTCAGGATAATAAAATCCACTAAAATTTATCTTATATAAATCAAATAATTTTGAAAAAAGAGGTTTTGCTTATTTCGGCTCTTTTCCTCCATACTTTTGTTTTTTGCAAGTTGATACACATTAGGAATGTACATATCTTATTTTTATAAAGCATTTCAAAGTTCCATCCAATATACATTTTTTCTCTCAAATTAAATTATTAAACTATCGTATATGCATTATCTTATATAATTATTGTCTTGAAAAATAAACTTATGCCATTAAAGTGTAGTCTATTTTTTTAATTATAACATCTTTGACGTTAATATATTTAATATTTAGAGCTTTAAAACCAACAAAAGTTTTATTTATTGATTTGTTTGTATAATATTTGATGACTATAGTCAATAATTATTTCAACCTTCAAAAATTACGTACAATATAAATTAAATAATATTCTAAGTGAGTAAAATTTACTCAATAATTATAAAAATATATTCTAAATGAGTAAAATTTCCTTGCAGTTTGCAAACACTTAATAGTTAATTTATTTTTTTTAATTTAAATACATTAATGTATACTTATTTTATTTTTTAAAACTATCTACTCATTGACATGGAAAACACGTGCAAAGCGCGTAACTTAAGTCTACTTATATTAAAAGTACGAATGTTATTTATCTTTATTATCCTTTAAAAATATATTTTCATTGAACAAAAACGTAATTTAAACACTTTCCTAATACTCAGGAATTTGAAATAATTAAAGTTTGCTTATTAATATCTTTCCTAGTACATAAACACACATAAAACATGTACTTTTCACCCTTTGTCAAGCACCAGAACGTAAATTTAAACAAAAAAAAAATCCGACTTATGGGATTTGAATTTTAGACATTTTGGTCTTAACACCCCTATTTTTACTGTTAGGTTAAGGCATTAACATATATTTTTGTACAAATATATAGATTTCGATCTTATATTTATGGAAGAATAGTGGTTTTAATGGTGAAGTTATTTCTCTATGTTATTTGACTTTTTTAATATTAAACAAAGTATATTTGACCATTCAATTAAAGAAAGTTATTATATTTGATCTAATCATTAATTAACATAAGCACAAAAGAGAAAAACTAAATTGTTTAGTTATTGCTAGATGATAACATGTGTAGTACCCGATTTGTTCTTCTTGAGAGTAAATTAGTTTCTTCTTTGAGCTTTCTTAGTGATTAATTGGATCAACGCATTATCAACTTTGTCTAAGTGACGTTTTAATTCGAGTATGACAGAAACAAAATTAGAATATTAAAACAATACTCATTTTAATCTGCCAACTTATCTAGCTCATTTTATTAGGATTGAATTTAGTTTAAACATACCAAATTTTGTTCAGCCAAAAATTTTACAATGTGATTTTCGCATTTTATAGGATTAGGATACATCCAATAATCCAAATGTGTACAATATTTGTGATCAAAGAAAAAGTAAATATGTATTTCTCTTATACTCTTTGAGCAAATCGAGTGAGGATTCATATAATCGCAAAAGTTTATTGTTTCAGGCTTGAAAATGAAGCTGAAGATCCGGTGAACTATTACTTGATTCATGGGCATCAAAAGGCAAAAAAAGGTAATTTTTTAAATCAATTTTGAGTATAATTCTGTCAGTTCCCTTAATTCTTCTCTCCGAATTGTTCTTTGTGATTCGATAACTTAAACAATATATTTCTCGAACGTAGGATTATGTGGACCTCCTTATAATATATTTGATCTTCAAGAAAATCGGGCTAATACTCCGGATCGATCACGGGGAATGGCTTCTCTTGATATCTCCTTCTTATTTCCTTAATCGAGGGCAACAATCGAGGGGGCAAATGCTGATTTTCTTGAATTATTTACAACAACAACAACAATAACCCGGTATAATCCTATTTAGTGGGGTTTGGGGAGGGTAATGTGTACGTAGACCTTACCCCTACCCTTAGGTAGAGAGTCTGTTTCCAACTAGACCTCCGACATTCTTCCCTCCAAGAACTTCCGACCTTGCTCTTGGGAAGACTCAAACTCACAATCTCTCGATTGGATTATTTGATCGTCACAGAAAAATGACTAACCGTATTTTGAGTTGATCTTGAGGAAGAACGTTTCTTGATTGCTTCAGCTTTGAGAAAGGTAATATTTGAAGTATTGATCTATTTGTGAATATCTCAACAACTTTCAATATATAGCAAATTGATTTTGTTTAAATCATCTCTCATTGTTCTTTTATTTGTGAATATCTCAACAGCTTTGACAAAAGTTAAGGACCCAAAAAAAATAATAGAAACAGACTCATGGATATCTTAAGAATGATCTAGCATCAGTCGGACGAAAAAATTCAATATTTCACCACTATCTTAAATCACTGATACTGATTGCCAGATATTTGCAAAGATTAAAACGTGAATAGGAAACAGTATTATTTTTTAGCAAATGGAGCCTACTTAAGTTATTGGGTCACCATTAATATATGTGCCAAAGAAGCTAGTTGGGGGCCTGGGGCCTTCTCATATTTGTATATGATAATTGTACGTCTCTCGTGAGTGTGTGAATCATGTTGAAGCTTGACAAACTTGTTACCTACAATGTGATTTCATAATAGCTTAACCTATCTATATAAACCCATAATATGCTTCAAGCAAAGACCAATAACAATAGCTTCTGAGTCATACATATTCATAGTGAAGTGACCATGAAAGAAGCTATATGTCTATCACGACGATGTCTATCACGACGATGCGAATCTGAAAGAAGCTGAGAAATCATTATTTACGAGAGATTTCGAGCCAAGGCCTAGTGCAACTGGTTATCATGATGATGACGTTGGTCTTAAAGAGAAATCATTATTTACGAGAGATTTCGAGCCAAGGCCTAGTTTAACTGGTTATCATGATGATGATGTTGGTCTTAAAGAGAAATCATTATTTACGAGAGATTTCGAGCCAAGGCCTAGTGTAACTGGTTATCATGATGATGACATTGGTCTTAAAGAGAAATCATTATTTACGAGAGATTTCGAGCCAAGGCCTAGTGTAACTGGTTATCATGATGATGACGTTGGTCTTAAACAAGAAAAGTCCTTTGCCGAAGATTTTGAGCCAAGGCCAAATCTTTCTGTGTACCATGATTGATATATGTTGCGTATAATGAGTACTCTGTGTCTTCCCGCTTTTGTATATTTACATTTTGCATGCCTGCTAATAATAAGTAATTTATGAAATAAAGATTTGTAACCATACTTGATGGTTGTATTGAAGTATTTCTTAACTTTATTATGTGTTCTAAGCGATGATCGATATGCTCGGCTTCTCTTTAGCTGGTTTGTGACATTTCTATGATAGCCTTTTGCTTAAATAATAATTATTTAGTGATTTTCTATGATGCTAGGACAAACTGAGTGATTTTTTGGTTACAACAAATGAGTTAGTTACTTTCTATGATACTAGACAAAGATGAGTAATTTTTTTCTATTACAAGAATACTTTAGGGACTTTGGTGAAATAAAATAAAAATTGAATGACTATTAGTGAAAAAGGATATTGTTTTAATCAAAGTTTTTCATTCCCTTTATAACCATAAAACAATCAAAATAAATGGAGGGTCAATCATAGCAGGTCGTAATAAATTCAAAGACCAAAGGAATAAGATATAAGAGACAATGGATTAGATAAAGGGAAGAAGGTGAAGATCTTTTATTAATGATATTGGTTTGGTCTGCCTCTCCATGGAGAGGTTCAGAGCCTTACAATGACATATTATCCTTTCTTTTAGAAGTAGACGTGAAGAAGAAGAAACAACCCCCTTTTAGGGTTCTTTCTCTCAGTATGTATAGCTAGGAGATCTGCCAGCTGGTGTCGAGGAGTTGGGACCACATAGAGAGGACGCCCTCGTGTGGGCGGCCAAATCGTGACTTTAATTGTCAAATTGGATAACTACCTGATGATCTTGTGAATAGATAGCCATACCATTTATTAGCCATAAATAGACTTTAATAAATGCGTCGATCTCATTCATTATCGCGAGGTCAAGTTTTTGCCCATACAGATAGTCCCTCCGCTTACTGAGGTCGAGCTCGATGAGCGGATTCCACCAAAAACCTTATCCGTTTATGCATTGGGGACAATCGCGGTCCTTTATTTTTTGGAGACGGTCGTAGCCGTTCTTTCTATAGAGATGGATGTAGCCATTTTTTAATTCGGAGATGGTCGTAGCCCTTTATCTTTTGGAGGTGGTCGTAACCATTATCTACTTTGGAGATGGCCGTAGCCATTTTCTCTTTGGAGATGGTCGTAGCCTTTTATCTTAGAGATGGTCGTAGCCATTTTTTTACTTTGGAGATGGCCATAGCCATTTTCACTTTGGAGATGGTCGTAGCATTTTATCTTAGAGATGGACGTAGCCTTTTATCTTAGAGATGGCCGTAGCCATTTTTACTTTGGAGATGGCCGTAGCCTTTTATCTTTTAGCGGGTGGTCGTAGCCATTTTTACTTTAGAGATGGTCGTAGCCATTTTTACTTTGGAGACGGCCGTAGTCATTTTCACTTTGAAGATGGCCGTAGCCTTTTAAACGTGTATGTGGAGAGTACGATCACGCTTACCGCGTATAAGGGGAACATCATACGCAAGTTGACGCATGGGGCGTGCCTATGGCACCTTGAGGTTGTCACAATTGTTTCATGGGGGACGTACTAATTGACGGTTGAATGACCGTTCAATGGTTTCTGTCATAATGGTGCCCGTTACCGTAGGTCTGAACCGTTTTGCGGTTGGTCGGGTAGTTAATGGTTACCTTTGGGATTCGTGAGGATCATTCACGTTTTCCCTATAAATAAGGGGTTGTGTTGCTCAGTTCTCACTTTTATGATATATGTCTAAGTGAAATTCTGAGGGAGATAAGCTTTCTTGCTTTCAGATTGTCTGGTTTTTTAGTCCTTGTTAATTCATTCTCCAACATTTTCGTTGGATCTTCGTATTCTTTTGTTTTTCCGATGAATCTTACCATCTTCATTCCTTTATACGATAATGGCAACCAGTTCCCGTTCTGATGCAGTTCCGGTGGCAGTTGGGGACAATCGCGGTCCTTTATTCTTTGGAGACGGCGGAGCCGTTCTTTCTTTAGAGATGGCTGTAGCCATTTTTTAATTCAGAGACGGCCGTAGCCCTTTATATTTTTGAGGTGGCCGTAGCCATTTTCTACTTTGCAAACGGCCGTAACCATTTTCGCTTTGGAGATGGTCGTAGCCTTTTATCTTAGAGATGGCCGTAGCCATTTTTTACTTTGGAGGCGGCCGTAGCCATTTTCACTTTGGAGATGGTCGTAGCCTTTTATCTTAGAGATGGCCGTAGCCATTTTTACTTCGGAGATGGCCGTAACCATTTTCACTTTGGAGATGGACGTAGCCATTTTTACTTCGGAGACGGCCGTAACCATTTTCACTTTGGAGATGGACGTAGCCTTTTATCTTAGAGATGACCGTAGCCATTTTTACTTTGGAGATGGCTGTAGCCTTTTATCTTTTAGCGGGTGGCCGTAGCCATTTTTACTTTAGAGATGGCCGTAGCCATTTTTACTTCGGAGATGGCCGTAGCCATTTTCACTTTGGAGATGGTCGTAGCCTTTTATACGTGCATGGGGAGAGTACGGACACACTTATCGCATATAAGGGGAACATCATACGCAAGGTGACGCATGGGGCGTGCCTATGGCTCCTTGAGGTTGTCACAACTGTTTCATGGGGGACGTACTGATTGACGGTTGAATGACCGTTCAATGGTTTCTGTCATAATGGTGCCCGTTACTGTAGGTCTGAACCGTTTGCGGTTGGTCGGGTAGTTAATGGTGACCTTTGGGTTTCCTTAGGGCCATTCACGATATGCCTAATAAGGGGTTGTGTTGCTCAGTTCTCACTTTTCTCATATCTGTCTATAGCTATGAGATCTGCCACCTGGTGTCGAGGAGTTGGGATCACATAAAGGGGACGCCCTCGTATGGGCGGCCAAACCGTGGCTTTAATTGTCGAAATGTATAACTACCCGATGATCTTGTAGATAGTCATATCATGTATTATCCATAAATAGACTTTAATAAATGCGTCGATCTCATTCATTATTGCGAGGTCAATTTTGACCCATACATATATATCTTATTTAAGGTGGCTAATTTTTGTATCGCCCTAGTTAACTCAAGTTGTATATCGTTGGGCTTGTAGTCGTAGAGAAAAAAAATAAAAGAGATCGGTAAATGGTGAAAAGAACATACCAGGACAAAGATAAAATGAAAAACGTACTCGCTTCTACTACTTAAATAAATGCAAGACATGTATCTTGCATAGAAATTTGTTATATATAAAGTATTCTCGATTTAATTTATAATTTTAACATCAAATTATTTAATTTGATGTAAATATTGCATATAATATTTTTAGAAATAAACTTCTTTAATTCGAACAAATATTTTTCTAAGAATATGCCGATTGCATATATGCTTTTATGCCGCAAAAATATCTTCCACTTTTCAGCAGTTTATGCTTCAAGATGCTTTTTTGTGTTTTCGATGCTTGTTGTATCGTGTTCTGTTGGCCCTTGCCAAAACATTATTTAGGTACAATAATTTAAAGTTGACACCAAAGTTCCTGACAATTGCAAAAATATGGTATTAACTGCTGTTTGTCTTGCACAGATGAGATAGACACTGCATGTCGCTAGTTTGACTTTACTTACTTTTTTGTTAAATATTAGCACGAGGGATCTATGGTGAAAAGTATTGAAAGGTCACATATTTTACCAAGGTAAATAAAAAAGGAAAAGGGTTATACGAAACCTGAACTAATGGAGCATCACTTTTGAGTTTTTTATTTTTTATATATAAATCTTTTTGGCCAGAAGAGCAACTTCTATAGTCATATTCTTACGACTTGTTAGTCCATAAAAAGAAAATTTCTTTCTTTCGATTAAAAGAATATATTTGTCCATAAAATTTTGCAAGTTTTTGAAATTTTTTAAAAAATAAGTTTTTAAATATTTTTTCCTACTCATAAAATTATAATATTTTTTCAAATAAAATGCAGGTCCAAATATAATTTCAAACTCCAAATAGCATTTTTCAACTTAACTCCAAATACAACTTTTTTTCAAAAATTATAGTAATTCTTATATCCAAATGCCTACTTAGTATCTTCTTTGAAATTATAAAAAATACTAATATTTGGGGGACTATTGGGAAGACAGACTTAACAAGAAGCTGATAAGCCTTATCAAACAGTGGACAAATATGTATAAAGGAAATAGAAAAACAAGCTGATTCTTTTTTTTTCTTTTTCTTTTTTGCGCGGAGGTAAGTAACTGAGTGGTGAATTTGCCAATATACATATCCACAATTGATTTTTTTTTTGCAAAATCATGATTTTTTGGACCTTTTGTACGAAAAACAAAACGAACAACTTCTTTCTTTGGAAGGAGCCAGCTACATGACTTCTCTGTATCCATTAAGCACTATTCAGAATTATTGCCATAGAGAAGATCACTAATGATTTATGTGAAGAGAATTTCATCCAGAAAATTCAATACGCAAGACAAACATTCATACATGATGGTGAAGGAGTGCCGAAGGTTATATTATCTAAACATATAGTTAATGTTGAGCATCCACATATATTCGATAGTACTGCACAACAGTACAATCATCAATAATTTGTCAAGCAGCTGAACATCAAGTTATACACGAGACTCTAACCAATTGAGTAGAAGCTTTGGGATTGAGCATAAAGATTGTCAATTGTTCCATGAATTTCCTTCATGATTAAATTCTGGATTTAAGGTAAGTATTTTACTTTTCTCTTTCAAATTCTTAACATTCTATAATTTGATTTTACATACAAGTAAAGATGATAAATTTTTATTCCAACTCTAATGGAGTTTGTAAGAAATTATAACCACGTGAAGTGGTAAAATTTCTATGCCTTGCTATGATTAAGTTCATGTATGATTGTGGGCAAAGAATTGAGAACCCATCCAATTGAATTTGCTCCATTCTCATTCCCTTTAGAGGATGTGATAGCAATATGTGATAAGTCTGAAAGAAGACAAAATTATTACCGTGAAGGTGTCAATGGATGTGGGCGTGGCAATAGACGAAATTATAATCGTCATTATTGTGATATTGAGAACAATAAGGATTCTCAAAATAATCATTCACTGTCTGAAACTAATATCTGTCATCAATTTGACATGAGATTTTGTAAAGCACATACAGATGACTATGGTCCATTCAAGATGTGAGTGTGATAACATCTAATTTATGAATACATATTCATTCTTGGAAGAATGAACGTGCTAGTGGTAGTGAATATACCACATCACCTCTAGAAGGAGGTTTGAGATGATATATGAAAATAATGTCATTATTATGGCATGAATGATCATTGGTCACGTACCTATTGTACGCCAAAATATTTTGGAAATATGGTTATTAAAGGACAACGATAATACAAGAAACATATCTTGCATATAATTTTGACCATGACCATAATGGTATAACTTTCTCTTTAAAAGAGATATTCACCACATGGATGTTGATGAATTTGTGGTAGTACAAAATTAATTGAGAGCTCTAGAAGAGCCAATTATTACTATGTTGGAGAAACACAATTGATTATCAATAAGGTATTGTGTTGTAGTAAGTCTCAAAGAAACTTATTCAGTTTCCAAAGTATATGCGAAAGCGGTTGATTATATTGAGACTATAAATAAAGGAAAGATTTGATATCTTCTATTACTACAACTTGTAGCGGGATAATCTGTATGTGAAAAGCTACCTGCTTTATTCTCCAGTTTGTACTACACAAACAAAAGAATACCACAATAAAGTGGATGTTTATTGATATAAAAACCCATATCATAATAAACATGGAGTTTATTGAGAAATGCACATGTCATGGTGAAAACATGAACTTATCAATATTGATAATTTATTCAGTTGGCATAATCATTTTAGCCATATCAATTTAAAGTGTGATGTGCAAAAATAAACGAGAATCTATATGGGTAAATATTAAAGAACTAGAAAGATCTTTACGAATTATCTTAGGTTGCTTGTTCTCGTTAATTGATAAACCAATTAATGGGATTGAATCCCATGAATTCTGAAAATATCAAAGGTGAATATGGGCCCATTCACCTGCCATGTATACCGCATAAGATGTATCTATGAGATGGTTACATGCGCGATTATTATTAACCCGCAACCTGGCCGGTGTTTGCGAGGTAACTTGCTCAATAATGTAGAGCATAATTTCCAGATTTTTTAATTTAAAATAGTTCTTCTTGATAAGTTGGTTTACATCACAACTGGTTTAGCAAGATAATTTATTGAGTGTCTCCACTTAATAGCTAAACTATTTCTTATGAGAACATAGTTATCTATATCCGTTTGCTATATGTTATACACGAAAGTATATTACATTCTCCCTTCACAAGTGGTTCAGGGTCAGGAACCAAATAACTCCATCTTATTATTATTGATGTGCGGTGTATATTTTCATTAACACCATAATGCACAAAGATGGATTCTCAAAGTTGAGGAAACAAGTTAATTTTTCTAACATGAGGGGGAGACATGATGAACAATTGAGAAAACGTTATGTAGAATGAATTATCATTTGTATATCTAGATCCTCGAATAAGATACTATGAACTTGAAGTTCATAAAAAGATAATCCATCTGCAATATATTGCAAAGTATGCTAGACGCATTTTGCTGACCCAAATAATGTAACTATATTCTCATTGCAAATGCTCATATTAAGTCCTAGAAAGACAAAATCTATGGTATGCTTAAAGCGTATAGACAAATCGGTTTCAAATAGAACTTCTTGATAAAGAAGATGAGCAAATGATCATAATAAAAGAGGCAAGTGATCTAGAAGGTCACGTGACATAACACTTCATAAAATCTCATGAGAGATTCAGGTACCTGAATATATGAATGAAAAGATCTATATGTTATGTCTTTATGAAAATTTATTGGAACTGATATAACATGTTTGTCGACGACATCTATCATAGCGCTAAGTTTAGATGATGATCTTAAGTCTATCGAATATAGACACAAAAGTATTAGCTAAATGGAAGAGATACAATTCAAGTAGAATTGATTCCATATTAAAGACATGTAGTTTTGGACATGTAGTTCAAATACTTGAAAGTATAAAGTAAATGGTATGTGCAATCGGTTTTCAATATCTTATTTGTCTAGCATGACATGAAAAACTTGATATGCATCTAAAGTCTATTATATGGCTTATGTGACTTAACTTATATGTCAATCCATGAATGATTTAAGTTGCTTGAAGCATATACAATTCTTGATCTTGAAGTACTGTTTCCTTAGTGCAATTTGTGCACAAAATGTATCTTGCTATAACTATAAACATGATAATGTGATAGCGAGGATACCTTTATGGAAATATTGAAGAGCCATTCCACGATAAAGGGCTACGACCATCTCCGAATTAAAAAATGGCTACAGCCATCTCTATAGAAAGAACGGCTACGACCGTCTCCAAAAAATAAAGGACCGCGATTGTCCCCAATGCATAAACGGATAAGGTTTTTGGTGGAATCCGCTCATCGAGCTCGACCTCAGTAAGCGGAGGGACTATCTGTATGGGCAAAAACTTGACCTCGCGATAATGAATGAGATCGACGCATTTATTAAAGTCTATTTATGGCTAATAAATGGTATGGCTATCTATTCACAAGATCATCAGGTAGTTATCCAATTTGACAATTAAAGTCACGGTTTGGCCACCCACACGAGGGCGTCCTCTCTATGTGGTCCCAACTCCTCGACACCAGCTGGCAGATCTCCTAGCTATACATACTGAGAGAAAGAACCCTAAAAGGGGGTTGTTTCTTCTTCTTCACGTCTAAGGATAATACATCATTGTAAGGCTCTGAACCTCTCCGAGGAGAGGCAGACCAAACCAATATCATTAATAAAAGATCTTCACCTTCTTCCCTTTATCTAATCTATTGTCTCTTATATCTTATTCCTTTGGTCTTTGAATTTATTACGACCTGCTATGATTGACCCTCCATTTATTTTGATTGTTTTATGGTTATAAAGGGAATGAAAAACTTTGATTAAAACAATATCCTTTTTCACTAATAGTCATTCAATTTTTATTTTATTTCACTAAAGTCCCTAAAGTATTCTTGTAATAGAAAAAAATTACTCATCTTTGTCTAGTATCATAGAAAGTAACTAACTCATTTGTTGTAACCAAAAAATCACTCAGTTTGTCCTAGCATCATAGAAAATCACTAAATAATTATTATTTAAGCAAAAGGCTATCATAGAAATGTCACAAACCAGCTAAAGAGAAGCCGAGCATATCGATCATCCCTTAGAACACATAATAAAGTTAAGAAATACTTCAATACAACCATCAAGTATGGTTACAAATCTTTATTTCATAAATTACTTATTATTAGCAGGCATGCAAAATGTAAATATACAAAAGCGGCAAGACACCGAGTACTCATTATACGCAACATATATCAATCATGGTACACAGAAAGATTTGGCCTTGGCTCAAAATCTTCGGCAAAGGACTTTTCTTGTTTAAGACCAACGTCATCATCATGATAACCAGTTGCACTAGGCCTTGGCTCGAAATCTCTCGTAAATAATGATTTCTCAGCTTCTTTCAGATTCGCATCGTCGTGATAGACATCGTCGTGATAGACATATAGCTTCTTTCATGGTCACTTCACTATGAATATGTATGACTCAGAAGCTATTGTTATTGGTCTTTGCTTGAAGCATATTATGGGTTTATATAGATAGGTTAAGCTATTATGAAATCACATTGTAGGTAACAAGTTTGTCAAGCTTCAACATGATTCACACACTCACGAGAGACGTACAATTATCATATACAAATATGAGAAGGCCCCAGGCCCCCAACTAGCTTCTTTGGCACATATATTAATGGTGACCCAATAACTTAAGTAGGCTCCATTTGCTAAAAAATAATACTGTTTCCTATTCACGTTTTAATCTTTGCAAATATCTGGCAATCAGTATCAGTGATTTAAGATAGTGGTGAAATATTGAATTTTTTCGTCCGACTGATGCTAGATCATTCTTAAGATATCCATGAGTCTGTTTCTATTATTTTTTTTGGGTCCTTAACTTTTGTCAAAGCTGTTGAGATATTCACAAATAAAAGAACAATGAGAGATGATTTAAACAAAATCAATTTGCTATATATTGAAAGTTGTTGAGATATTCACAAATAGATCAATACTTCAAATATTACCTTTCTCAAAGCTGAAGCAATCAAGAAACGTTCTTCCTCAAGATCAACTCAAAATACGGTTAGTCATTTTTCTGTGACGATCAAATAATCCAATCGAGAGATTGTGAGTTTGAGTCTTCCCAAGAGCAAGGTCGGAAGTTCTTGGAGGGAAGAATGTCGGAGGTCTAGTTGGAAACAGACTCTCTACCTAAGGGTAGGGGTAAGGTCTACGTACACATTACCCTCCCCAAACCCCACTAAATAGGATTATACCGGGTTATTGTTGTTGTTGTTGTAAATAATTCAAGAAAATCAGCATTTGCCCCCTCGATTGTTGCCCTCGATTAAGGAAATAAGAAGGAGATATCAAGAGAAGCCATTCCCCGTGATCGATCCGGAGTATTAGCCCGATTTTCTTGAAGATCAAATATATTATAAGGAGGTCCACATAATCCTACGTTCGAGAAATATATTGTTTAAGTTATCGAATCACAAAGAACAATTCGGAGAGAAGAATTAAGGGAACTGACAGAATTATACTCAAAATTGATTTAAAAAATTACCTTTTTTTGCCTTTTGATGCCCATGAATCAAGTAATAGTTCACCGGATCTTCAGCTTCATTTTCAAGCCTGAAACAATAAACTTTTGCGATTATATGAATCCTCACTCGATTTGCTCAAAGAGTATAAGAGAAATACATATTTACTTTTTCTTTGATCACAAATATTGTACACATTTGGATTATTGGATGTATCCTAATCCTATAAAATGCGAAAATCACATTGTAAAATTTTTGGCTGAACAAAATTTGGAATGTTTAAACTAAATTCAATCCTAATAAAATGAGCTAGATAAGTTGGCAGATTAAAATGAGTATTGTTTTAATATTCTAATTTTGTTTCTGTCATACTCGAATTAAAACGTCACTTAGACAAAGTTGATAATGCGTTGATCCAATTAATCACTAAGAAAGCTCAAAGAAGAAACTAATTTACTCTCAAGAAGAACAAATCGGGTACTACACATGTTATCATCTAGCAATAACTAAACAATTTAGTTTTTCTCTTTTGTGCTTATGTTAATTAATGATTAGATCAAATATAATAACTTTCTTTAATTGAATGGTCAAATATACTTTGTTTAATATTAAAAAAGTCAAATAACATAGAGAAATAACTTCACCATTAAAACCACTATTCTTCCATAAATATAAGATCGAAATCTATATATTTGTACAAAAATATATGTTAATGCCTTAGGAAAGTGTTTAAATTACGTTTTTGTTCAATGAAAATATATTTTTAAAGGATAATAAAGATAAATAATATTTCGCTAAAGCCATTCGTACTTTTAATATAACTAGACTTAAGTTACGCGCTTTGCACGTGTTTTCCATGTCAATGAGTAGATAGTTTTAAAAAATAAAATAAGTATACATTAATGTATTTAAATTAAAAAAATAAATTAACTATTAAGTGTTTGCAAACTGCAAGGAAATTTTACTCATTTAAAATATATTTTTACAATTATTGAGTAAATTTTACTCACTTAGAATATTATTTTGTTTATATTGTACGTAATTTTTGAAGGTTGAAATAATTATTGACTATAGTCATCAAATATTATACAAACAAATCAATAAATAAAACTTTAGTTGGTTTTAAAGCTCTAAATATTAAATATATTAACGTCAAAGATGTTATAATTAAAAAATAGACTACACTTTAATGGCATAAGTTTATTTTTCAAGACAATAATTTTATAAGATAATGCATATACGATAGTTTAATAATTTAATTTGAGAGAAAAAATATATATTCGATGGAACTTTGAAATGCTTTATAAAAATAAGATATGTACATTCCTAATGTGTATCAACTTGCAAAAAACAAAAGTATGGAGGAAAAGAGCCGAAATAAGCAAAACCTCTTTTTTCAAAATTATTTGATTTATATAAGATAAATTTTAGTGAATTTTATTATCCTGAATATTATGATTGATTTACTATGTAGTAATTAAAGTAAGAAAAACTTTAATAAGAGTAGTTTTAATTGATTTCAAAGTGATAGATATTTGGAAAATAATAAAATAACTATTTTATCCAATATAAACTTTATTTTGAAAAAGACGAACATCATTTCGCTAACGTATTGAATTTTAACTAATTAATTAATTTACATACTTAATTACTTATTTTCAATGGTAAGAAAAGTATTATTTTTTAATTCAAATTCATAATTAGTACATCACAAATATCAAATTATTTAACTACATCTACACTAATGTTTAAAAGTAACTATACCTTTTTTTGGTGATTAAACCGTAACTATACTTTTATCTAATAAGAATTATGTTCAAAAGATAGAAAAATCGATTTGAGGTTCACTCAGAGTTTTTTAGGTTAGTTTAAAGTCCTATTATTGGAAAGATATTATAAATTTTTTCAATGTTATCTATTTTAAGCCATAAAAAATCAACCAACATTTGGTTATATTAAATTCCAAAAATTAATTATTTCTTTAATCATTTTATTAGAGTGCACAATTTTGAATTTTAATATATAAGAGTAAATACAAAATTGATAAGAATAATACAACAACAAATAAAAAACCTTAGAGTCACAATGTCAGCATTTATATACGTTAACGTTTCGGAAACTTTAATTAGAGTGTGATAATAATCCTAAGTATTAGGATCTCTTACCTAGTTTAATAAGGAAATATTTAGTAATAAAATATTTAATTGATTTTAAAGTTTTAGATATTAGAAAAATAATATAAATTACAATTATGTCCAATGTGAAATATAAATTTAAGCGAGGTAAAAAAGGCGAACGATATTTCGCTAAGGGTCTTCATACTTTTAATATAGTATAGATTATTCTTGTGTGAGTTGCAGGAGTTCATGCTGCTTTTAAAGTAAAAACACGCTCAAATCGTGTTTCTTATGTATGGGAACGAATTTTTGCGGAAAAAGATAAAATAGGAGAAAAATTGGCAAAAGAACAGCTGAAGAGAAAAATCGGACAGCGAAGCGAAGTTCGTTTCACCAGACTGGGACCGGAGCAGGAAAATCAGCTTCTCCACCCCGTATTAGGAGAAGCCAAATTTGCCCCAACTCAAGCCTAAACCATATAAATATGAGAGTTAGCCACTTTTTGAAGGGAGAGAAAACTAAGGAGTCACGAATAACCCAATTCGTTTCAATTTCGCCTAAACTCTGACCCCAAATTGAACCCCAATTTCCAGCCCAATTAGAACTAAAACCCGACTCAGGCCCCAATTATCCCAACCCTACCCAAAACCATATTAAATCTTAGCCGTTGATCTAAAATATCAACGGCCCTCATCCGTCCTTACCATTTTAATTCCAAACGACCCTCCCCCAATACCTCTCATTTTCTCACTCCTCTCTATCTTTCTATCTTTGGTTCTCTTTAGAACCTTCCCCCTTCCTCTCTTCTCCCATGAGTTCCCTTCGTCTTCTCCGACCACCTTCTAACATGAATCCATGGTGGTTTCACCACCCACCAGCCTCCTATGGCCATCTCCGGCCTTGTTCCTGCAAGCTATGTCTATTTCGAGTCTGGCTCCGAGTCTTCCTTCTTAGATCCAGGCCTTTCTACCATTTAGGTTCCTTTGAAAACCCTAGCTTTTTAGATTTTTCTGATCCATTTAGATATGTACCAGATTTAAGCATTTAATCGATTTTTGATATGTTTCAAAAGTTATACTTTCAATACCGTTATTTTTCTTATTTAAGGTTTTTAAATATCTATCTGATTTTCTTTTTCTCTGGTATGTTTCTTCTACTATGTTTCTTTAACTGTGTTCTTTGTATATTATATTTTTTCTACTATGTTTCGTATTAGTCTTTTCTACTATATTTCTTCTACTGTGTTCTGAAAGTTTTCTTCTACTATGTTGCGTATTAGTTTCTTCTACTACGTTTCTTTGAGCTCTTCTACTGTGTTTTGCATGTTACTATTCTACCATGTTTCTCATGAGTTTCTGCTGCTGAAGGAACATTGTTTAAGGTTTCGGTTCTTTTTGAGACCTCTAAACATGTTTGGATAATTTCTTGTCCTCTCATATCTGCACTCGATTAATGGTAGAAACCCTAGAATTTGGGGGTTCTTTTTGGAAACTATTGGCTATGTGATTTGCTTGAATTGGTTTAATTCCAAAAACCGTAACTCTTTCAGACCTATTTCGAGTCTCTGAACTGAGTTTTGAGATCCTTATTTTTCATATGATTCTGACTTTCGCTAAACTTTTCTAAGGTCTTTTACACTGGATTTTTTTTGTGCTACTAGAGGCTACTTCTCTTCTATATTTCTAACCTATTTGACAGTCATACTCCAATAGTCTATTATCTACTGATTTTGTAATGACACGACATCTTCTTTCAGCTTAACATATTTGTAAGCTCTTTATATGTGTTGAACTTCCCTCTAAAAAGGCTATCAAATTTGTGATTAGTTCAAACTTCCTTCTGTATAGGTTTGATTAATTTCTTTCCTTGTTTGTTGATTTCCTTATGACTCGATTTAAGTTATTTGACTTTCCTTAACTTTTGTGTCTTGGTTCATTCATGGACCAGTGATTACAAAATCTTTGATCCTTATTTTACTGGCTACTAAGTGATTTCTCTTACCTTATTTTTGAAACCGTGTATTTCAAAGCTCTACCCCTAAAATAAACTTCTATGTATCTATCCTTAATTGCCTACTTTGCACAAAATGCTTGTTTGATTTCTTTTCTTAAATAACTTTTACCGTTTGAATCTGAATTCATTAATTAAAGGAAGTCTTATGTTGATTGATTCTTAATTGATATTCAGTTCCTTAATTATTTTCTTACCTTATTTCTGCTTGCTTTTCTCGCTATACATGCACAACTCTTTCATTGATACAGACACCATCACTCATTCATAGTCTTTCTGAACTTATACTTTTACACAATAGTATTCTCTCTTCTTGTCTGCATTGTGGCTTGTTTACAAGACCTACTGCTTTTCTCTATTTGTTCCTAGCCTCTAATAGTGTGTTCTAACATGCTCGTGGATGTGCTAGCATTCTCCATTATTGGGTATGCCCACAGCTTGCTCTTGCCTCTTTCAATTTCCCTATAACTGATGAACTCGTTATGTGTACATATTTGTAGCTATTTTCCTTTCCTCTCCCCTTTAAGAACTGCCTCTACACTTGCACACTCTCTTAGTCTTTAAGTTCTGCACCCCTCCCCCCCCCCCTTGTAAGCCTTGCCTTGGGACCCTTGAGCTCCCTCTAAACTTGGACACTTGAGGGCTAGCCCTTCCACACTGCACTTGTCCTAATCTGATAATGTATTTGGGTGTGAGCATTGACTGGAGTCCCATTTGAGGCTTTTAGAGAATTTTGACACATCCAAATAGAAGAAAGACTTTGGATCATGATATCATGGAGTTGGTTTACCTCATATTCCAGATATGAAGTCTGAATCAGGCTATCATTGGTTGTACTTTTAATTTCTGATCTATTCTTTTATTTTATTCTAGGCTGTAATAATTTGTAATAAACTCTTGAGGATGGCTAGTGAAAAAGGGTGGCCTATAAGTATTTAATTTTGCATTCTCTCATATAGATACCATGTCTATAGGTATTTTTGAATTATGCATTCTCACATAGATATCATGCCTATCGATATTTCTGAATTCTGCATTACTCACATAGGTGCCATGTTTATAGGTATTTTCGAATTCTGCATTCTCTCATATAGAAATCATGTCCATAAGTATCTGAAATTCTGAATTCTGCATATGCATATAAAAAATATGCCTATAGTTCCTTCTGAATCTTGTATATCCATTCTTCATATAGCAATCATGTTCATAGGTCTTAAACAATCAACTGCAATTAGATATCTTGTTCATAGGCATTAAATGAAATTCAGCATCTAGATATCATGTCTATAAGGCTTCTGCATTTTCACCATGTTTATAAAAGGGTTTAAAACTAACAACGCATAGAAAGCATGTCTATAGGAACTATTAATCGAATCTAAATCACTCTATTCACGCATAAGGCTAAAACCAGTAATAACGACGTGTCATCATTTGCAGAACTTGCAACCTTTGTAAAAACTTTCCTTCTTTAATAATTTGACAACCTGTCTTAATCAGTATGTAATCGGTTTAATTTATTGCTTTCTAAATTCAGTAGATACAATGCCTATATGATCCTTTTCAGACACTTAGGCAAGCCTTAGGGTAAAATTACGAACTGGTCTATTTTATTAACTACAACCAGCATGCAGGCTTGATTTGGACTTCTTATATGAATTATGTAATAAATCAATTTGCCTCAACCTTTAAGTTCTTAATCAGACCCTAAACCGTATGTGTAAGACGTGCTAACTATGTGATTCTTTGATTAAAGGAGGTATATTAGAGCCTTTTTACTTGTTATGTATTTTTTCCCAACCTGCTATACATGTTTTGTATGTCACCTAAGAATTTTGACTTTGAAACTAAAAATAAGCCTAATATTCTTTCCCCTTAGGATTAGTAGTCCTAAATGCTCCGGAACTGATAAGATTGGGATGAGTAATAGCATGCAATAAGTAAACGAGACCATTCCGCGCTTTAATATCTTAACGTGGTGGGAAAGGGTAGATAAATATGATGACCATGCGATAGTATCTCGTGTAGTCCCTCACTTAGGAGTGATTACCGGATATTGTATGGGGTGATCCATATTATTTGCAAACCTAGGACCCCCTTTTCCTTTGTTTTCTTTTTTTCTTCTAAAATTTTCAAAGTATTTTTCTTTAAGATAAAGAAAATTAGCTTCCTTTAGTTCTTTCCAACTTTACTTATTTGTAATCATTATTTGAAAATCCCCTCTTATTAGAAATTTTGTTTGCCAACATGTTATTTGCACTTAAATTTACAACAATAGTCCGGCCAGAAACCACACTAGTGGATCCTGAGGTATGTCTAACACCTTTCCCTAGGGATAATTTCAAGCCTTTACCCAATCTTTGGTTACTCAAATCAAACCCTTCTTAGTGTCCTAATTCACTTTAATCATTAGGAGGTGACTCTTCAATTTAAACCCAATTCCCGAAATGGAATGAGTTGTCCTCCCAAATATCATAAAACCGATTTTTCGAGAAAAGGGGTGAACGACAAGTTCCCAATTGATCATCCTCGACCCTAATCTTTGACTGATATCGATTATGTACATTGGCCTAGGTCACAGTGTGATATTCAATTAAAATAATGTTTTAGTTATTGTGATGCTATCGAACTTCGCTCCTTAAAACCTTGAGTGAAGGCTTGAACAACCCATTCATCTATGATCGGGGGTAGGTACATGCGTTCCATATGGAACCAAAATACGAATTCCCTTATCATTTCATTGTCCTTTGTCTTACATTGAATAGGTCTGACTTCCTAGTCGCAACCTTTATTACTCTGGAATGTGCCTTTACGAATGAATCTGCAAGCATGGAGAAGAAATTGATTCAACTGGCGGAAAATTGTTGTACCATATCATCGCCCCTTTCGATAATGTCTCTCCAAACTTTTTTAATTAAACGGATTCAATCTCATACACTTCTAAGTCATTCCCATTTATTGTTCATGTATAAGAAGTAACATGATCATTAGGTTCGGTGGTCCCATTGTATTTGGGAATTTCTGGCATACGGAATTTCATCGGGATAGGCTTCGGACCCGCACTTGGAGGGAAAAGCTTCTGCACAAACTTCTTTGAATCCAAACCCTTAAGAATCAGGGGTGCCTTTGGTATTTGGTCAAACTGTGAGTTGTACGTTTCTACCTTTTTGTCATTAGCCTCAATTTTCTTTTCACCTGATTTGATCTGTTTAGTGAGCTCATCAAGTATCTTCATAATGGCGGGGTCAGTCCCCGATTCATGGGTGTTCAATTTCTCCGGTACAGGTTCGACTCTATGAACAACTTCTTGTGATGTTTCGAGCTCAATTCTGCTTGGTGCTTGATTCTAATTTTGGAGTTGCGCTATCACAACTTGTTGAGTCTACAATATTTCGAATATCATCTGAAGGCTAATTTCGCCTTCTTCACCTCTCTGCACATTTTGATCGGCTGCTATGGCATCTCTGTGGAGGCTACTTTCAGGGTCGATGCCCAAATTCTCAGTAATGGAAATATAAGAGCTGACATCGACTGGGTCTACGAGCGGTGGTCCATCAAGGTTGACTGGAGGTACTCCATTTCTTGGGGCGACTATGTTTTCGTTCTCGCCATGATGACCAAGGCCGCTATCTGTGTGAGTGAGTGCTACTTGAGAGTTTGACATGTAGATTCCTGAAATTAAAGACACAAGAACAAGGGTAAGACAGTGTGTGATATGGAAATTAATACTAGGCAATCACTATTATTCTTAACCCCATGGTGGGTGCCAAAACTATTTACCCCTAAAATTGGATAACAATTAAACTTATAATGTGGTTTTAAGGACATGTAAGTTTACCTAATACCAATTGATGAATATGAAGATTAGTAATAGAAATTAATAATAAGATAAGGCAAACCAGTTTTTAAATGGAATTCAGCCCTCGAGCTCGAATACTCTCAAGTTGATTGGTATAAGAACATTTAAAAATATAAGCAAGATGATGAACAAGAGAGTATAAGCTAAAGAGAAAGTGTCATATTGCTTTGATATGCGTTAATCCCAATGTCTTAATTTTTATTGGAACTCCTATTTATATAGTAGAGGAATTCTAATTGTAGTGTAACTCTAATTACAAAAGGAAATCCCATAATTAGCTAATAATTGCCCTTAATTTGATCCGTTCCAATATTTTCGCCATGATCTCCGACCAGTCACGGATATCTCGCTATGTTATTATGCTACCTTCGATCTTGCTCGATGTATGTCTCATTTGGTCTCAATCACTACCGATCTCGCTCTTGACAGGTACCTCGAATTTTCAAACTTGGTACCTTGTCCTCGTACCTCAGTATGAACTATTACGGTATCGATTTTCGATCCTTTCCACCGGTCTCGATAAATCAGAAAAATCGGTTGTGCCCAATTTTAAACGTATACACTTTTTGAACTTATAATAGAATGGGAGAAACTTGAGTATCTATGCCTTTTGATATATTTTATATTGGGGATTAGGGGTGGATCATTTTCACTATGTACTTTCTTCATAGACTTTGTAATTATATGCCTTGAGAATATATGTGACTTTATTTTGACACTGAGGCTCATCTTTCGACGTTTGTGACTAATTCTCGTGTGTTGAAATTTTATGGAAATTGTGCTAGTTACTTCAACTCGAGAGTCAGGTCTGAGTCATCCTAAGTGAGTCATGTACACTGTGTGAGGAGAAATTTTGGTGTACTATATGGCATCGTTGCTAGTTTAGAACTTACCCTGTGTGTGAGTCAAAGCGAAATGATTAAATCTTGTAAGATTGGAAAGTGATATAGGCTTTTTTTGATTGAACATATAGCCTATTTGTCTATCAGTGCTAATATTATTCGTAGTCACCCCTTTTGAGCCTGTAGACAT
Source organism: Nicotiana benthamiana (assembly GCA_034376525.1). NCBI lineage: Eukaryota > Viridiplantae > Streptophyta > Magnoliopsida > Solanales > Solanaceae > Nicotiana > Nicotiana benthamiana. The sequence goes on along the minus strand of CM067339.1, from coordinate 40,072,186 downwards.
TTTCTTTGGCAACCACATTACAAGACAAATCCCCTTTGTTCTTAATCAAATTTGATTGAACCTTTATCTCCGAAAGCGCTTAAGTAGCTAGAAAAGTACAGAAAGAGATTAGGTAGCATTTAAGGGAATCATAAAAAGGCCGACAAGGTGCATGTGTGCCTTTAAAAAAAAGGTACTCGCCGAAAATACCCAATTAACAAGAGTGAAAAAAGAAAAAAGAAAAAAATTAATACCACCTCCCATATTTTTGTCTGCGCTAGTAAATGTCTATATGTTGATGTGCAAGGACTAAATGTATATGGTTTCATGGCAAACAATTGAAGTGGTCATGACAAGAAGGTGCTTGGAAGTGAAGTGTACTGTATTAAAGTGATTAGGAGAGTTAGTTGCTACTTTATCAAATATATCCTGCTTGTCCTTAGGCTAAATTACAACCTATAAATTTCTACTTGATCCTAAACTTTGCGAACTTAAATTAGTAGAGCCTTACACTACGAACAAGCCTATGGTACGAACTTGTCTGGCATAAGAATTTTTTGGAGTTAGCAAATTCTTTTGATTAGTCCTTAATATATACTTGAACTTATATTTCAGTGTGCGGACTACTTTTCCAATGTGTTTTATTGGTGAGAACAAATAACTTGCAAAGGATTGGCAGAGACCTTAATTTTTGAGTTGGCACAAGGAGCGAGTCAAAGCGTTAAAGCGTTAAATACTTGAGGAAATGTATGAAGCTTGCATCTACTGGGTTTTAAGCGTTGACATAAACTATTTCTATTAGTGTGATGCCTGAGTATGTTTTGAAATGTGTTCTTGCCTATGTGCTTAATTGTAGGTTGTTCGAGGACGAGCAAGATTTTAAGTGTGGGGTGAGAGATAAGTGGTGAAAAGTACATGTTTTGAATGTGTTTGTGTGTTATTTTTATGTGAGTTGCGGGAGTTCATACTGTTTTTAAAGTGAAATATGCTCATTACGTGTTTCTTATGTATAAGAACGAACTTTCATGGAAAAGGTTCAAATAGGAGAAAAATTGGCAAAAGAAAAGCTAAAGAGAAAAATCTTGGAAAGCCAGAATAGAAAAAATCAATTTCTCCAACCCGAATTAGGAGAAGAAAAATTCTCCCCAACTCAACCCTAAACCATATAAATAAGAGAGTTAGCCACTTTTTGAAGGGAGAGAAGACCTAACGAGGCAAGAACACGCTTGGAGCAAGGAGAATAATTTAACTTTACGTTTTTTCCTCTTTCTTTCTATTCTCCATTGTTATGAATTGTAGTGCTATATTTTTACATGCTGTCATGAATAGCTAATTCCTTATCAGGTTTTTTATGAAACTTTTTGCAGGATAAATTCTTATTCTATTGTTATATAATTAAGCCATTGGATTTTTTTATTTGTTCAATTACGTGTTTATTGTTGTTGATTGAATAACCATCAATTGACCATGCCTATTTAGAGTGTATTGCTTGAGAGAGGGTAAGCATTTAGGTAGTCGTTGAACAACATCAATCCTAAAGTATGTAAGAAATTAATACGGAGAGTTTAAATGCGGGATTAGAAATAATGGAACCTTTGTGCGATCTTAGTAAGCGGTAAACTAGTGCCAGCTAGCATAATTCGAGAGAATATGCGATAATAGGTGAATTTAACTATATTCAGGCCCTAAATAACTATCTTCTTGAAATGTTTGGTAATGAAAATAATAACAAAATATTCTTATTAGTGCTTTTCATGATTTGCAGGTTATATATGATTAGAAAAGTCTAGGGAGTACTTTTGGAGTCAAATATAAAGAAAAAGAGACCAATTGTGAAAACTCTCAAGTGACCCACGCAGAAAACAGGCTGAAGTACCAGAGGCACAGTTCTGCCGCGGTACCACCGCGACCGCGACAGAACCGCAGAACCGCAGTGAAACGCGGTCGCGAAAACCAAGGGTATCAGAGGAGTTTTTTGATCGCGGTTCTACAGCGATCACGGCAGAACCGCGGTAGGTGCGCGGAACTTCAGGGGTAGACTTGTTCAAATGTTATTTTTAGCCCCAAAACCTATTTTAGTCACTAGGTTTTGCCTCTTGGAGGCATGTATTGAGTTTTTAGAGTTCTTTGAAGGAAAAATAATTGTGAGAGAATACACAAACCAAATTTCTTATTTTCTTTTAATTTTTATTGGTAGTTATGATGATTATTAATTTAGTTTGTTCCCCCATTGTTATGAGTAGCTAAATACCTTTATCTAAGGTTTTGGTGGAACCCATTGGGGATAACTTGGTTGTTTGATTAATATAATTTGGTTTGGTTGTTAATCTCTATTGTTAATACGTGTTTTGATTGTGGTTAGTTGAAAAGGACCCTCAATTATTCGTTCCTTTTAGTATGTCTACTTGAGAGAGAGTGCATATTAAGCTGATTGTATGAACAAAATCACTCCCGGAGTATAGACGGGAGTCATAACCGAGGGTTTAGAGGTTGGTTTAGAGAAACGATACTTCGGATGCAATCTAGGTGAATTGTATTGTGAAACTAACTAGCGTAACTTGAGAGAGTGCGTCTAATAGATTGTCATAGTTACTTGAGAAAGACATATGATAGCTTGAGTGTTCATGATTGATAGAGATAACCAAATCGTAGTTATAAGATTTATGCAACTAAGGAAATCAACAATGGGGGAAACCATTGCCTTAGACCTTATTCCAACTGCTTACAAATCAAGTTCAGTTAATTTCCAGTTTTTACCTTCAATCTTTTGTGTTAGAAAAATCAACCACTGTGAATCAAAATGTTTGGAAAAGTGATTGTGTGAATTGAGTAAGTTTTATAAGGCTGATTGATAGGTTAATTCTCTGAGGTTCGACACTGGGCTTCAATACTCAGATTATACTTACAACGCCCGCGTGATCTTTTGCGAGACTCAGTTGAGCGTTATCAATATGTCTAGTAAATTATGGCAGTTGCTCGAAAGAGAATTGCGACACCTGAAGTGCACACGATCAGTAGAGAATATTTAGGCGATATCATAACTCTCGGTCTCCTTAACCTTTAGTATCTTTAGTAGTTAATCCGCTCCTTTAATTTGTTAGTTAATTAGTATAAAATAAGAATATTTATATTTGTAACTTCGGAATTGTTTAAATTTATCTTCTTAGTGATAGTGAACAGTTGTAGCTAAATTTTAGTTCTTTATGGTATTCGACTCTAAATTTTTAGATCGAATTATATTTGCAATAATCGATTATTCTTTTTAGGACTAGAATTGTGTGTAATCAATGCTCTTCCAATTATAAAGTATCGAGGATAACAATTAGGGCCAATTTAGGCACGTGAAGTAAATATATTTCAACTCATGACTAGAAAACAAAAGTGTTAGATAAAATGTCAATCATTGGTAATTTTCTAAACGTAAATGTAATTTTGATTATTTTATTTGTGGAAATCCTTTGTCCAGTAGCATCAGTAACTCACTTAAAATGTCAATTTAAAAGCTTTGTTATAACACATTGTTCAAATTTACTAGAAGAACTCTTTAAGAGTTCTATTTTTTACCAAAATAAACACTTAAATTTACATAATTACAGTTAATTCCGCTTACACAAATTTTCTAATTAAAAAACAAAGGTCATGTAGGTATGCATTTAAACTGAAGATCATTGTCGGTAATTCATCAAAGGGAAAAGTCACAATCACCTACTGAAGTCGTCGGTGAAAGAATATCTACCGAAATTAGAGAAGAAATAAAAAAAGAGTAAAAGGAAAAGGAAAAAAGTAAGAAAAAATGGTTTAAAAAATAAAAATAATCTGAAAATCGTTTTTCCTTGATTCTCACTCTCCCAGAGGAGAGTGAAATACACACAATGTGCCATATCAGCATTATGAGTACAAATAATTATATTTAAAATAAGTTCAGGGGGTTAATAGGATTTTCGCAAAGAAAAAGTGTGTAGTTAAAATTTCGGGTATAGATCAGGAGGGTTCTTTTAGAAATTAAAATGTGGTTCTTTTAAACAAATAGTCCCTTAATATGTGAAAAAAATGAGATTTTTACATACAGTGCCGCTATATATTAACGTTAACTGTGCCGTTAATGTATAATGTCTAGTATTTGGGTGTTATACATAAAAAGCTTATACTAACAGGTATAGCGCCCAAATACCCAGCGCTATACCCTTTTTTATTAAAACGAGCCATCTTCTTCAAGATGACCATTCTGCTTCTTCTTCCTGGGCTTCACAGTCAAGGCGGGCTTCACGGGCCTTTTGGCGTGCGTCCTCATAAGTGGCTTCAGACACGACGCCAGCCTCTCACAGCCTCATGTACACATCGAGCTGAGCCTCGACGTACGTCCAAAGCTCACGAGCAGGACCAAAGGAAGCGGCCTAATCCCTCAAGTGCCGGTTCTCGGCCTCCAAGGCAGTAATCCGGTCCGCCGCAGCACGAGCATCCCGATCACAGATGGCAATGCGCCCCTCCAACGACCGTTCTCGAAAAGCAGCGGCATCCCTACAACGTTTCAGCCCTCGCCAGGGCGTCCTCTGCCTGCCTCCTTGAAGTGGCGGCCAAAAACACCAGGGCAACCACCTGCCTGGTATAAGCCTCAGCGGCCTCCGCCGCTGCAGCCAGATTTTGCCGCTCCCTCTCAGCAGCCGCCCTTCTCTCAACATCCACCCCTTCGTTCGCTTGGCGGAGCTGCTCCTCAAGAGTGGATACCCTGCTAAGGGTCTATTGCATGTGAAGCTCCCTCTGCGCTAGCTCTTCTACCAGCTCCCGGTTTCACGGGTCGCTCCTTATGCGCTCACGCAAGCCACGACACCGGTCACGATAGCGGTGGTACTTCCCCAAAAGCCACGCAAAAATTGCCGCACGGACATTAGCCCGCCTAATGCTCTCCACCTCCAGAAAAAATGTCTACAATGAACAGAGTGACAGTTAACACGAGAAGGCATGCTAAGAAAAAAAACAAACCAAGGTTTTGCACATAAATTTATACTTAGGGTGGCCACCTCGCCCATCAATCCGACGTCCGAAATGCCCCTCACGGACGTGCTCTCTGCTTCCGAGCACACGATCCCGAACATCGTCACTAGGTTCTCCTCCTCGAGTAGCAGGTTCAGGCCGTTAGGAATCTCCAAATAATGATAATCCCCCTCGGCCTGCAAGGCCGAGTGGGTATAACCCTCCTGAGCATGACGGATGTCCTCGGGATCCATATCGGACTCCGAATCATCCCCCTCTCCTGAAACGCCCCTTCCTCATGCCGGTCTGGAAGTTGAGGCTTCTGCCGCCCGAGATGTCGACACGCCCGCATTCACCGTAAAGTCGGCACCTGTCATCTCCCCCAAAATAGCTGCCGAGGAACCGCCTTCCCTCGCAACAACAGGAACAGAAACTTGAGTTGCTGAAGCGACTGTATCACCTTGGTCTAAGACAACCGGGGCAACCCCCACTGAGCGCTCACCTTCTGGTGCAAGGTCTGTTGCGCCTCCCTCTTCCGCCGAGGCGAAGAATCAAAACTGATCACCACCAGGAGGGCCGGGGTGAGCGCCACCCTGTGCCGAGCCAGCGGCCTCTCATCTTCTTCTTCATCTCCATTCGGCGATCGCTCCGCCCTGGAACACACGACCCCTGGAGATTCCTCAACTTGAGGCACGGGCCATACCGGGAGAGTGTGCAGCTGAAGACTCCACCGAAGTCGCCCTCGGAACCGGATGAGGGACTGACATTGTGATCATTCGGGCAGTCGCCCCGGGCCTGCGAAAATCACGCTGAGGAGCCCTCCTGTGCCGTGGTCATTCTGACCAACCAAAGAAGAAGGGTTAGGCTAGAGGAGCTAAGGACTACGAAGAAAAAGAAATAAACAACAAATCAGATTCTTACCAGCAGCCGGCCTACGGCCATGGACCTCCCAGAAAGTCGCCCATGTGCGAATCCCCATTGTAATAGGGAGCACGGCCTCAACCCACTCGCGGATGCCTGAAATTGGCGCCGGTGGCGCACCTCTCGCTACGGCACAAAAAGAGGATCATTATGCACAAGCATAAAGCAGAACATTTAGCCCAAAAGAAATCAAAGTCAACGTAAGAGAAACTTACGTGCATGGTTCCAGTCCTCCGGGAAGTCAGTGGAACATGCCACCAGGTGCTCAGTCTTAATGTATAAGAAATACTCGAAGGGACGGGAAGCGACCTCATCATCGAGCTCCGCTGTCAAGCCGTTGGTCCCACGAGGGACCAACCGAATCATAGTGCCACGTACCCTCTGAGGAGCATACAGAGTCAGCACATGCGCAAGTGTATCTTCTCTCTGTGCCAACTCCGCATATTTAATCAGCATCGCCAGTAATTTATAGCATGAGGGGACGAGCTGACCAGGGCACACCCAATAATAGCGGCAAAGGTCCACCACCAACATGGGGAGAGGAAGCCTAAATCCCAGCCTGAAAGGGTAGGCGTAGAAGAAGCAGTACCCTCGATGGTCGACAAGCACCCTATCCCCGCTCTTGGCCAAAACGATGTCGGCAAAGCGAGGAATCTCACATTGCTCCTTCAGTTGAGCTATGCCAACTTCCCCATCAATGGAGCCTCGTCCACTTGATCTTCTCCCTCAGGGTCGGTAAAATCGGTCGCCGGACCGCAGGGAAAGAATGTCGATCACCGACGGGAGCCGATCAACAGTCGACGAATCAATGGCCCCCGCCACCGTAGATGGACCCTCTGCCACCGCAACTGCCACCGGAACTGCATCAGAACGGGAACTGGTTGCCATTATCGTATAAAGGAATGAAGATGGTAAGATTCATCGGAAAAACAAAAGAATACGAAGATCCAACGAAAATGTTGGAGAATGAATTAACAAGGACTAAAAAACCAGACAATCTGAAAGCAAGAAAGCTTATCTCCCTCAGAATTTCACTTAGACATATATCATAAAAGTGAGAACTGAGCAACACAACCCCTTATTTATAGGGAAAACGTGAATGATCCTCACGAATCCCAAAGGTAACCATTAACTACCCGACCAACCGCAAAACGGTTCAGACCTACGGTAACGGGCACCATTATGACAGAAACCATTGAACGGTCATTCAACCGTCAATTAGTACGTCCCCCATGAAACAATTGTGACAACCTCAAGGTGCCATAGGCACGCCCCATGCGTCAACTTGCGTATGATGTTCCCCTTATACGCGGTAAGCGTGATCGTACTCTCCACATACACGTTTAAAAGGCTACGGCCATCTTCAAAGTGAAAATGACTACGGCCGTCTCCAAAGTAAAAATGGCTACGACCATCTCTAAAGTAAAAATGGCTACGACCACCCGCTAAAAGATAAAAGGCTACGGCCATCTCCAAAGTAAAAATGGCTACGGCCATCTCTAAGATAAAAGGCTACGTCCATCTCTAAGATAAAATCCTACGACCATCTCCAAAGTGAAAATGGCTATGGCCATCTCCAAAGTAAAAAAATGGCTACGACCATCTCTAAGATAAAAGGCTACGACCATCTCCAAAGAGAAAATGGCTACGGCCATCTCCAAAGTAGATAATGGTTACGACCACCTCCAAAAGATAAAGGGCTACGACCATCTCCGAATTAAAAAATGGCTACATCCATCTCTATAGAAAGAACGGCTACGACCGTCTCCAAAAAATAAAGGACCGCAATTGTCCCCAATGCATAAACGGATAAGGTTTTTGGTGGAATCCGCTCATCGAGCTCGACCTCAGTAAGCGGAGGGACTATCTGTATGGGCAAAAACTTGACCTCGCGATAATGAATGAGATCGACGCATTTATTAAAGTCTATTTATGGCTAATAAATGGTATGGCTATCTATTCACAAGATCATCAGGTAGTTATCCAATTTGACAATTAAAGTCACGATTTGGCCGCCCACACGAGGGCGTCCTCTCTATGTGGTCCCAACTCCTCGACACCAGCTGGCAGATCTCCTAGCTATACATACTGAGAGAAAGAACCCTAAAAGGGGGTTGTTTCTTCTTCTTCACGTCTACTTCTAAAAGAAAGGATAATATGTCATTGTAAGGCTCTGAACCTCTCCGTGGAGAGGCAGACCAAACCAATATCATTAATAAAAGATCTTCACCTTCTTCCCTTTATCTAATCTATTGTCTCTTATATCTTATTACTTTTGTCTTTGAATTTATTACGACCTGTTATGATTGACCCTCCATTTATTTTGATTGTTTTATGGTTATAAAGGGAATGAAAAACTTTGATTAAAACAATATCCTTTTTCACTAATAGTCATTCAATTTTTATTTTATTTCACCAAAGTCCCTAAAGTATTCTTGTAATAGAAAAAAATTACTCATCTTTGTCTAGTATCATAGAAAGTAACTAACTCATTTGTTGTAACCAAAAAATCACTCAGTTTGTCCTAGCATCATAGAAAATCACTAAATAATTATTATTTAAGCAAAAGGCTATCATAGAAATGTCACAAACCAGCTAAAGAGAAGCCGAGCATATCGATCATCGCTTAGAACACATAATAAAGTTAAGAAATACTTCAATACAACCATCAAGTATGGTTACAAATCTTTATTTCATAAATTACTTATTATTAGCAGGCATGCAAAATGTAAATATACAAAAGCGGGAAGACACAGAGTACTCATTATACGCAACATATATCAATCATGGTACACAGAAAGATTTGGCCTTGGCTCAAAATCTTCGGCAAAGGACTTTTCTTGTTTAAGACCAACGTCATCATCATGATAACCAGTTACACTAGGCCTTGGCTCGAAATCTCTCGTAAATAATGATTTCTCTTTAAGACCAACGTCATCATCATGATAACCAGTTACACTAGGCCTTGGCTCGAAATCTCTCGTAAATAATGATTTCTCTTTAAGACCAACGTCATCATCATGATAACCAGTTAAACTAGGCCTTGGCTCGAAATCTCTCGTAAATAATGATTTCTCTTTAAGACCAACGTCATCATCATGATAACCAGTTGCACTAGGCCTTGGCTCGAAATCTCTCGTAAATAATGATTTCTCAGCTTCTTTCAGATTCGCATCGTTGTGATAGACATATAGATTAGGCTTTGGTTCAGATGCTTCACCTCCAACAGAAGATGATGTGTAACAATCAGTTTTCTCTTTGGAGAGAGGAACTGAATGTCGAGGCATAAGATGTTTTATTGCTTCAGGCATTGGCTCATCTTTCATCACAGCTCTCCAGTATTCTCCTGGGTCTTTTCTTGCATCAGTGCTGCTTGCGTACTGCTCGAGAGAAAGAGACCATAAAAAGACTTTCGAATATATACTATATGAACTTCTTTACGTTCGAGTATGCGCAAATATTTGATACTTGCATGGTCAAATGTAGGCTTTAATTTATGGGTACAGCAAAACTCAATAATGTTTGTCAAAAAATTCTCTGTATGTATCACGAAATTCACTAAGTATATACATAAATTAAATTCAGGCCTCAATTATTAAAACTTGAGATTGTCCTAAAATCAAGAACCCACAGAATTTTAATGTTAGATCTATACCTTTGTAGGTACCGAGCATGTAAATTTTGGGGCTATGGCACTGGCCTTACTTGTGATTAGGTAAGAGCCGACTAGAACAACAAAAATTATATAACATGTTTAAGATCACAGATTTTAACGATTTTATAGCCATTGTGCTCAGTCACCAGTCAAATACGTTCACATAACTTGAAAGAGATAGAGTATAAGTTAGATAAATTTAATTGTTAAAATCTGATATGAAAAGGAGGCCTAAAATTAATCATCTATGAAAACTTACCAGGGCAAGTGAAAAGAGCAGGATAAGAGCAACAGGCAGTTTCATGGTCACTTCACTATGAATATGTATGACTCAGAAGCTATTGTTATTGGTCTTTGCTTGAAGCATATTATGGGTTTATATAGATAGGTTAAGCTATTATGAAATCACATTGTAGGTAACAAGTTTGTCAAGCTTCAACATGATTCACACACTCACGAGAGACGTACAATTATCATATACAAATATGAGAAGGCCCCAGGCCCCCAACTAGCTTCTTTGGCACATATATTAATGGTGACCCAATAACTTAAGTAGGCTCCATTTGCTAAAAAATAATACTGTTTCCTATTCACATTTTAATCTTTGCAAATATTTGGCAATCAGTATCAGTGATTTAAGATAGTGGTGAAATATTGAATTTTTTCGTCCGACTGATGCTAGATCATTCTTAAGATATCCATGAGTCTGTTTCTATTATTTTTTTGGGTCCTTAACTTTTGTCAAAGCTGTTGAGATATTCACAAATAAAAGAACAATGAGAGATGATTTAAACAAAATCAATTTGCTATATATTGAAAGCTGTTGAGATATTCACAAATAGATCAATACTTCAAATATTACCTTTCTCAAAGCTGAAGCAATCAAGAAACGTTCTTCCTCAAGATCAACTCAAAATACGGTTAGTCATTTTTCGACAATCAAATAATTCAAGAAAATCAGCATTTGCCCCTTGATTGTTGCCCTCGATTAAGGAAATAAGAAGGAGATATCAAGAGAAGCCATTCCCCGTGATCGATCCGGAGTATTGCCTGATTTTTTTGAAGATCAAATATATTATAAGGAGGTCCACATCAACATACGTTCGAGAAATATATTGTTTAAGTTATCGAATCACAAAGAACAATTCGGAGAGAAGAATTAAGGGAACAGACAGAATTATACTCAAAATTGATTTAAAAAAATTACCTTTTTTGCTTTTTGATGCCCATGAATCAAGTAATAGTTCACCGGATCTTCAGCTTCATTTTCAAGCCTGAAACAATAAACTTTTGCGATTATATGAATCCTTACTCGATTCGCTCAAAAGGCTCCTCTGCTTACAGTCAAGTGGCTTTCAGCTCCTCTCCCGGACCTATTGATCGAGGAGCTCGGGAATGGAGCAAAAGAAAGACGAGTTAGAGAACGGATGTAAATTTGTGGCGTCAACCCATCGGGTTTATCGTTTTTCTAATTTCTTCTCTAGCCGAGTGTGAAAGATTACCTTTTGATTTACCAGAAGCAGAAGAAGAATTAGTAGCAGGGTATCAATCAGGCATGAAAGCCAAGTGAAGTGACCAGAGGGTTAGGGTGCGGTGCCAATTCTTAAGAGTGGTGTGAGGCCATTTTTGCACAGCAGGGTTATGAAAATCCACGAGAAGCGACTGGTTCTTCCTTTCAATCCAAGTCGAGGTAATAGTTTCTATGGTAGGGGTTTGCACCGGCTTTGGATTCAAGAAGATCGGCCATAGAATAAGGAATGGGAAGAGAGCGAGAGACTCTCGATTCGCTGCTCTACATTAGAAATACATATTTACTTTTTCTTTGATCACAAATATTGTACACATTTGGATTATTGGATGTATCCTAATCCTATAAAATGCGAAAATCACATTGTAAAATTTTTGGCTGAACAAAATTTGGTATGTTTAAACTAAATTCAATCCTAATAAAATGAGCTAGATAAGTTGGTAGATTAAAATTATATATGAAAATAAATGTCATTAGCGAATTAACTTACTAGTTGCTCTTAGAATGATAGTTTTAGTCATTGAGTATTGTTTTAATATTCTAATTTTGTTTCTGTCATACTCGAATTAAAACGTCACTTAGACAAAGTTGATAATGCGTTGATCCAATTAACCACTAAGAAAGCTCAAAAGAGAAACTAATTTACTCTCAAGAAAAATAAATCGGGTACTACACATGTTATCATCTAGCAATAACTAAACAATTTAGTTTTTCTCTTTTGTGCTTATGTTAATTAATGATTAGATCAAATATAATAACTTTCTTTAATTGAAGGGTCAAATATACTTTGTTTAATATTACAAAAGTCAAATAACATAGAGAAATAACTTCACAATTAAAACCACTATTCTTCCATAAATATATGATCGAAATCTATATCTTTGTACAAAAATATATGTTAATGCCTTAACCTAACAGTAAAAATAGGGGTGTTAAATGGGAAATTCACACTAATCAATCATGTATTTTGTGTGCAAGAGATACTGAAGAAACTCACGACCATTTATTCTTTGACTGCTTATATTCCAAAATACTGTGGCAAGCTATGTTACAATAGTTGAAATATCAAAGAGCGACAGGCACATGGGAAACAGAAATCCAATGGCTAAAAGCTAATGTTAACAGCAGAAATCCCAGGAAAACCATCCTAGGTGTGGTGTTTCAGCAGTAGTATACAACATCTGGATGGAAAGGAACAACAGAAGGTTCAACAGTCAACCAGAGACGCCAAAGACCGAGCAAAGGAGATTACAATTCAAGTGCACTTCACTGGCGTAAAGATACCTAAATGGTCGCCCATGTTACAGAACATTAATAGCTATCCTTTGTGCGAGTATCCATAATTGTAGCAATTTATGTAATAGGATAATAGTTTAACAACAACAGTTATAGAGTTTTCAAAATGACTGTACTCTTGAGATTTGTTCTAGAGTCCAAAAAAACAGATGATGTAAATTTGCCATAATCGTAATTTCTTCTTAAAAAAAAAAGAAATGGGGGTGTTAAGACCAAAATGTCTAAAATTCACATCCCATAAGTCGGATTTTTTTTGTTTAAATTTACGTTCTGGTGCTTGACAAAGGGTGAAAAGTAAATGGTTTATGTGTGTTTATGTACTAGGAAAGATATTAGTAAGCAAACTTTAATTATTTCAAATTCCTAAGTATTAGGAAAGTGTTTAAATTACGTTTTTGTTCAATGAAAATATATTTTTAAAGGATAATAAAGATAAATAACATTTTGCTAAAGGCATTTGTACTTTTAATATAATTAAACTTAGGGTACGCGCTTTGCTCGTGTTTTCCATGTCAATGAGTAGATAGTTTTAAACAATAAAATAAGTATTGAATAATGTATTTAAATTTAAAAAATAAAATAACTATTAAGTGTTTGCAAACTGCGAGGAAATTTTACAATTATTGAGTAAATTTTACTCACTTAGAATATTATTTTACTTATATTATACGTAATTTTTGAAGGTTGAAATAATTATTGACTATAATCATCAAATATTATACAAACAAATCAATAAATAAAATTTTAGTTGGTTTTAAAGCTCTAAATATTAAATATATTAACGTTAATGTACAGAAAAGATTAGGTAGCTTTTGAGGGAATCATAAAAAGTCCGACAATGTGCATGTGTGCTTTTAAAAAAAAGGGTACTCGCCGAAAATACCCAATTAACAAGAGTGAAAAAAAGAAAAAAATGAATACCACCTCCCATATCTTTGTCTGGGCTAGTACATTTCTATATGTTGGTGTGTAGGGACTAAATGTATATGGTTTCATGGCAAAATATTGAAGTGGCCATGACAAGAAGGTGCTTGGAAGTGAAGTGTACAGTATTAAAGTGTCTAGGAGAGTTACTTGTTACTTTCTCAAATATATCCTACTTGTCCTTTAGCTTACATTAGAACCTATAAAGTTCTACTTGATCCTAAACTTTGCGAACTCAAATTAGTAGAGCCTTACACTACGAACAAGCCTATGGTACGAACTTGTATGGCATAAGAATTTTTTATGGGAGTGAGCAAATTCTTTTGATAGTCCTTAAAATATACTTGAACTTATATTTGAGTGTGCGGACTACTTTTCCAATGCGTTCTATTGGTGAGAACAAATGATTTGCAAAGGATTGGCAGAGACCTTAATTTTTGAGTTGGCACAAGGAGGGAGTCATAGAGTGAAATGCATTGGCAGCCGTTTCGAGGCGAGGATGTTAGAAAGAGTCACATGAATATTTTAAATAATCTTGGCATGGGTTTAAAACTTGAGGAAATGTATGAAGATTGCATGTGCTGGGTTTTAAGCGTTGACATAAACTATTTCTATTAGTGTGATGCTTGAGTATGTTTTGAAATGTGTTCTTGCCTATGTGCTTAATTTTAGGTTGTTCGAGGACGAGCAAGATTTTAAGTGTGGGGTGGGAGATAAAGGGTGAAAAGTGCATGTTTTGAATGTGTTTGTGTGTTATTTTTTATGTGAGTTGCGGGAGTTCATACTGTTTTAAAGTGAAATATGCTCATTACGTGTTTCTTATGTATAAGAACGAAATTTCATGGAAAGGTTCAAATAGGAGAAAATTGGCAAAAGAAAAGCTGAAGAGAAAAATCTTGGACGATGAAGCCAGAGAAGAAAAAATCAATTTCTCCAACCCGAATTAGGAGAAGCAAAATTCTCCCAAACTCAACCCTAAACCATATAAATAAGAGAGTTAGCCACTTTTGAAGGGAGAGAAGACCTAACGAGGCAAGAACACGCTTGGAGCAAGGAGAATAATTTAACTTTACGTTTTTTCCTCTTTCTTTCTATTCTCTATTGTTATAAATTCTAGTGTTGTATTTTTACATGTTGTCATGAATAGCTAATTCCTTATTAGGTTTTTATGGAACTTTTTGCAGGATAAATTCTTATTCTATTGTTATATAATTAAGCTATTGGATTTCTTCAGTTACGTGTTTATCGTTGTTGATTGAATAATCATCAATTGACCATGCCTATTTAGTGTGTATTGCTTGAGAGAGGGTAAGCATTTAGGTAGTCGTTGAACAACAACAATCCTAACGTATGTAAGAAATTAATACGGAGAGTTTAAAGGCGGGATTAGAAATAATGGAACCTTAGTGTGATCTTAGTAAGCGGTAAACTAGTGTCAACTAGCATAATTCGAGAGAATATGTGATAATAGGTGAATTTAACTATATTCAGGCCCGGAATAACCATCTTCTTGCAATGTTTTGGTAATGAAAATGATAACAAAATATTCTTATTAGTGCTTTTCATGATTTGCAGGTTATATATGATTAGGGAAGGCTAGGGAGTGCTTTTGGAGTCAAAAAATGAAGAAAAAGAGGCCAATTGTAAAAAATCTCAAGTGACCCACGCAGAAAACAGGCTGAAGTACCAGAGGCACAGTTCTGCCGCGGTACCACCACGATCGCGGCAGAACCGTGGTGAAACGCGTTCGCGAACAACAAGAGTATCACAGGAGCTGTTTGACCGCGGTTCTACCGCGATCACGGCAGAACCGCGGTAGGCGCGCGGAGCTTCAGGGGTAGACTTGTTCAAATGTGATTTTTAGCCCTAAAACCTATTTTAGTCACTAGGTTTTGCCTCTTGGAGGCATGTATTGAGTTTTTAGAGTTCTTTGAAGGAAAAACAATTGTGAGAGAATACACAAGCCATATTTCTTCTTTTCTTTTGATTTTTATTGGTAGTTATGATGATTATTAATTTAGTTTGTTCCCCCATTGTTATGAGTAGCTAAATACTTTCATCTAAGGTTTTGCTGGAACCCGTTGGGGATAACTTGGTTGTTTGATTAATATAATTTGGTTTGGTTGTTAATCTCTATTGTTCATATGTGTTTTGATTGTGGTTAGTTGAAAATGACCCTCGTTCCTTTCAGTATGTATCTACTTGAGAGAGAGAACATATTTAGATGATTATATGAAGAACATCACTTCCGAGTATAGACGAGATTCATAACCGAGGGTTTAGAGGTTGGTTTAGAGATAACGATACTTCGGATGCAATCTAAGTGAACTGTATTGTGAAATTAGCTAGCGTAACTTGAGAGAGAGTGTCTAGTAGATTGTCATAGTTACTTGAGAAAGACATATGATAGCTTGAGTGTTCATGATTGATAGAGATAACCAAATCGTATTTATAAGATTTATGCAACCAAGGAAATCAACAAAGGGAAAAACCATTGCCTTAGACCTTATTCCAACTGCTTACAAATGAAGTTAAGTTAATTTCCAGTTTTTACCTTCAATCTTTAGTGTTAGAAAAATTAACCACTGTGAATCAAAAAGTTTGAAAAAATGATTGTGTGAATTGAGTAAATTTTACAAGGGTGATTGATAGGTTAATTCTCTAAGGTTCGACTATGGGCTTCAATACTCAGATTATATTTGCAAAGCCTGCGTAGTCTTTTAGGAGACTCGGTTGAGCGTGATCAATATGTCTAGTAAATTATGGCAGGTGCTCGAAAGAGAATTGCGACACCTGAAGTGATCACGATCAGTAGAGAATATTTAAGCGATATCATAGGACACGTAGTGGAAATGATTCTGATAATTGGGAAAATCATAACTCTAGGCCTCCTTAATATTGTCTCCAACCCTTAGTATCTTAAGTAGTTAATCCGCTCCTTTAATTTGTTAGTTAATTAGTATAAAATAAGAATATTTATATTTGTAACTTAGGAATTGTTCAAATTTATCTTCTTAGTGATAGTGAACAGTTGTAGCTAAATTTTAGTTCTTTGTGATATTAGACTTTGAATTTTTATATCTAATTATATTTGCAATAATCAATTATTCTTTTTAGGACTAGAATTGTGAGTAATCAATTCTCTTCCAATTATTAGGTATCGGAGGATAACAATTAGAGCCAACTTAGGCACGTGAAGTAAATAAATTTCAACTCATGACTAGAAAACAAGTGTTAGATAAAATGTCAATCATTGTTGGTAATTTTCTAAACGTAAATGTAATTTTGATTAATTTATTTGTGGAAATCCTTTGTCCAATAGCATCAGTAACTCACTTAAAATGTCAATTTAAAAGTTTTGTTATAACACATTGTTCAAATTTACTAGAAGAACTTTTTAAGAGTTCTATTTTTTACCAAAATAAACATTTAAATTTACACAATTACAGTTAACTCCGCTTACACAAATTTTCTAATAAAAAAAACAAAGGTCATGTAGGTATGCATTTACACTGAAGATCATTGTCGGTAATTCTTCAAAGGGAAAATGCACAATCACACACTGATTTATACCCGAAACTTTAACTACATACTTTTTTTTGTGTGAGAATCCTATTATCCCTCTAGATTTATTGTAAATGTAATTATTTACACCTTTAACGCTGACAACTAAACTCTTGGCAAGTAGTGAGCTACACGCGCTCCATCATGGTTAGTATGCAGATTTTCGAGGACATGTCCCATGATAGGCGAGTCTGGAGGTCTAGTATCAGGGTTGTAGGATAGGGGCTTTTAGTTAGTGGTCGTTGTTACTGCATTCCATTTTATTTACTGAATATAGCTAAATTAATATTTGTGGATGCCCTTTTACTTCGTTTTTGTTTACCTTTTCCTTGTGCATGTCATGTTACATATGGCCTACTTTTACATAATTATGTATCGTGATTTCTGCTGGAGCTACTAATGCTCTTTTGTTTTTGTCTTTGTTTCTGTCTTTCCCTTTTCTTTTTCTAAGACGAGGGTCGATTGGAAACAACCTCTCCATCCTTTCGGGTGGGGTAAAGTCTGCGTACATATTACCCTTCCTAGACCCCACGCTGTGGGACTATAGTGGGTAGTAGTAGTTGTTGTTGTTATTCTTTCTTCTTTTTCTTATCCTTTTTTCTTATTTCTTATTATTCTCATTTTTTGGTTATTTTATTCTCTTTCTTTTTGTTTTGGTCACGGGTGGCATAAAATAGTGATCGTCGGAATTTCACAAACACTATTTATTCGGGCAAATTTTTTTTCGAAGACAGATTTTTATCCCAATCTAAATGTATATATATATATATATATATATATATATATATATATATATATATATATATATATATATATATATATATATATATATATATATATATATATATATATATATATATATATATATATATATATATATAATTTCTTGAAAGTGTAATTTATGTGTAGGAGAAAGAGCAAAAGAAATAAAAACGAATATATGTTGAGAAATATAATTTCGGTAATTTCCAAACGCAAAATATAATTTAGTTTTCATAGCAGAAGTCCTTTTTCCAATAAAATCACTAACTCACTATAAAATCGTCAACTTAAAATCTATTTTGTAATAAATTGTTCAAATTTACAGGAATTTAAGAATTCTATTTCTACATAAGGGACACTTAAGTTTACAAAATTACAATTAATTTTTTCCCGCATAAACAATGAAGCAGACAAAAGTCATAAATAAGTAGGCAATTATATTAAAATTTTCTGTGAATGAAATTGTTGTACAACATGTGACAACTTTTCCGTTATCATGATGTTCTTATGTTTTCATTTGAGCAGGCTCATCGTTGCTTTCCTTCGTTTCGTTAGTACTAGAAACTATATAAGTTGCACTAACATGACCTCCATGAAGGAATTTTCCCGGAAAGAATTCATGCAATGTGATTGACTTTCGAAACTTTGGCGATAAGGCACTATTTGATATTTCTTGGTGATTGTAGCCTATCCACTCGCCCATCATCGCTCCTGAATTAGGAATTCGTAGCCTCAAAACTGACATATGTTTTTGCTTCTTGTGAGTGACTAGAATCCAACCCCATTGTCTTTGTCTTTAGAGTGATTGTCTAGCTCTAGTGAACCTTCAAGAGTTTTCCTTGGAAGATCATCTTCAACGAGCTCGAAACTTCCAAATTGTAAGAAGGCGGTGCTTGACAAGTTATGCAGCTTTGAACAATTTTTTTCCTTGAGCGTGATACTTGCATGATTTGCTTATGCTGTTTCATCCATGTCTATGATGATTTTTCCTTCAATTACAAGAGCCATAATTTTCTCCATTAAGACGAAGCATTTCTCTGTAGGGTGGCTAATGACGCTATGAAACTTGCAGTATTTTAGATCGCCGATTTTGCCAATTTCCTCTACCTTTTTGATTTAGGGAGATCGATGACTTTCTTGTCCAGCAGTTCATCAAGGGTTTTGGGTATGTCTGAATCTGGAAATGGATAAACCTTTGCCTCTAGTTCCTTCAAGGTGGGACGACGTTTCTCCTCTTTGGGATATTGACTCGTGGTCTTATCCTCCTTCACTTTTTGTTTAGAAGTGACCTTCACAGAAGTTGCTTTCACTGGCATTGATGCTTTGGTTTGGTTCTTTGATGCAACTTTTTTCTTGAACTCCTTTTGATCAGCAAATGGAGATGCCTTTCCATGGCTTGCGATGCTTAACTCCATTTCGTGCGCTCATGTTGCAAGTTCTTCAAAAGTTCGTGGTTTGATCCCTTATAGGATGTACAAAAGGCCCCAGTGCATTCCTTGAATGCACATCTCCAAAGCAGATATTTCTGAAAGACAATTTTTGCAGTCCAAACTTAACACCTTCCAACGGTTAATATAATCCACCACGGGCTCATCCTTCCTTTACTTGGTTCCTGTCAACTCTATCATGCTTAAAATTCTTCGGGTACTGTAGAAATGATTGAGGAATTCCTTATCAAGTCACTCCAAACTATCAATAGACTCGAGCTCCAAGTCAATATACCAGTCAAATGTGTTCGCTTTCAGAGAACGAACAAATTTTTTTACCAAAAGGTCACCATGCGTTTCAGCATTGCTATAAGTCTAGACAAAGTGGTCAATATATTGCCTTGGGTTCCCTTTGCCATCAAATTGATGCATCTTTGGTGGTTGATTATTGTTTTGCATAGTGAAACAGTTATTCCTCTTAGTATAAGGCTTAGAGTAGTAAACAAATTTTGAGATGGTCCGCCGTATTGAGCTCTGATGGTGTTTGTTATCATGTCTTGCAATTGTTGGAAAGATAACGCCGCAATTGAAGTAGATTTCTTTTCCTTTTGAATGTTTAACTTTGCAAATGATTCCTCAACAACTGTTTTTCGGAGGTGAAGACAGGTGAACGGGAGGGACATGGCTCGACTCTCCAGGTGCATAAGCCTCCAATTTGTTCATGAGTTTAGCGATTTGATGGTCTTTGTCTCAATAGATTTCTTCAAGACCTCTGTAGTCTATTCCATCATGGCAAACTTTTTGTCTACGTTAGTTGCATCAGTCATCAAGTCATTGACTTTCGTTGAAACTAAAGAATCCACCAAATCCCAAAATCCGCCAAGGTTTGAGGTTGTTTGAGAAAGTTCGTCAAACATCGAGAATAAGGTGTTGCCCCCAGAGATTGCGGTTGCGAATGCACATGTTATCTGCTTTCTTTGCCATCTCCAGGGAGGCGAAGTATTCAGATCCATCCAAGCCACTAGTCCTGAACTTGCTTCGAGTGATTGGGCCAACATGACTGAGCTCAGCGGATGCGGCAACAGTAGCATCTTTGCATGAAACATCACACCTGCGGAAGGACATTGTAGTAGTAGATATGAAGTTTGTAGTTTTCAACTTGCAAGAAGGAGAGATAAAGGGCAGAATTGGTCCCACTGGGCGTTCCAAAATTTGTTTGCAAAAAATTTTTGTAATATGAAAAATAAATCGAAACAAAAATAATATGAAGAAAAAGTGATTTTATTGATAAATATTTGTGAGTACAATTCTATGTATCCCTTGATTCTCCTCTCTAAAATTCTCCGTGATTTGAGGGCTTGAGAAGCGTCTTTCTCGAATGTAAGATGATGCAAACCTCCTTGTGATGTATTTAATCGCCAAGAACATCGAGCAACACTTTGTTGTTACGTGTTGATCTCCAAAAAGAACTTCGTTGATCATTCCTTTGTCGAAGACTAAGCACTTGATGATTGATCTTTCTACCACTGGATGGCTTCACCAATTGCGGAGTGTTCTTCTCCAACTCTAAATGTCCCCTGAGATTTATGTAACCCTATTATTTATAGTTGTATAGGATGGACAGTCCAGCTACATAAAAACTCTCTTGATTGATTGTGATTGTCCCATGTCATTTTAGCCACTTGGCAACTTGTGGTTGGTTCTTACTTTCTGACTCGGATTGCCACATCATCTAACACGTGGCGTTACCTTATTGTCTTGGAGTTTGACTGGATATGCCATGTCACATGGCATGAGTCTGGGCCTTAAGATAAAATGGTCTTTGGGCCTGAAAATAATAAAATGGACTTATTTAGTTTGTAAAACCTAAATTAATTATTCAACCAATTAAATTAATCCAATTTTTTTATGGACTAGACCCAATAAATTTTATATTTCTACAAGCCCTTGTATGGACTTGCAATTATTTTTTGAGATTTCATGCCTTCTACCTAAGGCTGTATTGTGGGCCGGGCCTGGTCCGGAACCGCGGTCCAAATGGGCCGGTTCAAGCAGTTCTGGGCCCTAGTATTGCAAAAGCCTGTCGTAGGCTTGTCCAACCACAAAACCCCGTGAGCCCGGGAACGGCATGCGGGCCTGGGCCGGTTCAATCGGGTCCAACGGGCTCCAACAGTAATAATTCAAAAAAAATTTATTTAAAAAATGGCCGACGGTCAGATTTTAAAATCTAGCCGTTGGCCTTGCTTTTTGATCCGTTGGAAAGTTTTAGAAATAGCCATTTAGCCCCCAAACTTTGCTTTAACCTCAAACTTTTTATAATTATACTTTTTCCCAATTCACAACTTTAAATACCCCCATTCTTTCATTTTAACTCATAAATTCACCAATCTCTCTAATTTTCTTCTATATTTGCTTGCTTTATTATTGAAATTTCATAAAATATTGTGAAGTTTGTGAATTGAAGTTTCAAGTCTTCAACGATATTCATTTTTCAAGAAGTTGTTCATTAATTCGGTAAACTCGTTCCAACTCTTAAGTTTTAATATTATAGTGTTGTTAGTTTTTTTAGTATAATTATAATTAATATGGCATTTTATTTGAAATTATTTTTTGGTGGTAAGGGTAGGGGTAAATCTAAAATTGGTGAATCTAGTAGCCAAGCTACTCCTCCTCCCCTGGCTCCCCGACCCCGACCCAGACCTGTTACCAATCCTCCTCCACCTATTATTCCTGATAGTGATAATCCTTATTTTCAATTTTTCGCTAGTCAATTTTGCCATGATGTTGCACAAGGTCAACAGTTAAATGAAGAAGTTATGAATGCTCTTTATCCTAATGAAACTATCTTTGAAAATGAGGCAGAAAATGATGATTTAGATGAAATGCAACCGGATTTAGATGATACACATACTAGTCCTATTAATAACCAAAATGATGCCCCATCTGACCCTCCTGTAGTACCACGTAATTTTAATAGACAACCTTCTAAACGGGCCGAAACACCTCTTGTTTAGAATTTTTTTACTCAACTAAGAGAACAAAATAAGGTTAAGTGTAAAACTTGTGGGTCTTTGATGGCTCATAAGTATACTGGAGACCGTAGCGGTACAGGTACTTTGACTAGACACATATTCAAACACCCTAGAAATGAATATATATATATACATACATACATACATACATACATATATATAAGGCAATATATAGTTTATAAGGCATAAATAATAATATATACACATAATACATCCTTTTATATATACATAATATACTTATTATATATGCTATATATATTTATATACTATATAGGCAATTTATATTAGTTTATACATATATAGTTTAACAAGAAAGTGACTTAGATAAAAAAAATAGCCCGGAACGAAAAAAGCCCATTAGGCCCGTGGGCCCGTCCCATTTAGCCGGGGATCATGTGGGCTTAGAACCATCATGGGCCGGTTCGACACTTTAGGACCGGGAAGCCCGGGACCGCTAGGACCGCCCTACCAAAAGCCCAGGCTCGTTTGGACCGGGCCGTTTCAGCCCCTTTGGCCCAGGCCCGAAGCACAATACAAAGTTACTCATACCTCGTTCGAGACACCCCATCAATTTACTCCCTCTCCATCACTCATTTTGACATGTGAATATAGTAAATATAATGGGACAAAATGTCAAATCACTACTAGTAATTCAAATAGGGTCTATAGGAAAAAGATTATTTATCTTGAGAGAGGTAGGGAGAAGGTTTGAATACACATTATCCTTCCCAAACTTTACTTATTAGATTATACGGGATATATTGTTGTTGTTGTTGTTTTAGTGCAAGTAATTCAAATGCAATCTATTTTCTTAACGGACTCGATACTAAAATGTCAATTTGAAAAGTTGTTTTCTGTAACATATTGTTAAAATCTACTAAAAAGAACTTTTTAAGAAGTCTATTTCTATATCATGGTAAATGTACATAGTTACATTTCTTTTTTGCTATATAAGTCTTGTAATATAACAAGGAATAATTGCACTTTTGATTCCTCAATTATGGATACATTTTTATTTTGATCGGTGTAATATTTGAATGAACAGATTTAATTCTCTAAAATTCGTGTTGTTGGCCCCCTTACGTCGGAAAAATACATTATTAAGTTCAAATATGAAATAACAATACGAATTTAGTATATCACATGCACTATGCACTATGCACTATGCACTATTAAATGGTTTACTTATAATGATTCACCAGAACAAGAAATACAATTGCACATTCCAATTAACGGGATGTTAAATGTTACATAACCAACTATTACGAGGACTAACATATGCATTTGTCAATCTTTAGGTGCCTATATGACAAGAAAACATACAAAAAGTCACCTAGTACATAATTAAAGTGAAAATTCGTACCATAATGACAGCCTGCAAACGTACCCAACCCTCGTACTGAAAAATATTCCAGATCTCATGCCTTCTCTTCTAGGCCCGCTGCCGCATTCCAAGATTTTACACCCCCCCCCTCCCCGCGCCCAAACCCCCACCCAATGAGAAAATATCTTGGATGAGAGAGCTCAGAATTTCATTTTAAAACCTCGCAAATTTAACCTATTAGTCTGTGTTAGACAGACAACGTGGGCAGACTCGGTAAGTCTTTTGAATAGAGGCTTAACAGTTCAGTACTTGATATACACTGAAAAGGAAAACATGTTACTAATTTTCTGAAACCACATATATCCATCTATACGGGAAAAGAAAAATGTTCTGTGGCGCTACTTAAATCTCACAATGTGTCATTGCTATAGTCACACAAATATAAAAAGGGGGTAGTAGAGAGATCAGAATCTCAATCCAAGATTACATCTTTTTCTCTTTGGTGTAATATATCTTGAATCTTTTTGTTTCATTTCTTATTTTAAAAGGGTCTTTCTTCAGATCTCTTTTTCTATCATCTTTTCTTATTATGGCAGATTCAAGAAAGTACATTACCAGTGCTGAGCTCAAGAATCACAATAAACCAGGGGATCTATGGATATCCATTCAAGGTAAAGTATATGATGTTTCCGATTGGATTAAAGAACACCCTGGTGGTGATTTCCCACTGTTGAATCTTGCTGGCCAAGATGTTACTGATGCCTTTGTTGCATACCATCCTGCTACTGCTTGGCAGTATCTGGACAAATTCTTTAATGGGTTTTACTTCAAGGATTATTCTGCTTCTGAGGTGTCTAAAGATTATAGGAGGCTTGTATCTGAGTTTACTAAACTGGGGTTGTTTGAAGTAAAAGGCCATGTTTGTTTCTACACCATGTGTTCAATTGTAATGTTGTTTGCTGTGAGTGTGTATGGCATCTTGTGCACTGAGAGTGTGTTGGTTCATTTGATGAGTGGTTGTCTGATGGGATTTCTGTGGATTCAGAGTGGTTGGATTGGTCATGATTCAGGGCATTATCAGGTAATGAGTACACGTGGACTCAACAGATTTGCTCAAGTGCTTACTGGGAATTGCCTTGCTGGAATCAGCATTGCTTGGTGGAAGTGGAATCACAATGCTCATCACATTGCTGTCAACAGTCTTGAATATGACCCTGATCTTCAACACATGCCATTCTTTGTGGTATCTTCCAAGTTCTTCAACTCACTCACTTCTTATTTTTATGATAGGAAGATGACTTTTGATTCTTTTACTAGATTCTTGGTTAGTAATCAGCATTGGACATTTTATCCTGTCATGTGTTTAGCTAGGATCAATTTGTTTGCACAATCATTCATATTGTTGTTGTCCAAGAAAAATGTGCCCTATCGAGTTCAGGAGCTTTTTGGGGTGGTTGCATTCTGGATTTGGTATCCATTCCTTGTTTCTTGCTTGCCAAATTGGGGTGAAAGGGCAATGTTTGTTCTTGCTAGTTTCACAGTGACTGGAATCCAGCATGTTCAATTCTGTTTGAACCATTTCTCATCTGAGATTTACGTCGCACCGCCTAAAGGAAATGATTGGTTTGAGAAGCAAACTGGTGGCTCTCTTGACATATCATGCCCTAGTTGGATGGATTGGTTTCATGGTGGATTGCAGTTTCAGATTGAGCATCATTTGTTTCCTAGATTGCCAAGATGCCAACTGAGGAAAGTGTCTCCTTTTGTGAAAGACCTCTGCAAAAAGCATGGTTTACCTTATAATTGTGCCTCCTTTTACATGGCTAATGCTTTGACCATCAGCACCCTCAGAGCTGCAGCTTTGCAGGCTCGCGATTTAACAAAGCCTGTCCCAAAGAATCTAGTTTGGGAAGCTGTCAACACTCACGGTTGAGCTTGAAGAGCTCAAGGAAATCCGTGGGATAGTTTCTTTGCTCATAATTGGTGGATTGGAGAAAAGAATTTCCGCTGTTGTTATTTATGCCTAGTATTGATAAATTCTAGCAAAGACAATTCTGATCTCCATTTTGATGGAGATGCATATCATTGTAATATCTAGGAGAGAACAATTGTACTATTTCAGCCTGTTAAGGCTTAATCTATTGTATTTGATCCAGAATGCAGCAAGAGCAATTCATATTGTCCTTCTCTGGTTCAACTTAATGTATATTATCACCATAGTAGTAGCTTTTCAGGTTGCTGCAGATTTTCATTTCTGCTCTATCACCATCTTTTGTTTGCTGGCTTTTAGCTCCTTTCGCCGCTGTATTTTTTGCCTAAGCCCTGACTATCACATGATATTCTATATTCAACCAATTCCACACATGGTTTTGTTGTCTGCTAATGATTCTGTTGGAGCACAGGTCCAAGTTTGTACATGATTGTGCCATAGGAATTCTCTTTTACAGTGTCCGGGAACATAGCACTGAGCTTCTATTGTGCATAATATCAACTCATTAAACTTCACTTTTGCAAAATGGTCCTGTTGATTTCTCTTTATGTGTGGCTTGCAATAGTCTAGCATTAATAATTTGCACTCCCAAATGCAACAGCCTGTGAATCTCTGGACCTTTCTCTAAACTTGCAGGCCAAATTTTTGTTTCATTTGATTGTCATATCTTGCTGAAGTGGTAAAAATGTTCAAGGACATACTTGTTATATGCCTCACTGAATCTTGTCTTATCTAATTCTACCATGTTTGGACTATCCTTTGTCTATAAACAGTTCATTGTAATATGGTTCTCCAATTCTGAGACGGACAAGATTACTCTTTCATAATATGTTAGGACGCGATGAAGGTCAATCTTCGACTCAGCATTTCTTCTTTCATGTTATTTCTTCTAGTGCTACATTATGTTGCTCAGGCTCTCCGAAAATGTCATTGGATGCATGGCGAATCCTCCAATAATTTTGCATTTTTGGAGGATTCGACGTGGGTGCGGCAATATTTTGGAGAGTCCGCGTAACATAGGTACTACGTTGTTGTTTTCAGATGCCTAAAACTAAAATGCGCAACATATAGCTATTAACAAATTCTATTTAAGTCCATTGTACCAGTTAGGATACTTCATTTGATTAATTTTATTGCCTCAAAACTTTTTAAACTTATGTTAGCAACTTTTCTATATCTGCAGAACCATCCAAAGTCCAATTTTCAATCGACTAGCATACTTGACAATAGATTGCAAATATGCTTAGTTTAATATATAACGTTCAATGGCAAAATGGTTTCTCCCTGTCCCCGTTTCTGCTCATTGTTTTCTCAATATGTTTTTTCACCTTCTGTTTGATGTGGAAAATTTCGAAAGCAATGTGAATTCAATTTTTGGGTCTAAGAAATGATTATCTAATTACGACAAAATATCAATACTACGGCTTCCATCCATGGAACTAATACTACTTTGAATTTTGATCTATTACCGTTGGATGCCTTTCATGGCTTCAACAGATCTATTTCGATTGGTATTCAAGAAGGATCAAGTAGCCAAATAATAGAAGGAAAATAATTCAAGGGTTTCAGCGATGATGAAGAATTTAAAGCTAAAATAATGGTGATAAATTGTAATGGCAAAAAACCCTTCATTAAATCTGAGGATTTCAAGCCATATTTTGTAAGTTTGCATGATATTATCGGCAAGAACATCAACTGAATAGTTCTAATTAATCATATTTAGGATATCACTTTGAAATTTTGTAGTTTGATTCTCACTATGGTTTTTAGTACTTTTACTAGATCATATTCAGTACCAGCCCCGAGACTAAAATAATTGACCAAGATGTTAAAATTACGCTTCCAACAATAGGCCTTTAAACACTTGATTAAGTGGATTAATATTTTGTGAGGGGTTGCCTATTCTTATAGTAAATGATATAGTAAAATTTCATATATTTGTGAATGATTATTGACTTTATCGATGTGTACTTATATACAACCTTTAAATTGAGGTTGTGAATCACAATCTTTTGTTGATATGTAGCAGCAGCCAACCAAGACACAAGAATGTAATATATATAACTCCTAGTTTGTTAGTCAATTTCGAATAGCTTATTGGAAATCTAGAAAGATGCACTATTTTATTTTATTTTATTTTTATCAAATATATTGTTGTATCCATAATGGTCTTTTAGCTTGTCGACTTGCAAACTCTGAGGTATAATTAAGGTTAATGATTTTTGTGAATTTTTTGAAGGTGCGATATACTATTTTATGTCATCACTAGATACCTTATTATCGTATTTTTTATTATTATCTATATATAATATATTTTTATATAAAAATATGGAATGTTAGATAAATAGAATTAGAATTAGTGATGCATTATAGAACAACCAAAAATTTTAAAATTATAATAATAGAAAAAAATAATAAATTAAAATTGTAACATGAAGTTACACTCGTATCAGGATTAAACCTATCTTACCTATTATATGCTCCTTTCTTTTGGTCCGTTCGAGGACAAACAGTTATTTTAGAGGTGGAGGATGTGACGACCCAGAGGGTCATCATCGTAATTTTCCCTTTCCTTGTATTTCTGAGGCCTTGAAAACCTCTTATTGGGTGGCCTCGATTTGCTTGCACAGTCTGGGCGCGAAGCCAGAAAATTTTTATGTGAAAATATTTGAATTCCGTGTTAAAAACTATGAATTTTGATACCAATATTGCTATGGTTGACTTTGGTCAACGTTTTGGGTAATCAGACCCGGACCCATGATGTGACGGTCCTGGAGGGTCCGTAATTAAATTTGGGACCCGGGCGTATTCTCGGAATCGAAATCCGTGGTCCCAGGCCCGAGAAAATAATTTTTCAGTTTAATTGATTTCTGTTAATGTTTAAGGAAAATGAATTAGAAAAATGAGAAAAAAATAATGGTATCGGTCTCGTATTTTGGTTCCGACGCCTGGTACAAGTCTTAAATGAGCCTTAAGCTCTATCTGTAAAGGTTGGTTGAAAACGGACGTCGTTTGACGTGTTTCGGACTGAAAGTGGTAAGTTTGAAAATTTTGAACTTAGAAATAAATTTCATGAGTTTTGGGGGTTCATTTTGTAATTTTGATGTTGTTTCGGCGGTGGTTCGGAGTGTTTTTGGCTCTTTGGACTTGGCAGATTTTCTGCAACTGTTGCCCAGTGATTTTGTTCTACGCGATCGCCACCTTTACCACGCGATCGCACTGCTTTGAATCGTACCTCTACGCGATCGCATCGTAGATCACGCAATCGCGTAGCTTCCAGTTTCCCCTTCTCCGCGTTCGCGTACTATTCCACGCAATCGCATAGAGCACTTGACCTCCCAATGCTTTTCCTCTACGTGGTCGCATCACTCTTCACGCGATCGCGTAGCTCCCAAGTTTCCTTCACCGCGATCGTGTCCCCATTCCTGCGATCGCGAAGTTCCACGCGATCGCATAGAGCACTTGACCTCCCAATGCTTTTCCTCTACGTGGTCGCATCACTCTTCACGCGATCGCGTAGCTCCCAAGTTTCCTTCACCGCGATCGTGTCCCCATTCCTGCGATCGCGAAGGGCATTTTTGCCCAGCGATTTTAAATTAAAAATAGACCAGTGTCAGCGGGCTCTTCCCCATTTTTCACACGAGCTCTCTCTCTAAAAACCTCCATTGACGAAATTCAAGCTCAGAATTCATCACCATTCTTTGGGTAAGTGATTCCTACTTCATCTAATCATTATTTCTTCATTAAATCATTAAATTCCTAGTCCTAAAACATGAAAACAAGTAGAATTTAAGGGTTTTTGGGTTTAGTTAGGGTTTATGGGATTTTGGGTATTTCAACCTCGATTTGGGGTCAAATTTAAAATCTAATCCTATATTTGAACTCGTGGGGTTATGGGGGATTGAGTTTTGGTCTGAGCCTCGAGTTTGGACCATGTGGGCCCGATGTCGGATTTTGGTATTTTTGAAAGTAAGCTAGGAAATGCATTTCTAGGCTATGAGATTGTGTTTTTGGACTCTTATTGATAATATTGAACCAAATTGTGTTAGATATCGTTGGTTCGAGGTCGAATTCTGGAGGAAAGGCGATTGTTGAGCTTTGAGTTGCTATTTTCGGCTTCGAGGTAAGTGTTTGATATAAATTTGGCTTGAGGGAATAGGATTAGGTTGTTTATTGCTATGTGCTATGTGGAGTCGGTCTATAGGTATGGTAACGGTTACCTATGCGCCCGAGTCAAGCATGACCGTGTTGTCATTTTGTTATTAAAATTGTGAATGAAGTGAACAATTGGGATAAATTATTGTTATAAGAGCTATGAAGTGAAAGATGAGAAATAAATGAACTAAAGATGAGTTGTTGGTATTTTTCCCTTGCCGGGATTTGTTGTTAAACTGTTTCCCTTGCCGAGACTTGTTGTTAAATTGTTTCCCTTGCCGGGACTTGTTGTTGTATTGTGCTCCCTTGCCGGGATGGTTAATCTTGTTGTTTACTCTTTTTTTCATTAATTGTGATTATTGTTTAGGTGAGGAGGAGCGATAAAGCACGGTGGGTGATGCTGTGAACGTATTGATTCCCTCCACAAGATGGAATGGTATATATCGATTTCCTCCACAAGATGGAGTGGTATTTATTGATTTCCTTCACAAGATGGAGTGGTATATATTGATTTCCTCCACAAGATAGAGTGATATTTATTGATTTCCTCCACAAAATGGAGTGGTATATATTGATTTCCTCCACAAGATGGAGTGGTATTTATCGATTTCCTCCGCAAGATGGAGTAGTACTTATTGATTTCCTCCACAAGATGGAGTGGTGCTATTGATTGGGTGCAGACTAGAGTAAAAGCACGATGGGTGCAACGTGGTTTTATTGGCCTTACCTTATTGGTGTTCCTATTCCGTTTTTCCCTTATTAGTTGTTGTTTCACATGATTCTCTTATTTAAATGCTATCTATTCAATTCCATCTCTTAATTGTAGAAGTTATAATTGAACTGTTATTTCCCCCAGCATGTCCCCCTCCATTTATTGTTTGAATTCTTGTTCTTTTTCTATTGTTGTATATATATCCGTACAGGTCGTTTATGGTAGGTCCGGTTAGCTTCGTCACTACCTCGCCTAGGTTAGGCCGGACATTTACCAGCACATAGGGTCGGGTGTCTGATACTACACTTATGTGCCTTTTTGTGCACAGGTCAGGACCAAGTCTACGGACCGCAGGTTTAGAGCGGGAGTGATCCTTCAGTCCAAAGGCCCTGAGGTAGTTCTCAGGCGTTCGCTGGCCCCGAGTCTCCTTTATCTATTTCATTCAGTTTGTTTAATTGTACCGAACAGACATGTTATGTATTTTCGTTCAAACTATTGTTTTTAGTACTCTATTAGTAGTCCGTGAGCAGTGACACCAGATACTGGGTAGAGATTGGTTGTTAGTTTTCCGTATATTGATTTTCGTTACTGATATTTAACGTCTTCCGCATGTTTAATTAATTATTTTGGCATTTAACCTGTTTTAGACTTAAATTTTCTGGAAATGATTATAAGGGTTGCCTTGCCTAGCTTCGACAGTAGGCGCCATCAAGACTCCCGATGGTGGGTAAATCCAGGTCGTGACACCAAACTGTTTTTTTCTAAAACTACCTCCTACTTTTATATACCATTTTCAACTCTTACTCTTAGCTGTCTAAGGTCCTATCACCCCTAGTGTGAGCACTGCTTAGGGTCCATGAGACTACTCTGAACTCTAACATATTGGGGCTGGTTCTCGAATCCTTTGTGAATTTTGTTGAACATCTTATTTTGGTGTGAGCATTGTTGGGGATCCATGAGGCCCTTGGAAGATTTGCCACACCAGGAACCAGCTTTATTGTTATAGATGGGCTACCACTACGCTCAGAGGGGCTATGTTTGAAGGCCTAGTTCCGAGGTTGATATTAGGCATGTGAAGGCTCCCTATAGTATAATAGTTCTTTTATTGTGTAATTATTCATACCGGGATGTTATAATAATCTTTGTAAAAACAGATATTGGAGTGATTAGTAGAGATGGGAGGGATTTTATATCTTTATTAGGATCGGGTAGAAATCATGTCTTTAGGATTGTTATGATTATTTATATGCATTAGAAACTATGCCTATAGGCCTTATCTTCATATTTGTCCCAAATTTCTACTTTACATCCTACAAATCCTATTATAGGACGTTTATCAATTCTTTATCAAAATTCATGTTCATGCATATTCTGAAGTTTCAGTGTGCATTAAAAACCATTCCTATAGGATCTTTTTTTTGGAATTATCAACTTGTATAACATTCTGCTTACTTAGATATCATGTCCATAGGAAATCATGTTTGAAATCAGCATGAATACTTAGATATAATGTCCATAGGAAATCATATTTAAAATAAGTTTTGACAACATAGATATCATGCCTACATGGAATGTGTATAAAATCAGTTTCTATGCCGTGAAATAACGCTTGTAATCAGTGTCAGCACCTCGACAACATGCATCTATGGTCTAAAAGATAAAAATCTTCCTATTTAAATTAATCACCAGTTTATAATTACGTGCTGATTAACGTTTAGATACCATGTCCATAGGATTCTGCCCGATTATCACCTAGACAAGCCTGTGATAATTAAAATTGTGTTTGTTTGATTACTTATAAAAGGATCCAACTTTAGTAAGTAACAAAACTAGTAGGCAAACTGATAAGTATTCACTATCTTGCCTTAATAAAATTGCTGCATATCACTTAGATATCCTGCCTATAGGACTCTAATCGTTTTAAAACTTCTTGTTTGAATAGCGTGCATTTTTTTTGTCTATTTGTGGAGCTAAATATGAGCCCCCTTAAGTCATCTTTATGTGATTTTCCTACTTTGATTTTGTTTGTCTCTTAGTTTTGTCCTTTTAAACAACATAGCTGAGTCTAGAACCGCCTTAAATAGAGGCCCTAAGAACATTCGGGGCCAGAGGTAAGGGATGGATAGTGCACGCATGAGGTATATACTGGATGTTATTAGAACGTTTAGGTAATAATTGAAAAGGAGAGGGTAACTGGGTAGTAAAAGAAATGATGACCCGAGCGCTAATGCTATATGTAGCATCCCAATTTGGGGACGATTACCAAGTACTACATAAAAGTGATCCTATAGGCTAAAACACCTAGGACCCCTTTACTCCTTGTTTTAAAATAATTTCTATTTGTTTAAATTGCTTTATGACTAATTCACTTAAATTGAGTTTGGCTTGGACCCACCCTTGTGGACCTCGAGGGGTGCCTAACACCTTTCCCTCAAAGTAATTTCGAGCTCTTACCCAATCTCTGGTAATGTAAACTAGTATACAATTTATTTGTTCTAGGTGCCCTAACGCACCTTAATCCGTTAGGTGGCAACTCTTTAAATCTCATCCCTAATTCCCAAAAGTAAAGGAGTTATCACTAAAATATCGAAACACGGACTCCGCGAGAAAAAATGGGGCACGACAACCGATCAACAAATTATCAATGTGTGGCAATATGTACGTATTCTTGATGGTGAATTTTTTAGTTGGCAGTAATCAATGCTCATCCGTATAATTACATCATTATTCTTCACAAATAATATTGGTGTACCCCAAGGCAACATACTTGGACCGATGAATCCCTTCTCGAGCAACTCTTGGAGATGCTCCTTCAACTCTCTCAACTCTACTAGAGCCATATGATAAGATGGAATTGAAATAGGCTGGATGCCCGGTCACAAATCAATGGCTAAATAGATTTCATGATTAGGTGGCAAGCATGGTAGATTAACAAGAAATACATCAGCAAACTCCTGCACCACAGGCACCGAATTTGTCGTGGGAGTATCCATAAAAATATCACAAATAAAGGCCAGATAAGCTAGACAAACCTTCTTGACAATATGTCGAGCTAGATGAACCTCTCCACTCCAACGTAGGACACTCTGCATCACTAGTGTAACAGTCTTGGCATGGAAGCAAAAATCAAAATGGTACGGAGACAACCAGTCCATGCCTAGGATATCCTCAAAGTCAATCATATCGAGCAATAGAAAATCCGATGTGGTCTCTTACCCATAGAAAGTTACTACAGAAGACTAGTGAACCTGATCCACAACAGGATCACCCAGTGGCATGAACACATATATAGAAACACCCAAGGACACACCAAATACATCTAGATAAGGAGAAAATAGGGAAGAGACATTGAAATATATAGATCCTGGATCAAATAGTACCGAAGCATCTCTACGACTGATAGAAATAATACCTGTGATCATTCCATCAGATGAGACTACCTTTAGTCTTGCTGGGAAGTCATAGAATCTAGCTGGAGCACCACCTGACTGGCCTCCACCTTCAGGGATACCCCTGCTTACTGCCCTCCATCACTGGCCGATTGGACATGCAGTGTGGTAGATAGTGTGGTAATTATAGGCGGATAGTCCTATTTCATTGACCTTCCCTAATGTCTGGATAAAACATTCTCATATGGCCCCACTCCCCGCAGTCAAAATAATTTCTCTGAGTGGACTGCTGACTCTAGGTCTGATCCTAATAACCTGAATACCCACTGGAGGAACCTTGAGTAGCTGGTGTACGATGAATGCTCTCCAAAATAGTGTTGAAGTAGGGTTGCGGGGGAGCTTCTTGAATAGGCTGTGGTACTAAATGCAGGGGCCTGCAAGGATGACCCCTCATAAGCTAATCCCCACCCCATACAGAGCGCCACTGAATCCACCAAAATGTCTATGTCACTTATCCCTCGACATGAAATATCTTTTCTAGTTGCAGATACACTCGAACCTCCGAGCTATGTCCACAACATGGATGAATGAAGTCCCTATCTTTTCCTCTCGAGCCATATAAATTTTAATCCTAGGGCGCAAACCTATAATAAACGTCCACACTCTCGCTATATCTATAGGAAGTATGATATTTGCATGACAAGACAAGTCATAAATCTTGATTTGTGGTCGTTCACTGACATCTGACCCTAGAGGAACCACTAAAACTTACCCCGTAAATCCTCTCTCTACGAAGGTGGAATATACTTCTCCAAGAAAAGGTGTGTGAATTGATCCCAAGTCTAGGGATGTAATCATGTTGGCTTTCTCTAAAGATAAGACTACCTCCATCTAAGGGTGTTCCCCTCTGGCTGAAATGTGGTGAAGTCCATCCTATTTGACTCCACTATCCCTATATTGTGCAACATATCCCTGCAACAGTCAATGAAATCCTATGGGTAATCTTACTTCTTGCTGCTAAAGACATGAGGATGAAGCCTAGTCCATCTATGCAGCAGCTTATGCTCCTCAACGATCGTAGTTAGTGTGGTATCTCCTGTAACTACTATAACTGCTGCATTTGAACCCCGCCCACATGCAATACATCAAAGGTCTGATAAATTGCAGCAACGTGCCTGGGAGCATGAGCGTAGGGGTCTGTTCTTCCCATCTTACCTGAGATGTGGCCAAATTTCCTGGAAATAGTCCAGCATGAGTCGTAGATTCCATGAATCATAGTATACGACCCATGAACTCTTGAAATCCCGGTGCGATCATAAAATATGTAGGGGTCGACTTGGTTACAGTTACCTCATCGTGTTCCATAATAATAGGATCCTACACCGGATCCGCTAGTGGTATTACCAACTCTAAGATGCCCTCATTCTATAACAAGAGTTGTGATCCTCCCTCTGGTTATATGATGTCCTCATCCAGTATCGCAATTGCGATCTTAATAGGGGGTCACAAGCGCCGTATTTTCAATAACTGAATCATAATTACGGAGTAATACTTGAGTTGGGTAGTTTGGCATGTGCGACCATTTGGCAGCATTTGCGATGGGAACAGGCTTCGCAAATGCAAAGCTAATGCAACATTTTCGACATCCCCTTTAGGATGTCAGTGATTAAATTGTGAGTCCTTATTTGAATTTATGAACCCAGTATCACAATTGCGACATATGCACCTGAACAAAAGCGCCGGGCAGTCGGGATTTGATCTCATTTATCTCATTTTAGAATTCTAGACTCAGTATGAAGTTATTTGGAGGGAGAATTTTCATCTAAGACCATTGGGTAAGTTATTTTCATATATTCTTAATTGTACTATATGATTATACATGAGATTTAACATAAAATTCATGAGAATCTAAGAGAAATTTCGAGGATTTTTGTCTATATTTTGAAAAAGAAAAATTTGTGATTTAAGAGTCGAATTGGACTCGGATTTTGAAACAAAGCACATATATGGACTCGTGATGTTATGAGTAGTCGAGATCTATCCTTGGACTCAAATTTTGACTGGGTAGATCTGGGGTTGACTTTTGATGACTTTTTCTTAATCCATTAAAGATTAAATCTTTTTCACTCTTGGGTAGTTTCTAAAGCATATTTTGAATTATTTGAACTTTATGTGGCTAGAATTTACTTGTTTGGAGGATAATTTTAAAGGAAAAGCCGTGGTTGAGTATTGATTAAATTGAGGAAAGAGGTAGTATTGTGCCTAAATTATATGGTAAAATGACATATATACAAGGTAACTAGTTTTTATGCGCCATTGCGGGATCTAGCATGCAGGATTATGTTATTTATTTCTATGTCATCGTTATTTCATGTTATATCTTGTTATAGGCTTTAGTTGTTGCATGTTTCTACTTGACATCTATGTTTTATTTGTTAACTTATTGCCTAACTCAATAATCTGCTTACCTGCTACTTGTTCCTACTTGCCTTAATTGTATATTCTCATTGTCATATGTTTTACCTGCTTTTATTATCCTTTTATTATTTGATGTACTCTAATATGTTATTTCTCTTTCGTGATCTGTCTAACTATTCTTGTATTGATGAGTTGATAAGGTTTGGGATAACAAGGTATCGGAATAATTCCTTGTATCGATGCTTCTTAAATATTATGTACACTTCAACTCTTTTGTGTTGGTATTTTGTAAATATTAGTGTTGAGTTGTTTATGTTAATAATTTAAAATTGTTGGGATCGGGTTGTACGCTGCAACGATGTTGAAAGTAATTGATATCATGCGACCGGGTTTACACGCAACAATGTCATTGAAATGATAAGATATGAAGAGATCGATAAGGATGGAATATGATATGAGCAGATGATGATATGGTGCGATCGGGTTTCACACCACACAGATTTGATGTATTATAGTTGTTTCTAGCTACAGAGATTGTTCTTGGTATTGTGATATCAGAGTCGAGATTATATTATTTTGGAGCCCTATGATAGTTGACCTTCGAGTCCTTTATTTGAGTTAATTGTTTTTATTTCTATTCCTATTTCTGTTGTTTCATACAGATTTATTGTGAGTGTCTTAATAGAGCATCGTCGCTATTTTGTGGAGGTTACGGTCGGCACTTATGGTGTACATGGTGTCAGTTGTACTCATGCCACACTTATGCAATTCTTATGTATATATCCGTATTGGTACCAACGGCATGTAGAGGAGATCTTGCCGGACTAAATCAACATGAGACTTAGGGTAGAGCTACTGGCGTTAGCCATCGGTGAAGTCCCCCTTTCGTTCCTTCTTTACTGTTTACCTTATTTTAAGCTGATGTATTTTGTTCAGACTTTATTTGTAGGACTATAGATGCTCATGTAATTGATACTCCAGATTTCTGGAATATGTTTGGAATACACTACATGATATTTATCATATCTAATTCTGACTATCACAATTTCTTATTATTAATGCTTTGATTAAAATAGTTAAAACTATTTAAGCAATTAGCTAATGTCAGCTGGCCTAGCAAGTGGAATGTTAGGCATCATCATGGCCCCGAGGTTGGGATTCCTGATCGTGACAAGTTGGTATCAGAGAACTATATTACCTAGGTCTCACGAGTCATGATCAAGCTTAGTAAAGTATAGAGGATATCTTCTAGAGGTTATAGGGCTTTAGGAAAGTTTCACTTCTTTCTTTCTCTATCGTGTGACTTTATTCTATTACTGAAGTTTGAACTATTCTAATCTTGTTCTCTCACATATGGTGAGAACACACAACATCTACAATCAGGCAGGAGCTAGAGCCCCATGTTGCAGCCACTACCTAAGGTAGGGGCTGGGGTCGAGGTAGAGCTCAGCCTAGAACACGTGCAGCAACACTCATTGTTTACGTTCAATTCCGTTTATTTGAGTTAATTATTTTTATTTCTATTCTTGTTTCTTATTATTAATGTTTTGATTAAAATAGTTAAAACTAGTTAAGCAATTAGCTAACGTTGGTTGGCCTAGCAAGTGGAATGTTAGGCGTCATCATGGTCTCTATATTGGGATTCCCAATCGTGAAAATTTGGTATTAGAGCACTAGGTTGCATAGGTCTCACTAGTCATGAGAAAGTTTAGTGGAGTGTGGAGAATTGTATGGAGATATCTGTCATTATCTTCTAGAGGTTATAGGGCTTTAGGAAAGTTTCACTTCTTTCTTTCTCTATCATGGGACTTTTTCTGTTACTGAAGGTTGAACCATTATGTTCTTATTTTGTTGTAGATGGCGAGAACACACAACACCTATAATCGGGTAGGAGCCAGAGCCCCATGTTGCAACTACTACTT
Source organism: Nicotiana benthamiana (assembly GCA_034376525.1). NCBI lineage: Eukaryota > Viridiplantae > Streptophyta > Magnoliopsida > Solanales > Solanaceae > Nicotiana > Nicotiana benthamiana. Next base: position 40,034,217 of record CM067339.1, on the reverse strand, counting down.
AGGGTAGGGTCCAGGGCCGAGGCAGAGCTCAGCCTAGAGCACGTGCAATAACACAGGTTGTAAAGCCTCATATTGAGCACAAGGAGGAGATCCCTATTCAGGCCACACTAGTCAGACCTACCCAAGTGCCAGAGGGGGTTCATTAATACTCCCATACTTTAGGAAGCGCTAGGTAATTTGGTGGGACTTATGGAGAGTATGGCCCAGCCCGGAGCATAACCCATGGAACCAGCTATCTCTTAAGTTGGGTTTGAGCGCAGACTCCATCCACTCACACCCTAGAGCAAATGGCTCCCTTGTACCAGACTTTGGTGGTTCCACTAGTTGGGGTAGTCCAGCCCATTATTGGTACACAGCCCGAGGTAAGGCATATGATGTCTTCTAAGGGATTGATGAGATTGGATAAGTTGACAAAGATCTTTCCTATTCATTTGAGGGCCACATGATTATTTGGAATGTTGCCACGAGGAGTTGTGCAACATGGGTATTGTGGAATCCAATGGAGTCAACATTACACTATTCTAGATGACTAGATCTGCCAAGAGGTGGTGGCAGGAATATGAGCGGAGTAGACCAGTAGGTTCACCACTACTCACTTGGGATCATTTTTCATAGCTACCTCTATATAAGTGTATACCTTTTACCCTTAAAGAGGAGTACAGAAGGCAGTTTGAACACCTCCGGTAGGGTAGTATTATTGTAACATAGTGCGAGACCAGATTTTGTGGGCCTAACCTGCCGTGAAGCTATCTTGATTCCTACTGATAAAGAGGGGTAAAAAGATTCATTGATGGGATTACTTTTAGTACTAGTATATAGATATCCAAGGAGATAGGAGATGATATTTTTTCCAGAAGGCCATAGATATTGCTATATGGATCGACATGATTCGTGCTCATGATAAAGATGCAGTATTTAAGAAGAGGCCACATCATTTTGGTGGTTTCAGTGGTTCCTCATCTGTAGGCTGAGTTTCATTTGGTAGAGGCCACACTTGCAGGATAGTTCAGTCATAAATTCTAGTAGCACACGATGCTTTCGGCAGTCATAGTTCATATGGATCTCGTTTTGAGCACCTAGCCCATATTGCACCCCCAATTCAGAGCTATCACAATGGTTATCCATCCTGTTTGATCCAATCTCAACTTCAGTAGCCACAACAGCTGAGAGAGTGCATCGAATATTTTTGACACATGTAAAAGTGATGGAAAACAAAGAATATCTTGTACATACCCGCCAAGTTTATCAACTTTTTGGAAAATGATAAAAAGAAGGATACCCCTATTGTTACTCCAAAAAACACTCCCTAATGAACTGGGCAATCAGTGGATTTCTACCAATAAAGAAAAAAGTAATAATCTGAATAAGGAATTTTTAAATCTCTTTATCAATTGGCTTCATGTTCCACTGCTTCCCACTCTGTCTTCTACTAATAAGATAAGAGTCTCCTCCAACCGCTACCTCCTCCCGACATGAAGGAATGCCCAATAATCCTTCGGGGGCGGGTATGTCCTTTAAGTTCTGGTCTGGGGAAGGCCGATCAAAGACAGGACTCCTATACTGCCCCCTTTAGGACGGATTCGCAAATGTGTGTTCTCGGGTTATGGATTTAACGTAGTCTAAATAGATTCGGCAAGAGATTGCACCGCATAAGACTCTCTCGACCTCTTTTTCACATATTTAAATTCCAGGACATTCATGAATCTACTCGAGCTCTTTGGCAAATTAAGATCCCTACCCACCTTTCATGTAAAAATAAAAAGGCGGCTCGCCAATGTCAATCTTATGGTTCGAAGGGCAAGTGCAGGGGGAGCCGGTTCCGCCTCCGGCTGAGGATGGAAATTTCAATTGATACGCGGTACCAAACCCAATGTTTCTTTCGTCAGATCAACTGCTCCTTTTCTCACGTCCTTTCTTAAGAGATGGAGCAATCGTCACTCGACAGCTCAAAGCTGACCGGTACAACTGCACCCCTTGGCCTAGGGCATACATTCAGATCTGGAGGCATACCTAATAACGATATTGGAGGTACGAGTTGTATTAGGAGGTACTATTCCAGAGTTGAGATTAGTATGGCTTGACAGGGTTCTCATTCAATGATTTCGGCACCGGCTACCCCATCACCTACACAGCCAGTTAGAGGCTAGGGTCACGTAGCAAGAGGTGGTGGTAAGGCTGTTAGAGATAAAGCCTAACCTATGAGAGGTCTTTCGAGATGAGGAGGTCAGAATGGTGGAGCCCAGCCTTATTTCTATGAAGTTCTAGATAGACCCTAGGCAGAGTCATCTGATGTCATTATCATATGTATTGTTATGAGTTGCCATAAAGATGCCTCAGCTTTATTTGATTCTAGCTCTACTTATTCATACGTGGCATCTTATTTTGCTTCATATCTAGTTATGTGCCCATGCCTACGAGAGATTCTATTATGGAAGATCGTGTTTATCCCTCGTGTGTGGTTTCTATCGAGGGTTTAGAGACTAGGGTAAACCTTCTACTTCTTGATTTGGTGGACTTTGATGTTATATTGGTATGGATTGAGTGTCACCTTATCATGATGTTTTGGACTGTTACGTCAAGATTGTGATGTTAACCATACCAGGTTGCCTCTATTAGAGTGGAAGGGGATTCCTTGCCATTATACTAGAAGAGTTATTTCTTATATTAAGGCTCGACGTATGATCGAGAAGGGGTGTTTGGCATATTTGGTCCATATCCTCGATCCTAGTGCGAAGCTTCCTTCTATGGATTCAATACCGGTTGTTCGCGAGTTACTAGAAGTGTTTTCTACAAATTTGTCGGGAATGCAATCCGCTATAGATATCAGCTTCTGGATTGACTTGTTTTTGGCACTCAGCCTATTTCTACTGCACCATATCGTATGGATTCAATTAAGTTGAAGGAAGTGAATGAGTAGTTACAAATTTTTCTTGGTAAAGGATTTATTAGAGCGAGTGTCTTGCCTTGGGTGCACCAGTGTTGTTCGTGAAGATGGAGTTTGGAATGACAAAGATCTGTATAGATTATCGCCAGTTGACCAAGGTCACTATCAAGAACATGTATCCTTTTCCAAGGATTGATGACTTAGTTGATCACCTTCAGGGTGCCAAGGTTTTTTTTTAAGATTGACTTGAGATCTGGCTATTATCAGTTGAAGATTAGGGCATCGGATGTCCCCAAGATAAATTTTAGAACTTAATATGGTCACTCTGAGTTCTTGCTGATGTCACTTGGTTTGACCAATTCCCTAGCAACATTTATGGATTTGATGAACCAGGTGTTCAAGCCGTATTTGAATTCTTTTATAATTGTCTTCATTGATTATGGTGTTATGCGACTTCAAGGCCTGATTTATATTCATATTGTTGATGGGTTGAGAGAGTTGACCCTTGATAAGGCTCATATTTTGTGCTATTAAATTCGCCAAGGTGTCACAAAGATGTATCGTGACTTGAAACAACACCATTGGTGAAGAAGACTGAAGAAAGATATTGTTGCTTATGTATCTTGGTGTTTGAATAGTCAATGGTGATGTATGAACAAAAGAAACTGGGTGGATTGACTCAGAGATTGGAGATACCAGAGTGGAAGTAGGAGTTCATCACTATGGATTTTGTGGTAGACTTGCCACGGACCTTGAAGAAATATGACACAGTCTAGGTTATTGTGGATCGGTTGACCAAGTGCGCACACTTCACTCCGATTTCAACCTATTATTTAGTAGAGCATTTTGCTAGGGTTTACATTAAGGATATTATCCGGATGCACAGTGCGCCTATTTCCATTATTTCTGTATAAGGCACGCAATTCACATCACATTTTTAGAGATCCTTGCAGCGTGAGATGGGTATGTGGGTTGATCTGAGCACAATGTTTCATCGTCAAACAAATAAACAGCTTGTGTGCACCATTCAAATCTTGGAGGACATGTTACGTGCTTGTATTATGGATTTCAGAGGTTCTTGGGACTCATTCTTACCCCTTGTAGAGTTCGCCTACAACAACAGTTACCAGTCAAGTATTCAGATACCGTTGATACCCTTTATGAGGGAAGCCTTCAAGAATACCCAATCATTTTATTTTAGCAGTAAGCCTCTCCGAAAAACATCTAAATAAGATTTTTGATGACTTTGAGTAGTTTTCAACTGTTCCATTATGATCCTAACCTTCTCCATGGGCTGATGGACGAGGTCTGGCCCTATCAACTTAGCTTCTCTAATATCGAACCACCCAATGGGAGATCCACATCTTCTACCATATAATGCCTTAAATGGGGCAATCTGAATACTAGCGTGGAAGCTGTTGTTATAAGAAAAATCTATGAGCTGAAAATGATCATCCCGGCTACATTGAAATCAATAACACGAGCATGCAACATGTCCTCAAGTGTCTGCATAGTCCACTCTGCTTGAAATTTTTTCCAAAAGTTAGTTGTGAACTAAGACCCTCGATTGAAAATGATGGAAATTGGAGTGCCATGAAGCTTGACTATTTCCTTGTTATACAACTGAGCATACTGTTCCACTATGTCGGTATATTTGACTGGCAAAGAAATGTGTTGATTTCATGAGTCAGTCCACAATAACCCAAATTGAGTCAAACTTGCACAATGTGCGCGATAACTCTACCACAAAATCCATATTAATCTTCTCCCATTTCCACATTGGAATTTCTATGATTTGTGCTAACCCACTAGGACGTTGATGTTCCGACTTCACTTGCTGACAATTCGGGCACCTTGACTCAAAATCCGCCACATTCCTTTTCATGTCATTCCACCAATAGACCTCCTTGAGATCATGGTACATTTCCTTAGAACCTGGGTGCATGGAATACCTGCAAGTATGAGCTTCTTCCATGATTTTTTCCCGAGACCATCAATATTTGGAACACATCGCCGCCCTTGGTACCGTAGTGTACCACCACCCATGCCAGGAGAAAATTTTGTAGTCTTATGATTTTGAATCCCTTCCTTCAACTGTACCAACAATGGATAATTGTATTCCTTCTCCTCGATCTCCGCCACAAGTGTTGATTTAGCCCTATTCTGCACAATCACCAATCTATCATTAGAGTCCACAAGACGAAATCCCATACTATCCAACTCGTGAACCTACTTGGCCAACGACCTTTGATATGCCTCCTAGTGAGCCAAAATTTTCATAGATTTTTGGCTAAGATTATGCGCCACAACATTGGCTCTTCCCAGGTGATATAGAATATCGACGTCGTAGTCTTTGAGCAACTAAAGCCATCTTCTCTACCTCAAATTCAATTCTTTCTGTTTGAAAATATATTGAAGGATCTTGTGGTCCATAGATATATCCACATAGACCCCATACTAGTAATGATTCCAAATCTTCAATGCAAAAACCACCGCCACAAGTTCAACGCCATGTGTTGGATATTTCTTTATATGATTCTTGAGTTATCTAGACGCATAATATACCATGAACCCATTCTCTGGTAGAGTAAACAATGGCGTAGTAGTTAATCTTGATTTCAGCTCCTGGAAGCTCCTTTCACAAGAATCAGACCATTGGAACTTAATCGCTTTCTATGACAATTTAGTTAACGAAGAGGCAAGAGTAGAGAACCCCTCCACAAACTTGCTGTAATACCCAGCTAAGCCCAAGAAACTACGAATCTCCGTTGGAGTTGTAGGTCTAGGCCAATTCTTCACAGCCGCAATCTTTTGAGGATCAACTTTTATTCCTTCCTGGAGACGATGTGACCTAAAAATGTAACAGATTCAAGCCAAAATTCACATCTCAAGAATTTCGCATACAATTGGTGCTGATGAAGAGTCTGCAGAACTGCTCTGAGATGATCGGCATGGTCCTCTTGGCTTCACGAATATACAAGAATAGTTGTCAATAAAAACTATCATAAAGGAGTCAAGAAAAGGCTTGAAGAGCCGATTCATAAGATCCATATAAGTTTTGGCGGCATTTGTTAGCCCAAAATACATTATAGAAATTCAAAGTGCCCATATCGGGTCCTGAAATATATTTTCAGAATATCCTGCTCCCTTATCTTCAATTGGTGATACCCCGCTCGTAAATCAATTTTGGAGAAAAACTTTGCACCTTGTAATTAATCAAACAATCATCTATCCTTGGTAAGGGGTACCTATTTTGTATTGTGACTTTGTTGAGTTGCCGGTAATCAATACAGACAACGATCCATCTTTCTTTCTTACAAAGAGAACCGGTGTGCCCCAAGGCAACATACTTGATCGGATGAAGCCCTTTCCAACAATCCTTCAATTGTTCTTTTAGCTCCTTCAACTTCTGGTGCTATTTTTTAAGGGAATAGATATAGGCTGCGTGCCTAGCATCACATCGATCCCAAAATCAATCTCTATCTCTGGTGGGAATCCAGGGTGCTTATCTGGAAAGACATCCGGGAATTCATTCACAACTGGCACTGACTCAAGTATAGGTGCCTCAGACTGGTATTCTTGACCCGGAGCAAATGATATATACACCTATTATTAATCATCTTCGCAGCCTTAAGGAAAGAAATAAGCCTTCCTTTTGGCATCGCATTATCCCCCTTCCATTCCACAACTGGTTTGTTTAGAAATTCAACTCATAGTTCTAGTTCCGCAATCGAGCTTGGCGAAATATGAGTAAAACCAATCTATCCCACAATTACATCAAAGTCGGCCATCCCAAATTCAATGAGATCGGCCATGGTATCCCGACAACGTACGTAGTCAACACAATTTCTATAAATCCATGCGACCGTAATAGACTCACCAATCAGATTAGATACGAAAAATGACTCATGAAGATGTTTTGATTTATCCTAAATTCTATAGAAATATAAGGAGTAACATAAGACAAAGTGAAACCGGTTCTTACCCCTTGAAGAGTTTGCCTATGACAATAATTACCACTAGAATATTTAGATGTTGCCATATAAGGTCTTTTATGGGAGGCGATGTCGATCATTGATTGGCTGGTTAGATCTTAGAGAGGCTAAGTTGTTTGGCACTGATTTAGACTTTGATGCTATAGAGAAGGTTAAGGTGATTGAGGAATGACTTCGTACAGCTAAGTCTAGCTAGAAGAGTTATACAGCTCGGAAGGTTCAGGATGTAGCATATATGGTTAGTGAGAAGGTTCCTCTTTGAGCGTTGCCTATGAAGGGCGTGATGCGATATGGGAAGAAGGGAAAGTTGAGCTCAAGGTTTATTTGGCCATTTTAGATCTTAGAGAGAGTTGGAAAGGTTGCCTATAGGCTTGCATTGCCTCCTTGCCTATTAGGATTACATCTGTTATTCCATGTTTCCATGCTTCAGAAGTATCATTTGGATAGCTCTCATGTTCTAGACTTCAGTACGATTCAATTTGATAAAATTTTGTCCTATGAGGAGGAGGAGCCCTTGGCTATTCTAGCCCGACATGTTCAAAATTTGAGATCTAAGAGTTTTCCTTCTGTAAATGTGAAATTAAGAGGTTAGCCAACCGAGACAGCTATGTGGGAGTCTGAGTCCGATATGCAGAGTGGTAACCCATTCCATATTACCACTGCATGTACTTTTCTGTGTCGGTTCGATGACAAATGCTTCATTTAGAGGTGAAGAATATGACGATCCAATAGGTTATTTTGAGTACTAGCCCTTATTTTCATTTTTCGAGATATCTAGTAGCTTTATTTGATGTTTCTTAATTTGTGTGCAAAGTCCGTATTATTTCCGAAAGGCTTTTACATAAGAAGTTGAGGAAAATGCGATTTTGACTTTAAAAATAACTTGAGTTGACTATGATCAATATTTTAAGTATGCGGCCCCGGATCGATGTTTTCACAATTAGGTAGGTTCGTACTATGATTTTGGACTTGGGCATATGCCCAGAATTAAAATCGGAGGTCCTTAGTTTAATTTGACTTGTTTTGTCAAAATTTAGCAATTTAAATATTTGGAAATATTCTATGTTTGACCATATGTTGGCTTTATAGCTATCAGTTTCAAAATTTTATTTTGGGGCTTGGAATATATTCGTTTTTTTTATTTGACATATCTGCAAAATTTGGTACAATTCGGAGTTTGCTTGACAGCGTTGAGACGTTTGGTTGTGATTTTAGAGGTTCTTGATTTTTCTTTTGAATTTCATGCGTTTTGACACCTATTCGTAGTTCTAGATTTTATTCCAGAGTTTTGATCATGCAAAAGAGTTCATGTGATATTTTTAGACTTGTACGGATGTTTAGTTTGGAGCCCCGAGGCTCGGGTGAGTTTCTAACGTATTTCAGAATAGGTTTTTGTTGGATCAGGTTTACTAATGTACTGATGCCTTAGGTGTCACAATTACGAACACCAACATCACAATTGCAATCTTAGGAGGGGGTCTCAGATGTCGCATTTACGATACCTAGATCATAATTGCAAAGTAGTACTTGAGCTGGGTAGTTTTGCATTTGCGACCATTTGGCCGCATTTGAGATGAGAACAAGCTTCGCGAATGCGAAGCCAATGTAGCATTTCAGACTTCCCTTTTAAACTGCCAGGGCTGAAATTGCTAGTCCTTCTTTGCAATTGTGAGGGTTCGTAATTTTGAGCCTAGTGTCACAATTCCAACATCTGTACCTTACGAAAAGGGCTGGAAGTTGGGATCTGATCTCATTTCTTTAATTTTAGAATCCTAGACTTGATATGAGGCGATTTGGATAGAGGAATTTTATCAAAAAATCATTGGGTAAGTTATTTTGATCTATTTTCAATTATACTACATGATTATGGATTTAACATGAAATTCACTCGTGGGTAGTTTCTACAGCTTATTTTAAATTATTTGAACTATATTTTACTAGATTTGACTAGTTTAGAGGCTAATTCTAAAACAAATATCGTGGTTGAGCTTTGATTAGATTGAATAAAGAGTTAAGTGTTGTGTCTATTTATCGCTTCCAACTTGACCTTACACAATGGTAGGAAGAGCAAGTGCTACAGCTTTTACCCGAATAATTGTATCGGGGTCGTTTTTTTCCATATAGAGCTTAGAGTGGAGTTGCGTATCTGTGTAGACTAGGAATGCATTTGTGCTTCTAATTGCACTCCTAATATTTTTGGGTCTTCTTTTATCAACTACTACTATCAACTAGGGATTAAGACTCATTTATGCTAAAGGGATATTTTCTAAGTTGTAATTAATATAGAGAAAGACACTAGGGTCGTGGCATCACCTAGGTGATTAACTAACAGATAGAAACTACTACTAATAGATTGATATATTTGGGATCAATGTTATAACCGTTGCACAATTGCACACACTCTCATACCTCTCGGTAGAGAGAGAGAGATTTTGCCCAATTGACTCTCTCGAGACCAATTGGGTAGGCCAATTAGACCAAGAAACTAGGGTTCAAGTAAGATAACTACTCTAAAGAGATTTAACCCATTAATTGGGACTACCATTTCTCATGGGTCCATCCCAGTTCCTTGTCGGGTCAATTTTGGGGTCATAGACTCTCTTTCTCAAGAAGAGTCAAAACCCACTAAGCTAGAACCAATGTTTGTGACCACCAATCCTTAATTAGAGCATAAAATTAACCCAAATAATAAACTCCAAATATCAATCTATTATTAAAAAAAACACCCATCAATTACCCACACTAGGGGTTAGCCACAACCCTAGCTAATGGGTTTAGCTAGCTATGATTAAAGAAGAAACAAAATAAATATATGAAGAACTAAGCATATTAATTAATTGCTAAAGTTAAACTACAAGAATCTTGAGTTTGATCTTTGACACTTGAGCAGGTTTCACTCCGTTTTGAGCCGATCTTTGATATTTTTTCACTTTGTCGCTCAGACCTGCAATCAAGCACAATGGTTAGCATTTCGGGACTATTTTATAGAAAATTATACTCAAAGCATAGGCAAACATGGGCATAAAACATGTTAAAAATCCTACTTTTCAACTCCCCCAAACTTAACCTTTGCTTGTCCTCAAGCAAACAAAATAAGATCCACCCCTCAAAGGAAACGTCCAAGTAATTCCAGTTTATCCTAAAGTAACCTCAACAAATATCAATTGAGACTAATAATTGCCCTCAATACGAATGCATCAGTAACACGTTTAAACTTTGAAAACTTGTGGATCAAGTGTGACACAAGAGCATCAAGAGTTGGCACATTTTATCAAGGAACTTCACTCAATTACTTTGGTCATTGTGGAACCCAAACTCACACATCCTCAACTCTTCCTAAGCGAACCCCACCTTTTAGAGTATTGACACACAAACCGAGGTTGATGGATTTTCACTCATATCTCTCAAGAAAAAGGTCACGAGTCCGGCTCTAAGTACCATATGCTTGCCCCTTATGTAAGTATCCACTAAGGTAGGCTTCCTCCAACTCAAAATGATATAGGGCTTTTGTGGAGTCATTGTGAAGGCGTTTGGGTAAGGGTAGGACATGTTTTTGTTCAAGTGTGTTCAATCTTCCCTTAAGCACTTCTTTTGGTTTATTTTGTAACACTTTCATGACTCATTTGAGTATTTAACTTCTTTTCAAGGGGTTAGAGAGATACATTTTCAGTGTTTCTTATGCAATTCAAAACCTTTATCCTTTTGTCTACTTTTCCCACACCTTTTTCACTTTTGTTGCCTTTGAATCCCCTTTTTTGTCCTTATTCACATTGATCTTTATATTTGTCTTTTTCTCATTTTCATTGCCTTCATTTTCTTTTGCTTTTGTACCTTTTTACCACATTGTTTCCTTACTTGTCTCCTCCCCAAACTTAGACATTTTCTATTACTCAAGGGGAAGATTTGGGTGCCAAGAGAGGGTATCATTAAGAACGCGTATAGGCTTGTAGCTTTGGTTCTTGAAAGAAGAAGGTTCAAGGCTCAAAAGGGTTAACTAGGGATCATTTCATTGGTAGGTCATGGAATTGTTCAATCTTAGCATTTTGGATCAAATAGAGCCTATAATCACTTCTCAAGTCAAATTTCACCTAGGATTTTGCCTCAACAAACATTCAGGGCAAGTTCTAGACCATCGACTCGGGACATGGACTCACAATTTGAATTCTCACCACACACACTCAAGGATTGTTAAATACATTGAGTCGAGGGCCCACAACAACGTTAGTTATGATTCAAGCGCACAATAGTCCAACACGACCACATGATGATTGTTTGGTCAACACAAGAGTCTCAAGGCCATGACTTTCACCATCCTAAACACAATATTTTGTCTTTGACCATGGGATCAATGGCAAATATGTTAGGCCCAAGTGATGCTTTTCTTGAGGTACCCTTACCTACTAAATAACAAATTCAAAAGAAAAAGAAATAAAAAATGGACTCAAACTATTAAGAAGGTTATCATGCCACCTATCATTGGGAAGAGCCACCTGGTTCGCACAACACTCTACCTTTGGAAAGAATCGTGGCATTAAGAAAACAAAGGGCTTATCGAAAATTCCAAAACCAAAACAAAAGGATACGAGCCTATCTACAAAACTAAAAACAAAAAATTTTAACGAAAATAAAAAAATGATGAATATGTACAATAGCAGAGTAGAATATACAACGGGGGATGGATATATACATGTAGTAAAAAAAGTAGCCAAAATTATATACAGACCACTATCAAATCTAAAAAAATAAATTGAGTATCAACTATATATACAATCATCCAAATGTCAAATATAACAGTAGGGCGCACCCCCATGAATAAGAGCTGGCATTGTCCCCAATGCCAACTACCAAAATAAGCATAGAATCAGAAAAAGGATATAGAGGGCTCCCTAGACCTGGTCCGTCTGCAACGGATCCTCAGTGGTCCCGTAGTCATCTATATGAGAGGGAACCTCAGACTGGTTCCTGGCCTGCTGCTGCTCCGCTGCTGAGACATGGTACTGCTGCTGGACCAACAAAATATTGGGTACAACACCGGAGGGAGTCTCCTGAATCTCTGCCAGCTCAATCACTAATCGCTAAGTGGTGGGCAGCTTCCTCTTCTTCCTCGGGGGCATTGGTGCCTGCTCCTGCTGTGGCTCTGGAACTGCTGCTGCTGCTGGAAGTGGTGACTCATCAAATAACAACTCTAAAGGCAGCTGATATGCTAGTACCTTGTCCACGTATGCTCTAAGAACCTTCACTGTCTCTTTCGATGGCCTAGACTTTCTTATCTTCTTATGCTCTTTGGCAAGCTCTTTTAGAGCCTTGCCCTATGCATCAACTGCCTTAGTCAAGGCATCCCGAGTCGCTATTATTTTCTCCTGGTTGGCCAGGAGCATCATCAATGTTTTTGCTCAATGGATTGCGGAATCTGGACAGTGGTTGTGGCAGACTGGGCCGCAACTAAATTGGCCAGCGTGGACAACTTGGATGTCAAGACTGACATCTAGTTATTCAAACTGTCCAAGGTCTTTACTAACTGTTGGGCTATCATAGGGTTGGATCTGGAAGTGGGGATTGTTGGACCAGTTGAAGAACTGGGACCCACAGAGGAGGAGGCTGCATCATGGACAGTGGTAGCAGCTAGGAGGGCTGGCTCAACAGAGGCCTCTACCACTTCTGGCTCCTCAGACTGGCTAGTCGGGGCAGAGGTGGATGGTTTGCTTTTCTTGTCCCCTTTTGGGTTTTCTGGCCCCTGAACACTGAACCACGAGAACAGGGACACCGGTCAAACTTTGACATCAAAGGGATTTTCTTCACTTTGGCATCCTCGAAGTACATGGTGAGAGTGTTTGGGTAAGGATTGTTCCGATCAGAGTCAATCCCAATCGACTTGATCACCTTGTAAATCACATTCCGCACATTGATGGGGAAACCCGCAATAATAGACGCAATCAATACAGCTCGGGGGGAGAGGAATAGGATAGTCATGTGACGTGAATTCAAGTCTGTTGCATACGAATGTCAACAACCCTATCACTTCAAAGTTCAGGTTCTTTCTCAAAATTTGGTCTCCACTTGTATCCAATACAGAATAGTACCCGGATGAGCCAAATACTCCGCCAACCATGGGCGAACTTCCTCCTTCAACTCCAATTCTCTCTGTACTAGGAGTCGTCCTCATCATTAAAACCCAAATATTCATTCAGTGCTTGTCCAGAAAACACGATGTTCTTGTCTTGCACATTAGCTGCAATTGAGCCCTTTTTGGTATGGGCCACATTGAAATAGAATTATTTAACCATGTGCTCATTGGCATCCTCAACCTCATCTCGAAAGAAATCCCACCCGACTCTGGTATGGAACTGGTCGTGAACTTTGGGGAGTATAGGCAATTAAGTCCCGGGTGACTATTCTTCTCTCTACAATCACCTTCTTTTTGGGCCATATCTCTTGACATTTATGAAAAGCCACTTGTCTCACAAACCAATCCTACCACACTTCAGCCTTTCTTGTTCTTTCGATGCCACCAACACCCGGCATACCACTGTCCGGGACCTCGTCATCACTGTTGGTTCCTCTTGATGCACTCTCCCCAGATTCTAACGTTGTGGGGGAGGTAGATTGTTTGTCGCTACCTGCTTCTGAGCCATCAGACGAATCAGGTTGTGTAGTAGGTGGAGCTTGGGCTGCGACTGAGGGGGCTTCCCCCGAATCTACTGAGAGGCCCTAAGAGGGGACATACTCACTCCATGAGTGTTCTTTGTCGCTTACAACCTGCTTCCTTCTCTTTAGTTTTAGTTGTGGAGTGAGTTTTGCCTGTTTAGATTTCTATCACCAGGAGGGGTCACCTCGCTCGAGTTGTTTGGAACCTCATCCTATTTGCTGTACCATTTTATGCAAGTAAAAACGTCTAACTTTGTTTGTTTAGGCAATTGCAGAGAATTATTTGATAAAAAAATAGCAGCTGAACATCATATGAATAATTGCATAAGCATGCCTCAGACAGGCCATTGCGGACCGCATGAGCTATGTCGCAGTTGTATGGGGGGTATCGCGGGGCACATTAGATGCTTAACCAAAAGTATCCCTCTCTAAATCCGACCCACGCGGTCCGCGTGAAGAAGGGATGCGCCCGCGTGAGGTCCAGCGCGGATCGCATAAACAGGGACGCGACCGCGCTAGAAACTTTTTACCTTTCAAAGCTAGGGCCATTGCGGGCCACGTGAACAAAGGACGCGGCGGCTTCAAGGCCATGCAGTCCGCGTAAACAAGACCGCAACCGCGCAGTGTTAACATCCAGGGAACAATTAGTGTTTTACATATTTGCTTATTTCGTTCAAGTTCTTTCATCCTACATTGTCCCTACTCAATTGCCCATCATTAACAATCATGCCTAGCATTTTAAAAGCAACAAATAACTAATGTAAACAATAAACTAAGAAGAAAAATGAAAACTAAGAATCTATTACTAAAGGGACATGAATAAAATTAAAATTAACACTTAAGTAATGATCAATGTGAGAAAATGTTACCAGGAGTACGAAGATTTAGATATTAATGCAAGCACAAATTCACGTCTCAGATGAACAGTGTATTTTAGGGCTCAGGAGATCGATTTTCCAGAAAGTTCTAACTGAAGCCCTAATGCCCTATTTTTAGAAAAGAAAATGGGACCCGTCACTTACCCTCTAGCGCGGCTGCATAAACTTGACCACGGGCGGCGCTGGGTCTTACCAAATGACTACTACTGACAGAAGGTCACGCGGGCCGCACAATCATGGACATGTCCACATGAAACCAACGCGGACTGCTCAAATAGGAACGTGGCCGCGTGGTTCAATTTCAGAGACTGTTCACTTTCAGGCTTAGCCGGTGCGGACCGCACAAATAGCTATGCGGCTGCACTGGCTATCTTCAGAGACTAGGCATTTTTTGCACTTTTTTTTGCACTAGTTCAATACGAGTCCTGCAACATCTCAGAAACAATTAGCTCAAAAATCCTAATCACAATAGAAATCAAAGAGAAAGAAAATGACAAGGGTTGCTCCCAAGAAGCACCTGATTTAACGTCGCGGCACGACGTATGTTACCATTACATTGCTTCAAATCAAGAAATGCCACCATGTGGCTCTCATCAAATTCTCCAAGAAGCGATAAAATGCATGTCCAGTAAGTTTGTTAATCATCCGATCAATGAACTGCAAGGGATAATAATCACTGTATGGCACTTTGTTCAGTTTACCATGGTTCATGCAAAACTGCCAACCTGTGTCGGGTCTTGTGGGACAAACCGCATTATGAAAAGTAGGCATCATTCCATGCTCCGCAATAGGTGGTCTACCTTGAAGCTCCAAAATAGGTGCTGCTGCATCTCCCCAGATAGCATCAGGCTCAAAAATTGGGAGGCACATATGCAGCTTAATTTGTTTTATCTCCAACACCAGAGGAACCTCATTTGCAGGCTTTTGTAGAGGAGTTCCCATTGATCAAGGTCCAATGACAATTTACTTGGTTCACACAATTCCATGGCATGCAAAGCATCTATGCACATCACTCTACTTGAATCATCATTCATTTAACGATCAAGAGCTGCGGGCACAAGTGGATCTTCAACATTAATCACAGTACTTGTCTCATCTATTATCACATCAGTGACAATGTCAACAAAGGAGCACACCTCAGTGCTATTACGTTGCTTCATGGACGTGCACACCAGGAAAACCACATTCTCATCACCCACATGGAATGTCAACTCTCCAGCCTCGACATCGACCAAATCCTTCCCTGTAGCTAGGAATGGTCTTTCAAGAATAATCGGGACTTCAAAGTCCACCTCACAATCTAATATAACAAAATCAGCCGGCAAGATGAATTTATCCACACGAACAAGGACATCATCAATTATACCCAAGGGTCTCTTCATCGACCGGTCGTCCATTTGAAGTCTCATTGAGGTTGCTCAAGGTTTCCCAATTCCCTAGGTCTTAAAGACTGAATATGGCATCAAGTTTATCCTCGCTCCTATGTCACAAAGAGCTTTGGCAAAATCCACACTTCCGATAGTACACGAGATAATGAAAGCTCCCATATCCTCGAGTTTTGGGGCCATAGAATGCACGATTGAACTCACTTGATGTGTCATTGGTATCGTTTCACAATCTATTGACCTCTTTTCGTAACCAATTCCTTCATAAATTTTGCATATCCTGACATTTGCTCAAGTGCCTTAACCAACGACACTTTGATGGTAAGAATCTTCATCATATCTATGAACTTCTTGAACTGATGGTCGCTCTTGTGCTTTGCTAACTGTTGAGGGTATGGCGTAGGGGGCCTAGGCAAAGGTGCCTTGGCTTTGGGCACCACCAGCTCGAGAATATCAATCACGTGTTCCCTGTTGATACCTAATTTTTTTCTATGTATTTTTGTACCCAAAATACTTCCAAAATAGAATATATGTGCATATATAACACACCCCAATGGTATTTTTAATGAATTTTAAGCCAATTTATTGCCTATTTTATACAACAAAATCCAATAATCATATAGTTTTGGTATTTTTAATGATTTTAATCCAATTTATTCCCTATTTTATACAACGAAATACTATATATTTTTGTACCCAAAATACTTTCAAATTAGAATATAGGTGCATATATAAGCACACCCAATAGTTTTGGTATTTTTAATAATTTTTAAACCAATTTATTGCCTATTTTATACAACAAAATCCAATAATTATTCCTAAAAATTACCATTTTTGGTGAATAACTTATTTTATCCTCATATATTCACTAAAATATAATTAAGGTAATTTTTTGATATTTTTACAAATTCACTTGTCATTTTTAAAAGCTAAATTGCATATATTCACAATAATAGCCTATCTTGTAATTTATAGCATTTTATAATAATAAAATTAATCCCAGTATTTTTAATTAAATATTTATATAATATATTTTTATCCAATACTCTTAATTCTCTTTTAAAATTGTTGTTACTATTTTGTAAAAAACTAAAGGGGAAAATTGGCTATTTATGACTTAGCCTCAATTACATTTCAATTATAGCGAAATTGGCACCTATTCAACCCAACTCAGCCCCAAAATTGATCCCAAATCACCTAACCCAATTTTATCCAAACCCGACCCACAACCCAACTCAACCGACCAACCCGGATCCCCGCCTAATCCCTTTAATCCTAGAAGTTGATCGTTTAGATCAATGGCCACTATACGCCCTTACCTTTTTAATTCCAAACGACCTCTTGCCCTACCCCATTACTCACCAAATGCCGCCCTTGAATTCCTCTTCTCTCTCAACTCTCTCTGAAGCCCTGATAAACCCTAGCAGCCACCTTCTAATCCCACCCTAATCCATGGCCTCCCATGGACATCAGATATGTGTAATGGCTTCCTGTGGCTCCTGGGTGTTTGCTTATGTGGTTTCATAGCCAAACATCGAAGGAATCTATCCATTCTTTGCCTGACTTCCATTCATGGCCTTTCTCCGGTCATCCCTGACTTTTCTCCGGTCAGCCGTGGCCGTTCGAGTCAGATCATTGACTCTCCTAGTTAGATCGTTAATTTTCAAAGCCTTTCTCGCCTTTATAGGTTCTTCAAAACCCTAATCTTTGGGATTTTTTGATTTTTCTTTCAGATCTGCTTTAGATCTGTATTTGGCATGAATATATTAAGTGTTTTATCGAAGTTCTTTAATTTTTCTTGCAAATACGACATTCATTAGGGTTTTCCTTTAAATTTTTCAAAAGATCTATGATTTTTAACATGTTTGTGATTTGGCTATACTGTGCTCATGTCATTCTTCTATCTGTTTCAGCATGTTAAAACCCCGGTTCTTTTTGGTCTCATTTGAGTCCTGAAAATGTTTGTTAAATGTGTACTTATCTGATTAAGTTCTTTGTTCTTGTTTGACTTGTTTAATTTTTAGTTCTTACCATCTTTTAAACTCGACTACTGTTAAAGCCCTAAATTTCTTAGAAGTTTTTCTCACTTATTACTACTGAAAACCTTTACTCATTTCTAATTTCTCCTACTTGATACTATGTTCTTCTTCACTGTTGATTCTATTTGACGACTTGACCTACTTGAGTATTGTGCTTTGAATGTTTTCTTGCTACTGAACGCTAGTTTGCCCCTACTGGTATTGTATGATTGTGTTGCTTCTTTTTATCAACATGTTAAACTCTGCATGCTTGTCCATCTCTTGCTATTTATGTGGTGAAGTGCAGAATCATGTTCCTTTCTTGATTGATCTTGATTCCCCTGATCTTGTGACTGATTGCAAAAAGCTTTTCTTTTATGAACCCTAATTTCACTCACCTGTTTAAAATTAATTGATTCCTTTCCCTTTACTATAATATTTTACCTTGCTGAATCCTTTCCCAAAATAAGACTATTTTGTACTTATACTTGATAATTTACTTCATGCTTTTACTACCCTTTTTATGGCAATAATCAATATGCCCCCAAGCTGATTTTCTTTCCTTAATTAAACCTGCTGCTACCCATTAAGCAGTGTTTCCTTAATTAAAGGGGAATCACTTCGGTTAATTGATTCTAACTTGTGATTGTTTTCATATTTTTGTTAAAATTTTACTTATTACCTTACTCTCCACTCGTTTTCAAAACTATAAATACCTACACTCTTCTCTTTAAAACAAACAAATTCTAACAGACACACATAGCTTAATTCACTACTCCTTCTCTCAAATACTCTTAGTTGTTCAAAAGCATTCGAGTTTCTCTGAATTCATAAATTAGCCTCTTTTATTGTGTTGTAGCTGCAAGTGTTCTGCTTCCCTTGCTGTTAACTTTTTGCAACTGGTATGTCCCTTCTTAATTAATACTGCATCTCTCATATGTGCTTATGCTTTAGTTCTTTCTTTATTTATTCAATTGCTTTTTGCAAGTCTGTGTTTACTTCACTGTTTTCTACAATTTGTTGTTCCTGCTCTTGTATGAACTCCCCATCTCTAAACTCCTTTGTATGCTGAGTTATGGTTCACAAAGCATGACAATATTCAATATTGTTGCTCATGTATATGGATTGGATTATTTGAATCCTAAACTTTGTCAATTACCATACCCTTTCCCCATATGTGCACTCTAAGCCCAAGACCTTGGTCTGGCAGTGTACTAATCACCGTCTAGACCATAGTATGACATTCAATAGGTTTGTGCTCTTATTTTTGTTGGTAGACAGGTTTTGGTCAGGGGTATGCCAGCCTACTTTGTGGCTGGGCATGACCACCAACTTGTTATGGAATTTCCCAACCCCTTTTGCACTTACACTTATTCCTAGAACCTAAGTTCTTTCCCTCTCTTGTGAGCCTTGCCTTGGGGCCCTGGAACTCCCTCTGAACTTGGACACCTGAGAGCTGGTTGTTCCACACTGCACTATACTTATTCTGAATGGTATCTTAGCTGTAAGCAATGCCTAGAATTCCTGAAATTCCTTGGAACTTTGATACACCCTGGATAAAGAGAAGGCTTTGAAAATCAGGATCTCAGAAGTTGTTCAATCTCATATTGTTAGATACTACGTATGAATTAGGCTGCTCGGATATAGCTGTAATTTCTGATGTATTTTTTCTACTTTTCTGGTATGTAATAATTTGTATAAACTCGGGGACCTAGTTAAAAGGGAAGGGGTTTAAATTTTATGCACGAAATGGTAGAAACTATGCCTATAGGTTTTAACTTTAATTTCTGTAACTATGCATATAGATACCATGCCTATAGGCAGACTATTAGGTTTAATGATGAATCAACATATAAATATCATGTTAATAAGGCATATTGAAAGGTATTAAAATTAGCAACTCGTAGAGATCATGCCTATAGGAACTTCAAATCAGAACTAATGCACTCGTCCAAGCAATACCGATTTTCTTTACCAAATCAAACAATCTTACACGCTTTCTAAACTCTCTAAAACTCTCTCAGAATCAATTCGGTGCATATTTTCTGAAAACCTACTGCTTTCCTGATAACTTGACAAGCATTTTTAAAAACAATCTGATTTAAGTTCTTTATAAACCTTCTAAATTAGTCTGCAATTCAGTTCTGTGTAAAAACTCAGCAACTCTTTTCTTATGCAATATGTTTTCCAAAACTCATTAAAAACCCCTTTTCCTGTGTTAAGTCTGCGATCTTTTTCTGAAACTTCTCTTATTCTGCAAATCCTTTACAATCAGTAGTTCCATCCCACACTTACATAAAAACATATTAATTAAAGTGGCTCAGTCTTTAACAACTGCATTCGAGTGAGCCCAACGAGCCAGTCCGGTTGCCGCTTTAATTTAATTCAAAACCAAAATCAGTACTTGCAAGACATGCTAAACTATATGACTTTATCTGATTTAAGGAAGTTTACATGAGCCTTACTTACTTATCTGCTTTCCCCTTTATTGTATTATGTGTTTTGATTGACGCCTTAGTATTGTATCTTTTGAAACTCTCAAAAGGCCCCAAATCCCTTTCCCTTTAGGATTTGTAGTCCTAAACGCCTCTGTAACTGATATGATTGGGACGAGTACTAGCATGCAATAAGTAACAAAACTTTCCATGCTTTAATACCTTAACGGGGTGGGAAGCGTAGAATTTGTATATGATGACCGATGCGCTAATATCACGTGCGACCCCTCTTCTGAGGAGTGAATCCAGGATATTGCATTGATGTGATCAATATTATTTGTGAACCTACGTCCCCTCTCCCCTTTACTTGTTAATTTTAAGTTTTCTTTTTTTTTTATTTGGAAAAACTAACTTTTCTAAACTCTCAACTTGTTTAACTTTGAAATTTGTTTGCAAAACTCTGTGAAGCCCTTTGCCTTATTTTCTACTTATCTTCTTAAAGTCACAATTGTAGTATGGCCGGGAACCACACTTGTGGATCCTGAGGGATTCCTAACACTTTCCCCTCGGGATAATCTCTAGCCCTTACCTTAGTCTCTGGTCTCTTCATCTCTAACTATTCTAAAATCGTGTCCTACTGCACTATAATCATTAGTTGGTGACTCTTCAAATTCTAAACCCAATTCTCGAAAGGGAATATAGTTGTCCTCATAATGTTGAATACCAGATTTCAACCCGTTTGGAAAAAGGGGCGTCGACATTCCCTAGATAGGTTCACGACTTATTGTGTCTCCACCTCAACCTCATCATGTATATCAATCCGCATTTCATTTTTCACTCTTTGTTCAACCACATCATCAACATTCAACGGCTCATCAACTCAACATTAGTATCCACAATACACTTTTCTCTTGAGGCATACACATCACGCCTCTCCTTCTTCTTGTTGTGACCACCATAACTTGGTTGGTATTTTTGCTCTTTGGGTTTACTACTGCATCACTTGGTAGAGCTCCCTTGGGGCGAGTATTCAAGGCTTGAGAAAGTTGTCCTAGTTGCACTTTCAAGTTCCGGATAGACGTATTATGAGAAGCCAATTGTGCATCGGAATCTTGGTTCTTTTTCATCATGTGGTCAAACATATTTTAAATTCTACACAATTCATTTTCGGAAGGACATGGGGCTTGAGATTGAAATGGTGGCGGGTTGTTCGGTTGTTGAAACATCGGAGGACTTTGAAAGCCTTTCCCCTGATTACCTTGACCACCATTGTTATTCCACCCACCTTGACCATTGTTGTTGTTCCAATTGCTGTTGTTGTTACCATTCCAATTCCCTTGATTACCCGAATTGTTGTTCCCCCCACTTTATACCTTGGTTGTTGTTATTGTTCCAATTACCACCTTGTTGATTGCCCCAATTTCCTTGGGATCTCCATTGTTGGTTCCATTGATTACCTCTATCCCTTGATAGTTGTTGACGTAATCGACTTCCTCAATTTGATCATCATAGCATTCATTCGAATAGCCACCACCATTATTATAGTTATTCAAATTTCCTTGAGTTTGTTGCCCTCTTTGCCTCATTTTCATCATATTCACTCCTTCCATGGCGTTGACTTGGCGTGAGTTTTGAACTTGTTGTAGTTGCGCCTTCTCCAATTGATTCATTGTTGTTGTAAGTTCGGCAATGGCTTGGACGTGATCATGCAACTCCTTGTTCAAATGTATAACATTAGGATCTCCTTGAGAAACATTTTCTCGGCTTTGACATGCCGAAGATGTATCGGCCATTTCATATAACACATCACAAGCTTCATTGTATGGAAGCTTCATAAGATTTCCTCCCGCCAATTGGTTTGCAATACATTGGTTGGTTGTGTTGATGCCCCTATAGAATGTTTGTTGGATCATCACATCATTCATGTCATTGTTACGACACTCTTGCACCATCGTTCTAAACTTCTCCCATATCTCGTGTAACGATTCAGTTGGATCTTTCTTGAAAGCTAGAATCTCATCTCATAGAGCCGCCATATGACTTGGAGAGAAAAACTTGGCAATGAACTTGTCTGCCAACTTATCCCATGTGGTGACGGAATTATTGGGGAGCCTCTCCAAAAAATCTAATGCCTTTCCCCGAAGTGAGAATGGGAAAAGTCTAAGTTTCAATGCATCCTTCGAGATATTTGTCTGCTTGCTACCCCAACAAGTATCCACGAAACCTTTCAAATGTTTATAAGCATTCTGATCGGAGGCACCGTGAAATAACCTCGTTTTTCGAGCAAGGTGAGCATAACATTTGTAATCTGGAAGTTCCCCGCCTGGATTCGGAGAGGAACTATTGTACTCGCGTATCCTTGATTAGGGAGAACTCTTGGTGGAGGTAGAGGAGGGTCTGGTATATTCTCATTTGCATTGGGATTTCAACCTCTCCTTGGAGCTTGAGGTAATACATCTTCTTGTTCTAGGTCCTCCACCTCCTCCCCCACGACCACGTTGCCAAGAGGGTCATTTACATTTAAAGCCATGTTTACCTGAGTGATTGACACAAATAAAGTTAGTAAAAAGAAGGAAAGATAAGCAGAACACAAATCTAGCTACATAGATAGTCAACACGGTAAGCTCCCCGAAAACAGCGCCAAGAAGTGATCGCTGCCAACTTGACCTTACATGATGGTAGGAAGAGCGGGTGCTACAGTTTTTACTCAAATAGTGGTATCAGGTTCGTTTTTTTCGTAGAGAGATTGGAGTGGAGTTGCGTATCTGTGTAGACTAGGAATGCATTTGTGCTTCTAGTTGCAATCCTAACATTTTTGGGTTTTCTTTTATCAACAACTAATATCATCTAGGGATTAAGACAAATTTATGCTAAAGGAATATTTTCTAAGATGTAATTAAAATAGAGAAAGGCACTAGGGTCGTGGCATCACCTAGGCGGTTAACTAATGGGTATAAGCTACTAATAATAGATTGACATATTTGCGATCAATGTTATAACTGTTGCACAATTGTACCCACTCTCACACCTCTCAGCAAAGAGAGCGATTTTACCCAATTGACTCTCTTGAGACCAATTGGGCTGGCCAATTAGACCAAGCAACTAGGGTTCAAGTAGGGTGATTACTCTCTCGAGATTTAACTCGTGCATTGGGACTATCATTTCTCATGGGTCAATCCTAATTCCTTGTAGAGTCAATTTTGGGATCATAGACTCTCTTTCTCAAGAAGAGTAAAAACTCACTAAGCTAGAATCAATATTTGCAACAACCAATCCTTAATTAAAGCATAAAATTAACCCAAATAACAAATTCCCATTATCAATCTATTATTAAAAAGCAACACCCATCAATTACCTACACTAGGGTTGAGCCACAACCCTAGCTAATGGGTTTAGCTAGCCATAATTAAAGAAGAAACAGAAGAAATAGATGAAGAACTAAGCATATTAATTAATTTTTAAAGTTAAACTACAAGAATCTATGGAAGGATTAATGCTAAGGTGCCCAAAATAGGCTAAAACACGATTCTCACGATCGCAGCTCTTGTTTAGAATATCAAAACTTAACATAAAAATGGTACATGTTCTATTTATAGTGAGTTGGAAAAACTTGAAAACAATGCCCCTGCGGGGTCAGTTAGGGCTGCCCAAACACGACCGCGACCGCACTGGCTAGTTGACTTTGAGCTATTGCTTCTCTGAAGTGGATGATGCGGACCGCGTAAAGTTGGATCGCGGCTGCGAGGGGGTCTCATGCGGACCGCATGAAGATGTGGCGCGGTCTTGTGACTGCTATTTGTCCAAAACTTCAAGCTCTTTGAATCTCTTTGGTGCGGACCGCGTGATATGATTGTGCGACCTCACGAACTGGACGCAGTCCGCATAAAGTAAATCACGGCCGCGTGGATTTATACTTGATTCTAGCACTTCTATGAACTCCTCTGTGCGGCTGCATGGCATGATGGTGCAGTCCGCACAAAGCTCTGACTTCGACCACTTCATTGATCTTTGACACTTGAGCAGGCTTCACTCCGTATTGAGTCGATCCTTGAAATTTTGTTTACGTTGTCATTCAAACCTGCAATCAAGCACAACCTGTTAGCATTTCGAGACTATTTTGTAGCAAATTATACTCAAAGAATAGGCAAGTGTGGGCATAAAACATGTTTAAATCCTACTTATCATCTAGCCTTGAATTGAGGGAATTATGACTCGTTGAATTGTTGTTTATGTGAATTATCTTGGGAAACAATGTATATGCGAAATGGCATGTGTATATCTGCTGTCGGGAGATCTAAAATGCAGGATTGGGTTATTTGTTTCTATGTCTTTGTTATTCCATGTTATCTCTTATTATATGCTTTAGTGGTTTCATGTTTCTACTTGACATCTATATTTTACGTGTTAACTTGTTACTTAGAGCAATAATCTGCTTATCTACTACTTGTTCCTACTTGCCTTAATTGTATATCCTCATTGTCACATGCTTTACCTGCTTTTATTGCCCTTCTATTACTCAATGTACCCTAATATGTTATTTTGATTTTGTGAGCCATTTAGCTATTCTTGTATTGATGAGTTGATAAGGTTTGGGATATCGAGGTGTTTGAATAATCCGTTGTATTAGTGGTTCTTAAATGTTCTGTACCCTTTATTTCGTTTGTCTTGAGTATTTTATGTTAATAATTTTAAATTATTAGGATAGGGTTACGCGCCAAAACGGTATTGAAATGAATCAATATTGTGGGATTGGGTTACACGCTGCAATGGCATTGCACAGATACTGGTGTTGGTCTCATCGGCGTATAGAGGAGAACTTGGCCGGACCAACTATCAATAGGAGACTTGAGGTAGAGCTACTAGCCTAATAAATGGAATGTTTTTGAAATATGTTTTTATCCATGTTATCATTTTCATTATGTCTTTACTGTTTACCTTTTTCAAACAACTGTATTTTATTCAGACTTTATTTGTAGTACTCTAGATTCTCATGTATTTGTGACTCCTGATTATTTAGATATGTTTGGACTATGTTGCATGATATTTATCCTATCTAATTCAAACTATCAAAGTTTCTTATTATTAGTGTTATGATTTGAATTGTTAAAACAAGTTAAGCAATTAGAAAACATTGCTTGGCCTACAAGTGGAATGTTAGGTGTCTTCGCGGCCCCGAGGTTGAGATTTGGGGTCGTGACAGGAGAGCATCTCACTGCTAAGTCTTCAGGTAGTGCATCTGCAAGCCCGAATGACTTCCTGAAGTACCAGGAATAAAGCGCGCGGGCTTGGTCAGCCGATCCATAGTCAACCAAATAGCATCGAACTTCTTCAAAGTCCATGGGAGCCCAACTACAAAGTCCATGGTGGTCCACTCCCACTTCTATTCAGGAATATCCATCTACTGAAGCAAGACACACGGTCTCTAATGCTCATATTTCACATGCTGACAGTTGAGACACCAAGCTACGAATCCCACAATGTCCTTCTTCATTCTCCTCCACCAATAATGTTGTGTCAGATCCTGATATATCTTTGTGGCATCCGGATGAATGGAATACCGCGAGCTATGGGCCTCCTCCAGAATCAACTCTCGAAGCCCATATACATTGGGCAAACATATCCGGCCCCGCATCTTCAACACCCCATTATCACCAATAGTCACTCATGCGGGATCACTGTGGTGAACTCTGTCCTTAAGGACAAGAAAATGAGGATCATCATATTGGTGCTCTCTGCTGCGATCAAATAAGGAAGACTGTGAAATCACACAAGCCAATACCCGACTAGGATCCGAAATATCTAACCTCACGAATCGATTGGCCATGGCATGAACATCAACTTAAAGAGGACTCTCCCCAACTAGAATATATGCCAAACTCCCCATACTCAGCACCTTTTACTCAAGGCATTGGCCACCACATTGGCCTTTTCCGGATGGTACAAAATAGTAGTATCGTAATCCTTTAGCAACGCCAACAATCTCCGCTACTTCGAATTGAGATCCTTCTGCTTGAACAAGTGTTGGAGGCTAAGATGATTAGTAAGTACCTCACAAGACATACCATACAAATAATGCCTCCAAATCTTCAACGCGTGAACAATGACAACCAACTCCAAATCATGAACAGGGTAGTTCTTCTCACGGGGCTTCAACTGACGAGAAGCATAAGCAATAAATCTACCCTCCTGCATAAATACACACCCAATACCAACTCTCGAACCATCACAATACACGGTATTTGAACCTAAAGCCGATGGCAAAACTAACACTAGAGATGTGGTCAAGGCAGTCTTGAGCTTGTGAAAACTCTCCTCACACTCATTTGACCACATGAATGGAGCACCATTCTAAGTCAACTTGGTCAAGTGTGATGCGATAGATGAGAATCCCTAAACAAATCGACGGTAATAACCCCCTAAACAAAGGAAGTCGCGAATCTCTATGGCTGAGGGCGGTCTAGGCAAACTCTAAACTGCCTCTAACTTTTTGGATCAGCCTGAATACCCTCACTAGACATCACATGCCCCAGGAGAGCCACTGAACTGAGCCAAAACTCACACTTGGAGAACTTTGCATAAAGATTCTCCTCCCTAAATCTCTGTAACACAACTCTCCAATGCTCCACGTGCTGATCCTCCTGACTATGCGAGTATACAAGAATATCATCAATGAAATCTATGACAAATTAGTCGAGATACGGCCAAAACACGATGTTCATCAAATGCATGAACTCTACTTGGGCATTGGTGTCATGACCCAAACCGATGGGCTACGGCGGGTGCCTAATTCTTATATGTAAAACACCCCTAAGCACATGTCTAAGATATGAACCTGAATAACATCTGGTGAATTACGAAAATAACAGTCATGAAGGAAAATTCCATCAAGGAAAGAATACAGTGGGCGAGCCGGCAAGGCTGCTACACAACCATATATCCAAAACTGAAAGCCGACAAAGCCACATATAACCCAACTAGACATACTGTCCACAGACCTCTAACATAAACATAATTTTACAAAGAGGGGACTAAGCCACGTCAAACCCATATATATATATATATATATATATATATATATATATATATATATATATATATATATATATATATATATATATATATATATATAGATATATATATATATATATAGACACACACACAAACATATCATACCAAGATCAAAAGCAGCTCCGAATGAAATAGAGCATGCTAACTCTCACAGATCAGAGATCCTAAAAAGGGGTACTGTCAGCTTGCCTACCTGCACTTGCGAGTATGTAACACATGCCCCATGAAATAGGGCATCAGTACGAAAAATGTATTGAGTATGTAACACATGAAAATAGGTACGTAAAAGATATAGATAAAATCCAACTATGTATTATTCTGAGACCCATGAACAAGAAATAATAATATTTATCATGTAGAATCAAGAATATAGACACCCCTAATTACTCTATGAGTAAAGTAATTTATGGAAACTGTGTATTTGCTTGTTTATTTAATATAATTTGTACCATGCCAAAAGATAGAAGGGATGGCCTTAATATACCTAGAGTAGGAACGACTCCGTATAATTATCCCATTAGAAACCTTTGTGGATTGAACTTAGAACCCAAAAATAGGATTTAAGCCTCTGATTTATTAAATTTGAGGAACGAAATTGGCTTGGTTTCACTGCCAAAATAACGAAATGGAACCAAGCAAAATGATTCTGCTTAAATAGTTCTTGCTTTCCAATGCCAAAGGCATTAAACATGAAATGAAGCCAAGATTTGGATGGAAGTACTTGGATTTGGCTAAGGATTTTGTTTCCAAGTTTTTGAATTTGAAAATCCAAGGAAGAATGACAACCTTCTAATATAACGACTTGACGGGTCATTTTGAGCTCTAGCGTGGCGTTCAGTAGTTTGAGGCCATGAGCAGCTTCACTTCAGGAGTTATGACTTTTGTGCACAGTTAGAATTAAATTCCGAAAGTTCGGAGTTGATTTGGAAAGAGAATTCTCATTTTGGAAGCTTTAAGTTGAAAAAATTAGCTAAGACTGAATTTTTTAGTAAATGAACTCGGATTCGAGATTTTAAGGGTCCAGCTAGTTTGTATGATGATTTTCGACTTGGGAGTATGTCCAGATCAGTTTTTGGAATACTCGAGAACGTTTTGACGCCTATTGTGGAACTTAAAATTTTGGAGGAATTTCATAATTTTTTGTTGAAGTGCATTTTAGTGTTATCAATGTCTGTTTGCAATTTCGAGTCTTGTAATAGCTTTGTATAGTGATTCTGGAATTGAGAGCATAATCGGAAGTGAATTCTAAGGTCCGTAGGTTATTTTGAAGTTATTTATCTAAAGATAGAAATTTAAAGGTTTTTAAGAAGTTTGACTGGAAGTAGACTTTTTGATATCGGGGTTAGATTCCAATTCTTGAAGTTGGAGTAGGTCCATAATGTCAAATATGGCTTGTGTGCAAAATTTAAGGTCAATCGATGTGATTTGATAGGTTTAAACATCAAAAGTAGAAGTTTGAAATTCTAATGTTCATATAGATTAGATTGGAGGTCGATTTATGGTTTTAGCATTGTTTGATATGATTTGAGTCCTCGAGCAAGTCCGTAATATGTTTTGGAACTGACTGGTATGATTGGTTGGTGTCCCGAGGGCCTTGGGTGAATTTCAATTGGTTAGAAGATCAAAAAATGGAATTTTGGGAAGGGCTGAAGTTGCTGGTGTAACCGCACCTACGAGATTAGGACAGCAGGTGTGGAGCCGCAGAAGCGGAAATGAATGGACTGGCTGGGACCGCAGATGCAGTTGTTCTGCCACAGATGCGGGATCGCATCTACGGAGGAGAGGACGTAGAAGAGGAATGGACTAGAAGCCCTAGACCACAGAAATGACGTTTGGTTTGCACCTGCCGTACCGAAGAAGTGGTCAAGGGACTGCAGGTGAGGAAATGCTAGAGGCAATGAGGATCTTTTAAATCGGGTGTTGGGTTCATTTCAACCTCATTTCTTCCATTGAAGCCGATTTTGGAGCAACTTTGAGGTGTCATTTTCACCACTAAGCATTACGTATGTAATTTATGCTCTTGTTTGTTAAATACGTGATTATATATGGATTTGGACATGGAAATTGGTAGAAACTTGGGGTTTGAGTGAAAACCTGGAAAATTAATATTCTTGGAATTTGGCATGATTTTAGGTATGAAATTGAGAATAAATTATATATTTTAGTTTGTGAGGTTATGGATAAAGTTTATCTTCAAAACTTTTTTGGAATCCAGGCACGTGGGCCCGAGGGTGTTTTTGTCAACTTTTAGATCGAGGTTAGTAATTGTTATAAATTTGATCGCTATGAGTAATTGAACATATATTAATCGATTTGAATAATTATTGGCTAGCTTTGGAGCATTGTGCATCGACTCGATTCTTCGGAAGGGCGTGGAATGCCAGTTATGGATCTTCCAAGCGAGGTGAGTCTTTTTTCTAACCTTGTAAAATGAATTGTCCCATAGGTGAGTTAATTGGTTATATGCTCCTATTTGTGAGGGCTACGTACACACCAAGTGATGAGAGTTCGTGCATAGGTACTATTATGCTATTGTCCGGATAGTCTAGGACCCAAAAGCATGTTGTACTTTGAAATATTTGTAATCCTATTGAGTGTTTGACTTGCTTAAATTCTATCTAATTGGTAAATGAATTTCTAAAAGGGTTAAACTTTATTTTTCTTAAATCGTTAAAAAGGAGGAATTGGATTTTTCTTGGACAGTTGTTCCCTAATGAAGTCTGGATTTAACTCTTTGAATATGTGATTCTATGTGTACCTGTGTTGCATGTATGATTCGTGAGCAAGGTGTTTGTTTATTTTCTATTTACCGCGTTGCATGGAGGATGCGCAATCAGGGTAATATATGCATCTATGGTTCGTGCCGTTTGACCCTCGGAAATGCACATCTTACATCTCTGTTGGATCTGGCCGTACGACCTCGGCATAATTTGTGCATGCTTGTATTTCTTGCCTTGAAACTTATTGAAATTGTTATTGCCTCTTCCCGGCTTAAGAATATATGTATAAATTATGAAAAGGAATTTGGAAATTTTCTATAAAAGGAAAAATTGTTTACTTGCTTCAACCTATCAAATTACATTTACGTTTTTAAAAATCCACGATTTAATATATTATTGATATGACATTATCAGACTACTAGTGAGTGTCGAAGTCAACCTCTCGTCTTTACTTCTTCGAGATTAGACGGGATACTCATTGGGTACACATTATTTTCGTACTCATACTAGAATTATGTGCATTTTTGTTGCACATGCACATGCATCTCTAGTGACCTAGTGAGTGTAGCAATATGGCCGATACAGAGACTTAGTGAGAGCTGCATTTCCCGAGACAACCCGCAGCCAGTAAGTGTCTTTCAAATTACTGTATTTATTTTATGTCCAACATTGTATTCTGGACAATTATTGTATTACGTTATTTCATAGAAATTGCTCATGCACTTGTGATACGAGGTTCTGGGATGTCTATGGGATTATTCAGAAATTTTCAAAGGTTGTTGAATGTTTCATTATTCATTCAGAGGAATTTACGGTGTATTGTTTAAACTTATAAAAGAAGTGATTTCAAAAGTATTTAAAATGAGATTTTAATTAAGTCTTTTGGTTTGCTTGCCTAACAGCGGTGCCCGGTGCCATCATGACCCTTAGTGTATTTTGGGTCGTGACAACATGGTATCAGAGCACTAGTTTCCCTTAAGTCTCACGAGTCATGAGCAAGTCTAGCAAAGTCTTGTGGATCAGAACGGAGACATCTATACTTATCTTTGGGAGGCTACATGGCTATTAGGAGCACTTCCCTCCTTGATTCCTCATTGTGGAATTTGATTCCTTGAGGCTTATGCCCTTGTTTCCTTCCTATTCAATCATACGTGACGTGAACCACAGGTTATTAGTCGAGAATAGAAGGAGTGTAATAGTACTATGAATGTAGTGCGGGGTATTTCTCCCTTTGAGGTTGTTTGAGATATTATCGTCATCTTGTGGAAAGATATTATGTCATTTCATCTCAATAGCGGTACTTCTAAGAGCTCTGAGGTTAGGCACAAGATGCCATGATATTATGAACGATTTCTCTGCAGTATTGATACGATGGTAGGATGTTTGCCTACATGTCGGGGTAGTGAATGACTTTAAGGGATCTTTACTCAGTGCATGATCTAGAGATTCAGTATTTTATTCCCGACAAGGGAAAGACAATCGAACTAAGAACGTTTTGATTTGGGTTGATGGAGTAACAAGATTGGTATTTGCGAGCATGGTGAGTTTTCTTTAATGATAAGGTTTCATTGTCCTTATTGAATGTACTAGGTTTGCCGGTGTTATGATCTTTTACAATTTTCCTTTGGAGTAGGATATTGCGAGACAGTATTGAAGAAGCGACAGTCAGAGATCGCAGGGTGCGGTGGTTTAGGATTTAGTCGGTGTTTCTAATGTCGACGTCTAGAGAAACATCATCTCTGAAAAGGTTTAAACATAGTAGTGGTTGTGGGTTGAAGTGCTACAAAGGTAGATTTTATTAAGGAAACAATTGAGCAGCAAAGGATGAGGAAGGACATGTGGGAAGTGTCAAGCATTGGTTAAAACTTATAGAAGGCCAGGTATAAGAAGCAAAGGTCTGGTGGTCGATTAAAGGGGTGAGTTTCGCCAAAGTGGGAGAGTGGGGGAGTTGCATATGGGTCTGGTGGTAAGATGACTACACCCTTTAAGGAGGGTTTCGATCGATTTGGGAATATAAGTGATTGGATATTAGTGTCTATTGTTTAATTTGAACCATGGGATATTATACGGCAGAAGATTTGATATAACGGAAATGAGCTGCTTTAAATGAAGAAGGATAAAACGTAACTTTGAAGTAGAAGGATGTTGCAGCACATTTAATTGATGTCCACGAGGGATGAATGGACTTTGCAACTAGAGAGTAAGCTCGGACTCAGGATGGGTTATTGATATCTTAGTGATTGTACCCCGTGCAGCAGCATTGGGAGATGTCTGCCCGTAAATTCCACAGGTGGGTTATCTCCAGTGAGTAGATCCGCGGTCGCCTGGTTGGCGATGCTTCTGTGAAGAATTCCATTGGTTATACAGTAAATAGATCGCTCATGCAAATGCGGTTGATAATTCAGAATATAAAAAGGGGGTTTTGCAGAAAGATTTTGAGAATTTGGCGGTTGATTATACAAGGTTATACCAATAAGAGATAAAAAATCTCGGTGAATTCTAGAGTTGTGTAATATTGGCTTCAAGCTAATGGGATAGTCCCACCATGTACGATTGGGTTTTATAGTTATCTTCTTGTGAGGTTTCGGGTTATCGGCGTATTGGTAAGTTATTTCCGCTAGGGGAAAAGAGCATAAGTGATAATTTGAGCAAAGAAATTGTCAAAGGTGTGCTATGATTGGACTTATTTTCTCATGCTCATACTTGGGAAAGGATTAAGGATTTGTGCCTTGTATAAGTGCGGGTTTCAAGGGAAGTAATTCTGTCGGGTACTTCGTCGAGAGGGTATGCACGTGCTAGAAGAATTATGAAGTTGATTATATTCGGGGCCCAGTCAGAGCCGTGGCTCTCAACAACAGTCCTAATGAATTCGAAGGGGGTAAAGTATGGTGCCTAATGATTTCGATCCTATAGGTACAGTTAAGAATCAAGCTTTCGCAGCAACTTACGAGAAGAGGCCCAAGATGTTCTATGATATTTTGACTTGCAATGTAGCATTTGGGAGGTATGAAATTGTTCTGGGGTTTGAGACAACATGGTCTCGTAATTCAAGGTCACTCGAGATGAGTGCTGATGGAGTGTGTTATGTATTGGATGGAGTCATAATTATTTCTAAGACAATCAAGGATAAATTGGAAGAAGATGGATTAGTTAGCCATAGTTGAATTGGCATATGGGCAGTAGTGATCAGTTCCTTTAGTATGATCAAGCTATGCAAGCGATTTGTCATGGTACATGCGAGGCTTGTCGTCCGCCGCAATTGATATTATTCAGAAGCATTCTACTATTTGTCCTGTTATATGTAGGCAGATCCCAAAAGGGCTATGGTGGCTTAGACCACTACTTAGAGATTTGCATATTCCACGGTTATGAGAATTTACCTTTGTTTTTCTATGGTTCCTTTAAAGTGAGTTAAGTGGAAAGCTTTTATATGATGAAGTGTTAATCTATTAGTTGTTCCGAAGTTAAGATGAAAAACGTGTTCTATCGTATATTTCCATGTTGGGTGCGGTGAGTGGTATGGACTTGAAAGTGAGGTTCAAGGTTGCAGTTTGGTGTTGACAACGATGTCACGAGCTTGGATGAGCAAGGAAGGAGTTTCGATGTTTAAGGTAAGTTGCTATTGTATTCAGCGTCACCTAAGATCGGTATTTTATGACAAAGACTTTGCATCCTGGTTAAGGATTCTTGATTGCTTTTCAGTGTTAGTGTGGGCGGTGGTTTGGATGAACAAACCTGTTATCTGTTACGAAAGGTTGTGGGAGCGTGCCCCATGGGAAGGTTGTATAAGTATGGCATGTAGTCACTTGATTGATTACAGAGTTGAACCAAGTATGAAGATTGGGGTGGGGACGTTAAGTTGAAAATTTGATGCATGGAGGGCACTCATTCTATTGGGTTATGGACTGTGGAGGATTACTACGGTTATGATGGTTGTCCCTGTGTGTTATGAGAAAAGGGGAATTATTATGGACCTTTAAAAGGTTATTAGCCTGGTTCAGTGCGATCAAAATTATCGTGAGGTCTGTGGATGGATTTAAATGTGAATGAGCTATATATCAGGCCAGATGTGTTCATTTCAGCAATGCGCTCCTTATGGAGAGTAGTCGGGGTTTTAGTTTATCGTCAGCTATTTCATGTAATGATGTATTGCACCGTGTGGGTTATGAGACGGATTTGTAAATTTCTGATATGTTGAGGTTCTGCGTAGAGATGATGTCATATGAGCAGAATGTCTCTTGAGATTCAGATTGTATATCGCACCGCACTTGTTCTTGAGTTTTGTAGCTTATGATGCTATATGTCTCCCTAAGGATGTCATTATGCACTTAGCGTGCTTGTGACAAACATTCAGTATTTTGTTGCAATGAAAAATCTAGGTCGATCTGTATCTCCTTATGTAATTTCATGTGAGGATCGGGTGGAACGCCTCCATGGGTATGTGGTTTGTATCGGGCTGTGCGCCACAATATTGTGATGTTGAGTACAGTTCCCCATATCTATTCCTATGTGTCTTGTTTCCTACTTTTATGAGGAAAGCTCATATTAGTTGTGTTCCACATCACATGTATGATTCGCTAGAGGGGTGTCTGTTCAATTGTGTTGACCGCATCGCATGCATGACTCGCGAGCGGGGTAATTGGACTTTCTTTTCAGAGTTCATTTTCCTTTTGTATCACGTTCGAATTTGTAGCCTGTTGGCACATTGTGGCATCATATGAGACTTTTGATCATGTCCGGGGTGGCTTATTGCCTGAGCAGCTCATACTGGGTGAGATGAGATAATTTGATTTAGGATTAGTGCAATCTGATTATATGAAGTATATT
The DNA here is from genome assembly GCA_034376525.1 of Nicotiana benthamiana. Lineage (NCBI taxonomy): Eukaryota > Viridiplantae > Streptophyta > Magnoliopsida > Solanales > Solanaceae > Nicotiana > Nicotiana benthamiana. The sequence continues at coordinate 39,999,362 of CM067339.1, read as the reverse complement.
AAGGAGCTAAGACCATTATTTGGTCCAGAATGAGGTGATGGTTCTTGTCAGGAGTATAGACCCAATGATTTGTCAATTCAGCAGATGGCTATGAATTTCTACACATCTCTTCCATCGTGGCGGTATTGTCAGATTTAGAGCAAGACCTATGTAGGTCATGAGGTGCAATGGGAGCATCATATTCATGAAATTTCAATTTATTTTATCAGAGAATGTTATTGTGGTCATGTGAGTAAAGTGGTGCAAGGTGTGAATTCAGCTAAGGAATGCAGTCATGTTTTGGTGTTGCATGTAGCTATTGATACGGTGAATGTATGTTGGAAACATGCCTGGCAGAGAATTTCGGATGTCAGAATTGGGCTCTAAGGCTTATCTGCATAAGTGTAAAACAATCTCTTCAGATTTATCAAGCTAGGGTGCACAGCTGAGTAATGGTAGAACGGGTAGGTGCTCGAGGTGCTAAACAATGATTTTGGACAACTCCAGCACAATTCTTAGCACGTTCGAGGACGAACGTATGTTTAAGAAGGAGAGAATGTAACAACCCGACTGGTCGTTTTGAGCTCTAGTGCATCGTTCAGCAGTTTAAGCACATGAGCAGCTTTACTTAAGATATTATGACTTGTGCGCACGGTTCGGAATTGAATTGCGAAACTTTGTAGTTGATTTGGAAAGAAAATTCTCATTTCGTAAGCTTTAAGTTGAAAGAATTAGCTAAGACTGAATTTTTGAGTAAACAACCTCGCTATCGGGATTCGAAGGATCCAGCAGGTTCGTATATGATTTTGTACTTGGCCGTATGTGTGGATCGGGTTTTGGAAATGGGTACACGTGCGCGTGACCTGTTTTAAATAACTTCTTTATTAAAGGGAAAAAGCACATAGGTTCTAAAGTTGAGTAATGAAACAATTTGATTAAGCCAAGTATGATCAAAGCGACCGTGCAAAAACCACAGAACTCGAGAATGCCTAACCCATTCTCCCAGGTTAACAGAATTCCTTACCCGAATTTTCATGTTCGCAGACCGTGAATAGAGTCAACTTCCTTGATTCAGGATTGTAAACCGGTGACTTGGGACGACATAAATTATTCGAAGTGGCGACTTTGATTTTAATAAATAAATATTTCCGTTTTGATTGTCACTTAAAATTAGAAAAAACTCCCTTAATACCCCTTCCGAGGGGTAGAAAAAGGAGGTGTGACAAAACCTTCATTTAATTCGGGAATTTGTCATTTTTGAGCTCATTTATTTCATTTCTTGGGCTATTTTTAGGGCTCTTAGGGAGGGGTTTTCACCTAAAACTTTTAGGTAAGTAACTACTACACAATGTGGGTTAAATACGTAGATTATGGGTAGCTTTATCCTGTAAAATTTGTGAAATTGGGTTTAGATGAAAATCCTAGGTTTTTATAAAAATAGGATTTAACCAAAATGGCTATAGAATTTAGTGAAATATATATTTTTAAGTTCGTGATTATAGGTAATAATTTTGTTCGAAAATTTCCAAAATCCTGGCATATAGGCCCGGGGGTGAATCTTAGGAATTTTCCATTTGAGATTAGATAATTACTTTAATAGTTAAATTATGAACTTGTGAACATGCATTGATTATTTTATATAACATTTTACTAGTTTCAAGTCGTTTGACATAGAGTTGAAAATTTATAGCATAGTTGTGGATCAGAAGTAAACTTGAGACAAGGTAAGTCTTTTTTCTTATTTTGTACAAGGGAATTTACCCTATAGGTAATTTGAATTAATATGTGCTTCTAATTGTTGGGGGCTACCTACGCATGAGGTGACGAGAGTCCGTGTGTAGCTACAAATTTGCTTATGTCAGAATAATTTAGGACCCAAATCATAAAATACTTGTAATGCTTGCACCCTACTTGTTAATTTAAGTTTATAAATTATATTGAAACTTGATAAAGGAATAGTAAAAGACCGAATTCCATTTACTGGAGTTTTACCGGGTCACTTGACCTTTATGTCACGCCCCGAACCTACGCCTGGACGTAACACATCACTCGGTGCCTGACTATATGTGACCGAGCAAACCAACTGGCTGGCTGAATTAACATGTGGTATTATAACATACTGAATGCAGAAGATAAACTAACACATGCTGATATACTGAAAGTCTGGATGATATACATCAAAGTGCGGAAATACTAACAGAATTCTGAAATATATTTGTAGTCAACATAGCTTAATATAAAAAGCTTGTGACTCTGTCTAATTGTAACTCTAGACTACGAAGCCTCTAATGAAATACTGAAAACATTGACTATCTCAAAATACTGAAGACTGTAAGGTAATGATAATGCCCTGAAAGAACTGGAATCACCAAATAGTTGGTACGAGAATCCTAGCACTCAGAATCATCAACCTGTAAATGATTACCTGCATTGTGAGATGCAGGCCCCGGGAAAAAGGGCCGTCAGTACATTTGACTTATACTGGTATGTAAAGCAACGAAAAGAAAGAATTATAATGCTGAAACTGAAACTAAGCTGATAACTGTGAATTTATAATTGATAACTGAAATGATAACTATTCAAATTGAAACTGAAATGATAACGGATAACTAAACTGATAACTGGTAACTGATATGATAGTTGATAGCTGAATGGTAACTAATAATTGAACTGAAAGGAAGTAAGGATATGAATACTCCCTCTTATGAATGATGAACAACCTGTTTATCTGAATATTAAACTACGTCCCCAGGACATATATATATATATATATATATATATATATATATATATATATATATATATATATATATATATATATATATATATATATATATATATATAAGTGCACAAGCTACAGCGTTGGGCCTAAGTATACGTATACATAACTGCGAGCTCAGGTCCAAAATGCATAAAGCATAAATTGTGGCCTCAACCCCAAAGATGCATAAAGCGTTAACTACGGTCTTAGGCCCAAATACAAGTGTGCAACATTCAGGGATTTAAAATCAGGAACTGAGAATCATACTGCAATATATGATAGTGAAATAGTGAATCACACTGAGTTACATGATATTGGAATACTGGATCACACTGAGTCACATTGTACTAAAATACTAAATCATACTGAGTTATATAATACTGGAATACTGAATCGTACCAAGTTACATAATACTGGAATACTGAATCATATTGAGTTACATAATACTGGAATACTGAATAGGACTTGAATGAGACGTTTATTCTTGAACTGGTTGTGAACGCTGAAACTTCAACTGTTATGACATGCTGGGTAAGCTATACTGAGACTTAGGGACATCAACCCAAGTTTATATTGAATAAAAATTGAGCTCACAATGTTCAGAATGAAAGTCGTGAACGTGTTATGAAGCTACGGAATAGAAGTTCTACAACTATTCAAGGAACTAGGCTTAATTATATTTTTGAGGAAATTGATATGTCGTAAAATAAACGTAGTGTAGAGAGAATTATTAAAATTCCCAAACATAGAGAGTTAGCCTCCCATACCTTAAATTCCTTCTCTTGAGCATAATACAACATTGCCAACCCTTTCAACTTTAATCTATATTAATACAATTCAAAGGTATTCCAAATTAGCAACAATACCCATGTTTTGGTCATTTAGGCATTTTATCAAACACTTGGTGAGTATAAAGCTTCATAATCCCTATTAATGGTATTTATACACCCAATAGCCCATTCTCTTGCTATTAGATAAATTCTAAGGTCTCAAATAGTTATAAACAACATTATTCTTTATCATCCATAATGTATTTAACACCCATAACCAATAATAACCAATCAACAACCCAAACCTATCACCGTTCATGCTTTTCTATCAAACCTATCAACTCATATCTCATGAAATAGAGTCTATAATCATTATCAATGATATAATCAACTAGATGGTGAAAATATTACCTTTTTGACGTTCAATCATCTTGAATTCGAGTTCTAGGGTTTCTTCTCTCAATAATGGTGTCCCAATCGAATATCTTGGTAGTGGAGCGACTCTTGAGGAGTTAGGTTTTTGAGAGCTTTCCTTTCAAAAGCAAGTTTTTATGTTTTGGGTGTGTGCGTGTGGGGGGGGGGGGGGGACGAAATAGTGCTAAAATAAATGACTTCCCAAGTCGTCCACCACATCTCGGATCTCGTGACCGAGGTAAATCGCTGAGACACTGCCTCGCCAACGCGGCCGCGGTAAAAACACAACAGGACCGTGGAGGTTGTACACCTTTCTGTAAAATAGGCATAACTATTTGCAAAAAGCTCCGTTTGGGATTTACAATATATCGTTAGAAAGCTATTTCAAAGACCTACTACTTTTATGCTTTGAGTTTTTCTAAATTCCTTACACGTATTCACTAAACCCTGCTGGAAAATAGACCTTCTGTAAATTTAGCCAATTTTGTCAAATCTTATGCACCTGACTTTCCATCTTGATTTTGAAACAACTATTTTCTGCCATAATCATCTCTATAGGACTTCATATGTCCAAAATATAACATTTCTACTCCATTTACTCATTCATACCTAATTCAAATGTGCGGGGTGTTACACGTTGACAGGAATTTGTGCCTCTTTACATATTAGCCTCTTAGTAACCTTTAAATCGGATATTTATAAGGTATTTTCTCTTCTTGTATGGCGGGTCGAACGCCTCGGCAGTAGAATAGATGCATCTATGGTTCGTGTCATTCGACCATCAGTAGTGCACAATATATGTGTGTGTGTGTTTATATATATATATCGGATCGTACGATCTCAGCATAATTCGTGCGTAATAATACTTGGAATCCAATTATATTTGATATCATTGAAGGAATTTTTTATTTACTTCTTATTATTGTGTTTTGGCTTTCATTTTTATGGCCCATGCTTAATTTGAATTTTTATAGTTTATTGTTAGCCCATAGTAAAAGTCGGAGTTGATTCATCGTCACTATTTTTTCAAGATTAGACTAGATACTTACTGGGTACATGTTGTTTATCTATTCATGCTGCACACACTACAACAAATTTGGCCTAAGGCCCCACTTACTTAGGCAATGCTTGAAAAGTGTTATCAAAGGTATCCGTAGAAATATTTTTAATGGGTGGCCTTTGTTGATAGCTTTTGGCTGCTACGATTTTTAAGCCACACATAATAAGCATTCTTTTTGAGGGATTAGGCAACGCAATTTATGCGTTACCAAATCATAAAGTAATTGACAACGTTCATTCATTCATATGGCAACACTTTCAGAGTGTGCTATGTTTATATTCTAAAAGCAACACTTTCCAAGCATGCTCTAAATAACCCAAAAAAATATTTCCCTCCCTCCACAAATTTCTCCCTTTATTTCTTTTAGTGAGATATTCAAATATTTTCCCCATTTTAAAAAAGAAAATCAGGTATTAGGACTATCCTTTCGAAATCGTTCCTTAAGGGCTCATTTGTTTTTCTTAATATTAAGACGTCTGAATCTGAATAGACATCTGAATATTAAGATGTGTATTAAGATTAAGCATCTGAATCTGAATACACATCTGGATATATTATGATATGTATTAAGCTCAGAATAAAAATAATTAAGACTGTTTGATTTTTAACATTTGAATGTATAAAATTTATCTTTATTTGAAAATTAATAAATATAAAATTCAAATTAACTACTAACTAATCTAATATTCCATCAATAAACTATATAATTTTTTAAAATACGATAGTTGTTGGTGGTTATGACTAACCGGTGAATGCCAACTAGAGGCAGTGTGTGGTAGTTTTGGTTGATGTTGATGGTTCATACTAGTAACTAGTAGTGATTTGGTAGTGGTGGCGATTATGATTGAGGATGATGGTTGATGTGTGGTGATAGTTAATAATGTCGGGTGATGGTAGTAGTTAAGATTAAGGAAGGTGGTTGATGGGTGGTGGTAAGTTATAATGATGGTTAGTACCGGCTATGATTGTTGATGGTGATGAGGTGGTCAGTTGTTATCATTGAGCTGGATGAGTGTTGATTGTGGGTGAGAATGATGGTGGTCGGAGTGGTGGAGAATGTGGATAGTAGGTGGTAATAGTCGATAATGGAGGCTATGACTGAGGATGATAATGGCGTGCTGGTGGTGGTGGTGGTGGAGGTGGTGGTAGTGGGGTTGGTGGTCGTGGTTGAATATGGTGGTGGTGACATGGTGGTAGTTGATAATAGTAGGCGGTGAAGGCAGTTAATAATAAATATGTGATACAATCTTAATGAAATTAAGTCTCCGTTATACATCTTAATTATATAGATCTATTCAGACCCATTAAGTGACGATGAAAGTATAAAAAACAAACACACTTAATAATTACTATGTGAATCATTAAGAATAAGAATTTAAAAACAAACGCATAGACCTGCATTAAGTGCAAACAAATGAGGCACAGCTCCGCCAACTTCTGAATTCTCCATCACCGCCTTTGTGAGTTTCTTCAGGCTTCTAGTATTTTTTCCCTTCCACAAGGGATAGAGGGCCAATCAAGTTTAAGGCACCGATCTTTCACGCTCTTTCGTAGAGGTAATCGATACTGATAAACCCTATAAGCTTTCCTCGTTTTTGGGAATTCAACCTTTCTGTTTTCTCACTTACCAGAAAGTTTTTTTCGGATTTTGTTTGTTTGCTCTTATTTTGGTAGTTTAAGGAATAATAAGGCATCAGGTAATACAACATTATTTTTAGGTCTTATTAGTTTTATGGATCTTATATGTTCATTCTTATATTGGCAGGGAAAAATCATGTTATTCTCTGTTGCTATATAGCTTTATTGTTGAATTCCTATTTCATTTTATTTATTAATTTTTGAGTGTTTCAAGTATTATTGGATAATACGGGGCGACTTACCAACTATCTAATGAACTTTCCCTTCGCCATGTTTTTTTATTCTTGGTTGAAAAAGTTGGACACAAATTAAAAATAGTTCTTCACTTATATTAATCTCCTTTTTTATTAAAGATAAAATAATACCATCTGAACATTGAAAAGGAGGAGCCCAAATTGGTGAAGTTTTTCTTTAGAAATTTTGGTAATTAATGTGAAGTTTTATATCATCTTGGCTAAGTTTGAAAAAAAAAGAGGTTGGTGAAAATCTATAGATTCCATGAACTTAAAAAAAATGCTATGAAGAAAAGCACTATGCCAGTTGGTGAAGATCTTATCTGCAATTTGTTTGGTTCGAGTTTTGAATGTTCATAATGTTCACATATACACACCATATTGATCTTTATTTGTGACTTTACAACAACAACCCAGTATAATCCCACTTAGTGGGGTCTGAGAGGGTAGTATGTACGCAGATCTTACCCCTACCCTTGGGTAGAGAGGTTGTTTCCAAATAGGCCCCTGGCATCCTTCCCTCCAAGAATTTCCCACCTTGCTCTTGGGGAGACTCGAACTCACAACCTCTCGGTTGGAAGTGGGGGTTGCTTACCATCAGAGCAACTCCTCTTGTCATCTTTATTTGTGACTTTACTGATTGGTTATAATTTGGGTAAAGCGACATTAGGTGTGCTTGCTTTTGCTTACTATTTTTCAGCCAGCTAAAATATTTTCGGTGATGAAGAGGTCAACCAGGCATTTGGGTAGCTATAATGTTCTCAATTGTTTTTAATGCTTGAGATTAGTTTGAGCGAAAGAATTTCAAAGATGTGAAACTGCTATGTTAAATATATATATATAGAATATCTGAGCTTTCACTAATATGAGTAGTTTATGATAAAAATATTTTTCTGTTTTGTATGGGGAGCATCTTGATGGCCAGGATATATTAATTCTATCAATTGTTTCACTAGCATGTGAGTGTTAGGAAACAGGAAATTCAGGTACAAGTCAACTTACCACTGCATGTATTTGGATTTCTCTCTGCTGCAGTCTGTTGTTTATTTACTTGAATTCTTGACTGAAATGTTGCGTTTATATTTTTTGTGTGCAGGTTAGATCATTTTATAGCTGAGAATTGTAGATTCTATCTAGCTTACATAGTACCTACACCCTCCAATGTTACTATTACAGGTAAAACTCTGTAATAGTGAAAATTAGTCACTGAATTTTTAACCTCTTACATTCATTGAATCATCTCCATGACTATTCATTGATTATTTTTTCAATGAACTCTTGTGTTTGAATTTGCTTTGAAATACAGGTTTTATTGTCAGGATACTAGGCAACTATACTGGAATTTACTAGGAATGATTTATATCTCGTGAAATATAATTAGGTGCATTTGAAAATTTTGTTCTGTTGACTAACTGACCGAAGTGAACTTTCCTTTTTGAAAAAGAAGTCCACTTATCGAATTTGTCTATTAATATACAATAGTTAAACACAAGAAAGCAACAGAGGCATACTAGACTAATAATTGTAGAATTTTAAAATATTCTGCCAATGGAAAGAATATATAAATATTTTAGTAACAGAAAGAATTTCTAATATGTTGGTTTTAGTAACAAGTAGCAAATTCAACTCTAGAGAGAATGCGACTAGATGTCTAGATTATTAGAAAACAGAAAGGCAAATAAAGCATGATTATTGTCCATAGGTTCTGTTATTGAATCATTACAGCATAATGATTATACTTTGATCTCATGAATACTGTAACATATATAGATTTTCTTCTATTTTTACAATTTATTTTTGTCCTTCATAAGTATATCTCATACATATATCTAATAGTATTGTAATTTTTGTCATTTTCAAGTAATGTGTACTTTTGTACGTGAAAAAGAATGCGTTCAAGTAATTTGTGGTATCTAGCTCTTGAAGAAAAGCACATAGTATGTTATTATATCGTTGTTATAATTTGTATTATGTACTATATTATCTTCATTTTTCATCTTTTTATGCATATCTTGCTCAATGCTGACATATATGAACAATTTTGGCATCTTTTAGATGCTGCCTCTTTTGTTTGGAAGTAGTAGCCTAATATTTCATACCAAATCTTATGTGAAACTTAATAATCTTGTAGGGATAGTTGATAGAGAAGAGTGCATGGCCTGTGAGGCCAACATTTTCCATGTTTCTCTGGATCAATTCGTCGTTCGATTTTTGAAAAGGTATTTTTTGATTGTTTACGTTACCATGGCACACCATATGTTTAGGCTAATTTTTGATAGTGGAGGGGCAAATTTGACTTTTCCCCTATCTAGATGAAAGATTAAACACCATTTGTTTAGAATTATATAGAGAAGTGTTTACAGATATAGTTCGATATTCTAAAAAAATTAGTAGCTAAGAAAAAACATGTTAAGATACATAAAGTAGTATTATTAAAAGCGAATGTTAAGAAAAAATGATCAAGTTGAATAGGAAGAAATGAAGAAAAAACTCATTTGGTAATGTGAGAAAGAGTAAGATTTCCATTTAAGAAAAGTGAAAGTTTACTTACCAAAAAGGAATCTAATCAGGTTGAATTAGGAGAAATAAAGAGTTAGTTGAAAATTAAAAGTGTGAATGATTAACTAATTGACTGATTTTCTTTATCCATTGCATATTTCATAATATTACCGGGTCGTTGTGTCACAACTCAATTTTCTAACCCGGTCGTGATGGCGTCTCTCGTGAAGACAAGGCCAGCCAGACCATTTACGAACACCACTATAAGCAGTTAGCCAGTTTTATAACATATCAAATATAAATTAATGATATTAACCAATATGAATACCAATACAACCCGACCAGGGTGTTACAAATAACGAGCATCTAGGAGTGCCTTTATTAAAATTTAAAAGTCTATAATACATAGAGTAAAATCTGGGAATCAAGAAGAAGAAGAATCTCGGTGCCGTGAATGCCGGCGGTCACCTAACTTAGCTACGATAGCAATATCTTCAATCCGCTACTAACCCGCTACCGGGTGAACAACACCTGCAACTGCACGCGAGGTGCAGAGAGTCAAGTGAGTACTTCCAATTCAGTGGTAATAAGATAGAATAGTATCTGAGCGATAAGAAAACAGGTATGAGCACACCACATTGCTATAAAAGACAGAACAACCCTTTTTGAGAAAAACCGAAATACTGTGGAAAATCCCTTTAGAAAATCTCAATTCCAGTACAAAAAAAATACTCTTTTGAAAATATGCTTTTTCAAGAGTTGCAAAGGTAATTTCAACAAGTAGGAAGTAATCAGAAACCTGCCCCTCGGGCTCAGTATCAACCTCTCAATACAGTATCAGCCCCGCGGGCTCACTCCCAACTCACAATATCCAACATCAACCTCTCCGGCTCAGCACTCCTTAACATATAACACCAGGGTATCTGGTCAACAAGGCAAGTAACAGTATGTATGCCAATGATATATGAGTGCTAAATGTCATCCACGTTGTACAAGCAGGAGTAAATGCATGAATGCAATGCAGTGCAATGCGTATGACCGCTACAGCGCGTAGCCCAATCCATTTGGGTACCCACGCTCACTGTGGGGGTTCAGACTGTAGAGGTGATCCTACAGCCCAAACGCAATATCAATAGCACACCGCTGGGGTGTGCAGCCCGATCCATGTAATGTATATGCATATGTACACATAACACTCGGGCCTGAAGCCTCCTTACATCATCTTCATGCCATCACATTTGGACCTCAACCTCAATTAGTCCAAAATAGTCAAAAAGCCTCTCGGTCATCAGTAAAACAATAATAATTGGCTCAAATGATAGTTCAAATATCAGTTAAAACTCCAAGTTTGAGTAAAAATATAGTTGAGTTCATGAAACAGTGTAAATCACATGGACTGAGTTCAAATAATATTTCAAATAGTGAGAAAAACAGTGATGATAGCTCACAAAGAGTCCAAACAATCGGCAATAAGCCCCAAGTATGGCAATGAGCCAAAGTCATAATGATAACAACAAATCATTTGCAAATACTCGGTGAAAACCAACAATCAGGACGGACCAAGTCACGATCCCCAACGGTGCTCTACCCCACGCTTAGGTCCAGCGTGCAAGTCACCACAATATAGCACTAAGATGTGCAAATCTGGGGTTTCAAACCTTCAGAATATCATTCCCAAGTGTTACTCACCTCGAACCGGCGAAATCTCAAGCTCGCGACGCCTTTGCCCCTCAAATCAGCCTCCACGCGCTTCGAATCTAGCTAAAAACAGAGCGAATGCATCACAATATACAAATGGGACAATACCCAATTGAAAACAATCGGAATATGACAAGAATCTCGAAACTATCAAAACCCGAGCCCCGGACCCGCTTCTTGAAAATTTACAAAACTTATATTTCCGGAATCTTTGTCTCGTCACGAGTTCATACATACCATGAACTCCCAAATTCGAGCTCAAATGACCTATCAAATCCCAATTTTGAAATGTCAAAACTCAAGCCCTAACTTCTTCAATTTCATACCCAAATTCAGAGAATTAATGGATGATTTCGATTAAATGACGTTTTGAATCCATAAGACTTACCTCCAATCAATCCTCTTCGAATCCCTCTTCAATTGTTCTCAAGAAGCTCCGAAAATGCTCAACAATGGAAGAAAATACATAACCCTCGCGGATGAAAAATAATAATTTAACCCTTCTGCCCAGCTCGATTTCCGCTTCTGCGATCATATCTCCGCTTATGCGTCTCTCGCTTCTGTGTCATTTCGACCATTGATGCGGTCCAACCCTTTCTCTCAGGGACCGCTTTTGCGGTCAACTACCGCTTACGTGGTCACCGCCTATGCGGTTATCCTTCCGCATCCGCGATCCAGGCCAACTCCCTCATTGGCCGCTTCTGCGACCTCACGTCCGCTTCTGCGGACTCCCTTAGGCTAAAAGAGTTCCGCTTCTGCAGAACTACCCAGCTCCACATCTAACCGCTTATGCGACCAACATCACGCTTCCGCGAAGCCGCTTCTGCGGTCCATTTTCCACAGAAGCGCTCATACCAGACACCAACAAGATCTGCCACTTCTCAACTTAAGATTTCATCCCGAAAGCCACATGAAATTACCCCGAGGCCGCAGGACCTCAACCAAATGTACCAACATATCCCAAAACCTCATATGAACTTGTTCCAATCCTCAAAACACATCAAACGACGCTAAAACCATTAAAAACACATCGGATTTAAGCCTATTTTTCTTTAAAGCTTCCGATTTGCATATTTGATCAAAAACCCAACCAAACGATGTCCGAATGACCTGAAAATTTGCAAACATATAAAAAAAGCCTAACAAAGCTACTGCAAATCTCGTAATTCCATTCCGACCCTCGGATCAAAATCTCACCTATCAATTGGGATCTGCCAAAATTCAAGCTTCGCCAAATCAAGCATAATTCTACACCGGACCACCAAATTCAATTTCGATCGCTCTCCTAAGTCACAAATCATCTCCCGAAGCTAACTGAATCATTGGACATCACATCCGAGCCTTCTAACTCACAAGTCAACTTCCAGTTGACTTTTCTAAAACAAGCTTCCTTCTAAGAGGCCATGTGCCTTAATTTCAACCAAAACCAATTCAACTACACTCGATCGAGTCTAATACTGATATTGAAACATGAAACAACACAATAAGGGGGAAACATAGCAGTAACACATAAGACGACATGTCGGGTCGTCATATCTTCCCCAACTTAAACAAACGCTCGTCCTCGAGCGTACCCAGGGTTGTACTAAAAGCAACCCAATAGCTGAATGACCTTACCAAGCATATACTCGGGGTGATACCACGTCACCCTATCTCACATAGGTCCGATAACACAACATAGCCGAAATTTCACCGTCCATCTAAACCATAAACCACATTGCACTTTCCGAAGTCATGCACCAGATCAGAACCCCACATCCATACTTAGAATAAACTTGAACCAACTGTAATAATCCATACCTGCAACCTCGGCTGCAATCATATGATATCCCACAACAACCAATATCGATAGAAAATCTCTTGTTAGATAGAGTCTCATTTTTATACCTTCATATACTGCCAACGGCAACTGAAACACGCGATAAACCGAATCCATCTCTCAGATCACCCATTCATGAGTCCATTTCCTTTCTGACTAATACTACAGATTTCGGAGGCAAACCTCGATATTACCTTTCTAACAAGCTGAAATCAAATGTGCTCGTACTCATTTATGACTCCAACGATCATCTCAGCTGCAACACGCCACTCTGGTGATATGACACCTCAATACCGGCCTAAGCCACAATGTGCTCAACACAGGCACCAATAAGAAAAGATCTGAACACACTCAAATCATGACAACTGACTCAACGAAAGAGCTGTAATGCAAATTCCTCCACAAGATCATAACACAGAACTAAGATCCCATTTCACATCATAGAAATAGAACACTTGAATCCTCCTCGAAAGGTCATAACATCACGTGGCCTTGCCACAATGCGAGATTATATCAAAACACTATTACCCATGAAGCACCTTAAGTCACCATGCTCAACACTAACAGCCACCCACAGATTGAGGTCTGAAACCAAGCAATCCATCACGTCCACGGTGAAGCAAATATTACACACTATTCAATCCTGAAAGGACACACCGATGCTCTATTCGCCAAGCAACACCCAATACGGATTTTCCTCAGAAACCAGGAAGTACGGCATACAAAGTAACAAATAGAGAACCAGTTCTCAACATCACATTATTGCAGCGTGCAATCCGCTCCAGAAAACATACCCGAGGCGGCGTGCCACCCGATCCAGGTACCATACCCGTGGCGGCGTGCCACCCGATCCGCACATATATCTCACAAAAGTAGTTGCACATTGAGTCAAATTTGCTCATTACATTAAACACGTATAGCCTCATGCCCGGCCGCAAGAAACACATCTGGAAAGTCCCTCAATACTGGAACTGAATCAATGGTAGAAACTTCTGCACTGACATCTGCTACGAAGGCCCAATTAAACAAGCAATACTTGCCAGCCGTCCGCTAGTCTCTAGAGTAGAAGCAACCCTGATAGAACATAATCTGACATACCTTGCCACGCAGCCTATGGCATTTTCTGACATAGCCCATAACACATTAGTCTAGACAATCAATCCCTGGAACAACCAGTCTGCCATCAAATATCATAACCCAGATTTAACATACCACGCAAAGAAAGATCCACTCGGATCTCCAATTTCCAACAACTGCTAGACGATGTCGATACACACGACCCCCAACCACAGCATGGTCGGATCACGTGAACTTTTAGTCCCCAACACATATAACACATGAATCACTATGCTTGATCCCACACTCCGCCGTACGAATACGTAACACACATCAAGTATCCATTCATACAACAAATGATATTCAAAATTTCCCGCGCCATCAACAAACGCAAATATCCGCAGTCGATCCAACAAGAAAATTTCGCAATACTACTGACGTATCATCAATTTACATCACCTTAATCATCTGAAGATCGATTCTTTACTCACCTGTAGCTGACCGTGCTACTCAAGAATTTAATGATTTCCCATTATGAACTGAACCAAAACCTTGAACACGCAAATCTCAGTTCTCCATATCATAATACATAGACCATACCACTCAAGGATAACATGAGGACTTCTATCTCTCTCATGTGCCGCAGACATCGACGCACTCAACTAGTCAAGAAATTTCAGGATCCCATATAGGAGAAAAATTATTACACACTCCATGTTTCGCATACCCATGGGAAATATACTCATTTTCAAACCACGGTAAAACACATCAAGAGCTCTTTCTCCCAATTCCATTGCACAAGCTAAACTGCCAGGACTGAATCCTTTTACCCAAACCAAGTTAAGCAAACTACCAGCACTTAAAGCTTTGCTGCACAATACCCGTAAGGCTCATTACCTCGAATACATACAAGAATTAATCATACTCTTACCATACCGATTTGGTTTATTATCAAGTTATTCCACTTATCTAATTTCTTGCATGATTTATTATTAATTTGATATTCTCCCTTGCTGTAGCACCACATTACCTCAACTCAGGTTACCACACGAGACTCGCACATAAGAACACACTATCTAAGACCCATAGGCCACTGAATACCCTCTCGAACGCTTCTCAGAAATAAAATATTCCAGAATGCTTTACCTTGAAGAACTTCCTGCGAATCTGAATTCGTTTCCATTACCTCTCAAATACGGATACATAGAATCGCATGATTATCATAGAATACCACAAGTCTTTATCTTTCCTAATGAAAACACAGTCTCTAGCCACATACATAAACTTAAGACACCTGGTGGTTATATGCAAACTCTTGGACACAATAAAACCATTCTCGAGAGTCATTCACTCTTAAACAACTAAAATTCACTGCCTTAACGGACAGAACCACTCGTGCCTTATTAATACTCTAACACCACAGAACATAATTTCATATAGATACAACAACCATTTCCTTCTTTATGCATTGAGCATTCTTTATCAATAGCAGCTCAAAATATCCTAGTATTTTCTCACATTTACGAGAGCACCATATAACCTTTGTAGAAATTTTTCTTCACACGTGCCATCATCGGCTCAATTTCCGTAACCAGAACTGATCTGCCATCGTACCTCAAAACGAAACCAATATAGCACATAACCATACAATCAGGTGACCAACAGCAACCTCCCCAACTTGGCTTGAAGCCATATATTAAGGCACTCTTATCAACTCATAACACTTTTACTCTAATGATGCCACAATGGATCAAACTCAAATCATTTACAAGTTTTGTGAATACCTAGATCATCTAGCACTGACATTCTCTGCAAACGCCGCATTCATTTCCACATCAACTGAGTCCACTTTCTTAAGCGTCCCCATTCCTCGAAATACAACACATACCCTTCAATTACACATGAGATTTTTTACATACACATAAGGATCATACCGCTGAAAACCCTTCACAGGATATAACCCACTTGCTTCGCCTCATTTCACTATTTCCACATGCCTTCCACCATCATATACGTAATACACAGCTATTAAGTCTTTTCGAGTCTAAACTCATACTGCCACATGGAAGGTACTTTACTTGACAATTAAGAGACACGAAAATATTCTTCACGCGCCCATGCCTCGGGCTACACAACAGATATCAATAAGAAACAATCACTTAACAGATCATCTAATATCCGGCAGACTTTTTCATCATTACCAAAATTATATAGATACACCTCGCAGTACAAACATACTCATCACATGGATATCCATCCGCCATTCCGGCTAAAAGAATAACACTGAACATATAAGTTCAATTTACTTGCTCACACAATCAGCACCTCGATGCTCAAGCCATAGGCAAATATCCGGTCTGAAGTCCTCCAGACAGGCCCAACATGAACTCACGGAGATTACCTCTCGCCCCTTGTTCGGGGAATCACAAGCCAACGAGGGACATATACTACTGAGAGCTCACGTGCGCATACCGATGTGTGTAAGGAATTTTTCAAGAGTCATCTCAAACTGAATCAAGTACGCACGATAAGAATTCCAAGAATGAGAAGTTTTCCTAATGTTTATGCAGCCTCTCGAGGATAAATACAGACGTCTCCGTACCAATCCGTGAGACTCTACTAACCCTGCTCATGACTTGTGAGACCTAGTAACCTAGGCTCTGATACCAACTTGTCACGACCATATTCCCTAACCCGGTCGTGATGGAGCCTCTCGTGAAGACAAGGCTAGTCAGACCATTTCAGAACACCACTTAAAGACGTTAGCCAGTTTTATAACAGATCAAATCTAAATTAATGATATTAATCAATATGAATACCAGTACAGCCCGACAAGGGTGTCACAAATCACGAGCATCTAGGAGTGCCTTTATTAAAATTTAAAAGTCTATAATACATAGAGTAAAATATGGGAATCAAGAAGAAGAAGAATTTCGGTGCCGCGAACACCGACGATCACCTAACTTAGCTATGATAGCAATACCTTCAATTCGCTACTAACCCGCTACCGGGTGAACAACACCCGCAACTGCACGCGAGGTGCAGGGACTAAAGTGAGTACTTCCAACTCAGTGGTAATAAAAGAGAATAATATCTGAGCGATAAGAAAACACGTATGAGCACACCAAACTGCTATAAAAAACAGAACAACTCTTTTTGAGAAAAATCGAAATACTGTGAAAAATCCCTTTAGAGAATTCCAGTTTCAGTTCAAAAAAATCTCTTTTGAAAATATGCTTTTTCAACAGTTGCAAAGGTAATTTCAACAAGTAGGAAGCAATCAGAAACCTGCCGCTCGGGCACAATATCAACCTCTGAGTACAGTATCAGATTGCGGGCTCACTCCAAACTCACAATATCTTACATTAGTCTCTCGGGCTCAAACATATAACACTAGGGTATCTGGTCAACAAGGCAAGTAACAGTATGTATGCCAATGATATATGAGTGCTAAATGTCATGCCACGTAGTACAAGCAGGAGTAAATGCATGAATACAATGCATATGACCGCTACATCGCGTAGCCCGATCCATTTGGGTACCCGCGCTCACTGTGGGGGTTCAGACTCCGGATGGGCTCCTACAGCCCAAGCGCAATATCAATATCACACCGCTGTGGCATGCAACCCGATCCATGCAATGTATATGCACATGTACACATAACACTCGAGGCTTGAAACCTCCTTATTTCATCTTCATGCCCTCACATATGGCCCTCAACCTCAATCAGTCCAAAATAGTCAAAAATCCTCTCGGGCATCAGTAAAATAATAATACTCAGCTCAAATGATAGTTCAAATATAAGTTAAAAATATAGTCGAGTTCATGAAGCAGTGTAAATCACGGACTGAGTTTAAATAAATAGTGAGGAAAACAGTGATGATAGCTCACAAAGAGTTCAAACAATCCGCAATAAGCCCCAAGTATGGCAATGAACCCAAGTCATAATGATAACAACAAATCATTTGCAAATACGCGGTAAAAACCAACAACCGGGACGGACCAAGTGATGATCCCCAACGGTGCTCTACCCCACGCTCAGGTCAAGCGTGCAAGTCACCACATTACAGCACTAAGATGTGCAAATTCGGGGTTTCAAACCCTCAGAATATCGTCCCCAAGTATTACTCACCTCGAACCGACGAAATCTCAAGCTCGCAATGCCTTTTCCCCTTAAATCGGCCTCCACACGTGTTGAATCTAGCAAAAAACAGAATAAGCAAATGGGAAAATACCCAACCGAAAACAATCGAAATATGTCAAGAATCTCGAAACTAGCAAAACCTGAGCTCCAGGCCCGCTTCTCGAAAAATTATGGAACTTATATCCGGAATCCTCGTCTCGCTACGAGTTTATACATACCAAGAACTCCCAAATCCAAGCTCAAATGACCTATCAAATCCCAATTTGAAAATGTCAAAACTAAAGCCCTAACGTTTTCAATTTCATACCCAAGAATTAATGGATGATTCTTTGATTAAATGACGTTTTAAATCCATGAGGCTTACCTCCAATCGATCCTCTTTGAATTCCTCTTCAATTGTTCTCAAGAAGCTCCGAAAATGCTCCACGATGGAAGATAATACATAACCCTCGTAGATGAAAAATGATAATTTAACCCTTCTGCCCAGCTCGATTTCTGCGTCTGCGGTCATATTTCCGTTTATGCGGCTCTCGCTTCTGCGTCCTTTCGACTGCTGATGCGGTCCAACCTTTTCTCCTAGGGACTGCTATTGCGGTCAACTACCGCTAACGCGGTCATCGCCTATGCAGTTATCCTTTCGCATCCGCAATCCAGGCCAACTCCCCCATTGGCCGCTTCTGCGACCCCACGTCCGCTTCTGCGGACTCGCTTAGGCGAAAAGAGTTCCGCTTCTGCGGAACTACCCAACTCCACATCTGAACGCTTATGCGACCAACATCACGCTTCCTCGGAGCCGCTTCTGCGGTCCATTTTCCGTAGAAGCGTTCATACCAGACACCAGCAAGATCTGCCACTTCTCAACTTAAGATTTCATCCCGAAAGCCACACGAAATTACCCCGAGGCCCAGGATCTAAACCAAATGTACCAACATATCCCAAAACCCCATACCAACTTGTTCAAATCCTCAAAACACATCAAACAACGCTAAAAAAATTAAAAGACATCGGATTCAAGCCTATTTTTCTTCAAAGCTTCCGATTTGCAGATTCGATCAAAAACCCAACCAAATGACGTCCGAATGACCTGAAAATGTACAAACATATCAAAAATTACCTAACGCAGCTACTGCAACTCTCGAAATTCCATTCCGAACCTCGGATCAAATTCTCACCTATCAACCGGGATCCGTCAAAATTTAGACTTTGCCAATTCAAGCCTAATTCTACACCGGACCTCCAAATTCAATTTCGATCGCTCTCCTAAATCACAAATCATCTCCCAAAGCTAAGCGAATCATCAGAAATCACATCCAAACCTTCTAACTCACAAGTCAACTTCCGGTTGACTTTTCCAAAACAAGCTTCCTTCTAAGAGGCCATGTGCCTTAATTTCAACCAAAACCAATTCAATTACACCCGATCGATTCTAATACTGATATTGAAACATGAAACAACACAATAAGGGAGAAATAGAGCAGTAACACATAAGACGACGGATCGGGTTGTCACACGATTTTATTATTGTTGTACACATTTCATAATACATAATTTGCGAGTTATACCTTTTCACGTTCTCATTATATATGTAAAATCTATTTGTGTATTTATCTTTTTCGTCAAACCCATTTTTCTGGTATCTTTCTTTATGTCTGTATCAGCTAGTAATCTGTATATTTTTCTATAAGGAATATGACTGAGTGAATGTATGTTTGCCTTTCCTATATTGGACATGACTGATTGAAATTTGAATGTACCATCCTTGTTCTCCTTCTATTTTCTGATATATATTTTTCACATATGCACAAAGAAAGTGTTGGTGACAATAAAAAATTACAACTAATTGAAATACTGATAAATATTGGAGTAGTAGTATATAATCTACCCCTAGTGGCTTGGATCATTTAAGCTTTTTATTTATAGCAGACATTTGTTCTTAGAATAATGTTGTGTATTTAAATTTTCAAGGGGAAAACTCTTCCACTATATTGCTTTAAGTTTGCACTTACATGTTTTAATTTCTATCTAATTACTATTTTCATTTTGAATATGCAGGAAAGTTTTGGGTAGCAAATCAGAAATGGCAGCAAAAAGAGAATTTGATCTGTTTGAGTTTAATGAAGAAGACTTTGGATAATTATGATTTTTTATTCCTGATACTATAATAATATAGTTGATTTTGTAATGTTAATTGTTAGCATGCAGCTCGAAGCAATTTGTTTTATTCGTTGGTGTATTGCATAAGAGATTTATTCATTTATTGAAGTTCATTATATTTATATGCATTTGCATTATTTTTTTGTTATTTTTAGTTATTTGAGTGCTTGATATTTTCATACTTAAATATGATTATTAGTTATATATTTTCTAAAAAACTTAAATTATTGATTACAAAAGTATGGTTTTATAAGCGTTGTTTTAAAAGATACGCTTAAAAAGTGGGGCCTAAAGAGTAACAAAGACCACACTGTTAATGTGTTGCCATAGTACAGGAAAAGCGTCACCATATGGGGTATTACAAACGTAGTTTTTGTTACTCTTAGGGCACGCTTTTTAAGCATGGCTTCTAAGGTAACACTTTCAAAGTGTTGCCTTGGGGAAAATGTTACGCTAGTTTAGGCCACCCCTGAAAAAGTGTTGGCTTAGGTCTGGAAGTGTGGCCTTTGATCAAAGGCCGCACTTTTTGATGGTTTAAGCCACACTTTTCAGGTGTGACTTTAAATGCCTAAAATGTTGTAGTGACATCTGCACTAATCGTGCAGGATCTGAGGCTGGTGCATCTGATTATCATCCTGTCGCGCACTCCTAATTACCTCGAGACTTTGCGGTGAGCTGCCTTTCAAGCTCGTTCTCCAACACCCGAACTGTTCCCTTTGCTTTAACTTTCCGTCAATTTATTTCAGACACTAGTTTGGTATTTTTTTATATATTCTACTAGTAGCTTATACACTTGTGACACTAGGCCTTAAAAATTGTGCTAGTCGACACTTGGTGATTTTTGGATTATTTACTCCATCTTGTTTGCTTTAAAAAAAATGCCTATTCCTCATTTTATTTACTTTTTCACTTCTTCTTTATTGAATAACTAAAAATCAATTATTTCTAGACTGTTAAAATAATCAATCACACGGTTAGTTCACTGCTTGCTTGCCTTGCGGTAACGTTGGGCGCTATCACGAGCTAGAGGAGAAATTGGATCATGACAAAAAAACTAATGTATTAATAGGAGAATAGATATATTGTGATTCTATCCACACTTTGAATTAATTTTATAAAATTAAGTAAAAACAATACTAAAAAAATATTCTTTATAAATAACAAAATAATTATGAGAAAGTCATACATGATAAAATGAATTTAAATTTCAAGAATAATATAGAATTATATTCATTGTAATATATTAATCAAGTAATTTATTAAAAAATCATATAAAATTTATAATATTAATTAATGGTTAATTAGATAAGCTAACAACAAATATAAATTACTAGGAAAATATAAAAATATAAATCATATAATTAGAATTATATTTAGAAATGTCATACATATACACATAACTAAAACCATAATAAACAAAAAGTCAAAAAGGAAGAATACAAAAAAAATCAATCTATATGTCACGACCCCGATTTTTTCCACCATCGGAAGTCGTGATAGTGCCTACTGTAGGAGCTAGGCAAGCCAACCCTTTTAAAATATTCCATAAAATTTTAATCTAAACAATATAATAACCGAGATAATTAAAATAGAAATGCGCGGTAGACTTTTAACAGATAATAACAAAGTGCGGAAGACTATAACATAGCACTACCCAACATCTGTTGTCACTACTTCTGGGCTACTAACAGAATTCTACAAACATCAGTCTGAAAGAAAATATATAACATGTTTGTTTCGGTACAATGAAAACAAACGGAAGAAAGTAGAGGAGACTCAGGGCCCGCGAACGCCAGCGAACAATCTCGGAGTCTCTTGACTGAAGGCTCGCTCCCTAGCTACTGCTGCGGTCCGTAAGCTGTATCCTGACCTATGCACAAAAAGACACAGAAGTGTAGTATCGGCACAAACGACCCCATGTGCTGGTAAGCGCCCGGCCTAACCCCGGCGAGGTAGTGACGAGGCTAAACCAGACATACCACAATCAACCTGTACAAATATATGTGTAATAACGAAAAGATAGCAAAATTTAAACAGCTAATGGGAAAGAGGACATGCTGGGGGTGTATCAGTTCAATTATAAGTTCAACGAACAAGAAATGTAAACTGGATATTTAACATCAATAAAGGAAAGCTAGTAAAGCAACAACTGCATGACATCAACCTTCGTGCTTTTACTCTCAAATAGAGTGCACGGCATCACCCTTCGTGCTTTTACTTTCAATACATAGTGCACGACATCACCCATCGTGCTTTACTCACATAACTCTCATATCAAGGCACGGAATGACCCTTCATGCTCAAATAATCAAGAAACATGGCACGGAAAGACCCTTCGTGCATAAATATCAAAACGTGGCACGGAAAGACCCTTCGTGCAAAGTCTCTCTCTTCCTCACCCAATCAACGGTCACACCCAACTGGGAAGGAATATATGATAAGATGAAATATCTCGGCAAGGGAGAACAACTCTACAACAAGTCCCGGCAAGGGAGAACAACTCATCAATAAGTCCAGGCAAGGGAAAATAGCTCAGCAATAAGTCCCGGCAAGGGAAAACAGCTCAACAATAAATCCGAGCAAGGGAAAAATACCAAAATTTCTTCTTTAGCTCATTTACTTCTCAACTATCACCTCATAGTGCATTTAACAAGTAATTATCTCAATTGTTCACTTCTTTCGAAATTTTAATAGCAAATATGACTAACGGTCATGCTAGACTCGGGTGCATAGGTAACCGACACCGTACCTATACACCGACTCCACATAGCACATAGAAAATATTATCCTAATCCTATGCCCTCAAGCCAAAGTTAGATCAAACACTTACCTCGAAAGCTTCCAAACTCAACTCACGCCTCTAGAATAGCTTTACCCCTCGAATTCGCATCAAAACCGGTTGAATCTAATCGCAATATACTCAAATGTATCAACACGTGCTAATTAAATCAATTTGAATGCATTAGAATGAAATTCCCAAAGTTTACCCAATAAATTTCCCAAAATGCCCCCTAGCCCACGTGGTCAAAACTCGAGGTTCGAATCAATACCGGGTTACCCATTCCCCCACGAGTCCATATATGCAATTTGTTTTGAAATAGGACCCCAAATTGAGGTCCAAATCCCCAATTCTAAGAAAACCTAGGTTTCACCCCAAATCCCCATTTTTACCCATTGAAAGCTTTGATTTTAAGATGAAATCATAATAAAAGTTGTTAAAGGCTGAAGAAATTGAGTAAAATTTGACTTACAATTGATTTTGGAGAGAAGGAGTCGAGAGAAAATCGCCAATGGAGGTTTGGGTTTTGAAAATATGAAAAATAATGTTTGCATCGTCTAAGTATAGGTTGCACAATTGCAATTGTGAAGAATGCAGAAAGAATAGTAGATGTCGCAATTGCAAGAAATTGTTCGCAATTGCGAAGAGGGAAAATTTCGGGACTCGCATTTGCGAGAATGCAAATTGGGCTATCAGGAGGGGGGTCGCATTTGCGAAGTATGCGAAGACTGGCTATTTGAGGGAGGATCACATTTGTGAGTTTTTCCTCGCATTTGCGATAGAGCAAGCCAGAAGGGAGGTCTCGCATTTGCGAGGATGGCTTCTCAAATGCGAAACCTGCAGATACCAGCTGCTACAATGCTACAAAATGAACCTAACACCTTTCTGAAGCTCACCCGAGCCCTCGGGGCTCCAAACCACACATGCACCCAACCTTAAAACATCCTACAGACTTACTAGTGCGATCAAATCGCCAAAATAACATCAAAATCAAAGAATCAACCTCCAAAACTCATGATTTTCATTTCCAAGTTCAAAACTATTAAATTTTCCATTCTTAGTCCGAAACACATCAAACGACGTCTGTTTTCAACCAAAATATACAGATAGCGCTTAACGCTCATTTAAGACTTGTACCGGGTGTCAGAACCAAAATGCGAGCCCGATGCCATTACTTTTGATCAAATCTTATTTTCATTGCATTTATAGAAAATAATTTCATAGAAACATTCCGTACTCGGGCCTAGGACCTTAGATTTTGATTCCGAAAATACGCCCGGGTCCCAAATTTTCCTACGGACCCTCCGGGAACGTCACATCATGGGTCCAGGTCCGTTTGCCCAAAATATTAACCAAATTCAACTATAGAAATATTATTATCAAAATTCATAGTTTTTATCACAAAATTTAAATATTTCAACATAAAATTTTTTGGCTTTGCGCTCGGAATGCACATGCAAATTGAGGCAACCAAATAAGAGGCTCAAGGCCTCAAATGCACAAGGAAAGGGAGAATTATGGTGATGACCATTTGGGTCATCACATCCTGCACCTCTAAAACAACCGTTTGTCCTCGAACTGACAAAAGAAAGGAGTACCTGAGTCGGGGAATAGATGGGGATAACGGCTCCGCATATCAGACTCGGACTCCTAGGTCGATGCCTCAGGAAGATGACCTCTCCATTGAACATGCACTGAAGGAAAACTCCGCGACCTCAACTGTCGAACCTGCCGGTCTAAAATAGCTACATGCTCCTCCTCATACGACCGATCCTTGTCAAATTGGACAGTGCTGAAATCTAACACCTGGGCGGGATCGCCGTGGTACTTCCGAAGCATGGAGACATGAAAAACCAGATGCACGTCTGACAAGCTAGGCGGAAAGGCAAGTCTATAAGCCACTTTCCCCACAAGGTCAAGAATCTTAAATGGGCCAATAAACTTAGGGCTAAGCTTGTCCTTCTTCCCGAATCTCATCACGCCCTTCATAGGTGATACACGGAGAAATAATCGCTCCCCAACCATGAAAGCAACATCCCTGACCTTACGATCTGCATAACTCTTCTGCCTAGACTAAGCTGACCGTAGTCTGTCCTGAATGATCTTGACCTTATCCAATGACTCCTGTACCAAATCTGTACCCAATAACCGAGCCTCTCCTGGATCAAACAATTCGACTGGGGACCGACACCGCCTACAATACAACGCCTCATACAGATCCATCTGAATACAGGACTGGTAGTTGTTGTTGTAATCAAACTCTACTAAAGGCAAGAACTGGTCCCACGAGCCTCTAAAATTAATAACGCAGACTCAGAGCATATCCTCAAGAATCTGAATGGTCCTCTCGGACTGACTGTCTGTCTGGGGATCAAATGCTGTACACAACTGGACCTAGGTGCCCAACTCATGATGTACCGCTCTCCAGAAATGCGAGGTAAACTGCAAACCCCATTTCGAAATAATAGATATGGGCACCCAATAAAGGCGAACGATCTCTCTGATATAAATCTTAGCATACCTCTTGGATGAATAGCTGGTGGCAACTCGGATAAAATGTGCTGACTTTGTCAGCCTATCCACAATAACCCATATAGCATTAAACTTCTTCCGAGTCATCGCAGGTCCAGCAACAAAATCCATGGTGATCTCCCCCACTTCCATTCGGGAATCTCAATCCTCTGAAATAACCCACCGGGCCTCTGTTACCCGTACTTAACCTGGTGACAATTCAAACAACGGGCCACATATGCTACAATGTCTTTCTTCATTTTGCGCCACTAATAATGCTGTCTCAAATCCTGATACATCTTCGCGGTGCCCGGGTGAATAGAATACCGAGAACTGTGGGCCTCTGCTATTATTGACTCCTAAATACCATCGACATTGGGCACACAGACTTGCTCCTACAACCTCAATACGCCATCATCTCCTAAAGTCATCTCCCTGGCACCTCCCTGCTGCACCGTGTCTCTCAGAAAACACAAATGGGGATCATCAAACTACCGCTCCCGGATACGCTCCATCAATGACAAGCGAGCAACCGTGCAAGCTAACACCCTGATGTGCTCAGAAATATCCAATCTTACAAATCTATTGGCCAAGGCCTGAACATCCAAGGCAAGCGGTCTATGGATGACCGGAATGTAGGCAAGACTACCCATGCTGGCGGACTTCCTACTCAATACATCGACCACCATATTGGCCTTCCCCGGGTGGTATAAGATAGAAACGTCGTAGTCCTTCAACAACTCCAACCACCTCCGCTATCTCAAATTCAACTCTTTCTGCTTGAACAAGTATTGAAGGCTCTTGTGATCCGTGTACACCTCAAACATCACACCATATAAATAATGCCTCTATATCTTCAAGGCATGAACAACGGCTGCCAACTCTAGGTCATGAACTGGATAATTCTTCTCGTGGATCTTCAACTGCCTCGAAGCATATGCTATGACCTTGCCATTCTGCATAAACACTACACCAAGCCTGATACGAGAAGCATCACAATAGATAGTATAAGGCCCAGATACCGTAGGAAAAACCAGTACCAGTGCCGTAGTCAGAGCTATCTTGAGCTTTTGGAAGCTCGCCTCGCACTCATCAGACCACCTGAATTGGGCACCCTTCTGAGTCAATCTAGTTATCGGGGTTGCGATAGAAGAAAACCCCACCACGAAACGTTTGTAGTAACCAGCTAACCCCAAGAAGCTCCGCATGTCTATAGCTGAAGCTGGTTGAGTCCAGTTCTTGACTGCCTCTATCTTCTTCGGGTCCACCTGAATACCCTCTGATGATACGACATGACCCAGGAATGCGACTAAACTCAACCAAAACTCGCACTTTCAGAACTTGACGTACAACTGACTATCCTTCAGAGTCTATAACCACTCTGAGGTGCTGCTCATGATCCTCCTGAAAGCGAGAGTATACTAAGATGCCGTCAATGAATACAATCACAAATAAGTCCAAATAGGGCCTGAACACTCAGTTCATCAACTCCATGAATGATGTTGGGGCATTGGTCAACCCAAATGACATGACCAAAAACTCATAATGCCCATACCGAGTACGAAATACTGTCTTAGGGACATCAGATTCTTTAATCCTCAGCTGATGATAACCAGATTCTCAGATCTATCTTCGAGAACACCCTAGCACCCTGAAGCTGGTCAAACAAATCGTCAATCCTCGGCAGTGGGTAATTGTTCTTTATTGTCACCTTTTTCAACTTCTAATAATCAATGCATATCCTCATCGACCCATCCCTTTTCTTCACAAATAACACTGGTGCACCCCAAGGTGATACACTAGGT
Organism: Nicotiana benthamiana; assembly: GCA_034376525.1. Lineage (NCBI taxonomy): Eukaryota > Viridiplantae > Streptophyta > Magnoliopsida > Solanales > Solanaceae > Nicotiana > Nicotiana benthamiana. The sequence goes on along the minus strand of CM067339.1, from coordinate 39,972,042 downwards.
CTAGTGAAACCCTTATCGAGCAAGTCGTGAAGCCGCTCCTTCAACTCTTTCAACTCTGGCGGGACCATGCAATATGATAGGATGGAAATAGGCTGAGCGCTAGGAGCCAGATCAATACAAAAATTAATATCCCTGTCGGGCGGCATACCCTGTAGGTCAGAAGGAAAAAACCTCACGGAACTCCTGAACAATAGGAACATAGTCGATATATGGAACCTCTGTGCTGGAGTTGCGAACATAAGCCAAATATGCTAGACACCCCTTCTCAACCATACGCCGAGCCTTGACATACAAAATAACACTGCGGGTGGCATGACCTGGGGTCCCCCTCCACTCAAGTCGGGGCAAATCGGGCAAGGCAAAAGTCATGATCTTGGCGTGACAATCCAAAATAGCAAGATATAGGGACAACAGTCCATCCCAAATATAACATCAAAGTCTACCATGTCTAAAAACAATAAGTCGACACGGGTCTCAAGACTCTCAAATACCACCACACAAGATGATGCGCTCGGTCGACCACTGTAGAATCACCAACCGGTGTGGACACATATATATAACAATACCCAAAGCCTCACTAGGTATGATCAAATAGGGTGCAAAATAGGACGACACATAAGACTATATAGATCCCGGATCAAATAATATTGAAGCACCCCTATCACAGACCAATATAGTACCTGCAATCACAACATCAGATGACTCGGCCTCCGGCCTGGCTGGCAATACATAAGAACGGGGCTGGCCCCCACACTCCTGAACTGTATCCCTGTGATGATCTCCTGCGGGCTGACCCCTGCCTCTGGCTGTCCGAGCTCCACCTTTATGGCCTATACCTCCACCTCTATGATCCCTACCCCACCTCTAGCTGGCTGGGCGGCCTGTGGATCGCCTGCTTCCTGAATCGTAGGGCGAGGACCTTGCTGCTAATAACTACTCGAGGCTCGAGGGCAAAACTTGACAATATGACCTGGGTCACCACAACCATAACATGCCCTCGGCGGCTGAGACTGCTGGCCCTGTCGACTGGTATGTCCTCCCCTGAAGCTCTGAAGTGGCAGTGCGCTGATGGGGGCTGGTGGTGAGCTGAAAGTACGCAGATCCAAATAATACTGCAGGACCACCACCGCCTGGAGTGCCATGCGAAACCTGGAATGCCGACTGGAAGGGCCTAGGGGGATGACCTCTAGCACGCCTCGACCTCTGAATCTCACGGGAGCTGCTGCTGAGGGCCGGGCTGCTGCACAGAAGAAGAAAACGCATATGTTCTCGCCATCCGTGAAAGAACAGAGTAAGACAACAATCAATATTTGAGAAACAGAATCACATGACAAGAATGAACAAAGTGAAATTTTTCCTAACTCTGTAGTCTCTGGGGGATAAGTACAGACGTCTCCGTACCTATCCCTCAGACTTTACCAAACTTGTCCGCGAGTTCTGAGACCTAAGTAACCTAGTGCTCTAATACTAACTTGTCACAACCCAAATTTTTCCCACCATCGAGAGTCGTGATGGAGCCAACTGTAGGAGCTAAGCAAGCCAACCTTTTTAAAATATTCCATAAAACTTTAATCTAAACAATATAATAACCGAGATAATTAAAATAGAAATGCGCGGAAGACTTTTAACAGAAATAATAATAAAGTGCGGAAGACTATAACATAGCACTACCCAGCATCTGGTGTCACTACTCACGGACTACTAATGAAGTTCTACAAATATCAGTCTGAAAGAAAATATATAACATGTCTGTTTTGGTACAATGAAAACAAACGGAATAAAGTAGAGGAGACTCAGGGCCCGCGAATGTCAGGGAACTGCCTCAGAGTTGTTGGACTGAAGGCTCGCTCCCTAGCTACTGTTGCGGTCCGTAAGTTTTATCTTGACCCATGAACAAAAGGGCACAAAAGTGTAGTATCAGCACAACCAACTAAGTGCCCTCCTAACCTCGACGAGGTAGTGACGAGGCTAAACCGGACCTAGCACAATCAACATGTATTGATATATGTGCAATAACAGAAATATAATAGAATTTAAACAGATAACCGAAAAGGGGACATGCAGGGGGTGTAACAGTTCAATTATAAGTTCAACGAACAGAAATGTAAACTAAATATTTAACATCAATAAAGGAAAGACAGTAAATCAACAACTACACTACATCAACCTTCGTGCTTTTACTCTCAAATATAGTGCACGGCATCATCCGGACTAAAAGAGATCTCACTTTCGACGGTTGAACTTGACTTTTATATCCAGATTGGAACTGGACTCGCAATTACATTAAAGTTCCCCCTACTAGCCTCGGGCTCTTGCTACTTTTAATTTAAGAGCAAGTCGGTCTAGCTTCTTACTCTTTCACCAGAAGTACAAGCACTAAAATGGCAATTTTTTGTTGTGTTGTTCTATGATAGTGGTTTCATCTTCTAGATTAGGCACTGAAACTGATCATTTTTTTATTCAACCCCGAAGATGACTGCAATGAGCAGAAATCTCACTCACGGACCTAAACAACGAGCAAACACTCAAACGTGAGAGCAAGGGATCACCCAACGAATGGACGAGCTCATCCCATCTTTCCCGCAGCCATCTTTGGTGAAACCATTTAGCTTTCTTCAGGATTTGGCCCGAACTGTTCGGCAGATTCCCACGCGTTACGCACCTGTTCACCACTTTGTTCTCAACTCTTCTCACCTCCTGGGCGAGACAAGCTACCTTTAGCTAGGAGCCTCTTTTCCTTCTACCCAGCTCCCCGAAAACAACGTTCAACTTGTCTCTTTCTATCGCAGCCCCTTTTTTTTCCTCACCAAAACTGTCAAATATAGTGCATAGCATCACCCTTCGTGCGTTTATCACGAAAACTGTCAAATATGGTACACTGCATCACCCTTCGTGCTTTCATCACATAACTCTCATATCAAGGCGGAATGACCCTTCGTGCTCAAATAATCAATAAATATGGCACGGAAAAACACTTCATGCATAATTATCAAAATGTGGCACGGAAAGACCTTTCGTGCGGAAATTCTCTCTTCTTCACCCAATCAACGGTCACAACCAACGGGGAAGGAATATACGACAAGATAAAATATCTCGGCAAGGGAGAATAACTCTACAACAAATCCCGGCAAGGGAGAACAACTCATCAATAAGTTCTGGCAAGGGAAAACAGCTCAACAATAAGTCCCGGCAAGGGAAAACAGTTCAAAAATAAGTCCCGACAGGGGAAAAATACCAAAATTCCTTCTTTAGCTCATTTACTTATCAACTATCACCTCATAGTTTATTTTAGAAGTAATTATCACAACTGTTCATTTCTTTCGACATTTTAATAGCAATTATGACTCACGGTTATGCTAGACTCGGGCGCACAGGTAACCGTCACCATACCTATGCACCGACTCTGCATAGCACATAGATACTATCCTAATCCTATTCCCTCAAGCCAAAGTTAGATCAAACACTTACCTCGAAAGCTTCCAAACTCAACTCACGCCTATAGAATAGCATTACCCCTCGAATTTGCCTCATAACCAGTCGAATCTAATCACAATTTACGCAAATGTATCAACAAATGCTGATTAAATCAATTTGAATGCATAAGAATAAAATTCCCAAAGATTTACCCAAAAATTCCCAAAATGCCCCCAGGCCCACATGGTCAAAACTCGAGGTTCAAACCAAAACCGGATTACCCATTCCCCCACGAGTCCATATATGCAATTTTTTTTTGAAATCGGACCCCAAATTGAGGTTCAAATCCCCAATTTAAGAAAACCTAGGTTCCACCCCAAATCCCCATTTTTACCCATTGAAAGCTTTGATTTTAAGATAAAATCATAATAAAAGTTGTTTAAGACCGAAGAAATTGAGTAAAAGTTGACTTGCAATTGACTTGGGAGGGAAGGAGTCGAGATATAATCACTAATGGAAGTTTGGGTTTTGAAAATATGAAAAATGATGTTTGAAATCGTCTAAGTATAGGTTGCACAATCGCAGATGTCGCAATTGTGAAGAATGCAGAAAGAATAACGGATGTCACAATTGCAAAAAATTGTTCGCAATAGCGAAGAGGGAAAATTTGAACGGGACTCGCATTTGCGAGAATGTCTTCGCATTTGCGAAGACTGGGCTATCAGGAGGGGGGTTGCATTTGCAAAGACTGGCTATTTGAGGGAGGATCCCATTTGCGGGGTTTTCCTCGCATTTGGGATAAAGCAGGCCAAAGGGTAGGTCTTGCATTTGCGAGGCTGTCTCTGCAAATGCGAAACCTATAGATACCAGCTGCTACAATGCTACAAAATGAACATAACACATATCCGAAACTCACCCGAGCCCTCGGGGCTCCAACCTAAACATGCACCCAACCTCAAAAACATCCTACAGACTTATTCGTGCGATCAAATCGCCAAAAAAACATCAAAATCAAAGAATCAACCTCCATTACTCATGATTTTTATTTCCAAGTTCAAAACTTTCAAATTGTCCATTTTTAGTCCGAAACACGTCAAACGACGTCCGTTTTTAGCCAAACTTTACAGGTAGAGGTTAACGCTCATTTAAAACTTGTACCAGGCATCAGAACCAAAATACGAGCCCGATACCATTACTTTTGATCAAATCTCATTTCATTGCATTTTCAGAAAACAATTTCAGAAAAATTCCGTACTTGGGCCTGGGACATTGGATATCAATTCCGAGAATACGCCCAGGTCCCAATTTTTCCTACGGACCCTACGGGACCGTCACATCACGGGTCTGGGTCCGTTTACAAAAAATATTGACAAAAGTCAACTATAGCAATATTATTATCAAAATTTATAGTTTTTAATACAGAATTCAAATATTTCCACATTATAATTTTTCGGCTTCGTCCCTGGACTATGCACGCAAATTGAGGCAACCAAATAAGAGGTTTTCAAGGCTTTAGAAGCACTAAAAAATAAAAAGTTACAGTGATGACCCTTTGGATCGTCACACTATGGCGTAAAAAATATATATATTAATTGTATTTATCATGTAGGAAATTTTAATGAATAAATGGAACTCATAATTCCATAAATAAAAAATACAACAACATAGAAATACAATTAGGTTCTTTACACATAAAATAAGCATATTATACTATAGCATAAAATAATAATTATTAAAAATATTGATAGATGTTTTACAAAAATAATAAAAGGCTTTTATCCTTATATTTTTTATGAATTCAAAATTATAATCAAATAAATAAAACTATATTATTTGATTTTCAGCAAAATACAAAATGAGAAAATGCATCAAATATTGCAGTAGAAAAGAATATACGACAAGAGGGAATAAGGATAATTTTAGGATATTTATTCTTTGAATTAATTAAAAAAATAAAAGATATGTATATAACATTCATAAAATTATCGATAAATTTAGACAATTGAAGAATTTTGAATAGTATAACATAAGTTTAAAAAAATAAAAATATTCTTAAAATAAGAAAACACATATCTATGTTATATTAAAACAAAAGTAATATCAAAATATGAAGACGGTTGACAAGTTAATGAAAAGTCATATTAGTAAATGTATAGTACTAAGTACTTGCTAATTTAGTAAAGAATAAATAAGGAACCAATAATTTATTTGATTTGTACATGATGTGTATCTTTTGATTTTGTATAGATTTTGTTATATTTCTGCCTATTTTATTAAAAATAAAATATTAATTAATATTTATTAAAACAATAGAATATATCAAATCATAATTTTACAAAATTAATATTTTGCACATCGGACAGGTTATATATATATATATATATATATATATATAACTGATCAACATGCTTATAAAAATTACTTTTGCAATGAAAAAAAAGAGTATAGACAACTACTTCCCTCAACTAGTATTTTTTTAGTAAGAAAATATAGAAGACCTAATTAGATTAGGAGTAGGACTTAAAAGTTACTTATCGTTGTATTATGTTTGAATTGGGGTCTCTTATCTTGGTCAGTTAAGGATTATCTCCTAGAAGCTCAACTCCTCAAACCTCTAACGTCAAGTTTACTGCGAAGTCTTAAAATTACCATTTGAATTATGCAACTATAATTCCTACACGCGCTAGACTTCATTTGGTCTAAAATACCTAAATGAGAAGTAGTTAATTAAGGAAAGAGAATAATTAAGGTGAAAATTAAGAGGCAGAAAAGCAAACAATACCATAAAACACGTAATTAACCCATGTAACCACGTCTTAGCGAGAATTACTCGAACACTTCTTTATTAGTGGAGAACTGGAAATCTTACGTTCAATCTTAAACGAAACAAGGTTTCCTAGTTTTCTAGAACTTCCTATTCAACCTTAACTGAGAAAACATCGGATGTTTTGCATCGGCGGCGCAGAAGGAGATATAAACGATGACAAATGTTGTCAACAACACTCAAAATATCTCCTCTTCTGCTACTACTTCTGCAGTCACTACTTCCACTGGCGTCAGAAGCAACCCAAAAAACATCACAAGAGTTGCTTCCCGAGGCGGCGACAGCAGTGGAAGAGGAGCAAATGGTTCGCAAGCTTGCGCGGCGTGCAAGTATCAACGCAGAAGATGTGCGCCTGACTGTCCGTTAGCCCCTTATTTCCCAGCCGAAAGGCAGAAAGATTTTCTCAATGCACACAAACTTTTTGGTGTTAGTAACATCTTGAAGGTCCTAAAAAATGTGCCTCCGTTTCAGAAAGACAACGCTATGAAAGCATTAATTTTTGAGGCTAATATTCGTGCCGATGACCCTGTTGGAGGGTGTCATCGAGTCATCCAGAATCTGCATCGGCAAATTAATATATATCAAGCGCAATTGCAACTTGTTTATCACCAAATTGTGCGGGTCCAAGAGGCGGCTATCCAAGAACAGCAAAATTTTAATACGATGACTTCAGTTCGTGGAATTGATAGTAATCTGAATTTTGATATGCTGCCGCTGCATGGCCTTCATGGCTTCAACAGATCTGATTTTATTTGTCTTGGAGAAGCCGGATCAAGCAGTCAAATAGTAAAAGGAAAAGGAGTCGAGAGAATCAACAATGTTGAAGAATTCGAAGTTAAAACAATGATGACACATTCAAATGGCAAACAACCTCTGGTTGAATCTGAGGATATCAAGCCATATATCAAGCCATATTTTGGAAGTATTCATACTTCTAAAGGCAAAGGGGTAGCAACAGAATTAAGGTTCGTTACTTGGGTCTTCTTGTTATATAATTTTCTATCGTACTCTGAGATGCAAAATAAAAAAAATTCCAAGTGATGTGAACTAAAATCTTTAGATCTACTTTCGATTATGAGAACAAAATTTTTAGACTTTAGTTTTTGATTAATTGTATCTAGGATATCAGTTTGAAGTTTGTTAATTATAATCATTATTGTTTTACCGTTTGTTGGCAATTGATTAAAATAGGTGATTAAGAAATCAAAATTGCTCAAGAATAGGCTTTTATGCAGGGATTAACAAGATAAAACTTTTTAAATGTTTCTTGTTGATATGGTAAAATCTCATGTTTTTTTGTGAATGAGTATTCAATTGATTGATCTAGAATACATAAGAGCGCCAACATTTAAATTAAGGTTACAAAGTGCATTCTTTTGTTACTATTTGGCAATCAGCCAAGACACAAGAATGCTCTCTTGTGAAGAGCCAAATGTTCTTAATGTAGCAATGCTCACATCAATTAACTTGTGATTATGACTCTACATATCTTAGTCATTACAGAGTTTAATGTAAATTTTGGAAGCTACATTATTTTATTTTTTTAATTTTTATCAAACGCTTAGTTGTATTTATATATAGATAGTTTTCTAACTAATCCAATTATGAACTCTAGATGAGTGTTTACTTAGTCATTACTGGAAAAATCATGTTAAGTTTCTTTTGTAAATGCTTTATTAGCAACATCAGAAAATACTAAAATGATTGATTCATTTCATATTAATGGAATTATATAAAACTTTGCCTTTTTGCAGTGATGAAACAGTGGTGTCAAACGCAAGAATAAATTGAGACAAGATGCTGCTTGCCTTCTTCTATGTTCGCTCAAGAATTGAAATTTTTGAAGCATTTGTATAGCCTTTGAAAATAAAGTGTATCTTCTTGGTTGTTAGACTGTCATATTCTTATGCATATAGACAGATGTTTTTTTTTTTCCAACGGTTATTACGATAGATTTTGTTCAAGCCATGTTTTGTAGAACTTTTTGAATATTCTTACCGATGATAAGTCACGAGTTTTGATAACACACTTGGTGGAAGATAATTTGTGACATCTAAAAGAATCATTGAGAATTTTCACGAAAAATAGCTTGACAGATACTTGTACTTATTTTAATTTATCATTTCCGTCCCTATATTTTATAGAATTTTATCTCGATACTTCAACTTAATTAAAACAAAATTTTTGGACCCATCTGACCGTTGACCGAACTTATGTGGCATTGATATGGCTGAGTTGAATAAAATAAGTGATTTATACACATTAAGTGCGTGAGGTGATGATTTTTCTTTATTAAAAAATAAAAATTAATTAATAAATAAAGAATACTACTCCATTCTTCTTCTTCTTCAGCCCCTACCCTCCCTTCTTCAGCCCCCGTGCCCCCGTTCTGCCCCCTCCCCGCTTCTTCTTCTTCTTCTTCATCCCTTTTCCCCTTTCGTTCTGCCCCCCCCCCCCCCCTCCTCTCCTCTTTTCTTCAATGTCATCTTCCCATTCTATATGACTCTATTTTTTCTGGTGGTTTTAGCTTTCAATTTTTTTCACAGTCCTTTCAAATTAGGGTACATGAATAATTTAAAATTCAAGATTTAAATCTTTGTTCATATATTTTTCATGGATAGCTAACTTTCTTTAAAAGAGGATTGAAGGAAATAATGGTATTTGGTAGAGAAGTCATGGCAGGTGGAGAAGCCATGGCAGGTTGGTTTGAAGAAGGGAGAGAGGTTCCTTTAATTTTAAGTTTTTGCTTATTTCAATTTAATTTTTATTTAAGAAATTAAAATTTTGTTAAATAATATTATTTTGGCATAAAATCTGACGTCATGCAAGTGAACATCACGCTATTGCGGAGAATTTAAAAGTCTTGTTTTGATTAATTTGAAGTGTTGAGATGAAACTTTATAGAGTGTAGGGACCGGGGTGACAAATCAGAACAAGTACAAGTGTCTCCCAGGCTATTCTGTCAATTTTTAAAGTATCTCCACTAAAAAAATACAAAAATACAAATCGTCAAAATATATACCGACTGTTGAGATGTATAAGTTGTATAAGTTTTTTGGGGAAAATATATAATTTCAAAAATCGTCTAAATCCTTGACGATTACGATGTCAAAAATTATGTATCTTTAGAGATTTTGGACATGGTTGAGGAAAATAGTTATTTCCACCGAAATATTTGAGCCCGCAAATTAAATTTTTTTTAATTATGGCCAACGTATAGGGAAAATTGATATTAAATGACCAAATAATAATTTGGCACGTGGAATCGAAAATAGGCGTAAGACGAATCGAGTAAGAATTAAGGTCGGGGATAACAATCGTAGTTGGTATGAGGTAATCTTAAATGCCGAAGGAGTATAGTCAATGGGAGCAGGTCGGATGTTTGTCACTGGATGACATTTAACGAAGAATATTTCTTATTATTAAATAGGCAGTCGTTGTAAAGAATTTTGGCATTCATGATCTGCCGTTACACATTCATAAATGAACCTCTTTATTTTCATTTAAAAGGGGCTTGATTCTATGATCTTGGCTAAAATGGAGCTTGTATAGATATAAATAGTGGCTTCAAAAACCACTGTAGGAACACAAAATATGTGGCAGAACTTATGTTACACTTTGTTCTCGAGCCAAACAATACAACTTTACTCTCTTTATGATATTGCTCTTATTTCTATTAACGGAAGCATTGCTGCCAGAGTCATGTCTATTATTTCCTTTGATTTAGACGTTATGTGTTATTTTAGTTTAATTAATTTATCATTTTGTATCAAATCAGTTCACATATTTATAAATCATATAACAAATTTAATTGTACCGTTTTACAGGTAAACAATTTGACACCCATCGTAGGGCATAGACAACATCGTAATTGAATTGATCCTTGCATTTATTATTAAGTCGTTTGATTCCTTGTTTCATAGAAAAATATCGAAAAATGAAAACAAAAAATGGCAATATCGCACAAAAATTTGCTCCAACGTGAAGATTCGATCAGTGATACCTACAACAAAATGGACGTAGCAACTCCGATCCATGGCGGACAATATCCCCGATGTGTTTATCAAACGAATCTCGATGACACTGAGGACGAGCGTGTTGCGGGAATGGTTAGGATCTTGAGAGAGAGAGCAACAAAAGACCATCATAGGCCATCTCTCAAGGCAAGATTAGGTCCTCAAGGAACTAAAGTAGGTGCTATCAAGCACTTCCAATAATGCAAATGGAAGAGGCCAAATTCCTCCTATCATTCCTGATGTGTCGAAAAGTTTCGGCACATTTCAATACTAATTGCATAGATTTTAGCTTGTTTTAATGCATTTATAACCGATACTTATGTAGTTTTGTTATTTATACAGTATATTGGGAAGGGAAACCCAAGGACATGAAAATAGAAGCAAAAATGCAAGAAAAGAGCAAAATGTTGCACATAAGCTGGTCTGCGGCTCAATATGCGGTCGCATATCAGACATGCGAGCCACAGATTGCACACCAAAATCGCAGATTGAAACAGAGTCCTGAGCCAAATTCCAAGTCAAGAATGAGATCCTATATGCGACCACAGAATACTAGCGAGCCGCAAAATGGACCGCAAATCAGCCATGAAGAAAATTGAAGGTCAGAAATGTGGTGAAAACTGCGGCCGCATAACTCAAATGCGGACCGCAGAATCCAAATGCGACGAGGACCTGAAACTAGGGTCTTTATCTGCGGTGAAGGCGCTAAAAATACAGACCGCATACTTGCTCTGTGACAGGAACGCGATCGTATTTCAGGCCTGAAAGGGCAATTTTGTCCATTTTTTGTTCCGATTTTTGTCCTATTATAAATAGTTTTGTGAAGCCCTTGTGGTCTTATCTTGTCTAACTTTTAAGCTACATTCCAAGAAATAAATATTCTCACTATTTCGAAGCTTTTGGTTGGAGATTCCTTAGTTTGTGAGCATTTATGACATTAAATATTAGTTGGTTCTTGTATTTTAGCATGTGTAGCTAACTTTATACACTAAGGTTGTGGACCCAAAATAGATGTTATGTTAACGGGTCTTTAACATTGAATATATGTATAATGGTTGGTTGATATTTATTTACTTCTCATTCTTCATCTATTATTGCTGGTAACAAAAGCCATTAAATTCTTGCTTTGCTTGGGAAAGTGGGTTAGAGTTTGGTAGAAATAAATATCAATGACTCAAGGCTTTAAACCTTATTTGATAAAATTTCTTAGGGATAAGTGGTTTTTAATTGGCATTTATTGATGATTCTTTATTGCAACTCTTTTACATTTGAAAAAATTATAAAGAGGAAATACTACTCATTTATTGGGAAATATTGGGTAGTAACATAGGCATCATGTGCATATCAAATGAACTCCTCAAAAGGGATGCGAAGTATGTGTTTTACGAGAATTGTCTCAAAGCTTTTGAGGAGTTAAAGCAAAGGCTCACCACGAAACCCATCATTGTCACACCCGATTGGTTACTTCCCTTTGAGCTCATGTATGACGCCAAGGGTGTAGCCATTGGAGAAAAGCTTGGGCAACGTCATAAAAAAGTTCTTCACCAGGTGTACTATGCAAGTAAAACTCTTAATGGGACACAAATGAATTACACAGCAACTGAGCAAGAGCTTCTTGCTATTGTCTATGCATTTGAAAATTACGAGCCTATTTGTTGGGGGTCCAAGATGGTGGTATATACGGATCATGCGGCTATTCATTATCTCATGGCAAAGAAGGATGCAAAGTATCGATTGATTTGATGGGTCTTGTTGTTGCAAGAATTTGACTTTGAGGTCAAGCACTGCAAAGGAACGCAAAATCAAGTGGCGGATCATTTGTCAAGGCTTGAAGAGGCAGGAGACCAAATGGAGATCTAGAAATCAATGATGCATTCCTGGATGAGCATATCTAGAACTTTTGATCCTTGGTATTCCAATATTTCTAAATACTTGGTTAGTGAGCTTATCTCGAACGGATTGGAGTCATATCAAAGAAAGAAATGTTTGAGAGATTGCCGGCAATACTATTGGGAGCAACCATACTTGTTCCATGTGTGTGCTGACAATATTATCAGAAGGTATGTTCCCAAAGAAGAAGTTATGCCGATTCTCAAGGCATGCCATGACTCTCTGGTTGGCCTTCCATCAACCATGATTCCAATCAAATGTTCAAGGCTTGCAACCAATGTCAACGACAAGGTTCAATCTCTAAGAGGCATGAAATGCGAATGCACTTTGTGATGGAGATAGAGATTTTAGACGTATGGGGGATCGACTTCTTGGGTCCCTTTGTAAGTTCTTGTGGGATGAAATACATCTTGGTAGTTGTGGACTACGTGTCCAAATGGGTTGAAGAAGTTGCCTTACCAAACAATGAGGCAAGGAGTGTGACCGCCTTCCTGAAGAGAAACATATTCACGCGGTTCGGCACTCCTAGATCCATTCTTAGTGATAATGGATCTCATTTCTGTAACAAAGATTTTTAGCGTTCTACTTGAGAATTATGGTGTCAAGCACAAGGTGGCCACACCTACCATCCGTAATCAAGTGGCCAAGTTGTGGTTTCCAACCGGGAGATCAAAAGCATTCTAGCAAAAATTGCGAACGCAAATAGGACCGACTGGTCAAGGAAGATAGATGATGCATTGTGGGAATACCGCATGGCCTACAAAACCTATATTGGTACTTCTCCTCATCAGTTAATCTTTGGTAAAGCATGTCATCTACCCGTGGAATTGGAGCACAAAGCTATGTGGGCGTTGAAAAAGCTGAACTTGGACTGGACTGAGGCTGCAAATTTGACGTTGACATAACTCAATGAAATGGAGGAATTTATATTCCATGCTTATGAAAGTGCTGTGGTGTACAAAGAACGGATGAAGTTTGTCCATGACAAGAAGATATTGAAAAGAGAGCTTAAGACAGGTAATTTGGTCTTGCTCTTTAATTCGAGGCTTAAATTATTTCTGGGCAAGCTTAAATCTAAATGATCATGTTCCTTCAAAGAGGTAAGTGTCTCCTTGTGGGTAGCGGTGGAATTAGAATCAAGAGATGGGTCCCAGTCATTCAAGGTAAATGGCCAACACATCAAGCATTAATTTTGTACTGATGAGGAAAATCATTTAGTAGAGAAGCTGGCTCTCAAAGATGGTCCATGCCCGACCACGGAGTTAAATCAAAGGGCATCAATCCCGTCGTGCCATGACGTTAAATCAAGCGCTTTATTTGAGGCAACCCATGTGTGGTAGCACCTTTTTGTTATTTGCACTTTTCATTTTTTGGAAGATAGATTTATTTGAGCAATTTAAAGTGTGTGTTGGAGTGCAGGGGTTCAAAAGATCTCAACACTTGATTAGAATGTATGAGAAATTAAAGAAGAGGAACAATGTGAAGTCTGCAAAAATTTGCTCCAACGTGAAGATTCGATCAGTGATACCTACAACAAAATGGACGTAGCAACTCCGATCCATGGCGGACAATATCCCCGATGTGTTTAACAAACGAATCTCGATGACACTGAGAACGAGCGTGTTGCGGGAACGGTTAGGATCTTGAGAGAGAGAGCAACAAAAGACCATCATAGGCCATCTCTCAAGGAAAGATTAGGTCCTCACGGAACTAAATTAGGTGCTATCAAGCACTTCCAATAATGCAAATGGAAGAGGCCAAATTCCTCCTATCATTCCTGATGTGTCGAAAAGTTTCGGCATATTTCAATACTAATTGCATAGATTTTAGCTTGTTTTAATGCATTTATAACCGATACTTATGTAGTTTTGTTATTTATACAGTATATTGGGAAGGGAAACCCAAGGACATGAAAATAGAAGCAAAAACACAAGAAAAGAGCAAAATGTTGCACATAAGCTTGTCTGCGGCTCACTATGCGGTCGCATATCAGACATGCGAGCCACAGATTGCACACCAAAATCGCAGATTGAAACAGAGTCCTGAGCCAAATTCCAAGTCAAGAACGCGATCCACTATGCGACCACAGAATACTAGCAAGACGCAAAATGGACCGCAAATAAGCCATGAAGAAAACTGAAGGTCAGAAATGTGGTGAAAACTGCGGCCGCATAACTCAAATGCGGACCGCAGAATCCAAATACGACGAGGAGATGAAACTAGGGTCTTTATCTACAGTGAAGGCGCTCAAAATACAGACAACATACTTGCTCTGTGACAGGAACGCGATCGTATTTCAGGCCTAAAAGGGCAATTTTGTCCATTTTTTGTTCCGATTTTTGTCCTATTATAAATAGTTTTATGAAGCCCTTGTGGTCTTATCTTGTCTAACTTTTAAGCTACATTTCAAGACATAAATATTCTCTCTATTTGGAAGCTTTTGGTTGGAGATTACATTAAATATTAGTTGGTTCTTGTATTTTAGCATGTGTAGCTAACTTTAAATACGAAGGTTGTGGACCCAAAATAGATGTTATGTTAACGGGTGTTTAACATTGAATATATGTATAATGGTTTGTTGATATTTATTTACTTCTCATTCTTCATCTATTATTGCTGGTAATAAAAGCCATTAAATTCTTGCTTTGCTTGGGAAAGTGGGTTAGAGTTTGGTAGAAATAAATATCAATGACTCAAGGCTTTAAACCTTATTTGATAAAATTTCTTAGGGATAAGTGGTTTTTAATTTGCATTTATTGATGATTATTTATTGCAACTCTTTTACATTTGAAAAAATTACAAAGAGGAAATACTACTCATTTATTGGGAAATATTGGGTAGTAACATAGGCATCATGTGCATATCAAATGAACATTACATTAGAAATATATCATATTAATACCCGTAAACATTACATTTCATTAAAGGGTACAAAACCTTGGTTGCTTTAATCCAATTATTCACTCATCAAATATTAAAATTAGTTCTTACTTCAAAACAAAAACCATACATACTCTTGTCACTATGAACCACTGTTTTGTTACTATTAACCGAATAGAGATAAGACCTTGGTCGAGCAACACACTGAACGAGTAACCTTTTAACCCCTATTCCCTGTGGGATTTGACCCCATCCTTTTTGGGTTATTATATTTGACACCGACCGCTTTACACTCTTTTCAAAAGAGTAATTTGAGAGTGTCAATTTTTTGCGCCGTTGCCGGAGAATACGGTTTTGAAATTACTATTTAGTGCGTACTTTACTTTACATCTATTTCTATTACATCACACTTTTCTTGATTTGGTTGGTGTTGATAGGAAAACATGTCAGACTATGGTGATGATGTGGAGGGAGAAATGGGCGAAAATCCTTTCGCAAACATCGAAGAATACATAGAGGATACCAATGCCATTGTGTCTTGGGCCGTTGGAGCGGCAACATTCAAAGTGGAACATGGTTTAATTCTGATGCTTATGGAAGAAGGGTTCTTTAGCAATTCCACCGACGATAGTCCAACACAACACCTTAGGAATTTCTTGGGTGTGGCGCAATGCACAAACAAAACGATGTATCCGACAATGCCATGAGGTTGAGATGCTTCAAGTATCTGGAGATGCAAGGGAATGGCTCCAGAATCTACCTCCTAACTCTATTCATTCTTCGACCGAGCTTGTTCGAGCGTTTCTGTCCAAATGATTCCCGCAAAGCAAAAAGTCTGAGTTGCGGGATAAGATTTTCTTCTTCAAGAAAATACAGGGGGAGCAGTTGCATGAGGCATGGGATCGCTTCAATTTATACTTGGTAAGGTCTCCAAACCTTGGGTTCTCGGATTCCATGTTGTTGGAAAAATTTTACATAGGTTTGGACCCTATGAACCAAGCCATCGCCAAGAATGCAACTGACAGATCTTTCATGGACAAATCATTCGCTCGAGTAACGCAAATCGTGGACACAACGGCAAAGCACAACCAAACATGGCATTAAGAGGATACCAATGGAAGAATCTCATATGGCTCTCCTTCTTTGAGAAATTTCATCAAGGAAAATTAGGAAAGGGATCAAGTGATTGCTGGGCTTGCTACAAATGTGAATATGCTAACAAAGAGGTTTATCGAGGATCAAAGAAAGAAAGTAAACGCAGTGGAGGATATCCAACTCAACATGGAGGAAAGTTTTGAGGAAGCAAATTATATCAACAACCCTCAAGGAGGGTATCAAAGGCAACCCTACCATGGTCAAGGGCAACAATGCCAATGGAGGCCAAACCCGCAAGGGCAAGGCAACCAACAATGGAGAAATGATCAAGGTAACTCGCATCAAGGAAATTGGAACAACAGCAATAATTTTTCAAACCGGAGCTCCAACCCCTATGTTGGACAAAAAGGTCAATATTCAAATCAAGGATCGTCGAGTGAGTCAATGTTAGAAAGCAGGCTTGAAAGAGTGTTGCAAAACCAAGAGAAGTCTGACGCATCCATGAGAAACATGACCAAAGTTGTTGGCTCCCACACCACATCTATCCAAAAGCTAGAGATGCAAATTAGAGACCTTTCAAGAGAGCAAAACCCGAAGCAAAAATGGCAACTTCCTAGTGATATCATTGCGAACCCGAAGAGTGGTGGAGGTGGCTCAACCTCTCACGTCATGGAAATAACTACAAGAAGTAGGAAGGTTATACGAGGTGACATTGAACAAGAGGTTGTTGAAGTTGAAAGGATGCCTGAACAAGAAGTTGAAGCCGAAGATCAATGGGTTTTTGAAGTTGAAAAGGTGTCGGAAAAAGAAAAATTGCAAGAAGAAAGGTGAAAGAAAAGGAGGAGTCATCAAAAGCCCCACTCCTTATTCCTAGAACTCCTCCGCCTTTCCCTCAAAGACTTATTCGAAGGGTTGATGCTAGAAAGCTTGAGAAATTCTACGAGATCCTTAAGCAATTTTAGGTGAACATTCCTTTCTTGGAGCTTTCCAAGAAATGCCAGGGTTTGCCAAATATTTGAAGGATTTGATCACCAAAAAGAGGACTAAAAAGAATGAGGTAGTGAACATGACTCACTGGTTGAGCTCCATTATTGCCACAAGAGCTGTAAAAAAGAAAGAGGACCCGAGAGCATTTACTATCCCATGCACTATCGCAGAGCATAATTTTGCAAGAGCTCTTTGTGACAATGGGGCTAGCATCAACTTGATGCCACTTTCCATCTACAAGAAAGTCAGATTAGGGATACCAAGGCCAACAAACATGAGGTTACAAATGGCCGATCGATCTATTAAGCGACCGGTAGACATTGTTAATGATGTGATGGTGAAAGTTGGATCATTTAATTTACCCGCCGACTTTGTAATTCTCGATTGTGCTGTTGATAAAGAAATCCCTATCATATTGGGAAGACCATTCCTAGCAACGGGAAGAGAACTCATGGATTTTGAGCGAAATGTAATTAAGTTCCAGGTGAATGATGAAGAAGTCTCATTTCAATTAAGCAAGGGTAGAAATTGCCCCATGAGTATGAGATTATTTCAGTGATTGATGTAGTTGATGAGGTTGAAGATTCCGTCGAGTTAAAAATGGAAGAGCAATGTCTTGGTGAGGCTTTAACGACTAACTTGGTAAATTTTGATGGTGAGGACATGGATGGATACATGGAGTCGGTAAATGCATTTGGAGGGTGTTAGATCCTATACATATACTCTGGCGAAGCTTTTGTTTGACTTGGAGAATAGGGTCACACCTCCCACTAAGCCATCAATCATCGAGCCACCGCAACTAGAGCTCAAGCCTCTCCCGCCAAACTTAAGGTATAAATTTCTTGGCTCTAATGATAATTTACCCGTAATCTTTTTGTCTTTGTTAAATGATGTGCAGGTAAGCCAATTGTTGGAGGTCTTGAAAGGACACATGAAAGCTATTGGATGGACTACTGTGGACATCTGTGGGATCCCCTCGAGAGTTTGTGGACATAAAATCCAATTGGAGAGCGAGAGATAGCCAAGTGTGGAACATCAAAGGCGGTTGAACCCATCAATGCAAGATGTTGTTAAGAAGAATATTATCAAGTGGTTGGATGCCGGGGTAGTTTACCCCATTGCGGATATTTCGTAGGTGAGCCCAGTACAATGTGTGACAAAAAAAGGTGGCATGACAATGATCGAGTATGAGAAGAATGAGCTCATCCCAACACGAACTCTGATTGGATGTCGAGTTTGTATGGGCTATCGTAAGCTCAACAGTGCAACTTGCAAGGACCACTTCCGTATGCCTTTTATTGATCAAATACTTGATCGACTAGTGGGGAGGTCATTCTATTATTTCCTCGTGGGTATTCTGGGTACAATCAAATAAACATCGCTTTGGAAGATCAAGAGAAAACTACTTTCACTTGCCTGTATGGCACTTTTACTTTTACCCGGATGCCGTTTGGTTTGTGCAACGCTCCAGCTACCTTCCAAAGGTGTGTGATGTCCATATTCGCCGACATGGTTGAGGATTTTCTTGAACTGTTCATGGAAGATTTCACAGTGGTTGGGGATTCATTTGACACTGTCTTGATAACCTTAGACAAGTGCTCAAGAGATGCGAAGAAACAAATTTTGTGCTAAATTGGAAGAAGTGTCACATCTTGGTTGATGAAGGCATTGTGCTTTGGAACAAAATTTCAAAGCATGGTATTGAATTCGACCGGGCAAAGATTGAGATTATTTCAAAGCTTCCTCCACCAACATCTTTAAAAGGTGTTAGAAGTTTTCTTGGGCATGCCGGGTTTTACAGGCGCTTCATCAAGGACTTATCTAAGATTGCTAAACCTATGTGCAAACTCCTCAAATAGGATGCCAAGTATGTGTTTTACGAGAATTGTCTCAAAGATTTTGAGGAGTTAAAGCAAAGGCTCACCACGAAACCCATCATTGTCACACCCGATTGGTTACTTCCCTTTGAGCTCATGTATGACGCCAAGGGTGTAGCCATTGGAGAAATGCTTGGGCAACATCATAAAAAAGTTTTTCACTAGGTGTACTATGTAAGTAAAACTCTTAATGGGGTGCAAATGAATTACACAGCAACTGAGCAAGAGCTTCTTGCTATTGTGTATGCTTTTGAAAATTACGAGCCTATTTGTTGAGGTCCAAGATAGTGGTATATACGGATCATGCGGCTCTTCACTATCTCATGGCAAAGAAGGATGCAAAGTATCGATTGATTTGATGGGTCTTGTTGTTGCAAGAATTTGACTTTGAGGTCAAGAACTGCAAAGGAACGCAAAATCAAGTGGGGGATCATTTGTCAAGGCTTGAAGAGGCAGGGAGACCAAATGGAGATCTAGAAATCAATGATGCATTCCTGGATGAGCACATCTTTGCATTATCTAGAACTTTTGATCCTTGGTATTCCAATATTGCTAAATACTTGGTTAGTGAGCTTATCTCGAACGGATTGGAGTCATATCAAAGAAAGAAATGTTTGAGAGATTGCCGGCAATACTATTGGGAGCAACCATACTTGTTCCATGTGTGTGCTGACAATATTATCAGAAGGTATGTTCCCAAAGAAGAAGTTATGCCGATTCTCAAGGCATGCCATGACTCTCTGGTTGGCCTTCCATCAACCATGATTCCAATCAAATATTCAAGGCTTGCAACCAATGTCAACGACAAGGTTCAAGCTCTAAGAGGCATGAAATGCCAATGCACTTTGTGATGGAGATAGAGATTTTCGACGTATGGGGGATCGACTTCTTGGGTCCCTTTGTATGTTCTTGTGGGATGAAATACATCTTGGTAGTTGTGGACTACGTGTCCAAATGGGTTGAAGAAGTTGCCTTACCAAACAATGAGGCAAGGAGTGTGACCGCCTTCCTGAAGAGAAACATATTCACGCGGTTCGGCACTCCTAGATCCATTCTTAGTGATAATGGATCTCATTTCTGCAACAAAGATTTTTCGGTTCTACTTGAGAATTATGGTGTCAAGCACAAGGTGGCCACACCTACCATCCGTAATCAAGTGGTCAAGTTGTGGTTTCCAACCGGGAGATCAAGAGCATTCTAGCAAAAATTGTGAACGCAAATAGGACCGACTGGTCAAGGAAGATAGATGATGCATTGTGGGAATAACGCATGGCCTACAAAACCTATATTGGTACTTCTCCTCATCAGTTAATCTTTGGTAAAGCATGTCATCTACCCGTGGAATTGGAGCACAAAGCTATGTGGGCGTTGAAAAAGCTGAACTTGGAATGAGGCTGCAAATTTGAGGTTGACACAACTCAATGAAATGGAGGAATTAATATTCCATGCTTATGAAAGTGCTGTGGTGTACAAAGAACGGATGAAGTTTGTCCATGACAAGAAGATTTTGAAAAGAGAGTTTAAGACAGGTAATTTGGTCTTGCTCTTTAATTCGAGGCTCAAATTATTTCTGGGCAAGCTTAGATCTAAATGGTCATGTCCCTTCAAAGAGGTAAGTGTCTCCCTGTGGGTAGCGGTGGAATTAGAATCAAGAGATGAGTCCCAGTCATTCAAGGTAAATGGCCAACACATCAAGCATTAATTTTGTACTGATGAGGAAAGTCATTTAGTAGAGAAGCTGGCTCTCAAAGATGGTCCATGCCCGACCACGGAGTTAAATCAAAGGATTATCAATCCCGTCATGCCATGACGTTAAATCAAGCGCTTATTTTGAGGCAACCCATGTGTGGTAGCACCTTTTTGTTATTTTCACTTTTCATTTTTTGGAAGATAGATTTATTTGAGCAATTTAAAGTGTGTGTTGGAGTGCAGGGGTTCAAAAGATCTCAACACTTGATTAGAATGTATGAGAAATTGAAGAAGAGGAACAATGTGAAGTCTGCAGTGGAAATGCGTTCCCATTACTGTTATGAGGACCTCATTCTGACTGCATACATACACAGAGAGGGCCCTAAATTTGCAAGTGAATCTCCGGTGATATGGTTCATTCTGCAGTCAGCATTTCACTTATGCGACCGCATAATACACCACAATTAGTCCTTTCTTTACTGGGTCTCTAATTGCACCGTATAACACATATGCAGTCGCATAGAGTGTTATGTGGTGAATCATCCATAAAAAACGTGTCAGGTAAGTCCATCTGTTACTTCACTCACTCAAAACAAAAACCAAACACAAGGAAAAACAAAAATAAAAATAAAAAAAATGAATCAAGGAAAAGGGGGGAAACTAACTCAAACCTGATGCTCATTCACTCAAGACCTCAAGTTGAGTAAACCTATACTCTCTATTCCGGTATGTCTTTGACTTTCCCTCATTTTGTTTCAGCAAGGTGGTCTGCTAGTACCTGTCCCTTGACCACTTTCTGAGTTACGTAAATAATGTCGAACTCGCTCAACAGTATTTGCCACTTGTCTAGCTTGCCGGTGGACATGGGCTTCTGAAAGATGTACTTCAAAGGATCCATTCTTGATATGAGATATGTAGTACATGCATAGAAATAATGTATCAACTACTGAGCTACCCAAGCCAAAGCACAACGGGTGCATAAAAATGGAGAATATTGGGCCTCGTACAGGGTAAACTTCTTACTGAGAAAATAGATGGCTTGCTCCTTCCTCACTGTTTCAACATGCTGCCCCAGAATGCAGCCGAAAGCTCCATCTAACACTACAAAGTAGAGTAAAAGCGGCCTACCTAGCTCATGCGACACTAAGACTTTTGGTTTTGATTGGTATTCCTTGATTCTTTCAAAGGATTTTTGGCAGTTATCGTTCTATTTGGTAGCGGTGTCCTTATTTAACATCTTAAAGATTGGCTCGTAGATAAATACAGATAGTGCTATAAATCAGCAGATGTAGCTAAGCCTTCCCAAGAAAATATTCACATCCTTCTTATTCTTTGGCGGTGGTATTTATTGAATGGCTTTGACTTTTGATGGATCCAGTTCTATTATCCGTCGTCTTACAATAAACCCAAGCAATTTTCCAATAGGAACCCCAAATGCGCACTTTGTGGGGTTATGATTCAGGTTGTAGCACCGTATTCTATTGAAGAACTTCCTCAGATCTTCCATGTGGTCAGTGGCCTTCTTGGATTTGATAATAAAATCGTACACAAATACTTGTATCTCCTGGTGTATCATATCATGGAAAATGGTAGTCATGTCCCTCATCTAGGTGCCTCTGCATTCTTCAGGCCGAATGGCATCATCTTGTAAAAGTATGCTCCCCATGGCTTAATGAAAGTCATTTTCACAACATCTTCCTCTTCCATCCAGATCTAATGATAACGAACGAAGCAATCTACGAATGAGTGTAGCTCATGCTTGGCGCAATTGTCAATCAGGATGTGTATATTTCTCAAAGGAAAGTCATCTTTTGGAATAGCCAGGTTAAGATCCTTGTAGTTCACATCGAATTTGTCATTCCTATCCTTTTTTGGCATTGGCACAATGTTAGCTAACCATGTCAGGTATTCTACTAGCCCGAGAACCTTAGCTTTGATCTGCTTGTTGACTTCTTCCTTGATTTTCAGACTCATTTCTGGCTTGAACTTTTTGATCTTTTGCTTTACCAGTGGACATATTGGGTCAGTTGGCAGTTTGTGAGCCATAATAGATGTACTCACACCAGTCATATCATCACACAACCAGGTGAATATGTCCTCATAATCCTTTAGAAATTCTATGTATTCTTTCTTCTCTAATGGCGATAAGTCAATGCTAATTCGTGTTTCCTTGACATTTTCTGCATCTCCCAGGTTGACAATTTTGGTCTTGTCTAGGTTGGACTTAGGTCTGTTCTCGAAGATCTAAACTTATTTGACAATCTCGTCAGGTATGTCATCTTTCTCTGAATCCATGTTCATTTGTTGTGGTGCCTCATTGCATGTCATAGTCATTGGTTCATGAAGACAAGTAATAACAATGTTGTATGGGTAAAGTAAGGAGATATAAGATAAATATTAATTCATAAGAAAATCAAAAGTGCTTAGATTTAATAACTGTTTTGATCATTGAAGATCTTATTGCAGAAATTGAAAAATGCAAAAAGAATATCATTTAGTAAATAAAACAGTGAATAATGCTTGTTTTACACTTTCTACCCCAAGGCACGTCGGGCTTTAGTTGTCTGGATTGTCCAATTTTTGAGATGTTCCCCCCTATGCTCACAGCCTATATGGAAGGGTCTTACTCCCTTTCCTCCTCGAGATTAAAACAATAGTCCACATCAGTGTCCTCTAGAAACAAGCTGTCACTGCTGTAAGTTCTTCTTCTTCTTCTTCTTACCTATAAATAGTGTCAGTCCATGGGAAAGTTTGCTCTAGATGTGGTATTGGCTGCTCTAGTGGGCAGTAAGGACCGCGCCATGGTGGCGACAAATTGTAGAATTATTCCCAAGTGTATTCATATCCCAAACCAAAGCAGTGCTATATTTATTTAGTTTTAAGGGTTTAGAGATTCCTTGGAGGTTCTTGCCAAGCCTTTTGCTAGGTTCATACCCAATCCATCTTAGTACACTCTCGATTTTGCTATTCCACCATTTTTTTGTCGATAGCATTGACCTGTTCAATGTGGTGGTAAGTTTCTCTACCTAGCTTCCTTCCTCCCTCGTTCTTCGGAATTGTCTGGCTACTGCATATGGGGTTGCTACCGTCACCATGAACGATCACTTCTTAGTGATTCCATTCGAACTTTACTACCTGATGTACCGTTGATGCTACAGGCCCAGCAACATGAATCCATGGCTATCCCAATAGCAAGTTGAAAAATGCTGGTACATCTATTACTTGGAAATCGACCTCGAACCAGGTTGGTACCATCTGCAGGCATAGGCTGATTTCACCAATGGTAGACCTCTGAGAACCATCAAAGGCTTTCACATTGATTGCTCCGTCTTTTAACTCATGGAACCCTTTACCCAACTTGTTGAGTGCTACCATCGGAAAAATGTTAAGAGTGGAATCTCCATCGATCAGGGATCTGGTGATGAAATAATTATCATATTGCATGGTGATATGCAGTGCCTTATTGTTCCCCAGTAATTCAAGTGGCAGCTAGTCCTTATGAAATGTGATCATATGGCTTCCTAAAACTTGTCCTACCATATTAGCCACTTTCATGCTAGTGATGTTACTTGGTACATATACTTCATTCAACACCTTTAATAGAGCATTCTTGTGGATCTCGAAATTTTGCACCAAAGAGAGAATGGATATTTGTGCTGGTGTCTCTTTTAACTGGTGAACGACCGAATATTCCTTTCCCTGTATTTTCCTCCAAAGGTCGTTCGAACCTGTCTCAATGAGGGGTGGACGGTTGGAGGCCTGATTGCTTGATTTAGCTAGATGTTTCGGGGTATAGACTCTACTAGTTCTTCTCATACCATATGCTGGGACAGTTTCTTCAATCATGACCTTGCGTCCTTCTTGCCTCAGCAATATAGTCCTAGGGTACGACATTTGCATAGAATGGTGTCATGGTTGATATCGCCATCGGGATTTGCGTGGCTATCCTCACTTCGAGTGGACCATGCACCTTGGGTGGCAAAGTTGTAGCCTCAAATGGTACGGGTGCATTTGCAGGATACACGAATTCAACCTCAGTTAGTGCTGGTGTCTTTGTAGATGGCACAACTTCAAACTCAAGAGGTATAGACGTATTGACCTAACCGTGCTCAAATGTTTAGATCTGGTCTATGATTGGATTAAGATTGAGTGTTGGTTTCTTTGGGTTATCACCTTTTCTGATTAACCTAATTCATCCTTTGGGATCCCAATCATCTTCTATTTTAATCATGTGGATACCTTCACCCTTATAGTCTGGCAAAGGATTGTTGCGGACATTTCTAGTGGGTTTTTTTGCCATAATGATCTTGTTATCAACCAAAGATTGTATCTTTTCTTTCAAGCAACGTCACTCATCGATGGTGTACCCTTTCATTCCGGAGTGATATGCACATGATTTGTTTAGGTTAACCTACTGAGATGAATTTTCAGGGATTGTAGCAGGGTTGAAAGTGACATAACAAGCAACTTTGAGTCTCTCATACAGCTGGTTGATGGGTTCAGCGACGGTTGTATATTGTTTTGGAGTCCTGCGATCAAAATTAGGTCGAGGTCTAGGGAAGTTTTGGCATGCAGGTAGTGATTGATAATGGGATGGTTGAGTATTATAAGTTTGGTAGACATGAGCGGGTTGGGATTATCTGGGTGAAGTAGGTTGATATGTAGGAGGTGGAGATGACTGATAAGTTGGTAGCAGAGCTTTGTATGAAGGCAAAGGTGCTTGGTAATTTGGGATTGGCTGGTATATGAGTGGATGTGTCGGGTAAGTTTGGTATTTTAGGGGAGATTTGGCCATTTGTGCAACTATCACTGACCCTACGCCCATTTTTTTGGACACACAACCGGACTTTAAAGCCTTATTTGTAGCTTGCAACGCCTCGAAGTTTGTAACCATACCGCTTTTGATACCTTCTTCAGATTTTCACCCAATTTGATAATGCCGGAAAAATTGTCGTTCTCAATCATCATCAGTCTTTCATAGTACTATGGGTCCTAAGCCCGGACAAAAGAACTTGTTCATTTACTCCTCTTATAAGGCAGGTATCGCCTTAGGAGCTTCGAACCTCCAGCGAGTAGCATACTCGCAAAATGTCTCTCTGGGCTTCTTCTTCAAATATTTTTATAAAAAAACACATTGGTGCGTTTTATGTATTAAACTTGAATCTGTCCACGAAGTCAGATGTCATGCCTACATGACTTGACCACTTCTTGGGATCTTTGCTGATGTACCAAGATAATGCATCTCCTTTCAAACTCCTCATGAATAGATTCATGCAGATTCTTTCATCCTTCCCTACGCTAACCATCTTTTTGCAATATGTCCTCAGATGCACCTTTGGGTTACCCGTACCATCAAACGTCTCAAACTTAGAAGGTTTGTACCCCTCAAGTAGTTCAACATCAGGCGGTATGCAAAGATCCTCATAGTTCAGCCCCTCGATTCCTCAATTCCTTGAATCCGACTGGTCAGTTTCTTAAGTTCATTGGTCAAGTTCTTGATCAGCAGATCCTTCTCATTAAACTCACGTCTGCCTGAGATAGTTTAGGTGGAGTGTAGCATGGTCTCCATGTAGATAGAATTGTTATGGTAGCCTTGTGTATAGGGTTGGAAATGGTCGTTTGTGGGGTTCTGTGGTTCTGGGATGAGTATGGAAGTTTTTAGGGTATGTCAGGTATTACATTGGTTCTTTGGTGGAGCAATGAGATGGTGAGGAGTGGGATGATTATGTTGTTTTAGGATATTCTGAGGTGGTGTAGGGTTTTGAGTATTGGGGAAGTTGATATATGGGGTGTTGAGTGAAAATGACATATTTTACAGATTCCAAACATGATCGAGTTCTTCTTTGAGTTTCAGTAGTTTTTGGATATCAGTGGCCTCTACCCGTTCAGTCGTTTTCTCCTTCCTGATGTTATTCAAATCTTCTATCTTGCCTTTGTTATTGCTTTTAACAGGACTAAAAAGAGGAGTGGATGGAGGTCCCCTGGATCTTGTAAAATAAGATAATGATGCCAGAGTGCACGAACCAACCTTTGGAGAGGGGAAATAATAAAAAATATAAAAATAAAAATAAAAGGTAATCAAGTCAGTGAGGATTATAATTTTTTAAAAATATTTAAACACATAGTTCGAAAATCTAAAGCGTGTCCTTATTTTGGAATCTCTTATTACCCAAGGTAGGCCTAGCGGCAAATTAATTTGGAAAACTTAGAATGCTAAATGCCTCCTTTTATTGATAAAATAGATGAAACCCAAAATGACACTAAATAAGCAAGGAATAGAGGTCACTAATGACCATTAGCCTTATTACATTTATAAACCAAAAAAGATAAACTCCTATATACTTGGTCCCAGGAGGACTTTCCCCAGATTCGGTATCTTTGGCTCCGTCGAAAAGCTTCCCCAACTCGCGAAGCCCCAGCAATAGGTATTCTCTTGCTAGATGTCCGCCTTCAGTCCCTTCAGCCTCTTGACAATCTTCAACCCTTTTGAGAAATTTTCTCTTTAGATCTAATATGCCTCACTTCAAGTATCCTAGCCAGGTGTTGGTGCTAACAACCATGTCCTTCCATTCCTCAATCAGCTTTTGGTTGGACTCTCGTATCTCGCGGTGTTCTCTCTCACATTCACGGATCCTTTTTTGTATCTGGTTGTACGTGACTTGAGCCTTGCCCTTTTAATATATAATTCTGTGACCTCGAGAAAACCCTGGTTAGCCCAATCTATCCCAATTGTATTCCAACAAACATGAATAGAAAGAAGTATAGCCGGCAATGATGGTGTCTTTTCCCATTATGATCTTGTAGTGCCACATGTGTTGGGCTTGAAACCTGTAGGTACTATCATCATTATGAAAGTCAGCTCGAAAGTGACTCACCTTGCTGACCCTCGGTATGACTTGCTTCCAACCTTCTTGCCTCATAACTCAAAGAGGAACGTAAGGGTATGTTCCTCTTAGACCAATCAATATCAGGAAAGGTGCATCTCTGGATCGGACGATAAATTCCTCTATCGGAAACAACTCGAACATCCATTGAATTTGTTCTTCAGTCATATTGTGAAAGAGCTCAACCCATCTTTTGGCATTCTCATGCTGAGCGAACATGTGGGGGATGTAATTAATTCACTTTGGGTGGTGGAAAATGATGTGATCATCCCAGATCCTTTGCTGAATTTCTTGTCGGCATTCGCCTTTTTGGAGATTTTCTATGAGACAAACCTGAAGTAATAGATTTTAACCTTCAAAGTGTATCGCTCCTCGGTGACACTTCTCTAAGGCTCAATATATGTCTGCAATGATCATGGGTACAATGCTGAATGTCAGCCCACTAATCCCCTCCATTAGGGTTTTGGTTACCATAGCCAACCTAGTATGGATTCTCCCTTTCTTCATCGGAAACACGATCAGACCTAGGAAGAAAAACATGAAGACGAAAACCGTACGATAGATGTGTCCCAAGGACGTGATGGCATGGTTTTCAGGGTAAGTACAGTAGGATTTGCTCTGACCGTACCTTTCATACAGGTAGTCAAAAAGGAATTTACGATTCCTTTAGGCATACCAATTCTACATTTTTCTTCAAGCCCGTCATTTTCAGGAAACCTTTTCCTATGAGGTTCTCACTCATTAGCAAACCTGGGGTTTTCCACACTAGACTGGTCAGTCCTCATATCGCCTCTACCAAAGGTGTCATTTCGATGCCCCCAAAGTGGAACACAGACCTTTCACAATCCCAAAATAATATAGCAGCTTGTATTATCATTTTGTTAGGGTGGATATCCCGGAGGGATAGTAGATAATCCAGATATTTTCTGATGAGATTTTTATCACTGAAGTGTAATTCTTCTCACCAACTTAGAAATCTTGGGTGGATGTTGGTGACCATATCGAATCTAGGAAGTGCCTTATATTTTTGCAAGACAAATAAGGTTAGGCCCTTACCCCTAGCAGACTCGACTATTTAATATCAATAATTAGCATGAAGAATTTAGTTCTCCAAATAAATACACATAACGTGATGATGTCCATTTGGGTTTAGGGAAACCCAGTGGACTTTTGGACAAGGCTATCATAAAGGATCTTTATGTGGAAAACATAACTGACCCAGCTAGTTTTGACCATGATGCATGCATAATTTAAATAGGGTATGGTTTCTATAGGGTTTTAGACTGGTACCTTTGAGCAGACAACTCAAGGGGCAAGGCCCAGAATAGTCGACTGCACCATTGAACAACTAGTTTTATCGCAAATGCCTTTCCAAATTTAGGGGGTAATGTAATAGGAAGAGCACAACGACTCATCAATCATTTATATCGTATTTTTTTGCCACAAGTGGAGTATGATGTTGGGCATGATTATGCAATAATTGAAAGAACGTTGACATGTACTTGCACGTTTAACAAAAGCGATAAATACATCAATTTTATAATTTATAGCAATAATAAATGATGGAAACCAGAAAGATATGTCAGTTTTGCTTTTGCAGAAGAAATTAAACAAGTAATTGCACATGGTAGGGGGGGAGGGAGGGGGGGGGATACAAATTCACAAGAACTATCTAAAATGGTAAAAGCCTAAAAAATCTCTAGCAAAGTCGTCATGCTATCGTGCCCCCCTTTTTTCCATCCTCGCGGAATCGGATTTGTGACATTTTAGTTGGAACAACTCTTTTCCTTTTCGGAAAGGGGTTTGCATTTTTCAAGAGTCGCCACCTAATGATTTTAAGGTGCGCTAAGAAACCTATAGGGTTCATTTATAACTACGTTTGGTGACCAGAGATAGTGTAAGTGCTTGAAATTATCTTAAGGGGGAGTTGTTAGGCATCCCTCAGGATCCACTAATGTGGTTCCCGGCCATACAATTTTTGTGAATTTGTACAATTAGCAAATAGACAAGTAAGGCTCAAATAGTAGGCGATTTAGGTTCACATACAGAAGTGTTTGAATGTTTTTGTTGTGAGAAGCGACATTTTGAAAAAAAATACATCTAAGCAAGCTTATGAATGTAAAGAGTGTGTCCTAGGTTTGTTTGTATAGTGGATTATATCTAGGTTTGTTTGTATAGTGGATTATATCAATGCAATACCTGGTATGACACTCCTCAAATAGGGGAAACACGTAGTAATGCACCGGTCATCATATCCATGTCTACACTCCTCAAAGAGGGGAAACACGAAGGTTGGTCTTGACCCCTATTGCATTTTGTTACCCGTCCCTTTCTATATGTCCAGAAGAATTTGGACTCCTATCCTATAAGAAAATGGTTCTAGGCAGACCCTCGGGTTTAAAGGCAAAATACTAAGGTGACATACAAAACAAGACTTCAATTAAGGGGGAGCATGAAAGATAAACGAAAGGCTCAAATACATCACCACAGGTAATGCATATAGTTAGCATGACTCATACACAATTAAAGTCTAAATTTAAATCCTATGTGTGGTATCTAAATGATAACAGCAAAACCAGATTTATTACATGACTCATAAAATAAGTCTGAATCGGGTTTGCCTACTGATTTTAATAGATGATAATTAAATACTGATCGTAGAGACAGTTTGGGTTTTATTTAAGCGATTACTTAGGAAATGCCTAGGCATAACTAATCTGCAACAGTTATTCTGAGTTATTAAAATAGCCTGAAAATTATTTTACCCTAAGAGCATGTTGTTCTAGTTGATACGAATGCTGAGAAACACACCGGTTATTTTAAGCAGGATAATCTAGTGTAAAGCTATTTTTACCTCTTTTATAATCAGCAGTTTACACTAAGTGTGAATGCAAGTACTAATGAGATCCTAAACATGGTATCTAAGATGCGTGTGTAAAACTCATGATGTAGAATTCCTAGAGCAGGGTTTCTGAATTCACATGGCAAGATTGTAGAATTTCCTAAGAGTGGGATTTCTAAATGCACATGGCAGCGTAGAACAAAATAGTAAAGTGCAAATTATTAGTAGATTCTAACACATGATTTTGTAAGGGTACGCATGCCAAAAAAAACATGAGTCCTAAAGGCATGATTTCTAATGCATGCATGATCCCTAAGCATGGTTTCTATTGCGCAATTAGCAACATAAACCTAATAATATGTTTTCTATCCTTAACAACTATAGCATAAATATTTACCCCACCCCTTTTTACTAGCCAACCCCAATACTTGTTTACAATAAGTTACTATAGACCAACATTGGAATGAATTAGATAGTGAACATAAGAAGTTACACTATAGGATGCCTGGTTAGGACATAGCTTTTCCTCAAATGCCAAGGTTGTTTCATAGCTTTTCCTCATATCTAGGTGTGTCAGAGTTCCCTAAGGACCTCAAGAGATCCTAGGTAGTGCTCACACCCAAACTGCATAGCCAAGACAAAGTAAGTGCAGTACGGAAAGACAACTTTCATGTTTAGAGGAAACTCAATGGTCCCAAGGCAAGGCTCACACAAAAGGGGCAAAACCTAGAATTCTAAGAGTATAGTGAAAGTTTAGAACAAACGTTTGAAAGGAGTTTATTTATAAAATAGACTGACAATTCCATTTTGAAAGCAATCAATAAAAGAGATGATTTAAAGTAGTTGTAGTAGTAAACAAAACTGAAACACCTTAAGATGAGATTACGCACAGAATCAATAGAAACATAGGGGTCAATGGATTTAGGGATACACATACATTTGACTGTAAACGGTAGCCCCAGCAAGGGTCTTGTTTGGACATGCGCAGCAATAGCTGATATTGGCATAATCACAAACTAGTTAGAAAGAACATAAACACATGGAAGGGATAGGGATTTGTGATTCATAAGATTGTAAGTACACAGTAAGGGATTGACAAGGCATGCTTTGAAACACACATAAGGGAATGCATTAATCTAAAAGGAAGTGGAGACATAATAGCATGCTAATAATGTAACTAAACTACAGGTTTCACAACAGAACCAAAAGTAGAAACAGACCAGAAATGAGAGAAACTGAAAACAATAAGAGAAACATGTTGTTGTTAGGCTTTACAATTAATCTAGCTCATACCAGTTGAGAAAGCAAAGTGTAGAAAAGTAAAACATGTAGAATTCTACAGTCTAGCCTTGGCTTTCATCCTGCAAGACAAGTAGTAGCACTAGTAGTAGGGAAAGAAGACAAAATTGTATTATGTATGTATGTGTTCTAAACTAATTATTCATGTTTTGTTAATGAAAGACTTAAGGTATTTATAGCTTTGAAAATAGGAAGTAAATAAGGTAACAAGTAAAGGTTTTGAACAAATATTAATGTTATTACATTAGAATCCCGTTAATACAAGTACTCCCCTTTAAACAAAGAATTACAGCTTAACCGATACTAACAGGGATAACTTAAGGAAAGAAAATCAGTTTGAGAAAGATTGGTTTGTAACATATGAGGGGTAGTAAAAGCATAGAGTATATAGTTGAGTCTAATTACAGAATATACTTAATTTGAGGAAAAGATTCAGCAAGAATGAAGCACCACAATAAATAAGGGAATGGAATCAATCAACATAAACAAATGAGTATAATTTTAGGGGTTTATAAGAAAACCTTCAAATCTAACCGTAACTTAAGGAAATCAGCATCAATCAAAAGGGAGTCATGATTCGGCACTTCTACATACAAATAGAGAAGAATGAACAACAGTATCAGACATGCAAGGTCAACCATATTGACAAAAAGAAGCAAACTAGATGAACACAAACATATAAAAGTGACATGAGTAGGTTAAGGACTACTCGAAGCATGGTAATCAACAAAGTCTAGTATTCATCGCTAACACATTGAACCAGAGTGAAAAACCAACCTATCAGATAAAGAAGGTCAGGACAACACATAAAAACAAGTAAAGAGAGTCTTTAAAACTCACAGTAACAAGTGAACAAGTTTTTAAGAAATTAGGGTTTTAACAAAGTTTAGTTGAAAAGCAGCAAGAACTGAGAATAAGATAAAATAAATAAAGAAAAGGATCTAAACATAAAGAACTCCATCGAAACAGGTATACATTCAAATCAAAATAAAAAAAGGCAGCTCTAGAACCCCGGACAAAACTAATATAAAAATAGGGTTTCATAGTGATGAATCAGGTAGAAGAAAACATAAATGAACCGTTTAAACATAGTAAAATCATATGAAAATACTGAATATCAGAGGAGACGTCTTTTTAAAGTGGTTAAGAAAACCCTAATCTTGCTTACGGAGAGTCACATTGAAAAAATCGGGGAAACCTTTTAGTAAAACACCAAAAAGTCCATAATATACGCAGATCTAAGACACATCTGAAAGAAAATAAAAAAATATTTAATGCCAGGGTTTTAGAGAACCTAGAGAAAGTGACAAAATATTAAAAAGTTACTGTTTTAGCCAAAAAAGTCACAGATCTTACTCGAATAGCCAGGGATGACCGGAAAATAGCATGGGAAACTATGGGAAGCAAGTGAACCACCAATAATTCACCTGAAGGCCTCAAAACGATGACACACATTTAAGTGGGAGCCATAAGGCTGGTACGTGGTGAGACCACCAAGGATTCAGGCAAGGAGATGGCCAGAGAAGGTGAATGAGGTTCATCGGGGAGGAGGTTCTAGAGAGAACCAGAGATACAGAGAGGGTTAGATGATAGTTGGTTGAGTGAAGAATGAGAGATTTTAGGGGGGAGGGTTGTTTGGGTTTAATTTAGAAAGGGGGAATGAAGACCGATGATACCAATGATCAACAGTAGAGATTGAATGGGGTAGGTGGGTCAAGTATGGCTTGAGTTTGGGCTTGGGTTCGGTGGGGTTTTAATTGGGTTGGGGCCGTTGTTTGATTTAGGCTAGATTTGAAACCTAATTTTGGCTATAAGTTAAATAGCCATTTTCCCATTTAATTTATAAAAAATAGTAGATTATTTCAAAAAATATTATTAAAAAGCTAAATTGATTTACGATATATAATTAGTAATTTCAAAATACAGGATCCAATTTTAGGCATATAACACATAATTAAATCTAAAAAGGTCTAATATTACAATTATGTACAATTTAGCTTTAAAAATATTAAATGTAACTATAAAAATATGTAAAAAATAACCCAACCATATTTGGACATTAATATAAAAACCAATAGATGTATTATCAAAATAAAAAGTTTTGAAATAATCATTGGGGCTTTTGTGGATAAAAAGGGAGGAAATAAATCAACTTAAAACCTTAAAATTATGGAAAAAATAATAAAAACTTTGGGCATACTTATATATGTATGTATGTATATATATATATATATATATATATATATATATATATATATATATATATATATATATATATATATACTATTTTGAAGGTATTTTGCTTATTTTAAATATATAGAAAAAAATAGGGTATCAACAGGGACTGGCGGGTTATTACCGTTAGTTTGTTGAGGGTTTCTCATCTATAGCAGCCCAATTGACTAGGCTGACCCAGAAGGGTGCCCCATTCAGACAGATAGACGAGTATGAGCGAGCTTTCAGAAGCTCAAATATGCTTTAACAACATCGCTAGTAATGGTGTTGCCCATAGGTTCAAAATCTTATATGGTATATTTTGATGCATCTTATATTGAACTTGGCGTGGTATTGATGTAAGATTACAGGGTGATTGCATATGTCACGACAACTATAGGTTCACGAGAAGAATTACCTTGTTAAATACTTAGACTTATCAGCCATTGTCATGCACTAAAGATTTGGAGGCACTATCGTTACGGCATGTCGTGTGAGGTATTCACGGACCATTGGAGCTTGTAGGATTTAATCAAACAAAATGAACTCAATTTGAGGTAGAAGAGGTGGTTGGAGCTATTGAAAGACAATGATATCACCATCTTCTATCCCAGGAAGGCCAACATAATGTCCAATGCTTTGAGTAAGAAACCAGTAAGAAGGGGTAGCTTGCGTACATTCCAGTCGGTGAGAGACCACTTATATTAGATGTTAAGGCCTTGGCCAGTATATTCATGAGGTTGGATGTTTCTGAGACCAGTCATGTTCTAGCTTGTACATTTGCTTGGTCTTTATTGTTTGAGTACATTAGGGAGTCGCAATATGATGACCCTCAGTTGCTCATCCTTAGGAACACTGTGCGGCACAATGATGCCAAGCAGGAAACGGTTGGAGATGATGGAGTTTTAAGGATGCAGGGTCATGTTTTTGTGCCTAATGTGGATGGACTTCATGAGTTCATTATAGAGAAGGCCCACAGTTCCTAGTATTCTATTCATCCGAGCGTCGCCAAGATGTATCAGGACTTGCGGCAACATTATTAGTGGATGAGGATAAAGAAGGATATAGTTGCATATACAGCTCGACATCATAATTATCATCAGGTAAAGTATCAACATCAGAGACCTGGTGGTTTGCTTTAGAAGTTAAAAATTTCCTAATTAGAAGTGGAAGCGTATCACTATGAATTTTGTTGTTGGACTCTCACGGGCTCAGAGGAAGTTCAATGTCATTTGGGTCATTGTGGACACGCTAGCCGATTCAACATATTTCATTCATGTGGCTCTTATCATTCTTCAGAGTGGTTGGATGAGACCTACATATGCGAGATTGTTCGTCTTCACGGTGTACCCGTGTCTATTATTTCTGATCGATGTACGTAGATCACCTTGCACTTTTGAAGGGTAGTACAACATGAATTGGGCATGCGGGTTGAGTTGACCACAACATTTTACCCTCAGGCAGATGAACATTTCGAGCACAATATTCAAATATGGAGGATATGCTCCGTGCTTGTGGTATAAACTTCGGAGGCTGTTGGGATTAATTCTTGCCACTTGTAGAGTTTGCCTACAACAACAACTACCAGTCAAGCATTCAAATGGCTCCCTACAAGGAATTATATGGTAGGTGGTGACGATCATCAATTGGATGGTTCGAGCCGGGAGAGGCTCGACTGTTGGGTACAGATTTGGTACGGGATGCCTTGGATAAGGTCAAGATTATTTAGGATCGACTTTGCAAAGCTCAATCTATGTAGAAGAGATGCCGACCGTAGAGTTTGTGATGTTGCATTCTTTGTCGGGGGCATGTGTTGCTCTCCATTTCACACCTGAAGGGTGTGATGAGGTGCAAAAAGAAGGAAAAGTCGAGCCCTAGTTATATCGGACCTTTTGAGATTCTCTTGAGAGGGGGTGAGGTGGCTTACAAGCTCGCATTGCCACCTAGTGTATCGGCAGTTCATCCAATTTTCCATGTGTCAATACTCTGAAAGTATCACAGCGATCCGTCTCACGTGTTAGATTTTAGCTTTGTCTAGTTGGACAAGGATTTGACTTATAAAGAGGAGTCAATGTCTATTCTAGCTCCGTAGGTCAATCAGTAGAGGTCGAAGAGTTATCCTGCAGTTTGATGGCAGTAGAGGGGTCAGCCTGTCGAGGCAGCTACTTGGGAGTCCGAGTCGTACATGCGGAGAAGATATCCCCACCTTTCCAGAAGTCCAGATACTTTTCTATGTCCATTCGAGGATGAATAGGTTTTTTGTAGGCGGAGAATGTGATGATCTGATAGGTTATCTTATGTTTTGGACCTAATTCTATGCTTTGAAGCCTTAAATACCTCATTGTATCCCTCCTCGATTTGTGTGCGTAATCCCGGCGTGTTTCAAGAAAGTTTTTGTGTTAAAAGCTGAGAAAATAAAAAGTTCTTGCCTTAAATCCATTTGAGTTGACTTCAGTTAATATTGTTAACAAAAGAACCCAGATTCGTATTTTGACGGTCCCGATGGGTCTGTATTGTGATTTGCGACTTGAGCATATGCCCGGAATTGAATTCGGAAGTCCCTAGCCCGAGTTATCAAACTTTACTGATATTTATTAGTTAAAAGCTTAATGACTTTCAAATGCTTGACCCATATTTGAATTTTTTGATATCGAATCTGTATTTTGGTTACGATCACGGTATAGGTCCAATACTATTTTATAATCTGACTTAAAAATTTGTTGAGAAACGGAGTTGGTTTGATGTGATTCGGATGTCCAGTTGTGAAAATAGAAGTTTCAAATTTTTATGAAATTTTCATTTGATTTGGTGTTCAATTCTTAGTTCTAGGTGTTATTTTTGCCATTAATTCTTCGCGTTTGCGAACCTCATGATGCAAATACGATATTTGCAACTAATCAAAATAGGAGTTGGACGGGATTTTTGTTCGTTCTTAAAATTTCAAACTTAAAAACCTAGAGGCAATTTTCAAAGAGGTCTTTTCCCCCAAATCATTGGTAGGTGATCCTAATCTGTTTTTTTCCTTCAATATTTCACCATTTTTTCTAAGATTTAAATCTTAAATCATGTGTTTTTATGGTATAAATTGGGGGTTTGGGTAGAATTAGGAATATTTGTAAAAAGGGGATTTAGACCTTAAATGTAGGTCAGATTCCCAAAATAATTACATAACCGGGATAAGGGGTGAATGGGTAATCGGGTTTTTGTCAGAATTTTGAGTTTTGACCAAGAAGGCACGGGAGTTGACCCTTGTTGACTTTTTCAAAAATGACCTAAATTGAATTCTTTGCAATCGTGAGTAGTTCCTAATGCTTAATTTGAATCGTTTGGTTGGTAATTTGCTAGATTCTATTGGTTTGAGGCATGTATGAAAGGCAAAGCCGTAGTTGAACTTTGAATTGGTCCTTTGAAGTGAGTTAAGTTTCATGGATAACCTTGACTTAAGGGTTTAGGAACTATTTGTCTATTTGCTACATGTTTAGCTGTCGGGTAGAACATATATACGAGGTTACGAGTGCTTATGTGTTGTTGTTGGGGTAGTTTATGGGCTTTTGTGATAATTGTGTATTAATTGCAAGTTGATATTGGTATTGTGGAAACGTTACTGAAGTAAGGCTTGTACTCTTTCATACTATCTTCGTGTTGTTATTTGTTCATTGTTATGTACTAAGGGAGAGTGTTAATGCACGAAGGGTGATGTTATGCCATATGTGAGTGCTAATGCAAGAAGAGTGATGACGTGTCGTATGTGAGTGTTAATACACGAGGGGTGATGTCGTGTCATATTGTGAGAGTTAATGCAAGAAGGGTGATGGAGTGCCATGCTATTAGAGTTAATGCACGAAGTGTGGTGTCGTGTCGTTAATATTTATTTATACAGCGATTGAGAGTAAAAGCACAAAGGGTGTTGTCGTGCAGTATCATGGTTACATTATGAGGTTGAGAGTAAAAGCTTGAAGGGTGATGCCGCGCAATTTTCTTCATTGTGCTTAATTGTTTTTACTGATTAAAGGCATATTAACAGTTCTGGTTATCACTTCCGATGTATTTCTTGAATCTGGTATCCCCTTAGCTTGTCCCCCTCCTAATAATGCATGCATAGCTTCTATTTGTTGTTATTTTATACATATACTATTAATTGTACATGTTTATAATGTAGGCATCTTGTTATAGCGTCATCACTACTTCGTCGAGGTCAGGCTCGACACTTACAAGTACATAGAGTAGGTTGTACTCATACTATACTCTGCACTTCTTGTGTAGATTTTGGTACCAGCCCAAGCTGTCCGTGAGTTAGAGCATCTTGGATTTATTCATTCAGAGATTCGAGGCAGATATGCTGGCGTCCGAAGATCTTGAAGTCCCTTTCTATTTTTATTGTTTTATTTTTTCTTTTCTTTCAAAACAATTGTATTTCGTTCAAACTCTATTTGTAGTAATATCTAAAAGCTCGTGAGTTGTGATTCCAGACACATTCTAGTAGATATTGGGCTTTAATGTTATTTCACACTTGATTTATTTCTTTTTTGGCTTAATTGACTTTATCTATTGAAATTGAAAGAAATTGGCTCAAAAGTCCGTAATATTAGTTTGCCTAGCAAGTAAATGTTAGGTGCCATCACAATTCCAGGTGAAAATTTTGGATCGTGATAATATCAAGCCATATTGTGAAAGTATTCATAATTTTAAAGGAAGGAGTAACACCAAAATTTAAGGTTTCTATTGTACTCTAAAATGCAACCAAAGAAAAACCTGAACTTATCAAGAGATTAGAACTAAAACATTAATTAGATCTACTTTCAATTAGGATAGCTAAATCTTGGACTTGAGCTTTTGATTAACCCTATCCTCTAGAATATCATTATGAGGTTCGGTAGCCATAACTATTATTCTTTTAACATTTGTTCGGCAATTGACTAAAATAGGTGATTAAGAAATTAAAATTACCCAAGAATAGTTTTTTAAAAGCTGGATTAAGAAGATGAGTATTTTGCTGGTCGATATAGATATCTTCTAGAAAAGAGCACCAATATTTGAATTAAGATTATGAATTGCAATCTTTTTTAATATTTGCAATCAGCCAAGACACAAGAATGCTTAAAGAGTCAAATTTTCTTAGTGTTGCAAGGTTCAGCCCAGCATATTCACATCAATTCAGTTAACTTCTAGTAGTTGTGCTATTACTAATTGCAACCCCGCAACATCTATAAGGACGTCCATTCTTCATTTATGTTGAGTTATAGCTTATTTGATCGGTTATATCTCGGCTTATTAGGATGGGACCTCTTCTTATTTCATATAACTTGTGATTTATAACTCTAGGCTCTTAGTCCTTCATGGAAATGCAGAATGCTACATTATTTTATTTCTTTTATTTTAATCAAGGGCTTTTGGAACCATACATAGGTAGTTTTCTTGCTAATCGACTTACAAACTCTAGATGCGTGTCAATGTAGTCGCTACTGAAAAAATCATGTCAACTTACTTTGGTAAATGCGTTATTAGCAACTTATGAAAATACTGAAACGATTAATTGATTTCGTACTAATGGACTTCTATGAAACTTTGCCTTTTTGCAGTGATGACAAAGTGGTGTCAAAAGCAAGAATAAATTGAGGCTGAATGGTGCTTGCCTGGTTCTATATTCGCTGAAGAACTGAAAATTTTGAAGCATTTATATAAGATTTTAAAATAAAGTGTATCCTCTTGGTTGTCAAATAGTCATATTTTTAGGCACATAGACACACATGATTTTCTTTTATTGCGGCAGTTGTTACGATGGATTTTGTTCAATCAAATATTTTATAGTATTTTTAAAATAGTATTACCTTTCTTAGATGTGTCTTCTCATCTTTATGATCAAGAGATAATTCTATAAGACTCATTGAGAATTTTTGAAAGTATCTCCATTAAAAAAAAAATAATTAAGAATCGTCAAAATATATTGTGGTTGTTGAGATGGAAGAGTTTTAGTGGACTTGTAAAAGTTTATAAGGGAAATTTTATATTTCAAAATCTTCAGAATCCTTGATGACCCTGATGTCGAAACTTCTGCATGTTTAGAGATTTTGGGCAAGAGGAAAATCATAATTTTCAACGAAATACTTGTGTCCCCAAATTAAACCTTTTATTATTGCCAAACCATTGATAATCAGTGCATGACCATTGAATTAGAAAACTCAATCTATTATTCTCCTTTAATATGTGTTGAAGCGGCTTCGTTAAGCAAACTCAACAAGCTGCCATGGAGAATCTCCAAAAGATAAATGTCATTGCGTATGAGCCCGAATTTCAATAAACTATCCATAACTAGGATAAAACTTGGGTGAAACAAAGTGGAGATTCGAACCGACTAACTTGGCCCCAAAAGGACAAAGCTTTGCCAGCCGATAGTTGCCCAAGAGAGATTATTCCCTTATATCCTTATAGCCTAAAAGAAGCATTAGGTGCGTTCAATTGAGTGTTATGAAAATTATGTGCAAGTGATGGATTTACATTAATCTCTTTTTTCCTTTTAATGAAATTGTGTTGTGTTATTGTGCCAATTCTGTTTAGACATGACAACAACAAAAATATTTGTTGTATTTTTTTTTTTCCAACAATTGATGAAAATGGGTCTCATAAAATAACAAGGGAAAAGAGTACAGAACCAAACACGAATAAACATTAATTCACTGTACTTTAATCACATTCTGCTACAAATATATGCAGGGAAAAGGGAGAACAAAAATATCATATGGAAAGATATGCAACACAATTTTATTTGATTGTAACAGATGAATAACATATCCTGCATAATGTGGTGATTTTTGTGTGCATATTTGCCTATATTTTCATGATATGTAAATTGCAAGTAACATATAGATGGCATCATAAAAGAAACGACGATGGAGTTAACCTAAAAAGAAATAGTAATCCAAAAAAAGTAGAAGTTTTTATTAAGTTGTTGCTTTCTTCATATTCAGGATATCAAACCAATAAGCGCAAATTATCACTACAACCCACTACTAACCATGCTGATCTCAGGAACCTAATTGAGAAGAAGCAGTCAAAACCGTGCCTGATTTGATGGGTGATACTATTGAAAGAATTTGACTTGAAAATCCGTAATCACAAGAGAATGGAGAATCAAGTGGCTGATCACTTGTCTAGGCGGGAAGGAGTAGAGAAGAAGGTTGATGTCAAAGAGATTGTGGAGACTTTCCTGGATGAACAACTATAGGCTACGAGCGTTGAGGTAGAGGCATGGTATGCAGATCTTGCAAACTACCGCGCAAGCAGGATTTTCCCTTATGACCATTCCTCTGTTAAAAGAAAAAGTTCCCTCATGACTATTGCACGTATTATTAGGATAAGACTTATCTGTTCAAGATTTATACTGATAACATGATCTGGAGATGTCTTCTCGAGACAAACCAATCTTTTATTTTGCAGGCTTGTCACGCATCCCTATACGGTGGCCATTTCGGGGGAGTAAGGATAGCCGCAAAAGTATTGGAGTCGGGATTCTACTAGCCGACATTGTTCAAAGATGCTCATCTCTGGGTGAAGGGTTGTGATGAATGTCAATTGACTTGGAATATTTTTTACCGGCTTGAGATGCCCATGAACCCAATACAGAAGGTGGAAGTGTTTTATGTATAGGGAATCGATGTCATGGGACCTTTTGTCAGATCATATGGCAACAAGTACATATTTTTAGCTATGGACTATGTGTCAAAATGGGTGGAAGCTGGGGCACTCCCTATATATGATGCAAAGGGAGTCATTAGTTTTTTTAGAAAGAATATATTCACCCGGTTTGATACTCCAAGGTCAAATATCAGTGATGGAGGCACTCACTTCTGCAACCGAGCTCTGGCAAAGTTGTTAGAAAAATATGATGTTCGCCACAAGGATTCCACCCCATATAATCCACAAACAAGCGGGCAAGTGAAAGTTCCAAATAGTTAAATAAATAGTGTGTTGACTAAAACCATGAATGCTACAAGAACGGATTGGACGAAAAAGTTAGAAGATGCACTCTGGGCTTATCGTGCCGCTTTTAAAACTCCAATTAACATGTCTCCATATAATCTAGTATTTGGAAAAGCGTTTTACATACCCGTGGAGAAGGAGTATAGAGAGCTTTGTGGGCATTAAGACAGTTGAATCTCAATATAGAAATAGAGGGTACACGTAGAGTCATAGAGTTGCACGAGCTTGATGAGTTTCACTACAATGATTTTGAGAGTACATGGCTATATAAATAGAAAATGAAGATGATGCATTACAGAAATATTCTTGAGCAAAATTTTAAACCCGGAGACGTGGTATTGTTATACAATTCAAAATTGAAGATGTTTCTGAGCAAGTTGAACTCAAGATGGTCAGAACCATTGTCGCGCCCCCTTTTTCTAAAGTAAAATCGTATTCATGATATTTGGAAGGACAACTCATTCCCTCTTGGTAATTGAGGTTTTGGATTGAAGAACCACCACCTAATAATTAAAGTGCATTAGGACACAAAAGAAGGGTTTGAGCTGGAAAATCAGAGTTCGGGTAAGGGATAAAATTATCTCGAGGGGGAAGGTGTTAGACACCCACCAAGACCCACTAGTGTGGTTCCCGGCCTTGTTACAATTGTGACTTTCGATAACTAGCAAGCAAATAAGGGCTCAAATAGAATGAGTTTTCACATAATATTGCAAGTAAATTGAAAGTCTGTAATAAAGAGAGAGCAAATAAATTTAAGGGAATAGTTTGAACAAAAGGTAAAACAAGTAAAGGGGAAGGGGGTGCCAGGTTTACAAATATTATGGACCACATCAATGCAATACCCACAATCACTCCTTCGAAGAGGGGTTGCACGTAGTATTAGCACATCAGTGATCATGTCCATATCTCCCTTTCCACCCCGTTAAGATATTAAAACGTAATAGTATCATTACTTATTGCATGTTATTATCCGTCCCGATCATATCAGTCCCGGTGGCATTTGGGACTACTAGTCCTAAAAGGGAAGGAAATTGGGTCTTTTTCAGAGTTTAACAGAACAAAATTCCAATGCGACAGATAAAACACATAAATCAGTTAAGGGGAAACACATAGTAGTTTAAAGGCTCAAACAGGCCTCCTCACTTAAATAAGTAAATTATCTAGCATGACTTCAAATACTTGTTATAGTTTGAATTAAATTTAGAGCATTGGGACAGACTACTTTATCACATATTTATCATATGAGAAGTCCGAATTAGGCCTTGTCTGGTTGTAGTTTAGGATTGACACAGTTAACCAATTACCTACTGCTTGCCTAGGTGGAGGTGTACTTATTTTTCAAGAAAGGTTACTGGTTTTAGAATCGACTAAATTCTGAGGATATTAAGCAACATTACTACTAATTTTAGACTTGTAGATGAAATAGACGAATCAGATTCAGACGGTTGCTCCTATTGGCATGATTTCTAAGCATTATTGATATTAAAAGAATTATCGGGATACAAGATTCCTATAGGCATGATATTTAGGATGCAATTTGTTATTATTTATAACCTATAGACTATTTGCCTAATGACAGTGTGTATACAAAGGTGAAAAAAACTATAATATGTATACAGTAACTTATAAGTATGGTTTCTAATAGAGTAATGAAATAACTTATAGGAAGGATTTGTTACGTGTGATGCATAACTTATTGGCAAGATTGCAAATGCAGTTATGAAACAACTTATAGGCATGATTTCTACATATAATGCATAACTTATAGGCAGGATTTCTATATGAAATGCATAAGCAAAAGAGCAGGTTGTGATTGCAGCAGTAAATACCTAAAGCATTATGTCTACCCATATGCATACATGAGTGACCCTTCCCTTTTCACTAGAACCTCATAGTTATTACAAATTATTACAGACTCAAATAAATCAAGAAAGATAAAACTTACATCACAAATTTAAGCTACAACCAAACAGCCTAATTCAGACTCATGTTCTAACAATATGAGATAAACCAACTTCAAGGATCAGTTTTTCAAAAGTCTTTCTCTTGTTTGGGATGTGTCAAAGTTCCTAATAGCCTTAGGAGACTCCAGGGAGTGCTTACACCCCAAATACATTGCAGAATTACATTATAGCGCGGTGTGGAAGGGCCATCCCTTGAATGTCTAAGTTCAAAGGGAACTCAAGGTCAAAAAACAAGGCTCATGGGAGGGGGCACAACTTAAAGTCTCAGAGTAAGTGTAAGTGTATAGAGGGGAATTAGGGAAGGCCATGGCAGGCTGGTGGTCATGACCAACAATTAGGAGTGATGGCA
Organism: Nicotiana benthamiana; assembly: GCA_034376525.1. Classification (NCBI taxonomy): domain Eukaryota; kingdom Viridiplantae; phylum Streptophyta; class Magnoliopsida; order Solanales; family Solanaceae; genus Nicotiana; species Nicotiana benthamiana. The sequence goes on along the minus strand of CM067339.1, from coordinate 39,927,841 downwards.
TACCCCTGACCAACCTTAGCTAAATCTTAGGAGTTAGGATCCATTGAGGATCAGGTTCTGACCTGGGCATCAATTTGAATACTTCCAGGCCATGAGCCTTAACACAAACACATAGAAGGGAATGGGGGCATAGAGAATTCATAACAAATAATATATGCAAAGAGAGAGTAACATACATAGTTAACATTAATCACTAAACATGAATAACAAAGTAAACAAGATTGCAGAAACTGTAAATATGGGCTGAAGCAGAAAAGTTAAATTAGAACATACTAGTTTCAGGTATAACAAACAAGTCAAAAAGTAGTCTTGGAAAAGCCAAGTTGCAAGTAGAAGTTCCAAAACATCCCAGAAAAGATCAGAATGTTGAAAGAGTATTGAAATTGCAAGTGAGTAATGGATACTCGAGTATTGAACTCAAAGAAGTATTGTAAGTAATGTGAGTAGAAAGTTTTGAACTGAAGGTTCAAGGTGTCTAAGTACAGAAGGGTCGTGCCCCTTTTATAGTGCAGCAAGCAAGTAAGAAAAGGTAAGAAAATAACATTAAAATTTATCTCCCCTTGACTAAGGGATTCTAATTTCCAACGGGTGAAAAACAATTAAGGAAAGAGTTAACCAAAGATACAGTACAATGAATGATAAATATATAGGAGTTATTTAAGGAAAAAATCCAATGGTACACGGTTTGTAAAAAAAAATAAAAGGGAATCAATTAAACAACCATTAAAAATCAAAATTACATGATTCATTCGAATGGACTAAGTCTAGAATAGGTAAAGAGGGTTCAATTAGGGAAAATCAGAAACAATCAATCAAACCCCATTCGAGGATTTCAGAATCAATTAATTAGTAATACGCTTTTTGAAAGAAGAATTTCTCACATATAAAGAAGACAAATAAAAAAAAAGAGTCATCATATCGTTTAGAAAAGAGTCTGACATTGAAAGGTTCAGAATCATAAGCAATGATATACAAGTTCAGTTTGCAGACTCATAGTGAGTCTGAGAGTCCAAGGTCCAAAGTGGAACCCTAACTCGAACACAAAAATAAAAATTGCCAAAGGAAACCCTAAATACTGGGGTTTCAAATCGAATTAGACAATAGAGATGAGAAGGCAAGCCACTTGATAGAGGCTCAGAAGTCTTTTCCAAGGACTTATGAGAAACAAACAAACATGATACAAAGAAAGAAAACTAATCCAATGTCATGGAGGAAATGTTTGAGAAAAACTCAAAACTTAAACAAGACCAAAAGAAAAAAAAAAGGTGATACAAACTTAGGCAAGAGCAGTTGAAACAGGTTTAGCAAGAATATGAACAATGTCTAGTAAAGCAAACAAAAATCAATCAACTCAATGGTAAACACATGTAGTCGAAGAGTAAGGAAAACATAACACAAATTAACATGTGAGACCATATATAGTATAAATAGGAAAGTAGAAGAACAGTACATACGCAGTAAAATGAAGTCATACGAGTATGATATAAACAAGCACGAATAAAGAAAAAAACAAGAAGAATTAGAAGATGTTTTTGAAAAACCTTTCAGAGACCTTAAATAAAACACAAATGATTTTGAAAAGAAAATTTGGGGAAAACACATTAAATGTCAAGTCAAGCACAGATACAACATAAATCTAGGAAAACAAATAGAGAAAGAACTTTGAATAGCTTAGGGTATTAGAGAAACCCTAGAAGTGCGAGAAGGCTTGGAAGAAATCAGATCATGAGTCGAAGAGGTCAGAAAAAGCTCATAGTGCTTGAGTATGCCGGAATAAAGGCCTGAGAGGCCATGAAACTGAAGATCATAGAAGATCGGGAAGAAAACCAACGAAGTCAGCCTTCAAAACCTCGAACATCCAAGTTCTAATAGTGGAGAGGGGTAAGTACAGACCATCCATCGCCTGAGAAGCCATGGATTCCAGTGAAAATACGGTATTTGACCATGTTGAATCTCAATGCCCTTGATAGCTGAGTCGTATGATACTACCCATTATTGCATCTTGTGGACCTTTTCTTCCATTTTTCCGCTGGACCCAATGAGTTGTTACAATATTCCTTTAATTTAGAACAATCTGTCACCTTGTCTCATTATATGTTATTGTTGAGGCTGTTTATAAGTTGACTGCTGATTCTGCTGAGCATGACTTGAATTTGTTGTCGCATAGCTTCTGGATTGTTTTTATTATAGCACTACTGCTGGGCTGGTCTGTACCATTTACTCTGCTTCCAACAATTCTAACCGCCTTGCCTCATGCCTCCATAATTTCCCACATAGTTCATATTCTCTTAATAATTATGATTTCGCTCTCACCACTACATGAGCATACATATTGTTGGCTAATGCATGTTATGCATAATCTTCCATTTGTTGTGTCAATTATGTGCACCTACTTTGGCCCGACTCATTAATCCTTTTGGTGAGGACACTCAATTGTGTCGTCATAGCAGCCATATACTCAGCCATGGAGTTGTTTGGGTCTAGAGCAACTTAGTGAACTACCAGAGTGATTGTAGAGTCCCTTGTCATCCATCATGAGTTTTAAGCCATTTTATTAAGCAAAAACATACACTCTCTGAATGATTTTCTAAAAGATGTTCCACCTGCTAAAGCATCAACATTAGCTTTCAAGTTGTGTGCCAATCTCATGTAAAGCCTTTGTCCCAACATTTGATCTGGAATGCCATGGAGTGGACACATATCCAGCATCCCTTTGAATCTCTCCCACGTCTCTTGCAATGTTTCTGGTGGTTTCTGCCTGAAGCTCAATATTTCTTCAACTTGCTTAGCAGCTTATTAGGTGGGTAGAATTTGTTCAAAAACTGCTTGACTAATTCCTTCCAAGTAGTAATGGAGTTTATGGGGAGCGAATTTACCCAAGTCTGAGCCTCTCCCATAACTAGGAATGGAAACAAAAACAACTTTATTTCTTCCGGTGTCACATTTGGTTGCCTTTTACGGCAAAAATTGATAGAAATTTTTTTAGATATTGTTGAGGATCTTCAATGTAAGACCACGAGAATAGTCCCTTGTTCTGCAACATATGTAGCATGTTATTTGTTTTTTGAAATGACTCTGCTTGTATCTAAGGGACAACAATTGCGGTTTCCAGATTTTCAGTAGTGGGTTGTGCCCAATCATAAAAGGCCACTTCTAGCAAAAGAGGTGTCACACTCTGATAGTTCGGGTCATTCACATTATTTCATAAAAGGCCGCTTGTAGCACAAGAGTTCTGTTGTCATTTTTCTTTATTGTTTGCTTGATTTAGTGCCTTGAAAGCTTTATCAATGTTTGGTAATGCTTCGTACAAGTTACCAGTTCTTTACGAGTTTCTAGGCATGCACCTGTAACACACAAGACTATAAACATTAGAGTTTTAATATAATGATTTGAAATTCTCACTAAACTACGAATTCTAACGACTCTTCTAGCAGTAGTTAATCACACCGTTCATTCCTTAACGATAACAGAAAAATTTTATCACGCCCAACAATGACTCCTAAAGGTCTAGCGGCTATTTCAAATATAATTTTATTTACAAGTCCAGAGTTGAATCTCACTGGGAATTAACCAAGTAATCACAACCATAAGTTTCATAAGAATTCAACTAATCAACTTTGAGAAATATTAACTAATGGTTTGAGTGTTTACTAACTAAAGGAAAAGTAATTAAAAACTATAGTTTTAATACTATCAATGCAAATGTTGTAGACAAGAAAGGAAAGGTCTAAGGTTATGATTTTTTCACTTGTCGGAATCCTCCCCACCACGTCTCATTTAAATTTGCCTAACTATTCTCTACCGATTATGAGCAATTTAGGTGCCGTAATTCTCTTTCGAGCAAGTGCAAAAACATACTAGATGTATTCTTCCGAACTATGCTAGCTAGCACTTGTTTTCCGCTCAATAAGGTCACACCAAATTTTTCTTATTCGTAATTCTACCTTTAAATCCTCCATATTAATTCTTCATATATGTTAGAAGTGATGTTGGTCAACAAATACCTAAATGTGTACCCTTTTGTAAGCAATACACACTAAATAGACACAGTCAATTGAGAGCTCTTCAATCAACGACAATAATCATATAGTTGAACAAGTAAAGAAAAGTAAATGGCAAATTCATATTAAACATAGTGTAAAAGTCATCCTTCAAGAGGTTTCATCAAACCCTAGATGGAAAGGTTTAGCTACTCATAACTATACTAACAATCATGATAATAAGTGAAAGCATTACAATATTGAGTAAGGAAGAATATTAGAGAAAAACCCTTGCAATGTGTTGCTTCTAAGTGTTCCCGTAGCCTTTTTCCTATCCAATAATGTCTAACACTTAAGAAATAAGTTTAGAACCCTTTCATGCATGTCGGGCGCGTGTAGGATTAAAACTATCAAGTCCTAGCCGAAATAGGATAAAATGCATCCTTATCTATCTCGCTTGGAGCCGGGAGCTAATTAGGACACCGAAATTTTACTTCTATGTTATTTTTTCATTGGAATTTTGGTTGGTTCTTCTCACCAACATGGGTACCAAAATTATACTCCCTCTAGATTTTTCTGTTTTCACTTCACCTTGCATTCAAGCTTGACAAATCACTTCATTGATTCCTGCACAGATAAGCACCATTATTAAGCTCGAGTGACAAATTCTTACACCAGATTTAATAAGATTGAGGTATAATGCAAGACAAATTACATAGCAAAACGTGGATTTTTAGCCTAACATAACCTCCCACACCTAAGCTTTTGCTCGTTCTAGAGCAACCTAAAACCTTGCTAACCAAACAATGCACGCAAGACATCGTACAATGGAGGAACCTTTAGAAATTCAATACACTACACTAATAACTAGTGTTGACATCAACAATTAAGCCCTTGCATGTGTATTCATACCTTCCCAAACATTCACATGCCAGAATATTAGTGACCAATTAAAAATACTCAATCAACTTTCCCATAACCACCCTACCTAAAAGACCGAATCGTCGCCAATAAGCACTCTCAACTCGTGCACTCATCCAACAAGAGATATTTAATAGCGTCACATATCCATCATGGATTCATGTGCCTCCCCAATGAATATGATGGTATTTTGTGTACACATTCAAATATTCATTTGAATATAATTTGAGGACATCTCATATATAAACAAAGAACCATTCACTCTCACAAAGAAATTTATGTGCATCGGCAGTTGTACTTTAGTCTTACCCATAGTGTATATCTCCCCTAATCTGAGCCCGTAAAGTCTACGATAACTTGTGTCTTTATGAGTCGTAATGTTAAATGCGTTGGTAGAGGAATCTTTACATCGAAACTTCAGAAAGAAAAAGAATGAAGTGAAGGATAAACGTATATACATACGTATTGAATACTATATCAAATGATTAATGATGACCCGAATCCGTATTTTTTCTATAAAAAATAGAAGAATTGGTGTGAATCGATTCTACATTGAAGAAAGAATCGAATATTCATTGATCAAACCATTCACTCCATAGTCTGATAGATCTTTTGAAGAACTGATTAATCGGACGAGAATAAAGATAGAGTCCCGTTCTACATGTCAATACCGGCAACAATGAAATTTATAGTAAGAGGAAAATCCGTTTTCACATTATTTTTGATTCATAAAATCTATACCTATAGAATTTGCTAATCGGCTGTTCTGTAGAAAGGAAATTAGTTGAACTTAATAAAAATAAAAAATAAAATAAAGAATCCAAAAAATACTCGATTTCTATTTATGGTTCCACATTTCATTTACATGCAATAAAATACCTCGAAAGGTTTAAAGATAAGAACCGCATTTTTACTTCATGAAATGAAAAACTTGAATCCCCGTTCGATTCACTGGTCAAACTTGGAGAAAAATATCAATGTAGGCTAAAGGATGTGCATGATATTATTTTTGTATTTTCTTTGCTTTTCTTTTTTCTTTTTTTCCCCAACACTCTCCATAAATTTAGGTTTTCGGGCTAATACTTTTCCAAACCATGCATCTTTTCTACGGTTCCACTCAAAAGCTATCGCAAATATCACCTTACTCTTCTAGCGGCATAAGTGCTTTCGGAGGTATAGGTTCCACATAAATTTACTTAAGAACAGAATGGGACTTGGCTTGTAATATGGGTGCCAAAAGAAAAAACTTATAAGCTCATATGGTCTATCTAAGACTAATTTTATATATGGTGACATAATAGCTCAATTGAAAATCAGACAAATGCCTATATTTTCTTCTAGAATAACAAAGGTTACTTATTTTGTTTCGACTAATACACTGGGCAAGTTCTACACAAACACATAATAACATAGAATGTAATCAAAACCTCACATCACACAATGCACATGGCCCCATTCGGGATGATCCCATTCAAACTCTCAAGTATAGGCAAGTAGTCAAAATCCATGAAGTATTAAGTAATAATACCTTACAAGAACAACGCGTCAGGTAACCAAGAGAAAGCATCTCACGATTCAATATTTCATGACATCAATTTTTGTTGAAACAATTTAGGAAGTAATATGCTTACTAAGGCCTGACTATACTAGCATTAATAATGTCAAAAGGCCAATAGGGCGCTTACGTCTTCTTCCCTCGGTTTCCTAAAAAATAACTACCCGATTCAAGTTACATCCACTGAAAAAGAATCGATATCAGAAGAAATATTAAGGGAGATTATTATCTACTTATGATTAACTAAAAAATACAATAGAAATGTTTTTGAATATTTTGCGTTTGACCTTAATCGCTCAAGAAAGTTGTCTAAGAGATCTATCATTGGAAACAATTCAAACTATTTTTTTCTGAATTAAACTACCCAACAAATTCTACTGTACTACATTACTACTTATATTAACTACATAACATAAATCTAGAAGATAGAATTTAAAAAGAAATTAGAATCAAAAAATAAGGAGTTACATTAGTACTATATACTAACATAATACTACTACTCATCAAATAAATTTTTTCCACCCAACACTTAAAAGGTGTAGTTCTCCCAATGCATATACAACACTAATATAAACAACGAGGGTGAATGGAAGATAGGGTGTGATGGGTCGGGTTGGTTTTTATGTTTGAGAGTGGTGTTTTATTATTATTAGGTGGGGAGATGGTTTGGTTCGGGTTTTGTTTAAAACGGGTAGGGGACATACCTGGGCGTTTTCATTCTGCTTGGCACTGAAGAGGGCATTCGTGTGTTTTTTGATTCTGCATTTGGTGTTTTCATTGGCGCTTGGCGCCCAACTGCGCTCCGAACTATTTTTGTAAAATCCAAATGACAACTAGTCAAAAATAAGAAAATTAAGTTGCATTCCAACAAGTGTTTGATTTAACGTTGCGGCACAACGAATTACAATATTAAAACGGGTTGCCTTCCATGAGGTGCTTGATTTAATGTCGTGGAATGAATTGGGTCATCCCTTATCAAAAATCCTTGAATTACATTGTTGAAATCACTTTATCTTCCTCAACCGTGCCACTATAATGTTTTAGCTTTTGCCCGTTAACTTTGAACTTGCGGAAGCCATCTTTTGATGCAATTTCTACGGCTCCGGCAGGATGCATCTCTACCACACAAAAATGTTATTGATAACCATTTTTTTGATGTATTTTTATGCACAAAATACTTTCAAAATAACATGTATATGAATATATAAGCATGCCCAAGTTTTTGGTATTTTTCCTAATTTTTAAAAATTTTAAAATTAATTTATTGTTTATTTAGCGGTACAAAACCCAGTAATTATTTCCAAGAATATTATTTTGGTAAATAACTTATTTTAATCTCATATTTATACCAAAATAAAGCTAAGTTGACTTTTTTTTATATTTATTTTAAAAATTTCTTTGGTATTTAAAAGACTAAATTGTATATAATTGTAATTATAACCTATTTTATAATTGTAAAATTAGTTCCAGTATTTTTAAATTAATATTTATATATTATTAATTGTCTTAATACTTTTGATTTACTTTTAAAATTATTTTTTACTATTTTATTTATAAATAAAAGTAAGTTGATTAATATTTAGCCTCATTTTTTTTTAAATTTAACGTTCGACTTTCATTGATATCAACAAATTTACAATGAGGAGTTCTTAGTAGTAGTATAGACTAACTACTACTATACAAATGTATCTATGCTATTACATTCCTTTCACTATCGACTAAGGGTAATGATTAAGTTGTCGCAATCCCAACTGCCATTTCTTGCATTTCCTGCCTCGAATATGTACAAGTATAGCTACTTCACGACAGAATTGATTTTCATCAAATGATCTTCCTTCGAATCTAATAGAATTCCTACTTCTCCATATGAGTGATACTGTGGTGACAAAAGCAGTAGCCACCACAGCCTTCTGCCACACCTTGCTTTTAGCCAAACAGCATATCCATTGGAGTTCAATATTCCAGTTGCATATGGTTCTATTGTATCCCAGCCAATAGCAAATTCTTTGCCAAAGCTTCCTAGTAACTGGACAAGTGAAATAAAGATGGTCAAACTCTTCAACAGCTTGATGACAGAACACACACTGCTCCACCACACTAACACCAAATTTCAATAGTCTATCAACAGTGGGCAGTCGACCTTGAGCAGCTAGCCATGTGGTGAACAGATGTCTTGGCAAGACATTTTTAGTCACCATAAGGTTCTTCCATTCCACCCTTGGGAAGACTGGTAGCATATAGTGATAGAGGGACTGAATCTGAAATTTTCCTGATCTGCACATGCCTGCCAGTCTGCTCACAAGATCCCCATGCAGTCTACTATTAGCCAGTATAGGGTTCTACATTCAATAATCTTCCTAACTACCCAAGAAGCATTCTTGGGAATATTCATAATATCAATGGCATTACTCTTTATATAGTAGTAATGCATCCATTTAATCCATATGAAATCTTTTTTCCTTGCTAAATCCCATAACAGTTTGGATATAGCAGCCTTATTCCAAACCTGTATGTCAATAATATTGAGACCACCAGCAGTGATTGGTCTGCAGATCCTGTTCCAAGCTACCAAAGATCTTCTTGACACTGTTGCATTGCCAGTCCAGAGAAAGGATCTACAAACAGCTTCAATAACTTTGATCACCTTCTTAGGCAAGATAAATATCTGTGCCCAATATGTTTGGATTCAAAATATTACTGATTTAATAAGCTGACTCCTACCAGCATAGGACAACAGCTTGGCAGACCAGCAGGTAATTCTAGCAGTAATTCTTTCAATCAGTGGCATGTAGTGATGAATATTGAGTTTCTTCGAATGTAGAGGGATGCCTAAATATTTGAAGGGAAGTTGTCCCTCACTGAATCCCAAAGCTTCAAGGATAGCTTGTTTATCTGTCTAATGAACTCCAGCCAAATACACAACACTTTTAGAGTTGTTGGCAGATAGACCAGATGCTGCAGAAAAAGTAAGAAATGCTGAATGCAATATTTGAACAGAGATGCAATCAGCTCGACAGAATAATAACAAATCATCTACAAAGCATATATGGGCACAATCAATTTTCCTGCATCTGGGATGGAAATTGAAGTCACCATTCCTATGCAACTGAGCCAATATTCTGTTTAAGTACTCTATAACAAGGACAAATAGATAAGGAGACATAGGATCCCCTTGTCTAATACCCCTTTATAGCAGGAAAAGGTTTAGTGAGTCCACCATTTATCACTAAAGAGTATGACACAGAAGAAACACAAGCCATAGTCCAATCAACAAATTTGGCAAGGAATCCTAGATCAATGAGCAGTTGTTTGAGGAACCTCCATTCCAAAGTGTCATATGCCTTCCTCAAATCCACCTTTAAGACACATCTTGGAGAAATACCTTTTCTGGAGAACCCCTTAAACAATTCATGACTGATCAATACATTATCAATAATGCTTCTACCTTCAATGAATGCTGACTGAGATTTACCAACAATGTCATCAATAACAGCTTTCTATCTCCTAGTGATGACCTTTGATATTATTTTGTAGATAGTGGTACAGCATGCAATAGGCCTGTTGTCCTTCACTGTTTTAGGAACTTTAACCTTGGGTACAAGGGCTATAACAGTAGTGTTGACCGTATGAGGCATCTGGCAGGTAACAAAGAATTCCTTTGTTGCAGCATATACATCTTCCTTGACAACCTCCCAGTTTTTGGTAAAAAATTCCACAGGGAAACCATCTACACCAGGGGCTTTATCTTTGGGCATGTCTTTAACAGCATCATATATTTCATCCAGTGAAACATCCTGTATAAGTGCTATTTGCTGGTCTAAAGTAAGGCATTTTCCTTCCTTGACAATAGAAGAATTAATACAAGGCAATTCAGAAGCACTTTCACCCATTAATGACTTGAAAACCTCAGTAAATTCCTGCTCAACAGCCACTGGCTCAGTTAACTTCACACCTGTTTTAGTATAAATGGATATAATGTTATTTTGGCTGGTTCTTATCTTCCACTGAGCATGAAAATATCTAGTATTGCCATCTCCACATTCAATCCAGCTTGTTTTTTATTTCTGTCTCATGATTTGTTCTTCAATATTACTCCACTTCTCAATGGCATGAAGGGCTTCTTTCTCTTCCTTAAGTAGTTGATCTGAAAAGGGATTCTGGAGCAGTTGGCTTTGAATAATATTCGGATGTTCTCTAGTATGAATCAGTTTCTGCTGGTAGAAAGCCATGTGCCTGTTCATTTTTTTAGATGCTGCTTCAGATTCTTCAACTTATACCATATCTGATGTAAAGGAGATCCCTCACTGTTTTGAAACCATACCTGCTGCAAAATATAAGAGAACGTAGGATCCTCCATAAGAGCATAATACAATCTGAATGGCTTAGGATGTAATAGCTTTTGTCTTCCAAACAGTATGAGAATAGGGGAATGATCCGAAATAGAAGGATTCATAAAGTCTGCTTCCAAATGGCCAAGCTGTTGTATCCATTGAAAATTACCAAGTGCCCAATCAATCTTGCTATAAACCTGCTTATTTGTCCATGAATACTTCCATCCTTTTGATCTAATAGGTGTAAGTTGGAGGTCAGAAATAAGTTCCTTGAAATCCTTGACTTCAGCATCTGTCACAGGTGAACCAATCCTATCATCAGAGTGTAGAACAAAATTGAAGTCATCACTGATCAACCATATGTCTGAATTTGGAATGTTGATGCCTCTCATGTCATTCCAAAGTTGCTTTCTCAGAATTGCAGTGTTGTAAGTATAGATAACACTCAGCTGCATTCTGATTTTATTAACAGGATCCTCTACCAGGCAATGAATAAGCTGCTCAGTTACACAGGAAACATGTAACTGTATATGAGGTTTCCATATTAGCCAGATTCTGCCATTAACTGCACTAGTGTATTTATATTGAACCTTCCAACCTTTAGCAATCTTATCAACAATCCTAAGTGCTTTGTGCTCTTTGACCCTTGTTTCAAGGCACCGTAGAACATCAACCTTATTCTTAACCAGAAAGTTTGTTAGTTCTTTCTGCGTATGGGCTTTATTAAGCCCTCTAATATTCCATGTATCTATAATCATGAAATATTAGGAGGCTTACATAAAGAGGGTCCAGGATCCTGTTGCTGCACCATTGTTCCAGCAGTAGCTTTGCCTCTTTCTAGCTCCAGCATTATCCCAGTATATCCACTATCATCATATTCATGGTTACCAGTCTCTATTGCAGATCCATGACTTGCAGCCATATCAGTACTGATTTGAATCCTCTGCATACTTTCAACTGGTTGAACAGAACTCACAGTCTTGTTAGGCAAAGTACTTGCATCCAATGCTTCACTCATCAGTGGAACTGTTATAATACCAGGTTGGCCAGATTGCACTGGCATGTTAGGCAATGTGATGGAGGGCATTGCTTCACTAGCCAGTGAATCTTTATTTTCTATATCAGTTTTTGGGATCCACTCCTTCCTTGGTTTTTTCCTTAGAGGCCTTTTCCTGAGCTCATTAGTCTGCTCTGGCATCTCCTGTTGCTCAACATTGTGACAATTGTACCAACAGTCAAGGGAGTTATGGCCAAACTTAAAGCAATGGTTACAGAATTCAGGCTTCCAATCATACTCCATCCTTCGAATATTCAATCCAAAAGGAGTTTCAATTTCAATTTCCTCAAGCAAGGGGTAGGCAGCATCAACCTCAACCAGAACTCTGGCAAAGGAGATCTTCTCAAAATGGGCTAGGATTTTGTCAGTATACAGAGGCTTACCAATTGCACTAGCTAATTTGCTAAGAATTTCTGATGACCAATATCCCACTGGTAAGCAAGGGAACCTAGCCCACACAGGATAGTACTAAGCACAGCATTCTGAAATGAAAAATCCACAGTCCATGGCTTAAGCACCAGAGGCTTGTTTCTGTAGGTGTATGGACCATATTGGATTACTTGATTCTTATCCTCAATACTGTTAAATCAAAATATGCAATATCCATCAATGTGCATTAGAATCTGTGGTTTCGCCAAAGAATTCCAGACATGCATAACATAGTTTTCCAAGGATTTCTCAGTAGGATTATCTCTAATAATGTACCCAATTAATGAGGCACTCCAGTACTCCGACTGGGATTCCAATTCATCAGCACTAATTTTAATCACCTTTTTTCCATCCCTATCAGTAGGTGGTACAAATGTTAAAACCTTACCCATATTGTGGTTGCCTCTGACAACTTCAGCCATGGTAGGAGGTGATTGTTTAGAAATGGCCATATCAGAAAATTGAAGTTTCCTCACAGCTATGTTTGCAGGATCCGCAACATTTACCTTTGACTGAGGCTCAACACTATCAATTTCGTTTGCATGCAAGGGGATCTTAGCTTGAAACTTCTCGGGTAAGAAGGTCCCGAAAGTTAGTTGTTCTAATTCACGAGTTACTCCTGGAGCTGGAGTAACGATTAGAGTAGTAGGAGGCACTGGTTGACGCCGGCGACGCCCCATGAACGACAGGAAAGCTTCTTGCTAACGTGCGCCGCAATATCACTGTTCCATTTCTTAACGTGCGCCGAGAGAAAACCCCCTCTTGAAGTACGCCCTCCGTATATTATTTAGCCTCATTTATTTCAATTACAGGCCATTTTACATTTTAATATTAGCCTTCAAATTGACCCAATTATACCTCAATTAAACTATACCAATTTCATTTTTACCCGTCCCTGAACCAATTAAAAAATCTGCCCAGTTCTTATTTTTGATCCAGGACGTTGATCATTTTGATCAACGGCATCAACGGCCATAAATCCCCTTACCATTTTTAACCCCAATGACCTACCCTAATCCCTCATTCTCACCTGGCCCACTGCCTTTGAATCTCAAACTCTCTCCAAAATGCTTCGGAACACTATGTCCCTTAACAATCGTTCTCAAGGGACATTACCTGCAGACATACATCTTAACCCGAAAGAGCAAGACCCGAAGTAGTTGATGGTTGTGAGTCTGAGAAATAGGAAATGGGAAAGATCTTGATTTATAGCAAAATATTACTTGCAAAAGCCGAATAAAAAGAAACACTTATGCCAATACAAGTTGAGATATATGAGTTAATTGATTTGACAGAGATAACAGTGCAAAGGCGCAAGAGGAAACCAGCAAAGAAAAATAGATGGCAAAGAAGACTAAGCAAGTACAAGAGAAGGTATCAGAAAAAGTGCCTGAGAAGTATTTAACTCAAGACACATGAAGGAAGCGGCCTCCAACACCCTTCTTGCAGAGGTTGGATAAATATCATAAGGATGAGCAATACAAAAAATTAATGGCGATGTTGAAGTAGATTTAGGTGAACATTCCTCTGATAGATGCTTTGCGGTAGATCCCAGGTAATGAAAAAATGATGAAGGACTTGATGTCTTGCTAGTTTGATTTTCAAGACCTAGCCACTTTGACATTGACCCGGACTTGTAGTGTTCTTGTGACATGAACAGTATCTGAAAAATTATCCAACCCGTGAATTTTCACAATTCCATGCACAATGCGCATCTATGCTTTTTCTAATGTTTGTGTGATTGGGCGCGAGCATAAACTTGACGCCATTGTCTATCTATATAAGTTTAGGAATTGAAATAGCAAGGACCACATCCATGTTACTACAGGTAGACGACTGGATGGTGGAAAAGCTATCAGGTATACTTGACGATGTACTTGTGTAGGTTGGAAAGTTTATGTTTTTAATAGTTTGTCATTCTGGACTGCTTGGTTGGTGAAGAAACTCCCATAATTTTGGGAAGCTCATTCTTGACCACAAGGATAGCTCTGAATGATTGTGAAACTTGGAAGCAGAAGATGAGACTGAACGATAAAGAAATAATGTTCACTGTGCAGAAGTCTATGCGGCAACCTAGTGAGTTTGCTAACTGCTTTCTCATTGAAGTTGTGGATGTGATTTTGGAGGAGGAAGATGAGACACAAAATGGAAAATACCCTCTAGCAGCTTGCTTGATGGACTTAGAAGAGGTAGATTGTGAGGACTTAGCTGAATGGGTTTTTGCCCTTGAAGTCCAAGGGTGCAAGAAATGATAGCTTAAATACGTGCCCTTACACTTAGAAGAAAGAAATACCCCTCCAGATAAGCCATCAATTGAAGAGCCACCACAGTTGGAGCTAAGCTCATTATCGTCTCAACTCAGGTATGCTTTCATTGGACCTAGTTTGACATTACCTGCTATTATCTCGTCTGGTTTGTTATATGTGCATGTAGAACAACTTTTGCAAGTTCTGAAGGATTACGAGACTGCAATTGGGTTGACCATTGTAGGCACAAAGGGTTTCATTCCAATATTTTTCATGCATTGGATTCTAATTTAAGATGGGCACAAACCTTCCAGAGAACATTAAACAGGGGTGAATCCTAATATGAAAGAAGTGGTATAGAAAGAAGGGATCAAGTGGTTAGCTACGGGAATTATCTTCCCCATCTCTAATAGCAATTGGGTGAGCCAGTTCATTGTATGCCAAATAAGAGTGGAATAACTATAGTGCAAAATGAGAATAAAGAGTTGATCTCAACAAGAACATTCATAGGGTGGTGAATCTGTATGGATTAAAGAAGACCGAACAAGGCCACCCAAAAAGACCATTTTTTATTTTCGTTCATTGATCAATTGTTAGATAGATTGGCGGAGAGGTCCCATTTGTGCTTCCTAGATGGATAGTTGAGGTATAACCAGATCTCTATTTCCTCAAAAGGCAGAGGAAAAATGTCGTTCACATGTCCATATGTTATTTATGCCATTCAGAGAATGTTGTTTAGCCTATACAACCACATTCCAAAGGTGCATGATTGCCATCTTTACAAATATGATAGAGGACATAATGGAGGATTTTATGGGTGACTTCGTAGTGGAAGGTAACTCATTTGATGACTTCCTTATGAATTTTAAAAGAGTATGTAAGAGGTGTATGAAGACTAATCTAGTACTGAACCGGGAAAAATATCATTTCATGGTACAAGAAAGTATAGTCTTGGGACACCTAGTTTCAAGTAAGGGAATTAAGGTGGACCATAATAAGGTTGATGTAATTGAGTAGTTTCCTCAACCCACTTCCGTAAAGTCCATAAGAATTGTCTTTGGTCACACTGGCTTCTACAGCCAGAAAATTTTAACCCTCCGTGTAAATTGCTTGATAAAGATCACACCTTTGTGTTTTCTTATAACTCTTGGGTAGCTTTTGAGGAATTGAAAAAGAAGCGGGTGACAGCACCATTTATAATGGCACCAGACAGGGAGCAACATTTTAAGCGAATGTGTGATGCGAGTGACTATGTTGTGAGAGCAGTTCTTGGGCAGCAAAAATACAAAGTCAAGCATCCAATTTACTATGTAAGTAGGACCTTGAGTGGTTCCCAACTAAATTACACAATGACCAAGAAAGAGATTTTGGCAGTGGTGTTCATATTTGATAAAATCACGTCATACCTAATAGGCTTGAAGGTAATCTGTATACTGACCATGTTGTTCTCAAGTACCTAGATGAGAAGAAGGAGTCAAAATCGCACTTGATTCGATGCGTGCTACTACTGCAAGAATTTGACTTGGACCGGAGAACCAAGTGGCTGATCAGTTGTCTAGGATGGAAGGAGGAGAGAAGAAGTTTGAGGTATAAGAACTTATGGATAATTTCTCAGATGAACAACTGTTGTCTACGAGCCTTGAGGTAGCACCTCGGTATGCAAACATTGTAAACTACCTAGCGATCGATATTGTCCCCTATGACCTTTTCTCTGTTCAAAAGAAAAGTTTCTTTCGTGACCGTCGCATGTATTATTGGGATGAATATTATCTGTTCAAGATTTGTATTGCTAACATGATCCAAAGATGTATCGTTCAGGCAGACCAATCTTCTATTTTGTAGGCTTGTCACGCGTCCCCATATGGTGGCCATTTCAGGGGAGTAAGGAAATTCACAAAAGTGTTTGAGTCATGCGTCTAGTGGCCACATTGTTCAAAGATGCACATCTCGGGCTTCTAGGCCTATCGTATCACTTTTCAAACTCAAATTGGCATATCACCATATAAACTGGTGTACAGGAAAAGGTATCACTTACCCATGTAGTTGGAACATAGAGCTTTATAGGCATTAAGGCAGCTGAATCTTGACATGAAAATAATAGGTACACATAAAGTCATGGAGTTACACAAGTTTGACGAATTTTGCTACCATGATTTGATAGTACACTTATATATAAAAAGAGAATGAAGATAATGTATGAAAAAAATGTTCTTGAGTGAAATTTTAGACTTGGTATTGCGATACAATTCAAGATTGAAGTTGTTTACGAGTAAATTGAAGTCACGATGGTTAGGATCATTTTGTATGGTAAAGATGCATCATGCAATAGCCGTATAAATTGCATCAGAAGATGGCTTCCGTAAGTTCAAAATTAACGGTCAAAGGCTAAAACATTATCAAGGCATGATTGAGGAATATAAATGGATCTCAACCATGTGATTGAAGGAAACTTTATAAGGGATGGCCTGAATCGAGCTGCACCATTAAATCAGGAGCTTTGTGGCTGGAAACCTATTGTAATGTTGTAATTTTATGTGCCACGACATTAAATCAACGCTTGTTGGGAGGCAACCAAACTATTTATTTACGTCTAGTTGTCATTTAGTTTTTTCAAAAATAAAAAAAAGAGTTCACGGCCCAGTTGGGCATTTCAGTGCCAAGCGCAGATGAAAATGCATAGATAAGTTCCCATTCTGTTTTACCCCAAACCATCTCCCTGCCTAATAATAATAAAACACCTTTCTCTAACATAACAACCAACTCGACCCGTCGCACCCTAAACCAAAGCCCGCACCCCCTCTCAGTTAGAGGTGAGTATTTATGCATCTTCTCTTATTTTTTATTTTTTTTATTGTTGTATTCTTCTTTTTGATTTATTTTATTTTAATCAATTCTTGATTTGATATTATTGTGTATTTTTCTAGTCTCTCACCGTTCTTTCTCCTCTCAACTTCTCATAGAGTAGAGTCCTGGCAAATGTGTATTAAATAATATGTTATTTCAGCATTTTTAGTTTAATACTGGGTGGAAAACTAAAATTCCCACTACTTCGTTTAATTTGGGAGGACATAACACTTGTCCAATGGTTTTAAAGGCTTGAATGAAAGTGTTGCACATCAAGTGTTCGATGAATTATTGAAAGAACATTGTTGATGGACGGGAATGTTTGAGTAGCCGAGCGGTATTTTTCGGCACTAAATTGTAAGTGTGGGGTATTAGAGAGCGATATCATAGAAGAAGGTCGTATGTGTGAGCTTCTATATGTGCACTTGTTATCTATTGTATTATATTGTGAGCGGTATTTAGGTGTTTCATTGAATTATAGTGTACCATTATTGTGTGGGCAGAGACTCTAGTCAAAGAATGTTGTGATAAATCTACTTTAAAGGCCCAAGAATAGTGCAATGCATTGTACTGTATGTGCTGCCGTTATATGCTATATGCGGATGTTTTTAATTTCTAAGGGGAACACTTGAGTACTCGAAGCAATGCTCGATTCTTAAGTGTGGGGTTGGCCCAACCTACCTTTAGTCTATAAAGGAATTTTGAAGTTTTCACTAATGCAACATTTGTTGTTCATTGGTGTCGGTACTAATGGCCCGTGAAGATTCCCAAAAGTCAAAGCAACGGCAAAGCCTTCTACCGCTTCCCCGTCCAAAAATATGGAGAGGGCTCTGACTACGACCCAAATGGATCCGCTTAGCCAGGGAGTTCGTTCTATCGACCATCCTGCTTTATATTTTTGTTTTATGCGCATTGGAGATAGTGCACTTTTTAAGTGTGAGCGGAAAATTACCTTTGATGAGTAATAGTATTATGTTAGTACCTAGTAGTAATGTAACTCATTTTTTTAGATTATGGTTTCTTTTTAAAATTCGAGCTTTTTGATTTTAGTTGGGTAGTTAATAGAAGTAGTAAGATAATATAGTAAAATTAGTTTGGTAGTTTAATACGAAAAACAATCTTGAATTTTCTCGACGATAGATATACTGGATTGCTTTCTTGAGGGATTAAGATCCACTGAAAAATTTTCCTTTTTTTTTTTGTATTTTTAGTTAATTGTAGGTAGATAATATCTCCATTGAGTTTTTTTGGCATCTTTTTTTTTCAAGGAATGTAACTTTAACCAGGTAGTTTTTTTTACCTATTATTTATTTTATATTTTTTAGGAATTCGAGGGAAGAAAACTTGAGTGTCCTATAGGCCTTTTGACATGTATGATGCTAGCATAATCAGGCCTTAGTATGCATATTACCTTCCACACATATTTTAATGAAAATTGATGTCGTGAAATTTTTAATCACCTGTCTGTGACGCTTTCTCTCAGTTATGTGACTCATTGTTACTGTAGTGCATTGTTGTTTAATAGTTCTTGAATTTGTGACTACATACCTAAACTTGAGAGTTGGAATGGGATCGTCCCGATTGGGGTCATGTGTATTTTGTGATGTGAGGTTTTTATTACATTATGTGCTATTATGTGTTTGTCTAGAACTTTCCATGTGTATTAGTTGAAGCAAAATAAGTAAGCTTTGTGAACTTAGAAGATGATGTAGGAGTTTCTTCGATTGTCCATTGAGCTATTATGCCACCAAAAATAAAATTAGTCCTAGATAGCCCATTTGAGCTTATAAGCTTTTTCTTGGGCACCCACTTTACATGCCAAGTCCCATTTTGTTCTTAAGTAAATTTTTGTGGAACCTTTACCTAATCACTTATGTCGCTAGAAGAGTAAGGTGATATTTGGGATAATCTTTGAGTGGAACCTTAGGAAAGCCAAAGGTACATGCATGTTTTAGAAGATCATTAGCCGGACAACCTAAGTTTATGGGGAGTGTTGGGAAAAAGGGAAGAAAAATAAAATCAAAGAAAATAAAAAAATAAAAAGGGAATAATATATATATATATATATATATATATATATATATATATATATATATATATATATATATATATATTCATAGAGAGAGAGAGAGAGAGTACGCATCATGCTTCGGGCTAATGAATGCCGAATTGTGCTTAAAGAAAAATGGTCATGTAGTATATGGTTTCACATAATTTCTTAAATTGATTAGGACAAGTATAAAATGGAAAGTTAAGTGTATTGTATTAAAGTAATTAGGAGTGTGCGTAACTATATGCAAAAATATATTCTACTTGTCCTTTAGCCTACTTTACAATCCGTAAAGACCTAATTGATCTTAGACTTTGGGAGCTTATATTAGTGGAGATATACACTAGAGCAAACCTATAGTATGAGAGTGGGTGATTCTTTGTTCATATATGTGATGTGTTGGCCCAAGTTTCAGTTGGAGTTTCGAAGATTGACAAATGAACCTATGAAATGACCTGGTCTATCTTGTACTACACAGTTTAAATTAACCAGGGCACATGTGAAGCACGTGAGGAAGATATGCACTAAAGATCACGCATCAATATCTTCTGAACGTAATCGAAAAGGTTGCATTTGGGATAAGGATAACAGTCTCCTTATGTGAAGAGAACTTGATCCTAAGTTAGGATAAGAGTTAGAGTTTGTATTGGCTAAGGATTTAAATGGACTACGGATAAGAAGTGGTGTTGTAGTCAAACTCTAACTACTAACTCAATATATTATTGTGTTGGTTCTCTTTTACAGGTAACACACTCGAGCAGAAGTAAAGCATATTTGAGAGAAAATAAAGCAAGTCTATTTTGCAAGCAATATATCCAAGATACAAGTGTGTATGCCTCAAGCTACATGAACTAAGAGAGAAGAACCAGTTCCATCTGGGTGTTTATTTCTAGTTCAATTGTAGTAGGTTTTCAAATTGTACCTTTCAGCTTTATTAGAAACAATTGTATTAGGTACCTTGTGTCATCAAGTTAAAGTTAACTTGATAGTGTCCCAACAGTCGAGGTTGTGTGCCACACTGGGATTAGAGTTTAATTCTTAGGTTTACAAAGAGTCTTTGTAAATGTTGTTTTGGCTCATTGATTTTTAGTGGAGTTTGAAAAATCCTACTGAGTAGTAAGTTGTGGTTTTATCACCTTTTGAGCCAGGTGTTTTCCACGTAAAAATCTCCGTGCACTTTATTTTCAGTTCTTATTATTCCGCAAACTGCTGTAGTTAGAATACTTAGAAGAACCAGGTTCTTCTAACGCAAAAATTAGGTACAACACAAATCACCCCCCTATTGTGTGGTATTATTGTTTATTTACATCAATTGGTATCTGAGGGTGTTATCCTTGAAGAGGTTAACACCTTAGGAAAATATCAACATGAGTGCAAAACTTGGGAATTGGGAAGGGTAGTCTACTGCAATGCCTCAACTCTTCAATGGCTCTACTATTTTTGGTGGAAAAACAAATTGAGAGACAACATCATGGGTGAAGACTATGAGCTATGGGACATCATCACTGATGGCCCTTTAGCTACAATGAAGAAGGCTGTTGAAGGATTGGATGTGCCTAAGACTAGAACGGATTGTACTGCTGAAGACCTAAGGAAGTGGGAGAAAAATGTTAAAGCTAAGAAATGGCTAGTGTGTGAACTTGTTCCTGATGAGTACAGTAGGATTCAAGGCTGTACAACTGCCAAGGAGATTTGGGACACCTAAGTGGCTCATGAAGGAACACCTTAGGTAAAGAGGTCAAGAGGAACTCTATTGTATTCTCAATATGAGAATTTTACTATGAAGGATGGTGAAACTATCCAAGAGATGTATACTAGGTTCACTACACTAACAAATGAACTTGACTCTCTTAGAAGGGTTATTCTGGAAGAAGACAAGGTGGAGAAGATTCTAACTAGAGTTCTGCCAATCTCCTGTGAAAGCAAAATCACTATTATTCAGGAATCCAAAAATATTGCTACTCCGAAATTAGATGAACTGATTGGAAATTTGACTGCCTATGAATTGAGAAGGCAAATAATGAAGATGGATGCTCCAAAGAAAGAAAGAAAGTCTGGCTCTCAGAATCTCAAAAGGATCATATCTTGAAGTTGATGAAGTGGCAATGATAACCAGAGACTTCAAGAAATATCTTTTGAGGGGAAAGAGTTCTTCAAGAGGATCAACATTCAACAAATCTAGGGCTCCTAAGAAGCAGACAAATGATGGTTGCTTTAAATGTGGAAAGAAAGATCACATGATTAAAAATTGCCCTCAATGGGAGATTGAGTGGAAGAAAGAAAGGGTAGAAAGAAGGAACAGGTTCAACCAAGGAGGAACAAAAGAACTACCAAAGCAATGGTTGCTACATGGGGAGATACATCAGATGAAGACTTAGAAAATGAAGCTGAAGATGAGCAAGCTCTTATGGCCATGGAAGAATCGGGAGATGAACAGGAGGTAAGTATTCTACTTCTAACAGAAAAGATTAAATTTCTGTCTAAAGAAAAACTGGTCGAGCTGTTGATGGACTTCATAAATGAGTCTGAAATAATAAATTTGAGAAAGATGTTCTGTCTAGGGATTGTGCAATACTAGAAGAAAATGCAAAAGGCTAAATTCTACGGTTGATGAGAGTAATAGCGCAAATACTGAGTTGAATATTCATGTTCTTCAACAAGAAAACGGTGTCCTAGAACTCAAGTCTGAAAATTTAAAACTGAAAATAGGGAGAGGAAAGAAAAATGCTGATCAATCATTTCTCACACTAGAAGAAAATTTTGAAAAAAAAAAGATGAGCTGTATAGGAAAGATGAATCAATCAAGGTCCTTAAAGAAGAACTAGGAAAAGTGAAGCATGAACTAGACAAAACATGCAAATGGAACAAGGCTTGTGATGTACTCTCCTGGCTGCAAAAGCATCACAACAGCAACAAAAGAGGACTTGGATTTGGGACACAAGCTCCAAAATGGGATCCAAAAAACAAGCATCTTACTTTTCCTGTGAATAAATCTGTACACATTGTGGTAAGACCGACCATTAAAAAAATGAATGCAATACGAAAGAAAATTCTTCTCAAAAGAACAAAGCTTTTGTTCAAGAAAAACACAAACTGCCTGGTTAGTCAAAGAAAATTTTAATTCATCCTTTTGCCCATGGAAAGGGACCCAAACTAATTTGGGTTCCTAAGACTAACCCCTGATTTCATTTTGCAGGTCCAAGTAAAAGGAAGCCGCCAAATATGGTACATGGATAGTAGCTGCTCAAAACATATGACTGGTAACAAGGACTTGGACCGGTTTCTTTCACTTAAGAACCTAAAAGGAGGCAGTGTCTCCTTTGGAAATTGGAAGAAAGGTGAGATTATTGGGGTTGGAAAAGTAGGAAAGATAGATTCTCATTCCATTGAGAATGTCTATCTGATAGATGGCTTGAAATATGGCCAGATAATTGTGTCGCAACTGTGTCACTGAGGTAACCTTGTGGCTTTAGCTTCCACAAAATGTTTTGTGATTAACCTTACTACTGACAAGATTGTTTTGCAGGGACGAAGAGTTACCAATAATTAGATTGTAGATTTGTCGAATCTTTTTGAAAATGAAATCACTTGCTTGAGTTTGTTAATTAATGGTCCCCTCCTTTGGCACAAAAGACTTGGTCATGATAGTCTAAATTAATTAAAAAAATTAGTCTCCAAGGACTTGGTGATAGGGTTACCTACTATCAAGTTCAAGGAAGACAAAGTTTGCGAGACATGTGCAAGCGGGAAGCAGGTAAGGTCATCATTCAAGCCTAGGAAAATGGTTAGCTCGTCCAAGACGTTGGAACTGGTTCATATGGATCTCTGTGGTCCAATGAGAGCCATGAGCAGAGGTGGTAAAAGATATGTTATGGTGCTTGTTGATGATTATTCTAGATTTACCTGGGTGCTGTTTCTAACTTCCAAAGATGAAGCATTTGAAATGTTCACAACTTTTGTTAGAAATATCTAGAAACAATTAGGAAATCAACTTGTATCCACTAGGTCTGATCATGGAACTGAATTTGAAAATGTAAAGTTTGCTGAATTTTGTGATGAAAATAGTATAGATCATAATTTATCTGCCCCTAGGAATCCTCAGCAAAATGGGGTAGTTGAAAGGAAGAACAGGACCCTTGAGGATATGGTAAGAACCATGTTACTTTCCAGTAAACTACCTCATAGCTTTTGGACAGAGGCTATAGATAGTGCTTTCTATTAAATTTAATAGATGCATCACCAGACCTTTTGTAGAGAAAACTCCCTATGAGTTACTTAAAGGAAGAAAACCAATTATATCCCATCTTAGGGATTTTGGTTGCAAGTTCTATGTGCACAATAATGGTAAAGACTCCCTAGGCATGTTTGATCCCAGAAGTGATGAGGGAGTATTCTTGGGATATTCTTCATATAGCAAAGCATATATAGTGTTTAATAAAAGAACTCTATGTGTTGAAGAAAGTGTACATGTTGTGTTTGATGAATCTAACACTCTTTTAGAGAGATAGGAACATGAAGATGAAGCCATTGGACTGGTGATACAATTGATTGAAGTTACAGCACAAGTCAAGGAGGCATCCAAGGAAGGAGCATGTGGTGGAACAGGTCCTTTCACCCTGGGCAACTTGACAGAGGGAATCAATTAGAATTAATTATAATGAGACTTTTGCTCCAGCTGCTAGACCTAAAGCAATAAGACTCCTTATAGCATTTGAAGCACATATGGAATTCACCCTTAATCAAATGGATGTGAAAAGTGCCTTCCTAAATGGCAATCTCAAATAAGAAGTGTTTGTGAAGCAACTTCCTCGATGCGAAAGCAATGAATGTCCTGACTATGTAGACAACATGGATAAAGCTCTTTATGGTCTCAATAAAGCTCCTAGAGCTTGGTATGAAAGATTGGCAAAATTCTTTCTGGAGCATTGGTACAAAAGAGGTAAAATTGATAGCACCTTGTTCCTAAGGGAAAAAAGTAAAGACCTTCTTGTTGTACAAATTTATATTGATGACATAATTTTTGGGCCTACTGCAGAGAAGTTGAGTAAGGACTTTGCAAAACTAATGGGTAGTGAATTTGAAATGAGTATGACGGGAGAACTTAATTTCTTCTTAAGTTACAGTACAAAATTCTCTAAAGGATCTTGTACCTGAACCTGTTCCTCTGCATCATAATAATGAAGGAGAAGCTAGCAGAAACCAGCTGGTGGGGAAACCTTATAGGTACCTGAGTTCTTATCCCATTGAGAACATAATCAATGGTCCCACATCTGGAGTCAAGACAAGATCACAACTGAAGAACCTGTGTGCATTTGATGCCTTTTTGTCCCTAATTGAACCATAAGAATTGAGTGAAGCTTTACATGATGCAGATTGGATCAATTCTATGCAAAAAGAACTCAATCAGTTTGAAATAAGCCAATTCTGGCACTTGGTTCCAAGACCTAAGGACAGGTTAGTCATTGGGACAAAATGGGCCTTTAGAAACAATCTGGATAAATATGGAACAATTACAAGAAACAAGGCAAGCTTGGTGGTCAAGGTTATAGTCAGGAGGAAGGTATTAATTATAATGAGACTTTTGCTCCAGTTGCTAGACCTAAAGCAAAAAGACTCCTTATAGCATTTGCAGCACATATGGAATTCACCCGTAATCAAATGGATGTGAAAAGTGCCTTCCTAGATGGCAATCTCAAATAAGAAGTGTTTGTGAAGTAACCTCCTGGATGCGAAAGCAATGATTGTCCTGACTATGTAGACAAGATGGATAAAGATCTTTATGGTATCAACAAAGTTCCTAGAGCTTGGTATGAAAGATTTGCAAAATTCCTTCTAGAGCATGGGTACAAAAGAGGTAAAATTGATTGCACCTTGTTCCTAAGGGAAAAAGGTAAAGACCTTCTTGTTGTAAAAATTTATGTCGATGACATATTTTTTTGGGCTACTACAGAGAAGTTGAGAAAGGACTTTGCAAAACTAATGGGTAGTGAATTTGAAATGAGTATGATGGGAGAATCAATTTCTTCTTAGGTTAGCAAATCAAACAAAGTGCAAAAGGTACCATGATTTATCAGTAGAAGTACACAAAAGACCTAATCAGGAAATTTAAAATGGAAGAATTAAAATAAATAGATACTCCTATTGAAACTGCCACAAAGTTAGATGCTGATGAACCTGGTTCTTTAGTTGATCAAAAGTTGTACAGGGGTATGATTGGTTCACTTTTGTATCTTACTGCTAGCAGACCTGACATTGTTTTCAGTGTAGTACTTTGTGCTCGTTTCCTGGAAAATCCAAAGGAGTCACACTTGACTGTAGTCAAAAGAATATTAAGATACCAAAAAGGCACAACTGATGTGTGCTTGTGGTATCCCTAATGTAGCAATTTTGACTTAATTGGATATGCTGATACTGATGCTGATTATGCAGGTTATGTAGTGGATAGGAAGAGTACTTCAGGTATGACACACTTCCTAGGATCTTGTCTTGTATCATGGGCTACCAAAAATAGAATTTAGTGGTCCTCTCTACTGCTGAAGCTGAGTATGTTGTTGCTGCTTCATGTTGTGCTCAGTTGCTTTGGATCAAGAAACAATTTGTAGATTTTGGTATTGAAGTTGGATGCATACCTATATTTTATGATAACATTAGCGCAATCAGTGTGACAAAGAACCCTGTTCATCATAAATGGACTAAGCACATAAATGTAAGACACCACTTCTTAAGGGACAACTATGTAAAGGGGCTAATCTCCATAGAATTCTGTGCCAGTGATAAACAAATAGCTGACATCTTCACCAAGGCACTAAGTAGAGAAAACTTTGAGAGGAACAAGTTGGAATTAGGGATGATTGAGATCACCTAAGAGGTCATGTTCAAAATGCACAATGAAAATAAAATTGAAAAAAATCAAATTTATTTTTTGGTGAGGAGTTCTTAATGCCTTGTGAATATTAGACTAATTTCTACTTAGTCTCATAGTGTAAATAATATACTCACGTGACATGTATTTATGTGACTCACTCATCTCTTACAAATTCTCTATTCTGACATTTGATGCATAATCAAGAGAAGTTTCATTTGAAGAACCTGGTTCATCAATTCATGCTCATAATAAAGGTCAGGTATGTTTCTATTCTTTACAGAAATAAAAAAATTTAAATTTCAATCATGGGCAAAAGTCCGAGAAAATCCAATTGTCTCTAAATTCTATCTGTTGAGGCAAATTGAACCAGTTTCATTGAAGTTAGATTCTAAGTGTAACGAAACTCTATCTCCTAAACCTTAGCAATTCTAATTAATCCTAATAAATCACTAGGGAGATAGGAAGCTGATTAGACCTCTGCTGACACATGAAAAGCTACCGTTCCTGGAGCTATAATGACCACTCTTTAAAAACCCCTATAATCATTCATAACTGTCATATCAAAACCCTGATCATCCACTCTCTTCTCCAAACCCTCAAAAGTTGTCTAAAAATTTTCTCAAGCCTTCCAGCAATTCTTCACAAAAAATGTTGAATCCCCAAGATAATCCTGGAACCCCACCACTAGTGTCACCTAACACCACTTCATCATCCACACCTCCTAGTGAACCCCCAAAGCCCAGATTCTATTGCACAAAAATGATAGCAAGAAAAGTTGTTGCGACTGGTCTCATGAGGAAAGCTCTAGACGAAAGATTGAAGGCAAGTCAAAAGAAAGAATCTCCAGCAAAAGAAACTGATTCCAGTTCTAAGTCAGATGATTACATCTCTGCTAGTGAAGGAGATAAACCTGGGGCCTTCTGACAATATCACACATAAAAAAACCCCAAAAGAGGTAAATTCAAGTGTTATTTCTGATGATTAGAGGAAATGGTAGAAATAGGTATGTTATGATAGGGGATTATAAAGATGTTGCTATGGGTGATTCTATGAAATTGAAGAAAAATAAGGGAAAAAAGGTGCTAGCTATAAATGGGAGTGGGGAAGAAGGGGCCTCGAAGTCAGGGGGAAGTGAGTTTGTAGAGGCTACTGAAGGGTTAGTTAGTTTGAGCAAACAATCTATTGAACCTGGTCTATCTGCAGAGGAAACTCTATTTGAGATGATGAAGATGGTTGGGGCTAGTTATGATCCCAAGAAACTCAAGGCTTCCTCACAAAGGACCCATGTTGCGTCCAAACCAACCAAGAAACCCAAACCCTCAATACCCAAGTCTGCTCCTAGGGTTAGGACAACTAGAAGCAAGGTTAGGGAGAGTGAAGCTGAGTTGCAGAAAGCTATAGAGGAGAGTAAGAGAAAAAGAAAAGAAAAGGGGAAGGGAAGATAGGTGAAAGTTAAGAAGTTACAGCTGAAGAGGATGAAGAAGAGATGGAACTGGTCCATCAAGAAAGAAATACTAATGTACATGTTCCACTTTCAAAACCAAAGTAGACTAGGACTTCCTCCAAGAAGCCCTCAAACCCAGTTCTTGCTGAATCCTCTCTTTCCAAGAGAACAAGATCAGCTTTTAAGGGAAAAAAGTGAAAGTAGCCATAGAATAAGAAGAAGATGAAAGTGAGCCTGAAAAAGAACAGGGTAGGTATGCAAAATTTGACAACAGAAAGATATTGAAGGGAAGATTGCAGAAAGACCTGGAGGAGCTAGGCATGATAAGGCTTGTAACAGCACTAGAGGCACAAGGCTGGAAGGACATGGTCCTTCAAATTGATGGAAAACTGGCAAGAAAGGAACTAGTGGAGTTCATGGCTAATGGAAAGGTGAAGAATTGTCAGGTGAGCAGTACAGTTAGGGGAGTCAAAGTGAAACTCAATGCTGAAAAAATTTGAGAAATATTCTGGGTATTCCTTGTAAGGGATATGATGATTATACCAGTTAGAGGTGGCCTTGCTTGGATGGGTTACCTTCTGAGTTGCAAATAACAAGAAATTTTTGTGACATCAACACAGCTGAAGAGGTGCCTGAGGCCAGGGCAGTCGAGAAGAGTGAAATGAGGCCAGAGCACAAAGTGATTTTTGAATTTGACAACAAGTGTTTTCAGCCTAGACAGGAAAGAAGGCACAACTAATTATATGGATATGGTACTCATGCAGTGCATGAATGAAGGGAAACAGATCAACTGGCATGTCTTTATGGTGAAGCTGCTTGAAAGGGTGATAAATGGTTCAAAGGCTCATGCCATTCCCTATGGTTTTATCCTGACAATTGTGCTTGAACATTTAAATGTTCCTTTGAAAAAGTGGGAAATGGCCTCCAGCAAGGAGCACTTTGGTGTCAAGACTCTTCAAGCCTGTGACTATTTGCTCAATGCTGCCCCTGTTGAACCTGGTTCTTCTGCCAAGACTCTTATGAATAGCAAGGTCAGAGACTAGGGACAAAAGATGCTGAAATTGCAAGGCTAAATGCCAAAATTGCTTATTTGGAGGGAGAAAGAAATGGGCTGAGAGCTGAACTCGCCAAAGAAAAGGAAAAAAATGAAGGCATGCTCTAGCAAATGTTAAATCTGCTACAAGGCCAACCATCCAGCACTTCCAAGCCTTAGGTGTCCTATCGTTAGCGCCAGTCTAGTAACCCTTCAGGTTGCAGTTTCCAGTCTAGGAAGTTCTTGTCTATTCTTATTTTGTTTTTGCTCATGGTTGTAGGTTTATTTTTTCTTTTTCTGGACTGCACTGCAGAAACACCTCTCTAATCAATAAATGCAGCTTGTCTTGTTCTTGTTGAAATTGTTGTAAATAAATAATTTTAAGTTGATTTATCATTAACTTGACCATGTGTTCACTTGCAGTTGCCCCAGTGGCCATGAGTATTAATTAACTTCGAGGATTCACTATATTAATGCAACATTTCAATGATTCCAAAAAGGGGAAAATAAGGTGCTTAAAATTTTAGTGATGTTATGACCTAAATCAGACCTCCTTGATGATAAATTTTAAGCTGAGTTCACATGTTTCCTTATCTCAATAAGCACATAGTTTGTCATCATCAAAAAGACAGAAATTGTTGGCTCAAGTTTCAGTTGGAGTTTTGAAGATTGACAAATGAACCTATGGAAGGACCCAGTCCATCTTGTACTACACAGTCTGAATTAACCAGGGCACATGTGAAGCACGTGAGGAAGATATGCACTAAAGATCACGCATCAATATCTTCTAAACGTAATAGAAAAGGTTGCATTTGGGATAAGGAGAAGAGTCTCCTTATGTGAAGAGAACTCGATCCTAAGTTAGGATAACAGTTAGAGTTGTATTGGCTATGGATTTAAATGGCCTACAGATAAGAAGTGGAGTTGTAATCAAACTCTAAATACTAACTCAATATATTATTGTGTTGGTTCTCTTTTGCAGGTAACACACTCGAGCAGAAGTAAAGCATATTGGAGAACAAATAAAGCAAGTCTGTTTTGAAAGCAATATATGCAAGACACAACTGTGTATGCCTAAAGCTACATGAACTAAGAGAGAAGAACCAGTTCCATCTGAGTGTTTATTTCTAGTTCAATTGTAGTAGGTTTTCAAAGTGTACCTCTCAGCTTTATTAGAAGCAATTGTATTAGGTACCTTGTGTCATCAAGACAGAGTTCGCTTGATAGAGTCACAACAGCCAAGGCTGTGTGCCACAGTGGGATTAGAGTTTAATCCTTAGGTTAAAAAAGAGTCTTTGTAAATGCTGTTTTGGCTAATTGATTTTTAGTGGAGTTTTGGAAAATCCTACTGAATTGTAGGTTGTGGGTTTTCACCTTTTGAGCCTTGTGTTTTCCACGTAAAAATCTTCGTGCACTTTACATTTAGTTCTAATTATTTCATAAACTGTTGTAGTTAGAACACTAAGAAGAACCAGGTTCTTCTAACGCGAAAATTAGGTGCCACACAAATCATCCCCTCCCCTCATGTCTGGTATTGACGTTTATTAACATCATGATGTCCCTAGATTATGTTCAAATGCATATTTGAATGAGTGGACAAATACCCTCTTATTCTTTGGTAAGGCACATGATTCCATAACGGATATGAGACGTTATTTAACATCTCTTGTTGGGTGGGTACACGAGTTGAGAGTGCTTATTTGTGACAAGTTGGTATTTGAAATAGGGTGGTTATGGGAAGGTTGATTGAGTGTTTATAATTGGTCACTAATATTCTGGGCATGTGAAAGTTAGCAAATGGATGAATGTGTATGTACGGGCTCAATTGTTGATATCAACCATGATCATAAGTATAGTGTGTTTAATTGACAAACATTCCTCCATTGTATGATATCTTGCATGCATTGTTTGGTTAGCAAGGCTTTAGGTTTCCCGACAATGAGCAAGAACGTAAGTGTGGGGTAGTGATGTTAGGCTAAAAATCCATGTTATTGCATGTAATTTGCCTTGCATCATACCTCAATCGTATTAACTTTGGTGTACGAGTAGTGACTCGGGCTTATAATTGTTTTTATATGTGTAAGAGTTAATTTGAAGCAATTGGCAAGCTTGCATACAAAATAAAATAAAAACAGAAATATTTGAAGGGAGTATGATTTTGGTGTCTAGGTTGGTGCACGTGATGACCCGAAAGGTCATCACTTGTTTTAAATATAAATTTTGTGTTCTAAAGCCTTAATAGCTCCCTTTTATCTCACCTCAATTTACGTGCGTGATCCGAACTTATATTCGAAAAGCCTTTTAAGTGAAAAGACGAGAAACAAAAATTTCTAGAATTAAAATTTGAATATGGTTGACTTTGGTCAATATTTTGAGTAAACGGACCCAGATCTTTGTTCCAAAAATCCAGGAAGATCCGTAGTAAAATATAAGACTTGAGCGTATGCCCAGAAATGAATTGTGAGGTCCCAACCCTTAGAAACTAACTTTTAAAAGAAACTATTTTGCTGAATTACTTATAAAATAAATAAAAGAATTTATATTTAAAATCATTGGTATCTGGCCTGTATTTTGGTTTCGGAGCCCGGTACATGTCATATATAGGATTTACGTTGAGCTTGTAAAACTTGGTAAGAAACAGACTTGAAATGACGTGCTTCAGAACTTTTGTTGTAAAATTTGGAACTTTGAGAGTTCTTGAGATTTCCTTATAATTTTTTGGTAATTTCATGGTTATTGATGTTATTTTGAGGATTTGGTTGCACGAGCAAGTCCGTATGATATTTTTAGGTTGGTATGTATATTTGGTTGGGAAACTCAAGGGCTCGGGTGAGTTTTGGATAGTCCGCAGAGTGAAATTTTACTTAGGAAAACTGCTGGTATTTTCCAGACCCGCAAGCTTCACAATTGTGGAGCCTGGCTCGCAATTGTGATAAATCTATCGCATTTGCGAAGACTGGGCTGGGAAGGGAATCTTCGCAATTGCGAAGCTTATGTCACAATTTCCACCTTAGCAGGTATCACATTTACTAACAATAATTCGCAATTGCGAAAAATGCAGAGTTGGGCATGCTTCGCAATTCCGAAGAACATGTCGTAATTGCGACACATTGCATTATCTGCGACCTGCAAACTCATAACTTAGCTGAAAATCTTTTATTTTTCCAACCTTTTCAAGACATAAACTCCTTTCGACTATTTTTCAACGGCAACTCTTCTTCCAAATCGGTTGTAAGTCAATTCTAACTCGTTTTGTTTAACCTTTAGTATCTTTTGACATGATTTTAACTCAAAATCATGGTTTCATCACGCGAGAATATGGGTGTTTTGGGTAGAACCTAGATTTTTTAAATTTTAGGGATTTGGACCTCGATTTGAGGTCCAATTTAAAAATAAATTGTATTTTTGAGTTCGTGGGAGAATGGGTAATTGGATTTTGGTTCGAACCTCGGATTATGATCATGTGAGCCTGAGAGCGATTTTTGACTTTTTGGGAAAAAATTTAGAAAACCTATTTTCATACATTGTAATTGATTCATTTGGCATTTATTGATATGGTTAAGTAACTTAAGGCTATATACGAGTGAATTAGTGGTGGAATGAAGAGGTAAAGCGATAATTGAGACTTGAATTGTGGCATCGAGGTAAGTGTTTGGTCTAACCATAGCTTGAGGGATTAAGAGTTGTGTCCTATTTGCTATGTGTTATTTGTTGTGTACAACGTATAGGCATGGTGAAGAGTATTTATACATTGGTGTCAAGCATGCTCGTGAGTCTTAAATTGAAATCGTTGTGTTATTAATAAGTAGTACAAATGCATAAGTTGTTGATTCTCCGTGTTGGAAAGAAATTATGTTTATTCTTGTGGAAAGTTCATATGGTTGAGTATTGGTTCTAGATGAGGGTTCATTTGAGAAGCTAAATGTTAGAACCAGTTTGGTTATAGTTGATTCCCTAATCGGGACATATTTACTTGTCACTCGTTTCCCATGTCGGGATATTGTTGTTCCCTTATTATTCCCTTGTCAGGACTCTTTTGTGATTGGTATAGAATTGTATATTGGGATTCGGTTGCATGCAACAACAATATTATTTTTGAATCTTGCTGCACGCCGCAATAATATTATATTTGGATCGGGTTGCACGCAACAACAATGATATATGATATGGAACGGTTCGAATACCGCAACACTATTTTATAATTTGGATCAGGCTGCGCGCCGCAACAATTATCAGACAAGCTTAGTAGAGTCTGAGGGATCAGTACGGAGAAGTCTTTATTTATCCCTTAGAGGCTATAGAGTTAGGAAAAACTTCACATCTATTTTTCCAATCGTGCGGTATGGTTTCTTAATGCTAGTTGAATTTCTACTCTGTTTTTTCATAGATGGCGAGAACACACGCTTCCTAGTCCATCGACCAGTGGACCAAGCCCCCAGCAGTGGCTCCCACGAGGGGCAGAGAGTGAGGGAAAGGTCGTGCTAGAGGCCGATGTAGGATCAGAGCTCAGCCCAGAGCAGCAGCACCAATGGCCGAGCCTCAGGTTGAGGTTGATTTTGATTATAAGGTTCCATCCTAGGCAGTTCCGGTGGGCCAAGATCATGTCTTAGAGGTTTTCTACCCCAGTACTCTAGGATGCTCTGGTTTGTTTAGTGGGCCTTATGGAGAGTGTCACCCAGGCAGGATAGCTTCCGGTAACACCAGCCATCTCTCAGGCTGGAGGAGGAATCCAGACTCCTTCTACTCACATTCCGGAGAAAATGGCTCCCTAGTTTCATAATCCAGCAGCTCAGCCAGTTGGAGCAGTTCAGCCGGGTGTTGTAGCTCATACCGGTGATGAAGCAACTATGTGTGCCGATGCCTTGTGGATATTGGATAGGTTCACCAAGGTCTTCACTACCACTTTTAGTGGTGCATCTTTAGAGGATCCACAGGATTATTTAGACAGTTGTCATGAGGTTCTCAGGAACATGGGGATAGTGGATACTAATGGGGTCGACTTTGCTACTTTTTGCCTATCTGGATTCGCCAAGACTTTGTGCAGACATTATTGCGTGGCTAGACCAGCCGAATCACCAGTTTTGACTTGGGATAAGTTTACTTAGCTATTTCTGGAGAAGTTTCTCCCTATCACTCAGAGGCAGATCTATCGTAGGCAGTTTGAGCATCTTCAGCAGGTTTGTATGATTGTCCCTCAGCACGAGACAATGTTCATTAAATTGGCCCGTCATGATTTTATCATACTATCCCCATCTGAACAGAGGCTTCATCATCAAGCAAATTCAGTTGTACCTCTTTTGGAGGCAGGGATTCGTATGGTAGAGGCCATCCTCCTAGGACTTTTCAATCAGCACTTCAGGTTTCTTATTTTCACGTGGTCGTAGTTCTTGTATGGAGTAATCTGATTCGCAGCCTCACAGTGCATTACCAGCTCCTATTAGTGCACCACCGATTTAGAGTTTTTGGGGTGGTCATTCAGGTCGCCAAGGTCAGTCTCAGTTTCCTCAGCCACAACTCTCAGGTGGATGCTTTGAGTCCGGTGAGTATGGTCATAAGGAGGGCTTGTCCAATATTAGTGGGTAGTCAGTCGTAGCAGCAGCATTTCCATGCAATGGTTTAGGCGCTAGGTGTTCCACTGCCCGCTCCGCCAGCTAGAGGTGGGGGTAGAGATGCTAAAGGTAGTGGTAGAGGTATTAGAGGTGGAGATCCAATATCTAGAGGTGGAGGCCAAGCAGGAGCAAGTCATCCTAGAGATATAGTTCAGGGTGGTGGATCTTAGCTTGAGGTTGATGCTTCCGATGCAGTTATCACAGGTACTGTTATGGTTTGTAGTAGTGATGCTTTAGTTCTATTTGATCCAGGGTATACATAATCCTATGTGTCATTTTATTCTGCATCGTATCTGGTCATGCCTAGTGATTCTTTGAGTGCTCATGTATATGTGTCTACAATTCTATGTGATTCTATTGTGGTAGATCAAGTTAATCGTTCATATATAGTTGTGATTGGGGGTCTTGAGACTCGTGTAGATTTGTTACTTCTAGACATGGTTGATTTCAATGTCATATTGGGGATGGACTGGTTATCACCTTACCATGATATCTTTGACTATCATGCCAAGATTGTGATATTAGTTTTGCCGGGTTTACCTCGTTTGGAGTGAAGAGGCACTCATAGTCATTCTACCCATAGTGTTATCTCATACCTAAAGGCTCTGTTCATGGCCAAGAAGGGGTATTTGGCCTATTGGCATATGTTCATGATTCTAGTGTCGAGATTTATTCTATTGATTCTGTGCATGTTGTTTGTTAGTTTCCTGAGTTATTTCCTTCAGACCAGCCGGGTATGCCACCCGATAAGGATATTGACTTCTACATTGATTTGACTCTGGGCACTTGGCCTATTTTTATTTTGATGTATCGTATGGCCTTGTTTGAGTTGAAAGAGTTGAATGAGCAATTACAAGACTTGCTTGAAAAAGTTTTGACCTAGTGTCATGCCTTGGGGTGCATCAGTGTTATTTGTTAAGAAAAACGACGGATAGATGAGAATGTGCTTATATTCCCGACTTTTGAACAAGCTTCCAATTAAGAATAAGTATTCATTCTCGAGGATTGATGTTTTTTTTATTAGCTTCAGGGTGCCAAGGTATTTTCGAAAATTTACTTGAGATATGGCTACCATCAGTTGAGGATTAGGGCATCCGATGTCCCTACTACAACTTTCCGCACTTATTACAAGCATTATGCATTCTTGGTGATTTCATTCGGGTTGACAAATTCCCTAGAAGATTTTATGGATTTGATGAGCTAAGTGTTCAGGCCTTACTTGGATTCATTTGTGATGGTCCTCCAAACTTTGAGAGATAGTCAATTGTATGTGAAGTTTTCGAAATGTGAGTTCTTCTTGAATTCAGTTGGTTTCTTGGGTCATGTTGTAGCAACAGAGGGTATTCAGGCAGATATTAAAAAGATAGAGGCAGTCCATAACTGACCTAGACCCGCAGCAACTACAGAGATCCAGATTTCTTGGGTTTTGCAGGCTATTAACGTCTCTTTGTAGAGGGGTTTCATCTATTGTAGCCTAGATGACCAGGTTGACCTAGAAGGGTGCCCAAATTAGGTGGTCGAATGAGTGTGAGGTGAGCTTTCAGAAGCTCAAGATAGCTTTGATTACGACGCCAGTGTTGGTATTACCCGCAAATTCAAGGCCATACACAATTTATTGTGATTCATCTTGTATTTACTTGGATGCAGTTGAAGATTAGTGAAAAGAACTATCTGGTTCATGAGTTTGAGTTACCAAACATTGTTCACGTGTTGAAGATTTGGCGGCATTATCTATTTTGCATGTCATGTGAGGTGTTCACATATAACAAGAGTCTGCAGCAACTGCTCAAGCAGAAGAAGCTAAATTTGAGTCAGAGAAGGTGGTTGGAGCTATTAAAGGACAATGATATCATCACCATATATCATTCGGGAAAGAACAATGTGGTGGCCGAAGCTTTGAGTAGTAAGTCAGCATGTATGAGCAGTCTTGCTTATATTCGGATTGGTTAGAGACCGCTTGCTTTGGATGTTCAGGCTTCGGCCAATCAGTTCATGAGATTGGACTTTTTTTATCCCAGCCATGAGTTAGCCTGCACAGTCGCTCATTCTTTATTATTGGAGCGTATCCGAGATCAGCAGTTTGATGATCCTATTTATGTGTCCTTAGGGACACGGTGTAGCACAGAGGTGCCCAGCAGGTTACATTAGGAGATGATGGAGTTTTGAGGCTGCTGGCTCGAGTTTCCATGCCTAACGCGGATGGACTTTGGGAGTTTATTTATGAGGAGGCCCATAGTTCCCGGTACTCTATTCATCCGGGCATCAGGAAGATGCATCAGGATTTGCGGCATCATTATTGGTGGAGGAGAATGAAGAAGACCATTGTTGCATATATGGCTCGGTGCCTGAATTGTCAACAGATTAAGTACGAGCATCATGTGCCTGGTGGTTTGTTCCAGAATATTGACATTCCTGAGTGGAAGTGCGAGCGTATCAATAAGGATTTCATTGTTGGACTCCCACGGGATCAGAGGAAGTTTGATGCAGTATGGGGTATTGTTGATAGGCTAACCAAGTCAGCACTTCATTCTTATGGCATCCTCCTATTCTTCCAAAGGGTTAGCTAAGATTTACATCCGGGAGATTGTTCTCCTTTATGGTGTGCCCGTGTCTATCATTTTGGATTGAGGTACGCAGTTTCTCTCACATTTCTGCAAAGCAGTTCAGCAAGAGTTGGGCACACTGGTTGAGTTGAGCACAACGTTTCATTCCCAGACAGGCGGTCAGTCCGAACGGATTATTCAGATTTTGGAAGATATTAACTCGCTTGTATCATTGATTTTGGAGGCTCGTGGATCACTTCTTGCCTTTAGCAGACTTTTCCTACAACAACAGCTACCAGTTGAGTGTCCCGATGGCTCTTTATGAGACTTTATATGGTAAACGGTGTCGGTCGCCGGTTGGATGGTTTAAGCTAGGAGAGCCTCGATTGTTGGGTATGGATCTAGTACATCATGCCTTGGACAAGGTCAAAACCATTCAGGATACGCTTCGTACAACTTAGTCCAGGCAAAAGAGTTATGCCAACCGTAAGGTTCATGATTTGGCATTCATGCTCGGCGAGCGGGTATTACTTAGAGTGTGTAGCCTATGAAGGGTGTGATGAAATATGGAAAGAAGGGAAAGCTTAACCCTAGGTTCATTGGCCATTTCAGATTCTTGATCTAGTGGGAAATATGGCTTACAGACTTGCATTGCCACTGAGTGTATCAGCCGTGCATCCAGTGTTTCATGTGTCCATGCTTCGTAAGTATCACGGTGATCCATCCCACGTGTTAGATTTCAGCACTGTCTAGTTGGACAAGGACTTTTCCTATGAGGATGAGTCAGTAGCAATTCAGATTGGTAGGTTAGTCAGTTGAGAATGAAGAGTTTTCCTTCGTTCGTGTTCAGTGTAGAGGTCAGCCTACTGAGGCATCGACCTGGGAGTCTGAGTCTGATATGCGGAGCCGTTATTCCCATCTTTTCCCCGACTCAGGTATTTCCTTCTTATGTCCGTTCGAGGACGAACAATTGTTCTAGAGGTCGAGGATGTGATGACCCGAAAGGTCATCACTTTTGTTAGAAATAAATTCTGTGTTCCGATGCCTTAAAACCTCCCTTTTACCTCACCTCGATTTGCCTACGTGGTCTGGACCAATATCCTGAAAGCCTTTTATGTGAAAAGATGAGAAAAAGAAATTTCTAAAGTTAAAATTTTAATACAGTTGACTTTGGTCAACATTTTGAGCAATCGGACCCGGATCTGTGTCTCGGCGATCCCATGAGGTCTGTAGTAAAATATGAGACTTGGGTGTATACCCCAAAATAAATTCCGAGGTCCCAAGCCTAAGAAATAAATTTTTGAAAGAATTATTTTGCTGAATTACTTCAGAAATAAAGAAAAGAATTATGTTTGAAACCATTGATATCGGGCCCGTATTTTGGTTCTGGATCCCTGTACATGTTTTATATATGATTTAATTTATGCATGTAAAATTTTTTAAGAAATGGACTTGAAATTACGTGATTCGGAACTTTAGTTGTAAAATTTGGAACTTTTAAAGTTCATAAGATTTCCTATTATTTTAGTGGTAGATTCTTGGTTATTCATGTTATTTTGAGGATTTGATTGCACGAGCAAGTCCGTATGATATTTTTATGTTGATGTATATCTTGATTTTGAGCCCCAAGGGCTCGGGTGAGTTTTGGATAGTCCGCGGAGTGAAATTTGACTTAGGAAAATTGCTGGTATTTTTCAGACCTACTGGGTGCACAATTGCAATAAAACAATTGCATTTTCGAAGATTACGCTGGGAAGGGAACCTTCGCAATTGTGAACCTTATGTCGCAATTGAGACCTTAGCATGCATCGCATTTATGAAAAATAGTTCTTATTTGTGAAGAACACATAGTTGGGCATACTTCGCAATAGCAAAGCATGAGCGGCGATTGCTAGTTCACATTTGTGAACGTATCATCGCAATCGCAATATCTGCAACCTGTAAATTCATAACTTAGCCGAAACTTTCATTTTTCAAACCTTTTCAAAACATAAACTCCCTTGGGAGATTTTTCAAAGACAACGCTTCTTTCAAATCGATTGTAAGTCAATTCGAAATCGTTTTCTTCAATCTTTATCATCTTTTCACATGATTTCAACTCAAAATCATGGGCTTTTATGGAGGAAATTGGGTGTTTTGGATAGAACCTAGGTTTTTCAATTTTTGAGGATTTGGACCTCGATTTGAGGTCCGATTTCAAAACAAATTATATATTTGGGTTCGTGGAGGAATGTGTAATCGGGTTTTGGTTCGAACCTCGGTTTTTGACTATGAGATCCTGGGGAGATATATAAATTTTTGGGAAAAACATTAGACAACCTATTTTCATGCATTAAAATTAAATCATTTAGTATTTATTGATATAGTTAAACAAATTATGGCTAGATACGAGCGAATCGGCGGTGGAATGAAGGGGCAAAGTCATAGTTGAGACTTGAATTGTGCTCGTGGCATCGAGGTAAGTGTTTGGTCTAACCTTAGATTGAGGGATTAGGAGTTGTATGCTATTTGCTATGTATTGTTTTGTCGAGTACGTCGTATATGAGTGGTGACAAGTATCTATATGTTGGTGTCAAGCATGCTCGTGAGTCTCAAATTGAAATCAATGTCTTCTTAGTAAGAACTACAAATGTGTAAGTTGTTATTCTCTATGTTGGGCAAGAAATTATGTTTATTCTTGTGGGAATTGTTCATGGTTGAGTATTGGTTCTAGATAACGGTAATTTCGTGAAGTTAAATGTTTTAACAAGTTTTGTTATAGCTGATTCCCTTGCCGGGGCATATTTACTTATTGCTGTCTTTTCCGTTGCTGGGATATTATCGTTCCCTTATTTGTTCCCTTGCTGGGTCTCTTTTGTGATTGGTGTTGAATTATATATTGGGATCAGATTTCACGCGGCAACAATATTACATTTGGATAGGGTTGCATGCCGCAATAATATATATTATGATCGAGTTGCACGCGGCAAAAATATTATATTTTGATCGGGTTGCACACTACAATAGTGATATATGATATGTATCGGGTTGCACACCGCAATAATATTTTATAATTGTATCAGGTTGCGTGCCGCAACAATAAAGGATAAAAGTGGTAATTGATTTGTAATAGTTTCCTTATTCTTTTTGGTGGGAATTTTAAATTGTTCTTTATGCTTTTCTTCTAAGTACTACTAAGGCTGTAATACTGGCGGTTCCGAACCGGAACCGGACCAGAACCGTGGCCCTGGCGGTTCTGCCGGTTTCGGCAGTTCCGGTTCTAGCAGTTCCCGGGAACCGTTGCGGGGCGGTTCTACCCGTTAGAACCGCCAGAACCGGAACCGGAACCGGACCGGTTCTGGCGGTTCCAAACGGTTCCGGCGGTTCTGTAACGGTAATTTTTCAAAAAATCAATTTTTTTTTTTAAAATAATTTCCAAACGGCTCTTTTTCAAAAGTAGCCGTTTGAAAGTTTAAAAAATAGCCATTTGGCCCCCAAACTTTAATTTAACCCCAAACATTATATAATTACACTATTTCCCATTTCTCAACTATAAATACCCCCTCATTCTTTCATTTTTATTCTCCAATTCATCAATATCTCTCAAACTCTCTCAAGCTCTCTTTCAATCTTTCTAGTGCAATTGCTTAAATTATTGTTGCAAATTCGTGAAACATTGTGAAGTTGTTGAATTGAAGTTTTCAAGTGTTCAATTTCAACGATTTTCAATTTTCAAGAAGTTGTTCGTCAATCCAGTAAACTCGTTTCAACTCTTACGTGCTAAGAGTATTTTTGTGTGTTGTTAGTTTGCTTAATTATAATTATTATGGCATTTTCGTTGGAAAAAATGTTCGGTAAAGGAAAAGCTAAAACCGGTGAAAGTAGTGGCCAAAATACTACCCCACCCCCGGCTCCCCGACCTAGAAAAGATAAGCAAGTTCAAAGTAGTAGCTAACCTAGAAATCCTAATGAACCCTTCGGAATCCTTGATAGTGATCACCCGTGTTTTCAATTTAGCGATATTGATTTTCTACATGATGTAGCAGTTGGTGATAGAATAGACGATGATATTATGAATGCTCTTTATCCTAATGCACCTATCTTAGAGGGAAATGAGGATGATGATGATGATGATGATGAAACCCAAGCTCCAGTAGATTTAGATGATACACCTACTAGTCCTGCTCATAACTTAGGTGATGAACCGGAAAACCCACCTGTACAAACTCCCACTTTTAGTAGACAACCTCCTAATCGTACATAAACATCATTAGTTTGGCAATTTTTTATTCAACTAAGAGAACAAGATAAGGCAAAGTGTAAATCTTGTGGAAAATTACTTGTTCATAGGTATACTGGAGATCGTAGCGGCACGGGTAGTTTAGTTAAGCATATAAGATTACACCCTAGCGATAAGGCTAGATATTTGCAATTGAAAGCGCAACAAGAGGGGAGGACAAGTGCTGATTCTATAGTTAACCCAAGTACTGGTTCAAATCCAGTTCAACCAGGAATAAACACAGTCACCGGAGGTATATTATATTACGATCCAAATAAGGATCGTGAAGAATTAGCGAAAATGATTACTGTTATGTGATTGCCTTATTCTTTTTCTTCTAATTCTGCATGGATTTATTATATTAGAAGAGTATTTAATCCTACGTATAAAGGTTGGCCTCGCGCAACGGTTAAGGCCAATATTTATAAGTACAAGCATGAATATGAACAATATTTGCGCTATTTATTTACCCATATAACTAATCGTATGTTTATTACAACTGATATTGGTAGAAGTAATAATGATTGTGATTATCTAACCGTAACCAGTCATTGGATAGATGAAGACTGGACAATGCAAAAATGCATAATTGCATATAGGATAATTAATTCACGGCACACGAGTAGGTTTATAGCTAACACTGTTTAAGATGTATGCAGATATTTTTGCTTTAGTGATAAAATAATGTCAATTTCTATGGATAACGCTTCTAGCAACACTAGTGCAATAGATATGCTAACAAGAACACTTAATCCTGCTTTTACTAATATTTTCCATGTTTGATGTATTTGTCATATTTATCATTTCATTGTTGGTGATGGTATGAGAATATTAAACTTAGAAATTGAAAAGGTTAAAATGGCTCTTAATTGGCTATTTTATTCAAACCGTAGAGCCATATTAAATCGTCTAACTTACATCACAGTCGTCTAAAAGAGCTGCTGGCTTAACAGCTCTTAAATCGTGGACGGAGTTCACGGGTACTCAAGGGGATAATTAAAATGAAATTTCTCATATATATGAGCTTCAAGTTTATTTGTCGCAGGGACTAGAGAATGAGAATCCAGACGGCTCTTTCGACCTTTTGGATTGGTGGAAGACAAGGGAAAAGCATTTTCCCGTTCTTGCAAGGATGGCGCGGGATGTTCTGTCGATTCAAGCGTCAACAGTTGCATCGGAGAGCGCTTTTAGTCAAGCAAGACTACAAATAGGTGATCACAGAGCGTCGATGCGGGACAACTTGGAAAAATCAGTGCTTTTTCGAGATTGGATCCGCGCAGAAAAAAGGAACTTTGGCCTAGCTGAATCACAACCAGAAATAGATGAGTGCTATGAAGAAATAATAGCAGAACTTGCTCAGGAAGCAACTTCACCCGGAAGTGGTGATGAACAAGCTTCATTTCCACCACCGCCAACACAACCACCTCCAAACCTTGAAGGTTTTATGAGATTTGTTAGAAATAATGCATAAATTATGATGTAACTTGTACATTGGCGTGTCTTCTTTTAGTTTTTTTCCTTTTAATGGTGGTATTACTACCATGTTGTGCTCATTCCATTGTGGGAAGGAAGACTAAGAAAGATATGCCATTTTGGTCAATAAATATGCTCTTTATCATATCCTTGAATATCTTTGGTCTCAATATTTCTTTGTCTTTACTTCTATTTCAATCCTTGAATATTTATATAACATACAATATATAACATACAACACAATATACTAATGACAACATTCTTTTATCAATATATACTACTTATATACAATTTATACTAATTACTAACTATAACACAATATACACTACTTATATACAATATATACTACTTAAATACAATATATACTACTTCTATACAAAATATACACTACTTATATAAAATATATACTAATTACCAAACACAATATATACTGTACTAATAACATGGTACACCATATAAAATATATTCTACAATATACTAATGACTACTATGCAAGATATTGATTTAAAAAAAAAAAGAAATTTCAGAACCGCCGGTACCGGATGGAACCGGTTCCACCTTCAGAACCGCCAGAACCGGAACCGCAGACCCAAATAGACCCAGAACCGGAACCGGATACAGCCTTAAGTACTACTAGTAAATAATATTCCCCCTGAGCATGTTTTCCCCTACCAACCTCAAATGTACATTTATGCTTTTATTTTCCATTGTATATGATATAACTACACATGTTTATTTGGTAGTCTGGCTCTAGCCTCATCACTTATTCACCGGGATTAGGCTAGGCACTTACTAGCACATTTGATCGGTTATGCTAATGCTCCACTCTGCACTACATGCAGATCATGGAGCAGTAGCTTTCGGACTGTAGCTTTTGGTGGCTTCCTTCAGTCTAGTCGAAGATTATGGGCTAGTCTTGCAGGCGTCAGTAGGTTGGCCTCTTCTTCTATCCTTTAAGTATGTTTCTTTCATATATTTCAGAGACAGTGTTATAATAAATCTTCTAGACTTTTATTAGTAGTATTCCTAGAGAATCTGTGAACTTGTGACACCAATCTTGGGTAGTTATTGTATAGTTGCTATTGGCATCATTCTTAAATTATTACATTTTAGTCTTTCGCGTATTAGATTTATCTTTGTTTATCAATTATTGGTTACTAATTGTAAAAGGACAAAAATCGAAAAAAGGCGAATAATTCAAATAGTTGGCTTGCCTAGCTTTCACTAGTAGGCATCATTACGACGCCCGAGGGAGAGAAATCCGAGTCGTAATAGTGCCAAGCATCAACCAAGATGCCAATGGCCGAATAGCACATAAGTGGAAAAATTTCTGCATTTTGATTGGCTCCAGGCGCTAAGCCAGATGGCTAAGGGATAATTTCGTCCTATTTCAGCTAGGAGTTGGTAGTTTCGATCCTACACGCCCCTAACATGTATAAAAGGGGTTCTAAACCTATTTCTTAGGAGTTATACATTATTGGAGAGGAAAAGAGCTACGGGAACACTTAGAATTAGTGAATCGCAAGAGTTTTTCTTTTACATTAATCCTTAATATGTATTTTAATGCTTTCAATTATTATCATGAATGCTAGTATGATTATGAGTAGCTAAACCTTTCCATCTAGTGTTTGATGGAACCTCTTGAGGATGACTTTTCCTATGTATTTTTATGAATTTTCCATTTATTTTTTCACATTTAGGTAGTTGTTGACCAGCATCACTCCTAGCGTAGATAAAGAATCAATAAGAAGGGCTTAAAGGTGGGAGTAGGAATAACGAAACCTTGGTGCAATCTTAATGAGCGGTAAACTAGTACCAGCTAGAGTATATTGAAAGAATACGTCTATTAAATTAGTGTATTTGCTCAGAAGAGAATTACGGCACCTAAAGTGCTCATAATTAATAGAGAATATCTAGGCGAATCTATATGAGACGTAGCGACGAGGATTCCGACGAGAGGGGAAATCTTAACCCAAGACCTTTCCAATCTTGTCTATATCATTTGCCCTGTTAGTATAAAAACTACACTTAATTACCTTTTCTTTAGTTAGTAAACACTAAAACCATTATTTAACATTTTTGAAGGTTGATTACTTAAATTCTTGTGAAAGTAGTAGTTGTGATTA
Source organism: Nicotiana benthamiana (assembly GCA_034376525.1). Classification (NCBI taxonomy): domain Eukaryota; kingdom Viridiplantae; phylum Streptophyta; class Magnoliopsida; order Solanales; family Solanaceae; genus Nicotiana; species Nicotiana benthamiana. The sequence goes on along the minus strand of CM067339.1, from coordinate 39,883,077 downwards.
GTAGGTTAATTTCCTATGGGATTCGACTCTAGACTTGTTAACCGGATTATATTTGTAATGACCGCTAAACCACTTAGGATGCATAGTTGCGCGTGATCAATGGTCCTTCGTGTGTGTACAATTAACAGAAAATAGCTAAGTTACTAGGCTTTTATATTTAATGATTTTTTATACACCGATAACATTTGATGCTTAAACATTTTCTGGGTATTATAGATAAAGATTATAAAGCAATGACTTTTGTTTTCTTTATTTAAATTTAAAATATCAAAGATATGCATATTCTACTAATTAAATGTTAAAAAAGCTAATATATTATTAATAACTTTATAACTAAATATATAAACATTTAACCTCTAAGGCACACATTCTAGAGTTATTGGAAAAATAATTTTTTACAAGATTCACTCGGAAAAAAATATGTGCAAATCTTGAACCTTATCATTATACAAGATGAAAACTTTTCCAATGGAAAATATTATAGGGCAGATCTTCAAATATTACATATTATGCATAATAAAACCTTTTGTGCAATGGAATGAAAATATACGAGCTTATTTTTTGTTGTATTAAATAAACTCTTCCATTATGGAAATTAAGGGTGGGCATATATCAGGTAAAATTGATAACCTGAACCGTTAATTATTTATTGGTTATTGATATTGGGTTATTGAGCTAATAGTTTGTTAATGGGTAAAGAAAAAATAATTATTGGGTTATCGGGTTGGAATCAATTTAGCAATTATGTTATTGGATAAACTGATTACCCAATAAGGATTTATAAATTTATTAGTTTACCCTTAGTGCATTGTAACATAATTAATAATATTAGAACTAGGGTTTCATTTTTAGTTTCTCAGCTAAGAGTACTACGACCGCCTCCTCACACCCTCACGCCAGTCATCAGTCCTCACCCTCGGAGGCTCAGACCTCATCAGTACTCTGCCACCGCCAGTGCACCACCTTCAGTCCTCTATCGCCTCACGACTCACGCGGTCACGCCCCCACTGAGCCCGTAATTGTGTGCTATTATTTCCCCTCTATTTTCTCGTCTGACATCAGTGCTGAATTTGATGCTCTGTATATTTTTGGCCAAAGCAAATTCCATGAGCTTTTGTCTCTTCAATTTGCATTCATCCAAAGTCTGTGACGTTTATTGTATTTTTAAAATTATGTGTTCAATATTTATTAAAATTTTAGTGATATGTTACACACATATATGGATAATTGACTAGCAAGTGTAGAGGTATTCTTTATTACTTACTTTTGTTATTGTGTATGTATAGTCATTAAATTCTGTCAAAGTTTGCTTGTTAGTGTTGGAAGACAATGACGAAGTTACTGATTGATTTTATTTTTAGAAGTAACTTATGCGTAAAACTTTAGCGGTAATGAAGAATACATTAGCGGTGGGCATATATGTGCAAAATGTTGAGCGTTGTACAGAAGCAGTAACATTATTTCATTCTTATTTCCTGTAACATTATTGCATACTTCTTGTTCTAACGGTCCAACAACATTCCAACAGCAGTCAACTTTTAATTTTAATTTTAATTTTACCTTATCGGGTGAACCAATAACCCAACTGATAATGATCAATAACCGATAATCAATATCTTATCGGATTAGTTATCGGGTGATGTTATTTGTAAATCGATAATCGATAGGCAAAACCGATAATTTTCAAACCGAAACGAACCGACCGATGCACACCCCTAATTTAAATATGTACTAATATAATATATTTTCTTATTAGTGCGTTAAAGTTTTTAAAAATCGGATCAAATTAAAATCTCTAGGCTTATTATTGGTTGTCTTATAAATCCTACATGAAATTATATAGGGATAATATTACAAAGATTGTACTACTATAAAGATGATTGTTGCTATTATAGGTAAAAGACTGTTATAGAGAGGTAAAATATAATATAATAAATCGGTTAAAAAAATAACTTTTATAGTAAATAATTATTATAGAAGAATGATGAAAAATGACATGCTAAATATAGATGGAAGGTAGGAGGAAATTGAAATGTAAGGTTAATTTTTGCGAACTGAATATCATAAGCTATAATCATCCCTAACATTCATAAAATAAATAGATCAATTTCATTAGAATGATAATTAGTACAACAACAATAACAATAATTCAGTTAAATCTTATAAATGAAATTTAAGCAGAGTTATATATATATGTAAATATTATCCCTACTTTGAAAGAGTAAAAATGTTAGTTTATGATAAACCCTTAGAATGATAATTAGTAAAAATAATAAACAACTAAATTGAAAGAGACAATAGCTTCCCATGAGTCGCTGCAACATGGAAGGGAGTGAAACAATATTATCGAAATGTTGGTGTAACCCAAGTGGGAGGCAAATAAGACTAAGGGTGTGTTTGGTATAACGGAAAATGTTTTTTGTTTGGAAAATATTTTTTTGAAAAACATGTAGTAATTTTATTTATTTTTTGGTGTTTGGTACACGAGTTGAAGAAAATTACTCCTTAAGAGTATTCATTAATAATTTAAATTTTGAGCCTTTAAACCGATAAACAATAATATTAAAACTAAAAATATAGTTATATTTTTTTGGAGGGAGTAGGGGTTAGGGTGGAGGCGGGGTTGGGCTGGGGAGGCAGTAAAACAAAAAATAAAAGTTAAATAACAAAAAAAAAAGTAAATTTTTCTTTTGCGGGTGGGGGGGGGGCAGGGGGTGGGTGGTGCAGAAAAATAAAAAAGTATAAATTTGAAATTACAAAAAAAAAAAAGAAAGTAAGGTAAAAAAAATTATTTGTTTTTGCAGAGTAGGGGGATGGAGGGGTCGTTGGATGGGTGGTAACGGAAAATTTGAAATTAAAAAAAAAATACTTTTTTTTGGAGGGGGTGTGGTGGGTTGATGAGGGTGGGAAAGGTTGAGAAGGAGCTTTGGAAAATGTTTTTCGTTCTTTTGATAAGGAAAACATTTTCCTTTAATTGGTGGAAAATGAATTGATAAGGAAAATGTTTTCCAAAACATTTAAGCCAACTAAATATGAAAAAATTAGAAAACATTTTCCAAAAAATATTTTCTTTCGTACCAAACACACCCTAAGTGACAGTCTAGGATAAAAAGATTCAATATTTTAAATTTCAAGATTATAAACATTCGTATATCTTCCACCACCATCTTCCAGTAAGGCATTCTCCTCAAGCTAATTATTAGTAAATATATATGATTAGGCTTCACTCCAGTAAACTTCGAGGAGTAAATGGGACTTGCCCCATTAACAACCCAAAAAATTGCTGAATCTCCCAAGGTATTAATCTCTTTCAATTGACCATTGATCACATCTAGTTCATATACTTCAAATTCAAAAGTATTTGGACCAGCTTCATTTCGAGTTCGTCTACGATGGGCAAATCAGTTAACAACTATAAGTTTATTGCGTACCTCAAGTACGTAGGTGGTGATTGAATACGTACGCTGGCCAAATAGATTTAAATTATCGTCAAGCCAACACAAGCGTGATTCTACAATGGGTTGAGGAATATTAGGCCCTGGAACATCAAAAACACAAACTTCAACAGCGCAAGCTACAAAAATAAAATTGTCCCGTATAGTAAATCATAAAAAAACGGAAAAGGGTCAGAACTGTCCCTAACGTATTGACTCCAGGTTAAAAATGTCCCTACCGTTAAAAATGTGGCATATTTGTGCCCCTAACATATTGACTCCAGTTTAAAAATTCCCCTACCGTTAACCTATTTTGAAAAAAATGCCCCAACCATTTTAAATATAAGTACAGTTAGTTGTTAGACTTAGGGGCACAAATATGCCACCTTTTTAACGGTAGGGGCATTTTCTTCAAAGTAGATTAACGGAGGGCATTTTTAACCTGGAGTCAATAAGTTAGGGGCAGTTCTGACCCTTTTCCATAGAAAGAATTATAAGCAAATACACGTGGCTTCACCTCATAACAAAAAATTGCACATGTTTTTAAGTTTTACATGACCTAGCTCATACTATACATATTTTAAAAGCACTAGCAAATTCAAAATCTGTATTTTTACAATCATTGCTTCTAAAAGTTGTGGAGTTAAATTTGTATCACAACCATTGCTTTCACTCTCTCGTCTTCTCATATCTTCTACATATGCTTCAGGGACAATATATTTTCTGCTTCTCCTTTTGTGTCAGCAGTTGCAATGTAAGAATATTGAAGAGTAAAAATCCACCATTGAAGACCATTCAAAGCTTAGCTTTCGAAAATGGGTTTTTTTGAGTTTGTTAGTTGTTTAGATTAAGCGTTGTTCCAATTGATTAAAAATATCAAAAGAAGTTCAAAATTAGAATTTGAAGTGATTTGGAGTAGATTTGAACAACATATGAGTTAAATTTCAGAAAAGACGCAAGGAAGAAAACGAAGTCAGTTTTTTGTATTATTATTCATAATCTTGTATAATAGTGTATATGAATGTATAAACATATCTTATACACTATTATACACTTTTATTCACCTTTATACGAGCGCATGTAGACGAACTTCTTTCACGATTTTCAGTTGCAATTCTTGTTCAAAACCAATCCAAATCTCCATTAAATGACTTCAAATTTTATATACAACCACCTTATACTATTTCTAACAAGTCTAAATATCACCCACTCCAAATTTCTCAAAAAATTAAATTCGAAATTTTAATCCACATATTTAAGCTTTTAAAAATCTAATTTTCACCACCCAAATAGATTGGGTTTGTTGAACTAATATTTGAGTCACAATTACTGATTCGAAAAGTAACTTAAAAGCTTGAGGACTCTTTTTTAAAACTTAAATAGTAATTTTGAGAACCTATTGGAGATGGAAGTTGAATTTTAGCCTATTATTTTTGGGGAAAACTACATAAATGTCACATATAAGTTTCAACTTACCAACCTCTAGCCAATATTCAAACAATCAAAACAAACAAGGAATATTTTAATGGGTATAGTCGAAATTCATTGAAAACATATAGATAAGTCAATATACAAAATTTGAGAAAGATTGCAGGTGATTTGGACTGGTTTTTGTATCAAAATTCATAATTAAATCGATGTCAAAAAATTATTCTGTGACACATGTATCAAACATGTATCATGCATGTATCTCACACACAGATATACATGGATATGCATGTGATACACAATCCATACAAATATGATACATATGTGATACACAGAATGATACATGTACCATTTTTTTTCGTATTTAGTTTTTACTTCGAATTTTCAATTCAAACCACCTCAAAACTTCACCAAATCAATCCCAAAATGAGATTCAAGCTCCTTAAAATATACTCAATCTATTCTAATAGCACCCACTCAAAAGAAAGTAAATATTTGATATTTTTTTTCTACAAATAGCTAATTGGTCATTTTGGCTAATATTAGTAATATTTTATCAATTGGCCAATTTTTGTAATGAGTTACTTCTAAATGGACATAGCTGATAATTTCCCTTATTTTTGGGCTAGTTGATTGTAAATTAAAATATGGACTATAAAATTAAAAAGTAAGTAGCCCAGCTGTACTAATGTGAAATTGTCCCCAAATCATATTGAAGACTCCACCAACTCTATCATCAATGGCAAATCTAGTCTAGCCGGGATCTCGAGGTCGCCACAAGAAAACAAATGATTTACATTTGTATGATAGGAAATCATCAATACATAATCTAATACATGAGATGAATTAGCAGATAAGACAGCTTTGCCGATGCAGCGATAGATCTCTCCTTCAGGTACTTAATCGTAACGCAGTAAAGCCAATAACGATTGCTGCGAAGGAAGTTGAATTTGGGCACGGGAAAAAGGATGGAACAAGGTAAACTTACCCTTATATAGCATGGTGAAAACTGAACAGTCATCACTCTAATGGAAAACACTCCCGCCCTATACCTTCTGGTAGATACAATATTCGCGAGACGTTCCCTTTGAAATAGAGTAAAATTGTCGATAATTATCAGCTTTATCTACCATCATTAGCAGCGAAAGTTAAGGCGAGATCCCATCAAAAGTATCCTTGGTGCAGCAGTTCGCCATGAAGCACAAACACCACCAAAAGCAATGGGAATATTCCATCACTTCAATACACTTTGCAATCATAGTGATGAGTTCAGGAGGCAATTCTACCCAGTTTGCCATAGCAAAAATGGATGGAAGATGAGGATGTAAGGTGGCTTCTAGGGCAAGAATTTTTAAAGATTTTAAAAAACTATTCGAGGGATCTGTAACAACTAACTAGGACGAGTACATTCCTATATTCACAATACATTAGAAATGTTATGAAATAATATAAGAACAAGAACAATAATACAAGAACAAGAACAATAGAGAGAAAAGTAGAGAGAGGAGTATTCTTATTGATACTTTGGGATGGTTTACAATGGGAGAGAACCCTTTTATTTATAGGGAGGTGGTGACTTAGCCACCAAGTAGTAAACCCTAGGATCTCTCTAAATATGGACATTCACCTTAAATAGAATATTTTATAATACTTCCCTTTGAATGTCTATTCAATAATGTGCCTCGTTAAAACCTTAACTAAAACAAAACCTAATGGGAAAACATTATAGAAAAGGAAAAAGAGTACACATGTTTGAATATGCGCCTATTGGTTGCCTCATTAAAAACCTTGCAAGGAAAACCCAGTGGGACAAAACCTTGTAAGGGAAAAAGAGTGCAACGCGCATTAACTCCCCCTGAAAGGAGCATCAATTCACATCCTTGAGCATTTGGATTCCAATCTTGTGCACCATCTTCAAAACGATCTTTTGTAGAGATTTGATAAATAAATCAGCCATATTGATTTGAATAAATATTCCGCACCTTGAAATTATCATTCTTGATAGATATGAACATCTTCATATAATGTCGTGGAATGACTCTTCAATATCTCCATAGAGGTATTCTCGATGCCATCATGCTTATAGTTATAGCAAGATACATATGTACACAAGTTGCACTTAGGACGTGGTACTTCAGGACCAAGAATTGTATATGCTTCAAGCAACTTCAATCTTTCATGGATTGACATATAAATTAAGTCATATAAGCCATATAATAGACTTTAGATGCATATCAAGTTTTCATGTCATGCCAGACAAATAGATATCGAAAACTGATTACATATACCATTGACTTTATACTTTCAAGTATTCGAACTACATGTCCAAAATTACATGTCTTTCATATGGAATCAATTCTACTTGAATTGTATCTCTTCTATTTGGCCAATATTTTTGTTTGTATTCGACAAACATAAGATCCTCATCGATATTTAGCGCTATCATAGATGTCGTCGACGAACATTTTATATCGTTCCAGTAAATTTTCATAAAGACATAACATAGAGATCTCTTTATTCATATATTCAGGTACCTGAATCTCTCATGAGATTTTATGAAATGTTATATCATGTGATCTTCCAGATCACTTGCCTCCTTATTATGATCACTTTGATCATTTGCTCATCTTCTTTATTAAGAAGTTCCTTTTGAAACCGATTTGTCTATACGCTTCAAGCATATCAAAGACTTTGTCCTTCTAGGACTTAATATGAGCATTTGCAGTGAGAATATAGTTACTTTCTTTGGGTCAGCAAATGCGTATAGCATGCTTTGCAATATGTTGCAATTGAATTATCCTTTTATGAACTTCAGGTTCATATTATGATATTCGAGGATCTATATATACAAATGATAATTAATCCCATGTAACCTTTTCTCAAGTGTTTATCATGTCTCCCCCTCATGTTAGGAAAGCTAACTTGTTTCCTCAACTCTAGGAAATCATCTTTGTGCATTATCATGTTAATATACACAACACATTAATAATAATAAGATGAAATTATTTGGTTCCTGATCCTGAACCACTTGTGAGGGGAGAATATAATATACTTTCGTATACAACGTATATCAAACTGATATATATAACTTTGTTCTCATAAGAAACAGTTTTGCTATTAAGTGGAGGCACTCAATAATTATCTTGCTAAACCAACTATGATATAAACCAACTTATTAAGATGAACTATCTTGAATAGAAAATCTGGAAATTATGCTCGAAGTTATATTACTGAGCAATTTACCTCGCAAGCACCGGCCAGGCTGCAGGTTAATAACAATCGCATATGTAACCATATCATAGATGCATCATATGTGGTACACATGGCAGGTGAATGGGCCCATATTCACCTTTGATATTTCGAGAATTTATGGGATTCAACCCGAACTCTTTAGTTGGTCAATCAATTAATGAGAACAAGTAATATAAGAGAATTCGTAAAGAACTTTTTATTTCTTTAATATTTACCCATGTGAATTCTCTATTACTGCACATCATACTTAAAATGTGATGGCTAACCCGAATGCCAACTGAATAAATTATCAATATTGATAAACTTCAAATTTACACCATGACATGTGCAATTATCAATAAACTTCAAGTTTATTATGATATGGGTTTTTATATCAATAAACGTCCACTTTATTGTGGTATTCTTGTGTAGTACAAACTGCAGAATAAAGCGGGTAGTTTTTCACATACAGATTATCCCGCTACAAGTTGTAGTAATAGAAGATATCAAATCTTTCCTTTATTTATAGTCTCAATATAATCAATCTCTTTCGCATATACTTTGAAAACTGAATAAGTTTCTTTGAGACTTACTACAACACAATACCTTATTGGTAATCAATTGTGTTTCTCCAACATAGTAATAATTGGCTCTTCTAGAGCTCTCAATTAATTTTGTACTACCACAAATTCATCAACATCCATGTGGTGAATATCTCTTTTAAAGAGAAAGTTATACCATTATGGTCATGTCAAAATTATATGCAAGATATGTTTCTTGCATTATTATTGTCCTTTGATAATCACATTGACAAATTATTTTGGCGTACAATAGGTACGTGACCAATGACTATTCATGCCATAACAATGACATTATTTTCATATATCATCTCAAACCTCCTTCTAGGGGTGAGTGTGGTATATTCAATACCAATTTCATGTTCATATTCTTCCAATAATGAATATGTATTCGTGACTCAGATGCTGTCACATTCACTGCGGGGATATGTGATTTTGTTATCCTTTTCAGATCTGTAAATGCGTCTGGCATTCGATTTGCTATTCTTTGCAAATGGATAATATTTTGCACCTCTTTTTCACAAATAGAGGTATGTGGATCAAGATGAGATAATGATGCATTTTTCCACAAAATTTCCCGTTTGGTTTCACCAACTTCTCCCCCTAATTTTGGGAAAAGTGTCTCATCGAATTGACAGTCTGCAAATCGTGCAGTGAACAAATCCCCTGTCAATGTTTCGAGGTAGCGAATAATGGAGGGCGATTCAAACTCAACATATATTCCTAACCTTCTTTGCAGACCCATTTTGGTGCATTATGGCGGTGCTACAGGCACATATACTGCACATCCAAAAATTCTTAAGTGGGATATATTAGGTTCATGACCCAAAACTCATTGCAACGGGAAATATTTGTGATAATTCGTCGTTCTGAGACGAACTAGCATTGCTGCATGCAAAATGGCGTGACCCCAAACCGAAGTGGGCAGCCTCGTTTTCATGAGTAAATGAGGAATTCAAGATTATTCTCATCTATTGTCTCAATATGATATCCATTTTGAATGATATCTTTAAAACTCAACAAGTTCCTTTTAGACTTGGAGGAGAACATTGCATTCTCTAAAATATTGTTCCTATAGGCAGAGTTATAGTTGCTCTTCCAGAGCCTTTAATCAATTTACTACTACCAGAAATTGTAGTAACATCTGCCTTACACATACTTAAATGAGAGTAATATTTCTTCTCTTTGAATATCGTATGTGTGGTACATGAATCAATTAATCAAAAGAGATATACGAACATGAGAATAAACAAATTTAATCCGTTGCTTCATAATTAAACAATATTTTCAAAATCTGCTGAGGTTATTCGAATAACTGAGTTGATAGTCGACTATCTTGGGAAGCAGTCATTAGGTTATTCGAATAACTAAACCTGATATTCGACTAACTAGCCTTGCGGAAAAATCTAGTTTTTATGCGAAATATTGGTTAGTCGAATAACTAATTAGTTATTCGACTAACTTAGTAAACAGTCATCAGGTTAGTCGACTAACTAAACTGGTTAGTCGACTAACTTAGCTTGCGAAAAATCCAGTTTTTAATACGAAATATTAGATAGTCGACTAACTTATTAGTTAATCGACTAACTTTACTGGGAAGTAAAAATGTCATCGAAATTTAAGCATATTGAAACATTCTAAAGAGCTAATACTAACATTATATCATAAACTAACTAATACGAGCTGATACTAATGACTACTAACTAATACAAATAAGTAAAATAAAATCAAGCAATTCCATCTTCCTTCATCACAGATCCATCACCGATTAAGTGGTCTATTTTCCCCTCGGGTTGCTCAAAGAAGTCTGCCACATCCAAGTGGGTGATGTCAAAATTGTCGTCAGAGATAAAATTTGTTTCAAGGCCTTTACTCTTTAGAGATGCTTGATAAAGCTCAACCAAATGTCTTGGTACACGGCAAACTTTTGACCAGTGCCCTTTCCGCAACGATAACATATAGTTTCTGAACTATTTGCCTTTGGATCCTCATAATCCCGTTTCTGATTTTGGTGGTTATATCTCTTTGGGGGGTGACAGACATCAGGGAAATTTCTTCCTTGTCTATGTCCACGGCCATGACCCCGATTACGACCACGACCATGATTAAAGCCATAGCCTTTTCCATGCTTGGCATAATGAGAATACACCTTATCTGCTTCAGGCAATGGTGTAGACCCAGTGGGTTGATTTTCGTGATTTCTCATGAGCAGGTCGTTGTTTCGCTCAGCCACAAGGAGAAGAGAAATCAGTTCAGAGTACTTTTTGAAACCTTTCTCTCTGTACTGTTGTTACAGTACCATATTGGAGGCATGAAACGTTGTAAACGTTTTTTCAAGCATATCATAATCAGAGATATTATCTCCACAGAGTTTCAATTTAGAAGTAATTCTGAACATTGCAGAATTATATTCAGAAACAGACTTAAAGTCTTGGAGCCTCAGATGAGCCCAATCATATCGTGCTTGTGGCAGAGTGACCAACTTCAGGTTGTCATATCTCTCCTTTAAGCCTTTCCACAAGATGAGTGGATCTTTGACTGTGAGATATTCAATTTTCAAACCTTCATCAAGGTGATGGCGCAAGAAAATCAAGGCCTTAGCACAGTCTTGGGTGGATGCTTTATCTCTGTCTTTAATGGCGTCTCCAAGACCCATAGCATCTAAGTGGATTTCAGCATCCAACACCCATATCATATAGTTCTTGCCCGAAATTTCAAGGGCAACGAACTTCCTTTTCATAATATCAGACATAATTATAACCAAATTCGGAAAAAGGGAAATACCTTAATTTTCTGAAGAGGATTCTTGAGACGGTAGAGTCTCGTGCTGATAACGTGTTATGAAATAATATAAGAACAAGAACAATAATACAAGAACAAGAACAATAGAGAGAAAAGTATAGAGAGGAGTATTCTTATTGATACTTTGGGATGGTTTACAATGGGAGAGAACCCCTTTATTTATAGGGAGGTGGTGACTTATCCACCAAGTAGTAAACCCTAGGATCTCTCTAAATATGGACATTCACCTTAAATAGAATATTTTATAACAAGAAACAAAATGTTACTTTTAATAGAAGAGAAATTTTTGTAAAGTTCTAACTTTTAGTAGTAATTAGCTATTTATACATTTCATTTGCTATATTACGGATTGTAGATATGTTTTCTATTGTTATAAAATGTATTAACTCTATTTAAGCTACTGTTTTCGTGAAAACAGTAGCAAAAATAGGCCTGAATCAGAAAAGTCCAGCTAATTAGTTGTTGTATTCGAGTGTATTCGACTGTATTCATGGCGTGAAGCATGGGATTACAGATGAATAGATGTAATGACCCAGTCAGTAACTTTTAAAATTAACGCCCCAATATCCCCTATTATTTGTTTTCCCCAAGTTTATTTCTATTATTCTAGTTTGCCGGGACGTTCGGTTTTGAGTTTCGGAGGGTTTTGGCACACTTAGTCCCTAAACGAGAGCTTAAGTGTTGGAAAGTTATCCGTAATTAAAACAGTCTGAAGACGGCCTTGGAATAGAAATCATATGGTTTCGTTAGCTTCGTTTGGTCATTTTGGGGTTGTGAGCGTGTTCAGATTGTATTTTAGAGGTTCGTATCAAATTTAGCCTTGAAATGTCGATGTTTGAATTGTTGGAAGTCCGATAGTGAGATTTCGATCCGAGGATTGGAATGGAATTCCGAAAGTTGCAGTAGCTCCGTCATATTATTTGGGATGTGTGTGTAGAATTTGAGGTCATTCAGACGTGTTTTAGTTAGATTTTTAATCGAAAACGTAATTCGAGGAAATTTGGAGTTCTTAGGCTTAAATCCTTCATTAATTCGAGTTTCCGACATTGGTTTAGGTCGTTTAAGGATTTTGTGATGACCCGGCTTGTCATCTTAAGAATTAACGCCCCGATTCCCTATTAATTGTTTTACCTAATTCTATTCTTGTTAAAATTGAATTTTTGGGATGTTCGATTTTGAGTTTCGGGACACTTAGTACCTAAAAGAGAGCATAAGTGTTGAAAAGTTTCCCGTAGTCGGAACAGTCTGAAGACGGCCTCGGAATGGAAATCCGATGGTTCTGTTGGCTCCGTTAGATGAATTTAGGGTTGGGAGCGTGTTCAGAATGTGTTTTAAAGGTCCACATCTAATTTTGGCTTGAAATGCCGAACATTGAATTTTTGAAGTGTCCGATCCGATAGTGAGATTTTGATCCGAGGGTCGTATTGGAATTTCGGAAGTTGCAGTAGCTCTGTCATGTCATTTGGGATGTATGTGCAAAATTTTAGGTCATTCGAACGTGGTTTTGCAAGATTTTTAATCGAAAGCGTAATTTGAGGACATTTGGAGTTCTTAGGCTTAAATCCTTGATTAATTCGAGTTTCCGACATTGGTTTAGGTCGTGTATGGATTATGTGACGACCCGGCCGGTTGTCTTAATAATTAATTACCCGATTCCATATTAACTATTTCCCCAAGTCTATCTATACTAAATTGAATTGTGGGATGTTCGGTTTTGAGTTTCGGAGAGTTTTGGGACACCTAGTTCCTAAAAGAGAGCTTAAGTGCTGGAAAGTTGCCCGTAGTCGGAACAGTGTGAAGACGGCCTCATAATTGAAATTCGATGGTTCTACTAGCTCCGCTAGATGATTTCAGGGTTGGGAGCGTGTTCAGAATGTGTTTTATAGGTCCATATCTAATTTAGGCTTGTAACGCCGAATCTTGAATTTTTGAAGTTTCCGGCCCGATAGTGAAATTTTGATTTGAGTGTCGGAATGGAATTCCGGAAGTTGAAGTAGTTCCACCAGGTCATTTGGATGTGTATGCAAAATTCCAAGTTATTTGGATGTGGTTTGGTTAGGTTATTTATCGAAAGCGTATTTTGAAGGAATTTGAAGTTCTTAGGCTTAAATCCTCGATTAATTCGAGTTTCTGACATTATTGTAGGTGTTTTGAATATTGGTACAAGTTTGAATGATGTTATGGATATGCCTGTAGGTTTGGTTAAGGTCCCGGGGGGCCTCGGGTGTGTTTCAGGTGCTCAACAGGTCATTTTTCTCCTATTTTGAATTGTTGTTGCTGCTTCTGGAATTCCTCCATCGTGTTCGCGTGTAGCCCTTTGCGTTCTCGAAGACTTGTTGTTGATCACCTGAAAATTATTCTTCACATTCGCATAACACTCCCTACGTTTGCGAAGCCCCATTTCATTCCTCATCGCATTTGCGTCACTGTTCAACGCGTTCACGAAGAGCAACCTCTGGGCCATGATAATTTCCTTCTTCGCGTTAGCGTGCATGATTCCGCGTTCGCGAAGAAGACCTGGGAATCCTTCCTTTTGTCTTCTTCGCAAATGCGATGGTACTCCCACGTTCGTGATGCATAAAATGTCTGGCCAGATATATACATTTTAAAACAAGTGTTTAGAAATTTTTACTAAAACACAATCTTGAGAGCTCAGATTTGAGGGAGATTTTGAGGGTTTTTAGAGACAACGATTGAGTAACGATTCTGAACTCCTTTTTACTTGTAACCAACTAATCTAAGCATGAATTAGTCTTCTATTTTGGATTTTTTAATGGAAAACGGTAAGACTTTATAGACAGAATTATTGAGTTTTGAGTGGGTGTTTGACCTCTGATTTGAGATATTTTTATATGGCTAGATTCGTGAGAGTACGAGGGTTCTGAAAATGTTAGTTTCATATGATTCTGAGTGAGTGGCATTCTAGTCATTTTACCTAATTTAGCGTCTTAGCTTTGAATTAAATCATAGAATCAGTTGTTTGAGATGTTATTTACGATATGTAATTGAATTGAATAGATTTGGGTCATTTGGAGTCGGATACTCGTGGAAAAAGTGTGGGTTCGAATTTATTTTGGAGCCGGTTCAAGGTAAGTGCCTTGTCTAATCTTTGGGGGGGGGGGGGACCTTTCCCTGTCTAATCTTTGGGGGGGGGGGACCTTTCCCCTTAGGATATGATTTGTTGTAGTTGAATGTAGTGTACGAGAGGTAAGGAGCATGTACTTGAGCTAATTGTTGAAAATCCAGTTTTACTTTATGTATTAAAATTGAGTTTTTTTCATACCTGTTTTTTTCTAATGGCAAACTTGCCTATTTACTTAAACTGCCTTGCTTGTATTTCGTGAAACATGTTAGGCTAGCATTTACTGTTACCTTCTTTGAGTTTAGCATTTATTCTAATATTCTTGAGCTATTATTGTGCGTTTTAAATTTGGGATTACGGGACGGCATCCCGAGAGATCCCCTGCATGTTTTATGCAGGGTGCGGAATACCAAGAGATCACCGGCACATGTATATATATATATATATATATATATATATATATATATATATATATATATATATATATATATATATATATATATTGAGGATACCAGGAGATCCTCGGGATACCAAGATATCCCTAGTATATATATTGAGGATACCAAGATATCCTCGGGATATCAAGAGATCCCCGATTTATTAATTGAGGTTACCAATAGATCCTCGGGATACCAAGAGATCTGTAGTGTATATATTGAGGATACCAAGAGATCCCCGGTTTATTTATTGAGGATACCAAGAGATCCTCGGAATACCAAGAGATACCTAGTGTATATATTGAGGATACCAAGAGATCCTCCGGATACCAAGAGATCCCCGACTTATCAATTGAGGATAACAAGAGGTCACCGGGATACCAAGAGATCCCTCGTGCATATGGTGAGGATCCTAAGAGATCCTTGGGATTCTAAGAGATCCATGATTATTATTCTTTTTGTGAACGGTATTTCTCATTGTGTTGTCTTACTTCTAGTTTTTTTGTTACTGTATTCCTTATTTATCCTGTTTAGATTCTCAATGTAGACTTTTATTGTATTATATCTCTATTCTATCATTTATTATGTTTTATCTCATTAGGGCCCTTACCTTCCTCATCACTACCCGACCGAGGTTAGACTTGGCACTTAGAGAGTACCGTTGTGGTGTAGTCATGCCCCTTCTGTGCATGTTTTTCATGTGCAGATCCAGGTACCTCCACTCAAGTGTACTATCCTCGAGGCAGAGAGATCTACCAAATACTTCGAGGTACATGTGCCGCATCCGCAGACCAGAAGTCTCTATCTTATTCTAGCTTTAGTAGTTGGCTTTCCTTTCGTACCGTTGTTTTAGACACTATGAAGTTAGAGTAGTGTATTACATTCTACTAGCTTGTGTTCCCATGAGTGTTCGGGTTTTGGGTTATATTGTAGACTTCCGTGTTATTGAGTTCTATATGCCAAGCGGCATTTATTCACAGATTTCTTTTCTTCTAGTTGTTCAGTTTTGGTTATTTATTTTCTGCAAGTTATGTTGTTTTTTCGCATTTTTAGGCTTACCTAGTCATATAGACTAGGTCCCGTCATGACATGTTCACGGAGGGCAAACTGGGGTCGTGATAAGTTGCTATTAGAGCTCTAGTTTCATAGGAGTCATGGAACACAAGCCGGTTTATTAGAGTCTCGCCGATCGGTATGGAAACATCTGTACTTATCTACGAGAGGCTATGTATCCGTTAGGAAAACTTCACTTCATTTGATTCCCTGTCGTGCGAGATTTTTTACATCACAATCCAAAACTTCTGTCTCCTATTCTCTAACACATGGTGAGGACACGTGCTATTCGAGATGATCAGGCACCCGCGCCTCCTGTTGCTGTTGTCCGAGGCTAAAGCCGGGTAGAGGATGAGGACGCGCACGTGGTGCAGCGAGAGCACCTGTGCGAGCTGTCACCGAGGTACCACCAGCAGATCCAGCCGGAGTCCAGGCACCTGACAACCTACGACTACTACTACTCCAGATCTTTAGGAGAAATTGGCGCAATCCTGAGCATGTTTGGTACATTTATTCAGGCGGGACTGATTCAAGTTGTACCAATTACTTGACAGATCGGGGAGGGACCAAGACTCCCGCCGCCCCCACTTCGGAGCAGCGAGTTTCCATTGGTCAAGTTCCATGTGTCATGGCGACATAACTGTGGTCCCAGTTCAGCTGGTAATGCGTACCTCTTGCCGAGTAGGGGTCATGTGGGTCCAGGAGAGAGAGGATTGACGAGGTCAGGAGGGAGAGTACAGAGGAGTGAGTAGACCTCGTAGATTGGTGAGACCCTCTGGCCCTTATTTTGGGAGAACAGTACGGCATAGTAGAGGTTTTGTGGGTCAGCCAGCTCAGTTTGCATATAAGATTACACGTAGCGTTTTATGTGTTCAAGGGTCTTAGAGTAAACGTACCGCACAATTCCCACTGCCACGTCCTCCCAGAGCTTGTTTTGAGTGTGGTGACACACCACATAGTGAGGGATTTCCATAGACTTGGGAGGAGTGCACCTCAACAGACTTCTCCGCCACAGCGTGGTCCGCAGAGTTCTCAGGCCATGGTTACAGCCCTAGTTGCTACCCCACCTACCAGTACCGAGGATTTTTCCTCCAATTAATTCATCATAGGTATTGTCATGGTTTGTTACAGAGGTGTACCTATTCTATCCGATCCAGGCTTCACTTATTCTTATTTGTCTTCTTATTTTGCTTTGCATTTGGGTGTACCCCAAGATTCCTTGAGTTCTCATGTATATGTTTCAACTCATGTGGGGGATTCTCTTGTTGTGGACCGCGTTTATCGATCCTGTTTGGTTAGTGTTCATGGTTTTGAGAACAGAGTAGATTTATTGTTACTCAATATGGTTGATTTTGATATTATCTTTGGCATGGACCGGTTGTCGCCCGATTATGCTATTCTTGATTGTCTCGCTAAGACTGTGACGTTGGCTATGCTAGGTATTCTGCATGTTGAGTGGATTGATACTTTAGATCACACTCCCGGTAGAGTTATCTCTTTCCTTAAAGCTCAGCGTATGGTTGAGAAGGGGTGTGCCGCGTATTTAGCTTATGTTAGAGATGTCATGAATGATACCCCTTGTATTGATTCGATTCCTATGGTACGAGATTATCCCGATGTGTTTCCAGCTGATCTTACGAGCATGTTTCCTGATAAAGATATTGATTTCAGCATTGGTTTATTGCCGGTCACACAGCCCATTTCCATTCCCCAGTACGGTATGGTTCAATCTCGGTTGAATGAGTTGAAGCATCAATTATAGGAATTACTTGATAAGGGTTTTATTCGACCTAGTGTTTCACCTTGGGGTGCTCCCATCTTGTTTGTGAAGAAAAAGGACGTTTCTATGTGTATCTGCATCGATTAGCACTAGTTAAACAAGGTCATAGTGAAGAACCACTATCCTTTGCCTTGTATTGATGATTTGTTTGGACAACTTTAGGGCACACATGTATTTCTAAGATTGATTTGTGCTCCGGGTACCATAAGTTGGAGATTCAGGAGTAAGATATCCAGAAGACTGCCCTCAGAACTCGGTATGGTCATTACGAGTTCCTTGTTATGTCATTTGGGCAGACCAATGCCCCAACAGCTTCTATGCATTTGATGCACAGTGTGTTTAGGCCATACCTTGACTCCTTCGTTATTGTTTTCATAGATGATATCCTTGTATACTCACGGAGTCGGGAAGATCATGAGCAGCACCTAAGGACAGTGCTTTTGGCCTTGAGAGAGAAGAAGTTATATGCAATGTTCTCAGAATGTGAGTTTTCGTTGGATTCTATGGCATTCTTAGGCCACGTGGTATTGGGTGAGGGCATTCAGGTGGATCTGAAGAAAGTGGAGGCCGCGCAGAGTTGGACCACGCCGTCCTCAACCATAGAGATTCGCAATTTCCTTGGCTTGGCGGGCTACTACAGTCATTTTATAGGGGAGTTTCATCGATTGCAGCCCCTATGACTAGATTTACCCATAAGGGTGCTCTATTTCAGAGGACAGAGGAGTGTGAGGCGCGCTTTCAGAAGCTCAAAACAACTTTGACTACAGCCCCAATGTTGATATTGCCTACTGGTTCGGGGTCTTATACAATTTATTGTGATGCCTCACGGGTTGACTTTAGAGCGGTGTTAATGCAGGATGGTAGGGTGATTGCCTACACGTCCAGAAATTTGAAGATACATGAGCAGAATTACCCTATCCACGACCTTGAGTTAGCTACTATTGTTCATGCTTTTAGAATGTGGCGCCATTATTTGTACGGTGTACCTTGTGAGATTTATACTGACCATTGGAGTTTGCAGCACTTATTCAAGAAAATGGATCTAAATTGCACTAGATAAGGTGGTTAGAGTTGTTGAAGGATTATAATATTACTATTCTGTATCACTCGGGCAAGGCCAATGTGGTGGTGGATGCCTTGAGTCACCAGGATGAGAGTTTGGGGGGTTTGGCATAGCTACCAGCTTCAGAGAGGCCTATGACAATGGACTTTCAGGCCTTAGGCAGTCAGTTTCTGAGATTGGATCTTTCAGAGCCCAATCGGGTCCTAGCTTGCGTGGTTTCTCGGTCGTACTTATTTTGATCGTATCAGGAGCGGCAGTATGATGACTCTCATTTACTTGTCCTCAGGGACAAGGTTTAGCATGGTAATTCCAGAGATGTGACCATTGGAGATGATGGTGTATTGATGATATAGGGTCGGATTTATGTGCCCCATGTTAATGGGCTTCGAGAGATGATTCTAGTGAAGG
This sequence comes from Nicotiana benthamiana, assembly GCA_034376525.1. Classification (NCBI taxonomy): domain Eukaryota; kingdom Viridiplantae; phylum Streptophyta; class Magnoliopsida; order Solanales; family Solanaceae; genus Nicotiana; species Nicotiana benthamiana. The sequence continues at coordinate 39,863,781 of CM067339.1, read as the reverse complement.
CCCACAGTTTGCGATATTCCATCAGTCCGGGCCGTAAAGATGTATCAGGATTTGAGGCAACACTATTGGCGGAGGCGGATGAAGAAAGACATAGTTGGATATGTAACTAGATGCCTCAATTGTCAGCAGGTGAAGTATAAGCACCAGAGACCGAGTGGGTTGCTTCAGCAGATAGAGATTCTGGAGTGGAAGTGGGAGCGGATCACCAAGGAATTTGTAGTTGGACTCCCACGAACCTCGAAAACGTGTGATGCCATTTGGGTTATGGTAGATTGGCTGACCAAGTCCACTCATTTTATTCCTATGTGTACTACTTATTCATCGGAGCAATTGGCGGAGATTTATATCTAGGAGATCGTTTGTCTGCATGGTGTTCTAGTTTCAATTATTTCAGACATAGATACTTAGTTTACATCATGGTTCTAGAGGTCTGTTGAGCAGATGTTGGGTACTCGGGTGGAGGTGAGCACAACATTTCACCCCCAAACATACGAAAAATCCAAGCGCACTATTCAGATTCTTGAAGATATGCTCCGTGCGTGCGTGATTGAGTTTGGAGGGTCTTACGATAAGTTCTTGCTATTGGTGGAGTTTGATTACAAAAACAATTATCATTCCAGCATTCAGATTGCGCCATATGAGCTTTATATGGTAGGAGGTGCAGATATTTGGTAGGTTGGTTTGAGCAGGGTGAGGCAAGGCTATTGGGCACATAGTTTGTTTAGGATGCATTGGAGAAGTTTAAGGTGATTTAGGATAGACTCCATACAACCCAGTCTAGATAGAAGAGCTACGCGGACAGAAAGGTTCGTGATTTTTCATATATGGTCGGAGGTCGGGTTCTACTTCGAATTTTGCCTATGAAGGGCGTTATAAGATCTAGGAAGAAAATGAAGTTGAGTCCGAGATTTATTGGACCTTTTTAGATATTGAGGCGTGTTGGGGAGGTTGTTTATGAGCTTGCTTTACCTCCCAGCTTGGAAGGTGTTCACCCGATATTTCATGTTTCGATGCTCCAGAGATATCATGGTGACTCGTCGCACGTGTTGGATTTCACTTCAGTCCAGTTGGACAAGGATCTATCCTATGTTGAGGAGCCAGTGGCTATATTGGTCAGGCAGGCCAAAAGTTGAGGCCAAAGAACATTGCTTCGGTAAAGGTTCAGTAGTTGGGCCAGCCGGCCGAGGAGGAGACCTAGGAGATCGAGTAGGATATGCGGAGCAGTTACCCTCATCGTTTCACTACTTTAGGTATGTCTTTATGCTCGTTCGAGGATGAACTAAATTGTAGGAGGATAGAACGACCCGACAGGTCGTCATAAGAATTAACACCCTGATACCCTATTAATTATTTTCCCCAAGTCTATTTCTACTAAACTGAATTGTCGGGATGTTCGGTTTTGAGTTTCGGAGAGTTTTGGGATACTTAGTCTTTAAATGAGAGCTTATGTGTTGGAAAGTTTCCCATAATCGGAACAGTGTGAAGACGACCACAAAATGAAAATTCGATGGTTCCGTTAGCATTGTAAGGTGATTTCGGGATTGGGAGCCTGTTCGGAATGTATTTTGAAAATCTATAGCTAATTTAGGCTTGAAAAGCCGAAGCTTGAATTTTTGAAGTTTCCGGTCCGATTGTGAGATTTTTATCCAAGGGTCGGAATGGAATTCCAGAAGCTGCAATAGTTCTGTCATGTCATTTGGGATGTGTGTATAAATTTTCAGGTCATTTGGATGCGGTTTGGTTAGGTTTTTGATCGAAAACATATTTTGAAGGAATTTGAAGTTCTTAGGCTTAATTCCTTGATTAATTCGAGTTTCCAATGTTGTTTTATCTTGTTAAAGGATTGGTACAAGTATGCATGATGTTATGGGATATGACCGTATGTTTGGTTGGGGTTCCGGGGTCCTTGGGGGTGTTTCAGATGCTCAACGGGTCATTTTTCTCCTATTTTGAACTGTTGTTGCTACTTCTAATATTCCTCTATCGCGTTTGCCTACAGCCCTTCGCGTTCGCGAAGCCTTGTTGTTCACCTCCTGAAAATTCTTCTTTGCGTTCGAATAACACTCCCCGCGTTTGCGAAGCCCTATTTCATTCCTCATCGCATTCGCTTCAATGTTCAACGCATTCGCGAAGAGCAACCTCTAGGCCATGATACTTTCTTTCTTCGAGTTTGCGTGCATGATTCCACATTCGCAAAGAACACCTGAGCATCCTTCAATTTCTCTTCTTCGAAACGTGATGGTACTCCCGCATTCGCGATGCATATAATGTCTGGGCAGATTTAAATATTTCTAAACAAGGGTTTAGCCGTTTTTTACCAAAACTCAAGCTTGAGAGATCGGATTTGCAAGAGATTTCGACGGTTTTTCATAGACAATGATTGAATAACGATTCTGAACTCCTTTTTACTTGTAACCCACTAATCTAACAAAGAATTCCTCTTCTAATTTTGAATTTTTTAATGGAAAATGGGTAAGACTTCATAGACGAATTGTTGCATTTTATGGGTGTTTGACCTCCAATTGGAGAGATTCTTAAATGGTTAGACTCGCGAGAGTGCCAGGGTTCTGAAAATACTAGTTTCATCCGATTCCGAGTTGTTGGGTTGAGGGGCATTTTGGATATTTTACCTAATTTCATGTCTTAGCTTTGAACTAAATCGTAGAATTAGTTATTTGAGATGTCATTTATGTTATGTAATTGAATTGAATAGATTTGGGCCATTTGGAGTTGGATACTCGTGAATAAAGTTTGGGTTCGAGTTGATTTTTGAGCTGGTTCGAGGTAGTGGCTTGTCTAATCTTCTGTGGGGGACCTTTCCCCTTAGGATATGATATTTAGTAATTGAATGGCTTGAACGTGAGGTGACAAATGTGTACTTGTGCTAATTATTGAAAATTCGGTTTTACTTCAAGTATCTAAAATTGAGTTTTTTTTCTTACCCGTTTTACTCTAATTTCAAACTTAGCATGTGTTAGATTAGAGACGCCTATTTAGTTGACTTACTTGCCTATTTGATTAAACTGCCTTTTTTGTATTTCGTGAAACAGGTTAGGCTAGAATTTACTTTTACATGTTATGATTTAAGCATTTATTCTGATGTTCTTGAGCTATTATATTATGTTTTATTTGGGACTAGGGGACGACATCATGGGAAATCCCTTGAACATGTTATGCTCTGGACTAAGGGTGCGGGATACCAAGAGATCCCTGGCACATGTATATATATATATATATATATATATATATATATATATATTTATTGAGGATACCATGAGATCTTCGGGATATCAAGAGATCCCTAGTGTATATATTGAGGATACCAAGAGATCATCGGGATATCAAGAGGTCCCCAGTTTATTTATTGAGGATACCAAGAGATCCCTAGTATATATATTGAGGATACCAAGAGATCCTCGGGATATCAAGAGATCTCCGGTTTATTTATTGAGGATATCAAGAGATCCTCGAGACACCAAGAGATCCCTATTGTATATATTGAGGATACCAAGAGATCCACGGGATACCAAAAGATCCCCGGCTTATCTAGTGAGGATACCAAGAGATCCCTCATGCATATGGTGAGGATACCAAGAGATCCTCGGGATACTAAGAGATCCTCGATTATTATTCGTGTTGTGAAAGGTATTTCTCCTTATGTTGTATCACTTCTTGTTTATAGTTATTGTATTCCTTATTTACCCTATTTAGATTCTCGTTGTAGACTCTCATTATACTGTATCTATATTCTATCATTTATTATGTTTTATCTTAGCAGGGCCCTGACCCTCCTCTTCACTACCCAGCCGAGGTTAGGTTTGGCACTTACTGAGGACAGCTGTGGTGTACTCATTCCCCTTCTGTGCATGTTTTTCATGTGCAGATCTAGGTACCTCCAACTTGGCGAACTATCCTCGAGGCAAAGATATCTAGCAGAGACTGCGAGGTACATCTGTCGCGTCCGCAAACCAGAAGTCTCTATCTTATTCTAGCTTTAGTAGTTACCTTTATTTGGGACTGTTGTTTTAGACATATTGTGTTCCCGTGAGTTTTCGGGTTTTTGGGTGATATTGTAGACTTCTGCTTTATTGAGTTCTATATGGAAATCGACATGTATATATAGTTTCTTTTCTTCTAGTTTTTCAGTTTTGGTTATTTATTTTCCACAAGTTATGTTGTTTTCCGCATTTTTAGGCTTACCTAGTCATATGGACTAGGTGTCATCACGACATGTTCACAGAGGATGAACTGGGGTCGTGATATATTGGTACAAGTTTGAATAAGGTTTTAGTATATGTGAGTGCATTTGGTTGGGGTCTCGGGGGCCTCAGGTGTCTTTCAGGTGATTAAACGGATCATTTCAAGTTGGAAAAGGGGTAGATTTTGCTTCAGGTAAGATGCAGACGTTTCTTCTTCGCCATCGTGGCCCCTTTCTCGCGATCACATAGAGTAACTTCAGAGGGGGCCCAATTTCTTATTCATGATCGCATGACTTGGATCGCGATCACGTTGCTCTGTCCCTTCCTCCTTCGCGTTTGCATAGTAGAACGGAGCCAGTGGCTTAGTGGCCCCGTTGCTTCTTCGCGTTCGCATGTCTTTAGATGCGATTACGTATGGTCATCCCTTTCTTTCCGCGATCGCGTGCCTTCCCCCGCGCTCGCGTAGGCTATTTTCTTGGAGCCTTCATTTTTCACTTAAAGATCGCATGCCTACTTTCGCGATTGCGATTCACAAATACCTGTGCAGATATAAAATTTCAAAAACGAGGGTTTAGCCATTTTTACCAAAACTTAAGCTTGGGATCTCGGATTTGAGCAAGATTTCGAGGGATTTTCAGAGATATCGATTAGGTTTGGGCCATTTGGATTCAGATACTCATGGTAAACGTATGATTTCAAGTTGATTTTGAGCCATATAGAGGTATGTAGCTTGTCTAACCTTGTGTGGGGGACATTTTCCCTTAGGATGTGATATTTGGTAATTGAATGCCTTGTACGTGAGGGGACGAACACGTACTTGAGCTAATTGTTGAAAATTCGATTTTTCTTTAGGTATTTAGACTGAGTTCCTTTCTTACCTGCTTTATTCTACTTGCAAGTATAGCATGTGTTAGTTTGCAAAATCATGCTTAGTTGATTTAAATTACATATTTGGTCAAATTGATTTGTTTGCATTACGTGAAGTATGTTAGGCTAGAATTTCATATTGCCTTGGTATTAAATTTCATTTTTGAATATCTTCTTCTTGTTGCTGTGCATTTACATTAGGACTACGGATGTGGGATTCTGATAACTCCATCTTATCTGTTTAATTTGGGACGGCATGTTCGATTCCCGATAGACCCCCCCGGACATTTACTTTGAGACTGCGGACTAGATTCCCGATAGATGTCCCTGCACAGTTATATGGAACTACGGGAATGCCCACAGTAGATTCCCCCAGTACTGGGTAATTTTATATTGGAGACTATGGATCAAGGTTTCCGGTAAATCCCCCGCGCATTAATAGTTGGGCTATGGGACGGTATCCTGGGATATCTTTCGAACATATATATGATGAACTACGGGACGATATCCTGGGAGATCCACTAGATTGTTGTGATTAGGACCTCGGGACGGTATCCTGAAAGGTGCCCCAGTTATTATCTCTGTGTTGAGCTGTATTTCCTTCCGTTTTTAATTATCTCCGTTCTAGTTGTTGTTGTTCTTCAATTCCATGTTATTTCTTATTGTTGCACTTATCATACTGTTTTACTCACACTATTAACTGTTATATCTTATTTGATCTCAGTAGGGCCCTGACCTTCTTCATCACTTTCCGACCGAGGTTAGGTTTGGCACTTTCTGAGTACCGTTGTGGTATACTCATGCCCTTTTTGCGCATGTTTCTCATGTGTAGATCCAGGTACCTCTGCATAGGCTTACCATCCTTGAGGCAGGGAGAGCATTGGAGACTTTGAAGTATATCTGCCCCATCCGCAGACCGAAAAGTATCCTTCTGTACTCTATTATGTAGTGTTAGCCCTTCTATCACACTATTGACGTAGACATTTCTGGAGATTAGAGAACTTTATTTATTCCTTCTAGCTTGTGTTCTGGTGAGATTTCGGATTTTGGGATAGCTTTGTAGAATTTGGAGGTACTATGCTGTATATGCTGGGTCGCATTTTACATTTCGCTTTTCTTTGGTTTAAATGATGGTTTAAGTTATATTTCCGCAAGTTTCGATTGTTTTTTCTTTTTTGCATTGTTAGGCTTACCTAGTCGTAGATGATAAGGTGCCGTCATGGCAGTTCGCGGAGGGCAAACAGGGGTCGTGACAATACATTATTGTATTCGATTGTGTTCGACTGTGCTCACGAAGTGAAATAGGGGACTACACCATTTTCAAACGGAAAGTAAATCAATTAACATGATAGACTCCTAATATAACTCAACAAACTCAATTATAACACACAAATTCGGTATTTTCAGTTATAAAAAAGATTCTCAACTGAAAAATTACATAAACGCAAACAAAATCTTTAGAGAAATTGTATAATATATCTGAATACATAAATTATATTAATTAAAAAAGTAAAAGAATACAGTCATGACATATAGCGAGACAGTGAATACAATAAAATACATAGAATACAACGGGATACATTGAAATACAATAAAAAGAAAGACAGTGAATACAATAAAATATATGAAATACAGCGAGATACATTGAATTACAATGGGCAAAAAAAGACAATGAATATAATAAAATACATAGAAATACAGTATGATACATTGAAATATATTAACAGAAAATCAAATTGCTCGCTCCCAAAGTCCATCGTCTTTTTTCAAGGACAAACCTTAATTTCCGATGAATCCAACGACGAGTAAAAACCCTGAACAATTTCAGCTAGAGGAGTATATTTTGGTGTTGACAATGGAGAAGTTCTACAAATAGGAAAAGTTGGATTTAACCTCGGCCATGGATCTACGCATTTTAAGTGAAACAAATGCCCACAATCTGGCAGTAGTCTTAACATGTCACGGTTCGTGTAATCCGCCAAACAAATTGAGCAACAAGTCTCTTTTGAATCCTTGTGAGTGACCTTAGCTTTTGAATACAACTTTGGATAACTCAATAGGGTTTTCTCATCAAGCCCCACTTCTTGAATTTCTTCGTTGCTATTTCATTTTTTAATAATTGGGAAAAAAATAGCATATATCAAAATAGAGAGAAAGAAAATAGTGTAATTGAATAGCGTATTTAATAGCTCAGGAGTAGGAGGTAATCAAAATTAGATAATTTATTATAAACATTAAAAGATTTTTATACAATATAATTTTTAAAATAATATTTAAAATAAATAAGGTATTAATCTTTGCTATATAAGATAAAAATTCATTAATAGTATAGTTAGGCTAAAGTGGCGGCTCAATCTAATATGTGGCCTAAAGCCAAAATTTCAAAGAGGTCCTAATTTATTTTAATAAATTTTTATATATTGCATTTAATGTTTATTCTTATAGCTTCCTAAAATGCAAGAACTTTAATTATATTTGCATAATTTATTTTTCAATTAACAATATGGTATGTACGTGTAATTCTCATGATACATTATATTGTGAATCTTAAGATATATCAAGTTTACAGTTTTTTTTTTCAACTGACGAAACAACTAGAGGAATTATTAAAATTGTCTATAAGGAATACAAATATTTATTTAAAAAAATTAGAGCATTATCTTTTACTTGTACAATTCTCATCTCACTTTTAATTTCAAAAATTGATAAACCTACAAATTTCATATATCATTATGATTTAAAAGATACTCAGGGTTAATAGTTTGTGTGACCAAGTTTCTCCAAGGAAAAAAATGTTTTTCCCCTCAAAAAGTACATTTTTAAGAAATTAAGATGTTTGGCAAGCTTTTAGCAGAAAACATGCCGTAAGGTAGCATATTTTCTAATCTATTCATTTAATAATCTAGTTAGCTTGAGCTTGAAAATATTTAAAAAGACATTTAAAAAACAAAGAAAAAAAAATCTTACAACACTGAAATTATAAACAAGAATTATTCAAGTTCAAATGCATTAGACAAAATTAAGATAGAAAGTAACTACAAATATAATTGCCAACTATTTTCAATTGTCAGTATATTACATATTTTAAGTAGAACATAGTATATGCTTAAAAATATGGATGTAGTAGTTGATAAATATATATATCAAAACAAACATCCCGGCAAGGGAATAATAATATCAAAATAAACATCCCGGCAAGGGAACAATGATGATAACAATATGAAGCGCAATAAACCTTAGCGGATTCATAACAATTATAATACAAGACTCACGGGCATGCTTGACACCAACGTATAGATACATGTCATTATGCCTATGCATCGTACTCCGCAATTAATATGTAAAAAATAAGACACAACTCCTAATCCCTCAAGCTAAGATTAGTCCAAACACTTACCTCGATGTCACGAACACAATTCACGATTCAATTATAGTTTTACCCCTTGATTCCACCACCAATTGGCTCAAATCTAGCAATAAGTTATTTAATTACATCAATAAATACTAAATGAATCAACCCCAATGCATGAAAATGAGTTTTCCAAAATTTTAATCAAAAATTCAAAAATCGCCAGCGAGCTCACATGGTCAAAACTCGAAGTTCGAACCAAAACCCGATTACCCGTTCCCCCACGAGCCCAAATATATAATTTGTTTTGAAATCGGACCTCAAATCGAGGTCCAAATCCTTAATTTTTGAAAAACCTAGGTTCTACCTAAAACACCCAATTTCCCATGAAAATCATTAATTTTGACTTAAAATCATGTTAAAAGATGTTAAGGATTGAAGAAAACTAATTGAAAATGACATACAATTGATTTGGAGAAGAAGAAGCCGTTGAAATTGCTCTAGTGTGTTTATGTTTTTTAGAGGATATGAAAAATGGGTAAAAATTTGACTAAGTATAAAAGTTGAAGGCCTCAGATGTGAAAATTTCGAACGAGGATTCGCAATTGCGAACCCCGATCTCTGCTAGCTTGGAAAGTGCAAAATAGGGCTTGCATTTGCGAACCCTTCAGGAAAACTAGACTTTCCTATTTACGAGGGACATGTCACATTTGTGACATCAAGCACATCGCATTTGCGAGAATGAGCTGGCATGGGCTTCCTTCGCAGTTGCGACAAGCCACTCACGTTTGCGATATCTCATTTGCGAGTAAGGCTTCGCAAATGCAAATCCTGCATCCCCAACCAACTACCACTACCTTGGTCACGATTCCAGTTCCTATGGGTCACAAATGATGACACGAACCTGTATGCGTCGTCAAATTACAGTTTCGACCTCGTTTGCCCGGTTTTGATTGTCGGAACCCTTCTTAACCACTTAAGTGACTAGTTTCGCACAAACCGTTCAGAGATGCTATCAAAGTAGGAAAGTTAGCCAAGTTCTCCTGCCTAGTTTAGATAAAGCACCCTATACACAATTGAAATTCTGTAATTTTTCTAAGTTCAAAATACACCCCGTGACCTATCCGAAACTCACCCGAGCCCTCGGGGCCCCAAACCAAATATACACCTGTAACGACCCGGTCGTTCGTTGTGAGAGTTATATGCTTATTTATGTGTTGCTTAGCTGCGTTGAGTTGTATCGAGTTGGTAGGGTTTGGCTTCGGAGTAGTTTTGGAGTAAAATGATCACTTAGTCTCTTAGTTAGAAAGCTAAGTTAGAAACGCCAACCGGAAGTTGATTTATGGTTAAACAAATTCGGATTTAGATTCTTATGATTTGGTTAGCTTCGTTGGGTAGTTTTGGACTTATGAGTGTATCCGAAATATAATTTGGAGGTCCGTGCTAGAATTAGGCTTCAATTGGCAGAAGTTGGACGTTAAGAAGTTCTTAGGCTTGAATTCAAAGTTGATTTGGTATTTTGGTGCTGTTTTGGGTGCTCCAGAGCTTCAACTAAGTTCGGGTAGTGATATATAAATAAATAAAACTATTGGTTGAGTTCCCGAATACCTCGGGGGAGTATCAGATAGATTTGGATTGTGTTGCGCTCGTTTTTCTTATGTTTCAATGTCGTTTCTTCAAGTATAAATGCTATCATAATGAACAAATGAGCTCCTATTCCTTTTTTTGATTGAAGCATTAGATTTATATCGTAATTACGGACCCGTAACAAAAAGAATAATCAAATTTGGACAGCGCATGGGGATTTAATGGTCATTTACTAAGAATTAGGTGGCAAGGTTTTTCAGATTAATTACGAAATTTCCAATAGCAGCGTATTCAAAAATTTGCACTATTTTCAAATATTAAAACCTAAATATCTCCTTTATTATAAGGTTAAATTTAGTGATTCAAAAGCCTAAGTTGATTAGAATTTAATAAGGAATCTATTGGAGGCATAAAATATGAGTTTCGAGATTGTTTGGCATGAGAAACAAGGCGAAATAGCTAGCCAAAAAATGCAATAAAAGTAGGGTTTGTTCATTCAGTCATATTTTGAGTTAGGATGCTCAAATTTGGGCGATTGTTTATGCGATTTTCACCATATGGATTGAAGTAAGTGTTCTCTACTTGGTTTTGGTTATATTTTATGAATCTATCTTCATCTTTGGGATTTGATTGATGGTTTCAAAGTGAAATTGAGAGAGTTAGGGTTTGAGTTTTGGATAGTTTTAAATGAGGATTTGAGGGACCAAAAGAAGTCCGATTTTGATTAATTTTATATGGTTAAATTCGGGAGAGAAAGAGGTTTATGATTCTTCCATTTTTGATTGATTCTGAGAAGTGGGCCCGGAGGTTGGATTTGGCTGATTTCGGATTTTTGGTATATTTTATAATTTTTATTGTGGAATTAGATTCTTTAGAACATTGTGATGGTATTAATGTGATTATGGGCAGATTCATAGATTTTGGAGACCGAGTCTAGAGACGAGGGCATCACAGAGTAGCATTATATGGAATTGAGGTAAGTAATAGTTTTAACTCTGGCTTTGAAGGTATATACCCGAAGAATTTGATATTGTGTGAATAATTGGAGGTGATACCCATGCTAGGGGATGGACATGTGGATGTATACCTCGAGAGATGGAGACTTGGTCTGTCCTGTGAGGCATCATGGCCATCATCTATGTTTACATAGTTACTTATTGTTGAACTTGTCTATCATCATGTTAGAGATCATGCTTAGGATTTATTCACGCTCACATTATTTGTACACAGTCGTAGAAATTATTGTACATATTTACCTCAGCCTCTATTATTTTCTAATATGATGTGATACTTGAAGTAGGTTGTGTCCCCTTATTTATTGATGATGTTGAGGCTAGTGAGGTAAATGATTGAGTGAGGCCGAGGGAATGGATGTGAGGATATTGATACCATTTTGTGTGTTTTTCGCGTAGCACGTGAGTTGTCCGTGTGGGTCCAGGCATTGATGCCATAGCGCGTGAGTTTTACGCCTAGCACGTGAGTTGACCGTACGGATCCAGGTATTGATATGGTAGCACGTAAGTTGTCTGTGCTTAGCGCTTGGGCTTTGGGAGCACCACCAGAGTCTGTACACACCCCTAGTGAGTGCAGAGTGTTGAGTGTATTGAGTGTTGAGTGTTGAGTGTTGAGTTCTAGTGCTGAGTGATGGAGTGATATTGCTGTAAAGTTGCATTTACTTTTGTTGTTGCTGCATTTATCTGTTAAATTTCTTTGTGGTATTTATTGAGTTATGGAATTTACTTATTTATTCATGTTTATTGAAAATTATGAAAATAAATAATTGGACTATTTTACTTAGCTCGTCACTACTGCACAGTTCCTTAGTTATTTCTGTTACTACTGGATTGGTTGTACTCATACTACATCCTGCACTTTATCTACAGATCCATGTGAGTTAGAGCGCTACGATCATTGAGTTCAGGTCGGCTATTTATGGAGATTGTAAGGTAGCTGCTAGTGTCCGCGGGACACTGTTACTCCTTTTGTCATTTCTTCTTAGGAAAGTTATGTTAGGATTTATGCCCATCACTAGGGGGGGGGGGGGTGAATAGTGCGGCACAGGAATATTGATAAATATTGCGGAATTAAAATTGCAGGAATAAAATTAATTCGGTAATTAAAATAACAAGGAAAGAACGCATCGAATTTATCCTGGTTCACCACAACCTGTGGCTAGTCCAGTCCCCGAGAGACTCTCTCGAGATTCCACTAACTCCGTTAAGCTTACGGGTGCTTAACAAACCGTTATGCTTGCTCGTAGATGTACACTCTACAAGACTTCAACTTGCTCGAGGATACCGCACCTCAAGACTTCAACCTTGCTCGTGGATACCGCACCACAAGACTTCACACACTAAGACTTAGGGTACTTAGCGAACCCGACAATCAATGAGAAGATATGTTCTTCTCAAACACCTTTCTCTTTTACAATAAGAACTCTCTCAAAAGAGTAGATGAAGAGATACAAACATAGCTCTATGAACAACTCAAAGTTGTCTCTCAAATGGCTCAACAAAAGCTCTAAAATGATGCTCAAATAATGTCAATATGTATATCAATTTTGGGAGGTGTTGTGTGTTTAAAATCAGCTCAAAAGACCTCTTTTTATAGGTGAAAAATGGTGTATGTCCGTTGCTTAATTGGCAATCAATTATGCTGATTTTGTACCAAGATAATCGATTATTCAGTATCTGATAATCGATTATTCTCCAACGTTCAGAAAATCAGAAGCTGATTTTCTGCTGAATAATCGATTATCTGATACTGCATAATCAATTATTCTGTGGCAGTGTTCAAACACTGGCAATGGTCTACAGCATAATCGATTATGCATATACTGATAATCGATTATTCTGAGGCAGAATTGAAAACTTACTTCAAAAACCATTTTGGTTAAGATGAAAACTTTAACATCATTTTGTTTGAAGTATTTAAAATATGTTTATGATAAATATGATTTAATAAAATACATTTATGATAAATATGATTTAATAAAATGATTTTATGCATATTTATGATGACCTATGTTGAGCCAAAAGACGAGATAACTTAAGCGTTGCTCTTACATTTGTTCTACCTAACGACCTACACCTTGGGTCTTCGGTCTTGAACATTTGAGCTCGTCTTTGGCTTTTCCATTGCAATCCGTTCATCAATATGCTTCTCGGCATTCAAGCTTGATTGTTTGTCATATAATATCGTTGTTTGACACTTGACTTCATTGTTTGTCATTCATCAAAACCTATACCTGAAAATCATGCTCATACAACCAAAGCGCACATATCATAGATAGAGTGATTTTCTACAATTTCCCCCTTTTTGATAATGACAAACAACAGGAGATATGCGTATCGAATTCCCCCTAACTTCATGCTATATCTCAACATACAATTCATGCAAACAATATTCATGCAAACAATTCAATATAATTCCCCCTTAATTGAATATTCCCCCTCAATTAAGGCATACTAGAATGAAGACATTTTCCCTTATTCGACTTATTCGATGCATATCGCCTAAATTCTTCCCCCTTTTGGCATTAGCAAAAAGGGTATACCAATTGTTTATTGAAAATGACCGCTATTATGATTGGTATGTTTTTACTAACATTTGGTAGTATTTGATGTTGATATAATATTTTATCTAACAATTGGTATCGTCAATAGTTTCAATAAACAATTGGTATACCCTTTTTGCTAATGCCAAAAGGGGGAAGAATTTAGGCGATATGCATCGAATAAGTCGAATAAGGGGAAAATGTCTTCATTCTAGTATGCCTTAATTGAGGGGGAATATTCAATTAAGGGGGAATTATATTGAATTGTTTGCATGAATTGTATGTTGAGATATAGCATGAGGTTAGGGGGAATTCGATACGCATATCTCCCATTGTTTGTCATTCATCAAAACCTATACCTGAAAATCATGCTCATACAACCAAAGCGCACATATCATAGATAGAGTGATTTTCTACAATTTTCCTCTTTTTGATAATGACAAACAACAGGAGATATGCGTATAGAATTCCCCCTAACTTTATGCTATATCTCAACATACAATTCATGCAAACAATATTCATGCAAACAATTCAATATAATTCCCCCTTAATTGAATATTCCCCCTCAATTAAGGCATACTAGAATGAAGACATTTTCCCTTATTCGACTTATTCGATGCATATCGCCTAAATTCTTCCCCCTTTTGGCATTAGCAAAAAGGGTATACCAATTGTTTATTGAAACTATTGACGATACCAATTGTTAGATAAAAAATCATATCAACATCAAATACTACCAAATGTTAGTAAAAACATACCAATCATAATAGCGGTCATTTTTCGCAAATATACCATAGCACCTGAGTTGTCCGTGTAGCACGTGAGTTGACTGTGTGAGTCCAGGTACTGATGCCATAGCACGTGAGTAGTCCGTATAGCATGTGAGTTGACTGTGCGGATCCAGGTATTGATATGGTAGTACGTGAGTTGTCCCTGCTTAGTGTTTGGGCTTTGGGAGTTCCTCCGGAGTCTGTATACACCCCTAGTGAGCGCAAAGTATTAAGTCTATTGAGTGTTAAGTGTTGACTGATGAGTTCCGGTGCTGATTGATGGAGTGACATTGCTTTGAAGTTGCATTTACATTTGCTGTTGGTGTATTTATCTGTTAAATTTCTTTGAGGTATTTACAGAGTTATGGAATTTACATTTTTATTCATGTTTATTGTAATATGAAAATAAAAAATTGTACTGTTTGACTTAGCTCATCACTACTGCTCAGTTTCTTGGTTATTTCGATTACTACTTGAGTTGGTTGTACTCATACTACACCCTGCACTTTATGTGCAAATCCATGTGAGTTAGAGTGCGGCGATCGTCGAGTTCAATCCAGCAATCTGTGGAGATTGCAAGGTAGTTGCTAGTGCCCGCGGAACCTTGTTACTCCTTTTGTCGTTTCTTCTTTGGACAGTTAGACAATTTATATATCTTAGTTCATAGTGTTTGACGTTCATGACTTAGTGACATCCAGATGTTTGGGACTCATTTTTGTATTTTATATTAAATATATAGAGTGTGTTAAGTTTATCAGGAATTAAATTGCTGGAAATATTTTATTAAATTCTTATATTCAAATAAGTAGTAATATTTTTGGTATAGGCTTGCCTTGTAACACGATAGGTGCCATCTCGACCATGGTTAGATTTGGGACTTGATAACACCCAACCTCAAAAACATTCTACGGACTTATTCGTATAATCAAATTACCAAAATAACATCATGAACATCGAATTAAATTTCAAGATCAGTGAAATTTATCAAAACTTCTTCAAACATCATATTTGCATTTAAGGTCTGAATCACGTCAAACGAGTTCCATTTCTAACCAAACTTTACCGACAACACATATATATCATATTGAACCTGTACCGAGCTCCGAAACCATAATAAAGGACCGATACCACAGGTTTCACATCACATTTCACTTTTAAATACCATTATATTTTTTAAAAAATAATTTCTTTCAAAAATTGATTTCTCGGGCTTGGGGCCTCAAAATTCAATTTTGGGCTTACGCCAAAGTCCCATATTTTCCTATAGACCCTTCGGGACCGCCAATCACGAGTCCGGGTCCGTTTACCAAAATTAAATTTATTTTATAATTAAAATTTTATATTTTTCACAGATTTCACATATAAGCTTTTCGGCTACGTGCTCGGACTGCGCACAAAAATCAAGGTGATTTTAAAAGAGGTTTTTAGGGCCTCAAAATGTGGAATTCATTTTAAAAACAAGTGATGACCTTTTGGGTTATCACATTCTCCACCTCTAAAACAATCGTTCGTCCTCGAACGGACAAGAGAAGGAAGTACCTAAATATTGGAAAAGATAGGGATAAAGGCTCCACATATCAGACTCGTACTCCCAGGTTGATGCCTCAGCAAGCTGACCTATCCATTGAACACAAACAGAAGGAAAATTCTTCAATCTCAACAGATGAATCTACCGGTCTAGAATAGCTATTGGCTCTTCCTTATATGACAAGTCCTTGTCCATCTAGAAAGTGTTGAAATCTAACACGTAGGATCGATCACCGTGATACTTCTATAGAATGGACACATGAAACTGGATGCATGGCTGATAAGCTCGGCGGCAAAGCAAGTCAATAAGCCACTTCTCCCACTTGATCAAGTAACTCAAACGGGCCAATGAACCTAGGGCTAAGCTTGCCCTTCTTCCCAAACCTCATGTGATGACCCGACCTGTCGTCTCGTGAGTAACTACCCCGTTCTTCCCATTTTTCTGCTTCCTTATGTTTCATTATCAGTATTGGGTGTGTTAGGATTTAATTAGATTGATTTTATTAGGAAATGAGACACTTAGTCTCTTTTAAGAAGGCTTAAGTTGAAAAAATCAACCGGATATTGACTTATGTGTTAGAGAGCTCGAAATATGAATTTTATGATTTGGAGAGCTTCGTTTGGTGATTTGGGACTTAGAAGTGCGTCCGGAATATTTTTGTGATGACCAGTGTATAATTAAGCTTGAATCGTCAAAGTTAGTATTTTGGCGAACTCCGGTTGCTAGGTAAGATTTTTATCTCAGGCTCGGGATGAAATTCTGAGAGTTGTTGTAGCTTCGTTATGTTATTTTGGACTTCTATGCAAAATTTGAGATCATTCGGACTAGTTTTGAGAAAATTAGAAGTTTCAAAGTTCATAAACTTGAATACGAGGTGAATTTAGTACTTTTGCTTTGTTTTTGGTGATTCGAAGGAATAACTAAGTTTGTTTCATATTATAAAACTTATTAGTATACTTTTTTGGGATCCCATGAGGCTCGGATAAAATTTGGAAGAGTTTTTGGAAGATTTTTTCTGTTTTGAGCATAAACGTAATGATCTAAAGGTTTATTTTTATTTCTGCGGATCGAAATTTAATTGCGACACTTCCAAAATTTTGATAATGAATTATAGGACTAATCTGAAAATATTGGTCTAATTTCATCAAGTCGCGATTGGGGTTTTGACGCGAAACGTGAGTAATTGTTTAATGAGCGAAATGGATATCACTCTAGGCAAATGAGCTCCGAATTGAGTTTTGATTGAAGGTTGTGTTCCTATTATTATTTGTGACTCATAGGAATCGTCTTATTCCAAGTTTGTATAAAGGAGTTAGAGCCTTTTTACTAAAATTAAAGTGCTGGTGCATCAGGTCTGGTGTGGCACTTTTAGCGACCAGATTTAGGTCTTTAGCGACCATATTTTGCTTATTAAAAGTGTTTTATTTCTGCTCGTTTTTACTATTTTCTTGCAAAATAACACGGCTTGGGGAGATTATTGAGCAAGTAATCAAAGGAAAACTTGAAGTAAGTCACTTGTGATTATTTCTACTCCATAATATTGAATTATCATCAAATAATCCGACTAGATTACATATTTTTGAGGTGTAAATTGGTGATTTTGGACCTAGGGATTTGAAAATAAAATTTGAAGATTTGAGGGGTCATTTGAAATTCGATTTTGATAAATTTTATATGTAGGGACTCGTGGCGAGACGAGGAATCCAGTGATGTGACTTTCATAATTTTTTAGAAGTGAGCTCGGGGCTCAGTTTAACCAGCTTTGTGAATATTAGTATTTTTCGAGTAATTTCGAGTGGGTTATATTTCTTTAGCATATAATAATGTATTCATTGTGATTTGACTAGATTCAACATGCGAGGAGGTCTATTCAAAAGGAAAAAAAGCATTGCAAACTAGTCTACGACCGACTTGAGTTGGGTAATAGATGTAGATGATGACATAAGGGTCTGAAACCCCGGTGTATCATATTGTGACGCTGTATTAAGGCGAGACACGTACTCAACTGTGAGTGCGGGGTCATTTGGAGACGGGACTATTGCTTAGTCCGTCCAGCAATGTCTATACTGTGTTATATGCCTAGAAATTGGCTAGTGGGATAGTAAACATCCTACTTGGATTGTTACAAGCATATTTGGGATGTGAGCCAACTATTCGGTTCCCTTGGTGATTATTATTCTGCTTCCATGATATTGAGCGTGTTCCTATGATATCAGTCCTGTGTTAAATATTGTCTAAAAATGAGTAGAAATCTTCTAAGGCTTTAATCACTTAAACTATAATACATGTTAAATGGAATCGGAAATGGTAATTGATTATGCCCGTGAGGTTTGCTTGAATATATATATATATATATATATTTGGATTTGTTGACCGGGCTGCATGCCGCAGTGAATGCTACTATGTGATTGCGCTTGGGCTGTAGGAGCCCCTCCGGAGTCTAAACCCCCACAGTGAGAACGGGTACCCAATTGATCGGGCTGTACGCCGCATCGGTCATGTGCATTGCATTGCATTCATACATTATTTTAGTCTCTATTATTAGCTAATATGTTGTGATACTTGATATGGACTGTGTCCCATTATTTGATGATGATGGTGAGGCTAGTAAGGTACATGATTGAGTGAGGCCGAGGGCCTGGATGTGAGGATATTGATACTATAGCACCTGAGTTGTCCGTGTAGCACCTGAGTTGACCGTGTGAGTCCAGGTACTGATGCCATAGCACGTGAGTTTTCCGCATAGCATGTGAGTTGACCGTGCGGATCCACGTATTGATATGGTAGTACGTGAGTTGTCCGTGCTTAGCCCTTGGGCTTTGGGGCCCCTCCGGAGTCTGTATACACCCCTAGTGAGCGCAGAGTATTAAGTCTATTTAGTGTTGAGTGTTGACTGATGAGTGCCGGTGCTGAGTGATGGAGTGACATTGCTGTGAAGTTGCATTTACTTTTGCTTTTGGTGTATTTATCTGTTAAATTTCTTTGTGTTATTTACAGAGTTATGGAATTTACATTTTTATTCATGTTCGTAGTAATATGAAAATAAAAAATTGGACTGTTTTACTTTGCTCGTCACTACTACTCAGTTTCTTGATTATTTCTATTACTATTGAGTTGGTTGTACTCATACTACACCATGCACTTTTTGTGCAAATCCATGTGAGTTAGAGCGCGGTGATCGTCGAGTTCAGTCCAGCAATCTGTGGAGATTGCAAGGTAGTTGCTAGTGACCGCGGAACCTTGTTACTTCTTTTGTCGTTTCTTCTTTGGATAGTTAGACAATTTATATATCTTAGTTCATAGTGTTTGACGTTCATGATTTAGTGACATCTAGATGTTTGGGACTCATTTTCGTATTTTATATTAATTATATTTAGAGTGTGTTAAGTTTATCAGGAATTAAATTACTGGAAATATTTTATCAAATTCTTATATTCAAATAAGTAGTAATATTTTTGGAATAGGCTTGCCTTGTAACACGATAGGTGCCATCTCGACCATGGTTAGATTTGGGTCTTGATAACACCCAACATCAAAAACATTCTACGGACTTATTCGTATAACCAAATTACCAAAATAACATCATGAACATCGAATTAAATTTCAAGATCAATGAAATTTCTCAGAGCATCTTCAAACATCATATTTGCATTTAAGGTCTGAATCACGTCAAACGAATTCCATTTCTTACCAAACTTTACCGACAACACATATATATCATATTGAACCTGTACCGAGCTCCGAAACCGAAATACAGGACCGGTACCACAGGTTTCACATCACATTTCACTTTTAAATACCATTATATTTTTCAAAAAATAATTTCTTTCAAAAATTGATTTCTCGGGCTTGGGGCCTCGGAATTCGATTTTGGGCTTACGCCAAAGTCCTGAGTTAAATATTGTCTAAAAATGAGTAGAAATCTTCTAAGGCTTTAATCACTTGAACTATAATACATGTTAAATGGAATCGAAAATGGTAATTGATTGTGGCCATGAGGATTGCTTGCATATATATATTTGGATAATTGTGGACCGGGCCGCATGCCGTAGTGAATGCTACTATGTCATTGTGCTTGGGCTGTAGGAGCCCCTCCGGAGTATAAACCCCCACAGTGAGCGCGGGTACCCAATTGATCGGCTGTACGCCGCATCGGTCATGTGCATTGCATTGCATTGCATTCATACATTGATATATGTCTGTTATTGACTTATTTTTGTTTCATCATTAAATATGTTAAAAGGATAGTTTCAGCTTTACTTTGTGGTATTTTAGGATTTCTTACATTCAAGTCATTATATGTGTTTATTACCGCTGAGTTAGAAGTACTAACTTTATTCCCTGCACCTTGTGTGCAGATTCAGGTGTTCCGGAGACTTAGCTAAGTAGTCGCCGTCTTCCAGAGTTTTATCAGAGTTGTAGAGGTAGCTGCCTGACGTTCGCAGGACCCTACATCTCCCCTTTTATTCAGTTTTATTCTCGCTTTTTAAACTTACATATTTTCGAACAATGTTACTCAGTCGTTTAGAGGCTCTAGACTCCTGACCCCACATTTTGTTGGGAGTGTTTTGTAGGATATTTTGGTCTGTTCTATAGTGTTTTCTATTTTATTAAAAACGTCGACTTGATATTATTAAAAGTGTTAATTTCCCTTAAATTTTCGGAAATGAGTTATCAGGTTTTGTTCTTGAGAGGTAATTGGTCAGGCTTGCCTAGCTATATGGTTGGATGTCATCACGATCGGGTTGGGCCCTGACAAGTTGGTATGAGAGCTTAGGTTACTAGGCCTCATGAATCATGAGCCGGTGAGTAGAGTCTGGGATATCGGTACATAGACGTCCGTATCTATCCTCGGGAGGCTACAGAACCTTTAGGAAATACTTTGCTTTCTTGAAATCTTATCGTGGATCCTTGATTCAGCTTGAAAGAGTAACTCTTGAAACTCATTCCACGTGTTTCATGCGCGCGTGAGTGCTCGGTAGTAGATGTGTCTTGATGACTTCTGTTTCCCCGATCAAGGGTTGAGATGTGATTTCTATGAGTTGATGTTGAGCCAGTCTGGAGGACTTGGGGATGAATCTCCGACAAAGGAGTAAGCACCGAGGTGGGGATTTTACTAGGTGGTATTATGAACTTATATGTTTGGTATTGTCCCTAATTATAGGAATGGCGGCTAGATTGCTACATGATGAGTATGTTGGTGCTGTGTGGTATGTCTATATGACTTGGAGGTGTCGAGGAAGGTCTACTAGATGATAGATGCAGTACTGAGTGAATAATTTCTATTGTGATAGGAGATGTAGCCCCAAGTTATTGGAGCGTGAAGAATATTTTTATGTCCTCGATTTGTAGGGAAGTAAATTTCATGTTATGATATGAGTTCAGATCCAGGAAGATTAAATGATCGTGTAACATATATGATGGTGGAAGGCAGGCTGAAATACTGAATTGAGGCGAAGCTGGTGGGATATCTCATGCGGAGTGTCCTTAAGTGGTTTGATCCATATGTGTATGCTAGAAGATCTCATGTTCAATTGAAAGGTATTCTCTGTGTGTTATGATTCCAATAGGTGCAATGCATGTCCATGTATCAATTTTGATAATAGAATACATGTAGCATTGAGATTAATGTACTCATACTACACCCTGCACTTTATGTGCAAATCCATGTGAGTTAGAGTGCGGCGATCGTCGAGTTCAATCCAGCAATCTGTGGAGATTGCAAGGTAGTTGCTAGTGCCCGCGGAACCTTGTTACTCCTTTTGTCGTTTCTTCTTTGGACAGTTAGACAATTTATATATCTTAGTTCATAGTGTTTGACGTTCATGACTTAGTGACATCCAGATGTTTGGGACTCATTTTTGTATTTTATATTAAATATATAGAGTGTGTTAAGTTTATCAGGAATTAAATTGCTGGAAATATTTTATTAAATTCTTATATTCAAATAAGTAGTAATATTTTTGGTATAGGCTTGCCTTGTAACACGATAGGTGCCATCTCGACCATGGTTAGATTTGGGTCTTGATAACACCCAACATCAAAAACATTCTACGGACTTATTCGTATAACCAAATTACCAAAATAACATCATGAACATCGAATTAAATTTCAAGATCAATGAAATTTCTCAAAGCATCTTCAAACATCATATTTGCATTTAAGGTCTGAATCACGTCAAACGAATTCCATTTCTTACCAAACTTTACCGACAACACATATATATCATATTGAACCTGTAC
Organism: Nicotiana benthamiana; assembly: GCA_034376525.1. Classification (NCBI taxonomy): domain Eukaryota; kingdom Viridiplantae; phylum Streptophyta; class Magnoliopsida; order Solanales; family Solanaceae; genus Nicotiana; species Nicotiana benthamiana. Next base: position 39,841,683 of record CM067339.1, on the reverse strand, counting down.
CGAGCTCCGAAACCGAAATACAGGACCGGTACCACAGGTTTCACATCACATTTCACTTTTAAATACCATTATATTTTTCAAAAAATAATTTCTTTCAAAAATTGATTTCTCGGGCTTGGGGCCTCGGAATTCGATTTTGGGCTTACGCCAAAGTCCTGAGTTAAATATTGTCTAAAAATGAGTAGAAATCTTCTAAGGCTTTAATCACTTGAACTATAATACATGTTAAATGGAATCGAAAATGGTAATTGATTGTGGCCATGAGGATTGCTTGCATATATATATTTGGATAATTGTGGACCGGGCCGCATGCCGTAGTGAATGCTACTATGTCATTGTGCTTGGGCTGTAGGAGCCCCTCCGGAGTATAAACCCCCACAGTGAGCGCGGGTACCCAATTGATCGGCTGTACGCCGCATCGGTCATGTGCATTGCATTGCATTGCATTCATACATTGATATATGTCTGTTATTGACTTATTTTTGTTTCATCATTAAATATGTTAAAAGGATAGTTTCAGCTTTACTTTGTGGTATTTTAGGATTTCTTACATTCAAGTCATTATATGTGTTTATTACCGCTGAGTTAGAAGTACTAACTTTATTCCCTGCACCTTGTGTGCAGATTCAGGTGTTCCGGAGACTTAGCTAAGTAGTCGCCGTCTTCCAGAGTTTTATCAGAGTTGTAGAGGTAGCTGCCTGACGTTCGCAGGACCCTACATCTCCCCTTTTATTCAGTTTTATTCTCGCTTTTTAAACTTACATATTTTCGAACAATGTTACTCAGTCGTTTAGAGGCTCTAGACTCCTGACCCCACATTTTGTTGGGAGTGTTTTGTAGGATATTTTGGTCTGTTCTATAGTGTTTTCTATTTTATTAAAAACGTCGACTTGATATTATTAAAAGTGTTAATTTCCCTTAAATTTTCGGAAATGAGTTATCAGGTTTTGTTCTTGAGAGGTAATTGGTCAGGCTTGCCTAGCTATATGGTTGGATGTCATCACGATCGGGTTGGGCCCTGACAAGTTGGTATGAGAGCTTAGGTTACTAGGCCTCATGAATCATGAGCCGGTGAGTAGAGTCTGGGATATCGGTACATAGACGTCCGTATCTATCCTCGGGAGGCTACAGAACCTTTAGGAAATACTTTGCTTTCTTGAAATCTTATCGTGGATCCTTGATTCAGCTTGAAAGAGTAACTCTTGAAACTCATTCCACGTGTTTCATGCGCGCGTGAGTGCTCGGTAGTAGATGTGTCTTGATGACTTCTGTTTCCCCGATCAAGGGTTGAGATGTGATTTCTATGAGTTGATGTTGAGCCAGTCTGGAGGACTTGGGGATGAATCTCCGACAAAGGAGTAAGCACCGAGGTGGGGATTTTACTAGGTGGTATTATGAACTTATATGTTTGGTATTGTCCCTAATTATAGGAATGGCGGCTAGATTGCTACATGATGAGTATGTTGGTGCTGTGTGGTATGTCTATATGACTTGGAGGTGTCGAGGAAGGTCTACTAGATGATAGATGCAGTACTGAGTGAATAATTTCTATTGTGATAGGAGATGTAGCCCCAAGTTATTGGAGCGTGAAGAATATTTTTATGTCCTCGATTTGTAGGGAAGTAAATTTCATGTTATGATATGAGTTCAGATCCAGGAAGATTAAATGATCGTGTAACATATATGATGGTGGAAGGCAGGCTGAAATACTGAATTGAGGCGAAGCTGGTGGGATATCTCATGCGGAGTGTCCTTAAGTGGTTTGATCCATATGTGTATGCTAGAAGATCTCATGTTCAATTGAAAGGTATTCTCTGTGTGTTATGATTCCAATAGGTGCAATGCATGTCCATGTATCAATTTTGATAATAGAATACATGTAGCATTGAGATTAATGTTGTTGATATACATTGTAATGCTTTGTCAAGTTGTGGACGTGTTGTTAGGATAGTTTTGGTGATTCTCTGGCAGGTGGATAGGCTCAATTCCAAAGGAAACTCCGCCAAAATTTTTTAAAAATTTAGGACTTAGTAAAAAAATTTCGCCTATGGAGTGGGCTTAATTGTTGTGTGAATGAATGCAAGAATTACAGAAGAGTTAAATATTTCTGATGATTCGTGTTTCCACAAGCTTATGAAAGAGTGACTTTAATCTCACCATGATATTACGACATCAATAGAGTATATGTGTTGTGATATATATGGCCTCGAGCTAAGTTGGGGAGGTCGCTGATATTTAGCTTATTGTATGGTTATGTACTATGTTAGTTCCGATTTGATGCATGCGGGTGAATCAGTTCTGGTTGTAGAAATTGAGTTGAGGGTAGCACGAGTGAAGAAAAAATTTGAAAAAGTTTATATGGTGCTTCGTAGATGTGAGAAAAATAATAGGATGTCTTGAGTTGTTGATAAAGAATGCTTAGTGTAAAGAGAAAGATGTTGTTTAGTTGTATCGGAAGAAGATCATGTCCTGCGGTGTCAGAGTGCTAATAAGGCACGAGTGGTTTAATTCGTTAAGTCGAGTAATTTGCAGTGTGTATAAGAGTGGATGACTCTTGAGAATTCTTTTGATGTGTTCAAGATTCTATATGTAGCACTCAAGTGTTTAAAGGTTGAGTAGTTGACCAAGTCAGTGATTTTGTTAGAACAAGTCAAGACTTGTGGTATTTTTGCGTTAATTACGGGATTTTATGTATCGGTATCTAGGAAGTAAAGGTAGAGGACTTAGATTCACAGGAAGTTCTTCAAAGTAGGGTATTTTAGAAGTTGGTATTTTTGGGAACATTTGAGAGAGTATATAGTGGCATATTGGTCTTAGACAGTGCGGTCTTACGTTCGAGTCTCGTGTGGTAAGCTTGGACTGAGGCATTGTGGTGCTACATCAAGAGAGTATATCAAGTTGGAAATGAATCAGAAGGAAATCTAGACAAATGAAGTAGCTTGTTAGTGGACCGAACTAGTATGGTAAAGATATTATCAATTCCATGATTATGTTCGAGGTAATGATCCCTTACGGGTATTGGGCGACAGAGCTTTTGAGTTCGGACAGCTTGCTTAGACTGGTGTGGATAGAAGGATTTAGTCCTGGCAGTTTAGCTTGTGGTTAGGAATAAAGAGATGGAGTTCTCAAGTTATCCTAGTATGGTATGGTATGTGCGGTCTGTTGTGGAGGATTGGGAGTTGTGTGTGTAAGGTACGGTTCAGTCCGAATGGAAAGTCATTAAATTTTTCAGCAGCAGGGGCACCTGCAGGTGATCTAAGAACCAACCCTCAGATGATTAAGGAAAATGGTATTACTATTCTAGTGATTTGACGGGAGTATACGTTCAGTAAGAGGGTAAGGTGATGTAAACCGATAACACTTAAGTAGGATTTCATCAGTTTCTTGTTGGACCGAGTGTTGACATTTGAGTATGTTGATGGCATAGGGATACTTTAGAATATCTATTCTGGAATGAATGGGTACTTGATATGTAATATGTATTCACATGTCGTAATGTGGGATCAGGTATAGTGATTTGTGTGTTATATGGAGTTGGAGACTAGGAGTTCTTCGATGCAGTCTATGTCGCGGTTCTGGATCGTGATTATTTGGCACCGTTTAGTGGAAATTAGGATTTGGAGGCTAGAGTGGATCTTTATTTGTTTATACAATAGATTTTGGATGTGATATTGGGTGTAGACTAGTTGCCTAAGTGTTGGGTAAATCTAGACTATTGTGTTATTGGTTATGCCAGAAGATGCCACGGGTTGTGTGGTGAGGTGCATCAAGTGATGTTATAGCAAGAGTGGGTTGCATTCCAAAGACCAGCAAACAGCTAAGAAGGATTTCTTGTCTTTTTTGGGCCTTCGTGGAAAATGTCAGTGCAGAGGTTTTTAACATTGATTCAATTCCCACATTGAGGGACCTTTTCGGACGCGTTCCTCATGGTCGGGCATGTCGCCGGGCTAGATTATGGACTTCAATGTTTATTTGGTGTTTGGCACCGTATCGTACGGCTTTGGCATGAGCTATACTAGTTGAAGAGGCGGCTTCAGGCTTCTGGGTAATGAGTTTGCGGTAAGCTGATTGAATACGTGTTTAGCTTGAGTTGTCTTGGTTAGTCCTGAATTGTATTAATAAAGGATGGGTTGATTCGATCGTTTTTGGAGCTACTAGTGGTCTGGGAAGATCTATGAGTTGCTTTTTTTGTGCTACTAGGCGTTATGATTTTTAGGTAGTGGCACGTATATTGCGGTGCTATCAAGATTCATAGTGGAAGCTGAGTTTTCTAGCTTACAACGCTGCAAGTAGATATGATAATGCATTGAGTGTGCTTATGACCGATACTCGGTATTCTGTGACTATGGGAAAATTTGGCTCGATGAGCATCTCTCTATGTGAGATATTTGTGTGGATTGGGTGGCACGCCGCCACGGGCACGTTATCTGGATCCGGTTGCACGCTGCAACAGCGTGATGTTGAGAATATTTTTCCATATGTTTCTTCGTGTGCCTTTCTTCTTGGTGTGAGAAAAGTCCGTATTGGGAGTTGCTCAGCGAATACCGCATCAGTTGTTTTCTTTCAAGACTGAATGGTTTGTAGTACTTGCTTCACAAAAGGTGTGATGGATTGCTTGGTTTCATAAATCAATCTATGTGTAGCTGTCTAATTTGGGCATGGTGACTTGAGGTGCTTCATGGTAACGGTGTTTCGATAGGATCGCGCATTGTGGCGAGTCCACGTGGAGTTATGACCTTCGATGATGATTCAGGTACTATATTTCTATGATATGAGACGGGGTCTCAGCTTAGTTTTGTAATGGTATTGAGCAGCTTGGGATACAGCTCTTTCGTTTGAGTCATTTTCATAATTTGAGTATGTTAAGATCGTCTCTTATTGGTGCAGGTATTATGCAAGTTGTGCCTCAGGCCGGTGCACAGGTGTCATGTTACTAGAGTGGTGTGCTAGACCCAAAGTGATCGTTGGGTGTCATCAATGAACACGGACAGATTTGGCTTCAACTTGTTGGAAGGTTAATATCGAGGTTAGGCTCGGGAATTTGTTGTGGTAGTAGTAAAAGAGGAAATACATCATAAATGGTTGATCTGAAAAATGGTTATGTTTTATCGAGTGTTTATTTGTAATTGTCATTATATGAAAGTGTTGGAATAAGACTTTAGCTAACAAGAGGTTTCTACCGGTATTTGGGTACTGTGGGCAACTGCTTTCAATAGAGGCTATCGTTCCGAATGTTGGATTGTTGGTTAATACAGCTAGTTCATGTTAATTCTGGGTAGCATTTCAGAAAGTACAATGTGGGTCTACGATTTAACGTCTAAATGGCTGCAAAATTTCAGCTGTATTGTATTATCAGACGTATATGAGATAGGGTGACGTGAGTTCTTCCCTGAACTTATACATGGTGTGGTTATCCAACAATTGTTGGGCTATTGGAACAAGTCTGGGCACGTTCGAGGACGAACACTTGTTTAAGTTGGGGAGAATGTGACGACCCGACCCGTAGTCTCGTGAGTAACTACCCTGTTCATCCCATTTTCTGCTTCCTTATGTTTCATTATCAGTATTGGGTGCGTTAGGATTTAATTGGAGTGATTTTATTAGGAAATGAGACACTTAGTCTCTTTTAAGAAGGCTTAAGATGAAAAAGTCAACCGGATATTGACTTATGTGTTAGAGAGCTCGAAATGTGAATTTTATGATTCGGATAACTTCGTTAGGTGATTTGGGACTTAGGAGTGTGTCTGAAATATTTTTGTGATGACCGATGTAGAATTAAGATTGAATCGGCAAAGTTAGTATTTTGGCAAATTCCGGTTGATACGTAAGATTTTGATCCAAGGCTCGGAATGAAATTCCGAGAGTTGATGTAGTTTTGTTTTGTCATTTTGGACATGAATGCAAAATTAGAGATCATTCGGACTAGCTTTGACGTGTTTCGGCATCAGATGTGAAAATTAGAAGTTTCAAAATTCATAAGCTTGAATCCGAGGTGAATTTAGTACTTTTGCGATGTGTTTTTGGGATTCGAAGGAACAACTAAGTTTGTGTCATTTATGGGACTTTTTAGTATACTTTGTTGGGATCCCATGAGGCTCGGATAAATTTTGGAAGAGTTTTTAAAAGAGTTTTGCTGTTTTGATCGTAAACGTAATGATCTAAAGGTTCATTTTTAGTTCTGCATATCAAAATTTGATTCCAAGATTTTCGAAATTTTGATAATGAATTATAGCACTAGTTTGAAAATATTTGTCTAATTTCATCAAGTGGCGATTAGGTTTTTGAGGCGAAACATGAGTAATTGACGCGAAATGGATATCACACTGAGAAATGAGCTTCGAATTGAGTTTCGATTGAAGGGTTGTGTTTCCATTATTATTTGTGACTCATAGGAACAAGAATCGTCTAATTCCAATTTTTATGAAGGAGTTAGAGCCTTTTTAGTGAAATTAAATAGTGCTGGTGCATCAGGTCTGGTGTGGCACTTTTAGCGATTAGATTAGCACCTTTAACGACCAGATTTGGGTCTTTAGAGACCAGATTTTGCTTATTAAAAGCTCCTGCATTTCTGCTCATTTTTTTTTACCTATTTTCTTGCGGAATAACACGGCTTGGGGCAAGTTTTGAGCAAGAAATCATGGGAAATCCTAAGGTAAGTCACTTGTGATTATTTCTACTTCATAATATTGAATTATCATCGAATAATCCGACAAAATTACATGATTTTGACGTGTAAATTGGGTATTTTGGACTTAGGTATTTGAAAATAAGATTTGAAGATTTGAGGGGTCATTTGAACTTCGATTTGTAAATTTTCTATGTATGGAGTCATGGCGAGACGAGGAATCCGGTGATGTGACTTTCATAATTTTTTAAGAAGTGGGCCCATGGCTCGGGTTTTACCAACTTCGTGATTTTTAGTATTTTTCGAGTAATTTCAAGTGGGTTATGTTTCTTTTTCATATAATAATGTATTCGTTGTGATTTTTACTAGATTCAAATCGCGAGGAGGTCGATTCAAAAGGATAGCATTTCGAACTAGTCTACGGCCGGCTCAAGGTGGGTAATAGATGTAGATGATGAACTGAGGGTTTGAAACCCCGGTGTCTCACATTGTGACGATGTATTGAGGGGAGACACGTACTGTAGTGTGAGTGCGGGGTCGTTTTGGAACAGGACTATGGCTTAGTCCGTCCAAGCAATGTCTATGCTGTGTTATATGCCTAGAAATTTGCTAGTAAACATCCTACTTGGATTGCTATGAGCATATTTGGTCTGCGAGCCAACTATTTGTACCCCTTGGGGATTATTATTACTCTTTCCATGATATTAAACATGTTCCTATGATATCAGTCCTGAGATAAATATTGTCTAAAAATGAGTAGAAATCTTCTTAGGCATAAATATCTTAAACTATAATATCTATTAAATTAAATCGAAAATGGTAATTGATTATGCCTGTGAGGCTTGCTTGAATATATATATTTGTACTGATTGTGGACCGGGATGTACGCCGCAGCGAATGCTGCTATTTCATTGCGCTTTGGCTGTAGGAGCCTCTCCAGTTTCTGAACCCCCACAGTAAGCGCGGGTACCCAATGGATCGGACTGTATGTCGCTGCGGTCATGTGCATTGCATTGCATTCATACATTGATATCTGTCTGTCATTGGTTTATTGTTGTTTTATCGTTAAATGAGCCAAGAGGATAGTGTCAGCTTTACGTTGTGGTATTTCGGCATTCTTACTTTCAAGTCATTATAAATGTCTATTACCATTGAGTTGGAAGTACTCACTTTACTTCCTGCACCTTGTGTGCAGATTCAGGTGTTCTGGAGACTTAACTGAGCAGACGCTGTCTTCTAGAAGTTTTATCAGAGTTGTCGAGGTAGCTGTCTGACGTTCGCAAGACCCGACATCTCCCCTCTTATTCAGTTTTATTTTTGCTTTCTAAACTTATATATTTTCGAACAATGTTACTCAGTCATTTAGAGGCTCTAGACTCGTGACACCAGATTATGTTGGGAGTGTTATATAGGATGTTTCGGTCTGTTCCGTATTTTTTTATTAAAAACATTGAATTTATATTATTAAAACTATTATTTTCCCTTATATTGTTGGAAATGAGTTATCAAGTTGGGCTGTTGAGAGGCAATTGGTCAGGCTTGCCTAGCTGTATGGTTGAGCGCCATCACGGCCGGGTTGGGGTCGTGACACCTCATCACGCCCGTTAAGGGCGAAGCTCAAACCAATACCCGCTCACCGACCATGAAAGCCAAATCATGAACCTTGCGGTCAGCATATGTCTTTTGCTTGGACTGAGCTGTACGAAGCCTATCCTGAATGATCCTGACCTTGTCCAAGGCATCCTGAACCAAGTCCATACTCAACAACCGAGCCTCACGGTCCGTGGTCCATTTTGTGCAGCCGCACTGGTAGGTAAGATTGGGTCCCACTGGTTCTCTATAAATAGTTCTCAGGGGTCACCATTTACCCTTTTCAAAAAACTGACTCTTAGAGACTAGAAAATATCTGTTCATCATCCCACGAGCCTCCGAAGTCAATGTCACAAGCTTAGAGCATATCCTCAAATATCTTAATGGTCCGCTCAGACTGCCCATCCGTCTGAGGATGAACCGTTGTGCTCAAATCAACCTCGTGTGCCCAACTCTCGTTGAACTTCTCTCCAGAAATTTGAGATAAACTGCATACGTCAGTCCGAGATGATAGGAACGGCATACCATGAAGGCGAACAATCTCCCAGATATATATCTCAGCTAACTTCTCAAAACAATATGAGACTGCCACAAGAATAAAATGTGCTGACTTGGTTAGCCAATCAACAATAACCCACACTGCATCAAACTTCCTCTAATTACGTGGGAGTCCAACAACAAAGTCCATAGTGATACGCTCCCACTTCCACTCAGGAATCTCAATCCGCTGAAATGAACACCGGGGCTCTGATGCTCGTACTTAACATGCTGACAATTCAAACACCGAGCCACATATGAAACGATATCTTTCTTCATTCTTCTCCGCAATAATGCAGCCACAAATCGTGATACTTCTTTACGGCGCCCTGATGAATAGAGCTTCGGGAGACATGGGCCTCCTATAAAATCAACTATCAAAACCCGTCCACATTAGGCACACAAAATCGACCCTGCAATCTAAAATTTCCATCATCACCCAAGGTAACTTGCTTGGCACCTCAAGGCTTCACCATGTCTCAAAAGACATACAAATGAAGATCATCACACTATCGATCTAGGATATGCTCCAATAATGAAGAACAAGCAACTGTGCAAGCTAACACATGGCTGGCTCAGAAACATCCAACCTCACAAACAGACTGACCAAAGCCTGAACATCCAAAGCAAACGCTCTCTCATCAGCCCGAATATAAGCAAGACTACCCATGCTGGCTGACTTCCTACTCAAAGCGTTGGCCACCATATTGGCCTTTCCTGAATGATATAAGATGGTGATATCATAATCTTTCAACAACTCCAGCCACCTCTTCTTCCTCAAATTCAACTCTTTTTGCTTGAACAAATACTGAAAACTCTTGTGATCCTTGGACACCTCATATGCCACGCCATACAGATAATGCCTCTAAATCTTTAATGCATGAACAATTGTTGCCAACTCCAAATCATGAGCCGGATAGTTCTTCTCATGAATCGTCAACTGTCGTGATGCATAAGCAATGACATTGCCATCCTGCATCAACACTGCACCAAGTCCTATATGAGATGCATCACAATAAATTGTATAAGTGATAACTAGGGCTTTTGACGCATTTTATGCTCCTTCTTGAGTACGCTTTGATTATAAATTCATATAAAATAATCCCAAGAGACTCATAAGTTGCGCTCGCTTGCAGGTTTGATCAACAAAGTGACAAGATGTCAAAGATCAGCACAAAAGGAGTGAAATTTGCATAAGTACCAAAGATAAAAAAAACTCAGGAAAAATAGGCCAAGTGCAACTACACTGCACTTTGTGCATTCTACCCTAGAGAGGTTCAAAGACTCAACATTTCGGGCATCGAAGCAATGTGGCCGCACTACATTTTATGCAATCCATGGTGGACCTATGTGGCCGCACTTCCAGAAGAATTCTAGGGGAGTAAGCAGATGAATGTGTCCGAGGATGCTCATATGTTGAGACTTTTCCCATTCTCACTTTTGGGGAAGGCATTAGATTAGCTCGAGAGGCTCCCCACTCATTCAATCGCAACATGGGATGAGTTGGCGGACGAGTTTATTGCTAAATTCTTCTCACCCGGGCATATGGCAGAACTTCAAATGAGATACTGTCCTTCAAGCAAGAGCCAATAGATCCTTTGTATGAAATTTGGGAGAGATATAGGATGATGGTGAAGGAATGCCCCAATAATGACATGACCGAGGGTATAATTCAACAAACCTTCTATCAAAGCATAAATACTACCAATCAATACATAGTGAACAATTTGGTCAAAGGAAATTTTATGAAACGGTCATATAAAAGGCATGTGATATACTTGATGAAATGGCAGACACTTGTTCAGCATGGAAATATAGGGAAAATGTGCCTCAACGTGACTCTACAGTTATTCATTTACACAAGGAATCGCATGATCATGGTCAAGCTATCGCTTAGTTTACTACTACTATGAACCAATTGGCAAAGGTGCAGTTGCAACAAGTTCAAAATCCTCTCCAAGTCAATGCCATGGAAGGTGTGAATATGCTTGTCAATAAGAGAAGGCAAAGAGGGAAACAATCTCAAGGGAATTCTGAACAATATGATAATGATTGTGGTGGCTTTTAAAATGATTGTTATGATGATCAAAGTGAGGAGGTACAATATGTCAACAACTATCAATCAATGGAGGCAACTCTTAAAACCAACAATGGCGACCCCAAGGCAAGTAGGGCCATTAACAACAATATGGTGTCAATTCAAACAACAACAACCAAGGAAGTAATTGGGGGAACAAAAATAAGGGCAATCAAGGGAATTGGAATGGTAACAACAATTGAGGTAATAATAAAAATCAAGGTGGATGGAATAATGAGAATCAAGGCAATCTGGGACAAGGCTTTCAAAGGCCCCCATGTACCAACAACCGAATAATCCGCCTCCATTTCAATCTCAAGGGTCTAGTTCTTCGGTCAATAATATGGGAAGAATCGAAATAATGTTCGAACAAATGATGAAGAAGAACCAAGATTTCAATGCTCAATTAGCTTCCAACAATACCTCTATTCGAAACTTGGAGGTGCAATTAGGCCAAATCTCTCAATCGTTGAATACTCACCCTAAGGGTTCTCTACCAAGTGATATGGTAGTGAACCCAAAAGGTGGGAACAATCATGTGATGGAGGTTACAACAAGAAGAGGGAGAGGTAATGATGTGAATGCCTCAAAAGAAAAGCCAGATGCAGATGATGATTTTGGGTTTCAAGAAGATGTGGGTCCTTTGATAGTTGAAGATGTGTTTGAGAACAATGTGAACAATGTAGTGAGGACAGATATTGATGAGGCCGAGGTGGAAATTCAAGATGTCGTGAACCCGTCTAGGAAATATGTGATTGACATGCCCGAAACAGTATTGACCAAAGTCAAGGAACCTTTTCCTAGGCCTCCTCCACCTTATCCTTCAAAGGATAAGGTTAGAAATGCAAAGAAATCATAATCAGTTCAAGAAGATCATTGACATGATGAAAATCGTTTTAATCAACGTGCATTTAGTGGAGGAACTTGAGCAAATACTAAGATATGCCAAATTTATGAAGAATTTGGTCATGAAGAAATGGCCGATGGATTGTGATACAATAAAGATGACTCACCAAGTCAGTTCTATCGTAAATTCAATGGCCGCAAAACTTGAAAAAACCCAGAGCTTTTCCTATCCCTTATACTATTGTAAGTGCGGATTTTTCCAAGGCCCTTTGTGATTTTGGGGCTGGCATAAATTTGATGCCTTATTCGGTCTTCAAGACTTTGGGAATTGGGCAACCTAGGCCGACCTCAATGAGACTTCAAATGGTGGATCTATCGATGAATCGACCTTTCGGCATAATCAATGATGTGCTTGTCGGGGTGGACAAGTTCATATTGCCGTCCAATTTTGTCATTTTGGATTGTAAATTTGACTATGAAGTCCCTATTATTCTACGAATTCCTTTCCTTGCAACGGGGAAGGTAAGGTGAGCTCACTTTCCGAGTGGGCAATGAAAAGGTCATCTTGCATGTTAGCAAATCTATGAAGCAACTCAATAGCATCGAGGAGTGCTCATTTGTAGACCTTGTCACAACTTTGATTGTGGATGATACAAGTTCATTAATCAACATTGAGGATCCCCTTAAGGACATGCTATTAAACCTTTATGTCAATAATGATGCAAACCGAGTGAAATGCATCAATGTTTTACATGGAATGGACTCTTATTCTTATAAGCCTAGGAAATTGTCTTTGGATCTTGAAAACAAGAAAACTCAACCAACAAAACCATCAATTGAGAAGCCACCGGTGTTGGAGTTGAAACAACTTCCTCCACACCTCAGGTATGAGTTCTTAGGCTCAAAATCTATTTTACCAGCTATTCTTTCTTCTTGCCTTGCTAACATGCAGGTTGAAGCCACTTTGGCGGTGCTTCAAAGGCACAAAAGGGCAATTGGATGGACTTTGGGTGATATTCCGGGAATAAGACATCCATTCTATATGCAAAAAATTATCTTGGAGGATGATGCAAAACCTTCCTTGGAGCACCAAATAAGATTGAATGAGGCAATGCAAGAAGTGTTGAAAAATGAGGTGATCAAGTGGTTGGATGTCGGGGTTGTGTACCCCATGTCCGATAGCTCATGGACTTCTCCGGTGCAATGTGTACCGAAGAAGGGTGGTATGACCGTGGTGAAAAACTCCCAGAATAAATTGATTCCTACTAAAACAGTCACAGGTTTAAGGGTTTGCATGGACTATCGGAAGCTAAACAAGGGGACCCAAATGCTAGATCGTCTTGCGGGCATGCTTTTTATTGCTTTTTGGATGGGTACTTGAGATATAACTAAATCATAATCACTTAGGAAGACCAAGAGAATAACACATTTACATGTCTTTATGGCACGTTCGTTTTCTCTCGGATGTTGTTCCAATTGTGTAATGCTCCAGAGCCTTTCCAACTATGCATGATGGCTATTTCCACCGACTTGGTGGAAGATAACTTGGAGGTTTTCATGGATAATTTCAGTATGGATGGTAATTTCTTTGAAAAATGTTTGGGTAATTTGGATAGAGTGTTGGCCTGGTGTGAAGACACAAATCTCATACTTAATTGGGCAAAATGCCATTTTATAGTTGAATAGGGTATAGTGTTGGGCTACAAAATTTCAAAGCACGGGATTGAAGTTGACAAAGCCAAGATAGATATGATTTTAACGCTTCCTCTCCCCACTTCTGTCTAAGGGGTGAGGAGTTTTCTTAGGTACAAAGGGTTTTACCAGAGATGTTTAAATGATTTTTCTAAGGTGGTAAACCCCCTGTGCAAGTGACCAGAGAAGGATGCCCAATTTCTATTCGATGAGGGATATATGCCAGTATTTGAGTTTTTCAAGCACAAGTTACCACACCAAATTGGATCTTGCCTTTCGAACTCATGTGTGATGCGAGTGACGGTGTGATTGGGGCTGTTTAGGGTTAAAGGGTTAACAAAATGTTTACTATGCAAGCAAGACCATGAATGAGGCTCAAAGAAATTACACGATTATCGAGAAAGAGTTGTTGGCCATAGTGTTTGCAATGGAAAATTACCGACCGTACCTTATGGGGGCCAAAGTCATAATGCACACCGATCATGCTTCCCTTAGTTACTTGATGACAAAGAAATACTCCAAGGCAAGATTGATGAGAAGGGTGTCACTGCTTGAAGAATTTGATCTAGAAATTATGGACCGGAAAGGTAGTGAGAATCAAGTGGTGGACCACTTATCCTATTTCGAGGAGGAGGGAAGGCCTTGTGATGTCCTATAGATCAACGATTCATTTTCCAATGAACAACTCCTTACGGTGTCATCGAATGATATGCATGGTTTGCCGATATTGCTAATTACCTTGTGACCGGAATAGTCTTGTATGAGCTCTCTTCTAACCAAAGGAAGAAGATCAAGCGGGATAGCTTGGACTTCTATTGGGATTAGCCATACTTGCGGAAGATTTGCACGGATGGTGTGATCCAAAGGTGTGTCCCGTAGGGAGAGCAATTGAGTATTTTGGAGGCTTGTCATTCTCCCCCTATGGTGGCCATCATGGTGGGGCGAGGATGACTTCTAAGCTTCTTAGTTATGGGTTATATTTTCCAACTTTATTCAAAGATGCGGGTGATTCAGTGAAGAAATGCGACGAGTGCCAAAGAGCCGGTGGAATTTCTAAAAAGGATGAGATGCCTCTCAATACCATTCTTGAAGTGGATATCTTTATTGTTGGGCATCGATTTCATGGATCAATTTGTTAGCTCTTGTGGGAATACTTATATTCTTGTGGAGGTTGACTATGTCTCTAAATGTGTTGAAGCCGTAGATTTGCCTAACAATGAAGCTCAAAATTTTGTTGCATTTCTCAAGAAGAGCATTTTTATAAGGTTTGGTACTCAGCGGGCAATCATTAGTGATGGGGGATGTCATTTTTTCAATAAAGGTTTCGACACCTTGCTTTCCAAGTATGGTGTCAATCACAAATTTTCTACCCCCTATCATCCTCAAGCAAGTGCTGAAGTGGAATTCTCCAACAGTATATCAAACGTATACTGCCAAAGAAGGTCAATGCAAATAGGACCGATTGGTCAAAGAAGTTGGATGACGATCTATGGGCTTAAAGGACAGCTTTCAAGACTCCTATTGGTATGTCTCAATATCAGTTGATGTTTGGGAAAGCTTTCCATCTTCCGGTCAAATTAGAGCACAAGGGTTTGTGGGATTTGAGGAAGCTTAATCTTGAAGGGGATGTTGCAGCCAATCATCATGTTGAACAACTCAATGAACTTGATGAAATATGATTCCATGCCTACTCCAGTTCGTCCTTGTATAAGGACAAGATGAAGTACCTTCATGATAAAAACGCTCGTGTAAAAGAGTTCAAAGTTGGTGATTTCGTTCTCTTGTTCAACTCTCGAATACGTTTGTTTCTGGGAAAGCTTAAATCCAAATGGAGTGGTCCGTTTGAAGTACTGTTTGTGACCGCTTTTGGTGCTGTTGATTTGAAAAAAAAATGGTGAAATTTTTAGAGTTTATGGGCACCGGGTCAAGCATTATGTTGGAAATTGATGACAGTCACGTGGTGGCACTCCTTCATCTCAAATAATGTGATAGTAACATGCGTTGTGTCGCAGCGTTAAATCAGACACTTATTGGTAGGCAACCCATGTATTTTTCTTCTTGTTCTCTTTTATTTTTATGGTAATATAGGATCGGTTTTTGGGCTAGTTGGTTTTGAGATGTTGCAAAATTTTATTGATGCAGTGCAAGACATAGTTGAAAAAATGCACAGGTCCCTTAAGTTGCATGTGCGGCCGCAATACACTTTGTGCGGGCTGCACTGGTGAAGGTAAAAGTGAGAACTCTATGAAGTTGGATACCATGACCCACTACTCTTTGTGCAGTCCGTAGTCGACCACTGCGACCACAGTCCATTTTGTGCGGACTGCAGTGGGATACTTGGCCAAGCTTGAACATATTAGCTCAGTGCAGACCGCGGTACATTTTGTGTGGTCCGCACTAGTAGGTGAGAATGGGCCCCAGGGGTTTTTCTATAAATAGACCCTAAGGGCCTCCTTTTACTCTTTTTGCAAAATTGAATCTCATAGAATACAATTACGGTTCATCACCTGCATTTGATGGTGAAAACTTGCTTAGAATTGAATAACTTCACTTCACCTCATAATCTGGTAACATTACACTCATTTATTCTTTGTTTAATTTTGTAACTTTTGTTTAATTTTCATTTTTTTCGTAACTTCTATTCTTCTTCCTCCCGTATTTCTTTAATTTTTAGATTAGCTTAGTTTAAAGTGTGATTCATATGTAATTAGCTAATGGAATGTACTGGGTATTCATTTAGGGACCTTAATTAGGTTTAAATTTGACTTAAAAGAAAATTCCCATGGACCCTAACTCAGTGCAACTTCTGGGCACGTAGTGTGGACCGCGGTCATTTTTATGCGATTTGCGGTTCCCTAGTGTGGTCCGCAGTGCCATTTTGTGCAGACCGCACAGAAGAACTTCTGGAAAGCTAAATACTAGGCAGTGCGGGCGCACTATATTTTGTGCGAACCGCACTGGCCCAGTGCGGCCGCACTACCATTTTTTGCGGACTGCACTGTCAATATTCAAAGGTTGGGTATTCTGAACTCCACCCCTGTGCGGACCACATTACCGTTTTCTGCGATCGCACTGACCCCTATACAGCCACACTCTATTTTGTGCGGTCCGTACTGAGTGAATTTTGAGACCTTCTACAACTATTTTTCCCTGTTCCACAACACTAACTTTTAACTACTTACTAATGCTGCAATGGGCACTAAAAAAGTCATTCACTTGTGATTGTAGACAATGGTTAAACAATATGGCAAAGGATCAAACAATCTGGCAGAGGTGAATCCTCTCGGGGGGGATGGCAAGAAGATGATTTGATTCACTTTCTAAGTGAGAGAAAAGATAAAAATTTGAGGAAAGCAATATAATCAGCTGACCGAGCCTGTGATCAGTCGGGGAGTGAATATGTGCTCTCCCAGAACATCTCTTGAGATTCTGTGCTAGAGTATATAGAAGATTGGCCCGACAGATTTAGACTGACAGATGATACTCCTCCATCATCACCCACTGCCCAAGCACTAGAGCATGTTTCTATTGAGTCCACTGAGGGCTCAGTAGAGGTATTGGTGAATACTCCACCTCCCCCACAGCCTCATTATCTGAGGAGGGTGCAAACGAAGGTGAGGAGCAGATGGAGCGGGATGAGGAGATAGCTAAAGGTGGTGAGCATCAGGTGGGAGGCATGGCTAGAACTAGGAAGCCCGAAGCTTGGGAAGTATAGGTTTTTTAGTGAAGTGGCATACCACAAGTTTAGGGAGTGGTGGCCGGTGAGAAAATTGATTCCAGAAAGAAGCTTCATTGATAGACAGCTACTCCCCCACAACCCCAATATGCAAAGACACTTCACAACAAGAGTGGGTTGGGAGCACTTTCTAGACTCTTGTGTGGACGCTAACGAATACTTGGTCAAAGAGTTCTACTGCAATGTAGCCAACGTCAAAAAGGGCTCCAAAGTGACCAAGGTTCGGAACCTCAAGATGTTGTTTGACGGGAAGTCGTCAACGAATATATGGGCTTCAATGAGGAGGATGAGGCTCTATATATGGAGAAGATAGAGATGGGAAAGGAGGTACGTCAATGTTAGCTCAGTACCTGGCAATCCTAGGTACCGTTCCTGATTTGTTGACTGTTCAGTTCAAAATATTGTGGAGGACCCTGAACTTTGAGGTGAGAGGTTGGGAAACATTTGTTTGCAGCCGGTTAGATCCTACTACTCATGATCACACTCTTCCTCTCCACCAGGCTATTTTGGTTGATTCGATTATGGAAGGATACCCCATAAATAGGGGAAATGTGATGCCCCGCATTATCACGATAGTGGGAGAAGAACATGACCAGAACTACCCTTTCCCCAGCATCCTCCTTGAGTACTTCACGGATCTAGAGATGGACAAGAGGCCATATGACATCAAGGTCAAGGACACAGCTCCATTTTCCTGGAATAGCCTGAAGGGGGATGATAACCACTAGAGCAAGAACTACAAAGTACCAGCTACTGCTCCAACTAGCCAGTCTGAGGAGCCAATTGAGGTAGTGACTTCTACTGAGCCAACCTCTACAACCACAGATATCCCTCCAGGTCCATCCACATCTTCAGCCATTCCTCTTGGACCATTCACATTAGCAAGCACGGAGATCCCATCTACCCAGGCTCATCCCATTACTGCCCACAATTTGAGCTAGACCCTTCTGAGTATAAACAATTGGATGCAAACTGCCTCATCCAACTTGTCCACATTGACTACCAATGTAGAGGCTTAGTCAGCTCTCCCAGCCCCACGGGTGCCCCGGTCTATCGAGGATGCGCATAAGGAGATTCTTGACAAGAAGAAGAAGATCCTCGATACTCAAGCTGCGCTCTCAAAGGCAATTGATTCACATAGCAAGGCTCTCAAGGAGCTTTCTAAGGAGCACAAGAAGTTGCGGATGACACGGGCCTCCAAGGAGCCCCTGAATGAGTTGTGGGCAGATGTTCATGAACTGAAGGTAGACCAGCTGGCTTTGGAGTTGTTACTTGATGATCCAGTCCTAGAAACTCATCCATAGCCGGAGCAGACACTGAGGCCTCCAAAGAGTAGGAGGATTCCTAGAGGAGATGATGCCATCATCTAGTTGGCGGACCCACCGGAGACTTTCTCGAGTCAGCCACAGGATGTACCAGTTCCACAGTCTATCGAGGTCCAAGCCCAAGTCCCAAAGCAGCAGAGCAGACTACCGGGAATGAATCTAAGATTTCCGAGCACATAGAGGACCAAGGGACCACCCATGATCCTATGCAGAAAGACGCCCCTTAGGGAGTCTTCCATATCCTTTTTCTATATTTTTTGTGCTTGTTTAGACTTGTTGGCATTGGGGACAATGCTGGCTTTCATTTAAGGGGGTAGGCCCTACTATTCTTTTTTATTTTGATGACTATATATATTGATACATTTTTATGCTTTCTCAATTTTTCATCTTTAATCTGTATATAATTTGATACTCAGTTACATTTATCGCATTTCTATTTTAGTTTGGGTCTGTATATAAATTTACATCACATTGTATATATTCACACCCCCCCCCCCCCCCCCCCGCGGTTGTATATTCAAATCTTCTATTGTATATATTCATTCTATTTTCTATAAAAAAAACTTGTTTTTAACTTCTTATTTATGTTCGTAGCTCTTTGTTTTGTTTTGGATGATTTCAATAAGCCTTTGGTTTTTTTAATGCCACAGTTCTTTCCAAAGGTGGAGTGTTGTGAATCATGTGGCCCTTCCCAATAATGGATGGCGTGACAACCTTCTTAAGGGTTTGAGTCTATTTATCTTTTTTTTAGTAGTTTGTAGTTAAGGGTACCTAGATCAAAGCTTCACTTGGGCCTAGCACATTTTCCTTTGATCCCATGGTCAAAGACCAATTGTTGTGTTTAGGATGGTGAAAGTCGTGACCTTGAGACTCTTGTGTTGACCAATAATCATCAAGTGGTTTTACTGGACCATGTGTGCTCAAATCATATCTAAGGTCGTTAATGAGCCCTCGACTCTTTGTCTTTAGTGACCCCTTAGCTTGAGTGGTGAGTAATTGAATTGCAAATCCAAGTCGCGAGCAATTGGTCTAGAACATGCCCCGAATGTTTATTGAGGAGAAATTCATAGTGAATTTTGACTTAAGACATGACTATAGGCTCTCCTTGATCCAAATTATAGCTTGAAAAATTTCACATCCTATCAATGATATGATCCCTAGTCAACCATTTTGAGCCTTAGACCTTATTCTTTCAAAAATCCATGAGACAAGACTATACCCGTTCACAAAGATATCCTCTCTTGGCATCCAATCTTTCCTATAGCTCTTGGAAAAAGTATAAGTTTGGGGGGTGAGACGCGGATCGCAACAAAGTGGTAAAAAAATAGAAAAATGAAGAAAAGGAAAGGCAATAAAAAAGAAAGAAAAGCAAAAGACAAAAAGAATGTTCAATGTGAAAAAGAATAAAAAGGGGATTCAAGAAAACCAAGGAATGAAAGGTGTGGAAAGTTGAAGAAGGAGAAAAGGTTTGAAATGCATAAAAAAGCGTGACAGTGTGTCTCTCTAACCCCTTAGAAAGAATAAAAATGACTCAAAGAGTCAAGTGAATTGTACTAAATGAATCAAAAGAAGTGCTTTAGGGAAGATGGAACCTACTTAGACAACGATATATCCAACCCTAAACCAAAAGCCTTCTTAATGACTCCACAAAAGGAATGAAACTTACATTAGTGGATACTTACATAAGGGGAAAGCATATGGTACCTAGAGTCGGACTTGCAATTTTTTCTTGAGAGAGATAAGTGAACTCCCATGGATCTCGTTTTGTGTGCCACTATTCTAAAGGTGAGGTTTGCTTAGGGAGAGTTTAGGATGTGTGAGTTTGGGTTCCACAATGACCAAATTAATTGAAAGAGTTTTTTGATGTGTTGAGTGAACTTTTAATACTCTTGTGTCGCACTTGATCCTTGGTTTTTCAAAGAGTAAATGTTGTTAATGACACATTTGTATCGAGGGAAATTGTTAGTCCCAATTGATACTAATTGAGGTTACTTTAGGACAAGCAAAATCTAAAGTTTGTGAGAGTTGTTAACCAAGGATTTTGATGCATTTTATGCTCCTTCTTGCTTACGCTATGATTATAAAATCATACAAAATAGACCTAAAAGGCTGATAAGTTGTGTTTGATTGCCGTTTGATCAATAAAGTGACAAGATGTCAAAGATCAGCTCAAAATGAGTGAAACTTGCACAAGTACCAAAGACGAGACAAACTCAGCAAAAACTGGCCTATCTCGACCACACTACACTTTGTGCAGCCCGCACTAGAGAGTTTTCAGAGACTCAGGATTTCAGGCTTCGAAGCAATTCGGCCGCACTACACTTTGTGCGGTCCGCGCTGGACCTCTGCAGCCGCACTTCCATTTTATGCAGCCTGCAGAGGCAAAGTTCATAGAGATGCAGAGTACAAAGGGTCAATCATGTGCGGTCCGAGGTCGAGTTTGTGTAAACCACATTAAAAGACTCCGCGGATATAGTACATTCTGAGCCGTCCGCGGAGCCTGGGATTAGAGAGTCAAGTTTTCAAGTTCAAGAGCCTTGTGCGGTCTGCACTGACCCCGCAGGGGCATTTTTTACTAGTTTTTTCATCTAGGAATAGAAAATTTTGCCATTTTTAGGGTGTCAGACATTGTAATACAGTAGTTGCGCTCGTGAGAAGACTTTTCTTATACATTTTGGGCAATTTTACTTAATTTTGATCATTGAATATTTGTATTTACTTTAGTTAATTTTGATCATTGAATATTTGTATTTACTTTAGTAATTAATTAATATGTCTTTCTCTTCATCTATTTCTCTGATTTTATCTTCAAGCATGTGTAGCTAAACCTATTAGCTTGGGTTGTGGCTCAACCTTAGTGTGGGTAGTTGATGGGTGTTGTAATTTAGGGCTAGATTGACTATAGGTATTTGTTATTTGGGTCAATTTCATGGTATACGTGGTTTCAAACACTGGTTTGTGCTAAGTTGACTTGGGTTCTTCTTGAGAAAGAGAGCCTAAGTCTCCAAAATTGACTCAACAAGGAAATGGGATTGACTCAAGAGATTTGATAGTCCCAATTAAATGGTTAAACCTCCAGAGAGTAATACCCGACTTGGACCCTATTTGCTTGGGCAAGTATGCATACCCAATTGGTCTTGAAAAAGTCAATTAGGAAAATCACTCTTTCTACCGAGAGGTGTCGAGAGGGTAGTATAGAGAAACGGTTATAACATATTCCCCAAGCATGTCAATCGTGCCTAAGATACAATTACCCATCAATTAGCCACCCAGGTGAAAATCACTACCTTAGTTCCTTTTAAACTATTAGATACAACGTATAGCAATTTACTCTTAATCAAATCTAGTTGCAATTATAATTTGTAGTTTGATCATAGTAGAATATAAAGAAAATCCAAAAATGAATAGAAGTGATATTTGGAACAAATACGCAATTACAACTTTAATAAATACTCGACTCTATTCCTAGCTCTCTGTGGAAATCTATCCCAACCCACAAAGCGGGTAAAAGCTATTGCAACCCTCTGTCGTTACTATTTAGTGGTGCGGAGTAGGCTGCGATCAATAAGGCTCTGAACCTGTGGGCAACACCAACAATGGTGCCGTAGTCAGAGTTGTCTTGAGCTTCTGAAAGCTCTCCTCACACTTGTCCGGCCACCTGAACTCGGCACCCTTCTGGGTCAACCTGGTCATCGGGGCTGTTATATATGAAAACCCCTCCACTAACTGATGATAGTAGCCTACTGATCCCAAGAAATTCCGAATCTCTGTAGCTAATGCTGGTCTAGGCCAGTTCTTAACTGCTTCAATCTCATTCGGATTAACCTGAATACCTTTTGCTGATATAACATGACCCAGAAATGCAACTGAACTCAACCAGAACTCGCACTTTGAAAACTTAGCATACAACTGACTATCCGTCAAGGTCTGAAGAATCACTCTAAGATGCTCGTGATCCTCCCAGCTACGGGAATGTACCAAAATATAATCAATTAAGACTATCACGAATGAGCTCAAATTAGGCCTGAACACTCGTTTCATCAAATCCATACAAGTTGTTGGGCATTTGTCAACCCGAATGACATTACCAAGAACTCATAATGCCCGTACTGAGTGCGGAAAGTTATCTTAAGGACATCGGATTCCCTAATCCTCAACTGATGGTAGCCAGATCTCAAGTCAATCTTCGAAATACCTTTGCACCCTGAAGCTGATTTGTTGCAGATCAAACAAATCATCAATCCTAGGCAATGGGTACTTATTCTTGATAGTAACCTTGTTCAAGTACCGGTAATTAGCACACATCCTCATCGATTCCTCCTTCTTCTTAAGAAACAACATTGGCGCACCCGAAGGAGAAACACTTGACCTAATGAAACCCTTATCAAACAAGTCTTGCAATTACTCCTTCAACTCTTTCAACTCAGGCGGGGCCATACAATACATCAAAATAGAAATGGGCTGAGTGACCGAAGCCAAATCAATGCAAAAGTTAATATCCTTGTCGGGTGGTATACCCGGCAAGTTTGAAGGGAATACCTTGGATAGCTCATGAAGAAAAAGCATAGAATCAATAGAAGGGACCTCGTCACTAGAATCATGAACATAGGACAAACACCCCTTCTCAACAAAACACCCCTTCTCAAACAAACACCGAGCCTTCACATAAGCGCTAACACTGTGGGTAGAATGCCTAGGAGTCCCTCTCCACTCTAAACGAGGTAAATACGGCAAGGCTAAGGTCATGGTCTTATCATGACAGTCCAAGATAGTGTGGTAAAGTGATACCCAATATGACATCAAAATCAACCATGTGCAGAAGAAGCAAATCTACACAAGTCTCAATAACCCCAATCATGACTATACATGAACGATGGACTCGATCTACCACAATAGAATCATCCACCTGTATAGACACATAAACAGGAGCACTCAAAAAATTACTAGGCATGACCAGATGTGGTGCAAAATAAGACGACGCATACGAATATGTAGACCCTGGATCAAATAACACTGAAGCATCTCTATCAAAAACCAGAACCGTACGTGTGATAACTGCATTGGAAGCCTCGGCCTCGAGCATGGCAGGAAGAGCATCTCATCGGTGTTGGGCCCCACCACCCTGAACTGGATCTCTGGGATGGCATTCTACTGCCTGGCCTCCACCTCTAGCGCCTCCACCTTTAATACCTCCACATCTAGCACATCTACCCCTCCCCCCTTCCAGCTGGGTGGGTGGGTTGTGGAACACTCGGTGCTTGAACTATGACACGGGAACCTTTATGTTGAGAGCTTCTCAGTGCTCGAGGGCAATACCTAGCAATTTCGCCCATATCGCCACAAGTAAAACAAGCCCTCAAATGCTGGGGCTGTCGACCCTGGAAACTCTGAAGCAGCATTGCACAAATAGGAGCTGGTGGTGCACTGTAAGACTGCTGATCAGAATACTACATCTGAGAACCACGACCACCTGAAGCACCGTGAGAAACCTGAAGTGCTGGCTGAAATTGCCTGGGAGGATGGCCCCAAACATATAAATCCCTACCTCTAGACGAGGTACCACTGAATCTACCTAAATGACGAGGCCAATTGTACGGCCCTGACCACCTCCCTACGACAGAACCATCTCAACTCTCCTGACCAAATTGGCTGCCTCCTAGAAATATATCTCACTCCCAGTCAGCCGTCTGATGATGAATTGGCTGAATAATTTCATCAATGAACCTCCTCATCCTCTCTCTTTGTCTCTCTATCTCTATATATATCTCTCTCTCTCTCTTTCTCTCGGTGGGAAGTATGATAAGAGCACGATGAGCCAAGTCGATGAATCTGGTCTCATACTTGGTAACAATCATAGAACCCTGCTAAAGACACTCAAACTTGCTCTGATAGACCTCTCTCTAAGTGATGGGGAGAAACTTCTCTGAAATATCAGAGTAAACTGCTCCCAAGTCAAAGCTGGTAATTCGACTGGTCTAGTCAGACAGAAAACCCTCCACCAAGTCTTGGCAGATCCAGACAAGCGAAAGGTACCAAAATCTACCCTAGTGGCCTCAACTATCTCTATGTTCCTGATAACCTCATGATAACTGTCTAGATAATCTTGGGGATCCAAAAAAAATGCACAACTGAAAGTAGTAGTGAAGAGCTTGGTGAACCTATCCAAACTCCACAAAGCATCAACAATCGTAGTTGCTCATTCAACGGTCTGTACTGTTGTTCGGCTGAAGGAGCGGTACGTGACCTAGCCATTCGCAAAAGGACAAGACTAGAGGTTTCTATTTAGCATTGGGAGAACAAAATCGCATGACATGAAAGAATGGATATGAAGTTTGTTTTCCTAGCTCTGTATCCTCTTGGGGATAAATACAAACATCTCCGTACTGATCCCTCAAACTCTACTAAGCTTCTTTGTGAACTGTGAGACCCATGTAACCTATAGCTCTGATACGAACCTGTCACGACCCAAATTTCCTACCCTTGGGAGTTGTTATAGCGCCTACTAAGCGAGCTAGGCAAGCCGACTATTGAATAAATACCCTTTTTATACATTTTATATTATGTGAACAATAATGAAGCATTAACCTTTAAATAGCGGAATTTACCAAAACGGAAGGAAAGCAATACACATTTCTGAATATGAATCCAATATAACTATTTTGAGTCTCGACTACCCAGAACTGCTGTCACAGTTTCATAGACGGTTTAAGAATACTACATATAAAAGTCTGGAAGAAATAAAACACTGTCTCTGGAAATACATGTAAGAAATAGGAAAAGTAGATAGAAGGAGACGCTAAGGCCTGTGGATGCCTGCAGGACTACCTCGGATTGCGTGATGAACAAGAATCAGCAATCACATTGTGGTTCAGAGTCTACAACATAAGGGTTTGCACAAAAGAGTGCAGAGTGTAGTATCCGCTCAACCGACCCAATATGCTGGTAAGTGCCTAGCCTAACCTCAGCGAAGTAGTGAAGAGGCTAGGACCAGACTACCAAATAAAATTGTGCAGTTATATAACATACAGTAAAAAGTAAAGTAGAAATAAACAAATAAAGATGGAGAAAGATGCTTCGGGGAATAACATGTAACAACAAAATATCAAGAGAATTATAAAAGAACCAAAAAAATCCAGCTAACAACAAGGATAAGAAAAACTAAGGCAGATTTCACTTTATTTCACATCTTGTTGTAGGCGTGCAACCCGATCCTATTTCCTATATCTCGTGGCAGGCGTGCCACCCACTCCCATCTCATTTATCACGTGGCAGGCATGCCACCCACTCCCATCTCATTTATCTTATGGCATGAGGGCCACCTGCTCCTATTTCATATGTTCTGTGCCACCCGCTCCCATTTTAAATATCTTGTGGCAAGCTTTCCACCGCTCCAATTTCATATATCTTATGGCAGGCGTTCCACCCGCTCCCATTTCAAATATCTTGTGGCAGGCGTGCCACCCGCTCCCCTTTAATGTATCTTGTGGATGGTGTGTCACTCGCTCCCATTTCATATATCTTATGGCAGGCGTGCCACCCACTCCCATTTCATATATCATATGGCAGGAATTCCACCCGCTCCCATTTCATATATTTCCATGGCGGTATGCCACCCGATCCCAGTTATAAACCTACAATAATCATAGAGAATCCCAGCAAGGAAACAAGAGTAATATAACAACTTCCCTGCAAGGGAACAATTATATTTAAAGAACATCCCGACAAGAGAACAATAATATAAAAAAAAATATTCTGGCAAGGGAACAATAATATCAAAACAAACATCCCGACAAGGGAACAATGATGATAATAACATATTAAGTGCAATAAACCATAACAGAGTCATAACAGTTATAATACATGACTCGTGGGCATGCTTGACACTGACGTATAGATACTCGTCACACATTCCTATACGTTGTAATCCACTATTAACATGTAGCAAATAAGATACAACTCCTAATCCCTCAAGTTAAGGTTAGACCAAATACTTATCTCGATGCCAAGAACACAATTCACAATTCAATTATAGATTTACCCATTGATTCCATCACCAATTCGCTCGAATCTAGCCACAAGTTATTTAATTACATCAATAAATGCTAAATGAATCGTCTCCAATCCATGAAAATGAGTTTTCCAAAGCTTTATCTAAAAATTAAAAAATTGCCTCGAGCCTACATGGTCAAACCCGAGGCTCGAACCAAAACTCGATTACATATTCCCCCACAAACCCAAATAAATAATTCATTTGAAATTAGACCTTAAATCAAGGTCCATACCCCTAATTTTTAAAAAACCTAGGTTCTATCCAAAACACTCAATTTTCCCATGAAAATCATTGATTTTGAGTTGAAATCATGTTTACAAATGTTAACGATTGAAGAAAACTAGTTAAAAATGACTTACAATTTATTTGGAGAAGAAGAAGCCACAGAAAAATCGCGCTAATGTGTTTATGTTTTGAGAGAATATGAAAAATGGGCTAAAATTCGTCCAAGTATAGAAGTTACAGGCCTTAGATATGGGAATTGCAAACCCTGACCTCTATTAGCTTGGGAATTCCGAAATGAGGCTCTCATTTGCGAACCTTCAGGAAAATAGGACTTTTGCATTTGCGAACGACATGTCACATTTGTGACATCAAGCACATCACATTTACGATATCGCATTTGCGAGTCAGGCTTTGCAACAGCTGAAATTCTGCAATTTTTCTAAGTTCAAAATGCATCCCGTGGCGTTTCCAAAATACACCCGAGCCCTTGGAACTCCAAACCATATATACACCAACCTCAAAAATATCCTGCGGACTAATTTGTGTAATCAAATCACCAAAATAACTTCATGAACATCAAATTATACCTCAAGATCGATGAAATTTCTCAAAACTTATTTAAACATCAAATTTTTATTTAAGGTCCGAATCACGTCAAGTGGATTCTTTTTCTTACCAAACTTTACCGAGAACACATGTAAATCATATTGAACCTATACAGGGCTCCAGCACCACCATACGGGACCGATACCACAGGTTTACATTTGATCTTTAAAAATCTTTATTCAAAAAATAATTTCATTAAAAAATTATTTCTTGGGCCTGGGACCTTGAAATTCGATTCCAGGCATATGCACAAGTCCCATATTTTTTTACAGACCCTTCGGGACCGTCAAATTATGGGTCTGGATCCGTTTAACCAAAACGTCGACCGATGTCAAATTAATTTATTTTATAGTCAAAGTTTATCATTTTTCATAAATTTTCACATATAAGCTTTCCGGGAACGCGCCCGAACACCGCATACAAATCAAGGTGATTCTAAAAGAGAATTCTAAGGCCTCGAAATGCGAAATTCATTTCAAAAATAAGTGATGATAATTGGATCATCACAAGCCGCCTCTAGACTAATAAAACATATATGTAATACATCTTGGCACAATTCATTTTTACCCAACCAAATCTTTACAAGTCAGATCATCATAAATCTAACTTGTTCATTTGATACTTGTTTTCTTAAAATATATATATATTAATGGATTCATTTTTAAGGTAATGAATTCTGTTAAAATCACATTAATTTCTTCTTTTTTTTTAACTTGGAAACATAAAAATAATATGCTTATTGATGATATTGAAGTCTCTACCAGGTATTGCGCCTCCTCGCTCTAGAGTGAGAAGCTCTTCCTTCTCTCTAAACTTCTTCAACCCATTGCACAAAACCAGTTTTCTTATTAGCCTGACACTAAATGAACACAAACACGAATATGAATGGAATTCCAAAACCACCAGATATCCAACACATTTGCACTACTCTAAATCCTAATAATTCACCCACATCTTTTAAAAGCATATTAATTAATGAAGGCAAAAAGGTGTACATTATCCCTGATTTGGCCCCGCCCAAGAAAACCTTTGACGATATCACTTCTCCCATGACAACCCTAGACCTAAATTTGGGAAAACAAATAGTCACGGGAGAACAAACAGTCATCCTCTCACAAGAGGACAAAAAAGAATGTACACACCATAGAGATACTCTATTATTATCAAGTTACGGGGAAAAAGAATCATTCAATAAGTTTTGAAAAATAAAGTGCAAAACCTTTGGAGAGCTCCTGAAAACTTTTTGTTAATTGACTTAGATTTTTATTATTACGATGCAAAATTTCAGAAGCAAGAAAATATGATCACATTCCTTCATAATGGACTATGGTTCATCTTTGGATATTTCCTTTCATGCCAAAGGTGGGAACAAAATTTTGTGGCTTCAGATGCCAGAAAACTACACACTACAGTATAGATTCATTTCCCTAATACTCCTACAGAATTCTATGATGGAATCACTCTCCAAAAAATTAGAAACTCAATTGGTAAACTACTTAAAGTTGATGCATGTACTTCTGCAACCCTTAGGGGTCGCTATGCCCGTCTTTGTGTAGAATTACCCAGGAATAAACCTGTGCCAAAGTCGATTCTTATTGAAAATTATAAATAATTAATTGAGTATGAAGGGAAAAAAATACTCTGTAAAAATGGTGGTCTTCTTGGACACACAGTGCATTCATGTCCAAAGGAATAATCTCAAATATGTAAGTGTTAAGAACGTGGAAGCTGCAGAGATAAGTTCAATAACACCATTATCCGGGGATGGCTGGCAAACAGTATCCTTTAAGAAGCCAAGTAAGATACAACCCAAGGATACAAAAGAAATTATCAAACACTCTGCAAACACATGTATAGACGTAAAGATTTTTAATGCGGTCACAGGCAAGTATATTCAATCCCAAAAGATGAAATTTGTTCATAATGATGATAGCAATCAGTCCACTACACCCAATAAGGGCCAACTGAAAAAACTCAGTAAACCTTGATCTGGTTATTCTCTTGAATCTGTTGATCAACAAATTCGCTTCTTAGCATTAGATGTGGAGCACATGGTTTTGGAGAATGCATGCCCTCCTAATGGTATTTTTCTATTAAATCCACCAATAACAAAAAAGTTACATTATAGTTCTGATGTTTTTAAAAAATCTAAAATTACTAACTGTAATATTATCTTGGATAATCCAACACCTAAGGATATCTTGGATAAAAGAGCAAGGAGAACCGCCTTTCCCATAGGTGCTACCCCTGCTCAAACCCCCCTCCCCCAATCTCACTAGATAATACCCCAAACTCTCTAAACCTTATCACTAAAAACAAATCTAATTCTCCGAAACTCTCACACTTGTCTAATACCAACTAAGAAACACAACAAATGGAAATTGTCAATGGAAAATTGGCAGATTGTTCCCTTGCAGAATCCAACAAATCTCTTACGCAAAACACTACTAATTGCATGCAAATAGATGCAATCATTCCCTACTCTCCCTTCTTCTCAAACTCAATCTCCTTAACAACTATTAAGGATGCCAAGGCTACCATTAGTGAACAGACAAATAACTAACAGGCTTCTTCAAGTTCCTCGCAATACTGCTCCAGTAAACATGGGAAATCCTCCTCCTCTCCCACAATAACTACCAAACACTCATATAATCTATGACCAACCTCCACTGTCCCAAGATCACCACCCACTCTCTTGAATAGAGTTAGGGTTAATGGGGAGAGGCCTAATGTTCAATGCAACGATTAATGGGCATGAGAGCATAATCTTAATTCAGAATCCCTATTACCTTATCCAACTAGTCTCAGAAGGACTTCATCTTGCGATGAACAATTACTTCAACCATGTTTGGGTAAACAATGTCCTTCAACCACTGACCCCGGCTCTAAACCAAAACTTTGTTGTGGAGATTAGGGCTCAAAAGAACCTACCCCCTCCATTCAACCTAGTCCCAGTTCTTCCTCAAAGTCTCGAGCTAGACCTCCCTTTCTTCCCTCCGGAAGCCCTAACAGCCCGAAATCCTATTCTAATGTAGTGGAATGCTCCACAACCACCCCAGGAACCACCCCACCAGAACATGCAAATGAATATAGGAAATATTGTACCGGATCCTCTAGTAAATCCAAACATGGAAAATCCAGTGTAAGAAGAGATGAACAACCTCTCGACCTGATCGGAGAATCAGTGGTGGAATTGAGAAGCCTAAATGAGGTAAATGTCTTTCTGTTCCGAGAAAACCAAGAGAAGAGACACATTTTTGTTTGTCCAAAAAAAATTCTTCAAGTGTGCAATGGATATAAGCCCAACCCAGGACCCAGCAGTAGGCAACAGAGCATGATCCGAGTACCCACCCTGAGAAGTCTCTCACACCAATCCATGGAGGATGAATATACCATGTCTAGACCTATTAACATCATAATTTGGAATACTAGGGGCGAAAACAATGAGGATTTTGCTAGAAATTTTAGGGACTTGATTGTGACCCATAGACCTAGCATGGTTCCACTCCTTGAAACTAGGATGCATAATCATAATTCCTTAATGAATGAGTTTGGCTTCTGGGAGCTAATTGAAGTGCCTGCTGATGGACAAGCGGGGGGATGGTGGTTCTCTGGGATAACACCAAAGTAAATGTGCATAATTCATTAGGCTCAATCATGAAATACAAGCAACTACTGAGGTACGCCTTACAAACTTTACATGCCTATTTTCAACTATTTATGCTAGTACTAATATTGCCACTATGGATGCTATGTGGAATAACCTTAAAAACTTGTCAGACAATTTAAAAGGAGCATGGTTTGTTGGGGGAGATTTTAACGAAATTTTTAGTGCAAAATGATAAACTGGGAGGCAGGAAAATAAATTGTTGTCGTGCCCTTAAGCTTCGGTCTTACTTAAGTTTTTGCAACCTTCTAGATCTTGGATTTAAAGGGGGTAAATATACTTGGTCCAATCGTAGATTTGCAGGCAATTCTCTAATACTAGAAAGACTTTATAAGATTTTTTGTAATGATCTTTGGGTTCAAAAATTTCCTAAAGCTTCTGTATTTCATCTCCCTAAGACTCATTCAGATCATAACCCTTTATTACAAAATCTTTGCCCAATAAATTGTGCACCGTATCCAAAACCATTTAGAATTGAACCCTTTTGGTGTTAGCACCCTAATTTCATTAATATAATGGAAAACGCATGGGGAGAAAACAATTTTGTGGAGGCGGCAAAAACTTTTAGACATCATGTGACTTTATGGAAAAATTCACGTTTGGAGATATTTTTAAAAAGAAAAAAAACTATTCTGGAAATACTTAATGGTGTACAAAACTCTCCAAACTATTTTAATAGTATTTTCCTCCAAACCTTAGAAGATTCCCTTAGAAGTGATTTTAATGATATACTTAAAATGGAAGAGAACTACTGGAAGCTTCGATCAAGAATTCTGTAGCTAAATGATGGGGACGCAAATACTCGTTTCTACCATATCATGGCCACTAATGGAAAAACAAAAATAACATAATTTTTTTTTAAAAATGAGCAAAACTTGTGGATTAATGATCCCGATGCAGGTATATCCCACACTTGTAATTATTTTAAAGAGGTCTACACTACCTCTCATGAATATAGTCATTGGGCTGACGTTAACACAACTACAAAAACCTTCTCTAAAATAGATCTATCATACCTTGACAAACCTTTTACAAATTTAGAATTTATGAAAGCATGTTTTTCCTTCAAACATATTAAATCAGCTAGTCTGGATGGTCTCTACTCCTTTTTTTAAAAAAAATATTAGAAAGTCATAGGGAATTCTATTATTAATTTGTGTAAGGAAGCTTTCATTAGTGGATCTATTCCTGAGGTATTAATGACACTTTTCTTTACCTTATTCCTAATATTTCTAATGCTAATAATCTTAAAAGTTTTATGCCAACAGGCTTTATAACACCATTTACAAAATTATTACAAAGGTAATTAGCAACCGCCTCAAGCATTTCTTGGACAGCCTTATTAGTCCTCATCAAACTAGTTCCCCTAAAAATAGAAAAAACTTGTGACAATGCTATCATCATCCAAGAATTGATGCTAAAAATGAACAAATACGATGGTAAGCATCACATTATGTTGTTGAAGATTGACTTAGAAAAGGCTTTCGACCGTCTTGAATGGTCTTTTATATATAGAATCCTAAATTTCATTAAATTTCCCTCTAGGATGACTAAGCTAATTATGAACTGTATCTCTACTTCAAAAATATCAATCTTAGTGAATGGGAATAGAACTTTGTATTTTGAACCTAGTAGGGGCATAAGACAAAGAGACCCAATGTCCCCCTATATTTTCATCCTTTGTCTTGAAATGCTCTCTTGCCTTATAAACCATAAGGTAGACTTAAGAGTTTAGTGTCCTATTAATATTGGTAGTAGGAACCTTCAGTTGTCCCATCTTTTCTATGCTAATGATCTCGCTTTATTGGCTAATAGTGATATTTAGACATTTTTTGTAAACTATCTGGTCAATCTTTTAATAAATTCAAGTCCAAAATCATTATTTCAAAAAAGTGTTCTTCTCACACAGTGACCAAACTGGAGAACACCTTTAATATTCGTTCGAGTTTTACCTTAGAGAAATACCTTGGTTTTCCTATACAAACGTAAAGCCGAGAACTAAGGACTTTCAATTTGTGATTGACAATATGATGGCTAGGCCAGGAACCTGGAAAGCAAATTATTTAAGCATGACAGGCCGAACACCTTTAGCTAAATCGTGCATGAATTCTATGCCTAGTAATGTTATACATTATACTTTATTACCTAGTAAAACACTTAGTATGATTGATAAGATTCAGACGAACTTTATTTGGGGATCTAATGTAAAAGAAAAAAAATTGCATCTCAGCAATTGGGATGCTAGTAGTAGACCCAAGAGAGATGGAGGGTTCAGCATTAGAAAAGCAAAAAGAAAAAATTTAATCTTCCTTACTAACCTAGCTTGGAGACAGCTAAACAAAAAAAATCCCCTTGGACAAACCTGATTATAACTCTTTATGAGCATAAGAAAATTACTACAAACTCTTCCTTCATTTGGTCTAGTATATTAAAAGGATGAGACAATTGTAGCAAGGGATTACTTGGGCTCCTCATATTTTCTCTAGTCTTAGCGTATGGAATAGTAGGTGAATTAATAACACCCCCTCCCTTCATCAATGTATCTCTGGTCCCTTAACCCAAACGGAGGATATGCTTACCATTAAGGATTTTTAGTTAATAACAAATGGAACCTCTCTAAGCTTTCCA
Source organism: Nicotiana benthamiana (assembly GCA_034376525.1). Lineage (NCBI taxonomy): Eukaryota > Viridiplantae > Streptophyta > Magnoliopsida > Solanales > Solanaceae > Nicotiana > Nicotiana benthamiana. The sequence continues at coordinate 39,808,079 of CM067339.1, read as the reverse complement.
TACCCTTAGATGAGAACTTGACTAACAGAATAAGGGTCACTATCTGTCACGACCCAAACCCGGTCGTGATAACACCTATAAGGCAAGCCCGACCATATAATCAATTCTAGCCAAAAACAATGACCAAATTATCAATTTTAAAATAAAATCTCTGTTTAATAACCATAGGAATACTGCGGAAAACATTTTCAACAGTTTTACAGCCCAAAAGATCTGACGTCACAAGTTTGAGCCTCTAAATACACTGAACAGTAACCAAAACAGAGTAAAGTCTAGACATAGAAGCAAAAGATAAATGAGAGGAGATATCAGGTTCTGCGGACATCAGCAGCTACCTCGATAACTCCAGGACAGATCTAGGCCACAACAAATAAGCAAAGCTACTCCTCCGAATCCCTATATTTGCACACAAGGTGCAGGGAGTATGGGGTGAGTCTACCAACTCAGTGAGTAATAGCAATAAATAATAACTGAATGTAGGAAATCCGGTAGAAGTACTATGTAGTTCTAATTGCAACAGCAAGAAGTACCAAACAGAGGGAAGAATCTGATAAATTACTTTCCTTTCCATCCGACCAGTTACTAACACTGCTGCGGCGCGCAGCCCGATCCCACACTAGATACATGTATATACTGTTGCAACGAGCATCCCGATCCAATACAATATAATATATATAATGTTGTGGCGCACAGCCCGATCCAATAGATATAGCCGGTTGCATTCACTGGGGGTGTGTACAGACTCCGGAGGGGCTTCTTCAGCCCAATCGCTATAATACTACGGCGTGCAGTCTGATCCAATACATGTATATATGTATGTATATATATATATATATATATATATATATATATATATATATATATATATATGTACATACTACTGCGACGTGCAGCCCGACCCGATATATGTGTATATATATCAAATAGCCTCACTACGGGGTCCTTGACCCCTCTCAGTCAATATAGACTAGGCCTCTCGGGCCCACTCAGCTAAGATAAGGTATTCAACCCTAGGTATTACTCATTTAGAGTGCAAGTTATAAAGTCCGGTTTATTTCATGATTTACAGTCAAAGTCAGGACAGATGGTATGTGTCAAATAGGTAAAGTGAGGTCAAACAGCTCAACATGCTCCCTAGGAGTTCTACAGATCGGCACAAGGCCCCAAACATGGCAATTAGCCCAAAATAATCGAGCACAAGTTCAGTCTCAGTTAAGAAGTACAGTACGTCATCAATCGGGATGGACCAAGTTCGAGTCCCCAGCAGATACATCACTACGCTCATCATAAGATGCGTGTCTCACTTCAACATAGAACCGCATAGTGAAAATACGGGGTTTCAAACCCTCAGTATATCATTCATAACCATTACTCACCTCAAATCGGCCAAAAATACTAGCTCGCATTGCGCATTTCTCGAAAATAGACCTCCTCGGGTGCAGAATCTGATCAAAACCACAAGAAATATGTTATAATAGGCTAATGCGTCATAACCCAATAGAAAGACTAGAAAATCACCCAAAAACATGAAGTTGGCAAAACCCAAGCCTCGGGCCCACTTCTCAAAAAATTACAAAATTCACATCGCCGGAATCCTCGTCTCACCATGAGTCTATACATATCAAATTTACAAACATCGGAGTCCATTTGACCTCTCAAATAAACACTTTAAGCTCACTTGGGTTTCAAGCCCTAACCACCACTTTTAACCTTAAAACCCTTGAATTCTTTGTGTTTAATCCATGTTTTAACACCACAATGACATATTCTAGGTCCAAGAGTCCATACCTGATGAAATCCCTCAGAAATCTCTCCAAAATCACCCACAATCGCCTTAGTCAGAGTTTTCAAATGTTCTTCCCTTTTTCAAACACATGATTTCACTGTTCAATTAATCCAGCCCGACTTCCGCTTACGCGGTCAACTGACTGCTTCCGCGGTCTTCGCTTATGCGGCCACACTACTTAAATCCCATAGACCGCTTGCGCGGTCAAACTTTCGCTTAAGCGACAACCGCCTATGCGGCCTTCTATCCGCTTCCGCGGTCCAAGCCTTTCCCTCAGGTTCCGCATACGCGGCTCGCCAGCTACTTCTGTGATCACCGCTTAAGCGGCTTCCTTCCGCAAAAGCGAAAATACCATAAGCCCTCTGCTACTTCATGCAATAAATTCCCAAACCTCCGATCAACCATCCGGAAACACCCCGAGGCCCCCGAGACCCCAACCAAAACAACCAACCTACTCCAAAACATCATACGAACATGTTTCAATCATAAAAACACAACCTTTAACACGAGCATCCTCAAGTCAATACGGATTCAAGCCTAAGTTCAACTAAGACTTCCGACACTCACATTCGATCAAAAACCCGACCAAACGATGTCCGATTGACCTGAAAATTTACAGACATATCCAAAATCACCTAACAAAGCTATTTCAACTATCGGAATCTCATTCCGGCCCTCGGATAAAAATCACACCTACCAACCAAAATTCGCCGAAATTCAGCTTAGACAATTCAAGCCTAATTTTACACCGAACCTCCAATTCGATTCCGATTTCGCTCCCAAGTCATAAATCACCATCCAAAACTAGTTGAACCGTTGGAAATCCGTTCCAAACCCTCTAACTCATAAGTCAACGTCCGGTTGACTTTTTCAACTTAGGCTTTCCTTAAAGACACTATTGGTCTCATTTCTTACCAAATTCTACCCAACACACTTCAAACTCACCAAACACATATATTAATACACGGAGAATCATAAAACGGGGAAAACGGGACGGTAACTCACGTGACGACGGGTCGGGTCGTCACACTATCCCTTCCACTAAAAACTATGATATGTCTATTTGGTCACTAAATAAAAATAGGTTGTTTACTATTAGATCTTGCTACTTGATTATTGAGAACACTCGAAGCACCACTGAAGAATTTACGTGGATTTGGAACCTCAAATGTCCAAACAGACAGAAATTGTCACTGCGAAAATGTCTGCATGGTAAGTTGCCTACTATGAGCCACCTGAACCACAAAGGCATTAATATTGATCCTATATGTTCGTTCTGTAGATCCTGAGGGAAATAATAAACCATATCTACTAAGAATGCCATGCAGTCAGTAACTTATGGCTCCAACTAGGTTTAGACATCAACACTAGTGTCACTAGCCAGCACTAGTTAATTAGGGTAAGAGACCATAACCCCTCTCTAGAAAATGTTCTTATCAATTGGACAAATCTGTTCCCTTTTGTTATATGGTATATCTGGACAAATAGGAATAACAATCTCTTTAATAACTTATCGAGGAAATATAGTCTCAATCATGCTATTAGTCAGGCAGTGCAATATAAGTTTTTAATTACTAATGAAAAAGTCTTTCATAAACTTATTGATATTAATGTTGTCTGGAACAAGCCACAAGGGAATTCCTTGAAGCTTAATACGGATGGCTCCTTTATTCTAAAAAAACCTTTTATGTTGTATTGGTGGCGTTATTAGGAATAGTAAAGGACATTGGTTAGTCGGATTTCAAAAAACTTTTCCATGTTTTTGACCAGTCCATGCTGAGCTGCTGGCTTTAAAACAAGGCCTCTATTTAGCAAAATTGCAAGGGCTTACAAACATAAAAATAGAAATGGACTCGACAGATGTTATAAACTGTTTGGAAAATGGGATGCCTTTTCTTGATGATCTCATCTTTGAGTGCAAGTCGCTAATGATGCAGCTGAAAGTTCAAACAATCAGCCACACCTTAAGGGAGGCCAATAAACTGGCACACAAGATAGCTAAAGAAGTACTCAGCAGTGATAAATGCAGGGATCTTACTATCCTATATTACCCACCCCTTTTGTTAATGAAGTGCTACAATCTGATATGGAAGATGAAACTTGTGTTAGCAAGAAACTAAGCAAGGATGCCTGTTATATGCTTGCTCATTTTGAAAACAAAAATGTCCTACAAGACATGATTTGTAATAGCTGAGTAGTAAATATCCTTACGGATGATTATGAGTGTATGAACACTACTATTATAATTTAAATAAGATCCCTGTTGTCAAAAAAAAGGGAAGTCTCTATCAAGCAAAAGAAAAATAATATGGCACTATCTGCAAAATTTAACTAAACCACAAAGAGGTGTCATTTAATTAAGAAATCTGCTTTTCTTATCTTTAACTTCAGGATTTCACCTTTAAACAAAGTTTCACCAAGTTTTCTTTACTATATTGGTAAAAAAATGTATATATATTTTTCCACAATATATCCTTTAGTATCACGTGCATTGCATATACATGCAAATAAATAGTTATTCACATAAGATGCAAAAATCGCAGATAATGAGTTAATTGCCCGCCTCTTCATACGCTCCACAGTATATTTTGACTCATACTATTTATGTAGATTTCATCTTTAATTTCCATTTTGAAATCAAATCTGTGGAAACAGAAAATGACTCGACAAAAAGAAACTAAGGGGGTGAGTTGCGTGATTCCCTATTCTCTGGGGGCTCAAGTAAAATTTACTATTTCGTGTGTTCCAACAATAAATTCAAAAAAAAAAATAAGCAGAACAAAGAAAGGGAAAATTACTCAGACCTCCCTAAAGATCTGGCCTTGTGACACTAACATCTCCTGCGGTTGAGACTGATTTTCATAATAATACTTTAAAACTGATTTCCTTGAAGCCAAAAAATAGATATGAAATAAAATCCAACCAATTTTCCTTTTTTATAATATTTTTTATCATACTCATAAAACTAATTAATTCTATGAAGACCTCCTTACAATAAATTTCTTCTCTAATTGTCTAACGGACTAATGGAGTAGGAAATATTTTTTTAATATGAACGAGTCATAATATTTTTGTTTATTCGACCATCAAATTTAACGTTCAATAATTAGTGACTATTTTCTTATTCATGTGTAAGATAAAGAAAACTTTTAAGGGGAGGTTAGTTTTACAAATTTAAAACTCAACAATTGGGCCATAGAGAGGACAATTAAGGAAAACATTTATCACAAATTACAAGATCGGCGCGTTAAAAAAATAAAGGAGGCAAGTAAAGTATTTGAACCACAAAAAGTAAAAAGTGCCAGTGTTATGGTACCAAAACGTAAAGGAGTTTCTAAAATTTTGTGAAAAGAAAATAAAATGCAAACAGATAGGAAACACCGACATATTTCCAGCTGTTTCAGAACACTCACAACCCCTCACGTGCACTCTTTCATCCCTCCTTTAATTAGGAGCTGGGTCCCGCTATGATGCAATTGATTGAAATCAAAGTGGGGAAAAGTTGCATTTTAAATGTTTTACTTTGGCTAAGCTACAAGGTAATTGGAATTAATGTAATTATTAGGAAGTAATTATACGGCTTAATAATTATGCAGTTATATAATTAGGATGGTTTATTTCTTTGTTATAGTGTAATTACACTTTACTGTTTGATTGTACAAATATTATTATATAATTATAAATTTTAATTAAACTAATTATCAAAACTTAAAAGTTAAGATTATAATATATGCCCTATAAATTTTTCTAAGTATAAATTATACTTATTATATTTGGTATTTAAGATATACTATATTTTTTTGTGAAAATACAATTAATTAAAAATCATATATTTATAACTAATATTGTAAAAAATATTATACATATTAATAATGTTTAGTTTAGATACTTTTTTTTGTCAAACTTTCAAATTTTCATTCAACCAAGTATAATATTTACAACTCACTAGTTCATTTGGACTCTTGAACTAGTTTCTCCTACATAATAAGAAAAACAATTAGACTATCACTAATTTCTATCATTGTCTAACTCTTTCTGTACATTTTCTACTTCTCTAACCAGGGTAATAGTTCAATTTGTCCAGCTCCTTTTGTCATTTGACTTCTTTCCGCCCTTTTGTATGAAGCTTTAAGATAATAGTCTTCATCCTTTCATGGCTTGTTGTCTTAATCTTGAAATCTCATTTGATTCCACTCTGCTCAAACATAATATATAACAGTTGCATATAGGGATCTTATTATTTGTGCTTTGGCTCTGCTCAAACTTCTCTTTGCTATCCATTCTGTTTCAGTATCCCAGCTCGCTATGGTGTGATTTTCCCCCATCCACTTTAATAGAGAGACTAATAGATGTCTGGATTATTCACATTCAAAGTATAAACGCTCCATTGTTTCTTCAATAGTCTTTTCACATAGCACACAATCAGTAGCTACTGATATGCCCCATTTTCTTAATCTGTCAACTGTTATGAGCTTCCTGTGCATAGTCAACCACTGAATAAATTGATTTCTTGCCAATGCCTTTGAACTATTTGTTATCTTTTTCCAACTGCATTTAGGGTTTTGGGGCATTGTTGCAACATACAGTTGTTTTATATTCAACTTGCCTTTGCTGCAATACTTGCCCAAGTAAGCACTTAGATCCCATTTAACCAACCATTCTCTGGTATCAAATATTTACCTAATAAGCCAATATGCTTGTTTAGGTGTTGTAATTGACATGATATCCTTATCTTTTATATAATAGCTATGTATCCATTGTATCCACACATTATTCTTTTTCTCATTAATTACCCACAGTAGCTTACAACGTGCAACTTTATTCCAGTTCACTATGTCAGTGACATTCAATCCTCCTGCTGAGCAAGGCATACAAACTTTGTCCCATGCCACCAGAGCTCTTTTCGATATATCAATATTTTCAGTCCATAGAAATGTTCTACATGCAATTACTATCATCTTAGATATCTTCTTTGGAAGTAAGAATATCTGGGCCTAATAGGTTTGTATTTCAAAGAGCACACTCTTTATCAATTGTACTTGACCACTGTAAAGAGAAATTTTTTGTCCGGTATTTGATTCGAGCTGTAATCTTTTCTACTAACGGCATACATTGCTATATAGATAACTTATTTGCTGACAATGGGACTCCGAGGTATTTGAATGGCACCTCCCCTGCTGCAAACTTCATCTCTGTCATGATCTCTTCTCTGAATCAGTCCTGATACTTATGAGAAATGCTGGAATCTGCTCATAAGAAATCTGATTGATATCTTATTTGCTCTGCAACTTAATATGAGGTTATCTGCAAAACAAATATGAGTTATTTTCGTCTTGGCACATTTGAATGGTAATTGAAGTTTGGCATTCTTTCCAATATCTTCAAAGATCGATTAAGATACTCCATTACCAAGACAAAAAAATAGAGAGGGTCCCCTTGTCTAAGTCCTTTCCTTACTTGGAACCTTGTAGTTAATCCACCCTTGATCATTAGGGAGTAACTCACTGTTGTTACACATTCCATTACCAGCGGAACAAACCTCATATGCATACAACATTCAATCAGAATCATTCTTAGGAATGGCCATTCGACTAAATCATATGCCTTTGTTATATCAACCTTAATCAAATACCTTGGTGATACCCCTTTCTTTGTGTATCCTGTAAATAACTCATAGGTTATGATCACATTATCCAGTATGTTTCTCCCATCTATAAATGCAGACTGGGATGGTCCCACAATACAATCAACCACTATCTTCAGCTCTTCTGTTAGGAGTTTTGCAATTATCTTGTATACCGTAGAAAAACAAGATATTGGTCTAAAATCCTTATATATGTAGGGCTATTCACCTTAGACACTAAAGTTAATGTTATGCATTTTATACTTTTCAGCAGCTTCCCATTCTCAAAGAAGTCCTTAATGGCTTGTTTGATTTCATTTCCAACAAGTTTCCAGTATGTTTTGAAGAATTATACAGGAAATCCATCCACTCCTGGTGCTTTGTCATTAGGTAACACTTTTACTGCATCCTCTATCTCTTGTTCTGTTATTGATCTGATCAATTCCTGTTGTTGTTCATTAGTGAGACAATGGCCTTTTCTGGCTGTTTTTGGATCTAGACAGGTTAATTCATCAACATATTCTCCAAGTAAAGATTGGAAAAAGTTGGTAAATTCTTGTTCTACCCTTCTTGGCTCTATAATTTTGACCCCCTGTTCATTGCATATTGAACCAATTCTATTTCTTGCTTGTCTTGCCTTCATCTGTGCATGAAAGAAATTGGTATTTTGATCTCCTTCTTTTATCTAGAGTGCTCTAGATTTCTGTCTCACCACTTTCTCATTTACTTCTTCCCACTTCATTTTTTGGTTTATCAGATTCCTTTCTTCTGTAGGTAATTCCTCATCGAATGGATCTTTGTCAAGCTTCTCCTTAGTTATCTTCAATTGTTGCTTCAGGCGATCCAACTTCTTTTCCAATGATGACATTTTCTTGTTTAGATTTATCACTCTATCCTTTAATCTCCTCAATTTCATTATACAGAATACATTTTATGACCTTCTATATGTTGCCACCATATTTCTTCAACAGCTCGACTAAATATCTTATTATGTAATAATACATTGTATAGTCTAAACGGTTTAGGCAAATAAGACTTGACTACCACTGTGTTAATTATAATAGGAGTATGATCAGAGACACCAGGGCTTTCAAATATAGCTTGTACATTACAATACTTTGTCAGCCAAGTAGCATTGCCAAAGGCCCAGTCTATATTACTATATATCTTGTCATTTGCATCCCTCTTATTACACCAAGACCATTCATTTCCTTTTCTATTTAGCTGCCTGACCCCAATTCAATAATAAATCTCTGAAAGTCCATTAGCTTGGTTGTTCTACTAGTTACCATTGATTTTATTATCCACAGACAACATACTATTAAAGTCTCCTATTGGCAACCATCCTCTTGAATATTACTCTGAATACTCCTCAGTTGATTCCATAAGTTCCTTCTTTCTATAATAGTATTTATCCTTTATACAAAAGTAACTTCAAAGGTATTTTGTATACTTTTATACCTTACTTTGCAATGGACTAATTGATAACTTTCTATTACTATATTGACTTTAACAAGCTGATCTTTTTATAGGATCCAGATTCTTCTCCTTTCATTTATTGCCTCATCAAAATAACTCTTCCATTCTCTATTAAACCTTTCCTTTACTTTAGTCACGCTCATAGGCTTTATTTTGTCTCAAGGCAGCCTAGTAAAGCTATTTTTTTCTCAAATAAAAAAGCCTTTAGTTCTTTCTACTTGAATGGCTTATTCAGCCCTCTTATATTATCATGATGTGTTCTCCTTATCAAGTATAACTCCTTCAGTCACTTTGTCAGTGCTGCATATCTTTTTAATTCTCAGAGGCCCTACTATGTTTTTATGTAATAGTTCTTCTAAGCTTTGGTCTGATAATGCCCCATGTTGTTTAGGCTTTCCTTGTTCCTTCATGATTTGTTTTTTTCTTTTCTTTTGCCGTGAGAATTATGATTTTGTACTTTATCCTTGCTTTGGCTCCAAGTTATCTTTCTTTTCTTTCTAATCTTTCTCTGCCACCACTTTTACTTTCCATTGTCCTACTGCTTTCTTTGCCCTTTGTTGTTGCTTTGGCTTTATAACCTGTTGATTCATCTGCCTTTGTGTTTCTTGGTCTTTATTACACCCTTATTTATGTTGCTCTAGCTTAAGGCACTCCATATAGAATAGTGGCTTCCACTCTTATTCTCACATTTTTTCCCTGTATTTTCCATCAGCCACTTCAATCATCAGAGAATCAGGCGGCTTTTATGTTATGTCCATATCAACTAGGATACGAGCATATGAGACTCTCTCACAATTAGCCATTAATTTGTTTGAACAAATAATTTTGCCCGGACAACTAGCAATCCTACCCAAATTTTCCTTGCTCCAGTATTGAAATGGCATAGGAGGAATATGGCCCATATAGGTAGATTCCTTATCAATTCCATACCCATCTGAAATTCAGGATCGCATTGTTTTAAGATCATAGGTCTGTTCTGAACTGTGTATGGCCCTTGCTGAATGACTTTGTTTTTATCACTATCAAATTTGAATATAAAATAGCCCTCATTTTATAAGTATATTTATGGAACATTGACAAATTTTCATACTCCATACACAAATTTAAGCATATTCTTAAATGATGGAGATCCACCCAGAACATACCATATTAAAGTTGTCTTCCATTTCTGGGTTTGTTTGCCTACCTCTTTCAAATTTAATCGCATAATCTTTGTTCCTTCCTTCATAATCGTCGGATAGTAATCCAATTGGATCCTTTGTTTCTGAGATCGATTTCCTTTAGCTACCCCAGCCATCGTTGGGGTTATTTGACTACGGTTTCCTTTTTGCATAGAGTATGTCAATTTCCTCGCCACTGAGTTAGCTTCTATTTTTGTTTTCTTTTGAATCTCCATTTTATCACATTTTGAAGTCTGCACCACCATGGGAGCACTTTCCGTTCCCGCCATCATTATGATGCTTTGTATGAACATCATGAAATTCCTATTTGATAAAATAAATTAATATTTATATATTTAATTTCATAATATTATTCAAATATTTGACAAAACTAACCTATCAATTCTAACTAAAAAAATAAATAATACAATGTGAGCCAATACTACTAAAAATAAGTAAATTAGAACCACGAACATAACACTATTTCAAAATCCAAAAAAAAACTTTAACATATGTTATATTCCAACATAATAATAGTAAGTTCGATTATAACTTAAAGATTAGAAAACATAATAAGTTTATAACCATATTCAACAACGAAATTTCACTTTAATTACATCACTCATTATATGTCAAGTTTGTTAATGACTCATCATTTCTATTAATGGGAGGTGCAGTTTCAAAAAATATGATAATAAAATAAATAAAAATTAAAATATAAACAATTACATGGAATCGCAAGAAGTAAAGGCAGAAAATAAAAGATAAATAATGTACAATGATATTAGAAAGTAAAATAATAGAAATAAAAGACATAAAGAAAATAAATTAAAATAAAAAAGAAAGGAAAGGGACTAAAAAGCAACCTTGTAATTATACAGTGTAATTACCACCAATTCTCACCTTTCCATTGAGAATTGGAGAGTGTAGTTACACCCATCCAATTACACCCAATTCCATGCTGGCCAAGTAATTACATGGTCAAACAAATATGTCAAACTGTATAATTACACCTAACTACACCCAAATCCAATTCTTTGGAGGCTTTCCAAACATGCTCTTAATTTTATTATTTGGTTGCGTGTCTTTCGTTGGTTAAAACTTATTCATACTTTGTGGTTTGCATCAATCTAAGTAGGCGTTTGGACATAAAAATTATAAATTTTGAAAAAAGTAATATTTGGAGTTAAGTTGAAATATGATATTTAAAATTTAGAATTAATTGGACATGTTGTAGACAATAAATTTGCGTGAAGTAAAATAATCGAGACCGAAAATATTACAATAATTGTAGTATTGATTTCAAATAGTTTGAGTGTTACAAACTCTATGGTTCCTCTGATTCTAATTTTTCGATAAATATTCAAGGGCATATGGGCTTGATATTGAATTTGAATTTAATTTACCCGTCGCGAACGCTTTGATTGTTACCACGGATTTTATCACGAATAAGTAGCCTTGATCTTGAACGTCTTGTATTTGATTTGACTTCGTCCTTGATCTTGAATACTTGAAATTTGTGTTGAAGTGCTTGAATGCTTGAACACTTGCAGTATATAGAGAATTATGGCCTTTGATCCACGAGCTCCCTTGTGTCTTCTTGTTATAATCCCTTTTCTGAGTTATTAAGAACTCTATTTAAAGTTGTGGAAGAGAAGAGTTGTGATGAGAACAAATTCTTTCCGACCAAGCCACTGTCAGGCAAGCCATCCAAAATACTTAATGAATTTCTCATTTTTAATAATTTTGTAAACTAAGATTTTTCTTCAATTTTTACAAACAAAAAGGGTAACTGCTTCAATTCAAATAAAATAATAAGCAATTAATACAAAATATTTCAAAACCATCCCAGAACCCGGTATCACAAGTGCATGAACATTTACTAAGAAGGAGATAAAATAAATCATCCATTCAAAATACAATGGACAAAAAGTAAATACATTATACTGGAAGGGAATATACTAGGTGCGGGTCGCCTCGAATAATGCAACTCACCTAGTCCTAATATCATCCGTGGTGCTACGCCCAGTAGGGCACTACAAATGCATGTGCATGTGCAACAAAAATGTACATAAGTGTGTATGAGTGCGAGAATAACGTGTACCCAATAAGTGTCTATCTAATCTCGAAGAAGAAGAGACGAGAGGTCAACTTCGATACTTGCTTGTGGTCCAATAATAATATGGTGATGATGTGAGGAAAGCATGGATTTATCTAGCAATTTTAACTCATATGGTCAGAAAGAGGTAACACATTCTCAAATAACAAGGAGATTTCCAAGATTTACTTTTCATTATCTTTATTAGTTTATAACGGGCCACAAAAGGCAATATCAACTTCAATAAGTTTCAGGGTAAGCAATTCAAGCATGCACATATCATGCCAAGGTCGTACGGCCCGCTCCAAAAGAAATGAACGGTGCACTACCAAGGGTCGGCGTCGCACCTATAGATGCATTTATTTAATCTACCGAGGCGTTCGACCCTTTCCGAAATTAAACACACACACAGTCATTCAAGTAGTCAACAAGGAAAAAGTATCAAAAGAAAGGCCAATTCTCCTTTAAATATTTTAGAAAAAAATGAAGTTTAATCTTTTTAGAAATTCATTTACTAGTTCGATGTGATTTAAGCAATTCAAAGGTCAATAAATTTATAAATAATCCAAGTATAGCATGCTTTTGGGTTCTAGACTATCCGGACAATAGAATAATAGTAGATACGCACGGACCCTCATCACCTCATGCGTACCTAGCCCCCTCAAATTGGAGCATATAACAATTAGCTAACCTATGGGGATAATTCCCTCTTACAAGGTTAGAAAGGAGACTCACCTCACTCCGAAGATCCATAACCGGCATTCCACGCTCTTCCGAAGACTCCAATCGATGCACAAAGCTCCAACACTAGCCAATAATAATACCAATCCATTAATACATACTCAATTACTCCTAATGATCCAATTCATAGGAATTCCTAACCCCGATCGAAAAGTTGGCAAAAGTGCCCTCGAGCCCACGTGCATGGATTCCTAAATTTTTTGAAGATAAAGTTTACCCTAAACTCACGAGCTCAAATATATGATTTTCTCTTAATTCTATACCCAAAATCGTGGTCAAAATCCAAGAATATAAAGTTTCTAGGTTTTCTTCAAAATACCAAAATTTCTACTAATTTACATGATCTTCCTTATTAAAATCTAGATATAATCCAAGTAATTAACTTGCAATTGGTGGGAAGAACATACCTTGACATGGATGATCAAAATGGAGCTCCAAAATCGCTTCTAGGTCGGATCTCATGGAGGAAATGAGATGAAATGAGCCAAATCCATTTCCTTACACTTATACACTGGCCATATGACTCTTCTTTGCGTTCGTGAGACCCCCATCATATTCGCGAAGAAAAAAATTTCCAAAAATCATTTTGGAAACTATCCTAAGATAGCTTCAAGTTTAATAGCCACAACCTTTTGTACAAAAATCCAAATGATAAATGGTTTACTTTTCTTAATATTAGACACAAAGGGCTGCAACTTTTTTTGGATCATCTCCAAATTCCATATAGATTACGAGATATGAGCCTCCAAAGTTAGACCTGTGCAGCAGAGATTTCCTTCTTCGCGAACGCGAAGAACAGAGTCCCTGATGCCAAATCCTTCTTCACGAACGCAAGAGGATCCTCACGAAAGCGAAGAACAACACAAGATCAGCACCATCTATTTCAAAACAGCCCGAAATGATCCAAAACCACCCTGAAACGAACCTGAGGCCCTTGGGGCCCTGTCCAATCACACAAACCAGTCCCATAAAATAACACGAAGCTGCTCGAGGCATCAAATCACATCAAACAACATCGAAATCATGAATCGCACCCCAATTCAAGCTTAATGAACTTTAAAACTTCAAACTTCTACATTTGATGTTGAAACCAATCAAATAACATCCAATTGATCTCAAATTTTGCACACAAGTAACATTCGACATTACGGACCTACTCTAACTTCCGAAATCGGAATCTGACCCCGATATCAAAAATTCCACTTCCGGTCAAACTTGTCAAAAACCTTCACATTTCAATCTTTAGCCAAATGACTCTAAAATAATCTACGGACCTCCAGATTCACTTCTGATCGCGCTCTCAACTCTAGAATCACCACATGGAGTTACACCTTGACTTGTAATCCCAAACGGACATCGAATAAACTGAAATACAATTCAAGCCAAACTTATAAAATTTCTTCCAAAATGCTAGCTTCCACAATAGGCGCCAAAACGCTCTCGACTCATCCAATGCCTGATCTGGGCATACGCCCAAGTTTGAAATCATCATACGAACCTACTGGAATCTTCAGAACCCGATTCTTATGTCGTTTACTCTTAAATTTAATCTTAGTTGTTTCTTTCAACTTAAAACATCCAAAACGAGAATTCTCTCTCCAAATCAACTCCGAACTTCCTGAAATAAAATTTCGACTATGTTCAAAAGTCATAATACCTAAAGTGAAGCTGCTCGGCCTCAGACTGGTGAACGGCGTGCTAGAGCTCAAAATGACCGGCCAGGTCATTACAGAATCAAATTTTGAAGTCACAACATGAAGTCTTGAAGTTACAACATCAACTTTTGAAGTCACAACTTCAAGATTTAAAGTTGCAATATCATCTCACATTTGCTAGACATTTCTATAAATAGACACTCATAATATATTGTGAAGGAGTGTCTTACGGGAGAAAACTAATCTTGGTCTCTCTCTTTGTCTTTAGTATTTTTCTACTAGTTGTTTTTCATTTAGAAGAATAATATTTCTTCATAAGTTCTTTATTTTAAATTAGTTTTTATTACTTCGTAATTGATAACTTCTTTTGTTGGGAAAGTTGACATAGTATTATAATATATATATATATATATATATATATATATATATATATATATATATATATATATATATATATATATATATATATAATACTATCTCAATTTAATACATCCTTGTCTTGAAACTTTCTTTTTATACTTCTTATTGTGCCGTAGTAATAGTTTAATTAATCATTATTATCACTTCTACTTATTTTTATCTCTAAGATATTTTTATATTGATTTTTTAATTCTCACAAAGAAAAATTGATATATAATAACCAACAAATAAAATAGTAGAGAGAGAATAATTTTTAGTAAACTAGTACTTAATACTTAATTGAATATTTGTATTAACAATTTTGAAAACACTCCATTTATATAATTAAAATAATACTCCGTATATTCCTCCGAGTAAATAATAAATTATTTAAATAACCTATAAAGCTACTGAATAATTCCAAATACATCCTAGAACCTGATGTCACAAGTACATGGGCAATTTCTAAGAGAAACCAAATAAGTAGAATTACTGTCTGGAATACAATTGGACAGAAAGTAAATAGAATCCTGAAAGAGACTATACTAGCTGCGGAATCGCCTCGAGGAAATACAGTTCACCTAGTCTCCGCCTCAACCATACTGCTATGCCACTAAGCCACTAGCCACACAATAAACCTTGTGCAATAGAATGCACAAGGAAGTGTAGTATGAGTACGAAAACAATGTGTACAGAGCAAGTATCTTGTCTAATCTCGAAGAAGTAGAGACGAGAGGTCGACTTTATGTCACGACCCAAACTCCGCTCTGGTTGTGATGGCGCCTCTCATGAAGACAAGGCTAGCCAACCAACCCTAATTGCATGTTTCAAAAAATAGATAAACATGAATAAATAATTTGAAAGATGATTTAGTAACATTACTTAGCGGAAGAACAACCCAAACACAGCCCGAACCGGGTGTCACAAGTCACGAACATCTATAAGAGTATAATTACATTTACTACGTCTAGAAATACACTGAACATGAAGAATGAATAACATAGAAAGAAACGATGCTGCAAACGCTGACAGTCATCTCGCTAAACTCCTATGGCGCTGCCTACAAACAACTAATGCCCGCTACCGGGGTGAATAAATACCTGCATCTGCACACGAGGTGCAGGGAGTAAAGTGAGTACTCCAACTCAGTGAGTAATAAGGTTAAATAACAACTGAGCGGTAAAAAATCACGTAAAGTAACCAACATGCTGTATAGAAGCAGTGTACAATCCTTTGAGAAAGTAGTGAAATTGTGAAATCTATAGAAAATCTCTTGGCTTAGTTTAAATCTCTTTTGAAAATGGGTTTTTCAACAGTTTAGAGATAATTTCAAAACAATTACTGCCGATATGCACTTAAATCCGCCTCTCGGGTACAAATACCACAGTATAACAAGTAAAAGACAAGTAAGTATGCAAAATAATCACACAAAGCTTGCCCCTCGGGAACCTCACAATCACTCATATCATCCCTTCGGGCTCACTTTCAAAAACACTAATATCATCCCCTTGGGCTCAACATCAATCACTCAGCATAATGCGTACCCGCACTCACTGTGGGTGTGCAGACTCCGAAGAGACCCCTTACAACTCAAGCGTTATATCAACATATGGCCTGAAAGCCTTCTCATATCACTCATAAGGCCTGAAAGCCTTCTCACATCGCCCACAAGGCTTGAAAGCCATCTCACATCGCTCACAAGGCTTGAAAGCCTTCAAACATCACTCTTAAGGCCTGAAATCCTCCTCACATCACTCACAAAGCCTGAAAGCCTCCTCACATCGCTCACAAGGCCTAAAAGCCTCCTCACATCACTCAAGCCACCTCATGGCATATAAATGTATCTCAGACCCTCGACCTCATATCACTCAGCATATCCTCACATATGGCCCTCAGCCTCGCTAAGTCTAAAAATCATCATAAGCCCCTCGGGAAATTATAAAACCGTAGTTCTCAGCCCAAGTTATCATTAGAAATATAAGTTTCTAATCTGTACAAAAATGGCTGAGTTTGTAAAACAATAATTATCAACAGGACTGAGATTAAATATAAGTCAAAACAACAAGGAAATAGTGATAAATTCCTAGAATGATTCAAATAGTTGGCACAAATACTAAATATGACAATCAGCCAAAATCATGATTATAGTAATTAAGTTTCAATTAAATGCATGGTAAAATCATCAATCGGGACAGACTAAGTCATAATCCCCAATAGTAACAGACCCCACGCTCATCATCCAGTGCATGACTCACCTCAATATAGCACTACCATGTGCAAATTTGAGATTTTAAACCCTCAGGATATCATTTACAATCATTACTCACCTCAATCCTCTCCAAACTCTAGCCCGAAATTCCACGCCCGCACGAACCGGTCTCCGGATGCTCCAAATCTAGTTACAATCAGTACATAATCATTAAAATATGCTAAGGGAGCGAAAACCACTTGAAAATATCCAATTTAACATCAAAATCCCGAAATTATTCAAACCCGGCCCCCGGGCCCATGCTTCTGAATTCGACGAAACCAAAAAAATCCGACAACCCATTCAACCACGATTCCAACCATACCAAAATTACTAAATTCTGATAACAACTCGGCCTCCAAATCTTCAAATCTTATTTTCAAATCCCTGGTCCAAATCATCAATTTACACCTCAAAAAATGTAATCTAGTCAATTATTCTACGATAATTCAATATTATGGAGTAGAAATGATCATAAGTGACTTTCTTCAAGATTTCCCATGATTTCTAGCTCAAGCAGTGTTCTTTCACAAAATAAAACGTCAAAATAAGGAAAAAAAACATCAAAGCTAAATTTGGTCGCTAAAAGGTGCACACCAGATCAGATGCACCAGCAATCTTTAATTTCACAAAAAAGGCTCTAACTCCATCATAAAACTTGATCAAATTAAACCAATCTTTTCGGATTAGTCCTATAATTCATTGTCAAAATTATGGAAGTCTCAAAATCAAATTTCGATCTCTAGAACTAAAAACGGACCTTTGGATCATTACATGCTTATGCTCAAAACGGCAAAATTTTCCAAGTACTCCTCCAAAACTTATCCGAGACTCATGGGACCCTGAACAAACATGCCAACACACCCTATAACATAATTCAAACTTGTTCTAACCTTCGGAATGCTCAAAATAACATGAAAACAACGAATCACACTCGGATTTAAGCCTAAGAATTCCAAAACTTCCGAATTACTCCTTCGATCAAAAAACCCTCGAAAATGATGTCTGAATGACCTGAAATTTTTCACACACATTTAAAATGACATAACAAAGCTACAACTACTCTCGAATTCCATTCTGAACCTTGGATCAATGTGACGACCCCACCCTTCGTCTTTTGTATTTCAGCCCCGTTATTCCTGTATTATGTTTCCCCATATGTTGATATATGTGTTTGGTGAGTTTGAGATGTGTTGGATTGAATTTTGTTAGAAATGAGTCCAATAGTCTCTATAAGGAAAGCTTAAGTTGGAAAAGTCAGCCGGACGTTGACTTGTGAGTTAGAGGGCTCAAAATGGATTTTCGATGAGTCGACAGGTTTCGAATAGTGATTTGTGACTTGGAAGAGAAAATTGAATCGAATTTGGAGGTCCGTGTAGAATTATGCTTGAATTGGCTAAGTTCGAATTTTGGCAAATTCCGGTTGATAGGTGAGATTTTGATCCGGTGGTAGGAATGGAATTCCAAGAGTTGCAGTAGCTTCTTTAGGTGATTTTGGATATGTCTGCAAATGTTTAGGTCATTCAGACGTCGTTTGGTTGGGTTTTGGATCGAATGCAAATTTGGAAAGTTCTAGTTTAACTTAGAATGAAATGCAACAATTTTGTTGATTTTTGATGTTAAAGATAGCGTTTTTATGGCCCGAACAAGTTTGAATGAGGTGTTAAGTCGTGTTGGTGCTTTTGGTTGTGGACGGGCTCATTATACATTCGTATTCTGATGACTCGAGAGAGGGTCCTGAGTCATACCTTCGAGGAGGCGGTGGACATAGCCCGCGATATTGAGATGTCTCGCCGTCTGGAGCGAGAGCAGAGGGAGGAAAAGAGGCCTCGAGGTTTGGGCAGTTATGGTGGAAATCTATCTAGGGGCCAGTTTGATTAGGGTAGAGGTTGTTCTTTTAGGCCTCCCTAGTCAGGCCGCCCAGAGTACAGTGGAGCTTCTTCCAGTCGTCGCTGTTAGAGTCACCAGCAGGGCCAGTCTTCACTCAATGCTCTCCCAGCTCAGAGTTCTGCACAGGATCAGCCTAGGTTTCATCTGCGGCGAGGGGTTCCCTTCAGTCGCCTTCTCCAGTTTCAGTTGGTTGTTTTGAGTGTGGAGAGTTTGATCATGTGAAGAGACATTGTCTTCAACTTCGTTGTGGTAGGTTTCAGCAGAGGGATCAGCCCTTCTCTTCTTCTCCATCTGTTTCAGCACCACCCAATCTAGTAAGGGTGGGGGTGAGTCAGCTAGAGGCCGCCTCAGGAGGGATGAGCGATCGAGCGGTGGTCAGCCTCATTTCAATGCACTCCGAGACAGGAGAGATGTCGTTGCTTCAGATGCATTGATCACAAGTATTATCTCAGTTTGCCACATGGATGCATCTATTTTGTTTGATACTAGGTCTACATATTCTTATGTATCTACTTACTTTGCTCATCATTTGGGGACAACCCGTGGGTATCTAGCATTGCATGTGCATGTATATACCCCGGTGGGTGACACTATTATTGTGGACCACGTGTATCGATCCCGTCTTGTTACTATTGAGGGCCTGGAGACCCGAGCTAACTTGCTGCTTTTGAGCATGGTTGATTCTGATGTTATTCTAGGCATGGATTGGTTATCACCGTGCCATGCTATTCTGGGCTTCACGCCAAGACAGTCACGTTAGCTATGCCAGATATTCCGAGGGTTGTGTGGCGTGGTTCGCTTATTGTGTAACGAGCAGATAATCACTTTCTTAAAGGCCCAGCAGATGGTTGGGAAGGGATGTTTATCATATCTGGCATTTGTGAGGGATGTTGGACCTGATACTCCTAGTCTTGATTCGGTTCCCGTGGTAAGGGAGTTTCCTAATTTATTTCCAGCAGACCTTTCAGGCATGCCGCCGAACAGGGATATTGACTTCGGTATCGATTTGGTCCCGGGCACTCAGCCCATTTCTATTTCTCCCTATCGAGTGGCATCATCAGAGCTAAAGAGTTGAAGGAGCAACTACAGGAACTCCTAGATAAGGGGTTCATTCGTCTGACTGTGTCGTCGTGGGGCGCACCAGTATTATTTATTAAGAAGAAGGATGGCACAATGAGAATGTGCATTGATTACAGACAGTTGAAAAAAGTAACAGTGAAGAACAAGTATCCATTACCTCGTATTGAGGATTTGTTTGACCAGCTTCATGGAGCAAAGGTATTCTCTTAGATTGATCTCTGTTCAGGCTATTACTAGTTGAAGATTAGGGATTATGATATTATCAAAACAGCTTTCAGGACGAGATATGGGCATTATGCGTTTCTGGTTATGTCATTTGGGCTGACTAATGCCCCAGCAACATTCATGCACTTGATGAATAGTGTATTTCGGCCGTATCTGGATTCTTTTGTGATTGTGTTTATTGATGATATTCTTGTGTACTCGCGTAGAGCACACACAACATTTGAGGGTGGTATTGCAGAGGTTTCGAGAGGATAAGTTGTATGAAAAGTTTTCCAAGTGTGAGTTTTGGCTCAGTTTCGTGGCTTTTCTAGGACACATGGTGTCCACTGATGGTATTCAGGCTGGCCCAAAGAAGATCGAGGCGGTGCACAGTTCGCCCAAACCGTCCTCAGCTTCTGAGATTCGGAGTTTCCTCAGTTTGGCGGGTTATAACACAGGTTCGTTCAAGGTTTTTCATCTATTGCTTCGCCTTTGACGAAGTTGACGTAGAAGAATCCACCATTTGTCTGGTCTGATGAATGCGAGGAGAGCTTTCAAAAGCTCAATTCGTTGTTGGCTACGGCTCCAGTGTTAGTATTGCCAACAACTTCAGGTTCTTATACACCAGTGATGTGTTCTGATGCAGGAGGGTAGAGTGATTGCATATGCTTCTCGGCAGTTGAATCCCCATGAGAAAAACTACCCAGTTCATGACTTGGAATTGGCTACTATAGTTCATGCCTTGAAGATTTGGAGACACTATCTATATGGAGTATCTTGTGAGGTGTATATGGATCATCGCAGCCTTCATCACTGGTTCAAGTAGAAAGATCTGAATTTGACGCAGCAGAGATGGCTCGAGTTACTCAAGGACTATTATATTACCATATTGTATCATCCGCGGAAGGCCAATGTAGTGGCCGATGCTTTGAGCCGTAAGGCGGTGAGTATGGGTAGATTGGCATATATTCCAGTTAGGGAGAGGCCCCTTGCAGTTGATGTTCATGTTTTGGCCAATCGGATGGTGAAATTAGATATTTCAGAGCCCAGTTGGGTATTGTCTTGTGTGGCTTCCCGGTCTTCTTTAAATGATCGCATCAGGGAGTGCCAGTATGATGACCCGCACTTTCTTGTCCTAAAGAACAGGGTCCAGCATAATGATGATGCCAGAGATGTGACTATTGGTAGTGATAGTGTGTTGCGGATGCAGGGCCGGATTTGCATGCCCAATGTGTATGGGCTCCGAGAGATGATATTAGAGGAGGCCCACAACTCACGGTATTCCATTCATCCGGGTGACGCGAAGATGTATCAGGACTTGAGACAAATTTATTGGTGAAGAAGAATGAAAAAGGACATTGTGAGTTACGTGTCTAGGTGTCGCAATTGTCAGCAGGTCAAATATGAGCATCAGAGACCCGGTGGTGTACTTCAACTGATGGATATTCCAGAGTGGAAACAAGAGAACATTACTATGGACTTTGTGAGTGGTCTCCCTCGTACCTCGAGGAACTTTGATTTTATTTGGGTGATTGTTGATAGACTGACGAAGTCTGGACATTTCATTCTGGTGTGTACCACATATTCTTCTGATTGGTTGGCAGAGATTTTTATCCGTGATATTGTGCGGTTGCATGGGGTTCCATTCTCAATAGTCTCAGACAGGGGTAGTCAGTTTTCTTCTCAGTTCTGGAAGATCTTTCATCGGGAGTTGGGCACTCAGATTCAGATGAGCAAAACTTTTCACCCTCGGACAGACGGACAGTTTGAGCGTACTATTCAGATATTGGAGGACATGTTACGTGCTTGTGTAGTTGATTTCTGAGGTTCTTGGGTTGAGTTATTGTCGTTTTCATAGTTTGTTTATAATAATAGTTATCAGTACAGCATTCAGATGGCACCGTATGAGGCTTTATATGGGACACGGTGTAGATATCCAGTTGGTTGGTTTGAGCCCGGCGAGGCTATACTATTGGGGACAGAGTTAGTTCAGGATGCTTTGGAGAAAGTGAAAGTTATCCAGGAGAGACTTCGTACAGCCCAGTCGCGTCAGAAGAGTTATGCAGACAGGAAGGTTTGGGATGTATCTTATATGGTGGGAGAGAAGGTTCTATTGAAGGTCTCGCCTATGAAAGGCGTGATGAGGTTTGGAAAGAAAGGGAAGCTGAGTCCGCAGTTTATTGGACCTTTTGAGATTCTTAGGAGGATTGGAGAGGTGGACTATATTCTTTCTTTGCCACCCATTTTATCGGGGGTTCACCCGGTGTTTCATGTTTCTATGCTCAGAAAGTATGTTGGAGACATCGCATGTATTAGAGTTCAGCATGATCCAGTTGGACGAATACTTGACCTATGATGTGGAGCCAGTGGCTATTTTGGGTTGACAGGTTCGAAAGTTGAGATCGAAAGACATAGCTTCGATGAAGGTTCAATGGAGAGGTCGGCCCGTGGAGGAGGCCACTTGGGAGACCGAGCAGGAGATGCGGAGCAGATATCCTCGCTTGTTTGAGACTCTAGGTATGTTTCTTGACTCGCTCGAGGACGAGCATTTGTTTTAGTTGGGATAAATGTGACGACTCGACCCGTTGACTTTTGTATTTCAGCCTTGTTATCCCCGTATTATGTTTCCCCGTGTGTTGATATATGTGTTTAGTGAGTTTGAGATGTGCTGGATTGAATTTGGTCAGAAATGAGACCAATAGTCTCTTTAAGGAAAGCTTAAGTTGGAAAAGTCAATCGCATGTTGACTTGTGAGTTAGAGGGCTCCGAATGAATTTCCGATGATTTGACTAGTTTCGGATAATGATTTGTGACTTTGGAGAGAAAACAGAATTGAATTTAGAGGTCCGGTATAGAATTAGGCTTGAAATGGCTAAGTTTGAATTTTGGCAAATTCCGGTTGATAGGTGAGATTTTGATCCGGGGGTCAGAATGGAACTTCGAGAGTTGCAGTAGCTTCGTTAGGTGATTTTGGATATGTCTACAAATTTTCAGGTCATTCGGACGTTGTTCGGTTAGGTTTTGGATCGAATGCCAATTTTGGAAAGTTCTAGTTTAACTTAGAATGAAATTCAATGATTTTGGTGATATTTGACGTTAAAGATAGCGTTTTTTGGCCTGAGCAAGTTTGAATGAGGTATTACGTCGTGTTAGGCTTTTGGTTGAGGTCCTGGGCCTCAGGGTGATTCCGGATGATTAAACAAGGAGTTTGGAGGTTGAATAGCGCTGCAGAAATGCACCAACAGCTGCAGGCTCATTTGGCCTTCACGTTCGCGAGGCAGTCCCGCGTTCGCGTAGGTCTAGGTCCATTTGGCCTTCGCGTTCGCGGATGAGGGGCACGTTCGCGTAGGTTATTGTTCATTTGAAGGGGGTCCCAGGGTTATTGCCCTTCGCGTTTGCCGCTAGTGCCCGTGTTCGCAATGAAGTAGGTTGCATTGGTGTACGCGTTAGCGGTTGGGCACCGTGTTTGCGAAAGAGGAAATTTGCCCTGTGTTTAGATGGCCATTGCGGACGATATTTGGCAACGCGTTCGCGTAAGGGGAAGTGTCTGGGTAGTGTGTTTAATTAAGTTATTTCATCCGCGAGCAAGGGCCATATTTCCTCCATTTTTACAATACCTTGACAGCTCAATTACGGATTTTGAAGGGGATTTCACCGGGAAGTGATTGGACATAAGTCTCGTGGTCTTAATACGTCATTTTTTTGAAGAATCAACCATTAATTATCTGAAATTGGGTGTTAAAGTTGATGAACCAGGGCTTGAAATTTCAAATGAAAATTGGGGATTTGGAGGAGCAATTGGACTCCGATTTTGATGAATTTTATATGCACGGACTCGTGGCCAAATGAGGGTTCTGAAAATGTGAATTTCGTAATCTTTTGAGAAGTGGTCCCGGGGTTCGGGTTTTGCCAACTTCGTATTTTTGGGTGTATTTCGAGTTATTTCGATTGGGTTCTGTTCCATTATCCTATTTTGACGTATTCCTATTGGTTTTGATCAGATTTGGCATCCAGTGAGGTTGATTTTCGAGGGTAAGGCATTGCGAGCTAGTTTGCACCTGGCTTGAGGTGCGTAATGGGTGTAGATGATGACCCGAGGGTTTGAAGCCCCAGAATATCACATTCTGACGCTATTATGTGGCTAGACACGCACTCCATGGCTAGTGTGGGGTCGTATATGTTGGAAATTGTGACTCGGCCAATCCGAGTGATATATTGTACTATGTTGGCGATTGCTTCGCATACTATATTGATGATATCTTGGCTTGATGCCATGTCTGGCGCCTTGTGCCGACTTGTGGAATCCTTCAGGGATCGTTATCTCAAAATTTTCATGTATTGTATATTACTTGAATTCAGTCCAGGTTTACATATTATTTTTGCAAACTCAGTCATATTTATACGTTTTGAGAACTCCAATGATTTTTAATGATATTTCGGGCTGACGAGTACTATCTCACTATTTTTGGACTGTATATTATCTTAAATGAAAACGGTTGTATCTATGGATACCGTGTATTTTAAATGAAAACGTTTGTAACTATGGACATCGTGTATTTTAAATGGAAACAGTGGTAACTATGGATACCGTGTATTTTAAATAGAAATGATGGTAATTATGGACACCAGGTATTGTGATGGAAACGGTGGTAACTAAGGACACCGTGTATTATAATGAAAATAGTGGTAACTATTGGCACTGCATGATATGACATTTGGGATGTAGGAGACCCTACGGAGTCTGAACCCCCACAGTGAGTGCGGGTACCCCATATGGATCTGGCTGAATGTTCCGCGCTGTTCATCCATTGCATTGCATCTCATACATTTATTTACTGTTGCTTATTCTGTATATCTCTGAGACGGTACTGTATAGAACTGCTACATAGCTTCATTTTGTGTTTTCTTATCTTCGGGTTTTTATATATGCTTATTACTCGCTGAGTTGGTACACTCACCCCATACTCCCCGCACCTTGTGTGCAGATCCAGGTTCTCCAGAGGTCTAGCATTGCTTCTGTTGCTTATGTAGTTGCCAGAGTATTGAGGTAGCTGCCAGCGTCTGCAGGACCTATTACTCTAATCTTACAAGTTTTTTCTGTTATTCAGACACATGTTTCTTTCCTGTCACACTTGTATTCGATATTGTTAGAGGCTTTGTACTCGTGACCCCAAGTCTTGGGAGTTTTGTTCAACTGTGGCTTCCTATTCGTACAACTACCTTTTCCGGTTATTTGGGATTTTAGGGTTAAAGTTGTCATGTTTTTTCCTTGCTTGCTTCGTGTTTGGCTGAACGCTGTATTTGGGAAGGTGTTGGTCGGGCTTGCCCAGCCTTGCGGCCGAGCGCCATCACGATCGGGTTTGGGGTCGTGACAATCAAAATCTCACCTATCTACCAAAATTCGCCGAAATAATAACTTCGCCAATTCAAGCCTAATTCTACACCGGACCTCCAAAATCAATTCTGATCACACTCCTAAGTCAAAAATC
Source organism: Nicotiana benthamiana (assembly GCA_034376525.1). Classification (NCBI taxonomy): domain Eukaryota; kingdom Viridiplantae; phylum Streptophyta; class Magnoliopsida; order Solanales; family Solanaceae; genus Nicotiana; species Nicotiana benthamiana. The sequence continues at coordinate 39,782,227 of CM067339.1, read as the reverse complement.
ACCTCAGGAGCTAACCAAATCATCAAAATTTCAATCCCAGCTCATATACAAATAGGTCAACTCTTGGTCAAACCTTTCAAATTCAAAACTTTCCGTTGAGACCGTTCCTTCAAATTCATTTTGATTTCCTGAAAATTAAAACCAACGATCTATATCAGTCATAATACATTACACGGGGCAAGTCATGAACAAGGACTGGTGATCAATGTGCAAAAGCTCAAAACGAGCGGTCAGGTCGCTACACTTTAACACTTGCTAGTGGTCAAATAATAATGTACTGTGAGGAAATCGTGGATTTATATAGCAGGTTCTAACTCACAAAGATGTACATCAAGTAATCACCTTTAACAATTTACAAAGGATTTTAAAGATTTACTTGTCATTATCTTTATATTAGTGGGTAGCAGCCAAGAAGGCAATATAAACTTTAATAAGATTCAAGTATTCAATGCATATATGCGCATATAATGTTGAGGCGACGAACCGATCTAATAGAAATAACTGTGCACTTGCCGAGGGTCGGCGCGGCTATAAATGCATCAATTTAATCTGTCGAGGCATTCAGCTCGTTCTAAAAATAAACACACACAGATAGACAGTCAATCAAAAAGTCAACATGGAGCAATTATCCAAAGAAAGACTCATTCTCTTTATTAGTTTAACAAAATAAAGTTTATATCTTTTAGAAATTCATTTACTAACTTAATATGCTTTAAGCAGTATGAGTTGTCGATAAGAATTGAAATTATTAAAAATATAGCATGCTTTTGGGTCCTAAACTACCGGACAATAGCATAATAGTAGCTACGCGCAGACTCTCGTCACCTCCTGCACATGTAGACCCACAAATAGGAGCACATAACTGATTAAATCACCTATGGGGACAATTCCCTCTTACATGGTTAGAAAGAAGACTCACCTTGCTCTGAAGATCCGTAACCGGCATTCTACATTCCTCTGAAGACTTAAACCAATCCACAATGCTCCAAAACTAGCCAATAATTATGTAATCCATTAATATATGCTCAATTATACTTTACAACCGAACTTATAATAATTCCTAACCCCGAACGAAAATTTAACAAAAATTCCCTCAGGCACACATGCCCGGATTTCAAAATTTTTTGAAGATAAATTTTACCCAAGAACTCATGGACTCAAATATACGATTTTCTCTCAATTACATACCCAAAATCATTGTCAAAATCCAAGAACACTAATTTTCTAGGTGTTCCCTCAAACCCCAAGTTTTCTACAATTTTCATGCTTAAATCTATACATATTTGATAATTTAACTCAAAATAAGTGGGGATAACTTACTTAACATTGATGATTAAAATCCCCTCTTGAAGCTCCCCAAAATCGCCCATACCAAGAGAAAAATGGTGAAATGTACTCAAATCCCAATTTTAAAATACCCTTCTACCTTCAGAAATTTTCGCACCTACAGTCCTAGATACCTTCTGTGGTTCCGCATGTGCGGTTGAAATTCCACTTCTGCGGTCCTCCCTAAGCCACCCTTTTCTGTTTCTGCGTTTCTCCTTCCGTATGTGCGGTCCCGCTTCAGCAGAAATATGACTGCATCTGCGGTCCCACCCCTTCACCTCCAACCGCTTCTACGTTTCCCTTCCTCGCTTCTACGGGACCGCTTCTGCGGTTAACCCATTGCATAAGCAAAAATACCAGCAACCAGACCCTTCAGCTATTTTAAGTTCCAAATTTCGATCCGTTAATCACCCGGAATCCATCCGAGGCCCCCGTGACCTCAACCAAACCCACAACACATTATGAACTTGCTCAAGGCCTCTAATCATATTAAACAATTCTTAAAGCATGAATTACATCCCGATTCAAGCCTTATGAACTTTGAAATTTCAAACTTCGACTTCTGATGTCGAACCCTTGCCAATCACATCTGATTGACCTCAAATTTTGCGCACAAGTCTTATTTGACATTATGGACCTATTTTAACTTTCGGAATTAGATTCCAAACCCATATCGAAAAGTCCACTTCCGTTCAAACTTCTCAAAAACCTTCAATTTTCTATCTTTAGCCAAATGGCTCCAAAATGACCTACGGACCTCCGAATTCACTTCCGATCGCGCTCCCAACTCACAATTGCCATACGAAGTTATTCCCAGACTCAAAATTCCAAACGGACATCGATAATATTGAAACTAACTTCAAGTAAAACTTATGAAATTTTTTCCAAAATGCTAACTTCCACAATGGGAGCCAAAATGCTCTCGGGTCTTTCAAAACCCAATTCGGACATACGCCCAAGTCCAAAATCGTCATACGAACCTGCTGGAATCTTCACATCCCAATTCCGAGGTCATTTACTCAAAATTCCAATCCTAGTTCATCCCTTCAACTTTAAGCTTTCGAAATGAGAATTCTCTTTCCAAATCAACTTTGAACTTTCCAAAATTTAATTGCGACCATGCATAGAAGTCATAATACCTGAAATGAAGTTGCTCATGCCCTCAGACTGCTGAACGACACGTTAGAACTCAAAACAACCGGTCGGGTCGTTACAATATTAGCAATAAGTAATTATTCCTCAGAGAAATGCATGTACAAATTTAGAATTTATTATAATATATTATCAAGTGAAATTCAACGATTCCCAACTCTTTTAAATTGTAAATTTCCCGAAAGTTCTTGATTTTTATTTAAGTAATTAGCAAGCTTTAAACCACACTCACTTTTTATCAAATTGATTCTCTCAAATAGTAGTTGAAATATTTAAAGTCTGTAGCATAGATGTTCCAATCTCTGTGGGACGATATTATAAACCATACTAGCATTTGACAAAGCACGAGCAGGAAAATCCAATACACATTGGCCTCGTCAAATATTTGGCGCCGTTGGCGTGGATTGGCATACATCTACTTCAGATTAAATATTTTGTTACTAATTTGAGACATTATTGTTATTTTTGTAACTATTATCACGAATTACGAAATAGTACTATAACTACTAATGTAATATTAATATAATCATTTTCTTTTTGTAACAACACTTTATAAAGAATAAAAATTTATTCGTACTTCTTCCTATTATTGCTATCACTAGCTTTTCTTCATTATATTTAGTGTAATTATTGTTAGTACTACCACCTCTTGTATCATTTTTTCTCATTGCCAATACTTTGACGAACTTTTATTTTTATGTATCAATATAGTTTGTGGTTATATATTATTATTTTCTTATTATTTATTTATAATTATTTTTCTATAATATTATATTAGTATTGTTAGTATTAGTACTTCTACAATAGTATTCTTACTGATCACTATTATTCACTAGTACAACCTTTTTTTAAATTAATAATACTAAACTATTTCAATTCATTGAGTATTACTACTGATGCCTACTTGATAGTTTCATTGTTTTATATTTTATTTCAGTTTACTAGAGTAAATACTGGTATTATTATCTATAATATTGTGGTATTTTTTTTCTTCACTAACAATTTATATTTGAAATTTACTTTAGTTTAGTTATTAATTATTAGTACTATACTAGAAATTAATATTAATATTTTTTTACTTTCTAAATTTTAAGTAGTTTATGACTCGTTCATCTATAAAAGAATTGGCTAATTAGGATCATGAAATTGAAAGATATCTTTGATTGTGCAGGAAAGAACAAACATCGTCTTCTCAAGGAGAAACTTGTGAAGAAATAAAAAACAAGGAAGCAGAGGATATTAATCCACTTGGGATCCCACCACCAGTCAATGTAGAGGGGCAATTTGATGCTGTAGCGCCAAGGCCAGCAAACAGAATTCTTAGGGATTATTCAAGACCGGATCATTTTAACTGTGAATCTAGTGTTGGGAAGCCCCCAGTGGCAGCTAACAACTTTGAAATCAGGACAGCCTGATTCAGACAATTAAACAATCTTCTATCTTCACAAGTGATACAAGTGAAGACCCACATTATCATTTAATTTATTCTAGAACTTGTTGAAACAGTTAAGTACAATGGAGTACCTCCTGAAGCTATCAAGTTAAGGCTATTTCATTTTTCTTTAAAAGGAGATGCCAAGATTTGGTTGCGAAGTTCGCCTCAAGAGTCCATTATGACATGAGACCAAATGACTCAGAAGTTTTAAACAAATACTTTTCCTCTGCTAAAACAACAAAGTTAAGACAAGACATATCTAATTTCTTGCAGACTAATACTGCGGCAGTTTATCAAGCTTGGGAAAGATTTAAAACAATTTTAAAAAAAATAGCCACACCATGACATTCCTGAACATATGCAATTGTACATTTTTTTATCACGAGTTAAAAACCTCGGCTAGAAATGTGATAGATGCAGCTACAAGAGGTTCTGTAATAGGAAAAATCACAGAGGAAACATTGCAGCTGTTGAATGAAATTCTGAGAACGATATCCAATGGCCATCTAAGCATGTCACGACCCAAAATCCACTAAGGATCGTGGTGGCGCCAGACATTGCTGTCAGGCCAGCCAACTCGATTACTAGATTAAATCGCGTTTAAACAATTTTGAAATATAGGATTTTCCTTCATTATTTAGAAATTTTAAAGAATATATTTTCAAATCAAATTTAAAAGTTAAGAAATTAATACAATACTTCAAACAATCCCAGAACCCGGTGTCACAAGTACATGAGCATCTACACATAAAAGAATCAAGCACAACATCTGTCTGAAATACAGTGGACACAAAGTAAATACAGTACAAAGAAAGGGACTACTCTAGTTGCGACCGTCTCGAATGAAGCAACTCACCTAGTCGCAAAATAATTCGCTATGCCTAGCAGACCACTGGAGTCACATATACCTGTGCAACAAAATGCACAGCAAGTATAGTATGAGTACAAAAATAACATGTACCCAATGAGTATCCCGCCTAATCCCGAAGGGGTAGAGACGAGATGATCAACTTTGACACTTTCTAATAGTCCAATGATTATTTATTCTGGACATATGTATTACACAGTGGATTTATTTTATAAACATAATTTTTAATCCAGATAAAGGAAACAAGTAATCACATACTTCTTTCATAGGAAAGTTTTTGAAATTCCTTTTTATTATTAAAAAAATGATTTCAAGCTAGAGTGAGGCATGTAACAACTTAAATAAGTTGCAGAAGCAATTCAAGGATGCACAAATCACACCGAGGCGAGGGCCCGATCCAATAGAAATAAATGTGCACTTGTCGAGGGTCGACGGCGTGCCTATAGATGCATCTATTAATCTACCAAGGCATTCAGCTCGTTCCAAGATAAACCCACACACATGGACAAACAATCAGTCAGGAAGTCAACATGGAGCAGTATCCAAGAATTCTGTTTAATAATTTGAGAAAACAAAGCTTAAATCTTTTTTAGAAATTCTTTTATTAATTTAATATGATTTAAGAAATTCAAGCCATCAATGGGTTCACAATTAAGTCAAGTATAACATGCTTTTGAGTCCTAGACTACCCGGACAATAGCATAGCAGTAGCTATGCACGGACTCTCGTCACCTCGTGCGTACATAGCCCTTACAAATAGGTACACATAATTTATTTAACTCACCTATGGGGTAAATTCCCCCTTACAAGATTAGAAAGGAGACTTACCTCGCTCCGAAGATCCATAACCGGCATTTTACATTCTTCCGAAGACTCGAACCAACGCACAATGCTCCAAAACCAGCCAATGGTCATATAAATCCATTAATATATACAACCCAATTTATAACAATTCCTAGCCCCGAACGAAAACTTGATAGAAATAACCTTAGTCCCACGTGCCCAAAATCCAAAACTTTTCTAAGATACACTTTTCCCATGACCTTAGGAACTCAAATATATTACTTTCTCTTAATTACATACTCAAAATTATGGTCAAAATCCAAGAATATAAATTTCTAGGTTTTCCACTAATACCTCAATTTTTATACTAATTTTCATGCCCAAATCCACACAGAATTGATGTATTTAACTAAAAATAGGTGGGATAACTTACCTCAATCATTGATGACAAAAGTCCCATCTTGAAGTTCCCCAAAATCGTCTCAAGCCATGAAAAATAGGAGAAATTAACTCAACCCACTATTTAAAACAACATTGTTGCCTCCACGCATTTGCTTTTGCGAAACTCTGTCTGCTCCCGCAGTCCTGCTTCTGCCGGCCGCTTGCCGCTTCTGCGGCTCCCATCCACTCCAGGCCTTCCGTTTTCGCGCTACTGGCTACCACTTATGTGGTTCTGCATCAGCGGGTCAACGACCGCTTCTGCGGTCTTGGCTGCCCTCGCCCTCGTCCGCTTCTGCGGCTTTTTCCTCGCTTTTGTGGGGCTGCTTTTGCGGTCTCATTTCCGCAGAAGTAGAAATACCAGATTCCAGCTTACTCAGCTTTTCCAAAAATCTAAATTCCGATATATAAAGCACCTGGAATCCACTCGAGGCCCACAGGACCTCAACCAATCATACCAACCAATCCCAAAGCACATATGGACTTGCTCAAGGCCTCACATCACATCAAAAACGCTAAAATCATCAATGGACCTTCAAACCAAGCTTTATGAACTTTGAACTTCCCAACTTCTACTTCTGATGTTTAAACCTATCAAATCACATCCGATTGACCTTAAATTTTGCACACAAGTCATATTCACATTACAAACCTACTCTAACTTCCGAAAGTAGATTCCGACGCCGATATCAAAAAGTCCACTTCCGGTCAAACTTCTCAAACCCTTCAAATTTTTATCTTTAGCCAAATGGCTTCAAAATTACCTAGGACCTCGGAACTCACTTCGAATCATGCTCCCAACTCTAGAATCACCATACGGAGATACTCCCAGTCTTTGAACCCAAACAGGCATCAATAACGTTGAAATGCACTTAAACCCAAACTTAAGAAATTTCTTCCAAAATGCTAACTTCCACGATAGGCGCCAAAACGCTCCCGGGTGCCTGCCCAATTCCAAGATCATGATACAAACCTGCTGGACTGTTCAGATCCCAATTTCAAGGTCGTTTACTCAAAAAATCTAATCATAGTCATTTTCTCCCACTCAAGTCTTCTGAAATGATAATTTTCATCTAAAATAATTCTGATCTTGCTGAATTTCATGTCCGACCATGCGTACAAGTCATAACACCTGAAATGAAGCTGGTCATGGCCTCAGACTATTGAACGACATGCTAGGGCTCAAAATGACCGATCGGATCGTTACAGAGCGTGTAATAATTAAAAAGGCTTATACAGTAAATCAAGTTGATGCTTTAAATCTACTAACACAACAAATTGTTTTTTGGCACAAAAGTTTTAATCTTTTAAAGTAAATACACAACAATCAAACCAATCTGAGGCTTGTAACATGTGCGGAGGAAACCACCAGAACCATGAATGTTTAGCAACCAATCAAACATATGAACAGGTTAATGTCATCGGTTACAAGCCATATCCTTTTGGTAGTCCAATGGCATAAAAGCATCAGGATTTCAGTAGAGTAAACCGAAATGGTGAAGAAAACTTTCATAGCTTCCAAAAACAACAGGTACAATGTCCGCCGGGATAGTAGAGTCAAAATCGCGGGCAACTGAGTTACATACCATATCAACAAGCAGGGTCATACCAGCAGAGGCCCCAACAAGCTTATCCAAGTCTTTATTGAACTTTTGTACAAGTATATTAAGGTCAATGATGAAAAGATGGAAAGCAAAAAGTCATCCCTCAAAAATCAGAAAATTCAATTAAGCCAATTGACAGCTCTTTTGTCATAAAAGATTCAAGGTCCCTTACCAAGTAATACAGATAAAAATCCAAAGGAGCACCTTAAGGCCATCACTTTACGGTCTTGTAAGGAACTAGATGAACCTTATGCAGACAGACCAGAAAAGAACTAGACATAATAAAATGTAAACAAGGGTAAGAATTTTGAAAAACCATCTGAACCATCAAAGGAGAAAGAAATAAAGAATACAGAAGAATTTTTTTTTTTTGAAAAAATGGTTGTCCCACCTGTGACAATTCCTTTTCCACAAAAATGAAACGAGAAAAAGTTGATGGTAAATTTGCAAAGTTTTTGGAAACCTTAAAACATATTCATATTATATTTTTTTTACTGATGCTTTATTGCAAATGCCTTTATATGCTAAATTTATAAAAGAAATTTTGTCAAGTAAAAGGAAATTGGAAGAAGTTTCCAAGGTAATGCTTACTGAAAAATGCAGTGCTATACTTCAAAATAAGCTACCACAATAACTTGGTGATCCTAACAGTATTACCATTCCATGCACTTTGGGATGTGTATATTTTTGAAAAAGCACTTTGCGATTCTGCAGCTTCAATAAATTTGATGTCATTTTCTATCTTTAGAAAATTAGATCTTGGTGAAATTAAGTGCATAGGTGTTTCTCTTTGGTTTGTAGATCAAATTACTAAGAAACCTAAGAGAGTAATTTAAAATGTGCTTATAAGAGTAGATACGTTTGTTTTTCATGCAGATTTTATAGTACTTGAAATGAAAGATTGTCCTGATGAATCGATAATTTTGGGTAGACCATTTCTTTCTATTGGAAGAGCAATAATAGATGTCCATCAAGGGAAACTAATCTTAAGAGTTGATGAAGAAAGAGTCATTTTTGATATGCAAAAGATACTGAGATTTTCAGGATATGAGGCATCATCTTCATGCTTTTCTATTGACATTATTAGTGATCTTGAAGATAATTCAAAAATGATCAATTAATTTTAGACTCAATCGAAATATGTTTGACCAAATCAAGCACTACACAAGATGTTGATCCCACAATTAGGAGAGAAGCTGAAATACTGGAAAAAGATTTAGAGGATAAGGAGATGCAATCAGAAGAAGTTCAACCAAAAATTGAACTTAAAGTTCTTCCCTCTCATTTAAAATATGTTTATCTTGAGCAAGAACTATTCCATTAATTATTTAATCTTCTTTGACTGTAGAACAAGAAGAAAGACCAATTCAAGTCTTAAAAGCACACTAAACAACTTTAGGGTGGACTGTAAAGGATATCAAAGGGAATAGTCCAGCAATTTCTACGCATAGAATCCTCATGGAGGATAGCTACAAGCCTATAATCCAACCCCAAAGGAGATTAAATCATGCAATGCAAGAAGTGGTGAAAAAAGAGATTGTCAAGCGTCTAGCGGCATGTATTATTTACCCAATTTCATATAGCCCTTGGGTAAAACTAGTTCAGGTAGTACTAAAGAAAGGAGGTATGAAAGTTATAAACATTGAAAATAATGAATGCATACCTACGAGGACTGTTACAGGATGGAGAGTCTGTATTGATTATAAACAACTTAATGATGCTACCAGAAAAGATCATTTTTCTTTACCATTTATTGATCAAATGTTAGAAAGGATTGCAGGATATGGTTTTTACTGTTTCCTTGATGGCTATTTAGGGTATAACATAATACCAATTGCACCCGAAGATCAGGATAAGACAACTATCACATGTCCTCGTGGAACATATGTATACATGAGAATGCCATTTGGTCTGTGCAACGCCCCTGCTACATTTCAATATTGCATGTTAGCAATTTTTTCTAACATGGCCGAAAAATTTCTTGAATTTTTTATGGATGATTTTACACTCTTTGGCAAAACATTTGAAAATTTTCTTTACCACTTGACTTTAGTTCATAAGAGATGTGAAGTGAAAAACTTGATTCTGAATTATGAAAATGTCATTTTGTGGTTACAGAGGAAATTGTTTTAGGACATAATAAAATCACTACTAATGGGAGAAGTTGATAAGGCTAAAATTAATCTTAGAGCAGGATTACCTCATCTCACAACTGTTAAAGGCAATAGATGTTTTCTAGGTCATGCGAGTTTTTACAGACAGTTCATAAAGGATTTTTCAATGATTTCAAAACCTCTGACTAAAAATTTGATGAAAGATGTTAAGTTTGATTTTTTAGGTGATTGTATGATAGTTTTTGACACCCTTAAGGAGAAATTATCAACTGCCCCAGTAGTTGTGTCCCATGATTGGAGTCAACCTTTTGAGGTTATGTGTGATGCTAGTGATACAACAATTGGAGTAGTTTTAGGCCAGAGAAATGATTAGATTTTTCATCCCATTTAGTATGTCAGTAGAACACCGAATGAGGCTCAACTAAATTATTCCATAACAGAAAAAGAGTTACTGGCAGTCGTATTTGTATTTGATAAATTTCGTTCTTATTTGATAGGAATAAAGGTCAATATTTTTACTGACCATGCATGTTTAAAATACCTCTTAGCCAAAAAAGATGCCCGACCAAGATTGTTAAAATGGATTTTACTTCTGTAAGAATTTTACCTTGAGATAAAAGATTAAAAAGGAACAGAGAATCAGGTAGGTGACCATTTGTCTAGACTAGAAGACCCATCCCTTGAGTTCAGTGAGATAAAAGAAGATTCTTTTGATGAACACATTTTTTCATTTGACTCTGTTGTGACTCAACCACCCTGGTTCGCAGATATTGCTAACTACTTCGTTGGAAGGTGGACACCCCAAGATCTCTCTTACCAGCAGAGAAAAAAGCTTATTTCTAACACTATGTATTATTTGTGGAATGAACCTTATTTGTTCAAAATTTGTGCAGATAATATGATCAGGAGGTGTGTACCTGAAGAAGAGATGACCAAAATTTTGTATCACTGTCATGATGGAGAAATTGGAGGTAATTATGCTGCACATACAACATTTAAAGTATTAGAGGCCAGATTGTTCTGGCTAGCACTCTTCAAAGATGACCGAGCATATGTTTCACAATGTGACGTGTGTCAGAATATAGGTAATATCACTAAGAGTGATGAGATTCCATTACAATCAATACAGGTATGTGAAATATTTGATGTTTGGAGAATAGATTTCATGGGTCCTTTTCCTTCTTCTCATTCATTTGAATATATCCTTGTGGTTGTTGATTGCGTATCAAGATGGGTTGAAGCCATCCCCACAAGGAAGAATGATTCTCATACAGTATGTAATTTTTTTACAAAAAATATTTTTACTAGATTTGGCACACCTTGATCCATCATTAATGATCAAGGAACTCATTTCATGAATAGGCAAATTTCTTATTCCCTATCAAAATATGGTGTGACTCACAAAACTGAAACACCATATCATGCTTAAAAACATGGACAAGTTGAGGTTTCCAACCGTGAGTTAAAAAGAATTCTTGAAAAACAATTGGAATTTCAAGAAAAGACTATTCTTTTAAATTAAATAATGCATTATAGGCATAACGAACGGTGTTCAAAACACCAATTAGAACATCCCCATATAAATTAGTCTTTAGAAAGGCATGCCATTTGCTTGTTGAATTAGAACACAAAGCTTTTTCGGCACTGAAGGCATTAAACTTTGAATTAACCTCTACTAGTAAAAAGAGATTTGTTTAGGTTAATGAATTGGAAGAACTGAGGTTGGAAGCTTATGAAAATGATAGAATATTCAAAGATTTTAAATATTGGAGATCATTATAATAGCTGGTTGAGACTATTTCCAGGGAAATTAAAATCCAGGTGGACGGGTCCTTATAATGTTACAGATGTTACTCCATATGGGGAAATTGAAATTCAACAGATCAATGGAGAAGATAAATTTAAGGTAAATGGCCACAGGTTAAAGTTGTATATTGGAGGCCATTTTGAGCAACAACCATCGATAATCTTTATAGCCTAATACATTCCGCTGTTAATAAGTCGAGCTGGCTACATTAAACTCGGAACTACAATTTCCTTGCCCGTAGCCATTGAGGTTAAAGCAATGGAGCCTCATAAGTCCAATATAGATTTGAGTGATTAAATTTGTGACTAACTGATCTGGTTAATATCCAGATTATTATACAATCGGAACATTTCATGAAGGCCTCTACAAAAATAGAGTTACCTAAACAGGAGCAACTCCATCGTGATCATTATGAGTAAGTGACCGGTTTGTTAAACATTTAATGATGCACTTCAAATGGTGGAACATGTAAAGTTTGGTTTATATTTAAACACAAACCTTATGACTGATAAGGTCAAAAAGCTAGTATAGTCTATTGCACAAAGAATATGTGTGGTCACAGTTTCTTACAAGCTTTCTTCTGTGACTATAAATTTGAAATCTAAAAAGGTTTTTAATTTTCAAAAAATTGTTAGTACTTCATGTATGTATGTACGTATGTATATGTGTGTGTGTGTGTGTATGACGTTATAATAAACTTTATCTTCTTAATGTTTGTGTCACTATCGATTTTTTATTAGTAAAATAAATTCTTTCTATTGTGCCCGAATATTAAGTTTTGTCTTCATTACCATATTAGTTCCATGCCTACAACTTTAATTTTGTGAAGTCAAAACTAGCATCTCCAACTCACAAGATCAAGGGAAGTGAGAAAAGTTCTTATCACAAGAAGGTATACTCAATAATTTTTCTAGAACTTGCCCAAAATGTTATTCGAGGAAAAATAATAGATGACACTTATTCTTGAAAGATGAAATTAGGCTTTCTTTGATATACTTTTAACCTCTTTTACTTTATTCTCTCCAAAAATAAATAAAGCTTTTATCTCTTAGAACCTATCTTTGAGCCTTTATCCTATTTTTTTTTAAAACACCATGGTCTATAACCTCCTCCCACCAAAAGAAAACAAAAGGAAAAAAGAGATGATTACTATTATAGTTATTACTTCTTCCACCCGTGATGATTAATATTTGTTAGAAAAGAGAAAAAAAAGATTGTACAAGGCATGAAATAAGAAAGAACAAAAATAACAAAATAGAGAGGTATAATATATAAGTGTGTGTATATTACTATATATCTTTATTCAAAAAAGGAAAATGCAAAAATACTGGAAAAAAATGAAATAATTTGTATCAAGGAACATTTGCTCCAAGCTAGAATACGAAAAGTCACTATAAAAATATATTTATCCTACCAACCTGAAGCCTGATATTATAAGCTAAGAAAAAGTCCTAAATAGATTTCAAAAATCAATGTTGAATCTACATTAGTGGAGAATAACATGAAGAGCAAGCATATGGACGAACAATTGTGATATGTGACGACCCGAAATATTGTCTCATGAGTTACTGCTCCATTTTCCCCATTTTTATGCTTCTTCATGTTTCATTATCGGTTTTTGGTATTTTAGAGTTGATTTGGATTGGTTTTGGTAGGAAATGAGACACTTAGTCTCATTAAGGAAGATTAGGATTGGAAAAGTCAACTGGATGTTGACTTATGAGTTAGAGGGCTCGGATGCAACTTTTGGTGATTCTGTTAGCTTCGGGGGATGAACTGTGACTTAGGATGTGATGCAAAGTGATTTTGGAGGTCCGGTGTAGAATTATGCATGAATTGGCGAAGTTAGTATTTTTGCGAATTCCGGTTGATAGGTGAGATTTTGATCTGAGGGTCAGAATAGAATTTTGAGAGTTGCAGTAGCTTCGTTAGGTGATTTGGGATGTGTCTGCACAAAATTTCAAGTGATTCGGAAGTGATTTGGTTTTAGTTTTTGATCGAATGCGAGTTTTGAAATATTTTGAAGAACTTAGGCTTGGATTTGATGTAAGTTGATGGTTTTATGTTATTTGTGGTGTATTAAGGTATTGGATCATGCTTGTGTTTTTGGTTGAGGTCCCGGGGGCCTCGGGGTGATTTTGGATGGTTATCAGGGAGTTTTGAGCCTTGGTGAATTGCAGACTTCTGCTGGTTTCTGGTCTTTTCGCAATTGCGGTTCTGGAACCGCAGGTGCGGTTTTGTAGAAGTGGAGGAGGAAGCCGCAGAAGTGGTTTTGTACATGGGTGGAAGAAGCGGAACGTTTGACCGTCAGAGCGGTTTCGCTGATGCAGAATTGGAGCCGCAGAAGCGTCCTGGTGCTTTAAGTATAAATCCGCAGAAGCAGATAGAGACACCCCAGAAGCGGTCCCACATAAGCGTAAATATGATCGCAGAAGCGAGAAAGGTTGGGGAGAGGTATTTAATTCCTTCTTCGCAAATTTTTGAAAGGGTTAGGCATTTTCATTTCGGACTTGGAGTATTAGGGCTTGAACATAAGAGAGTTAAGAATGGGGATTTGACGGGTCAATTGAACTTCGATTCTTGTGATTTTGATATGTATAAACTCGTGGCGAGATATGAAATCCGTTGATGTGAAAATTTATGAGTTTTGAGGTTTGGGTCCGGGGCTCGATTTTTACTAATTTCAGGATTATTGATATTTTTTGATTGTTTCGATTGGGTATTGTTTCTTTAGCTTATTGTGACATATTCGTTGTGGTTTTGGACAGATTCGACGCACGAGGAGGCCAATTTGAGGGGAAAGAGCATAGCGAGCTAGAGTTTTGGCCGACTTAAGGTGAGTAATGAATGTAAGTGATGTCCTCAGTATTTGAAACCTCGTATTTGCACATCGCAGTGCTATATTTGGGTGAGACACGCGCTCAATGACGAGTGCGGGGTCAGTTACTATTGGGAATTGTGACTTGGTTTTCCCCGAGTGATGCTTTTACCATGTATTCTATTGAAGCCTAATTGTTCGCATCTTTACTTGACTACTTGTCATATTTGGGCTTCGTGCCAACTGCTTAGGACCCTTCTGGGATTGTTATTACTGTTTCCTCACTATTTTAAGATACTGCTTGAACTCAGCTATATTGTTTACAACTGTTTTGCAAACTCAACTACTTTTACCTAGATTTGAAACTTAAAAGCTATTTCTAAAGATGTTTTGGCTGAGAATTCACTATTTTATTGTCGCCCGAGGGTTTTATGTGATATATGGATTTAGTATAGGATCGGGCTACCGCAGCAGTATTATATTTATAATGAGGCTGAGGGCCTAGTTTATGCCATGAGATGCCTTGTTATTGTGCTTGGGCAGTGAGGGGTATCTCTCGTAGTCTGTACACCCCCAATGAGCATTGTCGACGATAAATAAATAGATCAGCCTACACGCCATAGCAGGTACTAGAGAGTACCCGTTATGTTTGCATTTTCCTTATTCATCCGTCATTTATCTGTTGTAGCATTTCCACAAACTGTTTACACTCGTTTAGCGTTTTCCTTATTACTTGGTTATAGACTGCTGCATTATAGATTTCAATGTGTTTATTCAGGATTTCTTATTCTCAGACCTTATTTATGTGTATTACTTACTAGGTCGGAGTACTCACATTACTCCATGTACCTTGCATGCAGATCTAGGTGCTTCTCATATTTTTGAGGACTTCCTGCTTGGCAGCACTTATCTGGGAGCATCGAGGTAGTTGCACTGGCGTTCGCAGCCCTGATCTCTCCCCTCTATCTCTTGTTTCATTTCATATTTCCTAGTTTTATATGTAGTAGGTGGATAAATCTGTACTAGAGGCTCAAACATATGACACCGAATTCTTCAAGCTATTTTTTGTATAACTTTTATGCTTGATTTCGCATGTTTTATCTTTTACTTCAGACAATTAATTTTCCTGTGTTAATAAATCATGAGTTGAGTAAGAATAGGGCTAAAGTTGATGAAAGGTCAGGCTTTCCTAACAATGTGTTGGGTGTCATCGCGACCGGGGTTGGGTCGTGACAAGTTGGTATCAGAGCCTAGGTTACTTGATCTCCCAAGTCATGAGCTAGTTTAGTAGAGACTCGCGGATCGGTACTGAGACGTCTGTATTAATCCTCGAGAGGCTGCAGAACCTTTAGGAAAAACTTCATATTCTTGCAATTCAATCTTGCGACTTTGTTGATCCGAGAACTAAACTTCTATATTCTATTTTCTCGTAGATGGCAAGGACTCGCGCTATCGGACGTGGAGGATGACCACCACTACCACCCACTAAGGCCACCAGAGGCCGTGGACGCGGCTGTGGTCGTGGCAGAGGCAGAGCAGTTAGGGCAGCACCTATTGATCCACCATTTTACCCAGCTTAGGACCAGACTCCAGCTATGGATACTCCAGTAGCACATGTTCAGGCACCAGCTTTGCCCATTGTGATTTTAAGTCTTCAGGAGGCCCTGAGTTAGATCTTATCGGTTTGCACTAGCTTGGCTCGGGCAGTTTTTGCCACTATAGCAGCAACAACTTTACAGGCCATGGGAGGTAATCAGACCCTTGCTGCTCGCACACCTGAGCGGGTAGTGCATGGATTACAGACACCGGGAGTAGATCCGGCTAAACTAGTTGCACGAGTTTAGAACTTTGTGGTTCTAGATATGCCGGACGATGAGCAACATCATCTCGGGAGGTTTGGTAGGCTTTAGCCTCCATCATTTAGTGGTGCTGAGGGCGAGGATGCCTAGGGTTTAATTGACACGTTTCAGTGTATGCTTCATACAACAGGGATTTTAGAGTCGAGTGGTGTGACTTTTACTACCTTCCAGTTCTCGGGGGCTGCATTTACCTGGTGGGAGGATTTTAAGAGGCGTAGGCCTGTCAGTGCAGTGCCCCTTACTTGGCAGCAGTTCTCTGCTCTATTCCTGGAGAAGTATGTACCGCAGTCCCGCAGGGAGCACTACATAGACAGCTTGAGTGGTTGACTCATCGGGACATGACAGTGACTCAATATGAGATACAGTTTTCGCAGTTGGCTCGGCATGCTATTTGGATGATTCTGACTGATCGTGAGTGGATTAGAATATATGTGGATTGCCTTAACTACCATCTACGTATTCTGATGAAAAGAGAGAAAGTATTGGGTGCTACGTTCGAGGAGGTGGTTGATATCACTCGTGAGATTGAGACGGTTTGCCTTAGAAAGCGAGAGGAGACGGAGGCCAAGAGGCATTGAGGATCGGGAAGTTTTAGTGGTGCTCGGTCAAGGGGCCACTTCCCGCCTGGTAGAGGTTGTTCCTTCAGGCCTCCTCAGTCAGCCCGTCCACAGTATAGTGGGGCATCTTCAGATCATGGTCATCAGGGGTTCCAACAGGGCTAGTCTTCACTTAACGCCATCTTATCTCAGTGTTCCTCACGTTCCCCATCAGTCCAGGGTTCCACCGTGGCAGTCCTTCTACTGGTCATTCTGGTGCCAGGGGTTCCCTTCAGTCCCCATCTCCAGCACCGGGTAGTTGTTATAAGTACACTAAGTTCGGGCATATGAGGAGTGACTATCCTCGACTTCGTGGTGGTCGGTGTTAGCAGAGGGATCAGCCCTCAAATTCTACCCCAGTTGCTTCATCACCCGTCCACTGAGCCAAGGGAGGAGGGTAGGCAGCCAGGGGTCGCTCCAGGGGTGGAGGTCGATCATGCGGTGGCCATGCTTGCTTTTATACAATTTCAGGCAGGGCAGATGCTATTGCTTCAGATGCCGCCATCACAGGTATTGTTTCTATCTGCCACAGAGATTCCTCTGTATTATCTGATCCTGGTTCCACCTATTCATATGTGTCTTCATATTTTGCCCATTATTTGGGTATACCCCGGGAGTCTCTTTCTATACATGTTCATGTGTCTACCGCGGTGGGCGATACTATTGTTGTAGACCATGTGTACCATTCGTGTGTTTTGGGGTCTGGATACCCGAGTTGATCTATTGCTATTAAGCATGGTGGACTTTGATGTTATTCTGGGCATGGATTGGCTATCTCTGTGTCACATTCTTCTAGAATGTCATGAAAAGACAATCACTTTGGCTATGCCAAGTGTACCGCGGATCGAGTGGCGTGGTGTGACTGATTATGTCTCTAGTAGAGTTATATCTTTCTTGAAGGTCCAGCGTATGGCTTGGAAAGGTTGTCTTTTCTATTTGGCATTTGTCAGAGATGTTGGAACTGAGATTCCTAGCATTGATTTTGTTCCCGTTGTGAGGGATTTTCCTGATGTATTTCTTGTAGACCTTCCGGGCACGCTATCGGACGGGGATATTGATTTTGGTATTTATCTGGTGCCAGGAAATCATCCTATTTCGATTCTGCCATATCGTATGGCACTAGTGGAGCTGAAAGAATTGAAGCAGCAGCTTCAGGAACTCCTAAAAAAGGGGTTTATTCGGCCTAGTGTATCACCGTGGGGTGCACCAGTTTTGTTTGTGAAGAAGGATGGCACAATGAGAATATGCATTGATTACAGGTAATTGAACAAAGTAACAGTGGAGAACAAGTATCCACTGCCTCGTATTGATGATTTATTCGACCGGCTTAAGGGAGCGAGGGTGTTCTCCAAGATTTAACTCCGTTAGGGTTATCACCAGTTGAAGATCAACGATTCAGATATTTCGAAGACTTATTCATTACTATAAATTGTCATTGAGTTTCTTGTGATGTCTATTGGGCTGACCAATTCCCTAGCAGCGTTCACGCATCTGATGAATATAGTATTTAGGCCTTATCTGGATTAGTTTGTCATCGTATTCATTGGTAATATTCCGGTGTACTCACGTAGTCAGGAGGAGCATGATGAGCATTTGCGATTCGTATTGCAAAGATTGATGGAGGAGAGTTTTTATGCAAAGTTCTCCAAGTCTAAGTGTTGGCTCAGTTTAGTGGCTTTCTTGGGACACGTGGTATCCAGTAAAGGTATTCAGGTTGATCCAAAGAAGATAGAGCCGGTGCAGAATTGGCCTAGACCGTCCTCAACCATAGAGATTCGTAGTTTTCTTGGGATGGCGGTCTATTATCGCCGGTTTGTTCAAGGATTTTCATCCATTGCATCGCCTTGACCAAATTAACTTAGAAGGGGGCTCCATTTGTGTGTTCGGACAAGTTCGAGAAGAGCTTTCACATCTCAAGACGGCTTTGACCATAACTCTAATATTAGTTTTGCCATCAGTGTCAGGTTCTTATACAGTATATTGTGATGCTTCGAGAGTTGGTATTGTTACGTGTTGATACAAGAGGGTAGAGTGATTGTGTATGCTTCTAGTCAGTTGAAGCCCCATGAGAAGAACTAACTTGTTCATGATTTGTAGTTGGCCGCTATAGTTCATGCATTGATGATTTGGAGGCACTACTTGTATGGAGTATCTTGTGAGGTATTCACCGATCATTGCAGTCTTCAGCATTTGTTCAAGCAAAAAAATCTAAATTTGAGGCAGTGGAGGTGGCTAGAGTTGCTTAAGGATTATGATATTACTATTCTGTATCATCCGGGAAAGGCCAATATCGTGGCTGATGCTTTGAGCTGGAAGGCAGTGAGTATGGGGAGTTCGGCGTACATTCCAAGAGGGGAGAGGCCCTTTGCGGTTGAGATTCAGGCCTTGGCCATTCGGCTTGTGAGATTAGATATTTTAGAGCCCAGTCGGGTATTGGATTGTGTGGTTTCTCGATCTTCCTTATATGATCGCATTAGAGAGTGCTAGTATGACGATCCACATTTGCTTTTTCTCAACGACAGAGTTCAGCATGGCAACGCCAGAGATGTGACCATTGGTGATGATGGAGTGTTGAGGATGCAGGGCCAAATCTGTGTGCCCAACGTGGATGGGCTTAGAGAGTTGATCCTAATGGAGGCCCATAGCTCGCGGTATTCTATTTATCTGGGTGCAGCAAAAGTGTATCAGGATTCGAGGTAGCATATTGGTGGAGAACAACAAAGAAAGATATTGTGGGATTTGTCGCTTGGTGTCTCAATTGTCAGCAAGTGAAATATGAGCATCAGAGACTGGGTGGTTTGCTTCAACAGATGATTATTCCCGAGTGGAAGTTGGAGAGAGTCGCTATGGAATTTGTGAGTGGTCTTCCTCTTACCTGAATCAGTTTGATTCGATTTGGGTGGTTGTGGATCGGCTGACAAAGTCCACGCATTTCATAAAGGTGTGTACTACCTATTTTTTGGAGCGCCTAGTGGGGATCTTTATCTGGGAGATTGTTCTGTTGCGTGGTGTTCCAGTGTCTATTATCTCAGATAGAGGTACTAAGTTTACCTCCCAGTTTTGGAGGACTTCTCAGCGAGCGTTGGGTACTCAGGTGGAGTTGAGCACAACATTTCATCCTTAGACGGACGGGCAGTCTGAGCGTACTATCAAGCTATTAGAGGACATGTTGCGTGCTTGTGTTATTGATTTTGGAGGTTCTTGAGATGAGGTCTTGCCACTTGCAAAGTTTGCCTACAATAACAGTTATCAGTCCAGCATTCAGATGGCACTGTATGAGGCCTTGTATGAGAGCCGTTGCGTATCTCTAGTTGGGTTGTAAGATACTGGCGAGGCTAGTTTATTGGGGAAACATCTGGTTCAATATGCCTTAGAAAAGGTAAAGGTGATTCAGCAGAGACTTTCTACGGCTCAGTCGCGTCAGAAGAGTTATGCGGACCGGAAAGTTCGCGATTTGTCATAAATGGTTGGTGAGAAGGTTTTGTTGAAGGTTTCGCCCATGAAGGGTGTTATGAGGCTTGCGAATAAAGGGAAGTTGAGCCCACGGTTCATTGGGCCTTTTGAGGTACTTAAGAGGATTGGAGAGGTTGCTTATATGCTTGCTTTGCCAACCAGCTTGTCGGGCGTGCATCTAGTGTTTAATGTTTCTATACTTCGGAAGTATGTTGGGGATCAGTCTCATATTTTGGACTTCAGCACAGTTTAGTTAGATGGTGATTTGACTATGATGTGGCGCCAGTGGCCATTTTGGGTCATCAGGTTCGGAAATTGAGATCAAAGGACAAAGCTTAAGTGAAGGTGCAGTGGAGAGGTCGGCCCGTGGAGGAGGCTACCTGCGAGACCGAGCAAGAGATGCAACACAGATATCCTCATCTATTTGAGGCTTCATGTATGTTTCTTGACCCGCTCGAGGATGAGTGTATGTTTAAGTTGGGGAGGATATGACAACCCTACCCATTGTTTCATGAGTTACCGCTCTGTTTTCCCCATTTTATGCTTCTTCATGTTTCATTATTGGTATTTTGTGTGTTAGAGTTTATTAGGATTGCTTTTGGCAAGAAATGAGACACATAGTCTCTTTAAGGAAGATTTGGATTGGAAACGTCAACCGGATGTTGAATTATGAGTTAGAGGGCTCGGATACAATTTTCGGTGATTCGATTAGGTTTGGGGGGTGAGATATGACTTAGGAGTGTGATCGGAAGTGATTTTGGAGGTCCGATGTAAAATTAGGCTTGAATTGGTGAAGTTAGTGTTTTGGTGAATTTCAGTTGATAGGTGAGATTTTGATCCGAGGGTCAGAATGAAATTCCTAGAGTTGCAGTAGCTTCGTTAGGTGATTTGGGATGTGTGTGCAATAATTTCAGGTGATTCGGAGGTGATTTTGTTTGGGTTTTAGATTGAATGCGAGTTTCGGAAGATTTTGAAGAACTTAGGCTTGGATTTGATTTAAGTTGATGGTTTTAGTGTTATTTGTGGTGTTTTGATGATTGGAGCAAGTTTGAGTGAGGTATTGGATCATGGTTGTGTTTTTTATTCAAGTACCAGGGGCCTCGGGGTGATTTCAGATGGGTATCGGGGAGTTTTGAGCCTTAGTGAATTGTAGATTTCTTCTGGTTTTTGGTATTTCACACCTGCAGTTATGGGACCGCAGGTGCGGTTTCGTAGAAGCGGAGGAGGAATCCGCAGAAGCGGTTTTGGAGCTGGGGTGCATTTCCGCAGAAGCAAAATATTTGACCGCGGGAGCGGTTCTGCTGATATAGAATTGGAGCCGCAGAAGCGGCCCGGTGCTTTAAGTGAAAATCCTCAGAAGCGGATGGAATGACCGTAGAAGCAGTCTCGCATAAGAAAAAATATGACCATTGAAGCGAGAAAGTATGGGCAAAGGTATTTAATACCTTCTTCGCGAATTTTTGAAAGAGTTAGGCATTTTCACTTCGGACTTGGAGTATTGTGGTCGATTATTAAGAGGGTTTTCAAGGGGTTTCGGTAAGGTAAGGATTCTTGAACTTAAAACACAATTTTATGGCGCAAATACATGAGTTAAGGCTGAAAGATTAATGAACCAAGAGTTAAAAATGGAGGTTAGTACCTGACCTTAAGAGAGTTAAGAATGGGGATTTGAGGGTCAATTGAAGTTCAATTTTTGTGATTTTGATATGTATAAACTCGTGGCAATATAAGGAATCTGTTGATATAACAATGTCTAAGTTTTGAGGAGTGGGCCAGGGGCTAGGGTTTGGCTAATTTCGGGATTATTGATATTTTTTTATTTTTTTCGATTGGGTATTGTTCCTTTAGCCTATTGTGATGTATTTGTTGTGCCTTTTGTCATATTCGACGTGTGAGGATGACGATTTGTTTTTCAAGAGCATAGCGAGATAGAGTTTGGGCCAACTTTAGGTGAGTAATGAATGTAAATGATGTCCTGAGGGTTTGAAACCCCGGATTTGCACATCGTAGTGCTATATTGAAGTGAGACACGCGCTCAATGATGAGTGTGGGGTCAATTACTATTGGGGATTATGACTTGATCCGTTCCGAGTGATGTTTTTACCATGTATTCTATTGAAGCCTAATTGTTAGCATCTTCACTTCACTACTTGTCAAATTTGGGCATTGTGCCAACTGTGTTGGACCCTTCTGGGATTATTATTGCGGTTTCCTCACTATTTTAAGATATTACTTGAACTCAGCTCTATTGTTTACAACTTTTTTGCAAACTCAGCTACTTTTACCCAGATTTGAAACTTAAAAGGTATTTCTAAAGATGTTCTGGCTGAGAATTCACTATTTTATTATCGCTCGAGGGTCTTACGTGATATATGGACTGAGTGTAGGATCAGGTTGCGCGCAGCAGCAGTATTATATCGATAAGGTGGCCGAGGGCATAGTTTATGCCACGAGATGCCTTGTTATTGCGTGTGGCCTGTAAGGGGGCCCTCCCGGAGTCTGCACACCCCTAGTGAGCATCGTCGATGATAATTAAATGGATCGGGCTGCACGACGCAGCGCGTACTAGAGAGTACTAGTTATGTGTTGCATTTTCCTTATTCATCTGTCATTTATCTGTTGTAGCATTTCAATAAACTGGTTTAACATTTTCCTTATTTCTTGGTTAATGACTGCAATGCGTTTATTCTGGATATATGTAATGACCCGACCCGTCGTCACATGAGTTACCGGCCCGTTTTCCCCATTTTAGGCTTCTTATGTTTCATTATATGTGTTTGGAGAATTTAAAGTAATTAGGATAAAGTTCGGTTAGAAATGAGACAATTAGTCTCTTTAAGAGAGGGTTAGTTTGGAAAAGTCAACTGAATGTTGACTTATAGGTTAGAGGGCTCGGAATGGATTTTTGATGGCTTGACTAGTTTCGTGTGATGTTTAAGTCTTAGGAGCGCAATCGGAATTGAATTTGGAGGTCCGATGTAGAATTAGGCTTGAATTGGCTAAGTTTGAATTTTGGCGAATTTTGGTTGATAGGTGAGATTTTGATCCAAGGGTTAGAATGGAATTTTGAGAGCTGCAATATCACCGTTAGGTGGTTTTGGATGTGCGTGCAAACATTTAGATCATTTGGACATCGTTTGGTCGAGTTTTTAATCAAATGAAAATTTCGGAAGTATTAGTTTAACTTAGGCTTGAATCTGTGGTATTTGATAATTGTTGTGATGTCGGATGCGTTTTTATGACTCGAGCAAGTTTGAATGAGGTATAGAACATATATGTGCTATTGGTTGAGGTTCTAAGGGCTTCAGGGTGGTTTCGGATGGCTAACGGGGGGTTCGGATGTTGGTTTGTGCTGCAGAAATTGCAGCAGATTTTGCAGGCCATGATTGGCCTTCACGTTTGCAGGGGTGCCTCGTGTTCCCGTAGGCCTGGGTTCCAGTGACCTTCACGTTCGTGTGGGCTGGACGCGTTCGCGTAGGGGTCATTTGGGAAGGGCCTGACCTAGTGCTTCGCGATCGCGTAAAAGAGGCACGTTCGCATAGAAGGAGGAGCCCACACATTCGCGTTCGCTTGAAGGCAATGCGTTCGCGAACAGTAAGTTTTGGCAGTTGTTATTTTGTCTATCGCGAATGCGGAGGGGCCTCGGGTTCGTGAAGGAGGAAAATCGGGCCCAGTAGATTTGATCATCGCGAACGCGGACGGGCCTCACGTTCGCGAAGAAGGAATATTCGCCTGACCATAATGTTTTAAGGGTTATTTCATCCGCGACTTATTCATAATTTCCACCATTTTTACTAAGCCAAGAGAGCTTTTAGACTGATTTGAAGAGGGTTTTCAACGAATATTGATTGGAGGTAAGTCTCTTGGCTTAGAAACACCATTTTAGTGAAGAATCAACACTCAAATTCTTAAAAGTGGGTTGAAATTGTGAAGAACTAGGACTTAGTTTTTGAAATCGAATTTTTAGGATTTGAAAGACCATTTGAACTCCGTTTTTGATATATTTTATATGTGCGGACTCGTGTCGAGACGAGGAATCCGTTGATGTGACTTTCGTAATATTTTGAAAAATTGGCCCGGGGCTTGGGTTTTACCAACTTCGTGAATTTTAGTACTTTTCAAGTATTTTTGATTGGGTTATATTTAATTAGCCCATATTTATGTATTCGTTGTGATTTTGACTAGATTCGACGTGCGAGGAGGTCGATTCAAAAGAAAAAGGCATTGCGAACCAGTCTACGACCAGTTATTGGTGAGTAGTCTGTATAGATGATGGCTTGAGAGTTTGAAACCCCGGTTTATCACATTGTGACGCTATATTAGGGTGTTACTCGCACCCCATGGAAGGTGCGGAGTGGTTTATGTCAAGCCCCAAATCCGAGGGACATGACCGACACTCAACCGGGTATCCCCAGCCGAGTGGATCTGGGTGTCTTTCCTAACCCACGAGTTACCCCACATTTTCCATTAATTACTAACCGAGTGGAAACAACTGTTTATAATTGAGATTCCTTTTTTACGAAACATACATAACATAGTTAACATTAACGTGGTTTACAATTTACAATGCTCAAAATATAAAGTACTTACTACATGGTTCAAAACCCACATTTCATGTCTAAAGAGCCTCTAGGAATAAAAGATGACAGTACTATATTGTCTGAAAACAAGGCTCCGGCTATACCTTTTTACACACACCAAAATAAGATCCCAAAGTACAAGAAAAATAGTGGCATGAGCCACGCAGGGCCCAAAGGAAAAGGGCTCACCAATGCAGCTGATGGGGAATGAGGAAGAGCTACGGACGATGGACTGGAGAACCTGCTAAAGATCCACCTACAATCATAACACGAATGTAGCACCCCCAGGAAAAGGGACGTCAACACATTTGAATTGTACTGGTATGAATGAAGAAAACTTGTCTAAAGTAAACTCAAGCCATACGCAAGTAGAACACGCAATAGAAGCAACAACCAAACACACATAGAAGGTACAATTAGTCAAACAAAGGGGAAGCCAGTGCCCCAGAGGTTACAAACTCTCCTGCTGTGTCCTTTCACAATTCTGCATCATTTATTTCACAATTTTGTTCAAGTGTATATATATCAATAGTGATTTCAATCACTTTTCAGCCCTTATTACCTCGTCCACCCTTATCACACCAACCCACACCTTATTACACCATGTTGCGGCGTGTGACCCGACCATGTCGTACAGTTTCAATTCACATCAACTCAGTCAAATAGCAAGTCACAAAGATAAATAACAATTACACCTCAAGACATCACCACAACAGTATTACAAATGTTTCCATAACTATAAGTACCAATTTCATAACTTTCAACAGTTCTACTCAATTCAAATTACCACAATTGCCCATAACATTTCAATTACATTGTTATCACAGATAGACTTGTTTCACCATTTACAGATTCCTTCAATCACTTGTTATTCAACGTTTACCATGAGGTGCATTTACAATTAAACTAGTCACAAGAAGCTCACAAATAACCAACATAGATATCAACTACCAAACAATTCACATACCAAGCAAGGTGATTTCACAAGGATCAAGATAAGCGATACATACCTAGAGTCGAATTCCCTTTTAAGTTCCTATTTTCAGTCACCGAGCTATCTAGCACAGTTCTCCACTTCTATCCAATTTTCCTTCATTAGATTCTAGGTTTTGAGTAACATGCATCAGGGTTTTCACTTGTTAGTTCAAAATCAAAGCATAAGACTTCCTTCCCTTAGCTTAAATCAGAAGAATTGGGGAAAAGGGTTAGGGATTTTATCTGTAAGAGGGGAGATAAAGACAATAACTCAAACTTTTCCCAGCCTGGATAGTTTTGGATGAGCAATTTGATGAAGAATCATTTCTCTCTCAAGAACTCTCCCTTCCCTCTCTCTTGTTTTGTTCATAAAGTGTGTAAAAAATAAGGGTTTGGGGTGTTCTATTAGAAAATGGTCGGGTTTAAAAATTTTAGAAAACTAATGTTCGTGCAGGATCTGCGATCAACTATGCAATCACATAGTTGACATGCGGTCCGCATATTGGACCACATAATGGTCCCAAATTGTTGTCATCACTATTTGGGTATGCGGTCAAAATGCGATCTGCGTACCCATTCTGTGGTCGCATATTGCACCGCAGAGTTGACCTCCACAAATCCTCGAAAAATTTATGCGGTGACTATTCGGTCCGCATATTGGTCATGCGATCACATAATGGACCGCATCTTCAACATCCAATTGGCTACTCTCTGATTAACTCTATGATCGATATGTGGTCCGCATACCTGGTATCCGACCGCATACCTGACCATAGAAATGACATTTTTCCGGAAAAATTTGACACTAGATTTTTAAGCATATAATCAGTAGGAAAGGGTTCCAACACGTAGGTGGACCTGACTCTATGAGTTTCTAGGACTTGAGCACTCATTTTTCTGGGTCTTACATCCTCCCCCACTTAAGATCATTAGTCCTTGACTGAGAACTTTGAAAATAAATTGGTTTGAAAGCATGGTATGCAAGCTCCTAAATTTTCACTAACTCTTATGATTTAGGAAAAATTTCCCAGAGTCTCCTTTATAATATCGACATATCCACCTGTCAATGAGTCCCAAAACATATTTCCAAGCACTATTACATAAATCTTGCTATCCCTATAACAGTTATAAAATCCAAGACCTTCAGTCTTATACATAGTCAACTTCTCGACACACTTTTAACCCCTTTTTTGTACACCACATGCAATTAAATTAAGCATTAATCGTCTGTACTATTAAAGACATGCATTTATCGCCATCACAAGAGTATGATACCTCTAGTTAACAAGAAGGCTTTCCTATGGTTCAATTCATTACCTTCATACCTACACACATTCAATTGTTTGACACCCTTTTTGCACATAGTTGATTACTTTAGGGAGTGCGACACAGTGAATCGTTTAAATAAAATCCCTCCATGAAAAACTAATCATTATTTCTTTACACTCGCTCTACTATGGGCCGATTTTCTACCACAAAAACACACAAAATTTTGGCACAACTGGAAGAACTATAATAGTGAAGTATTAAGGAACGTTTACACCAAAGGGGATACAATGCTAGTTTTCTTGGGGAAAAGGACTTACATGACCACCCCTAGAATTGTTCAAACAAATGGGGATATTTTACGATCATCTCATCTTCCGCTTCCCACGTGGCCTCTTTGACTTGTTGGTTTTGCCACAACACCGTAATCGAAACGATCTCCTTATTTTGAAACCTACGGACTTGTCAATCAAGAATAGCAATCAGGATCTCTTCATATGATATCTCTTCAGTAACCTTGATGTCTTCAACAAGCACAATCGTGGACGTATCCCCAACCACTTTGCTTAGCATGGACACATGGAACATCGGGTGCACTAAGGACATTTCAGGGGAAACTCCAACCTATAAGAAACTTGTCCAATCCTTTGAATAATATGATAAGGCCCAACATATCTAGGACTTAGCTTCCCTTTCTTCCCAAATCGCATGACTCCCTTCATGGGAAATACCCGCAAGAATACCCAATCACCACCCTCTTGAAACTAAAATCCCTTCGACGCACGTCCGCATAGGATTTCTGGTGACTTTGAGCAGTGTTCATCCTTTATTGAATGACATTAACTTTTTTCAAGGAATGGTGCACAAGATCAGGCCCTATCAATTTTGCCTCACCTACTTCGAACCACCGAATCGGGGACCTGCACCTCCTCCCGTGCAAAGCCTCAAACGGGGCCATTTGGATGCTAGCATGGAAGTTGTTATTGTAAGCAAATTCTATAAGGGGAAAATGATCATCCCAATGACCCTTGAAATCCAAGACACAAGCCCGCAACATATCTTCGAGCGTTTGAATAGTCCGCTCTACTTGACCATCAGCTTACGGGTGAAAAGTCGTGCTGAGGTTCACCTGAGTACCCAACCTTTGCTGACATTTCTTCCAAAATTTAGTTGTGAATTGAGCCCCTCAATACGAAATAATAGAAAGTGGAGTACCATGAAGTCTCACTATTTCCTTGATATACAATCGAGCATATTTTTCTGCAGTATCAGGGGACTTCACTGGCATGAAGTGAGCTGATTTGGTGAGTCGATCCACTATCACCCAAATTGAGTCAAACTTGCATTAAGTGCGAGGTAGTCCTGCCATGAAATCCATGTTGATCAAATCCCATTTCCACAATGGTATCTCCATAAGCTAGGTTAGCCCATCGGGCCACTGATGCTCGGCCTTTACTTGTTTACAGTTCGAGCATTTAGATACGAAGTCTGCCATATCTCTCTTCATACCGCTCCACCAATACATTTCCTTAAGATCGCTATACATTTTTGTAGAAACTGGGTGCACTGAATCGTGGAATGATGAGCCTCCTTCATTACCCTCTCCAGGAGATTATTTACATCTGGAGTACATAGACTACCTTGAAGTTGCAACACACAATCATTGCCGCCGAGTGAGAATTTCAAAATCTTGCTACTCTGAACCGCCTCCTATATTTGTGCCAATGTTGGATCAATAAACTGCTTTTCCATGACTTTCACTACAAGCGACGACTCTGCTACGTTGTGCACCATAATCTCCTCCTCATTTGGGGTCGAGATACAAACCCCTAGACTAGCCAACTGATAAACCTCTTGAGCTAGGAACCTCCAATCCGCTCCCAAGTGAGCCAAACTGCCCATGGATTTCCGACTGAGGGCGTCGGCCACCATGTTCGCCTTCCCTGGATGGTACAAGATGTTCATATAATAATCTTTGAGCAATTGTAACCACCACCGCTGCCTCAAGTTTAGATCCTTCTGCTTGAACAAATATTGGAGAATCTTGTGGTCCGAGAACACATCCACGTGGACCCCATAAAGGTAATGCCACCATATTTTTAAGGCAAACACAAGTGCTGCAAGCTACAAATCATGTGTCGGGTAATTCTTCTCGTGATTCTTGAGTTGTATTGAAGCATGCGCTATAACCTTCCCATGCTACATGAGCACATAACCTATACCGATACTGGAGGCATCGCAATACACCACAAATCTTTCTGTGCCTTCCGGAAGAGCCAACACTAGTGCTGAAGTCAACCTTGACTTCAATTCCAAAAACTTTTCTCACAAGCATCAGACCATTGGAAATTGACTGATTTGTGCGTCAATTTAGTTAATGGAGCTGATGAAGAGTTTGCAAAACTTCCCTGAGGTGATCGGTATGATCCTCCTTTCTTCACGAATAAACTACAATGTCATCAATAAAACAACCACAAAGGAGTCAACAAATGGCTTGAAAGCCCGATTCATAATATCCATGAAAGCTGCTGGGGAGTTGGTTAGCCCAAAAGACATGACCAAGAATTTGAAGTGACCATAGCGGGTTCTGAAGGTGGTCTTAGCAATATCCCGCTCTCTGATCTTCAATTGGTGATACCCGAATCATAAATCAATTTTGGAGAAGAACTTTCCACCTTGCAATTGGTCGAAAAAATCATCTATCCAGGGTAAAGGGTATTTATTCTTTATGGTGACCTTGCTAAGTTGCCGATAGTCGATACACATCCGAAGTGACCCATACTTCTTCCTGAAAAAAGAACTGGAGAACCCCATGGCGACACACTCGGTCGAATGAACCCCTTCTCTAATAAGTCCTTCAGCTGATCATTTAACTCTCATAATTCTGCTAGCGCCATCCTGTAAGGTGGAATAGATATTGGTTGGGTGTCTGGAAACACATCAATCCCAAAGACAATCTCCCTATCTTACAAAATCCCTTGTAGTTCATATTGAAATACCTCCAGAAATTCATTTGCAACCGGCACAGATTCGAGGGCAGGCTCTTCTGAAGCGGTGTCCGCCACCCGAACCAAATGATAGATACACCCCTTCTTAATAATCTTTGAAGCCTTAAGGTAAGAAATAAACAACCTTTTGGCACAACACCATTCCCTCTCAACTCAATAACCAGCTCATTGGAAATCTCGAGTCTCATGACTCTCGTCCGGTAGTCAAGCTTAGCAAAGAAAGAATAAATCTAGTCCATTCCCATAATCACATCAAAATCTACTATTCCATGCTCAATAAGATCGGGCGTGGTAACACGACCACACACCATGACAACACAGTTCCTATAAACTCACTCAGCTATAATTGAATCACCAACCGGAGTTGATACAAGAGAACGACGTAAAAAGATGTTCGGGCTCTCTCATAAAACTCTAAGAAATGAATGGAGTAACATAGGACACGGAAGACCCAGGGTCAATAAGAGCATAACAATCAATGGCCTAAGCAGAAAAGATACCTGTAACCACATCTGGAGAAGACTCACCATTCTGGCAACCACTCAAAGCATAGAACCGGCTTGGTCCACCTCTACCACGAGCCCCACCCTTTCTGCACCACAATCTGCTGGAGGTGGAGGATGCACCGATAATGTAGCAACTGAAGAACTGGATGGCTTACCGAATCCCCTACCCATGCCTTGTCTGGGTGCACGACAGTTTCGCTGAACATGACCTCTCACCCCGCAATTATAACATACCGGAATGTCCAAATAGAAAGTCTCTGTGTGGAACCTCCCACACTTGGGACATGTAGCTCCCCCTGCTGCTATGGCCTCACCCCCTAATGACTGGACTGGTGGAACCTCCTGCTGTCAGAACCTGGTCTCGAGGAACTACCCTACTGATGGCTGTGCATAGATGGCGATGCGCTTTCTGAAGACTGAACATATGACCGGGATGGCTCTTTCCTCGGAGATGACCTCCCTGAGTGACCCACTGACTGTGCACTATTGCTACTCTCCCTATCTGCCCGTATCTTCAGTTTCCTAGCCTCTGTGGCCTGAGCGAAACCCACAATCTTCCCACAGTTCATATCTGAGTGCAAGGTCGTTGGAGCAGCCTCATTCACCATTAACGGACTAAGACCGTGAACAAATTGCCGAACTCGAGAACTCATGGTCGACACTAACTGAGGAGCATACATGGACAATCTCAGAACTCCATATGGTACTCCCAAACACTCATGATGCCCTGCTTTAGAACCTCAAACTCTGTGGCACGGGCTTCCATTGTCTTGGAAATAAATAAATGATCCATAAAAGCATCCATAAATTTCTCCAATCTAGCTGGAGGGCTCCCCTTCTCGCGGAAATCCTTCCACATCTCGAACCACGAGCGTGCCGCTCCCTTCAACTTGTACGAAGCCAACTCAACCCCCTCTGATTCTGGGGCCTTCATCACACGAAGGGTCTTGTACATCTCATCAAGAAAATCTTGTTGATCGGCCGCAGAGTCTGTGCCTGAAATTTCTTGATGGGCCAGTCGCAGAAACAGGTGGACTCTGGAGCTGGCAGAATCTCCCTGTCCGTTGGAAGACATAGGAGCATCGTGAGATCTCTGAGCCTGAGCAGCCACTAACTGGGTCATCATGCAAATGGCTCCCCTAAGTTCCCCATTAGAAGCCTCAGGATCGGGAGCTGAAGCGATGCCTGGATTAGGAATATTGGTAGGAGGGATGGTGATGCCCTTTGCCGCTGCTGGAACAGGGGAGCTTGGATCTGGAAGAGAAGGGCCAGGCAGATTCAAAGCTGAGGAGTCACTCTTGCCCACGGTGTCAGGTACATGGCCCACGATCACACCTGGGGTGGCGCTGGCCTCAAGGCTAAGTCTAACCTTCTTCTCAGGTGACAACTCTAAAACTTTCGGAACAAGGCACGAGTTAGACACGAGCACTTTTACTTTTCACTTCACCGCACGAAAGGGAATAATAAAGAAGAGACTAGTTTCCTAAATGCCCGTGTAGCCCCTACTTATAGATGTGGTCAACAACACACCAATAAGAAGGGCTCTACTAGGCACGACTCCGAGATACCCTAGGACTCTTTTTAAAACCTTTGACTCTGATACCAAGTTTGTCACGCCCCAATTCAGAAGGACATGACCGGCACTCAACCAGGTATCCCAGTTAAGTGGACTTGTGTGCATTTTCTGACCCACGTGTTACCCCACATTTTCCATAAATACTAACCGGGTAGAAACAACTGTTTATAATTGAGATTCCCTTTTTACAAAACATACATAACATAGATAAGATTAGCGTGGTTTACAATTTACAATGCCCAAAATACAAAGTACTTACTACATGGTTCAAGACCCACATTTGATGTCTCAGGAGCGTCCAAGAATAAAAGATGAAAGTACTATACTTGCCGGTAACAAGGCTCCGGCTATACCATTTTACACACACAAAAATAAGATCCCAAAGTACAAGAACATGAGTGGCATGATCCATGAAAAACCCCAGAAGGAAAGGGGCTCACTAATACAGCTGACGGGGAATGAGTAAGAGCTACGGATGTTGGACTGGAGTACTTGCGGAAGATCCACCTACAATCATAAGACGAATGTAGCACCCCCGACAAAAGGGGCGTCAGCACATTTAAATTGTACTAGTATGTATGAACAAAACTTGTCCCAAGTAAACTCAATCCATACGCAAGTAGAACACAGCAATAAAAGCAAAAACCAAACACACATAAAAGGTACAATTAGTCAAACAAAGGGGCTGTCTGTGCCCCACGGGTTAGAACTCTCCTCATGTCTCCTTTCACAATTCAGCATCATTGATTTCACAATTTTGTTCAAGCGTCTATATATCAATAGTGATTTCGATCACTTTTCCACCCTTATTACCTCGGCCACCCTTATTACCTCGTCCACCCTTATCACACCAACCCACACCTTATTACACCGTGTTGTGGTGCGCAACTCGACCTCACCATACAGTTTCAATTCACATCACAACTTTCATAAATTTCAATAGTTCGTACTCGATTCAAGTTACCACAACTTCCCATAACATTTCAAGTACATTGTTATCACAGATAGCCTTGTTTCACCATTTACGGATTCCTTCAATCACTTGTTATTCAGCTTTTACCACGAGGTGCATTCATAATCAAACCAGTCACAAGAAGTTCACAAATAACTAACATAGATATCAACGACCAAACAATTCACATACCAAGCAAGGCGATTTCACAAGGATCAAGATTAGCCATACATACCTGGAGTCAAATTCCTTTTCTAAGTTCCTATTTTCACTCACCAAGATATCTAGCGCAGCTCTCTACTTCTATCCAATTTTCCTTCACTAGATTCTAGGTTTTGAGTGGAATGCATGAGGGCTTTCAATTTTTAGTTCTAAATCAAAGCATAAGACTCCCTTCCCTTAGCTTAAATCAGAAGAATTGGGGAAAAGGATTAGGGATTTTACTTGTAAGAGTGGAGATGAAGACAATAACTCAAAGTTTTCCCAGCCCGGATAATTTTGGAGGATCAATTTGATGAAGAATACTTTCTCTCTCAAGAACTCTCCCTTCCCTCTCTGTTGTTTTGTTCAGAAAGTGTGTAAAAAATGAGGGGTTGGGATGTTTTATTACAAAAGGGTCGGGTTTAAAAATTTTAGAAAACTGATGTTCCTGCAGGATCTGTGGTCAGCTATGCAATCGGAGTTGACATGTGGTCCGCATATTGGACCACATAATGGTCCCAAATTGAAGAACTCTTTGTTTAGGTATATTGTGAGAATACGGCCCGCATACTCGTTCTGCGGTCGTATATTGCACCGTAGAATTGACCTCCACAAATCCTCGAGAATTTTAGGCGATGACTTTGTAGTCTGCATATTGGTTATGTAATCGCATAATGGACCACATATTCAATCTCCAATTTACTACTCTCTGATTAACTCTACGGTCGATATGTCATCCGCATACCTGATCTGTGACCGCATACCTGACCGCAGAAATGACATTTTTCCAGAAATATTTGACTCTAGATTTTTAAGAATAAAATTAGTAGGAAAGGGTTCCAACACATAGGTGGACCTGGCTCTATGAGTTGCTAGGACTTGAGCACTCATTTTCATGGAGTCTTACAGTTTATGACTGGGGAATGTGACTTGGTCCATCCCGAACAACAATTATACTATATTGGCGACTGATACACACATTGTATTGAATATATCTGGGCTTATTGCCATGTTTTGGGCCTTATGCCGATCTATAGCATCCTCAGAGGATGAATATTATCGTGATTGCATGATTTGTATAATCATTGATCTCAGTCCTGTGTTTAATCACTGTTATGAAATGCTAAGTCATTTTTCCGGAAGTAAAATAACTAGATTATATTCTTCTTAATAATTGGAAACTGGGAAATTAATTGAATATATTATGTGTCTCATATGCATACTGTGGACTGAGTATGGATCGGGTTGCACACCACACTAAGGATATGATGATATTGCGATTGGGCTGTAGGATCCCCTCCGGAGTCTGTACACACCCCACTGAGCGTCATCGACGTTAAATGGATCGGTCTGTATGCCGCAGCTGGTTATGTGCATTGCATGCATTCTTGTATTATACTTGACCGATATACTTGTTAATGTTTTTACTATTGGTTCATAGTTAATGAGTCGGACTGTTAGTTCTAGCTTTACTTTGTGGCCTCTCGTGGATTCTTATCTTCAGACATTTTATATACTTATTACTCACTGAGTTGGTAGTACTAACCCCTACTCCCCGCACCTTGTGTGCAGATTCAGGTGCACCAGAGGCTTAGCTAAGCAGTCGTTGTCTCCAAAGCTTATCGGAGTTGTTGAGGAAGCTGCTTGACGTTCGCATTACCTAATTACTCTTCCTATTTCGGTTTTATTTATATATATGTTTCCAGACTTGTGTATTTTCATTCAGACAATGTTATCCATTTTGTTTTAGAGGCTCTAGACTCGTGACGCCAGATGTTATTGGATTGTTTTATCAGTTGTTCAAATCTCTCTGTATTATTTTACTATTAATATTGGATTATTAATCTAAGACTATTACATTTTTCCTTAAATCATTGGTTTTGAGATTTATTGTTGAATTGAGAGCGATCGTTGGTCAGGCTTGCCTAGCATTAGGGTTGGGCACCATCACGACTTGGTTTGGGTCATGACAAGTTAGTATCAGAGCCTAGGTTAAAAGGCCTCGCGAGTCATGAGCTGGTTTAGTATAGTCTCGTGAATCGGTATGTAGACGTCTATATCTATCCTCGGGAGGCTACAGAACCTTTAGGAAATAGTCCACTTTCTTGAAATTCATATCGTGCGGCTTTGTTGATATGAAAACTAAATTTCTGTATTCTATTCTCTCGCAGATGGCGAGAACCCGTGCTAACGAACGTGGCGAACGACCACTAGTACCACCTACTAGAAGCCGTGGATGCGGTCGTGGTGGTGGTCAAGGCAGACAGCAGGGGCAGCACCTGCAGACCGACCAGCTACCCAGGTCCAGGACCAGCCTCTAGATGTAGATGCACCTGCACCACCTGTTCAGGCACCGGCAGTGCCTATTGTGATTCCTAGTCTCTAGGAGGCTTTGGCTCAAATCTTGTCTATCTGCACTAGCCTGGCTCAGGCGGTTTATGCCAGTACGGCAGCGGCTACTTCTCAGACTGGGGGTGGTCATCGGATCCTCGATGCTCGCACACCCGATCAGGGTGTCCAGAGATTGTAGACACCAGTTGCACCAGTTGCACCAGTCGCTTCAGTTGTACCGGTTGCTCCTATTGATCCAATTGCACTAGTAGCACTAGTTGCTCCAATTGCGCTAGTCGCATCAGCTCCAGCTCATGTGGTTCTAGCTATGCCGGATGACGAGCAGCATCAATTGGAGAGGTTCGATAGAATCTAGCCTCCGATATTCAGTAGTGCTGAGGGTGAGGATGCCCAAGTTTTTTAGGATACGTGCCAGTGTATGTTTCGTACTTTACGTATTTTGGAGTCTAGTGGAGTGGCTTTTACTACCTTCCAGTTTACATGGCTTGCATTTATTTGGTGGGAGGAGTTTGAGAGGCGTAGGCCTATTGGGGTAGCTCCCCTCAGTTTGCAGCAGTTCTCCGCAGTATGTGGAGAAGAATGTACCCCAGTCTCACAAGGAGGAGCTGCATCATCAGTTTGAGTGGTTGACTCAGGGATATAAGACGGTTACGTGGTATGGGTTAAGATTTACATAGCTAGCTCGGCATGCTACTATCCCGACATATCGAGAGAGGATGAGGAGGTTCGTGGATGGTCTCAACTATCTGATCCTCATATTGATAACTAGAAAGAGGGCTACAGAAGAAATATTGAAGAGGTAGTTGATGCAGCTCGACTGATTGAGACAGATTGCCGTCAGGAGCGTATGGAGAGGGAGGCCAAGAGGCCTCGAGGTTCAGGTAATTTCAGCGGTGCTCTGTAAATGGGCTACTTCCAACATGGTAGAGGTCGTTCCTTCAGGCCTCCTCAGTCAGGACATACAGAGTCCAGTGGGGCCTCTTCAGGCCGGGGTCATCAAGGACATCATTAGAGTCAGCCTTCACTGAGTGCCCTTCCACCTCAGAGCTCTGCTCCTTCTTCTTCAGCCCAGGGTTTATCTTCAGCGAGGGGTTCCCATCAATCCCATTCTCTAGCTCCAGTTCATTGCTACGAGTGCGGTGAGTTTGGTTATATGAGGAGACAGTGTCCTTGGCTCCGTAGTAGATTGTCTCAGCAGAGGGATCAGCGCTCATCTTCTGCTCCTGTTTCTTCATCACCCACTCAGTCATCTAGGGGTGGATTCCAGGTGGCCAGAGGTCGCCCTAGGGCTAACGACCGTACTTGCGGCAATCAAGCTCAATTATATGCTCTTCCAGATAGGAAAGACGCCATTGCATCCAACGTTGTCATCATAGGTATTATCTCAGTATGCCACATGGATGCTTCTGTCTTATTTGATCCCAGATCTACCTATTCATATGTATCCTCATATTTTGCTCATCGGTTGGGTATGACCCGTGGTTGTATTGCCTTGCCTATGCAGATAACTATCCCCGTGGGTAATACTATTATTGAGGATCATGTATAACGATCCGGTCTGGTGACTATTGGGGGTTTATAAAGCCGAGTTGACTTGTTGTTATTGGGCATGGTGGACTTCGACATGATTTTGGGTATGGATTCGCTATCTCCGTACCAAGCTATTATGGACTATCATGCCATGATCATTACGTTGGCTACTTATAGTATTCCGAGGATTGAGTGGTGAGGCGTGACTGATTATGTACCCAGCAGGGTAATTTCCGTATTAAAAGCCCAACGGATGGTTGGGAAGGGTTGTTTGTCGTACTTGGCTTTCGTGAGAGATATGAGAGTTGAAGTCCTATTCTTGATTCGATTTCAGTTGTGAGGGATTTTCGTGATGTGTTTCCATTGGACCTGTCGGGCATGCTTCCGGACAGGGAAATTGATTTTGGTATTGATCTGGTGTTGGTCACTCAAACTATCTCTATCCCTCCCTGTCGTATGGCACCAGCTGAGTTAAATGAGTTGAAGGAACAGCTTTAGGAACTCCTAGATAAGGGGTTCATTCGTCCAAGTGTGTTACCTTTGGGTGCACCGGTGTTATTTGTAATGAAGAAGGATGGCACAATGAGAATGTGCATTGATTACAAACAGCTGAACAAGGTGACGGTGAAGAACAAGTACCCACTACCCCGTATTGAGGAATTGTTTGATGAGCTTCGGGGAGCAAGGTATTCTCTAAGATTGACCTCCGATCAGGCTATCAC
Organism: Nicotiana benthamiana; assembly: GCA_034376525.1. NCBI lineage: Eukaryota > Viridiplantae > Streptophyta > Magnoliopsida > Solanales > Solanaceae > Nicotiana > Nicotiana benthamiana. The sequence continues at coordinate 39,744,306 of CM067339.1, read as the reverse complement.
CAGCTGAAGATTAGGGAATCAGACATCATGAAGATAGCTTTCAGGACGAGGTATGGGCGACGAGTTTCTAGTGATGTCCTTCGGGCTGACTAATTCCCCAACCGCGTTCATGCACTTGATGAACAACGTATTTCGGCCGTATCTAGATTCTTATTTAATCATGTTTATTGATGATATTCTGGTGTACTCACGTAGCCAAGAAGAGCACGCGCAGCACTTGAGGTTGGTGTTGCAGAGATTGACAGAGGAGAAGCTTTATGCAAAGTTCTCCATGTACGAGTTCTGGCTTAGTACTGTGGATTTTCTGGGAAACGTGGTGTCCAGTGATGGTATTCAGATTGACCCAAAGAAGATCGAGGCAGTGCAGAGTTGGCCCAGACCGTCCTTAGCTACTAAGATTCGGAGTTTTCTCGGATAAGTGGGTTATTACAGCAGGTTCGTTCAGGGCTTTTCATCTATTGCTTCACCTTTGACGAAGTAGACGCAGAAGAATGCTCCATTTGTGTGTTCTAATGAATGCAAGGAGAGCTTCCAGAAGCTCAAGTCGGCTTTGACCACAACTCTGGTACGAGTATTGCCATCAGCTTCAGGTTCTTACATGATATATTGTGATGTTTCGAGAGTTGGATCGGCTGTGTATAGATGTAGGAGGGTAAAGTTATTGCTCATGCTTCTTGTAAATTAAATCCCCATGAGAAGAACTACCCTGTTAATGACTTAGAATTGGATGCTATTGCTCATACCTTGAAGATTTGGAGGCACTATTATACGGCGTATCTTCTGAGGTTTATATGGACCATCGCAGTCTTCAGCACTTGTTCAAGAAGAATGATCTAAATTTTAGGAGGTGGAGGTGGCTTGAGTTACTCAAGGACTATAATATTACCATTTTGTATCATCCGGGAAAGGCAAATGTAGTGGGCGATGCTTTGATCCGAAAGACGATTAGTATGGGTAGCTTGGCATACATTCCAATTAGGGAAAGGCCCCTTTCAGTTAATGTTCTAGCCTTGGCCAATCAGATGGTGAGGTAAGATATTTTCGAGCCCAGTCGAGTGTTGGCTTATGTGATTTATCATCTTCTTTGTATGACAGCATCAGAGAGCGCCAGTATGATGGTTTGCATTTTCTTGTCCTGAAAGACAGGATCCAGCATGATGATGTCAGAGATGTGACCATTGGAGATGATGGTGTGTTCCGGATGCAGGGCCATATTTGCATGCCCAATGTGGATGGTCTTCGGAAGTTGATATTAGAGGAGGCCCACAGCTCGCGGTATCCGATTCACCGAGTGCCACGAAGATGTACCATGATGTGAGATAGCATTACTGGTGGAGGGGGGATGAAAAAGGATATCGTGATTTATGTGGCTCGGTGTCTCAACTGTCAGCAGGTCAAATATGAGCACCAGACTCCCAGGGGCATACTTCGGCGGATGGACATTCCGGAGTGGAAATGGGAGAATATTACTATGCATTTTGTGAGTGGTCTTACTCGTACCTCAAAGACGTTTGATTCGATTTGGCTGATTGTGGATAGGCTAACCAAGTCCGCGCACTTCATTCTGGTATGTACCACCTATTCTGCGGGGAAGTTAGCAGAGATTTTCATCCGGGAGATCGTACGGTTGCATGGGGTCCCGGTTTCCATTATCTCAGATAGGAGTACTCAGTTTACCTTCCAGTTCTGGAGGACTTTTCTTTGGGCACGCAGGTACAGTTGAGCACGGCATTTCATCCCCAAACAGACGGACAGTCTCAGCGCACTATCTAGATATTGGAGGACATGTTGCATGCCTGTGTTATTGATTTTGGAGGTTCTTGGGTTGAGTTCTTGCCACTTGAAGAGTTTTCTTATGACAACAGCTATCAATCCAGCATTCGGATGGCGGTGTATGAGGCATTATATGGGAGATGGTGTAGATCTCTGGTTGGTTGGTTTGAGCCCGGCGAGGCTAGGTTAGTCGAGACAGAGTTAGTTCAAGGTTCCTTAGAGAAGGAGAAGGTGATCCAGGAGGGACTTCGTATAGATCAGTTGCGTCAGAAGAGTAATGCAAAACCGGAAGGTTCGAGATGTATCGTATGCGTTGGCGAGAAGGTCTTGTTGAAAGTTTCTCCTATGAAAGGAGTTATGAGGTTTGGAAAGAAGGGAAAGCTTAGTCCGCGATTCATTGGACCCTTTAAGATACTTAGAAGGATTGGGGAGGTGGCTTATATGCTTGCGTTGCCACCCAGCTTGTCGGTAGTTCATCCAGTGTTCCATGTGTCTATGCTCCAAAGTATGTTGGGGACCCGTCGCAAGCGTTAAACTTCAGCACGATTCAGTTGTAGGAGGACTTGACCTATGATATGAAGTCGGTGGCTATTTTGGGTCGTCAGGTTCGAAAGTTGAGATCAGGGACGTAGCTTCGGTTAAGGTACAGTGGAGAGGTTGGCAAGTGAAAAGGCCACTTTTGAGACCAATCAGGAGATGCGCAGCAAATATCCTCACTTATTTGAGACTCCAGGTATGTTTCTTGACCCGCTCGAGGACGAGTGTTTTTTTAAGTTGGGAAAGATGTAACGGCCCAACCCATCGTCATGTGAGTTACCGCCTCGTTTTCCGCATTTCAGGCTTCTATATGTTTCATTATATGTATTTGGAGAATTTCATGTAATTCGGATAAAGTTCGGTTAGAAATAAAACAATTAGTCTCTTTATAAATAGGTTAGTTTGGAAACGTCAATCGAATATTAACTTATAGGTTAGAATGCTCAGAATAGATTTTCGATGGCTCGACTAGTTTCGTGTGATGATTTAAGACTTAGGAGCGTAATCGAAATTGAATTTGGAGGTCCGGTGTAGAATTAGGCTTGAATTGGCTAAGTTTGAATTTTGGTGAATTCCGGTTGATAGGTGAGATTTTGATCCGAGGGTCAGAATGGAATATTGAGAGTTGCAATAGCACAGTTAGGTGATTTTGGATGTGCGTGAAAATATTTAGATCATTCGGACATTTCTTGGTCGTGTTTTTGATCAAATGCAAGTTTCGAAAGTTCTAATTTAACTTAGGCTTGAAACCGTGGTAAATTGATAATTTTTGTGTTGTTGGATGCGTTTTTATTACTTGAGCAAGTTTAAATGCGGTATTATAACATATATGTTCTTTTGGTTGAGGTCTCGAGGGCTTCGGGGTGGTTTCGGATGGCTAACGGGGGTTCGGACGTTGGTTTGTGCTGCAGAAATTGCCCCAGCTGTTCCAGGCCATTATTGGCCTTCACGTTCGCAGGGGTGCCTCGGGTTCGCATAAGCCTGGGGTCCAGTGGCCTTCACATTCGTGTGGGCTGGACGCGTTCGTGTAGGGGTAACTTGGGAAGGGCCTGGCCTGGTGCTTCGCGATCGGGTGAAGGAGCCACGTTCGTGAAGAAGGAGGAGCCCACACCTTCGTGTTCGCGTGAAGGCAATGCGTTCGCGAAGGGTAATTTTTGGCAGTTGGTATTTTCACTATCGCAAAAACGGAGGGGCCACACGTTCGTGAAGGAGGAAAATCGGGCCCAGTAGATTTGGTCATTGCGAACGCGGGAGGGCCTCACGTTCACGAAGAAGGGTTTTTCGCCTGGGCACAATGTTTTGAGGGTTATTTCGTCCACGAGCTATTCATAATTTCCACCATTTTTACTCCGCAAAGAGAGCTTTTTGACTTATTTGAAGAGGGTTTTCGACGAGTATTGATTGGAGGTAAGTCTCTTGACTTAGGAACACCATTTAGTGAAGAATCAACACTCAAATTCATAAAAGTGAGTTGAAATTGTAAAGAACTAGGATTTGGTTTTTGAAAATAAATTTTCAGGATTTGAAAGGCCATTAGAACTCTGTTTTTAATAAATTTTATATGTACGGACTCGTGGCGAGAAGAGGAACCCATTTATGTGACTTTTGTAATTTTTCAAAAAGTGGGCCCGGGGCTCGGGTTTTACCAACTTCGTGAATTTTAGCACTTTTTGAGTATTTTTTGGTTGTGTTATGTTTCTTTTGCCCATATTTATGCATTCGGTTTGATTTTGTCTAGATTCGACGTGCGAGGAGGTCGATATAGAAGGAAAAGGCATTGCAGACCAGTCTTCGGTCGGTTAGAGGTGAGTAGTTTGTATAGATGATGGCCTAAAGGTTTGAAACCCCGGTTTATCACATTATGACGCTATATTAGGGCATGAGTCGCACCCTATGGCAGGTGCAGGGTTTTTTAGGACTGTGGATTGTGACTTGGTCCATTCCGAACAAGAATTATACTATATTGGCGACTGATACATACCATGTATTAAATATATCTGGGCTTATTGCCATGTTTAGGGCCTTGTGCCGATCTGTAGCATCCTCAGAGGATGAATATTATCGTGATAGCATGATTTGTATCATCATTGATCTCACTCCTGTGTTTAATCTCTGTTATGAAATACTAAGTCACTTTTCCAGAAGTTAAATAACTAAATTATATTCTTCTTAATAATTGGAAACTGGGAAATTAATTGAATCTGTTATGTGGCTCATATGCATACTGTGGACTGAGTATGGATCAGGTTGCACGCCGCAGTAAGGATATGATGATATTGTGCTTGGGCTGTAGGAGCCCCTCCGGAGTCTATACACACCCCTAGTGAGTACCGTCGACGTTAAATAGATCGGGTTGAATGTCGCAGCGGGTTATGTGCATTGCATTGCATTATTGTATTATACTTGACTAATATACTTGTTAATGTTTTTGCAGTTGGTTCATAGTTAATGTGTCGGACTGTTAATTTTAGCTTTACTTTGTGGCATTTCATGGATTTTTATCTTCAGACATTCTTTATACTTGTTAGTCAGTGAGTAGGTAGTACTCACCCCTACTCCCTACACCTTGTGTGTAGATTCAAGTGCATCGGAGGCTTAGCTGAGCAGTCGTTGTCTCCAGAGCTTATAAGAGTTTTTGAGGTAGCTGCTTGACGTTCGCAGGACCTGACTACTCTTCATATTTCAGTTTTATTTATATATATGTTTCCATACTTGTGAATTTTCGTTCAGACATTGTTATCCAGTTTGTTTTGGAGGCTCTAGACTCGTGACCCCAGATCTTATGGGAGTGTTTTATCAGTTGTTCATATCTTTCCGTATTATTTTACTATTAATATTGGAATATTATTCTAAAACTATTATATTTTTCCTTAGATCATCGTTTTTGAGATTTATTGTCGAATTGAGAGCGATCGTTGGTTAGGCTTGCCTAGCGTTATGGTTGGGCGCCATCACGACCGGGTTTGGGTCATGAAACTTTCTTATTTTTAGACTTTATTTATGTTTATTACTCACTGGGTCGGAGTACTCTCATTACTCAATGCACCTTGCGTGCATATCCAGGTGCTTCTGATATTGTTGAGGACTTCCAGCTTGGCACCACTTATCCCGGAGCATCAATGTAGATGCACTGGCGTCTGCAGCCCTGATCTATCCCCTCTATCTCTTGTTTCATTTCATATTTCCTAGTTTGATATGTAGTAGGTGGATAACTCTGTATTAGAGGCTCAAACTTATGACACCGGATTCTTCGGTCTATTTTTTGTAGAACTTTTACGCTAGATTCCGCATGTGTTATCTTTTACTTCAGACTTATAATATGATGACTTAGTAAATTCTCATGTGTTAATAAATCATGAGTTGAGTAAGAATTGGGCTAAAATTCATGAAAGATCGGGCTTGCCTGACAGTGTGTTGGGCGCCATCACAACCAGGTTGGGGTTGTGACATAATATTCAAGACTTGTGATCATAAAGTTATCAATTCAGAAATATTCAAGAGGAAAATAATGCAAATTTTATTTTTTTCAAAAGTAAAATCAGAAGCAAGGCAAAAGATTTGGTGAATCTTAAAATATTAATCAATTGGCATGATGAAGGAAATTATTTTGAATAAATTTTGTATCCTACAAAAACCAACTTTTAGAAGAAAATAATACCAAAAAAAAAAGTTTATTAGTAGAAATATTTTTCCTTAAGGACGAGCAAAGATTCAAGTATGGGGAAATTTGATGAATATAAAATATTCATGTATTTTCATACGCATAGATAAGAATTTTTAAATAAATCATGAATAAATATATTCAAGTCTCCTATATTTTCTAGCAAATTCTACAGAGGAAAGTTAAATTGAGGAAAAAGTACTACAAGAAAAATATGGAGGAAAAAGAGAAATGCACGTGCTAAACAAGAGTGAATCAAATTTTGAAGTCACAACTTGAAGTCTTGAAGTTACAACATCAAGTTTTGAAGTCACGACTTCAAGACTTAAAGTTGCAACATTATCTCACATTTGCTAGAAATTTCTATAAGTAAACACTCATAATGTCTTATGAAGGATTGTCTTACGGGAGAAAACAAATCTTGGTCTCTCTCTTTTTCTTTAGTATTTTTCTACTAGTTGTCTTTCTATTAGAATAATAATATTACTTCATAAGTTCTTTGTTTTAAATTAGTTTTTATTACTTCGTGATGGAGTAACTTCTTTTGTTGGGATAGTTCATGAATCTTGGGTCCTGTACCCACGACTCAAAATTTCCTTGCCAAGCTACATGAAACAGATTTCCGGAAGTCCACAGAAAAATTATTGCTAATTGACCAAAGTGAGAAGAAAAAATATTCTGATAAAGACGTTCCTCAGTAATATCATCATGACCCTCGAAGTCATGTGCGGTAGCAATACCAAACAAAATACGACGAATATATATATATATATATATATATATATATATATCTATATATATATATATATATATATATATATATATATATATAATACTATCTGAGTTTAATACATCCTTGGCTTGAAACGTTTTTTTATACTTCGTATTGTGCCGTAATAATAGTTAATTAATAATTATTATCACTTCTATATATTTTTATCTCTAGGATATTATTATATTAATTTTATAATTCTCACGAAGAAAAATTGATATATAATAACCAACAAATAAAATAGTAGAGTGAGAGTAATTTTTAGTAAACTATTATTCCACGTTCGTAATCTTGCAGCCTCGATTTTAATTCTCACGGAGGAATTTTTGTAGGTAAGATTATTGATTTTTTTAGTAAAAATATTCTCACAAAGTATTTACTGCCTCTTAGAAATATTCAAGCAAGCAAAATATTTCGGTCTAATCGTCACTAGTTTTAACTCAATTAATCACATAATCTCACGGAGTGTTGTTGATTGATTACTTCTTAGTGAGCTAAATATAATTGTATTAGCAATAAGCAATTATTCCTCAAAGAAATACATGTACAAATTAAGAATTTATTATAATATATTATCAAGTGAATTCAACGATCCCAACTCTTTTAATTTATAAATTTCCAAAAAGTTCTTCATTTTTATTTAAGTAGTTAACAAGCTTTAAGCCTCACTCATTTTTCATCAAATTGATTATCTCAAATAGTAGCTGAAATATTAAAAGTCTGTAGCATAGATGTTCCAATCTCTGTAAGATGATATCATAAACTATACTAGAATTTGACAAAGTACGAGCATCAAAATCCTATACATATTGGCTTCGTCAATGAACTAATACAAAGAGGAACAAAATAGGGACCTGGTCCCTTGGTGTTCTCTGACATAAGTAAAAATCAACAACAGCTGGAATGCAAATGCAGAAGGTGACTATATGCATAAAGGGATTGTCTCCATACTATACATGTGATAGTGCGGCAGTCACTTCTCATTGGGAAGAACTGTGTACTGAGAATTGACATCACCATTGTAATATCTTTTGTAGTATAAAACTTGGTGCAAGACACAAGATAATCACTTGAGCATTTAGTGATATACTCTCAAGCAGAAAAGTGTTCATGAAGCATTGAAGTCACAAGTGTGTCAAGAACAAGAAGGCAACTCCACTAAAGGATCAGTTTCAAAATGAGTCTATGTGTATCCGTAGTTGAGTTGTAGTCTTGTTATTTACTCTTTATTGTAACTCCTATCTTGATTTTTTAGAAGATATGTTTTAGGAAACCCAAAAATCACAAACCCTCTAAGCTTGTGTTGGGACTAGAGTTAGTCAGAAGTTAAAGTCTTTGTAACTAGAGAGTGACAAAGTGGTTTGTGGTAACAGTATCACAAGTTAGTTAAGTTAAAGTCTTTGTAATAGAGTCATTACGAAGTGGCTTTTAATAGTGAAATACAAGTTAGTGAAGTCGAAAGCTTACAAGAGTAGGTCGTGGTTTTTGTCCCCTTGAGTGGGATTTTTCAACGTAAAACTCTCGTGTCTCTTTTACAAACTGCTTCATAAGTGTTCTCAGTAGAAACTCATACAGGATCAGGTGCTCCATAGTTTGGTGGACTTATATAAGCTAACAATTAGTATCATAGCAGTTTCTTTCTAAAAGGTACACCTAAAAAGGATCTCAATAGTTGCTCCACCAAACTTTGAGGAAGGACAATCAACCTACAGACCTCTTAGATTCAATGGTTAGTACTACGGCTGGTGGAAGACTCGTATGCATGATTTTATACTGGACGAAGATTCAAAACTATAGGACATCATTTGTGATGGTCAACATGTTCCTATGAAGAAGCTTGGAGAAACTGGACCAATGATGCCGAAAGACAAAAAGGAGTACATTGATATTGACATGAAAGTCATAGACAAGAACTATCGCGCCAAGAAAATATTGGTATGTGGTATAGGACCTAATGGGTACAACATAGTCTCGTTTTTTTATTTTGCCAAAGAAATATGGGAAGCATTCCAAACCACACATGAAGGAACTACTTACGTTAAACAGTCCAAGATTGGCATGCTCACTACTGAGTATGAGCTTTAGGATAAACGATGATGAGTCTATACAGGATATGTACACTAGATTCACATCCATCATAAATGAGCTTCATTCACTTGGAGATGTTATTCCCAAAAATAAGCTTGTAAGGAAAATTGTCAATGTTCTACCTATTTTTTGAGAGAGTAAGGTAAATGCTATCACCAAATCTAAAGATCTACAAACTCTAACCATGGATGAGCTGATTGGAAATCTGAAGACATACGAGATGAAAAGAAAGAATGACAATGAAAGGAGAGAGACTAAGAAGGAAAAGAACATGGTACTCAAGGCAAAAAATAGTGACTCAAGTGAAGAAGATAGTGATATGGACTATCTTACTAAAAGGTTGCAAAAGATGGTTTGAAGGAATGGTGGTACACCAAAGAGGGTAGTCCAAGTAAGGCAAGGAACAATGATCTCTGTCACATGTGCGGAAAGCCAGGGCATTTCATCAAAGACTGTCCACTTCTGAAACGGCATCAATACAAACAAAACCCTCACAAAGAAGCAAAAAGGAACCCGGTTCCAATGAATCACAAGGGAAACCAAATGTAGAAAACAGATCCATAATGGCAATGGAAATTGAAGCAACAAAATATGACTCACTATTTGCGCTGATGGCTCAGTCTACTGATGATGAAGAGGATGAAGATGACGAGGTAAATTTCAGGGATGTTCAGCGAAATATGAAATCCAACTCTTCCAAGAAGTTAAGGTCATTAGAAAACGTTCTAATTGATGCATGTTGTAGCCTTGATAATGATAACGAAATCCTGGCTATAGAACTAGGAGAAGTTGAACAATCTAGAGATGATCTAGTGGTCTATGTAGTGGATCTAAATGAAACCATAGGAAAAGGAAGTTTTGAATGAAAAAATAAATAGTGTAGAAAATGAGAGAGATGACCTTATGGTAGCGGTAGTTGATTTGAAGGAAATCATAAAAGGTCTTAGCAATGAGAAACACACTCTAGAAGAGAAAATTGTAGTACTGAGCAAGAGAGAGATGACTTTTTTTGTAATAATCACTGACCTAATGGAAACAATTGAGGGACTCAATTCAGAACGTAGGACTGTGAATCTTCGGAAAGGGAAGGAAGTAGCTAGTGAGGCACAAATCAAGCTTGAGAAGGAATTAAATGATGTGAAAACTAGTCTATATGGTGAACTTGAGAAAAATAGGCAAATTCAAGCTGAATTAGAGAAAGAAAAAAATTTACCTTGGGAAATCTCTAAAGTGAACCTGATCCTCAGATGTTGTCGCTGCCATGTACTTTAAAAATAGTGGAGACAACCAGGAAATCGGGTTCCAAAAAGAGAAAACTCCCTACAAACCTCACGGTAAGTACGTTAATGTTCCTGATAATTGGATGTGTACCCACTGTGGGAACAATGGGCAATTCAAAGAAAACTGCCAAACCAGGATTCAATCAGTTCATAAAAACAAAGTGTTTACTGAAAAAGTGACAACTAAAGAGGGACCAGGTACCGCTTGCAAGAAATGAATATTGCCTACATGGACTAGAAAAGCCCTCATCCATACCTTTTCTCATAACAAGGGACCCAAACTATTTTGGGTTCCTAAATCTAATCCATGATTTATATGTGCAGGGAATAGTGAGAAGAAGTGAACTATGATAGTTCACAAACAGTGGATGCTAAAAACAACATGTATTGTCTCTCACTAAAAGCCCTCCAGAAAAGAGAATGTATCCTATATAGGTATAAAAAAGGAAAGGAAAGGGGGGTACATTCTCAGTGTTGAAAATATGGAAAGTCTGTATCACACTCAATTGAGGACGTGTGCCATGAGAGCTGCCTGAAGCACAGTCTCTTGCATGAAAGGGAGAAAAGTGGAGTTCTTATCAAAAATGCGCACAAATACCGATCCGGTAACTGATAAAGTGGTTGTAGTCACCAAAAGAAAAAGAACATCTACTTCGCTGACCTTACATCCCTACAAACTGGTGATATGATCTGCTTAAAGGATATTGACAATGATGTTGAACCTTTGGCATAAAGGATTAGAACACTCGAGGCTCTCACTTATGAATGAATTGACTCATAAGAACATGGTTCCTGGGCTGCAAAATTCGAGATCCACCTGGACACTGCTTGTTAGAGGAAAGGAAGAGACTTTTGAAGTATGTGAGACATTTTCCAGAAAGATCCAAGTGGAGACAGAACTGAAGGAAGCACGTATCAAATCTGACCACATGATAGAATATGTCAATGCCAAGATTTTATGGGTCTGGTAATGGAAATGGGATCACTCACAATTTCTCAGCACCAAGGACTCCACAGCTAAATGGTGTTGTTGAAATAAAGAACACAACTCTGGTAGAAATAGACAATTCTCATCAGTAGAGGAATTTCTAAGGAATTCTGGGCAGAAGCAACAGACATTTCTTACTACTTGGCGAACGGGTATATGATCAGATCCCTCTCAAAATCCACTAGAGCTGCTCAACGAAAAACAATCAAAGATAACTCTTTTAAGAATCTTTGGATGCAAATTATATGATCTCAACGGAAGAAAGGACCATCTTGAAAAAATCCCTATGAGATATTCCCTTAAAAGCAAAAGTCTACAACGTCTTCAACAAAAGAGCACAATGTGTGGAAGATAGTGGTCATGATCTATTCAACTAGACTCCTTCTTCTTACAAGGAAGGAAATAGTAATGATCAAGATAATGAACTGCTTTTTGTCCTTGGAAAATATCTGATGTTTCAAATGGGAAAGCTGATATGATGAGTCAGATGAAGGAGACATGTGAAGACAATGCAATATCTTTTTCCACTTCTCAAGAGGAAGCTGGTACTTCAATCACTACCACTGAAGCTGAAGAAATGGCTGGAGATGTAGTGCGAGGTACTCTACAATTAGCAGAAAAAGTAGTGCAGGGAAGTCCACTTAATTTACCCAGTTCCCCCACTCGTCAAATTTCAGTCCCTATCTGAAAACACAAAAGCTCCCATCCACTCAATAGCATAATCACCCCTCTTGATTTCGGATTCACAGATAGTACCCAAAATAAAATCCTAGGGAATCTCACTTGAAGGCTGCCAAAAGAATTTTGAGAACCTTAAGGAAACACAGGACCCTGTCCTGTATTACCCTTAATATGACAACTTAAAATTTCATTGGGTATGCTAATGCTAACTATGAAGGTTATCTTGTATACAGGAAAAGCACTTTTGGAATGGCAACTTTCTATGATCATGTCTCATGTCTTGGTGGACAAGGCAGCAAACTCAGTGTTCCCTGAAACGGCTGAAGCAGAATATGTAGCTGTAGTATCTTGTTGTGCTGAACTCTTATGGAGTAAGCAGCAACTGGAGGATTTTGGGGTATTCACTTATTGGGTACCACTTCTATATGACAATATCGGTACACTCAACTTGTCCAAGAATCCAGTTCAACACAAAAAAAACCAAGCACATTGATGTGAGGCATCATTCTATGAAGGACAATTTGGTGAAAGGGCTGATCTGTATTAAGTTCTGTAGCACAGAAGACCAAATTCCAAATATCTTCACCAAATCCTTAAGTATAAAACTCTCTCAAAGAAACAAGGTGAAGCTGGGCGTATTCAAGACAAATTGAGAACCTGATTCTCCATCAGTTGGCTATGAAAATTACCTTCAGGTAAAATGAGCTAAAGTTTTTTCTAGGCAATCCTAACTCACTCAATACTGTTGCAGGAAAACACGCATGAAGATCATAGTACCTAAAGGTGCAATTATTAATTGCGAAAGAAGAGCTGCTAAATCTTCTTCAAAAACTGTTCGGGCATCGGGTTCCTGTACCACATGTTAGTAGTAATGTGTTGTTTTGCATGCTCTCTCAAAAAGGGTTAACAAAATTAATGCAACTGCCACATCATCCAACTTTTCAAAATCTACATGTTATGTCTTGTCTTTCAAATCCCTTCATCCCTTCTACACGATAATAATTTCCCACAAACCTACCGCCGTTTTCAGGATTGTTCAGAACTCTTTTCTCTCTTCTCATCATTAGCCCTTCTTCCCATAACACTTCTTTTCTTTCTCATAGCAAGTCATAAACCTTCTTCTCTTTTGTATCTCTGTAATCATCTCTTCATCTCTTTGACGCTCAACTTCCCTATCCAATACTCCTATAATGGAAATCGAACGATCGCTTCCATCTCCCACTTCCCTATCATCCTTGAAGTTATCTCCAGAAATTCATTCTTCTACTCCTTCTACTAATACTGCACCCACACCTGATTCCTCCTAATTTCCTACTTTTTTTCCTTTTCTATCAAAGAACACCCTATGTATCCCCATTCCTCTGATCTCACCAAAGAACACACAGAAAGGGTCACCTCTCAGGTGTCAAAGGTCTTTGAGGATGATCCTGATTAATATCTGAACTCCTCCCTTTTGGACTCAGTGGCTCTCACAGAGTCACCAGAAAAGGAAACAGCGTATAATATCATGGTTATCGCTGCTAAAAGTCTGTTAAATGAAAGAACCTATCTCTTGTCTGAGTATCAGAGGAAAGAAACTCCATTCCTAGGCAATGAAATAACCATGGTACTCTTCGAGTCTCTAGTCCATGAATTTGTCCCAGAAAAATCAGTTGGAGGACCTGATTCTCGTCCAGATAAATCCACTCCAAAACCTCTTGATTACCCTAAATTGTTAGAATCCTCTTCCAAGTCACCTCTTATCGGGTTGCAGCAGAAAGAGAGGTTCGAGTCTACATTGCATAAAAGTAGGAGCAGTGTCAAGTCAAGGAAGAAGAGGGTGATGAATCAAAGGGAATTTGCTACTGACAAGAAAATTATAGTAGGTAAGGTTGACAAAGATTCTCTAAAGGAACCCGGTTCCGTAGTAGAAAAATCTATTAAATCCCAGAAGCATGTGAATGAAGCTTCTGAGGAAGAAATTAAAAGACAAAGTGGAGCATCCATGAAGGGCAGCAGTAAGTCTAAGAAGAGTCTTGTTGAGCAAGCTATGTCTGAAGATGAATTGGTAAGTCATAAAGGGAAATATGTCGAAGGATCTAGAAAACGAAAATGGGAAATTGTAGGGAAACCTGGTTCTCTGAAGACCATACCCAGTGACAGTGGTCTTTGGTAGGAGAGATTAAGAACTCAGAAAGTCTTGTGGGGTCATATGTTTGATCCAGAAATATTAGAGATGGGTAGTACGAGGCAAATTCTAGAGATAGTGGAATTTCAGAAATATGAGCACTTGTTTTAAGAGACCATGCCTTTGGTGTACGAAGATGCAGTACAAAGTTTCTATGCATCTCTCTTCAATGTTGAGGGGATCACATCTGTATGCTAGTAAATGGAGTAGACATTGTGTGTGATGCTTCAGCATTAGGGAAGGTTCTCCAAATTCCATATGAAGGAATTTCCTCGGTCAAAGGTGTATGTGGTGTCAACTTTAGGAGAGCTATCATGAAAGGGCAAGCTATTCAGCAGGGGAAACATGTGCATAAGAAGGTATTACTCCCTGAGAGTTAGCTTCACTTTGATCAAGTTAACAAGGTGGTTTTACCTCATTCTGAGAGGCGGTCTATTACTACAAAGTCTGATATGGTCTTAATGGAGGCTCTTGATGAGTTATCCCAATCAATCTGTCATCAATCATAATAGATCATATGCAAAAGGTAGCAAACTTTAAAGGATGGAATCATGGGCTACCATATGGCTTTCTCCTCACTCAAGAGTTTAAATTTAACAAGGTCCCTTTTGATAACCCCAGAGTAGGCACACGCAATAAAACCTTATCTAAAACCACTCTAGAAGAATGTGAGTTCATAGAAAGGGTTGTGGAAACATCTCTACCATTTCTCAGCTGATAATTGCTCAAAATGCTGCTTCTGAAGAGATTAGAAGATTGAGGGCTCAGAACACCATACTAGAAACTCAGCTCAGTCAAGCAGTTAAAGGACCCAGTTCCATTAATGAAGAAGTTTCCCCAAAAATGATAAGCTTCGTGCAAAAATGCTTGACTAGTAGCGGTATGCAAATGCACAAATAGACATGGTTCTTAAAACCCGTGCTGCTTCTCACTCGTAGTCTTCCTCTTCTAGTGCCTCTTAGATACCCCCTAGTAACAAGTGTCTTCTGTTATGATATTTTGTGGTTGCTTTTTCTACTTTTGTTTGCTTTTTTTTGCTGATGGCATGCTGGATTTCACCATTACTGCTCCTGGTTTGCTCAGTCCATTGTTAATATCAATGAAACAACTCTTTTTTCTTGTACAATATTGTTTTCCTTTGGCTTCTCTTTTCTATCATGTTTATGTTATTTTCCTACTTGTGTATTTTTAATGATGCCAAAAGTGGGGAAATAGATAGTAGTAGATGAATTGTGATATCAAAGAGTATATGTAATCAGGGGAACTTGTGAAAAATTGATGCAAAAACAGGGGATCTGATTAGGGGAAATCAAAAACAAAAAGTCAGGGGGAACTTGCGAAGCTTCTGGTACCTTCATCTGGTTATTTCTGGTCTAAGAAAATATTATCAATGTCTAAGTTTGTCATCGTCAAAAAGGGAAAAATTGATGGATTTTCAATATTTTTTCCCGTATGCTTCTTATGTTTTGATGATATAGCAAACTTATTGGTAAGAACCAGATAGAGAACCTGATGCACTTGGTACACATCTCCAATAAACAAAGTCCAGTATGATCTCCATCAAATGAACTACTAAAAGAGGAACACAACAGGAACCTAATCCCTCGGTATTCTCTGACAGAAGTACAAGTAAACAACAACTGGAACGTAAATGCTGAAAGTGATTGTATGCAGAAAGTGAATGTCTGCATACTATACATGTGATAGTACAGCAGATAGTGCGTCAGTCACTTCTCATTGGGAAGAAGCATGCATTGAGAATTGACATCACCATTGTAATGTGTTTTGCAGTATAACAACCTGGGGCAAGACACAAGATATTCACTTGAGCATTTAGGGATATTCTCCCAAGCAGAAAAGTATCCATCCAACATCTAAGTCACAAGTGTGTCAAGAACATGAAGGCTCAGTTTCAAAATAATTCTATGTGTATTCGTAGTTGAGTTGTAATCTTTTTTTTTTGTTCTTCATTGTAACTCCTATCTTACTTTCTTAAAAGTGTGTCTTAGGAAACCCAAAAATCACAAACCCTCTAAGTTTGTGTTGTTACTAGAGTTAGTCATAAGTTAAAGTCTTTGTAACTAGAGAGTGCCAAAGTGGCTTATGATAAGAGCATCACAAGTTATTTAAGTAGAAGATTTTGTGATAGATCCATTACAAAGTGGCTTGTAATAGTGAGATTACAAGTTAGTGAAGTTGAAAGCCTACAAGGGTAGGTCATGATTTTTGTCCCCTTAAGTGAGATTTTTCCACATAAATATTCCGTTTCTCTATTACTTACTGCTTCATAAGTGTTCTCAGTAGAAACTCATAGAGGATCAGGTACTCCATAGTTTGGTGGAATCATATAAGCTAATAGAGTTGCTACTAAGCAACAGAAGTTAGAAACAAAGAAAGAAAGAAAGAAAAAATGATAGAGGACGAAACAAAACTGATTCTTACGAGTAATACTCGAATTTCTCATCTGGGTTCCTTTCTTCTAAATACTTTTTATCTCAGTTCATATATTTGAAGGATTTCACAAAGTATAAGAAATTAAAAACCAATAAGAGTTATTCTAGGAAAATTATGCAATTGGAAGTTGGTCAATAAAGGATAAATTCACTTGAAAAAAGAAGGGTATTGATGTACTTGTACTAAAACTAGTCTCATTATATATCATCATTATTATGTGTAAATCAAGTTAGGATGCAAGGATTGAGTTTTGGTGTTTAAGTGTATTGCAATGACGATATCGAATTTAGATTTGAATGTTATGAGTCTAGTATTGAGTACAAAAGATAAATACCTTTTTATTTACAACATTATGGACTAATATAAATTACTCAAAGGATGGGTAAATATATTTTGGCTATTGATGATAAAATATAAAATTCGGAGGATTGGGTATTCTAAATCAGTGATGGATTTAGCCTAAATGAGGCAATTAACATGAGATCAATATTATATAATTATAGATTAATTGGAGGAATTTGTACGGATTGCTCGAGTTGAAGCATTTGGTATTTTGACACGAGTACTGTGAGTAGTAATCTTACCGCAATTTATATTTTTATAACTTGCATGATTTATATATAATTGTTAATGTGAAAAATGTTACCGATTATTTTGAGTTGCATGTGGGATAGGTCTTTTACTCGATATGATACCGAAATAGTTATTTAAGATGATTATAGTTGTTTTAAATATTGTCGTTTTCACTAGATCTGTTTTACAGTTACTTGAATTTAGTGTTATCGACATAAAATTATATGATTTGATAAGAACCGAAATACCCTATATTATTTTAAAACATGTTCTACGAGTATATACGGATTATAGATACATGTATAAATGGGAATAGACATTGAAGGATCACATAGCTAACGGCGGGTTCGTTAGTCCTGGTGCACCTTGTAATTACCAATTGCCATTATAGCCATCGCTATTGGGAAGGTAGAACAAAAATAACGTTACCGAATTTCCTTGAGTAGGGACTACCGTTATATTTGACTTCTTGCGAGGAAGTTCACGGGTATACCGATTACATCATCCGTTTGTTAAAACCTATCAAATGTGAATATTGATATAATATAGTGGTTACCGAGATTATTACTAAATTGTTAATGTATTATTCTACAAGAAGAATATGATGAGACTGGAAATTATTTATTGTTTCTGAAAGGGTATTTTTTATGTTATTTTCTATTTGAGATACTTACATGTTTTCTAACTTGTCCCTAATAAAAATGGTTGTGGTTAAGTGTTATTACTCACCGAGCTAGCGACTCATCCTCCGCTAATTTATTGTTTACAGAAACAACGGTTGACGCAAGCGAAGATTTCGTTAATTAGGCACACAGGTTGATAGTTCTTGGTGAGCCTCGTACTTGTTCGAGTGAGTGAATATTTTATTTATAGTTATGGTCTTTTCTTTGAACTCTTAAAATTGCTCCATAGTCATTCTTTTAGTTTCTTTTGTATTCTTTTGTTATTATAGTATTATATTGAGTATCGTTCTTTATTATCAAAGTGTGAGATAAATTGGTATTTCTGGTTGTTGGTGGGTTGAGTAGTAATGGTGGAGACTTATTTTGGTTAATTGATAAGTTGCCTATTGTTTGGTTTGATATTAGGATGGTTGGTTGTTGATTTTTGAAATAGGAAAATTTTTGGATACCTGGGAGCACTAGCTCCTGAGCGCCGGTTGCGATCCTAAACTGGATCGTGACAAGCACCGTCCTCAATCATAATCGCCACTACCACAAATCACTACTGGTTAAAACCCTAAACAAAAACCATCAACTAAACCTACGACCAACCGCACTTCTAATCGACATTCACCAGCACTACTGTTAATCATCACCACCAGCAATTACCATATTTTAAAAACTTGTATATTTTATTGATAAAATATTAGATTAATTAGTATTTCATTTTAATTTTAAGTTTATTAATGTTCAAATAAAAATAAAATTTATATATTCAGATATGTTAAAATCAAACAATCTTAATCATTTAGTATTCAGATTCTAAATACACATCTTAATATTCAGATGTGTATTCGGATTAAGATATCTTAATCTTAATACACATCTTGATATTCATATTAACACGTCTTAAACTTTAAAAAAATGAGGCCCAAGTATCTTTTATATATGCATTTAGCACTTTACTGTGGTTAAATGATAAGTTTTTCACTTTTAATTCTCAATTGCGTAGGTTAAATTGCATTGTTTGGGTGAAAACCCGGTGCGGGTATTATTTAGCCGTGAACTTGTGTTTAGCATTTAAAACTTAGTGAACCTAATTTGCCAACTCAATTAAACTTAATTTTCGTGTAGTGTATTACTTCCTGCCGCAATTACTACATAAAATTTTTATCGTTGTTGGCAGATGCTTTTCTGAATCCGACACATGCACTGTAGGAATGAGTATTTATTCCTTAATTATAATTGAGAAATATTTTTAATTTATCTCAAATTTGCCACTTGATTAAATATAATATCCATATCTTATATTGTTCTTACAGGAATTACAGCACTGCTTTTCGTTTTAAGTACATAATTTTTCCATTAATTTAATCATTCGATATCTAATTTTTACATGCGGACTATATTTGGTTCCCATAGAATAAGTTCAAGTAACCATTCTCGTGTTGTTTTTTCTGCAAAAAGTTATTCTCACGCCTCAAATTTAACGGTGAATCAAGAATTTATACAAATAGGATCGGTCAAAAAGCATAGTAGTCACTTGTATAAGCCGGGCTACTATGTATAAGCAGCGTCCATAAAATTACTAGCTTTCATGATTTTTGGATGAAGTTAATACAATAACGACAATAACAATTACCCAGTAAATTCCCACAAAATGAGGTCTGGGGAGGGTAATATATAGACAGGCCTTACCTCTACCCGAAAGGACAGAGAGGTTGTTTCCAATCGAACCTCGGCTCAGTGAAGGAAAAAAAACAAAAACAAAAACAAAAGAGCATTAGTAACTCCAGCAGAAATAGCGCAAATAATTATCTAAACATAAGAACAATAAATAAAATAGCATGCAATAGTGTCAGACAGTAACTATCATAAATAACTACCATAAGGGAGACACAATTTAATAGGTAAAATAATTAATTTTTTCGACAAAATAGATTCAACTAAACCCTCTTGCTACAAGGTGAGACCGTCCCTGCTCCTCATATACGGAGACAACCTTACCGATATATGATTAATAGTGAAAGAATCTTGGATCATCTCAATCCATCATCCCACCCCATGATGATTTTAGTACTTCGAAATTACAGCGCATACTGCAACTAGTTGCGTGCGCAGAGGTATACTAGCAAACATTGGCATTGAATTTAGCACATTAGCAGCTGACTACTGTACCTCTCGTTTTTAATATTCAAATTTCCCACCGATAATTAAACTCTTCTTAATGACCCCATGTCAACTTCATATTACTATATTCCCCAAAATACAGATTTTCCCAGTGCGATCCCAAACACACACAAAGACCACCCCCCCCCCCCACACACACGCCCCATCAGAAAACGTGTCTTTCATTTTTTTCCATTGAGATGTCCCATTTCTGGTTCTTATCTTCCCCATCTTGTTCAATTCCTCCTTGGTTGATATCTTAACTAAAATAAATACGAGAAAATTGAGTCGTTTATATGCGAAAAAGCAGAGGAATTGTGACAGTATTTCATTGAAAAGAAAAAAGAGCAATAATGGAAGAATTGAAATGACTAAGAAAATGTTAAGTTGTGATTGAGATCTTCAATGAATTTAAGTCTGACTACAATTAACTTAAACTCATAGTTATGAGGAGAAAAAAATAATTGAAAATTCTATAATTCCAACCCCTCTCTTTTAATGTCTTCACAATTCTAGGAAGAAAAAAAACTCAACTTTCTCAATTAACTTTGGCATTCTTCCTAGTCTTCAGTTTACAAACAAATCGCCAAAACCCCATATTAATAAAAAACAGAGGAGTAATTTGAACCCCAAAAGAAATTATAATTATAGTTATACTTAACCCAAAAAAAAAAAAGAGGAAAGAAAGTCAAACCAATTGAGCTGAAATTAGAAGGTCCATTTCAAGATCTTGACTCTGAGATCAACCTTGCACTTAGCATTATTTGTTGAAGCCACAGCTGGAGCTTTTCCCTTTGGCGTTGGACCATGAATCCCTTCGCACGTTACTCTGATCCCTACCCTTTTGCTTTTCAATTTGTCCATTTTCACTACAACCATTGTATCTAACAATAATGTCACCGGCAACCCAGCTTTTCTCTTCAGATCTGATTTCAAAGACGAGACGGAATCAGCATCAAGAACTTGAGACACCATTGATAGAGTAGAGTGTATAATAGTGATATTATTTGGACTGCTAGTGAACCCTGGAAACGACCCATTTGCTAAAACAACTTGATTTGATAGCGCAGTTATAGAGATGGGGTTATAGTTGTATATCAGTTTCTTGTTTTGGTTTTTTGTTGAGAGTGTGAGGTTGAGTTTTGCAGTAAGGTGGGTGGTGTCGTCGGCGGTAGTAGTGAGGTTGAACTGTGAGATTTTGAGTGAGGAGATTGAGAATGTAGGGCGTTGAGGATGGTAAAGGACGTAGAAAATAGCACCGGCAATGACTGCGAGGAGAAGGATTATGAGAATGCTGAGAATGAACCAGAAACAACACATGCAGAAACAACGTCGGCAGCTGCAACGGCGGTGGTTGTGTCGGTGGTAGGCGGTTGGTGTCGGTCGGTAAGGAATGCGATTTGGGTTGTACATCTGGTTCTTGACGGTGGAGGCAGCTGGATTTGCGGCGGTGGCTGTGGGAGCGGTGGTGGTTGTAGTGCCATTAGGCTTGGCTGAAGGGTAGACTCTGTCAGTCATTTTTTTCGGGGGAGAAAATGAATTGGGTTAGATTTGGTAATGAGAAAGGGAAAGAAGATAAATATAGTAAAGTTGGGGGTAGATGCAAAAGAACAAAGAACTATAGAAGAACTAAAGAAGAAGTAGAACAAGATAATGCATATGAAAGAGGTTAGAAAAACTCTACTTGTTTGTGGAAGAAAACTAAAAATTGTGAAGTAAAGGCAAAGCAAAGTGTCAAGTTTTTTGTGTTGTGTGGGTTTTTCTTATTTGGTTCAGAGTCCTCTTTAGGGGTAGACTATAACCACAAGGGGAGAAATGGGAATCTCTTGGCTGGCTTGGGGCATGGACTGTTGTTGCGCAAATATCATTTTTAAGCCAGAAATGCAAAAATAACTAGATTTACAACTGATCGCTTAAAAATAGTCCAGTTTCAAAAGTAATTCAAATTTAGTTCTTTTTTATGTAAAAATAATTTGAGCAAATATATTATTTAAAATCTGAAAAATACGCCACTATATTATGCTGGAATCCCATTATATTATTCTGGAGTTCTAGGATAAGTATGTTGGAACTCCACCATAATATGGAGTTCCAGCATAACTACACTAGAACTCCAGCATAATATACTGGAGTTCCAGCAAGTATATTGGTCCAGTATAATATACTGGAGTTTGGAACACCGGTCTTCCAGTCTCCAATATATTATACTCGAGCCAGCAAAGTATACCGATCCAGCATAATATGTTGAAGCTCATACAGAGGTACACCGAACTTCAGTATATTTTGCTGGACCGGTATTTGTTGCGGCTAAAATAGTAGCTACTTTTTATTGACTTGAAAAACGCTGACTATTTTTAAATGATCAGCCCGAAAACTGACATACCGTGTTGTTTTTATCATTTTTAATCCCGCCACAAAATATTTATTTAGTAACAAATATATATATATATATATATATATATATATATATATATATATATATATATATATATATATATATATATATAATTCTTTCGGCTATTATTTTAATAGCGATTATGTAGTGTCATTTTCCTTTGTTTGTTTTGCTTTCTTTCTTTTTTTTTTTATATTTTCAGATTTATCTCTCTGCTATACCCACTTGGTTTTGTCTAGGTCTGTTTTTTTTCTTTTCTCTTTCTTTTTATATGTCAAGTTGTATTCTAATAAGTTTTGAAATGAAAAAAAGGGGTATATTCTATGAAACTTCTTAAATGCAACCAAATTTATTGATTTGAGAACACAGTTTATAATTTTGTGTAAAGGTGGGGGATGTGGGGCTTGGAATTTGTAGTCTTAATCTACCCTTTTGATAACAACATGAAGAAGATTGATGCAATAAACGTGAATTCAAATTTAAGTTATATACACTACTGATGTAGCTTAATATGATATGCCTAGTAATTATTATTTTTATTAAATTAATAATTACTTATTAATATTTATTTATTAATAGTTATTTTATAAATACGGTTTGGCTCAAAAGTTATTTATGCACTTTACTAGCTTAAAACAATAAAAAATAAATAAGTATAACTCGTAATCAAGTGTAATGAGACCTAGAATCTGATTGCAGTTATATGATCGTTGTAGATCTAGATAATATAAAGAAATAACATGAGTTTGAGAGCCTGAGAGATAGAGAGAGAGAGAGTAAGAGAGTTGTATTCTTTAGAATCACATACATGTCCCCATTATAGTGAAGGTTTCCTTTACATAGTAGGAGACCTTCCTTGAAATAATCAAAGAAAAAGTACAAAGGTAGGTGGCTTTTTCTTACCGACGAAGTAAGATCCTAAAACGACGTCGCCTTTGTTTTACTGGCTAGGCCGTGTCCTCACTCGGGTTGGCCTTATCGTAATGGACATACGTGTTTGGCGTAAGGACGTTAGGAGCCAAATTTTACCCAAGTGCATACTTCTCTTATACGAAAATTTGGTTGCACCCCTAGGCGCTTTTTTTGAAGGATATGAACATGTGAGACATGGTAGAGCCGTTGACACACAGCCCCTTTTTTAAGAGTGACGTTACTTGTCACGTGCGTCATCATTATAACTGCCCCCGAGGCGATCCAGAGCATGACGTGACGTTTTAATTGCCCGTGTCATTTTTCGAATCATGCCTTTTCGATTTCCGCGTATCTTATCCCTATAAATAGCGGAGTGGTTCAATACGAATCATCTTTCGAACTTTTGGAGAGTGTTTCTCGATTTATTTCTTTATCTCTTTTTCTGGCAGTCGCTGCTTCATTTGAGAACTACCATTTTTGGGGATCGTACCTCTTGTTGTTAACACTTTTCTTCGTAAATCATACAATGACGAAACGTCATCAAGATAGCAAGAAGACTAAGGACAACGCCCCTTCTAGGGTTTCGCCTTCTTCCGGTGGTGAATAGGAAGAGGCAGAAAAAGATCCTGTCCCTTTGTCAGTGAACAACATACTTCCGATGAACATGAGCACCCGAATCGACTTTAGCAAGAAGAGTTCAACTCCCCCTTGGGAGCACAGTGAATTGATGCAGTCCCACTTGGACTCCCTTAAGGCAACGTACAATATCTCGGACCAAGTCGAAATGGCTCCAGCTTGGCTGGACTACGCCAATATGCATAGGCCTAGATTCTGCACGTTCTATGATATCCGCATCGGATTGGATACAGCTTCCCACTCAACCCCTTAGCGGAGGAGCTCTGCCGCTTTTTCAGGGCGTGCCCGGCTCAACTCACTCCTTATACTTTGAAGGTGTGTAGAATTCTTACCACATATGCACCCAAGGCCGGGAGTGTGGTTTTGGTTCACCATCTCTTGCAGATGTTCAATGCAAGCTATATGAGGGGAAGTATGCTCCATTTAACGCGTCGCGGTATGAAGAGCTTCATAGTGAAGTCCGATGATAAAGCCAACCGCGGCTTCTGGAAAAGATACTTCTATATCAGGACAGAGCACTTGGAATCTAACCCCGAAGGGTTCCCAGAGACGTGGTACTCGGAGTGTAAGTACCCTTGTGCGTGATTTTATGATGATTCTTGTTATGACAACTCAACCATTATGGATTCTGTGTCTTCTTCTTGTACTGGCGGCTCGGTCACCTTGAACGATTGACGACATTAGGTCATGGGTGAAGAGGTTGATCCGTGTGCGGAGGAGTGCCGTAATTGGGCCGAATTTCGCAGACTGCACGGCCCAACAGGTAACAGCCTTTCCTCTTCTTCTCTATTTTCGTTCACCTCAGCTTGAAGGTCCCTTCACTTCTGTTATTCATTGTACCTGCATTGGCGGGTCTGGGCGTTTCTAAGAAAGCGAATAAGAAAATCGTTGCTGGCCCATCCAGGGTGGAGTCTGATTCCGTTGGGGAAGATATACTCATCGTAGGTTCTCATAGAGATAGTGCTCTTTCGACTTCACAGCAGGAGGCTGAGCCGGAAGTGGCGCCTAGGGAGGTGCCTGAGGTGTCGCCTAAAACTATGTTGGAAACGGCGCCCGTGGAAGTGCCTAAGTCGATACTTGAGACGACGCCTGAGATTGCATCTATCAATGACGTGGTTCCTTTAGAGCCAACCCTACAACATGTGGAGGGGATTTTTATAGATGAAGAACCTCTAGAACGGAAGAGGCGGCGGTTGGCAACTAGCAAGGCAAAAGTGACTTAGGGTGAGAAGGTTAGTTTACGTCGTCGTGAATCGAGGCCAATTTTCATGGCTGAGGCCATTTGTTCGTGGATGCATGCTTCTCAAAAAAGTGTTGTTACCGACGCCAGCCCAGCCCGTATCTAGGAGGGCGGTTCGGCCGCTGCGAAATGAGCGGGCGGAGATGCAGAGAGGGCAAGCCCGGAGGCTACCGTTGGGGATGCGGGTGAAGGTTGAGGAAACTCAGAGCGTGTAGAGATGACGGCTGGTATGTCTACCTGTAGTATTATGATTTTGAGTGGCTACAATCTACTGGATAATTGCGAGCAGACCGCTGCAAAAATGACCCTTTTTGTGCGGGCACCGAGAGTGAGGCGTTCGCGAGAGTTAGTGACAGGGACTTATCTCAGAAGGTCACTGGCACAGCCTTGCAGGTAGCCTTTTAACCCCTTTCTTTTTCATGTTGCGGGGGTGGCTTAACCATGTACTTACTTTTTCTTTGGTATTTTTCAAACCCTTGTTTTGGAGGTAGAGATGGGACGATGCTCACAGAAGAAGGTGGCTGCCTACAATAAATTGGTACAGAAATACAGGCAGATCCCTGAGGTGCTTCAGATATTGGCTGATGTGTACAAGCAGGACCCCAAGTTTAGGGTATTCCATGAGGGCCTCACACAATCTAAGGAGCAGCTAAAAAGGCGAGTGGACGAATTGGAGAAGGTTGATGAGCAGCTCCTGGCCGTTGTTGCACGGAACACGAAGTAAGAGATCTTTCTTTAGTCAAAGGACAAAGAGTTGGAAATCACCCATGTAGTAGTTGTGGAAGCTGCCTAGTTGATGACGCGGGTCATGGCCTTGACTGCTGAGCTCGATGCTAGGACGTTCGAGGTTAAAGTCATTAGGCAAGCTGCTCCACAAGATGATATGCATCGTGTAGCTTACGAGATGTAGGTTTATGAGGAGGCTCAATTGTTCGTTCTTGAGGAGTTCTTGGCGGCTAGTTGAGCCTCTGAGATATAGGTCGGGGGACAACGGCACTCGGCTCGTATTGCTCGTGAAGCGGCCGATTTCAGTTCTGACTCACCATATGGGGAGGGATGCAATTTTGCGTACGTCGACCACTTGGAATCTAGCTCTTGGATTTCTAAGTCTTATCAACGTGGTGACGATAACAGATCGGGTGGTGATCAAGCGGGGCGAGATGGGCGAAGCGGTAAAGGTCCTTAAGACTTGTGCGTACATGTGTATATATCTCCTTTTGGATGTAAATGGTACCTCTTTATATGGTCAAACATATGTACATATATATTTTTGGATATAATGAATTATGACCGTTTGTCGCTGTTATTCTCCTTTTGCTCCTTAGACTTTTATTGTATTTCTGGCTATCATCTTCGTGCTTTCTGCCGTAGTTGACTTAGGTTGGTACTTTGTGACGATGGCCTTGGCCGTATAGGATCGGTCGCCTTAGACATATAGGTGACTTCAACTGTCATTGAATCACTTGTTCGCCGTAGTCAAAACTAGGTCGACTATTGGCGACGATGGCCTTAGCCATAATAGAGCCGATGGCCTTAGCCATGATAAGGTTGATGGCCTTAGCCATGTAGGTGACTTCGACTGTCATCGAATCACTAGTTTGTCGTGGTCAAAACTAGGTCGACTATTGACGGTGATGGCCTTGGCCATAATAGAGCTGATGGCCTTGGCCATAATAGAGCTGATGGCCTTAGCCATGTAGGTGACTTCGACTGTCGTTGAATCACTTCTTTGTCGTGGTCGAAACTAGGACGACTATTAGTGGCGATGGTCTTGGCCATAATATAGATGATGGACTTAGTTGTGATAAAGTTGATGGCCTTTGCCATGTAGGTGACTTTGAGTGTCGTCGAATCACTTTTTTGCTGTGGTCAAAACTAGATCGACTATTGGCGGCGATGGCCTTGGCCATAATAGAGCCGATGAAGTTGATGGCCTTTTATATATCGGAGATGGTCGTAGCCCTTTATACATTAGAGATGGTCGTATCCCTTTATATATTGGAGATGGTCGTAGCCCTTTATACATAAGAGATAACCATAGCCCTTTATACATTAGAGATGGCCGTAGCCTTTTATGCATTGGAGATGGCCGTAGGCATTTATACATTGGAGATGGCCGTAGGCATTTATACATTGGATATGGCCGTAGCCCTTTATACATTGGAGATGGCCGTAGCCCTTTATACATTAGAGATGGCGGTAGACTTTTACACATTAGAGATGGTCGTAGCCTTTTACACATTGGAGATAGCCGTAGCCCTTTATACATTGGGATGGTTGTAGCCCTTTATACATTAGAGATCAAGCTAGTCCAGTCCCTTTATCATGTCGGCATGGAGAGCGTATGGAGGGGTTGATATGATAAACTTGTTCCGCAAATATTTCTAGGTGTCCCCTCTGCCGAGCAAAAAACCTCCCCAAGAAAGCCCAATTGGGACAAAACTCAGGTAAGGAAAAAAGAGTACGACTACGGAGATGCCTTTCAGATGAGGAAATGCTTGAGGTGGGCGACATTCCAATTGTTTTGGAGCATTTTTTCTTCCATTGTTTCAAACCAGAATCCTCCTTTGTTTGCTCCTACTGTGATTTTGTAGGGTCATTCCCAGTTTGTGCCCAATTTTCCTTCACTTGGGTCTTTGGATGCTGATATCTTGTCTTTGAGAATGTATTCTCCCACTTTAAGTTTTCTTATCTTCGCCCTCTTGTTATAGTGTCTTTCGACTTGTTGTTTTTGGGACACCATCCTTATGTGGGCCATTTCTCTCCTCTCCTTGGCTTCAACGAGGTCTTGGAGACTGTTTGTGTCATTTTCTGTTCCTCTGGTGTGTGAATACCTTAGGCTTGGTTCGCCAACCTCGACGGGATGACTGCGTTGGTTCCGTAGACCAACAAGTACGGTTTTTCCCCTATGCTGGATTTGGGTGTGGTCCTGTGCGCCCACAACACTTCGGGTAGCAACTCGGGCCATAGCCCTTTGGCGTCTTCGAGCTTCTTCTTCAGTATGTTTAATATTATTTTGTTGGAGGATTCTACTTGACCGTTATTGGGGGGGTAATATGGCGTGGAGAGTATCTTCTTGATGCGCCATTTATCAAAGAATTAGGTCGTTTTTTGACCGATAAACTATCGTCCGTTGTCACAACTGATTTCTTTGGGGATGTCGAAGCAACATGTAATAATTTTTCATATGAAGGTGATGACCTCATGCTCGCGTATTTGTGCGTACGCACCTGCTTCCACTCACTTAGAGAAATAGTCAGTTAAAACTAGAAAAAATCGTACCTTTCCTCGTCCTGCAGGTAGGGGGCCGACTATGTCCATTCCCTATTTGATAAAAGGGCATGGGAGGTGACTGAATGGAGGGGCTGTCCTGGTTGGTGTATCACGGGGGCGTATTTTTGGCATTGTCTTCACTGGCGAACGTATTCTGCAGCTTCTTTCTTCATGGTGGGCTAGTAATAGCCGGACCGTATAATGCATCATACGAGGGCGTGGTTGCTTGTATGGGCGCCGCAGTGGCCCTCGTGCAGTTCTTAGAGTACTAGCCTCGTTCTGTGCGTCCTAAGGCATTTGGCCAAGGGTCCGCCAAATGTCCTTTTGTAGAGGTCGTTATTTATCAGGCAATACCGGGCGGCTTGCACGTGAAGTTTCTTTGCCTCTTTTCTGTCGAATGGTAACATTTCGTCTTGAAGATAGGATACAAACTGGTTGTGCCAGTCCCAAGTCAAGTGTAAAGAGAATACCTCAGTGTGGTCAATGGCTGAATGGAGGAGGGTGACCACGCTTTCTTTGTCGAAGTTTTAGTCGCCACGGCCACATTTGCTAGACCTTCTGCTTCAATATTTCGTGCCCTCGAAATTTTCTTGAAGTGGCATTCCTCAAACTCAGCCTTTAATCTGTAGATTTCTGACTAGTATTTGTTCAACCTTTGTTCTTTGACCTGGTAAGTCCCAGTGACTTTGTTTACCACGAATTGAGAGTCGTAATGGAGGACGATCTAACGAGACCATATTTGATGGCTAGTTTCATACCTGTAATAACAGCCCCATACTCAGCCTTGTTGTTAGTCATTTCAGGGCATCGTATGGACTGGCAAATTCTTTTTCCCGTGGGGACTTTGAGGACGAGTCCCAGTCCCGATCCCGATGCATTGGTGGCGCCGTCGGTATAGAGAACCCATAGGTTGTTTTTTGCGGAGGCACGATGTGCCTCAAGTTTCTCCTCCGGTGGGATTTTTGCGCTGAAGTCGGCTA
Organism: Nicotiana benthamiana; assembly: GCA_034376525.1. Lineage (NCBI taxonomy): Eukaryota > Viridiplantae > Streptophyta > Magnoliopsida > Solanales > Solanaceae > Nicotiana > Nicotiana benthamiana. The sequence continues at coordinate 39,715,065 of CM067339.1, read as the reverse complement.
TAAAATCGGCCAGAACTTGCGATTTGATGGCACTCTTCGGAAGGTACGAAATGTCGTGCTCGTTAAGCTCAATGGACCATCTTCGAGCCGGCCTGATAACTCAGGCTTGTGTAAGACGCTCCTTAATAGGAAGGTTGTTACCACTTTTATGGGAGGCATTGAAAATAGGGTCGTAGCTTTTGTGAAGTTACTACTAGTGCCAGCACCAATATCTCGAGGTGTGGGTACCGTGTTTTGGAGTCCACTAAGGTTTTTCTAATGTAATTGATAGGACATTGTGCACCTTTGTTTTTGCGGACTAGGACGGCGATAACGGCGTCTTCAGATAAGGCCAGATACACCAATAAGGGTTCGTCCGGGCATGCTTTGACCAGCAGAGGCGGGGACGATAGGTAAGCCTTCAGCTTCCTCAAGGCTTCGACGCACTCCTCGTTCCACTGGAGCCCTTGGTCTTTTTTCAACACATTGGAAAACTTATGGCACCTGTCGGAGGACCGTGAAATGAATCTGGATAGGGCATATATCCGCCCCGTCAGCTTCTACACTTGTTTTTTGCTGCATAGCACTTCGGGAATTGCATCTATTGCCTTGATTTGGTCAGGGTTGACCTCAATGCCTCGTTGTGATACAATGAATCTCAAGAACTTTCCTGAGTCCACACTGAAGGAACATTTCTCGGGGTTTAACTTTATCCCGTATCTCCTTAATATTTCGAAGGCCTCCTTCAGGTGGTCGATGTGGTCCTTTTTATTTGATGAATTTACTAGCATATTGTCGATATAGACTTCCATAGTCTTACCGAGCTGTTCTTTGAACATCTTGATGACCAGCCTCTGGTATGTGGAACCCGTATTTTCAAGCCCGAAGGGCATTACCTTGTAGCAGTATGTTCCTTGGTGAGTGATGAAAGCCTTTTTCTCTTGGTCCTCCTCGGCCATCATGGTCTAATTATTGCCGGAGTAAGCGTCTAAGAAGTTTAGCAGCTCGTGCCCTGGGGTTGTGTCTATTAGCTGGTCGATGTGGGGCAGTAGGAACGAGCCTTTTGGGCACGCTTTGTTCAAGTCGGTGAAGTCTATACACATTCTCCACTTCCTGTTCTTCTTTTTGACCATGACGACATTGGAGACCCACTGAGGGTACTTTGATTCCCTAATGGAGCCGTTGGCCAGAAGCTTGTCTACTTCTTCACTGACCACTTTATTGATAGCAACGTTGAATTTTCTTTTCATTTGCCGTACAAGCGGGTGTAATGGGTCAACATTCAGCTTGTGAGTGGCGATGTCTCGAGGGATTCCTGGCATATCTGAATGGGAAAAGGCAAAAAGATTTGCATGGTTAGTTAGAAATTCACGGTACTTACTTGGATTAGTGAGACTGTGCCCTATGTAGGCTTTCTTTATTGCACCGACATTGTCTATCTGGACGGGGTCGAGATCCTCAATTGTGGCCTTGCAGGCTTCCACGATGTCGGGGTCTCTGATGGCATCTTTTGTCGGGTCGACCTTAGTCCCTGACATGGCTGATTTTGATGCTTCCGCTCTAGCCCCTTTGATTTGTTTGGCGTGGGCGCAGTCCTGAGCTATTTTATGGCATTCTTCAGCAGTGCGCGGCTCCCCTCGAATGCTGAATACTCCCCATGGGATAGGAAATTTGATTATTTGATAGAATCTTGATGGACCGCTCTCATGGCATGTATCCATGGGCGTCTGATGATAGCGTTGTATGTCGTTTCATTACGTGGAAAGTCGTTTCTAGCGTGACGCCTCCTTCTAGAATGGGAGGTGGTATCTCCCCGGAGATACATTCTACTATATTATTGAAACCAATTTGTGTTATGTAGCGCGATATTATCTTATCCTCGAGTCCCATTAGTACAAGGTCCCTCAGATGGATAATGCAGGGGCCACTACCGTCATCAACCATAATTCTTTTAACATCTGTATCTGCGATACGCAGAGTAATAACTAAAGAATCATAATAAGGGAAAGACAAGCCGTCGGCATCGAAATTATCAAAGGTGATACTATCTTCGAAGTCGTCATTCCATTCGTGGGCGATGGTCCACTTCAGTTTACGCGAAGTGGTGAATTTTACGTGATTGATTGCCGAGTCATTGCCATCTCCGATGATCATGTTGATTATGTGTGATAGAGAGGGTGGCTTTGGTGTCCCGTGGAGTTTTTCCCGTCCACGTGCAAAGTTGATTTTTCTTTTGTCACTAAGTAGTTCCCTCAAGAATCCTTGGTTCGGCATCCTGACCACCTCTTGCTGTAGGCCTATGCAGTCTTCGATTTTTTGCCCTCGTTCATGATGAAACTCGCACAGGGCATTTGATTTTCTGGTGGCGGGATTTGATTTCATCTTTGTGGGCCACTGTACTTTGGTCCCCAGCTTCTCCAATGCGTACACTATCTATGAATGGGACACACAGAAGTTATGTGCAGATAATAAAGGAGGCATACCTCTGTCATTTCGTAGTGGGGTGACATGTCATTGTAGTGCATCCACGAGCCTTGATAGCGGTGGATGAGAAGATCTGACATAGGACTGGTGCCTCTCCCTATTCGGACATGGGACTTGTTCCCTCGTCCTTCGTTGCATCGGTCCCTCCTAATTTATGGGTGTGTTATTGTTAAACGTTGGGTCAGCCCGTTGAGGTCGTCCTCATCTGCACATACCTCAGTGCAGTAGGTGTTGTGGATCTCTTCCCACGTGGTGGGAAAGTACTTCATGAGACGAGTTAGCAATTTTTTGGTTGCCCTTGAGCCATCCCTGTTTAACCCGTTCTGAAAATAAGCAACTGCTATACCTTCCAACACGTTTGGTAGGCTCATCCTCACTTTGTTAAATCTAGCTAGGAAGTCCCTGAGTCCTTCTCCTATGGTTTTTCAAACAGGGAAGATGTCGTTGACTCTTGCTTCTGCTTTCTTTGCTCCTGCACGGGCGATGACAAACTCGTCTGCCATTTCTTTGAACGTGGCTGGTAACTCGGAGTACTAGTCCAGCGCTCCTCCTGTCAGGGTTTCGCCTAACTTCTTCAGCAGCACGGATGGTACTTGTTCTTTTGACATGTCGTTACCTTTTACAGCCGTGACGTAGTGGATCAAGTGGTCCTCAGAATCTGTAGTTTTGTCGTACACTCTTAAATAAGGAGGCATTTTGATGGTTTTTAGGATGGGGCACGGTGCAGCCTCCTCCGTGTAAGGTTATTCAATAAATCTCCTCATGTCATGCTTTGGTAGCAGCTTGGGGGCTCCAGGGATCTTGTCTACCCTCTCCTGGTGTTCCTTCGTCTGATCATGAAGTGACTTGTTTTCGTTATCCATTTCCTCCATCTTCTTGAGGATGGCTGTGAGCGTACCACCGTTGGCCTGAATATCGATGAGCACATTGTTTCCTTGTACGATCACGGGTTCGCCTTCAGCTGCAGCAAGGTCCACTGTTGGCATGCATCTGACGTTGTTTTGGGGTGACTTTTCAACCAAGCCACTTAGAGTACTCATTGACAATTCTTCCAGTAGATTCTTGACCTCTGGGGTACTTCTTTAGTTGCAGATGTAGAAGCCTTTTTCTTTTTGCGCGAGATCGCCAGATCTTCAGGTGTGGGAGGTGGGATCTCCCCATTCAATATGGTGCTAGGGGTTGCATTCAAGACATCCTCTACACCGGCTTCATTGAGAGGACCCATGAGGTCGGTTCTGACATTTGCTATCGCTTTCATTATTGCGTTGTTGTCAGCCATCTTTTGTGTGTTTGTTGTATATGAGGGTTTTCGATGGTTCTCTAGGTGCAAACTACGGTTTTGATTTTTGAAATCCCCACAGACGGCGCCAAATTATTTGGTTCAAAAGTTATTTATTCACTTTACAAGCTTAAAAACATCAAAAATAAACAAGGGTAAATTGTAATCAAGTGTAATGAGGCCTAGAGTTGATTGAAGCGATATGATCGTTGTAGATCTGATAATATATAGAAATAACAGGAGCTAGAGAGCCTGAGAGAGAGAGAGGGGGAGGGGGCGAGAGAGAGAGAGAGTAAGAGAGTTGTATTCTTTAGAATCACATACATGTCCTCATCACGGTGTGAAGGTCTCCTTTATATAGTAGGAGCCCTTTCTCAAAATAATCAAAGAAAAAGTACAAAGGTAGGTGATTTTTTCTTACCGACGAAGTAAGACCCTAAAACGACATCGCCTTTGTTTTACTGGCTAGGTGGTGCCTTCACTCGGGTCGGCCTTACTGTAATGGACGTACCCGCTTGGCGTAAGAATGTTAGGAGCCAAATTTTACCCAATACAAATACATTAATTGTCTAATATTTTTTTATTATTAATACATAAAAATTAAACTCAATTGAGTGATGATAAGATAGAAGAAAATATATGACCTTAAACGTAACTATGGTCAAAAAGTAAGCGTCCAAATATGCAAAATACTTTGAGTTTTTATTGCTTTTGACCTTATTTGACCCCAAGAGTATACTTCATAATTTACGCGTGATTTATGCATATACCATGTACGTCATTTATTTGTTCTTTTCCTCATTTTCTGTCCACAATAAGTGATTATTTTGCTTTTTATTTTAGTTCAAAATAAGTGTTCATTTATATAATTAAGAAAAAAATTAAATTTTTTACAAAGTTACTCTTATGTACATATCCCTAAAAAATTTCTTACTCCTCACTTTAAGTATTTAATTAAGGTTAATTTAGTTATACTAGAGATTTTTATATAGAATTTAACATTTTTGTAATGGACGTGCTAAAAATAAATTAGTTAATTACTGTGAACCGCATGAGTACCTTTCTTTCCTTCATTTATTTAATTCTTTGTTAGAGGTGGTGCAGCATACCTTTCATGAAATCTAGGTGTGGGGATTCAGACGTTATAGTAATAGAAAAACAAACAATGGGTGAGTCCACCTTATTTGGCTGTTTGCCACAAGAAAATAAAATTAAAATTAAAATTGAAGTATAAAAGAAGTTAATTTTTGTAAATATATGCCTTGTACATTGATGTATATGCATTGATGATCCAAATCCTACGTTTAGAACTTTATTTATCTTCAGGCTGCTTCTCTCTTGAGTTAATGTCCCAAACTCCCTAATCACAATAATATTCCCTCAATGTTCACGTATGTATTGTGTGCTTTTTATAACACCCCATATTTATCATGGAAACATATGTTTGATAGGTCTAATTTATGATGCAAAAGCTCCCTTTATATTGTAACAATATTTCACTTTCTCTACCTAAATGTAATAAATGCGTTCCACTTGATATGTTACTACCAAATATCTAAACAAGTAAATAATATAATAACACATTTTTGGTCAGCTGAAAGTGAATATCCGTATCATATCCTTTTCATTAGATCCTAATAATGACCAGACATTTATAACCCCGAGGGGTAGCCCGGTTGGTAAAGGCATGAGGACAAAGTCCTTCAGGTCGCCAGTTCGAGTCCCCGCAGGGTCATTGGCGGAATTATAAATCGGCCGCATCTTCAGGGCTCCGTGGAACTAACCGTGTTGTACGTCGTGAAACAGTGGAATCCGGTAGATACAGTTAATCGGATTTATTAAGTTATAAAAAATCCATGCTCGGAAACCACGATTATAAAAAAAACAGACATTTATTAAGTTAAATTACATGAATAGGAGATTATCTCGTGTGTTATTTGTCCTCTTATCTCGACAAATTTTCATTTTCACAAAATCAATGACAAAATATACAATTTGAAAATATGTCTTTATAATCACATTCAATCGACTATTTAAAGGAAGGACTGGGTATATAACCAATCAGTTAGTGGATAAAATCATTTATGACTCGCTATGCTTTTAGCTTTCCAGAAATTAAGAAATTGAGGAGCTTACTTTCAGAATTGGTATAACACACAACACGTTACAACTACTCTTAAAATGTTTAATTCCCAAATGTAAGATGATCCTCCTATTAGTCATCATTAATTCAATTTACTTTATATGCATAGTGTGACATTTTATACGACCTTATTACTATTTTAATAATTAAAATACATAAGAAGGTAAAGAGTACACGTGTTGAGCTACCAAAGAAGTAATAATCCCTAAAGAAGCTAGAGCAAGACCTAATTGAAAATAAAGCAAATTATTGATTGTGTCATAAAGACCCTTATGTGCATGCCCCCAATCGTCCCCCGGGGGAATATGTGCATCTAAAAGAATTTTTCCAAATTATCTTATCTAACAAAAGTTATGATTTTTACCCTTTTAAAAGAATTTAAATTTATAACATTATTTTCTGAAAATTTAAAACTCAATATCCAAATGATATCGAAGGTTGGATATTTTGACTGGCGTATTTTGTTCCTTTTGAAACAGAAAAGGTAAGGATCGTGACAAGTTATGCTGAGATTAGAAGGTACCTTGTTTCTTATTCTTTGACTTATCAATCTGCTCGAATGACTCTATTTTTGTATCGTCATCCAAGCACAATATAGAAAAATATTTGGAGTGAGCACCAACGCGCTCACACGCATAGAACTTAAGGACTTTTGACATTCTCAACTCAATGATACTAGAGTCAATAAAATTTATATCCCCAATGCCCTTGGCTGACTCTAGTCTCACTAGTCAGTTCTACAACATCGATATCCTCATATTGTAGTTGGCTAGGTTTTTGATGTTTTACTCCGACCTTGTCACACCTCCTTTTTACACACCTACCCCGAGGGATAATGTATAAGGGACTCTTTCCAATTTAAGTGACATTATTCGAATTGGAATTATTTATTTATTAAGAGTCGCCACTTGAGATAGGTTTGGCTTTTGGTGTCCCAGGTCACCGGTTTTTCTTGAATCCCAAATAGAGGAAATTTTTGACTTTCCAAATGAAGTATGCTGATAATAGGCAAAATCTAGGTGATTTAGCTATTGTTTATGCTTCTGCTTGATTATATTCCAATGACATAATATAATTAATTGATGAGAAATATGCTCTAATTGTGATTTGTATGCATTACAAGAAGAGGAGCCTATGATGCTTGCAAAAGGCGATAGGAATGATTTATGAGCAAAAAAACCCTATATGATGCTTGAATTACCTTGTGAGCGGGGTACTTCCCCCTGAAATGAATCTGATCAAGAAAGAGATTTTTACATGATATGAATTCTTACTATTGGGATGAGCCCTATTTGTACAAGCCACATGCTGATCGATCGATGAGGAGATGCATTCCTAAAAAAGAAGTAGAACTTGTGTTGTATGATTGTCACGCATCACCTTATGGGGGCCATCATGGAGAAAATATAACAGCGGCAAAGGTGCTACAATCCGGTCTCTTTTGGCCGACTTTATTCAAGGACGCCCATGCATTCGTTAAGAAGTGTGACCAATGTCAGAGAACGGGAACAATCATCAGAAGGCATGAGATATATTTAAACAACATTCTAGAAGTTGAGCTTTTTGATGTGTGGGGGATAAACTTTATGGGGCCATTTCTACCGTCCAGAGGGAACAAATACATTCTGCTAGCCGTTCATTGCGTGTTAAAGTGGGTGGAGGAATTTTCATTACCAACTAATGATGCCATGGTGGTAGCTGTGTTTGTGAAGAAGAACATATTCTCGAGATTTGGGACTCCACGTGCCTTGATCAATGATGAAGGGACTCATTTTTGTAATCGATTTTTGAATAACCTTCTAGCTAAATATGGAGTTTGCCACAGAGTTGCCACAGCGTATCATCCAGAGAAATTAAGCAAATATTGGAGAAGACGGTAAGTGTGAATAGAAAAGATTAGGCTGCAAAGTTGGATGATGCTCTATGGGCATATAGGACAGTGTATAAAACGTTAATTGGAGCGTCCCCCTACAATCTGGTCTATGGGAAGCCATGTCACCTGACCGTTGAGCTTGAACACAAGTCATACTAGGCCATTAATAAGTTGAACATGGACCTTGAAACCGCAGGCGAGAAAAGCCGGATGCAGTTGAATGAATTAGATGAGTTCAGGTTGCACTCTTATAAAAATGCTAAACTATATAAAGAAAAGATCAAAATATGGCATGACAAGCATATCAAGCCACGTCACTTTGAGTCGGGCCAACAGGTATTGTTATTCAATTCTAGACTACGACTGTTCCCTCGGAAGCTAAAGTCGAAATGGCCAGGTCCGTTTGAGGTGGTGAGAGTTACTCATTGTGGTGCAATCGATATGCGAGCTTTAAATGGCTAAAACAATTTTGGTGAATGGTCATAGAGTCAAGCATTATTGGGGAGGAATGATCGAGCGTGAGAAGACCTCAGTTACACTCGCTGATAAGTAAGCGAGATCTTGCGTCGTGCCGCGATGTTAAATCAGGCGCTTGTTGGGAGGCAACCCGTTATTTACTGCTTTCCTAGATTAACTTCTTAATTTCGTTTTTTTAGAATAGGTAAAGTATCGCACATTCTATATAGGTGTAGAATTTTAGATTTAATGGTGTAGAGTCGTGCCACGAGTTAAATAAGGTGTTCGTTGGGAGGCAACCCAATGATAGAGAAGTGTGTGATTTTGAGTCTTAGCTTGCTAAAAAATGTAGGCAACGAAGGGTGGGTGAAAGGACCATCAACCAGGAGCAAAACAGATGAAAAATAAATGCAAAAATAATTTCCCAGGTGCGCAACTTCGTGCATAAGTTCGATGCACCTGGGAAAAATATTCTGCCTGAAACGAAAAAGGGGCGCGTGAAGTCCAAAGTTCACGCATAAGTTTTTGCACTTTGGGAACGCCTTCTGCTTGGAGCGCAACTTCGCGACCCCCCCCCCCCCTCCTCGAGTCCGAATTCTGGAAGTTTTTAGTAGTGTGAATTTTTTTTCTTTCTTTTTCTTTGCTTATTTTTTTATTTTATTTGTTCCTAGAAGACTAACTTACCCCACCCTCATTCCCCAGTTCCCAAAACCCTCACTTTCCCGTTCCACACCCAAACACCCACAACACAAAACAAAATTCCACCCTTCTCCTCTCACCCAAAATGTTCCCCTGTACCCCTTCCCCTCTCACATCTGTTTCCCGCAAAAACCTAGCACCTCCCACCTTCTCCCTCAAAAGGTAAGAGCTCTAGTTTTAATTTTTCTTTCTTCTCTTCTTCTAGTTTTCTCTTTATATTTTTAGATTTTTGTTGTGTTTTGTATCTTATGCAATTAGTTAGTCTATTTTGTATTGTGGTGTTCAATCTTTGTCAAATATATTGTGGGGTTAGTTTGTTGTAAGTGTGGGATGGGTAGTACTTGATTTGGGTTATGCATGAAATTTTGTGGGAAGCCCTTGTACAAGACACTTAGAAAAAGTTGTAAGAGCCTAATACTCACAAGGTGTTTGTGGAAATGCGTCAATATGCGTGATTATGTAGTTGTGACCAATTTTGCATGTGAAGTCTGAGTAACCGCATTAAGTCACACTATTCTTGTTGGGCTGAGCTAATGTGTTCATGTTTTGCAGGTATTATGGCACCGAGAAAGCGCCATGCCACAGGTCCATCCTCAAGCCCGTGCTAGAATTTTGCCCAGCTTGGGTGCATCAAACCTCACCTTTACCCCATTCACTATGCTAGTTACCGGTCCTTTTTTTTCACAGTTCCATTGGCCATGAATTCAACGAGCTCATTTCTGTCCATCTACCATCCATCTGAAGGACCACGTCCTTCCATCCTTGTGCCTCCAGTGCAGTCAGCAATCTTATCATGCCTGGCTCCTCCAGATCTTTGAGCAACATTCCCTTCAAAATTTTTCTTTTGCCAAACATGGCATACCTTTCTTGTTCTTGTTCTGACTCATCTTATCCTTCTTCCTCACTCCACTCTTCAACCGCTTCTTCAGTTATTTTCACTTGTTTACCTTTAACACATGACCTAGTTTTCTTGGCTAGAGAGGCTTCAGTAGGTACAGACTTGGTGGGCTTCTTTGCAGAAAACCTGATTCCCTTTGATTTCGCAGCGGGAACTTCCACATTAGTACTCCACTTTTGATGGACCAGTTCCATCTCTTCCTCCTCTTCTTCAACAGCAGCTCCAGAACTTTCAACTATTTTAGCTTTCCCTTTTTATTTTTTCTTTTTCTTGCTCTCCTCTAGAGCCTTTTGCAATTCTGCTTCACTTTCTCTAACTCTACTTCTTGTGGCTCTAACCCTAGAAGTAGACTTAGGTGTTGACAGTTTGCTCTTCTTGGTTGGTTTGGATGCAACAGTGGTCCTTTGTGAGGAAGCCTTGCATTTCTTTGGGTCATAACTAGCGTCAACTTTCTTCAGCATGTCTGCTAAAGTCTCCTCTACATATGAACCAGGTTCAACTGTTTGTTCACTGAAGTTCACCAATCCCTCAGAAGCCTTCCCTGACCCACTTCCCCTGACTTCAAGCCTCCTTCTTCTCCACCACAAGGATAGCTAAAACCTTCCCCTTATTTTTCTTTCTCCTTTTACTAGATTCATCCCCTTCAACATTTTTAACATCCCCTATTATAACAAACCTATTTTCCTCCTTTTCAACTATATCAGAAGACACGTAACATGTGTTTACCTATCTTGCATTGTCCTGACTCTTGTCATTGTCAGAAGACCCAGGTTCTTCTCCATCACTGCAGAGATGAAATTATCGGACTCAAAACTTGAGTTAGTCTATTTGGCTGGGACTTCCTTTTTCTAACTATCATGTAGTCTTTTGTTCAAAACCCTCCTTAAAGCACCAGATGTAGCTGTTTTTCTGGCTAACATTTTCTGGCGACGAAATCTAGGTTTTTGGGGTTCTTTAGGAGGTGTGGAATATGAGGTGTTAGGAAAAACTGGTGGTGGAGTTCCAGGACTATCCTAGGGATTAGTCATGGCGGAGAAGTTTCTTGAAATATTTGGGGATTTTTGGCAAAGCATGTAGATGATCAGAGATTTTGAGAATAGAGTGACGGCTATGAGTGATTTGAGATTTTTACATAAGAGTCATGATTAGATCAGTGATGGAAGGCTTATCAGAGGTCATTAGGAGTCTAACATGAAAATATTGATCTCCTTAGTGATTAATGAGAATTGCTGATATTTAGGGAAGAGACTTGTTATACTTAGACTCCTAGTTTTAATGAAACTGGTTCAATTTTCTCAACGGATAAAATTGGACGTTTGGTGCATCTAGGACTCTACTCATAATTGATAATTTTATCTTTCTAATTGTGCAAAGTATAGAAACATACCTGAACTTTGAGCATATATTGATGAACCAGGTTCTTCAAGTAACACTTCTCTTGATTATACCTCAAATGTCAGAATAGAAAACTTTGTAAGAGATCAATGAGTCATATAAACACATGTCACAAGAGTATACTAGTCAAAGTACGAGACTGAGTAAGAATTAGTCTAGATATTTACATGAATTAAGTAACTCCTAACCAAAAAAATCATTTTTTTTTCATTGTGCAATCTGAGCTAGACCTTTTTGGTGATCTTAATCATCCATAATTCCAGCCTGTTCCTTTCAAAGTTTTCTCTACTTAGAGCCTTAGTGAAGATATCAGCTATTTGCTTGTCAATAGCACAAAATTCTATGGAGATTAACCCTTTCCTATAGTTATATCTTAAGAAGTGGTGTCTAACATCTATGTGCTTAGTAATTTTATGATGAACACGGTTATTTGTCATATTATAGCACTAGTGTTATCACAGAACATTGGTATGCATCGCACGCAATTCCAAAATCTACCAGTTGTTGCTTAATCCACAGCAATTGAGAACAACCTGAAGCAACAGCAACATATTCACCTTCAGCAGTAGAGAGCTACTGAATTCTGCTTTTTGGTAACCCATGATACAAGAAAAGAACCCAGTAAGTGTGCCACACCTGAGATGCTCTTCCTATCCACTTAGAAACCTGCATAATCAGCATCAGCGTATCCAGTTAAATCAAAATAACTGCCTTTAGGAAAACAAAGACACAAATCAGTGGTGCCTTTCAAATATCTCATTATCCTTTTAATAGATGTCAAGTGTGACTCCTTCGGATTTGCCTGGAAACAAGCACATAGTCCTACACTGAAAATAATGTCAGTTCTGCTGGCAGTAAGATACAAATGTAAACCGATCATACCCCTATACAACTTCTGATCAACTGATGAACCAGGTTCATCAATATCTAATTTAGTGGCAGTGGCAATAGGAGTAACTATTTCTTTGGATTCTTCCATTTTAAACATTTTTATTAGTTCTTTTGTATACTTCTGATGATGGATCATAGTTCCATTTAGACTTCATTTGATTTGCAATCGTAGGAAGAAATTGAGTTCACCCATCATACTCAATTCAAATTCACTTTCAATTAGTTTTGCAAAGTCCTTGCTCAACCTATCTGTAGTGCCCCCAAATATTATGTCATCAACATATATTTGTACAACAATAAGATCTTTACCTTTTTCCCTTGGAACAAACTGCTGTCAATTTTACCTCTTTTGTACCCAGTAGGAATTTTGATAATATTTCATACCAAGCTCTTGGGGCCTGCTTGAGGCCATATAGAGCTTTATCTATCTTGTACACATGTTCAAGACACTCGTTGCTTCCAAATCCCGGAGGTTGTTTAACTAACACTTCTTCCTTGAGGTAGCCATTTAGAAAGGCACTTTTGACATCCATCTGATGAAGAGTGAAATCCATATGTGCTCCAAAGGCTAAGGAGTCTAATTGCTTCAAGTCTAGCAACTGGAGTAAAAGTCTCATCATAGTCAACACCTTCCTCTTGACTGTAACCTTGAATCACCAGCCTTGCCTTATTTCTTGTAACTGTTCCATCTTCATCTAGTTTGTTCCTGAAGACCAACTTTGTCCCAGTGACTCATCTTTCCTTGGGTCTTGGAACCAAATGCTAGACTTGACTTCTCTCAAATTGATTTAGTTCATCCTGCATAGCATTGACCCAATCTGCATCCTGCAAACCCTCAACAACATTTTTGGTTTCAATGATGGATAGAAAGGCATCAAATGCACATAGATTATTCAATTGAGATCTAGTTTTGACTCTAGATGTTGAATCATTGATGATGTTCTCAATGGGATGAGAACTTAGGTACTTGTATGATTTCCCCACCAACTAGTCCCGGCTAGATGCTTCTTCATTGTTTTGCTGCAGAGGAACAGGTTCAGGTATAGGTTCCTTCAGATAGTTTTGTTCAATTTCTCTTAGATTGGTTCTCCCTGTTAGGTTTCCCTGAGTGGAAGGACCTGTTCCATCACCTGTTCCTTCCTTTGATGCCACCTTGACTTATGTTGTGGCTTCAGTCAGTTGTCTCACTAGTCCAATGGTTTCATCTTCATGTTCCTGTCTCTGAGAAAGAATATTAGTTTCATCAAATACAACATGTACACTTTCTTCTACACACAGAGTTCTTTTATTAAACACTTTATATGTTTTTCTATATGAAGAATATCCCAATAACACTCCCTCATCACTTCTAGGATCAAACTTACCTAAGGAGTCTTTGCCATTATTGTGGACATAGCACTTGCAACCAAAAGTCCTAAGATGGGATATGTTTGGTTTTCTCCCTTTAAGTAACTCATAGGGATTTTTCGCTACAAGATGTCTAGTCATGCATCTATTGATTATATAACATGCACTGTTATAGCCTCTGCCCAGAAGCTGTGAGGTAGTTTACTAGAAAGAAGCATGGTCCTTACCATAACCTTAAGGGTCATGTTCTTCCTTTCCACTACCCTATGTTGCTGAGGAGTCCTAGGAGCAAAGAAGTTATGATCTATTCCATTTTCATCACAAAATTCACCAAACTTTGCATTTTCAAATTCAGTTCCATGATCAGACCTATTGGATCCAAGTTGATTTCCTAACTATTTTTGGGTTTTTCTAACAAAACCAGTGAACATTTCAAATACTTCATCTTTAGAGGTTAGAAACATCACCCAGGTAAATCTGGAATAATCATCAATAAGCACCATTACATATCTTTTTCCACCTCCGCTTATGGTTCTTATTGGACTACAGAGATCCATATGAACCAGTTCCAACGTCTTGTACGTACTTACCATTTTGTTTGGTTTGAAGGACGACCTTACCTGCTTCCCCCTTGCACATGCCTCACAAACTTTGTCTTCCTTAAACTTGATATTAGGTAACCCTATCACCAAGTCTTTGGAGACTAATTTGTTTAATTCATTTAGACTAGCATGACCAAGTCTTTTGTGCCAAAGGAGGGGATCATTAATTAACACACTTAAACAAGTGATTTTATTTTCAGAAAGAGTTGAAAAATCTACAATGTAAATATTGTTATCTAGCTTGCCATGCAAGACAATCTTGTCAGTAGTAAGGCTAATCACAAAGCATTTGGTGGAAATGAAAGCCACACAGTTGTGACACACTTATCAGGCTATATTTCAAGCCATCTATCAAATAGACATTCTCAACGGAAAACGAGTCTGTCTTTCCTACCTTTCCAACTCCAGTGATCTCAACTTCCTTTCCATTTACAAAGGAGACATTACCTCCTTTTAGGTTCTCAAGTGAAAGGAACTGGTCCTTGTTCCCAGTTATATGTTTTGAGCAGCCACTATTCATGTACCATATTTGGCTACTCCCCTTCATTTAGACCTAGAAAATGAAATTATTGGTTAGTATTAAGAACCCAAACTAGTTTGGGTCCCTTTCTATGGGTAAAAGGATGAATTAATGTTTTCTTTGCCCAACTAGGCAGTTTGTTTTTTTCCTGAACTTAGACTTTGTTCTTTTGACAGGTCTTTTCTTTTGCATTGCATTCATTTTTGTAATGGCCAGTCTTACCACAGTATGTGCAGATCTTATTTTCAGGAAGAGTGAGGTGCTTGTTTTTGGGATCCCATTCTAGAGCTGGTGTCCCAAATCCAAGTCCTCTCTTGTTGCTGCTGTGATGTTTTTGCAGCCATGAGAGTGCATCAGAAGCCATTTTCCATTTGCATGTTCTGTCTAGTTCATGCTTGATAACAACTATGTTGAGAATCCAAACTAGAGTAAGAATTTGACAAGTAAATGCGGAAGCAATAACAACAAGGAATTGAACAACTAGAACTAAACAGATGAAAAAAAGGATATGGGAAATTTTAGGGAAAGAGTTCCAAGAACTTCCAAGAACGCAAGTTCTATAGCCTAGACAAGATCTATAACAACGTCTTAATTTATGGAAGAAATCAAACGCATTTGCTTTAAAAGCAAATCAAAACAGTATATTCGGATCAAGATCACTCTACGAATAACTTGAGACAACAATTAATAACTAGTATTAATCGCCTTCTAAGAATACGACAAAGGAATCAAATATATCATAAAAGAGAAGAAATCTTACTACCTTGAACTATGAACTAGTAAAGGTTGAAAGGTAAATCTCAAAGCACAAGTAACAAAGGTTCAAAAGAACTCTCAAAGGATGATATAGTTAATCAATAATATTGTGCTTTATGAACAAGAAGAACTCCATATTTATAGGAGATTACTAAGGCATAAAAGTCCTTAAATTAGGGAGGGTGATTGCTAAGGCACCTAAAGTCATTACAATTAGGTAGGATGATTGCTAAAGCATCCAAAGTCATTACAATTAAGTAGGTTGATTGCTAAGGTATCCAAAGTTATTACAATTAGGTAGGGGGCAGCCAAGAACCTTTTGGGCCTTAAAGAAAATTTTGGGCAATTGGTTTGGACTCCAATTGGGCTCCTTTTGTAACACTTCCTTTTGGACCTCTTTTAAACTCATTTTGAGTCGATCTGATGGACTTCAAGGGCTGATTTGGGTGATCCAATCCTCCTCTTCTTGGACTATATATTGAGCCACCAAATAATTGTAAAACTTAGATAATTTTTTCTCCTTTGGGCTTGAGCACTTCGTCTATAGTTGGAAGATTCTTTATTTCCCGTTGAAGTCCAGCAACCTTCTTCTGCAATTCTTTAGCTTGAGATCTTGTAAATGACCTTCTTGAAGCTTCCAAGACTCTATCCTTATTAGTGATGCTATCAATGCTTCACCTTTCATAGATCTTATTATAGGACATTAATCAATTCATCTTTCTTACACAATTCATCTTTAATTTTTCCTAGATTTTCTTCTAGAGTGAGAAATGATTGATCAGCCATTTTCTTTTCTGTCCCTAATTTCATTTTAATGTTTTTAGATCTAAGTTCTAGGACATTATTTTCAAGTTGAAGAACCTGGTTCTTCAACTTAGTATTTGTGTTGTCACTCTCATCAGCCCTAGACTCTACATTTTTTTCATTTTGCTTCTAGGATAATGCATTCCCTAGAGAGAACATTATTCTCACTGTTTATTATTTCAAACTCATCAATGAAGTCCAATAATAGCTCATCCAACCTTTCTTTAGACAAAAAATTAATCTTTTCTTTAAGATGTAGGATACTTACCTCATGTTCATCCTCTGATTCTCCGATGGCCGTAAAAGGTTTCTCATTTTCAGCTTCATCTTCTGAGTCCTCATCTAAGGTTTCTCCCCATACAGCAACCATGGCTTTAGTCGAACCTTTGTTTCTTCTTGGTTGGACCTGTTCCTTCTTCCTATTTCTCCGTTCAACTTTTTCTTTCTTCCACTCAATCTCCCATTGGGCAGTTCTTGATCATGTTTTCTGTCTTACCACACTTATAGCAACCATCATTTGTCTGCTTCTCAGGAGCCCAAGGTTTGTTGAATGTTGTTCCTCTTGAAGGAACCTTTCCTCGCATAAGATACTTTTAAAAATCTCTGTTAATCATAGCCATTTCATCATTTTCAAGATCTAATCCTTGTGAGACTCTGAGAGCCAAACTTCTTTCTTTCTTTGGAGCATCCATCTTCAAATTCTGCCTTTTCAATTCATAGGCAGTAACATTTCCAATCAATTCATCCAATTTTAGGGTAGCAATATTCTTATATTCCTGAATAGCTGTGATTTTGCTTTCCCAGGCAATTGGTAGAACTCTAGTTAAGATCTTCTCAACCTTGTCTTCTTCGAGGATAATCCTTCCAAGAGACTCAAGTTCATTTGTCAGTGTAGTAAACCTAGTGTACATCTCTTGGATGGTTTCTCCATCCTTCATAATGAAATTCTCATAATGAGAATACAGCAATGTTCCTCTTGACCTCTTCACTTGAGGTGTTCCCTCATGGGCCACTTGTAATATGTCCCAAATTTCCTTGGCAATATTACAGCTTTGAATCCTGCTGTACTCATCTGGGCCAAGTCCGCATACTAGCCATTTCTTGACCTTTGCATTCTTTTCCCACTTCTTTAAGTCTTCAGCAATGTAATCAGCTCTTGTCTTAGGAACATCTAACCCTTCAGCAGTCTTCTTTGTTGTGGCTAAAGGACCATTAGTGATGATGTACTAAAGCTCATAGTCTTCACCCATGATGTGATCTCTCATTCTATTCTTCCACCAGGAGTAGTAGAGACCATTGAAAAGTGGAGGCCTAGCAGTGGATTGTCCTTCCCAGTTACCAGGTGGTGCACTCATGTTGATCTTTCCTAAGGTGTTAACCTCTTCAAGGATAACCCGCTCTGATACCAATTGATGTTATTAATGTCAATACAACACAAGAGGGGGGGTGATTTGTGTGGTGCCCAATTTTCGCTTTAGAAGAACCATGTTTTTCTAAGTGTTCTAACTACTGCAGTTTGTGGAATAATAAATACTGAAAGTAAGGTGCACAGAGATTTTTACGTGGAAAACACTTGGCTCAAAAGGTAAAAAAATCCCACGACCTACTACTCAGTAATATTTTTCCAAAACTCCACCGAAATCACTGAGCCAAAAATAGCATTTACAAAAACTCTTTGTAAACCTAAGGATTAACTCTAATCCTAGTGTGGCACACAACCTCAACTGTTGCGACACCTTCAAGTTAACTCTGACTTGAATACTCAAAATACCTACTATAATTGCTTTTAAATAAGCTAAAAGGTACACTATGAAACACTACTACAATTGAACTAGAATAAGAATAAACGCAATGGAATTGGTTCTTCTATCTCGTTCAAGTAGCTTCAGGAGTATACACTTATATCTCACATATATTGCTTGCAAAACAGACTTAATCTTTTGCTCTCAATTATGTTTTACTTCTGCGTATGTGCATTACCTGTAAAAGAGAATAATTCAGTTATTTAATAGATTAGCAATTAGAGTTGGATTGTAACTAAATTTCTGATTCTCCATTGAGATTGAGTCCTATACCAATCCAGACTCCAACCCTTATCCAGATGTGTTCTCTTCTAATAAGGGGGCATATTCTACTTATCCATATGCAATCTTTTTTATCAGTTAAGAAGATATTCAAAGGATATTGTTGCCTGATCCCCAAGGACTTATCTTCTTCACGTGCGTCTCATGTGTATGGGCTATAAAAACTGTGTCTCCCAAGATGGACCAGGTCCATCCCTGAGTCCATTTGTCAATCTTCAAAACTTCAACTAAACTTGGCCAACAGGCCCAAAGCCTATGATTCAATTTTAAATCATCTAAACCCAATAACTTTGGTTAATAAACAGAATTTTCAATAGGTTAGGCCTCGAAACATCCCATGGGAAGGACAGAACGCTTCAGTTCTACTCAAATGAGTTGTTCGGAGTCTGGGCCTTAATCACAAGCTCAAATTTTATTTGCACAAGAGGTCGGACTGCCTGGGCTCGGAACAGGCCCAAAAATTGGGTACTGATTCAATTTTCTAAATGGATGCACAACTTATTGAAATCAACATTAATTCTCAACCAACTAATTAACTCAATTCACTCAACCCGCTGGTGTACTAATAATTAACATGAGTGTTTGAAATTTAATCAGCCATTTAACAGTGAACTCCCAAACTAACTAGTAATACAACACGAATTTGAAATATCATATTATTTTGAATTATAGATGCACTACTTTGAATCATGTTGTTAAATGGCACATAGTGAATATATTAAAACCACCAGCTATTCTACACATTCAATCGCTCAAATGGCATTCAAGTAGTCTCACCATTAATTTCAGGAAACTCATGACATCAACTAAACTTAAAACATGATAGCAGACCTAACGATTTACACTCAGTATCCAGTCATGGAACCTGATAACTTCTGACTTGTAAACTAATTTGTATTATTAGAGCTAACATGAACGAAACAAATGAAATAGAGGTCTACATTCCAAGTCTAAATCAATTACAAATGTAAAGAGGCAACTAATTTATAAAGCTACTAGCACACATCATGAGGAAATTCATGTATAGCTCTATTTCATTTCCAAATTAAGAAGCTACATCAAATCAGATTCAAGGCCTGTACCAGATACTAAATGAACAGAGAAACAAAAGGAAATCAGCAGTGTAAGTAGCAAATATCAGCAACAGCACAACAGTAGAATCTAGGCACCAATGAGCAACTCAACGAGCAACCCAGTAGGATGATATTTTCAAAACTAAAGAAGAAACACCATACACAGGAACCAGATAGGTTGAATCAGCTCATTCTAAATCTTTGAATGTTTTTGGAAGATGAGAATCTGGATAGATCTAATGTAACAGTATTCTGTAGAAGTTTTCTGCTATTTTTTGGTTTTTTCAGGATTTCTAATATCTCAATGAACTCTCTAAGTCTCAAATTTCCAATTTTTTGTTTTTTGAATTTGAATTTCAAATTTTCATCCTTTCAAATTTGTTTAGCAAGGCAGTAGTGGGCTGCCTTTATAGGCAAGGCTAGAGGAAGTTTCAGATTTTATCTTTACCCCCTTGCCCCCTCTTTTATTTTTTAGTTATGCTTAGTTAGCCCTAAAGTATTGACTTGTTTCTCAAGTTTTATCACTAGACTTTCTGAAATTCAAATTAAAGCCCTATCTAGAAGGTTCTACGAAGCTCTATTTTCAGTTACTACATAGATTCCCTAATTGAAATACCTATATTACCCCTAAATTTCCCCTAAAATTACTAACCTATGTCATAACTAATCCTCACCCCTCTTACCATGGTCAAATAACCATGGTTAATTACTCACAGGGACTGAAAGATTCAGCTATATCCAAACAAATCCTAAAATTGAATCAAAAATCCGGTAACCTATATTTAACCTGATTTAAACTTAAATAATATGAATTCCAAGGCCAAATGCATCATTGGAAATTAGTAAACTATTAATTGAAGCAATTCAAAATAAAGTAAACTAATTAAAAATCCATATGAAAACTATTTTTAATCATAAATTAAACCTCAACCAATCAAATTAATCCACTCAACCACACTAGTCAAGAATTAGCATCAATACGAATCAGGGAAAACAAAAATCAGAAGCTTAAACTAATCAAAAATACCAAACCCAGAAACTAGTTACTACTAACAAAAATAAAATAAAGCAAGGGATTAATCAGAAACTAATTTTAAAAATAAATAATAAAAAAAGACGAAAAGAAAAACTCACCTATGTGAGGCTTGAACAGGGCTGGACTCCGATTCGAGCCTCGTAATAATGTTGAATGATTGTTCTTCACCAAGAACAAACGAAAACCATTACTGGACTCAGTAAATTGGGAACATTTTGAGGTGTTTGAATTCTAGGGTTCTGTCGCTTCTACGATTTGAAATTTGAGAATATCCGAAATGATTTGAAAGGCAATAGTTAGGGGTTTGGGAAGAGCGAAGTAAGGAGCGTATGGGGTGTGAGTTTGGTGAGGTTTGGACGAGTTAGGGTTTTGGGCTGGGAATTTCGATTCAATATTCGAAAAACTTGACAAGGATTCGAGGGAAAAGGGGTATGAATTTGGAAAAATGAGGGGAAGGCGGTCAACTGGTGTTAATTTGGTGGCCATTGGAGACCTTCCACCGGCGGGGGCGATTTCCAGCCGGCGGTTTATGGCGGAGTGCGACGGCGTACATTCTCTGAGTTAGAGGTGAGAGAGACGAGAGGTAGGGGGTCTGAGGGGGTGGTAGCGCTAGGACACTTATATATTTATGGGTGAGGGCTTCAGGACCGTCCGATCAAGAAATCTCGACGGTCCTGATCAAATGTTATTGAAACGGCGTCGTTTTGGGGTAACAGAAGTGGACCGATTTTGGGTTTGTGCTGGAATAATACCGGGTTTGGGGTGTTTTGTTTGGGCTCCTAAACAAATTTGGCCCAAATATAATCCAGCCCTTTTAAAGTCTTTTTTTTCTTTTATTTTCTTTTATTCATTATTTTTGATTTTGTTGGATACAAAAAATTAAAAATAAAAAAACCTGATTTAACTCTAAAATTAAACAAATAAATTTTCTAAAATTAACTAGATCCTAATTTAAGAATAGAATTAAACAAAAATTGAAATTAAGGGTAATAATGTAAAAAGACTATTTTTGTTATTTTCTTCCATTTTTGTAATTGTAATTGACTAATAAAAATACTGAAAAATGAGATCCTAAATACAAGCATGCTATTTTTTATTTTTATGAATTATATCAATTAATAATGCACACAAAATGCAAAAAAACACCAAATTAATTTCCTAAAATTCAAATGATAAAAAGAAAAATCCAAATTTATGAATTCTATACGAATAATTCAAGCGAGGAAAAAATCACATGTTCACATACCTCCTCAATTAGCACCTCAATTTCACGCTCTTCTTGCCTCATATTCCCAAAATTGGCTTGCTGAGCAATAAAAACTTCAACCACTTGACTCATTTGAGCCTTCAAGTTGTGACTAGTTGCCTCTTGACTATCTATCTGCAATTATTTTTCATTACTTTGTTCCATAAGACACTTTAACATATCATTGGTCTTCTTCAGGTCCGTATCCCCAGATTCTTTATCCATGTTAACTTCACAAGAAAGGTAGAATCATCATAGCAAGGGATTAGGAGAAGATAAAAAATGTTAGCACAACCATGAAATTGATCATTTTTACCACCACACACATTCTACAAGTAAGATTGAGTTGGTGCACATAACTCGCTCTCCGAAATATTTTGATAATTTTGATACGAGTGATTTTCACAATATGTATGAGGATAAATAGTAGAATTATCTACACCCAAATTTTCCCATAATTCTAAGATGTCGTGTTTCTCATATAAACAGTTATAATAAAAAAAAAACTGAAAAAACAAGTTCAAACTTGAAACCTAGCAATATGTACACCTATAGCTACATTGTTAGTTCCCCGACAACGGTGCCAAAATTTGATCACGCCTAACTATGCCTCATAAAAAGAATTAAAAGATCGTTGCAAATATAATCCGGTTTACAAGTCCGTAGTCGAATCCCATAGAAAACTAAGTCTTAGCTGCAACTGTTCAATATCGCTAAGAAAAACAAGTCCAAACAATTTCCTAATTATAAAGACTATAATATTTATTTTTATCTAATCAACTAATAAATACTAGAAATCAGTAAAACTATCAATTAACATGGATAAGGAATGGAGACAAGATTAAGGAGGTCTAGAGTTATGATTTCCCCTATTGTATGAATGCTTTCTGCTACGTGTTCTATAAATTTTCCTAAGTTTCTCTACCGATCATGAGCGTTCTGAATGTCGTAATTCTCTCCCGGGTAACTACCACAATTTACTATACATATTCTCCCGAATTATGGTATCTAGCATTAAGTACGTCTCACTCGGATTGCACCAAGGTTTTGTTATCCCTATACCACCTTTTAAACCCTATGTATCGTTCACTCATACACATTAGGACTGATGTTGTTCAACAACAACCTAAATATGCACTCTCTTTTGAGTAATACAAACTAAATAGGCATAGTCGATTGAGAGCTCTTCAACCAACCACAATATAAACGTAGTTGAACAAATAGAAAAAAACTATGGCAAATTTATATTAATGTAACAGGAAAATCATCCTTCAAGAGGTTCCATTAAAACCCTATATAACAAATTAGCTATTCATAATAGTATGCAAAACTAAAATACTAGAATTCATAACAAATAATACAAAACAAGAAGAAGAAAGGAAAAACTCGTGGTGGAATCTTCCTCCTTGCTCCTCGTGTATTCTTGCCTCCAAAGGTGTTGTGTAACCCTAAATTAGTGTCTTCTTAGCCTTCTTAGGTCTAAATTATGTCAAAAAGTCCTCAAAATATCATTTTTCATGTATATATACCAAGTAGCATAAGGACCAAATAATTACACCTTTTCCTACGCGAAAAAGGATACTTTTTCCAGACAGGATGTGCGCGGCCGCGCATTGACCGCGCACATTTCACACTATCTGCCCCATTTGTGCGGTCAGTGCGCGGCCACAAACTCGCCACGCACTTTTCACCGTATTCTATTGAAAATTTGAAAAAGCATAAAACCTTAAGGTTGTAGCCCTTTGAGTTAACTTTCTAACCATATATTGTGAAGCCCAAATGGAGTTCTGAGAGAAAGATTATGTGCATTTTACTAGACAGTGCAATATGCCTACTCTATTCTTCGTTCGTTGCACTATCATCCGTTGATCCTCGAACACGATTCCGGCTTAATTCATTGGGCTTTTACTCAGACTTCAAAGCTCCAAATTACTTGAATCATTCCATAGCATATACATAGCTTGGAATCACTCCTACAAGGCATAAAATACACAATTAGTGCAAAACACTAGCGGTTAAAGCTCAAACTCAATTAAAATACAGTAAATTATAGTGTAATAAGCGACTAAAATACGTAACAATAGTCTATTATCAGTGATTCTCCTATTAGTCATAATTAATTCAAATTACTTTTTACGCGAAGTGTTACATTTTATATGACCTTATTACTATTTTAATAATTAAAATTAATTTTTCAAATTATCTTATCTAACAAAAGTTATTATTTTTACCCTTTTAAAAGAATTTAAATTTATAACTTTATTTTCTAAAAATTTAAAACTCAATATTCATATGCATATAGAAGGTTAGATATTTTGGTTGACACATTTTGTTCTTTCTCAAACAGAGAAAGTAAAAGGTAGGCATAAGTTATGCCAAGAATAAATATGGTGAGATTAGTTATTTTGGTATTATTTTTTATTAGTTGTTTGATATGTCGTATTATTTAGGATTGTCAGTTTTACTACTTTGTCGTAGGAGAACTTATCATGGAATTGTTATTTTATCATCTAGCAGGTATAAGTTATTTCGGTACTATGTTAAACCTAAAATAAATTACCTAGGATTAATATCAAACAAAAGATAAGACAATACTAAATTTTTATCCCAAAATTATTTTTGTTTATCCATGGTAACCCTCTTAGAGTTTGCTTGCTAACAATTAGTTCTAAGATATTGTAAAGCAACAAAAAAAAACGTTGCTCATAAGCACATAAAGGTTTCACTTTGAATTACATTTTCTAAGAAGATTAAAAATGTTTGGCCAACATTTCTTCCAAATTGGAGTCGCCAAAAGGGTAATTATGGAAAAGTTGCAAGTTCAGCTTAAAGTTCACCTATATCAAGTGTAATCGGATAACAAATCATACCAGGTCATTATTTTATAAAAAAAAAAAAGATAGAGCACACCGACAAATTCGTCCCCTTCTACCGTCTGTCATGTACTATATTGGAATAACAAAGTAATTAGTGGGACTAATCTCTTCATTATTATTCTTAACTGAAAAGTCAAATGAAAATAATGAGTACAGTACCTTTTTCTGAAAGTAAAAAAAAAAGGTCAGTATTTCAAGAATTAATCTATTCGAGGTTTGCGTAATACTAATATGAAACAGCATAACTAAATCGCAATCTATAAAAAGATAGGGGTTGAGTGGACAATAGAAAGCAACTATGTTCATGCCCCTAATGGAAGGATTTGGATAATGTGAAAAAAAAGCCAATGTACAGATAGTAATTAATGGAGAGCACTGCTCAACTGATGCACTGCCGGGTGACAGATAGAAACTCAAAGTTTTCTAGTCATATTCCCTTTGTATATGACTTACATACAACTCAACAGAATGTCACTGTGGAGTGCCTTGAGGAATATCCAACCTAGTGGCCCCTGGCTTATACTGGGGACTTCAACAGCCTGTTAGGAGTGGATGATAGGATAAATGGTCAGCCAGTACACCTCTCAGAGACAGCTGAGTTGCAGAGCTGTATTGATGATATTGGAGTGGGACAGAATACCAAAATAGGGCAGAAATTCTCATGGAACAACAAGAGAGATGCTGAAACCAGAGTCTATAGCCACATAGACTGGGCTTTTGCCAATGTTGAATGGTTCAACTCTTACACAGGGTAGAAGCAGTATACATGCTTCCTGGATGTTCAGATCACACCCCTATTATGAATGACACTGAGATAATCAAAGCTAAAGAGAACAAACCTTATAGGCTACTGACAACAGTTATGCAACAAAACCAGTACAAGGAAGCAGTTCACTGAGTCTGGAACCAACAAGTTAAAGGCTACACTATGTATTCTGTCTGGAGTAAACTGAGGAGACTTGAGCAGGAGACCAGAATCATTCACCAGGAGCAATCAACTGTACAAAATAAGCTACTACAGATGAGAGAAGACTTGAAGGTAATCCAAGGAAAGCTAAATGAGGACCACTTCAATAACACAGTGATTGCAGAAGAAAAGAAACTCCTAGAGAACATTGAAAAGTGGGAAACTATTCAAGAACAAATACTGAGACAGAAGTCTAAAGCAAACTGTATTCAACTGGGAGACAGCAACACAAAATACTTCCATGCATACATGAAATTCAGACAAGCAAGAAACAGGGTAATCAGCATCCTCAATGACAATCAGAAGAGGATTACTTACCCACAGCAGATCCAACAGGAATTCATTCACTTCTTCCACCAGCTACTAGGCACAGCAGCTGAGCAACTTCCAGGAATAGACATTAATGTGGCAAGGGATGGACCATGTCTCTCACTGCACCAGCAACACCAAATGTTAACCCCAGTAACAAGGGAAAAAATCATCCAAATAGTGCAGCACCTTCCCAATGATTAGGCTCTAGGAATTCATGGATACCCTGCTGAATTCTTTAAGGCATTCTAGCCAACTGTAGGGGAGGAGGTTATAGAGGCAGTACAACAATTCTTTCAAACTTGAAAAATTCTGAAAGTAATTAATTGCACAACTATCACACTGATTCCAAAAGTCAAGCACCCCAACTATGTCAAGGAATTCAGGCCCATTGCTTGCTGCTCAACATTATACAAAGTCATTGCAAAGCTCCTTACTAGCAAACTCAAACTGGTTGTGGACAGTTTGGTGGGGCAGGCACAGTCAGCATTCATTGAGGGGAGGAATATCTTAGACAATATTATTATGCCTCATGAATTGATTAAAGCCTACACCCAGAAGACAGTATCCCCAAGATGCATGATCAAAGTGGATATCAGGAAGGCCTATGACTCTGTGGAATGAGGATTTCTGAGGGCAGTGCTACTAGAATTTGGTGTTCCCTTCAAAATGGTCAATCTAATCATGGAGTGTGTATCCACATCAAGCTACTCACTGCTAATCAATGGAGGACTCACCAGGAAATTTGCAGCAAGAAAAGGATTAAGGCAGGGAGACCCAATGTCTCCCTACCTGTTTGTCCTAATAATGGAATACCTCAACAGGTCCCTGAAAAAGCTGCACAGGAATCCAGATTTAAACTTCCACCCCAAGTGTTCCAAACTACAAATCTGTCACATATGCTTTACAGATGATTTGTTACTGTGTTGCAGATGGGATGAAACCTCAATGAAACTTCTGCTAAATGAATTTGATACCTTCTCTCAAATGTCTGGACTACAAGCCAACTTGGAGAAAAGCTCCTTATACATAGAAGGTGTTTCAAATGAAGCCATAGAGAAGCTATTGTCTGAACTTCAATTAACAGAAGGGACATTCCCTTTCAAATATTTGGGGGTTCCCTTATCAACAAAGAGGATTACAATCACACAGTGCTTACCTTTAGTCGAAAAAATAGTAGACAGAGTCAGATGCTGGTCAGCTAAGCTCTTATCCTATGCAGGTAGACTTCAGCTGATAAAAAGTGTCCTCTTTGAAATACAGACTTACTGGGCATAGGTATTTCTCATTCCAAAAAAGGTCATCAAACTAGTGGAAGGAATATGCAGAAACTACTTGTAGACATGAACTCATGAGACAAGTCATAGAGCTCCAATTGCATGGGAAAAAGTTTGCAAACCAGAGGCAGCTGGAGGATTAAACATTATTTGCTATGAACGATGGAACAAAGCAGCCTTATCTAAGCTGTTATGGGCTCTAATTTTCAAAAAAGATACACTCTGGATAAAATGGATTCACTGCCACTATATAAAAAAAACATTGATACCATGGAGGTACATAAACAAGTAAGCTGGCTGGTGAGGAAGATTTTTGGAGCAAGGGATTGGTGGAAAAATGAAAACATATCACTGCATTCATGCTGCCAAAATGGGAGTTACAACATCAGGAAGGCATACTTACAATCTACTCCACAGTATGCCAAAATCAACTGGAAGAACTTATTAATGGTATCTGGGTGCTGCCTAAACAGAAATTATGATAGACTAGAAAGATGGGGTATTCACACTGATAAAGCATGTACACTTTGTGGGAGAGACCTTGTAGAGACACATGATCACCTCTTCTTTGAATGTCATTACTCACAAAGGCTGTGGCAAGGTTTGCTGCAGTGGCTGAGGTTTAAAAGAGTAATCACCAGTTGGGAACTAGAGGTTCGGTGGGTCTCGGCCAGAGTTAACAATAGGCATCCAAGAAAATCCATCCTAGGAATGGTGTTTGCAACAATCGTATACAACATTTGGATGGAAATGAACGAAAGAAGATTTAGACAGTCGAGCAAAGATGCGGCAGATAGAGCACGACAGATTGCTAACCAAATGCATATCACTGGAATGAAGAAGCCAAAGTGGCAGAACACCCTACAAAACATGAACTACTACCCAATGTAATCCCGACTAGATTCACATTAGGTTTGTATTTAAACAACTATAGTTGTAGAGTAGCGAATTGAATAATTTTTTAGAGTTGTTCTATAGTCACAAAAGAACAATTGATGTACATTGACATTGGTTGAATACAAATTTTTCCTTTGACAAACAAAAATGAAAATCATTACTTCTGGTCAGTGTTCTGTATTTTAATGATTTTTTACAGAACTTTTAAGAAAAAATATTTAACAGCTATAATAATAAAATATTTATATACAAAGTATCTCTCTTTAAATCTTTACTAAATTAACACACTACTAATTAAAATAAGTCTGAAAAAAGGACTCCAATAAGTACCTCGCATTTTTCTAAAATGAAAGTATTATAAAATACTAATATCTGAAATCTCCAGAGTAATTAATCGTGATGCTAAAATAATTGGCTATAAAATTATGATAACAAAAGTCAGTAATTATAATTACGTGTCATTATTGACTCAGTACTTGAGCCACCGACACACGGTGACTTGCTTAAATAAAACAGATAGTACTACGTTGAAAAGGGTGAATCCAAATTGCGCTTTTGGAAGTTGGAACTATTTTTGTTTATTTAAATCGATGTCTATTTGGTAAAATTACCACATAAAATCTCCTTAAAGTTTCTACTAATTAAACAAGTCTTCCTTATTATCCAAATTACATAACCATACTGCTAAGTAGACGTTTGGACATTAAAAAAATGAGATTAAAAAAAATAGTTTTTGAAGTTTAGTTGAAAAGAGGTTTGAAAATTAAAATTTTGCTTTGATATACATTTCACTTGAAAAAAATATTATAGTTTTATTTACTTGAAAAAGATGTTAAAATCACTTTTGAAATTGTGAACTTATCTTCAAATTTATTGAAACTCATCTTAAAAAATTAAGATAAATATGTAATTAAACACTGATTTAAAAATATTTTTTAGAAAAAAAAATTATGTCCAAACGACTCCTAATTTTTTTGCAGAATTACTTGAAATTGCAAACTCCAGCCACCTCTGTAATAATTAACACTAATTGGTCGGATTAGTAAAAACCCAAAGCCTAAAGGAAAAAAAGGTTTAAACTGTCTTTGCACTCCCTTTGTCTCATATTATTTGTTACGATTCTCTTATAATTCCTTAAAAAAAATTAATTAGAATGCAAGTTTGACTACTTTACTCTAATTTATATTTTAATATTTAATTTTTCTTTGTTGGTATTTGAACAAACTTATTTGTTTGTAGGCTTCAAGAATAATTATTACTAAAAATAAAAAAAAGTAATTTTATCTTAAATGTTTAAAATATAAATAATTTAAAATAATTATTTTTAATAATCACGATCGAGACCAAATAAGTAATCATCTTCTAGAAGATGAGGTGGGAACTAGCAAACAACAACAACTACTACCCAGTATAGTCCCACAAAGTGGGGTCTAGGGAGGGTAATATGTAGACGACCCTTACCCCTACCCGAAAGGGCAGAGAGGCTGTTTCCAATCGACCCTCGGCTCAGTGAAGTAAAGGAACAACAAAAATAAAAACAACAAAAGCATTAGTAACTTCAACATAAATAGCGTAAATAATTATCTAAACATAAAAATATAAAAACTATAAATAAAATAGCATGCAATAATATCAGACAGTAACTAGCATAAGACAAAATCCAATACATAAATCATCTATGAATAGCCCTGTCAAGCCTCACCCAACCCCGGGTGAGGAGTATGAAGAACTCTAGGGGCCCCTATCCCACAACCCTTATACTAGACCTCCATACATTCCTATCCAGGGTCATGTCCTCAGAAACTCGCATTCTAGCCATGTCATGCCTAATCACCTCTCCCCAATACCTCTTAGGCCTCCCTCTGCCACGCCGTATGCCAACCATCGCCGGCCGCTCACAACTCCTCACAGGGGCGTCAGGGCTTCTCCTCCGCACATGTCCGAACCACCTCAGCCTCGCTTCTCGCATCTTCTCCTCCACCGGGGCCACCCCCACCTTCTCTCGAATAACTTCATTTTTAATCCCATCTAACCTGGTGAGCCCGCACATCCATCTGAGCATCCTCATCTCCGCAGCCTTCATCCTCTGAACGTGAGAGTTCTTCACTGGCCAGCACTCCGCCCCATACAACATGGCAGGCCTAACCACAGCTCTATAAAATTTCCCCTTGAGTTTCTGTGGAACTTTCTTGTCACACAGGACTCCTGATGCAAGACTCCACTTTGACCACCCCGCTCCTATGCGATGAGTGACGTCCCCGTCAATCTCTCCGTCCCCCTGAATCACTGACCCAAGATATCTGACATTGTCCTTCTTGGCGATGACCTTGATCCAATCATTACGTCCCTGCCTACTTCGCTCGGCTCGGCGCTAAACTTGCACTCCAGGTATTCTGTCTTAGATCTGCTTATTTTGAAACCCGTAGACTCGAGAGTTTGTCTCCATACCTCTAACCTCTCATTAACACCGGCCTTCTTCTCGTCTATCAAGACTATGTCATCAGCAAATAGCATACACCAAGGCACATTCCCTTGAATATGTCGGGTAAGAGCATCCATCACCAAGGCAAATAAGAGGGGGCTAAGCGCCGATCCTTGATGGAGCCCCATAACCACTGGAAAATGGTCTGAGTCGCCACCCACCATCCTAACCATAGTCTTAGCTCCATCGTACATGTCCTTAATTACTCTGATGTAGGCTTCTGGCACGCTCTTCACCTCC
Source organism: Nicotiana benthamiana (assembly GCA_034376525.1). Lineage (NCBI taxonomy): Eukaryota > Viridiplantae > Streptophyta > Magnoliopsida > Solanales > Solanaceae > Nicotiana > Nicotiana benthamiana. Next base: position 39,684,452 of record CM067339.1, on the reverse strand, counting down.
AAGCACCTCCATAGCACCTCCCTTGGGACCTTGTCATACGCCTTCTCCAAGTCGATAAGCACCATGTGCATGTCCTTCTTCCTATCCCTGAACTGCTCCACCAGCCTCCTGACAAGGTGGATAGCTTCTGTTGTGGAGCGACCCGGCATGAAACCGAACTGGTTCATAGATATAGATGTCATCTCCCTCACCCTCACCTCGATCACCCGCTCCAGACCTTCATGGTGTGACTTATTAATTTGATACCCCTATAGTTGTTGCAGCACTGGATGTCGCCTTTGTTCTTGTACAAGGGCACCACTGTACTCCACCTCCACTCATCCGGCATCTTTTTGGTCCTGAAGATCGCATTGAACAACCTGGAGAGCCACTCCACACCTGACCTACCCATACATTTCCAGAACTCTTCCAGGATCTCGTCAGGCCCGGTCGCTCGACCCCTACTCATCCTACGCAAAGCCCCCATGACCTCCGCCGCCCTAATGCGCCTGCAATACCCAAGGTCTCTATGTTGCTCTGAATGCCCAACTCCCCTAGTTCTATGTTACGATCCCCCTCATCGTTAAGTAAGTCTCGAAAGTACGCCTGCCACCTCCGCTTGACTTGAGACTCCCCCATCAAAACTCTACCATCCTCGCCCTTGATGCACCTAACTTGGTCAAGATCACGCGCCTTCCTTTCCCTTTCTTTAGCTAACCTGAATAACTTTCTGTCCCCGCCTTTCTCCCCTAATTCCTCGTACATGCGACCAAACGCCGCGTTTTTTGCTCCCGTAACCACCATCTTTGCTTCTTTCCTCTCCGCTTTGTAGATCTCCATGTTCGCTCTCCGTTCTTCCTCGCTTGTGCTCCCTGCCATCTTAGCAAACGCCGCCTTCTTCGCCTCCACTTTACCTTGGACTACATCGTTCCACCACCAGTCACCCTGATGTCTTCCTGAATAGCCTTTGGCTACCCCGATCACATCTCGTGCTACCTCCCTAACCAAGTTCGCCATCTTTGACCACATATCATCCGCTTCCCCAGAACTTCTCCAAGCTCCGCCCTCAGCTAACCTCCTCTCCAACTCCTGTGCTTTTTCCTTAGTCAAAACACCCCATCTAATCCGCGGTTGTCTCCGAGCACCCCTCCTCTTCCTCTTTACCCAGAGACCGACATCCATCACTAAGAGTCTATGAAGAGTCGAAAGGGACTCTCCCGGGATAACCTTGCAGTCCTTGCACATACCCCTATCGCTCCTTCTAAGGAGGAAGTAATCAATCTGAGTCCTCACCGCCGAACTCTTGAAGGTGACCAAATGCTCCTCCCTCTTCTGAAATGTCGAGTTCGCAATCAAAAGCTTGGAAGCCCTGGCGAAATCAAGTAGTGACGTGCCTCCTCCGTTCCTAACCCCAAAGCCGAAGCCACCGTGCACCTCACCATAACCACTAGCATCAGCCCCAATATGGCCATTAAAGTCCCCTCCAATAACTACCTTCTCAGATCGGGGAATACTGCTCACCATATCATCCAAGTCCTCCCAAAAGCGCCTCTTGACCTCCTCGTCTAAGCCCGCTTGTGGCACGTAAGCACTGATGACGTTGAGGACGCAACCCCCAATGACCAACTTAATTGACATTAACCTATCACTCACTCGCTTAACCTCGACCACGGACTCCCTTAGATCCCTATCAACCAAGATGCCCACTCCAATCTTACCTTTCACGACCCCAGAAACCACAGCTTAAACCCGTCTATATTCCTCGCCTTCGACCCTTTCCACCTAGTCTCCTGGACACAGGCTATGTTAACCTTTCTCTTCTGAAGAACCTTCGCCAGCTCAATGAACTTACCCTTCAGAGTGCCTACGTTCCACGACCCGATCCTTAATCTATGAGCATCCGCTACCCTCTTCCCACCCTTGCCTCCGGCCCTACCGACAAAACCGCTCCCAGCCCCTCTGCTTGCCCCTGCCTCACGAGGACATGACCTTACTCTACCATCTCCCGCCGCGGCCACTATCCCAACCGATTACGGAAAACAGTGATGCACCCACGTACTACAGCGGAATACCCAAAAGGATGCAAGCTAGGAATCGACAAAGTAAACCACACACGGGGTGCTTAGATAGAAAACATAAAAGGGTGTATAGAGTAAAAAAGGGGAGGTCGGGAGGTACCAACTCCCGATGGAAAAACCTGAAAGTATGTTTTGATTCGCTCGATATCAACTACCGCTAGCTCTTGCACACTTCGTCCGGTGTTGTTTTGCTCTTCGCGTCCAAATGTCGTAAGCTCTCCTTGTCCGCCGCGGCTTGTACCTGAAGAAGGGAAAAAAGAAACTGCCTAGCTCGGGAAAGGGGAGGGGTTGACTTAATGGGGGTCGCCGGAGAGGGGGGTCGCCGGAGCTAGGGTTGGTAGGGGTAGGGGGTAAGGGTTGGGTAGTGAAGATAAAGGAGAGAGACAAAAAAGAGAAAAATTACTTAGAGGTCACCAAAGAGGGGTCGCCGGAGGGGAGGGATCGCCGGAGGAAAAGGTCGCTGGGAGTAGGGGTAGGGGGTGAGGGCTGAATAGTGAAGATAAAGGAGAGAGACAAAAGAGAGAACTTAGTTAGAGGTTACATTTGGTATGAACGAGTATTGAGTAGTGGGCAGTGGGTACAAAAATGCAGTCTTGGACAGAACAGTACTATATTATCCACCTTTCGTTTCGTGCCCATGTCGTCTTCCGTTTGTGTCTCTTTAATTAAAAAGAATTGTAGAAGACCATAAATAAAGTTTGAAAATGTCGTAATATGCTAACCACAGAAAATAAAAATAAAATTTAACTTATAACAGTAATATATATTGATGTAAATAATCTTTACATAGTTATAGTGCATTTTAACTTCTTATTGTAGGCCAAATTTTTATTTTTTTGGGGAATGAACATAATTGGGTGCAAATATGCCAAAACTACAGCACCACAAGGATACATATTTAGGATGAGATTAAGAATAAAGCCAAGAGATACACGTGAAAGGAATGTATTTATTTTGTCGTAAACCCTAACGCTATTGAAAACGTAACACCATAGAAATGTCTTTATCGCGACTTGCTCTACTCTGCATATAATATTCATATTCTTTTTATTTTCAAAAAGTTTCCATAAATAATTTACTATCGCCACCTACAAGATGGTACATGTTTTTTTAGAAGGACAGAAATAATTTAACCAGCAATGCTAAGAACTCCAGTCCTTGCATCTGAAAGAAATGTAGAGTTTAGATTATAGAGTTAAAAAGATAAAATGAGAAGTTTAAAATGAAATTATTTTTAATATAAAAAAGATGTTATTTTTTAATCAAAACAGAATAAAGAGAAAAAACACATAGAAATTGAAACAGAGCGACTATTTAATTTTAAAGAAACTAGAAGGGATATGGTAGTGAACATTATTGCTAACCACAAAACTTATTGCAGTATCTCCGGGCCAGAAAAGACTGAAGAATCTAAGTTCAGTTCTTTAATTTACTATGGACTTATTTTGTGCAAGATCTCCAATAAATGCAAACCAAATATTCACCAATATTAGCTAGTGCATACAAAAAATTATATTTTTTGATTTTTATTTTTGATAGCACATGTAGTCTCTCAGCTTTTGGATTCATAAAGACAAGTGTCTTTCTAGTGTTCCTCTCTCACTTAAGTTTTACTAACGAAATTTTCCTCTTGAAAAATAGAACTTAAAAGACATATGGATATGTCCAAGTAAATACACCTTCACATGCAACCTGCATCTGATCATTTACAAACACATGTAGGCTCAGGTATCCATACTTTGAGTCGTAGAATCCAAGAAAATGCAAAAGATTTCACTATTGAAAATGTTTATACAACATAATCATGTGCTTTAGAGTGAACATGTCAAAATTAAAAAGCTAAGTGTGAAATTTGAAAATTTGTTCTAACCAATAACTTTTTTTTAGACGCAAATCCCTTGATAATTAATTCAAATTGTATACAGTTAAAGTCAGGATTGCTCTTTTTATATGACTGATCAAGATTGGAACATGATGGGCCGAGGTTCAGCCTCGAGTTTTATCACACCATGATGCAAAGTTTGGTTGACGAGCCTGTGGCTTTGTGACCGATCAAAATCGAGATCGACCAAGATCGAGACCGAACAAGATAGAGATCGAAGGAAGCTTATCGAGTCAAATAACGGAAAGTCAAAATACCCGCAATCAGACAAGGAACACGACACGAATCCCGGCACATTTCAAGAAGAGGCCGATTAATTAACCAATAATGAAATTTCTTACCTCATATAGAATTATATCTAGAGTAGGACTCCCCTATTATATAAAGGAGGGTCTGATCATTTGTAAACCAGATCATATTCACGCAATACAAAGCTATATACTGTGACTTTCTAGCTTTCATTATTCTTGTTATTATGTTCATAAGCCAGTTGAAGCATATTTGGTTTAAGGGTGATAAATTCGAGAGCCACGACTGTTTAATTTGTGTGGTTTGCATTTATTCTTTTATAAGCAATATTAATATTAATTTACTCTTCTTAATTTGTGCCATATTATATTACGTATCCTAAAACCGTATATAAATTCAATTATCATTTGATTTAGGGTAAACACTAATGTTAAAAGAAAGTATTTTCTAAAACCCGCCTAAGGTCCCAACTGACTATAGGTGAATCCATTGTTAATCACAATATTTGAAAAATACATCAAACAGTTGGGACTTGGGAGGCATGCCCCTTGTACATAACATAGGGGCAGAAAACTATTACAAACAAAGAATCCTTTGCCTTAAGTAATGAATGCATCACTAATTTATCTTGATTTAAAGATACTCAAGCAGCGACAGGTAGTTAAGACAAAGAAATATTGGGGCTAGTAGTTCAAGAGTCTAACTGATGAGACGCCTTTATGAGTTAAGGCCACATGAGACGCCTAGTCGCCAATGGTTGGGCTTGGGCCGTTATATTTTTCCCAAATAACAAGAGAAATTTAAACATAGCCAGATTTACAGTTGATCATTTAAAAATAGCAGTTTTAAAAATAATTAAAATTCAGCTAAGATAAATTTGAGTGAAAATACTGTTACAAATTCGGAAAATATGCTCGTGTATTATACGGGAGTTCAAGCATAAGTATGCGTGAACACCCGCATAATATACTGGAGTTCATGCAAGTATAAATGTCTAGTATAATATACTGGAGTTTTGAGCACCAGTGCTCTAGTCTCCCGTATATTATACAGAACTCGGTAAAGTATATTGATCCAACATAATGTGCTGGAGTTAGTATACAAATGCACCGAACTCCCGTATATTATACGGGACCGGTTTCTATTGCAGCAAAATAGTAACTATTTTTCATTGACTTGGTAAATGCTAGCTATTTTTAATTGACCAGTGCGAAAACTGACTATACCGCACAATTGGGCTCCAAATAACGTGATATAGAAGCAATGAATGTATCTCCATGATCACCTTTGTTAAACCATGACATAAGAACCATTTCAAACCCATTACGTAGAGTAAGCTACAACAAATATATTGGGGTTCAAAATCCCAAATATTTTGCACCTGCATTGACTAATCTCCATATGAGTACCTTACCACAAAAGCTACTATACTCAATCCCAGATTTCCTTTTGAAGTTCCATTCTTTAGTTCAACACACTTGTGGACTTTATAGGTAATACTAATATGTAGTTTTCCAAAATTAATTTCACCAATTTGTCCAAGATAACATAACATTGATCAGCTTATATGCATTGTTTTAGAATATAGTAAATGCACTTGCTTACATGCCACTGCTCAGTAATTAGCAATTTAATTACAAACGGATTGTCCAATATATATATATATATATATATATATATATATATATATATATATATATATATATATATATATATATATATATATTGTAATGACTCAATCTTTGGGTTTAGACAGCACTATTTAATGATATTCCCTCCAGGCTCTTAACTATTTAATAATTAGGCCCATATATTATACTATGGTCCGCCCCTAGGTGAAGCTGATTTTTCACTTACCATAATTACTGTCAATAACCAGTAGCAAAGCTAGAAATTTTACTAACGGAATTCGAAATAAAAAGAAGTAAACGCAAGAAGGAAATTCAATATTTATTATATATAAATAAAAGATAATTAACCTTTTATATACCGTATATTGATCAATTGATACTTGCTGCACTGATTAGCCCTTGAAGGTGACACCGTAATGGTGGGATTGGTTTCCCTAAAATTGGTTCACTTTTTATTTTGAAAAAAACCAAATTTAAGTGTATTGATAACAGGGAAGTCAATTTTTTTGTCTATCACCAAGGTCAAATGGTCCTTTTCGAATTTAAACAAGGGCCCATATTCTTTGATTAGGATCCTTCTTTTTGATATAGTGCCAATTAAAAGCACAAAGAAAACCTTTTATAACAAGTAGTAACGAAAGTTTACATTTAATCTCTCCAAGGTATGTATAACATGTCTGGCGTTAAGAAGCAATCCATTTTTTTTTTCATTTTCTCTAGTCATTTTCTAGCCCCGACTCAGTAGGCTCAATATTAGAACAACAATAACAACGTATATAGATAATCTCACGAGTAAGATATAAAATTCTTTAGGATCGTCAAAATTAGCCCAAATTATTTAGTGTATCCAAAACGCCAAAGTTCGTGCCGGTTGGATGAGTAATGGTATAATTTAGGACGTACCATAGTGTGTCGAACGAAGTATACCTTGAAATTTTGGTTAAGAAAGTAATACAACGAATTGACAATTGATTTGAATTATACTGAATTCTTCAGTAATAAAGAAGGGGAAATAAATGGATGGACAAAAAGGTCTTTGACCCTATTAGTTGTGCAGTGGTTTTTACTCGGAAGAGTTAGATCATGACTCATTATTTAACGATGCATTTGCGTAAATACTAGTCTTTTTCAGATCATTATTTAAATTCTATCCCAGTTAGTAAAATGGACCAAAATTTCTCTGCAAAAAGAAAAATCAGCTAACTACTTTTAAAGGTGAAACTTAGTTAACTAGTTTAATGGGGACAAAATTTAAAGAGTGACCTAAAAAAGAGCATACGATGCAAACAATCATGTTAAACACTTACTTTGATCAAAACATAGTCTCATTAGATAACACTTAACTTGGATGAATTTAAAAAAGAAAGAAAAACTTTCAAAACTTATGATCCAAAATAAGACAGAGATATTGTGGTTACTATAAATCATCTCAATTAAGAGTAAAATAAATATTTTAAAGTTAAATTATTATTAAATATAAAACTATGTCTTTTTTTTTGACCGACTAAAATGAACAAAAGTTCCAAAGTGGACGGAGGGTGTAGTTTTTATCAACTATTTACCTTATATCAATCCGGTGGAAGGACAATACCTACCTAAGATACTTGCCCCTAAACTAAAGAAAAGTATTCCCTAAATTAAAGCATGAATGGCATATTTCGGACCAAATACTGATTACTTCATAGTTCAAAATTTTGTTAACATCAAACAGAAATTCTAAAACATTAACAGTGAAGTGCACTCTAGTTAAAAAAGCATATAAAAAGTTGAAAGTAGTCAAGAGTTGAGTGATAAAAACTAGTTCAAAATAATTGTTTTGCACATTCGAGTTTAAGCTTGGCCTTTTGAGTGCGATATTTTAATTTTTTCTTTCAGTGAAAATGACACTGAATTAAAAACATAATTTAACGTATCAATTTTCAATCAAACAAATTGACTAACAGCTAATGTACAAGTCATTATCAGTTCAAAACGTGGCTCATTCTTACTTGAGATTTCAGAGATAATTTGTTTAATACAGGCACCGTCCATTTGACCCTTCCAATACATAACAATGGTTTGGTAGCAAACCATTACCAGGCATCTGGATTATCAATGGAGCTTTTCTTTTTATTAAGGAAGTAACCTAAATATCCGCCCAACCAATCACTTTAACGAAAAATAGCCAGATAATTGATGTATAATATATGTACACCGATTAAAAAAATAAACAATGAATACAATCGGTTATATGTATAAAAATTCCTTCTTTATTTCATCTTATGCATAAAACATCAGGTCCTTTGAATTTGATACCAATTCATTGGTGCATACTTGAATTATTTTTTATCCTTGTTTGATCCAAAAGATTTTGGAACCATTTTGAATAAATCAATTAAAGAAAATAAAGAGGTAAATCTCAGCTAAGTATAATAAACTCTAGAATAAAAGATATAAGAGATGAACACGATGGATAGTATTTCTTGATCTCATGAAACTGAGTGATTGAGCGTTAAAAATGCCAACCTTGAATGCAGAAAGATATTACAACCAATGTTCTTAGCCTAACCACCCCCCCTCCGGCCCACCCTACCAGGTTTTTCCTCCCAGTATACAAGGGACAACCCCTCTTCTGAACCCTAAAAGACATATCATAGAAAATATTCGAAAGTATATTCCTAATGCTCCCTGTTAGGCCTACACTGCTGCAAATGTCATACGCCCTTTGTCTGCTATCGGTCCTTGTCATTCTCCACAAGACGTCATGTTGTGGAGATCACATCTTTTGTCATATTAGTCAATAGTCGTGGTCATCCAAATTTGGACTCATACAGTTAGTCTCTCCGCTTGTCGAGGTCGCGACTTGGTGCGTCCTTGATAAGCGAACACTGTCCACTCCTATGGAGAAGTTTGGTTTCACGAAGCATAATGGCTTGGCCAACAATGGAAGGTTAGGGTGCTCAACAATACCCTAGGTGGTGTGTCTTATCAGGAAATGATGTCACTTCCACGTGCGTCATCATTATACGTGTTTTTGAAATGGGAGTTGACGGCTTGTCGCTTAGATTTCAGTGCCATTTTGCAGCCTTCTGCTTCGATTCTGGCGCACCCAATTCTATAAATTGGTGGAGGGTTTGTTTTTTTAAATACTCTTGGCCATTTTGTCTCTGGTTATTCTTTCTCAACCCTCCGTGTTTGCTCCAACGATATCTCTACTTCCTCTTCTTCCATTCTTCCTTCTTAACTTTTTATATTATTTAGCACATTTTTCGCCGTAGAGATGCCTAGAACACATCAATCTTGTGAGGTGATTTCTGACGCCACCCCGTTGTCCATGTCACTCCCCTCTAGCGGTGAGGACGATGGTGGAGGAGGGGGAAAACTTTCCCACCATGGAGGAGTTACTGCCGAGACACCCTATGTCTCAAAGCAACTTTCTTAAGGATCCTCCTCCTACTCCAGCCCCCATATTCTCTGAAACTAAGCAAGTCAATATCGACCTACTCATACATCAAGTAATCGGAGACTCAGACCTACTCATACATCATGTCCGAGAAGAATGGGAAACCAAGAATTCCAAGATACTCCCCTATCTACATCATGTATAGGATTTGAGGAAGAGATTCAGAAAGACCGAATTCCAGCACGTTCCCAGAATAAAAAATGAGTTCGCCGATGCCTTAGCCACTTTATCGTCCATGATCCAGTATCCAGATACAAAATTTATTGATCCCATCTAGGTCAAGATTCATGACCAACCAGCTTATTTGCTCATGTCGAGGAAGAAGCCGACGGAAAACCTTGGTTCCATGATATTAGAGAATACTTAACAATAGGAGAATGCCCAGAACTTGTCAATGCTACCTAGAAACCCACACTCTTGAGGTTATCCAACAACTTCTTTCACAGCGGAGGAATCCTGTATAGGAGAACTCCCGATCTGGGATTATTAAGATGTGTCGAGGTAAGAGAAGCAACCAAACTATCTGAGGAAGTGCACGCAGGGACCTGTGGACCGCACATGAGTGGTTTGGTTTTGGCAAAAAAGATACTTCGAGCAGGGTATTTTCGGATGACTATGCAAACAGAATGCATCTAGTATGACTGGAGATGCCACTGTTGTCAGATACATGCAGATATGATAAAACTACCTCCAAACGAGCTTACTGCAACAAGCTCACCATGGTCGTTCGCCGCTTGGGGAATGGATGTTATTGGACCAATCGAACCAGCCACGTCAAATGGGCACAGGTTCATCCTAGTGCCAGTTGATTATTTACCAAATGGGTTGAGACAGCATCATACAAAGTAGTTACCTAGAAAGTAGTAACAGATTTCGTCCGTGATCGTATAGTTTGTCTGTTCAAGATTCCAGAATCAATCATCACCTACAATGGTTCTAATCTCAATAGTGACCCGATGAAGTCAATGTGTGAAACATTCAAGATTACACGCAAGAACTCGACGTCTTAGAGACCTTAGATGAACGGAGCTGTAGAAGCAGCCTATAAGAACATCAAGAAGATACTAAGGAAGATGATCGAAAGACACAAGCAATGGCATAAGAAGTTGTCGTTCGTCTTATTAGGATATAGTACCACGGCCTGCATATCAACTGGGGCTACTCCCTACATGCTGGTCTATGGTACAGAGGCAGTCATCCCCGCCGAGTAGAAATTCCCTCCCTGAGGATCATATAAGAAGCAGAGTTAGATGATGCAGAATGGGTCAAAGTCGCTAGGAGCAATTAGTCCTCATAGACGGAAAGAGAATGAATGAAGTTTGTCATAGTCAATTATATCATAACAGAATGTCCAGAGCCTTCAACAAGAGAGTTAAGCCAAGGAAATTCACATAAGGACAACTAGTATTGATGAAAATATTTCCGCATCAAGATGAAGCCAAAGGAAAATTCTCTCCCAATTGGAAGGGTTCGTACATGGTTCATCGGGTTCTAACTGGAGGAGCACTTATTCTCGTAAAAATGGACGGAGAAGTGTGGCCGAAGCCAATCAACTCAGATGTAGTAAAACGATTCTACATTTGATCATATGCTTTTCTTTCATGATGTAATTTGAACTACGCCTGACCTGATTCTCGTTTAAGAATGGATACGTAGGCAGCCCTATGAGTTCGGTCAAATTTTAATGAAAATTCCATTTTCCCCCGCAATTGGAACTGGGGCAGAATTTTGAGGAGGACCCTCAAAATTTTGAAGTCAGCTTGTCAATATCTTCATCAGCCCCGGCCCAGTAAACTTGGTCAGAATGGAATCGATCCGCGTTTGGTTACTCAGCACTGCTATCAGCAGCACCAGCCTAGTAAACTGGGGCAGAATTTTGGGGAGGACCCTCAAAATTCCGGAGCAAGCGAGGTCGCTGTGTCTTGAACCACGTTGCAGTTGTTGGTTCATCCAAAATAAAATCATTATATATATATATATATACCTGCATTATATTTATTATGTCATGCATAAATATCATTTGCATCACCATCGTTTAGCAATGCAACCCCGTGATACACGATTCCAAGAGCTAGAGGATACGAACTAACCTCTCCTCTATAGAACTCACAATTATTCTTTGGATGCAGGAATTCAGGCCACAGATCAAAGTAAATTTGCTCTTCAGAATTGAAACCCCCAAAGGGTCACTATCCACTCCCAACATTCCCCGGCAGTCTTAATATCGCAATCATTTATCAGCTAAGAAAACTTACTACTATTCGTACTTTTACATTCCTGCATTGCATATGGCTACTCTCTGCCTTCCGAGGTTAAGCTCTACCTCCATCCTGCATATGGCTACCTATATGCCTTTCGAGACTAAGCTGTGTCTCCATCTGTATTTTTGCATAAGGCTACTTTCTTCCTTCCAAGGTTAAAGCTCTACCTCCATATTGCATAAGGCTACTCATCTGCCTTTCGAAACTAATCTCTATCCCCATCTGCATTTTTTGCATAAAGGCTACTCTTTGCCTTTCGAGGTTAAGAACTACCTCCATATTGCATAAGGCTACTTATCTGCCTCTCGAGACTAAGCTTTGTCTCCACCTGCATTTTTGCATAAGGCTACTTATCTGCCTTCCGAGGTTAATCACTACCTCCATCCTGGTCATAATTCAGAAACCAGAGCATGCTCAGAAACCAGAGCACGATCATAATTCCTTTACAGTCGCCATTTTCGGTAAAAATTGGTCATCTTATCTTTACCCGACAACTCTTTCATCCTGCTCGGGTAAAGAGGGGCAGCTGTTGATACCCAATTTTTCCCCATATTTTTGTATATATCAAAATACTTCCAAAATAGCGTATATGCGCATATATGAGCACACCCATGAGTTTTGGAATTTTAATGATTTTTTAAACCAACTTATCGCCTATTTTTATATCACAAAAATTATCAAATTTATACCCAAAAATTATTTTTGGTGAATAACTTATTTTATCCTCATATTTACATTAAAATCTATTTAATCCGATTTTTCCACATTTTTTATGAATTTATTTGGCATTTCTAAAGCTAAAGTGTATATAATTGCAATTGTAGCCCATTATAATTAAATGTATTTTGGGATTGTAAAATTATTTCTAATATTTTTAGATTATTATTTATATATTATTAACTAGCTCAGCATTTTTTAATTTGCTTTTAAATTATTTTCACTATTTTTAATTAATTAAAAAGTGAAAGTAACTATTTAAGAACTAGCCTATTTTTTGTTTTAATTAGCCTCAATCCACCCCCAATTCTAAACACAATTCAAATGAACCCATATTCTATTTGGACTGACCCATTAACCTAACCCAACATTGGTTCAATCTGAACGGTTGATCAAATGAGATCAACGGTCCAGATCCAATTACCTAAAATAAATCCTAAGTCTCCCCCCTGACCCCTCATTTCATCAGAGACTGATCTCTATCTCACTCTCTCTCTAACGATTGCTCTCCCTTCTCTCTAGAACCTTCTGGTTCCCTCCTTCTTCTCCGACGAGTTTCATCGCCTCTCCGGCCATGTTCCGTCCTCACTTCTCCCGACCTCTAGCAAACATGGGATCCTGTATCATTACTTCTCTCCGAGGTTTGAATCCCTGGAAGCTTCCACCATGAAGATGGTCACTGAATCCTCGCCAAGTGTCCGTTTTCGGCCTTTCTCCGATGGATTTTGGTCCGATGATACTGAAAACTCCATTACCCTTGAGATTCACATCCAGGTTTCTCTTACCTCTCTCACTGGATTCTTATGAAACCCTTATCTTAACCCAAACCTCTCAAATCTCTAATTTTAACGATTTTAACTCGTACCTTTATGTTTTGCACTATTTTTTACTCGATCTTTACGATTACTCCAACTTTAAACGATTTTGTCCCCTTTTGAAACTAGGGTTTCTGACCCCTTTTTGAAATTACTTTATTTTTTGATTTTGAGTACTAATTCATGATTCTGAGTACTATTTTTCTAATATTTTGCTTAAGTCTGATGAAACCCTAACTTTGTATGTTTGTGTTTGCATTATTTGCTTGTTTTGTGTGCTTCTGGGTTCTTCTCCGAGTTCTATGCTTTTGCTCTAATTTTGTCGTATGTATTTCATTCCCCTACCATTCTGTGTTCTTCACTTAAAGTTTCTCTTATTGCATACGTGGTGATTTATACTGATTCTTCAAGCCCTCTTGAGAACGTGATACTTGCTTTAAAATTGTGATTCTGTGTATTTTCCCTATAGTTTGAATTTCTTCCTTAATTTGTGGGATACTTTCCTCGGTGAATACTGATTTTCTAGGTTTTCAATCTCGGTCATTATTTTGAAAGACTAATTTTTTAGAATTACGGTGGTATTTTGCCCTATATATGTACACAAATTTGTTGATTGATTTGCCTGAACTATTTCCCTAATTGGATGGTCATGTATCTAGTCTTTATTGCATTCTTTGTGCCACTCTGTTTCCTTGTGTGATTATACCTTACTTTATGATTTCTTTCCTTTTAAAATGACTGATTAAGGATCCCTTAATCAAAGGGAAGTCCATATACTGATTGGATTGTGATTGATGTCAGTCCCTTAATTAAACTGATACCTTGTTTGTTAACTCGTATTCAGTACAATAAGTACCCTACCCATTCTTTTTGCAATACATCAACACATTGCATATCACTTAACACCCACAGACACGAATACACTCAGTGTTGTGAACTCTCTCTTTCACACAAACATCTTTTTGCTCTTTGTTTCCACACAATTTCCTGTCACTTTTCCTGTTGAATGCTAATCACTCAATTGTCTGCAAGCCAAAATTGAGTAATCTTGGTCACTTTCACTCTGTTGGCCTTAACTGTGTTGTTTTCTTCGGGTCTGCTTGCTGCTCACTTCTTGCATACTGCTGCTCACTTCACGCATAGTGCTGCTCTGCTCTGTGCTTCTCTATGCACACTACCGCTCACTTCTTTGCTCACTATGCTCTGTGTTTACATTATTTTTCAACTAGTATGTATCTTGTTTAAATTATAGCCTAAAAGCAACATGCTTCTATTGTTGCTGCACTTTCTTTTGTTCCTTTTGTGCTTCTACTTGTGGTTCTGCTGCTCCTATTGCAACAAGCATGCATCTCTGTTAACTGGTATGCCTAATTAGTAAGCTAAGCATGTTCATTACCCCCTTGCCTATCCCAATGCATGGTTCCCCTTTGCTTATGTATACTATTAGCATCCTCTTGGCTACTCCGTAGACCAAAACTTTTTTCGAGGATGATTTGGTGTCTGGTACTGTAAGAACTAGACTCCTATTTAAAACATGAATCCGCTTTAATGTGTGTGTCTGATTGTTTTGTTCGTGAGCTATTTGTTCCCTTTACCTTTACCTCTATCTGTGTTGCTTTCAAAACTAACCCAAAGTAACTGTTTTCAAACTCAATTAAGTTTTTTCAATCTTCTACTACTTTTCTCAAAATGTCCTTCGTGTAAAACCTTTTCAACTCAACTCCTTCACAATCACACTACTCTTAGAATTAGGTCCTACCCCCTTGTTAAGCATTGCTTTGGGTACCTTGAGTACCCACTGAACTTTGATGCACAAGGTTGGAAATTCCACACTTGCACTTATCAATGGTGATTTGTTTTGGGTGCCTGGTATTGGCTGGGGTCTCAAGAGACCCCTAGGGAACTTTGCCGAACCCAAACTCTTGGTGAAAGCTCTGAAGCTCGAAAGAAGCGAGGCTGGAGGTTCGGGCCTGGCTGAAGGCTGTCAATAGAATAGATTCTTGTTTTATTTTTCATTACTGTAATTGAATTGCTTAATTTATAATAACTTGTAAAGAACTTTGGGGTTTATAGTAAAATTGGGGAGGGTATACATGATTACTAAGGGTATGGTAGAGAACATGCCTATAGGATTTCGTTTATATATTCATACAACAGAAATCATGTATAATACATGCATTCTGCATATAGAAATCCAGCTCCTAGGATCTTTGCTTTCAATCTGATATTTTCCCATAACCATAACCAGTTAATAATTTAAATTCTACCATCCATTTAGAAATCCTGATTCTAGGACCATCATGTGCATTTAGATATCCCGTTTTTAGGGCCATCACGTGCATTAGATATCATGCGATTAGGAACACACTTGAAATGTCTTGACCATCCTATTAATTATTCAACCTCATAAATTGGTTTTCTAAAATTAAGAAAACAATCTGCATGTCTATGATAACCCCTAGGCAAGACTTAGGCCGGTTAAAAAAATGACTAATCATATTAGGACATTCGACCTCTTTAAGTTACCCAAACTAATCTGCCTCTCTGAAGTTTGTTTGGTTTTACTACTAAATTCTTGTCTTATTCTTTCACCTATATCAAACAAGTCGCTCTTTTCCAGTCCAACGCTGGAATACTGTTTTTCTAAAATTTATAATGAACTCTGTAATTTTTAAGGGACTTACTCTCTTTGTTTTTCTGTAATTCTAAAAATAATTTTTACATCTCCTCTATACGATATTTCCAGTCCAGCACTAAACTACTATTCTAATAGCAGGATATTGTATATGTGTATGTTATTCCAGACCCCACTTTGTGGGACTATACTGGGTAGTTTTGTATATGTGTATGTTTTTAATTGTGTTTGAAGGAACAAATATTTTCTTTACTCCTAAACGATACGTACTTTACTAATTTGCCTTCAGTTTTTTTGTCCAAGCTATCCTGCCTAATTCTGCCCAAACTTTTGCATTCTGATCTGTTAAAATCTCTCTCTCTTAGACTTTAAATATGATCGAGGCGTGCTAATTGTATGTATATTCATGGAGGGGTACTTGAGCCATTTAAATGCTTTGTTACG
Organism: Nicotiana benthamiana; assembly: GCA_034376525.1. Taxonomy (NCBI): domain Eukaryota; kingdom Viridiplantae; phylum Streptophyta; class Magnoliopsida; order Solanales; family Solanaceae; genus Nicotiana; species Nicotiana benthamiana. The sequence continues at coordinate 39,668,319 of CM067339.1, read as the reverse complement.
TGATCTCTTATGTGAATTCCTACTTGCTTTTTGTATGTTGCTTAGTAATTTGCCTTTAAACTTAAGGGTTCAACCTAGACCTCACCTTATAGGAATAGTGGTCCTAAACTCCCTCTAGGACCTATAGGATGGGACGGGTAATAGCATGCACTAAGAACTCGAGACCAATACACATGCTTAAAATAACCTCTATGGGGTGGGGAAGGGTAGAATATGGGGATGATAACAAGTGCGCTAATATCTCGTGTGAGAATGATTGCTGGGTATTACACCGTAGTGATCCATAATATGTTTAACCCTAGGACCCTTTGTCTCTTTTATTGATATTTTCTTAAATTAACGTTTTCCTCCACCAAGCTTTTATCTTCTTCTTTTTTCAAAATCACTTATCTCTTCTTACAAAATTCTCAACTTGTTTATGCTTTCTATGTGCAAATTTATTTGTTTATTTTTTTTTTATCTCTTTTAAAGTCACAACTAAGCATAGCCAGGAACCATATTAGTAGATCTTGATGGGTTCCTAACACCTTCCCCTCGAGATAATTTCAAGCCCTTACCCGAACATTGGTTGCCTTTCAAAAGAATCCTTTTTTCCTTTCTTTAAGTGTCCTAAGGCACTATAATCATTAGGCGGCGGCTCTTCGAACTCTTCAAAACGATTCCTCAAAAGGGAAAAGAGTTATTTTGTCCATAATATCGTAAACCTGATATCCCCGCTCTTTGAATCTGGTAAAAAAGGGGGCGTCGACAGTGCGCCGCTGAGGGTAGCGCATCGTCTAGTGTTGGAGAGGGCCTACGCATCAAGGGTGAAGGCTTGGGCTCGAACGTTGACTCGGGGGAGTTTCACACTCACGTAAAGGTCAGCGTGGAGGGTTCTGATTGACACATAGTTTTCCCTAGGGATTACAACTTGTTGTTGCACTATGATCGGGTGGCGCCTACTTTAGCTCCTTTATGTGCTTCCCCTGAGAAATTGGTGAGCGATTAGCAATATGGAGTTGTCTCGGAGCGTCTTTGGCATGGCCTTGCAGGTAGATATCTTTCTTTTCATTTCGTCTTTGGGTTCCTGTTATTCTTTTTTGCTTGTCCTTTTGTTTTAACTTTACTTTTTGTGCCATACCTTTATCATGGAGATTGAGTGTGAGCACTGGGGAAGGAAGAGGACGGCCTTTTATGAAAATATTTCTTCTAAATATCAAGAATATCGCACCAAGCATTATGGGGTGACTGACATCTACAATCAGGATCCTCACTTCCAACTATTCCTCGAAGGGCTCAAGTAGAGGGAGGATCAATTAGCACGTAAGCTTGAGGAGTTGGGGAACGAGACAAGAACTGTATGAAGGCCATCGCCCATAACAGTGAGCTCGAGGCATCACTTAAAGTGAAGGAAGATGAGCTTGAGTTAAGTAGGGGTAATGGTCGAGAATGCCGATCTCCAAGAAAAGGTGGCCAATATAACTAGCAAACTGGATATGAAGACGGTGGAAATAAATGAGCTTAAAGGTTGTTAGAATATACGCTTAACGCTACAGGGGGGGGTGAATAGCGTTATAATAAAAAACAGCGTAAACTTGCGGAATTTAAAAATTGCAGGAATGAAATAAGTGCGATAAGTAAATAATAAGGAACGAACGCACCGATGTATCCTGGTTCACCACAACCCGTGGCTAGTCCAGTCTCCGAGAGAATCTCTCGAGATTTTCACTAACTTCGTCAAGCTTACGGGTGCTTAACAAACCGTTACAGTTGCTCAAGGATACCACACCTTAAGACTTCACTTGCTTGAGGATACCTCACCCCAAGACTTCAACCACTAAGACTTTGGGTACTTAGCAAACCCGACAAATGAGAAGATATGTTCTTCTCAAACAACTCTCTTTTACAACAAATACTCTCTCAATAGAGTGGATAAAGAGATACACAATAAGCTCTATGAACAACACAAAGTTGTCCATCAAATGGCTCAACAAAAGCTCTAAAATGATGCTTGAAAATGATCAATATGTATAACAATGTATGGAGGAGTTGTGTGTTTTAAAATCAGCTCAAAAAGACCTTTTTTTATAGGTGAAAAAGTGGTGCTGACCGTTGCTTAATTGACAAATAAAATCCCTGATTCTGTGCTCAAACAATCGATTGTTTGGAGTAGATAATCGATTGTTTTGACCAACATTCAAAAGACAGATTCCTGGTTTTAGGCTAAACAGTCGATTGTATGGACTAAATAATCGATTGTTATTCAACGTTCAAAAATCAATTTAGGATTCTGTGGGAACGGTCAAAATATAATTGATTCTATGGGAACGGTCAAAATATAATCGATTGTATGAAAATGACAATCGATTGTTTATGAATATAATCGATTGTATGACAAAAACAATCGATTGTTTAGATGTTTAAAAACTTCGGTTGCACACTGTCTCAAAATAATCAATTGTTAAAAGTAGACAATCGATTGTTTGCTATTTTGAAAAACTTCAGATCACACTGTCTTAATACAATCGATTGTAGGATTCAAATAATCGATTGTTGAGGCCCAGATTTAAAAGACATGTTTAAACCTTTAACATCATTTTGTTTTAACACAAAGATGCATGTGTATGATAAATATGATTTAATAAAATATTTTATGCATGTTTATGATGACCTAATGTTGAGCCAAAGGATAAGATAACTTAAACGTTGTCCTTACATTGGTTCTACCAAACGACCTACGTCTTGGGTCTTCGGTCTTGAACTCTTTGGCTCGTTCATCAGTATGCTTCTCGCCATTTGATTGATTGTCATATTATATCATTGTTTGACACTTGACTTCATTGTTTGTCATTCATCAAAACCTATACCTGAAAATCATGCTCATACAACCAAAGCGCACATATCATAGATATACATGATTTCCAAAAATTTCCCCCTTTTTGATAATGACAAACAACGGAAAATATGCATATTGAATTCCCCCTAAATGGATGCTATATCTCAACATACAATTTATTCAACCAATTCAATATAATTCCCCCTTAATTGAATATTCCCCCTCAATTAAAACATGCATATCGCCCATATTCTTCCCCCTTTTGGCATTAGCAAAAAGAGTATACCAAAAGTTATTTAAACCATTAACGATACTAATCGTTATAGACAAGATCATATAAAAAGTTAGTAAATGGCATACTAATAATAACGATCATTTTTCTCAACTATGCCAATTGTTAAACTAAAAATATTCATCAAAACATGAATCAATCAATTATTATAAAACCAATTGATACTAATTGTTATTCAAAAATAAAACTTGTTAAAGCATGTATCAACCAAAACTGATATAGATTATTTGCACATATCAACTCATTGCGTTTTTATTCAAAATACGATAACTAACCGACGTTCCCCCTTAATGCATTAAGGTTTCGTGCTTGGTGCATCCACTACAATATTGTAGTCTTCAAGCACACCTGCAAAAAGAACCTAAAAATAGGTTTTTGGTACCCAACTTCTTTTGGGTCCTTGGGGGTTAGGATAACAATAGTCATAATCGACACATAAATCTCTATGTTTAGCAAAACAAACGGGTGCAATGTGTCCTACCCGATTACAATAGTGACATATAACATTAGGATTGTGCATATGTCTAGGTTAAGCCAAATGCGTTCTAGGTGATCTAAAGTTGTTCCCCCTAGAAGCATTGAATTTCCTAGAGTCATGTCTAGGTGGTCTAAAATTATTCATTCTAGACTCATTAACAAAATTCCTAGAGTTGTTTCTATGTGGTCTAGAACAATTAATCTTAGACTCATTAGTGAGGTTCCTAGAATTCTTTCTAGATGGTCTGACCTTATTACTTTCATCCTTTTTAATATCTTCAATTTTAGGACTATCAACACTACGTGTTTCTAGTGCTTTCCTAAGTTCTGTGTTCTCTAGTTTTAAAAAACTACAAGAAGAACAATTGGAACATTTATCAATAGAAGAGGCTTCATTCAATTCCTTGATTTTATTTTTAAAATCAACAATGTCATTTTTCAAAAATTTATTTTCTTTTTCTAAAACTTCAATTTTATTTTTAAGAACATCATTTTCATTAGTCAATTTTTCAAAATCTATTTCTTTCAAAGAAGAGGATTTTCATACTCTTTTTCTTGTAAAGAAAGTGTTTTCTGAAAATCTGTTTCTTGCAAAGAAAGTGTTTTCTGCAAAGAAAGTGTTTTCTTCAATTCTATGATAGTTTTGGAAGCATTAACAAATTCACCATACAATTCATCATAGGCATTTTGTAATTCTTCAAACGAGTGAGAGTTAGATGTACTTACCTCTTCTCCTTCGTTAGCCATGAGACACAATGCGGCGGTTTCATCGCTTGAGCTGTCCGAATCCCGTGATAAGCGCCTATGGTGTTTCTTCTTTTTCTTGTCTTTTTTCATAGACTTACAAAACTTTTTAATTTTATCATTGGAAATATTATCATCATCCCTTTCCGAATCACTTACCTCTTCTCTTTTAGAGGATGAGGCTTTGAAGGCGAAATTCGAATTGCTTCTAAGATAAGGATTAAGAATTGTGCTATCATAAGTTTCGAGGTTACCTCTTAGTCCATCAATTGTGATATCCGTGAATTCCATCGACTCTTGGATGGCATTGGCTTTGGAGCGCCATTCGGGAGTGAGACTCCGTAGGACTTTTCGAACAAGATCTTTGTTTGTGTAAACTTTCCCGAGAGCATGGAGATCGTTGACGATTCTTAAAAATCGTTCAAACATAACACCAATGGGTTCCTTCTCCATTTTAAAGATTTCATATTTATGTGTTAAAAAATTAATTTTGGCTTCTCGGACTTGAGGCGTACCTTCATAAATGATCTCGAGCTTATCCCACATCTCCTTGGCGGTTGTGCAGCAAGAGATTTTTCGATAATCATCTGGATTCACCACACAATATAATATATGGATCGCCCTTGCATTATTTTCAACTTTCTTGATATCCTCGGCATCATATTCATCTTCCTTCTTTGGAACCGTGGTCTCTCCAACTTTCTTTGTTGGCATTGGTTCACCGTTTTTGATGATTTGCCACAAACGAAAACTGTTTGCTTTTAGGAAGATACTCATCCGCTCTTTCCAATATGTATAGTTTGTTCCGTCAAATAGTGGAGGGCAAGTGGTGGACTGTCCTTCATCCATTGTTCCTGCGTTCAATATTCTCAACAGAAAAATATATATTTCTCTCAACCGGTTAAGGCTTTCAGAGAGTTAGGCTCTGATACCAATTGTTAGAATATACGCTTAACGCTATAGGAGGGGTGAATAGCGTTATAATAAAAAACAGCGTAAACTTACGGAATTTAAAAATTGCAGGAATGAAATAAGTGCGATAAGTAAATAATAAGGAACAAACGCACCGATGTATCCTGGTTCACCACAACCCGTGGCTAGTCCAGTCCCCGAGAGACTCTCTCGAGATTTCCACTAACTTCGTCAAGCTTACGGGTGCTTAACAAACCGTTACAGTTGCTCAAGGATACCACACCTTAAGACTTCACTTGCTTGAGGATACCTCACCCCAAGACTTCAACCACTAAGACTTTGGGTACTTAGCAAACCCGACAAAATGAGAAGATATGTTCTTCTCAAACAACTCTCTTTTACAACAAATACTCTCTCAATAGAGTGGATAAAGAGATACACAATAAGCTCTATGAACAACACAAAGTTGTCTATCAAATGGCTCAACAAAAGCTCTAAAATGATACTTGAAAATGATCAATATGTATAACAATGTATGGAGGAGTTGTGTGTTTTAAAATCAGCTCAAAAAGACCTCTTTTTATAGGTGAAAAAGTGGTGCTGACCGTTGCTTAATTGACAAATAAAATCCCTGATTCTGTGCTCAAACAATCGATTGTTTGGAGTAGATAATCGATTGTTTTGACCAACGTTCAAAAGACAGATTCCTGATTTTAGGCTAAACAGTCGATTGTATGGACTAAATAATCGATTGTTATTCAACGTTCAAAAATCAATTTAGGATTATGTGGGAACGGTCAAAATATAATTGATTCTGTGGGAACGGTCAAAATATAATCGATTGTATGAAAATGACAATCGATTATTTATGAATATAATCGATTGTATGACAAAAACAATCGATTGTGTAGATGTTTAAAAACTTCGGTTGCACACTGTCTCAAAATAATCAATTGTTAAAAGTAGACAATCGATTGTTTGCTATTTTGAAAAACTTCAGATCACACTGTCTTAATACAATCGATTGTAGGATTCAAATAATCGATTGTTGAGGCCCAGATTTAAAAGACATGTTTAAAACCTTTATTTTGTTTTAACACAAAGATGCATGTTTATGATAAATATGATTTAATAAAATATTTTATGCATGTTTATGATGACCTAATGTTGAGCCAAAGGATAAGATAACTTAAACGTTGTCCTTACATTGGTTCTACCAAACGACCTACGTCTTGGGTCTTCGGTTTTGAACTCTTTGGCTCGTTCATCAGTATGCTTCTCGCCATTTGATTGATTGTCATATTATATCATTGTTTGACACTTGACTTCATTTTTTGTCATTCATCAAAACCTATACCTGAAAATCTTGCTCATACAACCAAAGCGCACATATCATAGATATACATGATTTCCAACAAAGGTGAGTTGGGCATAAGTGCCAATAGATTGGCGAATCTTGTCTCCAAGGCAGCTGTTTTGGAAGATACCCTCTGTGTTTGTCGGTCCAAGCGGACCAAGGAGAAGGAGGCATCCGCAGTGGGGCTTGAAGGGCGTGTTCAAGGGTTGGAGGCAGAACTGTCCGCATTGAATAAGCAAATGGATTCTTTGAAAGCGGAGGACGTACGACGACATTTGCACCCTTCTACATCTTACGCTCTAGCTGATCCATTGCGCCTCGACATTTTCCATAAAGTGCGACCCAAGATCCATGATACAAAAACCAAAAGCAAGATAAGTAAGCACACGAAATCTTGATGTACTTCTAATATGAGTAGTAGGTTCATGCCGAGGCTTGGATCGATATGTACAAGGCTCTTCATATTATTGGCTGGGTATCTGAAGTGGATCTTCGGGTTGTACATATCAAGTTTCATGCAGCTCGTGAGGCATGCGGATATGATCTTCTTATGTCTGACGGAGAAGATATCTATTCTGATGATGCAAATAGACTCGCCTCCGACTCTTGGTATAAAGATATGTATGCCACCGGGAATCACGTGTAATATTTGATTTGTATTTACTTTTTCTTTGTGCTTTTTGTAAGGCGTCTATAAGCCCTTTGTAAAGACAAATATTTGTAACATAGTTGTTGTGGATGGAGGTCATTTTGGTCGTGCATCTCTTAATCATTTTCTTTCTTTGATTTATTTTTTTTTGACGACTTCTGTTGTAGTTACGTTGCTTTGATGCTTTGTTGAAATGCTAAACTTATTGTATTGAGTTCAGTTGAACGTTTTTCATTTGCAACGCCTTAGCCTTAGGGATGTTTCTTTCGAATTGGCACCAAAGTAGTATTCCGTCGTAGTTCGAGTGATGTCAAACTCATTTTTTATCGATGGACTTAGCCATATGGATGTTACTTTTGAGCTGGCGTTGAAGTAAGATCCCATCACAGTTCAAATGATGTCAAACTCACTTTAGAATGATGGCCTTAGCCATTGGGATGTTACTTTTGAGCTGGCACCAAAATAATATCCTGTCGTGGTTTGAATAGTATAAAACTCGCTTTTCGTCGATGGACTTAGGCATTGGGATGTTACTTTCAAGCCGGCGTTCGTTTGTTATCGATTTCCTTAGCCATTGGGATGTTACTTTCGAGCTGGTGCCAAAGTAAGATCCCATTGCAGTTTGAATGATGTTGAACTCGCTTTTCGTCGGTGGCTAAAGCCATTGGGATGTTATTTTTGAGCTGGCACCAAAATAATATCCCGTCGTGGTTTGAATGGTGTCAAACTCTCCTTTCGTCGATGGCCTTAGGCATTGGGAAGTTACTTTCGAGATGGCACCGAAGTAATATCACGTCATGGTTTGAAAGGTGTAGAACCTCTTTTCGTTGGCAACAGCCTCAGCCGTAGGGATATTGCTTTCGAGTTGGCTCCGAAGTAGTATCCCATCATAGTTCGAGTGATGTCAAGCTCATTTTTTATCGTTGTCCCTAGCCATTGGGATGTTACTTTTGAGGTAGCGCCCGAAGTAAGATCTCGTCGCAATTCAAATTATGTCGAATTCACTTTTAATTGATGGCCTTAGCCATTGGGATGTTATTTTCGAGCTGGCGCCGAAGTAGTATCCCATCGTAGTTCGAATGATGTCGAACTCACTTTTCATCAATGGCCTTAGCTATTGGGATGTTATTTTGAAGCGGCGCCAAAGTAATATCCCGTCGTAGTTCGAATGATGTCGAACATGCTTTTCATCAATGGCCTTAGACATTAGGATGTTACTATCGAGTTGGGGCCGAAGTGAGATCCCGACATGGTTTGAATGATGTCAAACTCAATTTTTATCGATAGCATTAGCCATTGAATGTTACTTTCGAGCTGGCACCAAAGTAGTATCATTTCGTGAGGTTGTCATTCCATTTTATTTGTTGGAGTGTCGTGGATGCTAGTTTCATTCATACATTGGAGATGCACGTTTCCTTCGTATATATAATGGAGTGGTTTTAAGCATATATCGGATATACATGTCGAGTTTTTAAATATAAATAGAGATTATACCTAGTCCCTTTATTGCTCGGCCTAGAGATGTAATCGGTAGGCGGAGCAATGAACAATACTTCGAACCTCGAGACGTCCCCTTTGTCGCCTCATTAAACACCATCCCTGAGAACACCAAATTGGGACAAAACTCGAGCAAGGGAAAAAGAGTACAACTCGAGCGGTGTCTTTTCAGAAGTGGAAGTATTTAAGGTAGGCGACATTCCAGTTATTTTGCAATAGCCTTCCTTCCATTGTTTCTAGATGGAATGCTCCTTTACACTTTGTTGCTATGATTTTGTACGGTTCGTCCCAATTTATTCCCGGTTTCCCTTTATTCAGGTCCTTTGTTGCTGCTTGTGTTTGGCCTTTAGTATGTAGTCCTTGACTCCGAGTGGTCGTACTTTGGCCTTCTTGTTATAATAACTTTCTACTTATTGTTTTTGGGCCACCATTCTTAATTATTCCATATCCATTCACTCTTCGACCTCATCCAAGTATTGTAACCTGCATTCGTCGTTGTTTGATCCACTCTCAATGGAGTACCTCGGGATAGGTTCCCCGACCTCAATGGGCATGACTGCATCGGTGCCTTAGACCAGTGAATATACCCCCCGTATTCTCTATAACCCTAGTCAGCCCTTTCCACCATTTTTTAGGCCAATAAAGCTCGGTCATGCGCCAAAATTCGACCATGCAACTATCACCCCTCTCTACATCTTAACCTGTCACCATTTTCCCCAAGATCTTCGCCAATTGGGCTTGTTCGAAATCGAAGTCAAGGAATTTCTCAAAATTGGCATACGACTTGCCCTAAAACGTGCTTGTTTGTTCTCAAAGAGAACATACAATTAATATCAGTTTCAAGTCTGGTCAAGTGCCGTTTAAAAATTTCTTAAAGTTTGCTCGTATGGTTTTGAGGTAATCTTTTCTCCTTTCTATGTGTTTTCTTGGTCCGTCCCCTTCCCTCCAGTTTTTATGACTTTGCGCACGGCCTGCTTTGTTTTTGCTTTTAGTCAAATAACGTGGACCTGGTTCATTCGAATGCACACTCTAATGGTAGCTTAGTAAACTTTCATTATTTTTCTTATTTGTTTTGGGTTACTAGTTATTGGTCTCAATCACATGGTTCATGTTTGTTCTCATCACTTGCTTTTGTTTATCTGATTTTCCTTATTTTACTTTATTTATCTTTCCATTCATTATGATAATCATTTGTCTCGAAATGTTTGTTTAATAGTTCATTAATGAAATTAGTTCTAGGTTCTTCCTGAATAAGCTTAGTTTAGTTTAGCTATTTTTCTTTAGTTTGATTCGAGTTCATCTGCCTATAGTTGAGAATTCAGATTAGTAAACAAGGATGTGGGTTCTGTTTTGAAAGCAGTAGGCCAACTTGAAATGGGTCATTTGGCCCAGACCATGATTTGAAAGACTAAGTGAATTGAGTGGTATTCTGAGGATTCAACATAGGGAATAAATTGTATTTTTAGAGGTAAGGTTGGCGGAGGTTACATGTGAGGAAGTGAAGAAGGATTTCAGGTTTTATCTAGGGGAGAATAGGAGGATAAAGGGGGGGGGGGGGGAATATATGAATAAGATCTAGAAGCTTCTCCTTTAAGTTTGCCTATAAAATGGGGCATCACCTTTACCTTCACACACAAGTTTCTGCCTATAAAATGGCATCACCTTTACCTTCACACACAAGTTTGTAGCCCAAAATTCCCTCCCCAAAAATCTCTTCAAGCACACAGATCTGAAAATTCCTCTAGAGTATTCTCTAAGCCTTCCCAACTAAAATTTGAATTTCAAAACTCCAAATCTTCAAAAACCAAAAAAAAATAGAAACAATACAATAAACTCCAAAAAAACACTATTACATTGAAATTTCTGCACTGTCAATTAAGAATCTGAGTTCCTGGTGACCTTGAGTTTAATTTCAAGCTGTTTTTGAATTTATTCAAGCTATTTTGATTTGTTTTAGTTGTTGAGGTTTCAGAGGTATTTCTGGGTTCGATTTCGAAGTCACTTGGGTTTTGTTCAAGCTGATTTCGACTGTTTAGTTGGCTTCTGTTTGGTTTGGAAATATTCTTCGACAGTTGAACTCGTTTCTGGGACGAACTTGTTGTATTTCCTGTTGTTAGCAAATTATTCTGCTGGAATCAGCTATTATAGCTGATCTTCTTCTTATTCTTGTTCTATTTCGACATTCAGGTGCACATCTCGAGACTCCATTGATGTAGCTTCATCTGCTGAGATATGAAATGAAATTAAGGATAACTTCCCACTATGGCTTTGTAATTTTAATGGCCCTGCCACATTTGCTTGTTTATTGTGATTAAACTCTGTAATAATTATGGCATATATTGTTAAGTAGTATAATGTTAGATTACTTAGATGTAGTCCATGTGTGTAGCAATTTAGTTTGGTTTAGCTTGTGTTGATATTATAATGCAGAGTTCTAGTAGATCTCTATGTGTACTCAATTGGCCTATTGAGTTGTGTAAACTATTGATCATCTAGCAATAGCTTCTCATATAGTCGACATCAGTTTGGTTTAGCATTTATTTCCACTGTTTTAAAGAAGAAATAGAAACAATTGGATTTGATTTCGAAATGAAGCTAATAATTGTAGGCCAATGGTTAGTTGAACTAAATATGCACTATTAATTGGACTGTTGGGACTTTTAGCCATTTTGTAATTTAATTTTCTATTTTGCACTATATTTTTAAAATCAGAAGTTAGTCATTATATTGATTAGTAAATTGTTTAAGGGTTCAATACCATCAAACTACCTAATTAATTTTGGATTATGGCTTGCCATCAGTTACATGAGCTCGATATGGCACAACCGCCTAGAGTATTTCCCGTAATTGCATATCCATATCTCCTTTGTGGGGGTTTGATGTTGAGTTGAGGCACTGGCCCCCTCCTGGGCTTGCCTTCTACGTGCATTGGGTCCAAATGGTTTCCTTTCCAAGGAGATGTTACTGAGGCTCATTTGTTGCTTTTGATAATAAACCATTCTCCAGCCCATTAATATGGACTTGGATTTTAGTTGAGACAAAGAATATTGAAAATCATAGCCTCTTTAGGATTGACGTAAAAACTAAAAATGAGATGGGGCCCTTAATAAATGTTTATACTAAAAATACTTAGAATTCGGGATGGGTAATTCATGTGCACATTTATGTGACCCACATCCAAATCTCAACGGAGTCAAAATATGTCAACAATCATGGGCGCATTGATGTGACATGGTTCGAGGCGTGTTTTCACGACGTTGCAATTCTCACTAAAATAACAATAAAAACAGTTTACGAACAAAAGCACATAAGTTAGAACATGTTTTGAAATTAGATGAAAATCAAATACAATAGTAAAGCGGCCGTGCTAGAACCACTGAACTCAGGAATGCCTAATACCTTCTCCCAGCTAAACAGAATTTCTTACTCGGATTTTTAGTTCGCGGACTGTTAACAGAGTCATATTTTTCCTTAGTTTGGGATTCAACTGGTGACTTGGGACACCATCAATCTCCCAAGTGGTGACTCTGAATTTTAATAATAAATCTCGTTCCGATTGTCCTTTTATTAGAAAACTCCTTTATGCACTCGTTGGTGTAATGAAAAAGGAGGTGTGACAGCTCTGGCAACTCTGTTGGGAACTGAACCCAGAATCTCTGGTTTGGGGTTCAAAATTCGAGCTTAGCATAATTTTTGTGTTTGGTCTTATCTGATTTTCCTACATGTTTCATGCTTTATGTGCTAAATATTTACCGCTTTGATATTATCTGAACTGTATATAAACTGTGTCGAGACCGTTCTTTTCTCCGGGGATGTGCTTGCTGATTAAGACTCTGTATTCTGTTAGTGGCATACCTTAAAAAAAAGAGGCTCGGAAAAGTTACAAAGCTGAACGATTTCGCGGGTCCCTGGTACGTAGCCCCCTCCTCGACTCGAGTTGTCCACTCGGGTACACTGTTAAGAACACAGATCCAGGTTTTTGAACCTGGAATAACTCGACTTCATGCCGGATCCTTAGTAGGAACGCTTACTTGCATCATGTTGCATTTGATTTGGGGGACTCAACGCAGAGGTTGGGTCCGCTAGGACTAGCTACCTGAAATGAAAAAGACCATCATGATGTATCCTACTTGATTTATGCATTTATTTGTCTTGGACTTGCATGTTGACCGGTATCTAAAAATCGGGAATACCAGAAAATTAAGAAAAAGAGAAAAAGAGAGAAATAGCAGTGGAGAGAGTTAATTGCTTAGTTTTAGAAAAATCAATTCCTAAATACTGTCGAAACTCTGCCAAAATTTTGAGAAAATGAAAAAGAATAATGTTTTAGTTTTAATATTTTGTTTTACTAAAAAAGCAAAAGAAAAATAGAAAAAGAGTCTTTTATTTTTTGAAAAGTTATTTATTGAAAAAGAAAAAGAAAAAGATACTTTATTTAGTTTGAAAATTAGGTTGGTCTATTGTTTATTGAAAATGAAAAAGAGTCGTTATTTTGTCCTGTTTTAAAAAATAGAAAAGGAAAAATAGTTTGTCTTGCCTTAGAATATGAAAAAAGAGAGTCTTGTTTTCAAAAATATAGTTAGTTTATTGCCCGAACTACGACGATTTGATTATCACATGGTGTGAGATACGTAGCCAACCCTCATCGGATCCAACCTCCCCATTGCAAAAATAGCCAAAAAATCAAAATTTTAATTTTTGGCATGAATAAGTCAGGCGAACCCATCCTTGTCATAAAAAGCCGAATGTCTCTAAAGGAGCGCCGGAAGGCTGCTTTTGCAAGAACAGCCACATTTTGGTCATTTTTCAATGTTTTGGCCAGTTAGCCAACGCAACCTTAAAATCTTCGTTCTCGAGGTGCTAAAAGGCCGGGATCGTGAAACCAGGTCTTTTATTTTAATTTGAAAAATAAGAAAAAGATTTAGTGGTCAAGTGAACACCGCTTGGATTTTGGTTAAAATAAGTCGATCCAACTTCGGCAGTGTCTTAAACCGTTCTTGCCGAGATAGCCTTAGAGTATCTTTCAGTTGCCGAAAGTCTATTTTTGTAAAAGAATGGACAAATTGTGAAGTGTCATATAATAATCGGCCCTGGCCTCAAAATTCATGTGAAATTGAGAAGGGGGCACGTTTGCAAAAATAGCCATTTGGTTAAAATTGGCATATAAGGGAATGAATCTGTGAGACTATTTGTGAATTTGTATTTCTTTTTATTAGAGTATGTAGGTTGTTTGATTTTCAAGTCTGTATTTTATCTTTTTGTCAGAGTCTGTTAGTTTTGTTTAAGTTTGTCGATTTTTAAATCATTGTAATCAAAGTTTGTTTTACTGTGAGAAATTGAAATTTCTAAAATAGGTTTTATTGTTCTTTACCTTTTATCTGCAAGAACTACGCTCGGTCTGATTCATGCGGGGTCATGATACGTAGGCCATCTCCATAGGATTCGACTATTACCAAAAAAGGAAAGAAAAGAGCAGAAAAACAAGAAAAAGAGAGAAAAAGAAAACAGAGGAAAAACAAGAAAGGAAATGACAGAAAAGGGTGAAAAACAAGAGAGGAAAGGAAATCAATAGAGAGAACACAGAAACCAAAAAGGAACAATGGCAACACAAGAGGGAATGAGAGAATAATAACATAAGAAGGCAAAGGCAAGAACAGAAACAAAAGAGAAAGAAAGAAGAGAAGGGAAGAAAAAAAAAAGAACAATTGCAATCGGGAATAGAAAAAGGCTGGGATGACGCAACCAGTCGAGCAAATACATAGTAGAATCCTCTAACTAGGGGTGTTCAAAACCGATCCGAAACCGAAAACCGATCCAAACCGAAGCTTAACGGCTTACTGGTAACGGCTTAACGGCTTAACGGTCGGGGAACAGATTGAATTTTTTTATAAACGGCTTATCGGTTTGGGGATGGATTATTCAATTTTCTTAACGGCTAATCCGTTAACCCGTTAAGAATATAGACATATTATATATATATATATATATATATATATATATATATATATATATATATATATATATATATATATATATATATATATATATATATATATATATATATATATATATAAAATTTATTTTTATTTATATATATTAAGTATAAAAAAACTAAAACCCTTGAAAATGATTAACAAAAGTTTATTTCTACTTCTAAGCATTTTTAATCTCGGGATCTAGATGATTTGCAGGTACTCGCCCAACATAAAGGAGATGAAGGTGCTGGACAAGAAAAAAGTGAGGAGGGCAAAGCTATACTACCTCAGGGATAAAATGAATGCCCTGAAAAGACATTAACAAGCTAGCTCATATGAAGGTATACTGGAATAGGTGTTTGATCTATAATTGCCTGAAGAGATATATAAAATTCTACTAAACATGTATGTTAGGCCGATAAGCCACCCAATAACCGCCCTATAAGAGCTAACCCGATACCAATCCGCCCGATATCTTATCGGGTGGCTAACGGATTAATACATTTAAAAGCCGATAACCGTTATGCCAAACCGTTAAGAGTAAAAAGCCGCCCAATCCGCCCGATGAACACCCCTGCCTCTAACTGCTTAGGTGCATTCATTCCTCAACGTGCGGTTATCAAATATGCTAATGCCCAAACCATTAACCAAGTTGTTGTTGATATTGAGTCCAGGCAGGTGGTTAGTTGTTTGCCATTCTGGCAACCCATTCCTACAATACCCAATCAAAAAACAAGCTGAAAATGACAAGCCAGAAATTCGATACTAGTATTGTGGACACGGCAAAAGAGATAGAGGTGATGGATGTTAATGCGATGAGGGAAGAAATGCTTATGTTGAGGCAGAAACTGGCTTAAATGCAAGGCAAGGTCTAGGGGTCAACCGGCGCCAGTTTATCTCGCAAATCCAACTTACATCCCACCTTTGGCTCAGTCTCATGAACCTCCTACTGTGAATTCATCTCCAGCTTTCCCGTTATATCAACAGAGCTATGGAACCACCTCATATCCTCTTCAAGATCCACCACCCAAACAGAACCCTCCTCCACTCATCACACATGTCTTTGTGGCACCGCGACCTGCCACAGTGCAAAGATCATCTAGTGAGCCTTTGATAAGCCCACGATGGCCAATACTATCCCCTTGGACCTAATTTCAAGGCCCCTAAGCCTTACTCTTATACCCCTCACTTTGAGCTCACGACGGAAACTGAAAATCCACTTAAGAACACGGAGCAGGAAGAGATGATTCTAAAAATGAAAAGCCTGGAGCAGTCCATCAGGAATATGCATCGATTTGGCAATTAGGTCAGTGTTGCCTAAAAGATCTTTGTCCGTTCCCCGATGTTCAGCTACTTGCAGGGTTCAAAATGCCAAAGTTCGATCCATATGATAGTCATGGCGATCCAGTGGCACTTGCAAGGTTTCTGTACTAAGATGAGAGGGGTCGAGGGGAATATGAACTGTTGATGGCATACTTTGGGAAAAGTTTGAATGGGTCTGCACTAGAATTGTATACATGCTAAGATCCTAGCAGGTGGTATACTAAGGATGATCTAGAACACGCATTCGCTGGCCATTTCCAATATAATCTTGAGATTGTCCCAGACCGCCTGTCGTTGATAAAACTTGAGAAGAAGTCAGGGGAAAGTTTTAGGGAGTATGGGTTCCGATGGAGAGAACAGGCTGCGAGGGTCGATGCTCCAATGAGGGAAAGCAAAATGTAGGACTACTTTTTGCCAGCTTTGGAGTCAACTTACTTTGGTCACCTTGTGACGGAAATTGGCAAATCTTTTAGTGAAGTGGTGAATATGGGAGCTATGGTCGAGAACAGATTGAAATATGATAAAATCATGAGATAATCAGCCACTAAAGAAACTACCCAAGCCATCCGAAGCAGCACTGGGGGTGTGCTGGGAAAGAAGAAAAAAGAAGAGGTTACAACAGTTGAAGCCGGAGCTTAGTCCAAATCTAGAGGCCCTTCACCCTACTACAAACCCAGAACCACCACCCAAATTACCAATACATCCCATATGGTCCTCCACAACCCTCCTACTCACCACCAGAGCCACATTTATCCGTTCACCATGCTCAAGCTTATACCCAGCCTTTGGCATATGCGCAATGGCATGCACCGCCTTCCCAAAACACATACCCACCTCCCCAAAACACATACCGCACACTCGAGGGCCTACATAAATCCTCTACGATCCGATTTCTGTGGGAATCAAGCTTTCAAGAATGATAGGGTGCAGAAGCAGAGAACATTCACTCTACTAGGTAAGTCATATACTAGTCTTTTCCACAAATTGAGGCAGCAGAGCCTGTTGACCCCAATTGAGCCCAAAGTGCCAAATCCATTTCCTAGAAATCTAGACTAGTCACTGAGTTATGAATATTGTTCGGAGCCCCCGGGAACGATAATGAAAAATGCTGCAGACGGAAAAAGGCTGAGCAAGAGCTTATTGAGACTAGCCGAATTGAGGTTCAGGCTCCAGAGGCACCAAATATTAACCATAATCTGCTGCCAGCTCACCACAAAGCTTATGTGATTGAATTGATGCATAAGGGAGGGAAGCCTAAGAAACCTTCGCAGAAGGTAATCCGTTATATCAAAACCACTTTGAATGAAGAGTCAACCAATGAGAAACCGGTGTTTCAGTTGAAAGGGGGGGATAACAAGCCGATGTCACCAAAGGTTCTTGGGTCATTAACTGGTGCAGAAGGAGATGTGGGAAAGGCGTTTCAAAAGGTTATTCACTGAGATAAACATGGTTGAACGCAAAGGAAAGGGAAAGCAAGGCAAATGCGTAGTTCGCATGACCGCGAGCAAAAGTAAATGACTGGAAGTTTTGGTAGTGGTTCTTGTTTTTCTTTAAACTGTCTGGATTATTCCAGGTTCTATAGTCCAGATACTGTGTTCCGTCCATTTGGATGAGTTCAAACCCTGTTATTTTTTCCTTCAATGAAATGATATTGTCTTTCTTTCTTCATTCTTAATTCTTTTTCAGTTTGGTTTTCTTCTATGTACAGTTCTTTTTATGCTGATATCAATAATATGACATGCATGAGGAATCCTCGGCCTAGTCTTGAAAGCCGATGTTATCCAAAAGTAATAATACAAGAAGTTGAGTGTGATAATATGTTGGAACATGATGATGATTTTACCCGCCTTGAACAATTGAGTTTTGATTAATAGAAAGAGATTAGTATCAGTGTGGTATGGCCACACAAAAAAAAAGGCAAGAGCATGCAATAGGAAAGTGCAACGGAGGAAGTTTGAAGGCATACAGTTAGTGCTAAGACGTATCTTTCCTTATCAGGTTGAACCAAAAGGAAAATTTGCCCCAAACTTGCAGGAGCCATTTGTTGTAACCAGAGTGTTGTCTAGTGGGGCATTATAATTAACAGATATGGAAGGAAAATGTGTAAAAATGGCCATCAACTCTGATGCGGCCAAGAGGTACTCTGTATGATTTTTGTGTTTTGATTGTACCTGTTTTGTATTTGGCATATTTTGAAGATTGAAATGGTGAAAGCGTTTTGTTCTGCTATCTAAAACACTTTATCCTTTGTCACCCATTTTGAGCCATGTTTATTTTCTTTCATACCCCTCTTTGGAAATCAATGGTACAATTAGGAAATGCAAGTGCCGAAAATAAGTAGATAAAAGAAGGAAGAAAAAGGACGAAAAGGAAAGAGAAAAGAAAGGAAAAATGAAAGAAGAAGAAAAGAAAAGAAAAAAGAGGAGAAAAAGAAAAGAAGGGAAAAGAAGAACGGAAAAGCAGAAGAAAAAAAAAAGAGAAAGAAAATCAGAACAACGTAGTTTCTATGACATGAACTACGTTTGACATTATCCCGAAAGGGTACGTAGGTAGCCTCTTTGAGGTTCAGTCATACTAAAATAAAAATTTAAAAGTCCCCAAGCAAGAAACTGTGGCAGTATTTGGGGTTTGTTTTGAGAAATTGGATTTCGAAAGTTGTAATTGTAACCCATTCTTAATTTGTTTTTGAGCCTTTATACCCTTCTTTTCTAACCCTTTCCAAAGGCCACATTACAGTCCAAAGAAAGACCTTTTGATCAGTCTTTGAGAAATGCCATGTTAGGAAGGTAGAGGTAAATCATGACAGGGGCAACACTCTAGTTCGAGCAGGAAAAAAAGAAAAAATAAAATGAGAGAGTCTTATTGGTGAAAATCCTCACTGGCACCATAAGGAGACGGGAGCGGAGAAAATATTTACAACAAGAGAGTCTTATTGGTGAAAACCTCTACAGGCACCGTAAGGTGACGTGAGATTGAGATAAATTTAAATGAGGGAGTTTTATTGGTGAAAACCCTCACAGGCACCTTGAGAAGAAAGTGAGTTAAGAAATGAACAAATGAGAGAGGTCTGCTGGTGGAAAACTATTTCAGGCACCGCAGGATAAACAAGGTCAACGTTTAGGTAAAGTAATTACGCAATGGAAAATTTTGGGGCAACAAAGTGTGGCAACCGAAAGTTGGTTGGTTGGACAGATTGGGCCGATTAGTCCAAAATGTATATCATGACCATTGGTACCAGTTGTCCCTATCAGATAAGTTCCTTTGTCTTCACTTTTAACAATCATCCGTTTTTGGATTCTTCTTATCCTTAACTCATAAATCATTGCATTTCATTTTATTTTAGGGGGTTTTATCTGTCTAAGATGTTTAATGTCAGTTTTTTTCAATGCAAGTAAAAAGGACTTAAAAGCTCGCTACCAGCTTTCGAAAATGGTAAAGCACAATGTGTTCAGAGCATGCCAGCAAAAACAATGTGATGAAAGGTGTAAAACAGGGAATCACCGGAAGTTTTAGCGATGGAATGATTGGGAAATGTCGTGGGAGATGTTAAAGATCAGATCAATGTGTGA
Organism: Nicotiana benthamiana; assembly: GCA_034376525.1. Taxonomy (NCBI): domain Eukaryota; kingdom Viridiplantae; phylum Streptophyta; class Magnoliopsida; order Solanales; family Solanaceae; genus Nicotiana; species Nicotiana benthamiana. The sequence continues at coordinate 39,648,709 of CM067339.1, read as the reverse complement.
AACAACAACATGGATACGGAACACTCGGGTTGTCAAGAGTTGGGGAATTTTAAAGATAGTTAGAAGATCAAGCTATTCAGGGCCAGTTCGGGGAAGCTGGTCAGAATAAAGCAATACAGTGGAAGGATTTTCAGCAAGAATGCCATCAACTAACCACCATTTTAGCTGACAAAATTTTCTTTGTCTAAAACAGGGACAGAAGCAATGTTCATATCAAAGCTTGGAGGGTTTCAAATTTTCAGGTGTAATGCCCCAATTCTGCTAACGCAAAGGCTGTTGACAAAATCATACATCACCACTAGGAGAAACATTTCCTAGTCTGGGGTTTCGAGTTATACGTTATTGTAGGAAACGCACTTCTTAAACATAGATTTTACCCTTACGAGATGCACCTCCTAGTTTGGATCATATGAGTTCAAGTCACTGATGGTTTTACCCCTAGGAGATGCACTTCCTAGTCTAAGTCTTTCAAGTTATATTTAGCTCTAGGAGACGCACCTCCTAAGTTGATTTTCACCCATAGGAGATTTACTTCCTAAATTGATAGTTCATTCATAGGAGACGCACTTCTTATTTTGAGTTGTTGAAGTTTTACCCACAGGAGACACACTTCATTGAGAGTTCATTCGTAGGAGACACACTTCCTAGTTTGAGTCATTGAAGTTTCACCCATTAGAGACGCACTTCTTAAGTTGATTTACACCTATAGGAGATGCACTTCCTAAATTGAGAAGTTCATTAGTAGGAGACGCACTTCCTAGTTTGAATCATGAATGTTCCACCCCTATGAGACGTACTTCCTAGTCTGGCTTTTTCAAGTTATATTTTATTGTACGAGAGGTACTTCCTAAATTGATATTTCACCCATAGGAGACGCACTTTTTAGTTTGAGTCATTTAAGTTCGACCCTAGAAGACGCACTTCCTTGTTTTAGTCACTGAAGTTTTAGTCCCTGGTCGACGCACTTCCTAGTCTGGGTCATTTAAATTCACCCATATAAGACGGACTTCCTAGTTTGATTCATTCAGGTTTATTTCAGCAGACGCATTTGCTAGTCAATTTTGGGTTTCACTCATAGGAGACGCACATCCTAGTTTAGCCTTTGTTTTACTCTAATCATTGCATCAGTAGTATAAGTGGTTTACAATTTTGCTAAAAACTCACAACCTTTCCTAGTGCAAACTGGGGCATAAAATTTTGTTTGTTTTGTTTGTTTTGGCTGCAGGATCTCACATGGAAAACAAGGGAACACAAAAAGTTTTGAAGTTAGGAGCCTGCCTGGGGAACAGAGAGGAATACATTTCAAGCTTTGAAGTCAGGATCCCGCCTGGAGAACATAGGACTATATTTCACACTTTGAAGTCAGGAGCCCGCCTGGAGAACAAAGGTATTACATCCAGCTTTATTTTTCAAAATCTTGTTAATATCTGGTAACATAACGCCTAGTCTTCCAAACTGGGGCAGAAATTTTTGTTTGTTTTGTCTATTTTGAAGTCATGAGCCCTTCTGAAGAACAGAGGAATACATTCAAGTTGCTGAAGTCAGGAGCCCGCCTGGAGAATAGAGGTATTACAATTCAGGTTTCAGTTTAATTTTTATTATAACATGTAACCAATTTTCCAAACTTGGGTAGAAAGTTTTCTTCATTTTGTCTATTTTTTCTAAGTCAGGAGCCCACCTGGAGAACAGAGGAATACAGTTCAAGTTTTGAAGTCGGGAGCCCACCCGTACAACAAGGGAATACATTCAAATTCAAGTTTGAAGAAAAGGAAAGAACCTCAGTTTACAATTTGAAGCGGCAACAAGGTATTTCATCGAGAAAACACAAGACAACGCGGCAACAAAAAAACACAAGACAACAAGGCAAGTTTGAAGAATTTAGATAGGACTTTTGCAATTCATAGAGCATAGCTGGTTTAGATTCTTTTTATCTTTGGCATCGCATAATAAGGGAGGTCAGCAATCAGTAGCAGCAGCAAGCGCAATGAAATCACAGCTCCTGGTAGTCCCAGCTACCAGACACTCCCGAACTATGCTGACTTGATTCCTGTTTACCCGGGATATTTAGGCAACCTCTGAAGCAGGGTGCGGTCAAATTTTTCAAAAAATGCTTCACACGGAATATGCAAATGGGCAGAAATCACTCGTTTCCGCTCACTTATCTTTGCACGAAAACCCTTCGTGTTTCCGGGAAAAGAGGGGCATCCGTGAGCACGTGATTTTTGCCCTAAATAAATTATTCCCAAAAATTTAAACAAAATAATTTTTTTTTTATTTTTATTATTTTTATGAATTTTTTTGCCATTTTCTGATAATTGTTTGCATTTTATTTGCGTATTTCAATTCATATGCAAAATACAAAATATAATTGGCATTTGTTTAGGATTGAATTTCATATTTTAGTATTAAGTAGTAGTTTAATTTGCTTGTAAATAAAGAAAATAACAAAAATATCCCACTTCTGTATTTTTTAATTATTAATTATTGAATTAATCGCAAAATAAATTTTCAATGATTTTAGAAATTAATTAGCTTAATTTTTAAAATATATTAGGTTTTATTTTAATTTTTTTCATTTTTATAAAATCAGGAAAAAATACAAAAATTTTAAAAATGAAAAAAATAATATAAAAAAAGAATAAACAAAAAGAAGCAAATAAAAATAAAGAAAGACAAAAAGGGGCTGCATTTGATATATACCCATATTGGACTGTTACAACGAATTCAAGCCTAAAAACCCACCAACACTCGTCCAAGCCCATACCTTGACCCGGTCCGTCTCCCTTTTAACGATGTCGTTTTCTAGGCCGTCCATCATCTTTCATCCAACGACTCCTAATGACTCTATATTCTAAATAAAATTATCTAAAACCTTAAAGACAGACCAGTCTCTTCCTTGTACCCCCTCTCATCCTACTCGTACCCTATGTATTCTCTATAACCCTAGCCAGCCCTTTCCACCATTTTTTCAGGCCAACAAAGCTCGATCACTCACCAAAATCCGAACATGCAACTATAACCCTTCTCTACATCTTAACCCGTCAACATTTTCTCCAAAATCTTCGACCGATTGGACTTGTTCGAAGTCGAAGTCAAGGAATCTCTCAAAATTTTCATACGACTGGGCCTAAAATGAGTGTTGCTCATTTGTTCTCAAAGAGAACATACGATTAACACCGATTTCAAGTCTAGTCAAGAGTCGTTTAAAGATTTTTTAAAGTTTTCCTCTATGGCTTAGAGGTAATCTTTTCTCCTTTCTGTGTGTTTTCTTGGTCCGTCCCCTTCCCTCCAATTTTTGTGACTTTCCGCACAGCCTGCTTAGTTGTTGATTTTAGTTGAATAAATTGGACCTGGTTCGTTCCAATGCACACTATAATGGTAGCTCAGTAAGCTTTCATCATTTTTCTTATTTGTTTTGGGTTACTAGTTATAGGTCTCAATCATATGGTTCATATTTGTTCTCGTCACTTGCTTTTGTTTATGTGATTTTTCTTATTTTACTTGATTTAACTTTCCGTGTATTATGATAATCGTTTGTCTCGAAATGTTGGTTTACTAGTTCATTAATGAAATTAGTTCTACGTTCTTCCTGAATTAGCCTTAGTTTAATTTAGCTATTTCTTTAGTTTGATTTGAGTTCATCTTCCTATAGTTGAGAATTCAGATTAGTAAACAAGGATGTGTGTTCTGTTTTGAAAGTTGTTGGCCCATTTGAAATGGGTCATTTGGCCCAGACCATGATTTTAAAGACGAAGGGAATTTAGGGGTATTCTGGGGATTCAACATAGGGAATACATTCTGTTTTAGATGTAAGGTTGGGGGAGGTTACATGTGAGGAAGTGAAGAAGGATTTCAGGTTTTATCTAGGGGAGAATAGGAGTATAAACGGGGGAAAATATGTAAATAAGATCTAGAAGCTTCTCCTTTAAGTCTGCGTGTAAAAGGGCATCACCTTTACCTTCGCACACAAGTTTGGAGCCCAAAATTTCGTCCCCAAAACTCTCATCAAGCACATAGATCCTAAAATTCCTCTAGAGTATTCTCTAAGTCTTCCCAATTAAAATTTAAATTTCAAAACTCTAAATCTTAAAAAACCAAAAACAAATAAAACAATCCAAAAAACTCCAAAAATACACTATTACATTGAAATTTCTGCACTGTCAGTTAAGAATCTGAGTTCCTGGTGACCTTGAGTTCAATTTCAAGCCGTTTTTGAATTTATTCAAGCTATTTTCGTTTGTTTTAGTTGATGAGGTTTCAGAGGTATTTCTGGATTTGATTTCGAAGTCACGGGGGTTTTGTTCAAGCTGATTTCGACTGTTTTGTTGGCATCTGTTTTGTTTGGAATTATCCTTCTACTGTTGAACTCGTTTCTGGGCTGAACTTGTTGTGTTTCCTGCTGTTAGAAAATTATTCTGCTCGAATCTACTTTTATTGATGATCGTCTTCTTATTCTTCTTGTATTTCGACATCCATGTACACATCTCAAGACTCCCTTGATGTAGCTTCATCTGTTGAGATGTGAAATGAAATTAAGGATAACCTCCCACTGTGGCTTTGTGATTTTATTGGCCCTTCCACATTTTCTCATTTATTGTGATTAAACTCTGTAATAATTATGGCCTAGATTGTTAAGTAGTATAATGTTAGATTAATTAGATGTAGTCCATGTGTGTAGCAATTTAGTTTGGTTTAGCTTGTGTTGATATTATAATGCAGAGTTCTAGTATATCTATGTGTGTACTCAATCGGCCTATTGAGTTGTGTAAGATGTTGATTATCTAACAATAGCTTCTCATATAGTCGACATCAATTTGGTTTAGCATTTATTTTCGATGTTTTAAAGAAGAATCAGAAACAATTGGATTTCATTTCGAAATGAAGCTAATAATTGTAGGCCAATGGTTAGTTGAACTAAATATGCACTATTAATTGGACTGTTGGGACTTTTAGCCATTTCATAATTTAATTTCCTATCTAGCAATATATTTTTAAAATTAGAAGTTAGTCATTACATTGATTAGTAAATTGTTTAAGGGTTCACTACCATCACACTGCCCAATTAACTTAGGATTATGGCTTGCCATCAGTTATATGAGCTCGATGCGGCACAACTGCCTAGAATATTTCCCGTAATTGCATATCCATGTCTCCTTTGTGGGGGTTCGATGTTGAGTTGAGGAACTGGCGCCCGCCTGGGCTTTCCTTCTGCGTGCATTGGGCCCAAATGGTTTCCTTTCCAAGGAGATGATACTGAGGACCATTTGTTACTTTTGATAATAAAACACTCGTCAGTCCATTAATAAGGACTTGGATTTTATTATAGACAAAGAATATAGAAAATCGTAGCCTCTTTAGGGTTGGCTTATAAAAAAGAAGACAGGCCTCGCCGAATAAAAATAAATAAATTGCGGGGCCCTCAATAAATGTCTATACTAAAAATACTTAGAATTCGGGATGGGCCGTTTAGCAAATTTTACGGCACTCCCCAGAATAATAACGTGTTAGCCTATTTAGGCACGTTTTTAATAATTCACTTTCTTAATTTCAGGTGTACATTTATGTGACCCAAATCCAAAACTCAACGGAGTCAAAATATGTCAACAATCACGAGCGCATTGATGTGACGTGGTTTGAGGCGTATTTTCACGACAATTCAATTCTCACTAAAATAACTAAAAATGGTTTGTGAATTAAAGCACATAAGCTAAAACATATTTTGAAAAAAGATAAAAATCAAATAAAACAGTTAAGCGACCATGTTAGAACCACTAAACTCGGGAATGCCTAATACCTTCTCCCGAATTAACAGAATTCCTTACTCGAATTTCTAGTTCGCGGACTGTTAACAGAGTCATATTTCCTCAGTTTGGGATTCAATCGGTGACTTGGGACACCATCAATCTTCCAAGTGGCGACTCTGAATTTTAATAATAAATCCTGTTCTGATTGTCCTTTAATTAGGAAAACTCCTTTATGCCCTTGCAGGTGTAGTGAAATAGGAGGTGTGACAGTCGCAACTGATTTCTTTAAAGATGCCAAAGCGGCATATGATGTTTTTCCAGATGAATGTGATGATTTCTTGTTCGCGTATTTGAGTGAACACACCTATTTCCACCCATTTGAAAAATAGTTAGTTAAAATCAAAAGGAAGCGTACCTTACCTCGTCCTGCAGTAAGGGGCCTGGCGATATCCATCCCCCATTTTGTAAATGGCCATGGGGAGGTGACAGAATGCAGGAGTTCCCCCGCTTGGTGTATCATAAGGGCGTATTCTTGGCATTGCTCGCATTTCTTTTCGTACTCTGTAAAAAATCCTCTTTTTTCATAGTGGGCCAATAGTATTATGCACGAATAAGAGATATAATGAGGGCTCGGTTACCAGAATGGGCGCCGTAGTGGCCTTTGTATACCACTTCGAGCACTCACCTTATCTGATTAGGTCCGAGGCATTTGGCTAACGGGCTGCCGAATGTACTTTTGTAAAGGTTGTGGCTTATGAGACTATATCTGGCCGCCTGTATTCGGAGCTTTTTGTCTTCTTTTTTATTTGTGAGAGTGTTCCTTACTGTAGATATAATATGATGCGATTATGCCAGTCTCAAGTTAAATTTATAGAATGTACCTCGACTTGGTCTATTGATGAGTGGAAAAGGGTGACCATGTTGTAATGTTTTTGGTTGCCGCTGCCAGCTTGGGAACACCATCTGCTTCAATATTTTGTGCTCGAGGTATTTGGTCGAATCGGCATTCATTGGATTCTGACAGTAGTTTGTGGATTTCAATTTGGTAGTTCTGCAACCTTTGTTCCTAAATTTGGAAAGTTCCAGTAACTTGGTTCACAACGAGTTGCGAGTCGCAACGGAGGATGACCCATCGAGCACCATACTTGAGGCCCAATTTTAATCCTACAATTAAGGCCTCATACTTGGCCTCATTATTATTCATTTCAGGACATCGTACGGATTGACAAATTACTTCGCCCGTTAGGACTTCGAGTACGAGTCCCAGTCTGAATCACGATGCATTGGACACACCATCGGTGTAGAGAACCCAGAAGTCGGATTTCTTAGACGAAGTTTGAAGAGCTTTTTGCTCGACTTCGGCCAGTATCTCTGCACTAAAATCGGCGATGATGTCGGCGAACACTTGCAACTTTATCGCTATTCACGGTTGATACATTATATCGTGATCGCTCAGTTTATATGGACCAATTGGCCAAATGACCCGATAAATCGTGTTTGTACAGGATACTCCTGTGAGGGAAACTTGTCACCACCTTTATGAGGTGGTACTAAAAATATGGTCTAAACTTTCGTGAAGCTACGAGTAGCGCTAGAGCCAGCTTTTCAATGTGCGGGTACCTTGTTTCGGCATCAATTAAGGTTTTGCTGATATAGTAAATTGGAGATTGCGTGCCTTGGTTTTTTTGGACTAGAACTGCACTTACCGTGACTTCGGATACAACCAGGTAGACTATGAGGCACTCGTCTAGGTCGGTTTTAGCGAGTAAAGGTGGCGAAGACAAGTACGCTTTTAGTTTCCTTAGGGCGTCGACACATTCTGCATTCCACTAGAGCCTGTTTTCCTTCCTTAATACATTAAAGAATTTACGGCACCCATCTGATGACCATGAGATGAACCTTGACAAGGCTTCTATCCGTCCCGTCCATTTTTGTAATGCTTTTTGCTGGTCAGTGTCTCGGGTATTTCTTCGATGGCCTTAATCTGTTCTAGGTTGACCTTGATTCCTCTTTGTGACACAAGAAAACGGAGTAACTTTCCCGAGCTTACGCCGAAGGCGCATTTTTCGGGGATTAGTTTCATGTCATACTGTCTCAATATGTCGAAGGCTTCTTCAGATGACTAATATTATCTTCTTTCCTATTCGACTTATCCAGCATATCATCGATGTAGACATTCATTGTTTTACCAAGTTGGTTTTTGAACATTTTGGTGACCAATCTCTGATATGTGGCCCCCGCATACTTTAGTCCAAACGACATCACTTTATAGCAGTATGTTCCTTAGTGAATGATGAAAATGGTTTTCTCCTGGTCTTCTTCTTCTATGAGGATCTGGTTGTAACCTGAATAGGCATCCAAGAAGCTTAGAAACTTGTGTCCTATTGTTACGTTGATGAGCTGGTCGATGTGTGGCAATGGAGAAAATCTTTCGGACATGCCTGGTTTAGGTTTGTTAAATCTACACGCATCAGCCATTTTCCATTTTTCTTTTTCACCATGAACACATTGGCGACCCATTGAGGATATTTTGATTCCCGGATAGAGCCATTTGCGAGTAGCTTATCGACCTCTTCGCTGAAAGTCTCGTTTATTACGGCATTGAACTTCCTTCTTATTTCCCGCATTGGCGGATATAGGGGGTCGACATTTAACTTGTGGGTGGCGATATCTTTGGGAATGCCTGGCATATCTTCTTGGGAGAAGGCAAACAAATTGGCATGGTCAGTCAAGAACTTATGAAATTTACCTAGTTCTGAGAGGTTGTGCCCGATATAAGCCTTTTTTGTACTGACGTTTCTGTATAGCAGGATGGGATCAAGATTTTTTTTGTTGATTCAGATTCTTCCACGATGGCGGGGTCCTTGATAACATATGTTCTCACGTTAAGTTTGGCTCCCGACATCATTGATTTCTATGCTTTCGCATTTTCTCCTTTGAGTTGTTAGATGTGTGCGCAATCTTGGGCGATGCGATAGCATTCTTGTACGGTGCGTTTCTCCCTTCGAATGCTGAATATTCCCCATGGAGTAGGAAAATTGATCAGTTGATAGAGACTATAAGGAACCGCTCACATAACGTGTATCCACGAGCGCACTATGATGGTGTTGTAATTTGCTTCCTTGTTCATGATATGAAATGTCATTTTCCGGGTGAATCACCCGACTAGTACGGATAACACTATCTCTCCAGAAGTCTGTTCAACTGCATTATTAAAACTTGTTAACTTTATACATTGCATTATTATTTTATCTTCGAGTCTCATCTGCACGAAGGCTTGAGGATGGATAATACATGCGCCACTCCCGTCATCTACCATTATTCCTTTTACATCAGTATCTGTTATACGTAAAGTGATAATAATAGCATCATAGTGAAGGAAAGACGAATTGTTAGCATCCGACTAATCGAAGATGATACTATCTTTGAGGTCATCATACCATTCCTGAGTGATTGATCATTTGAGTTTATGTGTGGTGGTGACATGATTGATCACTGTGATGTCGCCCTCTCCGATGATCATTTGTATAGTATGAGCGGGAGAAGGCGATTTAGGAGGTCCTTGGAGTTGTTCTTGTCCGCAGGCAAAGTTAGTCCGTCCTCGATCGCTCAGCAGCTCCTTCAGGTGACCCTGGTTTAGCATTCATACTATTTTCTATCGTAGTCTTATGGAATCTTCGGTTTTTTGAACCCTTTCTTGGTGAAATTCGCAGAAAGCGCTTGACTTCCAAGGGGTGGGGTCTGACCTCATCGTTTGTGGCCATTGCACCTTTGGACCAAGTTTCTCCGGGGCGTACTTTGTTTCTGAAGGAGAAATACAAACATCGTGATTGGATAGGAGTGGAGGCATACTTTTCTCGTGTCGATATGGTGTCGTATATCAAGGAGGAGCATCTATGTTCCATAGCTGAGGTGGGAAAGATGTCCTGACATAGGGTTGATGCCTTTCCCGACTAATCTCATTGACCATCGTTACGACAATATTTCCTTGCTTCGACTTGGAGTGACATCAACCATTGGATCGGGCAATTTAGATTGTTCTCGTCGGCTCATATCTCGGTGCAGTAGGCATTATGGATTTCTTCCCAAGTAGTTGGAGGGTATTTTATGAGCATGCTTAGCAATATTCTCGTTGCTCTCGACCCACTTCTGTTTAATCATTTCTGGAAGGTTGCTACTGTCATTCCTTCTGACAGATTCGACAAGCTCATTCTCACCCTGTTGAACCGAGCTAAGAAGTCCCTGAGTCCCTCGTCGTGCATCTACCTTATGGCAAATATATCATTTACCCTAGCCTCTGCCTTTTTGGCTCCTACATGGATTGTGACGAATTTGTCTGTCATTTCTTCGAATGTTGCTATTGAGCATGCTGATAGTTGAGAGTACCATGTTAAGTCTCCCCCGGTTAAGTTTTTGGTGAACTTTTTCAATAAACGATGGTACCTGCTTTTTGAGATATTGTTACCTTTTACGACTGTAACATAGTGGATAATGTGACCTTTTGGATCGATAGTACCATCATATATCTTTAAGTAGGGGGGAATTTTGAAGGTATTTGGAATGGTGTAAAGGGATGCTTATTCACTACATGGTTGCTCGATGAATAGACCAACATCGCATTTTGGCAGAAACTTTGGAGCGCCTGGTATTTTGTCAACTCTCTCCTGGTGTTCTCTCATTTGGTCACGGAGTACCTTATTCTCATTTTCATCTCTCCATTTTCTTGAAAATAGCTGCAAGCGTATCATTGCATGTGTTATCAGCAACATAAGTGTTACCTGTATGGAGGGCGTCTCGCACTCGTTTATCGTGACATCTACACGTGCCACATTCCTATAATTCCTTTGGGCGGGTTTATCAAGAATGGTGTTCAGAGCACTTGTTATCCATTCTTCCAGCAATCTTCTTGCAACTGGGGGCACCTCTCTTGTTCAGAAGTGGAGGCTTCCCTTTTGCGTGAAGAAGTCACGCTTCCGTGCGGGGGAGGTGAAGTGTCTCCCCGAGTGTGATCTTTGGTGTTTCATTTTCGTGATCCTCTTTGCTATCTTCGTTGACGGTGTCTAGGAGGTTTGTTGTGACACCTACTATGGCTTTTTTCCTTGCATATCCTTTCCCTACCATTGTTGGTTTGTATAAAGCTCGGAAGAAGCGATTATCCCTTTTGGGAGTCTAGATGAAACTATAATCTTAGCTAAAGAAATTTCACAGAATGTGCCAAATTGTTTGATTCACAAGATATTGGAACCCATTTGAATAAATCAATTAAAGAAAATGAAGAGGTAAATCTCGGGTAAGTATAATAAACTCTAGAATAAAAGATATAAGGGATGAACACGATGGATAGTATTTCTTGATCTCATGAAACTGAATGATTGAGCACTAAAAATACCAACCTTGAATGTAGAAAGATATTACAACCAGCGTTCTTAGCCCAACCTCCTCCCCCTCCCCCCCCCCCCTCCCAAGGTTCTTTCCTTCATAAATATAAGGGAAAACCCCCTTCTAAATCCTAAAAGACATAACATGGGGAATATTCAAAAGTATATTCCTAATGCTCCTTCTTATACCTACACTACTGCAAAAGTCATACGCCCTTTGTCCGATATCGGTTGTTGTCGTTTCTCCACAGGACGCCGTGTTGTGAGGATCTCATCTTTTGTCGTGTTTTTCCTTTTATTCCATTTTTAGATGCAATGGGATTTGAATCAACTATATTTTCTTCTTTTTCGAGTTGAATTTATAAAATAAAATAAAAACTACGGTGAAACTCTATTATATTTTTGCCAAATCAAAATAGTTCAGCCTAATAATGGGCTTCGAGACCTCTATAAATTTGGCGGAACATATGAACCAATAAAATAAATAAATTTAAAAATGTAAAATCATATGTGCTATTTTTTAAATATGCCACATGAAGAATAAATATTCATGTGGCAAATGTGTCCATCACACTTCCTCGGCTTGAGTTGGGACCATTCAGGGTGCTAAAGGCTACTTAATAACCAAATATAAAGGGGTCATTAGGACCAAAAATAATTTAAGTGTGCATCTAAGGCTGTACCATGTAACGGTTTCGAACCGGAACCGGAGTCGGAATCGCGGTTCTAGCGGTTCCGCGGTTCTGGCGGTTCCGGTTCCACGGTTCCGGTTCTGGCGGTTCCGGTTCCGCGGTCCCGGTCCGGTTCTACCCGTCAGAACCGCGGAACCGGAACCGGAACCGGAACCGCGGTTCCAAGCGGCTCCGAACGGTTCCCGTTAAAAAAAAAATTTAATAATTTTCAAACGGTTCACGGTTCCAAACGGTTCTAAACGGTTCCAAACGCTTCCAACGGTAATTTTTAATTTTTTTTTTTAATTCGGTCTCTTTTCTTCTTCGAATTTGTAATCAGTGATCACTAAAAAGCAATTTTATAGAAAACTTTGACAATAATAATATTCTAAATGTCAGCAATCTTTTGTGTTAAGCAATTTGATGTCTTTGTCATAATGAGTTTCCAACTTTTTGTCGAAAGGTGCAAAAAATGATCATGAAAAGAATTTTTATCTCTGTCTCACATCTTGGACCTGTAAAATGGCAGGTCAATATATGAAAAATGAACAAGAATTAAACTTTGGATCCTTTATAAATCAACCTTTCACTTTCCTTTTCCTTTTTCACTGAAGGGTTTTGAACAAAAACCAAAACAGTCCCTTAGATTCTTTTACCTCTCTGATTCCCGCAGCTTTAGTATTTGTCAATCAGTCATTACAGGCTGGAACCGTAGGACAATGTGCATATTTCAAGCTCAAATTCTCCACTAAATGAGTACTATACAACATATCGATTTTTAAATAAATAAAAAAAAATCGGAACCGCCCGGAACCGCCAGAACCGCGGTTCCGGAACCGCCAGAACCGGGACCGTATGGTTTCGGAACCGTATGGTAGCGGTTCCGGCTCCGGAACCGCCAGAACCGAAACCACCAGAACCGGAACCCCCAGAACTACCAAAACCGTAGAACCGGAACCGCCAGAACCAGAACCGCCAGACCCAAATAGACCCAGAACCGGAACCGGATACAGCCTTATGTGCATCTTATAAATGGTACCAATTTAGAGGGTCCTGAATAATTATGGCTTTCATATTTGTCTTGGGAGAAGAATGAACTAACAGGGGAGCAGAAGAAAGGAAAAAAGTATGGCCTTTTAAAAAATTAAGGGCTATTTTGGCTATAATTTTTTTTACTTTTTTTTGAAATCAGTGTTTAGCAACAAAAATTTAATTTTTCATTTGAAGATAAATTTTGAAATTTTTTGAATCACTTACAGAAATTCAAAAATAATTTTAAAATTATATTCATATCCAAACACAACTCTAAATTTTTAAATACTATCTTCACTTAATTTTTTTTTTTGGAATTTTACAATTCTTATGTCCAAACGCCGACTAAGTCTTGCATCGAAATAGTACTTAGTCAAATTGCAACTGCTACATTGCCCTCCCAATCTTTTTCATGTAAGGATACTTTTATAATATTTATATTCAGGTGCTGCCCAAAAAAATTGATGGCCTAGAGTCAATTTTTAATCTGGAACCTTTCAAAATTGAAACAAAAATTCTATCTATATTTTTTATTGCTGTCTATTTTTCTAGCTTTTTAAGGTGTAAACTTGTTAATTGTTTTTTTATAAATAATTTAATCAGATTCAAGAAGTTTATAACTTGATATCGAAATAATTTTTGATGTTCTAATATACTAGTTGAAATGCTTGAAACTTTGGTTTGGGGGGTGGGGTGAGGGGGGGGGGGGTAAAAGAATGCACAATATAGTTTATTTAACGATACTCTTCAACTCTTATTTTTTATAGGAAAATCTCTTTTCTTTATACAAAGAACAATAAAACTTATCGAGAACTTAAGTTTTTTTGTAGAAACAAAGAAGAAAATATAAGAATGTAATATCCGTTTTCTGATGAAAAAGATAAAAAATAAGACTTGGACTATTGAAGATACCAAAAAAAAACGGATTCTAAAAGATTATTACACGTTTTTGGTGAGAAATGTAAAAGGAGGATAATAATATAGGTACATCACTAATGATATCAATCGTAGAATTTAAATAATAAAAAATTTTATATTCGCGATAAGGTTTTAGGGGGGAGTGATTTTCTTTCTCCAATTTTTGCTTAAACAGTTACATCACTGTTAAATTAAAAGTTATCTTTACTTTTTACAAAATATTTTATTTTTTTATTTTAACATATCCAATATATTTAGACTCTACATCTAAAGATTATTGTGAGATATATATAATCCAACTTACCTTAATTAGATATATTGGGTTTGAGTCTTGTAGTTAAAATAAATCCTGTTAAAATGTGTTTTCTTTTTTACTAGGCCTTAGGCGATACGAACCTAAATTAGTTGGGGCTCAATACAAATAAGAGTAGAAAACAAAAAGAAAAATTTAGGGCCCTCAAAATTTGAGGGTCTAAAGCTTTTGCTTTAGTGGCTTGACCCTTGGGCTGCCCCGTTTATATTTCTCTAACCTGTTTTGAGAGAATTTTAGTAATTTAAAGAAATAAACACATCAACATTTTATCCTCGGATTCAACAGTTCTATCCAATTATAACATTGTTTAGTTATGAAAGCAGTTGTTAGTACTTTTAATCATTTAACCCAAAGAGATGGCCCTTTGAGAGATTTGTCCTATAGTTTCTTCTTCTTCAGCCTCTATATTAAATTATGATTTAATAAAATCTAACAAAAATCAAGATATTATAATAAGCTGGTCAGGCAGCAGCTACAGTAACAGCAGTTCCTAAAATATGCATAGTTCCAAAAAATGAAGTCAGAATGAATTGAGTTCCAGAGTTTCAGATTTCAGACTTCAGTCATAACTCATACATATCCACAACACTGCTATTTGTGTTTTTTGGAGATGGGACAAGTTTTGTTCCCTCCAGCCTTTGCTGCCTCCCCAACTAAATCCTAACTTTTTTGGTATTTGTGATATGTTTCTAGTTTTCTTCTTTCCTTTTTTATTAGCACCTTTTGTATTTCTTTAGATAATATGGTTAGTTGTTCAAACGAGATGAAAATCATATAGCCCCGGAGTTAGGAGGGGAGCCTTGAAATGACCTATAAATCACGAGTTTGTATCCTGAAAATATTACTAACATTTGTATTAATTTAGATTGTTTACATTATATCCTTTAAATACGGTCCTTTTTGAATTTTGCGTAACTGCGAAATACTTTGTGTATCTTACTGCCGTTTGTTTGTTTACAACCGTGGGGTTGGAAACTAACATGAATCAAATTTAACTAATTGCTACAAAACCAAGTCAAGCCAAGTTGGAACCAGTGTTACAAAGTGAAGTTGCGATTATTAAACAGCAACTTCAGTTTTGGACGTTTGAGTTTACTACTAAACTGATTGAATAAACTTTTTTGATAGTTAAACTCAACTTGAAATGTCAAAAGGATAAAATTGTACTACGTACTCTATAATTGTTGGATAAATCTTTCGTTTGAATTAGATTTATTAGGTACTCCAAATAATCCATTCAGTACAATTATTCTCTTTTAGTAAAAGTTAAAATCCAAATAACTTATCATTTTTAGGCAAACAATAGCGAGGTGTTTGCTTTCTTGTTTGTCATATAGTCGAGTAGGGGAGTGAACAATTGTTTTCTCCTTTTGTCCATTCCAAACCCCATGTGCTAACTCGAAAAATGGTCTTTTTATCACTAATTTAATATTAGAATTAGTCAGTGAGCTGTCTCTTTAGAATTAATATTAGTGTAATCACTTTGCCGACAGGAAGATGAACTAAATAGTTTAACAAAAACAAACAAATTAACACAAGAAGATGCTCCAACTGAATAATTGATGGTGTAATTACTTAATCCTTAGAAAAAATATTATTAAATAATATTGTTATGATTAATACACTACATTATGTTATGCACTTACAAAGAATCTGATAGCACTATTTGTTTAATATTTCCCGCAACAAAAAGTGAAACTTGTAGTCTTAGAAGATGCTCTAACCAGTAGTGACCAAGGAAAAAGGCTTAACGTTGGATCATATGGTCGCACATCCCTTGTTGTGATTGGGACCTATCAATAAAATTCTTATAGATAAAAAATTGTGAAAGGTGTTTGTTATTAGCTGTCACCATTTAAATATGGCCCCATCAACTACCATGACCACCATAATATCATATGATTGCCCCTAAATAAAGGAAAAATATAGTGCAAACATTTAATTCCTGTTGCTCCCATTAATGAATTAATATTTTTACTTCAAGTTTCAGTATCTCATATATATGGAGAGAATAAAGGGATCGGTTGGTATGAGTTATAAGAAAATGGTATAAAAATTTAATACCATCTTAATATTTTATTTGATTAGTAAATTAGGTATAAGTTATTTCGGTATTAATTTTAATATTTGGATAACTTATACTTTATAGAAGGTGGATAATTAGCACCGATGTAACTTATACCTTCTTATAAATTATGCAATTGTTATTTTTAATACAGTATACCAAACAATGAATAAACAATAATTTTAGCATAATTTATCCCAATATAACTTGTATCGGTATAAATCGTATTCCAACCAAACGACCCTAAAAGTCTAAGTAAGAGGTTGTTTGTGCTCTTTTTTATTATTATTATCTTCTTGTTGCTATTATTATTTTTATGACCATTTTCACTACTGTATTTCTTTTTAGCACTGTTGTGAATATGTTTTTCCTAGGGTGTATCGAAAATAGTTTATGTAATTTGTAAGTAGGAGCGGCAAACGGGTGTGTTGGGTTTGATATGATTTGGGTCGAAAATAGGCAATAAAAATGGATAAATTATCCGATCCTGACTTGAGAACCCCAATTTGAGACTTTACAAATGTAAAGTAGACCCATTGGTATCTATTGGTTACCTATTCGTTATCCATTTTGTAAATAAATAATATGGTTCTTATCCATATTTAACCTATTTTTAAAAAAATTATTATAAAACTCATTTTTTAATGGATAATATGAGTGGTTAACTGTTTTCTTTGAATTATTTTGTCACCACTATTGGTAAGGCAGGGATAAGATACTCTACTTGTGGAATTTTAATGTGTTTGTTGTTATTGTTATTTTAGAAAAAGGGTGTTTGCATTTTATTTTATTTGTTTTTTGATAAGGAGGAAGAGGATGTTTGCATTATTAGTGTAATTTCACCAACAAGAAATTATCCACATTCTCTCCAGTTCATCTACCCTTAGTAGACACTTATCTTATTTTAATTTGACATAAAAAAATGTATTCATTGTGAAAAGAACTAAGGTAACGTGAGTGATATGGAATATGGATATATATGCCTTGAACTTCCACAACCTATTTTAACCGAAAAACATGAAATATAATATGATACTAATAACCTTGTAGAACCTACTTTTTCTTCACATAAACAGTCATGAGTAACAATAAAATACCCTAAAGTACATAAAAACAGAAAAATGGAATTTCTTTGGGGACATTTGTTGAAGGAATGGATTAAAATGTGGACTAAATTCACAGTAAACTGAAATTAGCTCAAACAACATAATGAGCCCTCCAACATTAGCAAATCTATAGTTTGCCACCTATAGAAAAATCTTTCTCCACATTTTCAGATACTGCAAACCATAAATTTGCAATGCAGCAGTAAAATTACTAAAATGCCCATCCACAAAACCCATGATTTATCAAATGCCAAAAGACAAGACATTGACCAAAATGTTGCAACATTTGGATTTGCATTAGATCCCATCACTACCTTATTTTTTCCAATTTCTACAACAGCCCGGAAACTAACCAGATATTTCAAATTAACCCCAAGAAAAAACGGAAATCTTTACCTTTTAGCTCCCTCTACCAATCATCTCCTTGTACCTGAGAATTGAATCCAACCTCTGTAACTTCAACTGTTGCTTGAATTTGTTAATGAAATCATCTGCTTTAGCATCTACTTCATTAATGTCTCCGTCGCTTGTCTTGACATTTCTCTCCCTTGTAGTGGCCGGCCGACGAGCTTCCACAATGGCTTCTTCCTCAAAATGTGCGAACGGCGATTTCATGCTTGCCGACTTCTTCATCTTCGTCGACAACTTTATCGGAGCTTCACCGGCAGATGGCTTTGTATCTGATCTGCTCCTGCTCACGTGACGTTCCTTTAACTGACTGTACACTTCATCCAAGCTCTTTAACTCACCGTCGTCTTCTTCTTCTTCGACTTCGTTTTCTTCATGGGTTAGCTTAAAATCGAAATGGGTGTCTATATTCTCAAGTTCTTTTTCATGGTTGTGTTGAAAAATGTACTGGGTCGATTTTTCTTGAATATTTTCTTGATGGATTTGCTGAAAGTTGAAATCTTGATCTATATTTTTGAGTTCTTGTTCGTGGGTGTGTTGAAAAAGGTACTGGGTTTGTGCGTCTGGGAGATTCTCTAGATGGGTTTGCTGGAAATCGTACTGGGTTTGTGTTTTTTGAGCATTTTCTTGATGGGATTGGTTGAAAATATACTGGGTAGATTCTGGTACTACAGTACTATGTTCTGGAGCTGGTTCGAAAATGTAATGTGTTTGTGGTTCAAATGTGGTTTCTTGACTATGGTTATTGTCAAAGTTGTAATCTTTAACATGTTCTTGAGATCTATAGTTGTAGAAATTTATGGATTTGATGCGTTGAAGAATAGAAGGAGACCTAGTGAGTTTAATGGGTTGTTGCTCTTGTTGTTGTGGGTGATTTTGTGTGTGTTCTTGTTGTTGTTGTTCTTGTTTGGGAGGGTGATTTGGTTTGTGGTTAGCTAAAGAAGAAGTAAAAGCAATGGTAGCAATCATGACATTAAGAAGAACAAAAAGGACAGTAGGAGTGAACCAGCTATTCATGGATGTCCAGATTGAAGAATACACAGTAGATACAGTATCATCAAACATGGTGAATGAATGACTTGTGATTCTCTAGAGAGAGAAGTGAAGAATGACTTTAGAGAGAGAGAGAAAGAGTGGAAGTGAAAGTGGAGAGCAAAGATTGGAGTGTAGTGTAGAGTTTGGGTGATTAGTAAAAGCAAAGGAGAAATGAAAGCTGGAACATGGGAAGTGGTGAGTGGGGATCATTCAGGGCATGGGGATGAATGGTAGTGGGGTTCGTTGGTTTTTATTTCCCGCATGGTTATTTTATACTCATAATTATTTTGTTTTATTTTTGTCAAAACGATAAATAAATTATTACCACGCATATTATAATTTCAAATGTGTTTGTTTCTTTTTTAATGAAATAATTTAAATTGTAATATGAGAGTTAGTTTAGTTCTAAGTTGTTCTAATCCATCTATTAATAGGTAGAAACAGTCATTAATACTTGTATTAGAATATTTATTACAGGAGTCGTTTGGTTGGAATATGATTTATATCAGTATAAGTTATGATGGATAAGTTATGTTGGGATTAGTTATTCTGGGATTATTGTTTAACTATTATTTGGTATGCTGCATTAAAAATGACAATTGCATAATTTTTAATAAGAAAGTATAAGTTATATCGGTACTAATTACCCTACTTTCTATAAGGTATAAATTATTTTGATATTAAAATTAACACTGAAATAACTTATACAGAATTTGATAATTAAATATAATATTAAAATAATATTAAATATTTATAATACTCTTATACCTTCTTGTACCTCGTGTCGGATAATTTCTTAGGGTGTGTAACTCTTTCTCTAACACCTGTGAACTAAAATGCTTGGGCTGTCCTTTATAATCCATCTATTTATGTTTATTACATATATTTAATTTCGTACAAATTAATGAATAGATCATCGTATAACTGCATAGAAGTATTGTTATGAAAAATATATCAACCAAACATTATTTTAGAAATGTTGAATTTTATGTGGTGTCTTCTCAGCCAAACAACCAAACCTTTACTAGCAAATTACTCACTCCGTCTTATATTATATATGTCGTATTTATCTTTTACATATTTCTTAAAAAATATTAATTAGGAAAGGGATTGAACTATTTTATCTTTATTTACGTCATAAGATATCATCTCTCTTTTCATTGAATACTTATTCTATTATATGTTATTTTCATCTTCAAGAACAACTATTACTAAGAATAAAAAAATAATAATAAGTTTTATCTTGAACTTCAAAAATAATAAATAATTTGAATAATCACGACTGTTAATACGAGATGGAAAGAGTACACTAACCACTTCTGAAATTGTTTAGATATAGAAATGTATCAATAATAATTTGGGATTAGAGTTTCAAAAGGAAACGTCCATTTTCAAAATTTGAACAAAAACAAGAAGAAAAATTAATACTCCCTCCGATCCAAAATAAGTGACCATTTTACCTTTGGCACTCCATTAAAAAAACACGAGTTTTAGAAAGAAAAAAAAGACGTATTTACTAAATTAACTTTAATTAATTAGTACTTTAACACATTGGAATATGTAAATAAGAAAACAATTTGAAAAAATAAAATTAATTCCTTTTTAATTATATAATAAACATTTCTTTTCGATCAAAACAAAAAAATAAAATGATCAGTTATTTTGAATCGGAGGGAGTACAAGCTCATATAGGTTGCTTTGTTTAAGTATTGGACACTTGGCACTATCAATAGTACGCGCCATCCTTAATATGATTTATACAAGGAAAAATATAATCGTTAACCTACAATTATATTTGAATCTTAAATTACAAATAACATGAAAGAATCAAATGCAAGGCTAATGCTAAAACGAAAGTTAATCCGGTTGCAAATTAACAAGAGTGTATTAAACACTGTAATAAGTAATATTTTTGTATGGGTCAGAAGTAGACCCGTAGCAATTAGCACGCCTAACTATCTCTTATACTTGCTCGGGCTAATAAGCATTATAAAGGTATAATCATTCGCTAACTAAGGCGCTCCGATGTTACTTAACCTAATTAATGAGATCGCGCCCCCTCGGTACTCATGGATATCCCTTCAGCGTGGTTACGGCCGTCCCTCGCCAGCTGGGAAAGTTCATAGCTATAAATACTAAGAGAAAGAACTCACGAAGGGAGGCTGCTTCTTCTCCCTCTTCACACTTGCTTCTAAGAAAAGAGTATATACATCATTGTAAGGCTCCGAACCTCTCCATGGAGAGGCAGACCTAACCAATGTCATTAATAAAAGATATTCATCATCTTCCCCTTAATCATTAACTATTGTCTCTTACATTTTATTCATTTGGTTTATTGATTTATTACGATTTACTATTATTGGCCCTCCGTCGATTTTAATTGATTTATGCTTATAAAGTTTATGAGAACTTTGCTGCCGTAGCCCGGGTTTGGCGCTCTCTCTCAGTGGCCGCCCTCCTTTCAGTGCCCATCTCCTCGTTTCTTTGACGGAGCTGCACTTAAAGAGTGTTTACCCTGTTAAGAGTCTGCTGCATATGAAGATCCCTCCTCGCCAGCTCTTCTACCAGCTCCCGATTCCGCGGGCCGTTTCTTAGGCGTTCACACGTACCTTTATACTCAGAGCGGCCACCTCGCCCATCAACCCGACGTTTGAGATGCCCCTCAAGGACGCACTCTCCGCCTCCGAGAACCGAACCCCGAATAACGACACCGGATTCTCCTCCTTGAGCAGCAGATTCAACTCATTGGGGATCTCCAAATAACAATAATCCCCCTCAGCCTGCACCGCTGGGCGGGTATACCCCTCTTGAAACAGACGGACGTCTTCAGGATCCATGTCAGACTCCGAATCATCCCCCTCTCCTGAGGCTCCCCTTCCTTCTGCCGCCTTGGAAGTCGAGGCCTCCGCCGCTCGAGATGTCGAGGCGCCCGCATTCGCCAAAAAATCGGCTACCGTATCCTTCGCCAAAACAGTTTCTAAGGAACTACCTTCCATCTCAGCAACAGGGACTGAAATTTGAATCGCCATAGAGATTGTGTCACCTCAGCCTAAGCCAACCGGGGCATCCCTTACAGAATGCTCGCCCTCTGGGACGGGACCCGCCGCGTCCCCTTCCGCTTCCGATGGAGAAGAATCCAAACTAATCATCACTGAAAGGACTGGGGTGAATGCCACCCTACGCCAAACCAGCGGCCTCTTCTCTCCCTTATCGTCTTCATTCGGTGGCGACTCTGCCCTGGAGCGCACGTCCCCTGAAGGTTCTTCAACTTGGTGCACCGATCGCACCGGGGAGTGAGCCGCTAGGATTCAACTGAGATCGCCCTCAGGAGTGTGCGAGGTGCCGACTTTGCAATCAATCGGGTAGTCGCCCCTAGCCTACGGAAAGAAAGCTGGGGAGCCCTCCTACGACGTGGTCGTCCTAACCAGCAAAAGAAGAAGGGTCAAGGATAGGAAACTGAAAACTACCACAGAAGAACGATACAGCAAGACAGATTCTTACCAGCGGCTAGTTTACGGCCATGGACCTCCCAGAAAGATGCCCACGTGCGAATTTCTGCTGTAACAGGGAGCACGACATCAACCCACTCAAGCTATGACACAAGAAGAAGGTCAGTACGTACGAATATGAAACAGGGCAGTTAACGAAAAGAAATCAAGACCAGCGTAAAAGAAGCTTACGTGCATGGTTCCATCCCTCCGTAGGTCGGTAGCGCAAGCCACCAGGTGCTAAGTCCTGATGTAGAAAAAGTGCTCATAAGGACGGGTATCGACCTCATCATCAAGCTCCGCGGTTAAGCCATCGGCTCCACGAGGAACCAACCGAATCATGGTACCTCGTACCCTCTGGGGAGCATAGAGAGTTTGTACGTGCCTAAGGGTGATCTCCCTCCAAGCCAACTCCACATATTTTATCAACATCGCCAATAACTTGTAGCAGGAGGGGACGAGCTGACTAAGGCATACCCTGTAGTAGCGCAGAAGTCCACCACTAGCATTGGGAGAGGAAGTTTAAATCTTAGCTTGAAAGGGTAGGCGTAGAAAATGCAATACCTTCGATGTTCGACGAGCACCCTCTCCCAGCTCCCGGCGAGGACGATGTCAGCAAAACGAGGAATGTCACATTGATCCCACAGTTGGCCGAGGCCTACCTCCCCCATCAGGGGGCTTAATCCACTTGGTCCTCTCCTTCGAGGAAGGAAAGATCAGTCACCGGGCCGCCCGAGCAGAGAAAGAATGTCAGTCACCGATGGGAGCCTATCAATACTCGCCGAATCGGAGGTTCTCTCCACCACAGATGGGCCCTCGGGTGCCGGAACCACCACCGGAGCAATATCAGAATGGGAACTGTTTGTCATACCGGAAAAGCAAGGGAAGATGGAAATCTGACGATAAACGACGAAGAACGGAGTAATGAAGAAGCGAAAGACAAATTAACCTTAGAACAAGAAAGTTATCTCTCTCCGAATTTCACTCAAACGAATATCGGAAAAGTAAGAACTGAAGAACAACCCCTTATTTATAGACGAGGCATAAATGGCTTTCACGAACCCCAAATGTCACCATTAGCTGCCTGACCAACCACAAAACGGTTCAAGCCTACAGTAACGGGCATCATTATGACAGACACCACGGAATGGACGTTCAATCGTCAGCCGGCACATCGCCCGCGAAATGGTCGTAACGTCCCTAAGACACCCAAAAGCACGCCCCATGCGTCACTAAGCGTATGACGTCTTCCCTATGCGCGGCAAGTCCGATCGTATCCTTGCCAAATGTGGGTATTCGGCTGCGGCCGTCTCTAGACAAACAGTGGCCGTTGGCCATCTTCAAAATAATTGGGGTCATGGCTGTCCCTAAAAGTAATATCGATTACATCCATCTCTGAAGCAACAACGACCACTGCCGCATCTTGAATACGAAATGATCACGGTCACCCCCTCGGTAGGGGCGGCTACGGTCCTCTCAGAGCAACGAATGGTTATCTCCGTCTCGTAAAGATAAAGTGATTACGACCTCCAGCCCCAAAAAGAGTACATACAAACAAAAGGCCACGGCCATTTCGAATATGCAAATGGCAAAGGTCGATTGCACGCATGAAAGCCAATCAAAGAATTGCGACCATGGTCATTGATTGTGAGTTCACTTAACAAATAGATCCATTGCAGTCTAGGGTTGTCCACGCATAAATGGTTACGGCCATCTCCAAGTATAAATGGTTACGGCCATTTCTAAGTGGTTACGGCCATCTCCAAAGCATAAATGGTTACGGCCATCCCCAAAGTATAAATGGTTACGGCCATCTCCAAAGCATAAATGGTTATGTCCATCTCTAAAGTATAAATGGTTACGGCCATCTCCAGAGTATAAATGGTTACGTCCATCTCCAAAGTATAAATGGTTATGACCATCTCCAAAGCATAAATGGCTACGGCCGTCTCCAAAGCATAAACGGTTAATGGTTACGGCCATCTCCAAAGTATAAATGGTTACGACCATCTCCAAAACATAAATGGTTACGGCCATAATTAAATAATAAACGGCTACGACCATCTTCAAGGCAGGGGTGGTTACGGTTGTCTCCGAAGCATAGACGGCTATGGTTATCGGCAAAGTCTGCTCATCGAGCTCGGGCGGATCCTGATCTCAATAAGTGGAGGGACTATCTGTATGGGTCAGAAGTAGACCCGTGGTAATTAGCACGTCTAACTATCTCTTAAACTTGCTCAGCCAAATAAGCATTATGAAGGTATAATCATTCGCTGACTAAGGCGCTACGAAGTTACTTAACCCAATTAATGAGATCGCGGCCCACTCAATACTCATGGACATCCCTTCGGCGTGGTTACGGCCGTCCCTCGCCAGCTGGGAAAGTTCATAGCTATAAATACTAAGAGAAAGAACTCACGAAGGGGGATGCTTCATCTCCCTCTTCACACTTGCTTCTAAGAAAAGAGTATATACATCATTGTAAGGCTCTCAACCTCTCCATGGAGAGGCAGACCTAACCGATATCATTAATAAAAGATCTTCATCCTCTTCCCCTTAATCATTAACTGTTGTCTCTTACATTTTATCCATTTGGTTTATTAATTTATTACGATCTGCTATAATTGGCCCTCCGTCAATTTTAATTGATTTATGCTTGTAAAGTATATGATAACTTTGAGCTAAACAATTTTTAACCAAACATAGAATATAAAAGTAAGTAATTTAGTTATTTTGTTTTGATATTACATCATACTATCTCATTGTTTTGTTGTATATATCAAGAAGCAACCCCTATGATTAATAAAAAAAATCTTGAACAAATTAGTCGTGCTCTTTCTTTTTATGTCTTTTTCGTTTTGTTTTCTTCATGGGAAATTTGAAAATGAGAGATGGCGGGGGGAATATTGCGGCTGAATTGCAATCTATGTGGTTCACTTCGACTAGCACCATTTATTAGTGTAAGATATTTCTTTGGTATGACCTATAGAAGAAAACATAAACTTAACAAAAAGAAATTATAAAAACAGAAAAAAAAAAAAAAACAATAGGTGTAGGGACAGTTTTGGTTGATTGAGTTGTTTTATTCAATTATCAAACAAGCTAGTGTTAATTGTGTTTGTTTTTTTAAATCTACGCATCAAATCAATTCAGAGCAAATTAAATCAATATTCATATTTTAAGTTTCTATTTTTCATTTATTTCAATTTCTTTCTTTCATCTATGCAACAAAATATCAATTATACTAGATTTTCATAGGAAGGTATCACACATGTTGTATTGGGAATAAACTGAATTTTCATTGAAGGTGATGTGTCATGACACGTGAATTGGTCAAACGGTCAAAACATGATGATCAGTTAAGAGGCACGAGTGACAACAGATACGGGGAAAGGAAAGCTAAATAGACATGAGAAGCAATTCGAATAATACAAGCTTCGTACCTATTTAGGTCAATTTAAAGCCAAGAGACCAGAAGACATTGAAGATATGGATATGATGACGAAAAGAAGTCCAAATTCAGTATTAAATACCCAATACGTTAGAGAATTGGTATCAAAAATAGAGATGACTGTGTAACGTCTTATTTAATATCATTTATTGCTCATAATTATCTCATTAAGACTAAGGTATTACTCTTTTACTCAAAATCGACTATAAAAGGAGGAGGTCTTATCATTTGTAAGGACACACAATATCATCGATATTACAGTGGAATACAAACCCTTTTACTGCTTATTTGTCATTCACAAAAAGTCTATTATATATTTTTCGTCTCCTGATTATCAGTAACCCGAATTTCTATTTATCTTGAGCTTTGACAAAACTCGTTTACTGCTTATTTGTCATTCACAAAAGTCTACTATATATTTTTCGTCTCTTGGTTATCAGTAACCCGAATTTCTATTTATCTTGAGCTTTGACCAAAGAATCATATTTTTGGTTAAACAAATTGGTTCCGTTACCGGAAAACTGATAATATTTTCTTTGAAGCTATGCTATATTCGTCTTTATCAACATCTCAAACAACAAAAACAACAATAACAATAATAACATATTGGGAAACCACGAAAATCAAATCCATCAAAATCAAGGAGACCTACCAAACATTGACGTGGCTCCCTCCCTTCTAGATTCACCACGTCAATCTCATGAAGGCACTCCTGCTCCTGAATCTCATGCTGATCAACAAGAACAATCTGAACATTTTGAAGGAGGTGTAAATGAAGCTTTATAAAATATAATTGATGCACAGGTAGGCAAAGCTCTTGAGGCTCTGGTTAATCTATTCCGTGCTGCACCGCCCATGCCAACTCCTATTAATAATACATTGGAGAATCCTCGTTCTGGTCTTGTTAATTCTTGAAATAGAGGAACCACTAGTGAACCACAGGAAGGAGAACCAGGTAATTCAAATAATTGTTATTTAAATAGTTTAGTACTAACCTTGCAGAAATAGATTAAGGAAAAAATGAGCGTATTGAGCAAATCCCTGGAGTTTCGCATGTAATAAAAGGAGTAGACATGGACAAATACGCACAACAACCTTGGAAGCCAAGTGCTGCTTCCGTGCTAATTCTGAAAAAGTTCAAAATGCCTGACATCCCGAAATATGATGGTAGCACAGACCCACGTGAGCACGTGACTGCATCTACAACATGCGTGAAAGGCAACGACTTGACCAAAAAAGAAATTGAACTAGTACTGGTCAAGAAATTTGGAGAAACACTCACCAAGGGTGCATTAACTTGGTATTCTCTTTTATCTGAATATTCTATAAATTCTTTTGCTGAGCTTGCAGATTCTTTTATTAAAGCACACTCGGGAGCTTAAAAGGTTGAGAAAAGAATGAAAGATATTTCAAAATCAAACAAGGGGATTCGGAGTTGCTCAGAGACTTTGTTGATAGATTCCAACGTGAAAGAATGACAGTACCCCGTGTACCTGACAACTGGGCTACAATAGCTTTAAATGACAAAAGTTCTAAATCCATGAGAAGGCTCAAAGAAAGCCTTCGAGAATTCCCTGCAACCACGTGGAATGATATTTACAACAGATACAGCACGAAGGTAAGAATTGAAGAAGATACCGTACCTAAGTTTCATCATGAAGAAAGGGGCGGTTCCAGAAGATCAGAAACCGAAAAAAGATCAGATAAAAACAAGTACGATTCATATATAGGACCTTCAGAAAAAGAATCACAGTCATAACAAGTTAGTCAGCAATATGATAAAAAATCGAGGAATAGGGAATCTGGTTGTTCATCAAGATTCAGAAATGATCAGAACACACAAGAGTCATGAGATGACGACAAAAATTTAAAGGCAAGGTTTAGCGGATATAACTTTAATGTCACTACCTCCGAGCTCGTGGTTGTTCTGAGAAACATGGGAGATAAGGTACGATGGCCAAAAGAGATGCGGTCAAATCCAAATAGACGCTATACAGACCATTGGTGCGAATTCCACAATGATCACGGGCACAAAACTTCAGAATGTAGATTCCAGCAGAGTGAAGTGGATCATTTATTGAAGCAAGGGTACCTCACTGAGTTATTTAGTGAAAATGGTAAACAAGGCTATATGAAAAATAGGCAAGAGCCACTAAAGCCTCCTTCACCCAATAGAACAGTGAATGTGATAAGTGGGGGAAAAGATTTTCACGGCGTACCTTACACAGCTTTCAACAAGGTTTCTAAAGTAACAATTACACATGAGAAACGGATACGGCAGGTTTTAGAAAATGAAAGTATTTCATTTGGTAATGCAGATACCGAAGGAGTGATAACCCTACATAATGACGCACTGGTAATATCTTTACTTGTACATGATACTAATGTAAAACAAGTTTTGATTGATCCAGGGAGTTCTGTAATTATTATACTACTGAGGGTATCACGGGAAATGAAAGCTGAAGATAAAATGATACCCAAGGCTCATACCTTGTCAGGCTTCAACGATTCAAGTATGGTAACAATAGGAGAAGTAATTCTAACAACTTTTGCTGTAGGTGTTGTTAAAGAAACTAAATTTTAGGTAGTTGATATGGAAATGGCCTACAATATGATCATGGGGAGGTCTTGGATCCATGATATGGATGTTGTTCCATCAACTCTGCATCAAGTTATTAAATTTCCATCACTGTGGGGGATTTTTCAAATTCGAGGGGATCAGCAAACAAGCAGGAGTATCAATGTTGTAACAGATATGAGCACCGTAAATAAAGAAAAATAGCAATTACAGGAAACAACTATAGGTTCAAGCAGTCAAACCTCAACTGAGCAAGAGAAAACAGATTTAGACACGAGACCTGATACCATTCAAGAAACTAAGAAGAATAAAAATATCAAAACAACCATCGAAGAGCTCGAGGCTATGATATTACTCGAGCAGTGACCTGAACGGAAAGTTTATGTTGGAGCTAATTTAAACTCAAACATGTGAGATCAAAGCAATAGAAGAAATCCCTGATATCCTTACTAATAAAAAGGAAGTTCAAAGATTAATGGGAAGAATTTCAGCTATGGGGAGGTTTATTTCCAAATCTTCAGAAAAGTGTTTTAAGTTTTTCTCTGCACTCAAAAAGCAAGATCATTTTGAATGGAATGAAGATTGTCAACAAGCCCTTAGAAATTGGAAAACTTATATGTCAAAATCACCTCTATTAGCAAAATCAAAGGTGGGAGAAAAGCTTCTCATCTATCTTGCTGTGTCTGAAGTTGCAGTAAGTGCTATTTTAGTCCGTGAAGACCAAGGTAAACAATCTCCTATTTATTATGTAAGTAAGTCATTACTAGATGCTGGAACACGATACCGACAGCTAGAAAAGTTAGCGTTAGCTTTGATCATGGCATCTAGAAAATTAAGACCTTATTTCAATGTCATCCCATTGTTGTAGTTACAGTTTTCCTCTTTGAATTATTTTGCATAAACACAAACTGTCAGAAAGATTAGAAAAATGGGCTATAGAACTAAGTGAATACGAAATTATTTATCAAACCAGGACCGCTAAAAAATTTCAAGTACTAGCTGATTTCGTGGCTGATTTTAGTCAATGGATGCATTTAGAAGCAGAAAAAGAATTACAAGTTTTTAATGGTGAAAATCCGAGGACTTGGGTGTTATTCACTGATGGTTCGTCTAATGTAAAAGGAGCAGGTTTGGGCATAGTTCTCATACAACCTACGGGTGAAACTATTAGGCAAGCTATAAAATGTCATTCTATAACTAACAATGAAGCAGAGTATGAGGCTGTAATTGCAGGTTTAGAATTGGCAAGGGAACTCGGCATAACACAAATTATAATCAAGAGTGATTCTCAACTCGTGGTCAATAAAATGTTGGGGACTTATACAGCAAGGGAAACTCGAATGCAATAATATCTTGCGGGAACTAATAAAGCAACTCCAAACTTGGAAGGTGATGCAGATCCCAAGAGATGAGAATGTGGAGGCAGACGCTTTAGCTAATCTCGTGTCTGCTGCTGACGTAGCAAATTAAGCAAATGCTTCAGTCATACATTTATTTCAATCCGTTCTCAAACCTGATAAGAATGAGGTAAATTCTAATCAGTTAACATGGGATTGGAGAAACAAAATTAATACTTTTTCATAGCACGGAACCGTGCCTAATGACAAAGTAAAGGCTCACGAGCTTCGCAAAAAAGCTGCTTGATATTGTTTATATCAAGGAAATCTTTATCGAAAGATGTTTGGTGGACCACTAGCAAGATGTCTCGGACCCTCTCAAACAGAATATGTAATGAGGGAAATGCATGAAGGACATTGTGGAAATCACGTTGGGGGAAGGTCACTGGTAAAAACGTTGATTCGAGCAGGATATTATTGGCCTAAGATGGAAGACGAGGCAAACACTTTTGTGTCCAAATGTGATAAATGTCAAAGATACGGCAATAGTATGCACAGAGCAGCTGAGTTATTACACTCTGTTATATCCTCGTGTCACTTTATGAAATGGAGAATGGATATCGTAGGTCCATTACCACAAGCAAATGGTCAGGTAAAGTTTCTACTTGTACTCACATTTTATTTCACTAAATGGATGTTGATATCCAATTTTTTCTTATGTATATTTGTACCCAAAATACTTTAAAAAATAGCTTGTGAATGCATATATAATCATCCACAAGAGGATTGGTATTTTTTATAATTTTTTCTAACATTTCAAAACCCATTTATAACTTATTTTGGTACTTTAAAACCTAATATTTAGTGTTAAATATTATTATTTTAATAAATAAATTATTTTATTCTCTCACTTACATAAAACTATAATTTATGTAATTTTTACGGGTTTTTACAAAGCCATTAGGTATTTTTAAACTAAAATTGCATTAAATTGTAATTTTAGCCTATTTGTCAATTTAACGAGTATTTCAAGTATAAAATCATTCTTAGTATTTTTGAATTAATTTCTAAATATATTTTATTAGTTTAGTAATTTTTTTGGATTTTTATAAAATTATTTGCTATTTTTAAAAATTAAATTTGGGAAAAATTGGTCATTTAAATTCTAGCCCATTTGTCTTTCATTTTCAGCCACATTTTGTCAACCCAATTTCCCAGTCCAATAGCCCAACCCAATCTTAGAATTAACCCAACCCATTTTTCCTCCTTTTGATCCTGGTCATTGATCTTATAGATGAACGACCCACGTTATTACTTACCTAATTAAACACTCAAAACCCCTTTACCCTAATCATTTCTCTCAACCAGTTGCCTTTGAATCCCTAAACACTCTCTAGCCCCCCTTCAATCCCTAATCATCTCCAGCTCTATTTCGTCGGCGTTCATGGCTGCTTAAGCCATCGAATACCTCTATTCGTCATTTACCACCATCCTTGGCCTTGGGGTTCGAATATTGAGACTTTGTTTCGAGGGTAACTGGACCAGAGGTCCTTTAATGGGGTTTCACGACCATGTCAGGCTTCTCTCCGGCAAGCCTTTGAAGCCTAGGGTCCTTACCAAGCTCCGATGAGCCGTCCAGGCTTTTCTCGCCATTTCTGAGGTCTTTTATGAAAACCCTAATTGATTCGAGGTTCTTTTTCTATCTTTCTGTATTATTTTACGATCTTCTCTGAGTTTTGTTTGTTTTCTAAAGGTTTTTAAGTATCTCTCATCCTATCTTCGCCTTGTTGTGTTTCCAAAGACTGATCGTCTTTTTAAAACTTAGGGTTTCTATGAACTATTTGATTCTTTGATTTTGTTGTTTATTTGTTGTTACTATGTGTTCTTCTTCGCGATTTTGAGCATCTTCTACTTTATCTCTAAATATTTGCCTCACTGATTGACTTCATAGGGTTTTCATCTAGTTTGTGCTATGATCTCTTGACAATGTTCTGCTCTTTTTCCTCTCCGTCTATGATATCTTTTATGTGCTGACTTGTAGTGAAAACCTTAAATTTCTAAGGGTATTTGTAATTCATCTTTCTCTGTGAAACCCTAGCTACCTAATTGCTTTTTTGTATATGTTTTGCTACATGTCTATGCTGCTATCCCTAGCTTTTGCATGTTCAAGCTTATGAGTCTTTATAGTATTGTTCTTCCCTTTATCCAGAAACCCTAATTGATTTTGATACAACTGTGTGATTCTCTAATTGTTCCCTGTACTCTGACTAAGTTCATGCGAGTAAAATCTTGACTCCTTGATTTCCTGGGTAATTATTTACTTTACATGTTCAACGGTGTGATTTTTTAATTTTCCTATGTGTATCTACCCTATATTTTGTGATCAGTACTATATTTTCTTTCCAAAATTAGACTTAGGTCTATTTATTTTCCACCCGGTTCCTTAATTGAAGGGATTCCCTTCTCCTTAATTGATACTAATTGATTTTCTGAATATTTTCCTTGCCTTATTGTTACTTCTCTTTCAACTATAAATAGGATCTCTCTTTTCTCACTCAACACATATGATTCTCTAGTTCTCTCTACTCTCACTCACGAAAATTTTCTACTTTTCTCTTCTTTCTACTTGCTCTCTCTGTTAAAGGCTAGCCGGCTGAAAGCCAAGGCTAGTTATAGAATTTCTCTTTACTTTTGTCATTCAAGTGCAACTAGTATGTTCTAACCTCAATTACTAATCTTTCAACTACTTGTATACTCTGACCGTGTCTTTGCCTGATATACTTGCAGTCTAATTTCATCATGTAATCCCTTTTCCCTTTCCCCTTGTTTGTTTCTTTCAGGACTCTATTTGAGTTCTAGCATGTTTAAACCCCCTCTCCCTTTCCCTGGGCTGTCGTGTTTCAGTTTAAAGTCCTATCATGTTTAATCCCCTTCCCTCTATCCCCTTGTCTGATTATTTTATCTCATATGAGTTTTTAGTACGTTTAAATCCCTATCCCTTGTCCCCTTGTTTATGCTGTAGATTTCAGTATGTTAATCCCCATTTCCCTTTATCCCTCACCTGTTTGTGTTAAATTTTAGCGTGTTAGTCCTTTCCATTTTCCCTTTGGTTGTTTTCAGTATTTCAGTATGTTAAGTTCCTTTTTGCTGCTTGTGTGTTGTCCATCACTATGTTTTATTTCAACTTAATTTTGTCTGTTAAAATCTTATGTGATTTCCCCATCCTCTTTACCCATGTTTGCTTATGAGTTTGTTTTGGATGAGAATGGCATCTCATTGCCACTTCTAATATAGAACCAAGGCTTAATTGCCTATACTCAGAATGATGCCATTCCCTTTTTCGCTCTTAT
This sequence comes from Nicotiana benthamiana, assembly GCA_034376525.1. Taxonomy (NCBI): domain Eukaryota; kingdom Viridiplantae; phylum Streptophyta; class Magnoliopsida; order Solanales; family Solanaceae; genus Nicotiana; species Nicotiana benthamiana. The sequence continues at coordinate 39,615,835 of CM067339.1, read as the reverse complement.
GTGCTTGAGCCTAGACAAATGCCTGTTGGTGTCTTAATCACCTTCCAGGACCTTGTCTGACTCGTTTACAAGTCTGCTCCTATTTGTAACCTTTGTAAGGAGTTTGGGGTGTGCCAGTCTCAATCAATAGGCTGGGTATGACCACTTCATACATTGGTTCCCTTTAATCATCACTTTGCACTTATTCTTAGCCCCTTTAAGTTCCTACCCCTCTTTGGTATGCCATGCTTAGGGACCTTGGAGTCTCCTCTGAACTTGGATGCCTTAGGGCTGGTAATTCCACACTTGCAGTATTCCAACTATGGTGTAAACAATGCCTGGGTCTCTTTTGAAGGCCTTTGGAACTTTGTAACATTCTAAAATGAGAAAAGCCTCGGATCTTGGGAGCTCGGATTTGGTAGAAGGCATATGTTGGACATTAAAGTTGCTTCGAGACTCCTCAGGCATGTTATAACTGCTAATGTACTTTTAAATTTTTTATTTCATTTAATGTCTTTGCTTTTCTTCCCAGTTTGTAATAATGTGTAATGTAAAACTCGGGTATAATGAAAGGGACATGGGGGATTTACTTTCTCACCTGCATTAGAGATCATGCCTATATGGTCACTTTATTTCGTTGCATCAGTTTCTATATAGTTACCATGAATATAATCTTACCATTGTTGCATCAACATATAGATAACATGCCTATAAGAGTTTACCTTATTGCATCAATGTCATATAGAAACCATGACTATAGGCTTATTCATCTTTGCATCAATAGAAACCATGCCTTAACTTTATTTTATCTATGTGAACTGTTACTATGCCTACTTTTAACATTGTTGCACATCATGTAGATGCCATGTCTGTAGGCTCTTTCACATTGCACCAACTTCATATAGAGACCATGCTATTAGGTTTGCAACTTATAAGCTCATCCAGAAAGTATGCCTATAGGAATTATATAAACGCTTGGCAAACGGTAGGACGCCAAATGATATAAAAGCAGCAACTAAAGGGTAACAACAAGTCATGAGTTTAGACCGTTAATGCTTTCAAACATCTCAGTTTCTTCAAACTTGTCCTAACCTGGTTTATTTTAAAACGGGTCCAGCCCAGGTCTGCCCTTTTTGTAACTATAAGCTATTTTCTATGCTGAACTTGTGATTACTTAGATCCAGTGCTTTAGGATTTTAAAACTCCTTCAAGGTCTTTAAAACTCCCCTTCTTACTCGATTTGTTCAACTGATTTACAGCCCTGTTTTCTCAAAATTCGTCTGCAGTTTAAAAAAAAATTAACAGACTTCTGTCTGAACCTCGTGTTTTCCTTTTCTAAAACTTGTCTTCAACTCTAAATATTTTAAACAAACTCATGTCCGTAACTGGCATCTTTTCTCTAAAGGCTTACTGATTTTCTAAAGTCTGTCAACTTCTAAAATGGGCCCGGGGAGCTCGAAGCAGATTTTCTATCCAACTCTTATGTGTTAAACTAATCCGCCCACTCTCCTAACCTCTTTTAAAGACCAAATCAGTAATTGAAGTCATGCTAAACTACTTGTTGTATGCTACGGGATTTACTAGAACTTTTAGTTGTTTATTTGCATCCCTCTTATTTGCTACTTGTTTTTGATTGTCGCTCTAGCATGTTTACCTTTGAATACTCCATATATGTCTCCTACTTCCTTTTCCTCTTTTTAGGATTAGAAGTCCTATACCCTGGGACTAACAGGTTTGGGCGGGTATTAGCATGCAATGAGTAAACGATACCAACGCGCTTTAATACCTTAACGGGGTGGGAGGGCAGAATATGGAGATGATGACTATGAGACATTATCATGAAGCGACCCCTCTTTGGGAATATGAGCTAGATATTGCATTGAATGATCCATATTATAGTTAAACATAGGACCCCTCTTTCTGTTACGTGCTTTATTTAAATGTTTTCCTGAGGCTTTTCAAATTAATCCTCTCTCCTAACTTATGTCCTTTTCTTTAAAGCTTTCAAATTATGTGAATATGTGCACTTCATTGTCTACTTACTTCATCTTCTTTTTAAAGTCACAGTTAGCACGGCCGGGAACCACATTTGTGGATCTTGAGGGGTGCCTAACACCTTCCCCTTGAGATAGTTCCAAGCCCTTACCCAACTCTGGTTTCTCTCTCAAAACACTCTCTTCATCTTAAAGTGTCCTAATGCACTATAATCATTAGGTGGCGACTCTTCCAATTTCGATGACCCAATTCCCAAATAGGAAATAGAGCTGCTTTGCCCATATTGTTGTAAAACCCGATTTTGCCTTTGAAAAAGGGGGCGTCGATAGCATGGCGACTCTGCTGAGGATTTTTTAGGCTTTTACCACTACGTGCTTTGTGACTTTACCGATTTCTTTATTTATTGCTTCAATTACTTTTCTTTTATTGTTTTTCACAATTACTAAATTGTTTCTTCATGTCTTTTCTTTCTTTAACTGTTTTACCACTTTATTGTCTTCACTTTATGTCAGTTTCGAGCATTTATTGTAATCATTATGAATGTGAAAATACATGTATTTATTGTTGTAATTGCATCCTTCAACATCATTTTCCACTCGTGCCAAACAAATCATATAGCAATGCTTACAATGAGTGGTTGTGCTCTTCCTATATTCACAAACCCCTAAATTTGGCAAAGGCATATTTGTAGTAAAACCAGTTGATCAACGGTGTAGTCGACGGTTCCGCGTCTTTCCCTCTTGAGTTGTCCGCTCAAGGGTACCTTGTCTAGCACTTCAAAAATAGAAATCTCACTCCATTTAATTTTTCATGCATCATGGTCAAACTTATACGAGTCAATTATGTTGTCCGTATAATAACTCATTAGGATAACCTAAACCAAAGTCCATCGGGTTTCCTTGAAAACCCAAACGCACCAACACGTTATGTGCATTGATTTGGAGAACTAAATACCTTTTGGTAATTATTGATTTAAATGGTCAAGTCCGGTGGGGTTTAGGGCCTAACTCTCTGTTTTGCAGGAAATGAGGCACGAGGTCCCCAGGTTCGGCATGGTATCAAACATTCATCCGAAGTTGCTGAGCTGGTGGGATAATTTGCATGGTAGTGATCGAGTTGTTATCCGCAAACACTTAGGAAATCTTCCATCACTTCTGGAAGTTAGGCCAGATAACAAGATTGTGGAAGTCGCTACTATGTTTTGGGATAGTGAACGGTCTGTCTTCCGCTTTGGGGATATCGAAATGACGCCACTGTTGGAGGAAATTGGGGGTTTAGCCGGAATTCCTTGGGATAGCCCGGGTTTGCTCATGCCAGAAAACCTCAAAGGTAGAGGGTTCTTGAAAATGATGGGGCTAAAAAAGAACCGTAATCTAACCAGCTTGAAGGACTCCTACATATCCTTCGACTTCATGTATGAAATGTTCGGACATAGCAAATCATACCACAATCAGATGGACGATTTTGCCTTCACCTCTTTGGAGCACATACATAGGAGAGCCTTTCTATTCATGTTCTGTTTCCTGGGCATGATAGTTCTTCCGATGAAGAAGGCTAGAATCCATACAAGACTAGCCATGGTAACCAAAGCCGTAATGGAGGGTATTGATGGGCAGACGTTCAACATAGCACCCATGATCCTTGCAGAACCATACCAAGCCTTAGAGAAATGTCAGCAAGGGGCACCGCACTTCGAAGGGTGCAATTTGCTACTACAACCCTGCTCATTGAACATCTTCAAAAGGGAGAGTATAGGTAGGATATCATACGACGATATTGGGATGACCATATTGCTTTCCATCATCCAAAGCGGATACATTTCATGCTGGATATGTTTGCTCGCCCGGAAAATGCCAGTGGATGGGTGGAACTATTAAGGAATCTGAGAGAAGAGCAGGTACAATGGATGTACGAGTGGTTTCCAACTGGAGAGTTTATCATGCGGTCTAGGGATGTTCTATTCCTTGTACTCATCGGCTTGAGAGGAACTTACCCTTATGTCCATCTCCGAGTCATGAGGCAAGACGGAAGGAAGCAGATTATACCAAGAATGGAAAAGATGAGTCATTACAGGGCTTTTCCAGGATGACGATAGCCCACACAGGTGCCAGGCTCAGCATATGTGGCACTCCAAAATTATTCTAGGAAAGGAATCTATGGAATCAGATAGGTATCAGGCGGGGCACGCGCCACTTTATCCGGGATGGTTAGAAGATAATCATATTGGCTTGGGAAAAATATGTTTCGTCCAAGGTCACAGGGTTATTGATGAGGAGGCTGCAGCAAAGGTCAAGTACAATCAGCTACGCAAACAGATGCGAGAGTGCGAGAGTGAGCATAGGGAAGTACTAGAGGCTCAAGAGAAGGTAATCAATGAATTGAAAGACATGGATTTCCGTGCAAGCAACCGTTTAGGGTACTAGGAACAGGGTATAGTGGAGCTGGAAGGCAAGTTTCTGAAAAGGATCAAAGATTGTCAGGAAGCTGAAGGTAATGAAGGCGGGCGTTTGGCTCAGGCTTATTTGTTGCTGGGACTGCGCGAGCTAATGAAGCTGTATGAGGGAGGCAAAGATACCAAATCTGGGGAAGATCCTTCTGGGGCCAAGTAGTTGGATTTTACTGCTTTCTGGATGTAATAAGTCCCTTGGCCGTTAGTAACAATTTTTCTTTATTTCAGTTTGTTTAGACTCGTTCTATTTTCTATCAATAAAATGAGGAATTTGGTATTATGATTTCTCCAAATCATATTTGTCGCTAGGCCTACCTCGAGCACAACAAGGCACCGAAATATGAAACGATTTATATTCTTGCAACAACGTGTTTACATACCGCAATGTTTTCTTTCTCATAATCCGCACTAACTTTTTACCTTTTGTTTTCTTTTTGTTTTTATCCCCCTCCCCAAAGGTTAGTCCCTGAATTCTGGCACCATCACCATATTCAACAAGATCTAAGGGTCCTCATCCTCCTCCTCCTCTGAGTCCTCCTAAAAACAGGAACAAAGGAAAGATGGCAGATAACGAAGCAAGAAAGGAAATTGAAGGAAATTCTCAGGGTACCCCGACCACCAAGGAAACTGTTGATCACTTGGAGCAAAATTTGCTAAGGTTTCGAGAGGAAATGGACCAGGTCCGGAGCTTGGCAAGTCTTTCCATCTCCCTTGTTGCTGCAGATGTCAACAATCAGGTCCCAGCACCTCCGCAGAAGACCCCAACTCAAGTTCGCTACAATGCTCCACCGCTCATCCCTGAGACCAAAAATGCTTCAAACCACCAGGATACTCCTATCTTTATGGATACTATGCCATACTATACACAGCCCATAACAGATGTGTAAGAATCATATTCACTCATTCAAAACTTGGCTGCTGAACTCAAGAAACTCACTAGCAGGGTTCAAGGCGTGGAAGGTAACAAGGGTGTGAAAGGTATGAATTATGAAGATTTGTGTGTTCAACGTGATGTCGAACTCCCGGATGGATACAAACCTCCTATGTTCGAGATGTTTGATGGTACGCGTGATCCCAGGGTTTACCTCAGAATGTATTTTGACAAATTAGTGGCAGTTGGTAAGGATGAGAAGATCCGCATGAAACTATTCATGAGGAGTTTGAAGGGGGATGCTTTATCTTGGTACATCAGCCAAGATGCGAAGAAGTGGACGAGTTAGGTAAACATGGCATCCGATTTCATGGGTCGTTTCAGATTCAACACTGAAAATGCGCCAGACGTGTTCTACACTCAGAATTTGAAGAAGAAGCCTACTGAAACCTTTCGCGAGTATGCTACTCATTGGAGGTCGAAAATGGCCAAGGTTAGGTCGGCTTTGGAAGAAGAACAAATGAACATATTTTTTGTTCATGCTCAGGACCCACAGTATTACAAGAGATTAATGCTTCGCCGATATCATCAAACTGGGAGAAAGGATCGAAGAAGGAATCAAAAACGGTATGGTTACCAACCTTGAGGCACTGGAGGCCGCCAACAAAGCCTTTCAATCTGGTGGTTCATCAAAGAAAAGGATGTAAACTCCGTAATGGTTGCGCAAAGAAATCATTCTCCCATGAAATACCAACCCTACCCTACCCTCCAACTCCGCTCACATACCAACCCTCTCTAAACTACCAAGCACCTCCGCCTCCTTACCAAAATCCACCACCCATTTACCAGTCACCTCCACCTCCAACATATCAACCCACCTCGCCAGGATATTCCCAACCCGCACCCGTATTCCAAACCTACACACCCCAACCTCCCTACTACCCATCACCACCTACCTGTCAAAACATCCCACGACTGAGACCAAATTTTGACCGCAAACCACCCAGACAAAACACTGCTATTGTTGAACCCATTGACCAACTATACAAGAAGCTCAAAGCTGCCGGATATGTTACACCCATCCCAGCCATAACCCCAAAGAACCCCTCCCAATGGATCAACCCAAATAAAACCTTTGCATACCATTCGAGGATGAAGGGCCATACCTTTGACGAGTGCTGCTCTTTGAAGGATAAAATCCAGATCTTAATTGACAACAAGGTCATCGTAGCTAAAGAGACTGCTCCTAATGTTCGTAACAACCCCCTGCCAGACCATAAAGGTGGGAGTATCCACATGATTGAAGTAGAAGACGACTGGGATCCCGAAGGGTCGATTGGCTTGATATCTGAAGGGGATGAGCCCAAGAAACCGGCAGTCGCTCTTAATACTATTGTTGTACAAGTCCAGCAATCTGAAGACAGCATGGTGAATATATCTGTGCCATTTGAGTTCGAGGCACTTCTTGCAAAGGTGCCAAAGCCAATTGAGGTGGAATTTGGGACTCCAAAGGCACCCGCACCGATTGAAGTTACTATGTTGCCTCCAAAGGTACCCATTCCGGTCTCCATCTCAGACGTGATCCTATTTCAGTCCAAAGCCATACCCTGGGACTACACAGCCGAGGTGAGAAGGAAAGGAAAAACACGCGCGGGCAAAGCAATTGTCGCGCAAGGTATGACTAGAACAGGCAGGGTGTACACACCAGAGCACCTAGTTGAGTCTAGCAAGCAGGTTCCTGGATGTCCTGTTGAAAGTGGACCTGACGATCTCTAGAGAAAAATACAGGCTAAGGAATATTCAGTTGTTGAACAGCTAAACAAGACTCCGGCACAGATTTCCATCTTAGCATTGCTTCAGAGTTCCGATGCACATAAGAATGCCTTGATGAAGATATTGAACGAGGCTTATGTCCCGAGCAACATAAAAGGAGGAGAAATGGCAAACATGATAGGGCAGGTGTTGGAGAGTCATAAAATCACTTTACATGAGGACGAATTGCCGCCTGAAGGACTCAGTCATAATAAAGCACTGCACATCACTGTGTAATGTGAGGATTACTTCATCACCAGAATCTTAGTCGACGGAGGTTCTAGTCTCAACATTTGTCCATTGATAACCCTCAAGAAATTAGGCAAAGAGTTGCACGAGATAAAGGATGGGGCTATTAATGTTAAGGCTTTTGACGGTTCTCAGAGGTCTACTCTCGGGGAGTTTAGCATGCGTTTGCAAATGGGATCTACTTGGCTTAACGTCGAGTTCCAAGTCATCGACATACCAGCCTCTTACAACTTACTATTGGGAAGACCCAAGATCCATGCCGTTGGGGCTGTGGCATCAACTTTACATCAGGCTATGAAGTTCGAATGGAACCATCAAGAAGTAATCATCCATGGCGACGGTAGCAACCCCATCTACAGTCACCAGACTATTCCATTGATCAGAGGTAGAAGAAGAATAGGCATGGAGACATATCATCATATCGAGCGGGTCAACAGAGTGGATAAGGACAAATGGTGGAGTAACAAGGTTGAGAGCATTCTTAATTGGATTGGGTATGAACCGGGGAAAGGACTTGGTAAGAATCTTCAAGGTATCACCAAACCTGTCCAGCTAAAGAAACATGGTACTACCTTTGGACTGGGATACGAGTACATTTGGCAAGAATTCAGAAATTGGTCACCACCATGGCGCGACCCATATTACCCATTGGAACGCCCCATACCTCGGTTGGAGCAGACATTTCAGCCGGTCGACACTCTCTACGGGTCAGAGGAGGACGAGGCTCTTGCGGCAATGAAGAACCTGTTTCTGGAGGACATGGATTGTTGTGTGATTTTTGAAGAGCAAGGGGAGGAAGGCCCTTCCATTCAGGCTGTGAAACGATGTGATAGCCTCACCAACTGGTCAATCAGGACCACCATCGCCCGGAAACCTTCTGGGTAGCAAGGCTGAACAAACATCATGCATCTTTATTTTAGTTGTTTCCTTTATTTCCCGCATCTGTCTTTATTTTCCAAAAGAGCCCCGATGTTTTGAACATTTATGAATTCAATCAAAAGCATTCTCAGTTTTATCAAATATCTCTCTATTCATTATTTTTCTCTGCTATTTAATTTATTTGTCACACAACATTACTATTACGTGTCTTGATGATGAACCAACAACTGTAACTTGCAACGAGGCTATGCGACAAACGGACATTGACTCAGAGGAAGATGATATAGCAGAAGAGGTTGTCAGAGAGGACGAAAATTTTGAGAATAGGACTAAGTCTAACTTGGATGAAACCGGAGTCGTCAATTTAGGAGATACAAAAAATGTCAAAGAAACGCGCTTCAGTGTGCACTTATCACAGACAGAGAAAGAGGAATATGTAGAGTTCTTGAAGGAATATGAGGTTATCTTTTCATGGTCTTATGACGATATGACCGATCTTAGCACGTCCACAGTCGCTCACAAACTACCGACAGATCCTGTATGTCCACCGGTAAAATAGAAGCTCAGAAAATTCAAGCCAGATATGAGTCTAAAAATCAAAGAGGAGGTTACCAAGTAGGTCAAAGCCAGAGTTCCTCAAGTGGTGGAATATCCAACTTGGTTAGCCAACATTGTGCCAGTACCGAAGAAGGATGGGAAAGTTAGAGTCTATGTCGACTACCGGGAACTCAACCAGGCCAGTCCCAAAGACGATTTCCCCTTGCCAAACATACACATTCTGATCGACAACTGCGCTAATCATGAGTTGCAGTCATTCGTCGATTGCTTTGTGGGGTATCATCAGATATGGATGGATGAAGAAGATGCAGATAAAACGACGTTCATCATGCCTTGGGGAATGTATTGCTACAGAATGATGCCATTTAGGTTGAAAATGCGGGAGCTACTTACATGAGGGCCATGACTACCCTCTTCCACGACATGATACACAAAGAGATTGAGGTATATGTGGACGATGTCATCATTAAATCTAAGAAGGCTGCAGATCATATGGCGGACCTCCGAAAGTTTTTCAATAGACCGAGGAGGTATAACTTGAAACTAAATCCCGCCAAATGTGCATTTGGGGTCCCTGCGGAAAAGTTATTGGGTTTCATCGTAAGTCGCCGAGGAATAGAGCTGGATCCATCAAAGGTCAAATCTATTCAGGAGTTGCCACCGCCGAAGAGCAAGAAAGAGGTAATGAGTTTCCTAGGGAGACTTAACTATATTAGCCGGTTCATAGCTCAGTCTACCATCATTTGCGAACCTATTTTCAAGATGCTGAAGAAGGATGCTGCCACCAAATGGACCGATGAATGTCAAAAGGCTTTCGACAGGATCAAGGAATATTTGTCTATGCCTCCAGTCCTTGTTCCACCTGAGCCTGGGAGGCCTTTATTGCTCTATCTCACAGTTTTGGACGAAAAATTTGGTTGTGTCTTGGGACAACACGATGAGACGGGGAGAAAGGAGCAAGCTATTTACTACCTCAGCAATAAATTTACCCCGTACGAGGCTCGGTATTCTTTATTAGAACGCACCTGTTGTGCATTAACTTGGATAGATCAGAAGTTGAGGCATTATTTTGTGCTTACACGACCTACCTTATATCAAGAATGGATCCACTGAAATATATTTTTCAGAAACTCATGCCCAGTGGCAAGCTCGCCAAGTGGAGTGAATTCGACATTGTCTATGTCACCCAAAATGCAGTTAAAAGACAGGCTTTGGCAGATCATCTCTCATAAAACCTTGTGGAAGGGGAGTATGAACCATTAAAGATATATTTTCCCGACGAGGAAATAGCTTTCATAGGAGAAGATATTGCAGAGTCCTATGAGACTTGGAGGATGTTTTTTGATGGAGCCGCAAAATTCAAAGGAGTTGGTATTGGAGTAGTCCAGGTATAAAAAACCGGTCAGCATTACCCTGTATCTGCCAAGCTCAGGTTCCCGTGCACCAACAATATGGCCGAGTACGAAGCTTGCATCTTAGCGCTTAAACTGGCCATTGATATGAACATTCAGGAGCTGTTGATGATTGGGGATTTAGACTTACTCAAACATCAGGTCCGAGAAGAGTGAGCAACCAAGAATTCAAAGATACTCCCTTATTTGCACCACATACAGGAATTGAGAAAGAGGTTCAGAAAAATATAATTCCAGCATTTTCCAAGAATACATAATGAGTTCGCAGATGCGCTTGCCACTTTATCATCCATGATTCAGCATCCAGACACAAACTTCATCGACCCAATCCTGGTCAGGATTCAGGATCAACCGGCTTATTGTGCACATGTTGAGGAAGAAGCCGAGGGAAGACCCTGATTCCACGACATCAAAAGATACATGACAACAGGATAATATACAGAGCTTTTCTAATGCTACTAAGAAGTGCACGCTTCGAAGGTTATCTAACAATTTCTTTTACAACAGAGTAATCCTGTGTCGGAGGACTCCCGATTTGGGACTACTAAGGTGTGTCGATGCGACAGAAGTGACCAAGTTATTGGAGGAAGTGCACTCAGGAACTTGTGGGCCGCACATGAACGATTTCGTTCTAGCAAAGAAGATACTCAAAGTAGGATATTTTTGGATGACCATGGAAACATACCGCATTAAGTATGTCCGAAGGTGTCGCCGCTGTCAGATACATATAGATATGATAAAGGTACCCCAAACGAGCTCAGCGCAACAAGTTCACTATGGCCATTCGCCGCTTGGGAATGGATGTTATTGGACTGATCGAGCTTGCCGCATCAAACGGACAACGGTTCATTCTAGTGGCAATTGACTACTTCACTAAATCGGTTGAAGCAGCTTCGTACAGAGCAGTAACGCAGAAAGTCATGGCAGACTTTGTCCGTGATCAGGTTGTCTGTCGGTTCGATGTTCCAGAGTCGATCATCACTAATGATGGTTCCAATCTAAACAACGATTTGATGAAAGCGATGTGCGAAACTTTCAGGATCAGCCACAGGAACTCTACAACTTATAGACCTCAGATGAATGGAGTTGTGGAAGCAGCCAACAAAAACATCAAGAAAATACTAAGGAATATGATCAAAAAGCATAAGCAACGGCACGAGAAATTTTCATTCGCTCTACTGGGTTATCGTACAACAGTTCACACATCAACTGGGGCAACTCCCTACATGCTAGTTTATGGTACAGAGGCTATAATTCCCGTTGAGGTAGAGATTTCATCCTTTAGAATCATAAAAGAAGCCGAGCTAGATGACGCAGAATGGGTCAAGGTTCGATATGAGAAGTTAGCTTTTATAGATGGGAAAAAAATGAAAGCCGTCTGCCACGGTCAATTATATTGGAACAGAATGTCTAGAGCCTTCAACAAGAGAGTTCGACCAAGGAAGTTTACACCAGGACAGCTGGTGTTGAAGAAGATATTTCCACATCATGACGAGGCCAAAGGGAAGTTCTCTCCCAACTGGCAGGGTCCGTACATGGTTCACCGGGTTCTAACTGGAGGAGCCCTTATTCTTGCAGAAATGGATGGAGAAATCTGGCCAAAACCAATCAACTAAGCTGCAGTGAAGAGATACTACGTTTAACCAGTATGCTTTCTCTATGATATAATTTGAACTACGTCTTACCTGATTCCCGTTTAAGAGGGGATACGTAGGCAGCCCTTTGGGTTCGGTCACATCATTAATAAAATTATGTTTTCCCCCGCATTTGGAAATGGGGCAGAATTTTGAGGAGGACCCTCAAAATTCCAAAGTCAGCTTGCCAACTTTCGGATCAGCATCGACCCAGTAAACTGGGGCAGAATTTTGAGGAGGGTCAATCCGCTTTCAATCATTCGGTACCGCCTCAACAACATCAGCCCAGTTATATTTGTCCAGAATTTTGAGGAGGACCCTCAAAATTCTGGAGCCAACGAGGTTGTCGTGCCTTGAACCACGTTACAATTGTGGTTCATCATAAAACAAAAAATAACTATCTTTTGCTTTACTTATATACATACATTTGCATCATATTTGTCAAAATTTTGCATGAAATCATTTGAATCTCTACCGTTCAGCAACGCTGCCCCAAAGGGTACAGAACGCCACGGGTAAAAAATGCGGACTAACCTCCCCCTTTTAAGAACTCACGATTTTTCTTTGGATGTAGGAACCCAGGATGCAAATAGGCGATGCAGGAGCCTTACAGAACCAAAGCCACTACCTACCTAACAAAGTCTTACTATCTACATTCAACACCTCCCCAGCAATCATCAATAGCACGATCATCTACCAGCTAAGAAAAATCACCATCACCCTCTCCTTTATATTCTTGCATTGCATAAGGCTATTTTCTGCCTTCCGAGGTTAAGCTCTACCTCCATCTTGCATAAGGCTATTTCATGCCTTCCGAGGCTAAGCTCTGCCTCCATCCTGCATTGCATAAGGCTACTCTCTGCCTTCCGTGGCTAAGCTTTGTCTCCATCTGCATCTTGCATAAGTCTATTCTCTGCCTTTCGAGGTTAAGCTCTACCTACATCCTGCATAAGGTTTACCTTTCGAGACTAAGCTCTGTCTCAATCTGCATCTTGCATAAGGCTATTCTCTACCTTCCGAGATTAAGCTCTACCTCCATCTTTCATAAGGCTATTTCCTGCCTTCCGAGTCTAAGCTCTGCCTCCTTCCTGCATTGCATAAGGCTACTCTCTACCTTCTGAGTCTATGCTCAGTCTCCATCTGCATCTTGCATAAGGTTATTCTATGCCTTCAGAGGTTAAACTCTACCTCCATCGATAAGGTTATTTCCTGCCTTCCGAGGCTAAGCTCTGCCTCCATTCTCCATCCTGCATAAGGCTATCTTCTGCCTTTCGAGACTAAGCTCTTTCTCCATCTGCACTTTTGCACTGCACAAGAATACTCTCTGCCTTCCGAGGCTAAGCTCTGCCTCCATCATTGCATAAGGCTAATTTCTACCTTTCGAGACTAAGCCCTGTCTCCATCTTGCATTCTTGCATAAGGCTATCTTCTGCCTTCGAGGTTAAGCTCTACCTCCTTTATTTTGCATCTTTGGCTGAAATATCGTCGCGCCGCATTTTAAATTCCTACTCGGCAGAAATATCGCCACCCTCTGCATTCATTCGGCTGGAATATTGCCACCTTTTCATGGGCTAAAATATCGTCAACTTATTCAAAGGCGTCATAGTTCGGAGGCACCATCCGTATGGCCCGAGAACACCATTTCATGGCCTGCGAATCTTTACTTTCATTCTCTTCATAGCCCGGACGTCATAGTCTGAAGGCGCCGTCCTAGTCGCCCGTAGACAGCATTCATGGTCCAATGGAAACTTGCATCACGTTTAAACTATGCAATGTACACGCACATCGTTCATTTTCAGGTACACCGGCTGGCACAGTTGTCCTAGCAGGAGTTCTCCCACTACGGTTCTCCACAGCTCGTCCGATCCTCGAGCTCTTTCCGAATTTCAAGCCCGTTGCATCCACCGTTTCAAATTTTCATTGGCACATTCCGCCAATGTCTACTGAACTACATACGGCCTGATTCCTGTAAAAGCAAGGATATGTAGGCAGCTCAAAGGCCAGAGCAAGGTCAAAATTCTCGTATATTTGTCACTTCCGGTCAAAATTGACATCTTGTCTTTACCCGACAGCTCTTTCATCCTCCTCGGGTAAAGAGGGGCAGCTGTTGATACCCAATTTTTCCATAAGTATATTTGTAGCCAAAATACTTTAAAATAGCTTGTGAATGCATATATTGTTAGAATATACGCTTAACGCTAGAGGGGGGTGAATAGCGTTATAGTAAAAAACAGCGTAAACTTGCGGAATTTAAAAATTGCAGGAATGAAATAAGTGCGATAAGTAAATAATAAAGAACGAACGCACCGATGTATCCTGGTTCACCACAACCTGTGGCTAGTCCTGTCCCCGAGAGACTCTCTCGATATTTCCACTAACATTGTTAAGCTTACGGGTGCTCAACAAACCATTACAAACTGAGAACTTGAGTCACACAAGTCTCAACAACCTTTGCTCAAAGTTACAACACTTCAAGACTTCAACCAAAGGAATCACAACGTTCCTTTTTACAATACAAGGGATTAACACTTCCCTTCAAGTGTATAAAACACTTTGCACTCAAAACAAGACTCTCCTTAAGAGTAGATATGAGTAAAATAAATACGCTCAAGAACGCAACAACTTTCGTCAATAATTTGGCTCTCAAAAACTTATGTAATGAATAGAAAATGATGAATAAGAGAGTATGCAAGCTTTAGCAATAATATGATCAGTTGTTATGTTTAGAAGACTGATTTGAAGATGTATTTATAGTTTCAAAACCATGCATAACCGTTGCCTAATTGCCAATAAAGAATTGCTGATTTTGTGCTGCGACAATCGATTGTCAAGATGATACAATCGATTGTTTTCCAATCATTCCAAAAATCATTCCCAGATTTTACGCATCACAATCGATTATCAAAGACATATAATCGATTACTGGCAACGTTCAAAAAATCCTTTTCCACATTTTACTTAAAACAATCGATTGTCAGAAATATACAATCGATTACTTGGCAACGTTCAAAAAATCTTTTCCAGATTTTACTTAAAACAATCGATTATTAAAAACATACAATCGATTACTTGACGGTGTTTGAAAATATTTTGACAACGGTCAGTTACATATCGATTATACTATATGGACAATCGATTATTTATCAGTTTTTGAAAAATCAAATAGACACTGCCTCACTACAATCCATTGTCATAGGTTCACAATCGATTATTTTGTAGCTTTGAAAAATATGTTTGGACACTGCCTCAACACAATCGATTGTCATAAGTTCACAATCGATTGTCGTGCAGATTTGAAAAATCTGATGCACACTGCCTTATCACAATCGATTGTCATATGGTACACAATCGATTGTCATGCAGCTGACTTAACATAATCGATTATCATAAGTACATAATCGATTATCTTAGTCCAGATTTTAGAGGCATGTTTAAAAATCATTTTGCTAAAATAAATACGCATGATTTAAAATCATTTTGCTCTAAATTAAATATGCATGATTTGATAAAAATGATTTTACGAGAGAAGCCAAGTCTTGAGTTAAGTTGTCGGATCAAGATCACAATTAAATAACGACTCATGTATAACTTTGTTTAGTCTTGATCTTTGTCTGTCTTGTGCTTGAACTTCGTTACATGACATTTGCGCGCTTGTGCTTGGACCTCGTCATATGTCAATTGCGCATCGTTTGTCATTTATCAAAACCTGCAAATATGAACACACGTTTAGTTTAGTGCCTTGAGAACGTGTTTCAA
Source organism: Nicotiana benthamiana (assembly GCA_034376525.1). Classification (NCBI taxonomy): domain Eukaryota; kingdom Viridiplantae; phylum Streptophyta; class Magnoliopsida; order Solanales; family Solanaceae; genus Nicotiana; species Nicotiana benthamiana. The sequence goes on along the minus strand of CM067339.1, from coordinate 39,600,241 downwards.
CAATTTTCCCTTTTTGATAATGGAAAACTTAATCGGGATATGCATATTAGATAATTCATAATGACGATCCAAGACAAGTAAAGATATGCAATTAGTTCCCCCTCAACATATGAATTCCCCCTCAATTTATGCCAATAAATATTAAGTGCATAGCCCTTATTCTTCCCCCTTTTGACATTAGCAAAAAAACAAAATAAGTAATAACATGTTTATAGCAAATAATGTCAACATAATCGATTATTGATACTTGATAATCGATTATATACTAAAGAGAAATCGATTATTCTAAAGAGGAATCGATTATTCTGCACCAGTCTTTATAATTCCCCCTGCTTTTAGGGCGATACCTGCAAAAATACGTTAGACGTCTCCGACGCTCAAGTTAGTAATCATGTGAAAGGGAAAATGCAATGCATGACTTAGATCAACGTGGAGTCAAGAATCCCGAGTTCACTACGAATTCGGAAGAAGGACTCTTTCTCTAAAGGCTTTGTAAAGATGTCGGCCAATTGATGTTTGGTTTCAACAAATTCAATTTCGACATCACCTTTGAGAACGTGATCTCTTATAAAATGATGCCTAATTTCAATGTGTTTTGTTCTTGAATGAAGAACGGGGTTCTTCGTCAAGCATATGGCACTAGTATTATCACATCTAAGAGGGATATGATCGATACTTAGGCCATAGTCCAAGAGTTGCTGTTTCATCCAAAGGATTTGAGCGCAACAACTCCCCGCGATACATATTCAGCCTCGGTTGTGGACAATGCAACACTTACTTGTTTCTTGCTAAACCAAGAAACTAGAGAGCTACCGAGCAAATGGCAAGTGCCACTAGTGCTCTTGCGGTCCAATTTGCATCCAGCGAAATCGGAATCGGAATAGCCAACAAGTTGGCATGAAGAACCTTTGGGGTACCATAGACCCACATGTACAGTACCAACAAGATACTTCAATATCCGTTTCACCGTAGTTAGGTGAGACTCCTTCGGACATGATTGATAACGAGCGCATAAGCATACGCTAAACATGATGTTCGGTCTACTAGCAGTAAGGTAAAGGAGAGATCCGATCATACCTCGATACTTCTTGGTGTCGACTTCCTTACCTTTCTCATCTTTGTCAAGATGGTCGGATGTGCTCATGGGAGTGGCCATTGCTTTTGCGTTGGTCATTTCAAATTGTTTCAGCAATTCTTTGCAATATTTAGCTTGACAAATGAAAGTTCCTTCTTTCATTTGCTTTACCTGCAGCCCCAAAAGGAATGTTAGCTCACCCATCATAGACATCTCAAATTCGCTTGCCATTAAATCCGAAAATTCCTTGCACAAGGCATTATTAGTGGCACCAAAGATAATATTATCCACATAGATTTGAACTAATAAAATATCATTGTTTTTATGCTTAATAAGAAGAGTGGTGTCAACTTTCCTCCTAATGAAATCATTTTCCAAAAGAAATTTGCTCAATCTTTCATACCAAGCTCGGGGAGCTTGTTTGAGACCATAAAGCGCCTTTTTAAGTTTGAAAACATGATTGGGAGATTTAAAATCTTCAAAGCCCGGGGGTTGTTCAACATAAACTTCTTCTTGAATAACACCATTTAGAAAAGCACTTTTTACATCCATTTGATATAAATTGAAATTCATAGAAGAGGCAAAAGCAAGCAATAAACGAATAGCTTCTAAGCTTGCTACGGGTGCATATGTTTCTTCATAGTCAATTCCCTCTTCTTGATTATAGCCTTTTGCTACAAGCCTAGCTTTGTTTCTAGTGATTACGCCATTTTCATCTAGTTTGTTTCGAAAAACCCATTTCGTACCAATTATGGTATGATTTTCGGGTCTTGGCACCAAATCCCAAACGTCATTTCGTTTGAATTGGTTAAGCTCCTCTTGCATTGCCAAGGTCCAAAATTCATCCCCAATTGCTTCGGAGATGGTTGAAGGTTCAATTTGAGAAACAAAGGCAGTATGTCCTAAGGTGTTTTTAAGAGTGTTTCGAGTACTTACCTGTTGTTCAATGTCGCCAATTACCTGTTTGAGAGGATGGTCTTTGATTGTCCTCCACGCGTTAGGTAGTTTCGTTTCTTTTTCCAATTGTGGCGCTTCCTCCGATAATTGATCCAAGATTTCATCTTGAATTTCCTTAGGAGTTTCCATTTGTACTTTGTCTTGAGGACTTATTGAGTTTAAAATACCTGCAGGATCAAAACCAGAATCCTTTCTCGCCAAGCGAGCATTATTTTTGGAAAACACAATATGAGGGGATTCCTCCACAGTTTCGGTTCTATTATTGAATACCCTATATGCTTTGCTACGTGATGAATAACCAATAAAAAATCCTTCATCGGATTTGGCATCAAATTTTCCCAAATTATCTTTACCATTGTTGTGAATAAAACATTTACAACCGAATACTCTAAGATGGGAGATGTTTGGTTTCCTTCCCTTATAGAGTTCATAGGGAGTTTTCATGAGTATTGGCCTTATGACTACTCTGTTTAAAACGTAGCATGCGGTACTCACGGCATCCGCTCAAAAATGTTTGGGAATCTTAGCCTCATCGAGCATGGTTCTAGCCATCTCTTCGAGACACCTATTTTTCCTTTCCACTACTCCATTTTGCTGTGGTGTGCGTGGAGCAGAGAAGGTGTGCTCGATACCGAGTTCGTCACAAAAATCCGCGAAGAGATTGTGATCGAACTCTCCCCCATGATCACTTCTTATTGAAGTGACGGTTGTGTCCTTTTCATTTTGAACACGTTTAGGAAAACATTTAAAATTATGAAAAGCTTCACTTTTATGAGCAAGAAATAGTGTCCATGTAAATCTAGAATAATCATCAACAATAACAAAAGCATAACGATTTCTACCAAGACTTTCAATGCGAGATGGTCCAAAAAGGTCCATATGAAGAAGTTGCAATGGTCTAGTAGTTGACACAATATTTTTCGATTTGAAAGATGCTTTTGTTTGCTTCCCTTTTTGACAAGAATCGCAAATAGAGTCTTTTTCAAATTTTAAACTTGGAAGACCAATAACTAAATTTTGTGAAACCAATTTGTTTAAAAGATGCATGTTTATGTGAGCTACTCTACGATGCCACAACCACATATCATCTTCTTTGCTCATAAGACAATTCACATATTCAGAAGAAGAATTTTCGAGATCAACCATATAGATGTTATCCATTCTAAATCCACGAAGGATAAATTTAAAATCGCTACGGCGAAAAAATAAGCATTCATCCGAATCAAATAAAACAAGATTTCCCTTGTCACATAATTGACTTATGCTCAAGAGATTATGTTTTAGACCCTTAACTAGCAATATATGCTTAATGGAAGAAGGTTCATCCTTACCGACCGATCCAATGCCGATAATTTTTCCCTTGTTGTTATCTCCAAAGATAACGCTTCCTCCTTCTTTGTGTTCTAGTAGAAGGAACTTTGATTCATCTCCGGTCATGTGTTTGGAGCATCCACTATCAAGGTACCAAAGTACACTTGATCCCTTCAAACATACCTACAAGACAAATTAATGAGTCTTTGGTACCCAAGCTGTTTTGGGTCCTTGAGAGTTAGGTGTAACATGCTGTTGTGCTTGACATGCATTTAAGTGTCTATGTCTAGTGAAACAAGAAGGATCAATATGTCCAATTCGATTGCAATAATGACAAATGACATTAGGATTATGCATTCGTCTAGGTTGATAGTAGTTGGACGGACGAAAATTGTTTACTCTATTTTCGACAATATGACTATTGCGCATTTCATGAAAATCATTTCTCCTACTATTTGTTCTAGGATATGCAGCATTTCTAGAATAGTTATTTCTAGGTTGAAAGCCATATCTAGGTGTCCTAAAATGTTCAACTTTTCTTCTAGTGTTTGGTCTAGGATATGCATCATTTCTAGAATAGTTATTTCTAGGTTGAGGGCCATTTCTAGGTGTCCTAAAATGTTCAAAGTTTCTTCTAGTGTTTGGTCTAGCATGCATAATTATTCTAGGATTGTTATCTCTAGGATGAACATTTGTTTTATTTGTCCTAGGTTGAGCCTTAGGTGGTTGGGGTTTGGCTTCAACTTTTTCTTTAGGCTCGTTTTTAAAACCTATCCCATGTTTGGTCGATTTCAAATTAACAAGAACTTCATTCAAATTTTTATGAGAAGAATTGAACTTATCTAAGGTGCCCATAAGTCTTTCTACCTCACCTTTTAGATGCATGCAAGAAGTACACTTTTTACTAGAATTCTCGGGTTTGTCGGCGCTTCTCTTGCCGAAGAATTTGTTTTCTTCTTTCAACTTCTCATTTTCCAAAATCAGTTTTTCCAAATCCTTTTCTTTCAAAGAGAGTTGTTTTTCAAAGTCTTTTTCTTTCAAAGAGGCATTCTCCTTAATGCTTTTAACAGTTTTGGAAGCTTTAATGAATTCACTATACAACTCATCAAAGGCATTTTGCATTTCCTCAAGAGAATAGAAGTTTTTGGAAGAAATTTGACATACCTCTTCTTGATTGTTTTCGTGAGCCATGAGACAAAGATTTGCGGCTTCGTCTTCTTCTTCCTCACTTGACTCGTCTCCGGAGTCGCCTCCCCAAGATATGTATGCTCGTTGTTTCTTGAAGGGTTTCTTCTCCTTTTTGGCATTTGGGCAATTTGATTTAATGTGCCCGAATTCTCCGCACCCATAGCACTTTATTTGATCTCTTTGTTGTTTGCCTTTTCGTTCATACTCTTTTCGCATGAACTTTTGAAATCTCTTAATAACGAGTCCGAACTCGTTATCTCCGTCCTCATCATTTTGAGGTTGGCTTGTGCTTGCCTTGAGGGCGATTCTTTGTTTCCTTTGATCATTAACAAGAGGGTTGAGTATAGTAGATTCATAGGTTTTAAGATTACCTCTTAATCCATCGATGGTGACATTTGAAATGCCAATAGACTCTTGAATCGCGTCGGCCTTGGAGCGCCATTCCGGAGTGAGACTTCGGAGGATTTTTCGGACAAGTTCCTTATCCGTGAAGGTCTTCTTAAGAGCATGTATGTCACTAACGATTTTTGAAAATCGTTCGAACATGTCATCGACCCTTTCGCCTTCCTTCATGTGAAACAGTTCATATGCATGGGTTAGAAAATCAACTTTAGCCTCTCTTACATGGTCCGTACCTTCGTACGTGATTTCCAGCTTATCCCACATTTGCTTCGCCGTTGTGCAACATGATATTTTTCTGTAATCATCAGCATTTACAGCACAATATAATAAGTTGATGGCATTAGCATTGTCCTGCACATTTCGGATATCATCCGCATCGTACTCATCTTCGGATTTTGGAACCCATTCATTTTCAACCTTTTTGGTTGGAATTTGTGCTCCCTTCATTATGACCTTCCACAAATGAAAGCTATTCGATTGAACGAATATTCTCATCCTCTCTTTCCAGTACGTATAGTTTGTGCCATCGAATAGTGGTGGTCGGGTGGAGCATTGTCCTTCACCTATTCCTGCAAAAGAATCACGAGTAGAAGCCATGGATTGTTTCTCTCAAACGGTTAAGTTTTTCAGAGAGCTGGGCTCTGATACCAATTGTTAGAATATACGCTTAACTAGAGGGGGGGTGAATAGCGTTATAATAAAAAACAGCGTAGACTTGCGGAATTTAAAAATTGCAGGAATGAAATAAGTGCGATAAGTAAATAATAAAGAACGAACGCACCGAAGTATCCTGGTTCACCACAACCCGTGGCTAGTCCTGTCCCCGAGAGACTCTCTCGATATTTCCACTAACACTGTTAAGCTTACGGGTGCTCAACAAACCGTTACAAACTGAGAACTTGAGTCACACAAGTCTCAACAACCTTTGCTCAAAGTTACAACACTTCAAGACTTCAACTAAAGGAATCACAACGTTCCTTTTTACAATACAAGGGATTAACAATTCCCTTCAAGTGTATAAAACACTTTGCACTCAAAACAAGACTCTCCTTAAGGGTAGATATGAGTAAAATAAATACGCTCAAGAACGCAACAACTTTCGTCAATAATTTGGCTCTCAAAAACTTATGTAATGAATAGAAAATGATGAATAAGAGAGTATGCAAGCTTTAGCAATAATATGATCAGTTGTTATGTTTAGAAGACTGATTTGAAGATGTATTTATAGTGTCAAAACCATGCATAACCGTTGCCTAATTGCCAATTAAGAATTGCTGATTTTGTGCTGCGACAATCGATTGTCAAGATGATACAATCGATTGTTTTCCAATCATTCCAAAAATCATTCCCAGATTTTACGCATCACAATCGATTATTAAAGACATATAATCGATTACTGGCAACGTTCAAAAAATTCTTTCCAGATTTTACTTAAAACAATCGATTGTCAGAAATATACAATCGATTACTTGGTAACGTTCAAAAAATCTTTTCCAGATTTTACCTTAAACAATCGATTATTAAAAACATACAATCGATTACTTGACGGTGTTTGAAAATATTTTGACAACGGTCAGTTACATAATCGATTATACTATATGGACAATCGATTATTTATCAGTCTTTGAAAAATCAAATAGACACTGCCTCACTACAATCCATTGTCATAGGTTCACAATCGATTATTTTGTAGCTTTGAAAAATATGTTTGGACACCGCCTCAACACAATCGACTGTCATAAGTTCACCATCGATTGTCATGCAGATTTGAAAAATCTGATGCACACTGCCTTAACACAATCGATTGTCATAAGGTACACAATCGATTGTCATGCAGCTGACTTAACATAATCGATTGTCATAAGTACATAATCGATTATCTTAGTACAGATTTTAGAGGCATGTTTAAAAATCATTTTGCTAAAATAAATATGCATGATTTAAAATCATTTTGCTCTAAATTAAATATGCATGATTTGATAAAATTGATTTTACGAGAGAAGCCAAGTCTTGAGTTAAGTTGTCGGATCAAGATCACAATTAAAGAACGACTCATGTATAACTTTGTTTAGTCTTGATCTTTGTCCGTCTTGTGCTTGAACTTCGTTACATGACATTTGGCGCTTGTGCTTGGACCTCGTCATATGTCAATTGCGCATCGTTTGTCATTTATCAAAACCTGCAAATATGAACACACGTTTAGTTTAGTGCCTTGAGAACGTGTTTCAACATATATAAGCATCCACAAGAGGTTTGCTATTTTTTATAAATTTTTCAAACATTTCAAAACCAATTTATAACTTATTTTTGTACTTTAAAACCTAATATTTAGTGTCAAATCTTGTTATTTTAATAAATAAATTATTTTATTCTCTCATTTATAATAAAATATAATTTTTGTAATTTTTACGGGTTTTTACAAAGCCATTAGGCATTTTTAAACTAAAATTGCATTAAATTACAATTTTAGCCTATTTATCAATTTAACGAGTATTTCAAGTATAAAATCATTCCTAATATTTTTATTTATTCCTAAACATATTTTTTTATCTCAATAAATTTTTTGGATTTTTACAAAATAGTTTGCTATTTTTAAAAATTAAATTTGGGAAAACATTGGTCATTTAACTTCTAGCCCATTTGTCTTTCAATTTCAGCCACATTTTTTCAACCCAATTTCCCAGCCCAATAGCCCAACCCAATCTTAGAATTAACCCGACCCATTTCTCCCCCTTTTAATCCTAGCTGTTGATCTTATAGATCAACGGCCCACGTTATTACTTACCTAATTAAACACCCAAACCCCCATTTACCCTAATGATTTCTCTCAACCAGCCGTCTTTGAATCCCTAAACACTCCTAGCCCCCTTTCAAACCCTAATCCTCGATAGCTCTATTTCGCCGGCGTTCATGACTGCTCAAAGCCATCGAATATCTCTATCTGTCATTTGCCACCATCCTTGGACTTTGGGTTTGAAGATTGAGACTTTGTTTCGAGGGTAACTGGACCAGAGGTCGTTTAATGGGGTTTCACGGCCATGTCAAGCTTCTCTCCGGCAAACCTTTGAAGCCTTGGGTCCTTACCATGCTCCGATGAGCCGTCCATGCTTTTCTCGCCATTTCTTAGGCCTTTAATGAAAACCCTAATTGATCGAGGTTCTTTTTCCTGTCTCTATGTATTATTTTACGATATTCTCTGAGTTTTTTTAGTTTTCTAAAGGTTTTTAAGTATCTCTCATCCTTTCTTCGCCTGGTTGTGTTTCCAAAGACTGTTCTTTTTAAAACCTAGGGTTTCTATGAACTGTTTGATTCTTTGATTTTGTTGCTTATTTCTTGTTACTATGTGTTCTTCTTCACGATTTTGAGCATCTTCTACTTTAGCTCTAAATATTTGCCTCATTGATTACCATCCTAGGGTTTTCATCAAGTTTGTGCTATGATCTCTTCACAATGTTCTGCTCTTGTTCCTCTCCGTCTATAATATATTTTGTGCGCTGACTTATAGTGTAAAACCTAATTTCTAAGGGTATTTTTCATTCACCTTTCTCTGTGAAACCCTAGCTACCTAATTGCTTTTTTGTATATGTTTGGCTATATGTATATTCTTCTATGCGTAGCTTTTGCATGTTCAGGCTTATGAGTCTTTATAGTACTGTTCTTCACTTTTTTCCCAAAACCCTAATTAATTTTGGTACAACTATGTGATTCTCTAATTTTTCCCTGTACTCTGACTAAGTCATGCGAGTAAAATCTTGACTCCTTGATTTTCTGGGTAATTATTTACTTTACATGTTCAACCGTGTGATTATTCAATTTTCCTATGTGTACCTACCCTATATTTTGTGATCAGTACTATATTTTCTTTCCAAAATTAGACTTAGGTCTATTTATTTTTCCACCTGGTTCCTTAATTGAAGGGATTCCCTTCTCCTTAATTGATATTTATTGATTTTCTGAATATTTTCCTTGCGTTATTGTTGCTTCTCTTTCAACTATAAATAGGATCTCTCTTTTCTCACTCAACACATATACTGATTCTCGAGTTCATACTACTCTCACTCACTAATAGTTTCTGCTTTTCTCTTCTTGCTACTTGCTCTCTTTGTTAAAGGCCAGCCGGCTGAAAGCCAAGGCTAGTTATAGAATTTCTCTTTACTTTTGTCATTCCAGTGCAACTGGTTGGTTCTAACCTCAATTACTAATCTTTCAACTACTTGTTTACTCTCACCGTGTCTTTTCCTGATATACTTGCAGTCCAATTTCATCATGTAATCCATTTCCCTTTCCCCTTGTTTGTTTCTTTCAGTACTCTATTTAAGTTCTAGCATGTTTAAACTCCCTCTACCTTTCCATGGGCTGTCATGTTTCAGTTTAAAGTCCTAACATGCTTAATCCCCTTCCCTTTATCACCTTGTCTAATTATTTTATCTCATATGAGTTTTTAGTATGTTTAAATCCCTATCCCTTGTCCCCTTGTTTATGTTGTAGATTTCAGTTATGTTAAACCCCCTTTCCCTTTATCCCTCACCTGTTTGTGTTAAATTTCAGCGTGTTAGTCCTTTCCATTTTCCCTTTGGTTGTTTTCAATATTTCAGCGTGTTAGTCCTTTCCATTTTCCCTTTGGTTGTTTTCAGTATTTCAGTATGTTAAGTTCCTTTCTGCTGCTTGTGTGTTGTCCATCACTATGTTTTATTTCAACTTAATATTTTCTGTTAAATCTTATGTGATTTCCCCTTCCCCTTTACCCCTGTTTGCTTATGAGTTTGTTTTGGATAAGAATGGCATCTCATTGCCACTTCTAATCTAGAACCAAGGCTTAATTGCCTATACACAGAATGATACCATTCTCTTTTACCCTCTTATGTGCTTGAGCCTGGACAAAGGCCTGTTGGTGTCTTAATCACCTTCCAGACCCTTGTCTGACTTGTTAACAAGTGTGCTCCTATTTTTAACCTTTGTAAGGGGTCTGGGTGTGCCATTCTCAATCAATATGCTGGGTATGACCACTTCATACACTAGTTCCCTTTTATCCTCACTTTGCACTTATTCTTAGCCCCTTTAAGTTCCTACCCCCCTTTGGTAAGACATGCTTAGGGACCTTGGAGTCTCCTCTGAACTTGGATGCCTTAGGGCTGGTAATTCCACACTTGCACTATTCCAACTAGGGTGTAAGTAATGCCTGGGTCTCTTTTGAAGGCCTTTGGAACTTTTTAACATTCTAAAATGAGAAAAGTCTCGGATATTGGGAGCTGGGATTTGGTAGAAGGCATATGTCGGACATTAAAGTTGCTTCGAGACCCCTCGGGCCTGTTATAGCTGCTGATGTACGTTTAAATTTTTTATTTCTTTTAATGTTTTTACTTTTCTGCCCAGTTTTTAATAATTAGTAATAGGGAATAGTGAAAGGGACATAGGGGATTTACTTTCTCACCTGCATTAGAGATCATGCCTATAGGGTCACTTTATTTCATTGCATCAGTTTCTATATAGATACCATGAATATAATCTCACCATTGTTGCATCACCATATAGATAACATGCCTATAGGAGTTTACCTTATTGCATCAATGTCATATAGAAACCATGACTATAGGCTTATTCATCTTTGCATCAGTAGAAACCATGCCTTAGGACCTTTATTTTATCCATATGAACTGTTACTATGCCTATTGTTTTTACATTGTTGCATATCATGTAGATTCCATGTCTGTAGGCTCTTTCACATTGCACCAACTTCATATAGAGACCATGCTATTAGGTTTGCATCTTATAAACTCACCTAGATAGTATGGCTATAGAAATTATATAAACGCTAGGCAAATGGTAGGACGCCTAATGATATAAAAGGAGCAACTAAAGGGTAACAACAAGTCATGAGTTCAGAGCGTTAACGCTTTCAAACGTCTCAGTTTCTTCAAACTTGTTCTAACATGGTTTATTTTAAAACGGGTCCAGCCCAGGTCTGCCCTTTTTGTAACAATAAGCTATTTTCTATGCTGAACTTGTGATTACGTAGATCCAGTGCTTTAGTATTTTAAAACTCCTTCAATGGCTTTAAAACTCCCCTTCTTACTCGATTTGTTCAACTAATTTACAACCCCTTTTTCTCAAAATTCGTCTGCAGTTTTTTTTTTAAAAAAAATTAACAGACTTTCGTCTGAACCTCGTGTTTTCCTTTTCTAAAACTTGCCTGTAACTCTAAATATTTTAAACAAACTCCTGTCCGTAACTGGCATCTTTCTCTAAAGGCTTACTGGTTTTCTAAAGTCTGTCAACTTCTAAAATGGGCCTGAGGAGCTCGAAGCAGATTTTCTATCCAACTCTTATGTGTTAAACTAATCCGCCCGCTCTCCTAATTTCTTTTAAAGACCAAATCAGTAATTGAATTCATGCTAAACTGCTTGTTGTATGCTACGGGGTTTACTTGAGCCTTTAGTGTTTATTTTCATCCCTCTTATTTATTACTTGTTTTTTATTGTCGCTCTAGTATTTTTACCATTGAATACTCCATATATGTCTCTTACTTCCTTTTCCCCCTTCTTAGGATTAAAAGTCCTAATACCCCGGGACTAACAGGTTTAGGCGGGTATTAGCATGCAATAAGTAAATGATGCCAATGCGCTTTAATACCTTAACGGGGTGGGAGGGTAGAATATGGAGATGATGACGATGCGATAATATCATGAAGCAACCCATCTTTGGGAATATGAGCTAGATATTGCATCGAATGATCCATATTATAGTTAAACCTAGGACCCCTCTTTCTCTTACGTGCTTTATTTAAATGTTTTCCTGATGCTTTTCAAACTAATCCTCTCTCCTATTTCAAATTTATGTCCTTTTCTTTAAAGCTTTCAAATTATGTGAATATGTGCACTTCATTTGTCTACTTGATTCATCTTCTTTTTAATGTCACAATTAGCACGGTCGGGAACCATATTTGTGGATCTTGAGGGGTGCCTAACACCTTCCCCTCGAGATAATTCCAAGCCCTTACCCAACTTTGGTTTCTCTCTCAAAACACTCTCTTCATCTTAAAGTATCCTAATGCACTATAATCACTAGGTGGAGACTCTTCAAATTTCCATGACCCAATTCCCAAAGGAAATAGAGTTGTTTTGCCCATAATGTCGTAAAACCCGATTTCGCCTTTGAAAACGGGGGCGTTGGGTAGAAGCAGGAGCATTTAAACAGGTACGAGACAAGGAAGTTAAATACTATATATGTCAAAATATAATATGCCACTTTGGAGCACCAAAGGATATCGTGCGTGACAACGGACCGCAATTCATAGGACCTCAAATCACAGATTTTCTTCAAAGTTGGAAGATTAAAAGGATAACATCTACGCCATACCATCATTGGGTAATGGACAAGTGGAATCCACAAACAAAGTCATCATCAACAACTTGAAGAAAAGGTTACAAGATTCAAAAGGTAATTGACCCTAGATATTACCTGGAGTATTATGGGCTTATCGTACAACGACAAAAACAAGAACCGGAGAAACACCGTTTTCAATGGTTTATGGTGTGGAAGCCTTAATTCCAGTTGAAATAGGAGAACCTAGCACACGTTATATTCAGGAAACAGGGGAATCTAATGATGAAGAGATGCGGGTCAACCTTGATTTGCTGGAAGGAATAAGAGAAGCTGCATTGATAAAAATGGTAGCACAAAACCAAGTAATTGAACAATATTACAATAGGAAATCACGCCTTAGATTTTTCAAAATTGGGGGCTTCGTGCTTAAAAAGGTGTTCTAATCTGCAAAGGCTGCTAATTCAGCAAAACTAAGTCCAATGTGGGACGGGCCATACAAAGTTCATGACATTGCGGGAAAATGAGCATACGAGTTGGAGAATATGGACGGCAAAGTTTTAACCTCACATTGGAATGGCGTCTATTTAAAGAGATATTACTTCTGAGAAAGTACCCACGGTCAGGTATCGCCATGTTAAAATTTTCCTTTTGAATTATTAAATTTTTACTAACGATTTTAGATGTTAGGCAAAAATCCTAACTCGTGCCAAATGATGAGTCACGACCTGCAAGGCCAAATGGAGTATTCTAAAATTCCCAGCCTAGGGTTACAATAAATCTGATGGAAATACACACGAGTTAGGAAGTCTTCATCTATAATCGCACCTCTGAGTCTCGTATATGTTTCTGTTTCAAGAAAGGATCAAATTGAAAGAAATAATCAAGTGCTCGAGGCTTCATATTTCACCGTTCAAACACTTGGAGGACTACATATTATGCACATATATGTGTAGCAAAATAGATACAGATATTGAACAAAAGTCGATCAAGTTCGGTCAAGTTTGAGCAAGATTTAAAAGGAATTTCAGCCACAAAGAGACAAGTGTTGAGGAAAAGTTACGAAGTCTTCAGCATTCATCATCGTGTTCAACAAACACAAAGACATTCATCATAATGTTTTTCCAATGAGAATAACAGAGTCATCTCTCAAACTCATAATCGAAGTCACCTCTCAAACCCTTACTAAATATATAAAGTAGGGTCATGACTATGTACTGAAACAGGTTATGAAGAAAAACTTTGTTTATTTTGTATTATGTAAAAATCTGTTATAATAAAAACAGTTACGAGAAAGTTATAGATGTACTTTAATACATGTAATAGTCAAAAACTTGTTAAAGTTCATGAATAAAAACTTGTCAGAGTTGTTCCATACAAAACATGTGTATTCCTATTTCTTTCATTGTATTATAACACCATTATGAAGTTGAGACGTCTTCTTCAATAAGTGTCGATAAAATAAATGGGCCCTCTTGTATAAGCCTCATGTTGATAAACCATGAAAATAATCATAAAGCATTTTCAAAGGATAAAAATGCTAAGCTATTTTATAAGTCCTAGATAAGTAGGCAAGAATAGAATATACAGAAGTACCGATAAAACTTCTTAATATAAAAAAGACTAAGTAAAAACTTAGTCAACAAAATATTTGTATTTTTTGTAAATGCCCCATTTTGATTATTGGGGACTTCATCAAAATATCCCTTAAAGTTACCAAGGGATAACACCACCAATCAATAAAAAAAATAGTAAAGTTTGAAATACATTCAAATGGTCACTGAAGGGGTTGGAACATCAGAAGTTGCAATCTCATTTTAAGGGGCAGCCTCAGGCACGGTAACAAATTCTAAAGGAGCATCAACAGGAGCAATTTCAACTGGGCCCTGAGTGTTAATTTCATCGATGGAAGCAAGAGTCACGGGAGCTTCAGCTTCCGTGGACTGTGTCATATAAGTGTCATGCTCGGGAGCTGAAATTACAACTCCAATTGCCACAGTAGCCACTTCTTCATGTAAAAGCTCTTATGTCCCAAGAGTTCCAAATGCAGGAGAAGGAGTATCAACTGGTTGTTGGCATTTTTCAATAGTGTCTAAGACTTTGGCTAATTCAGATTACAAATCAAAGATTTCTTGAGTAGCCTCCATCAAAGCATCATGGCGAGATTTTAGGAAAGCCCAACTTACCTCTATGTTGAAATTCTCCTCAAGAAGTCCATATTCCCTTTTCCACATAGAAAGATCATTCTTCAATATCTGATATTCAGCTAAGTGGGAATCAAGAGAAGCTTCAAGGGAGACATGGGAACTCTTCAAGGCACGTCTTTCGTCAGAGGAGATCCTTAAGTCAGCCTAAGGTTGAGTCAAGCATTACACTAACTCCCCTGCATATTCTTCTTTCTTCTCCACAAGTGCCTTAAGCTCTTTGATATCTTCACCGGACTTTGATAATTGTTCTGAAAATGAGCACTCCAAAAGATCCTTATCTTTTTCAAATTGGCTTGAAGAAGCCTCGGCAATTCCTAGCTCAGAAGTCAAACCACGCTTTTGCTGCTCTATGTGATTTCTACTTTCTTGCAAATCCTCAATGGTCCCCTGAGCATTCTCAAACCGCTCCTTCCAATTTGCTACCTCAAGCCAGGCTTCCTTGGCTATTATCCAAGCCTCAAAGATGGCCTTTGCAGACTCTCAATCTTTCTCTTCTAAAGTGGAGATTCTCCCCATTAACTCAGTACCAATGAGATTAACCTACAAGGGAAAGGCATCAAATGTGAGAATATAGAAAGATATAAAAACAAAAATTGTAAGTTAAAAGAGAAATACATTTAAAGTAGAATGTACAATATCATTCATCAGAGTCAAGCAACTATGGCTTTCCATCTTCTTCTTCTCAATGTCTCCGATTAGAGGCTCGAGCCAAACATAAGCTCCACTAGTCTTTCTCAAAAGGCTATAAGTGACAGGAACTTCAAGTGTAACACTTCTCAAAACCATGTCTCTGCTGCTGGAACCCGCTTCTGTACGCTGAACAAAAGGAGAAGGAGCAATGAAAGGAGTAGTAGTAGAATAAGTAAGAACAATGGGAGCTACATGAGTCAAAGCAGGGACAGTAGGAGCAGATACGGGAACCAAAACAGGTAAGGAAATAGGAGTTTATAAAATAGGAAAAGAAACACATCTGGTTGTCATAGGAATAGAAGGAATAGAAGAAGAGAGGGGAGTTTCATCAAGAACTAGTCCAAGCTCGCCACTCTCCAAACCACTAACAAAGAGACGTCGATTTGATTTATTAGACTCTCTTGGAGTGGTATCCTCATCAGAAAGGATTTAAACATGTTTAGAGATAGGGGCTCGAGCAGGAGTATCTTCAACTTCATCAATGACGCGTCTCCTGGCTCTTGGCCTAGCTATCAAGGAGGTATTATCCTCTTTTTCGTTCTCAGAACTTTCTTCTACAGCTTTTCATTTTTGGTAGCGTGGCCCGAGTCTTTTCCAAATCAAGTGCATCAGTTGAAGACGCTCGAATGGCAACGGCTACCTCAGCTGTCATACCTCTGATACCAAATCCTGATAAAAATAGGGATAAATAATTAATATAAGAGAGAATTCAATATACGGTAAAGCACGAGGAAACACATACCGTGGTCTTCACTTTCCAACCATTCAAAAGAGAATGATTTCCAAGTTCTCGCCTCCACAAGCGCAATCTTCAGAATTGAATCTACCTAACCACGAAAGTTAGGAACGTGTTCCACATCTCCCATGGTTGCTACAAAAAATCAAAAAGAGACTAGATTGAAAAAGAAATCAAAATTCTTAAAAAATAGATACGGTAAGTGAAAGAACACTTACGTCCAAAGTTTCACTTCTCAGGGAAGGGAATGTTTGTTTCACCCAACAAATCCACCGTGCGTACATCAACGTAACGACAATACCACCCTCGATCGTTGTCGTGTTCAGGGTTTACCAAAACCGTATTGCTTCTTGCAGTTAAGTTAAAAACTCAATGGCAGAATAATTTGGGGTGGTATAGGTGAATAAGATGAGAAAAGGTAAAATTGACATTGGCTTTGGTAGATAAATACCTTAAGCAACGCACAGCTCTCCACACAAGAGGACCTACTTGTGCTAAGTAAATTTTAAAAAACCGGCAAATTTAAAGTATAAGTGGGCCAATGGCAGGATTAAATCCCAAAGTAAGGGGATAGCTATAAACAAAAGAGAATCCATTTCTAAAAGAAAAGATTCTCTGATTTGGGGCAGGAATCATCATACGAAGATTGTCTCTCCAATTACAGTCTTTCCTAACAGTGGGAATTACAAGTTCAGTTATTAAAGAATGATAGATGTCAGCTTCTCAAAAATTGTAACTTGTTCTTGGAGAGAACTTCTATCATTCCCAAAAGATAAATTATTGGGTACAATTTCTTCAACTAAAGGTTCCTGAGTAGGTTCAGAAGGTTCTTTACCTTTAGAAGAAGGGGTCTTTGGGACAAAACTCGAAATACCAGAAGAAGAAGCAGAACCAGATGAATCACCATGAATGGATCCTAAGCTCAAGCTCCGAAGCCTACCTCCTCTGCCTCTCCTATGTCTTATAGGGGCATTGGGGAATTAATCTAGAATTGGAACTTTCTTGGGTTAGGGTTTGGAGAAGACATTGTTGTAGAATGATGAACTGAAGGGGAGAAAGAGCAAAGATGAATAATAAGTTGCTTGTTGAAGATCTATGAACAAACTAAAGGGTTAAATATGTTTATGATGACAATCGTCAAACTTAGAAGTGTAATGATGGAAACCTTATAATAAAGACAACTATCACTTCGTGAATAGTGGGAATGAAGAAGCCTTGAAAAAAGGGGTGCATAATTGTAGAACCAATCAGAAAGTGACACGTGTGTAGAGCATTAAATGAAAGGTGACACGTATACAGAACATTAATTAGAAGAGATAATTGAAGCGTCAGTACTGTCATAGTATTAATTGCAGCAAAAATCCCTTTTTATGAAGAACCACTTTCCAAATACTTAATTGATAAATAAATAGAAAGTGTTGGGGATTATAAGTATTGGGAAAAAACTGAATTTACATTAAAGGTGATGTGGCATGACATGTGGACTGGTCAAACGGTCAAAACATGATGATCAGTTAAGAGGCACGAGCGACAACAGATACGGGGAAAGAAAAACTAAATAGGCACGAGAAACAATTCGAATAATACAAGCTTCGTACCTATTTAGGTCATTTAAAGCCAAGAGATCAGAAGTCATTGAAGACATGGATATGATGATGAAAAGGAGTCCAAATTCAGTATTAAATACCCAATACGTTAGACAATTGATATTAAATAGGAATTGTTGTGTAACATATTATTTAATGTCATTTATTGCTCATAATTGTCTCATTAAGACTAAGGTATTACTCATTTATTCAGAATCGACTATAAAAGGAGAAGGTCTTATCATTTGTAAGGACACACAATATCATCGATATTACACTGAATAAAAATGCATTTACTACTTATTTGTCATTCAGAAAAAGTCTATTATATATTTTTTGCCTCGTGATTATCAGTAATCCGAATTTTTATTTATTTTGATCTTTGACCGAAGAATCATATTTTTGGTTAAACACATGTCACGACCCAAGTTGGGTCCTTGACTGGATTCATAGTCGTTTTTTTTAAATTTCACACAAGTTAATCTATAAATCAAGCACAACATAAGCTCATCAGCTTAAGCTCCCATTCGATCATAGATTTTGGCTACTTTTTCTTTAAAAAAATTGAAAATATTATTTATTTCATGGAATATGATCAATTTTTGGGGGAAATTTTTTAAAAAAAATTAAGTTTTCAAAAATTTTTTTTCACTCGCAAAACTTTAACTTTTTTTTCCTAATAAAATGCATGTCCAAATGCAACTTCAACTTTTAAAAATTATTTTTCAACACAACTTTAATTTTTTTTTCAAGAATCAACCAAATATATCTTCAAACACTAGCTAAATTTAAAATGCACATATATTTAGTCTTTAGCTAGAAATTTTACATTGTGCCTTTTAAGGAAATAGAAAGGAAACCGACAAACTGCACCAACCCGATAATTCGAGTCAAATCGAGAAAAAAATCCGACTATGATTTGGTTTGGTGTGGGAAAAAAAACCCCGACCATAATTGGTTTGGTTTGGTTTTAACTAAAGAAAGTCAAATCGAAACCAAACCAACCCGACATTACATATATAGAAATTTGAGATATATTTAATATATAAATATACTTATTGTGATGTAATTTGTAAATATTTATTAAATCTTTTCATAATTTTATCTTTAAGGTATTATTTCAAGGTTGAACTTAGAACTTTTGAATGTTCCAATAAATTTTATAGCCATTACTAGTAGTAACTTAAATAATGCTAACAAAACTCCAAAGCAAAATCAAATCAATATTAATGCTAACAAAAGACATTCAATTCAATACATCTACTTCTCCGGAGTAGGGGTAAGGTTTGCGTACACACTACCCTCCTCAAACCCCACATGAGGGATCTCACTAGGTTGTTGTTGTTGTTGTTGTACTACGAAGGGTAATGTATTGAATATCTATTTTTTGTTTTGCAATAATTTAGATTAAATGAATAACATATTTTTATTTTTTCTTTAACGTTTAATCATGTAATTAATAATTTATTATCAATCTACTTATTTCAGCATGGCTTAATACTTTAAGATTATGTTTATTTTTATTATGACTTTTTAATTAGCAATATTTATATTACATAATTTTATTATCTTAATTGTTAAATATTTTAGGATAAAGTCATGACGCATCTCATATTTTGTATTATTTTTTGGAAAATACCTTATATAGTTGTATTTTACTAGTATTAAAGAAATATTTTGAGCAAAAGTTATATGTTTTGTTCGACGAATATTTTATCGGGAAACCCCCAAAAAAAACTGAAAAACCCTAGATAAACCGAGATTGAAAATCTCGAGTTTTATTGATTTGGTTTGGTCTTTAGATTTAATAATTCGATATAATTAGTTTGGTTTGATAATTGTAAAATTCAAACTAACCCGACCTATGTTTATCCTTAGTGCCTTTTAACTGACACATATTATGTGAGACTTGTTTATATATGTGATCCAAAATCTTATATTATCAACATTTTTGAGTTCACAATTTTCACTTGTCAAACAAATACAAACCCTATATACCTTGTGTCCGTCGTATGAAGTACAAAATGAAGTTTCTCCAATCTAGCCTGATAATGAAGGAAGAAAGAGGGGAAAGATGAGGTGGGGAAAAGCAAAAAAAGAAAAAAGACAAAAGACGAAAGACTGTGAATGAAATTTCGAATATTCAAGGACCAATGTATAAAGAAAAGCATATAATGCAAAAGAGAACTTATAGATCTACTCTTGCTACTTATAGGCAACTTTATAGTTAGACAAATATATCAAACTTTTGACATAAATGATATCACTTGCAATAGATCCTATGATGTTGCAAATTATTAGGGGAACTTTCATTTTTTGTACTGTTCCAATATCTCCCATGAGGTTATGTTAAATTAAAGAGGTAAAATGGCATGCCGACCATTTGATTTAGTTTTCCAATATCTCTTGAACACCGATGAATAGACAGGAGGGGGGATGGGAGGTTGAAATTGTATAGCATTTTGTTTCTTAATTGGTAATATATGTACGTATAAGATTGTTAAATTTAACCCAAGCCCAAATTACCGGTTCAAAGTTGAGTTAGTTATTGACATGCTTATTTATTTAATTTAGCTCATCTTGATCCAACCCATCCCAACCTATTTAAAGTTGGACTAATTTTTAGTCATATTGATCTATGAGTAAGTTTATCAAAATATCTTAGAAATAATTTTATTGTTTGTTTAATATTTTAAACATGACCCTAACAAAAGCAAAAAAGCCTTATTTAGTATCTATACAATTTATGAGAAAACAACACATATTAATTAAAGTTAAATAAGGGTTGGGCGAGTTGGGTTATGACCCGAATTTTAACCTATCTTGACCCATCACATCTTAGCCCAAATAACTTTTGGGTGGGTCAAATATTGACTCTAACACATTTTGACCCGTCCAAAATTGACCTGACCCACCCATTTGATACCCATATGTACGTATAATTTGTAAGATGAATAGACTCAGGGGTTGTTTGGTTTGAAGATAATTTATGCTGGGATTTGTTATGTTGAAATTAATTATATTGAGTATAGTTATACTGAAATTAGTTATTCTGGTATTATTTTTATTGAATATTTTATGTTGTATTAATCTGTTAGGATTGTTAGTTTTATTACTTTATCCTAGATAACTTATCTTGAGATCATGATATTATTTTTAATCCTAAAATAACTTATCCTAAGATTGGTAACCAAACAAGGGACAAGGCGATACGAAATTTTTATCTCAAAATTATTTTTGTTTTCCATCATACCAAACAACCTCTCAGTGTGAAATTAAGAGCCCGTTTGAACATAATTTTTGTTCCTTTTCTTTCTAAAATAATTTTACTTTTTTTTTTTGAAAATCAATATTTGTTCATAAAATTTCAATTTTCACTTGAAGATGCATTTTAAAAAATTTTAAAAATTCCCAAAAGCAGTTTTTTCAAAGTTTTTACTTAAATCACTTAGAAAATTTTAAAAATAACCCAAACTGAAATTTATGTCCAAAGTCCAAACACAACTCTAATTTAATAATTTTCAATTGAATTTTATTCACAATTGTTATGTCCAAACGCCTACTAGGTGAAGGTAAGGGAAAAACTAGTAACAAGGAAATACAATTAAAAACACATATTTCCTTAATACATATAATTGTTATGAAATAATATAAAAGACAAGAACAATAACTCAAGAACAAGAGCAAATAGAGAGAAGAGTAGAGAGAGTTCTTCTTATTGATACTTAGAGAATGTTAGGAGTGATTTACAATGGTAGAAGGCACCTCTATTTATAGGGAGGAGGATGATTTAGCTACCAAGAATAGAACTCTAGAATCTCTCTAATTAAAGACATTCACCTTAAATAGAAGTGTATTTATAACACTCCCCCTTGAATGTCTATTCAATGATGTGCCTCGTTAAAACCTTAAAACCAAAACCCAATGGGAAAAATTAAAGTAAGGAAAAAGAGTACACATATTTGAATATGCGCCTATTGGTTGCCTCGTTAAAAACCTCGCAAGGAAAACCCGGTGGGACAAAACCTTGTAAGGAAAAAAGAGTGCAACGCGCATTAACTCCCCCTGATAAGAACATCAATTTATGTCCTTAAGTCTTCGCATCCCGATCTTGTGAACTAGCTTCTTGAAGGTTGACTTTGGTAGAGATTTTGTGAACAAATCAGCCATATTGTCACTTGAACGAATCTGTTGAACATTGATATCACCATTCTTTTGAAGATTATGTGTGAAGAATAACTTTGGTGAAATATGCTTCGTTCTATCTCCTTTTATGAATCCTCCCTTCAATTGAGCTATACATGCTGCATTGTCTTCATACAAAGTTGTGGGTAGTTTATCACACTTCAAACCACATTTGTCTTGGATATGATGTATTATCGACCTCAACCACACACACTCTCGACTTGCTTCATGAATAGCAATTATCTCGGCATGATTAGATGAAGTAGCCATAATTGATTGCTTAGTCGATCGCCAAGATATGGCGGTTTCTCTACAGGTAAACACATAACCCGTTTGAGATCGAGCCTTGTGTGGGTCGGACAAATATCCAGCATCAGTATAACCAACAAGATCCGGGCTGCAATTCTTGCCATAAAATAAGCCCATATCGGTAGTTCCCTTTAGGTACCGCAATATGTGTTTGATCCCATTCCAATGTCTCCTCGTAGGAGCCGAGCTAAATCTTGCTAAGACATTAACTGAAAAGGATATGTCAGGTCTTGTAGTATTCGCAAGATACATTAGTGCGCCAATTGCGCTAAGATATGGTACTTCAGGACCAAGTAGCTCTTCATTCCTTTCTTGTGGTCGGAATGGATCTTTGTTCACATCAAGTGATCGAACAACCATCGGTGTACTTAAAGGATGTGCTTCATCCATGTAAAACCGTTTCAGTACCTTTTCTGTATAGGTAGATTGATGAACAAAAATTCCGTTTGCCAAATATTCAATTTGCAAACCAAGACATAGTTTAGTCTTTCCGAGATCTTTCATCTCGAATTCATCCTTTAGATAATCAATTGCCTTTTGGAGTTCTATAGGGGTTCCAATAAGGTTTATGTCATCAACATATACGGCAAGTACAACAAATTTCGATGTTGTTTTCTTTATAAAAACACACGGGCAAATGGCGTCATTTATATAGCCTTCTTTTAACAAGTACTCACTAAGACGATTATACCACATTCGTCCAGATTGCTTTAGACCATACAAGGATCTTTGCAATTTAATTGAGAACATTTCCCGAGATTTTGAGTTGTGCGCGTTTGGCACCTTGAGTCCATCGGGAATTTTCATGTATATCTCATTATCAAGTGAGCCATAAAGATAGGCAGTAACTACATCCATTAAGTGCATGTCAAGCTTTTCATGGACAGCAAAACTTATGAGATAACGAAAGGTTATCGCATCCATTACAGGCGAATATGTCTCTTCATAATCGACACCAGGCCTTTGAGAAAAACCTTGTGCAACAAGGCGTGCTTTATATCTTTGTACCTCGTTTTTCTCATTTCTCTTGCTTACAAAGACCCATTTATAGCCGACAGGCTTAACACCATTAGGTGTTTCAACTATAGGGCCAAAAACTTCACGTTTTGCCAGCGAATTCAATTCTGATTGAATTGCTTCTTGCCACTTTGGCCAATCCTGTCTTTTTCGACATTCTTCAACAGATTGAGGTTCGAGATCCTCACATTCGTGCATAATGCTAGATGCTACATTATAAGCAAAGGCATTATCATCCACAATATCCACTCGATTAATATTTGCCTTAATATTAATTGAATTTAGGGATAGTTCCGTATTTTCCAGAGTCTCGGGCTCAATGGATTCTTCATGAATCTCAGAATTTGTTAAATCATGAGATTCTTTCATGGTGTCATCTTGATCGTTCTTTTTCCTCTTTCTAGGATTTCGATCTTTGGAACCTAATGGTCTGCCACGCTTCAGGCGTGCATTCGACTCATTGGATATGACACTAGATGATTGTCCAACAGGGACATCAATACGGATTGGAACATTTTCCGCGGGAATGTGGGATTTCGTTATCCTTTTCAAGTCCGTAAATGCGTCAGGCATTTGATTTGCTATTCTTTGCAAATGGATAATCTTTTGTACCTCTCTTTCACAAATAGAGGTATGTAGATCAAGATGAGATAATGATGCATTTTTCCACAAAATTTGCCGTTTGGTTTCACCAACTTCTCCCCCTAATTTTGGGAAAAGTGACTCATCAAATCGACAGTCTGCAAATCGTGCAGTAAACAAGTCGCCTGTCAATGTTTCGAGGTAGCAAATTATGGAGGGCGATTCAAACCCAACATATATTCCTAACCTTCTTTGCGGACCCATTTTGGTGCGGGATGGCGGTGCTATAGGCACATATACTGCGCATCCAAAAATTCTTAAATGGGATATATTGGGTTCATGACCCAAAACCAATTGCAACGGGGAATACTTGTGGTAATTCGTCGGTCTGAGACGAATTAGCATTGCTGCATGTAAGATGGCGTGACCCCATACCGAAGTGGGCAGCCTCGTTCTCATAAGTAATGGCCTTGCAATCAACTGCAGGCGTTTGATTAACGATTCTGCAAGACCGTTTTGAGTGTGAACATGAGCTACAGAATGTTCAACTTTTGTCCCGATTGATAAGCAATAATCATTAAATGCTTGGGATGTAAACTCAGCAGCATTATCCAGTCTAATGGACTTGATTGGATTATCTGGAAATTGTGCTCGTAGTCGAATTATTTGTGCCATTAATTTCGCAAACGCAAGGTTGCGTGATGACAACAGGCACACATGAGACCATCTACAGGATGCGTTTATCAAGACCATGAAATACCTAAACGACCCACTAGGTGGGTGAATAGGTCCACAAATGTCCCCTTGTATACGTTCCAGAAACGTGGGTGACTCAGTCCCAACCTTTGTTGGTGATGGCCTGATAATCAACTTGCCTTGATAACACGAAGTGCAAGGATATTCATTATTCGAAAGAATTTTGAAATTCTTTAACGGATGCCCATATGAGCTTTCTATAATCCGTCTCATCATGACCGATCCTGGGTGTCCCAATCGATCATGCCAAAGTACAAAGGAATTGGAATCAGTAACCCTTTGGTTTACTGTTGAATGTGCCTCAATTGCACTAATTCTTGTCCAATACAGGCCACAAGATAAAGACGAGAATTTCTCAATAACCCTCTTTTGGCCGGAGACATTCTTTGTGATGACAAGATATTCAATATTATCTTCATCCATTGTCTCAATATGATAGCCATTCCGGCGTACATCTTTAAAACTCAACAAGTTTCTCTTAGACTTGGAGGAGAACATTGCATTCTCTATGATTAACGTCGTGCCCTTGGGCAGAGTTACAATTACTCTTCCGGAGCCTTCAATCAATTTACTACTTCCAGAGATTGTAGTAACGTTTGCCTTACACATATTTAGTTGAGAGAAATACTTCCTTTCTTTGAGTATTGTATGTGTAGTACATGAATCAACTAGGCAAATACTTTTACAGTTGGATGTTGATCCAAGTTCGCTTTGTGAGATATCCATATTTGCTATCCCATAGTTTGACATACAAAAGAGATACAAGAACATAAGAATAAACAAGTTCAATTCTTTTGTGTCACATAATATTTTCAAAATCTGCTGCTAACAGTTGACTAACAAAATCAGATATGTTATCCATTACTTTGCAGTTTGAAAATTTTAGTTTAAACGTTTTCTTCAAACAATCGATTGTTACTTACAAACAATCGATTGTTGAACATTGACAATCGATTGTTAAACACACACAATCGATTATTTGCTATTTTGAAAAACTTCAGATCACACTGTCTTAAGACAATCGATTGTTATGCATAGACAATCGATTGTTGGCTATTTTTGAAAAATTCCAGAGCACACTGTTTCAAGACAATCGATTGTTATGCATAGACAATCGATTGTTGGCTATTTTGAAAAATTCCAGAACACACTGTTTCAAGACAATCGATTGTTAAACATAGACAATCGATTGTTGGCTATTTTGAAAAATTCCAGACCTCACTGTTTCAAGACAATCGATTGTTAAGCATAGACAATCGATTGTTGGCTATTTTGAAAAATTCCAGATTACACTGTCTTAACGACAATCGATTGTTAGACAAAGACAATCGATTGTGGATGATTTTTGAAAAATTCCAGATTACACTGTCTTATTGACAATCGATTGTTAGTCAAAGACAAACGATTGTTGATCAATTGTTTTTCAGCTTTAATGCGAAAATAGTAGATAATCGACTAGTTTTTCAGGCTAGTCGATTACCCTACTGGAAAATAAAAATTTTATTGATATTTGAGCATATTGAAGATATTCTAAAGAACTACTGCTAACATTGCATCATGAACTAACTAATACGAGCTAATACTAATGACTATTAGTTTATTCACTAACTAATACAAATAAGTAGAACAAAATCAAATAACTCCATCTTCTTTCATTACGGACCCATCGCCGATTAGGTGGTCTATTTTCCCTTCGGGTTGCTCAAAGAAGTCTGCCACATCCAGGTGGGTGATGTCCTCATTGTCGTCATAGACAAAATTTGTTTCAGGGCCTTTTCTCTTTCGAGATGCTTGATAAAGGTCAACCAAGTGTCTTGGTATACGGCAAGTCTTTGACCAGTGCCCTTTCCCACCGCAACGATAACATATAGTTTCTGAACCATTTGCCTTAGGATCTTCATGACCCCGTTTCTGCTTTCGGCGGTTATCTCTCCTTGGGGGTTGACGGACTTCATTGGAATTTCTTCCTTGTCTACGTCCCTGGCTATGACCCCGTTTACGACCATGGCCAGTCCTTTTCATGTTTGGCATAATGAGAGTGCACCTTATCTGCTTCAGGCAGTGGTGTAGACCCAGTGGGTCGATTTTCGTGATTTCTCATGAGCAGGTCATTATTTCGCTCAGCCACTAGTAGAAGAAAAATCAGTTCAGAGTACTTTGTAAAGCCTTTCTCTCTGTACTGTTGTTGCAGTACTATATTGGAGGCATGAAACGTTGTAAACGTTTTCTCAAGCATATCATAATCGGAGATATTATCCCCGCATAGCTTCAATTTAGAAGTAATTCTGAACATAGCAGAATTATATTCAGAAACGGACTTAAAGTCCTGGAGCCTCAGATGAGCCCAATCATATCGTGCTTGTGGCAGAGTGACCAACTTCAGGTTGTCATATCTCTCCTTTAAGCCGTTCCACAAGACGAGTGGATCCTTGACGGTGAGATATTCAATCTTCAAACCTTCATCAAGGTGATGGCGCAAGAAAATCAAGGCCTTCGCACATTCTTGGGTGGATGCTTTTTCTCTATCTTTGATGGTGTCTCCGAGACCCATAGCATCTAAGTGGATTTCAGCATCCAACACCCATGTCATATAGTTCTTGCCCGAAATTTCAAGGGCAACGAACTTTCTTTTCGTAATGTCAGACATAATCGAAAATTAAATTAGGAAGAGGGAAATACCTTAGATTTCTCGAGAATGGTTCTTGAGACGGTAGAGTCTCGTGCTGATAACGTGTTATGAAATAATATAAAAGACAAGAACAATAACTTAAGAACAAGAGCAAATAGAGAGAAGAGTAGAGAGAGTTCTTCTTATTGATACTTAGAGAATGTTAGGAGTGATTTACAATGGTAGAGGGCACATCTATTTATAGGGAGGAGGATGATTTAGCTACCAAGAATAGAACTCTAGAATCTCTCTAATTAAAGACATTCACCTTAATAGAAGTGTATTTATAACAATAATAAAGTACTAAACAATTCTATTTCCCTGACCTCCTCTTAATTGTTATCCTTAGTTCCTTACAAAGTCAAAGTAAGACATTCAACCGAAAATAGTGAGAGTAACTTTAAATAATCGTCGATCGGTTTCTAATTCGTATGGCGCTCTTTTTATTTTGAGACATTTTAGAATATTGATACCATTCTGTTTTGGGTAAAGGGCCAAAATTATATCCCTATTATCAAAAATTAGCTATGTTAATATTTCGTTCTATTTTACAGCAAAAATTATTCTTATAGTTAATAAAGTATGTAAAATTATCCCTTTCGTAACTAAAGTAGATAATATTGTACCTAAGTCTAACGGATTTCCTACGTGGAAACCGGGACCTCTAAAATAATGTGTCAATTATGCTTTTTTTTTATTCGTCCACCATTTTAATAACCCGCCCCACTTTATAATAACTCGTCCCAAAAAGTTATCATCCTCTTCCTTTTTCTGTAAATAAATTTCTGCATAACCCACCAAAAACTTCCGTTGTAAATTTCTTGTTCTCCCCATTTTTCCATTTTTCAAATTTCTCATATATCCGTATATTGTTTCTATTTATATCTCATGCCAGATAATTCTGTAATTCAAAAATCTCTGGCGGTCAGTTTCTTATCAGAAATTTTACGGCGGGAAGAAGAGAGTGGTGGAGCAGTGTGGTGGTTGTCATGGCATAAGCCGCCGACAACTGCATCTCCATGTGTAATTGAGAAACACAATATTCTTTTATTTAAAATCAAAGAGAATCACCTAAAAATTACAGTCAACGGATTAATTTTCAAAAAACTACACTGATAAAACAAGATATATTTACTCTTCAACAAATAAACTCCCACATATGATTCTATATAATCTATTTTATGTCATAAATTAGTGAAAGAAGATGGTGGACTGGTGTAGCGGTGGTTGTTTATTCATATTTTCGATCTTCAACTCTTCACAAGAAGAGGGTAAACGGGAAGGGAAGGGTCCAAGAAATGGGAATGGGTCAAAAAAATAGGAATGGGTCAAAAAATGAGCATGGGTCTCTACAATTTGGGTTGGTATTTGCTTAGTTGACACATTAAATGAGGGGTCCTACTGCCATGTAGGACATCTGTTAGAGTTAGGGACGATTTTGCATACTTTGTTAACGGTAGGGATAATTTTGCATACTTTGTTAACGGTAGGGACAATTTTAGATCGAAAGTAGAAACGAGTATAAACGTGACTAATTTTCAATAGTAGGGGTATAATTTTGTCCCTTTCCCCTTCTGTTTTTATGCTTTCAAAACTTTCATGAATTTAAATTCTTTAAACTATTTGCAATTAAAATTCGTTGTGTGATTTCTTCTAAACCACTATATTAATATTCTCTTTTATCATTATTAATATTATTACATATATATAAGCCAATTAGCATCTCAAACTTCGTTTTAAATGCTATCACATAAAGACCCATATATTTAATTGTATATGATATTCTTCTTTTTAAAATTTTCTAAAAAAAATCTTTTAAATTTTTGTCTAGCCAAATGCCAACATATTCTTGTTATCTTAGAAATGTTATGACATACAGAGTAAAAAATCTAGCGGTACTTCTGAATATACAAGAAAATCTTTTTGTCTAAATTTTGTATTTATTATCTGATCAAACATCGCTGTACAGAAAAAAGTGTGGAAAAAAAATAAGATTTTACAAATATAATTTGTTTATTATTGTTTCCTTGGGATCTAGTAATGGAACATGTGGAAGAAAGAGGGAGGAAATGGACAAAAGAGAAGAGGTGGTAAGACTGCAAAGGGCAGAGAGTGTTAATGTGAGGTTCAACTTTATTATTATATTTTTATAATTCTTTATAAGTAAAGGTGTGAGTTAGAGTGATGCAGACAACACACCAACACATTTCTGAACACTACAACGAGGGAGGGGACAGCCCTACAAATGAGTTGATCCCACGGCGTTTCTTCTATTTTCTTTTGTTGTTAAATTAACGGATTAAATTGAGCAAATTATTTTATAAAAAAAATTTAAACGGTTAAAGAGATAGTTTATTTGTGTGACGCTTTTCGTTTATCAAAAGTTAATTGGGCTAAGAGTGCCCTCTTTTTCACCATCATATCCAAAGGGGTCATTTGGTAATAGGTATAAGTAGAAATAATATCGAAATAAAAATTTAATACCTTTTTAATACTTTGTTTAGTTAGTAAATCTGGGATATGTTATCTCGAAATTAAAATTAGCACCTGGATAAGTTATACCTTGTAACGGGTGAGATAATTAGTACCAGAATAATTTATATTTTCTTTTAGAAGTTATGCAATTGTCATTTTAATACAACATACCAAACAGTGAAAAATAATACCAGAATAACTAATTCCCGCATAACTAATCACAACATAACTCGTATTCAACCAAACGACCCATAACAGCTTAGATTTGGATCTATTTCTCCAATAATAGGGGTGTGTTTGGTATAACGGCCAACAACCTTCCGAATCCACAAATTTTCTAAACTTTAGAACCGCTAAAATTTTGAAATCGCAGAATGTCGAACCCGTAAACCTTATAATTTCTAAACCCGTAAACTTTCAAATACATAAACCTCCGAACTAATAACGTTGAAACTTGTAAATTTTTGAACCATTAAACCGATAAATAAAAAAAATAAAATTGAGGGGGAGGGGGGGTGGTGGTTTAGGAAAGAGCAGAAATTTAAAATGACAAAAAAAGTAAATATTTTTTTTTGTGCGGGGGAGGGGAGGGGTTGGTACAGAAAACGAAAAAACAAAAGTTTGAAATTGCAAAAAAAATATTTTTTTTTTTGCAGGGAGGGGGAGGGGTTGGGGGTAGAAGGGTAATAGGGTGGATAGTACTGACATTTGGAAGAAAAAAGTTTTGGAGAGAGGGGGTGGGTGGGCTGGTGAAAGACGAGAATGTTAAGAAGAAATTTTGGAAAATATTTTTCCTTCTTTTGATAAGGAAAACATTTTCCTCCAATTAAAGAAAAATGAGTTGATAAAGAAAATATCTTTCAAAATATTTAAGTCAACAAATACAGAAAAATTGAAAAATATTTTTCGAAAAATGTTTTGCTTCGTAACAAACACACCCTAGGTACATTCTGTTTTTCGCTCAAAATATTTACGTATATTTGAGAATCTTTTAAAATATAATTTTGTTTATTAATTCCAAATGTCAGAAATAGAGTGCAATAACAATTACTATAAATTTTGAAGATTAATACGTATTAGACATAAGAAGTTAAACTCTAGCAAATAGCTTGCAGTTGGGTTGTTGGAAGAACTTTAAAGAGGTATGCATTTCCATTTCGAATTAAAAAGGAGCGAAAATCTAGAGTGCAATTTTGAATGCTCATTGACTAGTGAATGTTGAGTTTTAGCTTCTTGTGGTCATCGCAATGGCCATAACTTAACTGCAAGAAATGGCCCAACTTTTATTGAATGCTTCGAACGAGGATGCAGCAATTTGAGAACTGCATCTAAGTTTACTGCCTTCTATAGAGTATAGTCAAATCAGACCTTTTTTTCTTTATTTTATTTGTTAGGGTGGGAGAGGAGAGGAGGGGTGTGAGTGGGTAGGTAGATGAACAAATGGAACTTGTTCTTTTTCCGCTATTTATTTTGTGGGGTTCAATATTGCACGGGATATTATTTGACGCAAAAGTTGAAAAATACCTTTTAACCAAATCATTCAAAAGAAATGAATGGGTAGATCGTAATCGATAATAATAAATCCTACAATATGTTTTATAGTCGGATTAACGATAGTAGCAATATACGAGACAATTGTAGAGAGAGACGGCGAGGTAGAGAGAAAAATAGAAAACTTGTCTATTAAGTCAAATCCCTTTTGCAAAACTCAAATCCTCTTTATATAATAAGGGGATCCCGGTCTAAAGAGAAAGAACTTAAAGTATTACATGTGGAGAGGGGACGACGGGGTTATGGGGTTGTTACCCTTACTGAACTTGGGTCGTCTTATTGCCCTGATCAGCATACGGTCAATCAATGGACGAGGCGGTTCGAGGGTGTGACGGTTTGGGGACATGACCAGTTAAATTCGACCCCATACAGTTAGTTCCTCCATTCGTCGGGGTCACAGTGGAATGCGTCATCGATGGGCGAAATCAGCGCTATCGTTTGGAGAGAATTTGACCTACCAAGGGGAAGCGACGTGATCGTTGAAAGACAACAATTATAACGGTCAGAGCGCAAAAAAAAACTCCTTCCCTCGCATGATGTCAGCATTCACATGTGTCATCATGGTACCTATTTTCGAGGTAGGAAAACAGACCTCTGCCGCTTGGTTTCCCGCGTCGATTGGACGTCTGATGCCTCGATTCCGATGGGAGTACTTCAACCCTTTAGTCCATATTTTCCTACTGTAGCACTTCCGCTTTTAACGGGAATTTTCATACCTCTTCACTGAGCTGTGTGTGGTTTCCTCTTTACTAAAACCATGCCTAACCCCCACCGAGATGACGGGAGAGTTCTGGCGGAGGTTCCATCGAGTGTGCCACCCAGTTAGGACGACAGAGAGATGAAAGATAAAGATAGCATTAGTCCTCTAACTATGGAGGCTCTTCTACCGAAGAATCCTTCGATTCGGAGCGACTTTGGAAAAGATTCACCCGTTCCGGTATCGGAGGTGTCCCAAATGCAACAGAAACACTTAAATGACCTTCGTGACAAATACATCGTACCTGCCCATGTAGAGATGGTCCTAGCGGGGGAAGATCACGTGGATACCCACAGGGCGGGGTACTGTGCCTTTTACGAGTACCCCTTTGTGATCGGTTATGGGCTCCCTTTGTTTCCCTTGGCAGAAGAACTTTGCAGATTTTACAATATCTATCCAGCTCAACTCACACTGTATACTTTGAAGATGCTCTTACTGCTTTCCAAGTATGCGCAGTTGGCCGGATATGAAGAATTGGTTCACCACCTCTTGCAATTGTTCAATGCCAGTTACCTAAGGGGTACCATGGTGCACCTAAGAGGTCGTGGTACGAGAGGGTTAGTGGTCAGATGTGACGACCGAGTGAGTTGTGGGTTCTGGCATAAGTACTTCTTCATCGGGACCGAATACCTGGTCACCAACCCTACCAGGTTTCCAGAGCGGTGGAACTCGTCACGTAAGTGTTGCGACCTGTTGAGTTTCTTGCTAATTGTTGTAGTGGAGATTCTAGCTCTTATAATACATACATGTCTTATCCACCTCGGCACGTCACCAGCCTCAGAAGGTGGTTGCTGAGTTGTTACCTCATGCATAGGCGACCCGCACATGGACCGCTTTTATGTACCGTTACGGCCCCAAAGTACCTTCAGGTAAATTCCTAACCTTTGCCTTGTAAGTTTTGCAACTTTGCTCATATATGCTTTTACTCCAACAAGTCGAGGCGCCTCTAGGAGGAGGGCTCCGGCCCTATTACCATGCGATTTGATATCGCTCTGGACGCTCGTGATGTACTATGCGAGTCAGTTCCGGAAGGTCTCCCTCTATCTTCCCTGCAAGGGACTACGTCTATTGCTGCGACTATGTTCGATCCGGTATTATTTGCACCAGCCTCACAACCCGTCAGTGAACCTTCCAATGGTGAAGAGCCGGCAAAGAGGAGGCGGAGGAGATTAGAGACAGGAAATGGGGTGGCTACCAGAGCCAATGAGGCTACCTAACCCCCTGTGGTGCCGAGGCCTGTGTTCATGGCCGACGTCATCCGATCTGGGAGATCGACCCATCAAAGCAGGGTTGTTCCCATTGTTAATTTTGTGCACACCGCTAAAGAAGGTTTGTTGATGAGTGTCGGAGTACCGGGTGAGAGAGCAAAGTCAGATTCAGATGTTGCCCAAATGAAGGTGGAAAGGTTTATGGGTGGTCATACCCATATAGAGATGATGATGGATGGGTCCAACCATCACATTACAATTCCGGGGGCCTACAACCTGCTGTAGAATAGTGAGCAGAGCGTGTCAGTCCTTACCTCGCTTTGTGCGGCTCCTGAGAGTGAGACACTTAGCTCCGTGACCAATGCGAAGCTATCGCATAGGGTGGCCAACATGGTGTTACAAGTATTTATTCATCCTCTTTCTTCCTTATGCATTATAGTATTGTTCCGAAAGCGCACTTACTTATACTTTATTTTCAAACCTTTGTTTTGGAGGTGGAGAAGGGCCGTCGTGAGCAAAAAAGGACGACCATCTTCAAGAAGATGCTGAAAAAGTGTCGAAAGTATTGCTCAAAACATCAAGCGGCGTCGCATTAGAGGAGGTAGACATCAAGCTAATTAGAGCCATGGCTCGTAACACCGAATTGGAGACGCTCCTTAGAGTGAAATATAACGAGCTTGAACTAAGCCGTGGGGTGGCGGCAGAGAATGCTGATCTGCAGCGGAGGATGGCTGAGTTGACCGCCAAGCTCGACGCGAGGGTGCTGGAAATAAATGCGCTCAGGGGAGGGCCGAGCTTCAGTGCTGACAAAGTGGCAGATCTACAAGGACAGGTTGCTCTCCCGAAGTCAGAACAGGTGGGTTGCCTTTCTCAGCCTTCCTCGTCTCGTCCTCCGTTTGGTCGAGGCCCACGCCGCAATTCATATGAGATGTGGGTCTTTGCGAAGGCTAGACTTGACGTGTATAGGGAACTCAATACTGAGGTTCGGGCGATGGAGAGGGAGGTTCAGGATAGGCAGGATGAGGCTCGTACTGCTCGTGAGTCGTGCAGGTACTACCCTGACTCTCCCGATGGAGGGGATTCTATTTCTGGGGATGTTAATCATCTTGAGTCGGAGTCCCGGTATAACAAAATTTAATCTTCAGGTGCGAAGAGTAGTTGTAGATTTGTCTTTTTGTATATATTTTTGGCTTGTGGAATGTATAGGGGACCGTTTGTGTGGGAGAACGTGAACATATTTTTGTTGTAATATAAGTTTTAGCTTTATTGCTTTGCCAACTTGATGCTTCTTCCCCTTGGTTTTATTTTTATGACGCTTGATCTCAGTAGGGTTGTTCGAGCGAGGTCAAACTTATACCGATGGTCTTAGCCGTTAGGATGTTACTTCGACGATACCATCACCGAAATAGTATCCATCGTGGTTCGAACGCGGTCGAACATTTTGTTGGATTTAGCCGTTAGGATACTACTTCGGCTATCGTCGAAGTAATATTCGTTGAAATTTGAACGAGGCTAAACTTGCGTGGATGGCCATAGCCATTAATATGTTACTTCGACTGTCATCGAAGTAGTAGCCATCGAAGTTCAAACGAGGTCAAACTTGTGTCGATGGTCATGGCCGTTAAGATATTACTTCGATTGTCATTGAAATAGTATACGTCGAAGTTCGAACGAGGTCAAACTTGATGGCCGTAGCCGTTAGGATGTTACTTCGACTGTCGTTGAAGTAGCATCCGTCGAAGTTCGAACAAGGTCGAACTTGTATTGATGGCAGTAGCCCTTAAGATATTACTTCGATTGTAGTCAAAGTAGTATCCATCGAAGTTCGAACGAGGTCGAACTTATGTCGATGGTCGTAGCCGTTAAGATATTACTTCGACTGTCCTCGAAGTATCCTGAGTCCCGGTTTGGAAAAACTTAACATGTCGATGGCCTCAGCTATTAGGATGTTACTTCGACTGACGTCGAGGCAGTATCTATCATAGTGTGAGCGAGGTCGAACTTACGGCGATGGACGTAGCTGGTCAATGGCATTAGCCATTTATTGATGTTACTTCGAATGTCGTCGAAGTATCCTGAGTCCCGGTTTGGACGAACTTGAATTTGATGGCCTTAGCCATTAGGATGTTACTTCGGTTGTTGTCGAGGTAGTATCCGTGGTAGTTCAAGAAAGGTTGAACTTACGTTGATGGTCGTAGCCATTCATTGATGGCATTAACCATTTGTTGATGTTACTTCGACTTTTGTCAAGGTAGTATCCGTCGTGGTTTGGACGAGGTCAAACCTTTGTCGATGGTTGTATCCGTTAAGATACTATTTTGACCGTCATCGAAGTATCTTGAGTCCTGGTTCGAAAGAACTTGAAATGTCGATGGCCTTAGCTATTAGGATGTTACTTTGACCGTCGTCGAGGTAGTATCCGTCGTAGTTCGAGTGAGATCGAACTTACATTGATGACCGTAGCCGTTCATCGATGGAATTAGCCATTTGTTGATGTTACTTCGAATATTATCAAGGTAGTATCCGCCGTAGTTCGGGCGAGGTCGAACTTATGTTGATGGCCTTTGCCGTTTTTATGCAATGGAGGTTTAACTAGTGTAGTCCCTTCATTATATTGGCGCAGGGACCGCGTCGATTGGCCGATGTAATGAACTTGCACTCAGATACCATCAGGTGTCCCCTTTTCCGCCTCATTAGAAACCTCCCCGAGAAAACCCAATTGGGACAAAACTCGAGTGAGGGAAAAAGAGTACGACTTGGGAGATGCCTTTCAGAAGTGGAAGTATTTGAGATGGGCGACGTTCTAGTTGTTTTGTAGCGGTTTTCCTTCCACTGTTTCTAATTAGAATGCTTCTTTGTTAGCGACGACTATGATTTTGTATGGTCTATCCAGTTGGTTCCCAAATTCCCCTCATTCGGGTCTTTTGATGCCAGTGTTTTGGCCTTGAGGACATAGTCGCCGATTTTGAGTGGCCTTGCTTTAACCTTTTTGTTGTAGTATCTTTCTGCATGTTGCTTTTGGGATGTCATACTTATATAGGCCATATCTCTTTGTTCATCAGCTTCGTCCAGGTCTTGCAACCTGCTTTTGTCGTTATCTGTCCCGCTGTAATGGAAATACTCAGGCTCGGTTCCCCGACTTCTACGGGTATGACCGCATCGGTTCCGTAGACCAGTGAGTATGGTATTTCTCCAGTGCTGGATTTGGGGGTAGTTCGGTATGCCTATAGCACTTCGGGTAGCAATTTAGGCCGTAGCCCCTTAGCTTCTTCGAGCTTCTTCTTCAATATGTTCAGTATTGTCTTGTTGGAAGACTTGGCCGTTCGCGGCAGGATGATACAGAGTTGAGAGTATCCGCTTAATGTGCCAATTTTCGAAGAACGCGGTTGTTTTCATATCGACGAACTGGGGCCCATTGTCGCAGCTGATTTCTTTGGGAATGCTGAAACGACATATAATATTTTTCCACATAAAGGCGATAATCTCTTGTTCACGTATTTGGGCGTACACACCTGCTTCCACCCATTTGGAAAAATAGTCAGTTACAACCAATTTAATTAAATCGCACTTAAAGGTTCTAACGTAATATTATTTTGGGAAAGGCCGTTGAAATTTGTTAAACGGCCCTTCCGAATTCTAATCATTTTTAATAATCAATTATTGGGGGCCCCACATTTATTTTGTTCGGTGAGGCTCGTCTGCATTTTTGAACCATTTTATACCATTATTTATTTTACCAGAATTACGACGTCGTGAAAACGCGTTTCGAACCCCGTCGCCATCAAGGCACTCGTGGTAGTCAACACATTTCGACTTCGTCGAGATTTGAATTTGGGTTGCATCAATACACACCCGAGTTTAGGAAAGAAATTTAATTAAAGCACGTCTAAAGATTCTAACGTATTATTATTTTAGGGAAGGCTGCAAAATTCGCTAAACGGCCCTCTCATATTCTAGGTAATTTTATGCAACCATTATTGAGGGCCCCGCAATTTATTTTTGTTTGGCGAGGCTCGTCGCAAATTATTCCAAAGGGCTTTAATCAGCTAAAACAAACTACAGATGTTCATAAATTATTTTCACTAATATTGCAGGTACGTTTAAAGATTGATTGGCACTTTCAACATAATAAACTTAGTAAACAATAAAAATTCCTAAAGCATTCCAATTTCCAAATATGAGCAAAAACAAGAAGTAATCAATATAAACAAAGTGAAAAATTTAAACAATGCGCACATGATTGGAAATCAAAACAGTGCAATAAGTAACATAATAGAAATAAAGAACATAATAATGGCTATTTGTATAAATCAGAACAAACACACGAAAAAAACAACAAAAAACTACACCTCACGTAAATTACTGAAGAAAACGAAATCGATAGTCAACAGCATACGATCAGAACAAAACCAAAATGAAAACAAAGCAAAAGAACCTTACATTGAATCTTCACGCAGAAAAAACGCAATTAATCACTGGACCCAAATGGAAACCTCGACGGAACTACGATCCAAACCTTGACACTCGCCGGGACCAATGACGCTACTACCATGACGACGGCGATACTGGAACTACAGCCAAACGACACGCGCGAAGGAATGCCGAGAATTGATTCTGGCCAAAATTAGCACGAAAAATGTCACAAAACTAGGGGTGTTCATCGGGCGGATTGGGCGGCTTTTTACTCTTAACGGTTTGTCTTAACGGTTATCGGCTTTTAAATGTATTCATCCGTTAGCCACCCGATAGGATATCGGGAGGATTGGTATTGGGTTAGCTCTTATCGGGCGGTTACCGGGCGGTTTATCGGTTTAATACCTAACGGGGTTATCGAAAAGCTTATACTGAATTACAATACTTGTACAATACTAAAAGTCCAAAAAGCAGAAGACAATTGCAAATTGTACACATTTTCTGTCCGCATACTACATTGTCCAATGTCCAGTTCCATTGCTACTTCTTTTCCTATTTCAACTACATGATCATTTTCAGTTCCAACCAGTTCAAACAAAGGCCAGGCAAATTAAATACATTGTACCTACTTGAACCATACAAATTGCTTACCTGAAGAACTAGAAATAAGCTGCCACCCTGATGATAAGCAGAATTCATACACTATGGCATAATATAAACACCTTAATGATAAACATATGGAACATATCTTACCCAACTAGACTCAAAGTATCATGGATCTTACTTTTAGTTCAATTCAATCGTTTTAACCCGTAGTGCTTCTGTGAGCATGAGACCATATCTTCTGTGAGCATGAGATTACATACTATTGATGAAAATGAGACCATATATAACAGATAGTACAAAATATAACAGAGACTACGAAATAAGAAGCTTTAAGTATTCAAGAAATTATTTTTAAGGTTTTTAGTTTTTATATTTAATATATATAATTATGTAAGTAAAAATAAATATTATATATATATATATATATTCTTAACGGGTTAACGGATTATCCGTTAAGAAAATTGAATAATCCGCCCCCAAACCGATAAGCCGTTAATAAAAAAATTCAATCCGTTCTCCGTCCGTTAAGCCGTTACCATTAAGCTTCGGTTCGGTTCGGTTTTCGGTTTCGGATCGGTTTTGAGCACCCCTTCACAAAACCCAGAGCCTGTTAAATCTACACCCACCCGACATAGAAGTAAAGCATGCTGGAACAGTGGTGATGAAACATTGGACTGTTTTCTACTCGTTCATCGTCGACAATGCAGGTCCGACGATACAAAGACAGTAGAGGGTGGAGGAAGGGAAAGAAGCAGCGGCGATGGTGAGCTGGGGTGAATCATTCTAGGTTGAAAAACGAGAAGATGAAGGGTGTGGTTTGGTTCACTGGCGATGGGGTTTTGGTGGACGTTGGTTTCTGAAGGTTTTGGAATGGCGGGGAAGCAGAATAACGGGTGAGGGTGTCGAGCAGATTGAAAACATGGAGAATCGGAGATGGAGAGAAAGAGAGAAATTTACATTTCCTTCAGAGAACTCTCTAGAACAACAAAATGAGTTCTGCTTTTCTGTCTCTAATAGAAGCCCCCAGAAGGCAATATAACTGACCCTAATATATTGGGTCAACCCAATGAAACGGAATGGGCTAAACAGGCCCAAAAATGAAAAGTAGCCAATATACAATATACAATAAACATACAATAAAAATACAGCACAAATCAATGTATGTGTTTAGGCTAAGATGCTAAGTAGTCTTTTAGCTCAACACCCCCCTCAAGTTGGAGGGGGAGACCACCTTCAACTTGGCCAAAAGATGATGATGAACAGTGCCAGGCAAAGGCTTGGTGAGGACATCAGCTAACTGGTGAGAAGTGGAGACATGAGAGAGAGAAATCAGCCCATCAGTCAGCTTGGTACGAACAAAATGACAATCAACCTCAATATGCTTGGTCCGCTCATGAAAGACTGGATTCTTTGCTATATGTAGAGCAGCCTGGTTATCACATAAAACAGAAAAAGGAAAGGACACAGAAACACCAAGGTCAGTGAGCAGTCTAGAAATCCAAGATAATTCAGCAACCACCTTACTAAGTGCCCTGTATTCTGCTTCAGTAGAGGATAAAGAGACCATTGGCTTTTTTTTGGACTTCCAACTTAGCAGGCTGCCACCCAAAAGCACACAGAAACCAGTAACAGACCTGCGAGTGTCAGGACAAGCGGCCCAATCACTGTCTGAAAAGGCATGTACTGAAAAATCACGAGTGTCCGAATAGAAAAGCCCCAAATCCATAGTGCCCTTAAGATACCTAAGAAAATGCAGGGCAGCAATCATGTGAGGGACTCTAGGAGACTTCAAAAATTGACTCAAATGTTGAACAGCAAAGCAAATGTCAGGTCTAATGTGTGTCAAAAATAGGATCTTGCCAACCAAGCTCCTGTAGTGGTCAGGAGAGGAGAAAAGATCACCAGAATCAGCATGTATCTTGGCATTAAGGTCTAAAGGACAAACCACAGGAGAAACATCTACACAGTCAAATTGGTGCAACAAATCAGATACAAACTTGTGATAATTAAGAAGCACTCCACCAGCAACAGTATACACCTCAATGCCCAGAAAATAATACAAAGACCCCATGTCTTTAATCCTGAACTGGTCATCCAGGAAGTGTTTGAGGGCAGAAATTTCAGTAGTATCATATCCAGTGATAATAATGTCATCCACATACACTGCCAGAACCACAAGACACCCTGGCTGGCCCTTGACAAACAAAGAGTAATCATTCGTAGAATGGGTATAACCTCTGGAGTATAGAGCATGAGAAAATTTGGCATACCACTGTCTGGAACCTGCCTTAATCCATAAAGTGATTTTTTCAACTTGCACACAATGGGGGCAGAAACAGAGGAATCAGAAGAGGCAGAAACACACAAACCTGGAGGAAGCTTCATATACACCTCCTCATCTAGGTCACCATGCAAGAAGGCATTGTTAACATCAAGTTGAAATAGACCCCAATGACTCTTGACAATCACAGCAATTAAGCATTTAACAGTAGATATTTTAACCACAGGGGAAAAGGTTTCTGTGAAATCAACTCCTTCAATTTGAGTGTCTCCTCTAATAACAAGCCTAGCCTTGTATCTTTCAATACTACCATCAGCCTTAGATTTGACTTTATAAACCCATTTGCAGCCTATGGGCTTCTTACCAGGAGGGAGGGGAACAACATCCCAAGTATGGTTGGCATCCAATGCCTCAAACTCCTTTCTCATGGAATCCTGCCAGACTTGCCAGACTATGCAGCTTGAGAATAATAGAGAGGTTCAGATACCAAAGGAGAAGAAGAGGAAGAAGAGCCAGAAAAAGAAGGTAGGTGACAAACATAATCATTGAGATAAGAGGGAGTATTGTGTTGCCTTCCATATCTACTGTGGATAGTAGGTGCTGTAGAGGAAGAAATGGCAGGAGGAGAAGTATCAGGATTGAAAGGTGGACTGGAAGCAGGATGATTAAGTTCAGAAGGTATTGAGGGAGAAACAGAAGAGGGAACATAACTGGAATCAGAAGGATAAGGTGCAGAAGGAGAAGGGAGAGAAGAAAAAATTGGAACAGACAGATCTGTCTCAGAATAGGGATGCTCAGGAGAAGGGACAGAAGGAGGTGGAGAAGGAAAAACAGAAGGACCAGAGGTAACAGCAGAAGCAGTTGCAAAAGGAAAGCAAGTTTCATGAAATATAACATCTTTGGACACAAAGCACCTTTTGGAAGTTAGGTCATACAACCTGTAACCCTTTTTGGCAAAGGATATCCCAGAAAAACACATGAAATAACTCTAGGCTTTAGTTTATCCCTCTGTGGAATTGGGACAGTAGCATAGGCAAGACAGCCAAATGCCCTTAAATGTGAGTAAGTAGGTGCCTTCCCATACAATATTTCATAAGGGAATTTGTTTTGAAGGATCCTGGATGGTATCCTATTAAGCAAGTAGGTAGCAGTCAATAAACAGTCCCCCAAAAGGAGATGAGTAATTTGGATTGAAAAAGTAAAGCTCTACAATCTTCAAGAAGTGTCCTATGTTTTCTTTCAACAACACCATTTGGTTGAGGAGTGTGGGGACAAGTAGTTTGATGAATAATGCCATGTTGGTTGAAGAAAGAAGTACCATCAAGACTAGACCCCAATTCCAAAGCATTATCACTTCTTATAGTTTGGACAGTAGCATTAAACTGAGTTTTAACCATACACAGAAAGGACTTAATCAGGCTGAAAGCATTGCTTTTAGACCCCAGTAGATGTGTCCAGGTTGCTCTAGAAAAATCATCAACTATAGTAAGAAAGTACCTTGAGCCAGAGAAGGTGGGTGTGTGATAAGGACCCCAAGTATCTACATGAATCAATTGGAAAGGTCTACATGTACTGATTGAACTATCAGGGAAAGGAAGCCTTGTTTGCCCAGCCATAGGACAAATAGGACAAGGAAATGGTTGTTTAGAAGCAAGGGAAAATGACAAAGCAGG
The DNA here is from genome assembly GCA_034376525.1 of Nicotiana benthamiana. Classification (NCBI taxonomy): domain Eukaryota; kingdom Viridiplantae; phylum Streptophyta; class Magnoliopsida; order Solanales; family Solanaceae; genus Nicotiana; species Nicotiana benthamiana. The sequence goes on along the minus strand of CM067339.1, from coordinate 39,558,288 downwards.
AATGTGTTTCATGTTTGAAAAAGGGATCTGAGCCAGTCTTAAATGCCAAATGTAATTCATGTCATTTGCATCAGTATTATTACAAATGGAACTATTTACATTTGAAGGCAAAGCAACAGTCTTATGGCTAGAAGAACAGACATGATTATAAGAATCAGAAAGTGAACATACAGAAGCAGATGAGCAACAATTAAAAGAAGAATGTGAAGGTGGCACCCAAGCAAACTTGTGCAGACCAGCCTCCTCATTACCAAGATCCAAAGGCATCTTCAGAGAAGGGTCCTGTAACATGTGAAGGAAACAGGAAGTTGCAGTAAACAAGACTATACAGTGCAACAGTTTTACTAGTTTGTGGATAGAAATTAAATTGTGTTTGAAAGAGGGAACAAACAGTACATTATGAAGAGTGATGGATGGAGTTAATGCAAAAGAGCATGTGGAAGTCACTTTCACTTTGTATCCATTGGGAAGAGTTACAAGATAAGGTACACTTAAGGGTGTGATGTTAAAGAGCAAGCTTTTATTAGATGTCATATGGTCAGAAGACCCTGAGTCTATTATCCAAGAGACAGAATCAATATGAGTGAGCATACAAAGTTTGGAATCAGAAACAGGACTCTCAGTTAGCATAGTACCAGCAAAATTGGCAGCACACATGGGAGGAGGGGCCTGAGCAGTGGAGTCCCCCAACTTAGTCTATTGTAGCAGAGTCATCAATTGATCATAATGTTGTCTACCCAAACCTCGGATTACAGATCCTTGTCCATCCACATCTGGGACAGATGAATGACCCTCAGTGGGATTTCTAGGAACATTAGATGTGTATCCTTCAGAAGAGGTGAAGGAGGTGAAATCAGCACCAGTGGTTATATGAGCAGCAGCAATTCTCTTGCCTTTGTTAAACTTGGTGCTTTGTGGAAACCCATGAAGCTTGTAACACTTATTTTTTAAGTGCCTAGACTTCTTGCAATATCTACAAAATAGAGGTCCTCTGGTTTGGTCAAAAGTAACTTTTTGTGTATACTGTCTGAGAGGAGAAGGGTTGGGCACTGAAACTTGATTCATTCCAAAAGAAGGTATAGAATTTTTGTGTGTTGATACTGAAAGACATAGAATCAGGATTGAACTGGGAAATAGACTAGACTTGTCTTTGTTTCTCATCATTGAGGAGTATGTTATAGACACTGTCGAGGGTAGGGGAGGTTGCATCATCAGCAAGTTGCTCCTTATCCCCATATATGTCTCATTAAGGCCCATGAGGAATTGAAACACCTTATTCTCCTCATCCTCCTGTATGATGCCATTTTTGGCAGCACAAATACACCTTTGGCCATGATTTGTACACACTACTCCTAACTCATCCCACAGCCCTGTGAGTTTGTTAAAATATGATGCTATATCTAGAGGTCCTTGAGAAGTTTGAGAGAGTTTTCTTTTGAGTTCAAAAATTTCGGTTCTATTAGCTGTACCATATCTGGCTTCGAGTTGTGCCCATATACTCTGTGCAGTCTCAGAATATTGCACACTCTCAGCTATCTGAGGAGACAAAGATGCAGTCAACCAGGAGATTACCATATTATTGCATATGTCCCATAACTTTTGTTCAGCCAGATTAGTAGCTGGTCGAGGACAGGTACCATCAACAAAACCAATTTTATTCTTAGGAGACAAGGCCACTATCATTTCCCTATTCCAACCCCATAACCGCTGCCCGAAAAAGGAGTAGGAACAAGTGAAACACCAGGAACATCATAAGAGTAAACAAAGAGAGGGCTCGTAGGATCAATGGGTGAAGTATTATTAGGATTCATATTTATCATCAGAAATAAAACAACAGTGATGTAGAGAGAGTGATTCAATTTCTGTGAACTACCCGACACACCAGATTTTTCCCCAAAAGCACATGCAAGTTCCTAACGAAAGTGAGAACAGGATTACCTGACTTCTACGCTACCGGAGAAGAATGGCCTTCAAATGTGCAGAGAAAACCCTAACTCTATTCAGTGCAAATCCAACGCTTCTGAATCCGTCGGAATCAAATGCGAAAGCGTCGGAAGTTTACCCTAAACACCGAGCTTGAGAAAACATCAACAAGCGAGACTGAAAATACTGAAAATATCTCTGATTCATAGTTTAGCTGCTGAAATCGCACAAAATCTAGAATCACCGGTGATACCTCAAAAATGCTGGACCGGAACGACGAAGAACAGAGAGGAGGCTTCTGAAAAACCATGCTCTGATACCATGAAAACATGGAGAATCGGAGATGGAGAGAAAAAGAGAAATTTACATTTCCTTCAGAGAACTCTCTAGAACAATAAAATGAGTTCTGCTTTTCTATCTGTAATTAGAAGCCCCTAGAAGGCAATATAACTGACCCTAATACATTGGGCCAACCCATTGAAAACGGAATGGGCTAAACAGGCCCAAAAATGAAAAGTAGCCCAATATACAATATACAATAAAAATACAATAAACATACAGCACAAATCAATGTAAGTGTTTAGGCTTAGATGCTAAGTAGTCTTTTAGCTCAACACAGATTGACAAAGAAGCAGAGCGACGGTGGAATTATTTGATCTTCAATGGCTGGCGCTCCTCTCTTTTGGCGTTATGGTGTGTCCTTTTGTGTGTAGATGTAAGGATTGTTATATAGATTTGAGTCTAGGGTATTAGGAGTCAGTAATGGGCTTGAAGGGATTTGGGTCATAAAAATTAGTTAGTCCATTTTAGAAATTGGCCCAATTTTACAAGAAACAAGACCAAAATATATTGCTTTCTTTACTTTTTCTATACTTTTCTTTAATTAATTAAAATCCTAAATTATTTTTGTAGACATTAAAATAACTAATTAACATAAAACTAAAGAAAAATGCTAATTTTAAATATTAAAAGCTAAAGAGATTATTTTTTGTGATTTTTCTTAATGAAATTAATTCCTATATGTAAATTAGACCCAAAATGACATGAAATTAAATGTGACATTTTTTAATGATTTTCTATAAGTTTAAAATATTAAAAATGCATGAAATGCAACTAAATAAAGAAAATATCTTAAAGATTATTTTTGGTCTATTTTTAGGAGTTATCTTCATGTAGGACAAAAATCACGTGGTTACAGCTACCTCTCTTTGCTCGAAAACACGAAGAGTTTTCGGGCAAAGATAAAATAAGCACTGTGAGGGATTTTCGCCCATTTGAAACTCCATGAGAAGCACTTTTTGGAAAACTGTCTGACCGAACCTCTCTTCAAAGGTTGCCTACATATCCTTGGCTATAAAAGAATCAGGTCAGGTGTAGTTCAGAAGTGAATGAGATACTAAGGTTAAAAGTCGAGGTTCCGTCCGAGGCTCCAGTCCGCTGTCTCGTTATTACATCAACATCAAAATTAAAAAGCCTAACTAAGCCTATCAGCTATCTATATGTTTCTTGAAGCTTGATATCGAGTCTTGGCTAGGTCTTGCTGTAGACTCCGATATGAATCTTGATGCTCATTAGCTGTAGGTGTTGGTTCTTTTCTTCAGCATTGGGTCAAAAGAGGATCAGCGGAGCTTGCGACTTCAATAGGATTTGAGCAATCCACATCTTTGTTTGCTTCAACCCTTGAGTTCATTTCTTTTTGTTCTTTTGTTCTTTTCTTTATTCCGGGTTGAGACTCATTCCATAAGTCATCTCGCACCTTGTGTCTTGAGGTCAAACCTACTTAAGACAGCAAAACAAACAAACGATCAAAATTTTCTGCCCCAGTTTTCACTAGGAAAATTTTGTGAGTTAGTTGTCACACATATCTAAGCAGTCAAATCAGGAGTGTGTATATTTTTGAATGGATCCAGGTTATGCTGGGAAAAATCATCGGGATATGCGGGAAAAGGTCAACGAGTTATATCAGGATTATAAAAAAAGGCTCATTGGGTTATGCTAGGGAGATCCACGGGTTATGCCGGAATTGGAAAAGAAAAAGCTCACTGGGTTTTGCCAGGGAGATCCTCGATTTTTTGGCCAAGATTTTGGAAAACAAAGGCTCTACAATTTTCTAGCCAGGAGATCCTCGGTTTTATGTCGGGATTTGGAAAAGAAAATCTCCATGAGTCTTTGGCCGGGAGATCCTTGATTTTTTGGCCGGGTGTTCCTCGATTGCTTGGCCGGGATTTGGAAAAGAAAAGCTCCACGATTTTTTGCCAGGAGATCCTCGGTTTTTTGGCCAGGATTTGGAAAAGAAAAGCTCCATGGTTTTTTGGCCGCGATATCCTCGATTTTTTGGCCGGGAGTTGGAAAAGAAAAGCTCCACGGTTTTTTGGCCAGGAGATCCTCAATTTTTTGGCCGGGTGATCCTCGGTTGTTTGGCCGAGATTTGGAAAAGAAAAGCTCCACGATTTTTTGGCCAGGAGATCCTCGATTTTTTGGCCATGATTTGGAAAAGAAAAGCTCCACGGTTTTTTGGCCCCGATATCCTCGATTTTTTGGCCAGGAGTTGGAAAAGAAAATCTCCACGATTTTTTGGCCGGGAGATCCTCGATTATTTGGTCGGGATTTGGAAAAGAGAAGCTCTACGATTTTTTTTAGCCGGGATTTGGATAGAAAAAGCTCCACGGTATTTGGCCGGGAGATCCTCGGTTGTTTGGCCGGGATTTGGAAAGAAAAGCTCGACGGTTTTTTGGCCGGAAGATCCTCGGTTTTTTGGCCTTGATTTTGATAGAAAAAGCTCCACGATATTATGGTCGGGAGATCCTCGGTTGTTTGGCCAGGATTTGGAAAGGAAAAGCTCCACGGTGTTTTTGCCGGGAGATCCTCGGTTTTTTGGCCGGGATTTGGAAAAGAAAAGCTCCACGTTTTTTAGACGGGAGATCCTGGCTTTTTATTAGCCGGGATTCGGAAACGAAAAGCTCCACGATTTTTTGGCCAGGAGATCCTCAGTTTTTGGCCGGGATTTGCAAAAGAAAAGCTACACGACTTTTTGGCTGGGAGATCCTCGGTTTTTTGGCCGGGATTTGGAAAAGAAAAGCTCTACGATTTTTTTGTTGGGAGATCCTCGATTTTTCGGCCGGGATTTTTGGAAGAAAAAGCTCCACTGTTATTTGGCTGGGAGAACCTCGGTTTTTTGGCCGGGATTTTGATAGAAAAGCTCCACGATTTTTTGACCGAAATTTGGATAAAAAAAATCTCCACATATTTTTGGCCGGGAGATCGTCGGTTTTTTGGCCGGGATTTGAATAGAAAAGCTCCACGATTTTTTGGCCGGGATTTGGATAGAAAAAGCTCCACGGTTGTTTGGCCGGGAGATCCTTGGTTTTTTTGGCCGGGAGATCCTCGATTTTTTGGCCAAACCATTACATCATCTGCCCCAGTTTCACTTTTTGGGGGAATTAGGATTTTTGTTTTGGTGTGACTGAACCTCAGGGTGAGGTTGCCTACTTATCCTTTCGGAATCAAGTCGAACGTAGTTCAGGCAAATAATTTTTTTGTTTTTGTTTTTGTTTTTGTTTTGTTTTTCTTTTCTTCTCTTTTCTTGTTCCTTTTTTTCTTTCTCTTTTCTTTTCTTTTTCTTCTTTTTTTCTTTTCTTTCTTTGTTTATTTTCTCTTCTTTTCTTTTTTACTTCCGGGTTCCAAAGAGGGTAATGAAACAAAAGTAAGCGGATCAAAAGGTTTGCGAAAGATTCGTAGTGTTTGGATAGCGGGAATGAAAGCCTTCGTCATCTCAACTACGCAAAGGCATCACCGGAGCCAGTTTAGACATAGTACCTTTTTGCTGTATCCGAATTCACAGCTGCTTCGAAATCATTTCCTGTGATGTCACCCAGATACATTTCTCCTCTTTGGCAGTATTTTCAATGATGTATGGACCCTTCCGATTAGGAGCAAACTTTCCTTTTGCTTCCCGGTGATGAGGAAGATTGCACTTTAACACCATTTGTCCTACTTCAAAATTCCTGGGTCGTGCTTTCTTATTTAAGCGTGGGCCATGCTTTGTTGATACAACTGCCCATGGCACACTGTAGTCATCTATTTTAATTAAGGTTACCGTTCCATATGAGTCTAGACCCACTCACTGTTCTCGAACTCTGCTTCAGTACCTGACCTTTTCTGAACCACGAACAAATTTTCCTCAGTTGTTCCGATTCTTTTCTTTATTTTCTCAAATTTAACTTCTTTGTATTTCAACTTTTGATTCATCATTTTGAAGTCTGACAGAGTTCATGGGATCTGGGCATGAAGTCCGCAAGCAAGTCATGTCATTTAAAGCTGCATTATTAGAATTGAAGAGGAAAAAGGAGAAAACATAGCAAAACTCTAAAAAAAAATAGAGAAAATGAACGATGACGTATTGATTTCATTTCTTGGGATTTGGGAAGATAACATGGTTAGACATTCAGGAATTTAAAGATAGGAAACTAAAGAAAACATCCGAGTCACACCCTGGAATGACTCGTGAAGTAGAAAAGGGCGGCAGGACAAGTCTACTAGGATTCCCGCCTGATCAGGAATGGTGTAACCTTCCCGCTCTGAAACTTAGCGTTTGATCCCATGCATGACATCTTAGTGGTGCTGGTGCCCTCTCCTGGCTGGACCATGTGGGTTTCGTAGAGCATTTTCCTCATTGCCCCACATATTCCCTCACTCTCTTCAGCTGTGAAAACCTCATCATCTTCTTTTTTGTTGTACTTTGGCTTCTGTGGTATGCGTCCAAAAACAACTCGCTCATTCAGCCAAGGTGGTTTGATTGTCCCCCATACAACATAGGCTTTCTTGGGTACATCAATTTCCTTTTCCAGTTCTGCCTCGGTGATTTCGCCTTTTCTCCTTTTTCGTGTTTCGGGGATGCCTTGGGCTTCCTTTCCGCATTAGCAGTAGCAATTATAGCCTTAAGTTTCAGATCAAAAGTTTTATCCTGCCCCGGTGTAATCTCATATGATGATGGATGAGGGTAAGCATATGCGGGATATGGCGGATATGCCTGAAAGACGGGATTCTGGAAAGTGAAGACCCAAGGGTGAGAAGCAGGCTTTGGCAATGAAGGTTGTACTGTGGTAGAGCATGGTGGAGCCACATAGATGTTGGGAGCCGTCCTGGGCATGAATACTTGGTGGAAAACCTCAGAAGTTCCTCCCACATAATGAGCAGATATAGTAGGCTGTCCCAATGTGATGTTCGAGTGACTGATTGGCACATTGGAAGTACCTGTTGGCCTTGGGAGCAACTCGAGAAATCCAGGGACGGTGTTCGAGGGTTCTTTTTCGTTTGTCCATGCATCTCACATCTCCATCACCCTCAGACGCAAGATTCTATTATTGTCAGCTGCAGACTCGGAGGCCGGGATACCTGAGAGCGGGTTGGCATCTGAAATAGGGATTGTTGGCAGGGTCATTTCTGACGAAATATCTGTGCTACCTTTAAATCTGGTGAAGTAATGGTGCGAAGCCAGTTTACCATTAAACCAACCACCTATTTCTTATAAACCTGACTCTGGAATTACAGCAGCAAACAGTTAGTCTTGTGAGAAATACAGATAGGTAATCACAAACCTACGGCTGCATTCATCATCCTGGCTTTTCTTTTGTTTTCCTTGCTTGTTTTTATCTTCTTTGTTTTTTCTCATTTTGTTTTTTTCCTCTTTTTTTCTTCTCTTTTTTCTATTTTTCCTTTTCTTTTGCCATGGTTTTCTTTGATTTCTCTTCCGCTCTTGTGCTTCTTTTTGATTTTCTATTCTTTCTTCCCTCTCTTTCGTTTTTCAATTATGGCTACAGTCGAATCCGATAAGGATTGCCTATGTATCGCGACCCCGCACAAATCAGACCAACCGTAGTTCGTGCAAATAAGATAAATAAGCTACCTTTTTTTTCAATTTTGAAATAAATGCTTTCAGAATTTTTTTTGATTTTGATTTTGATTTCTATTTTTGTTTTTGAAAGAAAGACTTCAAAATTTCCTTTTCAAAATTGGTATATTTTCTTTTATTTTCTATTTACAAAAGACACCTAATGAGTATTTCAATGATTTATTTGACCTAAAAGGAGAAGTGACTATTCTTCCAAAATTTCTTTGTTTAGAAAACAGGGCCTTTGGTTTCGCAGATACGGCTTTCAGCACTTCTAGGAGGAAGATTTTAAGGCTGTGCCCGCAAACCATTTAAAAAATAACTCAGGGTGGTTGTTCTTGCAAAACACCCTCGGCGCCCTTTTGGGGGCATTCGGCTTATTTTAAACAAGAATGGCATCACCCGACTTATTTATGACAAAATTAAAATTTGATATTTTTTGCTATTTTCTCAAGGGATTTTTACATATATATACCATATAGCAAACCTTATTACCTCCCATGTTTAAGGTTTGTGTTTACTATATTTAAGCATACCAAATTTCAAATTATGTACCATAATTCAAATTAAGGGTATAATTATTGTTTCATTTATTCTAGGCATGATTTTAGAAGCATATATTCCTTTTTTCCTTTTTTTCCTCTTCTCTTTCCTAATGGAATTACTCATTTTGAACCTGAACTTAGGAAAATAAGAGAAGCAATGCGTTACATGCAAATTTATCGTTCAACAGAAAATGAATTTTACAAAAAGTGTTTAGCTCAAAATCACAAAGCAAAATACCTAACAACCGATATTCTAACAAGGTGGAATAGTACATATGAGATGTTAGTCCTTGCCTTTATGTGCCAACTCATTCTTACCGAAGCATATAATGAATCTCTTGTTTATAAGGAAAATAATGGATTAAATAACATAAATTGGGATATATGTGAAGACATAGTTAAATTTTTAGGACAATTTTGCTTTGCTACTGCACACTTTTCTAGTTCTAATCATCCAACTTGTAATTCTATTCTTATTTATTTGAATGACATAGCTTCATTATCAAAATTGAAATTCTGAATATTAGGAATTGATTAAATTTGGTATGCTTAAATTTTTTTGGCACAAGATTGTAGTTTAATTGTAGTATAAATGTAACAATACAATTTAACTACAATTTACAATTTATCTACAAATTATTTACATTTTATCTACAATTCTACAATTTAACTACATTTTACCTACAAATTCTGGAAAAATATGTCTTCTTCTTCTTCGACGAGTTTCAATCTGAAATTCAGTCAAAACCAAGTCTAATCTTCACCAAAACCCCCTCAAAATTGAGATATAAACTCCTAAACATATTTCGAATTATTTACAACAATACCCAATCCAAGGGATTTTCAATTGTAGCATAATTGGCATTCTCGACATAATTATAGAAGACTTGTAGAAGTTTTAGTCTTCCCAATCTACAATTTATCTATATTTTATCTACAATGTATCTACAATTCTACAATTTAACTACAATCGAACTACAACTTAACTACAATTTCAGGAAAAATATGTCTTCTTCTTCGACGAGTTTCAATCTGAAAATCAGTCAAGACCAAGTCTAATATTCACCAAAACCCCTCAAAATTGAGATATAAACTCCTAAGCATATTTCGAATTATTTACAACAACACCCAATCCAAACAAATAATATTTTTGAAAATCCAAATTTGAATTCAAAGCTTTCAAGCTTTTTAATGGCTATCAATTGTGGAAAATATATGGAGAAGGAGAGAATTACGCTGCAATAGATTTTCTTCCGTTTTAAATTTTGAAATTAATGGTGATAGAATCACCATTAAATGTGATTCCTAAATAATTTGGAGCCTTTTTAGGGTAGAATCTATCTATTTTTGGTTTGGTATAATTTTTGTAAACAAAATATGGTATAGGCGGGTAAATACCAAACCATACATAATTTTGGTAACAAGGTTTGCTATATGGTATATATAGGTAAAAATCCCTTTTCTCAAAGGGCAGGTTGGACTCGATGAGGTTTGCCTACGTATCCCACACCCTGTGAGAATCAAACCAGCGTAGTTCGAGCAGATTGGGAATAGAGCAAATAAACTAACTCTTTTTTTTGTTGGAATTTTTGAAAGAAATGCTTAAAAAGAGGAAAGGAAATAGATATATTTTTTGATTTTTGATTTTTGTTTTGCTTTTGAAAGAAGAACTTCTAAAAATTCATTTGCTTTTGATTTGAACTTTGGGAAGTAAAAAAGGAAATATTTTTTGTTTGAATTTCCGTTAGTTTTCTATTCTTCTTAAAGAAGAAAGAAAATATTTTTGGATTTTAGATATTGCCTCTTAATTTTCAAAAGAGAGACTTTTAAAAAAAATATTTTGAATTTCAGACTTTACTTTTATTTATTTACAATATACTTCTAAAGAAACACAAAAATCATTTTTTGGACTTCAATTTTTCAAAATTTTTATTTACAATAGGAAGACATCCAAGGAGTATTTGTTTGGATTTTTGTTTCTATTTTTTTTTTGGATTTTTTTTGAAAAATACTTTAAAGTGAACACCCAAGGGTCAGAAGCAGGCTTTGGCAATGAAGGTTGTACTGTGGTAGAGCATGGTGGAGACATAAAGATGTTGGGAGCCGTCTCGGGCATGAATACTTAGGGGAAAACCTCAGAAGTGCCTCCCACATAATGAGCAGATATAGTAGGTTGTCCCAATGTGATGTTCGAGTGACTGATTGGCACATTGGAAGTACCTGTTGGCCTTGGGAGCAACTCGGGAAATCCAGGGATGGCTTTCGGGGGTTCTTTTCCATTTGTCCACGCATCCCACATCTCAATCACCCTCAGACGCAAGATTCTATTTTTTTCAGCTGCAGAGGACTCGGAGGCCGGGATACCCGAGAGCGGGCTGTCATCTGAAATAGGGATTGTTGGCAGGGTCATTTCAGGCGACATCTTTGTGCTACCTTTAGATCTGGTGAAGTAATGGTGCGAATCCAGTTTACCATAAAACCAACCACCTGTTTCTTATAAATCTGGACTCTAGAATTACAGCAGCAAACGGTCAGTCTTGTGACAAATACAGATAGGTAATCACACACCAACGGCTGCATGCATCATCCCGGATTTTCTTTTGTTTTCCTTGCTTGGTTTTCTCTTCTTCCTTTTTTTCTCATTTTGTTTTATTCTTCTTTTTTTTTCTCTTTTTCTGTTGTTCCTTTTCTTTTTCCATGGTTTTCTTTGATTTCTCTTCCGCTCGTGTGCTTCTTTTTGCTTTTCTATTCTTTTCTTCCCTCTCTTTTGTTTTTATTTTATGGCTATGATCGAATCCGATGAGGATTGCCTACGTATCGCGACCCCGCACGAATCAGACAAAATGCAATTCGTGCAAATAAGGTAAATAAGCTAACTATTTTTTTTTTGTTTTATTTTTTTTGAAATTTTGAAAGAAATGCTTTAAGGAAAAAAATTTTGATTTTGATTTCTATTTTGATTTTTGTTTTTGAAAGAAAGACTTCAAAATTTCCTTTTCCAAATTTGTATATTATTTCTTTTATTTTCTATTTACAAAAGACACGTAAGGAGTATTTCAATGATTTATTTGACCTAAAAGGAAAAGTGGCTATTCTTCCAAAATTTCTTCGTTTAGAAAACAGGGCCTTGGTTTCACAGAGACGGTCTTTCAGCACTTCTAGGAGGAAGATTTTAAGGCTGTGCCCGCAAACCTCTTAAAAAATGACTTAGGGTGGCTGTTCTTGCAAAAACACCCTTCCGCCGCCCTTTTGGGAAATTCAGCTTAATTTAAACAAGAATGGCATCACCCGACTTATTTATGAAAAAATTAATTTTTTAATATTTTTTTCTACTTTTACAAAGGAGAGGTTGGACCCGATGAGGGTTGCCTACGTATCCCACGCCCTGTGAGAATCAAACCAGCGTAGTTCGGGCACTTTGGGAATAGAGCGAATAAACTAACTCTTTTTTGTTGGAATTTTTGATAGAAATGCTTTAAAAGAGGAAAGGAAATATATATTTTTGATTTTTGATTTTTGTTTTTCTTTTTTCAAGAAGGACTTCTAATATTCATTTGCTTTTGATTTGAACTTTGGGAAGTAAAAAGAAAATATTTCTTGTTGGAATTTCCGTTTGTATTCTATTCTTCTTAAACAAGAAAGAAAATATTTTTGCATTTGGGATACTGTCTCTTAATTTTCGAAAGAGGGACTTTTTTTTAAAAAATATTTTGGATTTCTGACTTTTCTTTTATTTATTTACAAAATACTTCTAAAGAAACACAAAGAATATTTTTTTGACTTTAATTTTTCAATATTTTTATTTACAAAGGAAGACATCTAAAGAGTATTTGTTTGGATTTTTGTATATGATTTGTTTTTTGGATTTTGTTTTGGAAAAATACTTTAAAATGAAGGAAATTCATATTTCGGATTTTGATTTTTATTGATTTTTTTCGCATGAAAGACATTAGAAAGAAGGAAACCATTGTTTTTGAGTTTTAAAGAACTATTTACCTTTTTGAATTTTCTAAGAAAATATTTTTTAAAGAAGGAATTAAAGGAAAATATTTTTGGATTTTTTGAAAATTGGGGTCTTAAAGAAAGACTTTTCTAAAGAATGTAGTAATGAAAATATTCTTTTGGGGTTTTTTGAAAATTGGAGTCTTAAAGAAAGAGTTTTCTAAAGAATGAAGTAATGAAAATTGTTTTTTGGGTTTTATGAAAATTGGGGTCTTAAAGAAAGACTTTTCTAAAGAATGTAGTAATGAAAATATTTTTTGGATTTTTTGAAAATTGGGGACTTAAAGAAATACTTTTCTAAAGAATGAAGTAATGAAATATTTTTTTGGGTTTTTATTGAAAATTGTGGTTGGAACCAATGATGTTTGCCTATGTATCTCACATCCAGTGAGAATAAGACCTACGTAGTTTGGGCAAATAAGTTAACTAAAATAAAACTCTTTTTTCAAGCTTTTCCATTTTTGAAATCCTTTTTTTCTCTATTTTCCAATAATTTTTCCTAAAAATATTTTTTTTTCTAAAAAAAACATATTTAAAATTTCGGTAGAATTCCGACAGTACTTGGACATTGGATTTTCTAACTAATCCGCTAACTCTCCGACTTGCTATTTTTTCTTTTTCTCATTTTTCTAACATCCCCGTGATTCAAAAGGTCGGTCAATATGCAAGCCCGAGTAAATAAATGCACAGAAAACAGTAAGATGCATCAGGATGGTCTTTTAATTTCAGGTAGATAGCCATAGACGGACCCAACCCCTGCGTTGAGTCCCCTAAGCCAAATGCAGCATGATGCAAATAAGCGTTCCTACTAGGGATCTGTCATGAAGTCAAGTTATTCTATGTTCAAAACCTGGGTCGGTGTTCTAGACAGTGTACCCGAGCGGACAACTCGAATCGAGGAGGGGCAACTTACCGGTGACCCGCGGGGTCAGGCAGCTTAGTAACTTATCCGACCTCTTTCTTATTTCAGGGTATGACACTAACGGAATAGGGAGTCTCAACCAGTAAGCACATCCCCGGAGGTAAAGAAAGAAGGGTGTCGGCACAGTTTATATACAGTTCAAATAATATTAAAGCGGTAACAATTTGCACGTTAAGCATGTAGCATGTATGAAAGTCAGGTATAACCAGATATGGCAATATATCTAAGCTCGAATTCTGAACCCTGAACAAAACGTTCTGGGTTCTTTTCCCTAGCAGAGTCGACAGAGCTGTCACGCCTCCTTTTTTACGCACCTTACCCCGAAGGATAAATGTATAAGGGAGTTTTTTCATTTAAAGTGACATTATTCGAATCAGGATTATTTATTTGTTTAGAGTCGCCACTTGGGAAAGGTTTGGCTTTTGGTGTCCCAAGTCACCGGTTTTTTTCTTGAACCCTGAAGCGAGGAAAATTTTCGACTTCCCAATTGGAGTTTGCGAACCAGAAATTCTGAATAAGGAATTCTGTTGACCCGAGGGAAGGTGTTAGGCACCCTCGAATCCTGTGGTTCTAGCATGGTCTCTTAAATTATTGTATTTGATTAAAACCTAATTTTAAAGCATGCTAACGTATATGCCTCTTATTTATATACCGCTTATACCATTACTTATTTTAGAAGACTTGCGATATCGTGAAAACGCGTCTCTGATCACGTCTCCGTCAAGGCACCCGTGGTCGTCAACATATTTCGACTTCGTCGAGATTTGGATTTGGGTCGCATCAATGCGCACCCGAGTTTAAGAAGATAATTTTATTAAATCGCACTTAAATGATCTAATGTAATATTGTTTTGGAAAAGACCGTTTAATTCGCTAGACGGAACTTCCGAATTCTAATTATTTTTAATAACCAATTATTGAGGGCCCCACATTTATATGTTTCGGTGAGGCTCGTCTCCATATTTGAACCATTTTTTACCATTATTTATTTTACAAGAATTACGACATCGTAAAAACGCATTTCAAACCCCATCGCCATCAAGACACCCGTGGTCGTCAACACATTTCGACTTCGTCGAGATTTTGATTTGGGTTGCATCAATGCACACCTGAGTTTAGGAAAGTAATTTAATTAAAGAGCGTCTAAATATTCTAACGTATTATTATTTCGGGGAAGGCCGCGAAATTCGCTAAACGACCCTCCCATATTCTAGGTAATTTTTATGCAACCATTATTGAGGGCCCCGCAATTTATTTTTATTTGGCGAGGCTCGTCTCAAATTATTCCAAAGGGCTTTAATCAGCTAAAACAAACTGCAGATGTTCATAAATTATTTTCCTATACTAATATTGCAGGTACGTTTAAAGATTGATTGGCACTTTCAACATAATAAACTTAGTAAAAAATAAAAATTCCTAAAGCATTCCAATTTCCAAATATGAAAACATACAGAATATCGGAAGAAATTTAGAGAGAGAAAGTAGAGAGAAGGGAGAGCATCGAGGAGTCTCGAAGAAGACTCAAAGTCTTTCAATCAGAAAAATGACCCGCTGTCTCAGACAAATGACCCCTACCCCTATATCAAAATGACCCCTTACAATAATAGCCTATTTATATGACATAGCCTAATTACAATAGTAGCCTATTTACACAATTGACCTATTTACAGAGTATATAAACAAATTACAAAATCAGCCTAATTGCACAAATAGCCTATAGGCTCAGATATGACTCCTCTAACAACCAAAAAGTCTAATATGAGTGCTATCATCATTGCCAAATTGTTACATATCTCAACACCCCCCCTCAAGTTGAAGGGGGGAAACCACCTTTAACTTGGACAAAATAGGAGAAAGAGCAGTCCCGGATAAAGCTTTCGTCAACGGATCAGCCAACTGTTGAGAAGTGGAAACATGGGAAAGTGTTAGAAAACCATTGCGTATCAAAGTACGAACGTAATGACAATCCACCTCAATATGCTTAGTACGCTCATGGAGAACTGGATTATTAGCAATGTGTACAGCAGCTTGACTATCACAAAACACAGAAATAGGAGATGAAACAGATACCCCAAGATCAGCAAGCAAACGAGATAACCAAGTGAGTTCAGCAGTAACCTTGCTTAAAGCCCTATACTCAGCTTCAGCTGAAGAAAGAGAGACAACAGGTTGTTTCTTTGACTTCCAACTTACCAAGCTGCCACCCAACAATACACAAAAACCAGTAACAGAGCGGCGAGTGTCGGGACAAGCTGCCCAATCACTATCAGAGTACCCAGACAAAGAGAAGTCAGCAGCATCAGAGTAAAATAGACCCAAAGAGGAAGTGCCCTTAAGATACCTCAAAACATGCATAGCAGAAGACATATGGGGAACCCTTGGGGATTTGAGATACTGACTCAGATGTTGCACGGCAAAGCATATATCAGGTCTAGTATGGGTTAAAAACAATAATTTGCCAACAAGACTCCTGAACTGATCAGGAGCGGGTAAAAGATCACCAGAATCAGCATGTAATTTTAAAGAAATGTCCAGAGGGGATACAACAGGGGAAACAGATACACAGTCGAAATGATGTAACAAATCATGAACATATTTATGCTGATTCAGATGAGTTCCACCAGGGATTTGTTTAACCTCAAGACCCAAGAAATAATGCAATGACCCCAAATCCTTGATCTTGAAAGTATCATCCAAGAAGGCTTTTAAGCCTGCAATCTCATCACAGTCAACCCCAGTAACAATTATATCATCCACATACACAGCCACCACAACAAGGGAATCAGGATTACCTTTCAAGAACAGTGAATAATCATTCAAAGAATGCCTGTAACCTCTAGAATGAAGGGCAGAGGACAGCTTAGCATACCACTGCCTGGAGGCCTGCCTGAGCCCATACAAAGACTTCTTTAGTTTACAGACCAGAGGTAGAGAAGAAGAAGAAGAAGAAGAAGTAGAAGAAGAAGTAGGAGAAGAAGTAGAAGAAGGATCAGACACCACCAAACCTGGAGGAAGTTTCATATACACTTCCTCATCCAAATCACCATGAAGAAAGGCATTGTTAACATCCAGTTGGAACAATGGCCAGTGATTTTTAACAGCCACTGCAATGAGACACTTGACTGAAGTCATCTTTACAACAGGAGAAAAAGTGTCTGTAAAGTCCACACCTTCAACCTGTGTGTCACCCCTAATAACCAACCTTGCTTTGTATCTTTCAATAGAGCCATCAGATTTATATTTGATCTTGTAAACCCACTTACAGCCAATAGGTTTCTTACCTGGAGGAAGATGCACAATGTCCCAAGTGTGGTTAGCATCCAATGCATCAAATTCCTTCCTCATAGCATCCTACCAAGCTGGTACAGAGGCAGCTTGAGAGTAAAACATAGGTTCAGATTCCAAGTGAGAGGAAGAGGATCCAGAAAAGGCTGGAAGTTGGCAAACATAGTCTTTGAGGTAAGAAGGAGGGAGATGTGATCTGGTGGACTTTCTGGGCAAGGAAACAGGCTGGGAGACAGGCAATGTAGGAGGGGAGATGTCATGATTGAAAAGAGGAGAAGGAATAGACACTAGAGAATCAGGAGAAGGGTGAAGAGGAGAAGAAGGAGAAGATTCATTGGAAGATGGTAGGTTGAAAGATTGAGGGAGAATGTCATCAGAAAAGGGAACAGGTGGAGGAGAAGGAGAAGAGGGAGGAGGAGACTTGAATGGAAAGTGAGTTTCATGAAAAACAACATCCCTAGAAACAAAACATTTCTTGGAATTCAAGTCATAAAGTTTATAACCTTTCTTACCAAAGGGATAACCAAGGAAAACACAGGAATGAGCTCTGGATTTCAGCTTATCCCTATGAGGGATAGGCACAGCAGCATAAGCCAAACAGCCAAAAACTCTCAGATGAGAAAAGGAAGGGGGAGAACCATGTAATAATTCATGAGGAGATTTGTAATGAAGCACCCTGGATGGCAGTCTATTAATGATGTATGTTGCAGTTAACAGACAATCACCCCAAAAAGAAATAGGCAAACCAGACTGAAAGAGAAGGGCTCCACAAGTTTCAAGTAAAGACCTGTGCTTTCTCTCAACAACCCATTCTGTTGAGGAGAATGAGGGCAAGTTGTTTGATGCACAATCCCAAGTTTACTAAAATAGGAAATCCCTTCAGCACTGGAACCCAGTTCCAGGGCATTGTCACTCCTGACAACCTTGACCAGGGAATTAAATTGAGTTTGAACATAGGAAATGAAGGATTGTAGTAGAGGGAATGCATTACTTTTAGAACCCATTAGATGTGTCCAGGTAGCTCTAGAAAAGTCATCAACTATGGTGAGGAAATACTTGCTACCAAGGGATGTAGGGGTATGGTAAGGACCCCAAGTATCCACATGAATAAGTTGGAATGGTTTGGTAGTGCTAATGCTACTGTCAGGGAAGGGCAATCTGGTTTGTTTAGCCATAGGGCAAATTGAGCAAGGGAAAGGTTGTTTAGCAGCAATAGAAAAAGGCAAATTAGAAACATGTTTCATATTAGCAAAAGATGTATGTGCTAATCTCAAATGCCAAATATAGTTCATATCAGCAGGAACAGCATTATTACAACTGGAAGATTGAATAACTGAGCTAAAATGTTTGTTATCAGAAACAATATCATCATTACAAACATCTGAGTCACTATGCTCAAGAGAAGAAGGCTTGGAAGAGGCAGAAGAGGAAGAGGGTGACCAAGAGTACTTGTACAAGCCAGCCTCCTCTTTACCAAGATCCAGAAGCCTCTTCAGAGAAAGGTCCTGTAACAGGTAAAGAAGGCATGAGGTTGGTGTAAACAAGACTAAACAATTCAATTGTTTCATCAACTTATGAACAGAGATCAAATTATGTTTGAAATAAGGAACTAGAAGCACATTATGAAGAGTGAGAGAAGGAGTCAATGCAAATGATCCTGTACAAGTAACTTTTACCTTATAGCCATTAGGAAGTGAAACAAGGTAAGGTACAGTTAGGGGTATAATGTCAAACAATAGATTTTTATCATAAGTCATGTGATTGGAAGCTCCTGAATCAATGATCCAGGTAGCAGAATTTATGTGTGTAAGGATGAATAACTTGGAATCAGAAACAAGACTCTCAGACATGAAAGTACCAGCAAAATTAGCAGAACTCATGGAAGAAGAAGCTTGATCACTGGTTGAAAGTGTCTGTTGAATCAAGCTCACAATCTGATCACATTGTTGTCTGCTCAACCCTGGTATCACAGGTTGACTGGCAATAGGATCCCCTAGAGGAGCAGACACACTTGAATTTCCTGGATCAACAGACACACAATCAGTACTAGTGGAAAGATGAGCAGCAGATTTCCTTCCCTTGATGTAAGAATTGCTTTGAGGAAAACCATGGAGTTTGAAACACTTATCAATTAAGTGTCCAGACTTCTTGCAATATCTGCAAAATAAGTTTCCTCTGTTTTGCTCAAAATTGACTTTAGGTCTGAAGTTAGAACCAGACAATTTCCCTTGGTTGGACCCAGCAGGGGGCCTATCAGTGTGAGCATTAAAAGACATTGAGTCTGGGCTCATATGGGAAATGGACTTGACCTGTCTTTGCTTTTCATCATTCAACACAATATTATAAACACTGTCAAGGGAAGGAAAGTGCTGCATCATTAACAAATTGCTTCTTACACCCAAATATGTCTCATTTAGTCCCATAAGGAACTGATAAATCTTGTTCTCATCATCTTCCTCAATGATACCATTCTTAGCAGCACAAGTGCACTTCTGCCCATGGTTTGGGACCATTGTCCCCAACTCATCCCACAAACTCTTGAGTTTATTAAAGTATGAGGCTACATCAAGGGAACCCTGGGAAGTTTGGGAGAGTTCTCGCTTTAGTTCAAAAATTTTGGTTTTGTTAGGGGTACCATATCTCTTCTCAAGTTGAGACCACATGCTTTGTGCAGTGTCAGAGTATTGAACATTGTCAGCTATTTGGGATGACACAGAAGAAGTTAACCATGACATAACAAGCATGTTACATCTATCCCACAACCTCTGCAAACTCACATTATTACTAGGTCTGGAAAAAGAACCATCAATGAAACAGATTTTATTTTTAGCAGATAAAGCCATAGTCATTTTACGCTTCCATCCTCCATAACCACTTCCTGAGAAAGGAGTGGGGACTAAACATGCACCAGGAACATCAGAAGAATGCACAAATAATGGATTGGAAGGGTCAATAGGACCAGAGTTAGCACCAGAACCACCAGCATTCATTTTAGCAGCCATGCTCAACAAATGAATCAAATCTTTTGAAAAAAATATCACCAAACAATATTCACAGTCTACACAGTCAATATTCTCAAGTCAAAGGATCTATTCACAAATAGAATCAAACAGTCACATATACAGACAAGGAATCACAACCAGAGAATAGGAACGAGGTTACCGTCCTTCTTCGCAACCGGAAGATCGGCCTTTAACAATAGGCAAAACCCTAGGTAGTGTAACCGTCAAAAGGCAAAACCCTAGGTAGTGTAACCGTCAAAACTTTACCACAAACGTCGACAAAGATGTCACAGCACCACCGATGATGACCAGAACCTCAGCAAAGTAAGTATCAAACCACCGGATGGTAATCAAACACTCGATTTGACCACCAGAAAACCCTAGAGGTTGAAACTCACCGCAAAATCTCCGAAAAACTCACAATAAACGATTGAACCGTTCAATACAGAAGGAACAAACGTAGATCGTGAAGGTAAAGGGACCGAAGAACCCTAACATGGTTGAAACCATCATCGATCTTTTCGATCTCAGAAAAATCCCAAATTTTGTTCAAAAAATAGTTCAGATGAACTATTGATTCACACGATAACATCACCGGATCATTGTACCAGCTCTGATACCATGAAAACATACAGAATATCGGAAGAAATTTAGAGAGAGAAAGTAGAGAGAAGGGAGAGCATCGAGGAGTCTCGAAGAAGACTCAAAGTCTTTCAATCAGAAAAATGACCCGCTGTCTCAGACAAATGACCCCTACCCCTATATCAAAATGACCCCTTACAATAATAGCCTATTTACATGACATAGCCTAATTACAATAGTAGCCTATTTACACAATTGACCTATTTACAGAGTATATAAACAAATTACAAAATCAGCCTAATTGCACAAATAGCCTATAGGCTCAGATATGACTCCTCTAACAACCAAAAAGTCTAATATGAGTACTATCATCATTGCCAAATTGTTACATATCTCAACAAAATATGAGCAAACACAGGAAGTAATCAATATAAACAAAGTGATAAATTTAAACAATGCGCGCAGGATTGGAAATCAATACAGTGCAATAACTTAAATTAATGGAAATAAAGAACATAATAATGGCTATTTGTATAAATCAGAACAAACGCACGAATAGACAACAAAAAAAACTACACCTAACGTAAATTACTGAAGAAAACGAAATGGATAGTCAACAGCATATGATCAGAACAAAACCAAAATGAAATAAAGCAAAAGAACCTTACATTGAATCTTCACGCAGAAAAAACGAAATTAATCACTGGACCAAAATGGAAACCTCGACGGAACTACGATCCAAACCTCGACACTCACTGGGACCAATGACGCTACTACCATAACGACGGTGATACTAGAACTACAGCTAAACGGCACGCGCGAAGGATTGCCGAGAATTGATTCTGGCCAAAGTCAGCACAAAAAACGTCACAAAACCCAGAGCCTGTTAAATCTATACCCACCCGACATAGAAGTAAAGCACGTTGGAACAGTGGTGATAAACATTGCACTTTTTTCTACTTGTTCATCGTCGATGATGCGCTCCGACGATACAAAGACAGTAGAGGGTGGAGGAAGGGACATAAGCAGTGGCGATGGTGAGCTGAGGTGAATCATTCTAGGTTGAATAACAAGAAGATGAAGGGTGTGGTTTTGTTCGCTGGCGATGGGGTTTTGGTGGACGTTGGTTGCTGAAGGTTTTGGAATGGCAGGGAAGCAGAATAACGGGTGAGGGTGTCGAGCAGATTGACAAAGAAGCAGAGCGACGGTGGAATTATTTGATCTTCAATGTCTGCCGCTCCTCTCTTTTGGCGTTATGGTGTGTCCTTTTGTGTGTAGATGTAAGGATTGTTATATACATTTGAGTCTAAGGTTTTAGGAGTGGTTAATGGGCTTGAGGGATTTTGGTCTTAAAAATTAATTGTGCCGTTTTAGAAATTGGCCCAATTTTACAAGAAACAAGACCAAAATATATTGCTTTCTTTGCTTTTTCTTTTCTTTTCTTTAATTTAAAATCCTAAATTATTTTTGTGGACATTAAAATAACTAATTAACTTAAAACTAAAGAAAAATGCTAATTTTAAAGATTAATAGCTAAAGATGATCAATTTTTTGTGATTTTTTTAATGAAATTAATTTCTAAATGCAAATTTGACCCAAAATGACATGAAATTAAATGTGACATTTTTTAATGGTTTTCTATAAGTTTAAAATATTAAAAATGTATGAAATGCAACTAAATAAAGAAAATCTCTTAAAAACTATTTTTGGTCTATTTTTAGGAGTTATCTTCATGTAGGGCAAAAATCACGTGCTTAGAGTGACCCTCGTGCACCCTTTCTAGTAGTTGTCTCATTTGGTGCGGTCCGATGCACTTGGCAAGGGGACCGCCAAACGTTCTTTTATAGAGATCATGATTTATCAGGTTATACTAGGTTGCTTGAACCCGGAGTTTCTTGGCTTCTTTCTTGTCTCGTGGGAGTGTTCCATCCTGCAAATAGGATACAAGGCGGTTATGTCAGTCCTAAGTTAGGCTTAAAGAGAGTACCTCGATATGGTCGACGGTCGAGTGAATGATGATCACCATGTTTTCTTTGTTGATATTCTTGGTGGCGACGGCTAGCTTGGTTAGGCCATCTGCCTCGATGGTTTGTGCCCTAGGTATTTGCTCGAAGCAGAATTCATCGAACTCGGGCATTAGCTTGTGGATTTCCGATTGGTACTTCTGTAGTCTTTGTTCCTTGATTTGGTAAGTCCCAGTGACTTGATTCACGATGTGTTAAGAGTCACAGTGGAAGAATCGTCGGGCCCCATATTTGAGTACTAATCTTATACCTGCAATCACAACCTCATAGTCAGCCTCGTTGTTACTCATCTCGAGGCATCGTATGGATTGGCAAATTATTTCGCCCATGGGAACTTCGAGAAGGAGTCCCAGTCCCGATCCTGAGCTGTTCAAGGTACCGTCGGTGTGGAGGGTCCAAAGGTCGGTATTGGCGAAGGCATGTAGGGTCTCTTGTTCCGCCTCTAGTAGTACCTCCGTGAAGAAACCGGCGACAAAATCAGCAAGTACTTGCGACTTAATGGCGATTCTGGGATGATACGCCATGTCATGCTCCCTGAGCTCTATAGCCCACTTGGCGAACCAACCCCAGAGTTTGGGTTTATGTAGGATGCTCCTAAAGGGGAATGTGGTTATCACTTTTATGGGATGGCATTGAAAATAAGGTCTAAACTTGCGTGAATCTACGACTTGTGCGAGAGCCAGTTTTTCGAGGAGGGGATACCTCGTATCGACATCTATTAAAGTTTTACTGATATAATAAATAGGTGATTGAGTACCTTTATTTTCGCGGACCAAGACAGCACTGACGGTGACTTCGGACACGGCTAGGTAAACTAGTAGGTACTCCCCGGGACTCACTTCGAGTAGTAGTGGCGGTGTAGATAGATACACCTTTAGTTTATTTAGAGCATCGATGCACTTCTCGTTCTATTGTAGCCCATGATCTTTCCTCAGTACACTGAAGAATTTGTGGCATATGTCTGAGGACCGTGAGATGAATCTTGATAGGGCGACTATTCATCCTGTTAGTTTCTGCACCTACTTCTTGCTATTCAGAATCTCAGGTATTGTGTCTATGGCCTTGATCTAGTCTGGGTTGACCTCAATTCCGTGTTGTGACATAAGAAAACCTAGAAATTTTCTAGAGGCCATTCCGAAGGCGCATTTTTTGAGGTTCAATCTCATCCCGTACTGCCTCAGTATCTCGAAGGCTTCCTTTAGATGTTTGGGATGGTTTTCCTTCTTTGCTAACTTCACTAACATGTCGTCAATATAAACCTCTATTATTTTGCCGAGCTGTTCGTTAAACATCTTAGTGACCAATCTTTTGTATGTAGCTCCCGCATTTTTGTTTCCGAAGGGCATCACTTTATAACAATAAGTCCATTGGTGGATGATGAAGGTCTTCTTTTCTTGGTCCTCCTCGGTCATTAGGATTTAATTGTAACCGAAGTAGGAGTCCAAGAAACGTAGCAGCTCGTGCCCTGCAGTTGTGTCGATCAACTTATATGGGGAAGTGGGAAGGAATTTTTAGGGCACGCCTTGTTCATATTGGCAAAGTCTACGCACATCCTCCATTTTCCCTTTTTATACCATGACCACATTGGCGACCCACCAGGGGAATTTCAATTCTCTGATGGAACCGTTGGCTAATAGCTTGTCTACTTCCTCGCTGACTGCCTCATTGATTGCAGCCTTGAAAATTTCCTCCTCATTTGCCACACCGGAGGGTAGAATGGGTCGACGTTAAGTTTGTGAGTGGCGATATCTTTTGGGATCCCTGGCATATCTGAGTGGGAAAAGGCAAACAGATCTGCATGGTTAGTTAAGAAATCATGGTACTGACCTGGGTTGGAGAGGTTGAGCCCGATGCAAGCCTTCTTGGTGTTGTCGATACTATCCAGCTGGACTAGGTCGAGGATTTTGACAGTCGCTTTGCAGGCTTCTACAATGTCTAGGTCCTTAATTACATCTGGCGGCAGGCTAACTTAAGTTCCCGACACTGCTGATTGCTATGCTTCCGCGCTTGCTCCTTTCAATTATTTGGTGTGCGTGCAATCTTGGGCGATCCGGTAGTATTCTTGGGTCGGTGTGTGGCTCACCTCGAATGCTGTATATTCCCTAGGGGTGGGGAAATTTGACTACTTCATAGAAGCTTGAAGGGACAGCTCGCATCGCGTGTATCCATGGGCGTCCTATGATGGCGTTGTAAGCCGTTTCTTGGTTTATGACGTGGAATATAGTTTCCAGCGTGACTCCCCCTACTAAGACCGATAGTGATATTTCTCCGGAGGTTCTCTCCACTACATTGTTAAAACCCGTTAACATTATGCAATGCGGTATTATTTTATTTTTGAGCCTCATCTGTGTGAGAACTCTCGGATGGATAATAAAAGTACGCTTCCATCATCTATCATAATTCTTTTCACGTCAGTGTCTACAATGTGTAAGGTTATAACTAAAGTATCATAATGAAGGAAAGAAAAATCGTTAGTATCAGACTTATCGAAGGTGATACTTTCTTCGAGGTCATCATACCATTCGTGAGCGATTGTACGCTTTAACTTGTGTGTGGTGGTGAACTTAACATGATTGATCATCGAGTCATCGCTGCTGCCGATGATCACTCAAATGGTACGAGCTGGGGAAGGCGACTTTGGCGGCCCTTGGGACGGGTCGCGCCCTCTGCAAAATTAGCCTTTCCTTTGTCGCTGAGCAGTTCCTTCAGGTACCCCTAATTCATCATCCTGGCCACTTCTTACCGCAGACCTATGCAATTTTTGGTCGTGTGCCCTCTTTCCTGATGGAACTCACACAGGACGTTCGACCTCCTTGCACTTGGGTCTGATTTCATATTTTGTGGGCATTGCACCTTCGTGCCCAGCTTCTTCAGTGCGTACACTATTTCTAAAGGGCAGACACAAAAGTTATGAGCAGATAATAACGGGGGCATACCTTTTTCATTTTGGAGCGGCACGATGTCTCGTGATATGACATCTGTATGCCTTGGTGGAGGCTTATTGGGAACCCCGACGTAGGGCTGGTGCCTTTCTTTGTTGAAATGTGGAAGTTGTTCCCTCCGCTCGTCGATGCGCTGATCCCTCCTTACCTCGGATTGCATTGACGTTAGTCGTTGTGTTGGACCATTAAGGTCATCTTTGTTTGCTCTCAGTTCGGCGTAATAGGCATTATAAATCTCTTCTCACGTGAAGGGGGGATATTTCATGAGTCTGCTAAGCAACTTCTTGGTCACATTTGATCTATTCCTGCTCAACCCGTTTTAGAAAGCTGCGACCTCCATTCCTTCTGATACATTTGGTAGTCCCATCCTTACCCTGTTGATTGAGCCAGGAAATCCTGGAGCCCTACTCCTGTCGCCTGCCTGATAGAGAAGATAATTGACCTTAGCTTTAGCCTTCTTTGCTCCCGCATGAGCGGTGGCGAATTTATCTGACATTTCCTCGAACGTCGATATCGACCGATCCGGTAGTTGATAGTACGACTTTGGTGCCCCTACTGTCAAAGTTTCACCGAACATCTTCAGCAATACGGATGACTACTGCTCTTTCGATAGGTCATTGCCTTTTACTGTAGTGACATAGTGGATCAGGTGGTCTTCCGGATCCGTAGTCTCATCGTATATTTTCAAGTATGATAGCATTTTGAAGGTTTTTGGGATCGAATGGAGAATCTTTGTCAGTATACGGTTCTTCAACGAACCTTCTGACATCGCGCTTTAGGAGCACGGGGTATCTTGTTAACCCTTTCCTGGTGCTCCTTCATTCGGTCACGACGCTCCTTATTCTTGTTCTCCATTTCTTCCATTTTCTTAAGGATGGTTGCAGGTGCACCATAGATCGTGTTGAGGATGGTGTGGCTGTAGTTTGTTCGTGCAATGCTTGTACCATCGATAGCGGCAGCGATGTCTGCCGGTGATGGATCTTCGGTGTTTCCGTGATAGGGTTTCTCGAGCATGTTGCTTAGGATGTTTGTTAGCCATTCTTCTAGAAGTTTTTTGACTGCTGGAGGTACTTCTTTTACAGCAGATGTAGAGTTTTCTCTCTCACGCAAGATCGTTAGATCCTTGTGTGGAGAGGGAGAGATCTCCCCTCCAGGTGCACTACTTGGTGTTACGTTCGCGGTGTTTTCTCTACCGACTTCGTTGAGGGAGTCTACGAGGTTGGTTGAGACGTCTTCTATCATCTTTGACCTTGCTTCTTTTCCGGTCATTGCTAGTTTCTATGGAGTATGAAGGCCGTGGTTATTGTTCTTGATATCTTAGGTATGAATTATAATTTCGATTTCCGAAATCCCTATAGACGGCGCCAAATTGTTTGACTCCAAAGTTGGAAAATACCTTTTGAGCAAATCAATCAAAAGAGATGAAGGGGTAAATCGTAATCGAGAATAATAAATCCTAAAATATATTTTATGATCGGATTAACGATAGTAGCAATATATGATACAATAGTAGAGAGAGTTGGCGAGGTAGAGGAAATAGAGAACTTGTCTATTAAGTCAGATCCCTTTTACAGAACTCCAAAACCCTTTATATAGTAAGGGGATGCCGGTCTAAAGAGACAAAACTTAAGTGTTTCATGAGAAAAGGAGGTGACGGGGTTACGGGGTCATTGCCCTTACTGAACCTGGGTCGTCCTATTGTCCTGATCAGCATACAGTCAGTAAATGGACGAGGCGGTTAGAGGGTGTGATGGTTTGATAACATGACCGGTCAAATTCGAGCCCATACAGATATGAGTTAAGAAAATTAGAAAGGAAGTTATAGAGGTTGGTATGTACTTTTTTAATCTATGTTTGGTCAATAAATTAGTAAACGATATTATTTGGTCAAATTTAATAGTGTGTCCAATTTAAGACCACATCTTAAAAATAATTTTTTTGGTAACTAATTTAGTATTGGAAACTCGCTTCTTGTGTTTTATGTGACAAGAAGGTGCCACCGAAACTTAAGGTTAAGTTTTACAGAATAGTGGTCGGACCAATGTTGTTGAATAAGGCTGAGTGTTGGCCAGTCAAGGCGCTCATGTTCAGAAGATGAAGGTAGCAAAGAGGAAGATGTTGAGATGGATGTGCAGATACACCAGGTTAGATAGGATGAGAAATGAGGTTATTCGCGACAAGGTAGGTGTGACTCCTATTAAAGACAAGATGCGGAAACAAAACTTAGGTGGTTTGGTCATGTGAGGAGGAGGAGCACAGATGCCCCAGTGAGGAGGTGTGAGGGGTTGACATTGGAGGGGCTACAGAGAGGTAGAGGTAGCCCGAAGAAAATGTGGAGAGAGAAGTGATTAGGCAAGACATGGTGCGGCTTCAGCTGACCAAGGACATGACCCTTGCTAGGAAGGTATGGAGGTGGATGATTAGGGTAGTAAAGTAAGCAGTCTAGAGTGTTCATACCAGTAGTATTGTCACACAATCTCGCTTTCTGTGGGAAGTAGATTTTTATGACTAATCGTTATTTTCTTTTGTTGTGGATTACCTTATAATTTTGTTGTTTTATTCTGTTTTTATATGACTTTTTGGTACCGTCCCTTCTTGTATATATTTTTATTTATGTGGTGCTTGTACTTTCCTAAGTCAAGGGTCTATTGGAAACAACCTCTCTATCCTCACAAGGTAGGGGTATGGTCTGCGTACACACTATCCTCCCCAAACCCCACGGTGTAGGATAAGACTGGATATTTTATTGTTATTGTTGTTGTATTCGCCAAAGAAAATACTTACGACGCCATAGCTAAGCCAACAAAGTTAGCTATCTAATAAAAGATAGCACCGTCTAACATGACCTCATACTCAACGATCGGTACATTTCAAAAGTTAAAACTCCTAAGATGATGGACAATTCCAGGAGTGGCTCCCGCACAACATACATAAGCTATCTCCTTGGCAATGTTCTCCCAGTGCTCACTCCTGTGTTCAAATATCCTAAGATTCCTCTTAATCCATATATGATAACTCTTCTCTGTATACACCAATTTAAAGACATGGGCCTGTTGGGATTTCCCTTTAGCACTTTTGGTAGTCCATCGTCTAAATTCGTTCCAGTTCATGGTGCTCACCTTTTGTATCTTTATCCGTTGCCACAATTTGTGCCAGATTGCACTTGTATAGGCACATTGCACAAAGAAATGATCTCGTGTCTCCTCATGTGATTGGCATAGTACACATTGTGTATTTACATTTATCCCCCATTTGCTCAACCTATCAGCAGTTAGAATTCTATCATAGATCATTAGCCACATTATAAATTTTGCTTTTGGACGTGCTGGATTACGGAACATTAGGCTCCTCCACTCAACTCTTGGGTAGTCCCCAAGCGGGTCAAAGTAAGTTGCCTTATTAGGCTCTTATGGACAATTAATCATACTGCATGTTCCATATGAACCTTCTAGTTTCAAATATTTTACCCACCATCCAACATGCTTGCTAGGGTGTAGGTACTTCAGTAAATTGTTGGGTTTTGTTGTTGTATGTGTGAATCCACCTAATCCATAGTCTATCTTTTTTGTGAGCTAGGTTCCAACATGTCTTGGCTATGGCTGCCATATTCCGTATTTGCATATTGGTGAGCCATATATAAGATCGACATATATCCTCAACTATTATTATCACCTTAGCAGGGATGATAAACAGTTGTACCCAGAAAGTTAGAATTCCAATAACACGCTTTGAACTAATTGGACCCGACCAATATAGGATAGTATCCTTGTAGTCCATGAAGAGATTCTTGATGTTATTTTGTCTATTAGAGGCTGCCACAGCATGATACTTGTCTATTTTGTAGATAAAGGAACCCCAAGATATTTGAAAGGAAGTTCTTCAGCAATAAATCCCCGATGAAATAGAATCTTTTAT
The DNA here is from genome assembly GCA_034376525.1 of Nicotiana benthamiana. Taxonomy (NCBI): domain Eukaryota; kingdom Viridiplantae; phylum Streptophyta; class Magnoliopsida; order Solanales; family Solanaceae; genus Nicotiana; species Nicotiana benthamiana. Next base: position 39,529,257 of record CM067339.1, on the reverse strand, counting down.
TGTTGTGACTCTTACAAAATACACTGCCCTTTTATTCTGATTTGCTTGCAAGCCAGATACGTTAGTGAACTACAAGAACTTTTGGTATATTGCAGTCACTGATACTACATTACCTCTAGCAAAGAGCAATAATTCATCAACAAAACACAAGTGTGTTATCCCTAGTTTAAAACATCTAAGATAGTATTTGTACTCTTTATTGGCCTTGAGATCTTGCAAATAGGAAGGGTGACATTGGGTATTCCTATCTCACATCTTTGGCAGCATTGAAAGGCCTTGAGTGTTCACCATTAATTATAATAGAGTAGTTGACAGTCTGTATGCATTCCATGACCCATGAGGCGACTAGCTTAGGAATTCCCAGCTCCTCACATAACCTGTTTCAAATAAGGCCACTCAACAGAATCATAAGCCTTCTAGAGGTCTATCTTTATCATGCATCAAGGAGAGGTTTGTTTTCTAGAGCAGGCTTTAACCAATTCATGTGCTCGGATGATATCATCTGCAATCTTTTTTACCTGGTATAAACTTAGCCTATGAATCACTGATAACAGTAGAGATGACAGCCTGGAGTCTTGATCTCTGCTATGTCAATTGTGCAGCCATGTAGTCTATCTTGTGTGTACAAGAGTGAGTTAAAATCATCACCTATGAGCCATGGTTTAGAAATTCCTTGAGCTGCCTCAGTCAGGTTATCCTATAGGAGTTTCCTTTGTTCAACAGTATTATAAACATATACTATTGTCAGCAGGGGCGGATGCACCTTTGATGAAGCTGTGTCACGCTACACCGCATCATCAGAAAACTTTACTAAATATATGTATTAATACCGTGAAGAAACGTATAAGCAGAAAAAAATTACACTACTTGATATAAATTGCCTCTTGGTGTGTTAGTTATGCGCTTAATTTTGCTCTAGGACGTCAAAAGTTCAAACCTCAACTAGTAATTTTTTGTACGAATATTTAAGAGAGCCTCCGTGGTTAAAATTGTGCTTATTTTAACCAAAAAAAAATTTTGTGCTTATGTAGAATTAAACTCGGGGCCTTTTTTAACTTAATATTCTATTTCCTGTCAAAAATATAATAATTATAATTATTATTCCTGTTCTTTTATCAATTTTGACATCACTTACAAAAAATTTTACGTACGCCCTGGTTGTCAGGTAATAATCAATGCCCCCTGCAACTCCCTTAACTTCAGAGTGAAGTATTTATGCTTTTGCTCTAATCAAGGTGACTGTATAATAATTAGAATCGCACAAAATCCAAATTTTCCCATTAAAAGCATTGCTAATTATGCATTGTATCCTAGCCATGGACAATATGACTATTTATTCTACTTTATATTATTGATTTTCAAGTAATTTTCTAGCTCCTTCTGCTTGTACCATTTATTCACACCCCTGACATTTTAAAATAATCAAGTCATTATATGTTATGATTGCCCCTCGTTTATCTAAGAGGTAGGGACTGACTTACACCATGACCCCTTTTTGAAACCACCATTTTATTTCTGCTTTTAAAAGGTGATAACATAGGAAAATTAATCAAGTTTAGTTCTGAACTAACCACTTTTTTTATCTTTACTTCGTTGCAAGTCTGGCTTCTCTGGAATTTATCACCGTTGAATGATTTCCACTCATATACAAATTTTGCTGAAATTGTTTACCTTTTGGATCCATCAGTGACTTCTGTTGATAAGGTTTTGGTTACATTAGTCTCTATTAGCATACTCGGATATGAGATCCTTGTTTGCTTGGTGGTACATTCATCAACAAATAATGGCTTCCCAATTGAACTAGCAATCTTACTAAAAGATTCGCTCCCCCAACAGTTCATTGGGAGCTAAGGTAGGATCACCCACAGTGGTATTTATACAAGGAATTCCTTACTCAGATCAAAATTAGGTGTCCGTGGACACATGATGATTGGCCTGTTGCTGATGGTGTAATGTACATCATAGAATACTTTATGCATATCAAACATCGACTGAAACTTAATAACATACTATCCCTTCTTATGCCAAAATAAATCTGGTACTACAATGTCCAGCCAGTGTCAAGCTACATATCTTTTCATTGCATTATACCCAGGATTGTCCCTAATTATGTACGCGATCATAGTACATCTCCATTTCTCTTCCTCTTCTACAACATCATGTAATTCCAGTTGCACCACTATTTGCCCATCCACTATTTTTGATGGAATATATTTGAATGTCATTCTATGTGTTGCTGCCCTATTTTGCTGAAACAAGCTTGTCCAAGGCTTGGGGCCTCCGACAGTAGCTTAGCTTGTTTCATTGATAGGTACTTGGGTTTCCTCTGTGACGACCCAAAGTATCATCACCATAATTCTCTCTTTTTTCGTGCTTTCGAGGCCTTGAAAATCTCTTGTTTGGTTGCCTCAATTTGCATGAGCAATCCGGGCACGAAGCCGAAATTTTTTTATGTTAAAATACATGGAGTTTGTGTTAAAAATTATGAATTTTGATAATAATATTGATATAGTTGACTTTGGTCCATATTTTGGGTAAACCGATTCGGACCCGTGATGTGACGGTCCCAGAAGGTCCGTCGAAAAATATGGAACCCGGGCGTATTCCCGACATCGAAATCCGAGGTCTCAGGTCCGAGTATAGAATTTTTGAAAGAAATTATTTATCTGAAAAATGATATGAAAAATTAAAATAAAAATAAGCTAGAAAATATAGGTATGGGGCTCGTATTTTAATTCAGACACCTAGTACAGGTCTTAAATGAGCGTTAAGCGCTTTTTATGAAATTTGGTTAAAATCAGACGTCGTTTGGCGTATTTTGGACCTAAATATCTAAAGTTAAGGTTTATGAAGTTTGAAATGAGAAATGATGATTTTGGGGTTTAATTCATTGATTTTAATATTATATTGGTGATTTGATCGCTCGACTAAGCTCGTAGGATGTTATATAGTTTGTGTGCGTGTTTGGTTAGGAGCCCCGAGGGCATGGGAGTATTTCGAAGGTGCGTCAGAGTGTTTAGAACTTGGAATAAATTGCAAAAACGGTCAGTTCTGGTTTTCTGTTGTGTCACTCTTTGCGATCGCGTAGTGTAAATTTTAAGCGCCTAGTTTTTGTTCTACGCGACCACATGGTACCCATTGGATCGCGTTCTTCAGCCACTTCAACCTATGCGAACGTGTTTCGTTCTCTGCGATCGCAACCATTCCTTCCGCGATCGCAGTAGCCAAACTCTCTTCCCCTTTAGAATCGCATACCACTTGTCACGACCCGAATTTTCCCACCATCAGGAGTCTTGATGGCGCCTACTGTCGGAGCTAGGCAAGCCAACTTAAGCATACATTTTCAACTTTTATTCAACAAGATAATAATAAAAATAATAAATTTAAGCGGAAGTCAATTTAATAATAACCGAAAGAAATGCGCATTTCTTTCGGTTATAATTAAATTGAGACTTCCGCTTAAATTTATTATTTTTATTATTATCTTATTGAATAAAAGTTGAAAATGTATGCTTAAGTTGGCTTGCCTAACTCCGACAGTATGCGCCATCACGACTCCCGATGGTGGGAAAATCCGGGTCGTGATAGGTATAATATACAAGTGCGAGAAAAACAATAAAAAAATAATACAAAGTAAAGCTGGGAGGGGACATGCTATGGGGGAGTACTAGATGAAAATGGAACATTAGAAATAACGGCAGATCTATTCCGGGTTTCATGATACATATGTCTGCAGTGGACGGCGCGCCACACAATCCCATAATGTATAACCTAAATGGACGGCGCGCCACATAATCCTGTAGTGTAGTATATAAGTGGACGGCGAACCACACGATCCCGTTTTCTCCGTGCACAATGTCACTAGTATCTCAGGCCAATCAAAATAATCAATATAAGTTGTGGTCGGCGTGCCACACGATCCCGTATTATAATTCATAAGTGGTCGGCGTACATTGAATAACTCTAATAATCTCTCCAAATGAGGTCCCGTTAGGGAAGAACAACAATATAACATTAAAATCCGCAAGGGTACAACTAACAGCCCAAACATCCCCGCAAGGGAAAATTCAATAGTAATAGTTTACCTGTCCCGGCAAGGAAATCATTGCTTCACAAAATCTTTTAATTCATTTCGTTTTTAACTAATACTTTACATGGAAATTATCAATTTAACAAGATAGTTGAATCATATCTTTCGAATTAAAAGCATTTACGACTCACGGTCATGCTAGACACCAGTGTATAGATACTTGTCTCCATGCATATACACCTTACTCGACCATTTAGCAAATTGTAATCAAACACTCTAATCCTATCCTCAAGCCAAAGTTAGATCATACACGTACCTCGGTCCATAAATAGTAATCAATCCTCTAGCACCGCTTTTTCTCCAGAATCCAACTCTGAAATAACAATATCTAGTCATAATTAGTTCAATACTATCAATAATGGCTTAAAAACACAATTCCATAGCCTAGAAATGAATTTCCTATCATTCTTCCAAAATTTCCAAAATCCGACCCCGTGCCCACATGGTCCAAACTCGAGGCTCTGATACAAATTTATCACGGCCTGGATTTTCCCTCCACCGGGAGTCATGATGGTGCCTACTGTCAAAGATAGGCAAGCCAAATTAAGCATACATTTTCAACTTTTATTCAACAAGATAATAATAAAAATAATAAATTTAAGTGGAAGTCTCAATTTAATAATAACCGAAAGAAATGCGGAAAAGTTAACATTATCCTCTACCCAAGATTTGGTGTTACAATGCTCACGGACTACTATGAAATATTACAAACAGGAGTCTGAAAGAAATTACATAAGAAGTATGCTTCGATAAAATGAAAAGAAACAGAAATGAAATAGAAGAGACTCAGGGCCCACTCACGCCAGCGAACTACCTAAAAGTCTCTGGACTGAAGGCACGCTACTAATCAATTGCTGCTGCGGTCCATACGTTGCTCCCAGATCTGTGCACAAAAGGGGCACAGAAGTGTAGCATCAATAAAACCGACCCCATGTGTTGGTAAGTGTCTGGCCTAACTCACAGACAAGCTCGGTAGAGTCTGAGCGATCGGTGCGGAGACGTCTGTATTTATACCCCAGAGGCTAAAGAGTTAGAAAATTTTACTTTGTTCATTCTTGTCGTGCGATTTTGTTTCACAAATGTTGATTGTCATTCTACTCTCTTCTTTCGCAGATGGAGAGAACATGTGCATCTTCTTCCACCACGCAGCAGCCCGAGCCCCTAACAGCAGCTCCCGCGAGGGGCAAAGGCCGAGGCCGTGGTAGGGGCAGAGCTCAGCCCTAGGAAGCACTTCCAAAGGTGGAGCCTCATATCGATTATGATGATGAGGTTCCAGCACCAGCAGCTCCAGTGGGCCAAGCTCAAGTCCCAGGAGGGGTTATGTTTCCCCCGGATCACCAGAATGCTTTAGTCCGACTAGTAGGCTTTATGGACAGTGTCACTAGAGTGGGTTTGCTGCCAATAGCACCAGCCACTTCTCAGGCTGGAGAAGGACTTCATACTCCTGCTACGCGTACTCTCGAGCAAGTAGCTCCCGGACTCAGGTTCCAATGGTTCAGCCGGTGGTGGCAGCTCAGACAGGTATTAGAGCACAGGTGGAGACTTGATCCGTTCTCCAAGATTTTCACCACCACCTTCAGAGGTGCTTCTACAGAGGACCCCCAGGACTTCATGTGCAGCTGTCATGAGGTTCTTCGGGCCATGGGTATTTTAGAGACCAATGGGGTTGATTTCGCCACTTTTCGCCTAGCAGGATCTGCTAAGACTTGGTGGAGAGATTTATTTGTAGCTACGCCAGCAGGGTTGCCATAATTGACATGGGACCAGTTGTCTGAGCTATTTCTAGGGAAGTTTCTCCTAGTTACTTAGAGGGATGTCCTTCGCAGGCAGTTTGAGTATCTCCAGCAAGGCCCCATCTCCATTGCGCAGCATGAGACTCGGTTTATTGATCTTGCATGCCATGATATTGTGATACTCCCCAGCGAGAGAGAGAGGGAGGGTGAGGAGGTTTATGGATGGGTTGGATCAGCCGATCCGTGTTCAAATGGCCATGAGTGCCGGGAGTGAGATTACATTTTAGGAGGCGGCGGATGGCGCCCGCCGAGTAGAGATGACACTTTCTCAGGGAGGCAGTCAGGGGTCTGATAAGAGGCCTCATCATTCTGGTAGATTCAGTGGTACCTCATTTAGAGGTACGGATTCCTATGGTAGAGGCCACCCTCCGAGGCCCTTTCAGTCAGCCTCCAAGCTTCTCATGGTACTCCAGGATGTCCTTGTTCTCAGCCACAGTATTCTGACCAGCAGCTCTTCAGATGACCATCAGCTCCTATCAACGCACCACCACTTCGATATTCGCAGCAGCCGAGGTCTTGTTTCACTTGCGGCGACCTGAGGCACATTGCCAAGTATCACCATCGAGCTTCCAGCAGTTCGCAGTAGGGTCCTCGCCCATGATTCAGGCACCAGGTGATCCACAGCTTGCCCAGCCAGCTAGAGGCGGGGGTAGGGATCATAAAGGTGGAGGGGGAGACCATAGAGGTGGAGCTCGGACCGCCAGAGGTAGGGTTCATCTAGTAGCAGATCATCCCAGAGACGCAGTTCAGGAAGGTGGGGGACAACCCCATTATTATGCTTTTCCATCCAGTTTGGAGGTTTGGTCTTCAGATACAGACATCACAGGTGCCATTCTGATTTGTATTAGATATGCTTCAATTCTATTTGACGCTGGATATACGTATTCATATGTGTCGTCCTATTTCGCACCCTATTTGGTTGTGCATAGTGAGGCCTTGAGTATTCCTGTATATGTGTCTACACCGGTGGGTGAACTATGGTGGTCGACCGAGTGCATCGTTCTTGTGTAGTAGTATTTGAGGGTCTTAAGACCCATGTTGACTTATTGCTCTTAGATATGGTAGACTTCGACGTCATATTGGGGATAGATTGGTTGTCCCCGTATCATGCTATTTTGGATTGTCACACCAAGACCGTGACATTGGCTTTGCCTGATTTACCCCATTAGAGCAAAGATGGACTTTAAATTATTCAACCCGCAGTGTGATGTCGTATGCGAAGGCTCGACGAATGGTTAAGAAGGGGTGTTTAGCTCATATGGCGTATGATCGTGACTCTAGCATAGAGGTTCCTTCCATTGGTTCTGTTCCAATTGTTCGGGAGTTTCCCCGAGGTTTTCCCTACAGATATGTGGGGCACGCTGCCTGACAGGGATATCTATTTTTTGTATTGATTTGGCTCCGGGCACTCTGCCTATTTCCATTCCGCCGTATCACATGGCCCCTCCAGAGTTGGAAGAGTTGAAGGAGCAGCTTCAGGACTTGCTTGATAAGGGTTTCATTAGACCTAGTGTATTGCCTAGGGGTGCACCAGTGTTATTTGTGAAGAAGAAGGATGGGTCGAGGAGGATGTGCATTGATTACCGGCAGTTGAACAAGGTGACGATAAAGAACAAGTATCCACTGCCGAGAATTGACAATTTAGTCGACCAGCTCCAGGGTGCTAGGGTGTTCTCGAAAGTAGATTTGTGGTCTTGTTATCATCAGCTGAGGATTTGGGCGTTTGATGTCCCTAAGACAGCATTTTGCACTCGTTATGGACATTATGAGTTTTTGGTCATGTCATTTGGGTTGAACAATGCCCCGTAGCATTTATGGAGTTGATGAACCGAGTGTTCAGGCCCTATTTGGATTTCTTGTGATTATATTCATTGACGACATTTGATATACTCCCGCAGTCAGGAGGAGCATGAACAGCACCTCAGAGTGGTTCTTCAGACTCTGAAGGATAGTCGGTTGTTCGCCAAGTTCTTAAAGTGTGAGTTTTGGTTGAGTTCAGTTGCATTCCTGGGTCATGTCGTATCAGTAGAGAGTATTCAGGTGGACCCGAATAAGATAGAGGCAGTCAAGAACTAGCCTCGACCAGCTTCAGCTACAGAGATCCAGAGATTCTTGAGGTTAGTTGGTTACTACCGACATTTCGTGGAGGGGTTTTCATTCATTGCGACCCCGTTGACCAGATTGACTCAGAAAGGTGCCCAGTTCGGGTTGTCATAGGAGTGCGAGAAGAGCTTATAGAAACTCAAGCCAGGTCTGACTTTGGCGCCGGTATTGGTTTTGGCCACGGGATCAGGGCCTTATGCTGTTTATTGTGATGCTTCCCGTATCAGGCTTGGCGTAGTGTTGATGCAGAATAACAGAGTCATAGCGTATGCTTCGAGGCAGTTGAATATCCACGAGAAGAGTTATCTGGTTCATGACCTAGAGTTGGCAGCCATTGTTCATGCCTTGAAGATTTGGAGGCATTATTTATATGGTATGAGGGGTGAGGTGTACACGGATCACAAGAGCCTTCAGTACTTGTTCGAAATAGAAGGAGTTGAATTTGAGGCAGCGGAGGTGGTTGGAGTTGTTGAAATACTATGATTTTTCTATCTTATACCACCCGGGGAAGGCCAATGTGGTGGTCGATGTGTTGAGTAGGAAGTCCGCTAGCATGGGTAATCTTGCCTATATTACGGTCAGCCAGATACCACTTGCTTTGGATGTTCAGGCCTTGGCCAATCGATTTGTGAGATCGGATATTTCTGAGCCTAGCAGGGAGTTAGCTTGCACGATCGCTCGTTCATCGTTGATAGAGCGTACCGATAGTGGCAGTTTGATGATCCCCATTTTTGTGTCCTAGGAGACACAGTACAGCGGGGAGGTGCCAAGAAAATTACATTGGGAGATGATGGTGTATTAAGATTGCAGGGGCGAGTTTGTGTGCCCTATGTTGATGGTATTCGGGAGTTGATCTTAGTGGAGGCCCATAGTTCTCAGTATTCTATTCATCCAGATACTACGAAGACGTATCGAGATTTAAGGCAGCATTATTAGTAGACGATGTCGGTCTCGAGTAGGATGGTTTGGGCCGGGAGAGACTCGGTTGTTGGGTACCAATTTGGTATAGGAGGCCTTGGATAAGGTCCGGATCATTCAGGATAGACTTCGATCAGCTCAGTCCAAGCAGAAGAGTTGTGCAGACCTTAAGGTCAGAGATGTTGCTTTCATGGTTGGTGAGCGAGCACTGCTCCGAGTATTGCCTATGAAGGGCGTGAGGAGATTAGGGAAGAAGGGAAAGCTTAGCCCTAGGTTTATTGGCCCATTTTGAGATTCTTGATCGCGTGGGAGAGGTGGCTTATAAACTTGCCTTGCCGCCTAGCTTATCCGTCGTGCATCCAGTTTTTCATGTATCTATGCTTTGGAGGTATCACGACGATCTAGCCCATGTGTTAGAATTCAACACTGTCCAATTGGACAAGGATCTGTCATATGAGGAGAAACCGGTGACTATTTTAGACAGGCAAGTTCGACAATTGAGTTTGAAGAGTTTTCCTTCAATGTGTGTTCAGTGGAGAGGTCAGCCTCCTGAGGCATCGACCTTTTAGTCCGAGTCTGATATGCGTAGCCGTTATCCCCATCTATTCACCGACTCAGGTACTTTTCTCTTTTGTCCGTTCGAGGACGAACGATTATTTTAGAGGTGGAGGATGTGACGACCAAAAGATTCATCACCGTAATTTTTTCTTTTTTGTGCTTTCGAGGCCTTGAAAACCTCTTGTTTGGTTGCCTAAATTTGCGTGGGCTATCCGAGCACGAGGCCAGAAAATTTTTATGTTAAAATATATGGAGTTTGTGTTAAAAACTATGAATTTTGGTATAATAGTGATATAATTGACTTTGGTCAATATTTTGGGTAAACGCACCTGGACCCATAACGTGACGGTCCTGGAGGGTCCGTAGGAAAATATGGGACCCGGGCGTATTCCCGGAATCAAAATGAGAGGTCCTAGGCCCGAGTATGGAATTTTTGAAAGAAAGTATTTATCTGAAAATAATATGAAAATTGAAATGAAAATGAGCTAGAAAAAATAGGTATCGTGCTCGTATTTTGGTTCCGACGCCCCGTACATGTCTTAAATGAGTGTTAAGCACTTTCTGTGAAATTTGATCAAAATCGGACGTCGTTTGACGTGTTTCGAACCTAAATATCTAAAGTTAAGGTTTATAAAGTTTGAAATGAGAAATGATAATTTTGGGTTTTAATTCATTGATTTTGATGTTATATTGGTGATTTGACCGCTCGACCAAGTTCATAGGATGTTATATAGTTTGTGTGCGTGTCTGGTTACCCCGAGGGCTCGGGAGTGTTTCGAAGGTGCGTCGGAGTGTTTAGAACTTGGAATAAATTGCAGAAATTGTCAGTTCTGGTTTTCTGTTGTGTCACTCTATGTGATCGCATAGAAGCTTCTGCGATCGCATAGTGTAAATTTTAAGCGCCCAGTTTTTGTTCTACGCGACTGCATGGTACCCATTGCTATCACGTTCTTTATCCACTTCAACCTATGCGAACGCGTTTCGTTCTCTGCGATCGCATTTCACAAAACCCAGTCCTCGTGTCATCCTTCAATGCGATTGCAACCTTTCCTTCCGCAATCGCAGTAGCCAAACTCTCTTCCCCTATGCGATCACATTCCACTCTCCACGACCACATAGAGCAAATTCTGCCCAGTTATTATTAAATTCCAGAATCGGTGTGCTGCGAGATTGTTCATAAAAACTAACGAGCTCTTTTTTCTCCAAGGTCTTTGGGCATCCATTGAAGCTTCCTTTCCCCTAAGCTTCTTGGGGTTAGTAAATGGGGGGATTGGGTGGAATTAGGGCTGTTGGGATTTTGGGCAATGCAACCTCAATTCGAGGTCGAATCTTAAAATAAATTACATATTTAAACTCGTGGGGTTATGGGTGATTGGATTTTGGTACAACCCTCGAGTTTGGACCATGTGGACCGGGATCGGATTTGAAAATTTTGGAAGAATGATGGAAAATTCGTTTCTAGGCTATGGAATTGTGTTTTTAAGCTATTGTTGATAATATTGAACTAATTGTAGCCAGATATAGTTATTTTGGAGTTGGGTTCTGGAGGAAAGGCGGTGTTAGAGGCTTGATTGCTATTTTCGGACCAAGGTAGGTGTTTGATCTAACTTTGGCTTGACGGAATATGATTAGAGTGTTTGATTTCTATTTGCTAAATGATCGAGTACGGTGTATATGCATGGTGACGAGTATCTATACACCGGTGTCTAGCATGACCGTGAGTCGTAAATTCTATTAATTCGAAAGATATGATACAACTGTCTTGTTAAATTAATAATTTCCATGTAAAGTGTTGGTTAAGAACGAAATGAATTAAAAGAGATGATTCCCTTGCCGGGACGAGTAGACTGTTACTATTGAATTCTCCCTTGTCGGGATGTTGGGGATGTTAGTTGTACCCTTGTTGGGTATAACTGTTATATTGTTGTTCTTCCCTAATGGGACCTCCTTTGGAGAGATTATTAGAGTTATTCAATTATAAAATGGGATCGTGTAGCACACTCACTTATGAATTATAATACGGGATCGTGTGGCACGCCAACCACAACTTATATTGATTATTGTTATTGCCCTAAGATGCCGGTGACATTGCGCGCGGAGAAAACGGGATCGTGTGGCGCGCCGTCCACTTATATACTACACTAGGGGATCATGTGCGCCGTCCACTTAGGTTATACATTATGGGATCGTGTGGCGCGCTGTCTATTGTAGACATATGTATCATGAAACCGGAATAGATATGTTGTTGTTTCTAATGTTTCATTTTCATCTAGTACTCCCCGATAGCATGTCCCCTCCCAACTTTACTTTGTATTATTTTGTTATTATTTTCTCGCACTTGTATATTATACTTGCATAGGTTAATTGTGGTAGCTCCTGTCTAGTCTCGTCACTACTTCACCGAGGTAAGGCCGGGCACTTACCAGCACATAGGGTCGGTTGTGCTGATGCTACACTTCTGTGCCCTTTTTGTGCACAGATCTGGGAGCAGCTTACGGACCACATCAGCAGTAGATTGGGAGCGTGCCTTCAGTCTAGAGACTTCTAGGTAGTTCGTTGGCGTGCGCGGGCCCTGAGTCTCTTCTATTTTATTTATGTTTGTTTTCATTGTATTGAAACAGACTTCTTATGTAATTTCTTTCATACTCCTATTTGTTGTATTTCATAGTAGTCCCTGAGCATTGTGACACCAAATCTTGGGTAGAGGATAATGTTAACTTTTCCGCATTTTTTTCGGTTATTATTAAATTGAGACTTCCGCTTATATTTATTATTTTTATTATTATCTTGTTGAATAAAAGTTGAAAATGTATGTTTAAGTTGGCTTGCCTAGCTTCGACAGTAAGCGCCATCACGACTTCCGATGATAGAAAAATCCGAATCGTAACATCCTCACTCTCAACCAAGTCTATGTTAGGTCCAAGTGTACCAATTTTGCTCATATTGTCCTGCTCACGTACGCTCCCCTTGTTTCTATTATTACCGGTACTAATCTCCAAATTAGGGCAAGCTACAAGTACTGTTCCATTAGTTTTCACAGTAGAGTTCTCGGTGTTTGGTTGTACCGTCTAATTAATTGATGGAGAATCACTGGGATTTTGTTTCTTACTTACCTCAGTGGCCCTTGATGTTGATCCGATTTTCATTGAACTCATCATCATCCCGTGCATTTTTGGCGTCGTCATAGCTTGTTAATGTGGTGGATTCAATTTTTCAGCCTGAGTTATACTCCCTCCGATTCACAATAAATGTGAAATTTGCTTTTAGCACGCCCATTAAAAAATACTAAATCACATACAAAAATATCTAGTATGACTAAACTACCCCTAATTAAACATTTAATATGAGTAAGAAATTTTTTTTAGGCATATGTACATGGGGGTTATTTTGTAAAAACAAATTGAATTCTTTCTTGATATTACATAATTGGATACTTATTTTAAACCAAAATGAAAAAGTAAATTGGATGAACCGGAGGTATTAGTACTTGCTGAGCTCCTGAAAGCAATTATGGGTGGTTTTTTGGGTCTTCCTCGCCCACGACCTCGCTCTCTTCCCATGCAGTTGTACTAGCGTATGATAACTAACGTGCACCGAGAACATGAGAGAGAGAAAGAGAGAGTTGTTTCAACCCAGAATGATTTCTTTTTACAAGTGGTCAATTTTTTTTATCTCTTCAAGCAAATCTTTAGCTTTTTATATTTTTTTTCCCAAGTGATGATTTCCTTTTTACAATTGGTCAACCTTTTTAGTTCTTCACGCATATCTTTAGCTTTTTAAATTTTTTTTCCCAAGTGAAATTCAGGCCTAAGGTGACGTTTAACCTTTTTTTATCAAAATTTAAGGGCTAATGAATTAACCTAACTATTTGCTTCTTCTTCAGGATAAGCCTAATAAGGTAACCATTAAAACCCAAGCAACAAGTACTTGACAATGTGCTTGAAAGCGAAGGAGGAAAGGGACAGAGCTGTCTGTGTATCACTTTGGAATCATTTGAGTCTTATATATTATAGTTGAGTTTATCATTTTCCTGTCACCTATGTAAAACAACATTAATGTTTTATTACGTTCTATCGCTATTATTTCAGAACAAAATTAGGTTCTCCCGTCTAAATATAAAGATCATCCGAGAACAATGCTCTCTGTCTTATAACTAGGAGTAGTTTTGGAATAGAATTTCTTTCTGAAAAGTATTAATTGGTTAAGAAGGGAGGATTTGAAATGATTTGAAGACATGGAACTGATTAAAAAGTAAAAAAATAAAAAGGTATTGGAGTTTTTCTAACCATATAAAACATTTTGTAACGCACTGTATTGATCATTTCCTCCTCATAAATGGCCAGTTCCTTAATGCTTGTTGAAGTTTGAAGACAATTTCTTTAAGCGGCAAAAGGCTAAATATAGCTTTGTACCATGAGAAAATGTTTAAATATTTTTTCCTTTATAACAAAGAGTATATTGAAACATTTTCTTGTAGTATAGGGATATATTTGGCCATTTTCTGTTCTTTAAATTATATGCCACTTTCGCAAGTTATTACTTAACAAGTGATTGCATTCTTATCATTATTTAAATCTTAATTTGCAGAAGTTTTTTCTTATATTTGATTAATTAGTATAAGTATTCATTTTATTCATCACTATTTTATTAGATGCTATGCCTTGTTGTATATATAATTTCACCTTCTTGTATCCTAATCACATCATTGTTCATTGTTTTCTTGCATTTATTCATGTAGATCATACTAAGGAAAATTCTCATAAAAATGTAAATATGAGGTTGTTGAATGTTGAAGTGGGGTTTTTGAATACTCTGCTTTTTTCCTCGTGTTTGCTTAAAATACATACAATAGAGGGGTCAAAACTAGTTCAGATTTAGACAACTCACACATGAAGATCCAATATTGGATAACTTGTGTGAGAAACATAATTTAATGTGGGTCTAACTTGGTTTGAAACGTCAAAGTTTGAAGTAATATAATTTAAAGGAATTCCAACTACGCACAGTTTAGTGGTAGAATAAGTCATAACCTACAGTATTTTACTCAATTTTGACCCAACCTGATATATTTGAGAACCCCAGTAATTTAAAATTTTGAACGAAGTACATTTACATTCCTTTGGTGCTCAATGCTCATGATATTGCTTTACGTGTCCAACGAAATACCCAATACGATGAACAATATACTATTCTTTTATCAACTTATATGTGCTCTTTGTATGACGTTGTTTTCTTCTTTCCGTTCTTTTTAGTTTTTTTTGCATACTATATGTAACAGAAGTTCAAGTACTAGTAATCTGCTAAGTGTAAGGTTTAGGGTTGAGATTTCTCCACCCTCATATGTATGAGCGATAATTGTCTATGCTAGGGCAAGTAGTAACTTCAACTAGAGACGAAGCCAGAATTTGAAGTTTATGGGTTCAAAATTCTTGACCGTTTAAGTTAGTGGGTTCTATGTTAGTAAGTTATACATATTCAATAGATTTTTTAAGACAAATATAAGGTTTGAACAAAAGCTACTGGGTTCGGCCAAATCTGTAGCTCGTGCTCTAGCTCCGCCCCTGACTGCAACGGAGGAGAGAAAATCCTTTCATTAGATACTTCAACGTAAGATAGTTTAGAATTAGAGCACTACTACTTGGTGCATCCTAGAGGTACAAAATTAGTTTTTGAATTATCACTCTGATTCTCGTTTTTCCTTTCCTCGTAATTGGTTATCCCAACGCCAAAAAAAAATGTAAAACTTTTAACCGAACCATTGGTGAAACTAACCATAAAAAAGTACCATCTAAACTTAAGATGCCTAACTAAGAGTATTTCTGTCACATACAAAGTACTTCGATGCAGAAATAGTGTTTCCAGAACACTTCAAACTACAACAACAACAACAACTACCCAGTATACTCCCACCAGGTGGGATCTGGGGAGGGTAATATGTAGGCAGTCTTACCCCTACCCCAAAGGACAGAGAGGCTACTTCCATGCGACCCTCGGCGCATAGGACAGAATGAAAAGCTGCATTGGAAAAACAAAGACAAAATTAGTAACCAAGGCAAGACAAAACAAAATAACAAAACAAAGCATAAGTAATCCTGCAGAAATAACGTAAATGGTTATGTAAACATAAGGAACATAAATACCGTCGCAACCAAGAGGGGACCTAGGCTAAAACACTAGACATCAATGGGTAACCCTACTATCCCACACCCAACCCCGGGTGAGGCGAACGAAGGACTCTAAGAGCCCCTATCCTGCAACCCTGATTCTAGACCTCCAGACTCCCCTATCGAGGGTCATGTCCTCGGTAACCTGCATTTTAGTCATGTCCTGCCTAATCACCTCTCCCCAATGCTTCTTAGGCCTCCCTCTACCCCGCCGACCACCAGCAATCTCCAGCCGCTCGCAGCTCCTCACCGGGGCATCGGGACCCCTCCTCCGTACATGCCCGAACCACCTCAGCCTCGCTTCCCGCATCTTCTCGTCCACTGGGGCCACCTCTACCTTCTGTCGAATAACTTCATTCCTAATCTTATCCAGCCTCGTGTGCCCACACATCCACCTAAGCATCCTCATCTCAGCAACCTTCATTCTCTGGACATGGGAGTTCTTCACGGGCCAGCACTCTGCCCCGTACAACATCGCAGGTCTAACCACGGCTCTGTAGAATTTTCCTTTGAGTTTGTGTGGGATTTTCTTGTCACACAGGACCCCAGAAGCAAGCCTCCACTTCGACCACCCTGCTCCTATCCGAAGGGTGACGTCCCCGTCAATCTCTCCGTCCCCCTGAATCACAGACCCAAGATATCGGACACTGTCCCTCTTGGCGATGGCCTGAGAACCAAGCATCACATCCCTGCCCACCCCACTCGGCTCGTCACCGAACTTGCACTCCAGATATTCTGTCTTAGATCTGCTTATCTTGAAACCTTTAGACTCGAGGGTCTGTCTCCATACCTCTAACTTCTCACTAACACCGGCCCTCGTCTCATCTATCAATATTATATCATCAGCAAAGATCATACACCAGGGCACATCCCCCTGGATATGACGGGTTAGAGCATCTATCACTAAGGCGAACAACATGGGACTCAGCGCCGATCCTTGATGGAGCCCCATTACCACAGGAAAATGGTCTGAATCGCCACCCACTGTCCTCACCCTAGTCTTAGCCCCATCGTACATGTCCTTGATAACTCTGATATAGGCTTCTGGCACACTCTTCGCCTCCAAGCACCTCCATAGCACCTCCCTCGGAACCTTGTCATACGCTTTCTCCAAGTCGATAAGCACCATATGCAGGTCCTTCTTCTTATCCCTGAATTGTTCCGCCAGCCGCCTGACTAGGTGAATAGCCTCAGTGGTGGAGCGGCCCGGTATGAAACCGAACTGGTTCCCCGATATATTCGTCGCCCCCCTCATTCGCGCCTCAATCACCCTCTCCCAAACCTTCATCGTGTGGCTCATTAGTTTAATACCCCTATAGTTGTTGCAGCACTGGATGTCCCCCTTGTTCTTGTACAAGGGCACCACTGTACTCCACCGCCACTCATCCGGCATCCTCTTAGTCTTGAATATCACGTTGAATAGCCTAGAGAGCCACTCCCCACCAGGTTTACCCATGCACTTCCAAAACTCCACCGGGATCTCGTCAGGCCCGGTTGCTCGACCCCTACTCATCTTGCGCAACGCCCCTAAGACCTCCTCCACCCTAATGCGCCTGCAGTACCCAAGGTCTCTATGACGCTCTGAATGCCCCAGCTCCCCTAGCTCTATGCTCCGATCCCCCTCCTCGTTAAGAAGGTCCCGAAAGTACGCCTGCCACCTCTGTATGACTTGCGGTTCCCCCATCAGAGCTCTACCATCCTCGTCCTTGATACACCTGACCTAGTCTAGGTCACGGGCTTTCCTTTCCCTTGCTTTAGCCAGCCGAAATAGCTTCTTTTCCATGCCCAAGAATTCTCATAGGTCATATCAACCCAGATTAGAACATGAATACTTGGATTGAAGAGATGCTGTATGTTAAGGGGGAACTGATTTCTCTAGCAAGTCACCTGCGCTTAAGGTAAACTTAAACTGATGTCAGGATGTTAGGTAAGTTGAACTCATGCGACCATTTTCAGGTCCAGGTGAGTTGGTGGATTTAATGAGGTCAATTCCCTCAACTGTATGGTGCATGGACTTCAGAGAAAAGTAAACAGTAATTCTAATGACCTCAAAGGCTTATTAACATCCATTAGAGACGCCATGATCACATAAAACATTATTCAGGAATGCAATAGATGCATTAAGAAGTAACCAGAGGAAGTCTAGTAACATTCTTCTCCCACCCTTCCACATGTTACATTTAATAAAAACAGCAGTCTTCAATTAACCAATCAACCTTGGTTTGCACAAAATAAATCTTTTCTATTATGGAAGTTCCACTGATGAGGGCAGTAGAAGGGACGTTGATCATACATAATGCAATCTTTCATCATTTAGTGACAATGAAGATAATTGTGAAACTGATAGTGATATGTAGATCTATTACATACATATTACATTCTAGAACAAGCTAAAATAACCTTAGTAAAATACAAATTCCATCATCTTGGTAGATGTTAAATTTCAGGCTTCACCTTAACATCTCCATTTGGTAACAGACTTTGTGCTTGAGCCAAGCGTTTTGCTTCCTGCTCATATGGAAACAACATAAAATGTTTGCTATGACAACCAGAAACTAGCAATAACATAGGCAAAAGTTTCAAGAACAGCTCTATGGTAGAAGCATATCAACTACTCAGTGTCATCAAAAATTGAACAAGACAAAAAGAATATAGCAGTCTTTCAAAAAATACTTCTCAATGATGCATCAATCTCACAGAGATTATATCGTGAAACCTTATAAGACAAATTCTTTTGATAAGTAGTGAATGTTCCATGAATTAACACTGCAATGCTGTCAAGCTGCACAGCATTGACTTTGTCCAGCTATAATTTCCAGAGGGCATAAATTCCTAATATTCCTGACTTAGGAAATATGATCTAAGCATACAATCTAACATTTGTATAAAATCTGTTAATTGTTCTACAGGAAAGGAGGGGAGCATACTAAGAACCACCACCACAACCTACCTTTTCAAACTTAAAAAAAAAAAAAAAAGATATACCCACAATCTAATAGCTTAAGTTTTTCGATGAAGTGGTCACACATTTTAACATGGTATCTATGCAGACAACCTGGGCTCAAGTCACATCACTACCCATTACCGGAAAGAACTTCAGTGTGCTTGGCCCCCCAGAATTAAAAAAAGGAAAAGAAAGAGTCAACCCTGCATGGGCATGTGCAAAAATTCATCCTCTATCTAACAGCTAAAACTTTTAGATGAGGGTGTGACCAACTAACACTTTTTTAACTGTAAAAAATTAACCTCCTAGCTTCAGCCATTTTCCTTATTCTCTGCATCTGAGACCCATTAGAAAGATAATTGACATTCTTTTTTTCCGGTACATTGTAAGGTAAAATCATCCTTGGAGGGAGTCTCAACATTCCCAAATAATCCTAGAAGAGATCAGGCCTTGAATCTATAAGATGGTCACCAAGGGAGCATAAACCTTTCAGCTATTCATAGATGTACACTCCCTATATTAATTTGAAATGATCATAACATTTGCAGTGTTGAACAAGCAAATGAAACTTACGGCTGCAGAAGCTGCACGAATCTCCCTATAAGCTTCCACTTCCTCAGGGAAAGCCTGTTCAAGCTCCTCCAGGAGATGCCCTCGCAAACCCTGTGACAAAAGAGAAAATAAGTTAATACATTCCAGGCTTTTCAAAATTGGACGGAAAACTCTAGTAAAACAAAGGAAAAGGCCCTAGAATGAAAACCACAGTTGAAGGGATCCAAAAATGCAAGCAGTCAAAGAAGTTAAGAGTAGTAGACTAGTAGTTGCTGTCATATAATCTGCCGCAAGGTCAACGTTAGCATTAGGAAGAGACTTTCCCGAAGAGAAATATTCTCATGAGCAGATAAAACAGTAAATAAGATTAATATAAATTTCCTTAGGCAAGGGAAGAGGGGGTTTGGAGTGGAGGGAGAGATAAGTAGCATATCAAAAGTTCTCCTCAAGTCAACGCTCTCAAAGTTAAATGCTGAGTACAAAATGACAAAACCTAATGAGCGTTTTCCACCTTTTTCCCTATCGAAGCTGCACAGTAAAAGTTCACGGTGCATATCAGAAGGTTCCTATAGGAATATCTTCTAACAGGCACCATCCGTGCAGCACTATATCGGAATGAAGTAAATTTTTCCTGAAATAATATCATTTTAAGTTGGATTGATTACTCTCCTCGCTTCATTATGAGTAGAAGTCTTTAGGTGTTGCAGGACTAGCTCTTTCCATTCAAGCAGTTGCACCAACAACAAAAAGAAGTAAGCCTCAACCGTAAACTAGCTGTGCACGGCTATGAGAATCCCCGCGATCCAGATTTTTTCCAATTAATCTCATTCCATCATTCAATAAATCTATCCAGAGAGCCTTAGATTAGCTCTAAGAGTTTCAGATTCTTTCCAATCCTAAACCATTTAAGCAGTTAATTTTATCAAGAAAATGCAAAAATAACTTCAGACAGTTATTTAGTTGCCAAATATTCTAAATTTGAGCTTTTAGATTTGGTCTAAGAGCAATAAGGAGATGCGCAAAAACTAGAACAGCGTTCAAACATATCTTTTTCAATAAAACAGATCCAGAAAGCAAGGAGAAAAAACCATATTTTTAAATGGGCACCATCGTCCATAAGACCATCTGGAATATAGCTATGCTAGGACAAATATATTATAGCATGTTTGTCCATTGCACATGTTAGTGAAAAGGACTCAAAAAGAATGGACTAGAAGTAATATAAGTTTCCACGACCATTTAGATGAGTAAGTGTCACACTTTTTGGTAAAGGCGTCTCCTACCTTCAATTCTTGTTAAACTTTTACTGTTTCATTTCTATATGATATTTTTATTGTTTATTTAACATACTCATCTTTATGACTACTTTTTATCTCCAAATGTCATACAACTGATCATACGCTCTGTCACAAGTCATTTTCTCCCTTCGGATCTTTAGGTAGCAAAACAAGCACAAAACACGATAAATTGTCCAAAATAAGGTTCAGGTCAAACTGATACAGCCAAATACAAATTCAATTTTCTAAGACTTCCAGGAACCAATTACGCCAAAAGTACACTCTAAACAGTATTAAAGGCATTGAAGTGAAAAATAACCTTGAATGCATCTGTTTTCCCCTTAGTGACTTGGTTCTTGGCAATGCAGCTATTCAACACATCCCTCGTAAATTCATCTGGATTCTTCCCATCATCAATCAAGCTATAACAAAAATTACCACATATGAATACCAAAATTAAAAAATAATAACAAAAGAAAGTTTAGCATAAACAAGTATATTACTTCAGAACCTCCATAGGCACTTGAATATTGCATTTTTCTCCCAATTTCGCCATATTATCCAGCTCCAGCACAAGATTATTCCTAAAAATAAAAAATTAAAGCAATAAAGAAAAGGCACATGAATTTAATATTATCGAAAGTACAAAGCTAAAAAAGAATTATACGTACAGACGTTGAAGAAGGGGAAGTTGAGACGAAACATTGTAAGAAGAGACGGTGAGATAAAGCTGGTGGAGAATTCCTAGGGTTTTGTCGATTGAATTTATGACTTGATTGAGATTTTGTTTTGACTCATCGGCCGGTGAACCGGCGGTGGAAGCAGCGGCGGCCGTCGAATCAGCGGGTGATGCGTCGTTGGATTTAGGGTTTATTAATCCGTTGCCGCCGATAGAGTGATTCTGCGATAAGTCCATGTGCTTATGTTTGGATTTGCAAAACCGATCAGCGGATAGACGCAAAGAGAACTGCGAATTGGAGAATAGAGCTGAACTAATACATGGTTTTGCTTTGCTAGTCACTTATTTCGATGTGTTGATATCGGTTTGGTCGGTTTATCGAGCTAAGACCAAGTGAATTTCATATTGCTCGTCGTATAACCAAGATTGATTGAATATAAAAAAATAAGTAAACTGTTATAAAATATTTAGTAACACTATATTTGGATCATTATTGTCCATTGTTTTATACGTAGTGTACTGTATTGTATTGTACCATATCGTTTTATGAATATAATGTTTGAATAAATTATATTATTTATCATTATTAAATAATATTTTGATGTTTGGTTTGACTGTATCGTACTATATTATAACTGATAAGTTTACTAAAATATCCTCAATTGTTTAAATATTGAATTTATCAAAAATTATGCATAAAATAATTTTAAAAAAATAAAACAGATGAAGGCAAAACAATTTAAGAAAGAAGAACAAAAGAAGGCAAAATAAAGGAGCACAACTAATTAGAATTGAGTTAAAAGAAAATTAGGAGAAAAAATAAAATAGAAGGTGGCAAAACACCTTTAACGTTGGTGGCAAAAGTACTGAAAAAAAAAACGTAGGTTATAAGTCGGAGATTTGGAATTGGAATAGAAAAAAGGTAAATGGTAAAATAGAATTGTGGAGTTATAAGTTAGGGCATAATTGGAAAGAAAATAGGAAACGATCCCACCACACCAAATCAGTTGTTTCA
This sequence comes from Nicotiana benthamiana, assembly GCA_034376525.1. Taxonomy (NCBI): domain Eukaryota; kingdom Viridiplantae; phylum Streptophyta; class Magnoliopsida; order Solanales; family Solanaceae; genus Nicotiana; species Nicotiana benthamiana. The sequence goes on along the minus strand of CM067339.1, from coordinate 39,507,164 downwards.
AAAAAGAGAACTTTTCATTATTCCGGAACAATTAACAATACAATACAACCAATTTTAATGAAACAACCAAAAACAAATATTATGTTGGGATAACAAAACAATACGATACAACGAGGAACAACCATCCAAACAAGCTGTAAATGTGGATGTCCACTATTCCCACTACTTTCACTCATTAGGTAAATAACCTCCAACAACTCATCACCATTATAATTGTAACTCCCACACCTCCATAACCTCTCCCCATGATCTCAATTGTTAATGTCATGTTTAAGACAATCATTTTGTAACCTTCATATATAATAGTATAAAAGAGGCATGAAATGTGAGAAGGAACATACTTGAACACTTGATGAAATAAGAAAGTTATCTCTTCTTCTATTTATTTTCTTATTTTATATTATTACTTTGAGTTACATTTTTTAACACATTACCAGCACGAAGATGAGCTCTTTTTGTTGTTCAGAAATTAAAATTCCCCAGTCTTCAATTAGATCCTTGATAAGTAATGAAGATTTATGTCTTTTGGATAGTGCTACAACTCACATAATATTAAGGGTAAAGAAAATTTTCTCTTATTTGGTTATGAAAAATGCCTATGTTAATATAACATCTGGCAGTACAAAGTTGATTGAGGGCTCTGGAAGAGCGGCCTTATTACTACATGGAGGAACGATATTAATATTGATAATGCATTATATTGTAGCAAGTCTCAAAGAAACTTGTTGAGTTTCAAAGCTATTCGCAAATGACTACCATGTTGAGACATCAAATAAAGGAAAGGTTGAATACCTTTATATTACTATAATAAAAGCGTGTAAAAAATATGTGCACGAAAATTTACTCCCATTTTCTTCTGCGTTGTACCACATAAATATTGGTGTGGTTGAATCACATGCCATAGTGAACAAATGGTTTACTACTTCTAATGATTGTATCATTTGGCATGACCAGTTGGGACATCCCGGTTCTAACACGATGCGCAGAATAATATAGAATTCAAATGGGCACACATTGAAGAATAAGAAGATTCTTCAATTTAAGGAATTCTCTTGTGCTACTTGTTCTCAAGGAAAATTGGTTATTAAACCATCAATAGCTAAAGTTGCGGTTGAATCCACTGCATTTCTTGAATGTATACAAGGTGATATGTGGGCCTATACAAACTCCATGTTGACCATTCAAGTATTTTATTGTCTTGATAGACTCATCTACAAGATGGACACATGTGTGCTTATTATCAACTCGTAATATGACGCTTGCGAGTTTGTTGGCCCAAATAATAAGGTCAAGAGCATAATTTCCAGATTATGCAATTAAGACGATGCCTCTTGATAATGCTGGTGAATTTACATAACAGGCCTTTACAAAATATTGTACAACCACTAGAATAAAAGTTGAGCATCGCGTTGCTCATGTTCATACTCAAAATGGTCTAGCAGAATCATTGATTAAGTGACTTCAACTAATAGTCAGACCATTGCTAATGAGGAAAAAACTCCCCCTTTCAGTGTGGGGCCATGCTATTTTGCATGCAGCAGCATTTGTGTGTATAAAGCGAACCAGTTATCATAAAGTATCCCATTATAGTTGGCTTTTGGTCAGGAGCCAAATATCTCCCATTTAAGAAGTTTTGGATGTGCGGAATATTTTTTAATTTCTCCACCACAACGCACAAAGATGTGTCCCCAAAGAAGGTTGGGAGTATATGTTAGTTATGAATCTCCTTCTATTAGTAAATATTTGGAACATATGACAGGAGATTTATTTACAACCAGATTTGCTGATTGTCATTTTGATGAATCAATTTTTCCAATATTATGGGAAGAAAATAAACAGCAAGAAAAAGAGATAGATTAGAACGTATTTTCTCTATCTCATTTGGATCCTCATACAAATCAATGTGAATAAGAAGTTCAAAAGATCATTTATATGCAAAATGTTGTAAATCAAATGCCAAATGCATTTACTAACCTTCCACGGGTTACTAAATAGCATATTCCGTACGTAAATGCTCAAATTCGAGTTGATGTCCCAGCTGGACAGTATGATGATGCAAATGAGTTTAGGCCACACCTTAAGCATGGTAGACCAATTGGTTGCAAGGATAAGAAACCCCGAAAAAGGAAAGGAGCAAATGATCATAACATGGGGGAAATTGCTCAAGAGGAACATAAAGACATAGCAATTGATAAGACCTCATAGGAGGTTCTAGTACCTGGAAATGATGAAAATGAAGAGATCTCAATAAGTTATGTCTCTACAGTAAAAAGGTGGAACCGAAATAACGTTGTTGTTAACAACAATTTTGCATATTATGTTGTAGTTGAAATAATGCAACAAGATGAGGATCTTGAACCAAAATTTGCCGATGAATGTAGACAGAGAAATGACTGGCCAAAATGAAAAATCAAAATTCAAGTGGAATTGGCTTCACTTAAAAAATGTGAAGTTTTCGGACCAATAGTCAGAACGTCTGAAGGTGTCAACCAGTGGGGTACAAATGGGTTTTTGTGCGAAAATAAAATGAGAAAGGTGAAGTTATAAGATATAAAGCGAGACTTGTGGCACAAGAATTTTCTCAAAGGCCTGCATTTATTATATGTAGACATATTCTCATGTGGAAGATGTAATTACCTTCAAGTATCTAATAAATCTGGCAATCCATGAAAAGCTTGATATGTGGTTGATGGATGTTATCACAACCTACTTATATAGCTCACTAGATAACGAAATTTTTATAAAAATCCCTGAAAGATTTAAAGTTCCTGAAGAATATAAAAGTTCAAGAGATACTTGTTCAATAAATATTTAGAAATCCTTATAGGGATTGAAGCAATCAGGAAGGATGTGGTACAATCACCTTAGCGAGTATTTGCTAAATGAAGGGTACAAAAATGAACCTATTTGTCCTTGTGTATTTATTAAGAGGTCTGGATCTGAATTTATCATCATAGCTGTGTATGTTGATGACTTGAAGATCATTGGCACTTCTAAAGAGCTTTCAAAGGCTATAGAGTGTTTGAAGAAATAGTTTGAAATGAAAGATCTTGGTAAGACAAATTTTTTTCTTGGCCTACAAATTAAGCATGTACCAAATGTAATTTTTGTTCATCAATCAAGATATGTTGAAAATGTTTTAAAGAAATTTTACATGGATAATAAACATCCATTGAGTTCCCCAAGGGTTGTAAGATCACTTGATATAAATAAAGATCCATTTTGACCTCAAGAAAATGATGAAGAGCTCGTTGGTGATGAAACTCCTTATCTAAGTGCAATTGGGGCACTGATGTATCTTTCCAACAATACTCGACCAGATATTGCTTTTACATTGAGCTTATTAGCAAGATTCAGCTCATTCCCAACAAGAAGACATTGGAATGGTGTTAAGCATATATTTAGATATCTTCGGGGAACCATAGATATGGGATTGTTTTATTATAATAAATTCAATTAAAAAATGATTGTCTATGCCGATACATGTTATTTATAAATCCACATCTTAATTAGGATATTTGTTTACATATGGAGGTACTATTATATCATGGTGTTCAATAAAACAAACAAAATCTGCCACATCTTAAAATCATGCTGAAATAATAGCCATTCATGAAGCTAGTCGGGAATGTGTTTGGTTGAGATCAATGACTCAGTATATTCAGGAAACGTGTGGTTTTCTAATGAAAAAGGATAATCCAACAACACTATATGAAGATAATGATGCTTGTATTGCTCATCTGAAAGGAGGATACATCAAAGGAGACAGAACAAAGCATATTTCACCAAAGTTCTTTTTTACGCATGATATTCAACAAAATGGTAAAATTAATGTTCAATAGATTTGTTCATGTGAAAATTTGGCTGATCTGTTCATTAAGGCTTTACCAACCTCAACATTTGAGAAGTTGAGACAGAAGATTGGAACGCGACGTCTTCAAGAAATAAAGTGATATTTTCATGAGGGGGAGAAACATACGCGTTGTACTCTTTTTTCTTTAGCCTAGGTTTTGTCCCACTGGGTATTACTGGTAAGATTTTTAACGAGGTAACAAATAAAGCGTATTGCAGATATGTGCACATTTCCTCCACTGAGATTTTTTCCCACAGGGTTTTTTCTTAGTCAGGATTTAATGAGGCATATTATCTATTTCTTTGGAATCCAATGGGGAGTGTTATAAAATATTTAGTAAAAGTGGATGTGCACTACACCCACTACTTTTACTCATAATGTAAATAACCTCCCGCTACTCATCACCATTATTATTGTAACTCCCACACTTCCATAACCCCTCCCCATGATCTTCCCCCATAATCTCAATTGTTAATGTCATGTTTAAGACAATCATTTTGTAACCTTCATATATAATAGTATAAAAGAGGCATGAAATGTGAGAAGGAACACACTTGAACACTTGATGAAATAAGAAAGTTATCTCTTCTTCTATTTATTTTCTTATTTTATATTATTACTTTGAGTTACATTTTTTAACACATTACCAGCACGAAGATGAGCTCTTTTTGTTGTTCAGAAATTAAAATTCCCCAGTCTTCAATTAGATCCTTGATAAGTAATGAAGATTTATGTCTTTTGGATAGTGCTACAACTCACATAATATTAAGGGTAAAGAAAATTTTCTCTTATTTGGTTATGAAAAAGGCCTATGTTAATACAATATCCGGTAGTACAAAGTTGATTGAGGGCTCTGGAAAAGCGACCTTATTACTACCTGGAGGAACGGTATTAACTGTTGATAATGCATTATATTGTAGTAAGTCTCAAAGAAACTTGTTGAGTTTCAAAGCTATTCGCTAAAATGGCTACCATGTTGAGACATCAAACGAATGAAAGGTTGAATACCTTTATATTACTACAATAAAAGCAGGTAAAAAATGTGTGCCCGAAAAGTTACCCGCATTTTCTTCTGGGTTGTACCACACAAATAGTGGTGTGGTTGAATCACATGCCATAGTAAACAAAAGGTTTACTACTTCTAATGGTTTTATCATTTGGCATGACCGGTTGGTCCATCCCGGTTCTAACATGATGCGCAGAATAATAGAGAATTCAAATGGGCATACATTGAAGAATAAGAATATTCTTAAATTTGAGGAATTCTCTTGTGTTGCTTGTTCTCAAAGAAAATTGGTTATTAAACCATCAAAAACTAAAGTTGAGATTGAATCCCCTACGTTTCTGGAACATATACAGGGTGATATATGTGGACATATACACACTCCATGTGGACCATTCAAGTATTTTATGGTCTTGATAGACACATCTACAGGTTGGTCACATGTGTAGTTATTATCAACTCGTAATATAGCGCTTGCGAGATTGTTGGCCCAAATAATAAGGTTAAGAGCACAATTTTCAGATTATGCAACTAAGACAATTCGTCTTGATAATTCCGGTGAATTTACATCTCAGGTCTTTACAAATTAGTGTACGGCCACTAGAATAAAAGTTGAGCATCCCGTTGCTCATGTTCATACTCAAAATGGTCTAGCAGAATCATTGATTAAGTGACTTCAACTAATAGTCAGACCATTGCTAATGAGGACAAAACTCCCCCTTTCAGTGTGGGGACATGCTATTTTGCATGCAGCAGCACTTGTGCATATAAAGCCAACCAGTTATCATAAAGTATCCCCATTATAGTTGGCTTTTGGTCAGGAGCCAAATATCTCCCATCTATGAAGTTTTGGATGTGCGGTATATTTTTTAGTTTCTCCAACAACGCACAAAGATGTGTCCCCAAAGAAGGTTGGGAGTATATGTCGGTTATGAATATCCCTCTATTATTAAATATTTGGAACCTATGATAGCAGATTTGTTTAAAGTCAGATTTACTGATTATCATTTTGATGAATCTGTTTTTCTAACATTAAGGGGAGAAAATAAACAACAACAAAAAAAAGATACATTAGAACATATTATCTCTATCTCATTTGGATCCTTGTACAAATCAATGTGAATAAGAAGTTCAAAAGATCATTTATATGCAAAATGTTGTAAATCAATTACGAGATGCATTAACTAACCTTCCACGGGTTACTAAATAGCATATTCCGTACGTAAATGCTCCAATTCGAGTTGATGGCCCAGCTGGACAATATGATGATGCAAATGAGTTTAGGCCACACCTTAAGCATGGCAGACCAATTGGTTGCAAGGATAAGAAACCCCGAAAAAGGAAAGGAGCAAATGATCATAACATGGGGGAAATTGCTCAAGAGGAACATAAAGACATAGCAATTGATAAGACCTCACAGGAGGTTCTAGTACCTGAAAGTGATGAAAATGAAGATATCTCAATAAGTTATGTCTCTACAGGAAAAAGGTGGAACCAAAATAATATTGTTGTTAATAACGATTTTGCATATAATGTTGCAGTTGAAATAATGCAGCAAGATGAGGATCTTGAACCAAATTCTGTCGATGAATGTAGACAGAGAAATGACTGGCCAAAATAGAAAACGCAATTCAAATGGAATTGGCTTCACTCGAAAAATGTGAAGTTTTCGGACTAATAGTCCGAACGTCTGAAGATGTCAAGCCAGTGGGGTACAAATGAGTTTTTGTGCAAAAACGAAATGAGAAAGGTGAAGTCGTAAGATATAAAGCACGACTTGTGGCACAAGGGTTTTTGCGAAGGCCTGACATTGATTATCTGGTGACATATTCTCCTCTGGTGGATGCAATTACCTTTAGATATCTAATAAATCTGGCAGTGAATGAAAAGCTTGATATGGGTTGATAGATATTGTCACAACCTACTTATATGACTCACTGGATAATGAAATTTTTATGAAAATCCCTATAGGATTTAAAGTTCCCGAAGAACATAAAAGTTCAAGAGAAACTTGTTCAATAAAGTTTCTGAAATCCTTATATAGATCGAAACAATCAGGAAGGATATGGTACAATCGCCTTAGCGAGTATTTGCTAAAGGAAGGGTACAAAAATGACCCTATTTGTCCTTGTGTCTTTATAAGAGGTCTGGATATGAATTTATCACCATAGCTATGTATGTTGATGACATGAACATCATTGGAACTTCTAAAGAGCTTTCAAAGGCTATAGAGTGTTTGAAGAAATAGTTTGAAATAAAAGATCTTGGTAAGATAAAATTTTGTCTTGGCCTACAAATTAAGCAGGAATTTTTCCATCAATCAGCATATACTGAAAAGATTTTTATGCAATTTTACATGGATAATGCACATCCATTGAGTACCCCAATGATTGTGAGTATCGTTTTGTATAAATAAAGATCCATTTCGGCCTCAAGAAAATGATGAAGAGCTCGTTGGTGATTAGACTCTGCAATTAGGGAATTGATGTATCTTGCCAACAATACTCGACCAGATATTGCTTTTACAGTGAGCTTATTTGCAAGATTCAGCTCCTCATCAACAAGAAGACGTTTGAATGGTGTTAAGCATATATTTAGATATTTTCGGGGAACCATCAATATGAGATTGTTTTATTCTAATTAATTCAAGTCAGAAATGATTGGCTATGCCGATGCATGTTATTTATCTGATCCACATAAATCCCGATCTCAAATAGGCTATTTGTTTACATATGGAGGCACTGATATATCATGGCGTTCAATGAAACAAACAATATCTGCCACATCTTCAAATTATGCTGAGATAATAGCCATTCATGAAGCTACTCGGGAATGTATTTGGTTAAGATCAATGACTCAGCATATTCAGGAAACGTGTGGTTTTCTTATGAAAAAGGATAATCCAACAACACTATATGAAGACAATGATGCTTGTATTGCTCAACTGAAAAGAGGATACATCAAAGGACACAGAACAAAGCAAATTTCATCAAAGTTCTTTTTCACGCATGATCTTCAACATAATGGTGAAATTAATGTTCAATAGATTCGTTCATGTGAAAATTTGGCTGATCTGTTCATTAAGGCTTTACCAACCTCAACATTTGAGAAGTTGAGACAGAAGATTGGAATGCGACGTCTTTCAGAAATAAAGTGATATGTTCATGAGGGGGAGTAACATACGTGCTGTACTCTTTTTCCTTTAGCCTAGGTTTTGTCCCACTGGGTTTTACTGGTAAGGTTTTTAACGAGGCAGCAAATAAAGCGTATTACAGATATGTGTACTCTTTTTCTTTCACTAAAAATTTTTTCCATAGGATTTTTTCTTAGTAGGGTTTTAATGAGGCATATTATCTATTTTTTAGGACACCAATGGGGAGTGTAATAAAATATTAGTAAATGTGGATGTCCACTACTCCCACTACTTTCACCCATGATGTAAATAATCTTCCACTACTCATCACCATTATGATTGTAACTCAAACACCTCAATAGCCCCTCCCCATGATCTTCCCCCATGATCTCAATTGTTAATGCCATGTTTAAGACAATCATTTTGTAACCTTCATATGTAATAGTATAAATAGAGGCATGAAATGTGAGATGGGACACACTTTATCATTTGATGAAAAAAGAAAGTTATGTCTTCTTCTCTTATTCTACTTATCTTCTTATTTTATCTTGTTACTTTGAACTATATTTTTTTAATATAAACTTATTTTTAAATCTAAATTATATGTACCTTTAACTGTAAAATATTTTTTTATTTTATACTAACAGACCATTCAAATAATAGATGTGGGTAAGCCACCTTAAAATGTAAAATTTGTAATAACTTACAGCTACCTATAGTAGGTAATAGGAAAATGTGATCTGATTTCGTAAAAATTATATTACATTACTCGTGTATATACTATATAACTTGAACTCCATTTAAAAATCGAATTCAAATATGATTATGTTCTATAATTATTGGCATAAACTGAAAACTAGAGCATACCATTTTTTTAATGTAAAAAAAAAATTAAGTACGATTTAAACATGTTGGCTATCACTAGCTAATTTCGTAACGTAGTTTCGAAACCCTAAAATCAAGTTTATTTCATTAAAACTACCAAGATGGTTAATAAAGATTTTTCTTTTTTTTAAAAAGAATGAGAGATTCAATCAACTAAAAATCAAGAATTTTCAATCGTCTATACCAAAGTGCATTTTTAATAAATATTCTCTCCGATCTACAATAAGGACCAATTTTAAATGTGAGATTTAATCAACTAAAAAGTCAATATTGTTTTAAAGTGCCTCAGGCCATACTGATCGCATAGGTGCTGTGGATTTGACTTTAATTCATATTCGTTAATAATATAAAAAGTGAACATATAAAGGAGGATAAAATGAAACCTTACCTCCTCAACTCCTAATTGAGAATGGGGAAATTGCCGATCCTTTACAAAATTGAGGTTAGCAAAAGAAGTTCTATATATTTTAACGCACCTAATCTAGTTATTGTTTGACCCAAAATTTAGATTTTTGATTTAATTATTAAGATTTTCTAATAGAATAGGATTAATTTTAGCCAATAATAATCTCCAAAAGATTATTTAACTGATTTTGTAACAAGAGGTCACGAATACTATTCGACTAGCAATAAATAGCAATAATAAAGCAATACTCAATGGCCCAAAGAACAAAGAGGATAACAATAAATGCTAATAAATGTCACTTATATAAATAAATGCAAGTGAGTCACCCGAAAATGGTGAGACTCTTTTATATTCCCTCTAATAAAGATGGATGACGATAAAACTTAGAATATTCAGATCTTCTTTGGATCGTGGGAGAAAAAATAGACACAGATCTTAAGAAAAGCTGTATTTTGTATGTTGATGATAAAGCAAGAATCTCCAGAGAATGTCAATGTATTATTTTTTTATAATGAGTATCCCCTCCCCTCTACAATCCTCTCTCTTTCTATTTATAAGAGCACATGGACCAAAAAAATTCTAATAGCACAGATGGGAGGAATATTTCCGAGAATATTCTCTATAAGGTCATATCTCTTAAACTAGTTGTTATGGCCTTGCTAAAGGAAGTGCTTGTCCTTATCCTTATCTACTGCTAAGTCAACTTGAGCTCGCCTTCGTCCTTTATTAGGTCACTTCGACCTCGCCTTCGTCCTCTGTTGAAAGCACATCGATGACGTGGGCCAGCCTTTGAAGGCTCTCTTAATGTTGACTTGGATCACATATAATTATGATAATTTTTAGACCTTACAGTTAATCCCAATGCTTGTTGAGGTCGTCCTCATGGGCAAGTTCAATAAGCAGATAACAGTGTTCATAGTCGTTTTTGTGGGCGAGTTCGTTTAACGGATAACATCGGGTGTGATCGTTGTAACAAACAGATGGCATGACTCTTTGTGGATCGCATATTTTAAGCCCCTAAATTTCCCGAGTGATTTTTTGGAACCATATGGTCCAAGAAAATAAGTTACGTTATGACGTCACGCATCATGATGATGCATATTTTCGACGCATTGCTTCGATTCCAACATGACCTTTGATTGGCTCTGCCATTTTGGTTCTAGTGCCAATTGTGATGAACTGTTTCGGTTTCGGTGCCTTAATCTCTATAAACAAGGATTGTTTCATTATTATTCAAACTTTACTTCCTTTCATACCATCCTTACTCTACATAAATTTCGTTATTGTTTTGAGTCGTTTCTGCCTTTTGAACCTTAACTTTCTTCCATACTCTCATCTTCTTATAAACTTCATAACCATGTATAATCTTCCTTCTAATATTGATGAAGAGAGCCACGCCCTTGCTTTAGGTGTTGTGTTCCCTGCTCACAGGGAGGACGTTGTTGTTGCTGTTGAGGATGAAGCTTTTCCTTCAGTGAAGGAGATTATCCCTTGTAACCCCGATGGTAGATCCTATTTTCAATAATCGCTAGATGTGATGACCGTAACATTTCAATCATCGACAACGTCTAGGTGCTTGGCTGAATTAAAAGCCAAGTTTAGCCTTCCCAACCATGTAGAATTGATCCGCACTGGTGAGCAAGAAGTGCACATTTACCATCTTGGGTATTATGCTCTCTATTCCTATCAGTTTACCATTGGCTACTCGTTTCCTCTTCTCCCGCTGGTGGAGGAGTTTTGCCGCTATCATGACAATTTCCCGCTCAGTTCGCCCCATATGTTTATGGTCATCAAGATGCTATCAAAGTTTGCTAAGCTTTCCAGGGTCGAGGTCACGGTGTGGCACCTGGTGCATCTGTTCGAGTCTAGCTTCAATAGAGGGACGATCGTGGAGGTAAATATTTGGTGGTAAAGATGGACGATAAGAGTAGTCTGCAGTTCTAGCTAGACTACTTCTTTGTCAATATTGAAGCCTTTGTGGCCAATGATGATGGTTCCCCTGAGGTCTGGAACCATACACGTATGTGTTCGCATTTTTAGCTTTTTCTCTTTCAAGTACTTTGTTTATTCCAAGCCGGTAGAATAATCCTTCTTCTCCTGCAGCCACCAGTCGTCCTCCTTTTTTAGATGCACTCTTCCTGACTCGATTAGGTAGGTTCTCCCACACACTATGGGGATTCGTGACTAGCCAAGGTTCTTTCAGAAGTTCAAACCATCCCTCCCCTCAACAGGTAATATCCTTCTTCAGCACGTGATAATATTCATACGTCTTGTGTCGTTGTAAATTTTTATCCTTCTTCTTTTTAGGTACAATAAGGGGGACTACAAGAAGGAACAGGGCTCCCATGCACACACGTAGGAGGAGAAGTGCCACTGCACCTTCCCACTTTGCCCCTCTCTCGGCTACTACGCCTTCCGCCTCCACCCCTGTCTCAGCTGATGCACTCGCTCCTCAAATGTTTTCGCTAATCGATGAAGATGATGAAGTCTTTCCTGTAATGGGGACCTAAGGTTCTGCAAGAGGAAGGCTGTGGACTTAGGAGGGGGAGTTCTTTTGGTTATTGATTCGGTATAAGGTGAATTGATGCTTGTGGAGACGATATCGATACATATTAAAGATAATGTTGGGGCAATATCCGAGGCGCCACAATTGTAAAAGGCTAATGAGGGCATGCCTTTGTGTCCCGAGGGGTACATAGTCGTGGAGAGGATGCTTGGTGGCAGCTCCATGTCTGTGAGGCAAGATGAGGCTTCATCTTCTAGGGAGACATCAGATGATTCTCTGGCCGATGAGGATAAAGGAAAGGACGTCATTTAAAAGGGTGATGAGACATGTTCCAACACCCTGACGATCTTAGGATGATTGATGAGGGAATCATTCAGATCGAGGTGAGGATGTAGGGAGGCTCAATGACCATCACGATCCCAATGGATCATGATTTGCTGAGAAATATCGAGGAGGCGGTCCACGCTCTCGGTCTTATTTGCTCTAACGTAGGGCATGTGACCATCAAGGAATTATATAATAGCACCATGTCAAAGAACATTGCCTGTATTCTTTGTTAGGGTAAGTATGGTTGTTGTTCGCTCTTTTCCCTTTGTCTTAACTCGCTTTTAAGTATTAAATTTTGCCTTTTGTTTGATTTGCAGATGATTATTTCGAAAATTGAGAGTGCTCGGAAAGAGAAGATATGGAAAGAAATTTATGTGAAGTTGAAGAGTAAGTACGAAGAGCACTGTGGAAAGTACCGAGACCTTTGGAGGAGGCTTCGCAAGGAGGGCGGCGTGCTGGACTTGAGAGAAGAGCTAAAGAAGAAAAACGAGGAGTTGATGGCGACTGTGGAGAGGTTCAATGTCCTCAAGGGAGCGTTGAAGAAAAAAGAGGAGGAGCTCGAGCTGAGTAAGGGCATGAGGCCCGATGCAGCGACCTTCAGAATTAGTTGGTTCATCCGTGAAGCTAGTTGGACAGATTCTTGCTTGAGATAGGCACTCTCAGGGGGAAGTCCCCGGCAAGCAATAGATGCTCGAGGAGGCAGAGTCCTCTCGATAGGAGGCTCGAAAGGAGATGGCAGTTTTAGAGTTCGCAAATAGGGCTCTCCGTTACGAGTGAGACAATATTCTTTATGCAGCTGAAGCTAAGGAGGTCAGGCTCGAAGGGGAGAGTTGGGGAATTAGGTAAGGGTAAATCTGAGTCGTATGACCAAGTTTCTACTCTTGAGGCCAAGAATGCCCAACTGCTTGCGCCCCTCTACGTCCCATACCTCCGAGTATCCTAATATTCCCTGAGAGCAGTATGAGGAGCGGATCCACACAGAATCCAGCCTGGATGTGATCCACGATTTGAATAAGTTGGCTCCATTTCTGAGGCGACCCTCGAGGATGCTCGAGTTAAAGCTTGCGAGGCTTGAATTGATTGTCACTATGATATTGTTATGCCTTAGTCTGATTCTAGGGAGGATGGGGAAGGGGGTATGGACTGGGTTATGGACTGGGTTGCGAATAATGCTTGGTGTGACTCTACATAAGGTCCAGGCAAGGATATAGAGGGAATCGGAGGTCGAGGCGATGATGGTCACTAGTTTTTTATTTAACTTCTTGTATATTTTTGTTAGCGCTTTCAAGCTCCCTTTGTAAAGACTTCTTATTTAAATATTAGAGTTGGTTCTTTTATACGCACATTTCTTGCCTTTGTTTATGTACTTGTTTTCTTTGTTGTTATTTTCTAAGTTGCGATAGCCATGGTGTTGAGTTGCCGTGGGTGGATCAGACTTTGTTCGAGTCAGTTGAACATTCTTTATAAGTTAAATTGTGGCCGAGGACCGAAAAGTATTGTTCGAGCTGGTCGAGTCATACCTTTAATTGAGTCGTTATCGAGGGTCGATAGGTGTTGTTTGAGCTTGGTTGAGTCATACCTTTAAATGAGTTGCAATCGAAGGCTAATAGGTGTCGTTCGAGGTTGATCGAATCGTACCTTTTAGTGAGCCATGGCCGAGGCCCGATAGGTATTGTTCGAGTTGGTCCAACTTACTTATAAATGAGTCGTGGTCGAGGGCCGATAGGTGTTGTTCTAACTTGGTCGAACTTAATCTTTCATTAGGTCATGGACGAGGGCCAATATGTATTATTCGAACTTGTCAAACACAACCTTTCGTTAGATCGTGGCCGAGTGCCGATAGGTGGTATTCAAACTTGTGGAATATAACTTTAAATTTGTTGTTGAGGCCGTTTGAGTGAACCTTTGAATAGGTAATGGTCGTGGGCCGTAAGAATTGTTGGAGCTGGTCGGACCTTTCTGTTTACTAGTTCATGGCCGAGAGCCAATAGGTGTTATTCGAGCTTGGTAGAACGTACATTTCATTGAGTTAGGGTCGATAAGTGTTGTTCGAACTTAACCTTTCATTAAGTTAGGGCCGATGGCCAATAGGTGTTGTTTGAGCTTGGTCAAATGTACCATTTAGGAGATCAGTTTTAATGAACGTGCAATTTATTATTTTGACGTCGTTGCTTTGATTACATCATATTTCCCATGAGAAAATTTTGGAGAAAATTACAAGTCTTGGGTGTTGGATGGCGTTCCAGTCCTAGTGCCACCAGTATGTCTAGTCCCTTCATTGTTCGACTTGAAGAATCTTAAGGAGTCGGGCAATGAAAAATATGTCTGCTCTTGTATACTCCAACTCGAAGTGTCCTACTCGTCGCCTCGTTAAAAATCTCTTTGAGAAAACCCTATTGGGACAAAACTCAAGTGAGGAACAAAAGAGTACGACTCATAGGGAATTTCTTATTTTTTTTAGAAGTTGTAGTACTTGAGGTGACTAATATTTCAATTTTTTGGTAGATGTTTGCCTACCATGGGTTTCAGTTGGAACGAACCCTTATCTACTTTGCCTATAATTTTATATGGTCTGTTTAAGTTGGTTCCCAACTAGTCTTCATGTGGATCCTTATTTGCTTGGGTTTTGGCTTTGAGTACGTAGACCCTAATATTGGGTAATCGAATATTTTCCTTTTTATTGTAGTAACACTCTGCTTGTTGTTTCCGAGCAACCATCCCTATGTATGCCATATCTCTTTGCTCTTCGACCTCGTTTAGATCTTGCCTCCTACTTTCGTTGTTGTTGGTACCGCTCTCATGGGAGTACCTAAAGTTGTGTTCTTCGACCTCGACTAGTATACCTACTTATGTTCCGTAGACTAGAAAATAAGTTGTCTCTCATGTGCTCACCTTTGGGGTAGTTCTGTGCGCCCATTATACCTCTAGGAGTATTTCCGGCCATAGTCCCTTAGCCAGGTTTCTTTTTCTTGATGTTCATTATAGACTTATTGGAGGATTTTGCTTGTTCATTGCCAGCTGGGTGGTAAGGAGTTGATAGTATCCTTTAATATGCCATTCTTTCGAAGAACTCGGTGGTTTTTCTTCCCGTGAACTAGGGACTCTTGTCACAACTTATCCCTTTGGGTAGGCCAAATTGGAAAATAATGTTTTTCCATATGGAGGCAATTACCTCTTTCTCAAAAACTTGGGTGAATGCTCTTGTTTCCACCCATTTAAAGAAATAGTCAGTTAAAATTAAAAGGAATTTTTCGTTGCCTTGTCCTGGTGGAAGTGGTTCCACGATGTTCATTCCCTATTTAATGAAAGGCCACAGAGAAATAATAGAGTAAAGGTGCTCACCTGCTTGGTGAATTATCGGGGCATATTTTTGACACTGCTCGCATTTTTTCACAAATCATAGAGTGTCTTTTTTCATGGTGGGACAATAATATTCGACCCATATGAGGTACATGACAAGTGCTAGATCACTGGAGTGACTGCCACAATGAACTTCATTTACTTCCTTGAGGACGCATTGGGTTTTGTTTGGGCCTAAGCATTTTGCCAAGGGACCACCATACGTCCTCTTGTATAGGTTGTTGGGAAGGAGGATGTACCTGGCAACTAGCATCCTCAGCTTTTTGGCTTTATTTTTTGTCCTTTGGGAGGGTGCCATCTTGCAAATAGTCTATAATACAATTGCGCTAGTCCCAAGTTAGATTTATGGATTTTACCGCGATATGATCCAATGCCAAGCTGAGGGGTGAACTACACACTTCTCCCCAGGAGTTGTACTTTTGGTGGCGATGTCCAACTTGGTGAGACTGTCTGCTTCAACTTTTTGATTTCCGCAACCTCTGCTCTTTGATTCGGAAAGTCCAACAACCTGGTTGACTACGAGTTGAGAATCACAATGAAGTTTTAATCGCTTTGATCTGTACTTGGGTGCTAGTTTTAATCCTACAATTAATGCCTTATACCCAATCTCGCTGTTAGTCATGTCCGGCATCTTATGGATTGGCGAATTATCTCACTAGTGGGAACCTTAAGTCCGAGTCCAAACCGGTACTGTGTGCATTGGATACCTTTATTTCCTCAAACCAAGACCGCACTTACTACTACTTCCGAGAAGGTAAGGTAAACGAGGAGGCGCTCCCCAGGATTAGGTTTATAGAGCAAGGGTGGTGATGACAAGTACATCTTCAGTTCTTGAGTGTTTGGCGTACAATCAAGGCTATTATCCTTTTTTAGTACGCTAAAAAACTCGTGACATCTATCAGATGACCTCGATATGAATTTGGATAAGGCAGCAGTTCGACCAGTCAATCTATAAACTTTATTTTTAGTAGTCAATTGTTTTGGTATCCCATCAATAGCTTTAATGTGATACGGGTTGACCTCAATCCCTCGATGTGATACCAAGAAACCTAAAAATGTTTTTGAGGCTACGCCAAACGTGCATTTCTCGGGGTTTAATTTCATTATGTACTTTGTTAGTATATTGATAGCTTCCTTTAGGTGGTCGATGTGATCCTCGATCTTCACGGACTTGATCATCATGTCATCACTATAGTTTTACCAAAATTGATCTTTGAACATTCATGTGACCAACCTTTGGTAGGCAGCCCCTGCCTCGTAGGTGATGAACATGGTTTTCTCTTGGTCTTCTTCCTCCGTGAGTATTTGGTTGTAACCTGAGTAGGCATCCAGAAACTTAACAACTCGTGCATGAGTATTTCTCTTGGTCTTCTATGGTTGATTCAGCGGATTCAACCATCTCGAGATCCATAATGGCTTCTTTATCCTGTGGCGACCTCGACCTACTAATTGTTATGCTTCTTTTTCCTTTTCTTTCTTTAGTTGAGTCGTCATGTTTTCCATGACGATTCGATACTATTTCCGGGATGTATGATATTCACCGCATATGCTGAATATTCCCCAAGGTGTTGGGAATTTGATCACTTGGCATAAGTTGGAAGGGACAACTCTCATGGGGTGTATCCATGGCCGTCCTATGATGGCATTATATCTGGTGTCTTGGTCTATGATATTGAATGTTGTCTCTAGAGTTACCCCGCCGGCGAGAACGGGGAGTGTCATTTCTCTCGAAATCCGTTCAACTGCATTGTTAAAACCGGTTAGTGTAATGCAATATGGCGCTATCTTATCCTCGAGTCTCATCTGTGCGAGAATACGGGGATAGATGATGCATGCTCCACTTCCATCATCGACCATAATTCTCTTATCATTAGTATATTAAATTTATAAAGTATGACAAGCACATCATTGTGAGGTAAAGTCAAACAGTCGACATTTGACTCATCGAAGATGATACTTTATTTGAGTCCGTCATACCGTTCGTGGGTGATCAATCTTTTGAGCTTGTGGTTGGTGTTAAATTTGATGTTGTTGATAGGGGCTTCGTCGCGGCCACCAATAATCATATTGATGGTACGAATTGGTGAAGGGGGATTTATATATAGGTTTACACAATTAGATTTTCTAATAGAATAGAGTTAATCTTAGCCAATATTAATATCCAAAATATTGTTTAACTTATTTTGTAGCAAGATGTCACGAGTACTATTTGAGTAGCAATAAATAGCAACAATGGAATAATATTCAATGGCCCAAGGACAAAGATGATAGCATTAAATACCAGTAAATGACAATAAATGGCACTTATGTAAATAAATGCAAGTGAGTCACCCGAAAAGGACAAGATTCTTTGATATTCCCTCTGACAAAGATGGATTATGATAAGCCCTAGAATATTCAGATCTTCCTTCGATCGTGGGAGAAAAAATAGACAAAAATCTAAAGAAAAAGTGTATTTTGTATGTTAATTATAAAGCAAGAATTTTTCGAGAATGTCAATGTATTATTTTTTCTTACAATGAGTGTTCCATCTCCTATACAATCCTCTATTTTTCTATTTATAAAATCACATGGGCCCTAAAAACCCTATTAATGTAGTTGAGAGGAATATTCCCGAGAATATTCTATATAAGGTTTTATCTTTGATACTAGAAGTTACTACCCCGCTAAGGGGAGTGCTCGTCCTCGTCCTTATACTCTGTTGAGTCAACTCGGCCTCTCCTTTGTCCTTTGTTAGGTAACTTTGACCTTGCCTTCTTCCACTGTTGAAAGCACATTGATGACGCGTGGCAGCCTTGAAGGCTCTCTTCATATTGACGTGGCTCACATAAAATTATGATTATTTTTAGATCATAAAGTAACACCTATGTACATTTGATCCTGGCATTAGGACTATGATGATCAACTATAATTGCATATTTTAGTCGCTTATTACACTCTAATTTACTGCACTTTAGTTGAGTTTGCGCTTTAATCGCTAGTGTTTTGCACTAACGGTGTGTTTTATGCCTTGTAGGAGTGATTTTGAGCTATATAGATGTTATGGAATGAATTCAAGTAATTTAAAGCTTCTAATTCTGAGTAAAAGCCGAAGGAACTAAGCCGGGATCGTATTCGGGGATCAACGGATGATAAAATAACAAAATGAAGATTCGAGTAGGCATATTGCATACCTTGTAGTAAAATGTACATATATTTTCGTTCCGAACTCCATTTGGGCTACACAATATATGGTTGGAATGCAAAACAAAAGGACTACAACTTTCATATTTTACGTTTTTCTAAATTCCAAACGGAAGAGGGTGGAAAATGTGGTCGAAACCGCGACTGTGGAGCTGAGGCGGGATGAGGCAGTCTCTTCTGCGGTTCACCGCGATCCTGACCGTGGCCGTGGCAGTCCAAACGTGAAATATTATTCTTTTTTGCGTAGGAGAAGGTTTAGTTACTTGGGGCTCACCCTACTTGGTATATTTATATGGAAAAACGGTATTTTAAGGGGGTTGGACATACTTTTGACATAATTTAGACCTAAGGAGGCTAAGGAGACCGAGGATTCGACCTAAGAAGTCAAGCACATAATAGGAGCAAGGCGCGGAATTCTTCAACAAGTTTTTCCTTCCTCTTCATATTTTTTATTGTTGGTTATGATTTTTGATATTGTAGTTTTACATACTAGTATGAGTAGCTAAATCTTTCAATCTAAGGTTTTGGTTTCACCCGTTGGGGATGAATTGGTTGTTATATTAATATAGTTTTGAGTTGATTGTTAATATCTATTTGTTCAACTGCATTTTGATTTTGTTTAATGGAAAGTATCCTCAATTAGCTATTCATATTTATTATGTATCCGCTTGAGAGAGAGTGCATATTTAGATAGTTGTTTGAACAACATCACTCCCGGAGTATAGGCGAGAGTGATAACCGAGGGTTTAGATGTTGGATTAGAGATGACGATACATCGGGTGCGATCTAAGTGAACTGTTATGTGGGTCTAGCTAGCGTAGCTTAAGAGAGTGGGTCTAGTAAATTATCACTATTGCTTGAGAGAGATTTATTATAGCTGGAGAGTTCATGATTGATAGAGGCAACTAGGTCAAAGCTATAAGAAACATACAACTAAAGAAATCAACAACGGGGGAAACCATTACCTTAGACCTTTATTCCAATTGTTTACAGTTCAAGCATAGTTAGTTTTCAGCTGTTTATTTATTTTCAATCCTATATTCTCAGTGATATTAAACAGATACAACTAAGCCTTCGTTCTTTGTGGGATTCGACTCCGGACTTTTAGACATGATTATATTTGCAGCAACCGCTTATCCTTTTCCGGACTAGAGTTGGGCGTGATCAAATTGTAGCACAGTTGCCGGGGAACTAATGGTATAGTTGTAGTTGTATATATTGCTAGGTTACGAGTTTGAACTTTTATTTTGTTTTCTTTTGTTTTTTATAACAACCGATTTGAGAAATATGGCATCTTGGAAGTATATGAATTTAGGTGTAGATAATTCTATTATTGATCTCCATACATGTCGTGAAAAAAATCACCCGTGGCAAAATTTTTAAAACGTTCCTAAGAGTGAGTTATGTGCACCAACTCAATCTTATTTGTGGAATTTGTGTGATGTGTGTGGTGGTAAAAACGGTCACCTTCATGGTTGTGCTTATATTTCTTATTTCCTCCAACCCCTTACTATGATGGTTCTACATTTTCTTGTGAAGAAGAACCTGGGAATGCGGACTTGAAGGAGATCAAAGATATGCTAAAGTGCCTTCTGGAACAAAACAATGAGAAACAATTGCACATAGAAAGGCAAGAGAAAAATATTCGCAAGTTTGAGGCTCAATTTAGTCAAGTAGTTAGAGCTTTTAATGTTCAACAAGTCAATATTGAGGATAGTAGCCAAGAAGAGCATGAATTTGAGGTGTTAATTAGGGAGGTCAGAGTAGAACATCAACAACCTAGCCAACTACAATTTGAGAATGTCAATGTTGAAGAAGTGGGACTAGAGCCAGCCAAGGACTTTGAGGATATAAATTTTTTTGACTCTAGTATCACTGATGTTGAGTCCTGAAGTTCATATGTTTGAGCGCATTGGTCCACACTCCAAGCATTTTTCCACATTATGTTTGGATGATGATATGAAAATAGAGTCATTTGAATCAATTGAAGATTAAAAGAATGAGGAACACGGTGCATATATTCTGAAATTTTTCTTGCGAGAAAGTCAGGATTACACACCTCATACAAATGCGAATGAGTACAAAATACTACATTATTTCCTTGTGCCAGTTAGATTTATTCCACCGCCCCAAGAGCATAATCATAAGCTTGAAGCAAAACTTGGGGTTCAATTCATAAGCTCAAGGTGGAGGCAAAAAGTGATTCGCATCGTGCCGCGACGTTAAATCAAGCGCTTATTGGGAGGCAACCCAGCTTTATTTCTTTCTTTTATCTATTTATTTATTTATTATTATATTATTTTTGTAGTGTCGAATTTTGATTTTTCTAGAATCATGGAAAGGAAAGCGATTGGACGGATGCAACATAAAACTAAATGGTTGGAACTAAGTGTGAGGTACCCATACGAATGACCAAGCTTGGGAGAAGTCCGAGTACCCCATGAGCTGTTAGTGCTTCGGCCTTTGGCCTACTAGGGAGTCTCTTTTACCCTTTTATTTTTATGGTGTGCGTTGGGGACAATGCAGAATTTTAAGTGTGGGGTGAAGATATTGTATCGGTGACTTTCCATGCTACTTTAGCTGTGCTTGTTTAATTAAATAATTTTTTATTTTTAATAGATTGGACTTCTCCTGATGACAGATCTTTTAGGCAGTTTTACTGAGAGAAGTAAGTCTAAAGAAAATACCAAAAAAAATTTGTTTTGTTTTAGGTAGTGTAGTAACTCCCCCTTGGTTTTTTGGGCCACGGTACTTTTCCAAGGGTTTTGTTTGAACCGGGTGTAGTTAGTTTTTTTAGGAATAGGAGCCATTGTGTCGTGTTTTGAATTGAAGCAATATCCCTGGACTTCGTTTTGCCTTGAGAATACATAGTACATTAGTTGTGACGCTTAGGCTCAATTTTCGACTCTTGTAGAAGTACCTTAAATTGTATGATCTTAATTTTGCTTAACTGCTTTGACTAGAGTGTCTTGATGATCCAATCTTGAGTAAGTCAAGCGCCATGTGTGTGTAAGGATTTGTATATTCTGTGCATTACATTTGATGCCTAGAACTTGGCATGTGTGTTTGCAAAGCAAAATAGTAGTTTTATTTCTGTCTAGGAAGTGATATAGGCATTTCTTTGTTGAGCCAGATATGTATATTTTACCAACCTAATTGTTATGTATCGTAGTTAACCCCTTTGAGCCTATAATCTTGTTTCTTTGGCAACCACATTACAAGCATTGCACATTTGTTTGAATTAACCATCTATTTGAACCATTGTAACCTCTCATAAGCACTTGAATTATTATGAACTTGGTAAAAGTTAAAGTGTGAGGTAGTTGGTTTGGCTTTTGAGTGGAACTAACTGAATAAGGAGAAAGGTGTACTGTTTTGAAAAAGGAAGATCCACTTTAATTGAAAAAGAAAAATAGTTGGATTGTTGTGGAAAAAAAATTCCTTGATAAGTGGTGGCTCTTGATGTAAGTGTGCTTAAAGAAGAATGGGGTAATTTACATTGATGTATAGGTGGAGTTTTAGTTGACATAAGTATGGGATTTAAATATTAAAGTATATGTATCAAAGTGCTTAGGGAGGTGTAGTCACTATCATATCTAAATGTATCCTACCCGTCCCACAGCCTACATTACAACCAAATATAGTCCTAATTGATCCTAGATTGAATGAGCTCGATTAGTAGAGTAGTACACTACGGGCAAGCTTATGGTGCATCTTTTGTGGCATATGAATGTTATTTCTGAGAGTGAGTAAATTATTTCCATCTTTAATTCCTAAGTGTTCTTAAATTTTATTGTGTGGAACTACTCTCTTTTATTGTGTGAGGGCACTTGATTCATGAAGGAAAGGTAATGTTAGTGACCTCTATGTTAGAGTAGGTAAGTTGTGAATAATGCGTGGTATTTGTGAGTCAAATCTTGAGGTGAAGATGTTATGCTTTTGTGCTTAGTCTATTTTAAATACTCTTGGTGTGATGAGTTAGGAGAATTATTTAAAAAGATCATGTCTATATAAAGTATAGTTTGATTGCCCGAGGACGAGCAATAGTTTAAGTGTGGGGCATTGATGATCGGCTATAATTGCATATTTTAGCCGCTTATTAAACTCTAATTTACTGCAGTTTAGTTGAATTTGCACTTTAATCGCTAATGTTTTGCACTAACGGTGTGTTTTATGCCTTGTAGGAGTGATTTCGAGCTATATAGATGTTATGAATGAATCCAAGTGATTTGGAACTTTGAAATCTGAGTAAAAGCCCAAGAAATTAAGCCGGGATCAACGGATGATAAAATAATAAAATGAAGACTCGAGTAGGTATATTGCATATTGTCTAGTAAAATGCACATAACATTTTGCTCAGAACTCTATTTAGGCTCCGCAATATATGGTTAGAAAGTTAACTCAAAGGCTACAACTTTCATGTTTTAAGTTTTTCCAAATTCCAAACGGAACAGGGTAAAAAGTACGGTCGAAACCGCAGTGTCTTCCGCGGTTCAACGCGGTCCTGACCGCGGCCGCAGCAGTCCAGACGTAAAATATTATCTCTTTTTGTGTAGGAGAAGGTGTAATTGTTTGGGTCCGACCCTACTTGGTATATATGCATGGAAAAATAATATATTAAAGGGGTTGGGCATACTCTTGAAATAATTTAGACCTAAGAAGGCTAAGGAGACCGAGGATTCGACCTAAAGAGTCAAGCACATAATAGGAGCAAGGCGCGGAATTTTTCAACGAGTTTTTTCTTCCTCTTCCTATTTTTCATTGTTGGTTATGATTTTTAGTATTGTAGTTTTACATACTATTGTGAGTCGATAATTTTTCAATCTAAGGTTTTGGTTTCACCCGTTGGGGATAAATTAGTTGTTATATTAATATAGTTTTGAGTTGGTTGTTAATCTCTATTTGTTTAACTACATTTTGATTTTGGTTAATGGAAAGGATCCTCAATTACCCGTTCCTATTTATTATGTATCTGCTTGAGAGAGAGTGCATATTTAGGTAGTTTTTTGAACAACATCACTCCCGGAGTATAGGCGAGAGCCATAACCGAGGGTTTAGAGGTTGGATTAGAGATAACGATACCTCGGGTGCGATTTAAGTGAATTGTAATGTGAATCTAGGTAGCGTAGATTAAGAGAGTGCGTCTAGTAAATTATCATAATTGCTTGAGAGAGATATACGATAGCTAGAGAATTCATGATTGATAGAGACAACTAGGTCAAAGTTATATGAAACATACAACTAAGGAAATAAACAACGGGGGAAACCATTACCTTAGACCTTTATTCCTATTCTTTACAATTCAAGCATAGTTAGTTTTCAGCTGTTTATTTATTTTCAATATTTTCTTTTTATATTAAACAGATACAGCTAAGCCTTAGTTCTCTATGTGATTTGATTTCGGACTTTTAGACCGGATTATATTTGCAGCGACTGTTTATTTGTTTTAAGAATAGAGTTAGGCATGATCAGACTACGATCTTTTATCCTCCATTCGTAGATCCAAACTCTTTAACGGAGGAAAGTTTTTAGTAGTTCAATTAGTCGGCTACTTGTAATCTCCTCTCTATTTTCCCTTGCTCCTATATATAGTTCAAAAAATGTAATGGAGACACACCATGTTCACTGTCAATCTAGAGACTTTGCAACATGAACTTGTTGCTCGACATATACTAGAGAAAGGGTTAATTCTCTCATGTAACGCAAGTGTAGGCATGTAAATTAAATGTTTTTTTAGCTATAGATGCAGTTGTTATTCTAACAACATAGAATTCGCTTACATAAGTTTGGATGTAGTCTTCTCACTCATATAGTCTCATAATTACTAGTAATTATGTCTTCGCATGATGTTTAATTACGGCTTGATTACAGAGTTATGCTTTTATTAGACTATCTTTTTTCCCTAAGAAAAGGCATTTTGCTGAAACATAGACTATGTTATTGTGATGGTTTAAAATTGCAATGCAACTAACGAAGTAGATATAAAGTACCCACGCTCGGCAGTTTAGAGTTGCGTTTTTCTTCAAAGGATGTGAATGGGAAATGGAAGAGGCACCTTTTGGATTGCACCTCTCCATCTCACCCTTCCTTTGTTTATAAATTTAGAGGCTTGACCTCATTTTTAAGATATGAAAAAATCTAAAAAGTTCTCCCCTATTTTATATTTGTATTATTTTCAAATAAACATAAATGTCAAGTGTGACTTTGCTCCGTTCTTTGAGTTCGTTGATATCCTGCAGTTTGTGTTGCCACTGTTGCAGGAAGGTTTATTCTGTTTCATCATGGGAGAATTTAATCATTACCTTGGCGACGTGTGAGGGGGTTAAAATTTCTTAAGAACGCACAAGCAAATTGTGGACTCGGAATATTTCTTATAGTTTACTATTTTATTTACTAAACTAATGCTTCTCTGCTTCTTTAATTTTTTGATTTTTAACACGGTAATACCAGCAATCTTAAGGAATTTTAATATTCTTTTCTGTGTTAATCTTAACCTTTGTTTGTCAGATACTAAACGAGAAAGAGAATTATTTTGTTGGCAGTTAAATAGAAATTTTGTTATGATGCAGGCAAGATGAAAATGGAGTGCATGGTTTTCAATATGCGGAGTGCATATTCTGTCGCAATATGCTTTGAAGATTGGACAACAAAAATTTCCGATGGCATTCCAGATGTGAACAAGAGAGACTTTCACGCCTTTAGTTTCATCATGGAAAGCAGCGATTAGACCATTGTCGAGAAACAGTATCAAAGTCACGATCTAAGAAGAAAGTGACAACAAAATCGGGTTCTAGTTTCTTAACTTTATAACATATACATATTTATCCTTTAATTTGTGATCTTTGTGAAATATGATTTCATAAATGTTTGGATAAATGACTTATTACTTATGTGATGATCTCAAATATATATGGTATCTTGCATGCACATTAATTAAGAATAACTAAAGTTATATTTGTTATTTCTTTTGATATATAACTTTGGTTAGCATGCATAAATTATGTGGAGGGTTATTGTGCAATGTTGTAAGATATGAATTAGTCTTATAGTAATACTTGATGTATCTTGAGATCATGAATATAATATATGTGAAAATAAACATATATGTATTCGATTAGAAAAAGAGATCAAATGGTTAAAGTGTACTATAATGGTTTAGTTGAAAAATCATTTGGAAATGGAGTTAAAATTCTCGTGATTTTCTACAACCCTTATGGAGAATAAAATCTTTGTGATTTTCTACTCATATTTCGAGAACAAAATCTGCGTGATTTTTACTCGTCGTTGAGACTAAAGTCTTCGTGACGTTCTACTCATTTGTCGGAAACTAAAGTCTAAGTGACTGTACTCATTTTGGAGATTAAAATCTTAGTGATTTTGTACTCCAGTTTATTATTCGATTTGAAGATTTAAAAACTTCACCGTTTATTAGATCCGGTATCGGGTATTACTCGGTTAGAAGATTAAAAACTTTACCGTTTATTAATTCTGATTGTGTCAGATTGGTTTGCAGATTAGAAACTTCATCATTTATTCTGACTCTATTATGACCAAAACAACAGGTCATGTGGTTGGCTCTACAAAGCAATAGAGGCAGCGGTTGAAAAAATATGTTTGGAATACGGTATTATTCACCAAATGATTGCCCCTTACTTTGCGCAATCTAATGAAATTATGGAAAGAAAGAGTAGAACGTTAAAGGAGATGATAAAATGCCTTATTGTAAGTTCTGATTTACCTTATATCTTGTGGGAAGAAGCTATTTGTACAACTAACTGAATACTTAATTGAGTTTCCCATAGCAAAATGAAATCCATTAATACATTCCCTGAGAGCAGTATGAGGAGTGTATCCACATAGAATCCCAGCTGGATGTGATCCACGATTTGGATAAGTTGGCTCCATTTCTGAGGCGACCCTCGAGGATGCTCGAGTTAAAGCTTGCGAGGCTTGAATTGCTTGTGACTATGATCTCGCTACGCCTTAGTCTGATTCTGAGGAGGATGGGGAAGGGGGTATGGACTGGGTTGCGAATAATGCTTGGTGTGACTCTACGTAAGGTCCAGGAAAGGATATAGAGGGCATCGGAGGTCGGGGCGGTGATGGTCACTAGTTTTTTATTTTACTTCTTGTATATTTTTGTTAGTGCTTTCAAGCTCCCTTTGTAAAGACTTTTTATTTAAATATTAGAGTTGGTTCTTTTATACGCACATTTCTTGCCTTTGTTTATGCACTTGTTTTCTTTGTTGTTATTTTCTAAGTTGCGATAGCCATGGTGTTGAGTTGCCATGGGTGGATCAGACTTTGTTCGAGTCAGTTGAACATTCTTTTTAAGTTAAATCGTGGCTGAGGACCGGAAAGTATTGTTCGAGCTGGTCGAGTCACCTTTAAATGAGTCGTGATTGAGCGCCGATAGGTGTTATTTGAGCTTGGTCGAATCATACCTTTAAATGAGTCGCGATCGAAGGCTAATAGGTGTCGTTCGAGGTTGATTGAATCGTATCTTTTAGTGGCCATGGCCAAGGCCCGATAGGTATTGTTCGAGTTGGTCGAACTTACTTTTAAATGAGTCGTGGCCGAGGGCCGATAGGTGTTGTTCGAACTTGGTCGAACTTAATCTTTCATTAGGTCATGGCCGAGGGCCAATAGGTATTATTCGAACTTGTCAAACATAACCTTTCATTAGATCGTGGCCGAGGGTGGTATTCAAACTTGTGGAATATAACTTTAAATTTGTTGTTGAGGCCGTTTGAGTGAACCTTTGAATAGGTAATGGTCGTGGGCCGATAAGAATTGTTCGAGCTGGTCGAACCTTTCTGTTTACTAGTTCGTGGCCGAGGGCCATTAGGTGTTGTTCGAGCTTGGTAGAACGTACCTTTCATTGAGTTAGGGTCGATAAGTGTTGTTCGAACTTAACCTTTCATTAAGTTAGGGCCGATGGTTAATAGGTGTTGTTTGAGCTTGGTCAAATGTACCATTTAGGAGAGCAATTTTAATGAACGTGCATTTTTATTATTTTGACGTCGTTGCTCTGATTACATCATTTTTCCCATGAGAAATTTTTGGAGAAAATTACAAGTCTTGGGTGTTGAATGGCGTTCCAGTCCTAGTGCCACCAGTATATCTAGTCCCTTCATTGTTCGAGTTGAAGAATCTTATGGAGTCGGGCAATGAAAAATATGTCTGCTCTTGTATACTCCAACTCGAAGTGTCCTACTCGTCGCCTCGTTAAAAATCTCCTTGAGAAAACCCTATTGGGACAAAACTCAAGTGAGGAACAAAAGAGTACGACTCATAGGGCATTTCTTATTTGTTTTAGAAGTTGAAGTACTTGAGGTGACTAATATTCCAATTGTTTGGTAGATGTTTCCCTACCATGGGTTTCATATGGAACGAACCCTTGTCTACTTTGCCTATAATTTTATATGGTCTGTTTCAGTTGGTTCCCAACTTGTCTTCTCGTGGATCCTTATTTGCTTGGGTTTTGGCTTTGAGTATGTAGTCCCTAATATTGGTAATCGAACATTTTCCTTTTTATTGTAGTAACACTCTGCTTGTTGTTTCCGAGCGACCATCCTTATGTATGCCATATCTCTTTTCTCTTCGACCTCGTTGAGATCTTGCCTCCTACTTTCGTTGTTGTTGGTACCGCTTTCATGAGAGTACCTCAAGCTGGGTTCTTCGACCTCGACTAGTATACCTACTTATGTTCCGTAGACTAGCAAATAAGTTGTCTCTCATGTGCTCACCTTCGGGGTAGTTCTGTGCGCCCATTATACCTCTAGGAATATTTTCAGCCATAGTCCCTTAGCCATGTTTCTTTTTCATGATGTTCAGTATAGACTTATTGGAGGATTATGCTTGTTCATTGCCAGCTGGGTGGTAATGAGCTGAAAGTATCCTTTAATATGCCATTTTTTCGAAGAACTCGGCGGTTTTTCTTCCCGTGAACTAGGGACTCTTGTCACAACTTATCCCTTTGGGTAGGCCAAATTGGCAAATGATGTTATTCCATATGAAGGCAATTACCTCTTTCTCAAAAACTTGGGTGAATGCTCTTGTTTCCACCCATTTAAAGAAATAGTCAGTTAAAATTAAAAGGAATTTTACGTTGCCTTGTCCTGGTGGAAGTGGTTCCACGATGTTCATTCCGTATTTAATGAAAGGCCACGGAGAAGTGATGGAGTAGAGGTGCTCACCTGCTTGGTGAATTATTGGGGCATATTTTTGACACTACTTGCATTTTTTCACGAATCATAGAGTGTCTTTTTTCATGGTGGGACAATAATATTCGACCCATATGAGGTACCTGACAAGTGCTCGATCACCGGAGTGACTGCCACAATGAACTTCATGGACTTCCTTGAGGACACGTTAGGTTTTGTTTAGGCCTAATCATTTTGCCAAGGGACCACCATACGTCTTCTTGTATAGGTCGTTGGGAAGGATTATGTACCTGGCAACTAGCATTCTCAGTTTTTTGGCTTTCTTTTTTGTCGTTTGGGAGGGTGCAATCATGCAAATAGTTTATAATACAATTGCACCAGTCCCAAGTTAGATACATAGATTTTACCTCGATATGATCGAATGCCAAGCTGAGGGGTGAACTACACACTTCTCCCCAGGAGTTGTACTTTTGGTGGCGATCATAGTGAAGTATTAATCGCTTTGATCTGTACTTGAGTGCTAGTTTTAATCCTACAATTACTGCCTTATACCCAATCTCGTTGTTAGTCATGTCTGGCATCTTATGGATTGGCGAATTATCTCACCAGTGGGAACCTTGAGTACGAGTCCAAATCGGTACTGCGTGCATTGGATGCACCATCACTGTGCAGGACCCAAAGGTCCTGTGTTGAAAGGAAGCTTGAGTGGTTTCCTTTTCTCCCTCAGGCATTACTTTTGCGCTTAAGTTTACGACAAAGTAGGCGAGTACTTGCGACTTTATCATTGTGCCAGGCTGATAAGTGATGTCATGCTCACTTAACTTGATGGCCAAATTGGCCAGCCTCCCCGACAACTCGGGTCTGTGTAATATGCTTCTTAAAGGAAAAATGGTGATGACTGAGAAAGGATGACACTAAAAATAAGTACAATTTCGACAAGTGTTTTACTGATATAATTAATTGGAGATTGCCTACCTTTATTTTCTCGGACCAAGACTGCACATACTACTACTTCTGAGAAGGTGAGGTAAACGAGGAGGCGCTCCCCAGGATCAGGTTTATAGAGCAAGGGTTGTGAGGACAAGTACATCTTCAGTTATTGAGTGTTTGGCGTACAATCAAGGCTATTATCCTTTTTGAGTACGCTAAAAAACTCGTGACATCTATCAGATATGAATCTAGATAAGGCAGCAGTTCGACCAGTCAATCTATTAACTTTATTTTTAGTAGTCAATTGTTTTGGTATCCCATCAATAGCTTTAATTTGATACGGGTTGACCTCAATCCCTCGATGTGATACCAAGAAACCTAAAAACTTTTTTGAGGCTACGCCAAACGTGCATTTTTTCGGGGTTTAATTTCATTATGTACTTTGTTAGTATATTGATAGCTTCCTGTAGGTGGTCGATGTGATCCTCGATCTTCACGGACTTGATCATCATGGCATCACTATACACCTCCATGGTTTTACCAAATTGATCTTTGAACATTCATGTGACCAACCTTTGGTAGGTAGCCCCTGCCTCGTAGGTGATGAACATGGTTTTCTCTTAGTCTTCTTCCTCCATGAGTATTTGGTTGTAACCTGAGTGGGCATCTAGAAACTTAACACCTCGTGCATGTCCGTTGCGTCGATGAGTTGGTCGATGTATGGTAGTAAGAATAAATTATTCGGGAATGCTTTGTTTAGGTCTGTGAAGTCCACGCACATCTTCCATTTCCCATTTTTCTTTTTTACCATCACCACATTGGCGATACACTTTGGGTACTTCATCTCCTTGATGGATCTATTTGCTAATGAATTCTCTACTTTTTCGTGGATGGCCTCATTGATGGCAGGGTTGAACTTTTGTCGGACCTACCTTACTGGGTGTAGAAGGGGTCAACATTTAGCTTGTGTGTGGCGATTTCTTTGGGGATGCCATGCATGTCTACGTGACTAAAGGCAAACAAATCTCTTTAGTTATTAAAAATTGACTAAATTTAGCAGGTTCTAAGAGTTTGCAGTCGATGTAGGCCTTTTTGCTAAGGCCGCTATGATCTAGTTGAATGGGGTCGAGGTCTTCTATGGTTGATTCAGCGGATTCAACCATCTCGAGATCCATAATGGCTTCTTTGTCTTTGCCCTGTGGCGACCTCGACCTACTAATTGCTATGCTTCTTTTTCCTTTTCTTTTTTTAGTTGAGTCGTCGTGTTGTCCATGACGATTCGATGCTATTCCCGGGATGTATGATATTCACTGCATATGCTGAATATTCCCCAAGCTGTTGGGAATTTGATCACTTGGCATAAGTTGGAGGGGGCAACTCTCATGGGGTGTTTCCATGGCTGTCCTATGATGGCGTTATATCTGGTGTCTTGGTCTATGACATTGAATGTTGTCTCTAGAGTTACCCTGCCGGCGAGAACGGGGAGTGTCATTTCTCTCGAAATCCGTTCAACTGCATTGTCAAAACCGGTTAGTGTAATGCAACATGCGCTATCTTATCCTCGAGTCTCATCTGTGCGAGAATACGGGGATAGATGATGCATGCTCCACTTCCATCATCGACCATAATTCTCTTAGCATTAGTATATAAAATTTATAAAGTAATGACAAGCACATCATTGTGAGATAAAGTCAAACAGTCGACATCTGACTCATCGAAAATGATACTTTATTCGAGTCCGTCATACCGTTCGTGGGTGATCAATCTTTTGAGCTTTTGGTTGGTGTTAAATTTGATGTTGTTGATAGGGGCGTCGTCGCGACCACCAATAATCATATTGATGGTACGAATTGGTGAAGGGGGCTTTATATATAGGTTTACACAATAAGATTCTCTAATAGAATAGAGTTAATCTCAGCTAATATTAATATCCAAAATACTGTTTAACTTATTTTGAAGCAAGATGTCACGAGTACTCTTTTAGTAGCAATAAATAGCAACAATAAAGCAATATTCAATGGCCCAAGGACAAAGATGATAGCATTAAATACCAGTAAATGACAATAAATGGCACTTATATAAATAAATGCAAGTGAGTCACACGAAAAGGATGAGATTTTGTTGATATTCCCTCTGACAAAGATGGATGATGTTAGCCCTGGAATATTCAGATCTTCCTTGGATCGTGGGAGAAAAAATAGACAAAGATCAAAAGAAAAAGTGTATTTTGTATGTTAATGATAAAACAGGAATTTTGCGAGAATGTCAATGTATTATTTTTTCTTACAATGAGTGTTCCATCTCCTATACTATCCTTTATGTTTCTATTGATAAAAGTATATGGGCCATAAAAACTCTATTAATGTAGTTGAGACCAATATTCCCGAGAATATTCTATATAAGGTTTTATCTTTGATACTAGAAGTTACTACCCCGCTAAGGGGAGTGTTCGTCCTCGTCCTTATACTCTGTTGAGTCAACTTGGCCTCTCCTTTGTCCTTTGTTAGGTAACTTTGACCTTGCCTTCGTCCTCTGTTGAAAGCACATTGATGACGAGTAGCAGCCATCGCAGGCTCTCTTAATATTGACGTGGCTCACATAAAATTATGATTATTTTTAGCTCATAAAGTAACACCTATGTACATTTGATCCTAGCGTTAGGACTATGATGATCAACTATAATTGCATATTTAGTCACTTATTACACTCTAATTTACTGCACTTTAGTTGAGTTTGCGCTTTAATCTCTAGTGTTTTGCACTAACGGTGTGTTTTATGCCTTGTAGGAGTGATTTTGAGCCATATAGATGTTATGGAATGAATTCAAGTGATCTAAAGCTTCTAATTCTGAGTAAAATCCCAAGGAATTAAGCCGGGATCGTATTTGGGGATCAACGGATGATAAAATAACAAAATGAAGATTCGAGTTGCCATATTACATAGTGTGTAGTAAAATGTACTTAACTTTTCTTTCCGAACTCCATTTGGGCTACACAATATATAGTTGGAATGCTAATTCAAAGGGCTACAACCTTCATGTTTTACATTTTTCTAAATTCCAAATGGAAGAGGGTGGAAAATGTGTTCGAAAGAGCAATCGTGGAGCTGAGGCAGGATGAGGCAGTCTCTTCTGTGGTTCACCGCGATCCTGACCGTGGCCGTGGCAGTCCAAACGTGAAATATTATCCTTTTTTGTGTAGGAGAAGGAGTAATTATTTGGGCCTGACTCTACTTGGTATATGTACATGGGAAAACGGTATTTTAAGGGGGTTGGACATACTTTTGACATAATTTAGATCTATGGAGGCTAAGGAGACAGAGGATTCGACCTATGGAGTCGAGCACATAATAGGAGCAAGGCGCAGAATTCTTCAACAAATTTTTCCTTCCTCCTTATATTTTTCATTGTTGGTTATGATTTTTAATATTGTAGTTTTACTTACTATTATGAGTAGCTAAAACTTTCAATCTAAGGTTTTGGTTTCACCCGTTGGGGATGAATTGGTTGTTATATTAATATAGTTTTGAGTTGGTTGTTAATCTCTATTTGTTCAACTACACTTTGATTTTGTTTAATGGAAAGGATCCTCAATTAGCCATTCCTATTTATTATATATCTGCTTGAGAGAGAGTGCATATATAGATAGTTGTTTGAATAATATCACTCCCGGAGTATAGGCGAGAGTCATAACCGAGGTTTAGAGGTTGGATTACAGATAACGATACCTCGGGTGCAATCTAAGTGAACTGTTATGTGAATCTAGCTAGCGTAGCTTAAGAGAGTGCGTCTAGTAAATTATCATAATTGTTGGAGAGAGATTTATTATAGCTGGAGAGTTCATGATTGATAGAGGCAACTAGGTCAATGCTATAAGATACATACAACTAAAGAAATCAACAACGGGGGAATCCATTACCTTAGACATATATTCCAATTGTTTACAGTTCAAGCATAGTTTATTTTCAGCTGTTTATTTATTTTCAATCTTGTCTTCTTAGTGATACTAAACAGATACAACTAAGCCTTAGTTCTTTGTGGGATTCGACTCCGGACTTTTAGACAGGATTATGTTTGCAGCGACCGATTATCCTTTTTAGGAATAGAGTTGGGCGTGATCAAATTGTAGCACAGTTGCTGGGGAACTAATGGTATAGTTGTAGTTTTATATATTGCTAGGTTACGAGTTTGAACTTTTATTTTGTTTTCTTTTGTTTTTTATAACAATCAATTGAGAAATATGGCATCTTAGAAGTATATGAATTTAGGTGTAGATAATTCTATTATTGATCTCCATACATTTTGTGAAGAAAATCACCTGTGGCTAAATTTTTAAAACGTTCCTAAGAGCGAGTTATGTGCACCAACTCAATTTTATTTGTGGAATGTGTGTGGTGGTAAAAATGGTCACCTTCATGGTTGCGCTTATATTTCTTATTTCCCCCAACCCCTTACTATGATTGTTCTACATTTTCTTGTGAAGAAGAACCTTAGAATGCGGACTTGAAGGAGATCAAATATATGCTAAAGTGCCTTCTGGAACAAAACAATGACAAACAACTGCACATAGAAAGGCAAGAGGAAAATATTCGCAAGTTGGATGCTCAATTGAGTCAAGTGGTTTGAGCTTTTAATGCTCAACAAGCCAATATTAATGATAGTAGCCAAGAAGAGCATGAATTTGAGGTGTTAATTAGGGAGGTCAGAGTAGAACATCAACAACCTAGCCAACTACAATTTGAGAATGTCAATGTTGAAGAAGTGAGACTAGAGCCAGCCAAAGACTTTGAGGATATAATTTTTTTTTACTCTAGTATCACTGATGTTGAGGATGTTGAGAGTCCTGAAGTTCATGTGTTTGAGCGCATTGGTCCACACTCCAAGTATTTTTTCACATTATATTTGGATGATGATATGAAAATAGAGTTATCCGAATCAATTGAAGAGTCAAAGAATAAGGAACACAGTGCATATATTCTGAACTTTTTCTTGGGAGAAAGTCAGGATTACACACCTCATACAAATGTGAATGAGTACAAAATACTATATTATTTTCTTGTGCCAGTTAGATTCATTCCACCGCCCCAAGAGCACAATCATAAACTTGAAGCAAAACTTGGGGTTCAATTCATAAGCTCAAGGTGGAGGCAAAAAGTGATTCGCATTGTTCTGCGACTTTAAATCAAGCGCTTATTGGGAGGCAACCCAGCTTTATTTCTTTCTTTTATTTATTTATTTATTATATTGTTTTTTTAGTGTCGAATTTTTATTTTCTAGGAGCATGGAAAGGAAAGCGATTGGATGGATGCAACATAAAACTAAATGGTTAGAACTAAGTGTGAGGTACCCGCACGAAGGACCAAGCTTGGGAGAAGTCCGAGTACCCCATGAGCTGTTAGTGCTTCGCCCTTTGGCCTACCAGGGAGTCTCTTTTACCCTTTTATTTTTATGTCGTGCATTGGGGACAATGCACAATTTTGCTCCGTTCTTTGAGTTCGTTGATATGCTGCAGTTTGTATTGCCACTATTGCAGGAAGGTTTATTCCGTTTCATCTTGGGAGAATTTAATCCATTACCTTGGCGACGTGTGAGGGGGTTAAAATTTTTTAAGGGCGCACAAGAAAATTGTGGATTCGGAATATTTTTTATAGTTTACTATTTTATTTATTAAACTAATGTTCCTCCGCATGTTTGATTTTTTGATTTTTAACACGGTAATACGAGCAATCTTAGATAGAAATTTTGTTATGATGCACGCAAGATGAAAATGGAGTACATGGTTTTCAGTATGCGGAGTGCATATTCTGTCCCAATATGCTTTGAAGATTGGACATCAAAAATTTCCGATGGAAAGCAGCGATTAGACCATTGTCGAAAAACAGTGTCAAAGTCACGATCTAAGAAGAAAGTGACAACAAAATCGGGTTCTATTTTCTTAACTTTATAATATATACATATTTATCCTTTAATTTGTGATCTTTGTGAAATCTGATTTCATAAATGTTAGGATAAATGACTTATTACTTATGTGATGATTCAAATATATATTGTGTCTTGCATGCACATTAATTAAGAATAACTAAAGTTATATTTGTTATACTTTTGATATATAACTTTGGTTAGCATGCATAAATTATGTGGAGGATTATTTTGCAATGTTGTAAGATATGAATTAGTCTTATAGTAATACTTGATGTATCTTAAGATCATGAATATAATATATGTGAAAATGAACATATATGTGTTCGATTAGAAAAAGAGATTAAATGGTTAAAGTGTACTATAATGGTTTAGTCGAAAAATCATTTGGAAATGGAGTTAAAATTCTTGTAATTTTCTACAACCCTTATGGAGAATAAAATCTTTGTGATTTTCTACTCATATTTCGAGAACAAAATCTGCGTGATTTTTACTCGTCATTGAGACTAAAGTCTTCGTGACGTTCTACTCATTTGTCGGAGATTAAAGTCTAAGTGACTTTATACTCATTTTGGAGATTAAAATCTTAGTGATTTTGTACTCCAGTTTATTATTCGATTTGAAAATTAAAAACTTCACCGTTTATTAGATCCGGTATCAGATATTACTCGGATAGAAGATTAAAAACTTTACCGTTTATTAATTCTGATTGTGTCAGATTGGCTTGAAGATTAGAAATTTCACCATTTATTCTGACTCTATTATGACACTAACAACAGGTCATGTGGTTGGCTCTACAAAGTAATAGAGGCAGCGGTTGAAAAAATATGTTTGGAATGCGGTATTGTTCACCAAATGATTGCCCCTTACTTTAAGCAATCTAATGAAATTGTGGAAAGAAAGAGTAGAACGTTAAAGGAGATGATAAAATGCCTTACTGTAAGTTCTGATTTACCCTATATCTTGTGGGAAGAAGCTATTTGTACAACTAGCTGAATAATTAATTGAGTTCCCCATAGCAAAATGGAATCCATTCATATGAAAAATGAATGAATGGAAGAAAACCCAACTTGAAATATTTTCAAGTGTGGGGGTTATTTGGGTAAAGCAAAAGTTCTTATACCCAAAAGGATATAAATCGGATCGGAAATTGTTGATTTCGTTCTCATAAGATATGCAACAAATAGTAAGACATATCGTTTTCTGCTTCATAAATCAGAAAGTCCCGACATTCATATTAATATGGTAATTAAATCAGATAATGCTAAATTCTGAGAGAATATTTATCCGTATAAAAAGAAATGTGAGTCGTCTAGTGAAATATCTAAGCAGCCTCGGGAAAAAGCCACGAAAAGTATCTCTAATGAGGTGAATCCAAGACGTCAAAGGACAACTGCTTCCATTGGATCATATTTTCTGACACTCTTGTTAGAAAATGAATTTCAAACTTTAGAAGAAGTTATGTCTTCTTCTGAAAGAAGTTGTCAATAGTAAGATAGAATCCATATTAAGTAATCATACTTGGAAAAATGGTTGATCTT
Source organism: Nicotiana benthamiana (assembly GCA_034376525.1). Lineage (NCBI taxonomy): Eukaryota > Viridiplantae > Streptophyta > Magnoliopsida > Solanales > Solanaceae > Nicotiana > Nicotiana benthamiana. Next base: position 39,469,954 of record CM067339.1, on the reverse strand, counting down.
CCTCCAGGAAATAAACCTTTGGATTCTAAGTGGATTTTCAAAAGGAAAATAAAAGCTGATGGTATTATTGACAAATATAAGGCAAGATTGATAAAGGATTAAGACAATGAGAAGGTCTTGATTACTTTGACACATGCTTATCGTTAAAGAGAATTACATCTATTTGGATGGTAATAGCGTTAGCTATCGTATATGCAGGGGCGGACCTACCATAGGGATAGGGGGGTCACGAGAACCCGTTAGACTCGAAAAAAAAATACTATAAATATATTTTATAGATATTGTTACGACCCGACCCGCTCCGTTTTCCGTTTATTGCTTTTTCATATTTTATTATCGGTATGTGATGTGTGAGAGTTCATTTGGATGGTTTTGATAAGAAATGAGACACTTAGTCTTTTTAAGAAAGGCTTAAGTTAGAAAAGTCAACCGGATGTTGACTAATGAGTTATGGGACTCGGATGTAATTTCCGGTGATTTGGTTAGCTTCGGAGAATGATTTGTGATCTAGGAGCGTGATCTAAATTTAATTTGGAGGCTGGTGTAGAATTAGGTTTGAATTGGCAAAGTTAGTATTTTGGTGAATTCCGGTTAATAGGTGAGATTTTGATCCAAGGGTCAGAATGGAATTTTGATAGTTGATGTAGCTTCAATACGTGATTGGTGATGTGTGCGCAAATTTTCAGGTCATTCAGACATCGTTTGGTCGAGGTTTTGATCGAATATGTGTTCGAAAGTTTTTAAAGAACTTAGGCTTGAATCCGATGTGATTTGAGGGTTTTAGCATTCTTTGAAGTGTTTTGATGATTGGAACAGATTCGTATGATATTTTGGGTTATTGGTGTTTTTGGTTGATGTCCCGGGGGCCTCGGGATGATTTCGGATGGCTAACCGAGAATTTTTGGAGTTGTTGCATGATCTAGGACTGCTGGTATTTGGTATTTCCGCATCTGCAGAAAAGGGACCGTAGATACGTTTTCGCAGGTGCGGCGGGGAGATCGTAGAAGCGGTCCATGAGGGGCTTGGCAATTTTTGCAGAAGCGGAAGGATATCCGCAGAAGCAGACATCGCAGGAGCGGGTTTTGACCGCAGGAGCGGGCCTTATGCGTAAAAGCAGGAGCCGCAGGTGCGATATCCCAACCGCAGAAGAAGATTTTTGGAGGTTTGATGAAGACCGAAAAAGTGAAGTCTGGCCACAGAAGCGGTCCTGCATATGCGAAAGAGGGATTGTAGAAGCAAAAATCGCTGTGGCGGGAGGGTTTATATCATTATTTCATCCGCGAGCTTAAATCATTTTTCCTCCATTTTTGACGACTTAGAGAGATTTGGGTGAAAACTTTCGAGGGATTTGACTTTGAATCAGTTGGAGGTAAGTTCCGTGGCCTAATTATTCAAGATTATGTTAGATTTAACATGGAAATTGGCCGAAATTCATTAAAAAGGGGTAAAGCTAGGGCTTGAATTTTGATATTTCAAACTGGGATTTGATAGGTCATTTGAGATCGAATTTGAGAGTTCTTGGTATGTATGGACTCATGGCGAGACGAGAAATCCGGTAATGTAAATCTTGTAATTTTTTGAGAAGCGGGCCCGGGGCTTGGATTTTGCTAGTTTCGAGATTTTTTCTATATTTTGATTATTTTCGATTGAGTATTATTTCCTTGCCGTAGTGTGATGTGTTCGCTCCAATTTTGGTTAGAGTCAACATGCGTGGAGGCCGGTTTGAGGGGAAAAGGCGTCGCGAGCTAGAGATTTCGTCGGTTTGAGGTGAGTAATATTTGTAAATGATATCCTGAGGGTTTGAAACCCCGAATTTGCACATCATGGTGCTGTATCGAGGTGACTTGCATGCCGATATGAGCATGGGGTAGGGCACTGTTGGGGATTGATACTCGGTCCATCCCAATTGATGAAATTACTACGTATTTGAATGAAACTACATGATATTATCATGATTTGGGCCGATTTCCATGTTTTGGGGTTCGTGCCGATTTGTTTGAATCCTTCAGGGATTGGTATCACTATTTTTGCATTACTCTGCATATTATTTGATCTTGGTCCAAAGGTTTAAATATTGTTTTGCAAACTCAGCCGTTTTTCTAAGATTTGAAAACTTAAATGATACTTTACTGACATTTCGAGCTGAGAACTGTTATGTTGATATTGCCCAAGTGGCATATGTGCATTTCTAGACTGTGCATAGATCGGGTTGCACTCTGCAGCGGTGTGATATTGATTTTGCACTTGGGTTGTAGGAGCCCCTCCGGAATTTGAACCCCCTTAGTGAGCGCGGGTACCCAAATGGATCGGGCTGTACGCTGCAGCAGTCATGTGCATTGTATTGCATTCACGCATTGGTTCCTGTTTGTGCTACGTGGAATAACGTTTAGCACTCTCATATCATTGGCATCCATACTATATCTTGCACTGTGTACCAGATACCCAGGTGTTATTTGTTAATAGAGTGTTGTGCCCGAGGGGCTGATTGGTGTACGGACTTGCACTACCTGATATCGTGTTCATATGCTTAACTGTTAAAAAGAAAAGACAGAGATATTTTCAGAAAAGGTTTTAAACTGAGCCAGATATTTTCTAAATGATTTTTCCCGGACTTATTATTTTCTAAAAGGGTTCTGATGTCCCATATTGCATGATGGAGTGCTCTTACGTGGTTTCTTGCCGCTCAATTATTATTTACTCTTATTACCACTGAGTTGGAAGTACTCACTTTACTCCCTGCACCTCGCGTGCAGTTGCAGGTATTATTTCACCCAGTAGCGGGTTATTATCGGACTGAAGGCCTTACTATGGTAGTTGAGCAAGGTGATCGCCAGTGTTCACGGCACCGCACTTCATCTTTGAATTTCGATCTTTAATTTATATATATATATATATATATATATATATTATTGTCCCTATAGTAGTGTTCCTACCCCTCAGATGCTCGTGGCTTGTGACACCCCGGTCGGGTTGTGGAGAGTGATAAATATCAATTATTATTGCTAATAAGTCAGATCATTCATTCATTTATAGTTGTTAATTATTAAATGAGGCATTGTTATTCTCAGTGCTGGCCTTGTCTTCACGGGAGACGCCATCACGACCGGGTTTGAGAATTGGGTCGTGACAAGTTGGTTTCAAAGCCTAGGTTACTAGGTCTCACGAGTCATAGCAGGTTAGTAGAGTCTCGCGGATCGGTACGGAGACGTCTGTATTTATTCTCGAGAGGCTGTAGAACCTTTAGGAAAACTTCACTTTCTTGGAATTCTTATCGTGCGTACTTGATTCAGCTTGGAATATAACTCTTGAGATTCCTTCCTCACTTCTGTACGCGCATAAGCACTCCGTATTATATGTGCCTTGATGGTTTGCGATTCACTGATCGAGGGGCGAGATGTAATCTTCGTGAGGTTGATTTTGGGCCAGTCTGGAGGACTTGAGGCCGGATCTTGCCTATGGCTTGAGCATTGAGGTCTGATCGTGTGAGTAAGTGCTTTGAACTTATATGCTCGGTATTGTCGCTATTAGCTAAAATGGCAGTTTGGTATTCGTGTGATGAGTATGTTAGGACTGTGAGATGCAATTATATGACTTGGTAGTGGCAAATAAGTCTGCCGGATAATAGATGAACTGTTAAGTGATTCGTTTCCTATTTTGGTTCGATCTGTAGCCCGAATATGAGTGCGTGAAGAATCTTTTCAAGTGTCCTAGTGGGAGTGAAGTAAATTGCATGATATGATATGGGTTCAGACTTAGTAATACTAAGTAGCTATGTAATGTGTACGACGGTGGAAGGTATACAGAAATGTTATATTGAGGAGTAGCATGTTATCACCTGCGGAGTGTTCTGAAGTGATACGATTCTTATGTATATTGTGAGAACATCTCATGTGTAATTGAAAGGTACGTGTTGCAATTTGCAAATTTGGGGCGCTTTAGAGAGTGGACTCAGCTGATATGGAGATGAATACGAGGTTTATAGAGGATTTCAGTATCCGATGATCTGTGTTTTCATAAGCTAGTAGATGATTTGAGTTTAATATTACTATAATATTGTGGCATCATTAGAGTAAAGGTATTATGAGTTGTTGAGTGTGTCCTGATATATGGCTTCGAGCTAAGTTAGGGAGGTAGTTGTTGATTAACTGATCATACAATTATGTGCTATGTTGTTTCTGTTTCGAGGTATGCCGGCAGATCAGTACTGGTTACAGAAAATGAGCCGAGGATGGCACGAGTGAAGCAAAATTTTTATAAAGGTTATATGGTGCTTCTTAGATGTGAGGAAATGATAGGATGTCTTGAGTTGTTGTTGATAAAGAATGCTCAGTGCATAGAGAAGGAAGATGTTCATTTGTATTGGAATGAGATCATATCCTACAGTGTCAGAGTGCTAATAAGGCAAGAGTAGTTCTGTTTATTAAGTCAGATAATTTACAGTTGTGTAAGAGTGAATGAATCTCGAGAATGGTTTTATTGTGTCCAAGATTTGGCACGTAATAATCAGGTGTCTTAAGGTTGGTTATGTGGCTAGGGATTGTGTTTTCATTAGAAAAGATCAAGACATGTGGTATTTTATGCTAATTATGGGATTCCATGTATCTGGGAAGTAATAGTAATGAATTCCGATTTGCGGGAAGTTCTTCAAGTAAAGTATTATGGAACGTGGTATTTCAGGGGAGCATGGAGACAATATTCAGTGGCCTATGGGTCTTAGATAGTGTGGTCTTATGTTCCAATCTCCTGTAGTGAGCCTGGATTGAGGCATTGTGATGCTTCAGCAAGAGGGAATGTCAAGTTGATGAAGAATCAGAGGGGAAACTAGATAGATGGAGTAGCTTGAGGGTAGACCGATTCGGTATAGTAAGGTATGACTAATTTTTTGTGTGTGTTCGAGGCAATAAGTTTCTACAAGTGTCGTGTAGCAAGGCTCTTGAGTACTGACAGTTTGCTTAGCTTGGTTTAGGTAAAAGGATGCAGTCCTGGCAATTTAGCTTGTGCAATGGAATTGAGGAGAGAGTTTTTGATGAGTTTTATCATGGTTTGGAGACATATTATGGTCTATGGGCATGCAAGCATGGGATGTGTAGTGATTTTATTCTAGATGGAGTTCTCATGTTATCCTAGTGTGGTATGGCATATGCGATGTGTTGTGGAGGATTGGGATTTGCGTGTGTAAGGTTTCGATTCAGTATAGAATGGAAAGTCATTAAATTCTTAAGCAGCACGGGCAACTGCAAGTGATTTAAGAATCGACCTTCAGTTGACTAAAGAAATGGTATTAATATTCTAGTGATTGACGGGGGTATATGTTCAGTAAAAAGGGAAGGTGATGTAATCTGATAATACTTCGATGGGATTGCGGCATTTTCTTGATAGATCGACTGTTGATATCTGAGTCTGTTTGGTGACACAGGTGAAATTCCGAAATATCTTTTGTGGAATGATTGGGTACTCGAGGTGTAATATGTATTTATATTGCAGAGTTTGGGATCATTATAGCAATTGTGTGCTATGAGGAGCTGGAGACTGGGAGTCCTCATGTTCAGGCTATATAGTGGTTGTGGATAGTGTATGTGGGAACAGTTAGCAGCTATTGGGGGTTTGAAAACACGAGTGGATCTTTCTTTGCTTGGTATATTAGATTCTGGATATGATATTGGGGTGTAGACTGATTGTCCCAGTGTTAGGTTATTCTAGACGATTGTGCTATGAGTTATGTCGAAAAATGCCAAAGGATGCATGGCGAGGTGCATCGGACTATGTTCTAGCTAAATGGTTGTGTTCCAAAGATTAGTGGATAGCTGGGAAGGATTGCCTTCCTTAATCGGGCCTTTGAGGAAGATGTCACTGTAGAGGTTTCTACCATTAATTCAGTTCCAGTATTGAGGGACTTTTCGGATGCGTTCCTGGTGACCGGGCATGTCTCCAGGCGAGATTGTGGATTTCAGTATGGATTTTGGTGTCAAGAACCGTATCATATAGCTCCGGCATGAGTTATTGTAGTGGAAGGAGCAACTTCAGGCTTCTTGGTAATGAGTTTGTTGGTAAACTTACTGCATATGTGTTTAGCTTGAGGTGGCTTGATTGGCCCCAAACTGTATTGATGAAGGATAGGTTGATTCGATCGTTATTGAACCTGCTAGTGATCTAGGTAGATCTGTGAGTTGTTTTCCTGTGCTATGAGGTGTTATGATTTTCGGACTTTTGGGCACGTATAGTGCGGTGTTGTCGAGATTCCTGGTAGAAGTTGAGTTTTGTAGCTTGCAACGCTAAAGATATCATTACGCACTCAGTATGCTTATGACCGATACTCGGTATTTTGTTATAATGAGCAAATTTGGCTCGATGTGCATCTTCCTATGTGAGATATTTGTGTGGATCGGGTGGCACGCCGCCATGGGTATGTAATCTGGATCGGGTTGCACGCTGCACCAATGTGATGTTGAGAATAGTTTTCCATATATTACTTGTATGTCTTGCTTTTTGGTTTCTGAGGAAAGCCCGTATTGGGAGTTGCTCGATAAATAGCGCATCGGTTGTGTCCTTACATGATTGAATGGTGTAATTTACTTGCTTCACCGTGGGTGTGATGGATTGCTTGGTTTTAGACATCAATCTGTCCGTGGCTGTCTATTTTGAGCATGGTAACTTGAGGTGCTTCATGTGTAACAGTGTTTGGATAGGATCGCACATTGTGGAAAGGCCACGTGAAGTTATGATCTTTCAGGGAGGATTCAGGTACTCTATTTATATGATGTGAAATGGGGTCTCGGCTTTGTGTTGTGATGGTATTAATGAGCTTGAGGTACAACTCTTTCATTTGAGTCAATTTCATGATTTGAGTATATTCAGGTCATTTCTTATTGGTGGGCGTATTATGCAAGTGTGGCGTAGGCCGATGTTGAGGTGTCATATTAGCAGAATGGTATGTAGGATTCGAGGTGATCGTTAGAGTCATTAATGAATACGAACAGATTTGATTTCAGCTGGTTAGAGGATAATATCAAGGTTTGGCGGAAGTGGCTTCATGTATGGATGATCTGAGGAATGGCTACGGGTTATCATGTGTTTCATTTATCGTTGGCAGTATATGAAAGTGTTGTTAGCTAATAAGAGGTTCCTATCAGTAATTGAGTATTTTGGGCAACTACTATGAATAGAGTCTATTGTTTCGAGTGTTGGATTGTGTGGTTGTTGTATGGTTTCACCTGACGTTGTAGGGGTGCGTTATTACCGCTCGTTCGGGTTTATTCTGGGTATGATTTCGGAAGTACAATGTGGTTCTACGGTTTATGGTCTGGATGGACTCTGAAATTTCAGCTGTGTAATATTATCGGTGTCTATGTGAGTCAGGGTGAGGTGGGATCACCCCGAGAATATGTTTGGTAAGGTCATTCAGATATTGGTTGGCTTCTAGTAGAACTCCGGGTATGCTCGAGGACGAGCGGTTGTTTAAGTTCGGGAGGATGTGACGACCCGACCCGTCGTCTCATGTATTACACTCCGTTTTCCCCGTTTATTGCTTCTTCATATTTCATTATCGGTATGTGATGTGTGAGAGTTGATTTGGATTGGTTTTGATAAGAAATGAGACACTTAGTCTCTTTAAGGAAGGCTTAAGTTAGAAAAGTAACCGTACGTTGACTAATGAGTTATAGGGCTCGGATGTAATTTTCGGTGATTTGGTTAGCTTCGGGGAATGATTTGTGACCTAGGAGCATGATCAGAATTGAATTTGGAGGACCGGTGTAGAATTAGTCTTGAATTGGAAAATTTAGTATTTTGGCGAATTCTGATTTAATAGGTGAGATTTTAGTCTGAGGATCGGAATGGAATTCCGATAGTTGTTGTAGCTTCGATTCGTGATTTGTGATGTGTGTGCAAGTTTTCAGGCCATTCAGACATCGTTTGGTCGGTTTTTTGATCGAATAAGTGTTTCGAAAGTTTTTAAAGAACTTAGGCTTGAATCCAATGTGATTTGAGGGTTTTAGCATTATTTGACGTGTTTTGATGATTGGAACAGGTTTGTTTGATGTTTTGAGTAATGTTGTGCTTTTGGTTGAGGTCCCGGGGGCCTCGGGATAATTTCGGATGGTTAACGGAGAATTTTTGAAATTGTTGCATGATCTAGGACTGCTGGTATCTGGTATTTCCGCATCTGCGGAAAAGGGACCGCAGAAGCGGTTCTGCAAATGCGGCGGGGAGGTCGTAGAAGCGGTTCATAAGGGGCTTGTCAATTTCCGCAGAAGCGGAAGGTTATCCGCAAAAGCGGATATAGCAGGAGTACGTTACAGGAACTGTTCAGGATATTTTAAAGAAGGTGGAGGTTTTTAAGGAACTTCGTCCTAATCAACCGAAATTCAGTTAAGGAAATACGAAAAGGGGGGTAGTCATTTGTTATAACTTTGTATGACTTTTCTCTTCTATTATTTTGTATTTCCTCCCTTTCCTTTTCTATTTGTATTTTTTTATCATTGCTTTTGACCACAGGAGCGGTCCTGAGGATTTTTGAATTAGACCACAGAAACGGTCCTTTTGTGCAAAAGTGGGAGTCGCAGGTGCGGTATCCCAACCGCAGAAGTGGATTTTTGGAGGTTTGATGAAGACCACAAAAGCAGAAATCTGGCCGCAGAAGCGGTTCCGCATAACCAAAAGCGGGACTGCAGAAGCGAAAAACGCTGTGGCAGAAGGGTTTATATCATTATTTCATCCGCGAGCTTATGTCATTTTTCCTCCATTTTTGAACGACTTGGAGAGCTTTGGGCAAGACCTTTCGAGGGTTTTGACTGAGAATCGGCTGGGTGTAAGTTCCTTGGCCTAATTATTCAAGATTATGTTAGATTTAACATGGAAATTGGTCGAAATTCATTAAAAGGAGATAAAGCTAGGGCTTGAATTTTGATATTTCAAACTGGGATTTAATAGGTCATTTGAGCTAGTATTTAGGAGTTCTTGGTATGTATTGAATCGTGGCGAGACGAGAAATCCGGTAATGCGAGTTTTGTAATTTTCGAGAAGCGGGCCAGGGGCAAAATTTTCGCTATATTTTGATTATTTTCAATTGGGTATTATTTCCTTGGCATAGTGTTATATGTTCGCTCCGATTTTGGTTAGATTCGATGCGCGTGGAGGCCGGTTTGAGGGGCAAAGGCGTCGCGGACTAGAGATTTCACCAGTTCGAGGTGAGTAATACTTGTAAATGATATCCTGAGGGTTTGCAATCCCGGATTTGCACATCATGGTGTTGCATCGAGGTGACTTGCGCGCCGGATATGGGCGTGGGGTAGGGCACCATTGGGGATTGGGACTCGGTCCGTCCCGATTGATAAAATTACTATGTATTTGACTGAAACTACTTGATATTATCATGATTTGGGTTGATTGTCATGTTATGGGCTTTTTGCCGATTATTTGAATCATTCAGGGATTGATATCACTGTTTTTGCATTACTCTGCATATTATTTGTTCTCGGCCCAAAGTTTTAAATACTGTTATGCAAACTAAACAATTTTTCTAAGATTTGAAACTTACATGATACTTTACCGACATTTTGAGCTGAGAACTATTATGTTTATATTGCCCAAGTGGCTTATGTGCATTTCTAGACTGTGGATGGATCTGGCTGCACGCCGCAGTGATGTGATATTGATATTGCGCTTGCGCTGTAAGAGTATAATTTTAAACTTATTTTAACGTAATTAATATTTGTTCGCATAGTAGCAACACTAAGCAGTAAGCCTTAAAATCTTATTATAACTTAAATATCAGAACTTTTTATTTATAAAATAAATGTGGTATTGATACAAGACAAAATATAGTATGAACTCTTAAATTGAGTTAAATCATTTTTTGTAGGAAATTCTGTTCTTGTAACTTGAGATGTACGTATTTAAATTATATATTATTATTTGATTTAATTATTATCAATATATTTTGATAAATGGTAGATTTCTCAAAGAACAATTGATTTGATAGTGTTACGTTGAAAATGTAGTTGCCGGAATATGCGTTTGGTAGTGTATATCTCATATTTAAGAAAAAACTCGATAAATAACCGAAAAAACGAAAAATCGACAGCAAGAGAATTGATAAAAAATTGACTTAATTGGTTTGGTTTGGTTCTAATATTTTAAAAACCAACTTACTTGGTTTATTTTTTATATAGAAAAGTCGACCCAAACCGAACCACGAACATCCCTAGTGGTGCCCCCGTCATGTTCAAATCTTGGATCTACCTCTGCGTGTATGGCCTTTAAATCCATTAGATGGGCGTAAAGATAACCTTCTTAAATGGATATTTCGACGAATAAATCTAAATGGAACAACATGAAAGGTTTGTGGTTCCTAGAAAAAAAAAGGTGTATCGACTTGTTAAGTCACTTTGCTAACTAAGAAAAGCGCCCAAATAACTACATGCGAAATTTGACCAAATAATATTTTCAAATGATTTTAAAAATTAATGAGTGTAAACAAATGTGTTTACTTTAAGAATACTTCAAGTCATATAGTCATTATTTGATTATATGTAGATGATATACTTGTGAAATATTTAAAATGTGGGGGCTTTTAGCTTATGCATGACAAAAGTCAATCTAGACGTAATGGCTAAACGATATAATTTCTGAACCTCATTGATGTAGTAGTTGGTAAATTCATCAGTTGTTTAGTCTTAATAAAGACTAGTTGATAGAAACTACTAATTCGAAAGCTGCTCACGTGCCTTTCTCAAAAGATCATTTTCTGAACTGAAAATGTATATTGTTTAGTTCTTTTATGAAATGATGTCACTTTGAAGGTTATGATCTTTCATAAAAAATGTGCTTATATTTCTTGTATAAACATGATCGTTCATAGACGAACATATTTATACGTGGTCTATAATAAGGTGAACCAACCGATGAACATGACAAAAATCCATTGAAAGTTGGATTTGTTTCATAAATTAAGGTGCTATAATTTGCATATCATATATACGTATGAATAAATGGCATACAAATACTTAAAAATGACGGAGTGATTGTGAAATGTGTTATATATTAAAAGGCTGTGGACACAATTGATGCCAATTATTCCTGTTATTGTTCTAAATATTATTTCTACGTTGAGTGTAGTCAATAATCGGATATGCAATCAAATGTCGAGAAGAATTAGTGTACAACATAAGGAAGTTTGCATTGAACGTTTATGACAATGGAACGTGTTTTGAAGTATACTCCAAATTATGTTTTACAATACAATAAGTATGCCGCGATAATAAAGGGGTATAGTGATGAAAATTAGATCAATGGTTCAACTAATTCTAAATAGTCGGTGGATGAGAAATGTATTGAAAATCGTCCAAATAAATGTGCATTGATCGCTCTATAGTGGAGGCTGAGTTTATAGCCTTAGACAAGGCAGGTGAAGAATTTGAATGGCTCCGGAATTCTTGGAAGATATTTTATTTTTACCCAAACTTTTGGCACCTATATGTATAGATTGTGACAGCCAAGCGACAATAGAAAGGGCTGGGAACGATATGTATACGAAAAGTCTCGTCACATAAGACGCAGACATAGAACCGTTAGACAATTACTTTCTAGTGGAATTATCACAATTGATTATGTAAAATTAAAGGATAATGTGGTGGATCCGCTTACAAAAGGCCCAGTTAGAGAGAGAGTTGAGAAATCATCTAAGGAAATGAGACTATGGCCGAGGACAAGTCATCATGGAGGTAACTCTACCTAGATTTTTGGAGGTCCGAGATCTAGGTTCAAGTAGTGCAAACAAAGTTATGCATGACCGGTTCGACATTGTTAAATATAATATTTTAGTCCATTCTCGTGATGAAGACAATGTTCAGTAACAAGGATAAAATGTTAAGACATTTTTAATGGTTTCTAAGTTTGATACAGGTTATATCAAATAGTGTATCTACGGGATAACAAATTTAGGAATCACCTATGAAAGTGTAATGTGTAAGCCGCTTCAAGGAGATACGCACGTATGAACCATGTGGTGTTCATGTCTAGAACAAATACAACAATGAGAACAAAAGACAGTTAAGGCTTGATTGTGTGACTTATGGTTGTCTACGTATACACCAAAGCTCGATGGTTCAAAGATATCAATTCTATCGATTGACCGAGTATATCCGACATAAGTTCACTACGGAAAGTTCAAAGGAAAACATACTTATCCAGATGCGATTAATCCTTACTTGCGAATCATACTGTATTTTCATGCATGTTTTTACACATATGCCCATTCTCTATTCATGTGGGTGATTATTGCGTTTTTCTTTAAAGGGTGTGAATGGAAATGGAAGAGGCACCTTTTGGATTGCACCTCTCCATCTCATCCTTTCTTTGTCTATAAATTTAGAGGTCCGGCCTCATTTTTAAGATATGAAAAAATCTAACAATTCTCTCCTCTTTTATATTTGCATTATTTTTAAATGAACACAAATGTCAAGTGTGACTTTGCTCCATTCTCTGAGTTCGTTGGTATCCTGCAGTTTGTATTGCTACTGTTGCAGGAAGGTTTATTCTATTTCATCCTGGGAGGATTTAATCCATTATCTTGGGAACGTGTGAGGGGGTTAAAATTCCTTGAGGACGCACAAGAAAATTGTGGACTCGGAATATTTCTTATAGTTTACTATTTTGTTTATTAAACTAATGTTTCTCTGCTTCTTTAATTTTCTGATTTTTAACACAGTAATACCATCATTTACAACAACAACTACCCAGTATAGTCCCTCAAAGTGGGGTCTGGGGAGGATAATATGTAGACGAGCCTTACCCCTACCCAAAAGGGCAGAGAGGCTGTTTCCAATCGACCCCCGGCTCAGTGAAGGAAAGACAAAAACAAGAGAGCATTAGCAATTCCAGCAGAAATAGCGTAAATAATTATCTAAACATAAGAAACATAAATAAAATAGCATGCAATAATATAATACAGTAACTACCACAAATAACTACCATAAGGGAGACAAAAGCCAAAACACAAATCATCTATAGATAGCCCTGCCAAGCCTCACCCAACCCCGGGTGAGGAGTACTAAAAACTCTAGGAGCCCCTATCCTACAACCCTGATACTAGACCTCCAGACTTTCCTATCAAGTGTCATGTCCTCGGAAACCCGCATTCTAGCCATGTCATGCCTAATCACCTCTCCCCAATACTTCTTAGGCCTCCCTCTGCCTCGCCGAACGCCGAGAATCACCAGCCGCTCACAACTCCTCACCGGGGCATCAAGACTTCTCCTCCGCACATGCCCGAACAACCTCAGCCTCGCTTCTCGCATCTTCTCATCCACCGGGGCCACCCCCACTTTCTCTCGAATAACTTCATTCTTAATCTTATCTAACCTGGTGAGCCCGCACATCACCTGAGCATCCTCATCTCCGCAACCTTTATTCTCTGAACATGAGAGTTCTTCACGGGCAAGCACTCCGCCTCATACAACATTGCAGGTCTAACCACAGCTCAATAAAATTTCTCCTTGATTTTATGTGGAACTTTCTTATCACACAGGACTCCTGATGCAAGCCTTCACTTTGACCACCCGCTCCTATACGATGAGTGACGTCCCCGTCAATCTCTTCGTCCCCCTGAATCACCGACCCAAGATATCTGACACTGTCCCTCTTGACGATGAGCTGAGACCCAATCATCACGTCCCTGCCCACTTCGATCGGCTCAGCGCTAAACTTGCACTCCATGTATTCTGTATTAGATCTCCAATTTCGTATAACCATCATTTAGGTCGTTTAATATCACCCTAGTTCATACAACAATCTAATCTCTTAAAAAGATGACTACTTACAATATTGGCAGTGAAAGCACAAGCCTCCAATATTGTTGATTCACCTTTGTATAAAAAGAAGGGGTCTTTCAGCAACTCTTGTGCAGATGGCCTAACAGACATGGGAAGCAAACACTTGTCAATCATATCTTTCACTCCAGAGTCCTTTATTTTTGCAAGAGATGCAGGCTTCACAGCGTTGGACAATTTTTAAATATTTGCCATTGATTGTTTATGGATACTCACCGGTAACCATCTCAAGAAGACACATGCAGAGAGGTACCACCCTTGTACTCTTTCGCAAAATTACCCTCATTAAGATGAATTATTGCCAACCCAAAACTTCCGAGCTTAACTTGTTTCCCACCACCATGAACAAAAACATCGTCATACTTGATGTCTCGATGGATGATCTTATTCTTAGGGTTATGGCTATGGAGAAAGTTCAAACCTACAAGAATCTGCCTACCGCAGTTCTTAATAGCCCAAATCGCCCCAAATGACAATATCACACTTGAATTTAGTATGTCGTACTTCAAACCAAGATGTTGTGAGTTCGAGTCATCGAAATTCTTGAAGGAATGAATGACGAGGATCTATCGGAAACGGTCTCTCTACCCAGGGTAGGGGTCAGGTGTGCATACACACTATCCCGAGGCCCCACAAAGGTGGTGTTCAGGGAAGGCGCAGAAATTACTTGATTGAAACGAAATTGTACTTTTTTTTTACAAAACATTCTTGAATTCGAATTCAACTCGTGATTTTCCTTCAGTACGCATTATTAAACAGAAAGAAGCAAGACTCAATGAGAAAACAATGAATTTGATTCATTTGTATAGAAATTCCCTAATCGAGTCCAAGTGGGATTCGGATTAATGAAAATTAAGTTTTCATTACTTCCAAATTATTTCAGGATATCATGACATAAACACGCCATGTATGTAAGAATTAGCACTAATTATTTCAACTCTCATTATGACAATAATTCAAAGACGATAAGCTACAACTTGAAAGACGGGACCAGTTATTCAATTTGTTGGTTAGACACTGAATACAACGTGGGGAAGGGTTTAAACTTCTCCTGTTACTTGGAAAAGTACAGAAGGAAGAAACGACCTAATTGAAAAGACACCAATTCAAATTTTCAAACCAAAACCTATTTCACACAATGACGACATTTTTTTAAGTGAGAGGAATTGTTTGCTACCCTCGTGCATACAAGTTACATATTTAGGCATTTCACACTTCATTTATTAATGCCGTCTCGTATTTTATTTGATATTGGAAACGTAAAAGCAAAATAAACATATTGGTTTGACTCTATTTGGCCATTGGCTAATTGTACTTTATTCTAAAACAAAACAATTAATTATACGAATTACCCCTTCCACATGAGCGATTGTGATGTACTCCATCGTCGTAGAAAACAATCAGCCCTTGATCTTATGTGATTAAACTTTTTAAAAATGTATCAATTACACACTATTTTTGACCAGCTTCTTTCATATTCAATGCGTTGGTTACACGCATTTTTTTAAATTAAAAAAACCAACGATTCTTTAATTAAAATAGCTAACCCGACCCTTTTCTAAAATCAGACCCATGAAAGACCCGACCTGGTTACTTAAAAACACCTAAGTGACCAGATTAATAAGCAGAAATCCAATTTCAAAATCATGTTCTTCATCCCTAACCTATGAAGCTAATCTGACGAGTACAAATTTGCTAATTGTTGTGTCTTCTTCAGTTTTTTAGGTTAGTATTCGCATTTAAGGTAGTTCAACCCTTCTGATTTAGATGGGTAAGACGAAATAGTTAGGGTTTATTTGGGAAGAATGATAATGTATTGCACTTTAATTGACCAAAAATAACCAGCTTCAAAATATTAGATGTGGAAGGTGAAGATGGGATTGAATTTTTCAGAAAATTATTTGCCACCTTTATAGATGAAGAAGATGAAAATGGTGGCTTTTAATGGGAGGGAGATGAAGAATTGGGTGTTAGGGTTAAGAAAATGGGGCCCATTTCAGTAAATATCCATTTTAATAGGTCATTTCAGGTAGAAAATAACTATTCACCTGCCCCATTGGTCGTGTTTCACACGTCTCAAAGGTTGGTCAAAAGTAGTGTGTAATTGACACACTTTTGAAAAGTTTGGTGTGTAAAATGAAATACATGGTCAACAGGTATATAACAGGGATTTAGTCGTAAGCTGAATGGGTAAAATATGTATTTCGCCGATTAAAGTTTTATATTAATTTACTGATACCAATCTATGTGAAGACATACGCACATTAAATATTTATTGAATTAGTGTAGCTAGATATAAGAATGAGTAAGTAGATTTCAATAAATATTATTCTGCACTCGATCATTTACACCAGATTAATGAATGTAACACATATGTGTTTTTCATACATTATAATATTTATCACTTTATCATGGTTGGTAAATTCTTCCAGAAGGTTTTGGATTATCTTATCAGTTGCATAATCTATGCACTTTATAAGCTAAAAAATAATCAAAAAGATATGGGGGTAAATCGTAATCAAATATAATAAGTCTTAGCAATGATAATTGCATCGGGAACGTGGCAGATCTTTAATGTATAGAAGATAATTGAGAGTTCTCGCTATTAGAAACAGATAAAGAAATGTGAAGATGTTTACTTGATAACAGTGTAGAGAGAAAGAGAGAGAGAGAGTCGGTATATTCAGATTAATCAACCTGCCCTATTACAAGGTTCAGGTCCCCTTTATATACTAGGGTACCTTTTCTTGAAATACACAAAAAGTATAGTACAAGGGTTGGTGGATTTTTGTACGGTAGAAGCTTAGCTCAAAACGGCGTCGTTCATCTGCTTAATGGATCAGGACGTCCTTGGTCAGGCCGTCCTCATCAGATTGGCAAGGCTCTGAGGGCGGCCTCATTGTGTGGAGCGTACTCACTTAGCGGCGTCGAGGTGAACCCTATTTTTACCTCATACAGTTAGTCCCGCCGTCTGTTAGAGGCATCCTCGAGGGGCATCTTCAATGGACAGATATGTTTGTTTACGCGACAGTACAGGGCCTTTGACTCTCGACTCCTTCTTTGGGGTGACGTCACCAATCACGTGCATCATCATTATTTTTACTCCCGAGGCGGTTTAGATCCTGACATGGCTTTTGGGTTTCGCGCGCAGCTTTTGAATGATGCCGCTACATCCTACTCCTATAAACAACTGAGTGATTCAAAAACGGTTTATCGTTCGAAGCTTTGAAGGGTATTTCTCTATTTTCTTATTCTATTTTCTGGCGATTACTGATTTCTTCAAGAACTGTCGCTTTCGCGAATTGAGCTTTGCATCTACTCGAAACATCCTTTTTGGCAAGCTTTAACCATGGTAAAACGGTCTCAAGGTAGCAAGAGGCCCAGAAACAATGCTCCTACTAGGGTTTCACCTCCTTCCGATGGTGAGGCGGAGGTGGCTGAAGAGGTCCTAGTTCCTCTATCGGTGGCGAATAATCTTCCGAAGAACATGAGCAAGAGGAATGATTTTTAGAGTAAGGGTTCATCTCCACCCTGGGAACATAGTGAGTTGACGCCTTCTCACCTGGATGCTCTTAGGATGACATATGGGTTTCCGGACCATGTTGACATAGCACCTGCCGGAGAAAATCATGCCAACATGCACAGACCCAGATTCTGCACAATCTATGAGTATGCATTCCGGATCGACGATAATTTTCCGCTCAACCCTCTGGCAGAGGAACTTTGCCATTTCTTCAAGGCGTGCCCGGCTCAACCTACTCCCTATACGCTGAAAGTGTGCAGAATAATTACCACTCAAGCGGAGAAAGCCGGGTGCGCTGTCAAATTATACCACCTTCTGCAGATGTTCAATGTGAGTTATCTGCGGGGTTCGATGTTGCACCTGACACGTCGTGGCAAGAAAAGCTTCATGGTGTAGTCTGATGACAAGGCCAACCGAGGCTACTGGAAGAAGTTTTTCTATGTCCGGACGGAGCATCTGGTGGCCAACCCCAAAGGGTTGCCGGAGGTGTGGAACCCAGAGTGTAAGTATTCCCTCGTATCTTATTCGGTGCCCTTTGCTGTGACGGTTTAACTTCTCACGATTCTTTTTATCCGTTATTTGTAGTGGTTGCCCGTATGCCCAAGTACTGCTCGTTTCTCTCATGTGCGGACGACATTTGGTCGTGGGTGGAGAGGATAATTCCGCATTTGGAGGGGTGCCGTACATGGGCTCAATTTTGTAGCACGTACGGCTCGAATGGTAACGGTCTTTTCCCTGCTATTTTATTTTTTCCTTGTCTTAGCTCGGGAGTCCTTCAGTTTGACATACCTTTTCTTTGGCAGGCCAGGGCGTCTCCAAGAGGGCCAAGGGAAAGAGAACTGATGCTGGCCCGTCTAATGTGGAGCCGGAATCTGAGGAGGAATACATGCACGTGGAGTGCCCGCCCGAAAGTAGTGCGCTCTAGGCTCCTCAGCAGGAAGTTGTTCCGGGGGTGGAACCTCATACGACGGCCGAGAGGATGGCAGAAGAGGAGGTTCTGGTGGTTCCCGAGGCCGTGCCTGAGAGGGGGGCCGAAATGAAGCGCTTCCCTTGGAGTCATCTTCACAGCCCTCGGAGGCGGCTTCCTAAGATGAGTAGTCACTCGCAAGTAGGAGGCGGAGCTTGATCACCGGCAAAGGGGTGGTCGTCGAAGGGGAGAGGTTAGAGTTGCCTCGTCGTGAGCCGGGACAGTCGTTTATGGCTGATATGATTCACTCGTGGACGCCCGCTCCTCGGAGGAGGGCTGATGTTGAGGCCGGTATGTCTCTTGCTAGGGAGAACGGTTCGTCGGCTGTAGGGGCGGGGGCAAGTGTACCTTTGGAGAATGTGCTCGAAGGAAGGGAATCTCCGGCTCGTGTTGAGATAACGGCCGGTAGGTCCACACGCTGTATTGTGATTCCCAGCAGCTATAACCTTTTGGAGAATTGCGAGGAGGCGGACGCGGACATGAGCCTTCTCTGTGCGGGAACCGAGGGTGAAGCACTGGAGGAAATTAGTGGCAGGGGCCAGTCTAAAAGGGTAACGGGTGCTGCCTTGCGGGTAACTTTGTCTCTCCTCCCTTTGAAGTCTTAGGGGCGATTTGCCTGTATACTAACTCTCCCTTTGATATTTTTCAGGGTCTCGTTTTCGAGTTGGAGAGAGGGCAACGCCTGGCGAAGAGGGAGGATGCCCATAAGAAGTTGTGGCAGAGGTATAAGCGGGTCCACCATGCGCACCAAACGTTGGCCGACATGTACAAGCAGGACCCTGAGTTCAGACTGTTCCGCAAGGGTCTTACCCAGTCGGAGGAGCAACTGAAGAAGCGGTTGGCCGAGTTGGAGAGGGTGGACGAGCAGCTTGTGTCCGTGGTCGGCCGGAACACCGAGTTGGAGGCTCTCCTTCGAGCGAAGGATGATGAGTTGGAGCTTGGTCGTGCCGTAGCGGCGGAGGCTGCTGCGTTTCGAGCCCGGGTTGTGGCCTTGACCATTGAGCTAAAAGCCAAGGAGGACGAGATTGAGGCCCTTGCTAGGGATGCTTCTCAGGAAGCTGTGCGCCGGGATGCTCACGATATGTGGGTGTACCATGATGCTCGGCTAGTCATTCTTGAAGAATTTTTGACAGCCGACCTACTGTCCGAGGAGGACGCGGATAGGTAGCGAAGTCTGACCCGGGTTGCTCGTGAGGCGGCCGGTTACCTTTCTGATTCACCCGCTAGGGAAGGGTATAACTCAGAAGATCTTAACCGCCTGGCATCTGCTTCTTGGATTTCTAGGGATTACCCTCCAGGAGGCGGTGACGGCCGGAGTGCTGATTGTGCCGGACAGGGTGATGGTGGTTCCTAGGGTTTGCTTTTGTACCCTTTTGTTGTAAATGGCCCCTTTTCAGAGGTCAATCATGTATATACTTTTTGGATATGACAGTACATATATATTTTTTTCGTTGTTATTCTTTCTTTGTTCCTTGGAACTTCTGTCGTGTTTGCAACTCGTGGTTTTAGCTTAACTCGCCCTTCGTGAAGTCCATTTTGCCGCGGTCGATTTTATGTCGACTGTTAACGGTGATGGTCTTAGCCATGTTTGGACTGAATGGCCTTATTCGTGCTAGTTGACTTCGACTGTCGTCGAGTCTCTCGTTCTACCACAGTCAACATTGGGTTGACTGTTAGCAGTGATGGCCTTAGCCATTTTATATCGATGGCCTTAGCCATGTAGAATTTAATGGCCTTTGCCGCATGGTTGAATTTGACTGTCGTGGCGAGTCTTTCATTTTGCCGTAGTCGACGTTTGGTCGACTGTTTGCGGCAATGGTCTTAGCCATTTTAAATCGATGGCCTTAGCCATTTTAAATCGATGGCCTTAGCCATGTAGAATTGAATGGCCTTAGCCTTTTCATTCATTGGATACGGTCGTAGCCTTTTACACATTGGAGATGGTTGTAGCTTTTTCATTCATTGGAGATAGCCGTAGCCTTTTAAACGTTAGAAATGGCCGTAGCCTTTTCATTCATTAGATATGGTCGTAACCCTAATTCATTGGAAACGGCCGTAGCCTTTTACACGTTGGAGATGGCCGTAGCCTTTTCATTAATTGGAGATGGTCGTAACTTTTTACACTTTGGAGATGGCCGTAGCCTTTTCATTCATTGGAGATGGTCGTAACCTTTTCATTCATTGGAGATGGTCGTAACTTTTTCATTCATTGGAGATGGCCGTAGCCTTTTACACGTTGGAGATGGCTGTAGCCTTTTACATATTGGAGATGTCGCTGGTCCAGTCCCTGTATCAGGTCTGGCTGGAGAGAGTTTGGAGAGGCGGGCGTGATACACTTGTCTTACAAACATCCCCAAATGTCCTCTTCGTTGCCTCGTCAAAAACCTCCCCGAGAGAACCCAATTAGGACAAAAAAGTCGGGCAAGGGAAAAAGAGTGCGACTTGGGGGACGCCTTTTAGAAATGGAAATATTTGAGGTGGGCTACATTCCAGTTGTTCTGGAGTATTTCCTTCCATTGTTTCCAGCTGAAATGCCCATTTGTTTGCAATTGCTGTGATTTTTCGTAGGGACCGTCCCAGTTTGTGCGCAATTTTCCTTCACTTGGGTCTTTGGAGGCTAATGTCTTGGCTTTGAGGATGCAGTCTCCTACTTTGAACGGCCTTACTTTTGCCCTTTTGTTGTAGTACCTTTTGACTTGCTGCTTTTGGGCCACCATTCTTATGTGGGCCATTTCTCTTCTTTCCTTGGCTTTATCAAGGTCTTGGAGCTTATTTGCGTTGTTGTTCGTTCCCCTGGTGTGTAAATATCTCAGGCTTGGTTCGCTTACGTCGACGAGTATGACTACGTCAATTCCGTAGACCAATGAGTATGGGGTTTCTCATGTGCTCGACTTGGGTGTGGTCATGTGTGCCTACAGCACTTCGGGCAACAGTTCAGGCCACAGCAATTTGGCGTCTTCAAGCTTTTTCTTCACTATGTTTAGTATGATTTTGTTGGAGGATTCTGCTTGACCGTTGGCGGCAGAGTGGTATGTCATGGAGAGGATTCTCTTGATGTGCCATTTTTCGAATAACTCGGTCCTTTTGTGACCTACGAACTATCACTCGTTGTCGCAGCTAATTTCTTTGGGGATGCCGAAACGGCATATAATGTTCTTCCATATGAAGGCGATGACATCTTGTTCGCATATGTGTGTGTACGCACCTGCTTCCACACACATGAAAAAATAGTCAGTCAAAATAAGAAACAATCGTACCTTTCCTGGTCCTGCGGGTAGGGGGCCGACTATGTCCATTCCCCATTTGATGAAGGGCCATGAGAGGTGACTGAGTGTAGGGGATCCCATGGCTTGTGGATCATTGGGGCATACTTTTGGCATTGTTTGCATTGGCGGACGTATTCTGCTGCTTCTTTCTTCATGGCAAGCCAGTAGTAGCCGGCGCGGATGATGCATCGTACGAGGGCGCGGTTGCCTGTATGGTAGCCGCAGTGACCCTCGTGTACCTCTTTGAGTACTGGCCTTGTTTGGTACGGACCTAGGCACTTGGCCAACGGTCCGCCAAACATTCTCTTGTAGAGGCTGTTGTTGATTAGGCAGTACTGGGCGGCTTTCATACGGAGTTTCTTTGCCTTCTTTTTGTCGCACGGCAGCATTCCATCCTGTCGATAGGATACGAACTGGTTGCGCCAGTCCCAGGTTAGATTCAATAAAAATACCTCGTTGTGATCGATGGCTGAATGGAGGAGGGTGACCACGCTTTCCTTGTTGATGTTTTTGGTGGCCGCAACCAATTTAGCCAGACTGTCCGCTTCGATGTTCTGTGCTCTCAAAATTTGTTCGAAGCGGCACTCGTCGAACTCAGCCATTAGCTTGTGGATTTCTGCCTAGTATTTTTGTAGCCTCTGTTCTTTGATCTGGTTAGTCCTAGTGATCTGGTTTACCACGAGTTGCGAGTTGCAGTGGAGAAGGACCCGCCGAGCTCTGTATTTGATAGATAACTTCATGCCTACAATAATGGCCTCATACTCGCCCTCGTTGTTAGTCATTTCGGGGCATCGTATAGACTGGCGAATCATTTCACCCGTGCGGACCTCGAGGACGAGTCCAGTCCTGATCCCAAAGCATTGGCGGCAACATCAGTGTGGAGGACCCATAGGTCACAGGAGGGAGGTCGTGTAGGGCCTCTAGATCTGGTTTCGGCAGGATTTCTGTGCTAAAGTTTGCTAGGACTTCAGACTTGATGGAGTTTCTCGGGAGTTACGAGATTTCGTGTTCACTGAGCTCGATGGCCCATTTTGTGAGTCGGCTTGATAGCTCAGGCTTATGTAAGACGCTTCTCAGTGGTAAGGTCGTTACTACTCTTATGAGATGGCATTGAAAATAAGGTCGCAGCTTACGCAAAGCTACGACTAGGGCTAATGCTAGCTTTTCAAGGTATGGGTACCGTGTTTCGGCGTCTACTAGTGTTTTGCTAATGTAATAGATGGGAGATTGCGTACCTTTGTTCTCGCGTACAAGGACAGCGCTGACAGAAACCTCAGACACGGCCAGATACACCAGAAGTGGTTCTCATAGGCTTTCTTTGGATAGTAGGGGTGGCGAAGATAGGTATGCCTTCAGATTTTTTGGGGCTTCGACGCATTCTTTGTTCCACTGGATCCCCTGATATTTCTTCAACACGTTGAAGAACTTATGGCACCAATCGGAGGATCACGAGATAAACCGGAAAGGGCGGCTATCCGACCCGTCAACTTTTGCACCTGTTTTTGCTGCTTAGTACTTTCGGGATTGCGTCTATTGCTTTGATCTGATCGGGATTGACTTCGATACCCCTTTGAGATACGAGGAATCCCACAAACTTTCCCAAGGCCATGCCGAAGGCACATTTTTCGAGGTTCAATTTCATCCGTACCTTTTCAATATTTCGAAGGCCTCTTTCAGATGGTCGAGGTTATCCTCCTTTCTGGACGACTTTACCAACAAGTCGTCGATGTAGACTTCCATTGTTTTGCCAAGTTATTCCTTGAACATCTCGGTCACCAATCTTTGGTACGTGGCTCCTGCATTTTTGAGTCTGAAGGGCATCACTT
The DNA here is from genome assembly GCA_034376525.1 of Nicotiana benthamiana. Classification (NCBI taxonomy): domain Eukaryota; kingdom Viridiplantae; phylum Streptophyta; class Magnoliopsida; order Solanales; family Solanaceae; genus Nicotiana; species Nicotiana benthamiana. The sequence goes on along the minus strand of CM067339.1, from coordinate 39,446,546 downwards.
TGTAGCAGTATGTCTCTCGGTGAGTGATGAAAGTCGTCTTTTCCTGCTCTTCTTAGGCCATTATGATATGATAGCCGGAATATGCATCTAGGAAGCTTAAGAGCTCGTGCCCAGCAGTCGCGTCCATCAGCTGATCTATGTAGGGGAGTGGGAATGAATCTTTTGGGCACGCTTTGTTTAAGTCCGTGAAATCCAAGAACATCCGCCACTTCCCATTTTTGTTCTTGACCATGACAACGTTGGCGACCCACTCGGGGTATTTGGATTCTCTAATGGAACCATTTGCTAATAGTTTGTCTACTTCTTCGCTTACAGCTTCGTTGATGGCGGCATTGAATTTTCTCCGCATCTGCCTCACGGGCAGGTGTAGCAGGTCGACGTTCAATTTGTGAGTGGTGATGTCCCATGGTATCCCTGGCATATCTGAATGGTTAAAAGCGAACAAGTTCACATGGTTAGATAAAAACTCACGATACTTGGATTCGAAATGTCGTGCCCGAAGTAGGCCTTCTTTGTGGGGTCGTGGTCGGCTAGCTATACGGGATCCAGATCTTCGATCGTAGCTTTCCTGGCTTCTGTGATATCCAGATCTTTGATGGCGTCCTCTGTCGAAAGGACCTTACTCCCCGACAGAGCTAATTACTATGCTTCCGTACTCGCTCCTTGGAGTTATTTGGTGTGGGTATAGTCTTGAGCTATTTTGTAACATTCTTGGGCGGTGTGGGGTTCACCCAGTATGCTGAATATCCCCCATAGGGTAGGGAATTTTATCATCTGATAGAAGCTGGAGGGGACTATTCTCATGGCATGTATCCATGGCCGTTCAATGATGGCGTTGTACGCTGTTTCCTGGTTCATCACTTGGAAGGTGGTTTCCAACGTGACTCCTCCTGCCAAGCCAGGCAGCATTATCTTTTCGGAGGTTCTTTCTACTGCATTGTTAAAACCAGTCAGCGTTATACAACACGGTATTATCTTATCCTCAAGTCCCATAAGTGCAAGTACCCTTGGGTGGATAATACAAGCACCGCTTCCGTCGTCAATCATAATTCTCCTAACATCTCTATCTACAATGCGTAAAGTAATAACTAGAGCATTGTAGTCAGGAAAAGACAAACCATTGGTATCAGACTTATCGAAGGTGATACTATCTTCGAAGTCGTCATACCGTTCGTGGGCGATAGTTTGCTTCAATTTGTGAATGGTGGTAAATTTTACATGATTGATCACCGAGTCATTGTCGTCCCTGATGATCATATTAATCGTGCGTGTTGGCGAGGGCGGCCTTGGTGGCCCGTTGGGTTTATCCCGCCCTCGTGCGAAGTTGAGCTTCTCTTTATCGCTGAGTAGTTCCCTCAGGAATCCTTGGTTCACCATCCTGACCACCTCCTGCCGTAGGCCTATGCAGTCCTCGGTCATATGCCCTCGCTCCTGATGGAACTCGCACAAGGCGTTTGATTTCTAGGTGGTAGGGTCTGACTTCATCTTTGCCGGCCATTGTACCTTGTTGCCCAGCATTTCTAGTGCGTACACTACCTCTGAAGGGAAAACAAAAAAGTTATGTGCAGACAGTAAAGGAGGCATACCTCGTTCATTTCGTAGGGGGGTGACGAGTTGCTGTAGTGCATCCGCGTGCCTGGGTGGTGGCGGATGGGACGACCTGATATATGGTTGATGCCTTTCCCTGTTGGGACACGAGATTTTCTCTCGTCGCCCCTCATTGCGTCGGTTCCTCCTGTTATCCGGAAGTACTATTGTTAGTCGTCGTGTAAGACCATTAAGATCATCCTCATCTGCGCGTACCTCGGCGCAGTATGCGTTGTGAATTTCTTCCCATGTTGTAGGGGGATATTTCATGAGGCGACTTAGCAGCTTCTTGGTCGCCCTCCAGCCGTCCCTATTTAGCCTATTCTGGAAAGCGGCAGCTGCCATGCCCTCCGATATATTCGGCAAGCTCATCGTGACCCTGTTGAATTTGGCCAGGAAGTCCCTGAGCCCTTCTCCCATAGTTTACCGAATGGCGAAGATGTCGTTGACTATTACCTCAGCTTTCTTCGCTTCCGCATGTGATGTGAAGAACTTGTCCGCCATTTCTTTGAACGTGGAGATACCCTTGACCGGCAGTTGGTAGTACCATACCAACTCCCCACCGGTTAGCGTTTCGCCGAACTTCTTTAGAAGTACTGACGGTAGCTGTTCCTTCACCAGATCGTTTCCTTTCACAGCTGAGATGTAGTGGATCAGATGGTCTTCGGGATCAGTAGTTCCGTCATATACCCTCAGATAGGGAGGCATTTTGAAGGTCATTGGGATGGGGTATGGTGCGGCCTCCTCTGTGTAAGGTTGTTCCACGAACCTCTCGCGCTTTGGTAGTAGTTAGGAGCGCCCGGGATCTTGATCACTCTTTCTTGATGCTCCTTCATTTAATCGCGGAGCAACTTGTTTTCTTGCCCCATTTCTTCTATCTTTCTAAGGATGGCTGCGAGCGCATCGTTGCTGGTCTGAGTATCGGTGAGCATATTGTTTGCTCGCGCGACCTCGGGTTCATCTTCTGTCATAGTGAGATCCATCACTGGTGTGCGTCTCAAGCCACGTTGTGGTGGCTTTTTGACCAAATCGTTTAGAGTGTTGCGAGCCATTCTTTCAGTAGTTCCTTGACTTCCTGGGGGTGCTTCCTTAGATGTAGATGTAGAAACTCCCCTTTCCCGTGGTTCCGTCGGGTCTGCAGGTGGAGGAGGTGGGTTTCCTCCGCTCATCATGGTACTAGGAATTGCGTTCAAGAGATTATTTTCACCTACCTCGTTGAGCGAATCCATGAGGTTGACCCCAACCCCATTTATCACTTTCATCTTCGCACAGTTGTCAGCCATACTAGTTTGTGTGATGTATGGGATGGTTGTCAGTAGTTTTCTAAGCAAAAACTATAACTTTGATTCTCGAAATCACCACAGACGGCGCCAAATGGTTTTGCTCAAAATATCTATGCACTTTATAAGCTAAAAAACAATCAAAATGATATGGGGGTAAATCGTAATCAAGTATAATAAGTCCTAGAAATGGTTATTGTACCGGATCATGGTATATCTTTAATGTATATAAGATAATAGAGAGTTCTCGCTATCAGAAAGAGATAGAGAAATGTGAAGATATTCGCTTGATAATAGTAGAGAGAGAGTTGGTATATTCAAAGTAATCAACCTGCCCTATTACAAGGTTCGGGTCTCCTTTATATACAAGGAGACCTTTTCTCGAAATACACGAAAAGTAAAGTACAAGGATTGGTAGATTTTTGTATGGTAGAAGCTTAGCTCAAAACGGTGTCGTTCCTCTACATATTGGATCAGGACGACCTTGGTCGGGCCGTCCTCATCTGATTGGCAAGGATCTGAGGGCAGCCTTATTGTGTGGAGCGTACTCGCTTAGGCGGCGTCGAGGTAAACCACATTTTTACCTCATACACATGTTATATAGATGTCAATTACATTTCCTTAATGTCAACAATTACGAGAAAGAGAATGTTTTGAACTTCTATACATCGTGCCAGAAAAATTAGTAGTACAGTGTTTCTAGTATGACTTAAGGGTCCTTTTGCAGGATGCATTTGATAGTAAAAGTTTTTCATAATGACATGTGGTTTAAACTAAGTGATTTTTTCAGATTTCAAGAATGAATTAATTATTTTTTTCCTATATTGCTCTTGGAGTAAATAGTGTTGGAATATGTGTTAGGAGTATTTATGTGAAGATTAATAAAGTTTAATATGGTTAATTTCATTGCTAATTAATGTTAATAGGTGAATTTCTTAATTTGTGTGAAACCCACTAAAAATCACTTATTTTGGACCGAGGAAGTACCTTATTTGGTACATTTTTTGAACCAATACATTAGTTATGTGAACATTAGTTGTACACCCTTTTTGGTATTATCTTATGCATAACTAATGCATAAGAAATCCTGGTATTAACAATGTAACGGGTTTTAATGCATGCATTTGCTTCGTTAAAGATAAATTTTTCATTCAAAATTTATGCTTGATTAAAATACATTATTATATTAATGCAAGTTTGAAATAATCCAAGTAAGTGGGAAATAAAGTTATATCCCAAGTAAATAAGTACTTAACATATTATTTTATAATTAAATATTCAGCTCTATATTACAATATACGTAGACAAATCAAATAGTAATTTTTTAAAAAACTTTTTTCATATATAAACATTCCTCGATATATGTTTCTTTTAAAAAGATAGAGTAATGGACTGTTTATGAAGGTATTTTTGTAAACAACATAATTCTTTTAGAAATTGTGCGATGTTTTAACACATCAAACCAAACAATGAAAAAGAAATATGTCAGCATAACTAATACAAACACAACTAATATCAGCATTACTAATACATCATATTCAACATTATTTTTATACACTCTACCAAATGACCCATTTTATTTTTGACTGGTATACCAAATTTACAACTACTTCTAGGTTTTTGCAGAATTGATTTAGGAAATTCATATTGTCAATTCCAACTAATTTGAGATCAATGCGTAGTTAAATGATTGCAACTTTTTACAAGCTTCCTGAGCTTTAATTTTGATAACATATTTTGTGGGTAAATAACTACTCCCTCTGTTTTAATTTATGTGAACCTATTTGACTGGGTACGGAGTTCAAGAAAAAAGAGAAGACTTTGGATCTTGTGATGTAAAATGAGTCACCTTTATTTTGTGTGGCTGTAAATTATTATGTAAAGGTAAATTGTTTCCAAAGAAGGAAAGGGGTCATTCTTTTTGGCACGGACTAAAAAGGAAATAGGTTCACATAAATTGAAACGGGGGAAGTATATGATTTCATTTATTCTAGGTTTAGTTGGGTATTCTGTTAGTTATTTTCTAATTGTTTGGTGTTTTTGGTTTTCACCCGACCTCTGAGATACCGCTTATATCTTCATGTCACGTCATATTAGAGCCAGATTATTTCTTCTTATTCAATATTTCAAATCTAATGTATTATTCTATTATTCTAGTGTTTATTTAAATATTAAGGTTTAAATTTTGATAGAAACATATGACTTACTGAGCGAACCAAATTGAAACTAAACATGTAATGATGTCGCCATTTTGTCTAAACTCGAAGCAGAGCATCTTTGTTAAGAAGCTCTGGCTATGACGGAGATAAGAGAAGAGAGGATGAGATAAGGAGAAGGCAGTTACTCCATTTACTTTAAATGTGATATGTACAGTTACCCTGCTTATGTGTGTATGCACTACTATTCATAAAAGCTAACAACTAACTTTACTACTAATCCACTAAGTACTTATAACTAACTAACTATTAACTACAGTACAAATAAATATGTGCGACCCACAGCTCTCACCACTACTCATCAAGCTGAGGGATAAAATACATTCTTCATTCCCAGCTTACTCAGTAAATAGTCATGATGTGGTTTGCATAGTGCTTTTGTCAAAAAATCTGCAATTCGTTCTGTTGTTCCGACATGTTTAGTTTGAATTAATCCTTGCACGAGCTTCTCCCTTACAAAGTGGCAATCAATATCTATATGTTTAATTCTTTCATGGAAGATTGGGTGTGCAGTGATTTGAATGGTTGCTTTGTTGTCACAGTGTATGGACACAGGTAGATTGATATCTGCTCCTAGTTCTTTAAAGGGTCCAACCAGCTGCCACACAATTTCAGCAAATGTAGCTGCTATACTCCTATATTCTACCTCGGTTGAGCTCCTAGACATTGTCCCCTACGTCTTCGACTTCCAGGAGATCAATGCTCCACCAAACTTCACCACATATCCAGTAACTGATTTTCTAGACTCCACACATGCTCCCCAATCAGCGCCACAGTAGGCTATAAGATGTTTGTAGCTCCCAGTAGGCATAAACAGAACAAGTCCAGGTATGGACTAGATGTATCTTACCACTCTTCTTGCATCATCAAATATAAGAAACATTAGGTGCATGCATATATTGGCTAAATACCTCTACTACGAAGGCTATATCTGGCTGTGTCATAGTTAGGTACAGAAGCCTTCTAACCAATATCTTCAAGTTGCATATTTTCAGAAACATTGTCCTTTACCACTTGATCAAATTCAAGAGATGTGAGCTTATGATTAAACTCAAGAGGTGTGGAAGCTGATTTTTCACCCGCTAAACCATGTTCAGACACCATTTCTAAGGCATGCTTTCTTTTGTACATCAAGATACCCTTATGAGATCTTGAGAATTCAACACCAAGAAAATACTTCAGCTCTCCCAAATCCTTCATTTTGAATTTTTTCTATAACTCTTTTCTGACCTACTTGATAAGATGTAGAATGCTACCTGTTACCAATAAGTCATCCATATAATAAGTACCAGTTCAGTCCCTATCTTCTTAGTAAAGAGAGAGTAGTCATAGTGGCTTTGCACAATCCCCCTAACTAGAAGTGCTTATTTAGTTTGAGATTCCATTATCTAGGCGATTGTTTCAGCGCATACAAAGCCTTGTGCAATTTGCACACTTTTTCATAACATCCCCCCCCCCCCTCTTGAAAAGCCATTTGGAACTTGCATGTAGATCTCCTCTACCAGGTCACCCTGTAGAAATATATTATGGATATCCATCTTAAAAATATACCAACTAAAAACAACAACTAGAGCAACAACAACTCTCATTGTAACCATATTGGCTACAGGTGAAAAAGTTTATGTGTAGTCTAAACCTTCTTCATGCATGTAGCCCTTGGCTACCAATCTAGCCTTATAGCTTTTCACCTCACCATTGGACTTACATTTGACTTTAAACACTCATTTACATCCTATAGGAACTTTCCCTTTAGGGAGGTCTACTATGGAACAAGTATTGTTCTCCTCCAAGGCTGAGATTTCAGCTTGTATAGCTTTCACCCGTCTAGGATAAACACTTGCCTCACTGAAAGAACTAGCTTAACAATAGCAGAGTAAGCAGCTAGAGAAGATTCGTATGTATAGGAAAGCTGATCACAAGACATATAATGTGATGTACAAGATATTGACAAGAAGACTTCTAAGGCTACACAACATAGTTAGTGAGCTACACATGAGGTATAGAAGGCCTGGAAGACCTCCTTAATTCTACAAGAGAAGATGAGTGTTCAGTAGAGATCGCAACATGTATTGATGTTGAGTGATCATCACTACTAGAGCAGAGAGAAGGTTACTGTGGTTGAGTAGCAGGAAGAGTGCGGTCTGAGGATGACTGTTGATCAACCTTGCATGCATGTGATGAGTCTGTAAGCTCTAGGATAGGAAACAGATAGAAGACCCCAGATTTCATATTTTTTAAAGGAAAGATATCTTCCTTGAACACAAAATCTCTACTAATAAAAAAATTCTTGGAATGTAGATCATATAGAATATAACCTTTTGAGAAGAATAGTAACTCAAGTGAAATGCTGGAATTGCTCTAGGACTAAATTTATCTACTTTTTGCACTTTGATAGCATAGCACAGGCTTCCAAATACTCTCAGATGTTGTATATAGGGAACTTAATGAAATAATACTTTCAAAGGAGTATTTCCTTGAAGTAGAATAGTAGGTAACCTGCTTAGCAGATAGACTGTTGTGGACACACATTCACCCCAAAAACTCAGTGGCATAAAACCTGAAACCTGAGTGCTCTAGCCATATCTAAAATTGATCTGTGTTTCCTCTCAACCACTCCATTCTCTTGGAGTGTGTACATATAGTAGCTTTGATGAAGAATTCAAAGACTTTGTCACAAAGAAGTCATCTGTATGGACCCCTTTCATCTACATGTACAAGATAAAAAAAATAGAAGTAGAATAGGAAGAGATAAGAGGAAAAGGAAGTCTTGACTGTTTTGCAATAGGACACACAGTACAATGATCATTTGTCAGATTGAAATCATGTAAATTATGTAGTTTTTGTAACACCTTTTGAGGAACATGCCCTAACCTCTTATTCCACAAAGGAAAATCATTGCAGAATTGTGTGTTACTCATATTAGCACACTTATTTACACTAATAATGGTATTTAAAGTTGATGGTATGTGTTGCTCAGGAGGTTGTCTATATTCAGCCTTGATAATGTAGAGTCTAAGTTCTTCTCTATCGATCCCCAAGACCTTCCCACTGAAGAGTTTCTGAAAGATACAGAAATCAGAAAAGAATGCCACCATACACTTTAACTCTTTTATGATCTTAAAAACTGAGAGTATGTTATACTTGAACTCTATAATATGTAATATGTTTTGAACAGAAAGAATAGATCCCGGTATGTGTAATAGAGGCCTTCTCACCAGTAGGTAAATGTATTTTATTTCTACCTTTCTCTGATAGTTCTTCATATGAATCCACTAGATTTAGACTATGCATCATATGATTAGAGGCTCATGTATCTATTATTCAGTTACAGTTCACCAAGGTAGAAATAAAGACATGTATTGTACCTGTTGTTCCTGTAATTGCTGAATTAGCTACAGGTTCAACATCCTTCCCTTTGTTCAGCATCTGCAGAATTTGTTGATATTATTCTGGAGTGAAGAATTGAGCTCGAGAATTGGGGCGAAACCTCCCAGGGAGTTGCCTTGTGTTTCTGAGGACTGACTTCCAAAATTGTTTACATTGTTGGCTTGAACATTGAAGTCTCTTCCTCTTTTTCTATTTTTGAAATTACTAGGATAGCCATGTAGTTTGATGTAGTTTTTCTTGGTGTGTCCTTTGCATTTGCAGTACTCACAATTAAATATTGTTGATTTATTAAATGAGTTATTAGGCTTATAACCTCTAGCATATCCAATATCCGTAAAATCTCTATTATTGTTGAATCATTCACAATTGTTATAATTTCCGTTACTCATCATTGCAACAGCCTCATTAACAAAAGCAGTTACTCCATTTACTGCAAATGTGATATGTACAGCTACCATGTTTATATGTGTAAGCACTAATATAAAAGCTAACAACTAACTCTGCTACTAATCCACTAAATAATTATAACTATCTACTAACTACAATAAATAGGTGGGACCCACAACTCTCAACAATATTACTCGATCCGTCTCTTATTATCTGTCATGATTGTTTTGTACACGCCCCTTAAGAAAAATTAATTAGGATGGAATTTTGACTATTTTGCCCTTATTCATATCTTAATTTTTAATCTTTTTCATTGATATTTGAACAAAGTTAGATGTTTATAATCTTCACGGATAATTATTACTACATGTAAAAAGGGAAAAAGATAATCAAATTTGTCTTGAACTTCGAAAACAACAAATAATTTGAGACAACTATTTCTAGTAAACGCGACTGATATATGAAACGGAGGGAGTATTTCACTTTTTTATTAGGGCTTAATTTTGTTTATTTCAAATATTATGGCAATATTATTTACTGGTCAGATACACAGAAATTCATCTTTTCCTTCTCGCATTCCTTTTGGAGGAAACACAATGGTAACTAGTCGATAAATAGCAACTAGATAAGAACAAGGAAATAAATATATTAACAAAAACGTGGAGTAATAGACTAACAGATGCCTAATTGTTACTATATAGGAAAAGAAAATTCATGTTAAGCACGTAGGGCTCAAAGTTTAACCCACCTAGCATCAAATGCATTAATAAAATTATTTAATACTCGTTGAAAGGAAATCAAATTAGTTAGAAGCATGAAGCATGAAGCATGAAGCATGCAATAGTTATTAGACTCTTGAATTTTTCTCTGATTTTGGACATAAATTGCTCCATCTGTTGAAAGAAAAGATAAAATTTAAAAATAGTGTCACAAACCACAACTTCTAAAAATTAAAATATTCAAAAGAAAATTTTGAAACTTCATTAGTCAAATAAAATTTATTTCTCTCCCCGTCAATTTTTCATAAATGTATTCGCCACTAATTTCAGGCAAATTAAACAAGTTGGTTCCTAATGGTAGTAGGAAAAAAAGTAACGATAAACAAGTTGGGGCTTTTATTCATTTGTATTCTTTTATTTAGATTCTTCTCACTGTCATTTTCAGACACTACTAAGAAAAACAAAAGAAACAAGTTGCTGACTTTTTATTTAAAGTTTAAGAGAAGAAGAAAGAAATGCGTGCTAGTTATTATATACTGTATACAGTTAGACATAATCAGCATAATTAACCTAATTGTTTAACTCAAAGCTATTACATACTTTGCAATCACAAAACAATAAAAATAAATTGAGGGTCAATCGTAGTAGATCGTAATAATCGAGAGACCAAATGAAAGACATAAGAGGCAAGTGTTATATGTTAGAAAGAAGCGTGTAGAAATCTTTTATTGATAGTATTGATTTGGTCTGCCTCTCCATTGAAAGGTTCGGAGCCTTACAATCATGTTCTCTCTTTTTTTCAGAATAGTGATGAAGAAGAAAACAGCCCCCTTCCAGGGTTCCTTCTCTTAGTATTTATAGATGTAAGATGTATGAGCTGGCAATGACGGCCGTGACTATGCTGAGGTTCCGTCCTTACGACGGCAGATAGGCCGTAGCCATAATAATCAAGTCAGCTGATGATCGGGTATCGTGATTAATAAGTGGCCGTACCATTTATTAACTACGAATTAGCTTAGGATATAATTAATCTCGTTAATTATCTCAGGGTCATATTTTAACCCATATAGTTAGTCCCTCCGCTTATTGAGGTCGTGCCTTGACCGAGCTCGATGAGCGGACTTTTCCGGATGTGATTTCGGTCGAGGTCGATAATGGCCGTAGTCGTTTTCGTGTGGGAGATAATGCCGTTGAAATTGATGGCCTAGCCATTTTGTGTTGATGGCCTTGGCCATGCAGGTGATTTCGACCGTAGTCGAGTCACTTTGTATACATATTGGGGATGGCTGTAGCCATTTATTCATTGGAGATGGTCGTAGCCTTATAATTGTGGACGGTTTTAGCCGTTTATATATTGGAGATGGCCATAACCTTAATGCTGTGGACGGCCTTAGCCGTTTATATAGTGGAGATGGCCATAGCCTTACAGTCGTGAATGGCCTTAGCCACAATGAAGTCGAGTTAGTGATCTTGGTTGCATGATGTCGAAAGTCTTAAATATTCATTCTTGGGAGAGGGCCGTAGCCGCGTATCCGTTAGGAATGGTCGTAACCGTTTGTGCATATGGGGGGATGGTCGTAACCATTTATACCTTGGGGTGGTCGTAGCCGTTTATATTTTGGAGATGGCCGTGATTATTTTGTAGACGACCTTTACCCTTATACGGTGTCGATGTTATTTAATATCGTGGCCAGGGAGGGTACGGACCTACTTGTCATGTGTTTCTGCGGCGTCCAAAATTTCGAAGGTACACAGGACATTCTTGAAACATTCTCGGGTCATTATAACTGTTTCGAAGGCGAAGTGCTGGTTGGCGACTGAAAAAGCCGCTTCATGGAGACTTGTCATCATGACGCACGTATTTGTAGAACCGAACCGTTTCATGGTTGGTAAAGTATTTAATGATGACTATTGGAATTCGTGAGAGCCACTTGTGTTGCTTATAAATAAGGGGTTGAGGCATTTGTCTCTCACTTTTCGTGATTCGTTTAAGACAGATCTCTGAAGGATTTTCCTTGCTTAGTCAGTCCATCTTAGATTTTTCTCTTTGATTGTTGTAATCTCCACCTTTCTTCGTCGATTCCTACTTCTTTCCGATTTCTTTGATCAAAAATGGCAAGTAGTTCCTCCAGAAATGTTGCTCAGGCGAGTCTTCCGGCCAACCTCACGGTGGCGGAAGAGAATTCTCCGAAAATAAGAGGTGCACAACTGGTGGGGACGATGGGGTTCCATCGATAATAAGAGGTTTCCCGGAGGTCTGGCGATCGATTTCACCACCGATGAGGGGGAAGATCACATGAATGAAGCCCCACTGATGGGAGAAGTGGGGATTGGTCAGCTACGGGAGCAGTGGGGCATTCCCCGATTTGCTGATATTTCCCTCGCTAGACGCGAGGAGAGGGTCCACATCGACCGTAGGGGGTACTGTTCTTTCTACGCTTATCCTATTAGATTAGGATTCAGGATCCCTCTTTCGATGTCGGTGGTGGACTTATGCAGCTATTACAGAGTGTGTCCTGGCCAGCTCATTCCCTCTCTCTACAAGCTTTTTTCTATGCTCATAAAATATGCGGAGTTGGCCGAAGGGAGATCACGTTGCGGCACATGCTGACTCTCTACGCTCCTCAAATGGTCCGTGGTACAATGATTAGGGTCGTTCCTCGTGGGGCGAGGGGATTGACTGTGGAGTTATATGATGCGGTCGAGCCTTACTCTTATGAAAATTTCTACTACATCAGAACTGAACATTTGGTGGCGTGTGCTACTGAGTTCCCGGAGACGTGGAACCATGCATATAAGTCCTCTTATTTATCAGATTCTGCATTCCATCTTTTTTTGTCCTGTTCTAATAAATGTTAACTTTACCTCCTGTTTGTAGATGAACGCCCGCCACTAGCTCCACTGCGTAGCATTAGCGAATAAGTCGAGGTTGTGCTCCCTCACACAGCGGGGATTCGTACGTGGCCGTCTTTTGGGGAAAGGCATGGCCGTAGACCTGCTTCTGGTGAGAATTTTAGCTTCCTTTTTTCTTTGTTTTATTCCCTTTTTCTTCTTCTCAACTCTATTCTTTCTTTGATTAGGGAGGGGACGCCGCGTGAGGGCTCCTCAACTAGCCTTTCGCAAGTCGGGCGCGACTGCACGACTCGTGACAATGCCGGTGCCACGTCCAGTTCCGAAGGCAACTTCAGTTGAATCTTCAGCGACTCACTCCCCAGTACGGTCTGTACCTCGAGCTGAAGAGACTTTGGGGATCCTATGCCCTAGGGAGGAGCCGCCTTTGAGAGAGGATGAGGAGGAAGAGGAGAGGCTGCGGTCAAGCGTAGGGTCACATTTACGCCAGCTCCGGTGGTGATAAATTTTGATTCCCTTCCATCCTACGTGGAGGAGAATGCAGCAGCGGCGCCTGCCCTAGAAGGCGAGCACTCAGTGGGGTTGCCCCGGTTGGCTCAGGCCAAGGTGACACTATCGCTTCGGTGATTCAATTAACAGTTCCAGTTGCTGAGATGGGAGGTAGTTCCTCAGCAACTATTTTGGTCTAAGACTCAAGTGCCAACGTGTTAGAGGGGGCGGGAGCCTCAACTACCCGATCGACGAATGGAGGGAGGGGCCCCACAGGCAATGGGTCTGACTCTGAGTCCGACCTGGACCCGAACGACGTCTGTATGCTTCAGGACAGCCACACTCGCACAACGGTGCATGCGGAAGGGCAATTCCATTACGTTGAGATTCCCACGGAGTAGAACTTGCTGCTTCAAGAGGAGAACTTGGTGCCGTTGTTCGAGGTGTTGTGCTCGGAGGCGGAAAGCACGTCGCTGAAAGGCATAACTGACGTCTAGGTGAGGCGGCCGCACAGGGCCTGAAGGTACGTGTAGTGACTATTAGCTTGTCTTTTTCTTTGTTTTACTTGGTTTATTTTTTTGTTCTGATTATCGCTTCGTTCTTTAGCAATTTTCATTGGAGGTGGAGAGCATCCACCAAGCTAACGTCCTCTCAGGGATTTCCTCGCGGACACTGGAGAAGTACCTCGCTACCGGGACCTGTGCCGCGAGATGTGTGAGTACATGAGGAACTACCCTCGGAGTCAGGACATCGTCGAAGTGCTGGTGAGGCGAGAACTTCAAACACAGCAGACCCTTGGCAGGGTTAACGCTCCTGAGGAGCAGCTTCATCATAAAGACGAGGAGATGGAGGTCGAGATGAGGGCTGCTGCTGAGAGAGAACGCCAGGATCGGGCCAGGGCGGCAGAGGCCTTTGAGACTTTGACAAGGCAGGTGGTCGCTTTAGAGACCGAGGCCACTGCCTTGAGGCTGCAAGCGAGGGACGTCATGTCGAGATTTGGGATTTTGGAGATGGCGCATCGCTTTCGCGAACGGGAACGGGGAGCTGGAAAGGGCTACAGCGGCCTTTCGGGAAGGAGCGCTGGAGGACCGCATTGGCGTCTATGAACGGGATGCCCAGATTGCGGCGGATCGGAATACAGCCTTAGAGGCAGAGAATCAGTGCTTGAGGGCAGGCTGCCTCTTTTGGCCCGGCTCGTGATCTTTGGACGTTTGTTGAGGCTCAACTTGATGTGTACAAGAGGGTGTGGGAGGTCGGGATTGTGCCTAAAGCCTCTTATAAAGAGGCTCGTCAAAAGGCTCGTGAGGCCTGTGCCGTCTGCGGCTTTGATCCAGCTTCGCCAGGGATTGATGATGGGGGTGATGGTGCTGGTGGCGCTGATGGTGGCGTGGACGACGCCGAGTGAAAGGCTTTGATGTATTTTTTTATTTTGTCTGCCATTGGGCATTTGGATATTCTTAGATTTTTCCTTTTTCTTTCCTTCGTACTAACCTGTCTTGGCTGAATGTAAGCGGGCGTTGCCCGCACAAGACTGTAAATATGTGTATATATAAGCTTACTTTTTCCACTGCTGGTATTGTGCTTATTCCGGTTTTTCCCTTGTTCTTTGGACTTTTCTATGCATGTGTTCAAAGGGTGATCTGCCTTAGAGTGAGACTCTGGTAGGCATGTTAAGTCCCCCATGTCTTTTGGTCGTAATGATGCCGGCGGCCTGGACCATGGTAATGTTGGTGGCCTTGGCTAGGTAGGTGACTTCGACTGTCGTCGAGTCGCTTGCTTGCCTTAGTTGGGAATTAGGTTGGATGCTTAGCAGTGATGGCCTTGGCCATGATTAAGCGCTTCTTACTTATTGCTTTCTTTTACTTGGTGTAAATAAGTTGTGGCCATTATTTGGCGATAGTTGCACTTAGCCTTAGTCCCAGTTCGTGCGTGGTCAAACTACTGGTCGTGATGGTAAGAAACGTAGCCTTGTACTTCGACCGGGGCCAAACTTTACATGGCCCGAATTTTAGCTCGAGTTAGGTGTACTTACATGAGTGGAAAGGGAGCTTAACTTGTTTCTCCGTTCATTGCTCTTTAGATTTGGGGGCAAAGGCGTTCGGCTTTGTTTCTTGAGCGAGATTGGGCTTGTGATGGTGATGGCATATGGCCCCAATCTTAGTTCGACTTGTAGTTGAGCTTTTCGGTGAAGGCACGTAGCCAGAATCGTTGCTCAACCGTAGTTGGATCTTGTAATTTTTTTGTGGCGAAGGCACATGGCCTGAGTCCCAGTTCACCCGTAGTTGAACCTTTATAATTTTTGTGGCGAAGGCGCATGGCCTGAGTCCCGGTTCAACTTATAGTTGAACTTTTCGGTGAAGGCACGTAGGCTGAATCGTTGCTCAACAGTAGTTGGATGTTGTAATTTTTTGGTAGCAAAGCCACATGGCCTGAGTCCCGGTTCAACCGTAGTTGAACCTTGATAATATTTGTGGCGAAGTCACATGGCCTGAGGCCCGGTTCAACTTGTAGTTGAACTTTTCGGTGAAGGCACGTAGCCTGAATTGTTGCTCAACCATAGTTGGATCTTGTAACTTTTTTGTAGCGAAGGCACATGGCCTGAGTCCTAGTTGAACCGTAGTTGAACTGTAGTTGAACCTTGTAACTTTTGTCGGCGAAGGAGCATGGCCTGAGTCCCAGTTCAACCGTAGTTGAACCTTGACAATTTTTTGTGGCAAAGGTGCATAGCCTGAGTCCCGGTTCAATTTGTAGTTAAACTTTTCGCTGAAGGCACGTAGCCTGAGTTGTTGTTCAACCGTTGTTGAATCTTGTAACTTTTTGTTGGCGAACGCACATGGCCTGAGTCCCAGTTCAACCGTAGTTGACTCTTGTAATTATTTTGTTGGCGAAGGCGCATGGCCTGAGTCTCAGTTCAACCGTACTTGAACCTTGATAATTTTTTGTGGCGAAGGCACATGGCCTGAGTCCCGGTTCAACTTGTAGTTGAACTTTTCGGTGAAGGCACGTAGCCTGAGCCGCAGTTTAGCCGTAGTTGAATCTTGTAACTTTTTGTTGGTGAAGGCACATTGCCTGAGTCCCAGTTCAACCGTGGTTGACTCTTGTAATTTTTATTGGCAAAGGCGCATGGCCTGAGTCCCAGTTCAACCGTAGTTGAACCTTGATAATTTTTTGTGGCGAAGGCGCATGGCTTGAGTCTCAGTTCAACCGTAGTTGAACCTTGATAATTTTTTGTGGCGAAGGCATATGGCCTGAGTCCTGGTTCAACTTGTAGTTGAACTTTTCGGTGAAGGCACGTAGCCTGAGACGTTGTTCAACCGTAGTTAAATCTTGTAATTTTTTTATTGGCGCACATGGCCTGAGTCCCAGTTCAACCGTGGTTGACTCTTGTAATTTTTGTTGGCGAAGGCGCATGGCCTGCGTCCCAGTTCAACCGTAGTTGAACCTTGATAATTTTTTGTGGCGAAGGCGTATGGCCTGAGTCCCGGTTCAACTTATAGTTGAACTTTTCGATGAAGGCACGTAGCCTGAGTCGCTGTTAAACCGCAGTTGAATCTTGTAATTTTTTGTTGGCGAAGGCACATGGCCCGAATCCCAGTTCAACTGTAGTTAAACCTTGATAATTTTTATTGGCGAAGGCGTATGGTCTGAGTCCCAGTTTAACCGTAGTTGAACTTACTGGAAAAGGCGCATAGCCTAAATCTTGTTATGTCGGTGTTTGAGAGCTGAAGCTCGATTTTGATTCGAGATCTTGAGCAGCTCACGCGTTATCTTCCAAATCGGTTTATGTAGGCTGGCTTGAGGTAACTCTTGGTTCGAGATATCTTCATGCCAATTTCTGGCTGGATCCCGCATCAGGGATGCAGGAGGTGTCTTACGGAGATCCTCCCTAGGGGGGTGGGGGACTATTTTCTTTTTCTTGCTTGCGCTATCCAAGAGATGAGTGACAGAGGAGTTGGATCTCGATTCGACATTTTCGGGTTCCCTTTGCCCGATATACTGCTTTAGCTTGTTTGAGCTGGGTTGTTCTTTGGCGTTTCTTTCATTTTGGTCCCGAAAGAACTACGCGATTCTGTTATGAAATCCCCACAGACGGCGCCAAATTGCTTAACTCTAAGTTATCACATACTTTGCAAGCATAAAACAATAAAAAAAAATTTAGGGTCAATCATAGCAGATCATAATAATCGAGGAACCAAATGAAAGATATTAGAGGCAAGTGTTATATGTTAGAAAGAAACGTATAGAGATCTTTTATTGATAATATTGATTTGGTCTGCCTCTCTATGGAGAGGTTCAGAACCTTACAATCACGTTCTCTCTTTCTTGAGAATAGTGATGAAGAAGAAAACAGCCCCCCTTCTAGAGTTCCTTCTCTTAATATTAATAGATGTATTTATATGAGCTAACAATGACGACCGTGACTATGTTGAGGTTCCGTCCTTATGACGGTGGATAGGCCATAGCCTTAATAATCGAGTCAGCTGATGATCGGGTATCGTGATTAATAAGTAGTCGTACCATTTATTAACTGCGAATATACTTCGAATATAATTAATCTCGTTAATTATCTCGGGATCATATTTTGACCCTACGCTTATCAATCCACCATTTTGAAGAAATCGAGAATCCAAAATGTTCGTTTTATTATTAACCTCTTCTTTTGTCGAGGAATATTCTGTGTTTTTTTTTTTGGGAACATTTCGTACTCTTTTTAAAAGCTTTTTTACTGTAACAATAATGTAGCTCTTAGTAACGTATTTTAGTAGAAATAGTTTTGGCTGATCATTAAATTCTGAAATACATAAACTTTAATTACATATATTCGATGTATTTGGTATGAATCCAACTTTGATTTTGTGCCAACTAGAATAACTTTACAGGACCAAAGAGAATGTGCTTACAAATCATCACCATAGATTAAGCATCCTACAATGCTACTACTATTCATAATGAAAGTTTGACAATCATTTTTTTTAAAAATAATTCTGATGTTCGAACCAACTTACGAGCGCTTCAACTAATTTTACCAGAGCTGATATTTCCCACTAATGGAGATATTAGACAAGTCGAAAGAAATAGCCTACTGTAATCTTTGCCTCTCCTAAAATATGAAACAGAGATCTCATGATTATTAATCTACTTAATTAAACACTAAGTCCACTCTTAGGTGTAAGTTTGATAATCAATTTCACTATAACTGAATTATCACTGGAGTTAGGGGAATATCAATCAAATCGAAAAATCACACCAAACGAGAAAGTTAAATTAAATCGATTAAAAAATCCGATAAAGTTTGATTTGATTTAGTTTAGTATTGAATTAAAAAAATTCGAACCAAACCGATATATAAATATATAATTTTTATATATACTTTTAAGACTTTTATAGAATTTTCTTTAAAAAAAATATCTAGAAATATTTGTGATTCTCTTATGGGATGAAATATTTAGTTAAATATGAAGTGTTTCCATATGTATTAACTTTAAATAATAGTTGGTTGTATGATCACTTTGTAATCAGGTGTTAGTGAAATGTGTCAATCTTTTTAATCTTTCATATTCATATGTCAATATCTATTAAATTCTTATAACTTTTTTTGAATTTGAAATGGTATTTAAATAATTCAAAATTAAATAGAACATACATTATATAGATTCATATTTATTTTTTATGTTTAATTATTAAATTCGATTAACCTTGAAAGTGTATATCAACGTAAAATTATTGTCAGACGACTAAAAAATAACTATCATGTGTTACTAAGAAAATTCTTCCATAAGAATATTTAATAGTAGCTCATATATTTGTCAATTTTTTAAATATTTACTAAACATATATTTACTTATCAAAAATTTAACAAAGTAAGATTGAAATAATATTCACATAACAAAAAAATTTGAAAAACCCGATAAAATCGAACCAATCCGAATCGATATAGTTGGTTTAGTTTTGATAAGAATCGAACCAACTCGGTTCATGTACCCCTACCTAGAGTATAAGTGTTGGTTCTCCAATATTACACATGTTTTTTTTATTCTTTTGCCGAAAATTGATAATCTATTGTTTTAACGGAAATGAGGATATTGAAGTGGATGTGCGGACACACTGATGATGTCCATCTCATTGAATAAGTATTAGGCATGTGCCTAATAAAAGTTTCTTTAGTTTGGTAGCCAACCTTGTTGACTTGGTTTGATTATGTAGCCAACTTTATTGAAATAGTTTGGTTTGATAGCCAACCTTGTTGAATTTCTTTGGGTTGGTAGCCAACTTTGTTAAATTTCTTTGGGTTGGTATCCAACTTTGTTGAATTGTGAAAAGTGTGTGTAAGTTGTCAAATATTGTAGGCTTTAGAGAGTGAAGCATTGGCTATAAAAGAAGAGGTTCAACTCTCATTTCTACACACCAACAAAGAGAGAAAGAAAGAGTGAGGTTTCACAGACAAGGTATACGAAAATTTTTTTGTGAGAAAACTAGAGAGTGAGCGATATTGTAGTAAGGTGGGAATATCAAAAGAGGGTTATTTCTTTTGAGTGTTGTAGTGGTTTTTGGAATATTTTACTCGGAACTACAAAGTGTAAAATTCCTTACTATAGTGATATTAATTGCTCCTCTCAGGCCCGTGGTTTTTTTCCTTATTCAGAAGGGTTTTCCACGTAAAAATCTTGGTGTCATTGTTACTATTTTATTCTTGTTAATTACCGTACCTCGGTGCTACATTATTATTCCGCTTTTATTACTGTGAATATCATTTTGGTAGGGGGTTTATTCCCAACAACTGGTATCAGAGCACAGGTTCTGCTCGTTCACTGAAATACTATTCACTATCGGTAGTACTATACTCGGTGAAAATAAAAATGTCCGGAGTAAAGTACGGGTAGAAAAATTCAACGGAGATAACGGTTTCTCAACATGGGAAAGAAGGATGAGGGATCTGCTCATCCAACAAGGATTACACAAGGTACAAGATGCTAATGCCAAAAAGCCTGATACCATGAAAGCTGAGGATTGGGCTGACTTGGATGAAAGAACTGCTAGAGCAATCAGGTTGCACTTAGCGGATGATGTGGTAAATAACATCATTGATGAAGACACTGCACGTGGAATTTGGACTAGGTTGGAAAGTCTATACATGTCCAAAACGCTGACAAATAAATTGTACCTGAAGAAGCAGTTATACGCCCTACACATGGGTGAAGGTATGAAATTTTTGTCACATTTAAATATGTTTTACGGACTAATCACACAGCTTGCCAACCTCGGAGTGAAAATAGAGGAGGAAGATAAATCCATCTTGCTATTGAACTCGTTGTCATCTTCGTACGTTAATTTGGCAACAACCATCCTGCACGGTAAGACTACTATTGAGTTGAAAGATGTCACATGGGCTCTTTTACTACATGAGAAGATGAGAAAGAAGCCTGAAAATCAAGGACAAGCTCTTATCACAGAAGGTAGAGGCAAGAGTTATCAAAGGAGTTCGAGCAACTATGGTAGATCCGGAGCTCGTGGAAAGTCAAAGAATCGATCCAAATCAAAAGCCAGAAATTGCTACAACAGTGATCAACTAGGTCACTTCAAAAGAGATTGCCCAAATCCAAGGAAGGGCAAAGGTGAAACTAGCGGCTAGAAGAATGACGACAATACAGCCGCCATGGTGCAAAACAATGATAATGTTGTCCTCTTTATAAATGAGGAAGAGGAATGCATCAGGTCCAGAGTCGGAATGGGTGGTTGACACAGCGGCATCTTACCATGCCACACCGGTAAGAGATCTTTTTTGCAGATATGTAGCAGGTGATTTCAGCACAGTGAGAATGAGTAACACGAGTTACTTAAAGATTGCGGGGATTGGTGACATTTGTATCAAGACAAATGTCGGATGCGCATTGGTTCTAAAGGATGTGCGGCATGTACCTGATTTGTGGATGAACTTGATCTCGGGGATTTCTTTGGACCAAGATGGATACGAGAACTATTTTGCAAATCAAAAGTGGAGACTCACCAAGGGATCATTGGTGATTGCAAAGGGAGTTGCTCGTGGCACGTTGTACAGGACAAATGCAGAAATATGCTAAGGTGAATTGAATGGGTAACAAGATGAGATTTCTGCAGATTTGTGGCATAAAAGAATGGGTCATATGGGCGAGAAGAGATTGCAGATTCTTGCCAAGAAATCACTTATTTATTATGCCAAAGGTACAACAATAAAACCCTGTGACTACTGTTTATTTGGTAAGCAGCATAGAGTCTCATTTCAGACATCGTCTGAAAGAAAACTGAATATACTTGATTTAGTATATTCTGATGTTTCTGGACCAATGGAAATTGAATCAATGGGAGGTAACAAATATTTTGTTACTTTTATTGATGATGCTTCACAGAAATTGTGGGTTTATATTTTGAAAACCAAAGATCAGGTGTTTCAAGTTTTCCAGAAGTTTCATGCTCTAGTAGAAAGGGAGACAGGTCAAAAGCTAAAGCGTCTCCGAAGTGACAATGGAGGTGAGTACACCTCAAGGGAATTTGAAGAGTATTGTTCAAGTCATGGGATCAGACATGAAAATACAGTTCCTGGAACCCCATAGCACAATGGTATAGCAGAGAGGATGAACCGCACTATTGTGGAGAAGGTGAGAAGCATGCTTAGAATGGCTAAACTACCTAAGTCATTCTGGGGTGAAGCAGTTCAAATAACCCGTTACCTGATCAATAGGAGTCCATCAGTTCCATTGGCGTTTGACATCTCAGAGAGAGTTTGGACCAATAAGAAGGTGTCCTACTCGCATCTGAAGGTGTTCGGTTGTAGTGCTTTTGCACATGTACCGAAAGAGCAGAGAACAAAGCTGGATGATAAATCTTTTTCCTGCATATTTATCGGATACGGAGATGAAAAGTTCAGGTACAGATTGTGGGATCCTGTAAAGAAAAAGGTCATCAGAAGCAGAGATTTAGTCTTCAGAGAAAGTGAAGTTGGAACTGCTGCTGATATGTTAGAAAAGGCAAAAAATGGTATAATTCCTAACCTTGTTACTATTCCTTCTATTTCTATCAATCCCACAAGTGCAGAAAGTACGACCAACGTGGTTGCCGAGCAGGGGGGCAACCTGGTGAGGTTATTGAGCAGGGAGCAACTTGATGAAAGTGTCGAGGAAGTGGAGCACCCCACTCAGGAAGAAGAACAACCTCAACCTCTAAGGAGATCAGAGAGGCCAAGGGTAGAGTCATGCAGGTAGCCTTCCACAGAGTATGTCCTCATTAGTGATGAGGGGGAGCCAGAAAGTCCTAAGGAGGTGTTGTCCCATCCAGAAAAGAACCAGAGGATGAAAGCTAAGCAAGAAGAGATGGAATCTCTACAGAAAAATGCCACGTACAAGCTGGTTGAACTTCCAAAGAGTAAAAGACCACTCAAATGCAAATGGGTCTTTAAACTCAAGAAAGATGGAAATGGCAAGTTGGTCAGATACAAAGCACGATTGGTGGTTAAAGGCTTCTAACAGAAGAAATGTATTGATTTTGATGAAATTTTCTCACCTGTAGTCAAAATGACTTCTATTCGAACAATTTTGAGCTTCGGAGCTAGCCTAGATCTTGAAGTGGAGCAGTTGGACGTGAAAACTGCATTTCTTCATGGAGATTTGAAAGAAGAGATTTACATGGAGCAGCCAGAAGGATTTGAAGTAGCTGGAAAGAAACACATGGTGTGCAAATTGAATAAGAGTTTTTATGGATTAAAGCAGGCACCAAGGCAGTGGTACATGAAGTTTGACTCATTCATGAAAAGTCAAACATACATAAAGACATATTCTGATCCATGTGTATACTTCAAAAGATTTTCTGAGAATAATTTCATTATATTATTGTTGTATGTGGATGAGATGTTAATTGTAGGAAAAGACAAGGGGTTGATAGCAAAGTTGAAGGGAGATCTGTCCAAGTCATTTGATATGAAGGACTTGGCCCCAGCACAACAAATTCTAGGGATGAAGATAGTTTGAGAGAAAACAAGTAGAAAGTTGTGGCTATCTCAGGAGAAGTACATTAAACGTGTACTAGAACGCTTCAACATGAAAAATGCTAAGCCAGTCAGCACACATCTTGCTAGTCATCTAAAATTGAGCAAAAAGATGTGTCCTACAACAGAGGAGGAGAAAGGGAACATGCTAGAGCTCCTTATCCTTCAGCAATCGGAAGCTTGATGTATGCAATGGTATGTACTAGACCTGATATTGCTCACGCGGTTGGTGTTGTCAGCAGGTTTCTTGAAAATCCTGGAAAGGAACATTGGGAAGCAGTCAAGTGGATTCTCAGGTAGATGAGAGGCACCAAGGGAGATTGTTTGTACTTTGGAGGATCTGATCAAATCTTGAAGGGCTATACAGATGCTGATATGGGCAGGTGACATCGACAACAGAAAATCCACTACTGGATATTTGTTTACATTTTCAGTGGGAGCTATATCATGGCAGTCTAAGTTGCAGAAGTGTGTTGCACTTTCAACAACTGAAGCAGAGTACAATGCCGCTACAGAAACTGGCAAGGAGATGATATGGCTCAGACGGTTCCTTCAAGAGCTTGGATTGCATCAGAAGGAGTATGTCGTCTATTGTGACAGTCAAAGTGCAAAAGACCTTAGCAAGAACTCTTTGTACCATGCAAGGACCAAACACATTGACGTGAGATATCATTGCATTCAAGAAACGATAGATGATGAATCTCTAAAAGTCTTGAAGATTTCTACAAGTGAGAATCCGCAGATATGCTGACCAAGGTGGTACCAAGGAACAAGTTCGAGCTATGCAAAGAACTTGTCGGCATGCACTCAAACTAGAAGATAGTGCTACCTTCTCTAGATGAATGAGACTGGAGGGGAAGATTGATGATGTACATCTCATTGAATAAGTATTAGGCATGTGCCTAATAAAAATTTCTTTGGTTTGGTAGCCAACCTTATTGACTTGGTTTGGATAGGTAACCAACTTTGTTGAATTAGTTTGGTTTGGTAGCCAACCTTGTTGAATTTCTTTGGGTTGGTAGCCAACTTTGTTGAATTGTGAAAAGTATGTGTAAATTGTCAAATATTGTAGGCTTTAGAGAGTGAAGCTTTGGCTATGAAAGGAGAGCTTCAACTCTCATTTCTACGCACCAATAAAGAGAGAAAGAAAGAGTGAGGTTTCACAGACAAGGTATAAGAAAATAGTATGTGAAAAAAATAGAGAGTGGGCGATATTGTATTAAGGTGAGCATATAAAAGAGGGTTATTTCTTTTGAGTGTTGTAGTGGTCTTTGGAGTATTTTACTCGGAACTAAAAAGTGTAAAATTACTTACTATAGTGATATCAGTTGCTCCTCTCAGGGCCGTGGTTTTTTTCCTTATTCAGAAGGGTTTTCCACGTAAAAATCTTGGTGTCATTATTATTCTTTTATTCTTGTTAATTACCGTATCTCGGTACTACATTATTATTCCGCTTTTATTACCGTGAATATTATTTTGGTAGGGGGTTTATTCCCAACACACACTAGGATGGAGAAGATTACGAATGATGATATTTGAGAGAAGATGTACGTGGCATCCATTAATGACAAGATGCGGGAAGCAAGGCTCTGATGGTTCTGGCATGTATAAAGGAGAAACCCAGATGCTCTAGTAAGGAGGTGCGAGCCGCTGGTTGTGGAAGGACGAGAAGAGGTAGAGGGTGGCCTAAGAAGTATTGGGGAGAGGTGATCAGGCCTGATATGACGATGCTTCAGATTTTCAAGGACATGACACTTGATAGGAAGTTGTGGAGGTCGAGTATTACGGTTGCAGACTAGGACATAATTGAGTCTTGCGATACTTTATACCTTTGTGAGCCTAGTACGGTAGGATTTTGTTCTAAGATAGCCAGGGGCAATGTCGTGTCTTTCTATTTTCTATTGTTCGACGCATGATCTATTTACTAGCCATCATTTTTTTGCTTTGCACTTTTTTGCATTTTATGTTCCTATATTTCCTATGATCTCCGTAATAAATCTAATATTCTCTCCTTTTTGTCTTAACTGAACAAATAACAATGATCTCATTTGAACTCATATCACTGCAGTTTTTAATTGCAACTTCTTAACCAACAAACTATTTCGGCGAGACATATTTTGAGTAGATAAGATTGATTAAGATTTTCTTGATTTACGTTTAAATGCGTTTAGCCTTGGGTTAATATTTTGGGTTAAAATTTACCCGCACCTGCGACGATCTAACTATACCAACTTACATGATTAAGTGAATTAGTGAAGTAAAATAATGTTAATTAAATATGATTAATTGAGAAAAGTATGCAAAGCATCCATGGTTTTGCCAGCTTGATTTACTTGAATATTCAAATTACCTAAAATTACCTGATAATGCATGAGTTTTTCTACACCGTGTGAAATTGACATATATATATATATATATAATATAATAACTTAAAACAAAAGCAATAATGTATATATCTGTTCTAATATTTAAACTCATATATAGCAACAGACAATTGCCCTAAAGGATAAAGGGGGGAAAAGAAAGAAAAAACACATACAAAGGTGTAACCTCAAATAACCTATACATTTTACCTCAAATCACATTTAATTTATGTGCTTTTACATCACTTAATATGTAAAAATCAATGTGATTCAATGTACAAATGAGGATGTGGATAAATATAATTTTCATCCTTGACCAAATATTTCAAATCGAACATTGAAAAAAGAAGTTAAAATAAAGTATATTTTTCTCATTGTATGAGAGGGTAATCCGATCCACGAAATAATATTCCGAATTCATGCATGATTTAGGGGAGGGTTGCACCTTAAAGAAAATGATGTAGACAATTCTATTTTATATATCAGTGGCTAATTTTACGATTCAAATCCAAAATATATAAATTATGTATAATAATTTTATTACTGTTCCGAGACTCTACTTCAGCTTTATACAATGTGAATTCGCATTAATTGCCATTTCAAATGAGATACCAAATATCTTAAAAAATAAATATTTTTACTACTCAGACAACTAAATGTTATTAAAAAATCGAAAAAAGGAAATAAAAAGAGGAGTGCATAACTTATTACGCAGAGGTGTCGACAGTGGAGCTCATTCTCTTTTAAAACAAGCGACTGTATCAAAGTCTCCCCATCATCTCTCTTCTTTCTTTACTAATAATGTCGACATCATTCCCAGTATCTTCCTCCTTTTCTCATCCCCATTTATTTTCCCTTTCTTTATCCATTTCTAAATCCTCCCTATTCCCTCCTACAACAACAACAACAACAGGATTTATAAAACAGACAAAAGGGGTTTGTTCTCGTCAAGATTTGTTACATAATTCACCACTTTATATCACTTTGGTCAAGACCCTTCAGCTATATATAGAGATTTGTGTTAGTGTTATGCTTTCTCTGTTTATTACTACGTAATTGGAAGTAGAGTTTTTGAGGGACAAATTCCCTCTCTTTTCCATATATCCCATGTCGTTCATTGAGGTTCGTTCTTTAATTTCTTTCTTAACTGCCCCCACACACAACCCCAAACCCCTGTTTCCTCTTCCTTTTTATTCTCTTTTTCATTGCCCCATTTGTCTTGAAAGTTGTGATTTTTATTCTATTCTTTGTTATTTGTTAATTTCAGGATCTCGTCCCCTTCTTTTTTATGGACCCAAAAATTAGAGAAAAGACTGGGGCTTTCTATGGTAAGTAATGTTTTGTGACCCCATTTTCTTTTCTTTATTTTTCTTCGTAATTGTTATGGGATATGAGGAAATTGAATCTTTAATTCTGGATTTTGCTTGGTTTGGTTTGTAATTGATGGAGAATTCTCCAAATCACTGTAATTCTTTTTCTTGTTTGTTTTATGTTCTAATTGGTTACTCTGTGTTTAGTCAGTGTAATCACTTGCATCCGGTTTGGAAGTTCATTACTGTTTTGGATTATCTGTTTATTATAGGTTATAAGTAGTTCACTTTTTGAGTCTTGTGATTGAAGTAGACAATTCTTTTTTGTATTAAGTGGCTGTTGAAATGATGGGGTATTGAATTCCAAATTTGAATTGGTACTAAAGGTCTCTTTTGCATTTTCTTGGTACACATCTTGTCTTCATTTGCTCTGCCCATTCGTTATGTCTGTTTTGGCTCTCACTCATTTACTAAATCTTGGAAAGGGAAAGGAAGAAAAGAAAAGTCAGCTTTAGTTTTACTTTGTCAAAATGGAGTTTTTGCTTAAGGTTGCGTACACCTTGAATTACGTAGCCAACTCTATTTTATCTATATTCATGTATTAGGTGGAAAAGTACAGATTCCTTTGACTTCCATTTTCTAATGAATTTATGTTTCATATCAAGATATTTGAAATGTAGGGAAACTTTAGTTAATGAGGAGAATTCTTGTAGTGTTGTTTTAAGGAATAAACAGAAAGAAATTTGATAGTTCTTTATTGGTTCAATACCTAAATTGTATAGAAATTGAAATGATTCTGACACTCTCTTACTGTTCCTTTTGATAAAAACAGACACAGTTATGCTGAAACTTTATCAATCTGTTTCCAATACTACCTGTGGCAGCGCTGATGAAGAGATAGAAGGCTGCCGAGACAGCTCGGCTGCTCTTACCCTTAAAATTGTGGCTATCGCTGCCATCCTAATAGCTAGTACTTGCGGAGTTGGTATCCCGTTAGTTGGCAAGAAGCATCGGTTCCTCCGAACTGACTCTAATCTCTTTCTTGCTGTTAAAGCCTTTGCTGCTGGTGTCATCCTCTCTACAGGCTTTGTCCACATATTACCAGGCGCAACCTCATCATTAACTAATCCTTGTCTTCCGAAATCTCCTTGGCTGAAATTCCCTTTCGCTGGTTTTATCGCCATGATGGCTGCATTGACTACTTTGGTGGTTGACTTTGTTGGGACTCAGTATTATGAGAGGAAGCAAGAGAAACAACGCCCAAAAGATCAGATTGATTCAGTGGATTTGGTGTCAGAATCAGCTATTGTACCGGTTGAACCAAAGGCAGGGAATGAGAAATTGATTAGTGAAGAAGACGGTGGTGCAATACACATTGTTGGGATGCATGCACATGCAACTCATCACAGACATAGCCATTCACAAGAACAAGGGGCATGTCAAGGGGAAGTGAGGGAGCATTCCCATGGTCATTCGCACTCCCATAGCTTTGGTGGTGGAGATGAGGAAGGTGGAGGGAGGCATGTTGTTGTTTCTCAGGTAATTTTACTTCCATATTTTTACATGTCTTGTGGGTAAATGTTGTGTCTAGAAGGTTTTTGATTATCTCATCGGTTGTAGGTTTTAAATATATGAATTACATTTCCTCGATGTCAGGATTTATGAGAAAGCTTCATATATATCATGCTGATAAACTTGATAAATAATTTTCTGAACGACTTGTAGTATGAATGGTTTACCAAATTTACTACCACTTATAGGTTTTTGCGGAATTAATATAGAGAATTCATATAGCCAAGTCTTAAGGATTGAGACATAGTTGATTGATTGCAACTGCTTATACGCTACTGAATCCCTGAGCTTTGATAAATACATTTCTAGAGGCTTCTGCGGAATTACTCTATTTCATTTTCTTCTAGGTTTAGCTATATGCTACTAAATTATTTTTAATTGTTTGGTGTTTAAGATTTTTCACCTAACCTTTGAGATACTGCATATATTGTAATGTGAAATCTAACTTCATGTAGAATATTACCTTAAGTTTGTTGCCATTCGTTGTCCTATCAGGTGCCCATCGTTAGATTTTTTTGGTGTGGTGTGTGTCAGTTCACAGAATGGTTTATGCATTCATAGACTGCGGGTTTGCATATGGTTTCTTGTAATAGCAAATTCATGGCGGCGCTTGTTTCTTTAATGTATTATAAGGCTGGAACCATCTTTTTACTTTTCTTTAATTGGCAAATGAGCAAAAGTTCCATTACTTAAAGTTTGATTTTCCCGGTGTTTGTGAAGATACTGTGTTTGTTTATACCTGTCAGTTTGATTGTGAAAACTTGGTCATTATAATGACTTCCTTGTATGCAGGTCTTGGAGCTGGGGATAGTATCACATTCTCTCATAATAGGCATAGCATTGGGTGTTTCAAAAAGTCCGTGCACAATAAGACCCTTGCTCGTGGCCTTGTCGTTCCATCAGTTCTTCGAAGGTTTTGCATTAGGAGGCTGCATCTCACAGGCACAGTTCAATTCCCTCCGTTCCACTATAATGGCAACTTTTTTTGCCGTAACAACACCCTTGGGAATTGCTATAGGGATTCTAGCTTCTTCGTCGTACAATCCACATAGCCCGAGAGCTTTGGTAGTGGAAGGGAGCCTTAACTCTATATCTGCTGGAATTCTAATCTACATGGCTTTAGTAGACCTAATTGCTGCAGATTTCTTGAGTAAAAGAATGAGCTGCAATACAAGGCTACAAATAGTATCTTATTTTGCACTATTCTTAGGGGCTGGACTCATGTCCCTTCTTGCAATATGGGCATGATATTGCATTTTATTAATATATGCATGTATTTTTGTTTTTTGTTTTTGTATTTTATTAACCACAAAAAAGCCAAGAAAGCAATTGTTTTACCATTTCTTTTTTTCCTGATTTAACTTTTTCTTACCCTTGGGGGGATGTTGTGGGCCCTGGTTGTGGAAGGGTGCTTTTGTAATAGGTATGGCACCCTGGTAGTAGGGTTGAAGTTTGAAGCTGCAAACAGAAAAGAGAAAAGAAGAGAAATATTGCATTTAATTCATGCAATCAAATAATTTAAAGTTCTTTTCTATGTTGCATGTGCATTTGATGGGTTTTAGGCTGTGAAACTAGGATGTTCATTTGGTCAATGACCACTGATTCGAGCCGTGTTGCTGTACACAATTCATTTTCGCTAAGGAGACGTATTGTAAGTCCCTTTACTCGTTATATCCATACGATGGAGGAGAAGAGGAACTATTTCACCTTTACATATATTGCTAACTTTTTATTTTTATGGCGAAATGGCTTCCTGACCATTTAAACTTGTCGGGTTTTTTTAAGTCGATACATAAACTTTGTATTTTTTCATTTGAACACTCGGACTCGTTTTTTACGTAACTAATAAACAAAGCCTAGTCAACAATTGACCAATACAAAATTAAGACCCCACCCAACTAATGACATGTGTAATTCTTAAGTAAAAATTGTCGCCTATATTTATATTTTAAAAATAAAAGTAAATACAATAAAAAAGAAAACACTTAAACCCTTAACTGAAGTAGGCAGCAACAGCTCAGAAGAAGAAGAGAATCCCAAACCATTTAGCGTCGAAGTGCTAATAGAATCAGTCATAGCCAATATGGAACCAGATATCACCATAGCATCAACCAAATCAGGGTACATTTCAGCAATCTTAAACGCCACCATTCCACCATAAGGTCCATAACTAAACCCAACCACTATACACTTTTCCACACCCAATTTCCTTAGCCCTTTACCCAAACGCTCAGCTTGAAAACCAGGTGATCTATCTTCACTATCAGTTATTGAGCCACCGAAGAAAAGTAGGTCTGGTACGTAAACAGAGTATTTCTTAGTCAATGCGCCAACTTGGAATTGCCACGTGACAATTCCTTCACCAGCGAAGCCGTGAACGAGTACGACTACGGGTTTGGTGGGGTCAGGTTTGTGGTGGATTCAGGGGAAGTGGCACATTGGTTATTGGAGAAAGGAGTAGTTGTGGTGATTTTCTTGTATTTCTTTGGGTTTTTTATGGTTTCAGAAGGAACCCAAAGGTTCATCATAGTGCCTGGTTCTATCTCTATACTCTTGGGCGTTGGGAAGGAGGTTTCACGCTTCAGTACGTCGTGTTCCTCACGGGACTGCTGATTAGGATCGATTAATGCCACGTAGGCATGGTCAACGGTCAAATATATTTATTAGTTATGGAAAAAACGAGTTCGAGTGTTCAAATGGAAAAATAGAAAATTTGTGTATCGGCTTTAAAAACCCTGATAAGTTTAAGTGGCCAGAAAGCCATTTTGCCTATTTTTATTTAAGAGGAACTACTATCCGTACGTTTTAATTATTACAAACGGAAAAGGGCCTGATTTGTTCCTCTACTATGGTAAATTGTTCAAATTTTCTCCCGTTATACTATTGGGCCATAAAAGTCCCTGCAGTCTTACTATCCCAACAAATCTGCCTTTAGCTAGACGGAGGTGCCACGTGGCATCGTCTCATATGTGCCACGTGGTTGCACGGATGGATGCCACGTGGCACCTTCGTCTAACTAATGGCAGATTTGTTAGGATAGTAAGACGGCAAGGACTTTTATGGCCCAATAGTATAACGAGGGACAATTTTGAATAATTTACCATAGCAGAGGGATATATCAGACCCTTTTTCCGTATTACCAATGATAAACTAATTCATCATCACTTACTTTTAGGCTTGGCACACCCATTAGGGGTGCTAGCTAAGTGAGTCGGCCACTAGTTATTCTAACTTTAGCCTAGCACTATGTCACGTCCTTAGTCTTGAACTAAGTGCACGATCTGGCTACACCAAGTGAGCCTAAAATATTACACTCAAGACCGTTAAGGGAACGTAAGATAAAAAAGACAAGAGAAATTTGCCAAAGGAAGCTTTTTATTGTGAAAAACTTGATTGTTTTACTTGGTGAAGTACAAATGAATGACCCTAATTTATACTAATAACCTAGGAGCTAGTGCGTAAAAAATAATTGTTCCATAAGCCCTTCTATATTTAGAAAATAAGTACACCCTCTAGAATTTTCTACATGGCTAAACAAAGCCTAGTCAACAATTGACCAATACAAAATTAAGACCCCACCCAACTAATGACATGTGTAATTCTTAAGTAAAAATTGTCGCCTATATTTATATTTTAAAAATAAAAGTAAATACAATAAAAAAGAAAACACTTAAACCCTTAACTGAAGTAGGCAGCAACAGCTCAGAAGAAGAAGAGAATCCCAAACCATTTAGCGTCGAAGTGCTAATAGAATCAGTCATAGCCAATATGGAACCAGATATCACCATAGCATCAACCAAATCAGGGTACATTTCAGCAATCTTAAACGCCACCATTCCACCATAAGGTCCATAACTAAACCCAACCACTATACACTTTTCCACACCCAATTTCCTTAGCCCTTTACCCAAACGCTCAGCTTGAAAACCAGGTGATCTATCTTCACTATCAGTTATTGAGCCACCGAAGAAAAGTAGGTCTGGTACGTAAACAGAGTATTTCTTTGTCAATGCGCCAACTTGGAATTGCCACGTGACAATTCCTTCACCAGCGAAGCCGTGAACGAGTACGACTACGGGTTTGGTGGGGTCAGGTTTGTGGTGGATTCAGGGGAAGTGGCACATTGGTTATTGGAGAAAGGAGTAGTTGTGGTGATTTTCTTGTATTTCTTTGGGTTTTTTATGGTTTCAGAAGGAACCCAAAGGTTCATCATAGTGCCTGGTTCTATCTCTATACTCTTGGGCGTTGGGAAGGAGGTTTCACGCTTCAGTACGTCGTGTTCCTCACGGGGCTGCTGATTAGGATTGATTAATGCCACGTAGGCATGGTCAACGGTCAAATATATTTATTAGTTATGGAAAAAACGAGTTCGAGTGTTCAAATGGAAAAATAGAAAATTTGTGTATCGGCTTTAAAAACCCTGATAAGTTTAAGTGGCCAGAAAGCCATTTTGCCTATTTTTATTTAAGAGGAACTACTATCCGTACGTTTTAATTATTACAAACGGAAAAGGGCCTGATTTGTTCCTCTACTATGGTAAATTGTTCAAATTTTCTCCCGTTATACTATTGGGCCATAAAAGTCCCTGCAGTCTTACTATCCCAACAAATCTGCCTTTAGCTAGACGGAGGTGCCACGTGGCATCGTCTCATATGTGCCACGTGGTTGCACGGATGGATGCCACGTGGCACCTTCGTCTAACTAATGGCAGATTTGTTAGGATAGTAAGACGGCAAGGACTTTTATGGCCCAATAGTATAACGAGGGACAATTTTGAATAATTTACCATAGCAGAGGGATATATCAGACCCTTTTTCCGTATTACCAATGATAAACTAATTCATCATCACTTACTTTTAGGCTTGGCACACCCATTAGGGGTGCTAGCTAAGTGAGTCGGCCACTAGTTATTCTAACTTTAGCCTAGCACTATGTCACGTCCTTAGTCTTGAACTAAGTGCACGATCTGGCTACACCAAGTGAGCCTAAAATATTACACTCAAGACCGTTAAGGGAACGTAAGATAAAAAAGACAAGAGAAATTTGCCAAAGGAAGCTTTTTATTGTGAAAAACTTGATTGTTTTACTTGGTGAAGTACAAATGAATGACCCTAATTTATACTAATAACCTAGGAGCTAGTGCGTAAAAAATAATTGTTCCATAAGCCCTTCTATATTTAGAAAATAAGTACACCCTCTAGAATTTTCTACATGGCTAAACAAAGCCTAGTCAACAATTGACCAATACAAAATTAAGACCCCACCCAACTAATGACATGTGCAATTCTTAAGTAAAAATTGTCGCCTATATTTATATTTTAAAAATAAAAGTAAATACAATAAAAAAGAAAACACTTAAACCCTTAACTGAAGTAGGCAGCAACAGCTCAGAAGAAGAAGAGAATCCCAAACCATTTAGCGTCGAAGTGCTAATAGAATCAGTCATAGCCAATATGGAACCAGATATCACCATAGCATCAACCAAATCAGGGTACATTTCAGCAATCTTAAACGCCACCATTCCACCATAAGGTCCATAACTAAACCCAACCACTATACACTTTTCCACACCCAATTTCCTTAGCCCTTTACCCAAACGCTCAGCTTGAAAACCAGGTGATCTATCTTCACTATCAGTTATTGAGCCACCGAAGAAAAGTAGGTCTGGTACGTAAACAGAGTATTTCTTAGTCAATGCGCCAACTTGGAATTGCCACGTGACAATTCCTTCACCAGCAAAGCCGTGAACGAGTACGACTACGGGTTTGGTGGGGTCAGGTTTGTGGTGGATTCAGGGGAAGTGGCACATTGGTTATTGGAGAAAGGAGTAGTTGTGGTGATTTTCTTGTATTTCTTTGGGTTTTTTATGGTTTCAGAAGGAACCCAAAGGTTCATCATAGTGCCTGGTTCTATCTCTATACTCTTGGGCGTTGGGAAGGAGGTTTCACGCTTCAGTACGTCGTGTTCCTCACGGGGCTGCTGATTAGGATCGATTAATGCCACGTAGGCATGGTCAACGGTCAAATATATTTATTAGTTATGGAAAAAACGAGTTCGAGTGTTCAAATGGAAAAATAGAAAATTTGTGTATCGGCTTTAAAAACCCTGATAAGTTTAAGTGGCCAGAAAGCCATTTTGCCTATTTTTATTTAAGAGGAACTACTATCCGTACGTTTTAATTATTACAAACGGAAAAGGGCCTGATTTGTTCCTCTACTATGGTAAATTGTTCAAATTTTCTCCCGTTATACTATTGGGCCATAAAAGTCCCTGCAGTCTTACTATCCCAACAAATCTGCCTTTAGCTAGACGGAGGTGCCACGTGGCATCGTCTCATATGTGCCACGTGGTTGCACGGATGGATGCCACGTGGCACCTTCGTCTAACTAATGGCAGATTTGTTAGGATAGTAAGACGGCAAGGACTTTTATGGCCCAATAGTATAACGAGGGACAATTTTGAATAATTTACCATAGCAGAGGGATATATCAGACCCTTTTTCCGTATTACCAATGATAAACTAATTCATCATCACTTACTTTTAGGCTTGGCACACCCATTAGGGGTGCTAGCTAAGTGAGTCGGCCACTAGTTATTCTAACTTTAGCCTAGCACTATGTCACGTCCTTAGTCTTGAACTAAGTGCACGATCTGGCTACACCAAGTGAGCCTAAAATATTACACTCAAGACCGTTAAGGGAACGTAAGATAAAAAAGACAAGAGAAATTTGCCAAAGGAAGCTTTTTATTGTGAAAAACTTGATTGTTTTACTTGGTGAAGTACAAATGAATGACCCTAATTTATACTAATAACCTAGGAGCTAGTGCGTAAAAAATAATTGTTCCATAAGCCCTTCTATATTTAGAAAATAAGTACACCCTCTAGAATTTTCTACATGGCTAGACCATTCCAAGGCTTTCCAAGAGTCTTCTTACCAAGTCCATAAATATCTAGAGCTTTCCTAAGTAAATTCTACATAGTTCTAGAATATTCAACCAAGAGCTAGTCCCTAACTTATGTAACCCTTCCATATGACAAAAATATAAATCAAGTAGCACCTGCGTAGCATGGTGATGTGGCAGGCATGACACTCTCCCCCACCCAATTTTGTGCCGCCCTCGGCACAAAGCATCGAATGTGAGTTGTCTTGGATTACTTAGTGTTGCGCGCCTAGGAGGGCAGCACGCTTTGGGATGCAGGGGAGATATTATCGTCCAGCTCCTTAACCTAAAGCGGCACCGTGTTTGGAACGCAGCGAACTGTGCATGGGGGGACGTCAAATCCTTTTGCCGCTGCAAGGCTGGCTAATCGTACGCAGCAGGATCGAATACCCGTGGTTCTGGAAGGCACATGAGTCCGAATGCTATGTTGAATGTGCGACCGAGACTACTTGCGTAACCGCGATAGCTGGTACTACGAGCCCTCTGTCCCACGCACGCACCTCACCTAGGCGTCAATGGAGATCCTTATCCATTAGCCATGATGCCCTATAGATAGGTTTGCCTTCCCATGTTACAAGGTACCGGTCACCTTTCTTCTTGCCCCGCATATAGTTTGGAGGGCTAGTAATGATGGCCTCGATCCTCCGCCCAGCAAATGCCTCTCTTTACTCTAGGTCTGAATCTCCCCATGACTCAACCAAGTCTAGCAACTTCTCAAGCATCGGGTCCAAGCTTCCAATCCCGATTTGGCTGCCTTCTATGGTTCCAGCCTTGCTAGAAAACTTGACAAAAAATCTGCTTGGTGCATCATCTAATTCTAATAGCATGCTATCACTTTATAACTTCCCATCCTCTTCAACTATGTCCGCCCAAATTTTCTTTCTACCATGATCCATTTGCATAGCGCCAAGATAGGCTCTGGAATCATGTCCTTTCGCCTTAGAATCCAAGCACATCCCCCCAATGCAGGTGATCCCTCCGGCGTCACCCTTGTGTGCCTGAGCAAAGTTACCGATCATGGCTGCAAGCTTACCCACCTCTGGGCATTTACTTGCCCGATGTGATCCTTTACAAAAGTATAACCATCCCTTAGGCACATACTCGCTACCGTTTTTCGGCCCTTTATCGTTTTTCTTGGACCCTTGCCCGTTATGGGATGGCCCCTTGCCTCTGAACTTGTATATCTCAGATATGCCTTTTCTATTATCCATGTCATGATCTCTCTAACACCTCTTGGCGTTGCCTTCTTTGGATTTGACAGGTTCTATCTTGAAATCAACGATCGACTCGGCTACAACTATGGCCTCGTCCACGTTGGATACTTGATATCTTCTTAACTCATGTTTTGCCTAATTTTACAACACATCCATGAAGTAGGAGAAGGAATCTTCCTAGGAAAACAACGGTATTTGCAATATTAAGGCAGTGAACTCGCACGCATATTCTCGAATTGTGGACATCTTTGGGAGCTCCCTTAGCTTCTGCCTAACTCCTTACACCGCATTCATCGGGTAGAATTGCTTCTTTAACTCCTTCTTGAACTTTTCCCATGTCTCAATCTTGCATATCCCCTTCTCCATGTCACCACACTTTCGATGCCACCACAATGCGACAATATTTGTGAGGTACAACATAGTAGTGTTGATCTTGGCATCGTCATCTCTCACTTTGTCGTGCCTGAAGTAGTTCTCCAACTGCCAAAGGAAGTTATCCACTTCTGTTGCATCACGAACCCCTTTGAACACCGGCAGTTTGGAAGCCTAGATCTTGGCATTCCTTGTCACAATAACATTAGTGCTTGCCTCTGTCACGTCAGCATAAACATGCTCCTCGAGTGACTCTATCTTTGTTGTCGTAACACTGATAATACTCAAGGCCTGCATGAGTCTGCCCTCCAAAGCAGTGATGGTATGCCTTAGCTCTATCTCAGTCTGTATATGTTCCTTCATGTCATTTCGGATACTCTCAATCTCCTCAAGAGTGTTCCCCACAAGAACGCTAAGGGTGCCTTCCATCTTCCCTAAGCGTTGGCCAAAGATCTCGACAGTGTCCATCCCTGCTTTCACCTTCATCACTCACTCTTTCTCAAGTTAGACGTCCTCCGACAGGACCTCCACTTCGTCCTTGCTCGCTTCAGTGGCAGATGGTTCTTAGGATGTAAGTCCCTCATTTGGCATAACCTCGGGTTGCACCTCCTGGCTCATGTTGGTTGTATTCCTCTTTTTGTTGCGATCGTTCTTGCCAGCAGCATCCTGGATGACGTTGGCTTGGGTGTTAGCAGTGTTAATTTCCGTGTCATTCGTCATTCCGTCAGTTGCAACCTTTGCTCTGATACCATATTATCATGGCCTCAGCCTTGAGCTAAGCGCATGTGCGGCACTTGACAACTTTCTCACGATCTTGCACACTCGCGCACAATCTTGCTATGTCAAGTCAGCCTAAAATGTCATACTCAAGATCGCTAAGGGAATGATAGATTAGAAAAACAAGAGAAATTTGCCAAAGAGAAGCTATTTATTATGGAAAACTTAATTGTTTTGCTTGGTGAATTACAAATAAATGGCCCATTTTTATACTAATCATCTAGGAGCTAGTGTGTAAATATTTGTTCTACAAGTCCTTCCATATTTACAAATAAATACACCCTCTAAAATTTTCTACATGACTAGAACATTCGAAGGCTTTTGAAAAGAGTCTTCCTACCAAGTCCATAAATATCTAGAGCTTTCCCAAGTAAATTCTTTATAGTTCTAGAATATTCCACCAAGAGCTAGTTCCTAACTTATGTAACCCCTCCATATGACAAAAATATATGCCAAGTGACACCTATGTAGCATGATAATGTGGCGGGTCATTTACACCTATCTATATAAACACCATGTTGGAAGGTACACAAAAAACATCTTATAACGGCTAGAGTTAGAAATTCTCTGCATTAATTTGATGGGTTTAGGACGGGAACTAGGGGCTCTTCTAGTAATGTGGATTCTCAACATGAGTGATTCGAGTTGTATTTGCAGATGATTCACTTCCGCTAAGGAGTCCCTTTACTTGTTATATCCATATGTTTGCAGATATTGCTAAACTTTTACTCTATTCCCTGTGAAATTTGACCAAAAAATATTATCCACTTCAATTAATTAAAGCGTGTAGTTTTCGTCCATTTATACAGAAAATTCTATGATTTGTTGAGACTATTATACCTTTAAAATATGGCATAAAAGTAGAAATTCAGTACGTTACCCTTATACCTTAAAAATATGGCAAAATAGTAGAAATTCATATGCAAAATACATGTAATAGATGTATACTTGAAGGAATTCATATGTACAAGGACTAACATTAATCAAACTTTAAATGTGCTTAAGCAGATTTCATTAGAAAAAAATGTCATAAGGACCAAATATAAAACTTAGCAATATATGGCTAATGGACAAAAAAGTGTAATCTATTTCTAAGAAATGAGTTTTTGAAGTATAATAACCAACACATCTAACATTCATAATTATTACATTATTATAAAACAGAATTTACATCTTCAAAACCAAGCAGAAAACAGTTACATGAATTTTATAATCAACAACAAGAAACGATAACAAACCCACTAGTAGTAGGTGGAGCCACGATTTCAAGATTATGAGTTCAGAATTCTAATCATTTTAAGTTATTGGATTATTTCCGATAGACATGAATTTTATAATCATTAATATTTAAAAATATGCTAATAAAAGAAAAATAAATACTTAGTAGTCTCTCTTTTTACAAGCAAATTTGTGCAGCCTCATAAGTCATTCTACCTAAACGGCCTTATGCATGGCTTAGAATTTCAGCTCAGTACAACCTATGCAATCAAAACATATGTGCTTTCTCATTCCTGCCCTGAAACATGATCCCTTTAAGCTGTATTCCTTGAGAAGAGCTGCTCTTTCTGAGTCAATGAGGAGGAGCTTCCCACTTACTCTGCTCTTTATTTTTTTCCTGATAAGCAGAATTAATATATCATAAAGTGCTCTAAGAAAGTACATATTGGAAAAGTGGCCACAAAATTCCTCATGCTAATTTTTGTATATGGTTCTCTACTTTGATAGTACTACACAAAACAAACAGTACTTTAGTAGTCCACTGCCTTATTAGCATGCAATTCAAATAAATGCCTTAGACCATCTCTAAATCGTGCATAAACCTTGGAATTGTGCCTTTCGGCTTGCTAGCTAGGTCATATTGGAGCGAGATTTTATGAGAACATATTATTCATATTGGGAGACAAGAAGGGACGGAACGACCTCTCGATCTACTTACTGCAACCCAGAAAAGAAAAAACATCATCTAGGTGCTCCCTGTTGCTTCGGTCTCCCCTATGCCTAGGACGTTGTCTGAAGGAAGAGCCATAGTTAGTTGTCGTTTCTATTTGGTTGTTTCTTCCTCTTTGCTGATACCTACACCTGCCAGATGATGTTTGTTGGTTAATAGTGAGAGGACACTTACAGTTGCATGATGCTCTTGCGCGAACTTAAACTCTAAAAATACAAGACTTTTTTGTTGCTGAATAGAGTATCAATCATATTCTTCAAAGCCTCAGATGCCAATTGATATCCATCCCAATATATATGCAAAGCCCTATCAGAACATGCTACTTCATTCCTCTCCACACTAATTATGTGTGGGCGTTATCGTGTTAAAACAAAATCAGAAAATTGTTAGAAGAATAAAGAAATGTAAAAAATAGTAAAGAATTAAAAATATTCCGAATCCACAATTTTCTTGTGCGTCCTTAAGGAATTCTAACCCCCTAATTGCCAAGGTAATGGATTAAATCTTCCTAGGATAAAATGAAATAAACCTTCCTGCAACAGTAGCAATACAAACTGCAGGATACCAACAAGCTCAAAGAATGGAGCAAAATCACACTTACAAATTTGAGAGAGAAAGACTGCGAATTAGGATGTAGTATATTAAGAAAGAAAGAAGTTGTGGAGTACTTTTCGAATGTATTCAGTAGTGATTTGGCATTTAATTAATTATTAAATAATTAAATATACTTTGTCCAAAAATAA
Organism: Nicotiana benthamiana; assembly: GCA_034376525.1. NCBI lineage: Eukaryota > Viridiplantae > Streptophyta > Magnoliopsida > Solanales > Solanaceae > Nicotiana > Nicotiana benthamiana. Next base: position 39,406,375 of record CM067339.1, on the reverse strand, counting down.
TTTTATCAAAGATGAGCAACGACAATAGCACGAGATTTTATTCTCTTCAACTCCTTTTAAGAGTTTTAAGAAGTGATTCTATATATAAGTACACAAATGTGGTTGTCCCTCACCAATGAGGGACAAAGTACAACACAAAAGTTCACTTCTTCAAATTTTTATTTTCCCTCCATTTTATTTTTCTCCATTTCCAATTCACACTTCTTTTACTTTAAAGCAAATGGCTTAAAGTATTCAACATTATATAGATCAAAGTTAAACGGATCGCTTCAACAAATTTAGTATCTTCATCAAGAATGCATGATTGCGAATAATACATCTGCATATATAATCTCAGATCATTGTGCAATGTTAACTGCAAACAAATTTAGTACCTTATGACATTTAATTTTTCTGCTATTATCTCTTTTTCGAAAATCGAGAAGGCAACCCATGGGAAGGATTCTAGAAACCACAAAGTGTTTGGCCTCTACATCATTGGTCAGTTGTTCGATAGATCTCTTTATTGTCTCCACAATATCTGGTACAAATTTGGACACTTCGGAAATAAATTTTGCATACAAAAGAGAGCATTTGTAATCATTAAAACCTGGGTGTAAGGGTGCAAAGTGGCCTGGGTCTGAACCGGATTGGATCAGGCACGCGGTCTTAGCGGGCCTGGTGGGACGGTTCTAGTGATCCTGGACCTCGTGTTACATGTAAGCTTGTGACGGGCCGTCCGATTCCATTAGATCGTGAGCCGGGACCGTCAGGCCCGGGACCCTCAACCGGCCCTGGATCGGTCCTGGCGGGCCTAAACGAGCCCAACGGCTATTTCTGAAAAAAAAACTCTTTTTTAAAAAAAAAATCAGTAACGCCATATTTAAAATATAGCCATTTGGGCTGAAAATATGGCAGTTTGGAAGTTAATAAAATGGTCATTTGGCCCCCAAACTTTATATAATTACACTTTTTCCCATTTCTCAATTATAAATACCCCCTCGTTCTTTCATTTTTATTCACCAATTCATCAATCTCTCTCAATCTTTCTACTACAAGTCTACAATTGCTTAATTTATTGTTGAAAATTCGTGAAAAATTATGAATTTGTTGAATTGAAGTTTTCAAGTGTTCAACGATTTTCAATTTTCAAAAAGTTGTTCGGCAATCCGGTAAAACTCGTTTCAACTATTAAATTTTTATAATATATTTTTGTATGGTTTATTTTGCATAATTATAATTAGTACGGCATTTTCTTTGAAAAAATGTTCGGTAAGGAAAAGGTAAAACCGGTGAAAGTAGTGGCCATAATACTACCCTTCCCCCGGCTCCCCGACCAATAAAGATAAGCAAGTTGAAAGTAGTCGCCAACCTTGACGTCCTCCTCCCGTAATGCTTGATAGTGATCACCCTTGTTTTCAATTTACCGATAGTGAATTTCTACATGATGTTGCAGTAGGTGATATATTAGATAATGAAATAATGAATGTTTTTTATCCTAATGAACCTATCTTAGAGGAAAATGAGGATGATGATGAAACCCAAGCACCAGATTTAGATGATACACCTACTAGTCATGTTCACTCAAGTAATGCACCGGCCGACCCACCTGTAGAAACTCCAACTTTTAATAGACAACCTGCTAAACGTCAAGAAACATCATTAGTATGGAATTTTTTTACTCAAGTAAGAGAACTAAATAAGGCTAAGTGTAAAACTTGTGGGAAATTATTGATTCATAAATTTACTGGAAACCGTAGCGGCACGGGTAGTTTGACTAGGCACATAAAAAGACACCCTACAGATAGGGCTAAATTTTTTCAAATGCAAGCGCAGCAAGAAGGGACAAGTGTAGATTCTGCGGTTAACCCTAGTACAGGTTCAAATCTAGTTCAACCAGGAATTAACACTGTTACCGGAGGTATTTTATATTACGATCCAAATAGAGACCGTGAAGAATTAGCAAAGATGATTATTGTTATGTGCTTACCTTATACTTTTGCTTCTAATCCTAATTGGGTTTATTATATTATAAGAGTTTTTAATCCTACATATAAAGATTGGCCGTGCGCAACAGTTAAGACCGATATTTATAAATTCAAACATGAATATGAACAATATTTGCGCAATTTATTTACTCATATAACTAATCGAATTTCTATTACTACTGATATTGGTAGAAGTGCTAATGATTGTGATTATCTAACTGTTACAAGTCATTGGATAGATGAGGACTGGACAATGCAAAAACGTATAATTGCGTATAGAATAATTAATTCACGTCACACAGGTAAGTTTATAGCTAACACTGTTTCAGATATTTGTAGATATTTTTGCTTTAGCTTTAAAATAATGGAAATTTTTATGGATAATGTTTCTAGTAACACTAGTGTTATAACCATCCTTACTAAAACACTAAATCCTACATTTACTAATATTTTTCATGTTAGATGTATTTGTCATATTTATCATTTAATTGTCGGTGATGGTATGCGAATTTTAAACATAGAAATTGAAAAGGTTCGAATGGCACTTAATTGGCTTTTTTATTCAAACCGTAGCACTAGACTTAGAGAGTATTTTAAAAAATGTGATGAATATGGCCTTAGAGAAAGAAAGGTTCCTAAACATTGCCCGACTAGATGGAATTGTATGTACGAAAGTTTAGTAGTTGCATATGAATATAGAAACCCAATTAATGCAACGTTTAATTATCCAGTAGGTGGTGAGGATGATGATGAAATGCTTACTACCCAAGATTGGACGAATATTAAAATTCTTTTAGATTTTTTAGAACATTTTCAAGTTGCTATAAATGCATTTTCTGGGCAATATTATCCTACTATTTCAAACTGTTTAATTTATATTGCCGTACTAGCTGATTTGTTTGTTGAATTTGGCGATGGTGGGGATATTTATGAACTTGCTATAAATGAAATGAATCAAAAATTTAAAAAATATTTTTTCCCTATCCCTCATATTATTTGTGTTGCTGCAATGTTAAATCCTACAATGAAATTGGGAGGTCCTCATTTTTGGTTTCAAATATTTATAAGGCTTTAGATCTTTCAAAGGAGGAAGTTGCTACACTTGCAGATGCAAAAGCATCAATTAAAATTAATGCTCGAACAGTTTATAATGCATATCAACTTGCCTTAGAGAATGCTAGGCCAAATATTCCAACCCCTACTTCGTCTAGCTCACAATCTTCTTAAAGAGCTGCGGGCTTAACAACTCTTAATCTTGGACGGAATTCCGGGGTTCTCGAGGTGATAATTATGATGAAACTTCACATCTAAATGAGCTTCAAGTTTACTTGTCTCAGGGACTTGAAAAGGAGAGTTCAGGCGGCTCTTTTGATCTTTTGGAATGGTGGAAGTCAAGGGAAAAATATTTTCCGGTTCTTGCAAGGATGGCTCGGGATATTTATCAATTCAAGCTTCAACTGTTGCATCGGAGAGCGCTTTCAGTCAAGCAAGACTGCAAATAGGTGATCATAGAGCGGCGATGCGGGATAGCTAGGAAAAATCGGTACTTTTTAGAGATTGGATCCGTACAAAAGAAGAACTTTGGAATTGCAGAATCACAACCGGCGATAGATGAAGCTTATGAAGAAATGTTAGCAGAACTTTCGGAGGATTCGGCTTCGCCCAGAAGTGGTGATGAACAAGCTTCGTTTCCACCACCACCAACACAACCTCCTCCAAACCTTGACGGATTTATGAGATTTGTTAGAGATACAATGTAGATTATGATGTAACATGTACTTTGGCACATCTTCTTTTAGTTTTTTTTTTCTTTAATGGTGGTATTAGTACTCTGTTCTGCTCATTCCATTGGGGGAAGGAAGACTAAGAAAGATATGCAATTTTGGGTAATAAAAATTATAAGAAATACCGTTGAATATCTTTTTTCTCAATATTTCTTTGTCTTTATTTCGAATTATTTATAAGCTACAGTATATATATATATATATATATATATATATATATATATATATATATATATATATATATATATATATATATATATATATATATATATATATATATATATATATATATATATATATATATATATATATATATATATATAAACATACAATATATACGATAAAAAAATATATACGAGAATCTATATACATAACATACAACCTAAACTGCAATAAAATATATAAGTAATAACATATATACATAAAATACAATATATATAATATATATATATATATATATATATATATATATATATATATATAATATACATTATACATAAGAGATACAATATATATACTACAACAAAATATATAACTATATAAGTTATAATATATATACATAAGATACAATATATATACTATAAGACAATATATAAGAGAATATATATACATAACATACAAGAAAATATATAAGGATATACATAATATACAATATATACTAATTACTAAAATACAATATACAACGAAATATATATATTATATACCATACTAATAACTACTATACAAGATATTGCCTTAAAAAATTACAAAAAAACCGCCAGGCCAGGCCTGGCCCGCTAAGCGCAGGACCACATGGGCTTAGACCAGTCACGGGCTGGTCTCACCCATTGAGCCCACGAAGATCGCAACCGCCAGGCCCGGGATCGCCAGAGCCAGGGGCTGCGAAGCCTGGCCCGCGAAGCCCATTTAGGCTCGGGCCTGGGCCACTTTGCACCCTTACCTGGGTGATCCATAAAGAATTAAAGATGATAGCGTTCTAAAGAAATCAAATTCTGATATTCCAACTACGTTCATGTAGAGCCTGTAATTTAGGTAGGGATCAGTATATTTTTTTGTTGGATGTTTCCTTGATTCAATTCTGAAGTATAATTTAGGTAGGGCTGAAGCTGAAGCTGCAAACATAAAAGAGAAAAGAAGAGAAATATGCATTTAATTCATGCAATCAAATAATTTATAGTTCTTTTCTATGTTGTATGAGCATTTTGCTTATTGTAAGATTGGATTACGATTATGATCTTCGGAGCAACTAGCTTGGGAATAAATACACTCTCCTTTCATAATGTTTCGTTTACTTCTATGTCAAACTCGGTGTTTTATTTTAACATCTATTTTGAAGTATAAATTTTGGGGTGTCAAAGACACGGATTGAGCCAATTTTAAACGGGTCAAAACGGATTGAGTCAATAAATAATCTGCCCAAAATTTACTTGACTGAGATAGATTTGGTCAAAATAGAATTATTGTTGTATAATTTATTGTAGAATTACAGTTTGACTAACATCATTGGCTTTGATGTATAGTATTATTGTATGTGCGGAATTTGAGATTGGAGTAAAATTGATTTTAACTGTTTACCTAGACTATACTTCCAAAATTTTGATTCCCCTAAGTATGGATTGATGAAATGTGAAAACTTATAATTCACTAGTTACAAGATCTAATTGAATAAAAGACATTGTTTTTCGCAACGAGGTGCTAATGACAGTAGATCTAAACCGACCTATTTCTTTTTGGATCAAGGTCAGTGATGCAGTTTATTAGTAAAAAAATAAATTTAAACATTACAAGTACAAGAGGTTCGAAACGTTATTTCATAAATTTTGTACCAAATCAATTTTTTAGTTATTGATTATCTATAATTAAAATTAAACTTTTCGAAATCATCCTTGTTTTTCTTCGGTGTAGGCACGTTTCGTTATTTTAAGTATATTTTTTAAATGTCATGTAAAAGTCACTAGCAGAAGTAGAATACTCTACATACATATTTTTATAGGATAGATCCATATTTACATACAAAACTCTCTACACATATTTACACTTTAAAGGGTGATGAATTAAGAAATTATGAAAGATGACTAGAGTATAGATCCATCAATCACTTTACAAAAGCGTGAAAGAAACTATACAATAAAGAAAATATAAATCACAAAAGTAGAAAGATATTAACCAAACTGGGATTAAGACTCAAGAATAAAGTCCATAGAAAATTAAATATTCAAAAAGATAAAATATAATCATTACATTGTAGTTTGCTACTCATAATCGCTATAATGACTTTTGTCTTGCAAGTGAATATGCTGAAAATAATTTATTTTCGATGGAAATAGCATAATAGGTTTGAGAATTATGATTTTGCTTTTGTTACTTGTTGGCTTGTAATCTTTTTTATAATTCCAGAACCCAAGAAAAATGTAATATTTTATTATTTTTAAACTTAATATATAAATATATTTTTTATATGTAAATTTATTAAGTACGGTTCGGTATTTTTTTGATTTATTTTCATAAAATAAAAAACCTACTATGATTATCAGTACAATTATAGATTTATATAAAAACCTATAATTTTATAAAAAAAACCTAAAATTTGATTCGGCACGGTACAATTCGATCGGTTTAGTCAACTTTTAAATATTTATTTACACCCCTAGTTAATTAGTTCATCTTCTGTAATTTTGTTCTTTGGTTATGTTACTAACACTATATTTACTATGAAAACGGAAAGTGGTTGACTGATTAGCATTTCAAATTATTTCTGAAATTTATTTAATCTTTGATGGTGTTACATACTGGCATAATGGTGTTGGCTATGTAGACCTCATAATAGCAGGTAGTTGGGCAATTTTTCTTGTTTGTCAAATTTGTCTCGATATAGTTTTCCTTCAGCCATTCGTTCAAAGTAAAGAAGAAAAAACATATAAAGAATTGCTGCTTAATATTCAATTTTCATAATGAAGCAAGGAAACTTCACAAAATATTCAAGAGTACTTTTCAGATCTAATAAAAGCACAGTTTACTAATGCAACAAGTTTGAAGAAGGAAATTTCTAGGCAATATTATGCTTGGAAATACAAGTCATTTCATTTTTAAACTTTTGCTAATAACATTATTTTTTGGAGAGTAATGAAAAGGATATGAAAACTGAAATGCTCTTTGCTTTTTCTTTATCAGTTTTTGTAAAAATTCCATGAAGTTACTTTTAAAGACACTCCTTACACTTTGCCCTTTTGAAGAGAAATCAAACAATAAATACCTTTTGCATGCATTTTTTATGTGTTATAAGGGTCTTATATTAAGCTTTGAACGAACATTAAGTTTCTCTTCTTGGTATTTATGCAACAATTTAGAGCAATTTAATTTAATTTTGAAGCAACAAAAAGTATTATTAGCATACCTTCTGTATGTTGTCCCGGGCCCGGGCCTAAACGGGCTTGACGGGCCGGACTTCACGGTCCCGGGCTTGGTGTGGCGGACCTGACGGGCCTCGCGTGCCTGGCGGTCCTCACGGTAGAGACCGGACGGTTACGGACCTAAGCATACTGCGGTCCGGGGCCTGGTGGGCCGGGCCTGACGGGCCTAATGGGCATGACGGTTTTTTTTTAAGTCAAGATCTTGTATAGTAGTCATTAGTATAGTGTAGAATATATTATATATGGTGTACTAAGTTATAAGTATAGTATATATTGTGTTGTAGTAATTAGTATATATTGTATATTATGTATATATTATGTTGTAGTAATTAGTATATATTGTATGTTATGTATATATGGATATTTATGTTATGTATATATTGTGTTATAGTAATTAGTATATATTGTATGTTATGTATATATGGATATATGTTATGTATATAATGTGTTGTAGTAATTAGTATATATTATATAGTATGTATATAATGTGTTGTAGTAAGTAGTATATATTGTATGTTATGTATATATGGATATATGTTATGTATATAATGTGTTGTACTAATTAGTATATATTGTATATTATGTATATAGTGTGTTGTAGTAAGTAGTATATATTGTATATTATGTATATAGTGTGATTTATATTATGTATATATTGTGTTGTAATAATTAGTATATATTGTACATAATGTATATATTGTGTTGTTGTAATTAGTATATTGTGTTGTATGTTATATATTGTATGTTATATAAATATTTAAGGATTGATATCGAAGTAAAGACAAAGAAATATTGAGAAAAAAGTTATTCAAGGATATGATAAAGAGCATATTTATTGACCAAAATGGTATATGTTTCTTAGTCTTCCTTCCCCCAATGGAATGAGCACAACAAGGTACTAATACCACCATTAAAAGAAAAAAAACTAAAATAAGACGTGCCAATGTACAAGTTACATCATAATTTACGTTGTATTTCTAACAAATCTCATAAATCCGTCAAGGTTGGGAGGAGGTTGTGTTGGCAGTGGTGGAAATGAAGCTTGTTCATCACCACTTCCGGATGAAGCCAATTCCTCAGCAAGTTCTGCTATCATTTCTTCATATGCCTCATCTATTGCCGGTGGTGATTCTGCTATGCCAAAGTTTCTTCTTTCTGTACGGATCCAATCTCTAAAAGACACTGATTTTTCCAAGCTCTCCCCCATCGACGCTCTATGATCACCGATTTGTAGTCTTGCTTGACTGAAAGTGCTCTCTGATGCAACAGTTGAAGCTTGAATTGACAAAACATCCCGAGCCATCCTCGCAAGAATGGGAAAATGCTTTTCCCTTGACTTCCACCATTCCAAAAGGTCGAAAGAGCCGTCTGGATTCTCCTTTTCTAGTCCCCGTGACAAGTAAACTTGAAGCTCATTTAGATGGGAAAGTTCTTCAAAATTATCACCTTGAGAACCCCGGAATTCCGTCCACGATTTAAGAGCTGTTAAGCCAGCAGCTCTTTTAGACGATTGTGATGTAGACGAAGTAGGGGTTGGAATATTTGGCCTATCATGCTCTAACGCCTGTTTATAAGCATTATAAACAGTTTGAGCATTAATTTTAATTGATGCTTTCGCATCAGCAAGTGTAGCAATTTCGTCTTCTGAAAGATCTAAAGCTTTATAAATATTAGAATTCCAAAAGTGAGGACCTCCTAATTTCATTGTTGGATTTAACATAGCAGCTACACCAAAAATAGGAGGGATTGGAAAAAAATATTTTTAAAACTTTTGTTTCATTTCATTTATTGCAAGTTCATAAATATCCCACCCTCGCTAAATTCAACAAACAAATCAGCTAGTGCGACAATATAAACTAAACAGTAGAAATAATCGGATAATATTGTCCAGAAAAAGCATTTGTAGCCACTTGAAAATGTTCTAAAAAATCTAAAAGAATTTTATCATTAGTCCAATCTTGGGTAGTTAGCATTTCATCATCATCCTCACTGTTAGAATATACGCTTAACGCTAGAGGGGGGGTGAATAGCGTTATAATAAAAAACAGCGTAAACTTGCGGAATTAAAAAATTGCAGGAATGAAATAAGTGCGATAAGTAAATAATAAGGAACGAACGCACTGATGTATCCTGGTTCACCACAACCCGTGGCTAGTCCAGTCCCCGAGAGACTCTCTCGAGATTTCCACTAACTTCATTAAGCTTCCGGGTGCTTAACAAACCGTTACAAACTGAGAACTTGAGTCACACAAGCCTCAACAACCTTTGCTCGAAGATACAACACTTCAAGACTTCAACCAAAGGAATCACAACGTTCCTTCTTACAATACAAGGGATTAACACTTTCCTTCAAGTGTATAAAAACACTTTGCACTCAAAACAAGACTCTCCTTAAGAGTAGATATGAGTAAAATAAATACGCTCAAGAACGCAACAACTTTCGTCAAGAATTTAGCTCTCAAAAACTTATGTAATGAATAGAAAATGATGAATAAGAGAGTATGCAAGCTTTAGCAATAATATGATCAGTTGTTGTACTTAGAAGACTGATTTGAAGATGTATTTATAGTGTCAAAAACATGCATAACCGTTGCCTAATTGCCAATCAAGAATTGCTGATTTTGTGCTACGACAATCGATTGTCTAATTGGCACAATCGATTGTTTTCCAATCGTTCCAAAAATCATTCCCAGATTTTACGCAGCATAATCGATTATCTAAGACGTATAATCGATTACTGGCAATGTTGAAAAAATCATTTCCAGATTTTACTTAAAACAATCGATTATCAGAAATATACAATCGATTACTTGGCAACGTTCAAAAAATCTTTTTCAGATTTTACTTAAAATAATCGATTATTAAAATCCTATAATCGATTATCTGACGGAGTTTGAAAATATTTTGGCAACGGTCATTTACATAATCGATTATGCTATATGGACAATCGATTATTGTTCAGTCTTGAACAATCTAATAGACACTGCCTCAACACAATCGATTGTCATAAGGTTCACAATCGATTATTTTGTATCTTTGAAAAATCTGATAGACACTTCCTCAACACAATCGATTGTCATAAGGTTCACAATCGATTATTTTGTAGCTTTGAAAAATCTGATAGACACTGCCTCAACACAATCGATTGTCATAAGGTACACAATCGATTGTCATGCAGATTTCAAAAATCTGATGGACACTGCCTCAACACAATCGATTGTCATAAGGTACACAATCGATTGTCTTGCAGCTGCCTTAACATAATCGATTATCATAAGTACATAATCGATTATCTTTGTCCAGATTTTAGAGGCATGTTTAAAAAATCATTTTGCTAAAATAAATATGCATGATTTAAAATCATTTTCCTCTAAATTAAATATGCATGATTTGATAAAAATGTTTTTACGAGAGAAGCCAAGTCTTGAGTTAAATTGTCGGATCAAGATCACAATTAAAGAGCGACTCATGTATAACTTTGTTTAATCTTGATCTTTGTTTGTCTTGTGCTTGAACTTCGTTACGTGACATTTGCGCGCTTGTGCTTGGACCTCGTCATATGTCAATTGCGCATCGTTTGTCATTTATCAAAACCTACAAATATGAACACACGTTTAGTTTAGTGCCTTGAAAACGTGTTTCAACACTCACCACCTACCCCAGAATTAAACGTAGCATTAATTGGGTTTCTATATTCATACGCTACTACTAAACATTCGTACATGTAATTCCACCTAGTCGGGCAAGGTTTAGGAACCTTTCTTTCTCTAAGGCCATATTCGTCACATTTTTTAAAATACTCTCTAAGTCTAGTTCTACGGTTTGAATAAAATAGCCAATTAAGAGCCATTCTCACCTTTTCAATTCTATGTTTAATATTCGCATACCATCACCAACAATTAAATGATAAATATGACAAATACATCTAACATGGAAAATATTACTAAATGCAAGATTAAGGGTTTGTGTTAGCATGCCTATTGCACTAGTGAAGCATTATCCATAGAAATTGCTATTATTTTATCACTAACGCAAAAATATCTACATATATCTGAAACACTGTTTGCTATAAACCTACATGTGTGCCGTGAATTAATTATTCTATATGCAATTATGCGTTTTTGCATTGTCCAGTCTTCATCTATCCAATGACTTGTTACAGTTAGATAATCACAATCATTATTACTTCTACCAATATCAGTTGTAATAGAAATACGATTAGGTATATGAGTAAATATAAATAGCGCAAATATTGTTCATATTCATGCTTGAATTTATAAATATCGGCCTTAACTGTTGCGCGAGGCCAACCTTTATAAGTAGGATTAAAGGCTCTTCTAATATAATGAATCCAATTAGGATTAGAAGCAAAAGTATAATGCAAGCACATAACAATAATCATTTTTGCTAATTCTTCACGATCCTTATTTGGATCGTAATATAAAATACCCCCGCTGACAGTGTTAATTCCTGGTTGAACTAGATTTGAACCAGCACTAAGGTTAACTTGAGAATCTACACTTGTCTCCCCCTCTTGTTGCGCTTGCATTTGGAAAAATGTAGCTCTATCTCTATGGTGTAATTTTATATGTAAGAATAAGTGCTTAACGCTAGAGGGGGAGTGAATAGCGTATTATAAAAAATCACAGGAAAATATAACTTAAATGCGGAAATTAAAGAGTAAGGAGAAAGTGCACCAAATTTATACTGGTTCACCACAACCCGTGGCTAAGTCCAGTCTCTTGAGATACAATCTCAAGGTTCAACTATCTCCGTTAAGCTTGCGGGTGCCTAACAAACCGTTACAACTGCTCGAGGATACCTCACCCCAAGACTTCTCTGTTAAGCTTACGGGTGCCTAACAAACCGTTACACTTGCTTGAAGATACCGCACTCCAAGACTTCTGTTAAGTTTCCGGGTACCTAACAAACCGTTACACTTGAGAACTTGAATCACACAAGTCTCAAACAACCTTGCTCGAGGATACCTCACCCCAAGACTTCTCAAGAAGAAATAAAATATTTCTCCTTGCAACAAGTGTATACAAAGACTTACTACTCACTTAAACAAGACTCTCTTAATAGAGTGGATATGAGTAAACAAGTACGCTCAAGAACACAACAATAAAATTCAAGACCTTGGCTTTCAAAATGTAATAAAAATGATCAAATATGATATTGGAAATGTTTGAAAGCTTATGAATGTTTATATCAGATGTTGTGTGTTTAATGAGAGATTTTGGGGTGTATTTATAGCCCCAAAACCTCTTCCAACCGTTGCATAAAGCAAAAAGACAGATTCTGAAAATCTGTTAGATAGTCGACTATCTAGAAGATATTCGACTATCAATTTGAAAAACTAGCCGTTGATAGTCGACTATCTAAAGTGGATATTCGACTATCTTGGCAACGGTCATCAGGATAGTCGACTATCCAATATCAGATATTCGACTATCTGACCTGCGGAAATGGTCCGTTTTAAAAACAACTAGCTTATTGAAAATAAGTTATAAAATATTTTTCAAAGCTTTGTTTGAAGATATTAAATATTATAAATATCTTAAACATAAAAAACAATTGTAATGACCATTCCGGATCAATTAAAACATTTAAAATCATTTTGTTTTAAATGTATTGAAAATATTTATTATATACCATTTAAAACCAATTTGTTTTAAATGCAATAAAAATATTTATGATATGCATATATTGTAAAACCATTTGTGATATGCATATATTGTAAAATCATTTATGATATGCATATATTGTAAAATCATTTATGATATGCATATATTGTAAAATCATTTATGATATGCATATATTGTAAAATCATTTTGAGAGAAGCCAAGACTCAAACTTAAAGTCGGATCAAGATCACAGTAAAGACAATATAAATAAGACTCAACAAAAGGTCTTCATTTATTTTCATTGCTTCATATCTTCTCTTGATCTTGTCTTGAACTTCTTGGACTCCAATTCTTGTCCGCTCAAATAATGTCTTTATCAAAACCGCATATCAAATCTTTATCTTCCCCCTTGTATGCTTTTGCATATCTACAAAATAATTACACTTTAGTTAAAATATAAATCAAAGTGTATTTCAATAATAACTCACATTTATTTGATTTTCCATTTAAATCGGTTTGTCAATTATCAAAACATATAAATATGAACATACATATATATTCCAACATTATATGCCTAGTCAAACTACCCGTGCCGCTACGGTCTCCAGTATACCTATGAACAAGCAATTTCCCACAAGTTTTACACTTAGCCTTGTCGTGCTCTCTTACTTGAGTAAAAAATGCCAAACTAATGATGCTTCTTGACGTTTAGCAGGTTATCTACTAAAAGTGGGAGTTTGTACAGGTGGGTGTGCCGGTTCATTACCTTAGTTATGAGCATGACTAGTAGGTGTATCATCTAAATCTGGTGCTTGAGTTTCATCATCATCATCATCCTCCTTATTTTCCTCTAAGATAGGTTCATTAGGGTAAAGAGCATTCATAATATCATCATCTAATCTATCACCTACTGCAACATCATGTAAAAATTCACTATCGCTAAGTTGAACAAGGATGATCACTATCAAGCATTACGGGAGGTGGATTAGGACGTCTAGGTTGGCTACTACTTTTAACTTGCTTATCTTTTTTAGGTCGGGGAGCCGGGGAAGGGTAGTATTATGGCCACTACTTTCACCGGTTTTACCTTTTCCTTTACCGAACTTTTTCTTCAAAGGAAATGCCATACTAATTAGAGTTATGCAAACTAAAAAACACAAAAATATATTATTAGCACGTAAGAGTTGAAACGAGTTTACCGGATTGCCGAACAACTTCTTGAAAATAAAAATCGTTGAACTTGAACACTTGAAAACTTCAATTCAACAATTTTACAATTTTTCACGATTTTTCAACAATAAATTAAGCACTTGTACTAGAAATATTGAAAGAGAGCTTGAGAGAGATTAAGAGATATTGATGAATTGATGAATAAAAATGAAAGAATGAGGGGGTATTTATAGCAAGCCTGTCAACCGGTTCCACCGGTCCGGTCCGGGTCGATTTTTTTTCGACCCGTCCGGTTACCGGTCCGGGCCGGGCCGGGTCCAAACAGTGCCGGGTTTAACCGGGCTTGGTTGTTAGGGATTAAGATTGAACCGTACGGGTTACGGGTTGTAATGGTCCGGGCCAGGCCAGGTTTCATTATTTTGTATTTTTTTTTTAGAATTATGTATAAATATTAAGTTATATTAATACTTTGTAATAATTGAATGAAAACAACAAAAGATGGCGAAAAAATTGCACTTATTGCAAGTGCTACTTTATTTCTCAATTTCAAATTAATAAGTAGATAATGAAATGTTTACATTTTTTATAGTGAAGTAGTAATTTCAAATGTTTTGCATCACTTCATCAGTTCATCACTTCATCTTCATCATAATCAATATCTCCAAGTTAAAGTTCTTCGTCTTCTGGGCTATGAAGTATGAACTGTGAAGTGTGAACATCTTCCTTTCCTGATTTCTTCGTTCCGATCTATCTAATCCAATCTCTGAAACAAAGTACAAACAGTCAAACATACTAAAAGTCTAAAACTTACAAATCATTGCTTCCCATAATTATTGTCCCATTCTATAGGATGGACAGCTCTCATATGTCTTGTAAATGGTCCAGTCCCTCCTAAATTTCCTTCGGTCAAATGTTGAAAAGTTTCGTTACAAATTTTGCACTTAATACTATTAGTACCTTCTATTATTTCAAAAAAATTCCATACCCGACTTCTTCTTTTACGATTAGAAGTCGGGTGATCATTATTACTAGTACTACCAGAAGCTACAGGATTAGCATCATTGTTGACCCATTCTATAGGATGGACAGCTCTCATATGTCTTGCAAATGGTCCAGTCCCTCCTAAATTTCCTTCGGTCAAATATTGAAAAGTTTCGTTACAAAATTTGCACTTAACACTATTAGTACCTTCTATTATTTCAAAAAAATTCCATACCAGACTTCTTCACGATTAGAAGTCGGGTCATTACTATTACTACCAAAAGCTACAGGACTAGCATCATTAAACATATTGTAAAAATGAAAATATAAGCTTAAATTAAATATGCAATTAAAATATTAAATAAGAGAAAGAGTTGGAAAGAGTGCACCGAATTCGACAATAAATTGAGCACTTGATTACGCAAATCCGGTGTTACCACGAACAAACGTCAAGCAAGTATTTCAATGTTGAACACTTGAACTTCAAGCTTAGAATTCCGATTTCCGAATGAGAAATTACGATAAATTAAATTCGGGAAAACAAAGACAATAAAATTATACCGGTCCGGTCCCGGTCCCGGTCGACCGGTTCAAGCACTGTTTTGCTTACCGGGCCGGTCCGGTCACAGGTCTTAATCCTAAAATCCTAACCGTTCTAACCCCTCCCCCCCCCAACCCAGCCCAGCCCACCCCTTAAGAACCGGTCCGGTCCGGTCCCGGTTTATACCGGGCCGGTCCGATTCGGTCCCGGGTCAACCCGGACCGGTTGACAGGCTTAATTTATAGTTAAGAAATGAGAAAAAAGTATAATTATATAAAGTTTGGGGTTAAATTAAAGTTTGGGGGCCAAATGGCTATTTTTCAAAGTTCCAAACGGCTACTTTTTGCAAAGAGCCGTTACTGAATTTTAAAAAAAAATTAAAAATTAAAAAAAATTGATGTTGGGCCCGCCAGGACGGGTCAGGCCCGCCAGGACTTGTTCCGGGCTTGGCGGTCCCGGGCCTAACGGTTCAACGTGTGAGACCGGCCCGTCACGGTCATTTGGGAACGATAGGACCGGACCGCCAGGACCAGCCCAACAGGACCGGTAGGCCCGCCAAGACCGCAGTCCCAATCCGGTCTCGGACCTGAACCGGGACAAAATACAGCCTTAATACTTTCCCATAGTAATAGACATGCTGATGCACACTAAAATGACTTTTCTGAAAAAATCATGAAATTCTTTTTTTCTTTTTTTTTCTTATCCCCTATTTTGGTACAAGAAAAGTGATGTTTTGGGAATAATAGAATAAGAACAGTTTACTTTTTGAAGCAACAAAAAGTAATTTCTCTTTTCCTTTCATCTTTTCTTGGAGGGGTTTGGGTGGGCTGGGGGCTGGGGTGGGCTGGTTTCAGAATTCTTATCACATTGGTTAGAGAAAGCAAACTCGTACACTGGCACTTTTTTACGTAGAGTGCAAAAAGAGATATGTATTCTATAATCTGAGAAATTATAATTATTACATCCTAGGTGCAATTAGTAGTTCTCTTTCTAATTAACTGGATATTATTTATTTTTGAAGATCAATTTGTGTTTTGCAACTTGATTTAAAAAATAATCATCTTTAATTGTCTGAATCTAAAATGGACTCATTTTGTTCCAATTTAAATGAGGGATTTTCTTTTTTTGACGATCTTACAAATATTTGGTACCATCTCCCTATAGCGTTATAGAATTAAAATTTACTATCTTGCGACTTTTTTACTATCAAATTAACTTTTCGCCCATAACTTTTATATATTCTATCACTACCAGTCTACCACCAGTATCAAACATATGTCGAATTAGCATTTAAAAATTGTCATATACAAAATAGACCGAAGTGAGTAATAAAATATCAAAACTCAGAACTCTTCATGTACAGTGACAATCAGCAAGGGCCTTTTCGTATTTCTTCATTTTTAAAAGGACAATAAATGTAACTCAAAAGAACATGAGTTTTTCTTCTCATTTTTCTTTTCACTATTTCGAATACATTTCACGGGAAAAAGGCATAATTTCAGACTCTATTAACCCCCACAAAACAAAAATCACGTCAATTAGGGTCGTTTGGTAGAACGCATTATAGAAAATAATGCATGTATTAAATTTTGATATTACTAATCTCTTTACACTTTTTAAATTTATGTACTATTACTACACATATAATTATATAACCTACTCAGTATTATGTTATGTACAACAAATACATAACAAATTATGGTATTAGCAATGTCAAGACTATTAATGCATGTATTCATATGCTTGAAGATAAAATTATCCATAAAGTCCCTTAAAACTAAAAAAATATGGAGAACATTTTTATAAATAAATACTTTTTTTAAAATTATGCACTGTATTTTATTTTTTAATACACCAGACTATGCAGTGGATAAGAAATTATCTCAGATTAGCTAATACCTGCATTACTAATTCATGCATTAGTAATTTCTGCATTCAGTGGCGAAGCTAAAAATTTCTCGAATGGTGTTCAAATTTAAAAGAAGTGAAAAGAATTTCTTACAAGGGTGTTCAATGTGTGTTATATATCTCTAAAACGTAGTATTATACATATATATACAGTATAATTATTCGACGAAAGGTGATCAGTTGACCATCCTTACAACAATGTGGCTTCACCACAGTCTGCATTACTTTGATACTATTCTTATGTACCATTCCAAACTAAGGCTGGAAGTGTCGCGGTTCCGAACCGGAACCAGACCGGAACCGTGGCCCTGCCGGTTCCGGCGGTTCCGGTTCTACCAGTTCCAGAGAACCGTGGCGGGGTGGTTCTACCCGTTGGAACCGCTAGAATCGGAACCGCAAGAACCGGAACCGGCTCGCGGTTCTGGACCGGTTCTGGCGGTTCCAAACGGTTCTGCCGGTTCCCAACGGGCATTTTTCAAAAAAAAATTTAAAAATTATTTCAGCAACGGCTCTTTGCAAAAAGTAGCCGTTTGGAAGTTTAAAAAATAATCATTTGGCCCTCAAACTTTAATTTAACCCCAAACTTTACATAATTACACTATTTTCCATTTCTCAACTATAAATACCCCCTCATTCTTTCATTTTTATTCACCAATTCATCAATATCTCTCAATCTCTCTCAAGCTCTCTTTCAATCTTTCTAGTGCAAGTGCTTAATTTATTGTTGCAAATTCGTGAAAAATTGTGAAGTTGTTGAATTGAAGTTTTCAAGTGTTCAAGTTCAACGATTTTTAATTTTCAAGAAGTTGTTCGTCAATCCGGTAAACTCGTTTCAACTCTTACGTGCTAATAGTAATTTTTTAGGTTTTTAGTTTGCTTAATTCTAATTATTATGGCATTTTCGTTGAAAAAAATGTTCGGTAAAGGAAAAGCTAAAACCGGTGAAAGTAGTGGCCAAAATACTACCCCTCCCCCGGCTCCCCGACATAGAAAAGATAAGCAAGTTGAAAGTAGTAGCCAACCTAGATGTCCTAATGAAACCTTCGGAATCCTTGATAGTGATCACCCTTGTTTTCAATTTAGCGATATTGATTTTCTACATGATGTGCAGTAGGTGATAGAATAGACGATGATATTATGAATGCTCTTTATCCTAATGCACCTATCTTAGAGGGAAATGAGGATGATGATGATGATGACGATGAAACCCAAGCTCCAGTAGATTTAGATGATACACCTACTAGTCCTGCTCATAACTTAGGTGATGAACCGGCACACCCACCTGTACAAACTCCCACTTATAGTAGACAACCTCCTAAACGTACAGAAACATCATTAGTTTGGTAATTTTTTATTCAACTAAGAGAACAAAATAAGGCTAAGTGTAAATCTTGTGGGAAATTACTTGTTCATAGGTATACTGGAGATCGTAGCGGCACGGGTAGTTTACTTAAGCATATAAAATTACACCCTAGTGATAAGGCTAGATATTTGCAATTGAAAGCGCAACAAGAGGGGAGGACAAGTGTTGATTCTACAGTTAACCCAAGTACTGGTTCTAATCTAGTTCAACCAGGAATAAACACAGTCACCGGAGGTATTTAATATGATCCAAATAAGGATCGTGAAGAATTAGCGAAAGTGGTTATTGTTATGTGTTTGCCTTATTCTTTTGCTTCTAATCCTGCATGGATTCATTATATTAGAAGAGTATTTAATCCTACTTATAAAGGTTGGCCTCGCGCAACAGTTAAGGCCGATATTTATAAATACAAGCATGAATATGAACAATATTTGCGCTATTTATTTACTCATATAACTAATCGTATTTCTATTACAACTGATATTGGTAGAATAACAAGTCATTGGATAGACGAAGACTGGACAATGCAAAAACGTATAATTGCATATAGAATAATTAATTCACGGCACACGGGTAGGTTTATAGCTAACACTGTTTCAGGCGTATGCAGATATTTTTGCTTTAGTGATAAAATAATGTCAATTTCTATGGATAATGCTTCTAGCAACACTAGTGCAATAGGCATGCTAACAAGAACACTTAATCCTGCATTTACTAATATTTTCCATGTTAGATGTATTTGTCATATTTATCATTTAATTGTTGGTGATGGTATGCGAATATTAAACATAGAAATTGAAAAGGTGAAAATGGCTCTTAATTGACTATTTTATTCAAACCGTAGAAGTAGACTTAGAGAATATTTTAAAAAATGTGAAGAATATGGCCTTAGAGAAAGAAAGGTTCCTAAACCTTGCCCGACTAGGTGGAATTACATGTACGAAAGTTTAGTAGTAGCGTATGAATATAGAAACCCAATTAACGCTACGTATAATTCTCGGGATTGTAGTGAGGAAGATGATGAAATGTTAACTACCCAAGATTGGACTAATGTTAAAATTCTTTTAGATTTTTTAGAATATTTTCATGTGGCTACAAATGCTTTTTCAGGACAATATTATCCGACTATTTCTAACTGCTTAGTTTATATTGCCGCACTTGCTAAGTTATTTGTTGATTTTAGCGAGGGAGGGGACATTTATGAACTTGCAATAACTGAAATAAAAAAAAAGTTTAAAAAATATTTTTTTCCAATCCCTCCTATTTTTGGTGTGTCTGCTATGTTAAATCCAACTATGAAATTAGAGTCCTCACTTTTGGTATTCTACTATTTATCGATCTTTAGATCTTTCAGAAGTAGAAATTGCTACACTAGCTGATGCGAAAGCATCAACTACAGTTAATGCTCAAACTATTTATAATGCTTATAAACAGGTGTTAGAGCAGGCTAGGCCAAATATTCCAACCCCTACTTCGTCTACATCACAATCGTCTAAAAGAGCTGCTGGCTTAACAGCTCTTAAATCGCGGACGGAGTTCAGGGGTACTCAAGGTGATAATTTAGATGAAATTTCCCATCTAAATGAGCTTCAAGTTTATTTGTCACAGGGACTAGAAAAGGAAAATCCAGACGGCTCTTTCGACCTTTTGGAATGGTGGAAGACAAGGGAAAAGCATTTTCCTGTTCTAGCAAGGATGGCTCGGGATGTTCTGTCGATTCAAGTGTCAACTGTTGCATCGGAGAGCGCTTTTAGTCAAGACTACAAATAGGTGATCACAGAGCGTCGATGCGGGACAGCTAGGAAAAATCAGTGCTTTTTCGAGATTGGATCCGCGCAGAAAGAAGAAACTTTGGCCTAGCAGAATCATAACCAGAAATAGATGAGGCGTATGAAGAAATGATAGCAGAACTTGCTCAGGAAGCAACTTCACCTGGAAGTGGCGATGAACAAGCTTCATTTCCACCACCGCCAACACAACCACCTCCCAACCTTGAAGGTTTTATGAGATTTGTTAGTAATAATGCATAAATTTTATGATGTAACTTGTACATTGGCACGTCTTCTTTTAGTTTTTTTTCCTTTTAATGGTGGTATTAGTACCATGTTGTGCTGATTCCACTGGGGGAAGGAAGACTAAGAAAGATATGCCATTTTGGTCAATAAATATGCTCTATATCATATCCTTGAATATCTTTTGTCTCAATATTTCTTTGTCTTTACTTCTATATCAATCCTTGAATATTTATATATCATACAATATATAACATACAACATAATATACTAATTACAACATTCTTTTATCAATATATACTACTTATATACAATTTATACTAGTTACTAACTACAACACAATATACACTACTTATATACAAAATATACTACTTAAATACAATATATACTACTTATATACAAAATATAACTACTTATACACAATATATACTAATTACCAAACACAATATATACTATACTAATAACGTAGTACACCATATAAAATATATTTTACAATATACTAATGACTACTATACAAGATATTGATTTTAAAAAAAAATTCAGAACCGCCGGAACCGCCAGAACCGCCGGAACCGAAACCGTCAGAACCGGAACCGCATGGTACCTGGAACAGTCACGGGCCAGTTCCACCTTCAGAACTGCCAGAACCGCCAGAACCGGAACCGCCAGAACCGAAACGACAGACCCAAATAGACCCAGAACCGGAATCGGATACAGCCTTATTCCAAACGATCGCTTATAAAGTGAAGGGTATTTTAGTAATTCTGAGAGTAGCTGAGAAATTCAGGAAGCGTTTTCCGCACTTTGCAGACAGGCTATGGCAGACGGTCATTGAAGTCAAGGCAATACACTTTTCTTTAATTTCATCCTCCTACAACTACGCTGTAAATACACATCCGTAAATCTTACATACACCGTCAGATCTCACAAGCTGGCTAATTTAACGGATACGATTTAAATTAGACGTGCACCTCAACAACATAACGTCATAACCTTTTTTCTTGACATTTTGTGAGAACTAACGTATCCACCGAAGCTTTTTGTCTGTATCGACCCCAAAGTCACATGACTCGCAGTTACCTGCGACAATTTAGTCCACGTCAACACACTACCTTTGACCTCTTTCCTACGTGTCATGTGGTCCCGCATTACCTGGCCCCCGCTTTTTTCACCTATATATCCACTCCCACTTTCCTCCTAATCTTGCCACAGCTTTTCACTCCACACTCTGTTTCTCTTTTTTCAACACCAAAAAGGAAAGGAAAAAAACCTTGGCGGATAGTGTAGCTTATAAGAAAGATGATTGCCGGAGATTTGCCAGAAAATGACGTCATTCCCGGAGTTTCAATGGCGCTGAAGGCATTTTTGGAGGATGATGAAGAAGGAGGGTATTTTCCGGAGGATCAGAAAGTGGAAGAGGTAATGCATGAGTTGTTGAAAGAGATAAATGGTGGCAGTAGTGGTAAAACCCCGGGGATGATAGGGGCATCTTCATCCTTTTCCATCATAGGTGAGAGCTGTGGGCCGGCATTTTCCGGGTCGGGTTCCACTCTAATGGCCGGCATTGAAATGGGTTGTGGTAGTAGTAGTGGTGGTGATAATGGTGGTTTGGAGGTTAGTGCGCTTGGTGTTGGTGGGCCTACTATTGAGGTGTTTTCTGGGCTTGATTTGGGCTTTTCAATGAAAAATGGGCCATTAATGAGGGTAGAAAAAGGAAAAGGGAAAGGTAATGAGAAAAGCATGCAAGAGGGGGGTAGGGTTGAAAAGGGGGAAGAGGAAGGGGTGGTGGAGAGGGAAAGAATGGACGGTTGTGATGAAGAGGAGGGTGAAGATGAATGGCTGACCAGAGTTCTCAATAGTGCCCCACAGGTGCTTGAGGATTATTTGATGTAATTAAAGTTTTTAATAAATATTTATGGTTTTCACTTATTAATCAATTAACTAATGCTGTTAATATATTCTCTTGCTACGTAGTTATTGGTAAAGAAATCTTAGCTCCTCCTTTTAAAAATTTCTTTTCCATTTTTTTTTCAATTTACTGAAAACTGAACATTAAAACAATGACATTAAATATAATTGAGCTACATCACCCCACCTCTCTCTCTTATAATTTTGTGATGGACATAGTTTTTTACATAGGGGAATAGTTAGACTTTACAATAATGCATGCAAGATAGTAATATTCTGAAGTAATGTGATTTTAATTGCACATATTCTTATAATACAAAGAAAAAATTGCAAGTCCTGATTTTTGAATACTTCTTTCATCAATTTATGCCTAGTTTATCTATTTGTAACAATTTAGAGGAAGTACAAGAGATGAAGAAATTTCTTTCGGGTTTATATTAGTCTTTTCCTAAATTTTTATTGAACTAACAATAATGTTGAAAGCAATGAACTTAATAAGCACTTGAAATTATGGGTTCAGAATATAATATTCCATCCACCTGTGTCATTTTTAATCTGTGTCAAAAAGAATGACTTCTTTATCTATTTGGAAACATTTTACCTTTATATAATGATTTATAATCATACAAAATATATATGTGTTTCATTTTATAACACAAGTTCAAAAATCTTCCCTCTTTTCTTAAACTTCGTGTCTAGTCGAATGTGGTTCACATAAATTAAAACGGAGGAGTGTTGGTTAATGGTTAGTCATTTTTCACGTATATTAATATTTTGTATCGAAAATGCTAAATTCAATGAACCCAGAACTAAATAAGCTATATCCGATATTATTCGTGGTATCATATTAATATCTGCAATAAGTATTTTCTTACAATAGCATAATAAATTTAAATTAAACTTCACTTTTTTAAAAATGTTTCCAATGATTCATGTATTACATAATATATTTATTCAGGATAATAGAAAGAAAACATATGTCGATCCCATGAAGTTTCTTGGCTAAGAAACCAAATTTACGTATTTTAATACTTCATCCACGCATCCCTTTCAGCGGCGGAACTGTTGTAGTAGAAGAGACAAATTCGAAAAAAAAAAAAGATAAAGACATTAAATTTTAATATGGAAAAAAATCTTTCAAATCGAAGGTAAAACTTACGGGATCACAAAGATTCAAAAAGCTCCACTACAATAATAAGAGGGTTACAAAGTTTTCTAAATTGGAAACACAACAAGTGACAAATACGGGGCGACAATAACAACAAGAACAACAACTAATCAATTGAAGAAAGAGTATAATCCACAAAAATGAAGCCATTGTTCGAGGGACGAAATCAGATGCTACTAGCCTCCAAATCCGATCTCCACCGTTCAAATCCAAGATTAAGATGTTATGAATACTCAGTCGAACTTCAACATGATCCAACGGTTAACGGATTCGTAAACGTGATTTGAAATTGGCTGGTCGGAATAAAAAATTGCAGCAAAACAAATACTTTTCTCTTCTCTCTTGATGAAAGCTATCTCAAAAACCACTCTTATGTACTTAAGTCTTTCAAAGACTTGTATCAATGAGCATAGAATAATTCTCCAAGGTTGTCATATTTATAGATCATGAGTGGTGCTTTCTCTTAAAGCCAAAACCCTCTCAAATAGGAATAAACCGAATCCAATTTCGAATAGGATTGGAAACCAAAAGAGAATAGGATTAGGCCATTGGGCCTTTAGCTGGACAACATGGGCATGTGCCCAACAAACTCCTCCACCATCCAAGGGGCCAAATGTATCTTTAAGTAGAGAAAATATTGATAGGCTTCATGCCTGCTAATTTTCTACAAAATTCATGTTTATCTGCAATCACCGCCTTTGTCAGCATATCCGAAGGATTTTCATCAATGTGTATCTTTAATTTCTCTTCCACGACCATTCTTATCCAATGATACTTTCTATTTATACTTTTGGTCTTAGAATGAAAAGTGGAGTGCTTGGTGAGATAAATAACACTCTGATTATCACAAAATAAGATGTACCTTGGCTGCTCAAAGCCAAGATCATTAATAAACTCCTTCATCCATAATAGTTCGTTGGCACCTTCTGTGACAACAATATATTCGGTTTCTGTAGTGGATAGAGCTATGCACTTCTGTAGTCTAGATTGCCAAGAAACATCCCCCCTACAAAAGTGATCAAATAACCGGAATTGGATCTTGAATTATCAAGATTACCCTTCTAAATTAAAGTCTGTGTAACAAACAAGTTCAGGCTTGCCACTGCCAAAGCACAACTTCAAATCTGCATACCTTTCAAATACCTTAATATCCATTTTACTGCATCCCAATGTTCTTTTCCAGGATTAGAAAGGAATCTACTAACAGTACCAACATCATGTGCAATATCTGATCTAGTGCAAACCATATCATATATCAAGCTATCAACGGCGAAAGATAAGGAATACGAGACAACTCCTTTTTCTCTTCATCGGTTGAGGGACTCTTACTAATACTCAATTTGAAGTGTTTAGCAAGAGGAGTACTAACCACTTTTGCATCTGCCATACTGAACCTCTTGAGTACCTTCTCAATGTATTGCTTTTGGGACAAAAATAACTCCTTTCTATCTCTATGTCGGTGGATTTGAATGCCTAAGATTTTCATTACTGGCCCCAAGTCCTTCATCGCAAACGATTTGCTCAACTGCTTCTTAAGGACTGCAATTCTGAATTTATTCTTGCCAACAATAAGCATGTCATCCACATAGAGCAATAAAATAATAAAATCGTCATCAGAGAACTTCTAAAAGAATATACAAGGGTCTGAAGAAGTTTTCTTGTACCTTTGTTCTTCTATGACAGATTCA
Organism: Nicotiana benthamiana; assembly: GCA_034376525.1. Lineage (NCBI taxonomy): Eukaryota > Viridiplantae > Streptophyta > Magnoliopsida > Solanales > Solanaceae > Nicotiana > Nicotiana benthamiana. The sequence goes on along the minus strand of CM067339.1, from coordinate 39,380,848 downwards.
AACTTCAAATACCATTGCCTTGGATCTTGTTTCAATCCATATAGGCTCTTTTTCAATTTGCAGACATAATTTTCTGTTCCCTTAGTTACAAAACCCTCAGGTTGCTCCATATAAATCTCCTAATCTAAATCACATGAAGAAAAGCAGTCTTGACATCCATCTTCTCAACCTCTAAATCTAGATTTGCAGCTAAGCCTAGAACCACATGAATAGAAGACATCTTCACAATAGAGGAGAAAATTTTATCAAAGTCAACTCTCTTCTTCTGGCCAAAACCTTTAACAACTAACCTTGCCTTGTATCTAGGTGCAGAGATATGGTTATCTTGCTTTATTCTAAATACCCATTTGTTAGATAAAGCTCTCTTATCTTTCAGCAATTTCACTAACTCATATGTGCCATTCTCATGGAGTGACTTCATCATATCTTCCATCGCTTCGATCCATTGATATTCGTGAGTAGTCTTGCATGGCTTCATCATAATTCTCAGGTTCTCCCATGTAAGTCAAAAGTGCATACTCATCAGGAGATAGCGCATGGATTTTTTCTTTTCCCTTGTAGATCTTCTAAGAGAGGTTTCAGAAGCATTCAAAGTAGTTACATGTGCAAGAATTGGTTACTGATCAACCACAACTTCATCAACTAGAGCATCCATAGCATCTACACCATGATGATCATTTTTATATTGATCACTATCTCCATAATTTTCTTGAGTTCCTTCATGTGCAATAGGTGTCTTAGCAATTGAAACTGGATCAATATCAACTAGGCTTTCATTACTTTGAGAATCCATTTTCTCATATTTGTCAATATCTTCAATAGTTTGGTCTTCAAAGAATATTGTATCATGACTTCTAATAAGTTCATTGTTAACCGGATCATAAAAATGATACTCAAACTTATCTTAACCATAACCGATAAAGATGCACTACTTATTTTTGACATCCAGTTTCGATCTCTCATCTTTAGGAACATGGACACATGCTTTACACTCAAAAACTCTTAAGTGATCATAAGAAACATCTTTGGCAAACCAAACTCTGTCTGGGATATCACCATCCAAAGAAACTATAGGAGACAAACTGATAATATAGGCAACAGTGTTAAGTGCTTCTGCCCAAAATGTATTTGGAAGTTTATCCTCTGAAAGTAAGCATCTAACTCTTTCAACTAGAGTTCTATTCATCCTCTCTGCCAAACCATTCAATTGAGGTGTCTTGTGCGGAGTTTTCTGATGACGAATTCCTTTTTCCTTGCACTAGTTATCAAAGGGACCACAATATTTACCTCCATTGTAAGTGCGAATACATTTTGATTTCTTCACTTTCTGTCTCTCAGCTAAAGCCTGAAATTCCTTGAACACGCTAAGTGCTTGCTCTTTAAATTTCAAAGGATACACCCAGAGCTTACGAGAATGATCATCAATGATGTTCACAATGTAAAGTGCACCTTTTGAATTTACTTTAAAATAACCACACAAATCAGAGTGTACTAGCTCCTATAAATCAGGCTTTCTTGAGGGAGGATAGCTATGAAAGGAAACCCTTTTCTGTTTGCCAGCTAAATAATATATGAACCTTTTCAGCTTTGCTTGTTTCACTCCAGAAAGAAAACTTTTCTTAGCCAAACACGTAATCCCCCTCTCACTAATATGATTCAATCTTTGATGCTATAATTCTGACAAAGTATCAGTTTCCACCAGATTTATTGAGTCATTAAGAATAGAGCTCTGTGTCATATATAAATGACCAGACTTGACTCTTCAAGACACTACTAACGAGCCCTTAGTGACCTTCCGTTGGTCATTAAAGAGGGCATGATTGTAGCCTTCATCGTCTAATATTTCTGCGGAGATCAAATTAAAAGGAAAGTCTGGAGCATGTTTGACATCTTGAAGAACTAACATTGAACCATTATTAGTTTTCAAACAAATTGTGCCAACACCAAACACCTTAACTTTACTGCATTGTCCATTTCTAACACTCCAGAATCAACAAGAGTATTAGATGAGAAAAAGTCTTTTCTTAGTGTGAGATGCGAGGTAGCTCCAGAATCTACTATTTAGCTCGTCTCATGAGATACCGAATTGATGATGTTTTCATATAAGCAAAAAGAAGGTCATCTGGAACAATAGCAGCAATATTCTCGTTATTTTCAACTTTCTTTCCTTCTCTAGTGTCTTGATTCAACTTGCGACAAAACATTTTGATGTGTCCTTTCTTGACACACTGGTTGCATGTAATATTATGGTATTTAGACCTTGATTTACTTCTACTTTTACCTATATTCCTTGGGCCTCTTGTTCTATCTCTCCCCCGATCTTCTGTCTTGAGATTTTCTCCTTACTTCCTCGTTCAACACACCACTCTTGGCATATTCGATGGTCACCTTACCTCCAGGAGCTGAATTTGTCAAAGAAACACGAAGAGTTTCCCAGGAGTCTGGTAAAGTATTAAGAAGCCAAAGTCCTTGTATCTCATCATCAAAATTAACTCTCATTCCAGACAGCTGATCAAGGACGCATTGAAAGTCATTTATGTGATCAAGGATAGGGCTGCCTTCCTTGTATTTAAAGGTCATCAATTGCTTTAATAGAAATAATTTGTTGTTCCCGGTTTTTGAAGCAGAAAGAGTTTATAGCTTTTCCCACAATGATCTCGCATGTATATCGTTCACAATATGGTTGCGAATACTATCTTCAACCCATTGCCGTATATATCCACATACCTTTTGGGGCTCGAAATTTCAATCTTCATCAGATATACTCTCAGGTTTATGAGATGAAAAAACGGGTAGAGGCATCTCCTTCACGAACAACAAGTCTTTCATCTTGCTTCTCCAAATATTATAATTTCTCCCATTTAAACATACCATCTTACTCGTATTCGCCTGCATTTCATAAAAACTCGAATAAATAACCAAGACTCTGATACCACTGTTATGTAGAGGAAGAGGAAAACCTAGAAATAAAGAAGATAAAGAACACCAAATTTTAACGTGGAAAACCCTTCAAATCGAAGGTAAAAACCACGGGATCACAAAGATCCAAAAAGCTCCACTATAATAATAAGAGGGCTACAAAAGTTCTCCAAATTGTCAACACAACAAGTGTCAAACACGGAGCAACAATAACAACAACTGATCAGTTGAAGAAAGAGTATAATCCATAAAATGGAAGCTGTTATTTGAGGCACGAAATCAGATGTTACGAGTATCCAAATCCGATCTCCCCTATTTAAATTTAAGTTCAAGATGTTATGAATACTCAGTCAAAATTGTAACCCAATCCAACGGTTAACGAATCTATAAACGTGATTTGAAGTTGGCTGGTCGGAATAAAAATCTGCTGCAAAAGAATATTTTACTCTATTCTCTCTTGATGAAAGATCTCTCAAAAACCACTCTTATGTGCTTAAGTCTTTCAAAGACTTGTATCAATGAGCATAGAATAATTCTCCAAGGTTATCCTATTTATAAATCATGAGCAGTGCTTTCTCTTAAAGCCAAAACACACTCAAAATAGGAATAAACCGAATCCAATTCCGAATAGGATTGAAAACCAAAATAGAACAGGAACTACGTATTAAATTTAGGTGCTTTAGCACCCATTAAACTTTACACGGCATAGGTATTGTTATATAAGAAATTTGAGGCATCTGATATAAAAGGAAAAGAAAGCACCTACCAACCAAAAAATTAAGTAGTTATTACACATCAAGAAAAATTAAGTACCCACGAATATAAAGTCTTGGATCCGCCACTGATCCCTTTTAGGTGTTTCATTTAGTTTGATCAAGCAAAGATCGCGGGTTAATTAGTATACAATCACACATAAAATAAATAAAGAAGAAAAAAATAACACAAGAATTTAACGATGTTTGACTAAACATAATTCTCCGACAAAAGCATAGATCATGATATATGTGACCACATAGAGCTAAAAATTAAATCTCCACTAGTTCATCCTAATAGTTCTAAAGTAGAGAAAGTGGATGAACCGCAAAATATTGATTAAGAAACTAAAACTTTATTATATTAAATAAAGTATTCAGTGGAGATAAGTTGGTTATTGAATTTTTTGAAGATATTTAGAATTTAATTTGGTTCTAAGCACTTTATCTTACAGTAAAATAGTAAAAAAGTTGATAGATGTTTGAAAACGTTTACATTTTAGGAAATTTAACACAATTTTTGGAACAATGTAAAACAGAAATTAGGAAACTATTTCGGAAAAGTGGTATTGAGGCAATCACCTTGTGATTTTCTTCAGAATATTAAATTTAAAACTAAATTTATTTGATTTCACATTTCAGCTATAACTCTATGATTTAAACATTTTAAAGTTCGAGGTGGGGTTATTATGGTTGTTTGTCATGTACTTAAATTTTCCTAATGATTGACTGTAATAGTAAATTATCATAATATTTTATGCTATTGAATCATGCATGACTAATCGACAATATGTCAAACATTGATACATTTTACTTAGAACATTCCATAGAAAAGAAAAGAGTAAACGGCTTGGAAATTCCTTAAACTTGTTTAAAATATTCATTTAAACTTTTGACCTATATATATTTGGACTTGTATTGCTCTTTTTCTGTATTTCTGATAATTTTTCACACGTTTTCTAACACATCAACTTCACCTCACTTTCCATCTAAAATAATTCTAGGGCATGAGTACACTTCATAGAAAGTGTGGAGGTGTCTACAATTATTTATAAAAAATAAAACTAAAAAAAAACCTACACAACATATATATATATATATATATATATATATATATATATATATATATATATGTGTGTGTGTGTGAAAATTTCAATTGCATTAGACATATGACAAGAAAAATTTGTCAGGTTTATAGAAATTAAGGAGAAATATTCTTTCTGAAAACACTTCTTTGGCTTTTGTGTATGAATGCACATAATATAGATTGACCTTAGTTTTTTTTTTTTTCAGTTGCACAAATGCCTTAGCTTGAAAATAGAGGTGTACATGCACAGGGTTGGTTCAGTTTTTATCAAAATCAAACTAAATCAACTATATCAGTTTGGATTGGTTCGATTTTGTCGGATTTTTGGGTTTTTTATTATATGAATATTATTTCAATCTTACTTTGTTAAAATTATATATAAAACTTTGATAAGTGTATATGTTTAGTAAATATGGAAAAAATTGATAAACATATGATCTATTAATATATTCTAATGGGAGAATTTTTCGTTAATTTACGCTTTCAAGGTTAAAACATGAGAGGATCCCAAATACTTCTACATTTTCTAAAGAAAATTCACTAAAAATATAAATAAACTTTATATATTTATATAACGGTTTGATTTTTTTTTACTCAATACCAAACCAAGTCAAACTAAACCTAATCGGATTTTTTAATCAGTTGGATTTAATTTTTCGATTTGATACAATTTTCTAGTTTGGTTTGAACACCCCTATTTGAAAATATTACCAAAAAGATGAAACACTATTTCTTTATAGCAGGTGCAATATGATAACTTAAAAAACAAGATACTCTAATAACTTGCTATAGTATATTAAATTACACTAATAGTGATTAATTCTTTATATTATGAGTGTAAATATATACTCTAAATGATAAAAAGAAATGTATCCACTGTCATAATCGATAGTAAATAACAAGAAATGGGGCTGCTGAATTTAGGATATGCAGCTAGCCATGTGCTCAAGGCCAGACGAGATGAAAATGAATCATTGTTTTTAGTAATTTTGTTTTGCAAGAAAAAGACATTTATAGAGTTGATGTGATAATTTTAGCTCATTGTTTCCTTCCAATTGTAAGGAAATTTTCCAAACGCTGCTTTCATTTGCAATAACCAGTAATCTCACGCAAAAGGAACTTTCACATATCACTAGTATAACTTATTATTATAATTAATGTCAATTATTACTTCACGTGTCATACATCATTAGTGGTTGGAAATTGTTGATGAACCTAGAAAATAGAACCTCATAGTGTTTTTTTGCTTTTCCATCGATGTTCGGTATCCGTATTGAAATCCGACTATATTCGGATTATTTGTGCTGTATGGAACTTATTCGGAGAAAAGCGCTCCCTACCATGGATTTTTTCATATCCAAAACTTAAATCTGAAATCTCTGATTAAAAAAGAAGCAATCACATCCATCGCAACACATCCTTTAACGGGAATATCACTGTTACACCCACCAATACTTGCCATTTCATTCCACAGAACCAATAAAACAAACCTGTCAATTTTTCATCAAAACTATGCAAAGAGTACCATCATCCAAAAATAAATTTATTGGCCTTACCCTGGAAAAGCTCAAATAGCTAACAAAGTGTACAGAAAAAAAGAAAAGCATTCGAAAAATTATACTGTATAGCTACTTTATACATAATTAATATATTTATATATATATTAGCTAGTAAATGTAATTAATTATATGTGGCCAATCGGCCAAATATATAACTTATCCAAAAAAATATTGGGAAATTATCAACTATGCCCATTTTAAGTAACTTATTACAAAAATTGACAAATTCATAATATATTACTAATATTAACAAATTAGCTATTATAGTAAAAAAAGGTTAAATTTTTTTTTTGAGTGGGTGTTATTAGAATAGATTGATACATCTTAAGGAGCTTGAAGCTCAGATTTGGAATGATTTGGTAGAGTTTTGAGGTGGTTTTAACTGAAAATTCGAAAAAGAAGATGAACATGAAAAACAATATATATGTATCACACTATCTATCATTTGTGTATCACATATAAATTTATATCAACTGTGTATCACATGTATACCAGTGTGTGAGATACATGTTTAATACATATTTGATACATATGTCGCAGAAGAATTTTTTAAACTCGATTTTAATTATGAATTTTGGTACCAAATCAGTCCAAATCACCTTCAATCTTCCTCAAATTTGTATATTGACTCGTCTACATGTTTTCAATGAACTTCAATCATACACATTGAAAACTATTCTTTTTGCTTAGATTTTTAGAATGTTGTATATATTTTTTTTTTTTGTATTTCATCATCTTATTTGTTATCTCATCCATGAAATTTCCGTTCAGTCTTGCGTCTAATATTGATGATCACACTTAAAAATATGGAAGGAGATCTTTGCGTGTGATTTTTGAATATGAAAGAACTTTATTTATTTGGAATTTTAATTTCTATATGTGCTTGGCTAGTTTTGGTAAGTCTATAATTAGTGGCCAGAAGTTGGATCCCGTTTGGACATTAAAAAAATCCTTTTGTCCAAAAAAATTATAATTTTTTCAGAAATCAACGTTTGTTAATAAAACTCTGAATTTTCACTTGAAGATGCATTTTGGAAATTTTCGAAAATTTTAAAAACTCCAAATCAACTGCTTTTCAAAATTTTCACTCAAATCACTCACAAAATTTCAAAGACATCCCAAATTGAAATTTATATCCAAACACGACTCTAAATTTCAAATACTATTTTCATTTGGAAAAAAAATTCACCATTTATTGAAATTTTACAATTTTTATGTCCAAACGCCTACTTGATAAGTTGGGATTTTTTGGAACATTATAATTTTGAGAAATTTACCTAGTTATACTATAATAAAAGCTCATTTACCATTTTTCTATAAGTTCCTTAAAAATTATATTTTCTATCTATATTTACTACTTATATACAAAACCTTAATAAAGAGAGTATCTCTTAAAATTTGGATGTAACTGAAATAGCCCCTTCTCCCATAAAATTTGGATGTAACTGAAATAGCCCCTTCTCCCATCCCACGTTACTCCCCCTCCCCCCTCCCCCCCCCCCCCCCCCCACAAAAAAAGAAAAACTTACAGAAATATCCCATATAAGTTTCAACTTACCAACTTCTAGCCAATATTCCAAAAATCGAAACAAATAAGAAATTTTTTTATGGGTATAGTTGAAATTCATTGAAAACATATAGATAAGTCAATATACAAAATTTGAGGAAGATTGTAGGTGATTTGTACTGTTTTGTATAAAAATTCATAATTAAATCGATGTCAAAAAATTCTTCTGTGACACACTTATCAAACATGTATTATGCATGTATCTCACATACAGATATACATGGATATACATGTGATACACAATCGATACAAATATGATACATATGTTATACACAGTGTGATACACATATCATTTTTTTCATATTCAGTTTTTACTTCGAATTTTCAATTCAAATCACCTCAAAATTTCACCAAATCATCACAAACTGAGATTCAAGCTTCTTAATATATACACACTATATTCTAATAGCACCAACTCAAAAGAAAGTAAAATTTTGATATTTGTTTTGCTACAAATAGCTAATTGGCCATTTTAGGTAATATTACTAATATTTTATCTTGGCCAATTTTGGTAATGAACTACTTCTAAATGGACATAACTGGATCTCCCCAATAGATATATATATATATATATATATATATATATATATATATATATATATATATATATATATATATATATATATATATATATATATATATATATATATCAACCCACACAAATCATAAGCCAAAATTCTTAATCTTCCACACAAATCAACCCAAATCTCTCCCTCTTCACACAGTTCTATGAACATTATTTCCAAAATTATAGCAATAAAGTATTCTTCATTGACAATTATTAAAAAACATTGAATTCAATATTTGAATTTTACGAATTTGTGATTTTTTTTATATTGTGTGTTCTTGCAAACGATTGAAAATATACTTTGAAGTTTATATCTCAATTTTGAGGAAAATTGGTTAAGTTTAGATTTGTTTTTAGGTAAAATTTCAAACTGAAACCCGAAAAATGAAGAAGTTTCAGAACTATATCAATAATTGTGTAGTAATTATATCACAAGTGTATCAACATTCGGGTTTTATGAATTTGTGATTTATTTTGAATTAGGTGTTCTTGCAAACAATTGAGAAAAAATATTTTCGAATACGATTTGTATGAAAATTGTATTATAATTATTCCAGATTTGTTTCATAATTATATTACAATTGTATGAAAGTTGTATATGATACATCAATACCTAAAATAATACATGATACAATACTAATACAATTATAATATAATATTGTATAAGACTTTTAGTTTAGAGTTGTGATTGAAACTTGAAGAAGATGAAGATCAGAATTATATCACAATTGTTCAGAATTGTATCACGATTGTATTATAATTGTTTCAGAAATTGTATACTAAATGTATGATAGTTGTATATTAGTTGTATATTCATGAGCTATTGTAAGCTTGTGTCCTATTTCACATTTGGATTTGTATGACCCATTATCCTATTAACAATAGCTTTTCTAGAGTTTAAGGATTTTTGAATTGTTGAAGATACTTGGTTAGCAACTGAATATTTTTATATGGTGACATTTGTGTATAGATTTGTAGCTGCACAAAAAGTTTTTTTTGTTGCTATTCTTGTGACGACCCAAAGGGTCATCACCGTAATTTTTCCTTTCTTTGCATTTTTGAGGCCTTGAAAACCTATTATTTTGGTTGCCTTGATTTGTGTGCGAGTCCGGGCGCGAAGCCGATAAATTTTTATGTGGAAATATGTGAATTCGGTGTTAAAAACTAGGAATTTTGATATTCAGGCGTATTCCCGGAATCGAAATTCGAGGTCCCAGGCCCGAGTACGGAACTTTTGTGTGAAATTATTTTCTGAAAATGCTTAAGGAAAAATAAAAATAAAAATTGACCAAAAGTAATGGTATGGGGCTCGAGTTTTGGTTCTGACACCCGATACAAGTCCTAAATGAGTATTAAGCGCTATCTATAAAGTTTGGGTGAAAACGGACGTCATTTGACGTGTTTCAGACTAAAAATGGAAAATTTGAAAGTTTTGAACTTTGAAATGAAAATCATGAGTTTTGGAGGTTGATTTTTTGATTTTGATGTTATTTTGGCGATTTGATCGCACGAGTAAGTCCGTAGAATATTTTTGAGGTTAGGTACATGTTTGGGTTGGAGCCCCGAGGGTTCGGGTGAGTTTCGAATATGTGTTAGGCTCATTTTGAAACATTTTAACTGCTGGTTTCTGTTGTTTTCGCATTTGCGAAGCAATCTTCGCAAATGCGAGCCTCCCCCTTTGGCCTGCTTATTCGCAAATGCGAAGAAATCCTCGCTAATGCGATCCCTCCCTTTTATGGTCAGACTCCGCAAATGCGAACCATTTCTCACAAATGTGATTTCCCCCTTTACAGCCCGATTTTCGCAAATGCTAAGACATTCTCGCAAATGCGAACCCAGTTCAAAACCTACCCCTTCGCAATTGCGAACCATTTTCTCGCAATTGCGACACCATCTATTTTCTGCATTCTCGCAATTGCGAACAAAACCTCGTAATTGCAGCAGCTGCGACTGTGCAACCTATACTTAGACTATTTTAAACTTTATTTTTTCATATTTTCAAAACCCAAACCTCCATTGGCGATTTTCTCTCGACTCTTTCTCTCCTAAATCTCTTGTAAGTCAACTTTGTCAATTTATTCAAACTTTAACATCTTTTATCATGATCTCAACTTAAAATCAAAGCTTTCAATGTGTAAAAATGGGGATTTGGGGTAGAACCTAGATTTTCATAAAATTGGGGATTTGGACCTCAATTTGGGGTCCGATTTCAAAACAAATTGCATATATGAACTTGTGGGGGAATAGGTAACCCGATTTTGATTCGAACCTTGAGTTTTGACCGCGTTGGCCCAGGGGCATTTTGGGAATTGTTGGGTAAAACTTTGAGAATTTCATTCTTATGCATTCAAATTGATTTATCTAGCATTTGTTGATACATTGGAGTAAATTATGAATAGATATCGTTGGTCTGCGGTCGAATTCTAGAGGAAAGGCGATTGTTGAGCTTTGAGTTGCTATTTTTGTATTCGAGGTAAGTGTTAGATCTAACTTTGGCTTGAGGGAATAAGATTAGGTTAATATTTGTTATGTTCTATGAGGAGTCAGTGTATAGGTATGGTGACGGTTACCTATGCGCCTGAGTCTAGCATGACCGTGAGTCATAATTACTATTAAAATTTCGAAAGAAGTGAACAATTGTGATAATTACTTGTTAAATGAACTATGAAGTGATAGTTGAGAAGCAAATAAACTAAAAAGGAATTTTTGGTGCTTTTACCTTGCATGGACTTATTGTTGAGCTGTTTTCCCTTGTCGGGACCTATTATTGAGCTGTATTCCCTTGCCGGAATTTATTGTTGAGTTATTCTCCCTTGCCGGGATATTTTATCTTGTTATATATTCCTTTCCCGTTTGGTTGTGACTATTGATTGGGAGAGGAAGAGAGAGTAAAATCACGAAGGGTGATGCCGTGCACTATGTATTGAGAGTAAAAGCACGAAGGGTGATGTCGTGCACTGTATTTTGAGAGTAAAGCACGAAGGATGATGTCGTGCATTATATTCGACAGTCTTGGTGAGAAGTTGGAGTAAAAGCACGAAGTGTGATGCCGTACATTATATTTGACAGTTTTTGTGAGAAATGAGAGTAAAAGCACGAAGGGTGGTGCATTGCATTTGTTGATTCACTGGCTTTCTCTATTTATTATTATTATTATTGTTATTATTATTATTATTATTATTATTATTATTACTATTATTATTATTATAATATTCAGTTCCATTTCTGTTTGTTGAATTTATAATTGAACTGTTACACCCCCAACATGTCCCCTCCCCATTATCTGTTTAAATTTTTGTTATCTTTCTGTTATTGCACCTATATCTATACAGGTTATTTGTGGTAGGTCCGGTTTAGACTCGTCACTCCCTCGCCGAGGTTAGGCCGGGCACTTACCAGCACATGGGGTTGGTTGTGATGATACTACACTTCTGTGCCTTTTTGTGCACAGGTCAGGACACAGCTTACGGACCGCATCAGTAGTTAGGGAGTGATCCTTCATTCCAAAGATGGCAAGGTAGTTCGATGACGTTCGCGAGCCCTGAGTCTCCTCTATCTCTTCAAGTTTATTTTTATTGTATCAAAACAGACATGTTATGTATTTCTTTCAGACTTTGTTTTTAGTGCTCTTTTAGTCGTCCGTGAGTAGTGACACCAGATACTGGGTAGAGGCTTGTTACAAATTTCTGCAGTTTGTTACTATTTCTGTTGACTTACTAATGTTCTTTTGTTTTTGTTTTTGTTTTTATTTTTGTTTTTCCTCTCCTTCACTGAGCTGAGGGTCGACTGGAAACAGCCTCTCTACCCTTTCGGGAGGGGTAAGGCTCGTATACATATTACCCTCCCCAGACCCCACTTTATGAGACATTACTGGGTAGTGGTTGTTGTTGTTGTTACTATTTCTGTTAAAAGTCTTTCGTGTATTTCTATTTAATTATTTCGGTTATAATATTTTTTGGATTAAAGTTATATGGAATATTTTAAAAAGGGTTGGCTTGCCTAGCTCTTACAGTAGGCGCCATCACGACTCCCTATGATGGAAAAAATTTCGGATCGTGACAATTCTGGAAAGCTGTCCCATGTTATTGGAATTGTTAGATTAGGGATCACTTTCTTAATATTTTAATGATAATAGGAACATAGAATTTTCCTTTATGATGTTATATCCAGTATTGGATGGTTCCAACCAAAATCATTCAATAATGAAGCAAAATTGCCAGCTTTCTTTTTTGAAGACGTACAACTATCAAAGAGAGAGAAAATGATATCTACTAAAGAAATTAGGATGCAAGGAATGAGGAGAAGAGAAAAAAAAGATATAATTAAATTTTTTAATTAAGGGCATTATTAATGGGTGAGAGCCTTTTAAGGGAGGAATATATATGATTTATAAATAAAACTTAGATGCCTTTTAAAAACTACAAAACCTAAAAAAAGTAGGTATATAGGTTTCTATTATAATATCCATCCATACATACATATATATATATATATATATATATATATATATATATATATATATATATATATATATATATATATGAAAAATTTCTTATAATTTTAGAGCTTTTAAGGCTTGATGTGATAAGAGATTTTGACATGGTATAACAATATACTTATATAATTGGCATAAAATAGTCATAGTTACATATATTGGCATTAAATAGCCAATAAATATATATTACAATAATAATATGTATATCACAACTTTTTTTCTTCTTATTTGTTTATATGAACATGCATATTAAAATTTTATTTTCATTCTTTGTATATAAATAATATTATTCTTTGTATATCAATAACATAAAATTATATATATAATTATTGCTGCCTTTATATAGACGTATATCACAATAAAAAAAAGTATATTATTTATATATCACGGTGTGTAACACATCAGACATGTGTATACAAAATTGTAGCCCATGTATATCACTATGTACATCAGTGACATCTCATGTATATCATGCATGTCTATGTATATCCATAAAAATTTGTGTTAAATATATGATATACAATGTAATATATATGGGTGCCCATAAAATAATTGTGCTGTATACAGGATATACAAAGTGATATACATAGACGTTCTTAAAAACATGTGTGTGATTTACACTGATGTACACGATATACAATGCGGTATACACATGTCGTAGTTGAATTTTTATGTCCGATTTTTTACTTGAAACAAATCTAAATCGGTTCTAATTTTGCTCACATTTTGTATATAATTTCGTTTAGGTATTTTCAACCAATTTCAATCATACCCACTCATTAAATCTAACCAAAAAAAAAAGGAAGAGAGAAGAAAAATAAAGTTGAAATATATTTTTTCTCTCTTAGTTTTTGTTAATCTTGCTCCAATTTTGTATATCGTCTCGTTTAGGTATTTTCAACCAATTTCAATTACATCCACTCATTCAATCCAACCAAAAGAAAAATAAGAGAGAAGGAAAATAAAGTTGGAATATAATTTTTCTCTCTTAGTTTTTGTTTCTGATTTTTTCTGATTTGAGATCGACCTTGCCTTTTCATCCCACTAATATTTTTGCCTAATTTTTGCAAGAATTTTTGCTAAACTAGAAGAGCAAAAGAGAAGAGATAGAAGAAGAAATACAAGGAGAGAAAGAGAGAGGAAAACTAAAATATGCGTATAGTTTTTCTTGAGAGAGAATATAAAAGAGGGTAGTTTTTTTAAGATTTGGCTATATAATGCCAATTGTTTAGGGCTATCTTTGTCAAACCTAATATAAGGATAAAAAATTGCCAAGACCTATTATGTATTGTTATCTGATGCCAATTTGTCACCCAACTAAAAGGTGGTTCCGTAGCTAGTAGGATTATGAAAGCCCAATAATTAGGGTTTTTCGTTTCAACCCATATTGCTAATTTTATTGTTGGAAAAGAGTCCAATACCATGGAGTTCCCCTTCTAGAATTCGAAATTCTACTATAGTGGCTATTTTTTAAGGGATTTTTACCTTTCTATACTACATATTCTTGATCAAGTTTTAACTTAAGTACATGGCCATATACCACAATTTACCAATTATATACAAATTAGTTTTAAATGAGTATCCATTTAAGTTAGGAATTGAATAAGGAATCAGTTATTTCTTATCCTTGTTTTCTCTCTCTCTCTCTATCTCTCTCTCTCTGTTCTTTCCCCAATTTTTGTCCTCTAATGTTCTTTAACTTTTATCCTTTCATGTTGTATATATTTTTGATGAAATTAATCCATGGATTTCAAGCGTTTTACTATAGAGTTTTAACTTAGCAATTTTCTTTCATGTTGTACATTGTGCGTTCAAATTAAATTTGTCAATTAATAAATTTTATAGGTGTTTGACTCTCCACCATTGATACCTACTAAAAGCTTTGAATCTTTGAGTTCAAATTTGGATTGTTAAAAATCATTATTTATTTGGATTGGGTGTTGTTGCAAATAATTGAAAATATTATTTGGATTTTATATTTTAATTTTAAGGGTTTTTGGTAAAGATTAAACTTTATTTTGATTGAATTTCATATTGGAATAAGAAAAAGAAGACATGACATACAATATGCTTACGAATTGTAGTAAAGTTGTATTACAATTGTATGTACATTGTATTTTATTGTAGTTATATGTATTTTTTATTTAGATGTTGTATGAAAGTTAAAAATAATTGTATAATGTATGAATTGTTGAATAAAATTTATATTTAAGTTATCAATAATATATTTTTAATTGATATGTATCAAAATTGTATCAAAAGAGAAAATTTGGCGAAATACATAGTTTACCCATCCAACTTACGACCAAATTCTTGTTATACACTTGTTGACTACGGGTTTCATTCTTACACACCAAATCTTTCAAAAGTGTGTCAATACACACCACTTTCATGCTAGACTAGTTTCACAAAATGTGTGTGTATCATGCACCAATATGATCGTGACATGTGTCACTAATTTAAAAAAATAAAAATACACTTAAGATTACATATATGCCCCTTCTTCATCTTTCCCACATTGTCTTCCATTATCATTGTTCTTGAGAAAACTTTCAGCAAGGCCCAAAAAAAAAAAACTTAGAATCAAAGAACAAAAAAAAAGAACTTTTAAGACTTTTGTAATTACTATTCCTTTCTGGATCGAGTCACAAACGGGAAGAAATTATCAAGTATTAATTGAATTTTCAACATTCTACCTAAATTAGAAGAGATTACCAAGTAACTTTAACTAGTCAATCAAAATCGAGTTACAAGTTCAGTTCAAAAATCCAAAATTAACAAGATCCAGTTGAATTTTTAAGCTTTTCAATAGTTCAACAATGGTGTCTTTTGAATTTTCCACCCATCTTTCAAAAACTCAAGTACTTGAAAATGGAAACTTTGAGTTTCAAGTGTTAAAGAGTGAAATTATGATTTTGAGGCTTAACTATATGTAAATGGTGTTATTTTGGCGATTTGATCGCACGAGTAAGTTCGTAGGATGTTGTTAAGTCAGGATGTGTGGGTTATGAGTCCCGAGGGCTCGGGGATGATTCGGAGGTGGTTCAGGATGTTTTAAACTAAGAAAAAATATCAGGTTCAGGGTTGCAGGCACCAGTGCGACCGCATACCATTTCCATGCGGTCCGCCTGGGGGCCGCGCGGCCGCATCGCTTCCTGTGCGGTACGCGTGGAGCTGTGCGGCCGCGATCCTTTCCTATGCAGTCCTCGTGGTGCCGTGCGGCCGCGGTAATTTCTATGCGGTCCGCGTTGAGCTGCGTGGCCGCGACCCATTTTTGTGCGATCTGCGCCAGAGCCCCAAAAAAGCCTATAAATCCGAAATTTCAGCCATTTTTCCACTGTTCACAAACCCAAACCTAAGAGGCGATTTTCTAAACAACTTTTCTTCTCCAAAACGATTGGGAAGTGATTTCTAAGCTAATTTTCCTACTCCTTAACATCTTTTAATATAATTTCTACTTCAATCAAAGATTTTCAAAAATGAGAATTTGGGGTTTTGGGTAGAACTTAGGTTTTCTATAATTTGAGCTTTTGGACCTCGATTTGAGGTCCGATTTTAATTCTACTTATAGATATGAGCTCGTGGGGGAATGTAACCCGGTTTTGGTTCGAACCTCGAGTTTTGACCACGTGGGCCCGGGGGCATTTTGGGAATATTTGAGTAAAACTTTGGGAATTTCATTCTTATGCATCCAAATTGATTTAACTAGCATTTGTTGATGCATTTGAGTAAATTATGGTTAGATTCAACCGACTTTGAGGCGAGTTCGAGGGGTAAAGCTATTCTAGAGGCGTGAGTTGAGTTGGAAGCTTTCGAGGTAAGTGTTTGATCTAACTTTTGCATGAGGAAATAGGATTAGGTTGTTATTTGCTATGTGCTATGTGGAGTCGGTGTATAGGTATGGTGACGATTACCTATGCGTCCGATTCGAGCATGACCGTGAGTCATAATTGTTATTAAATTGTCGAAAGAAGTGAACAATTATGCCAATTACTTGTTAAATGAACTACGAAATGATAGTTGAGAAGCAAATGACCTGAGGACGGAATTATGGTATTTTCCCTTGCCGGGACTTGGTGTTGCGTTGTTCTCCCTTGCCGGGACTTGGTGTTGCATTGTTCTCCCTTGCCGGGATGATTATTACTGCTGTCCATATCCGCGCCCCCAATTTTTGATCATTCTTTGGGGAAGGATGAGCGTAAAGCCCGACGGGTGATACCGTGTATCTCTTGATTTTCCTACGCCGGGATGAGTAGGCTGATACTATTAAATCCTCCCTTGTCGGGATATTTTGGACTCTTAGCTGTACCCTCGCTCGGTTAAATTATTGTATTGTTGTCATTCCCTAATGGGATCTCCCTTTTGAAAGACCATTTGAGATAATCGATTAGAAAACGGGTTCGTGTGGCGCGCCGTCCACCTATTGTTATTGGCCTGAGACTCCGGTGACATTTATTAAGAGTTCGTGTGGCACGCCGTCCACATATTGTTATTGTCCTGAGACGCCGGGTTCGTGTGGCACGCCGTCCACCTATTGTTATTGGCCTGAGACGCCGGTGACATTTATTAGGGGAATGTGTGGCACGCCGTCCACCTATTGATGCGTGTAATTATTGATTTCCTCCACAAAAATGGAGTGGTACTTATTGATTTCCTCCACAAGATGGAGTGATACTTATTGATTTTTCCTTCGCGAGATGGAGTGGTGCTAATGACTGGGTGCGGACGAGAGTAAAAGCACAGTGGGTGGTGCCGGGCAATGTTGTTTTATTGGCTTAATCTTATTGGTGTTCCTTATTCCGTTTTTACTTGATTGGTTGTTATTCCATCGGATTCTCTTAATTAAATTCTATCTATTCGGTTCCATCTCTTAATTATAGAAGTTATAATTGAACTGCTATTTCCCCCAGCATGCCCCTTCCCTTTTTATTGTTTAAATTCTGGTTTTCCTTTTCTGTTATCATATATATATATATATATATACATGTTGTTTATGGTAGGTCCGATTAGCCTCGTCACTACTTCGCCGAGGTTAGGCCAGACACTTACCAACACATGTGGTCGGTTGTGCTAATACTATGCTTCTGTGCCTTTTTGTGCACAGGTCAGGACCCAGTTTACGGACCGAAGCTTTAGGCCGGGAGTGATCCTTCAGTCTAGAGGCTCCGAGGTAGTGCGCTGGCATTCCTGGGACCCGAGTCTCCTCTATCTTTTCTAGTTTGTTATATTTGTATCAAACAGACCCCAGTTGTATTTTCTTTCAGACTATTATTTTTAGTATTCTTTAGTTGTCCGTGAGCAGTGACACCAAATACTGGGTAGAGACAGGTTGTCAGTTTCCGCATCTTGTTTTATTGTTATTGTTATTAAAAGACTTCCGCATGATTTAATTAATTATTCTAGTATTTAAGTAATTTAGATATAAATTGTGAACATGATTATAAAGGTTGGCTTGCCTAGCTACGACAGTAGGCGTCATCACGACTCCTGATGATGGGTAAATCCGGATCGTGACATTAGTGTTGGAAAAGAGTCCAATACCATGGAGTTCCCCCTCTAGAATTTGAAATTCTACTATGATGGCTATTTCTAAGGGATCTTTTACCTTCCTATACTACATATGAAACATTATTATTCTTCTTAACCAAGTTTTAACTTAATTATATGACCATATACAATTTATCAATTATATATAAATTAGTTTTAAATGAGTATCCATTTATATTAGGAATTGAATAAGGAATCAGTTATTTCTTATCCTTGTTTTCTCGCTCTCTCTCTCGCTCGCTCGCTCGCTATATATATATATATATATATATATATATATATATATATCTGTTCTTTCCCGAATTGTTTGTCTTATAATGTTCTCTAACTTTTATCCTTTCATGTTGTATATATTTTTAATGAAATTCATCAATGTATTTCAAGCGCTTTACTATAGAGTTTGAACTTAGCAATTTTCTTTTATGTCACACAATTGGTGTTCAAATTAAATTTGTCAATCAGTAAATTTTGAAGGTGTTTGACTCTCCACCATTGATAACTATTAAAAAGCTTTGAATTCAAATTTGGGTTGTTAAAAATCATTATTTGTTTGGATTGTGTGTTGTTGCAAACAATTGAAAATATTGTATGGAGTTTATATCTCAATTTTAAGGGTGTTTGGTGATGATTAGACTTGATTTTGATTGAATTTCATATTGGAAGAAGACGAAGAAGACACGACATACAATATACATACGAATTGTAGTAACGTTGTATTAAAATTGTATGTAAATTGTATTTTATTGTAGTTATATGTATTTTTATTTAGATATTGTATGAAAGTTAAAAATAATTGTATAATGTATGAATTGTTGAATAAAATTTATATTTAAGTTTTCAATACTATATTTTTATATAATGTTAGTGATATGTATCAAAATTGTATCAAGAGAGAAAATTTAGCAAAATACATAGTTTACCCATCCAACTTACGACCAAATCCCTGTTAAACACCTGTTGACCACGGGTTTCATCTTACACACCAAACCTTTTAAAAGTGTGTCAATTACACACCACTTTTATGCTGGACCAGTATTACAAAATGTGTGTGTATCACACACCAATATAATCGTGACACGTGTCACTAATTTTTAAAAATAAAAATACACTTTAAATTACATATATAGCCCCTTCTTCATCTTTCCCATATCGTCTTCCATTATCATTGTTCTTGAGAAAACTTTCAGCAAAGCCCCCCCCCTCCCCTCCCTCCAAAAAAAAAACTTATAATCAAATGGAAAAAAGAAAAAGAACTTTTAAAACCTTTGTAATTACTATTCCTTTCTGCATCGAGTCACAAACGAGAAGAAATTATCAAGTAGCATCTTAATTGAATTTTCAACATTCTACCACAAATTGAAAGAGATTGCCAAGTAACTTTAACTAGTCAATCAAAATCGAGTTACAAGTTCAGTTCAAAAATCCAAAATTAACAAGATCCAGTTGAATTTTCAAACTTTTTCAGTAGCTCAATAATGGTGTTTTTTGAATTTTCCATCTATCTTTCAGAAAATCTGTGATAAACTTTTAAATCTAGCACGCTTAAATAATTTTAAAACACCCAGCAGGATATGGCTGTTGCATTACTTCGATGGGGCTAAATCTCTGATATTTTTTATCATCCTCTAATTCTTGGCAAATATCTTTGGTGGTATGTATGGTGGCGTAAGAAGAAATGCTGCAATAATGGAAAAATATGGAAAAGAATAGTGGATTTGTTTTTAAAAAAAAAGTAAAGAAAAGGATTTAGAAAAATAAAAAGGCTGGACAGTGCTGTCAAAATGCCTTTAGGCACAAACTTTTGATCGTTCACTCGCCTCTTATGTGTGAAAAATACACGAGTGACACGTAATCAAAAAATTTATTTTCGACACGCTTTTGAAAGGTTTGGTGTGTAATATAAAACCCGTAGTCATATATATATATATATATATATATATATATATATATATATATATATATATATATATATATATATATATATATATATACACACACAAAAGACATATTGTATAAAATTTGTATCAATCTTGTATTTAGGTTGTATTATGTTGTGGTTATATTTAACTGAGTAGAAATCATGAATGAAAGTTGTAGATAAGTTATAAATGAGTTGTATACCATATAATTAGTTGTATAAAATTTATTTTTACTATATATATTATTGTAGATATTCAAAATTGCATAAAATTGAACAAAATTTAATTTTTAATTTGTATGTTGATGTATCATACATTGTTCTTTTCTCAGTTGATTTATTTAGGAAAGAAAAATAGAATGGATTCCAAATTGACTCACGTGCACTGATTCATATTTGTTTGAATGGAAAAACTTAAATATTGAAGGGAACTGAATGATTTTGGAGGAGAAATTTTGAATTTTACATTAAAAGTGTCGTCGCCGCACTTCGGAGAAATTGAGTTTTATGTGAGATTAATTTTTTGTGAGTAATTAACTAGGTAACATAGATTCTTGTTGGAAATACTAATACAAAGTTGAAGCCGAAGTTTGTAGGCGATTGAATTTATTAATCTGAAATCTGCTAAAATTTTGAGTATATTCAATTATGATTTAAATTGTATGATATTATATTTAAGTTGTATGAGGTTATAGTTGCAAGATCGACAACCTAGGTCTACTTCTCCTAATAAAATTGGACCAAAGGAAAAAGAAGTTGGGCATGAATTACGCTGCAAATTCTAGTTACAACAAGGAAGCTGCTGGGATTTTGAATTATTATGAGACCAGGTTGAATGAGGATTAATTGGGCAAAGCTATAAAGCCAAGTAGTGAGGAAGGTTTAACTGTTGTGTCATTCCAAATACAGATGGAGAGAAGAGTTATTGTTTCTAATCATATTTTTGAAAGAAAAAAAATGAAAAATGAAACAGGTTAATTCCTTCAAGAGTTTTCCTTTGCATCTAAATGTTCATTTTAGTTTTTCTATAGCTAATTACGGGCGGGAGGATATTGGGGTTTCCAATGAAAAAAGAAGATATAATTAAATTCCCTAATTTAAAGCAACATATTGTATATAATTTTTAAGTAATTTTTATTTAGAGTGAATAATATACAAAACTAGAATAATTTTGATAAATAAGTTTCAAATATTATATCGGAATTTTTTTTAACTGTAGTGCTGAAAAATGGCTAGCGCTCTATTACTACTAATAGCCTGTTTGGCCAAGCTTATTTTTGGTCAAAAGTGCTTTTTTTTTTTGAAATTGAGGTGTTTGGTCAAGCTTCTGGAAAAAAAAAGTGCTTTTGAGGAGAATCAGAAGCAGTTTTGGAGAAGCAGAAAAAAGTAGCTTCTCTTCAAGAGCACTTTTTTTGAGAAGTACTTTTGAGAAAAATACACTTAGAAGCAGTTTTTTAAATTTGGCCAAACACTAATTGCTGCTCAGAAGTGCTTTTCAAACTAATTAGCCAAACACAAACTGTTTCTCACCAAAAGTACTTTTGAGAAAAGCACTTTAAAAAAAAACTTCTCAAAGTAAACTGATTTTTGCAGCTTGGCCAAACGGGCTATAAGAATAGCTTAGCTAGGATAGGATGCCGCTAGACCCACACCACATAAATGGCTGGGCAGGACATATAATGGAGAAATTCAAAAATAGCCAGATTTATAAGTGCTCATTCAAAAATGGCTATAGTTTTAAAAGTAATCGAAATATTGTCATTTTCATGTGAAAATAAATCTGAATGAAAACATTGTTTAAAATCCGAAAAATACTCCAGCATAATATATTGAAGTTTTGCATAAGTATACTGGAACTCCAAAAATATATATTGGAGTTCCAGCATAATATAATGGAGTTCCGGAATAAGTATACTGGAGTTCCAGCATAGTGTACCGGTTTAATATTATTCAGCATAATATACTGAAGTTTTGCATAAGTATACTGGAACTCCAAAAATATATATTGGAGTTCCAGCATAATATAATGGAGTTCCGGAATAAGTATACTGGAGTTCCAGCATAGTGTACCGGTTTAATATTATATGCTGGAAGTTCATGCACATGTGCTCCATTCTTTAGTATATTATGTTAGAACTTTCTACATGTTGGAGTAACAGTATAATATGCTGGAAGTTCATACAAAGGTGCATCGATCTCCAGTATATTATATTGGACCGTCTCTGTTGCAGTAAAGTAATGACTATTTTTCAATGACTTTGCAAACGATGGCTATTGAGAATGATCAATCCGAATTTGCATCTCCATGACAATAGCTATTTTTCAATTACATGAGTTGAAAATGGCTACTTTTGAATTTCATCCCTTGTTATAATTTCTAATTATGTAAACTTATTTTCACATAAAATGGAAAGTCGATGTTCGAAATCAAATTTTGACACTTATACTCCTGACCAAGTTATTTACCTTCAATTGATACATTAACTTTGTCGAAAATCATATACTGCGTTTAATGACACTATTTTCGACATTTTGCAATCCATAGATCCTTGATATTATGGTAAGTTGTCTTGCTTAACAACTGCACTCACAAGTTAGTTTGTGAACAGAAATGTGATTATCTTCTAGTTACCACAAAATCAAGAGATACATTAGCTTAACGTTATAAAAATACTTGGACTAAACGTTCTTATCTTTTAACTATAGGAACAAAAATCGCAATCATCCAAACACGGCCAAAAATGTTCAATTTTACTTAACATTTATTGATAACCTTTTCTATAGAAGTTTTTCGGAAATATGGTTTTCGATTGTCTATGTTCTATTTTAAACTATTTAATTTTGAATGCTGATAGTCTTAAATCTCATTTAGTCTATAAATGCAAAATTGTGTTGGATAAATGAGATGCGAGGAGTATATGTTTAAGCCAGAAGAACTGCATAAATATACCTCTGTTTTTATGTTGTTATGTAGGATGAGCTGAAAAATAATAAACTCCCTTTGTTTCAATTCAAATAACACATTTCTTTATTAGTCCGTTTCAAAAAGAATGATATATTTTCATATTTAAAAATAATTTTGTTTGATTAGAAAGTGTTGAGCTTTTTGTTAAACTAATTAATGAAGAAAATGGAGGATAAATCTTAGCCAAGAATAACTAACTCTAGATCTAAGCATATTGAATACGAAACTCAAGTACGACCGAGCTTATATAACTCTTCTTAAGATTATTAAAAGACATCAAACATAAATGATAAGCATACATCTTTGATACAATATATATACCCTTTATCCAGCGGTTTTTATTCAGAATCCCCTCTCTCTTGATTATACTTTTCATCGCTCCTCTCAAATATTACGACATATCTTTTGCCGTACAAGAGTTCTGATGGCTCTATCTCGACAGTGGCTGAGATACTCATCGTTATTACACCTTGTAGATACGACCACGGCTCAGTCAAACCTTTACCATTCCTTTTAGCGCTAATCCGCGTGTGGTCAGATTTTGACCCATAAAAATTTAACTTTAAATATTTTATTTTATCCCACTAATTTATCCTTAATGAGAAGTTTCTATAACCACAAAAATATCATGTCTGGAGGGAGTAATATGCACGGAATAATAATGTATTATGTGGTAAATAAATTATTACCTATTTTGTAAAGTATTTTATGTTAAGTACGGATTACCTATTTTTTGAAGTATTTAATCTATTATGTATTATGTGTGTAAGTTATGATGGTATTAAGCTTATAACTGCTGCAGATCTGTGACGATCCAGCCAGTCGTCTCATGAGTTACTGCTCTGTTTCCTTCATTTATGCTTCGTATTGCTTTGTTTATCGGTTCTATATGTAATCGAATAGGTTGACTCGTGTTCAGAAAGGATTTGGTAAGGTTTAAGACACTTCGTCTCTGTTGAGGAAGCTTAAGTTGGAAAAGTCAACCAGATATTGACTTATGTGTTGGAGGGCTCGGATGTGAGTTATAATGGTTCGGATATCTTCGGGAGGTGATGTGGAACGTAGGAGCGTGATCGGAATGTGTTTTGGGGGTCCGGAGTAGATTTAGGCTTGAATTGGCGAAATTGAATTTTTGGTGTTTTCCGGTTGATAGGTGAAATTTTGATATAAGGGTCGGAATGAAAATTCGAAGTTGCAGTAGTTCCATTGAGTTATTTGAGACATGTGTGCAAAATTTCAGGTCATTCAAACGTGGTTTGGTATACTTTTTGATCAAAAGTGTAATTCAGAAGAATTTTGAAAACTTAGACTTGAATCCGATGTGTTTTGGTTGATTTGATGTTGTTTTGAGCGTTCCGAAGGTGGGAACGAGTTTAAATAAGGTTATGTGATGTGTTTGTGCCTTTGGCTGAAGTCCCGGGTTCCTCGGGGTGATTTCAGATGGTTGACGGAAAGTTTGGAAATTTGGTTTGGCAGCTTAAGTGTGGACTTGCTGTCATAACCGCACCTGCGGCTAGGGGATCGCAAGTGTTGTCTCACAGAAGTGATTTAGGAGTCGGTGAAGCGAAAATGGGCTAGGAAGGTTGGAGCCGCAGAAGCAGTTGAGGAGCCGCACCTGCGATGGCGCATGTGCGGAATGTGCATCACTGATGTAAAAGCTGAGGAATAAGTGAAAACCACAGAAGCTTCAGCTTGGACCGCAAAAGTGGTACCGCAGAAGCGCTAAAATGGTCAAAGATGCAAAATGCTTGGGCCAGAAGGTATAAATTATTTCCTTCTTGATTTTTGAGCTATTCCTCCATTGCTAAGTCGATTTTTGGGCGATTTAAAGAAGTATTTCAAGGGGACTTCATTGAGGTAAGGATTTTGGATAAAAAAAATTCGTTCCTATGGTATTATTTCACGGATTAGAGCTATAATTAATGAAATTTAAGTATCGAAATTGGAAACACTACGGCTTGGTATTGGAGACCTAGACTTGAGGATTTGAGAGACCATTTGTGTTTGAATTTTGGTACTTTTGATATGTATAAACTTGCGGGGAGATTAAGAATCTATTAATATAAATATTATCAAGTTTCGAGATGTGGGCTCGGGGGTCAAATTTTGGCAATTTCGAAATTTGTGTTGTAAGTTAAATATTTTTGCATGGGCTTTGTTCCCTTAGCATATTTTGACGTCATGGTTTTGATTTTGGATCGAAACATGCGAGTGGAGGTCGATTCGAGGGGCAAAGGCGTCGCGAGCTAGAGTTTGGACCGGATTAAGGTGACTGATAATATTAAGTGTTGTCCTGAGGGTATGAAACCCCGGATAGCACATCGTTGCGCTATATTGAGGTGACGCACACACTAGATGACGAGCGTGGGATCGTGCACTATTGGGGATAGTGACTTAGTCCATCCCGAATAATTATTTAATCGTATATTTGACTGAAAACTATTTGCATCATTATGTTTTGAGCTGAATGTCATATTTAGGCCTCAATTACTAATATTTCCTTACTGTTTTGACTTTATACCTGAACTCAGTCATGTTATATTCTACTATTTTCATGACTCAACCATATTCACTCCGCTTTAACACTCAAATGATATTTTGGGTTGAGCACCATATTTTACTGTTGCCTGAGTGGCTTGTAAGATTTTGACTGAGTAGGGCCGAGGGCCTATGCTTTGAGGAAACACTAATTATGATTATGAGGCCGAGGTCCTGAGATTTGTACGCCACGAGGTGGCTTGTTGAAATGAGGCCGAAATCCTAGTGATGATGCCACGAGATGTCTTTATATTGCTTTTGGGCCGTAAGGGGCTCCTCTAGGATTTTGCACACCCCCAATGAGTGTGGGTATTCGTTGTGATGTGAGATATACACCAAAGGGCTGGTTATTGTTCCATGTGTTGCCCGAGGGACTGATTTTGTTGGTATTGTGCTCAAGGGGCATTTTCTTTATGTGTTTACCTTTTCTAGTTGCTTGTCTTTTACTTGCTTACTTGTTTAAAAAGGGAATTTAAGAATTTTAAACTGAAGTAAAGTGGCTTTGCATAATTTCACTGCTTCATGACTTTTTACCGCTTTTACTGCTTCCTTATAGCCTGTAATGTGCCTTACGTGATTTCTTGCTCTCAGTCTTTATTTATGATTATTATTCACTGAGTTGAAGTACTCATTTTACTCCCTTCACGCGTATGCATATTCAAGCGCATCAGGTCCCGCTAGCGAATGCTAATCTTTCCAGCTCAGGCAGATTCAAAGATGCTCTAGCTAGCTGCCGGTGTTCGCAGCCCAGAGCTTCTTCACTTATCTTATCTTTCTCTACTTTTAGATCCGTATTAGACTATGTAGACTTTTTCTTACCTTTATCCAGATTGTAGATGCTTATGACTAGTGACATTTCGGTATCGGGTTGTGTTGGTTTTGTTTCTTTTCTCAATTGTACTGTTCACTGCTTAGATTGGGGATTTTATCATGCTTAAGACTTAATATTTATTATTTTAATTGCTTAAAAATTGAAATGGAAAATGTAATGGCTCGCCTTGTCTTCATGAGAGGCGCCATCACAACCAGATCCGGCTTTAGGGTCGTGACAAGTTGGTACCAGAGCCTAGGTTACATAGGTCTTATGAGTCATGAGTAGGTTTAGTAGAGCCTCGCAGATCGGTATGGAGACGTTTGTATTTATTCTCGAGATGCTGCAGAACCTTTAGGAAAACTTTATATTTTTAAAATACTTGTCGTGCGAATTTGTTGATCTCAGTAGTAAACTTCTATTATTCTATTCTCTTACTGACAGTGAGGACACACACTGCCGGCCAGGATGGACGACCACCTGTACCATCAGCTGTGGCCACTAGAGGCCGAGCACGCGGCCGTGATCGTGGTAGGGGCAAGGGTGTGGCCCACATAACAGCTATGTCAGCACCTGCAGATCCACCAGCCGCCCCAGTTCAGGATCAAGTCCTAGTTGTGGACGCTCCACCAGCACCAGGACAGGCACCAGTTGTGCCTATTTTGATTCCGGGTCTTTAGGCGGCCTTGGCTTAGATTCTATTAGTTTGCACAAGCCTAGCTCAGGCGGTCTCAGTTACTAGAGCCGCAGCTACTTCTCAGGCCGAGAGAGGCACTCAGACTCCCTCTGCTCGCACACTTGAGTAGGTCGTGCAGGGACTTCAGACATAGGGGGCATCCAGCCCAGCCGGTTGTAGCTACTCAGGACTATGTAGTTCTTGCAATACTAGAGGACGAGCAATGTAGCTTGGAGATGTTTGGTAGACTTCAGCCTTTGACTTTTAGTGGTGCAGGGGGAAAGGATGCCCACGGTTTCTTGGATAAGTGTCAGGGGAGGCTTCGTACAGCGGGTATTTTGGAGACCAACAGGGCCGCTTTCACTACTTATCAATTTTCTGGAGCTTCCTTCACTTTGTGGGAAGCTGTTAAGAGGCATAAGCCTCTTGGTGCAACACCCTTTACCTGGACGCAGTTCTCCGTTCTCTTTCTAGAGAAGTAAGTGCCGCAATCTCGCAGAGAGGAGTTGCACCAGCAGTTTGAGTAGTACCGTCGGGGAGAGATGACTGTGATGTAGTATGAGATGAGGTTCTCCGAGTTAGATGTCATGCTATTTGGTTCATTTTGACAGATATAGACAGGATTAGGAGGTTTGTTGATGTCCTCACTTATCATCTTCATATTCTAATGACAGGGGATAGGGTGACTGATGCTACTTTCGAGGAGGTTGTAGACATTGCTCGTGAGATTGAGTCTGTTTGTCGCTAGGAGCGAGAGGAGAGGGAGGCCAAGAGGCATCGAGGATCTTGTAGTTATAGTGGTGATCCGTCGAAAGGTCAGTTTCAACACGACAGAGGCCGTCCATTCAGGCATGCCCAGCCAGCTCACCCTGGTTATCTTCGGGCATCATCGGGTCATGGTTCTCACAGTTCTCATCAAGTTCACTCATCACTTTGTGCCCATCCAGCTCAGATTTCATCTCGTGCTCCATCAGTTTAGGGATCTTCTATGCCAGGGGTATCTGCTAGTCATTCCGGTGTGAGGGGTTCTCTTCAGTCCCCTTCTCTGGCACTTGGGAGCTGCTGTGAGTGTGGAGAGATGGTTCATATATGGAGGCACTGCCCTCGTCGTCTTGCGAGTTCATCTTAGCAGAGGAGGCAGCCATCGACTTCAACAACAGTTACTTCACCACCACCCACCCAGCCATCTAGGGGTGGAGGTTAGTCAACTAGGGGTCGCCCTAGAGGAGAGGTCGATCAGGTGGCGGTCAGGGCCATTTCTATGCACTTCCAGCTAGACCCGATGCTATTGCTTCCGATACTCTTATCACAGTTATTGTTTCAGTATGCTACAAAGATGCCTCTGGTTTATTTTATCCTGGCTCCCCTTTTTCTTATATTTCATCACTCTTTGCTCATTATTTGGGTAAGCACTGTGAGTCTATTGCTTCACATGTTCATGTATCTACCCCGGTGGGCGATACTATTATTGTAGACTGAGTACCGGTCGTGTGTGGTGACTATTGGGTGTATGGAGACCCGTGTGGATTTTTATTATTGTTTATGGTGGATTTCGATGTCACTTTGGGCATGGATTGGCTATCTCCGTGTCGTTCTATTCTGGACTGTCAAGCCAAGATTGTTACATTGGTTATACGGGATGTGCTATGGATTGAGTGGAGAGGTTTGACTGATTATGTTCCTAGTGTAGTGATCTCATTCTTGAAGGCCCAGCGTATGGTTGGGAAGGGTTTTCTTTTGTATCTAGCCTTTATGAGGGATGTTGGTGCTAAGACTCATAATATTGATTATGTTCCAACTGTGAGGGATTTTTTCGATGTGTTCCCTCCAGACCTGCCGGGCATGCCGTTGGACAGGGATATTGATTTTGGTATTGACCTAGTATCGGGCATTCAACCATTTCTATTCTGCTGTGTCTTATGGCACCAGCGGAGTTGAAGTAGTTAAAGGAGCAGCTTCAGGAACTCCTTGATAAGGGGTTCATTCGGCCTAGTGTATCTCGTTGGGGTGCGCCAATTCTATTTGTGAAGAAGAAGGATGGCACTATGAGGATGCGCAATTGATTATAGACAATTGAACAAAGTAACAGTTAAGAACAAGTATCTTTTGCCTCGTATTGATGATTTATTCGACCAGCTTCAGGGAGAGAGAGTGTTCTCCAAGATTGATCTCCGTTGAGGTTATCACCAGTTGAAGATCAGGGACTCGGATATTCTTAAGACGACTTTCAGGACCTGATATGGTCATTATGTGTTCTTGATGATGTCTTTTGGGCTGACCAATGCTCCATCATCTTTCATGCATTAGATGAACAGTATGTTCACGCCTTATCTCAACTCATTTGTCATAGTCTTCATTGATGATATTCTGGTGTCTTTGCGTAGTCAGGAGGAGCACTCAGAGCATTTAAGAGTTGTCTTGTAGAGATTAAGGGAGGATAGGCTTTATGCAAATTTTCCAAGTGTGATATTTGGCTCAGTTCAGTGGCTTTCTTGGGGCACATGGTGTCCAGTGAGGATACTCAGGTTGATCCGAAGAAGATAGAGGCAATTCATAGTTGGCACAGACTGTCCTAAACCACAGAGATTCATAACTTTCTTGGTTTGACGGACTATTATCGTTGGTTTGTTCAGGGATTATCATCTATCGCATCTCCCTTGACCAAGTTTACTTAGAAGGGTTCTTCATTTGTATGGTCGGAAGAGTGTAATGAGAGCTTTCAAAAGCTCAAGACATCCTTGACCACATCTCCAATGTTAGTTTTTCCATCAGCTTTAGGTTCATATACCGTGTATTATGAGGCTTCGAGAGTTGGTATTGGGTGTGTGTTTATGTAGAAGGGCAAAGTTATTGCTTATACTTCTCGTTAGTTTAAGTCCCATGAGAAGAACTACCAGTTCATGATTTGGAATTGGCCGCCATTGTTCACGCATTGAAGATTTGGAGGCATTACTTATATGGTGTGTCTTGTGAGGTGTTTACTGATTGCATAGCCTCCAGCACTTGTTCAAGTAGAAGGATCTTAATTTGAGGTAGCGGAGGTAGTTGGAGTTGCTAAAAGATTATGATATTACTATATTGTACCATTTGGGAAGGCCAATGTGGTGTACGATGCTTTGAGTCGAAAGGCAATGAGTTCGGGGAGTCTGGAATATATTACAATTGGGGAGAGACCTTGTAGTTGATGTTCAGGACTTGGCCAATCATTTCATGAGGTTTGATATTTCGGAGCCTAGTCGGGTATTGGCTTGTGTGGTTTCTCGATCTTCCTTTTATGATTACATCAGGGAGCGCCAATATGATGATCCATATTTACTTGTCCTTAAGAGCAAAGTTCAATACGATTATGGCAGAGATGTGACCACTGGTGATGATGGGGGTGATAAGGATGCAGGGCCAGATATGTGTGCCCATGTAGATGGGCTTCGGGAGTTGATTCTGGAGGAGTCTCACAGCTCGCGGTATTCCATTCATTTGGGTGCCACAAAGATGTATCAAGATCTGAGGCAACATTATTGGTGGAGAAGGATGAAGAAAGACATTGTGGGATTTGTAGCTCGGTGTCTCAACTGTCAGTAGGTGAAATATAAGCATCAGAGACCGGGTGACTTGCTTCAGCAGATGGTTATTCTAGAATGGAAGTGGGAGCTGATCACCATGGACTTTGTAGTTGACTCCCACGGACTTTGAAGAAGTTCGATGCTATTTGGGTGATTGTGGATTGACTGACCAAGTTCGCGCACTTCATTCCTATGTGTACTACCTATTCTTCAGAGATGTTGGCAGAGATCTATATCGGGAGATTTTGCATTTGCTTGATGTTCTAGTTTCCATCCTTTCAGATGGGGGCACTCACTTTACTTCACAATTTTGGAGGTTAATGCAGCGAGAGTTGGGTATTCAGGTTTAGTTGAGCACAACCTTTCACCCACAATTGGACAGGTAGTCCGAGCGCACTATTCAAATATTGGAGGACATGTTACGTGCTTGTGTCATGGATTTTGGAGGGTCATAAGATCAGTTTCTACCTCATATAGAGTTTGTTTACATCAACAGCTACCAGTCAAGTATTCAGATGGTTCCATATGAGGCTTAGTATGGGAGGCAGTGTAGATCTCCAGTTGGTTCGTTCTAGCCGGGTGAGGCTAGGCTATTGGGGACATACTTGGTATAGGATGCTTTAGAAAAGGTGAAGGTGATTCAGGAAAGGCTTCGTACATCGTAGTTGAGACAAAATCGTTATGATGACAATAAGGTTCGGTGATTCAGGAAAGGCTTCAGTACTGTTTAGTTGGATGGTGATTTGTCCTATGATGTAGAGCCAGTAGCTATTTTGGGTCGTCGGGTTTGAAAATTGAGGTCAAAGGATATAGATTCAATGAAAGTGTAGTGGAGAGGTCGGCCAGTGGAGGAGGCTACATGAGAGACCGAGTAGGAGATTCGGAGAAGGTACCCTCACTTGTTTGAGGCTTTAGGTATGTTTCTTGACTCGTTCGAGGACGAACGTTTGCTAAAAAGGGGGAGGATGTGACGACCCGACCATTCATCTCGTGAGTTACTGCTCCATTTCCCCCATTTCTTCTTCTTATTGACTTATTTATCGATTCTATATGTGATTGGGTTGGTTGGCTCGTGTTCGGAAAGGATTTGGTAAGGTTTGAGATACTTAGTCTCTTTTGAGGAAGTTTATGCTGGAAATGTCAATCGAATGTTGACTTATGTGTTAGAGGGCTCGAATGCAAGTTTTGATGGTTCGGATAGCTTTGGGAGATGATTTGGGACTCAGGAGCATGACCGAAATATATTTTTAAGTCCAGAGTAGATTTAGGCTTGAACTGGCGAAATTGGATATTTTGGCATTTTCCGGTTGATAGGTGAGATTTTGATATAAGGGTCGAAATGGAAATCCTAGATTTGTAGTAGTTCCATTGGGTCATTTGGGATGCACGTGCAAAATTTTAGCTCATTTGGACATGGTTTGGTATACTTTCTGATCAAAAGCATAATTTGGAAGATTTTTGGAAACTTGGGCTTGAATCCGATGTGTTTTGGTTGATTTGATGTTGTTTTGAGCACTCTAAAGGTTGGAACGAGTTTGAATAAGGTTATAAGATGTGTTTGTGCTTTTGGTTGAGGTCCCAGGGGCCTTAGGGTAATTTCGGATGGTTGAGAAATTTGGTTTGGCAGCTGAAGTGTGGAATTGTTATCATAAACGCACCTGCGGGTAGTGCACAGTAGGTGCGGTCACGCAGAAGTGATTTAGGAGCGGCATAAGTGGAAAGGGGCTAGGAATGCTGGAGCCGCAGAAGCACCTGAAGATCTGTACCTGCGATGGCGCATGTTCGGAATGTGTATCGCAGATGTGGAAGCTGAGTAATAAGTGAAAACCGCAGAAGCGGCAGCTTGGACTGCAAAAGCGGTACCACAGAAGCGCTAAAATGGCCGCAGATGCAAAATACTTGGGCTAGAAGGCATAAATTGTTTCCTTCGCATTTTTGAGCTATTCCACCATTGTAAGTCGGTTTTTGGAGTTTTTTGGGCGATTTGAAGAAAGATTTCAAGGGGACTTCATTAAGGTAAGGATTTTGGACCAAAAACTCGTTCCTATGGTATAATTTCACGGATTAGAGCTATAATCAATGGAATTTAAGGGAAAAAATTGAGGAAACTAGGGCTTGGTATTGGAGACCTAGACTTGAGGATTTTAGGGACCATTTGTGGTCTGATTTTTGTACTTTTGATATGTATAAACTCGTAGGGAGATAAAGAATATATTGATGTAAATTTTATCGAATCTCGAGACGTAGTCCTAAGGGTCAGGTTTTAGTAATTTCGTGATTTGTGCTATAAGTTGATTATTTTCACGTGGGCTTCGTTCCCTTAGCATATTTTGACATCGTAACTCTAATTTTTGATAGATTCAATGTGAGTGGAGGCCGATTCGAGGGTCAAAGGCATTGCGGGCTAGAGTTTGGACCAATTGAGGTGAGCAATGATTGTAAATATTATCCCGAGTGTATGAAATCCCAGATTGCACATCGTTGTGCTATATTGAGGTAACACACATGATAGATGACAAGTGTGGGGTCGTGCACTGTTGGGATTGTGACTTAGTCCTTCCCGAATGATTGTTTTACCACATATTTGACTGAAAATAATTTGCTATCATGTTTTGGGATGAATGCCATATTTGGGCCTTGTGCCAACTATTTGAACCCTTAGGGGAATTTTACTGATATTTCCTCACTGTTTCACTTTATACTTGAACTTAGTCATGCTATACTCTAATGTTTTCATGACTCAGCCATGTTCTATCCGCTTTAATACTTAAAATAATATTTTAAATAATATTTTGGGCTGTGCACCATGTTTTACTGTTGCCGGAATGGCCTGCGAGATTTTGACTGACTAGGGCCGAGGGCCTATGTTGTGAGGAAACACTGATTATGATTATGAGGCCGAGGTCTGATTTGTATGCCACGAGGTGGCTTGTTCTATGAGGCCAAGAGCCTGGTAATGATGCCACGAGATGACTTGATATTGCGCTTAGATCAATAGGGACGCGTCCAGGAGTCTACACAGCCCCAGTGAGCGCGGGCACCCATTGTGATATGAGATATAGCCCGAGGCGCTGATTATTGTTCTATGTGTTGCCCGATGGGCTGCTTCTGTTGGTATTGTGCCCGAGGTCATTTTATTTATGTGTTTACCTTTTCTAGTTGCATCTCTTTTACCTGTTTAACTGCTTAAAAGGGATTTTAAGAAGTTTAAACTGAACTAAAGTGGCTTTGCATAATTTCACTATTTCATGACTTTTTACTAGCTTTTGGTGCTTCCTTATGGCCTGTAATGTGACACATATGATTTCTTGTTCTCAGTCTTTATTTATGATTATTACGTACTCAGTTGAGGTACTCACTTTACTTCCTAAATCCTGTGTACAGATTCAGGCGCATCAGGTCCCGCTAGCAAGTGTTGATCTTTTCAGCTTAGGCGGATTCGAAGATTCTCTAGGTAGGTTCTAGCATTCGAGTCCCAGAGCTTCTTCCCTTATCTTATCTTTCTCTGTTCTTAGATCCGTATTAGAATATGTAGACTTTTTCTTACCTTTATCCAAATTGTAGATGCTTATGACTAGTCACACCTCAATATTTGTGATGACCTAGCCAGTCATCTTAAGAACTAATGCCCCGATCCCCTATTAACTGCTTTTCTCGAATCTATTTCTGCTATTTTGATTTGCCGGGATGTTCGATTTTGAGTTTCGAAGAGTTTTGGGACGCTTAGTCTCTATATGAGAATTTAAGTTTTGGAAAGTTTATCGTAGTCAGAATAGTGTAAAGACGGCCCCGGAATACAAATTCAATGGTTCTGTTAGCTCCGTTGGGTGATTTTGGGCTTATGTGCGTGTTCTGATTGTGTTTTGGAGGTCCGTACCTAATTAAAGCTTGAAATGCTTGAAGTTGAATTTTTGAAGTTTCCAGTTCGATAGTGAGATTATGATCCGAGGGTCGGAATGGAATTCTGGAAGTTTCAGTAGCTCCGTAGTGTTTAATGTGACATGTGTGCAAAATTTTAGGTCATTCTGACGAGGTTTGATAAAATTTTTAATATAAAACATATTTTGAGAATTTTGGAGTTCTTAGGTCTAAATCCATGGTTAATTCAAGGTTTTGATGTTGTTTTAGGTGTTTTAAGTATTTGTACAAGTTTGGGTAGTGGTTTATGACTTTTTAGTGCCTTTGGTTGAGGTTCTAGGGGCCACGGGATGATTTCAGATAGTTGATGGAAAGATATTTGGAATTAGATTTGCATCTTCAACTATTTTTCGGTCATAACCGCACCTGCAAGTGTAGGATTGTAGGTGTAGATAACAGAAGCGACAAATGTAACCGCAGAAGCAAAAATGAGGAAGGGGGACAGAAACTGTCGAAGCGGCATAAGGAACCGCACTTGCGCGACCAGAGATGCAGAATTTGAGGTCACATGTGCGAGATTGAGCTTTTAAGTGAGAACCACAGAAGCGGTTCCTCCACTGCAAAAGCGGTATCGTAGATGCGATTATTAGACCATAGATGCGGTAATCGCTGGGCAGAACATATAAATTCTTGCCTTCGCGAAATTTAGCCATTTTCATCCTTTTCAAACGGGAAGAAGCTTGGGAAGCACTTTTCAAGAGGGATTTTTAGAGGAGTTCATTGGGGTAAGGTCTTTGGGCCCTAAACTCATTATTGGAATGATTTTTTTATCAATTTAAGCATGATAAGTTAAGAAAAACAATGGTAATTTTTGGGTTAGGGCTTGACTAATTGGAGACCTTTGAGTGATGATTTGAGGGACCATTTGAGTTCTGAGTTTGGGACCTTTGGTATGACCGAACTCGTAAGAGTGTGAGGATTTTAGAAATATAAATTTCTCCGAATTTTGATGCATGGGCCCGATGGGAATTTTGGTCATTTTATCTAATTTCACGTATTCGCTTAGAATTTAATTATAGAATCAGTTACTTGAAGTATTATTTACATTATGCGATTGAATTGAATAAATTTGGGTCATTTGGAGTCGAGCACTCGTGGCAAGAGCGTGGATTCAGATTGAATTGAGCTGTTCGAGGTAAGTGGCTTGCCTAATCTTGTATAGGGGACCTTCCCCTTTGAATATTCTATATTTGATAATTAAAATTCCTTTTACGTGAGGTGACGAGTTGTACGTGAGCTAATTGTTGAAAATCCGATTTTCTTTAAGTATTTCAGTTGAGTTCCTTTATCCTGTTTTATTCTACTTGAGAATTTAGCCTGTTGTTAGACTGGGAAAGCATATTTAGTTGACTTAATTGCCTATTTGCTTAAACTGCCTTAATTGTACTACGTGAAGCATGTTAGGCTGGAATTACCTGTTTACTTAGTACGAAATTTAGCTTAATTGGGTATTCTTGTATTGCTGCTGTGTGTTTTTACTTCGGGACTACGGGATGACATGCTGGGAGATCCCCTGTACGTATTTATGATTGAACTGAGGTGCGGGATATCAAGAGATACCTGACATGTGTATTGAGAATACCAAGAGATCCTCGGGAAGATCCCTAGCATATATTGAGGATACCAAGAAATCCCCAGTATACCTAGAGATCTCTTGTATACATAGAGGACACCAAGAGATCTCCTGCTATCATCCTTGTCATGAGTGGTACGTCCTTGTGTTTTTTCTTTAACTCTGTTTCATTTATAGTACTCCTTATTATCCGATATAGATTTTTACTGTAGATTCTCAATTGTACTACTTATTTATTTAATTTTAGTAAGGCCCTGACCTTCATTGTCACTACCCGATCGATGTTAGACTTGGCACGTGCTGAGTATCGCTGTGGTGTACTCATGCCCTTTCCGCGCATGTTTTGTGTGTGCAGATCTAGGTACCTCTACTCAGACCTATCATCCTTGAGGCAAGGCGATCTTTCGGAGATTTCGAAGTACATCTATCGTGTCCGTAGAACGAGGAGTCTCTCTTTTTTGTTCTATCTTGTAGTGATAGACCTTCTATCTTATTGTTGATGTAGACATTCCGGAGTTAAGAGTATTTTTCTATATTTAGTAGCTTGTTATTCATGGGTTTCTGGGCTTTTGGAGTATGTATTGGCTTTGAGAATTTAAATGTTATGTATAACAAGCGGCACCTTTAAAAAACGTTGTTTCATTTTTTTATTTTTATTTTAAATTATTCTTCTTTTTCTTTCCCAAGCTTGGGTTGCTTTTTTTTGCTTTTTATGCTTACCTAGTCATAGAGACTAGGTGCCATCACGATAGTTCATGGAGGGCGAACCGGGTTGTGACAGGGTGGTATCGGAGCTCCATGTTCATAGGAGTCATGGATCACAAGCCGATTTATTAGAGTCTCGCTAATCGGCACGGAGACGTCTGTACTTATCTATGAGAGGCTATGTAACTGCTAGGAAAATTTCCACTTTATTTGATTTCCTTGTTGTACGATATTTTTGATTCATAATTCTAAACTTCTATATTCTATTCTCTCACAGATGGTGGGGATACATGCTACCCAAGATGACTAGGCACCCACGCCCCCTATTGCAGCCATCAGAGGCTGGGGCCGGTATAGAGGTCGAGGACGCGCACGTGGTGCCGATAGAGCACCTGCATGAGCTGCCACCGAGGTACCACCATCAGCTCCAGCCAGAGTCCAGTCACCTGATACGCCTACTACTACAACTACTCCAGCTTTTCAGGAGACTCTGCACAATTCATGAGCATGTACACCACTTTGGCTCAGGCAGGGTTGCTTACCCTTACTATAGCCACATCCCAGGCCAGGGGAGGAGTACAGAATCCAGCCAATCACACTCCCAAGCAGCGAGTGCATGTTGATCAGGTCCCAAAGATTATTCATGTACCGCCAACAGTTCCAGTTCAGCCGGAGGACAAGGAACGACTTCAGAGGATTTGCAGCGGAGACTTGAGTTTAAGAAATATGATCCTTCGGTATTCCGTAGATTAGCATCAGATGATGCTTTGGGTTTTCTGGAGGAGTGCTAAAGTATTCTCCTACCATGGGTATATCAAGATCGAGCGAGTTTCCTTTACTACTTTCCAGCTTCGAGGAGCCGCCTATGAGTGGTAGCGCAACTACGAGTCAGACAATCCGGACGAGGCTGCTTTACTGACTTGGACCCCATTTTTAGATCTATTCCTGAGAGAGTTTGTCCCTTAGATCCTTAGGGACACATGGTGCATAGAGTTTGAGCATTTTTTCCAGGGTACTATAACTGTGTCAGAGTATGCAGTCTGTTACACTAGTTTGTCTAGACATGCACTAGCCTTGGTTTCTATTGTTCGCGAGAGGGTTCGCCGATTATTGATGGGCTTATTCCCAGAATCATATCTAGCATGGATCGTGAGTTAGACATGGATATTTCTTATTATCAGGTTGTGATCATTTCTAGGAGGATTGATGGTATGCATGCTAGGAAGAGAGATGAAAGGGAGGCTAAGAGGTCTTGAGAGTCGGGCTATTTCTTTGGTGCCCATGACCCAATTGCATGTTGTCATGGTATGGGTTATATGAATTGTCCTATTCATTCAACTCTTCTAACAGCCAATGGTATTCCATCTCCTCCTAGGCCTCATGAGCCTAATTATGCACCTCTGGTTTCTAGCGCACCTCCAGCGCGAGTACTTTCAGAGGTCAGCCCAGCAGACCTGGCCCGAGCCAGCTACCACCGCCACGTCCTCCCATGGCTTATTTTGAGTGTGGTGACACTCGCTATATGGTGAGCGATTGCTCTAGACTTGGGAGGAGTTCACCTCCACAGACTTCTCAGCCACAGAGTGCCCCGCAGAGTTCTCAAGCTATGGTTACAGCTCCAGCTACTACCCCACCTTCTCAACCATCCAAAGATGGAGGTTGGGGAGGTAGAGGTCTCTATGTAGGGGGAGTCCAGGATAGATACTATACCCTTCCTACCCATACCGAGGTTGTTGCCTCCGATTCTTTCATCACAGTATTATACTGGTCTATAACAGAGATGCATCGGTTCTATTTGATCCAGGCTCCATTTACTCTTATGTTTCTTCTTATTTTGCTCCACATTTGGGTGTACCTTAGGATTCTTTGAGTTTCCTTGTATATGTTTCTACTCATGTGAGAGATTCTCTTATTGTGGACCGCATTTATCAGTTGTGTTTGGTTGCTCTTAGTGATTTTGAGACCAGAGCCAATGTATTGTTACTCAGCATGGTTGATTTTGATATTATCTTGGGCATGGACTGGCCCTATTTTGATATTCTTGATTTTCACGCCAAAACCATGATGGCTATGCTAGGTGTACCGCATGTTGAGTGGAGGGGTGCTTTAGATCATACTCCCAGTAGAGTTATTTCTTTCCTTAAGGCTCACCGTATGGTTGAGAAAGGGTGTGGCGCATATCTAGCTTATCTGAGAGATGTCAATATTGATATCCTTTCTGTTGATTCAGTCCCTGTAGCATAGGATTTTCTCGATGTATTTCCATCTAATCTTCCAGGCATGCCGCCTAATAGAGCTATTGATTTTGGTATTGAATGGTGTCAGGCACTCAGCCCATTTCTATTCTTCCATATTGTATGGCCCCTCCCAAGTTGAAAGATTTGAAGGATCAATAATAGGAATTGCTTGATAAGGGTTTTATTCGGCCCAGTGTGTCACCTTGGGGTACTCCTGTCTTGTTTGTGAAGAAAAATAATGGTTCTATGCGTATGTATATTGATTATCGCAAGTTGAACAAAATTACAGTGAAAATTTGTTATCCTTTGCCTCATATTAGGGATCTGTTTAACAAGATTCAGGGTGCATGGGTGTTTTCTAAGATTGACTTGTGCTCAAGTTACCATCAGTTCAAGATTCAGGAGCCAGATATTCTGAAGACTGCCTTCAGGACTCGGTATGGTCATTACGAGTTCCTTGTTATGTCATTTGGACTGACTAATTCCCTAACAGCCTTTATGGATTTGATGTGCATTGTGTTCCTACTGTATCTCTACTCGTTTGTCATTGTCTTTATTGATGATATTTTGGTGTATTCCCGAAGTTGGGAAGATCATGAGCAACATCTAAGAACTGTACTTCAGACTCTAATAGAGAAGAAGTTATATGCTAAAATCTCAAAATGTGAATTTTGGTTGGATCCAGTGGAATTCTTAGGCCACGTGGTGTCGAGCGAGGGTATTCAAGTGGATCCGAAGAAGATAAAGGTCATGCAGGGTTGGCCTAGACCATCCTCAGCTACCGAGATCCGTAGTTTCCTTATCTTGAAAGGCTACCATTGTCGTTTGTGGAGGGGTTTCATCAATTGTAGCCCCTATGACCAGGTCGACCCAGAAGGGTGGTCCGTTCCAGTGGATGGATGAGTGTGAGGCGACCTTCAGAAGATCAAGACGGCTTTGACTACAACCCAATTTTTGATGTTGCCTTCCGGTTTGGGGTCTTGTATGGTCTATTGTGATTCCTCGAGGATTGGCCTCAGAGCGGTGTTGATGTAGGACGATAGGGTGATTGCCTACACATCCAGACAATTGAAGATACATGAGAAAAATTACCTTGTCCACGACCTTGAGTTAGCTACCATTGTCATAACCCTAAAGACTTGGCGCCATTATTAATACGGGGTTTCATGTGTGATTTACAATGACCATTGGATCTTGCAGCACTTGTTCAAACAAAAGGATCTAAATTTGCACCAGAGAAGGTGGTTGGAGTTGCTAAAGGACTATGATATCACTATTTTGTATCACCTGGGAAAGGACAATGTGGTGGCCGAAGCTTTGAGTCACCGGGCGGGGAGTTTGGCATAGTTACCAGCATCGAAGAGGCCTATGGCGATGGATTTTCAGGACTTAGCTAGGGATCCCAATCGGGTTCTAGCTTGCGTGGTTTCTCGGTCTTCCTTATTTGATCATATCAGGGAGCAGCAGTATGATGACCCTTATTTTCTTGTATTCAAGGACAAGGTTCAGCATGTTGATGCCAGATATGTAACTATTGGTGAGAATGGGGTATTGAGGATGCATGGTCGGATTTGTGTACCCAATGTTGGTGGGATTCGAGAGTTATTCTAGAAGAGGTCCATTGTTCGCGGTACTCTATCCATTCGGGTGCCGCGAAGATGTATCAGGATTTGAGGCAGCACTATTGGTGGAGGCTGATGAAGAAATATATAGTTGTATTCATAGCTCGGTGTCTTAACTGTCAGCAGGTGAAGTATGAGCACCAGAGACTGGGTGGGTTGCTTCAACAGATAGAGATTTCAGAGTGAAAGTGGGAGCGAATCACCATGGACTTTGTAGTTGGGCTCCCACAGACTTTGAAAATGTTCGATGCTATTTGGGTGATTGTGGATCAGAGTTCGCTTATTTCATTCCTGTCTTTACTACTTATTATTCGGAGCGGTAGGTAGAGATTTTATATCTAGGAGATTGTTCTTCTGCATGGTATTCCGGTGTCCACCATTTTAGATAGAGGTACTTGGTTCACATCACGATTTTAGAGGGCCGTTCAGAAGAAGTTGGGTACTCGGGTGGAGTTGAGTACAACATTACACCCTCATATGGATGGATAGTTCGAGCGCACTATTCATATTCTTGAGGATATGCTCCGTACGTGTGTGATTGAGTTTGGAGGATCTTGGGATCAGTTCTGGCCATTGACGGAGTTTGCTTATATTAAAAGCTATCAGTCCAGCATAGTTCCTGGCGGACAAATCTCATATTGTATATTTGCCAATCTTAGTTCCAAGGCTTTGATTAGTCCAGCCTTTGCTCTGATACCACAGTATAAAGAACAGAGTAAGAGACTCCAAGAAAGCAAACTATACCATGGATATGAAAGTTTTCCTACAAAAGGGGATGACTTCAACAACCCATAAGGGATGGCTTGCTAAGCTACATAAACAGTTAATTTGTTTATAGTCGCAAAAGTTTTCCTACAAAGGGGCTGGCTTCAACAACCCATAAGGGACGGCTTGCCAAGCTACACAACTCAGAAAACTTTTGTACTATAACCAACGTTAGCTGTTCATAACTCAGAAAACTTTCGCACTATAATAAGCTAACTTTAATAGAGTATTCTTACTCTATTTTCATACATGGACCGGCCTTTCCATCCATTCGAAAGAAAGAACAATAGAGTAATTTAGATAGCACTCATATGTAATATATCACAAAAGATTTACAAAGGATACAAGATGATCCTACCATTACTAAAAGGCCTCCTTTATATAAGGCTAGGAAGTTATTACAAGAGAAACTTTCAAGATAAAAGAACTATCTTACATAGCAAACTTATCTACATGTGGGTCCTTCTTGGCATGTGAAGGACTTTAGGAAAACCAACTAAAAAATACCTGAAAACATGTGAAGGTGGTGAAATATACATTGTGTATCATATGAAAGCATGAGGTAGCATGTGACGCCATGTGAAAATATTGTGTTGCATGTGATGAAGCATGTGGAGGCATGTAGAAGCATGTGAAAACAAGTGAAAGTAGGGCCCGAATGGTATGGAAAGATGTGAGAATTTATCTTGGCATGGGTAGGATATTTTTGAGGGGTTTTTGGTAGGTAATGTAGGATTATGGTGGGATTATCAGGGATTTAGATAATTAATTCTAGGGTTGTCTTCTAGGCATCTTTTCAAAGACCTTGTGTAGTAATGCCTTGAACTGGACGGTCCTTCTCCGTTGTGCTATTTCTATTTTGGATTGAGAGATGTAATCCGCAAATTTAATCTGGAAATGTCATGAGTGATCTTTTCTCAGATGACGTTGTATGGAGTTTGATATTCTTTTGCTGCTTCTCGGACTCTTTCCTAGTAAGGATGAGTGTAGGTGTAATTCCAGCTTGCCCAATCTTTTGGCCATATCTCTTTGGGGATGCACCTATTTTGCTGGAAAAAGATTCTTTGTGCCTCGCTATATTCTTCCTCCATTGATAAAATAGACACGGGAAATTCCACCGGAATGATGCTTCTGCCTACTCATGGACTTTTCCATTAATGATCTTCACTGGCCTATAGAACATGAATACCTTTGATGTGTAGGAATCACTAAAGAATTTCATCCAATATCTTCTAGGTTTGAACCATATTAAAAATACATTAAGAGTTTGGTGCAATGTTATCAAAATCCTTGAAGACGTTGCGTTTGAATTCCATGAAAATATAATACTGATGGCAATGGTACCAAAAAAATCAATATAATTTTCGTGGAAAATCCTTGGCTTGAGCAATGAATATGTGGCAGAACGGATATTCTGGATTGACACCATAAGGCTCTATATTACCGGAAAACTTGGAGCTCATAATAAGTTCTTCTTTCCATAATAATTGACAGGTCAAAGGGATCCATGAGGTTGAACAACTCCAGTGGATGATCTGATGGTTTTAGTGAACTTGTTCGTGATGCATTTGAAAACATGAAGATGTGGCTGATTAGCTTCTATTTTGTCTTCATTTTTGCGGGTGAAAATCTCTTTGAGAATTCTTCTAGTCGAGATAGAAAATCTGCGAGAATATTATCCTTTCCTTTCAGGTGCTTGACTTGAAATTTGTATGGAGAGAACTATTGAGCCCATCTGAGAATCTGAGGATTGGGAATAATTTTTGAATTTATCTGGATCATCTTTGGGAAGGCCTTCATATCCATTTCTATTAGAAATTCTGTAAGGATCAGGAAGAAATTGAATTTCTTGATTCCATTTTTTACTGCAAGAATTTCCTTGAAAGTGGAGTGATAATGTTGTTCGGCATCTTTGAACTTTCCACTGCCGTATCCGCTTATTTTCTTCTGGCCATCTTTTTCTTCGAATAAAACAACACTCAAATATTCATGGATGGCATCAGTTTGAAATACGTTTTTTCCATCTGATAGGATGTATAGAGACTTGACATTTTTTTGATATTTCCTTTATTTTTATGACTGCTTCATCCTATCTCTCTCCCCATGTTGGAGCATTTTTCTTGAGCATTTCTGTGAGCGGTGAAATATATGTAGAGATATTTGGAATGAAATCTCTTACAGAATTTATTACAGCTAAGAACTGTTGGATCTGCTTTATTGTGAGATTGGTATCCGGAAATTTGAGCAATTCCTGATATATATGTGGTCCTGGACGGTATTCCCCTTGGGCAAAATGCATTCCGAGAAAATCAATCTGCATTTGAGCAAGAACCATCTTTTTTGTAGAAAGCATGATCCCGTACTATG
Organism: Nicotiana benthamiana; assembly: GCA_034376525.1. Taxonomy (NCBI): domain Eukaryota; kingdom Viridiplantae; phylum Streptophyta; class Magnoliopsida; order Solanales; family Solanaceae; genus Nicotiana; species Nicotiana benthamiana. Next base: position 39,336,699 of record CM067339.1, on the reverse strand, counting down.
TTACTAATGCCTCAAATTGATGAAGCAAGTTGAAATGTTCCTCCAATGTATTACTAATAGTAGGATGTCATAAATGTAAACCAGGGAAGAATAGAGGATGGATTGGAAGATTTTATCATGGCCTTTGGAATAAAGATGGTGCAGTTTTTAACCCGAAGGTCATGACTTTCCATTAGAAGTGATGGTCGGGGATGCAAAATCCCGTTTGGGTCTATCTTCAGGGTGGCTTCCCAATTGCCAAAATCCAGATTTTAAATCAAAATTGAAAAAATATTTGGCCTTGGCTAAGTGGGAGAAACGGATAGTTTATTTGGTATAGGGAACTTATCATCTTGGAGGAAATGGTTAAGTGGCTGGTAATTGATGACTAACCTGAGTTTTCCTCTTGTTTGTTTAGCTCTTTTTTGACATAAAATGCTTCGCATGCCCATTGTGAGTCTGATGACTCTATCAGATCAAATTCCAAAAGTTCTTCGCATTCTTTCTTTGCAAGCTGAAGATGATCTGGATTCATCCTTGGATGGTTGGCTTTTGTTGGATTGATATTTTCATTCCTCTTGAAAGGGATCTTGATAAAAAACTCTTCGTTTTTCCATAACGGGTGATTCCCTTTCCTCATGAAATCTTTGTGTGATTCAGCACATGATTCTTCAATGAGATTTTGCTCAATCTCTTTGATTTGTTCATCGTTGATGATTTGGAATAGCCTTGGAATCTCAGAATAAGGTGTGAACTGCTTTTTAAAAGCTATCCCGTTAGTCCTGATCTGGAGTTGATCTCTGAGTTATGTGTAAATATCGAACCCAATAATAAGATCCTTTCCTGGTACATCAGATCCTAGCAGCTTGGTTCTATACTTCAATCCTGGAAAGAATTCGATCGTGACCGGGTGCTTTGTAACGACAGTTGTGGTCAAGATTGCATTTGATGCAGAATTGAAATCCTTAAAATGCGGCACCCATTGATCTTCAGGGAGAACAGTAGGATTTATGAGTGAAGAAGCAGCTCCAGTATCGATGAAAGCAATAACTCGAGTTATTTTATCCCATTTGGATGAATAGACCTTGAGTTCTACTTGAGGAACGACTACGAGAGCATTGATCTCCTCTCGGGCTTTGATCACTGGTTCTGAAATTTGGCATTGCTCATTGCGTTGATCTTCATAGATATCAAGAGAGAATAAAGTTTCTTCATTATGTTCATCATCTACAGAGAATATGGATTCAAGGTCCTCCTCCTTTCCAAGATGTATGCCAGTGTAATCTTCGATTTCTTCAAGGAGTTTGATAGATCTTCTTGATTGTGGACAATTTTTTCCGAAGTGTCCAATCTTATGGCAAATAAATCATCTGTTCTTCTTGTGAAAATTTCTTGGCCTTCTGCGCTTGAAATATTTTGCGCGTCTCTTGGACCTTGATTTTCCGTCTGGAATTCTTGGCCATCTGAACCTCCTGAATTGTCTCCTTCGTCTGGATGTGTGGTAGGAACATCCTGATCTGGTGATTAGATCAAATTTGCGGCATGCTTTGTCAAGCGTTGGATTATGCTGGATAATTTGCTTTAGGGCTGAGCGCTTTGTACAAATATCATCTAATGCAACGAAAATAGCTTGCCTGATGTAACCAATTTGTGGGATATTTATGGACTGAAACTTTTCTTCAATGATGGTCATGGTTTGGCTTGCCAACAACTTTGGAACAGAAGAGACAAAGACTTGCTTCAGATTGATGTCTCCACCAATTTCAAAGTATATCTTCGCCATTTTGTTGAAAATGTCTGTCAATGTCATTTCTGTCGAATGTCACACACTTCATCTCAAAGAGTTATCTTCGCATTTGCTCCTGCCTTTGGCCAGTATCTCCGCAGAAAACTTCATATACGATTCTGATGTTGAAGGCAAAATCTTGGAAAGTAAGAAAAGTATTTTTGTCTTGAATTCCAAGTGAGTTCCACCAGTCCCTGAGGATTCCTGAGAACCGTGAAGTGAGTTCTGACAGGATAATATACTTTTCTCTTTCCACTAGATTTTTTGTTACCATCCAACTATAGAAGTCTTGGATTCTTTGAGGCCATTTTGAAACTTTGATGTCATCTAAGGTGAAAGTGTGGAAACCAGTTCCAACTGGTTTTGACGCCATGGGCTCATATCTTCTTTCTGGGATTGGATTATCTGTCATGCCTTCCTGTTCCTCATTTACTTTAGATACTTCTGGGTCCCTTGGATGTTTTACAAATATTAGGGGATTTTTTTCTTCGGAAGAGTTCGTCATGGATTCATTGCTAGATTGAGAGCTATCTTCCATTGATTCACCGTTTGATGAATTTAGAGATTCTGACAATGGAGTATCTTCTTCTGGTATGTATCTTGGCTGGGAGACATAGAGGTCTGGAGCCTTTTGGTCAGAAATCATCAAATTTTCATGGTTGGACCCTTTTGAACTTTCTCCTTTGTCTCGCCTTTTCTTGGTTTGTTTTTGTGCTGCAAGGAGTTCATTCGGTATTTCATGTTTTGATGCTCCGGAGGTATCACGATGATCCCCCGCACGTGTTGGATTTCAGTTTAGTCCAGTTGGACAAGGATCTATCTTATGTTGAGGAGCTAGTGGCGATATTGGACAGTCAAGTCAGAAAGGTTAGGTCAAAGAACATTGCATTAGTGAAGGTTCAGTGCCGGGGTCAGCTAGTCGAGGAGGCGACCCGAGAGACCGAGTTGGTTCAGGTATGTCTCTATGCTCGTTCGAGGACGAATGCATGTTTAAGTGTAAGAGGATGTGATGACCTGGCCGATAGCCTTAAGAATGAACGCCCTGATCCCCTATTAACTGCTTTCCTCGAGTCTATTTCTACTATTTTTATTCGCCGGGACGTTCATTTTTGAATTTCAGAGAGTTTTGGGATATTAGTCCCTAAATGAGAGCCTAAGTATTGTAAAGTTGATCGTAGTTGGAACAATGTGAAGATGGCCTCGGTAAATCTGATGGTTCCATTAGCTCCATTGGGTGAATTAGGGCTTAGAGGCATGTTCAGATTGTATTTTGGAGGTCCATAGCTAATTTAGGCATGAAATGCAAGAAGTTGAATTTTTGAAGTTTCCGGTTTGATAGTGAGATTTTGATCCAAGGGTCGGAATGGAATTCCAGAAGTTGGAGTAGCTCCGTAGTGCTTAATGCGATGTGTGTGCAAAATTTCAGGTCATTCGGACGAGGTATGATAGACGTTTTGATGGAAACCATATTTTGCAAATTTTGGAGTTCTTAGGTTTAAATCCATGGTTGATTCGAGGTTTCGATGTTGTTGGGTAGTGGTTTGTGACTTGTTGGTGCCTTTGGTTGAGGTCCTGGGGGCCTCGGGATGATTTCAGATGGTTGACGAAAACATTTTTGGAATTGGAGTTACAGCTTCAGCTATTCTTCTGTCATAACCACACTTCCGAGTGTGGGACCGCAGGTGCGGAGACACAGAAGCAACATATTTAATCGCAGAAGTGGAAATGAGGAAGGGGACAGAAACTGCAGAAGCGACATAAGGAACCGCACCTACACGGTCGCAGATGCAGAACCAGAGGTCGCATGCCCGAGATTGAGCTTTTAAGTGAGAAATGCAGATGCAGTTCCCCCACTGCAGAAGTGGTATCACAGATGCAATTATTGGACCGCAGATGCTGTAATCACTGGAAAGAACATACAAATTCTTGCCTTCGCAAAATTTAGCCATTTTTCATCTTTTCAAATGGGAAGAAGCTTGGGAAGCACTTTTCAAGAGGGATATTCAGAGGAGTTCGTTGGGGTAAGGTGTTTGGTCCCTAAACTCATTATTGGAATGATTTTTATCAATTTAAGCGTGAATAATTAAGGAAAAGTAGTGGTAATTAGGGGGTTAGAACTTGACTAATTGGAGACCTTTGAGTGATGATTTGAGGGACCGTTTGAGGTCCGATTTTGATACCTTTGGCATGACTGCACTAGTGAGAGTGTTATGATTATGGAAATATAAATTCACCTAATTTTGAGGCATGGGCCCAATGAGCGTTTTGGTTATTTTATCTAATTTCGCGTAGTAGCTTAGAATTTAATTGTAAATTCAAGTACTTGAAATTTTATTTACATTATACAATTGAATTGATTAGATTCGGGTCATTTGGAGTTGAGAACTCGTGGCAAGAGTGTGGTTTCGGATTGAATTGAGCTGGTTCTAGGTAAGTGACTTACTTAACCTTGTGTGGGGGACCTTCCCCTTAGGATATACTCCCTCTATTTCAATTTATGTGAAACTATTTCCTTTTTAGTTCGTGCCAAAAAGAATGTCCCCTTTCGTTATTTAGAAACAATTTACCTTTACATAATGATATATAGCCACACAAAATATATGTGCCTCATTTTACACCACAAGATCAAAAGTTTTCTCTCTTTTCTTAAACTCTGTGCCCTGTCAAATGGGTTCACATAAATTGAAACGGAGGGAGTAGTATATTTGATAATTGAAATACCTTGTACGTGAGGTGACGACTGTGTACTTCAGCTAATTGTTGAAAATATGTTTTTCTTTAAGTATTCCAATTGAGTTCCTTTTTCCTGTTTTATTCTACGTGCAAATTTAGCCTGTTGTTAATCTAGAAAAGCATGTTTAATTGACTTAATTGTGTGATGACCCGTCCAATCGTCTCATGAGTTACTGCTCTGTTTCCCCCTTTTCTGCTTCTTTATGCTTTATTATCCATGATTTATGTGGTCGAGTTTATTGGTTTGCGTTTGGAGTGGATTTGGTAAGAAGTGAGACACTTAGTCTCTTTTAAGAAAGTTTAAGTTGAAAAAGTCAACCAGATGTTGACGTATGTGTTAGAGGGCTCGGATGTGAGTTTCAATGGTTCAGATAGCTTCGGGAGTCCGCTCCTGAGTGTTGATCCTCCCAGTCCATGTGGTGATTTGGAGACTACGAGATAGCTATTAACGTCCGCATCCCTCGTGCCTCCCTTATCTTATCATTTCATGCTTTTAGAACTATTATATCGGATTCAGTGTTGAGTAGACTTGTATTGGGACTTCTTAGTGACTCATGACTTGTGACACCCCGATTTGGGATGTGTCGAGATGGTTTCTACTGCTGTTATTGTTAATTCCGAAAATTATGGATATTATATCATGTTTTAGAAATGTTTATGATATTTCACTGTTTAAAAGAGGTGTTTTGTTTTAATATGGCTGGCCTTGTCTTCACGAGAGGCACCATCATGATCGTATAGGGTTGTGGCGAATTGCCTATTTGCTTAAACTGCTTTAATTGCTTTACGTGAAGCATGTTAGGCTAGAATTACCTATTTACTTAGCATGAAATTTAGCTTAATTGGGTATTCTTGTGTTGTTGTTGTGTGTTTTTACTTCGGGACTACGGAACGACATCCCGGGAGATCTCATGTACGTATTCATGATTGAACTAAGGTACGGGATACCAAGAGATACCTGGCACATATATTATGAATACCAAGAGATCCTCGAGATACCAAAAGACCCCTAGTATATATTGAGGATACCAAGAGATCCATTGTATATATAGAGGATACCAAGAGATCCTCGGGATACCAAGAGATCCTCGGGATACCAAGAGATCCCCGGCTATCATCCTTGTCATGAGTGGTACTTCCTTGTATTTTGTCTTTAACTCTGTTTCATTTATAGTACTTCTTATTATTCGGTTTAGATTCTTACTGTAGATTCTCAATTGTATTGCTTATCTTATCATGTCATATTTATATTTATTTAATCTCAGTAGAGCCTTGAACTTCCTCGGCACTACCCGATCGATGTTAGGCTTGGCATTTACTGAGTACCATTGTGGAGTACTCATGCCCTTTTTGTGCATGTTTTTTTATGTGTAGATCCAAGTACCTCTACTCAGACCTACCATCCTTGAGGTGAGACAATCTTTCGGAGACTTCGAGGTCTTTATTCTATCTTGTAGTGATAGCCCTCCTATCTTAGTGTTGATGCAGACATTTCGGAGTTAGAGAATTTTACCATGTTACGTAGCTTGTAATTCATGAGTTTTCGGGTTTTGGGATTATATATTGTCTTTGAGAAGTTAATTGATGCGTATGCCGAGCGGCACCTTACAATGTTGTTTCATTTCTTTATTTCTATTTTAAATTATTTTTCTTTTCTTCCACAAGCTTGGGTTATATTTTTTTTTTTTGCATTTCAGGCGTACCTAGTCATAGAGACTAGGCGCCATTATGATGGTTCACGGAGGGTGAACCGGGTCGTGACAGTATCAGGCTGTGTTGGTTTTGTTTTTTTTCCTCAAATTGTACTGTTCACTGCTTAGTTTGGGGATTTTATCATGCCTAAGACTTAATATTTATTATTTTAATTTTACAAAAATTGAAATGGATATGTGTCGGTTGACCTCGTCTTCACAAGAGGGACTATCATGACTGGGCCCGAATTTAGTGCCGTGACACGATCAAATGCTATAGTCATGCACATAGTAATTTTTCGTGTTGCCAACCAAATAATGTGTTTGCAATTTAATTTATATCGCCAATCAAATATTTTATTATTTTATGTGGATTTTGTGTTTAAATTAGATTGCCAATACAACGAATAAAAGAACTCCTTAATCTCATTGTTGCCAACTCCATCCTAAGATCTTGGTCTCTTCATAATAAGTATTTATATCCGCACATTGCGTGAAAAATGCAAAATATAACATTTAAAAAGAAAATATTTTTTGGAATTCTTTTACTATTCAGCTAATACATTGACAATTGGAAGGAAGTATGGTATCAGCACGAACAAAGGTAGAGCTTTCATTTTTTAACTTCTATTCTTGGCATCAACAATAGTAGTAGATGTCATACTTATAAATAGTAGTATAGAGTAATCAATAGCTCCAACGCCTAACTCCTATCTAGAAAAAATACTTAAACTGCTACTCAATAATTAGACATAAATCTTTTCCATGTCATAATGTATGGATATATGAAGTATTCAGTCACATTCATCGCGACATTCTCGACAGTTGAGCCAATGCAGACCTTAGCAAATTCCTTTATCTTTGTTTGCACCATAAAAGAGATTTCTTGTAGTTTACAACAATCAATAGATTATCATCGGGTCTAGGAATAATTTTAATATGCTATAATTTCATGTCATCTTATGCAAAAATACGAAAATATTACTTCATAAGGTGTATGCTTTAGAAACTAAGTAAAAAAAACAACAAAATCAAAATAATTCAATTGAAGTGAATCAAAATTACTTGACAGATATGAACCTCATTGTAACTGTTATCGATGATTCTTTCATACCATGACAATCAAAAAAGGTTGGTGTCCACAAATTACTCGATTTTCATAGGGTTGATCTTCACTTTGGGGCTAGCAGATGTAAATATCTTATAATCAATCAATGATTTCAACAGATGAACCTTCATGCTGGTAGTCTTCTACGAGAAACTTTCGATACTGTAAACGTCTCCTTCATTTTCAATTCTGAAAGATGAAGCAAAGAGTCAATGAATTTTTCATTAGGGGAAAGCAACAATCACTGGAGAATTGACTTTCATTTGATGTAATTTGACATTTGAATCCTTTCTATCACCCATAATTACAAGGTATGGATATTAAACTTCCTAATATTTGAAGTACACTATGGTAGCTTGATATCAAAATCAACATGTAGTTCTCCACTACTTTGAGCCAAAAGATATTGGAAGGAACTCAGTGATTATCACATTAACATGTAATTCTTTTAAAAATTATAAGATTTGCACTAATCTTATAAGGCTTAAATTGAAGCCATACTGAACTTTAAAAACTGCAACAGGAAATTTACTAATAATAGGAGATGACTTTCGGTGATACCATAATCAGATAAATATTTATTCAAGAAATTACTTTGCCTTTGTTTTTTTTTTCTTTCTCGGCAATAAAAGGGCTAAACAATCCCTTCAGCATGGGTACTATAGAGTTATGAAACTTGCAAAGAGGAATATCAATTTGCATCATATCTCTTCTCCACCCTTTGGTTCCAACCCTCCATTTGGAAAGAAAATTGGTAGAAGATGACAAAAGTATCAATTAATACTGTTAATATATTTTTCTAACAACACATGGTTAAGAAAATGCATTCTTATTCCTACTCCTCAGTCACTTGAATCCATATTCAGATTCAAAATGATGGGTAATTTGAGCAATAACAACTATTATATTAGTCGAATTATTATGGTTTCATATCAAAGAACCTTACATAAAAGACCAATTGGTATGACGGTATAAAAATAATGGGACATCCCAGCCCAATTGGTTATTATAGGAAGAAATCAGTGATAAAATTGCAGTACTAAAAGCATTTAGATATATGATCATCAACACTACTCTACAAATAAGTCACGCCACAATATTCTAACATTGCCCGGAGAGACATAAAATTTTATTAGTAAGAGCAAAATGACATAAATTAGAAACTAAGTAAAAAGAATATTGGTATGAATGTACAAAGAATCTGCACCTGATTTTTTCGTATATTATAGTTGCAGAAGTTCTCTTTCCAACGACACAAATTACTGAAAATATTATTGATAATTAGACCTCCCTATAAATGAAAAATTAAAAGAAAATATAATCACAAATAAAACATAAGAATAACTTTTAGAAACTTTTTGTACCTTTCCAATCAAAACATGAAGTATGGTTGAATTTGTTCCATAACCCATGTGTGAAAAGATAGTAGCTAGCTTGTTGTCACGATCCCAGTTCGTCCTCCATGAACATATCGTGATGACACCTAGTCTCTACGACTAGGTAAGCCTAATAATGCGAAACCAATTAATTTACAAAAATAAATAACTAAAATGTAGCAGCTAAGAGAAAATTGTATATAAGTGCCGCTTGGCATATACAGCCCAACATCACGAAAATCTATAACAACATCCCAAGACCCGAAAACTCACAGGAAACACATGCTAATAGAAATGTAATACACAGATATAACTCCAGAGTGTCTAAATAACTGAAAGATAGGAAAGCCAACTACTAAAGCTGGAATAAGACAGAGACTCCTGGTCTGTGGACGCGGCAAATATATCTTGAAGTCTCTGCTAGATCTCTCCGCCTCGGTGATAATACGCCCGGGTAGAGGTACCTGAACCTGTACATGAAAAACATGCACAGAAGGGGCATGAATACACCACAACGGTACTCAGTAAGTGCCAAGACTAACCTCGGTTGGGTAGTGACGAGGAAGATCAGGGCCCTACTGAAGTAAAATATACTAATAAAGGTGACAATAATATTAAGTAAATGGAAATAATAAAATACAACTATGAAGTAAGTCAGGTTATACAAACAACAATTAACATATAGAGAATAAGACAACATAGAATAAAACAACTCAATGTCATTACCTAAAATGAGGATCTCCCAGGATACCGTCCTATAGTCCATTACACCAATCTGTCCGAGGAGCTCCCGGGATACCGTCTCGTAGTCCGTCGTATGAGTATATTCGAAGGATCTTCTGAGATACTGTCTCGTAGTCCAACTATCAATGTGGAGGGGGATCTACCGAGAATCTAACCCGTAGTTCCAAAGTAAATGTGCAGGGGGATCTACCGAGAATCTAACCCGTAGTCCCAAAGTAAACAAACAAGGGGGGAGGGAGGGGGGATGGAAGCTACCGGAATACCACATTCGTAGTCCCAATGTAAATGCGCAACCACAACCAGAGGATATTCAGAAATGAAGTACAACAATACAAAGCAACAGATGGTTCTAGCCTAACGTGCTTCACGTGGTACAATTAAGGCAACTTAATCACATAGGCAATCTGGATCAACTAAACATTCTTTTCCAAACTGACATAGGCTATAATGATAAGTAGAATAAAGTAAATACGAAAGAAACTTAGTTCAAGTATTTTAAGTAAAAATCGGGTTTTCAACTACTAGCTCAAGTAAGCACTCGTCACCTCACGTACAAGGCATTCAATTCCCAAATATCACATGTGAGCACGTGATTTTTTCCCTGTATGAATTACTCCCATAAATTCGAACAAAATAATTGTTTTTCATTGTTTGCAATTTTGTGAAATTTTATGGTATTTCTGTTAATTGTTTGCATTTTATTTGTGCATTTCAAATTAGTGAAAAATACCAAAAATATGCATTGAATTTAGCGTTTAAGTTTATATATTTTGGAGTTAATTAGTAATTAGGAATTATGCAAAAACATATATACAAAAAATCACAAAAATAGTTTATTCTTGTTTCAATTTAACTTTTGGAATTTTGGTAGTTTTTCTTTTTAATTTGGTATTTGATTATTTTGTGACAATTATTAGAGTTAATTAATTGAATTTTTTAGGTTAATTCAGTTTTAATTCAGGTTTCTTTTTTTAGTTTAATTTGGAAAAGAAAAGAAAAGAAATTTAAAAAGAGAAGGAAGTCTTCTTAGTATGAGACCCGAAATTGGGCCATTTTTGTTCAAATACCTTAGCCCAAAACGAATTAACCCATCCAGCCTACCCCAATCAATCCAACTGGACACGCCCCAACAAGGCCAGACCCCTAATACCCGGTCCACTTTGTGCTATCCAAAGCGACGTAGTTTTAGTTCTAAACTCCGTTGTTTCACCCATTTCCCAGCAATAAACGACCCATGTTCCCTCCTTGTCTCTCATTTCACCCTATTCCAAAATTGAAGCAAAACCCTAAATCGAGAGACCTCAAAGGCGGCGCACATCTCCAATCGGGTCTGCCTCGTTGAGCTCGCCAAACTCGCTTGAGTTTTTAGATGAGTTCATCTAGCTCGTCACATAGGTTCTACTCCTCTCTCTCCAACTTGGCATAACTGTCTCTGACAGAATAGTTTCAGCGTTTCGCCATCTTCACGCGCTCTTGATTTCGGGGGATAAATATCGGGTAAATGGGAGCGATTGGATGTGATTTCTCACATCCACGCCTTCCATTTTGTCCGCATTTTGTTCCTTGTGAAGATTTTGGTGGCTTTTTCTGTTTTTCGGATTTGAGGATAAGATTCGGGGGATTTCTTCGAGGTAAAGCCAGAAGGTTCGAGAAAGCTTGAAGTATATATAAGGTGATATATATATATATATATATATATATATATATATATATATATATATATATATATATTTCTTATATCAGTTTCGTTTTCAATTACTTTCAAAAAATCAGAAAAAATATACTTTATCTTTTCTTTCTGGGCTGGAGTTCATTTGAAAGTGGAGCTCTATTGAAAGTTGCTGAGTTCGTTGCTGTCGGAGCTTTTGATTCCTACTCATTTTTGCTACGGGTTTGCTGTTCTTTAAGTTTGAGTTGCTGTCGTTTCCTCGCTGAAATTTTGAGGTCAAATCTTTGTAATCGATTTCGCTTATGTTATCAAAAGAAAGGTTCGATTTCAGGTCTATCTCTTTAATCTTTCTTTGCTTGTTCTGGCATTGATCAATTGTGATGATAATTGAGACTTTGTTATATTGGGAGTGTTTATGAGTTTGATTATGCGTAACCACTCCGTAATGCAATTCTTGACATGACCTTTGCTGTTTTCATTGATTTCTGCATGTCTCCTCTGGTCTATTTGTTTCTGTTTGTTACTGATTCTTCCTTTGGAGTAGTTTAGTTAATTTGAGTCGCAAATCCGTATTGCAACCTTGTGTTAGGATGCAAAAGAGTCAGAGTTAAGTTCCTGTTGTCGCCATTTTAATTTATCGCTTTAACTAAATCTTTCCGCGAGGACGGACATCTTCAACTTCGTCTTTGTGAATTCAGCTCATTGGTTGAAGCTTTCTATTTCGCAAATACTTTCTGGCAACATTGTGTTAAGTGAAATACCTTTCTTAATTGCTGTTGATTCTTCATGACTGCTAGTTGAGAGTACTATTTCGCTTTACGTCGAAGTTTTGAGACTGTCATCGAGTGTAGTCTAGTTGATAGTAGCTGTTACAACAACTACCCAGTATAGTTCCACAAAGTAGGGTCTGATAATATGTACACAAGCCTTACCCCTACCCAAAAGGGCAGAGAGTTTGTTTCCAATCGACCATCGGCTTAGGAAAGGAAAAGTGAAACAAAAACAAAAACAAATTAACTTCAGTATAAATCACATAAATAATTATAAATAATTATCTAAACATAAATATATATATATATATATATATATATATATATATATATATATATATATATATATATATATATATATATATACATATATAATTGCATGGAATAATATTAAACAGTAACTACCATAGGTGGGAACAATCCAATACACAGATCATCTATGGAGAGCCCTACCAAACCCCACCCAGCCCCGGTAATGGAGTGCGAAAATTTCTAGACGCCCCTATCCCAAAACTCTAATACTAGACCTCCAGACTTTCCTATCAAGCGTCATGTCCTTGGAAATTCGCATTTTAGCCATGTCCTGTCTAATCACGTCTCCCCAATACCTCTTAGGCCTCCCTCTGCCTCGACTCACGCTGACCACCGCCAGCCGCTCACAACTCCTCACCGGGGCATTAGGACTTCTCCTCCTCACATGCCCGAACCACCTGAGCCTCGCTTCTCGCATTTTCTCATCCACTGGGGTCGCCCCCACTTTCTCCCAAATAATTTAATTCCTAAGCTTATCTAACCTCGTGAGCCCGCACATCCACCTGAGCATCCACATCTCCGCAACCTTCATCCTTTGAACATGTGAGTTCTTCACCGGCCATCACTCCGCCCCATGTAACATGGAAGGTCTAACCATAGCTCTATAAAACTTCCTCTTGAGTTTCTGTGGCACTTTCTTGTCACACAAGACTCCTGATGCAAGCCTCCACTTTGCCACGCCGCCCCTATGCGGTGAGTGACATCCCCATCGATTTCTCCATCCCCCTGGATCACCGGCCCAAGATATCTGACACTGTCCCTCTTAGCGATAACCTGAGTTCCAAGCTTCACGTCCTTGCCTACTTCGCTCGGCTTGGCGCTGAATTTGCACTCAAGGTATTCTGTCTTAGACCTGCTTAGTTTGAAACCCTTAGACTCTAGAGTCTGTTTTGCAGACCTCCAAACTCTCGTTAACGCCAACCCTCATCTCGTCTATCAAGACTATGTCATCAGCAAATAGCATACACCAAGGCACATCCCCTTGAATATGATGAGTTAGAGCATCCATCACCAAGGCAAACAAGGGAGGGCTAAGGGCAGATCCTTGATGAAGCCCCATAACCACCGGGAAATGGTCCGAGTCACCACCCACCGTCCTAACCCTAGTCTTAGCGCCATCGTATATGTCCTTGATTTTTCTAATGTAGGCTTCCGGCACACTCTTCGCCTCAAGGCACCTCCATAGCACCTCCCTCGGGACCTTGTCATACGGCTTCTCCAAGTCGATAAACACCATGTGCAGATCCTTTTTCTTATTCCTAAACTTTTCCATGAATCTCCTGACAAGGTGGATAGCTTCTGTGGTGGAGCGCCCCGGCATAAAACCGAACTGGTTCGCAGATACAGATGTCGACTCCCTCACCCTCGCCTCGACTACCCACTCCCAGACCTTCATGGTGTGACTCATTAATTTGATACCCTATAGTTGTTGCAACATTGGATATCCCATTTGTTCTTGTACAAGGCACCACTATACTCCACCTCCACTCCTCAGGCATCCTCTTGGTCCTGAAGATCACTTTAAACAACCTGGACAACCACTCTACTCCTGACCTACCCATTCATTTTCAGAAATCCAACGGGATTTCGTCTGGCCCGGTTGCTCGACCCCTACTCATCCTACGCAAAGCCCCAACGACCTTCTCCATCCTAATGCGCATGCAGTATCCAATGTCTCTATGACGCTCTGAATTCCCTAGCTCCTCTAGTTCTATGACTCGATCCCCCTTCTCGTTAAGAAGGTCTCGGAAATACGCCTGCCATCTCTGCTTGACTCGAGACTCCTTCATCAGAACTTTACCATTTTCGTCCTTGATGCGCCTAACGTTGTCTAGATCCCGCGCCTTCCTCTACCTCACTTTACCTAACCGGAATAACTTTTTGTCACCGCCTTTCTCCCCCAATTTCTCGTACATGTGACTAAATGCCACATTTTTAGCTCTCCCTGTTCACCCTCCTTTCTTCCCCGCTTGTGCTCCCTGTCAACTTACCAAACGCCGCCTTCTTCGCCTCCACCTTTCCTTGGACTACAACGTTCCACCACCAGTCACTCAGATGTCTGCCTGAATAGCCCTTGGTTACCCCAAGCACATCCCGTGCTACCTCCCTAACCAAGTGCGCTGTCTCTAACCACATTGAGTCCGCATCGCCCAGAACTTCTCCAAGCTCCACCATCAACTAACCTCCTCTAAAACTCCTGGGCTTTCTCCCTAGTCAAAGTACCCCATCTGATCCGCGATTGGCCCCGAGCGCCGCTTTCTTCCTTTTCACTCAGAGATCGACATCCATAACTAGGAGACTATGGAGAGTCGAAAGGGACTATCTCGGAATAACCTTGCAGTCCTTGTACAAACCTCTGTCACTTCGTCTGAGGAGCAGGTAATCAATCTGAGTCCTTGCCACCGAACTTTTGAAAGTAACCAAATGCGACTCAAATTTAAGCAGCTGAAGTTTGTTAAATTGAGTTAATCTGTCCTAATTTGCACTGTTTAAGCAACAACTTTGCATAGTTTTAAGTGCAAAATTCTGCGCTGATGGTTCGCAAAGTGTTCAGTCTGCTGGATAGTCTGTGTCTAATTAAGGCCTGTTCGTCGTTTCGATTTGGTTCGTTGGCTTTTGCTCGATTTTATAGCTGTCCTTGATCGAACTGTGGAAGTGAGTTCTGTATCTGTTGATTCGATATTTAGAACGAGCTGCGGCTGAGCAGATCCTTTTTCCACCCTTCTGTTCTTTATTTCCTCGCAAATCCCCGTTAAATGAGTTGGAGTGCAATATTTCTGGATCACAATGACTGGATTGGTTTCATATTTCATGACGTGGTTGTCTATTTTGACCACTTTCATTGGCATATGTTTTTTAGCGTCACTAATCAAGAAGGGGCCAAGTGTTGTCAGTATTACTACGATTATAGTTTGCATCGTAATTGTTGTTGTGGTGGTGTTTTCCGTCTATTTTACATGTACATATTGGTTTCTAAGATTAGTCAAAATCCTTTCGTGGACAATTGTTTGTAGCTGCTTGGATTATCAAAGTTTCCGGTTCAACTTGCTATTTATTGGCTATTGTCTGATTGTTTAGATTTGGCTTGGAAAACAATATGGTTGCTTAGATAAGTTTGGGCGTATGGCATAAGTACAGAGGCAAAATTACATTCTGGGAGCGTAACAAAGCAGAGGATTTGTGGATCTCAATACAAGGGAAGGTTTTTTTTAGTAATAAGTAGTTAGGTTTTTTTGTTAGAGACAAAAATAGAAAAATCATAGTTACTTCTAGGTTGGCCTTAAATAAAATAATAAGATGAGCCTTGTCCGATAAAATGCAAAAATGGAGGGGCCCTCAATAAAGGTTTTAAGAATATTTAGATAATTGGGAAGGGTCGTTTAGTGAATTTCACGGCCCTCCGAAAAGATAATAACACGTTAGATTCTTCAGACCTGATTCTAATAAAATTACATTCTTAAACTCGGGTGTACATTTCATGCGACCCAAATCAAATCCCAAAATGTTGAATAAAGTGTGCTTAAGATTGCGTGTGCATTTCATGTGACGTGATCCGAAGGCACGCTTTAAATGGCGTTAACATTTCTTTTAAAAGATACATATTGAATAATACGCGGTAAAAAGTAAAAAACTGGTACATAGGTTCATCATGTAATAAAATCAGTTAATAAGCTAAATGCGACAGTTGAGCGACCGTGTCAGAACCACGGAACCTGGGAATGCCTAACACCTTCTCCCGGGTTAATAGAATTCCTTATCCGGATATTTGGTTCGCGGACTGTTAGCAGAGTCATAATTTTTCTCGGTTCGGGTTTTAACTGGTGACATGGGACATTATTAATTTCCCAAGTGGCGACTCTGAACCTTAATAATAGATCTCGTTCCGATTGTCCTTTAATTGGAAAAACTCCTTTACGCCTTCTGCGAGTGTAGTGAACAAGGAGGTGTGACATCACATCCTAAGGGGAAAGGTCCTCCACACAAGGTTAGACAAGCTACTTACCTCGAACCGACTCAAAATCAAGTACAAATCACGCATTTGCCATGAGTATCCGACTCCAAATGGCTCAAACCTATTCAATTCAATTACATATTGGAAATAACATCTCAAGCAACTGATTCTACTATTTAATTCAAAGCTAACGCGTGAAATTAGGTAAAATAACCAAATTTCCCTTCAGGCCAACGTCTCTGAATCGGATAAATTTTACATTTTCAGAACCCTCGTACTCTCACGAGTCTAACCATATAAAAAATCTCTCCAACCAGAGGTCAAATATCCACTCAAAAATTGACTAATTTGGTCTATAAAGTTTGACCCATTTTTCATTCAAAAATTTGAAAATAATGAGGAATTCGTGATTAGGTTAGTGGGTTTTATGTATAAGCGAGTAGAGAATCATTACCCAACGTTGCCCTCGAAAGTCTCTTGACATTTCTCCCAAAACCGAGCTCCCAAGCTTGTATATTGATGAAAATGGGGAACCCTCGGTTTTGGGATGTTTAATATTGTCCAAACATTTAATTCATTGCGAACGTAGAGGCAAGCTCGCGTTCGTGAAGATGAAAAATTAAAGTTTCCGAAAATTCCATTCGCGATCGCGAGGGGCAGAACACGAATGCGAAGGCCTGGGATCACGAAGCTACGCAAATGCGACGTTTGGAATGCGAATGCGATGAAGAAAATAGTGAGGTCCAGAAGCTGCTCTACGCGAACGCATGAAAGCACTCTCGAGCGCGAAGAGTGGACTGGAGTGGGGACGCGAACGCATGGATTCTTAAGCGAATGCGATGGGAAAGTAAGCTGCGCGTTGCGAACGCGGGAGGGGTTATGCGAACGCGAAGAGGAAATTCCCAGGTTGTCAAACTAAGCTTTCGCAAACGTGAAGAAGGGATATCAGAAGCAGCAACAACAGTTCAAAAATAGGAGAAAATGACTCGTTAAGCATCCGAAATACACCCGAGGCCCCAGGGATCTCAACCAAACCTACAGGCATATCCCACAATATCATTCAAACTTGTACAAATTCTTAAACCACCCAAAACAATGCCGGAAACTCGAATTAATCAATGATTTAAGCCTAAGAACTTAAAATTCCCTCAAAACATGCTTTTGATCAAAAACCTAACCAAAGCATGTCTGAATGACCTGAAATTTTGCATACACATCCCAAATGACATGATGGAGCTACTGAAACTTTCAGAATTCCATTCTGACCCTCATATCAAAATTTCACTTTCGGACCGGAAACTTCAATATTTCAAACTTCGACATTTCAAGTTTAAATTAGATACAGACCTCCAAAACGCATACCGAACATGCTCCTAACCCTAAAATCAACGAACGGAACTAACAGAACCATTGGATTTCCATTCCGAGGCCATCTGTACATTGTTCTGACTATCGACAACATTCCAACACTTACGCTCTCATTAAGGGACTAAGTGTCCCAAAACTCCTCAAAACCCAACACTGAACGTCCCAGCAAACCAAAATAGCAGAAATACGCGTAGGGGAAGCTGTTAATAGGGGATCAGGGCGTAAATTTTTAAATACGACCAGCCGGGTCGTTACATCCTCCCACACTTAAAAATTTGTTTGTCCTCGAACGAGCATAGAGAACATACCTGGAGTAGGGAAAAGATGAGGGTATTGGATGCGCTATATCGCGCTCGGTCTCCCAAGTCGCCTCCTCGACCGGGTGACCCCGCCATTGAACCTTTAATGAAGCGATGTACTTTGATCTCAACTTTCTGACCTATCTGTCCAATATAGTTTCTGGCTCCTCAACATAGGATAGATCAAAATGGACTGAATAGAAATCCAACACGTGCGACGGGTCCCCATGATACCTCCAGAGCATCGGAACATGAAGTACCAGATAAACTCCTACTAGGCTAGGAGGCAAGGCAAGTTCATAAAAAACCTCCCCAACACATCTCAATATCTCAAAAGGGTCAATAAACCTCAGACTCATCCCTTTCTTCCCAAATCTCATAACGCCCTTCACAGGCGAAACCCGAAGCAGAACCCACTCACCAACCATATAGGAAACATCACGAACCTTCCAGTCCACATAACTCTTCTGTCTAGACTGGCTGTGCGGAGTATATCCTGAATCACTTTAACCTTTTCCAACGCATCTTGAACCAAGTCTGTCCCCACTAGCCTTGCCTCACCCGGCTCGAACCAAACTACCAGAGATCTGCACCTCTTACCATATAAAGCCTCACTGTTGCAGCGTGTAGACTGATCCAAACTCAGTCCACAGTATGCATATGAGTCACATAACAGATTTAATCAATTTCCCAGTTTCCAATTATTATGAATAATATGATTTAGTTATTTAACTTCAGGAAAAAGGTGACTTAGCTTTTCATAACAATGATTAAACAAAGGACTGAGTTTAATGATTATAAAAATCATGCTATCACAATGGTATTCATCATAGACGGATGCTACAGATTGGCACAAGGCCCAAAACATGGAAATAGGCCCAGATGTAATCAATACAGTGTGCGTATCAGTCGCCAATATAATATAATTCTTGTTCGCGATAGACCAAGTCACAATCCCCAGTCTTAAACAATCCTGCACCTGCCATGTGGTGCGAGTCACGCCCTAACATAGCGTCACAATATATAAACCGGGGTTTTAAACCCTCAGGCCATCTTCTATACAAACTACTCACCTCTAACCGGCCGTAGACTGGTCTGCAATGCCTTTTCCTTTTAAATCTTCCTCTATGCGCGTCGAATCTAGTCAAACCCACAAGGAATACATAAATATGGGCTAACGAAACATAACCCAATCAAAAATACTCGAAAAGTACTAAAAATCACGAAGTTGCTAAAACCCGAGCCCCGATCCCACTTCTCGAAAAATTCTGAAAATCACATCAATGGATTCTTCGTCCCGCCATGAGTCCGTACATATAAACTTTGTCAAAAACGGAGCTCATATGTCCTTTCAAATCCAAAAAATTCGTTTTCAAAAACCAAGCCCTAGTTCTTCACAATTTCAACCTATTTTCATGGATTTGAGGGTTGATTCTTTATAAAAATGGTGTTTCCAAGTCAAGAGACTTACCTCCAATCAATACCGGTTGAACCTCTCTTCAAATCGCCCTCGGACCTCAACCAAAAACACATATATGCTCTAATATCTCACTCAAACTTTCTCAAGCAATAAAATCACCACAGTAAACATCAAGATCATCGAATTACCATGGATTCATGCCTAAGTTAAACTAAAACTCCCGAAACTTGTATTTGATAAAAAACTCAACCAAACGATATCCGAATGATTTGAAAATTTGCATGCATATCCAAAATCACTTAACGGATCTACTGCAACTGTCGTAATTCCATTCCGACCCCCATATCAAAATCTCACCTATCAACCGGAATTCGCCAAAATTCAAACTTAGCCAATTCAAGCCTAATTCTACACCGGACTTCCAAATTCAATTTCGATTACGCTCCTAAGTCACAATTCATCACCCGAAACTAGTCGAATCATCAGAAATCCATTCTGAGCCCTCTAACTCATAAGTCAACACTGGATTGACTTTTCCTAAACTAACCTTCAAAGAGACTAATTGTCTCATTTCTAACCGATCTCTATCCGAATTACTTCAAATTCACCAAAGACATATAATAAAATATTTAGAAGCATAGAATGGGGAAACGGGGCGGAGATACCTGAGACGATTGGTCGAGTCATTACATTAAGATGAACTTCTTGAATAGAAAATCTAGAAATTATGCTTGAAATAAACTATTGAGCAAATTACCTTGCAAAATACCATGTTGTGAGTTAATAGTAATTGCACATATAACTATCTTATAAATGCATTTTATGTTATACTCCCTCCATTCCAGTTTATGTGAACTTATTTTCTTTTTTGTCCATTCCAAAAAGAATGACCATTTCTAAATTTGGTAACAATTTAGCTTAAACTTACAATTCTACCCTTAATGAGAAGCTTTTATAACCACACAAATACTCTGGACCTCATTTTGACTTGTTTAGGACCACAAATTCTAAAGGTCTTCATTTTTTCTTAAACTCTGTGCCTAGTCAAACAGGTTCACATAAATTGGAACGGAGGGAATATATATGGAAGGTGAAGGAGCCCGTATTCACCTTTGATATTTTCAATATACATGGGATTCAATCCCAATTTTAGTTGGTCTATTAATTAATGAGCAATTAACATAAGAGAATCCGTAAAGAACTTTCTAGTCCTTTAATATTTACCCATGTGAATTCTCTTTTATTTTTATACATAATACTTAAATTGATATGGCTAACTGATTATTCCTACTGGATATTAATAAACTCCAAGTTTATTATGTTATGAGTTTTATATCAATAAATTTCTATTTTATTATGGCATTTTTTTGTTTGTGTAGTACAAATTGAAGGATAAAACGGGTAACTTTTCACATAAATATTATCCCACTGCAAGTTGTAGTAACAAAAAATATTAAAATTTTCATTTATCTATAGTCTCAATATAATCAACTGCTTTCGCGTGTACTTTGGAAACTAAATAAGTTTCTTTGAGACTTACTACAACATAATACCTTATCGGTAATCAATTGTATTTCTTCAAAATAGGATAATTGGCTCTTCCAGAGCTCTCAATTAATTTTGTACTACCACATATTCATCAACATTCATATGGTCATATATCTATTTCAAAGAGAAAATTATATCATTATGGTTATTGTAATAATTATATGCAAGTTCTGTTTCTTGCATCATTGTTGTCCTATAATAATCACATTACCAGATTATTTGGCGTACATAGGTACATGACCGGTGATATTCATGCCATGATAATGACATTATTTTCTTATTTCATCTCAAATCTTCCTCTAGAGGTGAGTGTGGTATATTCACCACCACTAGCACGTTCATATTCTTCCAATAATGAATATGTATTCATAAATTACACGTTGTTACATTCACATCATGAATGGACCATAATCATCTATATGTGCTTTACAAAATTTCATGTCAAATCGATGACAAACATTACTTTCACAGAGTGAAGGATTACTTTTGAGAATCCTTATTATTTTCATTACCCAATAATGAAGATTATAATTTATTCGTCTATTACCAAGTTCATATATATTGATACATTCATAGTAGTAATTATCTTATTTAAGACTTATCACATACTGCTACCACATTCTCTAAAGAGAATGAGAATGGAGCAAATTAAATGGGAAGTTTTCAATTCTTTGGCCACAATTATATATGATTTTGATCATGGCAAGATATAGTAATTTTTACCACTTTGGGTGGTTATAATTTCTTTCAAACTCCATTAGAGTTGCAATCAAAATTTATTGTCTATGCTTGTATTTAAAATCAAATTATAGAATGTCAAGAATTTGTAAGAGAAAGTAAAATACTTACTTGAAATCCAGAATTTAATCATGAAGTAACTTCATGGAACAATTGACAATCATTATTCTCAATCCCAAAACTTCTACTCAATTGATTAGAGTATCATACTGATAAAGTGTTATAAAATAATAAAAGAAGAAGAAGAGTATTGCAGAGAAAAGTAGAGAGAATACAATTCTTATTGATATGGGATGATTTACAATGGAATATAACTCTATATTTATAGGGAGAGGGTGACTTAGCCACCAAGTAATAAACCCTAGAATCTCTCTACATATAAACATTCACCATAAATAAAATTCTATTTATAACATAAACCTTTTTATGGTGGAAAAGAAAACCTAACAGGTTTTGGAAAAGAAGTTTAACCCTTAAAACTTGTGTTATAAATACATAAGGTTTTCCTTCTAGAAAAGTGAGAGTGATGGTGGAATCTTCAGCCATATTTTCCTAGAAATTTCGCCCATACGAAATTGCTAATTTTCGGATATTATTTGGGTAATACAGTAGAAGATCGTGGAACGTCGATCAAGATTGTGCGGGTGATGGAGATTCTATTTGAATAATTATGGAATTAAAGGCTCACGTGATAGAAAAGATGTGTTCATGCTTCAAGAGGTAACCCGTAAAATCTTATGTAAACTAATTATTTATATTATATGTGATTTTAATATTGAGATTGATGAATATAATAAACCACTAGTTTAATCTACTTTCAGAATATCAGTTCACTTTAATCTATGACATTAAAAAATTAAATTCATAAACTTTGGCACAAACACAAGAAAATCAGTAGTTTCCTCTACTAGTGGATAACCTCAAAAGACATGGTTCACATTTTGGATAAATTTTGGTCACTACTGGTGTTTTGCTATTTGCCAACTTGCCACAAAAGACGTGGTTCATACAAGCCCTAAAGACAAGCAAATGATGAATGCGTTGACGTTATTATTTGTTGTTTTGTTCTTTTCCTTACCGAAATAAAGAAATGATAAATTGCCTATGGTTATATATATTATTGGAAAACTTATACAAATATTTTAAATAAATTTCAATTTATCAATATTTACTCATTAATTCTAGATTAACTTAAATTAGCCAACAAAAATTTAAAAACCAAATAATAGGATTCTTTCTTTCAAATAATCACATGCAAAAATCACCTTCCATATTTTTATGCGTGATTAGCAACGCTAGATATAAGATGGAAAGAAAATTTTATGGATGAAGTAGCAAATAAGGTGATGAAATATAAAAATATACTATAATATTCCAAAAATCTAAACAAAAAAAAAAGAAACCTTTTCAGTGGATATAATTGAAATTCATTGAAAATATATAGATAAGTAAATATACAAAAATTGAGGAAGATTGGAGGTTATTTGGACTGGTTTTGTATAAAAATTTGTAATTGAATCGAGTTCAAAAAAGTTTTTTTCGACACATGCATCAAACATGTATCACATATGTATCTCACACATGGCTATACATAGATATACATGTGATACATATATCATTTTTTCATATTCAAAACTTCACCAAATCATTCCAAAACCGAGATTCAAGCTCCTTAAGTTGTGCTCAATTTATT
Source organism: Nicotiana benthamiana (assembly GCA_034376525.1). NCBI lineage: Eukaryota > Viridiplantae > Streptophyta > Magnoliopsida > Solanales > Solanaceae > Nicotiana > Nicotiana benthamiana. The sequence goes on along the minus strand of CM067339.1, from coordinate 39,313,513 downwards.
CTAATAGCACACACTCAAAACAAAGCAAAATTTTGATATTTTTTTGCTACAAATAGTTCATTTGGTAATTTGTCTAATATTAATAATATGTTATCAATTGATCAATTTTTATAATGAGCTACCGATAAATGGACATAACTGGTAATTTTCCTATATTATTTCTAACCTTTGCTTTAGGAACCTATTTTATTAGAAAATAGAAAAAGCCCATGAATAAAGATACTATTTATAAATATTAAAGCACATGATAAAAGTGTTGTAAATACATGTAGAATTCATTAAATAAAAATGATTATTCTTTATTGAAAGCTTGATGGACAAAGCCAATCATTTAAGATATGGAGAGTAAGCAAACCTGTAAGGAAAAACGAATAAGCAAATATAATCCGTAAGGCATCACGGCTACTAGCTCTATCAACCCCTCTAAGGCACTGTCAAATATTATTATTTATTAAGAAACAGAATCCCTTTAAATAACAATATTGGTGTCTCATAGAACATATTTAGGTCAAAATTACCCTCAAATTCCCACTTTTTTTTGGTTCCCAACTCGGTATTCGGTATCCGTATTGGAGCTCGATTATATCCGGATTCACAATACGTAGGGCTCTATTCGGTGGGAAGCATTCCCTATCAAAAATTTTTTTATACCCAGGGCTCGAACCTAATACCTCTAATTAAGGAAGAAGTAATCTCATTCATCTCTCTCCATGAGAAACCTCTCAAGAACATATATAATACATTTGGGGCAATAAAGTTAAAGTAGCACTGCGTCTTACTCCTATGAAATAATAAAAACTTAATTTATATTTTATGAAATCTTTTTACTACATAAATATAGTTTAAACTGACGGTAAAGAGTTCGATTGCATGTTTGCCGAAAATTATGATCCTCGCTTGCTCGGAGGAATGTATTAATGCTCTTAAGAACGTTCATTTTTTTTTATTAGTAGAAAGAAAGAAAGAAAAAAATACTATGAGACGAAACCATGTAATCAGGCTACGTTTGTATAGGACCAATTTGTTAGGCAGTTTCAGATAATGTGGTCATCTATAGACCATTCTCCCGAACTCACATTTAATAAACATCCTTTATCCTTTTTTTAATGGGGAAATAACTTTCTTTTCGATATTTTATAAAATTTATTGACTAACAGGATAAGAGGGGTTGCTCTGATGGTAAGCAACCCCCATTTCCAATCGAGAGGTTGTGAGTTCGAGTTTCCCCAAGAGTAAGGTGGGAAGTTCTTGGAGGGAAGGATGCCGGGGGTCTATTTGGAAACAGCCTCTCTACCCAAGGGTAGGGGTAAGGCCTGAGTACACACTACCCTCCCCAGACCCTACTAAATAGAATTATACTGAGTTGTTGTTGTTGTTGTTATTGACTAACACTGGACCCGTTAATAATGGAGAGAAAATATTACAGAGGAAATCGAGCTTTTTGTTTGAGCAAAAAAGTATGACACATTTTTGTTAAACTAATTAATATGAATATGGAGGGTAAATTCTAGTTAAGGATAATTAATTTTAAATCCTAGATGAATAATGAATAGAAAATATATCTTAGTATAAACGCTAGCTGTGATTATGGCCAGATTTAATAGCATAAAGAGAAATGCATTAAGTAACATTAAATGACAATAAAATGTAAATAAATAAAAAAATTCACTCAATCTTGGGTGAGGCGAATCTTCTTTCATTTGATAAAGATAAATTGTAGACAAATACAAGAACCTTAGAACCCTTTATGGATCCGTTAAGGATAATTAATTTTAAATCCTAGATGAATAATGAATAGAAAATATATCTTAGTATAAACGCTAGCTGTGATTATGGCCAGATTTAATAGCATAAAGAGAAATGCATTAAGTAACATTAAATGACAATAAAATGTAAATAAATAAAAAAATTCACTCAATCTTGGGTGAGGCGAATCTTCTTTCATTTGATAAAGATAAATTGTAGACAAATACAAGAACCTTAGAACCCTTTATGGATCTGTTGAAGGTATGGGATCACAGATCGTCTAATCTCTTTAGAGATGTGTTCTTACATATTTTCTTAGAGACAGGGAGTGGGAGAGAGAACCCCCTTTTTTGGGAAGTCCTCTCTTCCTATTTATGAGGGGTATCCCTCGAAAACCCTAAAAAAAGTACAAATAGAGGGAATATTTAAAATATTCCATTTGAGGATTCCAAAGCAAACCAACTATTTTGTCACTGTCCGACCTCAGCCTTATTGATGACTGTCCGACCTCGACCCTATTATGATTGTCCGACCTCTGCCTTATTGATAATTGTCTGGCTTCAGCCTGTCCGACCACAGTCTTACCTCTGCCTTATTGATAATTGTCTGGCTTCAGCCTGTCCGACCTCAGTCTTATTGATGACTGTCCGACTTCGGCCTGCCCGACCTCAGCCTATTGTCTCCGTATATCAAATTTCTCTAACATGATTTTGACCCATACACTTTTGGCAATAAAAAAATCTACTCTTAAATGACATGAAATGCAACCATTAATCTGCAAACTCTAATTACCGAACTTGTAAAAAGCTAGTAAAAGCGAGTGGTTTGGTCAAGAGTACTTAGATCTTATTAATTTTCATCTTAATCGAGCCGAAATTGCTTTCAAAGCGTGCAAAAAGAACATTCAGTAAGATCTAAGCACAATACCCATATGAAAATTAACCCTTTCACTAAGTCATTGAAAAGGTTAGCTACAATGAGCATTTGTATCTATACTCATATTTTGTGTCACATTTTAATTTGTGTACGCTTTGTAAAAAAAATTACAAGTGTACCCATTTTTTTATATAATTTTAGCATACGAGGCTGAAGTAGCAAAGAAAATCACGCAGAACTTCAGCATTCTAGTAGCCGAGCCTGAAGTTCAACTCTAGAGATGAAGTTTTTTTGGTTTGTAATTGGAAAACTTAAGCTCTAGAGCTGAGGTTTTTATTTCGTAGCTCGCGATTTGCAACTGACAAAATTTTTGTTTTATAACTGACAAACTTCAGCTCTAGAGCTGAAGTTTTTAATTTATAACTAGCGAACTAATTTTTGTTTTGTAACTGGATTAGTGAGCTTGACAGTCCTCAAACAAATATCGTAGAGGACTTCATTATCAAGGACCATACATTCATCAGCATTCTCCACCAATTGGTGCACAGAGAGTGTAGCATTGTATGGTTCAACAGCAGTGTCATACACCTTTGGAGATGGAAAAATAGAGAAGGTGAGCATCATTCTGTCTGGATATTCTTATCTTTGAAATCAAAAGAGTTCCCATGCCTGAACTAGTTCCCCCTCCAGGTGAGTGACAAACCTGGAATCCTGCCTCATTAAACAAACCACAAATTTTATAAACAAAAATGTCCCAATTAAGAATCAACTGGATAAATAAAAATCTTCTACAATTGTGGATTTTTTTGTGTGAATACAGGTTATACACATAGCCATAACAGATTTCCTGCAGAAAAGGGAAAAGGAGAAGTTTGAGAAAGAAGAGGCGGATATAACTTTGAGGATGAGGAAGAGAAGTAGGAGGAACAAGGGGGCTGAAATTGTTTAAAAAGTGGGTACAAGTTAAAACTTTAAAAAAAATAGATATAGGTTATGTTAGAATCAATTGACTAATTAGTTTGACTTTAGCCGATATCAACTGCATCATGCATTAATATATACCCAAGTTTATTTCCTTAAGAACATATTTTTAGTTTAAGTATTTGCATGGGGTCAAATTTGACCTGCTACGTCCCTATGTTGGCATAGATGACCGTCACACATGCACTTACTAAGAAAGGGGTACGACCCAGGGATGGTGGAACAAGCGGTACCTTAGGGCCCATCGTCCTGTCGAGGGCATGTATTCAGTTCGTGTATATTTAGTATTTCGAGTATGGTCCATTGATATATAAAAGAGACCTAAGCATTGTAATGGAGGAGGATTATTGAACTATTATCTATCTATCTATCTATCTATCTATCTATCTATCTATCTCTCTCTCTCTCTCTCTCTCTCTCTCTCTCTCTCTCTCTCTAAAAATCACATTCTTTATCTTTCAATCTGCTAAGATCGAAAACAAACAAACACATAATCCCAATGTCTTATTATATTCGATTATGATTTACCCTTGATTTATATCGATTGATTTGCTCGGAATGTATTTGATAACTTTTGACTCAAAAAATTTGGCGCCGTTTGTGGGGATTTCAGCAATCGAAATCATAGTCCATACCTAGGATATAAAAAAAACTACGGTCACCGTTCCTCGTACTCCTTAGAAACTGAACGATGGCAGAAAGAGAAGAACGGATGAAAATAATAGAAGATGTAGCAACCAATCTCATAGGCCCTCTCAACGAGGCCGGCAGAGAAAACATCATAGCACAACACCTGGTAGTGCACCAGATGAGGAGATCTCACCCTCTTCACTTGACGACTTAACGATTCTGCACGAGAAAGGGGATTCTACATCTACCGCCAAAGAAACACCCCCGGTAGTCAAGAAGCTACTGGAAGAGTGGTTGACAAACACTCTAAGCATTTCGCTCGAAAACTCGCCTCAAGGTAATACAAGGGACTCACCGGCAGCAAACGTCACTACTGCCACCGGTGAACTTGGCGTTGTACAAGCAAGCAACACTCATGTTAATACCAGCACCAGCGATGGTGTACTTGCAACTATCCTCAAGAAAATGGAGGAGATGGAGAATGAAAACAAAGCAGTCTGTGACCAAATGAAAAAGCACCAGGAAAGAGTAGATAGAATTCCTTGCGCCCCTAAGCTACTCCAAAGCGCGGTGTGGGACAGTTCGTTGAACAACCTTACAGTGAGGACCCCTCACCCAATTCCGAAAACCTTAAAGATGCTACCATACTTAAGAATATATGACCGGACTATGGATCCCGGGGATCATCTGATTCATTAAGTGACCGTTGTGAAGGGCAACGATTTGTCTAAGGAACAAGTGCCATCCGTACTACTGAAAATTTTTGGGGAAACTCTGACAGGAGGGGCCTTGGCATGGTATTCTCAACTACCAACTAGGACAATACCGAAGTTCGAGGAAATGGCAGGCAAGTTCGACACCGCTCACGCAGGAGAAAAGAAAGCCGAAGCTAGGGTCAACGATATCTTCGCCATCAGGCAAACAACAGGTGAGGGACTTAGAGACTTCTTGGCCAGGTTCAACAGGGTAAGAATGAGTTTGCCAAATATATCGGAAGGCATGACTATAACAGCTTTCCAAAATGGATTAAACAGAGATGGTTCAAGAGCTACCAAGAAGTTGCTAAGCCGACTCATGAAATATCCCCCTGCCATAGGGGAAGAGATCGGCAACGCCTACTGTGCCGAAGTAAGAGTGGATGAAGATGATCTCAATTGGATAAACCAAAGGCTAACAACGATACAGTCAGAAGCAAGAAGAGATCGATGCCACGACGGGCGACGGGAACAACCACCACTCTTCAACAAATAAAGGCATCAGCCTTACGTCAGGACCTCCAATCCGCCCCCTCCAAGGCACCCAGATGCAGTACAACGACATGTCACCCCACTCCGGAACAAAAAAGGTATGCCTCCTTTATTATCTGCCCATAACTTTTGTGTGGCACCTTCAGAACTAGTGTACGCTAGGGGTGTGCATTCGAATCGTTTTATCGATAAATCGAAACGATTATTTTTTATCAAAATCAAAATTAATAAAATGGAAACCTTATTGAAACAATAACGATAAGCATATGTACAAATCGATAATCGATAATCGATAAGTAATTATCGATAAGGGCCAAAATCGAATCGATAAAACGAATGGATATTTCTAGACTGTAGACACTTGATAAATGAGTAATTACCTACTTGTGTAGATTAATATAACATACAGAATGTATATATATTCCGCTACTATTTTGAAAGCGGCTATACAATACAATTTTCACTAATCTATACTCTTTTCTTTACCCTAAGTCCCTTACCCTATTATTTCCTCCACCGCATTTATGGAATGCTCATATTTAAAGAAGGGAATGATGTTCAAATTAATGAAAAACAGAACAAGTCGTGATGATGTTTTGTTTTTTATTACTTTTTATACTGTTGGAGTGTTGGTGGCATACATTTGTTCCCTTACTTTAGTTTTATTGCAAGTGCTTTTTGACACAATTTTTATATTATAAATAGTGTTCGTCTTATTTTAGCTTCTTTTTGTCCATATTAGTTAGGCGCTTTTATAGCGATATACTTTCCGTGGAATCCTGTATTTTTTTTGATGTAATCGGTAAACCCCCAAAATCGATATATCAAAATCGAAAAAATCGAAACCTCATTGAAACGATAACGATAAGCATATGTACAAATTGATAATCGATGAGTAATTATCGATAAAGGTCAAATTTGAATCGATAAATCGAATGCACACTCCTAGTGTACGCGCTGGAGAAGCTGGGCACAAAGGTGCAGTAGCCGCCTAAAATGAAATTAGATCCTAGCACAAGGAGGTCGAACGTCTTGTTCCAGCTCCATCAGGAAAGGGGACACAAGACCGAAGATTGTATAGGTTTGCGACAGGAAGTGGTCAGGATGCTAAACCAAGGATACCTGAAAGAGCTGCTTAGGGATAAGGGAAAGATCAACTTCGCCAGAGGACGCGATCAACCCCAAGAACCACCAAAGCCATCATCCCCAGCACGCATCATAAATATGATCGTCGGTGGTGGCGACGACTCCGCAATCAACCACGTAAAGTTCACCACCACCCAAAATCTGAAACGCACGATCGCCCTTGAACGGTATAACGACTTCGAAGACAGTATCACCTTCGATAAGTTTGATACCAACGGTTTGTCTTTTCCTCATTATGATGCTTTAGTTATAACTTTGCATATCGCCGATACTGTCGTTAAGAGAATTATAGTAGACGACGGAAGTGGCGCATGTATTATCCATCCAAGAGTCTTCATGCAAATGAGACTCAAAGATAAGATAACACCGCATTGCATAACACTAACAGGTTTTAATAATGCAGTGGAGCGGACCTCCGGAGACATATCATTGCCAGTCTTACAAGGAGAGTTACGCTGGAAACTACATTCCACGTGATGAACCGGGAAACGGCTTACAACTCCATCATAGGGCGCCACTGGATACACACCATGTGGGCAGTACCCTCGAGCTTCTACCAGTTGAGCAAATTCCCTACCCAATAGGGATTATTCATCATCCGAGGCGAGCCACGCACCGCTCAGGAATGCTACCGGATAGCCCAAGACTGCGCAAACACCAAACAGCTGATATGATCAAGTGAAAAAGCATAGAAATTGGCCATGTCGGGGGCTAAAGCCAACCCAACAGCGAAAGCCATCAAAGAAGTAAAAATCGTAGAAGCATGCGAAGAAACTGTCAAAGGCCTCGACCTGGTCCAATTGGATGACGCCGATAGCTCAAAGAAAGCCTACATTGGGCACAGTCTTTGTGACTCAAGTAAGTACCACCAATTTTTAACAAACCATGCAGATTTGTTTTCTTTCTCCCATTCAGATATACCGGGAATCCAGAGAGACATCACCGTTCACAAGCTGAACGTCGACCAACTATACCCGCTTGTATGGAAAATGAGGAGGAAGTTCAACGCATCAATCAACGAGGCGGTCAGTGAAGAAGTGGACAAATTATTAGCTAGTGATTCCATCAGAAAATCGAAGTACCCGTAATGGGTCGCTAATGTCGTCATGGTCAAAAAGAAAAATGGAAAATGGAGAATGTGCGTGGATTTTACCGACATGAACAAGGCATGCCCAAAGGACTCATTCCCATTACCCCACATCTACCAGCATATAAACGCTACTGTCGAGCACGAACTGCTAAGTTTCTTAGACACCTACTCCGGCTACAACCAAATCATAATGGCCGAAAAAGATCAAAAAAAGACAAATTTTATCACTCACCAAGGGATGTACTGCTATAAGGTGATGCCATTCGGGCTCAAAAATGTAGGGGCAACATATCAGAGGTTGGTCACCAAAATATTCAAGGAACAGCTCAGCAAGACCATGGAAGTTTATATTGACGACATGCTAGTAAAGTCGACAAAGAAAGAGGATCACATTGATCATTTGAAAGAAGCCTTTGAAATATTAAGACAGTACGGGATGAAGCTAAAGCCTGAAAAGTGCGCCTTCGGTATGGCCTCGGGTAAATTCTTAGGCTTCCTCATATCACAATGAGGTATCGAAGTCAACCTAGACCATATCAAGGCAATAGGCGCAATACAAGAAACTTTGAACAACAAGATTTATCTCACGGTCCTCCGACAGATGGCATAAGTTCTTCAACATACTGAGAAAGGATCATGGGTTACAATGGAATTAAGAATGCATCAAGGCCCTGAGGAAATTAAAATCTCACTTATCAGCGCCACTATTACTGGTCAAAGTAAGCCCTGGCGAGTGCCTGCTGGTATATCTGGCCGTGTACGAAGTTGCTGTAAGCGGAGTCTTGGTACGCAAAAATAAAGGTACGCAATCTCCTATTTACTATATCAGCAAAAATTAGTGGATGCCGAAACACGCTATCCACACCTCAAGAAATTGGCTCTCGCGCTGGTTGTAGCTTCACGAAAGCTCAGACCCTATTTCGAGTGCCACCCTATAAAGGTGATAACGACCTTCCCCTTGAAAAGCGTCCAACACAAGCCCGAGCTTTTGGGTAGGCTCGTTAGGTGGGCTATAGAGCTCAACATGTACGACATATCGTACCATCCAAGAAACGCAATCAAGTCACATGTACTTGCCGACTTTGCCGCCGACCTCTGAACTCTCTACACTGACGGTGCCGCTAATGCCTCGGAATCGAGACTGGACTCGTCCTCGAAGTCCCCATGGGCAAAATAATTCGTCAATCCATATGATGCCCCGAGATGACTAACAATGAGGCCGAGTATGAGGTTGCGATTGCAGGTATAAAGTTACCATCAAATACGGGGCTCGACGACTCATCCTCCACTGCGACTCCCAACTCGTAGTAAACCAAGTCACTATGACTTACCAAATCAAACAACAGAGGCTGCAAAAATACCAATTAGAAATCCACAAGCTGATGACCAAATTCGACGAGTGCCGCTTTGAACAAATACCTAGGAAAAAAAATGTCCAAGAAGCGCAAAACTAGACGCGGCCACCAAGAATATCAGTAAGGAAAGCATTGTCATGCTACTCCATTCGACCATCGATTACGTTGAGGTACTTTCTTTAAATCTTATTTGGGACTGGCGCAACCAGTTTGTATCCAATCTTCAGAATGGGACACCCCCACGTGACAAGAAAGAAGCCAAAAAAATTTGCATGCAAGCCGCCCGATATAGCCTGATCTCTAAAAAAGGACGTTTGGTGGACTGGTAATCACACCCTCGTCCGCTGCCTCATCCTAGCATGTTATTACTGGCCCACTATGAAAAAAGAGGCAGCAAAATATACCCGTAGGTGCGAATAGTGCCAAAAGCACGCCCTCATAATACACCGACCAGGAGAGCTTCTCCACTCAGCCACCTAGCCTTGGCCCTTCATCAAGTGGGGAATGGATATAATCGGTTCCCTACCAGCGGGACGAGGAAAGGTACAATTTCTTCTAGTTTTGACGGATTACTTTTCCAAGTGGGGAGAAACATGTGCGTATGCACAGATACACGAGCCGGAAGTCATCGCCGTTATTTGGAAAAACATCATATGCCGCTTCGGCATCCCAAAGAAATCAGCTCCGATAATGGCCCCCAATTCATTAGTAAAAAGACAACTGAGTTCTTTAAAAAATGGCAAATTAAGCGGATACTCTCCACTCCATATCATCTTGTTGCCAACGGCCAAGTCAACTCATCCAACAAGACAATATTGAACATATTAAAGAAGAAACTCGAAGAAGCTAAATGGCTCTGGCCAAAATTACTACCAGAAGTGTTGTGGGCACATCAAACCACACCCAAATCCAGCATAGGAGAAACGCCATATTCATTGGTATATGGAAATGGCGCAGTTATACCCGTTGAAATTGGGGAGCCAAGCCTGAGATGTTCATACACCAGCGGGGCAGAAAACGACATGAACAAGCTTTAACACCTAGACGAGACCAAATAACAAAGGGATATGGCCCACATAAGAATGACAGCCAAAAAACAACATGTTGGAAGGTATTACAACAAGAAGGCCAAAATAAGGCCACTCTAAGTGGGTGATTACGTCCTCAAAGCCAAAATATTGGCATCAAAGGATCCAAGTGAAGGAAAATTAGGTACCAACTGGGATAGACCATTAATAATCACAGCAGCATTGATTAAAGGAGCATTCCAGTTAGAAATAATGGAGGGAAAAACCCTCCAGAACAGCTGGAACGTCGCCCACCTCAAATACTTCCACTTCTAAAAGGCATCTCCCGAAGCGTTCTCATTTTCCCTTATCCGCATTTTGTCCCAATTGGGTTTTCTCGAAAAGGTTTTTAACGAGGCGACAGAGGGGATACCGAATGGCATCTGAGAGCAAGTTTATTACATCGACCTATCGACACGGTTTCCGGGCCGATATAATAAAGGGACTACGCTAGTCAAATCTCCGCACTATGGCTAAAACTCTACATTTTATAGAATTATCTCCATTATGAAAGCGACTAAGCCCATTATCCCCATTAGTTAAGCCGCTAAGGCCCTTAGCTCCATTAAGTAAGCGGCCAAGGCCATTATCTCCATCATGAAAGCGGCTAAGGCCATTATATCCATTGTGTAAATAACTAAGGCCATTGTATCCATCTATGCAACCTGCCAAGGCCGTGTGAAAATCAATAATGGGTAAGTCCATCACCATTAAGTGTTGACTCAGTTCGACCAGGATGGATAAAATTTTGATGACAGACGAAGTCATATACCACTGGCTAAGGCCATCGCCATTAAATGTCGAACTAGTTCTACCATGAAGGATAAAACTTCGACGACAGTCGAAGTCATATCCTAATAGCTAAGTCCATCGCTATTAAGCGTCGACCCAGTTCGACCACGATGGATAACACTTCGACGACAGTCGAAGTCATATCCTACTGGCTAAGGCCATCGCTATTAAGTGTTGACCCAGCTCAACTACAAAGGATAACACTTCGATGATAGTCGAAGTCATATCCTAATGGCTAAGGCCATCACCATTAAGCATCGACCCAGTTTGACCACGGCGGATAACACTTCGACAACAGTCGAAGTCATATCCTAATGGCTAAGGCCATCGCCATTACGCGTCGACCCGGTTTGACCAGGATGGATAACATTTTGACGATAGTCGAAGTCATATCCAACTGGATAAGGCCATCACCATTAAGCATTGACCCAGTTCAACCACGAAGGGTAACACTTCAATGATTGTCGAAGTAATATCCTAATGGCTAAGGCCATCGCCATTAAGCGTTGACCCAGTTCGAGCATGACAGATAGCACTTCAACGACAGTCGAAGCCATATCCTAATGGCTTAGGCCATAGCTATTAAGCATCGACCCAGTTCGACCACGACAGATAACATTTCGACAACATTTGAATTCATTTCCCACTGGCTAAGGCCATCACCATTAAGCGTCGACCCAGTTCCACCATGATGGATAACACTGCAATGACAGTCAAAGTCGACCAAGTTCAACCACGTTGGATAACACTTCGATGATAGCTTAAGTCATATCTTAATGGCTAAGGCCATCGCTACTACGCGTCGCCCAATCGACTACGAAGAATAACACTTCGACAGCGGTCGAAGTTACGTCATATCCTACCTACGATGGCGGTTAGTCCTATGGGAATCACCCCCAATGAATCCCCCCCCCCCACCTAAGACCACCTACATCATTTTGATGTTGCTCAAAGTCATAATAAAATTCCTACAAACAAACAAACATCGCCTCTGCGAAGATGAAGTTTCAAAAAATAAAGAATAACCAGAAAGAAATAAGAACAAAAGGTACAATTCATATATTACAGCAAAAAAAAGTATCTACATTTAGCCCAGAAGGGGCCCCATTACATTCCAAAAAAGCAGAGAAACAAAACATATATCAACTTAAGGGTGCTCGCCATCCCGTCCGATGCCTCCTGGATGTTCGTCGCCCTGTCAATCGGTCCTGGGGCGGCAAGCTTTGTCATACCAGGAATTGGAGTCTAGCCGGTTGACATCCTTTGAAGTATAGCTCTCGCACTCATGGGAATCAGAACTATACCTGTAGGCTTCTCGAGCGGAACGAGCCTCAGTCTGCCGCATCTGAACCTCCTCCTCTATAGCTTGACCCGCGGCATGAAGCTCCTTGAACACGTCCAGTTTAGCTTCAAAATAAACCCACATCTAATGCGCGTTACGACGCGCATCCCGGTCAGACGAGGGATGAAATGAAGAAAGCTGCGAAGGCCAAATCGCATCCTTGGTCCTTGGCTGGGCACTCTACCTATGAACACCAACCTCTGCCGTCTTGGCTTCGAGTTTGGCAGTCAATTCCACTTCCCGACATTGTAGATCGGCATTCTCCGCCGCCACCCCCGACTAAGCTCCAGCTCTTCACCCCTACTGGAGGAGTGATTCCAACTCACAATTACGGGCCACGACCCTCATCATCTCCATGTATGTCTACTCCAATTCCCCTACTCTATGTTCCAATTGGCTTCCTTTTGCTTAATACCTTCCCAAAAAACCTAAAACTTAGGGTCCTACTGGAAAAAGATCCGCTGTCGCCTGATGCTTGGAGCAGTACTGCTGGTACCTCTTCACCATCTTATTGAATATGGTAGCCTTGTTATGCTCACGACGCCTCTACTCCATCTCCAAAATAAGGGTCTGAGGGGAAAGACAAGAATTAGTAAACATCAAAACTGACCTCACGACACGCATAAAACAAAAGGTTACCTGTAGAGTCATGCTGACGACCCTTTGAGACAGCTCCGCATCGTTGACGATTTTTAGCATTTCACGTTCAGGGGAGGCACACAACAAGGTAAGCTCCAACGCCGCTTGTTTGTTATGCCGAAACAAGTTGTAAGCTCCCGGAAATCACAATTTGGCGGTAGCACACATCCGCCATCCATCTCCATTTGTGTGAGACCGCCAACAAACTCATCCACATCTCCCTGGGCGATCTCGAAATCCGATCTCTCAGCAGCCCCATCAACTCCATCAACAATGGTCACTGAGCCACCTACGGTGGCACGAACCGAGCTAGTACCGGAAGTTGTACTCCCTTGATGGGCCGGCCTCCCAGCATGAATAGCGTCTGCCATAAAGACGGGTCTAGGCATTTGGCGAGGCACGCTACTCATTTCATCATTAGTAGCCACTGCCTTGCCTATCTCAATCCTTCTCCTTTTTCTCCCGACCGACTCCTCACCGTCTGAAGAATCATCCATAGGTTTCGGAGTCGGTACCGATGGCATTGTTTCACATGTAACTGCCACCATATGCGCAACTCCTCTCAAATGAACTACAGAGATACCCTCTCGGACGGATGCACAAAATATTTCTTGGGTATCCGAGCCAGACCCGACTGTGCGAAGGTAGATACCACCGCTCTTTTCTTGGGAACGCCCGACCTATAGACATAGATGACTCAGTCGATGAAACTTGTAAAACCCGCTAACTAAAATCAAGAAACTACTTAAAGGGCCTGCGGGGTCGTAACACTGAAGGAATGCGGACCATGTGCGGGTCTCTTCCGCATAAGGTAGCAAACCGGCTACCCATTGACTAATGCCATTGATGAGCCGAGGTGGGTGAGCCCTCGCTGTAAACAAAAAGTAATAATAATATAATCAGAACCACCGCAACCACGTATGGTAAAAGAATTCAATGAATGGAAACGCTTAAGTTTCGAATTTCACTTCTCCGGGAATCCGACAGGGTTGAATACCAGGTGCTCTGTCTTAATGTATAAATATCTGCACCGGTACCCATGAATGGGTCGGTCATCGGTCCTGACCAGTAATCCCTTCGCACCATGGCTCCTCAAATGTAGCATGGTACCACTTAGGTAGCCGGCGGTGAATAGCTACAAAAGATGGTGGACGGAGACCTCGTACCCAGCTAGCTCAGAGTACGTAGACAGTATCCGACATACCTTTAAGGTATACGAAGTGAGCTGAGACGGGCACACATTGTAAAGACAGCAGAGTTCCTCCGCTAAAGGAAATATATGGAGACTATGACCAATTAAAACGGGTACTTATAGGATGTGCAATATTCCGGTCTATGGACATTTGTGTAATCAGTTCCTGCCGGAACCATCTCCACAAGAGCAGGTGTGTTGTGCAATGCACGAAGATCGTCCAAATGATCTTGCTTTAACTCAGAATGTTCTGAAGTTGGCACGGGAGAATCCTTGTTGAAGTCATTCCAGGTTAAAAGTTGCTTTGGCAGCACATTATCCATAGTGAGAGGTGTGAGGTCCTCTTCCCCTTCTCCTTCATCACCGCCAGAGGGAGGCGGTATATCTGATGGAGTGGCATCAGTAGCCCTCGGTTTATCCCCCCGGGATTTAGCCATGATTTCCATTCAGGGAATAGCGTATGGCACAATGGGAAGGAAGGTTTTATGAGAAACTGTGGAGTTCCAGTGAAAGAAGGTGTTTATTCAGAAAATTAAGGAAAGGTGCTTGCAAATGATCAAAAGTTGCATCAAGTTAAACCATTCCCCTATTTATAGGATTGGGTAACGTTAAAATTGAAGTGGCATATTTCAAACGGGCGCGGAAAACCAAAACGTCAAAACGCCTTTCTGTGTTACCTAGGGAATACGCATAATAATGACGCATGCGCATGCTGACGTCACTTGAACAAAGGAATTGCGCGTCAGGTTACATTGCCGCCTTTGAACCAGGTCAAATTCTCCCCGAACGGAGTTCGAGGATCCGCCTATCAAGGACGCATCTCGATGCGACCCCGACGAGCGGAGGGACTAACTGTATGGGGTAAAATTTGACCCTCTACATCCCTACATTAGCATAGATGATCGTCAGGCGTGCACTTACTAAGAAAGGGACCCAATCTATCTCTCTCTAAAAATCACATTCTTTTTCTTTCAATCTACTGAGATCATAAACAAACAAACACATCATATATCCTAAGGTCTTATTATAATTGATTACGATTTATTCATAATTTATTCCGATTAATTTGATCGAAAAGTATTTGATAATTTTTAAGTCAAACAATACGTTGTCATTAACATAAACAAGCCATATCTTTATGGAATCGAAATAAAGGAACCAAATCGAATCAATATAGTATCATTTACTTTTGACAAGCAAATGATTGTAATCTCGAAGTTATAAATGAAAGTAAGTAGTTGAATAAAGCACATGGAATATGCTGTGATTCAGCAAACCACGACTACCTTTGTCGAGTAGTCTCAATGCATTGCTTTTAATTTGGTTTACTGCTTTCATATCTCTCTTAATTAGTTTCCCTC
Source organism: Nicotiana benthamiana (assembly GCA_034376525.1). Classification (NCBI taxonomy): domain Eukaryota; kingdom Viridiplantae; phylum Streptophyta; class Magnoliopsida; order Solanales; family Solanaceae; genus Nicotiana; species Nicotiana benthamiana. Next base: position 39,298,049 of record CM067339.1, on the reverse strand, counting down.
GTTCGGCTCTATAGGGAAATCTCCACTCACTAATGACGCAAACGATCTTTTTGATTTATTCTGATATCCGATAAGAATAATAATAAAATGGTACAACGTAATTAGTAACTAATTTATTAGTAATAAAAAACTATTTAATTTAATTCAGATAGCACTTGTTGGGAGGCTAACAAGGTGTAGATTTTGGTATTTGGGAAATAACAAGGTGATAACTTTGGCAAAGCTTTGGTGTAGTAAACCTATACTCCTAGTCCAAATGTATACTCTCTTTTGACCTCCGTCTCAGTGCGAAGTTAAGAGATCCAACATGAAGTGGAATGAGTAATATATCAGGAAATTCATTAATTAATTAAATCACATAATTTTGACGTGAAATAAATGGTAAATATGAAGAAAAAAAAATGAATCTTAAAGTAGGGTTGTTCGAGCCAAACCGTTTAAAAACCAATTAAGTTTTGGCTTGCTACGAAGTAAAAAACTCGAAACAAAGCGACATATAAATATATAAATTTTATATATATACTTTTAAGACTTTATACGTAATTTTCTCTAAAAATGTCACGACCCAATTCCCAAATCCGGTGGTGATGGCGCCTCTCGTGAAGACAAGGCCAGCCAGACCGTTTCAAAATACCACTAAAAGCAATTAGTCAGTTATATACCAATTCGAATACGAATTAATGTTATTAATCAATATAAATACAACCCAGTACAGCCCGACCGGGGTGTCACAAGCCACGAGCATCTAGGAGTGCCTTTATAAAAATTTAAAGATATATAACACATATAGAAAAAAAATCTGGGAATCAAGAAGAAGAAGAATCTCGGTGCCGCGAACGCCGGCGGTCACCTAGCTTAGCTACGATAGCAATACCTTCAATCCGCTACTAACCCGCTACCGGGTGAACAACACCTGCAACTGCACCCGAGGTGCAAGGAGTAAAGTGAGTACTTCCAACTCAGTGGTAATAAGAGAGAATAATATCTGAGCAATAAGAAAACACATATGAGCATACCAAACTGCTATAAAAGACAAAACAACCCTTTTTGTGGAAAACCGAAATATTGTGAAAAATCCCTTTAGAAAATCTCAAGGTCAGTTAAAAAATCTCTTTGAAAATATGCTTTTTCAATAGTTGCAAAGGTAATTTCAACAAGTAAGAAGTAATCAGAAACTTGCTTCTCGAGCTCAGTATCAACCTCTCAGTACAGTATCAGCCCCGCGGGCTCACTCCCAACTCACAATATCCAACATCATCCTATCGGGCTCAGTACTCCTTAACATATAACACCAGGGTATCTGGTCAACAAGGCAAGTAACAGTATGTATGACAATGATATATGAGTGCTAAATGTCATGCCACATAGTATACGCATGAATACAATGCAATGCATATGACCGCTACGGCGCGTAGCTTGATCCATTTGGGTACACGCGCTCACTGTGGGGGTTCAGACTCCGGAGGGGCTCCTACAGCCTAAGCGCAATATCATTATCACACCACTACAGCGTGTAGACCGATCCATGCAATGTATATGCACATGTACACATAACACTCGAGGCATAAAGCCTCCTTACATAATCTTCATGCCCTCACATATGACCATCAACCTCAATCAGTCCAAAATAGTCAAAAAGCCCTTCGGGCATCCGTAAAACAATAATACTCAGCTCAAATTATAGTACAAATATCAATTAAAACTCCAAGTTTGTGTAAAATATAGATGAGTTCATGAAATAGTGTAAATAACATGGTCTGAGTTCATAGAATCTTTCAAAAAGTGAGGAAAAACAGCAATGGTAGTTCAACAAGGGCTCAAATAATCGGCAATAAGCCCCAAGTAAGGCAACGAGATCAAGTCGTAATGATAACAACAAAATATTTACAATTTAGCGGTAATAACTAACAACCGAAACTGACCAAGTCACAATCTCAAAGGTGCTCTACCCTACGCTCAGGTCCAGCGTGCAAGTCACCACAATACAGTACTAAGATGTGCAAATCCGGGGTTTCAAACCCTCAAGATACCATTCCCAAGTATTACTCACCTCGAACCGGCAAAATCTCAAGCTCGCAACGCCTTTGCTCCTCAAGTTGGCCTCCACGCGCATCAAATCTAACTAAAATCAGTACAAATATATCATAATATGCTAACGGGACAACACCCAATCGAAAACAATCGAAATATAATAAAAATCTCGAAACTAGCAAAATCCGAGCCCCGGTCTGATCCTCAAAATTTTATGAAACTTACATTTTCGAATTCCGCGACTCGCCATGAGTTCATACATACCAAGAACTCCCAAATCCGAGCTTAAATGACCTATCAAATCCCAATTTGAAATATCAAAAACCTAAGCCCTAGCTTCTTCAATTTATACCCAGATTCGGTGAATTAATGGATGATTCTTTGATTAAATAATGTTTCTAGACCACGAGACATACCTGTAATCACTTCCCATCGGAATACTCTTCAAAATCTACCAACAATCTCTTAAGGTGGTGAAAAATGGAGGAAATATGGTTGGGTTCGTGAAATTTCCCAAAAAAGAATTCTGCCCAGTTGACGACTCCTTCTTCGCGAACGCGAGATCCTTGCGCGTTCGCGATGCACAAAAACCAGTGGGCCAAAATTCCTTCTTCGTGAACGCGGTGCCCGCCCATGAACGCGATGCACAACTGCCCGTTCTCCTTTGTGAACGCGTGCCAAGGACGCGAACGCGAAGCACAAAACAATACCCTCAGCAATTTCCCCTCCGCGAACGCGAGTCTGCTACGCGAACGTGAAGGTCACAAGCCCCCAAACCTACGCGAATGCGGCCTCCCTTCGCGAAAGCGAAGGCCAAAATCCCAGGCTCTGCAATTCCTTCTACGCGTTCGCGACACACCCATGCAAATGCGAAGAACAATCTTTTGCAACACCACAGCTGAAAACCAGCAGTCTCTAAGTCCAAAAATAGCCCGATTGACCATCCGAAATCACCCCGAGGCCCTCAGGACCTCAACCAAAAACACAAATATGTTCTAATACCTCATTCAAACTTGCTCGAAGCATAAAAACACTATCACAAACATCGAAATCATCAAATTTCTACTGATTCAAGCCTAAGTTAAACTAAAACTTCCGAAACTTGTATTTGATCCAAAACCCAACCTAAACACCTCTGAATCATCTGAAAATTTGCACAAATATCCAAAATCATCTAACGGAGCTATTGCAACTATCGAAATTCGTTTCCGACCCCCGGATCAAAATCTCACCTATCAATCGGAATCCGCCAAAATTCAAACTTTGCCAATTCAAGCCTAATTCTACACCAGACCTCCTAATTCAATTCCGATTTGACTCCTAAGTCACAAATCACCTCCCAAAACTAGCCGAATCGTCGGAAATCCATTCCGAGCCCTCTAACTCACAAGTCAATGTTTAGTTGACTTTTCCAACTTAAACTTTACTTAAAGAGACTATTTGTCTCATTTCTATCCAAATTCAATCCGAAACACTTCAAACTCACCAAACACATATAATAAAATATGAAGAAGCATAGAACACGGAAAACGGTACGGTAACTCACGTGACGATGGGTCGGGTCATAACATCCTCCCCAACTTAAACAAACGCTCGTCCTCGAGCGTACCAAGAGTGGTAATACGAGCAACCCAATAGCTGAATGACCTTACCAAGCATATACTTGGGATGATACCACGTCACCCTATCTCACATAGGTCCACTAACACAACATAGATAGAAATTCACAGTCCATCTAAGCCATAAACCATAGGACCGTATCGCACTTCCCAAAATCATGCACCAGATCAAAACCTCACATCTATACTCAGAATTATCCCGAACCAGCTGTAATGATCCATACCTGCAACCCCGGCTGCAATCATGTCATATCCCACATAACTCAAACACATGCAGCGATAACCTCCATTCAAAGCAATTGCCCACGATAGTCGGATACCGATAGAAAAACCTTTTTGTTAGCTAAAGTCTTATTCCAACACTTTCATATACTGCCAATGGTAACTGAAACACGCGATAAAACGAACCCATCTCTCAGATCATCCATTCATGAGTTCATTTCCTTTCTGACTGATATTACCACAGATTTCGGAGCCAAATCTCGATATTATCTTTCTAACAGGCTGAAATCAAATATGCTCGTACTCAGTAATGACTCCAACGATCATCTCAAACCATGCTTAACATAGACAGCCGCGCACAGATTAAGGTCTGAAACCAAGCAATCCATCACACCCACGGTGAAGCAAGTATTATACACTATTCAATCATGAAAGGACATAACCGATGCGCTATTCGCTAAGCAACACCCAACAAAGATTTTCCTCATAAACCAAGAAACAAGGCATTCAAAGTAACATATAGGAAACTATTCTCCATATTACACTATTGCGGTGCGCAACCCGGTCCAGATAACACACCCGTGGCGGCGTGCCACCCGATCCGCACATGTATCTCGTAAATGGAGACGCACATAGAGTCAAATTTGCTCATTACATTAAGCGCATATAGCCTCATGCCCGGCCGCATGAAACGCATCCGAAAAGTCCCTCAATACTGGAACTGAATCAACGGTAGAAACTTCTGCATTGACATCCGCCACGAAGGCCCAATTAAACAAGCAATACTATCCAGTCATCCACTGCTAGCAACCCTGCTAGAACATAATCCGACGTACATTGCCACGCAGCCTGGGGCATTTCCTGACATAGCCCACTACACATTAGTCTGGACAATTTGACCCTGGAACAACCAGTCTGCCATAACCTATGATAACCCAAAATTAACATACAAAGCAAAGAAAGATCCACTCAGACCTCCAGTTTCAAATAACTGCTAGACGATGTTGATACACACGACCCACAACCACCGCATGGTCGGATCACGAGAACTTCTAGTCTCCAACACATATAACGCATGAATCATTGCGCCTGATCCCAGACTTTGCCGTACGAATACATAACACACATCAAGTATCTATTCATACCACGAAAGATATTCAATATTCCCTGCGCCATTAACAAACTCGAATATCCGCAGTCGATCCAACAGGAAATGTCGCAATGACGTATCATCAATTTACACCACCATAATCATCTGAAGATCGGCTCTTTACTCACCTGTAGCTGACCATGTTACTTAAGAATTTAATGAATTCCTATTATGAACTGAATCCAAAACCTTGAACACGCAAATCTCAATTCTCCATATCATAACACATAGACCATACCATACTAGGATAATATGAGGACTTCTATCTCTCTCATGCACCGCAGGCATCGATGCACTCATCTAGTCAAGAACTTTCAGGATCCCATATAGGAGAAAAATTATGACACACACCATGCTTCGCATGCCCATAGGAAATATACCCATATTCGAACCACGGTAAAACGCATCAAGAACTCTTTCTCCCAATTCCATTGCACAAGCTAAACTGCCAAGACTGAATCCTTCTACCCAAACCAAGCTAAGCAGCTGCCATCACGCAAGAGATTTGCTGCACAATTACTATAGGGCTCATTGCCTCATACACATACGAGAATTAATTATACTCTTACCATACCGATTCGGTTTATTATCAAGTTATTCCATTTATCAAATTCCCTTCATGATTCCTCATTAATTGGATATTCTCCCTTGCTGTAGCACCACAATACCTCAACTCAGGTCACCACATGAGACTCGCTCATAAGACCACACTATCTAAGAGCCATAGGCCACTGAATACCCACTCGAACGCTTCACAGAAGCACCACATTCCAGAATGCTTTACTCCTAAGGACTTTCTGCGAATCTGAATTCATTACCATTACTTTCCAGATATTGATACATAGAATCCCATAAATAACATAACATACCATACGTCTTGATCTTTTCTAATGAAAATATAGTCTCTAACCTAAGCCTGTCTAACGGGCCAACCGGGCCGGTCAGGGTCATTTTTTTTACCCGCCGGTCCGGGTTTTACAGTAACGGGTTCGTAGCGAGCTGGGTTAGTTCGGGTAAAAATTGAACCATACGGGTTACGCGTTGAGGGGGGCGGGTCGGGCCGGGTTTAGTATACTTTCACTTTTTTTTGGAATTATGTGTAGTATAACTATTAAGTTATATTAATACTTTGTAATAATTGAATTAATACAAGTAAGATGGGAAAAAATCGCACTTATTGCAAGTGCTACTTTATTTCTTAGTAGAAAATGAAATGTTTACATTTTTTCAAACAAGTAAACTAGAAAGTAGTAATTTCAAATGTTTTGCATCGCCCTAGCAAGTTCATCATAATCAATATGAACCGATTGACCTTCTTCTGGTGTGTTAAATTTGGATGGGTTTCCATTGGTTAATATATCTCCAAGTTCCTCGTCTTCTGGGCTATCAACATCTTCCTTTCCTTGATTTCTTCGTTCTGATCTAATCCAATCCCTGAAACATACTAAAACTTCCAAAGTATCGCTTCCCAATGAGTGGCGGGTGTCTCCAAGTTGTTGTCTTGCTTGGCTAAATGCACTCTCTGATGCAGCAGTAAATATTGGCACATTCAGCACGTCCCGAGCAATAGCAAAAAGAACAGGAAATTGCTTTTCATTTTCATGCCACCATCCCAACGGTGAAAATTCCTTTGTGCGAGGCTCCTTTTGCTTTTGTAAGTATAATTGAAGCTCATCAATATTCCTGCTACTGGTTTGAGTGTTAGAAAATGTAGAAAAAACATTAAAACTATCAAGGCCTTCATCATCCACTTTAGCAGAGTTGCTACATTGCATAGCGGGATTAACATAGCCAAAAGCACGAGCAGTATTATCACATTCATTTGCATAATAATTATATGGTTGTTGTAAATATTCAATTAGCTTGTTCATAGACTCATATAAATTTGTGGTTTCAGTTTCTCCAATCTCCATATAAATATATAAAGCATTCATTAATTGGTGAAAATCAAACATTTTAATAGAAGGATTTAAAACTGCACCAATTAAGTAGATCGGAGGAATTGGAACGAAATATTTTTTGAATTTTGCTTGTATTTTTCAACAACATCCTTATATTTTTCTTTCTTCTTAAATTCAGATAGTAGAAAAGAAATTTCAGCTATATGTACTAAAGCCATAGTAATAGTGGGGTAATATGCACCAGAAAACACAACAGTAGCAGTATAAAATTTATGTAAAAATTTAACAACATCATTAATGACCTCCGAAGTATCACTTGTTAACATATGCCTAGGATCAGTACAATGTGCATTAGCAACTTTAGTTATTGGAAATCAATATTTGTAGCAACATTTTACAAATATATATGTATAATTTCATCTAGTAAAAATTTCATCTGGCATGAATCCCGGTGTAAGGTTATACTGGATACACTTAGTCTTAAATTCTTTTATTCTAGATTGTCTATTATTTCCCTGAATAACACCAACAGCTCTTCTAACATGAGTAATCTCAACTGAAAATAAATCAAGGCTACTTTTAACAATTAAATTATAAACATGACATGCACACCTAACATGAAAAATATCATCAAGAGGTGGTTGCAAATGTAATTTTAAAATTGAAACTGCGGCATTATTGTTTGAAGCATTATCAAAAGACATACACAAAACTTTTTGGTTTAGATTATAAAATTCAACAACTTCAACAATAGTACTACTTATAAACGTAGCAGTATGACTCTGATCTTCATCATATTTAAAAGCGATAATACATTTTTGCATACACATATTATCATCTATCCAATGGCATGTAATAGTCAAATAATCATTTCCATTAACAGCATGGCCAATATCAAAAGTTAGACATACTCTAGAAGGAAGGTGGCTAAACAAATAACGTATGTATGTTTGATATTGTCCATGAAGTCTAAAGATATCTGCTCTACAAGTACTTCTACGGATACCTTTAAATAAAGGATTGTAAATCATTTGAATATACATAATAAGATACGATGAAGAAGCAAAAGAAAAAGGTAGACAACCAAAAACAATTATTTTTGCTAATTCCTCACGATCCCTCATTTTATCATATTTTACTAGACCTCCAGTAGTAGGGTTAATAGTTGTTTGACTCCATCCCCATTATTGCCCCATTATATGGGATGGTCAGATCTCATATGTCTTGTAAGTGTCCCAGTCCCCCTAAATTTCCTCCGGTCAAATGTTTAAAAGTTTCGTTACAAAGTTTGCACTTAGCTCTATTAGTACCTTCTATTATTTCCAAAAATTTCCATACCGGACTTCTTCTTTTACGATTAGAAGTCGGAGCCACTGGTGGTCTACTGCCCTTTGTAGCACTAGCAACTCCAACTCCAATACTACCAATATTTCCACTAGTAGGTGTAGGTGGTATCTCATCTTCTATTCCAACTTCATTATCTTCTATTCCAAAATCTTCTTGTAATTGTTCATAATCTATCTCTACATTATCATTAGGCGATGATTCAGAAATATGTGTTATTAGGTCATTACTATTACTACCGGAAACTACAGGACTACCTCTTTTTGTATTTCCAACCTTACCAGTAACTTTTCTACACGCTCTTTTAGCAGCACTAAACATATTGTAAAAATTAAAGTATAAGCTAAAATTAAATATGAAATTAAAATTTAAATAAGAGAAAGAGTTGGAGGGAGTGCACCGAATTCAATTTTGAACTCGAAGCTCACTTCGACAATAAAGTGAGCACTTGATTACGTAATTTCGGTGTTACCACGAACAAACGTCAAGCAAGTATTTCAATTTTGAACTCGAAGCTTCAAATTCTGAATGACAAATTCCGATAAATTAAATTCAAGAAAAGTGAGACAAATAAAATTTTAAAATTAGAATATGAAATCTTGCAAATTGAAGGAAGAGAGAAATTGATAATTTGAGAATTGAGATTGAGATAAGAATTTTGAGTGAAGAAATGAAGAAGAGGGGGAGGGTATTTATAGATTTTAAGAAGGGTTAATATTGTAAATTAATAAATACAAAAAAATAACCAAAAAATGGCCAATTTTGCAAAAATATCCGTTGACCAACGGATCTGGACCAATTTTGGCCGCTGCCAACGGTCTTGTGGGCCCAAAAAAATTCAGAAAATTAGAAAAAAAAATTACCATTGTACCGGGCCGGTCTACCCGGTTCGGTGCACTCTACATCAATACCGGGCCGGTCCGGTCCGGTTCCAACTACAAAAAACCCAAACGGACCAACCCCCTCCCCCTTCCCCCGAACCCAGCCCACCCGGCCCCTTAGTAACCGGGCCAGTCCGGTCCCGGTTTATACCGGTCCGGTTCGGAACTGGTCCGACCCGGCCCGGTTGACAGGTTTACTCTAGCTACATACACAAACTTAAAACACCTGATTGTTACATGCAAAATCTTGAACATAGTAAAACCATTCTCGAGAGTCGTTCACTCTTATTCAGCTACAATTCACCCGCTCAACACGAACGGAACCACTCGTGCCTTATTAGCACCCTGACACCGCAGAACATGATTTCATACATATACAAACAATTATTTTCCTTCTTTATGCACCGAGCATTCTTTATCAACAGCAGCTCAAAACATCCTAGTATTTTCTCACATTTACGAAGGCACCATATAACCTTTGTAGATATTTTCCTTCACACGTGCCATCCTCGGCTCAATTTCTGCAACCAGAACTGATCTGCCAAAACGGAACCAACATAGCACATAACTGTGCAATTAGCTGACCAACAACAACCTCCCCAACTTGGCTCGAAGCCATATATTAAGGCACTCTTAACAACTCATAACACGTTTACTCTGATGATTCCACAATGAGATCAAACTCAAATCATTTGCAAGTTTTGTGAATACACAGATCATCTAGTCTTCCTGAGTATGAACTCATACCACCACCTGCATTGCACCTCACCTTCCAGCTAGGGGATACGAAAATATTCTTCACGCGCCCATGCCTCGGGCAACACATAAAATCACAATAGGGGTCGAACACTCGACAACTCATTTATTATTCAGCAGACTCTCTCATCACTACCAAGATCACATAGATACACCCCACGGTACTAACATACTCATCACATGGGTATCCAGTCGCCATTCCGGCTAATACGATCAGCACTGAACATATAAGTTCGAAACACATGCTCAATCAATCAGCACCTCGGAGCTCAAACCATAGGCAAATATCCGGCCTCGAGTTCTCCAGACTGGCCCAACATGAACTTACGGAGATTACCTCTCGCCCCTCGATCGGGGAATCACAAGCCATCTAGGCACATATACTACTGTGCGCTCACGTGCGCATACAGACATGTGGAAGGAATTTCAAGAATTATATCTCAAGCTGAATTAAGTATGCACGATAAGAATGCCAAGAATGGAAAGTTTTTTCTAAAGGTTCTGCAGCCTCTTGAGGATAAATACATACGTCTCCGTACCGATCCGCGAGACTCTACCAACCCTGCTCATGACTCGTGAGACCTAGTAACCTAGGCTTTGATATCAACTTGTCATGACCCAACTCCCAAATCCGGTCGTGATAGCGCCTCTCGTGAAGACTAGGCAAGCCAGACCGTTTCAAAACACCACTTACAGCAATTAGTCGGTTATATACCAATTCGAATAGGAATTAATGTTATCAATCATTATTAATAAAACCCAATACAGCCCGACCAAGGTGTCACAAGCCACGAGTATATAGGAGTGCCTTTATCAAAATTTAAAGATCTATAACAAATATAAAAAATCTAGGAATCAAGAAGAAGAAGAAACTCAGTGCCGCGAACGCTGGAGGTCACCTAGCTTAGCTACGATAGCAATACCTTCAAATCGGTACTAACCCGCTGCCGGGTGAACACCACCTGCAACTGCACCTGAGGTGCAGGGAGTAAAGTGAGTACTTCTAACTCAGTGGTAATAAGAGAGAATAATATCTGAGCGATAAGAAAACACATATGATTTGAGGAAAACCGAAATATTGTAAATAAATCCCTTTAGAAAATCTCAAGATCAGTTAAAAAATCTATTTAAAAATATGCATTTTCAACAGTTGCAAAGGTAATATCAACAAGTAGGAAGTAATCAGAAACATGCCCCTCGATCTCGGTATAAACCTCTCAGTACAGTATCAGCCCCGCGGGCTCACTCCCAACTCACAATATCCGACATCAGCCTCCCGGGCTTAGCACGCCTTAACATATAACACCAGGGTATCTGGTCAAAGAGGTAAGTAACAGTATGTATGCCAATGATATACGAGTGCTAAATGTCATGCCACGTAGTACAAGCAGGAGTAAATGCATGAATGCAATGCAATACCTATGACCACTACGGTGCGTAGCCCGATCCATCTGGTTACCCTCGCTCACTGTGGGGGTTCAGACTCCGGGGGGGCTCCTACAGCCTAAACGCAATATCATTATCACACCGCTGCAGCATGCAACCCGATCCATGCAATGTATATGCACATGTACACATAGCACTCGAGGCCTGAAGCTTCCTTACATCTTCTTCATGCCCTCACATATGGCCCTCAAGCTCAATCAGTCTAAGATAGTCCAAAAGCCCCCCAGGCATCCGTAAAACAATAATACTCAGCTCAAATGATAGTCAAATATGAGTTAAAACTCCAAGTTTGAGTAAAATATAGATGAGTTGAAATAGTGTAAATCACATGGTCTAAGTTCATAGAATCTTTCAAATAGTGAGGAAAAACAGTGATGATAGTTCAACAAGGGCTCAAAAAGTCGGCAATAAGCCCCAAGTATGGCAACGAGACCAAGTCATAATGATAACAACAAAACATTTACAATATAGCGGTAAAAACCAACAACCGGGACGGACCAAGTCACAATCCCAACGGTGCTCTACCCCATGCTCAGGTCCAGCGTGCAAGTCACCACAATACAGCACTAAGATGTGCAAATCCGGGGTTTTAAACCCTCAGGATACCATTCCTAAGTATTACTCACCTCGAACCGGCGCAATCTCAAGTTCGTGACGCCTTTGACCCTCAAATTAGCCTCAAGCGCGTAAAATCTAACCAAAATCAGTACAAATATATCATAATATGCTAATGGGACAACACCCAATCAAAAACAATCGAAATATAATAAAATCTCAAAACTAGCAAAACCCGAGCATCGGGCCCTCTTCTCGAAAAGTTATGAAACTTCCATTTTCGGAATCCTCGTCTCGCCAAGAGTTCATACATACCAAGAACTCCAAAATCCGAGCTGAAATGACCTATCAAATCTCAATTTGAAATATCAAAAACTCAAGCCCTAGCTTCTTAAATTTATACCCAAATTCAGAGAATTAATGGATGATTCTTTGATTAAATGACGTTTCTAGACTACGAGACTTACCTCCCATCAATTCCCGTCGAAATCCTCTTCAAAATCTACCAACAAGCTCTCAAGGTGGTGAAAAATGGAGGAAATATGGTTGGGTTCGCGACTGAAATTTCCCTTAAAACATTCTGCCCAGCTGATGACTCCTTCTTCGCGAACGCGAGGTCCTTCCGCGTTCTCGATGCATAAAGACCACTTGGCCAAAATTCCTTCTTCACGAACGCGGTGCCTAGTGGCGATCACGATGCACAACTGCCCCTTCTCCTTCGCGAACGCATGTCAAGGACGCGAACGCGAAGCACAAAATAGTCCCCTCAGCAATTTGCCCTCCGAGAACGCGAGCCTGCTATGCGAACGCGAAGGTCACAGGCCCCCAAAGCTACGCGAACGCGGCCTCCCTTCGCGAACGCGAAGGACAAAATCCAAAGCTCTGCAATTCCTTCTACACGTTAGTGACACACCCATACAAACGCGAAGAACAATCTTCTGCAACACGAACAGCTGAAAACCAGCAGTCCTCTAAGTCCAAAAATAGCCCGATTGACCATCCGAAATCACCCGAGGCCCTCGGGACCTCAACCAAAAACACAGATATGTTCTAATACCTCAATCAAACTTGCTCGAAGCATAAAACACTATCATAAACATCAAAATCATCAAATTTCCACGGATTCAAGCGTAAGTTAAACTAAAACTTCCGAAACATGCATTTTATCCAAAACCCGACCTAAACACCTCCGAATGATCTGAAAATTTACACACATATTCAAAATCACCTAACGGAGCTACTGCAACTATTGGAATTCCATTTTGACCCCCGGATCAAAATCTCACCTATCAACCGAAATCCGCTAAAATTCAAACTTCACCAATTCAAGTTTAATTCTACACCGGACCTCCAAATTCAATTCTGATTTCACTCCTAAGTCATAAATCACCTCCCAAAACTAGCCAAATTGTCGAAAATCCATTTCGAGTCCTCTAACTCACAAATCAACGTCCGATTGACTTTTCCAACTTAAACTTTCCTTAAAGAGACTATTTGTCTCATTTCTATCCAAATTCAATATGAAACACTTCAAACTCACCAAACACATCTAATAACACATGAAGAAGCATAAAACGGGAAAAATGGGGCGGTAACTCACGTGACGACGGGTCGGGTCGTCACAAAAAAATATCTGAAATATTTGTAATCCTCTCATGAGATGTAATACTTAATATTACTATAAAGTGAAACTTTTTTTTACTTTAAATATTGATTAATATCATTACTATCTTATCAAATATTACTGAAATGCATCAATCTCTATATTTTTCATATTCATATGACAAGACCTACTAAACATTTATATCCTTTTTTGAATTTGAAATGGTAGTTTATCTATAATTTTAAAATTATATAGAAGATGGAGGAGCATTTGGTTACTCTTCAAAGTACGGGGCGAATACTCAAATTGATTACCTCCTCCCCAAGAGGTGTGGTAGAGCGTTGTGTAAGGATTGCAAGGTTATCATGGGAGATCCTCGCGATGCAGCATAGGCTCTTTATGATGGACATTGGTATAATAATAAAGAGGAAGAAGAGGTCGGAACGAGGATGATCGAGGATCTGGTGGGAAGCCTTGACTAAGGATAAAGCTAAGGAGTTGGAGGGGAGGTTATTGGCTATGGGAGCATGGAGGAATAGTGGGGACGTGATCGCTATGTGGACGACGATGGCGAATTGTATAAGGGAGGCAGTGAGAAAGGTGTTACAGATATCGAAGGATTACGCTGGCGGGCACAAAACCAACTGGTGGTAAAATAAAGTAGTCCAAGGTAAAGTGAAAGCGGAAAAGGAGGCGTACCTGATGTTAGTACCGAGCACAAGTGAGAAGGATAGGACAACGAATTGAAAGAGATATAAGGTAGATAGGAAGGAAGTGAAGTTGGCGGTTACGGAGCCTAAGACTGATGCATCTGGTCGTCCATATAAGGAACTGGGGACAAAGGCGGTGATAAGTTATTCCAGCTGGCCAAGTCGAGAAAGAAGAAGGCTTGTGATCTGGACCAAGTGAGGTGCATTAGAGATGGCAGACTTACTTTCATAAACTTTTGAATGAAGAGGGGGACAAAGATATTGTGCTAGGTGAATTCGGGCATCCCGAGAGTCACTGAGACTTTAGGTACTGTAGACGCATTAGGGTTGATCAGGTCGTAGGGGCTATGCATAAGATAAGTAGGGGTACAACAACTGGACCAGATGAAATTTTGGTAGTATTTTAGAGATGTGTTGGTAGAGCAGGCTTGGAGTGGTTGACTGGGTTGTGTAATGTTATTTCAGGATGAAGAGGGTGCTATTTGAGTGAAAGTGAAGTACGGTGGACCATTTACTAGGAAAAAGGCGATATCCAAAGTTTTAACAACTATATGAGTATCAAGTTATTAGTTCCTATCATGAAAATTTGGGAGAGAGTGGTGGTAGTGAGCGTAAGGAGGACAGTGTTAATATGCGACAACCAGTCGAATATATAACGGGTCGTTTAACTACGGAAACTATCCACCTTATTAGGAGGTTGGTAGAACTGTACAGGGACAGGGAGAAGGTTCTGCACATGGTAGTTATTGACCTGAAGAAAGCGTATGACAAAGTACCTAGGGAGGTTATTTGGAGATGCCTGGAGGAAAATGTTGTCGCTTACAATAGGGCAATTAAGGATATATATGATGGAGCTAAGACTCGGGTTACGACAGTGGGAAGTGACTCAGAGTATTTTCTATTGTTATGGGATTGCACCAAGGATCTTCGCTTCGCTCATTTTTATTTGCCCTTGTGATGGACATACTAACAAACCATATTCATGGGGAGGTACTATGGTGTATGTTATTCGCCGATGACAGAGTTTTGATTGATGAGACATGATGCGACGTTAACAAGAGGGTGGAGGTTTGGAGACATGCCCTTGAGTCCAAGGGTTTCAAGCTGAGCAGGATTATGATAGAATACCTGAAGTGCAAGTTCGGTGTCGAGTCGAGAAAAGCGGGCATAGACGTGAGGCTTGAATCACAGGTCATCACCAAGAGAGGCAATTTCAAGTACCTTGGGTCAGCTATCTAGGGGGAAAGGGAGATCGACGAGGATGTTGCACACCGTATAGGGGTGGGTGAATTAAATGGAGGTTAGAATCCAAAGTCCTGCGTGACAAGAAAGTGACATTGATGCTTAAATGTAAATATTATGGAGTGGTGGTTAAACCAGCCATGTTGTATGGGGTAGAGTGTTAGCCGGTTAAGAACTCACATATCCAGAAGATAAAAGTAACAAGAATGAGGATGTTAAGGTGGATATGCGGGCACACTATGATGAATAAGATTAGGAATGAAGATATTCAGGAGAAGGTGAGCGTAGATCCTATGGATGACAAGATGCGGGAAGCAAGACTCAGATGGTTTGGGCACTTGCGGAGGAGAATTCCAAATGCCTAGTAAGGAGGTGTGAGCGGTTGGCTTTCGCGGGTATGAGAAGAGGTAGAGGGTGGCCCAAGAAGTATTGGGGAGAGGTGATCAAGCAGGACATGGAGTGGCTTCAGATTTCTGAGGACATGGCACTTGATAGGAAGGTGTAGAGGCCGAGCATTAGGGTTGTAGATTAGGAGGCAATTGAGTATTTTTCTACTTCGTACCGAGTGTAAGGCTAGTCTTATAGGGTTGTATCTTAGACTGCTAGCGGTTAATGTTGTGTTCACATTATTCTTCCGTTTTTCATAGTACCATGCATTATTTACCTTTTTTTTGTTATTTTCTTTTCATCTATTTTTGGTGTTTGTGATGCTATTATTATTTCTATTGGTTCTGTTGATTGTACTGATATATTGTCTCTTTTCGTCTTCTTGAGCCGAGCGTCTATCGAAAACAACTTCTCTACCCCCTCGGGAAAGGGGTAAGATCTACACTCTATCCTTCAAGTCCTTACTTCTGGGATTTTACTGGGTTGTTGTTGTATTGAATTTTGTGTTTAATTATTAAATTTGGTTAATCTTGAAAGCGTACATCATCGAAAAATAATTGTTATGACGATTAAGAAAATAACTGTCATGTGTTACAAAAATAATTCTCCTATAATAATATTTTAATAGAGTATATGCTTGCCAGTTTAATTTTTACTAAACAAATCAAAATTTTATCTATAACTTGACAAATTATGTTTTTCTATATAATTAACAGGAAAAATTCTAAAAATCGTCAAAATCAAACAATTCAAACTGACGTAGTTGATTTGATTTGGTTTAACTTAGTTTAGTTTCGATAAAACTAAATTAACCCGGCTCATGTATAACGCTGTTTTATAGAATCAAATATTCATAGTTTGTGCGAGTAATTAATACAATCAGATGTACTCTTGCTTTCTCTTTTTTTTTTCTCTTCTTTTTTTCCTTTTTTTTTTAATTTTCTCTGAGCAGGATTTATATGTACTTCCCGCGGCTATAGATTCCTACTCGTGCACTGACTTTTCAGCTTCCAATAATAAGAAGAATCTAGCAATAAATTATCCGCTTCATATTTATTTAATTGAAGTGAAAAAATTTCAGCCGTTGGATTTGAACATCACCCACCCCAATCTTTGATCGAACGGCCTATACTGCGCTGACGAAAACGGGTAACCTACCAACCAGACCCTACTCACCAAATATTATACTCCTTGTAGTAAATTCACCAACCTTCCTCGGAAACTATAGACATCAAAATCATCAAAGCTTGAAAGTATAAACTATAAAGAGTCAGGAGAAAAAGAGTTAAATGCACATGAAAAAAAATGAATTCTCCTTTTTATTCGAGAGACCAACTACTAAAAGTTAGCAAAAGAAAGAAAAGAAAAGAAGGGAAAAACATCAGACCCAGCGTAATTCCACTAAGTAAGGTCTAGGAAGGATATGATATATGTACGAAGCCTTACCCCTCGGCTAAAGAAGATGAATGAGGCCCTGATAACAAGTGATAGCAAGACAAATAGTCAGAAAACTAAATCGGAGATAACAACAAAAAACAACAAGATAGTAGCGTTAACAAATAATATCAAGATAATATATTTAGACAGATAAGTCCAAGGCAGCACACGAGAATATGGCGAAGATAGCAAACTACGGAATTACTGAATGTAGGTAGTAACAGAAGAAGACATCCGGCTATAGCAAATTAAGGAAAAAAGTGTACCATACTAGCACTAATACTACCGAAATAGGGAAAACAAAGGAAGGTGCCCAACTACTTACTAACCTTCCACTCTAATCTTCCATCTTCACACCCTTCTATCTAGGGTCATGTTCTCGGTAAGCTCAATTAAATTGATTGAACTTATTTCTCGGGAGAAATATTCAGCATTTTAGAAATAAATTTGATTAAAAATTTCCTTAGTGAAGAACTTATGATCCCATTTGAGAGTTTCCTAAAGAAGTTATACATAAGCTTGTTGGTGAAAATTCCATCGTTGAATGTTTAACTCATGAATACATTGACACATAGCATTTTATGCATTGCACCCATAATCATAATTAATTAATATATATAGTTTCACTAATATTTATCATTTAAACAATACAAATTACTGGAATTTGATATAAAATCACATGCAGGGGTGGACCTATAGCCTAAATTATTGGTCACGTGAACCCAACCAAAATTATAGGGCACGTAACCCATAGTCCTTTCGCTGGATTAGATATTTTATGTATATATTTTGTAGAATTATTCAATATTATGTATTGATATTCATAATTCATAAAAGCTAAATGGTGTACCTGGATCAATCCCCGTTTAATATTATTTTTCCCAGTTTTTTTGCTTCTGAATTTGTTGAGTTGTTCCACATCGGAGGGATTTGAGGTCCTTGGTCTCCTTATATGGCTTGGGCAATCCTCACCTCATAAGCTAGCTTTTGAGGTTGAGTTAGGCCCAAGGTCCATTCTTATCATGGTATCAGAGTTAGGCCCATCCCAATTATTGTTACCGATGTTGGGCCCCCATTTATATTGTCCACGCTCCAAAGATCTGGGCGTGAGGGAGGGTGTTGAGTTGTCCCACATTGGAGAGATTTGACATCTATAATCTCCTTATATGACTTGGGCAATCCTCACCTCATAAACTAGCTTTTGAGGTTGAGTTAGGCTCAAGGTCCATTCTTATCAAAATTTACATGCGACTAAGTTTTCGCGATGAAAATCTCTATGTGAACACAATAAATATCACTTAGATACCTTTCAATTCATTAAGTAATTCGTAGATATCTAAAGGAAGATATAACTAGAAGAGATACATTTTTATATGATATTTTTTTTCCTTTTTTTGGTTAAAGATACAAAAAAATCAATGAAAACTCAAGATATTTCACAAACTCCAGCATTTAGTTTCACCTCATAATTAATCTTTCCTTTTATATTTCAAGCAGAGTGATAATATCCACTAAGAGTGACCGTCCAAGTGTTAATATTTACTTCCACACACCTCTCCATATATTTGGGAAAAAGGTAATATAATTTTGGCTTCAAGTGTGAAAATTGTAAGGTGATAGATCAAGATAAGCAACAAGTGTTAACCATTTTGCCAACCCACAAAGAATCCAATCCAAACCATCAAAATCTTCCAAATTGTTGTTAAAAAAATCCAAGACAATTTCAGGCTTTCGTTTCATTATACTACACCAATTTCCAAAAAAAATAATTAAAAAAACTTTCAATTTCATCCATTGAAATTCAATCCACCTCCATTCATTCCCTTCCATACAAATTCCACCTCCCTAAAGTACCTAAACTTTTACTTCTTATTTTCTTTTTCCTTAATTATTCATCAGATCCACGTACACAGGGGCAAATGAGGGATTTTTATATATTCCCATTTTTGGGATCACTATACCCTCGTTGCACAAAATTTTATAAAGTGTACCCATTCGAATTTGAAGTAGTTCAATGTATTCCATTTAACTTTAAAAATCAAATATGAAATTTTTCTATCTTTCAAATACAACTTCAGAAATTCAAATATTAAATAGTTTAATCTACTGAATGCAACTTAAGATTTTGGAACATTAACCTATTCTTCTAATTTTAACAATGTCATGCACGATTCAATACTCAAATCTACTTTAAATGAGCTCAAATTTAAAATATAATTTTTAAATATCATAAAAAATAAATATTAATCATCAAATTATCAAAATAACAATAGATTTGTTAAATTCATTTTGCAATTAAGAAAAAGAAGAAACTCTAAGCATAAAAATAAAGAAAATAACACTAAAGAAGAAGAGAAAAGTGTATGCATTTGAAGTTATCCAAAATTTTGGTATCCGTTAAACTTTTTTAAAAAGCTGTACAAATTTAATGGATGAAGCAAAAACTGAATGCCACATGATTTACGGGGCAAATATAGTCTTTCGGGTACTAGTCCAATTGAACTTATAAGATTCGACACGTAATATAAATTTATATGTAATAACCTATTAAAGTTTCAAAAAATATTAAATTTAAACTTATAATTTTAACAATACGATAAGTATTATGCTAGAAAATAGTGAAGTTAAAACAATTATATTAAAATCATAAATCAGCCTATGCACATAGAAAAAAGAAAAAAAGAAAAAAACTACTGGCTAATAGAAAAACAAGATCCAACGGAACCAAAAATCTTGTGTCTTTTTCCTCCAAATTGGTGCCTAGTGTCACTTCACTCTTCACCCACCACCACCAGATCTAAAAATTGGTAATTCCCCAATAAAATTATAAAATAATAATAAAGCGGCAGATTAATAATTACCCACAAAATGAAATTAGTACCTTGTGTCAAGACAGCGTATCCTCAACCTCAACAACCCATTACCACCACCCACTTTTCGTTCGCCTTATGAAAAACCATAAATAAACATCACAACCCTTATATATATAGTGAAAAACCAAAGCTTAAAACTTTGTAAACTTTTCTTTTATCTTTCATCCCTTTTAGGGGGTGTTCAAATCTTGAAAACCAAGATTAGTTTCTTCTTTTTTCTTTGGGGGCCAAGAAAATGGAGCGTGCTAGAAAATTGGCAAACAGAGCAATTCTGAAACGTTTGGTTTCAGAATCAAAACAGAGCCGTGCCAATGAAATCCCATCATCTGCACCATTATACAGGCCGTCGAGGTATGTTTCTTCATTGTCACCTTACACATTTCAGGCTAGAAATGGTAAGAATATGTTGCATGGAAATGGTAATTTCAATAAGCAACATGTTAGATCAATATCTGTGGAGGCATTGAAGCCAAGTGACACTTTTCCAAGGCGACACAACTCAGCCACCCCACAAGAACAAACCCAAATGGCTGAGTTTTGTGGTTTTCCAAGCCTTGATTCCCTTATTGATGCCACTGTCCCTCAATCTATTCGTATTGATTCCATGAAGTTTTCTAAGTTTGATGAGGGATTAACTGAAGCACAAATGATTGAGCACATGTCCAAATTAGCATCAATGAATAAGGTTTTCAAGTCATATATTGGGATGGGATATTATAACACTTTTGTACCACCTGTTATCTTGAGGAATATTATGGAGAATCCTGCTTGGTATACTCAGTATACTCCTTATCAGGCTGAGATTTCTCAGGGACGTCTCGAGTCCCTGCTGAATTATCAGACCATGATTACAGATCTTACTGGTTTGCCAATGTCCAATGCATCTTTACTAGATGAAGGGACTGCGGCAGCTGAGGCTATGGCCATGTGTAATAATATTTTCAAGGGGAAAAAGAAAACTTTCCTTATTGCTAACAATTGTCACCCTCAGACTATCGATATATGTAAGACTAGAGCTGATGGATTTGGGATTAAGGTAGAGACTGTTGATCTTAAGGACATTGATTATAACTCCGGTGATGTTTGTGGGGTACTAGTTCAGTATCCGGGAACTGAAGGTGAAATCTTGGACTATGGGGAGTTTATTAAGAATGCACATGCTCATGGAGTGAAGGTTGTTATGGCATCAGATCTTTTGGCATTGACAATGTTGAAACCTCCTGGTGAATTTGGAGCAGATATTGTTGTTGGTTCTGCTCAGAGGTTTGGAGTGCCTATGGGTTATGGAGGCCCTCATGCGGCTTTCTTGGCAACTTCTCAAGAATACAAGAGAATGATGCCTGGAAGAATTATTGGTGTCAGTGTTGATTCTTCAGGGAAACCTGCTCTGCGTATGGCAATGCAAACCAGGGAACAACACATCCGCAGAGACAAGGCTACAAGCAACATTTGTACAGCACAGGTACTGACTGAACTAATGTTTCATCAGCTGTTTCAAAAATATGTATGCCATACCGATATTTATCCTCCTAGATTCTCTGTTATTCAACATTCTTATAATGTAGTAGTAAGAATTTTAAGCGGTTTGAAAAATGTTTACTTTTCTGCTTGTATGTGATGCATTGTATAGACATGACTCATGAGCGGTAGGGAGTAACAAGAAACAACTAACTAGTTTGTTTTTCTTGCAAGAAACTATCTGTCTCTCATTTGTGCATTGGAATGCTCTGATGCACACGCTATGCTCCTTATTTTCTTGCAGTGGTTTATGATATTGTACATTTCTTATGTAGGCCTTGCTTGCGAACATGGCTGCCACGTATGCAGTCTATCATGGACCGGAGGGGCTAAAAACCATTGCCCAACGTGTTCATGGTCTTGCCGGAACACTTGCTGCTGGGCTCAAAAAGCTAGGAACGGTAGAAGTTCAGGATCTTCCATTCTTCGACACTGTGAAGGTTAAGTGTGCTGATGCAAAAGCAATTGCTGATGTTGCTTACAAGAATGAAATTAACTTGAGGGTTGTGGACAACAATACTGTAAGTCTAGCTAGTTTTTCTGGTTTCTGTTTTTTAACTTATGTTCAGAGAATGAAGGTTGCGGAGATGAGGATGCTTAGGTGGATGTGCGGGCACACCAGGCTAGATAAGATTAAGAATGAAGTTATTCGAGAGAAGGTAGGGGTGGCCCCGGTGGATGAGAAGATGCGAGAAGCGAGGCTGAGGTGGTTCGGGCATGTACGGAGGAGGGGTCCCGATGCCCCGGTGAGGAGCTGCGAGCGGCTGGAGATTGTTGGCGGTCGGCGAGGCAGAGGGAGGCCTAAGAAGCATTGGGGAGAGGTGATTAGGCATGACATAACTAGAATGCAGGTTTCCGAGGACATCACCCTTGATAGGAGAGTCTGGAGGTCTAGAATCAGGGTTGTAGGTTAGGGGCTCCTAGAGTTTTTCGTGCGCCGCACCCGGGGTTGGGTGTGGGTCAGCAGGGTTACCCATAGATGATTTGTGTTTTAGCTTATGTCCCACCTATGGTTGTTAGTTATGGTAGTTACTGTATGATATTATTGCATGCGATTGTATTTATGTTTCTTATGATTAGATAATTATTTATGTTATTTCTGCGGGAGTTACTAATGCTCTATTGTTTTTGTTTTTGTCTTTGTTTTTGTTTTACTGCTATTTTTCCTTTTATCCTATGAGCCGAGGGTCGATTGGAAACAGCCTCTCTGCCCTTTCGGGTAGGGGTAAGGCTCGTCTACATATTACCCTTCCCAGACCCCACCTGGTGGGAGTATACTGGGTAGTTGTTGTTGTTGTTGTTGTTGTTGTTGTTTAACTTATAGATAGTCCTAAATTTATGTTGTAATTAAATGAAACTCCATTTTGTTCCAGATAACTGTAGCTTTTGATGAAACTACTACCTTAGAAGATGTGGACAATCTATTTAAAGTTTTTGCCTTGGGAAAGCCGGTGAGTATCATTACTCCCCTATCCATGCTGCTGGTAGCAACTCAATGTCTACATAGTGTATTCTTATCTTTGATTCCGTTAATAGGTCACGTTCACCGCTCAATCAATTGCACAAGAGGTCGAGAATCTGATTCCTTCTGGACTTGTAAGGGAGACTCCATATTTGACTCACCAAATATTCAACTCGTAAGGCCTCCTTCAATGGTTTTGACCATCTTTGTACTGCACTATTAGTGCTAGTTTAACTGTTACATTGATGATTCAGGTACCATACTGAGCACGAGTTGTTAAGATACCTTCATAAGCTGCAATCAAAGGACCTTTCCTTGTGCCATAGCATGATTCCTTTGGGATCCTGCACAATGAAATTGAATGCCACAACAGAGATGATGCCAGTGACATGGCCTAACTTCACAAATATTCACCCTTTTGCGCCCACCGAACAGGCCGCTGGTTATCAGGTTGTTACTGCTTAGATGCATTGCTGTTTTTGCTAATTAAAATGCAACAACAGAAGAACTAATCAAGACTGTTACATGCTTTCTTTTGCAGGAAATGTTCAACGATTTGGGTGACCTATTGTGTACAATTACAGGTTTTGATTCCTTCTCCTTGCAGCCTAATGCTGGTGCTGCTGGAGAATATGCTGGGCTGATGGTTATTCTTGCCTATCATATGGTACTTGTCACAATTTAAATGAATAGTTTGCTTTTGGCTTTGGTTTGAGCTCTCTTAATACCTAGCTAGTACTTCAAGAGTAAGGTTCGCAATGAACTTAGTTAAGATTATATTTGTATAACTTCTTAATAGCCAAATGGCACGAAACTGCTTTGCTTGATTTTACTATTTTCTGCTTTCAAATACTAGGGAAATCACCTGATGAAACCCCATTCTTTGTGAAGATCTTGCTTCCATCTAGTTACTACTTGGCATCTATGATCCTTCATACATCTATCTAGTTACTACTTTGCATCTATTGTCCTTCATGTAGCTGTAGAAGACTAATAGAATTTTAATCATCCGAGGACACTTGATTTGCCATATAGGTATGCTAATGGCCATAGAATTGGAAAGTTAGCTTTTGGTGCTCCGACTCTTCTCCTTGTTTTCATCATTAGCTATTAATTCTCTATAAAGCTTGCTGCTAGTGTAACTGAATTTTGAGTTTTGCTGCAGGCGAGGGGTGACCATCACCGCAATGTGTGCATCATTCCTGTGTCAGCTCATGGAACAAATCCTGCAAGTGCTGCTATGTGTGGGATGAAAATTGTTGCTGTTGGAACTGATGCAAAAGGAAACATTAATATTGAAGAGTTGAGGAAGGCTGCTGAGGCAAATAAGGATAAGCTTTCTGCTCTCATGGTAAATCATGTGCTACTACTTTCTGACACCTTTATGTATTATTTGTATTTCCTTAAATCTTATTATATAAATTTCAGGTTACATACCCATCAACACATGGAGTCTATGAGGAAGGAATCGATGAGATATGTAAGATAATCCATGACAATGGTGGTCAGGTCTACATGGATGGAGCTAACATGAATGCTCAGGTAATTACCTCATCTCAACTCCTAACATCATTTTAATTCTTGTAGATTTTACTTGTCATTGAGTCAGTTTAGTGGTAGTACCACTATATCTATATAAATTTCTTGCTCAACAAATTATGTAGTCCGACCTGATATCTTAAGAGATGAGCTGATGTCTTCGGATTAGGCAATGAACCTCAAATTTCCTTTCCTATCCTTTTCTTCTTCTTCTTTACTCCTGGATGATTTAAGTAGTTATCTCGCATGATGCGTCTAATAGTGTTATGTGCTGTGGTCTTCTCTGACTTTCGTGAAGTCATACTACGCTCTGTGTGGTTAAGTCTAAAGCTCTCTCTTTCTCTATCGCTTACCTTGGTTAAAGGTTTTATTAGGAGCTTGGCCATGATCGATAGAACTTTCTTGGCCAATACCATATCTGCTTCTTTAACTTATTTATACTCCATTTTTTCTATTGCTCCTCGATACATTATCAAAATTCAAGTTTTGACTCAGCTATTAACTATAGGACTTTGTTGTTGGCTGGTTGCAAGTGATTTGTACAATTTGTTTCATTCATTGCTGTATTTTCTTCTTACAGGTTGGTCTTACAAGTCCCGGCTTTATCGGTGCTGATGTTTGTCATCTAAATCTACATAAGACATTCTGCATTCCCCATGGTGGAGGAGGTCCTGGAATGGGCCCCATTGGTGTGAAGAAGCACCTTGCACCATTTTTGCCATCACACCCTGTGGTATGTCCTCGATCAGCACCAGTTACTTCACCACATAAAGCTCTCTTTGTCAATTCATCGGCTTGGGATTTTTTTAATTATCTTCCTCGTTTAGTTGTGAGCTTGGTAACTTGATCAGTGTGATTCTTCTGAAGGTTCCAACTGGAGGAATCCCATCCCCCGACAAGAGTGAGCCACTTGGTACTATTTCTGCAGCACCCTGGGGTTCAGCACTTATTTTGCCGATTTCATATACCTACATTGCGATGATGGGGTCTAAGGGACTTACAGATGCATCAAAGATAGCTATCCTCAATGCAAACTACATGGCTAAGCGTTTGGAGGTCTTTCTTCTTTTATTTCTCATTTTCTATTTGAGTGGAATTTTCTGCTTTTCTGTTTTCTCGGACTTCGCTATGCCTTTTTCTTAGTTCATCATAAGTGTCCAATTGAGTATTCCAACTCCGCTGATCATATTTTCTGCTTTTGATCAACAGAAGCATTACCCAGTTCTCTTCCGAGGTGTCAATGGAACATGTGCCCACGAGTTTATCATTGACCTGAGGGGCTTTAAGGTACTTTTCTGAATCATTTCCAATTCAAATATATTTTTATTTTTTTGCTTTTGTTGTAGTGTACTAAATCTATTGGAGTCTTGTCCTTTCAGAATACTGCTGGAATAGAACCTGAAGATGTTGCTAAACGTCTTATAGACTATGGATTCCATGGACCTACAATGTCTTGGCCAGTTCCTGGTACACTTATGATTGAACCTACTGAAAGTGAAAGCAAGGTATAATATAAGGATGCATATTCATTGATACAGAAAAAAAAAGGTCACTATTACACACAGTATTGTTTTTCTTTGGTGGTCTGAAGTAGTTGTAAATCAATGCAGGCGGAACTAGACAGGTATTGTGATGCACTCATCTCCATCAGAGAAGAAATCGCTCAGATTGAGAAAGGGAATGCTGATATTAACAACAATGTTCTTAAGGTAAATATGTGGTCTTTTTTTTTCCTTTTGTAGATTAGTTTTAAACAAAAATGTTTGTTTTTTTGTACGGTTGCATAAATCAGGAGATATTAATTGGGACTTTGTGTTGCAGGGGGCTCCTCATCCACCATCAATGCTCATGGCAGATGCATGGGTAAAACCATATTCTCGGGAATATGCTGCATTCCCTGCTCCCTGGCTAAGGAATGCCAAATTCTGGCCAACTACAGGTCTTTACCATCTCTATATAAGTCCAACTTTTTTCCTACAAACTTAACATTTGCTAAATTCCGAAGTATCTGATTTTCCCCCTATTAAGTGTTACTCCAACAGTTATTTTTATTCATACGGGGTAGGGGAAGGGGAAATTGGGTAGGGGGTTACAAGGTGGGGAATTGAACCGTCACCAACGAAGTGAAAGTTCGGGTAGCCAACCAACTGAGCTACTAAGATTCCCCTCCTATTAAGTGATACATTGAAATATAGAGGTGTTCCATAAAACATATACTTTTCAGCACTTAGTGCTGAGTTTTATTGTACTGGTCAACTTATTTTTTGAAGTATCAAAATGTACTAGAAATCAGTACTGAGATTATGTCCTAATACTTAAAGTTTTAACATCCAAATATACCTACATGCTATGTTGCTCCTTCAAAATCTCTGCCTTATCAGTGTCGACACAACTTGGGTATGGTGTGGGTGATCCATACTGTACTTGGTCAACCTACTTTGGGTGCTTTGACTACATCTATGACCGAGAAGTATAGATTGATAGGGTACTTGGTTTAATACTTGGGATATATATATATATATATATATATATATATATATATATATATATATATATTGAAAATGCTTTTCTGTTACACAAGATATCTTGTGAATAAAATTTAGGTATTTATAAAGAATTGAATTTTATAAGTTTTAGTATATATATATATATATATATATATATATATATATATATATATATATTGGCCGTATCCTAGCACCCATATTCGCACTAGGATCCGTACCCTTGACTCCTAAAATTTATGTGATGAAGAATCCAACCTCTAGATCCGTACCTGTGTCAGGATACCAGCACCCAAGTCCGAGGAATATGGCCTACATCACAATGTTTTCTTTTTTCCGTTATTGATTTCTTAGGAACTTCATTTGAAGACTTGTCAGTTTTCAAGTAATCAACCTAGATAATCACGGCTTCTGGACTAATTAGCAGCTGAGTACATGTAGGGCACTTGCCTTCAACATGTCCTGTTACAATAAAACTGCTCTAACAAACTGTCTTCAACTTATCTTGTGTACTTGAAATGAAAAGATCTGTTTAACTGGCACATATTAGAAGAAAAATTAGTACTCTTTGTCCATAGCTGTTGTCATCATGAATATAGTGAAACTTCTATAAACCTTGGAATAGGAATTTCGCAAGTGCACATGAATAGAACCAATGCATTGATCGAGAAAAGCTCAAAGAATCTGCTGAAATCTACTGTTCTTGCGTTTATTGCACTATAGATTGCGATACTGCCTTTTCTTTGATTTATAATTACCTTTCATTTTTCCTTTGTCATATTTAGTAAGAGCTGCTATTATATCTTGGTTTTGACAATAATTTTACTTGTGATCGTATTTACCAGCACGAGTGGACAATGTGTATGGAGATCGCAACCTGATCTGCACCCTTCTTCCAGTATCTCAAATGGTGGAAGAAGAAGCTGCAGCAAATGCTTAAGCCTCAGTGTTCAGTGCTCAGAAGTTCCGTTTTACAACACATGAAATTACATCCTCTTCCCATCTTGTTGTACATACAAGTTTCCTATTCATATACTTGATGGTAGCTGATGACTTTCATCTTCTTGCCATATTGATGAATAGCTGCTACATTAACATCTGTTGATGATTCCATCTCACTTGTTATAATTATCAATTCCTCTCTCTCCCCCCTCTATCTTTCTTCCAATATATGTCTCTTTCATGACCTATGTTGCGCGGATCCTTCATTTGTCTTGACATACCTGTGCCTAACTGATGTGACGAGATTGTTGGTACATCGTGTGATATCTCAAAATATACTAAAAATTACCAAGCAAAAAACAATTTGATGTACTCATATCAAATACTTTCACACTATCGAACCGGGTATATACCCGCGAACGAGTCTGAGCAACATAGTTCATGACAATATGCTACATAATACTCAACAGGGGCAGGAGTATGGCTAGGGAAAACTTTCTTCTTTCTTTAAGGAATTCATTAGGATTCTTCTCGTGTTGCGGTCAAATGCACACGACTCTTTGGAGAAAAATAAATTGAAGAACCTCATAATTGAGTATAGTGTAAAGCTTTTGGGTGACTACAAAAGATTAAAGTTTGCTTGGTCATAATATCTTTATTTATTATAAAGGAAAAGATTACGGGAAAACTTTTTTTTTTTTGATTTTATTTTTATAACATAGGGCTAAGATGGGTTTAAATGGAGCAACATGAATAATAAAAGGATTCATATAGTCAACGATATCTTAATGTATTTGTTGGAGTAGAAAAATAAGATTTAAGATAAGAAGGTGATCTGTGTTGCCAAAGATGCAGCAACACAACCAATCAACCAACTCGGAGTATAATATTCCTTGAAAAATCTAGGAATAATATCCTTACTTGTTTTTGTTCTTGCATATGTGTAACTGTAAAATTAGGTGTGGGTACATTTTGGTCAAACCCGAAATTCAAATCAAAATTTTAATTTTTGGATTTTTGGTTTGGAATTTCGAATTACAGATTAGATTTCGGATTTAATTTTTAAAATTTTTGAATTTCGGATTGGATATCAGATTTGATACTTCGAATTATTGGATATCCGAAAATCCGAAATTCTTATACTTTTATATTTAGTCTATTATTCATATGCCAATAGTAATAAGTTTAATACCCTACGCGCTATATATATATATATATATATATATATATATATATATATATATATATATATATATATATATATATATATATATATATATATATATATATATATATATATATATATATATATATATATATATATATATATATATATATATATATATATATTAATTACTAAGTTATTATGAGAATACTTTCTATATGGATATGGTATTACCATTTCTACTTCTTATATGTCGAATTAACATCTCTATTGTATATATTTTTATTTTTTTATATGATAATTTTATTACTTTAATATATCATTTGGATGATTGAGGTGAAAATGAAGAAATTTTCAGGTAGTTTAACATGAGTACTTCATTTTGGATATTCATATATATAAAAAGAAGAAACATCTCAAGTTAAAAGCTGAGAACCGAAAATTCAAAATATCCAAACCGATTAACCAGAAATCGAACATAAAAAATACGATCTGATCCGAACTTATTTGGATTGGATTTGGATTGTTATTTTATCAATCCGAAAATGGAGAATTCAAACCGAAATTTCATATGCAATCCAAACTACACGAACGCCTACCCGTACGTAAAACTGAGGATAATATATATTTCGATTTTTCGGTGGGTCAAACGAAGCAGGGACATGATTGCATGGGAGCATAATCGAAGCCAGGGACTTCTCGTACCAGGGACCGAACAGAATGCTCACCACCGAGCCCGGCAAGACAACACTCCCCAGACCCGGAGCAAGCTCCTAAACCTGATAAAGCATTACTAACGGTTGCACACGACTAATAGAAAACCGTGATGGATATCATTACAAGAATCTTGCCAGACGTTAGTAGCATATCATCAATTGACGAGAAAGGAGGATTTTTTCTTACCTTTTTAGAATAGTACTGTTGGTAATCTATGTTCGAATCAAAATTAAAAATCAGAGAAGTAAAGAAATGTTAATTCAATAAAACGTAACATAAAATAATTTTCGAGCCCACAAGTTGTTTGTATGTCTTTAAGGAATTTAATCCCCTCACTATTGCATAAGGTTATGGATTACTTCCTCCCAGGATAGAATGGAAAAACTATTCTGTAATACTGGCAAACAAAATTACAGAACTTCAGCAAACTCAACAAACGGAGCAAATTACACTTGACACTTTATTTATTTGAAAAATAATGCAGTAATGTTAAAAAGATGGGAGAAATTTTCAGATTTTTCAGTGTCTGAAAATTGAGGCTAAGACTCTAAATTTATAAACAATGAAAGGGTGAGATGAAAAGGTACAACTCAAAAGGCGCCTCTTCCATTTCCTATTCACAACATTTAAAGAAAATTCCAACAATCCACCAGATGAATGGGGAATGGATATATGTGAAAAAACATGCATAAAAATACTCTGTAATTCTCAAATAAGGATTAATCGCATCAGAATAAGTGGGCTTCTCTTAAAAATTTTCGTAGTAAATATGTCGGATATACTCGGTCAATCGGTAGAATTGATATCTTTGAATAGTCGAGCTTTAGTGTATATCTGGACAATCATAAGTTACACTATCAATTCTTAACCATCTTTGGTTCTCATTGTTGTGTTCATTTCAGCCATGATTATCACTTGGTTCATAAGTGCGTAGAGGAATGGCCTTACAGAATTCTCCTTGAAGTGGCTTACACTTCACACTTAAATAGGTGATTTCTAAATATGTTATCCTGTAGACACTAATTGATATGCCCTGTATATGATATTGAACAATCCTCACCTCATGGTTGAGTTAGGTGAAGGTTCATTTATTTATATTTTTAGATGATATGATAACAGAGTTCTACATGGTTTCATAGACAGAGGTTTTGAGTTCAAGTCTTGTTGGGAATAAACCCCCTACCAAAATAATATTCACGGTAATAAAATCAGAATAATAATGTAGCACCGAGATACGGTAATTAACAAGAATAAAAGAGTAACAATGACACCAAGATTTTTACGTGGAAAACCTTTCTGAATAAGGGAAAAAACCACGGCCCTTAGAGGAGCAACTGATATCACTATCGTAAGAATTTTACACTTTGTAGTTCCGAGTAAAATACTCCAAAGACCACTACAAACACTAAAAGAAATAAGCCTCTTTTGATATTCTCACCTTACTACAATATCGTTCACTCTCTATTTTTCTCACAGACTATTTTCTTATACCTTGTCTGTGAAACCTCACTCTTTCTTTCTCTCTTTGTTGGTGTGTTGAAATGAGAGTTGAAGCTCTCTTTTTATAGCCAAAGCTTCACTTTCTAAAGCCTACAATATTTCACAATTTACACACACTTTTTACAATTCAACAAAGTTGGCTACCAACCCAAAGAAATTCAACAAGGTTGGCTATCAAACCAAACTAATTCAACAAAGTTGGCTACCTAATCAAACCAAGTCAACAAGGTTGGCTACCAAACCAAAGAAACTTTTATTAGGCACATGCCTAATACTTCTTCAATGAGATAGACATCATCAATCTCCCCCTCCAGTCTCATTCATCTAGAGGACTATCTTTTAGTTTGAGTGCACGCCGAGAAGTTCTTTGCATAGCTTGAACTTGTTCCTTGGTACCACCTTGGTCAGCATATCTGCGGGATTCTCACTTGTAGAAATCTTCAAGACTTTTAGAGATTTATCATCTACCATTTCTCGAATCCAATGATATCTCACGTTAATGTGTGTGGTCCTTGCATGGTACATAGAGTTCTTGCTAAGGTCTATTGCACTTTGGCTATCACAATAAACGATATACTCCTTTTGATGCAATCCAAGCTCTTGAAGGAACCGTTTGAGCCATATCATCTCCTTGCCAGTTTCTGTAGCGACAATGTACTCTACTTCAGTTATAGAGAGTGCGACACACTTCTGCAACCTCGACTGCCATGATATAGCTACCCCTGAAAATGTAAATAAATATCTAGTAGTGGATTTTCTATTGTCAATGTCACATGCCATATCAGCATTCGTATAGCTCTTCAAGATGGGATTCGATACTCCAAAGCATAAGCAATCTCCCGTGGTGCCTCTCAGGTACCTGAGTATCCACTTGACTGCTTCCCAATGTTCCTTTCCAGGATTTTCAAGAAACCTGCTGACAACACCAACTGCATGAGCAATATCAGGTCTAGTACATACCATTGCATACATCAAGCTTCTGACTGCTGAAGAATAAGGAACTCTGGACATGTTCCCTTTCTCCTCCTCTGTTGTATGACACATTTTTTTGCTCAATTTTAGATGACTAGCAAGAGGTGTGATGATTGGCTTAGAATTCTTCATGTTGAAGCTTTCTAGTACACGTTCAATGCACTTCTCCTGAGATAGCCACAACTTTCTACTTGTTCTCTCTCGAACTATCTTCATCCCTAGAATTTGTTGTGCTGGGCCCAAGTCCTTCATATCAAATGACTTGGACAGATCTCCCTTCAACTTTGCTATCAACCCCTTGTCTTTTCCTACAATTAACATGTCATCCACATACAACAACAATATAATAAAATTATTCTCAGAAAATCATTTGAAGTATACACATGGATCAGAATAGGTCTTTATGTATGTTTGACTTTTCATGAATGAGTCAAACTTCATGTACCACTGCCTTGGTGCCTGCTTTAATCCATAAAGACTCTTATTCAATTTTCACACCATGTGTTTCTTTCCAGCTACTTCAAATCCTTCTGGTTGTTCCATATAAATCTCTTCTTTCAAATCTCCATGAAGAAATGCAGTTTTCACATCCAACTGCTCCACTTCAAGATCTAGGCTAGC
Organism: Nicotiana benthamiana; assembly: GCA_034376525.1. Classification (NCBI taxonomy): domain Eukaryota; kingdom Viridiplantae; phylum Streptophyta; class Magnoliopsida; order Solanales; family Solanaceae; genus Nicotiana; species Nicotiana benthamiana. Next base: position 39,264,952 of record CM067339.1, on the reverse strand, counting down.
TGCTAAGCTCAAAATTGTTCGAATAGAAGTCATTTTAACAACAGGTGAGAAAATTTCATCAAAATCAATACCTTTCTTCTGTTCGAAGCCTTTAACAATCAATCGAGCTTTGTATCTGACCAGCTTGCCATTTCCATCTTTCTTGAGTTTAAAGACCCATTTGCATTTGAGTGGTCTTTTACCTTTTGAAGTTCAACCAGTTTGTACGTGCCCTTTTTCTGTAGAGATTCCATCTCTTCTTGCATGGCTTTCATCCACTGGTTCTTTTCTGGATGGGACAGCACCTCCTTAAGACTTTCCGGCTCCCCCTCATCACTGATGAGGACATACTCTATGGAAGGGTACCTGTATGACTCTACCATTGGCCTCTCCGATATCCTTAGAGGTTGAGGTTGTTCTTCTTCCTGAATGGGGTGCTCCACTTCCTCAACACCTTCATTGAGTTGCTCCCCCTGCTCAATAACCTCACCAGGTTGCTCCCCCTGCTCGGCAACCTCGTCGGTCGTACTTTCTGCACTTGTGGGATTGTTAAAAATAGAAGGAATAGTAACAAGGTTAGGAATTATGCCATTGTTCGCCTTTTCTAACATATCATCAGCAGTTCCAACTTCACTTTCTCTGAAGACTACATCTCTGCTTCTGATGACCTTTTTCTTTATAGGATCCCACAATCTGTACCTGAAATCTTCATCTCCGTATCCGATAAATATGCAAGGAATAGATTTATCATCCAACTATGTTCTCTGCTCTTTCGGTACATGTGCAAAAGCTCTGCAACCGAACACCTTCAGATGTGAGTAGGACACCTCCTTATTGGTCCAAACTCTCTCTGGGATGTCAAACGCCAATGGAACTAATGGACTCCTATTGATCAAGTAACAGGTTGTTTGAACTGCTTCACCCCAGAATGACTTAGGTAGTTTAGCCATTCTGAGCATGCTTCTCACCTTCTCCACAATAGTGCGGTTCATCCTCTCTGCTACACCATTGTGTTGTGGGGTTCCAGGAACTGTATTTTCATATATGATCCCATGACTTGAATAATACTCTTTAAATTCCCTTGAAGTGTACTCACCTCCATTGTCACTTCGGAGACGCTTTAGCTTTTGACCTGTCTCCCTTTCTACTAGAGTATGAAACTTCTAGAAAACTTGTAACACCTTATCTTTGGTTTTCAAAATATAAACCCACAATTTTCGTGAAGCATCATCAATAAAAGTAACAAAATATTTGTTATCGCCCATTGATTCAATTTCCATTGTGCCACAAACATCATAATATACTCAATCAAGTATATTCAATTTTCTTTCAGACGATGTCTGAAATGAGACTCTATACTGCTTACCAAATAAACAGTAGTCACAGGGTTTTATTGTTGTACCTTTGGCATAAGAAATAAGTGATTTCTTGGCAAGAATCTGCAATCCTTTCTTGCTCATATGACCCATTCTTTTGTGCCACAAATCTGCAGAAATCTCATCATGTGCCGCATTCAATTCACCTTGGCATATTTATGCATTTGTCCTGTACAACGTGCCACGAGCAACTCCCTTTGCAATCACCAATGATCCCTTGGTGAATCTCCACTTTTAGTTTGCAAAATAGTTCTCGTATCCATCTCGGTCCAAAGCAATTCCCGAGATCAAGTTCATACGCAAATCAGGTACATGCCGCACATCCTTTAGAACCAATGTGCATCCGACATTTGTCTTGATACAAATGTCACCAATCCCCGCAATCTTTGAGTAACTCGTGTTACCCATTCTCACGGTGCCGAAATCACCTGCTACATATCTACAAAAAGGATCTCTTACCGGTGTGGAATGGTAAGATGCCGCTGTGTCAACCACCCATTCCGACACTGGATCTGACACGTGCATGCATTCCTCTTCCTTATTTATAAAGAGGACAACATTATCATTGTTTTGCACCATGGCAGCTGTGTTGTCGTCATTCTTCTGGCCACTAGTTTCACCTTTGCCCTTCCTTGGATTTGGGCAATCTCTTTTAAAGTGACCTGGTTGATCACAGTTGTAGCAATTTCTGGCTTTTGATTTGGATCGATTCTTTGACTTTTCACGAGCTCCGGATCTACCATAGTTGCTCGAACTCCTTTGATAACTCCTGCCTCTACCTTCTGTGATAAGAGCCTGTCCTTGATTTTCAGGCTTCTTTCTCATCTTCTCATTGAGTAAAAGAGCCGATGTGACATCTTTCAACTCAATAGTAGTCTTACCATGCAGGATGGTTGTTGCCAAATTATCGTACGAAGATGGCAACGAGTTCAATAGCAAGATGGCTTTATCTTCCTCATCGATTTTCACTCCGAGGTTGGTAAGCTGTGTGATTAGTCCGTTAAACACATTTAAATGCGACAAAAATTCATACATTCACCCATGTGTAGGGCGTATAACTGCTTCTTCGGGTACAATTTATTTGTCAGCGTTTTGGACATGTATAGGCTTTCCAGCCTTGTCCAAATTCTATGTGCAGTGTCTTCATCAATGATGTTATTTACCACATCATCCGATAAGTGCAACCTGATTGCACTAGCAGCTCTTTCATCCAAGTCAGCCCAATCCTCAGCTTTCATGGTATCAGGCTTTTTGGCATCAGCAGCTAATACCTTGTGTAATCCTTGTTGGATGAGCAGATCCCTCATCCTTCTTTGCCATGTTGAAAAACCCTTATCTCCGTTGAATTTAGCTACCTCGTACTTTACTCCGGACATTTTTATTTTTCACCGAGTATAGTACTACCGACAGTGAATAGTATTTTATTGAACGAGCAGAATTTGTGCTCTGATACCAGTTGTTGGGAATAAACCCCCTACCAAAGTAATATTCACGGTAATAAAAGCAGAATAATAATGTAGCACCGAGATATGGTAATTAACAAGAATAAAAGAGTAATAATGACACCAAGATTTTTACGTGGAAAACCCTTCTGAATAAGGGAAAAAACTACGGCCCTGAGAGGAGCAACTGATATCACTATCGTAAGAAATTTTACACTTTGTAGTTCCGAGTAAAATACTCCAAAGACCACTACAACACTCAAAATAAATAACCCTCTTTTGATATTCTCACCTTACTACAATATCGTTCACTCTCTATTTTTCTCACAGACTATTTTCTTATACCTTGTCTGTGAAACCTCACCCTTTCTTTCTCTCTTTGTTGGTGTGTTGAAATGAGAGTTGAAACTCTCCTTTTATAGCCAAAGCTTCACTCTCTAAAGCCTACAACATTTGATAATTTACACACACTTTTCACAATTCAACAAAGTTGGCTACCAACCCAAAGAAATTCAACAAGGGTGGCTACCAAACCAAACTAATTCAACAAAGTTGGCTAACTAACCAAACCAAGTCAACAAGGTTGGCTACCGAACCAAAGAAACTTTTATTAGGCACATGCCTAATACTTCTTCAATGAGATGGACATCATCAAGTCTTACCTCCACTCATTATCTAACAAAATGTTCAGGCACCTAGACCAACAAAAAGAGTTAGGTTTTTATGTAAGAGAGTGTGTTGAAGACATAATTAAGTAATTAAAGTGCGCTCTCTGACAGTTTAAACTTTTTGATGAGATGATCATACATCTCTGACACATTGTACAATCATTCTTATTGACGCTATCATTTAATTAACCGACCAGCCTAAAAGGCATAGCAAAGCCTAAGGCAAGCACAAGAGGTTGTTTTCGTACATAAATCCATTTAGTTTGTCATAGAGGTGATTGTACAGGTTTCTTGCTTTATAATACTACCATTTTCTCTAGCCAAATGCATCCAATACCCCAGTTCCATTAAGCCCTTCTTACCGTGACCATAATTCCTTATGCAACAAGGAGCGGGCTAATTATCCACTGAGTTTCAAATTGTGCGCTGGTTTGGCTTCTCGATTGTTAAAAAAAAATTCACTTATGAAGCATGAAGAGTTCAAAGGAGTTCAGATACGTTGTCTGAAAACTCAGGAGACATGTATTAAGCGCTTCTGTTTGTTTCCAGTTGACCTTTTGTCATTGCTTACTAGACGGCATGAAAGAAGTGTAGATGTTTTACCACAATCAGAAACACGGTGTTCATGGAATTGGGTCTAACTGGGGAAAAGAAAGATTAAAAAGATCAGGCACATAATTAAAGGTAGTGTTAAAGCTAGTTAATGATTAAAGCTAGCTAAGTTGGTGTGAATGAGAAATGGAGGGAAGAAGACAATAGAAGGAAAATGAAGTTTCAAAGCAAAGTTCCTTTGAAAAGGAGCTTTGTACCACATTGGTGGTAGAAAGGGAAAGTTATGTGCTTATATTAGAAAGCACTTCTTCTAGCTCTTAAAGGGTTAAGAAGAGGGACTCCCCTCGCGCCGTCGTCGTCGCTCGGCTCGGCCTCGGCTTCGGATTTGGATTTGGATTTGGTCAAATGATCTGATTGATTGATAATCTTTTTGTTCAGAAAAAGGCATGGCCTTTCCCGAACAGGCACCAAGCCTTTCCGAACAGTCACAATTCGAGGCTATATAAACTGAGGCAATGCCTCATTTTCGAGTACTGAAAAAAAAAAATATTCGTGCATTAAAAATTCTGCATTCTTTTCTGCAAACTGAAACATATCGAGTCATAGTGTGATTTCGTTCCCGAATTTGAGTTCGTCAAAGTCGTAGGCGTTTGAGGTACCGCCACTCCTACGACAGGTATATCCGTTATATCCTGGGAGGAAATAATCCACAACCTCGGGTACAGTGAGGGGGTTAAATTCCTTAAGGACGCACAGTGAATTCTGTGGTCTCGGATTTCTTCATTTCTGTGATTTTTTTTTATTTTTTAACGTTACATACGTTCTCTTTTTTTTTTGTGTCTCTTCTTCTTACTGGTTTCCAGTTTCTCGTTGCTTTGAACACGGACAATCGATAACAAGCTTAAGGAATTTATGTTATTATTTCCGTGTTCATCTGCTGTTGATTAAAACGTTACAGAACGATACAACAGTACAGAAAAAAAAATTCTTACATAAAACAGTGACTACATACAGTTTTTCCTAACATAAAATTGTGACTGTCCAGAAAATAAAAGAAACTTGTAATTTTGTTGTTTGCATGTAACGAACTTGTATGTTGTTTGGAGACTAAATCTTCGGATTTTCTACTCCGGTTGAGATTAAAGTTTTCAGAACTTTCTACTCATTTGGGTACTTGATTTGAAGATATAAAAACTTCATCAAGTATACTACATACAGTTTATTACATTCTATTTGAAGTTTGTTTTAATTCTGTTTGTGTAAATTTGATTCGGTTTGAAGAAATAAAATCTTCACCGATTATTAAAGTGTTCTGTTATTTCCTACGACAGAAATGGGAGACCAAACTCCAAATTTGAATGCTACTGCTACTGTTACTGCCACACCAGCCCCCGTGGTTGGTTCTACGAGCAATGCTGCGTCCTCCAGTCGTACTGCACCAGCACCGGCTCCGGCAGAGAAGCCCGGAAAATTCACCGGGATTGATTTCAAACGATGGCAACAAAAGATGTTCTTCTATCTAACTACTTTAAGCCTTCAAAAGTTTATTAAGGAGGATATTCCGGTTCCGCCGGAATCAACACCTGAAAATGAACGATTTGTTGTAATTGAGGCGTGGAAGCACTCAGATTTTTTGTGCAAGAATTACATTCTTAGCGGACTGGAGGATGATCTTTACAACGTCTATAGTAATGTGGGAACATCAAAAGAACTATGGGATGCGTTGGAAAAGAAATATAAAACAGAAGATGCTGGCTTAAAGAAGTTTATCGCTGCCAAGTTTTTGGACTACAAAATGGTAGATGGCAAGTCTGTTGTCACTCAAGTTCAAGAGTTGCAGGTTATCATCCATGATCTCCTCGCTGAAGGTTTGGTGATTAGTGGGGCGTTTCAAGTTGCGGCAGTGATAGAGAAGTTTCCTCCTTCATGGAAGGACTTCAAAAATTACTTGAAACATAAGCGAAAGGAGATGACATTGGAAGATCTCATCGTCCGGTTGAGAATCGAGGAAGATAACAAGGCAGCGGAGAAAAAGGCAAATGGGAGATCAACCATAGGGGGAGCACATATAGTTGAAACTGCCCCAACTAATATGAAAAAGAGGAAAAAGGCATCGGGACCAAGGAACTATCCCAACAAGAAGAAATTCAAGGGAAACTGCCATAATTGTGGAAAAATCGGACACAAAGCTGCAGACTGTCGTGCTCCGAAAAAGGAAAAGAAGAAGGGTCAGGCTAATATGGTTGAAACAAACGAGGAGGTTGATGACTTGTGCGCTATGTTGTCCGAGTGCAACCTAGTGGGAAGTCCGAAAGAGTGGTGGATTGACTCTGGCGCCACTCGCCACATTTGTGCTGTTAGAGAAGCCTTTGCTTCATATGCTCCCGCCGGGCCCGACGAAACAATATATATGGGAAATTCTGCAACGGCCAAGATTGAAGGTTATGGAAAGATACTGCTGAAGATGACCTCTGGCAAGGTGGTGACTCTCAACAACGTCTGTCATGTTCCTGAAATTAGGAAAAATCTTGTATCTACCGGACTTCTAGTGAAGAACGGTTTTAAATGTGTTTATGTTTCTGACAAGGTTGTAATAAGTAAGAACGAAATGTACATAGGAAAAGGCTACCTCACAGAGGGCCTTTTCAAACTGAATGTAATGGTTGTTGCTAATAATAATAAAGTTTCTGCTTCGTCTTACTTGCTTGAGTCAAATGATTTATGGCATTCACGTTTAGGACATGTCAATTATAGAACCTTGCGAAAAATGATTAGTTTGGAAGTATTGCCTAAGTTTGAATGCAATCAATCAAAATGTCAAATCTGTGTTGAATCTAAGTATGCTAAACATCCTTATAAGTCAGTTGAAAGGAATTCAAGTCCTTTAGACTTAATCCATACAGATATTTGTGACATGAAGTCAATTCCATCTCGCGGTGGAAAGAAGTATTTCATAACTTTTATTGACGATAGTACGCGGTATTGCTACGTTTATTTACTTAATAGTAAAAATGAAGCAATTGAAGCGTTCAGGCAATACAAAACTGAAGTTGAGACTCAACTTAACAAAAAGATTAAAATGATAAGGAGTGATAGGGGCGGTGAATATGAATCTCCTTTTGAACAAATATGTTTGGAATATGGCATTATTCATCAAACAACTGCTCCTTACTCGCCACAATCAAACGGAATTGCGGAAAGAAAAAATAGAACACTGAAAGAAATGATGAATGCCCTGTTAATAAGTTCTGGTTTACCCCAGAACTTGTGGGGGGAAGCCATTCTAACAGCTAGCCGAATACTCAATCGAGTGCCCCATAGCAAAACAAAATCTATTCCATACGAAAAGTGGAAAGGAAGGAAGCCCAATTTGGAATACTTCAAAGTGTGGGGGTGTTTGGCCAAGGTGCAAGTTCCTAAACCCAAAAGGGTAAAAATAGGACCTAAAACCGTTGATTGTGTTTTCATAGGATATGCCACAAATAGTAAGGCATATAGATTTCTGGTTCACAAATCAGAAAATCCCGACATTCAGGTGAATACGGTAATTGAATCAGATAATGCTGACTTCCTTGAAACCATATATCCGTATAAAAAGGAATGTGCGTCGTCTAGCAAAGAATCTAAACGACCTCGGGAAGAAATAAAGGAAAACATTCCTGATGAGGAAAATCCAAGACGTAGCAAACGTCAAAGGACGACTACTTCCTTTGGACCAGAATTTTTAACATTTTTGTTGGAAAATGAGCCTCGAACATTCAACGAAGCTACGTCTTCATCGGAAGCTCAATTTTGGAAAGAGGCAATCAATAGTGAGATAGAATCCATATTGAACAACCATACTTGGGAATTGGTTGATCTTCCTCCAGGGAATAAACCTTTAGGTTCCAAATGGATTTTCAAGCGGAAAATGAAAGCTGATGGCACTATTGAAAAATATAAGGCAAGACTAGTTGTTAAAGGGTTTAGACAACGAGAAGGTCTTGATTACTTTGATACATACTCGCCGGTAACGAGGATTACATCTATTCGGGTGTTAGTAGCATTAGCCGCCGTGTACGGTCTTGAAATCCATCAAATGGATGTGAAAACAGCCTTCTTAAATGGAGAGTTGGAGGAAGAAATTTACATGGAACAACCCGAAGGGTTTGTAATTCCAGGGAAAGAGAAGAAGGTATGTAGACTTGTTAAGTCTCTTTATGGACTAAAACAAGCACCAAAACAGTGGCATGAAAAATTTGACCATACGATGCTGTCAAATGGATTCAAGATAAATGAATGTGATAAATGTGTCTACATTAAGAACACTCCGAACCACGTCGTCATTGTTTGTTTATACGTGGATGATATGTTAATAATGAGTAACAACATTGCTAACATAAATGCTACTAAGCGCATGCTTGCTAGTAAGTTTGATATGAAAGACTTAGGAGTTGCCGATTTAATTCTGGGAATTAAAATCCATAAGACTCCTCAAGGTCTAGCATTGTCTCAATCTCATTATATTGAAAAAGTACTTGAAAAGTTCAAGTATTTGGACTTTAAAGTTGCAAAGACGCCAATTGATATGAACCTTGCTCTTGCAAAGAATAAAGGTGAAAGTCATTCTCAATTGGATTATGCCAGAGTGTTGGGAAGTTTGATGTATATTATGAACTGTACACGACCTGATATTGCGTGTGCTATAAGTAAACTAAGTCGCTACACGAGTAATCCCGACCAAAATCATTGGCTGGCAATGAAACGAGTTTTGGGGTATTTGAAACATACTCAAAACTTTGTTTTGCATTATAACAGGTATCCTGCAGTTATTGAAGGATACAGTGATGCAAATTGGATCACCGGTTCAACTGAAACTAAATCCACAAGTGGATACGTTTTTACTATAGGTGGAGGAGCAGTGTCTTGGAAGTCATCCAAACAGACATGTATCGCCCGCTCTACAATGGAATCTGAGTTCATAGCTCTAGACAAAGCCGGTGAAGAAGCTGAATGGCTCCGGAATTTCTTAGAAGATATTCCATTTTGGCCCAAACCGTTGGCTCCTATATGCATACATTGCGATAGCCAAGCGGCAATAGGAAGAGCCGGGAGCGTTATGTACAACGGAAAGTCTCGTCACATACGACGAAGACATAATACCGTTAGACAACTACTCTCTAGTGGAATTATCACAATTGACTATGTTAAGTCAAGAGATAATGTGTCGGATCCACTAACTAAAGGCCTAACTAGAGAAGTGGTTGAAAGATCATCGAGGGGAATGGGACTATGGCCGAGGACAAGTCATCGTGGCGGTAACTCTACCTAGAAGACATGAGATCCCAAGATCTAGGTTCAAAGAGATCAAACAAAGTCATTGATGACGGTTCAACATTGTCACAATAACTTTTTGGTCCATTCTCGTGATGAGACAATGTTCAGTACCAGGATAAAGCATTAAGGCTTTTTAATGGTTTCTAAGTTTGATACGGGGTATATCAAATAGTGTATCTACGGGATGACACATTTAGGAATCACCTATGTAAGTGTGAAGTGTAAGCCGCTTCAAGGAGAACTCTGTAAGGCCAGCTCTCTACGCACTTATGAACCAGGAAGTGTTCATGGCTGAAACGAACAAAACAATGAGAACCAAAAACGGTTAAAGGGTTAATTGTGTGACATGTGGTTTTCTAGGTATACACCAAAGCTCGACGGTTCAAAGATATCAAATCTACCGATTGACCGAGTATATCCGACATATGCTCACTACGGAAAGTTCAAAGAGAAATCTACTTATCCAGATGCAATTAATCCTTGCTTACGAATCACACAGTTTTTTTTGTCATGCATGTTTTTCATCATATAGCCATTCCCCATTCATGTGGGGGATTGTTAAAGCTAGTTAATGATTAAAGCTAGCTAAGTTGGTGTGAATGAGAAATGGAGGGAAGAAGACAATAGAAGGAAAATGAAGTTTCAAAGCAAAGTTCCTTTGAAAAGGAGCTTTGTACCACATTGGTGGTAGAAAGGGAAAGTTATGTGCTTATATTAGAAAGCACTTCTTCTAGCTCTTAAAGGGTTAAGAAGAGGGACTCCCCTCGCGCCGTCGTCGTCGCTCGGCTCGGCTTCGGCTTTGGATTTGGATTTGGTCAAATGATCTGATTGATTGATAATCTTTTTGGACCAAATTTATTTAAAATTCAATCTTCATTTTCTGAAATTATTTTTAATTCCCGCGGGAAAAATATTAATTTGTTAACTGTAAACTTCCCAGCGTTCTTATTTTTCAGAAAAAGGCATGGCCTTTCCCGAACAGGCACCAAGCCTTTCCGAACAGTCACAATTCGAGGCTATATAAACTGAGGCAATGCCTCATTTTCGAGTACTGAAAAAAAAAAAAAAAATATTCGTGCATTAAAAATTCTGCATTCTTTTCTGCAAACTGAAACATATCGAGTCATAGTGTGATTTCGTTCCCGAATTTGAGTTCGTCGAAGTCGTAGGCGTTTGAGGTACCGCCACTCCTACGATAGGTATATCCGTTATATTCTGGGAGGAAATAATCCACAACCTCGGGTACAGTGAGGGGGTTAAATTCCTTAAGGACACACAGTGAATTCTGTGGTCTCGGATTTCTTCATTTCTGTGATTTTTTTTTTTTTAACGTTACATACGTTCTGTTTTTTTTTTTTTTGTGTCTCTTCTTCTTACTGGTTTCCAGTTTCTCGTTGCTTTGAACACGGACAATCGATAACAGGTAGTGCCTGGACGAAAACAGGTACTCCTTTTTTTTCCAACTAGTTGTCCTATTTTCCTTTAAAGAAGGATCACATCCCTTTGGTAGCTTTGTTTAGCCTCCATTTCTATGCCAGTCCCTTTATATTGGTTATGGCTGCTCTGAACTATTTCTTTCGATAAATATGTCTAATCTAAATTTAATGTCTAATTTTTGGAGAAAATATATTCTTATTCTTAGACTGATGAATAATTTAAGACTTCTTTATTCTCCATTTGAAGTGTCAGGTTAGTGTCATAGTAGTATTTTAAAAGTTGCTGCTTCTGCAAATGATAACATACAGTTCTTTTGCTCCAACTTTGCTTTATTGGTCATTCCAAAAGGTCTTACTTTCTTAAAGTGAAAAGAGTGTTTAATTTTATGTTAGTGAAAGGTAGGATTGGATTAGTGTTTACATTATTTTGAAGTAAATACACCAAGAAGTTAAAGTTTATCTCTTTATTGGACCCACATTCACTTAATATTTAGTTCTTACCTTGCTCACTTAATATTTAGTTCTTACCTTGATCCTATCTCCTATTGAATTAGAACATTCAACACTGACAAAGGCTGCGGTATAAAAGTATTAATAAACACAGTCGTTGTCTGTGTATAAACAGTTACCGTTACTAGTTTGAACTAAGTTTAGTTAGTAAAACTTCGCCGAATCATTTCAAAATTGAGATTCAAGCTTTTTAAGTTGTGCCCAATCAATTCTAATAATATTCACTCAAAATAAAATAAAAATTTAATTTTTTTACTATAAATAGATAATTGACTAATTTAACTAATATTTATAATATTTAACTAATATTTATAATATTTTTTTACTATAATTTAACTGTTAGTTATGGTAGTTATTGTATGATATTATTGCATGTGATTGTATTTATGTTTCGTATGTTTAGATAATTATTTACGCTATTTCTGCCGGAGTTACTAATGCTTTATTGTTTTATTTTTGTTTTTGTTTTTGTTTTACTTTTATTTTTCCTTTTGTCCTATGAGCCGGGGGTCGATTGGAAACAGCCTCTCTGCCCTTTCGGGTAGGAGTAAGGCTTGTCTACATATGATAGTTGTTGTTGTTCTTATTACTTAATTAATTTTTATAATAAGTTAGTTATGAATAGATATACTGATAATAAATGCAATTGAACTGCTTTTATGAAAAAACATTCGTGTCAAAATTAGAGAACTACGGGCAGTATTATATTTCCAGTTCTCCACGTGCGCTCAACTCTTTTAGAAGATATTTTTTCTACTCGCTATCACCATTTTTCCAAGATGCAGCAACACAGTCCAACATCACAAACAAAAAAAATAAAATCAAAAAATCTACAAACATAAACATTACTTATAACTACTTAACTATTCCAAAATCAAATCAAAAACGAAAAATAGTAAGTGGACTCAGCAAATGGCCTCAACAACACTGCTTCCTTACTCCCTAAAACCATTCTCACAAAACCCATCTTTCTCTTTTCCTTTTTCATCAACGCATCATCTTAAAATCCGCCATTTTCATAACCAAAGATTTATTCCAAGAATCCCCTTTTCATCTTTCAGAAATAACAACCCTTTACCGGAAACCGAGTGCCCGGTCCCACTTGAGCAGCAGCCCGTTAACGAGTTCAAGGCACTTTCTGATTCTTTCCCATTTTCATGGGCTTCAGGTGACTTGGTTGAGTATTGTTCCCGTCTTTTTGCTACCGGGCTTGCGTTTGCCCTCTTTGTGGGCCTACCTGTTAACTTATTCGGGTCGGTTGGTCCCGAACCCGAGCCCCTTAAACCATTCTTGGGTGCTGTTTCTGGTGGGGTTATTATGGTTACTTTGGCTGTTGTGAGGATGTATCTTGGTTGGGCTTATGTTGGTAACAGATTGCTCAGTGCCACTGTTGAATGTAATTTCTTTACTTTTTTGTTGGATTGAGTTTTTATTAATATATTTTGGGTAGTCATGTCAACTAATTATTTTCTTTTTTGGGTTTGCTTGGTGATAGATGAAGAGACAGGATGGTATGATGGGCAGGTACTAATTCTCAAGTTTTCTTTAATGTATGCAATTGAAGTAGTTATTTATTTGGAAAGTTAGTACCTTTTGCTAATGACATTGGTACTTTATGAATTAACTCTGTAATGCAATGCTACTTGGTTTTTTGCCAGCACTTTTTAGCTGCAGATAGTATTTTACCTTTTTCTTCTGTGAAAAGTTCTGATATTATTAGGATTAGTATTACTAATTTTGTGAAAAGTTCTGACTTTTGTTAGGATTAACAGTACTAGGTGGAATGAAATGTGGCTAAATGGAACGAAAGGGATGTAGAAGATTCATATATTTGATACCAACTACTGTGAGATTGGTATGTTTTAGCAGTAGTAGTTGGGGATGGTAAAATATAATGATTTACTGGAAAAATGGTTGTCTCTTGGTTTTTATTTACTAAGATATTGATTAGTAAATAGAAATGAAGTGGGTTGAGAGCTTGAGTGTCAAGGTTCGAATCCCAGCGGAGACAACAACACTAGGTGATTTCTTCTCATTTAGTCCAAAGCCTTGGTGGATAGAGTTATCTGGTATTTGTTGTTGGTGGGAGGTGGCAGGTATCCCATGGAATTAGTCGAGGTGCGTGCAAATTGGCCCGGACAATACTGTTATCAAAAAGGGAAAAAAAGATATTGATTAGTACCTCTCATGTTCATAATTAGGAATAGAAGAAAGTGGAGCCTGAGTAATCATGTTCAAGAAATCTGCAGCTTCATTATAGCATCGATTAGTAATCTTTTTGACTTTCTCATTATGGAAGAGTTTTATTAGGAAGTTGAATTTTGATGTAAAGAGCAGATCTTTCTATGTTGAACATTAACGTTGTTGAGGAAGTAATATGAATACAGTTCCACACATTGTAGCAATGATGGTGCTATTGTGCTCTTTATGCCGATCTGAAGGTCACTAAGATTTTGGCTACTACTAATCAAATAGGCCACTTTTGGAAAATTATACAAAACGAACCAGGGGCATGACCTCCATTGATAATGCAAAAGTGGAATATTGATCATGTACTTTGTGCTATGGTAGGTCTTAGGTTAACCAAAACCATTACTTTCTCTTGATTTAATTTCAATAGGCTGAAAAGATGACATGAAATGTTGTATACCCTTCAATTTTACTTCTTACCCTTACCTTTTAACCAAGCAAAGAAAATGTCCCAGCTCCTTTTCTATTCATGTTCTTCCTCATTTTACCTTTACCAAACATAGTTTAGGTCCAATTCCATTGTGGGAGAGGTAAGGTATGGCCTTGCAGCTAACTAGTTCTTGGTCTTGAGTATTGCCCTAAAACATATATTTAGCCTAGAAGCAACTGCCTACTGGCTAGAACTGTAAGTCTTGTTTGTGACCAAACTTGTTTTGCTTTGCTGATATTCCAATGATTAATCTTGTTTGTTCTCTGAGGAATCCGCTATGGTTGATGATTCTGGAATCATCTGGTGTATATATGTCGCCAAACTTTGCATGGAATCTGGTGATTCAGGGGAGAGGAAAGAGCTGTAGAAACAGTTATGTTGGGTTGAATGGAAGAATATAGCTGAGACTAAATGCTTTATATCGTCATATAATTTGATAGTATTAAGCTATTTTGGATGAGAAGATCTCCACATCCTTTGGTACTTGAAGCAGATTTTTCCTAGCTGATATGGTTGAAGGAATATAGCTTAGGCTAAATGCTTATTTCATGCATGTGACTTGCTAGCATTACTAGGCTACTTCAAGCTATTTTCTGATGAGAATATTTCCATATTGTTGCAGATATGGGTGAAGACTCCTGAAGTTTTGGCACGAGATCGCCTTTTGGGTTCTTTCTCTGTAAGTAATTCAAACTTGCTAACTTGGATAAACTATATCTCAATGTCCGAAAATGCTGTAGTATATTTCTTTTCTAAATAAACAAATGGTCTAGTGATTTTATTTATTGACCAAGTTTATTGCTTGAAATATGATCCATTAGTTATGTAGGAACAGCTAGCATTCTGGTGATTTTTCTATTGGACTTGGATCATGGCACCTTCTTCTGGCATAGTCTAGTAAGGACCTATGTTGGGTTGATTGTCCAAAATATTGTCACGCCAGTGTCGAATCCTCCAAAATACGTTATGTTTGGAGGATCCGAGACACACCCGATGACATTTTTGGAGAGTCAGAGCAACATAGGTAAGGACGGCAGATCTTAATAATTGAATCAGCAGATTTTGTTCCATGCATTGTCAAGCACAAATGATAGAACTTTTTACCCTATCTGATTCATCACAATTCAATACAAAAGACTCGATTGCTCGTAGGTCCCTAATATAATTGACTCTGAACCTTCGAACGAAAGATGCTTGTAAGCTTGACAGCCAGGAAATATAGGAAAATTTTTTCGTGTTTTCCCTGGGATGGTAGTCTTTCCGAGTGCTACCGATGGAATTGTGAAGTGACTCTACTTTTTTCTGGCCCCTTGTGCAGGTGAAGCCTGTTCTGAGTAGATTAAAGAACACATTGGTGGTTCTTGCCACATCCTTGCTAGTGTGTGTCCTCGTTTTCGTCAATGTCGAGAACCACCAAAAGGATGTTTATATACCATCAGAAGAAGCTGGTGGTAGATCAGTACCAGGAGTCTACAATGATGAGTCTGCAAGATCATTTGAACCAGATGCATTTTGCGGTGAACCTGCTTCTCCTTAATTCACAAGTACTAACTGCTAGCCATTCTTCTTCATGTACTTCTCTGTATATGCTACCATACCTCACCTGTACAGTAATAGATACAAAGTGTATATTGTTCTATCTCCTTTCCCCTGTTTCTGAAAATGCATCACGTTGTTTTGTGTGTGTGTTGACTTCAGATTTTGAATATAATCTCTCGGAGAAGGGGAAAGATGTTTTGGAATTTGTAGACAGGAAATCATTTTCCTTACAAATATTTTAACATTTACATCTCCGATCATTTTAATGGATGCTTAGACATAAAACACTGTTTTTCAAAAGTATCATAATTCCATTTGTAAACAGTGATTCGAAAACTCCTAGAGCTAGGGGTTTATGTTTGCCAGCGTAGTTATTGTTAGGGGTTGTTTGGTAGGATGTTTTAGGGAAATAATACATGTGTTAGCTTTGATATTATTAATTCCTTATTTTATAGTGTTTCTCAATCTATATATAACATATTCAGTATTATTCTTATATATAGCAAATCATGGTATTAATAATACCATGGTTTTTAATACATGGATAATAATAGAATTATCCTTTCAAAACCTGTAATACACTAAACTAAACACTCGATAAGAAATAATTTTAGTATAATTAATCTCATCATTATTAATACACATATTTAGTACAATTCTTATACACCTCACGAAACGACCCCTTAATAGTCAAACATCAACAAGTATCTTTATTCCTTATTTTCCACTTGCAGTTAGACTTTTTCAAGTTTATCTTTGACCAAACACAAACAAATGATCTCCATATGGAAATTGTGACCTTAAAACACAAGTGAGATTGTTAATAACGAGAAAAAGAAAAACACTTTATTCCAGATATGTCGTATTCCATGGAAGTGCCAAGCAGGAATTTTACTTGCTAATTGTCTATGGAAAAAGACCATTTATGTGAAATGCAAGAAAAAAGAAAAAGAATGAAATCGAAAACAAAAAAGAAGAAGAAGAGTTGAGACATCCTTACGTAAGTCCGTCTCCGTGAACTTTGCATACATTGTCAGTCTTAAGTTCAAATAAAGGAAGAGAATTGTGATAAGTTAATACTCCAAGAGAGAAGGATTACCATAAATTGACAATCAACGTAAACTAATCAATTTATGACAGAATAAGTTGTTTTGACTAATAATTGCTCTTAATCATTAAGATAGATGACCACAATCGCAAACAAAATGATGTGTTTTTGTGGCGGCATGAGAATAATATGTTGGATTTAGTTAATAAAGTTGGTTGAGAACATTAGGTTTCAGGTTTAAATTCTAGCGAAAATAAAATGACTAAGTAATTTTTTCTCAGATGTTTAAATTTTGATGAATAGAGTTATTTGATAGTTGTTGCAATGGAAGATAGCAGATATCCCGTAAAATTAGTCGAGATATGCGTAATGTGGCGCGAACACCACAATTATAAAAAAAATGTTGGATTATGACCGATAATTCAATATTTGTTATAAAATATTCTATTTTAGGTGAATGTCAATATTTAGAGAGATTCTAGGGTTTACTTCTTGGTGGCTAAGTCACCACCTCCCTATAAATAAAGGGGTTCTATTCCATTGTAAACCATCCCAAAGTATCAATAAGAATACTCCTCTCTCTACTTTTCTCTATATTGTTCTTGTTCTTGTATTATTATTCTTGTTCTTATATTATTTCATAACACGTTATCAGCACGAAACTCTACCGTCTCAAGAATCCTCTTGAGAAAATTAAGGTATTTCCCTTTTTCCGAATTTGGTTTTAATTATGTCTGATATTATGAAAAGAAAGTTCGTTGCCCTTGAAATTTCGGGCAAGAACTATATGACATGGGTGTTGGATGCTGAAATCCACTTAGATGCTATGGGTCTTGGAGACGCCATTAAAGACAGAGATAAAGCATCCACCCAAGACTGTGGTAAGGCCTTGATTTTCTTGCGCCATCACCTTGATGAAGGTTTGAAAATTGAATATCTCACAGTCAAAGATCCACTCATCTTGTGGAAAGGCTTAAAGGAGAGATATAACAACCTGAAGTTGGTCACTCTGCCACAAGCACGATATGATTGGGCTCATCTGAGGCTCCAAGACTTTAAGTCTGTTTCTGAATATAATTCTGCAATGTTCAGAATTACTTCTAAATTGAAACTTGGTGGAGATAATATCTCTGATTATGATATGCTTGAAAAAACGTTTACAACGTTTCATGCCTCCAATATGGTACTGCAACAACAGTACAGAGAGAAAGGTTTCAAACAGTACACTGAACTGATTTCTCTTCTCCTTGTGGCTGAGCGAAACAATGACCTGCTCATGAGAAATTACGAAAATCGACCAACTGGGTCTACACCATTGCCTGAAGCAGATAAGGTGTATTCTCATTATGCCAAGCATGGAAAAGGCTATGGCTTTAATCATGGTCGTGGTCGTAATCGGGGTCATGGCCGTGGACGTAGACAAGGAAGAAATTTCCCTGATGTCCGTCACCCCCCAAAGAGATATAACCACCAAAAGCAGAAACGGGATTATGAGGATCCAAAGGCAAATAGTTCAGAAACTATATATTATCGTTGCGGTGGAAAAGGGCACTGGTCAAAAGCTTGCCGTGTACCAAGACATTTGGCTGATCTTTATCAAGCATCTCTAAAGAATAAAGGCCCTGAAACAAATTTTGTCTCTGACGATAATTTTGACATCACCCACCTGGATGTGGCAGACTTCTTTGAGCAACCCGAGGGGAAAATAGACCACTTAATCGGTGATGGATCCGTGATGAAGGAAGATGGAATTGTTTGATTTTGTTTTACTTATTGTATTAGTTAATGAATAAACTAATAGTCATTAGTATCAGCTGTTATTAGTTAGTTTATGATATAATGTTAGTATTAGTTCTTTAGAATATTTCAATATGCTTAAATTTCAAAGATATTTTTATTTTCCAGTAGAGTTAATCGATTAACCTAACAGTTAGTCGATTATCTAATATTTCGCATTAAAACTGGACTTTTCCGCAAGCTAAGTTAGTCGACTATCTGATTTAGTTAGTCGACTAACCTGATGACTGTTTACTAAGTTAGTCGACTATCAACTTAGTTAGTCGACTAACTAATATTTCGCATTAAAACTGGACTTTTCCGCAAGGCAAGATAGTCGACTATCTGATTTAGTTAGTCGACTAACCTAATGACTGCTTCCCAAGATAGTCGACTATCAACTAAGTTAATCGACTAACCTCAGCAGATTTTGAAAATATTGTTTAAACGTAAAACAAACGGATTGAATTTGTTTCTTCTCATGTTCATGTATTTCTTTTGTATGTCAAACCATGGGAAAGCAAATATGGATATCTCACAAAGCAAGCTTGGATCAACGTCCAACTGTAAAAATATTTGTTTAGTTGATTCATGTACTACACATACGATACTCAAATAAAAGAAATATTTCTCTCAACTAAGTATGTGTAAGGCAGATGTTACTACAATCTCTGGTAGTAGTAAATTGATTGAAGGCTCCGGAAGAGCAACTATAACTCTGCCTAGAGGAACAATGTTTATCATAGAGAATGCAATGTTCTCCTCCAAGTCTAAGAGAAACTTGTTGAGTTTTAAAGATATACGCCGGAATGGCTATAATATTGAGACAATAGATGAGAATAATCTTGAATATCTCATCATTACAAGGAATGTCTCTGGCCAAAAGAGGGTTATTGAGAAATTCCCGTCTTTATCTTGTGACCTGTATTGGACAAAAATTAGTGCAATTGAGGCACATTCAACAGTAAACCAAAAGGTTACTAATTCCAATACTTTTGTACTTTGGCATGATCGATTGGGACACCCTGGATCAATCATGATGAGACGGATTATAGAAATCTCATATGGGAATCCGTTAAAGAATTTCAAGATTCTTTTAAATAATGAATTTTCTTGCACTTCTTGTTATCAAGGCAAGTTAATTATTAGATCATCACCAACAAAGGTTGGGACTAAGTCACCTACGTTTTTGGAACGTATACAAGGGGACATTTGTGGACCTATTCACCCACCTAGTGGGTCCTTTAGATATTTTATGGTCTTAATAGACGCATCCTGTAGATGGTCTCATGTGTGCCTGTTGTCATCACGCAACCTTGCGTTTGCAAAACTAATGGCACAAATAATTCGACTACGAGCACAATTTCCTGATAATCCAATCAAGTCTATTGGACTGGATAATGCTGCTGAGTTTTCATCCCAAGCATTTAATGATTATTGCTTATCAATTGGGATAAAAGTGGAACATTCTGTAGCTCATGTTCACACTCAAAACGGTCTTGCAGAATCTTTAATTAAACGCATGCAGTTGATTGCAAGACCATTACTCATGAAAACGAGGCTGCCCACTTCGGTATGGGGTCACGCCATTTTGCATGCAGCAATGCTAATTCGTCTCAGACCGACGAATTATCACAGATATTCCCCGTTGCAATTGGTTTTGGGTCATGAACCCAATATATCCCATTTAAGAATCTTTGGATGTGCAGTATATGTGCCTATAGCACCGCCATACCGCACCAAAATGGGTCCGCAAAGAAGGTTAGGAATATATGTTGGGTTTGAATCGCCCTCCATTATTCGCTACCTCGAAACATTGACAGGGGATTTGTTCACTGCACGATTTGCAGACTGTCAATTTGATGAGACACTTTTCCCAAAATTAGGAGGAGAAGTTGGTGAAACCAAACGGGAAATTTTGTGGAAAAATGCATCATTATCTCATCTTGATCCACATACCTCTATTTGTGAAAAAGAGGTGCAAAAGATTATCCATTTGCAAAGAATAGCAAATCAAATGCCTGACGCATTTACGGACTTGAAAAGGATAACAAAATCCCACATTCCCGCAGAGAATGTTCCAATCCGTATTGATGTCCCTGTTGGACAATCATCTAGTGTCATATCCAATGAGTCGAATGCACGCCTGAAGCGTGGCAGGCCATTAGGTTCCAAAGATCGAAATCCTAGAAAGAGGAAAGCAAACGATCAAAATGACACTACGAAAGAATCTCATGAGGAAATTCATGATTTAATAAATTCTGAGATTCATGAAGAATCCATTGAGCCCGAGACTCAAGAAAATAAGGAACTATCAATAAATCCAATCGATATTGAGGCAAATTTTAATCGAGTGGATATAGTGGTGGATTATGTCTTTGCTTTTAATGTCGCATCTAGCATTATGCAAGAAAGTGAGGATCTTGAACCTCAATCTGTTGGAGAATGTCGAAAAAGACATAATTGGCCAAACTGGCAAGAAGCAATCCAATCAGAATTGAATTCACTGGCAAAACGTAAAGTTTTTGGCCCTATAGTTGACACACCTAATGGTGTTAAGCCTGTTGGCTATAAATGGGTCTTTGTACGCAAGAGAAATGAGAAAAACGAGGTACAAAGATATAAGGCACGCCTTGTTGCACAAGGATTTTCTCAAAGGCCTGGTGTCGATTATGAAGAGACATATTCGCCTGTAATGGATGCCATAACTTTTCGTTATCTCATTAGTTTTACTGTCCTTGAAAAGCTTGACATGCATTTAATGGATGTGGTTACTGCCTATCTTTTTGGCTCACTGGATAATGAGATATACATGAAAATTCCCGATGGACTCAAAATGCCAAACGCTCATAATTCAAAGTCCCGGGAAATGTTTTCAATCAAATTGCAAAGATCCTAGTATGGTCTAAAGCAATCAGGACGAATGTGGTATAATCGTCTTAGTGAGTATTTATTAAAAGAAGGCTATATAAATGATGCCATTTGCCCGTGTGTTTTTATAAAGAAAACAACATCGGAATTTGTTGTACTTGCCGTATATGTCAATGACATAAACCTTATTGGAACCCCCATAGAACTCCAAAAGGCAATTGATTATCTAAAGAATGAATTCGAGATGAAAGATCTCGGAAAGACAAAATTATGTCTTGGTTTGCAAATTGAATATTTGGCAAACGGAATTTTTATTCATCAATCTACCTATATAGAAAAGGTACTGAAACGGTTTTACATGGATGGAGCATATCCTTTAAGTACTCCGATGGTTATTCGATCACTTGATGTGAATAAAGATCCATTCCGACCGCAAGAAAGGAATGAAGAGCTACTTGGTCCTGAAGTACCATATCTTAGTGCAATTGGCGCACTAATGTATCTTACAAATACTACAAGGCCTGACATAACCTTTTCAGTTAATGTCTTAGCAAGGTATAGCTCGGCTCCCACAAGGAGACATTGGAATGGGATCAAACATATATTGCGGTACCTAAAAGGGACTACCGATATGGGCTTATTTTATAGCAATAATTGCAGTCCTGATCTTGTTGGTTATGCTGATGCTGGATATTTATCCGATCCACACAAGGCTCGATCTCAAACGGGTTATGTGTTTACCTGTGGAGGCACCACCATATCTTGGCGATCTACTAAGCAATCAATTATGGCTACTTCATCTAATCATGCCGAAATAATCGCTATTCATGAAGCAAGTCTGGAGTGTGTGTGGTTGAGGTCTATAATACATCATATTCAAGACAAATGTGGTTTGAAGTGTAACAAACTACCCACGACTTTGTATGAAGACAATGCAGCATGTATAGCTCAATTGAAGGGAGGATTCATAAAAGGAGATAGAACAAAGCATATTTCACCAAAGTTATTTTTCACACATGATCTTCAAAAGAATGGTGATATCAATGTGCAACAGATTCGTTCAAGCGATAATATGGCTGATTTGTTCACAAAATCTCTACCAACGTCAACCTTCAAGAAGCTAGTTCACAAGATCGGAATGCGAAGACTCAAGGATATGAATTGATGCTCTTTTCAGGGGGAGTTAATGCGCGTTGCACTCTTTTTCCCTTACAAGGTTTTGTCCCAATGGGTTTTCCTTGCAAGGTTTTTAACGAGGCAACCAATAGGCGCATATTCAAACATGTGTACTCTTTTTCCTTTTGTTTAATTTTTTCCCATTGGGTTTTGTTTTAGTTAAGGTTTTAGCAAGGCACATTATTGAATAGACATTCAAGGGGGAGTGTTATAAAATATTCTATTTTAGGTGAATGTCCATATTTAGAGAGATTCTAGGGTTTACTTCTTGGTAGCTAAGTCACCACCTCCCTATAAATAAAGGGGTTCTATTCCATTGTAAACCATCTCAAAGTATCAATAAGAATACTCATCTCTCTACTTTTCTCTCTATTGTTCTTGTTCTTGTATTATTGTTCTTGTTCTTATATTATTTCATAACAATATTCAATTTATGAAACCTCACGAAGGTTCCAACTAGATTCACAAGGGAGGAAGTTCACCTTCTGGAAGCTTCTTTTAGATGTCTATGTTCTTTTAATTAATGCGTTTTAATTCAACAACACATATTAGCTAATCTCTTTATGGTCAAATACACGTTCTGTGGTTGCAAATTTGCAATTTTTTATATCACCGTTGAAACCTCTTCACACCATTTCATTGAACTTTTTCTCACTTTTCTCTCTCTGATTTTTTAATTTGGGGGGGCCCTCTTTTTTGAAGATCAGTTTTTATTTTTTAAATTTGTTTACTTGCCCAAAAAATAAGATGATATTGTTGCTTGAATAATAATTTACATAATAATCCTCCTAGTTGGAGTATCCTAATGCCCAATGGATAAGCATAATATTCTTACCTCCATTTCCATTGAGATCTCCTTTTTCAAATTTTGATTGCACATTATAAGTACGCTTTCAGATTTATTTTATTTGGTTGACATAGAGTTTAAGATGTCAATTTTGTATAAATAAGTGTAGGTGGAATGAATATTAAAATAATTTATTTTGTTCATTAATTATTCTAATACTTTCTCTAATTCTTTACTTTTAAACAAATATTTTCTCTAATTCTACTTACATAGTAATAGGGGAATACAAAGGAAACCGACAAAACCGCACCAACCCAATAATTCGAGTCAAACCGAGAAAAAATATCCGATTATGGTTTGGTATTGAGAAAAAATTGATTTGGTTTGGTTTTAACTAAAGAAAGTCAAAATGAAACCAAACCAACCCGGCATTATATATATATATATATATATATATATATATATATATATATATATATATATATATATATATATATATATATATATATATATATATATATATATATATATATATATATATATATATATATATATATATATAGAGAGAGAGAGAGAGAGAGAGAGAGAGAGAGAGAGAGAGAGAGAAATTTTAGATATAAATCTATTTATTGTGATGTAATTTATAAATATTTCTTTAAAATATTAATAATTTTATCTCTTAAGGTATTATTTCAAGGTTGTACTTAAAACTTTTTGAATGTTCCGATAAGTTTTATAGTCATTAACATTAGTAAATTAAGTAAAGCTAACATAAAACCAAACCAAAATCAAATCAATACTTATACTAACAAAAGACATTCAATTTAATACTACGAACGGAAATGTATTGAATATCAATTTTTTATTTTGCAATAATTTAGATAAAAATGCATAACCTATTTTTATTTTTTCTTTAGCGTTAAGTCATGTAATTAATACTCCCTTATTAGTCTTACTTATTTTAGAATAACATATTACTTTTAGATTATGTCTATTTTTATTACGGAAAAGGGTTCAAAATGCTCCTAAACTATTGGAAAAGGTTTAAAAATACCTTTCATCTTCCTATTGGGCTAAAAATAATCCTTCATCCACCTTTTTGGTTCACTTACACACATATGCCCTTTGACAGTTAGATTGAATTAAAAATAATTATGATTCTTTTTGTAAAACTGAAAAAAATATTTTACAAAATATTTTTTTTAAACCAATGCACCAGTAATCAACTTTAGTAAAGTCATCTTCTTCTTCTTTCCAGTTTTTACAAAAAAAAAAAACAATTCAGTTTTTATAAAAAATATTTTTTTCATTTTTGAAAAATATATTTTTCATTTTTTTAAAACGAAAATATTATTTCTTTAAAAAAACGATAATAAAATGAAATGCTTTAAAAATATTGAAAAAAAATATTATTCAAACAAAAAATATTTTTTTGAAAATATTTTTTTCCAGTTTTTAAAAAACAAAAATTTTTTATTAAAACATATTTTTCCATATTTTTGCAATATTTTGTTTTCGGGTTTTACAAAAAAAATTTGAAAAAAATTAAAAAAAGCTTTTTGTAAAAACTGAAGAAAAAAATAAGAAGGCTTTACTAAATTAGTGGAGTATTGGTGCATTAGTTTAAAAAAATGAAAATATTTTACAATTTTTTTTTAAAGTTTTATAAAAAGAATAATAATAATTTTTAATTTAGCATTGGTCTAAGGATCAAAGGGTATAAGTAAACCAAAAAAATGGATGAAGGAATTTTTTAGACCAATAGGTGAATAATGGGTATTTTTAAACAGGTTTCAATAGTTTAGGGGCACTTTGAACCCTTTTCCGTTTTTATTATGAATTTTTAATTAGCAACATTTATATTGCATAATTTTATTTTCTTTGTTGTTGAATATTTTAGTATAATATCATGGCACATCTCATATCTTGTATTATTTTCTTGAAAAATACTTTATATAGTTATATCTTATTAGGATTAAATAAATATTTTGAGCACAATTTTATATGTTTTGTTCTACGAAGGTTTTACCGGGAAAAAACCCTGAAAAATCCGAATAACCCGAAAAACCCAAGAAAATCCGAGAAAAACCAAGAGTGAATAATTCGAGTTTTATTGGTTTGGTTTGGTTTTTATATTTAATAACCCGACCCAATAATTTGATTTGGTAATTGTAAAATCTGAACCAACCCGACCTATATATATATACCCTTACATAATAGTTTGATAGATAATTTTTCGATAGTTCAAATTTCAATTTCATGGAAGTTATGAAATGATACTCTTATGAGAATGAATAAAATACTTTCAAAATGTAATTAAATAGCAAGGATGTCATATAAATAGATTGGCATTTGAAAAATAGTTATGAAAGCATGTTGTATTAAAATATTGAGAAAAGTATATAGTTCAAACTTTGAAAATTAATTTAAAAAGGAACGAAAAGAAAATTAAAAAAAAATCACAGATAAAGTGGGGACCACTGGAACTTCGGAGGCGAACGTTGCTTGGGGCTGTGAGGGGTGGGTCGGTGTTGCCAGGTTCATGTATCTAACCCAATTTGTGTTTTTCCCCATAATATCTGAAAGTAGAAGATATGTTATGAAATCTCCTATTTAAGGTGAATGTCTATAATTAGAGAGATTCTAGAGTTCTATTCTTGGTAGATAAATCATTCCCCTCCCTATAAATAAAGGGGTCTTCTACCATTGTAAACCACTCCTAACAATCTCTAAGTATCAATAAGAATACTTCTCTCTCTCTATTCTCTCTATATTGTTCTTGTTCTTGCATTATTGTTCTTGTCTTTATATTATTTCATAACACGTTATCAGCACGAGACTCTACCGTCTCAAGAAGCTCTTTAAGAAGATTAAGCCGCCGTCAATTTCTCCGCATCGGAGCCGCCGTCGTCTGCATCAGTGGAGAAAAGGAAGAAAACATTGAAAATATAATTGATATACCTTAAAGGTAAGTAATTTACTTTTCCCTTTCAAATTCTTGAAATTCTACGATTTGATTTAATATACAAACAATGTTTGATTATAACTCTAATGGAGTTTGTAAGAAATTATAACCACATGAAGTGGTAAAATCTCTATGTCCTGCCATGATTAAATTCATGTATGATTGTGGACAAATAATTGAAAATCCGTCCCATTGAATTTGCTCCATTCCCTTTAGAGAATGTGGAAGCAGTATATGATAAGTCTGAAAGAAGACTAAAATATTACCATGAAGGTATCAATGAATGTGGACGTGGCAAAGAATTCCGTCCAATTGAATTTGCTCCATTCCCTTTAGAGAATGTGGTAGCAGTATGTGATAAGTCTGAAAGAAGACTAATTACCGTAAAGGTATCAATGGATGTGGACATGGCAATAGACGAAGTTATAATCGTCATTATTATGGTAATGAGAACAATAAGGATTCTCAAAATAATCTTTCACTTTATGAAAGTAATATTTGACATGAGATTGTGTAAAGCACATGATTTTGATCCATTCCCTGAAGTGAATGTGATAATTGTAATAGAGCCGGTAAGTATGAACACGCTCTTGATGTAAATCTGTTTTATGTCTGACATTATGAAAAGAAAGTTCGTTGCCCTTGAAATTTCGGGCAAGAACTATATGATATGGGTGTTGGATACTTAAATCCATTTTGGATGCTATGGGTCTTGGAGACGCCATTAAAGACAGAAATAATGCATCCACCCAAAACTATGCTAAGGCCTTGATTTTCTTGCGCCATCACCTTGATGAAGGTTTGAAACTATGCTAAGGCCTTGATTTTCTTGCGCCATCACCTTGATGAAGGTTTGAAGATTGAATATCTCACCGTCAAGGATCCACCTATCTTGTGGAATGGCTTAAAGAAGAGATATGACAACCTGAAGTTGGTCACTCTGCCACAAGCACGATACGATAAGAACCCAAAAGCAAATAGTTTATAAACTATATATTATCGTTGCGGTGAAAACGGGCACTGGTCAAAGGCTTGCCGTATACCATGACTTTTGGTTGACCTTTATCAAGCATCTCGAAAGAGTAAACGCCCTTAAACGAATTTTGTCTCTGACGACAACTTTGACATCACCCACTTGGATGTGGCAGACTTCTTTGAGCAACCCGAGGGGAAGATAGACCACCTAATCGGTGATGGATCCGTGATGAAAGAAGATGGAACTATTTGATTTTATTTTACTTGTTTGTATTAGTGAATGAATAAACTAATAGCCATCAGTATTAGCTCGTATTAGTTAGTTCATGGCATAATGTTAGTATTAGTTCTTTAGAATGTATCAATATGCTCAAATATCAATAATATTTTTACTTTCCAGTAGAGGTAATCGACTAACCTGAAAAACTAGTCGGTTATCTCATATTTCGCATAAAAACTGCAAAACAATCGATTGTCAATGATCAACAATCGATTGTCTTTAAAACAGTGTGATCTGGAATTTTACAAAAACAGTCAACAATCGATTTTCTATGATTAACAATCGATTGTCTTTAAAACAGTGTGTTCTGGAATTTTTCAAAAACAGTCAACAATCGATTGTCAATGTTTAACAATCGATTGTCGTTAGACAGTGTAATCTGGATTTTTCAAAAATCATCCACAATCGATTGTCTATGTCTAACAATCGATTGTCGTTAGACAGTGTAATCTGGAATTTTTCAAAAATAGCCAACAATCGATTGTCTATGCATAACAATCGATTGTCTTAAGACAGTGTGATCTGAAGTTTTTCAAAATAGCAAATAATCGATTGTGTGTGTTTAACAATCGATTGTCAATGTTCAACAATCGATTGTTTGTAAGTAACAATCGATTGTTTGAAGAAAATGTTTAAACTGAAATTTTCAAACTGCAAAGTAATCAATTATGGATAACATATCTGATTTTGTTAGTCAACTGTTAGCAGCAGATTTTGAAAATATTATGTGACACAAACGGATTGAACTTGTTTATTCATATGTTCGTGTATTTCTTTTATATGTCAAACCATGGGAAGTAAATTGATTGAAGGCTCTGGAAGAGCAACTGTAACTCTGCCCAAAGGCATGACGTTTATCTTAGAGAATGCAATATTCTCCTCCAAGTCTAAAGAGGAACTTGTTGAGTTTTAAAGATATCATTCAAAATGGATATCATATTGAGACAATAGATGAGAATAATCTTGAATTCTTCATGAAAACGAGGCTGCCCATTTCGGTTTGGGTTCACGCCATTTTGCATGCAGCAAAGCTAGTTCGTCGGCTGCCCACTTTGGATTGGGTTCACGCCATTTTGCATGCAGCAATGCTAGTTCGTAGGCTGCCCACTTCGATTTGGGGACACGCCATTTTGCATACAGCAATGCTACTTCGTCTCTGACTGACGAATTGACACAAATATTCCCCGTTGCAATTGGTTTTGGGTCATGGACCCAATATATCCCATTTAAGAATTTTTGGATGCGCAGTATATGTGCCTTTAGCACAGCCATCCCGCACCAAAATGGGTCTGCAAAGAATGTTAGGAATATATGTTGAGGTTGAATCGCCCTACATTATTCGCTACCTCGAAACATTGACAGGAGATTTGTTCACTGCACGATTTGCAGACTGTCAATTTGATGAGACACTTTTCCCAAAATTAGGGGGAGAAGTTGGTGAAACCAAACGGGAAATTTTGTGGAAAAATGCATCATTATCTCATCTTGATCCACATACCTCTATTTGTGAAAGAGGCACAAAAGATTATCCATTTGCAAAGAATAGCAAATCAAATGCCTGACGCATTTATAGATTTGAAAAGGATAACAAAATCACATATCCTCGAAGTGAATGTGACAACATCTGATACATATTCATTATTGGAAGAATATGAACATGAAATTGGTATTAAATATACCACACTCACCCCTAGAAGGAGGTTTGAGATGATATATGGCATGAATGATCGTTGGTCACGTACCTATTGTACGCCAAAGTATTTTGGAAATATGACTATTAAAGGACAACGATAATGCAAGAAACATATCTTGCATATAAGTTTGACATGACCATAATGGTATAACTTTCTCTTTAAGAAAGATATTCACCACATGGATGTTGATGAATCTGTGGTAGTACAAAATTAATTGAGAGCTCTAGAAGAGACAATTATTACTATGTTGGAGAAACCCAATTGAGTATTGTGCTGTAGTAAGTCTCAAAGAAACTTATTCAGTTTCCAAAGTACACGCGAAAGCGATTGATTATATTGAGACTATAAATAAATGAAGGCTTTGATATCTCCTATTACTACAACTTGTAGCGGGGTAATTTGCATATGAAAAGCTACCCACTTTGTTCTCCAGTTTGTACTACACAAACGAAAGAATGCCACAATAAAGTGGATATCTATTGGTATAAAACCCATGTCATAATAAACCTGAAGTTTATTGATAAGTGCACATGTCATGGTTACCAATATTGATAATTCAGTTGGCATTCGTGTTAGCCATCTCATTTTAAGTATGATGTGCAAATTCACATAGGTGAATATTAAAGAACTAGAAAGTTCTTTACGAATTCTCTTGTATCACTTGTTCTCATTAATGAACTGACCAACTAAAGAGTTCGGGTTGAAGCCCATAAATTCTGGAAATATCAAAGGTGAATATGGGCCCATTCACCTGCCATGTATACCACATATGATGCATCTATGATATGGTTACATGCGCAATTGTTATTAACCCGCAGCCTGGCCGGTGCTTGCGCGGTAAATTGCTCAGTAATCTAACTTCGAGCATAATTTCCAGATTTTCTACTCAAGATAGTTCATCTTGATAAGTTGGTTTATATCAAAGTTGGTTTAGCAAGATAATTATTGAGTGCTTCCACTTAATAGCTAAACTGTTTCTTATGAGAACAAAGTTATATATATCAGTTTGATATATGCTATATACGAGAGTATATTATATTCTCCCCTCACAAGTGGTTCAGGGTCAGGAACCAAATAATTTCATCTTATTATTAATGTGCCGTGTATATTGACATGATAATGCACAAAGATGATTTCCCAAAGTTGAGGAAACAAGTTAGCTCTACTAACATGAGGGGGAGATATGATAAACACTTGAGAAAAGGTTACATGGGATGAATTATCATTTGTATATGTATATCCCCGAATATCATGATATGAACCTGAAGTTCATAAAAGGGATAATTCAATTGCAACATATTGCAAAGCATGCTATACGCATTTGCTGACCCAAAGAAAGTAACTAAATGGAAGAGATACAATTCAAGAAGAATTGATTCCATATGAAAGACATGTAGTTTTGAACCTATAGTTCAAATGCTTGAAAGTATAAAGTCAAAGGTATGTATAATTAGTTTTCGATATCTTATTTGTCTAGCATGACATGGAAAACTTGATATGCATCTAAAGTCTATTATATGGCTTATATGACTTAACTTGAAAGATTTAAGTTGCTTGAAGCATATGCAATTCTTGGTCCTGAAGTACCACATCCCAAGTACAATTTGTGTACATATGTATCTTGCTATAACTATAAGCATGATGGCATTGAGAATGCATCTATGGAGATATTGAAAAGTTATTCCACGACATTATATGAAGATGTTCATATCTATCAAGAATGATGATTTCAAGGTGCGGAATATTTATTTAAGTCAATATGGTTGATTTATTTATCAAACCTCTATCAAAGATCGTTTTGAAGATGATGCACAAGATTGAAATGCAAATGCTCAAGGATATAAATTGATGTTCTTATTAGGGGGAGTTAATGCGCGTTGCACTCTTTTTCCCTTACAAGGTTTTGTCCCACTGGGTTTTCCTTGCGAGGTTTTTAACGAGGCAACCAATAAGCGCATATTCAAACATGTGTACTCTTTTTCCTTTCTTTAATTTTTCCCATTGGGTTTTGGTTTTAAGGTTTTAACGAGGCACATTGTTGAATAGACATTCAAGGGGGAGTGTTATGAAATCTCCTATTTAAGGTGAATGTCTATAATTAGAGAGATTCTAGAGTTCTATTCTTGGTAGATAAATCATCCCCTCCCTATAAATAAAGGGGTCTTCTACCATTGTAAACCACTCCTAACAATCTCTAAGTATCAATAAGAATACTTCTCTCTCTATTCTCTCTATATTGTTCTTGTTCTTGCATTATTGTTGTTGTCTTTATATTATTTCATAACATATTAGTATTAATCAATATAATAATGATGAATAAATGCGAAAAGAAATCAACTAAATATTTTCCCGTTCTTCTTCATCACCCCTATTTGCCATTTTCAAGAACAATTTGGAAGTAAACGATACAACTTACTCATTCAGGTATAGTTTTATCATCTTCTTGTCGTGTAAGCTGCTCAGTTTTATCACTTCAATTATGTGCCCCATTTACCGACTATTTTCATGTGCATTTTCCTATTTTTCGTTCTTGAAAGTTAGTTGGTTGATTCTTCCATCTTTATTTATTCTCTTCAGTATACATCAAAATGTCATTCTTGACGTTGATATTTTTAAGTAAGAAAAAGGGATTAAGGTTTTGAACCATTAAATGATTGTTTTAGCACCATATTTCGGTGCCAAGTGAAATAAGCCTTTTCAATTCTCTACTTAATCGTTGATTATATGAATTTGGTATATTTCTTATTTAGGTAGATAGTCTGCAAATGTGAGATATTCTTGGGAGGGACTGCAATGCGGTCTTAACTAACTATGAAGTTAAGATTCTCTTATTTTAAGCTGCAAAGAGGAGAGGATGCTCTCAATTCTATTACAAGGTACTTATAAGATCCAATGTACTTCCTAGATCTAACAGAATGAATTTGTCGCATCCATACTAATACCAATCCTAGCCATTTCATGAATAAAATGTGACCAATTAATATCCAATAAAGTTAATCCGGGTGGCTTGGGGGGGGGGGGGGTTAGGTCCTAAAACAATTTTAGTAGGTCCTAGTTAGCAGCTTCTCAAATTGTCCAGTAAGAAGCCAAAAGGAAGTTATATCAGGCAGAATTCATCAAAAATACAATGCAGAAAATCTTGTTGTTTACACTTTTTTTTTGAGTTTCTTTGCGCTGATATTATAGTAGCATCACTATACTCAGGACCAGTTTCCATCCAGAGGCATCTAGGATTTGAGTTTTATGGGTTCCTACAGCGACCTTAAGTTCATAATATAATAATGTATGGGTCCATAGTAAAATATCTATAGATATTTGGTGGATTTCTTATGTGTATATGCAAGGTTTAAGCAAAAGCTATTAGGTTCACATGAACCTATAAGCAACACCATGGTTCCACCCCTGTTTCTGTCAACTACAATCTGGTAACAGCATGAAAATGCAATAGTTGGTTGTCCACATGTTTGTGCATCAATACATGTAGCACCAACTGACATGTATGATCTTTTTTTTTCCTCAAAGTTCTCAGCTGTTAAGATGACCCCCTTTACTATAAACCATGTAAAAAAAGCCATATTCCTTGGTGCCCTAGGAATCATGTCCAATAGGTATTGGGAGCCTGATTATTTATCACCAGAAAATCTGTGGAAGTATGATTTAACTTAGAGCATACCGCTTCTTTCTCTCTCCAATCTCCGTCTCCAAGTGTCCTAGCTAGTAGTGTTGATTCTATTTGTAAAGAAGTCAATCAAACATTGTAATTCGGCTATTTCTCTATCCAGTAGGTTTTCCCTGAATCTCCGCACCCAGTGAGCTCCCCCATCTCGTTTCCAGCGGATCTGTTGTACTGTTATCCTCAAAGTTCTCAGCTGTTATCCCCCTTTACTGGGATAGAAAGGTTAAAACCCCTTCAGATTCTTTTCCTGTCTGTTAGTTGAAATAGGTTGGGAAATTATTCCGAGGCAGTATTATATCTGTTTAGTTTCTTGCTACTTCAGATCTACAATGTCATGGACTATTAAACATACCTAGTAACTTAATGCTAAAAATGCTTCTTCTGTTTTCCAAGCACCACATCTTGGGGCTCATATTTGACTTCAAATATAGAGGTGTAATGTCATTCATTCACACAATATCCTTTGCTCTAGGCAACTTGTTGATAGGAATGTTGATTCCCATCTAGATGATGATTCCATTGCGCTATGGGCACACTTTATTAGGGTTAAATATTCTGAAATCATCCCTCCACATGTATTCTGGACAGTACCTTATAAAAAAAAATGTATTCTGGACAGTATGGTTAAAGAGAAATGATAGGCTAATCCTCATATTTTGTAAAGTTCAAATGTCTAGAAACTAGTATTTTTGGTGTAGTAGACAGGCTGTATATGATTCAGATCAAATGTTGGAATCTTGAATTCCTTGCATTTCTAGCATACCATTCATTCTTTTGTAACCTTTCAGGCTCTTTCTTGATGTTGTGTTAGCAATAAAATTATATTTTGTCGGTCAATGGAAAAACATAGTAGTGTGACATCATCCAGTGTGATTGAATACAAAACATATGTTTTACTAGTACCTGTCATTTTTTTGTCGTTCTTCAAAGCAATAAGCAGATCCCAAGTGTTGCCTACTTCTAGAAGCCACTTCTCACTATCCAAAAATTGAAACCCAAAAGAGCAGGATTAGGAATCACCAGAGAAATACTTTGATTATTTTTTAAGTTAAGAAACAACTCAGAGAATTCTAGGAAAAGATTTACTTAGTCATTTCACAAGAATACCAAAATACGACATATGCAGCTCAAATAGCAAGCACGAACCTGGATTTAAATATTGAATTGCAAGAGCGCAAATGATTCCTGTGGAAGAAAGAGATTGACACAAATGTTTTGCAGTGATCTGTAGAGCAGATCATTGTGAAGATCTAATATTCCATGTTCCTTTTTATAAGGAAGCACAAACCTGAAAATTTAATAGCAAGGGTGCAAAGGACCACTATGGAAGAAAGGCAATCGACAGAAAGTTTGCTGTGAGCTGTAGAGCAGATTATTGTGAAGATTTAATATTCCATGTTAAATAGGGACACTGAGACCATTCATTCAAAACTCTAGAAAGAGAGTACAGTTCTCTAATCCGTGATTAAAATTTTACCGAAACCAGTCTTTAACTGTATGCTTGTAGGAATGGTCTCAGTTACTGCATTTTATAGGGAAGAGAACTTTCCCATTTCTTAGAGTTGATGAATACAAGTTGTATACAATGAAGTTTCTTATTATTTTTAGATGTTTTATCTTCATTTTCAAACTTCTTTAACCATCATCAGCCATCGATGTTGATGCTACATCTGCTGATCAGTTGGTGCAGTTGTATAACGTAGGACAATTGACGCCTAATATCTTTTGATTGCTGCCTCAACTGACTTTTGTTTTTCTCCTTTTCGTGCAACAGAAACCTCTTTTTCATGACTGCAAAACTGTATATTGCCCTATGCCATCAAGAGGACTTTCTTCAATGGATTTGGAACCTGCCTACAAAGTGGAGAGCATAAGAACAGTCGAAGACATTCAGCATGAATTTTGGCCTCTTAACGAAATAGATCCAGAGAATGCTAAGTTCCCCTGTTGTTTAGTGTGGACTCCTCTACCAGTGGTCTCGTGGTTGGCACCTTTCATTGGACATGTAGGAATATGCACAGAGGATGGTACTGCAGTCGGCTTTTCTGGTTCAAACTTTATTAATGTTGATGATTTTGCATTCGGTTCTGTGGCCAAATACCTTCAACTAGACAGAAAGCAGGTATAACTTCTAGTGACATGCTCTAAGCCTTTGAATTGTTATTGTTGAATTGTGTGGCCACCACATATAAAGGTTTAAGTTGTTAGAGAAAACACAACAACAGACCCAGTGTAATCCCACAAGTGAGATCTGGGGCGGGTAGTATGTATGCAGACCTTACCTCTACCTTCAAGAAGGCACAAAGTATGTTTTAGAAAGACCCTTGGTTTAGGAAAAATAAAAGGAAGGGCTGCAGCAATAAGAGAGAACTCAATTTTAGCTAATTCATTATGTTTTCAGTGCGCCCCTCATGTGTGAGCTAAACATGTGAAAATTCGTTTTGATATGTGCGGCAATGATAATTGAATTTAGGACCTTTTCCTATTTGGATATCATGTTATATTATGTACGGTTAAGGGTCAAATATATCCTTGTACTATTAAAAATAGGCCATATTTATCCTCCATTTGAATGTTTTATCAAATATGTCCCCGCCGTTATACATTAGGGCCATATATATCCCTCAGCCGTTAAAACTTGCTTCCAGATTTTTTTTAACACGTGGCATGTTCTGATTGGATCAGATGACCCGCCCATTTGATTAATTAAACCCGCTCGACCCAGCGTATTAAACCCGCCCCGCCCATCAGTTGTTTCAAGGTCTGAGTGCTCATCCAAGGGATTCCTGGCAGTACTGTAGAGATAAATAAAAATTTTGGGAAGGCCGCTTCTTGGTATTCCACCCCCTTCATCTGAAACCTACGCAGCACATAAACCGGACTTGATAAGGACGGGAAGGAAAATAGAGAGATAGACCTCCTTCAAGCAACAACTAAGTCCAGAACAAAGAAGCAAAAAGTACCGTCAAAATAAGTTCTTAAATAAAGCACTTGAGAAGAGACCATGCCTTGATGGTAACATCCTCTAGACCATTAGCGACTATTATTCGAATAGGAGGGGCAACTTTGTCTGAGTCCATAAATCGCTCTTCCACAGCACGCAAGGAGTTCTTAACCAACTCAAAAACCATCAATTGCAGATGTGTTGGCACATAACTGTCATGGATCCCCGAAAAGAAAGAATAAAATATATGGTATAAAGCAAAGGAAACAAGACTTCCACAACTACAAGAGTCAAATTAATTTACAACGTTGGGTGTCCTCGAACCTGAGAAAGGATTATTTCAGTTAGTAGACAGCTTTGCTGGGTCGGGGCGGGGTTAACACGCTGGGTCGGGCGGGTTTATTTAATCGGATGTGCGGGTCATCTGGTCCAATCAGAACATGCCACGTGTTAAAAAAAATCTGGAAGCAAGTTTTAACGGCTGAGGGATATATATGGCCCTAATGTATAACGGTGGGGACATATTTGATAAAAAATTCAAACGGAGGATAAATATGACCTATTTTTAGTAGTACAAGGATATATTTGAGCCATAACCGTATTATGTAACTACCTCATCTCAAAGTTTAAATTGTTAGAGATCATACTGTTTTGTTAATTCATTATATTTTCAACAGTTGTAGCATTATTCCTGTATTCCACGCAGTAACCACTCCTATCTCCCTTAGTGCATTGGTGTTGTATTTTCATTCACGTGTTAGAATTGCTTAAGCAATAGAGCTGATTTATCTTACCAATAGAATACTGACAGAATTGCTGAATGTTGAATTTCTGGACAGTGCTGCTTTCCACGAAACCTTGCTGCGCACACATGCAAGCATGGCTATAAACACAAACACACAGAGTTTGGGTCTGCAGTTACTTGGGATGATGCCATTCAATCAAGTATCCGTAATTTTGAGCACAAATCGTATAACTTATTCACATGCAACAGCTATTCGTTTCTCGCTAATTGCCTGAACAGGCTCTCTTACGGTGGATCAATGGGCTGGAACATGATCAATGTTGGAGCTCATTTATTGTTCAAAGGACATTGGGTTGACAACATCTCAATCTTGAGATCATTTTCACCTTTTATTCTAGTTGTATGCTTTGGCATTTTCATGGTGGGATGGCCTTTTTTGGTAGCATTATTGGCTTTCTCACTTCTTCTTTTAGCATGGTTTGTTTTTGGTACTTACTGTGTCAAAAGTCTGCTGGATTCCTAGATTTATCTCACCTGTTATAAGATTAAAGCTTTTTGAATTCTGAATACGCGAAGAGCTCCAGGTAGAACTGCATCATGACACTTCGTGTGACTCGAAATTGTAAATTTGATAACCAAATTGCCAGTACCAAATGAAAGAGATGATATTGAAACGTGCATTGCTGATTATTAAGCTGTAGTTATTCCTGAAGAATGTGGAAAGTCTCTTCATTAAAAAACGTTCCTACATATGATTATAAAACAAGAAACCTCCAAAATAATTAGTTAATATTCAGGATGATTGGTTGCCTTTCTTTTTGAAGTTGTTAACGAATTACCCTTAATGCTAAGCTTTTACCAGTGCCTTCCATGAACTTCATCATGCTCCCCATTTTGTAGCCTTCGATCATGCTCAGCATTGCCCCGGAAATCTAGTATGAACTATATAGTATTAGATTATGTTAAATTTTGTTATGACTTATTAATTAGTAATAATTGCTTTATGTAATTTATTATCTTTGTTATTGAATATTTTAGTATAATGCTACGACTTATCTTATATTATTGTATAATTTTCTTGAAAAATATATTATATAATTGTATCTTACTAAGACTAAAGAAATATTTGGGGTACACGTTACGCAGAGGCTACCTTTTTGGTCCTCAACTTACAGATTTGTCGATATAAATACTCACTGGAATCTCCTCGTAGGATAAATCTTCTGTAATCCGAACATCATCTACTATGACAATCTCATAAGCTACTCTGCCTATCCATTGAATGAACCATCCATTTATATGAACCATAGAATACTCAACACTAAGTCTGGTCTAGTAGTCAATGAAATACATGAAATCAGTTCAAATTTCAGTACAGATAAATAAAAAAAAAATACTAGGTGATTTCTTTCTTTCTACTCAAGTCTTGGTAAGTAGAGTTGCTCAATACCTATGCTCGTAAGAGATAGCAGGTATCCAGTGGAATAGTAGAGGTGCACACAAGCTTGATGAACAATACCATTATAAAATAATACTTGCTGCTCAACAAGTTTTCAAAGGTGTTCCATGTATTAGACTAGATAGAGTAAGTAGATACAAAGTCAGTATTACCAAATGAATGTCGAAAATTCCCAGAAGAATTAACAATGGAGCTCAAGTAAGGGAGACACTGGCTGTGTCGCTAAATAGCTATTCCTGAGCGAAAATCCTCCACTGAAGTCAGAATACTGTAACCAAATGATATTGCTTACAGTTTATTTTTGTTTAAAACTCTTTCTGACCTTTAAAAATCAAGTCTACCTGTTAATTTTGTTTTATTACATTTACAGAAAACGCTTTCGGTGGCATATACTGATTGACATCTTTAAGTCGAGATGAATTATAAAATCCCTTAATCCTTCCTTATTATAAATTACGGCGGTATAAGTTATATTGGGATAAGTTATGCTGAGATTAGTTACGATGGAATTGTTGTTTATTCGTTATTTAGTATGTTATATTAAGAATGACGATGGCATAATTTCTAAGAAGAAAATACAAGTTATACCGGTGTTAATCACCCCGTCTTCTATAAGGTATAAGTTATCCCGGTGTTAATTAACTTATACCTGATTTGCTAACTAAACAGAGGATTAAGATGGTATTAACTTTTTATACCACCCTTATACCTTCTTATGCCTCATAATAAACGACCCCTTAAAAGTTTATTTCGTACATTTTTCATTTATCAAATACGTCAATCGTTTTTCAAAACCAAGAGAGTAAAATCCGAAGAAGTTTATTTAGAAACGAGATAAACAGTTAATGGTGCCAACCTTCTGAAAATACTGGATGAGATTAAGAGTCAAGGTTAGCTAATAACATCTAAAAAAAATGATCATCTGAAAAAGAAACAAAAAGAATGGAACGTTCTGACTCAGGCAGTCCGCCAAAACTGTACCACATGCACTAGCCATCTAACGGTCAATTCATGAAAAGGAAGGATTTCTGAACTGGAAGCATGTGAAGACATTATAAAGAAACAGCCACTTGACACTACAGAACAAACTTTCTAACTGATTGAAAAATAACTCGTACATCTCTGTACAGCAGTGATGTAGAATAAGAACAAACCAAAATTTCATAACCAAAAGAAACAATAATGTAAATAAAAGAAATCAAAAAATAAATGTTTCGATTAGATTTTGATGAACTTCTTTTCACTTTCGGCAATTCATGGAGGGCATACTATGTGTAATGATTCCCCTATTCATGATAAATACAAAAATGTATATACATAGCAATTTTTTACTTCTATTTTTTTGGTTTTTGAGGGGTGGGGGCTGGGGGTAAGTACACAGCATATTCTAACTAGATTGCAAAGGTGTGGGGGGGGGGGGGGGGGGGAAAAAATTTGAAGATTCACTAATCAATCTTCTCAACCACCATCATGTACAAGAGATACCGATGGCAGCTTATGCCATTGCACTAGAAGAAATGCCGCTGGCTGCTTCTTTAGGCTTGATGACCAGCATGTCTCCTGTTACTAATGGAGGACATTTCTTGCAATGGATGAAAGTATTTAACCAGATTAAAGACATTCCCAGCTCCAATCACATCGCAACGCTATGATCTAGTACACCACTTGTCACAACAAATGGCTTTTCTCATAGTCCTCAACCTGTGTATGAAAAACAAAACTCGGGAATGCAGTAGTGATGTCCCTGTAAAATGAAGCACAAGAAATCAATATTAGCGAAGGTTTCCTTCTGACAAGGAAATGCAAAGGTTTTCATGGAAAGTGCTTTAAGGTGTAGGAAGAGAACATGGAAAAGTTTTTACTTCTCTGATTTGTTACCAAGGGAATGAAACAAAACATCACAGAAGAACACCAATTTACTTTTGGCCACATAATAGGGTATTCCTCCTGTGAGAGGAGAGAATTTCACTGATAAGATGACCCACCAAACTGAATAAGAGTTCAAAGGCAAAGGAAAAGGAACGCACAAGGTAAAGGATGTTCATATCTTGTGTCCAGAAATTTTTGACTACTCGGGAGATAATGAGTAGCTATCACAAGCTTCCTTCCTTCTTTTATTTTGGGATCGAAACACCATACTACTAACCTTCACTTATGACACTCCTGAACCAAATGAGAATGTTTCTCTTCTTCTTTTTAAGTGGGGATGGGGGGTTTAGTTTCTCATTCACTTTATTTTCCCCTCCCTTCCTATTTAACAAAACAAGTATGGCAAAAGAGAAACCGAAGAGGGAAGAAAGAGAGATAGCAAGACAAGAAAAGATCTCAAATTCAGACCTATATCTGATGGCTTGCACGGAGGTTGAATCAACAATAATAAAAGCACAGAAGCCAAGATTTAGAAGAACAGGTAACATACTTCAAATAGGGAAGGGTCATGTTCTTCAGCAATGAGGGGCGTCTAATAGCAAAGTTTTTCCAGTCCTTCTTATCAATCTTACCATCCCCATCGGAATCAGCATC
The DNA here is from genome assembly GCA_034376525.1 of Nicotiana benthamiana. Taxonomy (NCBI): domain Eukaryota; kingdom Viridiplantae; phylum Streptophyta; class Magnoliopsida; order Solanales; family Solanaceae; genus Nicotiana; species Nicotiana benthamiana. The sequence goes on along the minus strand of CM067339.1, from coordinate 39,224,535 downwards.
AGCAAATGTCTGTCGGAAACATGGAGACAAATATATTATGATTTTGCAGACATAGGTTCAGAGAAAAGATTTGCCTTGACGAAAGTATACCTTATCAATAATTTCCTCGACCAGTTCATCAGTTAGTTTCATTTCAGATTCCATCAGAATTGCAATTACCATTTGTTTAACCTAAATGAGGAAATTTCCGATCAATTCATTTGATAAAAGTATATAGAAATATAGAAGTAAATTAGATGTCAACTTAATAAACAGAACATTGCAAGGATATTCTGCTGAAAGTTAAAATAATTGAAGGCATACAGATGAATTTCCAGGAAAGATTTGTCAAGCTTTTCTGGAAGCTCTCTTGTCTCTCCCACCCAAGGACACACACAACCTAGCCTAAACATTCCCGATTTCAGTTACCATAAACTCAAAGGCTATCTATGGATTGCAACCTCTATTGCATCAATATATGCACAAACATTCAGTAGTTACAACAATGATCCATATACGTACTTTATTTAACCAGTACTGCATGAAACTGAGTGTCTGTACTTCAAATGCACTGAATCAACAGAAGAAAAAAGGAGGGCATTCTTGCTTAATAGAAGGATAAATGATGACTTCTGAAAAGTCTTGGATCAGTATTTATCAGCCACGGATTTGATCACATTGTATGGAGCAGGTGTAGGAAAGCTTGCAAGTTCAACGCACTTTCTAAGTATATGAAGCTATCAAGAATTGGTCCTCATAGCATCTTAACTGCTTCCAAAATATTATCAACTTCAACGCCTTATATCAGCTGTAACAGCTTTTAATAAGTCGAAGTATACCTTATGGAGAATATCCTGTATGAACCCTTGTGTGGTCTCCCTCTTCTGTTCCACTTAAAGCGAAAAAACACTAGTTTGATATTCTTAGATGTATAATCCGGTCTGAGTTTATGAATGATCACTTGCAATCACATTTCCATCTGACTTTAAGAATTAATCATTTTTCATCCAGAATAGTTTTTGAGACATCATCAGATCAATATTCTAGCTTCAGTTACAGAACCAATCAACTTTCTAGGTTCACATTGGTGGCAACTTGGTTCTTTTTTTAATAAGTAAAGGGTTCACATTGGTGGCGACTAGTTAAAGTTATATACAATCGGACCTCTCTATGACTGTCATCCTCTTTAACAACACTTCATTATAACAACCAACTTTTCCGTGGAACCAAATTTTCATGTTATGTTATAATATATGTTCACTACAGCAGCCAAACTTTTTCGAAACAAACGATGCTATTATAGATAGGTTTGACTGTAGTTGTGCAATTACGGAAGAAAAAGCTATATTCCAATCATTCCCAGTATTTCTGAATAAACACTAAATAGTGCAGGTTATCATTTATTGCTAAAATCAAAGGTAGTCATTTCAAAAGCATCTGGTACTATCACATCTTCGAAGTAAATTAAAAAGAATTTGAAACTTGTTTACTCACTTCTTCTCGCTCGATGAACCCAGTTTGTCGTAAATCATACAACCTGAAAGCAACTGCAAGAGAACCAAAAAAGTGATTACATTAGTTACAATCATCAGATGTCTTGAGTTACTATTTAACTAAAAGAACGCCTTGCACCCTTACAGTCTATTTTGTCTTCTACTGGAGCATAGGGATGGAAGATATTAAGTGCATGGATAAATTCCTCAAACTCAATGACTCCATTCTGCTTTTCATCAAAAAGATCAAAAACCTGCAGAAAAGGAACCGGAAAGTTCATTAAAATGAAACTAGAGACGATTTCTTGATAAAGAAATAAAGTCCGTCATTGTTGATGCAAGGCAGCTTATAACCCTTTCCTCCTTTTTAAGCTATCTCCAATTGCTAGAAAGGAGTGTATCCTCAATATAGTTTGAACAAGATACTACACGTAAAGAACCACAAATATTAACACACAATAGCTTAACTTATTTAGAGTAAGACGAAATTCAGATGGAACAAATAAGGTTACTAAAAGGTCGGAATGACTGTTTTATGTAGCATGGTTTAGGGTTTGTCTCCAGAATCATACAATGACAGCTGTTCAACATAATAAGGAATGCAAATGAGTTCGAGTGAAATTTACAGAGTGAATAAAATACACTACAAACAATAAGGTATCTGTTTATCTGGCATCAGCCTGTGGTCAGGAAAAGTATAATCAGTCCGATGCATCCAGAGTTACTGATCCGTGACCACAGATAGCCAGTTTGTAACAACAAAAGTTAGCTGTTTTTTTCAGCTGAAGCATCAAAAGTGCACGTAAAGTGGTATTTTTAGGAAATTGAATTCTAACATTAGCCACATATAATGTGCTAGCATTATCATTATTATTATGGAAAAGGAGACAGATTTCCAAGAGAGAGAAAATGAGATGAACTTGGTACATAAGTTTTAGAGCATTTACCCGATCCAAAAAGAGATTCTCACCATGTGGAGTTTGAAATAAGGCTAGCTGAAGCTCTTCCTGAAAGGAAAAAAAAAAAGATTAACACAACATGACAATATTTTCAAAACTCTGCATATACTTCAGTTAGAAAAAAAAGTAAAAAGGAAAAGGGGAAAGGCCACTCAAAGATCTAAAAACTCAGCAGAACTGATATTTGCCAATTTAGTAAAGAAGGAAAGAAGAACATTGTTATCCCAAATTATCAATTGAGATAGAGGAGGTATTAGATCAAGTAATAAAGGAGTAATAACAACAAAAGCATAAGGCAAAAAGGAAAGAAATTAACCTTATGTATCAAACCATCATCAATAATAGAACAACTCAACTTCTTAAACAACTCGTATAATGCTTCCACTTCATTTACATTAACTGCAAAATCAAAAAAAAAAAACAATTGAAATTTCCAGCAAAAAGAAGAAGGAAAAGAAAAAAAAGGAAAAGGGGAACATCAATTACATCGAGATTCGTTGGCAAGACGGGCGAGGTCCGTATAATCATAATCCAACTTCTTCTTGTTGGGACGGTACAAATGCTGACATTCCAAACAACCAGAAGCAGCGTAGAGTAAAGCTTCAATGAGTGCTATTAATGGGAAAAATGCAGCACATATTTTCTCTGAGATTGTCAATGAACTCGAACTCTGAAGAAATCATAAGATATGAATGAATACCCAGAGATATATATTTAAAAAATAAAAAGGAAGATTGAGTTTGTTGAATTACCAGAGAATTGCGGGTTGAATCCATTGATTTTTATCACATTTCTCCCTCAATTACTCTTCTGTACCAGCTGGTCCAGATTTCCAATAATTCAGAGAGAGGATAAATATATATATATATGACGGTGTTTTTTTTTCTTTGTGTGGTTTGCGGAAGATTGTCTTGAGAGGGTTGAACACGACGTCTATTCACGATGGCCATAAAATTTTTAATTTTTATTTTAAGATGAATTTAGGATTTTTTAAATTTTTTAAAAATAATCCAAAATTATAAGAATTGTTATACAAATAGTCGGCAATATTTATATTTTTTAGCCTATATATATATATATATTTTTTTTTTTTTTGGTTTAAGAATTTAGGTAGGCGACTATTTGAGTTAAATCTTCAAAATTATATTAATGTCCAAACACAACTCAAATTTTCAAATATTATTTTCACTTGATTTTTTTTTACTTGTTTTGAAATTTTACAATTCTTATGTCCAAAACGAAAACCAACAAATCGCACCAACCCGATAATCCGAGTCAAACCGAGAAAAAAAATCCGACTATGGTTTGGTGTTGCAAAAAAAACTCGACCATAATCGGTTTGGTTTGGTTTTAACTAAAAAAAGTCAAACCGAAACCAAACCAACCCGAATTACATATATAGAAATTTTAGATATATTTAATATATAAATATACTTATTGTAATGTTATTTCTAAATATTTCTTAAAAAAATTCATAATTTTAGTTTCAAGGTTGGACTTAGATCTTTTGAATACTCCAATAAGTTTTATAGCCATTTAAATAATGCTAACAATCAATACTAATGCTAACAAAAGACATTCAATTCAATATTACGAACGGGAATATATTGAATGTTTATTTTTTGTTTTGCAATAATTTAGATAAATATGTATAACCTATTTTTATTTTGCTTTAGATTTTAATTATGTAATTAATACTCCCTTATTAGTCTATTTATTTTAGCATGACCTAGTGTTTTCAGATTATGTTTATTTTTATTATGGCTTTTTAATTAGCAATATTTATATTATGTCACGACCTGGATTTCCAACCAATGGGAGTCGTGATGGCGCCTATTTTCGGAGCTAGACAAGCTAGCAATTTAACATTCCTTGAGAACACTCACAATAATAGAAATAAAACGAAAATAATTAAATAAGCGGAAGTCTTCAAAACTTAGATAACAGAAAATAAATGCGGAAGTTTAAAACATATCTCTACCCAAAATCTGGTGTTACTAGCTCACGGACTACTAAAGACACAAACAAGTCTGAATAGAAATACAAACATTTATCTCGGAACAAAGAAAAAAACTAAACATAGAAAAGGACTTCGGCCGCGAATGCCAGCTAGGCTACCTCAAAGTCCCTGGACTGAAGTCAGCTCCCGATCGAATAGGCTACTGTTGTGGTCCAAAAGCTGCTCCGGTACCGTAATCTGTGCAAAAGGCACAGAAGTGTAGCATCAGCACAACCGACCCCATGTGCTAGTAAGTACCTGGCCTAATCCCGGCGAATTAGTGACGAGGCTAGACATGACCTACCCCAAATAACCTATACAGATATATGTGCAATAACAGGAAAAAGAATATACATAATTTAAACAGATAATAGGGAAGGGGCATGCTGTGGGGGTGTAACAATTCAGATATAGGATCAACGAACAAAGGGATGGAATTGGAAAAATAACATCAATTAAAGAGAACAGGTAAATCAACAACTGCACGGCACCAACCTTCGTGCTTTTACTCTCATTCTTACCAAAACAGTCAAATAAAGTGCACGGCATCACCCTTCGTGCTTTTCCTCACATAACTCTCATATCAAGGCACGGAATGACCTTTCGTGCTCAATTATTCAAAACACGGCACGGAATGACGCTTCGTACATAATTATCAAAAAATGGCACAAAATGATCCTTCGTGCATAATTATCAAAACATGGCACGGAATGATCCTTCGTGCATAATTATCAACGCCTGGCACACACTTCGTGCATAATTATCAAAGCATGGCACGGAATAACCCTTCGTGCGTAATCGCTCTTCCTCACCCAGGTACAACCACAACCAATCAGGGAAGGGGATAAACAACAATATTAAACATCTCAGTAAGGGAGAACAAATCAACAAATACGTCCCGGCAAGGGAATAATACTGTACTTCCTCCTTTAACTAATTTCCTTCTTAACTACCACTTCATATGAAATTATCAATTAAAACAATACAATTGTATCACATCTTTTAAATTAAAAGCAATTACGACTCACAGTCATGCTAGACTCCGGTGCATAGATAACCGTCACCATACCTATATACCGTACTCCACAATTAGTACGCAGCAAATAATATCCTAATCCTAATCCCTCAAGCCAAAGTTAGAACAAACACTTACCTCGAAAGCTCCAAACTCAACTCAAGCCTCTAGTACAGCTTTACCCTTCAAATTCACCACAAAACCGCCCGAATCTAGTAATAAATTACCCAAATATATCAACAAATTCTAGTTAAATCAATTTGAATGCATAAGATTGAATTTCCCAAAGTTTTGCCCAAAGATTCCCAAAATGCTCCCGGGCCCACGTGGTCAAAACCCGAGGTTCGAGCCAAAATACGATTACACATTCCCCCGCGAATCCAAATATATGATTGGTTTTGAAATTGGACCTCCAATTGGGATCCAACCCCCCAAATTTTGAAAGACTTAGGTAGGTTCCATCCAAAACCCCAAATTCCCATTTGTGAAAACATTTGATTAAAGTTGAAATCATGTTAAAAGATGGTAAGGAGTAAGGAAATTAAGTTAAAAATTACTTACCAATCGTTTAAAAGGAGAAAAATCGTTTGGAAAATCGTCTCTTAGGTTTTGGGTTTTGAAAAGTGGAAAAATGGCTGAAAATTTCAAACTTTTATACCATTCTGAGGACCTGGCGCGGACCGCACAAAAATGTGTTGCGGCCGCGCCGAGTGGGAGAAAAAAATTGGGGCTTCTTTGAACCCTCCCAGCGCGGACCTCACTGTTTTGGTGCGCGGTCGCTCTGGTTAACCTGAAACCCTAGCCCTTAGACTTGTGAAGACCGAAATTCTATACCCGGTCGTGATGGCGCCTCTCGTGAAGACAAGGCCAGCCAACAACTCAAAATCCTCTTCGAAACAGCTATTAAACATAAATGAATGGAAATACTAATTAATGGCATTTAACTATGAAATTTCATTCCCACACAACCCGACCAGGTGTCACAAGTCACGAGCATCTAATGAGTAGGGACACTACTACTGGACCAACAATGTACATATATACAAGATAAAACTGGAATACGAAGATGGAGTGCGGTGCCGCGAACGCTGGCGATCGCCGTGCTCAACTACCACAATAAGCCCTTCGGTCCTACTGATAACCCACTACCGGGTGGACAATACCTGAAACTGCACGCAAGGTGTAGGGAGTAAAGTGAGTACTTCCCACTCAGCGGTAATAAGAGAGAATAATATCTGAGCGATAACAAAACACGTATGAGCACACCAAACTGCTATAAAAGACAGAACAACCCTTTTTGAGAAAATCGAAATACTAAGAGAATCCCTTTAGAAAATCCCAAGTTCAGTTAAAAAAATCTCTTTTGAAAATATGCTTTTTCAACAATTGCAAAGGTAATTTTAACAGGAAGGAAATAGTCAGAAACCTGCCCCTCGAGCTCAATATCACTCACAATATCCAACATCAGCCTCTCGGGCTCAGCACTCCTTAACACATAACATCAGGGTATCTAGTCAACAAGGCAAGTAACAGTATGTATGCCAACGATATATGAGTGCTAAATGTCATGCCACATAGTACAAACAGGAGTAAATGCATGAATGCAATGCAATGCACATGAATACTCTGCGGCGTGCAGCCCGAGCCAACCATGCATATGATTTAACGTCGACGATGCTCACTGTGGGGTTCAGACTCCGGAGGGGCTCCCAGGCCTATGCGATCACGATAGCCTTTATGAGAACGCGATGCACAAAAATTCCAGGCCCTCAAATTACTCTACGCGATCGCGTTACTCCTCACGCGAACGCGATGCTTTATGGTCTGCAACATATGACAGCGAAAATCTGATCTCTCCCAAGGCCAAAACTAGTCCGTTTGAACACTCGAAATCACCCGGGGCTCCCGAGACCTCAACCAAAGACACCAACATACCCCGAAACATCATACGAACTTGTTCCAATCATAAAAACACGTTCTTTAACACAAAAATCATCAAATCACGACGGATTCAAGCTTATATTTTTCTTATAACTTCCGAAACTTATATTCGATCAAAAGCCCAACCAAATAACGTCCGAATGACCTGAAAATTTGTAGACATATCCAAAATCACCTAACTAGGCTACCGCAACTTTCGGAATTCCATTCCGACTCTCGGATCAAAATCTCACCTATCAATAGGAATCCGCCAAAATTCAAACTTCGTCAAGCATAATTCTACACCGGACCTCCAAATGCAATTCTGATCGCTCTCCTAAGTCACAATTCATCTCCCGAAGCTAATCGAATCATCGGAAATCGCATCCAATCCTTCTAACTCACAAGTCAACTTTCGGTTGACTTTTCCAAAACAAGCTTCCTTCTAAGAAGCCATGAGCCTTATTTTCAACCAAAACCAATTCAATTACACCAGATCGACTCTAATAATGATTTTGAAACATGAAGCAACACAATAAGGGGGAAACAAAGCAGTAACACATAGGACGACAGGTCGGGTCGTCACAACTCAGCCACGCGGACCGCACATAAAGCGCGAAAATGACCATGGCTGCGCTGGTGTCTGCAACACCTGAATCTATTTTTCTCTAAGTCTAATACCTTCTGCACCTCACCCAAAACTCACCCGAGCCCTCGGGGCTCCAAACAAAGCACACACACTAACTCAATAACATCCTACGAACATAGTCCAACTTTAGATATTTAGGTCCGAAACACGTCAAACGATGTATTATTTCGACGAAATTTTACAAAAAGCGCTTAACGCATATTTAAGACCTGTATCGGGCGTCGAAACCAAAAATACCAGCCCGATACCTATATTTTCTAACTCATTTTCCTTTTAATTTTTTTTCATATCATTTTAAGAAAAATAATTTCTTTCAAAAATTCTATACTCGGGCTAGGGACCTTGAATATGATTCCGGGAATATGCCCGAGTCCCATATTTTCCTACGGACCTCCTGGGACCATCATATCACGAGTCCGAGTTCGTTTACCCAAAATATTGACCAAAGTCAACTATATCAATATTAATATCAAAATTCTTCAAATTTTCCATAAAATTCTTCAAATTAAACATAAATCTGAATAACTCGAAAACCCGAGAAAAATCGATATTGAAAAACCCGAGTTTTATTGGTTTGGTTTGGTCTTTAAATTTAATAACCCGACACAATTAGTTTGGTTTGGTAATGGTGAAATCCGAACCAATCCGGTCTATGTACACCCCTTATTAATTTCTTAAGTTTATATTGTATGAATAATATGTTAAGTATAATGAATCAATACTGATAGTATAATGCATGTACAAGTTAAGCTCTTCGATACTGTGATTATATATTTCTCTTAAAGTTAAACTATTGAAAAACACTGCAGTTAGAATCCCGGCTCCGCATCTGTTCACCTGTACCACAAAAGAGTATCCGCATTGTTTCTTTTCATTCGTTGTAATTACATTTCACCTTTAAATTTTCTCATGTTTTTAATGGACCATGTGGCATGTTTTAAATCACTCTTTCTAATAATATCTAGGTTCTTTATTATTCGGTTTTCAGCAAAATGGTAGCACGTCTCTTTAATTAGTGGGGTTTCTTTTTATTTTACCATTTATGTGGAGTTTATTACGTCACTCTTATGACTACATACTAAACGACCAACAATACAAGTTCTTTCGTAAGAACATGTTTATAATGTGAATATTCATGTTTTCTCCTAAAAGCTGATGAAATGAATTAGGATAAGAATTTACTCAATTTGAAATGTTACTGAAATTATAAAAGTAAATTGAAGTAAAAGGATTCCATATTATATAATCTATAAATCATTTAAGAATGAATTTGGTAATATATTTCAACATATATAATGGTATCGCACAAATAGACAATATAATGTTATCATGATCGGAGCTAGAGTGATCAGAACGAGTTCGACTGAACTCAATAAATTTAAAATTCTAGTTCAGCCTTTAAATGTTATTATATCTTTCAAGAAAATTGTGTCATTTAAGTTATTCAACAACATAAATGGAACTGTGGAAGGAGCATGCAAACGTACGTTATAGAGCTTCAAACTTGAAGAATAAGTGACAAGTGGCACTTTTATCTTTTGAGAACTCTTCAATTCTATTTTTAAATCTTATGTTAGCATACAATATTAAATTAGTTAATCATTTGGCGAATTAACAAATAACAATTATTAGGGACATCAGCTAAGATAAGTTTAAGTGGTTGTGTGTGGATTATGGACACGCAAAAAATTCTTAACTCTTGACTACGTGTAAATTTCTTTCTTTATTTTATGGTTGGATTACGTGTAAAGTGATACTACATCATTGCTGTTGCTACACTATCATGTGTTGAAAAATTTACAATAGCCTCTAGGTAAAAACATAGGTATTTAGTTTATATAAATCCAGTGCAAATTTTACATACGAATGTAGTTTTATTTATTGGTTTTGACAAGTTGTCTGTCTTATTTCAAATAACTTATTTGTAGTTACTATATTAGGTGACATCATAAAATTCTTTTACACAATTAATGTATACAAAAGCCGAGAGCGATTTATCGAAAACGTCATTCTTATTTTTACAAGATAGAAGTAAGGTATGTTTACACACTAATACACTTAAACTCTACTTGTAGAATTGCATTAGATATATTGTTATTGTTAGAGTATATCGTTACATAAATAGCCTGTCAGATTTAATATTTATTTTTGTATATATATATATATATATATATATATATATATATATATATATATATATATATATATATATATATATATATATATATATATATATATATATATATATATATCCGCCGGTTATTTATGTTTAAGAGATTAGGTGAACGACACTTTGGGTTAATTCTTCTAAATATTTAATCTAATATTGATGGTGGATTGTGACTTTGACCCAATTTGTTAAAGGTTTTTTTTATACTTATCATGTTCCTAAATTAATATCAATTTGTTTTGATAAATATGTTTCAAAAACGTTATATTTTAGAAGAAGAAGATGATGATTATTTTTCTGAGATCTACTATATTTCTCGAATTAACTTGACGAGAAAATAAATGATAATTTAGGTTTACAACGATTAAGGCTATTAATTAAATATATAACTTAGAGTTATACAGAAAACTTCAAAAGACAGATAATATGAATTGAAAATAATATCTAGTGTTCTTATCTAAGAAACAGTTATTACAAAAAAATAGAAATGATCACGTCCAACTCTGATTCTAGATTGGATCACCCATATTCGCAAATATAATTTAATCTTTGGGTCTAGGGTCAATTCTGCATAGAGCTCAGGATTAGTTTTAGCTATTTAATTACTAGCAAACTGCAGGGAAGAACTGTTGGAATTTAAAGACATAATTTGTCTTTAATTAAGTGGAGTGAAAGAGAAATAGAGGGAGAAATACATTCTCTATCTCTCAAAAGGTTGAGAAAAAAGGGAAGCCCCTTGTACCATCGTCGTCGTTCCGCTCGGCTTCTGCTTCGGCTTCAGATTTGGATTTGGCAAATGATCGATACACTTATTTTTGGATAAAATTTATTTAATTAACTATTTAATAATTAATTAGATGTCAGTCAGTTAGTCGCTGTCCGGGCGTGGCTCAATTGCAAATTTATTCTGCAGGCTGCTCCGGCCGCGGTCCTGTTGTAACCATGGTAGGACTGCGACAGATTCTGTCTACAGACTACTCTGGCTGCGGTCCTAGCGTAACCGTGGCAGGACGCGAAATTTTTTGAACAGACACCTTTTCTAAACCAAACATCTTTTGCCTCATTCCTATACTCAGTTTTCAACAGAAATCTCTCTCAAAACTCTTCTTTCCCTATCAAAATTACTGTATCGTTTTCACCAAAAACAAATAAGTAAGTTGTGTGATTTGCAGCGTATCTTTGAGTTCATTGGAATTCTGTGATTTGTATTGGCATTATCACAGAAACTTTTTTCCGTTCTATCTTGGGATGAAGTAACCTATAATCCCTGGCAACTGTGGGAGGGTTACAATTCCTTAAGAAGACACAAGAAATTTGTGGGATCGGATTTAACATTCTGCTTCATTTATTTTTCTTTATCTTTTAGTTTAAACATCTTTCGAACCATAACACTGTTATTAACAAGCATAAGGAGTTATAATTATTTTTGTAACCATGTTCTTATTTTGCTTGGTTTGAAGTAATAAAAACTTCATCAAGTAAAATTGATGTGTAGTAATCGGTTTGAAGATTAAAAACTTCACCAGATTGCTAAATTCGATTGTATTGTTTAAAAATTGTTTGGTAATACTCGATTTGAAGATTAAAAACTTCACCAGATGGCTAACTTTGGTTTGTGTTATTTTTCTAGAAAAAATGACGAATGGAACAAGTGATGATTCTTCCAACACTGGGACATAACAAATTGGTTCTACTCAGGTTGTTGCACCAAACGTTGCCCCTGCTCCAACAATTGCAAAGGCTTAAAAACCCGATAAATTTACTGGGGTTGATTTTAAATGTTGGCAGCACAAAATGTTCTTTTATCTAACAACCCACAGTCTGCAAAGGTTTATCAATGTAGACGATCCTGTTGTGGCTGAAGGCACTCCTGACAACGAGTAATTTCTGGTCAATCTGGAAATATTGCCTAAGTTTAATTGTGAAAATACAAAGTCTCAAATATGTGTGGAATCTAAGTATGCTAAGCATCCTTTTAAGTTAGTTGAAAGGAATTCAAATCCTTTGGACTTAATTCACACTGATATTTTTGATATGAAGTCAATACCATCTCGCGGTGGGAAAAAGTATTTCACAGCTTTTACTGATGATAGTACAAGATATTGTTATGTATACTTGTTAAAAAGCTAGGATGAGGCAATAGATGCATTTAAGCAATATAAAAATGAAGTTGAGACTCAATTAAATAGTAAAATAAAAATGATTAGAAGTGATAGGGGAGGTAAGTATGAATCACCATTTGATAAATATGTTTGGAGTATGGTATCATTCACCAAACAACTACCCCTTACTCACCACAATCCAACAGGATTGCAGAAAGAAAGAATAGAACTCTTAAGGAGATGATGCATGCTTTATTGATAACTTCTGGGTTACCACAAAACTTGTTGGGGGAAGCCATTCTAGCAGCAACCGGAATTCTTAATTGAATTTCCCATAGCAAAACAAAATCCATACCATATGAGAAATGGAAATTAAGAAGTCTAACTTGAGATATTTCAAAGTGTCGGACATAAAACTGTGGATTGCGTATTTATAGGATATGCAACAAATAGTAAAGCATATTGTTTTCTGGTTCACTGTCACGACCCAAATTCCATACCCGGTCGTTATGGTGCCTCTCGTGAAGACAAGGCCAGCCAATAACCCCAAATCCTCTTTATGCAGCTATTAAACATAATGAATAGAAAAACTACTTAATGGCATTTAACTATCAAATTTAATTCCAATACAACTCAACCGGGGTGTCACAAGTCACGAGCATCTAATAAGTAGAGACAGTACTATTGACCCAACAAAATATATATACTAGGTAAAACTGGAACTCAAAGTCGGAATGCGGTGCCGCGAACGCTGGCGGTCTCCTTGCTCAACTACCAAAATATGGCCTTCGATCCTGCTAATAACCCGCTACCGGGTAATCAATACCTGCAACTGCAGGCAAGGTGCTTGGAGTAAAGTGAGTACTTCTAACTCAGTGGTAATAAGAGAGAATAATATCTGAGCGATAAGAAAACACGTATGAGCACACCAAACCGCTATAGAAGGTAGAACAACCCTTTTTGAGAAAAATTGAAATACTGTGAAAAATCCCTTTAAAAAATCTTAAGACCAGTCTAAAATCTCTTTTGAAAGTAAGCTTTTTCAACAGTTGCAAAGATAATTTCAACAAAGCAGGAAATAATCAAAGACCTGCTCCTTGGGCTCAGTATCAACCTCTCAGTACAGTATCAGCCCCGCGGGCCCACTCCCAGCTCACAACATATAACATCAGCCTCTCGTGCTTAACACTCCTTAACATATAATGCCAGGGTATGTGTCAAAAAGGTAAGTAACAGTACGTATGCCAATGATATATAAGTGCTAAATATCGTGCCACATAGTACAAATAGGAGTGAATGCATGAATGCAGGGATGCAATGCAATGCACATGACCCTAGGGTGCGTAACCCGATCCATTTGGGTACCAGCGCTCACTATGGGGGTTTAGACTCCGGAGGGCTCCGACAGCCCAAGTGCAATATCAATATCACACCGCTGCGGCGTGCAGCCCGATCCATGCAATATGCTACTGCGACGTGCAGTCTGATCCATGTATGTTTATGCACATGTACACATAACACTCGAGGCCTGAAGCTTCCTTACATCATCTTCATGCCCTCACATTTGGCCCTCAGCCTCAATCAGTCCAAAATAGTCAAAAAGCCCTCGAGCATCAGTAAAACAATAATACTCAGCTCAAATGCAAATATCAGTTAAAACTCTAAGTTCGAGTAAAAAAATATAGTTGAGTTTATGAAACAGTATAAATCACATGGACTGAGTTCAAATAATCTTTCAAGTAGTGAGGAAGACTATGATGATAGTTCATAAAGAGTTCAAATAGTCGATAATAAGCCCCAAGTATGGCAATGAGCCCAAGTCATAATGATAACAACAAATCATTTACAATTTCGCGGTAAAAACCAAAAATTGGGACGGTCCAAGTCACAATCCCCAACGGTGCCCTACCCCATGCTCAGGTCCAGCATGCAAGTCACCATAATACAACACTAGAATGTGCAAATCCAGGGTTTCAAACCCTCAGGATATCATTCCCAAGTATTACTCACCTCGAACCGATGAAATCTCAAGCTCGCGACGCCTTTTCCCCTCAAATCAGCCTCCATGCGCGTCGAATCTAGCCAAAAAATAGAGCGAATACATCACAATATTCAAATGGGACAATACCCAATCGAAAACAATCGAATTATAGCAAGAACCTCGAAACTAGCAAAACCTGAGCCCTGAGCCCGCTTCTCGAAAAATTATGAAACCTACATTTTTGGAAACCGCATCTCGCCACGAGTTCATACATGCCAAGAACTCCCAAATCCGAGCTCAAATGACTTATCAAGTCCCCATTTGAAATATCAAAACTCAAGCCCTAGTTTCTTCAATTCCCACCCAATTTTTAACGATTTAGATGATGATTCTTCAATAAAATCACGTAATTAGCTCATAAAACTTACCTCAAGTCGAAACCTAGGTGAAATCCTCTTACTCTCTCGTCCAATAGCTCCAAAAATGCTCCACAATGGAAGAAAATACATAACCCCTCGCGGATGAAAAATGATAATTTAACCCTTCTGTCTAGCTCGATTTCCGCTTCAGCGGTCATACCTCCGCTTACGCGGCTAGCGCTTCTACGGCCCCTCGACTGCTTTTTGCGGTTCAACAAGTTCCTCATGGGACCGCCTTTGTGGTCAACTATCGCTTACGCAGTCAACGCCTACGCGGTCTCCAATCCGCTTCCGCAATCCAGGCCCTTTTCCTCACTTCCGCTTTTGCGGCTCACCCGCTGCTTCTGCGGTCACCGTTTTAGCGGCTCCCCTTCCGCAGAAGCGTAAATACTAGAAGCCACTATTGTTTCATGCAACAAACTCCAAAACCTCCTATCAACCATCCGGAAATACCCCGAGGCCCCAACCAAAATTAGCAATCTACTCCAAAACATCATACATACTTGTTCCAATCATAAAAACACGACCTTTAACACAAAAATCATCAAATCACGACGAATTCAAGCCTAAGAACTATTACTTCCGAAACTCTCATTTGATCAAAAACCCGACCAAACGACATCCGAATGACCTGAAAATTTGCAGACATATCCAAAATCACTTAACGAAGCTACTTCAACTCTTGGAATTATATTCTGACCTTAGATCAAAATTAATTTATCAACCGAAATTCGCTAAACTTTAAACTTCGCCAAGTCAAGCCTAATTCTACACCAGACTCCAAATTCAATTTCGATCGCTCTCCTAAGTCACAAATCATCTCCCGCAGCTAACCGAATCATCGGAAATCATATCTAGCCTTATAACTCACAAGTCAACTTCCGATTGACTTTTTTCCAAAACAAGCTTCCTTCTAAGAGGCCTTGTGCCTTATTATCAACCAAAACCAATTCAATTACACCCAATCGACTTTAATACTGATATTGAATCATGAAGAAACATAATTAAGAGGAAAACAGAGCAGTAACACATATGACAACGGATTGGGTCGTCACATGCACAAATTAGAAAATCCAGAAATTCAAGTGAATACATTAATGGAATCAAATATGCTAAATTTTTTGAGCATATATTTCCATATTAAAATTAAAGTGAGACATCTATTCCAATGAATAAAAGTCTACGGGAAGAAACAAATGATGAGATGCATAATGAGGAGAATCGAAGACGTAGCAAACGTCAAAGGAAGTCTATATCATTTGGTCCAAATTTCTTAACTGTTCTACTAGAAAATGCGCCTCAAACGTTTAAGGAGGCTATGTCTTCTTCTGAAGCACCATATTGGAAAGAAGCTGTCAATAGCGAGATTCAATCCATTTTGGACAACCATACATGGGAATTAGTTGATCTTCCTTCTGAAAATAAAACTTTAGGTTATAAATGGATTTTCAAAAGGAAGATGAAAGCTGACGGCTATGTTGACAAATATAAGGCAAGACTTGTAGTCAAAGGCTTTAGACAAAAGGAAGGTCTTGATTACTTTGCTACATACTCGCCGGTAATAAGAATTACATCCATTCAGATGTTAATTGCTTTTGCTGTGGCATATGGCCTTGAAATAAATCAAATGGATATGAAAACGGCTTTTTTAAATGGAGATTTAGAAGAAGAAATCTATATGGAACAACGTGAAAGGTTTGTGGTTCCAGAAAAGGAAAAAAAGTTTGTAAACTTGTTAAGTGTCTTTATGGACTAAAACAAGCACCTAAACAATGGCATGCAAAATTTGATGACACAATGTTATCAAATGGCTTTAAGATCAAATGAGTGATAAATTTGTTTACATCAAAGACAGTCCAAATCATATAGTCATCATTTGTCTATATGTAGATGATATGTTGATAATAAGTAATGACATTGCTAACATTAATGCCACACAACATATGTTAAGCATGAAATTTGATATGAAAGACTTAGTAGTTGCTGATATAATCTTGGGAATAAAGATCCATAGAACTCCTCAAGGCCTCGCACTATCACAGTCTCATTATATCAAATAAGTTTTTAAAAGATTCAAGCGCTTAAATTTTAGAGTTTCAAAAACTCCTATTGATGTGAATCTTCCGTTAAAGAAGAACAAAGGTGAGAGCAAGTCTCAACTGGATTATGCTCGGGTCTTCGGATGTTTAATGTACATCATGAATTGCACACGACCCGATATAGCATGTGCTATCAGTAAGTTGAGTCGGTACACGCATAATCAAGATCAAACACAATGGATGGCAATGAAATGTGTCTTGGGATATCTAGAATATAATCAAAATTATGCGGTGCAATACAAGAAATACCTAGTGGTAGTTGAAGGATATTGTGATACTAACTGGATCACCGGCTCACATGACTCAAAATCCACAAGTGGATATATTTTCACTCTTGGAGGAGGAGCTGTGTCTTGGAAATCATCCAAAAAAACTTGTATGGCTTGCTCAACGATGGAGGCTGAGTTCATAGCTTTAGATAAAGCCGATGAAAAAGCTGAATGACTTCGAAATTTTTGGGAGGATATTTCGTTTTGGCCCAAATCATGACACCTATTTGCATTCATTGTGATAGTCAATCAGCAATAGGAAAGGCAAAGAATGTCATGTATAATGGCAAGAGTCATCATATAAGACGAAGACATAAAACTATTAGGCAACTGATCTCTAGATGAATCATTTCAATTGACTTCATAAAGTCAAAGGCAAATGTGTCGGATCCGCTTACAAAAGGCCTTACTAGGGAGGCAGTTGAGTTCACAACGAAGGGAATGAGTCTGTGGCCGACGGAAAGTCAATCATAACGGTAACTCTACCTAGAAGATTGGAGATCCCAAGATCTAGGTTCAAGGAGATCAAACAAAGTTATGAAAGACAATGGAACATTGTCAAAATAATCCATTCTATTGAAATGACAATGTTAGGAAACAAGGATAATACGCTTAAAGCTTTTTACTAATTATCTAATTCTTATATAGGAATTATCAGAAAATGTAATATTTGGGATTATAGATTAGAAATCACCTATGTAAGTATGAAGTGTATGAGGCTTCAATGAGAAATTAGCAAGGCCAAATTCTCTATACACTTATGAAACCAGGAGGTGTTCATGGCTGAAACGAATACAACAATGAGAACCAAAGATGATTAAGGATTAATTGTGTGACTTGTGTTGTCTAGGTATACATCCAAGCTCGAAGGTTCAAAGATATCAAATCTAGCGATTGACCGAGTATATCCGATATAAGTTCACTATAGAAAGTTCAAAGAAAAACCTACTTATCCAAATACAGCTAATCTTTAATTGCAAATCACACATCTTTTTTGTAATATCTTCTTCTTTTAGGCCATTCCTCATTCATATGGGGGATTGTTGGAATTTAAAGACATAATTTGTCTTTAATTAAGTGGAGTGAAAGGACAAGAAAATTCCACACAAACTCAAGGGGAAATTCTACAGAGCCGTGGTTAGGCCTGCGATGTTATATGGGGCGGAGTGCTGGCCCGTGAAGAACTCGCATGTTCAGAGAATGAAGGTTGCGGAGATGAGGATGCTTAGGTGGATGTGTGGGCACACCAGGCTGGATAAGATCAAGAATGAAGTTATTCGACAGAAGGTAGGGGTGGCCCCGGTGGACGAGAAGATGCGAGAAGCGACTGAGGTGGTTCGGGCATGTTCGGAGGAGGGCCCTCGATGCCCCGGTGAGGAGCTGCGAGCGGCTGGAGATTGTTGGTGATCGGCGAGGGAGAGGGAGGCCTAAGAAGCATTGGGGAGAGGTGATTAGGTAGGACATGACCAGATTGCAGGTTACCGAGGGCATGACCCTTGATAGGGGCGTTTGGAGGTCTAGAATCAGGATTGTAGGCTAGGGGCTCCTAGAGCCCTTCGTTCGCATCTCTGGGTTGGGTGTGGGATAGTAGGGTTACCCATAGGTGATTAGTGTTTTAGCTTATGTCTCCATATGATTGTTAATATGGTAGTTACTGTTTGTTATTATTGCATTATTGCATGCGACTGTATTTATGTTGCTTATGTTTTCATGAGTACTTACATTATTATTGCAGGAGTACCTATGCTTTATTATTTTGTTTTGTTTTGCTTGTGTTTCTAATTTTACCTTTGTTTTTGTAATGCAGCTTTCCCTCTTTTTATCCTACACGCCGAGGGTCGTTTGGAAACAGTCTCTTTGCCCTTACGGGCAGGGGTAAGGCTCGTCAACATATTACCCTCCCCATACCCCACCTGGTGGGATAACTGGGTAGTAGTTGTTGTTGTTGTTGTTGTTTAAGTGGAGTGAAAGGGAAATGGAGGGAGATGACTTTTGGAGGGAAATAAAAATTCAAATTCATTAAAGTGTTGAAAAGTGGATTGTCCCACATTGGATGGGGAAACCATCCATGATGTGTTTATATTGAGAAACACATTCTCTATCTCTCAAAAGGTTGAGAAAAAACAGAAACCCCTCGCGCCGTCGTCGCTCGACTTCAGCTTTGGATTTGGATTTGGATTTGGCAAATGGTCGATACGATTATTTTTGGACAAAATTTTTTTGATTAATTATTTAATAATTAATTAGATGCCAGTTAGTTAGTCGCTGTCCGGGTGTGGCTCTGCTACAGATTATTCTGCAGGCACCGCAGTAGGACCACGACAGATTCTGTCTGCAGACTACTCTGGTCGCGGTCCTGGCGTAACTGTGGTAGGACGCGGAAAATTCTGAACAGACACCTTTTTCAAACCTAACATCTCATCTCTTCCAATTTTTTCCTATAAATTCCAGACGTTTTGCCTCATTCTTGTATTTAGTTTTCAACAGAAATCTCTCTCAAAGCTCTCCTTTTTCCCTAACAAAATTACTGCATCATTTTCATCAAAAACAAATCAGTAAGTTGTGTGATTTGCAGCGTATCTTTGAGTTCGTTGGAATTCTATGATTTGTTTTGCCACTATCACAAAAATATTTTTTCGTTCTATTCTGGGAGGAAGTAACCTATAGTCCTTGGCAACTGTGGGAAGATTATAATTCCTTAAGGAGACACAAGAAATTTATGGGATCGGATTCTGCTTCATCTATTTTTCTTAATTTTTTTGTTTAATCATTTTTCGAACCAGAACATTGTTATTAACTGGAGCAAGATTTTCCAACTTCAAATAATTCAGGGGCAAAATTGATTTGAGATGGAGCATGCAATCGATAGTGAGGAGGAATATTTTGAATTACTTGGCTAACAACCAGGGCATTCTTTTGTGTAAAAAATAAAAAGAATGACAAAATTATATCAACAACAACATATTCAATGTATTTTCATAAAGAACAAATTTCATTTGGAATAATTTAGGAGCAAAACTAGCCATTTTCCCAATCAAGAAAGAGTAAGTTGTTGCAAAAATGCATTATGACAAAGGAGAAACAATAGAAAATGTTAGATGGTAAATCGTATGCAGAAAAGAAAAAAGGCGCAAATTCTTATTTCTGAAAGTAAAACGTCACAAAAAGGTGACCTCATTTTTATCTGGAACTAGATTAAACAATATCAAATTACCAAAAAAGGGAAGTTTAGGTATATTATTTTCCTAATCTAAGAATATCGATATTTTTTTTCACTTCTACACATGCGTAATAATATTGATATTTCACTGTCAAAGCCTGTAAATCTATAAATATTTGGTTGAATAGGTAACAGAAGTTAACTTTACTCTTAACGACAGTCATATGAGGTTAATTACGTAACAAATAACAATATTATTTGATGTCATCTGAGTTACAAGTTGTGAGATGCTAGGGCCTACTCATGTGTATATAATCAAGGGATTAATTAGTACTGGGGTCTATGTAATTAAATATATGGTTTGCTGTCTTTGTCAGCTTCGAGAATCTCATCGTCCAAGGAAGACCTTATGGGGTCACTTTATGAGTAATGCAAAAATTAGTAATTACATATTAATTTATTGGACATTAAGTTCTTTGAAGTAAACACGGAATCTTTAGGATAAATTTTTTAAAATATATTTTATGTTATGAAATAGAAGATTCTTACACTTCTATTTAAGGTGAATGTCTTTAATGTATCTAATTAGAGAGATTTTAGAGTTCTATTAGTGGTAGCTAAATCTTCCTCTCCCCTATAAATAGAGGTGCCCCTACCATTGTAAATCATCCCTTGAGAACCCTCAACTCAATAAGAAGAACTCTCTCTACTCTTCTCTCTATTGCTATTGTTCTTGCATTATTGTTCTTGTCTTTACTTTAGTTTATAACACGTTATCAGCACGAGTCTCTAACCAATTGAAATTTTCGATTGTCTTAACTTTTGTTTGTGTATGGTTTTGCTTCAAAGAAAGAATGAAGAAAGAAAGAAAAAAAAAAAGGGACAAACGAAAAAAAAAAAAAGGGAAAAGAAACAGAAAGCAAGACACTGGAAGACAAGAAGAAAAAAAAGAACGAAAAAGTTGAAAAGAAAAAGGAAAGAAAGAAAGGAAAGGAAGAAAGAAAGAAAATATAGAAAATATATTTGGTATACCTTAAAGGTAAGTAATTTACTTTTCCTTTTCAAATTCTTGGAATTCTATAAATTTTATATACAAAGTTTGATTATAACTCTAATGGAGTTTGTGAGAAATTATAACCACACGAAGTGGTAAAATCTCTATGTCCTTCCATGATTAAATTCATGTATGATTGTGGACGTGACAAAGAATTCCGTCCCATTGAATTTGCTCCATTCCCTTTAGAGAATGTGGAAGCAGTATATGATAAGTCTGAAAGAAGACTAATTACCATGAAGGTATCAATGAATGTGAACGTGACAAAGAATTCCGTCCAATTGAATTTGCTCCATTCCATTTAGAGAATGTGGTAGTAGCTTGTGTAAAGCACATGATTTTGATCCATTCCCTGAAGTGAATGTGATAATTGTAATAGAGCCTGTAAGCATGAACACGCTCTTGATGCAATTGTGTCATATGTATGACAATATGAAAAGAAAGTTCGTTGCCCTTGAAATTTCGGGCAAGAACTATATGACATGGGTGTTGGATGTTGAAATCCACTTGGATGCTATGGGTCTCGGAGACGCCATTAAAGATAGAAATAGTGCATCCACCCAAAACTATGCCAAGGACTTGATTTTCTTGCGCCATTACCTTAATGAAGGTTTGAAACTATGCTAAGGCCTTGATTTTCTTGCGCCATTACCTTAATGAAGGTTTGAAACTGTATGAAGGCCTTGATTTTCTTGCGCCATCACCTTGATGAAAGTTTGAAGATTGAATATCTCAACATCAAGGATTCACCCATCTTGTGGAAAGGCTTAAAGAAGAGAGATGACAACATGAAGTTGGTCACTCTGCCACAAGCACGATACGATAAGAATCCAAAAGCAAATAGTTTATAAACTATATATTATCGTTGCGGTGGAAACGGGCACTGGTCTAAGTCTTGCCGTATACCAAGACATTTGGTTGACCTTTATTAAGCATCTCGAAAGAGTAAACGCCCCATAACGAATTTTGTCTCTGACGACAACTTGAATGTGGCAGACTTCTCTGAGCAACCCGATGGGAAGATAGACCACCTAATCGATGATGGATCGGTGATGAAAGAAGATGGAGCAATTTGATTTTATTCCACTTATTTGTATTAGTCAATGAATAAATCAATAGTCATTAGTATTAGCTCGTATTAGCTAGTTCATGATATGATATTTGTATTAGTTCTTTAGAACGTCTCAATATGCTCAAATATCAATAATATCTTTACTTTCCAGTAGAGGTAATCGACTAACCTGAAAAACTAGTCGGTTATCTCATGTCGCATAAAACTGCAAAACAATCGATTGTCAATGATCAACAATCGATTGTCTTTATAACGAATTTTTCAAAAAGTGATCAACAATCGATTGTCTATATTTGACAATCGATTGTCTTTTCCAGTGAGGTCCAGAATTTATCAAAAATGACCAACAATCGATTGTCTATATTTGACAATCGATTGTCAGATACAGTGAGGTCCGGAATTTTTCAAAAATGACCAACAATCGATTGTCTATATCTAACAATCGATTGTCTTAAACAGTGTGATCTGAAGTTTTTCAAAAATAACAAATAATCGATTGTGTATGTCTAACAATCGATTGTCTATGTTCCAATAATCGATTGTGTGTGCTTAATAATCGATTGTCTTCTGAAAAACGCTGAAATTTTCAAACTGCAAAGGAATTGATTATGGATAACATATCTGATTTTGTTAGCCAACTGTTAGTAGCAGATTTTGAAAATATTATGTGACACAAAAGAATTGAACTTGTTTATTCTTATGTTCGTGTATTTCTTTTGTATGTTAAACTATGGGATAGCAAATATGGATATCTCACAAAGCGAACTTGGACCAACGTCCAATTGTAAAAGTATTTGCCTAGTTGATTCATGTACTACACATACAATACTCAAAGAAAAGAAGAGTAATTGTGTAAGGCAAACATTACTACAATCTATGGAAGTAGTAAATTGATTGAAGGCTCCGGAAGAGCAAATGTAACTCTGCCCAAAGGCATGACGTTAATCATTGAGAAATGTTCTCCTCCAAGTCTAAGAAGAACTTGTTGAGTTTTAATGATATCAATCAAAACGTTCTCCTCCAAGTTTAAAAGGAACTTGTTGAGTTTTGAGAATCTATCTTAGAGAATCAAAGTGTTCTCCTCCAAGTCTAAAAGGAACTTGTTGAGTTTTAAAGATATCATTCAAAATGGATATCATATTGAGACAATAGATGAGAATAATCTTAAATTCTTCATGAAAACGAGGCTGCCCATTTCGGTTTGGGTTCACGCCATTTTGAATGCAACAATACTAGTTTGTCGGCTGCCCACTTCGGTTTGGGGTCACGCCATTTTGCATGAAGCAATGCTAGTTCGTCGGCTGCCCACTTCGGTTTGGGGTCACGCCATGTTGCATGCAGCAATGCTAGTTCGTCTCTGACTGACGAATTGACACAAATATTCCCCATTGCAATTGGTTTTGGGTCATGAACCCAATATATCCCATTTAAGAAGCTTTGGATGCGCAGTATATGTGCCTGTAGCACCGCCATCCCGCACCAAAATGAGTTTGCAAAGGAGGTTAGGAATATATGTTGAGTTTGACGCGTCCTCCATTATTCGCTACCTCGAAACATTGACAGGAGATTTGTTCACTGCACTATTTGCAGACTGTCAATTTGATGAGACACTTTTCCCAAAATTAGGGGGAGAAGTTGGTGAAACCAAACGGGAAATTTTGTGGAAAAATGCATCATTATCTCATCTTGATCCACATACCTCTATTTGAAAGAAAGAGGCACAAAAGATTATCCATTTGCAAAGAATAGCAAATCAAATGCCTGAAGCATTTATAGATTTGAAAAGGATAACAAAATCACATATCCTCGAAGTGAATGTGATTCACAAATACATATTCAATGTTGGAAGAATATGAACATGAAATTGGTATTGAATATACCACACTCACTCCTAGAAGGAGGTTTGAGATGATACCACCCTCACCCCTAGAAGGAGGTTTGAGATGATATATGGCATGAATGATCGTTGGTCGCGTACCTATTGTACGCCAAAGTATTTTGGAAATATGACCATTAAAGGACAACGATAATGCAAGAAACATATCTTGCATATAAGTTTGACATGACCATAATGGTATAACTTTCTCTTTAAGAAAAATATTCACCACACGGATGTTGATGAACCTGTGGTAGTACAAAGTTAATTGAGAGCTCTCGAAGAGCCAATTATTACTATGTTGGAGAAACACAATTGAGTATTGTGATGTAGTAAGTCTCAAAGAAACTTATCCAGTTTCCAAAAGTACACGCAAAGGCGATTGATGATATTGAGACTATAAATAAAGGAAGGCTTTGATTCTCCTATTACTACAACTTGTAGCGGGGTAATTTGTATATGAAAAGCTACCTGCTTTGTTCTCCAGTTTGTACTACACAAAAGAAAGAATGCCACAATAAAGTGGATATCTATTGGTATAAAACCCATGTCATAATAAACCCGAAGTTTATTGATAAGTGCACATGTCATGGTGTAAATTTGAAGTTTACCAATATTGATAATTTAGTCAGTTGACATTCGTGTTAGCCATCTCATTTGAAGTATGATGTGCAAATTCACATAGGTGAATATTAAAGAACTAGAAAGTTCTTTACGAATACTCTTGTATCACTTGTTCTCATTAATGAACTGACCAACTAAAGAGTTCGGGTTGAAGCCCCTAAATTCTGGAAATATCAAAGGTGAATATGGGCCCATTCACCTGCCATGTAAACCACATATGATGCATCTATGATATGGTTACATGCGCCATTGTTATTAACCCGCAGCCTGGCAGTGCTTGCGAGGTAAATCGCTCAGTAATCTAACTTCGAGCATAGTTTCCAGATTCTCTACTCAAGACAGTTCATCTTGATAAGTTGGTTTATATCAACGTTGGTTTAGCAAGATAATTATTGAGTGCTTCCACTTAATAGCTAAACTGTTCCTTATGAGAACGAAGTTGTATATATCAGTTTGATATAAGTTGTATACGAGAGTATATTCTCCCCTCACAAGTGGTTCAAGGTTAGGAACCAAATAATTTCATCTTATTACTAAGGTGCTGTGTATATTGACATAATGCACAAAGATGATTTCCCAAAGTTAAGGAAACATGTTAGCTTTACTAACATGAGGGGGAGACATGATAAAAACTTGAGAAAGTGTTACATGGGATGAATTATCATTTGTATATGTATATCCCCGAATATCATGGTATGAACCTGAAGTTCATAAAAGGGATAATTCAATTGCAACATATTGCAAAGCATGCTATACGCATTTGCTGACTCAAAGAAAGCAACTAAATGGAAGAGATACAATTCAAGAAGAATTGATTCCATATGAAAGACATGTAGCTTTGAACCTATAGTTCGTATGCTTGAAAGTATAAAGGCAAAGGTATGTATAGTCAATTTTCGATATCTTATTTGTTTAGCATGACATGAAAACTTGATATGCAGCTAAAGTCTATTATGCGACTTATATGACTTAACTTGAAAGATTTAAGTTGCTTGAAGCATATGCAATTCTTGGTCCTGAAGTACCGCATTCTTAGTACAATTTGTGTACATATGAATCTTGCTATAACTATAAGCATGATGGCATTAAGAATGCATCTATGGAGATATTGAAGAGCTATTCCACGACATTATATGAAGATGTTCATATCTATCAAGAATGATGATTTCAAGGTACGGAATATTTATTCAAGTCAATATGGTTGATTTGTCAAATCTCTACCAAAGATCGTTTTGAAGATGATGCACAAGATTGGAATGCAAATGCTCAAGGATATATATTGATGTACTCATTAGGGGGAGTCAATGCGCGTTGCACTCTTTTTCCCTTACAAGGTTTTTTCCCACTGGGTTTTCCTTGCAAGGTTTTTAACGAGGCAACCACTAGGCGCATATTCAAACATGTGTACTCTTTTTCCTTACTTTAATTTTTCCCATTGGGTTTTGGTTTTAAGGTTTTATGAGGCACATCATTGAATAGACATTCAAGGGGGAGTGTTATGAAATAGAAGATTCTTACACTTCTATTTAAGGTGAATGTCTTTAATGTATCTAATTAGAGAGATTTTAGAGTTCTATTAGTGGTAGCTAAATCTTCCTCTCCCCTATAAATAGAGGTGCCCCCTACCATTGTAAATCATCCCTTGAGAACCCTCTCAACTCAATAAGAAGAACTCTCTCTACTCTTCTCTCTATTGCTATTGTTCTTGCATTATTGTTCTTGTCTTTACTTTAGTTTATAACATTTTAAAAATTATTTAAAAGGGTGTTTATGATGGACTTGAGGAAAAAACTAAAGGGCACTATTATTTTTTAGGGCTCGTTTGGTTGGGAAACAAGCTATTTCAGGATTTGTTGTTTCGAGATTAATTATTCCACCTTATTATAGGGATAAAAAAATACTATAATTCTGGTATAGTGGATCACGCCAATTATGCCTTATAAAAAAGAGTAAGCTGTCGTTGCAAATATATTCCGGTTAACAAGTCCGGAGCCGAATCCCACAGGAAATGAAACTACTAAACACAACTATTAGACTCGCACAAATTCACGCAATCAATCTTCAAAAATATTTAAATAACAAATTGAATGTTTATTACTAAATATCTAGTTATGAAATGCAGTAATGGATTACTAACTACGAACAGGTTGTAGACAAAATTTGGAATGATCTAAGGCTTTGATTTCCCCATTGTTGGAATTCTTCCTGCTATGGTTTCTATAATTTTGCCTGAGTATCCTCTACCGATCGTGAGTACTCTGAGTGTCGTAGCTCTCTCTTGAGCAACTACTATAATTAATAGATGTATTCTTTCGAACTACGCTAGCTGGCACTACTTTACCTCTCACTATGATCGCACAAAGGGTTCGTTATCTCTAATCACGCCTTTAAACCCTCCGTATTTATCTCTCAAATACGTTAAGAGTGATATTGTTCAACAACTACCTAATGCGTACTCTCTTGAGAAGTACACACTAAATAGGCATAATCAATTGAGAGCCTTTCAACCAACAACAATAATAATATAGTTGAACAAGTAAAGAAAAGTAAATGGCGGATTTATATTAAACGCTACGGAGAAATCGTCCTTCAATAAGTTCCATCAAATCCTAGATTAGAAGTTTAACTACTCATACT
Source organism: Nicotiana benthamiana (assembly GCA_034376525.1). Lineage (NCBI taxonomy): Eukaryota > Viridiplantae > Streptophyta > Magnoliopsida > Solanales > Solanaceae > Nicotiana > Nicotiana benthamiana. The sequence continues at coordinate 39,197,058 of CM067339.1, read as the reverse complement.
CATAGTAATAATTTCACAAGTATTTTGCATAAATAAATTACAAAGAAAAGATGAAGAAATGTAGAAATCGATGATTCTTTCTTCCCAAAAGTTGTTCCACGAGCTATTCTTGCCTCCGGTCACAAGACTCTTCCAAAAGTGGTGTTTAATGCCTATTTATATGTATAGGAAAAGACCTAAACGACATAGTCCAAGACCAACAAGGATACATGCAAGGTCTTTAAAATCCGGATCATGCTTGCTAAGGACCTCGCCTCGCGAGGGTTAACGCGAGCTTTATCTCGCCTCAGACCATGCGGCGCCAGCTCCCGTGCGCACTCCAGCTTGCGATATACCTTGCGTTGCTTGCTCTGTGGCAAGAAAAATGCATTGCCTCGATTCCTCCAACGCGAGCTACACAGTTCGCCTCACCTGCTTACTGCTTCATTTACACTTTTTCTTCCAAAGTATTCGTTTTGCTCACAATTCCATCTCCCATGTACCTACACACAAAATAACTCAATGAAACATAAATGTAATGTAGTTTAGTGCTATAGCACCTAAATGTAGAATAATTAATGTACTAAAAATATATAATTATAGCCACATGATAAATAGGGATTTAACCGTTTATTTGCTCTATTTTACTTGCGTTTTAGCTAAAAAAATACTAAAAGGAATTTTCGTAAAATAACGAAATGTGCTTACTTGCAAAAATATTGAAAAATGATCCAAAGAAGTCAAAATTAACTCATAAAGGAGTTAAAAGTGAACAAGAACCAAAATCGAGCAAAAAGGCTAGCAGTGCGGACCACACAATTTTAGTGCGGGTGCAAAAGGGAGATTCAGAGACTGGTGTTTTGGCCAGATCATAGAGTGGGGACCGTACTAAATTGTGTGGCCACAATTTTTATTATGCGGTCTGCAAGATTGAAGAATCAAAGAGTTGGTTCAAGACCAAAAGTAAAAGAGTACGGACCACACCACGTTTGTGCGGTCGCATAATCAGAAGTGGGACCGCACCCACTTTTATGCGGACCACAGAAGCCTGAAGTCCCAAGTTCAAATTCACAAAGACTACAGACCACACGATAATTGTGCGGCTGCAGGAGTCCATTGTGCGGAGTGAACTAGAATTATGCGGCCGCATAACCTTCGCAGGGGCATTTTTGTTAGATATTTTTATCTTAGTATAAATAGAGTTTTAGTCACTTTTAGGTTAAATTTAGTTTGCATAGGTGCACCTGAGATGTTTTCTTTACTTCTTTGAGTAATTTTGTACTAGATTGACTTCTAAATATTAAGTTTTCTTTGTTTAATCAATTATTATGCATTCTATCTTAATTTCTCCTTGCATTTCTTCGTTATGAGTAGCTAAATCTTTAGCTAGGATTGTGGATCAACCCTAATATGAGTATTTAATGGGTATTTAATTTTAGGGCTTGTTTTGTGATTGAATTTGTGATATTTAGCCTTGTTTATGTTTAAATTCTAGAATTAGTGGTTGCAAACAATGATTCATGCCTATTTGACCTAGTCTTTGCTTGAGAGAGAGAGAGAGACTAGGTTTAGGAAAACTTGGCTAACAAGGAATTGGGGTGAACTCAAGAAATTGATAGCTCTAATTAAAGGGTCAAACCTAGGGATAGTAAGATCTGACTTAGAGCATATATCACTTGATTTGTGCAATACCCATTTGGGCTTGAGAAAGCCAAATTTGGCAAAATCACTCGAACTATTGAGAAGTATAGAGTGAGAAGTGTAATTTCTACACCGTGATCCTGATTAATCAAAGTTTCCCTATAGTTTATAACCCGTTAAGTAGCCACCTAGGTAGAAGTCACGACCCTAGATCTTTTATCATTTGAAACCAAAAACATTATCTTATAAGTTTATTAATTGTAATCATTACCTAAAAGTATAAATATAAATAACCAATGAGTATGTGGAAGTGAAATCTAAGGCACATCATATATTTACTCTAGTTATATTGCTAATCCAATATCTAACTCCCTGAGGAATCGAACCCGGCCTGTGTTGGGATTTATTATTGCTTCGATCGACTCACTACCTAATTGTGGTGTGAGTTTGGGAGAGGTCACCACACATCACTACCCCAAACTTAAACATTGCTCGTACTCGAGCAATCAAACCACACTTTATATAGACACGACCTTTTTAAACGATTCGCCTAACTCATCACACCAAGAGCCTTTAAAATAGAGTTAGCACAAAGATGTAACATCCTCACCTCAAAATTTGATTCACATGTAGTATGCTTTATTCATAACTCACTCACTTACTCTAACGTAGAGGTCAATGACATTACATTTCCTTCATGAATCAATTGCGTTCACACAATAAAAGAGATTAATTCCAATCACAATAACATTTAAGAGCAATTAGGAACTCTACATAGAAAGAATTCACTTACCATCAGAAATACCATTCATATGCTACAAAAGATTAACCATAGGCATGCCTGTAATGTACTACCCTATTAATCGAGCTCATTCAGCTTAGGATCAAGTAGGACGTTAATTGGTTGTAATGTAGGTTGTGTGTTGGGTAGGATACATTTAGATAAGAGTGACTATGCCTCCCTAAGCACTTTAATACATATACGTTACTCAAGCCTATACTTATGTCAAACCAAAACTCTACTTTCACATCAATGTATATTAACACATACTTCTTTAAGCACAATTATATTAATAGCCACCACCACCAAGACATATTTTTCGTACAATACAACTACTTTTCTTTTCAACTCAAGTGACTTTTATTTCTATTTTATTTCTTCTTTTTCACAATTGTGCACCTTCCTCCTTATTTTATTTGTTCCACTCAAAATTCGAACTACCACCCCACACTTTGACATTTACATAATTCATGAAAATTCAAGTGCTCATGAGAGGTTAAAATGTTCAAATAAATGGTCATTTAATCAAATGAGTAAGTCTTGTAATGTGAGTGCCAAAGAAACATGATTACATGCTCAAATGGGTTAACTACAATACATAATAATTAGGTGGGTAAAATATACATATCTGGCTCATAAAATAAATGCCTATATCACTTTCTGAACTGAAAAAAACTACTATTTCATTTTGCAAATACACAGGGCAAGTTCTAGACATCAACTACAATGCACATAATACAAACAAATCAACCTCATACACACATGACACATACTCACTCAGGATTGCTTTTATCATGATACTCTAGCCAAAGCAGTTGTACACGTAATTTTTGACCTTCCCCGAATTTCACCCATTTTAACGTAAAATATTTAATTTAGGCTTAATATAGTTATTTTAACTAATTTTTACTCTTTTACATTATTTTTTCATAAAATCAAAAAATACAAAAAAAATAATAGTTTGACTTTTCTATTTAATTAGTACTACGTATTTTTAGAAAGATATTATTCTTCTAAACTATTTTAATTCTAATATTATCCTTGAAAATACAAAAATAGTTTTAACTTTTTTTTTGTTTTTATTTAAATATTAAGAGTTTATTAAAATCAAATAGAAATTTTTATATTTTTATAGGTATTTTAAGTTGAATTTTTCAGCTCTCTTTCGTTCCAATTTTGTCTTAGAAAAGGCCCAAGTCTGTCGAGGCCCAAAATTAACCTTAACCCATCAATACAATACAAAAACCCTAAACCTTGAACCATAGTACACAAGCAGTAACCTTCCACAGAGACAAAACCCATCTTACCTTCTTCTTCTTCACAAAAACAAAAAAAACCCTAACCCTACAAAAAGTTACACCTGCCGTCCATGATCTCCTCAACACAAACGTGAACAACCACAAGCACCTCCCCGACACAGTCAACCCGTCTTCTTCAGGGAAACACACAACCGCCGGAGCTGCCCACAAACCCCTCCATCGAAGACCACCAAGCACAGTGACAAAAACGACCCACCCACCCCTAATCTTTATCTTAATCAGCGACTTAACTCCACCATAAAACCTGAGAGCACCACCACTCCAGCCGCCCAGATTTGCCGAAAATGAGAGAGCAACAACCAACCAAACTCGTCAGAAACCAGCCATCCCCGTCGCCCAGAACCAGCACCCTACAGCCATCAAACGACAAGCGACCCATAGCACTGCAGCTGATCCCGACCTCTCTCAATCTCTCTCTCATTTCTTCCTAACTTCCATCGCCGGCAAACTCGCCGAATACGAGGGAGAAAAAGCCAGCAACTCCATGCCCTGAACGACCAAAGACTGTCAAAGTGTTAAAATATCAGATTCAGTGTCGAGTTTGATTGAGCTCTGTGGTTGCTTCTTAATGCGAGGTCGTCGAAGGTTGTAGTCCGAGTTTTCCGGGCAAGTTTGCGGTTCTATCGCGATATTATTTTGGAACCCTGTTCCTTTTCTTTTCTTCAAGGCCCGTCTCTCATTTCCTCTCTTGAATCTTTCATTTTCCTATCTTTGTGTGACTATTTGATTTGTTTAAACATGTGTATGATTTCTCTTAATTTTTGTTTGTTTGAGCTTGATCGAATGAATGTTAAAAAAAGGTATTTTGCTATCTTTGTGCTAAACTTTGGATACTCTTGTGTTATTGTTCGAAGTATGTGAGCAGATGTTTTAAAAATAGAAAATTAGGAACATAAAATTTATTGTGGTAGAGAACCGAAATAAAAATAGTTTGAGCTTTGGATAATCTCTATTCCTCTCTTTTATTTTATTTCATTTCGTTAATTTGATCGATAGGAGCATGTTCGACCGACCATACTTGGGTAGGCAAACTTTAGGATTTTGCTTCTGGTTTTGAGATGAGAGGACGTTCCCGTAGTTAAATTTATCCGGGAATGCCCTGAAAGACTTATATATATTTTATTTCGGGGAATGCCCCAAAGTTCTTGTATTTGGAAATGCCCTGAAGTACTTGTATTTGGAGACCTAAAGTGAAACTCATAGTATTTTTGGTTTAGTTCTATTTTCCTTTTATTAGGTGGAAGCGACCTCGAACCTCTTATGTGTTTGTTTTTCTTTTCTGTATTTGTTTCTCAATTCGAATGTTCTAAAAGCAAATTTGATCATGTACGCAACCGTGACGTTCACGGGACTTAGAGAGTGCCTAACACCTTCTCCCCAAGTCAAATGAACCCCCTTACCTGAATCTCTGGTGCAGACTTAGTTTTGAGTCCAAATGTTTTAAAGGGAAAATATTTTCTAAAAATTGATGAACTGGCACACACAAATCAAATGTCAGGTGGCGACTTTGAGTTTCCCTTTTAATACAATTTTTGTCATGTTGTAAATTGAAAAACTTTTTCAAGCCTTACTAAATCTTTTTATAATTTTAATAGGGTTAAGTGAGAGTTTGTTTTTAAAAAAAAGGGTGTGACATCTCTGGCGACTTTGCTGGGGAGTTACAGGTTCAAGCTAGTATTTGATCTTGTTGGATTTTAGGATGTTCGGTTGAGGTTTTTATGTGTTTTGTTTCCTTTTTTTGATTTATATTTTGTTTATGTCTTTTTATTATTTTCTAGTTGCTTACTTGTTTACATGTTTTTCCTTTATGTGTAGCTTTATAAATTATCATCATTTGCATAACCATAGGTCTTCTTTCTGCAACAAGTCTCAGAAAACACGTCGCGTGCACAAACTCTTTGTTGAGTCACCCTTAATTTAGGAGGGGGGGGGGGCATCAGACGTATGGAGTGGGTGGAAAGTTTGAGCAGCCACCATCGACTATACGCTCTCCCGAATTGCCTTGTTAGTGAACCTCAAACGTAGGTCAGCCATTAGGTAATTTTTATTTGCATCATGTTATTTACACCTAGTAGGGCTCGGTCCCAGGTACTGTCCGTTTATAGGGAGCCTGTCCAAATTTTGTCAAAATGGGCATGTGGCCCAAAATGACATTTAATCATCCTATGTGCAAAAAGTTGCATCTATGAGGGTAAATGGTCATTTGGCGGACCGATGTTTGGAACGAAGGGTGACAATGAAGCAAGTAGGGCCCACTCACTTTTTTTTTCTTATTTCATAGTTTTCCAAAAAATCAAAAAAATTGAAAAGGAAAAACCCAATTTTTTTACACTTTTTCATTATTTTCAAAAAATCCAAAAAATGGAAAAAAAGAAAATACAAAAAGATTTTACATTTTTCATCATTTTTTCAAAAAAAAAAACGTTTTTCAAATTAGATGCATTATTTTGAATTTTATCCTATATTTAATCTTTCCGAACTACGCGAATCTGATTCTCGTCTTTCGAGGTGAGATACGTAGGCAACCCACATAGGGTCCGATCTTCCTAGTCTTAGGTTCTTGTCTTTGCGGGGTCTTAGCCAAATCTTGCATATTTAGCCCCTTTAGGCCACATCGGCTATAGTTGCAAAATGGGGTTATTTTCGTGAAAGTGGTTCTTTACACATGTCTTAGGATCTTGTGTCTACAACTAGATATCATATTACTTCAAGGTCCGTCCTTTTTGAGTTTGCTTCTTTAGCCACTTCTGGTTATATCGATCGTTTTTGCCAATATGGGTCATTTCTGCAATTCAATTTTGGGCCATGATTATCGGGAGTTTGATTTTTTTCTTTTTTTAAGCAAACACTAGGCAATGCCTAGCGTTAGATTTTTATTAATAATAGAAAATTAAAAACTACAACATAATAACCTGAATGTCCGAAGTATAACTTGATCACCACAGAGTTCATAACACAACTCTTTGGTGATATTACAGATAAGGATATTAAGATACCGAAATGGAAAATGAGGAAGCGAGTAATGTGCTGTCCTTTCTCCAACTCTGTGATTGAATTCATAAGATCTTCACTGTTCATGCTTTGTTCTTTGTTTTACTGGGCTTTGTGAGTGTATTTTGAGTAATCTGCTTTTGTTTTGCAATTCGCATTGGAATCTTCCTTTTGTTTGCATCTTCTGCCATCCTGCCATCCCAACTTCTATCCCTTTGATGACTCCATTTGCTTGTTTTACTGTGAGTCGGTGACAAATCACCCATTCTTGCAGCATTCTTCCGGCATTGCGTTAAAATATCCTCTTCCTCTCCTTCTTCATATATGTGTTCTCCTTCCATATCGTTCTGGATTTTTTCTGAGGATATTAGCAAAGTCAGAGGATTTTGATTGTACTGTGCGTCTTGTGAAGATGCTACTAATTTGTTATCCGTAAGAATACAGTTCATTTGTGGCTGCCTGTTGTGTAAACCTGGCTTATGATTTTGTCCAAAATTCGGAGATGCTGTTTTTATTCCAGCAAGTGATGATTCTCCCGAAAATTGGATTGCTTTTTGTGTTATTTTCCTTTGGTCGATCTCTGTTATTGTTACCTTCGATGTGTCTGGTGTTTTGTCATTTTTTGGAATGAAAACTGGTGCGTTATGGTTCAAATTGCTCGCTGTATAAGACTGTTTTACATTCCCATTCGTGTTTGCAGACATCCTTTGAATTTTTGGCTTGATCGTAGGCTCAGTGTCCCCTCCTGTGCTGTTGCAACCATCTTGTTGTCCTTCCCGATCAGATGACCAACCATTAGATCCTTCATCCAAGCTCTCGTCTTCATCCGAATAACATTGATCCCATAGTTTTGATTTAATAACCATATCTCTCATGTTATATCGAATTTCCTGTTTATTCTTTCCATTGAGACTTAAGAATTCTCATTGTCGTTTATGCTTCCCTCATCATATATATTGGATATAGAAATGTGAGTGTAGCTTTGGACCTTTTGAATGACTCCTCCAGCTTCTTTTTCATCAGCTTTACTGAAGTTTGCAAGAGCAGTATCATTTCTGTTGGAACTCGGTGAAGCCATCTTTGAAGATAAACATGCTGTATTGGCTTCTTCTTCTTTTGTTGTTATCTGCTGACTCTTATACCTGTTTTGTTGTTGAATTGGATTCTGCTCAATGTCCTTATCTGACAGTGTTGTATTCTGTTGAAGAACAGCATCCACATTCTCATATGCATCTTGAGCAGACTGTTTCTGTCCAGATTTGATGGAAACATTAGTGCTATTATACTCTGATGCTGCAGTGGGAGCAATTGGAACCAAAACATTCTGTTCTGCAGGTATTTCTGAATTCTCGTTCAACACTGAATGGCTTTTTGTATTCACTGCTTCTGCATTCTGTGTAGTGTTAGTCACAGTAGATTGACTTTTTTTTGGATTGACATTCTGCTTCACCTCAGCAATTACATGTTGAAACTCGGAGTCAATAGCACCTTGATCCTCATTCTGTTTCATAGCCTCTTTTCCATTAGCATGATGTACATTTGAATCATACCGACTCTCATTAACATTCTGTTCTGCAAGTACAACATCATTTGTCGAATGCACAACAGTCCTAGCCATATCTGTTAAAGCATTCACAATTTGATTCAATGGAACAGTAGAGTTCAATAGCCTTGGTTGTACAATATCAAAAATCCCTGCTTCAGCACTCTGTGCAGTGTCAATCACAGAAGATTGATCGACAGTCTGCTTCACCACAGCATTAGCATGTTGAAAAACAGAATCCTTAACTCCTTGACCTTCATTCTGTTTCATTGCATATTTCCCAGTATCATGCAGTACATTTCTATCACACATACCAGAATTCTCGTTCAACACTGAATGGTTTTTTGTATTCACTACTTCTGCATTCTGTGTAGTGTCAATCACAGTAGATTGACTTATTTTTGGATCGACATTGTGCTTCACCGCATCAATTACTTGTTGAACATCAGAGTCAGTAACACCTTGATCCTCATTCTGTTTCATAGCCTCTTTTCCATTAGCAGGATGTACATTTGAATGTGTATTCACTGATTCTGCATACTGTGAAGTTTCAATCCCGGCAGATTGAATTTTCTTTGGATCGACTTTCTGTTTCCACACAACATTTACCTGTTGAACTTCAGAATCAGTAACACCTTTGCCCTTATTCAATATTGGATAATTGTGTACGACCTTTCTTTGTATAGCTCTTTTTCCATTTAAGAAATCCCTTGCATCCCCTTGTAATTTGTCGACGATATTCCCATTACCAGTCGAGTGGTTGGCCAGATTATCCTCCTCTGTACCAGGTTGTTTTTTATTTTTAATCCTACAAACCTTCTCCACATGTCCTTGGTGTTTGCAAAAGGTGCAGTAACTAGGAAGGTTGTCGTAAACAATGATTTGCTGGAACTCAACAGATTTCCCGGAAGTAGAATCTACGAACTATAACATGACCTTATTTGGGTGTTTATCCAAAAGGTTCACAATAACCTTGACCCTTGCTGCGTTAGGCCTTGTTCTATCCTGCGTCTCCTTGTCAACAGCAATCGGTTTTCCAACAGCAGACGCAATTGACAGCAGAGACCTTTTCGCAAATAAGTTTGGTGGCAGACCTGGCATAGAGATCCATACGACTGCCATCGACGTCTCCTCCTTTGGATTAAATCCGAAAGTCCAAGGAAACGTTCGGAAGAAATATTCTTCGCCTTTAGATTTAAGATAACCTGTCGACTTTCCAAGAAAGTGAGCATAATCGTCGAACATATCAAACCTGACTAGTAGGTGCCTATATTCTAACTGTCCAACATTGCAACGACCTTTAACATCAAATTGCGATGAAAAAATTTGTCGCACTTCCGATACATCAGGTTTGCCATATGAAAATTTTATCACAACTGCTTGGTGCAAACCTTCTTCTCTGGTGAAAGTGTTAACATCTTCCATTGTGAATTGGATTACAGGATGCTCATGTTCGAAGTTGACTGCGCAAAGCTCGATCTTTGACGAAGCATTCTGACTAGCTTGACTAATCGATGCATACGATGGCTTTACAAATTCTTTCGAAGTTGTAGTTACTGGATTTTTAATAATCTCTCCCACAGCCAAAGGCTGGGGAGAGATCCGTGCAGACATGGCTTCCAAAAACGCGTAAACTCTTCAAACGAGTTCAACCATCATTTTGGACAACCAAAAATTCAGCAAGAAAGATGAGGACAAGCGGTCTGGAGGATTCGTATGATTAGAAGTATTTCGAATCCAATCAACTTAATAAGCAAGCCGAAAGATTCAAAAAACTGAATCTGAATTTGAATTAAACGAAAGAATTGCAAGATTTAAGATCTGTTGCGTTTGGCGTTAGATTTTGTAAAAACAATAAAAAGGAATGTGTTCACCTCAAGAAGGAGATTGTCTTAGTGATGAATATTTTCATGTCTTAGAGGTCACCTTTGTTGAGTTTGCTTTAATAGACACCATTGGCCATGTAGATTAATTTTTTAAGATAGCCCAATCTTGTCTTGCATATGTCCAATAGAAAGTATTGTGGTGTCACAAAGTGTCTTGAGTCATTGATCTATTTAGTATTATTTTTTTTCATTAAGGTGTGGATTCATTTACCAGGACTCAAGCGTAACAGATATTCCGGGACCATCACATTTGGGAGGTGTTTGAAGAGACTTTATTTTGAGTCTGTTTTATATTACTTTTTGCTTTCTAGTCTTATATGGTAGTATTTAATTTTTAGTTGGTGTAATAGTTTGTCGTAGTATAGTGTAGTTCGTCGAGTCTCGCGTCATCATATTTCTTTTTTTGTATTTGAAAAATAAAAAAAGGTTATAAATGAAAAATCCAAAAAGATTTTTATTTTTAGTTTATTTGTCCATTATTTTTTCAAGAACTACACTTGATCTGATTCATGAGGGACATCATACGTAGGAAACCTACATAGGGTTCGATCGAAGCATTAAAAAGAAAAAATAAAAAAAGAGAATGAAATTGTGGGATTTAAGAAATTAGTGGAAAAGAAAGTATGGTAATCAAAAGAAAAGGGAGGAAAGAAAATGAAAAACCAAGGAGGGTTAAAGAGAAAAATGAAGAGCAAAAGGGGCAAGAAGAGTGAAATTAGGATAATGCCAAATGACCTTGTGACCCTCGAAGCCATATTAGAACCGTGATTTGTTGCTAGGTGCATTGCACGCAATGTGATATTTCTATTTGATAAATGCCCTAACGCTAACATGTTGGCTTTGTTTTGCTCCTCTTTGTTACTTCATTGTTATCATAACATAGGGTGGTTGATTTGTGGCCTTTTGGCAAGTCATCCATACAAAATAAGGTCAAAGAGTAAGGTAGACTTGGCTAACAAAGACTTGGGACGCAAGAGTTGACCCGTCGAGGGAGATTGAGAAGCCGGAATCTGAATTGAAAGAGTAGGTCCAAAACAGATGACGGAAATGTATCAGTTTTGGATCAGGGGACATTATCTACCTTCATTCCCCGCTAACTACACTGAAAACCCTGCAACTATCCCACTACTATCACAAGCCCAGATTCCCACTACGGTTTATCTTTCCCCTCAACATGCACCGAGCTTTACCCCTTACCACAACTACCCCCGCTCTTCAGCCTAAACTTTTCATGCTCCACCTGCCAAAACAGCCTCGTACCCTACTCCGACATCTGCTCCTATTTTCGTACCCCCTCCATAAGCTACCCTCTACCGATCCTCTAGTTAGCCCCTATTCCCCGCTCCAGATGTCCACTACTATGCACCGTAGCCCACATTCAGAGTCCCCAATTTGAGCCTCATGTTGAAACTAACAAATCACCCAAGAACGCAGAGCAAGAAGAGATGTTTAGGAAGGTACAGATTCTGGAGAAATCACTGAGAAATATGCAAGGGTTAGGAAGCTAGGTGAGTGTGGCTTATAAGGATTTACGTATGTTCCCTGATGTCCAATTGCCTGCCGGGTTCAAGATGCCCATGTTTGACTTTTATGATGGACATGGGGATCCTGTAAATTATCTGAGATGTTATTGCAGTAAGATGAGAGGCACTGGGGGAAACGATGAATCACTGATGGCGTATTTCAGCCAGAGTTTGAGTGGAGCAGCTCTAGAATGGTACACCCGCCAGGACACCAATAGGTGGTACACGTGGGACGATTTGGCTAAAGCCTTTGCTCGGCATTTTCAGTATAACATAGACATTGTCCCGGATTGCCTGTCTCTGACCAAGGTAGAAAAGAATCCCAGTGAAAGCTTTCGAGAATATGGGTTCCGATGGAGGAAGCAAGTTGCACGAGTCGATCCTCCAATAGAAGAAGACGAGATGGTTAAATACTTTCTTCATGCCCCAGAGCCCACTTACTATGGCCATTTGATCTCAGCCATTGGCAAGCATTTCAGTAATGCGGTAAGAATGGGAGAAATGATGGAAGAGGGATTGAAGTCAAGCAAGATCATGAGCTATTATGCCTTAAAAGCCACAGCATGGCCAATTCAGAATGATACAGGAAGCTTGTCGGGCAGAAGAAACATGATGATATTGCATTGGTTGTATCAGGATCGTGACATACCCCAGCGGGTCCGCCTTACCAATATACTCAGCCTCGACCCCGACCCCAACTCCAAAACTATCCACGAGCTTCACATAATCTAACTCAGTATTATCCTTTGAACAACGTCCAGTCATTTGTTCAACCACTGGGTCACCCCAGAAGGTGGGCGCCAGCATTGCAAAATCTTCACCAGCCTCCACAAAATTTTCAAGTGCCCCATAATCCACATTCAAGCCAGGGGTGTAGAGGTAAACAAAGGTTGAAAAATAATTTTACACCGATAGGAGAGTCATATGCAAACTTGCTTGAGAAACTAATGCATTATGATCTGATTGCACCTATTCCTCCGAATCATGTGGACAAGTGTGCAAGAAGATTTGACCCTTATAAAAGTTGTGAATACCATTCCAATGCCAAGGGGCTCAATGTCAAAAATTGTCGGAATTTGACAAGAGAGATAGAAAGAATGATTCAGGAAGGGATAATTATGATCCAGGACAATGACACACAAAACATTGCACAAAATCCTATACCTGCATATGATTATGCACACTTTGGTGACATGCTGACTAAAGTTCATGATGTTGAGATTGGTGAAGGTCCCAACATTTTTGATGTGCAATCCATTGGCTAAGATGTTGAGTTGGTGATTGGAAAGACACTCCTTTCTTGGCTAGCCAAAGAGGAGTTTTGGTGGTTTATTCTGTTGTCATTTCTGTTTGTCCAGGTTATTTTAGGGTTGTAATCCTGGCATTGTCTTGTGGTTCAAACTCTTCTTCTTTTTTCCTAGTTTATTTTATTGTACTAGCTCGTCTAGTTTTATCTAGGATTGTTCCAGGGTTGTAGTCCATGTCTATTTTGCTTGTTTTGTTCAAATTATGTTCACCATCTGTCTAATGCAATCTCCTGTTTTCTGTTAGTTCTAGTCAGTTTTTATTTAGGTCACTTTTTATTTTATAGTTCAAATTTTTTCAGTCAGGCGCCCACCTGGATAACAAGAGAATACATTTCAAGTTTTTGCAGTTAGGTGCCCACCTAGATAACAAGGAAATACATTTCAAGTTTTTGTAATCTGGCCCCCACCTGGATAACAAGGGAATACAATTCAAGAAGCATCAGAAGCCCGCCTGAAGAATAGGGTCCGCTTCTCAGTCTCATGTTGAAGATCAAGTAGATATACAAAGAAGATTCAAGACAAGAAGTAATTAGGAACTTGTATTTTTCTTTTACTTTTGTTATAATGTTTTTCTTTTATTTTCGATTTAATGGAAGGAACCGCTGACCGGAACCTCGACAGCACCTCGACCGGCTCTCCATTTTGGTATCTCCATCATCTAATTCACTTTTGAACTGCAGGTGGCTTGATTCCTTTATAACCAAGGATATGTAGGCAGCTCAGATACCAGGGCTCGTTCACATTCCTTTTTCTCTTAAGTTTACTGTCTCCAAATAAGGGTCGGGTCAAAAAATATGTCTAGTCGTTCTTTGTCTGAAAATACTTCGTATTTTTGGTCAAAAAGGGGCAGCTGTAGACACGTGATTTTTGACCCTCCCCGAAATTTCACCCACTTTAACGTAAAATATTTAATTTAGGCTTAATATAGTTATTTTAACTAATTTTCAATCTTTTACATTATTTTTATCATAAAGTCAAAAAATAAAAAAAAAATAGTTTGACTTTTCTATTTAATCAGTATTATGTATTTTTAGAAAGATATATTGCATTTAACCTATTTTAATTCTAATGTAATCCTTGAAAGTACAAAAATAGATTCAACTTTTATTTTTAGCTTTTATTTAAATATTAATAGTTTATCAAAATCAGTTAGAAATTTTTATATTTTTATAGGTATTTTATGTTGAATTTTTCAGCTCTCTTTTGACCCAATTTTGTCTTAGAGAAGGACCAAGTCCGTCAAGGTCCAAAATTAACCTTAACCCATCAATACAATACAAAAACCCTAGACCTTGAACCATAGGACACGAGCAGCAACCTTCAATGGAGATCTGAACTTCTTGTTCTTCAGAAAAACAAAAGAAAAACCTAACCCTACATAAAGTTACACATGCCGTCCATGACCTCCTCCACACAAACGTGAACAACCACCAGCACCCCCTCGACACAGTCAACACGTCTTCTTTACACACAACCCCCGGAGCTGCCCACAAACCCCTCCATCGAAGACAACCAAGCACAGCAACAAAAATGACCCACCCACCCCTAACCTTCGTCTTCATCAGCGACTTAACGTCACCACAAAACCTGAGAGCACCACCACTCTATCCACCCAGATTTGCCGAAAATGAAAGAGCAATAGCCAACTAAACTCGTGAGAAGCCAGCCATCCCCGTCTCCCAGAACAAGCATCCTACAACCATCAAATGACCGGTGACCCATAGCACTGCAGCTAACCCTGACCTCTCTCAATCTCTCTCTCGTTTCTACCTCACTTCTGTCACCGGCAAACTCGCCGAAAATGAGGGAGCAAAAGCCAGCAACTCCATGCCCTGATCGACCAAAGACTGTCAATGTGTTAAAATATCATATTCAGTGTCGAGAGTTTGATTGAGCTCTGTGGTTGCTTCTTAATGCGAGGTCGTCGAAGGTTGTAGTCCTAGTTATCCGGGCAGGTTCGCGGTCCTATCGCGATATTATTTTGGAACCCTGTTCTTTTTCTTTTCTTCAAGGTCCGTCTCTCATTTCCTCTTTTGTATCTTTCATTTTCCTATCTTTGTATGACTGTTTGATTTGTTTAAACATGTGTATGATTTCTCTTAATTTTCGTTTGTTTAAGCTTGATCGAATGAATGTTAAGAAAAGGTATTTTGCTATCTTTGTGCTAAACATTGGATTCCCTTGTGTTATTGTTCTATGTATATGAGCAGATGTTTTAATAATAGAAAATTAGGAACATAAAATTGATTGTGGTAGAGAACCGAAATAAAAATGGTTTGAGATTTGGATAATCTCTATTCCTCTCTTTTATTTTATTTCATTTTGTTAATTTTATCGATAGGAGCCTGCTTAGGCCGACCACACATGGGTAGGAAAACTTTAGGATTTTGCTTCTGGTTTTGAGGCGAGAGGCCATTCCCTTAGTTAAATTGATCCGGGGAATGCCCCGAAGGACTTGTATATATTTTATTCCGGAAAATGCCCCGAAGTACTTGTATTTTGAGGCCAAAAGTGAAACTTATAGTATTTTAGTTTTCCTTTTATTAGGTGGAAGTGACCTCGAACCTCTTATGTGTTTGTTTTTTTTTTCTGTATTTTTTCCTCAGTTCGAATGTTCTAAAAGCCAATTTGATCATGTATGCAACCGTGACCTTCACGGAACTAGGGAGTGCCTAACACCTTCTCCCCGAGTCAAATGAACCCCCTTACCTGAATCTCTGGTGCAGACTTAGTTTTGAGTCCAAGTGTTTTAATGGAAAAATATTTTCTAAAACCTGGTGACCTGGCACACCGAAATCAAATTCCAGGTGGCGACTCTGAGTTTTCCCTTTTAATAAAATTTTTTTCACGTTCTAAATTGAAAACCTTTTTCAAGCCTTACTAAATCTTTTTATTAATTTTATGAGGGTTAAGTGAGGGTTTGGTTTTAAAAAAAGGGTGTGACAGCAGTTAAGCAAATTTAAGAATCTACGATTTAAGATACTTATACTAGAGTCAAACAGTCAGCCTAAGCATCAAAATCAGAGTACTCACTATTCTCAAGGCATAATAAAGTCAATAGATATCATTTCACTTCAATTCACAGCACAACAGTTTCTACTCCTAAAAATTAACCAACTACACTCGATTTAAAAGAATCATGTCACAAAGAAAAATATGGGGGAGTTACTACAGTACCTGCAAAGGAATTTCTTTTTCTTTCCTTAGACTTAATTCCCTCAACAAAACTATCTAGGTGATCCATCGTCGGAAAGGGTCCAATTTTTTATTTTTTTTATTTTTGTTTATTAAATTCTAAGACGACACTAACTACAGAAAATTAATAAAACAATACTTTTACACTAATATTTACTAGTTACCACCCCATAATTATTTCATGCAATGTCCTCAGTGCATACAGGACTGGCAAAATAATGAGCAGGGTCTATGAAAACTCCCTGATCAAGCTGCATCATCACCTTCCTCCTCTAAAGATGCCCACTCCTCATATTGTTCTTCCTCATTATCATCAACATCATCATCATCTATCTGCTCCGTTTCGGCCTCAGACTGCTTAGGTGTACTAACATCCTCATCCTCTGGGAGTTTGTATCCATCTGGGAAACGCACCTCCAAGATGGCCCTCTCCTCAGTAGTGGCCGACCATCCCCAATAGGAAGCTGCAAGTCCATCATCCCATATTAATGGGCGATAAAGATGTCATCACGTGTATGGCACTCAACCCCTATCAGTGAAGTTATGGCATTCTCCTCCTTAACCTGGATATTTGTGATGTCCGTTAGTCGTTGGGATGGAGCAATGATGTGATCAAAATATTTCTCCTCCTCCACCTCTTCTTGTCTCAGGTACTGAGTCAACATGGTTGCAAAGGACATTCGATCAATTTTCTTACTAGTTCGCACTTGGATCATCTGGTAGCAGATTTCAAGTGGCCCACATTCACCCTTTGGCCCTTCATTAAGAAATATGACAATCAAGTCCTTTCACGGCTAATAAGAGTATCATAGATGCATGGTAGGAGTCGTGTATTAATCAATTTCAACCACATTTGCATTTCTGCCTTCATGTTCTTCTTAGGGAATTTCTTATGGCGATTGGTTTTCTTGTCCCGAACCCAAGCCGCCGCAGAGTTGACACCACAGATAGTGTGTCTCGGCTCTCGATAAGTAGGACGGATGATGAAATTTTCCAAGGGTTCATGGGGAACATCCAACGCACCTAAGAAATTGTATGTTGCCTAAAAATTAGATCAACCTTCCTCGAATAGGCACCGACTGCTTAGGATCCTCTAGGTTAAAATTGGCACAAAACTCCCGCACAAGATTGACATTGATATCTCGGGAGTTTCTAAACACATAACCCAACCCCATATCATGATACCTCTCCATATTGCTTGGTACTTGGCTTGTAGGCGTTGCTCATGAACATCAAATTTTGGATGTATATGTCTCGGCCTACAATGCTTGTACCAATGCTTAACATGTGGGGGTATTCTCTTGATTCCAAATTCCCATTTGCCTTGAGGTTGTGGATGAATGGATGCTATCTGCAAGTGCTAGCAGTCCTTCAACCTGACTTGATGTGGCTTCCCCCCTTTTCTCTTTTTCGGCGGAGGTTCAAAGGGAGACTTAGCCTTAGATGGAGCAATGGACGTGGCCTTGCCTTTACCGGAGTCCTTCCTTGGAGGCATGTTCATACCTACACAAATGAGCAATATTCAGTTTAAGACGTATTGCAACAATACAAAACATGGTTTAGCCACCCTGTACTTAAGAGTTCATCACATAATTTTCAACAATTTTCGAGGTTACTCAGACTTGACCTCAATTTTTTTTTCTTAGCATGAGAATCAAGCAATGACAAAGTATGTTTCCTCTAATTTTGAAGCATCGGGCTACCGGTGATAAACCCCACACTAAGAATTTTAAAGTGGTGCATGACGATATAACACTAGTCTTATAATCCCAGAGACTCGGGCTCCAATTGGGTCAAAGAATGCCTTTGAGGCATTATGACAAATACTTAGCATGCACTAGTGCCATGGTATTGCTCGTATGGATGAAGGATTACCTCCCCCCCCCCAAATCGGCTTGGGAATCCGTGCTACCACTTTTTCGCACAATAACAACACAATTCCTATGGGGTTCATGGATTAGGACACACAAACACATTGTTACAATGAGGAACAACCCCAACATTTTTATCCAACGATATGCATTCATCCAATTCGAAATTGTCAAAAAATGGAGGTAGAAACCATACCTTGTATGTTTAAAAGTAAAGATTGCCTTTGAATTGATGTTGCAGCTTTAGGAAGTTGCCGATGAATGCTTTTCTTCAATGGGTTTGTGAGGGACATGGTTTGCTGTGTGTTCTAGGCATGAGTGTGTGAGCAATGTTGTTTTTTGGGGCATTTAGGTTAGGTTTTAAGGGATGGGGTTAAAAGAAACAAAAGAAAATATATTAAAAGAGACTGAAAATTTACTTACCTAGCGACGCGAGGCTACTGGCTCGCTTTCCCCTCACGAGGAGAGCTCCAACACGAGCTGTGGAGTGCGTGGTGCGAGACTCTATAGGAGATTTATCCGCTGTAACCCATGCGAGGCGAGCGCCCATGCGATAACTTGATCTAGTGATGCAAGGATTTCTGCCTGGCCAAGCTCGCTGGGGACCAAGCGACGCGAGGTTCAGTGCTCGACTCACTAAAATTGCCTGCAAACATGTCAGTTCCTACAAACAAAAAGATAAATTCTAATTATGCTAAATCTCAACAAAGAATTGGGTTGCCTCCCAATGAGCATCTTCGTTAATGTCACCACATGACGAATGTAGCATTACAATGGGTTGCCTCCCACGAAGTGCCTGATTTAACATTGCAACACGATGCATACTTTCCGGGTTATACTGCACTCACATACTGAGGTTCGTTCAATTGTATCTTATCTTTCTCTACTTTTTCATCACTCATTCCTAGGTAATATTTCAACCTTTTCCCATTGAGTTTAAACCTATTTGTCCCATCCTCAGATTTAATTTCTCCATCCTAGCCAGTTAGGATTTAGTTTTACGATGCTAGTGGTTATCTACTGATGCATGACTTTATCTGCTGGTTATTGTTGTACTTTTCATCTATTTCGTATTTGTTATATTGATGTTATTTTATTAGTATTCTATTGATGGTAATAATATATTGTCTCTTTGTCACCTTCTTGAGCCGATGGTCTCCTGGAAATAGCCTCTCTTCCATCGGGGTAGGGGTAAGGTCTACATATACATTACCCTCTCCAGACCCCACTTATGGGATTACACTGTTTGTTGTTGTTGTTAGATTTGATAGCACATGCACTACTCTAAATGGTCCCGACCATCTAGACATCAACTTGCCCCAAAACAACTTCAATCTTGAATTGTATAGCAATACGACGTCTCCATGTTTAAAATTTTGTTCAAAATATTTTTTTGTCATGCAAAATCTTCATTCTCTCCTTATATAGCCTTGTACTCTCAAAGATTTTCTAACAGAATTCGTCCAGCTCATGCAACTCTTACCCTCTATCCATAACGAGATTCAGCTACCTCAATGCCCACAAATCTCTATGCTCCAACTCCAAGGGTAAGTGGAATGCTTTCCCAAATACCCGTTTATATGGAGACATGCCAATTGGAGTTTTAAAAGTGGTACGATATGCCTAGAGTGCATCGTATAACTTTTTCGCACAACCCGTTCTTGTAGCATTCACGGTCTTGGTGAACAAACTCTTCATTTCTCTATTCAACACTTTCACTTGCCTGCTTGTTTGTGGATGATACGGGTTAGTAACTTTGTGGAGAACACCGTATTTTTCTAACAACTTTGAGATTGCTCAGTTGCAGAAGTGAGTGCCTCCGTCACCGTTTTTTTCCCTTGAAGTGCCAAATCGAGTGAAGACATTTTTTTCTTAGGAAACCAATAACTCCATTTGCATAATTTGTAGGGAGCGCTGCAGGATCCACCCATTTTGACTTATAGTCCATAGCTATGAGTATGTACTTGTTGCCATATCACTTGACAAAAGGCCCCATGAAATCGACTCCCCATGCATCAAATACTTCTACCTCCTGAATTGGGTTCATGGGCATCTCATGTCTGCGAGAAATATTCCCGGTCCGTTGGAATTCATCACAGCCCTTTACCTAGAGGTGTGCATCTTTGAACATTGTCGGCCAGTAGAAGCCCGATTCCAATACATTTGAAGTTGTCCTTATTCCACCGAAATAACCACCATATGGGGATGTGTGACAAGCTTGAAAAATAGAAGATTGGTCTATCTTGGGGATACATCTCCAGATCATGTTATCAACACAAATCTTGATTAGATAAGGCTCATCCCAATAATACATGCGACAGTCACGAAAGAACTTTTCTTTTGGACTGAGGAAATGTCATAGGGAACAATACCGCTCGCCGGGTAGTTTACAATGTCTGCATACTATAGCGCTACCTCAAGGCTCGTGGCCAATAGTTGTTCATCTGGGAAAGTTTATGCAATCTCTTCCACCTCCACATTCTTCTTTTCTTCCAGCCTAGACAAGTGAATAGCCACTTGGGTCTCCGTTCCCTTTCGGTTACGAATTTCCAAGTCCAATTTTTGCAGTAGTAGCACCCATCAAATCATGCACGACTTTGACTCCTTCTTCTTAATTAAGTACCTGAGAGTAGAATGGTCAGTATAAACAATTACCTTCGAGCTATCAGGTATGACCTGAATTTGTCAAATGCAAACACCACTGCTAGCATCTCCTTTTCGGTCATAATGTAACTTAGTTGGGCACCACTCAAGGTTCTACTTGCTTAGTAGATTAGATGCACGACTTTATCTTTTCGTTGCCCATGAACTGTTCCCACTACATAGTCACTTGCATCACACATCAGCTGAAATGATTTCTCCTAGTCGGGTGCAGCTATGATAGGTGTAGACACCAGCCCCTTCTTCAATTCCTCAAAACCTACCTTGCAGTAATGAGAAAACACAAAAGGGTGAAATTTTTCAAGCAATTTACACAACGAGTTAGAAATTTTTGAAAAATCTTATATAAATCTCCTATAAAAACCGGCTGGTCTAGGAAACTTCTTATTGCCTTGACAGAAGTGGGTGGTGGAAACTTTTCTATTTCATCGACCTTTGCGCGATCCACTTCAATGCCCTTACTCGATACTAGGTGTCCAAAGGCTATACATTCCTGTACTATGAAATGACACTTTTCTCAATTTAATTCCGGATTTTTCTCAATACACCTATTCAATACTCCTTTCAAGTTTATAAGGTAATTATCCAATGAGTTCCCCACCACTGAGAAGTCATCCATAAAAACCTCCATTAGTTTCTCCACCATATCTGTGAAGATGGCCATCATGCACCTTCTGAATGTGGTAGGTGCATTGCATAGGCCAAACGACATTCTCCAAAAGGCATAGATGCCATAAGGGTAGGTGAACGACATTTTCTCTCTATTCTCCGAGGCAATAGAGATCTAATTATACCCCGAGTATCCACCCTGAAAGCAGAAGTGGGACCTCCCGGCCAATCTATCTAACATTGATCAATGAACAACAGGGGAAAATGGTCTTTCCGAGTGGCATTTTTCAATCTTCTGTAGTCCATAAAGATTCGCCATCCTGTGACTATTCTTGTTGAGATCAACTCGTTGTTCTCATTTTTCACTACAATCATTCCACCCTTCTTTGGCACATACTGAACAGGGTTGATCCAGTTACTGTCATAGATGGGGAAGATGATTCCCACATCTAACCACTTGATCACTTCTTTCTTCACCATTTATTGTATGTTGGGGTTCAACCTTCATTGATGTTCTTCGGAAGGTTTGTGCCCATCTTCCAGTAAAATCTTAAGATACAAAATGCTGGGCTGATACCCTTAATATCTGCAATGGTCAAACCAATTGCAATATTGCACTCCATCAACACTTGCAAAAGTTGTTTTGCCTGCACATCTAACAAAATAGATGATATAATAACAGGTAAAGTTGAGTTATGTCCCAATAAGGCATAATTGAAGTGCGACGGTAGCAGTATTAGCTCCAACTGTGGTGTCTCTTCAATTGATGGCTTAGCTAGAGGGGTCTTTCTTTTATCTAAATGTAAATGCTCGAATTCGAGCTCTCTTTTACAGTACCCTTGATCTTCAAGGGCCAAAATCCACTTTGCCAAGTCCTCACCATCTACCTCTTCTAAGTTCATGAGGCAGGATGCTAGACGGTCTTTTGTGTTCAAAGACTCATCTTCCTCCTCTAAAATCACATTCACAACTTCTATCAGAGAGAATTAGCAAACTCACTGGGTCGCCACATAGACTTCTACACATTGAACGTTATCTCTTAGTTTTTCAACCTCATCTTTAGCTCCCCCTTTTCCAAAAAAATGAGAGCCCTCCCAGTGGCCAAGAATGGCCTTCCCAAAATTATGGGAGTCTCCTCTTCAACCCGGCAATCTAGAATGACAAAATCTGCCGAAAACACAAGCTTTCTAACGTGCACCAACACATCATCAAGTATACCTGATGCCCTCTTCACCGTTCGGTCGGCTAGATGTAGTAACATGGATGTGGGTCTTGCTCTTCAAATGCCTAACCTATTAAAGATAGCCAAGGGCATCAAGTTTATGCTCGCTCCAAAATCATATAGTGCTTTAGCAAAAGCATAATTGCCTATTATGCATGGGATTTTGAAACTCCCTGGGTCGGACAACTTCTCAGCTATGGGTCTCATCACAACAACACTATGAGTCAGTATACAATGGCCAAGTCTTGAAAGTCAAACTTACGAGACATCAAGTCCTTCATCATTTGCATAACCAGGCACATCTTTCAAGGCTTCAATCAATGGTATGTTCATCTGGATTTTCTTTAACATCTCTATGAATTTCTTATACTGTTCATCCTTATGATATTTGGCCAATCTCTGGGGAAAGAGTGTTGGAGGCTGCTTCTTTCCTATGATTTGAGTTAGAACTTGCTCAGGCACTGTTTCTACTACCTTCTCTTGCCCTAACTCAGCTTCCTTTGCAACATATTTTTCCTTGCTTGATTTTGTTGGTGCATGTTGTACCGTCACCTTTGTTAATACTATTGAATAATCTACCTCAATTGGTACTGGAACAAGTATTTCAGTTGGTCGGTTTCACAAGCAATTTCTTGATCTGGATCAATATCTCTACCATTTCTTAGACTCACTGCCATAAGCTGTTTCGGGCCATGCTATTTTGGATTGAAACGTGTGTCTGTAGGCAATGTCCCTTGAGGATGATTATTTAGAGCCATGGATAACTGCCGTAATTGAATCTCAATGCCTTTTATCGTTGAGTCATATGCTTCGACTTTCTTGCATTTTTCCGTTGTACCTAATCAATTGTTGTAGAATTCCTTTAATTTCAGACAACCCATCCTCTTGTCTCACTATCTATTATTGTTCAGGCTGTTGATAAGCTGTTTGCTGATTTTGGTGATTGTAGCCTTGTTGCATTTGATAAGGCACAACTTGACCCTGTGGTCACATAGCTCCACTATTATTGCCATTATTATATTGCTGTTGTGCTGGTCTATACTGCTTATTCTGTTGCCCCCAATTTTAACCACCTTTCCTTTGTCCTCCATAGTTGGCCACATAGTTCATATTTTCCTAATAATTCTGATTATCACTTTCAGCACTCTAAGAGCATACATATGGTTGGTTAATTCATGGCATACATAATCCCCCATTAGTCGCGTCAACTATGTGTACATGCTGCTTCTGGCCCGATTCATCAATCTTTTTGGTGATGATACTCATTTGTGTCATCAGAGAGGCCATATTCTAGGTTAAGGAGTTATTTGTGTCCAAGGCTACTGAGTGAAGGACGGGAGTGATCATAGAGTTTCTTGTCATCCACCTGGAGTTTTTAGCCATTTTATCGAGTAAGATCTTGCATTCTCTAAATGATTTGCTTATAAATACTCAACCTGCTGAAGCATCAACATTGGCTTTCAAGCTGTCTGCCAATCCTAAGTAGAACCTTTTCCCCAATATCTGATCTAGAATTCCATGATGTGGACACTTAACTAGCATACCTTTGAACCTCTCCATGTCTTGTAGTGTTTCTATTGATCTCTGCCTGAAGCTCAATATCTCATCAACTTGTTTGGCAGTCTTATTGGGTGTGTAGACCTTGCTCAAAAATTGCTTAACTAATTCCTCCCAAGTAGCGATGGAGTTTATGGGGAGTGAATAGAGCCAAGTTTGAGCCTCTCCTATCACTAAGAATGGAAACAACAACAACCTTATTACTTCTAGTGTCACATTTGGTTGCCTTTGCGTGACACATATCGACAGGAAAGTTTTCAGAT
The DNA here is from genome assembly GCA_034376525.1 of Nicotiana benthamiana. Taxonomy (NCBI): domain Eukaryota; kingdom Viridiplantae; phylum Streptophyta; class Magnoliopsida; order Solanales; family Solanaceae; genus Nicotiana; species Nicotiana benthamiana. Next base: position 39,172,710 of record CM067339.1, on the reverse strand, counting down.
ACTACTGAGGATCTTCAATATAAGGCCCTGAGAATAGTCCATTTTTCCTCAACAAATGTAGCATATTGTTTGTAATTTGAAATGATTCCACTTGTATCTAAGGGATTGCAATTGCGGTTGCCAGATTTTCAAATATGGGTTGTGCCCATTCATATAAGGCTACTTCTAGCACCAGAGGTATCACACCCTGATTGTTCGGGTCATTCGGATTATTTTTGTTGTTTGAATTTTCTATTACTTCATCCATGTCTGGTTCGATTTATTCTGTTGAGTTCTGTTGTTGTTTATCCTTCTTGTTTGTGTGATTTGGTGCCTTGAAAACTTTCTCAGGATATGATAATACTTCGAACAAGTTACCAGTTCTTGAGGAGTTTCTAGGCATACACATATAACACCCAAGACTACAAACGTTAGAATTTCAATGTATTTAGTTAAAAATGAAGAAAATTGACTACACTAAGAATTCTAGCTCTTATTTTAGCTGCAGTTGATAACACCTTTAATTCCCTTGCAACAACATCAAAATCTGATCCCACCCAACTATGTCTTATAAAAAGAACTAAGTGGTCGCTTCAAATATATTCTGGTTAACAAGTTCGAAGTCGAATCCCACATGGAATTAACCTACTAAACACAACTATTAGACTCGCACAAATTACCTTAACCAATCTTCAGACATATTTTAATCAGAAATTAGATGTTTACTACTAAAGATCTAGTTTTGAAGATGCAGTAATAAATAAGTAACTATGAACAAGTTGTAGACAAGATTTGGAATGATCTAGGGTTTTGATTTCTCCTATTGTCGGAATTCTTCGCTCTACGTTTTTTATAATTTTACCTAATTATCCTCTACTGATCGTGAGTACTCTTAATTTCGCAGTCTTTCTCGGGCAACTACCACAATTTACTAGACGTATTCTCTTGAACTACAGAAGCCGGCACTATTTTACCGCTCGCTATGATCACACCAAGATTTTGTTATCTCTAATGCAGCCTTTAAATCCTCCGTTTTGATATCTCAAATACGTTACGAGTGGTATTTTTCAACAACTACCTAAATGCTTACTCTCTCTCGAGCAATACATACTAGATAGGCACAGTCAATTGAGGGCCCTTAAACCACCTACAATAATAATATAGTTGAACAAGTAGAGAAAAGTACATAGCGAATTTATATTAAACGCAATGGAGAAATCATCCTTCAATAGGTTCGATCAAAATCTAGATTAGAAGTTTAGCTACTCATACTCATAGTAATAATTGTACAAGTATTTTTCACATTACAAAAAAAAAAGATGAAGAAATGTAGAAATTAATGATTCTTTCCCCAAAAAGTTGTTCCACAAGCTATTCTTGCCTCCGGTCTCAAAACACCTCAAAAAATGATGTTTATTGCCTATTTATATGTATAACAAAAAACCTAAACAACATAGACCAAGTCCAAGTCCAACAAGGAGACGAAAAAGGCCTTTAAAATCCGGATTAGGCTCGCTAAGGACCTCGCCTCACGAGGGTAGACGCGAGCTTCACCTCGCCTCAGACCATGCAATGCCATTTCCTATGCGCATTCCAGCTCGCGATATTCTTTGCTTCGCCTGCTCTGTGGCGAGCAAAATGACTCCATTCACATACTCTAATGCGAGCTACACAGCTCGCCTCGCCTGCTTTCTGCTTCATTAGCATATTCTTCCAAAGTACTCATTTTGCTCACAATTCCAGCTCCCATGTACACACAAAATAATTCAATTAAACACAAATATAGTGTAGTTTAGTGTTAGAGCACCTAAATGTAGAGTAAGTAATGTACTAAAAATATATAATTATAGGCACACATCAATAGATAATCCTGAGATTAGTTACACGCTATTTTATCCGAACCAAATGTGGGATAAATTCATCTTAAATTTATTCCAAGATTAACTATCATTATCCGTCATACCAAACAAAACCTTAGTGTTTAATCCATGTACTAATTACATAATCAATGTTATTCCATATTATATTACGTATACAAAAATACACCAATTGGAATCTTAAATTGTACTACATGGTTAGCTATGCAGAATTCAAAATACAAATCAAGTACTAGATAAAGAAATACCAAAAATTTATACCACCATTATTTCATATTATATCTCAAACCAAACGAATCCTAGTATTTAATGTTTATATTTCATGTAAATCTTCCTTTATTTTAAATTCTTCTCCTACTGGCTAAACATCTTTATTTATTTAATTCATGTGCTTTTACAAGTGTATGATTGAATATTTCACGGTCATTTCAAGGGAAATGCATATTGCAAACACGAAAAAAATAGTAAAGAGTAACAAAAAAGGGCAAGAAGAAAAAGAAGGCATTGTTTCCATTTTCTGTAAATAAAACACTTGTGTTTTTTCCTTAAAAGTAATCCAAAAAAGACGATTTCTGAAAGGAAAATAAATAGAATTCAAACGCACATTTTTTAAAGAAGATTCATACTCAACTGAAATCTAAGATAATGCAAATTAGAAAACAAAGAAATAAAAAAACAAAGGAAGGGCAGAAGATCGTCTAGAAGGCAAATGCCTTGATGAGATAACTTTATTTGGAGTTTCATCTCCAAAATCTACTCCAAGTTTGAAAATTTTGAGCCAATTTCTCCTAATGTCAATGTGGATGAAATAAAAATGATTGACAACTTATTCGAATAATTTAGTCTTTCCCGTCTTTACCTTTTATTATAAATACATATGACAAATACATTACTTTATTATTATTATTATGGTTAGTTTCTCACTCGGTATCCGGTACTCGTATTAGAGTCCGACTATATGCGAATTCGCGCCGCATAGGATCGCATTCGGGATGAAGCGCTCCTTACCAAATATTTTTTCATACACAGGACTCAAACCGAGACCTCTGGTTAAGGAAAGAGCAATCCCATCGCATCCGCTGCACCACGTGCTTTGGTGGTCATTGTTGAGATTAAGCACATACTCAAAACCATTGAAGCGGAATATTAAAATGAATGTACCTTCAGCCATGGCTGTTCAAGTGATGCTGGGAATTCCTTGGAAGAACCTCGAGAGAAAATCTAAGGAGCCTTCTAGCCTAAGCCATCCTAACTGATGGAGTCACACACACACACACGTATTTTTAGGTAAGTTAGAGACTCTTAGGCAAATACTTTAGCCTTGGGGACTTCTCCATAAATTATAATTACCCTAGAGACTCCTAATATATGATAATTTCTTTCCATAAAAAAAACATAACTACTGTTATGAAATAGAAGATTCTTACACTTCTATTTAAGGTGAATGTCTTTAATGTAATTAATTAGAGAGATTTTAGAGTCCTATTATTGGTAGCAAGATCTTCCTCCTCCCTATAAATAGAGGTGCTCTCTACCATTGTAATTCATCCCTCTCAACACAATAAGAAGAACTCTCTCTACTCTTCTCTCTATTGCTATTGTTCTTGCTCTATTGTTCTTGTCTTTTGCTTTAGTTTATAACATGTTATCAGCACGAGTCTCTAACCAATTGAAAATTTTCGATTGTCTTAACTTTTGTTTGTGTAGGGTTTTGCTTCAAAGAAAGAAGGAAAAGAAAAAGAAAAGAAACAAAAGGCAGAAGCCTTATTCTCTTTTGAGAATCAAAAACGTGAAGAACGAAAAGAAAAAAAAAGGACAGAAAGCAAAAGAGAAAAAGGAACGAAAAAGTTGAAAAGAAAAAGGAAAGAAAGAAAGGAAAGGAAGAAAATACTGAAAATATATTTGGTATACCTTAAAGGTAAGTATTTTATTTTTTCCTTTCAAATTCTTGGAATTCTATAATTTGATTTTATATACAAATATAGACAATCAAGTTTGAGTATAACTCTAATGGAGTTTGTAAGAAATTTTAACCACACGAAGTGGTAAAATCTCTATGTCCTGCCATGATTAAATTCATGTATGATTGTGGGCAAAGAATCCCGTCCCATTGAAGTTGCTCCATTCCCTTTAGAGAATGTGGATGCAGTATATGGTAAGTCTGAAAGAAGACAAAATTATTACCATGAAAGTATCAATGAATATGGACGTGGCAAAGAATTCCGTCCAATTGAATTTGCTCCATTCCCTTTAGAGAATGTGGTAGCAGAATGTGGTAAGTCTGAAAGAAGACAAAAGTATTACCATGGACGTGGCAATAGACGAAATTATAATCGTCATTATTGTGATAAAGAGAACAATAAGGATTCTCAAAATAATCTTTCACTTTATGAAAGTAATATTTGACATAAGATTGTGTAAAGCACATGATTTTGATCCATTCCCTGAAGTGAATGTGATAATTGTAATAGAGCCCGTAAGTATGAACACGCTCTTGATGTAATTGTATCATATGAAAAGAAAGTTCGTTGCCCTCGAAATTTCGGGCAAGAACTATATAACATGGGTGTTGGATACTGAAATCCACTTAGATGCTATGGGTCTTGGAGACGCCATTAAATACAGAAATAATGCATCCACCCAAAACTATACGAAGGCCTTGATTTACTTGCGCCATCACCTTAATGAAGGTTTGAAACTATACGAAGGCCTTGATTTACTTGCGCCATCACCTTGATGAAAGTTTGAAGATTGAATATCTCAACATCAAGGATTCACCCATCTTGTGGAAAGGCTTAAAGAAGAGAGATGACAACCTGAAGTTGGTCACTCTGCCACAAGCACGATACGATAAGAATCCAAAAGCAAATAGTTTATAAACTATATATTATCGTTGCGGTGAAAACGGGCACTGGTCTAAGTCTTGCCGTATACCATAAAATTTGGTTGACCTTTATTAAGCATCTCGAAAGAGTAAACGCCCTGAAACGAATTTTGTCTCTGACGACAACTTTGACATCACCCACTTGGATGTGGCAGACTTCTTTAAGCACTCCGAGGGGAAAATAGACCACTTAATCGGTGATGGGTCCGTGATGAAAGAAGATGGAGCTATTTGATTTTATTCTACTTATTTGTATTAGTCAATGAATAAATCAATAGTCATTAGTATTAGCTCGTATTAGCTAGCTCATGATATGATTTTTGTATTAGTTCTTTAGAACGTCTCAATATGCTCAAATATCAATAATATCTTTACTTTCCAGTAGAGGTAATCGACTAGCCTGAAAAACTAGTCGGTTATCTCATATTTCGCATAAAACTGCAAAACAATCGATTGTCAATGATAAACAATCGATTGTCTTTAAAACAGTGTGGTCTGGAATTTTTCAAAAGTGATCAACAATCGATTGTCTATATTTGACAATCGATTGTCTTATACAGTGAGGTCTGGAATTTTTCAAAAATGACCAACAATCGATTGTCTATATCTAACAATCGATTGTCTTAAACAGTGTAATCTGAAGTTTTTCAAAAATAACAAATAATCGATTGTGTGTGTTTAACAATCGATTGTCTATGTTCAAACAATCGATTGTGTGTGTTTAATAATCGATTGTCTTATGAAAAACGCTGAAATTTTCAAACTGCAAAGTAATTGATTATGGACAACATATCTGATTTTGTTAGTCAACTGTTAGTAGCAGATTTTGAAAATATTATGTGACACAAAAAGAATTGAACTTGCTTATTCTTATGTTCCTGTATTTCTTTTGTATGTCATACCATGGAAAGTAAATTGATCGAAGGCTCCGGAAGAGCCATTGTAACTCTGCCCAAGGGCACGACGTTAATCATAGAGAATGCTATGTTCTCCTCCAAGTCTATGAGAAACTTGTTGAGTTTTAAAGATGTACGCCGGAATGGCTACAATATTGAGACAATGGATGAAGATAATCTCGAATATCTCGTCCTCACTTCAAAGAATGTCTCCGGCCAAAAGAGGGTTATTGAGAAATTCCCGTCTTTATCTTGTGGCCTGTATTGGACAAGAATTAGTGCAATTGAGGCACATTCAACAGTAAATCTAAAGAATACTGAGTCCAATACATTTGTACTTTGGCATGATCGACTGGGTCACCCAGGATCAACTATGATGAGACGGATTATAGAAAGCTCATATGGGCATCCGTTAAAGAATTTCAAAATTCTTTCAAGTAATGAATATCCTTGCACTTCGTGTTATCAAGGCAAGCTGATTATCAGACCATCCCCAACAAAGGTTGGGACTGAGTCACCCCAGTTTCTGGAACGTATACAAGGGGACATTTGTGGACCTATTCACCCACCTAGTGGGTAGTTTAGGTATTTCATGGTCTTGATAGACGCATCCTGTAGATGGTCTAATGTGTGCTTGTTGCCATCACGCAACCTTGCGTTTGCAAAGTTAATGGATAATAGATGAGAATAATCTTGAATTCTTCATGAAAACGAGGCTGCCCATTTCGGTTTGGGTTCACGCCATTTTGCATGCAGCAATGCTACTTTGTCGGCTGCCCGCTTCGGCTTAGGGTCACGCCATTTCGCATGCAGCAATGCTAGTTCGTCTCTGACTGACGAATTATCACAAATATTCCCTATTGCAATTGGTTTTGGGTCATGAACCCAATATATCCCATTTAAGAAGCTTTGGATGCGCAGTATAGGTGCCTGTAGCACCGCCATCCCGCACCAAAATGGGTTTGCAAAGAAGGTTAGGAATATATGTTGAGTATGAATCGTCCTCCATTATTCGCTACCTCGAAACATTGACAGGAGATTTGTTCACTGCACTATTTGCAGACTGTCAATTTGATGAGACACTTTTCCCAAAATTAGGGGGAGAAGTCGGTGAAACCAAATGGGAAATTTTGTGGAAAAATGTATCATTATCTCATCTTGATCCACATACCTCTATTTGAAAGAAAGAGTTACAAAAGATTATCCATTTGCAAAGAATAGCAAATCAAATGCCTGACGCATTTACGGACTTGAAGAGGATAACAAAATCCCACATTCACGCGGAAAATGTTCCGATCCGTATTGAAGTCCCTATTGGACAAATATCTAGTGTCATATCCAATGAGTCAAATGCACGCCAGAAGCGTGGCAGACCATTAGGTTCCAAAGATCGAAATCCTAGAAAGAGGAAAAAGAACGATCTAAATGACACTATGAAAGAATCACATGAGGACGCTCATGATTTGATTAATTCCGAGATTCACGAAGAATCTATTGAGCCTGAGACTCTTGAAAATACGGAATGCAAGAATGTGAGGATCTCGAACCTCAGTCTGTGGTAGTACAAAATTAATTGAGAGCTCTCGAAGAGCCAATTATTACTATGTTGGAGAAACACAATTGAGTATTGTGCTGTAGTAAGTCTCAAAGAAACTTATTCAGTTCCCAAAGTACACGCGAAAGCGATTGATTATATTGAGACTATAAATAAAGGAAGGCTTTGATTCTCCTATTACTACAACTTGTAGCGGGGTAATTTGTATATGAAAAGCTACCCGCTTTGTTCTCCAGTTTGTACTACACAAACGAAATAATGCCACAATAAAGTGGATATCTATTGGTATAAAAACCCATGTCATAATAAACCTGAAGTTTATTGATAAGTGCACATGTCATGGTGTAAATTTGAAGTTTACCAATATTGATAATTTATTCAGTTGACATTCGTGTTAGCCATCTCATTTTATGTATGATGTGCAAATTCACATAGGTGAATATCAAAGAACTAGAAAGTTCTTTACGAATTCTCTTGTATCACTTGTTCTCATTAATGAACAGACCAACTAAAGAGTTCGGGTTGAAGCCCATAAATTCTGGAAATATCAAAGGTGAATATGGGCCCATTCACCTGCCATGTATACCACATATGATGCATCTATGATATGGTTACATGCGCAATTGTTATTAACCCGCAGCCTGGCCAGTGCTTGCGAGGTAAATTGCTCAGTAATCTAACTTCGAGCATAATTTCCAGATTTTCTACTCAAGATAGTTCATCTTGATAAGTTGGTTTATATCAAAGTTGGTTTAGCAAGATAATTATTGAGTGCTTCCACTTAATAGCTAAACTGTTTCTTATGAGAACAAAGTTATATATATCAGTTTCCTTCTCTTTTATTAATGTACCATTTATATTGACATGATAATGCACAAAGATGATTTTCCAAAGTTGAGGAAACATGTTAGCTTTACTAACATGAGGGGGAGACATGATAAACACTTGAGAAAGTGTTACATGGGATGAATTTTCATTTGTATATGTATATCCCCGAATATCATGATATGAACCTGTAGTTCATAAAAAGGGAAATGCAATTGCAACATATTGCAAAGCATGCTATACGCATTTGCTGACTCAAAGAAAGCAACTAAATGGAAGAGATACAATTCAAGAAGAATTGATTCCATATGAAAGACATGTAGCTTTGAACCTGTAGTTCATATGCTTGAAACTATAAAGTCAAAGGTATGTATAATCAATTTTCGATACCTTATTTGTTTAGCATGACATAAAACTTTGATATGCAGCTAAAGTCTATTATGTGACTTACATGACTTAACTTGAAAGATTTAAGTTGCTTGAAGCATATGAAATTCTTGGTCCTGAAGTACCACATCCTAAGTACAATTTGTGTACATATGTATCTTGCTATAACTATAAGCATGATGGCATTGAGAATGCATCTATGGGATATTGAAGAGCTATTCCACGACATTATATGAAGATGTTCATATCTATCAAGAGTGATGATTTCAAGGTGCGGAATATTTATTTAAGTCAACATGGTTGATTTATTTATCAAATATCTACCAAAGATCGTTTTGAAGATGATGCACAAAGATTGGAATGCAAATGCTCAAGGCTTAAATTGATGTACTCATTAGGGGGAGTTAATGCGCGTTGCACTCTTTTTCCCTTACAAGGTTTTGTCCCAATTGGGTTTTCCTTGCAAGGTTTTTAACGAGGCAACCAATAGGCGCATATTCAAACATGTGTACTCTTTCCTTACTTTAATTTTTCCCATTGGGTTTTGTTTTAAGGTTTTAACGAGGCACATCATTGAATAGACATTCAAGGGGGAGTGTTATGAAATAGAAGATTCTTACACTTCTATTTAAGGTGAATGTCTTTAATGTACTTAACTAGAGAGATTTTAGAGTCCTATTATTGGTAGCAAGATCTTCCTCCTCCCTATAAATAGAGGTGCTCTCTACCATTGTAATTCACCCCTCTCAACACAATAAGAAGAACTCTCTCTACTCTTCTCTCTATTGCTATTGTTCTTGCTCTATTGTTCTTGTCTTTTGCTTTAGTTTATAACAACTATATAATATTATTTGATATATTATTTCCTTTAAGAAATAAGGTAAATAATTTATTACCTTATATGTAAGTCACACTAGAAGACTCTAGAAAAGACGGTAATTTCTAACCGTCATTACTTAATAATTTACTAATACATGAATCCAAAATTGACCCACATAGATGACCGAATCCAATGTCAACAATAAAACTACCTAGCGCCAATTTTTAGTATAGTTTTGGTTAAGTACCAAATCTTTTTATTATATAATTATTTACAAAATGTACAATTTAATAGAACTGGAGAAGACGACAAAGCTGGTTAGTCCCCTCCTGCTGATGATAATGTGCTCGCATCATGACCAATTAGAAGGTGTCAATTGATAACAATTAATTTGATTCCTTTTGTCCCGAGGCCCCAAATTTTTTATATATAAATCTTAGTCTTACCAAAAAAATAATGATAATAATGGAGGCTGCGTCCACGTTGTCGTTATGTCTTTTCTTGAAACTGTCGAACTTAATATAATACTTTGACCTTTGAACATCTTATAATTAGGACTAAAAACATAGAATGTGTATTATTGCATGAAAAATATGTTTGAATTAAATGAGATGTTCAATTAGTTGCTTCGATATCAAAACAATTTGGGAAAAGAAGAAATACTGATATATAGCACAAAAGTAAGATGATTCTCGCAAGCCCTCCCATCATAATAATTAAATCACATGGCTACCATTTCCAACCCTAGCATCAAATATTACACCAAATTTCACACCAATATGGTATAATACCAAATTTACTTTAACGATTATATAATTTTTTACACAAAAAAATATTTCTTCTATCTCTTCTATATTATATAATTATTTTTTTATTTAAATTTCATTTTTTATTTTCTTCAAAAAATTATATCATTTTTCTTTTTTCCATATTCATCATATATAATTCACATTCACCACTTATATAATCATGATAAATAATGATTATATTTCTTTTTATACAATTAACTTATAATTTTATATAAATATAATATATACAAAAATTAATATATCAAAAAAATATGATATACAATTAAAATTATAAAGATCTTAATATAAAAATTAATCATATACACGATATATGATAAATTAAAAGTTAAAAAATAAAAAGATAAATAAAATAATAATAAATCAAATTTGATGTTGATTAATAGTGTCGCATCAAATTTGGTGTGACACTATTCACGCACTATAATGGTGCGTAAAATTTGGTGTTCCATTGAAACAAAAAGGCACCAAATTTTACACAAAATTTTGATTTGGTGCAAAAAATAGTGCACCCTTAAAAATGCCCTTAGTCGTCAAACTGCGCAAACTTTGATAAAGAACGACGCTAACTATTATCAAAGTGAATTTGAAAAATCTAAGATTACATAAAAAGTACGATGATTCTCACAATATCTTTTCATATATAATTTAAACATTAAGATCAAAGAATGAATAATACTACATATAATAATTAATAAGATAAAAGTTTATATTCATTTCTATTAAAAGTTCCCATCGTAACTTAGAATTAGCTGCATTCTTGCTATTTCATTAGACGATTCAAATCACTACGAATTATGATGTGGGATCTCCACATGAACATAAATGCATTGATGTTCCTCATACCTTATTTCTGATTTCTTTTTCTTTTTCAACTAACATCTTTTAAACATGAAATGGTGACAGTAGATAGAGTCCTCTCTCACAGTACTAGTATAGATTCTTTTCCTATCGGTTGGTGAAAAATTAGAAATTATTAATTAAAAAATTGATTAATTGATGGAATTGATGTGGATAAGGAAGGTGCTATAATTGGCAATGTTTGGTTATCAATGGTGCTTACGTTATTTTTTTTTAATGATTTGATAAGACCAACAAAAAGGTAAAATTTCTTAAAGGGTGGGGACATTTTAGTCATTTAGACATTTATATATATGACGAGTATATAACCAGGTTTGGAACAGATTAAATAAAAGTTACGTTGTGTAATTTGGAAGTCATGTAAATTTTCGGGGTTTATCAAATTCAAAGGCCACTTACCATTTGACCCCATTGCATAGGATGGGAGAGTTGTTGCAGGATTTATCAAGAGGGTGTTTGGTTAAGCTTATAAACTAGTTAAATTGATTTATAAAAAGATTTTTTGGTTTATTTAAGTGATTGGTAAAATTAAAAGTGCTTATAAATTGAGTACTTATAAATCAAAAGTCATAAGTTGGTCTCCCCCAACTCATCAAATTTCAGCTTATAAGCACCTTAGGTTTGACCAAATTTTTATTATCTACCCCTAAAATAATTCTTTTTAAACAAAACTCTTCGTATAGCCAGTTCTTCAGCTGCTTATTATTAATTTCAGCACTTTTATCCAAACACATAACTGCTTATTTTTTAAATCAGTTTCAGCTCTTAAAAGTGCTTTGCAGCACCTAATGCTTATCAACTACTTAAATCAGCTAAGCCAAACGGGCCATAAGTTCCTGGGTCACAAGTGCATCAGCATCAACTAGGGAGTGAGATAAAATACAATATTTTTCCGAAATACAAATTAGACAGGAAATGTATACACGACTCTGAAGGAGACTTTGCAGGTTGCGGATCGTAACATAGGATGCAACTCACCTAACTTCCCGCATCAACCACGCATCTGCTCCGACAAGGCCTCTAGACATATATGCACCTGCACAAAAATATGTAACAAGTGTAGTATGAGTACGTAAATCAACGGGCACCCAGTAAGTATCCTGTCTAATCTTGAAGAAGTAGTAACGAGGGATCGATTCCGACACTTATATAGCTAACAATAAATGTCGATATTATGTTAAGCATTGAATATATAACGTAGCTGAAAATCCAATAACCGAAAATAGTCAACAATTCTCTTTATTAATAAAAGTTCCTAAACTCATTGTTCATTTATTTAACAATTTATATCCCAAACCAATAAAGCAATGTCAATTATTATTAGTTCCAAAGAGTGAGCATGCGCAAGTCATGCCGAAGTCGCACAGCCTAATCCAACATATAATTATAAATTATGCACTGTCAAGGGTCGAACATCACGAACCAACATATGAATATAGTACACTGCTGAGGGTCGAACGACACGAACCACAGATGCATCTATTAACCTGTCGAGGCGAACGACCCGCTCCCATGAGAGTAGTGGAAATTTATCTCGCTCGCGGAATATATTTGCGACATGATTGCACATAGATTTCTTAATTTATTATAATATTCTTTAATTCTTTTTCAAACATATGAAATTCAAATGAAAACTTTCAAGTCTCGAAATCCTCAATTTCAACTCGTTTCAAAGTATTTAATAAACATAAATCTCAATTCTTTTCAAGGCAAATAATAAACATAATCAAATAACAATATCAACAAAACATGGTGTACACCTGAAACTACCCGGACATAGGCATATGTAGTAGCTACACATGGACTCTCGTCACCTCGTGGGTACGTAACCCCCACGAATTGAAGCACATATTAACTTAATTCACCTGTGTGGTTAATTCCGTCTTATAAGGTTAGAAAAGAGACTTACCTCGCTCCGAAGTTCCACAGACTGCTCCCAAGCATTTCCAACAACTCAAACCGATGCCAAATGCTCCAAAACAAGTCAATAAATGTGAAAATCCATATATATATATATATATATATATGTATATGTATATATATATATATATGTATATGTATATATATATATATATGTATATGTATATATATATATATATATTACTTATTATAATTAATTTACAATAAATTTCCAGCTCCGCTTAGAAAGTCGATAAAATCAACCATCGGGCATACGTTCCTGGATTTCAAAAATTTCGAAGCTAAACATTACCCATAAAATCACGAACTCAAATATATGATTTATTCTCAATTTCATACTTAAATTCGCGGTCAAAATCTAAAAATGCTAATTTTAAGTTTTCTACCGATATCCCATATTTTCACTAATTTTTTATGAGTTTCTATGTTAAAATCTATATATAATCCAAACATTTGACTTGCAATATATGAGAATCACTTACCTTGACATAGATGATGAATATGGAGCTCCAAAATCGCTCCTAGATCGGCTTCTATGAAGGAAATGGGATGAAATAAGCCAAATCTATTTTTGCAAACTTATACACTACCTAGGTGACCCTTCTTCGCATTTGCGAGCCTCCCATCGCGTTCGCGATGAACAAAATTCACAAAAGCCATTTCCAAACTCTTCTCAGATAGCCTTTAGTATAATGGTCATAACATTTTGTAAGCAATTCCAAATGACAAATGGTTTCACATTCTAAAAACTAGGCATCTAGATCTAGTATTTTCATGTTTTGGTCATCTCCCAATTCCTTATTTTCGAGATATAAGCTACAAAAAACCGCCCTGTACAACCAAATTTCTTCTTTATCTTCCCAGACAACCTTTCTATCTTCCCAGACAACCTGTTGTACCATCCATAACTTCTTGTACACAAATCCAAATACTAAATGGTTTAATTTTCTTAAAACTAGACACAAAGAGATACAACTTTCAAATTTAGATCATATCTGAATTCCTTACAGAATGCAAGATATAAGCTTCCAAAATCAGACGATAGACAATAGAAATTCCTTCTTCGCGAAGGCGAGAACCTCTTCGTGAACGCAAGAACCTCTTCGCGAACGCGAAGATCAAAGTCCCAGCAGCAGAATCCTTCTTCGCAAACATGAGAGGCTCCTCACGAACGCAAAGAACAATACCAAACATTAGAAAACCAACATCTAAAGTACCCCAAAATGATCCGATAACATCCGTAACACCCTCGAGGCCCCTAGGACCCCGTCCAATCTTACAAACCTGTCCCAAAACATGACACGAACTTGCTCGTAACCTCAAATCAAATCAAATAACATTATAATCATGAAGCACACCCCTATTCAAGCTTAATGAACTTTAGAACTTCAAACTTCTACATTCGATGCCGAAACTTACCAAATCACGTCTGATTGACCTTAAATTTTGCACACAAACATATTTGACATTGCGGACCTATTCCAATTTTTGAAATCAGAATCTAAAACGAATATAAAAAGTTTACTCCTGATCAAACTTCTCAAAAACCTTCAAAACTTTAACTTTCGTCAAATGATCCTGAAGTGACCTATGCACCTCCAAATCCACATTCAGATGCTCTCCTAAGATCAGAATCACCATACAGAATTATTCCCAAGCTCAGAATCCCAAACGAACATCGATACCATTGAAATACACTTCAACCTAAATTCATGAAATTCTTGCAAAGACTCCCTATGTTTCATATTAGATGAGGTACTTTTCTTTTTAGTTTGTTCCAAAACAAATGACGCATTTCTAAATTTGGAAATAATTCAACTTTGAACTCTTTTATTTTACCCATTCACCCTTAATGAGAAGCTTTTTTATCCGCACAAATGTCATGGCCCTATAAACTTTTTACCCCTTAGGCTTTTATGACCAAAAGTTTAAAAAGTCTTTTTTTTCTTAAATTTTGTACCTAGCCAAACTACATTATCTAATATGAAGCGGAGGGAATATCAACTATCCACAATAGGCTTCGTCACTGGCGGAAGCAGGATCTCCATGAAGAGGGCTCAATTTTTTTTTTGTGGTTAGTAGAAATTGAACCAATGACCTTATGTAGATTTTGAATACCCTTAACCACTAAAGTATTCTTTTATATTGTGTTAAGGGTATTCAAAACATAATATATAGAGATAAAAAATAAAATTTTCCTTATATACAATGTAATTTTTCGGCGAAGGGTGTTCGGGTGAACATTCTTGCGCACCCTTAAATCCGACCCTGGGCGTCGTAATGCTCCCGTGTCATCCAAAACCTGATCCGAACATACGCACAAGTCTAAAATCATCATACGAACCTGTTGGAATCTTCCAATCCCGATCCTAGATCGTTTACTCAAAAATCACAACTTAGTCAATTTTCCAACTTAAAGCTTCCGAAATGAGAATTGTCTTTCCAAATTAACTCCGAACTTCTCGAAATTCAATTCCGACCACACGTAAAAGTTATAATACATTAAGTGAAGCAACTCATAGCCTCAAACTGTCAAACAATGCGCTATTGATCAAAACGACCAGTCGGGTCATTACATTACCTCTATGCATCTGTTCTTTCATTATGCCCTATCTTTAGCTAAGACAGCCTTGATTCCAAGGATTGTTGGTCATTCGAGACAATTTTCTTTCATGCTACTTTATATCTGCCTTATCCTCTTTTAAAACCTTCACTCATCATAGAGTTTCATACCTACAGACTAGTGCCTCCATAGGGTGAAGCAAGACAGGAACAAATATCTCATGCGACCTTCTCTTATTTTATCCTCACTGCATGTTACTTGTACCTTCACTCGATCAACAGGTCGATCTGATATCTTTAAACCGTCGAAATTTGGTGTATACCTAGACAACATAAGTCACATAATTAACTCATATCCTTTTTTTTGGTTTATTTCATCCATTAGCACTTTCTAGTTTCATAAATACATTGAGAATTAGCCTTACAATGTGAAGCGGCTAACACTTCGGACTTACATAGGTAACTCCTAAATGTGTAATCCCTATTTACTAGTAAAATGGTAGTTGAATTTGTTATGTGATTTTTAGACAAGCAAGCTGATTTGATCCACAGGAATAATAAATTAGACTTAGTGTTAAAATCAAATAAAATGGCTGGTCTGATTCTGGGAGCAATGCTTCTGATGATAAAAATAATAGCAATATAGGCGTGAAAATAAATTTGTATTATTAAGCTTAAGAATAGAGTATAGTGTTGTATTTTCAGAGATTTTGTGTCCCCTACAATGGTTTCTGAAGTCATTATTTATAACTATACCTAGAAGTTAGATCCTAGGATCAAGCCCCCTCTTAAATGACAATAAAGGGGGCCATTGATGATGGTGGAACAGGAGGTCATGCATGCCAAAATATCTACAATAGAATATTCTTTTTTAAATATCATCTGGTGACAAGCATTCATTTTGCTCCCGTTGATTAATTCTTTTGTGGTCTATCCGACACCAACTGATGTTGTTGTCTCTGGCTTCGGTTCTTACTTGATCCATTTTCTGCCTGCCTCTGGTTCCATGTGTCACACAATCATTCAATGATTTAATATAGACCAATTTTACTCTATACAATAGTCCTATTCCCCTTGACAATTTCTCACCCTCCTCTCTAATTAGGACTTTAATAAGTGAATCTGATTATTTGACTTTACATAGTCAACTATGATATTTTTAATAAGGAGTAGTTATCCAACATTATTATGTCTTTGTTGTATGCGACAAGATTTATCGTTATACATAACGCTCCCACCCCTTTTTATTATCGACTGACTATCGCAATGTATGTATATATGAGTCAATGATTTCGGCCAAAATGGAATTTCTTCAAAGAAATTAGGGAATCATTCAACTTCTTCATTGGCTTTGCCTAAATATGTGAATTTAAACTTCATCGTAGAGCAGGAAATGCTTATGTCACGATCCAAAATTCACTGAGAGTCGTGATGGTGCCGGATACCGTTGTCAGGCACGCCAACCAAATTACTTAATCAAATTCTCACTTTAATAATTTTGAAAACTATTATTTATCTTCGATTTTACTAGACAAAGGTAATCATTTCAAATTAAATATAATGTTAAGAAGTTAATACAAGATACCTCATTATTATCCCAGAATCCGGTGTCACGTGTGTATGAGCACTTACTAGGGAAAGAAATAAAATACAGTAACTATTCGGAATACAAAGTGGACATAAATGAAAATACAGTGCAATGCTCTGAAGGAGACTCTGCTAGCTGCGGGTCATCTCGATAAATGCATCTTAGTTAAGTCTCTATATCAACTATATCGCTATGCCACTAAGCCACTAGACACACATGAACTTGTGCAACAAAAAATGTACATCAAGTGTAGTATGAGTACGAAAAAACATGTACCCAGTGAATATCTTGTCTAATCTCGAAGAAGCAGAGACGAGAGGTCGACTTCGACACTTACTAGTGGTCCAACGATAATATAGTAGAAAAGTAAGGAAATCATGGATTTCATAAAGCAAAATTAAACTCATAAAGCCGGAAAGCAGGTAAACAACTTGTCAAATAATAAAGGATTTCCAAAGATTTGCTTTTCATTATCTTTATAAATTAATCTCTGGCCAGGAAAGGAAATTATCAACATTTATAATTCTCAGGCAAATAATACAAGCATGCGCATATCATGCCGAGGTCGTACGACCCGATCCAACTTAAATATAAAATGTGCACTGCCGAGGGCCGAATGATGCGAACCATAGATGCATCTATTACCTCGCTCGCGAATCATACATGCGACGCGGTCAAATATAAATAAACGATCACCCTGCTCACGAATCATACATGCGACGCAGATACACATAGAAACGTATATTCAAACAGTCCATCAGGACATTCATCAAGGAAACGATTATTCAAGGAGGTGAGATATCTCTTTTTACAAGTCATAAAATGGAGTTTAACTCTTTTAGAAAATCATTTGCCACTTGTTAATATTCAATTTTTTCCTATGTATATTTTTATATACAAAATACTTTTAAAATAATATATACATGCATATGTAGGTATGTTCAAACGTGTTAGTATTTTTCCTAATTTTTAAAGGATTTTTAAATTAATTTATTACCCTATTTTAGTTTTACAAAAACCAATAATTATTCCTCAAATTATCATTTTGGTGATTAAATTATTTTATCCTCATATTCAGACCAAAATATAGCGAAGGTAATGTTTACATATTTTTACAAATTTATTTAGTATTCTTCAAGCTAAATTGCATATAATTATAATTTTAGCCTATTTTAAGATTTAATTGCGTTTTTAATTACAGAATTGATTACAGTATATATATATATATATATATATATATATATATATATATATATATAGTATATATATATATATATATATATATATATATATATATATATATATATATATATATATATATATATATATATATATCGTTAATTAATTCAGTACCTTTAATTTATTTTAGAAATCATTTTACCTATTTTTATAAAATAAAAAGGAAAAAAGTGGCTATTTGAAATCTAGCCCTATTTTTTTTCAATTTTAGCTCAAATTAATCTCCCTAATTAACCCAATTTTAAACCCCACACGGATCAGCCCAATTTCAGTTTAACCCGCCCCTGACCCAACTAATCTAATCCGCCCGACCTTTCCTTTTGATCCACGTCGTTTATCATTTTGATCAACGGCCACAATCATTTATCTCCTTTTTAATTCACCCATACCCCTAACCCTAACTCATTTCACTCAAACCGCCGCCTCTGAAATCCCGAACCTCTCAGAATCTCTCAAAACCCTAGTCTCTCTCACCGTCTTCTACCTCAAACTCAATGGGATCCATGGCTTCCTTGGCCATGGAAACCCCATACTCACTCCCTCTGCTCTTATACACTTGATACTTGAAGATTCGAGGTCTGACCTCGAAGGTTTCAGCCGAGATTTTCTCCGATTCAAGGTTCTACGGCCATCTCCGACCTTGCTCCAGCGTACAATGATGTTTTGAGTCCTGTTCTGACTTCTCCGACTCAGATCAAACCTTTTCCAAGCCTTTCTCATTTTAGGGTTTTTCTGAAACCCTGACTATTCGAGGTTCTCTATGATTTTTCTTAGATATGCCACGTATCTATGCTCTACTTGACTTTTTAAACAATTTTCTCAATTTTTATTTCAACAATTACTTTTAAAATCACTTCTTTTTTGATTTAGGGTCTTCTGAAAGGCTAAAATGTTTCTCCAAATTTTCTTTTCCTCTTCTTTCTATGTATTTGTCTCTACTGTGCTCATATGTTCCCTTTTACCACACATATACTTCTTCGTTTTATATATTTCATTTTCCTACTGTGTTTCCATATCATTCTCTCACATGTTTATCTTGCTGTGTTTTCGTATATGTTCTTTTGATATAATTTTTTGGTGTTCTTGTGTTCTTCTACTGTATTTTCTACTAAGTTATGACGTTTCTTTGTTTGCCTTTTACAGAATCTTGTTTGAGTTCTTCTAAAAAGACCTCTTTAAACATTCTTCTTCTACAATATTCTTAAGTGTTGCACTATTTCTTTTCTCTTCTGAACCTCGGCTAAGTTCCTTATGAAAAAGTACCTTCTTTTACTATATCTTCTACTGTATTCTTGAATGTTTACTGTTTTCTCTTCTACTGGACCCCATTTAAGTCTCTTCTGAAAGGATTTTTCTTAAACATGTTTCTTCTTCTATCATGATTGTTCTCTCACTACGCTCCTTCACTCTGTTTTCATATTTTCTCATGAGTTTCTGAAAAAGAAATCTCTAAGCTTTTTTTGACTACTTGCCTTCACGTCTCTGTACTTGAATCGAGGTGGAAACCCTAGAATTTGGGGGTTCTACCTGAGTGTGGTCACGTGATCGAACTTGGGTTCTATTTTAGAACCATTGACTCTTTCAGACTAATTTTTTAGTCTTTGAACTAAGTTTGAACTTCTTTGCTTCATGCAATTTTGAACTTTTAATTCTTCTACACTAGACTTTTCTACTGATTGGCATGATAAGTTTCTTTCATATTTAACATGTCTGTATGCTTTTATATGTGATGAATATTTCTTCAAAAAGGTTTTCTAACTTGTGATTGATTTTGAATTCCTTTTAACATGTCTAATTGATTGTTAATGATTTTCTTTAAGTTAAAACCTTTTCCACCTTTCTGGCTTGGTTCATTCATACCAAATCTTTAGACTTCTGATTTCTTTGCTATTAATTGATTCTCTTCCCTTAAATTGTACAATCGTGTACTGTCAAGACCTTGTTATTAAATTAACCTCTATGTATTTTCCCCTAATTTATTACTTTGGAAAGTGTTTGATTAATCTCTTTCCTTAATTTGTTTTACCCATTTAAAATCCGAATCCCTTAACTATGGGGAAAGTCTTGTGTAATTGATTGACAATCAGCTTTCAAACTAGTTCTCATCTTATTTCTGCATGTTTTCTACACTATAAAAGGCACGACCTTTTTTTTCACAAACACACACTTTTAAATTCAACACTTTTACACTATAGACTTCATAGTTATTCTGAACTATTACTCTCACTTAGAGCATTCTTGCTTCTTGTCTACACTTCAGCTTTAAAAGACTACTACTTTCTTTTCACTTGTTTTTTTGAAACTCATATGTCCATAATTTAAGCTTCAGCATCTCCCCAATGTGTTTACTTACAGCCTCATGTCTATGTCTAGTTTACTGTCTATATAGAGTTAAATGTTTAACTATAATGTTAATTTCATTTTGCATGTTTCTGCTGTGAATCCCTTCCCCCTCTATTTCCCTTCATGTGCTTTGAGTTGTAGTTTAGAACATGGCTATATGTAAGTTATTATCCATGGTTTGAAGTTCATCCCTTAAGGGTCCTAATATCTAGAAAAATATGTTCTAACAGGCTTGTAGGGTGTGCTGGCACTTCTCATTGCTAGGTATGCCCACTAGCATGTCCTTGCTTCTTACCACTTCCCCTTTCCCCTTTCCAAAACTCTGCACTTACACTCACTCTTAGCTTCTAAGTTCTGCCCCTCCAGTGAGCCTTGCCTTAGGACCTTGAGTTCCCTATGAACTTGTACACTTGAGGGCTGGCCCTTCCACACTATGCTATGACTTATTCCTCCAATATATTTGGGTGTGAGCACTACCCGGAGTCCATTTGATACTCTTAGGGAGCTTTGACATCATACATTACATAGATACAATGTCCATAGGTCTATGCATTCATAACCATGTCTACAAGAAAGTTCTGCACCTCTCATATAGATACCATGCTCGTAGTTAACTAGAAATTCAAGATCCTGCATATGCATCTATCACTAGGAAAACCTGTTCATATGATTTAAATAACTTAAAATATTTACATATCATGCCCATAGGATTTCTGCACTCTTGCTACGTCTGTAAAAAATATTTAAAATAAAAAGTTCATAGAAAGCATGCCTATAGGAACTATCAACCAAATCTGAACCGACTCACTCGTTTTAAGTTTAATATGTCAGTAGTAACTATCCTCAACGGCAGAACTTTTATTATTGTGTTAAAAACTGGCAACGTTTGTGTAATCAATTTACTCCTTTGTTTCTGAAACCAGTGGATATCATGCCTATAGGTTTCGTCTAACACGTAGGCAAGCCTTAGGATAAAATTATAAACTACATTAGTCTTTATTAATTACAACCAGCGGGCAGGTCTAATTCGGACTTCTTATATGAAAATATATAACAAAATCAGCATGCTTTAACTTATTATGTTTTAATCAGACCCTAAGCAGTACATGCAAGACATGCTAAACTATATGCTTCTCTTTGATTTAAGGATTTCTATTTGAGCCTTTCTATATGTTTATATGCTTTCCCAATACCCGTTATATATGTTTTAATTGTCGCCTTAAAATTTTTTCCTTTTAAAACTATAAAACGTCATACCCCTTCCCTTTTTGTATTAGTAGTCCCAAGTACCTCCAGGACTTATAGGATTGGGGCAGGTAATAGCATGCAATAAGTAACGAAACTATTCTGCGCTTTAGTACCTTAACAGGTGGGAAATGGTAGATATGGATATGACAATCACGGGATAACATCTCGTGTAGCCCTTCTTTGAGGATTGATTGCCGGATGTTGTGTGGGGTGATCCATATTATTTGTAAACCTAGGAACCCCCTCCCTTTACTTGTTTATTTCATTACTTTCATAATTTCTAAACTATTTTCTCAAAAAATTCAGCTTTCTTTTGTTTCTTTTAACTTTAATATATTTGCAACCATTATGTGAAACCACCTCATATTTGAAAATTTTACTTGCCAACTTGTTATTTGCACTTAAATTCACAATTTTAGTATGGCCGGGAACAACACTAGTAGATTCTGAAGGGTGCCTAACACCTTCCCCTCGGGATAATATCAAGCCCTTACCCAATCTCCGGTTTTCTAAATCAATTTCTTCCTAGTATTCTAATGCACGTTAATCGTTAGGTGGCGACTCTTCAATTCAAACCCAATTCCCAAAAGGGAACGAGTTGTCCTCCCAAATGTCATGAACCCAATTTCGTGAGAAAAAGGGGGCGCGACAGCATGGCGACTCTGGTGGGGATTTCTTTAAGGGTTTTACTATTTCATGCTATTTGTGAATTTAAGCTTTTTTATATGTCTTTATTTGTTTAATGCCTTTAAGTATTTATTTACCTCTTCTACTTCGAAACTGACTTGGCTCTTTGTTTCTTTCCTTTATTTCTTTACTGCCTTCCTTTACCACTTCCCTTTATTACCATTGTAAATTTTGAGGAATTGTTGTAACTATTACTTTATGAACGTGCAAATACGTGACAACTTGTTTGATTATTGTAACTGCATATTCAACATCATATTCCACTTGTGTCAAACAAAATACCATTGCAACACTTATAATGAATGATTGCATTTTTCTGATATAATCACCCCTAAATCCAGAAAAGGAATATTTGAGATAAAACTAGTCGATCAATGGTGAAGTTGACAGTTCCATGCCTTTCCCCCTCGAGTTGTCCGCTCAAGGGTACCAGTCTAAAATCCATAGAAATCTTACTCTGTTTAACTGTGCATGCATCATGGTCAAACCTAGCCGAGTCAGTTATGTTGTCTGCATAATAATTTTTTAAGATAAGCCTTGTCTAAAGTCCACTGGGTTTCCCTAAACCCAAACTGACATCACCATGTTCTGTGCATTTATTTGGAGAACTAAATGCTTTATGCTAATTGTTGATATTAAAAAGTCGATTCTAGTGGGGGTAATGGCCTAACCCTTTTGTATTGCAGAAAATGAGGCACGAGGTACCTAGTTTTGGTATGATTAGCACGCCCTCACTCTTGCTAAACTAGTGGAGGAGTCTTCCATCAAAGGACCAAATCAACGAGTGGAAAGAGAGGGCCGCCAAATCTAGCAAAAATTTGGAATGTCTGGAGTACAGTCTGCTGGAATGAAGGGAAAGTGAGGAAGAGAGTCACCGACTGCCAAAACGCTAAGGGAATTAAAGGAGAACACCTGGCAAAAGCATTTTTGCTAGTGAACCTACGCGAACTGGAGGATTCAATCAACGAGATCATTTAGCCTAAGGAAGGTCCTTCTGGGACCAGGTAGATAGGAGTTTTCTTTTCGCTTTATAAAATGTAACTTAGACCAATGGCCATTACTGACTTTTTATTTCCTCTTTATTTTGTGTCAATTTGGGATTCGTCTTATTTTCTATCAATAAAATGAGGCATTAATTATTCTAAGTTCTCCAAACTAATTTGTCCCTAGACCTACCTCGGGCACAAACCCCAAATTAGGACGCGCTTTACATTCCCGCACTATGTGTTTAAATACTGCAATAGGTTTATAATCCTCACTGACTTGATTACCTTTTGTTTTTATTTTTGTTTTTGTTTTATTATTCCCCTCCCCAAATGTTAATTCGTGAACTATGGCATCATCATCTTACTTCACAAGGACCTACCATATAGGTTGTAAGCGAAGGGGCACGCCTCAATAACTGGACCATCAGAACAACCAGAGCCCGACGAGCCTCGGGGCAGCAAGGCTAAAACAAGCATTGTTTTTGATTTACTGAAAGATTTTATTTTCTCATGTTATTAATTCCTGTAGTAAGATCTACAATGTTCAAAACAATTGTGCAATTTATGAAAGCATTTTGACTTCTCTTATGAATCAACGCTTATTACTATTGTTTTTCTCTTATTGCTTTACTTATACAACATTTCTATTACTTATCTTGATGAACCATTGATTGTGACGTGCAACGAGACAATACAACAAACGGACATAGGTTCAGAGGAAGATGATATAACCAAAGATATTGTTAAAGAGGTTGAGAATTTTGAGAACGGACCTAAGTCCAACCTGTACGAGAGCGAGGTTGTTAACTTGGGAAATGCAAAAAATGTCAATGAAACACAAATCAGTGTTCATTTGTCACCGTCAGAGAAGGAAGAATACACAAAATTTCTAAGGGAATATGAGAACATATTCGCCTGGTCATACGGCAATATGACTGGTCTAAGTACATCTATTTGGCTTAGAAATCGCTGACTGATTCAACATGTCCCGGTAAAATAGAAGCTCAGAAAGTTCAAGCCTGATATGAGCTTGAAAATCAAGGAAGAAGTCACTAAGAAAGTCAATGCTAAGGTTCTCAGAGTAGTAGAATATCCAACATGGTTAGCCAACATCGTGACAGTACCGAAGAAGGATGGGAAGGTCAGGGTCTGTGTCGACCATCGGAATCTTAACTGGTCCAGTCCGAAAGATGACTTCCCCTTGCCAAACATACACATCCTGATTGACAATTGTGCCAAGCACGAGTTATAGTCATTTGTAGATTGTTTTGCTGGGTATCATTATATATGGATGGATAAAGAAGATGCTGAAATAGCGGCTTTAATTATGCCAAAGGGACGGTACTGCTACAAGATGATGTCGTTCGAGTTAAAGAATGTAGGGGCCACCTACATGAGGGCCATGACTACCATTTTCCATGATATATATATATATATATATATATATATATATATATATATATATATATATATATATATATATATATATATATATATATAAGGAGATCTAAGTATATATGGATGATGTCATCATCAAGTACAAGAAAGCTATGGATCACATGGAAGATTTGAGAAAGTTCTTCAACAAACTAAGAAGGTACAACCTGAAACTGAATCCCGTGATGTGTGCATTCAGGGTTTCTGCCGGAAAACTACTTCAGTTCATTGTCACCGAAATTAAATCCATTTCATTAGGAATTGATGATCTTTTAGTAATACCTTCTAAGGGATGGCTATATAGAATTGGACCCATCAAAGGTCAAAGATATTCAGGAATTGCCACGGCCAAAGAACAAGAAGGACGTAATGAGTTTCTTGGGAAGACTCAACTACATCAGTCGGTTCATAGCTCAATCTACAATTATCTGCGAGTCAATATTTAAGATGTTGAAGGAGGACGTCGCTACCAAATGGACCGATGACTACCAAAAGGCCTTCGACAAAATCAAGGAGTACCTATCGACACCGCCAGTTTTGGTCTCGCCCAAGCTAGGTAGACTCCTATTACTCTACCATGCAGTATTTGGGGAGCGTTCATTTATATTCGGGTCAAAATGATGTAACGAGGAGAAAGGAGTAGGCCATATACTATCTTAGCAAGAAGTTTACCTCGTACGGGGCCCGTTATTTTCTGTTAGAGCGAACCTACTGTTCTTTGACTTGGGTAACTTAGAAATTGAGGCACTATTTATGTGCCTACACCACGTATCTCATATCAAGGATGGATCCCTTGAAGTACATCTTTCAAAAGCCCATGCCCACCGGTAAGATAGCCAAGTGGCAAATCCTGTTGAGTGAGCTTGACATCTTCTACATAACACAGAAAGCAATCAAAGGACATGCATTGTCAGATCACCCTGCCGAGAATCCCGTGGATGCAGAATACGAACCCCTAAAGACATATTTTCCTGATGAAGAGGATCATTCATAGGAGAAGATATTGCAGAATTCTATGATGATTGGAGAATGTTTTTCGATGGAGAAACAAATTTCAAAGGAGTCATCATAGGAGAAGTCCTAGTATCAGAAACTGGCTAGGATTATTCGGTGTCTTCCAAACTCATGTTCCCGTGCACCAACAACATTGCCGAATACGAAGCCTGCATCTTGGGGCTCAAGATGGACATTGACATGACCATTCAAGAGTTGCTAGTAATTAGGGATTCGTACCTACTTATACATCAGGTCCGAGAAGAATGGGCGACCAAGAACTCCAAGATACTCCCTTATCTTCATCATGTATAGGAGTTGAGGAAGAGGTTCACAATGACAGAGTTCCAGCATGTTCCCAGAGTCCAGAATGAGTTTGCTAATGCATTGGCTACCCTATCATCCATGAATAACATCCATATAAGAACTTCATTAATCCTTTTTCGGTAAAGGTCCACGACCAACCAGCTTATTGTTCTCATAATGAAGAAGAAGCAAATAGAAAGCCTTTGTTTCATGATATCAAGGAATACTTGACGAAAGGAGAATATCTAGAACTTGCAAACGTACTCAGAAATGCACACTTTGGAGTTATCAAACAATTTCTTTCATAACGGAGGAATCCTTTATAGGAGGACTCCTGATTTCGGATTACAAAGGTGTATCGATGAAAAAGAAGCATCTAAATTGCTAGAAGAAATCCATGTCGGAACCTGCGATACGCATATGGAACGACTTTGACTTAGCCAAAAAGATACGCCGGGCAGGTTATTTTTAGATGAATATGGAAACGGATTGCATCTAGTACGTTTGGAAATGCCACCACAGCCAGATATTTGCAGATATGATAAAGGTGCCTCCAAACGAGCTTAATACAACAAGCTCAATGTGGTCGTTCGCCACTTGGGGAATGGATGCTATCGCACCAATCGAACCTGCCGCATCAAACGAGCACATGTTTATCCTAGCTGCGATTGATTATTTCACCAAATGGGTTGAAGCAGCATCGTACAAGGTGGTGACCAAGAAAGTCGTGGCAGACTTTGCCTGCGACCGTATGTCGGTTTGGAATTCCAGAATCAATCACTACTGATAATGGTTCTAATCTCAACAATGATTTGATGAAAGCCATGTGTGAAACCTTCAAGATGAAACACAAAAATTATATAGCCTACAGACTTCAGATGAACGGAGCCGTAGAAACAGCTAATAAGAATATCAAGAAAATACTAAGGAAAATGATAGAGAAGCATAGGCAGTGGCACGAAAATCTATCATTTGCTTTATTGGGGTACCGTACCACAGTCCGCACATCAATCAGGGAAACTCCCTATATGCTAGTTTACGGTACAGAGGAAGTCATTCCACCCTAGGCAGAAATTCCTTCCTTGAGGATCATACATGAAGAAGAACTCGACGATGCAAACTAGGTGAGGAGTCGTTATGAACAACTAGCTCTTATAGATAGAAAAATAATGAACGCAGTTTGCCATCGTCAACTTTATCAGAAAAGAATGTCTAGAGCCTTCAACAAAAGAGTCAATCCGAGACAATTCACATCGGAGCAGCTGGTGTTAAAGAAGATTTTTCCTCATTAGGATGAGGCCAAAGGGACTTTCTCTCCCAACTGGAAGGGTCCGTACATGGTCCACCGGGTTCTAACTGGAGGAGTTCTCATACTTGCAGAAATGGATGGAGAAGTTTGGCCGAAGACGATTAGTTCAGATGCAGTGAAGCGATACTATATGTAACCTTTATGCGTTCCTTTGTGATGTAATTTGAAATGCTTCGACCTGATTCCAATTTAAGAGGGGATACGTAGGCATCCTTATGGGTTCGGTCACAATTCAATAAAATTTTAATTTTCCCTGCAATTGAAAACTGGGGCAGAATTTTGAGGAGGACCCTGAAAATTCCGAAGTAATCTTAGCCAGTTAAAGCAACAGCCGTCAAAATCATCAACCCATTAAATAGGTGGTAGAAAGGGCGCTCAAAATTCTGAAGTAGGAGAGGTTGAAATGTCCTGAACCATGTCACAAATGTCAGTTCAACTAAAACGTTTTATATTTATACTTATGTCATATTTTTTACGAAACTCATGCATGTTTATTATTGAAATTGATTTTTTCTACAATGATACCCCAATGATACATACTGTTTCACCATATCAAAGCCGAGCAGGTCGGAGAAGGCCAACAGGATACAAACTAACCTCCCCTCCACAAAACTCACGATTTTTCTTTGGATGCAGACACTTGAATTTGAAAGCATCTGACCTGATATACATTTACGAGATAAATGTTGTGCAGGAATACAACTCTCAGAATTATTCGTGCTTTATGGAATTTGCTATCCACACACGCCGGTGGTATTCCCTATATCACAATGTCCCTAGCAGTCACAATATCGCAACCTGCTATCGGCTAAGAAATTCTATTACCGTTTACCATTTTCTTTTTATTTTCTGTATTGCATAAGGCTACAATTCTGCCTTTCGAGGTTAAGGTTTACCTCCATCTGCATTTTCTGTATTGCACAAGGATCTATTCTGCCTTTCGAGACTAAGCTCTGTCTCCATCTGCATTTCTTGCGTCGCATAAGGCTACCATTCTGCCTTTCGAGGTTAAGCTCTACCTCCATCTGCATTTTCTGAATTTCATAAGGTTACCATTCTGCCTTTCGAGACAGCTCTATCTCCATCTGCATTTCCTGCATCGCATAAGGCTACCATTCTGCCTTCCGAGTATAAGCTCTGTCCCATCTGTATTTCCTGCATTACATAAGGCTACCATTCCACCTTCCGAGGTTAAGCTCTACCTCCATCCACATGGCTGGAAGATTGCTACCTTTATTTAAATCTTGCATCAGCTGATATATCGCCACATTTTATTTACGTCTTACATTGGTTGAAATATCGCCACTTTATTTAAATCTTGCATCGGCTGAAATACCGCCACCTTTTATTTTATGTCCTACATCAGCTCAAAGATTGCCACCTATTTCATTTCATGGGCTGAAAGATCGCCACCCTCTGTATTTTGCGGGCTGAAAGATTGCCACCTATTGCATTTCATGGGCTGAAAGATCGCCAAATTTTCCAAAGGCGTCATTCTTCTGAGGCACCATTTTCATAGCCTGAGAATGCCATGCCGTGGCCTGAGGACCCCTTTTCATGTTTTGCATATCATTATTCAAAGGCATCATGGTTCGGAGGTATCATTCTCATAGCTCGAGAACATTATTTCATAGCCTGTGAATCCTTTATTATATGCTTCATGTACCAGGAAGCCATGGTCTAAGGACGTCATCCTAGCCGTCCAAAGACAATATTCATGGCCCGACGGGAAATTGCATCATGTTTAAATTTTCGCACAATATACACTTGTATTTCTTATTTGCAGTTGAACCAGCTAGCAATGGGCGTCTCAGCAAGAGCGATCCTGCTCTAGTTCCCGCAGCCCTATTAGACTTTAACCATCCATCCCAACCTAAATATCACGTCCGTCCTTGAAGAAATCTCCATCGGCATACTCCGCCGAAGGATCCTGAACTACATATGGTCTGATTCCTATAAGACCAAGGATATGTAGGCATCTCAGGAACCATAGCATGGTCAAATCCTTCACACCATTTCATTCGGTCAAATTGACCATCATATATTTACCCGACAACTCTTTCATCTTTTGCGGGTAAAGAAATGCAGTTGTTGATACCCAATTTTTTAATGTATATTTTTATATGCAAAATACTTTCAAAATAATATATACATGGATATGTAGGTATGTTCAATTGTGTTAGTATTTTTCCTAATTTTTAAAGGATTTTTAAATCAATTTATTATCTTATTTTAGGTAGTACAAATGCCAATAATTATTCTCAAATTATCTTTTTGGTGATTAAATTATTTTATCCTCATATTTATACCAAAATAT
This sequence comes from Nicotiana benthamiana, assembly GCA_034376525.1. Lineage (NCBI taxonomy): Eukaryota > Viridiplantae > Streptophyta > Magnoliopsida > Solanales > Solanaceae > Nicotiana > Nicotiana benthamiana. The sequence goes on along the minus strand of CM067339.1, from coordinate 39,142,885 downwards.
ATCTAAGTTTATTTTTGCACATTTTTTCAAATTTATTTATTATTTTTAAAGCTAAATTGTGTATAATTGCAGTTTTAGCCTATTTTAAGATTTAATTGCGTTTATAATTAAAACATTAATTCCATTATTTTTTATTTAATATTTAATCATTAATTAAATTAGTGCCTTTAATTTATTTTAGAAATCAGTTTACCTATTTTTATAAAATAAAAAGGGAAAAAGTAACTATTTAAAATCTGGCCCTGTTTGTTTCAATTTTGGCTCATATTAATCCCTCTAATTAACCCAATTTAAAACCCAATCGGACCGGCCCAATTTTAACTTACCCCGCCCCTGACCCAACTAATCTAATCTGCCCGGCCTTCCTTTTTGATCCAAGCCGTTGATCATTTTGATTAACGGCCACAATCATTTCTTTTCTTTTTAGTTCACCTCTCCTCTTAGACTCTCTCGAAACCTTAGTCTCTATCATTGTCTTCTACCTCAAACTCTGCGGGATCCACGTCTTCCCAGACCATGGGATCCCCATACCCACCCCTTGTGCTCTTATTCACTTTATACTTGAATATTCGAGGTCTGACCTCGAAGGTTTCCGCCTAGATCTTTGCCGATTCAAGGTTCTACGGCCATCTCCGGCCTTTATATGGCGTACAATGGTGTTTTGAGCCTGGTTCTTACTTCTCTGACTCAGATTGGATTTTTTCCAAGCATTTCTCATTTTAGAGTTCTTCTGAACCCTGACTATTCGAGGTTCTATCCGATTTTCTTAGATCTATCACGTATCTATGCTCTACTTTAGTTTTAAACGATTTCAACAATTTTTCTTTCTAAAATAACTTTTAAAATCACTTCTTTTTTGATTTAGGGTTTTTTGAAAAGCTTAAAATATTTCTCCGACCTTTCTTTTCCTTTTCTTTGTGTGTATTTGTCTCTACTGTGCTTATATGTTTCCTATTAACACACTCGTTCTTTCGTGTTTTCTACATTTCATTTTCCTACTATGTTTGTATACCATGCTCTCACATGTTTATCTTGTTGTATTTTCCTATATGTTCTTTTGCTATACTTTTTCGGTGTTTTTGTGTTCTTCTACTATATTTATACTAAGTTCTTAAGTTTCTTTGTTTGCCCTCTACTGAATCTTGTTTGAGTTCTACTAAAATGACCTCTTTAAACATGTTTTTCTACTGTATTCTTAAGTGTTGTACTATTTCTTTTCTCTTTTGAACCTTGACTAAGTCCTTCTGAAAAAGTACATTCTTTTAATTTATCTTCTACTATGTTCTTGAATGTTTACTGTTTTCTCTTCTACTGAACCCTATTTAAGTCTCTTCTGAAAGGATTTATTCCTTCAACGTGTTTCTTCTACTATCAGGACTGTTCTCTAATTATGCTTCTTCACTCTATTTGCATTCTTTCTCATGAGTTTTTGAAAAAGAAATCTCTGATCCTGTTTTGACTACTTGCCTCCACGTCTCTGTACTTGAATCGAGGTGAAAACCCTAAAATTTGGGGGTTCTGCCGGAGTTTGGTCATGTGATTGAAGTTAGGTTCTATTTCAGAATCCTTGACTCTTTCAGACTAATTTTTGAGTCTTTGAACTAAGTTTGAACTTCTTTTCTTTCATGCAATTCTGAACTTTTAAATTCTTCAACACTAGACTTTTCTACTTATTGGCATGATAAGTTTCTTTCATATTTAACTTGTCTGTATGCTTTTATATTTGATGAATCTTTCTTCAAAAAGGTTTTCTAACTTGTGATTGATTCTAATACCTTTTCATAGGTCTAATTTATTGTTACAGATTTTCCTTAAGTTAAAACCATTTTCACCTTTGTGGCTTGGTTAATTCATACCAAATCTTTGGGATGCTGAATTCTTGGCTGTTAATTGATTCTATTCCCTTAAATTGTACAACCTAGTATTGTCAAGACCTTATCCTTAAATAAACCTCTATGTATTTGGCCCTAATTTACTATTTTGGAAAAGTGTTTTATTAATCTTTTTCCTTTATTAGTTTTACGCGTCTGAAAACTGAATCCCTTAATTATGGGGAAAATCTTATGTAATTGATTGACAATCAATTTTCAGATTAGTTGTTGCCTTATTTCTGCCTGCTTTCTACAGTATAAAAGGCACGACCTCTTTTTCACAAACAAACACTTTTCAGTTCAACACTTTTACACTACAGACTTCACAGTTTTTCTGAACTCTTACTCTTACTTAGAGTATTCTTGTTTCTTGTCTACACCTTGGATTTACAAGATTACTGCTTTCTTTCCACTTGTTTCTTTAAAACTAGTATGTCCATAATTTAAGCTTCAGCATCTCCCCAATGTGTTTACTTACAGCCTCATGTCTATGTCTACATTACTGTCTATGTAGAGTTAAATGTTTACCTAGCATGTTAATTTCCTTTTGCCTGTTTCTGATTTGAATCCCTACCCCCTATGTTTCCCTTTATCTGCTTTGAGTTATTGTTTAGAACATGAAAATATGTAAGTTATTTTCCATGGTTTGAACTTGATCGCTTTGGGGGTCCTAATCTCTAAAACAATGTGTTCTAACAAGTTTGTAGGGTGTGCCAACACTTTTCATTGCTAGGCACTAGTATGTCCTTGCTTCTTTACCACTTCTCTTTTCCCCTTTGCTTTTACACTCACTCTTAGCTTCTAAGTTCTGCCCCCCTCATGTGAGCCTTGCCTTGGAACCTTGAGTTCTCTCTGAACTTGGACACTTGAGGGCTGGCCCTTCCATACTGTACTATGACTTAATCCTGCAATGTATTTTGGTCTGAGCACTGTCGGAGTCTATTTGAGGCTCTTAGGGAACTCTGACACATCCAAATGCGAGAAAGACTTTAGATCCTGATCTTTGGAGTTGGTTCATCACATATTTCAGACAGCCTGAATATTGGTTGTGCTATTAATTTCTGAAGTAATTTTTCTTTTCTTATTCATTCTGGGTTGTAATAACTTGTAATAACTATTGGGGATGGCTAATGAAAAGGGGAGGGAATAACTGCATGCAAAGGGTAGATAACGCGCCTAAAGGTTTGTTAATTTCTGCATTCACGTAGAGATCTTGCCTATTGCTTTATTAATTTATGCATCCACGTAGATATCTTGTTTATAGGTTTACTTATAGAATTTTGCACTTGTACATAGACACCATTACTATAAGAACTCCTGCATTACATAGATACCATGTCCATAGGTTTATGCATTCTTATAGATACTATGTTTATTAGGTTTTCTGCACTTCTGCATTATATGGATACCATTTCTATAAGAATGTTCTGCACCTCTCATATAGATACCATGCTCGTAGTTAACTAGAAATTCAAAATCCTGCATATGCATATGCATCCATCAGTAGGCAAACCTATTTATAGGATTTAAATAACTAACAACATTTAGATATCATGCTCATAGGATTTCTGCACTCTTGCTATGTCTGTAAAAAAATTTTAAAATAAAAAATGCCTAGAAAGTATGCCTATATGAGCTATCAACCAAATCTAAACCTCCTCACTCATTTTAAGTTTAATCTGTCAGTAGTAACATATAATCAACTGCAGAAAGTATATTATTCTTTTAAAAACTAGCAACTTTTCTGTAATCAGTTTACTCCTTTATTTCTGAGATCAGTAGATATCATGCCTATAGGTTTCATCTAACACGTAGGCAAGCCTTAGGATAAAAGTATAAACTACATCAGTCTTTATTAATTACAACCAGCGGGAAGGTCTAATTCCGACTTCTTATCTGAAAATATGTGATAAATGAGCTTGTTTTAACTTATTATGTTTTAATCAGACCCTAATCAATACGTGCAAGAGATGCTAAACTATATGCTTTTCTTTGATTTAAAAAAAGTCTATTTGAGATTTTCTATCTATTTATGTGCTTTACCAATACTTTTTATATATGTTTTGATTGCCGCCTTAGAATCTTGTCCTTTTAAAACTATAAAACCTCATACCCCTTCCCTTTTAGGATTAGAGTCCCAAGTACCTCCGAGACTGATATGATTGGGATGAGTAATAGCATGCAATAAGTAACAAAACCATTCCACGCTTTAATACCTTAACGAGGTGTGAAAGGGTAGACATGGATATGACGATCACGCGATAACATATCGTGTAGCCCCTCTTTGAAGAGTGATTACCAGATGTTGTGTGGGGTGATCCATATTATTTGTAAACCTAGGAACCCCCCCCCCCTCCCTTTACTTGTTTATTTCATTACTTTCAGAATTTCTTTCTAGTGTCATAATGTGAAAACCCCTACTTGCCTACTTTTTTTTGCACTTAAAGTCACAATTGTAGTATGGACGGGAGCCACATTATGATCTCGAGGGGTTCCTAAACCTTCCTATCTGGATAATTTCAAGCCCTTACTCAATCTCTTATTTTCTAAATTAATTTCTTTCTAGTGTCCTAATGCACTTTAATCATTAGGCGGCGACTCTTCAATTTAAACCCAATCCCAAAAGGGAACGAGTTGTCCTCCGAAACGTCATAAACTCGATTTTGCAAGAAAAAGAGGCCGCGACACCACTTCGATATGATTTAAGCAATTTAAACCATCATTAAGGTTGCACTTATTACACGTAAGCATGATTTTATGTCACGACCCAAATCCCAAACCTGGCCGTGATGGCTCCTCTCGTGAAGACAAAGATAGCCTGTCTAACCCAATTCATCTTTTAAAATAGTAAGTTAACACAATTATAATATAAACATGGTTTAATTGTACTAAATAGCAGAAAATATAGATAAAATGTGGAAATCCAACCCAACACAGCCTTAACTGGGTATCACAAGTCATGAGCAAATAAAGAATCCTGATACAAGTTTGTTGAATACGAAATCCGATACAATAGTTCGAATAACATGGAAATGATAAGATAAGGGAAGCAAGGAGATTGCGGACGCCAACAATTACCTCGTAGTCTTCGAAAACACTGCCTGGACTGGAATGATCATCTCTCAGGAGTAGAAATATGCTATGTCTGAATCTGCACACACGGTGCAAGGAGTAATATGAGTACTCCCACCTAGTGATAATATATAAAAATAATGACTAAAAGCAAGAAAACACGTAAAGGCACAAAACATTCTATACAGAAGCAGTAAAATCACTTAAAATAGTAAATTAGTAAAATATAAAATGAAATCTCTTTTAAAGCCAGTAAAACACATAATTTGGCAGTAAATGACAGGTAGCAATCTGCCCCTCAGGCACAGTACCAGTCACTCAGTACAGTATCAGCCCCTCTGGCTCACTCTCAGAACTGTATCAGCCCCGCGAGCTCACTCTCAGAATAGTATCAGCCCCTCGGGCTACCTCACAATCACTCATATCAGCCCCTCAGGCATAGTATCAATCACTCAGAATAATGGATACCCGCGCTCGCTACGGGTGTGCAGACTCCGGAGGGGCCTCTTACGGCCCAAGGGCTATATGAATCCACCTCATGGCATCAGCAGTCGGCACTCGGCCTCACATCACTCAAGCCACTGCATGGCATATAAAGTATCTTAGGCCCTCGGCCCTCGTATCACTCAACATATCCTCACATGTGGCCCTCGGCCTGACTCAATCCGGAAATCATCATAAGCCCTTCGGGCATTTGTAAAACAGTGGTTCTCAACCCAAAATATCATTTAGAAATATCATTTAAGTTTCAAACCTATATCAAAGTGGCTGAGTTTGTAAAACCATAAATATCAAGAGGACTGAGTTTAAATATAAGTCGAAATAGTGATAAAAATCCCCTAATGGTCCAAATAATTGGCACGAAGTCCAAATATGGAAATCGGCCATATCATGATGACAACATATTAGTTTCAATCAAATATGTAGTAATATCATCAATCGGGACGGACCAAGTCACAATCCCCAGTAGTAAAAGACCCCGCCTCGTCGTCTAGCGTGTGTCTCACCTCAATATAGTACTACGATGTGAAATCCTAGGTTTCAAACCCTCAGAACATCATTTAAACTCATTACCCACCTTGAACCGTCTACGTATTTAGCTCATGACGCCTTTGCCCCTAGAATTGGCCTCCACATGCGTCGAATCTATCCAAAATTAGAAAGAATACGTCATAATATGTTTTGGGAATAAAGCCCAATCAAAAACTCGAGCTCTGGGCCCACTTTGAAACTCAGAAATTTTTATATCAGTGGGTTCCTTATCTCCTCACGAGAATAACCATACAAAAATTATCCAAATCCCATCACATTTCGACCCTCAAATTCGTGATCCTATCCAAGAGGGTTTTCTAAACTTTTCACACAAAATTCACGGATTAAACGCCAAAACTAGTAATAGATTCAATTTATCCAACCAAAATTGAGTTAAGAACACGTACCCCGTTGTTCTCTCCAAAAATCACCTTATCCGAGCTCAAAATCATCAAAAAAAATGGGAACGAAGTCCCATTTTCAGAACTTAACATTCTGCCAAGAACTTTTATTCTCTACGTTCGCGTACTGTAGCTCGCGTTCGAGAAGTCCAATCTCCCAGACCCTTCGTGTTTGCGTCCTAGGTCTCGCATTTGTGAAGGCCAATTACAAGGCCCTTCACGTTCGCGTAGCAAGCCTCGCGATCACGTAGTCCAAATGACCCCAGGCCCAATTTTCCTTCTACGCATTCGTGATTACTCTCCCGCGTTTGTGTAGCACCTTGACCCACTCCTTTGCGTTCGTGACTCCCTAATCGTTTTTGTGAAGGCCAAAATCAAAAGCCTCCCATTTTTCTTTTCGCGTTCGCAAGACTACCATCGCGTTCGCGAAAAAGGAAACCAAATACCAGCAACCAACAGTTCAACAAGTTCCACAAATGACCCGTTGGGCATCCGAAACACACCCAAGGCCCCTGTGTCCTCAATCAAAAGCACCAACACATCCTAAAACATCATTCAAACTTGTTACAATCATCAAAACACCTAAAAGAACACCAAAACCATCAAATTAGATCGAATTCAAGCCTAAGTTCTTTTAAAACTTCCGAAACATGCATTTGAGAAAAACCCTAACCAAATCACGTCTGTATGACCTGAAATTTTTCAAACATATCCCAAATCACCTAACGAATCTACAACAACTCTTGGAATTCCATTCCGACCCTCGGATCAAAATATCACCTATCAATCGTAAATCACCAAAATAGTAACTTCGTCAATTCAAGCCTAATCTACACCAGACCTCCAAAATCACTTCCAATCATACTCCTAAGCCACAAATCACCTCCCGGAACTAACCTAACAATCAGAATTCACATCTAAGCCCTTTAACTCATAAGTTAGTGTCTTATTGACCTTTCTAACTTGAGCCTTCTTAAAAGAGACTAAGTGTCTCATTTCATATCAAAAGCACTCCAAACTGAATCCAATCAAGTAGACCACATAAAACATGGATAACGAAGAATAAAGAAGCAAAAAATGGGGAAACAGAGTGGTAACACATGAGACGACGGGTTGGGTCATCACATCCTCCCCAAATTAAAAAAACACTCGTTCTCGAGCGAGTCAAGAAACATACTTGAAGCCTCAAATAGGTGAGGATATCTGCTACGCATCTCCCGTTCGGTCTCACAGGTAGCTTCGTCTACGGGCCGACCTCTCCACTGCACTTTCACTGAAGCTATATCCTTTCACCTCAACATTCGAACTTGACGACCCAAAATAGCCATTGGCTCCACTTCATAAGTCAATTCATCATCCAACGGAACTGTGCTGAAGTCAAAAACATGGGGCGAGTCCCCAACATACTTTGGAAGCATAGAAACATGAAATACCGGATGCACGCTCAACAAGCTGGGTGGAAAAGCAAGCATATAAGCCACCTCCCCAATCCTTCTAAGTACCCTAAAAGGTCCAATAAACTGCGGACTCAACTTCCCTTTCTTTTCAAATCCTATAGCACCCTTCATGAGCGTAACCTTCAGTAAGACCTTCTCACCAACAGAAAGATTGGAATATCAATCTCATCGAGATCATCGATATGTAAGATACATCTCGAACCTTCCGGTCCGCCTAACTCTTCTGACACAACTACACTATACGAAGCCTCTCCTGAATCACCTTCACCTTCTCTAAGGTCTGTCCCCAATAACCTAGCCCTGCCAGGCTCGAACTAACCAATTGGAGATCTGCAATGTATCCCATACAAAGCCTCATACAGTGCCATCTGAATACTTGACTGATAGCTATTATTATAGGCAAATTCTGCAAGCGGTAAAAACTCATCCCAAGAACCTCCATAATCAATATCACAGGCATGCAACATATCCTCCAATATATGAATAGTACGCTCGGAATGCCCGTCTGTCTGAGGATGAAATGCTATGGTCAACTCCACTTGAGTACCCAACTCTTGCTGAAAATTCCTCCAAAACTGTGAAGTAAACTGCGTGCCTCTATCTGAAATAATAGACACTGGAACACCATGCAATAGAATAATCTCCCAGATAAAGATCCCTGCCATCCGCTCCACAGAATAGGTAGTACACACATGAATGAAGTGCGCCGACTTGGTCAGCCAATCCACAATCACCCAAATAGCATCGAACTTCTTCAAAGTCTGAGGAAGGCTACTCACAAAATCCACGGTGACCTCTCCCACTTCCACTCAGGAATAACCATCTGCTGAAGCAAGCCACCCGGTCTTTGATGCTCATATTTTACCTGCTGACAATTGAGACACCAAGCTACAAATCCCACAATATCTTTTTTCATTGTTCTCCACCAGTAGTGCTGCCTCAAATCCTGATACATCTTCATGGTACCCGGATGAATAGAATACCGCGAGCTATGGGCCTACTCTAGAATCAATTCTCTAAGCCCATCCATATTGGGCGCACAAATTCGGCCCTGCATCCGCAACACACCATCATCACTGATGGCCACATCTCTGGCATCATCATGTTGAACTCTATCCTCAAGGACAAGAAAAATCAAATTATCATACTAGCACTCTCTAATGCTATCATATAAGGAAGACTGAGAGACATACAAGCCAACACCCGACTGGACTCCGAAATATCTAATCTCAAAAATCGATTGGCCAAGGGCTGAACATCTACTACAAAGGGTCTCTCCCTAACTGGAATGTACGCCAAACTCCCATACTCACTACCTTACGACTCAAAGCATCGGCCACTACATTGGCCTTGCCCGGATGATACAGAATAGTCATACCATTATCCTTAAGCAACTCTAGCCATCTCCACTGACTCAAATTTAAGATCTTTTTGCTTGAACAAATGCTGAAGACTGTGATGATCAGTGAATACCTCACAAGATACGCCATATAAATAGTGCCTCCAAATCTTCAATGTATGAACTATGGCAGCCAACTCAAATCATGAACAGGATAGTTCTTTGCATGGGGCTTCAACTGATGAGAAGCATAAGCAACCACTCTACCCTACTGCATCAATGCACAGCCAATCCCAAGTCTCGAAGCATCACAATATAGGGTATATGAATTTGAAGCTGATGGAACCAACACTAGAGCTGTGGTCAAAGCTGCCTTGAGCTTCTGAAAGCTCTCCTCATACTCGTTCGACCATACAAACGATGCACCCTTCTGAGTCAACTTGGTCAAGGGCGATGCAATGGATGAAAATCCCTAAAAAAACCAGCGATAATAGCCATCTAACCCATGAAAGCTACGGATCTCTGTGGCTAAGGATGGTCTAGGCCAACTCTGAACTGCCTCTATCGTCTTTGGATCTACCTAAATGCCCTCGTTGGACACCACGTGCCCCAAGAAAGCCATTGAACTGAGCCAAAACTCACACTTGGAGAATTTTGCATAAAGCTTATCCTCTATCAATCTCTGCAACACAACTCTCAAATGCTCCACGTGCTCCTCCTGACTACGTAAACACACCAGAATATCATCAATAAAGACTACGACAAATGAATCCAGATAAGACCGGAACATACTGTTCATTAGATACATGAACCCTGATGGGGCATTGGTTAGCCCAAAAGACATAATAAGAAATTCATAATGACCGTATCTAGGAAAGTTGTCTTATGAATGTCTGAATCCCTGATCTTCAACTGGTGATATCCTGAATGAAGATCAATCTTGGAGAACACACTCGCTTCCTAAAGCTAAATAAGTCATCAATATGAGGCAAAGGATACTTTTTCTTCACTGTTACTTTATTCAATTGCCTATAATCAATGCATATTCTCATTGTGCCATCCTTATTCTTCACAAACAAGACTGTTGCACGGTGACACACTAGGCCGAATGAACCCTTTTTCTAGGAGTTCCTGGAGCTGCTCTTTCAATTTCTTCAACACCGTCGGTGTTATGCGATACTGTGGAATAAAAATGGGCTGAGTGCCCAGCAAGAAGGCGATGCCAAAATCAATATCCATGTCTGATGGCATGCTCGGCAGGTCTGCAAGAAATACATAGGGAAGATCCCTCACAACTGGGACAAAATCAATACTTGGAGTCTCGGCTCCAACATCTCACACAAAATCTAGATATGACAAATAAACCTTCCTAACCATATGCTCGGATTTCAAGAAAGAACTATTCCTACTAGGAACATAATCAGTCATACCATGCCACTCGATCTGCGGTGCACTCTGCGTAGCCAAAGTAACTATCTTAGCATGAAAGTCTAGAATAGCATGACACGGAGATAATCAATCCATGCCCAAAATAAAATCAAAGTCCACAATGCTCAATAGCAATAGATCAACTCGGGTCTCCAGACCCTCAATAGTCACAACACATGACTGGAACACACGGTACACAATAACATTATCGCCCACCGGGGTAGATACATGAACAGTAAAGAAAGAAACTCTCAGGGCATACGCAAATAGTGACCAAAATATGAGGACACATAAGAGTAGGTGGAACTGGGATTGAATAATATAAAGGCATCTATATGGCAGACTGGAACAATACCTGTAATAATAGTATCTGAAGCAATAGCATCTTTCCTGCCTAGAATAGCATAAAAATGAGTCTGGCCACCTCCCGATCGGCCTCCCCTTCTGGGGCAAACCCTGGATGCCGGACCTCCACCCCTAGCTGACTGGTCGGGTGGGGAAGTAACTGGAGCGAAAGTCGAAGGCTGACCCCTCTACTGGGATGAACTAGCAATACGACGAGGACACTCCCTCCCCATGTGCCCAAATTCTCCACACTCAAAACAACTCCCATGTGCTGGAGAAGGGTCTAGATGGGAACCCTTCACACCGGAGTGACCAACTGTTGCGCTCGGCATAGAAGAACCCTGAACAGATGGAGCACGAGATGAAGTCTAGGCTGGAAGGGCACTAAGTGAAGGATGACCCTGCTGAGAACCATGATAACCACGATCTGAAGATCCCCCGCGATACTCTGGACGGGCCGAGTGAGCACCACTGTAACCGCCCGGACCTCGAGGCCTTTTTGCCTTCCTCTTCTCTCTATCTTGGTGGCAAGCCATCTCAACCTCACGAGCGATATCAACCACCTCCTTAAATGAAATACCCAATACTCTCTCTAGTCATCAGAATACGGAGATGATAACTAAGACATCCACAAACCTCTTGCTCCTCTCACGATCTATCGGAACCATCCATCCGGCATGATGAGCTAAAACAGAATATCTCACCTCATACGGAGACACAGTCATATCTCCATGCTTCAGCCACTTAAACTATCATTGCAGCTCCTCCCCGTGGACTGCAGTACATACTTCTCCAAGAAGAGTGTGGAGAAATCCTGCCAAGTAAGGGGCGATGAACCAACTGACCTACCCCTCTCGTATGCCTCCCACCAAGTGAAGGCAACCCTAGTAAACTGGAAGGTGGTAAATGATACACCACTAGTGTCAAGGATCCCTACTATACGGAGCATCCATTGACACTTGTCAAGAAAACCCTGGGCATCCTCGCCCTCAGCACCACTGAATGACGGAGGCTGGAGTCTACCAGACCTCTCACGTCGACACTGCTCATCATCTGGCATAACTGGTACTATAAACCCCTGAGCTGGTGCAATATGCTGGGCTAGAGGTGCCTTTGGTGTCTGAAGTCCCTATACTACCTGCTCAAGTGCATGATTAACAGGAGTCTGGGTGCCTTCCCTGGCCTGTGAAGTAGCCGCGGCTGTAGTGGCTAAAATCTCCTGAGCCAGGCCAGTACAAACTGATAAGATCTAAGCCAAGGCCTCCTGAAGACCCGGAATCACAATGAGCACAGCTAGTGCCTGCTCCTGGGCTGGGGCAGCTGGTGGATCAAAATCAATATCTGCTGCCCACTGCCCTACCTCTACCACAACCATGACCGCGCCCACGACCTCTGGTGGCATCAGTGGGTGGAACTGGTGGTTGATCACCTTGTTTGGTATCACGAGTCCTCGCCATCTGTGAGAGAATAGAATACAAAAGTTTAGTTCTCGGATCAACAAAGTCGCACGGCAGGAATTTCAAGAATATTTAGTTTTTCCTAAAGGTTCTTCAGCCTCCCAAGGATAAATACGGACATCTCCATACTTATCTGCGAGACTCTACTAAACCTGCTCATGGCTCGCGAGACCTATGTAACCTAGGCTCTGATACCAACTTGTCACAACCCAAATCTCGAACCTGGTCGTGATGACGCCTCTCATGAATGCAAGGCAAGTGAGTCTATCCCAATTCGTCTTTTAAAATAGTAAGTTAACATAAATATAGTATAAACATAGTTTAATAGTACCCAATAGCAAAAAATATAGATAAAATGTGAAAATGCAACCCAATACAGCCCTAACCGGCGTGTCACAAGTCATTAAAAACTAAAGAATTCTCATACAAGTCTGTTGAATACAAAATATGATAAATTAGTTCGAATAACATGGAAATGATAATATAAGGGAGGTACGGGGGTTGCGGATGCCAACAACTACCTCGTCTTCGAAAACACCACCCCGACTGGAAGGATCAACTGTCAGGAGTGGAAATCTACTATATTTGAATCTGCACACACGATGCAGGGAGTAATATGAGTACTCCGACCCAGTGAGTAATAAATATAAATAATGACTGAAAGTAAGAAAACACGTAAAGGCATAAAGTATTACATACAAAAGCAGTAAAATCACTTAATATAGTAAACTAGTGAAATATCAAATGAAGTCTCTTTTAAAGCCAGTAAAACAGGTAATTTGGCAGTAAATGACAAGTAGAAATCTGCCCTTCGGGCTCAGTATCAAAATAACAAGTAGAAATCTGCCCCTCGGCCACAGTATCAGTCACTCAATACTTTATCAGTCCCTCGGGCTCACTCTTAGAACAGTATTAGCGCTACAGCTCACTCTCAGAATAGTATTAGCCCCTCGGGCTACCTCACAATAACTTATATTAGCCGCTCGGGCATAGTATCAATAACTCAGAACAATGGGTACACGCGCTCACAGTGGGTGGGCAGACTCTGTAGGGGCCCCTTATGGCCCAAGTGCTATATCAAGCCACCTCATGGTATCATCACTCGGAACTCTGTCTCACATCACTCAAACCACCGCATGGCATATAAAGTATCTCAGGCCCTCGGCCTCATATCACGCAACATATCCTCACATGTGGCCCTCGGCCTCACTTAATTCGTAAATCATCATAAGCCCCTAGGGCATTTGTAAAATACTGGCTCTTAACCCAAAATATCATTTAGAAATATCATTTAAGTTTCAAATCTGCATAAAAGTGGTTGAGTTTGGAAAACCATAAATATCTATAGGACTGTGTTTAAATATAAGCCGAAACAGTGAGGAAATAGCGAAAAATATCCCCGAAGGGTCCAACTAATTGGCACGAAGCCCAAATATGGCAATCAGCCCAAATCATGATGATAAAAAATTAGTTTCAGTCAAATATGTAGTATAATCATCAATCGAGACGGACCAAATCACAATCCCCAGAAGTAAAAGACCCTGTACTTGTCATCTAGTGTGTCTCACCTCAATATTACTACGATGTGCAACCCGGGGTTTCAAATGCTTAGGACATCATTTAAACTCATTACTCACATCGAACCGGTTACTTCTTTAGCTTGCGACACCTTTGCCCCTCAAATCGGTCTCCACGTGCATCAAATCTATCCAAAATTAGAACGAATACGTCATAATATTTTATGGGAATTAAGCTCAATCAAACCAATCGAAAAATACCAAAATTCTCGTAATTAGGAAAAACCCGAGCCCCCAGTCCACGTCTCAAAACTTATAAATTTTTAAATCAACGGGTTCCTTATCTCCCCACGAGTCTAACCATACAAAAATTTTCTTAATCCCATCACATTTCGACCTTCAAATCTGTGATTCTATCCAAGAGGGTTTTCTAAACTTTTCCAAAACAATTCACGAATTAAATGCCAAAACTAGTAACAGATTCAAGTTATCCAACCAATTGAGTTAAAAACATTTACCCCATTGTTCTCTCCAAAAATCTCGCGAAAAATCTCCTTATCCGTGCTCCAAATCGTAAAAAATGGAAAATGGGAACGAAGTACCATTTTCAAAACTTAACATTCTGCCCAAAACTTTTCTTCCTCGCGTTCGCATTCTGTAGCTCCCGTTTGCGATGGCCAATCTCCTTGACCCTTTTCGTTCGCGTTCAAGAAGGCCAATTACAAGGCTCTTCAAGTTTGCGTAGCAATCCTCACGTTCGCGTAGGCCAAATGACCATAGGCCAAATTTTCCTTCTATGAGTTCGTGATTACTCTCCCGCGTTCGCGTAGCACCTTGACCCACTCCTTCACATTTGCGACTCCCTCATCGCGTATGCAAAGGCCAAAATGAATAGCCTCCCATTTTCACCTTTGCGTTCGCAAGACTCCCCTTGCGTTCGTGAAGAAGGAAACAAGATACCAGCAACCAGCAGTTCAACAAGTTCCAAAAATGACTTGTTGGGCATTAGAAACACACCCAAGGCCCCCAGGACCTTAACAAAAAGCACCACCACATCCTAAAACATCATCAAAACTTGTTCCAATCATCGAAACACCACAAATAATATCAAAACTATCAAATTATATTGAATTCAAGCCTAAGTTCTTCTAATACTTCCGAACACACTTTTGATAATAAAAAAAACAACCAAACCACGCCCGAATGACCTAATATTTTGCATACATATCCCAAATCACCTAACAAACTACAAAGACTCTCGAAATTCCATTTCGACCATCGGATCAAAAGGTCACCTATCAACCAGAAATCGCCATAATACTAACTTCGCCAATTCAAGCCTAATTCCACACTGGACCTCTAAAATCACATCCGATCACACTTCTAAGCCACAAATACCTTCCGGAACTAATCGAACCATCGGAATTCACATCCGAGTGCTCTAACTCATAAGTCATCATTCGGCTGACTTTTTTACCTTAAGCCTTCTTAAAAGAGACTACGCATCTCATTTCTTATCAGAACCACTCTAAACTCAACCCAGTAAACTCAACCACATAAAACACAGATAACGAAGCATAAAAAACTAGAAATGGGGAAAACAAAGTGGTAACTCACGAGATGACGGGTCGGGTCGTCACATTTTGGGTCCTAGACTACCTGGACATAAGCATAATAGTATCTACGCACAAACTCCTGTCACCTCGTGCGAACATAGCCCCCACGAGTCTAACCATACTATAATTATCTAAATCTCATCAGATTCGACCCTCAAATTTGTGATTCTTTCCAAGAGGGTTTTCTAAAACTTTCCAAAACAATTCACGAATGAAATGCAAAAACTAGTAAAAGATTCAAATTATCCAACCAAAATTGAGTTAAAAAACCCTATTGTTATCTCCAAAAATATCTTGAAATATTTCCTTATTCGTGCTCCAATTCGTAAAAAATGGAAAATGGGACCGAAGTCCCATTTTCAAAACTTAACATTCTACCCAGAACTTTTCTTCCTCGCGTTCGCATTCTGTAGCTCCCGTTTGCGATGGAAAATCTCCCAGACCCTTTTCGTTCGCGTTCACGAAGGCCAATTACAAGGCTCTTTGCGTTTGCGTAGCAATCCTCACGTTCGCATAGGTCAAATGACCCAGGCCCAATTTTCCAACTACGCATTCGTGATTACTCTACCGCGTTCGCCTAGAACCTTGACCCACACCTTTACGTTCGCGACTCCCTCATCGTGTATGCGAAGGCCAAAATAAATAGCCTCCCATTTTCCTCTTTGCTTTCACGAGACTCCCCTTGTGTTCGCGAAGAAGGAAACCAGATACCAGCAACCAGCAGTTTAAGAAGTTCCAAAAATGACTCGTTGGGCATTCGAAGCACACCCGAGGCCCCCGGGACCTCAACCAAAAGCACCACAACATCCTAAAACATCATCAAAACTTGTTCCAATCATCGAAACACCTCAAATAATATCAAAACTATCAAGTTACATTGAATTCAAGCCTAAGTTCTTCTAAAACTTCCGAAACACACTTTTGATCGAAAAACCAAACAAACTACGCCCGATGACCTAAACTTTTGCACACATATCCCAAATCACCTAACAAACTAAAACAAATCTCGAAATTCAATTTTGGCCCTCGGATCAAAATGTCACCTATCAACCGGAAATCGCCAAAATACTAACTTCGCCAATTCAAGCCTAATTCCACACCGGAACTCTAAAATCACATCCGATCACCCTTCTAAGCCACAAATACCTTCCAGAACTAATCGAACCATCTGAATGCATATCCGAGTGCTCTAACTCATAAGTCATCATTCGGCTGACTTTTTTAACTTAACCTTCTTAAAAGTAGTCATTTCTTATCAGAACCACTCTAATCTCAACCAAATAATCTCAACCACATAAAACACAGATAACGATGCATAAAGAAGTAGAAATGGGTAAAACAAAGTGGTAACTCATGAGATGACGGGTCGGCTCGTCATATTTTGGGTCCTAGACTACTTGGATATAATCATAATAGTAGCTACGCATGGACTCCCATCACCTTGTGCGAACTTAGCCCCCACGAGTCTAACCATACTAAAATTATCTAAATCCCATCACATTTTGACCCTCAAATATGTGATTCTATCCAAGAGGGTTTTCTAAACTTTTTCAAAACAATTCACGAATTAAATGCCAAAACTAGTAACATATTCAAATTATCCAACCAACATAGAGTTAAAAACAGTACCCCGTTGTTCCCTCCAAAAGTCTCTCGAAAAATCCCCTTATCCGTGCTCCAAATCGTAGAAAATGGAAAATGGGAACGAAGTACCATTTTAAAAACTTAACATTCTCCCATGAACTTTTTTTCTTCGCGTTAGCATTCTGTAGCTTCCGTTTACGATGGACAATCTCCCACACCCTTTTCGTTCGCGTTGAAGAAGGCCAATTACAAGGTTCTTTGCGTTTGCGTAGCAATCCTCACGTCCGCGTAGGTGAAAGGACCCCATGCCCAATTTTCCTTCTACGTGTTCATGATTACTCTCCCTCGTTCGCGTAGAACCTTGACCCACTCCTTCACGTTCGTGACTCCCTCAACATGTATGCAAAGGCAAAAATAAATAGCCTCCCATTTTCCTTGTTGCGTTCGCGAGACTCCCCTTGCGTTCGGGAAGAAGGAAACCAGATACCAGCAACCAGCAATTCAACAAGTTCCAAAAATGACTCATTGGGCATTCGAAGCACACCCGAGGCCCCCGGGACCTCAACCAAAAGCACTACAACATCCTAAAACATCATCAAAACTTGTTCAAATCATCAAAACACCTTAAATAATATCAAAACTATCAAATTACATTGAATTCAAGCCTAAGTTCTTCTAAAACTTCCGAAACACACTTTTGATCAAAAAACCAACCAAACCACGCCCGAATGACCGAACATTTTGCACACATATCCCAAATCATCTAACAAACTACAACAACTCTTGAAATTTCATTTCAACCCTCGGATCAAAATGTCACCTATCAACCGAAAATCGCCAAAATACTAACTTCGCCAATTCAATTCCACACCGGACCTCTAAAATCACATCCGATCACACTTCTAAGCCACAAATACCTTTCGGAACTATTTGAACCATCAGAATTCGAGTGCTCCAACGCATAAGTCATCATTCGGCTGACTTTTTTAACTTAAGCCTTCTTAAAAGAGACTACGTGTCTCATTTCTTATCAGAACCACTCTAAACTCAACCCAATTGACTCGACCACATAAAACACGAATAACGAAGCATAAAGAAGTAGAAATGGGGAAACAAAGTGGTAACTCATGAGATGACGGGTCGGTCGTCACATTTTGGGTCCTAGACTACCTTGACATAAGCATAATAGTAGCTACACACGGACTCCCATGACCTCGTGCGAACGTAGCCCCCAAAATTAGCAACACATATTCAATTAATTCACCTATGGGGAAAATTTCCTCTCAAAATGTTAGAAAGGAGACTCACCTCGCTCCGAAGTCTATATTCCGATTCAAGAACGCGCTCAAACCTCCAATTCGTAGCTAAGCGATCCAAAACTATTCAAATAGGATAAGAACGAGTCTATACATGCTTAAAAGTTCATGTTCTAATTATTAAACCAATTTCCCAACCCTAAATGCAAGGTTCCTAAAATTCATCCCGGGGACCGCGTGCCTGGATGTCAAAAATTTTTGAATAAAGTTGTTAGCCATAGCCTAAGGATCAAGAATATATTATTTTTACTCCATTCCCTAACAAATTTCGTGGTTAAATCTTGTTTTTAGCAAATTCTAGGTTTTTCATCTACAACCCTTGATTTTTCCTAATTTTCACATGTTAATCTACCCACAATCTATGTATGTAACTCATGTTGGTAGAAATTACTTACCTCAAAGTGCTAGGTAAAAACCTCTTTCAAAAATCAACTAAAAGGATGAAGGAAATGAGCTAAATGATCTAAATCTCGAATTTAATAGCTGGACACAACCCCTCTGATGTCGTATTTGCGGCAAGAAAATCTCAAATGCAAAGATTTCATTGCAATTGCGAAGATTTCATCATAATTACGAACCCTGACTGAATTAGCATACTTTGCAAATGCGATAAAGGTTTCATAAATGGGAACACTTCAGGCCTCCCAAAAACGATGCAATTATCGCGAATGTGAAAGATCCCCCAGCCGCCCAGGTTCGCAAATGCGAATAGAACCTCACAAATGCGATGGCGCATTTGCAACCAATACATCGCAATTGCGATCATACTAGTACCAACAATCCTATTTCCTAGCAAATCACTCCGGAGCTAACCCGAATCAAACCGAGCCCCCGGGGCTCCAAACTAAACACCTGCATTAGTTTAAAAACATAACACGGACTTACTCGAAGCCTCAAATCACATCAATCAATGCTAAAACTATGAATTGCACTCCAATTCAAGCTTAATGAACTCTAAAATTTCAAACTTTTACTTTCGTGCTTAAACCTATTAAATCACATCCGATTAACTTTAAATTTTCTTTACACAAGTCATATTCGATATTACGGACCTACACCAACTTCCAGAATCGGAATCCAATCCCTATATAAAAAAGTCAACTCTCGGTTAAACTTCCCAAAAACCTTTTAATTTCTATCTTTAACCAAATGACTCCAAATTGACCTACGGACCTCTGAATTCACTTCCGATGGCGCTCCCAATACCAAAATCATCATACAGAGCTATACCTAGGCTCAGAATCCCGAACATACATTGATAATACTGAAATGAACTTCAACGTAAACTTATGAGATTCTTCCAAAATCTAACTTCCCGACTAGGCGTCGAAACATTCCAGGGTCTTTCAAAACCCAGTTTAGACATACGCCCAAGTGCGAAATCATCATACAACCTGCTAGAACCTTTAAATCCTAATTCCGAGGTCGTTTACCCAAAAATCCAACCTTAGTCATTTCTTTCAACTTAGTTTTTCAAAAAGAGAATTCTCCTTCCAAATCAACTCAACTCCGAACATCCCGAAATTAAATTCCGATTGTGTGCACAAATCGTAATACCTGTAATGAAGCTGCTCATGGCCTCAAACTGCTGAACGATGTGCTAGAGCTCAAAATGGTCGGTTGGGTCATTACATTTTGTTCATACCCAATTTTCCCTATATATTTTTGCACTCAAAATACTTTCAAAATAGTATATGCATGCATATATAAGCAGGCTGAGGGACTTTGGTATTTTTTTTTAAATTTTTGAGATCTTTTAAAATCAATTTACTGCTTATTTTTTACAGTATAAAGGCTAAAATTATTTTCCAAATTATTATTTTTAGTGAATAAGGTGTTTCATTCTCGTATTTGGAATAAAATATAATTAATGTAATTTTTGCAAGTTTTTTACAAATTTATTTGGAATTTTAAAGACAATTACACAAAATTGCAATTGTGGCCTATTTTACAATTTTCTATGTTTTATAATTATAAAATTATTTTTAATATTTTTAAATTACTATTTATATGTTATTAAGTAGTTCTATGCTTTCAATTTATCCTTTAAACTATTTTCCCTATTTTATAAAATTAATTGGGGGAAATTGGCTATTTAAACCATAGCCAGATTTTAATTAGGATACAACCCAAATTCAACCCCCCAATTTAGCCCAATTTTAACCCAATTTTAATAACCCATACCCGTTGATTTTAACCCGGTTCATCTCTGGTTAAGTCGTTGATCAAATAAGATCAACGGCCCAAATCCCCTTACCTTAATTAAATCAAATGACCCCCCTCCCAAACTCTCATTCTCTCAGAGACCAGTCTCTCTCTAAACGATTGCTCTCTAGAACCTTATGGTTCTCTCCATCTTCTCCGATAAAACTCGTCGCCTCTCCGACCATACCCCTCCTTCACTTCTCTCGATCTCCACTCGCCATGGAACCCTCATCATCGTTGCTCACCTTTGAAGCACGAAGCCCAAAGACATCCACCATGAAAGACGGTCACTGAAGGCTTTGCTTGGGTCCTTCTCCGGCTTTTCTCCAGTGGTTTTTGTCCGATGATGCCTTCTATGACATTATATACGAGTTTCATAGCCAGGTTCTTCGTTTTTCTTAATTTGTTTGCAAACCCTAATTTTTTCTACTCATGCCTCTTTAATCTCTGCTCTTTAAAACAACTCTCAGTTTGATTTTGTCTTCAACTCTATTTTTACTTAGTATTTCCGGTTATTTCAATTTTCAGATGGTTAATACTCTTTCAAATTAGGGTTTCTGACCCTCTTTTTCAAAATCGTTTCTTCTGCTCTTTCTGAGTACTATATGTTCGTTTGTGTTTGTTTGTTTTAATTGTTTGATTGATTTTCTTGTAAATTTGGGTTCTATGCTTTAATTTTCCCTGCTAGGGTTTCCGACCCCCTTTCAAGATCACTACATCTCCTGCTTCCTTTGAGTATTATGTATGCATGTATTATATGATTGTTTTCTTACTAGCATGTTTGTTTCTGAGTTCCATGCTTCAAACGTTTTTTTACTAGGGTTCCAACCCTCTACTCTTCTATGATTTCTTGCATAATGTTCTCTGATCTTTCACTCCTATTGTGTTTATAGGTCTAATTGTTATTCGAATGACTTTGTGCATTTCTTTGAATCCCTAATATGTATGTGTTTTCCTTAAAGGGTCTTACACTGATTTTCTTGAATTATTTTCTTGCTTCTGAAATGCTCTCTATAATTAGCACTGATTCACTGATTTTTAGTCTCGTCCGTGATTCTTTGACTAATTTCAGAGTTAATTTTGTATTGTTACCATATTTGTGCTCTTAAATATTTTTACAATATTCAGTATCTGTTTTCCTTATTCGAATATTATGTATTTGGCCTCTATTACATATTACAGGCCTACTACTTTACTATGGTATAATTAGTCATCTGATTGATTCTTTCCTTATATAATATAGCTGCATTCCCATTCGAATCATGAATCCCAGATTAATTTGAATTAAGGTCCTGTGATTGAGTCAAATTGGTACTGTTCTATAATTAGGTGCATGTTATCATATTCTCTACTATTTCTCAAAAATCTGTAAGTACTACTCCTCTCTTCTCACTTGACACACAGTCACGAATACAGTCTCTCTAAAACTTTCTTTCAGAAACCTTGAATGCTCTCTCTATACTGCTTTCTATACAAACAGTCTAATTCTCCTATTTGAACACTTAATTGGCTTAAAGCCAAGATTGAGTAGCCTGAGTTGATTACTTATACACTACTGGGTTCTATTGTTTGTTTACTTGGGTCTGTTGCTGCTGCTATTCTCATACTGCTGTTATTCTCTCTGGTGCTTACACTCTCTACTCACCTTGTTCCTCTGTGCACTATTTTCATCGTGGTCTATTACTTGCAACTGGTATGTCATCCCTTTAAAATATAGTTTCCACAACAAGATGTTTCTATTAATTTTTCATTTCATAATGTTTCTTGTGTGCTTTTACTTATGGTTTTGTTGCTCTTTTTGTCACTAGCATGTTACTTACTAGTCTATTTGGTTCAGCTTAACATGCTCCCTTACCCCTCCCCTGTCTCAATGAATGTTTACCTTTTCCTCGTGTACTACTACCATGAAACCATGTGTGTTTGGCTACTTGGTTAACCTAAATCCTCTGTTTGAGGCTAAGTGCATTAGAGTTTGGTGCAGTAAGAACTGAACTCTTGTTTGACAACCATGTCTGATTACTTTCCTCCAATATGTTGTCTGTGTGTGAGTAGTACACTTTACTTATTTGTTCCCTTCCCCTTTGCCCCCTGTTTGTGTGATGCCCTGAGAAGGTCTAAATGATTTCAGAAGAACTTCTTCAACTATTTTCTTAAACTGTCTCAACTTTTCAAACTCTTTCAACTATTTTCTTAAACTGTCTCAACTTTCTCAGCTCTTTCAACTGTTTTCTTAAACTTTCTCTCAATTGTTTTCAACTCTCTCAATTCTAATCACAATCTCATTCTTAGAACCTTAGAGTCTGCCCCCTTAGTGTAAGCATTGCCTTGGGAGCCTTGAGCACCCATTGAACTTTGATGCACAAGGCTGGCACTTCCATACTTGTCTAATTATTATGTTATGGGTGCTTGGTATTGGCTAGGGGTTCAACCGAACCCTTAGGGAACTTTGCCGCACCCAAGCCTTGGTTATGGCTGTGAAACTCGAAAGAAGTGAGGTTGAAGATCTTGGGCATGGCTGTAGGCTCCTATAGAAAAGCTTCTTCTTTTTTTACCAATATTGTATTTTTAAATTACTTGGTCTGTAATAACTTGTAAAAACTAATGGGGATTATAGTGAAATTGGGGAGGGTTATGCATGATTATTAAAGGTATGGGTAGAAAACATGTTTGTAGGATTTTACTTACCTATTTGCGCAATAGAAATCATGTTTAGGACATGCATCTTACATGTAGGAACCCTGTTCCTAGGTCTTTTACTTTAGCTTGTTATTTTGCCTATTTTTATAACCACAATTAGTTAATAATCAAGTTACTGCCATTGCATTTAGATACTATGTTTTAGGGCCTTTATATGCATTAGATATCATGTACTTTGGGTTTTTTATTTGCAACAGTTGAATGCCTCACTAATTTTGTTAAACAGACGTAAAACTATTTAACAGGTTCCTTTTAAAACTGGGAAACAACACGTATGTTCACTTTCTCTTATAGTTAAACAACGCCTAGGCAAACCTTAGGCTGGATAAAATTGGTTAATCGCTTAAGTCATGTTTAAGTTATTCCACCTCTTTAAACCGCCTGAATTTGTTTGTCTCTCTTAAGTCCGCTGATTTTTTACACTATCTTCTGCCCTATTTTCAATCACTTCTGTGCAAAAAAAATTTTACCAAGTTACTCTTCTTCCCAGTTCAGAACTGGACTACTATTTTATAAAACTTATCTGAATACTATACCTTCTGCGATTTTCAAAACTATAGTTCAAAACTAATATACTTACACGTTCTTTTACACCTCTGAATAGTTTCACATCTGTTTTCTATCTCTCCTATCCGAAAACTAGTTTATCATATGTGTTATGTCTTAGCATGTATCTTCAAGTGTGTTTATAATGTTTTCTCTCCGATTTATAAACTATTACACATCCATTGCCTTTTCTCAAGTCCCAAAAGTTTTCATCCAACTCTTCTCTGCGAATTCTGTTTAAAACTTTTCAGCTGCTATTTTAAATATATTTTCGACACTCCAGCTTTTAATAAATTCTCCCTTTCTCAGACCTTAAATGTGATTGAGACGTGCTAATTATGTGTTTATCCGTGGAGGGATATTCGAACCTTTTTATATGCCTTTATATGATTCCATTACGTGTAGTCTTACTTGTTTTGTATTTCGCTTAGCGTTTTAACCTTTAAACTTAAGGGTTCCGCCTAGTTCCTACCTCATAGGAATAGCGATCCTAAATGCCCTCTAGGATCTGTAGGATGGGACAAGTAATAGCACGCAATAAGTATTCGTGACAAATCCACACGCTTAAATAACCTTACGGGGTGGGAAGGGTAGAATATGGAGATGATGACGATGCGATAATATCATAAAGCGACCCCTCTTTGGGAATATGTGCGGGATATTGCATCGCATAATCCATATAATAGTAAAACCTAGGACCCTTCTCTCTTTTGTTTGCTTTATTTAAATGTTCTTCTATAATAATGCTTTTCCAAATCAACCTTCTCTTTTATTTTAAATTTACGTCCTTCTTTCTTCTTTAAAGCTTTTCAAGTTGTGTGAATGTTATATGTGTGAACCTTACTTGTTTAATTGCTTCATCTTTTTATAAAGACAATTAACACGGCCGGGAACCACACTAGTGGATCTTGAGGGGTGCCTAACACCTTACCCTCGAGATAATCTCAAACCCTTACCCAAACTCTGGTTTCCTTCTCAAAAAATACTCTCTTCTTAAAAAGTGTCCTAATGCACTATAATCATTAGGTGGCGACTCTTCCAATTCCATAACCCAATTCCTAAACGGGAATGAGATTTATTTTGTCCATAATGTCGTAAAACCCGATTTCGCTTTTCCTAGAGAAAAAGGGGGCGTCGACACATTCTCTCCCACTTAAACATACGTTCATCCTCGAACATGCTGAGAACAGCACCGGAGTGGTTGGAAATCACTATTTAACACCTTGAGGACCTACCCGTGCTACCATAGCTCAGTTGAGCACAAAAATTCGATCTAATCTAAAGATATTCTCTTCTATTCAAACAATTTGGTTAAAACCCAATTCCAACACCAGAGATTCTCCGCCAGGCCTGCTTCTAATTTATGAACACCGTGTCAATCACTACACGAGGTGCCAGAACATGACTGTATACCTTTGCCGAATTCTCACCATGCCCCACATCATTCACAGGACCATAATAATATTCTTTGATCATAATTATCGACATTCCCTGAATTTGATGCTCACAATGCACCTCATGATATACATAAGTCTTATTCCAAATCTTACGACACTGCCATGATGGAGGAGACGCATACAAATTCTTAACCAACTGCCAAGTTAACAAATCATCGAGGCTACACTCCTGACAAGAACATTACCTCATTCTGAACTCAAATAATGATCTTTGCTCTTTAATATACTTCATACAATCCTGTTTCAGTGATCCTAGATCCAATAATCTTGTCTCACCCAGTACAAACTGTTCAGGCAACAAGCCACCCCGGACATGATCAAAAGTCCCATATAATGCCACAATGTGCCAATAGGCTACCAATTCGAACGTGATACAAAAGGAAAACGTATTCTTGAAGGGACTTTTCAACTCACATAGGTAATACTAGCTTTCCTCAGAAAAATGAGAAACAAAACACATAAAAACATATATAGGGAACTGTACTCAATTTCACACTGTTGCGGCACGCAACCCGATCCAAAAAACATACTTATGGTGGCGTGCCACCCGATCCACAAATAAAATTCACATAAGTAGATATACACCGATCCAGATTTCTCATTACAACAAAATACCGAATATCGGTTGCAAGCACACTAAGTGCATAATTCCAGCTCTAGGGAGACATATAGCTTCATAAGCTACAAAGCTCAAGTACAACTGAGGTGTGATATACTATCTAAATCTCAAGATCCATTTTTCTTATATAACATCATCTCTATGCAAAATCTCAACATATTAGAAATTCACCAAGCCATCTCACAACTCACACGATGCAATATATCATTACATCAAATAGCTGACGACGAAATAACACCTTGACTACTCTTCCATAAGGAGAGCATTGCTGAAATGAATAGATATAGAGCCCATATTCACATTTAAATCCATCCTCATACGTCAAGCTGATTATGATCGCATTGAACTAGGCTAAAACCTTTCAAAGGTCCATAATAACCCACTTTTTTCTCATAACACACAAGAACAACCATCATAACCGGAGTAATCCTCCGCAGTCCATAACCCAATAAATTGAGTTCCCTCCAGGCATAAATTCTCAAATTGATGGTATCACCACAGTATTCATACGTGGTTTAATTATTCAATCAATCAAGTGACTACCTGCCACACTTATACAACTTCCCCATGGGGCACGCTCCCACAATATTCCATGACAGATAATAGGTTTGCACCTCCATACAACCAGTCGCACTAACGCTGAAATGCGATCAAGAATCCATAACTAGGATGTAAGGCCTTTTTCACAAAACATTGATATCGTGACATCCTTGCCAATATCGAACCGCGACCTTGATCCTCACTTCAAATTCTATGTCACTCACTGCACCCAACATGCCAATATGTGACAAAATACGATTATTATCATAACTCCAGAACCTCTAATAGATTAATACTTCATCATATAGAAACTTTTCACTTAAATCATTTCATGAGAACCATGGCAACGCACAAGTGAATCCTTATAACCTTAGAATATGCAAATCTTCAAGTAGTGGTCTAAGCCACCATAGCCCTTTCAGGATCTGCTTATACATTACTGGCTATAACACTAGAATACTATCTATTAAAATCAATTACAACGGTTGACAAGCCTCACACATACCGTCACAAATCATTTGCATAACTCAATCTCGCCAAAGGAACTGATCCCTGCCACCAGTATACCAAATTTCAACCATAGTCAACTAATCCAACTTCTTCTAATTCATCCTTAACTTGCCTTGGAGATAATAATAGCTCCATTCATTACATCACTAACCCAAATTCGCACTCATCTTGAGAGACTCCATTCCACGAGACCACATTGTCTCCAAACCCATGAACCGTTTCATACCCTCCTTGCACACATATTCGCATCTTCCTCTGATATACCCATTCTGGTAACTTCTCCACGAATCTGAAATCTTTTTCTCATTATTCTCCCAAATGCTACACTGCAAGTCAAAAATATCATAGAAAATTCCAAGCCTCCTTTCATAATCTGCTGCAAAAGCTTGATTCTTAACCATGCTCATGGGCTCGAAATCATTAGGCACCATACTTTAAATTTTAAATCCGCCAAGACCGTTGCTGAGAGCCACCCGCTCTGTTGGTCCTGAATATGAACAACTCCATGAATCGTCTATCATATGAACACCCTCTCGATGAAACACCAGGCCAAATCAGTTTCCTGGAAACCCGCATTTATACAAAGCATTAATCCTAAGCCTTCCCCAAGTCTGAACATGGGTCAATAAGGCCAACCATGGCATACCTTTAACACTTCCAGATGACCATGCAATTCAACCGTAGGTGGTGGGACTCTCCCACTTAGCTTGAAGCCACTATTACATAACTCTGGAACCCACCAAGATCCAATCTCTCTTATAGAAATGACTTTGCGCAGTCAAACTGCCAAATTCCTTGAAATCCTTTCGTTAGCACTTCATCAACACTTTGAATCCCCATCAATAACCTTATATTCATCCTCTTACCGGATAGCCAGTAAAATCCTTTGCAGAAGCTTCGCCGACCATGCGACCGCTATCCTACTCACAAGGGGATAACCCACTTGTTGAAATTACCCGTTACGACATCATAACCTATCCAGAGCCCGTGCTCATTCATCATGTGCACAAGTCCATTCATTTCTCAAGGACATCGATTAAATTTGCGACAATATCCTTCCATCCCAAGAGATGTTTCACCCTTATTCATATCAAGCAGCCCCCTTCTGTCATATCCAACTCCCAGCCACATAATAGCCAATACTTCAAAATAAATCAGTAAACCAAATCACTGCCCACTAACATTCCCAGATAATTCTGAACTTTCCTCAAAGGTGCGTAGTCATCCTTCCACTAAGCTCATATGTAACTCCGCCACTCTCCTAATTTGGCAAAACTCACTCTTTTAATTGGCTACTCGACCCTCGCTTCTTATACATAGCCTTCTAGAAATTTAACCACCACCTGATACTCCCAATGTGTCCTTCCTCATCCTTTTGTTGCTCAGCTATTGCTCTAATTCAATCTTTATCTCTGAAACATTTAAACTAATCAGTTTTCACTAACTTTAACTTTTCAAAGATTGTCTTTCTCGAGCCGACCACATTAGAAACACTGATTCAATCCTGAACCACCGCGCACCACAATCTCTGAGAGTCGTCTCTCCATTATCATTTCACAATACCTTGCCAAATGGGTGAGTTGAAGAAAACCATAACACCGACGAAATTAACATATTCAATCGAGGACGACGAAATCACGTCGCAGATGAAAATTCCACCGCACTTGAAAAACACCAAGTCTCATAACCCCGTCAATCCAAATCTGGACATTCACGGTCCAATTGTTATTCCCTCCACCGGATATGAAATATCGAATCTCTAAATCGTACACTGAGCTGAAATGATAAGATATCCTTCTACAAGGCAACGATAATAGCTCAATCAACTATATAGGGAGAAACATCCCGCACCACATCGATAGTACCATTAAAATTCTTCAATTCTCTATTTATAATTAGTGTTGAGCATCACGTAAGATTGAGTAGGAAGGAAGTAAGGACATAAGACTCAAAAGAACAAAAATGCACGATGAGGAATCAAAAAGGGAAGTGCTCGTAACAGCCTTATAGCCTCTTGAAGATAAGTACAGACGTCTCTGTACAGATCCGCAAGACTCTAATAGACTCGCTCATGACTCGTGAGACATAAGAGAACATAGTGCTCTGATACCATGTTGTCACGACCCAAAATCCATTAAGGGTCGTGATGGCGCCGGACATCGCTGTCAGACAAGCCAACCAAATTACTTAATTAAATTCTCACTTTAATAATTTTGAAAACTATGATTTTGCATCAATTTTACTGGTCAAAGATAATCATTTCAAATTAAATATAATTTTAAGAAGTTAATACAAAATACCCCATAACCATCCCAAAACCTAGTGTCATGAGTGCATGAGCATTTACTAGGGAATGAAATAAAATACAGTAACTATCTGGAATACAAAGTTGACATAAATAAAAATACAGTGCAATACTCTGATGGAGACTCTGTAGGCTACGGGTCATCTTGATAAATGCATCTCACCTATGTATCTGTATCAACCATGTCGCTATGCCACAAAGCCACAAGACACACATGAACCTGTGCAACAAAAATGTACAGCAAGTATAGTATGAGTACGAAAATAACGTGTACCCAGTGTGCATCCTGTCTAATCTCGAAGAAGTGGAAACGAGTCGACTTCAACACTTACTAGTGGTCCCATGATAATATAGTGAAAGTGTGAGGAAATCTTAAATTTCATAAAGCAAAATAAAACTCATAAAGCTGGAAAGCAGGTAAACAACTTGTCAAATAATAAAGGATTTCTAAAGATTTACTTTTCATTATCTTTATCAATTTATCTCTGGCCAAGAAAGGAAATTATCAACTTTTATAATTCTCAAGCAAATAATACAAGCATGCACATGTCATGCCGAGGTTGTACGGACCGATCCAACATAAATATAAAATTTGCATTGTCGAGGGTTGAATGATATGAACTATAGACACATCTATTACCCCGCTCGTGAATCATACACGAGACACGGTCAAATATTATTAAACAATAACCCTGCTCGCGAATCATACATGTGACGCAGGTACACATAAAAACATATATTCAAACAGTCCATCAGGACATTCATCAAGGAAACAATTATTCAAGGAGGTGAAATTTCCCTTTTTACAAGTCATAAAATGGAGTAAAACTCTTATAGAAAATCATTTGCCACTTCGATATGATTTAAGCAATTTAAACTATCAATAAGGTTTCACTTATTACATGTAAGCATGCTTTGGGTCCTAGACTACCTGTACATAAGCATAATAGTAGCTACGCACGGAATCCCTTCACCTCGTGTGTACGTAGCCCCCACAATTAGAAATACATATTCAATTAATTCACTTATGAGAACAATTCCCTCTTACAAGTTTAGAAAGGAGACTCACCTTGCTCTGAAGTCTATATTGCGATTCAAGAAAGCGCTCAAACCTCCAATTCGGACCCGAACGATCCAAAACTATTCAAATAGGGCAATAAGAAGTCAATACATGCTCAAAGTTCATATCCTAATTATATACCAATTTCTCAACCCTCAATGCAAGGTTCCTAAAATTTATTCCCATGACCACGTGTCCGGGTTCTGGAAATTTTTTAAGAAAGTTGTTACCCATAACCTAGGATCAAGAATATATAATGTTTACTCAATTCCCTAAGAAATTTCGTGGTTAAATCTTGTTTTTACCAAATTCTAGGTTTTTTATCTACAACCCTTGATTTTTCTTAATTTTCACATGTTAATCTACCCACAATTTATGTATTTAATTCATGTTGTGTAGAAATTACTTACCTCAATGTGCTAGGTGAAAAATCTCTTCCAAAAGCTCCAAATATCACCTAAGAGGATAAAGGAACTGAGTTAAATGGTCTAAGTCTCTAAATTAATAACGGGACACAGTCCTCTGATATCGCATTTGCGATAGAGAAGTCGCAAATGTGAGCTTAGAAAATACGAAGATTTCATCGCAACTGTGACCCCCGACTGAACTAGCCTACTTCGCAAATATGATGAAGGTTTCGCAAATGGGAACCCTTTTTGCTAAAACGACCCAATTATCGCAAATGCGAATGACCCTCCCAGCTGCCCAGGTTCGTAAATGCGAACAAAACCTCGCAAATGCGATGCCGAATTTGCGACCAATATATATCGCAATTGCGATCATACCAGTACCAACAATCCTATTTCTTAGCAAATCGCTCTGATGCTATCCCAAATCGCACTCGAGCCCCCGGGGTTCCAAACCAAACACCCGCACAAGTCCAAAAAACATAATACGGACTTGACTTAAGCCTCAAATAAAATCAAATACTGCTAAAGCCATGAGTCACACTACAATTCATGCTTAATGAACTCTAAATTTTCAAAACTTCTACTTTTGGTGTTTAAACCTATCAAATCACGTCTAATTGACCTTAAATTTTGCACACAAGTCATATTTGATATTACGGATCTATTCCAACTTCCGAAATTGGAATCCGACACCGATATCAAAATGTCAACTCTCGGTCAAACTTGCCAAAAACCCGTCAAATTTTCTATCTTTAGCTAAATGACTCCAAAATGACCTACGGGCCTCCAAATTCCCTTCTGATCGCGCTTCCAATTCTAGAATCATCACACAGAGATATTCCTAGATGCAAAATCCCAAACAAACATTAATAACACTGAAATGCACTTCAACCCAAACTTATGAGATTCTTCCAAAATGATAACTTCCAAAATATGAACCGAAACATTCCCCGATTTTCCAAAACCCAGTCCGGACATAGCCCAAGTACGAAACCATCGTACGAACCTATTGGAACCATCGACTCCCGATTTTAAGGTCGTTTACTCAAAAATTCAAACTTAGTCAATTCTTTCAACTTAAATCTTCCGTAATGAGAGTTCTCCTTCCAAATCAACTCCCAACTTTCCGGAATTCAATTTTGATTGTGCGCACAAGTTGTAATACTTAAAATGAAGTTGATCGCATATTAAAACTGCAGAAAGATGCGTTAGATCTAAAAATAATTGATCGGATCATTACAATATCTCTGTTTGGATAACTTCCTCAAACAGTACTCCTCCACCATTAATAAAAATGTATCCAATTATGGATTATGTTTAAGTTGATTCGATGATCCAAATTTCATTACTATATCTCTTCATAATCGCGAGATACTTATTATAGTGCATAATAAAGCTTTAGGTGTATTTCAAATACGCATAACTCGTTTTATTGCCATCTGTTGAGTTTGGTCGGAATTACTTATATATCGATGGTGTTTACTTATTGCACAAGCTGTATCTAGTCATGCACAATTTATTACGTATATCAAACTTTCAGCGCTCGAGTATAATCTGATTGAGACTTACTTTGACAAACTTTATTCTTTGCAAGACTAAACTTTGGCCAATTAGAGTTTTTTTCCATGTTGAATTGAACTTTTCAAGTACCATTTTAATGTAATAAGCTTGAGACTGTGTTAGACCTTGAGGATTCTTATGGATCTTAATTCCTAAACTTGACAACTCCTAAGTGTGTCAAAGGAAACTCACTAGTAAGCATACACATATCATTTATTTTAGTGGCATCATTACTCATTTCCAACATATCATCCACATATAAGCAAAAAATGATCACTTAATTTAGAATATTTTTAATGTGCTTACATTTTTCATATTCATTACTGAAACTATTTGACTGCATTATTTGATCAAATTTTCTATGCCATTATTCGAGTATTTGTTTAATAAATAAAGTGATGTAACAAGTCGGAACACCTTTTAATCGAGAACTATAAACCTTTCGGGTTGTTTCATATAGATTTTTTCATTAACCTCTCCATATAAGAATGATATTTTCACACTCATTTATTAGATTTCAAAGACCGTCGTGGAGACTAATGCTATTAACGCTCGAATGAAGATAATCCTTATTACCGATGAGTAAGGTTCAAAATAATAAAGAGCTTCTTCTTATCTAAATCCTTTAACAACAACTCTTGCCTTATATTTGTCATAAGTACTATCATTTTATTTTTCTTTTTCAAAATAGATTTAGAACCTAGATGTATATTCCCTTTGAGGAAGATCAATCAATTCTCAAGCAGGTTTATTTAATGTGGATTCTATCTCATTATTGACTATTTTTTCAAAATTATACTTTTGAGCAAGATATAGGGGATATTTGGATTGGCTTATTTTAAGTGCTTATTGATTTTTAAATACTTTTTTAGTTTGTGTGGTGTTTGACAATGATAAAAAGTGGTGAAAATGCATAAATACCCCCCTGACCTACGCCCATATTTCCAACTATACACTTTTTCTTTGCGGGAATCTTATTACCCCCCTAAATGTATTTTAA
This sequence comes from Nicotiana benthamiana, assembly GCA_034376525.1. Classification (NCBI taxonomy): domain Eukaryota; kingdom Viridiplantae; phylum Streptophyta; class Magnoliopsida; order Solanales; family Solanaceae; genus Nicotiana; species Nicotiana benthamiana. Next base: position 39,109,541 of record CM067339.1, on the reverse strand, counting down.
ATGGAATTACTTGCACCCTTAACATTGAGGTTTGCAGAGCGTGTGTATTTCACTCTCCCAAAAGAGAGTGAGAAGCAAGAAAAAATAATTTTTATACTTTTTTATTCTTTTTTTACCATTTTTTCTTACTTTTTTTTTCCTTCTCCTTCTCCTTCTCCTTCTCCTTTTCCTTTTCCTTTTCCTTTGTCTTTTTTCTTTGCCTTTTTTTTGTTTCTTCTCTAATTCTGGCGGATATTCATTCACCAGCGACTTTGTCTAACTGTTTTTGTTCGATTTTTTCCTTTCACACACAAACTAAAATCTCAAAAATATCTATTCATAGGCAAAGCAAAATACACTGAGATTTGGGGGAAAGAATTCACCAGCAGAAAACCTTCTCACATTGGAAAAAAAATGATGTATTGACATTTTTATTTCTTTTGCTCTTCCTCCCAGCCATTCATATATGTATATATATATATACATATATATACATATATATATACATATATATATATATATATACATATAATCTGTCGCTGGAAAAATAATTTGCCGAAAAAATAGTATTTCTGAAATTTCGACGACCATCATTTTATGCCATCGGTGACCAAAACAAAAGAGAGAGAATGAAATAACCCCAAAAATAGGAGAATAATGAGAAATAAGAAAAAAATATAAGAAAAAAAAGAAAGAATAAAAAAAGTACTAAAAATACAAGCGCGGGCGCGTGTAGCTCACCACTTGCCAAGAGTTTGGTTATCAGCGTTAAGGGTGCAAATAATTTCATCTAAAATAAATTTAGGGGGATAATAGGATTCCTGCAAAGAAAGAGTGTGTAGTTAGAAATTGGGGTATAGGTCGGGGGTACTTATGCATTTTCGCATAAAAAGTGCTTAAAAGCACTTACTTTTCGGCATAAAAAGTACCAAAAACAAGCCAAAAGCCAACTTATATTCGTTTTTCAAACCGGAAAAAAAATAATTTACTGAATTTTTTTTCTCAACCTATATTCATTTTTATTTCTTTTGCTCTTCCTCCCACACATAAATTACACTTTCAAGAAATTATATACATACATATGTATGTATGTGTGTGTGTATATATATATATATATATATATATATATATATATAATAAAATACACTTAGATCGAGATAAAAATTTATCATCAAAAAAAACATTACCGAAAAAAATAATGTTTGTAAAATTCCGACGACCACCATTTTATGTCACCGGTGACCAAAATAAAAGGAAAGAAAATGAAATAACCAAAAAATATGAAGAATTAGAAATAAGAAAAAAAGTATAAGAAAAAGAAAAAAGAATAAAAATAGTACTAAAATACATGGTGGGCGTGTGTAGCTCATCACTTGCCAAGAGTTTGGTTGTCAACGTCAAGGGTGCAAGCAATTACATTTAAAATAAGTTTAGAGGGATAGTAGAATTCTCGCAAAGAAAACGTATGTAGTTGGGATTTCGGATATAGGTCAGGTGGTAATTGTGCATTTCCCCTACATTTTATAAGCCAATCCAAGCACCCACATAGCTTCTTTAAAAGTGTGATGCTCATTTTCCACAAGAATATCAAAAAATCTGGTCGAAAGAAAGTGTATATCCTTTGACGTTTAATGTATCTTGGAGTCTCCTCATTATGTATATTTTCCTTTGCTTCTTCACGAGGTTGCGTACATTTTTCACTAGGCAATCGATTTATTTTGTAAAAATATACATTTTCAAAGAATTCAATATTATTTGATTCTATCATCGTATTAATATAAATCTCGAAATTTTCTGATTTGACGAAAAAATCAATATGCTTTACTATTAGTTGCATATTCTACACAATCAACTTTTTCTATTCTATTTTTACCCTTTTGTGTTTAGGAACTTACGCTTTGATCAAACACAGTCACACTTCAAATTATTTCAAGTTAGGTTTTTTTCGAATGAGTATTCAGTTAGCCGTAAGGATAACTTCTCCCTATAAATTGAATATATTACCCTTTTGTGTTTAGGAATGAGTGTTTAGGAATGAGTATTCACCCTTTTGTGTTTAGGTTGAATATATCAATTGCTTTTTTTTACTAATAATAAGTAACTATAGTAATATTAAGTGCCATCATTAATGAAATTTATGAATACTTATTTCTACCGCGAAATGATATTAACTTCATATCACAAATACCAGTTTGTACAAGTTGGAAGTGGTTCTTGTAATTGAAGTTAGAATTCTTCCAAGCCTCAGTTATAATAAAGTTTTCATTATCTAGAGTTCCTTCCGATGGGATTGGCACGTCCTTCTTAACAGACCTTTCTAGACTTAGAGTGGTCAGATAGAAATATATCTGTTGTTATCTCTTAAAATTAGAGCCAATTTTTTTTCTAGCTTCCTGTTGAAATCAATGTCAGTGCTGTATTGTAACGGTTCGACTGGTCGTTTTAAGAATTGTAGTTTGATCGGTATATTGATGGCTTGTGTATCTCTACTTGATGTATTATGACTTGTGTAAATCAACGGTATTCGTTTTCAAGTTATTCGGTATCAATTTGGAAGAATGAACTTCAAGATTTAAGTTCTAAGATGAAAGAATTGATCGAGTTTGACATTATAGCATTTGACCTTGAAATGGAGTTTCGTCTGTTCCATTAGCTCCGTTGGGTGATTTTTGACTTAGAAGCGCGTCCGTATTGTGATTTGGAGGTCCTTTGTTAAATTAGTCTTGAAATGCGAAAGTTAGATTTTTATGAAGTTTGACTGGGAGTGGGCTCTTTGATAACACGGTCGGATTTGAATTCTAGAAGTTGGAGCAAGCTTGTAATGTCAAATGTGACTTGTATGCAAAATTTGAGGTCAATCGGGCGTAATTTGACGAGTTTCAGCACTGGTTGTGAAAAGTTTGAAATTTCAAGGATTGATTTATGCTTCATCGTTTCGATATTTTTATGTGTGTTTTGAAGCCTTGATTAAGTCCCTATTAATATGATACTTTTTGGTTTGTTTGGACGTGGTCCCGAGGGGATCGGGTGAGGGTTCGTATAGGTTTCTGTTGCGTTGACCTTGTTATTTTATATTTCGACGTTATTTCTTCAAGCATAAATGGTACCACGTTAAGCGAATGAGCTCCAATTTCTGTTTTTATTGAAGCATTAGATCTATACCATAATTACGGAGACATAGCAAAAAGAATTATCGAATTTAGGCATCGTATGGGGAGTTTATGGTCAATTTCCTAAGAATTGGGTTGCCCAATTTTTTCAGATTAATTACGAAATTGCCACTGATTTCATTTTTAAAAATCTGCACTATTTCCAAATATTGAAACCAACATATCTCCTTCAATATAAGGTCAAATGGAGTGATTCAAGAGCGTAACTTGACTATAATTTTACAAGAAATCTATTGGAAGTATCAAAAATGAGTTTCAAGAATTTTTAGCACAAGAAACAAGGAAGAACTGTGTTAAAACGAGGGTTTTATTCATTTAATATATTTTGAGTTGGAGAACTCTGAATTGAGTAACTTTATAGGGGATTTCACCATATAAATAGGGATAAGTACTCTCTATTCAGTTTTGGTTATATTCCATAAATCTATCTTCGATTTTAGCTTTTGGTTGATAAATTTTAAAGAGGAAATTAGGGGTTTTGGCCTTAAGTTTCACAATATGAAATTTTGAGTTTTGAACACCAATTGGAGATGAAATTTAGTGAAATTAGTAAGGTTGGACTCGTAATTGAATGAGTTGTCGGATTTTATGAGTTTTGTCGAGTTCTGAAGCTGGGCCCAGGTGTGATTTTTGGCCGGATTTGAGATTTGATTCAAGATTCGATCTATATCTGTCACGGCGCCAATCCCGATCATGATGACGCCCAACACAAATGTTACGCTAGCCTGACCAATTATCACTTCCAACCCAATTAGGAATTCCATTACCAATTGTTTAAGTTAATTTAGCAGTTAACAAGATTGATAATCCGATAGTATATAGAAACAGCACGGAACCAGAGAAATATTCAAAACAATTCTCAGCAGATCTAGGGTCACAAGTCTAGAGCCTCTAGATACAACTGAGTAGTAAATCAACAATAATGCAGAAGTCTACAATATTGACAGATAAATGGGATAAGGGGAGAAGTCGGGTCCTGCGGACGTCAGACAGCTACCTCAACGACTCCTGGGTAATTTGGGAAGCATCGAACAACTCAACTAAGCTCCCGGAATATCTGAATCTACACACATGGTGCTGGGAGTAAAGTGGATACTTCCAACTCAGTGAGTAATAAGCATATATAATGACTGAAGATGAGAATCCACGAAATACCACAATGTAAAGCTATAACTAGCAATTTAGCATAATTAACGGTGAAATAGCAACAAAACAAAGTCAAGTAGATCAGATAAACATCAAAGCATGAATGCAATTCAATGTACATGACCGCTACAACGTGCAACCCGATCCATTTGGGTACCCGTGCTTGCTGTGGGGGTTCTGACTCCGGAGGGCTCCTACAACCCAAGCACAATATCATCGTATCATCGATGCGGCGTGCAGCCTGATCCACACTCAGTCCAGAATATGCATGTGAGCCACACGACAAAGTCAAATTGTAGTTCTCAGTTCCAATTATTAGGGAAATCATAGTTTAAGTTATTAAAACCTTAGAAATGTGAATAAGCATTTCGAAACAGTGTTTAACTCAGGACTGAAATCATATAGCATGCTAAGCATCATAGAAGCAATGATAATAATCCCCAAAGGATTCAAATATTCGGCATACAACCCAAATATATCATAAAAATCCAAGTAGGATGCATACAAATCAGTCTACAGTCAAGAGCACAGCTTGGACACCACTCGGGGCGGACTAAGCCATAGTTCCAAATCACAAATAACCCTGCACTAGTCATAGTTCGTGTCTCGCCTCAATATAGCGTCACAATATGATATATCGGGGTTTTAAACCCTCAGGTCATCATCTACATTTATTACTCACCTCTAGCCGGCCAAAGACTAGCTCACGATGTCCTTTCCTCTCAAATCGACCTATTCACGTGTCAAATTTGGCAAATACCACAACGAATACGTTACAATAGGCTAATGGTATATAACCGAATCGAAAAGACTCGAAAAATGTAAAAAATTACGAAATTGGCAAAACCCGAGTCCCGGGCCCACTTCTCCAAATCTAGAATATTTTACATCAATACGATCCTTATCTTGCCATGAGTCTATGCATATCAAATTCACAAGAATCGGAGTCCGTTTGACCCCTCAAATCACTAGCTTAAACTATTTTAAGTTTGAAGCCCTAACCTCCATTTTTACCCTCTAATTCCTTAAATTTTCAGTGTTTGTCCATGATTTTACACCATAATATCATAATCTAAGTCCAAATACCCATACCAGATGAAATCCCTCGAAAATCTCTCAAAAATCACCCGAAAACCCTCTTAGTCCGAAGTCCAAAGTGTTTGTTCTCTTTTAATTTCGCAAAATCACTGTTCACTTAATCACAGCCCAGATTCCGCTTCTGCGGTTCTAATACCCCTTCTGCGGTACCGCTTTCGTGCCCCAATAACCGCTTCTGCCATTTTAATTTAACTCCCCTATGACTGTATGCGACAAGGATCCCGCTTCTGCAGATCGCCCATATCCACTTATGCGGACCCACTAATGCGGACCAAGTTCCGCTTCTGCGGAACTTCTCAATTCCACCCCAAATCACTTATGCGCTCCCTTAGCCAACCGCTTTTACGGTCCATTTCCGTAGAAGCAGAAATACCAGATGACAACAACAATAAATCTGAAGCAAACTTCCAAAAAACTCTCATTTAAACACTCGATCTCAACCCGAGGCCCCCGAGACCTCAAAAAATGCACAAACATGTTCTATTACCTTATTCAACCTTGTTCGAACCATCAAAACATTATCGTTAACATCAAAATCCTCAAATTTCATCAAATCAAAGCCTAAGTTTCTTAAAATTTTCCGAATTGCACATTCGGTCAAAAACCCGACCTAAGACCTATGAATGGCTTAAAACAATGCACACATATCAAAAATCACCTAACGGAGCTACTGTGACTGTCGTAATTCCATTCTGACCCCCAGATCTAAATCTCACCTATCCACCGTGTTTTCGCAAAAATACTAACTTCGCCAATTCAAGCCAAGTTCTACACCGGACCTCCAAAATCAATTCCAATCGCATCCTAAGTCATAAATCATCCCCCAAATCTAACCAAATCAATGGAATTCACATCCGAGCCCTCTAACTCAATAGTCAACATCCAGTTGACTTTTCCAACATAAGCCTTCTTTTAAGGAGACTAAATGTCTCGTTTCCTACAAAAACCAAACCAATTCAACTCTAACACCACCAATGTCGATTATGAAACATGAAGAAGCAACAAATGGGAAAAATGGGGCTGTAATACATGAGACGGTGGGCCGGGTCGTCACATCCTCCCAACTTAAACAAACTCTCGTCCTTGAGCGGGTAAAGAAACATACCTAAAGCCTCAAATAGATGAGGATATCTGCTCCGCATCTGCTGCTTGGTCTCCCTTGTTGCTTCCTCCACGGGACGACCTCTCCGTTGCAGCTTCACTGAGCTATATCCTTAGATCTCAACTTCCGAACCTGGCGACCCAAAATAGCCACTGGCTCCACATCATAGGTCAAGTCCTCATCCAACCGAACTGTTCTGAAGTCTAACACATGAGATGGGTCCCCAACATACTTTCGAAGCATAGAAACATGGAGTACCAGATGAACCCCTGACAAGCTGGGTGGCAAAGCAAGCATATTGGGCACCTCCCAAATCCTCCTAAGTATCTCAAAAGTTCCAATGAACAGTGGACTCAGCTTCCATTTCTTCCCAAACCTCATAAGGCCCTTCATTGGCGAAACCTTCAATAATACCTCCTCGCCCACCATATAAGATACATCTCGAACCTTCCAGTCCGCATAACTCTTCTGACGCAACTGAGCTGTACGAAGTCTCTTCTGGATCACTTTTACCTTATCTAAGGCATCCTGGACCAACTCTGTCCCCAATACCGTAGCCTCCCAGAACTCAAACTAACCAACCGGAGATCTACACCATTTGCAATATAAGACCTCATACGGTACCATCTGAATACTGAATTGGTAGTTGTTGTTGTAAGCAAACACTACAATTGACAAGAACTCAGCCCCAGAACCTCCAAAAAGAATGACACATGCACGCAACATATCCTCTAATATCTGAATAGTGTGCTTGGACTGCCTGTGCATCTGAGGATGAAATGTTGTGCTAAGCTCTACCAGCATACCCAACTCTCGCTGAAAAGTCCTCCAAAACTAGGAAGTAAACTGAGTACCCCTATCTGAGACAATCTCCTGGATAAAAATATCTGCTAGCCGCTCCAAAGAATAGGTAGTACACACCGGAATAAAGTGCGTGGACTTGGTCAGCCGATCCACAATCACCCAAATCGTATCAAACATCCTCGTTGTCCGAGGGAGACCACTCATAAAATAAACATCGTAATCCTCTCCAACTTCCACTCAGGAATATCCATGCGCTGAAGTACACCACCGTGCCTCTGATGCTCATACTTGACCTGCTGATAGTTGAGAAACCGAGCTACGTAACTCACAGTGTCCTTCTTCATTCTCCTCCACAAGTAATGCTGTCTCAAATCGTGATACATCTTCGCGGCACCCAGATGAATAGAATACAACGAGCTGTGGGCCTCCTCTAATATCAACTCCCGAAGTCCATCCACATTGGCACGCAAATTCGGCCTTGCATCCTCAACACACCATCGCCATCAATAGTCACATCTCTGGCATCATCATGTTGGACCCTTTCCATAAGGACAAGCAAATGTGGATCATCATACTGATGTTCTTTAATTTACTCATACAAGGAAGATCGAGAAACCACACAAGCCAACATCCGACTAGGCGCTGAAATGTCTAGCCTCACCATTCGATTGGCCAAGGTCTGAACATCAACTGTGAAGGGCGTCTCCCCAACTGGACTTTAAGCTAAACTACCCATACTCACCGCCTTCAAGCTCAAAGCATCGGCCACTACATTCGCCTTCCCCGGATGATACAAAATGGTAATGTCACAGTCCTTGAGTAGCTCAAGCCACCTCCGCTGCCTCAAATTAATATCCTTCTGTTTGAACAGAAGCTGAAGACTGCGATAATCCGTGAATACCTCACAAGATATGCCATATAAATAGTGCCTCCAAATCTTCAAAGCATGAACTATAGCAGCCAACTCTAAGTCATGTACAGGGTAGTTCTTCTAATAGAGCTTCAACTGACGATAAGCATAAGCAATGACTCTACCCTCCTGCATCAATACACATCCGATCCCAGCTCTCGAAGCATCACAGTACACCGTGTAGGAGCCTGAAGTTGATGGTAAAACTAATACCGGAGCTGTGGTCAAAGTTGATTTGAGCTTTTGAAAGCTTTCCTCGCACTTATCCGACCACACAAATGGAGCATTCTTCTGCGTCAACCTTGACCGCAATGGATGAAAAACCTGAACGAACCTACAATAATAACTCGCCAAACCGTGGAAACTCCGAATCTCAGTGGCTGGGGACGGTCTAGGACAACTCTGCACTGCCTATATCTTCTTTGGATCAACTTGAATACCATCACTGGACACCACGTGTCACAGAAAAGCCACAGAACCAAGCCAGAACTCACACTTAGAGAGCTTTGCATAGATCTTCTCCTCTCTCAGTCTCTGCAATACTACCCTCAAATGCTATGTGTGCTCCTCTTGACTACGCGAGTACACCAGAATGTCATCAATAAACACAATCACAAATGAATCTAGATACGGCCAAAATACACTGTTCATCAAGTGCATGAACGTGGCTGGGGCATTAGTCAGCCCGAATGACATAACCAGAAACTCATGGTGCCCATATCTCATCATGAGAGTCGTCTTCATGATATTTGAATCCCTAATCTTCAGCTTGTGATAGCCTGAACGGAGATCAATCTTGGAGAACACCTTTTCTCCCTGAAGCTAGTCAAATAAATCCTCAATACGGGGTAGTGGATACTTATTCTTCACTGTCACCTTGTTCAACTGTCTATAGTCAATGCACATTCCCGTTGTGCCATCCTTCTTCTTCACAAATAGGATCAGTGCACCCAACGGTGACACACTCGGACGAATGAACCCCTTATCTAGGAGTTCCTGAAGCTGCTCCTTCAACTCCTTTAACTCAGTTGGTGCCATACGATAGGGACGATAGAGATGGACTGAGCGCCCATCACCAGATCAATACCGAAATCAATGTCCCTGTCCGGCGGCATGCCCGACATGTCTGCTGAAAACACATCAAGGAAATCCCTCACAACGAGAACATTATCACGACTAGGAGTCTCAGCTCTGACATCTCTCACAAAGGCCAAATAGATAAACAACCTTTCCCAACCATCCGTTGGGCCTTTAGGAAATAAATCACCCTGCTGGGTACATAATCAGTCATATCTCGCCACTCGATCCTCGAAACACCCGGAATATCCAACGTAACTATCTTGGCATGACAGTCCAGAATAGCATGGTACGGGGATAGCCAATCCATACCCAAAATCACATCAAAATCTACCATGCCCAACAACAATAATTCAACTCGGGTCCCCAGACGCCCAATAGTCACCAGACAGGATCGATATACATGATCTACAATAATAGTATCACTCACCGGGGTAGATACCTGCATAAGCAAGGCAAGACAACCACGGATCGTACCCATATGATGGGAAAAATATAAAGACACATGAGAGTATATAGATCCGGGATCAAATATGTAATATCCCATAATTTTAAATAAGGATATAGTAGTCATTTAGCAAAAAAAAATGAAATGCACAAAAAGGGCCAAAGCGCACCAGAATTTAATCTGGGCAAAGATGAAAAAAAAAAAAAAAAAAAAAAGAGGAAAAGGGCTAAGGGAAAGGGTACGTAGCAGACAAATAGATAAATGATATTTGGATGAAAACCTAATCAAATTAAAAGGGGTTAAGGGAAGAGAAAACCCATGGCATCAAGATAAACAAAAGGAAGGTTTAGGTATTGAAGAATACCAAGCCTCGGCTGAAGCTATTCAACATGGTAGAAGGAAAAAGAAAGGAAGGTTCTGTCTATTTTCGTTGAAGGGATTTATAAAATGGGGAAGAACAAAGTAAGTAAAAATTTACTCAACCTAGCCCATTTAATGGTTGTTTCGTTAATTATAAACAACAAAAGATAAGTTACTTTGGGTTAGCTTAAATATGAATTTTGAATTAGATGAATAAGTATTTAATTAAATTCATAACAAATAATCTAGCCTAATGAAGAACCACTAGTGTTTGTAAAGCACTACGTAAGAAAAGAATACAATTCTTTTAAATTAGTTCCTTTTTCCTTGTTTCTGTATATAGAAGTATCATGGTATCAATTCAAAAAGAAATAAATAAATAAATAAGAATTAGTAGAAAATTGTAGTTTCTATTGATTTAGGTACTACTAAATTGATTAATAGATAATTAGTAGCTGTATTAACGAGGAGAAAAAAGAAGAGGGAATGTTATGATAAGACCAGTTATGTTTATTGTTCACGAAGCTGATATATAGACTGATTTTCTGATAATATAGGTAGTTGAATGAGTCTTATGGACTGCTGGATGTGACACGCTTGGTATTTCAACACGAGTACTTGTGACGACCCGGCCCGTCGCCATATGTGTTACTGCTTCCTTTCCCCGTTATTACGTTGCTTCATGTTTCAATATCAGTAATTGAGCCGATCGGGCATAACTGAATTGGTTTTTGATTGAAAGTAAGGCACGTGGCCTCTTAGAAGGAAGCTTGTTTTGGAAAAAGTCAATCGGAAGTTGACTTGTGAGTTAGAAGGCTCGGATGTAATTTCCGATGATTCGGTTAGCTTCAGGAGATGATTGGCAACTTGGGAGAGAAAACGGAATTGAATTTGGGGTCCTGTGTAGAACTAGGCTTGAATTGGCTAAATTGAATTTCGGCGAATTCCTATTGATAGGTGAGATTTTGATCCGAGGGTCGGAATGGAAATTCGAGAGTTGCAATAGCTTCGTTAGGTGATTTTGGATATGTCTGCAAATTTTCAGGTCATTCGGACGTCGTTTGGTTGGGTTTTTGATTGTATGCGAATTTCGAAAGTTCTTGTGAAATTTAGGCTTGGATTTGAGGAATTTAGTGATTTTCTATGTTAACGATAGTTTTTTTATGGCTCGAGCAAGTTTGAATAAGGTAATAGATCATGTCGGTGCTTCTGGTTGAGGTCCCGGGGGCCTCGGGGTGTTTCCGGATGGTTGATCGAAGGTTTTAGAGTTTATTGCATGAAAACATATCAGGCTTCTGGTATTTCTGCTTCTGCTGAGGGAGAGCCGCTTGAGCAGTGATCGCAGAAGCGGCGGGTGAGCCGCGAAGGCGGAAAGAGAGGAATACGCGTGGATCGTGGAAGTGGAAGTTGGACCGCGTAGGCAGTTACTGCTGAGGCGGAAGTTTGACCGCAGAAGAGGTCTCTGGGATTTAAGTTGGACCGCGTATGCGGTCTTGTGGCCGCAAAAGCGGAGACCACAGAAGCGGTCAGTGACCGTATAAGCGAAAATCGAGCTGGGCAGAAGGGTTAAGTTATCATTTTTTATCCGCGAGTTTTAGTCATCTTTCCACTATTATTGAGGATTTTGAGAGCTTTTGGGAGCAAATGAAGAGGGTTTCGAAGGGAATCAAAGGTAGGTAAGTTCCTTGGCCTAATTATTCGAGATTATTGAAGAATTAACATGGAAACTTGGTTGAATTTATTAAAAATGGGCTAAAGTTAGGGCTTGAGTTTTGATATTTCAAATTGGAATTTGATAGGTCATTTGAGTTGGATTTGGGAGTTCTTCATATGTATAAACTCGTGGTGAGACGAGCATTCCGGAAATGTCATTTTCGTAATTTTTCAAGAAGCGCGCCCGGGGCTTGGGTTTTGCTAGTTCTTGCTATAATTTGATTGCTTTCGATTGGGCATTGTTCCTTTTGCATATTGTGATGTATTCGTTCTATTTTTGTCTAGATTTTACGCACGTGGCGGCCGATTTGAGGGGCAAAGGCATCGCGAGCTTGAGATTCCTCCGGTTCGAGGTGAGTAATATTTGAGAATGATATCCTGAGGGTTTGAAAACCCGGATTTGCACATACTAGTGATGTATTGTGGTGACTTGCACGCTGGACCTGAGCGTGGGCTGCAGATACTTGATGTGTGTTATGTATTCGTACGGCTGAGTGTGAGATCAGGCATAGTGATTCATGCATTATATGTGTTAGAGACTAGAAGTTCTCGTGATCCGACCATGTGGTGGTTGTGAGTCGTGTGTATCGACATCGTCTTGCAGTTGTTGGAACTGGAGGTCCGGGTGGATTTCTTTTCTTTGCTTGGAATGTAAAATTTGGGTTATGATATTAGATTGTAGACTGGTTATCCCAATGTCAGGTTGTCTAGACTAATGTCTTATGGTCTATGTCGGAAAAAGGGTCACAGGTTGCGTGGTAAGGTGCATTGAACTATTGTTATAGCAGAGTAGTTATATTCAAAGGACCAGCGGATGGTTGGTAAGTATTGTTTTGTTAATTGGGCCTTCGTGGCGGATGTCAGCGCAGAGGTTCTGCCATGGATTCAGTTCCGGTATTGAGGAGCTTTTCGGATGTGTTTCTTGCGGCCAGGCATGAAGCTATATGTGTTTATTGTAATGAGCAGATTGGGCTCGATGTGCATCTCCTTTTGTGAAATATATATGTGGATCGAGTGGCACGCCGCCACGGGTATGTTATCTGGATCGGATTGCGCGTCTAATAGTGTGATGTGGAGAATAGTTTTCTATATGTTACCTTGTATCCCTTGCTTCCTGGTTTCTAAGCAAAGTCCGTATTGGGTGTTTCTCAGCGAATAGCGCATCGGTTGTGTCCTTTTAGGATTGAATAGTGTGTATTACTTGCTTCACCGTGGGTGTGAGGGATTGCTTAGCTTCAGACCTCAATATGTGCGTGGCTGTCTGTGTTGAGCATGGTGACTTGAGGTGCTTTATGGGTAATAGTGTTTGGACCGAATCGCGCGATGTGGCAAGTCCACGTGATGTTATGAGCTACTGAGGAGGATTCAGGTACTCTATTTCTATGATGTGAGATGGTATCTCAGCTCTGTGTTGTGATCATATGGAGGAATTTGAATTACAGCTCTTTCGTTTGAGTCAGTTGTCATGGTTCGAGTGTGTTCAGATCATTTCTTATTGGTGCCTGTTTTGAGCACATTGTGGCATAGGCCGGTGTTGAGATGTCATATCACCAGAATGGCGTGTTGTAGTTGAGATGATCGTTGGAGTCATTAATGAGTACAAGCATATTTGATTTCAGCTTGTTATAAAGGTAATATCGAGGTTTGGCTCCGAAATTGGTTGTAGTATCAGTCAGAAAGGGAATGGACTCATGAATGGGTGGTCTGAGAGATGGGTTCATTTTATCGTGTGTTTCAGTTGTCATTGGCAGAATACGAAAGTGTTGGAGTAAGACTTTAGCTAAATAAGAGGTTCCCTATTAGTATTGAGTATTGTGGGCAATTGTTGTGGATAGAGACAATCGTTCCGAGTGTTGGAATGTGTGGTATATTGCATGAATTCACTTGAGGTTGCAGGTGTGGGTTGTTACAGCTGGTTCGGGTTAACTCTAAGAATAGACGTTGCAGGTGTGGGTTGTTACCGGTGGTTTGAGTTAATTCTGAGTATAGATGTGGGGTTCTTATATAGTGCATGATTTCGGGAAGTGCAATGTGGTTTATGGTTTAGATGGACTGTGAAATTTCGACTATGTTGTGTTATCGTACCTACATATGGTGACGTGGGATCACCCCGAGTATATGCTTGGTAAGGTCATTCAGCTATTGGGCTACTTCTAGTACAACTCTTGGTACGTTCGAGGACGAGCATTTGTTTAAGTTGGGGAGTATGTGACGACCCGACCCGTTGTCATATGTGTTACTGCTCTGTTTCCCCCTTATTGTGTTGCTTCATGTTTCAATATCATTAATTGAGTCGATCAGGCGTAATTGAATTGGTTTTTGATTGAAAATAAGGCACATGACCTCTTAGAAGGAAGATTGTTTTGGAAGGCTCGGATGTGATTTCTGATGATTCAGTTTGTTTCGGGAGACGATCGGTGACTTGGGAGAGAAAACGGAATTGAATTTGGGGGTCCAGTGTATAATTAGGCTTGAATTGGCTAAGTTGAATTTCGACAAATTCCGGTTGATAGATGAGATTTTGATACGAGGGTCGGAATGGAATTCCGAGAGTTGCAATAGCTTCGTTAGGTGATTTTGGATATGTCCACAAATTTCCAGGTAATTCGGACAACGTTTGGCTGGGTTATTGATTGTATGCATATTTCGGAAGTTCTTATGAAATTTAGGCTTGGATTTGAGGAATTTGGTGATTTTTGATGTTAATGATAGTGTTCTTATGGCTCGTGCAAGTTTGAATAAGGTAATAGGTCATGTCCGCGCTTCTGGTTGAGGTCCCGGGGGCCTCGGGGTATTTCCGGATGGTTGATCAGAAGTTTTTGAGTTTATTGCATGAAAACATATCTGGCTTCTGGTATTTCCGCTTCTGCGGAAGCAGAACCGCTTAAGCGGTGACCGCAGAAGTGGTGGGTGAGCCGCGAAGGCGGAAATGGAAGAGGCGTGGATTGCAGAAGCGGAAGTTGGACCGCATAGGCGGTTACCGCTGAGGCGGAAGTTTGACTATGAAAGCGGTCTCTGGAGTTAAGATGGACCGCATAAGCGGTCTTATGGCCGCAAAAGCTGAGACCGCAAGAGCGGTCAATGACCGCGTAAGCGAAATCGAGCTGGGAGAAGGGTTAAGTTATCATTTTTCATCCGCGAGTTTTAGTCATCTTTCCACCAATTTTGAGGATTTTGAGAGCTTTTGGGAGAAAATGAAGAGGGCTTCGAAGGGAATCAAAGGGAGGTAAGTTCCTTGGCCTAATTATTCGAGATTATGGAAGAATTAACATGGAAACTTGGTTGAATTCATTAAATAGGGGCTAAAGTTAGTGCTTGAGTTTTGATATTTCGAATTGGAATTTGATAGGTCGTTTGAGCTCGGATATGAGAGTTCTTGGTATGTATGAAATCGTGGCGAGACGAGGATTCCGAAAATGTAAGTTTTGCAATTTTTTAAGAAGCGGGCCAGAGGCTCGGGTTTTGCTTGTTTCGAGGTTCTTGCTACAATTCGATTGTTTTGGATTGGACATTGTTCCATTTGCATATTGTGATGTATTCGCTCTGTTTTGCTAGATTCAACGCGCGTGGAGACCGATTTGAGGGGAAAAGGTGTCGTGAGCTTGAGATTCCGCCGGTTCGAGGTGAGTAATATTAGGGAATGATATCCTGAGGATTTGAAACCCCGGATTTTCACATGCTAGTGATGTATTGTGCTGACTTGCACGCTGGACCTGAGCGTGAGGTAGAGCACCGTTGGGATTATGACTTGGTCCGTCCCAGTTGGTTGTTTTCAACGCTAGATTGTAAATATTTTGTTGTTATCATTATGACTTGGGCTCATTGCCATACTTGGGGCTTATTGCCGATTATTTAAAACCTCGGTATATCACATTGTGACGCTATATGAGGCGAGACACGCACTCCATGGCTAGTGCGGGGTCATATATGTTGGAAATTGTGACTCGGTTCAATCGGAGGGATGAAATTATACTATATTGGTGATTGCTTCGCACCCTATATTGATGTTATCTGGGCTTGATGCCATGTTTGGGGCATTGTGCCGACTTGTAGAATCCTTTAGGGATTGATGTATCAGAGTTAGTATGATTTGCATAGTATTTGAATCAGTCGAGGGTTTTTTAAACTATTTTTGCAAACTCAGCCAAAATTCTATGTTTTGAAAACACAAAAGATTCTTAAATAATAATTTGGGTTGGCGATCATTATCTCAATATTTTATGAACTGCATTTTATTTCATGGAAACGGTGGTAAATATTGGCACCGTGTATTGTAATGGAAATGGTGGTAACTATTGGCACCGTATATTGAAATAGAAACGGTGGTAACTATTGACACTTGTATTGTAATGGAAACAGTGGTAACTATTAGCACTGTATGATATTATGCTTGGGCTGAAGGAGCCCCTCCGGAGTCTGTACACACCGCCAGTGAGCGCCGTCAATGTTAAATCTTATACATGGTTGGCTTTGGCTGCATGCCACAGCGTATTCGTGTGCATTGCATTGCATTCATGCATTTACTCCTGTTTGTACTACATGGAATGAAATTCAGCACTCATATATCATTGGCATACATACTGATACTTGCCTTGTTGACCAGATACCCTGGTGTTATATGTTAAGGAGTCCTAAGCCCGAGAGGCTAAGGTTGTATGTTGTGAGTTGGGAGTGAGCCCTGGGGGCTGATACTGTACTGAGAGATTGATACTTCGCCTGACGGGCAGGTTTCTGATTACTTCCTACTTGTCGAAATTTTCTTTGCAGTTGTTGAAAAAGCATACTTTCAAAAGAGATCTTGGACTAATCTAGAGATTTTCTAAGGGATTTTTCACAGTATTTCTATTTTCTTAAAAAGGGTTGTTTGTCTTTATAGCAGTTTCGTGTGCTCATACGTGTTTTCTTATCGCTCAGTTATTATTCTCTCTTATTACCACTGACTTTGGAAGTACTTACTTTACTCCCTGCACCTTGCATGCCGTTGCAGGTATTGTTCACCCGGTAGCGGCTTATTAGCAGGACCGAAGGCCACATTTTGATAGTTGAGCAAGGTGACCGCCAGCGTTCGCGGCACCACCCTCCATCTTTGTATTCCGGTTTTATCTTGTATATATATACATTGTTGGTCCAGTAGTAGTGTCCCTACTCATTTGATGCTCGTGACTTGTGACACCCCGGTCGGGTTGTTTTGGAATGAAATTTCACAGTTAAATGCCATTAAGTAGTATTTATATTCATCTATGTTTAATAGCTACTTAAAGAGGATTTGGGATTGTTGTCTGGCCTTAACTTCATGAGAGGCGCCATCATGACCGGGTGTGGAATTTGGATCGTGACAGTACTGTGAGTAGTAATCTTACCATAATGTTTATTTTCATAACCTGCATGGTTTTTATATGATTTTTGAAAATAAATGTATTACCGATGATTTGAATTTCATGTGGGACAAGTCCTTTACTTGATATGATACCGAACAATTTACTTGAGATGCTTACCGATTAATCAAAATATTTTCATAGTTACTAGATATGTTTTACCGTTACTTAAGATGTTATAGTTATTTGAAGTATTCTCATTGTTACTAGACTTGTTTTACCATTACATAAGACATGATTATTGCTACCAAAGTAAAATTACAAGATTTGATAAGGAATTATATGCCCTTTATTATTTTGAAAATGCTTTTGTACAAGTATTTACTATTTACAAGAAAGAGTATAAATAGGAGGAGACTTTGAAGGATCCCGTAGCTAATTGCGGGTTCGTTAGACCTGGTGCACCTTGTATTAATAGATTACCGATTACAGTTATAGCCCTCGCTAGTGGGAAGGTAGAACTAACATACATAATAGTTTTCCCTCGAGTAGGGACCTACAGTTATATTGACTCCTTTTATGAAGGGGTCCATACAGTGGTACAAATTACATGATCCTTTTATGAAAACCTCCCAAAATATAAAGATTTGCTATGACACAGTATTTACCGAGTTTATTATTGAATTTTTAAATTTATTTTGTTACAGGAAACACATGATGAGACTGATTATTATTACCGTTTTAAAAAGGGCATTGTATTTTGTGATTATTATGCAAGTATGTTTTCTGACTTGTCCCAAATTAAAAACAGTTGTGGTTAAGTGATATTACTCACTGAGCTAGCGACTCATTCCCCGCTAATTTTTTTTGTACAGAGACAGCAGTTGACGCATGCGAGAAATTCATTAACTAGAGCGCTAGGTTGATAAATACTCGGTGAGCCTCGCATTTGTTCAGGATATCTAGTTATGGTCTTTTCATTGAACTCTTAGAGTCGCTCCATAGTCAGTATTTTAGTGTCGTGAGTATCCTTTGGTTATAATAGTCTTATGTTGAGTTTCTTTCTCCTTTATCAAAGTTGGAGATAAATTAGTATTTTCTAGTGGTTAGTTTATAGTTTAGATGTGGTGGATATTTTTATTGGTTAATTGACAAGTTGTCAATTATTTGGTATGATATTAGGATGATTGGTTATTGATTTGAGTCAGGAAATATTTTTTGGATGGTCCAAAAACAGGGGAAACTTTGTCCGATTTTGTGTAAAATACCGATGAGGCTTACTTGGGAGCACTTGCTCCTAAGTACCGGTCGCAATTTTAAATTGGGTTATGACAAAATAAGACAAAACCATCCCTGTGGCAAACTAAGATAATACATGTAATAATAGCATCTGATGTAATGGAGTCCCTCCTATCTAGAGGAGCATAGAATCGAGCCTGACCACCGCCAATCCGGCCTCCACCCCTGGGGTAACCCTGGCTACATGGCCTCCACCCCTAGCTGACTGAGTGAGTGCTAATGAAACAGGAGCAGAAGATGAGGGCTGATCCCTCTACTTAGACTGACCACCATGAAGCCGAGGATACTGTCTCCTCATGTTTCCAAACTCACCGCACTCGTAGCAACTACCATGTACAAGAGAAGGGGACTGAAGGGAACCCCTCGCTACAGATGAGCCCTGGGCTGAAGAGGCAGGAGGAGAGCTCTGAGCTGGAAGGGCGCTACGTGAAGACTCGCCTTGCTAAAATCCTTGATGACCACGGCCTGAAGAAGCCCCACTGTACTCTAGACGACCTGACTGAGGAGACCTGAAGAAATGACCTCTGCCACACTGGAACTGGCCCCTAGACAGAGCACCACTGAATTTACCTGAACCTTGAGGCCTTTTGGCCTCCCTCTCCTCATGCTCCCGATGGCGATCTGTCTCAATCTGTCGAGCCATGTCAACTATCTCCTCAAACGAGGCGGCCACAACACTCTCTCTAGTCATCAAAATGTGGAGTGGATAGTTGAGGCCATCCACAAACCTCCTAATCCTATCCCGATCTGTCAGGATCATCCAAGTAGCATGCCGAGCTAGCTGCGTAAACCTCAACTCGTACTGGGTCATAGTCATATCCCCCAGAGTCAACCACTTGAATTGGCGACGCTGCTCCTCCCTGTGAGACTGCGGTACATACTTCTCAAGAAAGAGAGTGGAGAACTGCTACCAAGTAAGGGGCGCTGCTCGAACAGGCCTACACGTCTCAAACTCCTCCCACCATGTACATGTAGGTCCTGAGAACTGGAAGGTAGTAGAAGCCACCCACTCGACTCCAAAATCCATGTAGTCAAACCATACGCTGACACTTGTCTAGAAATCCCTGGGCATCCTCACCCTGAGTACCACTGAACGTCGGAGGCTGGAGCCTATCGAACCTCTCCAGTCGACGCTGCTCATCGTCTGGCATAACTGGAACCACAAAATCAGGAGCTGGTATGATTGGCGCAACTGAGGAAACTAGTGCAACCGGTGCAACTGGTTGATCTGGGTCTGCTCCCGGTGTCTGCAATCCCTGAACACTCTGACGGTTATGCGAGCAGTGGGAGTTTGATGACCACCCCCCAGTCTGAAAAGTAGCTACTACAGTAGTGGATGGGACGGCTTGAGCAAGGCCAATACAGATGGATAAGATTTTATCCAAAGCCTCCTGGAGACCAGAAATCACAATAGGTAATGCCGGTGCCTGAACAGGTGCTGCTGGAGCATCTACAGCTGGAGGCTGGTACTGAACCGGGGCAGTTGGTCAATCTGCAGGTCCTGCCCTCACTGGTTTTCCTCAACCACGACCACGACTACGGCCTCTAATGGGTGGTAAAGGTGGTCGTCTGTCACGTCCGGTAGCACGGGTTCTTGCCATCTGTAAGAAAATAGAATACAGAAGCTTAGTTCTCGGATCGACAAAGTCGCACGACAAGAATTTTAAGATTGTGAAGTGTTTCCTAAAGGTTCTGCAGCCTCTCAAGGATAAATACAAATGTCTCTGTACCGATCAACGAGACTCTACTATACCGGCTCACAACTCGCGAAGCCTAGTAACCTAGCTCAGATACCAACTTATCACGACCCAATCCCGATTCTGATGGCGCCCAACAAAAATGCTAGGCAAGCCTGATCAATTATCATTGTCAACCCAGTTACACATTCCATGACCAATTGTTTAAGTTAATTTAGTAGTTAACAAGATTGATAATACGATAGTATATTAAAACATCATAGAACCAGAGTAATTGTCAAAACAACTCCAAGCAAATCTGGGGTAATAAGTCTAGAGCCTCTAGATACAACTGAGTAGTAACTCCACAATAATACAGAAGTCTACAATACAGAAAGATAAAGGGCATAAGGGGAGAAGTCGGTCATGCGGACATCAGGCAGCTACCTCGACGACTTTTGAGAAATCTGGGAAGCAGAAAACAAATTAACTAAGCTCCTGGAATACCTGAATTTGCACACATTGTGCAGGGAGTAAAGTGAGTACTTCCAACTCAGTGAGTAATAAGCATATATAATGTCTAATGATGAGAATCCACAAAATACAATAATGTAAAGTTATAATTAGCAATTTAGCATAATTAACGGTGAAATAGCAACAAAACAAAGTCAGATATATTAGATAAATATCAAAGCATGAATGCAATGCAATACACATGACCGTTGCGGCATGCAGCCCGATCCATTTGGGTACTCGTGCTCACTATGGTGGTTCAGCCTCTGGAGGGGCTCCTACAGCCCAAGCGCAATATCGTCGTATCATTGTTGCGGCCTGCCTGATCCACACTCAGTCCAGAATATGCATGTGAGCCACACGGCAAAGTTAAATTATAGTTCTCAGTTCCAATTATTAGGGAAAATATATTTAATTTTTCAAAACCTTAGGAGTGTGACTAAGCATTTCGAAACAGTGTTTAACTCAGGACTGAAATCATATAGCATGATAAGCTTCATGGAAGAAGTGATCATAATCCCCAAGGGATTCAAATAATTGGTACACAGCCGAAATATATAATAAAAATCCAAGTATGATGTTTACTAATCAGTCTACAGTCAAGAGCACAGCTTGGACACCACTCGGGGCGGGCTTAGCCATAGTCCCAAATGACAAACAACCCTGCATTCATCATAGAGTGCGTGTCTCGCCTCAATATAGATTCACAGAGTGATATACCGGGGTTTCAAACCCTCAGGTCATCATCTACATTTATTACTCACCTCTAGTCGGCCAAAGGCTAGATCGCGATGCCCTTTCCTCTTGAATTGACCTCCTCGTGTGTCGAATCTGGCCAAAACCACAACTTGAATACATTACAATAGGCTAATGGAACATAACCCAATCGAAAAGACTCAAAAAATATCGAAAAACATGAAATTGGAAAAATTCGAGCCCCGGCCCCACTTCTCGAAATCCAGAAAATTTTACATCAATACGATCCTTATCTTGCCACGAGTCTATGCATATCAAATTCACAAGAATCGGAGTCCATTTGACCCCTCAAATCACTAGCTTAAACTCTCTTAAGTTTCAAGCCCTAACCTCCATTTTTACCCTCTAATTCCTAAAATATTCCGTGTTAATCCATGATTTTAAACCATAATTGTCACGACCAGGATTTACCCACCACCAGAAGTCGTGGTGGCGCCTACTGTCAAAGCTAGGCAAGCCAACCTTTATATTCATTTTCACAATTTATATCTAAAACATTTAAATACTAGAATAATTAATTAAAGCATGCAGAAGTCTTTTAATAACAATAATAATAAAACACGATGCGGACACTGACAACCCGTCTCTACCCAGTATCTGGTGTCACTGCTCACGGTCAACTAAAGAATACTAAAAATAATAGTCTAAAAGAAAATACCACTGGAGTCTATTTGATACAAATATAAAAAACTAGAAAAGATAGAGGAGACTCGGGGGCCCGCGAACGCCAGCAAACTACCTCGGAGCCTCTGGACTGAAGGTTCACTCCCGGTCTAAAGCTGCAGTCTGTAGCCAGGGTCCTGACCTGTGCACAATAAGGCACAGAAGCGTCGTATCAGCACAACCGACCCCATGTGCTGGTAAGTGCGAGGCCTAACCTCGGCTAGGTAGTGACGAGGCTAAACCGGACCTATCGCAACCAACCTGTGCAGATATATGTAATAACAGGAAGAGAGCAAGAATTTAAGCAAATAAAGGGGAAGGGGGCGTGATGGGGGATTAACAGTTCAATTATAACTTCTACAATCAAGAGATGAAACTGAATAAATAATAATTAAACAAGAAAGCCAATGAATCAACGGCTGCACGACATCACCCTTCGTGCTTTTACTCATATTCCTTACCAAAATAGTCAAATATAATGCACGGCATCACCCTTCATGCTTTTACTCCCAAAACACAGTGCACGGTATCACCCTTCATGCTTTTACTCTCAATACATAGCGCATGGCATCACCCTTCGTGCTTTCCTCACATAAGCGCATGGCATCACCCTTCGTGCTTTCCTCACATAACTCTCACATCAAGGCACAGAATGACCCTTCGTGCTCAAATAATCAAGAAACATGGCACGGAAAGACCCTTCATGCCCAATCTCTATCTTCCTCTCCCAATCAATGGTCACAACCAAATGGGAAGGAATATATAACAAGATGAAATATCCCAACAAGGGAGAACAACTCAACAATAAGTCCCGACAAGGGAAAATAGCTCAACAATAAGTCCCGCGAAGGGAAAACAGCTAAATAATAAGTACCCGCAAGGGAAAACAGCTCAACAATAAGTCCCGACAAGGGAAAAATACCAAAGTTCCTTATTTAGCTCATTTTCTTCTCAACTATCACTTCATAGTGCATTTAACAAGTAATTCAATTGTCCACTTCTTTCAAAAATTTTAATAGCAAATGTGACTCACGGTCATGCTAGACTCGGGCGCATAGGTAACCGTCACCATACCTATACACCAACTCCAGATAGCACATAGCAAATATTATCCTAATACTATTCCCTCAAGCCAAAGTTAGAACAAACACTTACCTCGAATCCGAAAATAGCAACTCAAAGCTCAAAAACTGTCTTTCCTCTAGAATTCAACCCCGAACCAACGAAATCTAACATAAATCGATTCAATATTATCAATAATAGCACAAGGATACTATTTACTTGCTTAGAAATGCATTTTCTAATTTTCTTCCCAAAATACCAAAATCTGACACCGGGCCCACATGGTCCAAACTCGAGGCTTGGACCAAATTCCGATTACCCATAACCCCACGAGTCCAAATATATGATTTGTTTTAAGATTCGACCCCAAATTGAGGTTGAATCGACCAAAATTCTCAAAAACCTAACTCTACCCAAAAGCCCTAATTTCTACCATGATTTCATATTTTTAGGCTAGGATTTTAGTGATTAGATGATGAAATAGTGAGAAAACGATGTTAAGAATACTTACCCAAAGAGTTATGGAGGAAGGGAAGCTTGAGGCTCTTCAATGGAAGGTGAAAAAGAAAGGTTTGTGAGTGAAGTGTGTGAAAATCCCGTCATTGTTCTGTTTTTAGGCTTTTAAAATCACTGGCGAAAATGCTCTATGCGATCGCGAGCTAAGGATGCAATCGGATAGAGTAAGGGAGACTGGTCAAAGCGATCGTGGAAGGTAAGCTACGTTCGCATAGAAGGAGAAGAGGGGCTGGGGCAATTTGCTCAATACGATCGCATAAGAGGCTATGCGATCGCGTAGAAGGGGACTGGTAAGATATGCAATCGCAGGACACCTAACGCAATTGTATTGAAGCATTCTGGGACCTCTAGACTTTGCTCTATGCGACCACAACACTATCTATGTGATCGCATGGAGTGAAATCACTGGGCACAGAAGACAGCAATTTTTGCTGCATTTTTAAGGCCAAAAACACTCCGACACCTATCTGAAACTCAACCGAGCCCTCGGGACTCCAAACCAAACATGCACACTAAATCGTAAACATCATACGAACTTGCTCGAGTGATCAAATTGCCAATATAACATCAAAATCAAATAATCAACATCCAAAACTCATGATTTTCATATCAAATTTCAAAACTTTCAAATTTTCCATTTTTAGCCCGAAACACGTCAAATGACGTCCGATTTCAACCAAACTTTACAGATAGCGCTTAATACTCATTTAAGACTTGTAGCAGGTGTCGAAACCAAAATACGAGCCTGATAATTACTTTTGATCAAATCTTATTTTCATTTTTCCTTAAGCATTTTCAGAAAACAATTTCACAGAAAAGTTCCGTACTCGGACCTGGGACCTCGGATTTCAATTTGAGGAATACGCCGGGTCCCAAGTTTCCTTACAGACCCTCCGGGACAATCACATCATGGGTCCGGGTCCATTTACCCAAAATATTGACCAAAGTCAACTGTAGCAATATTATTATCAAAATTCATAGTTTTAACACAGAATTCAAATATTTCAACATAAAAATTTTCCGGCTTTGTGCCCGGACTGCGCATGAAAATCAAGGCAACCAAATAAGAGGTTTTCAAGGCCTCAGAAGCACAAAGAAACGAAGAATTGCGGTGATGACCCTTTTGGGTCGTCACACGCCAATTGAGCTAAACACCCCCTTCTGCGTTTCGAACGATCAAAAATTCCTCTTCGTTCTAAATAGGGAAAATCTGGTAAAGCGAAGTTCACCGTTTTTTTGGGACAATCTAAAATGGCATGGCACGGGGACAACCAATCCATCCCCCATATAACGTCAAAGTCTACCATATCTAAGAGAAATAAGTCGACACAGGTCATAAGACCCTCAAATACCACCACTCACAAACAATGCACTCGGTCGACAACTACAGAATCACTCACCGGTGTAGACACATATACATGAATACCCCACGCCTTACTAGGCGTAACCAAATAGGTTGCAAATTAAGACGAGGCATATGAATACATAGATCCATTGTCAAATAGCACTGAAACATCTCTAATACAAATCAGAATGGTACCTTTGATCACAATATCTGATGACTCGACCTCCGGCCTGGCCGGCAAAGCATAGAAATGGGGTTGACCCCCTCCTCCCGGAACTGTATCTCTGGGACGATTTGCTGCGAGCTGACCCCTGCCTCTGGCAATCTGAGTTCCACCTCTACGCTCCTAACCTCTACCTCTATGGCCTCTAACCCTGCCTCTAGCTGGCTGGGCGGCCTGTGGATCATCTGCTGCCTGAATCATGGAATGAGGACCCTGTTGTTGTGAACTGCTGGAATATCGAGGGCAATACTTGGCAATATGCCTCAGGTCGCCCCAAGTGAAGCAAGCCCTCGGCTGCTGAGAATATCGAAGTGGTTGTGCACTGATAGGCGCCGATGGTGAACTGAAGAGCTGTTGGGCGGAATACTGCGACTGAAAATAGCGACCGCATGGAGTACCATGAGAAGCCTGGAGGACTGACTGGAAAGGCCACGGGGGATGGCCTCTGCCATGTGAATCCCTACCTCCAGATGAGGTACCACTGAATCTACCAGAATGTCGAGGCCTCTTATCAGACCCCCACCTCCCTGAGAAAGTGCCATCTCTATCCGACGGGCGCCATCCGCAAACTCCTGAAATGTAATCTCACTCCCGGCGCTCATGGCCATCTGAACACGGATCGGCTGAACCAACCAATCCACAAACCTCTGCAGCCTCTCTCTCTGTCTCTCTCGGTGGGGAGTATCACAATAACATGACGTGCGAGATCAATAAACCGTGCCCCATACCCCGTAACTGACATAGAGCCATGCTAGAGGCGCTCAAACTACCTGCGAAGGAAATCCATCTGAGTAACTGGGAGAAACTTCCCCAGAAATAGCTCGAAAAACTGATCCCAGATCAATGATGGCGACCCTACTGGCCTGGCTAATAGAAATCTCTCCACCAAGTCTTGGAAGATCCTGCTAGGCGAAAAGTGGCGAAGTCGACCCCATTGGTCTCTAAAATAACCAAGGTCTGAAGGACCTCATGACAGCTGCATATGAAATCCTGGGGGTCCTCTGTAGAAGTACCGCTGAAAGTGGTGGTGAAAAGCTTGGAGAACCGATCAAGTCTCCACAAAGCATCCGAAGACATGGTCGCTCCATCACCGGCCTAAGCTGTAATACCTGTCTGAGCTGCCACTGCGGGCTGAACCACTGGAACCAGAGTCCGGGGAGCTACCTACTCCAGAGTGCGCATGGCAGAAGTTTGAACCACTCCTCCAGCCTGAGAGGTGGCTGGTGCTACCGGTAGTAAACCTGCACTACCGACACTGTCCATAAAACCTGCCATACGGACAAAAGCATTCTGGAGATCCAGGAAAAACATAACCCCTCCTGGGACCTGAGCTGGGCCCACTGGAGCTACTGGGACCTGAGCTGGGTCAAAGTCAATATGAGGCTCCACCTCTAGAATTGCTGTCTGGGGCTGAGCTCTGCCCCTACCACGGCCTCGGCCCTTGCCCCATACGGGAGCTGCT
This sequence comes from Nicotiana benthamiana, assembly GCA_034376525.1. NCBI lineage: Eukaryota > Viridiplantae > Streptophyta > Magnoliopsida > Solanales > Solanaceae > Nicotiana > Nicotiana benthamiana. The sequence goes on along the minus strand of CM067339.1, from coordinate 39,082,904 downwards.
GCTGGGAGCTCGGGCTGCTGTGCAAAAAAAGAAGACGCACGTGTTCTCGCCATCTGCGAAAGAATAGAGTAGAACGATCATCAATATTTTAGAAATAGAATCGCACGACAAGAATGAACGAAGTGAAATTTTTCCTAACTATATAGCCTCTGGGGGATAAATACAGACGTCTCCTTACCGATCCCTCAGACTCTACCGAGTTTGTCAGTGAGTTGTGAGACCCAAGTAGCCTAGTGCTCTGATACCAACTTGTCACGGTCCGGATTTTCCCACCATCGGGAGTCATGATGGCGCCTACTGGCGGAGCTAGGCAAGCCAACCTTTTAAACATTTAACAAAAATTTAATAAAAAATAGTATAATAACTTAAATAATTAATTAAAAACCACGCAGAAGACTTTTAACAAAAATAACAATAGTAAAGTGCGAAAGTTTGTAACATGTCTCTACCCAGTATCTGGTGTCACTACTCACGGACTACTAAAAGAGAGTACTAAAAATATCAGTCTGAAAGAAATTGCATAATAAGTCTATTTCGATACAATGAAAACAAACGAAATGAAATAGATGAGACTCAGGGCCCGCGAACGCCAGCGAACCACCTAGGAGTCTCTGGACTGAAGGCACGCTCCCAAGCTACTGTTGCGGTCCGTAAGCTGTCTCCTGACCTGTGCACAAAAGGGCACAGAAGTGTAGCATCAGCACAACCGACCCCATGTGCTAGTAAGTGCCTGGCCTAACCCCGGCGAGGTAGTGACGAGGCTAGACCGTACCTACCACAATCAACCTGTACAGATATATGTGCAATAACGAAAAGATAACAAAATTTAAACAACTAATAGGGAGGGGACATGCTGGGGGCTGTATCAGTTCAATTATAAGTCCAACGAACAAAGAAATGGAACTGAATAATTAATATCAATAAAAGAAAGCCAGTAAATCAACAACTGCACTGCACCAACCTTCGTGCTTTTACTCTCAATTCTCACCAAATTGTCAAATATAGTACACGACAACACCCCTCGTGCTTTCCTCGTATAACTCTCATTTCAAGGCACACCCTTCGTGCTCAAATAATCAAGAACATCGTACGGAAAGACCCTTCTTGCATAATTATTAAAACATGGCACGAAAAGACCCTTCGTGCATAATTATCGGAACATGGCACGAAAAGACCCTTCGTGCATAATCTCTCTCTTCCTCACCCAATCAATGGTCACAGCCAAACGGGAAAAAGGAATATACAACAAGATTAAATATCTAGCAAGGGAGAACAACTCAACAACAAGTCCCGGCAAGGGAGAACAACTCAACAACAAGTCCCGGCAAGGGAGAACAACTCAACAATAAGTCCCGGCAAGGGAAAACGATTCAACAACAAGTCCCGGCAAGGGAAAATACCAAATTTCCTTCATTAGCTCATTTGCTTCTCAACTATCACTTCATAGTTCATTTAATAAGTAATTAACTCAATTATTTCACTTCTTTCGAATTTTAAAAGCAACATGACTTACGGTCATGCTAGACTCTGGCGCATAGGTAACCGTCACCATACATATACACCGACTCCACATAGCACACATCAAATATTATCCCAATCCTTATCCCTCAAGCCAAAGTTGGATCAAACACTTACCTCGGTCCGAAAATAGCAATCAAGCCTCTAACACCGCTTTTCCTCTAGAATCTGACTCCGAAACAATCATATCTAGTCATAATTAGTTCAATATTATCAAAAATAGCTTAAAAATACAATTCCATAGCCTAGAAATAAATTTCCTATTATTCTTCCAAAAATACCAAAAATCGACACCGGGCCCACATGGTCCAAACTCGAGGCTCAGACCAAAACCCAATCATCCATAACCCCACGATTTCAAAAATAAAATTTATTTTAAGATTCAACCTTAAATTGAGGTTGACTCGCCCAAAATTCTAAAAAATCTAACTCTACCCAAAAGCCCTAATTTCTACCGTGATTTCATGTCTTAAGATTACAAAATTAATAATTAGATGAAGGAATAATGAAGAAATGAAGTGAAGAATACTAACCCAAAGAGTTATGGAGAAAGGAGAGCTTGAGTCTCGATAATGGAGGGTGGAGAAAGAGGGTTCGTGAGTAAAGTGTGTGAAAATCCTGTCACTGTTCTGTTTTTAGGCTTTTAAAATCACTGGGCAAAAATGCCATGTGCGATCGCGGAGCTAAGGATGCTATCGCATAGAGTAAGGGAGACTGGTCACCACGATCGCGTGAGGGGAAATGCGATCGCATAGAGCAAAAGGGGCTGAGGGTCCTGGGCTGGGTTGTGTTGTGCTATCGCAGGATTAGGTATGCGTTCGCACTGAAGGAACTGGCCAGGCTATGCGATCGCAGGGGAAATATTGCGACCGCATTGAACAAAAATGGGGACTTCAAATGGACTCTATACAATCGCAAACTCACCTATATGATCGCATAGAGTAAAAGGTCTGTGCACAAATTGCAGAAAATCTCCTAAGTTTTTTTAAGAACAAAACACCCCGAACGACCCCCGAAATCACTCTCGAGCCCTCGGGGCTCCCAACCAACCACACACACTAACTCAATATCATCCTACGAACTTGCTTGGACGATCAAATCACCAAAATAACATCAAAATCAAAGAATCAACCTTCAAAACTCATAATTTCATTTCAAAGTTCATACTTCTAAATTTCCCATTTTTAGTCCGAAAAACGTCAAATGACGTCCAGTTTCAACCAAACTTTACAAATAGCTCTTAACGCTCATTTAAGAATTGTACCGGATGTCGGAACAAAAATACGATCCCGAAACCATCACTTTTGATCAAATCTCATTTTTATTTTTTCCTTAAACATTTTCAGAAAATAATTTCATGGAAAAATTTCGTACTCGGGCCTGGGACCTCGGATTTCGATTCCGGGAATTTGCCTGGATCCCATATTTTGCTACGGACCCTCCGGGACCATCACATCACGGATCCGGGTCAGTTTACCCAAAATATTGATCAAAGTCAACTATATCAATATTATTATCAACATTCATAGTTTTTAACACAGAATTCAAGTATTTCGACATAAAAAATTTTCGACTTCACGCCTGGAATGCACACGCAAATCGAGGCAATCAAATAAGAGATTTTCATGGTCTCGGAACTACAAAAAGAGGGAGAATTACGGTGATGACCCTTTGGGTCGTCACAAATAGAAACTATAATTCTCTATTTGTTCTTATATTTTTATTTGAATCTTTTTTCCTGCAATACTTTACTAGTATTGCTAATGTGCACATTAGAATTCTTGGTATAAACTAATAGAATATTTATTTTAATCTTCATAGGGAATTCATGATTGTGCAAAATAAAAAGAACATCTGAAGTTTCTTGATTCTTTCCATTACTGTGAAATACCAAACTAAATCTTCATATTTTAACCAGAGAAGAGGTTGTGCTAGAAGGATTATGAACAAGCACCAAGAGTTAAACCTACTTCTTCTTCTATATTCTTGTAAAGTTTTTTATTTTATTAGGATTTCATCAAATCCCCTTTTCTCTATTTAGTTTTTACTGATGCGTGACCCTTGCCCTTGTCTCGTTTCTTCTTTCTTCCTTTTTACCAGATTCTCATCTGGTGGGTTTCGGCCCTTTTTATTTCATCTCCCTTTTTTTTTGGTTTTGTTTTTATTAGTTTGCGTTCTCTTTTTTTTTGCCAATTACTTAACTACCCTTATTTTTAAATATGGAGTATTACATTCTTTCCACCTTATAAAATTCGGTCCCCTAATTTAACTTAAATACATACTTGTATACTGAATTAAATAAGAATACTTGACTCGCAAAGCATCTTCCACTTTCCAAGTAGTTTTTTCAACGATATGATTTCTCCATAAGACGTTCCTGAACATAATTTCTTTTGACCATAACTTTCTTATTTATATGTCAACTATAGCTACCGACTCCTCTTCGAGGATAAATTCCATTTAACTTTATAATCGCTACTACAAGCACATACGAGGATTCTGATATATTTCTTAGGATAGAAAGTGAAACAATTGATCAATGAAAGACAATTCAGGAGGAAGTTTCAAATGATATACTACAGCTCCCACTTGTCAAGTATCTCGTACAACCCTATAAACCTTGGGCTTACGTCCTTTAAATCAATTACGCATTTCATTGGAAAAACTCGTAGGGACACTCCATCCCCAATTGTAAAAACTAAGTCCCTTGACTTTTGTCTATTTTGAGTTGTGCTTAATTTAATCATTAGACCTTGTCAATAGCTTCTTGTACCAAGTCATCTCTTAATAAGAAGCCTCGTCGGCTTCAAACCATCCGATAGGAGAACGACATCGTATATTATACAAGGCTCCATGTTATGCCACCTATATACCATACTAAAAACTATCATTGTAGGTAAATTGTTATTGATATATTACTAACCATACAAACTACCTTTAAACTCAAAATTCAAGCTCTTAACATATTCTTCAAGATCTGTGTAGTATGTTCAGACTGTTTGTTTGTCTGGTGATGAAATACGGTACTAAAATCTACTCGTATAACCAATGATTCTTGGAAAGATTTTCAAAATCGTGCAGTAAATTGTAACCTTCTATCAGAAATGATAGACAATAGACCCACAGACTTTGATAATTTTTCATTCATGTATCTTTATGCATAATCATTCTCAGCATGAGAAGTTTTGACCAACAAAAGGTGTACCAATTATATAAGCCAATTTGTGATTCCTACATATAATTATAACCTCTAATTATTTCAGGTATTTTTTGTCATAAACTCACTTTGAAGCTATTCCATTTTTACTTTGGAATCTCGAAGTTGTTGTAGTAGGCCCGTGAGTTACAGATGATGACATGCTAACAAGTCAATAGTTAGAAATAAAGTTAAGGAAATCTTCCTTCTTTCTTTTTCCACAAATACGACTTTTTCCTAGTCATAGTACACCTTATTAGACCCCGATTGTATAGTGAATCTAGAGTTGCAAGCACCTCAAGACTGACTCGTCTTAACTCATCTATGTTTGGTATACATCACTGGTTACCTAGTCGAATAATATAATTTCTATAATAGTCATATAATTTCATTAACTAAAATAATACAACTACATTATTTTGTTTTTTTTTTTGTTTTTTTTATATATGATTCTTTTCTACTCCAATTGGGATGCCCTACACCTGACATGTCACTTGGAAAGAGTAACATGAAGCTCAGAATTGGGGTGTAGTCAATACTCCCAAATAAAAAAGGAATTGATCTATGGTCGATTTCATAACAAATAAAATAAAGAGGAATTTCTATTTGTACCTCGTAAAAAAAGCTTTTTATTTTGTAGAATGTATGAGTCAAAATCAGAAAAAGACATAATTATTTCATAATATACCTCATAACTCTTTAATCTTTAATTAGTTTTTTTATGGATTAATAAATTGTATAGACAAAAGAAGCAACTCAAAAAAATTGTAGAAAGAAAGTGAACCTTTTAACCAGAGAAGAGGCCGCCCTATAAGGATTATGAACAAGCACCTAGAGTAAAACCTTCTTCTTCTTCTATATTCTTGTAAAGTTTTTTATTTTATTAGGATTTAATAAAATCCCATTTTCTCTATTTGCTTTTGCGTGACCCTTGTCCTTGTCCCGTTTCTTCTTTTTTTCTTTTTACCAGATTCTCATCTGGTGGGCTTCGGCCCCTTTTAGTGCATCTCTTTTTTCTTTTCTTTTTTTGGTTTTGTTTTTATTAGTCTGTGTTCTCTTTTTTTTTTTTGGCCAATTACTTAACTACCTTTATTTTTGAATATGAAGTATGACATTTTTCCAGATTGGAAAACTTGCTTTGTTCACCAGTTTTGTTGGAAAAAGGCATAAATTTGGTATAATTTGTTTATCGAATTGTTATGTTTACTTCCAATTTTTTCGTAATTATTATTCAACCTAAGTCATTTAATTACCTCTCATTTGGTCAACGTTCCTCTTTATACATACAAAAAGCGTACGAAGTCTTTATTTTCAAATAGTCTCTAAAAATCATGTGACAGCTAGGGGTGGACATAAAATCAGAAAAATCGAATTTCGAACTAAATCGAATTAATTTGGTATTCCGATTTTATTTTATTTGATATATTAGTTTATTTCGGTACAAAATTTTAATATTTCAATAATTCGATATAGTATCGTATTGAGTTTTTAATATTTCGATATTTCAAAAAAATTTAGTTCAAGAATGGTCCACACTACCAACTCTAAAAGAAAATGTCTGACGTCCATCTTCAACGACGCTTTGATCTCTTGCGTTTACCAAGAAGTTTAAGCATGTTGTCGGTGATATCAGGAGGAGATTTATCATCTTCATCATGATTCTTCTCAGAAGTTTGAGTTAACCATGCTAATGCCTCTATTGCAGCATCCTTTTCTACAAGAGCTTTGTTTCTCTTTGGTTTACGTAAGGATCCGGTCGTTCGTTCTAAGAGTTATAGTCTTGTTTTCTTCATCTACGCTTATTTATGTGTTGTTCAGCTATGCTGAGTTGTATCGAGTTGGAAGATTTGGGTTCGGAGGAGTTTTGGAGTGAAATAATTACTTAGTCTCTTAGTTAGAAAGCTAAGTTAGGCAGGTCAACCATAAGTTGACTTATGAGTAAATGAATTCGGATTTGGATCTTTATGATTCGATTGGCTTTGTTGGGTGATTTTAAACTTAGGAGTGTGTCCATAATATAATTTGGAGGTTCGTGGTATAATTAGGCTTGAATTGGCGAAAGTTGAAAGTTTAGAAATTCTTAGGCTTGAATTCGAGGTTGAGTTGGTGTTTTGGTATTGTTTTGGGTGTTCTGGAGGTTTGACTAAGTTCGGGTAGTGATATGTAACTTGTTGGAATTATTGGTTAGGTTTTGAGGGTTCCTTATAGTCATTTATTTATTTATCTTTTCTATCGTGACAACTCTTGTTCCCCCCACCTTTTAGCATTCTAGGACCCTACTATGTATTCAAATTAGAGTATCATTTCTTCCACTTCCGAAGGATGGCCTCGGGTGAGTTTCGGATAGGTTTGCGTTGTGTTGCGCTTCTTTTTCTTATGTTTCGACGTCATTTTTTCAAGTATAAATGATATCATATTGAACAAATGAGCTCCGGTTTATTTTTTAAATTGAAACATTAGATCCGTATCGTAATTACAGATTCATAGAGAAAAAAAATGATCGCATTTGGACATTATATGAGGATTTTAGGTTCATTTTACTAAGAATTAGGTTGCCATATTTATCTGATTAATTACAAAATTTCCACTAGCAACGTATTTAAAAATATGCACTATTTGCATATATTAAAGCATACATGTCTCATTCATTATAAGGTCAAATTGAGTGATTCATAAGTCTAACTTGACTAGAATTTCATAAGGAATCTATTGGAGACATAAAATACGAGTTTCGGGAATGTTTTGCATGAGAAACGAGGAAGAATAATTGGCAAAAAAATATATAAAACTAAGGTTTGTTCATTGGGTCATATTTTGAGTTGGGAAGCTGGAATTTGGCAATTTTGGAGGCGATTTTCACCATAGGGATTGGAGTAAGTGTTCTCTACTTGGTTTTGATTATATTTTATGAATCCATCTTCATTTTTGGGATTTAATTGATGATTGCAAAATGAAATTGAGGGAGTTAGGGTTTGAGTTTTGGAGAGTTTTAAGTTAGGATTTGAGGGACCAAACGAAGTCCGATTTTGACAAATTTTATATGGTTAAACTCAGGAGAAGATGAGGATTATTATTCTTCTATCTTTGACTAGTTTTAAGATGAGGGATTGGGGTCGGGTTTTAGCCGATTTCGGATTTTTAGCATGTTTATGTAGTTTTTATTATGGAATTCAATTATTTACACTACGTTGATAGTAGTATTCTAATTATGGTTAGATTTAGAGCTTTTGGAGACCGACTCCAGAGATGAGGGCATCCTAGAGTAGGATTTTACGCGGTTGAGGTAAGTAACAGTTTTAACTCTGGTTTTGAGGGTATAAACCCGGAGAAATTGATATCATGTGATTGTTTGGTGGTGATACATATGTTAGGTGACGGGCGTGTGGTGTGCACCGGGAGGGATTGAGACTTGGTCCGTCCCTGTGGCTGTGAGGCCTAATGGCTATTATCTGTGGTTATGTGATTACTTGTTGTTGAATTTGTTTGCCTTCATATTAGAGATTATTTTTAGGCTATATTCATGCTCACATTATTTGTACTCAATCATAGAAATTATAGTACATGTTTGCCTTAGTCTCTATTATTGCTAATATGTTGTGATCCTTGATGTGGGTTGTATCCCCTTATTTTTTTAAGATGGCGAGGCTAGTGAGGTACATGATTGAGTAAGGACGAGGTCCTGATTATGAGGATATCAATACTATAGTACGTGAGTTGTCCGCGTAGCACGTGAGTTGACCGTGTGGGTCCAGATATTGATACCATAACACGTGAGTTGTCCGCGTAGCACGTGAGTTGACCCTGCAGATCTAGGTATTGATATGATGGCACGTGAGTTGTCCGTGCATAGTGTTGAAACACGTTCTCAAGGCACTAAACTAAACGTGTGTTCATATTTGTAGGTTTTGCTAAATGACAAACGGCGCGCAATTGACATATGACGAGGTCCAAGCACAAGCGCGCAATTGACACATAACGAGGTTCAAGCACAAGACAAACAAAGATCATGATCAAGCAAAGAAATAAAGTTATGCATGAGTCATTCTTTAATTGTGATCTTGATCCGACAATTGAATCAAGACTTGGCTTCTCTCGTAAAATCATGTTTATCAAATCATGCATATTTAATTTAAAGCAAAATGATTTTCAAATATTTTATTTTAGATAAAATGATTTTTAAAACATGCCTCTCAAATCTGGACAAAGATAATCGATTATGTACTTTATGATAATCGATTATGTTAAGACAATGTACACCAGATTTACAAAGCTGAACAATAATCGATTATGTACCTTATGATAATCGATTATTATAAGGCAGGTGTACATTAGATTTTTCAAAGCTACAAGATAATCGATTATGTACCTTATGATAATCGATTATGTTGAGGCAGTGTCCATCAGATTTTTCAAAGCTATAAAATAATCGATTATGCACATTATGATAATCGATTATATTGAGGCAGTGTCTATCAAATTTTACAAGACTGTAAAATAATCGATTATGTATTTTGTGATAATCGATTATGTTAAGATAGTGTAGTCCGAAGTTTTCAAAATATAAAAGATAATCGATTATCCTTATAGCATAATCGATTATGCAAATGACCGTTGCCAAAGTATTTTTAAACTCTGAAAGATAATCGATTATACACAATCTGATAATCGATTATGCTAAGTAAAATCTGCATATGATTTTTTGAACGTCGTCAGGTAATCGATTATACACAATCTGATAATTATGTTAAGTAAAATCTGAATATGATTTTTTGAACGTTGTCAGGTAATCGATTATACGATTTGGATAATTGATTATGCTGCTTAAAATCTGGGAATGATTTTTGAACGATTGGAAAATAATCGATTATGCAAATAAGATAATCGATTATCTTAGCACAAAATCAGAAATTCTTGATTGGCAATTAGGCAACGGTTGTGGGGGTTTTGAACACTATAAATACAACTCAAAATCAGTCTTCTAAGTACAACAACTGATTATATTCTTGCTAAAGCTTGCATACTCTCATATTCATCATTTTCTATTCATTCAATAAGTTTTTGAGAGCCAAACTCTTGACGAAAGTTGTTGTGTTCTTGAGCGTATTTATATTACTCATATCTACTCTTAAAGAGAGTCTTGTCTTGAGTGCTAAGTGTTTGTATACATTTGAAAGGAAGTGTTAATCCCTTGTGGTTGTAAGAAGGAACGTTTTCATTCCTTCGGTTGAAGTCTTGAATTGTGGTATCTTCGAGCAAAGGTTGTTGAGGCTTGTGTGACTCAAGTTCTCAGCTTGTAACGGTTTGTTAAGCACCCGTAAGCTTAACGAAGTTAGTGGAATCTCGAGAGAGTCTCTCGGGGACTGGACTAGCCACAGGTTGTGGTGAACCAGGATAATTTCAGTGCGTTCGTTCCTTATTTTTTACTTACCGCACTTATTTCAATCCTGCAATTTTTAATTCCGCAAGTTTATATTATTTTTTATTATAACGTTATTCTCCCCCCCTCCTCTAGCGTTAAGCGTATATTCTAACAATTGGTATCAGAGCCCAACTCTCTGAAAGACTTAACCGTTTGAGAGAAACAATCCATGGCTTCTGCTCGTGACTTTAGTGCAGGAATAGGTAAAGGACAATGCTCCACCAGACCACCACTGTTCGATGGCACAAACTATACGTACTGGAAGGAGAGGATGATAATATTCATCCAATCGAATAATTTTCATCTATGGAAGGTTATAACGAAGGGAGAACAAATTCCAACCAAAAAGGTTGAAAATGAATGGGTTTCAAAATCCGAAGATGAATACAATGCGGATGATATCCGAAAAATGCAGAACAACGCTAGAGCCATCAACTTATTATATTGTGCTGTAAATGCTGATGATTACAGAAAAATATCATGTTGCACAACGGCTAAGCAAATGTGGGATAAGCTGGAAATCACGTACGAAGGTACGGACCAGGTAAGAGAAGCTAAAATTGATTTTCTAACCCATGCATATGAACTGCTTCACATGAAGGAAAGCGAGAGGATCGATGACATGTTCGAACGATTTTCAAAAATCGTCAATGACCTACATGCTCTTAAGAAGACCTTCACGGATAAGGAACTTGTCCGAAAAATTCTCCGAAGTCTCACTCCGGAATGGCGCTCCAAGGCCGACGCGATTCAAGAGTCAATCGGCGTTTCAAATGTCACCATCGACGGACTAAGAGGTAATCTTAAAACCTATGAATCTACTATACTTAACCCTCCGTTTAATGATCAAAGGAAACAAAGAATCGCCCTCAAGGCAAGCACGGCTCAGCCTCAAAATGATGAGGAATGAAACAACGGAGATAACGAGTTCGGACTCGTTATTAAGAGGTTTCAAAAGTTCATGCGAAAGAGTATGAACGAAAAGGCAAACAACAAGGAGATCAAGTAAAGTGCTATGGATGCGGAGAAATCGGGCACATTAAATCAAATTGCCCAAATGTCAAAAAGGAGAAGAAACCCTTCAAGAAACAACGAGCATACATATCTTGGGGAGGTGACTCCGAAGACGAATCAAGCGACGATGAAGAAGACGAAGCCGCAAATCTATGTCTCAAGGAACACGAAGACAATCAAGAAGAGGTATGTCAAATTTCTTCTAAAATTTTCTTTTCTCTTGAGGAAATGCAAAATGCTTTTGATGAATTGTATAGTGAATTCATTAGAGCTTCAGAAACTGTTAGAGACGTAAAGAAAAATTCTTCATTGAAAGAAAAAGACTTTGAAAAACAACTCTCTTTGAAAGAAAAAGATTTGGAAAAATTGATTTTGGAAAATGAGAAGTTGAAAGAAGAAAACAAATTTTTCGGCAAGAGAAGCGCCGACAAACCCGAGAGTTCTAGTAAAAATTGTATTTCTTGCATGCATCTAAAAGATGAAGTAGAAAGACTTAAGGGCACCCTAGATAAGTTCAATTCTTCTCATAAAAATTTGAATGATGTTCTTGTCAATTTGAAATCGACCAAACATGGCATAGGTTTCAAAAACGAGCCTAAAGAAAAAGTTGAAGCCATCCCCCAACAACCCAAGGCTCAACCTAGGATAAATAAAATAAACATTCATCCTAGAAATAACCATCCTAGAATCAACATGCATCCTAGACCAAACACTAGAAGAAACTTTGAACATTTTAGAACGCCTAGAAATGGCCTTCAACAATCGCAACCTAGACATACTCGACCTAGAAACAATTATTCTAGAAACGCTGCATATCCTAGAACAAACAGTAGGAGAAATGATTTTCAAGGATTGTGCAATAGCCATATTGTCAAAAATAGAGCAAACGATTTTCGTACCTCCAACTACTACCAACCTAGAAGAATGCATAATCCTAATGTCATTTGTTACTATTGTAGTCGAATAGGACATATTGCTCCTGCTTGTTTTACTAGACACAGACACTTAACTGCATGTCAAGCACAACAGCATTTTACACCTAACTCTCAAGGACCCAAAATAGCTTGGGTACCAAAAACTCATTGATTTGTCTTGTAGGTATGTTTGAAGGGATTAAGTGTACTTTGGTACCTTGATAGTGGATGCTCCAAACACATGACCGGAGACGCATCCAAGTTCCTCCAACTAGAACACAAGGAAGGAGGAAACGTTATTTTTGGAGATAACAACAAGGGAAAAATTATCGGGATTGGCTCGGTCGGTAAGAATGAATCTTCTTCCATTAAGCATATATTGCTAGTTAAAGGTCTAAAACATAATCTCTTGAGCATAAGTCAATTATGTGACAAGGGAAATCTTGTTTTGTTTGATTCGGAAGAATGCTTAGTTTTTCGTCGTAGTGATTTTAAAATTATTCTTCGTGGTTTTAGAATTGATAACATCTATATGGTTGATCTTGAAAACTCTTCATCAGAGTATGTGAATTGTCTTATGAGTAAAGAAGATGATATGTGGTTATGGCATCGTAGAGTAGCTCATATCAACATGCATCTTTTAAACAAATTGGTTTCACAAAATTTAGTTATTGGTCTTCCAAATTTGAAATTTGAAAATGACACTATTTGTGATTCTTGTCAGAAAGGGAAGCAAACAAAAGCATCTTTTAAATCTAAGAATATTGTTTCAACTACAAGACCTTTGCACTTCTTCACATGGATCTCTTTGGACCATCTCGCATTGAAAGTCTTGGTAGAAATCGTTATGCTTTTGTTATTGTTGATGATTATTCTAGATTTACATGGACACTATTTCTTCCTCACAAAAGTGAGGCTTTTCAAAATTTTAAATATTTTCTTAAACGTGTTCAAAATGAAAAGGACACAACCGTCACTTCCATAAGAAGTGATCATGGGGGAGAGTTTGATCACAATCTCTTCGCGGACTTTTGTGACGAACTCGGTATTGAGCACACCTTCTTTGCTCCACGTACACCACAATAAAATGGAGTGGTGGAACGGAAAAATAGGTGTCTCGAAGAGATGGCTATAACCATGCTTGATGAGGCCAAGATTCCCAAACAATTTTGGGCGGATGCCGTGAGTACGGCATGCTACGTTTTAAACAGAGTAGTCATAAGGCCAATACTCATGAAAATTCCCTATGAACTCTATAAGGGAAGGAAACCTAATCTCTCCCACCTTAGAGTATTCGGTTGTAAATGCTTTATTCATAACAACGGAAAAGATAATTTGGGAAAATTTGATGCCAAATCGGATGAAGGAATTTTTCTTGGTTATTCATCACGTAGCAAAGCATGTAGAGTATTCAATAATAGAACCGAAACTGTTGAGGAATCCCCTCATATTGTGTTTTCCGAAAATAATGCTCGCTTGGCGAGAAATGATTCTGGTTTTGATCTTGCAGGTATTTTAAACACAATAAGTCCTCAAGACAAAGCACAAGAGGAAAATCCAAAGGAAATTCAAGATGAAATCTTGGAACAATCATCGGAGGAAGCGCCACCAGTGGAGAAAGAAACGAAACTGCCCAACGCGTGGAGGACAATCAAAGACCACCCTCTCGACAAGGTAATTGTCGACATTGAACAAAAGGTAAGTACTCGAAACAATCTTAAGAACACCTTAGGACATACTGCTTTCGTTTCTCAAATTGAACCCTCAACCATTTCCGAAGCAATTGGGGATGAGCATTGGACCTTGGCAATGCAAGAGGAGCTTAACCAATTCAAACGAAATGACGTTTGGGAATTGGTGCCAAGACCCGACAATCATACCATAATTGGTACGAAATGGGTTTTTCAAAATAAATTAGATGAAAGTGGTGTAATCACTAGAAACAAAGCTAGGCTTGTAGCAAAAGGTTACAATCAAGAAGAAGGAATTGACTATGAAGAAACGTATGCACCCGTAGCAAGGTTAGAAGCTATTCGTTTATTACTTGCTTTTGCCTCTTCTATGAATTTCAATTTATATCAAATGGATGTAAAGAGTGCTTTTCTAAATGGTTTTATTCAAGAAGAAGTCTATGTTGAACAACCCCCAGGCTTTGAAGATTTTAAATCTCCCGATCATGTTTTCAAACTTAAGAAAGCCCTTTATGGTCTTAAACAAGCTCCCCGAGCCTGGTATGAACGATTGAGCAAATTTCTTTTGGAAAATGAGTTCATTAGGGGGAAAGTTGACACCACACTTTTTATTAAGCATAAAAACAATAATATTTTATTAGTTCAAATCTATGTGGATGATATTATTTTTGGTGCTACTAATAATGCTTTGTGCAAGGAATTTTCTGATTTAATGACAAGCGAATTTGAGATGTCTACGATGGGTGAGCTAACATTCTTCTTGGGGCTGCAAGTAAAACAAATGAAAGAAGGAACTTTCATTTGTCAATCTAAATATTGCAAAGAGTTGCTAAAACGATTTGAAATGAGCAACGCCAAAGCAATGGCCACTCCAATGAGCACATCCGACCATCTTGACAAAGATGAGAAAGGTAAGGAAGTCGACACCAAGAAGTATCGAGGTATGATCGGATCCCTTCTTTATCTTACTGCTAGTAGACCGGACATAATGTTTAGCGTATGTTTATGCGCTCGATATCAATCATGTCCGAAGGAGTCGCACCTAACTGCGGTTAAGCGGATAATGAGGTATCTTGTTGGCACTATAAATGTGGGACTATGGTATCCCAAAGGTTCTTCATGCCAACTTGTTGGTTATTCCGACTCCGATTTTGCGGGTTGCAAATTGGACCGCAAGAGCACTAGTGGCACTTGCCATTTGCTCGGTAGCTCTCTTGTCTCTTGTTTTAGTAAGAAATAGGTAAGTGTTGCGTTGTCCACAACCGAGGCTGAATATGTAGCCGCGGGGAGTTGCTGTGCTCAAATCCTTTGGATGAAACAACAACTCTCGGAGTATGGCCTAAGTATCGATCATATCCCTCTTAGATGTGATAATACTAGCGCGATAAGCTTGACGAAGAACCCCGTTCTTCATTCAAGAACAAAACACATTGAAATTAGGCACCACTTTATAAGAGATCACGTTCTCAAAGGTGATGTCGAAATTGAGTTTGTTGAAACCAAATCTCAATTGGCCGACATTTTCACAAAGCCTTTAGAGAAAGAGTCCTTTTTCCGAATTCATAGTGAACTCGGGATTCTTGACTCCACGTTGATCTAAGTCATGCATTGCATTTTTTTTTCATTACTAACTTGAGCGTCGAAGGCGCCTAATTCTGTTTTGCAGGTATCGCCCCAAAGACAGGGGGAATTATAAAGCACTGGTGCAGAATAATCGATTTCTCTTAAGTACACAATCGATTATCAAGTATCAATAATCGATAATGTCCCTTTTATAATCGCATTTTTGGTTAATCAATAAACAAGTCATTTACTAATGTTTTTTTGCTAATGTCAAAAGGGGGAAGAATAAGGGCTATGCACTTAATATTTATTGGCATAAATTGAGGGGGAATTCATATGTTGAGGGGGAACTAATTGCATATCTATATACTTGTCTTGGATCGTCATTATGAATTATCTAATATGCATATCCCGATATTGGTTTGCCATTATCAAAAAGGGGAAAATTGTTGAAACACGTTCTCAAGGCACTAAACTAAACGTGTGTTCATATTTGTAGGTTTTGATAAATGACAAACGATGCGCAATTGACATATGACGAGGTCCAAGCACAAGCGCGCAATTGACACATAACGAGGTTCAAGCACAAGACAAACAAAGATCATGATCAAGCAAAGAAATAAAGTTATGCATGAGTCGTTCTTTAATTGTGATCTTGATCCGACAATTGACTCAAGACTTGGCTTCTCTCGTAAAATCATGTTTATCAAATCATGCATATTTAATTTAAAGCAAAATAATTTTCAAACATTTTATTTTAGCCAAAATGATTTTTAAAACATGCCTCTCAAATCTGGACAAAGATAATCGATTATGTACTTTATGATAAACGATTATGTTAAGACAATGTACACCAGATTTACAAAGCTGAACAATAATCGATTATGTACCTTATGATAATCGATTATGTTAAGGCAGTGTACATTAGATTTTTCAAAGCTACAAGGTAATCGATTATGTACCTTATGATAATCGATTATGTTGAGGCAGTGTCCATCAGATTTTTCAAAGCTATAAAATAATCGATTATGCACATTATGATAATCGATTATGTTGAGGCAGTGTCTATCAAATTTTACAAGACTGTAAAATAATCGATTATGTACTTTATGATAATCGATTATGTTAAGACAGTAGCATAATCGATTATGCAAATGACCGTTGCCAAAGTATTTTTAAACTCTGAAAGATAATCGATTATACACAATCTGATAATAGATTATGCTAAGTAAAATCTGCATATGATTTTTTGAACGTTGTCAGGTAATCGATTATACACAATCTGATAATCGATTATGTTAAGTAAAATCTGAATATGATTTTTTGAACGTTGTCAGGTAATCGATTATACGATTTGGATAATCGATTATGCTGCTTAAAATCTGGGAATGGTTTTTGAACGATTGGAAAATAATCGATTATGCAAATCAGATAATCGATTATCTTAGCACAAAATCAGAAATTCTTGATTGGCAATTAGGCAACGGTTGTGGGGGGTTTTGAACACTATAAATACAACTCAAAATCAGTCTTCTAAGTACAACAACTGATTATATTCTTGCTAAAGCTTGCATACTCTCATATTCATCATTTTCTATTCATTCAATAAGTTTTTGAGAGCCAAACTCTTGACGAAAGTTGTTGTGTTCTTGAGCGTATTTATATTACTCATATCTACTCTTAAAGAGAGTCTTGTCTTGAGTGCTAAGTGTTTGTATACACTTGAAGGGAAGTGTTAATCCCTTGTGGTTGTAAGAAGGAACGTTTTCATTCCTTCGGTTGAAGTCTTGAAGTGTGGTATCTTCGAGCAAAGGTTGTTGAGGCTTGTGTGACTCAAGTTCTCAGTTTGTAACGGTTTGTTAAGCACCCGTAAGCTTAACGAAGTTAGTGGAATCTCGAGAGAGTCTCTCGGGGACTGGACTAGCCACAGGTTGTGGTGAACCAGGATAATTTCGGTGCGTTCGTTCCTTATTTTTTACTTACCGCACTTATTTCAATCCTGCAATTTTTAATTCCGCAAGTTTATATTATTTTTTATTATAACGCTATTCACCCCCCCCCCCTCTAGCGTTAAGCGTATATTCTAACACATAGCGCTTGGGCTTTGGGAGCCCCTCCGGAGTCTGTATGCGCCCCTAGTGAGCCGAGAGTGTTGAGTGTGTTGAGTGCTGAGTGCGAGAGATGAGTGATGGAATGACACTGCTGTGACCTGCGAGGTTGCATTTACTTTTGTTGTTGCAGCATTTATCTGTTCAATTTTTTGTGGCATTTACTGAGTTATGAAATTTACCTGTTTATTTTTTTAAATTGTGAAAATAAATAATTAGATTGTTTTACTTAGCTCGTCTCTATTGCTCAGTTCCTTGTTACTCCTTTTTGTCGTTTCTTCTTTTAGACAGTTTATATATCTTAGTTTATCGCTTTAGACGCTCATGACTCAGTGACACCTTGATATTTGGGGCTAGCTTCCATATTTTTATATTAATTATATTTAGAGTTGATTTAGTTTATGAGAAAATTGAGTGTTGGTATTGTTTTATTAAATCCTTAAAATTAATTAGTAGTAATATTTTGGGAAATAGGCTTGCCTTGTAACAAGATAGGCGCCATCACGACATAATTAGATTTTGAATTGTGACATTTACCTACAAATTGCATTCCCTTGAACTCTACAATACCCTAAATTGATTTGTTTTTGGGGAAATCATGGGAACATTTATGGAGAAAATTTAAGGTCGGATGGAGATTGGAGAAGATAAAATACTGATATTTATTGTCTATTTGCTACTATATCATTTCTAGTACACATGCATATACCAGCAAATAGGCCTATTGCAACGACATTTGTAGCAACAGTTACATAACGGTTACAATAGACCATCTATTGTAACGGTTTCACTCATTGCATAAGCCTATCGAACCTATTGGAACATCTCTAAAATAAACCGTTACAATAGTACAATAACCGTTGCTAGAGATTTTTCTATTACAACAGTTGTCATAATCATTACAATAGGTTCATGTATCGTAACGGTTAGTTGAAAATTTTGGCTTTTGCAACAGTTTTACTTTTCCCCCATAATTTCCCTCTTATAATTTCACTAAACCCAATTTTACTAGCACCTAGCCTTTTTTTTAATTCCTAAAACTTGTTCTCTTAACCTTAGAACATATCAAAATATCCATATACCTTCTCGTAGCTTCGACCCCTTGAAACCCTAACCCCTCCGGCGAGTCACTCCTGCAAGGCACTCTTTCAAGGCTCTAGCACGTCTCTTCAACCTCACAGAGTCTAGGGAAAGTAATATTGTGGTAGCGACGAAGAGTCAAGGTCTGGTTCTTTCATGTTGCCCTTCTTTGAAGGGCGTGCTTTATGGTGCAAGAGTCCCTTTCCTCTGTGATCCATGTATCTGCTACCAGCTGAAGTAAGACCATCAATGTTCTCTGTACTTGGGTAAGTTACAAATCTTGTTTTATTAAGATTTTATTTTCTAATTTATCTCTAAATGGGTGAATAAATTCTTTGCTTAATATCCAAGTAGGTACCCCTAACTGTGTTGGTAGAAAAAAGAATCGGAATTTCCCAAGTGTGTCATCTGATTCTGTTTATGGTATTTGGAAGCTTGTATGCTTGATTGATATTTCACTCTTGAGCTCTTGGATTTCACTGTATTATGTCTGCTTCATTATTACATATTACCCTTGTGCTATTTCAAGAGAAGTTTTGAAGTAAATGGGTATAACTGTAGATTTAATTGTTGGCACTACATAGGAGTGAAATGTTTGTAGCATATTGAATTGATGTTTCAAAACATTTGGGGGGAAATCTGCTCCATATTTGTTGAAGCAGTATTATAATTTTTTGGCTCACAAGTGTTTGAAAGAAGTTCTCAATGAATTCCTTTGAGTGTCGCATACAAATAATGCTGCAATTGAAGAAAGATTGAGTGCATATTAGCATGATCATTTGTATTTTAAGCTTATTGTATTGATCATTCTATCTAATCATTCATGAGACCAAAACTAAAAAACGAGGTTTCGATAAATGGGAGATTCCACCCACTTATACAACAACAACAACGACGACCTAGTGAAATTCCACTAATGGGGTCTGGGGAGGGTAGTGTGTATGCAGACCTTACTTCTACCCCGAAGGAGCAGAGAGGGTGTTAAATACCACCAGTAAGTTACTTGCTTTTTGCACTACTATGTATTAATCTGTACAAATATATCATATTTCTTGGCATGCCAAAACTTATATTACCAGTGTAGTTGATGAAGAGGCTACGAGAGAAGAAGAAAGTGATTAAAAAGAAATTAAAATGACTAATTAATTCTACGAAGATGGATCTTCAAATGCAGACATAGATGATGGTGAAGGCTAGTATTCCCTGAGAGGCAATTTATTTCCGAAAATAATACAGAGAGGAAAATCTCTTGAGGTATCATGACCTTTTTTTTACTCTCTTTCTTGAGTTGTTATATTGGTGTTGATTGGACTACATGGATGTATGGAAATAACCATTTGAAATGCAAGGTTATTTCCATAAATTAAGTGAAATACTTGCAAAATGGTAGATCTTATGTCAAAATGGAGTTTTTACTTTAAGATATCTCTGTGGCATATAATATATCAATAATAAAAATTGGGAATTTTTTTAGATTCACGGTATAATCATTGTCACTAGGAACTTTGGAAGATAGTTTTACTTCATCTTATAATGTTTATCTACAGGTGCATTTATATTAAAGTTCATACAATTTGAGTTCCTATATCAACCTAGAAAGCAAGAAAAAAGAAGTCAAATACAATATAGATTAGTCACAGACATATTGACATGGCAAACTTTGAGACGAAATATGTCTTCTTTGTCAATTTTACTGGAAGATATCTATTTTACTGTTTGTGGCTGAAAACAATCTCAAGCCTCCTAACCAGTATCATCCCTTTTTGCACTCTGAAACACCACAAACATTTCACGGAAATATGTCTGCTTCCTTATTATTTTATACTATTGTTTTTAGCTATAGGCATATTTACTATATGAAAAAGAACGGTATATATCCTACATCTTACTAATCATGGTCAAAGACTCTCAAGTCTAACAACAAATATTTTTTTCCTTTTGTACTATTGGGCATAGACAAACATTTCACTGAAATACAATGTCTTTGTCATCGTTTAATATTATGAATATATGTTTCTTACTGTTCGTGGCTGAAGATACTGAAGCCTAAAGTTATAAGTTCATATTTTTTTCAAAATAGACAAGAGGGGTTGCTCTGATGATAAGCAATCTCCACTTCCAACCAAAGCAATCATGTTCAGTTTCTGTTACAACGCTTCCAATGCATCAATCTTCCAATGCCTCTTAAACATTAGCTACCAAATACTTCCACTGTTAAGCTTTCAACCAACTTGCCTGTAAATCTTCGTGACATTAGTTAAGACAAATGTTTTATGAAATTTGATCTACTTTACTTAAGAGCTTTCTTCGAGACATGTTTCAAGTGACAATAAGTTGTTTGTTTGATTATGCCAATAACTATGTCGTTGGACTTGTTTTTCTTTTTCCAGATACATTTTTAATGTGTGAATGAAAGTTGTGGGTTTTAGTTAATTATATAGAAGTCCTTTACATATGGTAATCACTTATCCTCTTGTAAATTGAAGCGATATCGTTTCTATTCTTGTTGTTCCTGTGGTACGAAAGTAATAAATAATGGTCCTTGAAGTGCCTGCAAAACTGATTATTGTCCCAATTGAAGGTTGAGTTCCCATGGTAGAACTATAATGAGCCTTTAGATACTGTATCATTGCTTATGTTTAATTTTAGGTACAGAATATTTGCATCAAGTCTCTGGTTCCATATAGAAAATAAAGCCTGCAGTGATAACATGGCCAACTCAATTTACATACAGCTTTTAATTTGAAGGGGGCTAATTAGTTTCAAACTTTTTTTCTCTTGCAGGAATGTCCAAGCTTCAGCCCAAAACTTGCATATAATCCTTATAATAAGGCCAACATTGAAGTTTTCAGGTTGTAAAAGTATATTTGTCCATTATGATGTATTATTTTTTGTCAGGTTAATATATTTTTAAATGTTGCCTTATTCCAGCACTTAGTTCATCTCTGGGACTGCTTTGAATTTGCAGCTCTGGAGTGCTTTGAATTTCCAGTTGCGAAGTTCTATTGGCTTCCTTGATCTGAATTGCATTGTTAAATATTACAACACCATTTTGATTGCAGTCAATAATCTTCTTTAACTTGCCACATGTAGGGCCTGTAGTTCATCTCTGGGTTGGAAAATTTGATTTAAGTTATTTTTCGTTATAAGAGCTGGCATATTTAGGGATGAATTTCAAATCGGTGATCTCTCTTCTAACTGGCCATATGTAGATCCTTTACTTCATCTCTGGGACAACTTTGAATTTGCGAAACTTTATTGACTTCTTTGAGCTGGATTGCACTTGAAGTTTCAAGGTACTACTTAGATTGTATACTCGATATTAAATTCTTTTAAAAAATTAACTAAATCATTTATTTTCATCTTTTATAGGTGGATCAGATGAGCAAAGAGTGGACGAAAGAGGCAAAAATATTGCTTAGAATTATGGGATTATTCTAAAAATATTAGTGTAGTAAGATATTTTAGTAATCTTTTATCTTTTCGGGCTTCTAGGGTTAATTTTTGGCAGATCAACAAACTGGCTGGCTTCGTTCTCCTCCACATTCGAATTGGGAATTTGATTCACACATCTATAGATCTACATACCTATACTTCCTCGCAATCCTCTCCGGCTCTTCAGTTTTGGGAGCCTTTTGCTGGCCATTTTCTCTCACAGATCTACAGATCTATCCTTTCGCTATTTCTAGTTGACCCTTCGTTGGAAGATCTTTTCGCCGGCCATTTTCTCTCACAGGTTTTTTGAATTCTTGCTTTTCGCCGGCGATTTTTCCGGCGACTCCTGCTCTTTTCTTCATATTCTCTCTTCTGCTTTTTGTGGGTGTGTGTGGGTGTGTTCTTTTTTCTTGGACATGTGCCTTATTTTTCCGGCGAAGATTTCCGACAAGCTACAGTACTTCCGGCGACTCCCGTTCAGATTTTCAGCAGGGCTCAGCAGAACTACACGTTCCGATAAGCTTCAGGAAAACTTGCCCCAGGTACTAGTCGCGACGGTGAGGCCAGTTCGCTGCGTTTGGGAGTGAAGAGCTAAGCAACACCGCCCCGGACGTGCAAGAATTGGTAGCAGTTGACCTTGGGCGCATTAAAACCTACTTTCAGGTTTTTCCACCGGGAGTTGGTACCTCCCGCTCTCTTGTTTACTTTGTACACCTTTTTACGTATCCTAGCTAACATTCCGTGTGAGGTTTACTCTGTTGCTATCTAGTTTGCATCTTTTTGCGTATTCCTCTATAGTGCGTGTGTGTGTACTATTCTCCATAGTCGGTTAGAGGGATAGTGGCCGCGACGGGGGATGATAGTGTAAGGTCATGTCCTTAGTGGGGTGGGGGCGGTGGCGGGGGTGAGTAGGGGGCAGGGAGTGGTACTGCAGGTAGGGCGGGAGGTAAGGGTGGGAAGAGGGTAGTGAACGCTCATAGATTAAGGATTGGGTCGTGGAACATAGGCACCCTGGCGGATAAGTCCATTGAGTTGGCGAAGGTTCTTCAGAAGAGGAGGGTTAACATAGCGTGTGTCCAGGAGACTAGGTGGAAAGGGTCGAAGGCGAGGAATGCAGACGGGTTTAAGATGTGGTATTCTGGGGTCGTGAGAGGTAAGAATGGAGTGGGCATCTTGATTGATAGGGAATCTAAGGGAGTCCGTGGTCGAGGTTAGGCGAGGGAATGATAGGTTAATGTCTATTAAGTTGGTTATTGGGGGTTGCGTCCTCAACGTCATCAGCGCTTACGCGCCGCAAGCGGGCTTAGACGAGGAGGCTAAGAGGCGCTTTTGGGAGCGCTTGGATGATCTAGTGACTAGTATTCCCCAATCTAAGAAGTTAGTTATTGGAGGGGACTTTAATGGTCATATTGGGGCTGACGATGGTGGTTATGGTAAGGTGCACGGTGGCTTCGGCTTTGGGGTTAGGAACAGAGGAGGCACGTCACTGCTTGATTTCGCCAGGGCTTCCGAGCTTCTGATTGCGAACTCGACATTTCATTAGAGGGAGGAGCATTTGGTCACCTTCAAGAGTTCGGCGCCGAGGACTCAGATTGATTACCTCCTCCTCCGAAGGAGCGATAGGGGTATGTGCAAGGACTGCAAGGTTATTCCGGGAGAGTCCTTTTCGACTCTTCATGACTCCTTGTGATGGATGTCGGTCTCTGGGTGAAGAGGAAGAGGAGGGGTGCTCGCAGACAACCGCGGATTAGATGGGGGTGTTTTGACTAAGGAGAAAACTTAGGAGTTGGAGAGGAGGTTAGCTGAGGGCGGAGCTTGGAGAAGTTCTGGGGAAGCGGACGCTATGTGGTCAGAGACGACGAACTTGGTTAGGGAGGTAGCACGGGACGTGCTCGGGGTAGCCAAGGGCTATTCAGGCAGACATCAGGGTGACCGGTGGTGGGACGATGTAGTCGAAGGAAAAGTGGAGGTGAAGAAGGCGGCGTTTGCTAAGTTGGCAGGGAGCACAAGTGAGGAAGAACGGAGAGCGAACAGGGAGATCTACAAGGTGGCGAGGAAAGAAGCAAAGATGGCGGTTACGGAAGCTAAATATGCAGCGTTTGGTCGCATGTACGAGGAACTAGGGGAGAAAGGCGGGGACAGGAAGTTATTCCGGTTAGCTAAAGCAAGGGAACGGAAGGCGCGTGATCTTGACCAAGTTAGGTGCATCAAGGGCGAGGATGCTAGAGATCTGATGGGGGAGTCTCAAGTCAAGCAGAGGTGGCAGACGTACTTTCGAGACTTACTTAACGAGGAGGGGGATCGTAACATAGAGCTAGTGGAGTTGGGGCATTCAGAGCAACATAGAGACTTTGGGTACTGCAGGCGTACTAGGGCGGAGGAGGTCATGGGGGCTTTGCGTAGGATGAGTAGGGGTCGAGCGACCGGGCCTGACGAGATTCCAGTGGTGTTCTGGAAGTGCATGGGTAGGTCAGGAGTAGGGTGGCTCTCCAGGTTGTTCAATGCGATCTTCAAGACCAAAAGGATGCCGGAGGAGTGGAAGTGGAATACAGTGGTGCCCTTGTACAAGAACAAAGGGAACATCCAGTGCTGAAACAACTATAGGGGTATCAAATTAATAATCACACCATGAAGGTCTGTGAGCCAGTTCGGTTTCATGCCGGGTCGCTCCACTACATAAGTTATCCACCTTGTCAGGAGGCTGGTGGAGCACTTCAGGGATAAGAAGAAGGACCTGCACATGGTGCTTATCGACTTGGAGATGGCGTACGACAAGGTCCCAAGGGAGGTGCTTAGAGGTGAAGAGCGTGCCGAAAGCCTACATCAGAGTAATCAAGGACATGTACAATGGAGCTAAGTCTAGGGTTAGGACGGTGGGTGGCGACTCAGACCATTTTCCAGTGGTTATGGGGCTCCATCAAGGATCGGCGCTTAGCCCTCTCTTGTTTGCCTTGGTGATGGATGCTCTAACCCGACATATTCAAGAGGATGTGCCTTGGTGTATGCTATTTGCTGATGACATAGTCTTGATAGACGAGACGAGGGTCGGTATTATTGAGAGGTTAGAGGCATGGAGACAGACTCTCGAGTCTAAGGGTTTCAAAATAAGCAGATCTAAGACAGAATACCTTGAGTGCAAGTTTAGCGCCGAGCCGAGCGAAGTAGGCAGAGACGTGATGATTGGATCTCAGGTCATAGCCAAGAGGGACAATGTCAGATATCTTGGGTCGGTGATTCAGGGGATGGAGAGATTGACGGGGATGTCACTCATCGTATTGGAGCGGGGTGGTCAAAATGGAGGCTTGCATCAGGAGTACTGTGTGACAAAAAAAGTTCCACAGAAACTCAAGGGAAAATTTTATAGAGGTGTGGTTAGACCTGCCATGTTGTATGGGGCGGAGTGCTGGCCAGTGAAGAACTCTCATGTTCAGAGAACGAAGGTTGCGGAGATAAGGATGCTCAGGTGGATGTGCGGGCTCACCAGGTTAGATAAGATTAAGAATGAAGTTATTCGAGGGAATGTGGGGTGGCCCCGGTGGATGAGATTATGCGAGAAGCGAGGCTGAGGTGGTTCGAGCATATGCGAAGGAGAAGTCCTGATGCCCCGGTGAGGAGTTGTGAGCGGCTGGCGATGGTCGGCCTACGTCGAAGCAGAGGGAGGCCTAAGAGGTATTGGGGAGAGGTGATTAGGCATGACATGGTTAGAATGCGGGTTTCCGAGGACATGGCCCTTGATAGGAAAGTTTGGAGGTCTAGTATCATGGTTGTAGGATAGGGGCTCCTAGATTTTTTCGTACTCCTCGCCCGGGGTTGAGTGAGGCTTGGTAGGGCTATCCATAAATGATTTATGTATTGGATTGTGTCTCCCTTATGGTAGTTATTTATGGTAGTTACTGTATGATATTATTGCATGCTATTTTATTTATGGTTCTTATGTTTAGATAATTATTTACGCTATTTCTGCTGGAGTTACTAATGCCTTTTTGTTTTTGTTTTTCCTTTCACTGAGCCGAGGATCAATTGGCAACAGCCTCTCTGCCCTTTCGAGTAGGGGTAAGGCCCGTCTACATATTACCCTCCCCTGACCCCACTTTATGGGACTATACTGGATAGTTGTTGTTGTATTACTTTGAGAGCTTATGTATGCTTTTGAATTGTTAGACAATAGTATAAAGTTTATTTTTATGGAAAGTCTAAATAAATTGTTGCAATAGCTTCTACAAATTGTTTGCAAGTCTTCATGAGCCGTTGCGGTGACTCCTAATAACAATTGCAATATCTCATAATAACTGTTGCAGTAGCTCCTAATAATTGTTGCAATAGCCTCTAATAATCATCAAGTGAACTACCAACAACCGTCACAATGTATCATCTAAACCGTTGCTATAGCAGAAATTACCGTTCCCTAAAATAATATTGAGACGATTTCGAACCGTCCCATTTGACAGCGTAACCGTTACCATAGATAGACCTATGGCAAGGGTTCCAAAACCGTTACCATACAAGGACCTATTGCAACAAATATGAAACCGTTGCGATAGGGCTATTGCCACGCGACCATCAAGCCGTCACAAGAGGTCTATGGTAGCGGTTTTCGTATTTATCGTAACGGTTTGCCCACTGTTGCCATAGATCAACTTTCTAGTAGTCATGCAACTGCATTATGCTAAAAGCTAGAAATCAAGAAACGTACGTAGTGTTATTTGGACATTACAAAAGCAGATTAGCATTAGAAGTTGTTTAGGTCTGGACATTGTAATCCAACGTCAAAAAGAACATGGTCATGTGTTAGCACAATGATCAACTCTGATTACATTAGTTGGGGAGGTAGCGAAGATTTGGTTTAAATCGAAAGTACCGAATAAAAATAAGAAATATTGAATCACACAAAATATTTTGATACGATTTTTGATATACACAATTGATAAACCGAATACCGAACCGAAATTCTTAAATACCCAACCGAAATATCGAATGTCCACCCCTAATGACAACTATCACAATACCACTTTAATTGAGGTCTAATTTATAAACTCAGAAAAGGGACTTTTTCGTATATATATGCGACATACTAAACTTATTTATCCGATTTATCTAAGATTTTATATTTATAAAAAAGTAATTAAATTTTGTTACAAAAAATATATAAATTTGATCAAAATCTATAATTTATTTATAACTTAAGTAATTTTTGTACAAAATCTGGTAAAACCTACAATTTACATATAATCTAAAATACAATTTATATACAATTATGTTAGTCGTATATATTTTATACCGTTTCTACACATAGTATACAAAATATATAAAATTTACTTATATCTTTTTTCTTCGGATTTCAATCTGAAATTTTGACAAAAAATATTTCGAATCTTCACCAAAAATTCTCTCAAAATCAAAATTCCAATCAAATCGCTCACAAAACTTCAAAAACAACCCAAAATTATATTTATATCCAAATATAACTCTAAATGTCAAATTCTATTTTAACTTTGAAAGTTTTTTTTCCCAAATTTGGAATTTTACAATTCTAATATCCAAAGTTATCCGAAAAAATAAATTTTCCAAGACTTTATGCATAACTTCTAAAAATAGACACAAAATTCAAACTGTAGCCTAAAGTAGACCACTTACGTAATAACAAAAAAGAAAAAGCTAATAACGAAAGCCACGTGTCTAACTTTCTTTCCCTTTCTGGAGCTAAGTCCAGTTCCTTCAACCACTCATGCCAGGTGTCAAAGCTACGAGTCCCTTCTCAGTTCCGAGTATGCTCCTGGCCTCCTGCTGCCAATTTCAGCCGAGTCAACCTTCCACTCTCTCGTCTTTTTCTTCTTCTTCTTTCAATTCAAATTAGTACAACAGTCATCGCAATTAAAGTTGCTCAATTTCTCAATTGTTTCATTTTATGCAATTCCCCTCTTCTCCGAATGTCGGCAGCTTCTTCATCCAAAACCGACGACGCCGAAGCTCTACGCCGGCATCGTATTCTCTCTAGCAAACTGTATTTGGATGTGCCTCCTTCTAAGGTATATAAGTGAAACTTGTTCGTTTTTAGTTCAATTTTTATTAAAAATTTAAAGTAAGAGTTTTACAGGAACCTCTCGGATTTTAATTTTGCTGTTTTTTTGTACGATCAGGTTCCGTTAATATACTCGTCATCCTACGACATTGCTTTTCTCGGGATCGAAAAACTGTAAGAACTGCAGTTTATGCTACCTTCAAATGAAATTTGTTTAGCCAAAAAAAAAATTGATTGCAGGATTAAATAGTGAAATATATTGCCGAAATGAGTTTATACCGTTTAATGCTTAAAATTTTTGATTGCTAATTCCTTATGTCTACCTAAAAACGGAAGCATAATTATCGGCGCGGAAAGTTCTAGGAATGATTAGTTCAAAGGTGTAGTTCTGGATGAAAGGAAAAAAAAATTGGTGAAACTCTAGAAGTGCAATAGAATTATTAAAGCTGGTTATCTTTGCTTTGTATTTTAAGATATAATTTTAATGATAGTGAGTTTGGAAGTAATTGGCATCTGTTCTTGGTAAATCATGACAATATGAAATAGGAAGTTTTGTATTATGGGAATGTGGTGGATATTGGAAGATGATAACTAACTTTTTCTATGTACATGGGAAGAAAATATGAACGTTGTGATAAGTTGAACGGAGTGTTGATAAATAAAGAAGATGAAATAATGGAAGTATAATCCAATTCAATCTGAATGAACAACATCTCACTATTCATATATCTATTCTAGATACATTCCTTCCAGCTACTTAAGTCCATTCCATTCAATGCTAAACAAACAGATTAGGGGTTCTTTACTTTCTTATAAAGATAAAAGAATAGAAATATTCATAAATAAACACCGGACAAACTTACCTATAACAACAATAACTAAGTTTTAATCCCAAATAGATTGTAACGACCCCGGCCCAACTGCTGGTGTATTAACCACTCTAGCCTAACTTTTGGTGGCTCATGGTGTTGTTACCTTGAGCTTTAACCTAAAAGGCGCTTCAATAGTTGGATTCCTGATCCTACTTGGCCTCTTCACTTTTTCCTCCTATTCCGATGTGGGATATGCGTAACACAAGCTTCAAAGTGAATTCTCTTCACCTTCCCCCCCCCCCCAAACCCCCCACTCCCAAAAAAAATCCATAGGTTGTTACATTTACCCCTTTATAGACTCAACGTCCTCGCTCATATTTGCCTCACCCTCGTACTAGGAGTGATATTGCTTGTGATACTACTTGTAACAACTTTGGCCTTGTTCCCTTTGGTCCAATATTTGGTGCCTAACAGTTTTGGCCCATTGGGCTTTTACCCGAAGGATGTCCCGAGAGTTGAATTCCTTTTCTCGCCTTATATAGCCCATAACGTTTCCTCCCATCCCGATGTGGGATTTTCCTAAGGCAAGCTTTACGACGAACCCCCTTTCGAGTTTACTATCGCTTGGCCGTGGGATGCTACATTTAAAATTTTGGATCATTTTCAATTTGTGCATTTCATCCTTGCACAAGGGCCTTGCCAATCTTCTCTATTTCATTCCAATTGTATCGAATTTCCCGTTTGTCATGAAGGTCATGGATATAGAGTGTAACTCATTGACAAAATGGCAGGGGCCTCATTTCTATACGTTTCATTTGCTGCACTTGAGGTGAAGTATCCTTGTTTCCTTAAGTCGAGGGTCTACTGTAAACAACCTCATAGGAGGGGTTAAGTTTGTGTACACATTTCCCTCCCTAAACAATTGGGTTTGGTGTTGTTGGTGTTGTTGAGGTGAAGTATCCTTGTTTGCAGAGCTGAATTTCTATTTGGTTAATTATTTTTTGAGTTTCATGTCTATTTATTTTTCTTCTAAAAAGATTTTTTTTTTTTATTTGTACTGGATGTCCGAGTCTCTTCGAGCCCCGACTAATCCTGGGGTGCATAGGCCCTCGGCATACGGCAAGGAGATTCCCGCGAGTGCACCACGGTTAATTCAGGTTTTACCCAGTCCGATAGCGCTCAGAAATTGTTTGCACCCAGAGGGTTTCGGACTTGAGACCTTTAAAGGGAGCAAACCCCAAGGCTCAAGTCAATTGCCACCTGGCCAACCCTTGAGGGTTGTTCTAAAAAGATATTATTTTTTCTCTGGAAGAACTACTGCCTTAACTAGGTTTGAATTTAACTGGAGGCCTTATTCAAGTATTTAACTTCACAGGCATCCATTTGACGCTTCAAAATGGGGTCGAATCTGCCGGTTTCTCTCTAAGGACGGTATTGTGGATCAAAAGCATATAGTTGAGCCTGTGGAGGCAACAAAAGATGATCTGCTAGTGGTAGCAACTTCTATTAATAGCAACTTAGTTATCTGTTGAATTATTATATCCATTTATATTGTTTTCAAATGATTAGTTGAGTCAATTTGAAACATGCTCTTACACTTTATCTCCTTACATTTATATATTCTTCATGCTTGCACCTTTTTAATCAACTTGATGAATATCTTTAAAAAAAAAAATCAACTTGATGAACTGATATTTTCTAAGGAACACGGTATCATTACTTTTTGAATCTAAGATATTATCACCTCCATTCATCTAAACCCGGATACCATTTTCATAGATGAGATTCTGATTCCATCCACCAGTTATTTGAGTTCACACATCTAAGTTTTAAGGATCGTTTGTCGGAATAATTACTTCAGGATCCTCGGACTGTAAATCTTTTAACTGCCATTTTAAGGCATTGCCTATGTTTGAGTCCATAGATGCCATTGCAATATCATTAAGGCGACATACAATATATATATATATATATATATATATATATATACACACACACCTCGTGTCAGCAATAATACTTAAGCCTTGTGCTGCAAATCTTTTAGTCAAGCATTGGGCTCCTCGTTGATTATATAGGAGTTCTTGAATGTCGAGGTCTATTTAAAATCTCATTTAGGTGAACTACGGCGCACTGAGTTCCTGTTTTTTTTGCATGTACAGAATCTACTAGTCACTTTAGGATACTCTTGGTCTTTTCTTCAGTCTAGGTGTTGTAACTCTACTTATTCGTTAGCTGTAGTCAGTATGACTAGCATTCTTATGGACCGTCCTTGTACCTAAGCATTCCTATGGACTGTCCTTGTATCTGGTAACGTTGAGGGTGACTAATTAATGTTTTGTCATTTCTGGTCTAGGTGCATTCAGAGTCATACTTGAAAAGTTTGAATAGCAGCTTGACTGTCTCCAAGATTGTTGGGGTAAGACTCGGAGCTGAAGTTTGCTGTTGTTGATCCATCTTACTACTATGACAAGCACAAGTAAAAAGATGTGTGGTGTCATCATAGATTTTCCAAGACATTGTTAGCTACCTGTTTTCCGAAAAGTTAGTTTTCTTGTTTTGATACTCTTGATAATCTCATGCCTAGACCTTTTAGGTCCCTCCTGTTGCGGTGCTTCCCAATTGCCTTGTGCAACAGAAAGTGCTTCGCCCTTTCCGCAAGCAGGTGAAGTTAATTATTCACAGATCATTTTCTCTAGTTCTCTGGTTCATATTTTGTTGATAATTCTTTGTAGGTGGGAGGAACAATCTTGGCTGCAAAGCTTGCAAAAGAACGAGGATGGGCTATTAATGTTGGTGGTGGATTTCATCATTGTTCATCAGAGAGGGGAGGCGGTTTTTGTGTTTATGCTGATATATCTCTTTGTATACATTTTGCATATGTGCATTTAAATATCTCAAGGTACACCAAATGGTAATTCATGTGTAATGTGTAACTACAGTTAAAGGTCATGGCATCTCAGTGAAATCATTTATGAACTTTTTTCTTGTACAGAGTCATGATAATCGACCTTGATGCACACCAAGGAA
Organism: Nicotiana benthamiana; assembly: GCA_034376525.1. Taxonomy (NCBI): domain Eukaryota; kingdom Viridiplantae; phylum Streptophyta; class Magnoliopsida; order Solanales; family Solanaceae; genus Nicotiana; species Nicotiana benthamiana. The sequence continues at coordinate 39,051,108 of CM067339.1, read as the reverse complement.
ATGGCCATGAAATGGACTTCTCCGAGGACAGTATGTTTCTCGTTATTCATCTTAAATTTCTGTGCCATTGCACTATTATTAATTGATGATTGTTGGGTGCTGGCAGCAAGAGTCTTTATCCTTGATATGTACAATCCTGGAATTTATCCACTTGTGAGTTTCCATCTTGAACAATCTGCTGCATCTTGAGTAGGCTGTTACTTTCCTTTCCTTTCCTTGTTTCTCACATGCCCCATGCCCCCGGTTCTGACCGAATTTATTGTGTCTTTTGATCTTATTCTCTTCTAATTGCGCTGATAGCATCAAAAGGTAGCAGTATTTGATCAGATCTGTTGCAAATCTATATCATTTCTTTAGGATTTTGAAGCCAGGCGGTACATTGATCTAGGAGTTGAAGTTAAGGTTAGATAAATTTATAGAACATGTTATTGGTTTACTTGAACTACACTGACATCTGTGGCTTACTTAACTTTGGCAGAGTGGGACAGCAACAGATGAATACTTGACTAAGCTAGATCATGCACTTGAGGTATGTAATTGTACTTCTTCTCACCACTTTCCACACAGCTTTTTCCCTTAATAGTCTGTTAATATTGCAAGTTATACTCTTGCGACACTTTTTTTTGCCCGTGTGCTGGTGACCTGTCAAAGCATGTCTACCACATAGTGGTTACAGTTTAATTCTAAGTCGTCATGAGAACTCTGCAGCTATTAATTTTATTGCCTGCTCTAAATAAGGAGTGGGAATGTTTGTTTTTCATGTGTATGTAGCTGTAAAAGATCAATGGATTTCCTCTGATGCTGATACAAGAAAAGTGATGTAACTTTTCAACATCATTTGGATTCAAGTCCTCTATTCTGCGTCTAGTACTATCTTCTGATATACAAGCAATATTTCTTTTGATTAATGGAGATATTTCTTCTGATCAGTGCAAAACTTCCGTATGTTCATCTGTTAGATGCTACAAGAAGGATCGCTGCAAATAGTTCACTAGTGAAGTTGCAGATTATGTCAACATTGTCACCAACATCTTTATTTTTTTTGGTGGTTTGATTGCGTGAGGACTGATTTAGCCTTGGTTATGACCATTGCTCCTGGCACAAATTCCAGAATTCAGTCCTAGAAAAACCATGACGACTTTCTGTGAATTAAGTCTGCAATATCTAGTGTTAATGAAATTACCTAGAACTATCTAGGAAGAAGGATTGTGGAGAGTAGCTCCTTGTTGTGCTTTTTGGTTGAGATGGAGTAAAAGGAACACAGAAATTTTTTAAGAAATCGAAAATGCTTTGTGAAGAGTTAAAAGCCCCCTTTTGTTCCTTCAATATTTTTTATGTAAGAAGGATACTCCCTATTGTGTAGAGGCTAGAGGGATGAATATCTTTGGAGCTTTGCAACGGGACTTCTGTAAAGTGTTTACATCTTTGTTGTAATGAAATCATTTGACTTAAAAGAACTAATGTGTCAGTGTCTTCTGATTCTTCTATGCTTTCTTAATTTATTGGAAACATTCAAACACATATAAAAGATGTTTTTTTCTTTCCCAAGTATACAAAAGAAGATATTTTTTCTTCCCTAGTAAGTTCTCCGTTATTGTGTTGATTTACCCTTGTAATACATGATTGATTGTTATCCTAATGGACTTCCAGGTTGCGGAGAAGAAGTTTGATCCCGATTTCATCGTCTATAATGCTGGTACTGATATTTTGGATGGGGATCCACTTGGCAGGTTGAAGGTAAGACCCACAAACTGGAAACAAACTATATATGGGTTGCATGTCTGACAGAAGATTGTGGTTCTTTCGTGGCAAACCACACACAAGATGGAATTTTAGGTGGTTAATTTACTACTAGCTTATAAATTTTTTTAACATTCATTATACAGCTAACTGGAAGAGTATTATAAAATTTGGGATGTAAGAAAGTAATCTTTTTTCTTTTTTAAAATCACATACATGTTTTTGGCTTGAAAGGCAGTGTGAAGATATGAAATATCCCAAATATCCCAATTCTGTTCCAAGCATTAGACTCAATTTTATGTAACGTATATGCCGTAAATATGTTGCATTGGCTCCATCTAATTTTACGTGATACTATTACTGGATATGTAACTTTAAATTTTTGTTTGACTTGTGTACAAGTGGTGAGAAAAATAGTTGAGTAATTGGTGAATATTAGCTTGGTGGAGAAGTCATCACGTTGATGTTTATATTTGATTAGTTAAATGATTTTAAATTTTAGTAAGTAAAATTATTAATAAATTGTGGTAACATTTTCGTACATTAAAAATGTGTCTTATGAAGTATGATTGATATTTGCTCCAGCCTCTGTATATAGGCTCGGGCCTAAAGGATTTGTGTCTTTGAACTTAGCCAGAGAAAAGTAAAACATCAATCATGCTTCTCTCTTTGCTCAAATACTTCAAGTAGTCAAAATTAATGGGCATGCCTTGAATTTCTGGCAATACTAAAGATTTGGTTTGATTGAAGCACTTCTATGCCGAAATCGTTTGTATGTAGTGTCATTATTAATTGCATATGTACCCATCCAGATCAGTCCCGATGGCATTGCTAGTAGGGATGAGAAGGTTTTCAGGTTTGCTCGAGAGAGAAACATTCCCCTTATCATGCTCACATCAGGTTCAACATATCCCCTGTTCTCTATTGCACCTAGTCATTGAATCAACTTGATGGACTTCTTGTGCCATATGTTGCCAGTAACAGGTCTTTTTTACTACATTTTCAGGCGGTTACATGAAATCCAGTGCCAGAGTTATTGCTGATTCAATCATAAATCTCTCTGAGAAATCCCTTATAGACATGAAATTTTACCAGCTGGAAAAGCATAGTAGGTGAATGTCCTTTGAAAGGCCTGAAGATTTGAACCATGTTCATTTGTGTTTCTAAGAAAAGAGAATAATTTCCCTTGATAGTGGTTGCATGTTGTATATGCTACCACGATGCAAGATGAGGGAAAAGGCGAGAATGTTAAGAATTTGTGTACCTTAATGCATTTAGCTTAAGAATATAAATTATATATGTTCCAAGTTCATATATGTAGGAACTCATGCATCTTGTACTCTTCAACGCAACAGGATGTGGTATATGTGAAGGAGAAGCATGATTCCTGTTATGACTCAACTCTTGGTAACAGATTGAAACCTGTTAGTGACTTATTGCTTATGATTGACACAGCTGTAATTGTTTTTACGGCCCGGGCAACAAAATCCACTAAAAAAATGAAATACAACAAACCATCTCTTTATTAGTGTCATCCTTTTTCCTATCCTATCGACTTAGGCGATTTCCAGTCACTGTACCTTTATCATTTCCTCTTGAAGTTCCAATTCTTTGTTGGTTCAATTTCCACCTATAAACAGCATGAAGACTCAAAATTATGAACCAGCGTTTATGTATGCTTGAATACTAATTGGTTATTGTTGCAAAAGTTTATACCTAGGCTGTGTGTGGTATGAAGGAAAATATTTTCTAATTTTTTCATATTTGGTTGACTTAAATATTTTGGAAAATATTTTTCTTATGAACTCATTTTCCTTCAATTGGAGGAAAATGTTTTCCTTATCATGAGAAGGAAAAATATTTTTAAAATTCCTTCTCAACCTTCCTTACCATCCTCTCTCTCCAAATTAATTTTTAAAATTTTAAATTTTCAGTTACCACCCATCCTACTACTCTTCCATTCCACCCCACCCCTTCCCCCTCCCGCAAAAAAATTATTTTTTTTTGCAATTTTAAATTTTTTATTTTTTCGTTGTTTTACACCACCCACCCCCACCCCTGCTCCGGGCACAAAAAATTGTAATTTCAAATTTTTGTCTTTTTCATTTTTCAACCACCCCCCTCCCCTCGGAAAAAAAATATTTTTTAATATATTTTTCAGTTTTAGTTTTTAAATTTATCGGTTTAAAGGTTCAAAATTTTACAAGTTTCAAGTTATGAGTTTAGAGATTTCTGTGTTTGAAAGTTTACGGGTTCAAAATTTTGCAGTTTTGAAAGTTTATGAAAAACGTGGGTTTGGAAGGTTGTTGACTTGAAAGTTTATAGCTTCATGTTTATTATATCTAAATTGTTTATGAATACTTTTGAGAAGTTCCTTAATTTGTGTACCAAATACCGAAAGATGAATAAAATTACTACTTGTTTTTCAAAAATACATTTTCTTAGAAAACATTTTCCATGGAAAACATTTTTCGTTATACCAAACACGCCCCTAATTCAAGCAAAGGGGAAAAAAGGGGGACGAACGGACTTGAGATTTTGGATGAGTCATATATAATATTGGGTTGGTCTTACGGAGAAAGTTAGGTACAACATTACTTTATACATCTTTTTTGGCTTTATTAAACTTCACATTGCTAGTAAATTTCAGATTATATGAAAAATTATTTATTAGTTTATGCGAAATAATATATAAAACTGACATATGGTGTGTCTCAGCAATCAGTGGATGAGGGTAGCTAATGCCAAAATCTTTAAAATCAGGAATTCCTACATTATACTCTGTACATATCATTATCACATAATAGTTTTCACAATGTTATGCGCCACAAAAATGATTTCCTATTCTATTGGAATTTATGATGCTGTTTGCTTTTGGGGGTTATCCTGTTAATTAAAGATCATGAGATTGAGGGAGTTCAAAATCGAGTGAGTAAAAAGATAAAAGTATTGTAAGCCATGACTCGAATGTAAACCCGTGTTCACTGTCTTCAACCCCGTATAATCTCACTTAGTGAGGTCTTACCCCTATTCTGGAGTAGAGAAGCTTCCAAATAGACCACCGGCATCATTCCGAACTTCTCACCTTGCTCTTCGAAAGACTCGAACTTACAACCTATTAGTTGGAAGTGGGGGTTCCTTACCGTCCGAGTAACCCTCTTGTCCTCCTATAGTATAGTGTTTATTACTATTAGCATCTTTAAGAAGATTGACAGTGAAAATTTGATCTCGGTCAGTACCTTCAAAAATTGACCAAAAAAACAAAAAACAAATGCTGCATCTCTTGGGGGATAAAATATCTTTCATTATTTGGTTAACTTGGATACGTTAGCATTTTGCGTAAGTCATACAAATTACTCTCTCCGGTCCACAATAAGTGTCTATTTTACTTTTTGATTTTGGTCCAAAATAAATATCTAATTAGGTAATTAAGAAAAAAATTTATTTTGTTTTTACTCTTTTACCATTATGTGCATATCCCTAAAAAAATCTTTCTCATCACATTAACTTACCAAATAAGGGTAGTTTATTCATGCTAGGTAATTTTGTATAGAATTTAATATTTTTTTAGTGGGTGTTAAAAATAAAACGGACGTTTATTGTGGACCTGATGGAGTATAGTATAGCCTAAATGAGAGTAGTTAGGTATAGACTTAAATTTATCAAGATTGGTCAATTGCTTAATGTATCAATAGAACCTTCATCTCGTATTAATTAGCCTGATAAACTTGGTCAATAACTTTAGTGAGTCGTGAGAAACTTCACCTAGTTTGACAATGAAAGGCTAGCATGCGGTAGTTGGCGATTGGTGATTTGAATATTGTGTAGGTCTAAACTCTAAACTACTTCAAGGTCTAGGATACATATTCAAATGAAAGATTATAGAAGAAGTCAAATCATCCAAGTTCCTCAAGGTCATTTTTCTAGTTTACATAAGTTGATTAATAAAAGTAACTAACGATAAAAATGCCAAATAAAATAGTGTAAACATAAAAAAAATAGAGTCTAGTTTTAAAATGAAGTTGTCTTAACAATAAAAAAAATATATTATTGCCTCGAATTCAAGTTCACATTTTCATTTTTCTACCCAAATTATTTGTCAAATCTAATAGGGATTGGTTGAGACTTGAGAATGCATTGCATTATGTCACGTCCTTAGGTATTAATTAAGTACACGTGCGGTACTTGGCAATTCGCTCACGATCTTGCACAACTTGCTCATGTTCTTATAATGCCAAGTCAGTCTTACTACAGTCAAGATCGCTAAGAAATATTAAAACACAAGAGAATTGTTAAAGGAAGCTTTGTATTAGAGAGAACTTGAATTTTTGTTTGGTTGATGAATTACAAATGAATGCCCCCTATTTATACTAATCACCTAGCGGCCAGTATGTAAATAATAATTACTCTACAAGTCAATTCGTATTTACAAATAAGTTCTTCTCTACAATATCCTACATAGCTAGAATCTTCTAAGGACGGGTTCTAGGGGCTTCCTAAGGAAACCTCTATATTTCTCTAGAATTTTTCTACAAGTGCATAAATATCTAGAACAATTCCAAGGAAATTCTCCATAGTTCTAAAATATTCCACCAAGATCTAGTCCATAACTTATGTAACCATACCATATGGCAAAAATATACGCCAAATGGCACCTACGTGGCATGTGTTGGGGTATACTATTAACCATGTGGTTTAGACATAGTATTATATTTTATTCTTTATGGAATAATAATTTATTTAATTTATTCAATTTAATAAAGTACTATTTTAAATAGATCATTTGTTACATGTGTATCATTTTAGTTATGTAGTAGATAATTTAGTGTATGGAGTCTTAGTTCATGCACAAAAGATTAAATTATTGGTTCTCATAAGTAATAAACTATGTTCACAATCAAAGATATTGTTGGACAAAATATCTCGATGATTGTAGCACAAGATTATTGTATAATTTGTCTTGATTATGGGAGTAGTTTTACTCCAACTTCTTGTGCTAGTATACTCAATGTATATTGAACAGACCAAGTAGAGAAAAGTTATTTTTGTACTGAATATATAAAATATTTTTTCTAATTCATTGAATAAGCTTATACTCCTAATTTTGATATAATTACTATGATAAATGTATTTTGTTTATCAAAATGTAACTCTATTTAGAGTTAGTATATGCCCAATATATTGGACAATAACGAATATCATTTGTGAATAATAATTAGTTGATAGAATCTATAACTCATTTTTGGGTTTGACGATACCCCTTTTATGTAATCTTATAAGTTTTCATGTGAAAACCTGGCCGGTAGATTTTGTATCCGTCACATAAAATACTTTAAGCGGAATTATAAAGAATTCAATTAGTTAATTGAGTTAAATTTTTGGTGATTTAGTTTAATTAGATGGTATTTGAAATCTTAACATGGGGAGTTAAAACAAGTGTTAATGAATTTCAAAATTCATATTGAGGAGTTCAATTGTAGTTTTTTAGTGGAATAAATTGTAATTAATTATAGTAAGAATTAATTCATGTCAATTTCTAATTAATACTATAATTAGTAACCTCTTATTATTTCTGTGGTCTATACTATACCTAGTAAAAACCTGGATAAATTTGGATAAAAAGTGACTTGGGAGAAAAATCATCTAATAGAGTTGGAGTAGGATTCTACTTGTAGAATGAGAATCCTGCACGTTTTTGTAGGAGAATTTTCGGCCAAAAAATAACTCTATTAAAGGAAGACTGGTTTCACCTAATTACTTACCTTTTAGAATTGTATTGTTCTTGCCCACCCAATAACAAAAATTATCCAAGGTTTTACTAGGCAAATAATAGAAGACTGCAGCCTGGATTCTTGCTGCTTGGAAAGTTTGTGCAACTACTTCAAGAGGTTAGTGCTTCTAATCTCGTTTTTATTGTGTTGTCTAGTTTACATGTATTTGATGCCTGGACTATATGCTTGCTTCCGCTGCGCATGTTCTAACAATTGGTATTAGACGTCGTCTTATATCTAACTAGATAATGTAATACATCATGCATAGAGTAATATTAAAATGTGTTATTTATTGATACACATTTGATATGATTATTCTATGTTAAAAACGTGATTGTATTTATTAGCATCTTAATTCTGTAATTCTGAAATTATTAATTAATATACACATTTATATACAATATGTTCAAGTTACGTTTCTGCTTCTCAAGAGCAAATTTTTTTTATAAAAACGTGACTGATATTTTGATTGCTATTAATGTTGTAATTATGGGTTAATATACATATGGATAAACAGCGAATTAATACCATTAATTTGTTTTAGTTGCGTTCTGTCCATAATCATAGTGTTATATTAATAAAAACTTGACTGTTTTGTAAGATATTAGTTCTGTAATTTTGGATTAAATATATAGAATTATCAACAGTACCGTTTTGTGACTAGTGAAAATATATTGTTTTTACTATTCTGACTAAACTCGTTTTTATTAAATAAAAAAATTATTTTGAGCTCTGAAATCATTTGTTATCAAAACATTAGTATAATATGTGATTTTAACATGTCAAAATAATTAAAAACCCTTAAAACGTCAAAAACAGAATGCTAGCACGCGACAAATTTTGAAATTTTGTCGAACTCCGATTAACCTCAAATTTGGTAGGTTCATCGGAAACGGCCCACATAAAAAATTCATTAGAATATCTAATGAGGTACGTCGTTTTTTGGGCAGGGTCGTTTAGATAGTGTTTTGGCCTTTTTTCTATTTTCTGGATTTTTTAGATAAAAAATATTTAATAAATATATGTGATGGTAGTCAATTCCCATTGTTTCCAATCATGTTTTACAGTAATATAATAAATTTATATGTTGATATAGGTCTTCTTCCATATCGGATAAATTCATTATAGATGATTACTGTAGTTTTGCCTCTAATTATTTCATTACTTGTATTAACTCTCCAACAGAGTTACATGTTGATTGAATAAAACTAGAGTTTATAAAAGTGATATTTACCTATCTTAAATTAACAGTTTAATCTCCATCTGAGTTGGTCCTGTTTAAATTTATGCGGTTAATATCTTACATCACTCATATATTTTGTATGAATATTTAAGTTTCCCTAACGAATCTAACTGTTCAATGAGCATGATTATATATGTTATGTGTTGTTTTGAATTTAATCATTCTAAATACATATCTATTGATCTATTTAATGTGAATATCTCTCAGATTAACCATGTCGTCATTCAACCCACTTACCTCTATCTTAAAGCAAAACAAGTTAGAAGGACCGAATTATGTTGACTGGAAAAGGAACCTTGATATTGTCCTACCTGTTGATTCTTGCCTCTATGGCAAATGTTTTACAATATCAGCATCAGTTTATGGGGTCTGCTTATAATATGCTCGAAAGTCTCAAAGAGATGTTCGGTGAGCAAAATCGTGCAGCTAAGCAGACAGTCATAAAGCCCTTTTGAACACTAAGATGGTTGAATGATCATCGGTCAGGGACCATGTTCTGAAGATGATGAGTCTTCTGGATGAACTGGAGGTCCTTGGAGTTGTGATTGATAAGGAGTCTCAAGTTGAGATGGTCATGCAGACTCTGCCTAATAGTTTTCAACAGTTTCGCTTGAACTATAATATGAACAAAATGGATTTGTCACTAGCGAAATTGTTGAATGAGCTACAAGTAGCAGAATATATTATCAAACAACAAGCTCCAGTTGTGGCACTAAATATTGAGAAAGCTTCAGTTTCTAAGTCAAAATGCAATAAGAAAAAGAAGAAGGCTCAAAAGGTTCTAGCACCTGGTGGTGCGGTTGGTGTGAAAACGCCTAAAGGTAAGTGCTATCATTGTAAGCAACCTGGACATCATAAGAAGCAATGCCCTACCTATCTGGCAAAGGTTAATAAGCAAGGTAATTCAAATTTAAATGTCATTAAAACTTGTTTAGCAGCTGTTTCTACCATGTTTTGGGGTTTAGATTTGGGAGCCACTAATCATATCTGCACTACTTTGCATGGGTATAAACCTGGGAGCCACTAATCATATCTGCACTACTTTGCATGGGTTTCAGGAAACGCGACGGTTAAGTGAGAATAAAGTTTGCGTTTTTCAAGCCAATGGCAAGCCAACACCAGCTTTAGCTTTAGGAAATATTATAGTTTCGTTTAGTAGTGATAGAGTTTTAGTTTTAAAAGATATTCTCTATGTACCTTCTATTAGAAGGAATTTGATTTCGGTTTCGAAAATAATGGATGCTTGATACAATGTTTATTTTGCTAATAACCCTGATGTTATTAAGTTTAATAAATGTTTTATCTACACTACTGCTAGAGTGCATGACTTTTTTTATTCTTGATATATATCTTCATGTGCTACAACAACCAAAAGAACTAAATAACATTAATCCACCACATAAAAGAAAACATATTTCTGAATTGAGCCAAACTTATTTGTGGCACTTATGTCTAGGCCATATAAATCTAAATAGGATTTCGAGATTGGTCTCTAATGGACCTCTTAGTTCATTGAAAGTAGAGTCACTACCAACATGCGAATCCTGTTTAGAAGGCAAAATGACCAAGATACATTTCCCCTCAAAAGGAAATAGGGCCAGTGGTAAGCGAGAATTAATTCACTCTGATTTTTGTGGTCCTATGAATATACAAGCAAGAGGTGGTTTTGTGTATTTTGTGACTTTCACATATGATTACTCAAAATATGGATATATTTATCTGTTGCGACGTAAGTCTGAATGCTTTGAGAAACTCAAAGAATTTAAGATGGAAACGGAGAAATGATATGATAAATATATCAAAACATTGTGATCTGATCGTGGTGGTGAATACCTTTCTGCTGAATTCATAAAATACTTATCAGGTAATGGAATTACATCTCAATTATCTGCCCCAGGAACACCACAATAAAATGGTGTGTCAGAAAGAGGAAATAGGACCCTTACGGAAATGATTAGATCAATGTGATGTTATAAACGTCAATACCACATAAGAGGGGGTAATTTGTGTGGTACCTAATTTTCTCTTTAGAAGAACCAAGTTTTTCTAAGTGTTCTAACTACAGCAGTTTACGGAATAACAAATACAGAAAGTAAAGTGCACAGAGATTTTTACATGCAAAACACCTGGCTCAAAAGGTGAAAAACCACAACCTACTAATCAATAGGATTTTCCCAAACTCCACTAAAATCACTGAGCCAAAAACAACATTTACGAACTCTTTGTATACCTAAGGATTAACTCTAATCCCAATGTGGCACACAACACCAACTGTTGCAACACTTTCGAGTTAATTCTAACTTGAATACTCAAAGTACCTAATACAATTGCTTCTAAATAAGCTGAAAGGTACGATATGAAACACCTACTACAATTGAACTAGAATAAAAATCAATAAAATGGAACTGGTTCTTCTATCTCGTTCAAGTAGCTTCAGGCGTGCACATTTATATCTCACATATATTGCTTGCAAAACAGACTTGCTCTTTTGCTCTCAATTATGCTTTATTTCTGCGCATGTGCATTACCTGTAAAAGAGAACAACTTGGTTATTTAATAGATTAGCAGTTAGATTTTGATTGATACTCCAATGCTTATCCTTAGTCGATTTGAGTCCTTAACCAATCCAAACTCCAAACCTTATCTTATCTTAGGATTGTGTTCTCTTCTCATAAGGAGGTTGTCCTCCTTAGAACTCAATGCAATCTTTTCGATCAGTTCAGAAGATATTTGCTGCGTGATCTTCAATGCATATCTTCCTCACGTGCCTCCCATGTGCAATGGTCATAACAAACTGTGTCTCCCAAGATGGACCAGGTCCATCCCTGAGTTCAATTATCAATCTTCAAAACTTCAACTAAACTTGAGCCAACAAATTTCCCTTTTTTGATGATGACAAACTCTGTGCTTTTTCTGATCAGAGAACCTGTGGAACTCGGCTGAAATATCAACACTTAAAAATTTTAACTTATCATTAAGGGCCAGATTTAATTAGGTCATAAACATCATATATTCAGATAATAGATTTAAGCATAATTAATTAGGTTATAAACACCACATGCTCATATAATAGATTTAAGCACAATATCTTCCCCCTTTTGACATCATCGAAAAGTTGCATAAATAATGTGAATCCCAGAAAGTTAATTAGTACTCATGGCCACTGGGGCAAATGCAAGTGAAAGCATGCTTCAGTTAATCAAAAATCAACTTATCAAAAAGAACTATTAAGAACATAATTAACAAGAAGAAAGGAAACTGCATTCTTTGATAAGTGATGCTTCTACATTGCAGTCCACAAAAAGAAAAACAGAACTACCAACCATGAGCAAAAGCAAAAAGGAAACAAAATAGATAAAGCCCCTAATCTGGGTCACTGAAGGGGCTTCTAGACTGGTTCACAACAGGACATGACACCTAAGGCTTAGAAGAGCTGGAGGTTTGGGTTTGTAGCAGATTGAGAATTTGCTAGAGCATTCCTTCATTTTTCTCCTTCTCCTTTGCAAGTTCAACTCTCAACCCATTTCTTTCTTCCTCTAACTCAGCAATTCTGGCCTGAAGCCTTGCTATCTCAACATCCCTTGTCCCAACCTCCTGAACCAAGGCTCTGGCCTTGCTATTCACAGGAGTCTTCACTAATGAAGCAGGTTCAACTGGGCCAGTACTGAGTAGATAATCACAAGCTTGGAGGGTCTTGATGCTAAACTGCTCTTTGCTAGAAGCCATTTCTCACTTCCATAGGGAATGGCATGAGCCATTGAGCACCCTTTCCAGCAACTTCACAATGAAGGCAGGCCAGCTAATCTGCTTTCCTTCATTCAGGCACTGCATGAGGACTAGGTCTATGTAGTTAGTTGTATGTCTCTTTCTCCTGTCTGGGCAGAAGACATTTGTTTACAAACTCAAAGAGCACTTTATGCTCTGGCCTCATTTCACTTTTCTGAACAGCCCTTGCCTCAGGCACCTCCTCATCAAATTTGGTGTCACAGAAGTTCCTAGTGATTTGAAAATCAGTAGGCAATCCATCTAGACAAGGCCATATTTGCCTTGTATAATCTTCATATCCCTCACTAGGGATGTCCAGAATTTTGCCTAGCTTGACTGCTTTAAACTTCACCTGCACTCTTTTCACTGTGCTAGTTACAGTCCATTTTTCATTATCCCGTTTGCCATGAATTCAACAAGTTCTTTCATGGACAATTTACCATCCATTTGAAGGACCATTTCCTTCCATACCTGTGCTTCTAGTGCAGTCACAAGTCTCATCATGCCTGGCTCCTCCAGGTCTTTGAGCAGTCTTCCTTTCAAGATTTCCTCTTGCCAAACACGACATACATATCTTGTTCATGTTCTGATTCATCATCATCATCTTCTTCTTCTTCACTCCACTCATCATCTTCTTCTTCAGTTATCTTCACTTGTTTACCCTTTTTAGCTGACCTAGTTCTCTTGGCTAGAGAGGCTTCATCAGGTACAAATTTGGAGGGCTTCTTTGCAGAAGACCTGGTTCCCTTTGATTTGGCAGTGGGAACTTCCACAGTAGTACCCCTCTTTTGATGGATCAGTTCAATCTCTTCCTCCTCCCCTTCAACAACAGCCTCAGAACTTTCACCTATTTTTGCTTTCCCCTTTTCTTTCCTCTTTTTCTTACTCTCCTCTAGAGCTTTTTGCAATTTTGCTTCACTCTCCCTAACTCTAGTTCTTGTGGTTCAAACCCTAGGAGTAGACTTGGGTGATTAAGGTTTACTTTTCTTGGTTGGTTTCGACGCAGCAGGGGTCCTTTGTGAGGATGCCTTACATTTCTTTGGGTCATAACTAGCCCCAACTTTCTTCAGCATATCCACCAAAGTTTCTTCTGCATATGAACCAGGTTCATCTTGTTGTTCACTCAGATTAACCAAACCCTCAGTAGCTTCTCCTGAGCCACTTCCCCCTGACTTCGAGCCTTCCTCTACCCCTCTACCACATATAGCTAACACTTCCTTCTTCTTTTTCTTCCCCATTTTCCCAGACTCAGCCTCATCAACATCCTTAGAATCCCCTACCAAAACAAACCTATTTTACTCCCTATGAACTACATCGGAAAATACAAAATATGACATTACCTCTTCTTGGGTTTCTTGAGCTTTGGCATTTTCAGAAGACTCAGGTTCATCTCCTTCACTGGCAGAGATGTAGTCATCAGATTTAGAGCTTGAGTCAGCCACTTTGGTTGGAGATTATTTTCTTTAATTGGCCTTCTATCTCTCATTTAGAGCTTTCCTCAACGGACCAGAAGCAACGGTTCTTCTTGTTAGCATTTTCTGGCGACGAAATCTTGGTTTTGGGGTTTCAACAGGCGGTGTGGAAGATGAGTTGGCGTTAGGTTAGACTGCTGGTGGAGTTCTAGGATTGTCTTGGAGATTTGTCACGGTGGAGAATTTCTTGAAATCTTAGGAGAATTTTGGAGAAGATAATGGATGATCAGAGGTCTAAGTGAATAATGACGGTTATGAGTGATTTGGGAGTTTTTAAAGAGGGGTTATGATTAGATCAGTAAAAACAACTTTTTCATAGGTCAATTAGAAGTATAATCAATTGAGAATTCTAGTCTCGTTAGTGAGCAATGAGGATCGCTAATATTTAGGGAAAAGACCCGTTATTTTTAGACTTCTAGTTTCAATGAAACTGGTTCAATTTGCCCAATGGATAGAGTTTTTTTTGGACAATTGGTATATCTAGGATTCTTGCTCATAATTGGTAATTTAATTTTTCTAATTGTGCAAAGTATAAAACATACCTGAACCTTTTCATAAGCATATATTGATGAACCATGTTCTTCAAGTGAAACTTCAGTGATTTAATTTAATTAGAAGATATTTGAAATCTTAATATGGGAGGTTAAAGTAAGTGTTAATGAATTTTCAAAATTTATATTGAGGAGTTCAATTGCAGTTTTTAGTGGAATACATTGCAATTAATTATAATAAGAATTAATTCATGATAATTTTGAAATAATACTGTAATTAGTAGCCTCTTATTATTTTTGTGGTCCCTACTATACCTAATAAAAACCTGGACAAACTTGGGTAAAAAGTGACTTGGGAGAAAGTCATCTAATAGAGTTGGAGTATGATCCTACTTGTAGAATGAGAACCCTACACGTTTTTTGGGGAGAATTTTCGGCCCAAAAAATAACTCTATTAAAGGAAGACTAGTTTCACCTATTTACTTACCTTTTAGAGTTGTATTGTTCTTGCCACCCAATAGCAAAAATTGTCCAAGGTTTTACTAGGCAAATAGTAGAAGACTGCAGACCTGGATTCTTGCTGCTTGAAAGGTTTGTGCAACTATTTCAAGAGGTTAGTGCTTCTAATCTCGTTTTTATTGCGTTGTCCAGTTTACATGTATTTGATGCCTCGACTGTATGCTTGCTTCCGCCGCGCATATTTTAACAGCATGATGATGTGGCGGGTCATGACAATAAACTCCAAAATTACACTCTCAATCTTATTACTTGATATAAATAATCATAAATTTATTAGCCGATGATAGTTCATTGGATAAATTTATTAATTTACATTCTCAAGTTTTTTTCCTTCTTTTGTCGGACCATTATTGGTTACACCTAGCGGTTGTAATTTGAGCCCAAACTCATTCAACCCGTCCAGAGATTAATTGGTTAGATTAAAAATATTTTAGCTCATGGTTCTATTTGGGCTGAGCCCAAGTTAACGCATTATTTTTTATAGCCCATTTTGACCTATTAAGCAGCCCAAATACAACCGATGAAACTCACCCAAAACAAAGGGATCTCAACTCAACTTATTTAAATTTACTTAGTTGCCCCATTTTTATTTTTATTATTGTATTTTAATTTTTAGTTTTTTTATTTTTTGCACCATCCACCACCCCTACCATCTATCACCCCTTCCCCCGTGCAACCCCCCCCCCCTTTTGTTTTTTTTTTTTTTTTTAATTTTTTGTTTTTTTTTCATGCATCACCCTACCACTAATCACCCCCGGTGTGCCCTAACCCCCTCAAAAAATTATTATTTTTGGTAATTTTAATTTTCTATTTTTTTATTTTTCTACACCATCTACTCACCCCCAATCCCCCTCTAATCCACAAAATATTTTTCAACTTGCACATTTCAAGGTAAAAGGGTTTTTATGCAAGATGAATATGGTTATAAAACATAGATCAAGTTGGGCGGGTTGTGCTATGACCCGTTGTTTAGCTCATTTTGACCCAATCCATCTTAGCCCAAGTACACTTTGGACTGGGTTGGGCAATAACCCATTTGACCTGACCAATCTTAACACGTTCAAATTCACTTAACCCCCCCATTCGCCACCCCTAGTTACACCATACATTTTTTTGCCTTCCAATAGATAGAAAAATATTTATCATATTTGCACAATATCGATAACTGCAAATAGAATCACTCAAGCACAAACTAGAGATAATATCAACTTACGTCCTAGATACAATCATACAAATTCAAAGTTGTGTTAGGATCGAAAAAATTTAGGTGTCATGAGGAAAATAGTAAAGTAAACCTTGAGTGACGATAAATTCAACAACAAAAGAGAAATATATCAAACGAGACACAAATATTTAGCGTGATTAGGTCAACTGACCTACACCCATAATGGAGATGAGCAATCCACTATATAAAATGAGAGTGCAAGATATCGAGAACAACCTCATGAAGAGGCCAACACAAGTGACACACTAACACTTGTCCCGTAAAGTTTTCCTCCCTAAACACGGTTCTCAAACCCCATATGGCTAGCTGTGGATGCTACTGAATAAGAAGAAAAGTTCCTCAATTTATAGATGTCCAAACCTTTCCCTGCAAGAAAAATGACTAGCCAAATATGGAAGAATTATACTTTACCTCTAGGAAAAGAAAAAACCAATTATGGTAAATATGTTGTCCTTTCCTTCATGAGATAAGAAAATCAATTACAGTAGAAAATCTGGACAAACACCTAACAATTCTCCCCCCTGGCTTCAATTTTTTGATAAAATAAACTTGACCCACTTTATTCACATAGCCTTCAACAGGTCGCATATCCAAATCTCCACTACAAAGTTTGTCTCAACGTGCATAGCACGCCAGTCAAATTTCTCAAATAAAAATCACGATTATCGTAAAATATGTTGCGGCTAAAACTGAATCCGCCAAGATGAACGTGTCTTGAACCTCACTATGATATTACTTGTTATGTCGATGAAGAGGCAAACCCGAAAATAAAGAAGATAAAGAATACCAAATTTTAATGTAATTTTTAACTTCGATTTGAAGGGTTTTCCATGATAAAATTTGATATTTTTTATCTTCTTTGTTTCTGGTTTGCCTCTACCTCGACATAACAAGTAGCACCTTTAAAGGCGGGTAGGGCTTCAAGCGGCTTTTTTTATAAATAGTTTAATCAAAATTCCATCGATTATTTTGGCTTGATAACTAAATATCTCATTAGCCAATCTCCCCTCTTTGAGAAAAAAAGAAGAAAAAATTTATTGCATATATCTATAAATAAAACTCTATCTCTGAAAATAAAATTAACCATTTAGATTAAGATTGTATTTAATATAATTTAAAGTCACAGCAAAATCACTCAATTAACCATTGAAATCTTCATAACCAAAAAAAAAAAAGGAAAAGAAAAGAAAAGAAAGTGATTCGCAACTTATTTCTAGCTCTACTTCATCATGTCTATGATACATAATTTGAGTTTCTTCTCTACTTTTTTTCTTTATAATACTAATGCATCGCCAAATTGCAATCTTTTTCTCCTCTTATTTATTTAGCATCTAACACATGGTCACGTGACAAACATCCCCCACAACCGTCTTAATCACTCTCATTGTCATGGTCATCAATTTTTCATTTCTGTTCAGTAATTCAACTAACCCAATGACCAGAGACTTGTGTCTGTGAGTCATTGAGTCTTCATATCTCTAGTTAAAATCTAATCATGGTTACTTTTTAACTTTTCCCACAAGTGTCTATTCCTACAAGTCTACAAACTAGAAAAATTCAATCTCTGTCCCTCTTCTCTTGCATTTCAACACACACGGTACGCGTGTGTCGGTGTGTGTTCCATATATAAAATACTATATAAATACACACAATGTACAGTGTAGTACTAAGCATCTTCTGCTACTGAGTACAGTTGGTACAACCTGTCAAAACCGACAAACCGACTCTACTACCCCGTCGCCGTCGCTGTCGCCGCCGTGCAATGAGTGCTCGGAGTCAGAGGAGATCATCCTCGCCTTTAACATCCTTTTTGGCTAAGCTGTCTACAGTTTCAGCAATTACTCTATTGCTGCTTTGTGTCGCTTTTGTTTCTGTATTAGCACTTGCCTTTGCGCTTCCCGAATCAGATCAGCAGCTTGATGGAGGAGGAAGTAGTAGGGGCAATGCTAGTGAATTGAGCAGTGGACCTCGAAGTAGGCCTAAAGAGGATAGTTTTGCTGATATGATCGATCGAGCTCTCGAAAAAGAGTTCACTGAAAATGATCAAACCGAAGGTTTATTTCCAGTAGATCTGAACTCCTCACAGCTCATATTATGTTTCGGTTTATTTTGTTGCTCTTTGAGTTGTACAAAAAAAATCATAATTTGGTCAGTTGAATTGGCAACTGGAAATATACATTAAAACTGTTTATTTTTAAATAAATCAATAATCTTACTAAAGATTCTCTTGACTGAAGAATTTAATGTGATTGGTTTATACTGATCATTGATGATTGTATTTATTGAAAAAATTAGTATGTATAAAGTTCTGCTTTTGTAGTATCATATGCAATTTCAGAAGGTTGGTAAAGTAGAAAAATGATCAGTTACTAACTGATATCGCCATATATTTTTTCCTATTTAATTGGCAGTTAATGATGCGGGCAGCTTCAATAATAGTGTGGCCGAGCAGCAGGTGTGTTACATCTTACATTATCTCTCCTCTTCCTAGTGAACTAATTAATGTGATTTTTATTGGTTCTGATTTGTTATGTGTACTTAATCAGTTAAAGAAGGTGACTTATTCTCATCAGCTTAACCTTTTTGTGGCAAAGTTACCACGTACCTGTAGTCCTGTACTAGTGAAAAGATGAAAGTAGTCAGTGGGACACTACCTGTATAAAAAGAAGTTAATGAATTTCCTATGATAAAGGGAGTAGATTTAAGACTGATATATTGGATAAATGAAATAGCATAATGCATCAGTGAACAAACTTGTTCTTGGCTTTGATACCATCCTATCTCCATTAACAAGTGTCTGCGAGGTAGCCGTTCCATTATGCTTCTCCATTTGTTTCTGTTAATATGGTTAGTTCTCTGTCAGTTCTGAAAAAGAAAACTAAATATTTATCTTATAGTAACTTGTAACAACTAACAACTTAATGATGTGTTTTCCGCTGTTTATAGTCAGGTATATAAGTTTTATTTCTCAGTTTTATTTTGCTGAGGTTCAGTTACTGGTTTTTAACATGTACTAACTTATTTCTAATTGACCTAGTAATAAGTGGGTATGTACTCAAGTTGTGCTTGTACATTGACTGTCATTCCGATTTGTTTTTCTTTTTCATAACCATTATACTGATGCTCTTTTCTAGCTTATAGGCTGTTTGAATATCTGTTGTTTCAATGTTATATCCCTTTATTTTCCAGGCAGTGTTGGAGACTGTGGCTAGAGTTAAACCCAAGAAAAATGACACAAAGAAAGAGGAGAAGTATATGCTTAATGCAATTTCGCGAATTAACTTTCTACAGTATTTAGCTCCTTCTTGGTTCTTGATTTTCATGTTTTGTGCTATTACTTTGTAGATCCTTTCAACTTCACCATGTTTTCAAGCTTGATAATGATCAAGGAGCAGAAGAAACCCCAACTTTGATAGATAGGAAGGTAAGCTTTTAGTGGTGACTTATTTTGTTTCTGCGCATGAGTTGATCGGTTGGTTACTGTTGTGGAGAATAAAGATCCATATTCATGGACATAATGCTTGATATTTTGGTTATTCAGGACAATGTCTTCATCATATCTAATTTCAAGTCCAAGTATCCAGTGTTACAGTTAGATTTGAGGTAAGCTTTCTGAATTCATATGGACAATGACAAGCATTTATATGGCTCACTGCTGCTTGAAATGTCTAATGTTTAGGTTGATATCAGATCTGGTAGTGGTTATTGTTTCTGCTACATGTGGTGGAATTGCTTTTGCTTGTGCTGGTCAACCGGTTGGATCACTATCTTTAACTGAGTTCTTTCCTTACTGATAAAACAACATGACTGATTTTTTCTCCATTCAATAGTGTACAATAGGTGTTTTTTTGGAAGTTGGAAGGCCTTCAAGTTTTAATTCTTAGTTCATAATTTCTCAGGTTATAACTGGATACTTACTAGCAGGATCTGTTGTTGGACCTGGAGGCTTCAATGTTGTTAGTGAAATGGTGCAAGTATGTAGCTTTGACAAAAATGATGTTACGAATTGCTTATTTTCTTCACCTAATACAGTGTAATTGTTGTTTCCCATGGTCCAAAAGGTTCCAGCTGAGCTTGTATGTAATACTTGAAAAGGACTTTTTTCTGATCAGTTACTTGATAAGAAATGTGAAATGACTTACTTTCACAAGTTTAGACCAGCTTAAGTGAGAATCTCAATTTTGTAAGCTTAATAGAGCATATGGTTCTAAATGACATTTTTTGGAAAATGGAAAATGATGGAGACATTTAAGTTCCAAGTAACATTTCAACTTACTGGTTTTGTATTTGCAATTAAGAAAAATATAATGCTGTTTGGAAATTGTTACAGAAAGTTATCTG
The DNA here is from genome assembly GCA_034376525.1 of Nicotiana benthamiana. NCBI lineage: Eukaryota > Viridiplantae > Streptophyta > Magnoliopsida > Solanales > Solanaceae > Nicotiana > Nicotiana benthamiana. The sequence continues at coordinate 39,030,541 of CM067339.1, read as the reverse complement.
GTAATAATAAACTTATTGTTTTTTATTTTAATTCATTTATCAAGCTTCGTGTCACTTTTAACCTGTTTCTGCATATAGGTTGAGACAGTGGCTCAGTTCGGTGTAATTTTTCTTCTTTTTGCTTTGGGGCTGGAGTTCTCAACAGCAAAGGTTTGCTAATGTCAAAATTGTCATTTTTCTTGATGTAATTCTGGAGTCATTATTGATTATGTTATACAAACTGTGGGTAACACTGATATTTTGTCATCTAGCTTCGTGTTGTTCGAGCAGTTGCAGTTCTTGGCGGACTGCTTCAAGTTATGCTTTTTATGTGTCTCTGTGGAATTACAGCTTCGGTAGGTCTAAAATTTACTTGTTTTATGCGGTCTGGTTTTATGTAACTATGTGGGCTCCATTTCTTATTAGTTGATGAAAAACTGTTATTCCGATGACTGCTTTGTTGCTATGCATCGACAGTTACCAGCTATTTTAATTAGAAAAAGTAGTTTTAATATGTGTTGTATTTGAGTCTTAAAAATAATTTGGTGTCTGGTGGAATTAGCTTCCTATAGCAACAATAGCTAGTGACTTAAGTCAAGAGTCAATTGATAAAACTTTCATGCTCAATGGGAATGGATTGTTCTTCCGTTCAAATTTGACTTGTTGGCTACACTACTACACTGAATTGCAGAGTTAGCAGAAGACTAATTAGTCTTATGCTGGTGGCCTCTGAATGAGTGCGATGTTAAAAAATTCCGATGAAATGGTATAAATACATACTACAACAACAACAACAACCCAGTATAATCCCACTTAGTGGGGTCTGGGGAGGGTAGTATGTACGCAGACCTTACCCCTACCATGGGGTAGAGAGGCTGTTTCCAAATAGATCCCCGGCATCTTTCTCTCCAAGAACTTCCCACCTTGCTCTTGGGGAGACTCGAACTCACAACCTCTCGGTTGGAAGTGCAGAGCAACCCCTCTTGTCTTAAGGTATAAATACATACTAAAAGCATCAAATGGTGTAGTTATCTTATAAAAGGCGAAAGCTCTTGGCAAATTTTTAATGGGGAAAAATTTGATTCTGTTTAGTTACATAATTAGCCAAATATAATTAGCATTCTATATTTTAGTAACAGAAAATATATCCAGTATAGTCAATTTAAACGTATGAAGTTTTTATAGTCAACTAAAACATAGAAGTTCTCCACTTACCAAAAAAGGACCATAGAGTTTTTCCACTTTACCTCATTTTATGCTTAATGGCTCAGCTGAATTAAATTGTTGAGCATAAGAAAGATGTATATGCTCATGTGACTGAGTCAACAACAACAACATACCCAGTATTGGATAGTGTGTACGTAGATCTTACCCCTACCCGGTGAGGATAGAGAGCCGGTTTCCAATAGACAAGGTAGGGGTAAGGTCTACGTACCCCCTATACATATACATATTGTATAATAGGAGAAAGTTGCTCCAAACTAGTACTATGCCTCATCCTTTAGTGCATGCCAAAAGTTTTTCCTCATTCATAGAAATATAAACTTATGCAGCTTGATATTTTTGTAGTTGTGTGGCGGTAAATCTTCAGAGGGTGTATTTGTTGGAGCATTTCTCTCAATGTCTTCTACAGCAGTGGTAAGCTTGTTGATATCCAGTTTGCATTTTCTTTAGGGTATTGTGGACTCTGAAGGCTCTGACGGTAACTGCTTTTTTCTTTGCCATAGGTGTTGAAGTTTTTGATGGAAACGAATAGTACAAATGCCCTTCATGGCCAGGTTACAATTGGCACACTTATTTTGCAGGTGCTTCGTCCTCCGATTTATCTTTTGCACGGCCTTCTTTCTTTACTGTATGCAAGAGTAACTAGTTGAATATTGTTGAATAGAAGTCTAAATGGCGTGTGGCCAATTCAAAGGTCACAAAAAGTTTTTTTTTATTTTTTAAAACGAACAAAAAGAAAATATTGTCTCACCACTATTTTCATCATGACAAGAGTAATATTCTCTAGACATCTAATCTGTGGAGCCTGGTGCAGCTATTATTTACCTCACCCATAAGATACTACCACATAAGAATAGATCATAGTTAATTTCATACTCTTCCTTCCCTTGAATGAACATTATTGTCATGTCTAAATTCCAGGTGCTTTCTCATTCTTTCAGGATTGTGCTGTAGGCCTGCTGTTTGCTTTGCTTCCAATCTTGGGAGGCACTTCCAATTTTCTGCAAGGGTTAATTTCGATGACGAAGTCGTAAGTTTTCAAACTTGACTTCTTGAACCACTTCTTATTTCCTCTCTGTACATGCCTTGGTGCAGGTCAACTTTCTTTGTAAGAACTAGTTGAGTTCTGTTTGCTTTCCCTCGGTTTGGAATCTTCTTCATGGAAGGAAAAGAGTGTTCTCGAACATATTTTAGGCTCTGTCTCTTGAGAACTGAAGATAGGCTTTTATTGTGTTAGAAGCTGATCAATCTTGCAACTGACCTCTTTGCAGAGCACATTTGCTGCATGAAAAATGTCCATTCTATGCTATCATGTCATGTATGTTTAGGCATACATTTTGTAACCAGATCTTGCCTAGAGGCATCTGTTCAGCTTTGTAGATTTAGCAATCTGACCGTTGATTTCTTTTATCCTGAGCTTTCCCAACCGGGATGTTGCAGGGATGTCTATCTGTCAAATCTTGCTCTTGAGTTCCGAATTTAGGTTTTAACTTCTTAGGAGTTCATATGGCCCTCTAGAATATCGTACCTAACTTATATGAGTTTAGTCTTAAGTCTGTATGACTAAGTCACTTGAGGAGGGAGGTGGATTGTTCTTTTTGAAAACCAGGCATGTTGAAGATAGAGGCCCAATTAAATTATGCACAATGAAAGCTGGATAGCCAAATAAGTTATTGAATCAGTGATGAACAAGTTAGTGCCTGCTGATACTCTATAATTTTGCAAGGAAAGGAAGCTGCACTTGTCCATCTAAGTGATGATGACATAGATATGCATGTATAGTTAATATCAGAGTTTAGCAACCTCTTAATAATTTAAGTGAGTATTCTCTTTTCAACAGATGAACTTGCTAAAAAAGATCAGTTTTCACGAGAGTCTTCTCAATAAAGATTAATGGAAGTTAAAAATTGATGGGTGGAGGGTTGATGGTCATATCCCTACCATAAGTTATGCAAGAAGATCTTTAATTGGATCAAATGTGAAAGACATATATATGTTATGATGGAGCAGAAATAGTAAATCATCAACGAAACACCTGTGGGAAGGTATATCATAAATATGATCCTTCATGATTATTGCAAAATTTCACCTAAATTCCTTGGGGTGGGGTGTAGCACTGATTCTTTTTTTTTGTTTAAATCAAGGGGTGTAGCATTGATTCTTGTGAGCGATGTAGTAATACTTAACCTTCATAATGATTCTTGCATATAATCCTATCTTGTGAGACAGCTGATATACTGGGTAGTTGTTGCTGTTGATAGACAGCCGAATGGAAACAGCCTCTCTACCTTTCGGGTAGGGGTAAGGCTCGTCTACATATTACCCTCCCCAGACCCCACCTGGTGGGAATATACTGGGTAGTTGTTGTTGTTGTGAGACAGCTGATATAATTCAAATATGGTGCAGAGCAATTAAAAGTTGCCCTGATGAGAACAAGACTTTTCTATTTCTGTGTATTTAGCTCTAATCTGTAACTTCAGTACCCTTTACTTTTTCATACTCTTATGCTAAGTAGCAATACTTTTAGACTGCCGCTAGCTGCTTAAATGATGGCAATCTCTAAATATTCAGCATGGCGAGTCTGTATGTATGACATACTTATTGATTGTTCTTTTGTAAAGAGGACTGATTTCGGCACTATTGCTAAGGAGAAATTTACTTATAATTGGGATGAGCTTCCAAAAATTACTTTCTGTTACTAAAAGTTACATTTCTTGTTGAAATGATTACGTTGCAGCAGAAATGTCAGTTTCCATGCGCCTTAGTTCTTTATGGTATTGTAATAGACACCAAAGTAACTCAAATGATATTGTATTATGGTGGGCCTAATATATTACATAGTTGGCATATACTGTACTTACTACCTATAGCGGCGTAGCACCATGTTGTTTGTCCTCCATAATGCAAATTCTGCGAAATGGGGAAGGTCTAAAGTAGATGCTAAGGGAGTACTGCTTGAATTTTGGTGCTTTAAATTGTTTGAGACTCTTACTTTACGTTATTTTTGCACCAATCCTACTTATTTGTTGCATTATACTGATTCATCTATCAGCCAGGTTGGTTGTGTTGCTCTCATTTTTGGCTATTTTGTCAATGTTATCTCGGACATGTGTGCCATGGTTCCTGAAGCTGATGATAAGCTTATCATCACAGGTATGAACTTCCTAACTAGAAAAGTTTCATTTGTTAACAAATAGCACTTTCTGAGATTTGTGGAGGAGAGGAAAAATTAAAGAGAACTTTTTGTTTCTAGGAGTAGTTTTGCTTTTCAGAGATTTATACATCAGTAAAAAAATATTATGAACTTCTATTACTTTTATTTTATTTTGTATTATATTGGCCTTGGGCGAGACTTGACTAGATAATATAGTCAGTGAGGATTCATATAGCCGATCCAACCTGTTTGGCATTTGAGGCGCAATAGTGTAGATTTTGAGAAGAAGAAAATGCTTCTTGTATTTCTGTGTGTGTTTACATACTATGAGCAAGGAAATTTATACAACTCATGCTAATTAAGGAAATAAAATAAATCTATACAATCAATACAACTATCAAATCAAATCAAATCGGAATAAAATCAGATCTCCTTAAATATAATCAAATCTCCTGAAATCATGCTGATCAACACTCATAAATCAAGTCTCCTTGAATCATGCTAAACAACACTCCTCCTCAAGTTGGTGCAAAGATGTCGCACATGCCCAACTTGCAACTCGAAGTATGGAAAGTCCGCTTGTTGAGACCTTTGGTAAACACATAAGCTAGCTGGTTTTGCGATGGCACATGAAACAAACTCAAGACACCATTTGTAATTTTTTCTTTGATGAAGTGTTGATCAATTTCCACATTCTTTGTTCGGCCACGCTGGACCGGATCATGAGCTATACTGATGACAGTTTTATTGCCACAGTACAAGGAAAATTTTCCTTTTTCACATAGTCTCAATTCCCGTAGTAGCTTTTGTAGTCAAAGCAGTTCACAAACACCTTGGGCCATAGCCCTATATTCTGCCTCCACACTTGATCTAGGAACTACACTTTACTTCTTGCTTCTCCAAGTAACCAAATTTCCTCCTATGAGCGTACAGTAACCGGATGTTGATCTTCTATCATCTGGAGATCCAGCCCAATCTGCATTTGTAAAGGCTTCTATTTGGAGGTGATGATGTTTAGAGAAAAGTAGATCTTTCCCTGGAGCAGATTTCAGATACCGCAAAATGTAAAAGACAGCTTGCATTTGAGGATCTCGGGGATCATGCATGAACTGACTCACCCGGCTAACTGAATAGGCTATGTTTGGTTTAGTGTGGGAGAGATAAATGAGTCTTCCAACCAACCTCTGATATCTCTCCTTATCAACTGACTCTCCAACTCGGTTTTGTAACTTGTGATTGCTTTCAATGGGCGATTCCAGGGTCTGCAACCCTGTCATACCGGTTTCTTTCAAAAGATCCAGAATATACTTCCTTTGAGAAATACAGATTCCTCTTTTGGATCTAGCAACCTAACTGCAATTTTCCTATATCTTTGATCTCAAATTCATGTGCCAACAACTTCTTCAATCAAGACATCTCCTCTTTGTCATCTCCTGTCATTATTAAATCATCGACATAACCTATGAGAAGAGTGAGTTTACCCGTTTGATGTCTTATGACGAGGGTGTGATCATCATTTCTTTGTTGGTAACCGAAGGAGATCATTGCTTTGCTGAATCTGTCAAACCAAGCTCTGGGGGATTGCTTCATTCCGTATAAGGCCTTTTTCAATCTGCATACCTTTCCTTGCTTTGTGCAGTATCAAATCCAGGAGGAATCTTCATATACACCTCTTCTTCTAAGTCTTCATGAAAAAATACATTCTTCACATCAAACTATTGCAAGTCCCAATCAAGATTAGCTGCACAAGATAAAAGAATTTTAACAGTGTTCATCTTAGTAATAGGGACAAATGTCTTTTGATAATCCACTCCATAAGTGCACAAGATAAAAGAATTCTAACAGTGTTCATCTTAGTAATAGGGACAAATGTCTTTTGATTATCCACTCCATAAGTCTGAGTAAATTTCTTAGCCACCAATCTTTCTTTGAATCTTTCAATTGAGCCATCGGCTTTGTGCTTCACATCAAAAGACCCATTTGCAGCCAACCAACTTCTTGTCTGGTGGTGAAGTGACAGGCTCCCATGTCTCATTTTTTGACAAGGCCTTCATTTCTTCAATCATAGCTTGCTTCCATTTATGATCTGCAAAAGCTTCCCTCCAATTCTAGGGAATAGACACAGAAGAAATAGACAAGGCAAAGGCTCTATAGGAGGGAGACAGAATTATAAGAGACAAAATTAGATAAATGGTGTTTGGTGGTGCAAGATCTGACTCCTTTTCTGAGTGCAATAAGTTCATCTAACTCATTAGGAAATGTAGATAACTCATCACTAGAAGTAGGTTCAGCTTCGGTAGATTGCATGATGGCTTCTTCTGCTCTATTTTTCCTTGAGTAAGTTTTCAAATCAGACCTATCCAAACGTCCAATAGTTTCCCCCTGAATTCTTTCTGCAATTTCACTTTCCCCTGTGACGATGTCATCAAGAGGTCCAGTAATGGAACTAGGTAGAATCACCTGTTCCTCCTTACTCTTCTCCCCCGAAGAGGTGATGGGGTTATACTGAAATAGGGCTCAGATTCTCGAAAGGTAACATCCATGCTAACAAAAAATCTCCTAGAGGGAGGATGATAAGATTTGTAACCTTTGTGTCGGAGAATACCCAATGAAAACACACTTTATAGCTCTAGGATCAAGTTTCCCAGAATTTCTAGTGTGGACAAAGCAAACGCACCCAAACACCTTTGGAGAAACAATATATTCATTCTTATCATTTAAAGCTTCCATAAGACTTTGAAAATTGAGGGGTTTAAGTGGCATTGTGTTGATAAGATAGGCAGGTGCTAGAATAGCATCCCCAGTAAGGTTTTGGTAGATGCATGGTAAACATAAGAGATCTTACTATTTCTAAGATATGACTATTTTTCTTTCAGCAACCCCATTTTGTGCACTAGTGTAAGGACAACTAGTCTGATGGATTATCCCATTGGACTCCAAATAAGCACCAAATCTTTTATCCATGTATTTGCTGCCATTATCAGTTCTCAAGATTTTTATTTGGCATCAAACTGAGTGCAAATCATCTTATGAAATGACCAAAAACAAGAGAAAACTTCACTTTTTGCTTTTAACAAATATACCCAAGTCATCCGAGTGCAGCGATCAATGAAAGTAACAAACCATTGATTACCAGACAAAAAACAGGGTAGGACCCCATAAATCAGAGTGAATAGTCATAAAGGGAGTTATGCTTCTATTTTCACTCACAAGATAAAGAGTTTTTAGTATGCTTGGCATATTCACATGCATCACAGTACAAAGATTCAAATCGAGTCTTTGAAAATAAATCAGGATATAACTTCTTCAAAACAAAGAATGATGGATGTCCTAACCATCTATCCCATTGTATTATTTCTTGGTTGACATCCTTGCTTTCCCCAAAAAAGGCTTGACCAAAGTATTGAATCACATCTAATATATACAAGTCATTACGCAATCTATTACTGCCAATCCTTTTCCCTATTTGAAGATCTTGAAAAATACAATGAACGAGAAAGAACTCGATTTTACAATTTAGAGCTTTGGTGATGGCACTAACAGATAAAAGATTGATAGGGAACTCAGAGACATGGAACTCGGATGATAGTTTAATATCAGGAGTACAATGGTTCTATTCCAGAAATAGATGTTAAAGAACCATTGACTATTTTAACATTTTCTCCTTTGCGAGACGAAGAATAGTTTTGAATGCATTTAGTATAAAGTTCAGTTAATAAGAAGGTCAAAGGATGATTGTATTGAATCTGATTACACGCCTTAAATACGTAAATTACAACAAACTAGAGCTAACTATCTGCTACAGGAGCTCATATATAATAGGAACTAATATCTACTTCTAAAGATGCTCCAAATTATGAGGAGACTTATTCAAACTGTACCAATCAGTAACAAGAGATAAAGAAGATAATATCCGATGACTTAGTCAAGATAACCATAAGATAAGATGGTTAATACACCCCCTCAAGTTAGGCATGGTGCAACTATGCCTAACTTGGAACGACACCTAGCAAGGGCTGGTTTAGGTAATGGCTTGGTGAAGGTATCATCAAGTTGATCACAAGCATGAGTATGCTTAACATGAACTTGATGAGCTTGAACTTGGTCTCGGAAATATGTGAAATCTACAGCAACATGTTTCATGCGGGTATGAAATACTGGGGTTTGAGATAAATAAGTAACTCCAACATTATCACAGAAGATTGTTAAAGGCGTCTTCGGAATGGGGACATGTAACTCACGGAATAAGTTTCACACCCAGGTGAGCTTCGTAAGTGCATTGGCAACTGATTTGTACTCTGCTTCTGTGGATGAGCGAGCCACGACATGTTGATTTTTTGATGACCAATTCGGACCAAAGAAAAGGATATAACCTGATGAAGATATTCTGTCATTCGGGTCGCCTGCCCAATCGGCATCAGCATACATATACAGATTAGAGTCTGAGCTACGAAGGATGCGAATGCCTGAACTTGCTGTTTGTTTGAGATACCATAGTACTCTTTTAACTGCTTTCCAATGTTCATCAGTCGGAGCATGCATAAATTGCGATAATTTATTGACTGCATAAGATATGCCAGGCCGAGTGAAGGACAAATACTGCAATTCGCCAAGGGTGCATCGGTAGCATGTTGCTTCAGTTAGGGAGGAACCATCGACTACCCGAAGTGGTTTACTGGAACACATAGGAGTAGAAACACATTTACAATTATCCATATCCAGTTTGGAAAGAACTGACAACAGATTTAATCAATGGTGAATGATTTCCCGTGACCAAAATATCATCAACATAGACGAGCACATAAATAGTTGCAACCAAATGCCTCAATACAAATAAAGAGGTGTCAGATTGACATTTAACAAAGCCCATCTTCTGTAAATGTTCACGCAAGGCAGTATACCAAGGCCGGGGGGATTGTTTGAGACTATAAATAACCTTTTTCAGTTTGCAAACATGGTATGGAAATTGGGGATTAACAAAGCCTCGGGGTTGAGACATAAAAACTTCTTCATCTAATTTCCCTTGCAGGAAAGCATTATTGACATCAAGCTGATGAATTGGCCATCTGTATTGCATAACTATTGATAGCACTAGCCTTATCGTTGTTGGTTTAATAACAGGACTGAATGTCTCATGAAAATCTAAGCCAGGAAGTTGTGTGAACCCTTTTGCAACAAGTCGAGCTTTGTAACGTTCTATGGAACCATCCATTTTTCTTTTGATTTGGTACAACCATTTGCAGTCCACAACATTTATGGATGGATCTCACGGTACCAATTCCCAAAACCCAAGTCTGATTTTTCATCAAAGCATCATATTCGGCTTTCATTGCTTGTCTCCACTCTTCATGTTTGTCAGCTTGTTTGAATGTTACAAGCGTAGGAGACAAATGGGTCAAAAAAGAGAATGTTCTTTTGGGCTTGAAAATATTGTTCTGGGAACTGGTTATAATGCGAGTTGGTTCTGGTGTTATTCCAGGGAGGTATCAATTGTAAATGGGTTTGTGGTATTTAGACTATCAGAGGGTGCCGAAGTGGAGGTTGGAGGAGGGGCTTCTCTGGTGGTTGATAATGGTTGTTGGAGTGACATGTTGCTGGCTGTTGTTCTGCGTCTCTGATATGTGAGCAAAGGAGGAGGTTGTTGCTTATTTGTAGCAGTATTTTGTGAAGAAGAAAGTGTGGGGAGTTACAAAGAAGAAGGAGCAGGGAGTTGTGTATTACCTGAAATCTCTGCAGCTGATGGTGCTAGGCTATTGGTGTTGGAGTGAATATCTTTATTGGAATCAGTAGAATGTTGAAAGTTGGATTCTGAAAAGACTGGAAGAAGCGATGGGATGGAGGGAGGTAGAATTTGAATTGTATTTGGACTGTCCTCTTTTGAGTTAACCACTTCCCAATATACTTTGGAAGCATTTTTTTGTAAATGTATGAACATTTTTTAAAAGGGATTTTTTTTTTCAAAAAAGTGAACACCACGGCGTATGAAAATTTTAGACTGTTGCGGGTCAAAGCAGATATGAGCGTGGTGAGTGTGAGAAATACCTAAATACACACACGGGGTAGATCTGGGTTTAAGTTTATTTTTGGTGTAAGGTTAAAGCCATGGATAACAAAGACAACCAAAAAATTTTAGTGTGGTATAGTTAGGAGAGTGATCAAATAACTTTTGGTAAGGTGACAGATTTTTTAGGATGGGTGTGGGAAGTTGATTAATAAGATAGACAGCATGATGACATGCAAAAGACCATAGTTCAGGTGGTAGAGATGCTTCATGAAGAAGAGTTTTAGCCGTTTCAATAATATGGCGATGTTGACGTTCAGCTATTGCAACACGTGGTGTGTAGGGAGGTGAAATTAAGTGTTCAATGCCAGTTTGCTGAAGATAGGGTTGAAGGCCAAACTCACCCCCTCCATCGGTATAAATTGAAGAAACTTTCTACCAAAGGATTAAATTATTTAAATATTGACGCAACCTCACTTTTATTTTTAAGTGTATACAACCAAGTATATTTGGTATATTGATTCAACAAAAATGCAATAATATAATTTTTTTGTCTAGTGATAGAACGGGTGATGGTCCCCATAAGTCACTAAAAACAATATTACTGGACAAAGTGAGTCGTTGAAATGGCAAACAATGCGTTTTATTAGAAGAACAAGAATTACAAAATTCAAATTTTTCCTTGGTAGCAATAGTTAAAGAAAACTTCTTCAAAAGAAAATTTAAAATTTTAGAATGTGGATGACCCAATCGACAATGCCAGAGGTGAAGTGGGGCTTTAATGGAGACCATGCTGACTGATGATGGTGCGGGTTGCAGATGCAGCCATTTATAGAATTCATTTTCATTCTGGTCTCGTACCAGCGGCTTCAGAGTATGCTGGTCCTTCACAACAAAAGTAAAAGGAAAAAACTCAACAGATGTTAGGTTATCTTGGCAAAACTTAGCAGCTGAAATCAGATTCTTTTTAATAGATGGAGCGCAAAGAGTGTTAGAATGCTTGAAAGCATTTTTAGATGCTTGTATTCTAATTGAAGCAGTATGAGTGATGGGAATGGTTTTACCGTCACCAATGGATATTTCCTCATTTCCTGTATACTCCTCAAGGTTGTGAGGCTCTGCAGTGACATGATGCATTGCACCAGAGTCTAAAACCCAGGAGTTTCCAGTTGACTGCATGCCAGAAGCAAAGTTAGCTTGAGCTTCAAAGTGATTGTGCGACTTGGAGCGACAAACATCTGCCGTGTGCCCAATTTTTTGGCACAATTGGCATTTGACATATTGCTTGGATTGTCTTGAATTTTGCTGATTATTGGAATTCCATTGTCGAGGCCGAGATGATTTCCATGGTTGATTGTTGAAATGACGACTGTTCCTATTGAATTGAGGAGGTGTGTTGGTTTTCTGGGCTACAGCTGCTGTAATCATAGAAGATGATTTCTCATGGTCATGGTGTTTGAGGAAAAGCTCGTGATCTATGAGCTTGTGAAATAATTCCTCAGAACTCAGAGAGGAGTCTCGTGTGCGTATCGCAACAGATATTTCACGATACTCGGGGCCAAGGCCACTTAGAATTTTGACAACAAGTTCGTCATCAGTGACAGGTGAACCGACAACTTTGAGAGTATCATAGAGAGAGCGAACCTCCTGTAAATACTTTGCAATGGATTTCGAGGTCTTCTTGGAGTTTTGCTATTGATCTCGCAAGCCAAAGATGCGAGTATGACTCTTGTTGGCATAAGCTGTGTGAAGAAGTTCCCGTGCTTTGTTAGCAGATGAAGCTGTGGCAACAATTGGAGCAATGGTCGGATCGACGGATGCCATCATTGCCCGTTGGATTCAGTGTTTTAAAAAGCGACGAAGCGATCGCTTTAAGCGAGAAGCGACGCGAAGCGATGCCTTGTCGCTTTTCCATGCTTGAGGCGAGGCGACCACACAAAGCGGCGCTTCAGTAGAAGAAGCGCGAAGCGATCGCGTAGCGAGAAGCAACAAAGTGCTCGCTTTTGTGGTGGAGGGGTTAGTTTTAAGAAGAAAAACAAGTTTGGGTTAGTTTTTTTTTTTTTTTAAAAAAGTTTGAGTCAGTTTTTTTTTTTTAAAAAAAAGTTTGGGTATGTTTTTTTATTACACAAAACAGACCCCTAACGTAAGTAAGACCTTTTCTCTCAAAATGAATTGCTGCTAGGGTTAAGACTTCAACAGAAAGCTCCAGGTAGTTTTTCTTCTTCTTCTTCTCCTTCTTCTCCTTTCTTCTTCTCCTTTTTTTCTTTCTTCTTTCTTCAGCTTGTTCTCGTCCAAGCACCTGCTCATAGCTAGGGCAGTTCCGAAATTTTTTTTCTCTCCCTTTTTCCTACTTATTTAGTATTTTAACTTTTATTAATTAATTTATATGTGTATTTCACTTTATAAAGTTAATTTTTGTGTATATATATATATATATATATATATATATACACACACACACACATTATTTCAGTTTATTTGATTATTATTTTAGCCTTTATTTATTAAATTTTATGTGTATTTCAGTTTATAAAGTTAGATTTTATGTGATTTTGCTTGTCCTATGGTTTATGGAGGAATTGGTGGTAGTGGTACCTACTTTTAAGTTTTTATATTGAACTTTTTGATTATTTATATTGTGTCTTTGCAAGGTTTATATTATCTTTTTAAAGAAAGCGCTTCGCTTTGTGCTTCGCTTTTGAAGCGAGGCGAGCCCCTGTCGCTTTTTTGCGCTTCTCGCTCTCAAAAACACTGGTTGGATTAATTGATCCTGAAAGAACCAGATTTGATACTTGGGATTTGGTACAGTAAGTGTATTTTGGATGATAGTAGGTGACGGTGCAATCATGGTTCCGTCAAGATGTCCCATGAGTTGATGACCATTTAATAGCATCACAAGTTGGGCTTTCCAGGTTGAAAAGTTGAGGTTACCGTTTAATAGGTGACTGAGCAACAACATTAAATTATACCACATGAGTGGTAGCAGAGGATGCAGGATTGCTGCTGGCAGCAGTAGCATCACCAGAGCTGATAATTGAAGCCATGGATGATGGAAGTTTAAAGGGATGGATTTAACTCGGTGGAGTTTTTTTTGTTTGATGCTCTGATACCATATAAAGTTTAGTTAATAAGAAGGTGAAAGGATGATTGTATTGAATCTGATTACAAGCCTTAAACACATAAATTACATCAAACTAGAGCTAACTATTTGCTATAGGAGATCCTATATAATAGAAACTAATATCTACTTCTAAAGATGCTCCAAATTATGATGAGACTTATTCAAATTGTACCAATCAGTAACAAAAGATAAAAAAGATAATATCCTATGACTTAATCAAGATAACCATAAGATAAGATGGTTAATATTTAGAAGAGCCGGTCATGTGTCTATTTGTACCAGAATCGACAATCCAAGAATTAAGGTTATCAACAAAGGCATTACCTGATTGCACATGATTCGATGTGGCAACATTAGCAGAGTCGAGTTTGGCTAGGAGGCGGCGGAGAAGCTGAATTTCATCCGAAGACAAGATTTCTCCGGAAACCGTCTCCTTGAATGTCTCCATGTTTCAACCCAATTAGAAGGAAATCAGAAGGAGTTTGTGGTGCCCAACAAAAGAAAGAAGACTAGACCTTTTTGATAAAAAAGTAGCCCTAGTGCTGCGAGAGAGATAACTCGCCTAAAAAAGGCAGCTATGGCTTTGATACCATGTAAATTTTGAGAAGAAGAAAAGGATTCTTGTATTTCTATGTATGTTTACATCCCATGAGAAAGAGAATTTATACAAAACTTCTAATGCTAATTAAGGAAATAAAATAAATCTATACAATCAATCAAACTATCATTAAGGCTGTATCCGGTTCCGGTTCTGGGTCTATTTGGGTCTGGCGGTTCCGGTTCCGCGGTTCTGGCGGTTCCGGTTCTGGCGGTTCCGGAGCCGGAACCGCTACCATACGGTTCCGGAACCGCCCGGTTCCGGAACCGCCCGGTTCCGGTTCTGGCGGTTCCGGAACCGCGGGTCTGGCGGTTCCAGGCGGTTCCCGGCGGTTCCGACTTAATTTTTTTTTTTTTTTTAAATCAATATCTTGTATAGTAGTGATTAGTATATTGTACAATATATTTTTATATGGTGTACTATGTTCTTAGTATAGTATATATTGTGTTTGGAAATTAGTATATATTGTGTATAAGTAGTGTATATTTTGTATATTGTGTAGTAGTTAGTAATTAGTATAAATTTTATATAAGTAGTACATATTGATAAAAGAATGTTGTCGTTAGTATTATGTGTTGTATGTTATATATTATATGTTATATAAATATTCAAGGATTGATATAGAAGTAAAGACAAATAAATATTGAGACAAATATATTCAAGGATATGATAAAAAGCGTATTTATTGACCAAAATGGCATATCTTTGTTAGTCTTCCTTCCCCCAATGGAATGAGCACAACATGGTACTAATACCACCATTAAAAGGAAAAAAAACTAAAAGAAGACATGCCAATGTACAAGTTACATGATAATTTATGTATTATTTCTAACAAATCGCATAAAACCTTCAAGGTTTGGAGGTGGTTGTGTTGGCGGTGGTGGAAATGAAGCTTGTTCATCACCACTTCCGGGTGAAGTTGCTTCCTGAGCAAGTTCTGCTAGCATTTCTTCATAGCACTCGTCTATTTCGGGTTGAGATTCAGCTAGCCCAAAGTTCCTTCTTTCAGAGCGGATCCAATCTCGGAAGAGCACTGATTTTTCTAAGCTGTCCCGCAGCGACGCTCTATGATCTCCTATTTGTAGTCTGGCTTGACTAAATACGCTCTCCGATGCAACAGTTGACGCTTGAATGGATAGAACATCCCGAGCCATCCTTGCAAGAACGGGAAAATGCTTTTCCCTTGTCTTCCACCAATCCATAAGGTCGAAAGATCCGTCTGGATTATCATTCTCTAGCCCCTGCGACAAATAAACTTGAAGTTCGTTTAGATGGGAAATATCATCTAAATTCTCACCTTGAGTACCCCTGAACTCCGTCCACGATTTAAGAGCTGTTAAGCCAGCAACTCTTTTAGACGCTTGTGATGTGGACGAAGTATGGGTTGGAATAATAGGCCTAGCATGCTCTAACGCCTGTTTATAAGCATTATAAACAGTTTGAGCATTCACTGTAATTGATGCTTTCGCATCAGATAGTGTTGCCATTTCTTCTGGTGAAAGATCTAAAGATTGATAAATACTATTATACCAAAAGTTAGGACCTCCTGCTTTCATAGTAGGATTTAACATAGCAGCCACACCAAAAATAGGAGGGATTGAAAAAAAATATTTTTTAAATTTCTTTTTCATTTCAAATATTGCATTTTCATAAATTTCCCCTCCCTCGTTAAAATCAGCAAATAAATTAGCAAGTGCGGCAATATATACTAAACAGTTTGAAATGGTAGGATAATATTGGCCAGATAAAGCAGTTGTAGCCACACTAAAATGTTCTAAAAAATCTAAAAGAATCTTAACGTTATTCCAATCTTGATTAGTTAGCATGTCATTATCTTCATCCTCACAATCCCTAGAATTATAAGTAGCGTTTATTGGGTTTCTATATTCGTACGCCACTACTAAGCTTTCATACATGTAGTTCCACCTAGTGGGGCAAGGTTTAGGAACCTTTCTTTCTCTAAGGCCATATTCGTCACATTTTTTATAATATTCTCTAAGTCTACTTCTACGGTTTGAATAAAAAAGCCAATTAAGAGCAAATTTAACTTTTTCAATTTCTATGTTTAAAATTCTCATACCATCTCCAACAATTAAATGATAAATATGGCATATACATCTAACATGGAAAATATTTGTAAAAGCAGGATTAAGTGTTCTAGTTAAAATACCTATTGCAGTAGTGTTGCTACTAGCGTTATCCATGGAAATTGACATTATTTTATCACTAAAACAAAAATATCTACATACATCTGAAACAGTGCTAGCAATAAACTTACCTGTGTGCCGTGAATTAATTATTCTATATGCTATAATGCGTTTTTGCATGGTCCAGTCTTCGTCTATCCAATGACTGGTCACGGTTAGATAATCACAGTCATTTCCACTTCTACCAATATCAGTTGTAATAGACATACGATTACTTATATGAGTAAATAAATAGCGCAAGTATTGTTCATATTCATGCTTATATTTATAAATGTCGGCCTTAACTGTGGCGCGAGGCCAACCTTTATATGTAGGATTAAAAACTCGTCTAATATAATGAATCCAAGCAGGATTAGAAGCAAAAGAATAAGGTAAACACATAACAGTAATCATTTTAGCTAATTCTTCACGATCCTTATTTGGATCGTAATACAATATACCTCCGGTGACTGTGTTTATTCCTGGTTGAAGCATGTTAGAACCAGTACTTTGGTTAATTGTAGTATCAGGACTTGCCCTCCCCTCTTGTTGCGTTTTCAATTGGATATATCTAGCCTTATCGGTAGGGTGTAATTTTATATGTTTAACTAAACTACCTGTGCCGCTACGATCTCCAGTATACCTATGCACAAGTAATTTCCCACAAGATTTACACTTAGCCTTATTCTGTTCTCTTAGTTGAATAAAAAATTGCCAAACTAATGAAGTTTCTGAACGTTTAGGAGGTTGTCTACTAAAAGTGGGAGTTTGTACGGGTGAGTGTTCCGGTTCATTAGTAGCAGGACTAGTAGGTGTATCATCTAAATCTACGGGAGCTTGGGTTTCGTCATCATCATCATCCTCATTTCCCTCTATTATAGGTGCATTAGGATAAAGCATATTCATAATATCATCGTCTATTCTATCACCTACTGCTACATCATGTAGAAAATCAACATCGCTAAATTGAAAATATGGGTGATTACTATTAAGTATTCCGAAATTTTCATTAGTATTTCTAGGTTGGCTACTAGTTTCAACTTGTTTATCTTTTTTAGGTCGGGGAGCCGGGGGAGGGGTAGGATTTTGGCGACTACTTTCACCGGATTTAGATTTACCTTTTCCGAACATGTTTTTCAATGAAAATGCCATAATAATTATAATTAAGCAAAATAACAACACACAACAAATATTCTTAGCACGTAAGAGTTGAAACGCGTTTACCGGATTGACGAACAACTTCTTGAAAATTGAAAATCGTTGTAATTGAACACTTGAAAACTTCAATTCAACAACTTCACAATGTTTCACGAATTTGCAACAAAAATTTAAGCACTTGCACTAGAAAGATTGAAAGAGAGCTTGAGAGAGATTGATGAAATTGTGAATTAAAATGAAAGAATGAGGGGGTATTTATAGTTGAGAAATGGGAAATTGTGTAATTATATAAAGTTTGGGGTTAAATTAAATTTGAGGGGTCAAATGGCTAAATTTTAAAAATGCCAAACGGCTATTTCTGCAAGAGAGCCGTTCTGATTTTCAGAGTTTTTAAAAAAAAAATTTTTTTTTTTTAAAAAAAATCAGCCCGTTGGGAACCGGATAGAACCGGAACCGGTTCAGGCGGTTCCATCCGGTTCCAAACGGTTCCGCCAACGGTCCGAATTTTAGAAAAAAAAACTTTTTTTTTAAAATATCGGACCATTTTCGGAACCGTTTGGAACCGGATGGAACCGCCTGAACCGGTCCGGTTCCGGTTCCGGTTCTGGCGGTTCCGGTTCCACGGTTCTAATGGGTGGAACCGCGACATCACGGTTCCGGGGAACCGCTAGGCCCGGAACAGCGGAACCGGAACCGCCGGAACCGCCCGAACCGCGGTTCCGGTCCGGTTCCGGTTCCAGAACCGCCCAAAATACAGCCTTAGCTATCATATCAAATCAGAATAAAATCAGACCTCCTGAAATCATGCTAATCAACACTCCTAAATCAAGTCTCCTTGAATCATGCTAATCAACAAGTAGTAGTAGTAGTTGTTATAACCAAGATGCCGTGAGGGTTGGTGACATACAGTTCGTAACTCGATGGATAATGGGCCCACACGTCTACCTTCTTCACTTAAATACCATGCATTTGTCGGTGATTGGGGTCGAAACTGTAACATCCGCCTAACTCACAGGTCACACGCTGCACTTTTACCAGTAGATCAAAGCAAGAATTAGATAGAACTAGTTGACTGATCTTAACGTAATTCTTACAAAATACACCTACCTATTTTATAAGTATGGATATTCTGTAGAACATAAAGAATTGCGAACATACTCTAGAAAATAGAGCGGCTTGACCCATTTATGTGGTGGGGTGTCAACCTTGACTTTCAACACCGCGCCTCCCTCCTCCTCCTCCTTTCGAATTCAATGTGGGAAACTTACACGAGTCTGAAACTAATTAACAAAACCGAGATGAGTCAAGCGAGCCAGAAAATATAACACCCAAGGGTGTGGCCTAGTTCTCACATTGAGTGTTTTGCAGATGTGGACGGGCTGGCTCTAAGATTGATAGAAGGTATACTACCGATTATTGTGTTTTTGTTGGTGGAAACTTGGCTTCTTGGAGAAATAAGAAAAGAAATGTTGTATTATAGTCTAGTGCAGAATCCGAGTATAGAGCTATGACACAGTCTACGTGTGAGATTATATGGATAAATCATCTTTTAAGTAAAGCTCCGCTGTGATAATCAAGTTGCTATACATATTGCCTTAAATCCGGTGTATTGTAAAATAATTAAACATATTGAGGCTGACTGATATTTTATTCGTAAAAAGATTCAGGAAAAACTTAGATTTCCACTGGCTACGTGAAGACAAGACAACAATTAACCAATTTGTTCACAAAGGCATTGAATGGAAATCGAGCTGACTACCTTTATAATAAGCTGTGCATGATCAATATCTATGCGCCGGCTTGAGGAGGAGTGTTATAGAAGCATATTTATAGGGAAGATTTGAAGGTTTTCCTTTTTTGGTTCTCTCCATAGTTGGAACGCTATATACATGTATTTATACCTGCTGCTTCTTGCAATAATATGGAAGTTATTCTCCAATACTTGGCCTGTTACAATACTGTAGTACGTACGCAATTTAGTATTGAGAATCAATGATCAATCTACTAAGTCTCAATTCTAAATATTAAGTGTTAATATACTCCACAAAATACGAGGTGCACTTAGTTTACGCATTATTATTAAGTTATATACTCCACAAAATACGAGGTGCACTTAGTTTACGCATTATTATTAAGTTGGCGCCGAAAGCACTTATCATATGCTCTATCCATTATTATGTTGGCACTGAAAGCTTTTCAACTGCACCATTGATATTGATTTTTTTGTTTTCATGAGTTCTTCATGACGATTTGTGGGCATTGGTGACAGATACTTATGATTTGTCTGAAAATTTTAATTATGTCCTTTTTCTGCAGACCAATGAACTGTATCAATTGGCTTCAGTGGCATTTTGCCTCCTTGTAGCTTGGGTTGGTTATTCTTCTTGTCACTAAGCTCTTTTGAACTTCTGTAAGAGAATATACATTTGGATTATCTTTTCTTTCTGCTTTCTGGTTATGCATTACTTCCTGTTGACCAGACCTCTCTCTATATCCCCTGGTAGAAGGATTCGTGGCTTGGACTTTTGGAATTGGAGTTTAAAATTAATTATGTCCTGCTCAACATGTCTATA
Source organism: Nicotiana benthamiana (assembly GCA_034376525.1). NCBI lineage: Eukaryota > Viridiplantae > Streptophyta > Magnoliopsida > Solanales > Solanaceae > Nicotiana > Nicotiana benthamiana. Next base: position 39,010,547 of record CM067339.1, on the reverse strand, counting down.
ATGCTAGATACGTTCTTTTTTTTTTGGTTATCATTTTTGAATAGAAACACTTTTTGGAAGCTCTTCACATCTATATGTTCATATTGCCAATAGTATCCTAGTGCTGAACTCTTGAGTTCTTCACAAACAGCTCCTGAACTGTGCTGCAGTCAAGAAGAGCTCAGAACAGTTTGGTCATGCTTGGCCTGCAAATTTTCCTAATTCCATTTGCTATTTTGTTCCAATTTCTTCAGAGAATTTCCTTTATAGTGCATATTAATTGAATTCTTGCATTTTTATTCTGAGAGGTGCATGTTGAATTTGTTTCTTTTTGTTGGTGCATGCTGAGAACCAATTATTTTGTTGTTTATCTTATCAATAACTGTTTTTTCTATTGTTTGTACAATTTCAGTGCAGTGACAAGCTAGGTCTAAGCTTAGAGTTGGGTTCATTTGCTGCTGGAGTGATGATTTCGACAACTGATCTTGCCCAACATACTCTTGAACAAGTAAGACTTCATTTTGGTATTTCTCATAAAAAATGACTTCATGATGATATTTGTTTAGTCATTATAAACATAGGGACAAGAAGCATCATGGTGTGAACGGGCATTAGTAAATAAATCATTAGGCCTATCTGATATTTGAATAGAAACTTATACATGTTTGATATTTGTGATGAAGACATGTATTGCCTGGTATTGAATTACTGATGCAAAGATAAACTTTCACTGTTCTTTGATTGGTACACCTGATAGAATAAAGTAGTAATAGCGGTATGTTGGTTTTTGTGGGTTTTTACTTAAGCTAATTCATATATTTATTCTTTCTGAAGCAATGTTGTATTCTTAAGGGACAGTTATTGGTCAAGATTTGATAATTATTCTGACATTCTGAGAACTGATTATTCTTGTTTAGTTTCAGGTTGATCAAAAACAAATTTTTCTGTAAATTCTCTTTTTTGACCAGAACTTCATTCGCTCTGCGTGCTAAATAGTTCCAAGCATAGTCTATACTGATTTAGTTGAGATGGGATGGGATGGGATGGTCGAAACATTTAGGTTTTGAAGATCAGTTGCAACGGTAAGCTACCTGCACGTTCTATTTGTCATCAATTGATGTGATAGACCTTTTATTTGTTTGAAGATGGTAAAATTCAAGGTCATGAATATTTTACCTTTGTGGAGTAAAAATTTGATTCACTTAACATACAAATAAACCAATAAAAGGACTGCATCCAAATGTGTAACTTTTAATCAATTATAGTTATATTTTGGAGGTAAAATAGGACTGAATTAATTAAGTTCACCAAGTTATAATACCATGTATTCATGGTCTGGACCATTAATGGGATTAAGAATGGTTCTTATGTGCTCCTTATGAGAATACATTAGAAAGTAATCAGAGTGTTTAGTTAGAATACAAATTCACTTTTCTTCTGATAAGTAAGGAGACATTACAGTCACGACTATCATCATCAAATCTGCAATGTATTTTGATTTCTGGGTCCAAAATAGCTTCCGGTTTATGGCCTGCCTTTTTTCTGAAATTCTTTAATGTGTTTGGTGGGCGAGTGACCCCAAATGGGAATTTTGCTCCCTTAATCCTGTTAATGAAATTGAAGTGCTAAAGATTGAGCTTGTCAATTTGTAAAAGGTTGGTGTGTATTCATCAAATAGAAGTGAAAGGTCTGGTAGGTATGGACGTAATTGGTCCACCTAAACAAGAAAACGACTCATTCTCTTGTTGTTCATTCTAGTGCAGAGACAAGACTTGTAACGTTTCTGCCATTCTCTGCTGGAAACATTTGGTTAAGGTTTATTTTGGTGCAGGTTGAACCCATACGCAATTTCTTTGCAGCTCTTTTTCTCGCCAGTATTGGGATGCTCATCCATGTCCATTTCCTCTGGAACCATGTAGATATCCTACTGGCATCAGTGATACTAGTGGTCATTGTGAAAACTGCTGTGACTTCTGCAGTTGTTAAGGCCTTTGGCTACAACAACAAAACTTCACTGCTAGTATGACTCCGCTACTGTATTGAGTTTACCTTTTTGCTGGATAACAAACTCTTGTTAACTGAGACTGACATTTTGTAGGTTGGTATGTCTCTAGCACAAATAGGAGAATTCGCTTTTGTGCTGCTCAGTCGTGCTTCTAATCTCCATCTTGTTGAGGTAATTGATACTATTTTTCTCTATGTGATAATATTTTCTGATTGCTATCCAACTGTAAAAAATGGGATAAAATGAGAACTCACACTGCATCACATTCACTGCCTACCACTGGTACCCCAGTTTGCTTCCCAGCACTTCTATCTGAAGGAGTCCTTTTGTTTGATGGATATATGTATACTTGCAACTTTCAGGGAAAATTGTACTTGCTTCTTCTAGGGACTACAGCTCTCAGTCTGGTATGAGCTCTTGGCTTTTTTTAATCGTCTTCTATTGTCTCTGTACCGACAGATGCGCAGATTTAGCTATTTATGTCATTATCTTTGGCTATTTGGACCTGGAACACATATTATCTTCTCTTCTTTTTCTCCCTCCTATTTGCTTCTATTTTTTGGAGTTTGAGTTACTTGTTATTGGAGAAGGCTTATTCTCAGTCCATCAGTACATTACAGAGAGAATGCCTCTGGACTCGAGGATGCTGCGCCTTCTCTAACATTTTACATCACTTAGGAGCTGTTTGAACAACATGTTGAATAACTTCTGAAAAAACAAAAGAGTTTTTGGAAGTAGAAAATGTGTTGAATAGTTTAATTCTTTTACTTTTTAAATTAGTAGGTGGAAGAACTTTTGGGGTGAAAAAACAGCTCTTAAAACACTTCAAAAAGTTTTTTCCATATTTTTCCAAAAAAGAAAAAAAGATCCAATTTTTTTTAGAAGAACTATTTTTCAAAAAATAACTTCACTTTTTGCTGGAAATTGCACAAATGCCTTCTTAGTATTTTCCCATAATCGTTGTCGTGTCTTGAAGCATGTGTGGGCAAGAGAGGGAGAGAGAGAGAAAGAGAAACAACAACTACTACTACTACCCAGTATAGTCCCACAAGATGGGGTTTGGGGAGGGTAATATGTAGACAAGCCTTACCCCTACCCGAAAAGGCAGAGAGGCTGTTTCCAATCGACCCTCGGCTCAGGGAAGGAAGAAAAAACAAAAACAAATAAAAAACAAGAGAGCATTAGTTAAAGATCACTTTTGATCATCTTAGGAAAGAAAAAAGATAAGTCTTTCTTTTTTAATTGTAACTCCAGCAGAAATCGCGTAAATAGTTATCTAAACATCAGAACCATAAATAAAATGACATGCAATAATATCAAACAGTAACTAGCATAAATAACTACCATAAGGGGGACACAATCCAATGCACAAATCATCTATGGATAGCCCTGTCAAGCCTCACCCAACCCCGGGAGAGGAGTACGTAAAATTCTAGGAGCCTATATCCTACAATCCTGATACTAGACCTCAGACTTTTCTATCAAGGGCCATGTCCTCAGAAATACGCATTCTAGCCATGTCGCCTAATCACCTCTTCCCAATACCTCTGAGGCCTCCCTCAGCCTCGCCTCACGCCGACCACCGCCAGTGACTCACAACTCCTCATCGTAGAATCAGGACTTCTCCTCCGCACATGCCCGAACCATCTGAGCCTCGCTTCACGCCTCTTCTCATCCACCGGGGCCACCCCCACCTTCTTTCGAATAACTTCATTTCTTAATCTTAAATGAAGGGAATTGGATAGTTTAATCATCCAGCTCGAGCTAGAACAAAAAGAACCAAATGAAACCATATATCCATATAAAATATGTGTATATATATATATGGTATCTGTATTTACACAAACATATATGATGTAGGCCTTATTGGGTAGAATACCTTTGTGCTGTGGGTTATCAACCCACAGCAAATTGCCTGAGGCCTATACTTTTCTGAATCCAATCGTAGATATTGGCAAGATGCTATAAGTTCTCGATGAGATCGACTTCCGAATCCAAATCCATCGATGCGGGCAGTTGCATTTCCATGAGCATGACCTAGCAAGAAGACTAAATTGGTCCTAGTTACTCTTCGGGGCAGAACAGGTGGGGTGATCGGACCGACCATCTACAACTCATCTGTTATTTCATTACTATATGCTTGAGCAGCTGCCCTTACACCATTTAAAAAGGGATATTTATTATTTGATCCATGTCCCGCATAAGAAGTCCAAAGGCATTTCCAAGGCAAATGAAGAATAAATTGTTTTCTATTTGCTGTCTTTTTTTAGTTCTGTTTTTCTAGCTGAGTTATGACAAAGCTTTCGGCAGGTGACTACTCCATTGCTTTTCAAGCTTATACCTGCTGTAGTTCACCTTGGTGTGCTGCTTAGGTGGTTCCCACCTGATAGTCCAAGCGAGGTAATTACTCCCTTGTTGCTCATACACACTAGGACAAAGATTCACCATCAGCACAATTTTAGGCTGCTTGATTAGCTCCTTTTCACTAAATGTTCCCTTGGACTTAATCATTTTCAGTTGGTATTCAAAAGTGACAACTTCCGGTCTGATAGTGCTAAGCAAAGAATCGCATTGATATCCAAGGATCTGATTCATGAAGGTTAAATTTATGGGGAAGGTCTAGATGAGCTATTTTATTTGGAAAAGTGTTCCTAGTTCACAGCCTGAATGGTGGTGCTGCAGAGGTTGTGGACCCGGCTTTTTCCTGGCTCTTCCTAATGCGAGGGAATTGATATGTTATTCTTTTTATATATCTTGAGTTAGAGAAAGGCAAAAACACAGGTGCCTCAGAAGATGGGAGAGACCTGGATACAGAGGTGTTCTAACCGCAAACTCAACTAACAAGTCAAAGCTTAATTTTCACCGAGGTAATAGAGATTTTTCCTAGTGACCTGATTCTTCTTATTTTTTCCTTCTCAATGTAAAATAATTTTGGCTTGTGATGTAATTGATACTGCTATGAATTCCCAGACTCCCATTTCAATTTATGTTCCACATGTAGCTTCCAGAATGTAATAGTTCTAGTTTTTATGATATGAGGTCAAATGTATAAAATGTCAAGCCTTTATTTTTCTTTTATGAAAAGGATATTGGTTTTTACTTCTTTAACATCTTTTCCTCGGAAATTTTGTCTGTAGTAACATGGGATATTGTTAAGTCTTTATCCATGGACCATTTTATCGATGATCATGCCATCTATTACCTTATTATCGTTGCTATCTCACGCCAGGGACCAATAGAAAGGACAAAAAGGGAAAATCAGAATCTTGGTAGGTTTGCTTGCTTGCCAGTTCTATCATCGTAATCTTCCATTTTTCAGTAGTCGGTGGTTTGACCAAGCAATAGCTTTGGGAAAGTTGATGCTGTGATATTCAGGTTTGTGGAATTACGTAAAAATTGTTCAGTACTCACTTTTGCATGGTAAGTGCAGTTTGTGCAAATTGCAATCCTCCCATTCTCGCTATCTATCAAGTGCATTATCTCCTCGTTCCCCTACTCCCATCCTTTCTTAGCTCTCAAGGGTTATAATGACAGTATCTGGGGCTGTATCTTTATGCTCGTGAACTGTCAAAATGCATGTGGATATGAGAGAATTGCATAGTCTTTAATCTAGTTGCTGCACTAGCAACAAAATTTAACTTAAAAGTAAGTGTGATTTGCTACTGATCTTTGTGTTCGCTGAAACACTAGCGTTTGAAGTACCACTATACTAGTGTGTAATTCGTTCTATTCTGGGAGGAAATAATCCATAACCTTGGGTGCTAGAAGGAGATTAAATTCCTTAAGGAAACACTGTGAATTCAATGGGCTCGAATTGTTTATTTCATTTCTGTTTATGATAATTTCTGTACATATTCACTAATATTTCCAGAATTGTTTTACGAATACAATTTACTAACATTATGGCTTACTACTCCTTTGGCAATTGCAATAATAATTTGGCTGAGCCAAAAGCTTACTTATAGGATTGAAATGGTGCTTTGAGAATGGATATAGTAAGCAGATTCAGGTAGAATTAGATTATCATTAATGGTATTAACATACTTTCTGATGACCCATGGCAACTTGCTAGTAGTATATATAGAGAAAATTAACAATTTGAAGCTAGTGGAATTACACTTTCTCACATTTTTTTGTTTGAGAAGCCAATAGCACTGCCGACCTTGGAGTGTTCATATGAAATTCGCTACAGGCCTGATGATTATTTCAGATATAAGACCAGAAAAAAGACTTTCATCTTACTACGGCAATCTTTGTCCCTACGTGTAAGTTTTCTTTTCTGCCTTTGACAGAACTTCTTAAGAAAATTAGGGGGAAAAAAGGGAAAACGATACAAGAAAATTTTCCTTTTTCTTGGAAATAATATAATTCCAATTCTTCTTCCCCCTCCCCCTCCCTTTTTTTTAATCTTTCTAAGAGGTGGAATAGAATAATCCGGTTGAAGCGTAATGATCATATGTCTGTATGCACGCATTGTACATCCCACAACATGTCCTATTCTTCTACTCTTTCTCGGAAGTCGATGACTATTCATAGCTATTACCTTGGCACCAAAGAAGAGTTCGACCCAATGTTTTATTTCTATCCTAGTTGATCCTGATTCGACATTAGAAGTATATTGATTTTTTCCCAATAACTGAATACTTTTGTCAGATTCATCTTTTAAAAAAAACTAAATTAATGGCTGTATGTACTAATTCAAAAATATCCCTGTCTTGTCTTTGACACGGTAATTACTGTAAAAATGAGGAATTCCCATTGTTTGGGTCCTTGGACATTCGCAGCCTATTTGCTGACTTGCCCTTTTTCTCAATCCTATGTTGGAAGAGTATATAATTATTCAAGTCAAACTAGATGGTAACGAGACCTTTCGTTAGAGGGCGGTAAGTGTCCAATTTTCTACCTTAACTAGGGTTGGTTGAAGAATCTATGCTAATACTACAAGCTAAGTAGTACATCTATTGTACACACCATCTTGTATATATGTTTAATTCAATTGGGAATTACAAACCGTTGGGGAAGTCAAGGTTTACTTCAATTTCAAACTCTAAATTTACCTTGAAAGGGATTTGAACATATACAAAAGTTGTTTTTACTGAAAAACATATATTTAAAGTTGTTTGACCGGACTAAATGTTTCAAAAATCTAAAAATTACTGAAATACACATTTCATCCCCTTATAAGAAATTGCCTATGAGATATCATTCTATTGGGGTTTTACGATTGGAGAGCTTAAATATATCTCCTCCAATAAACACCAGAGGATTTGAACAAAATGTTTACCCTAAAATCCGAGTAACAATTAAATTTATATTGTGGTTTTAAGGATATGTGATCCAATCCAATACCAATTGATAAACAAGGAATTAAATAGATAAATTAGTGAATAAAATGAATCAAACCAATATGCTAGCCAAATTTAGACCTCGACTTGTGGTGGCCTCGATGTGTGAAAATACGAATAGCAAGTGATAAATCAACTCTGATGAACAATAAGCGAAATAGCAAGAAAGTAATGAGTGTATATATTTTTATAAGTGAATAATGACCCTTACAAATGAATGGGATCCCTCTTTATATAATAAAAGAGTTCTAAACAAGGTACAAATCCAATTATAGTAGAAAATCATATTTGATAGCTGATTAATCGCCAAAGATCAATCCGTTCCGAGATTCACGCCATGATTCTCGATCAACTGCGGATATCTCGCCTTTTCCATTATCGACCTTCGTCGACGTCACTCGAAGCTTGCCTCTCTCCAATCCACAATCGAGGTCGACCTCGGCACCCTAGCTCTTCGAAGTGGCATTCCTATCTCGAGCAAAGAATGAAATCGGGTAGCCCCGATTTTCACTGTATATAAATAGTCCCCTCGTTTCTTAGAGATAGGAAACAATGTGAGCTTCGATTTTTCGGAGACCATGATAATGATGTCATCCCCTTGACGTAAGCGATCGAAGTGACTGAAACATCCCGTCAGTACAGTTCCCCAAACCATTAATGCTTGCCAGTGACGGTCGGCCGCTAGCACCACCGAACCGTCGCCGTGAACCTATAAATCAGGCTCCTTGGTTAAAAAATTTTGCTTTCGCCTCCACTAAATTTTCAAAGTTCCTTACTCTCTCCATATCTTCTCTTTCACCACCCATGGAATCAACTTGGTTAGCACTAAAAATACCAATTTTCATCTCTTTCCGTTTCCTTCTACCTCAATCATTGGCGAAAACTTCCAAGACTGTCCCGCAAAAGGAAAAAGCCTCTTCCTCTTCTTCCTGGACGTCCTTTGACAAAACGCAGGTGGAACCATTTCCTCACGAGTATGTTCCTGACCCTTGTGTTTTACCCTCTGTCGGTCCTTGGCCAATATGAACACGTGTCGAGATATATCTGCGCGATAGCGGTGAAACATCTCTAGGCCGTGAAGAAATATTATAACTTGGGGGCCGAGGTCGTTGTACAAATCCCTGCTCCTGAAGAGAGTATCTATGCTCATGTGGAGGGGTTTCTAAGTGTCTACACTTACCCCTTCACGTTGGGTCCTCTTGACCTAGTTATCACAGACTTTTGCAAGATGTATCGGATTACCCTCGACCAGGTTCATCCCTTATTCTGGCGTATAGTGACCATGCTCCGCTTCTTTTCTAGCAAGTCCAAGGGGTTGGAATTCACTCTCAGCTACCTCATACGATTGTATCGGCCTCAACATTTTTGAGGATTAATCAAGATCCAATGCCGATCTATGCAGTCATTTTTTGCGAGCATTGATGAGGACAAGGACTAGGTTTGGATGAGCCGGTTCATGTAGGTAAGGACCTGCAACCTCATCCCAGAGGAGAAACTGTCATTCCCCGAGAAGTGGTACCCCGATCATAAGTAACTTATTACCTATTAGTCTTCGAACTTCATTTTTTCTTTATATAATGCTTCCATCTATTATGTAGCGGTTGCCTGGATGCCTCACGTGACTCCGGACCTCGAAGACTGGGTTCGGAAGTCTGGATGACTCACGTGACTCCGGACCTCGAAGACTGGGTTCAAAAGTTGGCCTCGACTTCCTTCCATGCCGAGAACTGCTCGTGGGACTTGGTATGGGGCAGATGGGAAGCGAATAAGCATGGTAAGTTTATCCTATAAGCTTTCGATGCCTTTTTATATAATTTTTCTCTTTATTCATAATTGACTATCTTTTATGCAGGCCTTGGGATGTTGCTGAAATAAGGCCGGCCTCCCGGGGAAGAGGAGGCTCCCAAACCGGCTAAGGACAAGAAAAGGAGAACGACCTCACCTTTTGATACCCCGAAGCCTAAGAAAAATGAGGATTGTAAGTTGAAGGATAACTCTACCGCTTTATCTACCGACTAAGCTACGAGATAAAGAACAAGAGGGGGAAAATGCTGGTTGTGAGCTGGTGCCTCGAAAGAGGGGGAGCATCGAAGCTTCAAAAGCAGCTGGACCGATTATGGTCGAGGAGGCTCACCCTCGGATCGAGGAGATCTCAGAAGGTGCTCCGAGAAAAGTCCCTGAATCATCGAAGGCCGAAGATATTTCCTACCGTGATGAATAACCAATGATTATACCCGAAGGTCCGGTAGTAGGGCTCCTCAAAATGGAAAGAATGCCCCAAGTTACTTGCTTGGGGAAATCACTATTGATGATTCGTCGCTCGGCCCTAAATTTTTTGAAGGGAAATTTCGGGAAGCTCGACCTATGGAGACCCCCGATGTGGGAACGACCCATGATGGGGAAGACATATTCCATGGCTGCCTTGTAGGGGCTGATGATGTTTCTGACCTAGATATGATGATCATTTTGATGAGGCCCATCGTCTCTTGAACCAGGTAAATCTTCATCCCCCATTATTATATTTGCTTTATTTCCTTCTATTTGATTTCTTTCCTTTCTCCGTAGGCTGTGGCGCTTTATCGGTAAGCATTCACCAAATGCCAAGCTGAGCTGAACCGGTGTGAGGCCAATCTCAAAAAGCTTACTGGGTAGAGAGACGTCCTCAAACGCCTCTATGTGAAGAAATAAGAGGAGATCAGGGACCTCCGAGCAGACTTGGCTCAGGCTCATAAGGAAAAGGTCGAGCTAGACGAGCAGGTATCTGACCTTTTGAAAAGTACGGTCTCGACTCAACTGTGGAGGCTAATACTTCAATATCTCAATTGTAGCAAAAGTTGAAAAGGATCGAGCTTCTCCGAGGGGAAGTCGACCCGATCAAAGTTGACTATTATCGCTGGAAGGAGAATGCAGACCGCCTTGCTGCGGAGAAAGAGGCTGCCTTGGCCAAATTGTCATCGGTCGAGGTCCAACTTCGGAGAATTAAAGATAAAAGCTCATCCTACGATAAAAGGATCAAGGAGCTTGAAGCCAATTTTGCTAAGGCCAATGCGGAGGTCGAAAAGACGAAGATCACGGCTGACAAGTCCATAGCCGTGTACCTGGACGATGCCGAGGCTGCTCAAATGCAGCTAAGAGAGGCTTATTGTCGAGAGAGACAGAGCAATGACTTGGCGAAGTGGCAATCCTGGAGGGAGACCCTCGAGGAAATCCATGCTCGAGGTTTTGACCTTTCCAAAGAGATAGCTCAAGCTAAGGAGCTTGAAGCTGATACCAGGTTTCTTGTCTCCTCCAATGATGACGATGACTATGAAGGAAATCAAGGCGGGTCTGATAATGATGAGGGGCCCGAAGGAGAATCTTCCCCTGAGGATGAAACCAGCCCTAGGCATAGTTAGGGTTTTAATTTTCCTTTTCTTTTTTGTAAGGCCCCTATCGGTCCCTTTTAAATTTTCCCCCCCCCCCCCCCCCCCCACATATATATATATATATATATATATATATATATATATATATTTATATATATATATATATATATATAAAGAAATTTTCATGGTTTCTCAATTTTTATCTATAAACATGTTTTTACCTTGTAAAACTTTTGACGCGGTCTTATTCTTTGAATGGTGCATTCATGTTTTTTACCTTGTAAAACTTTTGACGCAGTCTTATTCTTTGAATGGTGCATTCGAGATTTCAGTCTTGGGTGGCTTCCTCAAAGTCACCACAGTCAAGTTCGATTAAGGTTCAAACTTGAGGCATTGGCCTTTTAAGGTTTGTGTCGAATAATGGTGAGTCCCCGAGCCATAGTCAAGTCAATTCGTATTTGTGCTCGGAATAGTCGAACCCTTAGGTTCGGATGGAGCAAGAACAAGATCTTGAATTCTATGTGTGTTAGCCCTTAGGCTCTTTATATTGGGCCAATATGACCTCTAAAATATGGTTATTATTTCCCCCTTCGGCTTAAAATACTTAGTAAAAATTTCTTTATGCCTTAGCATGTATTTTTTACCCATTGGGTTTTTTCTTGAGGTTTTGATGGCGATTGAAACCCCTCTGCTTTTTGTGCCTTAGCACATTTATATTAGATAATTTGATACCTCTTAAGGTTTTTCTCGAGGGCTGATTTTATCGAAGCCTTTTTGAATGTTTGCCGAGGGTAGCCTTTTTTAGTCGATTTTTCAAAGAATTTGAAGGCCTATATTTATTGCGGGATTCGAACGTCTTCGAGCTGCATGATTTTGGCTGTAGCCTTTGGGTTTGCCTCTTGAGCTTATTCCCAATAACACTTCGAAATTGTTCGAAGTGTTAGTCCCCGAGAATGATGGACTTGGCCTATAGATCGTGGGGTGCCTCTTTGAGGTCTTATGAATTCAAGTTTAGATAACCCGAGTATGTCAATCATTGACGACAGTCCTCGAGTGTTCAAGGCATATTTGCGCCCGGCTCTTGAGCCATTTCTCATAAAATCATAAGTATGAAGCTCGTGTAGTAGACAAATTTCTTTGAGATGCAAAACATTTGATATAGAAAGAATGCTTCTTGGAATAATTTATACGTTCGTTAATGTTTTCCATCTGGGCTCGATTAATCTATATGGACACGAATCATTCGACCGTTTGGCTAATAACAAAGTTTCCCTATTGAGACCCTTTGACATGAAGTACTTTCTTTGAAAACATAACATCCGAGGGTGATGCCCCCAAGTATTCGAGGTTGATTGTAAAGAAGCCTTGGATACTATTGAATTTTCCTCAGGTAGCACATAATTGTTGACTCGTTAAAACCTCTCCGGAAAAACCCATTTGGGATAAAAATCGATCTAAGGGAAAGAGTGCAACGCGTGCTTTAAACCTAAGGTCCTCGTGTTAAAGAGTTTCTCGACGTCTTCAATCGAACACCTGCAATAAGTTAGTATCAAATACAAATGGAAAGAGGGAAAGTCATACCTTAGAAATAATACCGTTTGAGGAGTGATATATTTTAATTGTTTGGCAACTGTTCGCCCTCCATTGTGCCAAGTTTGTGAGATCCCTTTCTGATGACATCGAGGATCCGATATGGTCCTTCCCAATTCGGGCCTAGTTTCCATTCGTTCGGGTCTCGATTATTGAGGGATACTTTCCTCAAAACTATACTCCAACGTGACGAAGGTTAGTTCTCGTATTGTAGTATCTTTTGATTCGTTGCTTTTCAGCATCCATTCGAACGAGTGCGACTTCTTATTTTTATCGAATAATTTGAGTATAGTATTCATAGCCTCGTGATTTTGTTCTTCTGTTGTGTATCAAAACCTGGCACTGGGTTCCCTGACTTTGACTGGAATCAAGGCTTCGGCGCCATATACTAAGGAGAAGGGGGTTGCCCCTGTACTGCATTTCGATGTTGTTCGGTATGGCCAAAGGACTTCGGGTAGAATTTCTATCCACTTCCCCTCAGCATTGTTCAACCTTTTCTTTAGGTTTTGAATGATAGTTTTGTTCGTTGATTCTGCATATTCGTTCCCATTAGGATGATATGGCGTTGATAACATCCGTTTTATTTCATGATCTTCGAGGAATTTTGTCACTTTATTGCCGATAAATGTCTTCCACTGTCACACACTATTTCGGTAGGTATCCCAAATCGACACATAATATCATCCAAGATGAAGTCTATAACCTCTTTCTCTCTCACTTTCTCCAATGCCTGTGCTCCAACCCATTTAGAAAAATAATCAGTCATAAATAAAATGAATTTTGCTTTACCTAGAGCCGATGGCATAGGGCCGACGATATCCATCCCCTATTTCATGAATGGCCACGGGAATAGGACTGAATGAAGTTGTTCTCCGAGCTGATGGATCATCATTGCGAACCTTTGACATTTATTGTATTTTCCAACAAACTCCTTAATGTCTTTTTCCGTACTATCCCAGTAGTATCCTGCACCAACAATTTTGTGAATTAGTGATTTAGCGCCGGAATGGTTCCGACAAGTGCCTTCATGGTCCTTTTGTAAAATATAATTGGTATCTCCTGGTCCTAAACATACTTCCAATAGTCCATCGAATGTCCTTCTATATAATGTTCCATCTTCATCCAATGTGAATTGTCGTGCCCCCTTTTCTCCCTCCGTGAAGAGAAGTTTAGGTTCCGATATGGGGGAAATAACTCGTTTCCTTTTGGGAATTTGGATTTGTTTTGAAGAGTCGCCATCTAACGGATTATGGTTCTTTAGGGCACCTAGAGCGATTAACTCTTGGATTGGTTTGCATTACAAGATATTTAGGGTAAGGGATCAAAATGATCTTGAGGGGAAGGTGTTAGGCATCCTTCTCGGTCCATAACGGTATATCCCGACCAAACTTATACTTGTGAACTAGTCTATTAACAAAATAACTAGTTTTAAACACATAATTACAAATAAGAGCAGGTTTTGGACATTGCATGACTCAAATAATGAGACAAAGGAAAGGCTTAAACAAATTGTATACATATTGAAAGTGAAGGGAATTCGGCAAGGAGGGGTCCTAGGTTGGTTAACCTACAGGATCACCCCATGCAATATACGGTAAACACTCCTCAATGAGGGGCTACACGTGAAATTAGCGCATTGTCATCATATCATATATCTATCCTTACTACCCCTTTGCGGTTATTAAAGCGAGTGTTGGTTAGCGATCTCTATAGCGTGCTGTTACCTGTCCTTTCTTAATGGTTCTGGAGGAGGTTAGGACCTCTACCTACGGGCAGTTCTAGACAGAATACCTACGGTTTAAAGGACAAAAATACTAAGGCGACAAACAAGAACACATAGGACTTAAACAAATAAAAACATGAAATAGCAGATAAGAGGCTCAGGTTCACCTCCACAGGTAATGCACGTAAACAACACGACTCAAATAAAAACAAGGGCAATATTATTAAACAGGATCCTAAGACATGATGTCTAGGTGAGTATCATAACACAAGAGACATGCAGATTTATTTTATGATCTCAAAAGCAGGGGCCTTAATAAGTTTGCCTACTGATTTTAAGTCTGTTAACCATTAAACAGTAAACACAAAGAGCAGTTTCCAGTTTTATAAAGGTTGATTACCTAAGGCTTGCCTAGGCGTGGGATAATGCACAATTGTTACCAGAATTATTAAAACAACTTAGAAGTTATTTTACCTAAAGCATGCTGTTCTAAGTGTTGCAAAGATACAAGGATTATGACCAGTTTTACTTAAACATGATAAATGTGACTTTGTTTTTTACATCTTACATAACCAGTAGTTTAAACTAGGTGTGACTGAGTGAGTATGAATGAGATCCTAAAACAGGGTATCTAACATGCACACATAAAATGTAGAATGATTTCAGGATATGCAAAATTCCTAAATCATGATTTCTAAATGCCAGAAAGTTACAACATGATTTCAGAATGTGCAGGAGCAACAATTTTATGTTAATGCTGTTATTTAGCCTAAAGCAGGATTTCTAAGTTATTAAGATGATATCAAACGAGATGCTGAAACAGTAAACCTAAGAACATGATATTAATGAATGACATGCTTGGAATGTATTGGTCCTAAACATGGATTTTAATGCACATATGAGAAATGTAAACATAAGGCATGGTTTCTACCCATTAATATTGATAACATGTATCTACCCTCCCCTTTTTACTAGCCATCCCAGATATTCCTTTACAACAAATTATTACAAACCAATATTGCATGAATTACTTAAGTAGATAAGAAAAAAAATAAGAAGTTACACTATAGGGAGCCTAAAAGTAGGCCCAGATTTCAAGAATTTCCTATGCCAGATTGCCTCACAGCCTTTCACATAATCTGGGTGTGTCAGAGTTCCCTAAGGACCCCAAGGGATCCCGGGCAGTGCTCACACCCATATTGCATAATCATAGTTGAGTAAGTGTAGTGTCGAAGGGCCAACTCCAATGCATCATACTTCAGAGGGATATCATAGGGATCCCTAAGCAGTCACACATTGGAAGGGCAAAACTTAATGGCCTAGGAGTAGAGTGAGAGTGCTTGACATAGTTTTAAAAAGGTTTTAGCAGGAAAGCGGTGTGAAAAGAGACTTAGTTGAAATAGTTTTATAAAATAAGGGAGTTTGTTCATTAAAAATAGTTTTGACAAGATTTGTGTAATCAAACAAACAACAGATCAAACATATAGGCAAGATAGATTCAACGACACTCAAATAGTTGTCCTTCACACAGGGATGATGGGAATTGGGGACACAAAGAGCACATAGGTAAATACATAGTTGCAAGAGCACTTAAGTATAGAATCAAAAATATATTAAGGGGACAAGGAACTTCAAAATTAACATAGAATCAACTAATTTAAGGATATCCAACTACTTTGCACAAAAAGGTTCATGCTAGAAATCAGAGAAATATAAGTAAGGAAGAGTCACATAGGGGTATACTAGAAGGGGGATAACATTTCACAAACATACTGAGTCTAAGGGAGAGGACACATTCAGAAGCATGTTGATAAAGTGATGAAGCAAACATATTAGTTGCAAGTTGAACAACAAAACCATAAGTGAAAATAGACTAGAAACAGGATGAATTTAAGTAATAAAAGAAACATGTTTTTTTTGAAACTTTGAATTGAAATCAGGACATATTAGTAAAGAAGACAGTAAGCACAAAGTGAAGGAGAGCACAATAGTTACCCTTAGCTTGCAGCCGGCTAACTTAGAATAATAGCAAGTATCCAAAGAAAGAGAACAGAAAAGTTTTGAGTGTGAGGGAGAGTTTGAACTAATGTGTTCGTGTGTGTTGACTGTTAATGAGAGTGTATATATATATATATATATATATATATATATATATATATATATATATATATATATATATATATATATATATATATATATATATATATATATATATATATATATATATATATATATAGAGTCTCTTGAAACTAGGTAAAATATGTTAAGAATCACAATTGTCTAGTAATTATGGAACTCAGAACCAATTAGAGTAAAATCAACACAAGTACTCCCTTAGTTAAGGGAATCAATTCAAACGGTAAGAACATGTAGCAAATAAGGAATGAAATCAATGTGTAACTGGAGCATAACACATAAGGAAATAATTCAAATATAATAGGAACAGAGTAAACAATTAGGGCTAGGTTCATAAGGTTTTAATTAAAGAAATAATATAAGAATTAATTAATAATATAGTCAGCCATGTAATAAGGCAAGAAGTAAACTAAAGGTCGGAAATCAGTAAAGAAAATTACCATAGGAAATAAGTAAAGGGTATCACTCACAGAAAATTATGAATTCAACTAGAAAGAGTACTAATTAAAGGAAATTACCAAAAATTTCTATCAATAAACATAGTAAACATAATATAGGTGGGAGAAGCAAAATTAGAAACCCTAATAAGCGTAACGGGATAGAAAATCATAGAAGCAAAGAACATATGCATGAGAAACTGGTACATACAAATCAGATAAGCAAAGACAGTTTCATAACATAGGATTAAAACTAAAATAATTAGGATTTTAAACAAGTTAATCATGTAAAAGGGAAACCATAAATAATCCGTTTAACACATTAAAAATTATAGAATAACACATAAAATCAGAGGAAAAGTCGTATTGAAAAGGTTAAGAAACCCAAGTTGTGAAGACGAATAGGCGTTTTTGAAACATCAGAGAGTTTCTTAAGAAAACAGTAAAGATAACACAAAAAACTCTTAGAACTGTCACAGATCTAAGAAAACAAGAGCTAAATTAAGGTTTCAGAGAGAGGTAACCCAAATATAGAGAGATTCCGGCTTAGGAGAAATGGATCTAGCCGGAAAAAGAAAGATCTTACTCGGACAGGCCAAGGGTAGCCTGAGAACGGCAAGAATCAGACCATAGGTGTGAGTTGAACAGCCGATAGTCCTCTGAGGACCTTAGGGTAGCGATAATATAGCGTGGGGGAGCCATGGAGGCTAGGGGTGATGGTGGAACCACCATTGTTACCGGCGAGCCAACGGTCGGAGAGTAGGGTTTAGTAGAGAGCATTTTGATAGAGAGAGAGAGAAAGAGATAGAGAGAGAGAGAGAGAGTAGAGTGAACGGTAGAGGGAATGAGAGAATGAGAGGGGAAGGGGGTGGGGGATGGGCGGTAGTCTATTAGGTTAAATTAGGAAAGGGGGGATCTGGACCATTGATTAAAATTAATCAATGGTCCTGATTGGACCAGGGATTGGGTCGGATAATTTTGATTAATTGGACCTGGGGTTTGAGCTATTTTAATTAGGTTCGGGTCAGATGCAATTAGGTTATAACTGAAATGAAAATGGCCATTTGTTAAACACCTAATAAAATAAAATAAAATAGTTTATAAAATAGCTGATAATTATAAAAAAAATAAATTTCATGCATATAAAAATAGTTAAAAACGATTACTTAATATTTTAAAATACAAATAATTAATTTCCGGTAAAAAATAGTATAAAATAATATGATTGGGCTATAATTGAAAATTTATTATCACTGTAGCCAAACGATGTCAATTTGGCTAATTATGAAATAATTTTATTTAAAATAGGACCACAAAAAATATATGAAATCAAAAAATGCTTTTGAAATCATTTGTAATGCCATTTTGTAATAATTTATTGGAAATAAAATGCTGGATAAATTAATAAAAATAGAAAAATTATGCAAAAATACCAATTGCTATTAATGCTTGATTTTGAAGGTATGTATGCAATTTAAAATATTTTTTTTGGAAAAATTGAGTATCAATAGCTGTCTCTCTTTACCCGGGAAGGATGAAAGAATTTTCGGGTAAAGAAATAATGGCCAATTTTGACCGAGCGGGATGCTTTGAAAAACAGAGCCGGACTCCGGTCTTCGAGTTTCCTACATATCCCCACTCTTACAAGAATCAGGCCATATGTAGACTGGATTCATCAGCAAAGTATACCAATGAAGTCATTTCAAGCACGGACGTAACATTTGGGGCCGAGTGAGTGAACGGTTTACGGGAGTGGCTAGGTTTCATATGGCTGGGAGAATGGGGGAGGGATCGCTCCTGCTGGGATAGGCATTGCTCGGGTTACCTACAAAGAAGAATAACTCAACTGTGTATTGTCCATAAATTTAAACATTTATGCAAGTTCCCCTTGGACTATAAATGTTGTCTTCGAACGATTAGGGATGACGTCCTCAGACCATGATGTCTTGGGTCATGAATTGTTTGATAAGAGATCGCAGGCCATGAAATGATGTTCTCGGGTGATGAGGATGGTGCCTCTGAACTATGACGCCTTTGAATAATGATATGCAAATTTGAGGGATTCTCATGCCATAGCATGGTGTCTTCCGACTATGAGGATGATGCCTTTTAAACTATGACGCCTTTGGATATATTGACAATATTTTAGCCCATGATATGTAATACTATGATGTTAAAAGACAAGGCTTAGTCTTGTAAAATGGAGGGCGGAGCTTAGCCTGATCAAAAAGTAAGTAGATAGTGCTAGAAATAGAGCAAAATTTGTGCAAAAAGGGACAATGCTTAGTCCCATGCAAGTGTGGAGGCAGAGATTAGCCTCTTGCAGATATGGAGACAAGTATTAGACTAATTCAAATATGGAGGCAAGGATCAGCCTCATACAAATATGGAGGCAAGGGTTAGCCTCATGCAAATAGGGAGGCAAAGATTAGCCTCATGCAAATAGAGAGGCAAAGATTAGCCTCGTTCACATATGGAGGAAGGGATTAACCTCATGCAAATAGGGAGGCAAGGATTAGCCTCATGCAGGTATGGAGGCATGGATTAGCCTCATGCAAATGTGGAGGCAGGGATTAGCCTCATGCAAATAGGGAGGCAACGATTAGCCTCATACAAATGTGAAGGCATAGATTAGCCTCATGTAGATGGAGAGGCAGGGATTAACCTCATGCAGGTATGGAAGCAGTGAGTATCCTCATGTAAATGTAGAGGTAGGGAATAGCCTCATGCAAATAAGGATGCAAGGATTAGCCTCATGCAGATATGGAGGCAAGGATTAGCCTCATGCACAAGGGAGACAGGGATTAGCCTCATGCAAATATAAAGGTAGGGATTAGCCTCATGCAAATAGGGAGGCAAGGATTAGCCTCATATAAATATGGAGACAAGGATTAGCCTCACGTAGAGGCAGTAATTAGCCTCATGTAAATATGGAGGCAGGGATTAGCCTCATGCAGGTATGAAGACAAGGATTAGCCTCATGCAAATGTGGAGGCAGGGATTATCCTCTTGCAAATAGGGAGGCAGGGATTAGCCTTATGCAGATATGGAGGTAAGGATTAACCTCAGGCAAATAGAGATGCAGGGATTAGCCTCATGCAAATAGGGAGTCAAGGATTAGCCTCATGCAAGTATGGAGTCAAGGATTAGCCTCATCCATTTTGGAGGCAGGGATTAGCCTCTTGCAAAGAGCGAGTATCAAATTAGAGTAGTGTATGTCTAAGCTGGAGATATATTCAGAGTCTGATGGCCGGATGGATAGTGAACTTGCTTTGTGTATATATGTCTGTGAGTGCTATTGTTACGTCAAATGTGCCCGCATTCAAAGAAAAATTGTAAGTTTTGTGGGGGAGGTTGGTTTGTGCTTCTATCTGCTGGCCTTGCTTTGCTCCATCTTGGAAGCCTTTTCGAGTTCCCCTGGGTAACACCTGACTGTTATGGAAATAGAGTTTTCGAAGAATATGTAATTGCTAATAAAATAGAGTTATTCTAGAAATATATTGATTCATTTAG
Source organism: Nicotiana benthamiana (assembly GCA_034376525.1). NCBI lineage: Eukaryota > Viridiplantae > Streptophyta > Magnoliopsida > Solanales > Solanaceae > Nicotiana > Nicotiana benthamiana. The sequence continues at coordinate 38,990,454 of CM067339.1, read as the reverse complement.
ATGGATTAGTGACTGTAACACGTCTCAAAGACGTTGCAGGTCTCTTATGTCGGAATTTTGAGGGCCCTCCTCAAAATTCTGCCCCACTTTAGTAGATGATCCTTTTGCGGATAATGGATCTTGCTGAACCTTCTTCGGAATTTTGAGAATCCTTCTCAAAATTCTACCCCAGTTAGAAACTGATTACTGACCGTTTGACATATGTTGGCATTGGCAGGACTTGCTCTAGAATTTGAGGACCCTCCTCAAAACTCTGCCCCAGTTTCTGATCTTGGGGGAAATGAAAATTTTATTATGATATGATTGAACCCATAAGGCTGCCTATGTATTCCATCTTAAACGAGAATCAACTCAAGTGTAGTTCAATTACATCAGATGAGGAAATATAAATAATCTAAGCATACTATCTCTTGACTGCATATGAATTGATTGGTTTCGGCCAGATTTCTCCATCCATTTCTGCAATTATGAGTGCTCTTCCTGTCAGCACCTTGTGAACCATGTATAGACCTTATCAATTGGGAGACAATTTTCCTTTGGCTTCATCTTAATATGGGAAGATATTCTTTAGCACCAACTAACCAGGTGTCATGAACCTAGTTCACCAACCGTGAACATGTCATGACGGCACCTGGTCCCCACAATTAGGTAAGCATAACATTTGCAGAAATAAAATAATTACGGAAAATAAAGAAAAACTAAATTAAATATCTAGAAAGGAAATTTATTAAATGCTGCTCGGCATATACAACTCAACATCACGAATCTAAAACAAATCCCAAAACCCAAAAACTCACTGGAAACACAGGCTAATAGAATTTAATAATCTTCTCTACACTAGAATGTCTAAACAACATAAAAGGAAAGAAAGGAACTATCTACTAAAGCCAGAATAGAATAGAGACCCCTGGTCTGTGGACGTAGCAGATATACCTCAAAGTCTCAACTAGATCTCTCCATTACGAGGATGATACGACTGGGAGGATGTACCTAGATCTGCACATGAAAAACATGCGCAGAAGAGGTGTGAGTAAACCACAACGTTACTCAGTAAGTGCCAAGCCTAACCTCGGTCGGGTAGTGACGTGGAAGGTCAGGTCCCTACTGAGATAAATAAAATTAAATAATAACACAAGGGAAACAATTTAAATAAAGTCCACATCGAGAATCTAAACCACATAAATAAGAAAACATTAATAGAAAGCAAAGGTAACAATTCAAGGAATACTTCTCACAACAAGGAATAATAGCCGGGGATCTCTTAGTATCCCGAGGATCTCTTGGTATCCTCATCATATACAGCAGGGGTATCTTGGTATCCCGAGGATCTCTTGGTATCCTTAATAGGTATGCCTGGGATCTCTTGGTATCCCATTATATAGAAATACATGTGCCAGTGATCTCCTGGTATTCCGCACACTCAATCTAGAACATATCAAATACAAGGGGGATCTCCTGGGAATCCGTCCCGTAGTCCCAAATTAAACACACAACAACAACAACTCATAATCTCAGAATAAGTACTAAAATCTGAACAAGTAACGCCAAATTCTAGACTAACATGCTTCACAGAGTACAAATAATACACTTAAACAGCTAAGTAGGTAAGTCAGCTAAATATGCTTCTCTAAGCTATCATAGGTTAAACTTACAATCTAAAATGAACAAGTAAACATGAATATCAATTTACATATTTCAAGTAGAAATAGGTTTACAACAATTAGCTCAAGTATGCGCTCATCACCTCACATACGAGGCATTCAAATATCAAAGATCATGTCCTAAGGGGAAAGGTCCCTCACACAAGGTTGTATAAGCCACTTACCTCTAACCGGCTCAATAATCAACTAGGAGCCATGCCTTTGCCACGAGTATCCGACTCCAAATGTTCCAAACCTATTTAATTCAATTACATATTGTAAATAATATTGCACACAACGGATTTCACTATTAAATTTAAAGCTAGGGTGCAAAAATAGGTAAAATGACCACAATGCCCTCAAGTCAACGTCTCGGAATCGAATAATTTTCACATTTTTCAAATCCTCGTACTCTCACAAGTCTAAGCATATAAAAATCTCCCAAATAAGAGGTCAAATGCCCACTCAAAACTCAATAGCTTAGCCAATAAAGTTTTACCCAAATTATACAATTTTTGATCCTTAATTTGAATTTTAATGAAGGATTGAACTACAAAATGATGAAATATAACTAGAAGGGATCAAGGAAACGTTACCCAATAATCTCCTCTTCAAAACCCTCTCAAAATCGCCCTCACCGGAGCTTAATTTTGATTTTCCAACTTTTGAAACTTAACCCTCGAATTTACTATTTCTGTTCAGACATTTCCGCTTCTGTGGACCACGAGCCGCTTCTGCGTCTTTCACATAACATGCCAGATTCCGGTTCTGCGGTCCATACTATGCAAATGCATATCCACTTTTGCAGAATTCTACCGCATCTGCGGAAAGCTGAAAGCCTACCCAGTTCGCTTTTGCGATTCTCCAGGCCGCATCTGTGGTTCCCAAGCTGCAGATGCAGAAATACAAGAAGCAGCAATGCTTCAGCTGCTGCACCCCTCTTCGATTTTCCCGTCGACCATCCGAAATAATCCCGAGGCAACCTCAACCAAAAGCACCAATACCATAAAATACCTTATTCAAACTCGTACCAATCCTTAAAACACCTAAAACAACATCGAAAACCCAATTTAATCAACGCTTCAAGCCTAAGAATTTAAAATTACTTTCAAATATGCTTTCAATAAAATAATTAACCAAAATACGTTCGAATGACCTGGAATTTTGCACAAACATCCCAAATGATATGACCGAGCTATTGCAACTTCTCGAATTCCATTCTGACGCTCGTATCAGAAACTCACTATTTGACCGGAACTTCAAAAATACAAACTTCGGCATTTCAAGCCTAAATGAGCTAGGTACTTCAAAAATATATCCTGAACACGCTCCCAACCCCGAAATCGCCTAAAGGAGCTAACAGAACCATCAATTTTCCATTTCGAGGTTGTTTTCACACAGTTCCAGCTACAGACCACTTTCCAACACTTAAGCTCTCATTTAGGGACTAAGTGTCTCAAAACTCTCCGCAACACAATACCGAACGTCCCGAGAAAACAAAATAGCAGAAATGAAATTAGGGGAAGCAGTTAATGGGGGATCGGGGCATAAATTCCAAAAACAGCTGGCCGGATCATTACATCCTCCTACACTTAATCATTCGTTCGTCCTCGAACGAGCATAGAAAACATACCTGAAGTAGTGAAAAGATGAGGGTATTGGCTGCGCATAGAACCATCATTTTCTTCAGAAACAAGATAGGAGCACCCCACGGTGAAACACTTGGTCGAATAAAACCCTTATCAAGTAATATCTCTAACTGATCCTTCAACCCCTTCAACTCAGGAGGAGCCATATGATACAGAGGAATGGAAATAGGCTGAGTTCCCAACAATAAATCAATACCAAAATCAATGTCTCTATTAGGTGGCATACCCAGAAGATCATCTGAAAACACATCGGGATAATCCCGTACCACTGGGATAGAATGAACAAAAGGGGTATCAACATTGACATCTCTTTTATAAGCTTAATACACGGCACAACCCTCTCTCAACCATACGCTGACCTTTAAGAATAGAGATAACTCTACTGGGAGTGTGATCTAAGGTACCTCGCAACTCAATACGTGAAATACCTGGCATAGCCAACATCACGGTTTTGGCGTGACATTCAAGAATAACATGATGGGGCAAAAACCAGCCCATGCCCAAAATAATATCAAAGTCAACCATACCGAGTAACAGTAGATCTGCTCTAGTCTTAAAACCACGAATAGTAACCAAACAAGACCGATAAATGCGATCCACAACAAGAAAATCTCCTACTGGAGTAGAAACATAGACATGAGAACTCAATGAATCTCAGGCTATACCCAAATGCGGAGCAAAATAAGAAGACACATAAGAATAGGTAGAGCCTGGATCGAATAGAACTGATGCCTCTCTGCAACCAATATAATACCTGTAATGATAGAATCGGAGACAATAGCCTCGGTGCGAGCAAGAATAGCATAATATATGGCCTGGCTTCTCTCTCAAGAGCGACATTTACCTCCCGAACCTGCACCCCTAACTGGCTGGGCAGATAGGGTAGTATCGGGAGCTATGATCATGGCCTGAGAACTCTGAGGAGCACGCTGTGGCTGAGCAGTCTGTGAAGGTGCACTCCTCCCAAGTCTAGGGAAATCCCTCACCACATAACGGGTGTTACCACACTCAAAAGAAGCTTTGAGAAGATGTGGTGGCTGTGACTGCTGGGGCCAGGTCTGCTAGATTGACCTCGAAAAGCACCTCACACAGGAGGCGCGCTAGAAACTGGAAGTGCATAGTAGGGCTCCTGAGGTATAGGCGGAGCTGGAGCACTACTGGCTGATGAAAGATCTAAATGAATGAGGCGATCCACAAAACCCCTACCATGTCGACCTGCTGCTAGGGTACATGCACTAGATTAGTGGCCCGACTCTCAAGACCTTTTGGCCTCTCTCTCCCCTCGCTCCCTGGCGAGCATACCCTCGATCCTCCTAGCAATACTCACTACCTGCTGATAAGGAATGTCCATCTCCAACTCCCGAGCCATGATAGATGTGATGGCAGGATAAGACCCTCAATGAACCTGTGAACTCTCTCGCGGGTTGTAGCAACTAAAGCCGAAGCATGTCTGGCCAACCTAGTATAAAGGATAGCATACTCTGAAATGGTCATATAACCCCAGCGCAAATGCTCAAACTCTGCGTGCCATGCATCTCTGAGACTTTGGGGACAAACTCTCTCTTAAACATCTCCGAGAACTGGGTCCAAGTCAGGAAAGCAGCCTCAACTGGACTGTCTATCGCATATGTGTTCTACCAATCATAAACGTCTCCCCGAAGCTGAAAAACTGTAAAAGAAACCCTGCTGGACTCTACTATGCCCATAGTGTGAAGAACATGGTGGCACTTCTCTAGAAACCCCAAGGCATCATCTGTCGCTAATATATACTGAACATTGGAGGAAAATACTTCTTAAACCTCTCCAACCTCTGTTGTTCATCCTCAGACGCAGCTGACCCACCCTCGGGCTAAAATGGCGCTACAAATCAACATCACGAATCTAAAACAAATTCCATAGCCTGTAAACTCACGGGCAACACAGGCTAATAGAATGCAATAATCTGCTCTACACCAGAATGTCTAAACAACATGAAAGGAAAGAAAGGAACTATCTGTTAAAGCCAGAATAGAATAGAGACTCATGGTCTTCGGACGTAACAAATATACCTCAAAGTCTCAACTAGATCTCTCCACCACGAGGATGATACGCCTAGGAGGAAGTACCTAGATCTGCACATAAAAAGCATGTGTAGAAGAGGCGTGAGTACACCACATCAGTATTTAGTAAGTGCCAAGCCTAACCCCGATCGAGTAGTGATGAGGAAGGTCAGGTCCCTACTGAGATAAACACAATTAAATAATAATATAACTAAAACAATTTAAATAAAGTCGACAGCGAGAATCAAACCAGATAAATAAGGAAAACAGTAACATAAAGCAGAGGTAACAATTCAAGGAATACTGCTCACAACAAGGAATAATAGCCGGGGATCTCTTGGTATCCTCATCATATACAACAAGGATCTCTTGGTGTCCCGAGTATCTCTTAGTATCCTCAATAGGTAAGCCGAGGATCTCTTGGTATCCAATAGATAGAAATACATGTGCCAAGGATCTCTTGCTATCCAAATATATAGAAATACATGTGCCAGGGATCTCTTGGTATCCCACACCCTCAATCCAGAACATCTCAAGTACATGGGGATCTCCTGGGAAGCCGTCCTGTAGTCCTAAATTAAATACACAACAACAACAACTCATAATCTCACAATAAGTACTAAAATCAGAGCAAATAATGGTAAATTCTAGCCTAACATGCTTCACAGAGTACAAATAATACAGCTAAACAACTAAGCAGGTAAGTTAGCTAAACATGCTTCTCTAAGCTAGCACAGGTTAAAATTACAATCTAAAATGAACAAGTCAAAAAGGATCTCAATTTACATATTTCGAGTAGAAATGGGTTTACAACAATTAGCTCAAGTACGTGCTTGTCACCTCACGTATGAGGCATTCAAATATCAAAGATCATGTCCTAAGGGGAAAGGTCCCCCACACAAGGTTAGACAAACCACTTACCTCTAACCGGCTTAATAACCAACTAGGAACCACGCCTTTTCCAGGAGTATCCGACTCCAAATGGCCAAAATCTATTTAATTCAATTACATACCATAAATAATATTGCAAACAACTGATTCCTCTACTAAATTTAAAGCTAGGGCACGAATATAGGTAAAATAACCAAAACACCCCTCATGCCAACGTCTCTGAATCGAATAATTTTCATATTTTCAGAACCCTCGTACTTTCATAACTATATAAAAATCTCCATAATCAGAGGTCAAATACCTACTCAAAACTCAATAGTTTAGCCAATGAAGTTTTACCCAAATTATCCCATTTTTGATCCTTGATTTGAATTTTAATGACGGACTTAACCAGAAAATGATGAAATATAACTAAAAAGGATCATGGAAATGTTACCCAATAATATCCTCCTCAAAACCCTCTCAAAATCGCCCTCTCCCGAGCAAAAATTTGATTTTCTAACTTTTGAACCTTAACCCTCAAATTTACATTTTGTATCAGACATTTCCGCTTCTGCAGACAAGGGACCACTTCTGCGGCCCTACTTCTGTGGACCACGAGCCGCTTTTGTGGCTTTCACTTAAGAGTCCAGATTCTGCTTCTATTGTCCATACTACGCAGATGCAGATATGCTTCTGGGAAATTCCTACCGCATCTGCGGAAAGCTGAAGGCATACCCAATTTGCTTCTACAGTTTACCAGGCCGCATCTGCGTATCCCAAGCCACAGATGAAAATATACCAGTAGCAACATTGCTTCAGCTGCTGAACCCCTCTCCGATTTTCCCGTCGATCATCCGAAATCATCCCGAGGCCCCCTGGACCTCAACCAAAAGCACCAATACCACCAAATACCTTATTCAAACTTGTACTAATCCTTAAAACACCTAAAAAACAGCGAAAACCCAATTTAATCAATGATTCAAGTCTAAGAACTTCAAATTTCTTCCAAATACGCTTTTGATCAAAAACCTAACAAAAATACGTCCGAATGACTTGAAATTTCTCACACACATCCCAAATGAATTGATGGAGCTACTACAATTCTGGAATTCCATTCCGACCCTCAGATCAAAAACTCACTATCTAACCGGAACTTCAAAAATACAAACTTCGGCATTTCAAGCCTAAATGAGCTACAGACTTCCAAAATACATCCTGAACACGCTCCTAACCCCAAAATCACCTAATGGAGCTAACGAAACCACCAATTTTCCATTCTGAGGTCATTTTCACACTGTTCCGGCTACGTACCACTTTCCAACACTTTAGCTCTCATTTAAGGACTATGTGTCCCAAAACTCTCAGAAACCCAACACCGAATGTACCAGCAAACCAAAATAGTAGAAATGAACTTAGGGGAAGTAGTTAATGGGGGTATCGAGGTGTAAATTTCAAAAACGACCGGCCGGGTCGTTACACATGGTGCAAACTTCCTTGGTTTGGCCCTTTTGTTGAAAGCTCTAGACATTATGGGATGATATAGTTGGCCGTGACACACTGCATTTATCCTCTTTCCGTCGATAAGGGAAAATTTTTCATAGTGATTCCTTATCCACTCTGTATCAGTGAGTTCATCTTCCTGTATGACTCTCAAAGAAGGAATCTCTACTTCGGCTGGGATGACAACCTCGGTACCATAAACCAACATGTAGGGAGTTGCCCTGATTGATGTGAAAATTGTATTGCGGTATCCCAATAAAGAAAAAAGGTAGCTTTTTGTGCAACTATTTATGATTCTCTACCATCTTCCTTAGTATCTTCTTGATGTTTTTGTTGGCAGGTTCTACCGCTCCATTCATCTGAGGTCTGTAGGTTGTTGAATTCTTATGCTGGATTTTAGAAGTTTCACGCATAGCTTTCATCATATCACTATTGAGATTGAAGGATTTATCAGTAACGATGGATTCAGGAACAGCGAATAAGTAAACAATTCGATCTTTGACAAAGTCTGCGATGACTTTCTTGGTTACAACTTTGTAGGACGCAGCCTATAACCATTTTGTGAAGTAATCAATTGCTACCAGAATTATCCTGTGCCCATTTGAAGCAGTGGGCTCGATTGGACCAATGACATCCATTCCTTGGGCGGCGAATGGCCAAGGTGAGCTAGTTGTATCATGTCGGCATGCACCTGGCATTTAAAGCATATGTGGACATACTGGATGCAATTTTTCTCCATGGTCATCCAAATGTAAAATACCCTAAGTATCTTCTTAGACAATTCAAAAACATTCATGTGCGGGCCGCAGGTCCCGAAATGTACATCCTCAAGTAGCGTAAAAGCTTCCTTTGTGTCGACACATCTTAGTAAACCCAAATCAAGAGTTCTTCTGTACAAATTTCCTTCGTTGTGGAAAATATGATTGGACAATATCCGGAGTATGCATTTCTGAACCCACAAAGCCATCAACAAAGGATTGGAGTTCATGTTTTGCGCAATTATCGATCAAGATGTGTATATTTGGCAGTGGGAAGTCGTCCTTAGGACTTGCTCTGTTAAAATCCCGATAGTCAATGCATACTCTGACCTTACCTTCCTTCTTTGGAACTGGCACAGTGTTAGCCAACCAGGTTGGGTACTAACCCACCCTGAGAACTTATTGATCTGCCTGGTAACTTCTTACTTGATTTTCCGGCTCATGTCTGGTTTGAACTTTCTAAGTTTTATTTTATTGCGGACACATGGGATTGATAGGCAGCTTGTGAGCCACTATGGATGTTCTCAAACTGGTCATGTCATCATACGACCATGCAAAAATATCCTCATATTCTGTTAGAAAGCGAATGTACTCTTCCTTCTCTGTTGTTGACAAGTGAATGTTGATGCGAGTCTCCTTGACGGTCTCGACATGTCCCAAATTTACTGCTTTGGTCTCGTCTAGATTGGACTTAGGATTATTCTCAAAGTTTTCAACCTCCCTGACAATTTCCTTAGGTATCTCATCCTCTTCATCTATATCACTATTCTCATGTTGCATTGCCTTATTACATGTCATAGTCATTTTGTTCATAAGCAAAAGTATTAATAACGCTGTAAAAAGGAAAAGAGTAAACATAATAGTGAATAATAAAGAGAAAACGCATTTGGTTAAAATTGAAAAATCATATGGACAAAGTACGGCTCGATGAATCGAGCATTTATTTTGAAACAAGTAATTCTTAAAACAATATTACAGGAAATCTTAAATGCCTAGAATGGCTATAGAAGTAAAATCTGCCAAGCTACTCAGAGACTCAGTGGGCTCGGGATGGTGTGGAGGTCAAGTTCCTGAGAATAGCTCCCTTCTTTGAAGTCTGAATAGTAAGGCCTTCTTCCTCATCTTCTTTAATTATGGCACTGCGGTCCATGTTTTCATCCTCCAAGAATAGATTATTCAATCCAACTAAAGCTTCCTCTTCTGCAGTTCCCCATATCGTGTCAGCTTGGTGAAAAGCTTGTTCCAAGCGTGGCACCGATTTCTCGAGAGGGTAGTACGGTCCATGCCATGGAGGCGACCAATTTCTATTCTCTTTCTGTGTGCACTGGTATCCGAGCCCAAAGGTGTTACCATGATTTTTAGCTGTATTGGTTTGGTGATACCTTGGAGGTTCTTTCCCAATCCTTTGCCGGGTTCATATCCAGACCAAGCCAACATGCTTTCTATTTTACTGCTCCACCATTTATCCTTCTTGATGGCATTGGCCCGTTCAATGTGATGGCAGGTTTCCCCTCATAGCCTAATTCTTTTTCCAATACCTGGGATGGTTTGACTAGTGTAACTGGGGTTACTCCCATCTTCTTGAATGATCGCCTCCTGATGATTCCATTCATATTTCATAGTTTGATGTAGTGTGGAAGGCATGGATCCAGCGTCATGGATCCATGTTCGGCCCAACAGAAGGTTATATGAGGTTGGTCTGTTGAGTACCTGAAATTTGACATTGAACCAAGTTGGCCCATCTGTAAGCAAAGGTTGATTTTCCCGATCGTGGCCCTTTGAGACCCATTGAAAGCTATCACGTTCGTGCTTCCAACCCGTATTTCATAAAAACCTTTGTCCAACCTTTTCAGAGTGTCCAATGGACAAATATTTAGGCTTGAACCTCCATCAACCAAGACCCTGGCAATGAATTTTCCTTCAAATTGCACTGTGATGTGAAATGCTCGATTGTGATTCAATCCCTCAGGTGGTAGCTCATCTTCGTGGAAGATAATCTTATGATTTTCCAATACTTGACCCACCATAATGGCCATTTCTCCGCCAATGATGTTATTGGGTACAGAAGCCTCGCTCAACACTTTTATTAAAACATTCATATGTGCTTCTGAATTGTGCAACAATGACAGGATAGAAATTTGAGCTGGGGTTTTGTTCAGATAGTCAACGACGGAATACTCCTTTGTTTACACTTTCCTACACAGGTCATCCGGCCCGTTCTCAATGATAGGCTTCCTAGTAATGGCATCCTTGCTTGATCCTCCCAAGTGTTTAGGTGTATAGACTCTTCCAGTCCTAGTCATTCCTTGTGCAGCGTCAGATTCTTCTACCTTGGCCTTCCCTTTTTACCGATCCTCACCAACATAATCCTAAGGTATTAGTTTTGAGTTGAATGGAGGTGTGATTTATACTCACAGTGAAAGGTGTTACAACTTATACTTCAAATCGAGTAGGGTGGCTGCAGGCGGAGCCACTGCCACCTCGAATGGAGCTGATGCAGTTAACTCAACCTGGATTAGTGACAGAGTATGTACCACAATAGGAGTAAGTGTGACTGCAACTTTAAAGTCATCACATTCTCTAATAAGCCCAATCGATGCCTCAGGGTCCCATTCTTCGTTCGTCTCTATCACATGTACACTATCACCTCTATGATCAGGGAGGGTGTTCTTGCAAACATTAGGTGCGACTTCCTTTGTCTGTATGACCTTGTTTTCAATCAACGTATGGATTTTATCCTTCAATGTTTGGCACTCAGCAGTGGTGTGACCCTTCATGCCAGAATGGTATGCACAAGGTTTGTTAGGATTTACCCATTGGGATGGGTTTTCTAATGCCACAATGGAAACAGGAGTGGCGTAACCCGCAACTTTCAACCTTTCATATAACTAGTCAATGGGCTCAACAATGGCGTGTATGTCTTGGTTGCTTGCGGTCGAAGTTGGGTCTTGGTCTTGGAAAGTTTTGGCGAGTTGGAGGTGATTGGAAATGGGATGGTTAGGAGATATAGGTATGATGAACAGTGGATGGTCGGGTATATCTGGGAGATAAAGGTTGATATGTGGGTTGCGGTGCTTGGTACGTGTGTGGAGGTGTTTGATATGTAAGTGGAGGCGTTTGATATGTAGGTGGAGGTTTTTGATATGTAAGTGGAGATTTCGGGCCCTAGGCCACCATTACTGCCCAACATCTCTCTTCTTTGATATGTTGCCTGATTGTAATGTTTTATTTGTGGCATGTAGTGCCTCAAAATTCGTTACCATCCCGCTTTTGATCTCTTTTTAAATTTTTTCTCTGTGTTTGATGATATAAAAGAATTTATGATTTTCGATAACCATCAACCTTTCATAATATTGCGGATCCTGTGCTTTGAAGAAGAATTTGTTCACCTATTCTTCATCCAAAGATGGCTTGACCTTGGCCGCTTACGACCTCCAAAGAGTAGCATACTCATGGAAAGTCTCAGTAGGTTTCTTCTTAATATTCTGGATGCAGAAAACGTCAGTTGCGTTCTCTGTATTGAACCTGAATCGGTCCATAAAATCTAATGCCATACTTACCCAATTGGACCATTTCTTGGGATCTTGGCTGATATACCAGGACAAAGCATCCCTAGTAAGACTCCAAATAAAGAGCTTCATCCGGACCTTTTTATCTTTCCCAACCCCGACAAGCTTGTAATAATAGGTACTCAGATAGACTCTAGGATCTCCCGTGCCGTCGAACATCTCAAACTTTGGAGGTTTGTGCCCCTCTGGCAGTTCTACATCTGCCTGTATGCATAGGTCTTCATAGTTCAAACCTTTTATTCTTTTGCCGCTTTTGACACCTTGGACTCAGCTTGTCAGATTCTTGATTTCTTCAGTCATGTTTTTAATGAACAATTCCTTATCATAGGATTCTAGTGTATAGGAGATGGGTTGGATGAAGTGAGTCACGATTTCCACATATATAGGGTTGCTTTGATGGGTCCCAGGGACTTGTGTAATGATGTTCATTGGTGTAGATTTAGGGATCGAGAATGGATTGTGGTGTGTTTTGGGGAGTGTTGTTAGTGGTAGTTGGTGGGTACTGAATTTGTTGATGGTGATGTCATAGTGGAGTTGGCATTGGCAATGGGCTAAGATTTTGGGGCAGAGTTGCATATTGATTTGGTGCGGTAGGATTTTTTGGATGTTGGTTTTGTGCATTCTGGGGAGGTGCTGGGTTCTTTGTGTTTTGCTGGTGGATGTCGGGGAGTGAGTGACAAGTGTGCCATGTTGCTAACCTGCTCAAGTTCTCCTTGAAATTCCAATATCTTTTGTTCCAATCTCAGGACTAGATCATTTGGGGCCGGAGTACTATGGCCACCTAAGGTTTCTGCATTCTCAGCATTCTCCTTTCGGATACCACTTAAGTCGTCCATTTTTTCTTTTCCTATACCTTTTGTGTTGCTTGGAGAAGGAGGAGGTGGAGGGCCTCTAGATTTGGTATGGTATGCTGATGAGGCCAATATGAGTGAACCAACCAAAGGGGATGGGAATAATAATAAAAAAATAAGCAAAAACAAAAAGGTAACAAGTCAGTGAGGATCCTGAATTGTTTGCAATATTTAAGCACATATTGCGGAAATGTAAATTCATGTTCTAGTTTGGGAGCCTCGTTGTGACCGAGGTAGGCCTAGCGATAAATAAATTTGGAGAACTTTAAATGCCAATAAATGCTTCATTTCATAATATAAAAATAGACGAACCCCAAAATGACACTAAGATAATAAAAATAAGTCACTATGGCACTTGGCCTTATTACATTCGAAAAGAGAGTGAATCTAATCTATTTGGTCTCGGAAGGACCTTCTTCAAGCTTAATGCTCTTGTCAATCAAATCCTCTAGTTCGCGTAGGTTTGTCAGTTGGAATGCCTTTGCCTAATGTCCTCCTTCATTTCCCTCAGCGTTCTGGCAGTCAGCGACTCTCTTCTTCACTTTTCCTTCCAATTCTAATAGACTGTATTCCAGATATTCCAGATATTTGCTAGAGTTGGTCGCCCCCTCTTTCCATTCATTGATTTGGTCACTTGATGGAAGATTCATCCACCACTCTAGAGAGAGTGAGGGTGTGATAACCATACCGAAGCTGGGGACCTCCTTCCTCATTTTCTGCAAAACAAAATGGTTAGGAATTTCTCCCCCACCAGACTCGACTATTTATACATTCATGATTAGCATATTGGCATTTAGTTCTCCAAATTAATGTACATAATGTGGTTGTGTCCTATTTACCGTGCAATGGTAACAACAATTAAATTTGTAAATGGTATTCTAAAAATACGTGATCTAATTCCCGAGCAAGTTTTTAGGGCGGTTTGTATTAAGATTATGCGGTGTAACGATAAAGCATGAATTAAATCGAGGCAGTAAGCAAACTGAAGAGGTCGGCTGGCCGGTTGCGGAGCAGGTTGATAGAGGCCTCAGCGCCGAGGTTCGAGCCGAGATCGAGTTATCGGGGACAGTTGAGGATGGGATAACATGTAAATATACAACTCACTAAGGCTCTGTATGGACAATTTTGAGATATATGGTGAAGAAAAAGGTAAGAAAACAGTGATTACGAGATGGCCTCAGGTCTATAAGAACAAATGACTTAGAAGAAGAAAAGAGAGAGAGAAATATTATTGCACTTGTGGAGAAAAATGGAGCAACATTAGTCCTCTACAAAATGATATGGGTTCCGCTTATATATGCAGGGGAACGCGACATGGTACATGAAGCATTAAATGTAAAGATTCAGGGATGGGACAGCTAGGCATGGCATGGTGCCAGGGCCTATTGACTCTAGCAGCTCGTCTCGAGAGTTCCCCACCTTTGTAACTCTTGCTGGGTCGTGAATGGACCCTTGAGCCTCGCAACCACTCCAGGACCGCAGATGATCCTCGAGATAGAGAGTCCGATCTAGGTCTCACAACCTCGAGATGCCGTCTCGAAATTCCGACAAGGCCTAAATGGTGGGTGAGGGATCCTTCTGGTTTCTCCAAACATAGATAGTCTCCACGTTTCCTAGATCGGAGTGATAGGAAAAGATGTTAATTGTTGTCTCTAGGCCATCACTTCCACGACGTCATCCATCTAAGAGCATTAAATTATATGTCCTAGATAACTGTGTAGAGCAGCCGTCAAATGCTGTAATCGAGAAACTCATGAACTGCTGTAGGTTCGTCTCTTCTGCTTCTCCTGTGATTGCTATAAATGTTCTGGCTGCTGGATACTCCCCATCTTCATCCTTTTCTCAGTCTTTAAACCCAAAATTTCTTAATTTGGTACCTTTACGTTTTCCCTTATCTTTATGAAAAAAGTTTTTACCATCTACTATGGCCAGGACTTCAAGGACGGTCCCTCAACAGGGTGACACTATGTTGTCGTCTCTATCACCTATGGAGGAAAATAAATCGGCTCTCACTTTAGAGCAATTGACCCCTTTTGATACTGATACGTCGGATGATTTTGACATAGAAACTCCCTCATGCACACGGAGTCGATGTGGGTAGGTTCGTTCAAGTGAGGACCTCGGATATCTTCCCAGCCTGGAGGATACCCTTTCCAAAGCGATGGAATGATCAACGTGAGTGAAATTTTCCTTAGCCATTTCTCCATTATTCTCCTATTTGTCATGATAATCCATTTTATGCATTCTCCGGCGGTTGCATGGTATCCCGAGGCGGTCCCCGACTTAGCGGGATGGATCAGGCACTTGTATGCAAAGTTCCCGTGCCATCTCTGGTCTTGCACCGTCATGTCTAAAAAGTTTTGGGTGGCTAAGAACCATGGTGAGGATTCTTCGCCGCTCGTGCTTCATCTTTCTTGTTTCTTTTCGAACTTTAAGTGGTGATATGTTGCGTCTCCTGTACTGGTGCAGGACTTGGAGAGAATATGCATATTAGGCCATCCCCCGATGGTGAAACGGAGGCCTTGGGGCCTGATACGAATAAGAAAAGGAAAGGCAGGGGACC
Organism: Nicotiana benthamiana; assembly: GCA_034376525.1. NCBI lineage: Eukaryota > Viridiplantae > Streptophyta > Magnoliopsida > Solanales > Solanaceae > Nicotiana > Nicotiana benthamiana. The sequence continues at coordinate 38,975,012 of CM067339.1, read as the reverse complement.
ACTGCTTGTCTTGATTAAGCTGTTGCTCTAGCATCTGGGTCGAACCCTGACGCTGAGGGGGAGGACGAGGATAGAAGTCTGTTGAGGAGGAGGACGAGGTCCTGTATGAGAGATTTACACGTACCTCACTTGGAGGCTACTAAGTCCGGGACGGTCGGGTCCGACAAGGCTAAAGAGTTGGGGGTCCCCAAGGAGAATGTTGCTGTAGCTCTGAGTTGCGCGGTCAAATTTGGTGTGGCTTCTGCTATCAGAACCGTTGGGCTCGATATTTCAGAGTTAACACCTTCAAAAGTCATGAGCTATTATTCGGAGAGATTGACAATGCGAACAATCTTATTCAAAAATATCCGGTCTCATAGGGAGAGTTGAGGGATGCTGAAGGGATGATTGGTGTCACGGACGATGCACCTTTTACAGGGGAGGTTTTATTGCCGATATCTTTGAAGGAGTGGCCCACGGGGCTGACCTTGACGTCTCTAGTGCCGTGAAAGAGGCGGAAAGGTCCTTGTAGCAGGTGATAGTTCTCACTTGCGTATTCCTTTTTGGTTATCGAGCATTATTTGTCATCTCTCGAAATAATTCTTTTTGTTGTGTCGCATGGTAAAGAGGCGTGTGGTCACGCCGTCCTTCGGCATCATGAGGAGCCTTATCGTTGGGAGAAGGAGCACCACACCATTGCTTCGAAACTTCAAGACTCGGAGGCCCGTGTCGGCTTTGGGTTTGTTTGGAGGCGGCTCTTCGAGAAAAGGCTGCTCTTGCCGCACAGGTACTCTGCCTTGCTCGCACTGACTTTGTCACTCACAACCCGCACATGTTTTGCTATTCTCATATCCATCATCCTGCCTTTCGCTGTAGGTTGCACGGAGCAGCTCGTGAATGAGCCAGTTGAAGGCGAAGATCTTTGGCTGAATGAGCGGGGCGAGGCCGTGGCAAGTGGATTGGTGACCTCCTAGGGCCTTTTTTTGGAAAATCGCCAGGAGATTACTACTTTGCCTGTGGCTGAGCCAGGGCCTGAGCGAGATGCCGCTGCTTATAAGGAGGATGCGACTTCAGCGCATGCAATGGTTCGCGACATATCTCTGGCAGCTGAATAGAAGTTGGTCCGAACCGTCGAGCACGAAAAATCCAAGGTGAAGAAGGAGATCTTGGAAGAACTCGAGGCCAGAGGCTTCCAGCTATCTGCTGATCTGAAGGAGGCTCGTGAGGCAGAGGCAAGATTGGCGCTTTTGATTGTCCGCGATGAGGATCAGGATGATAGTGGCGAGGAGTAGTCTCGAAGCTTCTTTTTTGTGTTCCCTCTTTTTGTTTTATGTGCTATTTATTTCGGGAGACTGATAGTGTAAAAAAAGAAGAAACGCTTTCCCTTTTTGCTAAAGCATGAAAGGAACTTTCATTTTCCCAGTTCTTCTTGTCGCTTTACCTCTTCCTTTTCCCTTTTTTTTGCTTTTGAGCATTGGAAATCGGCCCTATGGTGCCTTTCCGCTAGACGAACCAAGGCCCCAAAGGTTAGTCATGCCCGAGGTTAAGTCAATGGCTCTTCTGAAGTGATACTATGGACGTCGAGGGTTTCTCGAGGTCCTTTTATTTCACGAGTCCTGTAGGAGCCCAAGATGGTTCTGTTGGTGCACTCCCCAAGGAGAAGATAACGTTTAATGGGACCAGAATTTATTGACCTTCTCTAGGAAATCAAGCAGTTGTCGCTTGACCTCTATATATTTATCTGTCCGCCCTTCAAGCGGCAATTTTGCAGATGCTTTTTAATCCTGTCTCCTTTGTAGAGTCTGGTGCTTTGTGCGAGTCACTCCATTTCTTTGCTTCAAAAATTTCTTGCCTGGACCCCCTTCTTCTCCTTATTTCAACATGGTCATGGAAGCTGCTTTGATATCTGATCCCTAAGTAATGGGGACCTCTTCCTGTGCTCCTTCTTCTGTTGGTGCCAGTGGCCTTCTACCGACGCGGGGGGAACGAGACCCAAAGTATGCTTCCTCGAAGAGGGTTCCCGCACCGGGGAAGCCTCCCAATGTTCTGGGCCATCGGGAGCTTGTGTCGAGGATTGTCTCATTGGTGAGGGAGGAGGACCTTGGGGTGATTGGGAGAGAATGTTGATGGGGAGAAGGCATAATTCTGCAAGAACTTTCCCCCGAGGAGAGTGCCAAAATGTATGTTGAGGGTTTTTTGAGCGTGCCACGTTCTTGAACCGGGTCCATCTTACCAGGTCGTACTTGATTTATGTAGAAGGTATCAAGTAATGTTGGCGTAGGTTCATCCCTTCTTCTGGAGGATAGTGCAGTGGAAGAGGTATTTTACTGATAAGGCCGAGATAGAGTTCACCCTTAATCACTTCATAAGGTTATTCTGGCCATTGCATTATCGGGGCCTAGTTGCTCTTCAGTATTGGTCCACTAGAGCTCCTTCAATCCATAGTGAGGAAGATGAGGACTGCATGTAGATAATTGGTTCGTTCGAATCCGGACGACCGACATTATCCCTGGAGAATTTTTGCCATTCCCAGAGAAATGGAAATACACGCGTAAGTTCTTTGTTCGCACTGTCTTTCTCTTTGTATGAGGTTGGCTTTGTAATGATGTTTTCCTATCTTTTGCTAATAGCAACTGATTGGTAGCCTGATGAGGTTCCTGACTAAGCCGAATGGTCTCGTAAGCTGGGAGCTAGCAGGGCTCATGATAGGCGCCGGTGGCGAGATCTTTCCAAAGGGAGATGGGAAGCAAAGCACTATGGTACGTGCCCGGCGTTTCCCCTCTTTTTTTTTTCTGGGGATGGTTTACCTTTTGCTGACTCGTTCAATTTCTTTGTCGCAGGTGCTGGGAGTTTGCTTGAGGCGAGACTAGATTTCCCAAAGGAGGAGGAGAGTTTACTGGATCAAGTGTCAAGGAGTCCTGGCAAAAGGAAAGATGTTCCTTTGTGGGAGAAGGCCAACGCTAAGATGTCCTCTCTGCAGCAGCTCAGGGGGAGTGGCTCGGTTGGTCAGCAAGCTTCCGGGATCGATGCACCATCCGGGGTCATCTCGGCCTTCAGCGAGGCTCATCGAATCGGTCTCTTTTTGTCCATGGTAGGAATGTTCTGGCCCCATACTCTTCTCTCTTCCCTTTATTCACCTGGCTCTTCTTCTTCTTCAATCCTTTGATAGGCTAAGAAACGCGCTGCTTCGCCGTGAGGATCTGTTGCAGGAGGATCGAGAAAGGGGGAGATCTCTTGAACTTCTTTATGCGGCAAAGGAAAATAAGCTCATCATTTTACGGTGTAAGGCGGACCGAAATTGCGCTCGGGAACCCCTCTTGGAGAAACAATGTATTCCTCATTGTGCGCTGGCCTACATTCCCATTTTCTGTCTTGCCGTCTGTGAATTGTTGCTTTTTCGATTGAAGGACAAGGCGGATGAGCTCGAACGACTCTGGGTCAAGGTCCGTGTGGCCAAACGTGACTTTGCTGAGCTGCAGGCGCGTGTTACTTCCCTTTCTGAGGCCAAAGAGAGGGCTCAGACCGCGATATCCGCTCTCAAGGTGCAAATTCAGGTCGCTTGTGCGAGTGACTTTGCTCGGGCGAAAATGATCTCGATGATCTCATCCGAGATATCAAGGGCGAAAGTCGAGGTGGTGAACATCTAGGCCGAGGTTGTGATAAATAATACCGGGGCAGGTCAGATATGACAGCTCATTCAAGGAGTGTTGCTGCCATTAGGCCGAGCTGAAGAAGGCCTTGGATCATGCAAGCAATAGCAGGAAGTATGAGAGGTGCAGGACCTGGAGGGAGACCCTCGAGGAGATTCATGCCAGAGGCTTTGTTCTTTTGGAGGAGATCGAACAAGCTAAAGGAGAGGAGTTTGATGCCAAATTCGTGATATATGATGATGAGGAAGGTGAAGAGGAGAACGCCGAGCCGTAGACGCCGGAAAAGAAACAAGGAAAGCATATTCCCTGCCTTTCTTGTTGTCATATATTTTGCTTTCATTATATCACAGGGGCCAAGATTATGCCTCGTCATCAATATGTAATAAGAGAGGGAACATATTAATAAGAGGGGGAACCCCGCAACTTATATCTTCTGATTTTTTGCTCGTTGGTTTTTTCTATCGGGTCGATTCGATCCAGAATTCGCCCTTGGACTTGTGTGCTTCAATCGTCTATGGGCTATGTCTTCGAGTCGCTTTGCGGCTCAAGCTGTAATTGGCCCTTACATTTTATGGAGATCCTGGTGATAGTAGTACTCGTGCTGTGCCTGTAGATGTACCACAATCTTTTGGCCCAGTCTCTGAGTCTCATTTCGATTCAAGATGTAATCGACCCTTTGATTTCACTGCATTTCTGGCGATGGTGGTATATATGTCGTGCCATTAGGCATATTGCGCTTTTCGGGTCCAGTCTCCTAATTGTTTGCGATTCGAGCCGTAATCGACCCTTATATTTTGTCGAGTCTCCGAGTGGCAATAATGGTGTTTGCGTCGTGCCCTTGGGCATGTTGCATTTCTCGGGTCCTGACTCCGAGTGGAAATAATGGCGTTTGGGACGTGCCCTTAGGCATGTTATATTTCTCGGGTCTCCGAGATGCATTGCTATTCGAGATGTAATCGAAGCTTAAATATTATAGAGTTTCTGGAGATGGTGGCACTTATGCCGTTTGGTCACAGAGACCATTTAATACGTGACCTGTAGGCATGCATAGCTAACTATTTTGGATTCGGTATCTGAATCGGGTTACGACTCGAGCTCATTTTAATCCTCAAGTTGTCAAGATTTTTTAGCTGGCGACAATGGCTCTTACGCTGTCTGGTCGTAGAGACCTTTCAACATGTGGCCCGAAGGCTTACTTAGCTGGTGACAATGGCTCTCACGCTATTTTTTGCTCGTAGGCTATGTGTAGGCCTTGCATACGCTTATTAAGGTCTTCTTGTAGTATTTTGCCTGACCCGTTGTCGGTTTATGAGGAACCTCATTTTCAAGTTGTTTGTCGGCGATGACCCGAGCACCTCGTAAGGTTCATAGCTCATAGGCCGATTAGATCGATGCTTTTTCATTATTTTTTGAGTTGACATTGTCGGGGATCATTTTTTTCTATGGAGGGAATCCTGTTAACCGGTTCTTTCCGAAATATATTAGAGTAATGGCCTACAAATCTTTAGCAACAGTCAGGCATCCCGAGTTTTGTTATTTTGGTTGCATCAGCCGTTTTCGACCGTAGTCGTATGCGTTTGGCCGTAGCCATTTTTTGATCCCTAGCAATAGCTTAAGCGTCTACGTCTAGGTTATGCCTATTAGGGATTCTTACAAATGTAATGTATAGCCTAAGTATCAGGATTTTCATGCATGTTGAGGTCTTACAGTTTGTCATTCCAGTTGAGGTCTTATAATTTGTAGAATGTATCTGGTTATGCCGATGCTGCCCGTTATGGTTTTAAGAGTAAACCATCATGCGTCACCTGAAAATAGGAGGAAACCAAGTGATCTCGTCGTAGCCTGTTTTGGAGGGCATGTCGCTCTGCTAATAATCTTGCTGGCTAGACCTATGGGTGTCATACCTGGTCGAGGAATGAGAGCTCAACATATCCTATAGGGACCTCAGATCTCCTAGAGGAATTCAGGATTTATGACTGCCTTGGCTGTCTGGCTGTATGTAGTTTAATAAAGAGAGAAAAGACAATTGAAAGAGTGAATTAGTTCTTCCTTTATTCGGGATACGCAGACGATGTTACGAGGTTTGGCACTAGCGCTGGCAGCTAGTTGGGCGGTAAGGAATTTCCTCTGTTGTATGTAGCTTTTCGTTGAATGTCTAAGTTCCACCTTTGTCGGGCAGTTCCATCCTTTTTGGTGGAGAGGTGTTGAAATCGCCTCCGGGCAGTGTACCCGTTGTCGTTCGAATAACATGCCCGTACTTCGTCGGACCAGCGCCCTAGTCTGGGCCCCAATGTGCTGTATGGAGGGAGCTGCTTTCCTGATTTGTTGTGGCCATCGGCGTCCGGAGTCCATCAAAAGTTTGAAGTCCATCAAAAGTGATTTTGTTCGACGATCCGAACTGCCTTATTTACTTTGACCTGACACCATTAGCGTGATTGGTTGAATCGTCTACACTTATGGTCATGCTTCATTTTTAACAAGATAAATGAGGAGAAAAGAAACGTTACCAACGTGTCAATGTGAGGCTGAGGCGAAGTCTCGGTGTCCCTTCCTTTGGATGTAGGGGTAGTCTTTTGGGTATATTCCCTGGATCCATTTTTTCCTGGCGATGAATACTTTCTTTCTGTATTTTTCGGACCTTTAGAGGGTGCCTCTACCCTTTCACCATTGTGGCACTACATTGTGTCTTGTAGGCTTTATATTTCATGGTCTTCTTCCTTCCTGAACGCTTGATGATACTTGGTGGCGATCTCCATTGAATAGCATAATCGTCGTTCTCCCAGGATAGCGACCTCGTGCCCTTGTGGTTCCCGCGTCGAGCCATATTTCTTTTGTAGGGGTTTTTATCGAACGCATCCTGGAAGCTCGACTATTTCAGCTTAGTTTATGGCTATCATAATAGTTGGAGTGGCGATGATGAAATCGCACCCGACTTCCTTACCAATTGTGCCTTGTTGAACCTAGTTCCGCTGGAGGTTCCTCGAATATTTTTACGATGGCGGAAACAACAATCGATATGTTGTTCCTTGACCATTCGAGCACTCGCTTGATGGGGCAAGCCGTCTTTGGTGCCGCTGTGCTGGGCTATAGCCGATTTTTGCGCCTGCAACAATTGAAAGACATCATGAAGATCGACTTCCTGTTATTCCCGAACTAGGATTTTTTGAGCTTTCCGTTGGTTAGCGACATGTATGCCGTCATCAGTGCGCGAGGCTTCGTTGACCTGTTACGCGCCCCACGTGCTTGAGTCCACTTGAATCGACCCAGATGCGTTATGAGGGTCATGTGTTGTTGTTTCAACTGTTAGAACAATCATACTGCGTCCTTCGTGGTTCTCAGGGTAGTCGTTCTCGATTTTATTTACCGAGCCAAATATTAACCTGAAATCTAAAGATCTCGAACAAGAAAAGTGTGAAAAGATAAAGTGCGTTTGGGTGACAAAACCTGCAAGAGAATAATCACTATTATTTTTAGCCATACAGTGGGCGACAAGCTGTTTACGGTGAAAATGGTAATAACAATTAAATTTGTAAATGAGATTCTAAAAATACGTGATCTCTTCCCAAGCTAGTTTTTAGGGGGGTTTGTATTATGATTATGCGGTGTAATGATAAAGTATGAATTATATCGAGGCAGTAAGCAAACTGAAGGGGTCGGCTAGCCAGATGCGGAGCAAGTCGATGGAGGCCTCGGGGCCGTGGTTCGAGCCGAGATCGAGTTACTGGGGACAATCGGGGATGGGATAACGAGTAAAGATACAACTGACTAAGGCTTTCTATGTCCAATGGTGAGTTATATGGTGAAGAACAAGTAAGAAAACAATGAATATGAGATGGCCTCGGGTCTATAAGAACAAGTAACTTATAAGAAGAAAAGAGAGAGAGAGAGATATTATTGCACTTGTGGAGAAAAATGGAGCAACATCAGTCCTCTACAAAGTGGTATGGGTTCCCTTATATAGGCGGGGGAACGCGACATGGTACATGACACATTAAACGTAAAGATACAGGGATGGGACAGCTAGGCATGGCATGATGCCAGGGCCTATTGACAGCTGCTCGTCTCGGGTGTTCCCCACCATCATAATTCTTGTTGGGTTGCGGATGGACCCCTATGCTTCCAGATCACAGCAGGACCACGGATGATCCTCGAGATATAGAGTTCGGTCCTGGTCTCACAGCCTCGAGATGTCATCTCGTTATTCCGAGCAGGCCTAAATGGTGGGAGATGGATCCTCCTGCTTTCGCCAAACACATGTTCGTTGGGATTATGGAAACCCCGGTGGACTTTAGATAAGGCTTATCTTAAAGGATCATTTTGTTGACAACATAATTGATCCGACTAGGTTTGACCATGACGCATGCACATTTTTTATCAGAGTAAGGTTACTACAGGGTTTTAGACTGGTACCCTCAAGCGGATAACTTGAGGGGGAAAGGCATGGAACCATCGACTGTACCACTGATCGACTGGATTTACCATAAATAAGCCTTTCACAATTTAAGGGTAATAAATAGGAAGAGCGCAATAACTCATTAAGCGTTGCAATTGGATTTGATACACACGAGTGGAATATGATGTGGGGCATGATTTATGCAGCAATTATTGGCATGTAGTCAGGTATTTACATGTAGTAAAAATTAATACAATATTTAAATAACTGAAATACAGTTACGAAAAAGGAAAACAAAGAGACAAGTCAGTTTCATGAATAACATAAACATAAATGCTTAAAATAGGCAGTTAAATTCAAATAAGGGGAAAGGTTACGGGGTAAAACATGCTTGGACTGATTCATAAAAGAAAAGTTCGTTGGTAAGAGCCTAAATATATCCCCGGAAGAGTCGCTATGCTGCCGTGCGCCCCTTTTTTCCCTTCGTAGAGAGAAGTCCTTCCGACGTTCATGGGGGAAATAACTCGTTTCCTTTTGGAAATTTGGGTTCTTTTTGAAGAGTCGCCACCTAACGGATTATGGTGCGTTAGGTCACCTAGAGCGATTGACTCCTGGATTGGTTTACATTTCCAGAGATTTAGGGTGAGGGCTCAAAATGACCTTGATGCAAAGGTGTTAGGCACCCCTCTCGATCCACAACGGTGGGTCCCGACCGAAATTATACTTGTGAACTAGTCCATTAACAAAGAAACAGTTTTAAACACTTAATTACAAATAAGAGTAGCTTTTGGACATTACATGACTCAAATATGAGACAAAGGAAAGGCTTAAATGGTCCTGGAAGAGGCTTAAGGGGATACACATGACATTAGTGCGTAGTCGTCATAACACATATCTACCCTTCCCACCCCTTAGCGGTTATTAAAGCGAGTGTCAGTTAGCGATCTCTATTATGTGCTGTTACCTGTCCCTTCTTAATGGTCCTAAAAGAGGTTAGGACCTCTACCTATGGGCAATTCTAGATAGAACCCCTAAGGTTTAAAGGAGAAAATACGAAAGCAACAAGCAAGAACACATAGGACTTCAACAAATAAAAGCATGAAATAGCATATAAGAGGCTCAGGTTCACCTCCACAGGTAATGCATGTAAACAACACGACTCAAACACAAACAATGATAGTATTATTAAACAGGATCCTAAGACATAATATATAGGTGAGTATTAGAACACAAGAGACGTGCATATTTATTTTATGAGCTCAAAAGTAGGGGCCCTAGTCAGTTTGTCTACTGATTTTAAGCATGTTAACCATTAAGCAGTAAACACAAAGAACAATTTCCAGTTTTATAGAGGTTGATTACCTACGACTTGCCTAGGCATGGGATAGTGCACAGTTGTTACCAGAATTATTAAAACAATTTAGAAGTTACTTTACCTAAAGCATGTTGTTCTAAGGGTTGCAAAGATACAAGGATTATGACCACTTTTACGTAAACAGAATAAATGTGAATTTGTTTTTTACATCTTTCATAACCAGTATTTTAAACTAGGTGTGACTGAGCGAGTATGAACATGATCCTAAAATAGGGTATCTAACAGGAACATATAAAATGCAAAATGATTTTAGGATATGCAAAATTCCTAAAGAATGATTTCTAAATTCCCAAAAAGTTACAACATGATTCAGGATGTGCAGGAGCAACAATTTATGCTAATGCTGTTATTTAGCCTAAAACGGGATTTCTAAGTGATAAAAATAATATAAATTGAGATGCTGAAACAGTAAACCTAAGAACGTGATATCTAATGCATGACATGCTTGGAATGTATTGGTCCTAAACATGGATTTTAATGCACATACGGGAAATGTAAACCTGAGGCATGGCTTTTACCCATTGATAGATTGCTTCACAGCCTTTCACATAATCCGGGTGTGTAAGAGTTCCTTAAGAACTTCAAGGTATCCCGGGCAGTGCTCACACCTAGATTTCATAATCATAGTTGAGTAAGTGCAGTGTGGAAGGACCAACTCCAATGCATCAGAGTTCAAAGGGATCTCATAGGGATCCCTAAGCCGTCACACATTGGAGGGGAAGAACTTAAGGACCAAAGAGTAGAGTCAGAGTGCTTGGCATAGTTTTGAAAAGGTTTTAGCATGAAAGTAGTGTGAAAAGAGACTTAGTTGAAATAGTTTTATAAAATAGGGAATTTGTTCAGTAAAAATAGTTTTGACAAGAGTCGTGTAATCAAACAAACAACAGATCAAACATATAGCCAAGACAGATTCAACAACACTCAAATAACAATCTTTCACATAAGGGTGATGGGAATTGGGGACATATAGAGCACATAGGTAAACACATAGTTGCAGGAGAACTTGAGTACATAATCAACAATATGCTAATGGGTCAAGTGACTTCAGAATTAGCACAAAATCAGGTAACTTAAGGATAGCCAACAATTTTGCATAGAAAGGTTCATGCCAGAGACCGGAGAAACATAAGTAAGGAAAAATCACATTGGGGTATACTAGAAGGGGGATAAAATTTCATAAACATGCTGAGTCTAAGGGAGGGGACACATTCAGAAGCATGCTAATAAATTGATGAAGCAAACATATTAATTGCAAGTTGAACAACAAAACCATAAGTGAAAACAACTAGAAACAGGATGAGTTGAAGCAATAAAAGAAACATGTTGTTTTTGAAACTTTGAGTTGAAATCAGGACATACTGGTAAAGAAAACGGTAAGCAAAAAGTGAAGGAGAGCACAATAGTCACACTTGGCTTGCAGCCGGCTGATAATTAGGGATTTTAACATATTTTGTTCTCCTACTTTCCTATGCTTTGATTATAAATTGCTATAAAATAGTCCCAAAAGGCTCATAATTTGTGCTTGATTGCAGGTTTGATCGACAAAGTGATTATATGTCAAAGATGAACTCAAAAAGGAGTGAAACCTACTCAATATCAAATATAAAGTGAACTGAAGGCAAACATGCCTAGTGCAGGCCGCACAAAGTTGAATGCGACCACACTAGGTAGTTTAGAGAATTGGCAAAATCAGGCTTAAAGGAATGCTCCCGCAGTACAATTTTAGCGGTTCTCGGTGAACAATCCATGACCACACTATCTTTTTTTGCGGTCCGTGGATGAGAGATTCAGAGAGATGGTTTTGTAAGGCCCCGGAAAATTTTTCAAGTAATTTGAGATTTCGTCGTGCCAAGGTAGACTAATAATTTTATTTTGTGTACAAATGAGGATATAGGATATAATTGATATCAAATGGATATGTTAATAAGTGTATAATTCATATTAGAAGTGGTTTGGGGTCTAAGGCGAGGCCTAAGTCCAAGCCAAGTTAGGAAAGTTCATATTAGACGAAAGTTGTAAAAGAGTGCGCATAAGACCTCACTTTGAAAGATCTTATATCCAGATATATAATGATTTGTGTGAGGAAATACTTATCAAATTAAAGCCCTTTGAGTCTAGTTTACAACGTAACAAAACGTTGGTCATTTGGAGGTGCATACAAAATGTTATGACCATTTTACTAGACATGTGTCAGACCGCGCGAAAACGCACGAAGACCGCGCGAAAACGCGCGCGCGCCTGAGGCAGAATGTTCAGCAAAATCGCGCTAAGACTGCATGAAGATCGGTCGTTAACGCGCACCTGGAGGGTTTCTAAATACCCCAAGACCCGCCTAGAGTGTTCCCAAGTCATTTTTGGGGTAAGGTCTTGCTCTCTCAAGGGGATTTCGTCCCAAACTTCATCCTTATGATCCAAGGTAAGTTTTTTAGGGTATTTTGAGTTGATTACTACTCCTAAACACTTTTATTAACAAGGAATAATCTTGAAAATCCCTAGATCTTCCTTCAAATCCTTGAATTTATCAAGAACAACAAAAATGGGGATTCTTAAAATCCTTAATACAAGACGTATGTCTATCATCTCTAACTACTCTATGGTGATTATTTATGTATGATATATACATTAGAACTCATGGGAGGGTCATTGGGAGCCATAAGTGTCTAACCTAGGTTGTTGGTATTGTAGAGATTGTGAGATGGGTCATTGAGATATGATTCTTGGTATTATAGTATTATGTATACATGCATGTGCAAATTAAGATTGTGGGATGATTGATGAACATAAATAAGTAAAGATTGGGTTGGTGAATAAATAAAATCTTGTAATAGAGAGCTAAAAATCAAGATGTTCAGCTAGTGTTTGACAAAATGCTCAAATGAGCTAGTTTCATGAATATCTTTCTAATATGTATTTAATTTTGTTATGTCTCATAGTAGACTGGAATCGCTAGAGTTTTTGGAGTGTTGTAGTAACTTAAGGAAAGCTCAATTGATGTATGAATATATGGTATGTGATAGCTACGTGGATTATTTGTGAAATTCTTGTGTTTGGTTTGTGTGGTGTTTGATTGGTATGATTAAGTGTTATGTGGTAAGGGGTGAGAAAAAACAATAGAAGGAAATCGTAAATGATGCAAGTGGAACAACTGTGGTAATAATATATATTGGCTTCTTGTGGGTAATTATTGCAATGGCTTGCATCGCTTATGAACTGTTGAAAATAATGGAATTGGAACTGTTGGCTATAGAAACACTCGTAACATTGTTGTGGCTGTGTCTTGAGAAGTATTGTTGTTTCTCTTCTTGTTTGTGAATTGATTATTGTTTATCTTTGTGATTTGTTGTTTGGTTGTGGTTGTTGTGAACTGAAACTGTACGGTGGGGTCGGGTTACGGGCCTCAATGCGGTGTTATGAAGTGGCGGGTTGTGATGATAAGGGTGACCGAGGTAATAAGGGCGGACGAGCTAATAAGGGTGGAAAAGTGATTGAAATCACTATTGAAATATACACTTGAACAAAAATTGTGAAATTGTTGACGTGGAAATGTGAAAGGAGAGAGCAGGAGAGTTTGTAACCTTTGAGGCACTGATTGCCCCTTTGTTTGGCTAATTGTACCTTCTATGTGTGTTTGATTGTTGCTTCTGTTGCTGTTTCCTACTTGTGTATAGTTGAGTTTACTTGGAACAAAGTTAGATGTTGAAAACTTGTTTGCCTTTATTGTTCCTTTGCTTGTGCATTTGATTGTTGTTTCTATCACTGTTATCCACTTGTGTATGGCTTGAGTTTACTAGGGACAAAGTTTGTTCATACATACCAGTACAAGTCAAACGTACTGACGTCCTTTTTACCGGGGGCGCTACATTCGTGTTATGATTGTAGGTGGATCCATAGCAGGTACTCCAGTCCACCGGCCGTAGCTCATCATCACTTCCTGTCAGCTGATTCGTCGAGCCCCTTTCCATTAGGGCCCTATGTGGCTCACGCCACTTTCTATTTGGGATGTTGTTTTAATGTTTGTATAAGGTAAAGCCCTAGCCTTGTTGCCGACATTTTCATAATGTTCTTCAATGTATTTAGAGTCTCCATAGATAGGTTGTGGGTAGTCTCGGGAATGGTAATTTAAAAGATAAATATTGATATGTGGCAACGATGTATAAAAATTTGAATTCCTTTATTATGGTGAATGAAGTTGCTAATGGAAATTGTTATTGGTATGTTTATAAAGAAATTGGGTAACGTAGTTCATATCCTATAAATGGCTATTTCACTTGGTTATTAGGTAATGAGAATAAGGGGTAACACGTGAGATAGAAAAGGCACCCAGGTCCGCTTGACTGGGGATACCCGGTCGAGCACCGGTCATGGCCCTCGAATTTGGGGCGTGATATACTTCGTATCAGAGCCTAAGGTTTTAAAGTGTCCTAGGATGTCTCGGAGCCATGTATAGTAGGGTCCTTCTTATCGGTGTGTTGTCGACCACATCTATAAGTTGGAGGCTATTTGGACATTTAGGAATTTCACCCTTCTTTGATATTCCAGATCGTGCGATATGGCTCAAGATGAGCTAATTTCCTCTATAAGTATTATTCTCAAGATTGGTAATTTTGATACCATAATCTGTGAATTTGAAGAATGTAAGGAGGGATTTATCCCCACTATTGAGTCCGAGTTGATTTCCCAAGGACTTGTTAGAAGAATGTGTTGAGCCATGGAGTGATTGGTAGACCTTGTTGTTAAGGAGAGTACCCTTGATCCAACTAATGTCACTGCACCACCAGATTGTATATCATCACTATGTACAGCTGAAACCCCACCTTTTGGAAATCAAGCTTCAATGGTGCTCGCGTAAATGTTGTAAGTTCAAAATATAATTGATGCAATACTCGTTTTGTTATGTTACGCGAATTATTGTTGTGAAAATATATGTGGGAGGTACTTCTTCATGTGTTTAATATTTTTCTTGGTAAATGAGGATATGTGAAGAATGTGAACTATATGCTAAAATGCCTAGACTTCAAGTCAAGTTTAAATTGATATTTTTCCAAATTGTGTAAGAAAACTTGTTATGGTTGATCCTACAATAGTTCTTATGTGTACCAAATGTATTTGATTGATTGTGCCTAGTTGTTGGTATTGTACAAAGCTGTTTGGAAGTGAAGTAAGTGACTGTGTAAATGTGTCAAGACTGAATGTTGGATTCTTGTTGTGACTGATACTTTATATGATGGTGTTGTGACCCTATAATTTAAAATATGCATTCCAATATGACCAATGTGCTATAGTTGATAACTTAGAAAGGGTGCAAGGAATATGAATCATGTATTGAAATGCTAAAACCTTTAATTGAAATTGTAGCGGCATATATTATGTCAAACTATGTGAAATCCTCTGTGTATAGAGATGTTTAAATTTTATATTGTCATAATTGTAAAAGAATTCGTTGTGATTCAAGCTCCATTGTTAATGAAAGCTCTTCGTGAGTTGTTATTGTTGTTGCGAAATGATATTCTGGATGGCCTGAAGCCATTTGATTGAACTTTGAACTATTCCTGTTGTGAGAAATGTGATTGTATACCGGGGTCGGGTTACACGCCACAACACAAAAAGATAAATTGTGGGTTGGGGTGATACGGGTTGCCGAGGTAATAAGGGTGGTCGAGGTAATAAGGATGGAATGTTATCATTATCACTATCGAAATGAAAGTTTGTGAAATCATCGATATCATGAATTGATATTGATGTGAAATATGCGAAATGATGTGAAATGCGGGAAAGAAGAGATTGTGTTATGAAATGTGGCCTAGTGCCAATGATGATGTGACAATTGTGGCTCAAAGTGCCGACGAACTAATATATATGAAAATGGCATGATTATTTTATTTGATAGTGTGGTGCTCATTTAAAGTGTTTGATTTGTACTTGTGATTTTCTTATTGCTGTATGGAACGTATAGGTGTATAATTTGATAGTTGAGCCCTATGGGAGGGCTATTAAATGCGTCCTAGAGGTATGGAAATTATGTGAAAGCTGTGTGACCCCTTATATTTGGTAATGTAGTGATTGTTTAAATCTTTTGTTAAACCCTTATGATTTCCTTGTCTTTGCATATATATATTCTTAAAAAGAATCTAAATCACAAACCATTGCGTGCACCTGCTCTTTGAATGAGACGTATTATTCACAAAGTCTCCCGTGTCACGATTCTCTTATTTATGTACTTCTGTGGAATTGAGCTCTATAATTATGTACCTGAATTGAGTTATAACTGTATTGATATTTCTCACTTTATTTTCCTAAATACTCAACAAGGTATCATTCCCGATGAATTTCTCATAGAGGCATTTTATTTAAACGAACAAAATCTACTCACCCGTGCCTATACATGCACTGTCGTAAAGTTTATCTACGTGGTGTCAAGTTTCATGTAAAGCATCCATGTGTTGCGATCCTTCTTGAGTCACTCTTTTACTCAGTTGTGTATATGGCTTATATGGTTTGAACACCCAATCTACTCTCTTGTGAGTATCGTCATGCAAGCTTCTCAGTGTCTAGTAACATAAGAGAATACCTTAACACCTATCCTATGAGTGCATATCAATCGAAATGGTCACCGTGTGCATACAAATTTCTGAAAATAAAAAATAAAAATTGAGATCCTCTCATCCCCATCACAGAAAGGTCGTGTATCACCATAAATTCCGTGTCCACTTAGGTTATCCCGCAGCAAGTATCTCACTTGGTTTCTAGAATTGTGGTTGCCCATGATGTGGTGTTGTATCGTAGACAGGAAGTTAACATAGTGGAAGCATGTCCATCTTGTAACAAATGTTTGTTTTCTCTTTACATCTATGTAACATGTGTTAATTGTGATCTTTAGTTGATTAAATTGACGGTGCCAGTTCCCAGTGCTTATTCTATAACCGTGAGAGAATGTGCCCTTGTATGTGTCACTATGACAGATCCTTTTCCAAGCCAAGACTCATGGAGAATTCATCATGAACATCTGCAAACCTTCTGTGATTATTGTGCATTGTCTCATTGAGATTGGTTGTCTTTATACGCTCAAACTTGTAGAATCATTCACTATGTTGTTGTTAGGTGCGGGGAGTTTTGCAACCCTTTGTATCTCACCTCCTTGGATGGATAGGAGTGTTAATTTCCTTCTCCCTGGAGCATCATTTTAACTATTAAACCGTATAACTAATTAATGATTTCATCCCATGTCAAGATGTCCTAGCTATGGGGTTTTACTCGTGAAAGGTTGAGATTAGATGACTTCGTATTTTTGCACATATCATGAACATGTTGATTTGAAAGACAAGTGGTCGTAATTTTTTTGTTCCTTCATATTTGATCAATTATCAGGAAGGTTTAAGATGTTTGAAGAATGATAATCTCATAAGTGTCCCAGTTCTTTTCATCCTCGTGGGCTTGTGTCATAGATTCCTCGTGTCAGTTAACATTAGGAGTGTAATTCAACTTCATGTGTTTTGCAACCCATATCGCGTTCAAGGTGCCAGAATATTCTCATTCTTGATAAATGGATTTCCCCTAAACTTCAGGAAACGACTGGGTCACGTACTTGAATATTCCTCCCTAATGGTTACTATTGCCAATGTATGAGTTACCCCGATGCCTTAATGGCCTAATAGTTAATGTCGTCACAATGATTAACCGTATCACCATCATCCATAGAAATCCTCGTGTATCTTAGCATGTAACCTCATGAAATGCTCTGCTCAGTGCCTAAATGGATTCCTGAATAATTCCAAGCCCAATCTTGAACTTCGTAGTACCTTACTGTATTAGATCTATTGGGTATTGAAGGTTCAAAAATGTCAATGAAGAAGTATCCCCCGTGTGATCCTATATATTCGATAGTAATTTTATCGTCAGTTTATGATAGCACATCCCAGAGTGAGTGTTGAAGGTAATCAATAGTTTAGCGTGAGTGTGAGTGTAGAGATTTAGAGTTTAGGAAGGTGAATGGGTCATTCTCAATACTTTTCCCTAATGATATTAGGTGAGTTGATAATGAAGGTTGCATAAGTGTAGTTCACATTAGACCGTGCTATGAGTATGATGTATACCATAGTTGTACTATATGTATTATGTATTTTCTTATGGCTATGTCTAAGGAGGTAGTTGGAGACCTTTTGTATATCGTCCCGGTGGAAACTATAGAATGTGCAAATTACTGGACTGTTAGCTTATGCGAGGTATCTAATTATCATCCTTTTTGAGATAAGTTTGAAGATTGGGATTATTTTTGCAAATGGATTGTGGTAAGGCTTGTAAGTCAAGGAGGCCACCTGAAAGGCCGAAAGTATCGTGGAAAGAAAATAATTTCGCTTGATTGCATAACAATTTGTTTTGATCTGAAAGATACCTTATAGGTGCCGTGATTTAAAAATGTGCATTCCATGTTTAGATATCATTATGATAATATAGTGCGTGTATTTGTGAGATTAGTATTGTTGATATATACATTGGGTTACGTTGTCGAGTTGAGGATGTGTTGTAGGGATGGTTGTAGTGGTTCTCTGGCAGGTGGGTAGGCCTAGTTACAATGGAGACTCTGCCGAAATTTCTAAAAAGTTTATGAGTTAGTCAAATATTAGGAACTTGAAGTTGGTTAGAACTTAGAAGGGAGACATATTGAGTTGAGAACTTAAGGTGAACAATACTCCTCATTTGAGGACGAATGATCCTAAGGGGGGAGAATGAAAGGCCCCGGAAAATTTTTCCAATTAATTTGACATTTCGTCGTGCCAAGGTAGACTAATTATTTTATTTTGTGTACAAATGAGGATCTAGGATATAATTGATATCAATTGGATATGTTAATAAGTGTATAAGTCATATTAGAAGTGGTTTGGGGTCTAAGGAGAGGACTAAGTCTAAGCCAAGTTAGGAAATTTCATATTAGACGAAAGTTGTAAAAGAGTGCGCACAAGAACTCAATTTGAACCATCATATCTCCATTTATTTAATGAGTTGTGTGAGGAACTACTTATCCAATTAAAGTCCTTTGAGTCTAGTTTCCAACTCAACAAACCTTTAGTCATTTGGAGGTGTATACACAAAGTTATGACCATTTTACTGGACATGTGTCAGACCGCGCGAAAACGCGCAAAGATCGCGCGTTTTACGCGTCTGAGGTAGAATGTTCAGCAAAATCGCGCGAAGAATTCCCGAAGATCGCGCGTTAACCCGCACCTGGACGGTTTCTAAATACCCCAAGATCGGTCTAGAGTGTTCCCAAGTCATTTTTGGGGTAAGTTCTTGCTCTCTCAAGGGGATTTCATCCCAAACTACATCCTTATGATCAAAGGTAAGCTTTTTGAGTATTTTGAGTTGATTACTACTCCTAAACACTTTTATTAACAAGGATTAATCTCGAAAATTCTTATATCTTCCTTCAAATCCTTGAATTTATCAAGAACAACAAAAATGGGGATTCTTAAAATCCTTACTACAAGAGGTATGTCTATCATCTCTAACTACTCTATGGTGATTATTTATTATGATATATACATTAGAACTCTTGGGAAGGTGATTGGGAGCCATAGGTGTCTAACCTAGGTATTGTTGGTATAGTAGAGATTGTGAGATGGGTCATTGATGTATGATTCTTGCTATAATAGTATTATGTATACATGCATGTGCAAATTAAGATTGTGGGATGAGTGATGAACATAAATAAGTAAAGATTGGGTTGGGGAATGAAGGAAATCTTGTAAAAGAGAGCTAAAAATTAAGATATTCAGCTAGTGTTTGACAAAATGCTCAAATGAGCTAGTTTCATGAATATATTTCTAATATGTATTTAATTTTGTTATGTCTCATAGTAGATTGGAATTGCTAGAGTTTTTGGAGTGTTGTAGTAACTTAAGGAAAGCTCCATCAAGGTATGTATGTCTAACTTTGATCTTTGTGAAATCGCCTTATTTGGTGTATGAATATTTAGTATGTGATAGCTACGTGGATTGTTTGTGAAATTCTTGTAATTGGTTTGTTGGGTGTTTGATTGGTATGATTAAGTGTTATGTGGTAAGAGGTGAGAAATAAATGACAGAAGGAAATCGTAAATAATGCAAGTGGAAACACTGTGATAATAATATATATTGGCTTCTTGTGGGTAATTATTGCAATGGCTTGAATTGCTTATGAACTGTTGAATATAATGGAATTGGAACTATTGGCTATGGAAACACTCGTAACATTGTTGTGGTTGTGTCTTGAGAAGTATTGTTGTTGCTCTTCTTGTTTGTGAATTGATTGTTGTTTATCTTTGTGATTTGCTGTTTGGTTGTGATTGTTGTGAACTGAAACTGTACGGCAGGGTAGGGTTGCGCACCGCAACACAGTGTTATAAGGTTGCAGGTTGTGGTGATAAGGGTGGCCGAGGTAATAAGGGTTGAAAAGTGATTGAAATCACTATTGAAATATACACTTGAATAAAAATTGTGAAATCATTGATGTGGAATTGTGAATGGAGAGAGCAAGAAAGTTTGTAACCTGTGGGGCACTGATTGCGTGGAATTGTGAAAGGAGACAACAAGAGAGTTTGTAACATGTGGGTCACTGATTGCCCCTTTGTTTGGCTAATTGTACCTTCTATGTGTGTTTGGTTGTTGCTTCTGTTGCTGTTTCCTACTTGTGTATGGTTGAGTTTACTTGGAACAAATATAGATGTTGAAAACTTGTTTTCCTTGATTGTTCCTTTTCTTGTGCATTTGATTGTTGTTTCTATCACTGTTATCTACTTGTGTATGGCTTGAGTTTACTTGGGACAAAGTTTGTTCATACATACCGGTACAATTCAAATGTATTGAAGTCCCTTTTGTTGGGGGCGCTACATTCGTGTTATGATTGTAGGCTGATCCATTGCCGGTACTCCATTCCACTGACCGTAGCTCCTCATTTGGCGAGCCCCTTTCCATTTGGGGACCTATGTGGCTCACGCCACTTTCTGTTTGGGATGTTGTTTTAATGTTTGTATAAGGTATAGCCGGAGCCTTGTTGATGACATTTCCATATTATTCTTCAATTGTATTTAGAGGCTCCGTAGACAGGTTGTAGGTAGTGTCGGGCATGGTAATTTAAAAGATAAATATTGATATGTGGCAATGATGTATACAAATTGGAATACCTTTATTATGGTGAATGAAGTTGCTAATGGAAATTGTTATTGGTATGTTTATATAAAAAGTGGTTAATGGAGTTCATATCTTGTAAATGGCTATTTCACTTGGTTATTAGGTAATGAGAATGAGGGGTAACACGTGGGATAGAAAAGGTACCCAGGTCCGCTTGACTGGGGATACCCGATCTAGCCCGGTGAGTCTAGTTTCCAACACAATAAGCCGTTCATCATTTGAAGGTGTATACAAAAAGTTATGACCATTCCACTGGGCAAGTGTCACTAGCGCGACCATTAGCACGAACGCGCTAGAAGACGCGCATTTTGTGAAGTATCCTACCTCCCTAGTAGGAACATAGCACGAATAGTAGCCGATCGCGCTAGTGGAAGGCTTTTAAATACCCCTAATGACCGGAAATAAGAGAATTTGAGTCATTTTTTAAGCTTAGGGATTCCTCTACACCCCCAACTCGACCAAGGCATCTAATTCCACATCTAAGGTGAGTTTTTAAGTGTGTTTCCGTGGTGATTTCACTTCTCAATCACTAGTAATTACAACATGATTTTGGTTGGATTTCATTTTCGAAATCTCAAGAACAACACAAAGTTGTTTTTCAAGATTTGGTCTACAAGAGGTAATCCTACACCTTAGACTTACATTTATGGAGTTATTATTCTAATATGAATATGGATTAAGTATTGTAACTCATGGGATGTGGATTGGAAGCCATAGGTGCCTAACCTAGGTTGTGTTGGTAGTGTAGAGATTGAGGGATGGGTTATTGGGGTATGATTCTTGGGTGTAATAGTATTATGTATCCATGCATGTACAGATTAGGTTTGTGGGAAGATTGTTGATCATAAATAAGTAAAGATTGGGTTGGGGAATAAAGGAAATCTTATAAAAGTTATTTGAAATAAAAATGCTCAATTAGTATTTGATAGAATGCTCAAATGAGCTGAAATCATGAATACCTTCCTAATTTGTGTTCAATTTTGTTATGTTTCAAAGTAGATTGAGACTGCTAGAATTTCCAGAATGTCATAGTAACTTAAGGAAAGATTAAACAAGGTATATATGGCTAAACCCCCGTCTTTTAGAAATCGAGCTTCATCGATGTTGTATGAATATGGTGAGATTAAAGTTTAATTGTTGTGTCGATTATTATTTTCCATGAATTGGTGTTGTTACCTTATATGCGTGAACTATGTGTCTCAACATGATTAAAGTGCTATCCTGATAACTTGAAAGGGGAAAAAGATATAAATTATGTAATGAAATGCTAAAACCTTAAATTGAAATTGGAGCTGCATATATTATGTCAAACTATGTGAAATCCTATGTGTATAGAGATGTTGAAATAAGTCAAACAAATTTGAGAAATAGAGTGTGGCCAATGTGCCAAGAACTTGAACTATAATTGTATATTGTAATGAATGGAAAAGAAGGATTCAATGATATTTTGTGTAGTTGGTTGCTTGTGCCTTTGATGTGTTTTATTACGGATTGGTGTGTCCCATTTATCGATTGGGAAGAATACCTTATGTTTGATGAATCTATTTTTATTGAATTTGAAAATATGTGATCCATGGAGTATCTGTTACATTGATATTGGTGGTGATACTTGAAAATAAAGGGATGAAAATGTGAAAAACCGAATACGGCCACCGTACCAGGACTAAAGAATCTTGTGAATGTCCAAATGAGCCAAGGAAATACTATGGTTGTTGGTGACTAGAAATACTCATTGGAATCTATAAAACGTGAAGGATGTTGAGGTAATCATGGTTGCATTCATGCTATATTTGTATACTTGTGTTCATATCACAACTGTGTGCAATATTAAATTGAAGCAAAAATATTTTTGGGAGTATCATTAGCAACACCGAGGAAGGGTGGGTCATATGGCTCACTCGTGAAACTACACGTGTCGGTGTAGGGATGGATCATAGCTATTCCCCTTAATTGGGATGAACTTGGTAACATTTCTGAATATGTAAAGCCAATCCACACGGCATAAGTTAGAAGGAAGCCTAGCCGATCGGGCCGTGATCGGACGCCATGCCACACACATGGTGGTATTGTGCTGAGAATCAAAATCTGGGAATTCAAAATCTGAAAATTTGAAAAACTGGAAATCGCAATTGTGGTACATGTCTCTAAAGGGATGACCTAGTCGTACGTGTCGTGATCGGACTCAGTGCTAACAAAGACGGTCGTATAACTCATATCGGTGTTGATGATCCCCAACCAAAAACTATATATTTATATTATTTTTCGTAAACTAACGGATACATATGTTTAAAATTGGCTGCTAGTATAATGTTGATCTTGAATTACTGTTTTGTGGAAATTGTATGATTCTTTGATTTGATGATGTGGTGATTGTTAAAGCTTTTGAACTACCATTATGATTCCTTTATTCTTGTTGATATTTCTTTCTAATAAGATGGTGATTAGTTATATATACTAGTTCTATTCAACGGCACTACCGTCCTTTTTGCCGGGGGCGCTATATCGTTTCATGATACAGGTAGTTCTACAGCGAGCAACATTGGCCGGTGATAGAGTACCCTCTTCCCAGCAGTCTTGGTGAGCCTCATTCCATCCCGGGGTCATATTGTGTATCTTTTGTTCACCTTTCTCAATACATTTTGAGGTATAGCCGGAGCCTTGTTGCCGACATTTCTCTATTACTCTTCTCTTGTATTTAGAGGCTCTGTAGACTATTGTGGGTGGTGGTTGATGTTGAGAGTCCGGGCTAGAATTGTTGGTACTTGATAAGCATATTTTCCATTAAACTTGTAATATATTTGAAAATTATATGAAGTAATTAGCGGGAATGAAATAAAGGTTGCTAACGGCAGATTTCTTAGCATTTGATTAAATGGGATAATATCCCCTCTTATTTATGAACTAATTTGGGTAGAAGGTAATCTAGCAGGCTTGCTCAATCGGATTTACTTGGTTGAGCGCCGGTCGCGTCATACGGTTTTTGGGGCGTGACACTGATATTTCCAAGTATAAGCAAAGTTTCTCATCTGCCTTTGGAGTGTGAAGTAGTGGTGGGCTCGATAGGTATTGCTTTAATTTATCTAATGAATGTTGGCATTTCGGGGTCCAGGTGAAATTTTTCTTCTTCTTGAGTAGAGAGAAAAATCTGTGGCTTCGATCCGACGACCTCGAGATGAATCGGCCTAAAGCAGCTATCCGACCAGTCACCCACTGCACGACTTTACACTGTCCACGACGATGATGTCTTCGATGGACTTTATTTTATCGGGATTGATCTTGATCCCCTGATTCGACACCATGAAACCCATGAACTTGCCCGAACCAACCCCAAAAGCACATTTCTCAGGGTTAAGCTTCATGTTATATTTCCTCAAAATCTAAAAAATTTCATACAAATATGCCAAATGGTCCTCTGCACACAGGGACTTAACTAGCATGTCATTGATATAAACTTCCATTGAATTATGTTTTTGTCCTTCGAACATTTTATTTACTAGCCGATGGTAAGTAGTTCCTGTATTTTTTAGACCGAAGGGCATTACATTATAGCAATATATTCCATACTTGGTGATAAATAAAGTCTTTTCCTAGTTTTTCGAGTTTATTTGAATTTGATTATATCGGAATAGGCATCAAGAAAGGTAAGAATCTCGTGGCCAGCCATGGCATCGATCATGCAATCGATATTAAGTAGTGCAAAATAATCTTTGGGGCATGACTTATTTAAATCTTTGTAGTCTACACAAATTCTAAGTTTGTTCTTTTTCTTACGGACTACGATTACATTGGCTAACCATTAGGGATATTTCACATCCTGAATCGACCCTAGTTTGAGAAGTTTAGTTACCTCATCCTTTACGAATACGTGCTTTACCTCAAACTGAGGTCTTCCCTTTTGCTTCACCGGTTGAACCTAGGGTCAAGTCTTAGCCGAATGTTGTTATCTCCGGTGGGATCCCTGTTATGTCTAAATGGGACCAAGCAAAACAATCTTTTTTATCAATAAGAAATTGAATAAGCTTTTTCCTGAGTTTTGGGGTTAATCCCATTCCTAGGTATACCTTTAGCTCGGGCAGGTACTCGATCAATATAACCTATTCTAGCTCTTCGACCATTGATTTAGTGTCATCAGAATCCTCGGGAATAATAAAAGTTTGAGGGGTTAGAAAATCCTCTTCTTCTTTTGTCTCCTGCTTACCCGATTCGGTTGAGACTAGTGGTTGTGACTACTATTTAGCTTCCTGTTTACCTTTGATGCTCGACCTTTCTAAGGTTGATAAATTTGATATCGGCGTTTACCTCATCGAGTGCAAACACTTCCTTTGCAACATGTTACTCCCCGTATACTATTTTTACACCGTCCAACATCCGGATTTTCACCATTTGGTGGAGAGTCGAAGGGACTGCCCTTATAGTAGGGCATTGTATCTTATGTTTCCCTCAATCACATGGAACTTGGTATCTTGAATGGTTCTAGCCACGTTCACCGGTAAAATAATCTCTCCTTTAGTTGTTTCACTAGCCATATTGAAGCCGTTTAAGACCCGAGTTGCTGACACGATTTGATATTGTAGGCCGAGCTGCTCCATGACCCTCGATCGGATGATATTTGCCGAGCTATCTAGATCCACTAAAACACGCAAAAGTTGAACTTTATTTAACAAGATAGAAATTATTAGAGCATCATTGTGTTGCTGAGATATGCCTTCTGCTTCTTCGTGTTTGAATGATAAGGAGCCTTCGGGCACATAATCTCGGGTTCATTTTCCCCTAGTGATTGATGCCTTAGTGCGTTTGAATATAGGTCCCTTTGGAATGTCTACCCCACCTATGATCATATATGACATGCTGGGGTTCCTCCTTTTCATTTTTCCTATTGGAGTCCCTTTCTCTAAAATGGTTCTTGGCTCGATTGCTGAGGAACTCTCGAAGGTGACCTCATTGAATAGACGGCTACCTCCTCCCTTAATTACCTGCAATCCTAGGTCTTGTGGCCATGCATGCCATGATACTTGCACATCAAATTTGGGTTTCTTTGGGAAGGATCGGTCTGTGTGGGTCTGAGCCACCTAGTATCTTTGATCCTTCCGATTGTTGATACAATGCTCAACGCATCGATGCTAAAGTTATATTCTAACAACTGAGGTTCCTTTATAGGATTGACATGCTTATCAAAACCACTTTTTCTCATAAGTCCCCGAGTATTCTGTCATCGATCACTTCTTCGATCATTGCAGGCGAAATTGTGTCCTAAACCATTGTTCCTTCGATCTGCGATATATGGTTGATATCGCTCTCTATTCGACCTTGGCTCTCTGCCGACCCCTCTTGGTTTTAACTTCCGACCTGTTTGGATGTACTGAATCGGAAATGGCTCCTAATTGGTCATCCTCGACCCTGATCTTCGATTGATATCGATTGTGCACATCTGTCCAAGTCAAAACTGGATACTAGATCAAATATTTTTTCAAATGACGTGATGCTATCAAACTTCATTCGTTCAATCCTTGAGTGAAAACTTCAACGGACCAATCATCTATGACCGGTGTTTCGATTTTCTTGTTGCGATCTTTATGGCCCCGGTATGTGCCTTTACGAAACAATCTGCTAACATGGCAAATGAGTCGATAGAATTTGGTGGCTGGTTGTGATACCAGATCATTGCTCCCTTCGAAAGGGTTTCTACGAACTTTTTGAATAGGACAGATTCAATTTTATCATCTTCTAAGTCATTTCCTTTTATTCCGCACGTGTACGAAGTGATGGATTCATTAGGATCGGTGGTCCCATTGTACTTAGGCATGTCCGACATACGAAACTTCTTAGGAATAGTCTTCGGACCCGCACATTGAGGAAAAGGCTTTTGCACAAACTTTTTCGAATCCAAACCCTTTAGGATCGGGGATGCCCTCGGTATCTGATCAACTCGAGAGTTGTATGCTTTAACTTTTTTATCATTAGCTTTGATTTTTTTCTCTCCTAAATTAATTATTTTGGTGTGCTCCTCGAGCATTTTCATTATTGCACGATCAGTCCCCGATTCATTGCCATTCAACCTTTCTGGCCCTGGCTCGGTACGGCGAGTGATTTCTGGCTCAACCCTACTTGGGATCCTATGTTGATTTTTCAACTGAGCAATAGCGGCATGTTGAGCCTGTAGCATTTCGAATAACACCTAGAGACTAACTCCTCTGTTTTCTCTGCCCTGTGTACCTTGACCACCAATTTGGCTTTCCCTTCGTACACTCCCCTTGGGGTCTGCGCCTAAGTCTGCATTTAGAGCAACGTGCGAATTAATATTGACTGGATCAACAATCGGTACTCCCCCAAGACTAGCTAGTGGAACTCCGGCTCCAAGAGCAATTACATTGTCATTTTCCCCGTGAAACCCGAGACAATCAGCACCATGTGTGGGTGCATTTTGTGAGTTTGACATGATTTAACCTGAGAGCAAAAATACTTGACAAGAATAAGCGTGAAATAATGTGTGTTATCAGAATCAATACCGAACTATCACTATTATCCTTAGCTCCACGGTGGACGCCAAACTATTTATCCTAAAATTCGAGTAAAATTAAACTTATATTGTGGTTTTACGGATATGTGATTCAATCCAATACCAATTGATAAACAAGGAATTAAATAGATAAATTGGAGAATAAAATGAATAAACCAATATGCTAGCCAAATTTAGACCTCGACATATGGTGGCCTCGAGGTGTGATAATAAGAATAGCAAGTGATAAAGCAACTTTATTGAATAATAAGCGAAATAGCAAGAAAGTAATGAGTGTTTATACTTTTATCAGTTAATAATGACCTTACAAATGTATGGTATCCCTCTTTATATAATAGAGTTCTAAACAAGGTACACATCTAATTATAGTAGGAAATCATATTTGACAAATGATTAATCGCCGAAGATCAATCCGTACCTAGATTCACGCCACGATTCTTGATCAACTACAAATATTTTGCCTTTTCCATTATTGACCTACGCCGATGTCACTCGAAGCCTGCCTCTTTCCGGTCCACAATTGAGGTCGACCTCGGAACCCTAGCTCTTCAACGTGGCATTTCTATCTCGAACAAAGAATGAAATCGTATAGCCCCGATTTCTATCGTATACACATAATATGGAAATAGCTAATACTGATTTAAGGAACATTATATTATCACTACATACGAGCCCTACCAATAACAGTGGACAAACATGCCTAGCGAATGAAAACATTCAACCAATGGTTTGAAAGTTGTAATAAGTTTACCATATATATGGTCAAAATGTCGACATCTAATTAAAATACTTCAAGTGATATGATACTTAGTAGGATATGATGTGACATGCAAAATAGTAAAACAACCTTTAACAAATCATTAGAATTATCTTGCTAGCTAACTTTTGGAACTTAATTCATGTCTTTTATCACTGATGAAACATTTAATATTTAAAATGGAATTAAAAAATGTATTTATGGTAAGTTGGGGGCCAAGGATGATGCTGGTAGGGCATCATTTACAAAGTTACATATCAGTCATATCACATACAAAAATTTGATTATTTTTATGGATATCTACTTAATTAATTTCGTAATTTCTTATACTATGTTTGATTACATGAAATATCAGCAGAATGTGTTAATCAAACAACAGTAATTGTATTTCCAGCAAGAAGCCCACTTGATTTTCTTCTTTGATTATTGAGTTGCCTTGGAGCAGCAAGGGTGAGCTCTAGGTCTGGCTTTTGTGAATCTTGAATTGAAATATAATCACTTGAATTAATAAATGGGAGATTAACGAATGTTGCTGGCATGGAATATTGTAGACTCTTGGACTTTGAATCTTTGCTTGACGAAGTACTAAAATTTATCATTGAAATATTTGTTTCACCATGTTGTGGTGACTTCCCATATGAAATGGATGTGCTTTCCTTTGTCTTGGTAACCCTTTTATCAAACAGTAAGATAGTTGCTTTATCCATCACAACCTGATAACGATCAACTTGGTTATTAAAAAGGTGTAAAACGATCAATTAACTAGATGAATACAATAATTAGCCGAAGTTTTATAAAAATTTTAAATGTTAATTGCACTAATGTAAATTGGAAAAGTAGAGCTTTTTATTTTATGCACGAAAAATGGAAAGGGGTGTAAGATTCATATTTGAAGAACCATTTTTTTTTGGCACCCGGTATCCAAAAGTTGTTCGGTTCGGCTAATCTGGATTCGTGTAGGAATGCCGCTAAGGTGGTGAAACCGCAAAATTATCATTCCCATGGCTCAAACGGAGAACTCTTATTAAACATAGAGGGATAATCATAGCCATGCTATCACACCTTCAGAGCTATATTGCTCGCACCTTTCAATAATATCGTATATGTATTGAATTCTTCAAAGAATGAATAACTTTTGAAGGATTTGTTATATATTCTGACAATATTTTGAAGAGTTCGAACAACATAGCTCTCAGATGGTTATATTTGAAAAGTCATTTTGCGTAGGTTACTACCAATAATTTTGAGTTGTTAGTAAAAAGAGAGAAATTAAATGGGGTTTAGCTAGGTACCTTGTCAAAGAGACTACGTCTACGCTTGGTTCTATTGAGAGAATTTTGGCGAAGAAAATACTTTTGGGCATGACTTGCGACTTGGGTTGGTGTCCTTGTTGTGACAAAGTTCCTAGAAATGCCCCTCCAGTCTCCTTTTCCAAGTTTTTCCAATCCAACTAGAAATATCCTGTGTTCTTCTTCTGTCCATGGAACTCCTACGGAAATTTCACCAAACCTATTATTCACTAGTAAAAGTAAACGAACCGAATAAAGTCAGAGAAATTTAAATACCATATTAAATTACACTTAAATAACCGTCCATCCAACCATTTTAGTGAAAGGCTACCGAATGTATAATCTATGAATATTTCATATATAATGTTTAAATAATTATGAATAATTAATATATAATCTATATATACATAAAGTAACAGTGAATCCGATCGATTATTTGGGTGAATATCTATCTAAACTAAGCCATAATGGAGTTTGATATTTGTTTGAAATTTGTGCTCCAAGATTAAACGCTTGACATTTACACTTGAATATAATCCTATTATAATATTTGAGACAATTGAGCATGTCTTCATTTTTCACGTGAAATAAGAATGTTCTATTTGATGTGCTGCATCTCCCATATAAAGGTCTTTGGAAATTAAAAACAAAAAGAACCAATTTATTCTGTATTATCATTTGATGGTATTTCCTTTTCGTTGATTAATGTTATTTATTACTTATTAAATACTTTTTTCTTTTTATCTATGCGGCATGCTTGCTTCGGCGATATTAACTTCCACTGAAGCCATATAACCAAAGTTGCAACTCTAACTAATAAAAATATTAGATTATGCTGAATAAAAAAAATACGATTTATCTCTTAAAATTAACAAATAACTAAAGTACTTAACCTTCTTTTGTCATCAATTGGGTGGCTGCTCACATAAAAAAATAAAACGAGGGTTGCTTGTTTGAAAGAAAGAAAAATTAGCATGTGAGGAACTATGGAGTTCCTCTCTCTAGAAAAAAGAATTTCTAGAACGTCAGATCTATATTTCCAGATTGCAATTTCCTTGCCACTTAAATTAATAAACTTGTTTATAAAATAGATATTCCAACAATATCAAAATGTATTGAAACTAAAGTAAAAAAAAAGAAAATAGAGTAATTTCTTATGATTAAAGAAGAATTAATCTAAAAATTTGTTCACTCGATCGCTTAAACTAAAAAGAGCCCATAATAGATACTCCCTCCGTTGCAATTTATATAAATTTGTTTGACTGAACATGTAGTTTAAGAAAATAATAAAGAGTTTTGGAATTTGTGATCCTAGACAATTCAAAAGGGGCTCAAAGTTTTTATGTAGTTATAAAAGTTTCTCATTAAGGGTAGAATTGTAAGTTAAGTTAAATTGTTACCAAATTTAGAAAGGGGTCATTCTTTTTGGAACGGATCAAAAAGGAAATAGGTTCACATAAAACGGAATAGATGGAGTATATATAATTTGTGTAACCGAGTAGGAAAAGTAAATAGTTAATTCCGCATAAGTTTGTGTAAAGATCCTTGTGTAAAGATCCAATCTTTACAAGATTTTAATATTTGTATAACGAGAGAGAGAAATACTATAGACCAACCCCAAAGCATAAAAACTTTTTCAGAAATTTCATAAAACGGTTTTGTGGCTAGATTATGAATATATCTGAAAGTGAAGAAGTATTACAGGTAAAAGATCAAATCCTGTAAATCTTGAACTAGAAAAAACAGAAGGGGTAAAAAACTCAATGTTATAATTAGAACACTAACCTTTTTTCTTATCTGAAGTTTTTCCAACCAACTCATCAGAAAGATAACCATCTGACACTTTATAATCCAGGTTTTTATCTGAAAACATCTTACAATTAGAAGCAAAAGATCCAACTGTTGAAGTAGAAATTTTCGACGAATTCGAAAGGCAACCACCACTATAACTTTTCTTCATTGAAGAAGTATTAGCAAAAAAAGATGATTTTGGTATTTCAAGTTTCACTCCAAAAAGTTTCATACCAATATTGGACATAGGAGCTTCATTTTCTTCTTCAATTTTTGTTTTCCGAGGTTTACAAGTTCGTGAATTGTGACCAGTTATACCACAGTGTGAGCATTTCCTTCCCATCTAAATTTAGAGCAGACAAATAAATCTGAAAGCTTAAAAGGAGAGAAGACAGAGCTTTGCATATATATATATATTGAATATGAAGTAGTGGGAGCTTAACTATGAACCATAAATAGAATAATTTAAATGGACTGTTTTTCTATTGGATATTTTCCAACTATACTTTTGATTAATCAAAGAAATAAAACTAAGGTTGACCCTCTTTTTTCGTTTTTCTCTCTATGGTCAAGGCTAAAATGTTTGTTTATCTATAATAAATATTAATGTAATAGGTTATCTGCGTTAGTTAGTACAACTTTTTCTAGGGATATTTATGAGACTCACGTATAACGAAAAAATAATAAGGTTTTGAGTTGATGCCCTCTTTAGTGAAAATTTTAAATAAGATTGGCGTTTAAATAATGATTTAGAGTAGGAATAAATTATTAAGAGCATGGATGGATCTAGGGCCACGATCGAAATATATTCGATGTTGAATCCCTTTAAATAAATTTGTATTTTCTTTTTAAATTTCCTCTACGAAAATTTGGCCTTGCCATGATTCAAAGAGTACTATGTAGTTAATGAGATTCATGGTACTAAACTACATCTTTTCTTGAATATTTGGATTGGTTTAAGAAAAGTGTAAGCGAAAATAACTTTTAAATTAAAAAGTAATAAGTTGGGATTGTCCAGCTTATTATTTTCGGCTTATTTTAAATAATTTTTAATTTATTTTAATCACTTTGTAACTTTATCAAGCTTAAGAGTCAATCCAAACACCCAATTTGAAAAGCTTCTACCCATGGTTCAAGTAAATAGTTTCACTGTTTGAGCACGTTTTGATCATGGATTAAAGAAACATATATGATACAGAAAGGTGGTTGGGAAGAGAGAGAGATAACTTAGAGATGAGAGCTTAAATTTTTAATGTAACAAGGAATTTCAAGGTTTTGGCACTTCCTACTATTCCTCATTCCATATTTAAATCTTTTAAATAAAATTAAAAATCAATATTTATTTCCTATAATTCATTTTAATATCCTTGTTTCATATTGAAAAACTATGCACTCTATTATCCATTTATTTTCAATCGGAGATTACAAGACCTCAACCCTCTGCCTCTGAAAATAATCCCTCTCATTCACTAACTCCATTATAATGGGATAAGATATTGACCTCTCAAAAAAGGTACAAAGGATATGATAAGATAATTTTTTCTGAATAATTTTTTTAATAAAAATATGGGAATGCTTGTGTGGATGGTAAATTTTCTGAAATTAATGATGTTGATCAACCAGCGTAATTTAGTTGGAGGCTCGGAAAAAAGTGACTTTGCTTGTGATATGAACCCTTCCAATTAATATTCTTTGTCCAGTGTGGCGTCACCACTTACTATCTATCATTATCAAACATGATAATATTTAGTACCAACTTATTATAAATCAAATCCAGTGTGAATAGTCAAATTCCGAATCTTTTAGTGATACGAATTCATATATTTTTTCAAACAATATTATCATTTTCTTTTAATATCGTTTTTTTGGTAGGTAGATCTATCCATTCTATAATGATTTTAACATTAATTAAGCATGGACCTTTCTCAGTTAATGTACAAGTATGACACTCTTTGTATGGCAAGACCATTTAATAACGTGTATGGCATAAGGAACACAATATAACAAATTAAGTTGGATAACATAAGCACATGAAAATGATTATTACCACCTTACATATACTTCACCTACTAAATTTGTTGTAGCTTTTTTCTGGAAAAATAGAAATAATTCTAAATAGATAAAAATATAATTATCCAGTCATATTATTTACTAAAATTGAGTTGGATAATGAATATTTTTAAAATGGGTGAAATATGAATAAGATCCATATTATTCACTTAAAAATAGATAATCAACAGGTTTAACTTTTATATTTGCAAAGATTCAAATTGGGAGTTCTACAAATTTTGAAGACCGAAAATTCTCCAGAAGTAATCATATTTTAAGAAGCCATGAAAAAATAAATATTCTAATATGGATATACATATTATCCGCCGATTAATCAATTTTTTATTCGCATTAAATATGGATCGGGTCCTTTAATAGATTTTAAATACTCTTGCCTTATGTTTTGATGATCTAACAAAGTTACTGTTGAGAACTAGATAGGAAACCTGATCTACTTTGGATTGCTGCAAACTTTAACAGACTCCAGCAAAAGATGAACTGCTACAGATTCATGAGCTAGGAACCAAACAAGGATCTAATGCTCTTGTGGTTCCTATATAACAGTACATAGTCATTTGGACATAGCTGGAACTGAAGTGACCGACGGTATTGTTTCTGCTGCACTGAAAATACACTATCAGCCCACTCATTCTCTAACCAAACAAAGGACTCAGATCACTTCATCTTATGTGATCAAGATGTACTCAATGAAGCTGTATACAAAGACATCACTGAAAGGTTTCTGTTTCACATTCAAGCCTCTTGCAAAGCAGAAATATCATCCTCTCAAGCTTGAAGAATAAGGTTGAACGCCACTACATACCAGTTCCTAAAAGATTCATTGTTGTTGTCCTAGTTGAATTGTAACCTTGTTATTGTGCATACTATATCTCCTAAATCGCTTACTTAGAAGCATGCTGATTAGGAATCCTCTTGTAAATCCATAAACTCATTGAGTGTAGGTTGTGACTAGATTTAGTCATAAGAAAAAGTCTTTATAACCGTAGTATTACAAAGTGGTTTGTGGTGACAGCATCACAAGTTAGAAAAAGCCTTTGTAACTAGGATAGTCACAAAGTGGCTTGTGGTAAAGGTACCACAAGTTAGTTGAGTAAATCCTTTATAATAGGATTGTAAAGTGGCTTGTAATATGTAAGATTTATAAGTTAGTGAATTTAAAAGCCTACAGGTATAAGTCGTGATTTTTTGATCCCCTTGTGCGGGATTTTTCACGTAAAAATCATCTGCCTCATTTACTTATTGGCTTACTAAGTACTATCAGTAGAAACTTGTAGAGGATCAGGTACTCTACGATTTGGTAGACCCATACAATATAACAATTTGTATCAGGGCAGGTTCCTTCTATCAGGCTAACACCTAGGAATGATCCTAATGAGGGCTCCACTAAATTTTGAAGAAGGTCAATGTTGATACCTAATTTTTTCCTATGTATTTTTTATATACTCAAAATACTTTCAAAATAGCATATGTACGCATATTTGAGCACGCCAAAAGATTTTGGCTTTTTAAAGGATTTTTTGAACTATTTTATGGCCTATTTCTACACCATAAATTCCAATAATTATTCCCAAAACTTGTCATTTTGGAGAATTACCTATTTTATTCTCACATTTACATTAAAATATAACGTACACGATTTTTGCATAATTTAGCAAGTCCATTTGGTATTTTTAAAACTAAATTGCACGAAATTGTAATTTTTAGCCCACTTTAAGATTTAACAGTTTTTTTTAATTACCAAATCAATCCAAATATTTTCAAGTTAATATTTACATATTATTTATTGACTCCGTATGTTGAATTTAATGTTAAAATACTTTTACAGTTTTTGTAAAATCAAAAAGGGAAAACCGACTATTTCAATTATGACCTCAATTTCTTTCAATTTTAGCCTATTTTGACCGCCCCTTAATTGACCAAAATTCAGGCCCCAAATTAACAGCCCAATTAAATTTAACGCGGGCCCTAGCCCATTTGGCAAAACCCATATATTTTTATCATTTAATCCTGGCCGTGGATCATTTTGATCAACGGTCAATGGCCCACAACCCCTTTCCTTTTTAATTTACCAAACCCCCAACCCTAATTCTTTTTCTTACCATAGCCACCTTTGAACCCTCTGCTTCTGTCAAACTCTCTCTAACACTCGAACCCTAGCCCCCCTATCGTCTTCTCTGACTAAATACCACCGCCGTCCATGGCTTCTCAAGCCATGAATGGCTTGTGCTCTCTCCCCTTCACCCCAAATCGTGGTTGTTCAAGGTTTTTGAGGTTCAACTTTAATAATGCATGTCCAGGTCCTCCGCCAATCTGAGTTCCTGTGGCTTCTCCGGCTCCCTTTCGACGTGCTTGAGCCTTGAAAGGCCTAGCTATGGTCCAGACCTGTTCGAGATCAAATCCTTTCCTAGCCTTCTCATCTCTAGGGTTTATGAGAAACCCTACACTACTACAAAATTAACCTATGCTATGCCGAGAAAACTGTTCCAATAGGTAAGAAAACCGTTGCCATTAATGTACTGCTATGGTTGAGCAACCGTTCCGCGAGCTCTCGTGCCTATAGAGTTTATGGAACGGTGTTTGGAACGGTTCCAATAACCGTTGCTATAGAATAGTCTATCGTTACAATTTTCCCTCTTCCTGTTGGAACAATTATTCTTATCAACTGCAACGGTTAATAACCATTACCATAAAGTTAAATGCAACGGTCATAAACCGTTACTGTATCTACTAAGCCGTTACAGGTATAGTAGTAATGGCAACGATTTTTTTAAGATATTGCAACAGTTGAACTACCTACTGCAACGGTTTCTTGATTATTTTGGAACGTTTGCAGGTCCTGTGGCAACGGTTCACTAATATATTGAAACGGTTGTTAGATTATTTTAAAACAGTTTGTAGGTCATGTGGCAATGGTTTGTTAGATTATTTGTAACGGTTTGCAAGTCCTATGGCAATAGTTGATCTACCTATTGCAACGGTTTTTATATTATTTTGGAACGGCTTTTCAGATCCTATGGCAATGATTTTGTTAGCTGTAACAATTTAACTGAATTTAAAATAGTTCACCATATTGTTAATAAAGATTTTACATATACATACAATAAACTATAAAATACTAAAATTTATATAAATACAAAATGAAACTTTTGATAATCCAAATTGTCCAACAAGTTAGTAATAAATTCATAGATAGTGATGAAACCAATAACATACATTTGATATTTCAACATCAATAGTTTTAACATGTTTTGACAACAAACATTCCTAGAAACCGTCACATGCATCTACAACAATCAACAATTCAAAATTCAAGTAAAGTCTATATCTTCATCACTGCCTCTGTCTTCCATCTCTTCATTTACTCCACCTACAAAAGAGTTTAAAGTAAGATTTGCAAAATGAATTATGCTCAGACCATGGATTATGCACAAACAATCCATCCTCTGTGACAATAGAGCAAAACTAAAAGCTCTGTACCTTCCTAGTAAGTACAAAGTTTTCTAATATAGAAAGATATCTCAAAAGACATGGCTTCAGCAAGAAACAATCTCGAATCCTAACAATACATGTTTGTACTTTCCACATTGAAAAATAATAAGGAAGTTTCATAGTTTAACAGAACTAAAGAATGTGCAGAACTTCAGATAGAAATGTGTCATAATGCCCAAGATAAATAAAGCCAATATACACTAACACCCCTTTAAAGAAACCAAATCCTCTCTTTTCTTCAAAGACAAAATACAGATCTAGCATTTCAGAGTTCAATCACCATATCTATAATCCTGCTCATGCCACTGTACGACACGTTCTTCATTCCCTTCGTTCGTGTTTTCACACGAAACGAAAAGGGCATCACCGTGATGCAGAAAATGGGAATAGGAATGTTTCTTTCAGTAATAGCAATGATAATTGCAGCTGTTACTGAGAGAAAAAGACTCGATATTAGTAAAGATATGGTAACTTCTTCAGAAACTGTACCAATGAGTATATTTTGGTTGCTACCTCAATACATTCTATTGGGAATTCAGATATATGTTAGGATTATGATTCCTACTAAAAACAACAACCTTCATATCGAATAATTCGGATACATAAACTACATGAGCGGAAGCTAACCTGAATCCATATGTGGAAATGTTGAGCCTCCTTTTGATAATTGTCCTTTGTTGTGAACTCCTTTAGCCTTCCTTCAAGTTCCTTGAAGTATACTTGTACCCACAAGAATGTATCCACAATACTAACACAATGTATGAAAGGTTCACAATAATATTGTTATGACAATATTCAAAATTTTGGCTTATGGTTTTCCACCCTATTTGCAAGACAATGGACAATATGGTTCTTGATTCAATGGGAAGAAGAAGAACTTGTCTTGCACTAGAATGGGAACCATAACCCCACTTTATAACTCTAGGAGTTACATAACCCAAGAGACAAGAGTTACAAGACAAGAGTTATGTCTTGAGTTATGTCTTGCAAGAGTTACATAACTCAAGAGTCACAAGCAAGTAACCATAGTTACTTATGTAACCTTAGTTAGCCCATCATAAACTAAGGTTACCCTTTTGGGTATCTACACATTAGTCCTACACTTTAGTATGACAATACATTGGCCCCCTTAACATAATGTCCATAAGACCACATAATTAGGCCAAACCAAAAGATAGCACATAACATATAATTATCCATATATTGTTCATATGTGTGTAGATATAAGTCCATATATCTAGATATAAATCCATATATCTTACAATCTCCCACTTGGACGAGATATACAAACATATGTACAATCCTTAATATTATATGTTACAAACCTTAGGTGCACAAAATTGCTATCACAATAAAATTGTCATGAACAATCCGGTCCATCAATCATACCAACATAGGACCTAAGAGCTCGTCGTCACTCATTCGTAACTAGAACCAATCATAGATCACGTATATCAATATAACCAACGACATGGATCAAGTGTAGGTATGTAGCATGGAAATAACATAAAGTGTGGTCAATAGAATGTCTATTTCCAACTGGTTCTCTTTATTGAGATCATACTTAAACTGTAAGAGTACAAAACTTTAAAACTGAATATCTGCGCAGATATAACTGAATTACTGAATTACTGAATTTCTGAATATAATGGACAATACGTAAATGTGCAATACAAACTCCCACTAAAATACATAATCCTTATCTGATTTGACACCCATACAAGAAATATGCTCAAGAAATACTTTTGGTGTCAATCCCTTAGTGAGCGGATCCACAAGCATGGAGTTTGTACTTATGTACTTAATGCACAATTGTCCATTTTTGTACTCTTTCTTTAACAACCCGAAATTTGACGTCCTTATGTTTTGCTTTCGTCAAACTACTGTTGTTATTAACATATGCAACCATGGTTACATATGTTATTAGCATAAATGGCAAAATTGGAGTCGGTATACCTGATGATCTCAAACTGGTCCGAACTCCAATATGTAAGCATGTAATCCTTTGTTCTATGTATGTACCTCATGACCCTTTTGGCTGCCTACCAATGGTCCATACCCGGATTGCTTAGATATCTGCCTAACATCCCAACAATGTATGCTATATCAGGTCGTGTACATACCTGAGCATACATCAGACTACCTACCGCCGAAGCATAAGGCGTCTTCTGCATTTCCGAAATTTCATAATTATAATTTGGGCACTGCTTGAGACAAAACTTGTCTCCCTTAGTAACAGGGGTGTTGCCTGGTTTACAATCCTGCATGCCAAATCTTTTCAGAACCTTATCGATATAGCCCTTTTGTGACAGATCGAGAACGCCTTTGGAGCATTCTCGTAATATCTGAATTCCTAATACAAAAGAAGCTTCACCAAGATCGTTCATTTCAAATTTCTTTGAAAGAAATTTCTTAGTTTCAAGTAATAATGCTATATCGTTACAGGCAAGCAGTATGTCATTGACATATAAAACCAGAAAATATACTTACTCCCACTGAACTCATGGTATATACAGTCATCAGCAATATTCGATTCAAAACCAAAAGATGTAATAACTGCATGAAACTTATAATACCATTGACGAGAAGCTTGCTTGAGCCCATAGATGGATTTCTTTAATTTGCAAACCTTCTTCTCTGATTCATCCGAAACAAAGTTTTCAGGTTGCACCATATAAATTGTTTCCTCAATGTCACCATTGAGAAAAGCAGTTTTAACATCCATTTGATGAAGCTCAAGATCAAAATGTGCTACTAATGCCATTATAGTCCTGAAAGAGTCTTTCGATGAAACTGGAGAGAAAGTCTCTTTATAATCAATGCCTTCTTTCTGAGTGTAGCCTTTTGCGACAAGACGAGCTTTGTACTTAATAACATTGCCCCCTGAATCCCTTTTGGTTTTAAAAATCCATCTACAACCAATAGGTTTAATACCTTCGGGCAATGTAACAAGCTCCCAAACGTCATTATCGCTCATAGACTTCATCTCATCATTCATGGCATCAATCCACTTTTGAGAGTTAGAACACTTAATGACTTGACGGAAGTTGATTGGATCATCTTCCTCAAGTCCAATATCACTTTCTTGTTCTTGGAGAAATACATAATAATCATCCGAAATTGCATTTCTCCTCTCTCTAGTGGATCTCCTTAATGGCATTTCAGTTATTTGAGGTTGTTGAGTTTGATTTTCATTAGTTATATCAGGTTCCTGATGGGGGAGATTTTCGAGATTGTCTTGAAGCGGAGTTGTGTGATCCGAGTCAGTAAGACCAAGATCAACAATTTTAGGGAAAGACACATGTTCTTCCTCAAAGACAAAATCTCTAACAACTTTATCTCCCCACCCCCCAAACTCAATATCCTCAAAGAACCTAGCATTTCCCGTCTCAAACATAGTTCGTGATGTGGGATCATAAAACTTAAAACCCCTGGATTTTTCAGAGTATCCAACAAAATAGCTACTAACCGTCTTAGCGTCCAGTTTCTTTTCATTCGGCCTATAAGGCCTTGCCTCAGCTGGACAACCCCAAATGTGTAAATGCCGAATACTGGGTTTATGCCCAGTCCAAAGTTCATAAGGGGTTTTGATTGTAGCTGCAGTTGGAACTCTATTAAGAATATAAGCTGCGATTTTTAATGTGGATTGGGACTTTTCATGAATAAGATATAGGTACCCATAACAAGAGTAATCGTCTATGAATGTGATAAAGTATTGTTGACCATTCCGACAAGGAGTAGGAAATGGCCCACAAATATCCGTATGTATCAATTCTAAGACGTCCGAATCTCTCTTAGCACCTAATCTAGTCTTGTTTGTTTGTTTTCCCTTGATACACTCAACACAAATTTCCGAATTTGAGGTATCAAGAGAATCAAGAATTCCTTCTGACACGAGTTTCTGAATTCTTTGAATGGATATATGACCCAAACGTTTATGCCAGAGTGAAATAGAATTCTCATTAGTTAACTTTTGGTACCATTAAACTTGTATGCAAAGTTTCTTTATTTGAAGTTATTGTATCAACCAAATATAAGCTATCAAATGTTGATAAAACACCAGTACCAATAAGATTTGAATTCCGAAAGAGACTAACTTTATTGTCCCCAAATGTACATTTATAACCGGATATGTGCAATTGGGGAACTGAAATTAAATTCCGTCTAAAAGACAGTACAACAAAAGTCTCATTCAAATCTAAATGAAAACCGGTCTTAAACAACAGCCTAATTTTGCCAATAGCTTCAACTGGCACCTTCTTGCCGTCACCCTCATAGATGTATCTTTCACCATCTTTTGGTTTTCGGCAGTTCAGGCAACCCTGCATTGATATACTTATGTGAGTAGTAGCAGCAGAATCTACCCACCAAGTATCCTTAGGTACCGAAATTATATTAACTCCAGAACAAACTTTCTTCACATGATTAGTTCCCTTACAGAGAAAGCAACCTAATTCAGTAATTTCAACCTTAGATTCCTTATGTTGCTTAATCTTGGGCTTTACAACCGCAACTTCCTTATTTTTCCTCTTCTTAGAATCCCTTGAAGAGGATGCCTTAGAAGAAGATGCCAAATGAGCACTTTCTGCCTTATCTTGCTTAATCCTTTCCTCTTCTTGCACACAATGTGAAATGAGCTCATTAAGAGTCCATTTCTCCTTCAGGCAGTTATAACTGACCTTAAACTGATTAAAGTGTGCCGGAAGAGATATCAAAACAAAGTACACAAGCAGTTCCTCAGGTAATACTAGCTTGAGTAACTTAAGTTTCGAAGCAAGATGAGACATTTCCAAAATGTACTCCCTAATGTTTCCCTTGCCCTTATACCTCATGGAAACAAGTTTACTCAATAGTGTACTTGTTTCTGCCTTTTCGTTTTGAATAAAACGCTGTTCGAGGTTTTCAAGGAAAACTTTGGCATTAGGTTCATCATTCATAGTGCCCCTGAATGATTCTGGAATTGCACGCTTCATGATCATTAGACTCAAGCGATTCGAGCGTTCCCACTTCTCCATCGCTCTCTTTTCATTAGGAGAGGATGTATCCTCAAGAGGAGTAGGTTGCTCAGTCCGAAGGGCTAAGTCAAGAATCATGCAACCGAGAACGATCATTACATTCTCTTTCCATTCCTTAAAGTTAGTGCCGTTAAGCACAGGGATGCTATTGATATTGGCAGAGATCGTAGAAGCATAAGAGTTTACTGAAAATTGAACAAAGGATTACTAAATACATGCTTACAAAACTTGAACTTTAACTTTATAGATTCAAAGTTAGGCATTTCCCATTACAAGATACCTAGCACAACATTGTTTTTAGTCTTTGGACAGAAAAACAACTTGTAAGTGGTACTCTTGGTGTAGTGATCAAACATAGACAATAAACTCCTGTCAAATATTAAACCTTCCTTTGGGCCGATTTAATATTCACATGGAAAACCAAATAATCGTCTCATATTTACCACCACAAGAATGTTCGAATTCCTGCCAAATAACACCTTCCTTTGGGCCGATGTTAAACGCATGGAAGACTAACATCCACAGTCATCTTATATTTTAAAATTAATCAATC
Organism: Nicotiana benthamiana; assembly: GCA_034376525.1. Classification (NCBI taxonomy): domain Eukaryota; kingdom Viridiplantae; phylum Streptophyta; class Magnoliopsida; order Solanales; family Solanaceae; genus Nicotiana; species Nicotiana benthamiana. The sequence continues at coordinate 38,932,972 of CM067339.1, read as the reverse complement.
TACACAATAGAGGTTACTTTGGCAACATAATGCTTCAATTGAATAACTAAAATATTAGATGCTATAAACTTTAGTTCCTTAAGCCATTTTATGAATCTCAACTTAATGTGTTACATGATTGGATGTGTAACACTTGAATATTAATCGTTGTTTACTGAATTGGACAATTCTATAATATATAAGAATTGATGGACTATAAAACAATTAACATTCACTGAAACTTAAGAGAGTTGAAACGTTTTTCTTAAACTTACTGGACCAGACAATCGATTGTCAACACAGACAATCGATTGTTTGGTTTTTTCTGAAAATTTTAAGTCACTGGATGTGACAAGGAAAAATTTTTCTAAGTTACTGGACCAGACAATCGATTGTCAAAACAGACAATCGATTGTTTGGTTTTTTCTGAAAAAATTTAGTCACTGGATGTGACAAGGAAAAATTTTTCAAGTTATTGGACCAGACAATCGATTGTCAAATCCAGACAATCGATTGTCAGGTATAATTTAAAAACATCTCACTGGACCAGGACAATCGATTGTCAGGCTTTAACAATCGATTGTCTGGTGTTCCAAAAAACTGCCAGAATATTTAACGTCTCAGACAATCGATTGTTTAAGGCAACAATCGATTGTCTGACTGGCAGTGACCAAAAATTAATCTCCAGAATAACACATGATTTTCAACATGGATTTTAAACATAAAAAACATGTTGTTAACCAACTAAAATCATGCTATTTACAATGTTTTAACATCATATTAAAACATCAAATCAAAACATAACATTCATAAGATCATGCTATTTCATGGTAGAATTTCATAAACAAAATTCTTATAAAACTAAAACATGAATCCTAACATAACATGATTCTTATGAACATCCAAATTATCCAAAATTGAAGGGTGGCTCTGATACCAATTGTTAGGATTATGATTCCTACTAAAAACAACAACCTTCATATCGAATAATTCGGATACATAAACTACATGAGCGGAAGCTAACCTGAATCCATATGTGGAAATGTTGAGCCTCCTTTTGATGATTGTCCTTTGTTGTGAACTCCTTTAGCCTTCCTTCAAGTTCCTTGAATTATACTTGTACCCACAAGAATGTATCCACAATACTAACACAATGTATGAAAGGTTCACAATAATATTGTTATGACAATATTCAAAATTTTGGCTTATGGTTTTCCACCCTATTTGCAAGACAATGGACAATATGGTTCTTGATTCAATGGGAAGAAGAAGAACTTGTCTTGAACTAGAATGGGAACCATAACCCCACTTTATAACTCTAGGAGTTACATAACCCAAGAGACAAGAGTTACAAGACAAGAGTTATGTCTTGAGTTATGTCTTGCAAGAGTTACATAACTCAAGAGTCACAAGCAAGTAACCATAGTTACTTATGTAACCTTAGTTAGCCCATCATAAACTAAGGTTACCCTTTTGGGTATCTACACATTAGTCCTACACTTTAGTATGACAATACATTGGCCCCCTTAACATAATGTCCATAAGACCACATAATTAGGCCAAACCAAAAGATAGCACATAACATATAATTATCCATATATTGTTCATATGTGTGTAGATATAAGTCCATATATCTAGATATAAATCCATATATCTTACAATATATTCACATTTGTTGGAATGCAAGAGTTCTTTTATTCTGAAGTTCCAACAAATATGAGAACTTTAGGCATTGCTCTATATACTAGTGTTTTTGGGTGTAGTAGTTTTTTCAGCTCATTTCTTATATCTGTGATTGAAAATTTGACAAGTACAAGAGGAGCAACGCAGAATTGGAATTATAAGCATAATACCAAAAAACAAAGTCAATATACACAAAAACATCATTTTAGGTTTACTGCACTCTAATAGTACTCCTATTATCACAAAAGTAAACCAGTTCTCTTGTTGTATTATGTTGTTGCAAAGAAAAGTCAAGTTATTGAATAAAAGATAAGTCCAGGTCTTCACAAGTCAGTAAGTCTTCTCTTCATATCTTAAAGTGTGGAGAGTATAGACAGATCTCGTCCTTCTCCTTGCGGGAAAATTTAGTTTATTGGAATGAAAAGACGTGTAATATTTGTTACGGACTAACCTTGGTTGTTACTGCCAGTGGATGGACGATTGATTGATTGAATAGCACCTTGTTGTGCAGAAGCAGCTTTGCCAGGTGCACGAGCACTGAATATTAGCATGTCAGGATCAAGTCTTAAATTGGGGTTGAGACGTTGAAGTCGTGTAACGACGTTCATCGTAATATATAGCATCCTTCTATGCATTGAGCTCTTCTAGCAATTTTTCCTTTTGTGCATTGAGCTTTTTCAACACTTTTTGTTGCATCATCTCTTCCATTTCCTCCATTTTTTGTTCCATTCTCTCATCAGTAGTATTTATAGAGGATCCAAAATCTCCTTTTTTTCTTTTTAAGACAGTTTTATTGACTCCTCGTCCATATAATCTTGCCCGACCTGGATGCTCAGGTCCCATGACAGATGCAAACACGTCAACTGAATCAATACCATCTCCACTTTCTTGAGTGGATTGTATTCTCACCATTTCAGCCTACAAACCAAATGTAAGAGAATAGAGTATAAGTAATTAAAACTAAGTCGATAATTAAGAACAAATAAATAATCACGGTAATCGTTAAAGTAGAAATTTTTTACAATTTTACTCATTGTACTCTCATAAGAGCTTTTGTATACCCAATCCGGTTTTCTTTTCCTTGTAGCCGCAAAGATATCTTTACTTGATAGAGTATTTGACATATCAGCCATTTCCTTCTTTTTTTCCTAGTAACATGAAAATTGGTATAATAATGTTTTCATTCAAAGTTATCAAGTTCATACTTAAATAAAAATAAGAGAAAAAAAATCAAACCTCGATAATTTGAGCAAAACTTATTTTGCCAGCAGTATGTGGATGCTTCAACTTTTTCCGATTCTCGATATTGGTTTCAGATGTTTTCTACAAATAAACAAGCAAATGCATGTGTATATAAGATGGATTCAGAGGAGGAAGCCTTAGCATCTTACGTGCAAAATCTGACTAATTAATTTAGCCAAGAGTTTGGCATATCCAAATTCTCCATCAGTTTTCCCACGTTTCTAAATGTTTTTTTCCCCTTCAGTACTCCTCTTTTAAAGTCCTTTGCTCAATTTATGTATGATTTCAATATTTCCAGTTCAAATGAAAAAATCCAACTTGTCATGGTTTAATTAGCTTCCTGATTCAAATTATCTTTTAGTATACTTTCTAATGGAGCACTGTGATCACTTACAACGTTTTTCGTTTGACATGCAACAAAGTTAACATATTGGGTCGCAGAAACAGTACTAAAGCTGAGATTAAAGCAAGGAATACTTAGTAAATTATGATGACTCTACTAATTCCAGAATGCTAACTAGCAAGTGTTTTATTGTAACAAAAAATCATGCATCTACCATGTACGAACCATATATGTACGGAATTAAGTAGGAGAAAGATTCAAAGAATTAAACTGCCCACATTTATTCTCTTACACTTAACTGCAACGTCATATTTGTAACTATCGACTTATATAAATTCTTAGTCTGTGCAATAAAATAGCTTATCCCTCTTTTTATATTTCTGCCGCAATAGTACTTTAAAAATTTTAAGGTTGGCAAAAGTCTTTTATAAGGAATTTGCATATATATAGTTTCCAAACTCATATCTGGTACAATCTTATATAGACTTGTTCAACGAACTTGAATAGAAAATTGAAGTTGCAAATAAACAAGCAAATGCAGAAGGGGATGCTTGTAAAGTTTAACTGATTTGTTAGGGAAATGGTACAGCTGGATATTATAGATATTTCAGAAAAGAGCTCTCAATCAAGGGTTTCAAGTTCACCATTACCTTGGCCGCATCGGAGTTCTAATATTCAAGAAGATCTTTAAAGTGAGACGCCGGAACATTTTTTGGCCTATTTTTCATTCGAAGCTCGTCATTATCATATGGTTCAAAGTGCTTTTCCTTCAACTGATTTTTATACTTTCTCCAAGCAGTACAAACTGAATCAAAAACCCAATTCCTTGCCTCTTCAGGAATGTCATATTTTTCCTACAAATTTAGTGCAATTGGGTTAATATAAGAAATTTGAAATATTAATTCTTATTGAACATTAGTAAATTCAAACCTTGACATATTTCAAATATTATTTTTTATCTACTTTCCTCCAATCAAATACATTAAGAGGACAAAAGGTCTCATTCCTTCCCAATGTGCCGAGAAAGCTACCCAACTCTTTCACAACCTTTTTAGTAGGACCAATGGGTTGATTGAGCTCATTTAGCACGATTATTTTACGGTCCTTTCATTTCCTTGGGCGGCTCGCTCAAATGCCTTATCAAGAAAATTATTCACCCCACCTATATACCCATCCGTCCATCTAAGGAGATTCATCCAACTTTTATCACCATAATATATGGATATCCTATATAATATATTCAAATCACCAAAATGAGTATTCAAATTACGTAAGGAATTTACTTAGAAACAAGCACTTCAAGTGTGGACGCTCTGAAAATAAAAACAAAAACAGGCAAACAAGCAACAAGTATTCGAGGACCAGCAGAAACAAACCAAGAGTTGTCTGAGGAAGCAACAAGACTAAAACCTCAAGTTGAAAGATTGAGTCAGAAACTAAAGAAGTTGAATATGGTCTCCTTTTTTTCAATCTATTCACACTAATGGCTCTTAGTTATCACCTTGTTTACCAAAGCCAATTAGTGCATGCGACCGGTTATTAATAATTTTTATAATTAGCAATAGTAGAATTAAATCATATGTTAAAAGAAAAGTCTGAAGAGATTCTTTTTATCATGTTTCAAAAAAACAAAAATTGTGTCTTAAGCTTGCCCTTTTATGCCATAGCAATCTGTCCATTAAGTATGCAGATAGAATGTTAAAGTTAGAAATCACGCTTTCGGACGCATATTACTATTTTGCGTATCATAAGTAAAGTCCACTGAAGACAAAAACACTCCTTACCAGAATTCTCTCCATTCACAAGGTTCAAATCTAAACTCCTAACCAAAGGTCGAGGGATTTCATCCATCTCTATATAGTCTTGGGTAATAGAAGATAAAATTTTTCTAATGACTAGTTCACTAATCAATGAAGTTGTAAACAATCTTCTTGTTAAAAATAGATTGTCTTATAAGTCAGTGTTCACCAATCATTGAAACAAGATACATAGACTAGTTGTAGCATAAGAGAGGACGGAAAAAAATAAGTATCACAAGCATCATAAAGCCAAATAACTATAAAACAAACATAAACATCCATTTCTTTTTCCTTTTTTGCAGTTTCACTTGCGAACTCAAATAGTCCACTACAGAAGCGAGATATGTTGTAGCTGTTGGATATTACAGATGTGAGGAATATTCAAGGAGCAGAGAGCTTGCAGGTCACATATTCAAACTCAAAGACACAATACATTCAGCCAAAAACAAGAACATGCAGTTTAAATGGAGAAATAGATTCATACAATTGGTAAATACAGAGAGAAGAAAGGTGTTTACCATTCGATTTCTCAGTTGAGTTGGCCCGAGAAGGAGATTACGAAGAGCAGCAGCCTAGCACAGCCTCGACTCATTTTGCTGATGAGGTATCTTTGAATGAAAATGAATTACTGCAGAAGGAACACTATTGCTGACGATCTGCAAAAGAACAGAAGCCTTAAAAAGCTGAGATTCGTCTCTCTAAATCAATAGCGGAATCAGGAGCGCAGTGACACAAATCTCGATCCCAATCGTGAAGAAAGCTCTTGAATCCCACAAAGAACTTTCTAATTCGCTATATTTTGGAATTTTGATGTATTTTCACTGATTTGATATGATTTGAAGACAATTTTGGGAGTACTGGAGCCTGGTTGATACCGTAGCAATTTTGGAGGAGACAACTCTCTATTAGCTATTTTAGGGGTTTAGTGTATTTCATATTTTATCAGGTATAAAAATTAAAAAAAATTAGAAGGCGGGCCCTTCCAATATTTTAGCGGGTATTAAAAATTTGGGTGGGAAAAAAGAGGGAATTAATAATCGTAACGATAGAGATACCCCTTCCCAACGACGGATTTATTGTTACAGTTATATAAAGTGTTGCCATATACACCTCTATACACCTATATAGGAATTGTTTGTATACTATAGCAATGGTTCATTTACTAAGTGTCCTGATAGTTCTAATAATTATTAGTAACGGTTAAAACCGTAACGATAGACAGCCTATAGCAACGGGTCCAAAACCGTAGCAATAAAAAGTGTTGCCATAGCTCTAATTTCTAGTAGTGCTAAAAGTCGTTCGAGGTTATTTCTTCCCTTATTTTTTTAGATATGTGATAGATCTGTGTTACACTCGAGGTTTTAAAGCTTTTTCCCAATCTTCTTCTTTCTTCATGTGAATCTGCCTGTATATGCTTTGTTCTTATGTGTTTTTGTTTATGCATATCTTCTCTTATGTTCTTATGTTTCGCCATTATTATGCATGTTCTTCTACTTGTGCTATGTTATATCTTCTATTGGATTTCTACAACATGCTTTACGTGTCTATCTTATGTATGTTCCTTCACTATTTTTTCTTACTGAGTTTGTTTGAGTTCTAAACCTATTCCATCTACTGTCGCTTAAGTGCTATGTCACCTATTTTCTCTCCTGAGCTTGCTTGAGTTTTGAGCTTTTATTAAACCTGTTCTTTACGATTTTCTCATTTTGTTGCTTCCATCTTGCTATTGTATCCGTGTGCGTCTTCATGAGACTCTCTGAGTCTGTTTCAAGGGTCTGCCCCTCCTTTATGTACCCTACTCAAATTTGAAACCTTAGGGTTTGGGGTTCCTGCAGTTTTTGGTCTTTGAGTTTGAATTAGGGTTCTACTTTGGAATGGACTTGAATCTTTTGCTTATGATTTAAAACTTTCTATGATTGTCTTTCTTTTCTTGTTTGACACTTTTGTGCTTTATATATGAAAGCTTTTTCTTTCAAAAGGATTCAGTCAACTCTTAATTGATTCCAGTTTCCCTTTACTAATGCTCGATTGATTGTTACAAATTTTTTATATTAAACCTTTTCCTCCCCCTTTTCTGACTAAGTTCATTCGAGCAAGGTTTCCAATTTACTGGTTGTTTGATTGATTTACGTTCCTTATTTTTTAAAACCATGTTCCATATGATTCTTGCCTTAGTTAAACTATGTGTACTTACCCTTATTAGGCTACTCTGAAGATGTTTTATTTTTTTTCTCTTTTCTTAACTGTCTCATGCCCATTTGAAATCAAATCGCTTAACCTAGGGGAGATCCTTATGTGATTGACTAAAAATGATTTCTTACCTCCTGTTTACTCGCTTTTTGCACTATAAAAGGGAACTACCCTTCTGCTCTTACATGTCACACACACTACTCTTTCTGTACGCTTTTGTAATAATAACCTTTACATACAGACACCTCTGTCTTTAAAAATATACTACTCTCTCTACTACTACTCTCTCCACTACTGCTTTCTTTATTATTTCTTTCTCTGCTACTGCTACTGCCTTCTCTACTGAGCACCATGCTCCTCCTCTCACTGCTGTGAAAACCTTTTTTGAGTTCATTTGAATTCTTTAGTTCTTGCTGAAGTTTCTGAGTTTGCTTTAATTGACTCTCTGGCTGTTTACTTGATATTATTGTTTTGCTGTTCTGAAAATTACATCTGGTATTTCTCCCTAGGTAAATACTACCCTTCTGGCTATGTGTTCATTTCCTTTCTTCTGTTATGTATTCTCCATTTAGTCTGTCATGCTCTCTTTTATCATGTTCTGCACCTTCAAGTCTCTTATGCCTTTTGCTTTCTGCATGTTTTCTGTAAATGTTTTCATATGTGGTACCTCTTCCCTTTGACCCCCTCTTATGGGTGAGTAATTCTGAGTCATGTTGGTATTCTATTATTGCCACTCATGACTCAGAGTCAGGTTCTCTCTTGAACCTCTACTCAAGTAAATTTCCCATTCCCTTTACCCCTTATGTGCTGAGCCTTAACTCAGGTCTGGTGTTGTCCTAATCACCATCCAGGCCCACATTTGACTTCTAAAATCTTCTCTTTATTGCTTGGACCAAACAAAGTGTCAAGGGTGTGCCAGTCCATGCCCATGACTAGGTATAACCACTCTTTGTTATGGCTCCCTCTCTCACTTTGCACGCATTCCTAGTTAAAAGTTCTGCCCCTTTTTGGTAAGCCATTCTTTGGGACTCTGGAGTTCCCTCTGAACTTGGATGCCTGAGGGCTGGTAATTCCACAATGTACTATTCATTTACAATAATTGTTATTCAGAGTTTAAGCATGAACTAGGGCTCTTGAAGCTCCTTGGAACTTTGAAACACTTAGAATAAGAGACGGCCTTGGAAATATGGAATCCGGATTTGGCTGTAGGATATGATGTATTTTAATTGTTCACTTTCTTTCTTCTGGTTCTGTAGTAATCTTGTAAAAAGAACTCGGGGAAGTATTAGTGAAAGGTGTGGGAGGGGTTAATTAGTGAAAGGTATGGGAGGGGTTCACTTTATCTCACTAAAGGGTAAATATCATGCCTATAGGTTAATATTTTTAATCACCTAGATACCATGCCAATAGGTTTAATGTTTGTTATTGAATCGCTTATAAATCATGCTTGTATGTTCAATGCTTCAATCACCTAGAGATCATGTATATAGGTTTTTAACATTTCTTAACTCAATCATTAGAAATCCTGCCTATATGACCTAATAATCAAACAACCAGTTGCTTATAGAAATCATGCCTATAGGAAATGCATAAATGCTAAGCGAACTGTATGGTAATCAAATACTCTTTTCTCACTGGTTTAATAACAGTAACGAGCCTTAAAGAATCAGGTACAGATATCCTCCCTATAGGGGTTCAAACTCGCCTTAGTCTGTATCGGTAACGAGCTTTAAAAAATCAGGTACAAAATTCGTCCAAACATGTTTATTTCAAAAACACTTACATGTCTGCACTGCTCTAAAATTTTCTAAAACTTGCATCTTTTTCTGAAACAGTTTTCAACGTTCTGTCTGAATTTTTATTCATCTCATGAAGCTGCTACTTCAAAACAGTCTTTAACTCATTCCTACTTCAAAAGTCTTTTCACTTTCGAAACTCTTCTTCATAACTCTAATGTATTTCATTATGCTGATTTCAAAGCCATCTCTGAACTTTTGCAATTTTCAATCTGCTGTTTCAAACTCTTCTGCATTAGATTCATAACCTATAAATTGTTTTAAACACCTCAATTTTCAATATGCCCCTATCCATTTCCTTCCCTTTTAGGATTAGAAGTCCTAATACCCTGGGACTAATAGTTTGGGATGGGTACTAGCATGAAATAAGTAAACGAGACTAATCGCGTTTAAATACCTTAATGGGGTGGGAAGGTTAGAATATGGATATGATGACCGATGTGCTAATATCTCGTGCGATCTCTCTTTGAGGAGTGATTGCTAGGTATTGCGTTGATGGGATTCATATTGTATTTAAACCTAGGACCTCCTTTCTTTTCTTTCATTATATTTTTCCTTAAGTATTTTCCTTTCTTTGCATCAACTCATTTTCTAAAGACTGTCTATTCTTTCTTTTTCTTTTCAAGGTTTTAAACTTATTCGTAACTACTATGTGCAAACCTTACTTGTTTCCTTCTATTTCTTTTAAAGTCACAATTAAGCATGGCCGCGAACCATACTGGTGGATATTGAGGGTGTCTAATACCTTTCCCTCGAGATAATCTCAAACCCTTACCCGAACTCTGGTTTTCTTTCGAAATCTTCTTCTCTTCTTTAAAAGTTTTCTGATGCACTATAATCATTAGGTGGCGACTCATCAAATTCTATAACCCAATTCCTCAAAAGGGAATAAGAGTTGTTTTGTCCATAATGTCGTAAACCCTATTTCACCTATCTTTTAGAAATAGGGGAAAAGGGGACGTCGACAGCATGGTGACTCTGCTGGGGATTTCTATTAGGATTTTACCATTACATGCTTTGTGTGACTTTATTGCTTTCTTAATTACCTTTATTTTCTTGCCTTTAACTATTTCATCATGATTACTGACTTGGCTCTTCATATTTTTCCTTTCTTTTAATTTCTTCCTTTACTACTTTTTCAATACCGTTGTAATTTTCGGGCATTCATTGTAATCTTTTGCTTTATGAACGTGAAAATACATGCAATTTGCTTCATTCTTGTAACTACATCTTCAACATCATATTCCACTCGCTCCAAAACAAATCCTATAGCAATGCTTATAATAAGTGGTTGCGCCCTTCCAATATTATAACCCCCTAAATATGGCAAAGGCATATTTGCAGTAAAACCAGTCGATCAATGATGTAGTCGACGGTTCCGCGCCTTTCCCTCTTGAGTTGTCCGCTTAAGGATACCTTGTCTAGCACTTCAAAAAAAAAATAGAAACCTTACTCTATTAAACTATTCATGCATCATGGTCAAACTTAGTCGAGTCAGTTATGTTTTCCACATAATGACTCATTAAGATAGCCTAGGCCAAAGTCCATGGGGTTTCCTAGAAACCCAAACGGACGCCTTCACGATGTGTGAAGTTATTTGAATAACTAAATGCCTTTATGCTAATTATTTTTTAAATAGTCGCGTCAAGGTCTAACCCTTTCTTTTGCAGAAAATTGGGCACGAAGTCCTCAGATTCGGTATGGTAACCAACATTCACCCAAGGCTGCTAAGCTGGTGGGAGTATCTTCATGCTAGCGATCAGACCCTTGTCCACAAGTACTTAGGGAATTTTCCCTCACTTCTAAGAATTCAGCCTAACAACAAAATCATAGAGGGTGAAACTCTGTTCTGAGATAGTGATCGATCGGTATTTCACTTTGGGGTTTTGAAAATGACTCCTTTATTGGAAGTGATATGGGGCATAGCCGGTACCCCTTGGAAGACTTCGGGTCTGCTTATGTTGGAAAACCGCAAAAGTAGAGGCTTTCTTAAGATGACGGGACTCAAGAAAAATCCCAACCTAGCTTTTCTGAAGGACTCCTACATACAATTTTATTTCTTGTACGGGAGGTATGTCCATAGCAAGTCCTATCGCACCTACACTGACGAGTTCACTCTCACCTCTTTCGGGAGTATACACAGAAGGGTCTTTGTGTTCATGTTCTATTTCTTGGGTATGATGGTCTTTCCTATGAAAAAGGCTAGGATCCACACAAGACTAGCCATGGTGACCAAGACACTAATGTAAGGGATCGACATGCAGTCTTTCTACATAGTGCACATGATTATCACTGAAATCTATCGAGCCTAGGGAAAATGTCAACAAGGGTCTCCACACTTCAAGGGTTGTAATCTGTTACTTCAACTGTGGCTTATAGAACACCTTTAGAAAGGTGACTACCAACTGGAGATTATACGCAGGGATTGTGATGATCATATCACTTTCCACTATCCTAGGCAAATGAACTTTATGCCCAGCATGTTCGCTCAGCCGGAAGAGCGGGAGTACGGGTAGAGCTATTTGAAAATCTAAAGGAAGATCAAGTACAGTGGATGTTCAAGTGGTTCTTAATAGGGGAGTTCATTGTTCGTTCTCAAGATGCACCGTTCCTCATACCCATGGGGCTGAGGGGAACTCATCCTTATGTCCCTCTCCGAGCCATGAGGCAAGCAGGGAGAAAAAAAATCATGCCAAGGATAGACAAGATGATTCATTTCAGGGATGACTTTCAGGATAATGATAGCCCGCACAAGTGTCAAGCTCAACATATATGGAACTGCAAGCTCGTCTTAGGGAGAGACTCGATTGAGCAATACAGGTATCATGATGGGTGTGTATCGCATTATTCAGGATGGTTGGATGACGATCACACTAGTTTAGGTCGCCTATGGTTCGTCCAAGGTCATAGGCTAATTGATGAGAAAGCTGCAATGTAAGTCAAATACAATCAACTGCGCAAGAGGATGCGAGAGTGTGAAAATGAGCATCGGGAAATACAGGAAGCCCACCAGAAGCTGATCGACGAGTGGAAGGATATGGCTTTCAATTCCAACAATCAAGTAGGGTATCTGGAACGAGGTCTAGTGGAGTTGGAAGGAAAGTTCTTGAAGTTGATTAAGGATTGCCAGAATGCCGAGGGAAGTGCAGGTGGACATCTGGATTGAGCCTATCTGCTGTTACGATTACAGGAATTGATGCAGCTGTACAAGGGAGGCAAGAGTACTGAATCTGGGGAAGGTCCTTCTAGGATGAAGTAGTTAGCACTTTTTATTCTACTGTTTTCATAATGTAATAAGGCCACTAGCCATTAGTGACATCGTTTATTATTCAATCTTTTTTTAGACTCGTCTTGTTTTTATAAATGAAATGAGGCATTTAGCATTATAGGTTCTCCAAATTTACTTTGTCTCTAGGCCTACCTCGGGCAAAACGAGGCATCCAAATTAAAAAAATGACTTATTTTCCTGCATAATGTGTTTAAATAGCGGAATATTATTTTTCTTGGAATCCACAGTAGCTTTATACTTTTTTTGTTTCTTTTATTTTTATTCCCTTCCCCAAAGGTTAGTTCGTGCATTCTGGCACCATGAGCATACTTAACAAGATCCAAGGGCCCTCCAACTCCTCCTCCTCCTCCTCTTCCTCCGAGTCCTACCAGAAACAGGAACAAAGGCAAAATGGGAGATGCGAATGCTAGAAAGGAACTTGAGGAAACTTCTCCGAACACTTCAATTACCAAGAAGACTGCTGCTCATCATTGAGCAGACTTTGAGATTTCGGGAAGAATTGGAATAAGTCTGGAACCTAGCAAGCCTATCAATCACTCTTGTTGCCCCTGAAAGTAACGCGCAGAACCCTCATACCTCCACAAAAATACCCCGCAACAATTGGTACAACCTGCTAATACCCAAGCTTGAGACAAATGCAACAACACTCCATTACTCATTCTCGAACCCCAAAACATCACAAACGACCACATCCACAACAATCCCATCTTTGTGGACATTGTACCCACCTATACCCAGCCAATCACAAGTGCACCCAAATCAGATGGCAAGGACTCCCTCATAAGGAGTCTGAAAGGTGATGCCTTATCTTTGTATATCAATCAAGATGCAAAGAAATGGACAAGTTGGGTGAATATGGCATCCGACTTTATGGACGGATTCAGGTTCAACACTGAGAATGCACTGGATAAGTTCTATATTCAGAATTTGAAGAAGAAACCCATAGAAACCTTTCGCGAGTATGCTACTCGTTAGAGGTCAGAAGCCGCCAAGGTCAGACCAGCCTTAGAGGAAGAACAAATTAAGAGATTCTTTGTCTGGGCTCAGGATTCGGAATACTACAAAAGGCTGATACTAATAGAGGGTCAAAAGTTCTCTGGCATTATCATGTTAGGAGAAAAATTGAAGAATTTATCAAGAATGGTATGGTCACCAATCTCGAAGCATTACAGGCCACCAACAAGGCCTTACAGTCTGGTGGCACGTCAAAGAAAAAGGACGTGAATTCCATATTGGATGTGCAAAGAACCAAATACCCTATGAAATACCAAACCTATCCCTCAACTCCACTCACAAATCAACCTACCCTATATTACCAAACACCCTCACCTACATACAAATGCCACCATCTTCCTACCAATCATCTCCAACGCCCACATATTAACCCACCTCACCAAAATATTCCCAAACTGCACCTGTGTACCAAGTGTACAACTCCTAACCTTTTCATTGCCCATCACCACCCACTCGTCAAAACTTTCCTCAAGCCAGACCAAATTTTGACCGAAGACCTCCCAGACAGTATACCGCCATAGCCAAGCCAATTGACCAATTATATGAAAAATTCAAAGCATCCAGTTGCGTTTCACCTACCCCAGCCATAACTCCATAAAATCCTTCCCAATGGATTAATTCCAACAAAACCTGCGCATACCATTCGGGAATGAAATGCTATACTATCAACGAGTGTCGCTCGTTGAAAGACAAGATTCAGACTGTGATTGATAACAAGGTCATTATAGCAAAGGAGCCCGCTCTCAATATCCGCAACAACCCTCTACCTGACCACAAGGGTGGAGGCATCCATGTGATCGAGATTGAGGATGATTCGGACCCCAAAGGGTCAATCGGGGTTGATAGGCGAAAGAGATGAACCTAAGAAGCCAACGGTTACCCCTAATCCCATTGTTGTTGAGATCCAACCCTCTGAGGGTGATGTGGTAAATGTGTCTGTACCACTCTAGTTTGAAGCACTTTCTGCAAAGGTGCTAAAATTGATTGAGGTTGAGTTTGGGATTACAAAGTCACCTGCACCATTCGAAGTTGTTGTGTTACCTCCCAGGATGCCAGTTCAGGTTTCCATGACAGACGTGATCCCATTCAATTCAAACTACATACCATGGGATTACACAGCTGAGGCTAGAAGGAAAGGGAAAACACATAGTGGAGAAGCGATCGCCGCACAGGGCATGACCAGAACAGGCAAGGTATACCCCCCAGAACATCTAGCTGAGTCCAGAAAGCAAGACTCTGAACGACCCGTTGAAACTGTACCCAATGACATTTGGTGGAATATACAGGCCAAAGAATGCTCGGTCGTTGAGCAACTAAACGAAACGTCAGTACAGATTTCCATCCTGGCTCTTTTACAAAACTTTGAAGCACATCAGAATGCCTTGATTAAAATATTGAGAGTAGCTTATTTTCCTAGCAACATAATGGAGGCGAAATGGCGAGTATGGTAGGGCAAGTACGGGAATGTCACAAGATAACCTTCCACGAGGATGAGTTACCGCCGGAAGGACTTAGTCACAACAAGGCATTGCATATCATTGTGCAATGCAAAGATTATTTCATCACCAGGATCCTGGTCGACGGTGGATCTAGCCTCAATATTTGTCCGCTGGTGACTCTTAGAACATTGGGGAAAGGTTTGAATGAGATCAAAGATGGGGCGATCAATGCTAAAGATTTTGATGGGTCTCAAAGATCTACCATCAGGGAAATTAGCCTATGCTTACAGATGGGACCTACCTGGTTTGATGTTGACTTCCAAGTCATAGACATGCTAGAATCCTACAATTTATTGCTGGGACGACCCTGGATCCATGCCGCTGGGGATGTGGCATCAACCCTACATCAAGCAATGAAGTTTGAATTGAATCATCAGGGAGTGATCATTCATGGCGACGGTAGCAACCCTATATGAAGTTTCCAAACCATCCCAATGATCGGAGGTAGAAGGAGAATAGGTGAGGAAACGTTCCACCACATCAAGCGGGTCAATGCCATAGACAAAGACAAGTGGTGGGATAGCAAGATTGAGAGAATCCTAAACTGGAGCGGGTTTGAACCTGGGAAAGGACTTTGCAAGAACCTCCAGGGTATCACCAAGCCCATCAAACTAAAGAAACATGGCACTACGATTGGCCTAGGTTACGAGTATACCGGGAAAGAGTTCAATGAATGGTCGCCACCATAGTGTGGTCCGTATTACCCATTGGAGCGTCCTATACCTCAGCTGGAGCAGAAGTTTCAGTCGGCCAACACTTTATATAGATCAGAGGAAGACGAGGCACTGGAACAATAAAGAAACTATTTCTGGGAGATGATATTGACTGTTGTGCTATCTTCAAGGAGGAAGGGGAGGAAGGCCCTTCCATTCAAGATGTGAACTGAGGGAACACCTCACCAATTGGTCGGTCAGGACCACCAGTGCCTGGAGAGCTTCGGGGTAGCAAGGCTAAACGATACACTATGCATCACATTTTACTTTTTAGTTGATTTTACATATTCGTGTTGTCTTTACTTTTGAAAAGAGCTCTGATGTTTTGAACAGTTATGAACTTAATCAAAATCATTTTCCAAGTTTATTTTTATATCTCGCTCTTATTACTTTTCTCTATCATTTACTTTATTTTACATAGTATTACTATTACATATCTTGATGATAAACCAACGACTGTGACTTGCTACGAGGCAATGCAACAAATGGACATAGATTCTGAAAAGGATGATATACCAGAAGAGGTTGTCAGAGAGGTTGAGAACTTTGAGAATAGGCCTAAGTCTAATTTGGATGAAACTGAGGTCATTAATTTGGATGACACCGAGAATGTCAAGGAAACACGTATCAGTGTACATTTGTCGCCATCAGAAAAGAAAGAGCACATGGGGTTCCTAAAAGAGTATGAGTACATCTTTCCATAGTCTTATGATGATATGACTGGTCTCAGCACATCCATTATCGCTCAAAAATTGCCAACAGATCCTACATGCCCACCGATAAAACAAAAGCTCAGAAAATTCAAACCAAACATGAGTTTGAAAAATCAAAGAAGAGGTTACCAAGAAAGTCAAAGCCAAAGTTCTCAGAGTGGTAGAATATCCAACGTGGTTAGCCAACATCGTGTCAATACCGAAGAAGGATGGGAATGTCAGAGTCTGTATCGACTACTGGGATCTCAACTGAGCCAGTCCCAAAGATTACTTCCCCCTGCCGAATATATACATCTTGATTGACAACTGCGCCAAGCATGAGCTGCAGTCGTTCATCGATTATTTTGTGGGATACCATCAGATATGGATCGATGAAGAAGATGCAGAGAAAATGACATTCATCACGCCATGGGGGATGTACTGTTATAGAATGATGCCTTTCGGGTTAAAGAATGCTCGTGCTACCTACATGAGAGCCATGACTATCATCTTTCATGACATGATACATGAAGAAATCAAGGTGTATGTGGATGATGTCATCATCAAATCCAAGAAAGTTGCAGATCATATGGAAGACCTGAGAAAATTCTTCAATAGATCGAAGAGGTACGGCATGAAATTTAATCTCGCCAAGTGTGCGCTCGGGGTTTCCGCTGGAAAGCTATTGGGTTTTACTGTGAGTCGTTAGGGCAACTCCATACATATTGGTTTATGGTACAGAAGCGGTCATTCCCGCCGAGGTAGAAATTCCCTCCTTGAGGATCATATAAGAGGCAGAGCTAGACGACGCAGAATGGGTACAAAGTCGCTTCGAGCAGTTAGCCCTTATAGAAGGAAAGAGAATGAATGCAGTTTGTCATAGTCAATTATATTAGAACAGAATGTCTAGAGCCTTCAACAAGAAAGTTAAGCCGAGGAACTTTACATCAGGGCAGTTGATGTTGAAGAAGATATTAACGCATCAAGATGAAGCCAAGGAGAAATTCTCTCTCAATTGGCAGGGTTCGTACATGTTCCACCGAGTTTTAACCGGGGGAGCCCTTATTCTTGCAGAAATGGACGGCCCTGATGTTGAAGAAGATATTACCGCATCAAGATGAAGCCAAGGGGAAATTCTCTCTCAATTGGCAGGGTTCGTACATGTTCCACCGAGTATTAACCGGGGGAGCCTTTATTCTTGCAGAAATGGACGGTGACGTCTGGACGAAGCCAATCAACTCAGACACGGTGAAACGATACTACATTTGATCATATATTTTTCCTTCCTAATGTAATTTGAAGTATGCCTGACCTGATTCTTGTTTAAGAGGGGACACGTAGGCAGCTCTATGGGTTCGGTCTCATTTTAATAAAATTTCCATTTCCCCTCGCTGTTGGAACTGGGCAGAATTTTGAGGAGGACCCTAAAAATTCCTAAGTCAATGTCAGTCTCCTCCTCACCGCCAAACCAGTAAACTGGGGCAGAATGTTTAGGGGGTCTTCATAATTTTGGAATTGATCCATTTTCAGTCATTCAGCACAACCGTCAGCAGTGTTAGTCCAATAAACTGGGGCAAAATTTTGAGGAGGACCCTCGAAATTCCGGGACAAGCGAGGTTGCCATGTCATGAACCACGTTGCAGTCATTGATTCATCCAAAATAAAATTGTTTTTCAAATATGTACTTATTTACTAAATCATGCATAAACATCATTTGATCGCTGTCATTTAGCAACGCTACTCCAATGATATGTGACGTCAAAAGCCAGGTGATACGAACTAACCTTCCCCCCTCTATAGAACTCACAATTTTTCTTTGGATGCAGGCCCCGGGTCGAAAATCATTGAATACATTCACTCGTACTCTTCAAGGTTAGAAATCATCATAACGATCTCTCATTCACAAACTTACTGTCTCCACCCAACATCCCCAACAGCCGCGATGTCGCAATCACCTACTAGCTAAGAAACTCTCACTACTATTCACCCTTTACATTGCTGCATTTTGCATAAGGCTCTTCCTTCTGAGATTAAGCTCTACATCTATCCTGCATAAGGCTACCTATCTGCCTTTCAAGACTAAGCTCTGTCTCCATCTGCATTTTGCATAAGGCTATTTTTTGCTTTCCGAGGTTAAGCTCTACCTCCATCTTGCATAAGGCTACCTATCTGCCTTTCGAGGCTAAGCTCTGTCTCCATCTGCATTTGCATAAGGCTATTTTCTGCCTTCCGAGGTTAAGCTATACCTCTATCCCGCATAATACTATTTTCTATCTTTCGAGACTAAGCTCTGTCTCCATCTGCACTTTGCATAAGGCTAGCTATTTGCCTTCCGAGACTAAGCATTGTCTCCATCTTGCATCGCTAATATATCGCCACTTTATTTTTTGAACGACTGAAATATCGCCACCTACATTTAGAATTTATCGCCTCAGATGAAATATCGCCACCTGCGTTTAAGTTTTGCTTTGGCTGAAATAGCTACCTGCATTCTAAATTCACGCTCGGGCTGAAAGATCGCCACTTTTTGCATCCATTTGGCTGAAAGATTGCCACCTTCTCATAGGTTGAAAAATTGCCAACTTATTCAAATGCATCATAGTTCAGAGGCACCATCTGCATAGCCCGAGAAAACCATTTCATGGCCTGCAAATCTTTTGTTTATGCTCTTCATGGCCCAGGATATCATAGTCCGAGGACGTCATCCTAATCGTCCAAAGACAACATTCATGGTCCAACGGTAACTTGCATCTTGTTTTAATTATGTACAATATATGACACATTGATCATTTGCAGGTACACCGGCCAGCAAACGGCCGTTTTGGCAGGAGCAATCTTGCTCCAGTTCTCCGCATCCAATTCGACTCCAAACACCTTTCAAATTTTAACATCGCGTCCGTATTTTCGAATCTCCATCGACCCATTCTGTCAATAATTCCTGAACTACATATTGTCTGATTTGTGTAAAACCAGGGATATATATGTGGTAGCTCAGAAACCATATCATGGTCAAAATTCTTCCACAATCGCCGTTTCCAGTCAAAATTGGCCATCTTATCTTTACCCGACAACTCTTTCATCCACCTAGGGTAAAGAAGGGCATCTGTTGATACCCAATTTCTCCCTATGTATTTTTTATATACTCAAAATACTTTAAAATTAGCATATGTACGCATATATGATCACCTCAAAAAATTTTGGCATTTTAAAATATTTTTTGAATTAATTTATGGCCTATTTCTACACCATAAATATCAATAATTATTCTCAAAACTTGCCATTTTTGAGAATGACCTATTTTATTCTCACAATTACATCAAAATATAATTTACATGATTTTTGCATAATTTACAAGCCCATTTGGTATTTAAAAAACTAAATTGCACGAAATTGCATATTTTAGCCCACTTTCAGATTTAACAGAATTTTTCTAATTACAAAATCAATCCCAATATTTCTAAGTTAATATTTACATATTATTTATTAACTCAGTGCTTTTAATTTAATTTTAAAACACTTTTACTATTTTTATAAAATCAAAAAAGGAGAACTGGCTATTAGAATTATGGTCTCAATTTCTTTCAATTATAGCCTATTTTGACCCCCCCCCCCCCAAAATTGACCTAAAATTAGTCCCCAAATTAACAGCCCAATTCAATTTAACCCGGCCCTTGAACCGTTTGACTAAACCCGTCCGTTTTTATCATTTAATCCTGGTCGTTGATCATTTTGATCAACGCCCCATAGCCGCCCTTTCCTTTTTAATTTACCAAACCCGCCAGCCCTAATTCAATTTCTTTGAACAACCACCTTTGAACCCTCTATTTCTCTTAAACTCTCTCTAATACTCGAACCCTAGCCGCCCTCTATCGTCTTCTTCGACCAAATTCCACCGGCGTCCATGGCTTCTCGGGCCATGAATGGCATGTGCTCTGTCCCCTTCACCCCAAATTGTGGTTGTTTGAGGTTTTTGAGGTTCAACTTTAACAACGCCTGTCCAGGTCCTCCGCCGATCTAAGTTCCTGTGGCTTCTCCGGCTCCGTTCCGACATGCTTGAGCCTTGAAAGGCCTAGCTATGGTACAGACCTATTCAAGACTAGATCCTTTTCAAGCCTTCTCATCTCTAGGGTTTCTGAGAAACCCTAAGAGCCGTTCGAGGTTCTTTCTTCCCTTATTGTTCTTAGATCTGTGATAGATCTGTGTTACACTCGAGGTTTTAAAGCTTTTCCCCAATCTTCTCTTTCAAAATTAGTCTGTTCAATCTAGGGTTTTCGAAAACTCTTAAAGTTATTTTCTGTTTTATTTTCTTCTTTCTTTCTTTTTGTGAATCTGCCTGTATATGCTTTGTTCTTATGTGTTTTTGTTTGTGCATATATTCTTATGTTTTTATGTTTTACCATTATTATGCATGTTCTTCCACTTGTGCTCTGTTATCTCTTTTACTGGCTTTCTACAACATGCTTTACGTGTCTATCTTAGGTGTGTTCCTTTACTATTTTTTTCTTGCTGAGTTTGTTTGAGTTCTAAACCTATTCCATCTACTGTCGTTTAAGTGCTATGTCACCTTTTTTCTCTCCTGAGCTTACTTGAGTTCTGAGCTTTTATTAAACCTGTTCTTTATGATTTTCTCATTTTGTTGCTTCCAGCTTGCTATTGTATCCGTGTGCTTCTTCATTAGACTTTTTGAGTCTATTTAAAGGGCATGCCCCTCCTTTCTGCACCCTACTCGAATTTGAAAGCCTAGGGTTGGGGTTCCTGCAGTTTGTGGTCTTTAAGTTTGAATTACGGTTCTGCTTTGGACTAGAATGGAATCTTTTGCTTATGATTTGAAACATTCTATGTCAGACTTTCTTTTCTTGTTTGACACTTGTGTGCTTTATATATGAAAGCTTTTTATTTCAAAAGGATCCTACCAACTCATAATTGATTCCAATTTTCCTTTACTAAGGCTCGATTGATTGTTACGGATTTTTAAAATTAAACCTTTTCCTCCCTCTTTTCTGACTAAGTTCATTAGAGCAAGGTTTCCAATTTACTGGTTGTTTGATTGATTTACTTTCCTTATTTTTTCAAACCGGGTACCATAGGATTCATGAATTAATTGAACTCTGTGTACTTACCCTTGTTATGCTACGCTGATGAGGTTTTAGTTATTTTCTATTTCCTTAACTGTCTCACGCCCGTTTAAAATCAAATCCCTTAACCTAGGGGACATCCTTATGTGATTGACTGAAACCTATTTCTCACCTTCTGTTTACTCGGTTTTGCACAGTAAAAGGGGACTACCCTTCTGCTCTTATACGACACACACACTACTCTTTCTGCACGCTTTTGCAATAATAAACTTTACATACAGACACCTCTATCTTTAAAAATATACTACACTCTCTACTACTACTCTCTCCACTACTGCTTTCTTTAATACTGCTTTCTCTGCTACTGCCTTCTCTACAGAGCACCCTTCTCCTCCTCTCATTATTGTGAAAACATTCTTTTGAGTTCCTTTGGATTCTCAAGTGCTTGATGAAGTTTATGAGTTTGCTCCTGCTAACTCTGGCTATTTACTTGATATTTTTGTTCTGTTGTTCTGAAAATAGCATCTGGTATGTTTCGCTAGTTAAATACTACCCTCCTGACTATATGTTTATTTTATTTATTCCATTATGTATTCTCCATTTAGTATGTCACGATCTCATTTTTATGATGTTCTGCACCTTCAAGTGTGTTATGTCTTTTGCTTTCTGCATGTTTTCTGTAAATGTTTTCTTATGTGGTACCCCTTCTCATTGACCCCCTCTTATGTGTGAATAATTCTGAGTCATGTTGGTATTCTATTATTGCCACTCATGACTCAGAATCAGGTTCTCTCTTGAACCTCTACTCAATTCAATTCCCCATTCCCTTTACCCCTTATGTGTTGAGCCTTAACTCAGGTCTGGTGGTGTCTTAATCACTATCAAGACGCAAGTTTGATTTCTAAAGTCTGCTCTTTATTTGCTTGGACAAAATAGAGGTTCAGGGGTGTACTAGTCCATGACTGGGTATGACCACCCTCTGTTATGGCCCCCTCTCTCACTTTGCACCCATTCCTAGTTCTAAGTTCTGCCCCCTTTGGTAATCCATGCTTTGGGACCCTGGAGTTCCCTTTGAACTTGGATGTCTGAGGGCTGGTAATTCCACACAGCACTATTCTGTTACAATAATTGTCATTTAGAGTGTAAGCACTGCCTGGGGCTCTTGAAGCTCCTTGGAACTTTGAAACACTTAGAATAAGAGAAGGCCTTGGAAATATGGATTCTGGATTTGGTGAAACACATGTTATTGGATATTAAGATTGAATTAGGCTGCTCGGATGTAGCAATAGGCTATGATGTATTTTTATTGTTCACTTTCTTTCTTCTGGTTCTGTAATAATCTTGTGAAAATAATTTGGGGAAGTTTTAATAAAATGTGGGGGAGGGGTTTACTTTATCGCACAAAAGGGTAGATATTATTCCTATAGATTAATATTTTTAATCACCTAGATACCATGCTTATAGGTTTAATGGTTGTTATTCAATCGCTTAGAAATCATGCTTTTAGGTTAAATGCTTAAATCACCTAGAGATCATGTATATTGGTTTTTAACATTTATTAACTCAATCATTAGAAATCCTGCTTATAGGACCTAATAATCAAACAACCACTTGCATATAGAAATCATGCCTATACGAAAATCATAAACGCTTGGAAAACAGTAGGGTAATCAAATACCCCTTTCTCACTTGTGTAATAACAGTAACGAGCCTTAAAAAATCAAGGTATAGATATCCTGCCTATAGGGGTTTAGACCCGCCTTAATCTGTATTGGTAATAATCGGCAATTGGCTTCATCGTTTTCAACCAAATTCGTCTAAACCTGTTTATTTCAAAACTCTTACAAGTCTGCAATGCTCTTAAATTTTTTAAAACTTGCATCTTTTTTCTGAAACGGTTTTGAACCTTCTACCTGAATTTTTATTCATCTCATGAAGCTGCTACTTCAAAATAGTCTTTAACTCATTCCTACTTCAAAAGTCTTTTCACTTTTGAAACTCTTCTTCATAACTTTACTGTATTTTATTATGCTGATTTCAAAGCTATCTCTGAACTTTTGCAATTTTCAATCTGTTGTTTCAAACTCTTCTGCATTAGGTTCATAATAAATAACTTGTTTAAAACATCTCAATTTCTGACAATTGGATCCGGGTTGCCTAATGCAGACTTTTTATCTGACTCCATGTGTTAAACTAGTCAACCGCTTAAGTTTAAAATTTAAGGCAAAATCAGTATATGCAAGGCATGCTAAACTAGATTCTATGTGACTTACGAGGTTTTTGTGAGCCTTGTGCATTTGTTTATTCCCCAATACTTGCTATTTATTTTGATTGTTGCCAATAGTATTTTTGTCCTGTTAAACCCCATATATGACCCTACCCCTTTCCTTCCCTTTTAGGATTAAAAGTCCTAATATCTCAGGACTGATAGTTTGGGACTGGTACTAGCATGCAATAAGTAAAAGAGACTAATTGTGTTTAAATACCTTAACGGGGTGGGAAGGGTAGAATATGAATATGACGACCGATGCGCTAATATCTCGTATGACCCCTTTTTGAGGAGTGATTATCTGGTATTGCATTGATGTGATCCATATATTATATAAACCTTGGACCTCCTTTCTTTTTTTCTGCAATGTTTTTCCTTAGTGTTTTCCTTTCTTTGCGTCAACTCATTTCCTAAAGATTGTCTATTCTTTCTTTTCTTTTCAAGGTTTTAAACTTATTCGTAACTACTATGTGCAAACCTTACTTGTTTCCTTCTATTTATTTTAAAGTCACAATTAAGCATGGCCAGGAACCACACTTGTGGATCTTGAGGGGTGCCTAATACCTTCCCCTCGAGATAAATTCTAGCCCTTACCCGATCTCTGGTTTTCTTTCAAAATCTTCTTCTCTTCTTTAAAAGTGTCCTAATGCATTATAATCATTAGGTGGCGACTCTTCAAATTCTATAACACAATTCCTTAAAATTAAATAAGAGTTTTTTTGTCCATAATGTCTTAAACCCGATTTTGCTTATCTTTTAGAAAAGGGGGAAAATGGGGGCGTTGACAGTCATTCCTTATACCACCCACCCAACTTTGATGGAAAATGCTTTGGTGATGGAAATCTATAATGCATGACTTAATCATGGCTGAGGATTGTGAGCTTTGGGATATCATCTGCGATGGTGTGTTTGTTCCCATCAAGGTACTAAATGAATTTCCATTTTCAATAAAAAAATTACCAGCAGAGAATACACTGAAGTAGACAAGAATGCAATGGAGAAAATTTTTGCGCCAAAATAATTCTGATATATGGATTGGGACCTAAAGAGTGCGATAGAGTATCTACATGGATACTGCTAAGGAAATATGGGAGGCTTTGCAAATAGCTTATGAGGGAACTGCACAAGTGAAGAAAAATTAATTTAATATTGATGATAGTTCTATGATGGAATTTGAAGGCGAGGAGATTGGATATGACTCAATGCTTGCTTTGATGGCTGAATCAGACAATGATGAAGACAATGGCAACGAAGAGGTAAACTTCACGTATGTTCAGAAAAATCTTAAATCTTACTCTAAAAAAAAAATCATGTGTTTAGCTGATGTTTTAGTTACTGCCTTTTGTAGTCTTGCAGAGGATAGGGATTCCTTATTCTTACACCTAGAAAAATCTGAACATATTGGAAAAGACTTAGTGGCTACAATTACTGATCAAAAGAAAGCCATTGAAATTCTTAGTAAAGAAAATAGTGTTCTCGTGGCATAAACCACTGACCAAAGGGAACTAATAGTAAAGCCCTTGACTAAGTCAAAACCTGAAAGCTCTGAAAGAGGAAAGGTGATAATTAGTGATGAATATTTTAGGCTTGAATATGAGGTGAAGGTCTTGAGATGTAGGATGAGTGCTAAAATTGAGAAAAAACAAGCTCATCCAAGGCAATCTAGAAAAAGTAATGAATGATCTTGAAAAGTCTCTAAAGTGGACCTGGTCCGTTGAGGCTACCGCTGCCTTGCTCACTAGTGACAGTGAAAAAGGACGGGGAGCAAGGCTTCCAAGGAAGAAAATCCTTACAACCCTCACAGTAAGAGCGCCACTGCATCTGACAACTGGCCTTGTACCCAATGTGGGAACACTGGGCACTCCAAGAAAGGTGTCCAGGCCAAGAATCAGTCAGTACTAATAGATAAAGTGGCTGATGAAACTGTGACCACAAAAGAAAGGTGTCCAGGTCAAGATCATAGAAAATGCACATTATCTGCATGGACTAAGAGAGATCTTATTCATCCTCTTGATTACTACATGGGATCCAAAGTTGTTTAGGTTCCTAAAACTAACTCCTAATTTCTTGTGCAAGGAACAGTGAAGGGAAGTGCTGAACAATGGTTCATGGACAATGGATGTTTGAAACACATGACAGGAAACACCAAGACTTTTTTTCACTAAAAGCCCTGTAAGGGGGAGTGTATACTTTGGCAACGACAACAAAGGGTACATTCTTGAAGTTGGAAAAGTTGGAAATTCACTCACTCACTCTATTGAAAATGTGTACTATGTCAATGGATTTAAGTACAGTCTCCTGAGTGTCTCTTAAAATTGAGATAAAGGAAACAAGGTGGAGTTATTATCCAAAATATGTACAGTCACTGACCTTGTGACTGGTGAAATAGTCCTGGTGGCCAAAAGATACAAGAACATCTATGTTGCTGATTTCGAATCTTTATAGAGTGGTGATCTGAGTTGTCTGAAGGCGGTTGACGATGATGCTGAACTATGGCACATAAGACTGGGCCATGCAATCTTCTCCCATATGAACAAACTAATTCAGAAGGACCTGGTCCATAGTCTGCGTATGTCGCAATTCAAAACTCAAAAGGTCTATGATTTTTGTGCCAGAAAAAAATATGTAAAGTCCTCCTTTAAGTTAAAAAGATATGTGAGCACCTCAAAGCCGCTTGAGCTCCTACATATGTATCTATGTGGAACTATGAGGGTGCAAAGCAGAGAAGGAAAGAGATACATTTTTGTGATCATGGATGACTATTCTAGATTCAGATGGACTTTGTTTCTCAGAACAAAAGATGAAACGGTTGAAGTATTTGTGGCCTTTGTGAAGAAAATCTAGGTGAAGATTGAGTCTAGAGTTATATGCATTAGATCAAATCATGGGACAGAATTTTACAATGTCAAATTTGATGATTTCTGCAATGAAACATTTAATTACAACAGCCCGCGATGAGTCCTTACATATGATTACAAAAGCCCATGAGGGGTCCTTACACAGAAACAAAGAAGCGAAAGGGTACACATATGGTAAAAGCCTAGAGCCTAATCTACTCTTGAAGGTGCATCCTCTGCAGCAGCATCTTCGAGCATTGTCTCCTCGTGCATGCATCCTCGACGGTGATATCTTCGACTGACACCTCTCTAGGTTCCCATCTCAATCCCAAAGAGCAATATCTCCAATGGAGTAGATGAAGAAGAGGAAAGTGGGAAGATAAAGAAGAGCAAAGTGATGCAGAAGAGGCAAAAAACGAGACATAACTCACCGAAGCCAAAGGTTGAAGATTCAGCGGGCCTTAACCCTACTCGTATGGTTTCTCCGAGTCCATCTTCTGGACATTGTGTCGTGCATGTTTATTGGCGGGTTGTGCCATTTTATCCCTTGGAAAAAAACCCGAGGGAAGAAGTTCACCACCAGGTCAGGGTAGGAGAGTGAGTATCCATGTATAGTCCGAACACTCTCCTGAGCAGCAATGTAGAGTGCAAACGTCCTCCTAAGTTGATACAGGCCAACCCCCTTATCTCATCACCTCGATCCAGCGACGGTTGTAGTGATAACCATAATAATAACAACAACAGCGACGAGATTGTATAATCTCGCTCGGCACTAGAAATCCTAGGAAAAAGGCCATGGCGTGGCTGATAAGAATGCTGCCATAAGACCTTAAGGCCAGGGACCCCAAACATGGCATGTAGTAATAGAGAAGGATAATGAGAAGAAAATGATGGAAAGATGTTGAAAAGCATTGAATAAAAAGTTAATATTAAAAGGCCCCCATTTTTATGGGATGATAATGTGGCCAACAATGCCATCAATGCCTTTGAAAGACGGACTGACATGCGCAATCAATGCATTATTAGAAGCTGAGTCGTCGGTGGTAGTGTCGCTCTGAAGAATGGGAATCGGCAGCACATTGAATGACGCTGGGAAGACAAGTCCATGATATGCTCCGATTATCGCGAAGGATTATGTCACAAGTTGATACCATCAATGTGACGCCATCATAGGGAGCCCGAAGAGTCGGATGTAAAAATCATTTCTTGTCGCTCCTCTCTAAGAAATGCGGGGACTACCTGTATACGGCGAAATCGAAAGGTCCAATTTCTCGTTGCTAAGGCATCTCGGAAGATCACCTCAAAGGCTCGAGACCTCAGGCCGAGTACCCTCCCTCGAGAGTCGTCGACACTCGAACTTAGGATAACGACGACCTCAATAATGGTAGAAACGGGAAGCTCCCTAGGCACACTGCCAGGACTGACAGAGCCTAGTGGACTACTCTAAAACCCGAATAAGGGTGTCATTTAGTTGTCAAATCTCCGTATCATTGTAATTAATGTTTGTTGTACTATGATGAGATTCCCCTCCTATATAAAGGGGATCCTTGTCACTTTGTAAGTGGTTGTTGCTCCAGTTTCTCTACACAAAATATACAAGAATTTTCTCTTTGCTTTGTAAAATATTCTCTTGATATTATTGCTTCTATTTATTATCTTTATATTTGTTCATCATTTATTGCTTATCATTGACTATAAAGAGCCTTTGTTAATCATATTATAACTGTTATTAACACTTCGACCCCCCTCAATGGCTCGCAGTTGATCCCCAAAATCGACCTCGAGGCCCCCGAATCGACAAGCTCGAGGCCCCAATAATTGGTCTAACGGTCTGAATATCATCCGAACTTTAACTCTCAATTCGTTTCTAAGTCTCACCTACATACCATCAACTATTTAATAACTAGCATAAAAATAGGTCACGTATTTTTAGAGTCCCATAATCAAATTTAATTGTTATTACCATTTATACAGTAAACAAATCTATTTTGTATGATTTGATTCGATCGATTTAGTTGATTTTTAAATATCCATTGTCACACATAATCAGCGTACTCAAAGTCTTTTGAATTCTCTTTTTAGAATTGTATCTGGTGACACTCTGTTTGATATATATATATATATATATATATATATATATATATATATATATATATATATATATATATATATATATATATATATATATATATATCATAAGCCCATTATACGTGCAGTTTTTGATCTCTCTCTCTCTCTCTATATATATATATCTCTCTCTCTCTCTCTCTATATATATATATATATATATATATAGAGAGAGAGAGAGATCAAAAACTGCACGTATAATGGGCTTATGATATATATATATATATATATATATGCCCATTATATGTGCAGTTTTTTATCTCTATAAAAAGTGTTACTTGGTTAATCTTACTAGTATCACCCAAACTAAATCGAATTTATTAAAGGAATTTTTAGGTTAACACCTCATTTATTTTAAATAAATACCATTTAAAAAGATTAAATTCTATAAATACCTTTCAATGTTTATTGCAAAATATCTAATTTTGCTTACCTCCTACCCCTAAATACACTATTTAATTACACTATTTTCTTTCTCTCTCTACTTTGATACATCCCATTCTCTTTCCCCGTCCCATTAAAATTTTCACTCTCCTCCTGTTTTAATGCACAGCAACAACAAACCCTAACCCACAAAAAACAAGCCCAAACCATCATTCTTTTTCGCTAAGTTTTTAGTTTAATTTGGTTCAATAATTTTGACAGCTCCATAAATAGTTTTTATGCTTACCCCAAAAAACATGGGGCTGAGTAAGGATGCACAATCTGTCAAGATCAAGAAGAATATGGATATGGTCACATTCAAGGTTCGCTGCTCCAAGTACCTCTACACACTTTGTGTGTCCCACTTTGAGAAGGCCGACAAGTTGAAGCAGTCACTTCCTCCAGGTTTGTGTGTGCAAGATCTTTGAAGATGGAAGGACTATTTGGCTACAAAGCAGAAATTAGGTTTGTTTTTGAGCAAAGATGACGGATTTTGCGCGGCAACTTGATTTTCTGTTAATATATTTTAATGTATTCTCAACGTATCACACTGTATTTTCATGTATTTCATTGTATTCATTGTCTTTTTTTATTATAATTCAATATATCTTGCTGTATTTTAGTGTATTCACTGTCTTTTTTTCATTATATTTCAATGTATCCTGATGTATTCTATGTATTCATATTTTTTTCAATTAAATAATTTATGTATTCAGATATATTATATAATTTTCATTTAAAAATAGTGTAATCCCCTATTTTACACAGTGAATACAGTCAAATACACTCGAATACAATAACTGATTAGCTGGATTTCACTAATTCACGCATATTTTTGCTATTGTATTCATGAATACAATAGATTAAATATATTAAATATATCATATAACCACAAAAAAATATATATCTATAATCCGTAATATAGCAAATGATATTTATAGACGGCTCACTACTACTAAAATATATGCTTTATGAAAATTCTCCTTCATTAAATGTCTATGGCAAACCCACCAAAAAAGTCCATCAGAATTAGTTTTCATTTCTCGATCCCCTGGGCTTTACTCCAGTATTTTCATGACTGTGAATATTCTCCGGAACAAGAATGGAAATATGTATGTGTACCCATGGACGTCATGAGTAGTATAGCTACTGAGAGAGGTATTACTACTACACCTCGTTCAAATGTATTCAGTGAAAGTACGACACCATTATATTATTTTAAGGTATATAATATAATGGCATACTGGACGGGCTATGAATTTGTACGTCTTTTGGAATACTTGGAGTTGTGGACATCATTCAAAACACTTGTACAAGTTATGAGTATATATATATCTTGGAGACCAGAGTAAAGATACGGTTATTACGAGTAGTGGTTGAAGTATTGGAAACTGATGATACTATGGAGGGGTTCTACGGTTAACACAAACTAGTATTCGTACTCGCGCAATGCACGGATCGTATATCGTATCAAAAAATATTTAATTGTGATCGAATTTATTTAAACATGTTGAATTGTACTATTTCAGTAAATTTCCATAATCATTAATCAATAATATTTATTTGTGTTAACTACTATTAAAATATAATTGTATGTATCTTTTCTTTTTTTAGTTGGTCTGCTTTAATGAAGGTAGACCAAAAACATAGCCCTTATACTTTAATGGAAATGTCAGATATTAATCATGAGCCTACTTTCCTGTCCTCTCTCTAAAACTTCATCTTTTTAAAAAAAATTAAACTATAAAGCCATTATTTCTATCTCCTGCTTTGTGTATTTTTTCTATTTATCGATGATATTTTTTCCAGTTAGTTACCTATTATTTAAATAATATGATATTTAAAATCTAATTAAGACTTTGAATTCTACAATAATGAGATAACAACCCTAGTTTTTTTGTCAAAAACCTTGGTTAAATATGAATTCAAATTGATTCATGCTTAATATTAAAAATTTTGGTATCCATGCCCATGAAGAAATTATTAAGTAAAAAAATAATTCAACCAATTCATGCGCTGATAACTTACTTGGCCTTAAATCATATCGCTAAGTGTTCAACGGGATTAAGCAAATACGTATTATATGAACTTCTATCCTATTATGATTATGCCGCCACTAAATTTGTTCAACTAATAACAGAAAAATATAAAAAAAGAATGAATTATTCTTGGTGGCTTTTTGCATTTTCTGCATTTCAAAATTTTATATCGCAAGTTAATGCATTACAAATCTACCACCGGTATCCATCATCTTATTATAAATAAAAATAATTTCAATCATACAAATTAAAACTGACCATATTAATTCAAAAGCTAGCTATAACAACACTCAAATATAATATATTTAGGAAGGAAAAAATGTATAACTATTAATCAATAATTTAAACACCCTAATACTGAAACAATAACAACAATAACATGACCAGTATAATTCAACAAATGCAGTCTTGAGAGAGTAAGATGTATGTAAATCTTACCTTTACCTTTGTAGGATAGAGAGACTATTTCTGATATTTTGTGCAATACTAATACACCTAAATAATCCAGAAAAACATATTGAATTTATACACGTTTTCTTACATGTTTCCTTAAACTGAACACAATCCCTTTTGCTACTACAAAGAGATTCCTTCATATATGTATATTTTAAATAGAATCAAGAAGAAAAATAAACTTTTAATAGAAAGAGTTTTATATTTGAAATTGTTTGTATGTAAATAGCATACGCACCTTACCTAATAATCTAAAAGGAACAATCTATATAGGTTACCAACTTATTGAGGTTATCTTTTGTCTGTAAGTTTATTTTTTCTGCGAACAAAATTAAATATCATGGGGCTAAATAATGTACAATAATTTCAAATTAAATTAAAAAATAAAATCTGATGATGGAGAAATAACAAAGATTAATTAAGAGATTCTTTTAGCGAATAATATCTAACCATATGTTGCTAAAAATTCTTGATAAATACTCTTATCTAGCAATATAGAAAAGAACACTATAATTTTCTTCAAGTACAGAAGATTATGGATAATCCTAAAATGTGAATATAAGTTGTAGCTGGCTTTAATTTAAAAAGTATAACTAAAATTTATTTTTAAATTTAAAAAGTTAATGCAAAAAATATGTAATATCTTTTAGAATGTTTATTAATTAATATATTAAGAAATTTTACTAATAAAAAAGGGAGGGGAAGCAAATGACATTTAGGGGGTGGGAGTTCGTGGGATGGGCTCCTTCATTTTAGGTTCTTATGCAATCATAGAAGTTTTATTTCTAATGGTAACTTCCTAAGTATTAATTAATTATTTTAATTGAGTAAATAACTACATCTACTTCAAATAATAGATATTTAAATATTTTAATTTAAAATTAAAAGCTAATGACTAATTAACTAAGTTTTGTCCTAAAAACTAACACATGGCATTCTCCTATGCTGCCGCTTGTTATAATCCTAGGCTAGACTTTCTTCCTTTTAGTAATATTAGTATACTACCCGTGCAATGCGAGGATAATTTTTAAGAAAAGAAGAGTTTAAAGAGATAATAATAATAATAATATGTTTATTGCAATTAGAATTAGCGATCGAATACAGAAGGAGTTGTTCTAAAATAAATAGATAAATTTTATAGAGAGTAATATAGGTGGATACGTATGAATGAATTGCATTATAGTAGCATTTGAAGAAACGTTGGAAAACATGTGAAGCTACTTAAGATATATGGTAATCTCCAACACCTATAATGGAAATAGAAAAGTGAAAAATAAAAATATAGAGTATAATTTATAACCCATGAAGTCATATTTAATAGCATTTCATTGTTTACCTTATTTATGTTCATAGATGAAATGAAGCAAGTTGACAGATAGATAATGTATTGATCTTTTAAAATTGATGTATTAGATGTAATTTTTTACATTGTATGAAGGAAGATTAGTAAAGGAAAAAATAAGTGGTTTGAGTAACATAGAAATATTAAATAGTACTTTTATAATCACTAGCAAATGTTGTTACATAAGACTATGATTGTATGTACATTCTTTCCAAAGTAGATTGTGCGAATATATCGTTTTCAAGAAGATGTTATTTTAAAGAAATGAGTAATTTTTTTTAATTGGAGAATTGAATGCACCTATCATCATGAAAGTATTGTAACGCATATGTTGTAATATTAGGAGTTTTTGTAATTTGTGATTGATCAAATCGACATATAGGTTTTGTATGATATGGATTCTGAAAAATAGATGCTGCTTATTGTAAATATAACAAGATGATAGATTTAAATTCAATTCATAATTCATCGCAACATAGTAGTAAGATCTAGTTTATTATCATATGAAGTAAGATAAGATAATGGATCCACCTTCAACTGCATTAATAAAATGGCATAAAGGATGGGAATATGTATTATAGGGATTCCAAATACTATTAATGTTTATAATGTACGATGGCAAATTTATATATACATAAATGTTATGAAATAATATAAAGACAAGAACAATAATGCAAGAATAAGAGCAATAGAGAGAATAGAGAGAGTTCTTCTTATTGATACTTAGAGAATGTTAGGGATGGTTTACAATGGTAGAAGACCCCTTTATTTATAGGGAGGGGGATGATTTAGCTACCAAGAATAGAACTCTAGAATCTCTCTAATTATAGACATTCACCTTAAATAGGAGATTTCATAACACTCCCCCTTGAATGTCTATTCAACAATGTGCCTCGTTAAAACCTTAAAACCAAAACCCAATGGGAAAAATTAAAGAAAGGAAAAAGAGTACACATGTTTGAATATGCGCCTATTGGTTGCCTCGTTAAAAACCTCGCAAGGAAAACCCAGTGGGACAAAACCTTGTAAGGGAAAAAGAGTGTAACGCGCATTAACTCCCCCTAATAAGAACATCAATTTATATCCTTGAGCATTTGCATTCCAATCTTGTGCATCATCTTCAAAACAATCTTTGGTAGAGATTTGATAAATAAATCAATCATATTGACTTGAATAAATATTCCGCACCTTGAAATCATCATTCTTAATAGATATGAACATCTTCATATAATGTCGTGAAATGACTCTTCAATATCTCCATAGATGCATTCTCAATGCCATCATGCTTATAGTTATAGCAAGATACATATGTACACAAATTGTACTTGGGATGTGGTACTTCAGGACCAAGAATTGCATATGCTTCAAGCAACTTAAATCTTTCAAGTTAAGTCATATAAGCCATATAATAGACTTTAGATGCATATCAAGTTTTCCATGTCATGCTAGACAAATAAGATATCGAAAACTGACTATACATACCTTTGACTTTTATACTTTCAAGCATTTGAACTATAGGTTCAAAACTACATGTCTTTCATATGGAATCAATTCTTCTTGAATTGTATCTCTTCCATTTAGTTACTTTCTTTGGGTCAGCAAATGCGTATAGCATGCTTTGCAATATGTTGCAATTGAATTATCCCTTTTATGAACTTCAGGTTCATATCATGATATTCGGGGATATACATATACAAATGATAATTCATCCCATGTAACCTTTTCTCAAGTGTTTATCATGTCTCCCCCTCATGTTAGTAAAGCTAACTTGTTTCCTCAACTTTGGGAAATCATCTTTGTGCATTATTATGTCAATATACACAGCACATTAATAATAAGATGAAATTATTTGGTTCCTGACCCTGAACCACTTGTGAGGGGAGAATATAATATACTCTCGTATACAACGTATATCAAACAGATATATATAACTTTGTTCTCATAAGAAACAGTTTAGCTATTAAGTGGAAGCACTCAATAATTATCTTGCTAAACCAACTTTGATATAAACCAACTTATCAAGATGAACTATCTTGAGTAGAAAATCTGGAAATTATGCTCGAAGTTAGATTACTGAGCAATTTACCTCGCAAGCACCGGCCAGGCTGCGGGTTAATAACAATTGCGCATGTAACCATATCATAGATGCATCATATGTGGTATACATGGCAGGTGAATGGGCCCATATTCACCTTTGATATTTCCAGAATTTATGGGCTTCAACCCGAACTCTTTAGTTGGTCAGTTCATTAATGAGAACAAGTGATACAAGAGAATTCGTAAAGAACTTTCTAGTTCTTTAATATTCACCTATGTGAATTTGCACATCACACTTAAAATGAGATGGCTAACACAAATGCCAACTGAATAAATTATCAATATTGGTAAACTTCAAATTTACACCATGACATGTGCACTTATCAATAAACTTCATGTTTATTATGACATGGGTTTTTATACCAATAGATATCCACTTTATTGTGGCATTCTTTCTTTTGTGTAGTACAAACTGGAGAACAAAGCGGGTAGCTTTTCATATGCAAATTACCCCGCTACAAGTTATAGTAATAGGAGATATCAAAGCCTTCATTTATTTATAGTCTCAATATAATCAATCGCTTTCGCGTGTACTTTGGAAACTGAATAAGTTTCTTTGAGACTTACTACAGCACAATACTCAATTGTGTTTCTCCAACATAGTAATAATTGGCTCTTCTAGAGCTCTCAATTAATTTTGTACTACCACAGATTCATCAACATCCATGTGGTGAATATCTTTCTTAAAGAGAAAGTTATACCATTATGGTCATGTCAAACTTATATGCAAGATATGTTTCTTGCATTATCGTTGTCCTTTAATAGTCATATTTCCAAAATACTTTGGCGTACAATAGGTACGTGACCAACGATCATTCATGCCATATATCATCTCAAACCTCCTTCTAGGGGTGAGTGTGGTATCATCTCAAACCTCCATCTAGGGGTGAGTGTGGTATATTTAATACCAATTTCATGTTCATATTCTTCCAATAATGAATATGTATTCGTGAATCAGATGTTGTCACATTCACTTCGGGGATATGTGATTTTGTTATCCTTTTCAAATCTGTAAATGCGTCTGGCATTCGATTTGCTATTCTTTGCAAATGGATAATATTTTGTGCCTCTTTCACAAATAGAGGTATGTGGATCAAGATGAGATAATGATGTATTTTTCCACAAAATTTCCCGTTTGGTTTCACCAACTTTTCCCCCTAATTTTGGGAAAAGTGTCTCATCAAATTGACAGTCTGCAAACCGTGCAGTGAACAAATCTCCTGTCAATGTTTCGAGGTAGCGAATAATGGAGGGCGATTCAACCTCAACATATATTCCTAACCTTCTTTGCAGACCCATTTTGGTGCGGGATGGTGGTGCTACAGGCACATATACTGCGCATCCAAAGATTCTTAAATGGGATATATTGGGTCCATGACCCAAAACCAATTGCAACGGGGAATATTTGTGTCAATTCGTCAGTCAGAGACGAACTAACATTGCTGTTTGCAAAATGGCGTGTCCCCAAACCGAAGTGGACAGCCGACGAACTAGTATTGCTGCATGCAAAATGGCGTGACCCCAAACCAAAGTGGGCAGCCGACGAACTAGCATTGCTGCACGCAAAATGGCGTGAACCCAAACCGAAATGGGCAGCCTCGTTTTCATGAAGAATTCAAGATTATTCTCATCTATTGTCTCAATATGATATCCATTTTGAATGATATCTTTAAAACTCAACAAGTTCCTTTTAGACTTGGAGGAGAACATTGCGATTGATATCATTAAAACTCAACAAGTTCTTCTTAGACTTGGAGGACAATATTGCATTCTCTAAGATAAACGTCATGCCTTTGGGCAGAGTTACATTTGCTCTTCCGGAGCCTTCAATCAATTTACTTCCCATGGTTTGACATATAAAAGAAATACACGAACATAAGAATAAATAAGTTCAATTCGTTTGTGTCACATAATATTTTCAAAATCTGCTGCTAACAGTTGACTAACAAAATCAGATATGTTATCCATAATTGATTACTTTGCAGTTTGAAAATTTCAGTTTAAACATTTTCTTCAAACAATCGATTGTTAAACACAAACAATCGATTGTTGAACATTGACAATCGATTGTTAAATATAGACAATCGATTGTTGGCTTATTTTGAAAAATTCCAGAGCACACTGTCTTAAGACAATCGATTGTTATGCATAGACAATCGATTGTTGGCTATTTTGAAAAATTCCAGAGCACACTGTCTTAAGACAATCGATTGTTATGCATAGACAATCGATTGTTGACTATTTTAAAAAATTCCAGATTACACTGTCTTAACGACAATCGATTGTTAGACATAGACAATCGATTGTGGATGATTTTTGAAAAATTCCAGATTACACTGTTTTAAAGACAATCGATTGTTAAACATAGACAATCGATTGTTGACTGTTTTTGAAAAATTCCAGAACTGTTTTAAAGACAATCGATTGTTAATCATCGACAATCGATTGTTGACTGTTTTTGTAAAATTCCAGATCACACTGTTTTAAAGACAATCGATTGTTGATCATTGACAATCGATTGTTTTGCAGTTTTTATGCGAAATATGAGATAACCGACTAGTTTTTCAGGTTAGTCGATTACCTCTACTGGAAAGTAAAAATATTATTGATATTTGAGCATATTGATACATTCTAAAGAACTAATACTAACATTATACATGAACTAACTAATACGAGCTAATACTAATGGCTATTAGTTTATTCATTAACTAATACAAACAAGTAAAATAAAATCAAACAGCTCCATCTTCTTTCATCTCGGATCCATCACCGATTAGGTGGTCTATCTTCCCCTCGGGTTGCTCAAAGAAGTCTGCCACATCCAAGTGGGTGATGTCAAAGTTGTCTTCAGAGACAAAATTCGTTTCAGGGCGTTTACTCTTTCGAGATGCTTGATAAAGGTCAATCAAATGTCATGGTATACGGCAAGCCTTTGACCAGTGCCCGTTTCCACCGCAACGATAATATATAGTTTATAAACTATTTGCTTTTGGATTCTTATCGTATCGTGCTAGTGGCAGAGTGACCAACTTCAGGTTGTCATATCTCTTCTTTAAGCCATTTCACAAGATAGGTGGATCTTTGACTGTGATATATTCAATTTTCAAACCTTCATCAAGGTGATGTCGCAAGTAAATCAAGGCCTTAGCATAGTTTCAAACCTTCATCAAGGTAATGACGCAAGAAAATCAAGGCCTTAGCATAGTTTTGGGTGGATGCATTATTTCTGTCTTTAATGGCGTCTCCAAGACCCATAGCATCTAAGTGGATTTCAGCAGCCAACACCCATGTCATATAGTTCTTGCCCGAAATTTCAAGGGCAACGAACTTTCTTTTCATAATGTCAGACATAAAACAATTTACATCAAGAGCATGTTCATACTTACGGGCTCTATTACAATTATCACATTCACTTCAGGGAATGGATCATAATCATGTGCTTTACACAATCTCATGTCAAATATTACTTTCATAAAGTGAAAGATTATTTTGAGAATCTTTATTATTCTCATTATCACAATAATGACGATTATAATTTCGTCTATTGCCACGTCCACTCCATTGATACCTTTACGGTAATAATTTTGTCTTCTTTCAGACTTATCACATACTGCTTCCACATTCTCTAAAGGGAATGGAGCAAATTCAATGGGACGGATTTTCAATTCTTTGCCCACAATCATACATGAATTTTATCATGGCAGGACATAGAGATTTAACCACTTCATGTGGTTATAATTTCTTACACACTCCATTAGAGTTATAATCAATCTTTGTTGTCTATGTTTGTATATAAAATCAAATCGTAGAATTTCAAGAATTTGAAAGGGAAAAGTTAATTACTTACCTTTAGGGTATACCAATAAATGTTGTGATATCAAATATACCTCTTGAGTTTCCATCCCGTTGCATTACTTTATGATGATACCATCTCTTCTATTTTTTTTTTTATAGAAAATCTTGGTTACAAATCCATCTGTCTCCTGGCACACGGCCTCAAACTTGTGGTATATGTTTCTAATCCAACTTTTGCTTCTGTCCAGCGTTAATGAGAGATGACAATGCCCATGAAGTTTGTACCAAATTTGACTGGTCACCTTTAATGTTCGTATAAACAAGTTTCAATTCTCTTTTTAAATGCTGTGATCAATTGCCCTAAGCAGTTGTTCGAACACCTAATAATCATAGACCTTATATAACTAGAAAGATAGAGATGGGAGCAGATGTACTATGTACGGGTAATTTACAGCGGCTGATAATTATGAAGAAACTGAAGAATTGGGAGAAGGGTTTTTCCAATTGGTTAGAGTCTCGTGCTGATAACGTGTTATGAAATAATATAAAGACAAGAACAATAATGCAAGAATAAGAGCAATAGAGAGAATAGAGAGAGTTCTTCTTATTGATACTTAGAGAATGTTAGGGATGGTTTACAATGGTAGAAGACCCCTTTATTTATAGGGGGGGATGATTTAGCTACCAAGAATAGAACTCTAGAATCTCTCTAATTATAGACATTCACCTTAAATAGGAGATTTCATAACAATAAACACCTTATAGGAGACCGTCTTGTATAATTTTCAACTCAAAGTTGTATACGCCATGCAAAAAAAATCAAGTCGTGTACAAATTATTGTTGTATGTTTCTTCCGAAACCATTGTTTTGTATGAAACACATAAATATTTATGTTAATTTTACTTATACAAAAAAAGTTACGTTACGTTTATATTTAATTTATAAAGGTATACTGTAGTGCAAGTATATTTTGGATGAATTAATATTTGTAAGTACGTAAATTAAAATTTAGTCGTTATAAAATTTTGATTTCAAATTAGGCGAAACAGATTATAAAGTATTACTATACAGGAGAATTATATATAATGAACTAAAGAGCGTAAGTAACTTTTTATTGATGTATTTTCTTATTCAAGACATTGTCTATCTTGTTAAACTTGGCTTATTTAAAGGAAGAATTTAGTGTTATTCCATTATATTTTACATTTAATGTTAGACTCTTAAGAAACAAATAGAATAAAATGATAGATAATGTTGTAAACAAATAATAAACTTTCATTAATTATAAATTTAAAGGTAGTTGTACAGACGGTTTTCCCATTCAGCTTTAAATTTAACAACATAAACCCAAAATGGTTCACTTGATCAAACTTCGTGATAAATGTCAGTTAAAATTGTACCTAACGGTTGACCAAGTGAATCTACAAAAATGAGTAAAGCTTCCCAATCTAATAATTTAATTTTGTCTATAGAATTAATGAGATGATCTCGAGAAATTTGATAATTTCTAATTTGTTCGTCTAATGAAGGCCTAAGCTCTCTAATTTTTTTTAATCTTTTTCCCTTCTTTTTACCCTTTCAACTCTTAACATATTTTGTATAGATGTTGGGATTTTCCTGATAACTTTAGCCTTTGAGTCAGATTTATTGTACGAACAAATGCTGCGACGGCGAAACCTTCTACGTTGGCCCCTTTGTCGAATTTGGTAACTCGAACTTTAGATTAATTTGAATCAGTTCTTATTTAATCATATCTGAAATAAGAGGAATAAAACAATAAGAATCTGTACAACAAATCGTTGTGATAATATAGGAAATGCATATTAGTTGGAAATAATAAAGGATTTATACAAACATTTAAAACAAAATTGTTAAAGTTTATGAAGGAGAAACATGTGTACGGG
Source organism: Nicotiana benthamiana (assembly GCA_034376525.1). Classification (NCBI taxonomy): domain Eukaryota; kingdom Viridiplantae; phylum Streptophyta; class Magnoliopsida; order Solanales; family Solanaceae; genus Nicotiana; species Nicotiana benthamiana. The sequence goes on along the minus strand of CM067339.1, from coordinate 38,892,371 downwards.
ATATAAAGCTTCCTTGGTTCACCATGGAACGGCAACCAAAAAAATATAAATAACTTTGTGGTAATTTTTTCCAAATGTTAAAGGAGATGAGAATAATTTTTCAGAAAAAATGCGTAATCTGCAATATTAAAATGAAGTGTTAAAACGTTATAACTTACAGCAGCAGTTCTAGGCATGTAATGAATAATGTAAAAACATACACCACGTTATGGTAAATTACTATATGAGTATTTACACACGCAATATAATCTAATTCAGTTTACAAATAAGATAATAACACAATTGAATTTTTACATAATAAATTACCCCATTCACATAAAATATAATATATGTAAAGAATTCTATCATATATTTAAATTAAAAACACTAAGCATAACTGATATAATTGGGGTGGTGAGTTGGATGTTTGAGTATTAAAAAATATAGTTGAATTTGTTAAAAGAAAATCGACATTCTCTGATATAATGACGGTAGATGAAATTTCTTAAGTTTACAAAAGAACTCTACATCTCAATTAAAATCTACATGTGAATATATTAAATCTAGGAAAGTCAATGATCTTTGTAGTAACAGAAATGAACCTGAAATAGAAGTTGATCGTTGCTGGAACTTAGTTCATTCAGTTGGTTTTTTAACAATCATAAGAACAATCATAACAACACTGTACACTTCCTTTTGCTGGTGAATGTTCTCTCTCTTGATAATAACCTTAAACATGAATTTTTTTTGGAGAATATTGTTCATCTCTAATGGATAGGGATACTTCTCAACATCGCCTATCCTAGAATGAAATGTTGAGTTATAATTTTGCAAATAACATATTTAAATTTAATTATTTTATATACCTCAAGATACCCTTCCTTCAATTCTTTTGCGGATTTACCAATAAGAAACATGGTTTCACGGTCCCAAAGCAATAGGGAAACAGATCCAGTTGTATCAAGTACCCTAACCTGAAGCTTGTACCTAAATGCACAATTGATTTGAAATATAAATGTAATATTTTGATAGATTAAGGAAATATAGATGATGGTCTTACCTAATAATTGCTGAGTATTCTTCATGTTTACGTTTGGGGTTTGGGCATTGATAAATATTTCCTATTTTATCCACCTTCTTTTGGCACTTCTTGCAGCTGACGTACGACCATCCTTTTTTTTATTCTAAATTTCAATACTTGCGACAATCCAACATGAACCTTCCTATTGAATAAATTGATTAGACAGTTGTTGAATAAATTGATAGACAAATGTAAGGAAAACACATAGAGATAACGGTTTATAAGAGTATTAAACCAATAAAATTAATGTAATCGAATAATTTATTATATTTTAAAGGAAGGAAAACTCTTTCAAACTATTAAAAAAGAAGACTAATACCCCAAAAAAAGTTCTGATATTGTGTAAAGACATATTAAAATATGGTCCATGTGGCATCCATTGACATGTCAAAGGGTTAGGTACCTAAATGATATGGATTACAATTTAGATGAGTTGTGGAAACATGTTGTTGATAAAATGTAGAGGATGTACTTTATATGACGTTAGAGTGTAAATATAGATAAAGTCAGGAATATGCTTTTACTTGTAAGGCAATACCGAATAGTTGTGAGATACTAAACATAGTATAAACCAAAATATATAGCTCTAAAAGGACCTAATCATGAAAAAAAAATGAGGATCAAAATTCAGTTTATCATGGAAAAAATTGAGGAGCAAAATTCTATTTTATTTATTTGATTTAACCAAAGCGACATAACTAATTATGTGTTTTTATATTTTATCTAGGATTTCCAAACACCCTGACATATAGCTCAAAATAATTCACTGTAAGAAGCAATGGCAATTATTACTTCAACAATAAACGGTATCGGCAACTGACAACCAAAATATAACTCTGTTTAATAATACAGAGAATTTTAAATGTGCAAAACTCATATTCCATCCTCAATTATTTTTTTGACCCAGCAAATTAGTGCAGAAAAGCCCCCATTTTAAGTATCACAAGACACATAATCCATCAGCTTCTAACCCCAGATGGCTTTCAATTACAGAAGTCATTGCTAAAAGAAAATTCTATGCTTAAAGGGAAAACATCTCCCAGAATGAAAATTAATAAAAGGTTGTTTTTTTTTCCCGCTAAAATGGCAGTAGAGATAGAAGAAGAGCACGGAAGTTAATTGTATGCAATAAAACGACGGCAAGGAGTTAGAGAATTATGAAGCAAAATTCAGTTTTATTTATTTGATTTAACCAAAGCGCCACAACTAAATATGTGCTACATATACTTTATCTTGGTTTAGAATTTTCTGTGATGTTACTGGATATCTTAAATTTTTTTTTCAACAAATACTAACTTGTAGAACTTACTCTAAAATAGATAACCTTACAGCTTGAACAATTGAAATTATAATCAACACAAGTTACTAAAGATTGGAATCTACGAAAAATAAGAAGATGCTCCGAAAGGGAACAAGAGTGGCAACTTAGTAAATGAAAAAAAAATCATTAGAACCTAAATCATTCTTCGAATTGAAATTTCCTTTCCCAGTGGTACTAAATGATGAGGGATTACATATAGCAAGAAAACAAATATTCAGCAAAAAGGAAAACAGTTAGATGTTTACTTTGAAAATATTATTTTAGTATATAAGCATTCTAATGTATAAAAAAATTAATGTATATGTATATTTATTGAACTGTGTTTTAAATTCATCAGATTGAGGAAAATTTGGATTAACCCACAGCTTGATGTATTCCATGTATTGCGCACATAATATGAATCTACAAAACAAAGTTTATATAAGATATAATTAATAACTCTCACTCTGTAATGTTAAATTTAGTAATTGCATTTTACCTTGATATTTATGGGCTTTTATGAGCTGCATAACAACAATAATAGGCGGGTTGTTAGTACTTAAAAGATGAGGTACAACTGCATCAACAAACTCGCCCCAAAATGTAGCAGTTACCTTTTTCTTCCTGTGAAATAGAAATAACAATGTAATTTTAGCATATGTAATTAACAAATCAGTACTTAATTAGTAGATACATATTTATTCTTACTCATCATCTTCTAGTTCAACATCCATAAACTTCCTAGCAATTCCACCTTGGTTTTGCATTTTTACCTCTCTAAAATTGACAATTTTTCCGATGACATCTAAAGAAAAATAAATTGTTAAAATAAATAGTAGATAAATGTATAATTAGAAATGTAACATAAAAGTTATATTACCAAATAATTCAGTCTCGTTCACGTCAACCTTATTTATCAATTCATCATATGGTCGCAAATCAAAGATATTCATTGAGAATAGTGGGTCAGTTGTTTCAGACAATGTTGTCCGTTGAGTAAACGTTAGCCTCAACATATTTTTCGTGCTGTTGAACTTCTCCTTATTATGACAAACGATAAAGTTTGTCATATTATATAACCCAAGCTCAATAATTTGTGTTTTGAAAAGATGCAAAATCTGACTTGTCAATAGAAGCACTTATCCGATCGCCCTACAAAAATAAATATATTACTTAACAGAGATTAAAAATTAATAGTAATACTAATTTATATATTAAATAATGTGTGGATATTACTTTATAGTTTTACCACATATTAACCTTTGACATCATTTGTAAATTAGATTTTCTGATCGTCTGCAATAATTATGAGCGAATAAGACCAATCTCAAGGGACGAAAAAGAAATAATCATACACAAAATCAATTTCTCCATGTAGAAATAAGTGCTCAATATGGCATTAACCCAAAAACCTCACTGTTGCTTTTGACAATCATATAAGATGACTCAATTGTCCATATAATACCATAGTAGTGACATAATTACATCACCTCACTTATTCCACATAGGCAAAAAGATCACAAACACTACACAGAATATCATATAATTACTGGTAAAGATCCATTATGTGTCATGAAGATTCATGTTGATGTTATTTTTGTACATCATTCATTTTCCTACTTAACATTTAATGAAAACAAAAAAAGATAAACTTGATTCTCCATTCTATAGAAGTTACTCTTGTAATGAACACAAATAGATCCTGCAGTTAATATCTTTTCATGGGAATGAAAACTGTAAAATTAAAGATTTTAGAAATAGTAATAAACAATAATCAAGTACCATTGTTTGCGTCAAAGAGAAAGAAACATAATTTCGAGGAGCAAGTAATAATCGGAACAAAATAAATCAGATAACTTATTTTCAACAATTACTTCTATGATATAATGATATAGCAATTTGGAGGAGCAAAACAAATATATGTATAATGAAATAACAATTCCGAAAATAAAACTGAATTAGCAAGGTAAAAAAATAGTTAAAATACCTTCATCTTGTAGAACCATTTCAATCGAGAAAATAGTGTCTGGATTAAAATGATCTGGTACTTCCCACAAACGGACAACACAAACTTTTAACTTCCATTGCATCTTCGAAATATTTATATCCTTGAAGAAATCAATGTGAGTAGCCACCTTTTGCATAGGACATAAGTTTTGTAAAAATCTTGATATAAGAACGAACATTAGGATTGAATATTGTGTAGTTGTGGAAGATATATATATTCGACTTTTGTACAGTTGCAACAGACGTGTAAATCACAGTTGAAGCAACGAATTTCGTGGAAAAGTGGGTTGAAGCTATCGTGGTTTTCCAGAGATAATTTAGGTTAAGTTTAAGAGAAGATGAAACGACAGTTTAAATGTCACGGTTAGGAAGGGTTTTGAAAGGTTTTGATTTTTATTTTATTTTCACCTTTCAAGAAATTAAAAATTAAATAGAAAAACTATGCATAATACAGAAGGATTTCAAATGTCACGGTTATGAAGGCAGTTGAAGCGTTTATTTTAAAATATATATATACATATATATATATATACATATATATATATATACATATATATATATATATACATATATATATATATATATATATACATATATATATATATATATATATATATACATATATATATATATATATATATACATATATATATATACATATATATATATATATATATATATGTTATAAACTAAAGCAAAAGACAAGAACAATAGAACAAGAACAATAGCAATAGAGAGAAGAGTAGAGAGAGTTCTTCTTATTGAGTTGAGAGGGGTGGTTTACAATGGTAGAGAGCACCTCTATTTATAGGGAGGAGGAAGATCTTGCTACCAATAATAGGACTCTAAAATCTCTCTAATTAAATATATTAAAGACATTCACCTTAAATAGAAGTGTAAGAATCTTCTATTTCATAACACTCCCCCTTGAATGTCTATTCAATGATGTGCCTCATAAAACCTTAAAACCAAAACCCAATGGGAAAAATTAAAGTAAGGAAAAAGAGTACACATGTTTGAATATGCGCCTATTGGTTGCCTCGTTAAAAACCTTGCAAGGAAAACCCAGTGGGACAAAACCTTGTAAGGGAAAAAGAGTGCAACGCGCATTGACTCCCCCTAATGAGTACATCGATTTATATCCTTGAGCATTTGCATTCCAATCTTGTGCATCATCTTTAAAACGATCTTTGATAGATGCTTGATGAATAAATCAACCATATTGACTTGAATAAATATTCCGCACCTTGAAATCATCATTCTTGATGGATATAAACATCTTCATATAATGTCGTGGAATAGCTCTTCAATATCTCCATAGATGCATTCTCAAATCCATCATGCTTATAGTTATGGCAAGATTCATATGTACACAAATTGTACTTAGGATGTGGTACTTCAGGACCAAGAATTGCATATGCTTCAAGCAACTTAAATCTTTCAAGTTAAGTCATATAAGTCGCATAATAGACTTTAGCTGCATATCAAAGTTTCATGTCATGCTAAACAAATAAGATATCGAAAACTGATTATACATACCTTTGACTTTATACTTTCAAGCATATGAACTATAGGTTCAAAGCTACATGTCTTTCATATGGAATCAATTCTTCTTGAATTGTATCTCTTCCATTTAGTTACTTTCTTTGGGTCAGTAAATGCGTAAAGCATGCTTTGCAATATGTTGCAATTTGAATTATCCCTTTTATGAACTTCAGGTTCATATCATGATATTCGGGGATATACATATACAAATGAGAATTCATCCCATGTAACATTTTCTCAAGTGTTTATCATGTCTCCCCCTCATGTTAGTAAAGCTAACATGTTTCCTCCACTTTGGGAAATCATCTTTGTGCATTATGTCAATATACACAGCACCTTAATAATAAGATGAAATTATTTGGTTCCTGACCCTGAACCACTTGTGAGGGGAGAATATGCTCTCGTATACAACTTATATCAAACTGATATATAACTTAGTTCTCAAAAGAAATAGTTTAGCTATTAAGTGGAAGCACTCAATAATTATCTTGCTAAACCAACTTTAATATAAACCAACTTATCAAGATGAACTGTCTTGAGTAGAGAATCTGGAAACTATGCTCGAATTTAGATTACTGAGCGATTTACCTCGCAAGCACTGCCAGGCTGCGGGTTAATAACAATGGCGCATGTAACCATATCATAGATGCATCATATGTGGTATACATGGCAGGTGAATGGGCCCATACTCACCTTTCATATTTCCAGAATTAAGGGGCTTCAACCCGAACTCTTTAGTTGGTCAGTTCATTACTGAGAACAAGAACTTCTAGTTCTTTGATATTCACCTATGTGAATTTGCACATCATACTTCAAATGAGATGGCTAACACGAATGTCAACTGAATAAATTATCAATATTGGTAAACTTCAAATTTACACCATGACATGTGCACTTATCAATAAACTTCGGGTTTATTATGACATGGGTTTTATACCAATAGATATCCACTTTATTGTGGCATTCTTTCGTTTGTGTAGTACAAACTGGAGAACAAAGCGGGTAGCTTTTCATATACAAATTACCCCGCTACAAGTTGTAGTAATAGGAGAATCAAAGCCTTCCTTTATTTATAGTCTCAATATAATCAATCGCTTTCGCGTGTACTTTGGAAATTGAATAAGTTTCTTTGAGACTTACTACAGCACAATACTCAATTGTGTTTCTCCAACATAGTAATAATTGGCTCTTCGAGAGCTCTCAATTAATTTTGTACTACCACAGACTGAGGTTCGAGATCCTCACATTCTTGCATTCCGTATTTTCAAGAGTCTCAGGCTCAATAGATTCTTCGTGAATCTCGGAATTAATCAAATCATGAGCGTCCTCATGTGATTCTTTCATAGTGTCATTTAGATCGTTCTTTTTCCTCTTTCTAGGATTTCGATCTTTGGAACCTAATGGTCTGCCACGCTTCTGGCGTGCATTTGACTCATTGGATATGACACCAGATATTTGTCCAATAGGGACTTCAATACGGATCGGAACATTTTCCGCGTGAATGTGGGATTTCGTTATCCTCTTCAAGTCCGTAAATGCGTCAGGCATTTGATTTGCTATTCTTTGCAAATGGATAGTCTTTTGTACCTCTTTCTTTCAAATAGAGGTATGTGGATCAAGATGAGATAATGATACATTTTTCCACAAAATTTCCCATTTGGTTTCACCGACTTCTCCCCCTAATTTTGGGAAAAGTGTCTCATCAAATTGACAGTCTGCAAATAGTGCAGTGAACAAACCCATTTTGGTGCGGGATGGCGGTGCTACATGCACATATACTGCGCATCCAAAGCTTCTTTAATGGGATATATTGGGTTCATGACCCAAAACCAATTGCAATAGGGAATATTTGTGATAATTCGTCAGTCAGAGACGAACTAGCATTGCTGCATGCAAAATGGCGTGACCCTAAGCCGAAGCGGGCAGCCGACAAAGTAGCATTGCTGCATGCAAAATGGCGTGAACCCAAACCGAAATGGGCAGCCTCGTTTTCATGAAGAATTCAAGATTATTCTCATCTATTATCCATTAACTTTGCAAACGCAAGGTTGCGTGATGGCAACAAGCACACATTAGACCATCTACAGGATGCGTTTATCAAGATCATGAAATACCTAAACTACCCACTAGGTGGGTGAATAGGTCCACAAATGTCCCCTTGTATACGTTCCAGAAACTGGGGTGTCTCAGTCCCAACCTTTGTTGGGGATGGTCTGATAATCAGCTTGCCTTGATAACACGAAGTGCAAGGATATTCATTACTTGAAAGAATTTTGAAATTCTTTAACGGATGCCCATATGAGCTTTCTATAATCCGTCTCATCATGGTTGATCCTGGGTGACCCAGTCGATCATGCCAAAGTACAAATGTATTGGACTCAGTATTCTTTAGATTTACTGTTGAATGTGCCTCAATTGCACTAGTTCTTGTCCAATACAGGCCACAAGATAAAGACGGGAATTTCTCAATAACCCTCTTTTGGCCGGAGACATTCTTTGAAGTGAGGACGAGATATTCAAGATTATCTTCATCCATTGTCTCAATATTGTAGCCATTCCGGCGTACATCTTTAAAGCTCAACAAGTTTCTCATAGACTTGGAGGAGAACATTGCATTCTCTATGATTAACATCGTGCCCTTGGGCAGAGTTACTATAGCTCTTCCGGAGCCTTCAATCAATTTACTACTTCCAGAGATTGTAGTAATGTTTGCCTTACACATATTCAGTTGAGAGAAATACTTCCTTTCTTTGAGTATTGTATGTGTAGTACATGAATCAACTAGGCAAATACTTTTACAGTTGGATGTTGATCCAAGTTCGCTTTGTGAGATATCCATTTTTCTTTCCCATAGTTTGACATACAAAAAAAAATACATAAATATAAGTATAAACAACTTCAATTCTTTTGTTTCGCGTTTAAACAGCGTTCTGGGAAGCAGTTATTTAGGATATTCGAATATTGTATTCTAATATTCGAATATAATGCCTTGCGGAAAAATAATACTTTAATGCGAAAAATATTAGATATTCGAATATTTAAGCACATATTCTAATATCTTGCCAGATATTCGAATATAGGAATTCTGATATTCGAATATCTGGCCCAGATATTCGAATATCAGACTCTGATATTCGAATATCTGGCCTGGCGGAAAAAAGTTCGTTTTATTGCTAAATATTAGACGATGGACTAGTTTTTAGGTTAGTCGATTACCTCTACTGTACAATAAAAATATTTGAGCATATTGAAACATTCTAAAGGGCTAATACTAACATCGTATCATGAATTAACTAATACGAGCTAATGCTAATGACTATTAATTTATTCATTGACTAATACAAGTAGAATCAAACAGCTCCATCTTCTTTTATCATGGTTCCATCACCGATTAGGTGGTCTATCTTTCCCTCGGGTTGCTCAAAGAAGTCTGCCACATCCAGGTGGGTGATATCCTCATTGTCGTCATAGACAAAATTTGTTTCAGGGCCTTTTCTCTTTCGAGATGCTTGATAAAGGTCAACCAAGTGTCTTGGTATACGGCAAGTCCGAGACCAGTGCCCATTTCCACCGCAACGATAACATATAGTTTCTGAACTATTTGCCTTAGGATCTTCTGGACCCCGTTTCTGCTTTCGGTGGTTATCTCTCTTTGGGGGGTGACGGACTTCTTTGGAATTTCTTCCTTGTCCACGTCCTTGGCTTTGACCCCGTTTATGACCGTGATCATGGTCCCTTTTATGTTTGGCATAATGCGAGTGCACCATATCTGCTTCAGGCAGTGGTGTAGACCCAGTTGGTCTATTTTCGTGATTTCTCATGAGCAGATCATTATTTCGCTCAGCCACTAGTAAGAGAGAAATCAGTTCAGAGTACTTCGTAAAGCCTTTCTCTCGGTACTGTTGCTGCAGTACCATATTGGAGGCATGAAACGTTGTAAACATTTTCTCAAGCATATCGTAATCGGAGATGTTATCTCCACATAGCTTCAGTTTAGAAGTAATTCGGAACATAGCAGAATTATATTCAGAAACGGACTTAAAGTCCTGTAGCCTCAGATGGGCCCAATCATATCGTGCTTGTGGCAGAGTGACCAACTTCAGGTTGTCATATCTCTCCTTTAAGCTGTTCCACAAAATGAGTGGATCCTTGACGGTGAGATATTCAATCTTCAAACCTTCGTCAAGGTGGTGGCGCAAGAAAATCAAGGCCTTCGCACAATCTTGGGTGGATGCTTTTTCTTTATCTTTGAGGGTGTCTCCGAGACCCATAGCATCTAGGTGGATTTCAGCATCCAACACCCATGTCATATAGTTCTTGCCCGAAATTTCAAGGGCAACGAACTTTCTTTTCATAATGTCAGACATACTCGAAAATTAAATTAGGAAGAGAAAAAATACCTTGGATTTTCGAGAATGATACTTGAGACGGTAGAGTCTCGTGCTGATAACGTGTTATAAACTAAAGCAAAAGACAAGAACAATAGAACAAGAACAATAGCAATAGAGAGAAGAGTAGAGAGAGTTCTTCTTATTGAGTTGAGAGGGGTGGTTTACAATGGTAGAGAGCACCTCTATTTATAGGGAGGAGAAAGATCTTGCTACCAATAATAGGACTCTAAAATCTCTCTAATTAAATATATTAAAGACATTCACCTTAAATAGAAGTGTAAGAATCTTCTATTTCATAACAATATATATATATATATATATATATATATATATATATATATATATATATATATATATATATATATATATATATATATATATATATATATATATATATATATATATATATATATATATATATATATATATATATATATATATATATATATATATATATATATATATAAAATCTTCCTATCCTAATCCTAATCAAAATAAAATTGTAATTCCTATTTTTTACTTCATATAAATTTTGAACAAAAGTCACGGTTATAAAGCAATATTAACCGTTTTTATTTACAATGAAAAAATATATGTTTTTCCTATCCTAATGCTAATCAAAATAAATTTGTAACTTCTTTTTTTAACTTCCTATAAATTTGGAACAAAACTCACGCTTATGAAGGAATGGGTAGCTTTTTGATTTTAAATAAATTACTCTTCCTATCCTGATCCTAATCCTAATCAAAATCAAATTGTATTTCGTTTTTTTAAATTCGTAAAAATTAAGACCAAAAGTGACAGTTTTGAAGGAATGGCATCAGTTTTGATTTTTAAAAAAAAATGAAATTAGTCTTCCAATTGTAATCCTAATGAAAATAAAATTGTATTTCTTTTTTTTTAATTCCTATAAAGTAGGAACAATGTCTTAATGCGCAACGCGTTATTGCCTGGTGTCACGATCCAAATTTCCGATCGTGATGGCGTCCGACCGCAAGGCTAGGCAAGCCCGACCATTCAAGCCACGAATGGCATTCCAGCCCAAGAAGAAGAAATTTCAAGATCAAACAGCAAGATTTAGTATCAACCTCCCATCCAAGGATAATTAATAACAAGGAAAACACAACTGAACAATAGTCCTCCCAAAATCGAGGGGTCACGAGTACAGAGCCTCTAGTAAGTATCAATACACTGACTGAAAGGGACTATAGTGTCTGACAAAGTAACAAGAGAAAACAGACTGATAGAGACAAAGCAAACAAGTTCTGCGGAGGCTGGCAGCTACCTCAATACTCTGGTACGTCTGGAATAGACAACAGCAGCAACTCTACGCCTCTGGAGCACCTGAATCTGCACACAAGGTGCAAGGAGTATAGGGTGAGTCTACCAACTCAGCAAGTAATAAGCATGTATAAAATTTCGAAGACTAGAAAAAACAAAATAACACAAAGTAATGCTATCTGGGCAGTACTATACAGTACCGGTCCAGAGATGCAATGCAATGCATGAACATTGTGAAAAGTGCAGCCTGATCCATATGGGTACCCGCGCTCACTGTGGGGGTTCAAACTCCGGAGGGGCTCCTACAGCCCAAGCGCCATATCATACAGTGACAATAGTTACAACTGTTTTTATCACAATACACGGCGTCCTTTGTTACAACCGTTCCATTAGAATACGCGGTGTCCTTAGTTACCATCTTTTTCATTACAATACGTGGTGTTCTTAGTTACCACCATTTTCATTACAATACGCGGTGTCCTTAGTTACCACCGTTTTTATTACAATACACGGTGTCCTTAGTTACCCCCGTTTTCATTCCAATACGCGGTGTCCTTAGTTACCACCGTTTCCAATTAAATTACAGGGTGCCCTTAGTTACAACCGTTTCCATTTAAACACACAGTGTCCTTAGTTACCACCGTTTCCATTTAACATAATATTCAATCCAAAAATAGCGACATAGTACTCGTCAGCCCGAAATATCATTTAAAAATCATTTGAGTTTTCAAAACTTATAAATATGGCTGAGTTTGAAAAAATAGTATTTAAACCTGGACTGATTTCAAATAATATGCAAATCATAAAAATTCTGAGATAACAATCCCTGAAGGATCCTACAAGTCAGCACAAGGCTCCAAACATGGTATCAAGCCCAAATATCATCAATATAATATGCGAATCAATCGCCAACATAGTACAATACATTCCTCGGATTAGACCGAGTCACATCTTCCAACATATACAACCCCGCACTAGCCATGAAGTATGTGTCTAGCCTCATAATAGCGTCACAATACGATATACCGGGGTTTCAAACCCTCGGGTCATCATCTATACCAATTACTCACCTCAAGCCGGCCGCAAACTAGCTCACAATGCCTTTCCCTCGAGAATCGACCTCCACGGATGCCAAATCTTATCAAAACCAATAGGAATACGTCACAATAGGCTAATGGAACATAACCCAATCGAAATAACTCAAAATACACCAAAAAATACGAAGTTGGCAAAGCCCTAGCCCCGAGCCCACTTCCCGAATAATTATGAAATTTATATTTTCAGAATCCTCCTCTCGCCACGAGTCCATACATATAAAATTCATCAAAATCGGAGTCTAATTGCTCCTCCAAATCCCCAATTTTCATTTGAAATTTCAAGCCCTAGTTTATCAACTTTTACACCCAATTTTAGAGAATTAATGGTTGATTCTTCACTAAAATGACGTATTAAGGCCACGAGACTTACCTCCAATCACTTCGCGTTGAAATCTCCTTCAAAATCCATCAATGAGCTCCCAAGGTTTTGCAAAAATGGAGGAACTATGAAATAGCTCGCGGATGAAATGTTTATAAAAATCCCTAACTACCCAGCAAACTCCTTCATCGCGTTCACGACCCTGGCCACGCGAACGTAATGCTTGCTCCCAGGCCCTCTTACGCGAACGCGGCCCTCTCAGCGTGACCACGATGGCCCACTCCCCCTAGCTTACGCAAAAGCATCCACTTATCACGCGAACGCGATCAAGAACAACCCTCTACCACGCGATCGCGGCCTCTCCTTCGCGAACGCAAAGACATAATTCCCGGCTCCCAGATTCCTTCTATGCGTTCGCGTCCACCACCAAGCGAACGCGATGCCTTGAGGTCTGCAACACCAACAACAAAATATCTGCTATCTTTCAAACCAATAATCCTTCCGTTAACCATCCGATTTCACCCTGAGGCCCCCGGGACCACAACCAAACTCACCAACACGACTTATTACCTCATTCAAACTTTCTCGGGCCATAAGACCGGTAACATTAATATCAACAATCTCCAAATTCCTCAAATTCAAGGCTAAGTCAAACTAGAACTTTTTCAAATTCTCATTCGATCCAAAACCCAACCAAACGACGTCCGAATGACCTGAAAATTTGCAGACACATCCAAAATCACCTAACAAAGCTATTAAAACTCTCGGAATTCCATTCCGACCCTCGGATAAAAATCTCACCTATCAATCGAAATTCGCCAAAATTCGAACTTAGCTAATTCAAGCCTAATTCTACACCGGACCTCCAAATTAAATTACGATTTGGTTCCCAAGTCACAAATCACCATCTGAGACTAGTCGAATCATCGAAAATCCATTCTGAACTCTCTAACTCATAAGTCAATGTCAGGTTGACATTTCCAACTTAAGCTTTCCATAAAGAGACTATTGGTCTCATTTCTAACAAAATTCAACCCAACACATCTAAAACTCACCAAACACATATATCAATATACGGGGAAGCTTAATATGGGGATAGCAGGGCTGAAATACAAAAGACGGCGGGTAGGGTCGTCACATCCTCCCCAACTAAAACACACGCTCGTCCTCGAGCGGGTCAAGAAACATACCTGGAGTCTCAAACAAGTGAGGATATCTGCTCCACATCTCCTACTCTGTCTCTCAAGTGGCCTCCTCCACGGGCCGACCTCTCCATTACACTTTCACCGAAGCTATGCCTTTTGATCTCAACTTTCGAACCTGTCGACCCAAAATAGCCACTGGCTCCACATCATAGGTCAAATACTCATCATACTGAATCGTGCTGAAGTTTAATACATGCGATGGGTCCTCAACATACTTTCTGATCATAGAAACATGAAATACCAGGCGAACCCTCGACAAACTGGGTGGCAAAGTAAGCATATAGGCCACCTCCCCAATCCTCTTGAGAATCTCAAGAGGTCCAATGAACCGCGGACTCAGCGTCCCTTTCTTCCCAAATCTCATCACGCCTTTCAAAAGCGAGACCTTCAATAGAACCTTCTCGACCACCATATAAGATATATCGCGAACCTTTCGGTCCGCATAAATCTTCTGACGCAACTGAGCTGTACGAAGTCTCTCTTGGATAATTTTCACTTTCTCCAAGGCATTCTGAACTAACTCTATCCCCGATAGTCTAGCTTCGCCGGGCGCAAACCAACCAACTGAAGATCTGCACCACCTTCTACAAAAAGCCTCATACAGTGCCATCTTAATGCTCGACAGATAACTATTGTTATAAGCAAACTCCGCAAGCGGCAAGAACTCAGCCCAAGAACCTCCGAAATCAACAGCGCAAGCACACAACATGTTCTCCAATATCTAAATGGTACGCTCGGACTGTCCGTCCGTCTGAGGATGAAAAGCCGTGCTCATCTGAATCTGAGTGCCCAACTCCCGATTAATAGTCTTCCAGAACTAGGAGGAAAATTGAGTACCCCTGTCTGAGACAATAGAAACTGGAACCCCATGCAACCGCACAATCTCACGGATGAAAATCTCTGCCAACTGCTCCGAAGAATAGGTGGTACACGCCGGAATAAAATGCGCAGACTTGGTCAGTCTATCCACAATCACCCAAATAGAATCAAAGTTCCTCGAGGTACGCGAGAGACCACTCACAAAGTCCATAGTAATCTTCTTGCATTTCCACTCCGGAATATCCATCTGCTGAAGCATACCACCGGGTCTCTGATGCTTATATTTGACTTGCTAACTATTTAGACACCTAGCCACATAACTCACAATGTCCTTTTTCATTCTCCTCCACTAATAATGCTGCCTCAAGTCCTGGTACATCTTCGCGACACCCGGATGAATAGAATACCGCGAGTTGTGGGCCTCCTCCAATATCAACTATCGGAGCCCATCCACATTGGGCGCGTAAACTCGGCCATGCATCCGCAACATACCATCACTATCAATAGTCAAATCTCTGGCATCATCATGCTGGACCCTATCCTTCAGGACAAGCAAATGCGGGTCATCATACTGGCGCTCCCTGATGCAATCATATAACGAAGACCGGGAAACCACACAAGCCAACATCCGACTGGGCTCTAAAATATTCAATCTCACTGTACGATTTGCCATAGCCTGAACAACGACTGTAAGGGGTCTCTCCTCAATTGGAATGTACGCCATGCTACCCATACTCACTGCCTTTCGGCTCAAATCATCGGCCACTACATTGGCCTTCCCCGGATGATACAATATTTTAATATCATAGTCCTTGAGTAACTCAAGCCATCTCCGCTGTCTCAAATTCAGATCTTTCTACTTGAACAAATGCTGAAGGCTGCGATGATCCGTGTACACCTCAGAAGATACGCCATACAGATAGTTCCTCCAAATCTTAAAAGCATGAACTATAGCATCCAACTCCAAATCGTGAACATGGTAATTTTTCTCATGGGGCTTCAACTGCCGAGAAGCATATGCAATCACTTTTCCCTCCTGCATCAGAACACAACAAATACCACTTGAGCTTTTGAAAGCTCTCCTCGCACTCATTAGACCACACAAATGGGGCATTCTTCTACGTCAACTTCGTCAATAGCGAAGCAATAGATGAAAAACCCTGAACTAACCTGCGGTAATAACCCGCCAAACCGAGGAAACTCCGAATCTCAGAAGCCAAGGATAGTCTAGGTTAACTCTGCACCATCTTGATCTTCTTTGGGTCAACCTGAATACCGACACTGGACATCACGTGTCCCAGAAAAGCCACGGAACTGACCCAGCACTCACACTTGGAGAACTTTGCATGCAACTTCTCCTCTCTCAACCTCTGCAATACCACCCTCAAATGGTGCGCGTGCTCCTCCTGGCTTTGCGAGTACACAAGAGTATCATCAATAAACACGATCACAAAAGAGTCCAGATACGGCAAATACGCTATTCATCAAGTGCATGAATGCTGCCGGGGCATTAGTCAGCCCAAATGACATAATCAGAAACTCATAATGCTCATATCTCATCCTGTATGCAGTCTTCATAATATCTGAATCCCTAATCTTCAGCTGGTGATAGCCTGAATGGAGATCAATCTGAGAGAATACCTTTGCTCCCTGAAGGTGGTCAAAAAAATCCTCAATACGAGGTAATGGATGCTTGTTCTTCACTCTCACTTTGTTCAATTGTCTGTAATCAATGCACATTCTCATTGTGCCATTTTCTTATTAACAAATAACACAGGTGCGCCCCATGGCGACAAACTCGGACGAATGAACCCCTTCCTGCAGCTGCTCCTTCAAATCCTTTAGCTATACTGGTGCCATACGATAGGGAGGAATAGAAATAGGATGAGTGTCCGGCACCAAATCAATACCGAAGTCAATATCCCTATCCAGCGGCATGCCCGCTGGAAATACATCAGGAAACTTCCTCACCACGGGAATCGAATCAAGACTATGAGTCTCAGCTCCAAAATCCCTCATGAATTCTAGATATGATAAACATACTTTGCCAACCATCCGCTGGGCCTTTAAGAAAGAGATTACCCTGCTGGGTACATAATCAGTCGAACCACGCCACACACTCTCGGAATACCCGGCATAGCCAATGTGACTGTCTTGGCGTGACAGTCCAGAATAGCATGGCACGGTGATAGCCAATCCATGCCCAGAATAACATCAAAATCAACCATGCTCAAAAGCAGCAAGTCAGCTTGGGTCTCCAAACCCTCGCTAGTAACAAGACAAGACCGATACACGTGGTCCACAATAATAGTATCACCCACCGGGTAAATACATGCACACGCAACGCGAGACACCCTCGGGTACTCCCCAAATGATGGGCAAAGTAAGCAGATACATAAGAATATGTAGACCCGGGATCAAACAAAATAGAAGTATCCCTATGGCAAACTGAGATAATACCTATTATCACGACATCTCTCCTATCTGGGAGTGCATAGAAATGGGCCTGCCTATCGCTCGATCGCTCATCCCTCCTGGGGCGGCCTCTATATGACTGACCCCCACCCCTACTAGACTGGGGTGGTGCTGAGACAAATGGAGAAGAATAGGAGGGCTGATCCCTCTGCTGAAACCTACTCACGAAGTCGAGGGCAATGTCTCTTTACATGACCAAGCTCCCCACACTCATAACATACGACTGAAACTAGAGAAGGAGACTGAAAGTAGCCCCTTGCCGTAGATGAACCCTGGGCTGATGAAGTGGGAGCAGAACTCTAAGCTGAGAGGGCACTGAGTGAAGACTGGCCCTGCTGGTGACCCTGGCGGTCACGACCGGAAGAAACTCCACTGTACTCTGGGAGGCCTGACTGTGGAGTCCTGAAAGAATGACCTCTGCCCTAACGAAACTGGCCCCTAGATGGAACACCGCCTTAACTGCCCGAACTTCGAGGCCTCTTGGCCTCTCTCTCCTTTCGCTCCTGATGGCGAGCTGTCTCAATATTGCGGGCTATATCCACCGCCTCCTCAAAGGTATGACTCAGGACCCTCTCTCGAGTCATCAGAATACGAATGCATAAATGAGCCCGTCCACAAATTGTCTAATCCTCTCATGATCCGTCTGGACCATCCATGGATCATAACGAGCTAACTCAACAAATCTCATCTCATACTGCATCATAGACATGTCCCCCTAGAGAAGCGTCTCATACTGCATGCATAACTCCTCCTTCTGCGACCTAGGTACCCACTTCTCCAAAACGATAGTGGAGAACTCCTGCCAAGATAACGGTGCCGACCCTGCCGGCCTACGCCGCTCATATGCCTCCCACCAGGTGAAGGCTGCTCCTGAGAACTGAAAAGTGGTAAAAGATACCTCACTAATCTCCAAAATCCCTGTTGTCCTGAGCATGTGTCGACACTTGTCGAGAAACCCCTGGGCATCCTCGCCCGGAACACTGCTAAAATTCGGAGCTGAAAGTCTGCTGAACCTCTCTAGACGACGCTGCTCATCCTCTGGCATAACTGGTACCCCATCACCCTGAACTGGAACAACTGGCTGAATAGGGGCCACTGGCTGAACTGGTGGTGCCTCTGGGGTCTGCAAACCCTGTTCACCCTACTTAGGAGTGCGAGTTGCCGCGGTCTGATGACCACCCCCGGTCTGAAAAGTAGCCGCTGCAATGGTAGCTGATACCACCTGAGCTAACCCGATGCAGACGGATAAGATCTGAGCCAACGTCTCCTGAAGACCAGGCATCACAATGAGCACTGCCGGTGCCTGATTAGGTGCTGCTGGAGCCTCAACAAGTGCGGGCTGATCCTGAACAAGAGCAACATGTGGGTCAACTGGTACTGCCCCTGCTGCTCTACCACGACCACAGCCACGACCGCGTCCACGGCCTCTAGCTGGTGGCAATGGGGGTCGACCACCACGTCCGGTAGCACGGGTTCTCGCCATCTGCGAGAGAATAGAATAAGAAGTTTCATTTCTCAAATCAACAAAGCCGCACGATAAGAATTCCAAGAAAGTTAAGTGTTTCCTATAAGTTATGTAGCCCCTCGAGGATATGATACGGACGACTATGTACCGATCCACGATACTCTACTAAACCGGCTCATAACTCGTGAGGCCTAGTAAACCTAGGCTCTGATACCTACTTGTCACGACCCAAATTCTCGGTCGTGATGGCGCCCGGCCGCAAGGCTAGGCAAGCCCAACCATCAAGCCACGAATGGCATTCCAGCCCAAGAAGAAGAAATTTCAAGATCAAACAGCAAGATTTAATATCAACCTCCCAGCCATGGATAATTTTTAACAAGGAAAGTACAAGTGAACAATAATCCTCCCAAAACTGAGGGTCACGAGTATAGAGCCTCTAGTAAGTACCAATACACTTACTGAAAAGGATTACAGTATCTGGTAAAGCAACTAGAGAAAATAGACTGATATAGACAGAGCAAACAGGTTCTGCGGATGCTGGCAGCTACCTCAATACTCTGGTACGTCTGGAATAGACAAGAGCAGCAACTCTATGCCTCTTGAGCTCCTGAATCTGGACACAAGGTGCATGGAGTATGGGGTGAGTCTACCAACTCAGCAAGTATTAAGCATGTATAAAAATCTAAAGATAAGAAAACACGAAATAACACAAAGTAAAGCTATCTAGCAGTTCTATACAGTACCAGTCTCAGAGATATACAAAATAAGCAACAGTAAATAAATGCATGAGATGCAATGCAATGCATGAACACTGCGGAACGTGCATCCCGATCCATATGGGTACTCGCGCTCACTGTGGGGATTCAGACTCTGGAGGGGCTCCTACAGCCCAAGCTCCATATCATACACTACCAATAGTTACCACTGTTTTCATCACAATACACGGTGTCCTTAGTTACCATCGTTTCCATTACAATACGCGGTGTCCTCAGTTACCAACATTTTCATTACAATACGCGGTGTCCTTAGTTACCACCGTTTTCATTACAATACGTAGTGTCCTTAGTTACCAACCTTTTCATTACAATACGTGGTGTTCTTAGTTACCACCGTTTCTAATCAAATTACACGGTGACCTTAGTTACCACCATTTCCAATTAAAACACACGATTTCCTTAGTTACCACTGTTTCCATTTAAGCTAATATACAGTCCAAAAATAGCGAGATAGTACTCGTTAGCCCGAAATATCATTTAATCATTTGAGTTTTTAAAACGTATAAATATGGCTGAGTTTGCAAAAATAGTATTTAAACCTGGACTGATTTCAAATAATATGCAAATCATGAAAATTCTGAGATAACGATCCTTGAAGGATCCTACAAGTCGGCACAAGGCCCCAAACATGGCATCAAGCCCAAATATCATCAATACAATACGCGAAGCAATCACCAACATAGTACAATACATCCCTCGGATTAGATCGAGTCACAATTTTCAGCATATACGATCTCACACTAGCCAAGGAGTGCGTGTCTAGCCTCATAATAGTGTCACAATGTGATATACCGGGCTTTCAAACCCGCGGGTCATCATCTACACCCATTATCACTTCAAGCCGGCGCAAACTAGCTCGAATGCCTTTCCCTCAAGAATCGACCTCCGCGGATGCCAAATCAGATCAAACCCAATAGGAATACGTCACAATAGGCTAATGGAACATAGCCCAATCGAAATAACTCGAAATACACACAAAAATACGAAGTTGGCAAAACTGTAGCCCCAAGCCCACTTCCCGAAAAATTATGAAATTTATATTTTCAGAATCCTCCTCTCGCCACGTGTCCATACATATAAATTCATCAAAATCGAAGTCTAATTGCTCCTCCAAATCCCCAATTTTCATTTGAAATTTCAAGCCCTAGTTTATCAACTTTTACACCCAATTTTAGAGAATTAATGGTTGATTCTTCAATAAAATGACGTATTAAGGCCACGATACTTACCTCCAATCACTTTGCATTGAAATCCCCTTCAAAATCCGTCAATGAGCTCCCAAGGTGTTTCAAAAATGGAGGAACTATGAAATAGCTCGCGGATAAAATATTCATGAAAATCCTTAACTTTCTAGCAAACTCCTTCATCGCGTTCACGACCCTGGCCACGCTAACACAATGCTTGCTCCCAGGCCCTCATACGCGAACGCGGCCCTCTCAACGTGACCACGATGGCCCACTCCCCCTATCTTACGCAAAAGCATCCACTTATCACGCGAACGCGATCAAGAACAACCCTCTACCACGCGATCACGGCCTCTCCTTCCCGACGCAAAGGCATAATTCCCGGCTCCCAGATTCCTTCTATGCGTTTGCGTCCACTACCAAGCGAAAGCAATGCCTTGAGGTCTGCAACACCAACAACAGAAAATCTGCTATCTTTCAAACCAATAATCCTTCCGTTAACCATTCGATTTCACCCCGAGGCCCCCGAGACCACATCCAAACTCACCAACATGACTTATTACCTCATTCAAACTTTCTCGGGCCATAAAAACGCTAACATTAACATCAACAATCTTCAAATTCCTCAAATTCAAGCCTAAGTCAAGCTAGAACTTTTCCAAATTCTCATTCGATCCAAAACCCAACCAAACGACGTCCGAATGACCTGAAAATTTGCAGACACATCCAAAATCACCTAATGAAGCTATTAAGGCTCTCGGAATTCCATTCTGACCCTCAGATAAAAATCTCACCTATCAAGCAGAATTCGCCAAAATTCGAACTTAGCTAATTCAAGCCTAATTCTACACCGGACCTCCAAATTAAATTACGATTTAGCTCCTACGTCACAAATCACCATCTGAGACTAGTCAAATCATCGGAAATCCATTCTGAACCCTCTAACTCATAAGTCAATATCAGGTTGACGTTTCCAACTTAAGCTTTCCTTGAGGAGACTATTAGTCTCATTTCTAACCAAATTCAACCCAACACATCTAAAACTCACCAAACACATATATCAATATACGGGGAAGATTAATATGGGGATAATGGGGCTGAAATACAAAAGACGGCGGGTACGGTCGTCACATCCTCCCCAACTAAAACAAACGCTCGTCCTCGAGCGGGTCAAGAAACATACCTGGAGTCTCAAACAAGTGAGGATATCTGCTCCGCATCTCTTGCTCTGTCTCCCAAGTGGCCTCCTCCACGGGCCGAACGCTCCATTGCACCTTCACCGAAGCAATGCCTTTTGATCTCAACTTTCGAACCTGTCGACCCAAAATAGCCACTGGCTCCACATCATAGGTCAAATACTCATCATACTGAATCATGATGAAATGTAATACATGCGATGGGTCCCCAACATAGTTTCTGACCATAGAAACATGCAATACCAGGTGAACCCCCGACAAACTGGGTGTCAAAGCAAGCATATAGGACACCTCCCCAATCCTCTTGAGAATCTCAAGAGGTCCAATGAACCGCGGACTCAGCTTCCCTTTCTTCCCAAATATCATCACGCCTTTCCCGTTGAAATCCCCTTCAAAATCCGTCAATGAGCTCTCAAGGTATTGCAAAAATGGAGGAACTATGAGATAGCTCGTGGATGAAATATTTATTAAAATCCCTAACTGCCGAGCAAACTCCTTCATCGCGTTCGCGACCCTGGCCACGCGAACGCGAAGTTTTCTCATAGGCCCTCTTACGCGAACGCGGACCTCTCAACGCGACCGTGATGGCCCACTCCTCCTGGCTTACGCAAATGCGTCCACTTATCACGCGAACGCGATCAAGAACAACCCTCTACCAAGCGATCGCGGCCTCTCCTTCGCGAACGCAAAGGCAAAATTCCTAGCTCCCAGATTCCTTCTACGCGTTCGCATCCACCACCACGCGAACGCAATGCCTTGCGTTTTGCAACACCAATAGCAGAAAATCTGCTATCTTTCAAAACGAAAAATCCTTCCGTTAACCATCTGAATTCACCCTGAGGCCCCCGGGACCTCAACCAAAAGCACCAGCACGACTTATTACCGTATTCAAACTTGCTCGGGCCATAAACATACTAACATTAACATAAAAAATCTCCAAATTCCTCAAATTCAAGCCTAAGTCAAACTAGAACTTTTTCAAATTCGCATTTGATCCATAACCCAACCAAACGACGTCCGAATGATCTGCAAATTTGCAGACACATCCAAAATCACCTAACGAAGCTACTGAGACTCTCGGAATTCCATTCCGACCCTCTGATCAAAATCTCACCTATCAACCGGAATTCGCCAAAATTCGAACTTAGCCAATTCAAGCCTAATTCTACAACGGACCTCCAAATTAAATTCCGATTTCGCTCCAAGTCATAAATCACCATCCGAAACTAGTCGAATCATCAGAAATCCATTCCGAGCCTTCTATCTCATAAGTCAATGTCCGGTTGACTTTTCCAACTTAAGCTTTCTTTAAAGAGACTATTGGTCTCATTTTTAACCAAATTAAACCCTACACATCTAAAACTCACCAAACACATATATCAACATACGGGGAAGCTTAATACGGGGATAATGGGGCTGAAACACAAAAGACGTCGTCACATCTGGTTGTGACACTTGGCATCATGAGAAGCTTTTGTTTTGACTTTTAATTATAGATAGATATAGAATATAGATATAGATGATAGATGATATCCACATTGTAATTAATTAATATGAATCTTTTCAATTGTACTCAGTGCGTTATCACGGACGAGACACCTAAGTACCACATAAAGTTATGACGGGTGCATGCATGATAGCTAGAGGGGTCATCGACGTCTAAATATTTTGACAAAGACTCCATATATACTAACAAATATTTTTAATAAACAATCAAATAATAAATTATATTAATTTTAATGGTGCCTCGTGATCAGAGGTTGAATCAGAATTTTCGAAGGATGGGTTCACTATTACTTTTTAAAAAAAAAAACTAAACCAAAAGGTTGGTAGGGGATTTGATCTCCCGACTTTAGACTATTGGAATAAAAGGCAAAACCAATGCACCACTTAGTCTCTTTTGAACTTTGAATTCCATCAAGTGTGTGTATATATATATATATATATATATATATCTATATATATATCTTGCTAAATTATGTACATCATATCTATACTTTAACCCGAGGACTACGGGTTCACGTGAACCATGTAAAATATGATAGATCCGCCCCTGCCCGTGATCATTAAATCTTGTGTCCGTCTCTGGATGTATATACCCTTCTATTCTTTCTTGTGTCCGTCTCTGGATGTATATACCCTTCCATTCTTAGTCAGATCTCGCGTTCGAGTTCCGAGAATGAAACTCTTTTTGGTAAACGGGTGTTATATTTCCCAAAGTAAAATTCTCCGCTGTGAATGATCTGGATGAGTGGAATCCTAAAATAAATATTGAACATTGAATAGAAAATAAATAAGGAAATAGCTAAATGTGTAAAACATGGGATAAAATAATGGTTCAGATCTTTAACGCTGTTTAAGCTATCAAAGCAATCCGTAATGTACTGAAACAAATAAAATGAGGATTAAGAAACCAAGAGGGCATACCATAATGGGAATTTAAAAGTTGGTCCGCGTAAGTAAATTGATCTGCTTTACCTTTTTGTCATTAAATTATTATATGATGAAAAGAACCAGCTTTTCCTTTTGAATTCTTCAAGTTTCAATTTTTGAGATTGGTGAAATCCATGTTAATTATGTGAATCCCTTTTAAAACTTAATCAACTCACTGTTTGTGAGTAGTATAAATTAAAAAGGAAGCTTCACCTCTAATATTTGTTCACGTTTGGCATTATCGTAGTGGGGAATCTTTACATAAGCCAGACACCATCAAAGTTCCATGTGGGCAATAATGCAAAATGACCAACATGACATTCTTTGCGTATCTAATTTCTTTGTCGTACCAGTACTTTTGGTATTAATGTTTTTGTATTTTTTTATTCTTATATATACAACAACAATAACTATCCAGTATAGTCACACAAAGTGTGGTCTGGGGAGAGTAATATGTAGGCGAGCCTTACCCCTACCCGAAAGGGCAGAGAGGTTGTTTCCAATCGACCCTCGGTTCAGTGAAGGAAAGGAAAAACAAAAACAAAAACAAAAGAGCATTATTAACTCCAGTAGAAATAGTGAAAATAATTATCTAAACATAAGAACCATAAATAAAATAGCATGCAATAATATCATACAGTAACTACCATAAATAACTACCATAAGGGAGACACACTCCAAAACACAAATCATCTATGGATAGCCCTGCCAAGCCTCACCCAACCCCGGGTGAGGAGTACAAAAAACTCTAGGAGCCCCTATCCTACAACCCTGATACTAGACCTCCAGATTTTCCTGTCAAGAGATATGTCCTCGGAAACCCGCATTCTAGCCATGTCATGCCTAATCACCTCTCCCCAATACCTCTTAGGCCTCCCTCTGCCTCGCGAACGCCGACAATCGCCAGCTGCTCACAACTCCTCACCGGGGCATCAGGACTTCTCCTCCGCACATGCCCGAACAACCTCAGCCTCGCTTCTCGCATCTTCTCATCCACCGGGGCCACCCCCATCTTCTCTCAAATAACTTCATTCTTAATCTTATCTAACTTGGTGAGCCCACACATCCACCTGAGCATCCTTATTTCTGCAACCTGCATTCTCTGAACATGAGAGTTCTTCACTGGACAGCACTCCGCCACATACAACATTGCAGGTCTAACCACAACTCAATAAAATTTCCCCTTGAGTTTCTGTGGAACTTTCTTGTCACACAGGACTCCTGATGCAAGCCTCCACTTTGACCACCTCGCTCCTATACGATGAGTGATGTCCCCGTCAATCTCTCCGTCCCCCTGAATCACCGACCCACGATATCTGACACTGTTCCTCTTGGCGATGACCTGAGATCCAATCATCACATCCCTGCCTACTTCGCTTGGCTCGGTGCTAAACTTGCACTCCAGGTATTCAGTCTTAGATCTGCTTATTTTGAATCCCTTAGACTCGAGAGTCTGTCTCCATACCTCTAACCTATCAATAATACCGACCCTCGTCTCGTCTATCAAGACTATGTCATCAGCAAATAGCATACACCAAGGCACATCCCCTTGAATATGTCGGGTTAGAGCATCCATCACAAAGGCAAACAAAGAGGGCTAAGCGCTGATCCTTGATGGAGCCCCATAACCACTGGAAAATGGTCTGAGTCGCCACCCACCGTCCTAACCCTAGTCTTAGCTCCATTGTACTTGTCTTTGATTACTCTGATGTAGGCTTCCGGCATGCTCTTCGCCTCCAAGCACCTCCATAGCACCTCCATTGGAACCTTGTCATACGCCTTCTCCAAGTCGATAAGCACCATGTGCATGTCCTTCTTCTTATCCCTGAACTACTCCACCAGCTGCCTGACAAGGTGGATTGCTTCTGTAGTGGAGCGACCCGGCATGAAACCTAACTGGTTCACAAATATAGATGTCATATCCCTCACCCTCGCCTCGATCACCCGCTCCCAGACCTTCATGGTGTGACTTATTAATTAGATACCCCTATAGTTGTTGCAGCACTGGATGTCCCCTTTGTTCTTGTACAAGGGCACTACTGTACTCTCCACTCATCCGACATCCTTTTGGTCCTGAAGATCGCATTGAACAACTTGGAGAGTTACTCCACTCCTGACCTACCCATGCACTTCCAGAACTTCACCAGGATCTCGTCAGGCCCGGTCGCTCGACCCCTACGCATCCTACGCAAAGCCCCCATGACCTCCTCCACCCTAATGCGCCTGCAGTACCCAAGGTATCTATGTTGCTCCGAATGCCCCAACTCCCCTAGCTCTATGTTACGATCCCTCTCCTCATTAAGTAAGTCTCGAAAGTACGCCTGCCACCTCTGCTTGACTTGAGACTCCCCCATCAGAACTCTACCATCCTCGCCCTTGATGCACCTAACTTTGTCAAGATCACGTGCCTTCCTT
This sequence comes from Nicotiana benthamiana, assembly GCA_034376525.1. NCBI lineage: Eukaryota > Viridiplantae > Streptophyta > Magnoliopsida > Solanales > Solanaceae > Nicotiana > Nicotiana benthamiana. The sequence goes on along the minus strand of CM067339.1, from coordinate 38,865,403 downwards.
TCCCTTGCTTTAGCTAACCGTAATAACTTCTTGTCCCCGCCCTCTCCCTTAGTTCCTCGTACATACGACCAAACGTCACGTTTTTAGCTTCCGTAACAGCCAGCTTTGCTTCTTTCCTCACCACCTTGTAGATCTCTCTGTTCGCTCTCCATTCTTCCTCGCTTGTGCTCCCTGCCAACTTAGCAAATGCCGCCTTCTTCACCTCCACCTTTCCTTCTACTACATTGTTCCACCACCAGTCACCCTGATGTCTGCCTGAATAGCCCTTGGCTACCCCGAGCACGTCACGTGCTACCTCCCTAACCTAGTTCGCCGTCTCTGACCATATAGCGTCCGCTGCCCCAGAACTTCTCCAAGCTCCGCCCTCAGCTAACCTCCTCTCCAACTCCTGTGCTTTCTTCTTAGTCAAAACACCCCATCTAATCTGCGGTTGTCCCCGAGCACCCCTCCTCTTCCTCTTCACCCAGAGACCGACATCCATCACTATGAGTCTATGAAGAGTCGAAAGGGACTTTCCTGGAATAACCTTGCATTCCTTGCACATACCCCTATCGCTCCTTCTAAGGTGGAGGTAATCCTGAAGGTGACCAAATGCTCCTCCCTCTTCCGAAATGTCGAGTTCGCAATCAGAAGCCCAAAGCCGAAGCCACCGTTCACCTCACCATAACCACCAGCATCCGCCCCAATAGATTTAATTACTATATATTGTTTTTTCTTGTATTATCTTACAGTTGTAATTGCTTTTTTTTACGGCTTTTTCATTACTGTATTTCTTTTTAAAATACTGTTGTGATTATACTTTGCTTGAGCTGAAGATCTATATCGGCGAACAACATCTTTACCTTTGTATGGTAAAGATATCGTAATACGTATATATCACCTTTCTCAAACCCACTTATGAATTACATTGGATTTGTTATCGGATAAAAAAGTACATCTGGTATGTATATTCATTTGTTTGATGAATTGATGTATAGGTTCATGAGTGAATGTCTTTTCACTTCTCTTCTCCCTTAGAAAAATATTGTTTTGTATTGCACAAGGATAAACTAGATTCTTCATCTGGTTCACAATAAGTATTTAATTTGCTTTTAGCACGTTTATTAAAAAAATATAAAATTTTTATATAAAAATACCTACTATGACTAAATTATTTTTAATTAAATATTTAATGTAAGGAGTAAGAAAACTTTTTAGAAATATGTACATAGGGGTTATTTTGTAAGAATAAATTAAATTTTTTCTTAATTACATAATTGAATATTTATTTTGAACTAAAATAAAAAAAGTAAATTGAACACTTATTATGAACCGAAAAAATAAATTTTTCTTTGTTTGGCATACTTTTACAAATCGACTAGTCATTAATTGGTAGTGAAAGGTGGGAACTACACTAGCTTGACATTATCCTCACACCAACCATTTTCTAGTATTACGTAAAGAAGCACTTTTTCTACAGTTTTGCGCAATTTCAATACTGTAAAATGACTCAGCCCAACGGACCGTAAACACCAACCTTTTCACTTTTCCAACGATTTTAATCATTCTTCTATGTCACTTTAGAAAAACAGATTGTAAACGTTTTTCTCTAATCAAAACATTATTTTGGTTTATCTTCTTTTAATAAATATGTTTCAAGTTTATTTTTTTACTGACGGTCCCAAAAGTGAAGCCTGTGATGTTTTTTGTTTTTTTTAGCCACATTTTACATAAGCTGCTGTCATGATTTGTTTTCTTTCTTTATGAAGTCAATTGAAATGTTCCTACCCCATCTTATCTTCACCTTTTTATGCAAAGGGTGTTAGCAAATAAGCCGCCTTCAAATTTAAGTAGGTGTTTGGCATAAAAATATTAGACTTGGAAAAAAGTAGTTTTTGAAGTTCAATTTAAAAATTAATTTTCAACTTGGACATGCATTTTATTTTTAAAATTTTACAAATTTTATACGTGGAAAATATTGTTTACTAAAATTAATTTTTTTTAAGATTTAAAATTCATCTTCAAATTAAAATCTTTTGAAACCCATATTCAAAAATTTAGTTAAATATACAACCAAACAAAGTTTTGAAGATGAGTTTCGAAAAAGGAAAAAATAATTTATGGACAAACAGATCATAAGTCATGTCACTTCAAAGAAGCAAGTCACTTATAAGATAATAAATTTTTATGGTTTTTATTAAATGATAATTTGATAAAAATAATAAGTGACATATTATCACGTATTAAAATTTATTGATAGTCACTTTTGCCGGTGTATATATAGCTCGAATCCTCAAGGAAAAAGAGATCCTAGTACAGTAAATATAGCTTCCTTAATATTTGTCAATTTCTCCCACTTTCCCATATTTTTTACGTGTTTGTTGACAGGTTGCGATGTCCCTTTCACTTTAATTTCATTAGATTTTCGTAAGGTGGTTAATTTACGTCCGTTTCTTAAGATTTCAGGCTTTCAGACAAAATCTTAGAAATTAAAGATGACAATTTATCACCTTTAGTTAACCAAAAACATTTTATTCATGTAATCCTAACAATGGCATTTTTTTAAGTCGCAAGAAATGCAACAAACGAAGAAAAGATTGTCTATAATAGGAAAGCAATTAATCCTCCTTGTTTCAACGTCCATTTATCGTTAGACTACGTAATACTTTCTTGTCCTTTCCTCACCTTTCACTAGTAACCAATAAGAGGATCACTTGGAAATCAAGAAACTGTCCTTTTGAGTAATTACAAATCTCTATTAACTTGTTTTTTTGAACAGTATTTGAAACGGAATAACCACTGTATTTATTTTTTTGAATTTCTCCGTAATGAATGTGATACACTACATATCATACTTATAACCACTAAAATATTGCGCTTCCTCGTAGGGTAAGTGTGAGCTCTAATACTAAAATTGGTCTTATGCAACTAGATGGCTATGACCTTACGATTTTTTGAGTAATCCTGTTAAAAAATCAGCCAGTGCCCACATGACTAATGATATTGAAAATTTTAAAATTGTTTATACGTATGTGAGAGTCTCACATTGATGACAACAAGCCATTTTGTTGGCTTTATAAAGCTATGTCTCATATTTTGAAGGATATATATTCTTATTTCGTATTTTATTTTCTAAACAGATTTTTGTTTATTTAAAATTTGAATTAAATATTTAAATTTTAAATTAACAGAAAAGTTATGACTTGTCGTAAGAGGGTCAATTTTCTAGGAAAAGTCTCATTTGTTTCCTCTCCATAAATACAAAGACATCCTCGAAGTAGCATATTTAATTTGCATGTATATTTTAAAGCTTTATTGTATCCTGATAGAGAATTGCTTGTAGTCCCTAAAGAATATAAATGTAATAACTCTTGAAAGGTGGAGATCTTTGACGCCTCAAGCCTTAATTCTTTGTTATTGACCTACTGTTTATAATATTTTTAAGAGTTATTTTTCTATGCAGAAATTATTTTGTATCCGAAAGACTTAATCAAATTGGATCGTTTTGATGGATTAAACTTCGCTCGTTTGACGGACAAGATGATTTTCTTACTCACTGCGCTGAAAATATTTTATGTCCTTGATCCATTCTTGCATGCACTACCAGAACCTACCGTGAATGATATTGATGCGACCAAAGCAAAGAGGAAGAAACAGGAGGAAGATGAATTGCTATGCCGAGGTCATATTCGAAATACTTTTACATATCGATTGTAATCTAAAATCTCCAACGGAAATCTAGAAGGCGTTGCAAATAGCATATGAAAACGATAAACGAAGCGTAGATAAATTCCCACCTTTGCAGTATTTTAAATTTAAGATGGTAGATACATAGCCTAAAATGGATCAGATTCATCAATTATGAATCTTAATTCTGAAACCAAGCGATCGTGAAGTGAAAATTTCCGATGCACTTCAAATAGTTGTAATTCTCTTGAAATTGCATTTTGTCCTAGGATAATTATAAAAAGAAAAAAGTTTGCATTCTATTGAAAAATTGAATATGTAACAATTTTGAACACATCTTTAAATATAAAGTGAGACTCGTGCTCGTGATACAATTATTCAACCCTTCAGTTCCATAGTTAATACTGTTAGTCAGGATAATTCAAGATAAAAAAAATTTGAAATTTCCATGAAGTCCCTTAATAAAAAGAGAGAGAATATGAACAAAAGGCCATAAAACTCGAGAATGCAGGTTTAAGAAAGCGAATAAAATTTTCATTCAGCAAATGTTAAAAAATCTGGAAATTCAAGAAATTCAGAGAAGGTAAACACAATAAAAAGTTCTTCATAAGGACTGGTGGCTATAATATCTACTATACCTATTGAAATGGTTAAAGAGTTGAACATGGCTGCAACAACTACAAAAAATAGAGATTGGTGGTTGGATTCTTGTTCAATAATCCATGCCCCGCACATTATGAATATGTTCAAGACGTATTCGGAAGTTAAAAAATCTGAAAATGTGTTGATGTGAAACCATGTTATAGCCGAAATTGCAGGAGAAGGAACAATTGAAATTAATTTTACATCAGGACAGAAGCTGACTCTTTGGAATGAGTTTCATATTTCTAAAATATTGGAGAATTTGATATATGGTTGTTTACTTACTAAGAGAGGTTTCAAAATTGTAGTTGAGGCTGGTCTTTTAATTTTGTTTAAGTATGGTATGTTTGTAGTAAAAAGGTTGTAATGATGCAATTCTAATTTTTTGTTCATCATGTTCGTAATGTTGTGTTCGCATTCGCAGAGCATGATGAACCGAGTTCATCGCATTACTGATTGTACTCTCTCGCATAGAGTGAAGGCTGGAAGGGGCAATTAGGTGTTTGCTTTTTGCATTCGCGTGTTGCCATCTGCATTTGCGAAAGCCAGGGTAGACGTGGGTCACGTAGCGAAGGAGTAATATTGGAAGCTTTTGATTTTGTTCTTCGCAATCGCGAAGAATGTCCCGCGATAGCGAAGAAGAACCCCTGGGCAGACTGTATAGTACTCTATTTTGAGGGCTTTTGTTACTTTATCACTTTTTAAGTTAGAGAGCTTGTATGTGGGCAAATTTGGAGGGTATTTTCACGATTTTGATCGGGTTAACTATTTTTTACTTGGATTTGGTTATATTTCATGATTTCATCCTTGTTTTTATTATTTAATTAATGATTTGAATTGAAAAAAATAGAAATTTTAGTAAAAAACTTTTTAAAATATAAAATGATGATTTGAATGCATTTTTTAGGCCGTAATTGCATGATTTGATATGGTTGAACTCCTATCTGAATGGGTGTCACGACCCCAGTTCACCCTCCGTGAATATGTCGTGACGGCACCTAGTCCCTACGAGTAAGTAAGCCTAACAATGCGGAAATTAAATAACTTGCGGAAGTAAAGAACTAAAAATCAACGGCTAAGGGAAAACTGTATATAAATGCCACTCAACATATACAACTCAACATCACAAGACCTATAACAATATCCCAAAATCCAGAAACTCAGCGGCAACACAGGCTAATAGAAATGTAATATACTGCTCTAACTTCAGAATGTCTAAACAACTAAAAGAAAGGAAAGCTGTCTACTAAATGTTGGAATAAGATAGAGACTCTTGGTCTGCGGACACGGCAGATGTACCTCGAATTCTCTGCTATATGTCTCTGCCTTGGGAATAGTATGCTTCAGTAGAGGTACTTGGATCTGCACATGAAAAAAATACGCAGAAGAGGCGTGAGTATACCACAGTGGTACTTAGTAAGTGCAAAGCTTAACCTCGGCCGGATAGTGACGAGTAAGGTTAGGGCCCTACCGAGGTTAAACGGTATAATAAGAATGTAAAGTATGAAAACAGATGGAAATAATGTGAGCGAACAGTGAAATAAGACAGAATTTACAAGACAGCAATAAATAAGCAATGAACAGAGTAAATATAGAAATGTACATCTCAATACCAAGATACCAAATGAGGATCTCCCAGGATACCGTCCTGTAGTCCATTCTATAAACTTTTTGAAGAGATCTCGGGATACCGTCTCGTAGTCCATCATATGAGTATACCCGAAGGATCTCCTGGGATACCGTCCCATAGTCCAACTATCTATGTCCAGGGGAATCTACCAGGAATCTAATAGTCCCAAAGTAAACAAACAGAGGGGAGGGGTGAACTACCGGAATCTCACATCCGTAGTCCCAATGTGAATGCGCAACCACAGCCAGAAGATATTCAGAAATGAAGTACAAAAAGACAAGCAATAGATAGTGATATCCTAACATGCTTCACATAATACAATCAAGACAACTTAAGCAAATAGGCAAGTTAAATTAACTAAATATGATTTTCTAATCTAAAACAGGTGACAATTGCAAGTAAAATAAAGTAATTACGAAAGAAACTCAGTCTCAATATCTTAAGTAAAAAATGGATTTTCAAAAGTTAGCTCAAGTATGCGTTCGTCACCTTACGTACAAGGCACTCAATTACCAAATATCATATCCTAAGGGGAAAATTCCCTCCACACAAGGTTAGACAAGCTACTTACCTCGAACAGGCTCCAAAATCAACTCGAAATCACACTATTTCCACGAGTATTCGACTTTAAATGGCCCAAATCGATTCATTTAAATTACATATAGTAAATAACATCTCAAGCAACAAAATCCACTATTTAATTCAAAGATATGATGCGAAATTAGGTAAAATGACAAAAATGCCCCTTAGTCCAACATCTCGGAATGGGATAATTTTTACATTTTTAGAACCCACATTCTCTTACAAGTCTAGCCATATAGAAATCTCCCAAATCGGAGGTCAAATACCTACTCAGCACTCAATAGTTTGGTCTCAAAAGTTTTCCCCATTTTTCATTCAAAAATCCGAAATTAATGATGAATTTGTGATTAGATTAGTGAGTTTTAAGCATAAGAGAGTAGAAAATCATTGCCCTCAAAACTTCCCCCAAATCCATGTCTAGATATTTAGTGCATCGCAAATGCGGAGGTGAGCTCGCGTTCGTAGAGAAAAAAAAGGGAGTTTCCAAATTGCCCTTCACGATCACGAGGGGGAGAACGCGAACGTGAAGGAAAGGGATCACGAAGCTTCAAAAAGGCGACGAATGGGATGCAAACGTATTGAAGAAAATGGGCTCAGACCTCAGAGCCTGGTAGAACTGTGCGAGCACGATGAGTTGGTGTGAACGCGAAGGAGGAAAATGCCTAGCATTGCGAACGCGGGAATATTAGTTACGAACGCGAAGGGATAACTGGTCCCATCCCCCAGATTACACCACGCGAAAGTGTAGGGGAGGACGCAAATGCAAAGAGGAATAAACTCAAGGCTACGCGAACGTGATTGAAGCACTGCAAATGCGAAGGAGAAAGTGAAGCATGCAGCTGCTGAAGATTTTTTGCAACTTTTCAAACTCCAAAACGCTTCGTTGAGCATCCGAAACACACCTGAGGCCCCCAGAACCTCAACCAAACCATGGACACATCTGATAAAATCATTCAAACTTGAACCAATCCTTAAACTACCTCAAACAATGCCGGAAACTCGAATTAAACAAGGCTTTGAGCCTAAGAACTTCAAATTTATCAAAACACGCTTTCAATCAAAGACCTAACCAAAACACGTCCGAATGACGTGCAATTTTGCACACACATCCCAAATGACATGACGGAGCTATTGCAACTTCTGAAATTCCATTTTGATCCTTGGATCAAAAACTCACTATCAGACCGTAAACTTCAAAAATTCAAACTTTGGCATTTCAAGCCAAAATGAGCTACTGACTTCCAAAATACATTCTGAACATGATCCCAACCCCGAAATCACCTAACGGCGCTAACAGAATCATCAAATTCCCATTCCCAGGTATCCTTCACATTGTTCCGACTATGGACCACTTTCCAACACTTAAGATCTCATTTAGGAACTAAGTGTCTCAAAACTCTCTGAAACTCAAGACCGAACGTCCCAGCAAACCAAAATAGCAAAAATGAACTTAGGGGAAGCAATTAATAGGGAGTCGGGGCATAAATTCTAAAACTGAACGGCCAGGTCATCTCATCCTCCTACGCTTAAACATTCATTTGTCCTCGAACTAGCATAGAGAACATACCTGAAGTAGTGAAAAGATGAGGGTATCGGCTGCGCATATCCCGATCGGTCTCTCAAGTCAGCTCCTTGGCCGGCTGACCCCGCCACTGAACCTTTACTGAAGCAATGTTCTTTGAACTCAACTGTCTGACTTGCCTGTCCAATATAGCCACTAGCTCCTTAACATAGGATAGATCATTTTCCAACTGGACTAAGCTGAAATCCAACACGTGCAATAGATCACTGTGATACCTCCGGATCATCGAAACATGAAATACTGGATGAACTCGTGCCAGGCTGGGAGGTAAGGCAAGCTCATAAGCAACCTCCCCAACTCGCCTCAAAATCTCAAAAGGGCCAATAAATCTTAGACTCAACTTCCTTTTCTTTCAAAACCTCATGACGCCCTTCATAGGCGAAACCCAAAGCAGAACCCGCTCTCCAACACTATATGAAACGTGACGAACCTTCTGGACCATGTAACTCTTCTGTATGGACTGGGCTGTACGGAGTCTATCCTGAATTACCTTGACCTTCTCCAATGCATCCTCAACCAACTCTGTGCCCAATAGCCTGGCCTCTCCCGACTCAAACCAACCCACCGGAGATCTGCACCTCCTACCATATAAAGCCTCATATGGCGCCATCTAAATGCTGAACTGATAACTGTTGTTGTAAGCAAACTCCGCCAATGGAACGAACTGATCCCAAGGCCCTCTAAACTCAATCACACACGCACGAAACATATCCTTAAGAATGTGAATAGTGCGCTCGGACTATCCGTCCGTCAGGGGGTGAAATGATGTGCTGAACTCTACTCAAGTACCCATTTCCTACTGAACGGCTCCTTAGAACCATGATGTAAACTGAGCACCTCTATCCGAAATAATAGAAACTTTCATATATAAATATTCGCCAACCACTCTGATGAATAAGTAGTACACACATGAAAACAATGAGAAGACTTGGTCAGCCGATCCACAATCACCCAAATGGAATCGAATCTCTTTGTTGTCTGAGAGAGACCAACTATGAAACACATGGTGATCCTCTCCAATTTCCCCTCCGGAATCTCTATTTACTGAAGCAACCTACCTGGTCTCTAGTTCTCATACTGCACCTTCTGATAGTTGAGGCATCTAGCTACATATCTAACTATATCCTTCTTCATCCGCCTCCACCAATAGTGTTGTCTCAAGTCCTGATACATCTTCGCGGCACCCGGATGGATGGAATACCGCGAACTTTGGGCCTCTACTAAGATCAACTATCGTAGCCCATCAATATTGGGCACACAAATCTGATCTTGCATCCTCAATACCCCCATCATCTCCAATAGTCACATCTTTGGCATCGTCGTGTTGAACTGTGTCCCTAGGAACAAGTAAATGAGGGTCAACATACTACCGCTCCCTAATAAGATCGAACAAGGAAGACCAAGAAACCACGCAGGCTAGAACCCGACTGGGCTCCGAAAGATCCAATCTCAAAAACTGACGGGCTAAGGCCTGAACACCCATTACCATGTCTCTCTGAAGTTGGTAAATATGCCAAACTCCCCAAACTCTCCGCCCGACGACTCAAGGCATCGGCTACCACATTGGCCTTGCTTGGGCGATAAAGAATAGTAATATCATAATCCTTCAACAACTCTAGCCACCTCCTCTGGAACAAATTTAAATCCTTTTGCTTGAACAAGTGTTGTAAGCTCCGATGATCTGTATAAATCTCACAAGGCACGTTATATAATAATGATGCCAGATCTTCAAGGCATGAACAATAGTGGCTAACTCAAGATCGTGGACAGTGTAATTCTTCTCATGTATCTTCGTACGCAAACACCCTACCATCCTGTATCAACGCACCTCCAAGACCAACCCGTGAGGCATCACAATAAACTATATAAGACCCCGAACTAGTAGGCAATATCGAAATAGGGGTTGTAGTAAAAGCTGTCTTGAGCTTCTGAAAGCTTGCCTCATACTCATATGTCCACTGAAATGGAGCATCCTTCTGGGTCAATCTAGTCATAGGGGCTACAATCGATGAAAAACCATCCACAAAACAATGATAGTAACTCACCAAGCCAAGGAAACTGCGAGTCTCTGTAGCCGAGGAGGGTCTAGGCCAAATCTGCATGGCTTCTACCTTCTTAAAATCCACCCGAATGCTCTCACTCGATACCATGTGGCCCAAAAATGCCACAATATTCAACCAAAACTCACATTTTGAGAACTTTGCATATAACTTCTTCTCTCTCATGGTCCGAAGCACGGTCCTCAGGTGCTGCTCATGATCTTCCCGACTCTGAGAATATACAAAAAGATCATCTATGAAGATAATGATGAACGAGTCGAGATATGGCATGAACACACTGTGCATCAAATGCATTTGCTTTGCTGGGGCAATCGGTCATCCCAAATGACATAAGAAGGAACTCATAATGACCATACCGAGACCTTATGGCAGTCTTCAGGATGTCTGGCTACCGAATCTTCAACTAATGGTAACCTGAGTGAAAATCAATCTTAGAAAACACCTGTGTGCCCTGAAGCTGGACAAATAGATCATCAATACAAGGCAAAGCATAATTGTTCTTCATTATAACCTTGTTCAACTGGCGATAATCGATACACAAACGCATAGAACCATCCTTTTTCTTCACATACAAGACAGGAGCACCCCACGGTGAAACACTAGGTCGAATAAACCCCTTATCAAGCAATTCCTGTAACTGATCCTTCAACTCAGGAGGAGACGGAGGAACGGAAATAGGCTGAGTGCCTAGCAACAAATCAATGCCAACATCAATATCTCTATCGGACAGCATGCCCAGAAGATCAGCTGGAAACACATTGAGATAATCACGTACCACTGGGACCGAATTAATAGAAGGGGTATCAACACTAACATATCTCACATAGGCTAAATATCCGGTGCACCCCTTCTCAACCATACGCTGAGCTTTAAGGAAAGAGATACGTCTACTAGAAGTGTGATATAAAGTACCATTCCACTGAACACGTGGAATACTTGGCATAGCCAGCGTCACGGTCTTGGTGTGAAAATCAAGAATAGCATAATGCGGCGACAACCAGACCATGCCCAAGATAATATCAAAATCCACCATACTGATAAACAATAAATCTGCCCTGGTCTCAAAATCACGTATAGTAACCAGACACGACTGATAAACACGGTCCACAATAAGAGAATCTCTCATAGGAGTGGAGACACAAATAGGAGAACTCAAAGAATCTCGGGCTATGCCCAAATGCGAAGCAAAATAAGAAGACACATAAGAATAAGTGGAGCTCGGATTGAATAGAAATGATGCATCTCTATGACAAACCAGTATAATACCTATGATGATAGAATCAGCGGCAACATCCTTGGTACGAGCAAGAATAGCATAATATCGAGTGTGGCCTCCCACTCGAGGGCAAACTCTACCTCCTCGGCCTCTGCCCATAGCTTGCTGGGCAGATGGGGTAGCAGCTGGAGCTGTGATCATGGCCTAAGAACTCTGAGGAGCACGTTGTGGCAGAGCAGTCTATGAAGATATACCCCTACCAAGTCTAGGATAGTCCCTAACCATATGACAGTTATCACACCACTTGAAACAAGCTCTGGGAGGACGTGGTGGCTCTGACTAGCTAGGGCCAGGTCTGCTGGACTGGCCCCTTATAGCACCTCGCGCAAGAGGCACGCTAGAAACCATAGGTGCATAGTAAGGTTCTTGATGTCTAAGATGAGCTGGAGCACTGCTGGATGCTGGAAGAGCTGAATGAATAGGGCAACCCATATAACCCCTACCATGTCGACCTGCTACTAGGTGCAGTCACCAGAGTAATGGCTCGACTCTCGAGACCTCTTGTCCTCTCTCTCCTCTCGCTCCCTAGCGAGCATACCATCGATCCTCCTAACATTGCTCACTACCTGCTGATTAGGAATGTCCATCTCCAACTCTAGATCCATGCTAGATCTAATGGGTGGGATAAGACCCTCAATCAACCGGCAAACTCTCTCATAGACTGTAGCAACCAAGGCTAGTGCATGCCTGGCCAATCTGGTGTAACGGATGGCATGCTCTGAAACAATCATAGCACCCTGGAGTAAATGCTCAAACTCTGTGGACCATGTGTCCCTAAGGCTCTGCAGACTCTTTCTCATGAACATATCTAAGAACTGGGTCTAGGTCAGTGAAGCAGCCTTGTCTAGACTGTCTAACGCATATGTGTACCACTAATCATATTCAGCTCTCCGAAGCTAGAAGGACATAAAAGAGACCCCACTAAATCCGTCTATGCCCATAGTGCAATGAATACAATGTCACTTCTCTAGAAATTCCAAGGCATCTAATCCACTGAAAATCGGAGGATCATACTTCTTGAACCTTTCCAACCTGCGCTGCTCGTCCTCAAAAGTAGCTGCCCATCCACGGACTAAGCTGGCACTGCAGGCGGAACATGAATGATCTCTGGACCTGCTCAACATGCACTCACTGCTCGGGAGTGCGGGCGGCGGGAGTTTGTGTTCCTCCCCAAGCCTGGGATGTTGTTGTAGGAAGAGGAAGCAACCCTGCCTGAGCTAGAGAGGTGTGCATAAACATGAACTGAGCTAATGTCTCCTGAAGCGCTGGAGTAGTAGTGGCTATAGGCGTGTCAGGTGCCTGAACTCAAATAAACCGGCATATGTTCTATGACTCCTATTGACCTAGATCTCTGATCCAAACTTTTCACGATCCCTGTTCACCGCATGTGAATATGTCGTGACGGCACCTAGTACTTAAAACTAGGTAAGCCTAACAAGCGGAAATTAAATAACTTACCGAAGTAAAGAGCTTAAAATCAACTACTTAGGGAAAACTGTATATAAGTGTCGCTCGGTATATATAACTCAACATCACAAGACCTATTACAATATCCCAAAACCCGGAAACTCAAGGGCAACATAGGCTAATAGAAACGTAATATATTGCTCTAACTCCGGAATCTCTGAACAACTAAAAAAGGAAAGCTATCTACTAAATTCTGGAATAAGATAGAGACTCCTGGTCTATAGATACAGTAGATGTACCTCGAAGTTTCTGCTAGATGTCTCCATCTCGGCAATAGTGCGCCTGAGTGGATGTACCTGGATCTGCACATGAAAAACATGCGTAGAAGAGGTGTGAGTACATAACAACGGTATTCAGTAAGTGCCATGCCTAAACTCGGTCGGATAATGATGAGGAAGGTCAGGGCCCTACTGAGGTTAATCAATATAATAAGAATGTACAGTATGAAAACAAATGGAAATAATGTGATCCAACAGTGAAAAAAGATAGAATTTACAAGGAAACAACAATTAAGGGCGATGAACAGATTAAACACAGAAATGTAAAGCTCAATACTAAGATACCAATTAAGGATCTCCCAGGATATCGTCTTGTAGTCTATTCCATCAACTTTTCTAGGAGCTCGCAGGATACCGTCCCGTAGTCCATCATATGAGTATATCCGAAGGATCTCCCGGGATACCGTCTCGTAGTCTAACTATCAATGTGCAGGGGGATCTATCAGGAATCTAACCTGTAGTCCCAAAGTATAGTGCATGGGGTTCTACTTGGAATCTAACTCGTATTCCCAAAGTAAATAAATAAGGAGGGGGGAGCTACTTGAATCCTACATCCATAGTCCCAATGTAAAGGCGCAACCACAACAGAAGATATTCAGAAATGAATTGCAAGTATCTGACTTGAGATAGCCCAAATCTATTCAATTCAATTATATATCGTAAATAACATCTCAAGCAACTGATTCTACTATTTAATTCAAAGATAGGATGCGAATTAGGTAAAATGGAAAAAATACCCCTCAATCCAATGCCTCGGAATTAGATAATTTTCACATTTTATGAACCCCCGTACTCACACGAGTCTAGCTATATAAAAATCTCCCAAATCGGAGGTCAAACACCCACTCAAAACTCAATAGTTTGGACTAAGAAGTTTCCCTATTTTTCCATCAAAAGTTCGAAATTAATAATGAATTCGTGATTAGATTAGTAGGTTTTAAGCATAAGAGAGTAGACAATTATTACCCAATCGTTGCCCTCAAAAATCTCTCGAAAGTTCCCCAAATCTGAGATTCCAAGTTTGTAATTTGGTAAAAATGGCTAACCCTCATTTTTGAAATGTTAAATTTAAATACTGTCCAGACATTTAATGCCTCACGAATGCGGAGGCGAACTCCCTTTCACGGAGAAGAAAAATGGTAGTTGCCAAATCTCCCTTCACAATCATGACGGGGAGAATGCGAACGCGAAGGCAGGGGATCACAAAGCTCTGCGAACGTGATGAATGGGATGCGAAGGTGTTGAAGAAAATGGGCTCAGCCCTCAGAGCTTGGTATAACAATGCGAACGTGACGAGGTTGATGTGAACGCGAAGGAGGAAAATGCCAAGCATCGCGAACGTAGTAATATTGGTTGCGAATGCAAAAGGATAACTTGTCCCCGCCCACACCCCAAGATTACACTAGGAACGCGTAGGGGAGGACGCAAACGCATAGGGCAATCAACTCAGGGCTACACAAAAGCGATTAAAGCGCCGTGAACATGAATATGAAAGTGAAGCCTGTAACTGATGACGATTATCTACAACTATTCAAACTACAAAATGCTCCGTTGAGCATTCGAAACACACCTGAGGAGCCCGGGACCTCAATCAAACCCATGGACACATCTTATAACATCATTCAAACTTGAAACAATCCATAAACCACCTAAAACAATATCGATAACTCGAATTAAACAAGGATTTGAGCCTAAGAACTTCAAATTTCATCAAAACACATTTGATCAAAATCGCAACCAAAACACGTTCAAATGACCTGAAATTTTGCACACACATACCAAATGACATGAAGGAGACACTACAACTTCTAGAATTCCATTCCGACCCTTGGATCAGAAACTCACTATCGGACTGAAAACATCAAAAATTCAATCTTCGGCATTTCAAGCCTAAATGAGCTTCGGACTTTCAAAATACATTCCGAATACGTTCCCAACCCCAAAATCACCTACTGGAGCTAACGGAACCATCAGATTTCCATTCCAAGGTCGCCTTTACATTGTTCCAACTACGGACCACTTTCCAACACTTAAGCTCTCATTTAGAGACTAAGTATCCCAAATCTCTCCGAAACTCAAAACCAAATCTCCCAACAAAACCAAACGAATCTGACTCTCTCGGATGAACAGTAACTACACTGTTCATTCGAATTACTATTCACCGGATGATCCCAGATTCCGGTGGTGGATTATCCTAAAATTGGCGTCAAGACATCGTCGTCTCTCCTCGATCAATCCCCAATAAAGTTTTTCCACAATCTCATTGCCAATTTCTCCAAATCTTAAATCTTAGAATTCGAGTTACTTTTCACTCGAGTTCATCAGTAAGCCTAGTGAGATGGATTGCAGGCTGATGTAGATCGTGCTTACTTCAATCTTCAATTCTCAATATCCTTCCGGAAGCGAATCCATCATACTATTTGTTAAATCACATTAGATCCTTCATTTAGTTTATTCGCACTGTTCAGTCGAATTGAGCAGATTAGATCGCTGAATATCATGTTTCTGTGAAGTTTGATCGGTCTTAATGGATGTGTTTCCCTCTCCCCAGCCTTGTGCTGTGCGAGAGGTTGATAAGAATCAAACAGAAAGTCAATATGGTCTTAGCTATGCAGCAGCAGTAACAACAGGAAATCATTCTGCCGAAGAGGTCTCGAAATTGGAACTCTATCCAGTGTCTGTCGAAAATGGTATACCAACTGTTGAATTTACAGTAGAAGACGTAAATTCATTCACCGGGGAGGAAGGCCTTCATCAAGCTGTAGTAATCAAATTTTCATATGGAAAACCCGTGCTTCAAAAGTGAAGACAGATTTTGACGAAACATTTTGAAGTCAAAGGTAAGTGCAGCATCGGAGAGTTGGAATATTGTCATATTTTGGTGAGATTCGATATATTCGAAGATTTTGCTAAAGTCGTATCAAGATCTTCTGGTTATGTTCAGTCGAAAGGAGACGAGTTCTTCTTTAGGACATTTCCATGGACTATGGGATTTAACCCCCGAGAAGAGACGTCAAAAGCAGTCGTTTGGATTTCTTTCCCACACCTGCCAGCTAACCTTTTCGCAAGGAAATCTCTAATGTCCATCGCATCTGCTATCGGGAAACCTATTGCAGTAGATAAGGCTACGAAAGATCGTACTCAACCTAGCATGGCACGTGTTAAAGTCTTGATAAACATACTGGATAAACATCCAAACAAAATCAAGATCAAGATTTTTGATACCAAAACTGGAAAACTGGTTGAAAATGACCAACAGATTGTTATTGATAATCTTCCAAAATACTGCACATTATGTAATCATCGAGATCATGATGTAAAATCGTGCCGCTGGAACACGGAAGACCTTAATGGTAAAGTAGCTCATTCTAATGAAACTGAAGGCAACTACAGTTTGATTGAATCGGGACGTGATGCTAGGGAGTTATTGAATGAGATTAAAGCAAGTCGTCGATCTGAAATGATTTCACTTTCTGGTAAGTTTGTTACAGACCAACAGCATGTTTTTGTTTCAAATTCTACAGCTACAATCAGTTTGTCAAGCACAAAAGCACTGGCTGCCCAACAATGTATAGACAACTCTACTGTTACATTGCTGCAGAACTCCAAGAATGTGCGTTTTCCAAATCCTATTGTCTCAGACTCCTTGCCAAGACCAAATGAACTTTCAGCTGATAAAAGAAAAAATACAGTTACACATGCTCATTCATTGACAGTTACTGATATTGCACAGCAAGATGCACAGCACAATGCTGGGGTTCAAGTTGTTCGAGGACACATAGCAATGGCTGATGTCTCTACAACAATGTGCAAAATAAACAACAATGTCTCTGATAATGGTAAAAAAACAAAGACTACTGTTTCATTGAAGTCAATAAGCATGGCTATTTTTGAAAACTCAATAGCAAACAGTACATATGAATTAGGTTCAGTATCTGGTGTCAAAGATATGAATGCACAGCAGAAATCTCCTGCAAAACAGCTAAAGGCTGTGCAATCCTCTGGGACGAAAACAATTGATGTTGGTATCCAAATTCTGGACAAATCAGTAGTAGCAGCAGAAAAGATAGAGGCTTTACTACCCAATGAAGTAAAGCCTAAGGAAAATGTTCAGCTGAAATCAGTACCAAACAACAAACAAATGAAAAATCTAACATCTGGGATCAAAGAAGTTAGTGCGCAGCAACATTCTGTGGTTACATATACTGAAGAGAGCTCAGAAAAGAAAGGGGTCACTGCACAGATGAATAAAAATGGTTCTGCGGTTGGATCAACATTCCTTGCTTCCAGTGAACAACTGATGTCAGAGTTGGATGAGACCGAGATTTCTGCATCTGATAAGGCTGCATATAACAATGCAAATAAGTCTCATCTGATAGTGTCTGAACAGCAACCACAGATACACAACAAAGCCACCAATTATTCTAGAAATCAATCAGATTTTCCAGTAGGAGACGCTGGTGTAGAGGCTGCCAAGAAAATTCAAGAGGATGTAGCTGCAGTAAACAGTTATTTGAATCATAATGCTCAACCTTTTGTTTCAAAAAAGTATCTCGAACAGAATCAGAAATCGAGAAAACTTCCAATGAGTGTCGCAAAACAAAAACAGGCCACAAACAAGTATACAGCATTATCAGTAAGGTCCAATCCAGTTGCCGCGCATGAAAATATTGATAAACATGGTGGAAAAGCTGCTGGAAGAGTGATTCAGAAATTGCAAAGTTATCCTCCCATCCATATATCCAGTATATACAGCGGGGAACAAATTTTTCCAATTGAAACAGAGAAGCAATCCACAACCAATACAGCTTCACTGCCAAACAAAGTACTTGCCAAGGACAAATCTCCTTCCATGAGCAACATTGTCAAAGAGTATGGGGAACCATCAATTTCAAGCAACAAAAAAGATGAGGAAAGCTGGGATGCAGTATTCAGTAGTTTAAACTATAATACCTCAATATTTGCTACGAGAAACAATGCTAAGACAGAGCCTCGTCAAAGGGAAAGTAGCTGTGACGACAGGGTGATCGAAGACGTCAACATAAGGAGGCTTCCAATGCGAAAGGCAAAACAAAAACAGGTTGGTAAAACGTCCAAGAATAAAAATGAATTTTGAAGAATTACTGAAAAGTCAAGTGGAAGAAGACATCAATTTACAAATCGAAACTTTCACAACAATAGAGAAAAAAGGGAACCTGTATGGTTTCCTCATCTTTTTATTTTACCATCATTATAGTATAATTCTATGTAATATCATCACAGAGTATGTTATAAACTTTGTGATGATCAATCATTTCTTAGTTCTTGCAAGTTCCTACTTTCTGCATGCTTGCTAGTCCAGGAAGACTTTGCCTCAATAGGATAGCTAAGGTAAGGTCTATTCCGGCAGTGTTATATGGGTAACATTACCGGCGTAATCCGCCTTATTTTATTTCTTCTATTGGTTGTAATTTCCTTTTCTTATTATTATATTAATAAAATAAAAACCCTAGGCGTTTGCCTAGTGGACCAAAAAAAAATCTCCCAACAAACCAAAATTGCAGAAATAAACTTAGGGGAAGAAGTTAATAGGGGTTGGGTCATAAATTCTAAAAACGACGGGCCGGGTCGTCAATGGGTGTTCATATTTTGTGAGTTTTTTCGGATTCCAAGGTATGGGCCCGAGGGTTGACTTTTTGTATTTAATTTTTAGTTTTTATTAGGATAAAAAAATTTATTATTCAAAATTATTTTCTATGGATTTTATTTCTGATATTAAGTTATTTTGGATAGATACGAGTCGTTCGGAGATTGTTTCACAAGGAAAGGCTTCTTTGTGAATTGATTTAGCTTCTTTGAGTTAAGTATCTTGCCTAACTTTGTATGGTAGGAACTTCCCTATAGGATTTGGATTAGTCACACTATTTGGATTATGTGAAAGACGTGAACATGAGGTGACAAGTGTATACACAGTCTTATGAATTGACTTGTTTAGACTCTTCGGCTTCTTATATGCTTTAACAGAATTTTTCAATGCATGTTCCATAGTCCATTGTCAAGTTTTTCCTTATATGTTTTAATTGAAGTTGTTAGTACATTTTCTATCTTTTGTTGTTGAGTTACTTATATGTATGTAATGGAGGTTGTTATCATATGCCATGCCTTTTATTATTAGGTTTATTTTTAAGTAAGTAATTGAAGTTGAAATTATTGAGAGCTATTAACCTATTTTAGTTAAAGTTGTTGTTTTATAGAGTATCTTTAGTGTTGAGTTATGTAACGACCCGGCCTGTTGTTTCATGAGTTACCGCTTCATTTTCCCCATTCCTGCTTCTTATTGTCTTATTTATCTGATATGTGATATCAGGTTAGATGGCTCGGGTTCGAAGAGGTTTTGGTAAGGTCTGAGACACTTAGTCTCTTTTGAGTAAGCTTAAATTGAAAAATTCAACCGGATGTCTATGTAGAAAACGACTCGGATGTGAGTTTTGATGGTTCTAATAGTTTCGGGAGGTGATTTAGGACTTGGGAGTGTTATCGGAATGTATTTTAAAGGTCCGTAGTAGGATTAGGCTTTAATTGGTGAAATTAGAATTTTGGCTTTTTCCGACTGATAGGTGAGATTATGATATATGGGTCAAAATGGAATTTTGGGAGTTGCAGTAGGTCTGTTGTGTTACTGGGGATGTGTGTGAAAAATTTCAGGTCATTCGGATGTGGTTGATAGACTTTTTGATCAAAAGCGGAATTCAAAAGATTTTTGAAACCTTAGGCTTGAATTCGAAAATATTTGATTGATTCGATGTTGTTTGAGGTATTTTAAAGATTGGCATAAGTTTGGATAGTGGTATATGACTTTTTCATGCTTTTGGTTGAGGTCCCAGGGACCACGTAGTAATTTCGGATGGTTGACGGGAGATTTGGAGTTGAGCTTGGCAGCTGAAGTTTATTGTTGCTATCATAACCGCAAGTGGCAAAGAGGGAGGTCATCTGGAACAACAGAAGAGGCTATTGGAGCTCACCTACGATAACACATGTGCAGCCATTTGGTCGCAGATGCGTAAGAGGGCTTATAAGTGAAAATCGGAGATGCGGTGCTTTGGCTACATATATGGTACCGTAAATGCGATGTAGGAACCGCACGTGCGAGAAACCTGGGTCAAAAAGTATACATTTCATCCTTCACAAATTTCATCCTTTCTTCACCATGTTAAATCGATTTTGGAACTTTTTGGGGGATTTTGAAGAGGGAATCCAAGGGAAATTTATTGAGGTAAGATTTTTGAACATAAAACTCATTCCTATGGTGTTATTTCATTGATTAGGCTTGAAATTTATGGGTGAATATTGAAGAAGCTAGGGCTTGAAATTGGAGACCTTTGATTAAGGGTTTGAGGTGTCATTTGTTGTCAGACTTTGGTATTGTTGGTATGTATGGACTCGTGTGAAGATAGGAAGTTTATTCTTGTAATTATTATCAAATTTTGAGACATGGGCCTGGGGGTCGGGTTTGGTTAATTTCGAGATTTGTGTTGTAATTTGATTATTTTCGCATGTGCTTTGTTCCCTTAGCATATTTTGACGTCATGATTCTGATTGTTGATAGATTCGACGTGAGTTGAGGCCTAGGCGAGAGGAAAAGGCATCGCGGGCTAGTGTTTGGACGAGATAGAGGTAAGTAATGATTGTAAATTCTGTCCTGAGGGTATGAAACCCCGAATTTCACGTCGTTGTGCTACTTTGAGGTGATGCACCATTGGGGATTGCGACGTAGTCCATCCCTTTTGATTGTTTAATCGAGTATTTGATTGAAAATTGTTTGCTATCATCATGTTTTGGGTTGATTACCATATTTGGGCCTCGTGCCAACTATTTTGGACCCTTAGGGGATTTTTACTACTATTCTGCATTGTTTTGACTTCGTATTTTTACTCAGTGATGCTATATTCTACTATTTTTGAAACTCATCCATCTTTACTTGTTTTGATTTTTTTAATAATATTTTATGCTGAACATCATGTTTTACTGTTGTTAGAGTGTCTTGTTAGATTCTGACTGAGTAACGTTGAGGGCCTGTGTTGTGTGATATTATGGGATCGGGATGCGCGCCGTAGCGGAATTATAATAATTCATGATTTTGAGGCCGGGGGCCTGAGTTGCTATGCCACGAAGTGGCTTGATATGAGGCCGAGAGGCTGTTTGATTATGCCACGAGATGGCTTGTGCGTTTGGGCTATAGGGGGCGCCTCCCGAAGTCTCTACACCCCCATTAAGCATGGGTACCCAGTGTGTGATGTGCTACAGACCGAGGGGCTGATGTTGTTCCATACTATTGCCCTAGGGGCTGATACGAGTGATTGTGAGATAGCCCGATGGGCTGATTCTGTTGGTACTTTGCCCGAAGAGCTGATTTATGTATCTATCTTTTCTTCCTGTTTCCATTCACTGAAATAAACTCCTAAAAGATGTTTTAAAAAGGTTTTTAGTGAACTAAGGTGTTTTAACGAGCTTCTACTATTTTATTGCATTATTATGGTTTTATACTGCCTTGTTGTAGCATCTTGATGTGCTTGACATGTTTTCTTATCGCTCAGCTGCCTTTACTTTTATCAATTACTGAGTTAGCGTACTCACATTACTCCCTATACCCTGTGTGCAGATCAAAGAGTCTTGGGTCACATTAGTGAGGCCTGATTGGTTCTAGCAAGCTATCCAGAGTTCACTAGGTAGCTGTTCAGCATTCGCAGCCTAGTGTTTCACCTTCCTATCTTTACTTTCCTTTGTACTAGCTCTGTAATAGACTGTGTAGTCTTTTTTATACTCTTAGACAGATATTTAGATTCTCATGACTGGTGACACCCCATTGTCGGGTTGTGTTGTTTCCACAATTGTTCAATTTTACTCTTTATTTTGGGACTTATAGTTTATTATGTCTAAAAATTGATTATTATAATTGTATTAAATGGTTTAAAGGTTTGTGTTGATTGGCCTTGTTTCACGAGATAAGCCAGCACGACTTGGTCCGGTTTGGGGTCGTGATAAGTTGGTATCAGAGTCTAGGTTACATAGGTCTCACGAGTAATGAACAAGTTTAGTAGAGTCTCACGGATCAGTATGGAGGCATCTGTATTTATCCTCGGGAGGCTGTAGAGCCATTAGGAAAACTTCATATTCTTGAAATTCTTGTCGTGCGAATCTGTTGATCCAAGTACTAAACTTCTGTTATGTTATTCTCTCATAGATGGTGACAACACGTGCCACTGTTCAGGGTTGACGAACATCTGTACCACCAGCTGGGGCCACTAGAGGCTGAAGACACGGTTGGGACCGTGGTAGGGGTAGGGGTGTATCCTGCGTAGTAGCTAGGGAAGCACCTGCAGATCCACCAGCCCCAGTTTATCATCAGGTCATAGTTGTGATGCTCCAGCAACACCAGCTTGGGCACAAGCTGTGCCCATTGTGATTCCAAGTTTTCAGGAGGCCGTCGCCCATATTCTATCAGAATGCACTAGCTTAGCTCAGGAGATCTCAGTTACTAAAGCCGCATCTACTTTTCAGGCCGCGGAGCACTCAGACTACCACTGCTCGCATACCTGAGTAGGTTGTGCAGGGACTTCAGACATCTGGGGTTCCACCAGCCTAGCCGATAGTAGCTATTCAGGACTTTGTAGCTCTTTATGTGCAAGAGGACAAGCAGTGTAGGTCGGAGAGTTTTAATAGACTTCAGCCTCCGGCTTTTAGTGGTGTAGAGGGCGAGGACGCCCAGGGTTTCTTAGACAAGTGTTAGAGGATTCTTCATAGAACTGGTATTCTGGAAACTAGCAGGGTCGATTTCACTACTTTTTAGGTTTTTGGAGCTGCCTTCACTTGGTGGGAGGCTTATGAGAGGCGTAGGCGTGTTGGTGCAGCACCCCTTACCTGGCAGCAGTTGTCGGTTTTATTTTTGGACAAGTATATGCCACAGTCTCGTAGGGAGGAGCTACACAGGTAGTTCGAGAGGTTGCATCAAGGAGAATTGACCGTGATGAAGTATGAGTTGAGGTTATTGGAGTTAGCTCATCATGAGGTTTGGTTGGTTCCTACAGAGAGAGAGAGGATTAAGAGGTTCATTGATGGCCTCACGTATTAGCTTCGGATTCTCATGACCAGGGAGAGGGTGCTGGAGCTACTTTTCAAGAGGTTGTAGACATTCCTTGCGATATTGAGTCAGTTTTTCACCAGGAGTGAGATGAGATGGAGTCCAAGGGGCCTCGGGGATCTGGTATTAATGGTGGTACTTCTTCGAGGGGTCAATTTCGGCACGGCAGAGGGCGTCCATTCTGTCATGTTTTATCAGCTCGTCTATGTTATCGTGGGGCATTATTGGGTCATGGTTCTCACAGCTCTCATCAGGGCCAGTCATCACTTAGTGCCCTTCAAACCTAGAGTTCGTCTCGTGCTCCATCGGTTTTGGGCTCTTCTATACCAGGTGCATCTGCTAGTCATTCCAGTACTAGGGTTTCCCTTCACACCTCGTATCCAGCACCAGGGAGTTGCTATGAGTGTGGAGACTTGGGTCATATATGGAGGTAGTGTCCTCGTCGTCTTGGGGGTTCATCTTAGAAGAGGAGTTAGCCATCAGCTTCATCGTCAGTTACTTCACCACCACCCACCCACCCAACTAGGGGTGGAGGTCAGTCAGTTAGGGGTTTCCTTAGAGCGGAATGTCGATCAGGTGGCAGTCAAGCCCATTTCTATGCACTCCCAGCAAGACTCAATGTTATTACTTATGATGTTGTGATTATAGGTATTGTCTTAGTCTTCCACAGAGATGTGTGTGTTATTTGATCTCGGTTCCACTTTTTCATATGTGTCTTCATATTTTTCTCGTTATTTGGATACGCCTTGTGAGTCTTTTTTATCTATACATGTATCTACTCCGGTGGGTGATACTATTGTTGTTGGCCGTGTGTACCAGTCGTTTGTGGTGACAATTGGGGATTTAGAGACTTGAGTGGACCTGTTATTGCTTTGTATGGTGGACTTTGATGTGTTACTGGGCATGGATTTGTTATCTCTGTGTCGTGCTATTTTGGACTATCATGCTAAGACATTGATTTTGGCTATGCCAGGTATGCCACGGATTGAGTGGCGAGGTTCGATCGATTATGTTCCTAATAGGGTGATTTCATTCTTGAACTCCCAATGTATTGTTTGGAAAGGTTGTCTTTCATACATAGTCTTTGTGATGGATGTTGGTGTAGAGGCTCCTAGTGTTTATTTTGCTCCTGTTGTGAGGGATTTTCCCGATGTGTTTCCTGTAGACATGCCGGGCATGCCACCAGACAGGAATATTAATTTTTGTATTGATTTAGTGCTGGCACTTAGCCCATTTCTATTCCAGCGTATCGTATGGTATCTGCGGAGTTGAAGGAGCAACATAAGAACTCCTTAATAAGGGGTTTATTTGGCCTAGTATGTCGCCTTAGGGTGTGCCTATTCTATTTGTGAAGAATAAGGATAGCACGATGAGGATGTGCATTGATTACTAGAAGTTGAACAAAGTAACAATCAAGAACAAGCATCTTTTCCCTCGTATCAATGATTTATTTGACTAGCTTCAGGGAGCAAGAGCGTTCTCCAAGATTGATCTCCGTTCAAGTTATCACCAGTTGATGATCAGGGACTTGGATATCCTAAAAACAGCTTTTATGACCTAATACGGTCATTATGAGTTTCTGGTGTT
The DNA here is from genome assembly GCA_034376525.1 of Nicotiana benthamiana. Lineage (NCBI taxonomy): Eukaryota > Viridiplantae > Streptophyta > Magnoliopsida > Solanales > Solanaceae > Nicotiana > Nicotiana benthamiana. The sequence continues at coordinate 38,840,516 of CM067339.1, read as the reverse complement.
GTCTTTTGGGGTTGGTCAATGCCTCAGCAGCATTCATGAAGTTGATAAATAGCTTGTTTCGGTCATACCTCGACTCTTTTTTCATTGTTTTCATTAATGATATTCTGGTATACTCACTAGTCAGTAGGAGCATGCGGAGCATTTGAGAGTTGTATTGCAGATATTGAGAGAGGAAAAGCTTTATGCAATGTTCTCCAAGTGTGACTTTTTGCTCGCTTAGTGGCTTCCCTGGAGCACAAGGTGTCCGGGGAGGGTATTCAGCTTGATCCGAAGAAGATAGAGGCAGTTTAGAGTTTGCCCAGACCGTCCTCAGCCACATATGTTGACATCTTTCTTGGTTTGGTGGGTTATTACTTTTAGTTTTTCAGGTATTTTCATATGTCGCATCACCCTTGACCAAGTTGACTCAAAAGGGTGCTCCATTCAGGTGGTCGGATGAATGTGAGAAGAGCTTTTCGATGCTCAAGACTGCCTTGACCACAGATCCAGTGTTAGTTTTGTCATCATCTTCAGGTTCATATACCGTGTATTGTGATTCTTTGAGAGTCGGTATTGGGTGTATGTTGATGCAGGAGGGTAGAGTTATTGCTTATGCTTCTAGCCAATTGAAGCCCCATGAGAAGAACTACCCCGTTCATGATTTAGAGTTGGCTGCCATTGTTCAGGCATTGAAGATTTGGAGACATTATTTGTATGGTGTGTCTTGTGAGGGTTTACTGGTCACCGTAGCCTCCAACACTTGTTCAAGTTTTTAGAAGGATCTCAATTTGAGGAAGCAGAGACGGTTGGAGCTGCAAAAGGACTATAATATCACTATTTTGTAACATCCAGGGAAGGCCAATATGTCGATGATGCCTTGAGTAGAAAGGCAGTGAATATGGGGAGTTTGGCGTATATTCCTAATGGAAAGAGACCCCTTGCAGTTGATGTTCAGGCCTTGGCGAATCGGTTTGTAAGGATTGATATTTCTCATTCTTCCTTATTTGAACACACCAGAGAACGCCAATATGATGATCCTCATTTGCTTCTCCTTAAGGGCAGAGTTCAACACGATGATGCCAGAGATGTGACTATTGGTTACAATAGGTTATTAAGGATGCAGGGCCGGATATGCGTGCCTAATGTAGATGGGCTTCGGGAGTTGATTCTGGAGGAGGCCCATAGCTCGCGGTATTCCATTCATCCGGGTGTCGCGAAGATGTATCACGAGCCGAGACAACATTATTGGTGGAAGAGAACAAAGAAGGACAATGTGGGATTTGTAGCTCGGTATCTCAATTGTTAGCAGGTGAAATATGAGCCTCAGAGACCAGGTGACCTACTTCAGTAGATGGAGATTCCAGAGTGGAAGTGGAAGCGGATCACCATGGAGTTTTGTAGTTGGGCTCCCATGGTTTTTGAAGAAGTTTGATGCTATTTAGGTGATTATGGATCCGATGATCATGTCCACTCACTTCATTCCTGTATACCAATTCTTCAGAGTGGTTGACAAATATCTATATCCATGAGATTCTTCGTTTGCATTGGGTCGAGTTTCCATCATTTCATATAGGGGCACTAGTTTACTTCACAGTTTTGGAGGTCTGTGCAGCAAGAGTTAGGTACTCAAGTTGAGTTGAGCACAACTTTTCACCCTCTGACGGACGGGAAATTCGAGCTCACTATTCAGATATTGGAGGACATGCGCTTATGTCATTGATTTTAGAGGGTCATGGGATCAGTTTCTACCGCTCATAGAGTTTGCTTATAACAATAGTTACCAGTCGAGTGTTTAGATGGATCTATATTAGGCTTTGTATGGGAGGCGGTGTAAATCTCCAATTGGTTAGTTTGAGCCGAGGGAGGCTAGGCTTTTGGGTACAAACTTGGTACAGGATGCTTTAGACAAGGTGAAGGTGATTCAGGAGAGGCTAAGAGATATGCTGACAGGAAGGTTCGGGATGTGCACTACATGGTTGGTAAGAAGGTTTTGTTGAAGGTTTCACCCATGAAGGGTGCTATGAGATTTGGGAAGAAAGGTAAATTGAGTCCTCGGTTCATTGGGCCTTTTGAGGTTCTTCAGGGGATTGGAGATATAGCTTGTGAGCTTGCTTTTCCAGCCAACTTGTCGAGTGTGCATCCGGTATTTCATGTTTCTATGATCCGAAAGTATATTGGCAATTCGTCATATGTTTTGGATTTCAGCACGATTTAGTTAGATGATGATTTGACTTATGATATAGAGCCAGTGGGTATTTTGGAGCGTCAGGTTTGAAAGTTTAGGTCAAAGGATATAGCTTCAGTGAAAGTGCAGTGGAGAGGTCGGCCCATGGAAGAGGTTACATGGGAGGCCATGCGGGAGATGCGGAGCAGATATCCTCACCTGTTTGAGGTTTCAGGTATATTTCTTGACCTGTTCCAGGCTGAAATTTTGTTTAAGAGTGGGAGGATATAATGACCCGGTCGGTCGTTTCATGAGTTACCGATCCATTTCCCCCATTCCTGCTTCTTATTGTCTTGCTTAGCATTATTATGTGCTATCGAGTTGGATGGCTCGGGTTTGGAGAGGTTTTGGTAAGGTTTGAGACACTTAGTCTCTTTTGAGTAAGCTTAAATTGGAAAAACCTGAAGTTGACATATGTGAGAAATGGCTCGGATGTGAGTTTTGAGGGTTTGGATAGTTTCAAAAGGTGATTTGGACTTGGAAGTGTGATCGGAACGTGTTTTGGAGGTTCGTAGTAGGCTTAGGCTTGAATTAGAAAAATTGGAATTTTGGTGTTTTCTGGTTGACAGGTGAGATTTTAATATAGGGGCCGGAATGGAATTCTGAGAGTTGAAGTAGGTCCGTTGTGTCATTTGGGATGTTTGTGCAAAAGTTCAGGTCATTCAGACATTGTTTATAGACTTTTTGATCAAAAGTAGAATTCGGAAGATTTTTCGAACCTTAGGCTTAAATCCGATGATATTTGATTGATTTGATTTTGTTTGAGGTGTTTTGAAGATTGGTATAAGTTTGGATAGTGGTATATGACTTGTTCGTTCTTTTGGTTGAGGTTCCGGGGACCTCAGGATGATTTCGGATGGTTGACGAGAGATTTGGAGATGCTTTTGGCAGATAAAGTTATTGTTGTTGTCATAACCGCACCTGCGGTTGGGAGGCCGCAAGTGTGATTCCCGCAGAAATCGCGAAGAGGGAGGTCAACTAGAACCGCAGAAGCAGCTATTCGAACACACCTGTGATAGTGCAGTTGCGGGCGTTTGGTTGCAGATGCGTAAGAGGGGTCTTAAGTGAAAATCGCAGATGCGGTGCTTTGGCCGTAGATGTGATACAACAGATGCGGTGTAGGGGCCCCAAGGTCGAGAAGCCTGGGTCAGAAAGTATATATTTCATCCTTCGCAAATTTCAGCCTTTCTTCACCATTTTAAATTTATTTTGGAGCTTTTTGGGGGATTTTGAAGAGGGAATCCAAGGGAACTTCATTAAGTAAGATTTTTGAATGTAAAACTCGTTCCTATGGTGTTATTTCATTGATTAGGCTTGAAATATATGGAAATTTGTGGGTAAATATTAAAAAAGCTAGGGTGAGATTGGAGACCTTTGATTAAGGGTTTGAGGGGTCATTTGTTGTCGGAATTTTGTATTCTTGGTATGTATGGACTCGTGGAATGATAAGGAGTTTATTGATGTAATTTTTATCGAATTTTGAGAAGTGGGCACGAGGGTCGGGTTTTGTTAATTTCAACATTTATGTTGTAACTTTATTGTTTTCGCATGATCTTCGTTCCTTTAGCATATTTTGATGTCATGATTCTTATTTGGATAGATTTGACACGAGTTGAGGCCGAGGCGAGAGGAAAAAATATAGCGGGCTAGAGTTTGGACCGAATAGAGTAAGTAGTGATTGTAAATGTTTTCTTGAGGGTGTGAAACTCCGGATTTCACATAGTTGTGATACATTAAGGTAACACACACGCTAGATGATATGCGTGTGGTCATACACCATTGGGGATTATGACATAGTCCGTCTAGTATGATTGTGTTACCGCTTATTTGATTGAAAATTATTTGCTATCATCGTGTTTTGGGCTGAAAACCATATTTGGGCCCTTAGGGGATTTTTACTACTATTCCTTACTATTTTGACTTCGTATTTGTACTCATTCATGCTATATTCTACTGTTTTCGCAACTCAGCCATTTTTACTTGTTTTGATATTTTAAATGATATTTTGGGCTGAGCATATTTGTTTAACTGTTGCTCCAGTGGCTTGTGAGATTGTGACACAGTAAGGCTGAGGGTCTGTGTTGTGAGGATAGTATGGGATCGGGCTACATGTTGCAGCAATATTATACTAATTCATGATAATGAGGTCGAGAGCATGAGTTGTTACGCCACGAGGGTGCTTGATATGAGGTCGAGAGCCTGTTTGATTATGCAATGAGATGACTTTTTATTGCGCTTGGGATGCAAGGGTCCTCTCCCGGAGTCTGTACACCCCCGTCGAGTGCGGGTATCCAGTGTGAGATTTGCTATAGCCCGGGGGCTGATGTTTTTCCATATTATTTCCCTAGGGGCTGATACGAGTGATTGTGAGTTAGCCCGAGGGACTGATTCTATTGGTAATTTGTCTGAGGGGTTAATTTATGTATCTATCTTTTCTCCCTATTTCTATTTAATCGTTTAACTGCTAAAAGATGTTTTAAGAAGGTTTTTACTAAAGTAAGGTATTTCTACGAGCTTTTACAATTTTAATGCATTGTTCTGGTTTATACTGCCTCGTTGTAGCATCTTGATGTATTTTACGTGTTTTCATATTGCTCAGCTACCATTAGTTTTATCACTTACTAAGTTGGCATAGTGAAATTACTCCCAGCACCCTATGTGCAGAACTAGTAGTCTCAGGTCGCGCTAGCGAGGGTTGATTGCTTCAAGAAGGTTGTTCGGAGTTCACTAGGCAGTTGCTCCGTGTTTGAAGCCCAATGTTTCTGCTTCCTATATTTACTTTCCTTTGTTCTAGCTCTGTAATAGACTGTGTAGTCTTTTTCATATTCTCAGACAGATGTTTAAATGCTCATGACTAGTGACGCACCGATGTCGGGCTGTGTTATTTCCACAATTATTCTATTTCACTCTTTATATTAGGATTTATAGTTTATTTATGACTTCAATCAATCATTATAACTGTCTTAAATGGTTTAAGACATCATTACTGGGTCCGATTTGGGGTCGTGACAAGTTATTTCCTGTTTCATTATGATGTTATTGAGATGCTTGTACATATTGTGGTTAAGTTTTATACTATGTGTTGTGGTTAAATTCATATTTTTATTTTGGAAATAGTGTAGACTATGGACATGTCTGGTACGAGTTGATATATCGTATTGTTATGATTTTGGCACATGTAGATTTGTCGTATGGGTTGATTGTTGTTATGTGGAGCATAAGGGTGGCATCTCACTCTGTTGACTGTGCACAGTGATGCGGGTGGTTATTGATATATTATCTGGGTGGAATGGTACGAGTGGTCATTGATATATTTTCTATACGGAGTAATACGGGTGGTTACTGATATATTGTCTGGGAAGAGCTATATAGGTGGCTATTATAATATTATCAATGCGGAGAGAAAAGGGTGGCTATGCCAGGGATGATGTGTGATGGCCTGGGGGCATAATATTTATGATATTCGTGTGATGGTGTGATTTTCTTTGTGTGTGCCATTCACATTACTTGACTTGTGTTGTTTCTAATGACTTACTCAATGTCTTTGATATTACTAGTTGACTTAGGCTGTAATAGTACACTTGCATATGCATACACCCTAACATGTCAGTTATACTAGTTCAGGAGTATCAAACTTGATACTTATTGATCATGTACAAGTATTCTTGTATATCTTCTTTCATGGTTATATTGAGCATACGATCATGCCGCGCAGATTGTGATATTGAGCATGTGACCACGCCGGGTGGATTGTGATAGTGAGTATGTGACCATGCCAAACTGATTAAGATATTGGTACGTGAGTTTTCCATACAACACGTGAGTTATCAGTGCAGTTATGATTAATAATGAGGGCACGAGATGTCATGTGTATATGATTTGTGATTTGGGAATCCTGGCTTGTGGCTATTAGGTATGGCACCTTGGAGTAATTTTATTACGAACCTTGTGTTGAAGAGGCTTGATTATTTGGTTATCATTTTTTTTTCTTAATTGGTTTCGTTGGTACTTTGACCGTTTTCTAATTACTTTACTATTTTACTACATGTTTATTCCTTGTTGCCATTTATTGTTTCTTTTTTTCATTATTAGCTTTATACTGATATATTTCACAGGTTATTATGTCTAGTAGGTGTCTTGACTTGTATCTGTCACTACTAGACCGAAGTTGGTCTTGATGCTTACAGGGTACCGATCTTGGTATACTCCTGCTACGCTTCTGCATATTTTTGTGCAGACCTAGGTGTTGGAGGCTGTGGACCTAGGCAGCAGTAGCTTCTTGATCATGAGGATGCAAGGTAGATCTACTCGATCACTGTGGTACCTTGGAGTCCTTTCCTTACATTATTACTGTCAATTTTCTATTCAAACAGTAGTGTATTTTGAGTTATTTTTATGTATCCTGTAGAGTTCGTGATTTTGTACTATCTAGTTTTGGGAGGATTGTTGTGATTACAGCTGCGTAGGCTCATATCACCTTCATTTCTTATTTATACTAAATTATGCTTTTTAATCTCATATTAATTGGTTTAAGTGTAGTAATTGATCAGCTTACCTAGTTATAGAGACTAGGTACCATCATGATCCTTAAGGTAAGATTTTGAGCTGGGACAGAGGTACCATTGTGAGGGTTCAAATTAAGTGTTAATGTAATACATTATGCTTCTGCTTATACCATTATGTCTGTCTTATTTGTGGCATGCTAGATTAGGACATTCAGATTTTAGTTCATTAAATTATATGTCCAATAATGATGTTATCACCTGCAAAACTAAACATGGAAAAAATTGTAAAATATGCTTACAAACGAAAATGACTATGAAATCATTTCACTAAGTTGAAAGATTTACAGAATTATAATACTTAGTACATCCTAACTTATTTGAATTAAATGGACAATTAACTAGAGGAGGTAAAAGATACTTTATTACTTTTATAAATAATTTATCTAGATTCACACTTGTTTATTTACTTAGAGCAAAAGATGAAGCATTCAAAAGTTTAAGGATACAAGTCAGTTGTGAAAAATCAAATGAGTAGAAAAATAAGAATCATCGAAGTGATAGAAATGGATAGCACTTTCCTACTGAATTTAGTAAGTTGTGTGAAGAGAATAGAAAAATAAATTAAATGAGTGTACCTTTTACACCACAATTAAATGGACCGACGGAAAGAAAAAATAAGACTTTAATAAATATAGTTAATTCTATGTTATTAAATGCACATTTACCGCACAATCTATAAGGTCAAGCATTACATACTGCTTGTCATATATTAAATAAAGTGCTTTCAAAAGGTGTTCATGTTTCAACATATGAACTTTAGAATGGTAAAAACATAATATATGTTATTTTAAAGTGTGAGGGTGTATATCCTTTAATAGATATCCTAGTCACCAAAGAACAAAATTAGGACTAGAGTATTAAAAGGTATTCTTATTGGATATGCACAAAAGTCGAAAGTGTATAACTGCTCGATCAAGAACATAATGTTATTGTAGAATCAATTCAGTTGATTTTTAAAATATTCATTAATGATACAGTTTATGAGCAGTCGATTGAACAAAATCAAAGTAGTCTTAATACACAAAAGAATACATTCTGAAACTATTTTAAACAAAGGAAAAAGTGACAATACTCAATTAGAACCTAGATGAAACTAAAAGTGACCCCACTATCTTTCCAAAATTTAAATGGTCGTGCCTTGTTCTCTGATAGCAGTGTTCTTTTCTCGGAAAGTTGTGCCATGGGTTTCAAGCCTTTCATATGTCTCAATAATAAAGGCCTTCATCAAATCTTTCATGCTAGACTAGATTGTTGAGGATAATATTTTTGCCTCTACTAATTTTGAAAATCTGGAGCTCCCTGTCCCTGGGGTATGCAGTTGTTCTGTTTCCATGCATTCACACTACCACCTAATGAACTCCAAAAAAATCTTGGTGCCTCTGCCCCCTGGAGTTAAATTATTGCCACTTTAGTAGTTTCCTTTATAAATTTTCCCCACAGCATTTACTACTTCATATATAGTCGATCTCTGACACTCATGCATTGGGTGACTCACTCCATAAAAGTCACAAACAAAGATGACTACCTCTGGAACTTGGCTAAGGTTAACACTTGTATCTATCAAGTCATGGTGTCTAGATGGGCTTGCACTGATTTGTTAGAGTCCACTTGATGTACCTAACTATTTCCTTCCCTTGCTATCCTCTGTAGGCTATTGATTTTCGTCTTCAAATAATTCATTCAGAATTGCAACAATCTCTTTAGGAGTTCTCTTCATAAGAGGACCACCAACTGCCTTGTTCAGCGTCCTCCTGCCAGAGGGTGTCAGACCATCCTAGAAATATTGTAATTGCATCCACAAGTCTATTCTATGGTGTTGACATCTTCTCACAATATCCTTAAATCTTTCCCATGCATCAAAAACCATTTCTGTACCTTAAACACAAGTAACGGAAATCCAACTTTGAGTTAGTATACACTCTAATAATATAAGTTCAGTAGGTATAACAAGTTGCTTGTTATTTTAAGCACGAATATTCTCATTTAGAGCATAGATTCCTGTGTATCGCTTACTATTATATGAGAAATTTAAGAGTTTCTAAATGCCTATAATAACATGAGCATAATAACAAACTTTCAAGTGCATACTGTTATAAGAAAGAGCGTAAATTAATTCTTTATAAAATAAGCAAATATCTGTAGTAACAGGGGCATACAGTTTATTTTTACCTATATGAATATTGAGGTGTTGCCGCTTCAAGCGGGATTTAAGGAGTGTATCTTGTAAATATTCCTAACTTTAGATTAACATATGCCCATAGACGTGCTAAATCATAATACTAGATTGTTTCACTACTTAATAATGTTATGTGTATGATACTTTTGGTTTGGAAAATTGAGTTGTGCTTCAAATCATAGGATACCAATAACTACGTCAAATTTTGAGCTATTTAGACTAGCGGGAAGTTCAAATCTATATACATATGTTGGAGTTCCACATTGATGGCCACAAGCCATTTTGTTGGTTTTAGAAATACGCTCATTAAGTCCAACAAAATGAAAAATTGACATATTTAGAAGGATATGTGTACCATATATATATATATATATATATATATATATATATATATATATATATATATATATATATATATTACTTGGACTTGGGCGTGTGCCACGTTGTACCTTTAAATAAAGATCTTATTTCTTATTTTAGTTTTTGAACAACTTTATGTTTATATAAAATATGAATTTAATATTTAAATTTTAAACTAATTGAAATGTTAAGACAATTAGCAAAAGGGGAAACTATGACGACCCGTCGTCTCATGAGTTACTGTCCACTTTCCCACATTTTATGCTTCTTCATATTTCATTATAGGTATTCGTTGTTTTAAAGATAAATCAGATTGGTTTTGATAAGAAATAAGACACTTAGTCTCTTTAAGGAAGGCTTGTTTTGGAAAAGTCAACCAGATGTTGATTTATGAGTTAGAGAACTCGGATGTGACTTTCGGTGATTCGATTAGCTTTGGGGGATGATTTATTACTTAGGAGTGTGATCGAAAATAATTTTGGAGGACCGTGTAGAAATAGGCTTGAACTGGCAAAATGTTTTGGTGATTTCCGGTTGATAGGTGAGATTTTGATCCGAGGGTCGAAATGGAATTTTGAGGGTTGTAGTAGCTTCGTTAGATGATTTTGAATGTGCGTGCAAAATTTCTGGTCATTCGGAGGTGTTTTGGTTGGGTTTTGATCGAATGTGTATTTCGGATGTTTTAGAAGAACTTAGGCTTGAATCCGATGAGAATTCATGATTATAGTGTCGTTTGATGTATTTTGATGATTAGAACAAGTTTATATTATGTTTTGGGATATGTTGGTGATTTTGGTTGAGGTACCAGAGGCCTGGGGGTGATTTCGAATGGTTAATTGGAGCGGTTTTAGCCTTTGGGAGTTGTTGATTTCAGCTGAAGTGTTGCAGACATTTTTGCACTTTGTGATTGCAGGAGGTCCATTGCGATTGTGTAGAAGGTTTTGAGAAGTTGTGGTGATTTCTCTTTGTGATCGCATTTGGTGGATTGCGATCGCATAGTGTTAAATGGATCTGGGGTCTTTAATGGCGTTTTGTTCTATGCGAATGCGGGTGTTATCATGCGATCGCATAGGTTCAGGGGCTGATGCGTTGCGATCCCAGGGACTTTAATGCGATCGCAGAGAAGGAATTTTCATGAGTTGGAATTTTGTGGTGTGTGATCGCAGAGGTGTGGATGCGATCACATAGAAGGAATCTGGGCTAGACAGAAGGGTTTTTAATAACATTTCATCCGCGAGATTAAGTCCATTTCCACCATTTTTGAGTAACCTTAAGAGATTTTGACGAGGATTAAAGTGTTTTTCGACTAGGAATCGATTTGCTGTGAGTCCTATGGCCTAGAAACATCATTTAATTGTGGATTAAACACTTAAATTCATGGAAATTTGAATTAAAAGGGAAGAATTAGGGCTTGACTTTTTGAATAAAAATTTGAGATTTGACGGAGCATTTGAGCTCGGATTTTGATAAATTTGATATGTATAGATTCGTGGCGAGACAAGGAATCTGGTGATGTGAATTTTTTGATTTTTCGAGAAGTGGGCCCGGAGCTCGGGTTTTGCCAACTTCGAGATTTTCGATATTTTTCGAGTCTTTTCAAATGGGTTGCATTCCCATAGCCTGTTGTAACTTATTCCTTGTGGTTTTGATCAGATTCGACGCTCGAGGAGGTTGATTTGCAAGGGAAGGGAGTAGCGAGCTAGGATTTCGGCCTGCTTGAGGTGAGTAATGGTTATAAATGATGTCCTGAGGCTTTGAAACCCCGGATTTGCACAATGTAGTGCTATGTTGAGATGATAAACAAGCTGCATGATGAGGGTAGGGTTTGATATTTTTGGGGATTCGGACTTGGTCCATCCCGTTTGATGAATCTATTGTATTTTGACTGAGACTTAATTAATATCATTGTAGTCTGGGCTAGTATCCATGTTTGGGGCATTCTGCCGACCTGTAGAACCCTTAGGGGAATTTGTACTGGTTGACCTCACTGTACTTGTTAAAAATATACCCTCAGTCATTTTCTTCAATTTTAAATATAATATGAACCGGCTTTAGAAATTAGTAAATCCTAATAAGAATAACGTGTGGGTTGGGAACCCCATCTTATCTTTGTGTGCCCGAGAGGCCAAGTCTATATTGACTGAGAGGGGTCGAGAAGCCAATTGTGAGGGTATTTGATATGATACAGATTGAGCTGCATGTCGCAGAATGCCGCAGCACTATATTATCGGATCGGGCGGCATGCTGCAAAAGTATATATTTGTATGAATCGGACTGCACGCTGCAGTAATATAGCTCTTGGGCTGTCGGAGCCCCTCCGGAGTCAACAGATTCCAGTGAGCGCAGTCGATAATTATTATTGGATCGGGCTGCACGTCGCAGCGGCATAGTCATGAACTCGATTATCATGAGGACTGAATGAGTTGAATAATGGCTTAAAGGATTTTAACTGACTTCTTCATTCAATTGCTGTTTAAATGTTCTTACTGTTTAATATAGAACTTCGTAGTGTTTTTATGAGTTTTCTTTCCGTTAGTCATTATTTATTGCTATTACTCACTGAGTCGGAGTACTCACTTTACTCCCTGCACCATCTGTGCAGATACAAGTATTCCGGAAGCATAGTTTGACTTTCTTTGCTATCTAGATTATGACTGGAGTTATCGAGGTAGCTGCATTGCGTCCGCATGACCCGCTTTCTCCCTTTATTCTCTTTATTTTCGGCATTCTAGACAATTCTATGTATAGGTTGCTACTCAAACTTGTACTAGAGTTTCTTGACTCGTGATACCAGATCGGTGGAATTTGTAGTGATATTTTATGGGTTTTTTTGCACTGTTTTATCTATTGTTATGGAGTTATAATCATGTTAATTTGGTATTAAATCCTGCTAATTGGTAATGAATTCTACATAAGTGATTGAGAGTGATGAATTGGCCGGGCTTCCATAGCATCGTGTTGGGCGCCATCACGACCGGGAATTGAGTTCGTGACAAGTTGGTATCAGATCCTAGGTTACTCGGTATTGTGAGTCTTGAGCCGATTTAGCAGAGTCCCGCCGATCGGTACGTAGACGTCTATACTTATCCTCGAGAGGTTGCATAACCTGTTACAAAAATTACAGATTCTTGAAATTCTTGTCGTGCGAACTTGTTGATCCGAATACTAAATTTCTCTTTACTCTAATCACTCACAGATGGTGAGGACACGAGCTGCCGGACGGTCTAGATGACCTACTGAGGTTACGGAGGCCGTGGACGCGGTCGTGGTCGTGGTAGAGGCAGAGGAGCAGGGGCAGCACCTGTGGTTCCTTTTGTTGCCCCGGGTTAGGACCAAGATCTAGCAGCACCACTGCAGGTACCAGCTCTGCCCATTATGATATCGGGTCTCCAGGAGACATTGGCCTAGATATTGACAATTTGTACGGGCCTGGATCAGGTGGTTTCAGCCACCACAATAACAACATCTACTTCACAAGCCAGGGGGCAATTAGATCCCCGCTGCTCGCACACCTGAGAAGGTAGTGCAAGGATTACAGACTCTAGAGGCACCTCCAGCTTAGCCAACGGTACCAGTTCAGGAGTACAGGGTTCCAGTTATGCCAGACGATGAGCAGCATCGTCTCGAGAGGTTTAGTAGGCTTTAGCCTCCTTCTTTTAGTGGTGCTCAGGGCGAGGATGCCCAGTGTTTTCTCGACAAGTGCCAGCGTATGCTTCCGACAGTGGGGATTCTTGTATTCGGTGGTGTGCCTTTTATTAAATTTCAGTTTACTGGAGTGGCCTTCACTTGTTGGGAGGCGTATGAGTGGCGTATGCCAGCAAGTGCAGCACTTTTGACTTGGCAGGCGTTCTCTACTCTCTTCTTGGAGAAGTGGATACCGCAGTCTTAGATAGAGGAGCTGCGTAGAGAGTTTGAGTGGCTTCACCAGGGAGATATGACTGTGTCTCGGTATTGGTGAGATTTTCAGAGTTGGCCCATCATGCCTCATGGATAGTTCCGACTGATCGGTAGAGGATTAAGAGGTTTGTGGATGGTCTTAATTATCACCTTCGTATTCTGATGACTCGAGATAGAGCTCTAGGTATTTCCTTTCAGTATGCATTTCATATTGCTTCTGATATTGAGACGGCTCGCCGTCAGGATAAAGAGGAGAGGGAGGCCAAAAGGCCTCGAGGTTCTGTCGGTTTTGGTGGCGCTCCTTCGAGGGGCCAGTTCTAGTAGGGTCGTGGTCATTCTTTCAGGCCTCCTCAGTCAGCTCGACCTGAGTACCAAGGTAGATCTTCTGGTCGTGGTCGTGGTTATCAGGGTTCTTAGCAGAGTCAGACATCTCTCAGTGCTCTTCTAGCACAGAGTTCGTCTCATGCTCCATCTGCTCAGGGTTCTTCCAGGTCGAGTGCATCAGCTAGCCACTCTGGCGTGAGGGTTTCCCTTCAGTCCTAGTCCCCAGCACCCGGGAGTTGCTATGAGTATGGAGAGTTTGGGCACATGCGGTGGGAGTGTCCTCGTTGTGATCTAGCTCTACTCAGCAGAGGGGTCAGCCCTCATCTTCTGGACCAGTTTCTTCAACACCCGCCCCGCCATCTAGGGGTGAGGGTCAGGCAGCTCGGGGTCGCCCTAGAGGGGGAGGCCGATGGGGTGGAGGTTAGGCTTCCGTTTATGATCTTCAGGGTAGGACAGATGTTATTACCTCTGATGTTTTTATCACAGGCATTGTTTCAGTCTGCCACATGAATGCCTCAGTCTTATGTGATCCCAAATCCACCTATTCCTATATGTCTTCATATTTTGCTCATCATTTGGGTAACACCTGAGGGTGTCCTACCTTGCATGTTTATGTATCTACCCCGGTGGGTGATACTATTATTTTAGACCATGTATATTGGTCGTGTTTGGTGACAATTGGGGGTCTGGAGGCCCGAGTTGATTTATTGCTATTGAGCATGGTAGACTTTGATGTTATTCTGAGCATGAATTGGCTATCTCTGTGTCATGTTATTCTAGACTATCATGCTAAGACAATCACTTTAGCGATGCTGGTTATTCCGAGGATTGAGTGGCGAGGTGTCACTGATTATGCCCTTAGTAGAGTGATTTCTTTCCTGAAGGCCCAGCGTATGATTGGGAAGGGTTGCCTGACATATTTAGCCATTGTATGGGATGTTGGAGCCGAGACTCTTAGCATTGATTCTGTTCCAGTTATGAGAGAGTTTCCCTATGTTTTTCCTGCAGACTTGCTAGGAATGCCACCAGATAGGTACATTGATTTTGGTATTGATTTGGTGTTGGTCACTCAGCACATTTCCATTCCATTGTATCGTATGGAGCCAGTGGAGCTGAAAGAGTTGAAGGAGCAGCTTCAGGAACTCCTAGATAAGGGGTTCATTCAGCCTAGTGTGTCACTATGGGGTGCACATGTTCTATTTCTAAAGAAGAAAGATGGCACAATGAGGATGTACATTGATTACAGGAATTTGAACAAAGTAACAGCGAAGAACAAGTATCCACTGCCTCGTATTGATGATTTATTACACCAACTTCAAGGAGCGAGGGTGTTCTCCAATATTGATCTCCGTTCGGGTTATCACTAGTTGAAGATTAGGGATTCAGATATTGTGGAGACTGCTTTCAAGACTAAATACGGGCACTATGAGTTTCTTGTCATGTCTTTCGGGCTTACTAAAACCCCAGCAGTATTCTTACATTTGATGAACAGTGTATTTCATCCGTAATGGACTCATTTGTCATTATTTTTATTGATGATATTCCAGTATACTCACGTAGCTAGGAGGAGCACACACAGAGATTGAGGGAGGAGAAGCTTTATGCAAAGTTCTCAAAGTGTGAGTTTTGGGTTGGGTCAGTGGCTTTCTTGGGGCACGTGGTTTCTAGCAAGGATATTCCGGTCGACCCAAAGAAGATAGAGGCAACACAGAGTTGTCCTAGACCGACCTCAACACAGAGATTCAAATTTTCCTCGTCTTAGTGGGTAATTATCACCGGTTCGTTCAGGCTTTTTGGTTTATTGCCTCGCTCATGACCAAGTTGACTCAGAAGGGTGCTCCGTTTTTATGGTCAAATGATTGTGAGGAGAGCTTTTAGAAGCTTAAGATTGCTTTGACCACAACTCCAGTATTGGTGATACCATCAGCTTCAGGGTCTTATACAATCCATTGTGACGCTTCGGGAGTTGGGATTGGTTGTGTGTTGATGCAAGAAAGTATAGTGATTACATATGCTTCTCGTCAGCTAAAGCCCCACGAGAAGAACTACCGTATTCATGACTTAGAGTTGGCTGCTATAGTTCATGCTTTGAAGATTTGGAGAAACTATTTATATGGCGTATCTTGTAAGGTATTCACCGATCATTGTAGTCTTCAGCATTTGTTCAATCAAAAGGATCTTAATTTGAGGTAGCGGAGGTGGCTTGAGTTGCTCGAGGATTATGATATCACCATTTTGTATCACTCGGGGAAGGCCAATGTGGTGGCCTATGCATTGAGCCGGAAGGCGGTTGGCATGTGGAGTTTGGCATATATTCCAGTTGGGGAGAGACCCTTTGCAGTTGATGTTCAGGCTTTGGCCAATCGGATGGTGAGATTAGATATTTCAAAGCCTATTCGGGTGTTAACTTGTGTGGTTTCTCGGTCTTCCTTGTATGACCTCATCAGAGAGCACCAGTATGATGATCCATATTTTCTTGTCCTTAAGGACAGGCTTCATCATGATGATGCCATGGATGTGACCATTGATGGTGATGGTGTGTTGAGGATGAAGATCCGAATTTGCTTTCCATATGTGGATGGGCTTCGGGAGTTGATATTGGAGGACGCCCACAGCTCGTGGTATTCCATTCATATGGGTGCAGCGAAGATGTATCAGGATTTAAGGCAGCTTGGTGGAGAATGATGAAAAAAGATATAGTAGGGTTTGTAGCTTGGTGTCTCAACTGTCAGCAGGTAAAGTACGAGCATCAGAGATTGGGTTGTGTACTTCAGGAGATTATTATTCCCGAGTGGAAGTGGGAGAGAGTTTCTATGGATTTTGTGAGTGGTCTTCCTTGGATTTTTGAAGAAGTTCGATTAGATTTGGGTCATTGTGGACAGGCTGAACAAGTCTGCGCACTTTATTCCAGTATGTACTACCTATTCTTTGGAGCGGCTGGCAGGGATCTTCATCTGGGAGATTGTCGATTGCATGGGGTTCCAATATCTATTATCTTAGATAGGGGTACTTGGTTCACTTCTCAGTTTTGGAGGACGTTTTAGCGAGAGTTGGGTACGCAGGTAGAGTTGAGCTCATAATTCCACCCTCAGACGGATGGGCAGTCCGAGCGCACTATTCAGATATTGGAGGACATGTTGCGTGCTTGCGTTATTGTATTTGGGGGTTCTTGGGATAATTTTTTGTCGCTTGCCGAGTTTGCCTACAACAACACTTATCAGTCGAGCATTCAGATGGCTCCGTATGAGGCGTTATATAGGAAGCGCTGTAGATCTTGTTTTTGATAGTTCGAGCTTGGCGAGGCTAGGTTATTGGGGACAGAGACTGTTTAGGATGCCTTAGAGAAGGTGAAGCTGATTCAGGAGAGGCTTCGTACAGCTCAGTTGCATCAGAACAGTTATGCAGACCGAAAGTTTTAGGATGTGTTATGTATGGTAGGTGAGAAGGTCTTGCTAAAGGTTTCGCCCTTGAAGCGTGATATGCGATTTGGGAAGAAAGGGAAGTTGAGTCTATGGTTCATTGGGCCTTTTGAGGTACCTAGGAGGATTGGGGAGGTGGCTTACGAGCTTGCTTTACCACCCAGCTTGTCGAGTGTTCATCTGGTGTTCCATGTTTCTACGCTCCAAAAGTATGTTGGGGACTCGTCTCATGATTTAGACTTCAGCACGGTCCAGTTGGATGATGATTTGACCTACGATTTGGACCTAGTGGCAATCTTGGGTCATCAGGTTCGAAGATTGAGATCAAAGGATATATCTTCGGTGAAGGTGCAGTGGAGAGGTCGGTCTGTGGAGGAGGCTACTTGGGAGCCCGAGCGGAAGATGCATAGCAGATATCCTCACCTGTTTGAGGTTCCAGGTATATTTCTTGACCTGCTCGAGGACGAGCATTTGTTTTAGTTGGGGAGGATATGACAACCCGGCCCGTTGTCTCATGAGTTACCGCCCTGTTTCCCCCCTTTTATGCTTCTTCATGTTTCGTTATCAGTATTCGGTTTGTTAGATTTAAATCACATTGGTTTTAATAGGAAAGGAGACACTTAATCTCTTTAAGGAAGGCTTATTTTGGAAAAGTCAACTAGATATTGACTTATGAGTTAGAGAGCTCGAATGTAATTTCCGGTGATTCGATTAGTTTCGGGGGATGATTTGTGACTTAGGAGTGTGATCAGAATTGATTTTGGCGGACCGGTGTAGAAATAGGCTTGAATGTGCGAAGTTAGTGTTTTGGCGACTTCCGGTTGATAGGTGAGATTTTGATCCGATGGTCAGAATGGAATTCCGAGGGTTGTAGTAGCTTTGTTAGGTTATTTTCGATGTGCGTGAAAAGTTTTAGGTCATTCAGAGGTATTTTGGTCGGGGCTTTTGATCGAATGCGTATTTCGGAAGTTTTTAGGAGAACTTAGGCTTGAATCCGATGAGAATTTATGATATTAGTATTGTTCGATGTGTTTTGATGATTGGAACAAGTTTTTATGTTGTTGTGGGATATGTTGGTGCTATTAGTTGAGGTCCCGGGGGACTCGGGGTGATTTCGGATGGTCAATCTGACCAATTTTTGTCTTTGGGAGTTGCAGATTTCTGCTTAAGTGTTGCAGACGTTTTTGCTCTTTCCCATCGTATGAGGTCCATTGCGATCGCGTAGAAGGTTTTGAGAGGTTGTTCCGATTGCTCTATGCAATAGCATTTGGTAGATTGCGATCGCGTAGTGTTAAGTGGACCTGGGGTCCTAGATGGTGTTTTGTTCTATGCGAACACGGGTGTTGTCATGCGATCGCATAGGTTCAAGGGCTGATGCTTTACGATTGCAGGGGTTTTTGTGCGATCGCATAGAGGTATTTGGGAGTTGGAATTTTGTGATGTGCGATCGCAGAGGTGTAGATGCGATCACATAGAAGGAATGTGCGCTGGACAGAAGGATTTTTAATAACATTTCATAAGTGAGCTTAAGTCCATCTCCATCATTTTTAAGTCACCTTGAGAGCTTTTGACGAGGATTAAAAAGGTTTTCGACTGGGAATCGATTGGAGGTGCGTCTTATGGCCTAGAAACATCATTTAATTGTGGATTTAACACTTAAATTCATGGAAATTTGATTAAAAAAGAATGAATTAGGGGTTGACTTTTAGAATGAAAAATTGGGGTTTGAGGTAGTATTTGAGCTCGGATTTTGGTAAATTTGATACGTATAGACTCGTGGCGAGATAAGGAATCCGGTGATGAGAATTTTTTTATTTTTCGAGAAGTGGGCCTGGGGCTCGATTTTGCCAACTTTGTGATTTTTGATATTTTTTAGTCTTTTCGATTGTTGTATTCCCTTAGCCTATTGTAACGTATTCCTTATGGTTTTGATCAAATTCAACGCCCGAGGAGGTTGGTTTGCGAGGTAAGGGGGTAGCGAGCTAGGATTTCGACCTGCTTGATATGAGTAATGGTTATAAATGATGTCCTGAGGGTTTGAAATCCCGGATTTTCACAACGTAGTACTACATTGAGATGAGAGACACGCTGCATGATGAGCGTAGGGTCTAATATTGTTGGGGATTCCGACTTGGTCCATCCCGTTTGATGAATCAACTGTATTTTGACTAAGACTTAATTAATATCATTGTAGTTTGGGCTAGTTGCGATGTTTGGGGCCTTGTGCCGACCTGTAGAACCCTTAGAGGCATTTGTACTGGTTGACCTCACTGTACTTGTTAAAAACATACTCCCAGTCATGTTCTCCACTGTTAAATATAATATGAACCAGCTTTAGAAATTGGTAAATCCTAATGAGAATAATATGTGGGTTGGGAACCCCGTATTATCTTAGTGTGCCCGAGAGGCCAAGTCTATGTTGATTGAGAGGGGTCGAGAACCCCATTGATATGATACGGATCGGGTTGCATGCCACAATAGTATATATATTTACACGGATCGGGCTGCACGCCACAGCAGTATATATATTTATAAGGATCGGGCTGCACGCCGCAACAGTATATTATCAGATCGGGCTGCACGTCGCAGTAGTACAACGCCTGTGGCAGTAGGAGCCCCTTCGTAGTCTGAACACCCCAATGAGCGGAGTCGACTATTATTATTGGATCGGGCTGCACGCCGCAGCAATATACTATGTGGATCAGGATACGCGTCGCAGCGGCATAGTTATGAAGTCGGTTGTCGTGAGGAGTATATGAGTTGATTACTGGCTTAAAGGATTTTTAACTGACTTCTTCATTCAATTGCTATTTAAATGCTCTTACTGTTTTAACATAGAACTACGTAGTATTTTACGAGTTTTCTTTCCGTCAGTCATTATTTATTGCTATTACTCACTGAGTCGGAGTACTCACTTTACTCCATGCACCATATGTGTAGATACAGGTATTCCGGAGGCATAGTTTGAGCTTTTTGCTGATGTTCAGATTATCACCGGAGTTAGCGAGGTAGCTGCATGGCGTACGCAGGACCCGATTTCTCCCCTTATTCTCTTTATTTTCCGCATTCAAGACAATTCTGTGTAAAGGTTGCTACTTAGACTTGTATTAGAGATTCTTGACTCATGACACCAGATCGATGGGATTTGTAGTGATATTTTATGGGTTTTTCCGCACTGTTTTTTCTACTGTTACAGAGTTATAATTATGTTAATTTGGCATTAATCCTGCTAATTAGTAATGAATTTTACATAAGGGTTTGAGAGTGATGAATTGGTCGGACTTCCCTAACCTCGTGTTGGGTGCCTTCACGATCGGGGATTGGGGTCGTGACAGAAACTTTTTGGTATAAGTCTCATTTCCCCTCTTTAAATACAAAGTCAACCGAGAAGTATCACATTCAATTTGCATGTATTTTTAGGTTTTATTGTATTCTAATAGAGAATTGCTAATAATCCCTAAAGAATATAGATGCAGTAGCTCTTGAAAGATAGTGATTTTTTACGCCTCAAATCTTATTTTTTTCTATTATTTACCTATTATTTATAGTAGAAAATTAATTAAATACAAAACTTATCTTCAAGCACTGCCTTATTTTGATCATTCGGAGAGAGTCATCAGAAACTTTACAACTAAAAATACCAACCAAATCCACTCAACATTCCGAACTCAGTATATTTAAATTTAATAATACATACCATGGAGACTACTTAGCTCTTCGAAACAATGAAAAAGTATTGCGGTTAGGTAATTGTCAGTTATTCAACGTGTTGAAAATTGATTTGTGATATTTCACGTAATATATTTTAGATCTTTTTTTTTTTTGCATTAAAGTTTAAAATGTAATGTATTGCCTTGAAAAGAAAATAAAAGGGAGAATGACATTATTACCCACAAAAATAAAATTATTTACTTTTTTCTATTTATTTATTTTTCTACCCATCAAACTAACTAAATTTCCTACCCATACTAGTTTTTATAGGGAATTTTTTCTTTATTCTCCAATTCTTTTTTATTTCTATGCTCCTTTTTTTCTTTTCTCCTCTTTTTTCTCGTTTTCTTCTTATTTTTTTATTTTTTTTCTTTTCTAATTTCATTTAACTTCTTTTTTTATATTTTTTCTCTTTATAATCCAATTTCATTTACTGTTTTAACTATTTCTTATTATTCTTTTTTTAATATTATTACTAAAGAAAAATTAAAATTGTGTACCAATTAAACATAGCTAATACAATCAAAAAAATATTAACTAACATATGAGACCAGTATAGTATATAGCTATACCAACAGAGTATATAGTTATATGCAAAGAGTTAAAAGAAAAATTAACTCAATTATTAAACTGAAATATATCAGCTATCAATAAAAAATTTAAAAAATTCTAAAAGGATCTAACTGTAAGAGTATATCGTTACATTATATAGCATACTATAATATTATTTTTTTTGTTTTTGCATTTTTAATTTCCCCCTCACGCTGGGTAAAAGCTTAAAGAAAATTAAAAGGGAAAAGGCAAATGAATTTATAGGTAATAAGTATACTAAATAGTATATTGTATAGTATTACAGCAATGTTGCATATTAGTACAGTATACTATAACAATATATTGTATATTATAACAGTATATTTGTCACGATCCTAGTTCATCGATCGTGAACCTGTCATGACGGCACCTAGCCTTCACGACTAGGTAAGCATAAAACATTGAGGAATTAACAATCTTTACGAAAAATAACAACTTAAAGCTAAATAACATAAGAAATGTATAAAGTTGTCGCATGGCACAAACACTTCAACATTGAAAATTATAAAACTATTCTCCAAATTAGGAATCTCACGGGCAACATTATGCTGAAAGAGTATCATAACATGCTCTATACCAGAGTATCTAAATGACACGAAAAGAAGGGGAAAATGGAGCTATCTACTACAGTTGGAATGGAATAAAGACTTCGGGTCTGCGAATGTAGCAGATATACCTCGAGTCTCCACTAATGCTCTCCGCTGCGAGGATGATACGCCTGGGAAGAAGTACATGGGTCTGAACATGAAAAACATGCACAGAAGAGGTGTGAGTACACCACAATGGTACTCAGTGCCAACCCTAACCTCGGTCGGGTAGTGACGAGGAAGGCCGAGGGCCTACTGAGATAAAAATATAATAATCAATATGATAAGGAAAATACAACATGGATGTAATTTACATCGAGAATATAGCAAGATAATAAGCAAAAAAAGTAACAGAGAACCAACACAATCAATAAAATAGAAGTACAAGCACAATCGGATATTTATCATCGGGGGTCTCCTGGTATCCTCATCATATACACGAGGGATCTCCTAGTATCCCGAGGATCTCCTGGTATCCTCCATTTAGAATCATATCAGTGCCGGGGATCTCTTGGTATCCCGCACTCTCAATCTTAGAATATAACACGTGCAGGGGGAGCTCCCGGGATGCCGTTCCGTAGTCCCAAATCGTAAACACACCACAATAATTCAAATATTGCATAATGCTAAGTAAGAACAATTGATAGAATTTTTAGTCTAACATACTTCACGAAAGACAGATAATACAGTTTAGGAAAATAAGCAAGTAAGTCAGCTAAATATAATTTTCTTATGCTAATACAGACTAAATTGCATTTAGAATTAGGCAAGTACACAAGAAAATATAGTTTAAGTATTCTAAGTAAAATGGATTTTTAACAATTAGCTAAAGTACATGCTCATCATCTCGCGTAAAAGGCATTAAAACAACCAGTAATATATCCTAAGGGGAGATGTACCCCACACAAGGTTAGACGAGCCACTTACCTCAAACCGGTGCAAAACAACTACCAAAAAATGCCCTTGCCACGAGTATCCGACTACGAATGGCCCAAATCTATTCAATACAATTACATAATGCAAATAATATCGTAAGTAACTAATTCCACTATAAAAACAAAGCTAAGGCGCGAAAATAGAAAAAATAACCAAAATGCCCCTCATGCCAACAGCTCGAAATCGAATAATTTTTAGATTTTCAGAAACCTCGTACTCTCACGAGTCTAACCATATAAAAATCTCCCAAATCGGATGTCAAATGCCCCCTCAAATCTTCATAACTAAGTCTAAGAACTTTACCCCGATTTTCATTCAAAATCCAAAATTAAAAGTTGAATTCAAGATTAGATTAGTGGGTTTTATTCATAGAAGAGCATAGAATCGTTACCCAATCGTTGCCTCTAAAAACCCTCGAAACATCCCTCAAATCCGAGCCCTCTAGCTTGAGTTTTGTTAAAAATGGAAGAACCCTCGTTTTGAAATGTTAAATATTGTTCGGGGATTTTGTTCATCACGAATGAAGAGATGGGATTGCGTTCGCGGAGAGGAAAATTCAAGTGACTGAAGTTTTTCCTTCACAATCGCGAATGAACGAATGTGAACGCGAAGGCTTGGGGCTGAAAGGTATGCGAACGCGACGAGCTCACACGAACGTGTAGAAGGAACAAAAGGGGGTCCAGAAATTGACCTTCGCGGACGCGGAAGAGGGGAAAGCTGGGCTTCGCGAACGCGGGGTAGGGGACGCAATCGCGATGAAGGAAAAGTCCAAAGCAACGCGAATGCAATTGTTTCCTTGCGAACGCATAGAAGGAAATCTGACCTGCAATTTTCTACAGCAAATTCCAAACTGCAATTGCTCCGTTGAGACTTTGAAACACACCTGAGGCCCTCGGGACCTCAACCAATCCTACGGACGTATCCCGTAACATCATTCGAACTTGTACCAATCCTTAAACCACTTAAAACAACGCCAGAAACTCGAATTAACCAATAATTTGAACCTAAGAACTTCAAAACTCAACCAAACTCGCTTTTGATAAAAAATTTAACCAAACCACGTCCGATTGACCTGAAATTTTGCATGATGTCCCAAATGATATTACGGTGCCACATCAACTTCCGGTATCCCGTTTCAACCCTCGGATCAAAAATTCACTATCGGACCAGAAACTTTAAAAATTCTAACTTTCGGCATTCTAGCCTAAATGACCTATGGACCTCCAAAATACATTCCAGACATGCTCCCATCCCCAAAATTACCTAACGGGGCTAATGGAACCATCGAATTTCCGTTCCGAGGTCATCTTCACACTATTCTAATTACAGACCACTTTCCAACACTTAAGTTCTCAATTGGGGACTAAGTGTCCTAAAACACTCTGAATCCTAATATCGAACGTCCCGGAAAACCAAAAGAGCAGAAATGGTGTTAGAGTAAGAATTTAAGAGGGAAACGGGGCATAAGATCTAAAAGCGACCGGCCGGGTCGTTACAATATTATTGCAGTATAACTATATACTCGTGTAGTGTATTATATACCGTAGTGGTATATTGTTAGGTAACTGTATTCTTCTTCGATTATTACAATATACCATTGCACTATACTATAAACTATAATAGCATAGTGTTACAGTATAGCTATATACTCCTACAACATATGGTATACAGTAACAGTATACTATTGGGTAGTTGTGTTCTTCTTCAATTTTCAGCTTAAAACTTCGATCTCAATCACCTCAAATTAGCTCCAAATGCTATCAAATTTCAGTATGAACTTTCAGAAGGTGCTACAAGCAATATTTAACACCACCCACTTTAAATCAAACAAGAAATATTCAAAATAAAAATTTAAAATTCAAGAGCTCCAAGCTCAATAACGGTAAATATTCAAATACACATAGTAAAATTCAAATCCGGGAAGCTTAAAGTTGACTGAATTAACTAAGATTGGATTTTTGAGTAAAAAATCTCGGAACCGGGATCTAAAGGTTCCAACAGATTTGTATGATGATTTTGGACTTGGGCGTATGCCCCGATCGGGTTGTGGATGACCTGGGAGAGTTTGGCACCCATTGTAGAAGTTAGCATTTTGGAATAAATTTCATAAGTTTGGCTCGAAGTGCATTTCAGTGTTATCGATGTCCATTTGGGATTCCAATTCTTAGAGTAGCTCCGTATGATGATTCTGGAGTTGGGAGTTCGATTGAAAGTGAATTTGGAGGTCCATTGGTCTTTTTGGAGCCATTTGGCTAAAGATAGAAAACTTAAAGTTTTTGGAGAAGCTTGACCGGAAGTGGACTTTTTTACATCGAGTTCGAATTCTGATTCCATAAGTTGTAGTAGGTCTGTAACGTTAAATATGACTTTTGTGCAAAATTTGAAGTCAATCGGACGTGATTTGATAGGTTTTGGCATCGAAAGTAGAAGTTTGAAGTTCGAAAGTTGATAAAGCTTGAATTGGATTTTGATTCATACTTTTAGCATTGTTTTATATGATTTGTGGCCTCAAGCGCGTCCGTGTTATGATATGGAGTGGGTTGGTGTGATTGGACGGGGTCCTGGAGATCTCAGGTGTGTTTCAGGTTGCATCGCGCTCTTATTTGATATTTCAACATCGTTTCTTTGGACATAAAGGGGTACCCTATTAAGAAAATGAGCTCCAAATTAAGTTTTTATAGAACCGTTAGATCTGTATCGTAATTATGGAGTCATAGTGAAAAGAACCATCAAATTTAGACATCGTATGAGGTAGTTATACTCATTTTTGTGTTGGAAAAATGTGTTGGTTGCTATCATAACCGCAGATGCGGTCATTTTTTTGCAGATGCGGTCATTTTTCCGCAGATGCGAAAACTGCTAGAGGTAGTGGGGTTCTTTTAAAAATCGAAGTTTTGCTCATTTTCACTTCATTTCTTCCATGGGAACCGATTTTAGAGCAACTTTGGAGTGCCATTTTCATCACCAAGCATAAGGTTAGTGATCTCTACTATTTTTTAGTATATACAAGGTTTATATATGGATATAGACATGGAAAATTGTTGAAAACTTGGGGTTTGAGGGAAAATCTAGAAAACTAGAATTCTTAGATTTTGACCACGATTTTGGGTATGGAATTTAGAGAAAATCATATATTTAATTTCGTGAGGCTAAGAATAAACTTTATCTTCAAAATAATTTGGATTCCGAGAACGTGGGCCCGAGGACATATTTTCAAACTTTTTCGATCGGGGTTAGAAATTGTAATAAATTAGATTATAATGAGTACCTTAGTATATATTCATGGGTTTACATAATTATTGGCTAATTTTGGAGCGTTGTGCATCGATTCGAGTCGTCAGAAGGGCTTGGAATGCCGGTTATGGATCTTCGGAGCGAGGTGAGTCTCCTTTATAACCTCATAAGATGGAATTGTCCCCATATGTAGGTGAGTTAATTGATTATGTACTCCAATTCGTGGGGGATACGTACACACGAGGTGACGAGAGTCAGTGCGCAGCTACTATTATGCTATTGTCCGGGTTGTCTAGGACCCAAAAACATTCTATGCTTGGATTAGTTGTAAACTTATGACAATTTGGATTGCTTAAATCACATTGAATTAGTAAATATATTTTTAAAAGGATTAAACTTCAATTTCTTAAATTGTTAAAAGAGGCTTGGCCTTTAATTGGATAAATGTTCCCCGATAAATCCTTAATTGGTTGTTTGAGCTTGTATTCCTATGTGTACCTACGTCGCACGTATGATTCACGAGCAGGGTATTTGTTTACTTTATGTTGACCGCGTCACAGGATAGTTCGCAAGCAAGGTAATAGATGCAACTATGGTTCGAGCCGTTCGACCCTCGGAAGTGCACAATTTACATTTCTGTTGGAGCGGTCCGTCAACCTTGACATGAAATGCACATCTTACATTGCTTGCCTGAGAATTTCAAATGTTGATGTTGCTTTCATGGCCTGATAGAAATTGATAAAGATAATAAAAAATAAATCTTGAAAATCCTTTATTGTTTGTTAAAGGTGTTTACATGTTTCCGGCATTGTGAGTTAGAACTGCTATATAAATCCATGATTTCCTCACATCTCTATTATATTATTATTTTACCACTAGTAAGTGTTGAAGTCGACCTCTCGTCTCTACTTCTTCGAGGTTAGACGGGATACTTGCTGAGTACATGTTGTTTTCGTACTCATACTACACTTACTGTGCATTTTTGTTGCAAACGTTTGTGTGTGGCTACTATCTTAGTGGCATAGTGGCTTGGTTGACATGGAGACTAGGTGAACTGTATTTCCCTGAGGCGAACCGCAGCTAGTATAGTCTCTCTCAGGATTCTATTTATTTTCTGTCCAATTATATGTCGGACAGCTGTTGTACTTTATTTAGTTTTTCTTAGAAATTGTTTATGTACTTATTACATCGGGTTCTGGGATGTATTTGGGTTTATTCAGAAATATTAAAAGTGTATAAATATTTCATTATTCATTTCGAGGAGCATACTGAGTATTATTTTAATCATATAAAAGAAGTATTTTCAAAATTATTAAAATAAGAATTTAATTAAGTATTTCAGTTGGGTTGCCTGACAGCGGTGTCAGGCACCACCACGACCCTTAGTAGATTTTGGGTCATGACAATATGGTATCTGAGCGTTGGATTCCCGTTGAGCAAGTCTAGTAGAGTCTCACAGATCGGTACGGAGACGTTTGTACTTATCTTTGGGAGGCTACAGGGCTGTTAGGAGTACTTCCCTTATTGATTCCTTATCGTGCAATTTGATTCCTGTGAGGCTTATGCCTTTGTTTCTTTTCTACTCAATCTTATGCAACACGAAAAGCTTGTTATAAATCGAGAATTGAAGAATTGTAGTGGCACTACGAATGTGGTGCGGGTGTTTATCCCTGCGGGATTATTGAGCTATTATCGTCGCCTTATGGAATGATATTCTATTGTTTTGGCTCAGTAGTTGTACTTCTGTGAGCTCTTAGGTTAGGCACAAGTTGCCATGATACTTATGAACAATTGTTCTGCAGTCTTGTTATGACGGTAGGATGTATGCCTACGTGTCAGGCTAGTGAATGACTTGAAGGGAGATTTACTCAATACGTGACCTAGAGATTTGGTATTTTTTTCCCCGTAGGGTAAAGGTAATCAGGCTGAGAATGTTCAAGTTTAGGTTGATGGGGGGACGAGACTTGGTATTTTCAAGTGTTGTGGAGTTTTCATCAGTGATGTGGTATTGTTGTCCTCGATTGAATATGTTAAGTTGTCGGTGTTACGGTTTTCTAAGATTGCCTTTGGGGAAGGATATTACAGGTCAGTGTCGAAAAAGCGACGGTGAGAGATCATGAGGTGCGATAGTTCAGGATAGACTCGGTGTTCCTAGTGTTGACGACTCGAGAAAAAAGATCTTCAGAAAGGGTTAAAGTCAGTAGCGATTTGTGGGTTCAAGTGCTACGAAGATAGATTTTAATTAAGGCAACAATTGAGTAG
The DNA here is from genome assembly GCA_034376525.1 of Nicotiana benthamiana. Classification (NCBI taxonomy): domain Eukaryota; kingdom Viridiplantae; phylum Streptophyta; class Magnoliopsida; order Solanales; family Solanaceae; genus Nicotiana; species Nicotiana benthamiana. The sequence continues at coordinate 38,812,251 of CM067339.1, read as the reverse complement.
TAAAGTATGAGGAAGGACATGTAGGAAGTGTCCGACGGTGTTAAAAAACTTCTAGAAGGCCAGGTATAAGAAGCGCAAGTCGAGTAGTTGATTAAAGAAGTGACTTTGCTTAAAAAGGGAGAGTAGCGGAGTTGCATAGGGGTTTGGTGGTAGGATGACTACGCGTCTTAAGTAGAGTTTTGATCGATTTGGGAATTTTAGTGATTGGTGATTGGGGTCTATGGATCTAATTTGAAGTATGGGCTAATATGCAGCAAAAAGATCAGTCATACGAATATGGTTGATGATTCAGAGTATTAAAAAGGGGTCTTACAGAAATAATCAGAGAATTTAGGCCGTTGATTGCGCAAGGTTATGTCAATAAGAGATAAGGAATTCCAGTGAGTTACAGAGCTGTGTCATAGTGGCTTCAAGCTAAGTGGGATAGTCCCACCGCCTATATTGGGTTGCATGATTAACCACTTGCAAGGTTTCTGGTTGTTAGCATATTTCTGGGTTATTTCGGCTAAGGGAAAATAACATAAGCGGTAATTTGAGCAAAAGGAAGTGTTAAAGGGTGCTATGGTTGGCCTTATTAGCTCATGTTCAGACTTGGGAAAGGATTCAGGATTTATGCCTTGTATAGATGCGGGTTTCAAGGGAAGTGATTATGCTCAGTGATTCATCGAGAGGATATTCATGTGCTATTAGATTCATGGAGTTTATCATATTTGGGGCCAAGTCAGGGCGGGTGGCTCTCAGTAACGATCCTACTGGATTTAAGGGGTAAAATGTGGTGCCTAATGATTTCAAGCATATAGGTACGGTTAGGATTCAATCTTGGTAGCAACTTATGAAAAGAGGCCCAGGATGTTCTATGGTATCTTGACTTGCAATGTAGCATTTGGGAAATACGAAATGATTCGTGGTTTTGAGACAGCATGGCCTCGTGATTCAAGGTCACTCGGGATAAGTGCGGATGGAGTGTGCTATGTGTTGAATGGAGTTGTTATTGTTTCTGAGGAAATCAGGGTAAATCGAAAGAAGAAAGATTGGTTAGCGATAGTTGAGTTGGCATATTGGTGGTAGAGATAAGTTGCCTCAGTGTGATCAAGTTATGAGTGTGATTTGTGGCGGTACGTATGAGGCCTGTCAGACACCATAATTGATTTTATTCAGGAGTATTCTACTATTATGGCCTGTTATGCATGGGCGGATCCGGGAAGGGTTGTGGTGGATTAGACCACTACTTAATGATTTGAATGTTCTACAATTATGAAGATTCACATGTGTGTTGTTATGATTCTCCTTAAGTGAGTTAAATGAAAAGTTTTAATATTTTGAAGTATTAATCTTTTAGCAATTCTGCAATTATAATAAAAAGTCGTGTCCTACCGTATATTGGCATATTGGGTGCAGCAAGTGATATGGAATTTGAAGTGAGGGTTAGGATTGCAGTTCGGTATTGATAAAGATGTCACGAGCTCGGATGAGCAGGAAAGATTTTCGATGTTCAAAGTAAGTTGGTAATGTCTTCAGCGTCACCTAAGATCGGTATTTGTGAAAACGGCTTTGCATCCCAGTTAAGGATTTTTAAATGCTTTTTAGCATTTCTTCGGCCGACGGTTTGGATGTGCGGACCTGTTATTTGTTATGGAAGGTTGTGGGAGCGTGTCCCATGGGAAGGTTGTATAAGTATGGCATGTGGTCACTAGATTGATTAAAGATTTAAACAGAGTATGAAGATTGGGGTGATATCGTCAATTTGAGAATTGATGCCTAGAGGGCACATGGCTTACTAAGTTGTGGATTGTGGATGAGTACTCTTGCTATGATGGTTGTTCTTGTGTATTATGAGATCAGGGAAGTTAATATGGACCTTTGAAAGGTTCATGACCTAGTTTGGTACGATCAGGATCAGCTCAAGGTCGGTGGATGGGTTCAAATGTGAATATAGACTCTATGTAGTCGGGGTGTTATTTTGTCATCAGCCATTCCATGTAATGATATATATTGCACTGTATGAGTTGTGAGATGCCTTGATAAATTTCTTAGGTGTTGAGGTTCCGCCTAGCGATGATGCTATATGAGCAGGATGGCTCTTGAGATTCAGATCATGTATCGCACCTCAGTTGTACTCTAGTTTGTGGATAATAGAGTTATATGTCTCCCCAGGGAATTGTATTATGCACCTAGCTTGTTTATGACCAATATTTGGTATTTTGTTTTGGCGAGCAATTTAGCTCGATGTAAATCTCCTTATGTGAGTTCTATGAGTGGATCGGGTGGCATGCCCCCATGGATATGTTGTTTGGATCGGGTTGCCACTGCAACAATGTGATGTTCACTATAGTTCCCCATATCTTGTGTTTTCCTATTTTCTAAGGAGAGCTCATATTAGCTGCGCACCCGTGTCGCATGTATGATTTGCGAGCGGGGTAATTGGATCTTTTTTTCAGAGTTCGTTTTCCTTTCGCATCGCATTCTAATTGGTAGCATGTTGGCACATTGTAACATGTGAGACTTTTGATCATGTTCAGGATGGCTTATACCTGAGTAGTTCGTACTGGGTGAGACAAGATTATTGGATTTAGGATCGGTGCAACCTGATAATATGAAGTATATTAAGGAGCTAAGATCATTATTCGGCTCATAATGAAGTGATGCTTCTTGTCGGGAGTATAGACCCAATGATTTATTGATCCAGCAGTTGGTTATGAGTTTCTAAACGTCTCTTCCGTCGTGGCGGTATTGAAAGAATTAAAGTAGGACCTATGCAGGTCATGAGGTGTAATGGGAGCACCAGATTCTTAGAGTTTCGACTAAGTTGATCAGAAAGTGTTATTATGGTCCGGTGATTAAAGTGATACAAGGTGTGAATTCAACAAAATTGTGCGGTCATTCTTGGGCACAACGTGTAGTGATTGATATGGTGATCATATGTTGGAAAGAGGCCTGGCATAGAATTTCGGATGTTTGAATTGGGATATAAGGCTTATTTTCTTGAATAAAAGGGAATATCTTCAAAATTTATTGAGCGAATGTGCACAGCTAAGTTGTGGTAGCACGGGAAGGTGCATGCGGCGTTAAACTGTGATTTCAGACTATTTCAGTGTAGTTCTCAACACATTCGAGGACGAACATATACTTAAGTGAGAGAGAATGTAACGACCCGACCGGTCATTTTGAAATCTAGCGCGACGTTCAAAAGTCTGAGGCCATAAGCAGCTTCATTTCAGGTATTATGACTTGTACGCGTTGTCGAAATTGAATGGCTGGAAGTTCAAAGTTGATTTGGAAAGAGAATTCTCATTTCGGAAGCTTAAAGTTGAAATAATTAACTAGGATTAGATTTTTGAGTAAACAACCTCTAAATTGAGATTTGAAAGTTCCAGCAGATTCGTATGATGATTTCGGAATTGGGCATATGACCGGATCGGGCTGTGGATGACCCGGGAGAGATTTGGCACCCATTGTTGAAGTTAGCATTTTGGAAGAAATTTCATAAGTTTGGCTTTAAGTGCATTTCAGTGTTATCGATGTCCGTTTGGGATTTTGAGTCTGGGAGTAGCTCTGCATGATGATTCTGAAGTTGGAGCGCGATCGAAAGTAAATTCGGAAGTCCGTATGTCATTTTGGAGACATAAGGCTAAAGGTAGAAAGTTAAAGGTATTTGGAGAAATTTGATCGGAAGTGAACTTTTTGATATCGGGGTTGGATTCTGATTTTGGAAGTTGTATAAGGTCCGTAATGTCCAATATGACTTGTGTGCAAAATTTGAAGATAATGGGACGTGATTTGATAGGTTTCGGCATCGAAAGTAGAAGTTTGATGTTTTAATGTTCATAAAGCTTGAATTGGAGGTTGATTCATAATAGTAGCGATTTTTATATGATTTGAGGCCTCGACCAGGTCCATGTTATGTTATGGAGCGGGTTGGTGTGATTGGACCGGGTCCTGAGGGCGTCGAGTGTGTTTCGGGTTGCATCCCGCTCTAATTTGATGTTCCAACGTTGTTTCTTTGGATATAAAAGGGTATCATATTAAGAAAATGAGCTCTAAATTAAGTTTTTATTGAATCATTATATCTGTATCGTAATTATGGAATCATAAAAGAATCGTCAAATTTGAATATCGTATGAGCGAGTTATGTTCATTTCTGTGGCAGAAAAAAGTGTTGGTTGTTGTCATAACCGAAGATGCAGTCATTTTTCCGCAAATGTGGGATCGTAAATGCGGTCACTTTTTCGCAGATGTGAAAACTACTGGAGGCAGTGGGGTTCTTTTAAAAATTGAAGTTTGGCTCATTTCTTCCATGGGAGCCGATTTTGGAGCAACTTTGGAGTGTCATTTTCATCACCAAGCATGAGGTAAGTAATCTTTACTAATTTTGAGTATATATAAGGTTTATATATGGATTTAGACATGGAAAATTGTAGAAACTTGGGGTTTGAAGGAAAATCTAGAAAACTAGTATTCTTTGATTTTGACCACGATTTTGGGTATGAAATTTAGAGAAAATCATATATTTGAGTTCTTGGGGCTATGGGTAAAGTTTATCTTCGATAAATTTCATATTCCGGACACGTGGGCCCGAGGGCATTTTTGTCAGCTTTTCTATCGGGGTTAGAAATTAATATAAATTGGATTATAATGAGTACCTTAGCATATATTAATGGGTTTACATAATTATTGGCTACTTTTGGAGCGTTATGCATTGATTCAAGTCTTCGGAAGGGCGTGGAATGCCGATTATGGATCTTCGGAGTGAGGTGAGTCTCCTTTCTAACCTTGTAAGAGGAAATTATCCCCATAGGTGAGTTAATTGGATATATGCTCCTATTTGCCGGGGCTACGTACGTACGAGGTGACGAGAGTCCGTGCGTAGCTACTATCATGCTATTGTCCGGGTAGTCTAAGACCCAAAAGCATAGTATACTTGGATTAATTGTAAACTTATTGATAAATTGGATTGCTTAAATCACATTAAAATAGTAAATGAATTTCTAAAAGGATTAAACTTCAATTTCTTAAATTGTTAAAAGAGTATTGGCTTTTAATAGGATAAATATTCCCTGATAAATCCTTAGTTGGCTGTTTGAGCGTGTATTCCTATGTGTACCTACGTCGCACGTATGATTCGCGAGCAGGGCATTTGTTTACTTTATGTTGATCGTGTCGCATGATAGTTCGCGATCAGGGTAATAAATGCATCTATGGTTCGAGCCGTTTGACCCTCGGTAGTGCAAGCTTATATTTTTGTTGGAGCGGGCTGTCGACCTCGACATGATATGCGCATGCTTACATTGTTTGCTTGAGAATTTTAAATATTGATGTTGCCTTTGATGGCCTGATATAAATTGCTAAAGATAATGAAAAATAAATCTTAAAAATTCTTTATTATTTGTTAAATGAATTTACCTGTTTTCCGGCTTTGTGAGTTAGAACAACTATATAAATCCATGATTTCCTCACATCTTTATTATTTTATTATTTGACCACTAGAAAGTGTCGAATTCAACCTCTCGTCTCTAACTCTTCGAGATTAGACGGGATACTTACTGAGTACATGTTGTTTTTGTACTCATATTACACTTACTATGTATTTTTGTTGTACGGGTTCATGTATGGCTAGTAGCTTACTGGCATAGCAGCATGGATGACATGGAGACTAGGTGAGCTGTATTTACTCGAGGCGACCCGCAGCTAGTATAGTCTCTCTCAAGATTCTATTTATTTTTTGTCCAATTGTATTCAGCACAGCTGTTGTACTTTTTTCGATTTTTCTAAGAAATTGTTCATGTACTTGTGACACCGGGTTCTGGGATATATTTTGGTTTATTTATAAATTTAAAAAGTGTTTAAATATTTCATTATTCATTCGAAGGAATATACTGAGTATTGTTTTAATCGTACAAAAGAAGTGTTTTCAAAATTATTAAAACAAGAATTTAATTAAGTATTTCAGGTGGCTTTCCTGACAGGGGTGTCCGGCGTCACCACGGCCCTTAGTAGATTTTGGGTCATGATAAAATCTGAAGAAAAATTCAAAAGTAAAATCAGTAACTGCTATGTGAAATATGATTTCTCATGGCTTGACTATGGGATTTTTGATTGAAAGAAATGGCTTGGTGAAATAGCGTTAACTTAGGCATTAAATGAGGGGAATAAGCTAATGCATGGGCCGAATACATAGTTTGGGCCGCATGGTTAGGAGAAATAAATAATTTGGGCCTGGACATTAAAGGGTGAATAGTTTAGAATTAATAGGTATAAATAGGAATGGCACGCAGTGCGGGACAGGGAGGGTGCGAGGAGATATATGTTTAAACCAGCAAAATTTCGACCCGCCCCTCATAGGATTTAAACCCGCATCCACCCTCCATACTCCACCCGTTTTCACCCGCCCAGCCCCGCAGATTGTTTTAAAAAAATCTCTCTTTTTTTTGATTTTTTTCTAGTGATTGCATTATATAAAGATACCACAACATCTACACAATATCTTAGATTTGTATAACCTAGAGGCTTTCAACATAAAGGATAAATAATAGCAAATCATCTACTAATACATGATCTATGTTATGAATAATTTGTCCATTGGATACTACATTGGATGCTACATTGGCTGCCCATGTTGTGAATATATTAAAGATTAAATCTCCTATTTTATGTCCATCATCTTTAATTTTTATGCCTATAAAAGGCCATAACATTGCAATGAAAATGTACACCAAAGTGAAAGAATAAAAATCTTCTCCCCTCTTTCTATCCCTTCTTATTTATATTTTACTGCATTACTTTTATCATATAACACGTTATCAGCACGAAGCTCTAATTTTATCCTTAACCCCCGCTAGGTTGAGCCATATTTTTATCAAGGTATGTATCACTATATCTATTTTATTTATGGTAGTGCATATCATACTCACTATTTGCAGATTACATGTCTAATCTTAATAACTCGTTTGTTTTGTAAATCTTACTATACTTGCATACAAATATACAAATATTGTAATATTAATTATACTCTGTAAGCACAATTTTAATGTTAAAGATAGTATTAAAATTCTATTGTAATTATGTCAAGTCCAAATGTAATGTGTGTTTTATATACATAAGTGTGTGTATTAAGACCATGTGTGATACTTACAATGTGTAAACCTAGTATTGATATACTAATAAATAATCATAGTGACTAATGGTGTATATCTATCAAATCAAAAGTAATAATTTTGCTGTGACCCTAAACTGACAATTAGTAACATGTAGTACAAATATTATTGTTACAAAATATAACATTTCTCTAGTATTTAAGCATGCTATTGCAATGTTAGTGTAGTATCATGAACTCATTTGTTTTATTATTGATATGATATAACTCTATTTCCATTTTTTTTTCTTACTCGCTTGTTTCATTAATTGTTTATTAATATAATTATTTCTCTAACTTATTTATCTTTTATGATAGTTTTTACTATGTCAAGTTTATCCAAAATTGAATTTGTGGCACTTGACATCACTGGGAAGAATTATTTATCATGGGTCCTTGATGCTGAAATTCACCTAGACACTAAAGGTCTTGGAAATACTATTATACAAGGAAATGAAGCAACAAATTAGGATAAAGCGAAGGCCATGATTTTCCTTCATCATCATCTGCATGAAGGGTTAAAAACTGAATATTTGACCATAAAAGACCCACTTGAATTAAGGATTAATCTGAAGGATCGGTATGACCACCTAAAACTTACGGTATTACCGGAAGCTCAATATGAGTGGATACATTTAAGGTTGCAAGACTTTAAAACCGTAAGTGAGTATAATTCTGCTATCTTTAAGGTAAATTCACTATTAAAATTATGTGGAGACATTATCACAGATGAGGACTTATTGGAAAAAACATTTTCTAGTTTTCACGCTTCAAATGTGGTGCTACAACAACAATACCGTGAAAAGGGTTTTAAGAAATATTCTGAATTAATCACATTCCTACTTGTAGCAGAGCGGAATAATACTCCATTAATGAAAAATCATGAAGCCCGTCCCACTGGATCAGCTCCATTTCCGGAAGTGAATGATGTAGCAGCACATGATAAGTTTGAAAGAAAACAAAATAATTATTGTGATCGTGGACATGGTCGTAAACGTGGACGTGGCAGGGGACGAAACACTTATCGTCATTATGGTGGAAATAAATTGGAGAAAAATAAGAGTTCTCAAATTAATCATTCAAAAGGTAAAACTAATATGTGTCACCGATGTGGTATGAGAGGTCATTGGGCATGTGTTTGTCGTACGCCAGAACATTTTGTCAAACTTTATCAAACCTCCCTCAATAAAATGGAAAATAATATGGAGGCACACTTAACCTTTGAAAATAATGATGATGAAGTAGGTCCCTCAAACAAATGTTATTCTAAGGCAGATCCTGCATATAAAAATGATGAATTTGAAGGCCTAACAAATATTACTCATTTAGAAGCTGGAGACTTCTTTGAGGATATTGATTGAAGAACTAATCATCTTACTGGGGAATGAAGTTATAAAAGTTGTTATTTTTATGTTTACAACTAGTTTATTTTTCTTGAGTTTATTTTTCTAATGCATCATGTGTTACTAGTTTTTGCATTACTAATGTATTTCTTAATATATTGTTTTTCGGCTTGTCTTTCATATTTCTTATGATGTATTGTTTTTTTTATGAAGAATATGAAAATTTCACAGTCTTCAATTGGACTCAAGATTTATAAAGATGATATATGTCTTCTGGAGAGTGCTACAACACATACTATTTTAAAAGATAAGAGATATTTCTCTTATTTGGTAATGAAAGAAGTAAATGTTAATACAATATCCGGTAGTACAAGATTAATTAAAGGTTCTGGAAGAGATAATTTATTACTACCAGGAGGAACAAAGTTGGCTATTGATGAAGCACTATATTGTAGTAAATCTCAAAGAAACTTATTAAGTTTCAAAGATATTCGCAAAAATGGCTATCATATTGAGACTACAAATTATGAAAAGATTGAATATCTTTATATACTACAATAGTGTCCGGTAAGAAATATGTGCTTAAAATGTTACCTGCTCTTTCCTCTGGAATATAGTACACAAGTATTAGCAGGATTGAAACACATGTCGTAGTAAACAAGAAGTTTACCAATCAAGATAATTTTATTATTTGGCATGACCGGTTGAGTCATCCTGGTTCTAATATGATGCGTAAAATAATTGATAATTCACATGGACATGCAATGAAGAATCAGAATATTCTTTAATTTAAGGAATTCTCTTGTGCTGCATGTTCTCAAGGAAAATTAATTATTAGACGATCAACTATTAATTTTAGGATGGAATCCTGTGTATTTCTGGAACGTATACAGGGCGATATATGTGGCCCCATTCACCCTTCATGTGGACCATTCAAATATTATATGGTTTTGATAGATGCATCTACAATATGGCCACATGTGTGCTTACTATCAACTCGCAACATGGCATTTGCGAGATTGTTGGCTCAAATAATAAATCTAAGAGCACAATCTCCAGATTATGCAATTAAGACAATTCGTCTTGATAATGCTGGTGAGATTACATCCCAAGCCTTTGATGATTATTGTATTTCAACTGGGATAACAATTGAGCATCCGTTTGCTCATGTTCATACACAAAATGGTCTAGCAGAATCATTGATCAATCGCCTCCAATTAATTGCTAGACCAATGCTTATGAGAACAAAACTTTCCATTTCAGTCTAGGGTCATGCTATTTTGCACGCAGCATCACTTGTGCAGATAAGGCCCACAAGTTATCATAAAGTCTCCCCATTGCAATTGGCTTTTGGTCAGGAGCCAAATATTTCCCATCTTTGGATCTTTGGTTGTGCGATATTCCAATTGATCCACCACAAAGGACAACGATGGGTCCTCAAAGAAGCTTGGGGATATATGTTGGATATGAATCTCCTTCAATAATAAAATATCTAGAGCCTATGACTTGAGATTTATTTACGGCAAGATTTTCTGATTGCCATTTTGATGAATCAGTATATCCAACATTAGAGGGAGAAAATAAGCAGCTGAAAAAGAATATAGATTCGAATGAATTATCACTGTCTCACTTAGATCCTCGAACAAATCAATGTGAAAAAGAGGTTCAAAAGATTATTCACTTGCAAAATATTGCAAATCAATTGCCAGCTGCATTCACTAACCTACCAAGGGTGACCAAGTCACATATTCCAACTGCTAATGCTCCAATTCGAATTAATATCCCGGCAAGACAGTTAATTAAAGCAAATGAGTCTAAGCCATGCTTGAAACATTGTAGACCAATCGGTTCTAATGATAAAAATCCTAGAAGAAGAAAAGGAGCAAATGATCAAAGTGAACACAACACGAAGGTAGTGACTCAAGAAGATCCCCAAGACGTAACAAATGATAAGACCTTAGGGAAGGTCCAGGTACTTGAAAATAATGAGAATGAAGAGATATCAATAAGTTACGTCTCAACCGGGAAAAGATGAAACCGAAATAATATTGTTATCGATAACATTTTTGCTTAATGCTCGGTTGAAATAATGCAACATGATGAGGATCTTGAACCAAAATCGGTCGATGAATGTAGACAGAGAAATGATTGGCCAAAATAGAAAGACGCTATCCAGGCAGAGTTAACTTCACTTGGAAAACGTGAAGTCTTCGGACCCATAGTTCGAACACCTGAAAGTATAAAGCCAGTAGGATACAAATGGATTTTTGTACGAAAACGAAATGATAAAAATGAGGTCGTTAGATATAAAGCGCAGCTTTTGGCACAAGGGTTTTCGCAAAGGCCTGGCAATGATTATATGGAGACATATTCTCCTGTAGTGGATGCTATCACCTTCAGGTATCTCATAAATATGGCAGTACAAGAAAAACTTGATATGCGTTTAATGGATATTGTTACTGCCTATTTGTATGGGTCATTAGACAGTGAAATTTTTATGGAAGTACCTCAGGGATTTAAAGAACCAGAAGCATATAAAAATTTTCGAGAAACTTGTTCAATAAAGCTTCATAAATCTTTATACGAATTGAAACAATCAGGCCGTATGTGGTACAATCGCCTGAGTGAATACCTACTGAAAGAAGGGTACAAAAATGATCCAATTTGTCCTTGTGTCTTTATAAAAAGGTTTGGATCTGAATTTGTTATAACCGTTGTGTATGTTCATGATTTAAATATCATTGGAACTCCTGGGGAGCTTCCAAAAACAGTAGATTGTTTGAAGAAAGAATTTGAAATTAAAGATATTGGAAAGATAAAATTTTGTCTTGGGCTACAAATTGAGTATATGAAAGATGGAATATTTGTCCATCAATCAACATACACCAAAAGGATTTTAAAGCGATTTTATATGGATAAAGCATATCCGTTGAGTACCCCGATGGTTGTGAGATCACTTGATATAAAGAAAGATCCATTCCAACCTCATGAAAATGATGAAGAGCTTCTTGGTGCCGAAGTACCATATCTAAGTGCAATTGGGGCATTAATGTATCTTGCCAATAATTCCCGACCAGATATAGCTTTCTCAGTAAGCTTATTGGCAAGATTTAGTTCTTCGCCAACACAAAGACACTGGAATAGTATCAAACGTATATTCAGATACCTCCAAGGGACCGTTGATATGGGTTTATTTTATTCAAATGAATCCAAGCCATCATTGATTGGTTATGCAGATGCATGATATTTGTCTGATCCACACAAAAGTCGATCTCAGACAGGCTATTTATTTACAAGTGGAGGTACAGCAGTATCATGGCGTTCAACAAAACAAACTATGGTTGCTACTTCTTCAAATCATGCAGAGATAATAGCCATTCACGAAGCAAGTCGAGAATATTTTTGGTTGAGATCGATAACTCAATACATTCAACAAATATGTGATCTTTCTTCGAAAGAGAATATTCCAACAATATTGTATTGCATGCATAGCGCAATTGAAAGGAGGATATATCAAAGGAGATAGAACAAAACACATTTCACCAAAATTCTTTTTCACTCATGACCTTCAGAAAAATGGTGAAATAGATGTACAACAAGTTCGTTCAAGTGATAATTTGGCTGATCTGTTTACTAAGGCATTGCCAACCTCAATATTTGAAAAGCTGATATATAAGATTGAAAAGCTCTAGAGTTGAAGTTTTTGTGTTGTAACTGGAAAACTTCAGCTCTAGAGCTGATATTTTTGGAGGAGAAAGGGAGGAGAATGGGAAGCTGAAATTTTTTTAAAAAGTCGGTACGGGTGCAAAAAAAAAACAAAGGGGATACAAGTTAAAAAATGCTCCCAAATAGGGCGCCTCGTGCAATTTTATTAAGTTTTCCAGTTATAAAATAAAAACTTATGCAGTTTTCCAGTTATAAAATAAAAACTTAAGCAGTTTTTCAGTGATAAAATAAAAACTTAAGCAGTTGTTCGGTTATAAATTAAAAACTTAAGCTATAGAGCTTAAGTTTTCCAGTTATAAAATAAAAATTTAAGCTTTAGAGCTGAAATTTTAATGTTGTAATTAGAAAACTTCAGCCCTAGAAAATTTAAGAAGAAGAAGAAGAAGAGGAGGAGTTTTTTAAAAAGTGGGTACAGGTGCAAACCGAAAGACAGAGCGGCTACAGGTTAAAAGGGGGCGCCCAAATAGGGTGCCAGATGCAATTTTTACGTGTTTGCTTCTGTTCTACTAAATAAAAGCCCAAAAGGTATGATGTAGATGAAAAACATACCGGATCTTTACGTAAATAGCCTGTTGAATTTATTGCTTATTTTTTCTTGCTAATATGCGTGAATTATACACTAATTATATGTGATTATATATATAAATATATATATATACACGTATATATTGCAACCTCAGGCTTAGTTTAAGCGATTGAGTAAACGATTATTTATGTTAATTTTTCAAAACAGGAACCGCCCAGGAAAGAGGCCCATAACTGACCCAAAATCTACAAGAATGAATCGGTCCTGGGCCATGTCCTGTCCAAAATACCGGAACTTGGACTAGAACTTGGACTAGTTAGAACAGACGGAAAAGATAAGCTAGACGCTGGACCAACGGTCAAATTGACTCTTTTGTGGTACTTTTTAAAGTCTTTTTATTTTATTTTAAAGTATTTAGTATTTTTTTCATTTTAATATTGTTAGTGATATATAATACTATCCAATTAGTCAATAATTCCAGGAGTAGGAAAAATTAAACGACATAGTTAATAATCTATCTATTTAAGTTATACACATTAAAAGTGTAAGCAGTTCATACTATTAGTAGAATCTAATATGTAATAATACACTAATTACTTTTTTATCAGGTTACCAATTAATAATAATTATCATATATATTGACTTATAATTATCTTATAAATAACCTATTATGTACGACCGAATGTGCACTGTCAATATATAAAACTAAAACTCTTATAAAGGAACGTCTGCCCTCACTACTGCGGTTCTTTTTCCCACTTCTATAATTTAAACACTTTTCTCTTCTGTTTCCCAACGGAATTTTTTTTTACTAGGGTTTCCAATTGAGTGTTGTTTGCTCTTATCGCTTTACTATTTTACAAAATTAATAGCTAAGAGAGTGACTTCAAATTTCTGAAGGTAGATTTAAAGGTAACATTTTTTCCATTTCTTTCTTAGTTCTCAGCTTTAAATCGAGTGCTTCATATATTCTGTTTTGGAACTTTAACTTTTGTGAGCGATTTTCAAACACTTCCCGTTTTCCCAAATTCAGATCTGCACCTATCCCTTCTTCAATCTTATAGTCTAAAAACTTCCTCCACAGTGCGAGGATTATACTGTGCGCCTCCTTCCATTGCCCGATTTCCTCACTCGCTGCCGCTGCTATTTTGCTCTGCTAAAACTATAGTGTTTTCGACGACTTTTAAAGGGTACGAAAAGAATATAAAATAAACTGAGCTCGATTTTTCCTTTCGTCTGCGTTCTCTTTTATCTTAAGAATCCTTCCGCGATTCTGCCACCGTCGGACGCCGGTGACCTGGTTTTTTGAATTCTTGCTTTTCGCCGGCGATTTTTCCGGTGACCCCTGCTCTTTTCTTCCTATTCTCTCTTCTGCTTTGTGGGTGTGTGCGGGTGTGTTCTGTTTTCTTGGACAGGTGCCTTATTTTCCGACGTGGATTTCCGGCAATCTACAGTACTTCTGGTGACTCCGTTCAAATTTTCACCAGGACGCAGCAGAACTACACGTTCCGATAAGCTTCAGGAAACCTTGCCCCAGGTACTAGTCGCGGCGGCGAGGCCAGTTCGTGGCGTTTGGGAGTGAAGAGCTAAGCAACATCGGTCGGGACGTGCAAGAGTTGGTAGCAGTTGACCTTGGACGCATCAAAGCCTACTTTTGGGTTTTTCCACCTGGAGTTGATACCTCCAGCTTTCTTGTTTACTTTGTACACCTTTTACATATTCTAGCTAGCATTCCATGTGAGGTTTACTCTGTTGCTATCTGGTTTGCATCTTTTTGCGTAATCCGCTATAGTGCGTGTGTGCGTCACTATTCTCCATAGTCGGTTGGAGAGATAGTGGCCCCTGCGGGGGATGATAGCGTAAGGTCATGTCCTGGGGGGTGGGGGCGGTGGCGGGGGTGAGTAGGGGGGCAGGGAGTGGTCCTGCGGCTAGGGCGGGAGGTAAAGGTGGGAAGAAGGTAGCTGACGCTCATAGATTAAGGATTGGGTCGTGGAACATAGGCAGTCTGATGGATAAGTTCATTGAGTTGGTGAAGGTTCTTCAGAAGAGGGGGTTAACATAGTCTGTGTCCAAGAGACTGTGGAAAGGGTCAAAGGCGAGGAATGCAGACGGGTTTAAGCTGTGGTATTCTGGGGTCGTGAGAGGTAAGAATGGAGTGGGCTTCTTGGTAGACAGGGATCTAAGGGAGTCCGTGGTCTAGGTTAGGCGAGTGAATGATAGGTTAATGTCTATTAAGTTGGTTATTGGGGGTTGCATCCTCAACATCATCAGCGCTTACCCGCCGCAAGCGGGCTTAGACGATGAGGCTAAAAGGCGATTTTGGGAGGGCTTGGATGAGCTGGTGGGTAGTATTCCCCAATCTGAGAAGTTAGTTATTAGAGGGACTTTAATGGTCATATTGGGGCTGATGCTGGTGGTTATGGTGAAGTGCACGGTGGCTTTGGCTTTGGGTTAGGAATGGAGGAGGCACGTCACTGCTTGATTTCGTCAGGGCTTCCGAGCTTCTGATTGCGAATTCGATATTTCAGAAGAGGGAGGAGCATTTGGTCACCTTCAAGAGTTCGGTGGCGAGGACTCAGATTGATTACCTCCTCCTCAGAAGGAGCGATAGGTGTATGTGCAAGGACTGCAAGGTTATTACGGGAGAGTCCCTTTTGACTCTTCATAGACTCCTAGTGATGGATGTCGGTCTCTGGGTGAAGAGGAAGAGGAGGGGTGCTCGGGGAAAGCCGCGGATTAGATGAGGTGTTTTGACTAAGGAGAAAGAACAGGAGTTGGAGAGGAGGTTAGCTGAGGGCGGAGCTTGGAGAAGTTCGGGGGAAGCGGACGCTATGTGGTCAGAGACGGCGAACTTGGTTAGGGAGGTAGCACGGGATGTGCTTGGGGTAGCCAAGGGCTATTCAGGCAGACATCAGGGTGACTGGTGGTGGAACGATGTAGTCGAAGGAAAAGTGGAGTTGAAGAAGGTGGCGTTTGCTAAGTTGGCAGGGAGCACAAACGAGGAAGAACGGAGAGTGAACAGGGAGATCTACAAGGTGGCGAGGAAAGAAGCAAAGCTGACGGTTACGGAAGCTAAAAATGCGGCGTTTGGTCGCATGTATGAGGAACTAGGGGAGAAAGTCGGGGACAGGAAGTTATTCCGGTTAGCTAAAGCAAGGGAAAGGAAGGCGCGTGATCTTGACCAAGTTAGGTGCATCAAGGGCGAGGATGGTAGAGTTCTGATGGGGGAGTCTCAAGTCAAGCAGAGGTGGCAGGCATACTTTCGAGACTTACTTAACGAGGAGGGGAATCGTAACATAGAGCTAGGAGAGTTGGGGCATTCAGAGCAACACAGAAACCTAAGGTACCGAAAGAGCATTAGGGCGGAAGAGGTCATGGGGGCTTTGCGTAAGATGAGTAGGGGTCGAGCGACCGGGCCTGGCGAGATCCCGGTGGAGTTCTGGAAGTGCATGGGTAGGTCAGGAGTGGAGTGGCTCTCCAGGTATTTCATTGTGATCTTCAGGACCAAAAGGATTCCGGAGGAGTGGAGGTGGAGTACAGTGGTGCCCTTGTACAAAAACAAAGGGGACATCGAGTGCTGCAACAACTATATGGGTATCAAATTAATAAGTCACACCATGAAAGTCTGGGAGCGGGTGATCGAGGCGAGGGTGAGGGAGATGATATCTATATCTGTGAACCAGTTCGGTTTCATGTCGGGTCGCTCCACTACATAAGCTATCCACCTTGTCAGAAGGCTGGTGGAGCAGTTCAGGGATAAGAAGAAGGACCTGCACATGGTGCTTATCGACTTGGAGAAGGCGTATGACAAGGTCCCAAGGGAGGTGCTATGGAGGTGCTTGGAGACGAAGAGTGTTCCGGAAGCCTACATCAGAGTAATCAACGACATGTACGATGGAGCTAAGACTAGGATTAGGACGGTTGGCGGCGACTCAGACCATTTTCCAGTGGTTATGGGGCTCCATCAAGGATCGGCGCTTAGCCCTCTCTTGTTTGCCTTGGTGATAGATGCTCTAACCCGACATATTCAAGGCATGTGCCTTGGTGTATGTTATTTGGTGATGACATAGTCTTGATAGACGAGACGAGGGTCGGTGTTATTGATAGGTTAGAGGTATGGAGACAGACTCTCGAGTCTAAGGGTTTCAAAATAAGCAGATATAAGATAGAATACATGGAGTGCAAGTTTAGCGCCGAGCCGAGCAAAGTAGGCAGGGACGTCATGATTGGATCTCAGGTCATCGCCAAGAGGGACAGTGTCAGATATCTTGGGTCGGTGATTCAGGGGGACGGAGAGATTGACAGGGACATCACTCATCGCATAGGAGCGGGGTGGTCAAAGTGGAGGCTTGTATCAGGAGTCTTGTGTGACAAGAAAGTTCCACATAAACTCAAGGGGAAATTTTATAGAGCTGTGGTTAGACCTGCCATGCTGTATGAGGTGGAGTGCTGGCCAGTGAAGAACTCTCATGTTCAGAGAATGAAGGTTGCGGAGATGAGGATGCTCAGGTGGATGTGCGGGCTCACCAGGTTGGATAAGATTAAGAATGAAGTTATTCGAGAGAAGGTGGGGGTGGCCACGGTGGATGAGAAGATGCGAGAAGCGAGGCTGAGGTGGTTCGGGCATGTGCGGAGGAGAAGTCCTGATGCCCCCGTGAGGAGTTGTGAGCGGTTGGTGATGATCGGCGTACGACGATGCAGAGGGAGGCCTAAGAGGTATTAATGCGGGTTTCCGAGGACATGGACCTTGATAGGAAAGTCTTGAGGTCTAGTATCAGGGTTGTAGGATAGGGGCTCCTAGAGTTTTTCGTACTCCTCACCCGGGGTTGGCTGAGGCTTGGCAGGGCTATCCATAGATGATGTGTGTAATTGGATTGTGTCTCCCTTGTAGTAGTTATTTGGTAGTTATTTATGGTAGTTACTGTCTGATATTATTGCATGCTATTTTAGTTATGGTTCTTATGTTTAGAAAGTTATTTCTGCTGGGGTTACTAACGCTTCTTTACTTTTGTTTTTGTTTTTATTTTTCATTTCCTTCACTGAGCCGAGGGTCGATTGGAAACAATTTCTCTGCCCTTTCGGGTAGGGGTAAGGCCCGTCTACATATTACCCTCCCCAGACCCCACTTTGTGAGATTATACTTGGTAGTTATTGTTGTTGTAAAACTCTTATAAAGGTTTGAGTTTGATTGTTTGTTGCCAAAGAGATTATTCGAGAGCTAAAAAATACGGACAAACAAACATAAAAATATCCCCCTACTTGTCACAATTTACAATATTCCTAACTTATATTTTAGTACAACTAGACGAGAATTATTCTGCCATTATAGCAATAAGCTTTTGACAGTATTTTAGTAGCCACTTGAAGTTTGGTATGATTCCAATGAGTTGACTCTTGCTGTCCTCATTAAACGTCTAGTGGTTTTGACCTTTGGGTTTGTGCTTATAACTAATCATTGATGTTGCTTAGCTGGTAAGAATTATGAAAAAGAAATCACGTCCTTCCCCTAAAAGGAAAAGCCCCACCTTCAATCTATCGAAAATCGAGAAGTAAAAAATCAATATAAGCAAAGATCTAGATTTATTTACTAATTACAGAAAATAGAAGTTGACTAAGCCTTTAATTACAACATGGAGTTGCACAAAAATAAGGATTGGCGCCGGTCAAAATTTTGGCTCCAAATAAGAGCATATTAGATATAAATATAAATATTTTTATTTTTCATCTATAGCTCTGTACCTGTATTAGGCCGAAGTAAAACTCGAATTCGAGCTCACAAGTGATAAAACGATCCCTAGCAAATATGATCGATTTCACATTTAGGGCTCGAAAGTGAAATTTCTGACTAATTATGAAAAAATTATAGTCTCCACCATAATCCATCGTAGAAATATAGTGAACTTGGTTAATTGAGGACCCAAGAAATATATTTAGTATAGTGAATCCTAAGGATTTCTCTTTAGATAAATGGAAACTAGCTATTTTCTCATACTTCCTTATATGCTATTTTAATCACTCTTTAGCACCATTATTAATCATTTTGCAGAACTAATCTCACTAATATAGCTATGAGTGGACAAGATTGTCGAGACGGCTATTCATAATGATGCCAAACGTGAACCTCAAATATGAAATCAAAAGTTAAGAAATAAGTGGCTAAAGGCAACTTATTGTCACAAGTTCCTTAAGATAAAGTCACAAGTCTCCCAAGTTATATCTATCCTTAGCTATCGTTGTCTTTGAAATTTTTTAGAGTTTGACATTAAGATTTTCAAGAGGATACAAGAAAAAGGTCATTTCCAACAACTCGCTTTTATAAGCAATAATTCAGCGGATGCAACATTATATATATTGCGGTTCTGAAATTATCTGAATTTAATAATTTTTGCGGAATACAAGTTTATACATAAAAATCTACTAAAAATACAATAAATAATAGATTTATACTCGTAAACAATTTAAAAACATAATAAATTTCAATATTAAAATCATGAATCCGTCTCAGCAATAATTTCTCTATCGGCTGTAAATTCAGCACTTTACCTTTATATATGGAGCACACAAAATATTGATATGGCATTTGCCTTTTCATTATATAAAGTGGGGACAAAATGTAACACCCCACAGACCATATAGCTTATTAATTAATAAGCTTAGGTAGGAAGTATTACTTTTGTGCATAAAGTTGTTTCCACTCATTTTTAATAGTAAGAAAAACTTTCTTTTCTAGTAATTTTTTCATTAAAAGAGCAGAAATGTTTCATTAAAATTAAAGCTGACCTAAAGAGAATTATACACTAATGAAAATATTATCAGGAATCAGATGGTAGATTAGCAGTCAACGCATCAAGTTGATTCGATCTCGTTATTTCATACGCACAGCCAGTTCTTTCAAATCAATAAATTTAGCTTAATTTTGACATACGTATTGCCAGTTGTTAATTTTCATGGGTTTTTTTTCTAAGTCGCTCAGGCACTCGTGTAAAATTATTTCATAAGATATGGTGTGTATATATTGTTGTATATATAGCTTATATGAAATTAAATTGCAAAACATTAGCTAATTAACTGGTGGTAAATTACAGGACATTTTTGAAGAGTGGAAAAAAATTTCATCGTGAAAATCAAATCTTTGAATCTCAAAAATTTAAGATAGTAATTCTACCATGTGCTACAACTGAATTCTCAGTTATTACATGACAAAGATGATAAACTCAAGAACAATTTAATATCAAAATGAATTTCTTATTTGAATTAACCCATCTAACACCCTTTCTGGTACTTAGTTCGAGCTGCTTAAATCATTCTCAATGAGTACCTTATCCAAATATAAAAGTATATTCCTCTATCTCAAGTTATATGATGTAGTTTGAATTTCGAAATAGACTAATATTAGAAGTTGTGTTAATTATTGTAACTTAAAATATATTTTTTAAATTTTTATATATGTAAATTTTATTTTAAAGTACGTGAAAATTTTATGTACGAATTTGTGGTCAAAATTAACCAACTCCACCGACGTATACAGAACAAATTAGAACTAACTAACTTGCAACTGGAGAGAGAATACAAAGGATGAAGCCAACGAACCAATAATAATTCATTAAAGAAAAGAAATTGATGCTCATAGTTGGCAAACAAGAAGTAATAATGTAACAATCACCAAAACAAAGAGAAATAACTATAAAAAAAATATACAAACTAATTTAGTTTCCAACTTGCAAGAAAAACGATACTAACCACTAAGAAATTGTTTTCAAATTGAAAGAGAGATTTTCTTCCTTCTATTATTTCTGGAAAAAAAAATATTGAAGAAGCAGAAAATTAAAATATAAAAAGATACCACCATTAATCACCGCCGCCCACCACCCTCATTCTTGCCCATGCAGCGCCGCCATTGCCACCACCCCAAGTTTCTGCAAGTTCAATTTCACCACTGTATCTGTAAACATTTTTGTGTCTTCCCCCGTATTTCCTTCTGGTATATCCACAATGTATGACTCCAATACTATAGTGTAAGCTTTTCCATTTTTCTTGAACTCATTCACTGATGTAACTGACCTATAATTATTCAGCCTATGCTCACCCCCCACCACCTTGAAGCTCAGAATATGCTTCTCGTCGTCCAGAATCTCCAGTCGCTCCGTGCTCGTCGATGCTGGGATTCCCGACACTACGGACACTTCCCTCATGCTTCCAACACCACCATCACCTGCACAACGAATCAAGAATCTAAAGTCAATAGGTTCGGAATGAGCGTATTTTAAATTTAAACAAAAAAAAAACTCCAATTTATTGGGGCAGGGGGAAGGTGGGCAGTGAGAAATGAATTCGCGCTTAATGTGTGAAAACAAACTTTCAAAGGCCCTAGACTATTAGTTTTGATGGTAAAATGAGTATATGTATTAGGCTAAATTAAACAGGCCAAAAGATAATTTTAACATGTGATATTACTACTCCCTCCGTTTTATATTTATGTGAACCTATTTTCTTTTTAGTCCGTGTAAAAAAGAATGACTTCTTTCCTTATTTAGAAATAACTTACATTTATGCAATAATTTATAGCCACAAAAAATATATGTGCTTCATTTTACACCACAAGTTTAAAAGTCTTCTTTCTTTTCTTAAACTACATGCCCAATCAAATTGATTCACATAAATTGAAACAGAGGGAGTATTTAGTTTGGGTCAAGTGCGCACGGCTCCCGAATGACCTCATACCAATAAGAATATCCCTAATAGGCAGGGGCGGAGCAAGAGTGTCACCGAATCCAGTAGCTTTGATTCGAACTCTATATTTGTTTTTAAAAGATTCATTGAATATATATAAGTTATTAATATAGAACTCAGTAACTTAAAGCGATTAAAATTTCAAACTCATAACCTTATAAGCTTGAAATTCTGGCTCCTGCTGTCTTTTCAGCTACTTGTGAGACTCTTTCCGCACAGACAATAGTATGCGTGACATTTTTTTTTCTAATACATATATATAATTTGATTTGAAAATAATAATAAAATTGAATCTGAGAATCCGTGTTAAATTCGTCTCTGAGTACCTGTCATTTTGCAGCTTTTGATGAAATGCTTGTACTTCTGGGGGTTGTCGAAACGCCGAACAAAAGGCCACACGACGTTTGCCGGCGCCTCAATACGCTGCGTTATAAGTGAAGTGCAAGTGTTTGGCAAATGGTCAAAGGTATGGTAGTTGAGAATCAATGGCTCTAGCTCTATGAATTCTTCTTCCTTAAGCCCGTGAGGAACTTGAGGACGAGACATTTTTCTAAAAATTGATCAATTAACAAGGAGAAAATGGTAAGTCTCTTCTGATCACCAAACCAGAAAAAAGCATATGAAAAACTGGCCAAGTGTGGCTTGGTTTTTGGAGGAAGCTAAGATTATAACAAATAGAAGTCAGCTTTCTTCATTTGCGGGAAATGGGAGAAAAATTAGCAATGGAGGAGGATATGGGGTTTGGTGGTAGGGTGTTTGGCTTTGTTTATTTAGCTCTACAGAATTTTTCTTTTTTCTTTTTGATTTTTGAATTTTTGGACGAATATGCCCTTCGTTTGCCATATTATAACCAACCTGTCAGAAGTGAGATATTGTCTTCTTTTTTTTTTTCAATATGAGGGATTAAAAACAAATGAAGAGACATAGTATCATTGGCTATGTTATGGATAGATTTAGTAAGGGCAAAACATGCACACAATTACTATATTTGTTGTTTCTGTCATGTTTAAAAAATGATAAAGCCTCACCCACCTTATATATTTTAGAAAGATGCTTTTACACCTTGCTAAATTAAGTAAAGTATTTATGGTGGGGTGTGGGTGGATGAGAGCTTAGATTGTTCTTCTTGCTACTTTAAGTATATTGAGATTTGAGACAATACTTATCTTTATACTTATTTTAAGGTAGTATTAGCAAATAATTTATATAGATTACGCTAATCGCACATTTTAAGACGAGATTCGTTAAGAAACTTTCTCTTTTTGTGCATATACATGAAAAGAATAGAGCATATTACATGGTGTTTAATGTCTAAAATTAAAGAATCGGATGTAGCTCAATAATAGAGCATTATGGTAGAGCTACCACATTACATCCTAAGTGTTCAACGTTTGGTACTCAATTTTTCCCGATAACTCGGGCATTTAGACCATACTTTACAAAAAATAAAATGTTGTTGAATACATAGGCGATCTCTGAATCTTCACAAAAAAATTCATTTAGACATTAGAACTAAGGCTATGCACATATTGGATATCAGAAGTCAAGTTAGATTATACCTATTAGATACTATTTGCTGAGATGACATAATGCGTGTATTACACCTATTTTGAGATCGGAGAGGCTATGTGATTTTCTCCTCTCCTTATTCCTTTTATCTCCTTCCCATTACCATCCACCGTCATCATCACCTCTAGCAAAGATTGATTCAGAATTTAAAGTTTAGAGACTCTCATAACTGTATTGGGAAAAAACTAAATTTATATCAAAAACAAAGTGGTATGACACGTGGATCAATTAAATAGTCAAAACGTAATAATAGATTGAGAGGCACGAGTAGTAACAGATACGAGAGGAGAAAGTAAAATAGGCACGAGGCACAGTTCAAATACGAGCCTCGTACCAATTCAAGTTATTTAAAGCTAACGGATCAGAAGGCATTGAAGACATGAATATGGTGACAAAAAGGAGTCCAAATTCATTATTAAATACCCACTACATAATGAAATTGGTATTAAATAGGAATGATTATTTAACGGCTTATTTAATGTCATTTATTGCTCATATTTATCTCATTAAGTCTGAAGCTTCACTCATTTAACTAGAATCAACTATAAAAGGAGGAGCTCTCATTATTTGTAAGGATACGAAATATCATTGATATTATACTGAAATACAAACTTATTCACTGCTTTATTTTCATTCACAAAAAAATTATTATTCTTTTCGTCCCCTGATTATCAGTAACCCGAATTTTTCTTTATCTTTAGCTTTGACCAAAGAATCATATTTTTGGTTAAACAAATTGGTTCCCTTTCCGAGGTTCTGATAATCTATTATTTTTAAAATTATACTCTACCTATTTTTATCATCATGTCGAACAACTACGACAACAATAATTAAGAAAATCAAATCTATCAAGTGGTGGGAGATTAACTCGATGATCCTCTTCCTCAAGCTTCTCCACGTGGATATCGACAAGGAACTCCTAATGATCTATCTGAACATGCTGATGGAGGAGTTGAAACAAGATATGAGCTTCTACAAAAATAATTGATGCACGAATTGATAGAGCTTTGGAATCTTTAGTTAGTCGATTGCCTGCTGCACCGACAACGCTGAATAATAACATATTGAAAAATCCCCGCTCTGGTCTAGTTAATTTCTGATAATGGGGCAACCCCCAGTGATTCACAAGAAGGAGAACTAGGTAACTCAGGTAATTCTTATTTTTAAAATTTAGTACAAACCTTGCATAAACAGCTCAAGGAACAAAATGAGCGCATCGAACAAATTCCTGGAGTTCCTCCTATAATCAAAGGAGTGGATATAGACATGTACTTGCAACAACCTTGGAAGTCAACTGCTGCTCCTCTCCCAATTCCTAAGGAGTTCAAAATGCCCGACATCCCAAAATATGATGGTATAACAGATCCACGTGATTGCGTTTACAACCGGCTTAAAAGGCAACGACTTGACTAAACAAGAAATTGAATCAGTGTTGGTTAAGAAATTCGGAGAAATGCTCATCAAGGGAGCATTAACATGGTATGCTCTTTTACCTGAAAATTCTATAAAAATTTTTACTGAGCTTCCAGATTCTTTTATTAAAGCACACTCGGGAGCTCAAAAGGTCGAGAAAAGAATGGGGGATGTTTTCAAAATCAAACAAGGGAACTCTGAACTGCTTAGAGATTTTGTTGATAGATTCCAATGTGAAAGAATGACTCTACCTCGTGTTCCAGACAATTGGGCAGCGATAGCTTTTGCAGGCAATTTGAATGACAAAAGTTCAGAAGCCACGAGAAGGCTTAAGGAAAGCCTCCGTGAATTTCCTGCAACCACTTGGAATGATGTTTATAACATGTACAGTACAAAGCTCATAATTGAAGAGGATACCGTACCTCAGTACCATCGTGAAGAAAGGAACGGATCCAGGAGGTCAGAGGCTGGAAAATGATCAGGTAAGAGTAGATATGATCCATATATGGGACCTGCAGGAAAAGATTCACGATTGAAACAGGATAACCAACGATGTGATCAAAGGGCAAGAAACATGGAGACCATGTCTTCATCCAGGTTTAGAGGTGATCGAAGCAATCAAGAGCCACGAGATGACGATAGGAATTTAAAGGCACGATTCGGTGGCTATAATTTCAACGTAACTAATTCTGAGCTTGTAGCTATTATCAAGAGAATGGGAGAAAAGGTATGGTGGCCAAAAGAGTTGCGGCCGAATTCAAACAAGCATAATCCGAACCATTGGTGCGAATTCCACAACGACCACGGGAATAAAACATCAGAATGCAGATTCCTACAAAGTGAAGTGGACCATTTATTGAATCAAGGATATCTTACTGAGTTATTTAGTGAGAAGGGAAAACATGCTTATATAAAAAATAGGCAGGAGCCACCGAAACCACTATCACCTAAGAGAACTGTGAACGTCATCAGTGGAGGAGAAGATATTTTGAATTAACATATACAGCTTCAAATAAGGTTTCCAAAGTAACGATCACACATAGGAAGCGAGTACGACAGACCTTAGAGCACGAAAGCATAAACTTTGATGACGGAGATACAGAAGGAGTGATTATTCCTCTCAATGATGCACTCATAATATCTTTACTTGTACATGACACTAATGTAAAATGAGTTTTGATTGACCCAGGGAGTTCTGCAAATATCATCCTACTAAGAGTATTAGGGGAAATGCAAGCTGAAGATAAAATGATAGCCAAGGCGCATACTTTGTCAGCCTTTGACAATTCTAGTGTGGTAACAAAAGGAGAGATAATTCTAACAACTTTTGCTGCAGGTGTTGTTAAAGAAACTAAATTCCAGGTAGTTGATATGGAAATGGCCTACAATATAATCATGGAGAGACCGTGGATCCGCGATATGGATGTTGTTCCATCAACTATGCATCGAGTTATTAGGTTTCCATCATCATGGGGAATTTTTCAAATTCGAGGGGATCAGCAAACAACCAGGAGTATCAACGCCGTGATAAATATGAATGCCATAAGTAAAGAGAAATAGCAATTACAGGAAACAATTGAGGGTGTCAACAATCAACCTTCAACTGGACAAGAAAAAACAGACTTAGACTCGAGACCTGATGTGATTCAAGAACTAGAAGAAAATGAGAACATTAAAACAATAATAGAGGAGCTCGAGGTTGTGGTGCTAATTGAGCAATGGCCTGAATGAAAGGTTTATTTAGGGGCCCTTTTATATCCCGACATGCGAGGTATGTTAATTGAGTTCTTAAAAGATAACGTGGATTGTTTTGCTTGGTCCCGTGCTGATATGACAGGAATACCACCGGATGTGATGACCCACAAAATCATCGAGGACCCATCTTTCACACCAATAAAGCAAAAGAAAAGAAAGTAATGGGCTTTTAAGAACCAGGTGATTCAAGATGAAGTCCAAAAATTATTAAAGATTGGGTCGATCCGCGAGGTAAAATATCCTAATTGGTTAGCTAACACGGTGGTCGTACCTAAGAAAAATGGTAAGTGGCGCATTTGTGTGGATTATACTGATCTAAAAAAAGTTTTCCCAAAATACTCTTTTCCTTTACCGCATATAGATCAGTTAATTGACGCAACTGCAGGTAATGAACTCTTAAGCTTTTTAGATTTATATTCGGGATATAATCAAATTAGAATGGATCCCGATGATGAGGAAAAAACTTCTTTCATCACAGACATGGGGACTTACTCATATAAAGTAATGCCCTTTGGTCTCAAAAATACTTGAGCAACCTATCAAAGGTTGGTCAGCAAAATGTTTCAAGAACATTTAGGAAAAACTATGGAGGTATGTATAGACGATATGCTCGCCAAAACCCAGCATCCTCGCAATCATATTTCTCATTTATCTACTACATTTGAAATTTTACGGAAATTTAACATGAAACTCAACCCAGCAAAATGTGCATTCGGAGTTGCCTTAGGTAAATTTTGGGTTTTCTTGTTTCTAACTGTGGCACTGAGCTAAATCCTTCAGAAATCAAAGCGAAGGAAGAAATCCCTGATATCCTTACCAATAAGAAGGAGGTTCAAAGATTAACGGGAAGAATCTCAACCCTGGGAAGATTTATTTCTAAATCTTCAGAAAAATATTTTAAGCTCTTCTCTACTCTCAAAAGGCAAGACCATTTTGAATGAAACGAAGATTGTTGACAAGCCCTTAGGAACTTGAAAGCTTACTTGTCAAATCCCCCGTTGTTGGCAAAACCAACGGAAGGTGAAACACTGCTCATCCACTTGGCAGTATCAGAAGTCGCGGTAAGTGTTGTTTTGGTGCGAGAGGACCAAGGTAAGCAATATTCTATTTATTATGTAAGCAAATCTTTATTAGATGCTGAAACACGATTCCACAACTAGAAAGGTTGGCACTAGTTTTGATAATGGCATCTAGAAAATTAAGACCTTATTTTCAATATCATCCAATTGTCGTAGTTACTGCTTTTTCATTACGAAACATTTTGCATAAACATGAATTGTAGGATGATTAGCAAAATGGGATATAGAACAAAGTGAATCTGAAATCATTTATCAGCCTAGGTCTGCTATAATATCCCAAGTTCTCGCTGATTTCGTAGAAGATTTTAGTCAGGGGATGTATTTAGAAGTATAAAAGGAATTACAAGTTTTTAATGGTGCAAATCCGTGGGCTTGGATTTTATTTACTTATGGTTCATCTAATGTTAAGGGAGTGGGTCTAGGAATTGTTCTTGAACCACCTATGGGTGAGACTATTAGACAAGCTATAAAATGTCACCTTGTAACAAACAATAAAGCAGAGTATGAGGCTGTAATTGCAAGTTTAGAATGAGCACGAGAACTTGGCATAACACAAATCATAATAAAGAGTGATTCTCCACTCGTGGTCAATCAAATGTTGGGGACTTATATAGCCAGGAAAACGCGAATACAAGAATATCCTCAAAAGGTACGGGTACTGATAAAGTAGTTTCAAACTTGGAAGGTAATGCAAATCTCAAGAGATGAGAATGCGGAGGCGGGTGCTTTAGCTAATCTTGCATCTGCGGCAGACATAGCAAAGGATGCAATTGCGACAATCATACATTTATTTCATTCCGTTCTCGAACCTAACAAGAATGAGGTAAATTTTATTCATTTAACATGGGATTAGAGAAACAAAATAGTTGCTTTTTTGCAGCATGGAACCGTTCCTAATGATAAAACAAAGGCTCATGCACTTCGTAAGAAAGCTGCTCATTATTGCTTGCATCAAGGAAACCTTTACCGAAAAATGTTTGGTGGACCATTAACAAGGTGTCTCGGACCTTCCCAAACGGAGCATGTAATGAGAGAAATACATGAGAGACATTGTGGAAATCATGCATGAGGCAGGTCACTAGTAAAATGTTGATTCAAGCAGGATACTATTGGCCTAAGATGGAAGAGGAAGCAAATGATTTCATATCTAAGTGTGATAAATGTCAAAGATATGACAACAATATACGTAGACCAGCCTAATTATTACACCCTGTTGTAACTCCGTGGCGTTTCATGAAATGGGGAATGGACATCGTAGGTCCATTACCACAAACATAAGGTCAGGTGAAATTTCTACTTGTACTTACTAGTTATTTCACTAAATGGATAGAAGCAGGGGCATTCAAACAAGTGCGAGAGAAAGAAGCTAAAGATTTCATTTGGAGAAACATAAAATGCCGCTTTGGGGTGCCAAAGAAAATCGTGTGTGATAATGATCCACAACTCATAGGAGCACAAATTACAGAATTCTTTCAAAGTTGACAAATTAAAAGGATAACATCAAGACCATACCATCGGGTAGGAAATGGAGAAGCGGAATCCACAAACAAGGTCATAATTAATAATTTGAAGAGAAGGTTACAAGATTCAAAAGTTAATTGGCCTGAGATATTACCTGCAGTATTATGGGAGTATCGAACAACGGCGAAAACAAGCACAAGTTAAATTCCATTTTTGATGGTTTATGGAGCGAAAGCTTTAATACCAGTTGAAATAGGGGAACCAAGCATACGGTACTTCAAGCAACGGAAGACTCAAACAATAAAGAGTTGCGGGTGAATCTTGATTTGCTCAAAGGAAGAAGAGAAGCTTCATTAATAAAGATGGCAGCTCAAAAGCAAGTAATTGAACGATACTATAACAGGAAAGTACGTCTAAGGTTCTTCAAAATTGGGTACTTTGTGCTCAAAAAGGTGTTCCAAAATATGAAGGCTGCTAATTTTGTAAAGCTAAGTCCAACGTGGGAAGGACCCTACAGAATCCGTGAAATTGCAGGGAAATGAGCATACGAGTTGGAGACAGTGAACGGGAAAGTTTTACCTTCACATTGGAATGTTGTCCACCTAAAGAGATATTACTTCTAAGGAAGTACCCACAGTCAGGTATCACCATGTTAAAATTTTTCTTTGAATTATTAAAATTTTATTAACAATTTTAGAAGTTAGGCAAAAACCCTAACTCGTGCCAAATAATGAGTCACACCTGCATGGCCAAATGGAATATTCCTAAATTCCAAGCCTAGGGTTACATTAATCCGATGGATATACACACGGGTTAGGCAGTCTTCATCTATTATCGCACCTCCAAATCCCGAATATTTTTCTGTTTCAGGAAAAGGACCAAATTGAAAGAAACAAACAAGTGCTCGAGACTTCACACTTCATCGCTCAAACACTTGGGGGGGACTACATATTATACACAGATACGTACAGAAAAATATATACGAATATCGAACAAAAGTTGGTCGAGTTTTAGCAAGATTAAACTACAAAAAGACAAGTGTTGAGAGGAAGTTATAAAGTCTTCAGCATTCAGCACAAAACATTCATCATAATGTTAAAGCTCATGAGAACAACAGAGTCATCTCTCAAACTCACAAATGAAGTCACTTCTCAAATCCTTCCTAAATATGTAAAAATAGGGTCATGACTATCTATTGAAACAGGTTATGAAAAAAAACTTGTCTATTTTATATCATGTAAAAATTTGTTACAAGAAAACTAGTTACAAGAAAGTTATAGATATATTTTAATACATGTAATAGTCAAAAAAAATTGTTAAAGTTCATGAATAAAAACTATCAAAGTTGTTTCATGCAGAACATGTGTATTCTTATTTTTTCCATTGTATTATAATACCATTATAAAGTTGAGACGTCTTCTTCATTAAGTGTCTATAAAATAAAAGGGCCCTCTTTTATAAACCCCGTGATGATATTCCATGAGAATAATCATAAAGCATTTTTAAAGGATAAAAATGCTAAGCTATTCTATAAGTACTAAATAAATAGGCAAGAGTAGAATATATAGAAGTACACATAAAACTTCTTAATATAAAAGACTAAGGAAAAACTTAGTCATCAAAGTGTTTATTTTACAAATGTCCCATTATGGTAACTGGGGACTTCATCAAAAGATCCCTTAAAAATTGCAAAGGAATGATACCACCAATCACTAAAAATGATAAAAACTTAATCAAAACACATTCAACTTGTCACTGAAGAATTTGGAACGTCAGACGTTGTAATCTCGCTTTCAGAGGCATTAACAGGCACGGTAACAACTTCTAAAGGAGCAGCAATAGGAGCAATTTCAACTGAGCTTGAAGTGTTAACATCATCAAGGGAAGAAAGAGTCATGGGAGCTTCAATTCCCATATATTGTGTCACGGAAGTTTCACCTATGGAAGCTGGAATGGCAACTTCAACTACCTCAGTAGTTGGTTCGGAATTCAACAACTCTTTCGTTCCAAAAGTTTCGAGTGATCGAGAAGGAGTATCAACATTTTCAAGTGCTGGGGAAGGAGTATTAACAGGTTTTTGACTTTTCTCGATAGTGTCTAAGACTTTGGCTAACTCAGACTGCAAGTCGAAGTTTTCTTGTGTAGCCTCCGTCAAAGCATCACGGCGAGACTTCAGAAAAGCCCAACTTACCTCTATGTTGAAATTTTCTTCAAGAACATTACATTCCTTCTCCAGGGCTTCATTTTCTCTTTCCCACATCGCAAGATCATTTTTTGTTACATGATGTTCAGCTAAGTCAGAATCCAGGGAAGCTTCAAGAGAGACATAGGAACTTTCCAAGGCACAAAGTTTGTCAGAGGAGATTCTTAAGTCATTTTGAGCTTGAGTCAAACTTTGAGCTAACTCCCCAGCGTATTCTTCTTTCTTCTCCATAAGTGTCTTAAGCTCCCCGATCTCTTCATTCGTTTTTGATAGTGAGCACTCCAAAAGCTCCTTGTCCTTTTTAAGTTGGCCCAAAGAAGCATTGGCAATTGCTAGCTCAGAAGATAAGCCACGCTTTTGTTGTTCTATGTGAGCTTTACTTTCCTGCAACTCCTCTATGGTTCCTTGGGCATTCTCAAATTGTTCTTTCCAGTTTGCTGCTTCAAGTAGGGCATCATCGGCTATTCTCCTAGCCTCAGAGATAGTCTTTGTAGACTCTAGATCCTTCTTCTCTAAAGTAGAGACTCTCCCCATCAACTCAGTTCCAATAAGATTAGTCTACGATTATAAGGCATAAAAATAAGGACTTAGAAGGAAAAAGAGGGAAAACATTCAAGTAAAAGAAAATTACCTTTAAAGTTGAATGAACTATGTTGTTCATCAGAGTATAACAACTATGGCTTTGCATCTTTTTCTTCTCAATCTCTCCAATCAGAGGTTCGAGCCAAGTATCAGCTCCACCAAACTTTCTCAAGAGGCTATGGTTGGTAGGAACTTCAAGTGTAACACTTCTCATAGTCATGCCTCTATTGCTGGAACTTACCTCTGTAGGCTGAACAGAGGAAGAGGGAACAGTGGAAGAAGGATTAGTAGAAAAGGTAAACACAGCGGGAGCCGTAGGAGTCGAAGCAGGAACGGTAGGAGCAGATGTAGAAACCAACACAGGTACGGAAGTAGGAGCAGTTAAAACTGGTAAAGGAACGGAAGAAGTCAACGTTGGCAAGGAAATACTCATGATTCACAATAGAGTAGAGGAAATAGGAACGAATGAGGAGAGCGAGGTTTCATCCCAAACAGAGCCGAGTTTGCAACTCTCAAAACCACTATCAAAGAGACATTGAGTTGATTCATTGGTGTCTTTTGGTACGGTGTCTTCATCAGATGGAATTAAAATAGACCCGGTGGCAGAGGTTTGAGCAGGAGAATCTTCCATTTCATCATCAGTAATGACTCGTCTCCTGACTCTTGGCCTGGTTATCAAAGTGGTACCTTCTTCTTCCTCATTCTCAGAATCTTCTCCTACATCTTTTCTTTTTGGAAGCAAGGCTCGAGCCTTATCCAAATCAAGTGCAGCGTTAGCAGAAATGCGAATAGCAATAGCTACCTCAGATTCCATTCCTTTAACGCCAAATCCTGACAAAAAGAAGGATACACAATCCACATTAAGGAAAAAGGGGGCTTAACATGCGAAAAAACATGTAAAAAGTGAATACCGTGGGTTTTTCCTTTTCAGCCATGTATAAGGGAAATTGATTTCCAAGTTCTCTGTTCCTTAGGAGAAATCTTTAAATTTATTCTACCCAACCACGAAAGTGTGGAGTAGGTTCCACATCTTCCATGGTTTCTAAAAAAATAGAAAGAGACGAAGTTAGAAAAGGAATCGAAATTCACAAAAAAAGGTACGGTAAAAAATGAAACTTACGTGAAAATTTCCACTTCTGGGGGAAGGAAATATTTGTTTCACCCAGCAAATCCACCGTACGTACAACAACATAACGGGTATACCACCCACGATCCTTGTCATCTTCAGGACTTACCAAAAACTTCTTATTTCTTTTAGTTAAGGTGAAAACCCTATGACACATCAAATTGGGATGGTATAAGTGAATAAGGTGGGAAAAAGTAAAGTTGACATTGGCTTTGGTAGATAAGTATCTCAAACAAGCCACAGCTCTCCACACTTAGGGGACCAACTTGAGCTAAACAGATTTTGAAGAAACAACAAAAATCAAGAATGACTGGGTCAATCGCAGGATTGAAACCCAGAGTCAAGGGGTAAGTATAAACAAAAGAATATCCACTCCTAAAATAAAAAATTCTTTGATTTGGAAAAGGAATCGACATTCGAAAGCTATTTTTCCAGTTACAATCTCTTCTGATAGAAGGGATCGAAAGCTTGGTTAATAGAGTAGGATAGGTATCATCCTTTTCTAAATTTATAACTTGCTTTTGAAGAGATGTTCTATCACTCCCAAAAGACAAAACATTGGGTACAATTTCATCGACTAAAGGTTCGTGAGACCATTAGAAGAAGGAGTTTTTGGGATAGAACTTCTAAAGTAAAACCAGAAGAGTCGCCACTAGTAGATTCTAACCTCGTCCGAAGCCTAACTTTTCTACCTCTTCTATGTCTTACAGGGGCATTAGGGAAGTGGTCTAGAATTAGAACTTTACTAGGTTAGGGTTTGGAGACGACATTGTTGGGCAAGGATGAATTGAAAGAGGGCAAAAGTAAGGAATAGAATATTTGTTAAGGATTTATGAAGAAGAAGACAAAGGAAGAAAGGGTTAAGTATGTATATAATGGCAACCATCAAACTTAGAGGTGTAATGATGGAAAGCCTATAATAAAGGCAACTATCACTTCGTAAATAGTGGGAGTGAAGAAGCCTTGAAAAAAGGTGCAAAATGGAAAAACCAATCAGAAAGTGACACATGGACAGAGCATTAAATGGAAAAGACAACTGAGACGTCAATATTGTCATAAGCATTGAGTATGGAAAAAATTCCCTTTTTATGAAGATCCACTTTCCAATTATTTAATTGATAAATAAATGGAAAGTGCCGGACTATCTGTATTGGAAAAAATTGAATTTATATCAAACACGACATGGAATGACACGTGGATCAATCAAATGGTCAAAAATTAATAATAGATTGAGAGGCACGAGTAGTGACGGATACGGAAGGAGAAAGTTAAACAGGCACGACACGCAGTTCAAATACGAGCCTCGTACCAATTCAAGTTATTTAAAGCTAACGGATCAGAAGGCATTGAAGACATAAATCTGGTGACAAAAAGGAGTCCAAATTCATTATTAAATACCCAATACGTTATGAAATTGGTATTAAATAGGAATGATTGTGTAACGGCTTATTAACTGTCATTTATTGCTCATAATTATCCCAATATGTCTGAAGCTTCACTCATTTACCTAAAATTAACTATAAATGGAGGAGGTCTCATCATTTGTAAGGATAAGAAATATCATTGATATTATACTGAAATACAAACTTATTTACTGCTTTATTTTCGTTCACAAAATATTTATTATTCTTTCCATCTCCTAATTATCAGTAACCCGAATTTTTCTTTATCTTTAGCTTTGACCAAAGAATTAGATTTTTGGTTAATCAATAACGATCTTCTGTTAATATATTAATAATAATTGAATCCATAGTCAAATATTTGTAGATGTTAAGTAGATCTTTTAGTGTATATATATATATATATATATATATATATATATATATATATATATATATATATATATATATATATATATATATATATATATATATATATATATAGTTTGGTACAAAACTACAAGGTCTATGTAATTCATAGATGATGTTCTAAATCCTCCCTTGAGGTCCTCACCATCATTGACCCATCTTATTTTTTTTTCCCCGCATCTAGCAACCACCTCCACTACCATATACACCCCTCCCCTTCCTCACGATTTTCTGACATGCACATTGTGTGTATTACACCTATCTTGTGATAGTGAGAGGCTAAGTGTTTTTCTCTTTCTCCTTCTTCCTTGTCTCTCCTTCCTACTCCCTCCGGCACCATCCATTGTCACCATCATCTCCATCGACAGCTTATCTAAAATTTAAAGTTTATGAATTCCTATAACAATCTCAAGTTAACATATTAATAATAACTAGGTTCATAGTCGAATATTTATAAATATTTAGTAAGTTTCTTAGTACACATATAAACTCTTATCAAAAGCTACAACATTTATGTGAATCCATAGATGATACTTTAAATCTTCCCATGAGGTCCTCACCCATCACATTCTCTTTCCCTGCCACCTAGCAACCATCCCCACCACATCCCCCCATCCTCTTCCTCCTCTCTCTTCTAGCCACCATTGTTCCATCCTTCCCCTTCCTATTCTCTTTTTCCGCCACTACTGACTTCACCTGACCTACCATTTCCAATTAACACTTCATTAAAGCAAAAAACCTTTCTTTTTCCTCATTTCTAGTTGCTACTATTGCTGTAATTGTTGCCTTTCTCTCCTCTTTAATCACTATCAAAGTAACCGCTAGTTCTTCATCAAGTATTAATGCAAAGTAACTCGTTGTGGCCCTTAGCTGTCAAGAGGGGTGTTTGGTGATGTGGTGGAATCTGTGTTAGTGTAACAACCCGGCCGGTCGTTTTGTGCATTGTATCCCCATTCCCCAATTTATCACTTCTTCTATATTCATTTATGGCTATGTGACTTGCCGGATGGTTGGATTGGTCTCGGGAAGGTTTCATAGTGAATTGGGTCACTTAGTTCCAAGGTTGAAGGCTTAATATTGAGAGTTGATTGGAGTTTAACTCTTGTGTAGATGATTCCAAAATAGAGTTTTGATGGTTTTGATAGCTTCGTATGGTAATTGCATGTTTAGAAATTGATTTGGAGGTCTGCATGTCGTTTTGGCTTGAATTGGCGAAAGTTGGAAAGTTGAAGGTTTAGAAGATTGAGAGGTTTGGCTGAGGTTTGAATTTTGTTGATATCGGGCTCGGATTCCAATTTCAGGAGTTGAAATAGGTTTGTTGTGTCACTTATGAATTGTGTGCAAACGTTAAGGTCAATCAGCGTTGGTTTAATATGATTCAACATTAGTGTTAGAAATTGGAAGTTCATTAGTTTCGTTATGCTTGAATTGGCATGTGATTCGTGATTTTGATGGGATTTGAAACTTTGACTAAGTTTGTGGTGTATTATATGGTCTGTTGGTATGTTTGGATGGGATATCACGGGTCTCAGGTGTGATTCGAATTGAAATCACATTGAGAATTGAACTTCATGATTGTTGAAGCTTAAAACTTCTAGTGTGATCCCACCTGCATGGTTTTGGCCGCAGGTGCAAGACCATAGAAGCAATCGCGGGGTCGCAGAATTAGTTTTGGGTTGGAAATGGGAAGTTGCACAGGAGCGAGGAATTTTTTGCAACTACGATCTATCAGGTGTGGGAAGCTAGGCGCAGAAGCGGATATGGGGCAGGGGAGGCTGGAGTCGCAGAAGCGAAGTTTCTCTGTGGGTGCGGATGCGCATGAGCGAAGGTAGGACAGCAAAATCGTAACACAAGTGCGCATGAGGGGCCGCAGGTGCGCTTGGTCGGGTGTTAAGTGAGTATTGCAGATGCAGACCCTTTGATCACAGAAACAGATAGTTGGATCTTAGGTGCGATTATGTCTGGGCAGAAGAGGTCAATTGTGAGAGGGTTTTCACTATAATTGAAGAGGTAAGTAATGATTCATCCCTTTTATTGATAATTATTGCCTACCCATTAATTTTTATACCTCGATTGCGTGTGTTTGATATGAAATTTGGGGATTTTAGACTATGTTGTTGGAGAATAATAATTGACAATTTGGAGGTCGATTTATGGATGGAATTGGAATAATTTAGTATAGTTGGACTCGTAACTGAATGGGTATTCGAATTTTGTGAATTTTGTTGGATTTCGAGGTGTAAACCCATTGTTGACTTTCTGATTTTGATTAAATACCTTAGCTTTATCTTTTGGAATTATTTTCTATTGCTAATTATTGATGGAATTAAATTGCTTTAGCTAGATTCAAGTCGCTCGGAGGTCGATTCACATGACAAGGGTTTGTTGGAGTATTGAGTTGTGCACTTTGAGGTAAGTAACACTTCTAAATATAGAATTAAGGGTATTTATCCCTGGAAAAAGGTGTAATTTGTGTTGCGTTGGGGTGACACACATGGTAGGTGACGGGAGTGTGGGAGTGCATCGTGGTAATCATGATCCTATTGATTATTTTACATTGTGTTGTTATAGCCTTGCTTTATCCGTGAAGTCCCTACTTGTTAGAGTAATTGAACTGTGATTCTTGTTAGAAATAATATTTAGACTATGTTTTTATTGTTGAGACCTAGTGGGGTTATTTTTGTTGTTTTGGGATATCTGCTTTAATTGCAATCGTACTCAGTCATGATCCTTTATTTTCATATCATATCTCAGTCTTTGTTATCATTTACTATTACATCATATGTTATTATTGTTTGGGGTGAGTAATACGAGATTATGATCCCTAGAGACTTGAGAGATAAATGGCCGAGGCGGGCTCGAAAGCAGGGATGTGAGTGTTATTATGGTTCGGGCTACACGCAGCAGACCTTATGGGCTCATTTATTATTGCGGATCGGGCTGCACACCGCAGGCCCAATAGGATTTATACTAGCGCTTAGGCGAGATCTTCCCCTGTAAAGTCTGACATACCAGTAGTGAGCGCAGGCACAGTAATATATACACGTGTTTTAGCAAGGGACATTGATGTAGGGCTGCACATAATTTGGTAAGTACTGAATTACCGTACCGAAGACAAAAAATTTGGTATTCAGTATGGTATTTGGTTTAGATTTTAAAATATTGGTATTAGGTATGGTATTTGGTATTTTAAAATGAAGTACCGAAATACTGATATCGTACCAAAATATATATTATATTAAAATACACATATTACTAATTATTGCATAAATATAAAAATCTAAAATTTTGCTTTCGTTTATCCTCTAAGTTCATCAATTAACTCTAAACGGGTAACAAAACATTTCTAGTGATCAAATTTATTCTTTTATGTATAGTTTTCTCTTGACAAAGCTTTTGTCAATAAATATTTATAGTTATAGAGCATTTGATATACCCTGTATAAAATTTAGAAATCATTAGAAAAACCTTAATGCTTATCCTTGGTAATGAACATTGTCCCATCACGAGAATGGATTTAAATTTTGGTTGACAATGTTGAACCGTCATTAATGACTTTGTTTGATCTCCTTAAACATAGATCTCTGGATCTCGAGTCCTCTAGGTAGAATTACCGCGACAATGACTTGTTCTGGGACATAGTCTCATTCCCCTCGACGATTTCTCAACTACCTCTCCAGTTAGGCCTTTTGTAAGTGTATCTGGCACATTACCACTTAACATTATATAGTCACTCGTGATAATTTCTCTGGATAGTAGTTGACTAACAGCTCTTCATCGTATATGACAAGATTTACCGTTATACATAACGCTCCCATCCCTTCCAATTGTTGCTTAATTATCACAATATATGCATATTGGAGACAATGGTTCGGGCCAAAATGGAATGACTTCCAAGAAACTTTGGATCCATTCAGATTCTTCACCGGCTTTATCTAAGGCTATGAACTCAGCTTTCATTGTAGAGCGGACAATACAAGTTTGTTTGGAAAACTTCCAAGATACCGCTCCTCAACCAATAGTATATACATATCCACTTCTGGACTTAGAATCAGTTGAACTGATGATCCAATTTGCATCACAATATCCCTCAATCATCGCAGGATATTTACTGTAGTGCAAAGCAAAGTCCCGGGTATGTTCTAAATATCCCAAAACTAATTTCATTGACATCTAATGAGATTGACCTAGATTACTCGTGTATCGACTCTTTACTTATAACACAAGCTATATCTAGTTGTGTACAATTCATTATATACATTAATCATCCCAACACGTGAGCATAATCTATTTGTGATATGTTTTGGCCTTTGTTCTTTGCTTATGCAAGATTCACGTCAATTGGAGTCTTCGAAACTTTAAACCCTTAAGTGCTTAAATTTTCCACGTACTGTTTTAATATAATGAGATTGTGAAAATGTTAGACCTTGAGGAGTCTTATGGATCTTAATCCCCAGAATTAAATCAGCAACTCCCAAGTTCTTCATATTAAACTTCCTAGTTAGCATATGTTTAGTCGCATTTATGTTAGCAATGTCATAACTATTATCAGCATATCCTCTAGATATAAGCAAACAATGACTATGTAATTTGGAATATTTTTAATGTACACACATTTATCACATATATTTATCTTAAAATTATTTAATAATATTATTTGGTCAAATTTTGCATGCCATTGTTTGGGATCTTGTTTTAGTCCGTAAAGGGACTTAATAAGTCTACGTACCTTCTTTTTTTTACCTGGAACTACAAACCCTTCAGATTGTTCTATGTAGATTTCTTCCTCCAAATCTCCATTCAAGAAGGTCGTCTTAACGTCCATTTGATGAATTTCAAAACCATAAATTGCAGCTAATGCTACTAACATTTGTATGGATGTAATTCTTATAACTAGAGAGTACGTATCAAAATAGTCTAGATCTTCTCGTTGTCTATACCCTTTGACTACAAGTCTTGCCTTATATTTATAAATGGTGTCATCATCTTTCATTTTCCTTTTAAAAATCTATTTATAGATCCAAAGATTTATTTCTAGGAGGAAGATCAACCAATTATTATGTATGGTTGTTCATTATGGATTCTATTTCACTATCGACAACTCTTTCCAAAACAATAAATTTGAAGAAGACATAGCTTCTTTAAATGTTCGAGTCTCATTTTCCAATAAGAAAGTCACAAAATCTAGTCTAAATGAAGTAGATGTTCTTTGAAGTTTACTACGTCTTTGATCCTCCTGATTAAATGTACTTTCTTTTGTTTCTTCCCGAGGTCGTTTAGATCCTTCACCAGTCGACTCATATTCCTATTTATACGCATATATATTTTTAAAGAACTCAACATTATTTGATTCTATAATCGTATTATTATGAATGTTAGGAATTTTTAATTTATGAACCAGAAATCGATATGCTTTACTATTGGTCGCATATCCTATGAAAACACGATCAACTGTTTTTGGTCCTATTTTTACCCTTTTGGGTTTAGGAACTTGTACATTTGCTAAACATTCCCGCATTTTAAAATAATTTAATTTAGGCTTCCCTCCTTTCTATTTTTAATATGGAATGGATTATGTGTTGCTATGAGATACTCGATTTAATATCCGGTTAGCTATAAGAACGACTCGCTCCCCCACAAGTTCTATGGCAAGCCAAAACTTATCAATAATGCGTTCATCATCTTCTTTAAAGAATGATTCTTTCTTTCTGCAATCCCATTTGATTGGGACGTGTAAGGGGCCGTTGTTTTGATGAGTAATTCCATTATTCTAAATATATTTCCTCAAAAAGATATTCATATATATCACCCCTATCACTTCTTTTCGTTTT
This sequence comes from Nicotiana benthamiana, assembly GCA_034376525.1. Lineage (NCBI taxonomy): Eukaryota > Viridiplantae > Streptophyta > Magnoliopsida > Solanales > Solanaceae > Nicotiana > Nicotiana benthamiana. The sequence goes on along the minus strand of CM067339.1, from coordinate 38,771,970 downwards.
GATTTTCTTGTTAAGTTATGTTTCTAACTTCATTTTTGTATTGTCTGAATGCGTCTGTTACTTCATCTTTACTATTAAGTACGTAAACATGTCAATAATGAATATTATCGTCAATAAAAGTTATGAAATACTTCTTTCCATCGCGAGATTGTATTGACTTCATGTCGCATAGATCTGTGTGAATTAAGTCTAAGGAGAATTCCTTCCAATTAACTTATAAGGATGTTTAACATACTTAGATTCCACACATATTTGACATTTTGACTTGTCACATTCAAACTTAGGCACTACTTCCCTGTTAATTATTTTCTAGAAGGTTTTATAATTGACTTGACCCAAACGTATACACCATAAATCATTTGACTCAAGCAAGTAAGAAGAAGCTGAGATTTTGTTAGTCTCAAGGGTCATTAGATTCAGCTTGAAAATGCCCTTAGTGAGGTATGTGTTTCCTAGAAATATTTCATTATTACATTTTACAACCTTATCACATACAAAATACATTTAAACCCGTTCTTAACGATAAGTCCAGCAGAGACTAAGTTCTTCCTAATCTCGGGAACATGAAGGACATTATCAATAGTTACCACCTTGCCAGAGGTCATTTTCAGGGATATCTTCCCACATCCTTCAATTTTGGTCATTACATAATCAACAGGAGCATTTATAGCAAACGCTTCTCCAACGGCACAAACATGGCGAGTGGCTCCAGAATCAATCTACCATTCCTTAGGATTTCCCACCATATTGCATTCAGAAAGCATATCACATAAGTCATAGACATCTTCGTGCTTTTCAACCATGTTTGTTTAACCCTTTTTCTTGTCTTTCTTTGGAGCACGATAATCTGTAGATCTGTGTTCAGCTTTTCCACAGTTGTAGCAATTTTCGTTGAACCGCTTCTTGCTTGGGTTGGTTTTTGGTCTAGAAGACTTCTTCCTCTTTCAATTATTTTGAGGAGTATCCTCAATAATGTTTGCTCCCATTATTATTGAGTTTCCGGGTCTCTCTTTTCAGCAACTTTTTTTTCCTCTTCGATTCTCAACCAAACAATGGCATCTTCAAGCGACATCTCCTTGCATTTTTGTTCAAGTAGTTTTTGAAGTCCTTCCACAAAGGAGATAATTTCTCAATCATCGCTGCTACTTGGTATGATTCATTGATGACAAGACCTTCAATGAAAATTCTGTTAGTAAAAATAGTATAATTAATACTTTCAACGTTAGTATTAATTCACATTATACCTTCAGCAAGGAGATCGTGAACAATCACCTGCAATTTCATGGACTTGGGTAATAGCAAACTTGTTATCTACTATTTTGTAGTCCAAAAAGTTAGCGGCAACAAATTTCTTCAATCCGGCATCCTCAATTTTTTATTTTCTTTCAAGAGCAATCCGCAGTTCTTTTGACGTGTTCACATTACTGTAGACATTATATAGATCATCCTCCAATCCTCTAAGAATGTAATTCTTGCATAGAAAATCAGTATACTTCCACGCCTCAATCACGAGGAAGCGTTCATTCTCTGGAGTTTCGTCGGATAGAATAAGAACATCTTCCTTAATGAACTTCTGTAGGCTTAAAGCGTCAAGTAGAAGAACATTTTGCTGCCACAGCTTGAAATCAATCCCAAAATTTTTTGGGTTTTTCTGCCGGTGTTTTCCGCTTGCCAATGCATTGGTAGTCACCATAGGAACAGTTTGGTTCCCGTTGTCATTCGTCATTTCTATAAAAACAAATGACACAAAGAAACGTTAAAATCACGTATATTTTAATCTACAATGGAGTAGAAAATCACAAAGGTTTTAATCTCCAGAACACTGAGTATAACACAAATACCGAAAATTAAATTCCTTAAGCTTCTTAGTATACTGTATTTGTAAAATAATTCTGGAGATATAAAATTACATATAAAAATATATGAAAAACAGAAACAGAATTTAATCCGAACTCAGTGAATTCACAGTGTTTTCTTAAGGAACTTAATCACCTCATTGTACCCAAGGTTGTGGATTATTTTCTTCCAGGATAGAACGAATTACACATTAGTATAGTGGTACTTCAAACCCCAGTGTTTCAGCGACAGAATGATCGGTAGCAATTCACACTTATTGTTGATTCCTTTATAGTTAAAACAATACAAAAGAAAGGAGGAGTATTCAGAGATTTGGAAAATCTGATAGAATGAACAACTTATTTATAGCCCTTACCTGTTGAGTTCAAACGAAGAGTGGTCAGTTACATAAAACAACCATAACGTAAATGGCCATTTACGCAAATTAAAAGGGGCAAAGAAAACATTTTGAAGCCGAAGCTGAGCGAGCGAGCGACGGCGGTGCGAGGCTTGCCTTTTTCTTAACTCTTTAAGAGTTAAAAAAAGAGCACTTGTCATGTATCCTTCAAAAATCTTTTCCTCTTCTAATATATGGGACAATGTCCCATTGATAAGGGGTGAAACTTAAAATTTAATTTTCTCTCAATTTCCCATTCTTCTTCTTTTAAGCTTATTTTAGCTCAAGAAACTCCACACAATATGTCGCATGATATGTATTAAGCGTTATATTAAAAAATTATAAATTTTAAGGGGTTGTCGTTATATTTTGCAAATATCTTAGACCATACTCTTATGTGTGTTTTTGTAGATGTAAGAAATATTTATTATTTGTACCAAAGAAACTTTTTTAATACTTTTTCAATTCGAAAGTACATAAAACGTATATTTAGAGGCACATTTAGTTTAATTTGAGGATAAAAAAAAACTAATATTGCTATAGAATCCCGCATTACTAATTAGAAAAAATTTGATTTTCATTATATAACGCTTATTACTTATATGATCTCTGAATAACTGATGCAAATGTTGGTGCAATATTAGTTTGCATAACTTAAATAGAATTTAACATAAAAAAATAAATTTTGAATCACTAATACTGTCAAACTCAAGTAAACTTGTGTATTACTATCTAATAGGAATATATGTATTAGCAATAAATGAATAAGTATATAAAGACAAAAATATTCTCGAAGTAATTAACAATACACTAATTATTATTCACAATATAGTAAGTCCTATATATCATTGTTTATTTACGAAATATTTCTTAAATGGTGAATAATGATTCTTACGTCATAATACATGCATAACTAAACCATGAACCAAACAACAAATTACAAATATTCCTACTACAATCAAATTTCTCTATAACAGTATCTCTATATAATAAATATCACTATAAAAAAATTTAAAAAAAAACAACCTTTTATATTATGTTATAAAATATATGTTATATAACAATATTTTACTATAACATTTGAAAAAAGAATTGAAATAAACGTGGCTATTACAAAAAGAAATTGACAGTATGTGAAAGAAAATGGTAAAAATCAAACAAAAAGGAAAGGGGTATAGTATGAGGCGGAGCTAGAATTTCAAGCTTATAGGTTCGAATTTTAATTATTTTAAATTATTAAATTTTTAATTTAATAATTTATATATATTTAATAAATTTTTTAAATATAAAGTTTGAACCGAAGTTACTGAATTCAATCGAATCCACCGGTTACAATCTCGCTCCGCACCGGGTACAGTCGCTATCGTTGAAAAGAGGGAAGCTGTTGTAGATTCGTGGATCATGTGAGAACAAACTGCACTCGCGTGATCCCAACTCCACTTTCTAGGATTCCACTCCCCTCCCTTCAGCTTTTTATATTGGGCCTGCTCTTTACCCATGGCTGCCTGCCCCACAATATTAGTTTTAAATAGATAATTTTTTATAAAGCATTATCTTTTAGTGTTATAGATATCTTAATGGGATCGGGGAGAATAGTGTGTATGTAGACCTTATTCCTACATTTGAGTAGAGAGGCTATTTCTAAATAGATCCCGGCATCCTTCCCTCCAAGAACTTCCCACCTTGTTCTTGGAGACTCGAACTCACAACCTTTCGATAGGAAGTAGGGGTTACTTACCATCAGAGCAACCCCTCTTGTCTACTCCAAACCTCTCCGCCACCCTTAAACAGACCACCCGGATTGGTGTTTACTCTATAATGGGAATTTGACTACTTTATATATATTTTTTATTTTTTTAATTTCTATCCAGTAATCGATTCGAAGTTCGACTAATTTAGATTCACACCGAAAAATCTCACTTTGCGAGTAAATCACCCTTTATTAAAGAGATTGACTCTATTCTGAAGGTTCGAACCTAAAACCTCTATTATGTACAGTGCGATTTTCAGATATTGTAGAAACTCAAATAACTTTTACAATCAAACACCTATATAACAGTCGCATTTATTTTGATATTTTTTAAGTATTATAATAAAATTCTGTTATAAAATATATATATTATAACATAACATAAAAGTTTGATTTTAAAAACTTAATTATTACAATAAATAATTATTATATATAAATGTTATTACAGAGAACTCTCACCGTAACCGTATATGGCACAAAAGACGTACAAAAACAACTCATAGTTGCTTTATATGAAAGAAACAGACCAGAAGTCTAGATTCAGTAATGTCATTTAATATTATCATCCTAGATATTCAAAATGAGAATACAAATTTGGAAGGAGTCAGCTGACAAAAGTGTGTCTTATTCTGGATCCAAGAGCTGTTGTCTGCTACCTTGCAACAAAAACACCCAACAAATACTTACCAAAAATGCCTAGTCCATGCAAACAAAAACGACGAAGCAATTATCTCAAACGGGGTTGGTCCGAACCCACTCCTCGAAAATGGACGAGATGGTTCAATATTAAACCTTTACAATATTGTTTAGAAATAATTTCTTTTACGTTTAAATAAAAATCGTCGCAAAAGAATTTAATATCCTCCTTCTTATATGATAGTATAAGATTAAAGCGCGAGTAAATTACTCAAAATTTAACTTATATGTATGCATAATATAAAAGTAATTTGACTATCAATATATATTTATTTGACTACAATAGAAAAATGACTGTATTTTATTATAATAATATAAAAGATTCGCAGACAATAAACTAATTTAACAAAGGGGTGAGTTTCAACAAAGTAGTCAAGCTTAGCAGGTTCATAACTTCATATCTTGGAATGCGCGACTCTGCCGTACTTAAGCTAACTAATGACGTCTTTCCACGACTACTTTGAAGTTTGATTAATTTGGATTCACGCTTGGAGATTTCAGTTTTGTAGGCATTGATGTCAGAAGAATGGATTTGGAGTTTGATGGTCCCGTCGTATAAGAATAAGGGTGGCATTCAGAATTGTACCAACTATAGGGTATCTATGTAACGATCCCAGTTCGTTTTCCGTGAACATGTCATGATGACATCTAGTTCCTACGACTAGGTAAGCCTAACAATATGAAAGTTTAATTAATTGCGGAAGAAAATATTTAAACTGAACCAAATAAATAACTAAATGATCAAGGTGCCACCTGGCACATACAATATCAACTCTCTAAGAACTAAACAAAATTTTCAAAACCTGAAATCTCACAAATCACAAGTTAAGGGATACATAAGAGGCTCTGACTCAAGAATATCTATACAAAAGAGAAATACAGGAAGAACTATACTCATTACAGAAAGCCGAAAAGGAACTCCTGGTCTGCGAACGTAGTAGATATGCCTCGAAGTCTCCACCGATACGCCTCCTTCCAAGACCGACAGAACTGAATGGGAGTACCTGAATCTGCACAACAAAAAATGTGCAGAAGAGTAGCATGAGCACACTACCACGGTGCCCAGTAAGTATCAAGACTAACCTCGATGAAGTAGTGACGAGGAACAGTCGAGACACCTACCGGTCAATAAACAATATAATAGACATAATAGAGATGATATGTAATATGTAAAGACTTCACGGATAACTAAAAATGCTACAATCACAATAAGGCTAACGGACAATAAGTAACAACGAGAATACAATAAATGATAATATGAAAATGACGGCAGAAATCACAATCCAAATCCTGAAGTTACGACACAACAAGGACAAACAAGTCACTGAGTCATTGTTATGCAATGCTGCTTACATAAGGTCTTTCCAACTCTTTCCACAATTCTACCGCAAACTCTCAGACCAGCCACAACTCATAAAAACCCAGCATCTGACGTCTAGCACTTGCCATCTTGTGCCCCATCAATAACACGGTCATGCTGACAACTGACTAGTCAACTAGGGTCACTCTCACATATATAAAGGGTAAACGAGGGCTCATCCCCACCCCTAGCCAAAACAGGAGGGATTCATTTCTAATAGGAGGGTCCAACTATATGTATACTTGTGCAAGTGTATCTAACAGGAATCCTACCAACTAGTAAGTATAAGAAATGGATCGACTAGCACCGGACTTATTCACACCCGGATAGAATTAATGAAAATATCAGTTCAGAACACAATGAGTTTAATGGGATCTCCCGGGAATCGAACCCGTAGTCCATCATACCAATAACAGAGGATCTCCTGGGAATTGAAGTCGTAGTCCATCATACCAATAACAGAGGATCTCTCGGGAATTGAACCCGTAGTCCATCATACCAATAACAGAGGATCTCCCGGGAATTGAACCCATAGTCCATCATGCCAATAATAGAGGATCTCCCGGAAATTGAACCCGTAGTCCATCATACCAATAACATAGAATCTCCCGGGTATTGAACTCGTAGTCCATCATACCAATAATAAACAAAAATAGGAAAAATTCCTACACGGGCCTTCACAATTCAGTACAATCAGCCCCTGACATAGCCCACCTTATTTCGCCACGTGTGCAACTAATAACAATGTAGCAAGCACTGCCTTATTTCGCTACACGTGCATCACAATATTCTCACCTTATTCATCCACATGCGAAAATCCACATATAAGCATATAACATATCCTGCCTTATTATGCCGCATGTGCAAAAACATCAATAGCAACACGGCAAAGACCTAGTGCAACTCTCCAACAACAACCGCACGGCAGACATCACATGCATCACAGTACCAACAGCCGCACAATAAATGACTCTCTCTCTCTCTCTCTCTCTCTCTCTCTATATATATATATATATATATATATATATATATATATATATATATATATATATATATATATATATATATGGAGGAACAAAGTAAGAGAATCAACAATAGAAACAATAACGTCCGGACAAGGGAATCAACAATAGCTAATAAGGTCACGGAACACCAAGGAAGAACACAATAACCTCAACGACAATCAACACATAATAAACACAAAAATACTACACCGATACCACAACAGTTGGACATGTAATATATTTGCACGAAGTTACAGATAAACTTTCAATCAAGGAGTATCCAACAGTAAGAAAGTTAACATGAATAAAATAATTACCATTTAAGGAAAATATCGATAAATCATAAGATATCTATCTTCCTTCCAATTAAGACCGATAAATTACATGAGATATAATATTTATGATTTCCAATTAAAGGCGAGTAGTTAGGGCGGGTAATAGGCTATAGAAGGGTACTTGTCTTCAGTTAAATACATAAAAGTCCATTAAACGACAAGAATAAATCAAGAAGGGCATACAAATATCAAGTAAGACATGTAGAGGTGAAACTAATAACAGAGAACTCAATCGTATCAATATCATCTTCATACTCGGTGATTTCACAAGCCTAAGAGCCTAAAAGGGGCAATTTATCACAAATAAATCTGATCACGCACTCGTCACCTTGCATACACGGAATGCAATCAACAGAGAAGACTCAAATCCTAATGGGAAGTCCCCCACACAAGGTTAGGCAAGATACTTACCTCAAAACGACTAAAATCAACTAGCAACCACGTTCTTGCCACGAGTTCTCGACTCCAAACGGCCCAAATCTATTCAATTAAATCACATATTGCAATTAATATCTCAAGGAACTGATTCTATAATTTAATTCAAAGCTAAAGCGCAAAATTAAGTAAAATGACCAAAATGACCATCGAGCCAACGTCTTGGAACCGGATGAATTTAACATTTTCAGAACCCTCGTACTCTCACGAGTCTAACCACATAAAAATCTCTCAAATCGGACGTGAAACACTCCCTCAAAACCCAATAGTTTGGTCTATGAAGTTCTACCCATTTTTCATTCAAAAACTGAGATTAAAGGATGAAGGAGATTCATGGAAATTGGTCTAAATCGAGTGAGAAACACTTATCCAAGTTTCCCAGGTGAAAATCCCTTCAAAAATTGCCAAGAACCGAGCTCTAGAAGTCAAAATGTGAATAAATGGTGAAACCCTCGAATTATCATATTTCTGACAGAGATTTCCGCTTTTGCGGTTGCAGAAAAACCACCGCTTCTGCGGTTTCTTTAAGGCTCCCAATTTTCGTTTCTACGGTCCTTTCATCGCAGCGCAAATTCCTTCGCTCATGCGGCTCTTGCGCAAAGGTCCTCCATCGCTTCTGCGGATGCCAAGTCGCTTTTGCGGCTCCTCTTCTGTGGTTCCCAAGCTGCAGAAGCGAAAATACTAGTAGCCCTGCTGCAACTTTCTTCCAACTCCAAAAACTTGTCTGTTGAGCAACGGAAACACACCCGAGGCCCCCGGGACCTCAACCAACCCCACACACAAGTCGTATAACCTAACACGGACTCGCTCGAAGCTTCAAATCACATAGCACAACATCGAAACGACAAATGGAACCAAATATCAAGCTTATGAACTTTAAAATCTTCAAATAATGAATCTCATGCCGAAACCTATCAATTCAACTCGTGACACCAAATTTTGCAGACAAGTCCAAAATGACATAACGAAGCTCTTCCAACTCTGGGAATTGCATTCCGACCTCGATTTCCCAAAAGTCAACTGTGGGTCAAACTTCTTCATTTTCCAACTTCAACTTTCACCGAAACACCTGAATTTACTCTACGGACCTCCAAATATGAATCCGGACGAGCGCCTAAGTCCAAAATCACCATACGAAGCTGTTGAGATCATCCACGACCCATTTCGGGGTCATTTACCCAAAAGTCCAGTTTCAGTCAAATTTTCACCATTCTAACTTCCAAAATAAGGTTTCTTCTCTAGAATTGACTCTAAGTCATCCGATAAGTGAATTCCGCCATGCATGCAAGTCGATACTCATGTTCCAAAGCTGCTCCAGACCTTACGCCGCTGAACGGAGCTTAATTTTTCAAAATGACCGGTGGGGTCGTTACATCCCCCTTCTTAAAACCAACGTTCGTCCTCGAACGTGCTAAGATTCACCTCGAAGTCCTCAAGCCACTGAGTGCGCACTTCCAACATACACCTGTGGGTGACCCCAGGTCACACCAATCCATTTTGGCATGACGACACCATCTCAATTAAAATTTAACCCTTCTAGCAGTACCATTAAGCCTTCAAGCCAGATTCCTCAACTTCCATCCGTTTCCAAAAGACCCGATTCCAAGTCCCTATCCGGTATCAGTCTCAACCAGCTAATGCAACACAAGCCAACACACATAGGGTACATCCATACAACATGACACACCACACATAGTCCCACCATAATATATCTGATAGAAATAAATGCCTGAGATCAAATCTGTACCGGCCATAAGCCTCATATTCAATAGGAACTCTTTTCAACTACCCATAACACAGGCGATGATACAACAACAACGAAAACCACATGACGAAACACCCAATTAACCCAATCTGAGCAAACAGCAACGGGTACACACCCCACAAACTAAAATCAAGGAACATAGAACGAAAATGAATGAATATGGGAAAGGAAACACATAAGAGAACTAACAAACAAATTTAACTAGCAGAAAAGACTTCTAAAAGACAAATCTACAAGACATCTAACAAGAAAGAATGAAAGCATATAATGGACTCACAAAGATCTTATACTGATATAACTCTCACCGTAGTACACAGCCCGGTCTCAACATATCAAATCACCTGATATCACGAGGGTCTCGCCTTCAACACTGGATCCCAAGTAGGGTACACATCAACCCATCTAGTGACTCTCACAAGTTCAATTCCGTTTACAATTACAACATAGACTAGCTCCCATAACGGTGGAGCATAAAAATTACAGCTCGTAACCAAGAATGCTCGGAAATCACATCAAGCCTACCAGAACAGACAACATGAAAATACCACTAGCCTCATAACTCCCGACAATGGCTAAAACAGACGATAGACGCAGCTATTACTCATAAAACCTCCCAACGGAATAATCACATAGACAGAGTGAAAATCATGAAACACTCCCATAAATGGAACAACAAACAAGGAGCTCAACCTGATAAGTAGAATTGTGATGAACTACAGATAGTGCCTTTCTATATCAAACTGAATCCTCTCCTGAGTGACATTAGCTGGCGCATCAGCCTCAAACCTACTATATGAAACACATCAACGAGCTGGGCCTCCCCCTCTTAGGTGCCCTTTCTTTGTCTGAATACCTCACTGCGACACATCGGTCCAAAGTCTGGGAATATCTCTCATCATGTGGCTAATATCTCCACACTCAAACACCCTCTCTCCTGGCGAGGTGTTGGAAATTGTGCGGTACGGGTCCTCCGACACAATGCAAGGCCTGAAGCATGAACTGAACTGGCTGACCCACAAAACCTCTACCATGACGCACCCTGCCTCCAAAGTAAGGACATGTATATCTCACCGGCCTACGAGGCCTCCTCGCCTCCTCAGGATCTCTCTCCTAATCTCGTCTGCTCTCCATCTCAGAACCCTGCCTGCCCTCTCTCTCTCTAGCATGCATACCCTCTACCCTCCTAGCAGTGTTCACCACTTGCTGATACGAAATATCCATCTCTAACTCACGGGCCAAACTGAACCTGATGCTGGGAATAAGACCCTCAATGAACCGGCGAACCTTCTCGCGAACAGTAGAAACCAAGGCTGAGGCATGTCTAGCCAAACTGGTGTAACAGATAGCATACTCCGAGACGGTCATAGCACCTTGACACAAATGCTCAAACTCCACGCGTCATGCATCCCTGAGGCTCTGAGGAACAAACTCTCTTAGGAACACATCTAAAAACTGAGTCCAAGTTAGTGAAGCTTCCTCCTCTAGGCTGTCTAACTCATAGGTGCGCCACCAATCATAGGCGGCCCCTCGAAGCTGGAAAGTAGTGAAAGAAATCCCGCTCGACTCAGGGATACCCATACTATGGAGAACTCGGTAACACTCATCAAGAAACCCCAAGGCATCGTCTGATGCTAATCCACTGAACATCGGAGGACCATACTTCTTGAACCTCTCTAGTCGCATCTGCTCCTGCTCGAAAGCAGCTGCCATGCCCTCGGGCTGAATTGGTGCTGCAGGCAGCACATGAACGATCTCGGGAACCTGATCAACTTGCGCTTGCTGCTCAGGAGTGCGAGCGGTGGGAGTCTGTGCTCCTCCCCCATCCTGGGGTGTGGCTGGAGCAAGGGGAAGCAATCCGGCCTGAGCCAAAATAGTGTACATACACATGAACTGCGCTAAAGTCTCCTGAAAGGCTGGAGTAACAGTAGTTGTAGGCGTTTCAGATTCCTGGACTCCGACTGGATCTGCTGGTGGTACCTCGGCGGCCGCTCACGCAGGTGCTCTTGCTGCACCACGTGCGTGTCCTCGAACTCTATCTCGACCCCGACCTCCGACGGCTGCAGCAGGGGGCGGGGGTGCATGATATCCTCGGGTAGTACGTGTTCTCACCATCTGTGAGAGAGTAGAAGACAGAGGCTTAGGATTGTAAATGTCAAATATCTCGTACCACAGGAAAATCAAATGAGTGGAATTTTCCGAACGGTTACATAGCCTCTCGCAGATAAGTACAGACGTCTCCGTACCGATCCACAAGACTCTAATAAACCGGCTTGTGATCTATGACTCCTATGAACCTAAAGCTCTAATACCAACTTGTCACGACCATAGTTCGCCCTCCGTGAACATGTCGTGATGGCACCTAGTCTGTCACGACCCTAGTTCACCAATCATGAACCTATCATGAAGGCACCTAGTCTTCGCGACTAGGTAAGTCTGACACATTGTGAAAATTCAACAATCTTTGCGGAAACACTAATTAAAACATAAATAACATAAGATAATGTATTGAGTGCCGCCTGGCACATACATGTCAACTCAAATTAACGTAAGGAACCTCCAAGACCCGGAAACCCACGGGCAACACAGGATAAGAGTAAACATACTACAGTGCTCTAATATACCTAAGTATCTAAACCAAATGAGTCTGCGAAAGAAAACTATAAACTACAGGTAGAATAGAGGAAGGCTCGTCGGCTCTGCGGACGTGGCAGATGCATATCTCAAGCCTCCAAAGCAACTCCAAATCCCTAGTAGCGCGCCTGACCACATGTACCTAGATCTTCACAACAAAAGTATGCAGAAGAGTAGCATGAGTACACCACAACGGTACTCAGTAAGTGCCAAGCCTAACCTCGATGGAGTAGTGACGAGGAAGGTCGAGGCCCCTACTGAGATAAACATAAAATAATTATGAAATGAAATAACAGTTGGAAATACATAAATCTCGAATATCTAACAACAATGAGAAGAACGGACTAGTCTATATTATGATTCTACAAACAAGGACAACCGTTAAAGGCTAATTACCATCGAGGATCTCAAAGTATCCCGAGGATCTCCGAGTATCCTCATCATATAAGCAAGGGATCTCCAAGTATCACGAGTATCTCCCAGTATCCTCATCACACAAGTAAGGGATCTCCAAGTATCCCGAGGATCTCTTAGTATCCTCCAGTAAATCAGTCCTACCCTGGGGATCTCTTAGTATCCGCCAGGAAATGAAATCTGCGTTGGGGATCTCTTAGTATCCGCCAGTCATATTATCCAGTGCCGGGGATCTCTTGGTATCTCGCACTTCCAAAACCTCGAAACCAAGATACGAACAAGGGGATCTCCCGGGATGCCGTCCCATAGTCCCAATAATAAATACATCACAACAACCAATATTTAGCGACAAGGAAACGAAATGCGAACAACAATTAAAATCGACAATCTAACATGCTTCACAAGAAGGACACATATTGCAATTTAACCAAATAAGGCAAGTAAGTTTCTAACATGCTTTAGAAAAGAAACAGATATTATCATTTAGTCAGGTTGATCAAATAAGTTACTGACATGCTTTTCCTAAGTCAAACAAGTGAGATTTCATTGTTAACGATTAAATATGTGAAGAAGCACAGTCTAAATAAACCAAGTAAGGTGTAGTTTTAACAACTACCACAAGTACATGCCCGTCACCTCGCGCACAAGGCATTTGAAACAATAACAAGGATATCCTAAGAGAGAAAGGTCCCCCACACAAAGTTAGGCAAGCCACTTACCTCAATTTGGTACAAAACCGCTAACAAATAACGCCCTTTCCACTCCGACTCCGAGTGGCCAAATTATATACCAATTACATATTGTAAATAACATCGCAAGTAACTTATCACACTGTTAAAATTAGAGCTTCGACGCAATAATAGGTGAAATTACCAAAATGCCCCTACTGCCAACACCTCGGAATCAAATAATTTTTATAATTTCAGAACCCTCGTACTCTCACGAGTCTAACTATATAAAAATCTCCCATATCAGATGTGAAATGCCCCTTCAAATCATCAAAGTTAGGTATAAAAACTTATCCCTAATTTTCATGGTAAATCCGAAATTAAAGCATAAATTCGAGTATAGATTAGTGGGTAATAACAAGAGAGTAAGGAATCATTACCCAATCGTTGCCTTTAAAAACCCTTCAAAAAATCTCCCAAAACCGAGCTCCCTAGCTTGAGTTTTTTGTAAAAATGGAAGAATGGTTCGTTTTGAAATATTTATAACTGCCCCAATGATTTACTCTATGCAATTGCGTGAATGAGAATGCAATCGCATAAAAGGAATCCGGAAAGCTAGAGAAATGTGCTATGCGAACGCAGCCTGTTGCATGCGATCGCGGAGAAGAACAACACAGAGCTATGCGATCGCATAAAAGGAAGGGAACCCTGAGAGTCCGGACTACGTTACTCAGTGCGAACGCATTGAACAAATTGCGATTGCAGAAGGGAAAGAAGCCAACTTATGCGATCGCGAACAAGAAGATGCGATCGCGTAGAAGGAATAGAGGACCTCCACGGACAGCACTACGCGATTGCAAACAAATCCATGCGATCGCATAGAAGAAATGGTCTGCAACCCAACAGCTGAACTTCTGCAATCATTTTGAGTCCGGAATTGCTCCATTGAGCATCTGAAACACACCCGAGGCCCCCGGGACCTCAACCAAACCCACAAACATATCCCATAACATCATTCAAACTTTTACCAATCCTTAAACCACCTAAAACAATGCCGAAAAGTTGAATTAATCAATGATTTGGACTTAAAAAGTTCTAAACTTAACCAAATTCGCTTTCGATTCAAAACCTAACAAAAACACGTCCGTTTGACCTGAAATTTTTCACGCACGTCCCAAATGACATGATGGTGCTACAGAAACTTCCTAAATTCCATTCCGACCCTCTGATCAAAATTTCACTATCGGACCGGAAATATCAAAATTCTAACTTTCGGCATTTATAGCCTAAATGAGCTACAGACATCCAAAATACATTCCGAACACGCTCCCAACCCCAAAATCACCTAGAAAAGCTAACGGAACCATCGGTTTTCCATTCCGAGTTCATCTTGACACTGTTCTGATTACAGACCCTTTTTCATTTCTTAAGCTCTCATTTAAGGACTAGGTGTCCCAAAATACTCCGAATTCCATTACCGAACATCCCGACAAGACAAAATAGAAGTAATGAACTTAGGGGAAGCAGAAAATGGGGAAATGGGGCATAAATTCCAAAGACGACCAGCCGGATCGTCACATCCTCCTACACTTAAACATTCGTTCATCCTCGAACGAGCATAGAGAACATACCTGAAGTAGCAAAAAGATGAGGGTATCGGCTGCGCATATCTCGCTCAGTCTCCCAAGTCACCTCATTGGCCGGCTAACCCCGCCACCGCACCTTCACAGAAGCTATATCCTTTGACCTGAGCTTTCGAGCGTGTCTATCCAATATTACCACAGGCTCCTCAACATAGGACAAGTCATTGTCTAACTGGAATGAAGTGAACTCCAACACGTGAGACGGGTCACCATGATACTTCTGAAGCATCGAAACATGAAATACTGGATGAACCCCCACCAAACTGGGAGGCAAAGCAAGCTCGTAAGCAGGCTTCCCAATCTGCCTCAAAATCTCAAATGGGCCAATAAACCTCGGGCTCAACTTCCCTTTCTTTCCAAACCTCATGTCACCTTTCATAGGCGAGACCCGAAGCAAAACCCGCTCACCAACCATAAACAAAACATCACGAACCTTCCGATCCGTATAACTCTTCTGTCTGGACTGGGCTACACGGAGTCTATCCTGAATCACCTTAACCTTCTGAACCGCATCCTTAACAAAATCAGTGCCCAATAACCTAGCCTCGCCCGGCTCGAACCAACCCACTGGAGATCTGCATCTCCTACTGTATAAGGCCTCATAAGGAGCCATTTGAATACTGGACTGATAATTGTTGTTGTATGCAAACTCCGCCAATGGTAAGAACTGATCCCAAGACCCTCTAAACTCAATCGCGCATGCACGGAGCATATCCTCAAGAATCTGAATAGTGCGCTCGGATTGTCCGTTCATCTGGGGGTGAAAGGCTGTACTCATGGTCACCCTGGTACCCAAATCATGCTGGACTTCTCTCCAGAATCACGATGTAAACACTGATCTGAGATGATATATACTGGAATGCCATGCAGACGGACAATCTACCTGATATAAATCTCTGATAACCGCTCTTCTGAGTAAGAAGTACACACTGGAATGAAATGAGCGTACTTGGTCAGCCGATCCACAACAACCCAAATAGAATCAAACTTCCTCGCTGTCATAGGGAGACTAGTCACAAAATCCATAGTGATATTCTCCCATTTCAACTTCGGAATATCCATCTGCTGGAGTAACCCTCCCGGTCTCTGATGCTCGGCCTTCACCTGCTGACAGTTGAGACATCTAGCTACAAACTCTACTATGTTCTTCTTCATCCGGCTCCACCAATAACGCTGCCTCAGATCCTGATACAACTTCGCGGCACCGGGATGGATGGAATACCGCGAGATATGGGCCTCGGTCAATATCAACTCCTGAATATCCTTAACGTCGGGCACAAAACTACGACCCTGCATCCTCAATACCCCGTCATCTCCAATAGTCACATCCTTAGCATCGCCATGCTGAACTATGTCCCCGAGGATAAGAAAATGTGGATCATCATATTGTCATTCACTAATACGATCAAAAAATGAAGACCGAGAAACCATACAGGCTAAAACCGGACTGGGCTCCGAAAGGTCCAATATCACAAACTGACTGGCTAAAGCATGAACATCCATTGCCAGGGGTCTCTCTGAAGCTGGTAAATATGCCAAACTCCCCAAACTCTCCGCCCAGCGACTAAAGGCATCGGCTACCACATTGTCCTTGCCCGAATGATAAAGAATAGTAATATCATAATCCTTCAGTAGCTCCAACCATCTCCTCTGGCGCAAGTTCAGATCTTTCTGCTTGAACAAATGCCAAAGGGATATCTTAGTATCCGCCAGGAAATGAAATCTGCGCTGGGGATCTCTTAGTATCCGCCAGTCATATCATCCAGTGCTGGGGATCTCTTGGTATCTCGCACTTCCAAACCTTGAAACCAAGATACGAACAAGGGGAGCTCCCGAGATGCCGTCCCGTAGTCCCAATAATAAATACATCACAACAACCAATATTTAACAACAAGGAAACGAAATGGGAACAACAATTAAAATCGAGAATCTAACATACTTCACAAGAAGGACACATATTGCAATTTAACAAAATAAGGCAAGTAAATTGCTAACATGCATTAGAAAAGAAACAGATATTATCATTTAGTCAAATTGATCAAATAAGTTATTGACATGCTTTTCCTAAGTCAAACAAGTGAAGTTTCATTGTTAACGATTAAATTTGTGAAGAAGCATAGTCTAAATAAACCAAGTAAGGTGTATTTTTAACAACTAGCACAAGTACACGCCAGTCACCTCGCGCACAAGGCATTTGAAACAACAACAAGGATATCCGAAGGGAGAAAGGTCCGCCACACAAAGTTAGGCAAGCCACTTACCTCAATTTGGTACAAAACCGCTAAGAAATAACGCCCTTGCCATGAGTATCCGACTCCGAGTGGCCCAAATCTATTCAAACCAGTTACATAATGTAAATAACATCGCAAGTAACTAGTCACACTGTTAAAATTAAAGCTATGGCGCGAAAATATGTGAAATGATAAAAATGCCCCTCATGCCAATGCCTTGGAATCAAATAATTTTTATAATTTCAGAACCCCCGTACTCTCACGAGTCTAACCATAAAAAAATCTCCCAAATCGGAGGTCAAATGCCCCTTAAAATCATCAAAGTTAGGTCTGAAATCTTAACCCCAATTTTCATGCTAAATCCGAAAATTAGAGCTTGAACTCGAGTTTATATTAGTGGGTAATAATCATAAGAGAGTAAGAAATCGTTACCCAATCGTTGCATTTAACAACCCTTCGAAATATCTCCCAAAATCGAGCTCCCTAGCTTGAGTTTTTTGTAAAAATGGAAGAATGGTTCGTTTTGAAATATTTATAACTGCCCCAGTGATTTACTCTATGCGATCGCGTAGAAGGAATCTGGAAAGCTGGAGAAATGTGCTATGTGAACGCAGCCTGTTGCATGCGATCACGGAGAAGAACAACACAGAGCTATGCACTCGCATAAGGCTTCCTGCGATCGCATAGAAGGAAGGGAACCCTGAGACTCCGGACTACGTTTACTTAGTGCGAACGCATTGAACTAATTGCGATCACAGAAGGAAAAGAAGCCAACTTATGCGATCACCAACAAGAAGATTCGATCGCGTAAAAGGAATAGAGGACCTCCACGGACAGCACTACGCAATCACAGACAAATCCATGCGACCGCATAGAAGAAATGGTCCGCAACCCAACAGCTGAACTTCTGCAATCTTTTTGAGTCCGGAATCTCTCTGTTGAGCATCCAAAACACACCCGAGGCCCCCGAGACCTCAAACAAACCCACGAACATATCCCATAAAATCATTCAAACTTGTACCAATCATTAAACTGCCTAAAACAACGCCAGATACTCGAATTAATCAATGATTTGGACTTAAAAACTTCAAAACTTAGCGAAAATTGCATTCGATTCAAAACCTAACCGAAACACGTCCATTTGACCTGATATTTTGCACGCACGTCCCAAATGACATGAGCTGCAGCAATTTCCTATTTTTCATTTCGACCCTCGGATAAAAATTTCACTATCAGACCGGAAACTTCAAAATTCTAACTTTCGATATTTATAGCCTAAATGAGCTACAGACATCCAAAATACATTCCGAACACGCTCCCATCCCCAAAATCAACTAGCGGAGCTAACGGAACCATCGGTTCTCCATTACGAGGTCATCTTGATATTGTTCTGATTACGGACCGTTTTCAAACTCTTAAGCTCTCATTAGGGACTAAGTGTCCCAAAACACTCCGAATTCTATTACCGAACATCCCGGCAAGACAAAATAGCAGAAATGAACTTAAGGGAAGCAAAAAATGGGGAGACGGGGCATAAATTCCAAAGACGACCGGTCAGGTCGTCACATAGTCCCTACGACTAGGTAAGCCTAACAATGCGGAAGTTTAATCAATTGCGGAAGAAAACATTTAAATTGAACCAAATAAACAACTAAATGATCAAGGTGCCACCTGGCACATACAATATCAACTCTCTCATAACTAAACAAAATTCTTGAAACCCGGAATCTCACAAATCACAAGCTAAGGGATAGATAAGAGGCTCTGATTCAAGAATGTCTATACAAAAGAGAAATACTGGAAGAACAATACTTATCAGAGAAAGCTGGAAAGGGACTCCTCGGTCTGCAGACGTAGAAGATATGCCTCGAACTCTCCACCGATACGCCTCCTTCCAAGGCCGACAGAACTGAATGGGAGTACCTGAATGTGCACAACAAAAAGTGTGCAGAATAGTAGCATGAGCATACCATGACGGTGCCCAGTAAGTATCAAGACTAACCTAGATGAAGTAGTGACGAGAAACTGTTGAGACACCTACCGGTCAATAAACAGTACAATAGAGATAATAGAGATGATATGTAATATGTAAAGACTGCATGGATAACTAAAAATGCTACAATCACAATAAGGCTAACGGACAATAAGTAACACCGAGAATACAATAAATGATAATACGAAAATGACGGCAGAAATCACAATCCAAATCCTGAAGTCACAACACAACAAGGACAAACAAGTCACTAAGTCATTGTTATGCAATGGTTCTTACATGAGGTCTTTCCAACTCTTTCCACAATTCTACCAAAAACTTTCAAACCAGGCACAACTCATGAAATCCCAGCATCCGAGGTCTACCACTTGGCATCTTGTGCCCCCATCAATAACACGGTCATGGTGACAACTGACTAGTCAACTAGGGTCACTGTCACATATATAATGGGTAAACGAGGGCTCATCCCCACCCCTATCCAAAACAGGACGGATTCATCTCTAATAGGAGGGTCCACCTACGTGTATGCTTGTGCAAGTGTATCTAACAAGAATCATACCAACTAGTAAGTATAAGAAATGGATCGACTAGCACCCGACTTATTCACACCCAAATAGAATCAATGAAAATATCAGCTTAGAACATAATGAGTTTAATGGGGATCTCCCCCGGGAATCGAACTCGTAGTCCATCATACCAATAACATAGGATCTCCCAAGAATTGAACCTGTAGTCCATCATACCAATAACAGAGGACCTCTCGAGACTTGAACCTGTAGTCCATCATACTAATAACAGAGGATCTCCCGGGAATTGAATCCGTAGTCCATCATACCAAATAAAGAGAATCTCCCGGGAATTAAAGCCGTAGTCCATCATACTAATAATAAACAAAAATAGGAAAAATGCCTCCACGGGCTTTCACAATTCATCACAATCAGCCCCTGACATAGCCCACCTTATTTCGCCATGTGTGCAACCAATAGCAATGTAGCAAGCCCCGCCTTATTTCGCCACACATGCATCACAATATTCCCACCTTATTCCACCACATGCGCAAATCCACATATAAGCATATAACATGTCCCGCCTTATTACGCTGCATGTGCAAAAACATCAAGAGCAACAATAACACGGCAAAGACCTCGTGCAACTCTCCAACAACAACTGCACGGCAGAGACCCCGTGCATCACAGTAGCAATGGCAGAGACCGATTAATTACATGAGATATAACATTTATGATTTCCAATTAAAGGCGAGTAGTTAGGGCGGGTAATATGGCTATAAAAGGGTACTTGTCTTCAATTAAATACGTAAAAGTCCATTAAACAGCAAGAATAAATCAAGAAGAACAAACAAATATCAAGTAAGACAAGTAGATGTGAAACTAATAACACGGAACTCAATCGTATCAATATCATCTTTATACTCGGTGATTGCACAAGTCTAAGAGCCTAAAAGTGGCAATTTACCACAAATAACTCCAAGCACGCACTCGTCACCTCGCGTACACGGAATGTAATCAACAGAGAAGGATCAAATCCTAAGGGGAAGTCCCAACACACAAGGTTAGGCAAGATACTTACCTCAAACCGGCTAAAATCAGCTAGCAACCGCGTTCTTCCCACGAGTTCTCGACTCCAAATGACCCAAATATATTCAATTAAATCACACATTGCAATTAACATCTCAAGCAACTGATTCTATAATTTAATTCAAAGCTAAAGCACGAAATTAGATTAAATGACCAAAATGCCCCTCGGGCCAACGTCTCGGAACCGGATGAATATAACATTTTCAGAACCCTCGTACTCTCATGAGTCTAACCATATAAAAATCTCTCAAATCGGAGGTCAAACACTCCCTCAAAACCCAATAGTCCGGTCTATGAAGTTCTACCCATTTTTCATTCAAAAACTGAGATTAAAGGATGAAATTAAGAGGCGATTCATGGAATTGGTCTAAATCGAGTGAGAAACACTTACCCAAGTTGCCCAGGTGAAAATCCCTTCAAACATCACCAAGAACCAAGCTCTAGAAGTCAAATGTGAATAAATGGTGAAACCCTCGAATTATCCTATTTCTAACAGAGATTTCCGCTTTTGCGGTCCCGTTTTTTGCGGAAAAACCACCGCTTCTGCGGTTTCTTTAATCCTACCAATTTTCTCTTCTGCAGTCCTTTCTCGCAGAAGCGAGTCCGCTTCTGCGAAAATTACTTTGCTCCTACCAAAACGTCCTCCATTGCTTCTGCGGTCGCCAAGTCGCTTTTGTGGCTTTGCTTCTACGGTTCCCAAGCCGCAGAAGCAAAAATACCAGTAGCCCTGCTGCAACATTCTTCCAACTCCAAAAGCTTGTCCGTTGAGCAACCGAAACACACCTGAGCCCCCCAGGACCTCAACTAACCCCACACATAAGTTGTATAACCTAACACAGACTCGCTCAAAGCTTCAAATCACATAACACAACATCGAAATGACGAATCGAACCAAAACTCAAGCTTATAAACTTTAAAATCTTCAAATACCGAATCTCATGCCGAAACCTATCAATTCTACTCGGAATGACGCCAAATTCTGCAGACAAGTTCAAAATGACATAACTGAGTTGTTCCAACTATCGGAATCACATTTCGACCTTGATTTCTCAAAAGTCAATTGTGGGTCAAACTTCTTCATTTTCCAACTTCAACTTTTTCCGAAACGCCTCAATTTACTTTACAGACATCCAAATATGAATCTGGACGTGCGCCTAAGTCCAAAATCACATACGAAGCTGTTGGGATCATCCACGACCCATTCCGAGGTCGTTTACCCAAAAGTCGAGTTTCGGTCAAATTTTTACCGTTCTAACTTCCAAAATAAGGGTTCTTCTCTAGAATTGACTCTAAGCCATTTGAAAACTGAATTCTGCTATGCACGCAAGTCGATACTCATGTTCCGAACCTGCTCCAGACCTTACACCGCTGAACGTGGTTAATTTCTCTAAACGACCAGTCGGGTCATTACAATCAAGCTGCTGACTCACACCATGAAAATTTTGGAGAGGGTAGCTGAGAGGAGGGTGGGAAGGAGTGTGTTATTTCGGAGAATCAGTTTGACTCATGTCGGGGCGTTTGACGAAAGCCATCCATCTTATGGGGAGGTCGATGGAGTAGTATAAGGGGAGGAAGATGGACTTGTATATAGTGTTCATTGACCTAGAAAAAGCCTATGACAAAGTTCCTATCGAGGTTATATGGAGATGTTTGGAGGTTAGCAACATTCCGATAGCGTACATTAGGGTGATTAAGGACATGTATGATGGAGCTAAGACTCGGGTGAGGACTGTGGCAGGAGACTCGAATTATTTCTCAATAGTAATGGGGTTGTATCAGGGATCAGCTCTTAGCCTATTTTTATTTGCCCTGGTAATGTATGTGTTGATGTGACACATCCGAGGAAAGATGTCATGGTGTATGTTATTTGTCGATGATATAGTGTTGATTGAGAAGATGTGTTACTGGGTTAATACTACGCTGGAGGTATGGCAATAGAACTTGGAGTCTAAAGGTTTCAAGTTGAGCAGCAAAAGAACAAAATACTTGGAGTGTAAGCTCAGTATTGAGACGCATGAAGTAGAAGTAGACGTGAAGCTTGATACACCCCAAGTGAGATAGTTTCAAATATGTTGGGTCTACAATACTTAGTAATTGAGAGATTGACGAGGATGTCGCATATCGTATAGGAGCGTGGAGGTTGAAATGGAGGCTCACTTCTAGTGTTTTGTGTGACAGGAATGTGCCACCTAGACTTAAGGGTAAGTTGTACGAAGCGGTAGTTAGACCTGTCATGTTGTATGAAGCAGAGTGTTGGCCAATCAAAAAATCTCATGCCTAGAAGGTGAAAGTAGTAGAAATAATGATGTTGAGATGGATGTGTAGGCATACCATAAAAGACAAGATTATGAATGAATATATTAGGGACGAAGTGGTTGTGGTTCCTGTGGAATATAAGTTTTGAGATAGTTCGGTCATGTGAAGAAGAGAGACTTTGATGCCCCGGTTAGGAGCTGCGTGTGTTTACCCGTGGCGAGTAAGAGGAGGGGTAGACAGATGATTGAGAAGATATGGGGTGAGATGATTAGGCAGGACATGGCTCTGCTCTAGCTTACCGGACATGACCTCGATAGAAAGGTATGGAGGTCGAGAATTAGGATGGTGAATTGATAGACAGTCTAGTGTTTCGGTTTGTCTTACTAATAGTAGTAGTACTAGTCGGGTATTTTTCTATTCCTAGTCACTTGCGTTTTATACTATTGTGTCATTATTATCAATAGAATTGACACTATTCTTGTAGTTTCGTATCCCTGGATCTCTGTTATCACTCGTTTTATTATTTACTTCCATTGTCTTATTACCTTGTTGTTGCTATTGTTTCTCTATTGCTCATTTTTATTATTCTCGAGTCGAAGGTCTTTCGGAAATAACCACTTTGTCTTCATAAAGTAAAAGTAAGGTTTACGCACACACTACCCTTCCCAAAACCCACTTATAAAATTTTACCGAGTTTGTTATTGTTGTTATTGTTGTCGTCATCATATTGAAACTTCGTTTGCGATCTTGAGCATAAACAAGACTTTTTCCAAGCAATGAAGGTAATAATGCACTAATAATTTCACGAATGGCAAAGTTATCAATTTGGATAGAGCAAAGACATATTATCGAGGGATCCACCTCCCAACCTACGGATTCACATGGACTCAGTAAATTTTGTACAAATGGTGTAAATATGTTCGAAAAATTTAATATTAAATATCTATAAATGTTGAATGTGAACCTAATTACTATTAAAAATTTAGCAATAGTCGTTGCAAGAACTCATAAACATTAAATCTTGGATGCGCCCCTACATATTATTGATTTTCTTTTAGGGGTCGTTTGGTATGGGGTATATGTAAAATTAACACTGGTATAAAAATTTAATACCAGCTTATACCTTGTTTGGTTACAAAATTTGGTGTAAGTTATCCCGATGTTAATTTTAACACTGAGATAACTTATACCTTATAAAAAGTGGTGTAATTAATACTGGTATAATTTATACCTTTTTTTTAGAAATTATACAATTGTTATTCTTAATACAACATACCAAAAAATAAATAAACAACAGTCCCAGCATAACTTATCTCAATATAACTTCTACCGACATAACTTACACCGTATAAGTCATATTCCAATCAAACGAGCCTTGATAAACCGCCTAACGATTTCTTATATGTCATGAATTTTGAATGCCAACTCTTTTTCTCATGCTTAACTATTATGCTCTCTCGTTACGAATTTGAATCACCTTTCTTTATCTTCTTCCGGTCCCATACGTACCTTATCATGACAAGAAAGAGAACAGAATTTGCAGCTATAGAAATTAACGCCCCGTTTGGCCATATATCATGGCACATTTTTTTAAATTTTTAAAAAAATATTATTT
This sequence comes from Nicotiana benthamiana, assembly GCA_034376525.1. Lineage (NCBI taxonomy): Eukaryota > Viridiplantae > Streptophyta > Magnoliopsida > Solanales > Solanaceae > Nicotiana > Nicotiana benthamiana. The sequence continues at coordinate 38,747,346 of CM067339.1, read as the reverse complement.
GTTCATAAATTAATGATTTATTTTTAAAAAAATTCTGTAATTATTTTTTAAGTTCTCAAAATCTAGTTTATGGTAGATTTTGGGTGAAACTTGTTCTCCCACTCATAAAATTTTAAATTTTATTCAAATAAAATATATATCTAAATATAATTTTACTTTTTAAAAATTATTTTTTAAAACTACTTCAAAAAATTATTTTTTCAAATTTAAACTAAATCTATATCCAAACGCTACATAAAAAACCCCAAATTAGAAAGTCCACGGGTGTAAAAAAGAGAAAAGCATACTTGTAGCTCTGGGAACTGAAAAACAGAAAGACTTGACAAGTTATGGTTGGTGTTTTATTTGCATAGTTTGGCGTGTTTCGTTGTTTCCTTTTTACCTAAGCAAAAGATAGTATGAAAGTGGCTTCAAACTATTGATTGGTTCAAACTCTTTATGAAAATCGGTGCATCTTTCATCACATTCTCATATCCACTTGCCAACTTGTCTTATAACATGTCGTCACGATGACAAGAAAAAGTTTACTCATAATAATAATAATATTAAAGAAAAAGGGAACTTAACTGTTATTGGCTTTCCAGGGGGGTGAACACAGATTTCTTGTTTGTTTGTTTACTTATTATGATGGTGTATGTATTTTTGTGTTCGTCTTCTTGTAAGATGGGCTTCGTCTTCTTTTCTCTGTTTGGTATAAAATTGAGTTTTTTGAATCTGTTATCCACATTGAATTTTTTGGAGGAAGCATGTTGGGCTTCCGCTTAAGCAGCCCACTACAGACAATAGACTACAAAGAATGATCAGTGATGGCCCAAGATAGTAGCAGCCCAAGGGCAAATGTATTTAAGCTGTGTAAATGATTTTGTATAGAGTACAGGGACACAAATGTAATTACACACACACATTACATTTTATTATTACAATTTTGTATATACACGGGGGAAGCTTCGAGATGAGATTAGATCAATCAATTACAACTTTTCATTTCTCACTTTTTCTCTCTTCTCTTTCCTCTCTACTGTTCATCATCTTCTCCATTTCTTTTCTTCAATCCGATGAGTTAAGATGTTAACATGGTATCAGAGCGGGTATATTCCGGTTCTACTCATCACGAGCTTTCGACCGATGTTACCCTCACCGGCTTTCATTCAAGTTTCTGTTGATTCACAAAATTAGGGTTTTCGATTCGGTTAGTTTTTCGTCAAAATTACTTGTATTTTTTGTTGTTAAAATTGTTGCATGTTGTGTAAACATCAGAGGCTGTAATTTTTGTTTGTTTCTGGTTGGTTTCTGGTCGATTCATGTGTTAGCCATCTGGTATAGTTACGATCTATTGTTTGTTTGTGGTTAAATGACATAAGCAGTTAAAAATGGTGGATGTAGTAGATGATTCTCCTTCTGTTCCTACTAGCTTTGTCCCTAGTCCCTCGAATCCCCTATTTCTCATGTCGTCTGATGTTCCTGGTATTTCCTTGGTTACCAATCCTTTCTCAGGGATTGGTTTTGGGGGTTGGAGAAGAAACGTGATAGTATCTTTGTCCGCTAGGAACAAAATAGGTTTTATAGATGGCTCAGTGCCTAAACCTTATGAAGATTCCCCACAGTTTAGACAGTGGGATAGGTGTAACAATATGGTCATTTCATGGCTCACAAATTCCCTCACTCCTGAGATAGCAGAGAGTGTCCAATACTCTGACACTGCTCATAGTATCTGGGTCCAACTTAATAATAGATATGGGTCAGTTGATGGTACTAAAATTTTCGAAGTGAAACAACAGCTTGCTTCCACCACTCAGGGCTCTTTAGACATAGCCTCTTATTTCAATAAATTGAAGAAGTTATGGGATGAATTGACATTTATGAGAACCTCGAGGAGTGTTGTATCTGGTTGTGGTGCTACATGTAGTGCTAGGATTGAAATTCAGAAAGAGGATGATGAAAATAAATTGCATCAGTTCCTTATGGGGTTGAATGACATATACATAGGAGTTAGGAGTAATATCCTTATGATGCAACCACCACCTTCCTTGGACAGTGCTTACAACATACTTCTTCAGGATGAAAGGCAAAAACAAGTCATTCATTCACCTTCCCAATTCCACACTGAGTCCAGTGCTTTTAGAACTCAGTTTATGAAAAAGCCTTATGGAACTCACTCAAATCCCAGACAATTTACTCAAAAAGCCAGATTTGATACAAACAAATCAGACCTAGTTTGTAGATATTGCAAGAAGCCAGGTCATTTAATTGAAAAATGCTACAAGTTGCATGGGTTCCCTCCAGACTTCAAATTCACCAGGGATAAGAGAGCTGCTGCTAGTGTTGATGTACAAAAAGATGTGGTTTCTGTTGCAAATGCTGATACATCAAATGTGGGTGAGGGTGTGCAAAATTCTACCACTTCAGACTCTGGTATTCCTGGGTTGACCAAGGAGCAATATTCACAGCTTTTGCTCCTTCTCCAACAAACTCAACTGTCTAAATCTCAGCATCAATCCAATGTGATGGGGTCTGCAAACTTTGCTGGTACACTTTCTTCCTCTATTCAACCTTTAAAAGATGTATCTTATGGTGCTTGCATGTTAACTAGAGTTAGTGCATGTATTTGGATCATTGATTCTGGTGCCACTGACCATATGACTTCAAATAAATCCCTTCTCTTTGACATCAAACCCCTAGTTGTCCCATACTTAGTTACACTTCCTAATGGTTATAAGGTTAAAGTAACATGTACTGGATCTCTTAAATTCCTTTGTTTCACTTTGCATCATGTGCTATACATTCCCAGTTTTCAATACAATCTGATCTCTGTTTCCAAGCTTGTTCAACAGCTGAATTCTATTGTCTCATTTACTAAGTTTTCTTGTCTAATACAGGCCCCTTCTCTGAAGAGGCCACTGGAAATTGGTAAATTGGATGATGGTCTTTACAGGCTTGTACAATCATCTCTTTCTCATCCTTCTCAACCTTATCATTCTCCATTAGCTGTTGACTCTACTTCTCATTGTACTTTTCATACTGAATTGAATAAAATGGAAATACTGTGGCATAATAGACTTGGACACATTCCCTTTGTTAGAATGAAAGACATATCTTCTATTCCTTGTAAATTTGCAAATAAACAACCTTTTATATGCACTATTTGCCCATTAGCCAGACAGTCCAGGCTGTCCTTTCCTGAGAGTTCTATTAAAACTTCTCACCCTTTTCAAATTATCCACTTGGATACATGGGGGCCTTATGCCACCCCTACTCACAATGGTTGCAAGTACTTTTTGACCATAGTTGATGATTATACAAGGTCTACTTGGACTCACCTTATGGGGTCCAAGAGCAATGCTTTTTCAATTATCCAAGCTTTTGTTGCCATGGTAAAAACACAATTTCAGGCTGTTGTCCAAACCATTAGAAGTGATAATGCTCTTGAACTTGGGTCCAGCCATGCTGGAACCAAATTCTTCACTGATAATGGCATCCTTCACCAAACATCCTGCTCTCACACTCCACAACAAAATGGTGTTGTTGAGAGGAAACATAGATATCTTTTAGAAACAGCCAGGGCCTTGCTTTTTCAGTCTAAGCTCCCTCTCAGATTCTGGGGGGATTGTATTCTTACTGCCACATACCTTATAAATAGATTTCCTTCTAAACTTCTTAACAATGTTTCTCCTTATGAACTACTATTTGGAAGGAGTCCCTCTTTACTACCTCTCAAAACCTTTGGCTGTATATGTTTTGCTACTGTCCCTAAGCAACATAGAGATAAGTTTCAACCAAGGGCTGATCCGTGTGTATTCATAGGGTACCCACTGGGTAAAAAGGGTTACAAATTATATAACTTGAAAACTAAACTTACTCTCATTTCCAGGGATGTTGTTTTCCATGAAGATGTTTTTCCTTTTGCTTTTCCTTGGAGTACTTCCTCTGTCCCATCTTCTATTCCTTCTTCTTGCCATGACTATCCACCTCCTACTGATGTATCTGCTCCATCTTCTCTTCCTCCTCCCTGCCCTGACTATCCTGCTTCTCCTAATCTTCCATCAATCAGTCCTTCCCATTCCCCTGCTTCTTCTCCTTCATTCCCTACTTCTACTTCCAATTCACCACCCTCTAATACTATACCTTTGTCTGACCCTATTCCTAATCCTCCTCTGCCTCCTCCTAGGAGATCTGGCAGGCACCACACCACTCCTGCTCATCTTAATCAATACATCTGTGACCTCCCTCCTTCCATCTCTGGCACCAGTTCTTTTTCCACTTGCTGCAATAGCACTGTTAGCAATGCACTGGTTGAGCCTACCTCTTACAAGCAGGCAGCCTCTGATCCTGCTTGGCAGGATGCCATGGCCAAAGAATTTGAGGCTTTGGCAGCCAATAACACCTGGTCCTTGGTTCCTCTTCCTCCTGGCAAGAAGCCTATTGGGTGTAAATGGGTCTACAAGATCAAATATAGAGCTGATGGGAGTGTAGAAAGATATAAGGCAAGATTAGTGGTCAGGGGTGATACTCAGATTGAGGGTGTGGATTACACTGATACATTTTCTCCTGTTGTGAAGTTCTCTACTATCAAAACTTTGGTGGCAGTTGCTGTGAAGCAGTCTTGGCCTCTATTTCAATTGGATGTTAACAATGCATTTCTCCATGGTGACCTCAATGAAGAGGTTTATATGAAGCTGCCCCCTGGTATTACTGTTACTTCTTCTCCTTCTTCTTCTTCTTCTTCTTCTTCTTCTTCTTCTTCTTCTCATCCTCCTTCTTCTACTCCTTCCTTTGTCTGTCTCCTCCAAAAATCTTTGTATGGCCTCAAACAGGCCTCTAGGCAATGGTATGCCAAACTTTCCCAGGCTCTATGTTCTAAAGGCTACTCTTCATCTCTTAATGATTACTCTCTTTTTCATAAGAAATCTGGTCAGTCTATTGTTCTATTAGCTGTGTATGTTGATGATATTATTCTCACTGGTAATGATCTTGAGGAAATCACTGCTTTAAAATCATTCTTAGACTCTGCTTTCAAAATAAAGGATCTGGGTGTCCTTAACTATTTCCTTGGCATTGAGGTTGCTTACTTTGCCGATGGCCTTCTTCTTCAGAAGAAGAAGTTCATCACTGATCTTCTTCTCTCCTATAACTGTTCTGATGTTACTCCTGTAACTTGTCCTCTCAATCTTTCTGTAAAACTAAAGCATGACATGGGAACCCCTCTTTCCTCCCCTGAATCTTACAGAAGCCTAGTTGGCAAACTTAACTTCCTCACTCATACAAGGCCTGATTTAGCCTTTGCTGTGCAACATCTTAGCCAATTTCTTCAAAAGCCCACCTCAGTCCACATGGATGCTGCCTTGCATACTCTTAGATACCTCAAAGGTACATCTGATCTTGGTGTTTTCCTCAATAACAATCCTGATTTGTCTTTGTCTGCCTATTGTGATAGTGACTGGGCCTCTTGCCCAGACACTAGAAGGTCTGTTTCTGGTTTCAGCATATTCTTGGGGGGTTCTTTGATTGGTTGGAAAACAAAGAAACAACCTGTGGTCTCCTTGTCCTCAGCTGAAGCTGAGTATAGGGCCATTAGCAAAGCAGTTGGTGAGCTGACTTGGCTGGTCAGGTTATTCTCTGATTTTGGAATCCATATTAATTTTGCTGTGCCTGTGTTTTGTGATAACCAAGCTGCCATACACATAGCCAAAAATCCAATGTTCCACGAGCGGACTAAACATATTGAAATTGATTGCCATTTCATTCGTACCAAGCTTCACGATGGCCTCATCTCTTTGCATCATGTTGCATCTGGTCACCAGTTAGCTGATATTTTTACTAAGCCATTGACAGGTATTTTACATCATCATTTCTTGTCCAAGCTGGGAGTTTGTTCACCCTCCAGCTTGAAGGGGGGTGTTGGGCTTCCGCTTAAGCAGCCCACTACAGACAATAGACTACAAGGAATGGCCAGTGATGGCCCAAGATAGTAGCAGCCCAAGGGCAAATGTATTTAAGCTGTGTAAATGATTTTGTATAGAGTACAGGGACACAAATGTAATTACACACACACACACATTATATTTTATTATTACAATTTTGTATATACACGGGGGAAGCTTCGAGATGAGATTAGATCAATCAATTACAACTTTTCATTTCTCACTTTTTCTCTCTTCTCTTTCCTCTCTACTGTTCATCATCTTCTCCATTTTTTTTCTTCAATCCGATGAGTTAAGCTGTTAACACAGGTCAATAGTTGTTTTACTAATCAGGAAATTATTAGGCAACGTTAGAAGATAGAAAATTGATTACAACTACTAGTAATATTTGCCATTAACAATCGCAATTTTAAGCATTTTGACTTCAAAATCTTCGTTTGCATCATGTTGGACTGATAACCGATACTTGTGAAGGGAAATTGGAGTAATGATCTTTCCAAAGGCGGCTCAACACAATTAGTGGCATAAAACTAAAACTTAACAGGAGGCCTTTACAAGAAATCAAAGTGAAGAAAATACTTTTTTATACTTAATCCTTTAATAATTTCATTAGGTTGAGATTGAAAAATTATCTAAAAAGTACTAAAAGAATAGAAGAAGATTTTATAAAATCACAGTTATAAACTAATTTGATTCAAGGTGAAGTGAGTTAGGGTAATTTAAAAAATCAAGCTTTTTTTTAAACCCCTCCCAAATTAGGAGGATCTATAGTGCTTCCACACTTCCCCTCCCTGGTGACTCAAACCCAGGACCTAACGGTCGTAGGTGGAGGTGCTTTACCAACTGAGCAAGCCTCACTTGTCAAAAAAAAAAAAAAATCAAGCTTACCCACCATGGGGTGAGGTTAAAAAAAAGACTATTATCTATAATTATATATCCATCATATTTTTAAAAGATAACATAAACTTTGGAAATTCACCAGTAACGATTGCAACAACTAATTAAAAATAATTTATTTCTCACTAATAATAAATAATTGCTTATATTATATATATAATTTGAGTAAATTAAGGGTCTTAATTTTTTTTTGGGGGGGGGGGGGGGGGGGGGTAAAGCCACTGCTTTAGTGGCTTTAGGATTAAGCCGGCACTGGATCCTTCGCACGGAAAAGTAAAGCTATCTTCAAGCAGCAATATATTGAAAATAACATAGGAATGGAATGGAATGGAAATATATCTACATGTTAAGAATAGAATTCGAATTAGAGTGAATATATATTTTGTATAGAGTTTTACTTCGAGGTTAGGTCTTTTTTTCCTATAAATAGAGAGGTCTTACCCCATTATAAATCACCCCAAAATTCAATAAGAATTTCTCTCTCTCTCTCTCTTTCTCTGCAATATTGATCTTATTTTTTTATTATTTTATAACACGTTATCAGCACGAGACTCTAACCAATTGGGTAGAAGCTTTGGGATTGAGCATAATGATTGTAAGTTGTTCCATGAACTTCCTTCATGATTAAAATTTTGGATTTAAGGTAAGTATTTAGCCTTTTTCTTTCAAATTCTTGATATTCTATAATTTGATTTTAAATACAAGCAAAGACGATAAATTATGATTACAACTCTAATGGAGTTTGTAAGATATTATAACCTCGTGAAGTGGTAAAATTTTTATGCCTTGCCATGATTAAATTCATGTATGATTGTGGGCAAAGAAATAAAAACTCGTCCCATTGAATTTGCTCCATTCTCATTCACTCTAGAGAATATGATAGCAATATGTGATAAGTCTGAAAGAAGACAAAATTATTACCTTAAAGGTATCAATGGATGTGGACGTGACAGTAGACGAAATTATAATCGTCAACATTGTGATAATGAGAATAATAAGGATTCTCAAAATAAACCTTCACTCTGTAAAAATAATATTATTATCAATTTGACAATATGATATTTTGTAAAGCACATATAGATGATTATGGTCCATTCATGATGTGAGTGTGACAACATCTAATTTATAAATATATATATATATATATATATATATATATATATATATATATATATATATATATATATATATATATATATATATATATATATATATATATATATATATATATATATATATATATATATATATATATATATATATATATATATATATATATATATATATATTCATTCTTGGAAGAATATGAACGTGCTAGTGGTAGTAAATATATCACACCCGCCTCTAGAAGGAGGTTTGAGATGAACATATCGCTAGATATGTATTTTTACTCCAACGTATGAATTACTAACAAAAATTTAGTTGATACTAAAATTCTAAATATAAGAAAAATAATTCAAAATATTTTATTATTTTAAAGAAATACTCGTAAACCTTGAAAAAGTACTCCTAAAAGTATATTAAAAATATAAGAAAATAAGGACTACTAAACCAAACTTTTATAACGAAAATAAAATTGTCCTAAACCTAATATAAAAAATATTCGTGAATTCTTGAAATTCAATACCTTAAATCTAAATAAAGTTTATATGAAATATTCCAATTAAATAACATGATTTCTTAGATCAAAGTCTTAAATGTTAGAAAAATAATTACTCTAGTGATTATTCTAAATATTAATTAAGGAAATAATTAAATGATTATTTTTAAATTTAGGAAACTAACCTAAATTACTATTTTATCTAATGTGAAAGCTAATTCTAAAGGGTAAAATGACGAAAGATTGCACGTGATGCCATATCGATGAATAAGAACTATTAAAATATTCCATAAATATTCTATTCAAAATTATGTTTGAGTGATAAGATAAAAATAATAGAAAAAGTATAAGTTCTTGAAAAATAGGAATTGTTGAACCTATTTAGCTAACACAATAAATAGAGAACTATACCCCATATAAGCCTCAATCATGCCAGTTAATATATTCAACTAAAAATCCTTATAAATTTTAGAATATCGTTACTTCAGTTTCACAAATTATACTTCATTTTAGCTTAAGCAAGAACACATTAACTCTTGAATATTTAAGTTATTCCGTAAATTTTTATTTGGAAAGTTACATATTCTTAAGTTTATTACAAAAAGCACAAATAAAAGTCAAGTAATTGACAAAAGACGCCATTTTTTTCCTCGTTGAGAAAATATAAATTGTGCTATTACTCTAATCATAAGAAAAAATATATTAATTATTTTTAGTAAAATAGTAAAGAACTACGCGTCTATGTTGTAATAAAATTTTGTGCAATTCACGGGTTCTGAAAAGACCACGTTAATACTATTCTAGAAGCAGCAAAAATATAAAATTCATGTTAAAATTAAAGGTTTAGTTCTATATATTAGACAAATATTTTAAACGTAGATTTCCTTTTTGAAGAAAAAATTAGTTTTTAAAAGGTACAAATAACTCTATATAACTCTCTCACAACTTTTATATAACTCTATATAAAAGTTGGTATAAATCAATTTTAGTTAACTCTATTTAACTCTCTCTCAATAATTTTAGGTTGTTATATATCGTAGATACTTATTTTTTTTGTTATGTTCTGTCGAACATCACAATAAATTTTTTCCTTTGTGTTATGAAATAATATAAAAGACAAGAACAATAACTCAAGAACAAGAGCAAATAGAGAGAAATAGAGAGAGTTCTTCTTATTGATACTTAGAGATTGTTAGGGATGGTTTACAATGGTAGAAGACCCCTTTATTTATAGGGAGGGGGATGATTTAGCTACCAAGAATAGAACTCTATAATCTCTCTAATTATAGACATTCACCTTAACTAGGAGATTTCATAACACTCCCCCTTGAATGTCTATTCAATAATGTGCCTCATAAAACCTTAAAACCAAAACCCAATGGGAAAAATTAAAGAAAGGAAAAAGAGTACACATGTTTGAATATGCACCTATTGGTTGCCTCGTTAAAAACCTTGCAAGGAAAACCCAGTGGGACAAAACCTTGTAAGGGAAAAAGAGTGCAACGCGCATTAACTCCCCCTGATAAGAACATCAATTTATATCCTTGAGCATTTGCATTCCAATCTTGTGCATCATCTTCAAAACGATCTTTGGTAGATGTTTGATAAATCAACCATATTGACTTGAATAAATATTCCGCACCTTGAATCATTATTCTTGATAGATATGAACATCTTCATACAATGTCGCGGAATGACTCTTCAATATCTTCATAGATGTATTCTCAATGCCATCATGCTTATAGTTATAGCAAGATACATATGTACACAAATTGCACTTAGGATGTGGTACTTCAGGACCACGAATTGGATATGCTTCAAGCAACTTAAATCTTTCAAGTTAAGTCATATAAGCCATATAATAGACTTTAGATGCATATCAAGTTTTCCATGTCATGCTAGACAAATAAGATATCGAAAACTGACTATACATACCTTTGACTTTATACTTTCAAGCATTTGAACTATAGGTTCAAAACTACATGTCTTTCATATGGAGTCAATTCTTCTTGAATTGTATCTCTTCCATTTAGTTACTTTCTTTGGTCAGCAAATGCGTATAGCATGCTTTGCAATATGTTGCAATTGAATTATCCCTTTTATGAACTTCAGGTTCATATCATGATATTTGGGGATTTACATATACAAATGATAATTCATCCCATGTAACCTCTTCTCAAGCGTTTATCATGTCTCCCCCTCATGTTAGTAAAGCTAACTTGTTTCCTCAATTTTGGGAAATCATCTTTGTGCATTATTATGTCAATGTACACAGCACATTAATAATAAGATGAAATTATTTGGTTCCTGACCCTGAACCACTTGTGAGGGGAAAATATACTCTCGTATACAACTTATATCAAACTGATATATATAACTTTGTTCTCATAAGAAACAGTTTAGCTATTAAGTGGAAGCACTCAATAATTATCTTGCTAGACCAACTTTGATATAAACCAACTTATCAAGATGAACTATCTTGAGTAGAAAATCTGGAAATTATGCTCGAAGTTAGATTACTGAGCAATTTACCTCGCAAGCACCGGCCAGGCTGCGGGTTAATAACAATTGCGCATGTAACCATATCATAGATGCATCATATGTGGTATACATAGCAGGTGAATGGGCCCGTATTCACCTTTGATATTTCCAGAATTTATGGGCTTCAACCCGAACTCTTTAGTTGGTCAGTTCATTAATGAGAACAAGTGATACAAGAGAATTCGTAAAGAACTTTCTAGTTCTTTGATATTCACCTGTGTGAATTTGCACATCATACTTAAAATGAGATGGCTAATACGAATGCTAACTGAACAAATTATCAATATTGGTAAACTTCAAATTTACACCATGACATGTGCACTTATCAATAAACTTCAGGTTTATTATGACATGGGTTTTTATACCAATAGATATCCACTTTATTGTGGCATTCTTTCTTTTGTGTAGTACAAACTGGAGAACAAAGCGGGTAGCTTTTCATATGCAAATTACCCCGCTACAAGTTGTAGTAATAGGAGATATCAAAGCCTTCCTTTATTTATAGTCTCAATATAATCAATCGCTTTCGCGTGTACTTTGGAAACTGAATAAGTTTCTTTGAGACTTACTACAGCACAATACTCAATTGTGTTTCTCCAACATAGTAATAATTGGCTCTTATAGAGCTCTCAATTAATTTTGTACTACCACAGATTCATCAACATCCATGTGGTGAATATCTTTCTTAAAGAGAAAGTTATACCATTATGGTCATGTCAAACTTATATGCAAGATATGTTTCTTGCATTATCGTTGTCCTTTAATAGTCATATTTCCAAAATACTTTGGCGTACAATAGGTACGTGACCAACGATCATTCATGCCATATATCATCTCAAACCTCCTTCTAGGGGTGAGTGTGGTATCATCTCAAACCTCCTTCTAGGGGTGAGTGTGGTATATTTAATACCAATTTCATGTTCATATTCTTCCAATAATGAATATGTATTCGTGAATCAGATGTTGTCACATTCACTTCGGGGATATGTGATTTTGTTATCCTTTTCAAATCTATAAATGCGTCAGGCATTTGATTTGCTATTCTTTGCAAATGGATAATCTTTTGTGCCTCTTTCACAAATAGAGGTATGTGGATCAAGATGAGATAATGATGCATTTTTCCACAAAATTTCCCGTTTGGTTTCACCAACTTCTCCCCCTAATTTTGGGAAAAGTGTCTCATCAAATTGACAGTCTGCAAATCGTGCAGTGAATAAATCTCCTGTCAATGTTTCGAGGTAGCGAATAATGGAGGGCGATTCAACCTCAACATATATTCCTAACCTTCTTTGCAGACCCATTTTGGTGCGGGATGGCGGTGCTAAAGGCACATATACTGCGCATCCAAAAATTCTTAAATGGGATATATTGGGTCCATGACCCAAAACCAATTGCAACGGGGAATATTTGTGTCAATTCGTCAGTCAGAGACGAACTAGCATTGCTGTATGCAAAATGGCGTGACCCCAAATCGAAGTGGGCAGCCGACAAACTAAAATGCTGCATGCAAAATGGCATGAACCCAAACCAAAGTGGGCAGCCGACTAACTAGCATTGCTGCATGCAAAATGGCGTGAACCCAAACCGAAATGGGCAGCCTCGTTTTCATGAAGAATTCAAGATTATTCTCATCTATTGTCTCAATATGATATCCATTTTGAATGATATCTTTAAAACTCAACAAGTTCCTTTTAGACTTGGAGGAGAACATTGCGATTGATATCATTAAAACTCAACAAGTTCTTCTTATACTTGGAGGAGAATATTGCATTCTCTAAGATAAACGTCATGCCTTTTGGGCAGAGTTACAGTTACTCTTCCGGAGCCTTCAATCAATTTACTTCCCATGGTTTGACATATACACGAACATAAGAATAAATAAGTTCAATTCGTTTGTGTCACATAATATTTTCAAAATCTGCTGCTAACAGTTGACTAACAAAATCAGATATGTTATCCATAATTGATTACTTTGCAGTTTGAAAATTTTCAGCGTTTTTCATAAGACAATCGATTATTAAACACACACAATCGATTATTTGTTATTTTTGAAAAACTTCAGATCACAGTCTTAAGACAATCGATTGTTATGCATAGACAATCGATTGTTGGCTATTTTTGAAAAATTCCAGACCTCACTGTTTCAAGACAATCGATTGTTATGCATAGACAATCGATTGTGGATGATTTTTGAAAAATTCCAGACCTCACTGTTTCAAGACAATCGATTGTCATACATAGACAATCGATTGTTGGCTATTTTTGAAAAATTCCAGAACACTGTTTCAAGACAATCGATTGTTGATCAATTGTTTTTCAGCTTTAATGCGGAAATAGATGATAATCGACTAGTTTTTCAGGCTAGTCGATTACCCCCACTGGAAAATAAAAGTTTTATTGATATTTGAGCATATTGAAGATATTCTAAAGAACTACTGCTAACATTGCATCATGAACTAACTAATACGAGCTAATACTAATGACTATTAGTTTATTCACTAACTAATACAAATAAGTAGAACAAAATCAAATAACTCCATCTTCTTTCATCACGGATCCATCGCCGATTAGGTGGTCTATTTTCCCATCGGGTTGCTCAAAGAAGTCTGCCACATCCAGGTGGGTGATGTCCTCATTGTCGTCATAGACAAAATTTGTTTCAGGGCCTTTTCTCTTTCGAGATGCTTGATAAAGGTCAACCAAGTGTCTTGGTATACGGCAAGTCTTTGACCAGTGCCCTTTCCCACCGCAACGATAATATATAGTTTATAAACTATTTGCTTTTGGATTCTTATCGTATCGTGCTTGTGGCAGAGTGACCAACTTCAGGTTGTCATATCTCTTCTTTAAGCCATTCCACAAGATAGGTGGATCCTTGACGGTGAGATATTCAATCTTCAAACCTTCATCAAGGTGATGGCGCAAGAAAATCAAGGCCTTAGCATAGTTTCAAACCTTCATCAAGGTGATGGCGCAAGAAAATCAAGGCCTTAGCATGGTTTTGGGTGGATGCATTAGTTCTGTCTTTAATGGCGTCTCCAAGACCCAAAGCATCCAAAATGGATTTAAGTATCCAACACCCATATCATATAGTTCTTGCCTGAAATTTCAAGGGCAACGATCTTTCTTTTCATAATGTCAGACATAAACCAAAATTACATCAAGGGCGTGTTCATACTTACGGGCTCTATTACAATTATCACATTCACTTCAGGGAATGGATCAAAATCATGTGCTTTACACAATCTCATGTCAAATATTACTTTCATAAAGTGAAAGATTATTTTGAGAATCCTTATTGTTCTCATTACCACAATAATGACGATTATAACTTCGTCTATTGCCATGTCCACATCCATTGATACCTTTACGGTAATTAGTCTTCTTTCAGACTTATCACATACTGCTACCACATTCTCTAAAGGGAATGGAGCAAATTCAATTGGACGGAATTCTTTACCACGTCCACATTCATTGATACCTTCATGGTAATATTTTAGTCTTCTTTCAGACTTATCATATACTGCTTCCACATTCTCTAAAGGGAATGGAGCAAATTCAATGGGACGGATTTTCAATTATTTGCCCACAATCATACATGAATTTAATCATGGCAGGACATAGAGATTTAACCACTTCATGTGGTTATAATTTCTTACAAACTCCATTAGAGTTATAATCAAACTTTGTTTGTATATTCAATCAAATCGTATAATTTCAAGAATTTGAAAGGGAAAAGTAAATTACTTACCTTTAAGGTATACCAATTATATTTTCAATGTTTTCTTCCTTTTCTCCATTGATGCAGACGACGGCGGCTCTGATGCGGAGAAATTGACGGCGGAAAGAGCTTCTTGAGACGGTAGAGTCTCGTGCTGATAACGTGTTATGAAATAATATAAAAGACAAGAACAATAACTCAAGAACAAGAGCAAATAGAGAGAAGAGTAGAGAGAGTTCTTCTTATTGATACTTAGAGATTGTTAGGGATGGTTTACAATGGTAGAAGACCCCTTTATTTATAGGGAGGGGGATGATTTAGCTACCAAGAATAGAACTCTAGAATCTCTCTAATTATAGACATTCACCTTAACTAGGAGATTTCATAACACTTTGAGACTATTTGTTTTCAAATTCAAAAAATGACAACTAACCAAAATGTTACTTTTCAAAATAATTCTTCCAACTAATGCTAACTATTATTTTCAAAGCCAAAATCTTTGTTGTCCGTATATAATATTTTACTTTGTTCTTTTATACTTTTAAGTTCCATTATTATTAAAGTTGTTTTGGTTTGTTTGTCTCCGGAGAAAGAAACAAACTTATAATGAGAAAGTTATTTTTTTTTATTAAACGTTTCTTGTGTGGAATTAGGATTATTTATTCTACATGGAAGAAACATACTTATTATTACACGATAATAGTTATTTTATTCAATTCAAATATGGAAAGAATTTAGATAAATAAAAGCTTATTTGATTATAAATTGTTAAATATTAGGACTTCCTTCAAATAAGGAAATGTTTAATAACTATAATTTTAGTTGATTTCAAATTATTAAATATTAGGAAAAAAAAGTCATAACTATATAGAAAATAATTGACTTACTATTTTGTCCAGGGTAAAATTTATTTTTAAAGGGTAAAAAAGGCGAACGACATCTCGCTAAGGGCCTTCATGCTTTTAATATAGTATAGATAAGAAACTTATTTTAACTAAAAATAGGGAAATTAATTATTCTCGGGATAATAGATAATTATTCTCGGGATTAAATTTGAGATAAGTTTATCCCATATTTGGTTGAGATAAAATCTTGGTATAACTGATCCCGGGATTGTAGTATTTTTTTATCCCTGTGGGAGGGTGGGATAACTAATGTCGAGATAATTAATTATGGGATAACTTATTTTTCCAACAAAACACTCACAAAAATAAAACTATTTACCCTTGTCTACCAATTTATTTTTCTCCCCATAAAGTAATTACATTTCCTACCCATAGTAATTTTTGTGGAGAATTTTTTCTTATTCTTCAGTTCTTATTTATTTCTACGCTTCTTTTCTTTTTTCCTTCTTTTCTCCTTTTATTTTTTCTCATTTTCTTCCTATTTTTTTCTCTTTAATTCATTTATTTTCCCCAAATCGTATTACTGTTGTTTGTACCATAACTTATTTCATACTCAAATTTGACTCTTTTTTTATTTTTTTATTTTTATTTTTTTCTTTATTTCTGGTTGCTTTTCCAATTCCACGTGATTGCCATGAAAAACTTGATCTCCTTTCCTACAAATATCAGTACATACACTACTATTAGTAGTAATACCAACAAGTGATGGAGCAAGAAAATATAATCTACGGCCACTAAATCTCCATATATACTAGTATAGAAATGATAATAAAATATTAAAAAATACAATAAAAATATAAGTAGCAAAAAAGACTTCTAGTACCATATGATACTAATATGGTATACATATATATCAACATAGTATATGATTGGTCTAGAATATTGCTAAAACTATCTGTGACTATACTTCTATACCAAAATATTAAAGGATACAATAAAAGTATGAGAAAATTATACGCTCGCATTGCAAGAAATATTCGCAAACCAACTTGCTCATTCCATATATTAACAGAGTATATAGTTGTATGAGTCGTTCCAACAATTACCTATAATTATAAAAATTATTACATAATGTACATAATCTATATCCATCAGCACAAAAAAATTCCAGCACTGCAAATCACGTTCATATAAATAATTTCAGAATAGAATTCACTTAAAAATGCAGCCAAAACAACTAACAAAATGTTCAAACTACTATATGATACTAATATGACATAACTATACCAATATGGTATACAGTTTTACTGGTTAATTTCTGGCAACTATATGACTATCCTATTATTATATAACACATATGCATAAAGAGAAAAAAAATATAGCGTACCACATATTAATATATAAAGTATTTCATGATATTGTTCTATATTACTATTATTAAAAGAAAATCAAATATTGTACTAATAAATGCAGCTAATATGCAGCCAAAACAATTTAGAAAATGTTCAAACTACCATATGATACTAATATGGCATATAACTTTACCAATGAGGTATACAGTTTTACTGGTTAATTGTCGGCAACTATATGACTATACTATTATTACATAACACATATGCATAAAGAGAAAAATAAAAACATAGCGTACCACATATTAATATATAAAGTTGTTGGCCTAAGTAAAGGTTAAGTTTTGAAGATTGACAAGGAACTCAGGATGAACCAGGTCCATCCCTCAGGTTCATAAAACGGGAAGATTCAAGCATGTGGGTTTCACGAGAAGGGGATAAGCTTAACTTAGAGTATTTAATATTTCCTGATAAAAAAAGGTTGCATAATTGATAAGGAGAAGGAGTCCTTAAAAAAAGAGAAAACTATCCAAGATAGGGAAGAAGTTAGAAGTTGAAATCAACTAGAATTCTTTCACCAAGGAAGAGTTGCATCAGAACTCTAGTTATTTATTCATCTACTAACTTTTATAAATTGCAGGATGTTCCCACATTAAAAGTGTTGCACAAAAACGCAGAAGTTAAACGTGAATTGGGAGCAAAATGCCAAGGCTTTTTGCAAGGAATTCGTGTGTGATTCAAGAGTTCATACCTGAAGCTACATGAACCAGATTGAACAACCAGTTCCATAAAGAGTTTTATGTGTCTTTCTTCATTTCTAGTTCAATTGTAGTAGGTGTTTTATATTGTAACCTTTCAGCTTTCATAGAAGCAATTATAATAGGTACTTTAGTATTCAAGTTAGAGTTTAACTTAAAGTTTCGCAACAGTTAGAGGCTGGTTACTACAACGGATTAGAGTTAATACTTAGGTTTACAAAGAGTTTTGTACATGTTATTTTGGCTCAGTGATTTTAGTGAAAGTTTGGGAAAATCCTACTAAGTAGTAGGTCGTGGTTTTTCCACCTTTTGAGGCAGGTGTTTTCCACGTAAAATCTTGTGTTCTTTATTTTTTGTATTTATTATTCTGCAACAGAAGTAGTTGGAACACATAGAAGAACCAGGTCCTTCATAAGCAGTTTAACTGGAAAATTGGGTACCACACAAATCATCCCCCCCTCTTGTGTAGTATTGACGTATAAAACATCAATTGGTATCAGAGCAGGTTATCCTTGAAGAGGCTAACACCTTAGGAGAAGATCAAGATGAGTGCACCACCTGGAAACTGGGAAGGGCAATCTACTGATAGGCCTTCACTATTTAATGGATTCTACTACTCTTGGTGGAAAAATAGAATTAAGATCACATCATCGGAGAAGACTATGAGCTATGGGGCATTGTCACTGATGGTCCCCTAGCTACCATGAAGAATAATGCTGAAGAAGTAGATGTGACAAAGACTAGAGCAGATTGTACTGCTGAAGACCTCAAGAATGGCTAGTGTGTGGACTTGGTCTTGATGAGTACAGTAGGATTCAAGGATGTACTACCGCCAAAGAGATTTGGGACACTTTACAAGTGGCTCATGAAGGAACACCTCAGGTGAAGAGGTCAAGAGGAACACTATTGTATTCTTAATATGAGAATATTAGTATGAAGGATGTAGAAACTATCCAAGAGATGTATACCATGTTCACTACACTGACAAATGAACT
Source organism: Nicotiana benthamiana (assembly GCA_034376525.1). Classification (NCBI taxonomy): domain Eukaryota; kingdom Viridiplantae; phylum Streptophyta; class Magnoliopsida; order Solanales; family Solanaceae; genus Nicotiana; species Nicotiana benthamiana. The sequence continues at coordinate 38,728,722 of CM067339.1, read as the reverse complement.
TGAGTCTCTTAGAAGGGTTATTATGGAAGAAGACAAGGTGGAGAAGATTCTAACTATAGTTCTTCCAATCTCCTGGTAAAGCAAAATCACTGCTATTCAGGAATCCTAAAACATTGCTACTTTGAAATTGGATGAACTGATTGGAAATCTGACTGCCTATGAATTAAGAAGGCAAACCATGAAGATGGATACTCCAAAGAAAGAAGTTTGGCTCTCAGAATCTCAGAAGGATCATATCTTGAAGATGATGAAATGGCTACGATAACTAGAGATTTCAAGAAATATCTAATGAGACTAAAGGGTCCTTCAAGAGGAACAACATTCAACAAACCTAGGGCTCCTGAGAAGCAGACAAATGATGGTTGCTTTAAGTGTGGAAAGACAGATCACATGATCAAAAACTTTCCTCAATGCGAAATTGAATGGAAGAAAGAAAGGGCGGACAGAAGGAACAGGAAGAAGGAACATGTTCAACCAAGAAGGAACAAAGGAACAACCAAAGCTATGGTTGCTGCATGGGGAGACACGTCAGATAAAGACTCAGAAAATGAAGCTGAAGATAAGCAAACTCTTATGTCCATCGGAGAATCAGAAGATGAGCAAAAGGTAAGTATTTTACATCTTAAAGAAAAGATTAAATTCCTGTCTAAAGAAATGCTGGCTGAGCTTTTGATAGACTACATAGATGAGTCTGAAATCACAAACAGTGAGAAAGATGTTATGTCTAAGTACTGTGTAATTCTATAATAAAAACGTAAAAGGTTAGAGTCTAGGGCTAAGGAGAGAGATAACATAAATACTGAGTTGAAGAACCAAGTTCTTCAATTGGAAAACAGTATCCTAGAACTCAGGTCATAGGGACAGGAAAGAAAAAGGCTGATCAATCTTTTGTTGCACTAAAAGAAAATTTAGGAAAAATGATGAGAGAAAGATGAATTGATTAAAGTTCTAAAAGAAGACTTAAGAAAGGTAAAGCATGAACTAGACAGAACATGCAAATGGAACAAGGCTTCTGATGCACTATCCTGGCTGCAGGAACATCATAGTAGCAACAAGAGAGGACTTGGATTTGGGACACAAGCTCTAAAATGGGATCCCAAAAATAAGTACCTCACACTTCCTGAGAATAAGATCTTCACACACTATGGTAAGACTGGCCATTACAAAAATGAATGTGATGCTAAATAAAAGGCCAGTCAAAAGAACAAAGCCTTTATTCAAGAAAAGCACAAACTGCCGAGTTGGGCAAAGAAAAATCTAATTCATCCTTTTGCCCATAGAAACGGACCCAAACTAGTTTGGGTTCCTAAGACTAACCCATAATTTCTTTTTTGCAGGTCCAAGTGAAGGGGAGCAGCCAATATGGTACATGGATAGTGGCTGATCAAAACATATGACTGATAACAAGGACCCGTTCCTTCCACTTGAGAACCTAAAAGGAGGTAATGTCTCCTTTGGAAATGGAAAGAAAGTTGAGATCATAGGAATTGGAAAGGCAGGAAAGACAGAATCTCATTTCATTTGAGAATGTCTATTTGATAGATGGCTTGAAATATAGCCTGATAAGTGTGTCACAACTGTGTGACAGAGGTAAACTTGTAGCTTTCACTTCCATAAAATGTTTTGTGATTAGCCTTACTACTGACAAGATTATTTTCTAGGGAAGAAGAGTTAACAAAACTTACATTGTTGATTTGTCGACTCTTTCTGAAAATGAATTCATTTGCTTGAGTGTGTTAATTAAGGATCCCATCGTTTGGCACAAAAGACTTGGTCATGATAGTCTAAATCAATTAAACAAATTAGTTCCCAAGGACTTAGTGATATGGTTACCTAACATCAAGTTCAAGGAAGACAAAGTTTGTGAGGCATGTGCAAGAGGGAAGCAGGTAAGGTCATCCTTCTAACATAAAAAATTGGTAAGTACGTCTAAGACGTTGGAACTGGTTCATATGGATCTATGTGGTCCAATGAGAGCCATGAGCAGAGGTGGTAAAAGATATGTTATAGTACTTGTTAATGATTATTTTAGATTTACCTGGGTGCTGTTTATAACTTTTAAAGATGAAACATTTGAAATGTTCACTAATTTTATTTGAAAAACCCATAAACAATTAGGAAATCAACTTGCATCCATTAGGTCTAATCATGGAACTGAATTTGAAAATGCAAAGTTTGCTGAATTTTGTGATAAAAATGGAATAGTTCATAATTTATCTGCCTCTAGGGCTCCTCAACATAATAGGGTAGTCGAGAGGAAGAACAGGACCCTTGAGGATATGTCAAGGACCATGTTACTTTTCTAGTAAACTACCTCATAGCTTTTTGGGAAGAGGCTATTAACACTACTTGCTATATAATTAATAGATGTATGACCAGACCTCTTGCAGAGAAAAACCCCTATGAGCCACTTAAAGGGATAAAGCTAAATATATCCTATCTTAGGGCATTTAGATGCAAGTGCTTTATGCACAATAATGGCAAAGACTCCGTATGTAAGTATGATCCCGGAAGTGATGAGGGAGTATTCTTGGGATATTGTTTATATAGTAAAGCTTATAAGATACTTAGTAAAAAAACTATCTGTATAAAATATATGTATATGTTAATTTATTGAAAAACTAACATTCTTTCTGAGAGGCAGGAGTAAGATAATGAAGAGATTGGGCTGATAAGAAATTCAAATGGTGAAACCACAGTCCACCTGAATATGCATTGCGAGAAGAAACAGATGAAGGAACAGGTCCTTCCACCTGGCAACATGACAGGGGGAACTGACTAGAGAGTAACTGATCATCAAAACTCGCGGGAACCTGTCCATGAACCTATTCCTTAGTAACAAAACCAGGAAGGAACATCCAAAGAAATTGACACCCCAATATCAACATCCACGAAATCATATGTAAGATGAACCTTGTTCATCTGTTGATCAGAAGTTGTACAGGGGAATGATTGGTTTTCTTTGGTATCTTAATGCTAGCAGACCTGATATTATTTTCAATATAGGTCTTTGTGCTCAATTTCAGGCAAATAAAAAGGAGACCCAAATATTGGGTAAAAGCATGTTACTAATTTTCGCACTTTATCATTGTTATTGTTGCTAAAAGTCTTCCGCGTGGTTTTAATTAATTATTTTAGTATTTATATTGTATTAGATTAAGATTTTTGTGAAAATGATTAAAAGGGTTGGCTTGCCTAGCTTCGATGGTAAGCACCATCATGACTCCAAATGGTGGAAAAATTCGGGTCGTGACAAGTTGGTATTATAGCAATAGGTTACTTGGGTCTCACAACTCACGGACAAGCTAGGTAGAGTCTGAGGGATCGGTACTGAGACGTTTGTATTTATCTTCCAGAGGCTATAGAGTTAGGAAAATTTTCACTTTGTTCTTTCTTGTCGTGCGATTTTTTCTCAAATATTATTGTCATTCTACTATGTTATTTCGCAGATGGTGAGAGCACGTGCGTCTTCCTCATCCGTAAAGCAGCCCGAGCCCCCAGCAGCAGCTCCTACGAGGGGCAGGGGTCGAGGCCATGCCAGAGGCCATAGCAGGGGCAGAGCTCGGCCCCAGGCAGCAGTTCCAGAGGTGGAGCCTCATATTGACTTTGATGAGGAGGTTCCAGCCCGACCACCTCCAGTGGGACTAGCTCTGGTCCCAGGAGGAGTGATGTTTTCCCCGGATGTCTAGGATACTCTTGTCCGCATAGCAGGCTTTATGGACAGTGTCGCTAGAGCAGGATTGCATCCAATAGCACCAGCCACTTCTCAGGCTGGAGGAGGGATCCAGACTCTTGCTACACGTACTCCAGAGTAGGTAGCTCCCCACACTCAGGTTCTGTTGGTTCAGCCCACAGTGGCAGCTCAGACAGGCATTACAGCTCAGGCTGGAGATAGGACGGCCATGTCTTCAGATGCTTTGTGGAGACTTGATCAGTTCTCCAAGCTTTTCATTACCACTTTCAGCGGTGCTTCATCAGAGGATCCCCAGGAATTTCAATTCAGTTGTCATGAGATCCTCAGGACTATGGAGATAGTAGAGACCAATGGGTTCGATTTTTGCACCTTCATGCTTGTGGGATCCGCCAAGACTTGGTGGAGGGATTATTGCCTATCTAGACCAGCAGGGTCACCAGCTTTGATATGGGATCAGTTCGTGGAGTTATTTTTGGAGAATTTTCTCCCTGTCACTCAGCGGAAGGCACTCCGCAGACAGTTTGAGCGCCTTCAGCAGGACTCCATGGCAGTTACACAATATGAGACCAAATTTGTTGACTTGGCACGCCATGCAGTAGTGATACTCCTTGCAGATCGAGAGATGATCCGGAGGTTCATTGATGGATTGACTCAGCCGATTCTCCTTCAGATGGAAATGGGAATTGGCAGTGATATTACCTTTCAGGAGGCGGCCAATGCGGCCCTCTGTGTAGAGATAGCCACGTAGAGATAGCACTGGGCCGAGGAGGTAGTCAGGGTTCAGACAAAAGGCCTCGACATTCTGGAAGATTTAGTGGTACCTCATCAGGAGGTAGGAATTTCTATGACAGAGGCCATCCCCCGAGGCCCTTTCAGTCAGCACTCCAGGCTTCTCATGATGCTCCAGGTGGTCGTAGTTCTCAGCCAAAGTATTGTGACCAGCAGCTCTTCAGCTCACCATAAGCTCCTGTTAGTGCACCACCACTTCGATATTCTCAGCAGCCGAGGGCTTGCTTCGCTTGTGGTGACCTGAGGCACATTGCCAAGTATTGCCCTCGAGCTTCCAGCAGTTCACAATAGCAGGGTACTCGTCCCATGATTCAGGCAGCAGATGATCCACAGGCTGCCCAACCAGCTAGAGGCGGGGGTAGAGGCAATAAAGGTGGAGGTAGGGAGTGTAAAGGTGGAGCTTAGACCGCCAGAGGTAGGGGTCATCCCGTAGCATATCGTCCCAGAGATGCAGTTCAGAGAGGTGGGGGCCATCCCCGTTGTTATGCATTGCCAGCCTGGCCGGAGGCCGAGTCGTCTGATGTTGTGATTACAGGTACTATTCTGGTCTGTGATAGAGGTGCTTCAGAATTGTATGATCCGGGATCTACGTATTAGTATGTGTCGTCCTATTTTGCACCCTATTTGATCATGCCTAGTGAGGCTTTGGGTATTCGTGTATATGTGTCCACACAAGTTGGTGATTCCATAGTGGTCGATCGAGTGCATCGTTCTTGTGAGGTGGTATTTGAGGGTCTTGAGACCCGTGTCAACTTACTACTTTTAAACATGGTAGACTTTGATGTTATATTAGGGATGGACTGGTTGTCCCCGTATCATTCTATTCTAGATTGTCACGCCAAGACCGTGACCTTAATCTTGCCTGATTTGCCCCAACTTGAGTGGACAGGGACCCCAGGTCATGCCACCCATAGTGTTATTTCGTATGTCAAGGCTCGACGTATGGTTGAGAAGGGATGTTTAGCATATTTGGCGTATGTTTGCGACTCCAGCGCAGAGGTTCCATCTATCGACTCTGTTCCAATTGTTCGGGAGTTCACCGAGGTTTTTCCTTCAGACCTTCCGGGTATGCTGCCCGACAGGGATATTAATTTCTGTATTGATCTGGTTCTGGTACTCAGCCTATTTCTATTCTGCTGTATCGCATGGCCCCGCCAGAGTTGAAAGAGTTGAAGGAGCAGCTTCAAGAATTGCTTGATAAGGGTTTCATTAGACCCAGTGTATCACCTAGGGGTGCACCAGTGTTTTTTGTGAAGAAAAAGGACGGGTTGATGAGGATGTGCATTGATTACCGACAGTTGAACAAGGTGACTATAAAGAACAAGTATCCACTGCCGAGGATTGACGATTTGTTCGACCAACTCCAGGGTGCCAAGGTATTCTCGAAGATGGATTGGAGTTCTGGTTATCATCACCTGAGAGTCTGATGTCCGTAAGAGAGCATTCCGTACTCGGTATGGGCATTATGAGTTTTTGGTCATGTCATTTGGGTTGACCAATGCCCCGGCAGCCTTCATGGAGTTGATGAACCGAGTGTTCAAGCCTTATTTGGATTTATTTGTGATTGTATTCATTGATGACATCTTGGTATACTCCTGCAACCAGGAGGAGCACAAGCAGCACCTCAGAGTGGTTCTTTAGACTATGAAGGATAGCCAGTTGTACTACAAGTTCTCAAAGTGCAAATTTTGGTTGAGTTCAGTCTCATTTTTGGGTCATTCCGTATCAGTAGAGGGTATTTAGGTGGACCCGAAGATGATAAAGGCAGTCAAGAACTGGCTTCGACCAGCTTCATCTACAGAGATTCGGAGCTTCTTGTGGTTAGCTTGTCACTACAGACGTTTCGTGGAAGGTTTTCATCCATTGCAGCCCCGATGACTAGATTGACCCAGAAGGGGGCCTAGTTCAGGTGGTCAGATGAGTGTGAGGCGAACTTCTAGAAGCTTAAGACAGCTCTGACTACGGCCACGGTATTGATATCGCCCACGAGATTCGGGCCTTATACTGTTTATTGTGATGCTTCCCGCCTCGGGCTTGGCTTAGTGTTGATATAGAACTACAAGGTCATAACATATGCTTCGAGGCAGTTGAAGATCCACGAGAAGAATTATCCAGTTCATGACCTAGAGTTGGCAGCCATTGTTCATGCCTTGAAGATCTGGAGGCATTATTTGTATGTTGGGACGTGTGAGGTGTACACAGATCACAAGATCCTTCAGTACTTGTTCAAGCAGAAAGAGTTGAATTTGAGACAGCGGTGGTGGTTGGAGTTGTTGAAAGATTATGATGTTTCTATTTTATACCACCCGGGAAAGGCCAATGTGGTGGATGATGCATTGAGTAGAAAGTCCGCCAGCATGGGTAGTCTTGCATATATTTCGACCAGCCAGAGATCGCTTGCCTTGGATGTTCAAGCCTTGGCAAATAGATTTGTTAGATTGGATATTTCTGAGCCCAGCAGGGTGTTAGCTTGCACGGTTGCTCGTTCGTCATTGATGGAGCGTATTCAGGAGCGGCGGTTTGATGATCCCCATTTGTGTGTCTTGAGAGACACGGTGCAGCGGGGAGGTGCCAGAGAGATGACATTGGGAGATGATGGCATATTCAGGTTGGAGGGGCGAGTCTGTATGCCTAATGATGATGGTATTCGAGAGTCGATCTTAGGAGAGGCCCACAGTTCTTGGAATAATCGTGCGCCGCGAAGATGTATAAGGACTTGAGACATCATTATTGGTGGCGCAGAATGAAGAAAGAAATTGTTGCATATCTTGTTCATTGTCTGAATTGTCAGCAAGTTAAGTACAAGCATCGGAGGCCCGGTGGGTTATTTCATAGGATTGAGCTTCCCGAGTGGAAGTGGGAGAGAATCACCATGGATTTTGTCACTAGCCTTCCGATGAATCGGAAGAAGTTTGATGCTATATGGGTTATTGTTGATAGGCTGACTAAGTCAGTGCATTTTATCCTAGTCTCCACTACCTATTCATCCGAGAGGTATGCTGAGATTTATATTAGGGAGATCGTTCGACTTCATGGGGTGCCCATATATATTATTTCAGACCGTCCGCAGTTTACCCTGCATTTTTGGAGAGAGGTGCAGCATGAGTTGGGCACCCAGGTCTAGTTGAGTATAGCATTTCACCCCCAGACGGACTGTCAGTCCGAGAGGACTATTGAAAATTTTGAGGATATGCTCTGAGCCTGCGTTATTGATTTTCGAGGCTCGTGGGACCAGTTCTTGCCTTTAGCACAGTTTTCCTACAACAATAGCTACCAGTCCAGTATTCAGATGGCCCCGTATGAGGCGTTGTATGGTAGGATTTATCTGTCCCCAGTCGAATGGTTTGAGCCGGGAGAGGCTCGGTTATTGGGTACAGATTTGGTAAGGAGGCCTTGGATAAGGTCAAGATCATTCAGGACAGACTTCGGTCAGCTCAGTCTAGGCAGAAGAGTTATGCAGATCGTAAGGTCAGGGATGTTTCTTTCATGGTTGGTGAGCGAGTATATCTCCGTGTATCACCTATGAATGGCGTGATGAGATTCGGGAAGAAGGGAAAGCTTTGCCCTTGGTATATTGGCCCATTTGAGATTCTTGACCGTGTTCTTTATTACACTGCCTTTTATGAGATTACTCATAGACCTTACATATTATCATTGGTATTTTTTTCTCTCTTTCTCTAATCCTTCCATTTATCCACATCTTTTTTGTCTATTTTGCTTGGGAAGGTGGCTTATTGACTTGCATTGCCACCTATCTTGTCAGCTGTGCATCCGGTTTTCCATGTATCCATGCTTCGGAATTACCACTGTGATCCCGCCCACTTGTTAGATTTCAGACTGTCCAATTGGACAAGGATATTTCATATGAGGAGGAACCGATGGCTATTAAAGACCGGTAGGTTTGATAGATTAGGTCGTGGAGTTTTCCTTCAGTACATGTTCAGTAGAGAGGTCAGCCTCCTAAGGCACCGACCTGGGAGTCCGAGTCTGATACGCGGAGCCGTTATCGCCATCTATTCCCCAACTCAGGTACTTCTTTCTTTTGTCCGTTCGAGGACGAATGGTTGTTTTAGAGGTGGAGGATGTGACGACCCAAAGGTTCATCACCATAATTCTGCCTTTCTGTGCGCTTCTGAGGCCTTGAAAACCTCTTATTTGTTTTCCTCAATTTGCGTGCACATTCCTGGCGCGAAGATGGCAATTATTTATGTGGAAATATTTGAATTCTGTATTAAAAACTATGAATTTCTCTAATAATATTGCTATAGTTGACTTTGGTCAACGTTTTGGGTAAATAGACCCGTGCGATCTCGGAGGGCCTGTAAGGAAATTTAGGACCCGGGCGTATTCCCGGAATATAAATTCTATGTCCCAAGCAAGAGTACAAAATGTTTCTGCGAGATTGTTTTCAGAAAATACATAAGGAAAAATGAAAATGAAAATTGATCAAAAGTAATGGTATCGGGCTCGTATTTTGGTTCCGACGCCCGGTCCAAGTCTTAAATTAGCGTTAAGCGCTATCTGTAAAGTTTGGTTTAAAACAAACGTCGTTCGACTTGTTTCGGACTAAAAATGGAAAATTTGAAAGTTTTGAACTTTGAAATGAAAATCATGAGTTCTAGAGGTTGATTATTTGATTTTGATATTATTTTGGCGATTTGATCGCTTGAGCAAGTTCGTAGGATGATATTATGTTAGTGTGTGTAGTTGGTTGGGAGCCCCGAGGGCTCGGGAGTGTTTTCGGGGGTGGTTCGGGGTGTTTTTGGGGATTTGGACTTAGCATATTTTCTGCAATTTTTGCAGAGATCCCTTCTTCTATGCGATTGCATAGGCTCCTCTGCGATCGCATAGAGTCCCTTGCTAGCCCTCCCATTTTCTTCTATGTGATCGCATAGTCTGATCCCCGATCGCATAGCTTGGCCAGTCATTTCACTGCGATCGCATACCCTTTATCGCGATCGCATAGTGTTCAGACCCCACCCAGGCCAGACTCGATCTTTCTTCTACGCGAACGCGTCCTCCGCCTTGCGATCGCATTGGACACCTTTCCCTATCTCTATGAAATCGCAATCCTGTTCATGCAATCGCATAGGTTAGTTTCTTTCAGAGATTTAATTTAGTCCAGAACAGTGTTTTTCCGAATTTCTTCAAAATCTCTCTCACGAGCTCTCCTCCTACACTCTCCATTGACGAAATTCTAGCCTCCATTTCACAATAACTCTTTGGGTAAGTGATTCCAACTTCATTCTACCATTATTTCTTCATCTAATCATCAATTTTCTAGCCCAAAATCATAGACTCGTGGTAGAAATTAGGGCTTTTGGGTATAGTTAGGTTTTGAGAATTTTGGGCGATTCAACCTCAATTTGGGGTCAAATCTGAAAACAAATCATATATTTGGACTCGTGGGATTATGAGTAATTGGAATTTGGTCGGAGCCTCGCGTTTGGACCATGTGGACTCGGTGTCAGATTTTGGTATTTTTGGAAGAAAAATTAGAGATGAATTTCTAAGGTAGGAAATTGTATCCTTGTGCTATTATTGATAATATTGAATCGACTTATGTTAGATATCGTTGGTTCGGGGTCGAATACTAGAGGAAAGGCAATTGTTGAGCTTTGAGTTGCTATTTTCGGATTCGAGGTAAGTGTTTGATCTAACATTGGCTTGAGGGAATAGAATTAGAGTGTTTGATTGCTAATTGCTAAATGACCGAGTACTGTGTATAGGCATGGTGACGAGTATCTATACACCCGTGTCTAGCATGACCGTGAGTCGTAAATGCTTTTGATTTGAAAGATATGGTACGATTGTGTTGATAAATTGATAATTTCCACGTAAGGTGTTGGTTAAGAATGAGGTAACTAAAAGAGTTTGTGAAGTAGTGGTTCCCTTGCCGGGACGAGTAGACTGTTATCATTGAATTCTCCCTTGCCGGGATATTTGGGCTATTAGTTGTACCCTTGCCTGGTTTAACTATTCTGTTGATGAACTTCCCTAATGGGGCCTCCTTTGAGGAGATTTTTAGAGTTATTCAATTATAATATGGGATTGGCGCACCGTCCACACACACACACGCACACACACACACACACACACACACACACACATATATATATATATATATATATATATATATATATATATATATATATATATATTACATTATGGGATTGTGTGGCACGCCGACCACTTATAATTATAATACGGGATCATGTGACGCGTCGACCACAACCTATATTGATATAGTTATTGGCCTGAGATGCCGATGACATTGTGTGGAGAATACCGGACATGTGGTGCGCCGTCCACTTATATATTATATTATGGGATCGTGTGGCGCGCCATCCACTTTTATGCTATACTATGGGATCTTGTGGCGCGCCGTCCACTATAGATGTGTATAACATGAAATCTAGGATAGAGTTACTGTTTTTTACACCTTTATCTAGTATCCTCCGATAGCATGTCCCCTCCCAGCATTACTTGTACTATTTTGCTACTGTTTCTTTCCCATATTGGTATATTATAACTGCACAGGTTAATTGTGGTCGGTCTTGTCTAGCCTCGTCACTACTTCACAGGGGTTAAGTCAGGCCCTTACCAGCACATGGGGTCAGTTGTGCTGATACTACACTTTTGTGCCTTTTTGTGCACAGGTCAAGACATAGCTTACGGACCGCATCAGTAGTTATGGAACGATCCTTCAGTCCAGAGACTCCGAGGTAGTTCGTTGGCGTTCGCGGGTCCCGGGTCTCTTCTATCTCTTCCAGTATGTTTTTATTGTATCAAAATAGACATGTTATGTATTTCTTTCAGGCTATTGTTTTTAGCACTCTTTTAGTTGTCCGTGAGTAGTGACATCAGATACTGGGTAGAGGCATGTTACTAGTTTCCACACTTTATCATCGCTATTGGTTCTAATAGTCTTCCGCATGGTTTTAATTAATTATTTCAGTATTTATATTGTTTTAGATTAAGATTTTTGTGAAAATGATTAAAAGGGTTGGCTTTCCTAGCCTTGATGGTAGGCGCCATCACGACTCCTGATGATAGGAAAATCCGGGTCGTGACATTTTTTTATAACACTAGTTCTATTAGTATGACTAAGAATCTGGTTCATCATAAGAGAACTAAGCACATAGATGTTAGACACTATTTTTTGAGGGACAACTATGAAAAAGGCTTGATCAATGTGGAGTTTTGTGCTACTGACAAGAAAATTGCTGACATCTTCACAAAAGGCTTAAGTAGAGATTATTTTGAGAGGAACATGTTGGAATTACGGGTGATTAAGATCACCTAAAAGGACCAGTTCAAGGGTAAACAAAAAAAATGAAAAATAATTATATTTGGTTAGAAAGTCTGTAAATTGTGTGTAGTTAGATTACATTCTGCTCAGTCTCATACTGTCCATAGTATACTCTTGTGCCATGTGTTAAAATGACTCATTAATCTCTAATGATATTTTTTCTATTTTGGAAAATTTAGACTTACACAAGATAATTATCAATGAAGAACCTGGTTCATCAAGATAACACTGTATGTTTTTTACACTATGCATAATTTGAAATTACTATATTTGGATCATGAGCAGAGTCCTACCAAATACCAAACTCCTTTTGGACTTATCCATTACAAGTAAACCAGTCTAGTGTAAAGAGTCCCAATAGAATGAAAGTACCTAAATTTTAGGGATACACTCCAACGTCTTTTCAAAACTGAATTTCAGTTTAACTAAACTTTTAAGAGTCTGAAAAGCTGTAGCTACCCCATCAATTATTCCTCTAAACATTGATCAGTTTTAGAGTATTTCTTACTTCATATTTCTCAAACCGTCAGAAACTCTTATTCTTCTTTCATCTTCCAAACACAATCTTGTTCTCTTCTTTTCCATACCCTAGCCTAGATTGTCAAACACATATGAAGGAGAAGAGATCAAGAAAATAAACAAGCAATTGAAAGCGGGTAGGAATGAAGAATCCTAAGATTCACTTAAGTCTGCTACTAAGGGGAAAGAAAGTAGGTATTCCGAAACTGATAAGGTATCTTCTGACTATAAAGGTTCTCCTGAGACAATTTCTGAAGTTGCTGTAAATTTTGAGAATAGATTTGTAGTATGTATAACAGGTGTTGAGACTATATAAACTGGAGAAGTTGGTGGAAAAATGGAAAAAAATGAGAGCAAGGGTGCTAGGAGTATTGTGAGGGGAAAGGGTACAAAAGTGGTTGATTCTTCACCTACTCATGTTTGTATAACAAAAGAAACTGGTGCAATAGTTGTTTGGGGAGAGGAATTTAGTGAAATTGAAGAAAGTGTGAGCAAAATAGGGGGAAGTGGGTCGGACGAAGCTGCTGAGGGGTTGGTTCAACTTGGCAAAAATATAGATAAACATGTTCCATCTGAACAGGAAACCCTCGTGGACCTACTGATAGAGTTATCAATGGCACCAAAAATCATGCCATTCCCTATTTCATTCTCAAAACCGTGTTGCACATTTCAAGGTACCTATAAATAAGTGGAATTAATACTCTGCTTGCTTGCGATTATGAAGTCAATGTTATTCTTAATGAACCTGGTTCATCTAAAAAGACACTTATCAATAGCAAATTCAGAGTCTTGGTACATGAGAGTAAAGCAAAGAATATTGAGATAGCAACGCTAAAGACATGATTGGTTAAGGTTGAATCTGAGAGAGAAGTTCTCAGAACTAAACTTGCAAGAGAAAAGGAGAAGAATGATGGAATTCTTCAAGATATATTGAAATTTCTCCAAACAAATAACTTAGCCCTACCTCTTCCAAGTCTTAAGCCTCCTAGCCTAGTGAAGGTCAACCAATGACCTAGTTCAGGACATTTTGTTTCTTTTGCTCATGTTTTCAATATTTTATTTCTTCTTATGCTTTGTGGTAGAATCTTATAAATCATCAATGAAATTCATTGTTTTTGCTCTAAATATTTGTTCATATTTCTTTGATGGTTAAAATTCTTAGCTTGATATATGATGATTAATCCATGATTGCATTTGAAGTAGCCCCAGGGGCCATGAGTAAGTTTTAAAATCTAGTTATCTCACATTTTTTATGCAACTTTACGATGATGCCAAAAGGGGGAAAAAAGGTTGTGCTTTACACTTTGAACAATGATGTTTATAACCTAATGTACCTGGTCCTTGATGATAAGTGATAAAAAGGAAAAAGTTTCTAACATTGTGTTGATGTTGAGCTGAGTTGAAACAGGGACTAAGCTTATGAAAAGCACAGAGTTTGTCATCATCAGAAAACGGGAATTTGTTGGCCCAAGTAAAGGTTAAGTTTTGAAGATTGACAAAGGAACTCGGGATGAACCAGGTCCATCCCAGTGGTCCATCCCTCAGGTTCATAAAACTGGAAGATTCAAGCATGTGGGTTTCACATGAAGGAGATAAGCTTAACTAGGAGTAATTATATCTCCTGATCGAAAAGGTTGCATAATTGATAAGGAGAAGGAGTCCTTAGTCAAAGAGAACACTATCTAAGATAGGGAAGGGTTAGAAGTTGAAATCAACTAGAACTCTTCCACCAAGTAAGAGTTGCATCAGAACTCTAGTTATTTATTCATATACTAACTTTATAAATTGCAGGATGTTCTCACATTAAAAGTGTTGCACAAAAACGCAGAAGTTAAACGTGAATTGGGAGGAAAATAGCAAGGCTTTTTGCAAGAAATTCGTGTGTTATTCAAGAGTTCATACCCGAAGCTACATGAACCAGATTGAAGAACCAGCTCCATAAAGAGTTTTATGTGTCTTTCTTCATTTCTAGTTCAATTGTAGTAGTTGTTTTATACTGTACCTTTTAGCTTTCATAGAAGCAATTGTAATAGGTACTTGAGTATTCAAATTAGAGTTTAACTTGAAGTTGTCGCAACAGTTAGAGGCTAGTTGCCACAACGGGATTAGAGTTAATCCTTAAGTTTACAAAAGTTTTGTATATGACATTTTGACTCAGTAATTTTAGAGGAAGTTTGGGAAAATCCTACTGAGTAGCAGGTCGTGGTTTTTTCACCTTTTGAGCCAGGTGTTTTTCACGTAAAATCTTTGTGTTCTTTATTTTATGTATTTATTATTACGCAACAGTAGAAGTTGGAACACATAGAAGAAGCAGGTCCTTCACAAGCCGTTTAAGAAAAAAATTAGTTACCACACAAATCACCCCACCCCCTCTTGTGTAGTATTGACGTATAAAACATCAAAAGGATTTCATGATATTGTGCTATATTACTATTTTTAAAATAAAAGCAAATATTGTACTAATAAATGCAGCTAATACACCCAAAAAATAATTCAACTACCATATGATACCAATATCGTATATAGCTATACTAATAGGGTATATAGTTGGGATGAATTGTATACCAAAATGGTATATTTGTATGCTATTTGAGTATACAATACAAATTCTTCTTTTTCTCTTGTTCAACTATATTTCATCCCATACTTCTAAAATCTACTACAAAATCTCCACCAAATTGACTAAAACTTTAGCTACAACCTCCAATCAACTTTTCAAACAAATCCATAGAGGATCAGATTAATATAATTGAAAACTCAAACAAACCAAGTTATGCGTTTCAAGTTTCAAGGCCCTTCAATGGTGGATTTAAATTTTTGTATAATAAATCTCAAAAAACAGTTTGGGTAAAGAGAAAAAAAAAGGTATTAATGAGAAATAAGTGTGAGTTGTTATTGATGACGAACCCGAGAATACTACAATAAGAGAAGATTAGTAGTTTTTGGCCACATATATATATGCTTTTTACATAGATAATACGAGATTTGGATAAGAATCTTGATTGCTGAAATTGGGATTGCCATTTTTGCTTCAAATGAAAAAAGAGCAGAGTGGAACAAGAGTTGGAGAAGCAATTGAGCTGGGGAACAAGCTGCACGTGATTCTAATTATTATTCCCTCATATTATTGGGAAATAACCAGGTAAATAGTTTGGGTGGCATGGGTAGGAGTAGTAAATAATTTTGACCTGGGCATGAAAGGGTAAATACTTTAAAATTAATTGGTACAAAGTGAGATTCACATTTGCAGTTTGTACGAGGCTTCCAATTTCAAAAATGGAATAATTACCTCCTATAGCAAAGGTTGATACCTTATTTATTTTAAATAAATGCCCTTTTAAAAAATTATATTCCATAGCTACCTTTTGATTTTTTATAGCCAAATATCTATTAATGGTTACCTCCTACCCTTAAGCAATAAAATAAACTTTGTATAATTTCTCTCTCTCTCACATCCCCTTAGAATTTCTCCTATCCCCTACCCCGTATCTATTCTCCCTCTCTCTGTCGATTAATGTTAGATGATTATGTATAGGTCAAAAGTTGGGTTGTATTTGACATTGCCAATGAAATTAATCTTGAACGATCTTTTTTTTTTCATATTAGACAAGTGAAATGCAACAAACGGAGGCCTTGATAACTGATTGTGCCTCGTAGGAGGCACCATCGCTGCAACTCAATGCTTTAATCAGCCCCCACATACCCTTCTTCTTCTCTTTGCCTCTACCATATTTACCTCTAATATTTTCTTCACCATTTTTGAATGGACCCGAGCTGCCGCCTTCAATAAGGAGAAATTGGGCGGCGTCAGCACCGTAGTGGTAGGCGATTCACGTCCAATGGCGTACCACATTCTCTGACGCAACATATCGGATCAATAAAAACCTCTGTTATTTCGCTGGTAATTATTTGCTAATCGTCGACAACCGGAGGCAACGGTAACAGCGAGCGAGGACTAGACTGATGCTGCTTCAACAAGACAATATTAGGGTTGTTCTTTAACAAAGACGACATAGTTGTGGGCTGAGCAACTTGAATTTTCTGTTAATAATTTTGAATGTATCTTGCTGTATTTCCATGTATTTTATTATATGCATTGTTTTTATTGTATTTCAATGTATCTCACTGTATTTTATGTATTTCATTATCTTTTTTTATTGTATTTCAATGTTTTCCACTGTATTTTATGTATTTTATTTTATTCATTTTCTTGCTATATTCCATGAATGCATTCATATATTTTTTTAATTAATATAATTTATATTTTCAGATGTATTTTATAATTTCTCTCAAGATTGCTATGTTTTTGGGGTGTTTTTCAGTTGAGAATATTTTTTTGTAACTGAAAATACAAAATTTGTGCGTTACAATTGAGTTTGTTGAGTCATATTAGGAGTCTATTATGTTAATTGATTCACTTTCCGTTTAAAAATAGTGTAATCTCCTATTTTACGCCATAAATACAGTCGAATAAAATAATCTGTCCCGCTATAATCCCATGTTTCATGCCATGAATACAGTTGAATACACTCGAATACAACAACTGATTAGTTGAATATCCCTGATTCATGCCTATTTTTGCTGTTGTATTTATGAATATCGTAACTTAAATATATCTAATACATTTTATAACAATAAAAAATATATCTACAATTTGTGGTATAGCAAATGTAGTACTTTATGAAAATTTCTCTGGGTCAGGGATGTCCAACTAGCATAGGCCCAAAGATTTGTTTCTTATAAACGCAGATCCAACTAAGCCCAATATCGAACTAATAATTTGAGTCGGTGAGTCCAGTCCAATGTAGTCCAGGATGGTTTACATGTATCGGGGTTTAGGGTAATGTTATTGGAATTCAATTTTAATTGGTAAAATTGAAAATCATATAGAGTACTAATAGTTTTGTTCAAATTTTCAGTAAAATACACCGAGATACCGAACAATTTAGTACCACTACGAATTGAAAATTTGAAAGATTAAATCATTACTATACTATAAATGGGATTGCCTGGCCCGAGGATAAAACAGTAATTGCACTTACATCCAAATACATGAAACGCAGTTTGACAGTCCTTAAGTTACCATTTGTCTAACGTAGTGGTGCATGTATAACATTTCTAATACGAAAAAGGGCCTAAAATACCCCCCCTACTATAGGAAATAGGATATCAAAGCCCTCCATTGAAAGTTAGTCTTTTATATGCCGTTGTCTTCTAAAAATGGGCTAAAAATGCCTTTTTTATTAATGGAAGATATGTAAAAATTCACGTGGAATTACATTAAAATGTGGCATTTTAGACCCTTTTCGGATTGTACAAGATCATATACGAGTCAGTTATAGTAGTCAATTCTCAAGTACTTCACTCCATATCAGTTTACCCACACACCTATTTTAAACCAACAACTAAATTATCACAGCAAGTAACTCAATCATAGACACAGACTAATTACCACAGCAAGTAACTCAATCATAGATAAAAATATTCAAATGAATGGGAATGACTTCATTGAATCCTTCAAAAAAAGAAGAAGAATTATTGCATAATAAAACACAACAATTAAGCCACAATAACATTAAAATTACGTATCATTTCCTGCTTGTGCAAAGAACATAACAAAACATTCCAATATCACACAAAAAAACATCCACATCTTCTTTCGACATTTAGCATTATGCAGAGTGAGTACTCTAAATCAACCAGTTTCTTCACTAGAATATTTCTTTCCAATTCCAAGGATTCTATTCCTCCATGATCGACGAGCATCATAACATTTTCAAGATTTGCAACTTTCTTTTGGAGTACATTTCTTTCACGGAATAGAGCTTCCTTCTCTTTCTTTAAACTGCATATGAGATTTGAATTTCTAGGAGGAAGCTCCTCATCTTGCCATTCCCAGCAATAGGAACATTTTTCATCCTAAAGAAAAAGAAATTATAGTTAAATCGAAATAATTAAAAGAACCCATCAATAAATTTACATACCTCATGCTTAGGGCACTTGAAAAATCTTGTCCGACATTTAAATAATTAGCAGCAAATCCGCAACGACACCTCCTAATCGACACATTTAAGCTACTCGAACTTTGCGACACTGTCTTAGAGAAATCTCCAAAACAAACTGATAAAGATGAAAAATAATTAAACCTAAACTAGAACTCAACTCGAAATCGATAAGGTGACCCAATTAGTAGGAAAAATCAGACATCAACGAAGGGTCTAAAATATGTGTGTGAGTAAACTAATATGGAGTGAATTGCTTGAGAATTGACTACTATAACTAACTCGTGTATGATCTTATACAATCCGAAAAGGGTCTAAAATGCCCTTTAATATAATTCCACGTGGATTTACATATCTCCTGTTAGTGGATAAGGGCATTTTTGAGCCCCTTTTTAGAATGCAAGGGCATATAAAAAATTAACTTTTAACAGAAGATTTTGATGTCCTATTTCCTATAACAGAGGGGCATTTTAGGCCCTTTTCCATTTCTAATAAGTGGCCCCTTTCGAATCTTCTTCTCATGCTCACTCTATTTCCCAAATGTGATTTTGCAGGGTTTTTATTGAAATAGTTACGTGCTATGTTTTTTAAATGTATACTAGAATAATTAATTTATTACCGAGAATTTCTTTTTACCAAAATGAGAAAATCATTTCAAATGAAAATTGTAGCTTAGTATTAATTTTGTTAAAAAATATTGCATTGTTCAAATAAACTTTCTACTAACTAAAATTTGCAAAATGAAAAATATAAGACGAATCAAAGACGTGGAAAGGAGGAAAGGCTAGATGAAACTAATTATAACTAATTAGCAGTGCATAGGAAGATATCATTGGAGTATTTTATTTGTCCAGATTAAATATATAATGATACCATGAGCATAACAGATGAAAAATAACAATGTGCAAAGAAAAGAAAACTTATGTCCTTTAGTAATTAAACTTTTCTAAAATAACTCATGCAAGCAAAGTGGGTATGCATGCATTTAAATTGGAACTTTTGTTGTATTTTTTGGATGATTGTTATACAACATTTTATGGTATATATCGTATTATATTGTATTGTTTCGATGATTATAATATTTGAATAAATTATATCGTTTCTCATCATTTTATAATATCATACACCATTTGAAGGATACAATATAAAAAAAAGTATGATACAAGATAGACTTTATTAAAATAGCATAGAGGATGAAATATAAATATTAAAAATTATTAAGGATGAAACGAGAAGAAAAAATAAGGTAACGACGCAAGCATATTAAATTAGTTTTGTCGGGTAATGATTAATTTAGCAATACAAAATAATAATTATAAGTAATTAATAATTAATATAAAATTATATTTAAAGTTATAATACGATGAAATACAAGAGGTAACAATCATCCAAACGGGTTGTGATGAAATACCTATAAAGCATAGTAACTTGTTATTTTGAAGCAATTGAACTTTTAGGATTTCTATGGAAAACGTATACTACATATGGAAAAAGGTCTAAATTTACCCTATTATTTGCTAAATGTTTTATAAATATCCTTCTCTACCTATTAGTATTCGACGTTAATTCTGTTAATAATATTACCTTTGGGTCTAACGACAGATTTTGTGTGCCTTGTAATTTTATAGGAAGGTAATAAATTTTAAACAGAGTGAAAATTTTGAATATAGCTTTGTAGTGCAAAATTATTTCTGATCATATCAAATCTTCCACAATGTTGATTTCTTAGTGTTTCAAACTTAAAATTTGGGAATTACATTTCATGGAAATCAAAAGTATTGAATTTTCAATAAATAGAGTTATTCATACTTACTGTATATAATGCAAGAAGATATGGTAGTTGGGCTCGGGCATAGCCCCTGCTAATCCAACTAGTAAAAAGAGAAAAGTTGAATCTAGGTCCAACAAATCACACTTAGAGCTCGTTTGGCTTAGCTGATTTAGAGCTGATAAACATTAGGGGCTAAAAAAGATTTTGAAGTTCTGAAGCTGATTTAAAAAATAAACAGTTATGTGTTTGAATAAATTAATAATAAGCAGCTGAAGAACTGGATATACGAAAAGTTTTGTTTGAAAATAAGTATTTTAGGGACAAAATAATAAATATTTTGGCCAAACCTAAAGTGCTTATAAGCTGATATTTGATAGTTCGGGGAGACCAACTTATGGCATTTGGCTTATTTTGGCTTATAAGCACTTAATTGATAAGTTCTTTTAATTTTACCGAATGCGTAAATAAGCTAAAAAGTGCTTATAAGCCAGTTTAACCAGCTTATAAGCTTAGCCAAACACCCTCCTAATAAAATCAATGAAGAAAAATTAAGAAAATCCCGAAAATATTAACGGTGTCGTCGGCATGTCATGGTAATAATGGTATTGTCGTATCTCAGTTACATTACGACGTCTCAAACTATAAATGTGTATGCTATAGGAGGGTATATTTTTTCAAGGTACTTTTAAAAAAAATAATAATCTAATGTGTTGGATTGTATTTATCACGACATAAAAGGGATATTATTACTTTTAGTCCGCATCAATTATTATTTATATTTAATGGTCAATAAAATATATTAAATTTATATAATTTTTGTACATAATATAAAATATATATATTGGCTATTATTTCGAAAGACAGTGTCATTTTTCCAACATCAAACGAGTAATGAACCAAGAAACTACTTCCTCTATCCAACTCAAATTTTTCTCCGGGAAGATACATATTTAGCCGCCCCGTCAAAAATATTTATAACCCTTAACTAATATGCATATATTTTATATTAATATACGTATATTATATATTTGTTAGGCATATTTTTTGGGAGGGCAGCTATTTATGTCAATTTCTCAATTTTTTTTCTGTGGAGGATAGACTTGATCTACCAGCGGGCAGCAACCCCTTTTATTGTAATTACTTTGTCAAACTGATAAGTAATATATCCCATTTGGAGTTCCAATTTTGGGATTGGACCATTTCTGAGAAAAATATTATACTACTAACTCATGCATATTATCCCCGTGGACCAGTTTCATTTGCACTTCTAACTTTGGGATAAAGAAAATAATACATAGGAAGTACTAGTATACTAGAATATTTATTTGAATAAGATATTTAAGTTAATAAGAGAGAAGAGGGTTTTCATTTTTTTGGTTAGAGAATGACGAAGTGACAAGGCAAGCGTACTGAAGGGTCTAATCACAAATAAAAAATGCCTTTAATAATGAGATTAGAAAAGGAAAAAAAAGAAAGATAAGAAGTTTTGAACTGCTTAAATCTTAATCATGAGTACGTAATGTGTGTGTGAATTGACACTGCTAGGAAAAGAAAAGAAAAAGATTTTTTTTTAGCAGGGATCTATATTAAGCGTGTCAACCGGGCCGGGTTGATTAGGGACCGACCCGGACTGAACCGGCAAAAATTGGGATCGGACCGGACCAGTTAGCAAGGGCCGGGCTGGGCTGGGTTCTAGGGGGGTAGGGGGTTGGTCCGTTAGGCTTTTTTGGTATCGGAACCGGCCCGGTAGAGTCAACAGTACCGTGAACCGGTATGGATCGGTCCGGACCGGCCCGGTTCAACGATAAATTTTTTTTTGATTTTTGAATATGTGGGGCCCACATTACCGTTGGCCAACGGACAATTTTGCAAAAATGGTCATTTTTCATTATTTTTTTGTATTTATTAATTTACAATATTAACTCTTCTTAAAATCTATAAATACCCTCATCTCTTCTTCATTTCTTCACTCAAAATTCTTATCTCAATCTCAATTCTCAAATTATCAATCTATCTCTTCCCTTCAATTTGCAAGATTTCATATTTTATTTGTCACTTTTTTCCCGAATTTAATTTATCACAATTTGTCATTTGGAATTTGAAGCTTGAAGTTCAAAATTGAAATACTTGCTTGACGTTTGTTCGTGGTAACACCGGATTTGCGTAATCAAGTGCTCAATTTATTGTCAAATTCGGTGCACTCCCTCCAACTCTTTCTCTTATTTAATATTTTAATTGCATATTTAATTTTAGCTTATAGTTTCATTTTTACAATATGTTTAATGATGCTAGGGTGGAAATAAAAAAAGAGGTAGTCCTGTAGCTTCTGGTAGTAATAGTAATGACCAATAACACATGTTTCTGAATCATCGCCTAATAAGTAAGATGTAGAGATTGATTATGAACAATTACAAGAAGATTTTGGAATAGAAGATAATGAAATTGGAATAGAAGATGAGATACCACATACACCTAGTAGTGGAAATGTTGGTAGTATTGGAGTTGGAATTGCTAGTGCTACAAGGGATAGAAGACCACCAGTGGCTCCGACTTCTAATCGTAAAAGAAGAAGTCCGGTATGAAAATTTTTTGAAATAATAGAAGGTACTAATAGTGTTAAGTGCAAATTTTGTAACGAAACTTTTCAACATTTGACCGGAGGAAATTTAGTAGGGACTGGAACACTTACAAGACATATGAGAGCTGTCCATCCCATAGAATGGGTCAATAATTTTTAAAAGTGGCCTTGATTTATTTTCAGACTTTCAGTTGGGAAACAATGCTTTGTAAGTTTTAGTATGTTTCAGAGATTGGATTAGATCGGAACGAAGAAATCAAGGAAAGGAAGATGTTGATAGCCCAGAAGACGAAGAACTTGGACTTGGAGATATTGATTATGATGAACTTGCTAAGGCGATGCAAAACATTTGAAATTACTACTTCACTAGTTTACTTGTTAGAAAAAATGTAAACATTTCATTTTCTACTTATTAATTTGAAATTGAGAAATAAAGTAGCACTTGCAAATTGCAATAAGTGCAATTTTTTCCCATCTTACTTGTATTCATTCAATTATTACAAAGTATTAATATAATTATAACTTAATAGTTATACTTAATTTCAAAAAAAAAATTAAAAATATACTAAACCCGGCCGGCCCGGCCCCCCTTCAACCCGTAACCCGTATGGTTCAATTTTAACCCGAACAAACCCGGCCCATTAAGAAATCGGTTATGCTCAGCCCGGCTCGGACCGGAACCCGGACGGGTCGAAAAAATCACGACCCGGACCGGACCGGAAGACCCGTTTGTCACCTTTAATCTATATATTAGATAATAATATTATTCATACATTTATAATTCTCCGTAGAGGTATTTATTACTTGGCTATTATAGACCATATCACGTAGGATATTTTTGTTTTTCAAAAGAACAAGTTTATAGCAGACATCTTTGCTTAGATTTTTAGTAGCATAGATTTTCCCTCCCATATCAGAATGTAAGACATCTTCTACAAAAGGGGAGGGTAGTACAAAATATTGAGATCCCTGGACTTGACATTGATGATCGCTTCTCTAGCCATTTTGTGTGCTAGTTTGTTGGCCTCCCTAAATGTGTGACTGATTGTTTGAATTTTCAGCTGATGCATTAGCGACCTGCATTCAAAGATAAAATTGCCAAGAAAAGGCAACCCATTTTCCAAACATTTTATGGCGTCAGTCGAATCCATTTCTACTTCCATACTCATGAGTCCTTATTTTTTTACTAGGGCAATGCCTTGACTTAGAGCCAGTAGTTTTGCATGAATTGGAGATGAACATGGGACCATCTTTTGAAAACCAACTAACCAATGACTTTTATTATTTCTGATAGCACCACCAATTCCACCTGTTGAGTTCTTTGCCATGAAAGAGCCATCTATATTGAGCTTAAACAAATTCTTTTGTGGTTTATTCCAGACAATATTGATAAAGGTGAATTCATGGAGAATTTGTTCATTTGAAGTGAAAACCTTATTTTGCACTGCCTGAATAATAGCATGGTGGAGACTAGGTTTTTTGGTGAAGTTGTTGAATATGTTATTATTTCTAGTTGTCCATATATATATATCAAATAACAAAGGGGAATAGATCTGCCCAATCTACAATCGAATTTACGAATGTGGGGTTGAGGTCTTTAACCCTAATTAGCCACTGCTGACTTGTTTCTAGAACTTTAGTATCTAAACCTAGTTGGAGCCACATATTGCTAACTGCAGGGCATTCTATGTAGATGTGGTGCATAGTTTCTTTTTGTGCTCTACAAAAGGAGTATGTAGGATCAATGTTAATATCTATATAGTTCAGATGATTCCTAGTAGGTAGCTATCCATGCAGGCATTTCCAAAGAAGAATTTTAAACTTGTTTAGACACCTAAGATTCCAAATCCACATGAAATCAATGTTGGTGCTTGGAGTATCTTAATAATCGAATATCATGATTTAGTAGTAAACATCCTATTCGTGTTCAGAGACCAAATGGGCATATCATAATTTTTTGTGGTCGGGACAGTTGCCTTTATTTTGTTAGACACGTTATCATCAAAATCCATTTAGAGGTTTGAAAAGTTCCAATTGTTAATAGACCAAAAATCCTTGATGGTGAGCATATTATCAACTTTTGTTAGAGGACCAGAGATACATTGACGGAGAGGGGGGAAGGGGTTATAAAGCCACCTACTATTCCATACACTAAGGCTAAAGTTGGTATGGGGAATCCAACTAATCCCCCTTTTACAAATATCCCAGCATTTTAAAATGTTTGACCAAATGAAGGAGGATTTTAGAGTAGATTTCTTATGACCATAAAGAGTGACAATTAGGTTTGCCCAAGGAGATTTAGTATTATTTAGGAGTCTCCAAGACAGTTTGGTGAGGCATGCTAGATTTTTGCTTTTAGCCTTCCTAATGTTCAAACCCAATAGAATCTCAATTAATCAAATGAAGTTTCTTATCTTTAACACTATAGCCCCAAATAAAATTTCTCTGAATCTTATCTATTGTGTTAAGAGTTTTGCTAGGTAGCAAGGTGTACTGCATAATGACTAGGCATAGAGTTTAGGCAAGAGTGAGCTAAGGTTGTTAGGCCTGCCATGTTTAGAAATTGTGCTTTCCAGGTTCCCAACTTAGACACCATATTATCAATTACAAACTGAAAATCTTTTGCTCTAGGCTTTATGTTTGTTATGGGAAAACCAAAATATTTCCCAAAATTTAAGCTAGATCGAATATTAAACGCATTTTTCAGTTTCATTATTGTAAGGGAAACTTTTTAGAAATAACAATTTTGGACTTCGATTTATTGATTGATTGGCCAGATAATTTGCAAAAGAGATCTAAGCATTGTTTCACGGTGTTAATGGAGTTGTCATCAATTTTGGCTAGTAAGGTGAGGTCATCCGCATAAAAAGGTGGTACAAATATAGATTCTTACTACCAATATTTATAGGGCTCCAATCTCCCACATCAACTTTATGGTTTATAAGGCAACTGAGCCTTTCAAGACAAATGATGAAAATATATGGGGATAAAGGGTCATTATCCCCCTACTATTCAAAAAACGAAGTTCTATTCCCATTCACTAAGATTGATATTTTGGAAGTGAAGATACAGTTCATTATAAGTTTAGTCATCTTAGGAAGGAATTTAAAGAAGTTGAGGGTTCTAAGTACAAAGGACCATTCAAGGCGGTCAAAAGCCTTTTCTAAATTAATTTTCAGAAGCATACTATGGTGCTTTCCATTATAATTATTCATTTTTTGCATCAATTCTTGTATTATGATAGCATTATCGCAAGCATTCCATTCTTTACAAAGTTGGCCTGCTGGGGACTAATAAGACTATCTAAAAAAGGTTTGAGATGATTGCTAATTACTTTTATGATGATTTTGTAAATAGTATTACATAGCCCAATTGACCTAAAGTTTTTCAGATTATTAGCATTAGGTATTTTGGGTATAAGACATATGAAAGTATCATTTATTCCATTTGGAATAGTTCCATTAGTGAAGGCTTCTTCGCATAGATTGGTAACGGAATTTTCTATGACTTTCCAATATTTTTGGAAGAAAAAGGGGTGAAGACCATCCGGGCCCGGGGCTTTAAAGGGTTTGAATACAAAACAAGCTTTTATAGTCTCTAAATTTGTAAAGGGATTGTCTAGTTGTGAGAGATATATTTTGGAGAAAGATTTGGTATTTGATGTTATTTCAGCCCATCGACTATAGACATGAGAGGTAGAGTAAACATCTTTGAAGTAGATACAAGTGTGCGATATAACAGCGTCCGGATCATTGATCCATGAGTTTTTCTCATTTTTTAAAAAGACAATGTTATTTTTCCTTTTCCTATTGGTGGTCATGATATGGTAGAATTTATTATTTGCATTCCCATCATTTAGCCAGAGAACTCTTGAACGAAGCTTCCAATAGTCCTCCTCCATCTTCATTATATTATTAAATTCCTCCTTAAGGGAATTTTCCAAATTTTGAAGAAAAAAAAAGAAAAAGACTAGGAAAACCATAGGTCAATTATATTTGTTTGGAACTTAGAGAAAGAGAAGGGGAGTATAAATTTCTTTTACTTTGTTATTGATTTAAATAAATAGACAAAAGAAGAAGAAGAGAGATATAAGTCATGAGTCATGACCAAAAATAATAAAAGATAGCCAAAGAGTGCCGAATATCAAGTGTGATGACCCTTGGGTTATCAGTTTTTAAAATGAACCCGAGGCTTTAAAAACCTTTTTTAGAATTACCTTGATTTGCGTGGTCACTCAAGACGTGTAGCCGGGTAATAGTATGTGAAAAATAATAAATTTTGATTATAAAATGAGTTAATTTAACTTTGGTCAATATTTTAGATAAACGGATCCAGATCCGTGATTCGACGGTCCCCGAGGGTCTGTAACAAAATATTGGATTTGGGCGTATGCCTGGAATCGAATTCCGAAGTCCCACGCCCGAGAAATAATTTTTTGAAAGAAACTATTTTCTAAAAAATATAAAGGTTTTTGAAAGTAAAATGTTTTGTGAAACCTGTGGTATCGGGCCCGTATTATAGTTTCGGATCTCGGTACATATTCAATATAATTTATATGTGTTGTCGGTAAAGTTTGGTAAGAAACGGAATTTATTTGACGTGATTCGGACCTTAAATGTAAAATTTGATGTTTAAAGAAGTTTTGAGAAATTTCATTGCTTTGAGGTTTAATTCGATGTTCATGATGTTATTTTGGTGATTTGATTACACGAAAAAGTCCGTAGGATATTTTGAAATTTTGTGTATGTTTGGTTTGGAGCTCCGAGGGCTTGGGTGAGTTTTGGGTAGGCCATGGAGTACATTTTTGACTTGAAAATATTGTAGGTTTAAGTTGTTGTGCATAGGTCTGCAGGCTTCGCAAATGCGAGCTCGCAAATGCAAGACCTCCATCGCAAATGCGAAAAGAGGACCTGGGAATGCCTGATTGCAAATGCGACTACTTGGCTCGGAAATGCGAAAGGCCCAATCGCAAATGCGATACCTGTTTCGCAAATACAAAGTCCTTCTTTGATGCATGGGATCGCAAATGCGGCCCAATCTTCGCATTTCCCATCTCGCAATTGCGAGACACCCTTCGCAGTTCCCAAGCTAGAAGAGGCCGGGGTTTGCAATTGCGAACCCCCTGTTCACTATGCCCACATCTGCGACCTGTAACTTTTACACTTAGACGAATTTTAACCCATTTTGCGTCTTTTCAAAACACAAACTCCCTAGGGTGATTTTACAAAAACAACTCTTCTTCCAAATCGATTAAACGAGCGAATTAGTGGTGGAGTCAAGGGGTAAAGCTACAATTGAAATGTACTTGTGTTCGTGGTATTGAGGTAAGTGTTTGGCCTAACCTTAGCTTGAGGGATTAGAAGTCGAGTCATATTTTCTATGTGGTAATTGTGGAGTACAACGTATTGTCATGGTTACGATTATCTATATGTTGATGTCTAGCATACCTGTGAGTCTTATATTGTGATTTTCATGTCTTCATTGTATAATTCATGCCTTGGTGAAGATTTCTATTCATTGTGTAAAGTTTGTACAAAGAACTGTGACCTTTGAACATTGAGGATCGTTGTGTCAAGTTGTATAATGAATTGTGAAAGTATAAGTGATAATTGAACCTCTAGAGCATTGGCTTGATATGCAAAATGAATGAAAGTATAAGTAATAATTGAACCGTTATAGCATTGGCTTGGTTGTGAAGAGGATTGTGAAGTAAAAGTGAGAAAGAGAAGAAAACATTATGTTGCCTCTTTTTCCGGGCTATTGTTGTTTTATTTGTTATCTCCTTTGCCGGAATGTTGATGTTATTAATGTTGCTCTCTTGCCGAGACCTAATTGTTGAATTGTTGCTCCCTTTGACAAGATTCTTATAGTAATTTTATTTATTCCCTTGCCCATTGCTTGTGATTGTTGTTTGGGTGAGGAAGAGAGTTAAAGCACGTATGGTGATTCCGTGTATTATTTTTGTGAGTAAAGAGTGTAAAGCACGAAAGGTGATGCCGTTCCACACGATGTGCCATTCCGTGCCTATTATATTAATTTCATGTTGAGGATGAGAGTAAAAATACGAAGGTTAATGCCGTGCAATTTTTATTGATTCTTATGGTGAAGACGAGAGTAAAAGAACGAAGGGTGATGTCCTGCACTTGTCCTTGATTTTATCGATTCTTGCTGATAAATTCGTTATGTTGTCCTTTACGTTTATTTACTGATTTAATGTTGTTACATGATTTTATTTCGATATTATAGATTCTCTTACTCTATTTGCCTTGTGATTGTTGCTTGGATGAGGAAGAGTGTAAAGCACAAAGGGTGATGCCGTGTACTGTTTTGGTGAGTGAGTGTTAAAGCACGTAGAGTAATGCCATGCACTTGTCTTTGATTCCTAATTTGTATTGACAGCTGAGTACGATTTCTCTACATTTAATTGCTTGTTTCTTGTTGATACTTGTTGTACCCCATGACATGATTTCTCCTTTCTATTTTCAATTGAACTGTGATGATCCTCATATTTATTTGTTGCTCTTCTGTTAATATTCGATGTTTCCCCGCAACATGTTTCCCCCTCCCATGCTTGACTGTATATTTCTGTTCTTCTTTTCCGCTGTATATAGTTAAATTATGCAGGTTTATTTGGTAGTATGGTCCTAGCCTCGTCACTACTTCACCGAGATTAGGCTAGGGACTCACTAGCATGTAGGGTCAGTTGTGTTGATTCTACACTCTACACTTATTTTTACAGACCCCAGTATTGTAGACTTCAGACCGTAGTGAGATTGCTGATCCTTGTTTATCAGGCGATCCGAAATAGTCTTGCAGGCGTCCGCAGGCTTTGTCGTCTCCTTCTATTTACTATTCATGTTTATTTAATGCATTTCTTGAGACAATGTTATATTTATTTATTTCAGACCTTTATTTGTTGTATTGTTAGACCGTCTGTGAAACTGTGACATCAGTTCTGGGTAGTCGAGACTCAGTAATATATATTCATGTTCAAATAGCTTATTATTTTTCTTCCGCTTATGTTAAAATTTTGTTATTTAAATATTATTTCTTTGTAATTGTTTAAGAGAATAAAATTGGTAAAAGGTCGATGATTCAATAATTGGCTTGCCTAGCTCCCATTGGTAGGCATCATCACGACTCCCCGAGGGTGGAAAATTAGGGTCTTGACATCAAGACCACCAACCCAATTGGCATCAGATAAGTAGTTAATGGATAGTAAATGAAGGATGTTGCAAAAGTCCATGATGCAATGTACCAGCAACATACCTTAAAATGTGTTTGACTGCTGAAAAATAATACGGTTGAGGGGATTACATATGTTGATTGGCACTATTATCAGCATATGAATCATTTGGACGCGTTAATGTTAGATATTGCAAAGCACCAACCAAAATGTAATAAATGAAGCTGTCAACTGGAGTGGAAATGAAGTGTCCAAAGAACTAGAAGAAGATAATAGAGTAGCAACTGACTTGCATCTGATAAGAGCAAACCTATTGTTGTATGTGAAAGTAGACAAAATAAAGAAAAATTAAAAAGAGATGAAATATGATGTAAGCGCTTACAGCGATATTCTTGTGATGTAAGCACTTACCTCAGCATTCTTGTAATGTAAGCGCTTACATCAACATTCTTATGATGTAAACGCTTACCTCGGCAGGGCATTCCAAATGCCTATAAATAGGGGTATACATTTTCATTTGTAGATCATCCCAAAACTTCTTCTTTCACTATTAGAAAATAGACATATGGCAACAATATTTTAGCTACGGTTACTCAAACATTGCAATAAAATACATATGGCAACGGTTACCACCGTCGCATAATCTTCTGGACCTACTAAGATAGGCAGTAAAACAAACCGTTGCATTAGGACAAAAACCGTCGCTATAGATTGACTTATGACAGTGTCTTAATCCGTTGCAACAGAGTCATCTTTGGCAGCAGTTCTTTGAAACACAACAAAGTGAAGATGGTAGCAGTTCTGTTAATGCATTTGCAGGCGTTATGGGACCTGAACATCCGGAACGTCTTAGATTGTATGGTCGAGGGGTTACAAGAACTTCTTTAAAAGGAAAAATGGGACATTTTGAATCCTCTTCAAATGCTACAAATGATCTGGTGCAACAAATGGAAGAAAGGATGACAAGAATGTTCAAGGAACAAAAGGAACAATTTGAGAAACAGAAGGAACAATATGAGGAACAAAAGAGAATGATGCGACAAGAAATTCTAGGAGATATCTTTGTACAACTTGAGCGTTCAGGATTGCAAATTGATCCTAATATTGTAGCAAACTTGTGTGGTCGTTCACCGGGAGAAGCTTCATCCACACAAGAAGTAGCTATTCAACCAATCAACAGGCCATCTTTTGGCAACAACAATCAAGGTTCGATTTCTTTTCGATATTCATTATAGATTGGTTGTTTGTGCAATCTGTATCACTCAAAACAGAGAATGATTTCTTAGAAACAGAGTCCGGTCTCTCTTTTCCTCTTTGTTGTGTGCATAATTTGTATCTCTTAGAAACAGAGATTGATTTATCAATAACAGAGCCATATGACTGAAGCCCATTATTGCTTGAAATTATATTCCTGTACTGGTTTGTTGCTTACTAAATAGCCCATTTCTTGCAAAAATAGAACCGGCTCGTACCTTTGCTTTACACTACTTTAGCGATCAATTCTGCCTGATATCATACGGTTATTTGTTGATATCCTTACATGATAATCTTCTCTTGTTATCCTATTTCTATGTCGCATTAACAACACTCCCAAATTGGTTCAGCTCCTTCCAAAAAAGATTGCCAAAGTTGCCTAGTTGACTGCCCCATGTTCTAGGAATTCTCAGGATGCAAAGTTCTGATGCAAAGTTCTGATTTTTATAGCATTGAATTGCTAAAATTATGTTGAAATTACCTCTATACTTTGCTTCTCTATTTTGCTTCTCTGTTTGTTTAGTTTCTTTCATCCTCCTTTATCTTGTATTCTGTCATCTAGCCGTTTCTATGCCTTTTACTGTGTTTATCTCACAGTCCCTTCTTTCTATAAATAAATAAGATGTATTTGCTAAAGTTTGTTTGCTGAGTTATGAATGCCTAATGTTTACAAGATCAGTCTAACAATTATTACTTGAATCGGTGGAGATCTGAATTCGATTTATTTGCACTTTTAAGATATTCAATATACTAGAGTATAGTAAAAGAGCCTCAGTTTTATGAATACGATATAGTTAGTTATCCCTCAATTAGTATTCTAAATGAAATTAGAAACAATTTGCTGGATTTCTAAGCACTATTTTCGAAACTTTGTACTTGCTATATGAATATGAAAGGAAATCATTGTTCTTGACAAAAAAAGCCTTCTCGACAAGCTTCTTCAACATACTCATAAATATAAACACACACACTTGTGCTGCTCGAAATACTTAGTAAATGTAGAGATCGAAGTTTTCTGAATTAATCGAGAACAAAAATGGATCAGTAAAGCTTTTTAATCTTGGATATGTACTTGAATTGCCACATGAAAACCTACTGTAACTGATCTACTAGTGTTTCATTGTGCTACTGAAATTTTGGTGTTGTGGTACATAGTTTTGTAGCTGTTATTGCTACCCTGATGTATGAAACCATGATGCTAGTAATGTGGTGCACATTTCCTTGCACATTATACTCTCTTTCACATTTATAAGTAAAAAGCTAAGTACTTATTCTCCAATAGAGAATGTAAAGTAGCAGTGGCACAAACACATCAGTTTGAGGGTGGGGAGCCCAGTACTTGTCGAAATAAGTCTCAAGATCCAACACTGATGTGTGCACTGCCCTCCTTTATAGTATATTTTGCATACTTATACTTTTTTTGGTGTAACATTTTGAGGGCGACTTTTTTGTGTAACATTTTGCATACTTGGACTTCTTGTTCTTTTTTGTAGCTTGATTTCTAAAGTGGCAATGCCAATTTTTTTTGTCTTCTAAGTACTTATATTATTTTATTGGTGTTAATATATAGTGCAATAATAATGATATTGAGAAGGCAATATTTTTTTTCCTACTCTCTAACTATTTTTGTTCTTGCTGAAATTATAGATGAACCAAATGATTAAGGGGGAGATGAAAGCAGTGAAGACCTTACCTAAAAGTATTAGTTGAAGAATCTTCAGACAATCTAGGATTTTTTTTATTTTTGAACTATTTTGCAAACTTATGTATTCCAACTCTTGGATTATTAAACACTTCTATCGTATTTTACTTTTATAAATGGATAATCGTAGTTGTATATTTTGAATTACGATTCTGTTGATGAATATATTTCATCAGTTATATATTAATTTCAATGTATATACATTTATCTTGTTGCGACGCTGTTAATAGCTTCCAACAGTAGTCACAGTAGCTCAGCATATTGCAGTAGCTCAGCTTAACCATTGCATCATCTTGTAATAACCGTTCCATCAGGTAAAACAAAACAATATATAAAATGTTGTAATATCAATAGCAATGGTTCTCAGGCATCGCAATACACAAATAGCGACGATTCAAAACCATTGCCATAAGTAAATCTTAATCGTTGGATTTGCTCATGATAAAATTGTTGCAGTAGATGTTCCTACGGCAACGGTTATGAAACTGTTGCAATAGGCCAGTAGCGACGCAAGTTTCCAAAACAGATGTTAAACCGTAGCACTATCTTTATCGCACCAGATTGTTTTACTATGGGAACGAAATATGTGGCATTGCCTTAGGCTAATTTTCTAGTAGTGTTAATAAAGAGCTATGCTTTGTGTGGCCGTGGAGTAGGCAAAAATTACCGAACCATGTAAATCTTGTGTTGTCTTGTCTTGTCTTGTGCAATTTATTGCTTTTATTTCTAAATATTCTTTCCCTTTCTATTAGCCTTGACACACTTACCAACAACTGGTATCAGAGAACAGACAGTGTATTTCTAGTAGAAAAGTACAGTATTGGTGCATACACTATTTATATAATTTTTTTGTGAAAAATGGCATCGAAAGAAGGGAAGGTTAAGATTGACAAGTTCAATGGCAAAGATTTTGGATTCTGGAAAATGCAAATAGAGGATTATTTGTACAAGAAAAAGCTACACTTACCTCTGAATGAGGTAAAACCAGAGACTATGTCAAAAGAGGATTGGGATTTATTAAATCGTCAAGATCTTGGTGTGATTCGTTTGACATTAACACGAAATGTGTCATTTAACATCATTAACAAGAAGACCACTGCAGGCCTGATGAAAGCATTATCAAATATGTACGAGAAGCCATCTGCTTTAAATAAAGTCTATTTATACGTTAATGGTTCAACTTGAAGATGACAGAAGGTGGATCAGTCACTGAACATATTAATGAGTTTAATACAATATTAAATCAGTTGAGTTCTGTTAACATAACAATTGATGACGAAATCAAACATTGATTCTACTATCATCTCTACCGGAGAGTTGGTCTACAACAGTAAATGCAATTAGAAATTCATCAGGAAGTACCAAACTCAAATTGAATGATATCAGAGACTTAGTTCTAAGTGAAGATATTCGCCGAAGAGAATCAAGTGATTCCCCCGGATCTGCTTTAGTACCGAAAGCAAGGGGAGAATCAACCAAAGAGGACAAAGTTATGGTATTGGCATATCAAAGTCAAGGAGAAGAGGCCAATCCAAAAATGGCAAGGACATTACTTGTTGGAATTGCGATAAAAAGGGTCACTACAGTAGCCAGTGTAGAGAACCAAAGAAGAAGAAGGAAGAAAATTCAGCAAATGTAATTGCTGAATAAGTCGGTGATGAACTAATTTGTTGTGCATATAGTCAATTCGAATCTTGTATTCTAGATTCATTTGCATTATTTCACTCTACATCATGCAAAGAATTATTACATAATTATATTGCTGAAAAATTTGGGAAAGTTTATCTAAAAAATGGCAAACCTCTCAATATTTACGGAAAAAGGTGAAGTTCATATAAAGACTTCAAAAGGCACGCTATGGAAATTGCAAAATATACGACATGTTCTTGACCTCAAGAAAAATTTGATATCTATACGTCAGATTGACGATGAAGGATATACAACAATATTCGGCAATGGATCGTGGAAGATAACCAAAGGGAATTTGGTTTTGGCACGAGGCTTCAAAAGGGGAACACTGTATGCAGCTGCAATAGAAAGTAATACTATAGCAACAATTGATCATGGCCATGATACAACATTGTGGCACCGAAGGCTCGGGCATATGAGTGAGAAGGTAATGAAGCTTTTGGCATCCAAAGAAAAATTGCCAAATCTAAAACATGTTGAATTAAGTTTGTGCGAAGATTGCATTTAGAATTAAGTTTGCAAAAGAGAGTTAGTTTCTCAAAGGCAGGAAGGACGCCAAAGAAAGAGAAACTGGAACTAGTGCATACAGATGTGTGGGGACCAGCTCTTATAACTTCTCTAGGAGGCTCACGCTACTATGTCACCTTCATTGACGAATCCATAAGAAAGTATGGGTTTATTTTTTAAAAATAAATCTGATGTGTTTGTTACCTTTAAAAGATGAAAAGATGAAGTTGAAAATCAGACAAGCATATTGTTAAAATGTCTGAAGTTTGACAATGGAGGAAAGTATGATAGCCAAGAGTTCAAAGCATTTTTCTTGGATAATGGGATCAGAATGATCAAGACAGTTCCTGGAACACAGGAACAAAATGGCATTACTGAGAGGATGAACCGAACCATGATTGAACGGGCCAGAAGTATGAGAATACATTCTGAAATACTGAAGTATTTTTGGGCTGAGGCTATTAACACGACAGCTTATCTCATAAATAAGGAACCCTCTGTAGTGCTGAATTTTGAAATTCCTGAGGAGGTATGGACAGGAAAGGAGGTAACTCTCTCACATTTGAAATTTTGTTGTTGTGTTTCTTATGTGCATGTAAACTCTAATGATAGAGATAAGCTTGATCCTAAAGCCAAGAAATGTTTCTTTATTGGTTATGATGATGACAATTTTGGTTATTATCTTTGGGATGATCAGAATAGAAAGATCCTAAGACACAAGAATGTCACATTTAATGAAAATGTGATGTACAAGGACAAGCTTGAAGTAGAACCAACCAACACCAGCAAACAGACAATGTCTGAAACAGTTGAGTTAGAAGAAATATCAAAAAATGAAGTGGCTAGAGGGATTACAACTGATTCTAAAATTGAAGACGAAGAACTAGAAGCCGAATTTGAAGAAGAACTAGAAGCCGAACCTGGATCAGAATCAGAACCAGAACCAGAGATAGAATCAAATGCAGAACCAAATCTGGAATCAGGACCTGAATCAAATTTGGATTCTATTACTCATGAACCTATATTGAGGAGATCTAAAAGAGTAACGAATCCTCTAGATAGGTTAACTCTCTCTCTTCACTATTTACTTCTAACTGATGTTGGAGAACCAGAAACAATTTGTTGAAGCAATGCAGGTGATAGACTCTGATAAGTGGAAGCTAGCCATGAAAGAAGAGATGAATTCTCTTTAAAAGAGTAAAACATGGATACTTACGGAGTTACCAAAAGGAAAGAAGGCATTGTAGAACAAGTGGGTGTATAGAGTCAAGGAAGAGCATGATGGTAAGAAGAGATATAAAACACGATTAGTAGTAAAAGGCTTTCAGCAGAAGGAAGGTATTGACAACACCAAGATCTTCTCTCCTGTAGTCAAATTAACTACTATCAGGTTGGTGCTATGTATCGTAGCTGCAGAAAATTTGTATTTAGAGCACCTAAATGTTAAAACTGCTTTCTTGCATGGTGACCTTGAAGAAGGCATTTAGATGAAGCAACATGAAGGTTTTCAAGTTTCTGGTAAAGAAAACCTTGTGTATAAGTTGAAGAAGAGTTTTTATGATTTGAAACAAGCTCCCCGACACTGGTACAAGAAATTTAATGGATTCATGCATAAATATGGTTTCACACGATGTGGGATGAACCATTATTGTTATATAAAAAATCTTGATGAATCCTATATCATTTTACTGTTGTACGTTGATGATATGCTAATTGCAGGATCTAGCATAAATGAGATCAACTTAGTTAAGCAACAACTGGCGGATGAGTTGAAATAAAAGACTTAAGACCAGCTAAGAAAATGCTTGGGATGAGGATTAGCAGAAACATGTCGGAAGGAACCTTAAAGTTGTCTCAAGAAAAGTACATACAGAAGATACTAAACAGGTTCAATCTTCATGATGCAAAGACCGTAAGCACTCCACTCGGGAGCCATCTAAATCTGTCAAAGGACCAATCACCTAAGAGAGAAAAAGAAAGGAAGTACTTATCCAAAGTTCTGTATGCTTCAGCAGTAGAGAGTTTGATGTATGCTATGGTTTGCACTAGACTTGACATAGCTCATGTTGTTGGAGTTGTCAGCAAATACATGTCAGATCCAGGAAAGAAGCATTGCGAAGGAGTAAAATAGATACGGTGATATCTCAAAGGCACCTCAGGTATGGAACTTTTTTTAAAAAGAGCAATATTATCTTACAAAGTTTTGCTGATGCAAATTTAGGTGGTGATCTGGATAGTCGAAAAAGTACCACGGGATACGTGTTCACCTTGGGTGGCACTGCTGTTAGTTAGATGTCCAGACTTCAGAAAAGTGTTTCTCTATCTACCACTGAAGCAGAGTAAATGGCAGTCTCAGAAGTTGGAAAAGAGATAATTTGGCTCAAGAATTTTCTTAAAAAGCTAGGTAAAGAGCAGGACAATTGTGAGTTTTTCAGCGATAGCCAGAGTGCAATTCATCTTGCAAAGAATCCAGTGTTTCATGCAAGATCGAAGGATATCTAGCTGAGGTATCATCATATTCGAGAGTTGATAAACGAAGAAACTCTTTCCCTGCAGAAGATACCATGATTAAGGAACCCGTCAGACATATTGACCAAAGTTATCGGTATTGACCAACTGAGGCTGTGCACTGCCTCAGTTAGCCTTCAAGACTGATAGCGTGAAGGCGCCACCAGAGAATAGCAAATCTTTTTTCTTTCTTGATGTAACATAGGTTTGAGGGGGAGATTTATATGAGCAAACCTATTGTTGTATGTGAAAGTAGGCAAAAAAAAAAAAGAAAAAAAAAAAGAGATAAAATATGATGTAAGCGCTTACATCGACATTCTTGTAATGTAAGCGTTTACCTCAACATTCTTGTGATGTAAGTACTTACATAAGTATTCTTATGATGATAAAAGTGGATATATGCATCGTTCTCCACATGTATAAACAAATAGGAACTACCAGCTCGACTATTATAAAATCCAGGAGAGATGATAAAGTGGCCAAAGCGAGCAAACTAAGCATGAGGAGCCTGCTTAAGACCACAGAGAGCCTTATGAAGCTTTACAAACAAGATAGGGATAGTGAAAATCCCAAACAGTCTCAGTTAGTAAACGATTAAGAAAGGCAATTTTAACATCAAAGTGACGAATATGCCATCCACGAGATAAGCCAATAGAAATAACTAGTCTAACAGTAGCAAGACGAACCATCGGACTGAATGTCTCACTATAGTCCACACTATAAGAATGTATATATGCCTTATCTATTAAACAAGTCTTACATCAATAAAGAGATCCATAAGATTTTTGCTTAAACCGATATACCCATTTATAACCAATCACATTGATATTTGGAGGGCGAGGAACAAGAGACCAAGAATGATTA
Organism: Nicotiana benthamiana; assembly: GCA_034376525.1. Lineage (NCBI taxonomy): Eukaryota > Viridiplantae > Streptophyta > Magnoliopsida > Solanales > Solanaceae > Nicotiana > Nicotiana benthamiana. The sequence continues at coordinate 38,690,347 of CM067339.1, read as the reverse complement.
GGTAGAAGATCATTAAACTTATCAACCATATATATCATCAATTCAAATGAGGACTTAGCAAGTAAATCATACTTTTGATTGGGTTATACAATACCAACTTTTTACCGGATAACCATATGATGAGAGGGAGGTGTAAATGGTGAAGTAGAAGGCGTGGAGTAGATTGATGTTGAATGACCAGGAGATGTAGGTATAGATGGTGTGGAACTAGATAGAGAAACGAGGAATAACTTTCAGGAGAAATAGAAGAATGATCAAGAAAAACATGAGATGTAGATAGAGGAGAAGGAACATCATAAGAGGGAGCACTAGATTGTACCACAATATGTGATACAACGCGAGATGACTGAGGCAATGAGGTATGATAAGCCGAGGGAGAAAAATTAAGGAAATAAGGAAGAAGATGTGGAGTGGCACATGAAAGAAGTGTTCGGCAAAGCAAATAGATCGAGTTATATAAACACGTTGAATATCAATAAACATGTTGAATATCAAGACGGAGACATCAATATACTTTGTCATCGACACTATAGCCAACGAAGATACATAGAGATGAGGGATTATCTAGTTTGTGAATGCGATAAGGGCACAAACTGGGATAACAGAGGCAACCAAATGGACATAAAGCAGAATAGTCAGGGTCAATCCCAAAGACGAAAGGGAGAGGAATAAATGAGTAAGGGAGTAAGCATCCAATCTATCGAGTATGTAGTTATTTGAAAAGCTTCAATCCAAAAATTTACCAGAGCTTTGGCATGATAAAGGAGAGTACGAGCTATATCAGCAAGATGATGATGCTTGTACCCAGCTACAGTATTTTGTTGCGGTGTGTGAGGAAAAGAGTGCTGAAAAATAATACACTTAGTAGAAAAAAATATTCAACATTGTGCACTAGTGAAATCAGCCTGGCCATTAGAATGAAAACACTTGATGCAAGTTGAAAATTACTTTTCTACAAGAGCTTTAAATGTATGAAAGCAATGAAAAATATCACTTTTATTTCATAATGGATAAAGCCACAAATACTTGAAAAGTCATCAATAAAAATAAAATAATATCAAAATCCAATAACAGAGGGAATGGGTGACATCGATGCATCAGAGTGAATCAACTTTAACACATGATTTGAAGAATAAGTGCTAATAGAAAATGGTAAAGTAGAATGCTTAGAAATCAAACAAGAATTACAAAAGAAGGCCCAAGGTCCATATTACTGAAAGAAATAAAATTCCTAGACCTAAGTGAAGCAAGGAATGTATATCCAAGATGACCAAGACGAGAATGCCAAACTAATGCAGGAACCAAGGAAACAACGAGGGCATCTAATGAAGAGGAGGACGAACAAGAAGCAGGTTGAAAAAATTAATAGAGAGGCCCATCATTGTGGCATTTGTGGAGGATTTTCCCCATCTACAATCCTTCATAATAAAACCCTAAGGAAAACATTCAATTAAGCAGGTATTATCCGTGGTAAATCGACGAATAAAAATTATTTTTTTACGAAGAAGTGGAACACATAAGACATAGGGTAATGAAAAAGTATGAGACGAAATAGACAACGACGAAGAACCAATAGAATGGATATGAACTAATTTTCCATTTTCGAAAAGTATAGAATTATTTAGAGTAGAGTAGGAGAAGAAATATTATCATTATTAAAAGTAGGAGTAGGAGAAGAAAGATTATCAATATTGAAAGAACGAGTAGGAGAAGAAACATTATCATTATTGAAAGTAGGAATAGGAGAAGAAATATTACTATTACGACCTCGAATCACTCCCTCGGGACTATGTTGGTGTCTAACATTTAACTTGCTACGCAAGCAAATGTTAGCTAGATTATTTTGATCAATTATAACTATTTACAATAAAGCATCAATAAAAATAAACCGAAATAGTCTGAAACAGAATGAAATACGTTTGACAATATCTAAACATCACCTAGAATCTGGAGTCACAAGTGCTTGATCAATTAAAGTACTACATATAATATCTGAAATGAAGTATACTGTTTGAATCTAGGTAAATAGTAGGATAGTAAAGAGGAGACTTCAGGGATGTAGAAGCAATGCAAGTATACCTCAAGTCTCCAACTATGGCTAAATCCGAGAAGAAAAACTACTAAATGCCATTAGGATCAGTACTAGTATCTACATAAGAAGTGTAGAAGTATAACGTGAGTACAACCGATATAATATACTCCGTAAGTATTGAGCCTAATGTCGACGAGGTAGTGATGAAGCTATAACAAGACACCTACATAAAACTCTCGCTGTATCTCTCTCTCTCTCTCTCTCTCTCTCTCTATATATATATATATGTATATGTTTTTAGGGCCTTCACGTTTACTGCTTTAGCATGTTGCATGCTAAATTCTTTGATTTTTCATAAGTGCTTTCACTTAGAGATCCTGATATTAGGTTAATAATCCTGCCTTGATAAAAATAGTCATCTCCTGTATGCATTAGATACCATATTTTTTAGGAACTCTATTTGCATTTGTTTGAATCATATTTATTCTGATAACTATTTATAAAAGGTTTAAACACCCCCCCCCCCCCACACACACATACATATAGACATCATGTCTCTAAATACAAATTGATATAAGAACATGTTATAACCCGTATCATTTAGATCAGCATGCTCATAGGTTGGACAATCTCAGGCTATTCGAACAGTTCCTATAATTGTGATTACGTATAGTCCCCACGCCTAGGCAAGCCTTAGATGATTAGTGTCCTTATATAAAACTAGACACTACATTTCAATTGTGTATAAATTGCTTAAGTCTTACAGGTTTAAAATCAATAGGCAAACTAATTCGGACTCTACCATTGAGTTTTGAAAAGAAAATTTTCATCTCCAATTTGCCTCCTACTGAGTCTAGAATTCTAAAATGAGAGAAAATAATATTAAATCCCGACTCTTGGCCCTTTTTAATCAGGTGCAAGTATCGCAAAATGCGATGCGACCTGAAGTTTGCATTTGCATCGATCGCAATTGTGAACCATGAGAGCCTTTTCAGAAGTCGCAACGAGACAAAGGCTTCGCCATTGCGAATTTGATTTTCTTCACAAAAATGACCAAGTGCCTATTGCGAGGATAGTGCTCACAATTACGAAATTAGAGCACCAGCACACCGGCAAATCATGCTTCAATCCAAATGATTTTGAAATGCATCTGAAATTCATCCAGGCCCTCGGGGCTCCAAAACAAACATCCATACAAGTCTAAAGATATCATGCGAACTCACTCACACAATCAAAACATACAAATAACATCTAGAACTGCAAATCAGACATTAAAATGCATGAATTCAGAGAAAAAGTTCAAAAACCTCTAGAATCACAACCAAACATCTAAATCCTATCAGACCAACTCCGTTTGACACCAATTTTTGCAAATAAATTCTAACTACCAATACAGACCTATTTCAAGTCCCAAAACTAAATTCCGTGATCGATAGCCAAAAGTCAATCTACGGTCAAATTTGGAAAATCTTCTAAAGCTCAAATTGCCTTTCGGAAAAATAACACAAATCATCCTACGGAACCCCGAATTCGATTCTGGGCATACGCCCAAGTCCAAAATCACGATATCAACCTATCGGAGCTATCAAACACCGTTCCGAGGTTATTTCACAAAATTTAAAGTCCAGTCAACACTTCTAATTTAGGCTCTAAACCAAGAATCAAAGGGCCCAAATCAATCCAAAATCTTTCCGGAACTAAGTTAACTAACCCCACAAGTCATAAAACCACTAATGTACATATGTGAAGCATCAAAAGAGGAAACGAAATGCAAATACACAAAACGATCAGTCGAGTCGTTATATTTTTATTACAAAAAATAATTTAATCACTTATGTATAATAAAAATGAAAGCTAAGTGATATCCGTGGAATTAACCCGGTTCACATAGGTATGAGTGATTTTCTTAATTAACTTTTTGAAAGAAGTCGAGTTATAAACTCGTAATTATAACATTTTAACTATGCTACCCATGCATTTTAGGAAATAATAAAAATCAACAATAATAACAATACCAACAGCAACAATAAGTGTATTTTAGTCCTAAACAAGCAGTGTCATATCTATTTTACGGGTTATGGGTGCTCAAGCACCCATTAATTTTAGAGCAAACTCAATTTGATGAATCATCGTAACCAAATCCAAACACCCCTATTTTACATAATCCATTATGAAACCAAATAGGGACCATTTAATACTCTTCGAGTTAAAGTAATTGCACCCGTGGGATTGTCCACTTGTGTTGCTTATTTAAATCCGGTAATAAACGAGTGTCGACCGTACAAAGGCCAAAAGGGAAGGTAGATAGGGATGGTAATTGCACCAATAAATTCGTCAAAGATCTCCCTACCAGATCTTCTCTGCTAAAAACTCCAATTTAGCTTGCATCATCATCATTTCATTTATGCCCAAAAAGTAAAACTACTGTTTCTTTACTAAAGTACACAGCTTGTGCAACAGTAGTACACCCCTTACTGTTTCTTGTTTTTGTATCTTTCCCTTCATTATTATTTGCCTTAACCATTTACTTGGTTCATTCAGGTCAAGAAAGTATGTTTTTCTCTTGCTTTCTTTACTCTCTTTTCTCATCAACCGTTTTTTGTTTTAAATTTTACTGCCCTCGAGTTATAGCTAAAAAGCAGTGGCCTTTTTACGTGTGTTTGAAAAAATTTCCTTGCCAAGAAAATACACTGCATGCCTTGTACAGGAGTTTGAACAGAAGGGAGTCCAGATATGTTGGTTCTGATTATTATTGCAGTATATGGCAGATAAAGAGAGGAAAAGAAAAGGGGGTGGTGGGGTTGCGGGGGGGAGGGGGAAATTTAATTGTTGAGGGGCCTGTGAAAGGAATGGGGCCTCTGATTTTCAAAAGGCTGCAACAGAAATGAGTGGAACTGCACTGCTACTACCTCAACTAGTAGGAGTGTTGTAGTAAGTAACCCTCTCAAGGGTCCTCTAGTTCTAGTGCTAATTATGCAAACAATTATATTATTATTTTAAGGAAAAAATTATAATAGGGTGAAGGAATAGGAAATGAAGATGGGATTAGGAGGTGAAAATCGTATCTCACCGATAAGATGAAAGCTCATGCATGTAGTCAACAATATTTAGATTAAGTTATGTGAGAATTAGTATATTCGCAATGCGAAGATTAAACTATTAAGGATAAGAGCTTTTTAAGAAAAAAAGTATTTCATGTATAACAATCACCTAATTATTATCACAGCAATAACAATTCCTTCATTATTAATCTTCGGATAAATAATATTTGCATGATAATCTTCGCATAAATAATATTTGCATGATAAATACGTGAAGTTTCATGTATAACTAGTATGTGAATCAAACCCCAAAAAGTAATTTGTCTTTAAATAATTTAATTTAATTATTATTAAATATATATATATATATATATATATATATATATATATATATATATATATATATATATATATATATATATATATATATATATATATATATTATATCACATACTGTCAAGTATAAAATAACATATAAATTCTGCATAAGTTAATATGACTATTATTTAATACCGTCGATAAAAGAACTCATGAAACAATGCAGAAATTATTCTTTCGGTTAACCAAACTTCACGTATTTATGGAATATTATTTTTCTCAATCCCCCTAACTAAACATAGTATTATCATGCAAAATTTTATGTTGGGACTAATCCTATCCCTAAGGATTCAAGACTTCATGTACTATAGTGATCCTTTGAAACATAACTTTAATACATGATATTTATATTTAGTTTTAATACTTTTACACATATTTATGAGCTAAATTTTAAAAAAAATTGGGGTTGAATTGAACCATCTATTAAGATCCGCCACTGCTTGCCTTTTCACACACTCACTAGTCAGTCATTGTTTATTGATATTCCATTCTAAGTTTGCATATATACAAGTAAGTGTGCATGAAAATATGAATGATTTTCCTTTGTTTTACTGATGTGTGGCTCTTCTCTTCCTATCTTTTCATAATGGGTCCATAAATCCATACTCATAATTCATCTCCCTGCCTTCTGCAAAACAAGAAGCCCATTTTTGGGCTTTTAATACTTCTCTCACTCTCATACACATACACACACAGACTCTCTCTCTCTTTGATTGTTAACGAATGTCCATTGGGTTCAAACCTGTGGATAATAACCCAAAAAGAGACTCTTTTTATTTATAAAAAAAATTGTGTGTGTGTGTGTTAAGATCATGATTCTTCATGGGGTCTGAGGGATTCTGAATTGTCTGAGTTTTCTTGGGTGTTGGGGTTCTGAGTAAAAATCTTGCTTTTCTTCCTCATGCAAGCAAAACATCTTTTCTTTTTGCATTGTATTTTTACTCTCTTTTTTTTCTTTCTAGTTTTTGAGGGGTAGTTGTGGGGTTGATATAGTACACTGCTAGTCCTACCTTACAGTTTTTTTCATTTTTACATTGTTCTTTATTGTGAAAGGAAAAAAGAGGTCCTCTTTTAGGACTGTTTGCTGGCTTTTGATTAACATTGTTTGAGGAGAAAGGGGAAAAACCAATGATTTGTTTTGAGTTTTTCTCCACATTTGGTATTTTTAAGAGAACTTAAATAGTTGGAACATATAAGAATCCATCTTTTTGTATGAGACAGACAATCTTGAAATTCTATTATTAATTTTAATTGGAAATTCCAAAAGAAAATTTGCATAGAGGAAGCTGCAGTTGTGGAAGTTTGGCACAAGTTCAAAGTTGGTTATCTTCTTTCTCCAATGTTTCTTAGAATTGCTTCTACTGGTAACGTTGCATTCCTGTATTTTTCTTCAACCATATATTATTTGTAGTTTTGATGATTAAGCTTAATTATGAGGGGATGAAACTTTTTTTTCCCTTTTCATTTCATGTTCATGAATCATGGCTTTCTATCATAGAGTTCCATGCTATCTGTTTTTCTTTCTTTCGGTTTCATTCTTTGCTACTTTTTTAATGTAACTGAGGCAATGTTAAATGGTAATCCGGTTCACAAGGTATACGGCTTTCACGTAGGGTTCGAGCTATAAATATATTGTACAGTCCTATAGTTTGTAGGATTTGGTTTCTCTCTGTACTCTATATATACCTTTGTAAGCCATATATTTTGTGAGAAGCCTCAAACCAAACACTTCCCCCAAAACTCTCTACATGGTATCATAAGCCAGTGGCTTATCGCCAAACAAACCCTAATTTTTTTTCCCTACCCGCGGCGGCGGCTGCACTAATCGGCAGCCCGCCGCCGGCGACCTTCTACATAATATGCACTAGCAAGGTATTTCTTCTAAATTCAGAAAGTTATTCCTTTTTTTTTTCCTATCAACATTTTTTTTTTACTTTGTAAATCTACAACAACAATGGAGGCTTCGTCTTCTAGAAGCAAACCTCTCTCTGGCATCTTGCCGCGCCGCCGCTGCACTAATCGGCAGCCCGCCGCCGCTGCACTAATCGGCAGCCAGCCACCGCCGACCTTCTCGGCCCACCGCCTCTCTCCGGCATCTTGCCGCGCAGGCGCTGCACTAACCGGCAGCCCCCTCTCTCTCGACGTCGTTCAGCGCCTCCTCTCCTTTGACTCGCGCTTCATGACCGCTACGTCATCCAACGATCTTCTCCAGCTGATTGCCATCAATGCATCGGCTCAGATCCCACTTAAATTGGATTCCACTAATTTCCTGGCGTGGAAATTCCAATTCCGAACCCTTCTTACGGGTTACGACCTCCTCGGCTTCTTCTGTTGATGTCCAAGATTGGCGTGTCCTCCGGCCCTCCATCTCGAGGGGGCATATTAGAATATATTGTACAGTCCTATAGTTGGTAGGATTTGATTTCCTTTATTATTGTACAGTCCTATAGTTGGTAGGATTTGGTTTATTGTACAGTTCTATAGTTGGTAGGATTTGGTTTCTCTCTGTACTTTATATATACCTTTGTAAGCAATATATTTTGTGAGAAGCCTCAAACCAAACACTTCTCCCAAAACTCTCTACACGAACAAGTGTGATGTAGACAACCTACACTAATACAAGCATTAGTGGCGGTTTCCGTGTCTCTAACATGTGGCCTATAGGTTACATGACACAACTTTACGATAGCTTCAAGGCTCTCCTTCTACCGATATAGTGAGGTAGAGGAGTGTTTGTTTTCCTTTCAGCAGCGTTTGAAAGAAACTTAATCATACTGATAAGGAAATCTTCCCCTCCCCTTTCTACATTTGATAAATTTGGAAGACAGTTCTTACAACAATTACTATCCCTCAAGTCCCACACAAGTTGGGTTCGGCTATAAGAATTTTCACGTTACTCCATGTAGACTCACGTCATGCCACTTTTAGAAGATGAGTCTTAAATATGTTGAATTTAACTGGCTTTTTATTCTAATATTTTTACCACTAAGGCTGTGGTAGAATGATTGAGATCTCGTTAATTTTAACCAGAGGTTTTAGGTTCAAGTCCTAGAAATGAAGAACCTTTCATTAGGGATGCTTTATCCCATTAATGGCGGTATTCAGTGTGAATCTAGATTAGTGGGGTTAGTAGGTCTCGGATACGAGATGGTTAAACAAAAGAATTATGTATTATTCTTCTTTTGACGTAAATCATAATTGTGAAATTTGGGGTGTCATATTTCTATGAATCTCGTTGCTTGCTGCATGGGCGGAACTAGGTAGAGAGAAGGGGATTGAACACCCTTCGATGAAAAATTACACAATGTAAATAGAGTAAAATTGATCTTATTTTTATTTTTATTTGAGCTGTTGAATCCGCTTGACATAGGAAAAAAATCCAAGAATAGTAGTAAGGGGGTTCAAATCCCAACTGTGACATCTTAGAATTTTTTTGAATCCCCTTGTATAAATTTCTGGTTCCGCCACTCGCTTGCTGTGAAAATACATTTGTTCTCTCAAAAGTAGATTGCTTTTGTCCCATTTTCTTCTCTTGCTATAGAACAGCTTAAGTACTGATACAGTTATATTCAGGCACATGAATTGGTCAATTCTTATAACATAAGTATATATCAAATGCTTACCACCCTGGAGGCTTAAGTAAAAGAAGGAAAGAGAGAACAATGTCTTGTCCATCCATGTTTACAAAGGTGGAGCCAGGATTTTAAGTTTATGGGTATGGAATCTAATTGCTTTAAGTTACTGGGTTCTAAACTAATAATTTATACATATTCAATGAATTTTTTAAGACAAACACAGGGTTTGAACCAATGCTAGTGGGTTCGGCCAAACTCGGTAGCGGCAATCCAGCTCCGCCCCTGCATGTTTACCCAATCTCTAGTGTCTCTGAGTTCAAACATTTTGTAGCCAATAGTGCGAGTTGGATTTAAATGACTGCATTCCCTCCTTTTATTTCGCCACAAAAATGGAAAAGGTGAATTTGGACTTTGTTGTGCTTGGTGGAAGTAAAAGCTAGGTGAAACAATTTCATATGCTATTTCAGTAAACCTTTATTATGTTAATCATAAAAAAGGTAGATGAATCAAACGAAGTAGAGTTATTTCCTCTACCATCCCTCGGTGCCAAGGCATGTTGTGATTTTTTGTTTTCCTAATTTATCATGATAAAATTTGTTGTTTTAGGTGTACTTATGTTACTTTATTAACTCTCTAAGCGATACAATGTTGATGCTGTTGATGTAATCTAAACAGTGTTAATTGGCATTTTTCTTGTTATAGGCACTCGTGTTCAGCAAAGAGTATAGAGTTGTGAACTTTTGGTGATCTATCAAAGTTATAGTCTCAGCAGCTATTCTTAGAACGATCACTTCAGGTCGTTGCTCCATAGTAAAAGCTGAAATAATGTGGAAATCGATTTGCCACTAGAAATGGCAGAACCTCATCCTATTATAGACGAAAATTTGCTTCATACAGCCAGTATGCCCATTAGTTTCCCTGATAGGATTGGTCTGAACAATCAAATCCACATTATGGACGGTCAAAACCACATCATGGATGGACATGAAATTCCAATTCCTTTTATGTTGCAAGGAGAAGCCATAAACAGTTCTCAAGCTTTTCTAAGTCTACCAAATTTTCCTCGAGCTGTTGACAACGGAGCAATTCACAGTGTGCTACCAATGAGAAACAGAACAAAGGATTTTTTGCTGAGTACTTCATATCCAATCAGTAACTCTTACACAGAGGATCAGTATATGGAGGGAATACCTATTTCTGCTGTGTCTCTTGCAAATCTTTTGGCTACAAGGAACGCTATGCCCGAGAATCATGAAAATTTAGCGGCATTGGCTCCCTTATCACATCTTGTGGAAGGCCATAAAATTGATGTTCTAGACTATCCTACCATGTTAAATCATTCGTTTGGATCCTATATAAACTATGAGTTTGATGGTGTCCCGGAAATTGCTGGGACAGTTGTAGGACGAACAGGATCCCAACCTTTCCAATTAACTAATGAGAATGTGAATTCAAACACATGGTTCTCATCAGAAACTGCTAGTATGAGTTCCGACAGTCCCTCTGGATCCTCCTCCAGATTTAGCAATGAGCTTTCCTTAAGTCTCACATCAACACAATCTGCTGTTGCATGTGGGACTTCTATCCGAGACCAATGCTCAGATATAAGCTGCTCCGGCGTCACCAACCATGCTTTCTCTCAAAGACGGTTTGACTCAGAGCTAACGTCTTGCAACAGCAGAAATCTGTCTTTAAATTTTGGCTCATACAAACCAGCCCACCTTTCACAATTCTTAACTGGATCAAGATATCTTCGTGTGATGCAAGAAATACTTTCTGAAATGGCTCATTTATCACTCCAAAATCATAACTTGGTAGTCTATGGAGGAAATGGGACAGAATACAGTGCTAACGCTTCTTTTACCTTGAGTTCTGATGATTTGCCTGATGAAGACCGTAGAATCATTGGTCAAATGGATTCCGAAGCAAAGAAAAAACATCTGGTGGCTTTGTTACAAGTGGTAAGTTAGCACGGTTTATGACATTATTCCCTAGACTATTCGATGATTAGTTTTCTCTTGTTCATTTATCTGTGTTTACTAATCATATTGTTATATTATGTTTTATACTTATGTTAATTTAGGTTGATGATCAATACAACCAATGCTTGGATGAGATTCATATGGTTATATCCGCGTTTCATGCTGTGACCGAGTTGGATCCTAGCATACATGCTCGTTTCGCCCTTCAAACTATTTCCTCCTTGTACAAAAACCTGAGGGAAAGAATAAGTAGTTACATACTCGCAATGGGAGAACATTTTAATAGAGGAGAAAGGGGGGTAGAGAAATCATTTGAAACATTGTTCATTCAAAAGCAGTGGGCACTTCAGCAACTAAAAAGGAAAGATCATCAGTTATGGCGGCCACAGAGAGGCTTGCCGGAAAGATCTGTCTCAGTTTTGAGAGCATGGATGTTTCAAAACTTCCTTCACCCGTAAGTTTTTCCATTTGTTTTAAAAATTTGACTTATATACACCGATTATATGAAGCACTATCAGTGTATTTTAACCTGTTGTTATAGCACGTAACCTGTCTTAGTGCTTGCTATATTAAATGTTTCTGCTTGTAATGTAAAAGTTTGCTCAAACACTTCACAAATGGGCGTTTCAGATATCCAAAGGATGCAGAAAAGCAATTGCTAGCAGTAAAAAGTGGTTTGACAAGGAGCCAGGTACAGTTGCATTGATCATGCGAACATCGTTTTGAATATATACAGTCAAACATCTCTATAACAACCTCGTTTGTTTTGATATTTTTGGCTTCAATGGCGAAATGTTGTTATCGAGGACATATACTATAATGTCACATAAAAATCAGTATTCATTGTAATCCTAATTTATACCAACATTTGTTTTGATCAGGTATCTAATTGGTTTATAAATGCTCGAGTTCGTCTCTGGAAACCAATGATAGAGGAAATGTATGCTGAGATGAATAGAAGGAAAATTCGTAGTGGAAATCATGAAGATGAAACCAACAATCGAAGAAATCACAAAATTATTGACAATCGTCTATTTACTATGAAGTGACATTATTATTATATATATATATATATATATATATATATATATATATATATATATATATATATATATATATATATATATATATATATATATATATATATATATATATAAGTTGTTTTATACTACTACTAGTTTAGTCGAGTTATATCTTCATAATCTAATAGTAGAGAAGATAATTTGCACAAAAATTGCGCAATTGTACATCTGCTGTATCTAAGACTACATTTTGTATGCTATGCTAAATATGCTTTTATATTTATAGTATTCATAACTCTTCCCTACGTGTTATGGGTGCCTAAAACTGCTTGTTTCGGCATTAAAATTCAACTTCTTGGATTGATTTTAGCTTTGGTTATGCAATCTGTTATATCTTTTTTTCAACACTATGTGTTATATCATTTTTTTTAGCAAGATCACGTTGTTTGTTGCTATTATTTTTTAATGAAGATGTGAGAGCTTAGGAGAAGACAACAATGGCTGAAGTTGTGAGAGAAAGTTCTAGAGAGAATTTTTGTTTGAGAGGAAAAATAGATTGTATTATTGAAGCTCTACACTACAATGTACTGATACTACACATATATATATATACACTTCAATTACTGCATGTAATCCACCGACCTTCTCACATCTAAACTAACAATTCCCATAATTAGTTATAACTAACTAGTTCTTCTTAGATAGCTTAACTACATTCACGTGGTAGGCACGTAACTATTCCTATCTTCAACACTCCCCCTCAAGCTAGAAGGTGCAAACAAGTTCAGCACATCTAGCTTTCTCGTCAGGTAATTATGTTGCGATCTTCCTAGAGCCTTTGTGAATAGATCAGCCTCCTGGTCTCTAAACATCACATATTTCGTTTTGACAATTCCTTATTGGATTTTTTCTTCGATGATGTGCAAGTATATTTCTCTATGCTTCGTTCGTTCGTGGAATATGGGATTTCCAACAATTTGGATTGTTGCCTTACTATCACAAAACAACTCCACTGGCAAAATTCCTTGCATAACCCTGTCAACCATAGGATCGCTGAAACTGTAGCATCCATGTTCCTGTATTCAGCTTCTGCTGAACTTTTTGATATCGTGCACTGTTTCTTTGACTTCCAAGACACCGAAGAATCTCCTAGCTTCATCACGTATCCTGTCACAGACTTTCTAGACACTGGACATGATGCCTAGTCAGCATCACAAAATGCTGTGAGTTTTGGGCAAGGCTTTAAGCTCATCAGTAAACCAAGACCTGGTGCTCTTTTTATGTACCTAACAACTCTTATTATTGCCTCCATATGAGACTTCTTTGGGCAATGTAAAAATTGGCTCAACACATGCACTGCATAGCAAATATTTGATCTTGTCATAGTGAGGTACAATAGCTTCCCAACCAGTCTTTGGTATGGCCCTACATCTCGCAGCTTCTCATCATCTTTCAGCTCTAAGTATTGGTCAGATTCTGCTGTTGTAAATCTCTGATTGCATTCCATTGGAGTGGCTACTGGGTTTGATCCCGCCATTCCAAGATCAATTATCAACTCCATTGCAAATTTTCGTTGATTCATCAGTATTCCTTCCCTTGATCTTGCTATCTCGATTCCAGAAAGAATTTCATCTCCCCTAAATTTTTGATCTTAAAATTGATTTGCAATACAGACTTTGCTTTTGAAATTAAGCATTGATCATTCCCAGTTATTAGAAGATCATCTACATATACAAGAATGACTACTAAACTGGTTCAATTCCTTTTTGTAAATAAGGAATAATCAAATCGACTCTACACAAATCCTGAATTGATTAAGGCCTCATACATCTTCAAATTACACCTGCATAGAAGCTTGCTTCAATCCATAAAGGGATTTATCCAACCTACGTACTTTCTCCCCTGGCTATGAAATCCCTGAGTCAGGCACATGTACACTTCTTCAGTGAGGTCACCTTGAAGGAAGGCGTTGTACATCTCCATCTGATACAAATTTCAACTATGTCCAGCTGCTAGAGCAAGAAGAACTCTTACTGTCACCATCTTGGCCACAGGGGAAAAAGCCGCTTGATAGTCGAGCCCTTCAATTTGATTGTACCCTTTTGCAACCAAACAAGCTTTGTATTTTCAACTTCCCCATCTGCTCTGTATTTAATTTTGAATACCCATTTACAACCAATGGAAATTTTCCCTGATGGTAAATCTACCAAGAACCTGGTCCCATTCTCTTTGAGGGCAGTCAACTCTTGTGTCATAACATCCACCCAGTTAGGATCTCCTGCAGCCTCTTCATAGCTGTTAGGTTCCTTCAAGCTAGTAATTTTGGAAAGATAAGCCTTGTACTTGGCTGAAACTCCATCATGATTCAAAACATCTTACATGGGATACTTGCAAAATGTCTATTGATTTGAGCTTGCCAGTGAACCATTGCATACATAGTCCTGCATCCATGCAGGTTCTTTCACAGTACTACTAGATTTCCTGAGGTGATTGTTTAAGTGTGATAGAGAAACTGCTTCTGAGAGTGTTCCCCCTATATGTTGTGATTGTTGTAGGTCTTCAAAAACTGGTGATGGAATCAAGGATGGTGAGTCTGCAGCAGGTACTGGCTCATGTTGTATTTCATTTGTGGAAGAAGGGGTTGCTGCCTCAGGTAGAGGATCTGTAGCTGTAGATGGAATAGAAGGTGGTGTTGAGTCATTGCTACGAACTGATTCTATGACACCATTGGGAAAGACCTGCAAGTTCCCTTCTTTTAAAAGCTGGAAATGGAAGATGTTTTCCATAAACTTTACATCCCTGCTGACAAAAAAGGAGTTAGTCAAGAGATTATATAGTTTATATCCTTTCCGAGATGAAGAATATCCCATATGAATAGCCCCAATGGCCGTTGCTCAAAATTTATCTCTCCCTGCTAGAACTTTGGCAAAGCATAGATAACCTATGACCCTCATATGATGTAAGGAAGGTGCTCTTCCATACATCAACTGAAATGAGGACTTCCCTGATAACACGGACAGGGGAAGTCTGTTAATGATATAAACTGCTGCATGTACACATTCTCCCCACAATTTAAGAGGCAAATGACCTTGCAGTCTAATTGCCCTAGCCACCTCTAGTGTGTGTCTATGTTTTCTTTCCACTGCCCCATTCAGTTTTGGGGTATGAACATAAGAACTTTGATGAATCATTCCATACAATTGAAACAAATTGCTGAATTGAGAATTTAAAAATCCAGTCCCATTATCACTTCTCAAATTTTTTACTGTTCCTCCAAATTGAGTTTTTATTAAGGCAAAGAACTGTTTCAAGCATACAATCACATCATTTTTAAGTCTCAACAAGTAAACCCATATCATTCTAGTCTAATCATCTACTATAGTAAGAAAAGATTTGTATCCATTGTGGATTGCTACTCTATATGGACCCTATACATCCACATGAATCAGCTCAAATGGCTTATTTGACCTATTCGTACTCCTTGAAAATGGCAATCTTCCTTGTCTAGCTGGTGGACAGATTGTGCAATCTCTTATTCTCTCATTGTTTACTTTGAACTTCATGTTTGGGGTTTGCTTCACTACTTTATCAGAGGCATATCCAAGTCTCCCATGCCAAATCCCTAGATCCTCTTCTACTCTGAAATGGTCATGTGATTGCACAGTTGCAACATTGTCTTTGTCCTGCTTACGCTGCAGATTATACAATCCTTCAAGCTCTTTACCAATCCCTTTCACTTTCCCATTGTGAAGCTCCTGCATGATCCAGAAGTCAGGTTAGAAGGATAAAAACAATGTAAATCCCTTGTAAGTTTAGAGACCGACAACAAATTATATTTAAAATCCAGAATGTATAGTACATTCCCGATCACACCACATTCACCAATCTTACTTTCTCCAGTGCAAGCAACATCTAGTGAGGTACCATCAGGCAAATTAACCTTAGACTCAGATTTTAGTCTAATAGTATTAATCTTCTCAAGTATATCTCTGGTGTGGACCATGTGATTGGTTGCACCAGAGTCTACTATCCAGTTTTCATCTTTTATTTTGTCAGCTAATGTAGTGGCCTTGGTCGTACCTGCAAAATACTGTGAATTTTCACATGTGTTTTTGTAGAGCAATTTTAGAATTTGATCATATTGTTCCTGAGTAAACATGATTGGCGAAGGCAATGTAAGTGTTGGATGTCCAACGGGTGAGTTCTACACCTGTTGCCCTTCCTGAGATATTGTTGTTGCCTTTCCCATATACTGCTGCCTTTCATTTGTTGTGATGTTGACCATTGGTCTTTGTGGAAAATTATTGGCTTTCCTTATCATTTTTAAATCATTTGGATAGCCATGTATATTGTAACATGTTTCTCTTGTATGACATTTATAGTTACACTAGTCACAAAACAAATTGTTTCTTTTAGGCTTATAAGCATTGCATGCAGTCATGCCTCCTTTGTTAGTGAACAGTGTTGTACTATCTCCCATGTCCAATGTCTGTGTAGGTTTCCCCATAAATCTGTAACTTCCTTCAAAAACAACCATGAAATAGGCCTTTGACAGAAGGTATTGGACTCATCATCAAAATTTAACTCCTAGGTTGTGCATATGTCTCATTCAGTCCCATCAGAAACTGTAGCAGCTTCTGATATTCAAAATGCTCAGAGAAGCTATTAGATTATGGACAATCACATCCAGGACATGTCATCAAGGCATTATATTCTTCCCACAAACCTATCAACCGTGAGTAATAGGTTGACACTGTAGATATTCCTTGCGATAAAGTTGCAATTTCTTTATGCAGAAAAAAATTGAGAGATCCATCAAATTTATCATATTTATCCTTCGGATCTGTCCACACTTTATGTGCATTTGAATTTTACACAATACCACTAAGCAATTCCTTGCTCACAACATTCATGATCCACGATAAAGCTATTGCATTACACTTTTCCTAGAGTTCATGCAATGACTGATCGAATTTATCCTTAGTGTATCGTCTATCAAGAAAACCTAATTTACTCTTGCCTATCAATCCTATTTTCATAGATCTACTCATACTGCATAGTTCTTACTTCCAGTTAGTTGAATTGAAATCAAGGAACTACCTGGTTTGTCACTTGGCTATAGAAACAGAGGGTGATGATGATTGATAGTTGCGGCGGCTCTATTTGTTCTTGTTCCAGCTGAAATTTCTTCTCCAGTTTCCATGTCTATCAAACTTAGGTAGACTGAGTTTTGTTTTCCACAACTAATAGAGTTTTCAGATGCAAATTTTAAGAAAAAATTGTGTGCCCTAACTCAATCGATTGGAAAAATCACAATCGATCTACGACAAAAAATTACCGAAGAAAATGAGGAATAATAGCTCCAGTTAACGTGGATCTCTGATTCCTGCTCTGATACCATAATGAAGATGTGAGAGCTTCAGAGAAGACAACAATTTGCGGAAGTTGTGAGAGAAGGTTCTAGAGAGAATTTCTGTTTGAGAGAAAAAATATATTGTATTTATTGATGTTCTACACTATAATGTACTGATACTACACATATATATACACTTTAATTACCGCATCTAATCCACCGACCTTCTCACCTCTAAATTAACCAATCCCATAATTAGTTATAACTAACTAATTCTTCTTAAACAACTTTACTACACTCACGTGATAGGCAAGTGACTATTCCTATCTTCAACATTTTTCTTGTCACTTTAGGCAAAAATTAACATGGTAATTGTTAGTTTTCTCAATCTGGAGCTCAATTTGTGATTTCATCCATAGAAAGAAGATATTTTTGGATAGAAGAAAATTGTTCTATTGATATTATGTTGAAATATACAAGTACAACCTCTATTTATAATTAACTCAGTAACTGACTTATAATTAACTAACTATACAGGTACTCCCTCCATTTCAGTTTAAATGGCATACTTTCCTTATTGGTGCATTTCAAAAAGAGTGACATATTCATATATTTAAAAATAATTTAGCCTTAAACTTTTTATTGTTACACAAATGCATGATATCACAAAGCTTTTACCTCTTGAGCTTTTAGGACCACATATTTCAAGTCTTCTTTCTCTCTCTTAAACTTCGTGTCATGTCAAACCACATCATCTAAATTGAAACCGAAGAATTAATATCCATCTGTCAACTAACTAATAATTTTAATACTCCCCGTCAAACTGGAGGATGTAAAATGTTAAGCACTCCTAGCTTGCTAACAAATATACATGTTGATTCTTCTCAAGCCCTTTTGTGAGTAAGTCTGCTTGTTACGTTTTAGTGCTAACATCATGAGTCTTCAACTTCCCTTCTTTGATCTTGTCCCTTATAAAGTGACAATTGATCTTTAGATGTTTAGTTTGTTCATGAAAAATAGGATTTGTTGTACTTTGAAGTGTTACTTTACTGTCACAAAACATGTCAACTGGTTGCTCGATCATCATTTCTAATTCTGCAAACACTCATAAAACTATACTCTTTCTGAGCTTGATGCAACTAGACTTTTGTATTTTGATGTAACTGAGCTTATCCTCTGTTTCATCTTGGACTTCCAAGAGATTAAATAATTTCCAAACTTGGCTAAGAATTCTATAACTGGCCTTCTAGTATCAGGGCATGCTGCCCAATCTGCACCACAAAAACAAGTGAGGTTGTCTGTTGCTCCAATGTTCATCATTTTTCCCATTCCCGGTTCCAGCTTTACATACTTCATAATCCTTACTGTTGCATGCCATTTTGACCTCTTTAGAGCTTGCATGAATTTGCTAAGTATTTGCACTGCAAAACTTATGTTTAGTTTTGTGATTGTCAAAGTACAACAGTCTCCCTTTTAGTCTTTGATAGGTTGTCACATATGTTGAGAGATCATCTCTTGAAACTCTTATATGATTATCATATTCCACATAAGAGAACTTTTGACTGATATCTAAAGGTGTTAAGACTAGTTTGGCTCCTCCCAATCCTAAGTCTGATATCAATTATAAGGCATACTTTCTTTGATTAAGTAATATTCTCATGTGTAACCCAAATACCTTTATCCCAAGAAAATAATTTAGTTGTCCAAGATCTTTTATCTTGAATTTTTTATGCAATACCCTTTTTGTCTCCTCAATGAGACTATACATGGTTCATGTGATTAATAAAATATCCGTATACACTAGTACTATAACTATGTCACCATTTTCTCTTTTATTGAACAAAAAATAGTCATGTAATACCTCTGAAATATTTATGTTCCATTTTCTTGAAACTTGCTTCAGACTATATAGAGATCTCACTCATTTTACAAACTTGTGTCTCCCCCTATATCCTAAAACTTTGAGGAATCTCCATGTAAAATTTCTCAAATACTTCTCCCTGCATGGATGCATTTTATACATTTATCTTAAAAATATTCAAGTTCCTTGAAGCTGCCAATTCAGTGACAGACCTGACTGTCATACAGTTTAGCGATTGTTAAGAAGGTTTCATGATAATACAACCCCTCTTTTTGGACGTAATACTTTGCAACCAATTTTGCTTTAAACATTTCAACTTAACCATCATCTTTATACTTTATCTTGTACACCTACGTTTAACCAATTGTATTCTTGTCTTTAGGAAGATCAACTACTTCATATGTGTTCCTGAAAACTTTGTGGCTCTATGATTTCTGAAATGTTTGCCATAAAACGTATGCATTGTGCAGATAACTTGTGATAGGAAATGTAGTTTGATAGTGGATGCATAATATTTTTCTCCCTCCCTTTGTGACATAATATTCAATACATAAATGTGTCTTAGTAGTTCATCTAAATCTTCTCAGGTTAGCATATGTCAAGCTAGTGTTAGGAACTTCAGCTCCTTCATCAGCTCCTACCCACTCATTGTCCGAAGCTTCAGCTTCTTCTTCAATTTCTGGATTATCAAGACCTTCAACAGAGGCATGAGTATCTTCATTGTCATAAAAAATATGGACTACACCAATATCACCAAAAGAACTAAAAACTGCATTTTCTAGATCTTCATAATGTGTATGTGTATCTTGACTCTCAGACATAGTCTCACTTTCATGGTCCTATTGGTGAGTTGTCGTCAAGATATCTACCTTATTAGGAGCTGCATCAGACAAAGGACAAGAAATGTCCCTAGAAACCATGTGAGGACCAGCTTCAGGTGACTGAGCAAAGGAAAACAAGTGTGTTTGAAAGCCAACATCTCTGTTCATAAAGAATTTTCTGCTGCTGAGATCTAAAAGCTTATATCCTTTTTGAGTTGTAGAGTATCCTAAGAAAAAATGATGCTCTTGCTCCAGACTCATCATTTTTTGACTATATTTGTTTCATTGTAAAGGAAGCCAAATACTCGCAAATGATCAATGGAAGGTGACTTTCCATATATTTGCCCTATAAGACCTCAGTTGGTAGCCTATTGATTAAATGGATAGCTCCTACACATTCCCCGCAATATCAAGTTGGACTATGGGCTTAAAACTTCAATGCTCTAGCAATTTTAGTATGATTTGCTTCCTCTAAACTAACACCATTTTGTTAAGGGGTATACACACAATTACTTTGATGGATTATGTCATATGAATTGAACAAATCAGCACATATCTTATTAAAAAATTATGTTCCATTGTAAAATTTGACCACCTTTAAAGTAGTAGAAACTGAGTTCGTATTATGGAAAAAAAACTTTTTGAGTACAGTAGGAACATCACTCTTCATTTGCAACAAGTAAAACCCATGTGAACCTAATATAATTATCTACAATAGTAAGAAAAAAAATACTTTCTCTCGTGAGAGGGTATCCTGTATGAACCACAAACATCTAAGTCCTTATTATGTAGAAAAAGCATATGTTTCATAGTCTTGACTGAATCATGCCCTAACCTACGATGTCAAAGGCTACTATATACTGATCCCTTGTACCAGTGCACTATTCACTAATTCCTTTACCGTGCTGCAACTGTTCCTTTACCTTACAATGTATAGACCACCTTGTTCCTTACAAATGTCCTCACCTTGCTACTAAAGAGATCCTGAAAAATACAAAAGCTTAAAAAATGATGACATCACAAAGAGACTTTTGGGCATCTTGGATACAGATAAAAAAATTATATATGAAGTCTGGAACATACAATACATCTTTAGCTTTCATACTTCCAATTAACTCAAGAACTCCTACATGAGTTATACTGGATTTAGCTTCATTAGGTAAATGCACTTGATCTTTGAAACTCAATTCAACGATATTTGTTAAGGTATTAAGTGTGGTGGTAATATGGTGAGAAGCACCAATATTTACAATCCATTCAGTGGTACGTAAGTCTTCCATAAAAGAGGTGGAAAGACCTGCCAAATTCACTTGAGGGCTTGTAACTTCCTTATTCACATTCATCATACAAAGAATCTGGTTGTCTGTGTTTATGTGAAGAAGTACCCACCCTTAGAAGGTTCACTACTAGCCTCACTTTCCTTCATCTAAGTTTTTGTCTACCACGTTTTTCCCAATCGCATTATTAATAACAAATTTCTTCTTTGCCTTGAAATCAATTGGATACCCAATTAGTTTATAATATGTCATGACCTGGATTTCTCACCATCGGGAGTCATGATGACGCCTCTACTAGGAACTAGGCAAACCAATTAATTATTACTCTTTAGGAAAAACACGTCAATATTAATGCAATGAGATATTTAATATAAAAGTAGAAGTCTTAATATTAAATAAAATGAAAACAAGTATTACAACCTCTATCCAAGACTGGAGTCACTAGCTCACGAACACTTATAGAATGATAGATATAGAGTCTGAATAAAATACAATACTGTTTGTCTCGTACAAGGATAACAAACGAAAATAAAGATAGGAGAGAGACTCTGGGCCATGCGGACGTCGGCAAGGCCACCTCGGGATCTCTGCACCGAAGTCAGCTCCCAATGCTCTTACTAATGTCCAAAAGCTGCTGCTCCGGTATTGTGATCTGTGCAAAAAGATGCACAGACTGTAGCATTAGCACAACCAACCCCATGTGCTGGTAAGTGCCTAGCCTAACCCCCGCGAAGTAGTGATGAGGCTAGACAGGAAACAAACCTGTGCATATATATATATATATATATATATATATATATATATATATATATATATATATATATATATATATATATATATATATATATATATATATATATATATATATATATATATATATACAAGTATAACGAAATAACAACAGAAAATAAACAATTAAAGTTGGGAGGGGGCATGCTTATGGGAATAGCAGATAAAAACAGAATATCAGGGAATAAATAAAGAAACTACATCTGATTTACTCTAACACGGAATAATGGAACAACAACCCAGTTTCACTTGTTTCAAATTTCCTCTTGTTGCAGGTGTGTAACACGATCCTATTTCCTTATATCACGTGGCATGTTTATCACACGCTCCAATTACAATAATATCACGTGGTCGTCGTACCGCACTTTCCTATTTCATAATATCTCGTGGTCGGCGTGCCACACGTTCCCATTTCATAATATCTCGTGGTCGGCGTGCCACACGATCCCATTTCTTTCAACACAATACACAATATAATCCCGGAAAGGGAGGTAGATGCTATAATAAACTATCCCAGCAAGCGAACAAGATAATATAATAAACTATCCCGACAAGAAAGATCCGGCTATAGCCAAACTGATTCAATTTCTACTTAACACAATTAAATCATACTTAATCTCAACAGTTACTGGCTCGGTGCTAAAGATTTCCAACCAAGTCCTCATAAACAACAATTAAGAATTCGATAATTTAGCAATTTAGGACTCACAGTCATGCTGGACACAAGTGTATAGATACTCATCACCATGCCTATACACCGTACTCGACAATTAGCAATTAGAAAATAAGACTCTACTCCTATTCCCTCAATCCATAGTTAGACTAAACACTTACCTCAACTTTCACGGCTAAATCAATCAACAACGACCGCTTTCCCTCTCGAATTGGCTCCAACTCAATCAAATCTATGAAATAACAACTTTATAATATCGATAATAGCTAAACAAATCAAACCCAATGCCTAAATATAGATTCCCAACCTTTCTTCCAAGAATTCCAAAATCGACCCCGGGCCTGCTTGGTCAAAACTCGAGGCTCGAACCAATTCCATGTAGCCCATTACCCCACGAGCCCGGATATATAATTTATTTTCAAATTCGACCCCAAAACGAGGTCTAAATCGAAGAATTGAAAAGCCCTAACTCTACCCTTTCCCCCAATTTCAACCCTAGGTTACATGATTTTGGCTTAGAAACTTACTAATTAATAGATGAAAATGAAGAAAATGAGTGAGAATTTACTTACCCAAGAGGTCTTGATGAAAAGAAGCTTCAATAGAGGCCTAAGGATCTTGGAGAAGAAGGAACTCAGATGTTTTTATAAAAATTTCGCGACCATACTGTTCTAAAAATTAAAATATAACTGGGCAGATTTACCCTTCGCATTCGTGAAAATGGGGATGCGTTCGCGAAGGGTCACATGGGTAGAGCATCGCAGTCGTGGGTCGAGTAACACGAACGTATAGAGGAAAGATTACTAGGGTCTAAGGTTTGGCCTACGCGAACGCGTGAGGCCTTATGCGAACGCATTGAAGGAAATGCTGAAGCTACGCGAACGCATGCGGGGTATCGCGAATGCGTGCGTGGTATCGCGAACGTGAAGTAGAGAGCAGTGAAGGGACCGCGGTCGCAGAAGGGAAGTCACAATCACGTAGAAGGGAGGACATGTGCAGCGCTGCAGATTTTTCAGCAGAAATTCCAAGTTCTAAACCTCCTGGAACACCCCCGAAAACACTCCTGAGCCCTCGGGGCTCTTAACCAACCACACACAGTAACTCAAAAACATTCTATGAACTTAACCATGTGATCAAATCTCCAAGATAACATCATAAACAAGGAATCAAACCTAAAAATCATCATATTTTCATCAAACTTCTTAAACTTTCATTTTTAGATATTTGGGTCCGAAACACGTCAAACAATGTCTGATTTCAACCAAATTACACAGAAACGTGTTAAGCCACATATAAGACCTGTATCGGGTACCGAAACCAAAATATGGGCTCGATACCAATACTTTCTAATTCATTTTCATTTCAAACTTTCATATTAATTTCAAAAAAAGAATTGTTTTTAAAAATCATCTCTCGGGCTCGGGACCTCGATTCGATTCTGGGCATACACCCGAGTCCCATATTTTTCTACGGACCCTCCGGGACCGTCATATCCCGAGTCTGGGTTCGTTTACCCAAAATGTTGATCAAAGTCAACTTTAATCATATTATCATCACAATTCATAAATATTTACATAGAATTCATATTTAAGCTTTCTTGCTACTCGCTTGGACTGCACACGCAAATTGAGGCGACCAAGAATGAGGTTTTTAAGGACTCAGAAGCATGTAATGAATAAGAAAATATGTGATGACCCTTTGGGTCATCACATTCTCCACCTCTAAAACAATATCCTCGAACAGATTAAAGAAAGAAGTACCTGAGTCGGGAAAAATATGAGGATAACGGCTCCGCAAATCAGACTCGGACTCCGAGGTCGTTGCCTAAGGAGGCTGACCTCTCCACTGAACACGCACTTAAGGAAAAGTCTTCGACCTCAACTGTCGAACATGCCGGTCTAGAATAGCCACCGGCTCCTCCTCATAAGACATATCCTTGTCCAACTGGACGATGCTGAAATCTAACACGTGGGCTGGATCGCCGTGATACCTCTGAAGCATGGACACATGAAAAGCTTGATGCACGGATGACAAGTGAGGCTACATGGAAAGTCTATAAGCCACCTGTCCCACACAATCGAGAATCTAAAATGGATCAATGAACCTAGGGCTAGGCTTGCCCTTCTTCCAAAATCTCATCATGCCCTTCATAGGCGACACTCGGAGCAATACTCGCTCACCAACCATGAAAGCCACGTCTCAAACCTTGCGATCTCCATAACTCTTCTGCCTGGACTGAGCGGTCTGAAGCCTATATTGAATGATCTTGACCTTATCCAATGCCTCCTAAACTAAACTTTACCCAATAATCGAGCCTCTCTTGGCCCAAACCATCCAACCGGAGACCAACATCGCCTACCATATAATGCCTCATATGGAGCCATCTGAATGCTAGATTGGTAGCTCTTGTTGTAGGCGAACTCTGCTAAAGGCAAAAACTGATCCCACGACAATATCAATGACACATGTTCGAAGCATATCCTTCAATATCTGAATATTCCGCTCGGATTGTCCATCCGTCTGAGGATTAAATGTTGTGCTCAACTCAACCTGGGTGCCCAACTCTCGCTAATCTGCTCTTCAAAAATGCAAGGTAAATTGCGTACCCCAGTCCAAAATGATAGATACCGGCACCCCATGAAGGCGAACAATCTCTTTGATGTAGATCTCAGCAAACCTCTCTAATGAACTGATGGCTGCTACTGGAACAAAATGCGCTAAATTTGTCAGCCTATCAACGATGTCCTAAACTACATCAAACTTCTTTCGAGTCATCGGAAGTCTAGTAACAAAATCCACGGTAATCCTTTCCTACTTCTACTCGAGAAGCTCAATCCTCTGAAACAGTCCACCACGCCTCGGATGCTCATACTTAACCTGCTGGAAATTTAAACATCGAGCCATATATGCAACAATATCTTTCTTCATTCTGCGCCACCAATAGTGCTACCTCGGATCCTGATACATCTTTGCGGCACCCGGATGAATAGAATACCGAGACTTATGGGCCTTCACCAAGATCAACTCTTGAATACCATCGAAATTGGGCATACAAACTCGCCCCTGCAATCTCAAAACACATTCATCATCATCTAAGGTCACTTTCTTGGCACCTCCATGCTACATCGAGTCTCTCAGGACACACAAATGGGCATCATCGAACTGCCAATCATGGTTAGTCAATAATGGAGAACGAGCAACTGTATAAGCTAACACTCGGCTAGGATCCAAAATACCCAACCTCACAAATCGGTTGGCCAAGGCCTGAACCTCCAAAGCAAGTGGTCTCTCGATGACCGAAATATAAGCAAGACTACCCATGCTGGCTGACTTCCTACTCAATATATCAGCCACCACATTGGCTTTTCCCCAGTGGTATAAGATAGTAACATCATAATCTTTCAACAACTCCAACCACCTCCTCTGCCTCAAATTCAACTCCTTTTGCTTGAACAAGTACTGAAGACTTTTGTGATTAGTGTACACCTCACACGTCACACCAATTAGATAATGCCTCCAAATATTCAAAGCATGAACAATGGTTGCCAACTCTAGATCATGAACCGATTAATTCTTCTCGTGGATCTTCAACTGCCTCGAAGCATAGGCAATAACTCTGCCATCCTGCATCAATACTGCACCAAGCCGAATACGGGAAGCATCATATAGACTGAATAAGGCCCTGAACATGTGGGCAAAACCAATATCGGTGCCGTAGTCAGAGTTGTCTTGAGCTTCTGAATGCTCACCGCACACTCATCCGACCATCTGAACTGGGCACCCTTCTGGGTCAATCTGGCCATTGGGGCTGCAATAGATGGGAACCCCTCCACGAACCTATGGTAGTAGCCTGCTAAAACTAAGAAATTCCAAATATCTGTAGTTGATGTTGGTCGAGGCCAGTTCTTGGCTGCCTCAATGTTCTTTGGGTCTACCAAAATACCCTCCGCCGATACAATGTGACCCAGAACCAGAAATGCAACCGAACTCAAGAAGAAATGGCTACACTATCTGATGCGAAAGCATCAATTACAGTGAATGCTCAAACTGTTTATAATGCTTATAAACAGGCGTTAGAGCATGCTAGGTCTAATATTCCAACCCCTACTTCGTCCACATCATAGGCGCCTAAAAGAGTTGCTGGCTTAACAGCTCTTAAATCGTGGACGGAGTTCAGGGGTACTCAAGGTGAAAATGTAGATGATTTTTCCCATCTAAATGAGCTTCAAGTTTATTTGTCGCATGGACTAGAGAATGAGAATCCAGACGGCTCTTTCGACCTTTTGGATTGGTGGAAGGCAAGGGAAAAACATTTTCCCATTCTTGCAAGGATGGCTCGGGATGTTCTGTCGATTCAAGCGTCAACTGTTGCATCGGAGAGCGCCTTTAGTCAAGCAAGACTACAAATAGGTGATCAACAGGGTGTCGATGCGGGACAGCTTGGAAAAATCAGTGCTTTTTCAAGATTGGATCCGCGCAGAAAGAAGGAACTTTGGGCTAGCTGAATCACAACCAGAAATAGATGAGTGATATGAAGAAATGCTAGCGGAACTTGCTCAGGAAACATCTTCACCCGGAAGTGGTGATGAACAAGCTTCATTTCCATCACCGCCAACACAACCACCTCCAAACCTTGAAGGTTTTATGAGATTTGTTAGAAATAATACATAAACTATGATGTAACTTGTACATTGGCATGTCTTCTTTTAGTTTTTTTTCTTTTAATGGTGGTATTAGTTCCATGTTGTGCTCATTCCATTGGGGGAAGGAAGAATAAAAAAAGATATGCCATTTTGGTCAATAAATATGCTCTTTATCATATCCTTGAATATCTTTTGTCTCAATATTTCTGTGTCTTTAATTCTATATCAATCCTTGAATATTTATATAACATACAATATATAACATACAACACAATATACTAATGACAATATTCTTTTATCAATATATACTACTTATATACAATTTATACTAATTACTAACTACAAGTCTACAACACAATATACACTATTTATATACAATATATACTACTTAAATACAATATATACTACTTATATACAAAATATACACTACTTATACACAATATATACTAATTACCAAACACAATATATATTATACTAATAACATAGTACACCATATAAAATATATTCTACAATATACTAATGACTACAATACAAGATATTGATTTAAAAAAAAAAAAGAAAAATCAGAACCGCCGGGAACCACCAGAACCGCAGTTTCGGAACCGCCAGAACCGGAACCGGACGGTTCCGGAACCGTATGGTAGCGGTTCCGGCTCCGGAACCGCCAGAACCGGAACCGCCAAAACTGCAGAACTGGAACCGCCAGAACCGGAACCGCAGACCCAAATAGACCAAGAACCGGAACCGGATACAGCCTTACCCAGAAATGCAACCAAACTCAACCAGAACTTACACTTCGAGAACATAGCATATAACTGACTATCCTTCAGAGTCTGAAGAACCACTCTGAGATGCTACTCGTGCTCCTCCTAGCTGCGAGAGTATATCAGAATATCATCAATGAAAACTATCACGAACAAGTCCAAATAAGGTCTGACCACTCAGTTCATCAACTCCATAAATCCTGCTGGGGCATTGGTCAACCCAAATGACATGAACAAAAACTCATAATGCCATACTGAGTGTGAAATGCTGTCTTAGGGACATCAAACGACCTAATCCTCAGTTGATGGTATCCAGATCTCAAATATATCTTTGAAAACACCTTTGCACCCTGAAGTTGGTCGAACAAATAATCAATCCTCGGTAGTGGATACTTATTCTTAATCGTCTCTTTGTTAAACTGCCGGTAATCAATGCACATCCTCAGCGAAATGCTGGGTCTAATAAAACCCTTCTCAAGCAAATCCTGCAACTGGTCCATTAACTCTTTCAACTCTAGCGGGGCCATGTGATACAGCGGAATAGAAATGGACTGCATGCCCAAAGCAAGATCAATACAGAAATTAATATCCTTGTCGGATGCATACCCAGCAGGTCTGAAGGGAAAACCTCAGGGAACTCTCGAACAATGGGAGTATAATCAATAGAAGGGACCTCTGCATTGGAATCGCAAACATATGCCAAATAAGCTAAACACTCCTTATTGACCATGCGTCTAGCTTTCACATATGAAATAACACTGCGAATGGCATGTACGGGGGTCCCTCTCCACTCTAAACGGGGAAAATCTGGTAAAGCCAGGGTCACGGTCTTGGCGTGACAATCCAAGATAGCATGATACGGGGACAACCAATCCATCCCCAATATAGCGTCGAAATTCACCATGTCTAAGAGCAAAATCAACAAGGGTCTCAAGACCCTCAAACACTGCCACACAGGAACGATGCACTTGGTCGACCACTATGGAATTACCCACATGTGTAGATATATATACAGGAAAAAGCATCACTAGGCATAACTAGGTGGGGTGCAAAATAGGATGACACATATGAATAAGTAGACTCAGGGTCAAATAGCACTGAAGCATCTCTATCACAGACCAGAATAATACTTGTAATAACTGCATCTGAAGACTCAGCCTCTGGCCTGGTTGGAAGAGCATAACACAAGGGCTGGACCCCACCTCCCTACCTCTGGCGGTCCGAGCTCCAACCTCTATGATCTCTACCTCCACCTATATGGCCTCTACCATGATAACTCTACTTCCAGATGAGGTACCACTGAATCTACCTACATGACGGGGCCTCTTATCAAACCCATGACCACATCTATGTGTAAGAGCCATATCTATCCTACGGGCCGCATTGGCCGCCTCCTGAAGCAAAATCTCACTCCCGGCTCCCATATCCATCTGGAGATGGATCGGCTGGATCAACCCATCAATAAATCTCTGCACCCTCTCTTTCTCAGTGGGGAGTATCACAATAGCATGGCGAGCTGGATCAATAAACCGGGTGTCATACTGTGTGACTGACATGGAGCCCTACTGAAGGCGCTCAAACAACCTGCGAAGAGCATCTCGCTGAGTGATTGGGAGAAAATTCTCCAAAAACAACTTCACAAACTGGTCCGAAGTCAAGGATGGTGACCCTGCTGGTCTGGCTAAGCAATAGTCCCTCCACCAAGTCTTGGCGGATCTTGCTAGTCGAAAGATGGCGAAGTCGACCCCATTAGTCTCCACAATACCCATAGTCCGAAGAATCGCACAACAGCTAAATAAGAAATCATGTGGATCCTCTGAAGAATCACCACTGAATGTGGTGGTATAGATCTTGGTGAATCGATCCAGTCTCCATAAAGCATCGGCAGACATCACCGCACCATCGCTGGTCTGAGCCGCAATGCCTGGCTGAACTGCCAGAACCTGAGCCTGAGGAGTTACCTGCTCTAGAGTACGTGTAGCAGGAGTCTGAACTCCTCCTCTAGCCTGAGAAGTGGTTGGTGCTACTAGAAGTAAACCAGCTCTAGTGATGCTCTCCACAAAGCCTACTAATCAGACCAAAGCGTCCTGAAGAACTTGGGTGGCTATGAACCCCTCTAGGACCTGAGCTGGGCCCACCAGAGCTGTTGGGGCTGGAACCTCCTCATCATAATTAACCTGAGGCTCCACCTCTAGGGCTGCTACTCGAGGCTGAGCTTTGCCCTTGCCTCAGCCTCTGGCACAGGCTCGCCCTTTACCTATCGTAGGAGTTACTGTTGGGGGATCAGTTGCTGCGCGGTAGAAGATAAATAACGTGTTCTCGCCATCTCCAAAAGAACAGAGTTGAAAGACAATAAGTATTTAAGAAACAGAATTGCACGACAAGAATGAACAAAAGTGAAAATTTTCCTAACTCTGTAGCCTCTGGGGATAAATACAAACGTCTCTATATCGATTCCTAAGACTCTACTGAGTTTGTTTGTGAGTTGTGAGACCTATGTAATCTAGTGCTCTGATACCAACTTGTCACGACCCAGAGTTCCCACCATAGGGAGTCGTGATGGAGCCTACTATTAGGAGCTAGGCAAGCCAATTAATTATTACTCTTTAGGCAAACATCGTCAATATTAATGCAATGAAACATTTAATATAAAGCAGAAGTTTTAATATAAAATAAACTGAATACAAGTGCGAAAATTCTATTACAACCTCTACATAATACTAGAGTCATTAACTCACAAACATCTATAGAATGCTAGATATAGAGTCTGAATAAAGCACAATACTATTTGTTTCGGTACAAAGATAACAAACGTAAATAAAGATAGGAAAGAAACTGGGCCATGCGGACGTCAGGAATGCTACCTCGGGATCTCTGGACTGAAGTCAGCTCCCAATGCTCCTACTACTATCCAAAAGCTGATGCTCCGGTACTGTGATATGTGCAAAAAGATGCACAGAGTGTAGCAACAACACAACCGACCTCATAAGTTGGTAAGTTTATAGCCTAACACCGACAAAGTAGCGACGAGGCTAAACAGGACTACAAAACAAAACTGTACAAATATATATGTGTGTGTGTGTATATATATACAAGTACAACAGAAGAACAGCAAAAAATAAACAATTAAAGCTGAGAGGGGGACATGTTTATGGGAATAACAGATAAGAATAGAATATCATTGAATAAATAAAGAAACTACATCCGATTTCTTCTAACACAAAATAATGGAACAACAACCCACTTTCACTTGTTTCAAATTTCCTCTTGTTGCAGGCGTGCAACACGATCCCGTTTTCTTATATCACGTGGTAGGTGTACCACACTCCCATTATAATAATATCACGTGGTCGTCGTGCCACACGTTCCCATTTCATAATATCTCGTGTTCGGCATGCCACACAATCCCATTTCTTTCAACACAATACACAATATAATCCCGGTAAAGGAGGCAGATGTTATAATAAACTATCCAAGCAAGGGAACAAGGTAATATAATAAACTATCCCGGCAAGAGAGATCTAGCTATAACCAAACTGATCCAATTTCTACTTAACACAATTAAATCAATACTTAATCTCAACAATTACTGGCTCAGTGTTAAAGATTTCCAACCAAGTCCACATAAACAACAATTAAGAATTAGATAATTTAGCAGTTTAGGACTCACGATCATGCTCGACACCCGCGTATAGATACTCATCACCATGCCAATACACCATACTCAACAATTAGCAACTAGCAAATAAGACTCTACTTAAAGTTAGACAAAAGACTTACCTCAACTTCCACGCATCGACGCCTCCTTTTTCCCAAAGTGCAGAATCGATTTTACGACATTATGGACAAAACAACACCTATTCCCTTTTGAAGAATTGGGTTATGAATTTTGAAGAGTCTCCACCTAATGATTATAGTGCATTAGGACACTTAAAAGAAAAGAAGAAGATTTTTTAAAGAAGACCAGAGTTTGGGTAAGGGCTTGATATTACCTCGAGGGGAAGGTGTTAGGCCGTACTTAGTTGTGACTTTACGAAGAGTAGAAGTAAACAAACAATATTGGCACATATGGAATACAAATAAGTTTAAAGTTTTGAAAGCAAAGAGAGAAAGAAGACATAAGTGGTTTTGGAAAGATTAGTCGAGGAAAATATTAAAATTTTTGAGAAAACATCACATCATATAACTAAAAATATAATATGGATCAAATTGGTACAATACCCAGCAATCATTCTCTCATGAGATATTGGCGTACCAATCATCATATCCATATTCTACCCTCCTCACCTCGTCAAGGTATTAACCGCGATTAGTCTCGTTTACTTATTGCATGCTAACACCTGTCCCAACCTATCAGTCTTGGGGTTAGGACTCAGAATCCTAAAGGGGGGAAAGGAAGCATACGCATTTATGGAGTTTCAAAAGTATAAAAGACTAAGGCAACAAGCAAAAACGAGTAGCAAATATTGAGGTACGAAACACACATGAAAGGCTCATATAAACACATAACAATTAGTGTAGCATTCCTTTCATACATTGATTTAGTCTTTAACAATTAAACAACGGGCGGATTAGTTTAACACATAGAGTTGGATAAAAAGTCTGCTTTAAGCAACCTGGATCCAATTGTCAGATGTTGAGGTATTTTATATAAGTTATTGATTAAGAACCTGATGCAAAGAGTTTGAAACAGAAGGTTGGAAAATCACATAAGTTCAGAGGAGTTTCTGAAAAATGGGCAGAATTTATTTCAGTAGAAGTATAGAGGAATTATAAAGTAAAGTTTCAGAAGTAAGAATGCTTCAAAAAAAGGAATGAGTTTGAAACTTGTTTTGAAAGGGAGCAGAGAGTTGAAAAACGTTTTAGAAAAAGAAAAATGCAATTTAGAAAATTTACAAACAAGTTTGGACGCTTTGTTTGAAACGATGAAGCCAACGGCCGGATTATTACTCACACAGATTTGGGCGAGTCTGAAACCCTATAGGCAGGATATCTATACCTTATTTTTTTCTTAAGACTCATTACTGTTGTTAAACGTTAAGAAAAAGAGTATTTAATTAACCTAAACTTTTCCTAACGTTTTCGCACGTTCCCTATAGGCATGATCTCTATATGCAATCAGTTGATTATTAGGTCCTATAGACATGATTTCTAATAATAAGCAATATGGTTGAACATTAAATCATATAGACATGATCTCGAAATGATTGAAAGAAAGGAATGCAAAAGCCTATTGACATGATCTCTAGGTGATTTAAAAGTTTATCCTATAGGCATGATATCTAAGTGATTAAACAACAATATTGATCCTATAGGCATGGTATCTACCCTTTAACATATGAAAGTAAATATAAACCCCTCATATACCCTTTTATTAATATTTACCCGAGTTCCTTTTTTACAAGATTATTACAGAACCAGAAGAAAGAAGGTAAACTAAAATACATCACAGCGTACAGCTAGATCGGAGCAGCCTAATTCAATCTTAATATCTAATTACATGTGTTACACCAAATCCAGATTCAGGAATCCAAGGCCTTCTCTTATTCAGAGTGTTTCAAAGTTCCAAGGAGCTTCAAGAGCCTAGGCAATGCTTAAACTCTGAAGAGTAAATATTGTAACAGAATATTACAAGTATGGAATTACCTGCCCTCAGGCATCCAAGTTCAGAGGGAACTCAGGGTCCCTAAGCATGGCTTACAAAATGGGGTTAGAACTTAAGAACTAGGAATGAGTGCAAAGTGAGAGGAGAACCATAGTAGAGGGTGGTCATACCCAGCCGTGGCATAGGCTGGCACGCCCCTGACCCTTTGCTTAGGTCAAACAAATAGAAGCAGAATCTGGGGAGTCAAACTTAGGGTCTGAGTGGTGATTAGAACACTACCAGACCCAAGTTAAAGCTCAACATATAGAGGGGAGAGGGCACTGGAAAGAATTTGAGTAGAGACTCAGGAGAGTATGATTCTGGATCATGGACAGCAATATCAGATGTTGTCATAATTCAGAACAGTACTAGCACACAAAAGGGAATAAGGGGAAGGGATTTCCATAAAGAAGCATACACTGACATTAAGAAAAATATAAGAAAGCATAGCAGACTGCAGATGCCAGGACATAGAAGAACATGCTACAGAACATAAAAACACACAGTGAAGAATGTGTAGAAGAATAAGTGAATACACATAATAGGAGAGTGTTATTTAACGTAGAAGTACATACTAGTTTTCAATTCTAGTACAGCAAAGAAACAACAGCAAGTAGACAGCCAGACAGTTAGCACGAACAATTGAAAAACTTCAGCAAGTACAGAAATAATAAGATAGTAGGAGATAATGGAGCAGAGTACTCACTAGAGAGACAATAGTAGAGAAAGTGGTAATAAAGAGAGTAGTAGTAAAGAGAGTAGCAGCCAGTAGAGACAGAGATGATTGTGTATTGTAAAGGTGCAGAAAAGAGTTCTGAAAACTGTGGTGTGTAGGGGTGTGCATTTGATTTATCGATTCGATTTTGACCTTTTTCGATAATTACTTATCGATTATCGATTTATACATATGCTTATCATTATCGTTTCAATAAGGTTTTAATTTTTTCGATTTTGAATTATTGGTTTTGGGGGCTTATCGATTCGGTTATCAATTACACCAATAAGAAAATTTGCATGATTCCACGGAAAGTACATCACTATAAACGCCCCTAACTTATATGGGCAAAACGAAGCTAAAATAATACGAACACCATTTATAACATAAAAATTGTATCAAGAAGCACATGCGACAAAACTAAAGTAAGGGATCAAATGTATGCCACCAACTCTCCAACGGTATAAAAAACAAAATACATCATCACAGCTAATTTTGTTTTCCATTAATTTCAACTTCATTCCCTTGATCTTTAAATGTGATCATTCCTTAAATGTGGAAGAGGAAATAGTAGTGTAAGGGGCTTAGGGTAAAGGAAAGGATGCAGATTAGGGAAAATGATATTGTATAGACGCTTTCAAAATAGTAGCAGAATATATATACATTTTGTATGTTATATTAATCTACAAAATTAGGTAATTACTCATTTTACAAGTGTCTACAGTCTAGGGGTGTGCATTCAATTTTGACCCTTATCGATAATTACTTGTCGATTATCGATTTGTTTATATGCTTATCGTTATCATTTCAATAAGGTTTTAGTTTTTTCGATTTTGATATTTTCTATTTCGATAACAAATAATCGATTCAATTCATCAATAAAACGAATAGAGTGCACACCCCTAGTGGTGTGTCTTTTTGTTGAAAAGGTTGTCCCTTTTAATAGTGCAAAAACGAGTAAGCAAGAAGGCAAGGAAATAAAATTTCAGTCAATCAAATAAAATCTCTCTTAGTCAAAGGGATTTGATTTCAAATGGGAATGAGTAATTAAGGAAAGGAAAATATTGAAAATCTTTTCAGAGTAGCAAAATAAGGGTAAGTGCATATAGAGTCTATTTAAAGTAAGAAAACCTATTGTACATGGTTAGAAAGAATAAGAAAAATACAGTAATCAAATAGCCGAAAATCCAAAAGCCTTGAATGAACTTAGTCAGGAAAATAGGGGAAAAGGCTAAGTTGTAAAAAGTCAGTAGCAAATCAATCAAGCCTTAGCGAAAGGAGATTGAAATCAATCACAAGCCAATACAATCAACTCAGAAGAAAACCCTCGTATATAAGCATGGAAATATAGAGCAAGAAAGAAAAGATCGGCATAAACAGTATTAGAATCATAAGCAAAAAAAAAAAAACAAGTTCCAGTTCAGTCTATGAACTCAACATGAATTTGAGAGCCTAGGGTTTCTAGGTAGAACACTAGAACCAAAAGCTTGCAAGAATCACAAACGCAGGGCTTTAGTCTGAGTAGGACACATAAAAGAGAAAGCAAATTCTCACAATAAGCCTGCCTGAGGAAATACACAACCATACGTAGCAATCAAAAGCAGCAGAGTGACAAAGTTGCGAAGGACGAGCTTAAAAGAAAGCTCATAACCCAATTGAAGTTAGAAAAGAGAAAAAATGCCATAGAAGTTTAGGTAGCAGTAAAAGAAGCAAGTTTAGAAACCAAACCAGTAGAATCAATAAAGGAGTTAAAACATGCATAAAAATGGACGAAAACACATAAGTATGACATGGACACACATATTCACACAAAGAAAGAAAAAGAAGAAGAATCGTTTTAGGATTTTGAAAACCCTAATTTTAAATAGACTGATATTAAAAGGAAAAATTGGGGAAAGCCCTTAAAACATCGAGTAGAACACAGATCAGTTACAAATCTAATAAAACCAGGAAAGATAGGACCTCGAACAAGCTGTTTTAGGGTTTCTCAAAAATCCTAGAAATGAGAAGGCCTGGAACGATCTGTTCTTGAGTAGGTCTAAGCCATGGCTAGGCCTATAAGAGCTTGAACACGTCGGAACGGAGCCGGAGGAGCCACAGGAACTCAGGTCAACGGAGGACCTGAATAGGTCCGTTAAAGATCGTACCTCGAAAACTTTGAACAACCATGGTTTCGGGTGAAGGGAAGAGGATATAGGCTGTCCATGGCCTGAGAACCCATGGACGCCGGTGGGTTTGGTCGAAGACGATCATAGGCGGCTAGGGTTTCGAGTTGCTTTAGAGAGCTTTTGACAGAAGAGGGAATTTGGGGGCGGCTGGTTTTGGAAAATGATTAGGGTTAGCGGGTCGGGGTGAAATTAAAAGGGAAAGGAAGAGCGGGGGTCGTTGATTAAAACAATCAACGACCAAGATTTAAAGTGGAGACGGGCGGGTTAGAAAAACGGGTTTGGGGTAAGTTAAAATCAAAATTGGGTCATCTAATTAAGGGTTAAAATTGGGGTTAATAAAGGGTGCAATTTGGGCCTAAATTGAAATAGGAATGGGCCAGATTTTAAATAGCTATTTCCCCCTTTTTAGTTAATTAAAATAGCATAAAGTGATTTAAAAACAAATTAAAAACAAAGAACTAATTAATCATATATAAAAAATAATCCAAAAATATTAGGAATAATTTTATTATTATAAAACACGGTTAATTATAACAGGCTTTAATTATAATTTCATGCCATTAAGCTTTAGAAATTCCGAATAAATTTGTAAAAATGTGCAAAAATTATACTAATTATGTTGTGTTGTAATATGAGAATGAAATATGTTATTTTCAAAAAAATGATAGTTTGGGAATAATTTTAGATTTTTTATTGTTAAAAATAGATAATAAGTCAATTCTAAAACCCTTAAAAATTGAGGAAAAATACCCAAACCTTTGAGCATGCATACATATACTATTTTGAAAGAGTATATATAAACATATATAGTGAAAAATTGGGTATCAACAGCTGCCCCTATTTACCCGAGAAGGATGAAAGAGTTGTCAGGTAAAGATAAGATGGCCAATTTTTACCGGAATCGGCGATTGCAAAAGAATTTTGACTGTGCTCTGGTTTCCGAGCGGCCTACATATCTCTAGTTTTACAGGAATCAGTCCATATGTAGTTCGGGAACCATTGACGGAATGTGTCAATGGGGATTCGAAAAGATGGACGCGATGGTCTGGTTTGAGAAGGGTTTTGAAGTCGAACAGGTTGCGGAGAACGGAGCGGGAGCGCTCCTGCTGAGATGGCTGTTTGCTAGTAGGTGTACTTGTAAATAAGCAACATAGTGTATATTGTGCATAATTTAAACATGATGTAAGTTCCCGTTTGGAGCATGAATGCTGACTTTGGACGGTTAGGATGACATCCTCGGACCATGATGTCCCGGGCCATGAAGAGCATAAAAGTAAAGATTCGCATGCCGTGAAATGGTGTTCTCGGGCTATGCAGATGGTGCCTCCGACATGACGCCTTTTAATAGGTTGATGATCTTTCAGCCCATGAGAAGGTGGCAATCTTTCAGCCAAATGAATGCAAAGGGTGGCGATCTTTCAGCCAAAGCGAGAATTTAAAATGCAGGTGGTGATATTTAAGTCATTCGAAAAATAAAAGTGGCGATATTGCAGCCATGCAGGATGGAGATAATGCTTAGTCTCGGAAGGCAAATAAGAACCTTATGCATTACATATGGAGATAGAGCTTAGTCTCGAAAGGCAGATATGTATCCGTATGCAGGATGGAGGTAGAGCATAACCTCGGAAGGCAGAAGATAGCCTTATGCAAAATGCATATGGAGATAGTTCTTAGTCTCGAAAGGTAGATAGGTAGCATTATGCAGGATGGAGGTAGAGCTTAACCTCGGAATGCATAAAAGTAGCCTTAAGCAATGCAGATAGAGACAGAGCTTAGTCTCGAAAGGCAGACAAGTAGCCTTATGCAGGATAGAAGTAGAGCTTAACCTCGGAAGGCAGCAAATAGCCATATGAAAAATTCAGATGGAGACAAAGCTTAGTCTCGAAAGGCAGATAGATAGCCTTATGCAGGATGGAGGTAGAGCTTAACCTCATAAGGCAGAAGATAGCCTTGCGCAAAATGCAGATGGAGACAGTGCTTAGTCTCGAAAGGCAGCTTGGTAGCCTTATGCAAGACGGAGGTAGAGCTTAACCTCGGAAGGCAAAAAAGTAGACTTATGCAGGATGGAGGTAGAGCTTAAAATCAGAAGGCAGAAGAGTAGCCTTATGAAAAATGCAGGAAATGTAAAGAGCGAATAGTAATGAGATTTTCTTAGCTGACAGCTGATTGTGATATCGTGGCTGATGGGGACGTTCGGTGTGGATAGTTACTTTGTGAATGAGAGATCGTTCTTCAATACTGAAGAGTGCGAGTGTGTGAATGTATTCAATAATTTGCGACCTGGGGTGCCTGCATTCAAAGAAAAATTGTGAGTTCTGTAGAGGGGAAAGGTTAGTTCGTATCCCTTGACTCTTGGCATCACGTATCATTGGGGTAATGTTGCTAAACGACAGTGATGCAAATGATATTTATGCATGATCTAGTAAATATAATGCAAGTATATTTTGAAAAATAATTTTGGATGAACCAACAACTGTAACGTGTCTCAAAGCACGTCAACCTTTCTTGTTCTGAAATTTTGAGGGTCCTCCTCAAAATTCTGCCTCAGTTTGCTGGGCTGGCTGTGGTGACGGCTGTGCTGAACGACTGAACCCGGATTGATTCCAGAATTTTAAGGACCCCCCTCAAAATTCTGCCCTAGTTTACTGGGTTGATGCTGATGCTAAAGCTGACAAACTGACTTCGATATTTTGAGGGTCCTCCTCAAATTCTGCCCCAGTTCCAATAGCACGGAAATGGAATTTTTATTAGAATGTGACTGAACCCATAGGGCTTCCTACGTATCCTCTATTAAATTGGAATCAGTTCAGGCGTAGTTCAAATTACATCATGAAGTAAACATATGATCAAATGTAGTATCTCTTTACTGCTTCTGAGTTAATCGACTTCGGCCAGACTTCCCCATCCATTTCTGCAAGAATGAGCGCTTCTCCAACTAGAACCCGGTGAACCATGTACGGACCCTGCCAATTAGGAGATTATTTTTCCTTAGCTTCATCTTGATGCGGAAATATTTTCCTCAATACCAACTTCCCTGGCGTGAACTTCCTTGGCTTAATTCTATTGTTTAAGGCTCTTGACATTCTGTTCTGATACAATTGACCGAGAGAGACAGCTTTCATTCTCTTCCTATTTATAAGGGCTAACTGCTTATAGCGACCTTTTACCCAATCTGCATCATCTAATTATGCTTCTTGTATGATCCTCAAGGAGGGAATCTCTAACTCAGCGGGAATGACTCCCTCTGTACGAAAAACCAATATGTAGGGAGTTGCCCCGGTTGATGTGTGGACTGTGGTACGATAATCCAATAAGGTGAACGACAATTTCTCGTGCCACTGCTTATGCTTTTCAATCATTTTCCTTAGTAGCTTCTCGATGTTCTTATTAGTTGCTTCTACAGCTCCGTTCATCTGAGGTCTATAAGTCGTAAAGTTCTTGTGTTTAATCTTGAATGTTTCACACATTGCTTTCATCAGGTCACTGTTGAGATTAGAACCATTGTACGTGATGATTGATTCAGGAATCCCGAACCGACAGACCATACGGTCGCAAACAAAATCTGCTACAACTTTCTTGGTCATCGCTTTGTAGGATGGTGCTTCAATCTATTTGGTAAAGTAATCAATTTCCACTAAGATGAACTTGTGCCCATTTGATGTGGCTGGTTCGATTGGTCCAATAACATCCATTCCCCAGGCGGCAAACGACCATGGTGAGCTTGTTGCATTAAGCTCGTTTGGAGGTACCTTTATCATATCTACATATATCTTACAACGGTGGCATTTTCGGACATACTGGATACAATCTGTTTCCATAGTCATCCAAAAATACCATGCTCGAAGTATCTTCTTTGCTAAAACAAAACCATTCATGTGCGGTCCATAGGTCCTGTGTTCACTTCATCCAAGAGTTTGGTTGCTTCTCTGGCATCGACACACCTTAATAATCCCAGATCGGAAGTTCTCCTGTACAGGATTCCTCCGCTGTGAAATAAGTTGTTGGATAACCTCCGGAGCATACACTTCTGAGTAGCATTAGAAAGTTCTGGGTATTCTCCTATTTCCAAGTATTCTCTGATATCCTGGAGCCAATGTTTTCCATCGGCTTCTTCCTCGACATGAGCACAATAAGCTGGTTGGTCATGAATATTGACCTGGATGGGATCAATAAAGTTTGTATCTGGATGATGGATCATAGATGACAAAGTGACTAGGGCATCAGCGAACTCATTCTGTATTTTGGGAATGTGCTGGAATTCCATATTTTTGAATCTCTTCCTCAACTCCTGTATATGACTTAGATAAGGGAGCATCTTGGAATTCTTGGTTGCCCGTTCTTCTCGAACCTGATGTATGAGTAGGTCCGAGTCTCCGAGCACTATTAACTCCTGAATGTTCATGTCGATCGCCAGCTTAGGCCCCAAGATGGAGGCTACGTTCTTGGCCATATTGTTAGTGCATGGGAATCTGAGCTTGGCAGATATTGGGTAATGCTGAGCGGTTTCTGATACTAGAACTGCTCCTATGCAAACTCTTTTGAAATTTGCGGTTCCATCGAAAAACATTCTCCAACCATCATAGGATTCTGCAATATCCTCTACTATGAAAGCTACCTCTTCATCAGGAAAATATTTATTTAGGATTCGTATTCTCCTCCTATAGGATTCTCAGTGAGTTTATATGCCAAAGCTTGCGCTTTCACTGCCTTCTGGGTAACATAAATAATGTCAAACTCACTTAACAATATTTGCCATTTGGCGAACTTGCCGGTAGGCATGGGCTTCTGAACGATATATTTTAGTGGTCCATTATGGATATGAGATAAGTGGTGTAAGCATATAAATAGTGCCTCAATTTCTGAGCTACCCAGGTCAGAGCACAACAAGTGTGTTCTAATAAGGAATATCGAGCCTTGCAACGGGGTAAACTTCTCACTGAGGTAGTATATGGCTTGCTCATTTCTTCCCTTATCATTATGTTGTCCCAAAACACAACCAAATACTCCATCCAATACTGCGAGATAAAGCAATAGGGGTCTCTCTAGCTCGGGTGGAACCAAGACTGGCGGCGTAGACAAGTATTCCTTGATTCTATCAAAAGCCTTTTGACAGCCGTCATTCCATTTAGTGGCAGCATATTTCTTTAGCATCTTGAAGTTAGGTTCACAAATAACAGCAGATTGAGCTAAGAATCGGCTGATGTAGTTGAGTCTTCCCAGAAAACTCATCATATCTTTCTTGTTCTTTGGTGGTGGAAGCTCTTGAATGGCTTTGACCTTAGACGGGTCTAATTCTATTCCTCGGGGGCTCACAATAAAACCCAATAACATGCTGGATGGGACCCCAAATGCATACTTGACGGGATTCAATTTCAAGTTGTATCTCTTCAATCTATTGAAGAACTTTCTCAAATCTTCCATGTGATATGTATCTTTTCTAGACTTGATGACGATGTCACCCGCATACACCTCGATTTCTCTATGTATCATGTCATGAAAGATAGTGGACATGGCTCTCATGTAGGTAGCACCAGCATTCTTCAAATCGAACGGCATCATTCTGTAGTAGTACATCCCCCCACGGCGTGATGAACATTATTTTCTCTACATCTTCTTCATCCATCCATATCTGATGGTTTCCAGTAAAACAATCGACGAACGACTGCAGCTCATATTTGGTGCAGTTTCAATCAATATGTGTATATTTGGCAAAGGGAAGTTGTCCTTAGGACTGGTCGACACAGACTCTAACTTTCCCATCTTTCTTTGGCACTGGCATGATGTTGGCTAACCATGTTAGGTACTCTACCACTCTAAGAACCCTGGCTTTGACTTTTTTAGGTAACCTCTTCTTTGATTTTCAGACTCATGTCTGGCTTGAATTGTCTGAGTTTCTATTTTACTGGCGGGCATGCCGGATCTATTAGAAACTTGTGAGCCGCAATGGATGTGCTGAGACCATTCATATCGTCATAAGACCATGCAAATATGTCCTCATACTCTTTTAGGAATGCTATGTACTTTTTAATTTCTAATGGTGAAAAATGTACGCTGATACGTGTTTTCTTGATATTCTCTGCATCCCCCTAATTAACAATCTCAATTTTGTCCAAGTTGGATTTGGGTATATTCTCAAAGTTCTCGACCTCCCTGACAACCTCTTCTGGTATTTCATCCCCTTCTGAATCTATGCCCGTTTGTTGCACTGCCTCGTTGCAAGTCACAGTCATTGGTTCATCATCAAGACATGTAATAGTAATGTTGTGTAAAATAAAATAAATGATAGAGAAAAGTAATAAGAGCAAGATATAAAAAATAAACTTTGAAAATTCTTTTGATTAAATTCATGAATGTTCGAAACATCGGAGCTCTTTTCAAAAGTAAAGACAATGCGGAAAAGCAAAATCAACCAAAAAGTAAAATGTGATGCATAGTGCGTCGTTTAACCTTGCTACCCCGAAGCTCTCCGGGCACTGGTGGTCTTACTGACCAATTGGTGAGGCGTTCTCCTCGGTTCACAGCTTGAATGGAAGGGCATTCCTCCCCTTCCTACTTGAAGATAATACAACAATCCATATCATCCTCCAGAAACAGGTTCTTCATTGCTGCTAGTGTTTCATCCTCCTCTAATCCGCATACAATATCAGCTGGCTGAAAGGTCTGCTCCAATAGAGGTATCGGGTGCTCCAATGGATAGTAGGGGTCGTGCCATGGTGGAAACCAATGGTTGAACTCCTCCCAGGTATATTCATGCCCTAGTAAAAAAGTAGTGCCATGTTTCTTTAGTTTGACGGGTTTGGTGATACCCTGGAGGTTCTTGCCAAGTCCTTTCCTGGGTTCATACCCGCTCCAATTCAGGATGCTCTTAATCTTGTTCTCCTACCACTTGTCCTTGTCTATGGCATTGACTCGCTCGATGTGATGGT
Source organism: Nicotiana benthamiana (assembly GCA_034376525.1). Lineage (NCBI taxonomy): Eukaryota > Viridiplantae > Streptophyta > Magnoliopsida > Solanales > Solanaceae > Nicotiana > Nicotiana benthamiana. The sequence goes on along the minus strand of CM067339.1, from coordinate 38,646,683 downwards.
ATGTTTCTCCACCTATTCTCCTTCTTCCTTCGATCATCGGGATGGTTTGGCAATTGTATATAGGGTTGCTACCGTTGCCATGAATGATCACTTCTTGATGATTCCATTAAAACATCACTGCTTGATGTAGGGTTGATGCTACAGCCCCAGCAGCGTGGATCCAGGGTCGTCCCAGCAATAGATTGTAGGATGTTGGCATGTCTATGACTTGGAAGTCAACATCAAACTAGGTAGGTCCCATCTGTAAGCAGAGGCTAATTTCTCTGATGGTAGATCTTTGAGACCCATCAAAAGCTTTAACTCTAATAGCTCCATCTTTGATCTCATGCAGTCCTTTCCCCAATGTCCTGAGGGTTATTAGCGGACAAATGTTAAGGTTGGATCCCCGGTCGACTAAGACCCTAGTGATTAATAATTGTCGCATTACGCAGTGATGTGCAATGCCTTGTTGTGACCAAGCCCTTCTTGTGGTAACTCATCCTCGTGGAAGGTGATCTTATGGCTTTCCAGTACCTGCCCCACCATATTCACCATTTTGCCTCCTATTATGTTGCTGGGAACGTAAGATTCGCTCAATATTTTCATTAAGGCATTTTTATGTGCCTCAGAGCTTTGCAGAATAGCCAGGATGGAAATCTGGACTGGTGCTTTGTTCAGTTGCTCAATGACTGAGTACTCTTTGGATTGTATCTTCCTCCAAAGGTCATTGGGTCCAGTTTCAACAGCCGTCCAGAGGCTTGCTTGCTGGACTCAGCTAAATGTTTTGGGGTGTATACCCTGCCTGTCCTGGTCATGCCCTGCGAGGCGATTGCTTCTCCAGTATGTGTTTTCCCTTTCCTTCTAGCCTCAGGCGTGTAATGCCAAGATATGGCGTTCGACTTGAACGGGGTCACATCTGTCATGGAAGCTGGAGTAGGTATCTTGGGAGGTAACACAGTAACTTCAAATGGTGCAGGTGCTTTTAGGGCCCCAAACTTAACCTCGATTGGTTTTAGTGCCTTTGCAGGAGGCGCTTCAAACTCGAGTGGTGCAGACACATTTACCTCATCACCCTCAGAGGGCTGGATTTGAACTACAATGGGATTGAGGGTAACCACCGACTTCTTAGGTTCTTCTTCTTCAACAACTAATCCAATTGACCCTTTGGGGTCCCAATCATCCTCAATCTCGATCACATGGATGCCCCCGCCCTTGTTGTTAGGCATTGGGTTATTGCGGACGTTGGGAGCGGGCTCCTTTGCTATGATGACCTTGTTATCAATCAGAGTCTGAATCTTGTCTTTCCATGAGCAACACTCGTCGATGGTATGGCCTTTCATTCCGGAATGGTACGCGCAGGTTTTGTTGGGATTGATCCATTGGGAAGGATTTTCTGGAGTTATGGTTGGGATGGCTCAAACGTAACCGGCTTCTTTGAGCTTTTCATATAATTGGTCAATTGACTCAGCTATGGCGGTATACTGCCTGGGAGGACTTCGGTCGAAATTTGGTCAGGGTCGAGGAAAGTTTTTGGCGAGTGGGTGGTGATGGGTAATGAGAAGGTTGGGAGTTGTATCTTGGTGAAGTGAATTGATAGGTGGGCGGTGAGTGATTGGTAGGTGTCAACGCCCCCTTTTTCAAGAGAGAAATCGGGTTATACGACATTATAGGCAAAACAACTCTATTTCCCGACAGGGAATTAGGTTATGAAATTGGAAGAGTCGCCACCTAATGATTATAGTGCATTACAACACTTTAAGATGAAGAGAGTGTTTTCGAGAGAAAAACCATTGTTGGGTAAGGGCTTGAAATTATCTCGAGGAGAAGGTGTTAGGCACCTCGCACGATCCACAAATGTGGTTCTCGGCCGTGCTAATTATGACTTTATAAAGAGACGAAGCAATTAAACAAATAAGGTTCACATATAAGACATTCAACTACTTGAAAGCTTTGAAGAAAAGGGAGGATATAAGTTTGAAATAAGAGAGAGGGTTAGTTTGAAAAGCATTAAGAAAGCATTTAAATAAAGCACATAAGAGAAAGAGGGGTCCTAGGTTTAACTATTATATGGATCATTCGATACAATATCCCGCACATATTCCCAAAGAGGGATCGCTTTAAGATATTATCGCATCGTTATCATCTCCATATTCTACCCTCCCACCCCGTTAAGGTATTAAAACGCGTTGGTATCGTTTACTTATCGCATGCTAATACCCGTCCCCCCCTGCTAGTCATGGGGAATTAGGACTTCTAATCCTAAGAAAGGGGGAGAAGGAAGTAGGATACATATATGGAGTATTCAAAGGTAAAAATGCTAGAGCGACAGTCAAATTAAGTAGCAGATAGGAGGGATGCAAATAAACAATTACTGGCTCAAGTAAACCCGTAACATACATCAAGTAGTTTAGCATAACTTCAATTACTGATTTGGTCTTTAAAAGAGGTTAGGAGAGCGGGCAGAATAGTTTGACATATGAAAGTTAGATAGAAAATCTGCTTTGCGCCCTCCGGGTTCATTTTTAGAAGTTGACAAGACTTTTAAAAAACCAGCAGAACTTTTAGAAAACGTTGGATTCAGACAAAGGTCTGTTTAGGAAAGATTTAAAGTTGCAGACGAGTTTAAAAAAGAAAATGCAGACTTCAACAAGAAGTCTGTTTAAAGAATTAAAACTGCAGACAAGTTTTTTTTTTTTTTGGGAAAAGGGCTATAAATTAATCACATGAGTTTGAGTTAAGGGAGATGTAAGAAGAGTAGTTCACAAGACCTTAAAGAAGTTTTGAAATACCTTAAACACATGATCTTAAGCCAACAATCACAGGTTTAGTATAGAAAACAGCTTGTAGGTTCTTGACATTTTGAAAAGGGCAGACCTAGGACTGTTTGAGATAAGCCAATTTAGGATAAGTTGAAAACCGGGTCATTGGAAAACATTTGACGAAACGGACTTAAACTTACTTGCTACCCCTTTAGTTGTTGCTTTTATTGAATTGGACGTCCTACTATTTTGCCTAACGTTTATATAGTTCCTATAGGCATGACATCTAGGTGAGGTTATAAGATGCAATCCTAATAACATGGTTTCTATATGAAGTAGATGCAATACGGAATCCTATAGACATGGTATCTATATGGTTGATGCAATAGTATAAAATAGGCATGGTAATAATATACATGGATAAAATAAAGTCCTATGACATGGTTTCTACTTATGTGAAGATAAATGAACCTATAGTCATGATTTTTATATGACGTTGCTGCAATAATGAAAACCCTATGAACATGGTATGTATATGAGATGATGCAAGAAAGTAAACACCTCCCATATTCCCTTTCACTAGATCCCCCAAGTTATTTATTACAAGTTACTTACAAAAGTTTGGACAAGAAAAATAACATTAAAGAAGTAAATACATCAATACTGCAAGAGACCCGAAGAAGCGCAAAGCAACTTTAATATCAAACATATGCCTTTTACCAAATCTGAGCTGCCAAGATTCGAGGCTTTTCTTTTTTTAGAGTGATACAAAGTTCCAAGGGCTTTCAAGGGAACCCAGGCATTGCTTACACCCTAATTGGAATAGTGCAAGTGTGGAATTACAAGCTCTAAGGCATCCAAGTTCAGAGAAGACTCCAAGGTCTGTAAGCATAGCTTACAAAAGGGGGGTAAGAGCTTAAAGGGCTAAGAATAAGTGTAAAACTGAGGAATTGGAGGAAAACCAATACGAGAGGTGGTCATACCTAGCCATGAAGTGAGACTGGAACACCCCTAACCTCTTGCATGGTGCCACAGGCAAGAGCAGACTTGAAAACAAGTCAGACTAGGGTATGTATGGTGCTTAGGGCACCAACAGGTCTGTGTCAAGGCTCAATCACATAATAAAGGGGGTGGGGGATTGGATTGCTTTGAGTAAAGGCTATCGACAGCCTTAGCTCTAGACTAGAAATGGCAATAGAGTGCCATCCATGTCCAGAGAAACTCACATACAAACAAGGAGCAAGAAAATCATATAAAAGCACTTAGCAGACAAGCTTAAATTGAAGCATAATAATGCATAATCAATGGAAAGTATTCAACATGCTGGACTTATTAAAATATTGAATGTAAGCACCCAAAGGGAAAGGGGAATCAAGGATTAACATGTTGTAGTTTGAACTAAAGGTATACACAGATAAGGGTCATGGTTCAGGACTATCCATGAGCATAAACAAATAAGGGGACAAGGGGAAGGGGGATTGTCATGAAACTGAAGTATATAAAATAGGTGAGGTATCATGACAAGTTGGAAAGGGAGGAAGGAAATTGAACATGCCAATACTCAAATGAATCACTGAAACGAACAGGCAAACAAAGAGGTAAGGGGAAGGGATTGATCATGCAAGCTTAATTGAAATAACATAACGGACAAAGAAGAGGAGAGAGCAAAGAGATGCTTGAAAGTTAATAAATGAAGTTAGGAGCCCAACAATGGGAGTTTGAATAACAAAACAAATAAAATCCTTATAATTAGCCTTGGCTTTCAGCCGGCTAACTTTACCAGAGAGATCAAGTAGCAAGGAAGAGAAAAGCTGAGAGTTTTTGTGAGCAAGAGTAGAGAGGAGTCGAGAATGAGTTGTCTTTGTGAGAAGAAGTCGAGGATATTTATAGTTTATAAAATAAGTAGCACTAAGGCAAGAAAATAATCCTAGTATCAATTACAATCAATTAGGGAAAGGGTTTCCCCTAATTAAGGAACCAGAATTGAAGTAAATAATCACCAGTTTATTTTTGGAAATAAAAATCAAGTATAAGTGAGAAAATACAAGACAGGGGGTTTGAAATTCACACGTTTAATACATAAGGCAAGTCAGTCATATAGAGAATCAAGGAATCGAGATATTAATTGATTTTTCATTTGGTCAAAGAGCACGTCCAAATTAGAAAATCAAACAAATTCACAAGGAATCAATTTTTCCCAAAATTAGGGCTATCAGAAAGAGGAAAAAAAAGAACTATGTAAAGAGATGCACAGATTCAAGCATGCAAGGCTAAAAAAACAGTCATGTAGCAGTAGCACTCAAGTAGAAAATCGAAGACGGTTAGGGTTTAAACACGGAGCGAGTAAGTGCCAGAGAAAAATAAAAGTAAAAATAAGAAAAAGGAAAATCCCCTGAAGCTTAGGTTTTTTGTCACATGTAGCATGTAAAGAAAAACATAGATGAAAGTGCACATAAATGGCGAAAAAGGCACATAGTAGACATATTAGCTCAGAAACCCTAGAAATAGCATAGTAAAGAAATACCTAGGAGCCATGGTGGATATTGCTCAGAAATCACAATAATAGCTAGAAGAAAACACAGTAGAGCAAAATAAACAAAGAAATCAAAGTAATCAGGGAAACCCTAATTCTTTAGAAGACGAACAGGAGCAAAACACTATAAAGAAAGCATAGAAAAATTTAACCAAAACCCTAGAAAGGTAGTCAGTGAGACAAAACACTTTAGAGATAAAATAGAAAATGTCAAAATTACGGAGAAGAACACCCAGTAGCAAGAATAAATAACAAAAAATCAAAGAAATCGGATAAGTTATAGAAACCCTAGGTTTTTTAAAAAGCGAACACTTTCAAAATCATGACTAAGTGGAGAAAGAGAAGAGAATCACTTTAAAAGTTTCAGAAAACAACTAGTACTCAAAGAAGATCATAAGATAACATAGAGAAAAATGAAAGGAAGAATCTCGAATCATTAGGGTCTTCAGAGGAAATCTCAGAAATGGCGAGAAAAGCCTGAACGGCTCATCGAAGCTTGGCAAGGACCCAAGGCTTCAAAGGTTTGTCGGAGAACAGCCGTGAACTCCATTGAAGGACATGTTGTCCAGTTACACTCGAAACAAAACCCCGATCTTCGAACCCAAAGGCCAGGAAAGGTGATGAATAGACGAGCATGGAAGTTTCAGTCCCTGAATGGCCATTAACGCCGATGAAGAGGACCGGAGAAGACTAGGGTTCTCAGAGACCCTAGAGAGCATTTTGGGAGTGAAAGGCGGAGGCTTGGGTAAAATGAAGATAGGGTTATGGGTTTGGGGGTTTAATTTTGGCAAGAAAAAACGCGGGTCATTGATCTATGAGATCAACGGCCAGGATTACAAAGGGGAAATGGGTCGGGTTAATTCGAACGGGTTTGGGTCAAATTGATTGGAAAATTGGGTGATATAATTGGGGTTAATTGGGGTTACAATTGAAAGACTAAGGGCTATATATTAAATAGCCAATTTTCCCATATTTAATTTTATAAAAATAGTAAACAATTTTATAAAGATTCAATAAAATCACTAAGATAAAAAAAATGTTTGGGAATTAATTAAAAAGTGCCAGAAGCAATTTTTTACTTGAAATACTCGTTAAATTGATAAATAGGCTAAAATTGCAATTTAATGCAATTTTAACTTAAAAAAGTACCTAATGACTTTGTAAAAACCTGTACAAATTACATAAATTATATATTTATGTAGATGAGAGAATAAAATAATTTATTTATTAAAATAACAAGATTTGACACTAAATACTAGATTTTACAATACAAAATAAGTTATAAATTGGTTTTAAAATGCTTGATAAATTATAGAAAAATAATAAACCTCTTGTGGATGCTTATATATGCATTCACAAGCTATTTCAATAGTATTTTGGGAAGAAAAATACCTAGGGAAAATTGAATATCAACAGTAGGAAGATGGTGGCATTTGGTATGTAGGTGAGGGTGCTTGGTAATTTATTGTAGGTTGACATGTGAGTGGAGTTCAGGGATAGGTTTGGTACTTCATAGGGGAATTATTCCTTTGTGTATCCATTACGGAATTTACGTCGTTTTTCTTTTGACAAGCCACCAGACTGTAAAGCCTTGTTGGTAGCTTGCAATGCCTTGAGGTTAGTTACCATACCATTTTTGTTGCCTTCTTCGATCTTTTCTCCCAACTTGATGATATCGGAGAAATTTTGACCCTCTATTAGCATCAGCCTTTCATAGTATTGCGGATCCTGATCCCGGACAAAGAACTTGTTCATCTGCTCATTCTCGAAGGCCGACCTGACCTTAGCAGCTTCTGACCTCCAACGAGTATCATACTCACGAAAGGTCTCTGTGGGTTTATTCTATAGATTCTAGATATATAACACTTCTGGTGCGTTCCTAGTGTTGAACCTAAATCGGTCCATAAAGTCAGATGCCATGTTCACTGTTTGTCCATTTCTTTGTATCCTGGCTGATATACCATAATAAAGCATCGCCTTTCAGACTCCTCATGAATAGCTTTATGCGGATTTTTCCGTCCCTTCCAATTCCTACCAGCTTATCACAATACATTCTCAGATGGACCATGGGATCACCTGTTCCGTCGAAGGTCTCGAACTTGGGAAGTTTATACCCCTCCAGGAGCTCAACATCTGGCTGACCACAAAAATCTTCATAGTTCAAACCCTCAATGCCTTTTCCACCTTCTACACCTTGGACCCGGCTAGTTAGCTTCTTGAGTGCACCGCCAAATTCTGAATGAGGGAGTCTTTGTCATCTGATTCGGGTTCACTTGTGATTGGTTGAGTATAGTGGGGTATAGTGTCTACAAAGATGGGATTGTTGTGGATGTGGTCGTTTGTAGTGTTTTGCGATTCGGGAATAATCAGTGGAGTGTTATTGCATGTGTTTCAGGCTTGGGTATGAGTGGGGTTGTATTGGTGGTTGCGGGGTATTTTGTGGAGGTAATGGGTTCTGGGTGTTAACATCAGGAGCGGAAAGAGTGATTGATAGGCTTGCTAGGCTCCGAACTTGGTCCAATTCTTCTTGAAACCTCAGCAAAGTGTTCTCAAGGTGAGCAGCAGTTCCTTGGTAATTGAAGTGTTCTGAGAAGTTTCTTCAAGTTCCTTTCTAGTGCTTGCATCTCCCATTTTGTCTTTGTTCCTGCGGGAGAGGGAGGTGGAGGACCATTGGATCTTGTTGAGTATGCTGATGGTTATAGAATGCACGAACTAACCTTTAGGGAGGGGAATAAAAAACAAAAGAAAAATAAAAAGGTAAAAAGTTAGTGCGGATTATGAGAAATAATAATATTGCGATAGTTAAACACATTGTGCAGGAATATAAGCCGCTTCTTAGTTTGGGTGCCTCATTGTGCTCGAGATAGGCCTAGCGACAAGTTAAATTTGGAAAACTTATAATTCTAAATGCCTCATTTTATTGATAAAAACAAGATGAGTCTTAAAAATAAAATGACTGAATAATAAAATATGTCAGTAATGGCGAGTGGCCTTATTACATTATGAAACCAGTAAAAGATCCTTACTACTTGGTCCCAGAAAGATCTTCCCCAGATTCGGTATTCTTTCCTCTCTCGTACAGCTGCATAAACTCACGTAGTCCTAACAGCAGATAGGCTCGGGACATATGTCCTCCTGCACTTACCTCAGCATTCTGACATTCTTAAATTCTCTTTAAGAACTCTCTTCCAATTCCACTAGACCTCGCTCCAGATACCCCAGCTGATTGTTGGCATTGATAGCCATATCCTTCCACTAGTTGATCAGCTTCTCATGGGCTTCCTGTATTTCCCGATGTTCATTCTCACATTCTCGCATCTTTTTGCGTAGTCGATTGTATTTGACTCGTGATTCAGTTTTCTCATCAACAAGCCTATAACCATGGACAAACCCTGGGCGACCCAAACCAATGTGATCATCTTCCAATCAACCTATGTAGTGTGGTACACACCCGGCATTATACCTTTCTGGTTCAATAGATTCCTTCCCTAAGACGAGCCTGCAGTGCCACATGTGCTGTCTTGACACTTGTGCAGGATATCATCATCTTGAAAGTCAGCCCTAAAATTACTCATTTTCTTTATCCTTGGTATAATCTGCTTTCTTCCAGCTTGCCTCATGGCCCCGAGAGGGACATAAGGATGAGTTCCCCTCAGACCGATGAGTATGAGGAATGGTGCATCTCGATAACAGACAATGAACCCCTGTTGGGAACCACTCGAACATCCACTGAACTTGTTCTTCCTTTAGATTTCCAAACAGTTCTACCCCATCCACTGGCGTCCTCTGGCTTAGCAAACAAGTTGGGCATGAAGTTCATTCACTTTGGATGGTGAAAAGCAATATGATCATACCAGTCCATACGTATGATTTCCTATTTGTAGTCGCCTTTCTGAAGGTGTTCTATAAGCCAAAGCTGAAGTAACAGATTGCACCCTTCAAAATGTGGGGACCCTTGCAACATTTCCCTAAAGCTCGATACATTTAGGCAATGATCATGGGCACTATGCTGAAAGACTGCCCATCAATACCCTCCATCAAGGATTTGGTCACCATGGCTAGTCGAGTGTGGATCCTAACCTTCTTCATGGGAAAGATAATCATACCCAAGAAACAGAACATGAACACAAAGACCCTTCTATGTATGTGCCCCAAAGATGTAAGGGAGAAATCATCGGGGTAGGTGCGTTAGGATTGCTATGGCCAAACCTTTCATATAGGAAGTCAAATGATATGTAGGACTCATTCAGACAAGTTAGATCGCGGTTCTTCTTGAGTCCCATATAAGGAGACCCCATCTTTTGCGATTTTTTGGCATATGTAGACCTGGAGTCTCCTAAGGTATTCCAGCTAGACCCCTTATTTCTTCCAGCAGCGGGGTCATCTCTAGGTCCCCCGAAGTGAAAATTTGACCGATCACTATCCCAGAATAAAGTAGCAGCTTCGATAATCTTGTTTTCAGGATTAACTTCCAAAAGTGAAGGAAGGTTTCCTAAGTATTTGCGGACGAGGGTCTGATCACTAGCATGAAGGTCATCCCACCAGCTTAACAACCTCGGGTGAATGTTGGATACCATACCGAATCTGGGGACTTCGTGCCTCATTTTTCTGCAAAACAAAGTGTTAGGCCATTAACCCCACCAGACTCGACGATATAAATCAATAATTAGCAATAAGGCATTTAGTTCTCCAAATAAATACACATAACGTGGAGGTGTCCGTTTGGGTTTTGGGAAAACACGGTGGACTTTGGTTTAGGCTGCCCTAACGAGTCATTATGCGGACAACATAACTGATTCGGCTAAGTTTGACCATGATGCATGAAAAGTTTAATGGAATAAGATTTCTACTTTTGAAGTGCTAGACAAGGTACCCTTGAGCAGACAACTCAACAGGGAAAGGCCCGGAACCGTTGACTACACCGTTGATCGACTAGTTTTACCGCAAATATGCCTTTGCCACATTTAGGGGTTATAATATCATAAGGGCGCAACCACTCATTATAAGCGTTGCAATAGGATTTGTTTTGGTACGAGAGGAATATGTGCAGCTACAACAATGAAACAAATTGCATGTATTTTCACGTTCATACAATAAAGATTACAATAAATGCTCGGAATTGAAATAACAATAAGGCAGTAAAAGAAGGAAAAGGAAAGAAAAATATGAAGAGCCAAATTAGTAATTATGATGAAATAATTAAAGGCAGAAAATAAATGCAATTAAGGAAGCGATAAAGTCACAAAGTCATGTAATGGTAAACGCCTTAACGAAATTCCCAGCAGAGTCGCCATGCTATCGACGCCCCCCTTTTCCCAAAGAGCGAAATTGGGTTTAAGACATTATGGAAAAATAACTCTTATTCCCTTTTGAGGAATCGGGTTATGGATTTTGAAGAGTCGCCACCTAATAATAATAGTGCATTATGACACTTAAAAGAAAAGAAGAACATTTTTGAAAGAAGACCATAATTCGGGTAACAGTTGAGATTATCTCGAGAGGAAGTTGTTAGTCACCCCTCAAGATCCACTAATGTGGTTCCCAACCGTACTTAGTTGTGACTTTAAGAAGAGTAGAAGTAAACAAACAATATTGGCACATAGGGAATACAAATAAGTTGAAAGTTTTGAAAGCAAAGAGAGAAAGAAGGCATAAGTGGTTTTGGAAAGATTAGTTGAGGAAAATATTAAAATTTTGATTATGGATCACTTTGGTGCAATACCCAGCAATCATTCTCGCACGAGATATTAGAGCACCAGTCATCATATCCATATTCTACCATTCCCACCTCGTTAAGGTATTAAACGCGATTAGTCTCGTTTGCTTATTTCATGCTAATACCAACCCAACCTGTCAGTCCTGGGATTAGGATTCCTAACCTGAAAAGGGGGAAAGGGAGCATAGGCATACATAGAGCTTCAAAAGGATAAAAGACTAAGGCGACAAGCAAAAACAAGTATCAACTATTGAGGGAATAAACACACACGAAAGGCTTATGTAAACCCCATAAATAACATAGCAATTAGTTTAGCATGCCTTGCAGATATTGATTCAGTCTTTAATAATTAAACGGCGGATAGATTAGTTTAACACATAGAGTTGGATAAAAAGTCCGCATTTGGCAACCAGGATCCAATTGTAAGAAGTTGAGGTATTTTATACAAGTTATTCATTAAGAACCTGATGCAAAGAGTTTAAAATAGAAGTTTGGAAAATCGCAGAAGTTCAGAGGGGTTTTTGAAAAATCAACAGAATTGTTTCAGTAGAAGTACAGAGGAATTGTAAAGTAGAGTTTCAGAAGTAAGAATGTTTAAAAAGGGAATGGGTTTGAAACGATAAAGCCAACAGCCAGATTATTACTTACAATTATTTGGGCGAGTCTGAAACCCTATAGGTAGGATATCTATACCTTAATTTTTTCTTAAGACTCGTTACTATTGTTAAACGTTAAGAAAAAGAGTGTTTGATTAACCTAAGGTTTGCCTAACATTTTCGCACGTTCCCTATAGGCATGATTTCTATATGCAATTAGTTGATTATTAGGTCATATAGCTAGGATTTCTAATGATTGGCAACATGGTTGAACATTAAATCATATATGCATGATCTCTATTTGATTGAATGAAAGGAATGCAAAAGTCTATTGACATGATCTCTAGGTGATTTAAACGTTCAACCTATAGGCATTATATCTAAGTGATTAAACAACAATATTGATCCTATAGACATGGTATCTACCCTTTAATATATGCAAGTAAATATAAACCCCTCCCATACCCTTTTACTAATATTTCCCCAAGTTCCTTTCTTTACAAGATTATTACAGAACCAGAAGAAAGAAGGTAAACAAAAATACATCACAGCCTACAGCTAGATCCAAGGAGCCTAATTCAATCTTAATATCCAATAACATGCGTTCCACCAAATCCAGATTCCAGAATCCTAGGCCTTCGCTTATTTTAGAGTGTTTCAAAGTTCCAAAGAGCTTCAAGAGCCCAGGAAATGCTTACACTCTGAAGAGTAAATATTATAACAGAATAGTGCAAGTGTGGAATTACCAGCCCTCAGGCATCCAAGTTCAGAAGGAACTCTAGGGTCCCTAAGCATGGCTTACCAAAGGGGGGGGGTAGAAATTAAGAACTAGGAATGAATGCAAAGTGAGAGGGGAACCTTAGCAGTGGGTGGTCAGACCCTGCCATAGCATAGGCTGGCACACCCCTGACCCTTTGACTAGGTCAAACAAATAGGAGCAGACTCTAGGGTGTTAAACTTAGGGTCTGAGTAGTGATTAGGACACTACCAGACCCAAGTTAAAGCTAAAAATATAAAGGGGAGAGGGCATGGGAAAGCATTTGAGTAGAGACTCAGGAGAGTCTGATTCTGGATCATGGACAGTAATATCAGATGTTGCCATGATTGAGAACATTACTAGAACACAAAAGGGAATAGGGGAAGGGATTTCCATACAGAAGCATACACTGACATTAAGAAAAATATAAGAAAGCATAGCAGACTACATGTGCTAGGACATAGAATAACATGCTACAGAACATAAACACACAGTGAAGAATGTGTAGAAGAAGAGAAGTGAATACACATAGTAGAAGAGTGTTATTTAACTTAGAAGTGCATACCAGTTTTCAATTCTAGTACAGCAGAGAAACAACAGGAAGTAGACAGCCAGACAGTTAGCAGGAACAATTCAAGAACTTCAGCAAGTGCTTGGGAGTTCAGAGGAACTCCATAAATATTCAGACAGTAGGAGATAAGGGAGCAGAGTGCTCAGTAGAGATACAGTAGTAGAGAAAGTGGTAATAGAGAGAGTAGTAGTAGTAAAGAGAGTAGTAGCCAACAAAGACAGAGATGATTTGTGTATTGCGAAGGTGAAGAAAACAGTTCTAGAACTGTGGTGTGTTTCTTTTGTTGAAAAGGTTGCCCCTTTGCAAAACGAGTAAGCAAGAAGGCAAGGAAATAAAATTTTAGTCAATCAAATAAAATCTTATGTAGTCAAAGGGATTTGATTTCAAACGGGAATGATTAATTAAGGAAAGGAGAATATTGAAAACCTTTTAAGAGTAGCAAAATAAGGGTAAGTGCATACAGAGTCTATTTAAAGTAAGAAAACCTACAGTACACGGTTTTAAAGAATAAGGAAAATACATTAATCAAACATCCAGAAATTCAAAAGCCTTGAATGAACTTAGTCGGGAAAATAAGGAAAAAGGCTAAGCTGTAAAAAGTCACTAGCAAATCAATCAAGCCTTAGTAAAAGGAGATTGAAATCAGTCACAAGCTAATAGAATCAACTCAGAACAAAACCCTCCTATATAAGCATGCTAATATTAAGCAAGGAAGAAAAGATCGGCATAAACAGTCTTAGAATCATAAGCAAAAGAAAAGCAAGTTCCAGTTCAGTCTATGAACTCAACATGAATTTGAGAGCCTAGGGTTTCTAGGTTAGAACCCTAGAACCAAAAGCTCGCAAGAATCACAAACACAGGGCTTTAGTCCGAGTAGGACACACAAAAGAGAAAGCAAATTCTTACAATAAGACTGGAGAACTCTTTCAGAGTTCCCTGAGGAAATACACAAACATATGTAGCAATCAAAAGCAGTAGAGTGACAAAGTTGCGAAGGATGAGCTTAAGAGAAAGCTCAGAACCCAAGTGAAGTCAGAAAAGAGAAGAGATGCCATAGAAATTTAGGAAGTAGTAAAAGAAGCAAGATTAGAAACCAAATGATTCCATTAAAGGCAAATAATCTTAGTAGGAGAAACAGTAGAAGGTCATGCAAGATAAACGTGTGAATCAAACAAGTAGAACCAATAAAGGAGTAAACACATGCATAAAAACGAACGAAAATACATAAGTATGACATGGACACACATATTCACACAAAGAAAGAAAAAGAAGAAGAATCGTCATAGGATTTTTGAAAACCCTAATTTTGAACAGACTGATTTTAAAAGGAAATATTGGGCAAAGTCCTTAAAACATTGAGTAGAACACAGATCGGTTATAGATCTAATAAAACAAGGAAATATAGAACCTCGAACAAGCTTTTTTTAGGGTTTCTGTTGAAGATCGGACCTCGAAAACTTCAAAAAACCATGGTTTGGGGTGAAGGTAAGAGGATATAGGATGTCCATGTCCTGGGAAGCCATGGACGCCGGTGGGTTTGGTCGAAGATGATGACAGGCGGCTAGGGTTTCGAGTGGCTTTAGAGAGCTTTTGAGAGAATAGGGAATTTTGGTGCAGTTGGTTTTGGAAAATGATTACGGTTAGGGGGTTGGGGTGAAATTAAAAAGGAAAAGGAGAACAGGGGTCGTTGATTAAAAACATCAACGACCAAGATTTAAAGTGGGATATGGGTGGGTTAGTAAAATGGGTTTGGCGCGGGTTAAAATCAATTGGGTCGTCTAATAAAGGTTTGAAATTGGGGTTAATTATGGGTGCAATTTGGGCCAAAATTGAAATAGGAATAGGCCAGATTTTAAATAGCCATTTTTCCTTTTTTTTAATTAATTAAAATAGCAAAAAATCATTTTAAAACAATAAAGTATACATAACTAATTAATAATATATAAATAATAATCCAAAAATATTAGGAATAATTTTATAATTATAAAATACTGTTAATTATAACATAGGCTATAATTGCAATTTCATTTCATTAAGCTTTAGAAATTCCGAATAAATTTTTAAAAATGTGCGAAAATCATACTAATTATATTTTTCTTGTAAATATGAGAATGAAATATGTTATTTTCCAAAAATGATAGCTTGGGAATAATTTGGATTTTTTATTGTTAAAAATAGACAATAAGTCAATTCTAAAACCCTTAAAATTTGAGGAAAAATACCTAAACCTATGGGCATACATATATATAATATTTTGAAAGTATTTGAGTATATATAAAAAATATATAGGGAAAAATTGGGTATCAACACCACGGTTAAATCAATCTACAACGACCGCTTTCCCTCTCGAATTCGGCTCCAACTCAATCAAACCTATGAAATAATGATTTATAATATCAATAATAACTAAACAAATCAAACATAATGCCTAAATATAGATTCCCAACCTTTCTTCCAAAACATTCCAAAATTGATCCGGACCTGCTTGGTCAAAACTCGATGTTCAAACCAACTCTACGTCACACATTCCCCCACGAGCCCGAATATATAATTTGTTTTCAAATTTGACCTCAAAACGAGGTCTAAATCGAAGAAAATCGAAAAGCCCTAACTCTACCCTTTTACCCCAATTTCGACCCTAGATTACATGAATTAGGCTTAGAAACTTGCTAATTAATGGAGGAAAATGAAGGAAATGAGTGGATTTACTTACCCAAGAGGTCTTGATGAAAGGAAGATTCAATGGAGGCCTAAGGATCTTGGAGAAGAAGGAACTCTGAAGTTTTTATGAAACTTTCGTGACCATACTGTTCTGAAAATTAAAATATAACTGGAAAGATTTACCCTTCGCGTTCGCGAAAATGGGGATGCATTCGCGTAGGGCCACACGGCAGAGCATCGCGATCGCGGGTCGAGTAACGCGAACGCATAGAGGAAAAATTACTGGTGTCCAAGGTTTGGCATACGCGAACATGTGAGGCCTTACGCGAACGCATTGAAGGAAACCCTGAAGCTACACAAACGGGTGCGGGGGATTTAGAACGCGAAGTAGAGAGCCAATGAAGGAGCCTCAATCGCGTATGGGAAGTCGCGATCGCGTAGAAGGGACGGTCTGTGCACCGCTGCAGATTTTTCTGCAGAAATTCCATGTTCTAAACCTCTCGGAACACCCCCGAAAATGCTCTCGAGCCCTCGGGAATCCTAATCAACCACACACATTAACTCAACAACATTCTACGAACATAACCGTGCGTTTAAATTGCCAAGATAACATCATAAACGAGGAATCAAACCTTAACATTATCACTTTTTATCAAACTTCTTAAACTTTTATTTTAGATATTTGGGTCCGAAACACGTCAAACGACGTTCGATTTAAACCAAATTATACAGAAACATCTTAAACCACATATACGACCTGTACCGAATGGCGAAACTAAAATACGGGCCCGATACCAATAATTTCTAATCCATTTTCATTTCAAACTTTCATATTAATTTCAGAAAAACAATTCTTTTAAAAATTTATTTCTCGGGCTCGGAACCTCGGAATTCGATTCCGAGCATATGTCCGAGTCCCATGTTTTTCTACGGACCCTCGGACCATCAAATTATGGGTCCGGGTTCGTTTCCCCAAAATATTGACCAATGTCAACTTTAATCATATTATCATCAAAATTCATAAATGTTTACACAGAATTCATATTTAAGCTTTCAGGCTACGCCCCTGGACTGTGCATGCAAATCAAGAAAACCAAAAATGAGATTTTTAAGGCCTCGAAAGCACGAAATGAATAAGAAAATAGGTGATGACCCTTTGGGTCGTCACATAACAGTTCTTCTTTAAGTGCCACTTCATATTATTATACTCACATTGCATGTAAGGTTTCTTTCCGTTGTAGGGTTTTCCACGACCAACTTGCATAGACATGGGATCAATATTTCCGGTTAAAGGTGGAAAATGATGTGACCTTTGACGATCATCTTCTATTATCATAGCATATGCTTGATTCCAACTAAGTTCTATTATTTTCATGAGAATTTATATGTGAGTCTGCTTGATATGTCGCTAGAATTCATGGTTTAGCATGATATATGCCTTGTGTTTTACATGCTTAATGTTAAATTACACTTTGTTGAGCGTAATAGAGTCTATTTTTTGTGAAGGTGCATCGGAAAGGAAAGCAGAGCTAACAGATGCTTAAATTTCAAAAGTGCGCTCGAGAACGGTAAAAATAAGAAGCCATGCAAAAACAAACTCGACCAGGCTTTAGCCTAGCGAGGCCAGCTTAAAGACAGGCCCAACCAGGCGTTAGCCTGGAAACGCCAGCTTAAAGCCAGGCTGATGCTGGCGTTAGCCAGGCGACGCCAGGCCTAAGGCCAGGTCTAGTCCGAGGTTTGAAGGTTTTAATTATTTCCCATTTAGGGCTTTTTTACCCATATAAATAGACTTAAAAATGCCACTTTTGAGGGAGATCGAGCTTGGACATAACTTTAGACCTAGGAGAGCACAGAGCTGTTGTGGATATTGGATATTCGACCTATGGAGGAAAGAACACACTAGGAGTAAGACGGAGAATTCTTTTACGATTTTTTCACTTTCTTCTTTCTATTTCCATTATATGGTTATCTAGGGTTTTGATGGAATATTTTGGAGGATGATTTTCCTGTTACGTTAATATAGATTTACTATAGTATATTTTCTATTTGTTCAACTATGTTATTATTGTGGTTGGTTGAATAGCTCTCAATCGACTGTACCTATTTAGTTTGTATTACTCAAGAGAGAGTGCATATTTAGGTATTTTTTAAACAACATCACTCCTAACGTATATGAGTGATCAATACGAAGGGTTTAAAGGTGTGATTAGGGATAACAAAACCTTGGTGTGATCCGAGTGAGCCATACTTAATGACAACTAGCGTAATTCGGGAGAATAAGTCTAGTAAATTATGATAGTTACTCGGGAGAGAATTACATCACTCAAAGTGCTCATGATCGGTAGAGAATAATTTATAGAATATGTAGCGGAAAGGATTCCAATAATAGGGATAATCATAACTCTAGACCTCCATAATCTTGTCTCCAATCCTTATGCTTATTAATTGATAGTTTTATTGCTCTATAGTATTTGTTAGTTAACTAGATAAAAATAAATATTATAGTATTTATAATTAAAGAATTGTTTGGACGTGTGTTTCTTAGCGATATTCAACAATTGTAGCTAAGCCTTAATTCTTTGTGGGATTTGACTTCGGACTTTTAAACTGGATTATATTTGCAACGACCACTTAGTCCTTTTTATAAGGCATAGTTGGGCTTGGTCACTACTCATATGACTCATTGAGACCACTAAGGAATTGGGGTATTCTCTAATGCAGCAAATGCTCGATGTAGACATTCAATTTAGGACATTCACAACCTGGTGAATGAACTAGGTATCATACTTTGCTCATAGCACCTTTCAACTTAGTAAAGAATGTGTCATTGAATCAGTTCCTTGAGAGATTGTGGCAATTTTCCTATGCAACTGAAATATGCACACACGATTCACCTTATCTAAGCGTTCCATCAGACTCTTCTAGACCATATGTGCTTTTGATGTGTATACAATTCCAATAAGACCTTGCGTATACAATTCCAGTAAGCCGGTCTGGTGATACCGTATTCATAATCCAAGATAATATAATAGCGTTATATGTTTTCAAATCTTCATGTGATTCGGTCTTAAATTGGTCATTTCTACACGTACCAGTCACAAACCTTAGCTTTCGCTTAGCTTAAAGTGCAGTTCACATTGACCTACGTCAAAGGCCATAATTCTCGAATCCTGTCAATTTCACTGGAATTATAATTGATCCAGGAGTATCAGAAGGATGAACATACAGCGGATGTGTGTGATTAATATTTTCTGTGATTTCGTCATCGTTCACATTGGCAAAAAATAGAGGAAACGTAACAGAAAAAAGGTAAAGAAGAGAAGACATGAAAATCAATTACTGCTCTGATACCGTGTTAATTTTTAAAATTTGGAGCTCAGTCTCTCATTTTATCCATGGCGATAGAGAGAAGATATTTTTGGGAAGAGAAGAAAAATGTTCTATTGATTTTCTACTAAAATATACAAGTACAACTTTTATTTATAATTAACTCAGTAACTGACTAATAATTAACTAACTATACAACTAATATTCATCTGTCAACTAACTACTAATTTCAAATGCAATAAAAAGTGGCATTGATTCATAGGCTTATCTCGCACAAAATATTATACTTTTTGGGTAGTCGCATAAGAAAAACTTTTGCAACGTTTGATTAGTTCGTTATCGTTTACCTATAACTTGTGATTAGTGATATTAAATAATATCTATATTAAGTTAGATAATGTACTATTTTATTTGGGAGTGGGGGAGGAAGGTGTATAAATATGAAATTAAATACAGGTACGACTAATGGGGGATTAAATTATTTAAAGATAAAAATATTCTCAAAGTAAGTAATGTGTATATAATAATCTTTTCATTAATCATGTATTGTTAGTTATAGAAGTGGGCTTTACATCTTTGTGACCAGACATAACCGTAAAAATTGCACGTCCAATTTGATCGCTCTTATTTAATCTGTACCCATTTTTTTCCTCTTTTTTCTTTTTTTTTCGGGTAACAATAAATTTTTATGGTGTTTGTGAACATATTTTAAGGTAATTTATTATGTTTTACAGTGGTGAGCTGTTGTGGCGCTTTATTTTTTTACTATTGCTTAGGGTTCTTCTTTTTCTTTTTCTTAATTGCAAAATGGGTTCGTTCGATTTTTTGTTGTTTTGACAAATTGATAATTGGGGTTTGTTCTTGATGATATTTGGAGACTATGCTTCAAATTTGAGCTCATTCAAAGTAGATTTTAGGTATTAAATCGTATATTGGATCGTTAAAATTCGAAGAACAAATTTCTGTTGCTGGCAATTTGCACTTCATGCCTATTTGGCCTTAAGTGCACGAAAAGGTTGGTTGCACCTTAGATTTTTTTGCAAATGCATCTGAAGTAGAAATTTTTCGCTTCAGGCTTATTGGCTTTAAGTGTAGGAAAATATTTGTTACACTTTAGACCTTTTGGCCTTAAGTGCATCTGAATTGTTATTTTTCACTTCAGACTTATTGGTCTAAGTATATGAAATCATTGGTTGCACTTCAGACCTATTTGGCCTTAAGTGTATTTGAAGTGCAATTTTTTTCATTTCAGACCCGATAAGTTTGAAGTTGATGAGTGAAGAGACTTGCAATTTTTTTGCAAAGTGAGTATCGTATATGTTCAATTATAACCCAAAAACTGGATATAAATGCAAAAGTTCCGAAATAAACCACCATCGTGATATTTAATTTTCATCCATATTTATTGTTAAACAAGGACGTGAAAGCTCCAAGACTTTCTAAAGTTTGTCATGTGTAATACCATATCAAACTTTGAAAATGAAATACCAACTGAAATTTACAAAAATACGTAAATATAAATAATATAACAAAGCCACTGCCGACACTTTTACTAGTTCATATTTGGTTTATTAGGGTGTTAATTACTAACTATTAGTGGTTAGTTGTGTCGTGAAATACTAAAAAAATATTCATACAATCAGATCACTTATTAAGTAATTTGAAATAAAAAATATAAGACAAGTATAGATAATCTTTATTGTAAGCTATAACATTTTTTTTCCAAATTATTATAAGCAATAACCGCTAATCTAATTAAGATTGTAACTGACATATTATAATAGGTAAAACTATACTAATCGTGTAAAGAAAACTGTAAACGGTATATAATCTAATTCCATTTCCAAATTGCTTTTAGAAAGGCTGATACGATACTTATTTTACATTATTACATTTCTATATCAATCATTTTCGACCCATAGTCGTGTGGGTTCGGGTGGGTGAAAAGATTTTCTACCCTTATTATCGAAAAAGGAGACTTGCATTATTGCATGCATGCAACGAAAACTGAATGATAACTTCAACAAGATGAATAATCTCCTAATTAAAGATGATCAACAAGAATCTTGTTTGTATTACACAAATCATAAGAGTCTCCTATTTTTGCATTATACGATGTTTAGAAGTTCAATTTTTCCTCCTAATCTTAGTTACCTTGATGTTAAATCTTCAAAATTTTAACTTGTGAAAAAAAGGTCTTCATTTTAGACATATCTATACTTGGTTTTTATTCCCATCCTTAATCATTTCTTTATGAAGTAAATAAGAAATATTAAC
This sequence comes from Nicotiana benthamiana, assembly GCA_034376525.1. NCBI lineage: Eukaryota > Viridiplantae > Streptophyta > Magnoliopsida > Solanales > Solanaceae > Nicotiana > Nicotiana benthamiana. Next base: position 38,625,507 of record CM067339.1, on the reverse strand, counting down.
TGCAAAACTTATACGAAAGAATATCTTAGTACATTATTCTTCTTATGACTTTAGATGAACTTCTTTTATCATCACACATAATACTTACTAATTCTTTTCATCTTTAACCAAATGGTGCTACTTTTGTCCATCTAGGAAGTAATACTTTTAATAACCAAGTTATTACTGATAGAAACAAAAAGAGGACATTATACGGAGGAGAAAAGGCTTTCTATTATTCTTATTCCTTTCATTTCATCAGCATAAATAATTATTGTGCAGGATGTACAGATGGATTCAAAACCTCTGATTAACAATTGCAATTACAAAAAAAAAAAAAAAAAAAAAGATAACCACTTCTTTCCTATAGTTTCTCTTCCACCTATTTTCCAACTCTCCTTTCTCTCATATCTACAACCCTCCTATAACTTCCCATTCCTAAACTGTCTTCAAATCAAATCGAACTTCAATGTATTCTTACATACTTTACAAAAACTTGTCATTTTGCTTTAACTTTGAGACCATCTCCTCGTGGAATCGAAATCATACTTCTCCAGACATTCTGGTTTTTATTGGTTTCAACTTCAAACCCATACTTTCTGGCGAGAAAAGCTCAGGAGAGATGCTCGTCGGACTTAAGGGGCTTCTTGGGCTGACACTGCACTTAGACGGCCGATAAAAGCCAAAACCCATGAGAAAGTATTCCAGTGGAATCAACATTGCATCCGGCTGCTCTTCAGTGACCATTGAACCACATGCTTGAACCTGAATAACAACACCGACAGTTCATAAATAATAACACCACATACATTACATATCATCCGATTATCTTTTCATAGCTAAGGGGTAAGCAGAGCATGATGAAGGGGGGATACCAGTTTGGAATACCTCAACTAAGGCGCTGAATCTTCTATCTAGCTTCGACGTCATATGGAGAGCCTCAGAATGGAAAGGAGAATTTTCTCCAACAAATATTAAAGAACGACATTGCAGTTTCCTCAAGCCTTTGGTTATGTCTGGTCTCCTGTCAGATAAATAAAAAGGTTTCCTCAATCGATGTATCAAAACATGGAACTGACCATGTAAGTAGGCCCATGGCATGGAAGGAAATCCCTCAGTGAAACTCCAATTCTCTAGACAGAAAGCAAATTTTAATATCTGGCACTGTGTATCACTTAGAATTGCATCCTCCATGGGAAGCTAGACTTGGAAGAATGAACTCTTTTTTATTGATAGGCGACTTGGAAAAATGATTTTTCATCCTATACGTGGTTGGTTGTTCCAAACTACTATTTTTCCTCTATAGTAGCAACCAAACGCTATACTGAGCTGTGAGCAGGAAAACAGAGCGTCCTATTAGATCAGCTTCGTAGAGAAAGAGAGAGAAACAGAGATACCCAATCACCTACTCAAGGTGAATGCTAATGCCCCCGCTCTTTTCCGCAACAAACAACGTAAATGAATGAGGAGACAAAAAGTAAACAGCAGAAATCCCCTAGAAATATCTTTTTGCTAAAGGACTTACTCATTGATAGCTTCAAGGAACCGCAATACATTTGGACTCTGTCGCTCACCTAGTAACTGCAACGCAAAAATCATACATTTTGCGGAATCAGACAAATGACTACATTGTTAACCGGGTATAACTGTATGTAAATTTTTTTTTTTTTGCAAAGCAACATACAAGAAATACGGGATCCTAAAAACTAAACACTAACTCTTCGGCATGCTTGAACTACATCTGATTCTGGAACTTCAACACTGCCGCGGACTTCCTGCCACATTATTAAGCATCCGGTTGAACTCTCCACCAATTATAAGGAACTAGTATAGAAGTGGCAGAAAAGAGCAGAAAAGAACCTTGCTAAAGTACCGCAACAGCAGCAACTCCTTCACCAAACTACACATGCCACAAAAGTAAAGCAGATTCGTCATCACCTGCCAATATTGCACCATAAGATGTAAGACACCATTATTTCAGGTCGGGTCAAATATCTTGAGCCATTTAAGAAAACATTGAAACCGCCGCACCTTATTGCACAACCATTCTGTCCACGATGGTGCTTTGCACAAAGGGGAAATGAGTATCAAACCCATAACCCTTCGTGTATATTTTAACTGGGAAAAAGAAATAAAAATCTCCTTGTCAGATGACCATATCAGGCAAATATAGATAAATCAGCTAAATAGAAATAATACACACACCACAGGAACACAACTTACAGCAAACAAGGTAAGCACATATGCTCCAGCTGTTACTCCCATACACATTACTTTACCAAGCCTGAAGAGGGAAGACAAGGGGGAAAATCAGCTTCATCTTCTGATTAAAACAAGCTGAACTATCAGGAAGATTATACAGAACAGCCAAGAGCACTAAAGATCATATGAAGTAGTCTGTCTGCATAAATCCGTCCTGCCGAGCGCTTAATGCAGAACAAGATATAGACTTGCAAAAATGACATAGTGTTGCCAAAAGCCTATGCCAAAGAGGCAGCATATTCATGAAATTATAAAACTAAGCTGATGACAAGGCAAGCTCATTACAATTACCCGAAGTAATCAAGCACCTCGGCAATCTGGTCTGCCAAATCATCAACCGATAAGACTGGATCATCAAGACTCAACACAGCAGCTCCCAACTGCAAAAACTCTTGACAAATATACGGGGTAAGCAACATCATGAGAAGAAACATTGGCCAAACAGTTCATGTCCTATTGTAGCACAACCAATGTGAGCCCAAGTGACAAACCTCATGACCAGGAGGACATATATGGTAAATACAGAAGTTATGGAGCAGCAATGAAAATGCGTCTGGACAAAAGAATACTCCTTGAAAACAGGACATATCTGTTCAATGATATAGATGCAGACAGAAATAAAATTTGGTATTAGATGGTAAACGAACCATAAAAGCATCATATATTGTAAGAGCCACGAAAAATTGTTGAAACTTCAAAAGATATATCCTGATTCAAGTATCCCAATAATTTTCACCAAAACAGAGCATCGACCAGATCTATTTAAGCTGGCAGTGAAGAAGAAAGCTTGGAACAGACTAAATAATTTGATTCTTCTATATAACATGTACTTATTATTAAGAAAGAATGTAAATTCATATATTCACATGTAGGAAAACTATGACTTAAGCAATTGAAACTGTATAGATGACAAAATAAAGTGGCTTTTACTTACAATTTAAAGCTAAGTCGGGATAGGTGATAAGAGCCGGCTTGTCCTGGTCCCCAAAAACAACAACAGAGACAGAACCACGGCTAGTTTTTACAAGGTGCTCCTGAGGGCAAAATAGCAAAAGAATGATAAATAAGCTGGATAAGAAAAAACATGATACAAATAATATAAATAGATAATTCAAGTAAGGCTATCAACAACAAAGGTCCTGGGCTCCAAAGGTAATTCCATTCTTTTCACTTCTATTATTTTTAGTAGGTCCAATTTACACTCCCATTTTCTTCTTGTTTCTTTACATTTCAACATTTGGTTTATTTGTTTAGGAAAAATCATATCTAGTTCATAAAGGTTGTGCTATTTTTGTCTTACTTTTGAAATGTGCAAATTTGGTATCAGGACTTTGCTTTAGGACTTCTCTAAAATATATATACGTAACATCCCACCTTCTAGTAACATGTAAAAATGGTAGCTTCCCATAAAGACGTTAATTATTAACCAAAAATACAGCCTTTTGTGGGGTTCAAGATCCATTTTCGTTTATAGATTAATTCTACGTGAATATTAGAAGATTAAACATAACAAAAATTAAGTATTTTCGTAAATATTCAAATATAGAAAAAGAATTGCTAGCACTAAGTTATGTGACCTAAAATTGTGTGCATATTAGGGGCAAGGAGTAGATTTGGGAGTCACTTGATGGCTTTCTAATTTTTTAAAGTACTTTATGAATGAAAAGAGGTTAGGAGCCCTAAGAAAGACGGATAAAAAGTCGTTTAGAATTCATACATTTAGAGCAGGTCATAATTCTGCACTTTTTTTAAATTAAAATTGGAATATCCTAAGCATATTTCAAACAAGTAGGAAAACAAGCAAACAGACCTTATGAACTAGGTTCAAAAATGCATATTTGGAACAATTAGGACAAACCTCAGGAACCTTTTAAACTAGATACCGAATATTTCCGAAAGATTAGGACAAAAAAGCATGATTGCTATAAGTTAGCTACCAAATAAGCAATGCTGCCATGTTTTGCATCCCAACAGCCTAAACTTTTAGGAGATGCAAGGTAGTTAAAAGCAAAAGGCGCATAAAAGTGCCAAAGGTGGTTGAGCTTTAAGTGAAATACGAAATTAAAGCACGCTAATGAAGAAAAAATAAATAAAACATTTAAACACAGTATATGTAATGCAACAAAAAGTAACTACAAACACCAAAAAACTATTTGAACAAAATAATTGATATAACAATGAGTAAGCAGAATATATGAAGTAAAAATTATATCAATAAAGTAAAGAGCCCAATTTATTTCTTAATTAGATGAAGACGTGTAGTTCTATGTTTTTGGAGCTAGTTGTTTCATACTAACATTAAATTTCCTATTTCTAATAAAAAAAAAGCTCATTTGTAATATTGTTTCTACAATTAAATTATTAGTTTACCAACTATATTTGTGGCCAAGTACTGCTCTTAAGACATAGACCATGGTTGATGAGGCACACGCTTTAGCACTTTAGCGTCTACACCACAGCTACTTAGCAAGGTGTCGCAGACAACCTAGCTTTAAATGAGCTTCATGGCTTAACCGCACCTCAAATGAAACTTTATCAACACTAAAAAGATGGAAAGGCTCATATTAAAAAAAAAAGAAGAATATTCTTGCTTTGCAATAGAGTTTGCCATGTGCAATGATCCTTGAAGAAGTAAGCCTAGCAAATGGTTCAAACTAACTTAATCCGTTTATAAATGAATTGACAGTCACGTCTTTGGATTCCATTATTCTTGATGATAATCGACCTTGTTATTAATAGCAAAAAAAGGGCTACTTATTGAATACTAATTGTTAATTGCATAACTTGAGATAAAGCATCCAAATAAAGCACCCAAATATTCGACTGAAGAAAACTGACAATCCTATGACTCAAACCAAGCCAGTTATCATATTGCTTCCAGAAAAAAATCCTGCAGCTTAAAAACAACCCTCAACTGAAAAAAGAAACTGAAATTTGAAACTCTAACGAGCAGATAAAACGAGACCTTATATATATTTTATATATAGAGAGAGAGAGTCAAATAACAAAATTAAGAAACATATCTGTTCACATTAAGGTATAAAACATTGCAACAACAAAATTTAAAAAGAAAAAGTGAAAATAGCATTTGCTCAATCCACACGCCAAAGCAAATGGAATAAAATTAATAAAATGTAGCTTAATCAATCTCCCTTCAAAACTTAAAGTTGGGTGAAAATTAGTCATGAAACATTTGAAAAAAATTGAAAGTAATCTGACAAAGAAAAATGCAATCATTTTCCAAAATATTTGAGGTCGAAAGGAACATTTTAAACTCGCCGATAAGATATTAATTACAGACCAAAAGCATTAAGAAGTGGGAAAAAAAACATTTATCAATATCACCCTAAAACACGACATTTATTAATCAATGAGTATATAAAAGTGTATATATACGTATGCTGAAAATGATACAAAAATGCGAGTGTCGGCAAGGGAAAATGTGAGTGAAAATGAACCTTTCCGGCGACGGAGATTGTTTCCATATCCACCGAAACGGAGTCGCTCGAATCCCCCATTGGCCGCAGCTCTCTCTTTCTCTCTCCTTTTACGACTTTCTCTCTCTATCTCACTTTCTCTTTCTCTTTCTCTCTCTAAAACTCTCCCTTTCTCTTCACCTTGGAGAAAGCATTGGATTTAGGATCACTTGCTTATATATCAATCTTTCTCCCTCTGTTGAAAAAATATAGTTTTTGTATACATCTATAATAAATATAATAACGCCTTTCCTATTTTTTCATTTTCAAATGAAATTAAATAAATTATGCAATAATTGCAGTCATGTTTTTTTTTTTTTTTTGAGAGACGTCATTTCGGTCACCGAGTTAACACAGATGGTTCACTGGGTCACCGACGGCTTAGTTGGCTTTTTTATAGTTCTGGAACTCACGAGTGATCACTCCGTAACGACGCGTTAACCAGAGTGCATGGTTAAATGTTAACTATAGTTAGAGACCGACAGAATTTGAGTTTAAATGACTTAAATAACACTCATTGGTCTGATGTCAATATCATTTGAGAGCGGCTGACATTTCATAACAGTGGAAGAGAAGAGCCATTTAATGGAAAAATCCTATTCACACTACATTAAGTCACTGATTTAAGATACATGTGTTTTTATTTACACAAATACTTTGTGTGTCAAATAATGATCAAAAGACGTGTCATTTATAGAAGTGTTTTCATATTTAATCATGGTTAAATAATTGTAGTCTTAGTTATACCGACACTACTAGAAATTCGGGAAAAAGCGATCGCAAAAAGCGACCAAAGTCGGTCGCTTTTTGGCTAAAAAGCGACCATAGTGGTCTGATAGCTATATTAATGGTTTCTTTTATTTAGGGACCAAAGTTTGTCGCTAATTAGCGACCAACTTTGTCTCTACTCTAAATGAACTTATTTTTCTGGATGTTGACTATAGAGACCAACTTTGATTGCTATATTAATTTAATAATATAAATTTTGCTACCAAAGTTGGTCTCTAAATAAAAAAATATTATTTATTTATTTATTATTAATCGTTAAAAAGCAACCAACTTTGGTCTCTAATCCAAAAATATATTTTAAAATATGGAAACTAGAGACCATTATTGGTCGCTATTTTATTCAACTATTTATTCATTTTATTAGTTTAGCGACCACCTTTAGCCCCTAATTACATGAATTTAATTTAATTTTTACAAAATAGCGACCAAATTTGGTCTCTATATTAGCAGATTTTTTTTTAATGAGAGAGCGACCAACTGTGGTCGCTTTTTTAAGAAATCTGGGAAAATAGCGACCAACGTTGGTCGCTGTTTTCCAGAAATTTTTTTTAAAACTTGAAAAGCGGCCAAATAGAGACCAAATTTGGTCGCTTTTCTGTGTATTATTTTGGCAGAAACTACCTGTTTTGGCAGCTACACCACCTGCCAGCCATACCAAAACCCTAAAAAGCAACAACAACAACAACAGCAATTCAAACAACGATTACAATAATAATACCCAACAACAACACAAAAATAATATTAAAAGCTACATTAAAACCAAGAAAGTGTTAATTTCAATTGAACTACCAATGGAAAACATTCAAACTACCAAGCTATTATGTTAACTCTTATTGCAACCCAATGTAAAACAAATTGTATTTGTCTAGTTAAAATTGTCTACAATTCATTCATTGTTTGGTACATCAATATCATCACCGTATGATGAACTTTCATCATCATCATCACGGTATTGATAAGGTTCTACTTGTCGATGACGGGAGGAATGGTCACGGGGAGGACGGGAGGAAAGGCCGTATACCTTCCCGCAGTTTGTACTGCCTGCAGCCCGCGTCTATTGTCTTTCAATATCCTCGGCCGAAAGTTGGAATGGCTCGCCCGACTCACTAGGTGGCTGGTTGCATATGAATTCAACAGCTTCAACTCTGAAGCGATCCTATAAGAAAAAGTAAATTGAATTAGTATTTCAAAATTTATATAAAAGTAAATGAAAATATTTAATGAAAAGTGAAAACTTACATGTACATTCGAGGCACGTCCCTCGACCCACCTTTCGTCATCTGTTTCTTTCTTCTTCTTAACAATATGAGTCTCCTTCAATAGCTCATCTTGGTTCGTCGGACAGCCCAACTTCTTTTCCTGAAACTCATAAATTTTAATTAACAAAATAAAATAGAAAATATATTAGGCAATTACGTACCATTATTCTTTTTATTGTCCCCTTGCTGACCGCACCTCCGGTGTGCAAGGATTCTCTCTTCTCAGATGCCCGAGCTTTCTTCCCCTTTTCGCTCTTCTATAAGAACTCTGCAGTAAGTCATTGCCTTTGCAAATCATCCCAATACTCCTGAAGCAACCAGTCAGGCTTCTAGTTCAGCTGTCTAGCTATGGAGAAAGCATGCGACAACCGCTTTCGAGCTTTGAGATTAAAATTTGCAGCCACGTCCTCGCTATACTGCCGTTCCCATACACACTTTCTCTGTATTTCAAAAGTTAAATATTATATGAAAACATCCTAAATATAAATAATTATACTGCTTAAAAGAACATTTATACCTTAAATTCATTGAAAATTATCTCCTTCAGTGAGAATGAGAATTCACGCCAAGACGCATATGGGGCATCATAAAGCTTTCTAGTTGCTTTAGTGATTATCCTCGTAGTAATATTACTCGGGAGGAACCTGCAATTTAATAAATAAAACAAATTAATATCTTAGTAAAAACTGTACAAAATAATAAACATAAAAATAACAAATAACTCTTACCCATCACCCTCATGGACTATGATGATCCTGTCATACTGATCATAATTCACCTCCTCACCAGCAGCAGCAACATCATCATCATCGTCCGAAACATGTGTATCAGAGGCATGTGTGGACGGAGTAGGGGGTCAGAGCTACTATCCTGCAAGTGAAGGCCTCCAATAGGTGGAGTCGCTGATGACGATAGATGTGATCCCTGTGACTGCGACATAGCTGCACGGATCACAAGTGGCTGTGATACTGACTGCTGTGACCCGAGTGGCTGTGACCCGACTGGCTATGAGACTGATGGATTTGATCTCTTTGGCTGTGAAATGGATTGATGTGATCCATGTGATGCTACCGGGTTGGATGCACGTGGTTGTGAGGCAGGTGGACTTTATGTCGGATGCACAGTCCGTTGGCCCTGTGAAGAAACACCCGGGGTCTGCACAAAGGTGTAGCGCTGGTGATGCTGCGGCAGCTCAATATAGCCATGGGGTAGAGGCGGTGGCATAGTGACAGGCAAATCAGAAGAGTGTGGAAAAGATTGATAGGTACTATCTTCTACCCTCCTCTTTTGCTTCCTAGCCTTTTCTTTTCCCCGAGAACCACTACCTTCATCCTTACCTCAACCTTTGCCTGTCATATGCATAAGATAATACATAATTTTGATTGAAACATATAAGGAAACTATCTATAAACGAGAGGTATCGAAGAAACCAACTTTTTAAAGCTCGTCGACGTATTCTTCCTCGTCAGAGAATTCTTCTTCCTCACTAGTTTGAGCTTCATCAGTTGATTCTTCTTCCTCGTTTTCTATAATTCTTACTTCATTTATATCAACTTCTTCCAATATGTGTTCAAGATGTTCCAAATCATTTTCTAAAAGTTTGTCCACTATTTCGTGAACACTGGAGATATCGTTTTGATATGCAACATCCAACACATTCTCGACTTCGACCCTACCTATAGCCTTAGTTTTGATTACAACCCACCAATCAGCCTTATTCCGTCGTAATGGATAAGGAGCATAATACACTTGCCTAACATTATGTGCAATTATGAAAGGATTGTATAGATCATACTCCCTCGTATGATTAACCTCAATTATGTTGTATTGATTGTGAACTCTCGTACCTCTTGTTGGATTTGGGTCAAACCACTTGCATCTAAAGAGAATAATTTTCTTAAATAGCCTACCTGAATATTCTAATTCTATTATTTCTTTGAGCTTACCATAATAATCAATATCTCCCACTTAGTTGCCATCACCACCTTGAACCCACACCCCACTATTGTTGCTTTTTTTATTTTTAGAGCAACCCTCTGTATGAAACTTATAACCATTCACAACGTACTTGGAATATGTTGTGACCTCAACTGCAGGTCCCCAAGATATATCTTTCAAAAATTGATTTACATCATTATTTGGATCATTTACCTACATATTGTTAACAAAATTCATAAGTTAGCATAACTTTCAAATATTGTTTACCTACATAGTGTTATAATATTTTAAGGATATACTTACAAATTGTTTGAACCACCTAGGAAATGTCGTATATACAGCATCTTGGCCAAATTGACCCACGAAGTGACTGTGACACATCAAATATTTTTCGTAGTTGCATTGAGATGTAATCACTGTAAATTTTTTATTTTGATAACTATTAAATTAATACTTACTTAAGAAATGGTACTACTTCGGGACAATTTAGCAACACATGAAGTGTAGCTGACTTGAACTCCATATCACTCAAACTTCTCTTTCTACCATCCTTAGAACACCGGCCTGGTTGATTGAATATGGACATAGGCGGATATAATGAATTATTCGTAAGGTCAACTGTGTGCCTGTTGGGCCTATTCCTAGCACATGGCACGTTACTCTCAAAATAATAAGAACAAAAAAGAGAAGTTTCATTTGCAAGATATGCTTCGCATATAGATCCTTCAATTTTATTCGTTTGCTTAACAAATCGTTTGCATTTGCCAATTGTCCTGCATAATTTCGGGTTAGCCAAGAACATACAAATAAAACAAAAAAATTTATATGGACTATAGTATTACCTCTTAAAGGGATACATCCATCTGCATTGAACAGGCCCTTTAAGTCGTGCCTCATGTACAAGGTGGATTGGAAGGTGTTCCATCACATCAAAAAACCCACATGGAAATATCTTTTCCATCTTACCCGAAGTTACACGAATATTCTGATCCATCCGGCGTAGGTTTTCTTCCCTTAATGTGGAAGAACACAAGTCTTTGAAAAACAAACTAATCTCAGTAATGGGTTTTCAGATTCTTTCAGGCAAGCCATAAAACGCAATGGGCACTAGGGTCTCCATGAAAACATGACAGTCATGACTTTTCAAATGGCTCAACTTCCCTACCTCCATATCAACTTTTTTCTCAAAATTCGACGCATAACCCTCAGGCATCTTCAATTTTGTTACCCAATCACAAATCTGCCGCCTTTCCTCCAAAGTGAATGTGTAACTTGCTTTGGGCTTGAATAACTTACCATTGTTTGATGTCTGCAAGTGTATTACCTAATACACGTATACTTATTGCATAGTATAGCGTAAGTATATATATATATATATATATATATACTTACGCTATACTATGCAATAAGTATAGCGTAGTTAATAAGTACAAGTGTATTAGGTAATAACATATCGAATACAGCTTAAATATATATATATATATATATATATATATATATATATATATATATATGTTGTATTCGATACGGTATTACCTCATATACACTTATACTTAGTGCATAGTATAGCATAAGTACTTATATTATATATATAGACACATACGCCCGCTTCGTAGTACTATTCATCCCTTGTATTACAAAAGTATTAACTACGTACATTTATATTATTTACATAGTAAATACAAAAGTGATTTTTAATTTTGACCATATAGAGACCACATTTGGTCACTAACTTTAAATTAATTTAATTTAGCGACCAAAGTTTGTCACTAACTGTACATGAATTTAATTTAGAGACCAAATTTGGTCACTAAAATTAATTAAATTTATTTATATTTTATATATAATATTTAAAAAATAAAAATTATTAAACGTAGGGGCTGGGCCCACATTGGCGACCAACGTTGGTCTCTAGTTCACTAAGCGACCAACTTTGGTCGCTAAACTTTGAATTATATTTATTTATATTTCATAATTTTTTTAAATAAATATATATTTATTAAAACATTATATCTGGGTCCCGCTTTAGCGACCAAACTTGGTCGCTAATTTCTTATCCTTCAGTTAACGACCAACTTTGGTCGCAAGTTTTAAATTATATATATTTATATTTTTTAAGTTTTATAAAATAATAATAAAATTATTAAAAAAACTTTTGTGGGTCCTACTATTGCGACCAAGGTTGATCGCTAAACTCAGAATATCTTTGACCAAGTCAGTCTGACCAGTCCAGTCAACAGTTTGACTAACTTTGCATCCAAATAGCGGCCAATTTCGATCGCTAAATTATTTCAGAAGTTTTTTTTATTATTTTCGTAAGTTTGGCGACCAATTTTGGTCGCTTTTTTTGACAGACCAAATTTGACCGCTATTTTTTGATCGCTTTTTGATCGAATTCTAGTAGTGCGAGCTCTTAAAACTAAAATGTTAAGTTGGTACACATTGAATACGGATTAGTTTTTTTGTGTGATACTTATTAAATTCTAAATTATGATCTAATTTCCATGCAATATATTGAATTTAATAGAGATATATTACATTGTTAACCTAAGAAACTTGGTTAGATTAGATTTATTATTTTTGCCATGGGCTACTTGGTAACTTGGTAACAAAAGAAACGTTCCTAATATATAACATGAAAAGCTAATATTATCGAGATAAATAAGAGAAACATATAATTAGAAGTAGAACTAGAATTTAAAATTCATGGATTTTGTATATACTTAACAAATTATTTTGGATAAATATAGAATTTGAATTAAAATAATTAACTTCAGCCAAACCCTACTCGGCACACTAGCTTCACTTTTGGATATAATATGAGTTTATGTTTTCTACTCATGTAAGGAAAATCTTAAACTTTCGAATTAAATTGACCTTCAACAGCAGGTAATTTCTCATTTAATTTTATGTCGTAAAAATTCTTCCCCAGTAGATATCTACGTACTTGTGCAGGATAAGTGAAATCTTCAGTCTGCATACCAGGGAAGAAACTCGAAGAAATAGGAGTTTGGCCATTCTAAATTCAGTTGGCTAATCCAGGGCTGAGCATATATAGTGTATAATCGATAACCCGAGTCGAAAAAAGCTTATTGGGGTATCGATATCGAGTTATTGAGTTAATAGTTTGGTAACGGTTTAAAATTTTTCACTATTAGGTTATCGGTTCGGACCTCGATTTGTCAGTTTCTTAATGGGTAAACCGATAACCTAGTAAGAATTAGTACTATTTCAGTTGTGTTTGGACAATTGTCGAATCACTAGTACTCTTGTTGCTCTTGCTACAATTAGACTATGAAAAAGACATTGATCTCTTGATTATGGTATGGTAAGATACCAAAAACTTATTATTTATATTCCTGTGAACTTCTATTTCCAACTAATTAGCGATGAAATGCTTATGGAGTTGTAATATCAATTTTTGATATTGCACATGTCTTGAATTTGTCAAATGAAGCATGCTTCAAATATTAGTTGTGGCTAGAACGCAGAATTGGGCAATATACTATATGTGAATTATTCTTTTTTTTACTTAATTCCAGTGAATCATTTTTTTTGTTTAACTCTAGATTTAGTTATCTTATCGGGTAAATCGATAATAGTCAATAACCGATTAATTGATAACAGATAACTTATATTTTATTTGTTCGATTATCCGATTATCATATTTGTAAACCGATAACCAATATGAAAATTTAATAATATTCATAATCGAATCGACCGATGCCCACTCCTAAGCTACTCTATTGCTAGGTCTGAAAATAGCGTCGGCGAGGGCATTGCTATTCCCTTTAAGAAGGGATTGGAAGAAGAAAATAAAATAGAAACGATCGCACTAGTCGTAGTAGAATGACTTTCATAGTTATTACTCCAACGTAAAAGTTCCATCAACTTTTCAATGTATACAAATTATTTCTCTCTTAACAACCGAACATTTAGCTTAACAAAAAAGTCTTTTGACTAGTCACTAATTAGGAGTGGCTTGATGTGAATAGGTTAACTCTTTAACTCTGGGTGATTTCATTCTTTAAGAGAAGGCGTGTTTGTTTTATGTTTTAGATATAAACTAAACAAAAAAAAAAAGGAAAAAGTGAGGTTTTGTGTTATTATTAAGCTAAACAAACGTACAGTCGGACACTTTTGAGTGGGGCTCTACCTCCCAGCTTAGAATGTGGGGCTCCATTAATTTATTCCTTCAGCAAAATGCCATTACTGCAACGCGTTTCTTACGCTCTCTTTTCCCCTTAATTAGCTCCAAGCCTTTTTTTGAGTAGAGAATCCATTTCTCTTTTCTCCTTTTCATTTTCCTTCTAATATATATATATATATATATATATATATATATATATATATATATATATATATATATTAATTATGGAGGTTTATTTAGTATTCCGTTGTAAATAAGCTTCTCGAAGAAAATTATCCATATGGGGCTCCGCCGTAAATATATTTATCTATTTAGTACTCTATTGGAAATAAGCCTCCTGAAGAAACTTATCACTTCAGTACCCGGTTATAGATAAATATTACCCCCAGTAGAAAATTATCTATACAGAAATAATAAGTTTATCCTTTCAGTACTCCGTTATGGATAAACATTACTCGAGGAGAAGGTTATCCATACCGGGTACAATGAGCGTATCTTTATAATACTCCGGTATAGATAAACATTACCCCCAATAAAAAATTATCCATATCTGGTGCAATAGCAGCTTACACGCCAGCTTGCTTTCTTCTATAAATAGAGGAGATTTCAGTTTATTATGTAGATGAATTTGAAGTTGAATAATAAATCTCTCTCTACTTGTCTTCGGTTTCTTTACTTTAAAATTTTTATTTTATAACACGATCAGCACGAAAATCTACCATATCGAGCAAATATTTTGAAAGTATCAATGGTACAAACTTTCTTTTTCTAACTCTAAACTTGAATTTGTAGCCCTGGATATATCGGGCAAAAGCTACATGTCTTGGGTGCTTGCAACTGGAATTCATCTTGATGCAATGGGTCTAGCAGATACCAATAAGGACAAAAATCAAGCATCAAACCAAGACCGTGCCAAATCAATGATATTCATACGCCATCACCTTAATGAGGGCTTGAAAATGGAATATCTTACTATTAAAGATCCACTTATACTGTGGAATAATTTAAAAGATAGATATGACAACCTGAAGATGGTTGTTCTTGTTATGATTGGACTCATCTAAGGCTACAAGATTTTAAATCTATCAGTGGGTATAATTTTGCTATGTTCAGAATTATTTCTCAATTAAAATTATGTGGTGATAATATTATTGATCATGATATGTTAGAGAAAACTTTCACCACTTTTCATGCCTCGAATATGCTCCTACAACAACAATATCGAGATATGGGATTCAAAAAGTATTCAGAACTTATCTCACATCTTCTTGTAGTCGAACATCATAATGAGCTATTAATTAAAAATCATGAAAGTCGACCTACTGGTTCTTGTCCATTCCTTGAAATGAATGAGATGAACTACCACCAAGCTAAGCGCGGAAGACGTTGTGTCCCCAGTCGTGGTCATGACCGTGGTTGGGGAAGAAACTTTAATCATGGTAATATTAATACACCAAAGAACCCTCCTCACCACCAGTAGTGGAAAAGGAAGGAACAAAATCATGAAGCGGTGCAAGCTCCAAATGTAGAAAATGCATGCTATAGATGTGGAGGAAAAGGGCACTGGTCACGTACTAGTCGTACGCCAAAGCATTTTGCTTTTTCGTAAGCCAAAGCTTATATAAAAATATGTCATTCATATTATATGATTATGGAAACATGAAAATGTTAAATCTTCCAATCATTTACTAAGATATATGGCTATAATATTGAGACAATAAATGATTGGAAGATTTAAAATCTTCATGTTTCCACAATGATAGGGGGTAAAATACTATGTATATGAGAAGTTACCCGCCTTTTTTTTCTATTTGTACTACATCATGTATCACGGTAAACCAGAAGTTTACTAATACAAAAGTAGCCACAGTAAATCAGAAGTTTGCTAATGCAAAAGTTTATGTCATAATAAATCAGAAGTTTATTAAGAGATAGAACATGCCATGATAAACTTGAAGTTTTCATTTATCATTTTTAAATGAGTTACTTGAGAATTTAGATAAGCATATACTGAAGAACTAGAAGATTCTTCGAGAATTCTCCTGTGTTGCTTGTTCTCATAATAAATTGATTATACCAGCTAAAGTTGGGACTAAGACCCCTGACTCTGAAATATATAAAAGGTAAATATGGGCTCATTCACATATCATGTGAACCACTTATAGATTCATATATAAGTTGGTTACATGTATGTTTATTGTCAACCTGTAGTTTGGCATTTGAAATTGCATTTCTCACTTAAGAGCATAATTTTCAGATTATGAAATCAAGACAGTTCATCTTGATAATACTGGTTTATAAGCTAGTTTAGCAGTGAATACCTCCTATTAATGGCTAAACTATTCTGTATGAGAACAAAGCTTCATGTGTTGGTCTAAGATTTTCTAAATTGCATATAGCAGCACTTGTATGCATCAGACCAACAATATATGTTAAGTTCTCCCCTCACAATTGGTTTAGGATCAGAAACCAAATATTTTACTATCTTTTGATGTGTTGGATATGATTAATTTCTCTACCACAATGCACAAAGATATGTTTTCCAAAGAATATTGAGGATATATGTTAGTTTTTCTAACATTTGGGGGATGGAATAAACAACTGAAAAATATGTTATATGAATCGAACTATCATTAATATGATCCTCAATTAGAAGATAATTCAAGTCAAATGCCAGAAGCATTTGCTGATTTAAAATCAAATATCATATTTCAGCTACAAATGCTCCTATTAATATTTGAAGTCTGTGAAGGATAAAGTTTACTGTATGCATGAAGCTTGGTAGACCAATCGGTTCCAAAGGTAACAATCCTTGAAACATGATAAGGAGATAATGATCAAAATGATCATAATAAGGAGGAAATGAGCTCTAGAAGATCACACGACATAACATTTCATAAAACTCCAGAAGAAGTTGAGGTACCTGAAAATAAAGAAAGTGATGAGATCTCAACAAGTTATGTTGCTTATAAACCGATATAAAATAATTATCGACGATATATTTGATAAAATATAGTGCACAATACTGTAAAATATTATGAGGATTGGACCAGTAGTCTAGACACCTGAAGATGTCATGCCATTTAAATACGAGTCATAACCTATATGACTCATTTGATTAAATCTCTATAAATATTCCTGAAGGATTTAAAATGACTGAAGCATATAGTTCAAAGTCTCAAGAAATGTATTCGATCAGATTATAACTATCTTTGTATGGTTTAAATCAATCTGGGCACATGTGATATAATCGCCTCAGCGAATATTTGTTGAAAGAAAGTTACATAAATGATGTTATTTCTCCATGTATTTTTATCAAGAAATGTCACAGAATTTGTTACACTTGCTGTTTACGTTGATGACATAAATCTTGTTGGAACTCCATAAGAGCTCCAAAGACAATTGAATATCTTAAGAAAGAATTTGAGATGAAAGATCTTGGAAAATAAAAATTTATCTTGATCTGCAAATTGAATATTTAGTATACGAGATTTTTATTCATCAATTTGCCTATACAAAAAGGGTCTTTAGATGCTTTTACATGGATAAAGCGCACCCATTAAGCATATCAATGGGTGTTCGATTACTTGACGTGAATAAGGATCCATTTCGACCTCCACAAGAGGATGGGGCACTCCTTGGTCCTGAAATACTCTATCTCAGTTCAATTGCTATGCACTTACATATCGTGCTAGTGCTAACAAAGGTGGTGCAGATCGTATTGGTTATGCAGATACAAGATTAGAATGCAGAGACTCAAATATTTGAAATAAGGTTTTTATCGGGGGGGGGGGGGGGGGGGGGATAAAATACGCGATACACTCTTTTTCCTTACTAAGATTTTCTCTACCGGGTTTTCCTTATAAGGTTTTTAATGAGACACCTAGCAATGCATATTACTAAATATATGTACTCTTTTTCCTTCACTAGAATTTTTTTCCACCAAATTTTTCCTAGTAAGGTTTTAACGAGGTACATTATTTTATTAATGAACATCCAAGGGGGGGGTGTTATAAATATATTATAGATGATCATTTAGTACTCCATTGTAAATAAGCTTCCCCAAGAAGCTTATCCCGATGGGTCTTCGCCATTTATTAAGTACTCTATTGGAAATAAGCCCCCTGAAGAAGCTTATCACTTTAGCATCCGGTTATGGATAAATATTACCCCCGGTAGAAGATTATCTATACCGGATATAAGAAGGTTATCCTTTCGATTCTCCGTTATGGATAAACATTACCCCCGGTAGAAAATTATCCATACTGGATACAATGAGTTTATCCTTTCAGTACTCCGTTATGGATAGACATTACCCTCGGTAGAAAATTATCCATATCGGGTACAATGAGCTTCTCCTTCGGTACTCTATTATGGATAAACATTACCCCTAGTTAAATTATCCATATCTGGTATAGTAGCGGCTTACCAATCAGCTTGCAGTAGGAGCTTACACAGTAGCTTGCAGTAGCAGCTTACACAGCAGATTGCAGTAGCAGCTTATACAATAACTTGCTTTCTTCTATAAATAGAAGAGATTTTAGTTTATTATGTATATGAATTTGAAGTTGAATAATAAATCTCTCTCTCTACTTGTCTTCGATTTCTTTACTTTAAAGTCTTTATTTTATAACATATTAGTATTTAGTTGGTTTTTTAAAACCTTAGTTCTTGGGAAATTTCTTCAAAAAATCTAAAAGAAAGGTCATCTTGAATGCTAACTATAGTTTTAACACTTAACATGATTATGTTATATGTTAAATAGTTAGAAGGGGTAGCATAAACATTTCACACTAAAGCAGTTATACGGTTAGGGAGGTCAGAGGTGGTTAGTCTGCTAGAATTTGTTAGTGAAGCTCAACAGTAGAAGAAGAGCATTAAATACGTATATGTTGTGAAGGTATGGACATGTTGAATGAGTAGATTTCTCTCTCTTCATCTTAGTCCCAACTATCTATAAATATTGAAGTATATTATTCAGATATTATTATTCTTCCCAATCTCTTAGATTCACTTCTAATTTCAACCACCATTGTTCAAATACATAACACTGGTATCAGATCTTGCGAACCTTGGCCATAAACCATGTCGGAGACAACCAAAAATACTAAATTACAACAGGATATGGATGAAATTAGAGAGCAGGTACGGGTACTGGGTGAACGCCATGATGATGTGATCAATGAAATTTGATAGTTGGTGGCAGCAATGACGACTAATTCAGCTCCGACGATCTCAACAATGCCATTCGCACCAGCTCCAATCGATGGTGGTGGATTACATACAATAGGCAACGGTTTTAATGGAGGTAATTTGTATAATTGTATCGAATTCCCAAAATTCAATGGGGAGGGTTTAAAATGGTGGGTGTATATATGTGAACATTTCTTTGAGTATGACAATACTCTGAAGAATAGAAGGTTAGGCTTGCTTCTATCATTTTAGAAGGAAGGGCTTTACAGTGGCTTCAATCAATGATGAGATCTAGAGTAGAAAGGGGGATACCTAATTAAGGAGATTATATGAGGTCTTTGTATCTAAGATTTGGGCATAATTTGTATGAGGATCCCTTGTCTGAATTACTGGAACTAAAGCAAACTGTTGGTTTCACGAATTTTTAGATCAATTTGGTGGACTGCCTAATCAAGTAGAGTTATCGAAAGAGGATTCCATCATTTGTTTCTTGAAAGGATTAAAACACAAAATTTGAAGTTGAGGTGAGGATGTTAGCCCCCAAGAACATTAATGAAGGCTTATAGTTTGGCTAAACTAGCTGAACATTTTCTGCAACTATAGAGAAACCAACATCATATGATCACGAGACCTTTTAAGCCTATACTCCCAAATCCTAACACTTCTTGGAACCTAGGTTCGAGAAGCTATTCTCAAGGCTAATACTCTGGTAGTGGGAAAGGGACAAAGTTAAGAAAACCTTTTAATGCTTATGGACGATCAACAGTAAAGTTATCAATGAGCACTTACAAGTGTAGAAATAGATGAGAAAAGAGCAAAAGGGCTATGCTTTTGGTGTGATGAAAAATACACGTCTGGGCATGTGTAGAAGAAACAAAAGCAATTGTTTATAATAGAGATAGAGGAAGGTGGTGAAGAAGGGGAGGTGGATGACTATGTGGTGGAAGAGGAAGCTTGTAATGATTCAAATCTTAGTCCTCAAATGTCAGTTCATGCTCTTGATGGAATTGTAGACTACAGAACTATGAGAGTGAAAGGGGGGATAAGAGGAAAAATGGTCCATGTGTTGATAGATTCTAGTTTAACACATAACTTTATGGACATTGACATTGCAAAGAAACTCGGATGCAAACTGGACACTATTCCTACCTTCTCAGTGTTAGTAGCCAATGGAAGTAAGGTGCACAACTCTTTCATGAGTAAAGGAGTAGCATGGAGGATGAAAGGGGTATAATAAAAGGCTAACATGTTATTCATGCCACAACAGATTGTTGATATGGTATCGGGCCTTCAATCGCTCATTACACTAGGGGATACTAAGTGGAATTTTAGATAACTAAAGATGGAATTCCCAATACGAGGCAAAAAGGTTTCATTGAGAGGCAGTCAACCAGGCACATCTAAAGTAATTGGATATCAACAAATGGAGAAGCTACTGAATAAGACTGGAAGCTTGAGTATGATGCTAGTAGCACATGTACAACCAGTTGATAGAGGAGTAGCATGCTTCAGCTTTCACCAATTGGAAGTACATGAGGAATTACAAAGATTGCTGGACCAATATTTAGGGTTGTTTTCAACCCCTAAAAGCTTATCTCCTCATAAAGATCATGACCGTAAGACATCTTGAAGGAAGGAACATCACCAGTTAATGTGAGACCTTACAGATATCCAGCAAGTCAAAAAGATAAAATTAAAAGGATGATTCAAGAAATTCAAGATGTAGGGGTTGTTCGACCGAATGTAAATCCTAATTCTTCCCATATAGTCATGGCCAAAAAGAAAAATGGTACTTGGAGGCTATGTATACATTATAAACAATTAAAAAATCATACAGTAAAAGATAAATTTCCAATACCTGTGATTGAAGAGCTCCTAGATGAACTGGGAGGGGCTAAATACTTTTCAAAACTAGACCTAAGATTTGGTTACCATCAAATTAAGATGCATGAAAAAGATATAGAAAAAGACTGCATTTAGGTCCCATTATGGTCACTATGAATTTATGGTCATGCCATTTGGACTGACTAATGCTCCATCCCTATTTCAAAGTTTTATGAACAAAGTCTTCCAACCATACTTAAGAAAGTTTATTTTGTATTCTTTGATGATATACTAGTATACAGCTCCTCGTGGCCTGGCGACTTGGTACATTTATAGAAAGCTTTTGATGTGTTGAAAGAAAAATCTTTGTTTGTTAAGATGAGCAAATGCCAATTTGGTCAATCTGATGTAGAATACGTAGGTCATATCATCACAAAATATGGGATAACAGCTGAACCAGGGAAGATTAAAGTCATGGTAGAGTGGCCAGCACCAAAACAGTGAAAGAATTAAGGGGATTCTTAGGATTGATGGGGTACTATAAAAGATTTATTAAAGGATATGGAGTGTTGGCAAGGACCTTGAATGAATTGTTAAGGAAGGATAAATTTGAATGGAATGATAAGGCAAATACAGCTTTGGAGCAACTCAAAATAGTAATGATTACAGCTCATGTTCTTGCACTCCCTGATTTTTGCTTGGAATTTGTTATTGAAACCATGCTTGTGGGGTGGATATTGTAGCTGTTCTGATACACGGAGGCCACACCGTAGCATATATGAGTAAGGCTCTGAGTAACAAACATCAGCAACTATCCACATATGAGAGGTATGAGAGGGAATGATGGCCATTGTAGCAGCTGTGCAGAAATGGAGGCCTTACCTCATTGACAGACATTTTACAATCAAAACATACCACCACAACTTGAAATAACTAATGGAGAAGAGGATCTCTACTCCTAGTCAGCAGAAATAACTAGCCAAACTGATGGGATATGACTATTAAATCACCTACAAAAGGGTCAAAACAACTTAGTAGTTGATGCTCTATCTAGAGTACCCAAAGCTGATGACAAGTTTGATGCACACCTGCTGATACTATCTTGTATATCTCCGGGCCTCATATAGCATATCAAAGGTTCTTATACAACTAATCCTCATCTACAGCAGCTCCTTCAACAGCTACAACAGGTCCCTTTAGCTAAGCATATATATATGCTAAAGGATGGTGTGTTATACAAGACAGGGGAGATAGTTGTTGGCCCTTGCAAAGATCTAAGGAAGCAAATTTTACAATTCCTACATGATAGAGCTACAGGAGGTCACTCAGTTATGATTGCTACACTGCAAAGGGTAAGCCAATTGTATTAGTGGAAAAATATAAAAACATACATTTTTTATTACATCAAGAGCTGCGAAGTATGCCAAAGGTGTAGGTGGGAGAGTGTGAAGAGCCCAAGATTACTGCAGCCTTTACCTCTTCTAGAAAACGTATGGCAGGTTCATTGAGGAGATACCACAATCACACAGTAAATTTGTGATAATAGTTGTAGTGGATAGGCTCAGCAAATATGCTCACTTCATAAGCCTGAAACATCCCTATACTGCAGCTTTAGTTGCTCAAGCGTTTTTATATCGCATCTACAAACTTCACGGCCTTCCCCAGACCATAGTGAGTGATGGGGATGTTGTATTCTTGAGCAAGTTTTGGCGGTCTCTTTTTGATGTCTAAGGGGTCCAATTACATCATTCTACAGCCTATCACCCACAGTCCTATGTCCAAACTAATGTTGTCAACAAGTATTTGGAGAGTTACCTTAGATATATGTGCATAGATAGACCCAAGGATTTGAATTATTGGTTGCCTTTAGAAGAATGATGATATAACACCACATATCATTCTACACTAAGCTGGATCCTTTTGAGGTGCTCTATGGTAAAAAAACCTCCCCTACACATGCCTTATATTCTATATAGTTCCATGATGGATGAAGTTGATAGAAGCTTACAGGAAAGAGAAGCAACCATCAGGCTACTAAAATACCACCTTACACTAGCTCAATCCAGAATGAAGGCTTTGGCAGATAAGAAGAGATCAAACAGGGAATTTGCAGTGAGAGAAATGGTTTTTGTAAGGTTGCAACCTTACAGACAAATGTCCCTCAAAGGTCACTCCTATCACAAGCTCAGCCCCAAATATTTTGGTCCTTTTTAAGTTCTCAAGAAGATTGGCTCTGTTGCATACCAACTCCAGCACCCTCCTCATGCTAAAATATATTCCACATTCCATGTTTCTCAACTTAAAAAATATGTTGGTTCCCACCCAGTGATATCTGATTTACTAGTTTCACTTTCCTCTCATGGTCACATTGTTTTGGATCCTGAAAGGATACTTGAAACTAGATTAGTTACCAAGCACAACAGACAGTGTCAACAATATTTGGTGAAGTGGTTCAACCGTCCTTTTGAGGATTGCACTTGGATGGATGCCATTACTTTCAAACATCAGTTTCCTCCCTTTGTCCTTCCTCACTTTGTCCATGAGGACAAGGACTCTTAACCGGGAGGGGGATGGGTAGTTGTTATTGTTGGAATATACGCTTAACGCTAGAGGGGGGGGGGTGAATAGAGTTATAATAAAAAACAGCGTAAACTTGCGAAATTTAAAAATTGCAGGAATGAAATAAGTGCGATAAGTAAATAATAAGGAACGAATGCACCGATGTTATCCTGGTTCACCACAACCCGTGGCTAGTCCAGTCCCCGAGAGACTCTCTCGAGATTTCCACTAACTTCGTTAAGCTTACGGGTGCTTAACAAATCGTTACAAACTGAGAACTTGAGTCACACAAGCCTCAACAACCTTCGCTCGAAGATACAACACTTCAAGACTTCAACCAAAGGAATCACAACGTTCCTTCTTACAATACAAGGGATTAACACTTCCCTTCAAGTGTATAAAAACACTTTGCACTCCAAACAAGACTCTCCTTAAGAGTAGATATGAGTAAAATAAATACGCTCAAGAACGCAACGACTTTCGTCAAGAATTTGGCTCTCAAAAACTTATGTAATGAATAGAAAATGATGAATAAGAGAGTATGCAAGCTTTAGCAATAATATGATCAGTTGTTGTGTTTAGAAGACTGATTTGAAGATGTATTTATAGTGTCAAAAGCATGCATAACCGTTGCCTAATTGCCAATTAAGAATTGCTGATTTTGTGCTACGACAATCGATTGTCAAGTTGGCACAATCGATTGTTTTCCAATCGTTCCAAAAATCATTCCCAGATTTTACGCAGCATAATCGATTATCTAAGACGTATAATCGATTACTGGCAACATTCAAAAATTCATTTCCATATTTTACGTATAAATATCGATTATCAGAAATATACAATCGATTACTTGGCAACGTTCAAAAAATCTTTTCCAGATTTTACTTTAAACAATCGATTATTAAAATCCTATAATCGATTATCTGACGAAGTTTGAAAATATTTTGGCAACGGTCATTTACATAATCGATTATGTTATATGGACAATCGATTATTTTTCAGTCTCGAAAAATCTAATAGACACTGCCTCAACACAATCGATTGTCATAAGGTTCACAATCGATTATTTTGTAGTTTTGAAAAATCTGATAGACACTGCCTCAACACAATCGATTGTCATAAGGTTCACAATCGATTATTTTGTAGCTTTGAAAAATCTGATGGACACTGTCTCAACACAATCGATTGTCATAAGGTACACAATCGATTGTCTTGCAGCTGCCTTCACATAATCGATTATCATAAGTACATAATCGATTATCTTTGTCCAGATTTTAGAGGCATGTTTAAAAATCATTTTGCTAAAACAAATATGCATGATTTAAAATCATTTTGCTCTAAATTAAATACGCATGATTTGAGAAAAATGTTTTTACGAGAGAAGCCAAGTCTTGAGTTAAATTGTCGGATCAAGATCACAATTAAAGAACGACTCATGTATAACTTTGTTTAATCTTGATCTTTGTTTGTCTTGTGCTTGAACTTCGTTACGTGACATTTGCGCACTTGTGCTTGGACCTCGTCATATGTCAATTGCGCATCGTTTGTCATTTATCAAAACCTACAAATATGAACACACGTTTAGTTTTAGTGCCTTGAGAACGTGTTTCAACAGTTATATGCTAAATAGTTAGAAGGGACAGTATAGATATTTCACACTGAAGCAGTTATGCAGTTAGGGAGGTCAGAGGGGTTAGTCCGTTAGAATCTGTTAGTGAAGCTCAACAGTAGAAGAAGAGCTATAAATACATATATGTTGTAAAGGGCTAGATATGTTAATCAATAAACTTCTCTCTCTTCTTCTTAGTCTCAACTAAATATTAAAGTGTATTGTTCAGAGATTATTCTTCTTCCTAATCTCTTAGATTCACTTTGAATTTCAATCTCCATTGTTAAAATACGCAATGGGTTATTTGTTGCTTCATTTCCCTCTGTGTAATTATGTAATATCATATATAAGTGTTAAAAATTTAGTTGAACGGAAAATGAAAACTTATGATGTAAAAATTTTAAATATTAAAATATAATTTAATGTACTTGTGCGTACCGCAACTATGTCATCATGTACTTGCCATCTTCACCAAAATAGACTTTATCGATAAACTTCTCTTTTAATAGTATTGAATCTTAAATTCATTGTGTAATATTTTTCTATTTTTGTAGTAAATTCTTTATGTCCACTTAAATTCAAAATTTAGGCACTTCATTTTTATACTTCGTTTGAAATCAACTACTGGGAATGGAAATCAGCAAAAGAAAATAATATATTTAAACATTAAATATATTGTGCAAATAAAAATACCCCGTTCTTGTGAGTCAAATATTGATACCAAATACTATTGGCAATTGGTTGTCGACCCGTGCTATTAAGAAAAATATATTATTTAACTAAAAATGATATTCTTGATCAAAATCTTAACAGAAACATCTGACTTCGTCTTTTACTGAATTTTAATCATATTTATTACAACAAATAATAAAAGGTAAAATATGGTCTTCATTATATATATCTTTGACCATCTCTTTGTAAATCAAATTATTCTTCTGAAAACTAACACGGATATCCTCCAAAACATTTTCTCAAAAATTAATTAATCGCAAAACTAACTTCTTTAAATATTATTTTCTGAACTTGTTCAAAAGTTAAATTAAAACAAAATCCTGATGTCAAGCTCGTCCTAGTGGGACAACACCCCCAAATACTTTACAAACAAAAAAAGAATGGGAATATCGAATTTTATAGGATTGATGAGATTATAGCCATTCAATTTGGAATATTATGCTTTGCACTGAACAAGGTCCAGTCCTTGTATGTTTGGTATGCGTCATTATAGCTTAATTTAGTTTAAATTTAATTAAAATACGAACAAAAAAATATTAAAACTCAATTACTAACACCTAATATTATTATTCTAAAATTTAAAACTCGTAAAAAAAAAAGAACTGATTTCGCCTCGAATCATTACCATTAGCTTGTCTTTAGAAAATCCACATTTTCACACACATCTATCTCAGTTAAATAATCATTTTCAACAAACAGACTTTAAACATTTTTGTTCTCTTTTATGGTAAGAAGTTGTTAGCTTAGCAAATGTTTTTGACGTGTTAATTCCATGAAAGCGCTTTTTTATCAAATTCCTTGAGACATGATGATTTTTGCTTTCTTGCTATTCACTTCAATGATGTAAACAATATCTCATCTCAACATCCTTTCTTTTAATTTGAAGTTCTTATTATAGGCTGAAGTCTAAATCAATAGATACGAATTATATATAGGGATTTTTACATATACATCTCATATAACAAACCTTATAACCATTCATGTTTAAGGTTAGTGTTTATTACATTTAAGTATACCATGTTTCAATTTATGTACCAGCTTTTACTTTTAAGGTTTAATTATCAATGATTTATTAGGGGCTTGATTTGTGGAACAAAATATTTCCATATCTTCTTTCCCCACTTTTTTCTCTTTCTTCCAATTGATTTTTACTACATTTAATTACCCACGTTTATTAATGGATACAATTTTACGGTGTTTCTACCTATTCCAAATGTGCTTTCCACAATATACTTCTTTCGAAATTTTCTTTTGTAGTCTGGGCATTTGACACTGAAACTGAATGTTGGTCACTTCTGGAAGCTAAAGGAGATGTTCCGGTAAAGTTCCATGTCCTATTGTGCAATCTGATTGTGCAAATTCTTTTGTACTTTGTGATATTCACTTCATAGCACTGATAGCTCAGTTTAGTTTAATATCTTACACGATTAAAGCAAACTCCAGTGTATCCATTATTTCTGCACCATGTCTCACTAAGTCCGGTGCTGAAAGCAAGTTGCTTATACAAATTGTAGTAATTGTTGTTATTCAGAGTTAATGTGTAATTGATTGGCAATATATACTGTTGAATTAAATTTGTAGTTAATTGTAGTTTTTTGTAGTTTAATGTAGTGTAATGTAATGTTTATTTTGGAATTGTCACTGTTGACTCAAATTTGATTGGTAAATTTTACTGTTGAATCAAATTTTACGTTAATTGTAGTTTTTATAGTTTAATGTAGTTTAATGTAATGTTTATTTGGAACTGTCACAGTTGACTCAAATTTGATTGGCAAATTATACTGTTGAATTAAATTTGTAGTAAATTGTAGTTTTTTGTAGTTTAATGTAGTTTAATGTAATGTTTATTTGGAACTGTCACTGTTGACTCAAATTTGATTGGCAAATTATACTATTGAATCAAATTTGTAGTTAATTGTAGTTTTTTGTAGTTTAATGTAGTTTCATGTAATTTTTATTTGGAACTGTCACTGTTGACTCAAATTTGTGTATTTGTCTATACCAAAGGAAGATCTTACTGATATTGACAAACACTGTAGACGCTATGGAGTGTTGTGGGACTACGCCACAAAGAAGCTAAATGATGGTTCAATCAGTGAGACTGAGGTTACCGGCAGGCTTGCAAGGAGGAAGGGTCCACCGCCAAAGAATGAGAGCAATAAAGTTGAATGAAAGAAGAAGTAGAGTGTACTGTTGTAATGAACTTTGGTTGTACTGAACAATTTTTCATGAATACTGAACAATTTTTCATAACTACAATTGCATAACTACAAATTGTTGGAAGTCCAATGCTATATGTACTGTTGCAGTACATTTGCGCGGTTATGTTTTCGGATAAAACTTCTTGTCTTGAACAATGAAGAATAATGAATTGACGTTGCATAGAAATGCCATTTGTAGTTTTCAGCAACTCATACCATCCAGTAGATACAAAAAAATACGTTATTCAGACATATTTTTCAACTGACTACGATTAACTACAAGTAACTACAATTAACTACAAAGTTCATATAACTACAAAAATTTGACTACATTTTAAAAACACACTGAAAACACTGCATATAACCTTAACTACATTTACCTACATTTGATTACATTTTAAAAACTCACTGGAAACACTTAATATAACCTTAGCATAACAGTACTTACAAGAAAAAAAATTAATGAAAGAAAACCAGGAATATTAATATTTGAAAAAAGTAAAAAGCTCCAACACGAGCGATTTGCAACAGAATCTGAAATTGAATTACATTTGCGGCAATGCATTTTTCTCCCCTTTTTTATGGCCAAGTAATCCTGAAAATAGTAAGGTAAAAATAATTTTTTAATCATATAGTATGGATTATTGAATTTCTTTACATAAAAGATTAGTCTACCGTAGCGGTAATAATAATTAATAATTGATTTAGTTCACAGATTGTAGTATAGTTCAAAATTTCAGAAGTAGAAGAACTGAAGAAGCAACAACGCAGGATATAAAGTTGGAATTTCGGCATGAAACTCTTCGGCTCCGGTGTTCATGTAAAACAGAGAAAGTAAATAAATTAAAGAGAAGCATTTAATCTCTAGGAGCATTTAATATGTTACCTTAACTGATTTAGCATTTATTTGGTAGAAAATCAAAGATTAATTAGAAGCCATAAAGATAGGCGTTATTTTAGGCTACACTTTATTAAGAATCGTTTTTACCCTTAATTATCTATCGTTAATTTAGGATGGAAAATCAGCCATTATTCCGTGTGGTATATATTATGTTACAAAAACATGGGATATGAGGGTAATAACCAAACAAGGCACAATAATGGTAATAAGGTTTGTTATATGGGATGTATATGTAAAAATCCCTTTATAATATTTCATTTTATCGAAGTATAGTTCGATATCTATAATGAGGTCTGGCCTCACATAAAGAGTGGAAAATTGGATTAATAAAATTAAGAAATCCCAATATAGAAGAAGAACAGACATTTGGATGTACTAATTATTAAACCTCTTTTGATTTCTTGTCCGATTTTGTCGAATTATCTGAAATCATTTGAAAT
Organism: Nicotiana benthamiana; assembly: GCA_034376525.1. Classification (NCBI taxonomy): domain Eukaryota; kingdom Viridiplantae; phylum Streptophyta; class Magnoliopsida; order Solanales; family Solanaceae; genus Nicotiana; species Nicotiana benthamiana. The sequence continues at coordinate 38,596,195 of CM067339.1, read as the reverse complement.
CCAGATTAAGATCAATTTTTTCTCCCCTAATTAATATCTGCAGGCTAAAAAAAGAAAAGAAAAAGCCGTCCGTCCAAATGAATATTTACCTTTATTCGTAGAATTTATCTGCCTGTCCTAATGTTTTGGTATCATTGCATAATTATTTGAAGAAACGTAATTAAGATAATTGTTGGAATTAGGCTATTCAATTAATGTTACAATCAAAGCTTTATATTTTGTGATGTTCTCTGAAACTTTATCTAGGATTAAGTAGTATATGAGTACATCATATCAACCAACAAACTCCATTCAACGCTAGTTTTGTTCTAATTTTCAGTCATATAATCACTACTAGAATTCCTGCAGAAAACGACCAAATAATAGCGACCAAATTTGATCTATGAGAAAAAACGACCAAACTTGATCGCTAAACTAGCGAAAATAATAAAATAAATTCTGGAAAAAAAATAGTGACCACCGTTGGTCGCTAAAGTAGCCAAAATATTGACTGGCTTGGTCAGACATGCTTGATCAAACTTTTAGTGAGATTAGCGACCAAACATGGTCGCTAAAGTAGGACCCGCTTACAAAATTTTAATAATTATATTATTATTTTGAAAAAGCTATAATATATATATGGAGTTAGCGAACAAAGTTAGTCGCTAAATAAAGGAAAGAAAGGTAGCGACAATTTTTGGTCGCTTAACGAGGTCCCAGTTATTCAATTTTAATAATTATATTATTAATTTAATTTATGATTTAACGTTAGCGACCAACTTTGGTCGCTAATCTAAATTCATAAATAAATAGCGACCATAATTGGTCACTATTCTAGTCGACAATGGTCAAATTTAAAAATCACTTTTGTATTTACTATGTAAATAATATAAATGTAACTCATTAATACTTTTGTAATACAAGGGATAAATAGTACTACGAAGCGGGCGTGTGTGTCTATATATACAATATATGTACTTACGTTATACTATGCACTAAGTATAACTGTATGAGGTAATACCGTATCAAATACAGCTTATACATGTATAATATATGTACTTACGCTATACTATGCACTAAGTATAAGTGCATGAGGTAATACCGTATCGAATACAACTTATACATATACAATATATATACTTACCCTATATTATGCACTAAGTATAAGTGCATGAGGTAATGCTGTATCGAATACAGCTTATACATATACAATATATGTACTTACGCTATACTATGCACTAAGTATAAGTGTATGAGGTAATACCGTATCGAATACAGCTTATACATATACAATATATGTACTTACGCTATACTATGCACTAAGTATAAGTGTATGAGGTAATACCGTATCGAATACAGCTTATACAATATATGTACTTACGCTATACTATGCACTAAGTATAAGTGTATGAGGTAATACCGTATCGAATACAGCTTATACATATACAATATATGTACTTACGCTATACTGTGCACTAAGTATAAGTGTATGAGGTTATACCGTATCGAATACAGTTTATACATATACAATATATGTACTTACGCTATACTATGCACTAAGTATAAGTGCATGAGGTAATACCGTATCGAATACAGCTTATACATATACAATATATATACTTACCCTATACTATGTACTAAGTATAAGTGCATGAGGTAATGCCGTATCGAATACAGCTTATACATATACAATATATGTACTTACGCTATACTATGCACTAAGTATAAGTGTATGAGGTAATACCGTATCGAATACAGCTTAAACATATACAATATATGTACTTACGATATACTATGCACTAAGTATAAGCGTATGAGGTAATACCGTATCAAATACAACTTATACATATACAGTATATGTACTTACGCTATACTATGCACTAAGTATAAGTGCATGAGGTAATACCGTATCGAATACAGCTTATACATATACAATATATGTACTTACGCTATACTATGCACTAAGAATAAGTGTATGAGGTAATACCGTATCGAAGACCGCTTATACATATACAATATATGTACTTACGCTATACTATGCACTAATCATAAGTCTATGAGGTTATACCGTATCAAATACGGTTTATACATATACAATATATGTACTTATGCTATACTATGCACTACGAATAAGTGTATGAGGTAATACCGTATCGAATACAGCTTATACATATACAATATATGTACTTACGCTATACTATGCACTATGTATAAGTGTATGAGGTAATACCGTATCGAATACAGTTTATACATATACAATATATGTACTTACGCTATACTATGCACTAAGTATAAGTGTATGAGGTTATACCGTATCGAATACAGCTTATACATATACAATATATGTACTTACGCTATACTATGCACTAAGTATAAGTTTATGAGGTAATGCCGTATCGAATACAGCTTATACATATACAATATATATACTTACGCTATACTATGCACTAAGTATAAGTTTATGAGGTAATACCGTATCGAATACAGCTTATACATATAGAATATAAGTACTTCGCTATACTATGCAATAAGTATAAATGTATGAGGTAATACCGTATCGGATACAGCTTATACATATACAATATATGTACTTACGCTATACTATGCACTATGTATAAGTGTATGAGGTAATACCGTATCGAATACAGTTTATACATATACAATATATGTACTTACGCTATACTATGCACTAAGTATAAGTGTATGAGGTTATACCGTATCGAATACAGCTTATACATATACAATATATGTACTTACGCTATACTATGCACTAAGTATAAGTTTATGAGGTAATGCCGTATCGAATACAGCTTATACATATACAATATATGTACTTACGCTATACTATGCACTAAGTATAAGTTTATGAGGTAATACCGTATCGAATACAGCTTATACATATAGAATATAAGTACTTACGCTATACTATGCAATAAGTATAAATGTATGAGGTAATACCGTATCGAATACAGCTTATACATATACAATAAATGTACTTACGCTATACTACACCGAGTATGGCGTGTGTGTGTGTGTATATATATATATATATATATATATATATATATATTAAATTTAATTAAAATTAATTGAATTTTTTAAATTAATTAAATTTTTTAAATTTAATTCAAATTAATTGAATTTTTAAATTGAATTAAATTAATTGTATATTTAAATTGAATTACTATTAATTGAATTAAATAAATATAAATTTAAAATTGAATTATAATAATTGTTTTTGATATAGCAACCAATGTTGGTCGCTATTCTAGATATTCTGTCAGAATATTTTTTGATTTTTTCTTTTTGAATTTAGCGACCAACTATGGTCGCTATTTTGGTCAAAATAGTCAAAACATATTTGGTACCAAAAATAGCGACCAAGGTTAGTCGCTTTTTGAAAAAACAGAATTAAAAGCGGGTTTCCCCCTCCCATTCTCTTATATTCTTCAAAACATTCCCCAAACCCTCACTTCTCTCTCACACACTCAAATCCCCCCCTTTCGTCTCCCTCCAGCAGCGGCGCCACGGATGCCCGCTGGCGGCAGCAGCAGCTCCGTCAGTGTCCTCCACTGCCCAGCTGGTAGGTTTCTCTCTCCTTTATTTTTTTTCTAAGTAGACTTATATATTTTAATTTGTTTAATTTCTTCTAGTTTGAACCCTAAAATTAATTGTTCTTAGCTAAATTAAATCTATGATAGTTGTTAGTAGCTAAAATATTTTGTCTTACCTATTAACTTGGGCAAGAAATGGTTTGAAGAGAAGAAACCCTAAACTTTTAAGGTTTATGATTTTTTCTTGTGAATCGAACTTTTAGGGTATAAATTGAACTTTTAGTTTAATCTTGATTAGTTTATAGGTAGATATTTAATATAGACACGTGATAGTATATATATTTGAGTTTTTCTGATAGTTTAAGACAATTTAATGTTTAAGGCCTTAAGCGAATCCTTGTGTGGCTCTTGTTTGAATACAACGAGTCACCCACATAGAGGATAACTAACATTAGGATATGACTTGAAGCTTTTTGGATATGAGTTGAACTTTTAGGATATGACTTGAGCCTTTTAGGTATGAGTTGAAGCTTTAGGATATAAATTGAAGCATTTATGTATGAGTTGAAGCTTTTAAGATATAAATTGAACTTTTTAGTTTACGTATAAACTCGTAGGATATGAATATAACTTTTAGGATATAAATTGAACCTTGAATATTGTCTTGATAGATTAGTTATAAATAGAAATTTTAGGATATGACTTGAAGCTTTTAGGATATGAGTTGAACTTTTAGGATATGACTTGAGCCTTTTAGGTATGAGTTGAAGCTTTAGGATATATATTGAAGCATTTATGTAAGAGTTGAAGCTTTTAAGATATAAATTGAACTTTTTAGTTTACATTTAAACTCGTAGGATATGAATATAACTTTTAGGATATAAATTGAACCTTGAATCTTTGTATTGTCTTGATAGTTTAGTTATAAATGGAAATTTTAGGATATGACTTGAAGCTTTTAGGATATGAGTTGAACTTTTAGGATATGAGTTGAGCCTTTTAGGGATGAGTTGAAGATTTAGGATATAAATTGAAGCATTTATGTATGAGTTGAATCTTTTAAGATATAAATTAAACTTTTTAGTTTAAGTTTAAACTCGTAGGATATGAATATAACTTTTAGGATATAAATTGAACCTTGAATCTTTGTATTGTCTTGATAGTTTAGTTATAAATAGAAATTTTAGGATATGACTTGAAGCTTTTAGGATATGAGTTGAACTTTGTGGATATGAATTGAACCTTTTAGGTATGAGTTTAAGCTTTTAGGATATAAATTGGACTTTTTAGTTTACGTTTAAACTTGTAGGATATGAATATAACTTTTATGATATAAATTGAACCTTGAAATTTTAGGATATGACTTGAAGCTTTTAGGATATGAGTTGAACTTTTAGGATATGACTTGAGTCTTTTAGGTATGAGTTTAAGCTTTTAGGATATAAATTGGACTTTTTAGTTTAGGTTTAAACTCGTAGGATATGAATATAACTTTTATGATATAAATTGAACCTTGAAATTTTAGGATATGACTTGAAGCTTTTAGGATATGAGTTGAACTTTTAGGATATGATTTGAACTTTTGTGGATATGAATTGAACCTTTTAGGATATGATTTGAACTTTTGTGGATATGAATTGAACCTTTTAGGTATGAGTTGAAGCTTTTAGGATATAAATTGGACTTTTTAGTTTAAGTTTAAACTCGTAGGATATGAATATAACTTTTAGAATATAAATTGAACCTTGAAATTTTAGGATATGACTTGAAGCTTTTAGGGTATGAGTTGAACTTTTAGGATATGACTTGAGCCTTCTAAGTATGAGTTGAAGCTCTAGGATATAAATTGAAGCATTTAACAATGAATTGAACCTTTAGGATATGAATTAAAATTTTGGTTTATGTTTTGGAATTTTAGATTTCGGGAGGTAATTGGTCAGAAGAGGTTGATGATGTTATTAGACATGCAATGTAACTTCCACTAAGAATAACTAAGATAAAGTACCTGGAAGAATGTGTCTTTAATTGTTGTTCTAATTAGCGACATAGATGATGAGAATGCAATGGCATGTGTTGCACGAAGTGATGGTGTAGGTAGGAATTTAGTAATTCCTAAGTAGATAAAAGAAGAGCCTATAGAGTAATCCTCTACTTCATTTTCCATGAGGAAAAGAAGTTTAACTGAGAGTGACGAGGTTGATATAGATGGAATATGTTCCGTTGGTCATGACGGTTCCCATAAAAAGGGGATCATAAGACTGTATGATGACAAAGAAATTAGAAAGCTTTGCACTCGACTTTCTTCGAAGGTTAACAAATACAAGCTTAATGTGATATTAGTGATAGTTCGTTGGATTCAGACGATGATTTGACGGACAGAAGTATGGAAATTTTGATAAAAAGAATTAGAGGTGAATGTTTTTACCTCTAACACTTTTTATCAAAATTTCCATACTTCTGTCCATCAAATCGTCGTCTGAATCCAACGGACTATCACCAAGATCACATTAAACCTATATGTATTAACCTTGGAAGAAAGTAGAGTACAAAAATTCCTAAAATCTTTGTCATCACAGAGTTTTATGATCCACATTTTATGGGAACTGGCACGACCGACGGAAAATATTCCATCTTTATCAACCTTGTCGCTATCGATCAAACTTTTTTTTCCTCTTGGAAAATGAAGTAGAAAATTTCTATATAACCTATTTTATCTACATTCTACCTTCACCATCACTTTTTTGAAACACATGTCGTTGGCTTCTCATTATCATTGTAGCTAATGAGATCAACAATTGATCAAAGACACACTCTATCAGGTACTGTATCCAAGTTATTCTCCGTATTAAAGCTCATCTCGAGTAAGAGTACCGCGAAGAGGTTGATGACGTTATTAGACATGCAATGAAACTTCCACCAAGAATAACTAAGATACAGTACCTGGTGGAATGTGCCTTTAATTGTTCTTCTCATTATAGTGACAATGATGATGGGAAGGCAATGGCATGTGTTTCAAATAGTGATGGTGTAGGTAGGAATTTAGTATTTCCTAAGTAGATAAAAGAAGAGCTTATTGAGTAATTTTGTACTTCATTTTCCATGAGAAAAAGAAGTTTGATTGAGAGTGACAAGGTTGATGAAGGCGAAATGTGTTCCTTTGGTCCTGGTAGTTCCCATAAAATGGGGATCATAAGACTCTATGATGACAGAGATTATAGGAAGTATTATTCTAAATTATCTTTCAGCTCTGATCCAACAAGTTTAATGTGATAATTGTGATATTTCTTCAGATTCAGACACTGATTTGACTGACAAAAGTATGGAAATGCTCTTAAAAAAAGTTTTAACGGCATTTCCATACTTTTGTCGGTCAAATCAGTCTCTGAATCCGAAGAAATATCACAATTATCACATTAAACTTGGTGGATCAGACTTGAAAGAAAATATAGAACAAAACTTCCTATAATCTTTGTCATCAAAAAGTCTTATGATCCCCGCTTTATAGGAACTGACACGACCGACGAAAACATTCTATCTTCATCAACGTTGTCACTATCAATCAAACTTCTTTTCTTCTTGGAACGTGAAGTAGAGAATTTCTCTATAACCGCTTTTATCTACTAAGGAAATGTTAAATCCTACCTACACCATCACTTTTTTGAATATATGTCGTTGCCTTCTTATTATCATTGTATCTAATGAGATAAACAGATCAAAGACATACTCCGTCATGTACCGTATCCAAGTTATTCTAAGTATCAAAGTTCGTCCCGAGTAATAGTACCATGAGGATAATCACCAAAGCCACCAGACAACTTTATGATGCCAATGAAGTAAGATGAGCTATTCAATGAAACTCGTATTGTAAAGAATAAGAAAGAGACTGATTCAGAAAGGAGGGTCGAGCCTCGACTACATACATGTAAGTTTTTTACTTTTCATTAAATATTTTGATTTGCTTTTATATAGATTTTGAAATACTAATTCAATATAATTTTTTCATATAGGTTCAATTCGCTTTACAGCTGACGTGGGGGAATTCATACGCAGTCAACCACCTAATGAACCGAGCGAGGCAATCCAACTTTCAGACGAGGATGTAGAAAGAACGCTCCTTCAGTATTTTATATACTATTGTGTTAGCTCTAATATGTTAGAACTAATTTACTATTATGTTAGAACTAATTCACATTATGTTAGTTCTATTGTGTTAGAACTAATTTACATACCAATTTAGTATTTGTTAGTCTTTAGTTTAAATGGGCTTGTAATAAGCGTTAACTTAATTTTGTTAGCTTAATGTATTAGTTCTATTGAAGTTTATTCTTTGTTGCTTTTAATTGATTTTTATTGTAGTTGGCATAAAATGCCTATTTAGGAAATTGGTATGACTGGCAGGTGGTGTAGCTGCAGAAACAGGCAGTTCCTTCCAAAATAATACACAGAAAAGCGACCAAAGTTGGTCTCTGTTTGGTTGCTTTTTCAAGTACAAAAAAAATTCTGGAGAAAAGCGACCAACTTTGGTTGCTATTCTCCCAGAATTCTTCAAAAAGCGACCAAAGTTGGTCGCTATTTTATTTAAAAAAAATTCTGCTAATAGAGAGACCAAAGTTGGTCGCTATTATCTAAAAATTAAATTAAATTAATGTATTTAGGGACCAAAGTTGGTCGCTAAATTAATAAAATAAATAAATAATTGAATAAAATAGCGACCAATATTGGTCTCTAGTTTCTATATTTGAAAATATAATTTTTGGATTAGAGACCACACTTGGTCGCTTTTTAATGATTAATAATAAATAAATAAATAATATTTTTTTATTTAGAGACCAACTTTGATCGCAAAAGTTATATTATTAAATTAATATAGCGACTAAAGTTGGTCTCTATAGTCAACATCCGAAAAAGTTGGTCCATTTAGAGTAGAGACCAAAGTTGGTCACTAATTAGCGACCAAAGTTGGTCCCTAAACAAAAGAGACTATCAATATAGCTACCAGGCCATTTTGGTCGCTTTTTAGCCAATAAACGACAAAAGTTGGTCGCTTTTTGCGGTCGCTTTTTCTCAAATTTCTAGTAGTGAATTATAATTTCTTTGGATCTGTTTAGTACAATAAAATAGAAAATTACTGAGATAAAATTATCTTATCTATGGCCAATGGATAATAATGTCATGATGTATATACAATGACAATCCATTGATTGTACGTATCCGCTAAGGCAAGAGAGCTACAAGTCTTAATTATGAAAGCGAAGAAAAATTGAAAAGAATCCTTCAAAAGTTCTAGCAAATTTTTTTTTTTTTGGTTAAGTGGTATCCAAAGATAATTTCTAATAAAGCTAACGTATTAAAGCTCTAAGTCATATTCATAATTTTGATTCCAAAAGAGAAAAGAAAAAGAATTTCCAAAAAAAAGTGCGTAATATTGTGATTATTAGAATGTAATGATGTGATTCTTTCGCCTTTTCGCTTTACATTTCCCTATTTTCATTACTTTTTAATCATTTCCAAATTTTGATTATTGGTGTTAATAAATTACACCAAACCGTGTTGCCAAACAACGTAGTAGCTCATTTGGCCAAGCTGTAAAAATTAGCTTATTTTGAGAAGTGTTTTTTTTAAAAGTACTTTTCTCAAAAGTACTTATGGTGAGAAGTAATTTGTGTTTGGCTAATTAGTTTGAAAAGCACTTCTGAGCAGCAATTAGTGTTTGGCCAAGCTTTAAAAAACTGTTTCTAAGTGTATTTTTCTCAAAAAAGTGTTTTTGGGGAGAATCAACTTTTTTCTATTTCTCCAAAATTGTTTCTACTTCTTCTCAAAAGCATTTTTTTTTCAAAAGCTTGGCCAAACACCTCAATTTTTTATCAAAAATATTTTTGACAAAAAAATATTTTTAGCTAAAAAGAAGCTTGGCCAAACAACTGTAACCAGAAATGGGAAGAAAAAAACAACAATAATTATATCCTAAGTTAGTTTACCTCGTATTCCTATATACTAGCTTCATTTCCATTATCACTATTAAAAAAATGAATTGAAAAATAAGTTGACTCGATCAGCAATAAATGATGTACACGTGATATTATGACTTGGTTTAAGCAAATCTAGATTTGAGCATTTATCAAGATTCATACACTTGCCTCCTTGATATTGTAAACAATCAAAGAAAGTTATTTAAGCTAAATTATTTCTTATAATAAAATAATTTTTTAGGCTGATGAATCTAGTTCTAGTTCTCGTTCCTTGGCAATTGGTAAGCTGTACTAGTTAACAATACACTAATAATAGTACTAATAGAGACATATAGAATAATCATAGAATAAACTAGTCTAAATCAAATTTAGTTCATGATCCGATGCATCTTGTAGTGTATAATTAAGTGTACGTGCAATTATTATACAGGACCAAAAAATTTCTTGTATAGCTAACCACATTTAACATATATGTATATATAGCTGCGTTATTGTCCCTTTTTGTTTATATTTTTATTAATATATTGCTTATGCTTTTTTGAAGGTCGACGTATACATTATCTTCCCCAAACCACACAATTTGAAATATTATTACGTATATTATTGTTGTTGTATATATAGTTGCGCAACTTGCTACATAAAGTTATATCCACCTTTGTTCCCTAAGAATGGAGTATGGTAAACAGTTGGACGTTGGTTTACTAGGATCATTAACTTTTTTGTTTTTTAAATTTCCAGGGAAACTTGCAAATCATACGTAAATCGTACTAGGCAAATTTAGTGTGATAAACTCTGACCGAGGAGACTGATGGTGAAGAGAATCGATCCCAATTCTCCCATATGAAAAACCACTTACTCAATCAACTCAGCCGATCCCTGCAAGCAGTCGATCATTAATTAACATTTTCATTCTTCAAATACACGCGCGCGCACATATGTGTGTTTGTTTGCATGGATTGCAGTTTGCAAGGAAAAATGTACAGCATGGTTTGTCCCACCCAAAGTTTTGGGCGTTAAAGAAAGAAAGGGATGAATGAAGGTGGAAGGAGACCAAATACAAAGGTATTCATGTATGAAATAATTAATGTGCACATTAAAATCTACTTTTATGATTAGAGGAAATAGTATTACAGATTTTCTTTATTTTTTTAATAAAAAAAGGTCATGTCACAGTGACCGTGCAGAGCCCTGACCCATGAGGACCATGACTAGATAGGAAAGATTTTAGTTACATGGTGCCCATAAATGGAAGAGACGTAAACATTTTCATAAATATATTATTTTACTATTATATTTATGATCTTCAGGTTAGTTTGTACACAAATTTCGCGATGTCTTTTCTCTCCCATCAATATAGTACCTAGTAACTCTATTCAGTATGGCTATAAATTACCTGGTGTTTTTATCTCTTTTGAGATTTAAATTTAGGAAATCATATCACTTTGTTGGGAACTTGGGAAGAATGGGTGGTTCGGTGGGCGTGAAATTTGATGCACCCTCCGTTTATTTGGACGTTACGACCTGTGGTGTGTTGGGATTGATTGGAGGTACTCTACTAAAAAATAGTCACAAGAAGAAGCGTAAAAGTAATGTGTGTTAAGAAGCTTAAAATATTAAGCAATCACTATTATTCTTAATCAACGGTGTGCGTCAAATTATTTACCATAAAAAATGAGTAACAATTGAATTTATAATGTGATTTTAAGAATACATGATTTTACTTAATACCAATTGATTAATTTAGAAATAAATGTTGAAGTTGACAAGAATATTAAATAAATCGATGTTTGGACGGTGTCCTCGAGCTGATGAACTCTCGAGAGTAGTAAAGTAAGAACAGTTAAAGAATAATAGATTGATGAACAACAACAACAACTACCCAGTATAGTCCCATAGAGTTGGGTCTGGGGAGGGTAATATGTAGACGGGCCTTACCCCTACCCGAAAGGGCAGAGAGGTTGTTTCAAGTCGACCCTCGGCTCAGTGAAGGAAAGGAATAGATTGATGAACAATAGAGAAATATTATATGCTTTTTTCTAAATGATGGGGCCCCTTTTTAATATACTAGAGGAATCCTAATTATGGTACAATTCTAATTACGGAAGTAAATCCTATGATTGATACAAATAACCGCCCTTGATTTGATTCGTTCAGAAATTTCTGCCATGATCTCCGACCGATTTCGGATATTTCGCCTTTCCGTTATTGCGTGCCGCTCGAAGATGATCATATCTGGTCTCATCTTCGGGTACCTCGATCTCCAAATTCGGTACCTTGTCTTCGTGGTCAGCCCTGATCTATTACGAGGCTGACCCTTAATGCAGTTCTCTAATCTCAAAATAATGACAAAATAAAACAAGTCCGATTTTATCCGTATACAAAGTGTAATACAGTTTTGTCCATTTACATAGTACAAAAGGACAAAAAAAAAAATGGAGCAACAGTGACTATGGCCTTAAATCGGGGCAAAGTGCCTTATTTATGGCATAGGTCAAATTTATAAATTTCTGCAAGTTTAGCTACTTTGGAAATAACATTTGACATACGCGATTGAAGTTGTTAGAGTTTGTGGCTGAAGTTGCATTTGTTTTTACATTTGGTGTATTACTTTGTGCAAGCAAACTTATGATATTTTTATCTTATTATCGACAAGGAAAAATTGAGAGATAAAATCAAATAGGAAAGTTGCTACATCAACAAATTATTATTTCTTGAGTTTTTAAATTTATAATGATAACGCACAATAGCAGTTGCTCTTTCTAGAATATTTCCCATCATCATTTGATGAGAGACACAAAATTAAAGGCAATCGATAGGGGTGTGATATTACTTTCTACTTTGATATATCATTTAATTTTATCTCTCGTTATAATTTTTAGTTTTTCCCTATCGTTAGGCAAAAGTTTTAATTTTACCCTTTATTTGATGGGATTTACCCTTTCATGGCATCATCTGAGAGAAATAACCAACTCATGCCTAAATTATTTATCCCCAAGCTGTTACCCTTCAGACCCCTTCAAAATTAAAAGGAATTATGTTTACTAAACTGATATTCTTCCATTAACAATCAATATGCCATAATACTATAATTCCAACTCCGAGCTTCCTTCGGCACAATACACCGAGACAATAAATAGGGTTTTGCTTGAAGTTTGTCAATACTGGCTATCATTTGAATAATTTCAAAACACGGGCTATAACTTACATGGAATAGTGAAAATGGCTACGGGTGCAAATAATTCCCTTAAATCAGGTAAAAATAGCACGGGCTAGCCATTTTTCGGACTGGTCATTCAAAAATAGCCATCGTTTGCAAAGTCATTGAAAAATAGCCACTATTTTGCTGCAATACGGAAAGTTCTAGCATAATATACTGGAGATCGGTGCACATGCATATGAACATCCAGTATATTATGCTGGAACTCCAACACGCGGAAAGTTCCAATATAATATACTGGAGATTGGAGCATCGGTGCTCTAATTTCCAGTATATTATGCTGGATCGCTATATTATACTGGAACTCTGGTATATTATACTGGAGTATTTTTTCAAATTTTGAATATATTTTGGTTCAGATTTATTTTTGCATGAAAAATGGCTAAATTTTGATTACTTTTGAAGCTGTAAATATTTGTGAATGACCACTTGTAAATCTAACTATTTTTGAGTTTCTCTCTTAAATCAGGGAGAAATTTAAAAATAGCCAGATTTACAATAGGTCATTCAAAATAGCCCAGTTTTAAAAGTAATCGAAATGTAGCCACTTTTCATGTAAAGATAAATCTGAGCGAAAACACTGTTCAAAATTCGAAAAATACGCCCGCATATTATACGGGAGTTCCAACATAAATATACTTGAACTCCCGCATATTATACGGGAGTAGCAGGATAACTATGCTGGAACTCCCGCATAATATATTGGAGTTTTGAATACCGATGCTCAGGTCTCTCGTATATTATACATGAGTCAACATAGTATATCGGTTCAACATAATATGCTGGAGTTCATACACAAATGCACCAAACTCCTGTATATTATACAGGACCGGTCTCAGTTGCAGTAAAATAGTGGCTATTTTTCATTAACTTGATAAATACTGCCTATTTTTGATTGAGCAATGTGAAAATTGGCTATATTATGCTATTTTGACCTTAAATCGATGTATGAAATACATGGGCCGTGGTAACTGACATGCTCCATTCTACTAGACCTTTGGGCCCCGGTTCAAAAGTCCAGACGAACTCGAACTAGTTTTAAGTAGAAGTAGTTTCGGATTCTAGTTCTAGTTATAGTCGAAATTGGAAAGGGAAAACACTGTCCTTACACGGCCTATATAACTCAAACTTGAACGAAAAACAAAAACCATAAACAAACCATGGCGAACTAGGTAGAACTGCCCGAAGATCGGATTGCTCAGATTGCAAAGCGTGTTAAAGTGATTGAAGATTTCATTGCTTTTGGTGCCGTTTGTACCTCTTGGCGAACTGCTGCTACAAAGAATATTTTGATGTGCTTTCGCCCCAAGTTCCATTACTAATGGTGGCTGATAAAGATGAAGATTATAGAGAATTTTACTCTCTTTCGAAGAAGAAAGTTTCACGTATATTTAATTTCTACCAGAAGCTAGAGGGCGAGAGTGTTTTCACTAAAAAACATTGTTAAATTGTGGCGGTTTATTTATGGGGGTCATAAAAAACTTCCACTATACATTTATTTTGTGGCGTTTGAGCCAACCCCCACAAAATAGTTCTTATTTCTTATTATGGCAATTTTTTTGTGAAGGTTTTTGATAACCTCCACAAACATATCAATTCAACTGTTTGAGAAATTGTTGCAATTCGATATATATTACAAATTTGACTCATGCAAATTTTTTAGTTATATTTCTACCTTATTTCTTTAAAAATTAATCAAATTACGTATTTTAGTTAGAACAACTGCGAGTTAATGTAATTTGCATCAATATCTATATCTTCTCGTTTGTAATCTTTTTCTCCTCATTTTTTTCAACTGAAAAAAGAAGATAGAAGATCTTTCATTATCTCTCTATATCTTAGTCGCTAGTTTTTCATTTATTATCTTTGTACATTTCTATAATTCATCTCTTTATCTTTAGCAAAAAATAAATAGATATCTATTTTATTTCTTCCTCATAGGTTTTTTATCTATAGATTATACAAAATGTCTACCTAATAAATACTAAACATAATTTCTAACCTCGTGAGTATCGTGAACCTTTAGGTGCAAAAAAAGAATGTGACTGGCATTGGACCACGAAATTAGATAACAAAGAATAATGTAAAATGAACCATTACAAAAGTTGAGGTGTGGCTCAACAAAACCAAGGAAAGAACATTGATTCAAGTTGGTCTCATCGTCACAGGTGATACTTATCTCCAAAGAAGAAGACAAATATATAAAGAATTGAATACATCGGGTACTCATCGAGTCTCACTGAACAAAATGTAGGGTCAACGAGGCCTAATATAAACGAAAAATATGTTTTAGGTTAACCATAAATAATATTTGCATTCATAGGTAACGATTACATATCAGATGAACAACAGTTGCAGAAGAGACATCCAAGTATTTTAATTATCTACATAAACATTTAATTTTTTTTATTTTGTTTGAGATCATTTAAATTTTAAAGGGGTATAGATAATTGCAATACTAGCATGCAAATTTTCTTTATTTTCATCATAGCAGACATTTTACATTCAAATAGTATTTTCAAAGGCGAGCCATTTTCTTACGGACAATGTGTAAGCCCTATATCTTTAATTTTTTTAATTTAATAAGTAAGCATAAATATAAAGTCAATTAAAGTTTAGGAAATTCAGAAAGAAAGTGATGAACTCATAAAAAAACTATCTAGTACGATTTTATAAATATAAATAATACAATAGTGTTAAAGTTATTGTGAGATACAACTATGATGTCTTAATTTTCAAACAATTTAGAAAATTATAATTTCTTTAAAAATGTATGAAGATATACTTTATCTCCTTAAAAGTTGTAACGACCCGACTGGTCGTTTTACTATTTGGAACCCCGTTCCCTTAAATAAAACTCCCCATGCCTTCCTTACCTAAATTACGAATCGCGGGGGCGATTAGTTCGGAAGTTAGAAAAGTTTTGAGTAAAAATAAAATCAATTATTCCCTCAAGGTTTTTATTAAAAGGCCAAGTTTGATTTCGGTTAACTTTCTTGGGAAACGGATCTCGATTCATGATTCGACAATACCGGGAGGTCTATGGAAAAATTTGGGACCTGGGCGTATGCTCAGAATCGAATTCCGAGGTCCCTAGCCCAAGTACGGAATTTTTAGGTAAAAATTTTAAATCGAAGTTTTAAGGAATTAAAGAATCTAAGTATTTATTAAAAACCTAGGTATCGGGTTCGGATTCTGGTTCCAAAAACTTGGTACAAGTCCGAAATATCATATAAGACCTACCCGTAAAATTTGGTGTCAATTCGAGTAGTCTAAGGCCATTATGGTCCGTTAAAGGGAAACTAGAACTTGAAGTTCATTAAGTTAGATCAATTGATCTTGGGGTCTGATTCCTTGATTTAGTGTTATTTTAGGTGTTTCGAGGGTTCGACTAGGTCTGCCTCGTGATTTCAAACTTGTCGGTATGTTCGGGCGAGGCACGGGAGCCCCGAGCATCAAATGGTCGAGGTTTGAGCGAAGTCGGAATTTGGAAAAAAGCAAGTTTGCTGCTTCTGTCAAAACCGCTTATGCGGCTCTTTGACCGCAGAAGTGGTGACTTCATAAGCGGCCACCTGGTCACAGAAGCGGAAGGCCAAGAAGGGGAAGAGACTGCAGAAGCGGCCCTGGGACCGCAGAAGCGGTCCCGCATGTGCCAGAATTCGACCGCAGAAGCGGTCCGGTCCACAGTGCTTCCAAACCGCAAAAGCGGTTGTTTTTCTGCAGAAGCGGACACCGCATATGCAGAAATTTGTCCGCATATGCGAAAATCGCTGGGGACAGTAAGGGTTCATTAAATACGAACCCAAGCTCCTTCTCTCTCATTTTCACATCATTTGGGCGATTTTGAAGGTTCCAAAGAGAGATTTTCTTCCTAATATCACGAGGTAAGTAATCTCCACTCACTCTTAGCTTAAATATATGAACCTTTCATAGATTTAACACTAGTAATCAAATAAAAATCAAGGGTTAAAGCTAGACCTAGGGTTTTTATAAAATTATAATTTAACCACCTAATTAGCTATGTAATGAACTAAAATTTACATATTTGTAATCCTTATATTTTAGAGAATATTTTCCTTCAAAAAATCTCGGAATCCGGGCACGTGAGCCCGAGGTCAAAAATTTGAAAACTTGCGAAAAAGGTTGGGAAACCACTTAAATAGTTAGAATTCAACCTTGTAAGCCTTTAATGACTATTCCCCACATTGTTTAACTAGTTTGTGTGCTTTCGTCTTCGCTTTGAGGTGTCGAGCTTGTTCTTGGCATTTGGAAGTGTGGTTTGGAGCGAGGTGAGTCTCCTTTCAAACCTCGTGAGAGGGAATTGTCCTTTTAGGACTAATAAATGATAAATTGCTATTAAATACAGGGGCTACATACGTACTAGATGACGAGAGTCTGTGCGTAGCTACTATAATGTTAAATATTTAAGTATTTTAGGACCCACATCATGCCTACATTGAACATTCCCTTGTTTGAACTATATAAATTGTTTTTTATGACATGCTAGAGACTAGAAGAGATTGAAAAAAATGAACATATGCTTATTTAAGAACTTGGAAGGATTTTCCCTTGTATATATATATGATGCTTTATTGCGCATTCTTGATATTTTCTTGATATTTATGGATCGGGCCGGTCGCTTCGGTGAAATAGATGCATCTATGGTACGGGTCGTTCGACCGTCGGTAGTGCAAAAATTTATATTCTGTTGGAGCGGGCCGTCGACCTCGGCGTTGTTGCGCATGATTTACATGTTTATGCTTGAGCCTGCGTTTTTCATGATTTGTTGCTAAATAAATGAAAGGAGGAAATAGGATAAAGAAAATATGACTGCAAGCATGATATGACTTCTGTGGTAACTATTATTTAATTATATTATTCATGCTGTATATTGTACATCATTATTATGCCCGAAGATTTGATTGCTCAGATTGCAAAGCGTGTTAAAGTGATTGAAGATTTCATTGATTTTGGAGCCATTTGTACCTCTTGGCGAAATGCTGCTACAAAGAATATTTTGATGTGCTTTCGCCCCAAGTTCCATTACTAATGCTGGTTGATAAGGATCAAGATTATAGAGAATTTTACTCTCTTTCGAAGAAGAAAGTTTCACGTATATTTAATTTCTACCAGAAGCTAGAGGGCGAGAGTGTTTTTCCATCAGAAAGAAAAGGACTGGAACTGCATGGAGAGGGTTGTCCTATCTTCCAGTCCTTCTGTTACATCAGATTATGTACTCGTGGTTAGCTTTTATGGACATGGTAATTGATTCGCTTTTTGGTGACCTGTAGACCTTAAGTGGACTCATGTCATTAGAAGATGGGGTGCAGTCACTGGTATGAGTTATTATAAGGGTCAATTTTATTATGTGTTTTTGACATTCCAAGGTCTGATGTTCCTCAACCAATTGTAGACCCATGCTTGCTTGTTGAGCTAGAGGAGGATATATGGCATCACCACTCAGTTCAGTCATATATCACCACTCAATTCAGTTTTATCTAGTTGAGCTATCTGATGCACTATTAGTTGTTACCCTATTTGCCAATTACAATGTTGGGTACGAGACCTTTAAATTTAAAGTCTTTGAATTAGATGTAATCAAAGGTGAAGCCCTAGTGGAGCAAGTTCCATCGACTCCTCTAAATCTACAGGAGTCAAACCTATTTACTTATATCATACTGATGATTGGCATGATCATTATAGTGTGTTGGAAGGAGGGGGTGGAAGATACATGGGGCATACAATCTTTGTTGGAAATAATTGGATGATTATGAAGAATAAAAGTTTAGCTTGAGGCGTGTTAAAAACACTATCCTTAAGGATATTTCGCCTACACCGTGATAAATAAAATTAGGCGCATCCCCCAGGATTCAACAAGCTCTTCTAGTATAACTAGGAACAGAAACAACAAGGATTAACAAAGATAAACCCAGCACACTACAAGAAAAGAGAAGAAAAATTTAACTTCAAATCATCTTCTAACGAAAGGACTAGATAATATATATATATATATATATATATATATATATATATATATATATATATATATATATATATAAAATAGGATGGATAATCTCTTGATAGTCAACCAAAGTTATTGTCACTTTATGGATACTATTCAAATGGGTGTTACAGAATAAAATCATTAATGCTAATAAAAAAGTAAGTTACAATATTATAATAATGGTTATTAATCATGAATAGTAAATGATAATGATTATATTATATTTTATTTTTGAGATATAAGAATTATCTTCTAACAATTCCCCACATATCTCAAAAATAATTCTAATAAATATAACAAAATAAAAAGTTCTGCTGGATTTTCACAAATGAGCACAATGTATCAAATCTGGTGTCTCTGGACTATGAACCAGACCTAGATAAAATAAGATTAAACTTGCATAATAATTGGTGAAGTTTAGAACTTCTATGAACCAAGAATTCTTTTGTAAGTTTAGTGTCTTATATACATTATACCCGCACACACTTTGTTGTTTATCACGGTTTTGCGCTAATAGGCCATGCGAGCGCCTGATTTTCATGAATGCTCTAGAAGCCACAAATTTCATAGGAGCAGCCCCACTCCACACTCATATAGGTCTATCCATCAAGTGTATTCTGCAGCACATACACCACCTATAAAAGTCTATGAATTATTAGATTAAGAGTTTAATAACTCAACCTCACATTCCTTAGTCTTGCACTATATACACAGAGACACCATAGGAAGAGACATGATCTAATAGTGCACATTTGATCAACTAATGACTTGTTATTACCCATATGAACCTACTTCATGGGATCTCCAATCATATAGGTAGGGATACCATCATTGTTGATATATTTCAAATTGGCAAAAGTCTCAACCCCTCGATGTTTTACATATAAGTAAAAGGATCGTCCAAATCCTCTTTTGACTACACATTATGTATGAAAAAATTCTCATCTCTAAGCAATTGCTTTATCATATTAAATCTTAAGAAAATGTGTCTATTTTTCCCATTGAAAGAATTTTTTTCCCTTATAATGGTATATTGCTCCTTGGCAATCACAATTCATCGACACAAATATTGTCGGTTTAATTCCTAGTGGAATACTCACCAAGAGGCTGCTTAATCAGTCTCATTGCCAGGCAATTTCAATACCACAACACTCCACCAAGAGGTGTTCAAACAATCACTATTGACTTTTTATTCATCTGAATCAGAGACTCACTATCATCACTGCATCTTTCTAATACAGTGAAAAACCACGTACAGAACACTAACTCACAGTACTTCTCAACTAAAGTATAAAATCTTCTCAAATGAAAAGAGACTTCCACATAAGTGTCTTTGACATATTCCGCACATCTTAGAATTATTTTCTTTTGGTATCTTTCATATTCAACTACCAAAGAAAAAATTTGTTTACATAGAATCAATTTTAACTTCTACAGAAATATCTTAAATAGGAAACGAGTCACAATCCAATAATTTCTTCACCCATATATTTAAGAAACCAAAAGTGAAATACCGTGACCCCCAAATTTTTAAAACTTTCAAGGTAAGGGAAGAATAATTTTCATAACTTATAATAAATATTACCAACTTTTCATATATAAGACATTTCACCTTATAAATAACAAGATAATAATATAGTTTTACTCAAACAATTATGTATAGTTACCAACATTGTGTCATCATAAATACTTATTTTAACAAAGTACGCGTACTAACATTTTTTATATTTATTCTAAAATCAATAAAGAACACAAACAAATAATAATTAAAATACACACTGTCCATAAAACTTATTTTTTGTTTGATGCAACCTATCAAAGAAATGTTTACTCCAACTTTTTCTAACAATTCCACAAGAGCCAAATTGACTTGAATATTAGAGTTATGGATCACTCAGCTAATGCTAATAATTTTTCAGAATGAGTTTAAGAAGAATATTCCCTTTTCAAGAACTTAATTTATTTAATTTTTATTGGTAAACAAGAAATTAATTTATTGAATCACCAAAATAAACAAATCATTCTTCTTGTTCTTCAATGTGGAACACAAAACTAACTTTGTTAGTATAAATATACTTAGAAACACAAGAGTCTAACACCCAATTTCCCATAAGATTCGCTTGAGAAATGACCACTATAATTATAGCATCCTCTTACTCAAATTTATTCTTGACTTTACTGGACTATCATTTCTCTCGAATCCTCCTTTACATTGAGAAATTTATAATGGCTTAGTGTGCCCCCACAAAATAATTTTTATTTTCAATAAAGTTTGATCTCAAATATATAACTCATACTTATATAAGGAAAAATCAATCATTATTCAACTTCACCAAATGATCAAGAGATAACAAAGATTATTTTTAGATCATAAAATACTTCCACCAAAATGCAATATACTTTGGTTCTCCAATATATATTGTTGCCGCAAGAACCAAAAATTTTGTGTGGAGTATGAATCAAGGGCATACAAAAGCAATCGATAATAATTTACATATATAAGTTCTTTTAAATATATGTATAATAATTATTTTGATAAAACCTGGTTTAGAATAACTCAATAGGTCACTTATGATCTCTAGCAACATAAGTTGACGGTAAAATATTGATGCATTAGGAAATTAAGCCTTACAAATACTCAAAACAAATACCCATATTTTCTCTTTAAAATGTTAGCTCAAGATAAGAGAACTACAAAAGCATCACTTATAAGACTAAAGAGAAAACATGCATTCTCTTTCACTATACAAAATGCACATAAATATTAACACACTACAAATTTACTACAGCATACATAGCCTGAAACAGTACTATAATTAGAGGCGATTATATATATCATTTTAAGGCAAAATTTTATCTGCCTATTAGAGTCTCAAGAGAATAACCATGAAAGCATAAACATCGAATAAATATATATTAGCTCAATTATGCATACATGGCACTTGGATATGATATTACGCAAAAACATATTAAGCGGAATTTATTACCGTCTGTCTTTAAAGTTCATCAGAATTTCATAAGTAGTATTCTCCATAAGAACAAAGTAAAATATCCTTAAGATTGTTGGAAATAATTGGATGATTACGGAAAATAAAAGGCTTAGCTTGAGGCGTGTCAAAGACATTGTCCTTAAGGATATTTCACCTATACCGTGATAAATAAAATTAGGCGTATCCCCCCAGGATTAGACAAGATCTTCTATATATATATATATATATATATATATATATATATATGGCTAATCTCTTGATAGTCAACCAATGTTATTGTCACTTTATAATTGCTATTTAAATGGGTGTTACGAAATAAAACCATTAATGCTAATAAAAAGTAAGTAATAATATTATAATAATGGTTATTAATCATGGATAGTAAATGATAATGATTATATTATATTTTATTTTTGAGATATAAGAATTATCTTCTAACAACCTTGAAGATGGAAAAATTGGATCTTTTTATCCTGGATTGTCACTAAGTCCTATATCCCCTCCAGCTTGGGTCGCACCATCATTCATTATTTCTGCATTAGGCAAATTTGGTTCGCTACGTTCTTAGATTATCTATGCATGCCTATGACGTAGAGAACGGCCTAATTGAGGCCGACTCTATTAAGGTCGGCCCCAACAAGCGGACGGCCCAAGCGACATGACTCGAGACGACGTCGCTTAAAGTTCTGACTTTCCTGTACACTGAGACCACCAAACCCTTGTACTTTTTTGATTATTTTGAGTAAGGTCCCTTAGTATATAAACGGGACCTTCCCTTTGTAAAGGACTTATGTATATCTTATTATTAAGAATATACAATCTCTTTCTCTCTCTTTTCTGGTGCAACGACTCTCTCTTACTTTATTGTTCTTATCTCTAAAGCTATCTTCAATATTATCTCAGATATTAACAAAGTAGTTTCCTCTAGTTCATATACGCTTGATTTCGATTAATCCATATCATTTTTGATTATTTTTTAGCTTAACAAAGTACTTAACTTTTTAGCTAAACAATTTGGCGCCGTCTGTGGGGATTTCGAGAATCAAAGTTGTGTTTTGCTTCTAGAGATCCTTCAAAAAACCACCTCCTACAACCCAGAATGGCTGAAAACAACGCAAGAATGAAAGCTATCATGGATGCTAGAGCCGATCTTATGGATCTTTTCAACGCGGTTACTGAAGGGGATGCTCCACACGCAACCCCTAGCACCTTGATAAGCGTAAAAAACCAACCTTCCCCTTCTGAAGACCTGGTGGTTCCACTGGAAAAAGAGGCCTCTACATCCACAACCAAAAAGGAACCCCCAGAGGTAAAGAGACTATTGGAAGAATGGTTGACAAGTGCTCTAAGCAGCTTAGCCGAAAAACCACCCAACACCAGATGCACGCCAACACCAGTGACGAACCACGCCATAACAGAAAGTGAGCTCGAGGTCACACGAACCAACAACGTGCCCACCGATGCTCCAGCACACGAGGGGACGCTCACAGATATCCTTAAAAAGATGGAAGAAATGGAAAATGAGAACAGGTCGCTTCGCGACCAGATGAAGGAATACCAAGAAAGAGTGGACAAGATCCCGGGGGTACCTAAATTGCTGCCAAAGCGAGATGTGGGGAGGTTCGTTGAACAACCCTACACACAAGGAGCTGCACTTTATCCCATCCCAAAAACCTTCAAAATGCCCCTCTGTTTAAAGGTATATGACGGGACATCCGATCCCGAGGACCACCTAGTCCACTACGTTACGGTGGTCAAAAGGTAATGATTTGCCAAAAGAACAGTTACCGTCCGTGCTTCTGAAGAAGTTCGGCGAAACATTAACAGGAGGGGCCCTAACACGGTACTCGCAGTTGCCGGCCAAAAGCATCTCCTCGTTCGAGGAAATGGCAGACAAATTCGTCACCGCCCACGCAGGAGCCAAGAAAGGAGAAGCTCATGTCAACGACATCTTCGCTATCTGACATGTCTCACTAGAAGGACTCGGAGAATTCTTAGCCAGGTTCAACAGAGTCAGGATGAGCCTACCAAACATGTCCGATGGCATGGCAGTCGCGGCCTTTCAGAACGAACATAGCAGGACGGCTCACGGGTGACCAAAAAATTGCTTAGCCGTCTTATGAAATATCCCCCCACCACCTGGGAGGAAATCCACAGCGCCTACTACGTCGAGGTACGTGGAGATGACGACGACTTCAATGGCCCGACCGAGCGACTAATAGTGGTAAACCCAAAAATCCGAAGGGACCGACGCAACGAGGGACGACGGGAACAAGTCCCACGCCTCAACATGGAGAGACAACAACCCTATATCAGATCTTCACAACCACCAAAGCATGTGGATGCCTTGCAATGGCATGTCGCCCCATTGAGGAATGACAGAGGTACGCCTCCTTCATTATCTGCACATAACTTTAGTGTGTCTCCTTCAGAAATAGTGTACGCACTGGAGAAGCTGGCAACAAAATGCAATGTCCAGCGAAGATGAAGTCCGACCCCGCCAACAGAAAATCAAATGCGCTATGTGAGCTCCACCAGGAACGGGGGCACAAGACTGAAGATTGCATGGGTCTCCGACAGGAGGTGGTCCGGTTGCTGAACCAAGGATTCTTGAAAGAGCTGCTCAGCGACAAGGGAAGGCTCAACTTCGCGCGCGGGCAAGAACAACCTCATGGTCCACCGAGGCCGCCCTCACCAACTCGCACCATCAGTATGATCATTGGGGACGACAACAACTCAGAGATCAACCATGTCAAATTCACCACCACTCACAAATTGAAACGTACTATCGCTCACGAATGGTATGACGACTTCGAAGATAGTATCACCTTCGATAAGTCTGATACTGAGGGTTTGTGTTTCCCTCACTATGATGGCTTAGTTATTACATTACGCATAGTAGATACTGATTTAAAAGGATCATTATCGATGATGGCAGTGGCGCATGTATCATCCATCCAAGAGTCCTCGCATTAATTTGACTCGAGGATAAAATAATTCCGCGTTGCATAACACTAACTGGTATTAACAATGCAGCTGAAAGAACCTCCGGTGAGGTAACACTGCTCGTCTTGGCAGGAGGAGTTACGATGGAAACCACCTTTCAAATAATGAATCAAGAAATGGCATACAACTCCATCATAGGACGTCCATGGATACATGTTACGAGGGCAGTCCCCTCCATCTTCTATCAAGTGATCAAATTCCCAACTCCATGGGGAGTGTATAGTATACGGGGTGAGCCACACACCGCCCAAGAATGTTACAAAATAGCGCAAGATTATACTCACACCAAGCAGCTTAAAGGAGCGAGTGCGGAAGCATATCAATCAGACCTGTCGGGGACTAAGTTCCACCCGGCAGAAGACACCATCAAAGATCATGACGACGTCGAAGCTAGCAAGGCCACGATCGAAGACCTCGACCCCGTCCAGCTGAGCAACAGCGACTCTACCAAGAAAGCATACATAGGCCACGGTCTCTCAAATCCAAGTAAGTATCGTGAATTTCTATTTGACCATGCATACATTTTTGCTTTTTCCCATGTAGATATGCCAGGATTCCCACAGGAAATTGCCTCCCACAAGCTGAATGTCAACCCGCTTTGCCCACCAGTGCGGCAGGCGAGGAGAAAATTCAATGCCGCCATCAATAAAGCAGTGATCGAAGAAGTAGACAAGTTGCTGACTAATGGCTCCATCAGGGAATCCAAGTATCCAGAGTGGGTCGCCAATGTTGTAATGGTCAAAAAGAAGAATGGGAAGTGGCGGATGTGCGTTGATTTCACCAACCTAAATAAAGCATGTCCAAAGGACTCATTCCCGCTACCCCACATTGACCAATTGATAGACGCCACAGCTGGACACGAGCTGGTGAGCTTCCTCAATGCATATTCCGATTACAATTAGATCATGATGGTCGAAGAATATCAGGAGAAAATGGCCTTCATCACTCACCAAGGGACTTATTGCTACAGGGTAATGCCCTTCGGGCTCAAGAATGAAGGGGCTACATACCAAAAGCTGGTGACTACCATGTTCAAAGAGCAGCTCGAAAAGACAATGGAGGTCTATATCGACGACATGTTAGTAAAGTCGTCAAAAAAAGAGGATCACATCGACCACCTGAGGGAAGCTTTCAAAATACTGAGAAGGTACGGCATGAAGCTGAACCCCGAAAAGTGCGCCTTCGGCGTAGCCTCGGGAAAATTCCTAGGGTATATGGTATCACAAAGGGGCATCGAAGTCAACCCATACCAAATTAAGGCCATAGAAGCCATCCCGGAAATACTGAGTAGCAAAAAGCAAGTGCAGAAGCTGACAGGTCGAATAGCCGCCCTCTCCAGGTTCATCTTGCGCTCCTCCGATTGGTGCCACAAATTATTTAGTGTATTGAAAATGGACCAAGGACTACAATGGAATGAGGATTGCGTCGACGCCTTGAGAATGAAGGCATACCTGTCATCTCCACCCCTGCTGGTCAAAGCTAACGTAGGTGAGCCACTGTTGGTTTACTTGGCTGTGTCGGAAGTTCCAGTCAACGCCGTCCTGGTGTGCGAAAATAAAGATGGCGCCGCCAATGCATCGGGATCAGGACTGGGACTCGTTCGAGGTCCCCACGAGCGAAATAATTTGCCAGTCCATACGATGCCCGAAAATGACTAACAACGAGGCTGAGTACGAGGCCGTTATTGCAGGCATGAAACTGGAAACCAAATACATGGCTTGCCAAATCCTCCTCCACTGCGACTCCCAACTTGTGGTAAACCAGGTCAATGGGACTTATCAAGTCAAAGAGCAGAGGTTGCAAATGTACCAGGCAGAAATCCGCAAACTAATGGCTACGTTTGACGAGTGCCGCTTCGAACAAATTCCCCGAGCATGGAACGTCGAAGCAGATGGCCTGGCAAAGTTGGCTACAACCACAAAAAATTTCAACAAAGAAAGTGTGGTCACGCTCCTCCACTCACCCATAGACCACACCGAGGTACTCTCCTTAAACCTGACTTGGGACTGGCGCAACCAGTTCATATCTTATTTGTAGGACATGACATTTCCCCGATAAGAAAGAGGTGAAAAAGCTTCGCATAAAGGCCACCCGATAGTGCATGATCAACAACGACCTTTATAAGAGGATGTTCGGTGGTCCCCTGGCCAAGTGCTTAGGGCCACATCAAACGAGGCCAGTACTTGAGGAAGTACACGAAGCCCACTGGGGTGCTCACACCGGTTATCGCGCCCTCGTGCGGTTCATTATACGTGTCGGCTACTACTGGCCCACTATGAAATAAGAGGCAGCCGAGTATGTCCGCCAATGCAAACAATGCCAAATGTACGCCCCAATGATAAATCAACCTTGAGAACCCCTCCATTCAATCACTTCACCTTGGCCACTCATCAAATTGGGGATGGATATAGTCGGCCCACTGCCAGCAAGAAGAGGAAAGGCACTATTCTTACTTATTTTAACTGACTATTTCTCTAAGTGGGTAGAAGCAGGTGCTTACGCGCAAATACGCGAACAAGAGGTCATCACCTTCATATGGAAGAACAACATATGTCGCTTCAGCATCTCCAAAGAAATAAGATGTGACAACGGACGTCAATTCATCGGTCATAAAATGACAGAGTTCTTCGAGAAATGGCGCATCAAAAGGATACTATCCACACCATACCACCCCTCCGCCAACGTCCAAGCAGAATCCTCCAACAAAACAATCCTAAACATACTGAAGAAAAAGCTGGAAGACGCCAAAGGGTTATGGCCCGAACTACTGCCTTAAGTCTTGTGGGCACACAGAACTACACACAAGTCCAGCACCAAGGAAACCCCGTACTCACTGGTTTATGGAACTGACGATGTCATACCCGTCGAAGTAGGCGAACCCAACTTACGGTATTCGCACACCAGTGGAACAGAAAATGACGCCAACAGACTCCAAGACCTTGACGAACCCTAGGAAAGAAGGGAAATGGCCCACATCAAGATGGTATCCCAAAAGCAACAAACTGAGAGGTATTATAACAAAAAGACGAGAATAACGCCACTCAAAGTAGGAGACTACGTACTCAAAGGTAAGACACTGGCCTCTAAAGACCCAAATGAAGGAAAACTGGGCATAAACTGGGAAGGACCCTACAAAATCACAGCGGCAGCCGGGAAAGGAGCATTCCAGCTCGAGACAATGGAGGGAAAAATGCTCCAGAATAACTGGAACGTCGCTCACCTCAAACATTTCTACTTCTAAAAGGCACCTCCCGAGTCGTACTCTTTTTCCCTTACCTGAGTTTTGCCCCAATTGGGTTTTCTCGGGAAGATTTTTAACGAGACGGCAAAGGGGATACCTAGAGATGTTTGCAGTTCGAGTGTATCACATCGGCCCCACCGTGTACTCTCCAAGATCGACATGATAAAGAAAGGCTACGGCCATCGCCAAATGAATGAAAAGGCTACGGCCATCTCCAAATTAATGAAAAGGCTACGGCCATCTCCAAATGAATGAAAAGGCTACGGCCATCTCCAAATGAATGAAAAGGCTACGGCCATCTCCAAATGAATGAAAAGGCTACGGCCATCTCCAAATGAATGAAAAGGCTACGACCATCTCCAAATGAATGAAAATGCTATGGCCATCTCCAAATGAATGAAAAGGCTACGGCCATCTCCAAATGAATGAAAAGTCTACGACCATCTCCAAATGAATGAAAAAGCTACGGCCATCTCCAAGTGAATGAAAAGGCTACGGCCAACTCCAAACGCACGAAGGGGCTAAGGCCATTATTTTAACACGGTTAAGGCCATCGAGTTTTACATGTCTAAGGCCATTATTTTTAACACGGTTAAGGCCGTCGAGTTTTACATGGCTAAGGCTATTATTTTAACACGGTTAAGGCTGTCAAGTTTTACATGGCTAAGGCCATTATTTTAACACGGTTAAGGTCGTCGAGTTTTACATAGCTAAGGCCATTATTTTAACACGGTTAACGTCGTCGAGTTTTACATGGCTAAGGCCATTATTTTAACACAATTAAGGCCGTCGAGTTTAACATGGCTAAGGCCATAATTTTAACACGGTTAAGGCCATCGAGTTTTACATGGCTAAGGCCATTATTTTAACACGGTTAAAACCGTCGAGTTTTACATGGCTAAGGCCATTGTTTAAACACAGCTACAGCCATTATTTTTACATGGATAAGGCCATTATTTCAACACGGTTTAAGGCCGTCGAACGTTACATGGCCAAGGCCATTGTTTCAATACGGTTTAAGGTCGTCGAACGTTACAGGGCTAAGGTTATTATCCTTATGCGGCTATGGTCATCGAACCTTATTCGGCTACGGCGATCACTTTCACACGGTCAGGGCCATCGAACGGCCCACTTAGCTTAAACTACGGCAAGAGGAAAACAAAAAGAAGGTAAGTATACACTGTTTCAGGAAACAGAAAAGATTAACTACAACAAAAATCGTATATCTTTATCCTCAAAAGGGTCAACACCCACTATACAAAAATCAGCATTTACAAACATATTTACAAAGGTCCTAAAGGCCGCCGCCTCCCTGGTTATCCTACCCCGCCTGGACTTCATGCGGCCCATCTTCGTTCCCAGGAGGATACGCCTTGGAAATCCAAGAACTAGACTCCAAACGGTTGACGTCCGTAGAGTTACCCTCTTCCCGGGGTGGCGATTCAGGACTATAGCCAGCCGCTTCACGGGAAGCTCTAACCAGTTGACATTGGCTCTCAACTTCAGCTTCAGATGCTCGCCCAGCCGCCAAAAACTCTTCGAGCACGACCAGTCGAGCCTCTGCGTACACCCAGATCTCGTGTGCCTCACGAGAAGCGTCAGCCTGTGCTAGGGTCCGCTTGAGGTCCGCAACCTCGGCCCTTTTTGCATCGAGCTCTGCTGTTAAGGTCGCAATCTGAGCGCGCAACTCCGCCACCTCCTCTGCCACTACACGGCCAAGCTGCAACTCTTCATCCTTACCTTGAATGAGGACCTCCATCTCCGCAGTTCGAGCAACGGTGGCCATAAGTTGTTCGTCGACTTTCTCTAGATCGGCCACCTTTTTCTTCAGTTGCTCCTCGGACTGCGCAAGGCCCTCGCGAACCACCCTAAAATTAGGGTCCTTCCTGTACATGTCGGCCAAGGTCCGGTACGCCTCGCTTGTTCTATTATATTTTTGCACCAACCTATTGTATTTGTCCGCCTTCTTCTTTAAGTGTCCTTTTCTGCCTCCAGGATGAGAGTTAAAACAAAAAAAACGAGCGAAAGGTGAGTACAAGGGAAATCGCCCTCCACTAGCGCAAAAGGAAAATCATCAATCAAGGCAAAAAACGTACCTGCAAGGCCGCGCCCGCCACTCTTCGGGCCAAGCCCTTGTCACTGAGCTCTGCCAAGGCTGCTCTCTCAGCATCGACGCATAGGAGTGTCATGCTGGTGGCTGCCTCCCGCAGTTCTCCAGCAAATTGTAGTGACTAGGAATCACTATGCAACGGGAGGCCCGGCCAGCCACCATCTCTACTTGGTCCATGGACCCGCCTGCTCTGTCCGCGTCCTCCATTGCGGCCTCCGGACCCGCCACATTCACACGTTCATCCCTTCTTTCCGCAGCTTCTCTCCTCAGAGCATACCTCCCCAAACGAATGGCATCGGCCATAAAAACCGGCCTAGATTCAGGATGGGGTGGTTTAACCTTCTCCCTCTGAGTAACCACAGCCTTGCCGGTCAAAATCCAACGTCTCCTCCTCTCCAACGTCTCTTCCTCTTCAAGGTCCCCCTCAGTGAGACGCAAGACGGGTTCAGATGGAGACGGTTTGACAGGGGGCGCTCTTGTGGGGGCAACCTCGGGACTGTCCCAGGCACAGCCGCCGGTGTCTCTTCGAGCGTTGTTTCAGGTATGACCCCTGGCACAGCCTCATACACTAATTCCGGAGCAGCCTCTGATGCGATCTCCTGCCTTGAGAGGGGAGAAACACTACCCCTGGACATGCCTACGAGGATCATATCCTCCTCACCAAGGCTAGGTGCCACCATAGAAGGGCCGGCCGCAACTCTCTTCTTCTTCTTCTTCTTCTGCAACTTCTTAAAGGCGCATTGACCTACCAAAACACATATGAGATAGGTAAGAAAATTTTGGGGAACCCCCAAGTCAAAACGGAAAGGAGAAATCAAACAAGGCTGTTACCTGACGGGCCGTAGAGCCTGAGGAATTCCGGCCAGGTAC
Organism: Nicotiana benthamiana; assembly: GCA_034376525.1. Lineage (NCBI taxonomy): Eukaryota > Viridiplantae > Streptophyta > Magnoliopsida > Solanales > Solanaceae > Nicotiana > Nicotiana benthamiana. Next base: position 38,565,255 of record CM067339.1, on the reverse strand, counting down.
GACATTCATCCGCAAACGGTATCAGCGCCCGCACCACGACATAATGTCGTCAACCCTTCGAGGAGGGCGAACTGTCACTACATGAAGCCAAAGGGAATCTACAATGGTGAAAACCAGCAAAATAATATTTTCGTAGTAAAAGCTACGCAGAATAATACTTACATGCATCGTTCCACACCTCCGAAAACCCTCTAGGGTTGGACACCAGGTGCTCGATGCGCACATAGAAAAATATCTTCCAAAATTTGCGGTTGGCCTTGTCGTCCACTTGCGACACAAAGCTTTTCTTGCCCCTGCGTACTAACTGGAGCATTGAGCCTCTCATAAAGCTCATGCCGAACATTTGCAATAGGTGATGAACGGTAGCATCTTTCTCAGCCTTCACCGCATAGGTAGTGAGAATCCTACACACCTTCAATGCGTACGGAGTAAGTTGGGTCGGGCACGCCCCATACCAGCGGCAAAGCTCCTCCGCCAAAGGGCAAAGCGGGAGACTCTACCCGAAGCGGAAAGCGTACTCGTCGAACGTGCAATACCCAGGCATGTGTACGTTAGCATAGTCTGCCCCGGCGGTAACCAGCTCGATGTAGTCAGGGATATTGTATGACTCCCTGAGAGTAGCCAAAAGAGATGGCGTCTGTTTGCTGAGTTCCCAAAGGGGAAGCTTACATTGGTTCTTAAAATCTTTCCGTGCGGCCATATCCAGCGGAAGAATGTTAGCCATTAATAAGGGAACAAGAACCTCTTCGGCTTCCCCATCGCCTTACCCTCAGTCCTGATACTATCGTGACGACGTTTAGTCAAAATGGAAGCTATGAAAGAAGGGAGTTTTACGGATCCAAGGTTCGATTCTTAGGAACGAATATTTTAAAGGAAAAGATCAACGGGTGCCAGAGAAAGATGAGATAAAGGTTGAGAAAGTGCTCTCCAAAAAGTTCGAAAGATAATTTGGGTTCAACCTCTACCCTATTTATAAGGACAGGTGCATGGAAATCAAAAAGGATTGGTTCGAAAACCGGCGCGGGAAACCAAAACGTCACGTCATGTCCTGAACCACCTCGGGAGAAAAGGTAATAATCACGCACGTGATCGATGACGTCATCTTAAAAAAGGAGCCCTAAAAAGAGGATTTATGTCAACGGCATGACCCCTCCGCATATGATCACGCCCCCCTTTTTTTCTACACCATCGACGGGGACGGCCAAATTTGTAGAAAGGAGGATCATGCATGTCCGTTCGTTGAAGACGTCTCTCATCTACGTCCCCAACAAACAGCGGGACTATCTGTATTGGGAAAATTTGGTTCCTTGCGTTCTTAGGTTCTCTATGCACGCCTACGACGTAGAGAACGGCCTAATTGAGGCCGACTCTAATAAGGGTGGGCCCAACAAGCGGACGGACCAAGCGACATGACTCGAGACAACGTCGCTTAAAGTTCTGACTTTCTCGTACACTGAGACCACCAATCCCTTGTACTTTTTTGATTATTTCGAGGAAGGTCCCTTAATATATAAAGGGGACCTTCCCTTTGTAAAGGACTTATGTGTATCTTATTATTAAGAATATACAACTCTCTTTCTCTCTTTCTGGTGCAACGACTCTCTCTTACTTTATTGTTCTTATCTCTCAAGCTATATTCAATATTTTCTCAGATCTTAACAAAGTAGTTTCCTCTAGTTCATATTACGCTTGATTTCGATTAACCCATATCATTTTTTGATTGTTTTTGAGCTTAACAAAATACTTAACTTTTTACCCAAACAATTTCTTTTCAGTTTGGTTGATTTTTTTCTTTTTTGCATTGTCAGCTTAAAGTTTTAATATATTTATTCTCCTTCATTATAATCTTGGCTGATGGATGATATTAATGTTGTCTGTGTTTAATAAGTTCTTTTTGTTATGATATTCAGTTTGCAAATTTGATTCCCCCAGTAATTCTGTCTCCTTCCAGCATGACATTTTAGTTGTCTGTTGCTGTCTTAGCTATGTACTGTGGTGATGAACTTAAGTGTTTTAGCAACTTAGAGGTTGAGGATGAAGCTGGTCCGATCCGGGCTCCAGTTATAAACTTCAGTAGTTACCTCTTTTACAAAAGATAAAGTGGTCTACTTTTCTTCAAAGTATCTATGAGTTCATTCAACCTAAACTTTCAAACATATACTTAAAGAAATTGTTCTCCGGGTTTGCCTCTCTTCTGCCAATCCCTGCCATATGCATCTACTACAACAACAACAACCCAGTATAATCCCACTTAGTGGGATTTGGGGAAGGTAGTATGTACGCAGACCTTACCCCTACCCTGGGGTAGAGAGGTTGTTTCCAAATAGACCCCCGACATCCTTCCCTCCAAGAACTTTCCACCTTACTCTTGGGGATACTCGAACTCACGATCTCTCGGTTGGAAGTGGAGGTTGTTTACCATCAGATCAACCCCTCTTGTCTAACATGACTGACTGATTCAGCTCTTTTTGCAAATTATGCTCGGTTAAGAATGCATTGTGTACTGTAGTCCATTCAAAGCAAGTCACTTTTGATGGTGCATTTGTTTTCCATATAGTCCCCCAAGCCCGTTTACAGCTGTCCTAAACCTATCTCAACGTTATTAAAGGCGAAAAGGGCAATAAATTTCTAAGGTCTGTTGGGGGCAAATAAAGCACGGGCTTTAATAAAAAAAGGAGTAAATGGAGAAAAGATACAAATATATGTGTGTAGTCCAAGGTTAATATCTATAAGCATGAATACCAAATACATGGAAAAAGAAATGGAAGAAAATTTATGATAAAGTGAAATATCAATGGAGAAAAGATACAAATATGTGTGTGTCGCCTCAGAACCGCCGGGAACCGCCGGAACCGCCAGAACCGCCGGAATCGGAACCGCCAGAATCGGAACCGGATGGTACCCGGAACCGGATGGTAACCGCAGACCCAAATAGACCCAGAACCGGAACCGGATACAGCCTTACTCATTGACAAGGAAAAATAGGCCTTGAAGTCTTGATGACAACACTGAAATGAATGTTAAGTGAGAGAAAGTGCTCAACACGTCTTGAGCCTCGCTTCAGGGTTGTAGCGCACTTTAAGTGCGCCTTTGATAATAGTGGTCTCTCCTTGCAGTAAGTTATAGCATGAGCTTACTGAAAACTAACCATAGCCATTTCTGTCAATTGCAGGGTCAAGGAGTTCTAGCAGTATATCCCCCCCCCCCCCCCCCACTTGGGCATTCTGCACTAGAGCTCCTTCAGCGTAATCACTAGCACATATAGGTTAGAGAAAATACCTTTCAGTCTGGTATTATCTTTCCGTTTCTTGATCTTTTTTCATTTGTTACCAGATTTTTTGTCTTTTTACGTCGCCTATTTTTATATGACCTTGTCTAAGAATTCCTTGCATAGGCTTCTCAATATTTTCCTAAACTATGACTCCATGAGTTGGACTAACTGGTTTAGTCCACCAGTCATTTTCTTTACCATATTTACATCCGACCACTCGTTTCAACAAGTATTCTATTGCTAGATATTATGATTCCGACTAAATATAATAATCTTCATATTGAATAATCCGGAATTAAATTACATGAGCGGAAGCTAACCTGAATCCATATGTGGAATTGTTGAACCTCCTTTTTGATGATTGTCCTTTTGCCTTTTGAAGAATGCTCCTTAATCCTTTCCTTCAAGTTTGTTCTTGATGGTATGTGTATCCACAAGATTCTTCACAAAACTAAATAATATGTGTGGTTTCACAACAATAACAATGTAATGACAATGATCAAAATGGTTTATGGTTTTCCACACTATTTGCAAGACAACAATGGAGTATTTTGGCTCTTGATTCAATGGGAGGAAGAAGAGTCTTGTCTTGCACTAATGTGGGAACCATAACCCCCACTTTATAACTTCATGAGTTACATAACCCAAGAGTCACAAGAGTTACATAACTCAAGAGTCACAAGCATGTAACCATGGTTACATATATGTAACCTTAGTTAGCCCATCATTAACTAAGGTTACCCTTTTGGGTATCTACACATTAGTCCTACACTTTATATGACAACACATTGGCCCCCTTAACATAATGTCCATAGGACCACAAAATTAGGCCAAACCAAAAGATAGCACATAACATATAATTTATCCATATATTGTTCATATGTATGTAGATATAAGTCCATATATCTAGATATAAATTCATATATCTTACAATCTCCCACTTGGACGAGATACACATACATATGCACAAACCTTAGCATTATATGTTACATTATAACCTTATGAGCTCAAAATTGCTATCACAATAAATTGTCATGAACAATCCGGTCCATCAATCATACCAACATAGGACCTAAGAGCTCTTAGTTACTCATTCGTAACTAGAACCAATCATAGATCACGTATATCAATATAACCAACGACATGGATCAAGTGTAGGTATGTAGCGTGGAAATAACATAAAGTGTGGTCAATAGAATGTCTATTTCCAACTGGTTCTCTTTATTGAGATCAAACACAAACTGTAAGAGTACAAAAACTTTAAAACTGAATATCTGCGCAGATATAACTGAATTACTGAATTTCTGAATATAATGAACAATACATAAATGTGCAATACAAACTCCCACTAAAATACATAATCCTTATCTGATTTGACACCCATACAAGCAATATGCTCATGAAATACTTTTGGTGTCAATCCTTAGTGAGCAGATCCGCAAGCATGGAGTTTGTACTTATGTACTCAATGCACAATTGTCCATTTTGTACTCTTTCTTTAACAACCCGAAATTTGACGTCCTTATGTTTGCTTTCGTCAAATTACTGTTGTTGTTATTAGACTAAGTGGCAAAACCAGAGTCGGTATACCCGATGATCTCAAGCTGGTCCGAACTCCGATACGTAAGCATGTTATCCTTTGTTCTCTGTAAATACCTTATGACCCTTTTGGCTGCCAACCAATGGTCCATTTCCGGATTGCTTAGATATCTGCGTAACATCCCAACAATGTATGCTATATCAGGTCGTGTACAGACCTGAGCATACATCAGACTACCTACCGCCGAAGCATATGGCGTCTTCTGCATTTCTGAAATTTCATAATTATTATTTGGGCACTGTTTGAGACTAAATTTGTCTCCCTTAGCAACAGGGGTGTTACCTGGTTTACAATACTGCATGCCAAATCTTTTCAGAACCTTATCGATATAGCCCTTTTGTGACAGACCGAGAACACCTTTGGAGCGATCTCGTAGAATTTGAATTCCTAATACAAAAGAAGCTTCACCAAGATCTTTCATCTCAAATTTCTTTGAAAGAAATTTCTTAGTTTCAAGTAATAATGCTATATCGTTACAGGCAAGCAGTATGTCATCGACATATAAAACCAGAAAAATATACTTACTCCCACTGAACTTATGGTATATACAGTCATCAGCAATATTCGTTTCAAAACCAAAAGATGTAATGACTGCAAGAAACTTATAATACCATTGACGAGAAGCTTGCTTGAGCCCATAGATGGATTTCTTTAATTTGCAAACCTTTTTCTCTGATTCATCTGAAACAAAGTTTTCAGGTTGCACCATATAAATTGTTTCCTCAATGTCACCATTGAGAAAAGCTGTCTTAACATCCATTTGATGAAGCTCAAGATCAAAATGTGCTACTAATGCCATTATAGTCCTGAAAGAGTCTTTCGATGAAACTGGAGAGAAAGTCTCTTTATAATCAATGCCTTCCTTCTGAGTGTAGCCTTTTGCGACAAGACGAGCTTTGTACTTAATAACATTGCCCCCTGAATCCCTTTTGGTTTTAAAAATCCATTTACAACCAATAGATTTCGTACCTTCGGGCAATGTAACAAGCTCCCAAACGTCATTATCGCTCATAGACTTCATCTCATCATTCATGGCATCAATCCACTTTTGAGAGTTAGAACACTTAATGACTTGACGGAAGTTGATTGGATCATCTTCCTCAAGTCCAATATCACTTTCTTGTTCTTGGGGAAATACAACATAATCATCCGATATTGCATTTCTCCTCTCTCTAGTGGATCTCCTTAATGGCATTTCAGTTTCTTGAGGTTGTTGAGTTTGATAGTCATTAGTTATATCAGGATCCTGATGGGGAAGATTTTCGAGATTGTCTTGAACCGGAGTTGTGTGATCCGAGTCAGGAAGACCAAGATCAACAATTTGAGGGAAAGACACATGTTCTTCCTCAAAGACAAAATCTAACAACTTTATCTCCACCCCCCAAACTCAATATCCTCAAAGAACCTAGCATTACCGTCTCAAAATAGTTCTAGAAGTGGGATCATAAAACTTAAAACCCCTGGATTTTTCAGAGTATCCAACAAAATAGCTACTAACCGTCTTAGCATCCAGTTTCTTTTCATTCGGCCTATAAGGCCTTGCCTCAGCTGGACAACCCCAAATGTGTAAATGCTGAATACTGGGTTTATGCCCAGTCCAAAGTTCATATGGGGTTTTGATTGTAGCTTTAGTTGGAACTCTATTAAGAATATAAGCTGCGGTGTTTAATGCTTAGTCATGAATAAGATATAGGTACCCATAACGAGAGTAATCGTCTATGAATGTGATAAAGTATTGTTGACCATTCCAACAAGGAGTAGGGAATGGCCCACAAATATCCGTAAGTATTAATTCTAAGACGTCCGAAGCTCTCTTAGCACCTAATCTAGTCTTGTTTGTTTGTTTTCCCTTGATACACTCAATACAAATTTCCGAATTTGAGGAATCAAGAGAATCAAGAATTTCATCTGACACGAGTTTCTGAATTCTTTGAATGGATATGAGACCCAAACATTTATGCCAGAGTGATATAGAATTCTCATTAGTTAATTTTCTTTTGTACCACTTAAACTTGTATGCAAAGTTTCTTTATTTGAAGTTATTGTATCAACCAAATATAAGCTATCAAATGTTGATAATACACCAGTACCAATAAGATTTGAATTCTGAAAGAGACTAACTTTATTATCCCCAAATGTACATTTATAACCAGATATGTCCAATTGGGGAACAGAAATTAAATTCCGTCTAAAAGACGGTACAAAAAAAGTCTCATCCAAATCTAAATGAAAACCGGTTTTAAACAACAGCCTAAATTTGCCAATAGCCTCAACTGGCACCTTCTTGCCGTCACCCACATAGATGTATCTTTCACCATCATTTGGTTTTCGGCAGTTCAGGCAACCCTGCATTGATATACTTATGTGAGTAGTAGCAGCAGAATCTACCCACCAAGTATCCTTAGGTACCGAAATTAAATTAACTTCCGAACAAACAAGAGAAAGAAATGTACCCTTTTTCGCACGCCAGGCATGGTACTTGGTACAATCTTTCTTCACATGATCAGCCCCCTTACAGAAAAAGCAACCTAATTCAGTGATTTCAACCTTAGGTTCCTTATGTTGCTTAATCTTGGGCTTTGCAACCGCAACTTCCTTACCCTTCCTCTTCTTAGTTTCCTTAGAAGAGGATGCCAAATGACCACTGTCAGTCTTATCTTGCTTTATCCGTTCCTCTTCTTGCACACAATGTGAAATGAGCTCATTAAGAGTCCATTTCTCCTTCAGGCAGTTGTAACTGACCTTAAACTGATTAAAGTGTGCAGGAAGAGATATCAAAACCAAGTACACAAGCAGTTCCTCAGGTAAATCCAGCTTGAGTGACTTAAGTTTCGAAGCAAGATGAGACATTTCCAAAATATACTCCCGAATGTTTCCCTTGCCCTTATACCTCATGGAAACAAGTTTACTCAATAGTGTACTTGTTTCCGCCTTTTCGTTTTGAATAAAACGCTTTTCAAGGTTTTCAAGGAAAACTTTGGCATTAGGTTCATCATTCATAGTGCCCCTGAATGATTCTGGAATTGCACGCTTCATGATCATTAGACTCATGCGATTCGAGCGTTCCCACTTCTCCATCGCTCTCTTTCATCAGGAGAGGATGTATCCTCAAGAGGAGTAGGTTGCTCAATCCCAAGAGCAATGTCAAGATCCATGCAACCGAGAACGATCATGACGTTCTCTTTCCATTCCTTAAAGTTTGTGCCGTTAAGCACAGGGATGCTATTGATGTTGGCAGAGATCGTAGAAGCAGAAGAATTTACTGAAAATAGAACAAAAGGATTACTGAATACATGCTTACAAATACTTGAACTTTAACTTTATAGATTCAAAATTAGGCATTTCCCATTACAAGATACCTAGCACAACATTGATTTTAGTCTTTGGACAGAAAAACAACTTGTAAGTGGTACTCTTGGTGTAGTGATCAAACATAGACAATAAACTCCTGTCAAATATTAAACCTTCCTTTGGGCCGATTTAATATTCACATGGAAAACCCAATAATCGTCTCATATTTACCACCACAAGCATGTTCGAATTCCTGCCAAATAACACCTTCCTTTGGGCCGATGTTAAACGCATGGAAGACTAACATCCACAGTCATCTTATATTTTAAAATTAATCAATCTACAAAATAGAGGTTACTTTGGCAACATAATGCTTCAATTGAATAATTAAAATATTAGATGCTATAAACTTTAGTTCCTTAAGCCTTATTATGAATCTCAACTTAATACGTTACATATGTTGATATGTAACACTTGAATATTAATTGTTTTTATACTGAATCGGACAATTCCATAAATATTAGAATTGATGGACTTTAAAAACAATTAACATTCACTGAAACTTAAGAGAGTTGCAACGTTTTTAACCATACTGGACAAAAACAATCGATTGTAAGCAATAGACAATCGATTACCTTTGGCATGAAAAAAAAAATTTCATCTACTGGACCAATATAATCGATTGTCAAAACCAGACAATCGATTGTTTTGGTTTTTAAGAAAAAAATTTTAAGTTTCTGGACCAACATAATCGATTGTCAAAACCATATAATTGATTATGCTGGTTTTAAGAAAATTTTATAAGTTACTGGACCAATATAATCGATTGTCAAAACCAGACAATCGATTATTTTGCTTTTGATAAAAAAAATTTAAGTTTCTGGACCATTACAATCGATTGTCTACAATAGATAATCGATTGTATGGTATAATTAAAAAACGTTTCAACTCACTGGACCAGAACAATCGATTGTATAGAATATACAATCGATTATTCTGGTGTTCCAAAAAACTGCTAGAATTTTAAACGTCAAAGACAATCGATTGTGTAAGGAAACAATCGATTGTCTTGAGGCAGTGACCAAAAAAAAAATATCTGAATAACACATGATTTTCAACATGAATCTTAAACATAAAAAACATGTTGTTAACCAAATAAAATCATGCTATTTAAATGTTTTAACATGACATTAAAACATCAAATTACATCAAAACATAACATTCATAAGATCATGCTATTTCATGGTAGAATTTCATAAACAAAATTCTAATTAAACTTAAACATGAATCCTAACATAACATGAATCTTATGAACATCCAAATTATCCAAAAAATGAAGGGTGGCTCTGATACCAATTGTTAGAAATTATGATTCCGACTAAATATAACAACCTTCATATTGAATAATCCGGAATTAAACTACATGAGCGGAAGCTAACCTGAATCCATATGTGGAATTGTTGAACCTCCTTTTTGATGATTGTCCTTTTGCCTTTTGAAGAATGCTCCTTAATCCTTTCCTTCAAGTTTGTTCTTGATGGTATGTGTATCCACAAGATTCTTCACAAAACTAAATAATATGTGTGGTTTCACAACAATAACAATGTAATGACAATGATCAAAATGGTTTTTGGTTTTCCGCACTATTTGCAAGACAACAATGGAGTATTTTGGCTCTTGATTCACTGGGAGGAAGAAGAGTCTTGTCTTGCACTAATGTGGGAACCATAATCCCCACTTTATAACTTCATGAGTTACATAACCCAAGAGTCACAAGAGTTACATAACTCAAGAGTCACAAGCATGTAACCATGGTTACATATATGTAACCTTAGTTAGCCCATCATTAACTAAGGTTACCCTTTTGGGTATCTACACATTAGTCCTACACTTTATATGACAACACATTGGCCCCCTTAACATAATGTCCATAAGACCACAAAATTAGGCCAAACCAAAAGATAGCACATAACATATAATTTATCCATATATTGTTCATATGTATGTAGATATAAGTCCATATATCTAGATATAAATCCATATATCTTACATCTATATCTTGAAAGCAATTCAAATTTGAGATTTTATTGTGTAGTCGCAACTAGTAAAGTTGATGCCACGTGACCTGGAGGTCACGGTGACCTGGAGGTCACGGGTTCGAGAGGAAGAAACATCCTCTTGCAGAAATGCAAGGTAGTAAGGCTGCATTCAATAGACATTTGTGGTCCGACCCTTTTCCGAACCCCGCCCATAGCGGGAGCTTAGTGCACTTACTCCAAAAACACCTTGTCTTTTGCTATTCATTGTTGTTTGCCATCTCATGAGGTGTCCGGATTGCCTTCCCAAACGTAAACCCAACCTTCTTATCAGTAATCTCCTGACCAGATAATATGGATAAATTATTGCAGATCCTTCAGTGATAACCAATGGTACTCTAGATGGGTTTTTTTCCAGCTTACAGAGGTTTAAGGCAAGGGGATCCGATTACCATTTTCCTATTTTTGCTAGTTATTGGAAGTTTCAGCAGATTGGTGTTTAAAGCAATGGAATTCTCATGGAATAGGGATTCAGGGTAAGTGCTTTGGAGCATAGAAACATCACGGTTACCCATGTTTTATATGCAGACAACACACTAATTATGTGTGATGCAGATGAAGAATTGCAGGATTGCGGATCAATCGCAGAAGAGCTATATACTCTCTGCGAATGATGTTGCAAACTCCAAGAAAAGATCAAAAGTGATTATCTGAGCCAAGTGAAATTAATTAGGCAAGAGCTTACGGTCATACAACATAGTGAAACTAGTACAGATATGTAACATAATATGCCATTTTAAGACATTCAACCGTAGCTCTCTACGCTTTCTGGTGTATCCATACATCCCCAAAATGGGCACAAAATGAAGGAAAGACCTGCTCCTAGTTAGTGATATATTGTGCGCGGTGCCCGCCAGGGTCCCCGGCATTGCTACATATACAAAATCTATGCTTTGGTTATATCATCCCATCACTTCCATATCTTCATCAGAGAAAGGAAAAAATTTCTCTTTCTTTGGGCTTTCATGAACATTATACTTTACAAGCTTGACTGGTGTTCCTCTTATATCTGTGTCCTTCCCTCGATCTTTGCGCTTTCTATCACCATCAGTAGGCAATTTATCTGGACAAAAATAAGCGGCAGAGAATGGTTTGTTCAATGAATCTTCCATTTCCTCATCGCCAATGCATTTGCCTTCCCTATGCTCTCTCTCGTTACTGGTCCATCCTTCGGGCTTAGATTCAGGGAGAAAACAGTCTGGCCGTGAATTACAAATTGTCGCTTTGGCATGGAACTTCAGTTTATCATGATCACACATCCAAAGACCCTGGTCTTCCATGATAAAGAGCCATTCTGTGGATATAGGCAACATATCTTAGAAGACACAAAAATGGCGTGGAGAATAAGTATAATAGTAGTATGTTATCTACAAGGTAGGTTTGCTATTGATTTTGAAGAGTACAAAATATGTAACTTAGCCAGTAGAAAAGCAAAACCAAAAAGATGCAAAGTATCCAAATGACTAGCAAAACCAGATAAACGGCGTACTTATGAGAGCTTTGGGTGTCGTAAATTTTGGATTACTCAGGTTCTCTTCAGTTCCAGCTTGAGTAGAGACCCATTTAAGTAATTTGCTGGGTAGCTGAGACTCGGAGAAAGCATTTACATAAGCAAGCACCCTATCTTGATCACATATTTCCCTAGAGCCAGCAATTCCCAGATTTATTAGCAGAAAAAAAGTTATCAAGCTTATTTCAAATTTTACAGCAGCAATTTTCCGTACCTAGCAAACTGTATGGCGTTATCAGCTACTAAGGACCATAGTAGAGCCAAGTTCCTGAAGTGGGATTCTGGTAGCTGAAACCATCTGCTAGAACCTAGAAATGAATGATCAACCAGTATCACAGCATCATACAATAGTTTCTGTAGAATAACTGTGTCTTCAAAACTCTGCAACAACAAATATATTGGAAAGAAAAAGAAAATAACTTGTCAGCCTAAAAGAAATCAATCTTAAGCTGCATATTTAAACTTTCATTAGCAGGGACTAGAGATATCCTTAAAACAAGTATCAAACATCAAACGCACACATACAAACAGATTCGGGAATACAGCACAGCATGGAAGTGGTTGAGCCGGTCGTACATGCTATCCCCACTCATAAATCTTTGCAATAATGAAGGTTGTAATGAATACGTACGTACCAATAAGGTAGTGACAGCCAGCCTTTTTTCCAACAGAATTCTGAGAAGAAGATCTACAAATAAAACTCAAATCGATCAGGAATCAACTCCAAAATTGTCAATGCAAAGCATCAAATACATGCATCGGCTTAAGCGAAGCAAGCAAAAAATGCAGCTAATCCGGTTTACTAAGGTTTTATCATTCAATGCAGTCAAAAGCTCAAAATAAACCATATGAAATGCCAAGGAATCTAGTAATTGGAGGTTCAAATACTCTCCCTGCCTCGCTCTCTCTCGGGTCACCAAGATTCAAACAGATGCTTATTTATGGCATCTGTAGGATAAGTGATGCTGGAAGATCAAGAATGATACATTTTCCAAGATTGGTTTTCCCGAAGCACACAACTGCTTTTCTTCAAGTATCCTCCCGAACATCATTATTCTGCTGTTTAGTTTTCCCACTCAGGTACAAAGTTCCCTCTGAAAATGCACCCTATTATGATGGTGCGTACAGCTTAATAGATAGCTAACAGTAGCAATTGCAGCGCATGTAACTATTGAGATTTCATGGAAAGAATATTGCATCTAGATAGAGAACTTTATGAATATGCAGCCACATATAAAGAAAATTGGACTACTGAGTTTAGATGGTAGGATTAATTAAAACAAAAAAATCATTTTGCACATGGAAGATTTAAATAGAGAATGCATTCTCGGAAACAAATCGCGATTCAAAGTAAATGGAGTTCCAGGAAATGAACTCTTCAAAGAATACCTAGAATATGTTAAATTAAATTCCAAGAGTAGCTGAACCTTACTTCACATGCAGCAGCTTCTTTTCACACACCATCAACCAAACTCCAAAAATGCCTAAAGAAAGTAAAATGGTGATGGCAATAATATTGAACAACCTCAACCAAGTCACAACAACAGAAGTACAAAAATATTAAAGGTTCCTTCAACTTTAGTGATAAACAACCAACTTAACTTGCACTGTAGAAGCACATCAAAGTTTATATCCATAAGTTCCAGTTTTACCAGCAAAAGAAATATAAGTGGGACTACCAATTATTCAGTAAATATACTTCCATAGATAAGCACGATACTACAAAATTGACCATTCACATGCAATGAGAACATGTTGATCCCCATATACTGGACCCCAAGGCTAGCTAACTCCTAATAGCTTCATACTAGAAAATGAAAGTCTAAGGGTGTACACCCAATGGGCTATACAGTAAAGGGATTAGTGATAAGCAAACTTGATAGAAGGTTGTGCTCAACACAATGGTTTTCTTCTCTTTCAGGGAGTGAGTTAATCGATTTTTTCTCAACATTGCAGCAACAGCTACAGCTAATTGGTTCTTCAATTGATTGGTGAAAAAAAGGAATTTTGTTTTGAACAGTTAACAAAAATACGAGAACAATGATATTTAGTTATTCATATGATGCAAACAGCATGACATAATATCATAAAGACCCATATATACAGAAAGTTTGTTAGACATTACAAAGAAAGTTCTATACGTTAATACTATTTGGTTCTTGTTATTAGAAAATCTAAGCCTATTAAGTGAATCAATTTTAGTGAGCCAAACGACACAACAACAACCCAGTATAATCCCACTTAGTGGGGTCTGGGGAGGATAGTGTGTACGCAGACCTTACCCCTACCCTTGGGCAGAGAGGCTGTTTCCAAATAGATCCCCGGCATCCTTCGCTCCAAGAACTTCCCACCTTGCTCTTGGGGAGACTCGAACTCACAACCTCTCGGTTGGAAGTGGGGATTGCTTACCATCAGAGCAACCCCATAAATCCCCATAAGAAGGTGTGCTTGACCTGCTACTATGTTGCCATTACTGTCCATCTTGTTACATAATTTGATATAGTTTTTTTTATGCTATATGACTGGTCAGGAAAGCAAGGTGATGTTACTATACAAAAATTACAACAGTAAGGGGAAAAAACAATAAGCTACACAACATATTCAAGTAATGAAACTTGGCCTCTTTCAAGGGGAAAAAAAGAAGAAGCAAGAACTCACCTAAAAGTTCAAAATTATGGAACTGCTTGAGAGTCTGAATTGCCCAATTTCGCGCATCATTTTGGACGTCCTCATTTACAAACCCCATATTAAACTTCATAGACAAATTAAGCAAGAACACCTCACACATTACAATCCCAGCTAAATCCCTGTTTCCACGCCTTATATTTCGACCCTCATAAACCTCAACACTCACAATTGGAAAGAAAACCCCTAAATTCTCATCAAATTTAGCACACTCCCCAACCCGATCAACTGTCCAAACCCCAACCAGTTCCTCAAAACAGAGAATATCCTCATCAAACTCGTTCACGATTTCGCAATCACCTAAACATATACATATATAATTAATAATTTTCTCTACCAAGTCCCTAATTTCACCATTCAAGCACAACCCATTACGCGAAAATTCGCATATTACATCATACAAAACGTACAGTACAGGGGCAAGCAAAGCAATCTTTTTCGACCCGTTACATGGACCCGAGCAAGAAATTAGCAAGTGAAACAAGTCTTTAGCGACAATGATTTTGCTAAAACCAGCTGATTTTGAGGTGTGAAAAGTTACAGCAGAGTAAAACCAAGTAATTTCAAGAGGCGGGTCGGGCATTGTTTGTATCAAACGAAAGAAAATGGACTGAAAATTTGAGAAATCAGAACTTCCATTTCTGTAAGAGGTCAGGAAGTGACTGATTGATTCTGTTAACATGGGCTCGAAGCCCTTTGTTGTTGATAGGCACATTTCTGGATGAATTTTGGAAGGGTTTAGTGTTTAACGGTAACCTGAAAACCCTAGGTGTAAAAAAAGTTGATGGTGGTGGGTATTAGGGGGAAAGGGAAATTTTGGGGTCTATTTGTAACGGACATCTTTTTGAATTTGATTTCGTACCATTTTGATTGGATTTTTCAAAAAAGAAAAACTAGGACTATATTGGATGGAAAGTGGAAAAATAAATTAATACGTAACTCCATACTTTGTAAGAGCTTGAAAAACTACCTAGAAATTGAATTTGGATGTGGTATGTATGACTTGGTCAACTAATTACTTGATCAATATGAAATTTGGTATAATTACACTCTTCAATTCTCTAGGTGATGTGAAAATTGGTACTAATTATACTTTATAATTATAAGGTTACTTTTTAATTTCTTTCCTTTTTTTATTTTAATTTATTTTCTTTGTAACTTTTTATGTGCATTGTTTTAATCTCTTTTGATTTAAATTTTTTATTTTATTTTTTACTTTTTAATTTCTTTTTAATTTTAAAACATATTATTCTTTGTACATTGTTTATCTTTTATTTGTCTACCTTTACTAATTATGATTCCGTAATTGCTCGTATAATTTATTTCTATTTGTTTTATTTTCTTCATTTTGTGTTTGCTTTATTATTCTAGTCTTTGAAACTACAGCACCTAATACAAGAAATAATGAGTCATTACCTCACTTGTGTGATTTTACTAGGCAATTGTTGTTGTTGTTGAGTCATTAACCAACTCGCATATAATGAGTGATGTCATTAAATTAAATTTCGTTGTTGAATACGGTTATAGTCTTACTATATTTCCTAACATTAAGTTGTATTGGATATTATTTTTATTATGTTGGAATTTGACATATGTTAAACTCTTTTCTTTTCTTTTTTGGATTTGGAAATTATGTTATATTTTGTTATTTCATATTGTATATTGTTATTTTTTAGTTAGAAACTAAGAATTGATAGATTAGTTTTGACAAATATTTGAATAATGTATGATATTATATTTATAAATATTAATTTATTTTATCAAACATGCATTACGTGATGTTCTTACAACAAGTATATTTTTAGTTTTAGAATTAATTAAACTAAATATTATTAATTTTAAAAATATATATTAATTATTTTTACAATATTAATTATAAATATATAATTACTAATTATGTATACTTAATAAAATTATGCATCTTAAATACCAAATCTTGTATCATTTACACTTATAAAAAAATTATTTATAGGCATATATTTAGTATATTAACTTTTAAATTTTGATAATTACTTCATTTAAAATTTAACCTAACTGTGTAATTACGTTATGAGAAACAAATAGGTCACTATAATTACTATGTTACATAATTACTACCCTAGTACGATAGTAATTACATCAATTACAATTACCGATTGACTTTTCAAGCAGACCCTAAGAAAAATATGCCACTAACCCTTGAAAAGAAAATAAAAAGAAGGCGAAATACATAAACGGTCCTTTTAAATTGTCCACAACGATCAGAAAAAACTTTAAGTTATCCACAACAATCAGACAAACACCTCAACTAACCCCTTTATCATTTAGACACTTCAAATGCTTATTAAGCAGATCAAATTAAACACATATTGCTGATGTGGTATATGGGTATTTATTAATTAAATTTTGAGCGCGTGATTCAGTTTTCCAGCCTATTTTTATCTTTGAAAAAAACTAAGAATCAATCATATCTTAGCTTCTCTTCTTCGTTAGATTAATCACGTTAACATCTCAACTACAACCCACAATGAAATCACTATAGATGCCATGAAAATCATTCACTAAAACTCCAATCAAACCACCATAAATCACCAAAAACTGCCCTTTTCATCATAAAATTTCACTGTCTGTAACCTCCAAAGCTCGCGTAATTCATTCGAGCCAAAACTAGTTCCAAACTCAATTGAAATAAGCAACAAAAACAGCAATAATAGTTGCAAAAAACCACCAAATCTTCACTAGATAAACACACTCTTTCATCCATCAATACCTTTATTCTAATAGAAATACATAAACAATAACCAATTATTTGACTCAGGAGATAATTTTAAGGATAATTTTACACCATAAATAATTAGAGCAGTATAAGTGACATAAGCCCAAACTCATAATCAAGGAAACGATGAAGATAGAAGAGTGATGATTCGAGTTGAATCGTTTCGTTCATATTTACTCGAAGATCAATTTCCAGCGAGATAGGTTGCATGAGCAGAGCTTTTCCCGGCGTGGTTTGTCATTGATCCCTTAGTGGGGAGGGGAAGGGGGGTCTGATAGGAAGGACTTGTCTTTAATTTGTTAGGTGACGGTGGATTTGGGGAAAAGGGAAGATGGGCAGAAAAAAGAAGATGAAGAGGGTGGGGTTGGCGCTAGTTTTGGATGGAAGTAGGAGATGAAGTTGAGAGAATTTGGGGGGGAGATGGCGTTGGTTTGGTAAAAAGGTGAGGAAAAAGGCTTTTCTTTAAATGCATTTTCATTTTTTATTATTTATATGTGTCAAAATTCTATTATAAATTACATATGGCATTCATTAATTGACTATGTTTGGCTCAAAAGTTAATTATGTGCTTTACAAGCTTAAAAACAATCAAAAATAAACAAGGGTAAATTGCAATCAAATATAATGAGACCTAGAGATGATTCAGGTGATATGACCACCGTAGATCTGATAATGTAAAGAAATAATAAGAGCTTGAGAGCTTGGGAGAGAGAGAGAGTATGAGAGTTGTATTCTTTCGAAATAACACATATATCCTCATTACAATGTAAAGGTCTCGTTTATATAGCAGGAGACCTTCCTCAAAATAATCAAAGAAAAAGTATAAAAGTAGGTGGCTTCTTCTTACTGAAGAAGTAAGACCCTAAACGACGTCGCCTTTATTTTATTGGCTGGGTCGTGCCCTCATTCAGGCCAGCCTTACCGTAATGGGCGTACCCACTTTATGTAGGGACATTAGGAGCCGAATTTTACCCAATATAGTTAGTCCCTCCGTTCGTTTGAGATGTGCTCGATAGCCGTCTTTAATGGACAAAAATGCATACTCCATTTCTACAGAAATTTGGCTGCACTCATAAGCGCTTTTTCAAAGGATATTAACATGTGTGATATGGTTGAGCCGTTGACATACGACCCCTTTTTAGAGTGACATCACCAATCACGTGCGCCATTATTATACTTGTTCCCCAGAAGATCCAGAGCATGACGTGACATTTTGGTTTCCCGTGTCAGTTTTCGAATCATGCCTTTTTGATTTTCGCATATCTTACTCCGATAAATAGAGGAGCGGTTCAGTACAATTCATCTTTCGAAACTTTGGAGAGTGTTTCTCGATTTCTTTCTTCATCTCTTTTTCTGGCAATCGCTACTTAATTTGAGAACTACCATTTCTGGGGGTTGTACCTCTTATCGTTAACACCTTTCTTTGTAAATCACACCATGGAAAAACGTCGTCAAGGTAGCAAAAGGACTAAGGACAACGCCCCTTCTAGGGTTCCACCTTCTTCCGGTGGTGAAGAGGAAGAGGCAGAAAGAGTTCTTATTCCTTTGTCGGTGAACAACATACTTCCGAAGAACATGAGAGGTCGAAATGACTTTAAAAAGAAGAGCTCAACTCCCCCTTGGGAGTGCAGTGAATTGATGCAGTCCCACTTGGACGCCCTTAGGACAGCGTACAATATCTTGGACAATGTTGAAATAGCTCCGGCTGGGAGGGACTATGCTAATGTGCATAGTCCAGGATTCTACACGTTCTGTGAATATCCTCTTTGGATTGGATATAACTTCCCACTTAACCTTCTAGCGGAGGAGCTCTGTTGCTTTTTCAGGTTATTCCCTGCTCAAATCACGCCTTATACTTTGAAGGTGTGTAGAATTCTTACCACATATGCGACCGAAGGCGGGAGTGTGGTTTCGGTTCACCATCTTTTGCAGATGTTCCATGCAAGCTATATGAGGGGTACCATGCTTTATTTAACGCATCGTGGTATGAAGAGCTTCGTAGTGCAGTCTGACGATAAAGCCAATCGTGGCTTCTGGAAAAGATACTTCTATATCAGGACGGAGTACTTGGTGTCTAACCTCGAAGGGTTCCCGGAAACGTGGAACTCGAAATGTAAGTACCCTTGTGTGTGATTTTATGATGATTCTCTTTCTGATGGCTCAACCATTATGGATTCTTTGTCTTTTTCTTGTAATGGTGGCTCGCTCGCCTCGAACGATTGACGACACTAGGTTGTGGGTGGGGAGGTTGATACTGTGTGTGGAGGAGTGTCGTACTTGTGCTGAATTCCATGGACTGTACGGCCCAACATGTAACAGCCTTTCCTCTTCTTCTCTCTTTTCTTTTGCTTCCGTTTGAAGGTCCCTTCATTTCTGTTATTCAATGTACCCGCACTGGCAGGTCGGGGCATTTCTAAGAAGGCGAAGAAGAAAGTCGATGCTGGCTCATCTACGGTGGAGTCTGATTCCAATAGGGAATATATACTCCTCGGAGGCTCGACTAGAGATAGTGTTCTTTCCACTTCACAAAAAGAGGCTGAGCCGGAGGTGGCGTCTGGGGCAGTGCCTGAGGCGTCGCCTGAAACTATGTTGGAAACGGCGCCCGTGGAGGTGCCTGAGGCGGTACCTTAGGCCGCACCTGATACGACACCTGAGATTGCGTCTATTACTAATGGGGTTAGTTCAGAGCCGACCCTACAACCCATGGAGGGGTTTTCTGAAGATGAAGAACCTCTAGAATTGAATAGGCGGCGGTTGCTAACTGGCAATTCAAAAGCGACTCAGGGTGAGATTGTTACTTTACCTTGTCGTGAGTCGAGGCCGGTTTTTATGGATGACGTCATCCGTTCGGGGAGGTATGCTCCTTGAATGAGGGTTGCTAACAATGCCAGTCCAGCCCGTATCTAGGAGGGCAGTTCTTCGGCTGCTGCGGAAAGAACGGGCGGAGATATAGAGAGGGTGAGCCCGTAAGCCGCCACTGGGCACGCGGGTGAAGGTGGAGGAACCTCAAATCGTGTGGAGATGATTGCTAGTAGGTTTACCTGTCATATCATGATTCCGAGTGGCTACACTCTATTGGATAATTACGAGCAGGCCGCTGCAAAAATGACTCTTTTGTGTGCGGGCACCGAGAGTGGGGCGTTGGCAGGAGTTTGTGATCGGGACTTATCCCGGAAAGTCGCTGGCGCGGACTTGCAGGTTGACTTTTGACCCCTTCTTTTTTTTGTGTTGTGGGGGTGGCTTAACCATGTACTTGCTTTTTCTTTGGTATTTTTTAGACTCTCATTTTGGAGGTAGAGAGGGGCGACGCTCGCAGAAGAAGGTGGCTGCTTTCAATAAATTGCTGCAAAAGTACAAATAGACTCGTGAGGCGTATCAAACATTAGCAGATGTGTACAAGAAGAACCCTAAGTTTAGGGTGTTCCGTGAGGGCCTCACACAATATGAGGAGCAGTTAAAAAGCGAGTGGCCAAATTGGAAAAGGTTGATGAGCAGCTCGTGGCCGCTGTTGCACGGAACACCGAGTTAGAGATCCGTCTTCAGTCAAAGGATGAAGAGTTGGAAATCAGCCGCGGAGGCTGCCGAATTGTAGACACGGGTCACGGCCCTGACTGTTGATCTTGATGCTAGGACGGCGGAGGTTGAAGTCCTCAGGCAAACTTCCCCAAAAGATGATGCGCATCGTGAAGCTTACGAGATATGGGTTTATGAAGAGGCTCGATTAGTCGTACTTGAGGAGTACTTGGCGGCTGGTCGAGCCTCTGAGGCGGAAGTCGAGGACAGTGCCATTCGGCTCATGTTTCCCGTGAAGCGGCTGGTTATAGTTGTGACTCACCAAATGGGGAGGGATGCAATTCTGCGGACGTCGATCACTTGGAATCTAGCTCTTGGATTTCTAAGGCTTATCAACATGGTGATGAAAACATACCGGACGGTTATCAAGCAGGGTGAGATAGGCGAAGTGGCAAAGGCCCTTAGACTTAGTGTGTGTGTGTGTGTGCATATATATATATATATATATATAATGAAATATGACCTTTTGTCGCTGTATTCTTCTTTTGCTTCTTAGATTTTTATTGTGTTTCTGATTGACCTTCGTGCTTTCTGACGTAGTTGAGCTAGGTTGGCATTTTGTGAAGATGGCCTTGTCCGGATAGAATCGATGGCCTTGGCCATATAGGTGACTTCGACTGTCGTTGAATCACTTATTTGTCGTAGTCAAAACTAGGTCGACTAATGGCGGCGATGGACTTGGCCATAATAGAATCGATGGCCTTAGCCATGATAAAGTTGATGGCCTTAGCCATGTAGGTGACTTCGACTGTCACCGAATCACTTTTTTTCCGTAGTCGAAACTAGGTCGACTATTGGTGACGATGGCCTTGGCCAAAATAGAGTCGATGGTCTTAGCCATGATAAAGTTGATGGCCTTAGACATGTAGGTGACTTCGCCCGTCGTCGAATCACTTGTTTGCCATAGTCGAATCTAGGTTGACTATTGGCGGTGATGGCCTTATCCATAATAGAATCGACAGCCTTAGCCATGATAAAGTTGATGGCCTTAGCCCTTTATGCACTTGAGATATGGTCGTATAGCCATATATATATTGGAGATGACCGTAGCCTTTCCTACAATTGGATATGGACGTAGCCTTTTATAATTGGAGATGGTCGTAGCCCTTTATACATTGGAGATGGCCATAGCCCTTTGTACATTGGAGATGGCCGCAGCCCTTTATACATTGGAAATGGTCGTAGCCCTTTATACATTAGAGATGGTCATATCCCTTTATACATTGGAGATGGTTGTAGCCCTTTATACATTGGAGATCGAGCTAGTCCAGTCCCTTTATCATGTCGGCTTGGAAAGTGTATGGAGAGGATGATATGGTAAACTTGTTCCGTAAATATTTCCAGGTGTTCCCTCTGCCGCCTCGTTAAAATCCTCCCCAAGAAAACCCAATTGGGACAAAACTCAGGTAAGGGAAAAAAGAGTACGACTCGGGAGACGCCTTTCAGAAATGGAAATACTTGAGGTAGGCGACGTTCCAATTGTTTTGGAGCATTTTTCCTTCCATTGTTTCCAAGCGGAATGCTTCTTTGCTGGATGCTGCTGTGATTTTGTAGGGTCCTTCCCAGTTGGTGCCCAATTTTCCTTCACTTGGGTCTTTGGATGCCAATGTCTTGGCTTTGAGGACGTAGTCTCACATTTTGAGTGGTCTTATCTTCGCCTTCTTGTTATAGTATCTTTCGACTTGCTATTTTTGGGCCACCATTCTTATGTGGGCCATTTCTCTCCTCTCATCGGCTTCATCGAGGTCTTGGAGACTGTTTGTGTCATTTTCTGTTCCACTGGTGTATGAATAACTTAGGCTTAGTTCACCGACCTCGACGGGTATGACTGCATCGGTTCAGTAGACCAAGGAGTACGGTATTTCCCCAATAATAGATTTAGGTGTGGTCATATGCGCCACAACACTTCGTGTAGCAGTTTGGGCCATAGCTCTTTGGCGTCTTCGAGCTTCTTCTTCAGTATGTTTTTTATTGTTTTGTTGGAGGATTCTACTTGGCTGTTGGCGGTGGGGTGATATGGCATGGAGAGTATCCTCTTGATGCACCATTTCTCGAAGAATTCGGTCGTTTTTTGACTGATGAACTGTCGTCCATTGTCACAACTGATTCTTTGGGGATGCGTAAGTGGCATATTATATTTTTTCATATGAAGGCGATGACCTCCTATTCGCGTTTTTATGTGTAAGCACCTGCTTCCACCCACTTAGAGAAATAGTCAGTTAAAACTAGAAAAAATAGTACCTTTCCCCGTCATGCGGGTAGGGGGCCGACTATGTCTATTCCCCATTTGATGAACAGCCATGGGGAGGTGACTGAATGGAGGGGTTCTTCTGGTTGGTGTATCATGGGGGCGTATTTTTGGCATTGTTTGCACCGGCGAACGTATTCTGCCGCCTATTTCTTCATTGTGGTCCAGTAATAGCCGACCTATATGATGCATTATACGAGGGCGCGGTTACCTGTATGGGCGCCACTGTGTCCCTCGTGCACTTATTCGAGTACTGGCCTCGTTTGATGCGGCCCTAGGCACTTAGCCAAGGGTCCGCCAAACGTCCATTTGTAGAGGTCATTATTTATCAGGCAATACCTCTTCTTTGTCGAGCGGTAACATTCCGTCCTTCAGATAGGATACAAATTGGTTGCGCCAGTCCCAAGTCAAGTTTAAAGAGAATACCTCAGTGTGATCAATGGCTGAATGGAGGAGGGTGGCACGCTTTCTTTGTTGAAGTTTCTAGTGGTTGCAGCCAGCTTTGCTAGACCGTCTACTTCCATATTTCGGGCCCTCAAAATTTGCTCGAAGTGGCATTCGTCAAACTCAGCCATTAACCTGTGGATTTCTGACTGGTATTTTTGCAACCTTTGTTCTTTGACCTAGTAAGTCCCAGTGACTTGGTTTACCACAAGTTGAGAGTCTTAATTGAGGACGATTTGACGAGCCCCATATTTGATGACTAGTTTCATACCTGCAATAACAGCCTCATACTCGGCCTCATTGTTAGTCATTTCAGGGCATCGTATGGACTGCGAATTGTTTTGCCCGTGGGGACCTCGAGGACGACTCTCAGTCCCGATCCCGATACATTAGAGGCACCATCGGTATAGAAAAACCATAGGTTGTTTTTGGAGGAGGCACGTTGTGCATCAAGTTCCACCTCCGGTAGGATTTCCGCGCTGAAGTCAGCTATAAAATTGGCCAAACTTGCGACTTGATGGTGGTCCTTGGAAGGTATGAAATGTCGTGCTCGCTGAGCTCAATAGACCATCTGGCGAGCCGGCCTGATAATTCAGGCTTGTGTAAGACGCTCCTTAATAGGAAGGTCGTTACCACTAATGGGGTGGCATTGAAAATAGGGCCGTAGATTTCGTGAAGCTACTACCAGTGCTAGTGCCAATCTCTCGAGGTGTGGGTACCATGTTTCGGTATCCACCAAGGTTTTTTTTGCTAATGTATCACATAGGAGGTTGTGCACCTTTGTTTTCACGGACTAGGACGACGCTAACGGCGACCTCAGATACGACCAGATACACCAACAGGGGTTCGCCTGGGCTCGTTTTGACAAGCAGAGGCGGCAATGATAGGTACACCTTCAGCTTCCTCAAGGCTTCGACGCACTCCTCGTTACACTGTAGCTCTTGGTCTTTTTACAACACATTGAAAAACTTATGGCACCTGTCGAAGGATCGTGAAATGAATCTGGATAGGGCGGTTGTCCGCCCCATCAACTTCTGCACTTGTTTTTTCTACCTAACACTTCCGGGATTGCATGTATTGCCTTGTCTGGTCTGGGTTGACCTCAATGCCTCGTTCTGATATGAGGAATCCTAAGAATTTTCTTGAGGCCACATCGAATGCACATTTCTCATGGTTTAGCTTCATTGTGTACCTCCTTAATATTTCAAAGGCCTCCTTCAGGTGGTCGATTTGGTCTTCTTTATTTGACGACTTTACCAGCATATCATCGATATAGACTTCCATAGTTTTACTGAGGTGTTCTTTGAATATCTTGGTGACCAGCCTCTGGTACGTGGCTCCCACATTTTAAGCCCGAGGGGCATAACCTTGTAGCATTATGTTCCTCGGTGAGTGATGAAAGTCGTTTTCTCTTGGTCCTCCTCGGCCATCATGATCTGATTGTAGCCGGAGTAAGTGTCTAAGAAGCTTAGCAACTCATGCCCTGCGGTTGCGTCTATCAGATGGTCGATGTGGGGCAGCGGGAATGAGTCTTTTGGGTACGCCTTGTTCAAGTCGGTGAAGTCTACACACATTCTCCACTTTTTATTTTTCTTAACCATGACGACAGTAGCGACCCATTGAGGGTACTTTGATTCCATGATGGAGTCATTGGCCAGAAGTTTGTCTACTTCAGCAACATTAAATTTTCTTCTCATTTGTCGTACAAGCGGGTGTAATGGGTCAACATTCATCTTGTGAGTGGTGATGTCTCGAGGGGTTCCTGGCATATTTGAAGGGGAAAAAGCAAAAATATATGCATGGTTAGTTAGAAATTCACGGTACATACTTGGATTAGTGACGTTGTGCCCTGTGTAGGCTTTCTTTGTAGGATCGGCGTTGTCTATTTGGATGCGGTCGACATCCTCAACCGTGGACTTGCAGGCCTCCACGATGTCGGGGTTTCTAACGGCATCTGTTGTCGGGTCGACCTTAGTCCTCGACATAACTGATTGCTATATTTTCGCGCTAGCCCCTTTGAGCTGTTTGTTATGGGCGCAGTCTTGAGTTATTTTATATCATTCTTGAGTGGTGCGAGGCTTTTCTCGAATGATGAATACTCCCCATGGGGGTGGGAAATTTGATTATTTGATAGAAGATTGACGGGACCGCTCTCATGGCATGTATCCACAGGCGTTCGATGATGGCGTTGTATGTCATTTCCTGGTTTATAACATGGAAAGTCGTTTCCAGCGTGACCCCTTCTGCTAGTACGGGCAGTGATATCTCCCCGGATGTTCGTTCCACTGCATTATTGAAACCAGTTAGTGTTATGCAGTGCGATATTATCTTATCCTCGAGTCCCATTAGTACAAGGACCCTTGGGCAGATAATACAGGCACTGCTACAGTCATCAACCATAATTCTTTTAACATCTGTATCTACGATATGCAAAGTAATAACTAAAGCATCGTAATAAGGGAAAGACAAACCTTCGGCATCGGACTTATCAAAAGTGATACTATTTTCGAAGTCGTCATACCGTTTGTGGGCGATGGTTCGCTTCTATTTGTGCATAGTGGTGAATTTGACGTGATTGGTTGACGAGTCGTCGCCGTCTCCGATGATCATATTGATTGTGCGTGTTGGTGAAGATGGCTTTGGTGGCCCGTGGGGTTGTTTCGTCCACGTGCAGAGTTGATTTTTCCTTTGTTACTGAGTAGTTCCCTCAGGAATCCTTGGTTCAGCATCCTGACCACCTCTTGCTGTAGGCCTTTGCAGTCTTTGGTTTTGTGCCTTCGTTCCTAGTGGAACTCGCACATGACGTTTGATTTCTGGTGGCAGGATTTGGTTTCATCTTTGTGGGCCACTGTACTTTGGTGCCCAGCTTCTCCAGTGCGTACACTATCTCTGAAGGGGACACACAGAAATTATGCGCAGATAATAAAGGAGGCATATCTATGTCGTTTCGGAGTTGGGTGATATGTCGTTGTAGTGCGTCTGCGTGCCTTGATGGTAGTGGATGAGAAGATGTGACATAGGGTTGGTGCCTCTCTCTATTGGGATGTGGGACTTTTTCCTGTCGTCCTTTGTTGCATCGGTCCTTCCTGTTTTCTGGGTGTATTGTTATTAAACGTTGGGTCGGCCCATTGAGGTCGTCCTCATCTGCACGTACCTCAGCACAGTAGGCGTTGTGGATTACTTCCCATATGGTGGGAGGATACTTCATGAGACGACTTAGTAGTTTTTTGGTTGCCCTTGAGCTTTCCCTGATTAACTCATTCTGAAAAGCGGCGACCTCCATGCCTTTCGACATGTTTGGTAGGCACATCCTTACTCTGTTAAATCTGGCTAGGAAGTCCCTGAGTCCTTCTCCTATTGTTTGCCGAACAGCGGAGATGTCGTTGACTCCTGCTTCTGCTTTCTTTGCTTCTGCACGGGCAGTGACAAACTTGTCCGCCATTTCCTCGAACATAGAAATGATCTTGGCCGGTAGCTGGGAGTACTAGGTTAGTGCTCCTCCAGTCAGTGTTTCGCCGAACTTCTTCAGCAACACGGATGGTACCTGTTCTTTTGACATGTCGTTACCTTTTACAACCGTGAAGTAGCGGATCGAGTGATCCTCCAGATCTGTAGTTCTGTCATACACTCTTAAATAAGGAGGCATTTTGAAGGTTTTTGGGATGGAGTACGGTGCAGCCTATTCTGTGTAAGGTTGTTCAACAAACCTCCCCATGTCACGCTTTGGCAGCAGCTTGGGAGTACCGGGGATCTTGTCTACCCTCTCCTGGTATTCATTCACCTAGTCACGAAGTGACTTATTTTCGTTTTCCATTTCCTCCATCTTCTTGAGGATGGCTGTGAGCGTGCCACCGTTGGCCTGAGTGTTGATGAGCACATTGTTTTCTCGTACGATCTCGGGTTTGCCTTCAGCTTCAGCAAGGTCCACTATTGGCATGCATCTGACATTTTTTTGGGGTGAATTTTCAACCAAGCCACTTAGAGTACTCGTTAACCATTCTTCCAATATCTTTTTGACCTTTGGGGGTGCTTCTTTAGTTGTAGATGTAGAAGCCTCCTTTTCGCGTGAGATCGCCAGATCTTCAGGTGGGGGAGGTGGGATCTCCCCATTCAATATGGTGCTAGGGGTTGCATTCGAGACATCGTCTACACCGGCTTCGTTGAGAGGACCTGTGAGATCAGTTCTGACATCTGCTATCGCTTTCATTCTTGCGTTGTTGTCAGCCATCTTTTATTTGTGTGTTATAGAGAAGGGTTTTTGATGGTTCTCTACGTGCAAACTATGGTTTTGATTCTCGAAAGTCCCACAGACGGCTCCAAATTGTTTGGCTCAAAAGTTATTTATATATTTTACAAGCTTAAAAACAATAAAAATGAACAAGGGTAAATCGCAGTCAAATATAATGAGACCTAGAGATGATTGTGGTGATATGATCACCGTAGATCTGATAATGTAAAAAAATAACAAGAACTTGAGAGCTTGAGAGAGAAAGGATAAGAGAGTTGTATTCTTTAGAATAACACACATATCCTCATTACAATGTGAAGGTCTCATTTATATAGCAGGAGACCTTCATCGAAATCATCAAAGAAAAAGTACAAAGGTAGGTGGCTTCTTCTTACCGAAGAAGTAAAACCCAAAATGACGTTGCCTTTATTTTATTGGCTGGGTCGTTCCACTTGGCGTAGGAACGTTGGGAGCATTTTACCCAATACATACTCATTTGACATGTAATTGGCAAGCGTAACTCTTGCATATGATCTGTTGTACTCAGATATTTACTTGATTTGCTTAATAAACACATGAAGTGTCTAAATGATAGAGGGATCAGTTTAAGTGTCTGTCTGATTGTTGTGGATAACTTGAATGGGTCATTTATGTATTTTGAGAAAAAAAACCCATGTAATTGTAAAAATGTTTTAGAAAAAAGAAATTATGTAATGGCAAAAAAGTTTTACCCATACCAATTTTTAGCTTACTAGAGCAATATAGAATTACTAGTAATATGGTAAGATGCAATTTTATTATAATATTGGTAAGAATGATAGTTACTTTGTTATTGTTTCAACCAAGAGAAATTAATGTCACATTAAAATGATTCAATCTCTTAATTACTTGATAAGTTTTAATTGAATGTTTCGATAAAAGAGAGGTGAACCGTGTGAATTTAGAGTCAGGCAAGCTGGGATTGTT
Organism: Nicotiana benthamiana; assembly: GCA_034376525.1. Taxonomy (NCBI): domain Eukaryota; kingdom Viridiplantae; phylum Streptophyta; class Magnoliopsida; order Solanales; family Solanaceae; genus Nicotiana; species Nicotiana benthamiana. The sequence continues at coordinate 38,536,588 of CM067339.1, read as the reverse complement.
AAGCTTTAAACTCAAATACAAATGTATTCCGTACCCAAATATCTAAAGTTCATATTTGTATATCTGAATTTTATACCCAAATGTTTGAAGTTAATATCTTTTTTTGTTGGAAAGATAAGTTGCATTAATTAAGTGCAAGAGTACAGAGATTGTGATGCCTGGGCACAACAGTACAAGCAGAAGTAGTAGTAGATGTAGCAGCCAAACTAGAATTGCTAACTATAATATGATTAGTGTTACAATCCCATGTGATGCTTAGGGCTGGTTCTTGAAGACCAGTTGCCAAATTTAACTTCCGTCAAGCCAGTTGCCGATTGATGAACCAAAATTGGATGCGTCTCCTTGGTGATGTAGATATTTTCAGCTGTTGATGGGGCCACTCTGCCAGTAGGTGGTCCTAGTTTTTCTTCAAGTGAAAGGCATGAAACAAAACTGGTGGAGCATCAAAAACTGATGTGGCAGCATTACTGTGCATCTGTCTGCCATATTTAGCTAAGGTATCTGCAATTCTATTTTGTTTTCTCCACACATGGGACACTATCAGATCATGTAGAAGCTGTAGAAGTGCCTGCAATCATAGAGTAGATTAGTGTACGGTGGATTATCTTTTGTTAGTAGGTTTATTACGTCTTTAGCATCCAGTTCCACTACCAGTGGGCCTAGCTGCCTTTGAACTGCTAGGGTGGCAGATTTAGGGGGCGGAAGAGGTTCATCGGAACCCTCTTCCCCAAAAAATTACATTGTAAATATAAAACAAAATCTATTTTTACCTCTATATATTCAATTTTGAACTCCTAGACACAACTCAAAAGTGTAGTTTAGTAGTCAAGTGGGTTCAAAACCTTCATAAGGTCATAAGTTCCAATTTCGCTAATTATAATTTTTTTTTGAACCCCCTTCTTGGAGATCATGCCTCCGCCACTAATGGCTAGTTTAAGGCCTTGAAGTAAAGCATGCATTTCAGCTGTGAGGCTGTTGCATGTAGTAAGTGATGCTGCAAAGCCTATAATCTAATCGCCTTTATCACTATAAATTACTCCACCTATACCTGTGTACCTCTTAGTAGATGAATTAGCATGTATGGGTCAAAATTAGATCAGAGAAATTTGGTATGAGGTCGCGATCGTGGACATACACGTCAAGGTCGGGCCGTCATCAATGGTCATGGACGTACACGCCAAGGTCGGGCTATCATCAACGGTCGTGGACGTACAGGCCAAGGTCGGACCGTCATCAACGGTCGCGGACATACACGCCATGAAGCATCTGGTTTGGTTTGGAAAACTCAAAAGGAATATTCTACCAAATATTTCCTGTAAATTGTACTTTTTGATTATTTTGAGGCAGGTCTCCTAAAAGACATTCACATTGTAAAAAGGGGGGCTCTCTCTATTCCCTCTCCCTATCTCTAGAAAATATGTAAACATAACTCTCCAAAGAAATGAGAGGATATGTAACCCAATACTTTCATCAGATCCGAAAAGGGCCATGAACTTCTTGTACACATATATTATTCATCTTTATGAATAGAAAGAAGATCTATATCACTGAAGACCGGGTGAATCTTTTCCTTTATCCATATTTTTGTTACTTAATGCATCTCTATTTATGCTATTAAATCTGATCATAATCGCCATCAACATTTATATTCGACTATGTGTTTCTATTCCTCTTACTCATCTCGGATCTAGAGTTAATCTTTAACAAGAATTTACCCTTTATCTTTTTGATTGATTTACTCGGAAAGTATTTTACAACTTTAGAGTCAAACAATTTGGCGCTGTCTGTGGTGATTTTCTAGTTAAAATTTTAGTTTTCTTTAGATCTAAAATTCATTTCCAACTATGGAGCGCCTTCAGGAAGCCAAACGAATTTGATACACTAACTTAAGTTGTTGTTGAGTCTAGTCTCTGCAGAAAAGTTGCAGTAGGTTTTAGCAAGTTAGAGATCCAACAAAAGGACACAATTATAATCCTTTTGTCGAAGCTAAATTCGTGTTTTCTTTTATGGGAAATCGTATTTAGGAGTCATTTCTATAATGGCCAATCCTTTGTTAAAGCCAGCAGAAGTTGTAAAACAAGCCAAAGCCTCAAGTGCTAAGATTGTTATGACTCAATCGTGTTTTGTGGGTAACGTGAAGGATTATGTTAGTGAAAATATTGATGTGTGTTGCTTTTGTTGTGTATCTACTCACTTAATTCCATTTTGCTTTGTGAATTGACAATTGGTGCAACGATTTTGATTATGCAGAAATTCAATATTGCTCCATTTTTGGAGTTAATACAGAAGCAAAAGGTGTCTATTAGGCCACTTGTGTCGCCTATTGTTCTGGTCGTTTCTAAGAGTCCGATTGTTGATAGCTACGATCTTTCATCAGTAAGACTGTCATGTCTCGGGCTGCACCATTAGGAAAAGAACTCAAAGACATTTTGAGAGGAACGAAACTAGCTCTCAAGAATGGAGCACGGCGAATTATCCTCCGATATGACTCACAATCCGTCATCAACCAAGTCGCGGGGACTTTCCAAATAAAAGAACAAAGGATACGAAATATCAAGCATGAATTCATAAGATACTAGTCGAGTTTGATGAGTGGCCGCCCTTTCCAAATTGGTAGTGGCAACTAAAAGCATAACCGGAGAAGGGAACGTAATCACGCTGAGGTAACGAATGCTTTCTTTTGTTTTAACTAACTATTTCTCCAAGTGAAATAAAAATAGGGGCAATCACCCAAGAAATGCAAAATTAAGAAAACTGGGACTCCCCTAGGAAATACATCATATTCCCCAAGGTAAGTAAAATTAAGTAAACTGAGTTACAGGCTAAGTACCTTCGCCATCAAAGTATAACAAAGTTCAATCTCTCCAGAACTGTGTTAAAGGCTAAGTGCCTTCACCATCAAATCTTGTTAAGTTCGACATCGTTCGAACTGGGACTCAAGCGAAGTGTCTTCGCCATCAAAGTTTGTTAAGTCCGAACTCGTTCGAATTGGGACTCAGGCTAAGCGCCTTCGCCATCAAAGTAAAACAAAGTTCGACCTCGCTCGAACTGAGTTAAAGGCTAAGTCCCTTCGCCATCAAAGTGTAAAAAAGTTCGACCTCGCTCGGGCAACGATGGGTTAACATTTCGATAAGTCGAAATAATACCCTTTAAGGGCAAGGGCAACTGCCAAAAGAATTCGGCCTCGCCCGAATCAACAATCGGCTTCGCCCGAAATAACATTCGGCATCGCCCGAATCAACATCGGCCTCGCTCGAAGTAATATTCGGCCTCGCCCGAATCAACATTCGGCCTCACCCTGAATCGACATTCGACCTCCGCCCCAATCAACATTCGGCCTCGCCCGAAGTAATATTCGGCCTCACCCGAATCAACATTCGGCCTCGCCCGAATAAACATTCAGCCTCGCCCGAATAAACATTCGGCCTCGCCCCAAATAATATTCGGACTCGCACAAAGTAATATTCGGCCTCGCACGAAATAATATTTGGCCTCGCATGAATCAACATTTGGCCTCGATCGAATCAACATTCGGCCTCGCTCGAATCAACATTCGGCCTCGCCCGAAGTAATATTCGGCCTAACCCGAAGTAATATTCGGCCTAGCCCGAAGTAATATTCAGCCTTGCCCGAAGTAATATTTGGCCTCGCCCGAATAACATTCAGCCTCGCCCGAATCAACATTCGGCCACGCCCGAACCAACATTCGGCCTCGCCCGAACCAATATTCGGCCTTGCCTGAACCAATATTTGGCCTCACCCGAACCAACATTCGATTCGGCCTCGCCCAAAATAATATTCGGCATCACCCGAATCAATATTAGACCTCGCCTGAAGTAAGATTTGGCCTTGCCCGAATCAATATTCGACCTCGCCCGAAGTAAGATTCGACCTCGCCAGAATCAACATTCGGCCTCGCCCGAAATAATATTCGGCCTCGTTCGAATAAACATTCGGCCTCGCCCGAATCAACATTTGGCCTCGCCCGAATCAAGATTCGGCCTCGCCCGAAGTTAGATTCGGCCTCATCCGAATTAATATTCGGCCTCTCCCGAATCAACATTCGGCCTCGCCCAAATCAATATTCGGCCTCGCCCAAAATAATATTCGACTTGCCTAAATCACCATCCGACCTCCCCCGAATCAGCGTTCTGCCTCGCCCGGAATAATATTTGGCCTCGCCCGAATCAACATTCGGCCTCACTCGGATCAACATTCGGCCTCACCTAAAATAATATTTGGCCTCGCCCAAAGTAATATTCGGCCTCACCCGAATCAACATTTGGCCTTGCCCAAAATAATATTCAGCCTCACCCGAATCAACATTTGGCCTCGTCCGTATCAACATTCGGCCTCGCCCGAAGTAATATTCGGCCTCGCCCAAATCAACATTCGGCCTAACCTGAATCAACATCCGACCTCGCCCGAATCAGCATTCGGCCTCGCCCAGAATAATATTTGGCCTTGCTTGAATCAACATTCAGCCTCGCCCCAACAATATTCAGCCTCACCTGAACAAATATATTTGGCCTCGCCTAAAGAAATATTCGTCCTCACCCGAATCAACATTCGGCCTTGCCCAAAATAATATTCAGCCTCACCCGAATCAACATTTGGCCTCGTCCGTATCAACATTCAGCCTCGCCTGAATCGTTCGATCTCACCTGAAGTAAAATTCGGCCTCTCCTGAAGTATTGTTCGGCCTCTCCCGAATCAACATTCGGTCTCACCCGAAATAATATTAGGACTCCCCGAGTCAATATTTGGCCTCGCCCGAAGTAACATTCGGCCTCGACTAAATCAATATTCGGCCTCGCCCGAAATAATATCTGGCCTCGCCCGAATTAACATTCGGCCTCTCCAAAATCAACATTCGGCCTCTCCCGAATCAATATTTGGTCTCGCCCGAATCCATATTCAGCCTTGGTCGAATAAGCATTCAGCTTCGCCCGAAGTAATATTTGGCCTCACCCAAATCCACATTCAGCCTCGCCCGAAATAATATTCGGCCTCACCCGAATCAACATTCAGCCTCGCCCGAAATAATATTCGGCCTCGTCCGAAATAATATTTGGCCTCGCCCGAAGTACTATTTGGCCTCGCCCAAAATAATATTCGGCCTTGCTCGAAACAACATTCGGCCTCGCCCGAAGCAACATTCGACCTCCCCATCCAAATTTCTCAAACTACGACTAATGAAGTTCGCTCATCAAGCTCGACCAAGAGACGACCTCAATAAGTGGAGGGACAAACTGTGAGGGTCAAAATTAGATAAGAGAACTTTGGTATGAGGTCGTGGTTGTGGATGTACATGCCAAGGTCGGGTCATCATCAACGGTCGTAGATGTACACGCCAAGGTCAGGGCGTCATCAACGATCGTGGACGTACAGACCAAGGTCAGACCTTCATCAACGGTCGTGGACATACACGCCAAGGTCGGACTGTCATCAACAGACGTGGACGTACACGCCATGAAGCATCTGGTTTGCTTTGGAAAACTCAAAAGGAATATTCTACCGAATATTTCCTGTTAATTGTACTTTATGATTATTTCGATGCAGGTCTCCTATCATATAAAGGATACCTTCAAGGGGGCTCTCTCTATCTCCCTCTCCCTCTCTCTCTCTAGAAAATATGTAAACATACCTCTCCATAGAAATGAGAGGATATGTAACCCAATATTTTCATCAGATCCGAAAAGGGTCATGAAGTTCTTGTACACATCTGTTACTCATCATTATGAAAAGAAAGAAGATCAGTCTCATTGAAGACCGGGTGAATCTTTTCCTTTATCCATATTTTTGTTACTTAATAATCTTTATTTATGCTATTAAATCTGATCATAATCGCCATCAACATTTATATTCGAATATGTGTTTCTATTCCTCTTACTCATCTCGGATCTGGAGTTAATTATCTTTAACTAGAATTTACCCCTTCATCTTTTTGATTGATTTGCTCGAAAAGTATTTTACAACTTTTGAGTCAAACAAAGCACTATCTGTATTTAGCTTAAAGTAGTTAGGTTTTGGAGGGATCCATCGTAGAGCGATGCGTAGTCTAGTAGGTTGATTGCAATGAGAAGCTGCTAGATGGGCAAACTCAATGGCTTGATGTAATGTAATTGCTGGCGAAGTTATTAAATTTTTGTGCTCAAAGAGGTTGCGGTTGCGAATGATCCAAAGATTCCATAAGCTTAATGGAAGGTATGTGCGTTGGTTAATTTCGTAGGGCAGGTGGATGTGCTTAGAATGTATACATGGATAAAGCCATTGTTGTAGGGTTACCCAATGTTGAAGATCTCATATGTGTGTTTGAAGCCCTATTAATTCCAATAGCGTTGCGCATTGCAAAAAGATGTGTGTAGCATTTTCCTGGTCAGATTGACAATAGTTAAACTGTACCTGCCAAATTATATTTACCCGTTAATGCACGTTCATATGTTTGCTCAATTAAAACTCAAAGGCAGTTCCTTCTTCCTTCGTCAATCTTGAATTGCCTTTGAACTCTGCCATTCTTCACAATTTATATCCCTTATCTTGCAATTTTTAAATACAATCACCTTTTGCAAGTTGTGTATATCACCATCCAGTTGCATTTTGTTTGGCTCAAAAGATATATACACTTTGTAAACTTAAAAACAATCAACAAAGTATACGGGTAAATCGTAATCAAGTATAATAAGCTTTATAAGAGATTATCTAGCTAAGATCGTAGAAGATCTGAAAATGTAAAAGGTTATGGAGAGTTTTAGTGTCAAACAAAGATAGAGAGAAGCTTGCTTGCTAACAGTAGAGAGAGAAAGTAGAGTGATGGTCTTACTTAGAATAATGCACATACCCCTTACAAGATAAATGTCTCATTTATATATTAGGAGACCTTTCTCGAAACAATCAAAAGAAAGTACAAAAGTTGGTGGCTTCCTCGTACGGAGGAAGCCAAGCCCTAAATGACATCGTTCCTCCATCTAGTTAATTAAGACATCGTTGCTCGGGCCGTCCTTGCCTGGGTCGACAAGACTCAAAGGCGTCTTTGTAATGAAATACGTGTCCGCTTAGATGGGGATGGGGCAAGCCGGATTTTACCTCATACTGTTAGTCTCTCCGTTCGTTGGAGGCGTGCTCAATGGACGTCTTCAATGGACGGATATGTATGCTTTTACTTTCTCAAAAATTTGACCGCGTCCTTAGATGTTTCTATGTGAGGGATGTATGCTTATGTGACAATATAAAGTTGTTGACATTTGGCTCCTTTTTAGAGTGACATCACCGATCATATGCGCCATTATTATTTTTTCTCCCAAGACAGTTCAGAACATGACGGGATGTTTTGGTTTCCCGTGCCAGCTTTTGAATGATGCCGCTTTGATTTTTGTGTACCTCGCCCCTATAAACAATAGAGCGGTTTAAAATGATTCACCATTCGAATCTTATAAGGACATTCTCCCTTTCTTTCATCTAGTTTTCCGGCAGCCACTGCTTTACTTGAGAACTGTTGTTTCTAAAGATCGAACCTTTTATTGCTAAAGACTCATCTTTGCAAATTATATCATGGTGAAACGTCATCAAGGCAGCAAGAGTTCCAAAGATATTGCCCCTTCTGGGGTTTCACCTTCTTCCGATAGTGAGGCGGAGGAAATGGGGGAGGCCCTTGTTCCTCTATCTGTGGCTAACATTCTTCCGAAGAACATGAGTAAAAGGAATGACTTCAATCACGAAAGGTCACCTCCACACTGGGGACACGGCGAAATGACGCCATCTCACTTGGATGCCCTTAGGATGGCGTATGGGTTACCGGATCTTGTTGAGATAGTTCCTGCCGGAAAGGACTAGGCCAATGTGCACATGCCCGGGTTCTATACGTTCTATGAGTGTGCATTCCGAATTGGATACAGTTTCCCGCTCAACCCTCTAGTGTAGGAACTTTACCGCTTATTTAGAGCGCGCCCGGCTCAACTCACCCCTTACACTTTGGAGGTGTGTTGGGAACTTACCACACACGCGTAAAAAGCTAGGTGTCCGGTCACGATGTATCATCTTTTGCAAATGTTTAACGCAAGTTACCTAAGGGGATCAATGTTACATTTGACACGCTGCGGCAAGAAGAGCTTCATGGTACAGTCCGATGATAAGGCCAATTGTGGCTATTGGAAGAGATTATTCTATGTCCAGACGGAGCATTTGGTGGTTAACCTCGAAGGGTTTCCAGAGATATGGAACCCAGAGTGTAAGTATCCCCTTGTGCTCTCTCCAGTGCTTTTCGTTATGACGGCTTAACCTCTTACGGATCTTTTGTCTACTATTTGTACTGGTAGCTCGTGTGCTTGTAGATTCTTCGTCCCTTTCTTGTGGGGATGGCATAAGGTCGTGGGTGGAGAGGCTGATACCACATGTAGAGGAGTGCCATATCTGGGCTCAATTCTGCAGTATGTACGGCCCGACTAGTAACGGCCTTCCCTTGTTCTTTCCCTTTTCCTCGTCTTTATTCGAGGATTCCTTTGTTTGACATATCTTTTCCCCGGCAGGTTGGGGCACTTCTAAGAAAGCCAAGAGGAGGAAAATTGATGTCGGCCTATCCAGAGCGGAGCCAAGCTCTAAATATGAAGATGTGCATGTGGGGGGTTCGCCCGAAAATAGTACCCTTTGACCCCTCAGCAAGAGTTCACGCCGGAATTGATGTCCGAGGCGGCGCCTGAAATGACGATGGATGTGGTGTCGGAGGAGGTTCTGGAGGTGGCACCTGAGGCCATGCCCGCGAGGGTGACCGAGGTCGCGTCTGTCAATGAGGCGCTTCCTTCAGGGTCGCCTTTGCCGCCAGAGGAGGTGGCTTCAGAAAATGAGGAGCCTCTGGAAAGGAGGAGGCACGGCTGATCGCCGGCAAAGGGATAGCTACCGGGATGAGAGGGTAGAACTACCTCGTCACGAGTCAGGGCGGTTGTTCATGGATGATGCAATCCGCTCGTGGATGACTGCTCCTCGGAGGAGGGCTAATGTCGAGGCTGGCCCACCATCCGCTCGGGAGGACGGCTCATCGGCCGCAGCAACGGGGACAAGTGCAACCCTCATAGAGGGTGGGCCTTGAGGCCGCCGTTGAGAGAGAGGACAGAGGAAGAAGTTCCCCGGCTCGTGTTGAAACGACGACCGGTAGGTCTACTCGCCGCATCATGATTCCCGGCAGCTATAATCTTTTAGAGAACTGTGAGGAGGCAGCTGCGGATATGACCCTTCTTTGTGCGGGCACCGAAGGTGAGGCGTTGGCGGAAATAAGCGACAAGGGCTTGTCCCGAAGGGTAGCAGGCACGGTCTTACATGTAAATTTGACTCTTTTTCCCATTTGTGTTTGCAGGGGTGGTCTGCTCGCGTACTGACTCATTTTTTGATGTTTTTCAGATTCTTACCTTGGAAGCAAAGAGGGGGCGGCGCTCGGCGAAGAGGGCGGCCGCCAGCAAAAATCTATTGTAGAGGTACAATCGGGTCTGTGAGGCACATCAGGCATTGGTTGATGTGTACAAACATGACCCTAAATTAAGGTTGTTTCGTGAGGGCCTTATGCAAATGGAGGAGCAATTAAAGAAGCGACTGCCGAGCTGGAGAGGGCCGATGACCAGCTCATGGTCGCGGTTGCACGAAACACTAAGTTAGATGTTCTCCTTCAGGTGAAAGATGATGAGTTGGAGATTGGTCGTGCGGTAGAGGCAGAGGCTACTGAACTTCGGGACCGGGTTGCAGCCTTAACCGCTGGTCTTAGAGCTAAGGAGGCTGAGATTGAGGCCCTTACTAGGACCGCCCCACAGGATGCTGAGTGTCGTGATGCGCATGACAAGTGGGTGTATCATGATTCCAGGTTGGTCGTGTTTGAATAGCTTTTGGCAGCTGGTCGGCTCTCCGAGGCAAAAGTAGATAGGCAATAGTTTCTAACCTGTGTTGCTCGTAACGAGGCCGGTTACCTCTCCGACCCGCCCATGAGAGAGGGATATAACTATGAGGATGTCAACCGCCTGGATTCCGCTACCCACCAGGGGGTGGTGATTGTCCGAATGCTGGTTGTGCTGGTCACAGCGGTGGGGGTTCTTAGGGTTTTGTATTTGTACCTTTTCTTTTGTTGTAAATGGGACCTTTTTCTGAGGTCGAACGTGTGTATACTCTTTTAGAGATAATAGTACATGCCTTTTTCATGTTGTTATTCTTCCTTCGTTCCTTGGAACTCTATCGTGTTTGCAATTGTAGTTTTAGCTTAGCTTGACATGGGCGATTCTAACCGTTGTTGATGTGCCTGTTCTATTATACTCGAGATTAGGTCGATCGTTAATGATGATGGTCTTAGCTGTGCAAGTGACTTTGACTGTCTTCGAGTCGTTTGTTCTACTGTAGCCGACGTTGGGTTGAATATCAGTGGCGATGGCCTCAGCCATATTGAATCACTGGCCTTGGCCATGATGATATTGATGGCCTTAGCCATGTAATTGGCTTCGAATGTCGTCGAGTCTTTCATTTTTTCGTAGTCGATATTGGGTCGACTATTAGAGGCAATGTCCTTAGCCATATTGAATCAATGGCCTTAGCTATGATGATGTTGATGGCCTTAGCCATGTAATTGACTTCGACTATCGTCGAGTCTTTCGTTTTGTCGTAGTCGACATTGGGTCGACTATTAGTGGCGATGGACTTAGCCATGTTGAATCAATGGCCTTAGCCATGATGATGTTGATGGCCTTAGCCATGTAATTGACTTCGGCTATCGTCGAGTCTTTCATTTTGCCGTAATCGACATTAGGTCGACTGTCAGTGGCAATAGCCTTAGCCATGTTGAATTAATGGCCTTAGCCATGTAATTGACTTCGACTGTCGTCGAGTCCTTCATTTTGCCATAGTCGACATTGGGTCGACTGTTAGCGGCGATGGCTTTAGCCGTATTGAATCAATGGACTTAGCCATGATTATGTTGATGACCTTAGCCATGTAATTGACTTCGACTGTCATCGAGTCTTTCATTTTGTCGTAGTCGACATTGGGTCGACTGTTAGACCCGATGGCCTTATCCATGTTGAATCAATGGCCTTAGCCATGATGATGTTGATAGCCTTAGCCATGTAATTGACTTCGACTGTCGTCGATTCTTTCATTTTGCCGTAGTCGACATTGGGATGACTGGTAGCAGTAGTGGCCTTAGCCATGTTGAATCAATGGCCTTAGCCGTGATGATGTCGATGGCCTTAGCCTTTTATTCATTGGAGATGGCCGTAGCCTTTTCATTCATTGGAGATGGCCGTAGCCTTTTCATTCAATATAGATGGCCGTAGCCTTTTCGTTCATTAGACATGGGCGTAGCCTTTTCATTTATTGGAGATGGCCAAAGCCTTTTCATTCATTGGAGATCGCCGTAGCCTTTTACACATTGGATATGAAGATGGCCGTAGCCTTTTACACATTGGATATGAAGATGGCTGTAGCCTTTTACACATTGGAGATGAAGATGGCTGTAGCCTTTTACACCTTGGAGATGTCGCTGGTCTAGTCCCGGTATCATGTCGGGCTGGAGATCATATAGAGAGGATGACGTGATACACTTGTTTCACAAATATCTCCAGGTGTTCCTTTCAACGCCTGGTTAAAAACCTCCCCGGGAAAACCCAGTTGGGACAAAACTCGGGTGGGGGAAAAAGACTGCGACTTGGGGGACGCCTTTTAAAAATGGAAATATTTAAGGTGGGCGACATTCCAGTTGTTCTGAAGTGTTTTTCCTTCCATTGTATCCAGCTGAAATGCCCATTTGCTGGTTGTTGCTGTGATTTTGTAGGATACTTCCCAGTTTGTGCCCAATTTTCCTTTACTTGGGTCTTTGGAGGCCAATGTCTTAGCTTTGAGGACGTAGTCTCCTACTTTGAGCGGCCTTATTTTCGCCCTTTTGTTATAGTACCTTTTGACTTGTTATTTTTTGGCCACCATTCTTATGTGGGCCATTTCTCTTCTTTCCTCGGTTTTATCAAGGTCTTGGAGCCTATTTGCATTGGTTTTCGTTCCACTGGTGTGTGAATACCTCAAGCTTGGCTCGCCTACTTCGACGGGTATGAACGCGTCGGTTCCATAAACCAATGAGTATGGAGTTTCCCCTGTGCTGGACTTGGGTGTGGTCCTATGTGCCCACAACACTTCGGGTAGTAGTTCGGGAAATAGCCCTTTGGCGTCTTCAAGCTTCTTCTTCAGTATGTTCAATATTATTTTATTGGAGGATTCTGCTTGGTCGTTACCGGTGGGATGGTATGGCATGGAGAGTATCCTCTTGATGCGCCATTTTTCGAAGAATTCAGTCATTTTTTTACCAATGAATTGTCGTCCGTTGTCACAACTGATCTCTTTCGGAATACCAAAGCGGCATATAATGTTCTTTCATCTGAAGGCGAGGACCTCATGTTCGCGTATCTGTGCGTACGCACCTGCTTCCACCCACTTGGAGAAATAGTGAGTTAAAACAAGTAAAAACTGCACCTTTCGCCATCTTGCGGGTAGGGGGCCGACTATGTCCATTCCCCATTTGATGAAGGGCCAGGGAGAGGTGACTAAGTGTAGGGTTTCTCCTGGCTGGTGTATCTTTGGGGCATATTTTTGGCATTTCTCACATCGGCGGACGTATTCTACCGCTTCTTTCTTCGTGGTGGCCAGTAGTTAGCCGGCACATATGATGCACTGTACAAGGGCGCGGTTACCTGTATGGGCGCCACAGTGACCCTCATGTACTTCTTCGAGTATTGGCCTTGTCTGGTGCGGGCCTAGGCACTTGTCCAGGGGTCCGCCAAACATTCTCTTGTAGAGGTCGTTGTTGATAAGATAATACCGGGAGGCTTCCACGCGGAGTCTCTTCGCCTCTTTCTTGACATGCGACATCGTTTCGTCTTGTAGATAGGATACGAACTGGTTGCACCAGTCCCAGGTTAGATTTAAAGAAAATACCTTAGTGTGGTCGATGGTTGAATGAAGGAGGGTGACCACGGTTTCTTTGTTGATGTTTTTGGTGACCGTGACCAATTTTTCCAAGCCGTCTACTTCGCTGTTTCGTGCCCTCAAAATTTGTTCGAAGCGACATTCATTGAACGCAACCATCAGCGTGCAGATTTCCATCTGATATTTCTATAGCCTTTGTTCTATGATCTGGTAAGTCCCAGTGACCTGGTTTACCACGAGTTGAGAAATGCAGTGGAGGAGGATCTGTCGAGCCCTATTCTTGATGGCTAGTTTCATACCTGCAATAATGGCCTCATACTAGGCCTCGTTGTTAGTTATTTCAGGGCATCATATAGGCTGTCAAGTTGTTTTTCCTATAAGGACCTCGAGGACGAGTCCCAGTCCCTATCCTGATGCATTAGTGGCGCCAACAGTATGGAGGACCCATAGGTCGTTAATGGGGTAGGCGTGTCGGGCCTCGAGTTCTACCTTCGGCAGGATTTCCCCGCTGAAGTCGGCAATAAAGTCAGCTAGGACTTGAGACTTGATGGCATTTCTTGGAAGGTATGAGATGCCGTACTCGCTGAGCTAATTGGCCTATCTCTTGAGCTGGCCTAATAGTTCAGGCTTTTGTAAGACGCTCGTCATCGGGAAGGTTGTTACCAGTTTTATGGGATGGCACTGAAAATAAGGTCGTAGCTTTCATGAAGCTACTACCAGTGCTAGCGCCAGTCTCTCAAGGTGTGGGGTTTCAGGGTCCACTAGTGTTTTGCTAATGTAATAGATAGGAGACTACGTACCTTTGTTTTCGTGCACCAGGACGGTGCTGACGGTGACCTCAGACACGGCCAGATACACCAGCAGTGGTTCACCTAGGCTTACTTTGACTAGCATAAACGACAAGGATAGGTACGCCTTCAAATTCTTTAGGGCCTCGACGCACTCCTCGTTCCATTATAGCCCCTGGTCTTTCTTCAACACACTAAAGAATTTATGGCACATATCAGAGGACCGTGAGATAAACCTGGAGAGGGCATTTATCCGGCCTGTCAGCTTCTATACATGTTTTTTGCTGCTTAGCACTTCTGGGATTACATCTATTGCTTTGTCCGATCTGAATTGACTTAAATACCTCTCCGCGATACGAGAAATCCCAAGAACTTTCCCGATGCCACACCGAAGGTGCATTTCTCGGGGTTTAGTTTCATCCCGCATCTTCTCAATATTTCGAAGGCTTCCTTCATATGGTCAAGGTGGTCTTTATTTCTTGATGACTTTACTAGCATGTCGTCGATATAGAATCCTGCATTTTTTAGCCTGAAGAGCATTACTTTGTAGCAGTATGTTCCTCGGTGATTGATGAAGGTCGTCTTCTCCTGATCTTCTTAAGCCATCATAACCGGAATATGCATCTAGGAAGCTTAATAGTTCGTGCCCGGCTGTTGCATCTATTAGTTGGTCGATGTGGGGAAGTGGGAACGAATCTTCTCGGCATGCCTTGTTTAGGTCGGTGAAGTCCAGGCACATTCGTCACTTCCCATATTTCTTCTTGACCATAACAACATTGGCGACCCACTCAGGGTACTTGGATTCCCTGACGGAACCATTTGCCAGTAGTTTGTCTACTTCCTCACTCACCGCTTCATTGATGGCGGCATTGAATTTTATTCTCATATGTCGCACGGGCGGGTGTAGTGGATCAATATTCAGTTTGTGGGTGGAGATTTCTCACGAAATCCCAGGCATATCTGAAAGGGAAAAAGCGAACAGGTCTGCATGGTTAGATAAAAATTCACGATACTTACTTGGGTTTGAAAGGCCGTGGCCGATATAGGCTTTCTTTGTGAGGTCATTTTTATCTAGTTGAATGGGGTCGAGGTTCTCGATGTAGCTTTGCTGGCCTTTATGATGTCGGGATCTTTAATGGCGTCCTCTGCCGGATGGACCTTAGTCCCCGACAGGGCTGATTGTTATGCTTCTACGCTCACCCCTTCGAGTGTTTGGTGTGGGTGTAGTCTTGAGCTATTTTATAGCATTCCTGGGCGGTGTTAGGTTCACCTCATATGCTAAACACCCCCCATGGGATAGGGAATTTGATCACTTGATAAAAGTTGGAGGGGATTGCTCTCGTGGCATGTATCCACGGACGTCCAATGATGGCGTTGTATGTTGTTTCTTGGTTCATCACGTGGAAAGTGGTTTCCAGCCTGACTCCCCCCGCCATGACGGGTAGTGTTACTTCTCCGAAGGTTCTTTCCACTACATTGTTAAAACCAGTCAATGTTATGTAGCGCGATATTTTCTTATCCTCGAGTCCCATAAGTGCAAAGACCCTTGGGTGGATAATACAAGCGCCGCAATCATCGTCAACCATAGTTCTCCTAACATCCGTATCTACAATGTGTAAAGTAATGACTAAAGCATTATAATGAGGAAAAGACAAACCATCAGTATCGAACTTATTGAAAGTGATACTATATTCAAAGTCGTCATACCGTTCGTGGGCGATGGTTCGCTTTAACTTGTGAGTGGTGGTGAATTTAACGTGATTGATCGCGGAGTCATTGACGTCCCTGATGATCTTGTTGATTGAGCGTGTCGTTGAGGGTGTCCTTGGTGTCCCGTTGGGTTGTTCGCGTCCCCGTACAAAGTTGAGTTTTCCTTTATCGCTGAGTAGTTCTCTCAGGAACCCTTGGTTCAGCATCCTGACCACCTCTTACTGTAGACCTATGCAGTCTTCGGTTTTATGCCCTCGCTCCTGGTGGAACTCGCATAGGGCGTTGACTTTCGGGTGGTAGGGTCTGACTTCATCTTTGTTGACCATTGTACATTATTAGCCTGCTTCTCTAGTGCGTACACTACCTCTGAAGGAGAAACACAAAAGTTATGTGAAGATAATAAAGGGGGCATACCTCGCTCGTTTCGTAGGGGGCGGCATGTCGCTGTAGTGCGTTCGTATGCCTTGGCGGAGGCGAATGAGATGATCTGACGTATGGTTGATGTCTTTCCCTATTGGGATGCGGGATTTGTTCCCGTCGCTCTTCATTGCGTCGGTCCCTCCTGACCTCTAGTAGTATCGTCGTTAGTCGCCGGGTAGAACCATTAAGGTCGTCCTCATCTGCACGTACCTCGGCACAATAGGCATTGTGGATTTATTCCCATTTGGTGGGAGGGTACTTCATGAGGCGACTTAGCAGTTTCTTGGTCGCCCTTGATCCGTCCCTGCTTAGCACGTTCTGAAAAGCAGCAACAGCCATACCTTCTGATACGTTTGGTAGGCTCATTCTTACCTTGTTGAACCTGGCCAGGAAGTCCCTGAGCCATTCTCCCATGGTTTGCCGAACAGCGAAGATGTCATTGACTCTCGCCTCTGCTTTCTTTGCTTCTGCATGTACGGTGACAAACTTATCTGCCATTTCCTTGAACGTGGATATGCCCCTAGCCGGTAGCTGGGAGTACCATGTCAAAGCTTCACCTGTCAATGTTTCGCCGAACTTCTTTAGAAGCACGGACGGTACATGTTCTTTTACCAATTCGTTGCCTTTCACAGTTGTTAGATGGTCCTAAGGATTCGTAGTCCCGTCGTATACCCTCAAATAGGGAGGCGTTTTAAAGGTCTTTGGGATAGAGTATGGTGCGGCCTCCTCTGTGTAAGGTTGTTCCACAAACCTGCCTACGTAGCGCTTTGGCAGCAGTTTAGGAGCACCCGGATCTTGTCTACCCTTTCTTGATGTTCCTTTATTTGGTCACGGAGCGACTTATTTTCGTGCTCCATTTCCTCCATCTTTCTGAGGATGGCTGCGAGCGCATCGTTGTGGTGCGAGTCCGGTGAGCACATTGTTTGCTCGAGCGATCTCGGATTCATCTTCGGCTGCAGTGATGTCCATTACTGGGGTGCGCCTTACGCCATGTTGTGGTGACTTTTCGACCAAGTCATTTAGATGTTTGTTAGCCTCTCTTTCAGTAGCTCCTTGACTTCTGGGGGTGCTTCCTTAGATGTATATGTGGAAGATCCCCTTTCTCGTGGATCCGTCATATCTCTGGGTGGAGGAGGTGGGGTTCCTCCATTCATCAAGGTGCTGGGGGTTGCGTTCAAGATGTTATCTTCACCTGCTTCGCTGGGAGAATCCATGAGGTTGAGCCCAACCTCGTTTATCGCTTTCTTTTTTGCACAGTTGTCAGCCATGCTTGTTCGTGCGATGTAGGGGATGGATGACCGTGGTTTTCTAGGCACAAACTATAACTTTGATTCGCGAAATCCCCACAGACGGCGCCAAATTATTTGGCTCAAAAGATATATGCACTTTGTAAGCTTAAAAACAATCAATAAAGTATACGGGTAAATCATAATCAAGTATAATAAGCCCTAGAAGAGATTAACTATCTAAGATCGTAATAGACCTGAAAATGTAAAAGGTTATGGAGAGTTTTATTTTCAAAGAAAGATAGAGAAAAGCTTGATTTCTAATAGTAGAGAGAGAAAGTAGAGTGATGGTATTACTCAGAATAATGTACATACCCCTTACAAGGTAAATGTCTCCTTTATATATTAGGAGACCTTTCTCGAAACAATCAAAAGAAAAGTACAAAAGTTGGTGGCTTTCTCGTACGGAGGAAGCCAAGCCCTAAACGACGTCGTTCCTCCATCTAGTTAATTAGGACGCCCTTGCTCGGGCCGTCCTTGCCTGGGTCGACACGACTTAAGGGCGGCTTTGTTATGAAAGATGTATCCGCTTAGGCGGGGACGGGCGAGCCGGATTTTACCTCATACACATAATACTGAACCCAAAATTTTTCATAATTTATTCTTTCTTTCTTGTTTCATTAGCATACGTAAATTTAAAATCATTATTGACTGAAAAGTTTAAATATGAATTGCATAATACCGCGAGAAATTTGCGATATGATATAATTTTATTTTTGATTAATATGTTAAATTAGCCTTTCTGCCATTTCGGGTAGAGGTAAGGCTCGTCTACATATTACCCTCCCAGACCCCACTTTGTGGGACTATACTGGGTAGTTGTTGTTGTTGTTGTAATATATTAAATTATATTTTTTTAAAAATAAAAAAGAACCGAATAATCAACAATCCAAATTCTTTTTTACTTCAAAAATTCTACTACTTGTTTTCTTCCCTCGCCGTGATAAATAAAATCAAATTCCTTTTTGTTATGAAAATAATAAAAGAACAAGAGCAATATTGCAGAGAAAGAGAGAGATGAAATTCCTATTGAATTTTGGGATGAATTACAATGGAATAGAACCCTCTATTTATAGGGAGAGGGTGACTTAGCCACCAAGTAATAAACCCTAGAATCTTTCTAAATATAGACATTCACAATAAATGAAATTCTATTCATAACACTCCCCCTTGAATGCTACTTAACAGATAATGTGCCTCGTTAAAACCTTAACTAAATAAAACCCAATGGGAAAAAATTCTAAAGAAGGAAAAAGAGTACACATATCTAACAATACGCCTTTTGGTTGCCTCGTTAAAAACCTTGGAAGGAAAACTCAGTGGGACAAAATCTTGTAAGGAAAAAAGAGTGCAACGTGCATTAACTCCCCTTGAAGAGATCATCAATTCACATCCTTGAGCCTTTGCATTCCAATCTTGTGCACTAGCTTCTTGAAGGTTGACATCAGCAGAGTTTTGGTGAATAAATCAACCATATTAACTCCAACGAATATATTGCACCTTAAAAATCCTCGCTATCACATTATCATGCTTATAGTTATAGCAAGATACAAATATGCACAAATTGCACTTAGTATGTGGTACTTCAAGACCAAAAATTGTATATGCTTTAAGCGGTTTAAGTTCTTCATGGATTGTCATATAAGTTAAGCCATATAAGCCATTTAAAGAGGCTTTAGTGCATATCAAGATTTTATGTCTTGCATAGACAAATAAGATATCAAAACTGTTTGCACATACCATTGACTTTATACTTTCATGTATTTGAACGACATGTCTTTCATATGGAATCAATTCTACTTGAATTGTATCTCTTCCATTTGGCCAGTACTTTCTGTGTCTATATTCGATAGACTTAAGATCCTCATCTATACTTACTGCTATGATAGATATCGTCGACGAACATGTTATATCGGTTCCAATAAATTTTCATAAAGACATAACATAGAGATCTCTTCATTCATATATTCAGGTACCTGAATCTCTCATGAGATTTTATGAAGTGTTATGTCATGTGACCTTCTAGATCACTTGCCCCATTTGTTATGATCATTTTCTCATCTTCTTTATCAAGAAGTTCTATTTGAAACCGATTTGTCTATACGCTTTAAGCGTACCATAGATTTTGTCATTCTAGGACTTAATATGAGCATTTACAATGAGTATATAGTTACTTTCTTTGGGTCAACAAATGCGTATGGCATGCTTTGAAATATATTGCAAATGAATTATCCTTTTATGAACTTCAAGTTCATATTATCCTATTCGTGGATCTAGATATACAAATGATAATTCGTTCGACGTAACTTTTTTTTTTCAATTGTTTATCATATCTCCCCCTCATTAGAAAAACTAACTTGTTTTCTCAACTTTGAGAATCTTCTTTGTGCATTATGGTGTTAATGAAAATATACACCGCACATCAATAATAATAAGATGAAATTATTTAGTTCCTGACCCTGAACCATTTGTGAGGGGAGAATGCAATATACTTTCGTATATTACACATATCAAATTGATATATATAACTTTGTTCTCATAAGAAACAGTTTAGCTATTAAGTGGAGGCACTCAATAAATTATTTTGCTAAACCAACTTATCAAGATGAACTTCTTGAATAGAAAACCTGAAAATTATGCTCGAAATTAAATTACTTAGCAAGTTACCTCGCAAGCACCGGCCATGTTGATGGTTAATAATAATCGCACATGTAACCATCTCATAGATGCATCTTATGTGGTATACATTGCAGGTGAATGGGCCCATATTCACCTTTGATATTTCCATCATTCATAGGATTCAATCCCAATTTTAATTGGTCTATCAATTAACGAGAACAAGCAACTTAATAGAATTCGTAAAGATCTTTCTAGTTCTTTAATATTTACCCATGTGAATTTTCTATTATTTTTGCATATCATATTTAAATTGATATGGCTAAAATGATTATGCCAACTGAATAAATTATCAATATTGATAAGTTCATGTTTACACCATGACATGTGAAATTATCAATAAACTCCATGTTTATAATGATATGTGTTTTTATATCAATAAACATCCACTTTACTGTGAAATTCTTTTGTTTGTATAGTACAAACTGGAGAATAAAGCGGGTAGCTTTTCACATACATATTATCCCGCTACAAATTATAGTAATAGAAGATATCAAATATTCCCTTTATTTATAGTCTCAGTATAATCAATCGCTTTCGCGTATACTTTGGAAACTGAATAAGTTTCTTTGAGACTTACTACAACACAATACCCTATCGGTAATTAATTATATTTCTCCAAAATAGTATATTTGGCTCTTGCAGATCTCTCAATTAATTTGGTACTACCATATATTCATTAACATCCATATGGTGAATATCTCTTTTAAAGAGAAAGTTATACCATAATGGTTGTGGTCAAAATTATATGCAAGATATATTTCTTACATTATTGTTGTCCTTTAATAATCACATTGCCAAAATATTTTGGCGTGCAATAGGTATGTGACCAATGACCATTCATGTCATAATAATGACATTATTTTTTTATATCATCTCAACCCTCCTTCTAGAGGTGAGTGTGGTATATTCAATACCAATAGCATGTTCATATTCTTCCAATAATGACTATGCATTCATAAATCAGATGTTATCATATTCACACCATGAATGGACCATAATAATCTGTATGTGCTATATAAAATCTCATGTCAAATCGATGACAGATATTACTTTCACAGAGTGAATGATTATTTTGAGAATCCTTATTGTTCTCGTTACCACAATAATGACGATTATAATTTCGTCTATTGCCACGTCCACATCCATTGATATCTTCACGGTAATAATTTTGTCTTCTTTCAGACTTATTACATACTGCTATCACATTCTCTAAAGAGAATGAGCATGGAGCAAATACAATGGAACAGGTTTTTAATTATTTGCCCACAATCATACGTGATTTTGATCATGGCAAGGCATAGAAATTTTATCACTTTAAGTGAGTGTAATTTCTTACAAATTCTATTAGAATTATAATCAAACTTTGTTGTTTTTGCTTCTATATAAAATCAAATTATAGAATATCAAGAATTTGAAAGAGAAAAGTAAAATACTTACCTTAAATCCAGAATTTAATCATGAAGGAAGTTCATAGAATAATTAACAATCATTATGTTCAATCCCAAAGCTTCTACTCAATTGGTTAGAGTCTCGTGCTGATAACGTGTTATAAAAATAATAAAAGAACAAGAGCAATATTGCAGAAAAAGAGAGAGATGAAATTCTTATTGAATTTTGGGATGAATTACAATGGAATAGAACCATCTATTTATTAAGACAAGAGGGGTTGCTCTGATGGTAAGCAACCCCCACTTTCAACCGAGAGGTTGTGAGTTCGAGTCTCCCCAAGAGCAAGGTGGGAAGTTCTTGGAGGGAAGGATGTCGGGGGTCTATTTGGAAACAGCCTCTCTACCCAAGGGTAGGGGTTAGGTGACTTAGCCACCAAGTAATAAACCCTAGAATCTCTCTAAATATAGACATTCACCATAAATAAAATTTTATTTATAACACTTTTTTATTTTTGTTTGGTTGAACATAAAATTTCTCTAATTCTTCTAATTTTGGAGCTTTTAGCGCTAAGGAAATTGCCACGTTAGCGAGTGACGTATAAACCCGACCGCGTCACTCTATAACCGACCCGACGGAGCAAATATATAGCATTTGCTGTTTTTCGCTCTCTCTTCGTTCCTCGGATATTCGAATCGGAAAACAAGAAATGGCTTTGCTGGCTCGAAACGCACACCGGCTATCACAAACGACGCCGTTATATCAACGTTCAATCCACACGACTCTTCCGGCGCTCTCTCAGCAATCCTCTTCCTCCACTCCGGCCACGTACGCTCGCGCACCTCCGCCGTCCACGTCATCTCCGGCGGGGATATCGAAGACGGCCGAGTATGTGATCTCTAAGGTCGACGATCTAATGAACTGGGCTCGTCGTGGTTCCATTTGGCCCATGACATTTGGGCTGGCTTGCTGTGCCGTTGAAATGATGCATGCTGGAGCTGCTCGTTATGATTTTGACCGATTTGGTGTTATCTTCAGGCCTAGCCCTAGACAATCTGATTGTATGATTGTTGCAGGCACGCTTACCAATAAGATGGCCCCTGCTCTTCGCAAGTAGGCCCTGCAGTAACCCTATTTTTTTCGATTTCATGGATTTTTCCTATACTATGTCGGCATTTCAATTCTTTTATTTAGATTTATTCCATTTGTTGTCTGATGTATTTTTTATGTGCATGTAGCGATCTTAGTTATGATATTTTAATATTTGTAACATAATTAACCAGATAGCTGACGAGCAATTGGAATATAAAATGCAGAGGAAAATGTAAAATTTAGAAAAATTTAAGCTGCTATTTGTCGAGGTGGGTAATAAAGGATATAGGGATGAAAGCTAAATAGAGTGTAAGAGCAGCGTAGCCAAATTTTAGTTGCGAAATGATCTGGTATGTGTTATAAAATGCAGTTCATTAGGGGTGGCTTAATTCTGCATTATGCTTTTAGGATGATGGAAGGAATCACATTTAAATAACATTAGGGGTTACTTGTAAAAAGAAATAATGTGTGTGTGGGGGGGGGGGGGGGGAGGGGGGAGAAGATGTACCTAAGGACTTGTCTTATAAATGTCTAAGACACAAAGGAGCATTAGAAATTGTTGGGATGCATCTTTTAGTATGTTATTATGTGGTGGTTCATTGATTGTCGCACTGAAAATCATGATTAGTTGAGCAGTGAAACCTAGACTAGTGAACACTGTGGTAGCTGATGGCAGGGCAACCAATTTGCAGTTTGTAAGGATTAGAAGAATTGGAGTGTAACCATGGACAAGCATTTGCATGTGATACTATATCTTTATTATTCTTTTCTTGTATGATGGTTATAATGTGCTCGCTATTGCAAAAACATGATTAGTTGAGCAGGGAAACCTAGAGATAGTGAACACTGTGGTAACTGATGGCAGGGCAACCAATTTGCAGTTTGTGAGGATTAGAAGAATTGGAGTGTAACCATGGACAAGCATTTGCACATGATACTATATCTTTAATATTCTTTTCTTGTATGATGGTTATAATGTGGGATTTTACTGGGTTGTTGTTGTTGTTGTTATGATGGTTATAATGTGCTCGCTATTGAAAATCATGATTAGTTGAGCAGTGAAACCTAGAGTTAGTGAACACTGTGGTAACTGATGGCAGGGCAACCAATTTGCAGTTTGTAAGGATTAGAAGAACTAGAGTGTAACCATGGACAAGCATTTGCACATGATACTATATCTTTAATATTGTTTTCTTGTATGATGCTTATAATGTGCTCACTATTGATATTGATTTATCCATTTCAAAAGAAAAAGACAAGTGCTCACTATTGATATCGGTTGGATGGTTAGTGTAAAATAGAATGTAGCACATGATGTGTAAATTAGGGGCTGGTACTATTTAAGTGGAGAAGGCAAGAAGGGTAGAGGGGCATCCCCGTTATTTATGGAGTTTTAAAACCATGTGCCACTAACCCTCGAGGATTTCTCGGTTATCAATAAATAGACGTTACATTTATTTAATGTTGTCCGGAAGTGCTTAGGTTTTATTGTTACATGTTATGTTGGTCTGTGTTTTTTTGTAAATTTTCATTGAGGGGTTTCTCTTTTCCATTTCATTTCTATCTACCAGTGTTTTGAATTGCTTTAGTGTTCCAGTGGTTGGACGATTTGCCAGAACTTTTGCCAAAACAGCAAGATGCCATGAAGTCAAGTTGCATGTGTCAACGCTATCATGCATTTGGCTGAAGGTCAATCCACAGATCACTATGGGGTCGTTCTTAAATGAATTTGAGTATAAAATGTTCTGATTAATGTTTGAAAATAGAATTTTAAGGAGATGAACATATAGGAGGGTATGGGTCTCCTGCTAATATTAAACTCTCTTTGGAAATATGAACAATGAAAGATGATAAAATACTAGAGCTTGTCTGAATTACGTGGCCATAGGTTCAATGTGATCTGTTGCATATACATTGTTGCATCTTCCTAGGGCAGGCAGTAGGCAAAGAAAGAGAAACATTGATGAGGGAAAAACACAGTGTTCTCTTTTCTATCTTCTTAGACGTGCTCTCTAAAATTTTTAGGTATGCCCTATGCCACCTGAGATATGGAAGTCACTTTTTCTTTATATCCTTGAGAACTAGAAAAGATAATTGTATCCATATATATTAAAAAAATAACAGAAGTGAAATGCCAATCCTCGGGCTTTATTTGTGAAGTCCCTAAAAATTGCTTTTGATTTGTGTGTAAGAATCTGTGCAACTTAAAGTATAGAAGTAAATCTGTCTAGCACTTGATTTTAACAATCGCTGGTGGTTCGGGAGTTTTTACTGAGAAGTTTATCCGATGTAATCAGAAGTTTCTGTTTGTTCTGACAGCTCTTCATATATCTGAATTTGAATATCTGACACTTGAACATAAGAATCTGGGGCTTACCTCTTTGGACCTTTCAGTGCTGGATCAACTAGGTGTGATGGTGGAGTTAAACTGAATGATATTGCTTGGAAAAATTGCATAACTATTCGAAGAACTTATGCAGTGTAACTATAACAGCATCTGATGAGGATGAACCTGATGGCCGATATAAGGTTTAGGAAAAACCAAATGAAACTGACGCTGTCTGTTCTTTAGCAACTAAGCCTGACTCTGCCGAGCAAGGGGAAAAAAGATTTGCCGATGCTCATTTTTTGTTGCTTACATCATTTTATCTTGATTGGAAACAGCCTCCCTGCCCGAAAGGGCAGGGATAAGGCTGGTCTACATATTACCCTCCCCAGACCCCACTTTGTGGGACTATACTGGGTAGTTATTGTTGTTGTTGCTGTTGTACATCCTTTTATCTCCTCCAACGCAACACATAGGCTTGTTAACTTTTCCTCTGAACATGCCTGAATTCTTTTATCTTTTGCTTTGCTGGTGCTTTTTGCAATGCGTGTAGAGTCACAATCTACATCAGCCATATCTTTATAATTTTAGCATGCTCTTGAGGAAATCTTGTTAACCATCTAGAATAATTCGGTCTATGTTCAGTATTTGTCTAGTTAGCATCACCTCCTTTCCACCCATAAAATAACAGTGAAAAAGAGGACAATTGATTGTCTCTGGTGATTTATTTTTTAAGATGCAAAGTGATCTTATTGTGCTTTGCGCTACCTTTTGTTTTAAGGAAGTCTAATCTGAAGGTACAATTGCAATTTTATTGCAGAGTCTATGATCAAATGCCTGAGCCAAGGTGGGTTATTTCGATGGGAAGCTGTGCAAATGGTGGAGGGTACTACCATTACTCATACTCCGTTGTGCGAGGCTGCGACAGGATCGTGCCAGTTGACATTTATGTTCCAGGATGCCCACCAACTGCCGAGGCCCTCCTTTATGGAGTTCTCCAACTGCAGAAGAAGATCAACAGGCGCAAGGATTTCCTGATGTGGTGGACCAAATAAGAGCAGTTATATTTCCATTGTCTTGGCTATTCTCCTGTGGAAATAAACACTTGGCCAAGCGCCATGCGAGGGGAGAGATCTTCTATGAACTGTCATTTTATCATATCTTAAACCTTTTGTATTTGTTTTGTCTTCTGACATTTAGTGTGGTATTGTGCAAGCTGTCCCCGATTTGTTTGGGAATCAGCTTAAATGGAAGTGCGATATTGTTATTTCATAGAGAACGTGCGTGCTATGTTGCATTATATCAAAGCTTAAGACATTGGACTACACCAACCGTGCTTTCCCCCATGCACATTCTCCCCGCAGCTAGTAACTGGCTACATGCATTTATAAGTCTTTAGATTAGAGATTGGGCGGTTGAAGAATATAGTAGAGAGTGGAGCTTTTAATGTTCGAATTCTAACAACAGCAATCAGCATTAAGACATGTAGTGCGAGTATATTTTGTTTCAGCTTTTGTAGACTGAATTACCCGTCACTATGTGTTTATGGGTTGTAGCGGATTGTCTGGCACGTTGAAACGGAGCTATTGTTATTGAAAATTAAAAAAGAAACGAAAGAAAGCTGAAATCTCTTTTCTGCGGTAGGGATAGTTTGATCATTTCACCATTAATCAGAGGTCAGTTCGAACGTTAAAAATGAAATATCTTTTGATAGGAAATATCTCGTTTCCCATAGTGGTGCATATTTGGATGAGTCCGAATTTCAGATTAGACCCAAAAAATTAAAAGAGGCTTTAATACGTGGATTACTCAATGCAATATCATTAAAGATAGACGTCTATGATTCTTTTGATTTTCTACCGGGCTATCGCTTTTGTCCCCGCGACGATGAGCTCATCGTTCATTATCTCAAGAAGAAAGTGATGAATGAACCTTTGCCTTCTAATGAAATCAAGGAAGTCAACCTTTGCATGCACAGTACTCAACAGCTTTCAGAGACATATCCTGTGGTTGGAGAAAAGGAATGGTATTTTTTCACTCCAAGGGATAAAAAATATAAAAATGGAACGAGGCCAAACCGAGCTGCTGGAACAGGCTACTGGAGCTGACAAACGTATAAACCACAATGGTGCAATAGTTTGGTTCAGGAAAGCCTTGGTTTGCTACCAAGGTGACCTCAGAAAGGTAAAAAGACCAACTGGATTATGCACGAATATAGAGTGAACGAATCTCGTGTTGACAGAAAAGACGGAAATACCTGGAGGCTCGACAGTTGGGTCTTATGCAGAATCTATCAAAAATTTGATAAGTCATTAAACACCATTCAAAGAGAACTGAACTCTCCTCGTAGTATCAATGATCATGTTGGTATGGACTGTGACTATGAAGGAACTACAGATTCAATTGGAACTGATACCACGTTTGAAGAAAACATTCAATTGCTTGATATCTCTGATAATTCCTCAGATATCCTCGTCGATTCTTCGATTAAGAAATTCGCCAAGTTGAACGTTGATTATGCTCATCCTTTCCATGGCGACGAAGCAAACATTAACATGGCACGAGAAAATTTTACGTGAAGCGGTTTTACGTATGATTATATGAATGATGTTCAATGGCGAGAAAATTGCTTGTTGCCATTGGAATATCACAATATTAATTCTTTTCCAGGTATTTAGGATAGACCATTGAAAGGAACTTGGATATTTAGATTTAGTAGTAATTTTAGTATAGTTCATTAGCTTTCTAGAAATTTATATGTTAGAGAAACTTGTTTTAGTTGTTTAGTATTAGTTGTCGAGTTTGATGGAACTATATATATATATATATATATATATATATATATATATATATGGACAAGTAGGGTTGCTTTGATGGTAAGCAACCCCCACTTCCAACCGAGAGGTTGTGAATTCGAGACTCTCCAAGAGCAAGGTGGGAAGTTCTTAGAGGGAGGGATACCGGGGGTCTATTTCGAAACAACCTCTCTACCCTAGGATAGGGGTAAGGTCACTAAGTGGGATTATACTGGGTTGTTGTTGTGTATATATATATATATATATATATATATATGAAGTTAAGTTTAACTATTTAGTTTTAATTAAAAAAAGGGCAGAATTGTTTGACCAGAAAGTATTAAGCCCTTTTTAGTTAAACCAATTTAATAAATGAATAAAGGGAAGAATCCAAGTTAAAAGTAATAAATCCTAGACCCGAAATCTTACAACTTAGATGGAGTGAATCGTGTTCTAATCAACAAATAATGAGTTAATGCTCAATGATTAGATGTAAATATGAGAGTGAATACATGCAATAAATGCGATAAATACATTTAATGTAATAAGAACCAATAAGTCACCAAAATGTTGGATGAGGTGGATGATTCCTTCTTCAGAGGCAATGTGTGACAGCAGCAGCAGTGAACAATGTGTCCTCGGATCTTGTAAACTAATGGAGAATGTTATGTGATGGAATCAAATAAAAGAGACAAGACAAGTTTTTTGTATATTCTTCATAGTCAACAATTTTACAAGATGTTCTTTTACAGAAGTTTTCCAATCCCCATTTTGTTTCTCTCTTCCTATTTATAAGGGATATCCTTAAAAAACCCTAAAAAGTACAAAATGGGGGAATATTCAATAGATATTCCTGCCCCCAACCCAAGGAACATTATAACTGCTGTATTCGTCTGCTCTCTACTCAACCTCGCCGCCGGTCTCTCCTTTTGGGTGATTCGTTGCCACTGAACCATACTCGATTTCGACCTCGACCTTATCCCATCCATCTGCACTCGCTAAATCAGATCTAATTTTGAACCTTACAGTTAGTCCTTCCATTTATTATGGTCATCCTCTTTGGGGTCCTCGATGAGTGGATTTTACCCGTATCTAATCACAAAGTATTCCACCGTGGCGGATGGGATAAATTTGTCGAGGTCATGTTAATGACGGATCGTCTCAAAGGTTGTGGTTGGCGTGGCTAACGTAGATGATGTCATGACCAAACACATCATCATTATGCGTCTTTCTGATGTAATATGTTATTTCCAATGCCTCTGTTGCTTTGATCTTAGTGTTGGTGACAGTCTTTTCGTATCGATCTTAGCGTTACAATGCCTTATAAATAGGGGAAAGGAGATTCAAAAATGAGACTTTGCGAAACTTTGTACTCCTTTGGCACTTTTTTGCTTGTTCTTCTGCTTCTAGCTTTCCCATTGATCAAACACTTTTCCGTTGATACCGTACATCCGGTTTTATTTTACACATGTTTCTTGTAGAAATGACAAACTCTCCTCACTCTTCTGATACAATTTCCGATGCCACCCCTTTATCGGTAGTTATGCCTACCAATAGTGGCAAACATACGGTTGCGGAGGATGAAAGTTTTCCTACCGTGAAGGAGATGATTCCTCGAAACGCATCGGTCAGGAATGACTTTTAAAAGAGCCTTCCCCGGTCCCGAGCAGGCATTATCAGCCTTGGGGTCGAAACAAAAATCTGAAATGTGGTCTAAATTCTGCATTTCTTCTCATGTCGATATTGTTCCAGTAAGGAAGGATTCAATACAAGTTCACCGACCTGGGTATTGCGCATTTTACCAATACCCATGTTTGGTGGGTTATTCTCTTCCTCTTCCCCCACTCGCTGGGTAGTTCTGCCACTTTTACGGCGTCTGCCCGGTAGAGCTTTCCCCTTACCTATATAAAGCTTTTTTAATACTGGCGAAGTTCGCCGAGTTTGCTAGTTGCGAAGATTACATTTGTCATATGCTGCATCTTTTCTCACCCAGTTTCTATAGGGGCATGCTGATTCATCCCTGTCACCGTGGGACTAAAGAATTGGTGATAGGGGTGGATGACAAGGCAAACCGCCAGTTATGGTGTAATTACTTCTTTGTCAGGACTGAGCACGTGGTGAGATCCAGTCGGGTTCCCCGAGCAGTGGAACTTCAACCTTAATGGATTTTTACTATTTGTCGTATATTTTTGAATCTCCTCTTTTTTTTTTGTTTCTGACTCGCCCGTCTTTCTAATTTCAGTCGGTAAGTGTCTACCTCCCTTAGTTCCTGATATCGAGGATTGGGTGACTCGTGTTTTGCCTCATACCGTGGGGATTTGAGACTGGATGGCCTTTATCAAGAGGTTTGGTCCTAGTCTTTTAACCAGTGAGTCTAATTTCAATTTCCACAACCTTCGTTATAGCTTAATATTATCTTATTATCGTCTTTGGTTAAACATGATTTTACCTGTGCCAGGTCGGTGAGCTTCCAAGAAGGCAAAAGCTACGGTGCCCGCGTTCCGACAGGCAGTCGCATCTGCTGGAATGCAGTTCGTACTGGCTGAGTCTGCACGGGGGGGGGGGGGGGGGGGAGGGGTCGAACTCTAGCTCAACCATCGGGTGATTCCGCCCTACGGGCAGCCATCACATCTGCTAAGACCTCTGGTCACTGCATACTGTATCTAGTTGACGAGTCGTCTCATTACGAGGGGGAGACGGTACCTAGGAAAAGACATAGAGTGGAGACTGGAAGGGCCTATGTTGTTGATACAGAGTCGGAAAGGCCTATTGATTTGGATGTGAATGCGGCTCCTTTACTGAATGTTAAGGCTGCTCCCACACCGAGTATTGTCATAGAGGAAAGACCATCAGTAGCCGAGGCGTCCTATCAAAGAAGGGAACCTGCTCGGATAGTCGGCTCATCTTCCGTAGATGAAAAGGACAGAACCATCCTCGTAGAAGATGATGGGACGGGTTCTAATGTTGACCCTGAGAAAGTCCGGGCTTTTGAGGAGAGGTTTACCCGAGTATAGTTAAGGACGGAGGGACCTGATCAGCACGTAGTCATACCTGTAGATTACGACTTCTTGGCCAACTCAGAACGGGCGATGCCGGCCTTCGCTCCCCTGTGCACAAATTCTGAGAATAAGACATTGCAAACGCTAAAAGATGCAGACCTGTGGTTGGGCATATCTGGCTCCACATGGCATTGCGAGCAAAATTTCTTTTCCCACGTTAGTTTAGTTTATTTCGTAGGTGTAAATTGCTTCTAGTGACCTTTTTTTTTTGCATGTCAGACCCTTATCATAGAGATTGAGTGCGATCGGCGGGAAGAGCGGAAGATGGCCATTTTCAAGAGGATGGTATCCAAGAACAGAGAGTACTGTCCTAATCACCGAACGCAAGTTAACTTACTCATCTAGGACGACCAGTTTCAGTCATTTCGTGATGGGCTCAAGCAGAAAGACGAGGAGCTAAAGGAAAAGGATGAGGAGCTGAGGGATAAGGACGAGGAGATTTTGAGGGCCATCAGCAGATACATCGTGCTTGAGGGAGAACTAAATGCTAAGAAGGCGAGCTCAAAGTGAGTAAGGGAGTGATGGCCGAGAATGTTAACCTTCAGGTGCAGATGGTGTCTTTAAAGGTTGAACTCGAGCAAAGGGATGCAAGGGTCGTCGACTTAATGGATGAGTTGAGTGCCAAGATCGAAGAGTTGGGTCGAGCTGAGAAAATCAAAATGGCTGTTGCGGCAGAGACAACGGCCCTAGAAGGCGCCCTCCGTGTTTGCAGGTCCGAGCGGGCTACTGAGGCAAAAACTTCAATGCTTAAAGAGGTGAGGTTAAAGGAGCGGATTATAGGTTTGGAGGCGGCGTTGTCTGAGTTGAATGAGCAAGTTGTCGCCCTGAGGGCTGAGAAGGCACAACAGCAGGCACAACTGTCTACATCTCATACTTCCGCCAATCCTGGTGTGTCGCGGGAGTTGTATGAAATGTGGGTCCATGCTGAGGCTCAACTTGACATATACAGGTCTTTGAAGGCGGCTGGGAAGATTTTTGATGCGAAATTTAAGGATCATCGAGTCAAGGCACGTATATCTCGTGAAGCATATGGTTATGATCCTGGTACGCCCAGCGGGGATGACGGCGAAGATGCATTAGATGGGCTTGCCTCCAACCTTTGGTACGATGATGAGTAGCTGGTGACGACGGCGATGGGGAACTATGTGTAGAAAATCATTCTATCCATGATATATGTGCTTTGGTTGTATTAGCATGATTTTCAGGTATAGGTTTTGATGAATAACAAACAACAAAGTCGATGAATGACAAACAACGAAGTCAAGTGTCAAACAACGTTATTATATGACAAACAATCAAGATTGAATGCCGAGAAGCATATTGATGAATGGATTGCATAGACAAGCAAAATACGAGCTCAAAAGTTCAAGACCGAAGACCCAAGGCGTAGGTCGTTAGGTAGAACCAATGTAAGAGCAACGTTTAAGTTATCTCGCCTTTTGGCTCAACATAGGTCATCATAAATATGCATAAAATCATTTTATCAAATCATATTTATCATAAACATATTTCAAATACTTCAAACAAAATGATTTTAACGTTTTCATTTTTGTTAGTATTTATGCCCGTCACTAGAGGGGGGGTGAATAGGGCGGCACAAGAATATTGATAAATATTGCGGAATTAAAATTGCAGGAATAAAATAAATTCGGTAATTAAAATAACAAGGAAAGAACGCACCGAATTTGTCCTGGTTCACCACAACCTTGTGGCTAGTCCAGTCCCCGAGAGACTCTCTCGAGATTCCACTAACTTCGTTAAGCTTACGGGTGCCTAACAAACCGTTACAGTTGCTCGTAGATGTACACTCTACAAGACTTCACTTTGCTCGTGGATACCGCACCACAAGACTTCAACCACTAAGACTTAGGGTACTTAGCAAACCCGACAATCAATGAGAAGATATGTTCTTCTCAAACACCTTTCTCTTTTTACAATAAGAACTCTCTCAAAAGAGTAGATAAAGAGATACAAATAAGCTCTATGAACAACTCAAAGTTGTCTCTCAAATGGCTCAACAAAAGCTCTAAAATGATGCTCAAATAATGTCAATATATATATCAATATTGGGAGGTGTTGTGTGTTTCAAATCAGCTCAAAAGACCTCTTTTTATAGGTGAAAAATGGTGTATGTCCGTTGCTTAATTGGCAATCAATTATGCTGATTTTGTGCCAAGATAATCGACTATGCAAATCAGATAATCGATTATTCTCCAACGTTCAGAAAATCAGAAGCTGATTTTCCGCCAGATAATCAATTATTTGCTGAGAATAATCGATTATGTTGAGGAAGTGTTCAAAATACTGGCAACGGATACAAGATAATCGATTATTTAAAGGTTATAATCGATTATATACCATTGATATACACTAGATATACACTGTGTATACCAGAGTATACCAGAATTGAAAACTTACTTCAAAAACCATTTTGGTTTCAATGAAAACGCTAAAATCATTTTGTTTGAAGTATTTAAAATATGTTTATGATAAATATGATTCAATAAAATATGTTTATGATAAATATGATTTAATAAAATATATTTATGATAAATATGATTTAATAAAATATGATTTAATAAAATATATTTATGATAAATATGATTTAATAAAATATGTTTATGCATATTTATGATGACCTACGTTGAGCCAAAAGACGAGATAACTTAAACGTTGCTCTTACATTGGTTCTACCTAATGACCTACGCCTTGGGTCTTCGGTCTTGAACATTTGAGCTCGTCTTTGGCTTTTCGATTGCAATCCGTTCATCAATATGCTTCTCGGCATTCAAGCTTGATTGTTTGTCATATAATATCGTTGTTTGACACTTGACTTCATTGTTTGTCATTCATCAAAACCTATACCTGAAAATCATGCTCATACAACCAAAGCGCACATATCATATGATAGAGTGATTTTCTACAATTTTAACCAAAATGGTTTTTGAAGTAAGTTTTCGATTCTGGTATACTCTGGTATATTCTGGTATACTCCAGCTTTGATTCTGGTATACTCTGGTATATTGCAGCTTTGCTGGAAATTCCGCAAGGCAACATAATCGATTATGTGATTGGAATAATCGATTATTTCACTATCCGTTGCCAGTTTTTGAACACTGTAACAACATAATTGTTGGAAACACGTTCTCAATGCAATATACTAAAACGTGTGTTCTTTTGTATAGGTTTTGATGAATGACAAACGAAGCGAAAATTGATATATGACGAAGTTCAAGAAACAAGCGCATAATTGATATACAACAAGATTCAAGCTCAAGACAAAGTTTTATTGTTTAATTGAGTCATTCTTAATTGTGATCTTGATCCTACAACTTGACTCGTAACATGCTTCTCTCATAAAACTATTTTCCAAAATCATGCATATTTAATTTAATGTCAAATGATTTTAAATCATGCATATTTACAGTAGTCAAAATAATTTTTAGACATGCCTTAAAAATCTAGACTAAGATAATCGATTATGTACTTATGATAATCGATTGTTTTAAGCCAAGACTGCATGACAACCGATTGTGAACTAATGACAATCGATTGTGAGTAAGACAGTGAGCATCAGGTTTTTCAAACCTGCATGACAATCGATTATGAACTAATGACAATCGATTGTGACTGAGGCAGTGTCCATCAAAGTTTTTCAAAACTCAGAATAATCGATTATGAACTAATGGTAATCGATTATGTTGAGACAGTGTCTTCCAGTGATTTTCAAATTTATTAAATAATCGATTATTACATTGGACAATCGATTGTCAAAGAGACAGTGTCTAAAATGTTTTTCAAATACTGATAAGTAATCGATTGTTGACTTTGTGCAATCGATTGTGAAGTTGACCGTTGTCGTAAAGTTTTCAAATACCATCAGGTAATCGATTATTGATTCTGTATAATCGATTGTTTTGATTAAAATCCGGAAAAGATTTTTTGAACGTTATTGGGTAATCGATTATTGATTTTGTATAATCGATTGTTTTGATTAAAATCCGGAAAAGATTTTTTGAACGTTGCTGAGTAATCGATTGTTGATTCTGGACAATCGATTGTTTGTGGTAAAATCTGGAAAGGATTTTTTGAACGTTGCCAGTAATCGATTATGGATTGTAAGTAATCGATTATCAAGCGTAAAATCTGGGATTGAATTTTGATCTGACTGGCAGACAATCGATTGTTGGGGTTTGACAATCGATTGTCAGTGAGTAAAATCAGCAACTCTTAATTGGCAATTAGGCAACGGTAATGCCAAGTTTTTCAACTATAAATACAGCTTCATTTCAGTGTTTTAAACACAACAACATACTACAAATGATCATGACATTGCTATAAGCTTGCATACTTTTGTTTATCATTTTATATTCAATTTCATAAAGCTTTTGAGAGCCATATTCTTGTCCAAAGTTGTTGTGATCTAGAGCTTACTTCTTTTACTCATATCTACTCATTAAGGAGTATTTTGTTTGAGTGTTTAGTGTTTTATACACTTGTAAGAGAATTGTGATTCTCTTGTTGTAAGGAACTTGTGTTTCCTTGGTTGAAGTCTTGGAGTGTTGTATCTCCGAGCAAAGGTGTTAAGGCTTGTGTCCTTAAGTTGTAAAGGTTTGTTGAGCACCCGTAAGCTTAACAAGTTAGTGGAAAATCTCGAGAGAGTCTCTCGGGGACTGGACTAGCCACGTGTTGTGGTGAACCAGAATATATCGGTGCGTTCTTTCCTTTTTGTTTATTTAACGCACTTATTTATTTCCTGCAAATTTTAATTTCCGCAAGTTTACGCTAAATTTTATTATAACGCTATTCACCCCCCCTCTAGCGTTAAGCGTATTTTCTAACAATTGGTATCAGAGCCATACTCTCTGAAGACTTAACAGTTTGAGAGAACCATCCATGGCTTCTACTCGTGACTCTTTTGCAGGAATTGATGAAGGACAGTGCTCCACACGACCACCTCTATTCAACGGTACAAATTACACGTACTGGAAGGAGAGGATGAAGATATTCGTTCAGTCCAACAGCTTTCACCTTTGGAAGGTGATAATGAAGGGAAACCAAATTCCAATAAAGAAGGTGGAAAACGAATGGGTTCCCAAGTCCGAGGATGAGTATGACGCGGATGACATCCGAAAGGTTCAAAATAATGCTAATGCAATTAATTTATTATATTGTGCTGTTAATGCTGACGATTACAGGAAAATATCGTGTTGCACAACGGCAAAGGAGATGTGGGACAAGCTAGAAGTTACATACGAAGGTACGGACCAGTTCCTAACCCATTCTTATGAATTATTTCACATGAAGGAAGGTGAAAAGGTGGACGAAATGTTTGAGCGATTTTCAATAAATCGTAAATGACCTACATGCTCTCAAGAAAATATTCACGGATAGAGAGCTCGTTCGAAAAATTCTTAGAAGTCTCACACCGGCATGGAGATCAAAGGCCGATGCAATTCAAGAATCCACTAGCGTTTCAAACGTCACCATCGACGCACTAAGAGGTAACCTTAAGACCTATGAATCTACTATTCTTAACCCTTTTGTTGATGATCAAAGGAGGCAAAGAATAGCTCTAAAGGCGAGCACAAGCCAACCGCAAATTGATGAAGAAGGAGACAACGAGTTTGGACTCGTTATCAAAAGATTTCAAAAGTTCATGCGCAAGGAGTATGAACGCAAGGGCAAAAAGCAAGGCGAACAAATCAAGTGCTATGAATGTGGTGAAACCGGGCACATCAAATCAAATTGCCCAAACATCAAAAAGGAGAAGAAACCTTTTAAAAAGCAACATGCATACATTTCTTGGGGAGGCGACTCCGGAGATGAGTCAAGCGAAGGAGAAGAAGACGAAGCAGCAAATCTTTGCCTTATGGCACAAGAAGACAACAAAGATGAGGTATGTCAAATCTCGTCTAAAAACTTCTTTACTCTTGAAGAAATGCGAACTGCTTTTGATGAATTATATGCTGAGTTTATTAAGGCTTCAAAAACTGTTAAGGGCATAAAAGAAAATGCTTCATTAAAAGAAAAGGATTTTCAAAAACAGCTTTCTTTGAAAGAAAAGGATTTAGAAAAACTGGTTTTAGAAAATGAAAATCTGAAAGAGGAAAACAAGTTTCTTGGAAAAAAAAGCGCCGATAAGCCCGAAAATTCTACTAAAAATTGTTCTTCTTGCTTGCATCTCAAAAATGAGGTAGATAGACTCAAAGGTACCTTAGATAAGTTTAATTCTTCCCACAAGAATTTGAATGAGGTCCTTGTAAATTTGAAATCAACCAAGCATGGCATAGGATTTAAGAATGAGGTTAAAGAAAAGGTTGAAGCCAAACCCCAACCACCTAAGGCTCAACCTAGGACTAATAAAACAAATGCTTATCCTAGAAAAAGCAATCCTAGAACCAATATGCATGCTAGACAAATGTTGAACATTTTAGGAGACCTAGAAATGACTTACCACCGAGAAATAGTTACCCTAGAAATGATGCATATTTTAGGCCAAATGTTGAACCTTTGAGAAGACCTAGAAATGGCCTTCAACCGAGAAACAATCACTCTAGAAATGCTGCCCATCCTAGAGCTCATAGTAGGAGAAATAATTCTCATGAAATGGGAAATAGTCATAGTGTTCAAAATAGAGTAAGAAATTTTCATCCGTCTAGTTACTATGAACCTAGAAGGATGCATAACCCAAATGTGACTTGTCATTATTGTAGACGTATTGGTCATATTGCTCCTGCATGCTTTACACGTCATAGAAATATTACTCAATCGCATCATTATAATATGCCTAACCCCCAAGGACCCAAGATTGCATGGGTACCTAAAGAACATTAATTTGTTTTGTAGGTGTGCTTGAAGGGATCAAGTGTACTATGGTACCTTGATAGTGGATGCTCCAAGCATATGACGGGAGATGAATCCAAATTCCTTCAATTAGAGCACAAAGAAGGAGGAAGTGTTATCTTCGGTGATAACAATAAAGGAAAGATCATCGGCATCGGCTCGGTCGGTAAGGATGAAAATTCCTCTATTAAGCATATATTACTTGTTAAAGGATTAAAGCATAATCTCTTGAGCATAAGCCAATTGTGTGACAAGGGAAATCTTGCTTTATTTGATTCGGATGAATGCTTAGTGTTCAGACGTAGTGATTTAAAATTATCCTCCGTGGTTTTAGAGTGGATAATATTTATATGGTTGATCTTACTAATTCCTCACCCGATTATGTTGATTGTCTAATGAGTAAAGAGGATGATACTTGGCTATGGCATCGTAGAGTAGCACATATCAATATGCATCTTTTGAACAAATTGATTTCTCAAAACTTAGTTGTTGGTCTTCCCAATTTAAAATTTGAAAATGACTCTATTTGTGACTCGTGTCAAAAGGGGAAGCAAACAAAAGCATCTTTCAAATCTAAAAATATTGTTTCAACTTCTAGACCATTGCAATTGCTTCATATGGATTTATTTGGTCCCTCTCGCATTGAAAGTCTAGGAAGAAATAAATATGCTTTTGTGATTGTTGATGATTACTCGAGATTTACTTGGACTTTATTTCTTGCTAATAAAAGTGATGCTTTTCAAAATTTTAAATATTTTCTTAAGCGTGTTCAAAATGAGAAAGAAACAATCGTCACTTCAATTAGAAGTGATCATGGGGGAGAGTTTGATCACAATCTCTTTGCGGACTTTTGTGACGAACTCGGAATCGAGCATACCTTTTCCGCTCCACGTACACCACAACAAAATGGGGTGGTGGAAAGGAAAAATAGGTGTCTCGAAGTGATGGCTAGAACCATGCTCGACGAAGCTAAGATACCCAAACATTTTTAGGCGGACGCCGTGAGTACCGCTTGCTATGTTCTAAATAGAGTAGTAATTCGGCCGATACTCATGAAAACCCCCTATGAACTTTATAAGGGTAGAAAACCAAATATTTCCTATTTTAGAGTTTTTGGTTGCAAATGTTTTGTTCATAACAATGGCAAAGACCAATTGGGTAAATTTGATGCTAAGTCGGATGAAGGTATTTTCATTGGATATTCCTCACGTAGTAAAGCATATAGGGTCTTTAATAAAAGAACCCAAATTGTGGAGGAATCCCCTCATGTTGTATTTTTCGAAAATAATGCTCGCTTGGCGAGAAAGGATTCCGGTTTTGATCTTGCAGGTATCTTAGATAGCTTGAAAGACAAAATACAAGAGGAACCACCCAAGGAAAATAAAGATGAAACTGAGGAACAACCAACGGAAGAAGCGCCACAATTGGAAAAAGAAACAAAAGTGCCAAATGAGTGGAGGACGATCAAAGATCACCCTCTTGAACAGGTAATTGGCAACGTTGGAGACAAGGTAAGTACCCGAAACTCTCTCAAAATTACCTTAGAACATACTGCTTTTGTTTCTCAAATTGAACCCAAAACCATCTCAGAAGCAATTGGGGATAAATTTTGGACCTTGGCAATGCAAGAGGAGCTTAACCAATTCGAACGCAATGACGTTTGGGATTTGGTGCCAAGACCCGAAGGTCATACCATAATTGGTACGAAATGGGTTTTTCGCAATAAACTAGATGAAAATGGTATAATCACTAGAAACAAAGCTAGGCTTGTAGCAAAAGGCTATAATCAAGAAGAGGGTATTGACTATGAGGAAACATATGCTCCCGTAGCTAGATTAGAAGCTATTCGCTTATTGCTTGCATTTGCCTCTTCTATGAATTTCAATTTATATCAAATGGATGTGAAAAGTGCTTTTCTAGACGGTTTTATTCAAGAAGAAGTTTATGTTGAACAACCCCTCGGTTTTGAAGATTTTAAATCTCCCGATCATGTTTTCAAACTCAAAAAGGCTCTTTATGGTTTAAAACAAGCTCCCCGAGCTTGGTATGAAAGATTGAGTAAGTTTCTTTTGGAAAATGATTTCATTAGGGGGAAAGTTGACACAACTCTCTTTGTTAAGCATAAAAACAATGATATTTTGTTAGTTCAAATATATGCAGATGATATTATATTTGGTGCTACTAACAATGTTTTATGCAAGGAATTTTTCGATTTAATGACAAGCGAATTTGAGATGTCTATGATGGGTGAGTTAACATTCTTTTTGGGATTACAAGTAAAGCAAATGAAAGAAGGTACATTCATTTGTCAAACCAAATATTGCAAAGAATTGCTGAAACGATTTGAGATGAACAATGCAAAAGAAATGGCAACTCCCATGAGCACATCCGATCATCTAGACAAAGATGAGAAAGGTAAGGAATCGACACCAAAAAGTATCGAGGTATGATTGTCTCTCTTCTTTATCTTACTGCTAGTCGTCCGGACATCATGTTTAGCGTGTGCTTATGCGCTTGTTATCAATCGTGTCCGAAGGAATCTCACCTTACTGCGGTAAAACGGATTTTAAGGTATCTTGTTGGTACTACAAATGTGGGTCTATGGTACCCCAAAGGCTCCTCATGCCAACTTGTTGGCTATTCCGATTCCGATTTTGCTGGATGCAAATTGGACCGCAAGAGCACTAGTGGCACTTGCCATTTGCTCGGTAGCTCTCTTGTTTCTTGGTTTAGCAAGAAACAAGTAAGTGTTGCGTTGTCCACAACCGAGGCTGAATATGTAGCCGCGGGGAGTTGTTGCGCTCAAATCCTATGGATGAAACAACAACTCTTGGACTATGGCCTAAGTCTTAATCATATCCCTCTTAGATGTGATAATACTAGTGCCATATGCTTGACGAAGAACCCCGTTCTTCATTCGCGAAAGAAACACAGTGAAATTAGACATCATTTTATTAGAGATCACGTTTTCAAAGGCGATGTCGAAATTGAATTTGTTGAAACCAAAAACCAATTGGCAGACATCTTTACAAAGCCTTTAGAGAAAGAGTCCCTCTTCCGAATTCGCAGTGAACTCGGGATCCTTGACTCCACGTTGATCTAAGTCATGCATTGCATTTTTTTTTCATGATTTCTAACTTGAGCGTCGGAGACGTCTAATTGTTTTTTGCAGGTATCGCCCTAAAAGTAGGGGGAATTATAAAGCATGACGCGCAAGAATCGAGTCTTCTTCAGAAAAATCTGTTTCCCTCATCTAATAATCGATTATCTCGTATCAATAATCGATTGTAATGCTATCTTTTGAGCTATTATACTCTCTTTAAATAATCACACCTTCTTTCCAATAAATAAACAAGGTTTATTTCATCTTTGGCATCTTATTATTATTTTTGCTAATGGCAAAAGGGGGAAGATAACGGGTATGATGCACTCTCAAGTTATAAGCTTAAATTGAGGGGGAATTCTCAAATTGAGGGGGAACAAATTGCATACTTGTTGCATGTATATACTTGTCTTGAATCGTCATTATAAATTGCTTGTCTTGCATATCCCGCTTAATGTTTGCCATTATTAAAAAGGGGAAAATTGTTGGAAACACGTTCTCAATGCAATATACTAAAACGTGTGTTCTTTTGTATAGGTTTTGATGAATGACAAACGAAGCGAAAATTGATATATGACGAAGTTCAAGAAACAAGCGCACAATTGATATACAACGAGATTCAAGCTCAAGACAAAGTTTTATAGTTTAATTGAGTCATTCTTAATTGTGATCTTGATCCTACAACTTGACTCGTAACATGGCTTCTCTCATAAAACTATTTTCCAAAATCATGCATATTTAATTTAATGTCAAATGATTTTAAATCATGCATATTTACAGTAGTCAAAATAATTTTTAGACATGCCTTAAAAATCTGGACTAAGATAATCGATTATGTACTTATGATAATCGATTGTTTTAAGCAAAGATTGCATGACAACCGATTGTGAACTAATGACAATCGATTGTGAGTAAGACAGTGAGCATCAGGTTTTTCAAACCTGCATGACAATCGATTATGAACTAATGACAATCGATTGTGACTGAGGCAGTGTCCATCAAAGTTTTTCAAAACTCAGAATAATCGATTATGAACTAATGGTAATCGATTATGTTGAGACAGTGTCTTCCAGTGATTTTCAAATTTATTAAATAATCGATTATTACATTGGACAATCGATTGTCAAAGAGACAGTGTCTAAAATGTTTTTCAAATACTGATAAGTAATCGATTGTTGACTTTGTGCAATCGATTGTGAAGCTGACCGTTGTCGTAAAGTTTTCAAATACCATTAGGTAATCGATTATTGATTCTGTATAATCGATTGTTTTGATTAAAATCCGGAAAAGATTTTTTTGAACGTTATTGGGTAATCGATTATTGATTTTGTATAATCGATTGTTTTGATTAAAATCCGGAAAAGATTTTTTGAACGTTGCTGAGTAATCGATTGTTGATTCTGGACAATCGATTGTTTGTGGTAAAATCTGGAAAGGATTTTTTGAACGTTGCCAGTAATCGATTATGGATTGTAAGTAATCGATTATCAAGCGTAAAATCTGGGATTGAATTTTGATCTGACTGGCAGACAATCGATTGTTGGGGTTTGACAATCGATTGTCAGTGAGTAAAATCAGCAACTCTTAATTGGCAATTAGGCAACGGTAATGCCAAGTTTTTCAACTATAAATACAGCTTCATTTCAGTGTTTTAAACACAACAACATACTACAAATGATCATTACATTGCTATAAGCTTGCATACTTTTGTTTATCATTTTATATTCAATTTCATAAAGCTTTTGAGAGCCATATTCTTGTCCAAAGTTGTTGTGATCTAGAGCTTACTTCTTTTACTCATATCTACTCATTAAGGAGTGTTTTGATTGAGTGTTTAGTGTTTTATACACTTGTAAGAGAATTGTGATTCTCTTGTTGTAAGGAACTTGTGTTTTCTTGGTTGAAGTCTTGGAGTGTTGTATCTCCGAGCAAAGGTGTTAAGGCTTGTGTCCTTAAGTTGTAAAGGTTTGTTGAGCACCCGTAAGCTTAAAAAGTTAGTGGAAAATCTCGAGAGAGTCTCTCGGGGACTGGACTAGCCACGTGTTGTGGTGAACCAGAATATATCGGTGCGTTCTTTACTTTTTGTTTATTTAACGCACTTATTTATTTCCTGCAAATTTTAATTTCCGTAAGTTTACGCTAAATTTTATTATAACGCTATTCACCCCCCCTCTAGCGTTAAGCGTATTTTCTAACAATAATCGATTATGTGTTGGAAACACGTTCTCAAGGCCTTATACTAAAACGTGTGTTCTTATGTGTAGGTTTTGATGAATGACAAACGAAGCGCAAAGTGATATATGACGAAGTTCAAGTACAAGCGCATAATTGATGCATAACGAGATTCAAGCACAAGACAAAGTTTTATAGTTTAAATGAGTCGCTCTTAATTGTGATCTTGATCCGACAACTTGACTCATGACATGGCTTCTCTCGTAAAATTACTTTTATTAAATCATGGATATTTAATTTAATGCTAAATGATTTTAAATCATGCATATTTTCATTAGTCAAAATTATTTTTAAACATGCCTCTAAAAACTGGACTAAGATAATCGATTATGTACTTATGATAATCGATTATGTTAAGCCAAGACTGCATGACAATCGATTGTGAACAAATGACAATCAATTGTGTTAAGGCAGTGAGCATCAGGTTTTTCAAACCTGCATGACAATCGATTGTGAACCTTATGACAATCGATTGTGATGAGGCAGTGTCCATCAAAGTTTTTCAAAACTCAGAATAATCGATTGTGAAGCTAATGACAATCGATTGTGAAGAGACAGTGTCCTTCAGATTTTTCAAAGTCACAAAATAATCGATTGTGAACTTATGACAATCGATTGTGTTGAGGCAGTGACTTCCAGACTTTTTCAAAGTTATTAAATAATCGATTGTGAGTATATAACAATCGATTGTCACGAGGCAGTGTCTAAAATGATTTTCAAAATCTGATAAATAATCGATTGTTAACTTTGCACAATCGATTGTGAAGCTGACCGTTGTTGTAAAGTTTTCAAATACCGTCAGGTAATCGATTGTTGATTTTGTACAATCGATTGTTGAAATTAAAATCCGGAAAGGATTTTTTGAACGTTGCTGAATAATCGATTATTGATTTTGAATAATCGATTGTTTTACGTAAAATCTGGAAATGATTTTTTGAACGTTGCCAATAATCGATTATTGATCTTGGACAATCGATTGTTAAGCGTAAAATCTGGGATTGATTTTTGGAACGATTGGCAAACAATCGATTGTGGCTTCCTGACAATCGATTGTCACAGAGTAAAATCAGCAACTCTTAATTGGCAATTAGGCAACGGTAATGCCAAGTTTTTCAACTATAAATACAGCTTCATTTCAGTGTTTTAAACACAACAACATACTACAAATGATCATTACATTGCTATAAGCTTGCATACTTTTGTTTATCATTTTATATTCAATTTCATAAAGCTTTTGAGAGCCATATTCTTGTCCAAAGTTGTTGTGATCTTGAGCTTACTTCTTTTACTCATATCTACTCATTAAGGAGTGTTTTGTTTGAGTGTTTAGTGTTTTGTACACTTGTAAGAGAATTGTGATTCTCTTGTTGTAAGGAACTTGTGTTTCCTTGGTTGAAGTCTTGGAGTGTTGTATCTCCGAGCAAAGGTGTTAAGGCTTGTGTCCTTAAGTTGTAAAGGTTTGTTGAGCACCCGTAAGCTTGACAAGTTAGTGGAAAATCTCGAGAGAGTCTCTCGGGGACTGGACTAGCCACGTGTTGTGGTGAACCAGAATACATCGGTGCGTTCTTTCCTTTTGTTTATTTAACGCACTTAATTATTTCCTGCAAATTTTAATTTCCGCAAGTTTACGCTAAATTTTATTATAATGCTATTCACCCCCTCTAGCGTTAAGCGTATTATCTAACAATTGGTATCAGAGCCCAACTCTCTTAAGACTTAAAAGTTTGAGAGAAACTTCCATGGCTTCTACTCGTGACTCTTTTGTTGGAATTGATGAAGGACAATGCTCCACACGACCACCTCTATTCAACGGTACAAACTACACGTACTGGAAGGAGAGGATGAAAATTTTTGTTCAAGCAAACAACTTTCATCTCTGGAAGGTGATAACGAAGGGAAATCAAATTCCAACCAAAAAGGTTGAAAACGAATGGGTTCCCAAGTCCGAAGAATATGACGCGGATGATATCCGAAAGGTTCAAAATAATGCTAAAGCAATTAATTTATTATATTGTGCTGTAAATGCTGACGATTACAGGAAAATATCGTGTTGCACAACGGCAAAGGAAATATGGGACAA
Organism: Nicotiana benthamiana; assembly: GCA_034376525.1. Classification (NCBI taxonomy): domain Eukaryota; kingdom Viridiplantae; phylum Streptophyta; class Magnoliopsida; order Solanales; family Solanaceae; genus Nicotiana; species Nicotiana benthamiana. Next base: position 38,491,847 of record CM067339.1, on the reverse strand, counting down.
GCTGGAAATTACGTACGAAGGTACGGACCAGGTAAGGGAAGCTAAAATTGATTTCCTAACCCATGTTTATGAATTATTTCACATGAAGGAAGGTGAAAAGGTGGATGAAATGTTCGAACGATTTTCAATAATCGTAAATGACCTACATGCCCTCAAGAAGACATTCACGGATAGAGAACTTGTTCGAAAAATTCTTAGAAGTCTCACTCCGGCATGGCGATCAAAGGCCGACACAATTCAAGAATCCATAGGCGTCTCAAATGTCACAATCGACGCATTTAGAGGTAACCTTAAGACTTATGAATCTACAATACTTAACCCTCTTGTTGATGATCAAAGGAGGCAAAGAATAGCGCTTAAGGCAAGCACAAGCCAACCTCAAGTTGATGAGGACGGAGACAACGAGTTTGGACTCGTTATCAAAAGATTTCAAAAGTTCATGCGAAAGGAGTATGAACGAAAGGGCAAAAAGCAAGGCGAGCAAATAAAGTGCTATGAATGCGGTGAAACCGGGCACATCAAATCAAATTGCCCAAACATCAAAAAGGAGAAGAAACCTTTTAAGAAGCAACGCACATATATTTCTTGGGGAGGAGACTCCGGAGATGAGTCAAGCGAAGAAGAAGAAGACGAAGCCGCAAACCTTTGTCTTATGGCGCAAGAAGACAAGCAAGATGAGGTATGTCAAATCTCTTCTAAAAACTTCTTTACTCTTGAAGAAATGCGAACTGCTTTTGATGAGCTATATACTGAATTTATTAAAGCTTCAAAAACTGTCAAGAGCATTAAAGAAAATGCTTCTCTAAAAGAAAAAGATTTTCAAAAACAGCTTTCTTTGAAAGAAAAGGAGTTAGAAAAACTGGTTTTAGAAAATGAGAAGCTGAAAGAGGAAAACAAGTTTTTCGGAAAAAGAAGCGCCGACAAGCCCGGAAGTTCTATTAAAAATTGCTCTTCTTGCATGCATCTCGAAAATGAGGTAGATAGACTTAAAGGTACCTTAGATAAGTTTAATTCTTCCCACAAAAATTTGAATAAGGTCCTTGTTAATTTGAAATCAACCAAGCATGGCATAGGCTTTAAGAATGAGCCTAAAGAAAAGGTTGACGCCAAACCCCAACCACCTAAGGCTCAACCTAGGATTAATAAAACAAATGCTTATCGTAGAAATAGCAATCCTAGAACAAATATGCATGCTAGACCAAGTGTTGAACATTTTAGAAAACCTAGAAATGACTACCCTAGAAATGATGCATATTCTAGGCCAAACACTAGAAAGAGTTTTGAACCTCTTAGAACATCTAGACATGACCATTACTCTAGAAACGCTGCTCATTTTATAACTAATAGTAGGAGAAATGGTTCTCATAAAATGTACAATAGTCATAATGAAAATAGAGTAATTCATTTTCGTCCATCAAGTTACTATGAACCTAGAAGGATGCATAACCCCAACGTGACTTGTCATTATTGTAGACGCATTGGTCATATTGCCCCTGCATGCTTTACACGACATAGACATATCACTCAATCGCATCATTATAATATGCCTAACCCTCAAGGACCCAAAATGGCATGGGTACCTGAAACGCATTAATTTGTTTTGTAGGTGTGTTTGAAGGGATCAAGTGTACTATGGTACGTTGATAGTGGATGCTCCAAACATATGACGGGAGACGAATCCAAATTCCTTCAACTAAAACACAAAGAAGGAGGAAGTGTGATTTTTGGGGATAACAATAAAGGAAAGATTATTGGCATCGGATCGGTCGGTAAGGATGAAAATTCCTCTATTAAGCATATATTACTTGTGAAAGGTTTAAAGCATAATCTCTTGAGCATAAGTCAATTATGTGACAAGGGAAATCTTGCCCTATTTGATTCGAATGAATGCTTAGTGATTAGACGTAGTGATTTTAAAATTATCCTTCGTGGTTTTAGAGTGGATAATATTTATATGGTTGATCTTGCAAATTCCTCACCCGAATATGTTGATTGTCTTATAAGTAAAGAGGATGATACTTGGTTATGGCATCGTAGAGTAGCACATATCAACATGCATCTTTTGAACAAATTGATTTCTCAAAACTTAGTTTTTGCCTTCCCAATTTAAAATTTGAAGATGACTCTATTTGTGATTCATGTCAAAAAGGGAAGCAAACAAAAGCATCTTTCAAATCCAAAAATATTGTTTCAACTTCTAGACCATTGCAATTGCTTCACATGGATTTATTTGGACCATCTCGCATTGAAAGTCTAGGAAGAAATCGTTATGCTTTTGTGATTGTTGATGATTATTCTAGATTTACTTGGACTTTATTTCTTGCCAATAAAAGTGATGCCTTTCAGAATTTTAAATATTTTCTTAAGCGTGTTCAAAACGAGAAGGAAACAACCGTCACTTCAATTAGAAGTGATCATGGGGGAGAGTTTGATCACAATCTCTTTGCGGACTTTTGTGACGAACTCGGTATCGAGCATACCTTTTCCGCTCCATGTACACCACAACAAAATGGGGTGGTGGAAAGGAAAAATAGGTGTCTCGAAGAGATGGCTAGAACCATGCTCGAAGAGGCCAAGATTCCCAAACATTTTTGGGCGGATGTCGTGAGTACTGCATGCTACATCTTAAATAGAGTAGTCATAAGGCCAATACTCATGAAGACCCCTTATGAACTCTACAAGGGAAGGAAACCAAATATCTCCCATTTTAGAGTATTCGGTTGTAAATGTTTTATTCATAACAATGGCAAAGATCAATTGGGAAAGTTTGATGCTAAGTCCGATGAGGGAATTTTCATTGGTTATTCATCACGTAGCAAAGCATATAGGGTTTTTAATAAAAGAACCGAAACTGTGGAGGAATCCCCTCATGTTGTATTTGCTGAAAATAATGCTCGCTTGGCGAGAAAGGATACCGGTTTTGATCTTGCAGGTATTTTAGATAGCTTGAAAGACAAAATACAAGAGGAAACGCCTAAAGAAAATCAAGACAAAATTTTGAAACAACCAACGGAGGAAGCGCCACAATTGGAGAATGAAACGAAAATGCCAAACGAGTGGAGGACAATTAAAGATCACCCTCTCGAACAGGTAATTGGCGACGTCGGAGAAAAGGTAAGTACCCGAAACACTCTTAAGAACACCCTAGGACACACTTCTTAAGAGATCACGCTCTCACTCGGCCACACTAGTTTAAGTTACTATTTCTTTACAAATTACTGACTTGAGCGTCGGAGACGTCTAATTCTATTTTGCAGGTATCGCCCAAAAGGTAGGGGGAACTATAAAGAAATGGCATAAAACAATCGATTGTTACAGAAAATAATCGATTATTTTACTGTGCAGAAATTCGATTAGCAAATATCACTAATCGATCATTTATAGTTTATGCTTATTATGAAGTTTTGTTTAACAATCGATTTTTCCATATATATAATCGATTATTTTCCGAGTCAGAAAATCACTGTGCTCACTGGAACAAAACAATCGATTACCATATTTTGACAAAAGATTATTTCATGTCAGAAATTCAAAATTGTTACCGTTTGGTTCTGCAATCGATTTGTGTCAGTTCCGAGATTCAGTCGAATCTTAATGACAATCGATTATCTCATCCCAACAATCGATTGTCTAACGGTCAGTAAGATTTATTTTTACCGTTTCTGACTGTTTCAGCTTTCAATTTTTTGCAGATTTCTTCCATTAATGAAATGCCTTTCTTCCCTCTATAAATAGGCTCCATATATGTTCATTTTTATTCACTCAAGCATCAATTTTAGCTCTCAAACTATCAAAACTCTTTCAAGACTCTTGCAAATTCCAGCAATACTTAGTTAAAAGGTCGGGCCGTCACTCTAAACGTTCCCGTTCTGCTAGGCATGGTGCATCCTCCTCTGCTGCTCCAAACTATCCTTACCAAGATGGTTCCGTTCTTTATTTTAATTCTGACATCGAGCTTACTCGATTTTTATCAAAATTTGAAAAGCGCGACATTATTCCTCTCCGTTTTTCAACCAACAAGTATCTTGAATCTTATGGCCCTGCTGCAAATATACTAAAAAATTGTCAACTTCTTGACTTCTTACTTCTTACCCATCCTTACATCAATACTACTTTAATTCAAGCATTTTACTCCAACCTTCATGAGGATGATGACGGTGATCTTGTGACAAATATAAACGGTGTTCAAATTCTTATATCCGATGAAAACCTCCATACCATTGCCCATCTTCCTCGTAATGGTGAAGACATTTTTCGGTACACCGAAGAGGCCGAAGCCCTTTTTGATGAAACAGCCCTCCTACATCAAACTGGTATTACTTCTTATGATCCAAATCTTTCTTCCCGTCGTCCTACAATTACGGGAATGGATCCCAATTATCGGTTGATTTTCTATTTCATCACCCGAGTCCTCAAGCCTCGTAAGCATAACCATACTACCATTTCCCAAGAGGACACCAAGCTCATGCATGCCATAATAACCGGAGCTAACATCAATTGGTGTCGGCTCGTCAAGATTCACATGCGTGACGCTATCGGAGATGATAGGCCTCTTCCTTATGCTCTCCTCATCATGAACTTTCTTGAAGCCTCCGGATTCATCACTTCCAACGGTCCTCTCAAAAAGAGTACCAAGAAGTGGGAAATTTCAGAATCCTCCTTTCATCATGACGGTGATCATACAGCGCCTGCTCCTCCTCCAACCCGTCGAACTCGTCCAGCTCAAGAGCCTACCCTCCAATCAATTTCCGACCAAATTGCTTCATTGACCTCTTCTCTTGGTCAATTAACTCATGAGATCCATGGATATTTTGACCATGTTAATTATTCTTATGGGGGTCTTGTTCCATATGAAGCAGCGCCGGATGATGAGGCGGGAGATGATGGAAATGAATAATTTCTTTGTTTGTTATTTTTAAGTTTGTTTTTATATGTTGCATTGTCTTCCCTGTTACTGTAATCTCCTTTCCAACAAATAAACAAGTTTTATTTACATCTTTGGCATCTTCTTATATTATTTTTGCTAATGGCAAAAGGGGGAAGATAACGGGTATGCACTCTCAATATTCATAAGCTTAAATTGAGGGGGAATTCATATATTAAGGGGGAACTAATCGCATACTTATTGCATATCTTTACTTGTCTTGAATCGTCATTATAAATTGTTTAAGTTGCATATCCCGCTTAAAGTTTGCCATTATCAAAAAGGGGAAAATTGTTGGAAACACGTTCTCAAGGCCTTATACTAAAACGTGTGTTCTTATGTGTAGGTTTTGATGAATGACAAACGAAGCGCAAAGTGATATATGACGAAGTTCAAGTACAAGCGCAATTGATGCATAACGAGATTCAAGCACAAGACAAAGTTTTATAGTTTAAATGAGTCGCTCTTAATTGTGATCTTGATCCGACAACTTGACTCATGACATGGCTCCTCTCGTAAAATTACTTTTACAAAATCATGCATATTTAATTTAATGCTAAATGATTTTAAATCATGCATATTTTCATTAGTCAAAATTATTTTTAAACATGCCTCTAAAAACTGGACTAAGATAATCGATTATGTACTTATGATAATCGATTATGTTAAGCCAAGACTGCATGACAATCGATTGTGAACAAATGACAATCGATTGTGTTAAGGCAGTGAGCATCAGGTTTTTCAAACCTGCATGACTATCGATTGTGAACCTTATGACAATCGATTGTGATGAGGCAGTGTCCATCAAAGTTTTTCAAAACTCAGAATAATCGATTGTGAAGCTAATGACAATCGATTGTGAAGAGACAGTGTCCTTCAGATTTTTCAAAGTCACAAAATAATCGATTGTGAACTTATGACAATCGATTGTGTTGAGGCATTGACTTCCAGACATTTTCAAAGTTATTAAATAATCGATTGTGAGTATATAACAATCGATTGTCACGAGGGAGTGTCTAAAATGATTTTCAAAATCTGATAAATAATCTATTGTTAACTTTGCACAATCGATTGTGAAGCTGACCGTTGTCGTAAAGTTTTCAAATACCGTCAGGTAATCGATTGTTGATTTTGTACAATCGATTTTTGAAATTAAAATCTGGAAAGGATTTTTTGAACGTTGCTGAATAATCGATTATTGATTTGGTATAATCGATTGTTTTACGTAAAATCTGGAAATGATTTTTTGAACGTTGCCAATAATCGATTGTTGATCTTGGACAATCGATTGTTAAGCGTAAAATCTGGGATTGATTTTTGGAACGATTGGCAAACAATCGATTGTGGCTTCCTGACAATCGATTGTCACAGAGTAAAATCAGCAACTCTTAATTGGCAATTAGGCAACGGTAATGCCAAGTTTTTCAACTATAAATACAGCTTCATTTCAGTGTTTTAAACACAACAACATACAACAACTGATCATTCTATTTCTATAAGCTTGCATACTATTGTTTATCATTCTATATTCATTTCATAAAGCTTTTGAGAGCCAAAGTCTTGTCCATAGTTGTTGTGATCTTGAGCTTACTTCTTTTACTCATATCTACTCATTAAGGAGTGTTTTGTTTGAGTGTTTAGTGTTTTGTACACTTGTAAGAGAATTGTGATTCTCTTGTTGTAAGGAACTTGTGTTTCCTTGGTTGAAGTCTTGGAGTGTTGTATCTCCGAGCAAAGGTGTTAAGGCTTGTGTCCTTAAGTTGTAAAGGTTTGTTGAGCACCCGTAAGCTTGACAAGTTAGTGGAAAATCTCGAGAGAGTCTCTCGGGGACTGGACTAGCCACGTGTTGTGGTGAACCAGAATACATCGGTGCGTTCTTTCCTTTTGTTTATTTAACGCACTTAATTATTTCCTGCAAATTTTAATTTTCGCAAGTTTACGCTAAATTTTATTATAACGCTATTCACCACCCCTCTAGCGTTAAGCGTATTATCTAACATTATGCATATCCAATAATCGATTATTCTGCATAAAATCAGCTTCCGATTTTGTAACGGTAAGCTGATAATCGATTATCCAAATCTGATAATCGATTATCTTGGCATAAAATCAGCATAATTGATTGCCAATTAAGCAACGGACATACAACATATAACACCTATTAATAGAGGTCTTTTGAGCTGAATTGAAACACACAACACCTCTCATTATTCATATACATATTGATCATCATTTGTGCATCATTATAGAGCTTTTGTTGAGCCATTTGAGAGACAACTTTGAGTTGTTCATAGAGCTTACTTTGCATCTCTTTATCTACTCTTTTGAGAGAGTTCTTGTTGTAAAAGAGAAAGGTGTTTGAGAAGACCATATCTTCTCATTGATTGTCGGGTTTGCTAAGTACCCTCAATCTTAGTGGTTGAAGTCTTGTGGTGCGGTATCCACGAGCAAAGTGAAGTCTTGAGGTGCGGTATCCTCGAGCAAGTTGAAGTCTTGTAGAGTGTACATCTACGAGCAAGTGTAACGGTTTGTTAGGCACCCGTAAGCTTAACGGAGTTAGTGGAATCTCGAGAGAGTCTCTCGGGGACTGGACTAACCACAAGTTGTGGTGAACCAGGATAAATTCGGTGTGTTCTTTCCTTACTATTTTAATTACCAAATTTATTTTATTCCTGCAATTTTAATTCCGCAATATTTATCAATATTCTCGTGCCGCACTATTCACCCCCCTCTAGTGACGGGCATAAATCCTAACACTATGTGGCGTGAAATCTTTGTACTTGGATGTGTTTTATTGTTCTCTTTTTGTGGGGGAGCCTTTCCAGCACTTTGTAAAAAATGTATTATAATGGAATGATTGAAATGGAACAGTTGCCTTTTGGGTATTTCTAGCTCTCCTTTTTTTGAGGAAGTCCTTGACCTTTGGTTTGGTTCGAACAAGGTCATTGGTTCGGATGGAGTTGAGTGTAAGTTAGTTCGAGTAAGGTTGAATATAGATTAATTCGAACGAGGTCGAATGTAGATCAATTGAAGCGTGGTCGAACGTATATCAATTTGAGTGAGGTCGAATGCAAATCAATTTGAGCGAGGTCAAATGCGGGTAAATTCGAGCGAGGTTGAATATAGATTAATTCGAGCGAGGTCGAATATAGATCAATTCGAGCAAGGTCAAATGCAGATCAATTCAAGCGAGGTAGATTATAGATCAATTCGAGTGAGGTCGAATGTGGATCAAGTCGATCGAGGTCGAATATAGGTTCCCTTTGCGTTGGCATGAAATTTGGTGGAGGTGTGTGAGAATGTCATTGCTTTGTTTATTCATTGGAGAATATTACATCTATTTCCGGTCCGTACATATATTTTTGAGGAGTTCTAGTCTATCTAATCCCTTCATCGCTCGGCCTAGAGAAGCACTCAATAGGCGGGGTGATGAAATTAATACTTGAAACTCTGAGACACCCCCTTTGTCGCCTCATTAAAAACCTCCCCGAGAAAACCTAATTGGGACAAAACTTGGGTGAGGGAAAAAGAGTATGACTTGGAGGACGTCCATCTTCAAAAGTTGAAATATTTGAGATGGGTGATGTTCCAATTGTTTGGTAGTAATTTTCCCTCCATTGTTTCTAGATGGAATGATCCTTTGTTTGTTGTTGTCGTAATTTTGTATGGTCCGTGCCAATTGGTTCCCAGTTTGCCATCTCGTGGGCCTTTTCTCGCTCGCGTTTTGGCTTTGAGTACATAGTCCACTACCTTGAGTGGTCTGACTTTGGCTTTTTTGTTTTAGTACCGTTCTGCTTGCTGTTTTTTGAGCTATCATTATTACGTAGACCATGTTTCTTCTCTCATCTTCTTCGTCAAGGTCTTGCTTTCTGCTTTCATCCTTACATACTCTGATCTTGTTGGAGTATCTTAGACTTGGTTCTCCGACTTCAACTGGTATCACTGCATCAATCCCATAGACTAGTGAATAATGCATTTCTCCTGTGCTAGTTTTTGTCATGGTGTGAGATGCCCATAACACTTCCGGTAGCAATTCCGGCCATAGTCCCTTGGCGTCCTCAAGATTTTTCTTCATGATGTTCAGTATTATTTTGTTGGAGGACTCTACCTGACTGTTGCCTGCGGGGTGATATGGCATGAAGAGTATTCGCTTGATGTGCCATCTCTCGAAGAATTCGGCGCTATTTTTCCCGATGAATTGGGGTGCATTGTCACAACTGATTTCTTTGGGATGCCGAAGCGGCAAATGATGTTCCTCCATATAAATGTGATAACTTCCTAATCACGTATTTGGGTGAATGCATTTGCTTCTACCCACTTGGAAAAATAGTCAGTTAAAACCAAAAGAAATCATATATTACCTCGTCCTGCTGGGAGGGGTACGACTATGTCCATCCCCCATTTGATGAAAAGCCAAGGCAATGTGACTGAGTGGAGGTGTTCGCCTTCCTGATGCATTATTGGAGCATAATTTTTGCACTGTTCGCACTTTCTAACGAAGTTGGCGGCTTCCCTTTTTCATGGTGGGCCAGTAATAGCCTGCTGATATGAGGCATCTAACGAGGGATCAATTACCAGTATGGGTTCCACATTGGCCTTCGTGTACTTCTTCGAGGGTGCGCCTAGTTTGATTTGGTCCTAGGCTATTCGCCAAGGGATTACCAAACGTTCTTTTGTATAAGTCATGGTTGATGACGTTGTATATGGCCGCCTACATTTTATGTTTCTTGGCTTCTCTTTTGTCGGGGGGTAAGGGTGGGGGTGCGGGTGGGGGAGCAATCCGTCCTGCAACTATGACATAATACGATTGCTCCAGTCCAAGGTCAAGTTTATAGTGCGTACCTTGATTTGGTCTATTGACGAACGAAGAATGGTGAATACGTTTTATTTCCCATATATGTTCTTGGTGGCTACTACTAATTTGGCGAGGCCATCTACTTCGATGTTTTGTGCTCGAGGTATTTCGTCGAGTTGGCACTCGTCGAACTCGGGCAGTAGCTTATGAATTTCTGCATGATATTTTTGTAGCCTTTGTTATTTGATTTGGAAATTCCATGTGACTTGGTTGACGACGAGTTGTGAGTCATATCGGAGGATGACTCATTGTGCGCCATACTTGAGATCTAGTTTTAGTCTTGCAATTACGGCCTCTTACTTGGCCCTCATTATTAGTCATGTCGGGATACCGTATAAACTGGTGAATGACTTCGCCTGTTGGGATCTCGAGAACGAGTCCAGGCAGATCATGCCACGTTGGAGGCACCATCGGTGTATAAGACCCCGGTATCTTGGTAGAAGTACAGGCAGTTTCCTGCTTGACATCAGATAGTATTTTGGTGCTGAAGTCGACAAGTACTTTACGACTTTATCGTCGTTCTCGACTGATATATTATATCGTGCTAGCTTAATTCAATAGCCCACTTGGCCAATCTACCCGAAATCTCAGGTTTACGTAGGATTCTTCCTAGGGGGAGTATCGTGACTACCGAGATAGGGTGGCATTGAAAGAAAGGTCTCAGCTTTTGTAAAGCTACGACTAATGCCAGAGCTAGTTTTTTGAGGTACGGATACCTCATCTCGTCATCGACCAAGGTTTTGCTAATGTAATAAATTGTAGACTACGTACTTTGTTTTTGAGGACCAAGACTGCGCTTAATGCGAATTTGGATACGGCCAAGTAGATTAAGAGACGTTCGCCGAGTTCAGCCTTAGCGAGTAGTGGGGGCGAGGACAAGTACGCCTTTAAAACTCTTAGGGCACTAATGCATTTGGAATTCCACTGGAGTTTGCTGAATTCCACTGGAGTCTGTTGTACTTTTTGAGTACATTGAATAATGTATGGAATCTGTCGGAGGATCGTGAGATGAACCGTGACAGGGCGGCTATACAACTAGTGAGTTTCTGCATATTTTTCTCGCTGGTCAAAATTTTAGGTATTCCCCCTAGGCCTTTATTTGATTAGTATTGACCTCGATGCCTCTCTATGATACCAAAAAGCTGAGGAACTTTCCCGAGGTCACACCTAAAGCACAATTTTCGGGGTTTAGCTTCATGATATATCGTCTAAGTATATCGAAGGCTTCTCTCAGATGGTCGATATAGTCCTCTTTTATTTCTGATTTGACCAGCATGCCGTCTATATAGACTTTTATCGTTTTGCCGAGTTGTTCTTTAAACATCTTGGTGATCAGCCTTTGATAGGTCGCCCCTGCATTTTTCAATCCATAACGGCATGACTCTGTAGTAGTATGTCCTTTCGTAGGCGATGAAGGTGGTCTTCTCCTAGTCTTCTTCCTCCATAAGGATCTGATTGTAGCCTGAGTAGGTGTCCAAGAAGCTTAATAACTCGTGCCATGATGTTGCATCGATGAGCTGATCAATGTGAGGCAATGAGAGTCTTTTGGACAGGCTTTGTTTAGGTTTGTGAAGTACACACATATATGACATTTTCCATTTTTCTTTTTCACCATTACCACATTGGCGATCCATTAGGGGTACTTCGACTCCCGAATAGAACCGTTGGCGAGAAATTTTTATACCACTTCATGGACGACCTCGTTGATTGTGACATTTAATTTTCTTCTGATTTGTCGTACTGGTGGGTAGAGTGGATCGACATTCAACTTGTGTGTATCGATATCTTTCGGGAAACCTGGCATATTTACATGGAAGAAAGCAAACAAATCGGTGTTATTAGTTAAAAATTTATGGAATTTACCTGGTTCTGTGAGTTTGTGGCCGATGTAGGCTTTTTTGTTGTGGTTGCTTTTGTCCAACTGGATGGGATCAAGGTCTTCCATTGTTGACTCTGTGGCTTCCACGACGCCAGGGCCTCTAACGACGTCTATTTGTTCGTTAGACTTGGGCTCTGACTTCGGTAATTGCTATGCTCCTGAGCCTTCCTGTCTTAGCTGTTGGGTGTATGTGCAATCTTGGGCGATATGGTAGAATTCTTAAGCTGTGTGTTGCTCTCCGCAGATGCTGACTCCATGGGGTAGGGAACTTGATGACCTGGTATAAACTAGAAGGGATGGCCCTCATGGCGTGTATCTAAGGTTTCCCTATAATGGCGTTGTAGGTGGTGCCTTGATTCATGATATGGAATGTTGTTTCAAGGTGACGTCCCCAACCAGTACATGCAATGTTATCACTCCAGAGGTTCGTTCAACTACATTGTTAAAACCTATTAGTGTTATGCATCGTGGTACTATCTTATCCTCGAGTCTCATTTGTGTGATAACTCTAGGATGGATAATAAACATGCCGCTCCCGTCGTCTACCATGATTCTGTTTACATCAGTATCTGAAATTCGAAAAGTAATGACAAAAGCATCGAAGTGAGGAAATGTCAAACTACGGGTATCTGCTTTATCGAATATGATACTGTCTTCGAGGTCATCATACCGTTCATGGGTGATCGGCCGCTTCAATTTGTGTGTGGTGGTGAATTTCACAAGGTTTATTGTTGCTTCAACGCCTCTGCCGATGATCATTTGGAATGTGCAGGCGAGTGAGGATGGTTTTTTCTGGGGGGGGGGGGGTTGATGCGATTCTCGTCTGGGGGCGAAATTGGCTCTCGCTCAGTCGCTCATCAACTATTTTAAATATCCTTGGTGGAGCATATTCACTACTTCTTCTCGGAGGGCTATTTAATCTTCATTATTATGGCCTTGTTACTAATGAAACTTGCAGAGGGCATTCGAATTTCTGGTGTTTGGGTCCGACTTCATCTTTTGTGTCCATTTCACCTTAGAACCGAGCTTCTCCAGGGCGTAGGCTATTTCTGAAGGAGATACACATAAATTATGAATAGATAAAAGTGGAGGCATACTTCTCTCATTTCGATGAGTTCGCGTTTGTGGCCGGGATGCCCCTTCAGCTTGGGGGAGGTAGTGGCATGGTCGCTCTGTTGTATAGTTGGTGCCTTTCCCGATTGAGGCGTGGGCCTGCATGATCTCTTCGGCTGTCATTCCCTTGATCCTTTCTTGATTCCATTTGGATTGTTGTTAGCCGTTGGGTTGGACCATTTAGGTCCTCATCCTCTGCCCTCACCTTGGCGTAGTAAGCATTGTGAATTACTTCCCAGGTGATGGGATAGTATTTCACGGGTCTACTTAATATTTTTCTGGTCGCCCTTGACCCGTTCCTATTCAGCTCATTTTGAAAGGCAGTTACCGCCATCCTTTCTAATATATTTGGCAGGCTCATTCTTACCCTATTGAACCTGGCGAGGAAGCCCCTGAGTCCTTCGCCATGCGATTATTTAACACCGGATATGTCATTCACTCTAGCTTCTGCTTTCTTGGCCCCGACATGGGCGGTGACAAACTTGCCTGCCATTTCCTCGAACGTCATTATGGAACATGCTGGAAATTGTGAGTACCATGTCAAGGCTACCCCTATTAGGGTTTCGCCGAATTTCTTCAGCAGCATCAACGGTACCTGTTCTTTTGAGAGGCCGTTTCCTTTCACTGTCGTGACGTAATGAATGATATGGTCTTCAGGGTCCATTGTGCCGTCATATATTTTTCAGATATGGTGGCATTTTGAAAGTTTTGGGTATGGCATGTGGGGCAGCCTCTTTGTTGTATGGCTGTTCCACGAACCGACCGACGCCTCTTTTTGGCAGGAGTTCCAGGGTGCCCTGGTATCTTATCGACCTCTTGGTGCTCCCTCATTTGGTCGCGGAGTGATTTATTCTCGTTTTCCGTTTCTTCCATTTTCTTCAGAATAGCTACGAGGGCGTTGTCACCTGCATCGATACCGGTGTGAGTGTTACATGTTGGGAGGGGTGTGTGTTGCTCGTTAACAACTATTGGGGTGTCTACTCTTGCAGTGTTCCTACTTGCCCCTTGAGCGGGTTTGTCGAGTATGTTGCTCAGGGTACTTGGCAGCGACGCCTCCAATAACTTTCTCACTGCGGGCGGGGCTTCTTCTGTCATGGACTTGGAGACTCCCTTCTTATGCGAATCGGTTACACCACCATGAGGAGGGGGCGAGTCACTTCGTCTTAGTGAGGCGCTCGACGTCACATCTTATTCGTCCTCCTTGCTCACCTCATTAATGGTGCCTAGGAGGTTAGTAGTGATACCCATCATTGCTTTCGATCTTTCCTCTCCTTTTACTGCCATAGTTAGCTTGTACAAACAAGAAAAGGAAAGGTTCTGTTGTTACTTTTTTAGATTTAGAAGAAACTAAAATTTTAACTAGGACCTCCCCATAGAAGGCGCCAAATTGTTTGGCCAAAAAATGTTAAGCCCTTTTTAGTTAAACCAACTAAATGAATGGATAAGGGGTGAATCCAAGTTAAAAGTAATAAATCAACAACAACAACAACAACCCAGTATAATCCCACGTACTGGGGTCTGAGGAGAGTAATATGTACGCAAACCTTACCCCTGCCCTTGGATAGAGAGGCTGTTTTCAAATAGACCCCCAACATCCTTCCCTCCAAGAACTTCCCACCTTACTGTTGGGGAGACCCGAAATCTATCAACTTTGATGGTGTGAATCGTGTTCTAATCAACAAATATTGAGTTAATGCTCAATAATTAGATATAAATATGAGAGTGTATGCATGCAATAGATGTTATAAATGACATTTAATGTAATAAGAAGCAAATAAGTCACTTAAATATTGGATGAGGTGGATGATTCCTTCTCCAGAGGGAACGTGTGACAGCATGCAATAGCAATGAACAATGTGTCCGCAGATCTTGTGAACTAAAGAAGAATGTTATGTGATGGAATCAAATAAAAGAAACAAGATAAGTTTTTTGTATATTCTTGATAGTCAACTCTTTTACAAGATGTTCTTTTACAAGATGTTCTTTTACAGAAGTTTTCCAATCCCCATTTTGTTTCATTTCTCTTTCTATTTATAAGTATATCCTTATAAAATCCTAAAAAAATACAAAATGTGGAACATTATTGCTTGCAACCCCAGGAACATTACAACTGTTGTATTTGTTTGCTCTCTACTCGACCTCGGGAACAGAAGGAGCGAATCTCTTTCTCTTTACTTACGCAATTTCGGAAGAGTCTAGTTGATAGGATTCACTCACATGACGCCGGCTTCTCCTTTTGGGCGACACCTTGCCGCTGAACCATACTCCTTTTCGACTCCACCTTATCCTGTACATCTGCATTCGCTAAACCAGATTTAGTTTTGACACAAACCTGGAAAACTTTCTAAACGAACTGGTTATTTGATATTATTCGTCCAGCTACCATAAGCTTTGATACAAGCTGGTATGTGATTTGTGTGTTTTACTACAAGCCAGCATAATACTCTTACACCTTATTAAAGCTTTCTTTTTATTTCAGCTATTAATGTGATTTCTTTTTAGCACCCTCAAGAATTTTCTTAATTATATTATTAGGGAGACTCGAACTCACAATCTCTTGATTGGAGGTGGAGATTGTTTACTATCAGAGCAACTCCATAAATACTCATAAGAAGTGTACTTGACCTGCTACTATGTTGCCATTACTGTCCATCTTGTTACATAATTTGATATAAATATTTTTTTATCCATCTCGATTAGAAGTGGGTAAAGAGGTCAGCTATAAAAGGCTCTTTTGACCCCTAATTTGCCCCAGTCCTCTCTATTCCCTCTCTCAATCTCTCATTGTAGGGTTTACCAATTCTACTTATTACGAGAAATCCCATACAACAAACACAACTATGGTGGAAGAGGATGTTCAATACGAATCAGAAGTTGGAGGAACAAACAAGAGGAAGTACGAAGACCAAACGACACCTTCTCCTATTCCTCGTAAACCCACAGGATTCTCTGCACCGATTTCTGATGGTTCTGGCGACGCTCCTGCCGTGGCCTCTTACAACAGCGTTCCTCCTCCTATGGATAATTTCCAGCTGGCTAGCAGAAGGCTCAGGAAATCGCGGCTCGGCTCATGAACAGCGCTGCCGAGCCGAAAAAAGCTCGTGTTGATAACGGCGCTCCTGTTGGTTCTCCATTTGATTCCTTTGAACGTAAGGGTTTTGAGCTGTTGTTTTTTCATAAGACAATTGTTTGTTTTTATTTTCTCTGTAAATGATTGCTTATTTTTTGTGCCTTTACTGAGAGATGATTTTTTAGATTTATTTGTTGCATTTTTTGGTTCTTTTAATGTCACTTCTTTTTACTGATTGTGACATTTTTATTAATTTTCTCAAGGATGGATATGCTTCTATTTTGCTAAACTTTTGGGGAAAGTTTTTTGAGTTATTTGTTGCATCTATGCGTGTTATCTTTTGGAGATAGAGAGAACAGTTGAAAAAAGTAGCAAAGATTTATTCTCAGGAATTAGTGATGTGCATGTTTGACAGTTTTATCACGCCTATTTGTTGGAGTAAATGTTGACAATCATCTTTTATTGTTTTTTCGTTCTGTTTTTTATTTTTTAATCATTTTCTTGAAAATGGGCTCGTGTAGTTTTGTGTTTTTATCTGGAACCAGATCTTTTGAGCTATTTGTTGCATCAGAGTGTATTTTCTTTTGTGGATTCTTAACAAGGGGTCTAGTTATAAATAGTATAGGTTTTTTCTATTGTTGAGAATTAGGGGATGGGCGCGTGTCTTATGGGTGAGTTTGGTATGATTTAAATGTTTTTTCCAAAAATTGGCCACCATGAATTGCAGGACATTGTTTTCCAATTCCAAGGGGAAAGGGTGGGGCGTGGGAGGCTACAGCTTGCCTCACTTGTGGATGTTGAAGTGAGAAGTTTTTCTTTTTAGAATCTCCCAAGCCTTGCTCCATATCACTTTCTCCTATTCTATGTTGATAATTACATAGTATTGTAAATGAATAGCTGCTGCAAATGTTGATCTTTTCATCGTGAAAATAATTTGAGGTGTATGTGAATGATTACAGGTCAATAGGTTGTGTTATAAACTTTTAGTGACAGAGGCGGGTTGCTGTTTCTTTTCATCTTTTAATGTGGTCATCATTCATGTGCTTTGTATCTCTTGATAAGCTTATGCTCTTCTTATTAACCAACTTATCGATATGGACTTATGGGTCCACTTACTGTTTAAATGTTTTGTTTTTATTTGAACCACAGACAAACCCATTGTTAGTCCAGCAGTGACAAGTTCATATGGTTATCCGGGGGGAAGCAAGAAGATTGAGGTACCGAATGCGAGAGTTGGAGTGATCATAGGCAGAGGTGGGGAGACCATCAAGTATCTTCAACTACAATCTGGAGCCAAGATTCAGGTTACTAGAGACATGGATGCTGATCCAAATTCTCCAACTAGAGGGGTTGAACTCGTGGGTACACCGGAGCAAATTGCTAAGGCTGAACAATTAATTAGTGATGTTCTTGTTGAGGTACTAATCTTATCTGAATACCTGAACAATACTGTACCTTAAAATGCTCGTGTCTTGAATCAAACCGAACCGCCATTTTGAATGTGTTACCTATGCACAATGCATATCAAATAGGCTGATGCAGGGGGTTCTGGCATAGTTTCCCGGAGGATAACTGGACAGGTGTCTGGAGCAGAACAATTTGTAATGGAAGTCCCCAACGACAAGGTGATTTTTACTGACTGCTGTAGTTGGTTAATCTGCAATAATCTGTTTCCAGTTTATCTAGTCTCTCAGACCTATTGGTATGCTTTTAGGTTGGTCTTGTTATTGGAAAAGGAGGTGAAACCATAAAATATATGCAAGCAATTACTGGAGCTCGTATTCAGATAATACTAAAGCATTTCACAGATAATAGTGCAACTTTCGCAAAAGTAGTGATGCCGTTTTGTCAAGGATTCTAGTGATTTGCACTGTCTGGAACACAGATCAGTTTAGATGAGATTTGAAGTCAGCTGTCTTACCTTTTTCCAAATTGTCACAGGTGATTCCTTTACATTTGCCTCCAGGTGATACATCAAGAGAGAGGACAGTACAAATTGATGGGTCAAGTGAACAGATTGAGGCTGCTAAACAGCTGGTGTATGAGGTTACTAGTGAGGTACTTGTAGTTGCATAATCTGTCAATCTGACAGTTGATATTTTTGGTGCTTTTTTTCTTGTGAGGAAGCATACTCTGTTAATTCTATTGCTTTCCACTCTGTTAACATGTGTATGATTATGTGTTGATTCTGTGATATGGATTTGTTGTTTCTCACTGTGCACTTCGATTCGATGTTGTGGAAAATTTGCAACTTACCTGGATGTTCTAGATTTCCTTCTCTTGGCATGTTATGAGGTAATATATTTTAACTTTTTTGCAGTGGTGAGTGCTTAGTTGAATTCTTTATTAATATTGTTCTAACCACAGCGTTTTAAAATTTATTCTGCTGCTAAAGCATCATGAATGACAAGCTGAGTGTTTCTAAATCTAACTTTTACTGGGTGGTCATCACTTGCATCTTTAATTGTGATAAATGTGTAATACTGTCTTTGGTCCTATTTGTGTCCCTGGAATTCAATAGTTTGCAGGTATCGTTTTGCAGCCTTCTTTTTGATTCACAGCTCAGTCCATGGGACTTTCTAGTTCTTTCAATTACCCCCGTGTGAAGGAGATGGGCTCTTGCTCTGCTTTACTTTTGAAGGGAGAATTCTTATTCCTTCGGTCATTTTTTTTCTTTCTAATTGCAATTAGGTCCTCTCTTATTCCTTTCAGTTGTAGGCTTCTTTTCTGTTTGCAAATAGGTCACAGAGAGTGCGGTATACCACTCTACAGTACATCACCATATTGATTTTCCATGATTGTTTCATCTATAGGACATATCTGCAGTATGACATGGCATCTTCTTATGCCTGTCAGCTTTCTGATTAGTTTCTTCATAAGTTCATTGAGGGGGGTACTTGTTGCAGGGTTGGGTTGTTGGTTCTTGCCTGAAGTCCACTGTAGTTGAAGTTATTATATCGATGATGATCTTAGAAAGTTCTAGACATAACCTTATTTTGATGTATTGATCTGTCTAATAGTTTTACTGGACTTCTGGTTATTTTCTGTGAGGCAGGTGGGGACAAACCTTTCCAAGAAGGTAGCTAAAACCAGTCTAAATTTTTTCTCTAATATTAAGATGTATTCTTTATTTGTAGGATTTGTGATCATACTTGGTTTGTCATTTCTAGTTTTAATCAGGATAAGACATAAAATGTATTGGTTAATTTTGTATCTGGTCACTAATATTGTTATTGGGAAATATTGTAGGCTAGTGTGAATTGGACAATTGGTGACACCCAATGTTATCAAAGGTGAAAAGCGCAAAAAAGCTCTAAGGTCCGTTGGGGCTTTAAGCGCAAAGCGCAAATAAAGCGTGGGTTTTAATGAAAAAAGGCGCAATGGGAGAAAAAGTAATAATATGCATGTATTCCAAGACTATTCATTATAAGCATGAATAACACATATATGGACAAAGAAATTGAAAAAAAAATCATGGTAAAGTGAAATATCAATGGTTTAAGGTTGCTTTTTCAGGATTAAACTCATTGGAAAGGAAAAGTATGCCTTAGAGTTTTGATATGACACTAAAGCGCCCACAAAGCGAGGCGAAGTGCTCAATGTGTTTTGAGCCTCGCTTCAGGGATTAAGCGTGCTAGTGACACCAACATGAAACCATTTAGTGTTGTTGTTCCCTCAGCAGTGTTCTGGTATGGTTTCCAACCTAACTACTGACAACAAAGAGACCCTTCTTTTCTGAAGATGCAGGGGAATAGACTAAGTTCCTATGAGATTGTTTTTCACTCGTTGGAGTCAAAATCGAGATATTAATATTTCTTCACTGGTCAATTTAACTAGAATTATTTCTAGGATGTGGTTAGCTATAATTTATGTGCTGTGAGTTCCTAGTTCTATTGGTATTCTTTTATTTGACAGTTGTTTGTTTATTTCAGAGTTGGATTTATTGTGCCATAGTAGTTGACTATCCCCGCCTTTCATTTTGCTGCAGTAAATGATTATCCTCTTATTTCTGAGAATCTTTCATAGACCTTTGAGTTGATAGCCCTGGAGATGAATTTTTTCCTTCATAAACCGTTTATTGATAGCCCTGGAGATTAAGATCTTCCTCTTTAGTAGCTTCGATAGTTAAGGTTCTGCTTTGCGGGGTCTATATGTCTGATTTATCTAGTTACCATATATCAAGGTAAGTGATATGTTGCCTTCTAAAACTGCTGCGGTATGTACCAATATTGTTTCCTGTTGGTGTTCACTAATGTCCTCCATTTTCATTACACATTTTTCCTTGTTGCTCTTTTCTCCTTGTCATTAACTCATTATTCATGAATACAGCACAACGACTAAGAGTTCATCTTTGGAGCCTTGTGATGGGGTGATGTTGTCTTTCTTCTGGATAAATTAATATCTTCAATGATGTTTATTCTGGATGACAATGAACCTGAAATATCTAATTTAGTTCAGGATATAGGAATGAAATGCTTTCAACGTATATAATTGCTTTGCTGACAACTTAAAGCATAAACCATTGGGTCATCTTTTTATGAAGGTGGATCATTAAGGCCTATATTTCTTCGTCGGTCATTGCTAGTGTTTTTGTGTTAGAAATATTTTGCCTCTATGTAGAATTTGTATTGTTTTTAATACTTGCTATGGTACCCGTCGCTTCAAATTGGATGAAGATGGGCTTCTACAGGAGTTTGTACCACCCAATCAGTACGTAATGTAGGCGGCTACACTTGTCTTGATGCATATTTTCTATAGTTTGGTAACTTTTCAGTTATACTAGCTTTATATTGTGGTAATGTTGCTGCTTTTTCTGCTGTGTTTATGTTATCTCTATGTGCTTGTTTTGCCCTTTGAAAATGTCTTAAAATATGCAACTGGACAGATTGTTCTTGGTTCATTTTAGACAACAATTCTTCTGCAGAATCGTGTTAGAAATCCTGGAATGTCTAGAGGATACCCTCAACAAGGTTATCAAGCTCGACCTCCTGCAAGCTGGGCTCCTCCTGGTGCGCAGATGCAACAACCTGGTTATGGTTACCTTCAACCTGGAGCATACCCAGGTCCATCCCCCCAGTATAACATGTCTCAACCACCCTACCCTGCTTACCCCCCACAACCAGCCTCCTCTGGTTGGGACCAGGCAACTGCACCAAATCAACAAACGTCCTAGGCAGGTGGAGCAGGTGGTTATGATTACTATAGTCAGCAGGCACCCCCACAACAACAACAAACACCTGGAGGCTCAGCTGCTTCAACTGATACTACCGCCTATGGTTACAATCAGCCATCAGCCACAGGCTACAGCCAGGGACAAAGTTATTCCCAAGATGGGTATGGTGGATATCATGCACCTGCTCGATCTGGTTATCAGGGTCCTGGTTATGATCAGCAACCAGGTTATAGCTCTACTCTCGGTTATGGGAATGTACCAAACCCAGCTTCTGATGGCCACAACACTTCATATGCTGCGCAAATTGATGGCAGTCAAGTACCTGCACCAGTTCAGTCATCAGCTATGGTTCAACAAGGATATCAGTCTGGCCTGCAGCCCAGCCCTAATCCTAGTTACCCATCTCAAGGGTTTACTCAGGCTGGGTATGGCGGGCTACCTACTTACCAAGTTGGGTATGGCACCCAGCCAGCAGCTGGTTGTGTCCCCCCGCAAGCTCAAAAGCCTCCAACTAGTCAGCCAGCTTATGGTCAGCCGCTGCAGTCTCCTAGTGCACACGGATGCTATGCCCAGCCTCCACCAGTGCAGCCCGGGTTTCCACAGCCACAAACTGCTCAATCGTGTTATGGTCAGGGTGATTCTGGGGCTCAGCGAGCTCCATCGTCTTATGGCACTCTAACAGCTCAACCTGGGTATGGTGCACCAGGCTATGGGGCTCCACCTATCGCCCAGACTAGCTATGGGCAGCAGCTGCCACCTTACGGCAGTGCCTATTCTGGTGGTTATGCGCAGCCTCCAGCGGGGTACTCATCTGATGGCAGTGGTAGTGGCAGTGCACGTGGAACCTATGATGCAAATACGACATCCCAGTCTGTTCAGCCTAGTGCTGGGGGAATTCCAAAAGCCTCACCGAAGAGTTAATATGATAGCTAGTTCCTTTAAGGTTGTTTTCTATGTTTTGTCCGCTTAGTGTTAATGTTTAGGTCTTTTTGTGTATTAGGTAGAGTCCTATTGTTCAGTTTGTTGTTGGCATCATCTCAGGGGCGTGTGAACTTTTCCATGTTAAGTTGAAATGGGATATATGAGCTGCTAATATTCCGTTGTCTCGAGTACATTTCTGATGATGTAATTTGAGCTTTTTTTTAAAACATAAAGCGTCCCAAAAGGCGGTAATATATAGAGGAAGAACAGGCATGCTTGAATTAGTTGTAAATTGTAATACATTTCTACCTATCTAGATATACAACGATGTGGCTTCTACTTTGAATTTGTTTGTTGAATTTTGTTACATGATAACCTCAAAATGAGATGGAAATAACTGTTAGTACTGGGGGATATTTGTTTCTTTGTAGTTCATATTTATGGGGATTTTTATTTGAGTCTTTTAGATGCAGTGAAATTCCAAATTACTACTATTTCTAAATACTTCCCAACAGAATTTACATGTAGTCGTACGTGAGAAGCGACTCATTCTATAGATACAAAAAGTTCCAAATAACGAGCAGATTAACAAGATGTATATACAACTATACGAGTCCATTCTTTAGCAGTATTAGGATTTAACAATTGGATTGGATTGTCCCAAGAGGAGCATGACCATTCCCATTTCCCAGTGCAGATGGCAAAAACAGGAAAAAAGATTATTATTTTTTAAAAAAAAAAAAGAAGAAGAGAAACAACTTCATTAGTTACATCATAGTCCATACCATCTGCTTTGTTTAAATTATGAAGAAGTAAAAAAAAAAAGAGAAGACAAGTAGGCGAATGTCATTACAGAACAACTCCTAATAAAAGCATAAGCTAAGCCTATAAACAAGTTTAAAGGACAGTATATACGAAGGTTCAGAGCTTAACTGGCTTTGTCTGCTTCGCTATATCTGGACCTCAATAAGAGTTTTGATCGTGAATGTGAAGTTTTACGCGATCTTCGCCATAGAAATCTCACCATGGTGATCAGCAGTGGCGGATTTGGAGGGTAGCGTACGGATTCCCGGAACCCAGTAACTTTTGCACGGTTCTTGTATATGTATTAAAAAATTTATTAAATATCTATAAATATTTGATTGTGAACCCAATTGATAATGTGAAATCGTTATAGGAACCCATAAGCTTCAAAGTCAGGAAAATCCTCTGGTGATCACCCATTGTTCTAACATGGATATTAAAGCATCACTAAAAGAGTACATGTCCACTGGAAGTAGAGGCGGATCCAGGATTTGATGGTTACGGGTGCCACTGTCAAGGAGGTCAAATTAAGGTGTACATTTGGCTAGTTTGCTCGGTTTTGAATTAATTCGGTTCAGATCAATTCACTTTATAAGACATTTTGGTGCATAAATACACACAAGATAACCAAACTAAAAAATTTTAGTCTTTCAAGGAAAAAATAACATTAACTAGATCAAAAGAAAAATGATTAAAAGCATATTGAAATTTTAAAATTTGAGTTCTAGAAAAGAAAAACAGAAATAAATATACTTTTATAATATAAATAACTAATAAAAATAGAACTGTATATAGAGAGAATACAAAGAAGAAAATAAGAAATTAGAAAATTAAGAGAGGGAAGTAAAGAAAAATTTGGAAAAGAGAGAACAAAAACGAGTGAGAGAGGAGCCGACCCTGGGCCTTTGGCCTGGTAGGAAGGAGTTAAACCGTGGCACCTACCTTATATTTTGTACGCAGGGTGCCACGTAAATAATTAATAATAGGCTTTTTAATTATATAGGTTTTTAACATGAAATATTAGTATAATGCCAATACAAAGTATGAAATTCCACCGGAGCAACCGGGTGGCGTACTGGTACCACCCCCTTCCCTCAACATAGATCCGCCCCTGACTGGAAGCCTGGGAAATGGTCACATTTTTATAGTTACTTCATGAAAATCAAAAGAATAAAACATAAATTCTATGTTGCATCTGCTTTGGAATATCTTCGTCATAGTTACACGAGTTGTTGCATAGACATTATTACTTGAAGCAATGTCTTGTTAGAAGAAAGGTTGGTTAGCATATGATTTGGGCCTCGGAAAGTTATTAGGACATGGTAAGAAACTTGAAAGCACAAACTTCACATACTAGTTAATTTGTAAAAGTTTTAATCACTATATAAGTTGAAATTGTTGAAAAAGCTTTCTAACATACTAGATAAATAATTAGATTGCCAATAGTATTTAAATCATAAATTTTGGAAACAATAAACGTAAAAAGAAAGGAATATCATTGTCTACTAACTTACGTACGTGAAAATATTCATAAATTATTATCTACTAAGTTACGATATTATTTATAATTTATTTTTAAATAATCTGATAAACATATTTATGCCAATTATCCCACGAACTGAAGTTTAATAGCAGCACCAACAACAGCAGAAGAAAGAAGAAGACGAAGAAAAACAAAAGAAGAAAACGAAAGAGGAGAAAGGGGACTGAAGTTGTTTAAAAAATGGGTGTACAAATTAAAACTTTAAAAAAGATGAAGCTGACCAAATAGGTTGCTTCGTGCAAATTTTACGTAAAAAACTTGTAAGCACAAATACAGCCCCGTAAGAAAAATATATCCAGTTCATTGATTTGAACCTGAACATGCGGGCAGCTCATTCTATAATTGAAACTAAGACTTAAAACTCAAATGTTTAAGGTCATAGGGTGGGGGTTGGGGGGTTGGGGGTTGGGGGTAAACAACCGAAAGATTGAAAGCTCCTTTTCCAGCTACCTAACTCACTAGCCCAATCAATAACACTTGGCAAGTCAAATCCAATGACTCCAACAAGAAAGCAATTTCCAGTACAATCCAACGTTGACACCACAAGTCAATGATATTATAAGTAAGAATTTAGCAACAAAAAAAAAATTGTTTCTACATCATTTGGCTTATATTTCATATGTTGGTAATTCCTCCAATATTGACTCTTAACGTAAGTTGCTCGGATACGGATATGGGTATCTGATACAGGTACAGATCTAGAAGTTGGATTCTTCGAGATGTAAATTTTAAGATTCGGGGATACGGATCCTATTACAGATACGAGTGAGGGGATCCAACTAAAAATAATTCAGAAAAATAAAAATATAAAATGGCTCTAAGTTATGAGAAATTATGTGAAATACTTAAGAATAAATTATAAAGTGTGAATTTCATTTTTATTCTCAAGTTATATTTAAGTATATAATTGATTTCTTAGATAATGTATGTTGTTTTTCGGAGAGGCAATAGGTGAATATCCCACTGCCCAAAGATATTGTCAAGATTGTAGATATCGCCCTTTTATGATCATTTAAATGAAAAGGTTCAGTTTATGTCATTTATATGAACAAAATAGCAGTTATATATTCCGGGACTTCTTCTTAGCAGAGCTTTTGTTTCGTAATCATGTCTCTGTATAGGGTAAAATATGTTCATATTAAATACTTGTATAATAAAGCGACACATGAAGCCGGAGGTAGATGAAAAGCTAGGCAAATGGCAATCAAGCCCAAGGGCAGCAATCCTGTTTGTTTCCAAACGGAAGGTTGCTCATAAAGACAAAGTAAATTGTTGTCACCCAATAGCATTTAATGGAGACTATTCTGTAGCATTAAGTACGACGATTATTACAGAGAATATGACATTCATATCATGTCGTTACACCACTACTAGAAAATTGCTGATTACATGGGGATTTTCCTAGGGATAATATACAAATATTCGCAGGTAATTTGATTTGCTGCGAAATTTCCTACCGAAATAAATACGTTGAAAAAACCTTCGTAAGTAATTATTACCTGCAAATTAAAATATCCCCAGGTAAATTACCTGAGGATTTTGTGTCCCCATATAATTTACTTGCGGATTTATCAGCGAAGCACATCAAAAAAATCGCAAGAGTATTTTGGTAAAAATTTGTAAACAAAAGGAATTTTCTTGGGAAATTATGTAGGAAGAAATCCGCAGGTAATTCCCCATGAAGATCCTCAAGTATATCCGTATGAAATTTTGAGGTGAAATATTTGGACGAAAGGGATTTTCTTGTGAATATTTATGAGAATATTCCGCAGGACAATTCCTTTAAAAATCCCAAGTAAAATCCGCAGGAGCATATTCCCATGAAATATTCGGCATGTAACATTCCCAAGAAAATTCATAAGTGATATATTGTAGGAAAATCCGTATGTAATATTGGTAAGAAAATTCCTGTGTAAATTTTTTTTGCGGGTAAATTTTCATATAAAATTGAAGCGTTTCAAAATATTTTCCCATAAAAATTCGCAAGTAATCATTCTTCCACACACTTCTAATATAATTATAACAAAGAAAAAGCATAATTCATAACATTAATACTAATAACAAATAATCCTTCACCAAAAAGCAAAATATCTCAAATATAAAACTTAATAGTCTAATGAACATCTCAATCCTAATTATAATCACTTTCATTCACGTTATCAGGGTCAGAACCAATTTCATTCACATTATCAAAGTAATTGTCACTTTCATCCTCAGATCCTTGATTGTCTTCTTGAGATGATAACTCATTTGAACATGATGCATTGAAATTCACATACTTCTTCAATAAGTCTAATTCCTTCCTCATCATTTTGTTTTTGCGCCGCTCTTTTTGCAACTGAGCATATAAGTTAGCATTGGAAGCATGCACCTGAGACTTAATCATCTCATCAATTTCTCTTGGTAAAGTAGATGTCGAATGCTTAAGTGCTTTTACAGATCGACCCAAGGAGCCAAGGCCTGCAACCCTTCCTTTTTTTCTTTCCACCAACAGATTGCACCCAAATATTCATTTCACTTAATTGGCTTGCTGAATTAGTGTCACCTACCTCAGTCGATGCACTTTGAGAAGCTGATAGTTCCTGTTTCTTTCTTTCAAAATTATTCTGCACCAAAATAAGTTGTTTGAGATATTATATATTGCCAATAGAACATTAGTCTCAGGAGAAAAAATTAATAAGGACAAGAATTAGCTCTTATTCTCAGGATAAAAAAATATATAACATAAGCTAATAAATTGCTCCTAATCTCCAGCTTCTTCTTACTCTTCTTGTCTATTCATGTTGAGTTGCTTAGCTAATAATATTGCTTCTAATCTTACTATAATTACCATTAACTATCAACTGAATTTGGAGTATGCTCAACCACCTACCATCACTACTTTCACAAAGTTTCGATCTTTTCATAATTCAATGGAACTCACTTATCACATCATTTTTCAATCTTCTCTGGAATACCAGTTAGTACTTCAACCAATTTTGGGTCAAAACCAAGAATCATCCAAAACACCATTAATTTCAAACAACTTACGTCTCAAAATGAGTAGTGCTAATAATATTTCAATCATAATGAATAAAGGTCCAAGTCAATACCATTCAATCATATTTATATATTGAACAATTAAGAGGTCGAATATTTTATACCACTGGAGGCTACTAATATAAGGGTTTAAAGGGTGTTTACTGCTGAAGTTTGGTCAGCTGCTGCTGGATATTTAAACAACCTGGGAACAACATTTGAGTTGGGAAAACAGTAGCTTGAGGGGCTAAATTTAGAGGGTGTTGAACTGAGTTTGGGGGAGGTGTTTGAGAGTATATTTCTACCATGTTTCTCCATTGCTTGAGCTGCTGAAAATATGCAGCTTTGGACTAGTATTTGGCAGAAGAATAGTTTCATTTTCGACAGTATTTTTATAGCAAAATTTGCACAATTTGAGCTAACTTTTTCTGCTTGGTTCTATTTAGTACTGATCAGTAGTGTATTTTTTATTCCAACAGTTCCACATTGATTGTTGCATTCATTCTTGAGAGAACATTTATTTTCCATGTTAATTGTCATATTATTTTTGCAACTTAGCTATAATTTGTTCTTCTCGCAAACTAGTACTTTCTTGCATTAGTTAGTCTCTAGTGTTATTCAACAGACACATGAAGTTCTCCTGTTGTATATTAAATTTTAGTCATTTCCTTATTGATATTCCTTGTGTGTTGACAAAAGCCTTCTTCTTAGCTATGCAAGTCTTTAGCATGCATATGATCCTCTTGTATATTGAATTTGCCAGAGAATAAAACAACATAGCAATGAACAATAGTTGTCGTAATATATGTGCATATCTTCTGCCTGTAAATACCTTCGCCAAAAAATGGCAGCATATCCACTTTACATGAGTGTGGTAACAGGAGAAACCTTTTTCCATTCATCACTAGAATAAGGAATTGAAGCTAGGCATCAATATTATTGAATATAAATGCAAAACTTTCAAATAAATAATCCATCCTTAATGAATTCACTACTACAACATATCTGGTTCAACCAAACCCAAAACCGTAGTTATGTTAAAACAAAGGGCACGCAGGCAATAACGAACAAAGAAGGAAGGGGGAAAAAGATAATTAGTAGTTCTTTGGCGATAAGATAGATGCCATATATCTAGTTCCAAAATGGCACTAAGGCAGTTCAAATTTAAACCCTTGGCATATCTGTTTGTATCATAATGTTAATAGTGAAGTAATGCTTCGGAAAAAAGTAAAAGAAGGAACACTTACATAAGTAGCTTCAGCATTCTCATTTACCCAACATTTTTCTTTTTTTGTGCGATGAGTCTGAAAATAAAATTCTGCAATTGAAGGTTCTTTTCCAGTAGCTTCTTTCTGGAAATAAAGGAAAATACAATATTATCAACACTGAATATGAAGTTATTTTCTTGAAGGAATGAATTTAAAAAGCTATATAAATATATATGCAGCTTACCATTCTCTTCCAAATCACTCGATGAGGTATACAACCACCTGTATGAACTGAGGTGTCGTCATTTGAATCGGATTCTTTTTGTTTTGTTCAGACTTTAACTTTAATTCAGCAGACTCCCAATATTCTTTCATCTCTTTGAATACATCACCCCCCATCCAATTTGGTTAGGCAATTTTTTTCTAACATCTTGAAAAAGTTGGGTCATTCTTGCAGCACCTCTTTTCTCAAAATTGTCCCGTACAGCTTGATTATAGTGAGGGAGCCATCTCAATTTCTTCTGCATGTATCAGATTAAAATCGTATTAGCTATATAATATCACACCAACAAAATTTGAATATGAACCAGATTATAAATTTCCTTGCCTTGAATTCCTCAAACCACATATCGCGAATATATTGTGGAAACTTCTTCCAAGAAGGCTTAGCTAGCTCAAAATGACTACGAATGCAAATAGCAATACCTTCAATAACTGGTTTATGAGGATCAAACCTACATAAAGTATTCTAGTTATCAATCATATATGCAACTCCAAGCATGAACGACTAAAGAAAATTTTATATATATATATATATATAGAAACAATATTGTGTAAGTCATGAATAAAAAATTCGAATCTTACACTCTTTTATATAATAATAAAAATACAAGTTAGTACAATTACCCATCTGCTTCAGGTTTAATACACATTCGATTCTCATCATCGCCATTGCCAACCGAACTGGACGAGGTGGCTGGAGTCATATTGGCCGGTGGAGAAATCAGCGGTTCAGTTTCTTGATTTATAGGTTGAGATTCATTAGATTGAGGTTGGGATGTAGTATTATGAGGTTGGGATTGACTGACTTCAAGAATAGGATGAGACGGGGAAGTGTCATTTATATGAACTGGACCAGTATGAGATAGGTGGGGTCGTGGTGGTATTATGGGAGGAACAGATCCAGTGATGTGAGGCTGAGATCGATTGACTTCACCGCTATGTTTAGGCAAAGAAGTCTCATTAACATGAAGTGGTCCATTATGAGACAAGAGGGGTCATGATGGGATTATGGGAGGCAACTGAATTGGTTGTCGCTCTATGGCAATTGACTTTCTTTTATTTAATTTTCCTCCTTTACCACTAGATTGTCCATCTCTTTTAGGCATTGTACCTGCCATCTGTAAGAAGAAAATCAAAGAATATTTATAAAATATACTAATGATCTAATAGATGTACAATAAATGAATAAACATAATGATATGGATCTCAACAGAGAAAGAATTATTATTAAGCTAAGACCACATAAATATATATTTATTTATAGATCTCAAATGAGTTACCAAAAGCACAGAAGTACAAGAACCTATTGGAAAGCTAAATATTAAAACAATAGCTTTAATAGAAACAACCAAAAATATTAGCATCCACATGACAAATTTTAATAGTCTCAATCGTCATCTTCATCTTCGTCCTCCTCTTGGGTTTGAAAGTAATCTTGTGAATCATCACTATAGAAAAGCTCTTCTTCTGCTTCACTTTCTACCTCATCATCTTCTTCTTCTATTAAGTCAAATCCATCTTCATTAATAACTGATTGAAAATGACTCATATTGACCTCTTCACCATCAACTTGGTCATCTTGTAGGCAATCAATTGGATCATCTTCAATACTTGCATTAACATGTGATTGCTCCTCTTGGTAAGCAATTTCTAGATTATGTGTCACATCCACGACTCCCTTTGGCTTTGTCTTTATAACAACCCACCAATCAAGTTTATCTCCTTTCTTTTCAGGATGATTTGCATAATAAACTTGAGTTGCGGTTTCGGGAAAGATGAAAGGGTCAAATTTACCATATCTTCCCCTTTTTCGAACCCCGACAATACCAAGTTCGCTATCAACTTTCATGCCATGTTTAGAGGGATCAAACCAGTCACAATAAAACAAAACTAACTTCATAGTTGATGTTATTGGCCACTCTAATTCAATAATCTCCTTAAGACCACCATAATATTCACTTATAATACCATCATGTCCGGTGCCACTAACACACACCCCACTATTATATGTACTTCTTCCTTCACCCCATGAAGAAGTGTGAAATTTATATCCATTCACAAAATCAACATGCCAAGACTTTGCCCGTCTTAATGGTCCCACTGCTAAGATTTACAAATTTGGATTTTGCAACATTTCTTGAGGATTACTATTGACCTATCAGATAATGAAATAAAATTAGATATGCGGTTTGAATGATATTGTCTATAACATATATGTCCTTTAGTCATAACTAGTTTATGTTATCCATACATAGTCTTTAAACCATCGTGGTAAGTCTGCTTCAATTTGTTTATCAATAAAATCATCAGTGAGATCATTGTAAGTATCTGTCAAGGCTTGCTCATACAAACTGCAGCCACTTACACAAAATATTAGTTTCAACCTAAATATAAATAAGTTTATCCTAATAATTAAGCAAACATAATGATTGAAACTTACTTGAGAAAAGGCTTAACCTCATCACAATTTATAAGAACATGCAATTGTGCTGCAGGAACCTCTTTATCATCTAGCCACCTAATAGTGCCATCATCATTGCCATAAACTCGGCCAGAAGGATTAAAGATTGATAGAGTTGGTTGAGTTGCATTCTTTTTTATTACATAATCATTACGACCAACTCTATTGTTTCTAGATAAGACATGAGATTCAAAATAATGGGAAGCAAAGTACGAGATTTCTTGTGCCAAATATGCTTGACAAATAGACCCTTCAACTCTGGATTTATTTTTGACAGTCTTCTTAATTTTGTTTAGGAACCTACAATTATTTTTAAGAAATAAATTATGTAATAAAATAAAGATGGAAAATAATAAATTCTTGGAATAAAGTTTTCTACCTTTCAAATGGATACATCCATCGGTATTGGACTGGCCCACAAACCCTTGCTTCACAAGGCAAATGAAGCAGTAAGCTTCATTGAATCAAAAGACCCAGGTGGAAATATTCGGACATATTGTACTCGGATTTAATACTCATCATTCTAACAGTTGTAGACAACTCTGAAGGTTGTTGAGCAGAATTCAACATTTTGTAAAACCTGGTAGCATCCATATTCGGCGACTCTTCTATATTGGGTTCAAATTGATGCCCAAATTCTACACTAGCAGCATCATAAATCATACTTTGATATCTATTTACATGTTCATAGTCTTCCCCAGGAATATTACTTTGACTGCTTGAAGGTCTGCCAAAGTTATACCCTTGATGACTACTCGAAGCACCTGAATAGATATGTTCATTCAAATCAATTGCAGGTGCTTCCTCTCCATGCGATGTCCAATACCAATATCCTGGCGTGAACCCTTTTTGATAAACATGCACAATAACTTCATCGTGTTTTAGGTGCTTCATATTTTTACAACGCTTACAAGGGCACCTTATGACTCCCTCGGACAAGTACTTAGGCTGACTACAAGCAAATTTAATAACTCATCCATGCCACTTATAAATTCATCCGTATACCCCGCTCGACGGGGAAGAAGTCTATTTTCCATCCATTTTCGATGCTCGGGTATTTTCATTTCTGAACCAAAGGATAAATATATTTAAAAACATAGATAATAGCATTTACGCACTAGACATAAAGTAGTTAGCGTTGGAATTCTTGACTGCCCAAAGATTAATCTAACAGAAAAATTGTGCAGAATGAACAATTTTTGTAGTCATTGGTCAGATCATAAACAATATTTTTAGTTCACTATAATCACTACAATTAATCTTTGCATCCACACGAACAGATCATAAAAAAAAAGAATTACGAGAAACATTCCATAGAATCCGACCAAAACAAGAAATCATGACCAAATACCATTAATTCATGGGAAAATATATAAATGAATCTCTTAACTTTCTCATTTTATTTCAGTCCTAAATATTTAGTTATTTATATATATGTTAGTTTATATTGACAACGAAATAAACAAAACAATAGTTGGCCAAAACTCACACTCACTTTAACAAAGAATGGGATAAACAAAACAAAGATGATTGGCCAAAGCAGTAATTGAACATCAATATGAAAAACAAAATAAATTTTACCAAGTTTGGACAAAAGTCGTTCTATATTAAAATCAAAAAGGTTTTTTTTCTTTTGCAGATAAGAGTGTGAAAGCCAAAACAACAAGGACTCGTCTTTGAAATTTCTCAACAGGTAACTAATTCTTCTTTCATAAATTTCAACAAAAAGGTAGTAAAAACAACCATGACTAGAAAAAGCATACATTTGGCTAGAGGCGGGCATGTGGGGAGAAGTCAAGGGTCTTCAAATTTTTATTAAAAAATAGAAAATCACTGGATATATATAAAAAAAAGAAGAGAGGCTTACGGGTATTTAGAAGAAATGGGGAGAAACGATGGAGATAAAAGGAGCTTAGTGGATGGATGAGACGGAGAGAGCAAAAGCACTAGTAGAAGTTTGAGAGAGTACAATACCCAGCCGTCCTTTCTAAGTACCAATCTAGGTTTTTTATTCTTTTCTTTTTGCTATGTCGCTTAAGTTTCCCGCTTCTACTTTTTATTTTTAGTTGTGTTCTCTTTCTTAGTTGTAAAATAATATGTATATATTAAAGCTTTTATTATTTTGGAAGTAAATTATGAACAAAAAACTTAAACGTTTAGATTATAACCATAAAATTTGTAGAACTTTCAAAGCTAACTTACGTAATTTCAAAATTTTAATATGACAATCTATGTCAATTTAACACAACATAAGATAATTTATATTTCATAAGAAAAAGAATTAAATTGCTTGAATAAAAATAATTTATCCCATAAATTATGAAAAAAATTGTGTGGGAATGTCGTATCAAATTATCTACAAACCAAAATAATTTCACTAAGATTGACATAACTATTTTTTAAAAATATTACTTTTTTAACATAATTAAGTCATAAATCGTAACTTCTTCCCACAAAAAAATATTTTGTAGACTCAAAGAAGTCAAATTGAGATGTTTCTTAAATTTGTGTATGTTCGATGATTTTCTCGAAATCGCAACGTTTATCCAATTATTATCGTCCTCCCTTTCACTACCTACACAACGATGATAATTTATTGTCTATAATACTTAATACAATTTAGCTAGGATCCCGTAAAAAAAAGATGACATATAAAAAATATGCACATAGAATAAACTCAAACACATTCTCTACCAATGTGATAATTGTCCTACAAGCATAAATTTTTATTTATCTTAGTCTTAAGGTAAACTAATTCTTTACTATTTCTTGTAACTTATTCTCATGCCCTCTAATTAGCTTGGTATATTTTCTTATTCGAAATTATATTTGCATAGAAAAATTAATAAGTTTAAGAAGTAGATATAATCTAATAAATAAAAATAATTCAGTAAGTAATAAAGCTCTCAATACAACATTTATGATTTTCAAATATATATAGTATTCTGACTCAAGCTTGGAGCAAGTAAATCCATATGCAAGAAAATAAAAGGATAAATCCCAGAGTGACGAAAATCCTCAGTTAAATCACCAAGAAAAATATTCTAGCTAAACTTGCAAAAAATATTCCCAACTAATTACACAAGAAATTAAATACTCGGGGATTTCTCCATGAAAAAATTTAGGTGCAAGCGCTTCAAGATATTCCCAGGCAATTTTCCGAGGTAAGTTACCAAGAAATTTTCCTAGATAAATTACAAGTAAATCTTTGTTAAAGAATTCTAAAGTAACACCGCAATAAATAATTCTCATATAATTTCTCAGGTATATAAGTCTCCACGTGATATTAAAAAAACCACCCAACTATCTCTCTAGAAAATTTCTCTGACTTCTCTCTAAAAGAAGAAGGATAATCTACTCACTATTCATCGTATGAATAGTGATTCCGTCACTATTCATCGGATAAAATTCCGGCGGTAGATGCTGGCAATTGAAGTGTCATATTATTCTCATTTTCTTTGGGATCATACCTATATCTTTTTCTTATCCAAATCAGTAACCATTTCTTCGAGATATTAAATTAAATCAATTCATTGTAGATTGAAGAATTTCAGAATTGTGACTCAATTTCATATTTTATCTGCTGTTTTGAATAATGGTTGATTGTTGTATTTAGCGATTAAACTTTGACCAGGTTTTGACAGCCATGGCTGCGCAGATCTCTCCCCAGTTTTTGACTGTGGGAGAGAGTGATAAAAATAATGTTCCATCAGATTCAACACAAGGATCAAAGCCATCATATGCTGCAATTATTCAAGATAAACAACCTGTTCAGTCAAAAATCGAGTTGTGCACGGTTAATTTCGACCATGAGGATCCAGTAATTCAATTCACTATGGAAGACGTTAACAACTTCACCAGAGAGGAAGGTTTGCACCAAGCTGTTGTTTTAAAATTCTCTTATGGCAGACCTGATATTTCGGAAGTGCGAAGACTTTTTTCGTTGCAATTTGATGTTAAAGGTCATTGCAATGTCGGATTGCTGGAATTTAGGCATCTACTGGTCAGATTTGATCTTTTCAATGATTATGTCCATTTCCTTTCAAAGTCGACTGGATACCTTAAATCCAAAGGCGATGAATATTTTTTCAGAACATTCCCATGGTCTTTCGATTTCAATCCGAAGGAGGAGACATCGAAGGCAGTTGTATGGATTTCTCTTCCATGTTTACCACCAAATTTATTTGCTAAGAGGCCTTTACTGTCAATAGCTTCAGTTTTTGAAAATCCTCTTGCTGTTGACAAGGCGACACAGGACAGATCGAGACCTAGTGCAGCAAGAGTAAAGGTTATAGTAGATCTTTTGGATAAACACCCTAAAAAGATCATACTGCATATTTTAGATTCTGTTTCAGGAAAATCTGTCAAGTTACATCAACAAATTGTGTACGATAACCTTCCTAAATATTGTACTTGTTGCAAACATCAAGGACACGACGAGAAGACTTGCAGATTTAAAACTGAAAAATCTGGACTAGAGGAGGATGAGGTTGTCAAACTTCAAGGGGATGCTAGGGACTTTTTAAATGGTAAAAAGTTGCCAAAGGAGTAATAGCGCACAATAATGCAGTCTCGAAGGAGGGTGTTGGTCGAATTGATTCAGCTGCACATCATGCTTTGGTAAAAGATGGTTGGAGACGGAATGGGGACACTAAGGCTCCCCAATTTCCTCAATGGAAGGAGGTTCGTGACAATAGGACTCTAAGCAAAGGAAAACAAACTAAAGTCTCAGTTTCACAAACCAAAGAAATTCTTGGTAACAATCTCAAGTTCAATAAACAAATCCATACTACCAACAATTTTAAATTGCTACAAAAGGAAAATGATGAGGAAAATGTAAGAAACCAACTGGCAGTCATAGAGGAATACACGGTTCAAAAATCCGACAGCAACAAGGAGATTCAGCACACAGAAGTGGAAAATAGGATAAAGGAACATGAAGCATCAACTTCCCAAGTAGCACAAAAGAATACATCTCCAAGCTCGTCCAAAAGACAGTCAGCCAACAATTAACAAAAAAATCCAGTTGGTATACAACAAGGGATGGGGAAAGAGCAGCATATCAACGAACTTTCAACTAAACAATGGGCTCAGGAAGTTTTTAAAAATAATGCAATTCAGGTCAATATCCCTAATAATGAGCAACAACTAGCAAACAACAAAGAAAATGAATTGGCAGAAGATGAAGACTTTGACAAATCAGGGCCATTGAAAAAGAAAAAAGGGAAACAAAAAAGTTATGGCTCAACCAAACAG
The DNA here is from genome assembly GCA_034376525.1 of Nicotiana benthamiana. Lineage (NCBI taxonomy): Eukaryota > Viridiplantae > Streptophyta > Magnoliopsida > Solanales > Solanaceae > Nicotiana > Nicotiana benthamiana. The sequence continues at coordinate 38,455,340 of CM067339.1, read as the reverse complement.
AGGAAGTCTTACAAGATGGTCAAATTCCAGATTTGATGCATAGTGAGGATGAAATAGGAGAAAAAAACTTGTAAAACGAGGATGAAAGAGCTAAAGGCATTGATAATGCGAAAATAGTCAAATCGCAATAGAATGCACAAATTCAGAAACAAAAAAGTCATCAGAGGGAAATATCAATACCATAGATCCAGGAGGAACTTTGTATATTGATGAGATTCAACAATTGAGTGAAGCAGAAAATTCAGATTCAAATCAAGAGCAAAGTATAGACGAAAACCAAAACAAATCAGTGCAAGTCTATGCAATAAGGGATGCAAATCTAAACACTATTAAGGAAGCAGCAGTAGAAACACATAACACCGTGACCCACGAGGAAATAAGAGATGTAGATTTGGAGGAAGAATCCACTGCTCAAATTTCCCTTAATGTTGCCAAGCATGGAGGTCTGTCTCCAAGGCATATTGAACCTGTGAAATTTCCAGCAAAAGAAAAAAAGAAACAGTCAAAAGAGAATTCAAATGCACAATCCAAGGGAGTAAAAACAAGGAGCACTCTGTCCAAACACAAAAACATCTAATGGATGTCATTATCTGGAATGTGAGATCAGTAAATACAAAGCAAGCATTTCAAAGGCTGGTTACAATGCATCGGAAACATCAATTTCAATTCATAGGAATCATTGAACCTATGCAGCAGTCTAACAAAATGGAGAGATATAGAGCAAGAATTGGTTTGGCTCAAGCTGTGGTGAATGTGTCAAACAAGATTTGGGCATTTATTGATGAAATTTTTGAAGTTAATATTCTGTATAATTTGAATCAACAGTTGACTTTAAAATTGGTGCACACTGAAACACATGCAAAGCTCATCCTCACGCTAGTATATGCTAAATGCGATCGCATTGAAAGAATTGAGTTATGGGATTCTCTATATTCAATGGCATCGCACATTACTGTTCCATGGCTGGTCGGAGGAGACTTTAATGTTCTTTGGGATGAGGAAGAGAAGTTTGGTGGCTTGCCAGTCTCGTTCCTCAAAGTAGATGATTTCAGACATTGCATAAACTCATGCTCGCTTTGGGGTTCAAAGGAAGCATTTTCACATGGTGGAACGGAAGATCAGAAAAGGACTGTATTTTCAAAAGACTAGATAGATGTCTAGGAAATGATGAACTGCAACGGACCTTTCCTGGATTGTAGGTAACTCATTTGTCCAAAATAGGCTCAGACCATTGCCCCATGCTACTCAAATGTAATATAAATACTTCCCCAGTTAAGAAGTCTTTCCGATTTCTTAATTTTTGGATAAAGCATGAATCTTTTAAAGATGTAGTGAAAGAGACCTGGAATGGTGATTTTAGTGCAAATCCTTTCAGCAATTTTAACTACAAGTTAAAAAAGCTTAAACATGCACTTTCTACTTGGAGCAGAGCTACATATGGGGATATTTTCAAGAAGATTGCAAGTGTAGAGGAGGTGGTACTAATTCATGAGAATCAATTTGAAATTAATCCTACTCAGATAAATAGACAAAGATTACGACATGTTCAAGCTGAAATGCTTAAATATCTTGCATTAGAAGAATTATTTTAGAAACAAAAAGCAGGCATGTTGTGGTTCAAAGATGGTGATAGAAACACAAAATTTTTTCATGCCCAGGTTAATGGGAGAAGGAAAAGACTAAAATTATCAAGAATCCAGGATAGTGATGGTAATTGGATTGAAGAAGATCACAAAAAAGCAGAGGAAGCTGTAAAACTTTACAAGGAGTTATTTACTGTGAGGTCTTTTCCCAATGATTTTGATATTTTAAAACATGTTCCTCCAATGATAGATTCTGGTCAACATGAGAGATTGATGGCCTTACTTTCCAATGAGGAAGTGAAGAAAGCAGTAATGGGGCTGAATGGGGATTCAGCAGGCGGTCCAGACGGTTTCACTGGAGCATTCTACCAATATGCTGGGAGATCATTGAAGAAGATGTGGTCGACATGGTCAAGTATTTCTTATGCGGTCACCAGCTTCCAAAGAATGTGACGCACACAAATCTGGTTTTATTGCCAAAGAAAAAAGAAGTGATTAACTTCGCAGACATGAGACCTATCAGTCTTAGTAACTTTGTTAACAAGATTTTCTCAAGGGTCATTCATGAAAGTTTGGGGGAACTATTGTTAGGATTTTTGCCCGTCACTAGAGGGGGGTGAATAGTGCGGCACAAGAATATTGATAAATATTGTGGAATTAAAAGTTGCAGGAATAAAAAAAATTCGGTAATTAAAATAACAAGGAAAGAACACACCGAATTTATCCTGGTTCACCACAACTTGTGGTTAGTCCAGTCCCCGAGAGACTCTCTCGAGATTCCACTAACTCTGTTAAGCTTACGGGTGCCTAACAAACCGTTACACTTGCTCGTAGATGTACACTCTACTAGACTTCAACTTGCTCGAGGATACCGCACCTCAAGACTTCACCTTGCTCGTGGATACCGCACCACAAGATTTCAACCACTAAGACTTAGGGTACTTAGCGAACCCGACAATCAATGAGAAGATATGTTCTTCTCAAACACCTTTCTCTTTTACAACAAGAACTCTCTCAAAAGAGTAGATAAAGAGATACAAATTTAGCTCTATGAACAACTCAAAGTTGTCTCTCAAATGGCTCAACAAAATCTCTAAAATGATGCTCAAATAATGTCAATATGTATATCAATATTGGGAGGTGTTGTGTATTTAGAATCAGCTCAAAAGACCTCTTTTTATAGGTGAAAAATGGTGTATGTCCGTTGCTTAATTGGCAATCAATTATGCTGATTTTGTGCCAAGATAATCGATTATTCAGTATCTGATAATCGATTATTCTCCAACGTTCAGAAAATCAGAAGCTGATTTTCTGCTGAATAATCGATTATCTGATACTGCATAATCGATTATTCTGTGGCAGTGTTCAAACACTGGCAACGGTCTACAGCATAATCGATTATGCATATACTGATAATCGATTATTCTGAGGCAGAATTGAAAACTTACTTCAAAAACCATTTTGGTTAAGATGAAAACTTTAACATCATTTTGTTTGAAGTATTTAAAATATGTTTATGATAAATATGATTTAATAAAATATGTTTATGATAAATATGATTTAATAAAATGATTTTATGCATATTTATGATGACCTATGTTGAGCCAAAAGACGAGATAACTTAAGCGTTGCTCTTACATTTGTTCTACCTAACGACCTACGCTTTGGGTCTTCGATCTTGAACATTTGAGCTCGTCTTTGGCTTTTCCATTGCAATCCGTTCATCAATATGCTTCTCGGCATTCAAGCTTGATTGTTTGTCATATAATATCGTTGTTTGACACTTGACTTCATTGTTTGTCATTCATCAAAACCTATACCTGAAAATCATGCTCATACAACCAAAGCGCACATATCATAGATAGAGTGATTTTCTACAATTTCCCCCTTTTTGATAATGACAAACAACATGAGATATGCATATCGAATTCCCCCTAACTTCATGCTATATCTCAACATACAATCATGCAAGCAATATTCATGCAAATAATTTAATATAATTCCCCCTTAATTGAATATTCCCCTTCAATTAAAGCATACTAGAATGTGAAGACATTCCCCCTTATTCGATGCATATCGCCTAAATTCTTCCGCCTTTTGGCATTAGCAAAAAGAGTATACCAATTGTTATTTAAACTATTGACGATACCAATTGTTAGAAAAAAAAATCATATCAACATCAAATAATACCAAACGTTAGTAAAAATATACCAATCATAATAACGGTCATTTTTCGCAAATATACCAACTGTTATTTAAATTAAAAATATTCATCAAAACATGAATCAATCATTTAAAATAATTTATACCACTTGTTGTTTAAAATAAAAGTTATCAAAACATGAATCAATAAAAATAATTAATATCAATTGTTAGCACATATCAACTATTACGTTTTTATCAAACATACGATAACTAACCGAAATTCCCCTTTGATGCATTAAGGTTTCGTGCTTGGTGCATCTACTACAATATTGTAGTCTTCAAGCACACCTGCAAAGGTACCTAAAAATAGATTTTCGGTACCCAACTTCTTTTGGGTCCTTGGGGGTTAGGCAAATAATAATCATACTCAAAATATGAATCTCTATGTTTAGCAAAACATACGGGTGCAATGTGTCCTACCCGGTTACAATAATGACATATAACATTCGAGTTGTGCATATGCCTTGGTTGAGCCAAATGCGTTCTAGGTGATCTAAAGTTGTTATTCCTAGAAGCGTTGAAATTCCTAGAGTTATTTCTAGGTGGTCTAAAATTATTAATTTTAGACTCATTTACAAAAATCCTAGAATCATTTCTAGGTGGCCTAAAATGATTAATTCTAGGCTCATTAATAAAATTCCTAGAGTTGTGTCTAGGTGGTTTAACCTCATTTCTATCATCCTTTTTAATTACTTCACTTGTTTTAGAATCATTTATACTACATTTTTCTAGTATATTTCTAAGTTCTACGTTCTCTATTTCCAAAGAACTACAAGAAGAACAATTTGAACTTTGAACAATTAAAGAGGCTTCATTCATCTCCTTGATTTTATTTTTGAGATCGACATTGTCATTTTCCAAAAATCTATTTTCTTCTTCTAAAATTTTAATTTTATTTTTAAGAACAGTATTGTCATTTTCTAAAAGATCATTTTCTTTTAAAGAAGGTTGTTTTTCAAAATCTTTTTCTTGCAAAGAAAGTGTTTTCTCAAAATCTTTTTCTTGCAAAGAAAGTGTTTTCTTCAAACCTTTTATGGTTTTGGAAGCTTTAACAAATTCACCATATAATTCATCATAGGCATTTTGTATTTCATCAAACGAGGAGAGTTAGAGATACTTACCTTTTCTTCTTCGTTTGCCATGAGGCATAATGCGGCAGTTTCATCGCCCGAGCTGTCCGAATCCCATGTTACGCGCTTATGGTGTTTCTTCTTTTTCTTGTCCTTTGATTTTGGACAATATGATTTGGTGTGGCCAAGTTTTCCACAATTTTGACATGAAGGACTTGGTTCTTTCTTCTTTATTTCCTTCTTCATGAACTTATAAAACTTTTCAATTATATCATTAGAAGTAATGGCATCATCGTTTTCCGAATCACTTACCTCTTCTCTTTTAGAGGATGAGGCTTTGAAGGCAATATTCGAATTACTTCTAAGATACGGATTAAGAATTGTGCTTTGATAAGTTTTAAGATTACCTCGTAGTCCATCAATTGTGACGTCCGTGATTCCTATCGACTCTTGGATAGCATTTGCTTTGGAGCGCCATTTGGGAGTGAGACTCCGTAGGATTTTTCGAACTAGATCTTTGTTCGAGTATACTTTTCCGAGAGCATAAAGATCGTTGACGATCATTGAGAATCGTTCGAACATATTATCGATGTTTTCATCTTCCCTCATTCTAAAAAGTTCATATTCATGAGTTAGAAAATCAATTTTAGATTCTCGGACTTGAGACGTACCTTCATAAATGATCTCGAGTTTATCCCACATTTCCTTTGCGGTTGTGCAGCAAGAAATCTTCCGATAGTCATCCGGATTCACCGCACAATATAATAAGTTGACAGCCTTTGCGTTATTTTCAACTTTCTTGACGTCCTCGGCATCATATTCATCTTCCTCCTTTGTTGGCATTTGTTCACCATTCTTGATGATTTTCCACAAGCGAAAGTTATTTGATTGGATGAAGATTCTCATCCGCTCTTTCCAATATGTGTAATTTGTTCCATCAAATAGTGGAGGCCCATAGGTGGAATGTCCTTCGCTCATTATTCCTGCGTTCAATATTCTCAACAAAAAAAATATATATCGCTCTCAACCGGTTAAGGCTTTCAGAGAGTTAGGCTCTGATACCAATTGTTAGGATTTTTGCCCGTCACTAGAGGGGGGGTGAATAATGCGGCACAAGAATATTGATAAATATTGCGGAATTAAAAATTGCAGGAATAAAATAAATTCGGTAATTAAAATAGCAAGGAAAGAACACACCGAATTTATCCTGGTTCACCACAACTTGTGGTTAGTCCAGTCCCCGAGAGACTCTCTCGAGATTCCACTAACTCCGTTAAGCTTACGGGTGCCTAACAAACCGTTACACTTGCTCGTAGATGTACACTCTACAAGACTTCAACTTGCTCGAGGATACCGCACCTCAAGACTTCACCTTGCTCGTGGATACCGCACCACAAGACTTCAACCACTAAGACTTAGGGTACTTAGCGAACCCAACAATCAATGAGAAGATATGTTCTTCTCAAACACCTTTCTCTTTTACAACAAGAACTCTCTCAAAAGAGTAGATAAAGAGATACAAATTTAGCTCTATGAACAACTCAAAGTTGTCTCTCAAATGGCTCAACAAAAGCTCTAAAATGATGCTCAAATAATGTCAATATGTATATCAATATTGGGAGGTGTTGTGTATCTAAAATCAGCTCAAAAGACCTCTTTTTTATAGGTGAAAAATGGTGTATGTCCGTTGCTTAATTGGCAATCAATTATGCTAATTTTGTGATAATCGATTATTCAGTATCTGATAATCGATTATTCTCCAACGTTCAGAAAATCAGAAGCTGATTTTCTGCTAAATAATCGATTATCTGATACTGCATAATCGATTATTCTGTGGCAATGTTCAAACACTGGCAACGGTCTACAGCATAATCGATTATGCATATACTGATAATCGATTATTCTGAGGCAGAATTGAAAACTTACTTCAAAAACCATTTTGGCTAAGATGAAAACTTTAACATCATTTTGTTTGAAGTATTTAAAATATGTTTATGATAAATATAATTTAGTAAAATATGTTTATGATAAATATGATTTAATAAAATAATTTTACGCATATTTATGATGACCTATGTTGAGCCAAAAGACGAGATAACTTAAGCGTTGCTCTTACATTTGTTCTACCTAACGACCTACGCTTTGGGTCTTCGATCTTGAACATTTGAGCTCGTCTTTGGCTTTTCCATTGCAATCCGTTCATCAATATGCTTCTCGGCATTCAAGCTTGATTGTTTGTCATATAATATCATTGTTTGACACTTGACTTCATTGTTTGTCATTCATCAAAACCTATTCCTGAAAATCATGCTCATACAACCAAAGCGCACATATCATAGAAAGAGTGATTTTCTACAACTATTACCAAACATAATCTCAGAGGAGCAGGCAGGTTTCGTGAAGGGAAGAAATATCGTAGAGAATGTTCTGCTAACTCAAGAAATCATTAAGGATATCAGGGTGAGAACTAAAGCAGGACCAAATGTGGTGGTAAAGCTAGATATGACAAAAGCTTATGATAGATTATCATGGCTTTTCCTAACAAAAGTGCTAAGAGAGATGGGATTTCCTGAAGATTTTATCAGCTTGATATATGATTTGATTGGGAATAACTGGTACTCTATTCTAATAAATGGACAACCAAATGGTTTTTTTCAAAGCGTCTAGGGGAGTAAAACAGGGAGACCCTCTGTCACCTACCTTATTCGTTCTAGCAGCAGAAGCATTGTCTATAGGTTTGAACTCACTGCATAATAACCGGTTTCTCTGCAGATTTAGACTTCCTAAATGGAGCCCAAAAATAAACCAACTGGCTTATGCGGATGATACAATCTTTTTCTGCTCATCAGATGAAAAGTCTCTGACACTTGTGATGGAGGTTTTGCAAGCTTATGAAGCAGCATCTGGTCAAGTGGTTAATAAAACCAAATCAGCCATATATCTGCATCATTCAACAAAAGATGAGGTGATTAACAAGGTGGAAAGGATTACTGGTATAGGAAAACAATGTTTCCCAATGACATATCTTGGATGTCCTATATTTTATGCAAGAAGAAGGAGTGATTACTACCAGACATTAATTACGAAGGTTATGGACAGACTACAGTCGTGGAAAGGAAAGCTCCTTTCGGTAGGCGACAGGGCTGTATTGATCGCAAATGTTCTGCAAAGTATGCCAATTCATGTGTTATCAGCAGTTAATCCTCCTAACTATGTCATTTCCAAATTACATAGAATTTTTGCAAAATTCTTCTGGAGCAGTAATGTGGGAGGAAATTCAAGACATTGGTCATCATGGACTAATCTATGTATGCCTTATGAGGAAGGGGGTATAGGTTTCAGATCACTTCATGATGTATCCAAGGCACTTTTTTGCAAATTGTGGTGGAATTTTAGAACAAAACCCAGTCTATGGAGTGCATTTATGTATCAAAAGTATTGTAAGAAATTAAATCCAGTAATAGTACCTTGGAAGGGTGGATCCCACGTTTGGAAGAAAATGCTTCAATGCAGAGACTTGATTGAGCATCAAATCTTATGGAAATTGAGAATGTGATCGTCTCAATTCTGGTTCGACAATTGGACAGAGATGGGAGCATTATATTTCCAAATGCCAACAACATTACCTATTTATGAAAACATACAAAACGTCAATGATTTGATTGATAATGGTATGTGGAATGTGGAAAAATTATTTCAAATTTTACCTGAGGAGTGGGCTAATCACATTGTGCAGAACATTACTCCACCAAAAGAATGTGCAGAGTTAGATATTCTGGTCTGGATGCTTGAACCAAAGGGACATTTCTCTGTAAAAACTGCATGGGATTACTTGAGAAGAAGAGAAAATCCAAGGATAGCTTACAGGATGATATGGGTCAAAGGCCTACCTTTCAAGATATCTTTCTTTTTGTGGAAGGTGTGGAAAGCAAAACTGCCACTTGATGATTTCTTGCGTAGAATAGGATACTCAATTGCTTCTAAATGTTGGTGTTGTGCTGATTCTAAAGAGGAGTCTCTAGTTCATCTTTTCTTCACATCAAATGCAGCTTCGACTGTATGGAGGTACTTTCTAACGAGAGCAGGAATTCACTCAGAAGGTTTGTCTTTACATCAAGCAATTACAAAATGCTGGACGACTCCAGTTGTACCTAGACTGAAATCAGCCTTTCAAGCTTTACCTGCATGCATTGTATGAGAGTTATGGAAGAGAAGAAATAGTTTGAAATACGGCGAATCAGTGTCAGTAAATAGAGTTATCTACCAAATTTCATCAACGCTACAATCACTAGTACAACTGAAAAAACCAGGACTTCATGTACCTCACAAGTGGATTGATCTTCTAACTATGATGGACCAATATACACCCCGTCTGAAGGTCGATAAAGTGCTATGGAAATTTCCTCCAACGGGTTGGACAAAAGTGAATACTGATGGAGTATGTAGAGGGAATCCAGGGAGAAGTTCAATTGAGTTTTGTTTAAGAGATGACATAGGTGACTTGATATATGCAGAAGGAAGAGAAATTAAGGAGGGCTCTAATCATGAAGCTGAGGCAACAGCAATAGTAGAGGCAATGAGAATGTGCAAATCAATAAATATGTCTAATGTTTGTCTCGAGACAGATTCACTGATGCTTCAAAAGATCATAGATGGACAAAGGAAACCACCCTGGAACATTATGGATATGGTGGAGGAAATCAACTTTCTCAAATCGGAGTGTAACTTCAAGGTATCTCGCATACTCAGAGAGGGTAACAGCCTAGCAGACCACCTAGCAAACCATGCTCTTGATTGTGGTAACATCGAATGTTTTCATTTCTGGGATCTTGATGTCTTGAGCAGGAGGATTGTTAACGATGATAAGCTACAATGTGCAAAACTGAGAATAAGAGTTGCAAGAAAGTAGAGAAAGAAATGGAAGGCACTAAGGGCATCTTTGAGAAATCTCTTTTCACTAACTGTTTTCTCTTTTTGCAGTATTCTACAACTGGACTCTGATCCACAAAACAATGGAAGCGACGAATGGGTCAAAATGATATGGGTCAAAGGATTACCTTTCAAGATATTTTTCTTCTTATGGAAGGCAATGGCATAACATTGAAGCGTCACCTTACTCGACTACCTTGTAGGTGGACAGAATCATCACATTATCACTAATCGACAAAGGAACGTTAAGATAAAAGAAGAATGGGAAGTTATTCTAAAATTATTGATACCTTCTTTGTTTGACGTCCTATTGTTACACGCTGGTTTCAAAGGCATAATTTTGATTTTGAAGCTCAAAATGTTTATATAGAAATGCACTTGTATTCAATCTACCGTGTATGGTGAAGCTATGCTCGGTGTTATCTACATTGGATTATAATTGCACAGGATATATATACACATGCACAGCCAAAGCTTCTGGTTGGATTTACAAGCAACTTTTACTGCTTTCTGGTGTTATTTTCAAGCAAGCGTGATTTAGCATTTCAAAGCTTTCAAACAAATGTGTATGTGGAAGCTCGATCTTCAACTGCTTTTATCGCGTGCTTACAGTTCTTCATCCTACACTGATCTTTTCGCGTGTGATCACAGCACGCAGGATGCTCGACTTTCAGCAGACAAGCCTTATTAAGCAATTCAGACAAGCATGGGATGAAAGTGTCCAGCACGTTGATATGCACTCTCTATCAGCATGCCTATTATATATATAAACAATATTGAAAAGCAGTCTTTTTGTATTTGCTGCTCTTCAGGTTTCTGCATTATTATATATATATCTGATACAGGGCACATCACACAGTCAGTCCAATGTCGACAATAAGGAAACTTATCTGTCGGAAACTCCAACAAGAATAATCTCGCATGCTGTCTCGTCATGACCTCAGAATGTAAACAAACAGCACGCTGTTTTCCCCAGCATTTCGAGATCAAAACTGGGGAATCTTTGCTCAAGCATGCCAAGCAATATTGAGACCTGGGATTTCAAATATCATGCTGTTATCATGGTTTTCAAAATCTGGGAATTATCCTAGCATGCCTGTTCTCAAGATGGAATAATATTGTTTTGTATTCACTGGTCTTACAGCATAAAGGATCGTGACTGTCCTCCATGAAGTTCACGTGAAGGAGTTAGCAGTATTCTTGATCCATTACAGTGATAAAAATGTTCAATTTGGCACGCCGCAGCTGCGTTCTTATGCGATGACTCTCATTACGACCTCTATGGGTGGTATTAGCATATTATGTTCAGTCCCTTGAGGAAGAAAATGTGACATTGCACGAGAAAGACGGCTAGATAGGGAGCAATGCTATTAAGTAGATTGAAATATCATTTTATATTATAGTTTACTATTCGGATACAAAGGTTAAGAATATTTCTTAACTTTGTTATTCTGAAGTGGTAGATGTCAAATTCAATCCTTGTTTTCAAATGTCTTTAGACCCTTGTAATTTAATCTTGTTCCGTTTATTTAATAAAATAATCCTAACCCTAGGCGTTTGCCTAGCGGATTGCCAAAAAAAAAATATAAGTCCCCACATAAATCCCTATGAAAATATTCGCATGTGAAACCCGAACAATAAATCCCCCGGTATTTCCCTTGGTACATAAATTCTCTGGTAATTCCCCAGAAAATATTTTCCATGTAAAACCGTAGGATATAATCCCCTGCAAATTCCCCAACAAAACTAAATTCCCAGGTACATCCCCATGAGGTAATCCGCTGCAAAATTCGCATGAAAGTTACATGGGGATGTTTCTGCCAACTCACAAAAGAAAAAAATAATTTTTTTTGTGTTCATTTTCCTCGGAATTTACCTGCGGATAGAAGACTTGCCGATTATATCCCCATGTAATTCCCCAGGTAATACGTATGCGCCTAATGGCGCCAAAATTACCCGCGGATTTACTAGGGAAAATTAAATTTGCAAGTATGATATTCTACATTTTAAGAATTTCAAATTTCTGCAAGAAAATCCGCAGGTAAATCTGAGAATTTTATCCCCAGGTAATCCGCCTTTTTCTTGTAGTGCACATTCTTCAGTGACTCCCACAATTGTCATTTAAGAGGGGCTTGTTCCCTAGGAGCAACTATAAATTATGAGTTCAACAACCATTAGAGATGACACAAATTTTCTGACAAGCTTATGCTATATACTTTTCATAGCTCAATAATATTTTATCTTCCTACTTATTAAGATCGTTATTATTGCTTCCGAAAGCTCTGCTCTCGGAACCAAAATTTCTACTGTCTTATCTCGATTTCAACACTAAGTCTTACATTCTTATTTAATTTATTTATTATTTTGGAATCAAATCGATTCACTTATCTATAAATTCAACTGTTTCATTTTACGTGTAAACAGTTTGCGCCTAGCGTGGGGCGTAAACAGTTGTGATTGAGTTGGTCCTTACATCTATTACTAACCTATTTGGTTCTTTGTTATTAGCAAAAAATCATTAAAAATGCAGATAACAATGTCAACATCGCACACAACATTGATATCCAAGGAAATCAGCCTCAACACAAAAATTCGATATGTGATATTCGCGACGAGGGGATGACGCTATGACGATCCACGACAAGCAATATCGACGACACGTTCAATAGGCAACTCCTAACGATGCTGAAGACGAACACGCCGCTAAAACTGTAAGGATCCCGAGGGAGCAACAAAAGGCTATTATGGGCCACCTCTCATGACAGGATCAGGTCATGACGGAGTTGAGGCAACTGTTTTCAGGCACTTCCAACAATACAAATAGATGGGATCCAGTTCCTCCCGATACTCACACAAACCAAAAAATGCAGAGGGTCAACAGCAACATCCCGAGGGGAGAAGTCAGCTTCGAAATGGCCCGAGGGGACGGTAGTGAATCCGATAACAATAATTTGAATGATCTCTTGAAAACCAACTCATCCGATTTATGAGGGAAATAAACGCCCGAATGGATCAAATTTTAGGTGCACCAACAGTATTGAAAGGACCGGACTCAAAGAAATATACCCAGTTATCTTTCAAACCAAGCGGGACACCAAAATTGATGCTGAAGCGGTTCAAGATGCCAGATGTGCCGAAGTATGATGGGACTTCGAATCATCAGGAGCATATCACCACCTATAAAATCCCTATGAAGGCGAACGACTTAACTCTGTATGAGATTATGTCATTCATACTAAAGAAATTCGGGGAGACCCTCATGAAAGGGGCTCTGACATGATATATTTTTTACCCGAGAATTCAATGGATTCCTTCGAGATGTTTACAGATTCTTTTATCAAGGCCATGCCGAGGCGAGAAAGGTACATGCCACAGAGACAAACATATTTAGGATTGCACAAGGAGAGTTCGAATGCTGCGGGAGTTCGTGACCAGATTCCGGAAAGAAAGGATACTGCTACCGACTGTACAAGATGAATGGGCAGCTAAAACATTTACTAAAGGATTGAACCCGAGAAGTTCTGGCTCTTCCCGAAAATTGAAAAAAGTTTTCTCGAGTTCCAGGCAACAACATGGGCAGATAGTCACAACCGGTATGAGTCGAAGATAAGAATTGAAGATGATCAGCTCGGTTTCCCAACATCAACCAAGGGTCGGGACTGGGAGAAGGATAAAGACAAATTAAAATATGATTTCGACACAGACCGATGATCTTCTAGAGGTCAGTTTTTGCCATATGAAAGGGCCAAATGATGAAGCCGAGATTTCCGATCGGCAAATAGATTCTCTACCAATAGGAGAGCTAATTGCGAGCGGAATAACAAATCATTATATGATAAGGAGATATCAGGTTCCCGAGACTCCTCTTATTTCGAGTACAACTTCAACATCGGCGTAGTGGAACTAGTGTTGGCTATGAGAAACACTAAGGAATCACTGTTCCTGAAGCCAATGATATCCGATCCTTGTCGTAGGGATCCTAACTTGCACGAGGAGGTGGCGATATTGCTGAAAAATGGCCATATCAAAGAACTCTTAAGTGACCGGGCAAAAAAAAAACTACGACCTCAATTGCGGTAACGTGAAACCCTCGAAAGCAGGAGAAGTTCCTCCTTGTCTGAAGATCAACATGATTTTCAAGGGAGGGGAAACAAAATTAATGGTATGACATTTTCGACGGCAAAACAGACAAAGGTATTAGTAACCCACAATGAGAGACTCTAGGAAGTAGCTGAGGACAACATTACTTTCACGGAGGAGGGCGCAGATGGACTACTACTACCACAAAAGGATGCATTTGTAATCTCTCTCAGTTTTTTAGATTTTAAAATTAAACGTGTTTTGGTGGACCCAGGAAATTGGGTCAATATTATCCAGTGGAGAGTGCTGGAGCATGCCAAGCTGACCGGAAGTGTTATTTCGGCCACAAAGCTCCTCGCTGGGTTCAATTTGGCAAGTGTAACAATTCGAAGAGAGTTCCTACTGCCTACAAATGCTGAGGGGGGTAACGAAGACGACCTTTTTTGAAGTATAAGATGGCGATATGGCCTACAATATTATCCCGGGGAGAACATGGTTGCACGAGATGGATGCAGTCTCAATTTCCAGCAGCAAAGAGGAAGAGCATGCATCATTGGAATTACAGGATCCGACGCCTGCTCCTCAGTTGAGCGAAGTCAACCAGGGGGAGGAGTCGTCGAAATCCAATCAGGTACCAAGATATTTCTAGGTACCAGAAGAAACAGACGCATCAAAGTACAAAGTGGAATAACTTGAGCAAGACGTGCTGTTCAAAAATTTCTCGAAGAGGAAGTTCTACTTGGGAACATGAATAAACCACAGGCTCAGGTCAACATTTATAGAATTTATTAAATTTAACGTCGACTATTTTGTGTGGTCGCACGCGGATATGACAGGGAGCCTTCCAGAAGTGGTCGTGCACAAACTAAGCCTGGATCCTAACATCCATCAAGTGAGAACAAAAAAAATCCTATTGCCTAGGTCAAAAACAAATTTGTCAATAGGTAACTCGTTCGCTAGATATATGTTCAATTTGAGAGGTAAAGTATCTTGACTGGCTAGGTAACATAGTAGTAGTTCCAAAGAAGAAGAATAAATTTTGCAAGTGCGTAGACTATAAGGATCTAATAAGGCTTGCCTAAAGACTCGATTCTATTACCAAACATTGATCAAATGATTGATGTGACGGCCGGGCACGAGTTAATGAGTTTCCTTGATGCTTACTCCAGGTACAACCAAATCAAGATGAGCCCAGAAGATCATAAAAAACCTCATTCATAACAAACTTCGACACATATTGCTATAAAATGACGCCTTCCAGACTAAAAAACTACAAAGCAACTTATCAGCGGCTTGTAAAAAATGTTTGAGAAATAATAGGGAAAACCGTGGAATCTTACATAGATGATATGATGTTCAAGTCTTTGAGCGCAGGTGATCATCATATACACCTGCAAGAAACCTTTGACATTCTAAGGAAGCATAGCATGAAGCTTAACCACGAATAATGTGCATTCGGAGTCAGCTCCGGTAGGATTTTGGGATTCTTGGTGTCGCAAAAGGGTATCAAAGTCAACCCCGATAAAATTAAATCCATGTAATACATCTCTGACCAGATATCAAACATGAAAGATGTTCAAAGCTTGACAGCAAGACTAGCTGCTTTAAGCAGATCAATTTTTCGGTCTTCGTATAAATTCCATCACTTCTTTTCACAATAATAATTTCAAATAGACACCGGAATGCTAGCATGCTCTGAAAGATTTGAAAAGGTATTTATCGAGGCCTTCATTACTATCAAACCAGAAGAAGGAGAACAATTATTGATTTACTTAGCGGTCTCGAAGATGGCGGTAAGTCCCGTTTTAATCCGTGAGGTACGTATTATCCTATCTATTATGTTAGTAAAATTTTAACAGGAGTGGAAACTCGCTACCTACATCAAGAAAATTGTTCTTAGCTCTTGTGGTTGCCACTCGTAAGCTTAGGGATCAATGTCATCCGATAGCCGTGGTAACAACCTTTCCCCTGCAGAATATCCTTCACAGACTTGAACTTTCAGGTAGGCTGGCCAAGTGGGCAGTCGAAATTACTGAATTTGACATAGAGTATAGACCTAGAACTCCGATTAAGTCATAATTTTTGGCCAACTTTATGACCAATTTCAGTCCGAGACTGTTACCTTTAGCTATCAAAGAAGAAGTGATGGTGTCAGAATCGATATCAGAAGTTTAGACCTTGTTCACAGATGGAGCTTCCAATGTGAAAGGGTCCAGGCTCGGCTTAGTGCTAATCACGCCTTCGGGGAGGACCCTAAGACATGCCATAAGATCTGTACCTTTGATTAACAATGAATCCGAGTATGAAGGTTTAATTGCAGGACTCGCGCTGACCTAGGGACTGGTCTCCAAGGTAATAGAAATCAAATGTGATTCCCAATTGGTAGTAAATCTGGTCTACATGATCCTCAAAGACAAAAATAACGCATGCAACAATATGTAGTGAAAGTCCAAGCTACGCTCGCACGGTTCAGAGAATAGTAAAGAACTTACATCCCGAGGGAAGAAAATGCGAAAGCAGATGCATTAGCCAATCTAGGATCATCCACGAAAATAAAGGGACGAGCTTCGGTACGGTCGTGCAACTCATGCATTTGGTATTAGGCATATATGTCTATTACGAAGTAAATGTGAACAATTGGGTCTGGATTGGAGGAATGAGATCATTGACGATCTTGAGCACGAAAAAACTACCAAAAAGTCCCAAGGCATCTGGGTGCTGTGAACTAAAGAAGCTCAATACAGCTTCAAGGGAGGTCAATTGTATAGAAGATCTGTTTATGGCCCGTTGGCCTAATGCTTGGGAGCTTCCAAAGCTAACTATGTGATGAGAGAAGTCCACCAAGGGTTATATGGATATCACTCGGGTGCGAATTCCTTAACATTAAGGCTAATTAGGCCAGGATACTATTGGCCTCGGATGGAACAAGACTCTAAGGATTATATTCAGAAATGCAATGCCACTCACCGTTGGTATATCAACCGGCATAGTTATTGCACTCGATTTTGTCACCATGGCCATTCATGAAGTGGGGAATGGATATGTCGGTCTATTGCACCCGACCCCTGGTAAGGTAAGCTTTTTATTTTTATTTTAATTGACTATTTTTCTAAGTTGTTTGAAGCAGGTCCTTACCAGAAAATTGGCGAACGCGAAGTGGTAGATATCTTATGGGAGAATATAATTTGCAGATTCGGGATACCAAAAGAGAAAGGCTATAATAATGGGCCACAATTTATAGGCGCAACGGTCATAAAATTCCTTGAAGATCCTAAAATAGAAAGAATCACATCATCACCTTATCACCCGAGTGCAAACGGTCAAGCAGAATTAACAAACAAGGTGATTACCCAAAATCTCAAAAAGAGATTAGAAGTAGCCAAAGGCAAATGGCCCGAAGATCTACCAGGAGTACTGTGGGCCTATCGAACAACGACCAAATCAAGCACTGGGGAAACTCTTTTCTCTCTCGTGTACGGAGTAAAAGCGTTGATCCTGGTGGAAGTAGGAAAACCTACCCTGAGATACTTCCGGGTGTATGAAGAAACAAACAACAAAGCATTATTGGTCAAATTGAAGGTGCTCGACAAACACATGGACTTGGCACATATAAGGATGGCAACCTAAAAGCAGAGGGAAAGATATTACAATCAAATAGCCAACCTCTATTATTTCAAAGTAAGAGAATTTGTTTTAAGGAAAGTAACTCATAACACCCGAGAACTCAATGCAGAATAGATAGGTCTGAAATAGAAAGGCCCATACTTGGTTTCAGCTATCACCGAGAAAGGGTCATACGAATTGAAAAATCAAGACGGAGTAAAGTTACCAAGAAACTAGAATGTGGCACACCTCAAGATGTACTATTGTTGATGAGCATTGCCTATACTATTGGTTGCAGTGGAGCTTACATCTTGGAACCTGATAAAACTCACAAAATCCGACAACCCATTCCGATACGAGTTCAGCCATACCATTTTTATCAAATTCCGATAACAACTGGACCATCAAATCTTAAATTTTTGTCCATGAAAAGTTTTGCAAAAATCTTAATTTCTTCCATTTAAATCCAATATAAATGATGAATATAATCATAGAATCGTGAAGTAATTATGTAGAACACTTACCCCAATCCATATGGTTAAAGTTTCCTAAAAAATTGCTTCAATCCGAACTCCAAAACTCCAAATATGTTAAAAATGGTTGAAACCTCGAAATATAGCTTCTGCCCAGGTATTTACTCTTTGCAATCGCAGAAATTACTTCACAATCACGAATCGCAACATTTCTCAGCCCAAAATTTGCCCTTCGTGATCGCGGAAAGGCTTCGCGATCGCGAAGAACAAATGCCAGCTCTTCCCGATAGCCTCTAGTATTATGGTCATAACTTTTTGTACAAAGCTTCAAATTGCAAATGGTTTAACTTTTTAAAAACTAGAATCCAAGAACTATAACATTTATTCCCTTGCTTATCTTCCAATTCCTTATAGAATACGAGATATAAGCTCCCAAAGTTAGCCATGTGCAACATAAATTTCTTATTCATCTTCCCGGATAGCCTATAGTCTACCGGCCATAATTTTTTGTACACAACTCCAAATGACTAATAGTTTGAATTTATGAAAACTAGACACAAAGGGCTACAACTTTTATTTTTAGATTATCTCCAAATTTCGTATAGATTACAAGATACAAGCTTCCAAAGTCGGGTCAGCGCAACAAAAGCTTTCCACTACGCGATTGCGAAAGGCCTTCCGCGATCGCGAATCACTAGACAATTTCTCCTATTTCACTCATCGTGATCGCATCCAATTCCCCTCTATTGCATAGTACACTGTTGTATCCACAAATCAACATATAAAAATAGCCTAGAAAAGGTCCAAAACCACCCCTAAAACTCACTCGAGCACCTCGAGACCCTATCTGAACATACCAAAAAGTCTCAAAATATAACACGTACTTAGTCGATGCCTTATATTCTATCAAACAATGCTAAAAATACGAATCACACCCCAATTCAAGTCTAATAAAACTAAGAAATTACAATGTCTATATTCGTTGCTAAAATCTATCAAATCACATAGGCTTAACATCAAAGTTTGCACACAAGCCACATTCGATATAATAGACCTACTCCAACTTCTCAGAATCCGACCCTGATATTAAAAAGTCCACCCCCGGTCAAACTTCTCAAAAACCTTCAAATTTATATCTTTTGCCAAATGACCCCGAAATGACATGGAGACCTCCAATTTCACTTCCGGACGCACTCCCAATACTAGAATCGCCATAGAGAGCTATTCCCACACTCGGAATCTCAAACGGACATTGATAATATTGAAATACACCTCAACCCAAATTTATGAAATTTTTCCAAAATACTAACTTTCACGATAGGCGCTGAAACGCTCCACGGTCATCCAAAACCCAATTCGGGCAGTAATAGTAGTAGTAGTGGTGGTAGTAGTTGTGGGAGTAGTAGTGGTGGTAGTAGTTGTGGGAGTAGTAGTGGTGGTAGTAGTGGTGGCAGTAGTAGCAGTAGTAGCAGTCGTAGCAGCAGTAGCAGCAGCAGCAGCAGCAGTAGCAGCAGCAGTAGCGGTAGCGGTAGTAGTAGCAGTAGGAGTAGGAGTAGGAGTAGGAGTAGTAGTAGTAGTAGTAGTAGCAGCAGCAGCATCAGCAGCAACAGTAGTAGCAGGAGTAGTAGTAGCAGTAGTAGTAGGAGTAGTAGTAGCAGTAGTAGTAGGAGTAGTAGTAGTAGTAGGAGTAGTAGCAGAAGTAGTAGCAGTAGGAGTAGCAGTAGTAGCAGTAGGAGTAGCAGTAGTAGCAGTAGCAGTAGTAGTAGTAGCAGTAGCAAGAACATCATCAGTGGTAGGAGTAGTAGTAGTAGTAGTAGTAGTAGCAGCAGCAACAACAACAATAGTAGTAGTAGTAGTAGCAGTAGCAGCAGCAACAACAGTAGTAGTAGTTGCTGCAGCAGCAACATCAACAGAAGCAGCAGTAGGAGCAATAGTAGTTGTAGTAGCAGTAGCAGAAGTTGTAACAGTAATAGCAGTAGCAATAGTAATAGCAGTAGCAGTAGTAGCAGTAGCAGTAGCAGTAGTAGTAGCAGTAGTAGTAGCAATAGCAATAGTGGCAGCAGTGGTTGTAGCAGCAACAATAGTAGTAGTAGCAGCAACAACAACAACAACAACAGTAGCAGTAGTAGCAGTAGTAGCAATAGTAGTAGTAGCAGTAATAGTGATAGTTAAGTGTACAAGTAAGACAATTAAGGCAAGTAGCAATTAATCATGGATTCATGGAAGGAGCGAACATTTCAATACAAAAATAAATAATGACAAGTAACAAGTTACGACATAGAAAGCAATTAAAGCATGTAACATTTAAGACTTGGAACAAGATAATTCATGGAATACAAGAAAGCATGGAAAAATATTTTAACGTCGTATATAGACTCGTCACCTTGCATATATGTTGTTACACACGTAATTCAGATAACATATAGTTCAAGGGTTCCTAATTTCCTCAAATCAAGGTTAGACCCAATACTTACCTTGCTTCTCAATTAAATCAAAGTTCATCCAGGGCCTTTCCTCTAAAATTCACCTTTAAACTAATATAATCTAACCAAAATGGACTTAATATCATCAAATAATGCTAGGAAAATTAATTACAATAGATAAAGTAAAGATCTTTACACATTTTCCAAAATTCAACCCCGGGACCGCGTGGTCAAAACCCGAGATTTGGACAAAATCCAATTATTCATTCACCCCCGTGCCCAATTATGTGATAAGTTTCAAAATCCGACCTCAATATGAGGTCTAAATCTAAATTTTATAAAACCATCCCAAGTCTATCCAAAACACTAATTTTCTACCATGAAAGAGCATAGATAAAGGTTACAGATCAATGGTGTTAACGGAAATGGAAGAAATTGAGTGAAACTATACTAACCTACAAAATGGGAATGAAATTTCTCTAATCGCCTCTACGACGAGCTCAAATGTGTAGATGGTGAAAAATAAAAAGGTCCCATTTTTGGAACATTTTAAATCATTGGCGTCAGGTCTTCATCGCGTTCGTGAATGACCTGACACGATCGCGAAGCACAACAGCCTTATTGGCCTACGCATTACCGATGGATATACCTCCAAGCCTTCGCTTTCTCAACCCTCCAATGCGTTCGCGTAGAACATGAAGTTGACCCCCGTTCGAGGCCCATACCCATCACATTTGCATAGCTTTGGTCGCGTTTGCAAAGGCTGATACGACAATTGCTTCTCATTGGCAACCTAAGCCTCATGTTCGCATAGAGGAAATTCCACCCTAGCCCAGGTTATTCTTCGTGATCGCAAAGAAGGATGTACCAGATATTAGAAAACTCAGAGCCATCAATTTCCTAGTCCAAAAATCACTTCGTAGCCTATCTGAAACTCACCCGAGCCTCTGGGGCTCCAAACCAAACATGCACAAAAGTGTAATAACATACGACCTTGATTGTGTGATCAAAACACCAAAATAATACCTAGATCTACGAAGTGGACATAAAAATAAATGATATTTTCAAGGAAACTCAAGAACATGAAAATTTAGAATCGGACGTCCGAACCACATCAAATCAACTCTGCTTCACACACCAAATTTTATAGACAAGTCGTAAATAGTAAATGAACCTCTATCAAGTTCCAAAATCAAAATCGAACACGATAGCAACAAAGTCAACCAACGGTCAAACTTAGGAGTTCTTTAAATTTCA
The DNA here is from genome assembly GCA_034376525.1 of Nicotiana benthamiana. NCBI lineage: Eukaryota > Viridiplantae > Streptophyta > Magnoliopsida > Solanales > Solanaceae > Nicotiana > Nicotiana benthamiana. The sequence continues at coordinate 38,433,717 of CM067339.1, read as the reverse complement.
AATTACTAATTTTCAACAAATCACGTCAAAATCAAGTTAAGGACTTCCGAATTTGATTCTGGACTTATGCCCAGTCCCAAATCACGATATGGACCCACTAAGACCATCAAAATACAAATCCGGATCCATTTACAGAAAATGTTAGCTTACTCAACTCAAATGAGTTTTAAAGCAAAATTCCACAGAATTTTTTTTGAGGAAATGACACTGATTGTGCACGTAAATCGAGGGAAGATAAGTGGAGCTATTTGAGATCTCGAAACACAGAATGAAGGTTAAAAATGTAAATGACCTATCGAGTCATACCATTCTCCGCCTCTAAAGCAAACATCGATTCTTGAACGGACATAGAATGGTACCTGGACTGGTGAAAAGGTGTAGGTATCTACTTCGCATTTCCAACTCGGACTCCTATATGGCTGCCTCGACCAGATGACTTCTATATCGCACTCGAACTGAAGGATAACACTTATACCTCAACTTCCGAACTTGCCGGGCTAGAATGGCCACTGGATCCTTCTCATAAGTCAAATTCTCGTCCAATCAGACTGAGCTGAAATCTAACACATGGGACGGATCACCATGATACTTACAGAGCATGGACACATGGAACACTGGATGGACTACTAATAAACTAGGTGGCAATGCCAGTCTATAGGCCACCTCACCCACTATCTCAAGAATCTCAAAGGATCCGATATACCTAGGGTTTAACATTCCCTTTTTTTCAAACCTCATCACAGCCTTTATGGGTGAAATTAAGAGCACAACCCTCTCTCCAACCATGAATGCAACATCACAAACTCTATAATCGGTATAGCTCTTATTTCTAAACTAAGCAGTGCGAAGTCAATCCTAAATCATCTTGACGTTTTTCAAGGCATCCTGAACCAAATCGGTACCCAACAATCGAACCTCTCCCGGCTAACCATCCAACTAATGAACGACACTATTTACCGTATAATGCCTCAAAGGGAGCCATATGAATATTCAACTGGTAGTTCTTATTGTAGGCAAACTCCTAAGCGGCATTAATATATCCCAAGAACCCCTGAAAATCATAACATAAGCGCAAAGTATATCCTCCAATATCTGACTGGTGCGGCAAGACTACCTATCCGCCTGGGGCTGAAATATTGTACTCAACTCAACCTGTGTGCCTAACTCACATTGTACGTCCCTCCAGAAGTTGGAGGAGAGATACGCACCTCGATTAGCAGTGATAGACACGGGCACACTGCGAAGACGGAAAATATCACGTATATAGATCTCACTTAACCACTCTGACGAATATGTATCTGTAACTAGAATAAAATGTGTCGACTTGGTCAACTATCCACAGTGACCCAAACTATATTGAACTTCTTCTGAGTCCATGGGAGCCCAACAACAAAATCCATGGTAATACCCTCCCACTTCCACCCAGCAATCGCTAGCCTCTGAAGCAAACCACTAGGCCTTTGACGTTCGTACTTTATTTTTGACAATTCAGACACCCAGCTACATATGCGACTATATCCTCTTCATTCTCCTCTACTAATAATGTTGCCGCAAGTCCTGGCACATATTAGCGGCACCCAGATGAATGGTATACCGGGAACTGTGGGCCTTCTCAAGAATCAACTCACGAAGCCCATCCACATTGGGCACACAAATCCGACCCTGTATCTGCGAAATCCCATCATCTCCAACAATAATCTTCTTGGCACTACCGTAACGCACCATTTCCTTAAGAAAAAAAACAAATAGGGGTCATCACACTAGCACTATCTGATGCGCTCATACAAAGAATACCGAGAGACCGTGCTAGCTAAAACACGATTAGGCTCCGAAACATCTAACTTCACGAACTGATTAGCCAAAGCCCTGATGCAAGCGGACTCTCACTAACTGGAATACACGCAAGGCCTATATTGACAGCCTTTCCAAGGCATCGAACACCACATTGGCCTTCTTGGGATGATACAAAATGGTGATATCATAGTTTTTCAACAGCTCCAACCACCTCCTCCGCCTCAAGTTAAGATCCTTTTACCTGAACAAATACTGTAGACTCCGATGATCCATGAACACCTCACACGACACACTGTAAAGATAGTGCCTCCAAATCTTAGTACACCAATAATGGCTAACAACTCTAAGTCGTGAACATGGTAATTCTTCTTATGAACCTTCAATTGCCATTACACGTATGCAATCACCTTGATATCCTATATCAATGTTGTGCAGAGCCGAATACGAGATGCATTACAATACATCATAGTCAACACAGTCCTGCGCTTTTAAAATCTCAAATCACACTCATCCGACCACCTTAATGGAGCACCTTTATGGGTCAATATAGTCAATGAGGCTACTATGGATGAATAACCCTTCACAGACCGGCAATAATAACCTACCAAACCTAGGAATATCGAAATATCTATAGCTGAAGTAGGTCTAGGCTAGTTCTGAACCGCCTTAATCTTCTTATGATCCATTTACGCCCTCTGCCGATACAACATGCCCTAAAAAGGCGACTGAGTCTAACCAAAACTCACACTTTGAAAAACCGACATATAACTGACCATCCCTCAGAGTCAGAAGTACAATACAAATATACTACTCTTGGTCCTCTTGACTGCAGGAGTAGATCAAGATATCATTACTGAATATAATCATAAAGAATCCAAATAAGGCTTGAATACCTGGTTTATCAAATCCATAAATATTGTTGGGGTATTTGTCAACCCATAAGACATTACTATGAACTCATAATTCCCATACCACGTCAGAAAATTTGTCTTAGGGACATTTGATGCCCTAATATTTAACTAATGGTAGCCAGACCTCAAATCGACCTTCAAAAACACCGTGGCACCTTGAAGCTGATCAAATAAATCATCAATCCTCACAACAGATACTTATTCTTGATAGTGACTTTGTTCAACTGCTGATAATCTATACACATCCTCATCGACCCATCTTTCTTCTTCATGAATAATACAGGCATACCCTAGGGCGATACACTAGGTCTAATGACTCCCTTATCAAGCAAATCTTGCAATTGCTCTTTTAGTTCCTTCAACTTCGGCGGGGCCACACGGTATGGTGGAATAGAAATGGGCTGAGTGCCCGGAGCCAAATCAATACAAAAGCCAGTATTTCTATCGGGTAGCATCCCCGGTAGATCTGTTGGAAATACCTCTAGAAGCTCACGCACAACAGGTACTAAATCCATGGAAGGAACCTCCGCACTTAAATCTCGAACATAGGCCAAATATGCTAGACATCACTCTTCGACCATACGTCAAGCCTTCATATAAGAAATACAATTACTGGTAGAATGGTCAGGAGTCCCGCTCCACTCTAATCAAGACAACTCCGACATGGCTAAGGTCACTGTCTTGGCATGACAATCTAATATAGCATGATAAGGTGAAAGTCAATCTATGCCCAAAATATAATCAAAGTCTACCATATCAAGAAGCATGACATCTACACTAGTCTCATGACCCCCAACAGTAATCACACACGAGCGATAGACATGATCTATAAACATAGAATCTCCCAAAGGAGTGGACACATACACAAGAGCACTCAAAGAATCACGAGGCACAACCAGATATGAAGCAAAATAAGATGACACGTAGGAATGAGTAAAGCCTGGATCAAATAGAACTGAAGCCTCTCTATGGAATACTAGAACAATTCATGTGATAACAACATCAAATAACACGACCTCAAGTATAGTTAGGAATGCATAAAATCGGGGTTGGGCCCCACCACACTAACCTACGTATCTAGGATGACCTCTAGCTGGCTGGCCTCCACCTCTAACGGCCTGGCCTCCATCTCCTATGGTCTGACCTCTACCTCTGGCTGTCTGTCCCCTGCCTCTAGCTAGCTAAACAAGTTGTGAAGCAACCGGTGTCGGGACCATGGCACGAGAACTCTACTGTGGCATGCACACTAATCTTGAAAAAAATCTCATGATGTGACTAGTACCTCATCACCCAAAACACCCATCTTGCTGGTGTGGCTGTTGAAGCTGAAGTTGACCCGAACGGGGCACATCGAATAGGCAGTAATAGGAGCTAATGGTGCACTGTATGGTGGCTACCCAGAATGGGATACATAAGAACCACGACTCCCGGAAGCACTGTGAGATGCCTGAAGCGCTGACTGAAATAGTCTGGGAGGATGGCCTCTACCAAAGGTACCCCTGCCTCCAGATGAGGTACCACTGAAACTACCGGCCCTCTCTCTTAACCACAAACCATCTCGATCTGCCTAGCAATATCTCCGACCATATGGAAATAAATATCATCTCTAGTCTCCTTGGCCATCTGTAGCCTAATAGTGAAAGTGAGCCCATCAATGAATCTCCTTAGTCTCTCCCTCTCAGTAGGGAGCAAGATAATGGTATGGCGAGATAGGTCTACAAAAAGAGTCTCATATTGGGTAACAATCATGTTGCCCTGTTGAAGAAACTCAAACTACATGCAGTATTCCTCTCTTAGAGTGACATGAATGAATTTCTCTAGAAATAGTTGCAAAAATTCATCCCAGGTAACTGCAAGCGAACCAGCTGGTCTAGTCAACATATAATCTCTCAATCATCTCTTGGAGGAACCCATCATCTGAAACACTACAAAGTCGACCCCATTGGTCTCAACTATACCTTATTGCACAACACCTCATGGCAGCGATCTAGATAATCTTATGGGTCCTCAGAAAGTGCACCATTGAAATGAATAGGAAAGAGCTTGGTAAACTTATCTAACCTCAATAACTGCTCAAAAGACATAGTAGGCCTATCACCGGCTTGTGCCTCAACAACCGACTGAACCACCCCAACTGGTGGGGCTGCTAGAGTCTGATATGAGGGAGCCGCCTGCTCCGGGGTGTGAGCAGCGGGAGTTTGTGCTCCTCCCCCAGCCCGAGAGACAACTAGTGCCACCTGTCCCCGGTCTGGGCCACACTCTTCATAAGGCCCACCAAGCGGACTAGAGCGTCCTAAAGCACTAGAGTGGCTATGAACTCCTCAGGGACCTGAGCTAGTCCAACGAGCACTGTCTGAAATGGAACCTTCTCCACATGATCAAGCTAGGGCTCCACTACGTCGCTGCTACTCGAGCTCTAGGCTAAGCTCTACCTATATCTCGGCCTCTGCCTTTGGTAGTAGGTACCACTGGGGGCTTCGGCTCATTTTCAGCTACAGATGTTTTGCGTGTTATCGCCATCTACGAGAGAACAAGAATAGATTGGATCAATCATCAATGATAGAATAAATCACGATAGAGAAGGAAAGAAGTGAAAATTTTCCTAAACTCCATAGCCTTTGGAAGATAAGTACAAGCACCCCCTACCGATCCTCTAGACTCTACTAAGCTTGCTCGTGACTCGTAAGACCTAGGCAACCTAGTGCTCTAATACCAACTCATCACGATCCGGAATTTCAAAGCTCATGACCGTGACAATGCCTAATATTTCACTTTCTAGGCAAGCCAATGATAGATATAGTTATTAGCCATTTTTAAAAATTTGAATTAAATGAAAAACAAATAAATTGAATAAGCTGAATTAGAATAAATAAACAAAAATAATGAAGATATCTAGATACAACCCCAAAATTGGTGTCACAAGTACACGAGCGTCTAGAGTACGACAAGTAATAGTCTGAATGAAATCATAACTGTCTGAAACAAAATATACAAACTAGAGTAATGTAGAAGGGGATTTCAGGGTTGCGACGTTGTGCAATTATACCTCAAGTCTCCGTCAAGCACCGGATCTGAGCAATCTATTGAGCGCCGCTAAGACCAACTCCAATATCCACACAAGAAGTGTAGAGTATAGATGACTACAACTAACCCTATGTACTCTGTAAGTGACGAGCCTAACCTCTATAAAGTAGTGACGAGGGTAAGGCGGGCAATATAATTATAATAACAAAAAAGAAAACAGGAAATGACGGTAAAACTGTTAACTAATGACAACAAACTCAACACTCGAAATCAGTCAATCCAGAGATACCAGTCCTCAATATCATATGAAACTAGAGGTGTTAAACGACCAGGTCGACCCCGACCCGGCCTAGAGCGGTTGAAACCCGGACTGGCCCTTCCCTGTACTTAGAGTTCCGGTGGGCAGGTCACTGGGGTTAGAGGGATTGGTCCGTTCACTTTAATTCATCCGGTTAACCGGACCGGTCAAACCCGATCACCTAAAATTCCTGTAGCACCAGTTAACCGACCCGATTTAACGGCTAGATTTCAATTTTCTTTTTAAGGTTTTCGAGTCTAAGGCAATGCAAAATCTTTGAATTTATTCTTTTTCGTTAATTACTTGTTAAATGTAAACCTTACTATTTGTAAATTTGAATTTTGAAATAAATGTAGCACTTATAATTTGTAAGTGTAATATTTTTCCATATTCATTTTACTTTCTATTAATATAAATTACAATAGTAATATAAAATATACATAAAAATTAAAAAACTAAAAATACTAATTCGACCTCCGTTCCCTTGGACCCGTAATCCTTATAGTTTATTTTTTTACCCAGATGGACCCGGACCCGTTAAGCCAGGTAAAGACTAACCCATAACCGGCCCGGATCAGAAACCGGCTGGTTTTATGTTTTCCAACCCGGCCCAGCCCACCTGTTTAACACCTTTATATGGAACACAATACAACAATAAGTACAACACACACATCTGTTACGGCATGCAACCCGATCCCACCATACACATGTTGGAAACACGTTCTCAAGCCTTTATACTAAAACGTGTGTTCTTATGTGTAGGTTTTGATGAATGACAAACGAAGCGCAAAGTGATATATGACGAAGTTCAAGTACAAGCGCATAATTGATGCATAACGAGATTCAAGCACAAGACAAAGTTTAATAGATTAAATGAGTTGCTCTTAATTGTGATCTTGATCCGACAACTTGACTCATGACATGGCTTCTCTCGTAAAATTACTTTTACAAAATCATGCATATTTAATTTAATGCTAAACGATTTTAAATCATGCATATTTACTTCAGTCAAAATGATTTCTAAACATGCCTCTAAAAACTGGACTAAGATAATCGATTATGTACTTATGATAATCGATTATGTTAAGCCAAGACTGCATGACAATCGATTGTGAACAAATGACAATCGATTGTGTTAAGTCAGTGAGCATCAGGTTTTTCAAACCTGCATGACAATCGATTGTGAACCTTATGACAATCGATTGTGATGAGGCAGTGTCCATGAAAGTTTTTCAAAACTCAGAATAATCGATTGTGAAGCTAATGACAATCGATTGTGAAGAGACAGTGTCCTTCAGATTTTTCAAAGTCACAAAATAATCGATTGTGAACTTATGACAATCGATTGTGTTGGGGCAGTGACTTCCAGACTTTTTCAAAGTTATTAAATAATCGATTGTGAGTATATAACAATCGATTGTCACGAGGAAGTGTCTAAAATGATTTTCAAAATCTGATAAATAATCGATTATTAACTTTGCACAATCGATTGTGAAGCTGACCGTTGTCGTAAAGTTTTCAAATACCGTCAGGTAATCGATTGTTGATTTTGTACAATCGATTGTTGATATTTAAATCTGAAAAAGATTTTTTGAACGTTGCTGAATAATCGATTGTTGATTTTGTACAATCGATTGTTGAAATTAAAATCTGGAAAGGATTTTTTGAACGTTGCTGAATAATCGATTATTGATTTGGTATAATCGATTGTTTTACATAAAATCTGGAAATGATTTTTTGAACGTTGCCAATAATCGATTGTTGATCTTGGACAATCGATTGTTAAGCGTAAAATCTGGGATTGATTTTTGGAACGATTGGCAAACAATCGATTGTGGCTTCCTGACAATCGATTGTCACAGAGTAAAATCAGCAACTCTTAATTGGCAATTAGGCAACGGTAATGCCAAGTTTTTCAACTATAAATACAGCTTCATTTCAGTGTTTTAGACACAACAACATACAACAACTGATCATTCTTATTGCTATAAGCTTGCATACTATTGTTTATCATTCTATATTCATTTCATAAAGCTTTTGAGAGCCAAAGTCTTGTCCATAGTTGTTGTGATCTTGAGCTTACTTCTTTTACTCATATCTACTCATTAAGGAGTGTTTTGTTTGAGTGTTTAGTGTTTTGTACACTTGTAAGAGAATTGTGATTCTCTTGTTGTAAGGAACTTGTGTTTCCTTGGTTGAAGTCTTGGAGTGTTGTATCTCCGAGCAAAGGTGTTAAGGCTTGTGTCCTTAAGTTGTAAAGGTTTGTTGAGCACCCGTAAGCTTGACAAGTTAGTGGAAAATCTCGAGAGAGTCTCTCGGGGACTGGACTAGCCACGTGTTGTGGTGAACCAGAATACATCGGTGCGTTCTTTCCTTTTTGTTTATTTAACGCACTTAATTATTTCCTGCAAATTTTAATTTCCGCAAGTTTACGCTAAATTTTAATTATAAGGCTATTCACCCCCCTCTAGCGTTAAGCGTATTATCTAACAATTGGTATCAGAGCCCAACTCTCTGGAGACTTAACAGTTTGAGAGAAACTTCCATGGCTTCTACTCGTGATTCTTTTGCAGGAATAGAGGAAGGACAGTGCTCCACCCGACCACCACTGTTCAACGGTACAAACTATACGTACTGGAAGGAGAGGATGAAAATCTTCGTTCAAGCAAACAATTTTCATCTCTGGAAGGTGATAACAAAGGGAAATCAAATTCCAACCAAAAAGGTTGAAAACGAATGGGTTCCCAAGTCCGAAGAAGAATATGACGCGGATGATATCCGAAAGGTTCACAATAATGCTAAAGCAATTAATTTATTATATTGTGCTGTAAATGCTGACGATTACAGGAAAATATCGTGTTGCACAACGGCAAACGAAATGTGGGACAAGCTGGAAATTACGTACGAAGGTACGGACCAGGTAAGGGAAGCTAAAATGGATTTCCTAACCCATGCTTATGAATTATTTCACATGAAGGAAGGTGAAAAGGTGGATGAAATGTTCGAACGATTTTCAATAATCGTAAATGACCTACATGCCCTCAAGAAGACATTCACGGATAGAGAACTTGTTCGAAAAATTCTTAGAAGTCTCACTCCGGCATGGCGATCAAAGGCCGACGCAATTCAAGAATCCATTGGCGTCTCAAATGTCACAATCGACGCATTAAGAGGTAACCTTAGGACTTATGAATCTACAATACTTAACCCTCTTGTTGATGATCAAAGGAGGCAAAGAAATGCGCTTAAGGCAAGCACAAGCCAACCTCAAGTTGATGAGGACGGAGACAACGAGTTTGGACTCGTTATCAAAAGATTTCAAAAGTTCATGCGAAAGGAGTACGAACGAAAGGGCAAAAAGCAAGGCGAGCAAATAAAGTGCTATGAATGCGGTGAAACCGGGCACATCAAATCAAATTGCCCAAACATAAAAAAGGAGAAGAAACCTTTTAAGAAGCAACGTGCATACATTTCTTGGGGAGGAGACTCCGGAGATGAGTCAAGCGAAGAAGAAGAAGACGAAGCCGCAAACTTTTGTCTTATGGCGCAAGAAGACAAGCAAGATGAGGTATGTCAAATCTCTTCTAAAAATTTCTTTACTCTTGAAGAAATGCGAACTGCTTTTGATGAGCTATATACTGAATTTATTAAAGCTTCAAAAACTGTCAAGAGCATAAAAGAAAATGCTTCTCTAAAAGAAAAAGATTTTCAAAAACAGCTTTTTTTGAAAGAAAAGGAGTTAGAAAAACTGGTTTTAGAAAATGAGAAGCTGAAAGAGGAAAACAAATTTTTCGGAAAAAGAAGCGCCGACAAGCCCGAAAGTTCTATTAAAAATTGCTCTTCTTGCATGCATCTCGAAAATGAGGTAGATAGACTTAAAGGTACCTTAGATAAGTTTAATTCTTCCCACAAAAACTTGAATGAGGTCCTTGTTAATTTGAAGTCAACCAAGCATGGCATAGGTTTTAAGAATGAGCCTAAAGAAAAGGTTGAAGCCAAACCCCAACCACCTAAGGCTCAAACTAGGATTAATAAAACAAATGCTTATCGTAGAAATAGCAATCCTAGAACAAATATGCATGCTAGAACAAATGTTGAACATTTTAGAAGACCTAGAAATGACTTACCACCTAGAAATGACTACCCTAGAAATGATGCATATTCTAGGCCAAACACTAGAAGGAGTTTTGAACCTCCTAGAACATCTAGACATGACCATTACTCTAGAAATGCTGCTCATTTTAGAACTAATAGTAGGAGAAATGGTTCTCATGAAATGTGCAATAGTCATAATGAAAATAGAGTAATTCATTTTCGTCCATCAAGTTACTATGAACCTAGAAGGATGCATAACCCCAACGTGACTTGTCATTATTGTAGACGCATTGGTCATATCGCCCCTGCATGTTTTACACGATATAGACATATCACTCAATCGCATCATTATGATATGCCTAACCCTCAAGGACCCAAAATGGCATGGGTACCTAAAACGCATTAATTTGTTTAGTAGGTGTGTTTGAAGGGATCAAGTGTACTACGGTACCTTGATAGTGGATGCTCCAAACATATGACGGGAGACGAATCCAAATTCCTTCAACTAGAACACAAAGAAGGAGGAAGTGTGATTTTTGGGGATAACAATAAAGGAAAGATTATTGACATCGGATCGGTCGGTAAGGATGAAAACTCCTCTATTAAGCATATATTACTTGTTAAAGGTTTAAAGCATAATCTCTTGAGCATAAGTCAATTATGTGACAAGGGAAATCTTGCCTTATTTGATTCGGATGAATGCTTAGTGTTTAGACGTAGTGATTTAAAATTATCCTTCGTGGTTTTAGAGTGGATAATATTTATATGGTTGATCTTGCTAATTCCTCACCCGAATATGTTGATTGTCTTATGAGCAAAGAGGATGATACTTGGCTATGGCATCGTAGAGTTGCTCATATAAACATGCATCTTTTGAACAAATTGATTTTACAAAACTTAGTTATTGGTCTTCCCAATTTGAAATTTGAAAATGACTCTATTTATGATTCTTGTCAAAAAGGGAAGCAAACAAAAGCATCTTTCAAATCCAAAAACTTTGTTTCAACTTCTAGACCATTGCAATTGCTTCACATGGATTTATTTGGACCATCTCGCATTGAAAGTCTAGGAAGAAATCGTTATGCTTTTGTGATTGTTGATGATTATTCTAGATTTACTTGGACTTTATTTCTTGCCAATAAAAGTGATGCTTTTCAGAATTTTAAATATTTTCTTAAGCGTGTTCAAAACGAGAAGGGAACAACCGTCACTTCAATTAGAAGTGATCATGGGGGAGAGTTTGATCACAATCTCTTTGTGGACTTTTGTGACGAACTCGGTATCGAGCATACCTTTTCCGCTCCACGAACACCACAACAAAATGGGGTAGTGGAAAGGAAAAATAGGTGTCTCAAAGAGATGGCTAGAACCATGCTCGAAGAGGCTAAGACTCCCAAACATTTTTGGGCGGATGCCGTGAGTACCGCATGCTACATCTTAAATAGAGTAGTCATAAGGCCTATACTCATGAAAACTCCCTATGAACTCTATAAGGGAAGGAAACCAAATATCTCCCATCTTAGAGTATTCGGTTGTAAATGTTTTATTCATAACAATGGCAAAGATTAATTGGGAAAATTTGATGCTAAGTCCGATGAGGGAATTTTCATTGGTTATTCCTCACGTAGCAAAGCATATATGGTTTTTAATAAAAGAACCGAAACTGTGGAGGAATCCCCTCATGTTGTATTTGCTGAAAATAATGCTCGCTTGGCGAGAAAGGATACCGGTTTTGATCTTGCAGGTATTTTAGATAGCTTGAAAGACAAAATACAAGAGGAAACGCCTAAAGAAAATCAAGACGAAATTTTGAAACAACCAACGGAGGAAGCGCCACAATTGGAGAATGAAACGAAAATGCCAAACGAGTGGAGGACAATTAAAGATCACCCTCTCGAACAGGTAATTGGCGACGTCGGAGAAAAGGTAAGTACCCGAAACACTCTTAAGAACACCCTAGGACACACTTCTTAAGAGATCACGCTCTCACTCAGCCACACTAGTTTAAGTTACTATTTTTTTACAAATTACTGACTTGAGCGTCGGAGACGTCTAATTCTGTTTTGCAGGTATCGCCCAAAAGGTAGGGGGAACTATAAAGAAATGGCATAAAACAATCGATTGTTACAGCAAATAATCGATTATTTTACTGTGCAGAAAATCGATTAGCAAGTATCACTAATCGATCATTTATAGTTTATGCTTATTATGAAGTTTTGTTTAACAATCGATTTTTAGCTGTTTAATTGATTACCGTCTCAGCCATTCAGTACTGCTTTTCTACAACAATCGATTATTTCATGTCAGAAATTCAAAATTGTTACCGTTTGGTTCTGCAATTGATTTGTGTCAGTTCCGAGATTCAGTCAAATCTTAATGAAAATCGATTATCTCATCCCAACAATCGATTGTCTAACGGTCAGTAAGATTTATTTTTACCGTTTCTGACTGTTTCAGCTTTCAATTTTTTGCAGATTTCTTCCATTAATGAAATGCCTTTCTTCCCTATATAAATAGGCCCCATATATGTTCATTTTTATTCACTCAAGCATCAATTTTAGCTCTCAAACTATCAAAACTCTTTCAAGACTCTTGCAAATTCCAGCAATACTTAGTTAAAATGTCGGGCCGTCACTCTAAACGTTCCCGTTCTGCTAGGCATGGTGCATCCTCCTCTGCTGCTCCAAACTATCCTTACCAAGATGGTTCCGTTCTTTATTTTAATTCTGACATCGAGCTTACTCGATTTTTAACAAAATTTGAAAAGCGCGACATTCTTCCTCCCCGTTTTTCAACCAACAAGTATCTTGAATCTTATGGCCCTGCTGCAAATATACTCAAAAATTGTCAACTTCTTGACTTCTTACTTCTTACCCATCCTTACATCAATACTACTTTAATTCAAGCATTTTACTCCAACCTTCATGAGGATGATGACGGTGATCTTGTGACAAATATAAACGGTGTTCAAATTCTTATCTCCGATGAAAACCTCCATACCATTGCCCATCTTCCTCGTAATGGTGAAGACATTTTTTCGGTACACCGGAGAGGCCGGAGCCCTTTTTGATGAAACAGCCCTCCTACATCAAACCGGTATTACTTCTTATGATCCAAATCTTTCTTCCAGTCGTCCTACAATTACGGGAATGGATCCCAATTATCGGTTGATTTTCTATTTCATCACCCGAGTCCTCAAGCCTCGTAAGCATAACCATACTACCATTTCCCAAGAGGACACCAAGCTCATGCATGCCATAATAACCGGAGCTAACATCAATTGGTGTCGGCTCGTCAAGATTCACATGCGTGACGCTATCGGAGATGATAGGCCTCTTCCTTATGCTCTCCTCATCATGAACTTTCTTGAAGCCTCCGGATTCATCACTTCCAACGGTCCTCTCAAAAAGAGTACCAAGAAGTGGGAAATTTCAGAATCCTTCTTTCATCATGACGGTGATCATACAGCGCCTGCTCCTCCTCCATCCCGTCGAACTCGTCCAGCTCAAGAGCCTACCCTCCAATCAATTTCCGACCAAATTGCTTCATTGACCTCTTCTCTTGGTCAATTAACTCATGAGATCCATGGATATTTTGACCATGTTAATTATCCTTATGCGGGTCTTGTTCCATATGAAGCAGCGCCGGATGATGAGGCGGGAGATGATGGAAATGAATAATTTCTTTGTTTGTTGTTTTTAAGTTTGTTTTTATATGTTGCATTGTCTTCCCTGTTACTGTAATCTTCTTTCCAATAAATAAACAAGTTTTATTTACATCTTTGGCAATCTTCTTATATCATTTTTGCTAATGGCAAAAGGGGGAAGATAACGGGTATGCACTCTCAGTAGTTATAAGCTTAAATTGAGGGGGACTTCATATATTGAGGGGAAACTAATCGCATACTTATTGCATATCTTTACTTGTCTTGAATCGTCATTATAAATTGTTTAAGTTGCATATCCCGCTTAAAGTTTACCATTATCAAAAAGGGGGAAATTGTTGGAAACACGTTCTCAAGCCTTTGTACTAAAACGTGTGTTCTTATGTGTAGGTTTTTATGAATGACAAACGAAGCGCAAAGTGATATATGACGAAGTTCAAGTACAAGCGCATAATTGATGCATAACGAGATTCAAGCACAAGACAAAGTTTTATAGTTTAAATGAGTTGCTCTTAATTGTGATCTTGATCCGACAACTTGACTCATGACATGGCTTCTCTCGTAAAATTACTTTTACAAAATCATGCATATTTAATTTAATGCTAAACGATTTTAAAATCTGGAAAGGATTTTTTGAACGTTGCTGAATAATCGATTATTGATTTGGTATAATCGATTGCTTTACGTAAAATCTGGAAATAATTTTTTGAACGTTGCCAATAATCGATTGTTGATCTTGGACAATCAATTGTTAAGCATAAAATCTGGGATTGATTTTTGGAACGATTGGCAAACAATCGATTGTGGCTTCCTGACAATCGATTGTCACAGAGTAAAATCAGCAACTCTTAATTGGCAATTAGGCAACGGTAATGCCAAGTTTTCCAACTATAAATACAGCTTCATTTCAGTGTTTTAGACACAACAACATACAACAACTGATCATTCTATTGCTATAAGCTTGCATACTATTGTTTATCATTTTATATTCATTTCATAAAGCTTTTGAGAGCCAAAGTCTTGTCCATAGTTGTTGTGATCTTGAGCTTACTTCTTTTACTCATATCTACTCATTAAGGAGTGTTTTGTTTGAGTGTTTAGTGTTTTGTACTTGTAAGAGAATTGTGATTCTCTTGTTGTAAGGAACTTGTGTTTCCTTGGTTGAAGTCTTGGAGTGCTGTATCTCCGAGCAAAGGTGTTAAGGCTTGTGTCCTTAAGTTGTAATGGTTTGTTGAGCACCCGTAAGCTTGACAAGTTAGTGGAAAATCTCGAGAGAGTCTCTCGGGGACTGAACTAGCCACGTGTTGTGGTGAACCAGAATACATCGGTGCGTTCTTTCCTTTTTGTTTATTTAACGCACTTAATTATTTCCTGCAAATTTTAATTTCCGCAAGTTTACGCTAAATTTTATTATAACGCTATTCACCTCTCCTCTAGCGTTAAGCGTATTATCTAACAACACACACAATCCTCCCTTATTTCACCATATCAATATCAAAAATCACATATAAAATCCATTACGGTCTGCAACCCAATCCCACCATATAATAAGAATAATATCATAATCCTAGAGTCATGGAAGGAACGAACATTTCAATACAAAATAATTAATGACATGTAACAAGATACGACATAGAAAGCAATTAAAGCATGTAACAGTTACGGTATGGAATACGAGAACTCATGGAAACAATTATTCTGACGGCGTATATACACTCGTCACCTTGCATATACATCGTTAATCACGTAATTCACATAACATATAGTCAAGGGTTCCTAATTCTCTAGAATCAAGGTTAGACCCAACGCTTACCTCGCTCTACAATTAAATCAAAGCTCCACCATGACCTTTCTCTAAAATTCAGCTCCAAACTAATCGAATCTAACCAAAATCAATTTAATATCATCAAACAATGCTAGAAAAATCAATTACAATAGATAAAAGAAATGTCTTTACACTTTTCTCAAAAAGTCAAGAGAGTCAACCCCCGACCAACTTAGTCAAAACCTAAGATTGAGACTAAAATCCAATTATCCATTCACCCCCAAGATCGATTATGTGATTAGTTTTGAAATATAACCTCAATTTGAGGTTTAAATCTCTATTTTACAAAAACTTCCAGTTCTATGCAAATCCCTAACTTTCTACCATGAAAGAGCATAGAATAAGGATAGAAATCAATGGATGTTGAAAGAAATAGAAGAAAACAAGTTAAAATATAATAACATACAAAGTGGGGATGAAATTTCTTTTTGGAACATTTTAAATCATTGACGTCAGGTCTTCATCACGTTTGCGCAGGACCTGATGCAATCGCGAAGCACATCATCCCTATTGGATTTCACGTTCGCAAGATACCCTACACGTTCGCGACCCTCCGATCGCGATCGCGTAGAACACACAGTTGATCCCCTTTCCAGGCCCATACCCATCGCGTTCTTTAGTCGTATTCGTGAAGGGTGATCCTACCATTTCCTCACGTTCGCAACCTAAGCATCATGTTCGTAGAGAGGAAATTCCACCCCAACTCAGATTACTATTCGTGATCACGAGAGTTGCTTCGGGGTCGCAAAGAAGGATGCACCAGATATTAGAAAACTTAGAACCAGCAATTGCCTAAGTGCAAAATCACTTCGTAGCCTATCCGAAACTCACACGAGCCTCACGGGCTCCAAATCAAACATGCACACAAGTGTAGTAACATCATACAAACTTGATTGCGCAATCAAAATACCAAAATAACACCTAAAATTACGAATTGGACATTAAAATAAATGATATTTTAATGAAAACTCAAGATATGCAAATTTATAATCGGACGTCTGAATCACGCCAAATCAATTCCATTTCGCGCCAAGTTTTGCATAAAAGTCATAAATAATGAAATGAACCCATACCAAGTTCTGAAACCGAAATCCGAACTCGGTAGCAACAAAGTCAACCTACGATCAAACTTAGGAATTCTTTAAACCTTCAAATTACTAATTTTTAACAAATCATGTTAAATCAAGTTATGGGACTTCCAAATTCGATTTTGGGCATACGCCCAAGTTTCAAATCATGATGCGGATCCACCAGACCGTCAAAATATAGATCTGGGTCCGTTTACGCAAAATATTGACCGTAGTCAATTCAAATAAGTTTTGAGGCAAAATTTCACATTTTATTCGATTTTTCACATAAAATATTTTTGGAAAAAGACACGGACTGCGCATTTAAATCCAGGAAGACTAAATGGAGCTATTCGAGCTCTTGAAACACAGAAATGAAGGCTAAAGCTGGAAATGACTTATTGAGTCACCACAAAACACATTTCGCATCTTGAAAGTAAAATATGTGAAGTTTGACCAATATTTTATAATATATATATATACATATATATATATATATATATATATATATATATATATGTATATATATATACATATATATATATATATATATATATATACATATTATGTTCTAAAATTTTTATCATGTTAATATGAGAAAAAAATGCGATTTTACTTTAAAAGTTAGTAAAGTGTCTTCCCTTCTCCCCGCCACTCTACGTCACTGCACTCTGTTGACTTGTACATCCAAACAGAGTTACTCATAGGATAATTTTGAGCAGTCCCTAAACTCGAGGGAGATTTCTACATCTGAGTAGAACTTCAGGGGTAATTATAGATATTAGTTATAATTCGCCAACAAGGCGCAACTTCACTTGTAATTAATTCTAAGTGGCGCCGAGCCAAATTTAACCGAATAGCTGAGCCGCAACAATTATATATTTGAGCTTCATCAAAACCCTATTTTCTCCCTTTCTCTCACTCTCTGCAACTGAAGTAGCCCATCACAAGAAGCATTGAATTTTGTAAGTGATTCACTCTGTATATTGTGGGTCTCACTCTTTCTGCTTATGGCTACTAGTATTCTTGATCATTTTGCTTCTTTTTGAATTATATGTTTCAATTGATAGTTCAGATTATGTGAAATTCTAAAAGGGTAAATTAAAATAGTAAAACATGTAAGCTGCTCCATGCGCGATGTAGAAATGTGACGTCCCTCGCTTATGAAGCCAAATTCCCTGGAGATTTCATTTTAGTTTTCATAATTTCGAATTAATCAATTGCTGTTGGAAAATGTGTAGGAGTTGGGTATTTAATAGTTAAATTAAATGGCTTGACCCTAATAGAAAAGGCTTCTTATTAATGTTGAGATAAACAGAAGGAACTACTTGATGATGCTTGTCATTCATGTATTGGGGAAAAATTGAGTTTGAATTAAAGATGATATGTCATGACACGTGGATTGGTCAAACAGTCAAAGAGCAATAAATGATTAAAAGGCACGGAAGACAACATGCACGGTGGAGGGAAAGAAAACAGACACGAGAGGAAGTTTTAGATACGAGACTCGTGTCTATTCAAATCATTCAATATCAACGGATAAAAAGGGCATCGAAGACAAGAATCTGATGAAAAAAAGTAGTCTACATTCATTATTAATTACCTGATACGTTAGTTATTCAGTATTTAATAACAATGATTATGTAACCTCTGATTAAATGCTCCTTTATTATTTAGATTAATCCGTTACTCTTTGTCAATTATAAAAGGAGGAAGATTTATCATTTGTAAACACAGAACACTCTGGATATCATATTGAAATAACAAGTTCTTATTACTTTATTCTTATTCTTTGAAAGCCAATTATATTTCGTTCTCTTTGATTATCAGTAACCCGATTTCTTCTCTCTAAAATTCAAGCTTTGACCAAATTACATTTTTTGGTTAAACAATTCAGATGCTAGTCACTTCAAAGTCTAGTGATGATTATTAGTAATTACGCATTAAATAGTGGCTTGAAGCGCGTTTGAGCTGTGAAGCTAGGTATATGTAATGTAGGTTGCGCGCTTGACATTGCTTAAGTGGCTCTTTAACAAAGGCATCATGGCGGCATGGCGCTAAGGTATCTCTATTCTAAAGAAGGCATTACTTAACAGTTAAGAGTAAACATCTCTACAAAGGTGATGAATTAATATTTAAACACGTTATGGATAAATGTATTATGATAAGATGTATACAATTGGATATTTAGCATAAGAAAAGTAGTTGGGAAAAGAATCTTTGCATTTGATAATTTGAATCGGTTGGGTTTGAACTTGGTTGATCTAGTTTTGCTTCCCTATATCTCACTTGAAATGCAATTTTTTTTCTTTATAATTTTTTTTTGTGTATAGCTCTTTTTAGTTTGATCACGTTTATGCTTATCAGAGCGATTCTTTGCTAAAGCACACTCTATAATTGCACTTTGCACTCATATCCCTGGCAGAAGCAGTTTTCTACGCCCTTCTCCTTCGGTAACACTGGTGACGATGTTTTTCACATTAACTATTATGTGTTGATTAGGGAACTATGGCTTCAAAACTACCTATAGTGAAAGCAAAGGCTGTTGAAGCTTCAAAGTTCTTGACCAAGCATGGATGTGCATACTACAAGCAGACGTTGGAACAGAACAAGCAATACATTCAAGAGCCACCTACTGTGGAGAAATGCCAGCATTTGGCAAAACAAGTATTCTATACTCGCTTAGCTAGGTTTGTTATTCAGAACTTTTGTCCTTTTATGTATGGGATACTTAGTCTTTTGAGGTAGTTAGAGATGTTTGTTGTTCTTCACCTTACCCATCCATAAATTTTTTGATGTTATGGGTGTAGGAAGTGTTGGATCATTTTCCTGACTCTTTTTTTCTTGCTAGTCATAAGTTGGGGACAGATAGCTAGGTTACCTTTTGGGCTATAGGGATCAGACTGAAACTGCTCAGCATCTTGTAGTTGTATATTTTCTTGTTCTATCCTCTCATTCAGAACCTTGATGGTCCGTGATTGAAAAATCACTTGTTTATAGTCGAGGGGTAACTTCCCTTGCTCATAAAACGTAGAACATTTTATCAACTTTCTGCTATCTGATTAAGTTGAAGAAACAAACATCAAGATCCTTCTCAAAAGAACAAACATCAAGTTAATGAATCCTCGTGATCTTGATCATTCATGGACCTATAAAAATTTAAACATGAAATTCTAGTCCACCTAGGAAACAATGGGTGATTAGTTTATGTTTTTGGTGATGTTGTCAATATAGTAGTTGATTTAACGCAGCCGACTTGTCATAAAATTTGTGAATTCTTATGTTCTTGAGATTGAAATAGGAGCTCATTTAGAAGTAGTAATTGCAGGCTGTGAAGATAAAGAATAAAAATCAACTTCAACTACTGAATGTTAGGGAATAAATAGTGCACATTACGAGTTCAAACTCTGCATCAAACAAAAACCTGGTATTTAATTGGAGAAGGGTAGAGGAACGAGCCCGTTATCCATCGAGCTTTGTATTGTGCGCCACTAGCCCTCGCGGATCTCCTAGTTATAACACAATGCTAGAGAATAAATATACTAATACGGATGAATGTTTATAGGAAAAGAACTTATAGGAATGTCATATAGTTTATTATTATCAAAGGTTTGGCTTAATAGTCAATGAAGTGGGAGGAGAATCATGAGGTCTCAGATTCAAAACCCCGCGGAAGCGAAAAATATTAGGTGATTTCATCCCATTTGCCTAAGTCTTGGTGGTAAATGCTATAGATAATTGTGCGGGTGGGAGTTAGCAGGTAGACGAATGGAATTGTTGAGGTATATGCAAGCTGGTCCGGATACCATCCTCATAAAAAGAAGTTGAGATATTATTGTAGAATTATCTGCGTAGATTCATATTACCGACCCCAAATTGTTTGGGACTCGGGTGTAATTGTTGTTGTAGTATTATTGTAGAATTGTCAAGACCTAGACTAAACATGGATATGAGTTGCACGGACACCAGCTAAACATCTGGATATGATGACGCTGTGTGTGGAACAGATGCCAAAAAAGTGATAAGATATGGGAAGAAGTGTTGGTTAGTAAAATAGCAGGCATCATGTAATAAATTCACTTTTCTGGCTATTGGTTGTTACTCATTAATTTGTAACTTGTGTGCTGTGTAGGCCATTGATTCGGGTATGGTCAGTCGATCTTGTATCTGACTTGAAAGTGATCTAGTTCTTCTTTATGAATAGAGGCAGTGCCCTGGACCTGAAGAAATATCTGGGATCTTTTTGTTAACAGTGAATTTTATGTACAGTTACCAAGGGAAGGGAATTCTTGAAGATCTTTCCAGATACTTTCTTCCAACTTCAGATACTGTTTTTTCAACTTCAACCAAATATTGTCCAAATGCCTTAGGTATCTCGATTCCAATTTCTAACCTGCCGCGGTTGCTTGGAGAAGTATGCATACCTAGAAATATTTTTTTTTCCCTGAGCTTTTCCTTTTTGACTTGCACTAGATGAGGTCAGTGTTTTTCTGCTAGCTCCTAGGCAGCTACTCTTTTTTGACTGGGTTTTTGGCTTCAGAATGGAGTTCAGAATGTTGGAGGGAATGAAAAAGCCTAATGTATGTGCTAATAAGATACCTCCAGAGTTTTTGCTCCTCTTGTTTTCTCTAGGAATATTATGTTATGCCTCTACTCTAACTTGTTGATGACGAGTTATTGAATGTTACTCTTTGATGGTTTAGCACCATCCTACATGTTGTAACTTGATTTTGTATCTGAAAAGAAAAGAAGGTTCTGATATACTCATTGGTCAAAGTCGGACAAATTCTACTGCCTGTCTATGTACTTACTGCCATTAAATGTTTAGTGAGCGTACCAATTTTGAGAGAAGGGTAACTATCTCTAATTCATATGCTACTTATTAAACTACTTGAGCCCTTTAGTGAAATGATGCTTGAGCTCTCGCTTTCCTGTTTACCGTGACATGTTAATTGGACTTAGTTCCTCTTATATAATTGAAGATGATATTTACTTGTTGGAATTCCGTATATGGTTTTGGTTTGCTGGGGATATGTCATGGAATTGTTGTAAATTTGATTTGTGTGATGATTTGTACTTTTGAAAGTGGAAAATGAGTATGTATATTTGCCCAATAATTTTGTGATAAACCACATGTAAAGTACGTAATTAAGTGGGACATGTAAAGTACGTAATTAAGTGGGACAGAGGGACTAGGTCTTTTGATTTATCA
Organism: Nicotiana benthamiana; assembly: GCA_034376525.1. Classification (NCBI taxonomy): domain Eukaryota; kingdom Viridiplantae; phylum Streptophyta; class Magnoliopsida; order Solanales; family Solanaceae; genus Nicotiana; species Nicotiana benthamiana. Next base: position 38,411,827 of record CM067339.1, on the reverse strand, counting down.
TTGCAAAGAAAATTGAAGTACTGAACTCTTCCTGACTGTTGTTGTTGTGGTTTTTTTTTTTTTTGGGGTGGGGTGGGGGTGGGGGTGGGATGGAATGTATTATTTGCTGCAAGCTTTTGTTGGTTTGCTGCTAGAAAAGATTAATTCCGCTTTCTTTTTGCCATAGTTAATCATTGCAAAGACTTCTGTGCGTCTCTCTACGTTATAGGCATGTTGTTGGATGATATCAGAGCTGAAAGGTTAAAACTTGAGCTTCTTTGTGCACCTGGTAGAAAACCTGTTCAGTTTATTCCTTCACATTCATCTTGCACTAATCATCTGTCTGCTTCTTGGGGCAGTATTCCTGGCCGTTATCAAGCATTCTGGAAGGAACTTGATGATGTCAAGCACTTGTGGAAGCACAGACAGGAGCTGAAAATCGAGGATGCTGGCATCGCTGCTCTTTTTGGCCTTGAATGTTTTGCTTGGTTTTGTGCTGGGGAGATCGTAGGACGAGGGTTCACGATTACTGGTTATTATGTCTGAATGTCTCCAAGTATTAGGTTTCAAAGGAATGACTTATGTCACTGTTGATAAAAGGTCATTGTCAATCTCTACTTTTAGCGGGATAACACGTATCTGCGAGATACAGATTTTCAATTTTCATGTTTAGCAAGTACAATGTACGCAGAGGATGAGCCTTCTGCTAAAGATTTCAAAGGCTGAGTTAGGAGTAATATACGTGCTTCAATAAGGCGGCATCAAGCATGTATTGCGCGATTATTGTTGCTTCTATATGTTTATTTTCCTCTGGAATCAAAATAATTCCTGTGCGGCTTTCTTTTTAACCCTGTCTTAAAGTTAAAGCTGTTTAATTGAAAAGAGAAAGTTTTTCGCTGAACTAGAGATTGTATCTTGAGAGTGATGTTACCAAATTGTTTGGTTTGACAGATGACAAACTCGCAGATCTGGTTCAACTCTTTCCATAACAACTATTACTACTACCCAGTATAGTCCCACATAGTGGGGTTTGGGGAGGGTAATACATACGTAGGTCTTACCCCTACCCGAAATGGTAGGAAGAGGTTTCGAGAAAAAAACAAAAACAATGTCTGGACAGAGAGTTCAAGACTTTGTTCGTGAGTTTTGACTAGGAGAGCACCTAATTAAGATTTTTTGGATAGTTTAAGAGCATCTTGGATCATATGCCCTTCAAATGAACTCCGATTGGGTACTAGTTGCTAGGTAGTGGATGACTTATAGGCCTGCTTTGGTTTATCACAATTTCAATTTAAGGGCATAAGCTGGCAAGAAAATTGATCTTAAGGCTCATATTCACATTAAAAATCGCCACCTTATTTGCTGATTATAGAGATGCTTTACCAAAGTTCAGCACTAAGCTAGACCACATTAAGCTTACCTTGCATGTTTATGAGCAGTAGTTTTCACAGCTTGAACCCGTGCTAATTAATTTGTCTTCGCAAGTTTCCTTTTAACTGCTTAACCCAAAAAAATTTATTGTATAATAGAAGGAAGTTCATAGGTTTAGAGAAAAATACAAGACAACTAATGGGTCTAAACCCAAGGCCACAAACATTATTGTATTTCTGATTTGTTCATGTTCTATGTACAAGTACCGAGTCCCAACAGAATATTAGCACTTCAAAACTGTTGTATCCATTCTAACAAAAGAAATATCTAATATATTTAGTTAGAATAAAACTTGTAAATTGCTCACAAAATTAAGAAACTTTCAGGTGGCGCCACAAATATGAAATATCGCTTCTTGCTCTCTGTAGTCTGTACTAATCCTTTAGCAATTCTGAAAAGGAGAGTTTGTCCTCCCTAAAGAATGTTCTTCCTAAAAGCCGATACCATCTTTGGTGAGAACAGAAAAACGAATGCTAATAGTGATCCAACAAGCATTTTTATAAAATATTGCATTGGATCATTGTCAACTTCTTCCTCTGCACCAGAGGACGTTGACATTGCCATAGCCGAAGGCAATACTTCAATAACTGCATCTGCCAGGTCAGTTATGAAGGATGAGGTGCAATTCAGAGCAGGAACACGACCCCAATTTTCAATTCCTGATTCAAGTGCTAATTCCTTGTATTCCATATCAATCTCTTCAAGAGTCTCTATGTGCTCACTCACAAAGCTGAAATTCCAATAGCAAGCATACATTATTAATTTGAGATATCAATAAGAAAACCAAGAGAAAAAATATCTTTGTGCAAGTACTAAGAAAGTCTACAGAGACACAAGAAGTATTCAACTGTCATTTCAACAAGCAAGCGCTTAATTCTTTGAATCGGGTGATAATTAAGTGCCTAACATTTTCAAATTTTTGACCCTTTTCAAATTCCAACAACTATAACGCAACTCAAAGCAAAGTTGGCTTGGCATATGTTAGATAGCTACATGCAGCTCCTGAGCTCGGAAATTCATAAGTTATAGGACCTAAAATATCCAACTTTCCAACAAAGACTTGATGAATGTTCAAAGATTCAAAGCATAACGAGGATTCGCTTAACTTGACCCAGAATATGAGACTGCAGAGAATTTAGAGAAATGTACTCAGAATCTCACTGCTATTAATTTGTTTTTCTTTCTTTTGATAAGTCAAGAAAATAGCATCTCATCTCTGTAGTTGAATCATCTTAAGTTTTCAATCTCTTTATATGCACAAAAGTTAGCTTCCATTAGCAAAGATGCCTAAAGTGATGTTTACATAATTGGGATAATACCATCCATCAGTCATGAGGTTTTCACATCTCCAGCAAATTGGGTCTGGCTGGAGACCATCATAGACTTGAAACAGTACCCAACAAAATGTAAGGAAATAGCTTTATGTAAGTCTGATACTGGGATGTGAACCGAACAAAATATTGCCCAATAAATTCTTAACACTGAGTTTGATCCCACCAATTAAAAGAACTGCATGAAACTGAGAACAGAATATTCAGGTGGCTCTAGGATGTATACCTTACTGGAACAGCCAACAGAGACTTTACACCTTTCTTGCCAAGCTCAACAAAAACTTCGTCAGTGTATGGTTTCAACCACTGTACAGGTCCAACTCGGCTCTGGAATGCCAAAAAAGAATGATATAGGATTAAATTCAACACCAAACAGGGAGAAAAATCCCTCCGTCACATTGTAATGGACCTGGTTAACTTTTACATGTATAGGAATAAGTTGTTATTATGCATATCGTTGGAACGATGTCATATCAAATTGGAAATAATATCAGAATTGTTGGGGAAAAAGTTTTGCAATTGTAGGAAAATGTCATCCTTTTTGGACTGACAAAATAGAACTAACATGTGAAAAAGGTATCATATTCTTTCTCAAAATCCACCAGCCCACTATCCACACACTCGCCCCCCCCCCCTCCCCCCAAACAAAAAAAAAACAAAATAGAACATGGGACAAAGGCAAAATTATTCTTTCTCAATACCGACCAGCCACCCCCCCCCCCCTAAAAAAAAACCACCTCCATACAGGAAAAGGTTAAAGAGGAAAACATGGACTATTTCCAACTTTGCCATTAATTGATCAGTACGAGCACAACTGGATGTAGATTGATTACAGTGTGTAATCTACATCTATTTCTTATCTATTATCTATAATAACTTTATGTAATGACCACCATAAGGGAGAGCTCAATGTAGATGGCATTATAGAATGTCAAGAACTATGTGTAACACAGAAAACATGATCCAATGACATACCTGATAAGCCAAGGTATGATCATTGTTAGTTCCTCTAGCTTTCAGCTCATTCATTATCAAGGAAATGCACTCCTCCATCTGATCTCTATATGGATCACCAGCATCTTCAACATAACTAACTGGCACTCCATGGGCGCTAAAGAAAACCACGACCTAAAATCATCCAGAAACTTGTCATTATGTTGCCACAGTAGCCACTCCCAGTTCCAATAATAGTACAAAGGAGTTCATCAATTACATGTATAAATATGATGGACAGGAACTGAGTCCATACAACTAAAGAAAATAAGATAATCTACCTCCTCAGGGTTAGAGAAATTATGCAACTCATTCTCAATCAAGTCCGCCATGGACTTGATGTAACCTTGTCGTTGGTACCAGGATTCAATGATAGCAACTGGCAGTCTAGATAGATAAGAGTCACCCCTGAGTGGAAACAAAGTTCATAAATTATTTTGATGATGGAGTTCATTTATTATTTAGAATCAGGAACAATTATTAAGAAAGAATATGACATTCCACACACGCATTTACCAAATTGAAAAAAAAAAAAGAATTACTTGAAAATATTTTGTAGGGCACGGACGCTTGAACCAGTTGTAGAGATAGAATATTGAGGATACAAAGGCAGCACTACGAGCTTCGTAATCCCATCTCTTTTTATCTGCCGCACAACAGGGAACACAAATTCAGATCAAAGAGAAGATTTACATAATTTTAGCATTCGCAGAAGATTAGTGATTATGGGGCCCATTCAATCCCAGCTGTTCAATCAGATGCTTCTTTCGAAAATGGACGACTGTAGCTGGGATTGGATATATGTAAAAAGCATGTACCATCTAGGACATTCAGCACATGAGATTTTTAAATGAAAGGACAAAAAATATATAGGATCTCAAATTAACAGCTGGTGATTTTCAGAATTATCAACATCTAACATGTATTATACATATGTATTTACTAGATAAAGCTGAGAGTTTACATTACAGATCACTAAGGGAAACACTGCATTATCAATTAGGCTTTGCTATGCAAACAGACATCCATTCACTACACAAACATCCAATGTCCCACAGTTGGTTACCCCAATCCTGGTCCTATCTACACAGCATAAAAGTGTAGATTCCATAGTGGTATGCATATGAAGATCTGTCCTAATTGCTAAGAAAATATTGTGAAAGCATCCGATTTAATTACTAGAAAATTTCGTAATCATCATAGTCCTCATTCCTCGACAAGATAGGAGTCCAACTGATTTACTTCAGGTACCCCTATAAAATGAATATTCAATATAATGAGGACGATGCAAAAGGGAACCCCCACTTCCAACCGAGAGGTTGTGAGTTCGAGTCTTCCCAAGAGCAAGGTGGGAAGTTCTTGGAGGGAATGATGCCGGGGGTCTATTTGGAAACAGCCTCTCTACCCAAGGGTGGGGGTAAGGTCTGCGTACACACTACCCTCTCCAGACCCCACTAAGTGGGATTATACTGGGTTGTTGTTGTTGAGGACGATGCAAAAGCATATAGTGCAGAACTCTTCTGCTATTTACCTGCACTAAAACTCTAAGGGTTGGAGATCGAGAGAGGTGTGCTCTCTCCTTCTTTCTTATGTTTATTATTTCCCCTTTGGGTGTAAAGTGAAGGAGAGGGTGGTGAGCTACCAAAAATGAAATCCAATAGACATCCGTTCACTAGAAATGTCATCTATTATATCTTTAATTTGCCACTTTTCCCAACAAAAAATTCTTCAAAAATTACTCATTAAAGAAGTTTTTTTTTCTAGGATCAAATCCTGGTTAGGATTGCTTTAGGATCCCAGGTCTAAGTAAGGCTGTAAAATTCGCGGTTCCGAACCGGAACCGCGGTTCTGGCGGTTCTGCTGGTTCCAGCGGTTCCGATTCCGGCGGTTCCCCAGAACCGTGATGGAGCGGTTCCACCCGTTGGAACCGCGGAACCGGAACCGCCAGAACCGGAACCGGAACCGGACCGGTTCAAGCGGTTCCATCCGGTTCCAAACGGTTACGCAACGGTCCGATTTTTTAAAATTTTTTTTTTTAAAAAATTTCCAAACGGCTCCTTTTCAAAATTAGCCGTTTGGAATTTTCAAAAATAGCCATTTGGCCCCCAAACTTTAATTTAACCCCAAACTTTATATAATTACACAATTTCCCATTCCTCAACTATAAATACCCCCTCATTCTTTTATTTTAATTCACCAATTCATCAATATCTCTCAATCTCTCTCAAGCTCTCATTCAATCTTTCTAGTGCAAGTGCTTAATTTATTGTTGCAAATTCGTGAAACATTGTGAAGTTGTTGAATTCAAGTGTTCAATTTCAACGATTTTCAATTTTCAAGAAGTTGTTCGTCAATCCGGTAAACTCGTTTCAACTCTTACGTGCTAAGAATATTTTTGTGTGTTGTTATTTTGCTTAATTATAATTATTATGGCATTTTCATTGAAAAATATGTTCGGAAAAGGAAAAAATAAAACCGGTGAAAGTAGTCGCCAAAATACTACCCCTCCCCCGGCTCCCCGACCTAGAAAAGATAAACAAGTTCAAAGTAGTAGCCAACCTAGAAATACTAATGAAACCTTCGGAATCCTTGATAGTGATCACCCGTGTTTTCAATTTAGCGATGTTGATTTTCTACATGATGTAGCAGTTGGTGATAGAATAGACGATGATATTATGAATATGCTTTATCCTAATGCACCTATCTTAGAGTGAAATGAAGATGATGATGATGACGAAACCCAAGCTCCGGTAGATTTAGATGATACACCTACTAGTCCTGCTACTAATGAACCGGAACACCCACCCGTACAAACTCCCACTTTTAGTAGACCACCTCTTAAACGTTCAGAAACTTCATTAGTTTGGCAATTTTTTATTCAACTAAGAGAACAAAATAAGGCTAAGTGTAAATCTTGTGGGAAATCACTTGTGCATAGGTATACTGGAGATCGTAGCGGCACAGGTAGTTTAGTTAACCATATAAAATTACACCCTAGCGATAAGGCTAGATATTTCCAATTGAAAGCGCACCAAGAGGGGAGGACAAGTCCTGATACAACAGTTAACCCAAGTACTGGTTCAAATCTATTTCAACCAGGAATAAACACAGTCACCGGAGGTATATTGTATTACGATCCAAATAAGGATCGTGAAGAATTAGCTAAACTGATTACTGTTATGTGTTTGCCTTATTCTTTTGCTTCTAATCCTGCTTGGATTCATTATATTAGAAGAGTCAACTGTTGCATCGGAGAGCGCCTTTAGTCAAGCTCGACTACAAATAGGTGATCACAGGGCGTCGATGCGGGACAGCTTGGAAAAATCAGTGCTTTTTCGAGATTGGATCCGCGCAGAAAGAAGGAACTTTGGGCTAGCTGAATCACAACCAGAAATAGATGAGTGCTATGAAGAAATGCTAGCGGAACTTGCTCAGGAAACATCTTCACCCGGAAGTGGTGATGAACAAGCTTCATTTCCACCACCGCCAACACAACCACCTCCAAACCTTGAAGGTTTTATGAGATTTGTTAGAAATAATACATAAACTATGATGTAACTTGTACATTGGCATGTCTGTTTTTTTTCCTTTTAATGGTGGTATTAGTACACCATGTTGTGCTCATTCCATTGGGGGAAGGAAGAATAAAAAAAGATATGCCATTTTGTATGCTCTTTATCATATCCTTGAATATCTTTTGTCTCAATATTTCTTTGTCTTTAATTCTATATTAATCCTTGAATATTTATATAACATACAATATATAACATACAACACAATATACTAATGACAATATTCTTTTATCAATTTATACTACTTATATACAATTTATACTAATTACTAAGTACAACACAATATACACTATTTATATACAATATATACTACTTAAATACAATATATACTACTTATATACAAAATATACACTACTTATACACAATATATACTAATTACCAAACACAATATATATTATACTAATAACATAGTACGCCATATAAAATATACTCTACAATATACTAATGACTACTATACAAGCTATTGATTTAAAAAAAAAGAAAAATCAGAACCGCCGGAAATCGCCAGAACCGCGGAACCGGAACCGCCAGAACCGGAACCGGACGGTTCCGGAACCGTATGGTAGCGGTTCCGGCTCCGGAACCGCCAGAACCGGAACCGCCAGAACCGCAGAACCGGAACCGCCAGACCCAAATAGACCCAGAACCGGAACCGGATACAGCCTTAGGTCTAAGTGCAAAATCATAAGAATTTTATAAGACTAGAAGAAGAAAAAAGAAACATTACATACCTACAACTTGCATGACTACAGGAAAAGTTGAAATTAGTGAAAATCTACTCTAAAGATATAAAGTCAAATGTCTAACTACGACAGGAGCTCAGAACATACAGCACTTGTAAAAACATGTAACACAGGTTGTGCATAAACATAAATGGAAAAGGATGGGCCAAAAGGTATACCACTGTTTACATTCATTATACCGTAAATTAAAAGTGAATTTGCAGCAGATGAGCTGCAGGTTCCGGAAAAATAAGGACCACTTCTATCATAAATCTAAACAAAAACATTGAAGAGAGGATCATAGGCTATGTTGCTCGAACTCCCCGTAAAATATTGCTTGGTGCGTGCCGGATTCTCCAAAAGTAGTGCATTTTTGGAGGATCCGACATGGGTGCGGCAACATTTTGGAGACTCCACACAATATAGCTCATAGGCAAAAAGACATTTTCTAAAAAGGACTCATAGGACAAAAATTTACGATCTTAAGATCCTAAAATTTTTAGTTCTATAAATCAGAATTATTTCCTCTATTATTAGTGATTCTTTATTCTTACTTTTTTTCAATAACTAAAAAATTCCCGAGGACAAATGGAGTGCATGGCCTCGGCTCCAGAACCATACTTGAGATGTCCCGGCTCTTCTTAAGAAATTGAAGCTCCCTCTCTCTATATAGGAAAAAATCATTTACAAAGTTTGGTTGGCCCGTTGGCACAGACATGAAACACCTACTAGGATGAGGCATAGTGGGAATTGAACCCACATCTCGTTGAGTTGCTTCAGCAAGGACCCCTTCGGAAGCTCAATTCCGAGGACCTGGATTGTAGATTTGGTTGTATTTGGATGGTTCTCAAACTCCCGAAATGCAGTCTAGACAGCTAGCCGTCCCCTTTCTGACTAGTCTAATACCAAAACCATTTCCATCATTACCATAGCCAAAACTGAAGTTGTAGCTGTGTAGGCACTCGACAGTTCGAAACTCAGTTGATAATATGCCCACCCCTCTACCTTCTCCACTTAAATACCGAGCTTTTTTTTGTCATCGGTTCAAACCCGTGTCGTGCGCCTAACCCACATCACATGTTGCGCTCTTACCACTAGACCAAAGCCCTGTGGGGAAATCTGTGTTCTTACTTGATACTAAGATGGCTTACATTTTTCAGTTTTGATATCTAGGTGGTTCTCTTGAAGTTCTGCCCCTATACAAACTCTTAACACAAGTTGGACTTATTTGAAATATCAAGGGGGTTTTCTTAAAGAACAACTAGAATACATGCATATTGACATGAAAACGAGGAAAAAGAACAAATGCAAGCTATTATCAACTCAACTTGTCTAGATATAAATCTAAACACATGAGAGAAGACACAGACAAGATCAAAGAGGTGATGAAGAAATAAACAGATGTAGCTGCTAAAGGAAAAAAAGAAGGCATTTTAGACCTACCTGGTGAACAGCTTCCTCGGTGAATGGGTGCCAGTATCGCATTGCAACATAGACATTTGCAGGAACTTCCTTTGTTTCTAGTGCCATTTTTAGCGCGCTAGCCTGTAATAGTGAGCTTAAGAGGGTTATAACATGTTGAAAACGACTCCACCGTATACGGACAAAAAAAAGAGCTTTTAATCATATAGCACCAAAAATAAAACTGAGGGTTTTCTTCACCTGCTCATCTGTTATCTTTCGTAAAGGGGAACCGCCTCCAATTGCAGCGTACCCTTCCTTACTCTTCGGGGCTCGGAGAACAGAAATGAGCTGTGCTAATGGGCGTTGGAGAAATCGGAATAATCTAGGGAGACGTATAATATCCTTCCGACCAAAAAACAAAAGAATGATAGCATTAGCATGACCACAAACAAATCTAACTTAACTGTTCAACATCTTCAGCTTAGAAGAAACAAGGGAATTAGACTGATTGCTAGCATACAGGGTCAGCAAATAAGTTGAACAGGAAAGGTTGAACATCGTGAAGCGTGTCTGGTCCTCCAAGATTCAAAAGTAGCACTCCAATCTTTTCTTCAGTTGTCTGTGAAGGAGATTCAGCAATGCTCCCGGGATATGTATACGCCCCAACAGAGCAAAACGTTTTGCTGACTGGACCTCTCTTGTGCACTGGACGATGTAAAGACAATCCACCAAACACACTGCTCTTCTTACTTTCCGAAGATAAAACCATGGATAATTCCTGCTCAATAGGATTTGTTTCTCGTCCACCATGTGAGACATGGCAAGCAGGCATTAACCTTGTCTGAGGGCAGAACCTGCCAAGACAGAGACTTCGATATGAGTTACAGCGGGACTCACATTACTTCTTATAGGCAAACATTAGTTTTGAGAATGAAAATGCTCTCTCAAACAGAAACTGGTTCTTTTCTCCAATTAAAATTCTATGACTTTGTACTTGATACACTCCCTTTATTAAATTATCCCTACCAAGTTGCATATGTTAAGAGTAAAATCCGAATTTTGGTAAAACAAGCATTTACTTCACATGCTTAACTTATTTTCAGGATAGTGTAAAACCAACAATTTCTTCCTATATCTGTGAAACACTACAACATGACCTCAATCTCATACGAAAACTCAAATCATCAGAAAATTAATCCCAGCAGCAAAAAAGAAAAAAAAGAACATCTTTCAGCAGGATTCTGAGTTTTCAAGCAGTTGACATACTATTGATTAAATAATCTAGCTAATAAATCATGAGACCAAACCCATAAAATTGACAATGATCAGCTTCATGGTATCAAAATTTAGACACCGACTCACATAAGACCATATAAAAATAAAATGAAATTCCAACCAAAAAAAAAAAAAGAATGACGCATAAAAGCTTACATCGAAGAGTTGGAGCTGAAATTGGAAGTTTGCTTCATTGGTTGAAGAAGCCGAGAGATAGTCCCCGCTTCCATGATCAAAATTCTAAAGGGGAAAAAAAAGAGAAGAGAATTTTTTTATGAAGATTTGGGTCAAATGGTAATACTAAAATGGAGGTTGCTTATAAATATAAATTATAGAGAAAGGTTATGCCAAATATAGGGTTTATGGGAAATTATTGGATGGAGAAAAAAGGGATTGCGTGTATATATGAATAAATAAAGAGAAGAGTCAAAGGGAAAGGAATAATGAAGACGTGTTTCCTAATTGGAGGCGCTAATGGAAGAAAGAAGCAAAATCACCTAACACTAATGCTTACACTTTTCTTCTTCTTCTTCCTCAGGTAGTAGTTGGGCAAAGGGACCCAATCGATTGAAACTTCTAACGAAACCCGCGCCAAACCCACCTATCTCTTCAGATATATCCTGGTTTACCACAACGTGTGGCTAGTCCAGTCCCCGAGAGACTCTCTCGAGATTTTCCACTAACTTGTCAAGCTTCCGGGTGCTTAACAAACCTTTACAACTTGAGGACGCAAGCCTCAACACCTTTGCTCGGAGTTACAACACTCCAAGACTTCAACCAAGGAAACACAAGTTCCTTACAACAAGAGAATCACAATTCTCTTCCAAGTGTACAAACACTAAAACACTCAAACAATATACTCCTTTATGAGTAGGTATGAGTAAAAAGAAATAAGCTCTAGATCACAACAACTTTGGACAAGAATATGGCTCTCAAAAGCTTTATGAAATTGAATATAAAATGATAAACAAAAGTATGCAAGCTTATAGCAATGTAATGATCAGTTGTAGTATGTTGTTGTGTTTAAAACACTGAAATGAAGCTGTATTTATAGTTGAAAAACTTGGCATTACCGTTGCCTAATTGCCAATTAAGAGTTGCTGATTTTACTCACTGACAATCGATTGTCAAACCCCAACAATCGATTGTCTGCCAGTCAGACCAAAATTCAATCCCAGATTTTACGCTTGATAATCGATTACTTACAATCCATAATCGATTACTGGCAACGTTCAAAAAATCCTTTCCAGATTTTACCACAAACAATCGATTGTCCAGAATCAACAATCGATTACTCAGCAACGTTCGAAAAATCTTTTCCGGATTTTAATCAAAACAATCGATTATACAAAATCAATAATCGATTACCCAATAACATTCAAAAAATCTTTTCCGGATTTTAATCAAAACAATCGATTATATAGAATCAATAATTGATTACCTGACGGTATTTGAAAACTTTACGACAACGGTCAGCTTCACAATCGATTGCACAAAGTCAACAATCGATTACTTATCAGTTTTTGAAAAACATTTTAGACACTGTCTCTTTGACAATCGATTGTCCAATGTAACAATCGATTATTTAATAAATTTGAAAATCACTGGAAGACACTGTCTCAACATAATCGATTACCATTAGTTCATAATTGATTATTCTGAGTTTTGAAAACTTTGATAGACACTGCCTCAGTCACAATCGATTGTCATTAGTTCACAATCGATTGTCATGCAGGTTTGAAAAACCTGATGCTCACTGTCTTACTCACAATCGATTGTCATTAGTTCACAATCGATTGTCATGCAGTCTTGGCTTAAAACAATCGATTATCATAAGTACATAATCGATTATCTTAGTCCAGATTTTTAAGGCATGTCTAAAAATTATTTTGACTACTGTAAATATGCATGATTTAAAATCATTTGACATTAAATTAAATATGCATGATTTTGGAAAATAGTTTTATGAGAGAAGCCATGTTATGAGTCAAGTTGTAGGATCAAGACCACAATTAAGAATGACTCAATTAAACTATAGAACTTTGTCTTGAGCTTGAATCTCGTTGTATATCAATTGTGCGCTTGTTTCTTGAACTTCGTCATATATCAATTTTCGCTTCGTTTGTCATTCATCAAAACCTATACAAAAGAACACACGTTTTAGTATATTGCATTGAGAACGTGTTTCCAACAATTTCCCCCTTTTTGATAATGGCAAACATTAAGCGGGATATGCAAGACAAGCAATTTATATTGACGATTTAAGACAAGTATATACATGCAACAAGTATGTAATTTGTTCCCCCTCAATTTGAGAATTCCCCCTCAATTTAAGCTTATAATTTGAGAGTGCATCATACCCGTTATCTTCCCCCTTTTGCCATTAGCAAAAATAATAATAAGATGCCAAAGATGAAATAAACCTTGTTTATTTATTAAAAGAAATTACAGCAACATCAACCCGAATAATAGCAACATAATCTATTATTAATACGAAATAATCGATTTTTAGACGACGGAAACCGATTGTTGTACGTCAAGCTTTATAATTCCCCTTTCCTTTGGGGCAATACCTGAAAAAATCGTTAGATGTCTCCGACGCTCAAGTTAGAAATCATGTAACAAAAAAAATGCAACGCATGACTTAGATCAACGTGGAGTCAAGGATCCCGAGTTCACTGCGAATTCGGAAGAAGGACTCTTTCTCTAAAGGCTTTGTAAAGATGTCTGCCAATTAGTTTTTGGTTTCAATAAATTCAATTTCGACATCGCCTTTGAGAACGTGATCTCTAATAAAATGATGTCTAATTTCAATGTGTTTCGTTCGCGAATGAAGAACGGGGTTCTTCGTCAAGCATATGACACTAGTATTATCACATCTAAGAAGGATATGATCAAGACTTAGGCCATAGTCCAAGAGTTGTTGTTTCATCCATAGGATTTGAGCGCAACAACTCCCTGCGGCTACATATTCAGCTTCGGTTGTGGACAACGCAACACTTACTTGTTTCTTGCTAAACCAAGAAACGAGAGAGCTACCGAGCAAATGGCAAGTGCCACTAGTGCTCTTGCGGTCCAATTTGCATCCAGCAAAATCGGAATCGGAGTAGCCAACAAGTTGGCATGAAGAGCCTTTGGGGTACCATAGACCCACATTTGTAGTACCAACAAGATACCTTAAAATCCGTTTTACCGCAGTAAGGTGAGACTCCTTCGGACACGATTGATAACGAGCGCATAAGCACACGCTAAACATGATGTCCGGACGACTAGCAGTAAGATAAAGAAGAGAGCCAATCATACCTCGATACTTTTTGGTGTCAGTTTTTGAAAAACATTTTAGACACTGTCTCTTTGACAATCGATTGTCCAATGTAACAATCGATTATTTAATAAATTTGAAAATCACTGGAAGACACTGTCTCAACATAATCGATTACCATTAGTTCATAATCGATTATTCTGAGTTTTGAAAAACTTTGATAGACACTGCCTCAGTCACAATCGATTGTCATTAGTTCACAATCGATTGTCATGCAGGTTTGAAAAACCTGATGCTCACTGTCTTACTCACAATCGATTGTCATTAGTTCACAATCGATTGTCATGCAGTCTTGGCTTAAAACAATCGATTATCATAAGTACATAATCGATTATCTTAGTCCAGATTTTTAAGGCATGTCTAAAAATTATTTTGACTACTGTAAATATGCATGATTTAAAATCATTTGACATTAAATTAAATATGCATGATTTTGGAAAATAGTTTTATGAGAGAAGCCATGTTACGAGTCAAGTTGTAGGATCAAGATCACAATTAAGAATGACTCAATTAAACTATAGAACTTTGTCTTGAGCTTGAATCTCGTTGTATATCAATTGTGCGCTTGTTTCTTGAACTTCGTCATATATCAATTTTCGCTTCGTTTGTCATTCATCAAAACCTATACAAAAGAACACACGTTTTAGTATATTGCATTGAGAACGTGTTTCCAATAGTAACTTGTATACAACTTAGCATTAGCAATGTATTATTTGGGATAACTTATATCTTATAAAAGGTGGGGTAATTAGCACCGATATAACTTATACATTCTTTTTAGAAATTATACAATTGTTATTCTTAATATAACATACCAAATAATTAATAAACAATAATCTCAATAATTAATACCAACATAACTTATCCCAGTAATAACTTATACCGAGATAAATAACATTCCAACCAAAGGGTCGTTTGATAGGACGTATAAGAATACTGTTGAATAGGGTGTATTGGTAATTCTGGGATTAGTTATGTTGACATAAGGCTGTTGGGCGTAACGATTCCGAACCGGAACCGCACTGGAACCGTAGCCCTAGCGGTTCTTCCGGTTCCGACGGCCCGGTTCCGGCGGTTCCAGGGGACCGTGACGGTTCGGTTCTATACTCGGGAACCGGCAGAACCGGACCCGCCAGAACCGGAACCGGTTGGCGGTTCTGGACCGGTTCTGGCGGTTCCAGCTGGTTCCCAACGGGAATTTTAAAAAAAAAATTTTAAAAAATTATTTCAGCAACGACTCTTTGCAAAAAGCATCCGTTTGGAAGTTTTAAAAATTAGCCATTTGGCCCTCAAACTTTATTTTAACCCCAAACTTTATATAATTACACTATTTTCCATTTCTCAACTATAAATACCCCCTCATTCTTTCATTTTTATTTACCAATTCATCAATATCTCTCAATCTCTCTCAAGCTCTCTTTCAATCTTTCTAGTGCAAGTGCTTAATTTATTGTTGCAAATTCGTGAAAAATTGTGAAGTTGTTGAATTGAAGTTTTCAAGTGTTCAAGTTCAATTCAATTTTCAAGAAGTTGTTCGTCAATCCGGTAAACTCGTTTCAACTCTTACGTGCTAATAGTAATTTTTTGGGGTTTTAGTTTGCTTAATTATAATTATTATGGAATTTTCGTTGAAAAAATGTTCGGTAAAGGAAAAGCTAAAACCGGTGAAAGTAGTGGCCAAAATACTACCCCTCCCCCGGCTCCCCGACCTAGAAAAGATAAGCAAGTTGAAAGTAGTAGCCAACCTAGATGTCCTAATGAACCCTTCGGAATCCTTGATAGTGATCACCCTTGTTTTCGATTTAGCGATATTGATTTTCTACATGATGTAGCAGTAGGTGATAGAATAGACGATGATATTATGAATGCTCTTTATCCTAATGCACCTATATTAGAGGAAAATGAGGATGATGATGATGATGATGAAACCCAAGCTCCAGTAGATTTAGATGATACACCTACTAGTCCTGCTCATAACTTAGGTAATGAACCGGCACACCCACCTGTACAAACTCCCACTTTTAGTAGACAACCTCCTAAACGTACAGAAACATCACTAGTTTGGCAATTTTTTATTCAACTAAGAGAACAAGATAAGGCTAAGTGTAAATCTTGTGGGAAATTACTTGTTCATAGGTATACTGGAGATCGTAGCGGCACACGTAGTTTAGTTAAGCATATAAAATTACAACCTAGCGATAAGGATAGATTTTTGCAATTGAAAGCGCAACAAGAGGGGAGGACAAGTGTTGATTCTACCGTTAACCCAAGTACTGGTTCAAATCTAGTTCAACCAGGAATAAACACAGTCACCCAAGGTATTTTAGGAGGTCCTCACTTTTGGTATTCTACTATTTATCAATCTTTAGATCTTTCAGAAGTAGAAATTGCTACACTAGCTGATGCGAAAGCATCAATTAAAGTTAATGCTCAAAATGTTTATAATACTTATAAACAGGCGTTAGAGCATGCTAGGCCTAATATTCCAACCCCTACTTCGTCTAACATCACAATCGTCTAAAAGAGCTGCTGGCTTAATAACTCTTAAATCGTGGACGGAGTTCAGGGGTACTCAAGGTGATAATTTAGATGAAATTTCCCATCTAAATGAGCTTCAAATTTATTTGTCACAGGGACTAGAAAAGGAGAATCCAGACGGCTCTTTCGACCTTTTGGAATGGTGGAAAACAAGGGAAAAGCATTTTCCCGTTATTGCAAGGATGGCTCGGGATGTTCTGTCGATTCAAGCGTCAACTGTTGCATCAGAGAGCACTTTTAGTCAAGCAAGACTACAAATATGTGATCACACAGCGTCGATGCGGGACAGCTTGGAAAAATCAGTGCTTTTTCGAGATTGGATTCGCGCAGAAAGAAGGAACTTTGGCCTAGCAGAATCACAACCACAAATAGATGAGGTGTATGAAGAAATGATAGCAGAACTTGCTCAGGAAGCAACTTCACCCGGAAGTGGTGATGAACAGGCTTCATTTCCACCACCGCCAACACAACCACCTCCAAACCTTGAAGATTTTATGAGATTTGTTAGAAATAATGCATAAATTATGATGTAACTTGTACATTGGCACATCTTCTTTTAGTTTTTTTTTCCTTTTAATCGTGGTATTAGTACCATGTTGTGCTCATTCCATTGGGGGAAGGAAGACTAAGAAAGATATGCAATTTTGGTCAATAAATATGCTCTTTATCATATCCTTGAATATCTTTTGTCTCAATATTTCGTTGTCTTTACTTCTATATCAATCCTTGAATATTTATATAACATACAATATGTAACATACAACACAATATACTAATGACAACATTCTTTTATCAATATTTACTACTTATATACAATTTATACTAATTACTAACTACAACACAATATACACTACTTATATACAATATATACTACTTAAATACAATATATACTAATTATATATAAAATATACACTACTTATACACAATATATACTAATTACCAAACACAATATATACTATACTAATAACATAGTACATCATATAAAATATATTCTACAATATATTAATGACTACTATATAAGATATTGATTAAAAAAAAATTCAGAACCGCCCAAACCGCCGGAACCGCCAGAACCGCCGGAACAGCCAAAACTGGAACCGGATGGTACCTGGAACCGTCACGGGCCGGTTCCACCTTCAGAACCGCCAGAACCGGAACTGCCAGAACCGCCAGAACCGGAACCGCCAGAACCGGAACCGCCAGAACCAGAACCGGAACCGCAGACCCAATTAGACCCAGAACTGGAACCGAATACAGCCTTATATTGACATTAGTTATACTAAAATTATTTCTTATCCACGGTTTCTTTTTGTGTATTGAAGCATTGATAATTTCTAAAAAATGGTCATTACAAAAATATCCTCCACGGCTTTTAACGTTGTACACTAGTTTTATTACCCTCCTAATTTTTTATTCTCTCTACAACCAATTTTTTTACTGAGGAGAAAAAATAAAAGAGAAAACTAATTGAAATATTAAAGTTAAAATGAAAGAAAAATTTAATTTCTATGACATATAATACAAATACAGATATTAAAAAATAGGTACTTTTTTGACAAATAAAAAAACTTCAGTTTATGCTTTGAACGAATTCAATCAAATATAGTATTAAATATGATATTATTCTGATTATAGTAGAAAGCTAAAGGAAAAAAAATAATTAAAATATCATAGTATAAAAATATATAAAAATATGGTGAAAAGTATTTGGAATAGATTTTGAAGGATTTGAGGGCCAATGATATCTTTAACCATGTTTATGCAAGTGTTAAAATACTTGCATTGTTAATACCATAGTTTGCTATGTATTAGTTATACAAAGGATAATATCAAATAGGTTGTATAATTAATAGAAGTATTAATTATACGTTGGTTGAAAAAATGTGACGACCCAAAGGGTCATCACTTGTTTAATTAGTCATTTTGAGCTTCAGAGGTCTTGAAAACCTCATTATTAGTTGCCTCGATTTGCTTGCGCAGTCCGGACGCGAAGTCAATTTTTTTTATGTTGATATATATGAATTAAGTGAAAAATTTGAAGAATTTTGATATTAATATTGATAAAGTTGACTTTGATCAATATTTTTGGTAAACAGGCCCGGACCCGTGATTTGACGGTCTCGGAAGGTCCGTAGAAAAATATGGAACTTGAGCGTATGTCCGGAATCAAAATCCGAGGTCCCAGGCCCGAGTACAGAATTTTTGAAAGAAATTATTTTCTGAAAATGTTTAAGGAAAAATGAAAATGAAATTTGATCAGAGAGTAATGGTATCGGGCTAGTATTTTGGTTCTGATGCTCGGTACAGGTCATATATGTTGGTTAAGAGTTTCCTGTAAAGTTTGGTTGAAAACGGACGTTGTTTGACGTGTTTCGGCCTTAAATTGAAAAATTTGGAAGTTATGAAATTTTGAAAGATTTCTTGGATTTAAGGCTAAGTTCTTTGATTTTGATGTTATTTTAGCGATTTGATCGCTCGAACAAGTTTGTATGATGTTTTTGAGCCAGTTTGAATATTTGGTTTCCCGAGGGCTCGGGAGAGTTTCGGAGTGATATCGGACTTAGGAAAATTTCAAAAAAAATTGCAGAAATAGTGCACTGTGAATAGTAGACAATGTACAGTACCCCCGTGTACATACCCGTATACAGTACCTCGTGTACAGTACCTGTGAACAGTACCGGTGTGTACAGTACCTGTGAACAGTACCACATGTACAGTACCCGTGAACAGTACCATGTGAACAGTAATACGGGTGAACAGTACACACCGGATGAACAATAGAACAGAAATTCTGGACAGAATATTTTCGAAGTTCCGAAAATATTTTGCCAGTTTTGGCAACTTGGAGCTCGGTTGAGGCGATTTTTCGAGTTTTTTTTTCAAGGAAATCATCAGGGTAAGTGTTCTTAACTTAATTTTGGTTATATTACACGAATCTATTGCAAATTTTGGCATTAAATCCGTGAATTTAGTGGGAAAAGCTTAGAAACCCTCTCGAATAGATTTAAGGATTTGAGGGTCGAAATATTATCGAAATTTAGTAATTTCGATTTGGTTGAACTCGTATCGGAATGAGTGTTAGGATTTCGCAAGTTTTTCCGGGATTCAAAATGTGGGTCCCACTATTGAATATTAAAATAAATTTCGGATTTTATCCGAAAAATTAGTAAATTTATTATTCAATTTATTCCTACGATCCGTGTTGAGTATTTCGAATTGTCTGTGAATAGATTTGAAGCATCTGGAGACAGATTTAAAAGGAAAAGTGATGCTTAAGGATTGAGTTGCCTTAAACCTTCGAGGTAAGTGTTTGATCTATCTTAGCTTGAGGGAATATGAGTTGAGTCTATATGCTAATTGCTATGTGTGGAGTCCGACGCATACGCATGGTGACAAGTATCTATACGTTGGGGGTCGAGCATGACCGTGAGTCTTAAATTGATTAAATTTTAATTATCTTATGTGATTATATGAAAGGAATTATTATTATTGGTTTCACACTAATAATATTTATATTGTTGATTTAAAAGATTATTAGTTTCATACCGGTAATATTTATATTGTTGATTTAAAGGATTATTGGTTTCATACCGGTAACATTTATATAGTTGATTTAGAAGATTATTGGTTTCATACCGGTAACATTTATATTATTGATTTAAAAGGTTATTGATTTTATACCGGTAATATTTATATTGTAGGACTATCGCTTTCATACAGGTAATATTTATATTGTTGATTTAGAAGATTATTGGTTTCATACCGGTAATATATATATATATATATATATATATATATATATATATATATATATATATATATATAGTTGATTAATTATTATTGGTTTCTGTCGGTAATATATTACAATGATTATTGTTATTGGCCATAGTTCCCGGTGACGAGGAAGAGTGATTATGAACGATGGGTCTTTCGGTGTTATATATTGCAATGATTATTATTATCGGCCATAGATGCCGGTGACAAAGAAGAGTGATGATGCACGATGAGTCTTTCCGTGCCTCGATATGAGAGTGTGCGCGTAAAAGTACGATGGGTGATGCCATACATCTTAATTGATTATTTGGTGAGAACGAGAGTAAAAGTACGATGGGTGATGCCGTACATCTTAATTGATTATTTGGTGAGAACGAGAGTAAAAGCACGATGGTTGATGCCGTACAGATTTTGATTTACTCGTCCTCATTAATTGAGGTTAATTTATTCTGCACCTGTTATTACATTTTATTGCTATCCCAGAGCATGTTCTCCCTTCCCAAATATTTAATGTTGTTTCCTGTTATCTCTATTGTATATATATATATTTGACTGTACAGGTTTATGTGAGTGTCGGGTCCTAGCCTTGTCACAATTTAGCCGGAATAGGCCGGGCACTTACCAGCACATGGGGTCGGTTGTGCCGATTCTACACTCTGCGCTCTTTTTGCGCAGATACAGGTTTTGGTCAGCAGCAGCAGCAGTAATGCGGGTGTTAGCTTTTGGTCATTGAGACACCGAGGTAACCTTGCATGCGTCTGCAGGACCCGGCGTCTCCTCTATCTTTATTGGTTTCACTATGTCTACTTTTGAAAAAACAATATTTTTTATTAAACCGTATATTCTGATAATGTAATTTATCAAGTTAAAATAATGGTTTAAAGTTTGGGAGAAGCTTATCACGTTTGTTTGCAACTACATCGTATATATCATTAATAAGCTATAATTTTGTAGTTATATTCTCACGTTGGATATTAAATATGGAGAAAATAAAAAACGAAATCCATCAATTTCAACATCAAATAAATGGGAGGTAAACATTCACTGATAGTGAAAAATGCTATGTTATAACATTTATTTTTAATAATGTGAACTTAATTTTTGTAAATGCAATAACATAATTTTCGTATATACACAATTATATTCACATTCATTCTTTGCACGATTTATCTGGTAATACTCCTTTATATATTTTGTTTCTAAGTAATATTTATTCATATTTCAAAAATTCTATCTGCATTGGTGTGGTTCTTATATACATCTCATCAATATTGGAAGATTCAGGTTGTTTATTTATATCTATAACAAAAGACGATTGTATTTTTAATATAGCCAAGAATAATAAAATAATAAAATTGTTTAATTTCACATAAATAATTTATCATGACAATTATTTAAGGAAGCTTGATGCTGATGATCTATAATCTGTTTATCCATTGTAAAAATTATGTATGATGCAAGACAAATTTTATCGTCAAGATATAAGCATATGGTGAATTGTATTATTAGCATATATTTAATTTAGAGCTCTATAAGAATGCATTTTTTATATGCGTAAATTTTTATGCTCCTTAGAGACAAAACATGCATAAATGCAACAAATAAAATTTCTACATAAAATACGCCATTAGACAATATCATATAAGGTTTTTGAAGGATAGAATATATTATAATTCTAAATGTTATTGCTATCCAAATATAAATAATTATCAGATGAGCAAAACTATATATATATATATATATATATATATATATATATATATATATATATATATATATATATATATATATATATATATATATATATATATATATATATATATGTATGTATACGTATTTGTTTGTAGTGAAAATATGGCTTGAACTTTTTGAACTCTTTTTTTATAGGAAGAGCATTTTTTTGGTAATTAAAATTTTCTTTACCAATAATATTTAGATATTGTTTTGTTCAGGCGACAAAAGCCCCAAATTCGGTTATTCATCTAGCCTTCCTCGTCACTAACTGCTATACTACTATTTAACTATCTAATTGAACAGTAGGATAGTAGTTCAGATCCATCAATCTTCTTTGTAGTCTCAGCTTATAAGCTCCTCGACTATGCACATCTTGTGTTATTAGTCTATTAAGTATTGTTGCTGACTGTTGCTTTGCTTGAAAGTTTCTGTCATTCCTTTCTTGCCAAATATAGTACAAGCAGTTTGCAAGTGTTAAATACTTCAGTTTTGGTGTTCCTCCCCTTGTAGTGTCTCTCGGCCCATGCTATCTCACTTGCCCATGGCATCACCTGTCTATGTATCCCTTGCCACTGTAACATTGCTATCCAAACTCTTGATGAATAAGAGCAGCTGAAGAAGAGATGATCAATGGATTTTTCTTCTATATTAGTTCATGGTTGAGAATTATGTTATCATTTGTCAGTCTACTAGGCACAAAAGCTGACTGGTTCCTATCCATCAGTCCATCTATCAGCCCTTGTAGTATATTTGTTAGCACTTTATATATAATCTAGTATAATAATGTACATCATGACATTGGTCCATATTCAGTAATATTTGAGGGATTGCTCACCATAGGCACAAGACTGACTGTTGTAAAGTTTATAGGCTAGTACAAATTTGAGCTTGAAAAGAACTCCATCACATCAATTGTAACTGTATCACCTATCACATGCCAAGCTCTCTTAAAAATAATGTACTGAAGCCATCACAACCAGAAGCTTTATTGTCACTAATGCTTGTCAGAGCATGGTAAATTTTCTCTTTAGATACCTCTGCCACTAGATGTAATTGATGTACTCTATTCACCAAAGGATCATCTCTGTGACAATCCAAAGGGTCATCGCCGTAATTCTCCCCTTATCCGTATTTCCGAGGCCTTGAAACTTGCTTTTAGTTATGTTAATTTGCGTGCGCAGTCCGAACGCGAAGTCGGAAAATTTTTATGTTAAAATATGTAAATTCTATGAAAAATTTGAAGAATTTTGATATTAATATTGATGTAATTGACTTTGGTTAATATTTTGCGTAAACGGACCCGGACCCGTGATGTGACAGTTCCGGGAGGTTCGTAGAAAAATATGGGACTCGGACGTATTCCCGGAATCAAAATCTGAGGTCCCGAGCCCAAGTATAGAATTTTTAAAAGAAATTATTTTTCTAAAAATAATATGAAATTTTGAAAAGAAAATGAGTTAGAAAATATAGGTATCGGGCTCGTATTTTGGTTCCGATGCCCGATACAAGTCTTAATTAGGTGTTAAGCACCATATATAAAGTTTGGTTAAAAACGGATGTCGTTTGACGTGTTTCGGACCAAAAATGGGAAATTTGAAGTTATGAAAATTAAAAGAAAAATTTTGTGTTTGAGGCTTGATTCATAGATTTTAATGTTATTTTGGCGATTTCATCACTCAATCAAGTTTGTAAGATGTTATTGAGTTAGTGTGTGAGTTTGGTTGGGAGCCCCGAGGGCTCGGAAGTGATTTCAGGGGTGGTTCGGGGTGTCTTTGGACTTAGAAAGGCATCAGAAATTTTCAGTTGTTGCAAACCAACTTTTACCCTTCGCGAAGGCGGACCCCGGCTCCCGTTCGCATAGCCCAGCCTTTCCTTCCTTCGCGTTCGCGTCTTCTAGTCATGTTCACATAGTTCTATTCTGCTCTTCTTCGCATTCGCGTGAGGCCAAACGCGAACACATAGGCCAAATGTATGGGCCTGGGATTTTCCTTCTACGCGTTCGCAGAGCTCCCTTTGCGAACGTGGTGCGTTCCGCCCAGTCTTCTTCATGCGACCAGCTCCCATGTTTGCATGTGTTATTCCCTCCAGTGATTTTTAAAGCTTAAAGCAGAACTATTTCGGGATTTAACCAATTCTTCATAGGAGCTCCTCCCTTAAACACTCCATAGACGAATTTCAAGCTCTCTTTCTCCATAGCTCTTTGGGTAAGTGATCTTAACTTCGTTTTCTCTTAATTTCTTCATCTAATTTCCAAATTCCTAGCCCGAAATCATGAATTCAAGGTAGAAATTGGGGGTTTTTGGTAGAGTTAGGACTTGGGGGATTTTAGGCGATTCAACCTCAATTTGGGGTCGAATCTTGAAACAAATTGCATATTTAAACTCGTGGGTTATGGGCGATTGGATTTTGGTTCGAGCCTTGAGTTTGGACCATGTGGGCCCAGGGTTAGAGTTTTGTATTTTTGAAGAATGGTAGGAAATTCATTTCTAGGCTATAGATTTGTGTCTCTGAGCCATTATTGATAATATTGAACTAAATTGTGCCTAGATATCATTGTTTCAAAGTTGGATTCTAGAGGAAAGGCGGTGTTAGAGATTTGATTGCTATTTTCGGACCGAGGTAAGTGTTTAATCTAACTTTGGCTTGAGGGAATATGACTAGGATATTATTTACTACGTGCTAATTGTAGAGTACGATGTATAGGCATGGTGACAGTTATCTTGC
The DNA here is from genome assembly GCA_034376525.1 of Nicotiana benthamiana. Lineage (NCBI taxonomy): Eukaryota > Viridiplantae > Streptophyta > Magnoliopsida > Solanales > Solanaceae > Nicotiana > Nicotiana benthamiana. The sequence continues at coordinate 38,387,028 of CM067339.1, read as the reverse complement.
ACCGGAATCCAGAATGACCGTGAGTCTTAATTGCTTTTAATTCGGTTGTGTGATAAAGCTTATTGTTTGAATTGATATATTCCGCATGATATGAACGGTTGAGGAAGATAGTGATTTGTATAACATTGGGGCATTGGCTCGACCTAGAACTTATTGATGACTAAGTGTTTAAGCGCGTAAGTACTGTGATTATTTGTGGTTACTCCCCTCGCACTTGAGTTGCGATTGTTGTTGAGTGAATTTTTTTGGTATTAAACATTAAGAATCAGATTGCACGCCACAATAGGGGTGTTCAAAACCGATCCGAAACCGAAAACCGATCCAAACCGAAGCTTAACGGCTTATTGGTAACGGCTTAACGGCTTAATGGATGGGGAACGGATTGAATTTTTTTATTAACAGCTTATCGGTTTGGGGATGGATTATTCAATTTTCTTAACGGCTAATCCGTTAACCCGTTAAGAATATAAAATATATATATATATATATAAAATTTAGTGATAGAATTGAGTTGTCTGATACATATATGGTTCTATGTGTGTCATGGAAAAAGAAGAATTGAAAGGTTGGTTATGACTAGAGGAACGACACCCCATGAAATAAATTTGTGCATTTTGGATGATTGCTTGTGGAAAATGGAGAACGATAGTTATTTATAGAAGAGGAGTGTAGAGAGTAGAATTTACCAGAGCACTTCAGTTTTTAAAAGTTCATTGTGGGAGCTGAATGGAAATTTGCGCAGCAGACTTTTTTGGTTATATCCGAAGCTTATGAGTACACATGTAGTGTGGCCTCTAACAGAAGATAAGTTCTGTTATATTTTTTTCGATACTGAACTAGTAGTGAATTTATCTATTTTATAATCTACATGTTGATGGCGATTGTTTCATTAGCTACATCATATTGCCTCTAAAATATTATTTTTTATGGCAATTCATTATTTCTAAGACGAGGAGAATTAGAGATATTTAGTGAACATGTATGTTAGGCCGATAAACCGCCCATTAACTGCCCTATAAGAGCTAACCCGATACCAATCCGCCCGATATCTTATCGGGTGGCTAACGGATTAATATATTTAAAAGCCGATAATCGTTAAGCCAAACCGTTAAGAGTAAAAGCCCCCCAATCCGCCCGATGAACACCCCTACGCCACAGTGGTATTAAATGTTAAGGATCGGGTTGCTCGCCGCAACAGATATATTTGAGGATCGGATTGCTAGCCACAACGGATATATTTGAGGATCGGTTTGCTCGCTGCAACGTATATATTTGAGGATTGGGTTGCTCACAGCAACAGATACATATGAGGATCGGGTTGCGTGCCGCAACGGAGTATGGATCAAGTATATTGTTTCTTTATTTAGGGATTTCCTTTGTTTTTTCCTTATCAGTTGTTGTTGTATAGCTTTACCTCTTATCCGATGATTTCTATATTTAAATTGTCATACCTCATAGCATGCTCCCCTTCCTCTTAGTTGTTTAAATTCGTGTACTTCCTATTATTGAACATATATCTGTACAGGTTATTTGTGGTAGGTCCTGTATAGCCTCGTCACTACTTCGCCGAGGTTAGGCCAGGCACTTACCAGCACATGGGCTCGGTTGTGCTGATACTGAACTCTGTGCATATTTTTGCACAGATCCGGGAGCAATTGTTGGACCTCAGTAGCAGTATTTGCTCATGCGCCGACTTTGGTCCAGGGATTTCCGAGGTAGCCTAGCTAGCATCCACAGGCCGGAGTCCCTTCTATATTATTAGTTTGTTTTCCCTTATATCGAGACAGACTCTTCTATGTATTTCTTTCAGACTCTTGTTTTAGTATTCCATAGCAGTTCGTGATTAGTGATACCAGATACTGGGTAGAATTGTATTTTGAAACTTTTGTACTCCCGCATTCAGTTATTTAAGCATTTAGTCTTCCGCTTTAATTATTATTCAGTTTATTATAATTGTTTAAATGAAATCAATAGAAATGTCGTAATGTTTGGCTTGCCTAGCTCTGATAGCAGGCGCCATCACGACAATAGATGGTGGAAAATCCGGGTCGTGACAAGTTGGTATCAAAGCAATAGATTACTTAGGTCTCACAACTCAAGGACAAACTTGGTAGAGTCTGAGGGATCGGTACAGAGACGTCTGTATTTATCCCTCAGAAGCTACAGAGTTTGGAAAATCTCACTTTGTTCTTTCTTGTCGTGCATTTCCGTCTCTCAAACACCGATTGAATTTCTACTCTATTCTTTTGCAGATGGAGAGATCACGCGCTTCTTCACCCACCGCTCAGCAGTCCGAGCCCCGATAAACAGTCCCAGATGCAAAGCTTCAAGCGGGTTTTGAGGATGAGGTTCCATCTCCAACAGCTCCGGTGAGCCCAGCTCATGTACCAGAGGGGTTCATAGCCACCGCAGTTCTTCAGGACGCTTTGGTCAGATTGGTAGGCTTAGTGGAGAGCGTCATTCGAGCGGGTTTGCTTCCAGGGGTTGAGCCAGCTGTGACAAGTCAGCCGGATACAATGGCTCAAGCCGGGAGTGAGTCCACTTTTCAGGAGACGGCCAATGCGGGCCGTGGGGTTGAGATGGTTCTGCCATAGGGAGGCGGTCGTAGGTCGGATAAGAGGCCCCTTCATGCAGGCAGATTTAGCGGCACCTCGTCTGGAGGTAGAGGTACTTATGGTAGAGGCCATCCTTCCAGGCCATTTCAGCCAGCTTCCCCTATCACTCATGGTACTTTAAGTGGTCGTTCAGGTCGACCGGGTCAGCCCCAGTTTCTTCAGCTACAGAGTTTGGCTAGATATTATCAATGTGGTGAGCATGGTCACAACATGAGGGTTTTCCTGAGGTTGAGGGGTTCTCAGCCGTGTTATTCTGATCAGAAGTCTTTCCGCTCACCGTCAACACATGTCAGAGCACCACCACTTCGTTATTCCCAGCGACCGAGGGCTTGTTTCACGTGTGGTGACATAAGGAACATTGCCAAGTATTGCCCTTGAGCTTCTGGCAGCTCTCAGCATCAGAGTTCTCGTTCTATGATTCAGGCACCGGAGGTTCCACAGCCTACCCAGCCGGTTAGAGGCAGGGTAGAGGTCTTAGAGGTGGAGTTCAAACCGCCAGAGGCAGGGATCAGCCAACAACTAGTTTGGAGGTTGAGTCTTCAGATGCAGACATCATAGGTACCATTCAGATTTGTATTAGAGATGCTTCACTGCTATTTGACCCTGGATCTACGTATTCATATCTGTCGTCCTATTTTGCACCCTATTTGGTTGTGCCTAGTGAGACATTGGGTATTCCTGTATATGTGTCTACACCGGTGGGTGATTCTATAGTGGTCGACTGAGTGCATCATTCCTGTGTGGTAGTATTTGAGGGTCTTAAGACCCATGTTGAATTATTGCTCTTAGATATGGTGGACTTCGACGTCATATTGGGGATGATTTTGGTTGTCCCCATATCATGCTATTTTGGATTGTCACACCTAGACCGTGACCTTGGCTTTGCCAGATTTTCCCCATTCAGAGTAAAGAGGGACTTTAGATTATTCGACCCGCAGTGTAATATCGTATGTGAAGGCTCGATGCATGGTTGAGAAGGTGTGTTTAGCTCATTTGGCATATGCTCGCGACTCCAGCGCAGAGGTTCCTTCCATTGGTTCTATTCCTATATTTTGGGAATTTCCCCAAGGTTTTCCCTTCAGACCTGTACGGCATGCTGCCTGATAGGGATATTGATTTTTGTATTGATTTGGCGCCGGGCACTCAGCCCATTTCCATTCCGCTGCATCGTATGGCGCCGCCGGAGTTGAGATCAGCTTCAAGAATTGCTTGAGGAGGGTTTCATTAGACCTAGTGTTTCGCCTTGGGGCGCACCAGTGTTAATTGTGAAGAAAAAGGACGATTCGATGAGGATGTGCATTAATTACCGGCAATTGAACAAAGTGAAAATTGAGAACAAGTATCCACTACCGAGGAATTAGGATATGGTTTGATCAGCTTCAGAGCGCCAAGGTGTTTTCAAGGATAGATTTGGAATCTAATTACCATCAGTTGAGGATTAGGGCATCCGGTGTCCTTAAGATAGTTTTGCACTCGGTTCGGGCATTATGAGTTCTTGGTGATGTCATTTGGGTTTACAAATGCCCCAGGGCCTTTCATGGAGATAATGAACCAAGTGTTCAGGCCCTATTTGGATTTGTTCGTGATTGTCTTCACCAACGATATTCTGATATACTCCCACGGTAAGGAGGAGCATGAGCAGCACCTCAAAGTGGTTCTTCAGACTTTGAAGGATAATCAGTTGTATGCTAAGTTCTCGAAGTGAGAGTTTTGGTTGAGTTCGGATGCATTTCTGGGTCATGTTGTATCAGTAGCAAGTATTCAGGTAGACCTAAAGAAGATAGAGTCAATCAAGAATTGGCCTTGACCATCTTCAGCTACAAAGATTCGAAGCTTCTTGGGGCTAGCAGGTTACTGCCGACGGTTTGTGGAGGGGTTTTCATCCATTGCATCCCCTATAAGAAGATTGACATAGAAGGGTGCCTAGTTCAGGTGGTCGGACGAGTGTGAGGCAAGCTTTCAGAAGCTCAAGACAGCTCTGACAACAACACCGATTTTGGTTTTACCTACAGGTTCATGGCCCTATGCGGTCTATTATGATGCTTCTCGTATTGGACTTGACGCAGTATTGATGCAGAATGGTAGAGTCATGTCATATGCTTCAAAGTAGTTGAAGATCCATGAGAAGAATTATCCAGTTCATGACTTAGAGTTGGTAGCCATCGTTCATGCTTTGAAGATTTGGAGGCATTATCTATATGGTGTGACGTGTGAGGTGTACACGAACCACAATGGCCTTCAGTACTTGTTCAAGAAAAAGGAGTTGAATTTGAGGCAGAGGAGGTGGTTGGAGTTGCTGATTTGTGAGGTTGGATATTTCTGAGCCTAGCAAGGTGTTAGCTTGCACGGTTGATCGTTCGTCGTTGATGGAGCATATCCGTGAGCGTCAGTTTGATGCTCCCTATTTGTGAGTCCTGAGAGACACGGTGCAATGTGGAGGTGCTAAGAAAATGACCTTGGGAGATGATGGTGTATTGAGATTGCAGGGGCGAGTTTGTGTGCCCAATATTGATGGCATTCGGGAGTTGATCTTGGCAGAGGCCCATAGTTCTTAGTATTCTATTCACCTGGGCATCGCGAAGATGTATTAGGACTTGAGGCAGCACTATTGGTGGCGCAGAATGAAGACATTGTTGCATATGTGGCTCGTTGTTTCAACTGTCAGCAGGTTAATTACGAGCATCAGAGGCCCGATGGTTTATTTCAGAGGATTGAGCTTCCCGAGTGGAAGTGGGAGAAGATTACCCTGGATTTCATTTCTAGCCTTCCGATGACTCGAAAGAAGTTTGATGCTATATGGGTCATTGTTGATAGGCTGACCAAGTCAGCGCATTTTATTCCAGTTGCCACCACCTATTCGTCCGAGAGATTACTTGGGATTTATATCAGGGAGATCATTCGCCTTTAAAGGGTGCTTATATCTACCATTTCGGACCGAGGCTCGTAGTTTATCTCGCATTTCTAGAGAGCGGTACAACAGGAGTTGGGCACCCAGGTTCAATTGAGTATAACGTTTCATCCCTAGATGGACGGTCAGTCCGAGAGGACTATTCAGATTCTTGAGGATATGTTCCGAGCTTGCGTTATTGATTTTGGAGGCTCGTGGGACCAGTTCTTGCTTTTAGCAGAATTTGCCTACAAGTACTGATAGCAGTCCAACATTCAAATGGCTCTGTATGAGGCGTTGTATGGTAGGAGGTATCGATTCCCAGTCGGATGTTTTGAGTCGGTATTGGCACGGTTATTGGGTACAGATCTAGTTCAGGAGGCCTTGGGTAAGGTCAAGATCATTCAGGACAGACTTCAATCAGCTCAGTCTTCGTAGAAGAGTTATGCAGATCGCAAGGTCAGGGATGTTGCTTTCATGGTCGGTGAGCGAGTATTGCTCCGTGTATCGCCTATGAAGGGAAAGCTTAGCCCTAGGTTTATTGGCCCATTTGAGATTCTTGATCACGTGGGAGAGGTGGATTATAGACTTGCCTTGCTTCCTTGTTTGTCAGCCGTGCATCTAGTTTTTCATTTAACTATGCTTCAGAGGTATCACGGCGATCCAGCCCACATGTTAGATTTCAGCACTGTCCAATTGGACAAGGATCTGTCATATGAGGAGGAGCAGATGGATATTTTAGACTGGCAGGTTCGACGGTTGAGGTCGAAGAGTTTTCCTTCAGTGCGTGTTTAGAGGAGAGGTCAGCCTCATGAGGCATCGACATGAGAGTCCGAGTATGATATGCGGAGCCGTTATCCTCATCTATTCCCCGACTCGGGCACTTATTTCTTTTGTCCGTTCGAGGACGAACGGTTGTTCTAGAGGTGGAGGATGTGACGACCCAAAGGGTCATCACCGTAATTCTCCCCTTATCTGTGCTTCTGAGGCCTTGAAAGGACTTTCTTTTAGTTGCCTTGATTTACGTGCACATTCCGAGCGCGAAGCCACAAAATTTTTATGTTAAAATATATGAATTCTGTGAAAAAGTTGAAAAATTTTGATATTAATATTGATATAGTTGACTTTGGTCAATATTTTAGATAAATGGACCCGGACCCATGATGTGATGGTCCCGGTAGGTCCGTAGAAAAATATGGGACTCGGGCGTATCCCGGAATCGAAATCCGAGGTTCCGAGTATAGAATTTTTGAAAGAAATTATTTTTCTAAAAATGACATGAAATTTTGAAAAGAAAATGAGTTAGAAAATATAGGTATCGGGCTCTTATTTGGTTCCGACATCCGGTACAAGTTTTAAATAGGTGTTAATCACTATTTGTAAAGTTTGATTGAAAACGAACGTCGTTTGACGTGTTTCGGACCAAAAATGGGAAATTTGAAGTTATGAAAATTGAAGGAGAAACTTTTTGTTTTGAGGCTTGATTCATAGATTTTGATGTTATTTTGGCAATTTGATCACTAGAGCAAGTTTGTAGGATGTTATTGAGTTAGTGTATGTGTTTGGTTGGGATCCCCGAGGGTTTGGGGGTGATTTCGGGGGTGGTTCGGGGTGTCTTGAGACTTAGAAAGGCATCAGAAATTTTCAGTTGTTGCAGACCAGCTTTTACCCTTCGCGAACGCGGCCCCTAACTCGCGTTCGCATAGCCCAGCCTTTCCTTCCTTCGCGTTTGCGTCTTCGAGTCGCGTTCGCATAGCTCTAGTCCGCTCTTCTTCGCATTCGCGTGAGGCCAAATGCGAACTCATAGTCCAAATGTGTAGGCCTGGGATTTTCCTTCTACGCGTTCGCAGAGCTCCATTCGGGAACGCGGTGCTTCCCGCCAAGTCTTCTTCGCAAATGCGACTAGCTCCCGCGTTCGCATAGTGTTATTCCCTGTAGTGAGTTTTAAAGCTTAAAAGCAGAACCATTTTGGGATTTTACCAATTCTTCACACGAGCTCCTCCCTTAACACTCCATAGACGAATTTCAAGCTCCTCTTTCTCCATAGCTCTTTGGGTAAATGATCTTAATATCGTTTTCTCTTAATTTCTTTGTCTAATTTCTAAATTCCTTGCCCTAAATCATGAATTCAAGGTAGAAATTGGGGGTTTTGGGTAGAGTTAGGGCTTTGGGGATTTTGGGCGATTCAACCTCAATTTGGGGTCAAATCTTGAAACAAATTGCATATTTGAACTCGTAGGGTTATGGATGATTGGGTTTTGGTCCGAGCCTTGAGTTTGGAGCATGTGGGCACGGGTCAAATTTTGGTATTTTGAAAAAATGATAGTAAATTCATTTCTAGGCTATGAAATTGTGTCTTTGAGCCATTATTGATAATATTGAACTAAATTGTGCTTAGATATCATTGGTTCGGATTTGGATTCTAGAGTAAAAGCGGTGTTAGAGATTTGATTGCTATTTTTGGATCGAGGTAAGTGTTTGATCTAACTTTGGCTTGAGGGAATAGGATTAGAATATTATTTGCTACGTGCTAAGTGTAGAGTACGATGTATAGGCATGATGACGGTTATCTGTGCACCAGAGTCTAGATGAGTGTGAGTCTTAATTGCTTTTAATTCAGATGATATGATACGGCTTCTTGTTTAAATTTATATATTCCGCATGATATGAACGGTTGAGGAAGAATAGTGATTTGTATAACATTGGGGCATTGGCTCGACCTAAAACTTGTTGATGACTAAGTGATTAAGCACGAAAGTACTGTGATTATTCCCTTGCTGGGATTTAGGTATGTATTGAATTCTCCCTTGCCGGGATTTTTGAGCAATTAGTTATATTCCTTGGTCTGGACTCCCTGTATTTGTGGTTATTCCCCTCGCACTTGAGTTGCGATTGTTGTTGAGCAAATTTTTTTTGGCATCAAACATGGAGGATCGGGTTGCACGCCACACAATAGTATTAAATATTGAGGATCGGGTTGCTCGCCGCAAAAGATATATTTGAGGTTTGGGTTACTCACTGCAACAGATATATTTAAGGATCGGGTTGCTCGCCGCAACGGATACATTTAAGGATCGGGTTGCGCACCGTAACAGAGTATGGATAAAGTATATTATTTCTGTATGTAGGGCTTTCCTGTGTTTTTTCCTTATCATTTGTTGTTGTACGGCTTTAACTCTTTTCGATGATTTCTATATTTAAACTGTCATACCCCATAGCATGCTCCCCTCCTTCTTAGTTGTTTAAATTTGCGTACTTCCTATTATTGCACATATATCTGTACAAGTTATTTGTTGTAGGTCCTGTCTAGCCTCGTCACTACTTCGCGAGGTTAGGTCAGGCACTTACCAGCACACGGGGTCGGTTGTACCGATACTACATTCTGTGCATCTTTTTGCATAGATCCGGGAGCAGCTGTTGGACCTCAATAGCAGTATTTGCTCGTGCGCTGATTTCGGTCCATGGATTTTCGAGGTAGCCTAGCTGGCGTCCGCAGGCCGGAGTCCCTTCTATATTATTAGTTTGTTTTGCCTTGTACCGAGACAGACTCTTCTATGTATTTCTTTCATACTCTTGTTTTAGTATTCCATAGGAGTTCGTGAGTAGTGACACCAAATACTGGGTAGAAGTGTATTTTGAAACTTTTATATTCCCGCTTTCAACTATTTAAGCATTTAAAAGTCTTTTGCTTTAATTATTTTTCAGTCTATTAGAATTACTTAAATGAAATCAATAGAAATATTGTAATGTTTGGCTTGCCTAGCTCCAATAGTAGGAGCCATCACGACTCTCGATGGTGAGAAATTCGGGTCATGACAATCCCTCATTACTATTGGATTAATAACAAGCATTTCTGCAGCTGAGGGTCCTAATAACTGCTGATAGAATCCTATCACTTCCTCCTTAATTCCTTTATTTCTTTGCACTATATCCCTATTGCCATTTATTAATCTCCTAATTTTGTTTTGAGTGTATATGCTTTTCATGTTTGCAAAGAAGTATATTATATTAGCATCTCCTAGCTTCAACCACTTAACTCTTGATTTCTGCTTCATAATACTTTCCTCTACCTCTAGCCATTTCTTCAATTGTATCTTCATGTCTTTCACTATATTTACCATAGCCTTTGGTCGCTCATATCCCTTCATTTGTTCTTGCATATCACATAATTGTTGTATGTATTATTTTATTCGGTTCCAATTGCATTATACTCAGTATTATTTAGAGTCTTCATATCTTGCTTCGCTCTTTTTAATTTCTGCCATGTATTCTTCATAGTATTATGCTCAGTTTACCTCTCCCATGCTTCACTTACTAATATCATAAAGTCTTTATGATCTTCTAAGTGGTTTATAAATTTGAATAGTTAGGAGTATGATTTTTATTCTCTTTCAGCATTATGCTCAATGGGAATGATCAGAGCAAGATGGATCCATGAGCCATACTTCTAGGTGTGGCATAGGCAGTATCCACTGAACATTAACCAAAACTCTATCAATCTTGCTATAGGTGTGCCTATTAGTCCATGTAAAGCTTCTCCCACTAGTCTTCATTTATATCAGGCCAGGGTCCTCAATGAACTCATTAAAGTCTCTAACCTCCATTTCTTGTACAGGGTTACCAGTTGGTCTATCTTCTCCTAATATGATGGCAATATAGTGACCCATTATCAACCATGGACCTTGTTGTATGGACTGTAGCCTTACCATATCACTCCATAGACTTCTTCCGTCATCCAAAGTGTGCAGCCCATAAATAACTATAAATGTAAATCTCATACTCATACTCATAATGTGTACTGAAGCATGTATGAACTAAGATAATCTTCCCAACTCCATACATTCTACCTGATTTATATCCCGCAGTAGGCAGATTCTACCTCTACTATTATATTCTTAGTTAGCTAGCCATGCCCATCCAGGAGTGATTTTTCTTATTATTTGCATAGCCTTATGTTCTTTTATTTTATAATCTAATAGTAGAATCATATGAACTTTATTATATCTAATGAACAACTTGACCTTTTTCGTCTAGGGGTTTTGCTTTGTACCCTTATATTCCAAGGGACCAGCTTCATACAGGAATAAAGAGGGATTGTACAGGCCCATCCTGCCTTGTATTACCTCTATCTACTTGTTCATTACTCCATTGTCTTGGAATTGTTAACTGTTGTCCGGACTCTATTAGAAGGTTAAAACCATTTATCACAATGATTGTATCAACTGCTTGTCTCTCTCTGCTTCTACCTGATGATTTTTCTATAACTGTCTGCCATGTGTGTTTCATATCTCCTTTAGTTGACCCTACACTAGTATTAGCATTTTGTACACTAGTACTAGCATTTTCTTCAACACTAGGAGGTGCCATCTTTTGTTGCCCTTTAACAGCTATAGATTCTTCCTATACTTTAAGCACGGGTTTAGCTATCATTCCTGCTTCTGCTTCCGATTCTTAGGCTTAGGTTTTTGTCCTAGTTGGTCTTCTATATTGTATTTATGACCTACTTGTATGCAGTTGTTACGGAATTCAGGGACCCAATCATACAGTATCTCCTGCATGAACTCCCTTCCATTTGGATCGGTCACCTTAATGGATCTAGGTAGTTCTTTCGTAATATCCATCTCAATCAACATTTTAGCATAGGAAATCCGATCTAGTTGAGTAGTGCAAGCATCAGCATATAGTGATTTTCCCAAGCCACTACTAATCCTGCTCAGTGGTTTATTTTCCAGCAATTTAGAGATAGATTAGAGTACTTAACCCACACTGGAATGGTTTGTAAAACTTCTTTGTTAAAATCAAAATTAGCAGACCACACTTTTATAATAATAGGTTTATTGTTCAACATATGAGGTCCTGAGTACAGAACTCCATCCTTGTCTTCATTGGAGTTGAATCTTACCACAAAGTATCCATCATTGTGAAAATACGTTTTAGACTGTTGCGAAGTTCCAAACTAAAGCAGTGTATCATTCCATGGCTCCTATAGTTGGAGTTCCTCCAACAACATACAAAATTAGCACTTATTTCTAGTTCTGAGTTTCCTCCTTAACTTCTTCCTTACAGAGTTCCACAATTACCTCACATTTTTTTAGAGTTGGAGCGATAAAGTTTAGATTCATTCCCTTGGCAGCAAGTCGGTTTCCCATGAATAGATTTGCCCACTGTTTTTGACATGTCTCGACATCAGCAGTTGGCAAATTCACCTGAGGTTTAGTCGATGCCCATGTATCCCCAATTGCACCTAATTATCTAGTAACCGCAATAGAATTCTTTTTAATTGTCTCAATTTTACTGAAACTAGGGTTTGCATGTTTCATCGGAACCCCGAAAATTACTTTCTCACTACTAATGACCTTATCATATAGAGTTTTCATACCTTCCTTTGTGGTTGACAATGGCGGCCATTGTTCTATTGGTGTTTTCCCTGCTTCTTTGGTCATATTGCTATATATTCCCGTAGTTTGATTGTTGTTTCTCATTTCTGTGTACTCAATCAGTTGGATCGTGGTTGTATTTCTCTTCAGCCTACCGCTCCCCATTACTGGCCAGCGTACGTTAGCACATGCATTTTATAATTGTTACTATGAATCAAACCTATTCTTATAAAGATAACGCATAAAATTTTAAACGAAAATATTGTATGAAATGGCATTGTTATACATTTCAAAGTGCATACGATAATACGAATATCTGTCAAGTGGAATGGAAAAACCGCATCAGCCAAATATTGTACTAGGCATCATCTGAAAGGCTCCTCAAGCCATTGTAGAATCCTTTTGCTCCCTTTAGTTTCTCGCATTTGTTGAGATTTTATATTGTAAGGTTCATGTTAATATTTTTTCATAAATAATTAATAAATATGAACTACGTTTCAGGAAAAACAATTCGATCGTTGTTATTGCTTTTGTTCAAAGTAAATAGGCGGCTAATAGCATAGATGCTAGGATAAATTACCAATTAAATAGAATTTCATAGTTTATATGTGGGAGAAGGACAGATGGATTAACATAAAATAAAATAAAAAAAGGAGTGAAAAAATGTCATAAAAGGAATAATTGTACGAAAGAATGTGATTTGTGTAGAACAATACTACAATAATGTATACTGTAGAAACAAATCTTATATATAAAAATTGTCCCTCTTCCTGCTGTTGTTATGTTTTTGTATAATACTGAATCGATCTCTCATCTTTCTTGTATATGGCCTCTCTTGAATTTGTAGGGAAAGATTGAATGGATGTTTGAATGGTTGGATATCTTAAAAAAAGATGAGTATCTAAAATTTGAATGATAATAGGAGGATGAGTAGGGATTTGTCTTGTTTTTTTACTAGGAAAGAGCGAACTATTCAAAATGTTGCCGCATTCGTATTGGATCCTTTAAAAATATATTACTTTTGAAGGGTTCGACACGCATCGGAAACTATTTTCGAAAAGTTTGAACAAAATAGGTTAGTAATTTGGTGGAATAATGAGAAGAGAAAAATATATTCTCTCTATATATATAAAGAGCTGGAATTGGCCAGCTAGTATGGTATCCTTGTATAGCCAGCTTTCACATTTATCTTTTTTTGGTTTGTTGAATTTTTTCTTTTGTTTCACTCCTTCACTCCATTTATTTCTAATAGTATTTTATTAGTCCACTACCCAGAATAATAAATACTACATAACGGCCCAAAATATTTGTGACGACCCGACGAGTCGTCTCATGTATTTCCATCATGTTTTTCCGTACTTGGTGAATCTGAGATGATTCGGATCGAGTTTGGTAGGAAATGGGACAATTAGTGTCTTTAAGGAAGAATTAGTTTGGAAAAGTCAACCGGATGTTGACCATCGAGTTAGAGTGCTCGAAATTGATTTTCGATGATCCATTTAGTTTAGGGGGATAATTTAAGGCTTAGGATAGCAATCGAAAGTAATTTTGGAGGTTCGGTGTATAACTAGGCTTTAATTTGCAATGTTTAAATTTTGGCGAATTTCGGTTGATATGTGAGATTTTAATCCGAGAGTCGGAATGAAATTTCGATAGTTGCAGTAGCTTCCTTAGGTGATTTATGATGTGTGTGCAAAATTTCAGTTGAATCGGAGGTGTTTGGGTCAGGTTTTTGATCGAATGTGAGTTTTGGAAGAATTTGATAAACTTAGGCTTGGATTTGGTGAAAATTGAGGGTTTTGGTATTAACAATAGTGTTTTGATGATTCGAGCAAGCCTGGATAGGTAAGAGATCATGTTTGTGTTTTGGTTGGGGTCCCAGGGGCCTCGGGGTGAATTCAGGTGGTTAAACGGAGAGTTTGGAGTTATTGCATGTTTAAAATTGCTAGTTTTGTCATTTTCGCATCTGCGGAAAAGAGACCGTATAGACGGTTCCGCAGATGCGGTTAGGAGGTTGCAAAAGCGGTCATGAGGGCATGGGACCTTCTGCAAAAGCGGAGACCGCAAATGGGTAAATTGGAGCGCAGAAGTGGTTTGGGCAGTTTTGGAAATAACCGCAGAAGCGGTTGGAAAACCACAAAAGCGGTGATTGCATAAGCGGAAAATGGAGTGCAAATGCGAAAAGACCTGGACAGATTTAAGTTAAGTCATCTTCGTGAATTTTGAAAGAACAAACATTTTGGACTTCGAACCAAGAAGGTTTTGGGCGATTTTTGAAGAGGGTTTCAAGGGCTATCATCAGGCATAGATTCTTGGAATTAAATTACGAAATTATGGTATTTAAACATGGATTAACACTGAAAATCCAAGGAATTAAAGGTTAAAAATGGGTGTTAGGGCTTGAAACTTAAGAGAGCTTAAATTGATGATTTGAGGGGCCAAATGGACTTCGATTCTTGTGAACTTGATATGTATAGACTCGTGGCGAGATAAGGGTCGTTTTGATGTAAATTTTTCTGGATTTTGAGAAGTGGTCCCGGGGCTCAGGTTTTGCAAATTTTGTGGTTTTCGATATTTTTCGAATCTTTTACATTGGGTTATATTCTCTTAGCCTATTGTAACGTATTCGCTCTGATTTGGGTTAGATTCGACGCGCGTGGAGACTGATTTGAATGGCAAAGGCATCGTGGGCTAGAGATTTCACTGGTTCGAGGTGAGTAATAATTGTAAATAATATCCTGAGGGTTTGAAACTCCAGATTTGTAGATCATAGTGCTGTATTGAGGTGACTTGCACGCCGGATATGAACGTGGGGTAGAGCACTGTTGGGGACTGTGACTTGGTCCGTCCCGGTTGTTGATTTTTACCACGTATTTGACTAAAATTATTTGTTATTATCATAATTTGGACTGATTTCCATGCCTGGACTTCGTGCCAACTATGTGAACCCTTCGTAGAATGATATTATTATTTTTGCATTACTTGCATACTATTTGATCTCGGTCCAAGGTTTTAATACTGTTTTTCAAACTTAGCCATTTTCCTATGACTTAAAAACTTAAACAACATTTTATTGACATTTTGAGCTGAGGATTTTTATTGTCAATATTGCCCAAATGGCTTAGGTGCATTTCTGGACTGAGTATGAATCGGGCTGCACACTGCAGCATTGTTATAGTGAATTCTGAATATATAGATGGCCTAGGCTGCACATCGCAGCAGTGTTATATTGATATTGAGGCTGAAAGCGTGTTTGATGCCAAGACATGGCTGATATTGCGCTTGGGCTGTAGGAGCCCCTCCGGAGTCTGCACACCCACAGTGAGCGCGGGTATCCACTTGGATAGGTAACAATGACTGACCAGGATTTGATTGATGCCACGAGATGGCATGACATTGCACTTGGGCCGTAAAGGGCCCCTCCCGGAGTCTATACACACTCCCTATGAGCGTCGTCGATGTTAAATAAGTGGAGCAGGCTGCACGCCTCAGCAGGTACTAGAGTGTATCGTCATATGCATTGCATTGCATTCATACATTTGTGCACTATTTGTTGTTTGCGTCATTTCTTGAGATTTTTATTTGTTTTTCTGATATTGTCTGATCACTTTCAAATTGGATAAATTTGAGACAATGGTAGCAGTGACACTATATGATGTAAATAGTTCAGGTAATAGTGGCTGACCAGAGATAAAAATATTGCCTGAAGAGCGAGTTGTGCGCTCAATTATGCATAGTTACTTCTGCTCGAGAGGCTGACTTTGGTGCTGACTTGCACTACCTGTCCTGCATTTACTTGCTTAACTGTTGATAAAAGATATTTTTAAAAGTGATTTTAAACTGAGTCAGATATTTTCTAAAGGATTTTCCCGGACTTACTATTTTTCTCAAAGGGTTGTGATGTCCTATATTGCATGGTGGAGTGCTCTTACGTGATTTCTTGCGTTTTAGTTATTTTTTACTCTTATTACTCATTGATTTAGAGTACTCACCTTACTCCCTGCACCTCGCGTGCAATTGCAGGTATTGTTCTGTCACGACCCAAACCCGGTCATGATGGCACCTAGCCCTAAAGCTAGGTAAGACTGACCAACAATCGCTTCCAACGAAAACGTTTAAAATCTCAAACCGAGAAAAAATTTAACAAAAGAATAATCCAAAAATATTAGTAATATGATATAAGTAGAATACGAAATTCAAAAGCACACCCATATGATCTGGGGGGTCACGAGTCTAGAGCCTATAAACAAAACTGAGTAATAATAATAGAATCTGAATACTAAAACCAAAATATCTGGGGAAGTATATAATAATAATCAAATAGAGAAAAAATGAAGAGCATCCAGGTCCTGCGAACGTCATGTAGCTACCTCAACGACTCCGATATATCTCTGGAGACTACGAGAATCAGCTAAGCCTCCGGTGTACCTGAATCTGCACACAAGGTGCAGGAAGAAGAGGTGAGTACTACCGACTCAGTGAATAATAAGTATAGAAAATGACTGAAAGTAAGAAATCCACAAAGTACCACAACGTAAATCTATAACTAACAATCCTATAACTTAGATACAGGGTAACAGCATAACAGTATCACAACAATAACCAAGTATCAGATAAAGATGCAATGCAATGCACATGAATTCTCTGCGGAACATGCAGCCCGATCTATTTAACGTCGACGACGCTCACTAGGGGTGTGTACAGACTCCGGAGGGGCTCCTTCAGCCCAAGCGCAATATATATATATATATATATATATATATATATATATATATATATATATATATATATATATATATATATATATATATATATATATATATATATATATATATATATATATATATCCACTGCGGATCGTGCAGCCCGACCCAAGCTCAGTCCACAATATGCATATGAGTCACATAAACAGATTCAACTTATTTTCCAGTTTCCAATTCTTAGGAAGAATATAATTTAATTATTTAATTTCACGAAAAGTGATGACTTAGCATTTCATTTCGGTGAATAAATACAGGACTGAGATCAATGATTATGCAATCATGTTATCACATAGATACTCACCATAAACGGGTACTACAGATCGGCACAAGGCCCCAAAACATGGCATTAAGCCCAATTATCAACAAAACAATGTGCGTGTCAGACGCCAATAATTTACTCAGCTCACGGGATGGACCATGTCAAAATCCCCCAATCATTTACAACCCTACACCTACCATGGGGTGTGAGTCACGCCCTACCATAGCTTCACGATATGATAAGCCGGGGTTTCAAACCCTCAGGCCACCATCTATACAAACTACTCACCTCTAACTGGTCGTAGCCTGGTCTGCAATGCCCTTTCCCTTCAAATCTTCTCCAACGAGCGTCGAATCTATTCAAAACCACAACGAATAGGTTATTATAGGCTAAATAAAAAGAACCCAATGGAAATTATTCGAAAAATATTAAAAATCACGAAATTGGTAAAACCCGAGCCCCGGGCCCAATTCTCAAAAAATTCTGAAAATTACGTCTTCGGATTCCTCGTCTTGCCACAAGTCCGTACATATAAATTTCACAAAAAACGAAGACCGTTTGACCCTTCAAATCCCCAAGTTCATTTCTAAAAATTAAGCCCTAGTCCTTCACAATTTCTACAGAATTTCATGGAATTTGAGGTTGATTCTTTCTAAAAATGATGTTTTTGAGTCAAGAGACTTACCCCCAATTGTTACCCGCTGAAAACCCACTTCAAATCACTCAAAAGCTCCCTTGGTTGCTTAACAATGGAGGAAAATATGTTTGGTTCGCGGATGAAATAACATTAAAAGCCCTTCTGTCCCCAGAAATTCCATCATCCCGTTCGCGACCTTACCCACGCGAACACGATGCTTTACTTGATCTGGCTCCAGGCCCTCATACGCGAACGCGACAGCCACACGCGAACGCGATAGCCCACCTCCCTAGCCTACGCGAACGCGTCACCACTTCATATGAACGCGATCAACAAGGTACCACAGCTACGCGATCGCGTGCCTCACCTTCGCGAACGCGAAGGCAAAATCCCATGCTCCCTCAAATTACTCTACACGCTCGCGTTGCTCCTCACGCGAACGCGATGAACAAAAACCTGCAATACCCAACAGCAAAAATCTGCTATCTCCCACGGCCAAAACTAGTCTGTTTGAACCGAGGCCCTCGGGCCCCAACCAAATGCACAGATATGACCCATTACTTCATTCAAACTTGCTCGTAACATAAAAACGCTATCATAAACATCAAAATCATCCAATTTCCACTGATTGAAGCCTAAGTTGAACTAAAACTTGCATTTGCTCCAAAACCCGACCTAAACACCTCCAAATGATCTGAAAATTTGCACACATATCAAAAATCACCTAACGGAGCTACTGCAACTGTCAGAATTTCATTCCGACTCCCGGATGAAAATTTCACCTATCAACCGGACTTTGCCGAATTTTGTAACTTTGCCAATTCAAGTCTAATTCTACACCGGACCTCCAAATTCAGTTCTAATTTCGCTCCAAAGTCACAAATCACCATTCGAAACTAGTCGAATCAGCGGAAATCCATTCCGAGCCCTCTAACTTATAAGTCAACGTTCAGTTGACCTTTCCAAACTAACTTTCTCTTAAAGAGACTAATTGTCTCATTTTTATTCAAACTCCATTCGAATTTCTCCAAACTCTCCAAATACATATATTGAAACATATAACATCATAAAAAGGGGAAAACGGGACAGAAATACACGGGACGACGGGTCAGGTCGTTACATGTTTGCCCCGTAGCGGGTTATTAGCGGATTAGAGATTGGTTACTGTAACTGAGCCAGGTGAAGCGTCCGCGGCACCGGATCTTCTCCCTTATTTTATGATGTCCATGTTATTTTTCAGACTTTGTTCCCATTTCCGGATTTGTAGTTTTTTAGTGAACTATGTAGTAGCTCATGACTAGTGATACCCCGATGTCGGACTGTGACGGAATGGTTCCATGTTGTTATTGTTGTTTTCCGCACTTTTGTTTATGCTAATCATGTTTTAGCTTTATTAATGTTAAATAACTGTTAAAAAGAAAGCATTTGTTTTGTTGGCTGGCCTCGTCTTCACTAGAGGCGCCATCACGACCACGTGTTGGGATTTGGGTCGTGACAATATTAAGCCCAACAGCCGTTCAATTTTTTTCTTTGACAACAAAAGTCCATATAACCATTTGATTTCCTTTTAACATACTCCATGTTCCGAGCAACTCTTTCTTCAAAGGTCATAGTTTCCTCCCAATGTAAAATTTCCAACCCTTCTTCAGTTCATGGCATGGTATAACCATTTGGTTTTCCAACTATCTTATCCTAATAATTCTCCATCCACCCTCATAACTCCTAATTACAATGATATTTAACGTGTATTAATTTATAATTATTAAATTGATAATTAATCTTGTGTCTATTGATACTCCTTTTTAAAAAGGCTATAAATAAATTGGTGGTGAATATTATGCATGCGGTAATTTGCTTACTTTTTCTTGCTTTTCATTATTTTCTTAGAATGTCGTCTTCTTTTATTTCAAAGTTGAATCTTCAGAGGTGATTGGTGGATAAGTGCTAGAATTTATAGAATATGGGATTCTTTTAGACCCAGAAAAAATTGAGAGTTGATTGGCTTAAATATAATATTTATTGAAGAAAAGATACCTATATGATTCTTATAATTTTATATATAGATTCTATTTGTGGTTTTTAATTTAAAAATACTTACCTCTTTTCTTTTATCAGCAAAACTTGATGCATGCTACGATCAACAAGAAACTTATAACAAGTTCAAGGATAAGTTGAGTGAATGTTCTTTTTCCTTATCAAAGAATTTCAAAGTTGTTGAAAGCAGTGGTAGATATAGGCCTATTGATTATACTTTTAAAATCAATTTCTTAATTAAAATTGCCCTTACGAGTCTAGAATAAGATATTGTTAGTATTCAAATAAATTGATTTCAGTTTATCAAACCAGATATGATTGACTCAACAGTGAACAATAATACTTTCTTATCATATATATTTACTATAATGTTTTGCTATATTTTTTGAATATTCATGTAATTCTGAACTAACTACTTTATGCTCTTCATTTGTAAATTTGGTGGGTTGTTTGTGCGGAGTTACAGACATGGAGACTGCTGGCTCGAGGTGAAAAAAAAGGGACATTCAAATTGCTAGTGATAGTGAATCGCTTCTCGTTTTATGTATCTTTAATTTGTAAATCCTCGAGAACTTTTATTTTCTATTTTATTTTAATGCCTCTTCTTCACATGTGCTCTCTTGATAGTAACTACTACAACAGTAAAAGAATTTGTGGCAAGTGTTTTAGATTTAATGATTAAAATTAAATATTCTAATACCTTAAATATTATAATTAAGCAATTTATTATTGCATTTATTGTCAATAGGTGAGGTTAGCTCCCCACCACCTACGCAAGTAAAATATATGTAAATCTCGATGTAGACTACATAACTTCTTTGATCCAAAAGTTTGCAACCATATCTGCTGGAGTACAAACTATTGAAGGCTCTAATGTTGATAACATTCAGGCTGAGAAAGAGATGCTTTTGAACAGGATGAATATCAATAAGTTGTTGGATTGTGACTGGAGTCCAAAAATAGAGGTTCTTTTCCTATTTTGTTTCTTAAGTTTTCTGTTTCTCAAAATGCAAGATGTTTCTAATATATAGTTTTTTTTAAATAGTCGAAATACATTGTTACCATGAGGAGAAAGATTACATAAATAGCCAACTATATTTGGTTGATACTATATTCCATGCAATGCATTCTCAAAGAAGATCGTACCTACGAATGATGTCTATAGTTGCTATATATACAATAAAGTATGCAAGTTTCCTTACTTAACCAAAGAAAACTTGCATTCTTTGTTACAAATATGCAATTATAGATGCCATTTGCATATACGATCTTCTTTGAGCATGCATTGCATGAAATATAGTACCAACCAAAATAGTTGTCTATTTTTATAATCCTTTCCCTTATGGTAGCAATGTATTCCTACCATTTTAAAAAAATATATTAGAAAGATCTTGCAATTTTGAGAAACAGAAAACTTAAGAAGCAAAATAGAAAAAGAACCTCTATTTCAGGACTCTGAGTCACAATCCAACAAGTCCTTGACGTTCACCATGCTCAGAAACATCGAATGCTATTAACATTCGACCGTTCAATAGTTTGTACTCCAGCAAACGTGGTTGCAAACTTTTGGATCAAAGAAGTTATGTCGTCTACATCAAGATATATTTTGTTTGCATAGGGGATGGCTAAGCTTAACCTCACCTTTTTTTGTTTTTCCACCCGGTGTCCGCTATCCGGTTTGGAGTTCGATTATATTCAGATTCGCACTGCATAGGGCCTCATTCGGGAGAAAGCACTCCCTACCAAGAATTTTTCCATATCCAAGGCTCAAACTCGAGACCTCTGATTAAGGAAAGAGTAGTCTCATCCACTGCACCACATCCTTCGTGGTTAGCTAACCTCACCGATAATGAATGCAATTATAAATAGCTTTGTTCTAGTATTAAAAGCATTAGAATATATAACTTTAATTATTAAATTTAAAATAATTACCATAAAATTCTTTAATTATTTTTATCGGTTACTATCACTATGTACGGGCCAAATCCTTCTTATACAAATAAGGATCGAATTTCTCCTAAATTCTTCCCATAAAGTAATTTTTGATTTGATAAAACTACCAGAAAAAGATGGATCATACTCTAATAAAGAAAAAATTCATATGATTCATCCAAATATAATCACAAGATATATGCAATGAATAATTGGTAAAAAAAAAACAGAGGTAATTTTTTTCAGTTTAGGCAATATTGGTTTTAAAAGACACTAATCCCACACCAAAGTAACATTCTTTTTAAAAGATTTTACTCTACCAAGAGAGCACATTTGAGGAAGAGGCACTGAAACATAATAGGAAATAAAAATTCGAAAGGGTTTACAAGTTAAAGGAATATAAAATGAGAAGCGACTCACTAATCAATAATAATTTGAATATCGCTTTTTTCCACCTCGAGCCAGCAGTCTACATGTCTCCAACTTCGCACAAACAACACACCACACTACAAATAAAGAGCATAAAGTATTTCAAAATTACATGCATATTTAAAATCATAATAAATATACCTAATATAACAATATTATTGTTAACCCTCGAGTCAATCATACCTGGTTTGATAAACGAAAATCTGTTTATAGGAATATTAACAATATTTTAATCTAAACTCTTGACGGCAGTTTTAAGTAAGAAATTAATTTTAAAAGTACTTTCAACGTGCCTATATTTAACAACTTTGAAATTCTTAATAACGACAAAAAATTTCACTCAACTTGTTATATAGTTTCTTATTGTTTGTATTATGTATCAACTTTTGCTGATAAAAGAAATTAGGTAATATTTTGAAATTAAAAGACACAAACAAAATCAATATATATAAAAGTATAAGAATCACATAGGTACCTTTCCGTCAATAAGTATCATATTTAAGCCAATCAACTCTCCAATTTTTTTGGAATTAAAAGAATTTCACATTCTACAAATTCTAACCCTTAACAACCAATCATCCCTATGAAGGCCCAATTCTAAAAGAAAAGAGTATGGCATACTAAAAAAAATAAAAAGCAAGACAAAGTAATCAAGTTATAACATGTGCAACATTCTTCACCAATCTATATACAGTCCACTAAAGAGCAGTATCAATAGACACACGGTTAATAATCAACTTAATAATCAGAAATTAATATACATTAAATATAATTGTAATTAGAAATTATAAGGATGAAAAAGAATTATTAGGAGAAGATAATTCTAGCCACTTTAGTAAATAATTTCTTTTTACCAACTTTTTAAAAATGGATTGAGATTAACTTATATAAGTGAAACTGCATGGCAATAACAACCCTATTTATAAGGAGTTGATTAGCACAAATAGGATTATTTAGCGTCACTGTTTAAGTTTTTATCTTATTTAAATAAGTTTACCTTAAATAGCTTTCGAATCAGAATTAGGTTGCACAACTTTTGATAGATCGGCAAAACTTGCCTTGTTACAAGTTCTAATTGTTAAACCCTATTTTAACCAGGTCAAATTAGAGTGTCACATATTATGATTCCTGAATTAATTATTAATTAAAGAGGCACCTAAATCATCTATTACTAACTAAGGTGTACTAAAAATTAGAAATTCTAAGGTAAGGGTTCAATTAATCATGAAGAGAATGTGTAAAACACTCCTTAATATTCATATTAAACTAATTAAGACTAAGCATAAATGTAAAGTTCAGAATAGAAATATTCTCTTGGGAAAAGAAATGAACCATTTGACGGTATTAATAAGTAAAGATACTCAATTTAGCCTGTTTAAAAATCTGATGTTTTGAATTTAAAAAATCACTTTTTCTATTAGAACTTGTATTCGTGATTCTAATCCACCCAACATCTAGTTAGCTAAGTGAAGAAATTACTATCCTTTGTTAGGCGTGTTATTATTAGCCAGTGTGTAAATATGCTAAATTGATAAAGCGGCTACTGATTTAAGTGTAGAATTGCATATATGTGTTCATAACATGCAGTGGAAAACAATAATAATATTTGAAAAAAATTTATATCTATATTATATTAAAAGAAAAGTAGTGAAGCATGTGGTTAAGCCAAGTGGCGTATTGAGAAAATGCCACTTGGCACATTTAAAACATAATCTAGAAAATAAATCTAATCTATATATCTACATCTATATCCATATCTATATCTATATCATATATAGATCCAACCATCAATTTTCCTTCCATATTAGCTAAAAACATGAAAGTCAAAAAATAATTAAAAATTCATAATAATAAAACAATAAAATAAAAAAATATTAGCAAGATATAGCTGGGAATAACTATGATTATTTGTACTCCGGGCAAGTTAAAATATAAATAAAGTAAATAAATTTATTTAAGATATTAAGGATTTATGGCTTTGAAAATTGGAAAAAATTTGAAGTAGCACATTTCTTTACATAAAATACAAAAATATTTAAAAAAAGTCACTTGGCTTAATACAATATATATATATATATATATATATATATATATATATATATATATATATATATATATATATATATATTGGATTTTCTTCTAAATTAGCATAAATATGGAGGTAAAAATTTAACTAAAAAACTAAAATAGAAAATATAATAAGACGTAAATTGAGATACCCGATGACTATTTATACTTTGAAGTAAGTTAAAATATAAATAAAAACTATTTAAGATATTAAAGATTTATTGACTTTAAAATTAAAAAAAAATTCAAATATATATATATATATATATAATCAGAAAATATCACTTAGAAATAGTACATGGAAAAATAATTTAAATAGAAATATTTCTACTTAGATATCATTAGATATAATGTGTTCAAATAAATAAGAAATTAACTTTTATAATTAATAATAAAATGAATGTGGTAGAAATAACTATCGAACTAAACAAGCTAATGAAAGCCATATAACAATGTAATAATATTATGTATTAAATAATAAAAGAGCAAAAATAAGGTATAAATAGAGAGAAATTAATCATGTGACGACCCAAAGGGTCATCACCGTAATCTCCCTTTTTTGTATTTCTGAGGCTTTGAAAACCTCTTTTTGGGTGGCCTCAATTTGCGTGCACAGTCCGGGCGCGAAGACGAAAATTTTTTATGTGAAAATATTTGAATTCCATGTTAAAAACTATGAATTTTGATACCAATATTGTTATGGCTGACTTTGGTCAACATTTTAGGTAAACGGACCCGCACCCGTGATGTGATGGTCCCGGAAGGTCCGTAATTAAATTTGGACCCGGACGTATTCTCGGAATCAAAATCCGTGGTCCCAGGCCCGAGAAAATAATTTTTCAGTTAATTGATTTCTGTTAATGTTTAAGGAAAATGAATTAGAAAATTGAGAAAAAAATAACGGTATCGGGCTCGTATTTTGGTTTCGACGCCTGGTACAAGTCTTAAATGAGCTTTAAGCTCTATGTGTAAATGTTGGTTTAAAACGGACGTCGTTTGATGTGTTTCAGACTAAAAGTATAAAGTTTGAAAATTTTGAACTTAGAAATGGAAATCATGAGTATTGGGGGTTGATTTTGTGATTTTGATGTTGTTTTTGTGATTTGATCGCTCGAGCAAGTTCGTAGAATGATATATAGTTAGTGTGTGTGTTTGGTTGGGAGCCCGAGGGCCCGGGAGTGTTTTCGGGGGTGGTTCGGAGTGTTTTTGGCTCTTTGGACTTGGCATATTTTCTGCAACTGTTTCCCATTGATTTTGTTCTACGTGATCGCGGCCTCTGCCACGCGATCGCACCGCTTTGAATCGTACCTCTACGCGATCGCATCATAGATCACGCGATCGTATAGCTTTCAGTTTCCCCTTCTTCGCGTTTGCATACTAGTCCACACGATCGCATAGAGCATTTGACCTCCCAGTGACTTTTCCTCTGCGCGGTCGCATCACTCTTCACGCGATCGCATAGCTCCCAAGTTTCCTTCACCGTGATCGCGTCCCCATTCCTACGATCGCGAATGGCATTTTCGCCCAGCGATTTTAAATTAAAAACAGACCAGTGGCAGCGGACTCCTCCCCATTTTTCACACGATCTCTCTCTCTCTCTCTAAAAAGCCCCATTGACGAAATTCAAGCTCACAATTCATCACCACTCTTTGGGTAAGTGATTCCTACTTCATCTAATCATTATTCCTTCACTAAGTCATTAAATTCCTAGCCCTAAAACATGAAAACAAGTAGAATTTAGGGGTTTTTGGGTTTAGTTAGGGTTTATGGGATTTTGGGTATTTCAACCTCAATTTGGAGTCGAATTTAAAATCTAATCCTATATTTAAACTCGTGGGGTTATGGGGGATTGGGGTTTGGTCCGAGCCTCGAGTTTGGACCACGTGGGACCGGTGCCAGATTTTGGTATTTTTGAAAGTAAACTAGGAAATGCATTTCTAGGCTATAAGATTGTATTTTTGGACTCTTATTGATAATATTGGACCTAATTGTGTTAGATATCGTTGGTTCGACGTCGAATTCTAGAGGAAAGACGATTTTTGAGCTTTGAGTTGTTATTTTCTGCTTCGAGGTAAGTGTTTGATCTAACTTTGGCTTGAGGAAATAGGATTATGTTGTTAATTGTTATGTGCTATATGGAGTCGGTGTATAGGTATGGTGGCGGTTACCGATGCGCCCGAGTCAAGCATGACCGTGTTCTCATTTTATTATTAAAATTGTAAAAGAAGTGAACAATTGGGATAAATTCTTGTTATAAGGGCTATGAAGTGAAAGACGAGAAATAAATGAACTAAAGATGAGTTGTCGGTATTTTTCCCTTGCCGGGACTTGTTGTTAATCTGTTTCCCTTGCCGGGACTTGTTGTTAAATTGTTTCCCTTGCCGGAACTTGTTGTATTGTTCTCCCTTGCCAGGATGTTAATCTTGTTGTTTACTCCTTTTTCCATTAATTGTGATTATTGTTTGGGTGAGCAGGAGCGATAAAGCACGATGGGTGATGCCGCAACGTATTGATTTCCTCCACAAGATGGAGTGATATATATCGATTTCCTCCACAAGATGGAGTGGTATTTATTGATTTCCTCCACAATATGGAGTGGTATATATTGATTTACTCCACAAGATGGAGTGGTATTTATCAATTTCCTCCGCAAGATGGAGTGGTACTTATTGATTTCCCCCACAAGATGGAGTTGTGCTATTGATTGGGTGAGGACGAGAGTAAAAGAACGATGGGTGGTGCCGTGCAACGTGGTTTTATTGGCCTTACCTTATTGGTGTTCCTTATTCCGTTTTTCCTTTATTAATTGTTGTTTCACTGGATTCTCTTATTTAAATGCTATCTATTCAGTTCCATCTCTTAATTGTACAAGTTATAATTGAACTGTTATTTCCCTCAGCATGTCCCCTTCCCTTTTATTGTTTGAATTCTTGTTCTTTTTCTGTTGTTGTATATATATCCGTACAGTTCGTTTATGGCCGATTAGCCGTGTCACTACATCGCCGAGGTTAGGCCGGACACTTACCAGCACATGGGGTCGGTTGTACTGATACTACGCTTCTGTGCCTTTTTGTGCACGGGTCAGGACCCAGTCTACGGACCACAGCTTTAGAGCTGGAGTGATCCTTCAGTCTAGAGGCTCTGAGGTAGTTCGCAGGCGTTCGCGGGCCCCGAGTCTCCTTTATCTATTTCTTTCAGTTTGTTTAATTATACCGAACAGACATGTTATGTATTTTCGTTCAGACTATTATTTTTAGTACTCTATTGGTAGTCCGTGAGCAGTGAAACCAGATACTGGGTAGAGATTGGTTGTTAGTTTTCCGCATATTGATTTTCGTTACTGATATTTAACGTCTTCCGCATGTTTAATTAATTATTTTGGCATTTAACCTGTTTTAGACTTTAATTTTCTGGAAATGATTATAAGGGTTGGCTTGCCTAACTTCGACAATAGGCGCCATCACGACTCCCGATGGTGGATAAATCCGCGCCGTGACAAATCAAAACTTTCATCATAAAGAAAAATGATAAAACTTATTAAATTTGAGATGAGAAAGTTGTTATTTATCTATTATGATAAGAAAGATGATATTCTGTATAAAACCACACAACTTATGTCTGACACATAAAAATAAGAACTTAAAAATATTATAAATAGCGTGAGAATATTTATGCTAAGAATTAGTTTAGAAAATAAAATAAAGTAAAATAGAATACTTATAAATAATATTGATGAATTTAAATAACTTAAATTCACGCAATATTTTTAAAATAAATAAATATTTATTTTAAGATTAAAAAATTTCTAAATTTATTTATATTATATTAAAAGATAGTAATGGATAATAACACTAAATAAAGTGAAAAATTAATTAAAAGCCATATGAAACTGTGATAATACCATATACTTTTGATAACATAATAGCAAAAGTAAAAAAAATAATTAAAAATTAAATATTAGAAATGAAAGGAAAAGACTATTTTGCTTAATATTTGAAAGTTCTTAAATTTATGATGAAAATGCTCAAACTATGGATATGACCACCAAAAATTAAAGTCTTACTGGATAGAATTAAAATTTAAAAAATATAAAATAAATATCTAATATAAATAATTTTATAAACTAAAATTAAAAGTCAAATTTTGTATCTTGAAACTAAAAGTGATTTTTTTATTGCTTGTAATTAAATATAAAAAACTTAATAGATTTGGAATATAATAATCAAGGAACTTATATATTATATTTTATACTAATGAAAGTTACAACTTAAAGTCAAATATGATATTATTTTGACTACAGGTAAAATATTAATTAAAGCTTTCTTAGCAGGGAAGAGAATGTATAAAAGAAATTGATATAATGTGAGAATATATTAAATTAATTTAAAATAAAATAAAATAAATAATTGAATAATATTTCAAAATATTATTTATAGATTTAAATTGTAAAATACTTTCGAGTAAGAGGATAAAAGTGTAAAATATGTTAAATTTCAAGAATAAAAAATAATATTTATCGATAATTATTTAAAGGATAATAAGCAAATTTAGTACGCCGAAAAACTCACATGAAAGAATAATAATATTAAATAATAAATAATTTAATAATTATAAGCAAAAACAAAAAAAATGTGTAAAGTATAAAAGAATAAGACTTATTTAAGCTTTAGACAAAAAAACTAATACTGAGAATTTTATTAAAATAATGTATAATTTAATATGTTTAAATGAGGTAAATCACCACATGACATAATTTGCAATTGTTAATATTGATAACGAAACGAAATTCAAGTATTAAAATTAACTTATTGGACTATATAAATGTAAAAAAAGAAAACAGGTTATCTAATATGAGATTTGCGAAATGGTTTCATATCTTGCTTCTTAATATTTAATGATTATCTATAATTTTTTCTGGAAGGATTATATTTTAAATTTATTTATACATTATTCAAATAAAAATCACAATCCGACATAATTTATGTCTGCGTATAGCACGTGTATTAACACTAGTTATATTACAAGAAGAGTAGTTTGCAATGTGGTTAAGCCAAGTGGCAAGCTAATATAAAGCCACTTGGCAATTTTAAGACAACATAAAAAATTTGGATTATAAATGAAAAAGTATTTAATGAAAGTAGTAGTCCAAGATTTTCTATTGATACCTTTAATTAAATTTGTGTATAATTTAGTTATGGTAGGTATCCTTTTTTGAGCAAGAATCAATTAAATTTCGTTGAAAATCTTATACACTAATTTTAAGTTGAAATATAATTCTTCATTTTGTACAAGTTTTGTATATAACTTTATTTGTGAACAATATACATTATTATAGGTGTCTTTAATTAAAATTGTGTATAATTCAGTTATGGTAGATATTCCTTTTTAAGAAAAAAGTATTTAAATAAACATATTTTATCTTACAAAATCGATAGTTCATATCCAATGATCCCTTACTATTGAAAAATATTTATGATAAATTTTACTTTAGAGCTAATTTTTTTTTAGAAACATGTGATGTAATTAAATTATCAAAATCTAAATATTTGTTAATGCAGAATATGATGAGGTTTGAATTTATTGAAATGAATCTTGCAAATGTTTTGAAAAATAATTTTTAAGGAAAAAAGACTCCTAAACTGTCATATCTCTTGTATATCTTTTAGACTATTATCCTTAACGAAAAAATAGTGTTGAACGAATTACTCAGATAATTAATTAAGAATAACAAATTAATCAACCACGTCAAGTGGTGTGATAAGGAAAATCTAAAGTAAAACTTAATAGACATTATAATAAAAATATTGAATTTAGATTAAAACATATTTAAATTGAGATAAAGAAAATTTAAATTGAAGGATAAAAGTTTTTGAATTTAAAGATAATCTTTTTTGAATTGAGATTTAAAATCAAGTTTGATTAGAAAAAGCACTATGACACTATTAAAAAAAATTGCAGATCTTATTGATTTTTCTTCGTGCTTCATTGTTGTTGGATTTTCTTTTATGAATCAAGATATGTAAATGTATAAATATAGTATTTATATATTGTGTATCTATATTTGTTAGAAATTTTATACTATATGATATATTATAAGAATATGATATTATTAGAATATTCTTAGGAAAGATTTTATTGAGTGTGAGCTTAAACTCATGTACATATATTCTCTGGGAATGAGAAAGCAAGTCCGACCCATCTAAAAGTTGTGCAATCTCTAATATGTTATTTTTCCCATTGAAGCAGTGATAGTACGGTAGGAAATACATTAAAAAGTAATAAAGTAGGAAATACAAAATTATTAGTTATATATTAAATATTCGAAAAATCGTTAACAATATAAAAAACAAAAAAAAATTAAAAATTAGGAGAAATAAAAATGTATATCGATATATAAAAATGAGTAATGGGCAAGGATAGCAACCCATTAATAAAAGCTTTTATATCTATGTAATAATATAAAATACTCAATAATGTAATAAATGAAAATAATAAATAAAAAAGTTAATTAAAGCTATATAATTAGTTTCCTTAAATTTTATTATTTTATTTTTGGTTACTCTGCATTGATGATACAAAATAACAGTTGATGATTTTATTAAAATAATATGATTAATATTTTTTTTACTGTTATTCGCGAATCACGCAGGTTCTAATACTAGATATAGTAGTACCCTTTTTTACTCTTTGTTAGTTAGGTCTAGTTTCATGTTTAAAATTTATTTACATATCAAAGATCGGATGTGAGACGTACCTGGTAAAAAGAGCCGTTTCAAAAATTCTTCGATAGTACGAAAACTTTATGCGTATCCACAGCAAAACTAATTATTGCGATCAAATCTTTAATCAATGATCTACGAACAAATTGTACGAAAATATGGTACTAAAGTTTTTCTCAAAAACCTTAGCCCAAACGTGAAAGACCAAGAAGCTAATTTTCTTGTCAAGAGTATTACTCGACTCTTTGATATTTCTGTTGGTTTTGCGGCTTCTCCGAGAAGCTGTGTTAGTTATGTTGATTTAGCTTAAGGCTGTATGGTGTCCCGGGCCCGGGCCTAAACGGGCCTGACGGGCTGGGCCTCACGGTCCCGGGCTTGGTGTGCCGGGCCTGGCGGTCCTTACGGTAGAGACCAACCCGTTACGGACTTAAGCACACTGCGGTCCTGGGCCTGGCGGGCCGGGCCTGGCGGGCCTAATGGGCCTGACGAGTTTTTTTTAAGTCAATATCTTGTATAGTAGTCAATATATTTTATATGGTGTACTAAGTTATTAGTATAGTATATATTGTGTTG
Source organism: Nicotiana benthamiana (assembly GCA_034376525.1). Taxonomy (NCBI): domain Eukaryota; kingdom Viridiplantae; phylum Streptophyta; class Magnoliopsida; order Solanales; family Solanaceae; genus Nicotiana; species Nicotiana benthamiana. The sequence continues at coordinate 38,355,736 of CM067339.1, read as the reverse complement.
AAGTAATTAGTATATATTGTATATTATGTATTTATTGTGTTGTACTAATTAGTATATATTGTATGTTATGTATATATGGATATTTATGTTATGTATACATTGTGTTGTAGTAACTAGTATATATTGTATGTTATGTATATATGGATATATTTTATGTATATAATGTGTTTTAGTAATTAGTATATATTGTATATTATGTATATATTGTGTTGTAGTAATTAGTATATATTGTATGTTATGTATATATAGATATATGTTATGTATATAATGTGTTGTGGTAATTAGTATATATTGTATATTATGTATATAGTGTGTTGTAGTAAGTAGTATATATTGTATATTATGTATATAGTGTGTTGTATATTATGTATATAGTGTGTTGTAATAAATTGTATATAATGTATATAAAAGAATGTTGTAATTAGTATATTGTGTTGTATGTTATATATTGTATGTTATATAAATATTCAAGGATTGATATCGAAGTAAAGACAAAGAAATATTGACAAAAAAGATATTCAAGGATATGATAAAGAGCATATTTATTGACCAAAATGGCATATCTTTCTTAGTCTTCCTTCCCCAATGGAATGAGCACAACAAGGTACTAATACCACCACTAAAAGGAAAAAAAACTAAAACAAGACGTGCCAATGTACAAGTTACATCATAATTTATGTTGTATTTCTAACAAATCTCATAAATCCGTCAAGGTTGGGAGGAGGTTGTGTTGACGGTGGTGGAAATGAAGCTTGTTCATCACCACTTCCGGGTGAAGTCGATTCCTCAGCAAGTTCTGCTATCATTTCTTCATATGCCTCATCTATTGCCGGTTGTGATTCTGATATGCCAAAGTTCCTTCTTTCTGCGCGGATGTAATCTCTAAAAAGCATTAATTTTTCCAAGCTCTCCCGCATCGACGCTCTGTGATCACCGATTTGTAGTCTTGCTTGACTGAAAGCGCTCTCCGATACAACGGTTGATGCTTGAATTGACAAAACATCCCGAGCCATCCTTGCAAGAACGGGAAAATGCTTTTCCCTTGACTTCCACCATTCCAAAAGGTCGAAAGAGCCGTCTGGATTCTCCTTTTCTAGTCCATGTGACAAGTAAACTTGAAGCTCACTTAGATGGGAAATTTCATCAAAATTATCACCTTGAGAACCTCTGAACTCCGTCCACGATTTAAGAGCTGTTAAGCCAGCAACTCTTTTAGACGATTGTGATGTAGACGAAGTAGGGGTTGGAATATTTGGCCTAGCATGCTCTAACGCCTGTTTATAAGCATTATAAACAGTTTGAGCATTAATTTTAATTGATGCTTTCGCATCAGCAAGTGTAGCAATTTCGTCTTCTGAAAGATCTAAAGCTTTATAAATATTAGAATACCAAAAGTGAGGACCACCTAATTTCATTGTTGGATTTAACATAGCGGCTACACCAAAAATAGGAGGGATTGGAAAAAATATTTTTTAAACTTTTGTTTCATTTTATTTATTGCAAGTTCATAAATATCCCCACCCTCGCTAAATTCAACAAACAAATCAGCTAGTGCGGCAATATAAACTAAACAGTTAGAATAGTCGGATAATATTGTCCAGAAAAAGCATTTGTAGCCACTTGAAAATGTTCTAAAAAATCTAAAAGAATTTTAACATTAGTCCAATCTTGGGTAGTTAGCATTTCATCATCATCCTCACCACCTACCCGAGAACTAAACGTAGCATTAATTGGGTTTCTATATTCATACACTACTACTAAACTTTCATGCATGTAATTCCACCTAGTCGGGCAAGGTTTAGGAACCTTTCTTTCTCTAAGGCCATATTCGTCACGTTTTTTAAAATACTCTCTAAGTCTAGTTCTACGGTTTGAATAAAATAGCCAATTAAGAGCCATTCTCACCTTTTCAATTTCTATGTTTAATATTCGCATACCATCACCAACAATTAAATGATAAATATGACAAATACACCTAACATGGAAAATATTACTAAATGCAGGATTAAGGGTTTGTGTTAGCATGCCTATTACACTAGTGTTGCTAGAAGCATTATCCATAGAAATTGCCATTGTTTTATCACTAAAGCAAAAATATCTACATATATCTGAAACAGTGTTAGCTATAAACCTGCCCGTGTGCCGTGAATTAATTATTCTATATGCAATTATGCGTTTTTGCATTGTCCAGTCTTCATCTATCCAATGACTTGTTATAATTAGATAATCACAATCATTATTACTTCTACCAATATCAGTTGTAATAGAAATACGATTCGGTATATGAGTAAATAAATAGCGCAAATATTGTTCATATTCATGCTTGAATTTATAAATATCGGCCTTAACTGTTGCGCGAGGCCAACCTTTTTAAGTAGGATTAAAGACTCTTCTAATATAATGAATCCAATTAGGATTAGAAGCAAAAGTATAAGGCAAGCACATAACAGTAATCATTTTTGCTAATTCTTCACGATCCTTATTTGGATCGTAATATAAAATACCTCCAGTGACAGTGTTTATTCCTAGTTGAACTAGATTTTAACCAGTACTAGGGTTAACTTGAGAATCTACACTTGTCCCCCCCTCTAGTTGCGCTTGCATTTAGAAAAATCTAGCCCTATCTCTAGGGTGTAATTTTATATGCCTAGTCTGTTGGAAACACGTTCTCAAGGCTTTATACTAAAACGTGTGTTCTTATGTGTAGGTTTTGATGAATGACAAACAAGCGCAAATTGATATATGACGAAGTTCAAGTACAAGCGCACAATTGGTGGATAACGAGATTCAAGCACAAGACAAAGTTTTATAGTTTAAATGAGTCGTTCTTAATTGTGATCTTGATCCGACAACTTGACTCATGACATGGCTTCTCTCGTAAAATTATTTTTTACAAAATCATGCATATTTAATTTAATGCTAAATGATTTTAAATCATGCATATTTACTTCAGTCAAAATGATTTTTAAACATGCCTCTAAAATCTGGACTAAGATAATCGATTATGTACTTATGATAATCGATTATGTTAAGCCTAGACTGCATGACAATCGATTGTGAACTAATGACAATCGATTGTGTTAAGGCAGTGAGGATCAGGTTTTTCAAACCTGCATGACTATCGATTGTGAACCTTATGACAATCGATTGTGATGAGGCAGTGTACATCAAAGTTTTTTCAAAACTCAGAATAATCGATTGTGAAGCTAATGACAATCGATTGTGAAGAGACAGTGTCCATCAGATTTTTAAAAGTCACAAAATAATCGATTATGAACATATGACAATCGATTGTGTTGAGGCAGTGACTTCCAGACTTTTTCAAAATTATTAAATAATCGATTGTGAGTATATAACAATCGATTGTCACGAGGTAGTGTCCAAAATGATTTTCAAAGTCTGATAAATAATCGATTGTTAACATTGCACAATCGATTGTGAAGCTGACCGTTGTCGTAAAATTTTCAAATACCGTCAGGTAATCGATTGTTGATTTTGTACAATCGATTGTTGATATTGAAATCTGAAAAAATTATTTTTTGAACGTTGCTGAATAATCGATTATTGATTTGGTATAATCGATTGTTTTACGTAAAATCTGGAAATGATTTTTTGAACGTTGCCAATAATCGATTGTTGATTTTGGACAATCGATTGTTAAGCGTAAAATCTGGGATTGATTTTTGGAACGATTGACAAACAATCGATTGTGGCTTCCTGACAATCGATTGTCACAGAGTAAAATCAGCAACTCTTAATTGGCAATTAGGCAACGGTAATGCCAAGTTTTTCAACTATAAATACAGCTTCATTTCAGTGTTTTAAACACAACAACATACAACAACTGATCATTCTATTGCTATAAGCTTGCATATTATTGTTTATCATTTTATATTCACTTCATAAAGCTTTTGAGAGCCAAAGTCTTGTCCATAGTTGTTGTAATCTTGAGCCTACTTCTTTTACTCATATCTACTCATTAAGGAGTGTTTTATTTGAGTGCTTAGTGTTTTGTACACTTGTAAGAGAATTGTGATTGTCTCGTTGTAAGGAACTTGTGTTTCCTTGGTTGAAGTCTTGGAGTGTTGTATCTCCGAGCAAAGGTGTTAAGGCTTGTGTCCTTAAGTTGTAAAGGTTTGTTGAGCACCCGTAAGCTTGACAAGTTAGTGGAAAATCTCGAGAGAGTCTCTCGGGGACTGGACTAGCCACGTGTTGTGGTGAACCAGAATACATCGGTGCGTTCTTTCCTTTTGTTTATTTAACGCACTTAATTATTTCCTGCAAATTTTAATTTCCGCAAGTTTTACGCTAAATTTTATTATAACGCTATTCACCCCCCTCTAGCGTTAAGCGTATTATCTAACAATTGGTATCAGAGCCCAACTCTCTGAAGACTTAACAGTTTGAGAGAACCATCCATGGCTTCTACTCGTGACTCTTTTGCAGGAATTGATGAAGGACAATGCTCCACACGACCACCTCTATTCAACGGTACAAACTACACGTACTGGAAGGAGAGGATGAAAATTTTCGTTCAAGCAAACAACTTTCATCTCTGGAAGGTGATAACAAAGGGAAATCAAATTCCAACCAAAAAGGTTGAAAACGAATGGGTTCCCAAGTCCGAAGAAGAATATGACGCGGATGATATCCGAAAGGTTCAAAATAATGCTAAAGCAATTAATTTATTATATTGTGCTGTAAATGCTGACGATTACAGGAAAATATCGTGTTGCACAACGGCAAAGGAAATGTGGGACAAGCTGGAAATTACGTACGAAGGTACGGACCAGGTAAGGGAAGCTAAAATTGATTTCCTAACCCATGCTTATGAATTATTTCACATGAAGGAAGGTGAAAAGTGTTGGACAATACGCTTTACGCTAGAGGGGGGGGGTGAATAGTGTTTTAAAATTATTAAGCGTTTTAGTGCGGAATTTAAAAACTTTGCAGAAATTAAAACAAGTGCAGTAGAATAAACTTACACAATGATGTATCCTGGTTGGCCACAAACGTGGTTAGTCCAGTCCCCGAGAGACTCTCTCGAGATTTTCACTAAACTTGTCAAGCTTACGGGTGCTTAACAAACCGTTACAGCTGAGGACACAAGCCTCACCTAGGTGCTCGGGGATCACAATCCCAAAGACTTCAATTGCTCGGGGATACCAATCCCAAAGACTTCAATTGCTCGGGGATACCAATCCCAAAGACTTCAATTGCTCGGGGATAACAATCCCAAAGACTTCAACTGCTCGGGGATAACAATCCCAAAGACTTCAATTGCTCGGGGATAACAATCCCAAAGACTTCAACCGAGGAATCACAAGTTCCTCAACAAACGAGAATCGCAATTCTCTTACAAACACAAAACACACTCACTTTACAAAGCACTCCTTAATGAGTAGATATGAGTAGAAATAGTACGCTCAAGATCACAACAACTTAGCTCAATAGAATGGCTCTTCAAAAAGCTTTATGGATGAATGGAAAATGATGATCAATGTAAGAAAGCTTTTAGCAATGAAAATACTCAAATTGTATATGTTGTTGTTGTGAAAACACTGAGTTGAAGCTGTATTTATAGGTGAAAAACTCAGTCTTACCGTTGTCTAATTGCCAATTAAGGATTGCTGAAATTACTCAGTGACAATCGATTGTCAAGACTAAACAATCGATTATTTGCCTATCAGATCAAAAATTCAATCCCAGATTTTACGTCAACAATCGATTACTTCAAATCAATAATCGATTATTTATAACGTTAAGAAATCCTTTCCAAATTTTTGGCATAAAACATCGATTGTCCGGAAATCAACAATCGATTATTTTAACAACGTTCAGAAAATCTTTTCCAGATTTTACGCAAAACATCGATTGTTAAATATCAACAATCGATTACCTGAAGGTAATTGAAAATATATGACAACGGTCAGCTTCAACAATCGATTATCAAATGGAATAATCGATTATTAATTAATTTCAAAACTCTCTGTCTCATATATAATCGATTATCAAAAGCCACAATCGATTATCATTTTATTTAAAATCACTGGGAGACATTTTTCTCATTCTAATCGATTACCATTAGTTCATAATCGATTTTTATGAGTTTTGAAAACTTTGCCTCAGTTAACAATCGATTATCATAAGTACACAATCGATTGTTATGCAGTTTGCAAAAACCTGATGTTAACTGACTTACTTACAATCGATTATCATTAATTCACAATCGATTGTCATGCAGTCTTGGCTTAGAGATACTCGATTATCATAAGTACATAATCGATTATCTTAGCCCAGATTTTTGAGGCATGTTTGGAGAACATTTTAACAAATGTAAATATGCATAGTTTAAAATAATTTGACACTTAATTTAAATATGCATGATTTTGGAAAAATAATTTTAGTAGAGAAGCCATGTTATGAGCCAAGTTGAGGAATCAAGATCACAATTAATATTGACTCAATTATAACATTTCTAAACTTTGTCTTGAGCTTCTTGTAATGCATCCATTTTGTGCTTGTCCTTGAGCACTGCTATATATCGCTTTTTGCTTTGTTTGACATTCATCAAAACCTACAAAAGAACACACGTTTAGTATATTGCATTTGAAACGTGTTTCCAACAATTTCCCCCTTTTTGATAATGGCAAACATAAGCGGGATATATGCAATAATTATTTTGATAATCCAAGACAAGTGTAAAGTATGCAATTTGATGTTCCCCCTCAATTCATGTTCCCTCTCACTTTAAGCATGAATGAAGTTGAGAGTGATATAGCATACTTCTTGATATCCCGTTTCTTCCCCCTTTTGCCATTAGCAAAAATATATACAAGGGAAGAATATGAAAAAATATGAAATAAACAAAAGTTTATTTATTGGAAAATAACATTACATGGGTGGAGCCAAACACAATAAAACGAACAACAACTAACCAACAAATCAAAAACAACAATTTCACATCATCAAAAACAACAATTTCATCATTCATCACCCCCATCCCCTTCATCATCATTGGGAGGCGCTTGATATGGCACCACCTGAGCATAGGCATAATGCACGTGATCAAAGTAACCATGGACCTCACGGGTTAATTGAGTAATTTGGTCAGAGATAGTCCGGAGGGTAGGCTTCTGAGGAGGATGAGCACGACGGGCTTGTCGATTTTGAGGAGGAGCGGGAGCATGATCACCATCATGATGAAAGGAAGACTCCGAAATTTCCCAGATTTTGGTGCTCTTTTTGAGAGGACCATTAGCAATATTGACCCCGGAAGCTTCAAGAAATTTCATTATTAAGAGGGCATAGGGGAGAGGTATGTCATCTCTGGTGGCATTGAACATATGAGATTGAATAAGCTTGCACCAATTGATTTTAACACCGGTGACAATGGCATGAAGAAATTTGGCATCCTCTTGGGAAATGGTGGTGTGATTGAGTTTACGGGGTTTGAGAACACGAGTGATGAAATAGAGAATGAAACGATAATTCGGGTCCATACCCTTTATGGTGGGACGACGGGAAGAAGACTCATCATAGGCGACTCCGGCTTGGCGGAAGAGATTAGCTTCATCAATCATGTCCCCGGCATCATTTATGTACTGGTAGATGTCTTCACCATCATGCGGAATGCCGGCAATGAGGTGGAGGTTATCTTCAGAAATTAGAATGGAAATGCCGTTAACATTGGTAACGAGTTCACCCTCATCATCTTTGTGAAGGTTGGAGTAAAAAGCTTCAACCAAAGTAATGTTGTAGTAGGGGTGAGTAAGGAGTAGGAAATTGAAAAGTTGGCACTCTCTTAGCATATTCGCGGCTGGAATGAATGGTGCAACAAGAGCGTTTGTTGAAAAGCGAGGAGGGAGAATAAGGCGTTTCTCAAATTTGGTTAAGAAACGGGTGAGCTCTTCATCGGATTCAAAGAATAGAACCGATCCATCTTGATATGGATGGCGAGAAGAAGAAGCACCTTGTTTGGAACGAGCACGTTTGGAGTTGCGGCTTGACATTTTTGAAGAAGATGTGCTAGGATTTTTCAAAGATAACAAGATAATTTGATGCTTGGGAGGCTTGAGTGAGTATACAAGAGCATATGTGTAGCCTATATATAGAGAAAGAATGAATCTTACACTTATTGGAAAAGATTTGAAGAGATTTGAAGAGTTTTGAAGTCTGAAACGGTAAAAATAAATTCACTGACCGTTCAACAATCGATTGTTTGAATAGAATAATCGATTGTCATTAATGAAAATGATCTGACATATCGATTACACGCCAGAACGGAAAAAAAAATTTGAAAAAGATAGTCGATTGTCAAACTTGGTAATCGATTGTTTTTCATATTTATGACCTGACAGGAATCGATTGTAGAGCCAAAACGGTAACATAAGTTTAAAACAGATAATCGATTGTCAATATATAGTAATCGATTGTTTCACTCACAGAGAGTTTGGATTTTGGCAAATAATCGATTGGCAGAACAAATAATCGATGGTTTGGAAGGGGGATGCTAAAAGTGATGATACTTAATTCTATCAAGCAATGTAAACATTCAATAAGATTTCAAAAAAAAAAAAATTGAATCAATTAATAATCGATTATTGATACTGATAATCGATTGTAAGCATAAATAATCGATTATGATCGATTTTTCTTGTATCAGGACAATTTATACTTTCCTCTTACCTTTTGGGGGATACCTGCAAAATAGAATTAAACATCTCCGACGCTCAAGTCAGTAATCTATAAATGAAATAATAACTTTGAAACTAGTGTAGTCGGGTGAAAAACGTGAACTCTTAAGAATTTTGTCCTAGGATGTTCTTAAGAGGGTTTAGGGTACTTACCTTCCCTTCGACTTTGCCAATTACCTGATTTTGAACATCTTCCGTTAATTTTGGTCTTTTGGCTCATTCTTCAATTTAAGAAGCTTCTTCCACAATTTTGCCTTTGTCTTCCTTGTATTTTGTCTTTTAGAATTTTTTTCGAAAATACTTCCGATTTTGAAAAAAAACTAACTCGACTTTTCCGTCTCTTCCTCCTTCTTTGTGCTTTAATTGAAGGAATTTTGAATTCGTCTCCCGTCAAGTGTTTGGAGCATCCACTACACTTGATTCCTTCAAGCACACCTGCAAAACAAATCAATGCTCTTTTGGTACCCATGCCATTTTGGGTCCTTGAGGGTTATGCATACTATAATGATATGTTTGAGTAGCATGTCTATGTCTAGTAAAGCATGCGGGAGCAATATGACCAATTCGTCTACAATAATGACATGTCACATTTGGATTATGCATGCGTCTAGGCTCATAGTAGCTAGAATAATGCACATTGTTTACTCTATTTTCATTTCTCCTAATTTGAGCACCATAATCATTTCTAGGTTGAACATTTCGGGATCTTCTAGCATGATCACTGTTGTGCCTAAAATATGCATCATGTCTATGGTGACGATTGCTAGGCGGAAGGTCATGTCTAGATCTCCTAATATTTTGTCTAGTATGCATGTTTGTTTTAGGAAAGACATTTTTGTTATTAATCCTAGATTGAGCTCTAGGTGGTTGGGTTTTTGCATCAACCTCTTCTTCATTTATGAAGCCTATTCCATGCTTGGTTGATTTCAAGTTATCAAGCATCACATTCAAGTTTTTATGAGAGGAGTTGAATTTATCTAGTGTGCCTTTTAATCTACCTACTTCATTCTTAAGGTCTACACAAGAAGCACAATTTTTTGTAGAACTTTCGGGCTTGTCAGAACTTCTTTTCCCATAAAACTTGTTTTGTTCTAGTAGCTTCTCATTTTCCAAAACCAATTTTTCTAATTCTTTTTCTTTTAATGAAAACTGTTTTTGAAAATCTTGTTCTTTTAGAGAAGCACTTTCTCTTAAGCTAGTGACGGTTTTTGTAACTTTGAGAAATTCAGCATACAATTCATCAAAGGCATTTCTCATGTCATCAAGAGTATAAAAATTTTGAGAAGAGATTTGACTTACCTCACTTTGATTTTCTTCCTGTGCCATGAGGCAGAGATTTGCCGCTTCTTCATTTTCTTCTTCACTGGATTCGTCTCCGGAATCTCCTCCCCAAGATATGTATGCTCGTTGCTTCTTGAAGGGTTTCTTCTCCTTTTTAAGATTTGGGCAGTTTGTTTTGATATGCCCTGTTTCACCACATTCATAACATTTAACTTGCTCACCTTGCTTTTTCCCTTTGCGGTCATATTCTTTTCGCATGAATTTTTGGAACTTTTTGATGATGAGTCCAAATTCGCTATCTCCATCCTCTTCAATTGGTGATTGACTTGTGCTCGCCTTTAGAGCAATCTTTTGCCTTCTTTGTTCATCAATAACAGGTTAAGAATAGTGGATTCATAAGTCTTAAGATTACCTCTAAGAGCGTCTATGGTGACGTTCGTGATTCCAATTGACTCTTGAATCGCATCGGCCTTTGATCGCCATGCCGGTGTTAGACTCCTGAGGATTTTTCGAACTAGTTCTTTGTCTGTGAACGTCTTCTTGAGCGCGTGGAGATCATTCACTATTGATGAGAACCGCTCAAACATCTCGTCTACCTTTTCGCCTTCTTTCATATGGAACAATTCGTAAGCATGAGTTAAAAAGTCAATTTTAGCTTCTCTTACCTGGTCAGTCCCTTCGTAAGTGACCTCAAGCTTGTCCCACATTTCTTTCGCTGTTTTGCAGCAGGAGATTTTCCTGTAATCATTAGCATTAACAGCACAAAGTAATACATTAATAGCTTTAAAGTTATTTTGGACCATTCGATTATCCTCGGCGTTGAATTCCTCTTCTGATTTTGGCACCCATTCTCCTTCCACCTGTTTGACAAGAACCTCATTTCCTTTGGTGTACACCTTCCACAAGTAAGGGCTGTTTGATCTGATGAATATCTGCATCCTTTCTTTCCAATATGAATAATTAGTCCCGTTAAACAAAGGAGGTCTTGTGGGGCACTGTCCTTCATTAATACCTGCAAAAGAGTCTAGAGTAGAAGCCATGGAAAGATTCTCTCAAATGGTTAAGTCTTTCAGAGAGTATGGCTCTGATACCAATTGTTGGACAATACGCTTTACGCTAGAGGGGGGGGGTGAATAGCGTTTTAAAATTATTAAGCGTTTTAGTGCGGAATTTAAAAACTTTGCAGAAATTAAAACAAGTGCAGTAGAATAAACTTACACAATGATGTATCCTGGTTGGCCACAAACGTGGTTAGTCCAGTCCCCGAGAGACTCTCTCGAGATTTCCACTAAACTTGTCAAGCTTACGGGTGCTTAACAAACCGTTACAGCTGAGGACACAAGCCTCACCTAGGTGCTCGGGGATCACAATCCCAAAGACTTCAATTGCTCGGGGATACCAATCCCAAAGACTTCAATTGCTCGGGGATACCAATCCCAAAGACTTCAATTGCTCGGGGATAACAATCCCAAAGACTTCAACTGCTCGGGGATAACAATCCCAAAGACTTCAATTGCTCGGGGATAACAATCCCAAAGACTTCAACCGAGGAATCACAAGTTCCTCAACAAACGAGAATCGCAATTCTCTTACAAACACAAAACACACTCACTTTACAAAGCACTCCTTAATGAGTAGATATGAGTAGAAATAGTACGCTCAAGATCACAACAACTTAGCTCAATAGAATGGCTCTTCAAAAAGCTTTATGGATGAATGGAAAATGATGATCAATGTAAGAAAGCTTTTAGCAATGAAAATACTCAAATTGTATATGTTGTTGTTGTGAAAACACTGAGTTGAAGCTGTATTTATAGGTGAAAAACTCAGTCTTACCGTTGTCTAATTGCCAATTAGGGATTGCTGAAATTACTCAGTGACAATCGATTGTCAAGACTAAACAATCGATTGTTTGCCTATCAGATCAAAAATTCAATCCCAGATTTTACGTCAACAATCGATTACTTCAAATCAATAATCGATTATTTATAACGTTAAGAAATCCTTTCCAAATTTTTGGCATAAAACATCGATTGTCCGGAAATCAACAATCGATTATTTTAACAACGTTCAGAAAATCTTTTCCAGATTTTACGCAAAACATCGATTGTTAAATATCAACAATCGATTACCTGAAGGTAATTGAAAATATATGACAACGGTCAGCTTCAACAATCGATTATCAAATGGAATAATCGATTATTAATTAATTTCAGAACTCTCTGTCTCATATATAATCGATTATCAAAAGCCACAATCGATTATCATTTTATTTAAAATCACTGGGAGACATTTTTCTCATTCTAATCGATTACCATTAGTTCATAATCGATTTTTATGAGTTTTGAAAACTTTGCCTCAGTTAACAATCGATTATCATAAGTACACAATCGATTGTTATGCAGTTTGCAAAAACCTGATGTTAACTGACTTACTTACAATCGATTATCATTAATTCACAATCGATTGTCATGCAGTCTTGGCTTAGAGATACTCGATTATCATAAGTACATAATCGATTATCTTAGCCCAGATTTTTGAGGCATGTTTGGAGAACATTTTAACAAATGTAAATATGCATAGTTTAAAATCATTTGACACTTAATTTAAATATGCATGATTTTGGAAAAATAATTTTAGTAGAGAAGCCATGTTATGAGCCAAGTTGAGGAATCAAGATCACAATTAATATTGACTCAATTATAACATTTCTAAACTTTGTCTTGAGCTTCTTGTAATGCATCCATTTTGTGCTTGTCCTTGAGCACTGCTATATATCGCTTTTTGCTTTGTTTGACATTCATCAAAACCTACAAAAGAACACACGTTTAGTATATTGCATTTGAAACGTGTTTCCAACAAAAAGGTGGATGAAATGTTCGAACGATTTTCAATAATCGTAAATGACCTACATGCCCTCAAGAAGACATTCACGGACAGAGAACTGGTTCAAAAAATTCTTAGAAGTCTCACTCCGGCATGGCGATCAAAGGCCGACGCAATTCAAGAATCCATTGGCGTCTCAAATGTCACAATCGAGCATTAAGAGGTAACCTTAAGACTTATGAATCTACAATACTTAACCCTCTTGTTGATGATTAAAGGAGGCAAAGAATAGCGCTTAAGGCAAGCACAAGCCAACCTCAAGTTGATGAGGACGGAGACAACGAGTTTGGACTCGTTATCAAAAGATTTCAAAAGTTCATGCGAAAGGAGTATGAACGAAAGGGCAAAAAGCAAGGCGAGCAAATAAAGTGCTATGAATGCGGTGAAACCGGGCACATCAAATCAAATTTCCCAAACATCAAATAGGAGAAGAAACCTTTTAAGAAGCAACGTGCATACATTTCTTGGGGAGGAGACTCCGGAGATGAGTCAAGCGAAGAAGAAGAAGACGAAGCCGCAAACCTTTGTCTTATGGCGCAAGAAGACAAGCAAGATGAAGTATGTCAAATCTCTTCTAAAAACTTCTTTTCTCTTGAAGAAATGCGAACTGCTTTTGATGAGCTATATACTGAATTTATTAAAGCTTCAAAAACTGTCAAGAGCATAAAAGAAAATGCTTCTCTAAAGAAAAAGATTTTCAAAAACAGCTTTCTTTAAAAGAAAAGGATTTAGAAAAACTGGTTTTAGAAAATGAAAAGCTGAAAGAGGAAAATAAGTTTTTCGGAAAAAGAAGCACCGACAAGCCGGAAAGTTCTATTAAAAATTGCTCTTCTTGCATACATCTTGAAAATGAGGTAGATAGACTTAAAGGTACCTTAGATAAGTTTAATTCTTCTCACAAAAACTTGAATGAGGTCCTTGTTAATTTGAAGTCAACCAAGCATGGCATAGGTTTTAAGAATGAGCCTAAAGAAAAGGTTGAAGCCAAACCCCAACCACCTAGGCTCAACCTAGGATTAATAAAACAAATGCTTATCCTAGAAAGAGCAATCCTAGAACAAATATGCATGTTAGACCAAATGTTGAACATTTTAGAAGACCTAGAAATGACTTACCACCTAGAAAAGACTACCCTAGAAATAATGCATATTTTAGGCCAAACACTAGAAGGAGTTTTGAACCTCCTAGAACATCTAGACATGACCATTACTCTAGAAATGCTGCTCATGTTAGAACTAATAGTAGGAGAAATGGTTCTCATGAAATGTGCAATAGTCATAATGAAAATAGAGTAATTCATTTTCGTCCATCAAGTTACTATGAACCTAGAAGGATGCATAACCCCAATGTGACTTGTCATTATTATAGACGCATTGGTCATATTGCCCCTGCATGCTTTACACGACATAGACATATCACTCAATCGCATCATTATAATATGCCTAACCCTAAAGGACCCAAAATGGCATGGGTACCTAAAACGCATTAACTTGTTTTGTAGGTATGTTTGAAGGGATCAAGTGTACTATGGTACCTTGATAGTGGATGCTCCAAACATATGACGGGAAACGAATCCAAATTCCTTCAACTAGAACACAAAGAAGGAGAAAGTGTGATTTTTGGGGATAACAATAAAGGAAAGATCATTGGCATCGGATCGGTCGGTAAGGATGAAAATTCCTCTATTAAGCATATATTACTTGTGAAAGGTTTAAAGCATAAGTCAATTATGTGACAAGGGAAATCTTGCCCTATTTGATTCGGATGAATGCTTAGTGTTTAGACGTAGTGATTTCAAAATTATCCTTCGTGGTTTTAGAGTGGATAATATTTATATGGTTGATCTTGCAAATTCCTCACCCGAATACTTTGATTGTCTTATGAGTAAAGAGGATGATACTTGGTTATGGCATCGTAGAGTAGCACATATCAACATGCATCTTTTGAACAAATTGATTTCACAAAACTTAGTTATTGGCCTTCCCAATTTGAAATTTGAAAATGACTCTATCTGTGATTCTTGTCAAAAAGGGAAGCAAACAAAAGCATCTTTCAAATCCAAAAATATTGTTTCAACTTCTAGACCATTGCAATTGCTTCACATGGATTTATTTGGACCATCTCGCATTGAAAGTCTAGGAAGAAATCGTTATGCTTTTGTGATTGTTGATGATTATTCTAGATTTACTTGGACTTTATTTCTTGCCAATAAAAGTGATGCTTTTCAGAATTTTAAATATTTTCTTAAGCGTGTTCAAAACGAGAAGGAAACAACCGTCACTTCAATTAGAAGTGATCATGGGGGAGAGTTTGATCACAATCTCTTTGCGGAATTTTGTGACGAACTCGGTATCGAGCATACCTTTTCCGCTCCACGTACACCACAACAAAATGGGGTGGTGGAAAGGAAAAATAGGTGTCTCGAAGAGATGGCTAGAACCATGCTCGAAGAGGCTAAGATTCCCAAACATTTTTGGGCGGATGCCGTGAGTACCACATGCTACATCTTAAATAGAGTAGTCATAAGGCCAATACTCATGAAGACCCCTTATGAACTCTACAAGGGAAGGAAACCAAATATCTCCCATTTTAGAGTATTTGGTTGTAAATGTTTTATTCATAACAATGGCAAAGATCAATTGGGAAAGTTTGATGCTAAGTCCGATGAGGGAGTTTTCATATTATTCCTCACGTAGCAAAGCATATAGGGTTTTTAATAAAAGAACCGAAATTGTGGAGGAATCTCCTCATGTTGTATTTGCCGAAAATAATGCTCGCTTGGCAAGAAAGGATTCCGGTTTTGATCTTGCAGGTATTTTAGATAGCTTGAAAGACAAAATACAAGAGGAAACGCCTAAAGAAAATCAAGACGAAATTTTGAAACAACCAACGGAGGAAGTGCCACAATTGGAGAATGAAACGAAAATGCCTAATGAGTGGAGGACAATTAAAGATCACCCTCTCGAACAGGTAATTGGCGACGTCGGAGAAAAGGTAAGTACCCGAAACACTCTTAAGAACACCCTAGGACACACTTCTTAAGAGATCACGCTCTCACTCGGCCACACTAGTTTAAGTTACTATTTCTTTACAAATTACTGACTTGAGCGTCGGAGACGTCTAATTCCATTTTGCAGGTATCGCCCAAAAGGTAGGGGGAACTGTAAAGAAATGGCATAAAACAATCGATTGTTACAGCAAATAATCGATTATTTTACTGTGCAGAAAATCGATTAGCAAGTATCACTAATCGATCATTTATAGTTTATGCTTATTATGAAGTTTTGTTTAACAATCGATTTTTTAGATGTTTAATCGATTACCGTCTCAGCCATTCAGTACTGCTTTTCTACAACAATCGATTGTTCCATATATATAATCGATTATTTTCCGAGTCAGAAAATCACTGTGCTCACTGGAACAAAACAATCGATTACCATATTTTGACAATCGATTATTTCATGTCAGAAATTCAAAATTGTTACCATTTGGTTCTGCAATCGATTTGTGTCAGTTCCCAGATTCAGTCAAATCTTAATGACAATCGATTATCTCACCCCAACAATCGATTGTCCAACGGTCAGTAAGATTTATTTTTACCGTTTCTGACTGTTTCAGCTTTCAATTTTTTGGCAGATTTCTTCCATTAATGAAATGCCTTTCTCCCCTCTATAAATAGGCTCCATATATGTTCATTTTTACTCACTCAAGCATCAATTTTAGCTCTCAAACTATCAAAACTCTTTCAAAACTCTTGCAAATTCCAGCAATACTTAGTTAAAATGTCGGGCCGTCACTCTAAACGTTCCCGTTCTGCTAGGCATGGTGCATCCTCCTCTGCTGCTCCAAACTATCCTTACCAAGATGGTTCCGTTCTTTATTTTAATTCTGACATCGAGCTTACTCGATTTTTAACAAAATTTGAGAAGCGCGACATTCTTCCTCCCCGTTTTTCAACCAACAAGTATCTTGAATCTTATGGCCCTGCTGCAAATATACTCAAAAATTGTCAACTTCTTGACTTCTTACTTCTTACCCATCCTTACATCAATACTACTTTAATTCAAGCATTCTACTCCAACCTTCATGAGGATGATGACGGTGATCTTGTGACAAATATAAACGGTGTTCAAATTCTTATCTCCGAAGAAAACCTCCATACCATTGCCCATCTTCCTCGTAATGGTGAAGACATTTTTCGGTACACCGGAGAGGCCGGAGCCCTTTTTGATGAAACAGCCCTCCTACATCAAACCGGTATTACTTCTTATGATCCAAATCTTTCTTCCCGTCGTCCTACAATTACGGGAATGGATCCCAATTATCGGTTGATTTTCTATTTCATCACCCGAGTCCTCAAGCCTCGTAAGCATAACCATACTACCATTTCCCAAGAGGACACCAAGCTCATGCATTCCATAATAACCGGAGCTAACATCAATTGGTGTCGGCTCATCAAGATTCACATGCGTGACGCTATCGGAGATGATAGGCCTCTTCGTTATGCTCTCCTCATCATGAACTTTCTTGAAGCCTCCGGATTCATCACTTCCAACGGTCCTCTCAAAAAGAGTACCAAGAAGTGGGAAATTTCAGAATCCTCCTTTCATCATGACGGTGATCATACAACGCCTGCTCCTCCTCCAACCCGTCGAACTCGTCCAGCTCAAGAGCCTACCCTCCAATCAATTTCCGACCAAATTGCTTCATTGACCTCTTCTCTTGGTCAATGAACTCATGAGATCCATGGATATTTTGACCGTGTTAATTATCCTTATGCGGGTCTTGTTCCATATGAAGCAGTGCCGGATGATGAGGCGGGAGATGATGGAAATGAATAATTTCTTTGTTTGTTGTTTTTAAGTTTGTTTTTATATGTTGCATTGTCTTCCCTGTTACTGTAAATTTTTTCTCCAATAAATAAACAAGGTTTATATACATTTTTTTTTGGCATCTTCTTATGTTATTTTTGCTAATGGCAAAAGGGGGAAGATAACGGGTATGCACTCTCAATATTTATAAGCTTAAATTGAGGGGGAATTCATATATTGAGGGGGAACTAATCGCATACTTATTGCATATCTTTACTTGTCTTGAATCGTCATTATAAATTGTTTAAGTTGCATATCCCGCTTAAAGTTTGCCATTATCAAAAAGGGTGAAATTGTTGGAAACACGTTCTCAAGGCTTTATACTAAAACGTGTGTTCTTATGTGTAGGTTTTGATGAATGACAAACAAGTGGAAATTGATATATGACGAAGTTCAAGTACAAGCGCACAATTGGTGGATAACGAGATTCAAGCACAAGACAAAGTTTTATAGTTTAAATGAGTCGTTCTTAATTGTGATCTTGATCCGAGAACTTGACTCATGACATGGCTTCTCTCGTAAAATTATTTTTTACAAAATCATGCATATTTAATTTAATGCTAAATGATTTTAAATCATGCATATTTACTTCAGTCAAAATGATTTTTAAACATGCCTGTAAAATCTGGACTAAGATAATCGATTATGTACTTATGATAATTGATTATGTTAAGCCAAGACTGCATGACAATCGATTGTGAACTAATGACAATCGATTGTGTTAAGGCAGTGAGGATCAGGTTTTTCAAACCTGCATAACAATCGATTGTGAACCTTATGACAATCGATTGTGATGAGGCAGTGTATATCAAAGTTTTTTCAAAACTCAAAATAATCGATTGTGAAGCTAATGACAATCGATTGTGAAGAGACAGTGTCCATCAGATTTTTAAAAGTCACAAAATAATCGATTGTGAACATAGACAATCGATTGTGTTGAGGCAGTGACTTCCAGACTTTTTTAAAATTATTAAATAATCGATTGTGAGTATATAACAATCGATTGTCACGAGGCAGTGTCCAAAATGATTTTCAAAGTCTGATAAATAATTGATTGTTAACATTGCACAATCGATTGTGAAGCTGACCGTTGTCGTAAAATTTTCAAATACCGTCAGGTAATCGATTGTTGATTTTGTACAATCGATTGTTGATATTGAAATCTGAAAAAGATTTGTTGAACGTTGCTGAGTAATCGATTATTGATTTGGTATAATCGATTGTTTTACGTAAAATTGGAAATGATTTTTTTAACGTTGCCAATAATCGATTGTTGATCTTGGACAATCGATTGTTAAGCGTAAAATCTGGGATTGATTTTTGGAACGATTGGCAAACAATCGATTGTGGCTTCCTGGCAATCGATTGTCACAGAGTAAAATCAGCAACTCTTAATTGGCAATTAGGCAACGGTAATGCCAAGTTTTTCAACTATAAATACAGCTTCATTTCAGTGTTTTAAACACAACAACATACAACAACTGATCATTCTATTGCTATAAGCTTGCATATTATTGTTTATCATTTTATATTCACTTCATAAAGCTTTTGAGAGCCAAAGTCTTGTCCATAGTTGTTGTAATCTTGAGCCTACTTCTTTTACTCATATCTACTCATTAAGGAGTGTTTTGTTTGAGTGCTTAGTGTTTTGTACACTTGTAAGAGAATTGTGATTCTCTTGTTGTAAGGAACTTGTGTTTCCTTGGTTGAAGTCTTGGAGTGTTGTATCTCCGAGCAAAGGTGTTAAGGCTTGTGTCCTTAAGTTGTAAAGGTTTGTTGAGCACCCGTAAGCTTGACAAGTTAGTGGAAAATCTCGAGAGAGTCTCTCGGGGACTGGACTAGCCACGTGTTGTGGTGAACCAGAATACACCGGTGCGTTCTTTCCTTTTGTTTATTTAACGCACTTAATTATTTCCTGCAAATTTTAATTTCCGCAAGTTTTACGCTAAATTTTATTTTAACGTTGTTCACCCCCCCCCCCTCTAGCGTTAAGCGTATTATCTAACATAGTCAAACTACCCGTGCCGCTACGATCTCCAGTATACCTATGAACAAGTAATTTCCCACAAGTTTTACACTTAGCCTTGTCGTGCTCTCTTACTTGAGTAAAAAAATTCCAAACTAATGATGTTTCTTGACGTTTAGCAGGTTGTCTACTAAAAGTGGGAGTTTGTACAGGTGGGTGTGCCGGTTCATTACCTAAGTTATGAGCAGGACTAGTATGTGTATCATCTAAATCTGGTGCTTGGTTTTCATCATCATCATCCTCATTTTCCTCTAATATAGGTTCATTAGGATAAAGAGCATTCATAATATCATCATCTAATCTATCACCTACTGCAACATCATGTTGAAATTCACTATCGGTAAATGAAAACAAGGGTGATCACTATCAAGCATTACGGGAGGCGGATTAGGACGTCTAGGTTGGCTACTACTTTCAACTTGCTTATCGTTTTTAGGTCGGGGAGTCGGGGGAAGGGTAGTATTATGGCCACTACTTTCACCAGTTTTACCTTTTCCTTTACCGAACATTTTTTTCAAAGAAAATGCCATACTAATTAGAATTATGCAAACTAAAAAATATAAAAATATATTATTGCCACGTAAGAGTTGAAACGAGTTTACCGGATTGCCGAACAACATCTTGAAAATTGAAAATAGTTGAACTTGAACACTTGAAAACTTCAATTCAACAACTTCACAATTTTTCACGATTTTTCAACAATAAATTAAGCACTTGTACTAGAAAGATTGAAAGAGAGCTTGAGAGAGATTGAGAGATATTGATGAATTGGTGAATAAAAATGAAAGAATGAGGGGGTACTTATAGTTGAGAAGTGGGAAAAGTGTAATTATATAAAGTTTAGGATTAAATTAAAGTATGGGGCCAAATGAATATTTTTCAAACTTCCAAACGGCTACTTTTTGCAAAGAGCCATTACTGAATTTTAAAAAAAAAATTAAAAAAAAAATAGCCGTTGTGCCCACCAGGACCGGCTCAGGCCCGCCAGGACCGGTCCAGGCCCGCCTGACGGTCCCGGGCCTAACGGTTCGAGGTGTGAGACCGGCCCGTCACGGGCTTTTGGTAACATCAGGACCGGACCGCCAGGACTGGCCCAGCAGGACCTATAGGCCCGCCAGGACCGCGATCCCGGTCTGGTCTCGGACCTGGAACGGGACACCATACAGCCTTAATTTAGCTATGTATATACATATATATGCTTAAACACCAACCGTTTCCCTTAGGTTAAAGAAATGGAACCGAAAGACCAAGTTCTAAATTGGACTTTCACAATTTTTTATAGGAAAATACTAAATCCCATTATTCATGGGATTCTGATAGCCTGCACGTCCTTTATGAATCCAAATCAAAGTTGGTTTTAACTTATAAGTCCTTTCTTAATACTTTTACATAATATATATATATATATATATATATATATATATATATATACCAAGAAATATATTTTAATTTTTTATTTCTAATAAAAAATTTTTAACATGTTCACAATGTTAATTATATCCTTTGTGCTAGTAAATAATATAATAATATTTCATTTGGACTAATAACTAAATTTATTTGACTAATTAAATTCCTTAACTTAATGATCAAATAATAAAGTTATTAACCCTTTAGCAGAGATCAGATCATTAGTGTGTGATCTCATAGGTTCAATACTAAGCCGGTAGTGTAACACCCCGTAAATATGGATTAGTTGTGGATGTATTAGATGAGTATTAATAAGATCTTTTATACATGTGAAGCCCTATCAGGATGAGTATCGGTAATGTAATACTCCGTAAATATAAATCAGTTGTGTGTGGACGAGGACTATTTGTATGATGGTTATAAATTGTATATGATAATAAGTGTACGAGGTATATCATAAGTGATTTGGGTCCAAGGAGAGACCTAAGCCAAGTTTGAAAACTACATGAAAGACAAAAATTTCAAATGGGTAAGCACAAGACCATACTTTGGATGAACATAACTACAAATATATAAAGTGTTATATGATGCACAACCTATCAAATGAAAGGATTTTGAGTCTAGATTCTAACACTTTAGTTTCATAATTTGGACTTTCCTACAAAAAGTTATGACTAAATTACCAAAGGCTAGCGGAGGACTGTGCGGATGCAAAGCATTCAAGGCCACATCCAAAATCTGGACTTATAAATGATCACGCCCAACTATACCTTATAAAAAGGACACTGTGGACGTTGAAAATATAACCTGAGTATTATGCCCAGAGTCGAATCCACAGAGAGTTAACCTATCAATCACTATCTTTAGACCCACTAAACTCTTGAGAACCAATTTCCCCAAACGTTTGAATCAAAATTGAGGGTATTTTTAATAACTACGGTTGCAAGTAAATAAACAACTGTAAATTATGGATGCTAAGGTTGTAAACAATAATGAGAAAACGCTAAGGTAATGATTTCCCCTATTGATGGAATTCCTTCTGTTTATGCTTCATAGAATTACCAACACATCTTTATCAATCATGAACGCTCTGCTTACCGTAAATCTCTCCCGAGTAATCACAATAATTTACTAGTTGCACTCTCCCGAGATACACTAGCTTGCTTTATTTAACATAATTCACTTTAGATTACACCCAAAGGCTTCGTTATCCATAATCACGCCTTTAAACCCTCGGTTATTGATCCCTCATATACTTTGGTAGTAATGTTGTTCAACAATTACCTAAATATGCACTCTCTCCCGAGTTATGCACACTAAATAGGCATAGCTAATTGAGGATCCTGTCAATTAACTACAACAAACACATAGTTGAACAAATAGAGATTGAAGCTAGCTATTTGTATTCACATAAACAAGAAGTTCATCCCTCAATAGGTTCCATCAAAACCTTAGACAAAGGATTCAGCTTCTCATAACTATGGGTAAACAGACTAAAAAATATTCATCATAAAACTTGCAAGAAAAATCAAAGAAGAAGAAGAAGAAAGATGTTTTGGGTGAGCTCTCACAATTGTTTTTCTTGCCAAAAATACTCTCCAAATCAATACATGCCTCCTTTGGGCAAAGTCTAGTGTTTAAAATAGGGTTTTGAGCTAAAAATCCTGTATTTTACACTTAGGTCCATGAACTTTTCTGCCTGTGCCGCGGTTACGGTAGAACCGCGGCCAAACATGCTCTCTGATTCTCCCAGTTGTCTGCACCTACACAGTGCCGTGGTTCTGCCGATGTTACGGTGGAACCGTAGCCAAATGCCTTATCTGAATATCAACTTGTCCGCGACAGTCCTCTACCGTGTTTCTACCGCGGTTACGGTGAAACCGCGGCAGTACTTCTTCAGGCCTGGTTTGAGCTGCTTCGCATGGTTCACTTGGCGGATTCTTACGATTGGCCTCTTTCTCTCCATATTCAATCTCAAAAGTACTCCGTGGCCTTCTTTTGTTATATATTACCTGCAAAGCATGAAAAGCGCTAATCAGAGAATTTTGTTATTATTTTTATCATCAAAACTATACAAAAAGGTAGTTATTTAGGGCCTAATCATATTTACATTCACCTATTATGAACACCCCACACTTAAACCTTTGCTCGTCCTCGAGAGAGTTAAACCACACTTCTAGGCCTAACCGTTAGATGCAATACCCAAATTTATGTCACACCCGCCATTATGAAGGAACAACTTAAGCAATGCAACAGTCACACCTCAAGTTCATTTTTTATTGTTCTCAGGTGTGTACGTCAAAGGGTTGCATTCTATCCTTCACCCATATTTGTCCTAAAACTACAAAAGAAAAATCTACCTAACCCGGTTCAACAAAAAACCCTTGGAAAAGAACCGTAGCCAAAAAAAAATAAGGGAGAATTATACACTACCTAATAAAAGAAAATAAAAGAAAATGCAAAATCTAAATGGACTACTTTCCTCAAGAGTACTGTCCAAGTGGTCCGTCCTCAGGAAGAGTCCCCTACTATTTTTTTTCATTTTTTTAAAATTCGACTTTGACCCTCAAGAGACCCGTCGACAACTGTCCATCGTTGGGCCAAGTCAGTTACTTCTAATGTGAGTACAATCAATTATACACAGCAACATCAATCTAATAATACAACATACTCAATAATGTCTATATACACTACAATAAACTACCACAACAAGTCTCCCACTCCACACTTAAAACAATGGCATGTCCCCATGTCATATAAAAAATAAATAGCAGAAGGGTAAGAAGACTTACCTGAGCATCAATCGGAGTCGGAGATGATGCTGGGGTCGACATGACAAGCTCTCCCCAAGCATGGAACCATGCCATTATCCGACTCTCAGACCTGGCCTGCCGCTGAGACATGGCATCCATACGTACGTGCAGGCTATCCACCGGGGTGCAAATATCTGCTGCCTCTTCTTCCATAGAACGCAACATGGGTTTGGTGGACTGTGATCTAGAGAATCCTGCCCCAGTATCAGGTTGCCTAGAGGATTCGGCTCCATCATAGGATCTCCTGGATGGTGCTGGGACGTCATCCGCACCATCGATTTGAATGGTGGCGGGTGCATCTTAGTCCACTCTGATGCCCGAATATTTGAATGGTGCTTTAGCAGGCAAGGCTCCATCTGTAGGACTGACAGAGACATATTTCAGCAAACACAACCTCGTCACCAATGAAGGGAGGTAGAACCCCTTGGATAGCAACGTCGACCAAAGGACCAATTCACCTCCAATGATTCTTGCCTGGTCAAAGTCTTTCTTGGTGATGAAGCACCAAGTCAATAAAGCTCTTTGGTAGTTCATGTCAGTCGTATTACATGTGGGCAAGAAACGGCTGCAAATGACAGTGAACCAACACATAGCTGAATGTGTAAATGACTTGGAGTGGAGGGTAATATTGTCATGTAGCCAGATTGGTTGACCCTCCGCGCAGAGTACATCAGTCATCGTCTCCCAAGTGACTCCTTGTGCATCTTGGTAATAGTCAATCGCACTAGTGAACTGGGGCAGCCTCAAAACCTGCCAAATCATTGGAGTTGAGGCATTTACTACCCTGCCCTGCACAATCACATTCCACAACGTATGTTCTGGGCAGTTCGCATATAACCCCCTTACTATCATGGGGTTCACCATCTCAGGGTCATCAAATAAGAACTCCATCTCCCTCCATCGGATTTCCTCATACCTCTCTAGTTTTTCCGCACGGAGGGCTGCCCTGTCTACAAGAATCTCAGGGATAAAGTTCTTGTTGGCTTTGGCATGAAATTGGTCCTCTGCTTCTGGTGACTTGAACCTGGAGGCATCATATTGAGGCCCTTGGGAAGTGCTTGCCGATCTCTTTTGCTTTTTACGAGCCATCTGACATGCAAAGAATTTAGAAGAACCATCAAATTCATCCTAACTAGTGCCAGTTGGATGGATACTCAGACTTCACCACCCGATGGCACCAAACATCAACCCCCATTCATTTCTTCCTTCCAAACTATCCCAACTAGCAGGGTGTTGAAGGTTACAACCTCCATAATGGCCCTCACAACAGTAATGACCCAAACTTACTCCCTCAAGTGGTTCACACCAAATACAACACCACCACAACCTAAGGGGGGCACAAAGTGCTCCAAAATCTCACAACAAGCCCCAAATTTTCGATCAAAAAGGTCCCTCCACAAAACTAACACCAAAAATTATTTCTAGGCCTCCAAATCATCTAAACAACCCCCACATTTGAAGTATAATGAATACCCACCCATTTAAGCATCACACAAGTCCACAAGAAGCAAATACAACAATAAAAACAGAAAAGAAGCAAAAATTCTAAAGAAAATTAACATTATTGCTACCTATGGTTAACTTAATCTAAATAGGGCTATATTACACTAATTAAGAAGAAGAATAGAAAAAGAAAAGAAAACTTACTTGATGAAGGTTTGAAAGGGGTGGGTTGTGGAGATGGATGTTTGGGAGAGATGACAATAGAGTCTTGTGGGGGGGGGGGGGGGATTTGAGAAAAAGAGAAAGAGAAGAGAGGAGTGTGTGGGTTTTGGGGGGGAGGGGACATTATGTTCATTTTTGATGGGGGAAGGGAGGGTTTTGGGTAGGTGGGGATTTAGGTTAACTAAAAGGAATGAAAAAAATAAAATAAAAATTCACGTACCTGGGCCCGTCTAGGTCTGCCGCGGTTCTACCGTGGTATCGGTGGAACTACGGTAGACGAGGTTTAGAGAGTGATTCTTACCGTGGTTCTACCATAGTTACGGTGGTAACGCGGTAGAAGAGATTCAGAGAGGGTTTCTCACTACGGTTTGACCGCGTTTACGGTGCAACCACGGTGGACTAGATTCAGAGGGGGTATCTGAACGCGGTTTGACCGCGGTTACGGTGAAACCGCAGTCTGGGCACTTTTCTGATTCTGTTTTTTTCTTCATATAATGTGTTACACTTACAACAAATTTGTGGGTTGCCTCCCATGCAGCGCCTGATTTAATGTCGCGGCAAGCGCAGGATGAGCGCATTTAAGACTTGCTCGACCTCTGTGGTTCAGTCAGGTGCAACTCAGACACTTTGTTTTTGTCTCTCATGCTCACGTATGGCTTCAATCTTTGACCATTGACTCTAAATGTACGAGAGTCATTCTCTGTGGCAATCTCAACAGCCTCTGAAGGGTTAACTTCAACTACTCGAAATGGTCCAGACCATCATGACTTAAGTTTACATGGGAACAGACGTATTCTTGAGTTGTAGATCAATGCCCTATCCCCGGGTTTAAAATTCCTCTCAACAATGTTCTGGTCGTGTAGCCTCTTCATTCTCTCCTTGTACAAGCAAGATATCTGAACTCCTCGAGCTCATGCAGTTCAGTGATTCTTGTTGTGCCCGCAACTTCCATATCCAAGTTCAGCTATTTCAACGCCCACCACGCTTTATGGTCAAGTTCCACTAGCAGGTGGCAGGCCTTCCCAAACACCAACTTGTATGATGATATACCAATTGGTGTTTTGAAGGCAGTTCGATAATCCCAGAGTGCATCATCTAGCTTCCTCGCCCAATCAGTTCTTGTGGCATTCACAGTTTTGGTTAACACACTCTTGATTTATCTGTTGGACACTTCAACCTGTCCACTAGTCTGCGGGTGGTAAGGAGTAGCCACCTTATGACGCACATCGTACTTAGCAAGCAACGTTTCAAAGGCTCTGTTGCAGAAATGAGTGCCTCCATCACTGATAATTGCTCGATGTGTCCCAAAGCGGGTGAATATGTTCTTCTTTAGAAATCCCACCACCACTTTTGAATCATTGGTGGGTAGTGCCACAACTTCCACCCATTTGGACAGATTGTCTACAGCAACAAGAATGTACTTATTGTCATAGGAGCTGACGAAGGGACCCATGAAGTCAATCCCCTAGACGTCAAACACTTCCACCTCTTGAATTGGGTTCATGGGCATCTCGTGGCATCGGGAAATGTTCCCAGTCCGCTGAGATTCATTGTAACCCTTCACCCATATGTGCGCATCTTTAAACAGTGTCTGCCAGAAGAATCCAACATCTAGCACATTTGACGTTGTCCTAACCCCTCCAATGTGTCCACCATACGCTGATGCGTGGAAAGCCTGCGAAAATAGAAAATTGCTCTATCTCGAGGACGCATCTCCGGATCATATTATCAAGGCATATTCTAAACAGATAAGGCTTATCCCAGTAATATTGGTTGCTTTCACGAAAAAATCTTTTCCTTTGGACCGATGAAAGGTCATGAGGAACTATACCAATGGCCAGGTAATTAGTAAAGTCTGCATACCATGGCGCTTCCTGAAGAGTGGTGGCGAGCAGCTGCTCGTCTGGAAAAGTTTCCAGAATTTCCTCAACTGCATTTTTAACTCCCTTAAGTCATGATAGATAATCGGCGACTTGATTCTCTGTGCCCTTACGGTCACAAATCTCAAGATCGAACTCTTGAAATAGCAACACCCAACGAATCAGACGTGGCTTAGACTCTTTCTTTTCGATTAAGTACCCGAGAGATGCATGGTCAGTATATACAATTACCTTGAACCCTATCAGGTAGGATCAGAACTTGTTGAATGCGAACACTACAACCAATATCTCCTTCTCAGTCACAGTGTAGTTCAACTAGGCTCCACTCAGCGTTCTACTAGCATAGTAGATTGGATGCATCAGTTTGTCTTTCCGCTGGCCCAGCACTACCCCCACTGCATAGTCAGTGGCATCACACATTAGTTCGAACAGTTGCTCCCAGTTGGGGGCAACAATGATGGGTGTTGTTACCAGTCTCTTTTTCAACTCCTCAAATGCTACACTGCAATCATCATAAAACAAAAAGGGGTGATCTTTTTCTAACAACTTATAGAGAGGGTTGGCAATTTTGGAGAAGTCTTTTATGAACCTCCAGTAGAAACTGGCATGCCCAAAGAAGCTTCTGATTGCTTTAACTGAAGTTGGGGAGGCAGCTTTGCTATTATATCAACTTTCACGTGATCCACCTCTATTCCATTGCTCGACACCCAGTGCCCCAAGACTATGCCTTCTTGTACCATGAAATGGCACTTCTCCTAGTTCAGAACCAAGTTAGTCTCGATGTACCATTTTAGCACACGTGTCTGATGTATCAGACACTTATCAAATGAATTCCCCACCACTGAGAAGTCATCCACGAACACCTTCATTATGTCCTCAACCATGTCAGTGAATATGGCCATCATGCAATGTTGGAATGTGGCAGGTGCATTGCATAGGCCAAAGGGCATTCGTCTAGAGGAGTAAATGCCATACGGGCATGTGAAAGAGGTCTTCTCTCTGTCCTCCAGTGCAATGGAGATCTGATTGTACCCAAAGTACCCATCCAGAAAATAGAAGTGTGACCTCCCTACCAATGTGTCCAACATCTGATCAATGAAGGGAAGTGGGAAGTGGTCGTTTTGGGTGGCTAGGTTCAACTTTCGATAGTCCATGCAAATTCTCCAGCCTGTGACGGTTCTTGTTGAGATCAATTCATTGTTTTCATTTTTCACAACCGTCATGCCACCATTTTTTAGGAACATATTAAAGTGGGCTCACCCAGTTGCTGTCAGAGATTGGGAAAATAATTCCCGCATCTAACCACTTTATCACCTCTTTCTTCACCACTTCCTTCATGTTGGGGTTCAGCCTCCTCTGGTGTTCCATAGAAGTTTGTGCCCCTCTTCCAGCAGAATCTTGTGCATGCAGTAGGCGGGGCTGATCCCCTTAATGTCTGCCCTGGTCCACCCAATGACAATTTTACACTCCTTTAGTACTTGTAGAAGTTTTTGAACCTACATATCTAACAAACTAGATGAGATAATAACAGGTAATGTAGAGTCAGGTCCCAAAAATTCATATCTGAGGTGGGCTGGCAATGGCTTTAACTCTGCGGAAAAGGTGCACGAGGTTTCTTTTTTCCAATCACTTAGGACTGATCTTTACCAGCTACTATCTCAATTACTGCTCCTGAACTGGCTCAGCTGCTTTCTCGGTCTCCTGCTGATTGCTCCCTTCTACCTGAGTAGGCTGGACTGTCACCTATGACAGTTTAGTTGACTCATCCAGATCAATGGCTACTGGTATAAGTGTCTCAACCTGTCTAGTTTCTCTATCTCTCTCTTGCTCTACATCCAGGTCTCTGCCATTACATAGACTCACCTCCATCAGTTGGTTTGGGTCCTAACTTTTGGATTAATCTAGGTGTCTGCAGGTAATGCCCCCTGAGGATGATTGTTCAGAGACATTGAAATATGGCCCAATTGCACTTCAATATTTTTGATTGTTGCGTCACGTGCATCTACTCTTTCATTTATTTTTGCATTGGACTCAATAACATGCTGCATCACTGCTTCAAGTCTAGTGAACCCATTTTCTTGTCTTCCACCATGTTGTTGGTGGGTTGTACCCTTGCTGCTGATTTTTATACCCGTGTGGCCTTGGATAAGGTGCCATATTATTGGGGGGTCTCAAACCTCCCATGCTTCTAGTGTTGTACTGTGGCTGAGGTGGTCTGTATGGCTGCTGAGTCTGTTGACGCCAGTTCTTATTGCCCTGTCTCTGGCCTCCATAGTTTGACACATAGTTCATGTCTTCAGGGTGCTGATGAAGATGATCATGTTCTGCATTCCAAGGATTACCAATTAGCTGGCTAATGCAAGATGTGCGCAAGTCCCCATTGGTAGTGTCTACAATATGCACTTGTTATTTTTGCCCTGATTCCTCCACCTTTTTGGTGAGTATGCTCAGATATGTCAGTAAGGTTGCCACATTTTCAGCCATGGAATTTGAGGATCAAAAGGCACTGAGTGCACCACTGGAGTGATAGGTGCATTCCTGGTCGTCCACCACGCATTCTAAGCCATTTTGTCAAGTAGATCTGACCTTCTCTCCAGGTTTTGCTACATAATGCCACACCAGCTGAGGCATCCACAATGTTCTTCATGCTATCTGACAGTCCCATGTAAAAACTGTTGTCCCAACATCTGATCTAGGATACTGTGGTGTGGACATATAACCAATATTCCTTTAAACTGGCTCTATGTCTCATGAAATGTCTCCATTGGTTTCTATTTAAAGCTCACGATCTCATCAATTTGTTGGGCTATTTTGCTAGGCGGGTAGAACTTGATGTGAAATTGCTTGACTAACTCTTCCCAAATTTTTATAGAGTTTATGGGGAGTGAGTTTAGCCATACGTGAGCAGCTCCTATCATAGAGAATGGAAACAATAACAACCTGATTGCTTTTGGAGTTACGTTGGGCTGCCTTTGGGTTTTGGAGATAGACATGTAAGATCTTCAAGTGCTGCTGAAGATCTTCGACTTGTGTCCCAGAGAAGAGTCCCTTGTTTTGCAACAAATGCAGCATGTTATTCGTGATCTGGAACGATTCAACTTGTATCGCAGGCACAACATGGTATTGGCCAATCAGTTGTGGGTTGTGCACAATTATATAGTGCAGCCTCCGGCATAGGAGGTGCCATTTCTCTGACGTTTCCGTTGACGTTGTCTACGTTACCCATATCAATTTCGAGTTTGTGTGTTTTTTGGGATTGTTAAAGTCTTTTGTTAGCATAGTTCAATATCCGGAATGTTTTCTCGGGGTCTGAGAGTCATTCAAGTAGTTCTCCAGTCCTCGTAGAGTTTCTAGGCATACACATGTGCAACCAAAACAACAACCGTCAAAAATTTCAATCAAAAATTGGGTATAGAGAAAACTGACTGCACTAAAAAAATTGTATTTCTATAAATGGTAATTGATAATTCCGTTAACTCCCTGGCAACATCTCCAAAATTTAATCACGCCCAACTATGCCTTATAAAAAGGACACTGCGGACGGTGCAAATATAACCTGAGTGTTATGCCCAAATTCGAATCCATAGAGAGTTAACCTATCAATCACCATCTTTAGACCCACTAAACTCTTGAGAACCAGTTTTCCCAAAGGTTTGAATCACAGTTGAGGGTGTCTTTAATAATTAAGATTGCAAGTAAATAAACAACGGTAAACTATGGATGCTAAGGTTGTAAAATATAATGAGAAAAAGCTAAGGTAATGATTTCCCCTATTGATGGAATTCCTCTGTTTATGCTTCATACAAATTTACCAACACATCTCTATCAATCATGAACGCTCTACTTACCATAAATATCTCCCGAGTAATCACAATAATTTACTAGTTGCACTCTCCCGAGATACACTAGCTTGCTTTATTTAAGACAATTCACTTTAGATTACACCCAAGGCTTCGTTATCCCTAATCCCGCTTTTTAAACCTCGGTTATTGATCCCTCATATAATTTGGGAGTGGTGTTGTTCAACAATTACCTAAATATGTACTCTCTTCTGAGTTATGCATATTAAATAGGCACAACTAATTGAGGGTCATGTTAATTAACTACGACAAACACATAGTTGAACAAATAGAGATTGAAGCTAGAAATTTGTATTCACATAAACAGGACGTTCATCCATCAATAGGTTCCATCAAAACCTTAGACAAAGGATTTAGCTACGTATAACTATGGGTAAACAAACTAAAATAATATTCATCATAAAACTTGCAAGAACAATCAAAGACTAAGAAGAAAGATGTTTTGGGTGATCTCTCACAATTGTTTTCCTTGCCAAAATACTCTCCTAATCAATACATGCCTTATTTGGGCGAAGTATAGTGTTTAAAATAGGGTTTCGGGCTAAAAATCTCGTGTTTTGCACTTAGGTCTCTGAACTTTTCCGCCTCTACCGTAGTTCTGCCACGCTTACGTAGAACCGCGGCCAAACATGCTCTCTGATTCTCCTAGTTGTCTGCAGTTGCACAC
Organism: Nicotiana benthamiana; assembly: GCA_034376525.1. Lineage (NCBI taxonomy): Eukaryota > Viridiplantae > Streptophyta > Magnoliopsida > Solanales > Solanaceae > Nicotiana > Nicotiana benthamiana. The sequence goes on along the minus strand of CM067339.1, from coordinate 38,323,684 downwards.
TGCCGCGGTTCTATCGCGGTTACGGTGGAATCGTGGCCAATCACCTTCTTTGAATCTCAACTTGTTTACGACAGTCCTCTACCGCGTTTCTGCTGTGGTTACGGTGGAACCACAACATTCCTTCTTCAGGCCTGGTTTGATCTGCTTCGCGTGGTTCATTTGGCGAAATTTTTACGATTGACATCTCTTTCTCCATATTCTATCCCAAAAGTACTCCATGGCCTTCTCTTGTCATATATTACCTGCAAAGCATGAAAGCGCTAATCAGAGCATTTTGTTATTATTTTTATCATCAAAACTATACAAGAAGGTAGTTATTTAGGGCCTAATTATAGTTAAATTCACCTATTATCAATAAACATAAATTCGGGATTCATTTTCCCCCATTTCTTTTGCTTTTAGGGTTTTTCTTCACTCTCGCAAGACCTCTAACCCCTTCCATCTTCAAGGTAAGCAATGCCAATTATCTTGATATGAATTCCATCATTTCTACACTAGTATTGATGAAATCTACACATAATCTATATAGATCTTCAAGAAATTTCTTCAAGAACTCAAAGGAGGGTTTTGCAAGATTTCTTCTAAAAGGTAATCCTACACCCTTAGACTTATATGTAAGGATTTATTAAGAGAATGTGAGTATGAATAAGTGATAGAACTCTTGTTATGGTTGTTGGAAGCCATAAGTTCCCAATTTAATTACATAACTATAGTAGAGATTGAAAGATAAATATTTAATGGAATTTTTTTGGTTGGGTGTGGATGGATGGTCATATATGTGATGTTGGAAATTATAAATTGGTTAATCATGATGGTGTGATAAATTGTTGATGAATGGTAGTAATTAAATGAACTAACTATATGATAATGAGATGTAGAGATTTATGCCTACAAGGTGTTTGATAATATACCTAAATGGCTTAAGTTATGGAATTTTTTACTAATATTTTTTCTGTTGGATGTTCTATTGTAGATTGAAGGTTTTTAGTGTTGTGGATCATTATAGTATCACTAAGGGTTGAAATTGAGGTATGTGAGACTAACTCTCTATGTTTGGGAATGTTTTAGATTCTTCCTACACTATGTTTCTTTTATCACGTTACTAATTGCCTTGGAAAATATAGTTTAGCCTAGTTCCTTGAATAGTTGTAGAACTTCTATTCTTTAGCTTCATAACTCGTTCATGACTTTCATTCTGAATGTTGTGAGCTCAGTTCTTATTCAATATAGACTTGGATTTGATGCCCCCGAGTCTTATTATAGATTACTCAGTATGCCATAAATAGTTGAAGTTTCAGTATTTATAATCAGTTTAAGAATACATGTCTAAGTCTTGTCCTATTCAGTATTCCAGTATTATGTAACTCAGTATGAATCAATATTCCAGTATTACATAATAATTCGGTGTGATTCGGTATTCCAGTATCACGTAACTCAGTGTGATCCGGTATTATAGTATCACGTAACTCAGTGTGATTCAGTATTTCACTATCATGTATTGCTTTCCTGATTTTAAATCCCTGAATGTTGAACACATGTATTTGGACATGAGGCCGCAGTTAATGTTTTATGCATCTTTAGGCCTAAGGCTTTGGTTTATGATTTATGCATATTTGGGTTTGAGGCCGCAATTATGTATACGTATACTTGGGCCTAAGGCTGTAGTTACTGCACATATATATTGGGCCTGAGGCCGCAGTATAATATTCTGATAAACAGGTTGTTCATCATTGAGAAGGGGGAGAATTCATATCCTTACCTTTTTTGTTCATTTCAATTATTAGTGATCATTTTAGTTGCAGTTATCAGTTCAATTATCAGTTATCATTTCAGTTTCAGTCTCAATAGTCATCATTTCATAAATAAATTATCAATTCTCAGCTATGAACTTAGTTTTAGTTTTAACATTCATAATTCTTTCTTTCAGTTAGCTATGACAAATGTAGAGAGAGAAAATTAAAGAGAGAACTGGCGATGGAAAAGCAAGAAGCTCACCACCGCCAGTCACTGCAAACCACCACAACCACCTCCATAATTACTCTTCCACACTGTAACAATGACTCGAATGGTCACCCCTGAGAGCGGGATCCCTCAAACCCTAAACTCAATACCACTATTGCAGTGGTTTCCGGGTATGGGAAGTGCTCCGACAGTCATGCAACCGCTATCAGAGAAGGAGGAAGAAAAGAAGCAATCAAAGGAAGCAGGGATAATCACAACAGCTAGAAAACTGACATATTCAGTTGAATCGCAGAAGCAAACCTTTGCTGAAGTGGTTAAAGGTAACAGAAACCAAAATCAAGGCATGCAACTCAAGTTCTACTCTCCGATGGTGAAAGATGGAATGAAAATCGCAAAACTGAATCCCAAGGAAATAGAAGTTCACACACAGAAATGGAAGACTGCTTCAATAGGCTATGTGCTAGGAGGTAACCCGACTTTCAAAGATATGCTAAAATTTGTCTATGGAGTTTCGAATGATGTTACACCACCTACTGTGTTGATACATGATGATAGATACTTTATCTTTAAGTTCGAATCGATGTAGGACAAAAGCCTAATAATGCAAAAGGGCCCTTACACTTTCAAAGGTAAACCTATGATATTGAAGGACTGGGATCCAAACTTCAATATCCAAAATGAATCAATGAGAATTGTACCAATTTGGGTCAATTTCCCTGGGCTACCAATTCAATGCTGGGCAGAAGAGAACTTAGGGAGAATAGCTAGCCTACTTGGAAAACCTCTATGCACTGACAAACTCACTGCTGAATGTGAAAGAATTTCGTTTGCTAGAGTTCTTGTGGAGATGGATATCAGCCAGCCCTTACCTGATGAAGTCTACATTGAGATACCAGATGGAAGAAGCTGGTCTCAGTCAGTAGAATTTGAATGGAAACCAACTTTTTGCCTAGATTGTAACTCATTTAGGCATAAAAATGGGGACTGTCAATAGAAAGAGAGGAAGGATCACATAACCACAGAATCAGAGAAAGAGAAACAAAAAGAAAAACACAATGAAATGGCAACCAAAACCTGTAATGGAAGAGGTTAGCGCCAATCAACATCAAGAAGAACAAACAGTTACACCTGAGGTGGAAATATCAGTGAACTATCGAGGGAAACAGGTAGACATTGTAAAGGGCACTAAGGAAAACATAAGCATTGGGGAGATCAACTATGATGCTTTGGCTACCAGGAATACATCTGCTGCCTTAATTATCAAGGAACCTTCTAAGGAGAATATAAGAGAAACAGTTATAAGGGATAAATGGGGCAGCTCCAGTAACCAATATCCATCATGATCATTGTGTCCTGGAATATTAGAGGACTAAATAAGTCCTATAAACAGAGAGAACTAGTGAAATTCTTGAAGACAAACAAAGTAGATATGATAGCTTGTCTTGAAACAAGAGTGAAACAGCAACATTCACAGACAATTTACAAGAAGTTGGGAGATGAATGGAAGATACAGAATAACTATGCTTCTTCCCCAAATGGGAGGATGTGGATAATGTGGAAAGAGTCAAACATCCAGGTTGTAATCCTAGAAACCACTGACCAAATGATACATGGCAGGTGATAGACAAGAGCTCAACATTTGCTAGCTACATAACCTTTGTCTATGGCCTACATTCAATCCAGCACAGAACACTCCTATGGAGGAGTCTGAGAACTGGCCAATATAGTGGTCCATGACTTATATTGGGTGACTTTAATAGTGTATTGGAGGTAGATGACATGATTAATGGGCAACCAATACACCAATCAGAGATAGCTGATTTCCAAAGCTGCATTGAGGACATTAGAATAGGGCAGATTACCAAAAGAGGAAACAGATTCTCTTGGAGTAATAAGAGAGATGATGAGCACATGATCTATAGCCATATTGACTGGACTTTTGGCAATGATGAATGGTTCACTTCCTATACTGGGGTGGAAGCAGTATACATGCTGCCTGGATGCTCGGATCATTCCCCCATACTGATAGACACTGAAGTTGTAAAACCTAGAGTGAATAGGCCATATAGATTACTCACAACAGTTATGAAACATCAAGACTACAGGGCAGCAGTTCAGACAATCTGGAGCCAGCAGATTCAAGGATGTACTATGTACTCTATTTGGAGCAAACTGAAAAAGATTGAACAATCCACCAGACACATCCACAAGGAACATTCCTTTGTTGACATGCAACAACTAAGAGAGGAACTAAATGAAACACAATACAGACTGAATGAAGACCAATTCAATAAACAGGAGATTCAAAAAGAACAACAACTCTTACAGAACATTGAACAATGGGAAACTATTCAATAACAGGTTCTAAGACAGAAATCAAGAGCAAACTGGATTCAACTGGGGGATAATAATACAAAGTATTTCCATGCTTACATGAAATCCAGACAAGCAAGAAATAAGGTGAGCTGTATCCTCACAGAGAACCAAATGAAGCTTACTGACCTACACCAGATTTCAACAAGAATTCACACCAATTCTTTCACAACCTACTGGGCACAGCAGCAGATCAACTTCCAGGCATTGACATCAATGTGGCCAGAGATGGTCCCTGCCTAAATCTGCACCAACAGCAGCAAATGTTGACACCAGTGACTGAGAATGAAATCAAACAGATAGTACAGAATCTTCCTCAAGATAAAACTCCAGGTAATGGTGGCTATCCTACAGAATTTTATAAAGAATTTTCGCCAACTATGGGGGGGGGGGGGGGGGAGTTACCAGAGCAGTGAAGCAGTTTTCCAAAATGGAAAAATCCTAAAATAGATTAACTGCACCACTGTTACTTCGATACCAAAAGTGAAAAATCCTAGCTATGTCAAAGAATTTCGACCCATTGCCTCCTGCTCAACTCTGTATAAAATCATTTCAAAGATCCTAACAAATATGCTAAAAATGGTAGTGGATCGTTTAGTCGGGCAATCCCAGTCAGCCTTCATAGAAGGGAGGAACATTCTTGATAATGTAATTATGGCCCACGAACTGATCAAAGGCTATAATCACAAGACAATATCTCCTAACTTCATGATCAAAGTCGACTTTAGAAAGGCTTACGACTCTGTCGAATGGGAATTTCTGAAGGCAGTACTACTAGAATTTGGAATACCGTACAAAATAGTTGTGCTAATACTGAAACGTGTTTCCACAGTCAGTTACTCCCTTCTGATAAATGGAGGATTGACCAACACCTTTGAAGCAAGGAAAGGACTAAGACAGGGAGATCCAATGTCCCTCTACTTATTTGTCCTAGCCATGTAGTATCTAACTAGATCTCTAAAGAAACTAAACAGGAATTTAGATTTTAACTTCCACCCCAAAATCTTTCTTTCAGTTACTTTACAAATAAGTGCAATTCAAATGTACTGAATTGCATCAAATATCACGCTTCAGTGCTTCACAAACTAAGCTTATGAAGGTGGCATATTAAACATCTCACAGGCTCACCATATGTGCAACCCACACGAATTAAAAATAAAAGGTATTAACTAAATATAATTTTTAAAGTTTTTGTTTAAACTAGCCTTTATCTCTTTTCTAATTATCTTTTTTCTATGATCTGGAGATTTTCTCAACTATTTCTTATTGGATCACACTCAATACTTATAGTATATACTTATTTACAATTTATCTATAACTTTTATATATTATTTCTACACAGTTAAATACAACTACAATATCATACAACTTAATTACAATATTATTTCTCTTAGTTATATACAATTACAATATCATACAACTTAAATATAATTTTTATATAATATTGTTCAACTTTCATACAATAGTTAAATTTAAAAGAAAAATATATCAATAATAGAATATAATTTTTCTATAATTTTACTACAATTTCATAAATATAATGTATATAACGTTTTTTTCTTCGGATTTCAATATGAAATTCAGCTAAAATCAAGTATAATCTCCCCCAAAACACCCTCAAAATTGAGATATAAACTCCAAACTATATTTCCAATTCTTTGCAACAACAACCAATCCAAATAAATAATGGTTTCTGAAAACCCAAATTCGAATTCAAAGCTTCAAAGCTTTTTAATGGCCGTCAATGGTGGAATTGCTGCTCTCTTGTGCAAGATACATGGAGGATGGGGGTGGGATGTGGAGAGAGAAGCATCGGGGGAGTGGAAGATACGTTAGAGTGATTTTAGGACACTAATTATTATCATCAAGTCCCTTGGAATGTACATAAATAGTAGTTGGGTATATAACGTGTAATTATAATAAAACTTGAGTAGAGAGGGTAATATAATTTCATACAGTGTATATGAATATAAAAAAATTCTATAAATTGGACTCAATAAAAATACTCTAAGCATATGCTATTACATATTAAAATAAGTGATTAACACAATAATTGTCATAATAAAAATGTCAATAGTGATAGTAATAGAAGTAATTACTCCAATAATGATAATTATTATAATTATAATAATAGTAGTAATAAAATAGTTCACTAATCCTAACTGATCGCCGCAAGGTGTGATGGATGAATCGTCATAACTTGTACATATATAAGTGTTACCAACATGTTTGTTTGGCTAAAAATTTTTGTAAATACTTATTAGGCTCAAGAATAATCGAAAATAATGAGGGTTAATCAGAATCAAGAGTAATATGAACTAGAGAAAATCGTATAGCTAAGATCTGTAATAAAAGTAAAGATATCCTTAGATGTAAGAACAATAAGGCAAGTAATAATCTTTGCACAAGAGAGAGAGAGTTGTATATTCCGAATAGCAAAATACACATGAGTCTTTACAACGGGAAGGTCCCCTTTATATATTAAGGGGTCTTCAACGAAATAATCAAAGAAAAGTAAAAAGGTTGGTGGTCTCGGTGTACGGGAGAGTCAGAGCTTCAAACGACATCGTCTTGAGTCATGTCACTCGGTCCGTCCACTTACTGGGGCCGACCTTACTCGAATCGGCCTCAATTAGGCCGCCCTATACGTCAAGGGTGTGCGTAGATAACATGAGAACGTAGGGAACCAAATTTGTCCCATACAGATAGTCCCTCCGTTTGTTGGAGACGTAGCCGAGAGACGTCTTCAACGAATGGACATGCGTGCTCAGCCTTTCTAGAAATTTGGCCGTACCTGTAGATATTGTGGAAAAGGGCGTGATCATATGTAAAGGTGTTATGCCGTTGACATATAATCTCTTTTAGGGCTCCTTTTTAGGATGACATCATCGATCACATGCGTGATAATTACTTTTTCTCCCGAGGCGGTTCAGGACATGGTTACACGGAACTTAGTAAACTGGCGCCATCTCATTTGGCTACTCTTAGGGAGTCGTACGATATCCCTAATTACATTGAGATGGCTCCCGCCGGACGGACTATGCCAATGTGCATAGGCCTAGGTATTGCACATTTTACGAGTATGCTTTTTGGATTGGGTATAGCTTTCCGCTCAATCCTCTGGCGGAGGAACTTTGTAGTTTGTCCGGGGCGTGTCTGGCCCAACTTACCCTGTATGCCCTGAAGGTGTGCATGATTCTTACCACCTACGCAGCTAAGGCCGAGAAGGAGGTCACTGTTCACCATCTCTTGCAAATGTTCGGCGTGAGCTTCATGAGAGGCTCAATGCTCAAGTTAGTACGTCGGGGCAAGAAGAGCTTTGTGGTGCAAGCCGACGATAAGACCAGTCATAAATTTTGGATGATATTTTTCTACGTGTGTACTGAACATTTGGTGTCTAACCCCGAAGGGTTCCCGAAGGCATGGAATGCAGCATGTAAGCATTCCTCTACGTAGTCTTTTACAGCGACCTTATCTCCTTGGATTTAACCATTGTAGATTTATTTTACCTTTATGTAGTGATGGCTCGCACTCCTCGAAGGATTGACGACATTAGGTCGTGGGTGAGAGTGTTGATATCGTTTGCAGATGAGTGTCGTACCTGGCCGGAATTCTGCAGGCTCTATGACCCGATAGGCAACGGCCTTGCTTGGTTTTTCCTTTCCGTTCTGACTTGGAGGCTCCACTTAATTTTCCTTGCTCAAGTCATACATGTTTTGGTAGGTCGGGGCGCTTCTAAGAAGGCGCAGAAGAAGAAGAAGAAAAAGAAGATTGTGGTCGGCCCTTCTAGGGCGGTGTCTGATTCTGACGAGGAGGATATGATCCTCGTAGATATATCAAGGGGCAATGCTTCTCCCCCCTCAAGACATTAGTCCGCATCGGCGGTGGCTCCCGAGGCAATATCTGAGGCAGCGCCTGGGGCCATACTTGAAATGACGCCCGAGGAGGTACCGGCGGCTGTGCCCAGGATCGTCCCCGAGGTTGCCTCCATAAGGACGCCTACGATCAAACTGATGCCATCTGAGCCCGACTCGCATCCCACAGAGGTGGAACTTGAAGAGGAAGAGTCGTTGGAGAGGAAAAGACGTCGGATTCATACTGGCAAGGCGGTGTTCACACAGATAGAAAAGGTTAAACCACCCCCGCCCCGAATCTACACTGGTCTTTATGGTTGAGGCCATTCGCTCGGGGAGGTCCGCTCTTATAAGGGGAGCCTCTACTAACCTCCGCTCGGCATGTGCTCGGAACGGCGGGTCGCGGGAGGCTGCAAAAAGAAGGGGCGAAAGCGTGGATGTGGCGAGCCCGGAGATTGCCATTGAGGATGCGGGCAGAGAAAACGGGTCCTTAGACCAAGTAGAGATGGTGGTTGGCCAGTTTTCCCGTCGCATAGTGATTCCTAGCCATTATAATTTGTCAGAAAATTGCGAGGAGGTGTCCACCAGCATGACACTTTTATGTGCGGGTGCTGAGAGCGCGGCCCTAGCGGAGACCAGTGACAAGGACCTAGCCTGAAGAGTGGCGGGTGCGGCCTTGTAGGTATGTCTTTTGACTTGATTGATGATGTTTTCTTTTGCATTTGTGGAGGGTGATTTTCCATGCGCATACTTTTTGTTTTTTTCCACACTCTTATCTTGGAGGCGGAGAGGGGTCGACGCCTGAAGAAGAAGGTGCCAAATATAATAGGTTGCTGCAAAAATACAACAGGCCGTGTGAGGCGCACCAAACCTTGGCCAATATGTACAAACGGGACCCTAACTTCTGGGTGATCCGTGAGGGCCTCGTGCAGTCTGAGGAGCAGTTGAAGATGAGGGTGGGTGAGCTGGAGAAAGTTGATGAACAACATGGCCGCTATTGCTCGGCGGAGATGGAGGTCCTTATTCAAGCTAAGGACGAAGAATTACAGCTCGGTCGCATAGTGGCAGAGGAGGCGGCAAAATTTTGCACTCGGGTTGCAGCCTTAACGACAGAACTTGATGTCAAGAAGGCCGAGGTTGAGGAGCTCAAGCGGGCTCTTGCACAGGCTGATACATATCGTGAGGCACACGAGATGTGGGTGTATGCAGAGGCCCGGATGGTCGTACTTGAAGAATTTTTGGCAACCGGGTGAGCATCTGAGGTGGAAGTTGAGAGCCAATGCCAGTTGGTTAGAGCTGCCCGCGAAGCAGCCGGCTATAGTCCCGAATCACCGGCCCGGGAGGGGGTAACTCTGCAGATGTTAACCGTTTAGAGTCCAGCTCTCTGATCTCCAAGGCGTATCCTCCCGGGAATGAAGATGGGCCAAATGAAGGCCAGGCAGGGCAGGATAATCAGAGTGGTAGAGGCCTTTAGGATTTTTGTAAATATGTTTGTAAATACCGATTTTTGTATCATGGGTGTTGACCCTTTTGAAGATAAAGACATATGACTTTTGCCATAGTTAATCTTTTCTGTTTTCTGGAACCTTGTTGTATATTTGTTATGGAAGCTAAGTAGGTCGTTCGGTGGCCTTGACCGTGTAGAAATGATGGCTTCGGCTACGTAAATTTTGACAACCTTAGTTACGTGAAAAGGGTGGACTTAGCCGTATAGAACAATGGTTTTTAGCCATGTAAGATTTGATGGCCTTAACCGTGTAAAAATGATGGTCGTAGCTACATAAGATTTGACGGCATTAGCCATGTAAAAACGATGTCCATAGCCATGAAAAATTTGACGGCCTTAGCCGTGTAAAAATGATGGTCGTAGCCATGTAAAATTCGACGGCCTTAGCGTGTAAAAGCAATGACCGTAGCCATGTAAAATTCGATGGCCTTAGCGTGTAAAATCAATGACCGTAGCCATGTAAAATTCGACGGCCTTAGCCATGTAAAAGCAATGACCGTAGCCATGTAAAATTCGACGGCTTTAGCGGTGTAAAAACGATTGCCGTAGCCATGTAAAATTCGACGGCCTTAGCCGTGTAAAAACGATGGTCTTAGCCATGTAAAATTTGATGACCTTAGCCGTGTAAAAACAATGACCGTAGCCATGTAAAATTCGACGGCCTTGGTCGTGTAAAAATGATGGTCGTAGCCATGTAAAATTCTACGGCCTTAGCCGTGTAAAAATAAGAGCCTTAGCCATGTAAAATTCGAAGGCCTTAGCCGTGTAAAAACGATGGTCGTAGCCATGTAAAATTTGACGGCCTTAGCCGTGTAAAACGATGTTCGTAGCCACGTAAAATTCGATGGCCTTATCCGTGTAAAAATAATGGCCTTAGCCATGTAAAATTCGAGGGTCTTAGCCGTGTAAAAACGATGGTTGTAGCCATGTAAAATTCAACGACCTTAGCCATGTAAAAACAATGGCCTTAGCCTTCTCGTGCATTGGGTATGGCCGTAGCCTTTTCATACATTTGGAGATGGCTGTAGCCTTTCATACATTTGGAGATGGCCGTAGCCCTTTCATACATTTGGAGATGGTTGTAGCCCTTTCATACATTTGGAGATAGCCAAAGACCTTTCATACATTTGGAGATGGCCGTAGCCTTTTCATAAATTTGGAGATGGCCGTAGCCCTTTCATACATTTGGAGATGGTCGTAGCACTTTCATATATTTTGAGATGGCCGTAGCCTTTTCATACATTTGGATATGGTACTAATCCAGTCCTTGTATCTTGTCGGGCTTGGAGAGTACACGGAGAGGCTCATATGATACACTTGTACTGCAAACATCTCCAGGTGTTCCCTTTGCCGCCTCGTTAAAAACCTTCCCGAGAAAACCTAATTGGGACAAAACTCGTGTAAGGTAAAAAGAGTACGACTTAGGGGACGCCTTTTAGAAGTGGAAATGTTTGAGGTGAGAAACGTTCCAGTTGTTCTGGAGCATTTTCCCCTCCATTGTCTCTAGCTGGATTGCTCCTTTCCCAGCTGCCGCTGTGATCTTGTAGGGTCCTTCCCAGTTTGTGCCAAGTTTTCCTTCATTTGGGTCTTTGGAGGCCAACGTCTTGGCTTTGAGGATGTAGTCTCCTACTTTGAGTGGCCTTATTTTTGCCCTTTTGTTGTAATATCTTTCGATTTGTTGTTTTTGGCTACCATCCTGATGTGAGCCATTTCACTTCTTTCTTCGGCTTCATCAAGATCTTGAATTCTGCTGGTGTTGTTTTCTGTTCCACTGGTGTGCGAATACCTTAGGCTGGGTTCACCTACTTTGACAGGTATGACCGCGTCGGTTCCATAAACTAGTGAGCACGGGTTTCCTCGATGCTGGACTTGGGTGTAGTTCTATGTGCCCACAAGACTTCAGGCAGTAGCTCGTGCCATAGCCCTTTGGCATCTTCAAGCTTCTTCTTTAGTATGTTTAGAATTGTTTTGTTGGAGGACTCCGCTTGGCCATTGGCAGCGGGGTGGTATGGCGTGGATAGTATCCTTTTGATGCGCCATTTATCGAAGAACTCGGTCTTTCTTTGACTGATGAACTGACTCCCGTTGTCACAGCTGATTTCTTTGGTGATGCCGAAGCAGCATATGATGTTCTTCCATACGAAGGCGATGACTTCTTGTTCGCGTATTTGCACGTACGCACCTGCTTCCACCCACTTGGAGAAATAGTCAGTATTAAACAAGTAAAAATTGTACCTTCCCTCATCCTGCTGGTAGCGGGCTGACTATATCTATTCCCTATTTGATGAATAGCCAGGGGGAAGTGACGAAATGGAGGGGTTCTCCTGGTTGGTGTATCATTGGGGCGTCCTTTGGTATTGTTCGCATCGGCAGACATACTCAGTTGAATCTTTTTTCATGGTGGGCCAGTAATAGCTGGCACGTATGATGCATCGCACAATAGCGCGGTTGCCAGTGTGAGCGCCGCAATGGCCTTCGTGTACTTTTTCGAGTACCAGCCTCATTTGGTGCGGCCCTAAGCATTTGGCTAGGGGGCCACCAAACGTCCTTTTATAAAGGTCGTTGTTGATCATGGAGTATCGGGCGGCCTGTATGCGAAGCTTTTTCGCCTCCTTTTATCGGGGGATAATGTCCCACCCTGTAGATAAGATATGAACTGATCGCGCCAGTCCCAAGTCAGGTTTAAGAAAAGTACCTCGGTGTGGTCAATGACCGAGTGGAGGAACGTGACCACACTTTCTTTGTTGATGTTTTTGGTGGCTGCAGCCAACTTTGCTAGGCTGTCCGCTTCGATGTTCCGTGCTGGGAATTGTTCGAAGCGGCATTCGTCAAATATAACCTTCAGTTTGCGAATTTCTGTCAAGTACTTTTGTAGCCTTTGCTCTTTGACTTGATAAGTCCCAGTGACCTGGTTTACCACAAGTTGGGAGTCGCAGTGGAGGAGGATTTGGCGAGCCCCGTACTTGGTGGCCAGTTTCATGTCTGCAATAAAGGCTTCATACTCGGCCTCATTGTTAGCCATTTCCGGGCATTGTATGGACTGGCGAATTGTTTCTCCCATGGGGACCTCAAGAACGAGTCCCAGTCCTGATCCCGATGCATTGGCGGCGCCATCCGTATAGTCGTTTTTGGATTATGCGCGTTGTGCCTCGGGTTCCGCCTTTGGCAGGACATCCGTACTGAAGTCGACAATGAAATCAAATAGGACTTGCGACTTGATGGCGGTCCTTGGAAGGTATGTGATATCATGCTTGTTGAGCTCAACGGCCCATCTGGCGAGTCGTCCTGAGAGTTCGGATTTGTGTAAGACACTCCTTAAAGGGAAGGTCGTTACTACCTTTATAGGGTGGCATTGGAAATAGGGTCGTAACTTCCGTGAAGCTACTACGAGTGCAAATGCCAGCCCCTCAAGGTGTGGGTATCGGGTTTCGGCGTCCACTAAAGTTTTGCTAAATGTAATAAATAGAGACTGCGTACCTTTATTTTCGCGCACTACGAAGGCGCTGACCGCAACTTCCGATACGGCGAAGTACACCAACTTGACTTCATGCCGGATCCCTAGTAGGCGCTAACTTGAAGACGAAGAATAATAATAATAATAATAATAATAATAATAATAATAATAATAATAATAATAATTACAAGATTAGTCCAAATATACCTTATTCACTAATAGGTAACCGCTCCTTAATATATGGGCCTTTTGTTCAATAAAAGTTTGGGAAGTTTACATAACTACAACTTTATAGAAAGTATATTTCATCATTTGCAACTAGCTATTGATTTACATATTATACAACATCATTACTTCTATTTTAATTGATTAATATATATTTAAATTAAAAGAATCTTTCTCTACGGACATTATTCAACCTATACTAAATGAAGATTCCAAAATTGTACCAAAATTTAATAGAATTCTTTAACATTCCCTAAATTTAAGCTTAAGCAAATTAAATACAATTCGAATAGAATCAAATTTTCCTAGAATATCTCTACATCCCTAAAATTAAGCCTAACTAAATCTACCCAATTCAAATGCAGCCATTCAAAAATAGATGAGATATGTACTGTATAATATAGGAGTCCAATACAATAAAAGGATGAAATGTGTTATAGCATATTTATCTTATACTATTATATTATATTTGTATAATCTATACAATATACTATATAATGTATATATGAAATCTGTTATAGTATATTCATTGTATACTAATGAGTATTTAAATATATTAATCTATTATGTTATTCAAGGTATATTTGTTGCTTGTATAGAAGAACTATAGTATATTCTATATAATATATATAATATATTTATCAAAAATATATGTAATATATGCACATATATGTGTATATATGTTATACTATATCCACCGTATGCTAAATATGTAATAATTAATATACCATTGATTATTAATATAATGCATGGGTATTGATTTTGAGTATACTAATATATTATATTTATTAAAAATATATGTAATATAGTTCTTTACAAATAATAATGGTATATAAAATATAATATTAGAAAGTTAATGTCTACACGGATTAGGTGAGAGAACTGTGAGATTATTTTGAATTTAAGGGATTATGTGTTAGTTGGCATAATCCCTATTTTCAAGTCCCATAATGAGATATTTTAGGCATATTAAAAGTTGTATCTAATTTAATTATAAAGATTAAAAGGTTGTACTAAATTATATATAAAGTAATTTTTTAAAAGTAGTTGTATTACTTATAAATAACTCTTTCGATAATTGTATTCAAGGTAAATTTCTCTAAAAGTTTTAAATTTTCCCTTGAAATATGCCAAATTATCCAAATTGGCGTTGAATTTTACGAATTGTTCGAATTTCATTTTTCTCGGCCAACATCAAACAATTCTCTGTATCAAGCACCACTATAATAACCCATTCTCCGCACTATCAAAAAATACCACTGAAGAACAGCTTTACTTCACCCCCACTTCTTCCCCCGTCAATACTCATAGAAACACACGCAAAACCATCACATTCATTGGTGATGAAATTGTGTTTATAGAGTAGCAATATAAGTAGAAATTCAACTTGATGGTGCAATTGATCATTATTTGAGTTTAATTTGGAATTATTAAATGCCGGGATAATTAATCCGAACTTGGGGATATATTATATTTTACTCTAAATGGTAACATAAGTTCATTTAAAATCTGAGTAGAACAATCCTTTCACCAAGGGGCCGTATATAAGCCGAACCTTAATCTTATTCAACAAGGTGAATTGCACAATAGAACTATCTGGGTTTCTATACCCTATTTTTAATCTATAATCCAACATTCATTACAACTTACAAGTATATAAATAAGAAATGATTAGAATCTGTTATAAAAAATAACTCAAATTGCAATAATTATTCTGTATAAATGTACACTAATTATATAATTAGTTACTGCTTTAACCATTATTCCAATCTGTGTTTGATTTTTGATTGCTATTACCAAATTTATTTGAGCAAATTAATCCGAAAATCTTTTATCTTTGTTTGATTTTTGAATGCTATTACCAAATTTATTTGAGCAAATTAATCCGAAAATCTTTTATCTTTGCTCGCTCTAAATTATTCTCATTACCAACTTAAATGCTAGATTAAATTCATAACAGATTTCTTTTTTCTTTCTTTTTGGAGCTATTTTTGTCTGTTTAATACGCCGACAAGCTCTGCATCCAATCTGGTTAATATCCTTTATCACAATAACATATCCTTGAAGATTGCTTACTATTAGAAAAATCACATCTCAAAGCCAATTAGTATATTCTTCAGAATATGTAGGGAAACTTTAAGCAAGTAATCACATTTGGAATTGAAATTCATATCTCACACCAGGAGGACAACATAAGGGGGAGACAAATGCCAAAATATTGACTGATGTACGCATCAATATGAAATTTAAGACTTCACCAATTCAGAAAAAACTGGAAATTGCTGTACACTATCATCCTAATTTTTTTATTTGCACCGGGGGTTGGAATCTCTGGGAGACTCGACTAATCCGGGGAGTGCACAGGCCCTCCGCAGGGAGTTTCCCACAATGCACCACAGTTAACTCATGTTGTAGCCAGTCAGATGGCCCTTACAAATTATTTGCACCCTGTGGTTTTGAACTTGAGACCTTGCAATGAAGCAAATCCCAAAACTCAGATCAATTGCCACCGAGGGTTCTGTCATCCTAAAATTATTACTCAATGCAAATGTTTCTAACAGAAAAATATGTATCATCGTTTACTGAACCATTCCATCATGAGGGGTCAAGTGGTTCACCCAATAACAATGCAATTATTATTTCCCTGACGTTTACGAGAGACCAATTCACAAATCAAGGCAATTGATCCCTGCTTTTATCATCAGGTTTTGTAACTCGGATTTTTAAAAAATAACAATTTTAATAGATAAAGCTCAGAAGCCAAGCGTAACAAGTGAATTTCATTGAAGATCCAAGCTGATCCAAGCTTAAATTAGATCTTCTTACGTGTTAGCAACTCATCATCGCCAAATAAATAGAGGAAAATTAAATAATTTGGCTACAATTAATTTGAAGGAATGCTTAGCCAAAAGCAGAACACCCTTCAATCGTGATAAGCAGCATTTTATAGGCACCGTGCAAAAGGTAGTTTTTTATAGAATTAAATAAACCCCCGTTGTCTGAGAAATGCCTGCCTCTCCTCCAACAACCAAAATTATATAGAAATTGTGAATATATATTTAGTATATACCAAAAAATATTGTGTCATGAGAAAACAATGATTCTCATGGGTCTTCATTTTGGAAATTGGTTTATTTAGGCTTCATGCGGCAGACGGGTTACCATTAACTGGTACTTGCTGCTGACTCTTTTGTGAAGCCATTTTTTTACATTATTGTCACAAATATAATTCAGTTTGCATATATTTTATCTAAAGATAGAAATCAACTATACGAGCTGATTTTCATAAACTCTATTCATCTAGTCACCTAATATTATTCGAAAAATATAAAATTAGGGGGAATACAGAAAAACTAAATAAAGAACAAGAGGAAAACTAGTTACCAACAACAATCAAAATCTGAAGACGAGCAAACTTAGCAGATAGGTTGCTCAGGCGTAGCAAAAGAGAAGAGACGGCAGTAGAAGTGTAGTGGGGCGGCATTGGTGGATTGGCGTTTATTTCAAGGTAGGCTTACTACTGTATATATAGCGTTTACAGAGAAAACCCTAATACGGAGAATGTTTTATAATTGCAATGTAGGACAAAACTTTTGCAAGTCTTACACATCCATATAGCTGTAATTGTTATGTGTGGAGTAGTTCCGAGGCCCAGTCATGCCACGTACGAAAGAAGAGATTGAGCAAATGACCCTGAACTTTTGTATGTTTCTGAATAATAGCCCGTTTGGTCAAGCTGCAAAAATCAACTTATTTTGAGAAATAATTCTTTTAAAAGTATTTTTTCTAAAATTACTTTTGATGAAAAACAGTCGGTATTTGGCTAATTAGTTTGAAAAGTACTTTTGAGCAGCAATTAGTGTCAAGCTTTAAAAAACTGCTTCTAAGTATATATTTTTCCCAAAAGTGCTTCTCAAAAAAGTGTTTCTGGAGAGAAGCTACTATTTTCTGTTTCTCCTCAAAAGTACTTTTTTCTTTCCAAAAGCTTGGCCAAACACCTTATTTTTTGGCGAAAAATACTTTTGACCCAAAAAAGCATTTTTGGCCAAAAAAAAGCTTGGCCAAATATCTCAACTTTTGGCCTTTTGGCCAAAAAAAAGGTTGGCCAAACAGGCTATAAGTCCTATTTTTTAAACCTTAGAGCCCGTGTATACAAATTTTTTTCTTTTTTTCAAATCTTTTTTTTGAGAATAATGTTTGGTTATTCTATTCTTACCAATTTTACTTGAAAATCCATTTTAAGTGTTTCATGCGAAGAACTCCTATTTTCCAAGTTTTGCTAATAAATTGTTTCTGTGGGCTAAAGAGCAATTATATTATCTTAAAATCGAAAAGAATGAGTTGTGTGCGTAGAAAATTTAAAAGCTATTGCTTGTGGTTTAAATTGAGAGGGTAATGTTTTATTGTGCTTATATTATCTACCCTTAATGATTTATGTTGGTCTGGTTGAGAAAATTTAAAGATTATTATTGTTGGATTTTTTTGAACTTGAAAAATATGTCGAAGAAGACATAGTAGATCTATTAATTTCGTTTTGGGTTTAATGTAATCAATGAAAAATACTGAAATTGGCTCTAGAAAGTTAAATATCAACTTTGAAGTTATTTGGAGTTTATTTTAATCAATTTTAAATAAAAATATTGTATTGGACAAATGGTTCCCTATGTTCTTATGTTATCTACGCACGCCCTTGACGTAGAGAGCGGCCTAATTGAGGCCGACTTGAGTAAGGTCGGCCACAGTAAGTGGACGGACCGAGTGACATGACTCAAGACGACGTCGTTTGAAGCTTTGACTCTCCCGTACACTGAGACCACCAACCCTTGTACTTTTCTTTGATTATTTTGAGGACGGTCCCTTAATATATAAAGGGGACATTCCATTTGTAAAGACTCGTGTGTATTTTGCTATTCAGAATATACAACTCTCTCTCTCTCTCTCTCTCTCTCTCTCTCTCTCTCTCTCTCTCTCTCTCTCTCTCTCTCTCTCTCTCTCTCTCGTGCAAAGATTATTACTTGCCTTATTGTTCTTACATCTAAGAATATCTTTACTTTTATTACAGATCTTAGCTATACGATTTTCTCTAGTTCATATTACCCTTGATTCCGATTAACCCTCATTATTTTCGATTGTTCTTGAGCCTAATAAGTATTTGCATAACTTATTAGCCAAACAATTTGGCGCCATCTATGGGGATTTCGTGAATCAAAGTGTAGTTTGCTTCTAGAGATCCTTTAAAAGTCACTTTCTACAACCTAGAATGGCTGAAAACAACGCAAAAATGAAAGCTATCACGGATGTTAGAGTCGATCATATGGGCTCTTTTAACGAGGCTGCTGAAGGGGATGCTCCACACGCAACCTCGTACCCTGATAAACATGGAAAACCCACATTCCCCTTCTGAAGATCTGGTGGTTCCACGAGAAAAAGAGGCTTCTACATTTGCAACTAAAGAAGCACCCTCAGAGGTAAAGAGGTCACTGGAACAATGGTTGACAAACACTCTGAGTAGTTTAGCTGGGAAGCCACCCCAAAACACTAGATGCACACCAGCGACAGACCATGTCGTAACCGAAGATGAACTCGAGGTCACGCGAACTAACAACGTGCACGTCGATGTTCAAGCCCACGGCGGAACACTCACAACCATCCTAAAAAAGATGGAGGAAATGAAAAATGAAAATAGGTCGCTTCGCGACCAGATGAAGGAGCGCCAAGAAAGAGTGGACAAGATCTCGGGTGCGCCTAAGCTGCTGCCAAAGCGAGACATGGGGAGGTTCGTTGAACAACCCTACACAGAAGGATCCGCACCATACCCCATCCCAAAGACCTTCAAAATGCCCCCTAATTGAAGGTATATGACAGGACCACACATCCCGAGGACCACCTGATTCACTATGTCACGGCAGTCAAGGGTAACGATCTATCAAAGGAGCAGGTACCATCCGTACTTCTGAAGAAGTTCGGCGAAACGATAAAAGGAGGGGCCCTAACGTCGTACTCCCAGTTGCCGGCCAAAAGCATCTCCACGTTCGAGGAAATAGCAGATAAATTTGTCACCGCCCACGCGGGAGCCAATAAAGCGGAAGCACGGGTCAACGACATCTTTGCTGTTTGACAGGTCTCAGGAAGAAGGTCTTAGAGAGTTCTTAGCCATGTTCAACCGGGTCAGAATGAGCCTACCAAACGTTTCTGAAGGCATGGCAGTCGCAGCTTTTAAGAAAGGACTCAGCAGGGACGGCTCGCGGGCAACCAGGAAACTGCTTAGCCGTCTTATAAAATATCCCCCACCACCTGGGAAGAAATTCACAACGCGTACTGCGTCGAGGTACGTGGAGACGAGACGACCTTAATGGCCCGACCCGGCGTCTAATAACGGTGAACCCAGAAATCCGAAACGAGGGACGACGGGAACAAGTCCCACGCCTCAACAGGGAGAGGCACCAACCGTACATCAGATCTTCACATCCGCCAAGACACGCGGACGCCTTACAACGACATGTCGCCCCACTGAGGAACGACAGAGGTATGCCTCCTTTACTATCTGCACATAACTTTTGTATATCTCCTTCAGGAATAGTGTATGCCCTGGAGAAGCTGGTCAACAAAGTACAATGGCCAGCGAAGATGAAGTCCGACCCTACCACCAGAAAATCAAACACCCTGTGTGAGTTCCACCAGGAACGGGGGCATAGAACCAAAGACTGCATAGGTCTCCGGCAGGAGGTGGTCCAGATGTTGAACCAAGGATTCTTGAAAGAACTACTCAGCGACAAGGGAAAACTCAACTTCGCACGCGGGGGGGGGGGGGGGGGAGGGGGGGAACAACCTCACGGCCCGCCAAGGTCGCCCTCACCAACACGCACCATCAACATGATCATTGGGGACGCCAATGACTCACCAATCAACCATGTCAAATTTACCACCACTCTCAAAATTAAAGCGAACAATCGCTCACGAACGGTATGACGACTTCGAAGATAGTATCATCTTCGATAAGTTTGATACCGACGGTTTGTTTTTCCCCATTATGATGCTTTAGTTATTACTTTATGCATAGTAGATACTGGCGTTAAAGGATTATGGTCGACGATGGCAGTGACGTATGTATTACTCACCCCAAGAGTCCTTGCACTAATTGGACTCGAGGATAAGATAATTCCACGCTGTATAACACTAACTGGGTTTAACAATGCAGTGGAAAGAACCTCTAGGGAGGTAACGCTCACCGTTCTGGCAGGAGGAGTTACGATGGAAACCACTTTCCACGTAATGAACCAAGAAACGGCATACAACGCCATCATCGGACGTCCGTGGATACATGCCATGAGGGCAGTCCCCTCCAGTTTCTACCAAGTGATCAAATTCCCTACCCCATGGGGGGCGCACAACATACGGGGTGAGCAGCGCACCGTCCAAGAGTGTTATAAAATAGCTCAAGATTACACTCACACCAAACATCTCAAAGTAGCGAGTGCGGAGGCATAGCAATCAGCCCTGTCGGGAACTAAGGTCCACTCGATAGAGGACGCCATCAAAGATCCCGATGACATTGAGTCTAACATGGCCACGGTCGAGGATCTCAACCCCGTCCAGCTGAGCAACAGCGATTCCACAAAGAAGGTTTATATAGGGCACGGCCTTTCAAATTCAAGTAAGTATCATGATTTCTATCTAACCACGCAGACCTGTTTGATCTTTCCCATGCAGATATTGTTGGAAACACGTTCTCAATGTGATATACTAAACGTGTATTCTTTTGTAGGTTTTGATGAATGACAAACAAAGCACAAATTGATATATGACGGAGTTCAAGTACAAGAGCACAAATGTTGAGATTGAAGCTCAAGACGTTGTTTTTAATTGTTATTATTGAGTTATTCTTAAATGTGATCTTGATCCTATAACTTGACTCCATAACATGGCTTCTCTCATAAAACTATTTTCCAAAATCATGCATACTTATTTCTGTATCAAATAATTTCAAATGATGCATATTTACATTAGACAAAATGTTTTCTAAACATGCCTAAAAAATCTGGGCTAAAATAATCGATTATGAACTTATGATAATCGATTGTTTCTGAGCCAAGACTGCATGACAATCGATCATGAATTAATGGTAATCGATTGTGAGTAAGACAGTGAACATCAGATTTTTCCAAATCTGCATGATAATCGATTGTGATCAAATGCCAATCGATTGTTGTTGAGGTAAAGTTTTTCAATACTCAAAATAATCGATTATGAACTAATGGTGATCGATTATGTTGAGACAATGTCTTCCAGTGATTTTAAATTTAATTAAGTAATCGATTATGTCTTTAGATAATCGATTATCACTGAGACAGTAAGTTTTATGATTTTCAGAAAATAACAAGTAATCGATTATGGCTTTAGATAATCGATTATCACTGAGACAGTAAGTTTCATGATTTTCAGAAAATAACAAGTAATCGATTGTTGCAAAGGACAATCGATTGTTGAAGCTGACCGTTGTCAAATGATTTTCAAATACCTCAAAGTAATCGATTATTGGATTTCATATAATCGATGTTTTGCTTAAAATCTGGAAATGATTTTTAGAACGTTGCTGAAGTAATCGATTATAGATTTTATATAATCGATGTTTTGCTTAAAATCCGGAAATGATTTTTAGAACGTTGCCAATGTAATCGATTGTGGATTTGGTGTAATCGATTATCTGTTTTTGAATTTTGCCAGTAATCGATTATTAAGCATAAAATCTGGGATTGATTTTTGATCTGACTGGAAGATAATCGATTGTTCGGTCTTGACAATCGATTGTCACTGAGTAAATTCAGCAATTCTTAATTGGCAATTAGACAACGGTAAGACCAAGTTTTGCACCTATAAATACAGCTTCAACTCAGTGTTTTAAACACAACAACATACACTAACTGATCATTACATTGCTTTAAGCTTTCATTCAATTGTTCATCATTTTCAACTCATTTCATAAAGCTTTTGAGAGCCATATTATTGTTCAAAGTTGTTGTGATCTTGAGCGTATTATTTTACTCATATCTACTCATCAAGGAGTACCTTTGTTAAGTGAGTGTTCAAGTATTTCAAATACTTATAAGAGAATTTTGATTCTCTTGTGTTGAGGAACTTGTGCTTCCTCTGTTGAAGTCTTTGGGATTGTATCCCCGAGCCAGTGAAGTCTTTGGGATTGTATCCCCGAGCAAGTGAAGTCTTTGGGATTGTATCCCCGAGCAAGTGAAGTCTTTGAGGTGAGGAACCTCCGAGCAAGTGAAGTCTTTGAGATTGTATCTCCGAGCAACTGTAAAGGTTTGTTAAGCACCCGTAAGCTTAACAAGTTAGTAGAAAATCTCGAGAGAGTCTCTCGGGGACTGGACTAACCACTGTTGTGGCCAACCAGGATATATCCTTGTGTAAGTTATTTTTATTGCACTTATTTACTTCCTGTAAAATTTAAATTCCGCAAGAAAACGCTAAATTTCATTAAAACGCTATTCACCCCCCCTCTAGCGTTAAGCGTAGTTTCTAACAATTGGTATCAGAGCCCAACTCTCTGAGAAAAAAACTTAACAGTTTGAGAGAACCATCCATGGCTTCTACTCTAGATTCTTTTGCAGGAATTGAAGAAGGACAATGCCCTACACGACCTCCTCTATTCAATGGCACAAATTACTCATACTGGAAGGAGAGGATGGAAATCTTCATTCGGTCAAATTGTCCCTACCTTTGGAAGGTATACACAAAGGGAAATGAAATTCCAGTCAAGAAAGTGGAAGGCGAATGGATTCCCAAATCCGAAGAGGAGTACACCACAGAGGACAATAGAATGATTCAAAATAATTATAAAGCTGTAAATTTGTTGTATTGTGCTATTAACGCTAACGATTACAGGAAACTTTCATGTTGCAAAACAGCAAAAGAAATGTGGGACAAATTAGAAGTCACTTACGAAGGGACTGACCAGGTAAGAGAAGCAAAAGTTGATTTTCTTACTCATGCTTACGAATTGTTTCATATGAAGGAAGGAGAAAAAGTAGATGAGATGTTTGAGCGCTTCTCAACAATAGTAAATGATCTACACGTCCTCAAGAAGACGTTCACGGATAGAGAACTTGTTCGAAAAGTTCTTAGAAGCCTCACACCGGCATGGCGATCCAAAGCCGATGCTATCCAAGAATCAGTTGGAGTCTCAAACGTCACCATCGACGCACTAAGAGGTAATCTTAAAACCTATGAATCTACTATTCTTAACCCGTTTGTTGATGATCAGAGAAGGCAAAAGATTGCTCTAAAAGCAAGCACAAGCCAACCAAAGATTGAAGAGGAAGAAGACAACGAGTTTGGATTAGTCATTAAAAGATTCCAAAAGTTTATGCGCAAGGAATATGAGCGCAAAGGGAAAAAACAAGGTGAGCAAATAAAATGCTATGAATGTGGAGAAACTGGACACATCAAAACAAATTGCCCAAACATCAAAAAGGAGAAGAAATCCTTTAAAAAGCAACGGGCATATATCTCGTGGGGAGGCGACTCCGGAGATGAATCAAGTGAAGAAGAAAACGACGAAGCTGCAAACCTTTGTCTCATGGTACAAGAAGACAACCAAAATGAGGTACGTCAAATTTCGTCTGAAAACTTTTCACTTGATGAAATGCGTAATGCTTTTGATGAGTTATATACTGAATTTTTAAAGGCTTCAAAAACTGTCACTAGCTTAAGAGAAAACGCTTCTCTAAAAGAAACGGATTTTCAAAAACAGATTTCTTTAAAAGAAAAGGAATTAGAAAAACTGGTTTTGGAAAATGAGAAGCTACACGAACAAAACAAGTTTTATGGAAAGAAAAGTGCCGACAAACCTGAAAGTTCTACTAAAGGTTGTGTTTCTTGTGTGATCCTTAAGAATGAAGTAGGTAGACTTAAAGGCACACTAGATAAGTTTAATTCCTCGCATAAAAACTTGAATGTTGTTCTTGATAACCTAAAATCAACTAAGCACGGAATAGGTTTTAAAAATGAAGAAAAGGTTGATGCTAAACCTCAAAAACCTAGAGCTCAACCTAGGAACAACAACAAAAATGTGTATCCTAGAAATAGCTATCCTAGAACAAATTTGCATGCGAGACCAAGAAATGACCCTCCGCCTAGAAATAGTCACCATAGACATGATGCATATTTTAGGCAAAATTGTGAACCTCCTAGAAGACCCCAAAATGGTCCTCAACCTAGATATCATTACTCTAGAAACACTACCCATCCTAGAGATCAAAGTAGGATAAATGATAGCGTTCAAAACAAGGTAAGCAACCTTCATTCATCTAGCTACTATGAACCTAGACGAATGCATAATCCGAATGTGACATGTCATTATTGTAGACGCATTGGTCATATTGCTCCCGCATGTTTTACTCGTCATAGACATGCTACTCAAACATATTATTACAATATGCCTAACCCTCAAGGACCCAAGATGGCATGGGTACCCAAAGAAAATTAATTTGTTTTGTAGGTGTGCTTGAAGGGATCAAGCGTACTATGGTACCTTGATAGTGGATGCTCCAAACACATGACGGGAGATGAATCCAAATCCCTTCAACTAGAGCACAAAGAAGGAGGAAGCGTCATATTTGGAAACAATCATATTCAGATCGGTTGATATTTTAAGTAATTTGAAAAACAAAATACAAGAAAAGGCATCGAAGGAAATCAATGATGAAATTGTGGAACAATCAACGGAAGAAGCTTCACATTTGGGGAGTGAAACAAAAGAACAAAATGAATGGAGGACGATCAAAGATCACCCTCTTGATCAGGTAATTGGCGACGTCGGAGGAAAGGTAAGTACCCGAAACTCTCTTAAGAACACTCTAGGACACAATTCTTAAGAGTTCACGATATCACTTGATAACACTAGTGTAATTTATTCACGTCACTATAAATTACTGACTTGAGCGTCGGAGACGTTTAATTCCATTTTGCAGGTACTTCCCCAAAGATAAGATAAATTATGAAGTCTTAGCATACCACAATCGATTATCCCAAGAAAATAATCGATTATCTACTGTGCAGTACATCGATTATCAGTATCAATAATCGATTGTTTCGACTGATTAGTTTTATTATGCAAATGTGTTTAATTTGTTAACTCCTTATATTGCATAATCGATTTCCGTCTCAGTCATTCAGCAATACTTTTCCAGACAATCGATTATTTCTTCCTATAATCGATTAGTTGTCATATTCAGAAATTCTCCGAGTTCTCTGTATCAACCATATTTCAATAATAATCGATTACCAATATTGACAATCGATTATTTCTTGTTTAAACTTTGTTACCGTTTGGCTTCAACATCGATTGCTGTCAGGACATAAATGCTCCATAATCGATTATTTTGTGTTGATAATCGATTATCTCATTCAAATTTTTTTTACCGTTTGTCTCTTAAATCGATTTGTCAGTTTCAAAATTCAATCCAACAGTAAATACAATCAATTATCTCTGCCAAATAATCGATTATCTAACGGTCAGTAAATCTATTTCTTACCGTTTTTGACTGTTCCAACTTTCAATTTTCAGCAGGTATCTTTAGTAAATGGCTGATCACTACTTCTCCTATAAATAGCCCTCATATAGGATCATTCTCACTCACTCAAGCACCATTTCTAAAAAATCAAAGGTCAATTCCTTGCATCTTAGTCTCAAAAATTCAGCAGTAAAAATTTTCCAATATGTCTGGACGCTCCTCCAAACGTTCTCGTTCCAGGCAAGGTGCCTCAGCCTCAACAGTCCCTCCTCCTCTAAACTTCCCATATGAAGACGGGTCCGTTTTGTTCTTCGAAACTCAAGCTGAA
Organism: Nicotiana benthamiana; assembly: GCA_034376525.1. Classification (NCBI taxonomy): domain Eukaryota; kingdom Viridiplantae; phylum Streptophyta; class Magnoliopsida; order Solanales; family Solanaceae; genus Nicotiana; species Nicotiana benthamiana. The sequence goes on along the minus strand of CM067339.1, from coordinate 38,297,454 downwards.
CTTTCTAGGTTTCTCTCCAAGTTTGAGAAGCGATTTATTCTTCCTCCTCGCTTCTCAACAAGCAAGCTCCTTGAACCTTTCGCCCCTGCCGCCAACATGCTCAAAGAGTGTCAACTCTATGATTTCTTGCTCCTTACCCATCCTCATATTAACACAACCTTAGTTGAAGCATTCTATTCAAATCTTCACAAAGATGAAGATGGTGAGGTGGTCACCTCCATCAATGGCATTCACATTCTCCTCTCTGACGAGAACCTTCACACCATCGCCCGCATTCCAAACGATGGTGAAGATCTTATCCGGTATATTAATGAGGCCGGCTCTCTCTTTGATGAATCCATTTTTTTCCGCCAAGCCGGAATCTCTTATGATCAAGCTTCTTCTCGTCGTCCTACCATCTCGGGCATGGACCCAAATTATCGATTTCTCCTCTACTTCATCACCCGTGTCCTAAGACCTCGTAGGCACAATCATACCACCATATCCCAAGAGGACTCCAAGCTCTTACATGCCATTGTCACTGGAGCCAAGATCAATTGGTGTCGGCTCATTAAAATGCACATGCTTGATGCCGTCGCCGATAACATGCCCCTTCCTTATTCTCTCCTCATCATGAATTTTCTTGAAGCATCCGGATTTGTCACTGAAAATGGTCCTCTCAAAAGGAGTACCAAAATCTGGGAAATCTCGGAATCATCCTTCCATCATGATGGTGATCATGCTCCAGCTCCTCCTCCTACCCGTCCTGCTCGTCCATCTCAGGAGCCCACTCTCCAAACTATATCCGACCAGCTCTCTCAGTTGACACACGAGATCCATGGTTATTTTGACCATGTCCATTATCCCTATGCAGGTCTCGTTCCCTTTGAAGCTGCGCCGAATGACGAGGCGGATCGTGACGGAGATAATTGATATTGTATTTTTTTATTGTTGGATGTCCCTCTGCTGTACCCCTTTAATTTTCAATAAATAAACTTTGTTTTATTTCGTCTTTGTGTATCTTTCCTTACTATTTTTTTGCTAATGGCAAAAGGGGGAAGATAACGGGATAACGGGTATGCACCACCTCTAAATTGCTCAATTGCTTATAAGCTTAAATTGAGGGGGAATTCTTAAATTGAGGGGGAACAAGAACAAATATGCATACTTGTTACTTGTCTTGAATCGTCAATATTATTTGTCAAAATTGCATATCCCGCTTAATGTTTGCCATTATAAAAAAGGGGGAAATTGTTGGAAACACGTTCTCAATGCGATATGCTAAACGTGTATTCTTTTGTAGGTTTTGATGAATGACAAACAAAGCACAAATTGATATATGACGGAGTTCAAGTACAAGAGCACAAATGTTGAGATTGAAGCTCAAGACGTTGTTTTTGATTGTTATTATTGAGTTATTCTTATATGTGATCTTGATCCTATAACTTGACTCCATAACATGGCTTCTCTCATAAAACTATTTTCCAAAATCATGCATACTTATTTCTGTATCAAATAATTTCAAATGATGCATATTTACATTAGACAAAATATTTTCTAAACATGCCTCAAAAATCTGGGCTAAAATAATCGATTATGAACTTATGATAATCGATTGTTTCTGAGCCAAGACTGCATGACAATCAATCATGAATTAATGGTAATCGATTGTGAGTAAGACAGTGAACATCAGATTTTTCCAAATCTGCATGATAATCGATTGTGACAAATGCCAATCGATTGTTGTTGAGGTAAAGTTTTTCAATACTCAAAATAATCGATTATGAACTAATGGTGATCGATTATGTTGAGACAATGTCTTCCAGTGATTTTAAATTTAATTAAGTAATCAATTATGTCTTTAGATAATCGATTATCACTGAGACAGTAAGTTTTATGATTTTCAGAAAATAACAAGTAATCGATTATGGCTTTAGATAATCGATTATCACTGAGACAGTAAGTTTCATGATTTTCAGAAAATAACAAGTAATCGATTGTTGCAAAGGACAATCGATTGTTGAAGCTGACCGTTGTCAAATGATTTTCAAATACCTCAAAGTAATCGATTATTGGATTTCATATAATCGATGTTTTGCTTAAAATCTGGAAATGATTTTTAGAACGTTGCTGAAGTAATCGATTATAGATTTTATATAATCGATGTTTTGCTTAAAATCCGGAAATGATTTTTAGAACGTTGCCAATGTAATCGATTGTGGATTTGGTGTAATCGATTATCTGTTTTTGAATTTTGCCAGTAATCGATTATGGATTGTAAGTAATCGATTATTAAGCGTAAAATCTGGGATTGATTTTTGATCTGACTGGCAGATAATCGATTGTTCGGTCTTGACAATCGATTGTCACTGAGTAAATTCAGCAATTCTTAATTGGCAATTAGACAACGGTAAGACCAAGTTTTGCACCTATAAATACAGCTTCAACTCAGTGTTTTAAACACAACAACATACACTAACTGATCATTACATTGCTTTAAGCTTTCATTCAATTGTTCATCATTTTCTACTCATTTCATAAAGCTTTTGAGAGCCATATTATTGTTCAAAGTTGTTGTGATCTTGAGCGTATTATTTTACTCATATCTACTCATCAAGGAGTACCTTTGTTAAGTGAGTGTTCAAGTATTTCAAATACTTGTAAGAGAATTTTGATTCTCTTGTGTTGAGGAACTTGTGCTTCCTCTGTTGAAGTCTTTGGGATTGTATCCCCGAGCAAGTGAAGTCTTTGGGATTGTATCCCCGAGCAAGTGAAGTCTTTGAGGTGAGGAACCTCCGAGCAAGTGAAGTCTTTGAGATTGTATCTCCGAGCAACTGTAAAGGTTTGTTAAGCACCCGTAAGCTTAACAAGTTAGTAGAAAATCTCGAGAGAGTCTCTCGGGGACTGGACTAACCACTGTTGTGGCCAACCAGGATATATCCTTGTGTAAGTTATTTTTATTGCACTTATTTACTTCCTGTAAAATTTAAATTCCGCAAGAAAACGCTAAATTTCATTAAAACGCTATTCACCCTCCCTCTAGCGTTAAGCGTAGTTTCTAACAGATATGTCAAGGATTCCAAGAGAAATTTCCTCCCACAAACTGAACGTCGATCCGCTACACTCGTCCGTGCGGCAGGTAAGGAGAAAATTCAATGCCGCCATCAACGAAGCAATAACTGAAAAAGTAGACAAGCTACTGGCGAACAGTTCCATTAGGGAGTCCAAGTATCCGGAATGGGTCGCCAACGTTGTAATGGTCAAGAAGAAAAATGGGAAGTGGCAGATGTGCGTGGATTTCACCGACCTAAACAAAGCGTGTCCGAAAGATTCGTTCCCACTGCCCCACATTGACCAATTGATAGACGCAACAGGAGGTCATAAGTTATTAAGCTTCCTGGATGCGTACTCCGGCTACAATCAAATCATGATGGCCGAGGAAGATCAGGAGAAAATGACCTTCATCACTCACCAAGGAACATACTGCTACAGAGTAATGCCCTTCGGGCTCAAGAATGCGAGGGCTACATACCAGAGGCCAGACCAGATCAAGGCCATAGAAGCCATCCCAGAAATACTAGGTGGGTTTTTGTTTGGGCTCAGGTAAAAACCGTGGAATTGGCCCAATTTCATATAATACCCCTTTTTAATTGTTTCCCTTGTTTTCTTTATTTATTTCTTTTTTTGGTTTGTTTTTGTATTTTATATTTTTGTATTATTTTTTCTGATTTTATAGAAATGTAAAAAATAAAATAAAATCCTAATATATTTCAAAATTAAACTAATTATCTCCTAAAATTATTTGAAACCTATTTCACGACAAATTCATAATTAAAACAATTAAAATGCAAAAGTGAACTATTTTTGTGATTTTTCATATTTTATTCTAAAACAAATTAACCCCCTAATTAATACTAAAATATGAAATTAAATCCTAAATGAAATACATATTTTGTTATTTTCATATGAATTAACATGCACAAATAAAATTACAAACAATTAACACAAAATGATACCAAAACTTACAAAAATTGTAAAAATAAAGAAAAAATTATTTTGTTTGAATTTTGGGAATTAGGGAAAAATCACATGCTCACAGCTGCCCTCTTTTCTTGGAAACATGAAATATTTTCGGGCAAAGATAAGTGAGCAAATACGAGCGATTTTTGCCCGTTTGAAAATTCCATTGTGAAGCATTTTGAAAAGTTTTGATTGCACCCTGCTTCAGAGGTTGCCTACATATCCTGGGCTAAACAAGAATCGGGTCAGTGTAGTTCGGTAGTGTCTGGTAGCTGGGACTGCCAGAAGCTGTGATTTCATTGCGATTGCTGATGCTGCTACTGCTCACTGACCTTCCTTATTACACCATGCCAAAAGTAAAAGAAGCTATCTTAAGATATGGACTTCAAATTACAAAAATCCTATCTAAATTCTTCAAACTTTCTCTTGTACTTCCTTATTGTCTTGTACTTTCTCTTGTTGCCTTGTGTTTTCTTTGGTGAAACTCATTGTTGTTGCTTCAAATCGTGCACCGAGATGTTGATCTTTCCCTCCAAATTGCTGAACTTGAATAAACTTGAACTTGAATGTATTCCTCTGTTATCCAGGCGGGCTCCTGATTGCTGAATTTGAACTTGACTATATTCCTTCGCTGTCCAGGCGGGTTTCTGACTTCATGCAATAGACAAAACAAAGAAAACTTTCTGTCCCAGTTTGGAGAACTGGGGTTTGTTACCGGATACTAATACGAATTTGAAAAACAAAACTTGAATTGTAATACCTCCGCTCTTTAGGCGGGCTCTTGACTTCAACTACAACGTGAAATTTAACACTTTCATTTTCCAGGCGAGCTCCTGATTGCTGAAATTTGAATTGTATGTCTCTATTCTCCAGGCGGACTCCTGATTTCAACAATTCTAAATGCGCGTCTCTATTCTCCAGGCGAACACCTGATTTCTGGAATTTGAAGCGCGAAACTCTGTTCTCCATGTGGGCACCTGACTACCAAAATATACGAGGGAGTTGATTTAAATCTAACAACTTGACTTGTATCACCTCTATTCTTTAGGCGGGCTCCTGACTGCTAAAATTTGAAATAAATGTCTCTGTTCTCCAGGCGGACTCCTGACTGCTTAAATTTGAATGTAGACCTCTGTTCTCCAGGCGGGCTCCTGATTTCTGAAACTTGAATGCATGTCTCTGTTCTTCAGGCGAGCTCCTGAATACTGAATTTGAAGCATATGTCTCTATTCTCCAGGCAGACACCTGACTGCTTAAATTTGAATGTAGACCTCTGTTCTCCAGGCGGGCTCCTGATTTCCGAAACTTGAACGCATGTATCTGTTCTTAAGGCGAGCTCCTGACTATTGAATTTGAAGCATATGTCTCTGTTCTCCACGCAGACTCCTGACTGCTTAAATTTGAATGTAGACCTCTGTTCTCCAGGCGGGCTCCTGATTGCACAAAATAGACAAGATAACGAAAATTTTCGGCCCCAGTTTGGGAAAACTGGGGCTTGTTACCATGTACTAAAACTAAAAACTTTACTGTGATGAAACTAAGACTTGAATTGAAACTAAAACTTGAATCGCGATGAAACTGAAGCGTAACGTTTAACATTTAACTACTGAAATGTACTCCTCTGTTTTTCAGGCGGGCTCTTGACTTCAACACCTCTTCCTGCCGCTCCTCATTTTCTTTCATTTTACCCATGCCACACTTGCAACTGAACTTGATTACTGCCTGCTTTTCTCTCATGGAGAATTCCTCGTGACAAACAACTTCTCTGCCACTGTTTCAATCATCGAAAATTTTATTAGTTTAAAATTGTGGTTAGTTGATGGCATTCTTTGCTGCATCATCCTTCCATTGCCTTGCTTTGTGTTGCCAGACTTCTTCTGAACTGCCTGACTTTCTGACCAACTTTCACCTTCCCCAATTCTGACAACCCGAATGCTTTTATAATTCCCCTATTGTTTGACTTTTCCGACTCTTTTGCATGTGTCTCCTCATTTTCCCAACATTTCCCAAATATTCTGCTGATGAAACTTCCGGCGATTTCCCCTATCTCACCTTATATCTCGTTGTTGCTGACATCCTCTGGCCACCTTATGCTTTACCATTTTCGGAAGCTAGTAGTGGGCTTTGAAATCTTTTTCCCCTTTTTATTGAACAAAGCTGACATTGAAACATTTAGACAAACAAAATCCCCAAAAGAGAATGAAATGCAATAATTTTATGAGTTAAGGATAAGAAGAATCCAAAACCGGATGACTATTGAAGAAGAAACAGAAAAGAAACTTATCTGACTGAAGCAGCTGACACCGATAGCCATGACATGCATTTTGTACTAACCGGCCCAACCAATCCAGCTACCCGGCTCTTCCATTGTTATACTTCATTTCCCAAAACTTCCATCACTTGATTACTTTACCCACGATGCCACGACACAGTTTTCACCAACAGACTTTCTCAACTTGCCATTTCTTAAACTCACTTATGCCCTAGGGTGCCCGTGAGAGTTTTCACCAGTAAGACTCTCTCATTTTATTTTCTCTCAACTCTCTTCGCCTTACGGTGCCCATGCGGGTTTTCACCAATAAGACTCTCTCATTTTCATTTTTTACTTTTCCGGCTTGGACCAGAGTGTTTTCTTTGTTGCGAATCACATTTCCCTGCTCGACTTGGCATTTCTCAAAAATTGATCAGAAGGTCTTTCTTTGGATCGTAATGTAGGCTTTTGGATGGGTTAGAAAGAAGGGTATAAAAGGATCAAAAATAATTTCTAAAAGGGTTAAATTTACAACTTTCGGAATCCCATTTCTTTCAACAATCACAACTTTTGCCCCAGTTTCTTTCCTGGGGACTTTTGGAACTTTATTTTGGTATGATTGAACCTCAGAGTAAGGCTGCCTACGTACCCTTTCGGGTCAAGTCAAACGTAGTTCACTGTATCATAATTACTTTTGTTGCGAATTTCTTCTCTTCTTCTTCTGTTTTTCTTTTTTTTCCTTCTTCATTTTTCTTTCTTTTTCTCTCTTTTCATTTTTTTTCTTTTCATTTTCTTTTCTTTTCATCTTTCCACTTTCCTTCCTTTTCTTTTCATCTTTTCATTCATCTTTTTCGTTTTCCTTTTCCTTTACTTTATGCTCGGCACTTATGTTGCTTATTTGTGTCGTTGATTCCGAAAGAGGGGTATGAACGAAAATAATTAAGGCTCAAAAGGGTAACAAAGGATAAAAGTGTTCTGATAGCCGAACAAAATGTCTTCTTCATTTCAATCTTTAAAATATGCCAAATACAAGCAAGTACATTCAGAATAAAGGAATCATACATAATATCTCTTGACAACATCGGAATTGATGGCCATTTCTACACATTTTCCTTCTACATTTGTCAAATACAATGCACCATTAGACAACACCCTGGTTACTACAAATGGCCCCTGCCAATTCGGGGCAAACTTTCCTTTTGCTTCGGCCCAATGGGTCAAAATGTGCCTCAGTACCAACTGTCCGACCTCGAATTTCCTCGGGCGCACTTTCTTGTTATATGCTCTTGCCATCCTTAGTTGGTATAGTTGACCATGGCATTTTGATGCCAATCTTTTCTCATCGATCAAACTCAATTTTTCCAGACGGGCCTTTACCCATTCATCATCGTCGATCTCAGCCTCCGTAATGATTCGAAGCGACGGAATCTCCACTTCTGCGGGTATTACTGCCTCGGTGCCATACACCAATGAATAAGGAGTCGCCCCCACCGAAGTACGAACGGTGGTGCAGTATCCCAAAAATGCAAAAGGCAACTTCTCATGCCACTGTCTAGACCCTTCAACCATTTTCCGCAGTATTTTCTTTATGTTCTTGTTGGCCGCTTCAACCGCTCCATTTGCTTTAGGGCGGTATGGAGTAGAATGACGATGAGTAATTTTGAACTGCTCACATGTTTCCTTCATCAAATGACTGTTGAGATTAGCCCCATTGTCCGTGATAATCACCTTTGGTATGCCAAACCGACAAATAATGTTTGCATGCACAAAATCCACCACAGCTTTCTTAGTCACGGACTTGAACGTCTTCGCTTCCACCCAGTTGGTAAAATAATCTATTGCTACCAGGATCAACCTGTGCCCATTTGATGCTGCTGGATCAATTGGCCCAATAATGTCCATTCCCCAAGCCACAAAAGGCCATGGCGCTGAAATCGTATGCAATTCTGACGGTGGAGAATGAACCAAATATCCATGCATTCGGCACTGATGACATTTGCAGACAAAGCTGATACAATCCCGTTCCATTGTGAGCCAATAATATCCTGCCCGCTAAATCTTTTTCGCCAAAACATATCCGCTCATGTGCGGTCCACAAACTCCAAAGTGCACCTCAGTCATGATAGTGGTGGCTTGCCTCGCATCCATACACCTCGAGAGTCCGAGGTCTGGTGTTGTTTTGTACAATACTCCTCCACTCAAGAAAAATTCGCTTGCCAATCGACGAATAACCCTTTTCTGATCACCAGTGGCCTGTGCCGGGTATACTCCCATCCTGATATACTCCAGATGTCATGGAACCATGGCTTACCGTCAAATTCCTCTTCTATCACATTACAATAAGCATTTTGATCGTAGACCTGAATCTGCAATGGATCTACGTAAGCCTTATATGGATGATGAAACATTGACGCCAAAGTGGCCAAAGCATCGGCGACCTCATTATTAATCCTTGGGATGTGTATGAACTCTATTGACTGAAATCATTGACGAAGCTCATGCAAGCATTGTCTGTATGGTATCAGTTTCAAATCCCGTGTTTCCCAGTCTCCTTGAATTTGGTGTACCAGTAGGTCCGAGTCACCCATGACCAAGACTTCCCGGACACCCATATCCACTGCTAATCCTAACCCCATAATTCATGCTTCATATTCCTCTATGTTGTTTGTACAATAGAAACGAAGCTCAGCTGTAACAGGATAGTGCTAACCTGTTTCAGAAATGAGTATGGCTCCTATTCCCATGCCTTTCATATTTGATTCTCCATCAAATAACAATTTCCATCCTGGTTTCTCTGCTTGTTCCAACTCATCAATATGCATCACCTCTTTATCAGGGAAATAAGTCTTCAAAGGCTCATAATCATCATCAACTGGATTCTCAGCTAAGGCTTGTGCTTTCGCTGCAGTCCGGGTCACGTAGATGATATCAAACTCTGTGAGAAGAATCTGCCACTTTGCAAGCCTTCCCGTGGGCATAGGGTTCTGGAAAATATACTTCAGTGGATCCAACCGAGATATGAGGTAGGTAGTGTAGGATGACAAATAATGCTTCAACTTTTGTCCCACCTAAGTTAGGGCGCAACATGTCCTTTCCATATGAGTATACTTAACCTCGTAATATGTAAACTTCTTGCTATCATAGTAGATTGCCTGCTCTTTTCTGCCTGTGACATCATGCTGTCCCAGTACGCAGCCAAATGAATTATCCAAGACCGTCAGATACTGAATCAAAGGCCTTCCTGGCTCTGGTGGGACCAACACGGGCAGATTTGACAAATATTCCTTTATCTTATCAAAAGCTCTCTGACATTCATCCATCCATTTAACTGCAAAATCTTTCTTCAACAGTTTGAAAATGGGTTCACAGATAGTTGTGAGCCGAGCAATGAACCTGCTAATGTAGTTCAATCATCCTAACAAACTCATCACATCAGTTTTGTTTCTTGGAGGAGGCAATTCCCGAATGGCCTTAATCTTCGATGGATCCAATTCAATACCCCGACGACTGACTATAAACCCCAGCAACTTTCCCGATAGCACACCAAAAGCACACTTTGCAGGATTGAGCTTGGGATTGTACCTGCGTAGCCTTTGAAAGAATTTCCTCAAATCCCTGACATGGTCGGCCTGTTGCCTTGATTTCACAATCATATCATCTACGTACACCTCAATCTCTTTATGTATCATATCATGGAAGTTCGTTGTCATAGCCCTCATGTAAGTTGCCCCAGCATTCTTCAAACCAAATGGCATGACCCGATAGCAGGATGTTCCTCACGGCGCGATGAATGCCGTCTTTTCTACATCCTCCTTGTCCATTAAGATCTAATGGTAACCCGCATAACAATCCAAAAAAAACCAATCTCATGTTTGGCACAATTGTCAATCAATATGTGGATGTTGGACAATGGAAAGTTGTCTTTTGGACTTGCCTTGTTGAGATCTCAATAATCAACGCACACCATGGTTCTGCCATCTTTCTTTGTTCAGGAACAATATTAGCTAACCAGGTTGGATACCGTGTGACCCGAATGACCTTTGCATCGAACTGTTTAGTGATTTCTTCTTTGATCTTCACACTTATGTCTGTTTTGAACTTTCTCAATTTCTGCTTAACAGGCGGGAGTGATGGATTGGTAGGCAATCTGTAGGCCACCAAATCGGTACTCAAACCCGGCATGTCATCATACGACCAAGCAAAAATGTCTTTATATTCCAACAACGCGGTGATTATTTCTTCCTTGAGCTGCAGCTTCAGATGAACACTTATTTTAGTTTTCCGGACATTATCTTGATCCCCTAGGTTAAGTGCTTCTATATCATTTAAGTTCGGTTTGGGTTTTTCCTCAAAGTGTTTTAATTCCTTACTAATTTCGTCATATGCTTCATCATCATATTCCTCATCATCATCACATTCAATTTCTTGTATTATTATTTTCGAGTTAGGTTGGCTTATAAGACCGGGCCGAGAAGTCCTCATGCATGTCATGCCATTGATATCAGCATAAAAAGAACTGTACAGAAAAGAAAGAAAAAATGGAGACGAAATTAGGAAAAATGAAGGAAATTGTATTTCATTAAAGCGTAAAGATAACATGGCTTAGCTCATCCAAACAGACGGAACATAATCACAAGGATTACAAACCCTGGAATAATCCAGGTGAAAACAAAAAGAAAAACAAAGTCCCAATACCGCGCCTCCCTCCGAACTGGCAGAGGAGTGTCTTCCCAATTATTGATCCTTGCATGTTGCCCAACGTACTGAATGTCTGCATTACTGGAACGTTCACCACCCTGAACCATGTTTGCTTCTGCAAATAACCTTTTAAACGCTTCATCCAAATTACCCTCTGCTCCCATCAATGAACCCATCGCATGTGTTGTTAACTTTTTTTTGACCCTCGGCTTGTCAAAGGACTTGAACAAACACGGAGTTGGTTTAGGGAGAACCCAAGCTTTCTTTTTCAACTTGCGGGCCCTTCTGATATCTGCTGTTGTTGGCCAAAATCCCAAGCCAAAGGTATCTAAATTCTTGGGCAAGGATACGGGTTGAACAATGCCCTGAAGCTTGGAACCCAGACCTTTTCCCGGGAAAAACCCATTACCCATCATTTCTGAAACCACCATGACAGTTGCGGCTGCTACTTGGGGACGTGGGATACTTTTCCCTTTCTGGTACCTTGTTCACATTGATCGTGTCAAAAACTTGATAGAACCATGGCCCTTTATCGTCATAAGTTTTTACAAAGGGCACAATATCACCACTTGCAGTGTTCGTGGGGTCTTCTCCGTGTAGAACCACCTCTTGCCTATCCATTCAAATTGGTCCATTTGATGCAGTGAAGAAGGCACTGCTTTAGCTGCATGGATCCATGGCCTTCCCAACAAAGATTGTATGACACCGCCGCGTCCAACACTTGAAACTCCATGGTGAACTCAACTGGGCCAATGATTAACTCGAGGATCATTCCCCCCACCGTGTCGGTTCCGCCCCCGTCAAAACCCCGGACACACATACTATTTCTACGGATTCTGTCATTATCGATCTTTAACCTGTTTAGTGTCAACATCGGGCAAATGTTGGCACTAGACCCATTATCTACCAATGCCCTGGTCACCAGTGAGTCTTCATATTTAACTGTCAAGTAAAGAGCTTTATTGTGCTTGGTTCCTTCTACAGGGAACTCATCATCCGAGAACGTTATCCTGTTTACCTCTAAGATCCTATTAGCAATTGTTTCCAAGTGGTTCACTGAAATCTTATCAGGTACATGGGCTTCATTTAGTATTTTCATTAAAGCTCGGAGATATTCATTGGAGTGTATCAATAATGACAACATCGAAATCTGGGCCGGTGTTTTCCTCAGTTGCTCGACAATAGAATAGTCCTGTACCTTCATCTTTTTAGGAATTTCTCTTCTTCCTCCTCTATAATAGCCTTTTTGACCAAGGTTGGACTATCTTTAGTATCCCTATCCTTTCTCAACTCCTCGGGAGTGAAGCAACGCCCCGATCGAGTCAACCTTTGCGCCTCACAACTCTCCTCCTCAATCTCTTTTCCTTTGTACGTTACTATCACCTTCTCATATTTACATGGCACAACTTTACTGTTAACCATGGATAGCTGGACTCTGGCTTGATGATCACTGGCTATATGTAAGCACCCTTCACAACAACCACGGGCGCGGGTGACGCCCCTGGTACCACCAACTTAACTGGTTCCGGTTTCTTTGCAACAACAGATAATTCTTTCCCCATCACTACCACTGGCTTGTCACTTGTACCATTCAACTTCTTCCCTGTCTGTTCCCCTGTCGGATTTTCTCTTGAACTGGTCTCAATAGCATGAATCATCATCATGGTTTGTGAGGGTTTCTTCACTTCCCCATCCTTGTGTACCAACTCAATCATGTTGGTCTCGTGATGTGCTGGCAGTGGGTTCTGATTGATGTTTGGTGCCTCCGAGGCTTGTACCTTAATACGACGGCTGTCAATAAGCTCATGTACTACATTACTTAACTTCCAACATTTCTCAGTCTCATGCCCAGGCATTCCCGAGCAATACTCGCAGCTAATGGACTGGTCCAGGTTTCTGGGAGGTGGGTTTGGTACTTTGGGCTCGATCGGGGTTAACATTCCCAACTGTTTAAGTCTATGGAATAAAGCGGTGTAAGATTCTCCTAATGGGGTAAAAGTTCTTTTGTTTGTGGCCCTCTCGTTCCAGAAATTTTGGTTCGGGCGGAAGCCAGGTCCTGGCTTGTTAGCCCTGGGGTGCGGATGGGTGTTTTGTGGGGGTGTATATGCGGTTTGGGGAGCTGGCGCATGCCATTGTGGATGTGCCGGGGGCTGCATGTACGTCTGGGCACGGTGGACAGAGAAGTGGGGCTCTGGTGGTGGGTAATAGTATTGTGGTGGGCCGTATGGGGTGTTTGGGTAATTTGGGTGGTGGGGTCTTGGTTGGCTATAGTAGGGTGGAGGATTGCTGGGCTTGGACCAGGTGCTAGCTTCCATTGTGGCCACTTCTTTCTTCTTCTTCTTACCTATCACGCTACTAGTACCGCTTTGTATGGCCTGCGTGGTTGCTTTCAGCGCTGAATAACTCAAAACTTTATACTTTAAACCTTCCTCAATCATAGCTCCCATCTTCACTACCTCATTGAATGATTTACCCACAGAAGTCACTAAGTGATCGAAGTATGTCGGTTCCAACATTTGCAGAAAATAATCTACCATCTCGTTTTCCCTCATTTGGGGGATCCACTCTTGCAGCTTGCTCTCTCCATCGAAAACCAAACTCTCTAAAACTTTCTCTTGGCTTCTTCTCAAACTTCAGCAATGACAGCCGATCAGGGACTATCTCGAGGTTATATTGAAAGTGGGCAATGAACGCCTGTGCCAGGTCATCCCAAGTGTACAATCGACTAGGGTCCTGTCTGGTGTACCATTCTAGTGCAGACCCGCTCAAGCTCTGCCCGAAGTAGGCTATCAACAATTCATCTTTTCCTCCGGCACCTCTCATCTTACTACAAAATCCTCGAAGGTGAGCGACTGGGTCACCCTGTCTTTCATACAAGTAAAATTTAGGCATTTAAAACCCCACAGGTACTTGAACATCGGGAAATGGACATAGGTCTTTGTACGCCACGTTGACCTGGCTGCCTAAACCATGCATGTTCCTGAAGGATTGCTCCAGGCATTTGACTTTACGAATTACTTCCTCTTGTTCTGCATTCTTAACCGGTTTCTCAACTTCTTCGGGGATCTAAAAATGAGGGGTATGGGTGTACTGTTCAGGAGTTTTAAAAGTGGGTTCAAGACGGTAATATTGAGCGTCGTGAGCTTGGAACAGTGGCTCACTAGATGATCTTTGTAATGTGGCTGGAGGGGGTGCCACAAAGATTGGAGCCAAAGGTGGAGGAGGGTTGTGTTTGGGTGGTGGAGCTGGAGGAGCGTATGAAGTGGTAGCATAGCCCTGGGTGTGATATGTGAAGGATGGAGATGTGTCAGGAGTAGGAGGTTCCTGAGCTTGCACTAAAGGTGTGATATAGGACGGGTTAGCGGGGTACAAAGGTTTCGGGTGCCCTTGAGACCAAGCTTGGTACATTTAAGCCATCTGTGCTTTCAACTTCCTCATCTCTTCTTTCATGGCAACCACATCATTCGCCTTGACCTCTTTTGTAGGGTCCACAATACTGGAGTCAGATTCCTATCCTGTCATCTTATCTTTCGACCGAGTGTTGCACAGGTGAGTTACCAGAACTGCCAATCAACTAACCACCTGCCTGGACTCACACATTTAAGCAACCACTTGGTTAATGATTAGTTTTAATAGATTTGATAACCGTACGTTGGCATGAATGCACCTATACAGTTAATCATTTCTATTATGCATTTGCTCGATCACGTGTATCATCCCGGCATTTTTGTTTCGTTTTTCAATCTATCCCGCTCTTTTCTTTCTTTTTCTTATTCTCACCTTTGTTTTTCCGCTCTTGTTCTTCTTCCACTCTTATTCCTACATTTGTTTTTCCGCTTCTTCCTTTCTTTCTTTTTCTTTTATTCTCGCCTTTGTTTTTCCACTCTTTTCTTCCTTTCTTTTCCTTCCATCTCCTTTTCTCTACGGTCGAATCCTATGGAGATTGCCTACGTATCGTGACCCCGCACGAATCAGACCAAGCGTAGTTCGTTAAAATAAATGCGAAAGTAAAATGAAAACAAATTTTGGGAATTTTCAATATTTCATTAATAACACATACCACTAACACTTTGCAAAAGGAAAGACACCTTCTAAGACCAACAACAAACTCTAAAACTACAGACTTATTAAAAGAAACAATGGACAAACAGATTTAAAAATAGGAAAATACAGATACTAACTAGGCATATTCTAGTGCTTCAAACCTAGGTGTCCGCGGGGCGTCGTTCGGCCTCACCGCGTACCTAGGTGCCATGTCCCTTTCTAGTTGTTCCAAATCAACCATAGTTCTTTTCACATATGTCATCACTTCTTGGACGAAAGTAGGCAGGGTCATATCTTCGCATGCCTGGCATCTCCTAAAAATGGCGTGACCAATGGCCCTTATCCTGTTCCTCGTTTGCCTTTTCTCCATAATCAAACGCTTTATCTGGTCACTGCATGTTTTCGCTGCCTGGTAGTCTTGGAGGTGTTGATCTTGTAACTGATATTTGTTAGAGTATACGCTTAACGCTAGAGGATGGGTGAATAACGTTATAATAAAAAATAATGTAAATTTGCGGAATTAAAATTGTAGGAATAACGTAAGTGCAGTAATTAAAATGATAAGGAGAGAACACACCGGATTTTATCCTGGTTCACCACAACGTGTGGTTAGTTCAGTCCCCAAGAGACTCTCTCGAGTTTTACACTAACTTCGTTAAGCTTACGGGTGCCTAACAAACCATTACACTTGCTCGTAGATATACACTCTACAAGACTTCAACCTGCTCGAGGATACCGCACCTCAAGACTTCAATCCAAGGAACAACTTTTCCTTCTTACAACAAGGGATTAGACTATCCCTTCAAGTGTGTACAAACACTTAGCACTCAAGACAAGACTCTCTTTATAGAGTAGATATGAGTAAAAACAATACGCTCAAGAACACAACAACTTAGTCAAGAGTTTAGCTCTCAAAAAGCTATGAAATGAATATAAAATGATTGATGTAAGAGTATGTAAGCTTAAGCAAGAATGTAATCAGTTGTTGTACTTAAAAGAGTGATTTTGAGGTGTATTTATAGTGCTCAAAGTCACCAAGACCGTTGCTTAATTGTCAATCACTAATTGCTGATTTTGTGCTTGCATAATCGATTATATGATCTGCATAATCGATTATCTGCAGATCGTTCAAAAATCATATGCGGATTTTAAGCATAATAATCGATTATTCAAGTTACATAATCGATTATCAGTTAACGTTAAAAAATCGGAAACAGATTCTGTGCAAGCATAATCGATTATAGCCTTGTGTATAATCGATTATATTTCAGTGTTTTAAAAATACTTTGGCAACGGTCTTAACATAATCGATTACCGAAAAGACATAATCGATTATTTTGCTGTATTGAAAAATCCGGTTATACACTGCCTCAACATAATCGATTATTAGAAGAGACATAATCGATTATTTTGTTGCTTTGAAAATCCGGTTATACACTGCCTCAACATAATCGATTATTAGAAGAGACATAATCGATTATTTCGTTGCTTTGAAAATCCAGTTATACACTGCCTCAACATAATCGATTATTAGAAATACATAATCGATTATTTATGTCCAGTTTTGAAAAACATGTTTGAAAATCATTTTGGCTAAAATGAAAATGTTTGAAAATCATTTTGGTTTAACTCAATGATGCATGAAAATGATTTTACGAGAGAAGCCAAGACTTGAATAAGTTGTCGAATCAAGATCACACTATAAAGTGACTCATTTATAACTTTGTTTGATATTCTTGATCTTGCTCTTTGTTTCTCATGTTCTTGGACTTTGGCATATGTCGATGTTCCATGCGCGTCGGTTTGTCATTTATCAAAACCTACAGAAATGAACACACGTTTAGTTTTAGCGACTTGAGAACGTGTTTCAACAATATTTCTTGGCTATTTTTGTAGGGGAGGTTGGACCCGATGAGGGTTGACTATGTATCTTACGCCGTGTGAGAATCAAACCATGTGTAGATCGGGCAGATTAACTGAACCATTTTAAAACAGGACTTTTTTGCATTTTGTCTTTTGGCATTTCATAAGCAAATAATAAAATAAAAAGAAACTACTCTTAAAACAAGACTCTTTTTCTTTTTTTTCTTTTTCAATAATAAAACACCCTATTTTTCCAACAACCTATTTTCCAAATTAAAATAAAAGACTCTTTCTTTCTTTTTTTTCAATAAGACAACCTATTTTTCCGAATTAAAAATAAAAAGGCTTTTCTTTTTCCTTCTTTTCCATCAAGTAAAACAAACTATTTCTCCTTTTCTATTTTGTAAACAAGACAAACTAACGATTTTTTAATTTTCAACAAACAATCTATTTTTCCAATTAAAAATTAAAAACTCTTCTTTTTTTCATTTTTTTAGTAACACAACCTATTTTCCGAAAAATAAAGATTTTTTTTCTTTTTCAATAAAACACCCTAATTTTCCATTGGCAAATAAACTATTTTGAAACAATAAGAACAAAAATCAAATTTTTTTTCTTTTCTCATGACAAACTATTTTTCATTTTCCATATTTTGAAAACAAGACAGAATAACGACTCTTTTTTTTTTCATTTTCAGCAAACAATAAAACAACCTATTTTTTTCAACCTAAAATAAAGACTCTTTTTCATTTTCTTTTTCAGCAAACACCTTCCCAAAAATAAAAGACTGTTTTCTTTTTCTATTTTTCCTTTGCTTTTTAGTAAAACAAAATAAAACATTTTCCTTTTTTTTAATTTTCTCAAAATTTCGGTAGAGTTTCGGTAGTACTGGGGTGTTGGTTTTTCTAAAGTAATAAATTAATTCCCTAACCGCTATTTCTCTCTCTTTCTCTTTTCTCTTTCTCTCAATTTTTCGATATTCCCGAGATTCAAAAACCAGTCAACATACAGGTTCGAAACAAATATATGTACATAGCAAGTAGGATGCCTCAGTATGGTCTTTTTCATTTCAGGTTGCTAGCCCTAGACGGACCCAACCCCTGTGTTGAGTCCCCTACGTCAAATGCAGCATGATGCAAATAAGCGCTCCTATAAGGGATCCGGCATGAAGTCAAGTTATTCTATGTTCAAAACCTCGGTCGGTGTTCTAGACAGTGTACCCGAGCGGACAACTCGAATCGAGGAGGGGGCAACTTACCGGTGACCCGCGGGGTCAGGCGGCTTAGTAACTTATCCGGCCTCTTTCTTATTTCGGGGTATGACACTAACAAAATAGGGACTCTCAAACAGTAAGCACATCCTCGGAGGTAAAGAGAGAAGGGTATCGACACAGTTTATATACAGTTCAGATAATATCAAAGCGGTAACAATTAGCACATTAAGCACAAAGCATGTAGGAAAATCAGATGTAACAAAATACAACAATTTATCAAAGCTCAAATTCTGAACCCTGAACAAAATGTTCTGGGTTCTCGTCCCCAGCAGAGTCGCCAGAGCTGTCACACCTCCTTTTTCACTGTATACCCACGCAAAGGGCGTAAAGGAATTTTTCCAATTAAAGGACAATCGGAACGGGATTTGGTTATTAATTTTTTCAGAGTCGCCACTTGGGAGATTAATGATGTCCCAAGTCACCGATTTCAATCCTGAACCAAGGAAAAATATGACTCTGTTACAGTCTGCGAACCAGAAAACCGAGTAAGAAATTATGTTAACCCGGGAGAAGGTGTTAGGCACTCCCAGGTTCCGTGGTTCTAGCACGGTCGCTCAACTGTTGTATTTGATTTTATCTGATTTAGTTACATGCTAACTCAAGTGCTTTTTATTTGTATACCGCTTTTATCTTTATTTATTTTAAAGACTTGTGACGTCGTGAAAGCGTATTTCTAACCATGTCACTACCAGTGTACACGTGATCGTCGACACGTTTCGACTTCGTCGACATTTGGATTTGGGTTGCATCAATGCACACCCGAATTTAGGAAAAGTAATTTAGTTAAAACGCGCCTAAAGGTTCTACCGCAATATTATTTGGGGAAAGGCCGTGAAATTTGCTAAACGACCCTTCCGCATTCTAAATTAATTCTTATTAATATTAATCAAGGGCCCCGCATTTGTTTTTGTTTGGTGAGGCTTATCTCATTTATTTTAAAGGATAAACCTACAAAGTTACTATATTTTTATTTAAGTATATCCCTAAAAAAAAATTCTGATCACTTAGCCCTTAAAGGGCTTCGAGAAACAGGCCCAACATAGGGCCCAAGCCGTAAGAGGCTCAGCCGTCAGGCCTTATGGCCTTAATCTTGGGATCGCTTCCAAGCGACCGAAAAACAAGATGCAAATCTGGGCTCATTTTTACATTACAGAGCTCAACTGGCCGATGCCGTTCTGCAGATTATCAAAGTATGGCCAACATTTACCACACAGTTTGGACCACATGGGAATTCACTATCATGTTATTCTAGTAATGTGGATTAATAAAGTTACACTATTAACCATAAAATCATAAAAAAAATTATTTTTAACAAGCTAACAGTCCGAGCTTGGTCTATTTACCAAATACAGAACCCCTTTTGAGTTTAAGGCAGGGCTTCATATAAATTCCATTTCTAACATGTTAACAACACAAATTATAGTCAAATGACTTATTAATTACAACGTTCATATATTCTCCATAACTTAATGAACTAGACAAACAGTCAGTAAATCACAGACGACCTCCGGTAGTACAAGTTATACAGTCCAAAGTCTATAATATAACTACAAATAATGAAGTGAAACTAGGCAGAGGTATATCAACGAACAGATAATATGAAAGTTCACTTTGCAATCTAACTTGAATGATCACATAATCAAGAAAACTAAAACCAAAATCATGTTTCCAACTCATATATAGTCATTTCAACATATATCCAACTCACAACTGTCATGGATACAGTTTGTGTACCTGGGAATGCAAATCAACAAGAGAAATTGAAGGTCAGCAGCACTGAATGTAGCCATGAGAGCCAAATAAACAAAAAACTTGATTTTAATCCAGAAAATTCACTCAAACCAAAATCCAAAACAGGGTTGAAAACTTCAGCGGCAAAATAAACCACCTAAACAAACTGGAACGAACCCAAAAATTTGCTTAAATCCACTGTGAGTTACCCAAAACCTCAAAGCCTACGAGAGATACCAGAACAATGCAGATTATAAACTAAACAATCAAGTGAGCCTACAATCCCAATCAAACAGTGACTTTTTTTCTGTTGTTTTCTATTTTTCTATATGTATATTTTTGGATCTTCTGTATTTGAATGCTAAATCTAAAATGAAATTGAAAATGGAATCCAAAATCAAATTTGTTCTTGGTGGGTTTTTGGGCCGGAAAATCTCAGCCCCTCTCTCAAGCAATTGATGCCTTTTTATAGGATAGAAATGACGGCAACCCTCAAAAATTCTGTTTTCACTATAGTGTCTCACTTATTTCAGATTAGTCCTCATATTTGTGACTTGCTGCCCAAGTATTCCCTAAGCTTTTGTTGAAATTTACACTATAACCCTATTCTAGTATGTTCTATACCCCTACAATTCCTATACTACCCTTATTTCATTTTAACAATTACTGATTCTCAATATTCTACCCTTTCCCATGCCCAAATTGCCCTTATTACCATCTGAAAAATACAAACCTTGCTGAATTAACCTCAGCCCTTTACTCTTAGTTAAACCTTACTAAATACAATTCAACTAAACTAATCAACTATACCAATCACTAAACCTAACTCCAAATCAATACCAAATGACCCTATTATTGAATTAATAGCTAATAAACAAACTTATTGAACTATAATCAATTCAAAACAATTCCAGAAGAACAAAATAGAAATTAGGGCCAAATTCTAAATGAATACCTCATGAACAGAATAAGGATAAACCTAATTAAACTAATCGACTAAATAACAATCGAGCATTCAGCCTAAGAAAACTCAAGACCAGATCAGAATTTAAGCAAAGAAATGAAAACTATCCTAAAACAAATTAACCTAGATGATTATAACAAATATAGTAATAAACTTACGCTAATTAAAATTACAATTATGCTCATTTTGAAACAAAGAAAAAATAATGAATGAAACTCAAAAGACAAAAGAAAAGAAAACTTACTGCTAATTCAATCTTCAAATGAAACTCCGAAAGCAACTTCAAGTTAATATTATAGGCTCATTTCACAAGAAACGGACCTATGATATTAACACGGAATTGCTCGTCCTTGACAAATCACAACTGCTTGAACATGCACGAACCCTATATGTGGGATTGAATTCGACCTGGTGAGATTCGGATGAAAATAACCACAGGCTCGAGATGGGGAAGGTTTATAGGCTATCTGGTATTAATTTGAGCTTATTTAGATGAAGTTCATGTTTGGGTCAGAAAATTAATTTAATATTCGAACATTTGGGCTAAGATTTGAAGGAAACCAAAGAGGGATATGAAATTAGGAGAGGAAGGAGAAGATGTGGTGTGAATTCGGGCCGGATTGGGTGAGTTTGGGTTTTGGCCGAATCTTCGATTTGATATTCGAAGAGCTGGGTGATGATTCAAGGGAAATGAACCATAGATTAGGAATGAGGGGAGTGAGGGGAATTCGAGGTGTTAATCTGGGGTCGAATGGATGTCGGCGCCGCCATCAATGGCGGTGGAGTTAGGGCGGCACTAGGGTTTTGGGGTTGGGGTGTGGAGAAGACGATGAAAATGGGGTGGGGGGGTGGGGGACTTTTCGGAAACTTATATATGAAACATCCTAGGATAGTCCCGTCCGTCGGAGCAAGAATTAACGGCCATGATCAACGACTAGAAACGACATCGTTTGGCATTTGGACCGGACTGGGTCAGACGCGATTTGGGCCTGGACTGGGTGCAAACTAGGTGGGTTTTTGTTTGGGCTCAGGTAAAAACCGTGGAATTGGCCCAATTTCAGATAATACCCCTTTTTAATTGTTTTCCTTGTTTTCTTTATTTATTTCTTTTTTTGGTTTGTTTTTGTATTTTATATTTTTGTATTATTTTTTTCTGATTTTATAGAAATGTAAAAATTAAAATAAAATCCTAATATATTTCAAAATTAAACTAATTATCTGCTAAAATTATTTGAAACCTATTTCACGACAAATTCATAATAAAAACAATTAAAATGCAAAAGTGAACTATTTTTGTGATTTTTCATATTTTATTTTAAAACAAATTAACCCCATAATTAATACTAAAATATGAATTTAAATTCTAAATGCAAATTCATATTTTGGTATTTTCATATGAATTAACATGCACAAATAAAAATACAAACAATTAACACAAAATGACACCAAAACTCCCAAAAATTTGTAAAAATAAAGAAAATATTATTTTGTTTGAATTTTTGGGAATTATTCATATGTAGGGCAAAAATCACGTGCTCACAGTAGTTTCCGTCGAGGTTCGGACGAGGCCGAGCTTATGTCGATGGCCTTAGCCATTTGTTGATGGACTTAGCCATTTGTCGCTATTTATTCATTGAAGGATTTCGTTTGTACAATGGATATTTCTATTTCACACAATGGAGAACTCTGTACAATGGAGAGTTTTACCTGTACAATGGAGATTTAACTAGTATAGTCCCTTCATAATGTCTTCCTAGAGACCGCGTCGATTGTCCGATGTGATGAACTTGTGCTCAGATACCACCAGATGTCCCCTTTGCTGCCTTGTTAAAAACCTCTCCAAGAAAACCCAATTGGACAAAAATTGATTGAGGGAAAATGAGTATGACTTGTGAGATGCCTTTCAGAAGTGGAAGTATTTGAGATGGGCGATATTCCAGTTGTTTTGGAGAGGTTTTCCTTCCATTGTTTCTAACTGGAATGCTCCTTTATTTGAGACATATATGATTTTGTACGGTCCATCCCAGTCGGTTCCCAACTTCCCCTCATTCGGGTCTTTTGATGCCAGTGTTTTGGCCTTGAGGACGTGATCTCCGACTTTAAGCGGCCTCGCTTTAACCTTTTTGTTGTAGTATCTTTCTGCCCGTTGCTTTTGGGCTGTCGTTCTTATATGGACCATATCTCTCCATTCATCAGCTTTATCCAGGTCTTGCAACCTACTTTCATCGTTGTCTGTCCCGCTGTTATCGGAGTATCTTAGGCTCGGTTCCCCGACTTCAACGGGTATGACCTATCGGTCCCGTAGACGAGTGAGTATGGTATTTTTACCGTGCTGAATTTGGGGGTAGTTCGGTATGCCCATAGTACTTCGGGTAGAAATTTGGGCCATAGCCCCGTGGCTTCGTCGAGCTTCTTTTTCAACATGTTCAGTATTGTCCTCTTGGAAGACTCTGCTTGGCCGTTGGCCACGCGATGATACGGAGTGGAGAGTATCCGCTTAATGTGCCACTTTTCGAAGAATTCGGTTCTTTTCGTGCCGATGAATTGGGGTCCATTGTCGCAACTGATTTCTTTGGGAATTCCGAAACGGCATATAATATTTTTCCATATAAAGACGATGACCTCTTGTTCGTGTATTTGGGCATACACACATGCTTCCACTAATTTAGAAAAATAGTTTGTTAAAACCAAGATAAAGCATACCTTTCCATGTACTTCTGGTAGTTGGTCGATTATATCCATTCCCTATTTTATGAAAGGCCGTGGCGATATGAGTGAATGGAGGAGTTCTCGAGCTTGGTGTATCATAGAGGCGTACTTTTTGCATTGCTCGCATTTTCGGACATCGTCTGCTGCTTCTTTTTTCATGGTGGGCCAGTAATACCCTATGCGGATAAGGCATCAAACGAGGGCACATTTCCCCGTGTGAGCGCTGCAGTGGCCCTCATGCACCTCTTCTAGTACTTGTCTCGTTTGGTGTGGTCTGAGGCACGTAGTTAGGGGACCGCCAAACGTTCTTTTGTAGAGATCATGATTCATCAGGCTATACTGGGCAGCCTGCACCCAGAGTTTCTAGGATTCTTTTTTGTAGAGTGGGAGTGTTCCATCCTGTAGATAGGATACAAGGCAGTTGCGCCAGTCCCAAGTTAGGTTCAAAGAGAGTACCTCGACGTGGTCGACGAATGAGTGGAGGAGGGTAACCACTTTCTCTTTGCTAATGTTCTTGGTGGCCACGTCTAGCTTGGCCAGGCCATTTGCCTCGACGTTTTGCACCCTGGGGATTTGCTCAAAGCGGCACTCGTCGAACTCGGGCATTAGCTTGCGTATTTCTGATTGGTACATCTGTATCATTTGTTCCTTGACTTGGTAAGTCCCGGTGACTTGATTTACGACGAGTTGAGATTCGCAGTAGAGGATGAGCCGCTGTGCCCCATACTTGAGCGCTAATTTCATACCTGTAATCATAGCCTCATACTCTGTAATGACCCGATCGGTTGTTTTGAGCTCTAGCGTATCGTTCAGCAGTTGGAAGTCATGAACAACTTCATTTCAGGTATATTGACTTGTGCGTATGGTCAGAATTGAATTTCAGAAGATACAGAGTCAAATTGGAAAGAAAATTTTCATTGCGACAACCTTAAGTTGAAGAAAATGGCTAAGATTGGAATTTTGAGTAAACGACCTCGGAATCGGGATCTGAAAGTTCCAGCATGTTTGTGTTATGATTTTGGACTTGGGCGTATGTCCAGATTTGGTTGTGGATAACCCATGAGCATTTCGATGTATATTGTGGAAGTTAGTATTTTTGAAGAATTTCATAAATTAGTGTTGAAAGGCATTTCAGTGAATTCGGATGTCCGGAGGTCATTTTGAAGTCATTTCGCTAAATATAGAAATTTGAACGTTTTTTAAAAAATTGGACTGGAAGGGAAAAATTGATATCAGGGTCTGAATGTGATTCCGAATTCTGGTGCAAGTCCGTAATGTCGAATTTGAATTGTTTGCAAAATTTGAAGTCATTCCAGAATGATTTGGTAATGTTTGAGACACTTAGTCTCTTTTAAGGAAGCTTAAGTTGGAAAAGTCAACTGGATATTGACTTATGTGTTAGAGAGCTCGAAATACAAACTTTTATGGTTTGGATAGCTTCGTTAGGTGATTTCGGTCTTAGGAGTCTGGAATATTTTTGTGATGATCGGTGTAGAATTAAACTTGAATTGGCAAAGTTAGTATTTTGGCGAATTCCGGTTGATAGGTGAGATTTTGATTCGAGGCTCAAAATGGAATTACGAGAGTTTTTGTAGCTTCGTTATGTCATTTTGGAGTTGTCTGCAAAATTTGAGGTTATTCGGACTAGTTTTGACGTGTTTCGGCATCGGATGTGGAAGTTAGAAGTTTCAAAGTTCATAGACTTGAATCCGATACGAATTTGGTGTTGTGATGTTATTTTAAGCGTTACGAAGGTTGGAAAAAGTTTGAACGACGTTATGGGATATGTTGGCATGATTGGTTGAGGTCCCACTGGCCTCGGGTGAGTTTTGGGTGGTTAAACGGACTATTTCATCTTTGAAAAAAATTGTAGAAATTTTTAGGCTTCTGCTGTGCCCAGAAAATTTCAGGTGCGATGATTCCAGTTTGGAAACTCATATCTTGTAATCTATAAGAAATCAGAAAAAGTGCAAAACAAAAAAGTTGTAGCCCATACATTCTAGTTTCATAAAGTTAAACCATTTCTGATTTGGATATTATCTCGGAAAGTTATGATGGATCGAAAATGGCTGCTGGAGCGATTTCGATAGAAATTACCGATGCACTTTAGAAGCTCATATCTCGGGATATATAAAGAGTTATATGGTATACAACCTATCAATTTAAAGATCTTTCAGTCTAGTTTCTAAATCTTCAAACCGTTTGTTATTTAGATATTTATACAAGACGTTATGGGGGTTTAAACAAAAGGTGTTCGACAAGGAACAATTTTAATAGGATGTACTTGTATAGCACAAGTGCAAGGTACAACTCGACGAAGCACATGCATATTCTTTTATACATGGATTTGGCTTATTTATTTCATTTCTTTCATTTGGTTTGGATGATTCTGGAGAGAATTTCAAGGGGGATTTCATCAAGCATCAAAGGTGAGTTGTTTCTACTTATTTTCAAGTTAAATACATGCGTTAAAGCTTAAAACTCAAGTAATTTATGGACAAAAATGGCGGTTTAGGGCTTGAAACATAAGATAATTAAATGATGATTTGAGGGGTCAATTGAACTCCAATTTTTGTGAATTTGGTATGTATAGACTCGTGGCGAGATAAGGGTCGTATTGATGTAATAAATTTTGACTTTCGAGACGTGGACCCGGGGCGCGGGTTTCGCCAATTTCGTGATTTTCGACATTTTTCGAGTCTTTTCGATTGGGTTATATTCCCTTAGCCTATTGTAATGTATTTGTTGTGGTTTTGGCCAGATTTGACACTCGAGGAGGTCGATACGTGAGGAAAGGGCATCGCGGATTAGTGTTTGGCAGGCTAGAGGTGATTAATAGATGTAAATGTTGTTCTAAGGGTTTCATCGGACTTCCATATCGTAACGCTATATTGAGGCATGACACACACTCCATGGCGAGTGCAGGGTCGGATACTATTGGGGATTGTGACTTGGTTCACCCCGTGTGATGTTTATTCTATACTGGTGACTGATACACATACTTTATTGATATTACTGGGATTGATGCCATGTTTGGGGCCTTGTGCCGACTTGTAAAATCCTTCGAGGATTGATATTACTGCTTAGCATGATTTGCATAACATTTAATTTTAGTACAATGATTTAAATGTTGTTTTGCAAACTCAGCCATAATTCTAAGTGTTGAAAACTTAAATGACATTTTGAATGCATTTTGGGCTGGGGAACTTTTGTTTTATAAATGCCCAAGGGGCTTATTATATTATTTTCTGGACTGATTATAAAGTGACTTGAAACAGTGATAACAATGATAATGTGTGATATACTTGAAACAGTAGTAACAATGACACTGTATGATATACTTGGAACAGTGGTAACAATGGCACTGTATGATATAAATTGGTCAGATAACAATGGCTGACAGGTCAGGTAACAATGACTGACCAAGATATTGCGCTTGGGCTGTAGGAGCCCCTCCAGAGTCTGTACACACCCCAGTAAGCGCCATCGACAATAAATAAATATGGATGGCTCGGGCTGCACGCCGCAGTGCATACTGGAATGTACCATCATATACATTGCATTGCCTTCATATATTTGTATTTATACTGTTTTTTAGCTGCTAAGTTCCATATGTTGTTGTATATTTGGATTTTAGCTTACTTTGTGCATTTACTGGGTATTCTTATCTTCGGGTTGTATTTATCTTTATTACTCACTGGGTCGGAGTACTCACTTTACTTCCTGCACCTTGTGTGCATATCCAGGGCAGTCTCAGGCTCAGTAGATCCAGTTTGATCAGCAGATTCAACTTCTGGGAGTATCAAGACAGCTGCACGATGGTCGCAGCCATTGATCATCTCCCTCATATCATATCTTTTATTTTCGTATTATCACACTTTGGATATACCATATATTAGGATGATATCCTATATTCTAGAGGCTCAGATTCGTGACACCGGGACCTAGTGAAATTATATTGTGTATTTCGTTAAATGCTTCAGTACTTTAATCTTGACTTAATTGATATTTCTTTTCGCTATTTTTGATAAATTGGATTAAGTTTTGAATAATGGTCATGCTTGCCTATTAGTGTGATGGGAGCCATCACGATTGGGAATTGGGTTGTGACATACTCGGCCTCGTTGTTAGTCATCTTGGGACGACGTATGACTTAGTGAATTACTTCGCCTGTGAGGACTTTGAGGACGAGTCCCAGTCCCGATCCTGAGGCATTGAGGCACCGTCAGTGTAGAGGTACTAGAGATCGGTATTGGCAGAGGCACATAATGCCTCTTTCTCTGCCTCTAGCAGTATTTCCGTGCTGAAGTCAACGACAAAATCGGCAAGTACTTGCGATTTGATGGCGGTTATGGGATGATATGTTATGTCATGCTCGCTGATCTCTATGGCCCATTTGGCGAGCCTAATCGATAGTTCGGGTTTATGTAGGATGCCACTTAGGGGGGAAATGGTTATCAATTTTATGGGATGACATTGAAAATAAGGTCTAAGCTTCTGTGAAGCTATGACTACCGCGAGAGCTAATTTTTTGAGGTGTGGGTATCTCTTCTTGGCATCTATCAAATTTTTGCTGATAAAGTAAATAGGGGATTAAGTAACTTTATTTTCACGAACCAAGACAGCACTTACAGCTACTTCGGACACGGCTAGGTACACTAGTAGACACTCGCCTAGGTCTGCTTTGACGAGTAGTGGCGACAAAGACATGTATGCCTTTAATTTCCTTAGAGCGTCGATGCACCCCTCATTCCACTGAAGCTCGTGATCTTTCCTCAGTACACTGAAGAACTTGTGGCATCTGTCCGAGGACAGGGAGATGAACCTTGATAGGGCGGCTATTCGCCCTGTCAGTTTCTGAACCTGCTTCTTGTTGTTCAACACTTCGGGTAGTGTTTCTATGGCCTTGATCTGGTCTGGGTTGACTTCAATCCCATTTTGTGATACAAGAAAACCTAGAAATTTTCCTGAGGATACGCCGAAGGCGCATTTCCGGGTTCAATTTCATTCCGTACTGCTTCAATATCTCAAAGGCCTCTTTCAGGTGGCTGATATGATCCTCCTTTTTTTTTCTGATTTCACCAACATATCGTCGATTTAAACCTCTATTGTTTTGCCGAGTTGTTCCTTGAACATCTTAGTGACCAATCTTTTGTATGAGTCTCCCGCATTTTTAAGTCTGACGGGCATCACATTATAACAATAAGTCCCTTGGTGGGTGATGAAAGTCGTCTTTTGTTGGTCCTCTCCGGCCATTAGGATTTGGTTGTAGCTGGAGTAGACGTCCAAGAAGCTTAGTAGTTCATGCCATGCCGTTGCATCGATCAAATGGTCGATGTGGGACAATGAGAAGGAATCTTTAGGGCATGCTTTGTTCAGGTTCGTAAAGTCCACGCATATTCTCCGTTTTACATTTTTCTTTTTAACCATGACCACATTGGCGACCCACTGGCGGTATTTCGATTTTCTGATGGAGCCGTTGGCTAACAGTTTGTCTACTTCTTCACTAAATGCCTCGTTGATTGCAGCATTGAATTTCCTCCTCATTTGCCGCATCGGAGGGTAGAGTGGGTCGATATTTAGCTTATGGGTGGCGATGTCTTTTGAGATCCCCGACATATATGAGTGAGAAAAGGCAAATAGATGTGCATGTTTAGTAAAAAGTTTGTGGTACTTACCTGGGTTGGAGAGGTTGTGCCCAATATATGCCTTCTTGGCAGTATCAGTATTATCCAGTTGGACCGGGTCGAGGTTAACGACCGTCGCTTTGCAGGCTTCTACAGTGTCTAGGTCCATGATGGCATCTGACAGTGGGCTGATTTTAGTTCCTGGCATGGCTGATTGCTATGCTTCCGCACTCGGTCCCTTCAATTGTTTGGTATGTTTGCAGTCTTGGGTGGTCCGGTAGCATTCTTGGGCGGTATGTGGCTCGCCTCGAATGTTGAATACTCCCCATGTGGTGGGAAATTTAACTACTTGGTAGAAGCTCGAGGGAACAACTCGCATGACATGTATCCATGGACACCCTATGATGGAGTTGTAAGCTGTTTCTTGGTTCATGACGTGGAAGGTGGTTTCCAGCATGACTCCTCCTACCAAGACTGGGAGTGATATTTTTCTGGAGGTTCGCTTCAATGCATTGTTAAAACTCATTAGTGTTATGCAATGCAGTATTATATTGTCTTCAAGCTTCATCTGCGTGAGAACTCTCGGATGGATAATTCATGCGCCACTTCCGTCGTCTACCATAATTCTTTTTACGTCGGTATCAATAGTGCGTAAAGTTATAAACAAAGCATCGTAATGAGGGAAAGAAAAACAGTTAGTATCAGATTTATTGAAGGTGATACTGTCTTCGAAGTCTTCATACAGTTTGTGAGCGATCGTACACTCCAATTTGTGTGTGGTGGTGAAATTTACATGATTGAACGTCGAGTCGTCAGCGGTGTCGATGATCATAAATATGGTGTGCGTCGGAGAGGGTGGATTTGGCGGTCCTTCTGGTGGGTCGTGCCCTTTCTTTGTCGCTGAGTAGCTCTTTCAGGTATCCCTAGTTCAACATTCTAACCACATCATTTCGTAGACCTATGCAATCTTCGGTCTTGTGTCCTCTTTCCTGATGGGACTCGCATAGGACGTTCGACCTCCTTGCACTGGGGTCTGATTTCATTTTCTATGGCCACTGTACCTTTGTGCCCAACTTCTCTAGTGTGTACACTATTTCTGAGGGGGAAACACAAAAGTTACGAACAGATAATAATGGGGGCATACCTCTATCATTTCGGAGCGGTGCAACGTGTCATGACACGGCATCGTGATGCCTTGGGGGCGGTGGATTGGGAGCTCTAACATACGGCTGATGCCTTTCTCTATTGAAGCGTGGAGGTTGTTCCTTTCGCCAGTCGATGCGTCGATCCTCCTTACCTCGGATTGCACTAACGTCAGTCATTGGCTTGGACCATTGAGGTCATCTTCATCTGCTCTTTCTTCGGCGCAGTAGGCGTTATGAATCTCTTCCCATGTGGTGGGGGGATATTTCATGAGTCTGCTGAGGAGCTTCTTGGTCGCTTTTGATCCGGTCCTATTCAACCCATTTTGAAAAGCTGCGACCGCCATTCCTTCTGATACATTTGGCAGTCCCATTCTCACCCTATTGAATCGGGCTAGGAAGTCACGGAGCCCTTCTCCCGTCGCTTGCCTGATGGCGAAGATATCGTTGACCCGAGCTTCGGCCTTCTTTGCTCCTGCATGAGCGGTAGCGAATTTATCTGCCATTTCTTGGAACGTCGATACTGACCGAGCTGGCAGTTGAGAGTACCACATTAGTGCCTCTCCTGTCAAAGTTTCGCCAAACTTTTTCAGCAGTACGGACGGTACTTGCTCTTTCGACAAGTCATTGTCTTTCACGGCGGTGACATAGTGGATCGGATGGTCTTCCAGATCCGTGGTCCCGTCGTATATTTTCAAGTACGGTGGCATTTTGAAGGTTTTTGGGAATGAATGAGGAGCAGCTTCCTCGCTTTACTGTTGCTCAATGAACCTTCCCGTATCGCATTTTGGCAGTAGCTTAAGAACGCGGGGTGTCTTGTCAACCATGTCCTGGTGCTCCTTCATTTGGCCACGAAGCACCTTGTTCTCGTTCTCCAATTCTTCCATTTTCTTAAGGATGGTTGCGACTGCCCTATTGCTCGCGTTGGGGATGGTGTGGGTGTTTCTCGTTCGTGCAGCACTTGGTCCATCGGTAGCAGTAGTGATCTTTACTGGTGGTGAATCTTCGGTATCTCCCTGAGGGGATTTCTCGAGCATGTTGCTTAGAGTGCTCGTCAACCATTCCTCTAGCGGCTTTTTGACTGCTGGGGGCGTTTCTTTTGCAGCAGACGTGGAGGCTCCTCTTTCACGCAATATCGTTAGATCTCCAAGTGAAGAGGGCGAGACCTCTCCTCCTGGTACATTAACCTGGTGTTTCATTCGCGGTATTTTCTCTACCGACTTCGTTGAGGGATTCCAGTAGGTTGTTCGAGAAGTTTGCTATCATCTTCAACCTTGTCTCTTCTTCGGCCACTATTGGTTTCTATTGGGTATGAAGGGCAGTGATTGTTGTTCTTGATATTCTAGGTGTGAACTACGATTTTGATTACCGAAATCCCCACAGATGGTGACAAATTATTTGACTCAAAAATTATAAAATACTTTCTAAGCAAATACATCAGAAAAGATAATTTGGGTAAATCGTAATCGAAAATAATAAACCTTAGAATAATTTTGATGATCGGATTAACAACAACAATGGATCAGATAGAGATAGAGAGAGATAGAGATACTGAGAGAAAGAGAGAGAGCTTGTCTATTCAATTTTCTGCCCCTTTTTACAGAGCTTGGTTCCCCTTTATATAGGAGGGGATCCTGGTCTACAAAAGACAGAACTTAGAGCGTGTTACATGCGGGTAGGGACGACGGAATTACAAGGGTCGTTGCTCCTATTGAACTCGAGTCGTCCTGTTGCCCTGCCTATCGTACGGTCAGTAATTGGTCATGATGGTTTGGGGACGTGGCCGGTCAAACTCAACCCCATACAAACACAACTTTGAAATCTGTCTTAGTTACTTCACATTCAAAATATACGCTACTACTATTAAATAGAGATCCTTTAAATTGCGCTTCTTACTGTGTTTGATTCACGAGTTGCGAGTCACATTTTCAATCCAGAAAAGTTCATATCAACAGTTAATTTATTAGTTATAAAATCAAACCACATCCATGTTATTAGTATAGCAATAGTATTTTAATCTAGGTTATTAATATGTCAATAAGTTTTTTGCATTATTAATCTTATACAGAACCACTTATCCAGATGCATCTTTCATTAGATATATTTTGGTTCTGTTACTTTTGAATCATAAAGTTTTAATTCAAGTTGAAATCAACTATGTAACTTTGATTTGTGACCACATGAGAGCTCAACTCCATAAAATATGTGCAATGGATGCAAAATTTTCATGGGCAGACCATCACAAACCGCATTTAAAATGCACTCTAATGTACGTAGGCATTAAATCAGATACGTAGCATTTTAGATCTTCAAAATTCCAATAGACCGACAAAACTGAACTACAATATCCTGTAGTTTTCAAGTATGACAGATGAAATTCAATTGTTTACAACACCAGCTCCTATTTTTGGCTTCAACACAGATTATAAATCTGCTGCATTTTTCCAGAACATAGATGATTTTCAGAGAGCAAAATGGTATACGTATGAATGCATTGAATCATCCTAACAAACACATTGCAAAATTCTGGGCGTCATGAAATAGGAAGCGGCAAGCTGTATTATCATCAGGCAATTCGGCCTTCCAATACCACTTCATAAACCAGGCAATGGGTACTGGCTCGTGAAAGCTTCAACCCTTCGTTGTAAGTCCGCCACCCTATCAATCAAATTAAAATCTGGGGCAGTAACAAACTTCAAGAAATCTTGGAGTTTGGTACTAGAGACAGACTTCTTGGCTTCAAGAGTAATTTGCACGCCCTCGTGAATGAAATCTGCAACTGCTACAAATTCCTTTTCTGTGAAGCCTCGAGTGGTCATGGCAGGTGAGCCTATGCGGATGCCACCAGGTACTAGTGCACTTTTATCACCTATAGTTTCGATTTTGTTTGACGGTGTAAATACAAAGAGAACTTCCGAAAATGAGAATTAACTGTATAAGCTTACACTCACCTGGTACTGAATTCTTGTTGAGAGTGATTGATGCCATGTCAAGTATTTTCTCCACTCTAGCACCATCAGTTCCCTAAGTAACATATGAACACTGTTAATCTATGCAAGATTATCAGATAAGATTGGAAGGATTCTGGTGCTTACAGCTAGCAGTGCAGAAAGATTAATAGCAACCATAATTTTTCTGAAAATTTACTTTTACCAAACTAGTATATAGATTGCCGTTGATCTTACTAATTTAATCTGATAGTTTCTTAATTACCATCAAAATATAAGTCCATCCTAATAATTGAGTATTTATGCGAAGAAAAATGGAAAAAAAAAGGTATAACCCGGAAAACTCACTAGAGGCCTCAAATCCACAAGAACCAAATGATTGTCACTCCCTCCTGAGACCAGCTTGTACCCTAATTCTGTTAACCGGCTTGCAAGAGCTCTACAGTTGGAGACCACCTACAAGATAAATAAATAAATAAATAAATAATAAATGGAGTGACATTTCCATTAGAGATGGAGACAGTTGGGGTAAATAGGCCAAAATTTCTTACCTGGTTCTGATAAGCCTTAAATTCAGGTGATTTCGCATGTTTCAAACAAACGGCTAGTCCTCCAATTGTGTGATTATGGGGACCACCCTGCAGAGAAAAACAATAATATTGCTAGCACAATTCGAAGACTCCAGATTTATAATATGGATTTCAAAGGGGAAAGTTGTTTTATCTTTGGTAAGGTATTAGCAGTAATCATGAAACTTATTCCAAAAAGGAAAAATAAAAGGATGGATAGTCAGAAGAAAAATTAACTTACCTGTAAACCAGGAAAAACAGCATTATTTATGGCAGATTCCAGATCCACACCAAGAACTGGATCTTTTTTGAAGAAGATCATTCCACCTCTAGGACCTCTAAGAGACTAAACAGACAAGTCCAAGTTAGGCCATAGTTAATCAGATATTAAACATATATTAGCACACAAGAAACCTTGTCTGTGACTACTAAAATATCGGAGTGTAAAGATGAGTTAGTAGTCTTCCCAAAATATTTCAATATATAAGTTAATTTAGACTGCATGATGCAGCACATATTCCTCAGACACTACATGACTTTAACATCTTTCACTTTCCTTACCTATGCAAACTGATCTAGTTCACTGTACAATTTGGATTTTGATCATTTATTTGCAAGAAGAAACACTACAGTTCCACCAATAATAAGAACATCTTCCTTCCACGCATGGATTTCTGCATACAGTTTGTAAGCTGTAATACTCAAAGAGCACGCTTGTTCGGAGGGCCTAATTCTCCGCCTTATTGTATAACTTCAAAACCAGGCTAATCTCATATATCTTATTTTAAAAAATTCTTTTTAATGTTATATCTTACCTTGAAGATTTGAAAAGAGAAAAACCAGACTTAACACATTTTTGGGAATCTAACAGCAGAAGTGCATTGGAGAAAGAAAGAGAGAGAAACCCAATGAAAATATAACTGATATAACTATTATACATTTCATTTAAGGAGCGGGGAAAGGGAGGGATGTGCTGAGCACAAAACTATTAGCTTGGCATGGAATTACAGTACCTTGTGAGTAGTGGTAGTAACAATGTCACAGTATTCAAATGGATTAGCAAGCACAGAGGCAGCAACAAGCCCGCTGATGTGAGCCATATCCATCATCAGGAAAGCTCCGACAGCATCTGCTATCTTTCAGGACATATCGGAAGCATAATATTAGATGCTAAATACAAAGAGAACAAAAAATGTATGAACAAATCCAATCATTATAGAATTGTACCTTTCTCAGACGAGGATAATCAAAATCACGCGGATACGCACTAGCACCAGCAATAATAAGTTTCGGCCGAAAAAGATTCGCCGTTTTCTCATGCATTTTATAATCGAGGATGCCTGTTTAGGTTAAGACATACTTCCATCAGCTAATAAAATTCCAGGTAACAGTCCAAATCCAATATGTTAAAGTGGCACACTGTTACCTGTAGATTCATCAAGTCGATAAGGCATGGACTCAAAGTAAACAGAGGTGGCAGAAACTCGTCGTTTAGGAGTCATAAATCCATGGGACAAGTG
Organism: Nicotiana benthamiana; assembly: GCA_034376525.1. Lineage (NCBI taxonomy): Eukaryota > Viridiplantae > Streptophyta > Magnoliopsida > Solanales > Solanaceae > Nicotiana > Nicotiana benthamiana. The sequence continues at coordinate 38,262,116 of CM067339.1, read as the reverse complement.
GCCACCATGAGGTAAGTCCAATCCCTAAGGTACAATCATACAATATAAATGCCATTCCATGCAGCAACTAAAAATTAGTAACAAAAAACTGCTTACTAGTTAAAACTAACCATAATCCGGTCATGTGGATTAAGAACAGCTGTGTAGACTGCAAAATTTGCTGGCGAACCAGATAATGGTTGGACGTTCACACCCCATTGCTTTCCATCTAAACTAAAGGCAGCCAATGCTCTTTCTTGACAGAGAGTTTCCAACTCATCAATGTATTCATTACCACCATAGTATCTGATACAAATTAAGAACTAAAAATTTGTCATTAAACAAGCTAATAAAAAAGACAAGTTTTCTGTAAGGAAGAAATGTATGATTAATATCAGGTTCACCTTTTTCCTGGAAGCCCTTCGGAGTATTTGTTTGTAAGGCAAGAACCAACTGCTTCCATCACTGCTCGAGATGTGAAATTCTCAGATGCAATAAGTTCTAAGCTCCTAAATTGACGTTTCTTCTCTTTGTCAATTATAGCACGGACATCAGGATCAGCTTCACTCAATCCATAGTCTTCAAAACTGCTCCTAGCACCTAAAAATGCAATTGACAACCATGAGTAAATGAATAAAGTCTAAGAAAGTAAATGTCATCATAGAAATTCATGAGTATCTAACCACCGGAAATGGCTTTAGTCCCTATTAGTTTTTGCATTACTTGCAAAGAAATGAAAAAGCAAACTAAAATGTTCAATGAAAATCCCTTTTGACACCAATGATAGTCTCTGCATTGATTCCAAAGAGCTGACAAAACAAGATGGAGAACCTCTTCATATCTGCTGTTTGTAAACAAGAAAAAGACACTTCCAAGTTCCAACACAAGTAAATTGGCAAGTCATCAACCACTCCAATTTCAGAAGCCTATAATTCAGGCCCTACAACTACCACATTCCAGCTTTACGTGATCTAACAAGTTAAAGCAATTGGTGTAAAAAAATTGGACTTAACAGTCTACAATTTTTATTATAATTAAAAAAGAGAGTCTACATTTATAACTTGTCAAAAGAACGAAATGCAAAATACTACAAATTTAGCAATAACTTCACAAGAGCATAAACATCATGGCCTGTAATATAAGCAATTACATTAATTAATTTGATTTAGCACATCACTAAAACATATTGACAAATAACTCCTGAAAAACATATCCCCTAGACACTTCACAAAAACACACATCAATGGTCTATCAAACCCCACTTGAACAATAAATATGCATAAACGTTAATCAGCAAACCTTCCCCCATAAAAAGATTAAATTTTTATGCATAAAAGACGAACCAAAATACTTGTAAAGAAAATTTCTTATATGCATATACTATGCGTAGACAAACAAAGAATTTCAAGATTACCTACAGAAACAGAAGAAGTAGGGCTTCCTGTTAACAAGCTCCCTTCATTTGGAGATGTTCTGCAGGGTTTTGCAGAGCATAATTTAACCCGAGCCGGAATACCAGCTGCCCCTTTTGAAGGAAAAGCTGGACTTTTAACCCAAACAGGCTGCTGAACTGAACCCATCATTGCAGCTCCGCAACAAGCTTCCATGTTACGATTAACCAGCAAAATCCCTTCACTTCAAAAGGAAAAATTCAGTTATCATGCAAATAGAAAAAAAAGAGTTTAACTTAGATTAAATAAAAAATTCTTTGCAAGAATTAGATGAAATGTAAATAGTTTAACCTTATTGAGATTCTGTTCTGTTTTCAGCTTTGGGGGTTTTCGTACTGTTGGAGAACTGGGAATATATATGAAAGAACACAAAGGAAAGAAAAAAGAACCCTAGCTTGGAAATTTGCGCGCCGCTCACACGCACCGGTCCTGTCCTATAAAAAAGTCACCACTAATATTATATCGTAAAAACTTAGTCGCACCGAGTATTTACACCAAACCAATAGATATATAATATGTGTTTTGCATATAGATTTTAATTATTTAATCATAGTAAATTATATGTATTCTCATTTAATTAAATTAATTAATCATAATAAATTAATATAATTTTGTGTAAACACTCGGTGTGGACAAGTAGTTTCCATATTATATCCCATGCAATGGAGTGGTATAATATTTTTTTCCTCAAAAATAAACTTCACTAACACTGCTTAATACTAATAATTGTTATTATAAATATGTCGAAATACTCAATTTAATGTAATAAGAGTCTGTTTGGAAAGCCACTTAAAAATTGTTTTTGGATGTAATTTGGTGTAGTTATACATTTTGTTATGTTTGTTTGACCAAATAATTATTTGGTCACCATGGAAAAGGGTGTAATTGGAGTGTTATAATTACACTCTCCAAGTGTATAGTTACAAGGTTGTTTTTTAGTTTCTTTCCTTTTTGTTTTATTTAATTTTATTTTCTTTATAACTTTTTATTTCTATTATATTACTATACTTTTTAATTTCTTTTGTGATTTTAAATATTTTTTTTGTATATTTTTATCTTTTATTTATTTATATTTTCTTCATTGTAATTTCATGTAATTGCTTATATATTTATTTTATTATTCTATTTTCGAAACTACACCTCTAATATTAAAACTAATGAGCCATTAACAAACTTGGCATATAGTGAGTGAAGCAATTAAAGTGAAATTTCTTGTTTAATGTGGTTATAAACTTATTATGTTTCATACTCTTAAGTTCTATTGGAACTTACTATTACTATATTAGATCTACTGATTTTATCCGCGCTTCACGCGGTTATATAAATATTTTATCTTACAAATTATAGATATACTGAAACTAAAAATACAGAAGAATTTGTTATCGTAAATAAGTAAAATTAAAGGAATTAGACATCTAAAGCATTTAATTTGCTTCTACCAAAGGAATTAGAATGGAGTTTATTTGAATTTTACATAATTAAGAATGATTTAAGGAGTATTGCACGATGAAAAGGCAAAATTAAAACTAAAATTACGTAAATTTCATCTTTCAACTGCCAATTACTATATAAATAAGATAAAACTAAAATTATTAGTTGTACACTTATAATATCATACGAATGAATTTATATTTTTCATTATCAATATAATTGTCCCACAAGTGAGAAGCTTTTCTAGTTTCACAGTATTTCTTACAGCTAAATATAAATGTCATCTGATTATTTTATTCTTGTTATATGTCGAGCCCAATTTTCAACCAATTCAAATCTATAATCATTCATCACAAATTAAGTTTTCGAAATCCATTAAAAGAAATTGTATAATAAAGATTTGCAAATTACTTCTAACAAATCAAACTTCTACGGAATACAATAAGATAGTAAAAATAGAACATAGTTAACTATATAAAATATTTAGTTTTTGCAAGGATGTCTTTCTCTAAAGAAATCAATGCACTTCAGCATGTTTATAACATGATTTTATGTTTGAAACTCCCTATCTTTGAATAATTATTGGTGCTAATATTCAACTCAATTTCTTTTGTTATCAAAACAATAAAATATAAACTCGTAATCAGACTACCCTTTTAAAATGCTGAGGTCACTATATATAAATTAAGTATGAGTTTATCCAGGCTAATGATTATTTGAACAAATTTCACTCTTTTTCATTGGGACTAAATCTCAAGCCATAAAAAAGACAAAACACCAGCTAGAATTTTCCCTCAGGAACAATTAATAGTATTGACATAAATTTTCAAGGACCGAAACCAAACCTTCTAGCATTTTAAAATAATAACAACAAGAATAAATTATTTTCTATAGGATAAGACAATTCCATACTCAACATCCCTACGATAACTAATCAGTCTCCCGTAACCAATCTTACACAATAATTAAAAAAGAAGTTGCTTAAAAATGAAAAACGAAGAAATGAAAGAAGAAAAAATCAAAAGGGGCAAATAAACAATGAACATGATGTAATTTTAGCCGTCTATATATACCCGAATTATAAAGAAAGTAGATATCTCGCATGTGGTAAATTCTATAGAGAAATATTGTATAGGGTGAAATTTGGCTTTGAACGCCCCCACGCCGAGAGGTCGTGTCCCTTATGACAAGTTCGACCCAAGTGAGGGCACGACCCAAGTGGGTAAAGAAGAAGCGGCGTCGTTTTAGTGCCTAACTTTTTACTGAGTGGAAGCCACCAACTTTTGTACTTTTTGATTACTTCGAGGAGGGTCTCCTACTATATAAAGGAGACCTTCACATTGTAATCGGGATCATCATGATTCTCGGATAATACAACTTCTCTCTCTATTTCTATCTCTTTCTTGGTTTTTCAACTATTGCTTTTCTCTTAAGCTAAGTTCATTTTTCTTCACACTTTCATATCTACGATAATCTTAACACAATAATCATCTCTAGGGCTCATTATATTTGATTGTGATTTACCCGTATATATTTTTGATTGTTTTTAAGCTTATAAAGTGTGAATATAATTTTTGAGCTAAACAATTTGGCGCCGTCTGTGGGAATTTCGAGAATCAAAATCATAGTTTGCACCTAGAGAACCATCGAAAACCCTTCTTTATAACACAAATAAAAAATGGCTGACAACAACGCAAGAATGAAAGCGCTAGAAGATGTTGCAACCAACCTCATTGGTCCTCTCAACGAAGCTGGTGAAGAGGGTATTTCGATTGCAACCCGTGGCACCACCACAAGCGGGGAAATCCCACCTCCACCACCTGAAGATCTAACGATCTCGCGGGAAAATGACACTTCTACATCTGCAACTAAAGAAGCACCCCCAGAGGTCAGGAAACTACTGGAAGAGTGGTTAACAAGTACTCTAAGTGGCTTGGTTAAAAAGTCACCCCAAAACAACGTCGGATGCATGCCAACAACAGATTTTGTTGCATCTGAAGGTGAACCCGAGATCGTACGAGCAAACAATGTGCTCATCGATAATCGGGCCAACTGTGACACGCTCATATTCATCCTCAAGAAGATGGAGGAAATGGAAAACGAAAACAAGTCACTCCATGACCAGATAAAGGAACACCAGAAGAGGAGGGACAAGATCCATGGTGCTCCCAAGATGTTGCCAAAGCGTGATGTGGGGAGGTTTGTTGAACAACCTTACATAGAAGAGGTTGCACCGTACTCCATCCCAAAAACCTTCAAAATGCCTCCTTACTTAAGAGTGTATGACGTAACTACAGATCCCGAGGATCATCTGATCCACTATGTCACAGCTGTAAAAGGTAACGACCTATCAAAAGAATAGGTACCGTCTTTGCTGCTGAAGAAGTTCGGCAAAACACTGATAGGAAGAGCACTAACATGGTATCCCCAACTACCGAACAAGATCATTTCTACGTTCGAGAAGATGACGGACAAATTTGTCACTGCCCATGCAGGAGCAAAGAAAGCAGAAGCGAGAGTTAACGACATCTTCGCTGTTCGGCAAACCACATGAGAAGAACTCAAGGACTTCCTAGCCAGGTTTAACAGAGTAAGGATGAGCCTACCAAACGTGTCGGAAGACATGGCGGCCGCGGCTTTTCAGAATGGGTTAAGTATGGATGGCTCGAGGGCAACCAAAAAATTACAAAGTCATCTCACAAAGATTCCACCCACCACGTGGAAAGATATTCACAACACCTATTGTGCTGAGGTACGTGGAGATGAGGACGACCTCAACGGGTCGACCCAGAGATCAGGAGGGACCGGCGCAATGAAGGACGAGAGGAACAAGTCCCACGTCCCAACAGGAAGAGACACCAACCATATATCAGATCCTCTCACCCACCGCCACCTAGGCACGCAGATGCACTACAGCATGTCGCTCCACTACGAAACGACAGAGGTATGTCCCCTTTTATTATCTGCCCATAACTTTTGTGTGTTCCCTTCAGAGATAGTGTACGCACATGAGAAGCTGGGCAACAAGGTGCAATGGCCGGCAAAGATGAAGTCATACCCTGTCACCAAAAAATCAAACGCCCTGTGCGAGTGCCATCAGGAGTGATGATACAAAACCAAAGACTTTATAGGCCTGCGGCAAGAGGTGGTCAGGATGCTGAACCAAGGGTTCCTAAGAGAGCTGCTCAGTGACAAAGGAAAAATCAACTTTGCACGTGGACGGGAGCAACCCCACGGGCCACCAAATCCGCTCTCACCAATACGCACAATCAACATGATCATCAGAGACGGTGACGACTTGGCGATCAATCACGTCAAGTTCACCACTACGCACAAGCTGAAGCGTACTATCGCCCACGAACGGTATGACGACTTCGAAGATAGTATCACCTTCGATAAGTCCGATGCCGATGGTTTGTCTTTCTCTCGTTATGATGCTTTAGTTATCACTTTACATATCACAAATACGGATGTTAAAAAAATCATGGTTGATGACGGTAGCGGCGCTTGTATTATCCACCCGAGGGTTCTCGTACTAATGGGACTCGAGGATAAGATAATACCACGCTGCATAACACTAACCGGTTTCAATAATGCAGTAGAACAAACCTCCGGGGAGATATCACTACCCGTCCTAGCAGGAGGGGTCATGCTGGAAGCAACTTTCCACGTGATGAACCAGGAAACGTTATACAACGCCATCAGCGGATGCCCGTAGATACACGCTGAGAGCGGTTCCGTCGAGCTTTTATCAAATGATCAAATTTCCCACACCGTGGGGAGTATTCAGCATTCGAGGCGAACCTCGCACCACTCAGAAATGCTATGAAATAGCTGAAGACTGCACCCACACCAAACAGTTTAAAGGGCGAGCATAGATGCATAACAATCAGCTATGTCGGGGACTAAGGTCTACCCAACAAAGGACGCCATTAAAAATCCTGATATCATAGAAGCCTGCAAGGCTACGGTCGAAGACCTCAACTCAGTCCAACGAGACAACGACGACCGTACAAGGAAAGCCTACATCAGGCACGGCCTCTCAAATCCAAGTAAGTATCGGGAATTTTTATCTAACCATACAGACCTGTTTGCCTTTTCCCATTCAGATATGCCAGGGTTCCCGCGAGAAATTGCTGCTTACAAGCTGAACGTCGACCTATTACACCCGCCCGTGCGGAAAATGAGAAGAAAATTCAACACCGCTATCAACAAAGCGGTCAGCGAGGAAGTGGACAAACTTCTGGCCAACGGCTCCATCAGGAAATCAAAGTACCCTCAATGGGTCGCCAACGTCGTCATGGTCAAAAAGAAAAATGGGAAGTGGAGAATGTGCATAGACATCACCGACTTGAACAAGGCATGCCGAAAAAATTCTTTCCCACTGCTCCACATCGACCAGCTGATAGATGCGACCGCAGGGCATGAGCTGCTAAGTTTCCTAGACGCATACTCTGGCTACAACCAAATCATGATTGCCGAGGAGGATCAGGAAAAAACTACTTTCATCACCCACCAGGGGACATATTGCTTAAAGGTAATGCCCTTCGGGCAAAAAAATGCAGGAGCCACATACCAAAGGCTGGTCACTAGGATATTCAAATAGAAACTCGGTAAGACCATGGACGTCTATATCGATGATATGCTGGTAAAATTGACAAAGAAAGAAGACCACATCGACCACCTAAAAGAGGCCTTCGAGATACTGAGGAGGTACGGGATGAAGTTAAACCCCGAGAAATGTGCCTTGGGTGTGGCCTCAAGAAAATTCTTAGGGTTTCTCGTATCACAACGAGGCGTCGAGGTCAACCCTGACCAGATCAAGGGGATAGATGCAATACCTGAGGTATTGAGTAGCAAGAAACATGTACAAAAGCTAACGAGGCGTATAGCCGCCCTATCCAGATTCCTCTCACGGTCGTCTGATAGGTGCCAAAAACTTTTCAACGTGCTGAAAAAAGACCAAGGGCTACAGTGGAACGAGGAATGTGTCGAAGCCTTGAGAAAGCTGAAAGCGTACTTGTCTTCTCCGCCCTTGCTGGTCAAAGCGAACCCAGGCGAACCCCTGCTGGTGTATCTGGCCGTGTCTGAGGTCGCTGTCAGCGCCGTTCTGGTTCGCGAAAGCAAAGGTACACAATCCCTTATCTATTACATTAGCAAAACCTTAGTGGACGCCGAAACTCGGTACCTACACCCCGAGAGATTGGCACTGGTTGTAGCTTCACGTAAGCTACGACCCTATTTTCAGTGCCACCCCATAAAAGTAGTAACGACCTTACCTTCCTATTAAGGAGTGTCTTACACAAGCATGAATTATCCGGCCGGCTCGCCTATTGGGCCATTGAGCTCAGCGAGCACGTCATCTCGTATCTTCCAAGAACCGCCATCAAGTCTCAAGTTCTAGCAGATTTCATAGCCGACTTTAGCACATAAATCTTGCTAAAAGCAGAACTCGAGGCACAACATGCCTCCACTAACAACGACCTTTGGGTCCTCTACACTGATGGCACCGCCAATGCGTCAGGATTGGGACTGGGACTCGTCCTCGAGGTTCCCGTGGGTGAAATGATTCGCCAGTCTATATGATGCCCTGAAATACTAACAACGAGGCTGAGTATAAGGCCGTTATTGCAGGCATGAAACTGGCCATCAAATATGGGGCTCGCCGACTCATCCTTCACTGTGATTGCCAACTCGTAGTAAACCAAGTCACTGGAACTTACCAGATCAAAGAACAAAGATTGAAAAAATACCAGTCAGAGATCCACAGGTTAATGGCCGAGTTCGACGAATGCCACTTCGACATATTCCAAGCGCACGAAATAGCAAAGCAGACGGTCTAGCAAAGCTAGCTACAACCATTAAAAACTTCAACAAATAAAGCGTGGTCACCCTCCTCCACTCCGCCATTGATCACACTGAGGTATTCTCTTTAAATTTGACTTGGGATTGGTGCAACTAGTTTGTATCCTATTTGCAGAACGGAACGCTACCGCTCGACAAAAAGATTCAAAGAAACTCCGCACACAGGCTGCTCGGTATTGCTTAATAAATAATGACCTCTATAAAAGAACATTTGGCGGACACTTGGCCAAGTGCCTAGGGCCGCACATGACGAGGCCGGTACTTGAAAAAGTGCACGAGGGCCACTGTGGCGCCCATATAGGCAACCGCGACCTCGTGCAATGTATTATAGGATCTGGCTACTACTGACGCACCATGAAGAAGGAGGCAGAAGAATACATTCGCCGACGTGAACAATGCCAAAAGTACGCCCCCATGATACACTAACCAGGAGAGCCCCTCCATGCAATCACCTCCCGTGGCCTTTCATTAAACGGGGAATGGACATAGTCGGCCCCCTGCCCGCAGGACGGGGAAAGGTACGATTTTTACTAGTTTTAACTGACTATTTCTCTAAGTGGGTGGAAGCAGGTGCATACGCACAAATACGCGAATAGGAGGTGATCGCCTTCATATGGAAAAATATTATATACCGCTTTCGCATCCCCAAGGAAATCATTTGTGACAATGGAGGACAATTTATTGGTCAAAAAACGACTGAATTCTTCGAGAAATGGTGCATCATGAGGATACTTTTCATGCCATATCACCCCGCCGCTAACAGCCACGCAGAATCCTCCAACAAAACAATATTAAACATACTGAAGAAGAAGCTCGAGGACGCCAAAGGGTTATGGCCCGAGCTGGTATTGAAGTGTTGTGGGCGCGTAGGACCATACCCAAATCCAGCGCGGGGGAAACACCGTACTTGCTAGTCTACGGAACTGACACGGTCATACCCGTCGAGGTCGATGAACCAAGACTAAGATATTCACACACCAGTGGAACAGAAAATGACACAAATAGGCTCCAAGACCTCGACGAAGCTGAGGAAAGAAGAGAAATGGCCCACACCAGAATGGTGGCCCAAAAACAACAAGTCGAAAGATACTACAAGAACAGGGCCAAGATAATACTACTCAAAGTGGGAGACTATGTCCTCAAAGCCAAGACATTAACATCCAAAAACCCAAGTGAAGGAAAATTTGGCACCAACTGGGAAGGACCCTACAAAATTCGCGGCACTAGCCAGCAAAGGGGCATTCCAATTGGAAATAATGGAAGGAAAACTGCTCCAAAACAATTGGAACATTGCCCACCTCAAGTATTTCCATTTATGAAAGGCGTCTCCCGAGTTGTACTCTTTTCCCTTACCCGAGTTTTGTCCTAATTGGGTTTTGTCGGGGAGGTTTTTAACGAGGTAGCAAAGGAGACACTTGGAGATACTTGCGGCATAAGTTTACCATATCAGCCTCTCCGTACGACCTCCAGGACGACATGATAAGTATGGCCATCTCCAATGTATGAAAGGCTACGGCCATTTCCAATATATGAAAGGCTACAGCCATCTCCAATGCATGAAAGACTACGGCTATCACCAATGTATGAAAGGCTACGGACATTTCCAACGTATGAAAGGCTACGACCATCTCCAATGTAGGAAAGGCTACGGCCATCTCCAATGTACGAAAGGCTACGGCTATCTCCAATGTACAAAAGGCTACGTCCATATTCAATGTACGAAAGGCTACAACCATCTCCAATCTATGAAAGGATACGGCCATCTCCAATGTATGAAAGGCTACGGCCATCTCCAATGTATGAAAGGCTACGACCATCTCCAATGTACGAAAGGCTACGACCATCTCCAATGTATGAAAGGCTATAATTCGACGACAGTCGAAGTCAACCATATGGCCAAGGCCATCAATGAGCTATGACCAACGGTCATCAACTTTATCATGACTAAGGATATCACCGCCAACAGTAGACCTAGTTCGACTATGGCAGGAAAATGATTCGACGACAGTCGAAGTCAACCATATGGCCAAGGCCATCAACGAGCTATGACCAAAGGTCATCGAATTTATCATGGCTAAGTCCATTACCGCCAATAGTCGACCTAGTTCGAATACGGCAGGCAAATGATTCAACGACAGTCTAAGTCAACCATATGGCCAAGGCCATCAATGAGCTATGACCAATGGTCATCAAATTTATCATGGCCAAGTCCATCACCGCCAACAGTCGACCTAGTTCGACTACGGCAGGTAAATGATTCGACGACAATCAAAATCAACCATATGGTCAAGGCCATCAACAAGCTACGACCAAAGGTCATCGACTTTATCATGGCTAAGACCAGCACCGCCAACGGTCGACCTATTTTGACTGCAGCTAGCCAATGACGACGACAATTATTCACTTATATGGCAAAATACCAAAGCCATCGACTCCATCAGGACTAAGGTCATGAATCTAAATCCGGCTAAGGCCGTCAACGCCGATAGTCAGCCCAATTTGGCTACGACAAACAAGTAGTTCGACGACAGTCAAAATCGCCCTTTCCGACCTAGCCTAAACTACAGTGGAAAGCACAAAAGCAACAATCAGAAACACAATTAAAGCTTTAAGGAACGAAAGAAGAACAACAATAGCAAAAGGTCATATTCCATTATCTTCGCAAGTATACATACATCTGACCTTAGAAAAAAGGCCCCATTTACACAAAAATATATATACAAATTCTTAAGAGCCTTCACCGCTCTGCCCATCACGACGCGCCTGATCGTCGTCCGGTCCGTTGCCATCTCCAGGCTGATAAGACTTAGAAATCCATGAAAAGCGAGACCAAACGGTTGACGTCCTCAGAGTTACAGCCCTCCCTACCAGGCGACAGAGCTATAACCGGCCGCTTCACGGGCAACGCGGGTTAAGTGTCGTTGCCTTCTGACTTCCACCTCAGAAGCTTGACCTGCCGCAAAGAACTCCTCAAAAACGACCAACCTGGCATCATGATACACCTACATCTCATGCGCATCACAATGAGCAGTGTCTTGTGGGGCAGTTTGCCTGAGAACTTCAACCTCGGCCGTCCTAGCATCAAGCTCGGCTGTAAGGGTCGTGACCTAGCCTCGGCTGTCGGCGGGGCTCGTAGGCCTCGCACCCTCAGTTGCAATTCCCTTGCCAGTAATTAGTCACGCTCTTCTCTCCGGCGGCTCTTCATCTTCAGAAGTTTCCTCTACTGGAGCGGCTTCACGTACCGACACAGGAACAGACTCAGGCGCCGTTATGGCAAAACCTCAGGCACCGCCTCAGATGTAGCCACCGGCGCAACACCCTACTGAGAGGTCGAAAGGGTGCTGTCTCTAGGCGAGCCTCCTACAAATATATCTCCCCATTGGAGTCGGACTCTACCCTAGACGGGCCAACATCGATTTTCTTCTTCTTCGCCTTTGTAGAAGCGCCCCGACCTGCCAAATGAGAGTACGTTGAATAAAAGGTTCTCCAAGCCAAAACAAAGCAAAAGAGAAAAGAACAGGAAAGTTTGTTACCGGATGTGCCGTAAAATCTACAAAACTCAGCCCAAGTATGACATTTCTCCGCATGCGGTATCAGCCCCACCACCCACGACCTAATGTCGTCAATGGGACGAGGCGAGCGAGCCACCACTACAAAAGGAAGGAAAGTAAATTAGAATGATTGATCAGTCAAAATAAAGCATCATGAAATTACATTCGAAGATACTTACATCCTGCATTCCACGTCTCCGGGAACCTTTCGGAGTTAGATACCACATGGCTCGTCCTAATATAAAAGTAGCTACACCAGAAGTTACGCTTAGCTTTGTCGTTAGCCCTCACCACAAAGCTTTTTTTACCACGTCTCGTTAATTGGAGCGTGATACTTCTTATGTAGCTAGGGCTGAACATTTGCAGTAGGTGATGAACAGAAACAGCGGTCCCGGCCTCGCCCGCAAACATGGTGAGAATTCGACACCTTTAGGGAATAAGGTGTAAGCTGAGCCGGGCACACGTGATAAAGCAGCAAAGCTCTTCCACTAGAGGGTTAAGCGGGAAGCTATATCCAATCCTAAGCACGTATTCGTAGAACGTACAGAATCCGGGCATATACACATTGGCATAGTCCATCCCGGCAGGAGCCATTTCAATATGGCTGGGGATGTTGTACGTAGTTCTGAGGGTGTCTAAGTGAGACGACAATAACTCACTGTACTCCCAGGGAAAGGAGGGGCATGTCGAGTTGAAGTCTTTTCAAACACTCAGGTTCTTCGGAAGAATATTATCCACCGTTAAGGGAACGAGGGTTTTCTCCACTTCTTCCCCCTCACCATCGGAAGAAGGCGGAGCTCTAGAAGGAGCATTATGCTTGGTCCTTTTGTTGTCTTGACGACGCTTCACCATGATATAATTTATGAGAGAAGGTGTCAACAACAAGAGATACAATCCTAAAAAAATGGTAGTTCTCTAATGAAACAACAATTACCATAAAGAAAGGTGAAGGAAGAAATAAAGGGAAACTCTCCAAAGGTTCGAAAGATGAATCCCATTGAACCACTCCTCTATTTATACGGATAAGGTACGCAAAAATCAAAAAGGCACAATTCTGAAACTGACGCGGGAAATCAAAACATCACGTCATGCTCTGAACAGTCTCGGGAACAAGTATAATGATGACGCACGTGACTAGTGACATCACTGTAGAAAAGGGGTCGTATGTCAACGGCTCAACAATATGACACACACTCATTCTCTTTGAAAGAGGCGCCTATGGGTACAGCCAAATTTCCGTAAAAGCAAAATATGCATGTTCGTCCATTGTAGGCGGTCATCGAGCACGTCTCTAACGAACGGAGGGACTAACTGTATAGGGTTAAATTTGGCTCTGAACATCCCCACGCCGAGGGGGCACGTCCCTTATGACAAGGTCGACCTAAGTAAGGGCACGGCCCAAGTGGGTAAAGAAGAAGCGGCATCGTTTTAGTGCCTAACTTTTTACTGAATTGAAGCCACCAACTTTTGTACTTTTTGATTACTTCGAGGAGGGTCTCTTACTATATAAAAGGAGACCTTCACATTGTAATAGGGATCATCATGATTCTCGGATAATACAACTTTTCTCTATATCTCTATCTCTTTCTTGGTTTTCCAACTATTGCTTCTCTCTTAAGCTAAGTTCATTTTTCTTCACACTTTCAAATCTGCGACAGTCGTAACACAATAATCATCTCTAGGGCTCATTATATTTGATTACGATTCACCCTTATATATTTTAAATTATTTTTAAGCTTATAAAGTGCGAATATAATTTTTGAGCTAAACAAATATACTTCATTTGGTGAAGATATGTTACCGTAACTACAAAGCTTCAAGCACTACGCTCCATCGTACAAATAGAGTTTCTAAAGATTTCCACTAAATAATATAACATTGTATTGCAGGTTGCTTCTACTAAGAGTTTCGAATTCCAATATAGTTGAGATGTGATTGTAGCAACGCATATGGGTGTAAAACCCCATATGACTATAGTTATTTTTCTATGCACAATTAATATATTTTTCATAAATACTCAGGAACTTGGAGTTCCTCCACAATTGAATTCCCATGTTCTGAAATATATTCGAAAGAACGAATATAATGAGGTGCAAATAGTCTGGAATTCAAAGAGGTGTGAGAAGTTGAAGAATGAGTAAACGTTACATATTCTACTTGTTAAATTCAATCCTTTTCGAGATACAAAATTGAGGAAGGAGAGGAGAAATAAGATGGAGGCCAAGATTACTATATTTGGTAACATTACTAGTGGAAAAGGTTAAAAAGCGAAAAGGTTTGCGTATGGAAAGTCTTATGAGTCAGATAAAGTGAGGGCCACACCTTCTGCGGAGTGCTTCCAGCTCTAAATCAAATAACCCATTTTTTTTTGAGTAGGTCAATATGTTGCACATGGGTCTGTATGAGTAGGTCAATATGTTGCACATGTGTCTCTTCCCTTTTAGAATGTATTAGACTATAATACTACATATACCATTTGTGCACCATTTTCATGCAGTCAAGAACCCAGACTTCAGATAACTTAACTACCTGTGTTTGTTCATCTTTGCTGCTTAGAACGTGAGCCGAAACACCTCTAAGATATCTCAAATATGGAGAAATGGAGCTTGTCTTTTTTGTTTAAACAAGGTCAGGAGCTTATGGTTGATACTTTGTTAAATGTAGACTTTATCGAGACTAGTTCTTCATGAGTTGATATCTTGTAGATGGATAATGAGTATTAACATATCTTCAGAAAGTTTCTCCTTCCATGTTTTCATATAAAGTGAATGTGTATCTCTCTTTGGATGTGTGTTTTGAAGGGAGGATCTAACCTCCTTAGATATTCACGTTTCATCAAATAGGAAAACTGTTTACTCCAAATAAGGAAGAATAAATTAGTAACGGCAAGAAAAGGAATAAATTTATAATAATTAGAGAAGATAAATAAGGAATTTGTATTTAAAATAAGGAAGAAGTCCAAAAATTTAAGAAAATAGATAAATAGAGATTCTTGCCTATGAGACATGCCACATCAGCTCTCAATTTCCCTCTTTTATATTATATATAGAAGATTTGACATATGTTAAACTTTTTTTTTTGTATTTTGAATTTTTTTTTGTTCATGGTTCAAATTTACATATTTTAGTAGTATTGGCTCACATTTCATGTTGTTCATTTTTTAGTTAGAATTGATAGATTGATTTTGTTAAACATTTGAATAATGTTATGAAATTATATTTATAAATATTAATTTGTTTTATCAAACATGAATTCCATAATGTTGTTACAAAACATATATTTTTATTTTTGTAAAAGTATCTGACTAAATATTATTAATTTGTGTATATATATTTTATATATATATATATATATATATATATATATATATATATATATATATATATATATATATATATATATATATATATATTATTTTTAAAATATTAGAAATATATATATGATTACTAAATAATATATATTCACGGAAAAATATATATCTTAAATACTGAATATAATATTATTTATACTTATAAAAATTTATAGGCTTATATTTATTATATTAACTTTCAAGTTTTGATAATTACTTAATATAAAATTTAGTCTAACTATGTAATTACATACGTGCAACCAGACAGTAAACTTGTAATTACACTATTGCACAACAATAAACAAACAGGTCATCGTAATTATACAACTCTGTAATTACTGTATTATGTAATTACAATCTTAGTAATTCTACCAATTTCAATTACCTGGTGGCTTTCCAAACAGACCATAAATTTGATTTCATGGATGATGTTTGATACTTTTTTATTTAAAGCAAAGCTTTAGATAAGTATTCAAGAAAAACAGTTGTGTTTATATGTAAAACTATACAAATTAAATTGATCCGATAAAATAAAATAATTGTAACGATCCAAAAGGTCATCACCTATTTTCTTATCAATTATGCGCTTCTGAGCCATTGAAAATCTCATTTAGAGTTGCCTCGATTTGTGTGCGCAGTTCGGGCGTGTCACGACCCGAATTTTCCCACCATCGGGAGTCGTGATGGCGCCTATTGTCGGAGCTAAGCAAGCCAACTTAACCATACCTTTTTCAAATAATTTCCAACGGGATAGTAATGAAAATAATAAATTCATGCGGAAGTCTTAATTTAATATTAAATGAAAGAAATGCAGAAGAAAGTTAACATCATCCTCTACCCAAGATTTAGTGTCACAGTACTTACAGACTACTACGTAATACTACAAATAAGAGTTCGGAAGAAATTGCATAAGGAGTCTGTTTCGTTACAATGAAAACAAACAAAAATGAACTAGAAGAGACTCGGGTGCTCGCGAACGCCAGCGAACTACCTGGAGTCTCTGGACTGAAGGCATGCTCCCAAGCAATTGTTGCGGTCCGTAAGCTGTCTCCTGACCTGTGGTCAAAATACACAGAAGTGTGCATCAGCACAACCGACCCCATGTTCTGGTAAGTGCCTGGCCTAACCACGGCGAGGTAGTGACGAGGCTAGACCGGGCCTACCACAATTAACCTGTTCAGATATATGTGCAACAATGGAAAGACATACAAAATTTTAAACAGATAATGGGGAGGGGACACGCTGTAGGGTGTAACCGTTTAGATATGAGATCACGAACAGAGAGACGGAAACTGAATAATTAACATCAATGAAAGAGAGCAAGTAGTCAACAACTACATGGCACCAACCTTTGTGCTTTTACTCTCAATTCTCACAAAACTGTCAAATGTAAATGCACGGCATCACCCTTCGTGCTTTTACTCTCAATGCTCATCAAGCTGTCAAATGTAAATGCACGACATCACCCATCATGATTTTCCTCACATAACTCTCACATCAAGGCACGGAAAGACCCTTCGTGCTCCAATAATCAGGAAAAAAACATGGCATGGAAAGACCCTTCGTGCATAATTGTCAAAACATGGCACGAAAAGACCCTTCATGCATAGTCTCTCTTCCTTACCCAATCAACGGTCACAACCAATCGAAGAGGGAAATATGCAACAAGATTAAACATCCGGGCAAGAGAGAACAAATCAACAATAAGTCCTAGCAAGGGGAAACGAATCAACAATAAGTCCCGACAAGGGAAAATGAATTAACAATAGGTCCCGACAAGGGAAAAATACCACACTTTCTTCTTTGACTCATTTGCTTCTCAACTATCACTTCATAACTTATTTAGCTAGTAATTAACTCAATTGTTTCACCTCTTTCGAATTTAAAAGCAACTATGACTCACGGTCATGCTAGACTCGGGCGCATAGGTAACCGTCACCATACCTATATACCGACTCCACATAGCATATAGAAAATATTGTCCTGATACTAATCCCTCAAGCCAAAGTTAGAACAAACACTTACCTCAAAAACTCCAAACTCGACTCACGCCTCTAGTATGGCATTACCCCTCAAATTCGCAACAAAGCCGCTCGAATCTAGTCACAAGTTACCCAAATGTATCAACAAATGCTAGTTAAATCAATTTGAAAGAATAAGGATGAATTTCCCAAAGTTTTACCCAAAAATTTCCAAAATGCCCCCGGGCCCACATGGTCAAAACCCGAGGTTCAAACCAAAACCGGGTTACCCATTCCCCCACGAGTTCATATCTATCATTTGTTTTGAAACCGAACCTCAAATTGAGGTCCAAATCCCAAAACTTTAAGAAAACCTTGGTCTACCCCAAATTCCCATTTTTAGCCATTGAAAGCTTTGATTTTAAGATGAAATCATGATAAAAGATGTTAAAGATTGAAGAAATTGAGTAAAAGTTGACATACAATTGATTTGGGAAAGAAGGAGTTGAGAGAAAATCGCCAATGGAGGTTTGCGTTTTGAAAATATGAAGAATGAGGTTTAAAATCGTCTAAGTATAGGATGCATAGGTGCAGATCTCGCATTTGCGAGACTGGGTTCACAATTGCGAACTATGCAGGAGAAGGGCGGATATCGCAATTGCGAAGAAATGTTCGCAATTGTGAACAAGGCAGAATATAGGCGGGACTCGCATTTGCGAAGGCTGGGCCTAATGGTCGGACATTGCAATTGCGAGGTCTTCTTCCATTTGCGAAGTTAGCAGCCCAGAACCTAGTTCGCATTTGCGAACCAGGCTTCGCAATTGCAAAGCTTGCAAGTCTGCTACACCTAAAGCATTTTTCAACATGCAAAATGAACCCTTGATCTCACCAAAGCTCTCCCGAGCCCTCGGGGCTCCAACCCAAACATGCACACAACCCCAAAAACATCCTACGGACTTATTCGTGCGATCAATCCCCAAAATAACATCATTTACATAGAGTCAAACCTCAAAACACATGATTCTCCTTTAAATTCTCAAGAACTTCAAATTTTCCATTTTTAGTCCGAAACACGTCAAATGACTTCCGTTTTCAACCAAACTTTACAGATAGCGCTTAACGCTCATTTAAGACTTGTACCGGGCATCGGAACCAAAATACGAGCCCGATACCATCACTTTCTAACTCATTTTCATTTCAATTTCTCATATCATTTTCAGATAAACAATTTCTTTCAAAACTTTCGTACTCGGGCCTGGGACCTCGGATTTCGATTCCGGGAATATGCCCGGGTCGCATATTTTCCTACGGACCCTCCGGGACCATCACATCACGGTTACGAGTCCGTTTACCCAAAATGTTACCAAAGTCAACTATATCAATATTATTATCAAAATTCGTAGTTTTTAACACCAAATTCATATATTTCCACATAAAAAATTTTGGCTTCATGCCTAGACTGTGCATGCAAATCGAGACTACCAAACAAGAGGTTTTTAAGCCCTCAGAAGCACAGAGAAAGGGAGAATTACGGTGATGACCCTTTGGGTCGTCACATCCTCCACCTCTAAAACAACCGTTCGTCCTCGAACGGACAAAAAAAAGAAGTACCTGAGTCGGGGAATAGATGGGATAACGGCTCCACATATCAGACTCGAACTCCCAGGTCGATGCCTCATGAGGCTGACCTCTCCACTGAACACGCACTGAAGGAAAACTCCTCGACCTCAACTGTCGAACCTACCGGTCTAATATAGCCACCGGCTCCTCCTCACATGACAGATCCTTGTCCAATTGGACAGTACTATAATATAACGCGTGGGCGGGATCGTCGTGATAGCTCCGAAGCATGGATATGTGAAAAATCGGATGCACGGATGACAAGCTAGGCGGCAAGGCAAGTCTATAAGCCACCTTCCCCACGCGATCGAGAATATCAAATGGGCTAATAAACCTAGGGCTAAGCTTTCCCTTTTTCCCAAATCTTATCACGCCCTTCATTGGTGATACGTGGAGCAATACTCGCTCACCAACCATGAAATTAACATCCCTGACTTTACGATCTGCATATCTCTTCTACCTAGACTGAGCTGACTGAAGTCTATCCTGGATGATCTTGACCTTATCCAAGGCGTCCTGTACTAGATCTGTACCCAATAACCGAGATTCTCCCGGCTCAAACCATCCAACTGGGGACCGACACCACCTACCATATGACGCCTCATATGGAGCCTTCTGAATACTGGACTGGTAGCTGTTGTTGTAGGCAAACTCTGCTAATGGTAAGAACTGGTCCCACGAGCCTCCAAAATCAATAACGCAGGCTCGAAGCATATCCTCAAGAATCTGAATAGTCTTCTCGGACTGACCGCCCGTCTGGGGGTGAAATGTTGTACTCAACTGAACCGAGGTGCCCAAGTCATGATGTACCGCTCTCCAGAAATGCGAGGTAAACTGCGGACCTTGGTCCGAAATAATAGATATGGGCACCCTATGAAGGCGAACGATGTCCCTGATATAAATCTCAGCATATCTCTTGGACGAATAAGGGTGGCAACTAGAATAAAATATGCTGACTTGGTCAGCCTATCAACAATAACCCATATAGCATCAAACTTCTTCCGAGTCATTGGAAGGCCAGTAACAAAGTCCATGGTGATTGTCTCCCACATCCACTCGGGAAGCTCAATCCTCTAAAATAACCTACTGGGCCTCTGATGCTCGTACTTAACCTGCTGACAATTCAGACAACGAGCCACATATGTGACAATATCTTTCTTCATCCTGCTCTACTAGTAATGTTGTCTCCCATCTTGGTACATCTTTGCGGTGCCCGGGTGAATAGAATACCGAGAGCTGTGGGGATCGGCTAAGATCGACTCCCGAATACCATCAACATTGGGCACACAAACTCGCCCATTCAATCTCAATACACCATTATCTCCCAGGGTCATTTTCTGGGAACCTTCCCACTGTACCATGTCTCTCAGGACACACAAATGGGGATCGTCAAAGTGCCGCTCCCGAATATGCTCCATCAATGACGAACGAGCAACCGTACAAGCTAACACCCTGCTGGGCTCAGAAATATCCAATCTCACAAATCGATTGGCCAAGGCCTGAACATCCAAGGCAAGCGGTCTCTGACTGACCAGAATATAGGCAAGACTACCCATGCTATGGACTTCCTACTCAATGTATCGGCCACCATGTTGACCTTTCTCGGGTGGTATAAGATAGAAACATCATAGTCTTTCAACAACTCCAACCACCTCCGCTGTCTCAAATTCAACTCCTTCTGCTTGAACAATTACTGAAGGCTCTTGTGATCCGTGTACACCTCACACGTCACACCATATAAATAATGCCTCCAAATCTTCAAGGCATGAACAATGGCTGCCAACTCTAGGTCATGAAATTGATAATTCTTCTCGTAGATCTTCAACTGCCTCAAAGCATATGCTGTGACCTTGCCATTCTGTATCAACACTGCGCCAAGCCCGACATTGGAGGTGTCACAATAAATAGTATAAGGCCCGGATCCCTTGGGCAAAACCAATACCGGTGCCGTAGTCAGAGCTGTCTTGAGCTTCTTGAAGCTCGCCTCGTACTCATTTGACCACCTAAACTGGGCACCCTTCTGGGTCAATCTAGTCACCCTCCACGAAACGTCTATAGTAACCAGCTAACCCCAAGAAGCTCCGGATCTCCGTAGCTGAAGCTGGTCGAGGCCAGTTCTTGACTGCCTCTATCTTCTACGGGTCCACCCGAATACCTCTGCTGATACGACATGACCCAGGAATGTGACTGAACTCAACCAAAACTCGCACTTCGAGAACATGGCGTACAACTGACTATCCTTCAGATTCTTAAGAACCACTCTGAGGTGCTGCTCATGCTCCTCCCTACTGCGGGAGTATATCAAGATGTCATCTATGAATACAATCATGAATAGATCTAAATAAGGTCTAAACACTCGATTCATCAACTCCATGAATGCTGCCGGGGCATTGGTCAACCTAAACGACATGACCAAAAACTTATAATGCCCGTACCTAGTACGAAATGCTGTCTTAGGGACATCAGATGCCTTAATCCTCAGCTAATGATAACCAGACCTCAAATCTATCTTCGAGAACACCCTAGCACCCTGAAGCTGGTCGAACAAATAGTATATCCTTGCCAGTGGATAGTTATTTATCGTCACCTTATTGAATTGCCGGTAATTAATGCACATCCTCATCGACCCATCCTTTTTCTTCACGAATAACACTAGTGTACCCCAAGGTGATACACTAGGTCTAATGAAACCCTTATTAAGCAAATCCTGAAGTTTATCCTTCAACTCTTTCAACTCAGGTGGGGCCACGCGATACAGCAGAATGGAAATAGGCTGAGTGCCCGGAGCCAGATCAATACAGAAAACAATATCCCTGTCAGGCGCCATACCCAACAGGTTTGAAGGGAAAACCTTGGGGAACTCTCGAACAATAGGAAAAGAGTCTATAGATGGAACCTCTGCGTTGGAGTCACGAACATACACCAAATATGCTAGGCACCCCTGCTCGACCATACGTCGACCCTTGACATATGAAATAACACTGCGAGTGGCATGACCTGGAGTCCCTCTCCACTCAAGTCGGGGAAAATCTGGCAAGGCCAAGGTCACGGTCTCGGCGTGACAATCCAGAATAGCATGATACGGGGACAACCAGTCCATCCCAAATATAACGTCAAAGTCCTCCATATCTAAAAGTAATAAGTCGACACGGGTCTCAAGATCCTCAAATACCACCACACATGAACGATGCACTCGGTCGATCACAATAGGATCACCAACCAGTGTGGACACATATACAGGAATACCTAAAGCCTCACTAGGCATGATCAAATAGGGTGAAAAAAAGGACGACACATAAGAATACGTAGATCCCGGATCAAATAACACAGAAGTACCTCTATCACATACCAGAATAGTACCTGTAATCACGGCATCTGATGACTCGACCTCTAGCCTGGCTAGAAAATCATAACAATGGGGATGACCCCCACCTCCCTGAACTGTATCTCTGGGACGATCGACTGTTGGCTGACCCCTGCCTCTGGCGGTCCGAGCTCCACCTCTACATTCTCTCCCTCCACCTCTATGATACCTACCCCGCCTCTAGCTTTGTGGGCGGCCTATGGATCACCTGCTGCCTTAATCGTAGGGCGAGGACCCTGCTGCTGAGAACTACTCGAGGCTCGAGGGCAAAATCTGACAATATGACTCGGGTAACCACAACCATAATATGCCTTTGGCTGCTGAGTCTGCTGGCCCTGTCGACCTATATGTCCTCCCCTGAAGATCTGAAGTGGCGGTGCACTGATGGGGGCTGGTGGTGCGCTGAAAATCTATTGATCTGAATAATACTGCTGAGGACCACCACCGCCTGGAGTACCATGAGAAACCTGAAGAGCCGAATGGAAGGGACTCTGAGAGTGGCCTCTGTCACATGAATCCCTGCCTCTAGATGAGGCACCATTGAACCTAATAGAATGGCGAGGCCTCTTGTCTGACCCGTGACTACACCCTCGAACAAGTGCCATCTCTACCCAGCGGGCTGCATTGGCCGCCTCCTGAAAGGTAATATCACTACCAACTCCCATGGCCATCTGAAGATGGATCGACTGAATCAATCCATCAATAAATCTCCGGACCCTCTCTCGCTCTGCATTAAGTATCACAACTGCATGGCGTACCAAATCAATAAATCTAGTCTCATATTGTGTAATTATCATGGAGCCTGCTGGAGGCGCTCAAACTGCCTACGAAGTGTCTCTCGCTGAGTAACATGGAGAATCTTCTCCAAGAATAACTCCGCGAACTGATCCCATGTCAAAGCTGGAGACCCTGCTGGTGTTAATAGGCAATAATGCCTCCACCAAGTCTTGGCGGATCCTGCAAGCCTGAAGGTGCAAAAATTGACCCCGTTGGCCTCCACTATACCTATAGTCCTGAGGATCTCATGACAGCTGAATAGAAAATCCTAGGGATCCTCCGATGAAGCACTGCTGAAAGTGGTCGTGAAAAGCTTGGATAACCGATCAAGTCTCCACAAAGCATCCTAAGACATGGCCGCTCCCTCACCGGCCTGAGCTGTAACTTCTGTCTGAGCTGCCACTGTGGGCTAAACCATTGGAGCCTAAGTTCGGGGAGTTACCTGTTCCAAAGTATGCGTAGTGGGTGTCTGAACTCCTCTTCCAGCCTGCGAACTGGCTGGTGCTACTGGCAGCAAAACCGCTCTAGTGACACTGTCCATAAAGCCTGTTATATGAACGAGTGATCCTGGAGATCCGGGGGAAACATAACTCCTCCTGGGACCTGAGATGGGCCCACTGGAGCTGTTGGGGCTAGAGCATCCTCATCAAAGTCAATATGGGGCTCCACCTCTGGAACTACTGCTTGGGGCTGAGCTCTACCCCTACCAAGGCCTCTGGCACGGCCTCAGCCCCTGCTCCTCGCGGGAGCTTCTGCACGGTCGAAGAAGACGCATGTGTCCTCGCCATCTGCGAAAGAATAGAGTAGAACGACAATCAATATTTGAGGAAAAAAATTGCACGACAAGAAAGAATAAAGGGAAATTTTTCTAACTCTGTAGCCTCTGGGGGATAAATACAGACGTCTCCGTACCAATCCATCAAACTCTACGGAGCTTGTACGTGAGTTGTGAGACCCAAGTAACCTAGTGCTCTGATACCAACTTATCACGATCCGGATTTTCCCACAATTGGGAGTCGTGATGACGTCTGCTGTCGGAGCTAGGCAAGCCAACTTAACCATACATTTTTCAACTAATTTCCAACAGGATAATAATGAAAACAATAAATTCATGCAGAAGTCTTAATTTAATATTAAATAAAAGAAATTTGGAAGAAAGTTAACATCATCCTCTACACAAGATTTAGTGTCACAGTACTCACAGACTACTACATAATGATACAAATAAGAGGTTGGAAGAAATTACATAAGGAGTCTGTTTCGATACAATGAAAACAAACAGAAATTAACTAGAAGAGACTTGGGGCCCGCGAACGCCAGCGAACTACCTGGAGTCTCTAGACTGAAGGCACGCTCCCAAGCTACTGCTGCGGTCCGTAAGCTGTCTCCTGACCTGTGCACAAAAGGCACAGAAGTGTAGCATCAGCACAACCAATCCCATGTGCTGGTAAGTGCCTGGCCTAACCCCAGCGAGGTAGTGACAAGGCTAGACCGGACCCACCACAATTAACTTGTACAGATATATGTGCAACAACGGAAAGACATACAAAAATTTAAACAGATAATGAGGAAGGGACATGCTATAGGGTGTAACAGTTTGGATATGAGATCATGAACAGAGAGACGAAAATTGAATAATTAACATCAATTAAAGAGAGCAAGTAGTCAACAACTGCACGACACCAACCTTCGTGCTTTTACTCTCAATTCTCACCAAACTATCAAATGTAAATGCACGGCATCACCCTTCGTGCTTTTACTTTCAATGCTCACCATACTGTTAAGTGTAAATGCACGGCATCACCCTTCGTGCTTGTCCTCACATAACTCTCACATCAAGGCACGGAAAGACCCTTTGTGCTCTAATAATCAAGAAAAAAACATGGCACGGAAAGACCCTTCGTGCATAATTGTCAAAACATGGCACGGAGAGACCCTTTGTGCATAATCTCTCTTCCTCACCCAATCAACGGTCACAACCAATCGGGAAGGGGAATATACAACAAGATTAAACATCCCGGCAAGGGAGAACAAATAACTAATAAGTCCCAGCAAGGGGAAACAAATCAACAATAAGTCCCGACAAGGGAAAACGAATCAACAATAGGTCCTGGAAAGGGAAAAATACTTCTTCCTTCTTTGACTCATTTGCTTCTCAACTATTACTTCATAACTTGTATACCAAGTAATTAACTCAATTGTTTAACCTCTTTCGAATTTAAAAGCAACTACGACTCACGGTCATGCTAGACTCGAGCGCATAGATAACCGTCACCATACCTATACCCCGACTCCACATAGCACATAGCAAATATTGTCCTAATCCTATTCCCTCAAGCCAAAGTTAGAACAAACACTTACCTCAAAGATCCAAACTCGACTCACGCATCTAGGATGGATTTACCCCTCGAATTCACAGTAAATCGCTCGAATCTGGTCATAAGTTACCCAAATGTATCAACAAATGCTATTCAAATATATTTGAATGCATAAGGATGAATTTCCCAAAGTTTTACCCAAAAATTCCCAAAATGCCCCCAGGTCCACATGGTAAAAACCCGAGGTTCGAACA
Organism: Nicotiana benthamiana; assembly: GCA_034376525.1. Classification (NCBI taxonomy): domain Eukaryota; kingdom Viridiplantae; phylum Streptophyta; class Magnoliopsida; order Solanales; family Solanaceae; genus Nicotiana; species Nicotiana benthamiana. The sequence goes on along the minus strand of CM067339.1, from coordinate 38,236,196 downwards.
AAAACCGGGTTACTCATTGCCCCATGTGTTCATATCTATGATTGTTTTGAAATCGAACCTTTAATTGAGGTCGAAATCCCAAAATTTTAAGAAAACCTAGGTCTACCCCAAATCCCCATTTTTACCCAATTGTAAGCTTTGATTTTAAGATGAACTCATGATAAAAGATGTTAAATATTGAAGAAATTGAGTAAAAGTTGACTTACAATTGATTTGGGAAAGAAGGAGTTGGGAGAAAATCATGATACCGAGTTCGCTTTTGCGAACTAGGCTTCGCAATTGCAAAGCCTGCAGGTCTGCTACCCCTGAAGCATTTTTCAACATGCAAAATGAACCTTTGATCTCACCAAAACTCTCTCGAGCCCTCGGTGCTCTAACCCAAACATGCACACAATCCCAAAAACATACTACGAACTTACTTGTGTGATTAAATCGCCAAATAGCATGATTTACATAGAATCAAATCTCAAAACACATGATTCTCCTTTACATTCTCAAGAACTTCAATTTCTCCATTTTTAGTCCGAAACACATCAAATGATGTCCATTTTCAATCAAACTTTACAGATAGCTCTTCACGCTCATTTAAAACTTGTACCGGGCATCAGAACCAAAATACGAGCCCGATACTGTCACTTTCTAACTCATTTTCATTTCAATTTCTCATATCATTTTCAGATAAATAATTTCTTTCAAAAATTCTGTATCGGGACTGGGACCTCGGATTTCGATTCCGGGAATATGCGCGGTCCCATATTTTCCTATGGACTCTCTGGGACCATCAATCATGGGTCCGGGTCCGTTTACCTAAAATATTTACCAAATTCAACTATATCAATATTACTATCAAAATTTATAATTTTTAACACCAAATTCATATATTTCCACAAAAAAAATATTTGGCTTCGCGCCCAGATTGTGCACGCAAATCGAGGAAACCAAATAAGAGATTTTCAAGGCCTCGGAAGCACGAAGAAATGGAGAATTGCGGTGATGACCCTTTGGGTCGTCACAGGGCGCGTAGCCGGAAAGCTTAAATATGAAAATTTGTGAAAAATGTTAAGTTTTGATGTTAAAATGATTAAATTTGACTTTGTTCAATATTTTGGTTAAACGAACCCGGACCCATAATTTGATGGTCCTAGACGATCCGTAGGAAAATATGGGACGTAGGCATATGTCCGGAATCGAATTCCTAGGTCCTAAGCCCAAGAAATAAATTTTTTATAAAAATTATTTTCTGGAAATGTTTAAGAAAATTGAAAATAAAATCTGATTAGAAAACGATGCTATCATATCCGTATATTGGTTCCGGCATCCGGTACATGTCTTATATATATTTTAAGTCCTTGTAAAATTTGGTTAAAAATAGACATCATTTGACATGATTCGTACTTAAAGTTCTAAATCCAAAACTTGATGAAGTTTTGGAAAAATTCTTGATTTCGAGGTTTGATTCATTATTTTTGAGGTTATTTAGGCAATTTAACCGCATAGATAAGTTCGCATGATGTTGTTTAGTTAGTGCATGTATTTGGTTAGGAGCCCCGAGTGCTCGGGAGTGTTTCGAAATGATTTTTGGCTTAAGAAGTGTTGGAGATTTTCTGTTGTTAGTGCCCAAGGGTTTTACCCTTCGCGTTCACGTGGTCCCTCTCACGAACGCGTAAGGCAAAGATCCCAGGTGCTATTTTTGGTTCTTCGCAAAACACGGAGGATGAGACGCGAATATTAAGCTCGGGGGGGGGGGGGGGGGGACCCTTCACGAACGCGTCATTCCACTTGCGAACGCGTAGGGTACATGGGGAGGGGCCACCAGTTTGTTCATCGCGAACACGAATCTTTGCACGTGAACGCAAGGGCTCGAGGAGAATACTCTCCGCAAATGCGAGCCCTGTGGGACTGACTCATCGTGAATGCGATGAGTCTGTCACGAACGCGAAGAAGAATTTCACCTAGTTATTTTAAGTTCCAAAAATAGAACCCATTACGGGCTCAAATTCTTACAAAACTTCTTCTTCTCCAAAGCGAAGCACTTTTTCACCAAAACTTCTTGGGTAAGTAATCTCCAACTCATTTTCTTCCATTTTCGTCAACATCTAATGAATTTCTAGGCCTAAAACATGTGATTAGGGGTAGAAAACTAGGAATTTGGGTAGAGTTATGGCTTTTTAATTAATTGTAATTTAGACTTCATTTTGGGGTCAAATTCTAGAAACAATTATATATTTGGGCTCATGGGTGAATAGGTGATTTGAATTTGATCCGAACCTCGTGTTTTGACCAGCGGACCCAGGGTCGATTTTTAGGTTTTTGGGAAGAATGATGAAAAAGCTATAATTAGGCATTGGATTCGATTTGTTAGCATGTATTGATGTTATGAAGTCATTTATGTATAGATACAATCGATTTGGAGCCGAATTAGAGAGGAAAAGCTGTAGTTGAGGAGTGAATTGATCGTGGAAGTTTGAGGTAAGTGTTCGGTCTAACCTTACCTTGAGGGATTAGGAGTTGAGTCATATTTGCTCGTGTTTCTTGTTGAGTACGACGTATAGGCATAGTGACGAGTATCTATTCGTTGGTGTCGAGGATGACCGTGAGTCTCAAATTGATACTTGTTGAATTCTTGAATAATGCTATGGTTGAAATAATGAGTGAACCTGCTGTATTGAGCAAAGACAGTTTTTTTTGTGGAAGTTATTCATGAGTAGAAATTATGATAGTAGATATGATTAGAAGTTGAATCGAGACTGGTTATAGCTAATTCTCCTTGACGGGACATATATATTTGTACTATTAAGTTCCCTTGCCGGGATAGTGTAATCTATAGTTAATCTCTTGCCGGAATTGTTGTTGTGATCACTGTAAGCTATATATTTGGAACGGGTTGAATGCCACCATATTTTTATTAATGAAATTATATATATGGATCGGGTTTCACACCGCAATAGATATTATATTTGGATCGAGTGCACGCCATAGTAGATATATTATATTTGGATCAGGTTGCATGCCGCAACAGATATATTATATTTGGATCGGGTTGCACGCTGCAACAAATATTATATTGGATCGGGTTGCACGTCGCAATAATTATATATATATATATATATATATATATATAATATATATATATATATATATATATATATATATACACACACACACATACGGATCGGGTTACGTGCCACAACAGTATTATTGCTATATTGTTTTAGATACTATACTATTTCCTTCAGATTTATTCGGTTTCTGCTAAATTGAATTGTTTCCCCGAAGCATGTACCCCTACCTCTTAACTGCTTATTACTTGTTTACTTTTTTGCAATATATTATATAACTGCACAAGTTTATCTAGAGTCTAGTCCTAGCCTCGTCACTACCTCGCCGGGGTTAGTCCAGATGCACATGGGGTCGGTTGTGCTGATGTTTCACTTTGCACTTATGTGCAGATACCGGAGCAACTTATGGTGCGCAGCTGTATCCATGGAGCCATCCTTCAATCCACGAGATCCCGAAGTAGTCCTGCAGGCGTCCTTAGGCCCGACATCTCTCCTATCTATTTTATGCACTGTTTCCTTTTGTACCAAGACAGAGTTTTATTTTATTATTATAGACTCTTATATTTAACATTCTTAGATAGTCTGTGTACGATTTGACACCAAGTGTGGGTAGAGGCATGTTTTGGCTTTTGTACGTTTTGGTTTTTTATTTATCTAAACTTCCGCTAAAATTTTACTTTCCTCTGTCATTTATCTACTTATTCACCATTAGTTTAACTGTTTAAAACTTGTATAAAAGGAAAAGAGTTAATGATTTCTAAGGTTGTGGCTTGCTTAGCTTTTACGAGTAGGCACGATCACGACCCCCGAGGGTGGAAATTTTTGATCGTGACAATAATAATTTCACGACCCGAATTTTCCACCCTCGGAAGTCGTGATGACACCTACTAATAGGAGCTATGCAAGCCAACTTTTACCTATCTTTTTCGTTCTCAAAATTTTTCTTCTAACAATTTATCAATAATAATATAAATGTAGCAGAATAAATTAAATGAGAGGAAGACTTAAGTTAATAATACTAAATGAAATACGGAAATCCAACATAAACCTCTACCCAAAAACTGGTGTCACATTACTCACGAACTTCTAAGAGTGCTAAATACAACCATTTGAAAGATAATATAAACTGTTTGTCTTGAATATATGAAATAACACACTGAAAATAAAGATAGAGGAGACGCCGAGCCTGTGGATGCCTACAAGACTACCTCAGTTTCTCATTGATCTGAAAGCTAATGCACGCGATACTACTGCTGTCTAAAACCTGTATCTGTGCAAAAGAGCCATAGTATAGTATCAGCACAACCGATCCCATGTGCTGGTAAGTGCCTAGCCTACTCTGGCAAAGTAGTAACGAGGCTAGGACCAGACACCCAAATAATTTTGTGTAGTTCAAATATGTATATACACAACAAAGAAAAATACAGGAAGCAACCATTCAATATGGGAGGGGAACCTTGCTGTGGGGAAGTAACAATTTTAATTAGAACTGCTCAATAAAAAGGGGATAACAAAGTCACAATATCAACAAGTATCAAAAGAAATCAAATAATTGCACGGCATCACCCTTCGTGCTTTTACTCTCTTCCTCACCCTAGCAATATAAAATAAAACTGTACACGGCATCACCCTTCGTACTTTTATGCTCGTCCTCACCAAGTCAATCATATCATAATAATGTACACGGCATCATCCTTCGTACTTTTACTCTCATTATTCACAATATAATCAATAAAAATTAGTACGGAAAGGTACATTGTACGACGCGGCATCACCCTTAATGCTTTACACTCTTTCCTTACAATATCAAACAATACACGGCATCGCCCTTCGTGATTTATCACTCTTACTCACCCAAATAACAATAACAAATAAAGGCAAGAAAGTAAACAGAATAATAATAATAATAATAATAATAATAATAATAATAATAATAATAATAATAATAATAATAATAATAATAATAATAATAATAATAATAATAGGGATCCCAATAAGGGCACAACAATTAACAATAAAATTTCTGGCAAGGGAATAATTCAACAAATTCTTTCTCTTTCTTTTACTTCTTTTGTAATTCATTTTATAACTCGAGCCAATGTTCCTCAACTTTTAAATATCAAATATTCTTCACAACATATTAATGTCATCATTTAATCATGAAAGATATAACAAAATTTAATATTCACAATATAAAGACTCACGGTCATGCTAGACGCCAACGTATAGATACTCGTCACCATGCCTATACGTCGTACTCAACAATTAAAAACTAACAAATATGACTCAACTCATATTCCCTCAAGCTAGGGTAGACCAAACACTTACCTCGAAGGTCTATGGCCAATTCAATCCTTAAGCACCGCTTTTCTTTTCAAATTTGACTCCAATTCAATCGTATCTATACAAAATTTATTTAATATCATCAATAAATACTCAACAATCCAATTCAAATGCCTAAGTATAATTTCTTAAACATTCTTCTAAAAATTCCAAAAATCGACCCCTGGCCTGCTTGGTCAAAACACGAGGTTCGAATCAAATTCCGGTCACTCATTCATTCACGAGCCCGAATATATAATTTTCTTTCAAATTCTACCTCAAAATGAGGTCTAATTCATGAAAAATTAAAAAGTTTTAAGCCTACCCATCTCTCTAATTTCTACCTATTTTCACATGTTTTAGGCCTAGGAATTCAAAAGATATTGATGGAAAATAAAGAAAATGAGTTAAGCAACACTTACCCACGAAACTTTAGTGAAGAAATGCTCCAAGGATCGTTCAAGAGCTTTGAAGAAGAGAGGGTTTGTGAAATGTGGTGAAAATCCCGTAAGTGCTCTGTTTTGGTACTTAAATCATTGGGCAGAAATTTTACTCTATGCGATCGTGGAGAAGAAATTGCGATCGCATAGGGGCTGGTCTGGTGTGCACTGCGATCGCAGAAGCACTGTTGCGATCGCATAAGAGGAAAAATAGCGAGGTTGGCTTTGTGTATTGCGATCGCAGATAGGTATTGCGATCACATAGAAGGAATTGGGGACCCCTTAATTTTGCTCTATGCGATCGCATAGAAGAAATAACTGGGAACTGACAGCACCTGATTTCAGCAATTTTTCCTAAGTCCAAAACATTCCGACACCTATCCGAAACTCACCCCAGCCCTCAGGGCTCCAACCCAAACATACACACTAACTCAAAAAACAACATACGAACTTACCCGTGTGATAAAATAGCCAAAATAACATAAAAAATAATGAATTAAACCTTAAAATCGATGATTTCCTTCCAAATTTCATAAACTTCAAATTTTCCATTTTGAGTCCAAAACACGTCAAACGACGTCCGTTTTCAACCAAACTTTACATATGGCACTTTTACCATATATAAGACATGTACAAAATGGCGGAACTAAAATACGGGCCCGATACCATCACTTTTGAATCAAATTTCATTTTTATTTTCTTAAATATTTTCAAAAAACAATTTTACTCAAAAATTCATTTTTCGGGCCTGGGACCTCTGAATTCGATTCCGGGAATACACCTAAGTTCCATATTTTCCTACGGATCTTTCGGGACTATCAAATCATGGTTCCGGATCCGTTTACCCAAAATATTGACCGTAGTCAAATTTATTCATTTTAATATCAAAACTTAGCAAATATTTCACAAAATTTCATATTTGAGCGGATAGAAGAAGGGAAGTAACTGATTCGGGGAATAGATGGGGATAACGGCTCCGCATATCGGACTCGGACTCCTAGGTCGAAGTTCCACTGAATACGAATAGAAGGAAAACTATTGGATCTCAACTAGCGAACCTGCCGGACCAAAATAGCCACTGGCTCCTCGTTGTAAGACAAGTCCTTGTCCACTTGGACAGTGCTGAAATCTAACACATGGGCTAGATCACAATGATATTTCCGGAGCATGGATACACGAAATACTGGATGCACAGCCGATAAGCTAGGCGGCAATGCAAGTCTATAAGCCACATCTCCCTCTCGTTCAAGAATCTCAAACGGGCCAATGAACCTAGGGCTAAGCTTGCCCTTCTTCCCAAAACTCATCACGCCCTTCATAGGCGACACTCGGAGCAATACCCGCTCATTCAACCATGAATGCTACATCCCGAACCTTACGATCTGCATAATTCTTTTGCCTGGACCGAGCTGTACAAAGCCTATCCTGAATAATCTTGACCTTGTCCAAGGCCTCCTGAACCAAATCTATTCCCAACAACCAAGCGTCTCCCAGCTCAAACCATCCAATCGGAGATCGAAATCCTCTACCATATAAAGCTTCATAATGAGCCATTTGAATACTCGACTGGTAGCAGTTGTTGTAGGCAAACTCTGGTAAAGGCAAGAATTGATCCCAGGAACATCCAAAGTCAATGACACAAGCTCGGGGCATATCCTCCAATATCTGAATAGTCCACTCGGACTGCTCGTCCGTCTGAGGATGAAATGTTGTGCTCAACTGCAACTGGGTGACTAGCTCTCGCTGGTTTGATTTCCAGAAACGTGAGGTAAATTGCGTACCTCAATCTGAAATGATAGATACCGGCACACCATGAAGGCGAACAATCTCCCGGATAAAATTTCAGCTAACCTCTCGGATGAATAGGAGACTGCCACATGAATGAAATATTCTGACTTGGTCAACCTATCAACAATGACCCAAACTGCATCAAACCTCTTCCGAGTCAGCAGAAGTCCAGTAACAAAGTCCATAGTGATCTGCACTCACTTCCACTCGGGAAGCTCAATCCTCTGAAATAAACCACCGGACCTCTGGTGCTCATACCTAACCTGTTGACAATTCAAATGTCGTGCTACATATGACACAATATCCTTCTTCATTATACGCCACCAATAATGTTGCCGCAAATCCTGATACAACTTCGCTGCACCTGGATGAATAGAATACCAAGAACTGTTGGCCTCCTCTAAAATCAACTTTCGAATCCCATCAACATTGGCACACAAACTCGCCTTGCAATCTCAAAACTCCATCAGCATCTAAGGCGACCTGCTTGCCCCTTCCTCGTTGCTCGTGTCTTTAAGGTCACATAAATGGGGATCATCAAACTGCCGATCACAGATTTGATCCAATAATGAAGAACGAGCGACCGTGAAAGGTAGCACTCGACTAGGCTCAAAAATGTCCAACCTCACAAATCGGTTGGCTAAAGCTTGAACATCCAAAGCAAGCGGCCTCTAACTGACTGGAATAACAGCAAAACTTTCCACACTGGCTGACTTCCTATTCAAAGCATCGGCCACCACATTGGCCTTCCCCGAGTGATACCAAATAGTGATATAATAATCCTTCAACAGCTCCAACCACCTCCTCTGCCTCAAATTCAACTCCTTTTGCTTAAATAAGTACTTAAGACTCTTGTGATCGGTGAACACCTTACATGCCACACCATTTAAATGGTGCCTCCAAATCTTCAATGTGTGAACAATAGTTGCCAACTCCAAATCATGCACTGAATAGTTCTTCTCATGAATCTTCAACTGCCTAGAAGCATAGGCAATGACCTTGCCATCCTGCATCAACACTACACCAAGCCCAATACGGGAAGCATCACAATAGACTGTATTAGGCCCTCAACCTATGGGCAAAACTAATATCGGGATCGTAGTCAGAGCTGTCTTGAGCCTCTCAAAACTTGCCTCACACTCATCCGACCATTTGATTTAGGCACCCTTCTGGGTCAATCTGGTCATTGGGGTTGCGATAGATGAAAATCCCTCCACGAACCGTCGATAGTAACCTGCCAATCCCAAGAAACTCCAGATCTATGTGGCTGATGTTGGTCTAGGACAGTTCTTGACTGCCTCAATCTTCTTTGGATCAACCCGAATGCCCTCTGCTGTCATAACATGACCCAGGGATTCAACTGAACTCAACCAGAATTCACACTTTGAAAATTTTGCGTATAGTTGGCTCTCCTTCAGAGTCTGAAAGGGAGCCACAATGAGATGTTTCTCATGTTCCACCTGGCTGCAGGAGTATATCAATATGTCATCAATGAAGACTGTCACGAACAAGTCTAACTAAGGTCTGAACACTCAGTTCATCAAATCCATAAAAGTTGCTGGGGTATTTGTCAACTCCAACGACATGACTAAGAACTCATAATACCCGTACCGAGTGCGGAAAGCTGTCTTAGGGACATCAGATGCCCTAATCTTCAACTGATGGTAGCCGGATCTCAAGTCTATTTTTGAAAATACCTTGGCACACTGGAGCTGATCAAAATAATCATCAATCCGTGGTAGTGGATACTTATTCTTGATTGTAACCTTGTTAAACTACCAGTAATCAATGCACATTCTCATCGAACCATCCTTTTTCTTTACAACAACACCGACGCACCCCACGGCACACTAGGTCTAGTGAAACCCTTATCAAGTAAAGCATGTAACTCTACTTCAACTCCTTCAACTATGGAAGGGCCATGCGATATGGCGGGATACAAATGGACTGATTGCCCGGGGCCAAATCAATGCAAAAAATCAATATCCCTGTCAGGCGGAAAAATCGGCAGGTCTGAAGGGAACACCTCAGGAAACTCGCAAACCACGGGCACAGAATAAATATAGGGGACCTCATTACTGGAATCACGAACATATGTCAAATAAGCCAAACACCCTTTCTCAAGCATACGTCGAGCCTTCACATACGAAATAACACTGGGGGGAAGAATGATTAAGAATCCCTCTCCACTCTAGACGAGGCAAATTCGGCAAAGCTAAGGTCACCGTCTTGTCATGGCAATCCAAGATAGCATGATACGGAGATAACTAGTCCATTCTCAATATGACATCGAAGTCAACCATATGTAAAAGCAATAAATCAACATGGGTATCAAGACCCCTATTTACTACTATACAGGAATGATCGACCACAATAGAATCACCCACCGGTGTAGACGCATAAACCGAAATACTTAGTGGATCACTAGGCAGAACCAAGTACAGTGCAAAATAAAAAGACACATATGAATATGCAGACCATGGATAAAATAGCATTGAAGCCTCTTTATCACAAACCAGAATAGTACCTGTGATAACTACATCTGAAGACTCAACTTCTAGCCTGGCTGGAAGTGCATAACATCTGGGTTGGCCCCCACCTCACTGAACAATATCTCTGGGATGGGCTGCTACTGGCTGGCCTCCATCTCTGGCGGCATGAGCTCCACCTCTATGACCTCTACCTCCACCTCTAGCACCTTTACCCCCACCTCTAGCTGGCTGCGCGGGCTGTGGAACACCTGATGTCGGTACTATGGCACGGGAACCCTGATGCTGAGAACTACCCGGTGCTCGAGGGCAAAATCTGGAAATGTGACATGGTTCACCACAAGTGTAATAAGATCTCAGCTGCTGAGAAGACTGAGACTGACCATGTCGGCCTGAATGACCACCTCGGAAACTCCGAAGCGGAGGTGCACTGATAGGAGCTAATGGTGCACTATAAAGCTGCTGATCAGAATAGTATGTCTGAGAACCATGACCACCTAAAGTACCATGGGAAACCTAGAGAGCTGACTGAAAGGTCTTGAGAGGATGGCCTCTACCATAAGAATCTCTACCTCCAGATGAGGTACCATTGAATCTGCTAGAATGACGGGGCCTCTTATCCGAACCATGACCTCCTCCCTGTGACAGAGCCATCTTAACTTTGTGGGCTGCATTGGCCGCCTCCTGAAAAGTGATCTCACTCCCGGCCCCCATAGCCATCTAGAGACAAATCGGCTGAATCAAACCATCAATAAACCTCCTCACCCCCTCTCTCTCGGTGGGGAGTATGACAATAGCATGGTGAGCTAGATCAACGAAGCGGGTCTCATACTGAGTGGCCATTATGGAGCCTTGCTGAAGGCACTCAAACTGCCTCCGAAGAGCCTATGTCTGAGTAACGAGGAGAAAATTCTCCATTAACAACTCAGAAAACTGCTCCCAAGTCAAAGAAGGCGACCCTACTGGTCTGGATAAGCAATAATCTCTCCACCAAGTCTTGGTGGATTCAGATAGACGAAAGGTGGCAAAATCGACCCCATTGGTCTCAATAATACCCATGTTCTGAAGAACATCGTGGCGACTATATAAGAAATCCTGGGGGTCCTCTGAAGAAGCACCGTTGAATGTGGTAGTGAAGAGCTTGGTGAATCTGTCCAATCTCCACAGAGATCGGCAGACATAGCCGCACCCTCGCTAGTCTGAGTCACTATACCCGGCTAAACTGCCACAGCTGCCTGAACCACTAGAACCTGAACCTGGGGAGCTACTGGCTCCGGAGTGCGCGTAGCAAAAGTCTGAGTACCTCTTCCAGCCTGAGAAGTGGCTGGTGCTGCTGGAAGCAAGCCTGCTCGGGTGACACTCTCCATAAGGCCTACCAATTTTACCAGAGCATCCTGAATAACTGGGTTGGCAATGAACCTCTCTAGGACCTGAGCTGGGCCCACTAGAATTGCTGGGGCTGGAACCTCCTCCTCAAAATCGACCTGAGGCTCTGCCACTGGTGCTGCTGCTCGGGACTGAGCTCTGATCCTGCCTCGACCTCTAGCACGGCCTCAACCTCACCCTCTGCCCCAGTGGGATCTGCTGCTGGTGCTTCGGGCTGCTAAGCGGTAGATGAGGAAGTGCATATTCTTGCCATCTGCGGAAGAACAAAGTAGAAATCCAATTAGCAATTGAAGAATAAATTTGCACGACAAGAAAGAGCAAATGTGAAATTTTTCCTAACTCTGTAGCCTATGGGGGATAAATACAGACGTCTCTGTACCGATCCCTCAGGCTCTACTAGGTTTGTCCGTGAGTTGTGAGACCTACGTAATCTAGAGATCTGGTACCAACTTGTCACGATCCAAATTTTCCACCCTCGGAAGATGTGATGTCACCTACTAATAGGGGCTAGGCAAGCCAACTCTTACCTATCTTTTTTGTTATCAAAATTATTTTTCTAACAATTTATCAATAATAATATAAATACAATGAAATTAAATGAGCGGAAAACTTAAGTTAATAATACTAAATGAAATACGAAAATTCAACATAAACCTCTACCCAAGAACTGGTATCACATTACTCACGAACTTCTAGGAGTGCTAAATACAACCGTCCAAAAGATAATATAAACTGTTTGTTTTGAATACATGAGATAACAAAATGAAAATAAAGATAGAGGAGACGTCGTGCCTGCAGACGCCATTAAGGCTACCTCGGTGTCTCGTTGATCTGAATGCTAATGCCCGCGATACCGGTACTGATGTCCGAAACCTGTATCTGCGCAAAAGAGCACAGAGTGTAGTATCAGCACAACCGACCCCATGTGCTTGTAAGTGCCTAGCCTACCCCGCGAAGTAGTGATGAGGTTAGAACCAAACACCCAAATAATCCTGGCAGGTCAAATATATATATATATATATATATATATATATATATATATATATATATATATATATATATATATATATTGCTTCCTGTATTTTTATTTGTTGTATATATATATATATACAACAAATAAAAATACAGGAAGCAACCATTCAATATGGGAGGGGAACCATGTTGTGGGGAGGTAAATTTTAATTAGAAATGCTCAATAAAAAGGGGACAACAAAGTCACCATATCAACAAGTATCAAAAGAAATCAAATAATTGCATGACATAACCCTTCGTGCTTTTACTCTCTTTCTTCACAATATAATCAAGAGATATCAGTACGGAATGTCACATCGTACGTCACGACATCCTCCTTTGTGCTTTACACTCTTTTCTCACAATATCAAACAATACACGGTATCACCCTTCGTGCTTTATCACTCTTTTTCACCCAAATAACAATCACAAATAAGGACAAGAAAATAAGCGGAATAATAATAATAGGGATACCAATAAGGGCACAACAATTAACACTAAAAATTTTGGCAAGGGAATAATTCAATAAATTTTTTCTCTTTCTTTCACTTCTCACTTGTAATTCAACGCTCCTTAAATTTTAAATATCACATGTTCTTCACAACATATTAAAGTCATCATTTAATCATGGAAGATATAACAAAATTTAAACATTCGCAATATAAAGACTCGCGTCATGCTAGACGCCAACGTATAGATACTCGTCACCATGCCTATACGCCGTACTCGACAAATAGTATAGAATCACGTTGCACTCACGAGCCCAAATATATAATTTGCTTTCAAATTCAACCTCAAAATGAGGTCTAATTCAAGAAAAATCAAAAAGCTCTAAACCTACCTATTTCTCTAATTTCTACCTATTTTCACATATTTTAGGCCTAGGAATTCAAAATATATTGATGGAAAATAAAGAAAATGAGTTAAGCAACACTTACCCAAGAAACTCTGGTGAAGAAATGCTCCTAGGATCGTCCAAGAGCTTTGAAGAAGAGAGGGTTTGTGAAATGTGGTGAAAATCCCGTACGTGTTCTGTTTTGGAGCTTAAATCGCTGGGCAGAAATTTTACTCTATGCGATCGCAGAGAAGATATTGCGATCTCATAGGGGCTGTTCTGGTGTGCAGTGCGATCGCGGAAGTAGTGTTGCGATCGCATAGGAGGAAAAATAGCAAGGTTGACTTTGTCCATTGCGATCACAGAGAGGTATTGCAATCACATAGAAGGAACTGGGGACCCCTTAATTTTGCTCTATCCGATCGTGGCTCTTCCTATGCGATCACATAGAAGAAATAACTGGGCACAGACAAAATACTCCGATACCTATCCGAAATTCTCCCAAGCCCTCGGGGCTCCAACCCAAACATACACACTAACTAAAAAATATAATACAAACTTAACGTGCGATCAAATCGCCAAAATAACATAAAAACAATGAATTAAACCTTAAAATCGATGATTTCCTTCCAAATTTCATAAACTTCAAAATTTTTATTTTGAGTCAGAAACACGTCAAACGACGTCTGTTTCCAACCAAACTTTACAGAAGGCGCTTAAACCACATATAAGATCTGTACCGGGCACCAGAACCAAAATACCAACCCGATACCATCAATTTTTTAATCAAATTTCATTTTCATTTTCCTTAAATATTTTCAGAAAGTAATTTTACTCAAAAATTTATTTTTCGAGCTGGACCTCAGAATTCGATTCCGGGCATATTCCCAAGTCCCATATTTTCTTACGGACTTTCCCGGATTGTTAAATTACGGGTTTGGGTCTGTTTACCTAAAATATTGACTGTAGTCAAATTTATTCATTTTAATATCAAAACTTAGCAAATTTTTCACAGAATTTCATATTTGAGCTTCCAGCTATGCGTACGGGCTACGTACGCAAATCGAAGCGACTATAAATGAGGTTTTAAGGCCTCGAAAGCTCAGAATGGATAAGATAGCAAGTGATGACTCTTTGGATCGTCACAAATGAAGAACAAAGCAATTAAAATAAAGAGAATTGAGGAAAAGACAGAATATTCCCACCGGAATCAAGAATAGTTAGAAAATCTCGACAATACTCGTATAAAGCTTGAGAGAAAGAATAACAGTATTTTTCTATCAGTGCTTCTTGATGTCTTACAATAGAATATAACTATTTATACCAGAGATATGGGGTGTATGATCTACCAATTGATTATCAATGTTAATTATGTAATAGCAGTTAATAAAAAGGAAATAAAGAATATTAAAGGATAATAAAGTCTAGGAATCTTGGGGTCTTCTGTAACGTTTCTTCGACGGTCATATGTTGAATTGTTTTTTATCCGGTCATAGATTTGTATTCGATGTCAACAATTTATCCGACCACAAATTCGTATTCAGTCATAGTTGAATCACTACTGATTGACACGTGTTGTTTCCTAATTCACTCAGCTTTTGAGACCGATTTTTACCTTATACAATTAGTCATACTGAAATATATATATATATATATATATATATATATATATATATATATATATATATATATATATATATATATATATATATATATATATATATATATATATATATATATATATATTTGAAAATAGAACACGACATCAAAGCTAAATTATGAATAATATAATAAATTTGAACATTTGAATGTGTAGTTACATAGAAATTGAACGGGGTCACCTTTTGGATCATTCCAAAATGAAAAAGAGTTTCGCATAAAGGAAGTAGCTTTTTTTTTTTTTTGCGAAGAAAACTACAAATAGCAAATATGATATTTTTATTATAATTTATCCATCTCAAATTTGAGGGTTCATGTCCAGATCTCATTGATGCCTTTTACTGCCTTTTACTGCACTGCTCTCGTGTTTTTCTTTTATTTCTTATATCTTTGCTTAAACTAATGTTACGTAACATTCTGTTAAACAAGAAGCAAATATTTGCTTTTGGCTGGTTTCGTAAACTAATGTTACGTAACATTCTGTTAAACTATGTCTTCTGCCTGTAAAGTTGAAATTTATTTGGTTTCATAAGTCTCATACTGTTTGTAGCGTCAGCCATAGAAGAATAAATATGGTGTGATAAGTTTCACTGTATAGTAATTGAATTGTATGATATTTTGATCTTGAATAGCTACTGTTGAGAAAGAGGAAACTAAAAACTTTTGATTGGTTAAGCATATTAAATTAAATATTGGGTATTAATATTCTATAATACTGGAGGTGTTGTTATGTATCCGTATTCCGGTTGAGATGAACAATGTTCTTCAATAGCTAACTATAGTTGGTAAGTGGGTATAGTGTGGAAGTGGGGATGATTTGTGAATGGAGAGGTGGATGAAATGAGTTGAACGTGAATGTAGGGAGGGTGAAAACGTGGGGGTGTAATATATATAAGAAGAGGAAAAAACTCTCATAATTAGTTATTAAATTAATTATTTAGTTAATAATTAGTTATTGGTTATTCTTTTTAATTTAAATGTATCTAAAAAATGAAAATAATTATATATATATATATATATATATATATATATATATATATATATATATATATTGGTTACCTTAATTTAATTAATAAATATAGATTTCTTATAATTAACTATAATAAAAAATATATATAAAAAATAACTACCCATTCAAATTGGGTGGGAATAGTTTCAAGTTTGAATTTTTAAATTATTTTAAAATAAAAAAGAAAAAAAATAAAGATATAAAAAATGAAAAAAATAGAAGAAAAACCACCCATTCAAATCGAGGAGTAGTTTCAAGTTGGAGTTTTAAAATAATTTTAAAATAAAAATAGATATCTTATAATTAACTATAATAAACAAATGAAAATATAAATATATAAGAAAATAACTACCCATTCAAATTTGTAGTTATTTTTAATTAATAATTAGTTATTGCTTATTATTTTTGAATTAAAAATATATATAAAAATAAAAATAAAAAAAATATAAAACTACCCATTCAAACATATATATATATATATATATATATATATATATATATATTAATTGGTTACTTTATTTGAATTAATAAATATAGATATCTTATAATTAACTATAATATAAAAATATAAATATAAATATATACAAAAAATAACTACCCATTCAAATTGGGTGAGAGTATTTTCAAGTTGGAGCTTTAAAATTATTTTTTTTTAAAGGAAAAAAAAGCTATAAAATTTGAAAAAAAAGAAGAAAAACTACCCATTCAAATTGGGAGTAGTTTCAAATGTGAGTTTTAAGGTCTTGGAGACACAAAATGGATAAGGAAACATACGATGACCCTTTGGGTTGTCACAAATATTACCCTAAACTTTTTAATTCTCAACAATGTTTATTTGAAAATATGATGTCATTATTTCAATTCGGATTAAGATTTAAACCTTAAAATTTATGAATTTATTAGATTATTGTTAATTTTTTAGATTAGATTTACAAAAATTATGATCAACTTGAATATAGCGGAAATGAAGAAACTCCAAAAAGCGAAAAAATCAAATACAAAAACATCTTACTATTGACAATTACAATTCATTTATAATTATATGAATGCGGGAAAATAAAAGTTCAATTCAACATAGAGAGTACTAATACAAAATTTCACCATGGTAATTTATTATTCACAACAATTAGCTTTATTTTTATTAATAAATACTTAACTTGAGATATTCGTATAACACATTAGTATAGAGACTAGTTATTACAAAATTATGCATCCAATGTCGGTTTATAAAAAATAACCTTATTACCTTTAGGATATAATCGAAACTTTACATATTAGCTTTATCATCCTATTAGTTTTAGGACATATATCATACGTTAGGAATCCTGCATGATTACCTTTAGGAATCCTATTAACATAATTACTTTCAGGCATCGACATATAATACCACATGTTAGCATGTATACCTAATACCTTTAGGAACACATTATATTTCCTTTTAATATAGCTAGTTTTAGGGTACACGCTTTGTCAAGACCCAAGTGTAAAATCAGGTCGTGATGGCGCCTCTCGTGAAGATAAGGCCAGCCAACAAAACAAACGCTTCCTTTTAAACACTTATTTAACGTTTATAAAGCTAAAACATGATTAGCATACTCAAAAGTGCGGAAAACCACGATAGCAACAGAGAACCATCCCGTCACAGCCCGACATCGAGGTGTCACTAGTCATGAGCTACTACAGAGTTCACTAAAGTACTACAAGTAGGGAAATGGGAACAAAGCCTGAATATAAAATGAACATCATAAAATAAGGGAGAAGATTCGGTGCTGCGGACGCTAGCGGTCACCTGGCTCGGCTACGATAACAGATCTTCAACACGCTAATAACCCACTACCAGGCGAACAATACCTACAACTGCACACGAGGTGCAGGGAGTAAAGTGAGTACTTCCAACTCAGTGGTAATAAGAGTAAATAATAACCGAAGGCACGAAATCACGTAAGAGCACTCCACCATGCAATATGGGACAACACAACCATTTGAGAAAATAGTAAGTCCAGGAAAATCCTTTAGAAAATATCTGCCTCAGTTTAAAATCATTTTTGAAATTATCATTTTCCAACAATTTAAGCAAGTAAATACAGGACAGGTAGTGCAAGTCAGCACAAAAGTTAGCCCCTCAGGAACAAACGAAATGCACAATTTAACTCATAACTCGCCCTTCAGGCCATATTCCTATCTCTGGTCAGCCACTGTTACCTGACCCATTTACATCATACAGTGTCACTATTACCACTGTCCTAAATTTATCCACTTTGAAAGTGATCATGCAATATCAGAACAACAAATAAATATCTCAAGAAATGACATAAACAACAAATAGTGCAAAAATGAATGAATGCAATGCAACGCATATGACGGTACACTCAGGTACTCACTGCGGCATGCAGTCCGATCCATTTAACGTCGACGATGCTTGCTGGGGGTATGTACAGACTCTGGAGGGGCCCTACAGCCCAATCGCAGTATCATCTAGGTATTGGCATAAAACAGGCTCTCGGCCTCAATATCAATATATATATATATATATATATATATATATATATATATATATATATATATATATATATATATATATATATATATATATATATATATCATCGCTACACCATGCAGCCCGAGTCAGCCATATATTCAAAAATCACTATGACACTGCTTCGGTGCGCAGCCCGGTCCATGCTTAGTCCAGAAATGCACGTAAGCCACTTGAAAAATATTAACATGATAATCCTCAGCTCAAAACGGCATTTAAAATATTGTTTAAATTTTCAAATCTTAGAAAGAATGGTTGAGTTTACAAAACAGTATTAAAACCTTGTACCGAGACCAAATAATATGCAAGTAATGTAAAAAAGAGTAATATCAATCCCCGAAGGGTTCACATAGTTGGCACGGAGCCTAAACATGGCCATCAACCCAAACCATGATGGTAACAAATAATTTCAGTCAAATACGCAGTAAAATAAAAAATCGGGACGGACCAAGTCACAGTACGCAACAGTGCTCTACCCCACACTCATATACGGCATGTAAGTCACCTAAATACAACACTATGATGTGCAAATCCGGGGTTTCAAACCCTCAGGATATCATTTACAAGTATTACTCACCTCAAACCGGCGAAATCGCTAGCCCGCGATATTTTTTCCCCTCAAGCCGGCCTCCACGCGCGTCGAATCTAACCAAAGTAAGAGCTAATGCATCACAATATGCTAAGGGAACAATACCCAATTGAAAACAATCGAGGGATAGCAAAAATTTCGAAACTCGCAAAACTCGAGCACCAGGACCGCTTTTAAAAAAATTACAAAACTCACATTATTGGATTCCTCGTCTCGCCACGAGTCCATACATACCAAGAACTCCCTAATCCAAGCTCAAATGAACTATCAAATTCCAATTTGAAATATCAAAAACTCAAGCCCTAACTTAACCATTTCAGCCAATTTCCATATTAAATCTATCATAATTTCATGTATTTAAGCCAAGGAACTTACCTCCAATCACTCCTAGTCGAAATCCCCCTTCAAATCTGTCCTAAAGCTCTCGAGCTCGTTCGAAAATGGTGGAAAAATGCCTGAATTCGCTGAACAAAATGACACTTTAAAACCCTTTTCTGTCCAGCCTTTTCGCATCTGCGACTCCCATTTCGCATCTGCGACCTCCGCTCTTGCGAAAATCCTTCTCCTATGCGAAGCTTTACAAATGGCCCAAGACCACTTTTGCGGT
This sequence comes from Nicotiana benthamiana, assembly GCA_034376525.1. Classification (NCBI taxonomy): domain Eukaryota; kingdom Viridiplantae; phylum Streptophyta; class Magnoliopsida; order Solanales; family Solanaceae; genus Nicotiana; species Nicotiana benthamiana. The sequence continues at coordinate 38,216,466 of CM067339.1, read as the reverse complement.
CGAAGTTCGCTTCTGCGAACACCGTTTATGCGGTCAAAAATCTCGTTGTAGCCGTCCCGAATGATGCAGCTCACCTAGTCCCAGAATCATCCGTGCTGCTATGCCTAGTAAGCCACTGGAGTCATATATACATGTGCAACAAAATGCACAGCAAGTGTAGTATGAGTACAAAAATAACGTGTATCCAATGAGTATCCCGCCTAATCCCGAAGGGGTAGAGACGAGATGGTCAACTTTTACATTCTCTAGGGGTCCAATAATTATTCATACTTAATAAATATATTAAACAATGGATTTATTTTATAAACATAATTTTAATCCAAATAAAGAAAACAAGTCAACACATAATTCTTTCATAGGAATTTTTCGTAGGTCCTCTTTATTATTACCAAATAAATCTGGAGCAGGGTAAGGTAGTGATAACTTAAACAAGTTCAAGATAACAATAAAAATATGCGCAAATCATGCCAAGGTCGACGGCCTGCTCCAATAGAAATATAAATTATGCACTGCCAAGGGTCGAGCAGCCCGTACCATAGATAAATCTATTTAATCTGCCGAGGCATTCGGCCCGTTCCAGAAATAAATGCATATCCTGCTCGCGAATCATGCATGCGACATGTATACATAAGAATACATGCTCAATCAGTCAAATAAGAGCTTATCGGGTAATATTTATTCAAATAAAACCAATTCTCCTTTAATAATTTTAAAATATGAAGCTTAATCTCTTTGAAATTTGTTTACTAATTTAATGTGATTTAGGCAATTCAAGCCATTAATGGGTTCACAAATAATCCAAGTGTAACATGCTTTTGGGTCCTAGACTACCGGACAATACCATAATAGTAGCTACGCACGGACTCTCATCACCTTATTTGTACGTAGCCCCTAAAAATAGGAGCACATAACCAATTTAACTCACCTATGGGGTAAATTCCCCCTCATAAGATCAGAAAGAAGACTCACCTCACTCCGAAGACTCATAATCGGCACTCCACATTCTTTCGAAGGCTCGAACCAAAGCACAATTTTCCAAAACTATCCAATGGTCATAGAAATCTATTAATATAAGCTCAATTAAACTTTGCAACCCAATTTCCAACAATTCCTTACCCCGGACGAAAAGTTGACAAAAATACACAGGGGCCCACGTGCCCGCAAATTCGAAATTTTTCGAAAATAAACTTTGCCCATGACCTTTAGAACTCAAATATATAATTTTCTCTTACTTTCATATCCAAATCGTGGCTAACTACCAAGAATACAATATTTCTAGGTCTTCCTCTAACTCTCAATTTTCTACCCATTTACATGCTAAAATCCATATATAATTAATGTATTTAACTCATAATCGGTGGGGATAACATACTTATTATTGTTGATGAAAAACCATCTCTTGAAGCTCCCCAAAAATCGCCCCAATCCATGAAAAATGAGAGAAATGAACCCCAAATCACGATTTTCAAACCTACTGCCCAGCACTTTTCGCTTCTGCGGCACCCTGTCCGCTTCTGCGGACCACTTGCCGCTTCCGCGGCTCCCTTCCACTTCAGGCCTTCCGCTTCTGCGGTCAGCCCTACCGCTTTGGTGGGTCTACATCAGCAGATCAAGGGACGCTTCTGCAGCTTCTTCCTTGCTTCTGCGGTCCCATATCAGTAGAAGCGGAAATACCAGATACCAGTTGCTCAGTTGTTCTTAAATTCTAAATTTCAATCCGTTAACCACCCGAAATCCACTCGAGGCCCCCGGGACCTAAACCAAACCTACCAACCACTCCCAAAATACAGTATGTCCTTGTTCGAGGCCTCAAATCACATCAAACAACTCTAAAATCATGAATTACACCCAAATTCAAGCTTTATGAACTTTGTACTTTCCAACTTCTACTTCCAATGTTTAAACCTATCAAATCATGTCCCATTGACCTCAAATTTTACACACAAGTCATATTTTATATTACGGACCCACTCCAACTTTTGGAATCATATTTTGACCACGATATCAAAATGTTCACTTCCGGTCAAACTTCTCAAAAACCTTCAAATTTGTATCTTTTGCCAAACGGTTTCGAAATGACATACAGACCTCCGAATGCACTTTCGAGCGCGCTCCCAACTCCAGAATCACCATATAAAGCTACTACCGGTATCGGAATCCCAAACATACATTGATAACACTGAAATGCACTTCAAACCAAACTTAAGAAATTTCTTCCAAAATGCTAACTTCCACAATAGGCGCCAAAATGCTCCCGAGTTATCCAAATCCCAAAAGGGGCATACTTCCAAGACTGAAATCATCACGAACCTTCTGGAACCTTCATATCCCAATTCCAAGTTCGTTTACTCAGAAATCCAATCCTAATTTATTCTTTCAACTTTAAGCTTCCGAAATGAGAATTCTCTTCCCAAACTAACTCGAACTTTCCGAAATTCATTTCTGACCACGCATGCAAGTCATAACACCTGAAATGAAGCTATTCATGGCCTCAAACTGCTGAACGATGCGCTAGGGCTCAAAATGACCGGTCGTGTTGTTACAATACTAAAAGTTGATACTGAACTGATAATATAATAACTGCAAGTAATTGGGAGTCAAATATAATCTGAAGATATGATCACCTGGTGGCACTGACTCAACTCCCTCAATATAGTAGGTAAAATAGTTGTCTATCCCTATAAGGAACGCTCATAGGCGCTCGATCATACTAGGTTCTGTATCTCGGTCAACTAGGCTCGCTCATAGGCGCTCGGCTACAGTAGGCTCGGTATATATATCTTATCATCTGATTAGAGGTTGCCCAATAGGGGCCTGCCTATCGATTATAGCTCGATGGTAATTGTAAGGCCCCGTGAAAATGAGTGCTTAGGTGTTAGCATCTCATAGATTCGATTCTACCTACATGGATCAGATCCTTTTTACTGTTTTGAACTTAAAAATGCAAAATCAAAGTTTTTCCGAAAAATGGTTAAAATGCGGTCAAGAAAGCGGTCGCAGATCTGCTATGCGGACCGCATTCCTACCTCGGAGTGAATCAGAGAGCAATAAATTTTTTGAGGTTGAAAATGCGGTCAAATCTGCGATCACATAATCAATAAGCGAACCGCAGATTGATCGCATATTGTCCGTGAGGAAATTCGAGGGTCAGTTCTGCGGTGCATTCTACGACCGCCGAACGCAAAGGCAGACCGCATATCTACCGTATTCCCAACCCGAGAGGTTTGAAACTTGAGCCATTTCTGCGGTCCATTCTGCGGACCGCATGTCTTTTCGGAGACCGTAGAGTTGCGTCGCAGATTGAGCTCGCCCATATATTTTTCTAATAATCTAAGACGGACCCCTCTTTAATAAAAACACCCCATACCTAATTTTTAACACATTTTCTAATCAAAATAAGAGAGAGCAATAGAGGGTCCTAGAGAGAAAAAGCAAGTTCTTCATCAATTGATCTTTCAGAATCATTGGAGTGTGAAAAACCCTTGGTGCATTGTCTTCTTTATTGATTTCTCATGTAAAATCCCTAACCCATTTCCCCCAATTTCGAAATTAATCTTGGGAAGGGAACCCCATACACTTGCTTTGAATTTTTCTTTATAAAATCTTCATGCATGTCTTCAAAACTAAAAAATCTTGTAAAAAGGGGAATGGGTAGTAACTATGAGTTTAAATTTCTAAAACCTAAGTGTTGTTCATTAACTAGATTGACTTGTTGATTGCTTGGCAAGTTGTACTAGAGGTTTAAAAGGGGATAATCAACTCCAGGTATGTATGGCTAACTATGATCCTTGTGAAATCGCCCTATGCTAGTTGTGAAATTGCTGATAATAGATATTCATGTGAAAATCATTGTGAGGCTTTTGTGTTGTATGATTGTGTGGTAATACTTTGTGATGAATGTTGTGGAACTTGTAATTGGAACAATGGAAATGGAAAGTAATGTTGAATAATGGAAATGGAACATTGTGGAACAATGGAAATGGAACAATGTAGAACAATATAAATGGGAATAATGTGGAATAGTGGAAATGGAAGTATTATGAAATAATGTGTGTGATTAGTTGTGAGTAATTATTGGGATGATCTAAATTGTGTACCAATATGATGAACCTAAGGAATTGTTGTTGCTAGTTGTGGAATTGCATTACCCTTGTTGTGGATCTATGTTAATAATGTCCCATAGGTGATTTATTGTATTTGTTGTTGTGCTGTTTGTTGTTGTGAATTGAAAACTGTCAAGCAGGGTCGGGTTGCGTGCCGCAACATGGTGAAATAAGGTGTGGGTTGGGGTGATAAGGATGGCCGAGGTAATAAGGTCGGACGAGGCAATAAGGGTGGAAAATGTGATCATTATCACAATTAATATGAATATGAATCATGAAATGATAAATATGAAAATGTGAAAGGAGACAGCAGGAGAGTTTGTAACTTGTGGGGCATTGATTACCCCTTTGTATGACTACTTGAATCAATTGTTGTGAGATGTCTGGTTGTTGCTCCATGGTTGTAATTGTACTATTGTTGTTCAGTTCTACACTTGTATATGCATTTTGGCTTGAGTTTACTTGGGACAGAGTTTGTTCATACAGGCCAGTACAATTCAAATATACTGACATCCCTTTTTTCCGGGGGTGCTACAGTCGTGTTATGATTGTAGGTGGATCCGTGGCAGGCACTCCAGTCCACCGCTCGTAACTCCTCCTCCTCTTTATCGGCGATAATCGTGCTGTTGAGCCGCTTTCCTTCCGGGGTCTTGCGTGGCTCATGCCACCTATGTTGTTGTATTTTGGAGTCTTGTGTCCTTTTGTAAAGGTATAGCCGGGGCCTTGTCGTTGGCAAGTATTGTACTATCTTTCTCTTAGAGGCTCCGTAGACACTGATGTGTGGGTTAGAACTTATATAAAGGTGTATGTTGTGGACGCTGTAAACTTGTATGCCACGTTCCATGTTGATCATAATACATGTTTTTTAAAAGATATTCCCTGTTAATCATAATTTTTGGTAATAAAAGAGGAAACATATGTTCTTTCGATTGCAAATTTAATATCTTTTGGCTAATTATCATTGAATAATGTGGGGTAACGTGTGGGAATAGGAAAGGCACCTAGGTCCGGTCGACTAGGGATACCCGGTTGAGTGCCGGTCACGGATTTTGGACGTGACAAACATGGTATTATATCCAGGTTTTAAAGGAGTCCTAGGATGTCTCGGAGCCGTGCCTTGTAGAGCCCTTCTTATCGGTGTGTTATCGACCACATCTATAAGTTGGGGGCTACACGGGCATTTAGGAAAAATGATCCTCTTCTTTGTTATTGCAAGTTTGTGAGGTGAAGTGATGTTGTGTCTAATTCTTGCTCTATTTCAAATTTTCAATGATGGAGCCCAAGAAGAAAGCTAGACTCAGCCTAGGGGCCAATGCCACTTCCAATGCGGTAATGGCGAACCGCATGTCTGTTCTGCGACCGCAGAGTTGCATCGCAGATTGAGCTCGCCCAGTTGTTTTTCTAAAAATCTAAGCCGGACCCCTCTTTAATAAAAACACCTCATTCCTCACTTTTAACACATTTTCTGAACAAAATAAGAGAGAGGAAGAGAGGGTCCTAGAGAGAGAAAGCAAGTTCTCCATCAATTGATCTTTCAAAATCATTGGAGTGTGGAAAACCCTTGGTGCATTGTCTTCTTTATTGATTTCTCAAGTAAAATCCCTAACCCATTTCCCCCAATTTCGAAATTAAGCTAGGGAAGGGAACCCCATACACTTGATTTGAATTTTCTTCATAAAATCTTTATGCATGTCTTCAAAACTCAAAAATCTTGTAAAAAGGGGATTGGGTAGTAACTATGAGTTTAAATTTCTAAAACCTAAGTGGTGTTCATGAACTAGATTGACTTCTTGACTGCTTGGCATGTCGGACTAGAGGTTTAAAGGGGATAATAACCTCTAGGTATGTATGGCTAACTGTGAACTTTGTGAAATCGCCCTATGCTAGTTGTGAAATTGTTGATAATAGATATTCATGTGAAAATCATTGTAAGGCTTTTGTGTTGTATGATTGTGTGGTAATACTTTGTGATGAATGTTGTGGAACTTGTAATTGGAACAACGGAAATGGAAAGTAATGTGGAATAATGAAAATGGAACAATGTGGAACAATGAAAATGGAACAATGTGGAACAATGAAAGTGAGAATAATATGGAATAGTGGAAGTGGAAGTATAATGAAATAACGTGTGTGATTAGTTGTGAATAATTGTTGTGACGATCTAAATTGTGTACCAATATGATGAACGTGAGGAATTGTTGTTGCTAGTTGTGGAATTGCAACACCCTTGTTGTGGATCTATGTTAATAATGTCCCATAGTTGATTTCTTGTATTTTTTGTTGTGCTGTTTGTTGTTTTGAATTGAAAACTTTCAGGCGGGGTCGGGTTCCGCGCCGCAACACGGTGAAATAAGGTGTTGAATTTGGGTGATAAGGGTGGCCGAGGTAATAAGGGAGGACGAGGCGATAAGGGTGGAAAATGTGATCCAATATCACTATTGATATGAATATTAATCATGAAATGATAAATGTGAAAATGTGAAAGGAGACAACAGGAGAGTTTGTAACATGTGGGGCATTAATTGCCTCTTTGTACGACTATTTAAATCAATTGTTGTGAGATGTCTGGTTATTGCTCCATGGTTGTAATTGTACTATTGTTGTTCAGTTCTATACTTGTATATGCATTTTGGCTTGAGTTTACTTGGGACAGAGTTTGTTCATACATGCCAGTACAATTCAAATGTACTGACGTCCCTTTTGCCGGGGGTTATACATTCGTGTTATGATTGTAGGTGGATCCGTGGCAGGCACTCTAGTCCACCGCTCGTAGCTCCTCCTCCTCTTTATCTGCGGTAATCGTGCTGTTGAGCCCCTTTCCTTCCGGGGTCTTGCGTGGCTCATGCCACCTATGTTGTTGTATTTTGGAGTCTTGTGTCCTTTTGTAAAGGTATAGCCGGGGCCTTGTCGTTGGCAAGTATTGTACTATCTTTCTCTTAGAGGCTCCGTAGACACTGATGTGTGGGTTAGAACTTATATATAAAGGTGTATGTTGTGGACGTTGTAAACTTGTATGCCACGTTCCATGTTGATCATAATACATGTTTTTTAAAAGATGTTCCCTGTTAATCATAATGTTTGGTAATAAAAGAGGAAACATATGTTCTTTCGATTGCAAATTTAATATCTTTTGGCTAATTATCATTGAATATGTGGGGTAACGTGTGGGAATAGGAAAGGCACCCAGGTCCGGTCAACTAGGGATACACGGTTGAGTGCCGGTCATGCCCACGGATTTTGGGCGTGACAAACATGGTATCATATCCAGGTTTTAAAGTAGAGCCCTTCTTATCGGTGTGTTATCGACCACATCTATAAGTTGGGGGCTACACGGGCATTTAGGAAAAGTGATCCTCTTCTTTGTTACTCCAAGTTCGTGAGGTGAAGTGATGTTGTGTCTAATTCTTGCTCTATTTCGAATTTTCAATTATGGAGCCCAAGAAGAAAGCTAGACTCAACCTAGGGGATAATGCTACTTCCAGTGCGGTTGTAGATCATGTGCCGACTGCCGTGGGTGTGAGTGATTCCCCCGTTCTGAATTTTCTGATCCATCCGTTCCTGATCCAAGCAATCATGTTCCAGCAGCGGCCGAGGGTGCTACTATCCCTCCTGCCAATACTCCTAATCCTGATGTTGCTTCATTTTCCGATTTCGGGATTTCTGATGGAGATCTTAGGAGAGCTATCCGTATGCAGACTCAATTAGTGGCCGCCCAAGCCCAGAGATCTCATGATGCCCATGTGTCCTCCAGCGGACAGGGAGATTCCTCCAGCTCCAGAGTTCATCAGTTTTTGCGATTGAGTCCTCCATAGTTCTCAGGCACCGATACAAAGGCCAATCTGCAAGAATAATTTGATAAGATGTACAAGACCCTTGGAATGATGAAGGCTACGAAAATATAGGGGGTAGAATTAGCTTCATACAGGTTGAAGGGGGCTGCGCGTTCGTGGTTTGATATGAGGGAGGATTCCCGTGAGGAGGGGAGCCCTCCAGCTAGATGGGATGAGTTCGTGGATGCCTTCATGGACCACTTTTTTCCTGCCGAGACCATGGCAGCCCGTGCCACCGAGTTTGAGGTTATTAAGCAGGGTAGCATGAGTGTTTGGGAGTATCATATGGAGTTCGTGAGGTTGTCCAAGTATGATCCTCAGTTGGTGTCGACTATGGAGGCTAGAGTTTGGCGATTCGTTCAGGTCTCAGTCTGTTGGTAGTAAAAGAGGCTGCTACATCGGTTATACATTCAGACAACTATGGGAAGATCGTGGGTTTTGCTCAGGCCACAGAGGCTAGGAAGTTGAAGATTCGAGCATCCATGGAGAGTAGCAGCAGGGCCCGGTCTATGGGTCACTCAGGGAGGTCAGCTCCAGGGAGAGGGTCAGCAGGATCATCTCAATCTTATGCTCAGTCCTCAGCTAGTGCACCGACATCTGTGCATTCTTTCTAGTAGAGTAGCCCTTCGAGGCTAGGTTCAGACAGTAGGAGGTCCCGCCAGTTCAGTCATTCGGGGATGAGACCTTGACAACATGAAGGTATATGCCCCAAGTATGGGAGATTTCATACAGAGGCTTGTTACTTGGATGCTCCAGTGTGTTACAATTTTCGGGTGAGAGGTCACATACAGCGGGACTGTCGTACACCCAGACAGAGGACTCGCTCAGCCATCCAGTTCGTCAATTGCTACGTCATCAGTGTGCCCTCCATCCCCAGCAAGGCGTGGTGCAGCCAGACGTGGAGCTCGTGGTAGGGGCGGACCCAACAGGTTTTATGCGTTGAGTGGCCGTCAGAGTGCTGAGGCTTCCCCAGAAGTTATCACAGGTATCCTATCTGTTCAGGCCTTTGATTTCTATGCTCTTATTAATCTGGGGTCTTCTTTGTCCTATGTCATTCCATTTGTTGCTTCGAGTTTTGGGATTAAACCTGAGCAGCTTCTTGAGTCGTTCTCAATATCAACTCCAGTTGGTGTTTCTATTACAGTCGCGCGTCTATAGGAATTGTGTTGTTATGGTAGGTGGTCGTGTCACCACGGCTGACCTTATCGAGCTTGGGATGGTGGATTTTGATGTAATCATAGGGATGGATTGGCTCTATTCATGCCTTGCTAAACTTGATTGCCGGACGAGAGCCATGAGACTCGAGTTCCCTAATGAGCCGGTTGTTAAATGGATGGCAAATGGTATTGTACCGAAGGGTAGGTTTATTTCCTACCTCAAGGCTTCGAAGATGATGAGGAACGAGTGTATTTATCATTTTGTCCGGGTGGCAGACTACTCCAGAGGTTCCTGTCCCCGAGTCCGTGCCAGTTGTGAATGAGTTTCTTGAGGTATTTCCATATAAGCTTCCAGGAATCTCGCCAGATAGGGAGATTGATTTCGGGATTGATTTATTTCTAGATACTCAACCAATATCTATTCCACCGTACAGAATGGCGCCAGCAGAGTTGCAAGAGTAAAAAGAGCAGTTGAAAGATTTAGGGAGAAGGGGTTTATCCGGCCAAGTGTGTCGCCATGGGGTGCTCCGGTTCTTTTTTTAAGAAAGAAGGATGGGTCACTTCAGATATGCATCGATTATCGGCAGCTTAATAAAGTCACTATCAAGAATAAGTACCCTTTGCCTTGGATAGATGATTTGTTCGATCAATTGCAAGGTGAAAGGTTCTTCTCCAAACTTGATTTGCGGTCCGGGTACCACCAATTGAAGATCAGGGAGCAAGATATTCCTACGACCGCTTTCAGAACGCGTTATGGCCACTTTGAATTCTTGGTCATGTGTTTTGGGCTAACTAATGCCCCGTCAGCTTTTATGGATCTTCTGAATCGCGTCTTCAAGTTATTCTTAGACTCCTTCGTGATTGTTTTCATTGACGACATCCTCGTGTATTCGTGGAGCAGGGAGGATCATGCCAGTCACCTCAGAGCGGTTTTGCAGACTCTACAGCATCACCAATTGTATGCGAAGTTTTCCTAATGTGAATTTTGGTTGGAGTCCGTCGCATTTCTGGGTCATGTTGTTTCTAGTGAGGGGATTCAGGTAGACCCCCAAAAGATTGCAGCGGTTAAGGATTGGCCCAGGCCCACGACCCCGACGGAGATCCGTAGCTTTTTGGGGTTAGCAGGGTATTATCAGAGGTTTGTAGAGGGATTCTCCACCCTCGCCTCCCCATTGACCAAATTGACGCAGAAATCAGCTAAGTTCCAGTGGTCAAATGCTTGTGAGAAAAGTTTTCAGGAATTGAAGACAAGGTTGACTTCGGCACCAGTATTGGCCTTGCTAGAAGGCACAGAGGGGTTTGTGGTTTATTGTGATGCCTCCAGTGTCTAGGGTGTGTTCTGATGCAGCACGGGAAGGTTACAGAATATGCTTCAAGGAAACTCAAGAATCACGAGAAGAATTATTCGACGCATGATTTGGAACTTGCAGCGTTTGTATTCGCCTTGAAAATATGGCGGCATTACCTATACGGGGTTCATGTAGACGTGTTTTCAGATCACAAGAGTCTTCAATATTTGTTCAAGCAGAAAGAGATGAATTTGAGGCAGCGGCGGTGGTTAGAATGTGGCGGCCGACGCCCTCAGTCAGAAATCCATGGGTAGTTTGGCTCACTTGAGAGCGGATTAGAGGTTCGTAACTCATGAGGTACATCAGTTAGCCAGCCTTGGGGTTTGTATCTCGGCCCCGAATGAGGAGGAACTTATGGTGCATAATATAGCAGAATTGTCGCTCTTGGCAGAGGCTAAGGAAAAGCAGTTTGTTGATCCAACATTGGCCCAATTGAAGGAGGCAGCTCTAAGTAACAAAATTTAAGCATTTTCACTCGGCAGCAATGATGGCGTGCTGCGGTGCCACGACAAGTTATGTGTCCCAAATGTGGATAATATTCGGGAGAGGGTAATGGCGGACCGCATGTCTGTTCTGCGACCGCAGAGTTGCGTCACAGATTGAGCTCGCCCAGTTTTTTTTTCTAAAAATCTAAGCCGGACCCTTCTTTAATAAAAACACCTCATCCCTAATTTTTAACACATTTTCTGAACAAAATAAGAGAGAGGAAGAGAGGGTCCTAGAGAGAGAAAGCAAGTTCTTCATCAATTGATCTTTCAAAATCATTGGAGTGTGAAAAACCCTTAGTGCATTGTCTTCTTTATTGATTTCTCAAGTAAAATCCCTAACCCATTTCCCCCAATTTCGAAATTAAGCTTGGGAAGGGAACCCCATACACTTGATTTGAATTTTCTTCATAAAATCTTTAGGCATGTCTTCAAAACTCGAAAATCTTGTAAAAAGGGGATTGGGTAGTAACTATGAGTTTAAATTTTTAAAACCTAGGTGTTGTTCATGAACTAGATTGACTTCTTGACTGCTTGGCAAGTTAGACTAGAGGCTTAAAGGGGATAATAACCTCCAGGTATGTATGGCTAACTGTGATCCTTGTGAAATCGCCCTATGCTAGTTGTGAAATTGTTGATAACAGATATTCATGTGAAAATCATTGTAAGGCTTTTGTGTTGTATGATAGTGTGGTAATACTTTGTGATGAATGTTGTGGAACTTGTAATTGGAACAACGGAAATGGAAAGTAATGTGGAATAACGGAAATGGAACAATGTGGAACAATGAAAATGGAACAATGTGGAACAATAGAAATGACAATAATGTGGAATAGTGGAAATGGAAGTATAATGAAATAACGTATGTGATTAGTTGTGAATAATTGTTGTGACGATCTAAATTGTGTACCAATATGATGAACGTAAGGAATTGTTGTTGCTAGTTGTGGAATTGCAATACCCTTGTTGTGGATCTATGTTAATAATGTCCCATAGTTGATTTCTTGTATTTGTTGTTGTGCTGTTTGTTGTTGTGAATTGAAAACTGTCAGGCAGGATCGGGTTGCGCGCCGCAACCTGGTGAAATAAGGTGTTGAGTTGGGGTGATAAGGGTGGCCGAGGTAATAAGGGAGGACGAGGTGACAAGGGTGGAAAATGTGATCCAGTATCACTATTGATATGAATATTAATCATGAAATGATAAATGTGAAAATGTGAAAGGAGACAGCAGGAGAGTTTGTAACCTGTGGGGCATTGATTGCCCCTTTGTATGACTAGTTGAATCAATTGCTGTGAGATGTCTGGTTGTTGCTCCATGGTTGTAATTGTACTATTTTTGTTCAGTTCTATACTTGTATATGCATTTGGCTTGAGTTTACTTGGGACAGAGTTTGTTCATACATGCCAGTACAATTCAAATGTACTGACGTCCCTTTTGCCGGAGGTGCTACATTCGTGTTATGATTGTAGGTGGATCCGTGGCAGGCACTCCAGTCCACCGCTCGTAGGACCTCCTCCTCTTTATCGGCGGTAATCGTATTGTTGAGCCCCTTTCCTTCCGGGGTCTTGCGTGGCTCATGCCACCTATGTTGTTGTATATTGGAGTCTTGTGTCCTTTTGTAAAGGTATAGCCGGGGCCTTGTCGTCGGCAAGTATTGTACTATCTTTCTCTTAGAGGCTCCGTAGACACTGATGTGTGGGTTAGAACTTATATATAAAGGTGTATGTTGTGGACGCTGTAAACTTGTATGCCACGTTCCATGTTGATCATAATACATGTTTTGTAAAAGATGTTCCCTGTTAATCATAATGTGTGGTTATAAAAGAGAAAACATATGTTCTTTTGATTGCAAATTTAATATCCTTTCGCTAATTATCATTGAATAATGTGGGGTAACGCATGGGGAATAGGAAAGGCACCCAGGTCTTCTCGACTGAGGATACCCGGTTGAGTGCCGGTCATGCCCACGGATTTAGGGCGTGCCAGTAATGAAAATAATTTAATACTCTTTGTATAAACTCTATGCTCTCTTGACTGGAAGAAGGAAGCACTCAATTAAATATGAAACCCCTATTAGGAGAGTATTGTAATTTAAAAAATTAAAAAAAAATGCATAGATTTCGGGATATGAATTTTGCGTTATGCCTCGTTATCAAACTCGTATAATTACGAGATCATGCAAATTGAAGGAAGAGCTTAGCCTTAACATACCTGAGCCAATTCTCTTAATATCCTTCTAGCACACATTAATTGCAACAAAATACGTAACAACGAGATAGAAATTGGAAATAATCCGTATGATATTCTTGAGAAAGATTGCACTATACTCCTTTAGAATCGCAAAATTTCACGTTGCTTAAGATGCTATGAAATATTTATTGACATGATTTATCCATGAATTTCTTGAAATTTCTTAGAATTGCATGAATTGCAAAATCTACCGTACTTGGAGACTTTTGCCATGAATTGCCGGGAAGGTACGTATCTCTTAATTGCTAATATTTGTTGAAGAAACTTATGAAAATATTATGTTACATACGCATTAGATACTTTTATTAGAAATGATGTGGGGCCTCCTTATATGGTGGCTTAACCACATTTCTTAATCTCTCCGCATAATCTTTATGACGTAAGAGTCATATACCCTAGGGTGGCTAGCTGCCACGTTTTTGGAAGGTAAGATCTATCAAACGTATCCAATTTTAATTAATTGTTAATTTATTAATCTCGCACTAACCAATAATTAACCAATTATCCACATAATTAAGATTTCTCTCAAATAATTTGAAATATTACTTACTTTTAACATACCTTATGCACCTTACTATTATGGTCATGTGGTACCTTGTATTGCAGCAGTCCATAAATATCGGATATTATAGCTCGGACCGTATTTCATCTCAAAATGCCAAACTCCAATAAAAATTATTTTTATCGATTTGCTTACCTTCTCACATTCACGAATTTATTTATGACTTTCTTGAAATAACATAATACTTATAATCTCAAAATAATCTCATTCCCAAACTTACGTCGATTAACTTACGACGAAACTTGAACCTTCAAAAATAAGGGATATGACATCTCATTTTCCGATATTCCATCAATTTATTTATGGCGTACTTCCACGTATGAAAATATGGGGTGTACAATCATTCCCCCGTTGGGAACATTCGTCCTTGAATGTTGACTGATGCACTCATCATTCTCATAACCCATAGCTCTTATGAATACTTTGATACCCCTGTTGTCATCTAGGTAACTATTTTGTGAATGAATCCCAACTGCCGGGCATTTTCCTCTTTAGGCCTCTTTCTCGCACCACAACTCGTTGTTGGAATTCTTCCGATCTTGTAACTGTTGGTACATTTTATCATGCAGCATGTCCAACTCTGACTTTATAAGTACGCCTATGCGACTCTTCTTTTATTTTCCTCCAGCTTTTAGCCAATCTCTATGCCTCACTTTGTAACCAAGTACATAGCTTAATAGCATCTCCCTCTGGGCATCTATAGGTATACTGAAGTTCTTCGCTCGGTACTTTTTCGATCTTATGAATATTGCTATATCTTATTTCATAGGCCCGATTATTTATCCGCATGACTTTACTTTATGTAAGTAGATAATAAAACATCATAACTCTTACCTCGATTTATCATTACTGAGGTCTTCTACCAAACTCCAAGTTACATTTGTTGCTTATCCCACATGTATAAATCGATGTCCTTCAATAATTTCTCATTACTATTCATCTTAAGAATGATAATCTTATCTCACCTCATACTTTGTGACTTTTGTCTATTCATTGTTGATTCACCTTAATATTGATCAATCATCTACCGTTGATAACTTGATCTCTTATGTAATACTGCCTCTAGGGCTCATATCTCATTGGGGACATCTAGAGTAATTATATTGATCACCTATGGGTGATACTATACTTCTATAATTGTATACTATAGCATCCCAATATAACTCACCTTATAGGGGTATTTTAATCCCATATAATTCATGAAATCATCTTCAAGTCATTACTCAATCGAAAGCCCAAACATCATCCTTTTTCTTATCGCAATCACACCCTCACTCCATTACCAGGGCAGCATTCCATTTATTGTAGATGCTATTTGTCTTAGATTCCTTTGAGTTTATTCAGGCTATACTAAACTTTCTATAACTTAGAGAAACTATTCGCTCTCTTGTATTCATGGGCTTAATCCCGAGGACTCATGCATTCTTGTCATCTTCTCATTCGCCCTTTTGCATCTTTATTCCTATCATAAAACTTTGTCGCTTTACTATACTTTGGCTTGCGACCTATATGTATCTATTTAAACTATTCGCAACCTTCCTTCAACTTTCTTGCACCGTAGATTTCCTTATGTTATTATGAAACATCAAGCTATCACATCGTCTCTAACTCTTCTTTACTCTCTTGGCTAGATATTTCATTACCTAGAAATCATAGGCTGGAAAATGTGTTTCTGACAATGCCGCTTTTATTCCTGGATACTGAATCCCCGCGCTTCTAGACTTTTATCTGAAGTACGGACTACTTCCAACATTTTGCATCAAAATATCTCGTACGTTGTTCACTTTTACCTTACTTACCTTAAAATTTCGCATCACCGCTTTTATCACCTTCATGGTCTCCATTCCATATAGGTATAATTCATATTTGCGACTTGAAGTTCTATTCTAACTCTTGCACCTCTGGTGTATACACAATTCAATAAGAGCTTTATACTAACTTCTTATAAGGCCGGTACTTTTCTAACTGGCTCTATTGTAGAGCCGTTATAGAATATAGCTATTGTACTATCTCTGTTGCACCTCTGATAGCAATGTCCTTAGTCACGATTTCTATAATTTTCTAGGTCCAATAATCTGACTCGTGATATAATTTGTTGTTGTTACTCCATAGTTTCCTCTTCCCTCCGATTAACCTTTATGTAGGCTTAAGCTATATTTTGATATGCGGCTCACGACCTTAGTTATTGCTTTATCCCTTCATGGACGCTATGGAACATCTAGGATACAGTCTTCTATTAATTCAATCCTTTGTCTATGACCTGGACTCAATTCATTCTTTTAACTTATACAGGAGTCTCCTACGGTTGTATGATTATCAACATATATGTTGCATGGATAATACTACGAAATCTTAAGTGCGTTCGTAACGTATCTAGCCCTGGATCATTGATCAAATAATTCCTTCCGTTCCTTCTCAGCTTCCTTTAAACATAGGCAATTACTTTTCTTGGTCGTTCTGCCCTCTTGTTTCGTGCGTACTTAAATTATCTTAGTGCCCACACATATTGGAATTCTATAGGTGCCACTTTCTTATGGAGTACATACAACATTGTTGTGAGACTATTGTTATAAGACCATTTCCTTTTTAGGTCACTAAGCTTAGTTTGATGCCTTCTTCATTACTTTCTCAGCTAGTCTTTCATTGTAGTACTTAAGGAGGATCCTCTAACTTTTGTAAAGCTGAGAGATTATTACATTGTATATTCGTCGGACCTTTTGATGTCCTTCCTTGCCTATAATTATCCATAATTACTTACTTTCACGCCCTTGTGCTTGTTGGGTTGCGTCTGAATTGATGTTTTGACTGTCTTCCCAGTGGCACTATCTTATTCCCATAATACGCATATAGTACCTTTAACTACCCCAACTACCATCTGAATATTTCTGAAGTATTATAATGACAATACTGTGATGCTGAATTCATTATATTGGGTTTTACTATGTTTATCTTGCACGATCTGTTGACTTGTCTACCCTCCTGTTTAACCATAACTAGGATCTTCCTGAATCAATTACTAACTACTAGTTTTCCTATTCTCATATCAATATTTTGCATAATATTTCTTGGGTTATTTCCTTTGTCTTAACTTACGTCTCGCACTAGCTCCTTATCTATCAATAGTATCCCCGACAGGAACCTTTACTCCCCCTCCTTAACGTCATGCTCGCATAATGATCTGGAATCGTAGCATATTTGTAGGATTCAGATAACTTTAATCTCATTTTCCTTTATCATTCCATAGTTATTAGAACCTCTTAATTCTGACTTAATGCCATATCACTCTATATCCCCCCTTTATGAGAGTACTAAGATTTTGTGCTACAATAATTTACGTATATATGTTTTACCACTTCATCTTTGGCATCTTTTCACATTATCAATGACCCTTACACGCTTGAGATAATTCTTATGTACCAAAGATAAAGAAATTCCTTACTTACGAGGGTGACACCTAGTGTAACTGGCACACATAGTCCCTTAAGCTTAACTTTGCTCACATTGCTTGCTTTAGGGAAGTGTCTTCTTGAATGACCCTTTTCTGAATTCCTTATGAATCTTCTTCATTTTTCTATTCTATTATCCCCGGAATGCAATCTAAAATTCTCACGATGTCGACTATTATCAAATCATTCAGTCCCTAATTCATATTTAGTTTATCTTGTTCACCCGCACATACCGAATTTTATTATATTAGGGTCTAACTTTTCCTTATGGTAGTTGCGTTGGAGTCACGAGCTTATTTTTCGAAATAAGGATATGAATTTATGGCCTATACTCTTTTGTTGTCATAAGGCATGTCACCTCTCGTCTTTTTTTTTTACTTGACCACAGACTCTGTAATACTGTCATCGTTTTGACATGTCGTTGTCATCCATGTATCATATCTTACATATAGTGCCTCATTAACTCTCTTCTTATTTCCCTGCTATCATTTATATCTATCACCTTATTGTGAAACTCCAACATAAAATTCTTTTACTTTTAGCTCTTCTTGCTCCATCTACTGCTCTTCGGTTTACCTAACATTCTCTCTTTACCATGGACAAAGTCATACTAAGATAGTATTTATCTCCTCCAGGCTTCCAATGCCTATCTTTGTAGTACTCATATCTAGTTATACTATTTTAGGGTGCACCATCTAGGTGTCTCACAAGGAGATCTATTAGCATATTTGCACTATCCTTCGAAAATGTCAATTAATGCAAACAATCCATTCACTATTTTTTTGGTTACTTTAACCCTAGCTGGATCATGATATCCCGTCCTTCTCTTATAGTACTTCTGTTTACCCCCATAGGGCATAACTGAAATAGGTATGATCAATTGTACATACCTTTCTTACTATTGAAGGTAACTCAAAATGCTTATATCTCTCTGCCTGAGTTTAAAATACCGATAATCTTCATTAACTGGGTATCTCGTACCTTTTTTCACCTTGCTTCTTTTACTTTCTGGAACTTATGTCTACTTTCTGATTCTCTTATTCCTTTTTACCGTAAAAGTGGATAGACATTCTTGCCTTAGGGGTCCTTTTCAAGAAGCTTGCACATCTTAGTATACGCATGGTCTGCTGAATACCTCATATTTATCCATCATAAGCATGATGCGAAAATAGAGTTCCTCTAACTCAACCCTTCCATCAGCTATATCTCTTACCAACTATCTTTTTAGGTGTATGCAATAAGATAGAGTTTAGGAGATTGAATTCTTACAGCTGAGCTCTACTACACGATCTAGAGTAAGAAGAAAGAGCGACAGTCCTAAATGTCTTGTAGCCTCCTGCTTATAAGTGTGTGCATGACACACCCATAAACAAGACTCTACTAGATACGACTAGTAGACTCCCTAGGATAGAACTGCTCTGATACCAGTTTTTCCAAGCCTCGAACCTGGGGTTCGAGACCGGCACCCGGTGCCTCACCTCTCCTTACGTACCAACTTGAGACTAAGGGACTTTGAACATATAATGCCATACTTTAACTATGGGCTATATTGCAAGACAATTGCAAATGCTGACTAAACATCAATATAAAGTTGGGGCCGACAAGGCCTTCATAACTACTACAGATGGCAAACCTACAAAATATACATAAAAGGCCTACAAGCCCAATATACTGCACTAACTGACAGCATATTTTACAAGCCTCTATTGTTGGATATACTCTGATAGGAACAGGGCCCCAACCTACTTATAACATATATACATATAGACAGATATACACAAGATGTACATAAAGCTCTAGACTTGGCAACTCAGAAGAGCATGGAGCTTACAGATTAAGCTAAACTCGGGCAACACCTAATGAGGAGGTCTACCCGTCTGTTTGTCTAAACTTGCACGCATGAAATGCAGCGCCCCTAGAAAAGGGACGTCAATACAAATCAATGTACCGAATATGTAAGGCAATATGAAAGCTAAAACTGAACTGATAATATAATAAGTAAAAGTAATAGGGAGTCAAAGATAATCTGAAGATTTGCTCACCCGGTGGTACTGACTCAACTCACTCAATATAGTAGGTAAAATAGATGTCCGACCCTATAAGGCTCGATATAAATAATTGCTCTACCGTAGTAGGCTCTCCTATAGGCGCTCGGCCATACTAAGCTATGTATCTCGGCCAACTGGGCTCGCTCATAGACGCTCAGCCACAGTAGGCTCGGTATATATATATCTTATCATCTTATCAGAGGTTGCCAATAAGGGCCTGCCCATCGATTATAGCTTGATGGTAATGAAAATACTTTAATACTCTATATATAAACTCTCTACTCTCTTGACTGGAAGAAGGAAGTACTCAATTGAATATGAAGTCCCGATAAGAAGAATATTGTAACTTACAAAATTAGAAAAATATGCTTAAATCTCGACATATGAATTTTTCTTTATGCATCATTATCAAATTCGTGTAATTACGAGATCATGCAAAATGAAGTAAGAGCTTAGCCTTAAATCCTTAATATACTTGAGCCGATTCTCTTAACAATCCTTCTAGCACACATTAATTGCAACGAAACACGTAATAGTGAGATAGAAATTGAAAATAATTCGTATGATATTCTTGAAAAAGGTTACGTTGTACTCCCGTAGAATCGAAAAATCTCACGTTGCTTAAGATACTATGAAATCCTTGTTGAATTGCTTTATCCGTGAACTGTTTGATGAAATTATTTAGAGTTGCATGAATTACAAAATCTACCGTACTTAGAGACTTTTGCCATGAATTGCTTCGAAGATATGTATCTCTTAATTGCTAATATTTGTTGAAGAAACTTATGAATATATTATGTTACATATGCATCTCTCTTTTAATTTCAAGATGACTTTTGTTAGAATGATGTGGTGGCTTAACCACATTTCTTAATCTTTCCACATAATCTTCATGACTTAAGAGCCATATACCCTAGGGTGGCTAGCTGCCACGTTTTTGGAAGGTAAGATCTATCAAAGTTATTCAAAATTTTAATTAATTATTAATTTATTAATCTATCACTAATCAATAATTAATTAATTAAACACATAATTAAAAATTCTCTCAAATAACTTAAAATATTACTTATTTTTAACATACCTTATACACCTTACTATCATGGACATGTGGTACCTTGATTTGCACTAGTCCGTAAATTAGTTCGAACCGTATTTCATCTCAAAATGCCAAACTTCGACGAAAATCATTTTCATCGATTTACTTACCTTCTCACATTCACGAATTTATTTATCACTTGCTTGAAATAGCATAATACTTATAATCTCAAAATATTCTTATTCTCAAACTTACGACGAAACTTGAACGTCCGACAATACGGGATGTGACATCTCATTTTCCGAGCTTCCATCAATTTATTTATGGCATACTTCCGCGTATGAAATATGGGGTGTAACAGTATTATTATAAAAGCACAAATATAATATTAATAGACTAAAATAGCTTTAAAATATTAAATAGAAGAACTCATAGGGAAAGGACATAATTTTAAAAACCTACTTTTTGGACTAATTTGAGAATGTATCATGTTGTCCAAATCGATTAAGAAAAAGGAAAGCCTATATTATTATAAAAAAACAAATACATAATTAATAGACCAAATAGCCGTAAAATATTAAATGAAAGAACTCATAGGGAAATGACATAACTGCAATAACCTATTTCTTGGACTACAATACCTCTATGCTCATTTTTATTATTTGAAATTTTAAAATTAAAATTTTTAAATCTATTAAATTCTTATTTAATAAATTTTTTTAATCTATTAAATTCTTATTTAAAAATATGTAGGAAGGTTTAATCAAATTAAATTTACAATAATCCTCCATACTGGCAATACATTACCATTCCATAATATCCAACACCAAGAAAAAAATAAAAGTAATATTAGGGATGCATAAAGAGTTGAAATTGAGGAAAATAATATCCTCGCGATAATATATTTTTATATTATATTTGAACTGTTTTCCTACTCAAATAAGCATCACAAACATATCAAAGCAGAGCAATGGTGTTACATTTATAAGGAAAGCAAAGTTGATAATATGTTATGAAATACGTATAACAAAGTGTTAAACGATCGAAACAATTGCCCGGAGTTCTAGAGATATATTGAATGTTAATGAACCGCTTAGTAAAAAATTAATTGTTTGGAAAGTAATTTCTCTCAAGTATTACCAGTAGTTCCAAAATCAACAAAAGCAGATACTGTAAAAGCTAGCTCGCCAAAGTTATATGTCACGACCCCCAACCCGATCATGATGGTGCCCAGCACACTACTAGGCAAGCCCGACCTTGTTAAAACTGTTCCCAATACTTAAGCAGATTAACATTAAGCAAACAGGAAAATAGTAATAAGCCATCGCATTAAAAATCCAGGAATACTAATAAAAGTGTGGAAGTTTAACAAAATACTGAAAATAGCCCCAATATGGATCCGGTGTCACGATCATGAGCCTCTAAATATAGAATTTCCAACCTAATACAAGTCTGTCTAGAAGCAGAAATACGGGAATAAATGATATGGATAGAGGGAGAGATCTAAGGTTGTGGACGCGGTGCAGCTACCTCGATACTCTCGGAAAATGTCTTTGCTCAGCTGGTCAAGCCTCACTCAACCTGGGTAGAACATGGATCTCCACGCTAGGTGCAGGGAGTAAAAGAAGTACTCCGACCTAGTGATTAATAAATATAAATCCAGACTGAAAGTAAGAAATCACAAAAAACACAAAGTAAATTATAACCGAATGATACAGTAATATAGGAAAATTAACAACAAAACAACAGTTAATGAGACAAATGCATGAATGCAATGCAATACATACGATGGCACATTCTAGTGCCCACTGCGGCGTGCAGCCCAAGCCATCTATATTTATTTTATCGTCGATGAGACTCACTGGGGTGTGTACAGACTCCGGAGGGGCTCCTACAGCCCAAGCGCAATATCAAGCCATCTCGTGGCATCAAATCTAGGCCCTCAGCCTCATATCAATATCAAGATAATCAACCAAGATATCGGCCGCAATATCAAAGTAATCAACAGGCTCACGGCCTCAATATCATCAACCATGCTCTCGGCCTCAATATCAATGTAACACTACTGCGGCATGCAGCCCAATCCTAGCTCAGTCCAGAAATCATCATAAGCCCCTTGGGCATTTATAAAACAGTAGTTCTCAGCCCGAAATATCATTTGAGTTTTCAAAACTTAGAAGTATGGCTGATTTTGCAAAATAGTATTTAAAACCTTGGACTCAGACCAAATGATATGCAAAATATGCTAAAACAGTAATATCAATCCCCGAAGGATTCAACAGGTCGGCACCAGGCCCCTAATATGACAATAAGCCCAATTCACAGTAATATAGTATGTGTCTCAATCACCAATGTAGTAGAAATATCACCCGGGAAGCACCAAGTCACGATCCCCAATAGCAAATGACCCCGCACTCGTAATAAAATGTGTGTAACGCCTCAATATAGTGTTACGATGTGAAAGTTCGGAGTTTCAAACCCTCATAACAGTATTTACATCTATTATTCACCTCAAGCCGGTCAAAGTCTAGCTCACAATACCTTTTCCTCTCGAATTGACCTCCTCGTGCGTCGAATCTAACCAAAACGACAACGAATACATCACAATATACCAAGGAAACAAAACCCAATCAAAATAATTGAATAACAACAAGAATTCCCAAAATTTGCAAAACCCGAGCCCCGGGCCCACTTCTTAAAATCTAGAAAATTTTACACCAATAAGTTCCTTATCTTTCCACAAGTCTATACATATCAAAAGCTTCAAAATCCGAGCTCAATTGCTCCCTTAAATCCCAATTTCTCATTTAAAAAGACAAGCCCTAGTTCTTCCTCTTTTAATCAAATTCCCATGGATTTAGGTGTTGATTCTACCGTAAAATGATGTTTCTAAGTCATAAAACTTACCTCCAATCAATCTTGGTATAAATCCCCCTTTAATTCTCTTAGAGAGCTCTCAAGGTTGCCAACAAGGGAGGAAAATAACCTCAAGCCGCGGATGAAATGTTTTAAAAACTTTCTGCCCAAGTGCCAACTTCCTCTTTGCGATCGCAACCACGTGCTTGCGATCGCAATGCACAAAATCTCTAGGCCCCAAATTTCCCTTATGCGATCGCATCAATACCCCTACGATCGCAGTGCACGAGGTCCTCAACCTATGTGACAACACTCCAAACCCCACGACTACATTAAACAAATCACCATCAGGGACCCCAGGTCCATCTAACACTACGTGATCGCAACACCACGAACGCGATCGCAGAGAGAAACTTCCCCAACATATGCGATCGTATAGCACAACCAAACAGCCCCTATAATTCCTTCTATGCGATCGCAAAGCCTCTCCTGCGATCGCATAGAGCAAAAATCTGCAACATGGAACCTACAATTTCTGTTACATTCCAAGTCCAAAAATCTTTTGTTAGCCATCTGAATTCATCCAAAGGCCCCCGAGACCTCAACCAAAAGCATCAACACATCCTAAAACATCATACGAACTTGTTCCAATCAAAAAAACACATCCAACAACACAAAAATCACCAATTCACGACGGATTCAAGCCTAAGTTCAACCAAAACTGTCAAAACTCGCATTCGATAAAAAACCCGACCTAAACATCTCTGATCAACTGAAATTTTGCAAACACATCCCAAATCACCTAATGAAGCTACTACAACTCTCGGAATTTCATTCCGACCCTCTCATCACAATCTCACCTACCAACCGGAATTCGTCAAAACACTAACTTCGCCAAAATAGGCTAACTTCTAGGTTGAAGCTCCAAAATCACTTCCCATTACGCTCCTAAGTCCCAAATCATCCCTCGAAGCTAACCGAATCGTTGAAAATCACATCCGAGCCCTCTAACTCACAAGTTAACATCCGGTTAACTTTTCCAAACCAAACCTTTCTTAAAGAGACTATGTGTCTCATTTTCCTACCAAACTCAATCCGAATCAACTCAAACTCACCAAATGCAGATAATAAAACATAAAGAAGGATAAAATGGGGAAAACAGTACGGTAACACATGAGAAGATGGGTCGATCATCACATCCTCCCCAACTAAAACAGACGCTCGTCCTCGAGCGAGTCGAGAAGCATACATGAAGTCTCAAATAGGTGAGGGTATATGCTCTGCATCTCCTGCTCGGTCTCCCAAGTAGCCTCATCCACAGGCCGACCTCTCCACTGTACCTTCACCGAAGCTATATCCTTTGATCTTAATATCCGAATCTGACGACTCAAAATAGCCACTGGCTCCACATCATAAGTCAAATCATCATCCAACTAAATCGTGTTGAAGTCCAAAACATAAGACGGGTCCCCGACATACTTCCGTAGCATAGAAACATGAAATACCGGATGCACACTCGATAAGTTGGGTGGCAAAGCAAGCTTATAAGCCACCTCTCCAACTCTCCTAGGCACCTCAAAAGGTCTGATGAACCGCAGACTCAGCTTCCCTTTCTTCCCAAACCTCATAACACCATTCATGGACGAAACCTTCAGCAAAACTTTCTCACTCTCCATATAAGACACATATCGGACCTTCCGGTCCGCATAACTCGTCTGACACGACTAAGCTGTACAAAATATCTCCTAAATCACCTTCACTTTATATAAGGCATCCTGGACCAAATCTGTCCCGAACAACCTTGCCTCACCAGGGTCAAACCAACCAACTGGAGATCTACACCACCTCCTATACAATGCCTCATACGGTGCCACCTGAATAATGGACTGATATTTGTTGTTGTAGGCAAACTCTAGAAGTGGCAAAAACTCATCCCAAGAACCTCCGAAATCAATCACACATGCACGCAACATATCCTCCAATATCTGAATGGTATGCTCAGACTATCCATCCGTCTGAGGATGAAACATTGTGCTCAGCTCCACCTGAGTACCCAACTCTCGCTGAAAAGTCTTCCAAAACTGAGAAGTGAACTGAGTGCCTCTATCCGAGATAACAGAAACTGGAACCCCATGCAACCGATCAATCTCCCGAATAAAGATCCTTGCTGGCCGCTCTAAAGAATAAGTAGTACACACCGGAATGAAATACGCGGACTTTGTCAGTCAATCCACAATCACCCAAATCGAATCGAACTTCTTCAAAGTCCAAGGAAGACCACTCACAAAATCTAGAGTAACTCTCTCCCATTTCCACTTGGGAATGACCATCTGCTGAAGCAAACCACCCGATCTCTAATGCTCATATTTCACCTACTGACAATTGAGACACCGAGCCACAAATCCCACAATGTCTTTCTTCATCCTTCTCCACCAATAGTGTTGTCTCAAGTACTGATACATCTTTGCGGCACCCGGATGGATGGAATACCGCGAACTATGGGCCTCCTCAAGAATCAAATCTCTAAGCCCATACACATTGGGCACACAAATCCGGTCCTGCATCCTCAATACGCCATCATCACCGATGATCACATCCCTGGCATCACCATGCTGAACCTGATGTCTAAGAACAAGCAAATGTGGTTCATCATACTAGCACTCCCTGATGCTATCAAATAAAGAAGACGGAGAGACCATGCTCACCAGCACTCGGCTAGGCTCAAAAATATCTAACTGCACCAACCGATTGGCAGAATCCTGAACATCTACTGCAAAGGGTCTTTCCCCAACTAGAATGTATGCCAAACTCCCTATACTGACTGCCTTTCGGCTCAAAGCATCGGCCACTACATTGGCCTTTCCTAGATGATACATAATAGTAATATCATAATCCTTAAGCAACTCAAGCCACCTCCGCTGCCTCAAATTAAGATATTTTTGTTTGAACAAATGCTGAAGACTGCGATGATCGGTGAATACCTCATAAGATACGCCATATAAGTAGTTCCTCCAAATCTTCAAAGCATGAACTATTGAGCCAACTCTAAATTGTGAACAGGGTAGTTCTTCTCATTGGGCTTCAACTATCGAGAATCATAAGCAATCACTCTACCCTCCTACATCAATACATAGCCAATCCCGACTCTCGAAGCATCACAATAAATGGTTTAAGAAACTAAAGATGATGGCCAAACCAATACTGGAGTTGTGGTCAAAGTTGTCTTGAGCTTCTCAAAACTCTCCTCGTACTCGTCCAATCATACAAATGGAGCATCCTTCTGAGTCAACTTGGTCAAGGGTGAGGCAATAGATGAAAAACCCTGAACAAATCGGCGATAATAGCCCGCCAAGCTGAGGAAGCTACTAATCTCTGTGGACGAGGACGGTCTAGGCCAACCCTGAATCGCCTCTTCATGTAATAAAATCAGATAAAAGCTAAATGCAACTGTTAAGCAACCATGCTCACGAAATCCGAGAATGCCTAACACCTTCTCCTAGGTTAACAGAATTCCTTATCCGGATTTTTTGTTTGCGGACGGTAAACAGAGTCATCATTTTCCTCGGTTCGGGACTTAATGGGTGACTTGGGACACCATTAATCTCACAAGTGTCGACTCTGAATAATTAATAAACTAAATCTCGTTCCGATTATCCTTTAATTGGAAAAACTCCTTTACGCCCTTGCGGGGTGTAGTGAAAAAGAGCGCTCTGGCGACTCTGCTGGGGATAAGAACCCAGAACGTTTTGTTCAGGGTTCAGAATTCGAGCTTGGAATAATTATTGTATTTGGCTTTGTCTGATTTTGTTACATGATTTGTGCCTAATGTGCTAATTGACTGCTTTTACCGCTTTGATATTTTGTGAACTGTATATAAACTCTGATGAAACTCATCACCTCTCTGAGTCTTCTAAATCATGAAGAAGGATGCGCTTCGTGTGACTTCTTTTTTGTATAGTGTCTAATTCCCAATTTAGAACGAGGTTTAGATAAGTTGCAAAGCCGGTGAAGCTTTTGTATTCCCGGTATGCTGCCTCCCCCTCGGCTTGAGCTGTCCGCTTGGGCAAGCAAAGTCTAGAATAAACACCCAAGCTCTGAACCTAGAATAACTCAACTCCATGTCGGATCCCTAGTAGGAACTCTTATTTGCATCATGTTGCATTTAACTTAAGGGACTCAACACAATGGTCGGGTTCGTCTAGAGCTAGCAACCTGAAATGAAAAAAACCATCTTGATGCATCGTACTTGTGTTCTGGGCATTTATTTATTTCAAACCTGTATGTTGACTGGCTTTTGAATCTCGGGAATTTTAGGAAATTAAAAAAAAGGAGAAAAATAGCGGTTGGAGAGTTAATGGATTATTTTGGAAAAACCAATGCCCAAGTACTGCCGAAACACTGCCGGAATTTTGAAATAATGAAAAAATATTTTTATTTTTAATAGTTTTTTTAATAAAAAGCCAAGGAAAATAGAAAAAAGTTTTTCGTTTTTGGAAACTGTTTGTTGAAAAATAAAAAAAAAAAGAAAATAAAAAGAGTCTTTATTTTAAGTTCGGAAAAACAGATTGTTTTATTGTTTGTTGAAAAAGAAAAGAAAAGGAGTCATTTATTTTTAGTTCGAAGAATAGGTTGTTTTATTAAAAATGTAAAAAAGAGTCTTTTATTTTTAATTGGGAAAAATAGGTTGTTTGTTGAAAATGAAAAGAAAAAAAAGAGTCGTTATTTTGTCTTGTTTTCAAAAATAGAAAAGAGAAAAATAGTTTGTTTTGCCATAGAAAATGTAAAAAAAAAGTCTTTTATTTTTAGGCTATTTTATTGTTTTTTGAAAAAGAAAAAGAGTCTTGTTTTTCAAAGTAGTTTTTTTTTTACTTGAAATGCCTAAAATTAAAATGAAAAGAGTCTTGTAATCAAAAATAGTTCGGTTAATTTGCCCGAATTATGCAGGTTTGATTCTTACAGGACGTGAGATACGTAGGCAACCCCCATCGGGTCCAACCTCAACTTTACAAAAAAAAGCCCAAACAATGTCAAAATTTTAATTTTTGTCATAAATAAACCAGGTGATGCTGTTTTGTCTAAAATAGCCAAATATTCCCAGACGAGGCGCCGGAAGGCTGAATTTGCATAAACAACTGCCTTTGGTCATATTTTAATTTTTGACCTTTACAGCCTTAAAATCTCCGTCCCAGAGGCGCTGGAAGGTCGTGTATGCAATACCGCGTCATTTATTTTAATTTGAAAAAAAACAAGAAAATAAATAAGTCGGGTGATGCCGTTTGTCAAAAATAGCCAAATGTTTCCGAAAGGGACGCCTGAAGGCTGACCTTGCATAAACAACCACCGTTGGTCATATTTTGACTTTTGACCCTCACAGCTTTAAAATCTTCGTCCCCGAGGCACTGGAAGGCCGTGTTTGCAATACCGGGTCATTTATTTTAATTTGAAAAAATAAGAAAAAGAGTTAATGTTCAAGTGAATACCGTTCGAATTTTGGGTCAAAATTGGCATATAGGGGAAGGAATGAGTCATTTTGGTTTTGGGTTTGTATTTCTTTTGATTAGAGTATATGGGTCGTTTGGTTTTTGAGTATGTATTTCATCGTTAAGTTGGTCAGTTTTGTTGTTATTATGAAAATAGAAAATTACAAAAAAACTTTATTGTCGTTTACCTTTTATCTACAAGAACTACGCACGGTCTAATTCATGCGGGGTCATGATACGTAGGCAATATCCATAAGATTTGACCACAACAAAAAAATGGAAAAGAAAATTGAATAAAGAAAAATTGAAAAAAAATGGAAAAACATGATGTTGATAATGAGGACTGACTCAATCCATTCTAAAATGCTGTTTTGAATTGTGTAGAAAGTTGAGGTGGTTGGTTTGTGGTAACTCATCCATACAACACGAGGTCGAAGAGCAAGGCAGTCATGGTTTGGCAAAGGGTTGAACACAGGTATTACTGATCCTTCTAGGGGAATTGTTAAATCAGAATCTATATTGAAAGAAGAGGTTTTGAGGTTGAAAGGACAGAAAGTCGGAATGCACAAATCTTGGGTCAGTGGGTATCCTCCGCCATCAGTCCCCGACGCCCAACATTATGCTCCGGAATCAATTTCCAAGGTCCCGAGTTCATACCATCATGCTCTTCATTTTGAGTCTCCCGGTGAAACTGCGAAGCTTGCTAAAATAGTGGAGCGGGATGAGATATCCAGAAAGCTGGAAGGGTTTAAGATGCCGAAGTTTAATTTGTATGATGGGCGGGGAGATCCAGTAGCCCACTTGAAGGTTTATTGTAGTAAAATGAGAAGTGTGGGTGAGAAAGATGACTTGATGATCGCACATTTCAGTGAAAGCCTAACTGGGGCAGCTATGGACTGGCATGATCATCAAGATGTTAAAAGATGGCCTACTTTGGGTTACATGGCTCGAGACTTTGTCTGATACTTTCAATACAAATCAAGGTTTACCCCAGATCGATCTTCCCTCTCTAAGATGAAAAAGAAGCTGGAGGAAAGCTTTAGGGAATTCGGACTCAGATGGAGGGAGCAAGCTGCTCGAGTAAGTACCCTGATTAGCAAAGACGAGATGGTCAAACTTTTCCTACAAATCCAGGAGCCCACCTACTTCAATCATTTGATCCCGGCCATAGTAGACCTTTCGATGAGGTATTAAGAATAGGGGAGTTAGTAGAAATGGGAATCAAGTCAGGAAAAATTGTGAATTGGACGAAAGACATTCAGAACACTCCCAACAAACTTGGGCGGGGGAGGGAAAAGCAGAAAACATAATCCGATAAGTTCTCCTGATCAACACTCCCTGCCTCGGAATCGTCCCCATAGATATCCTTGTGCACCAGATGATCCGCCCCAATGTTACATCTCTCCACAGAACCCCCGGAGTTGTATATCACTTGTCCGGTACCCGGCCTAAAAAAATGCTTATCTACCACCAGTAGCATACTGGAAACCCCCTGGGTCAGGTTTTAGGTCAAATCAGGCATTCAGGAATGAGAGGTTGTTGAAACGAGAAAAGGCTCTCACCCCTATTGGAGAATCATATGCCAGATAGTTCCATAAGTTGAAGCAGTGGGCGTACTGAAGCCAATCCATATAAAAATGCCAAACCCTCCAAAAGGTGATTTTTCTCTAAAGTGTGCCTACTGCTTAGGTGCTCCGGGGCATGACACGGAGAAGTGTTGGGAGGTGAAGAAAGTAATTCAAATGCTCATTGACGCAGGCGATATTGTCGTGCCAAATCTAGATGCAACTGACACCAGCCAGAGTCCACCGCCTATGCAAACTGAGACGCACATGGTGGAAATGATTTCCTTGGAAAAGTTGTTGAAGGCCTCGGTATTGTTGATGCGGAATTCGGTGGCTAAGATACCGTGCTTGGTAATTGGAAAGACGCTTCATCTCTTGGCTAGCTGGAGAGAAGTCTTGGTGGTTTATTTTGTTGTTGTTTCTATTCTCCGGTTTATTTTCAGGTAGTAATCCGGATATTGTCTTGTGATTCAAACCCTTCTATCCTTTTATTTATCTAGCGCCATATCTTATGTTGTGTTATCTAGGTTTTGTTTTAGGATCGTACCCCAGTTTGTGTTGCTTGTTTTGTTGTTAAACCCTTTCACCGTCTGTTTAATACAATTCTCTATTATCTGCCGTTCCTAGTTATTTTTGTTTAGTTCTCTTTTCTCTCTACAATTTTTTTCCTGTTGGCTCTAGTGGCATGACATGCACGTATAATTCTCAGTAGGATCTTTAAAAGCTATGTTGGTCGGGAAACAACAAAACTATTTTAAAAATGATAGGGGCAGTTGAGGGAAATAAGAACATATCTGAATATGTTTGAAGTCCGAACCATGTGAAACTAGGGCAGATAGAATATAAGGAAACCCTAGAGGCAGGTGCGCCAAATTGGTAGGGGCCATTCGCGGTATTGAGATTGAGAGTGTTGTCCAATGGTAGGAAAATGTGTGGAAATGATCATCAATTCTAATGCGATCAAGAGTTACTATGTGTAATGTCTGTGTATTAATCGTATTTTTTTTTTGCATTTTCCATATCTTGAGGATTGAAATGACGAAAGCATTTGTTCTGATATCAAAACACCTTTTTCCATTGTCACCCCTTTTGAGGCGTGTTTATTTTCTTTCGTACCCCTCTTTCGGAATCAAGGGCACAATCAAAGAAACACAAGTGCTGGAGATAAGCAAATGGAAATAGAAAAAGAAAGAAAAGGAAAAAAAAAGAAAAAAAGGAGAAAAGAAAGAAGAGAAAAGGAGGAAAAAAAAAGAAGAAAAAACAGAAAATAAAATAAAAGAAAGAAATGAAAGGAAAGAAAGAAATTGAGGAAGGAAAAAGAAAAGTAAAAGAAAAGAAAATTTACAAAGACAAAGAAAATTTACAAAGACAACGTAAATTCTACTACGTGAACTATGTTTGACTTAATCCCGAAAGGGTGCGTAGGCAGCCTCTCTGAGGTTCAGTCATACCAAAATAAAAGTCCTAAATCCCCAACCAAGAAACTGGGGCAGAATGTGATTGTTGTGAGAAGTTGGATTCCGAAAGTTGTAATTTTAACCCATTTTGAAATTGTTTTGACCCTTTTATACCATTTCTTTCTAACCCATCCAAAAGCCTATGTTACGGTCCAAAGAAAGACCTTCTAATCAGTCTTTGAGAAATGTCAAGTCAAACAGGTAAGGTAATTCATGTTAGGGGCAACACTCTGGTCCAAACAAGGAAAAATAAAAATGAGAGAGTCTTATTGATGAAAACCCTCATAGGGTATTGCAAGGCGACGAAAGCCGAGAGAAATAAAATGAGAGAGTCTTATTGGTGAAAACCTTCACAGGAACCTTGAGGCGACGGTAAGTTGAGAAAGAACGAATGAGAGATGTTTGATGGCGAAAACCCTTTGGGCACTACAAGCCGAATAAGGAATGCGAATCAAATTGGATAAATGGAGATTGAAGTCCAGTTTCACAGCGAAAGGGAAACAAGAGCAGAACATCAGGTTTGATTGGCAAAATATCTACAGGTGCATGTCATGGTCGTTAGACTTGGTATCCACACTTGATAGGTTTCTACTTCGTAGTGTATTCTTTAGGAATCATCTCTTTACTTTGTCCTTCACTTCGTTCTTCTGTTTGTTCACTTCTTCTTTCTGAGTCTATCGGTTATAACAAGTGAGGAATGACTTCAAAATTTACCACCAGCTTTCCGAATGCACAAATGGGGTTTAACTGGCATATCAAAGTGTCACAAGTCAAGAAAAACAACAAGAGCATTGAGCTAGTAATAATCAACATGCTTTGGGGATCCTGGCAAAACACAAAGTTTGGTAGACGCCGGTTCAAGAGTAATGCAACAGATGGAGGGTATTGGGTTTGAACGAAGAATAGATATTTTTTATGACAAGGGTCAAGCGAATGAGCAATAGACCTCAGGGTCAAGGGGCTAGGGGTTGTGATTTAAGAAGCAACAACATACCATAGGGGAAATAGACGCAATTTGGGAATTTATGTAAGACTCAAAGGTATGTTTGGTGATACAGACGACGGGGAAAGTGGTTAATCAGTGAGCACGCAAAGCATGGAAAGGTGAAAAGGAAAGCCATCCCAGCAGGAGTACCACAACCAACCACTGCACTTTAAACTAACAGAATTTTTTTGATTTGAAACAGGGGCATGGAAATGTTATTGATGGCGGAAAGATATGCTACAGGAGGATTATCAAACTCGGGCAAAAAAATTTCTGTCATGTTGAAATTTTTTTTTGAAGTCGGATATTAATCTGAAGGACATGAAGGTCAATACAATTTTTGTTTACGAAAAAAAGGGAAAGTAGTTTTCAGGAAAGAAACGCTGGCTTTAAGAAAAGTAATTTTCAGAGGAATGAAGCACTAGTTTTTAGGGAAGTGGCTTTTGAATGAGGATAACACCAATTTTTGGGGAAGCAGTTCTGAAGGAAGATGATTCAAGTTAGAAAGTGGATAAAATACGTTTCGGAGGAAAATGGTTAAATGAAGAATCTTAGTCTGTTGAATCTTTCACCTAAGATGTAGAATCTTAGTCTTGTTGAATGTTTCACCTAAGATGAAGAGTCTTAGTCTGTTGAATCTTTCACCTAAGATGTAGAATCTTAGTCTGTTGAATTTTTCACCTAAGATGAAGAAATCTTAGTTTGTTGAATCTTTCACCTAAGGTAAAGGCATAATTTGGGAAAAGAAAGAAAGGCATAATTTGGGAAAAGAAATCAAGGCATAATTTGAAAAAAAAGAAGAAAGGAAGACAGAATTTGAAAACAAGAAAGGAAGTTTGAATGTGAAATTAAGAAATTCTGGATCACACAAAATTAGACCTAGTCTGATAAATTATCTCCTAGAGTCAAATTCTCAGTCCGATGAATTTTTCTTCTGAGATCACTCAAAAATGGACCTAGTCTGATGAATTATCTCCTAGAGTCAAAATCTTAGTCTGTTGAATCTTTCTCCTAAGATGAAAATCTTAGTCTGGTGAATTTTTCACCTAAGATAAAAGATAAAAATCTTAGTTTGTTGAATCTTTCACCTAAGATGAAAATCTTAGTCTGATAAATTTTTCACCTAAGATAAAGATAAATATCTCAGTCTATTGAATCTTTCTCCTAAGATGAAAATCTTAGTCTAATGAATTTTTCACCTAAGATAAAAGATAAAAATCTT
Organism: Nicotiana benthamiana; assembly: GCA_034376525.1. Lineage (NCBI taxonomy): Eukaryota > Viridiplantae > Streptophyta > Magnoliopsida > Solanales > Solanaceae > Nicotiana > Nicotiana benthamiana. Next base: position 38,182,634 of record CM067339.1, on the reverse strand, counting down.
AGTATGTTGAATCTTTCTCCTAAGATAAAAATCTTAGTCTGATGAATTTTTCACCTAAGATAAAAGATAAAAATCTTAATCTGTTGAATCTTTCTCCTAAGATGAAAATCTTAGTCTAATGAATTTTTCACCTAAGATAAATTTCAAATTTTAAGATACATTTCAGTTTTTAAATTTTTAAAGTTGCATTTCAGTCTTATCTGAATTTAAGTTTTAGTTCTTATTAGTATGTGGTAACAAACCCCAGTTTTCCAAACTGGGGCAGAAAGTATTCTTTGATTTGTGTATTTTTGTGAAGTCAGGAGCCCGCCTGGAGAACAGAGGAATACATTCAAGTTTTGAAGTCAGGAGCCCGCCTCAAGAATAGAGGTATTATAATTCAAGTTTTAGTTTAATTTTTATTAATATCCGATAACATGTACCCAGTTTTCCAAACTGGTGCATAAAGTTTTCTTCGTTTTGTCTATTTTTGTGAAGTCAGGAGCCCGCCTGGAGAATAGAGGAGTATAGTTCACGTTTTCAAGTAGGGAGCCCACCCGTAAAACAAGGGAATACATTCAAGTCCAGGCTCAGAAGTCGGAATCCCACCCGCCCAACAAGGGAATACATTCAAGTTCAAGTTTGAAGAAAAGAAACAACAACTCATTTTACAATTTGAAGAGGCAACAAGAAAATACAAGACAACAAGGCAACAAGGAAATACAAGAGCAAGTTTGAAGAATCTAGATAGGACTTTTGTAATGCATAGAGCATAGCTAGTTTAGCTTCGTTTTATTTTTGACATGGTGTAATAAGGAAGGTCAGCGAGAAGTAGCAGCAGCAATTGTAGCGAAATCACAGCTCCTGCCTCCTGGTAGTCCCAGCTACCAGACACTCTCGAACTATACTGACATGATTTCTGTTTAGCCCAAGATATGGAGACAACCTCTGAAGCGGGGTGCGGTCAAGCTTTTCAAAAATGCTTCACATAAAATTTTCAAACGGGCAAAATTGCTCGTATTTGCTCACTTATCTTTGCCGAAAAACATTTCACGTTTCCAACCAAAGAGGGGCAGCTGTGAGCACGTGATTTTTGCCCTATATATGAATTATTCCCATAAAATTCAAACCAAAAAAATGATTTTTTTCTTATTTTTATAATTTTTGTGAATTTTTGTTAATTGCTTGCATTTTATTTGTTCATGTTAATTTATATGAAAATGTAAAAATATGCATTTTCATTTAGGATTTAATTTCATGTTTTAGTATTAATTAGAGGTTAATTTATTTTTAAAAAAACATGAAAAATCACAAAAATTAATTCATTTTTTTTTGCATTTTAATTATTTTTATTGTGAATTTGTCATGAAGTAGTTTTTAAACGATTTTAGGAGTTAATTAGTCTTTGCTTTGAAATGTATTAATATTTTATGAATTTTGCATCTTTATAAAAATTAGAAAAAATAAAAATTAAAAAAAATGAGAAAAAGAAAATAAGAGTAGAAAAGTGGTCCTAATAAAGACCCAAATTTGGGTCATTCTTAAAAGCAATTTCCCTACCCAAACCCATCTGTCTGACCCGACCCACCAACCTATCAGTTCCCTCTCAACTTACAACAACAACACAACAATAACAACTACCCAGTATACTCCCACCAGGTGGAGTCTGGGGAGGATAATATGTAGACAAGTCTTACCTCTACCCGAAAAGGCAGAGAGGCTGTTTCCAATCGACCCCCGGCTCATAGGATAAAAGGAAAAACAGCAGTAAAATATAAACAAGGACAAAAACAAAAACAAAAACAAAAACAATAGAGCATTAGTAACTCCAGCAGAAATAGCGTAAATAGCGTAAATAATTATCTAAACATACGAAACATAAATATAATCGCATGCAGTAATATCATACAGTAACTACCATAACTAACAGCCATAGGTGGAATATAAGCTAAAACACAAGACATTTATGGATAACATTGCTGATCCACACTTAACCCCGGATGGAACGCACGAAAATCTCTAGAAGCGCCTGTCCTATAACGGTGCCTCTCAACTTCAACTTAGGGACACGAAATATGCGTAACCCTTTCCGGATTTTTTCCCCTTCCAACGATTTTCCCCTCACCTTCTTCCTCATCTCTCACTTTAAAAGGATCAATCAGAGGCTGTATCGAAAAGAAAGAGACCCAGCACCATCTCCCCTCCTATTTTTCATCTGGTTCCTGATCTCGCTCATCCTTCACACTTTCATCTCTACCCCAAAAAATTGCTGCCAAAACATTCTCTCAAACCCAGCTCGAAATTAGCCCCCAAAAGCCCCAAATTTCAGCCAAAAACTGACACCAAAAGCACCCCAAACCAGCTCCTAAACCACCTAAAAAATATAAAAAAAAGCACGTTCTGTTTCTTCATAATTGGATCGATTTCTGTTTTAAAAGCAATGGAGTTGTTTTTTTAGTTGAGATTGAAGTTCGATTCTGAATTCGTTGTCCATCGGAGATTTCTATCGCCGAATCGAGATTGCCGGATTTATTGACTGTTGTTGACTGAACTTTGATTTCAAGTAGTTTGATCGAGCTCGTCACTAATTTTGCTGTTGTTTGGTGTTACTGAGCTCCATTGTTGCTGTTTCACTGTTGAGTTTAGGCACTCGCGCTTGCCAGACTTCTTCTATTTCATGTAGGCGTTATTTGACAGTTTGCTTCAGCTGATTCTAAGTTGTTTTCTGCTCAGTGGTTGTGGATATTCACTTTTCTTCTCCATGAGTTTATAATACGATTCTGGTTGTTGGTGATTTTGTGAATCTAGACTTTGGTATAAAAGTGATCCAAAATTTTGTTTTCGGTTGATTTGTGACATTATAAACTTGTTTAAAGTTATGTGTTCATGTCATATTCAAAATCAGCGTTGTAGTTTAGTCATCAAGTTTGTTTTAAAATTCTTCTCTGTTAATTCAAGGCACTATTGATCTGTTTCGGATGAAATCACCAGTTGTTTTGTTTAGAGCTATTGCCTTGGTCTTCAAATGTATTTGAATACTGAGGGTCTACATTTATTATATAATTGTGTTCTGTTGATTACCTTGAAACGATGCAAAAAGAAATTATGTGTTTGTCATGCCTCCATTAATTGAGTTAATTAGAGGTTTAATTTAGTGACTGTTGAAGTGTAATTAGAACTTTGCTTTCAATGGTTCATTCAAGGGGGTTGCGGTTGTTTTAAATAATAGGACAGTAGAGCCTCTCGCTAAAGGAAAATACTAGAGGAGTGATAACTAGATATGGTTTTCTTACCTACACATCAAGCAGTTGCTCTTTCTAATTCAATCACAATGGGAAAACATTTATAAAGTTACTGATGGCATGGACATAAAACGTGGAAGGAGTAATTTTGGCTTCAAAGGTTTAGTTTGAGTGTTATAAACACTTGTTGCTTCTAGTCAAGTATATTGTTTAATCCTCACTGTATTTCAATTTCTTAATAACTAAGGGTGATAATTTGGTTAGTTTGGTTACTAATATTAGTGCTAGGATTTGTTGCTTCCACTCACATTAGTTTTGGTTTTATCTCTTGTTATTAATGTGTTTGGTTGATGAAGGTTCATGATAGATCCTTGTCGTATTGTCATTAACTATTTGTCCGCTCCCTTATGGCTTAAGAGATGAAGGCGCGATTAATTTTAACCCATCGTGGTTATGGGTACGGTTCCGTGATATAGTTATGACGCCTAATTTTCAAAATTTGGGGGTGCGTTTCATGTGACCTAATTATAACAACTTCGAATAATAAATCCCTTTTGTAATAATTCGAGGCGAGCCGCGCCAAATAAAAATCTCAAAATGTGTTTCCCTCATTTAATTCCTAAAAATACTTAGAAATTGGGAAGGGCCGTTTAGCGAATTTTACGGCCCTCCCAAAAGATAATAACGTGTAATTACCTTCTTAAACTCGGATGTGCATTTCATGCGACCCAAATCAAATCCCAAAATATTAAATAGAGTGGGCCTAAGATTGCGGGTGCATTTCATGCAACGCGATCCGAAAGAACGCTTTAATCGACGTTCACTTTCTCTTAAATAAATACATATTGAATAAAAGCGATAAAAAGTAAAAAAAAAATTGGCACATAGGCTCTTTATGTAATAAAATCAGATAAAAGCTAAATGCAACAGTTAAGCGACCGTGCTAGAACCACAGAACCCGGGATTGCCTAACACCTTCTCCGGGGTTAACAGAATTCCTTATCCGGATTTCTGGATCGCGGACTGTAAACAGAGTCATCTTTTTCCTAGGTTCGGAACTCAATTGGTGACTTGGGATACCATTAATCTCCCAAGTGGCATTGAATAATTATAAACTAAATCCCATTCCGATTGTCCTTTAATTGGAAAAACTCCTTTACGCCCTTGCGGGTGTAGTGAAAAGGGAGGTGTAACAGGGTCGTCACATTATACTTCTGGCCTCAAATAAATTCAATTAACAAAAAATATAAAGTAAAAACAGATCCGGTATTTAGTGTCGTCTTGCTTCATATCGAAAACGAAGAAGAGCATCCAATAAAAGATGATTTGGTTCTTCTCGAATACTTGGTTATCAACCCCAATGCTAATAGTAGTGCATTTAATCAAAAAAATATTTCTATAATTAGATTAAAACACATTTTGTAAATCGCATGATAGAATTAAAAAGCTATCTTAGCTAGCAGAAATGAATATATTGATCAACTAAATAAAATGTTGGTTGTAAAATTTTATAGTAAGAACAAAATATTTTTCAGTTTTTGACTCAATATAGAATGATACCAATAATTACTACCAACTACCAAGAAGAATACTTAAATATTTTAATATCAAATGCCCTTCTACCTTACACATTTGTTGTCAAGTTTAATATTTCTTATGTATGTTGTTATCGTACATATAATAGACTAAGTTAAAATTGATCTTCTATTGTATATAGGTTGTTTTGGAAAAAAATATGTTCGTCATGCTACTGAAAAACTTAGATACGCCGAATAGCTTATGTAATAGCACACAGATGGTATATAGAAGTTGTGAAAGTAATTTTATACATGCAAAAATTATGATATTGGTCAATGCGCTTCTAAGTATATTCTTATCCCTGAATTCAACTTTGGTCTTCCAAAACTACGGAATATTCTTTTAAATTTGTGTCAAAATAATTTTTATTATATTTATATTTTTCAAATATAATAAATAATCACAAGGACAAACATCCTAAATATTATATTATATTTACCGAAATATATTTTGTTGCACAAACAACTGTATGTTGCACTTTCAAGAGGGATATCAAAATCGACAACAAGAGTTCTGGTTAAGGTAGAGTAACCAATTAAGAGGAAACATACGCACACAATATCGCCCACAAAGAAGTGTTCAGTAAGATACCATCACATGAGATACTTTTAAACTATACTTCCTCCGATCCACTTTAATGTTAATATTGTTAATTAATGCTAAAAGGTGAATTCCTTAATATGTGTGCAAGCAATCAAAAAATCACTTAAAGTGAAACAGAGGAAGTACTAATACATTATTATCTAACTAACATAACAAAATTGATCATTTGTGTGATGATGTCCTTTTATTTTAAATTCATCTATTATGCTAATGTAAGACATTTAGATGATTATTATATTATTATATATAAATTTTCTATCACTAATTAAATTTTATTATTCATTCGTATAATTACATGTTTAAATCATCACGTGTCATTATTAACGTGCACGTTCATAAATACTACTTAGTAAGTGTAAAAATGTGCCAATAATTTTTAAATAGACGGAAGAAACGTCTCCTTTTAGCGCGGGTGACTTTTTCTTTTACACTTCATGCATCCTGTGAGGAACAAAATCCATCTTTGTTCAAAACTTTTGTCATATTTAGCACAATATCAAAACCATGAAGGAGCAAACTTGAAGCTCTCTCTTTCTTTCTTTCTCAGAAATGCAAATGAAGGCCTCTGGAATCTGCAACTTTTTGCTGGTTGAAAAACATATCCACAAGCAACAGATATTGAGAAAATAGGAGGGAAGAACCATTTCAGAAACTCATTTTAGGCATCTTGATTTGAGTAACATCATATATCTAAAGGTAGAACGGCTGCAGAAATTTACTCTTCATACGGCCGAGGCTAAAGAAATTCATACATGTGCACAGGGAGGCACAAGTCGGATGGAGTTTTCAAGCACTGAATCGCAGAAAAGATGCACCAAACAAAAAAAAAAGAACTCATTATACCCATGGATTACCCAGCTAAGCTCCAAAAGGTGCATACATTTTTGCAATGATAAAATATGAGGTTAGTGCCACTGCCCCATAACCATCTGCTTAAGCTACCGATGATTTGCACCACGAAAGCCCAAGAATCTACTCTAAAATCAGCATTTTTCTTGAAAGTTGCAAATACTGACTAAAGCTTTCCTTGGCACAATCACCTCAAAAGGCAAGAATGATAACTGAAACCCATTTCTCGCATCCGATTTTGAGAAGCACGACAAATCTCAAAGCTCAAATGAGTGTAGATACGGCACTCTTCATGTGGAAGGTGATATATCACAAGAAATAAGTGATTATTCAATAGATCGTGTCAAAAGAAAGAAGGGGAGAGAGAACAGAGAGGCGGGGCTGGGGTAATGCACTTTTCAGTAAAGTATCAAATGATTCCTGGGTATATTTTGAGTATAGGTTCTATGAGTATACAGCAGAAAGAAAACACTCTACTAATGAGAGCTGCATAGAACACAACTTATTCCACATGCGAAAGGCCTCCGCCACCCTCAGCTCGAGTCCTGCACATATATGTATATATACCATCTTTTAGTTGACTAATGAACAGAAAAATGCAAAAGGGAGCTGAAGCCAAATTAGAGGAATGTAGTTGTTTGGGGGGAAGGGGAGGCGAAGGGGTAGTAAGAGAGGTGCCAGGATTAGGTTGCACCAGAAAGGAATAAGGCTACAGTGGACTTTACATGTATACATGGTGGAGGGGCTGACAATAGTGGATAAGCATATTGCGCCAAACAACATATACGTTGCTCCAAAGAAAAAGATCATAGCATCAAACAATATATTTTTTTTTCACATAAGTGATGTATGGTCAACTTGTGTGCACCTCGACTATTCTACCGGTACATGCTACCTCCCACCAGCACAGGCACCGGGTAACTTTGCCCACCAAGGCTTAAGGCACATGGGAAGAAATCACTAAGTGTTTTTGCCTCCGCTGGGATTTGAACCTGAAACCTCATTCCCCCCACCCCCCACCCCACTCTATTGACCGCTGCCTACATCTTGTGTGCCGAGTATCATACATTTTTAAGCATCAATACCTCTATGCTGAACTTGCTCAAATTATCTGGCAGAGAACTCCAAAAATCAAGTTTTTTTGCAATATCGAATACACTCCAATAATATATCAAAAATGAAAAGTTCTACCAAGTATGTATACAAGTATTTTAAACTCTTAAAATTTAATGCAATTTTTTTTTTTGGGTGTTTTTGAAAAGTAACGTAAAAATTCATAAGGGAGAAACTTAAGGCAAGGGGCTATGCTAGTCAAAGAAAAAACTCAAGAGCACAAAGCTAGTACGTTTTCCATTTAAAAGCTTAAACATACCTGTTGTCAGCAGCCCAGCAAAATATGTAACCACCCCATGCATTTAGGATAAGGTACATTGGTACTCCCCAAGTTATTTAACACTTCTCTATTTTGGGATATCTCAAAATGTTTGACACCATCAACTAATAAAATTACTTTAGATAACTTGTACATGTTTCAAGAACTAAAATTTATTTAATGAATCATAATTTAAATTTGATGTAATATTTTCTCCACACAAATTGCTTTTCAACTATTACTATAGTATATTTTTGTTACTGAAATTAAAAAAACTATTACTATAGTATTTTGTTCTACTACAAACTACTTCATAAATTAAACAAGTCAAACAAATATTTCAACCTCCATGCTATCAAATAGTATTACAAAGAATGGGATGGAAGGAGTATAAGATATCGGGGACTGCCAAAGCAAAATTTTCTAATGATACTCAATCTGCAAGCCACCTCGATTTAAATTTTCTCTAGTATTATACATGACGACTACTTGAACAAATTTGCTCGTAATCATCAATCTGCAACTTAATAATTCATATACTACCAGAGAGTGAAGCCATTCAGGAATTCCGAGACATAACTAACTATGACTTTTCATTTAAATTAAACTACCAAAGTAGGAATAATGCTGCAGAAACCCAACATACAATATCTTTCTAAAGGGCAAAGAGTAACTCACTTGTGATCAGAGGGGTTAGGTACAACCTCATAAACAATATTTGCAACAACGTCCCTCTTCATCTGTAAAAAATTATTTCAAAAACAAGTTATGATAAAAAATCTGAAACCAGTGACCATGGAATTCAAACATTTTTCACTCCAATTACCTGGGTGGCTTCTCCTTTCAAGCCAATATAATGAATTTGTGTTGTATCACCGCCAAAATTATCAGGGAAATGCAAGGTGATATTTCCCACACTCTGAAACCTAGAATACCTGAATAAATATTTACAGACAACATGAGACAACCAAAATATACAGCCAAAATATAAGCAACCTTCTATAACAGTGATTTGAACAATTTGCTCCATGAAAATATCGGAAAATTTATATTATGTAAATTGCACTTATGAGGTTGCTCTGATGGTAAGCACCCCCACTTCCAACCGAGAGGTTGTGAGTTCGAGTCTCCCCAAGAGCAAGGGTGGGAAGTTCTTGGAGGGAAGGATGTTGGGGGTCCATTTGGAAACAGCCTCTCTACCCTAGGGTAGGGGTAAGTTCTGCGTACACACTACCCTCCCCAAACCCCACTTAGTGGGATTATACTGAGTTGTTGTTGTTGCACTTATGAAATATAAATGCCAATGTATGTGCATGCTTGTGCAGGAACATTGTACAGAGTTGCAATTACAAAATTGCCATAAAGACCATGCAGCAGCAATGTTAAGGATAAAAGAAATATACCTAGTCTGGTACTCTAAAACTCCTTGCAAGTTTTCGGCTAAATCCCACTCCTTACAAGTAAAACAAGTATCAGAACAAGTGGTTGGGGTGAAGGAGGAAGTGTGTTCTAGGCATCAAAATTTTCAAAAGCTAACTTGAGAAGATACCTGAACTGGACTTATCGAAAACAAAAGAAAGAATAAAAAGGTTACTCCTATATATAAGTACCTGAACTGGTTGCATAGATTGAGCATCTGAAAAATCAATGCCATCCCGATTAATGAACCTGGATTAATTGCAAGAGTGTATTAGGGCAGATAAAACTTCTAAGATACCTGTTCAAGAGAATCGTTATAAGTGGCAGCAGCCAGCAGCAGATTGAATGTGCTAGCTGAGAGAAAAGGGAACAAACAAAGCAAGAAGTGTTAATCCTATACTCACGCTCTCATCTTAGCTGGACTTGTTCCATCAGCGCCGCCGACGATTGCTATGCTCTTGATTTTAACATCTGCTGTGAACCTATCATGATTGAGTTCAACCAATGAATATAAGATGAATTGGATGGCCAAGAGAATGGCAATCAATATCTACAGACACAATTTTCTGTTCTCAAACCATAATGAAGATAAACCACTTCGTGCTGCTATTTACAGCGAAGAAATTTTGAAAGTTATATTGTAATAGATCCTAAAATTTCTTATTCACGCGTTAGCCAAAAGAATGAAAAAGGAGGCATCCAATCATCCATATTGTACTGGAAAGTTTCAGGTACGGAAAGAACAACAATAACAACAACAAACCCTAGTTCGGAAAGAGAAACGGAAAAAATGCAGGAGAATCATTTGGACAAAAAAAGATGGAGAGGCAGAAAGAGGGGAATGGAGACAAACGGTGGTGAACAAAATCTTAAGTTTCATTTCCGAGTCCAAAATTGGATGAAGATGCAGGAACTGAAGGACCTTCCAAATAAAAATTTATAATGCCAGAAAAGACCTTCAAATCTTTTGAAGGAGAAATAGTTCATCAAGGGAACTGATATCACATGGGACTCATTCCTTCCTTTTCTTTCACAATCAATCCAAAAGAAAAAGAAATATTACTCCCCCCCCCCCCCAAAACCAAAAATCCCTCTTTCTGTTTTCTCTTTTTCTTTACAGTAGAACTAGAAACAACCTTATGAAGGTTCACCCTCTTATAATCAACATTGGCTTCATGTTCATCTTCTACAACTTCTAAACTTTGCAGCAATCAACCTCTCTAAAAAGATTTTTCCTTCATTATCCTCCAACCGAGAGGTTGTGAGTTCGAGTCTCCCCAAGAGCAAGGTGGGAAGTTCGGGGGTCTATTTGTAAACAGCCTCTCTACCCAAGGGTAGGGATAAGGTCTGCGTACACACTACCCTCCCCAGACCCCACTAAGTGGGATTATACTGGGTTACTGTAGTTGTTGTATCCTCCAAGAGACAAGAGCTGCAACATGAATCAAAGTAAAACCTTTTCTTCCAGCTCCTACTTTGTTAACTGGACCGGTTTATTATTTGAATGAGAACAGTTGATTCAAACAAAGGACGGGAAGATACCTTAGGGGTGAAACAATCATCATTACGCGATGTTCAACAAGAATGGAAAGGAGAACGAAAATCTTGTAAATAGGGAAGCAAGTAAATTTGGGAAAAGCATCCAGAAAGTTAAATTTTTATATTCAAATTAAACAGATATTATGCCATTAGTATTAAATATTTCTCCACGGTGTGGGATAATACCGGGTATGATGTTGTTGTTTTAGTATTGAACATTTGGGGGTGAGGGGCATTTTTGAAGGTGATTGAGAGACATGGAGGAAAAGGAATGTCAAAATGTGCCGGCGACAGGAACACAGCCCATCAGAAACAAACCAGATGGCTGTGCAAAAGCAGAATAAACAACAAAGTTGGCACTTACGGAATGAAAACAATTAGTTCAGGATCACCTTCATTGCTTTCCAGGTGGCCCTGTATCAAAGAATAAGTCAAAGTATAAAGACATCCAACGAGAAATAAAAACGGATCAAATTTCGTGAAACAATGAGGTAAGTTCATCTATATACACAACTACTTATAAAAAAGAAGTTCATATCTTTATAGAAAAAAGTTAGCACCCTGTTGTCTTTCCTTAAACATTTGAAGAAAGACAACTGCTAATATCAGAAGTAATATCACAACCCAATGGGTATTCCTGACAACAACAACAACAACAACAACTACCCAGTATAGTCCCACAAAGTGGGGTCTGCGGAGGGTAATATGTAGACAGGCCTTACCCCTACCCCAAAAGGGCAGAGAGGTTGTTGCCAATCGACCCTCGGCTTAGTGAAGGAAAGGAACAACAAAAACAAAAACAAAAACAAAAGAGCATTAGTAACTTCAACAGAAATAGCGTAAATAATTATCTAAACATAAGAATCATAAATAAAATAGCAGGCAACCAATGGGTATTCCTGAGTAATCTCTTTTTACCAAGTTGAATGTTAGCAAAATAGTCAATGGTATCACTTTTGATGCAACAACAATACAGTTACTTGTAACAAGTAGGCGTGTTGGCCGGTTAATTGGTCACATTTTATTCCTGAAAGGCTAAAATTGGTATTAGTCTGGATACAGCACATCATTCTATTACATCTAATAATTATACTTTATCAATTCAATGAAAAACTTTAAAGTGCCCTTTCTCCAAAGAAAAATTAACAAAGAATCCTAGAGAAAGCTATTAAGGTTACCTGCAAAGAGAAAAAACTTTGTTACCATTTGGTTAAAGTGTCTCACAAGTACTTGAAGGAATCAATTTAAAAATCTGCTTTTGGATATTGGAGGGAGTTACATAAAAGGAGTTCTCTTTTTGGGGAAGACGAATGTTGGATAACTTAAAAGTTACAAGCATCAGCTTTACTGCATATGACATTATACAACTTTTATTTATTTGCAGACAACTTGTCTTCCTTTCCTTGTAGACTTCACCATCTTGTTGATATAATTTATATTCTTACCAGGGTTTTATATAGAACTAAAACAAAGTAGAGTCCTTGAGAATACAAAAAATTTAATCAATTGGGATGACAATATAGAAGTATGTGAGACTATGATGCTTTTAATTACACCAACATTTATTATTAATGTCAAAATTTATAAGGTGAAGAAAGATTTTCCATGTCAAGCAAACACCGGCATCTAGCAGCACTTGCACCATAATTTTCAAAAAATAGTACTTCGTTAAAAGAACTTTGTTCCTTTTTCTCCCTATGCAATAGTAGGTTTAAGAGATATACTAAATACCAAGAAGCACCAAGCATAAAATGTGTGTTCTTTTGAACAAGAAGACTACTGAACCTATTGAATCTCGGATAAACTGAGTAAACACTACAGACTACACAACATCACAGAGAGAAAAAGGTTAAGGGATTATTTGGTCTAGATCAAGCCATTTTTGGCCTGAGATTACCTCTGAAGTATTCAAACGCTGCTCCCATGGTTTAAAAACGGATTTGACACTTCCTCTGACAGCCTCGTTCAACGCAGACACCTTTTGGCAGCATAAATAGTAAAGTATAAGGAACTTGAAGAAGCTAATAAATATATGCACAAGTTAATCTGAGCATGTGCAATTCTAGGATCACAATTCTGAAGTTTATATCCATCTCTAACATAGGAACCACCAATCAAAAAGCCCCTGCCATTTTGATTTAAAATATATTCCAAAATCAACACCAACTTCTCTCGCAACTTTCGCTCTCCTTAGAATTTACCTCAATGAGTTTGCACTTAGAATATGGATGATCAATTTGCCTAGCCACCAAAAGAAACTGTATGGGTCGAAACTTGACCTCATGATAATGAGTGAGATCAACGCATTCATTAAAGCCTATTTACGACTAATAAATGGTATGGCCACTTATTCACAGGATTATCAGGTGGTTATCCGATTTGACAACTAAGGCCACGGCCTGGCCGTCCTTACGAGGGCGTCCCCTCTATGTGGGCCAATCTCTCGGCGCCAGCTGGCAGATCTCCTAGCTATAAATACTAAGAGAAAGAACCCTAAAAGGGGGCTGCTTCTTCTTCTTCACATCTCCTTCTAAAAGAAGGGAGAATACATCGTTGTAAGGTTCTGAACCTCTCCATGGAGAGGCAGACCGAACCACCATTATTAATAAAAAATCCTCATCCTACTCTCTTTAATCGCTGATTGTTGTCTCTTATATTTTATTCCTTTGGTCTTTGGATTTATTACGATCTACTGGCCCTCCATTTATTTTAATTGTTTTACGCTTCTAAAGTAAATGAAAACTTTGAGCTAAACAATTTGACGTCGTCTGTGGGGATTTCATAGCAGAATCGGGTAGTTTATCCTTAGACCAAAAAAGGAAAACGAACAAGCTAGCTCGAACAAGTCCAAACGGCATATCGGATCATAGGAAGCCAAAAACCTCGAGATGAGCTTGCTTCCACATCCCCGCGTCTCCGAGCAAAGGGAAGAAGAAGAAGAAGAAGCAGATTCCCCATCCCTACGGGGAAAATAGGCCTAAGGTACCTCACCCCCTTTTCCACACGGGATCCTGCCGAAAGGGAGGAGAACATGAAAGCGTACTTCTAACCGAGATCTGTAACGGGGAAACTTGAGCGAGCCGGTCGAAAAGACCACAAGCGCAGGCTAGGCAAGATCTGAAACCAGAAGCAAATCCCAACCCCCAGCACGAAGCGGGTTATGTAAAAAAAATCACAAAAGGTTCGACTACGGTTGAACGTCAATTCAGGCTATGTGCCTTCGACTCAGGCTACGCTCCTTCAAAAATTATAAAGGTTCAACTACGGTTGAACGTCATTTCAGGCTATGCGCCTTCAACTCAGGCTACGCGCCTTCAAAAATTATAAAGGTTCACTACGATTGAACGTCAATTCAGGCTATGTGCCTTTGACTCAGGCTACGCACCTTCAAAAATTACAAAAGTTCAACTGCGGTTGAACTGGGACTCAGGCTATGCGCCTTCGACTCAGGCTACGCACCTTCAAAAATTATAAAGGTTCAACTACGGTTGAATGTCAATTCAGGCTATGTGCCTTCGACTCAAGCTACGCGCCTTCAAAAATTATAAAGGTTCAACTACGGTTGAATGTCAATTCAGGCTATGCTCCTTCAACTCAGGCTACCCACCTTAAAAAATTATAAAGGTTCAACTACGGTTGAACGTCAGTTCAGGCTATGTGCCTTCGACTAGTCTGCGCCTTCGACTAGGCTACGCGCCTTCAAAAATTATAAAGGTTCAACTACGGTTGAACGTCAATTCAGGCTATATGTGTTCGACTCAAGCTACGCGCCTTCAAAAATTATAAAGGTTCAACTACGGTTGAACGTCAATTCAGGCAATGTGTCTTCGACTCAGGCTACGCACCTTCAAAAATTATAAAAGTTCAACTACGGTTGAACGTCAATTCAGGCTATGTGCCTTCGACTCAGGCTACGTGAAGTTCAACTACGGTTGAACTGGGACTCAGGCTATGCGCCTTCGACTCAGGCTACGCGCCTTCAAAAATTACAAAAGTTCAACTACGGTTGAACTGGGACTCAGGCTATGTGCCTTCAAAAATTACATAAGTTCAACTACGGTTGAACGTCAACTCAGGCTACGTGTCTTCACCCAAAAGTTCAACTACGGTTGAACTGGGACTCAGGTTATGCGCCTTCAAAATTTACATAAGTTCGACTACGGTTGAATGTCAGCTCAGGCTACGTGCCTTCACCCAAAAGTTTAACTACGGTTGAACTGAGATTCAGGCTACGCGCCTTCAAAAACTACAAAGGTTCAACTACGGTTGAACGACAGCTCGGGCTACGTGCCTTCGCCTAAAAGTTCGACTACGAATTAAACTAGGATTCGAGCTAAGTGCTTCCACTATTATAAATTACAAAAGAATCCAACTATAAGGCGAACCAGAACTCGGGCTACACGCCTCTATCGCAAAAGCCACTAACTCAACCACGGGCGAATCAAACCCAAGGACACACGTCAACACGTCCCCAAGGCTATAAGCCGGGCTGCAATCAGACAAGAACGAGCGCCCCCAATGGTCCAACCACGGACAAACCCCAGGACGGGCCGAGCGCCCCGCCATTCAAGTAAGTACGACTAACTCGAACTAAAGTATTGACCCGTGCAAAGTTCGGCCCAAGTCGAACTACAAGGCCGTGCTTCTCATTATCACGGCCAGTAGTTCGACTTAGCCCGAACTGGGACTAAGGCCATGTGTCGCCACTGCCCAAATACGGCCACAATCCACTCCCAACAAGTGGAGGAAGGTGGCGACCAACAGGGTCTATCTATGGCCAAGGCCATCTACACCAACTTTCCTTAAGGTAAAGAATCAATTCAACAATGGTCGAAATCACCTAACCGGTTGAGACTATTAACATGCCCACTAGAAAAACTCTAAAGCAAAGCCCTCGCAAACAGGCACAAAAAATATATAATGTATTCGACACAAAACAAACGTAAAAGAAGAAAACCCCATATATTCACAATATTTACACGGGGTTACCCCCAATTACAGCGGCCCAAGGCCGGCCAAGAAAAAGAAAAAAAAAAGAACAAAAACTAAACAAACATTACAAATTTTTCCACTTGATTCACTCGGCGCCCCCTTCAGCATTATCAACACCCTCGGCACCATCATCACCCCGGGTGTAGACGGGTCTAAACCACAGTCGAGGCGGCCTTCACGAGCCTTT
Organism: Nicotiana benthamiana; assembly: GCA_034376525.1. Lineage (NCBI taxonomy): Eukaryota > Viridiplantae > Streptophyta > Magnoliopsida > Solanales > Solanaceae > Nicotiana > Nicotiana benthamiana. Next base: position 38,166,874 of record CM067339.1, on the reverse strand, counting down.
TGGCGTGCCTCCTCATAAGTGGCCTCAGAAACGACGCCGGCTTCCCAGAACCGCCCGTATACGTCTAGCTGGGCATCGGCATACGTCCAAAGCTCGCGAGCAGGACCAAAAGAAGCGGCCTGGTCCCTCAGGCGCTGATTCTCGGCCTCCAAGGCCGCAATCCGATCCACTGCAGCACAGGCGTCTCGCTCACAGACGGCAATGCGCCCTTCCAACGACCGCTTTCGAAAGGCAGTGGCGGCCCTCTCCAATCCACGCTCCCTCTCCTGGGCACGACTGGTCGCCTGCAGTGTTTCAACTCTCGCCAGGGCGCCCTCTTCCTGCTTCCTTGAAGCGGCGGCCTCAGCCTACAAGGCAGACACCTGCCTAGTATAAGCCTCAGCGGCTTGTGCCGCCGCAGCCAGGTTTTGGCGCTCCCTCTCAGCACTCGCCCTCCTCTCAGCGTCCACCCTTTCGTTCGCTTGACGGAGCTGCCCCTCAAGAGTGGTTACCCTGCTGAGGCTCTGGTGAATATGAAGCTCCCTCCGCGCCAGCTCTTCCACCAGCTCCTGGTTCCGCGGGTCGTTCCTTATGCGTTCACGCAAGCCGCGGCACCGGTCACGGTAGCGACGGTACTTCCCCAACAGCTGCCCAAAAACCCCCGAGCGGACGTTAGCCCGCCTGATGCTCTCCACCTCCAGTAAAAATGTCTACAACAAACAGCGCCAACAGTTAATACAAGAAGACATGCTAAGAAAGAAAACAAACCAAAGTTTTATACATACCTTTATACTCAGGGCGGCCACCTCGCCCATCAATCCGACGTCCGAGATGCCCCTCAAGGGCGTGCTCTCCGCTTCCGAGCACAGGACCCCGAACAGCGTCACCAGGTTCTCCTCCTCGAGCAGTAGGTTCAGGTCGCTAGGGATCTCCAAATAACGATAATCCCCTTCGGCCTGCACCACTGAGCGGGTACAACCCTCCTGAAAAAGACGGACGTCCTCAGGATCCATATCAGACTCCGAATCGTCCCCCTCTCATGAGACGCCCCTTCCTTCCGCCGCCCTGGAAGTTGAGGCCTCCGCCGCCCGAGACGTCGAAGCGCCCGCATTCGCCACAACGTCGGCGCCTACAATCTCCACCAAAATAGTTGCCGAGGAACTACCTTCCCTCTCAGCAACAGGAATAGAAACTTGAATCGCCAAAGCGACTGTGTCACCTTGGCCCGAGCAAATCGGGGCAACCCCCACTGAGCGCTCGCCCTCTGGGTCAATGTCCGTTTCGCCCCCCTCCTCTACCGATAGCGAAGAGTCTAAACTAATCACCACCGGAAGAGCCGGGGTGAACGCCACCCTGCGCCGAGCCAGCAACCTCCCATCTTCTTCTTCATCTCCATCCGGCGATCGCTCCGCTCTGGAACGCACGACCCTTGGAGACCCCTCAACTCGGGGCACGGGCCGTATCGGAGAGTGTGCAGCCGAGGATTCTACTGAAGTCGCCCTCAGGACCGGACGAGGCGCCGGCATTGTAATAAATTGGGCAGTCGCCCCAGCCTGCGAAAAGCAAGCTGAGGAGCCCTCTTGCGCCGTGGTCGTCCTAACCAACCATAGAAGAAGGGTAAGCCAAAGAAACTAAAGACTACGAAAGGAGGTTGATAACAGCAAATCGGGCTCTCACCAGCAGCCGGCCTACGGCCATGGACCTCCCAAAAAGACGCCCACGTATGAATCCCCGCCGTGACAGGGAGCACGGCCTCAACCCACTCGGGGATGCCAGAGAATGGCGCCGGTGGCGCACCTCCCGCTACGGCACAAAAAGAAGAAGAGTACGTACGAACATAGAACAGAGCATTTGACCCAAGGAAATCAAGGCCAGCGTAAAAGAAACTTACGTGCATGGTTCCACTCCTCTGGGAAGTCAGTAGCGCAGGCCACCAGGTGCCCGGTCCTGATGTAGAAGAAATGCTCGTAAGGACGGGTAGCGACCTCGTCATCAAGCTCAGCAGTTAAGCCGTCGGTCCCACGAGGGACCAACCAAATCATGGTGTCATGTACCCTCTGAGGGGCGTACAGAGTCAACATGTGCCCAAGTGTAATTTCCCTCCGTGTCAGCTCCGCATATTTGATCAGCATCGCCAATAATTTGAAACAAGAAGGGACGAGCTGACCAGGGCACACCCTGTAGTAGCGGCAAAAGTCCACCACCAGCATGGGGAGAGGAAGCCTAAATCCCAGCTTGAAAGGGTAGGCGTAAAAGACGCAGTAACCTCGGTGGTCGACGTGCACCCTATCACCGCTATTGGCCAGGACGATGTCAGCGAAGCGAGGAATGTCACATTGCTCCTTCAGCTGAGCAATGCCAACTTCCCCCATCAGCGGAGCCTCATCCACTTGATCTTCTCCCTCGGGGTCGGTAAAATCGGTGGCCGGACCGCTGGGCAGGGAAAGAATGTCGGTCACCGACAGGAACCGGTTAACATTCGGCGAATCGGCGGTTCCCACCACCGTAGATGGGCCCTCAGCCGCCGCAACCGCCACCGGAGCTATATCAGAACGAGAACTACTCGCCATTATCAGTATAACAAGAGATAAATGGCAAAATTCACCGAAAAAACAAGAGAACACGAAGATCCGATGAAAATGACGGAGAATGAATCAAGAGGAGTAAAAGACTAGATAATCTAAAAGCAACAAGGCTATCTCTCTCATAATTCCACTTAGACAAATATCGGAAAAGTGAGAACTGAACGATACAACCCCTTATTTATAGACGAAGCGTAAATGACCTTCACGAATCCCAAAGGTCACCATTAACTACCTGACCAACCGCAAAACAGCTCAGGCCTACAGAACGGGCACCATTACGACAGATACCACTGAACGGTCATTCAACTGTCAATCGGCACGTTCCCCATGAAACGGTCGTGATGACCTCAAGATACCATGGGCACGCCCCATGCGTCACCATGTACATGATGTCCCCATTATACGTGGCAAGCATGATCGTATTCTCTCCGGGCACGCGCAAAAATGGCTACGGCTATCTTCAAAGTAAAAATGGCTACGGCCATCTCCAAAGTAAAAATGGCTACGGTCACCTCCAAAGTAAAAATAGCTACGGCCACCTCCAAAGTAAAAATGTCTACGGCCACCTCCAAAGTAAAAATGGCTACGGCCACCTCCAAAGTAAAGATGGCTACGGCCACCTCCAAAGTAAAAATAGTTGCGGCCATCTCCAGAGTAGAAATAGCTATGGCCATCTCCAAAAGATGAAAGGCCACGGCCACCTCTAAATTAACAATGGCTACAGCCTTCTCCGAATGATCGAAAAAGGCTACGACCATCTCTAAAAGTAAAAACGGCTACGGCCGTCTCTGAAGAATAAAAGATTACGATTGTCCCTAACGCATAAGCGGCTACGATTATTGGCGGAATCCGCTCACCGAGCTCGACCTAAGCCCGACCTCAATAAGCGGAGAGACCATCTGTATGGGTCGAAACTTGGCCTCATGATAATGAGTGAGATCAACGCATTTATTAAAGCTTATTTACGACTAATAAATGGTATGGCCATTTATTCACAGGATTATCAGGTGGTTATCCGATTTGACAACTAAGGCCACAGCCTGGCCGTCCTTACGAGGGCGTCCCCTCTATGTGGGTCCAACCACTCGACGCCAACTGGCAGATCTCCTAGCTATAAATAATAAGAGAAAGAACCCTAAAAGGGGGGTTGTTTCTTCTTCTTCACATCTCCTTCTAAAAGAAGGGAGAATACATCGTTGTAAGGTTCTGAACCTCTCCATGGAGAGGCAGACCGAACCACCATTATTAATAAAAAATCCTCATCCTACTCCCTTTAATCGTTCATTGTTGTCTCTTATATTTTATTCCTTTGGTCTTTGGATTTATTACGATATGCTACGATTGGCCCTCTATTTATCTTGATTGTTTTACGCTTCTAAAGTAAATGAAAACTTTGAGCTAAACAGAAACAACAGCATATCAAATTTCTTATTGGAGCTTTAGTGAACCTATCTCTAAAATTATTCAGGTTCATTAGAGCTGAAATTCCAAGTACACTAAGTTTTCTAACTCCACTTGCACCGTCTTCTGAATTTTATCAAGATATATAGCTTATCACAACAAAAGTAAGCACCTCTAGCTCGAAATGGAGCAGCCCTTACTATAGAACTGACTGACAGTTAAAAGTTCCAACAATATTTAAAAAAAAGGTTCTTTATTACAGTAGTAATACTCAAAACCTCCCAACCAACCTAAAGGACGGCTGATACTATAACCAAGAAACCCAAAACACTAGCAGTTTTAATTTGTTGAATAAAACAATCAAATTGCAGTTCAATCAAGAAGCAACAAATCATTCGACCCCAAGTTGCCAAAATAGTCCGCGTAAGTGGGTTCATCCAGTATTTGATAAATGATATTAATCCAGTAGGAATCTTTACCACTGAAGTCTAATCTACAAGAACACACACACACACTAAAAGAACAGAAGGAAGAGAACCTTAGAAAGGTCAATATGCTTGAAGAGAGACCAATCGGAGGAACAGTTATGGTCGGCGCAATCGTGATCGTGCAGGCAAGCCATCCTTTGAGCGCTGTGTATTTCTTTGTGCTTCTCTATTCCCAACTAAAGCTGAGGAATATAAGTTGCCCGGGAGAGCTTCCTTGCTTTGTGTTTCTTTTTCTTTTTTCTTTTTTTGTTTGAGTTGGACATCTTAGGGAAAATAGTTTTTGGCCAAAAAAGTCACTTGAGTATGCTCATAACTCAAGTTTCATAGTTAAAGTACTTTGGTGAACAAATATTATCTTGTAGTTTCTCAAAGCGAACAACTTTCATCCAAAAATAATTGGATTCGAAGATCACGTGTTTCTCACTTGAATTCGTAAGCGGAGTCTTTAAACCGAATCGAAAAATCAAAAATCAAATCAAATTGATTCAAAATTCGATTAGATTTGGTTTGACTTGGTTTGGTATTGTGTAAAATAATCCAAATCAAACCGACATATAAATATATAAATTTTATTTATATTTTTAAGACTTTATAGTAATTTTTCTTTAGAAAATGTAGAAATATTTGGGATCCTTTCATGTATCAACCTTGAAAGCTTATACTAACGAAAAATTATTATTAGACGACTAAGAAAATAAATATCATGTGTTACTAGAAAAACTCTCTCATTAGAATATTTTAATAGATCATATGTTTGTCAATTTTTTCCATATTTACTAAACATATATTCAGTTATTAAAACTTTATCTATCATTTTAATAAAGTAAGATTGAAATAATATTCATGTAACAAAAGACCCTGAAAATCCGAAAAATCGAACCAATCCGAACCGATAAAATTGGTTTGATTTGATTTTGATAAAAACTGAACCAACCCGGTCCATGTACACCCCTATAAATTCTCTATCAGTTCCCAAAGTAAGCAACATACTATAAAATCAAAAAGCATAGGGAACCAGATTCTCTATATGTTTCCACAACAAATCGTCAGTAATAAAGAACACGCGATATTTACGTGAAAAACTCCTTGCTCAATGGATTAAAAATCACGACCTACCCCTAGTAGGATTTTGATAATAGGTGAATTTAACTATAGTTAGGCCCTAAAGAACCACCTTCTTGTATCGTTTTGATGGTAAAAAGTGATAACGAAATGCTCTGATTAGCGGTTTTCATGCTTTTCAGGTTATATATGACAAGGGAAGGTTATGGAGTACTTTTGGGATCAAATATGAAGAAAAATAGGCCAATCGTAAAATATCCGCCAAGTGAACCACGCGAAGGCAGCTCAAACCAGGCCAGGAGATGAACTGTTGCAGTCCCACCATAACTGCGGCAGAATGCAATCGCAGACAACTGAAGAATCAGAGAGGGTGTTTGTGTAACCGCGGCAAAACCGCGGTAGATGACTGTCGTGGACAAGTTGAGATTCAGAGAGCATGTTTGGCTGCGGTTCTGGCGTAACCGCGGGAGAGGCAGAAAAGTTCAGGGACCTAAGTACAAAAACACGGGATTTTTAGCCCAAAACCCTATTTTAAATACTAGACTTCGCCCAAAAGAGGCATGTATTGATTTTGAGAGTACATTGGCAAGGAGAACAAGTGTGAGAGATCACCCAAAATATCATTCTTTTTCTTCTTTAATTTTTCTTGCAAGTTTTATGATGAATATTATCTTAGTTTATTTTTTCATAGTTATGAGTAGCTAAATCTTTTGTCTAGGGTTTTGATGGAACCTATTAAGGGATGAACTTCGTGTTTATGTGAATACAGTTGCCAGTTGTAATCTTTATTGTTCAACTACGTGTTTGTTGTAGTTAATTGATAGGATCCTCAATTAGATGTGCCTATTTAGTGTGCATAACTCGGGACAGAGTGCATATTTAGGTGAATGTTGAACAACACCACTCCCAAAGTATAAGAGTGATCTATAGCTGCATGTTTAAAAGCGGGATTAAGGATAACGAAGCCTTGGGTGCAATTTTAAGTGAACTCTGATAAATAAAGCTAGCTAGTGTATCTCGAGAGAGTGCATTTAGTAAATTATTATGATTACTCGGGAGAGATTTACGGTAAAAAGAACGTTCATGATTGATAGAGATGTGATGGTGAAATTGTATGAAACATAAACAGAAGGAATTCCATCAATATGGGAAAGCATTACCTTAGCGTTTTCTCATTATTATTTACAACCTTAACATCTGTAGTTTACAGCTGTTTATTTACTTGCAATCTTAGTTATTATAGACACCATCACCTGTGATTCAAACGTTTGGGAAACTATTTCTAAAGAGTTAAGTAGGTCAAAAGATAGTGATTGATAGGTTAATTCTATGTGGATTTGACTCTGGGCATAATACTCAGGTTATATTTGCAACGTCCACATTGTCCTTTTTATAAGGCGTAGTTGGGCGTGGTCAAATTTTTTTGCCGTCGGAATGTGGCAACGGCGCCAAAACTTGATCACACCCGACTACGTCTTAAAAAGGACAATGTGGACGTTGCAAATATAACCTGAGTATTATGCCCAGAGTCGAATCCACATAGAATTAACCTATCAATCACTATCTTTAGACCTACTAAACTCTTTAGAGCAAAATTTTCAAATGTTTGAATCACAGTTGATGGTGTTTTTAATAACTAAGATTGCAAGTAAATAAACAATTGTAAATTACGGATGTTAAGGTTGTAAACAATAATGAGAAAATGATAAGGTAATGATTTTCCCTATTGATGGAATTCCTTTTGTTTATGTTTCCTACAATTTCACCAACACATCTATATCATTCACGGACGCTCTTTTTACCATAAATCTCTCCCGAGTAATCATAGTAACTTACTAAATGCACTCTCCTGAGATACACTAGCTAGCTTTAGTTATCACAGTTCACCTAAGATTGCACCCAAGGCTTCGTTATCCCTAACTCCGCCTTTAAACCCACAGTTATAGATCTCTCTTATACTTTGTGAGTGGTGTTGTTCAACATTCACCTAAATATATACTCTCTCCCGAGTTATGCACACTAAATAGCCACATCTAATTGAGGATCCTATTAATTAACTACAACAGACACGTAGTTGAACAAATAAAGATTAAAACTATTTTTGTATTCACATAACCAAGAAGTTATCCCTCAATAGGTTCCATAAAAACCCTAGACAAAAGATTTAGCTACTCATAACTATGGGAAAATAAACTAAGATAATATTCATCATAATACTTTCAAGAAAAATTAAAGAAGAAGAATGATATTTTGGGTGATCTCTCACACTTGTTCTCCTTGCCAAAGTACTCTCAAAATAATACATGCCTCCTTTGGGCAAAGTCTAGTGTTTAAAATAGGGTTTTGGGCTTAAATTCTCGTGTTTTGCACTTTTGTCCCTAAACTTTTCTGCCTCTGCCGCGGTTACGCCAGAACCGCGGCAAAACATGCTCTCTGAATCTCAACTTGTCCGCGACAGTCCTCTACCATGTTCTGCCGCTGTTACGGTGGAACCTGTTGGAAATCATGTATATCATTGATATGTATTCTTTGTATGTATTAGAATGATTTCCAAGTCCAGGTTTTGATGAATGATAAACAATGTAGTCAACTGTCAAACAATAATATTGTATGACAAACAATGAAGATGCATTAGCAACCGATCAAGATGGTTGACGAATCAATTATGATGAATCAAACAAATGAAGATTGAATGCCAAGAAGCATATTGATGAAGATATTGCATAGACGAGCTCAAAAGTTCAAGACCGAAGACCAAGGCGTAGGTCGTTAGGTAGAACCAATGTAAGAGCAACATTTAAGTTATCTCGTCTTTTGGCTCAACATTAGGTCATCATAAATATGCATTAAATTATTTTATTAAATCATATATATCATAAACATTTTTTTAATATACTTCAAACAAAATGATTTTAACGTTTTCATTTTAACCAAAATGGTTTTTGAAGTAAGTTTTCAATTCTGGTATACTCTGGTATACTCCAGTGTATATCAATGATATATTCTGGTATATTCCAGCTTTGTTTTAAACTGGATGTTTACGCAAGCCTAGATAATCGATTAACCAAAAGTGATAATCGAATATCCTACCAAGTTAATCGATTATCACTTTAGTTAATCGATTAACTTGTATCCATTGCCTTCCAACGACTAGTTTTTTGAACTAGTTAATCGATTAACATCAAGTTAATCGATTATCTGACTGGAAAATCAGATTTTGTGTTTAACAAATGGGCAACGGACATATCACCTCCAAACTCTATTAATAGAGGTCTTTGGAGCTGATTTTATATGAACAACAACTCTCATTATTCTTGAATACATTGATAATATTTTTACATCATATTTAGAGCTTTTGTTGAGCCATTTGAGAGACAACTTTGTGTTGTTCATCGAGCTTATTTTGTATCTCCTTATCTACTCCTCTTAGAGAGTTCTTATTATAAAAGGGAGAAGTTCTTGAGAAGACTAATTCTTCTCATTGATCATTGGGGTTGCTAAGTTCCTTGAATCTTAGCTAGTGAAGTCTTGAGGTAGGGTATCCTCGAGCAAGAAGTCTTGTGGTGCGGTATCCACAAGCAAGTTGAAGTCTTGTAGAGCGTACATCTACGAGCAAGTGTAACGGTTTGTTAGGCACCCGGAAGCTTAACGGAGTTAGTATAAACTCGAGAGAGTCTCTCGGGAGACTGGACTAACCACACGTTGTGGTGAACCAGTACATATCGGTGTGTTCTTTCCTTACACTTTTAATTATTACACTTATTTTATTACTGTAATTTTAATTCTGCAAAATTTACAAACATTCTCGTGCCTCACTATTCACCCCCCCCTAGCGTTAAGCACATATTCTAACAGTTGGTATCAGAGCCAAACTCTCTGAAAGCCTTAACCGATTGAGAGAAAGATCTATATTTTTTTGTGTTGAGAATTTTGAACGCAGGAATGGTGAGTGAAGGACATTGTGCCGGTAGGCCTCCATTATTTGATGGAACCAACTATGCATATTCGAAAGAGCGGATGAGAATATTCATCATATCAAATAGCTTTCGCTTATGGCAAATCATCAAGAAAGGTGAACAATTGTCGACAAAGAAAGTTGGGGAAATCATGGTTCCAAAGGAGGAAAATGAATACGATGCCGAGGACATCAAGAAGGTTGAAAGAAACGCAATAGCCATTAACGTGCTATATTGTGTTAGGATTTATGCCCGTCACTAGAGGGGGGGTGAATAGTGCGGCACGAGAATATTGATAAATATTGCGGAATTAAAATTGCAGGAATAAAATAAATTCGGTAATTAAAATAGTAAGGAAAGAACACACCGAATTTATCCTGGTTCACCACAACTTGTGGTTAGTCCAGTCCCCGAGAGACTCTCTCGAGATTCCACTAACTCCGTTAATCTTACGGGTGCCTAACAAACCGTTACACTTGCTCGTAGATGTACACTCTACAAGACTTCAACTTGCTCGAGGATACCGCACCTCAAGACTTCACCTTGCTCGTGGATACCGTACCACAAGACTTCAACCACTAAGACTTAGGGTACTTAGCGAACCCAACAATCAATGAGAAGATATGTTCTTCTCAAACACCTTTCTCTTTTACAACAAGAACTCTCTCAAAAGAGTAGATAAAGAGATACAAATTTAGCTCTATGAACAACTCAAAGTTGTCTCTCAAATGACTCAACAAAAGCTCTAAAATGATGCTCAAATAATGTCAATATGTATATCAATATTGGGAGGTGTTGTGTGTTTAAAATCAGTTCAAAAGACCTCTTTTTATAGGTGAAAAATGGTGTATGTCCGTTGCTTAATTGGCAATCAATTACGCTGATTTTGTGCCAAGATAATCGATTATTCAGTATCTGATAATCGATTATTCTCCAACGTTCATAAAATCAGAAGCTGATTTTCTGCTGAATAATCGATTATCTGATACTGCATAATCGATTATTCCGTGGCAGTGTTCAAACACTGGCAACTGTCTACAGCATAGTTAAGATGAAAACTTTAACATCATTTTGTTTGAAGTATTTAAAATATGTTTATGATAAATATGATATAATAAAATATGTTTATGATAAATATGATTTAATAAAATGATTTTATGCATATTTATGATGACCTATGTTGAGCCAAAAGACGAGATAACTTAAGCGTTGCTCTTACATTTGTTCTACCTAACGACCTACGCATTGGGTCTTCGGTCTTGAACATTTGAGCTCGTCTTTGGCTTTTCCATTGCAATCTGTTCATCAATATGCTTCTCGGCATTCAAGCTTGATTGTTTGTCATATAATATCGTTGTTTGACACTTGACTTCATTGTTTGTCATTCATCAAAACCTATACCTGAAAATCATGCTCATACAACCAAAGCGCACATATCATAGATAAAGTGATTTTCTACTATTTCCCCCTTTTTGATAATGACAAACAACAGGAGATATGCATATAGAATTCCCCCTAACTTCATGCTATATCTCAACATACAATTCATGCAAACAATTCAATATAATCCCCCCTTAATTGAATATTCCCCCACAATTAAAGCATACTAGAATGTGAAGACATTTCCCCTTATTCGACTTATTCGATGCATATCGCCTAAATTCTTCCCCCTTTTGGCATTAGCAAAAAGAGTATACCAATTGTTTATTGAAACTATTGACGATACCAATTATTAGAAAATTAATCATATCAACATCAACTACTACCAAATGTTAGTAATGTTGAAACACGTTCTCAAGGCACTAAACTAAACGTGTGTTCATATTTGCAGGTATTGATAAATGACAAATGATGCGCAATTGACATATGACGAGGTCCAAGCACAAGCGCGCAGATGTCATGTAACGAAGTTCAAGCACAAGACAAACAAAGATCAAGACTAAACAAAGTTATACATGAGTCGTTCTTTAATTGTGATCTTGATCTGACAACTTAACTCAAGACTTGGCTTCTCTCGTAAAATCATTTTTATCAAATCATGCATATTTAATTTAGAGCAAAATGACTTTAAATCATGCATATTTATTTTAGCAAAATGATTTTTAAACATGCCTCTAAAATCTGGACTAAGATAATCGATTATGTACTTATGATAATCGATTATGTTAAGTCAGCTGCATGACAATCAATTGTGTACCTTATGACAATCGATTGTGTTAAGGCAGTGTGCATCAGATTTTTCAAATCTGCATGGCAATCGATTGTGAACCTTATGACAATCGATTGTGTTAAGGCAGTGTCCATCAGATTTTTCAAAGCTACAAAATAATCGATTGTGAACTTATGACAATCGATTGTGTTGAGGCAGTGTCCAAGCATATTTTTCAAAGCTACATAATAATCGATTGTGAACCTATGACAATCGATTGTATTGAGGCAGTGTCTATTTGATTTTTCAAAGACTGATAAATAATCGATTGTCCATATAGTATAATCGATTATGTAACTGACCGTTGCCAAAATATTTTCAATCTCCGTCAGATAATCGATTATAGGATTTTAATAATCGATTGTTTGAAGTAAAATCTGAAAAAGATTTTTTGAACGTTGCCAAGTAATCGATTGTATATTTCTGATAATCGATTGTTTTACGTAAAATCTGGAAATGATTTTTTGAACGTTGCCAAGTAATCGATTGTATATTTCTAACAATCGATTGTTTTAAGTAAATTTGAACGTTGCCAGTAATCGATTATATGTCTTTGATAGTCGATTGTGCTGCGTAAAATCTGGGAATGATTTTTGGAACGATTGGAAAACAATCAATTGTATCATCTTGACAATCGATTGTCGCAGCACAAAATCAGCAATTCTTAATTGGCAATTAGGCAACGGTTATGCATGGTTTTGACACTATAAATACATCTTCAAGACAGTCTTCTAAACACAACAACTGATCATATTATTGCTAAAGCTTGCATACTCTCTTATTTCATCATTTTCTATTCATTACATAAGTTTTTGAGAGCCAAATTGACGAAAGTTGTTGCGTTCTTGAGCGTATTTATTTTACTCATATCTACTCTTAAGGAGAGTCTTGTTTTGAGTGCAAAGTATTTTTATACACTTGAAGGGAAGTGTTAATCCCTTGTATTGTAAAAAGGAACGTTGTGATTCCTTTGGTTGAAGTCTTGAAGTGTTGTAACTTTGAGCAAAGGTTGTTGAGACTTGTTGACTCAAGTTCTCAGTTTGTAACGGTTTGTTGAGCACCCGTAAGCTTAATAGTGTTAGTGGAAATCTCGAGAGAGTCTCTCGGGGACTGGACTAGCCACGGGTTGTGGTGAACCAGGATACATCGGTGCGTTCGTTCTTTATTATTTACTTATCGCACTTATTTCATTCCTGCAATTTATAAATTCCGCAAGTTTACGCTGTTTTTTATTATAACGCTATTCACCCCCCCCCTCTAGCATTAAGCGTATATTCTAACAATTGGTATCAGAGCCCAACTCTCTGAAAAACTTAACCGTCTGAGAGAAACAATCCATGGCTTCTACTCGTGATTCTTTTGCAGGAATAGGTGAAGGACAATGCTCCACCCGACCACCACTATTCGATGGCACAAACTATACGTACTGGAAGGAGAGGATGAGAATATTCGTTCAATCGAATAGCTTTCATTTGTGGAAGGTCCTAATGAAGGGAGAACAAATTCCAACCAAAAAGGTTGAAAATGAATGGGTTCCAAAATCCGAAGATGAGTACGATGCGGATGATATCCGAAAAGTGCAGAACAATGCTAAAGCCATCAACTTATTATATTGTGCTGTAAATGCTGATGATTACAGAAAAATATCATGTTGCACAACGGCGAAGCAAATGTGGGATAAGCTGGAAATCACGTACGAAGGTACGGACCAGGTAACCCATGCATATGAACTGTTTCACATGAAGGAAGGCGAAAGGGTCGATGACATGTTCGAACGATTTTCAAAAATCGTTAATGACTTACATGCTCTTAAGAAGACCTTCACGGATAAGGAACTTGTCCGAAAAATCCTCCGAAGTCTCACTCCGGAATGGCGCTCAAAGGCCGACGCGATTCAAGAGTCTATTGGCATTTCAAATGTCACCATCGATGGATTAAGAGGTAATCTTAAAACTTATGAATCTACTATACTTAACCCTCTTGTTAATGATCAAAGGAAACAAAGAATCGCCCTCAAGGCAAGCACAAGCCAACCTCAAAATGATGAGGACGGAGATAATGAGTTCGGACTCGTTATTAAGAGATTTCAAAAGTTCATGCGAAAAGAGTATGAACGAAAAGGAAAACAACAAGGAGATCAAATAAAGTGCTATGGGTGCGGAGAATTCGGGCATATTAAATCAAATTGCCCAAATGCCAAAAAGGAGAAGAAACCCTTCAAGAAACAACGAGCATACATATCTTGGGGAGGCGACTCCGGAGACGAGTCAAGTGAGGAAGAAGAAGATGAAGCCGCAAACCTTTGTCTCATGGCTCACGAAAACAATCAAGAAGAGGTATGTCAAATTTCTTCCAAAAACTTCTATTCTCTTGAGGAAATGCAAAATGCCTTTGATGAGTTGTATAGTGAATTCATTAAAGCTTCCAAAACTGTTAAAAGCATTAAGGAGAATGCCTCTTTGAAAGAAAAAGATTTTGAAAAACAACTCTCTTTGAAAGAAAAGGATTTGGAAAAACTGATTTTGGAAAATGAGAAGTTGAAAGAAGAAAACAAATTTTTCGGCAAGAGAAGCGCCGACAAACCCGAGAGTTCTAGTAAAAATTGTACTTCTTGCATGCATCTAAAAGGTGAGGTAGAAAGACTTAAGGGCACCTTAGATAAGTTCAATTCTTCTCATAAAAATTTGAATGAAGTTCTTGTTAATTTGAAATCGACCAAACATGGGATAGGTTTTAAAAACGAGCCTAAAGAAAAAGTTGAAGCCAAACCCCAACCACCTAAGGCTCAACCTAGGATAAATAAAACAAATGTTCATTCCAGAAATAACAATCCTAGAATCAACATGCATGCTAGACCAAACTTTGAACATTTTAGGACACCTAGAAATAGCCCTCAACCTAGAAATAACTATTCTAGAAATGATGCATATCCTAGAAGAAACTTTGAACATTTTAGGACTCCTAGAAATGGCTTTCAACCTAGAAATAATTATTCTAGAAATGCTGCATATCCTAGAACAAATAGTAGGAGAAATGACTTTCATGAAATGCGCAATAGTCATATTGTCGAAAATAGAGTAAACAATTTTCGTCCGTCCAACTACTATCAACCTAGACGAATGCATAATCCAAATGTCATTTGTCATTATTGCAATCGAATTGGACATATTGCTCCTTCTTGTTTCACTAGACATAGACACTTAAATGCATGTCAAGCACAACAGCATGTTACACCTAACTCTCAAGGACCCAAAATAGCTTGGGTACCAAAGACTCATTAATTTGTCTTGTAGGTATGTTTGAAGGGATCAAGTGTACTTTGGTACCTTGATAGTGGATGCTCCAAACACATGACCCGAGATGAATCCAAGTTCCTTCAACTAGAACACAAAGAAGGAGGAAGTGTTATCTTTGGAGATAACAACAAGGGAAAAATTATCGGCATTGGATCGGTCGGTAAGGATGAACCTTCTTCCATTAAGCATATATTGCTAGTTAAGGGTCTAAAACATAATCTCTTGAGCATAAGTCAATTATGTGACAAGGGAAATCTTGTTTTATTTGATTCGGATGAATGCTTAGTTTTTCGCCGCAGCGATTTTAAAATTATCCTTCGTGGATTTAGAATGGATAACATCTATATGGTTGATCTCGAAAATTCTTCTTCTGAATATGTGAATTGTCTTATGAGCAAAGAAGATGATATGTGGTTATGGCATCGTAGAGTAGCTCACATAAACATGCATCTTTTAAACAAATTGGTTTCACAAAATTTAGTTATTGGTCTTCCAAGTTTGAAATTTGAAAAAGACTCTATTTGCGATTATTGTCAAAAAGGGAAGCAAACAAAAGCATCTTTTAAATCGAAAAATATTGTTTCAACTACTAGACCATTGCAACTTCTTCATATGGACCTTTTTGGACCATTTCGCATTGAAAGTCTTGGTAGAAATCGTTATGCTTTTGTTATTGTTGATGATTATTCTAGATTTACATGGACACTATTTCTTGCTCATAAAAGTGAAGCTTTTCATAATTTTAAATGTTTTCTTAAACGTGTTCAAAATGAAAAGGACACAACCGTCACCTCAATAAGAAGTGATCATGGGGGAGAGTATGATCACAATCTCTTCGCGGACTTTTGTGACGAACTCGGTATCGAGCACACCTTCTCTGCTCCACGCACACCACAACAAAATGGAGTGGTGGAAAGGAAAAATAGGTGTCTCGAAGAGATGGCTAGAACCATGCTCGATGAGGCTAAGATTCCCAAATATTTTTGGGCGGATGCCGTGAGTACCGCATGCTACGTTTTAAACAGAGTAGTCATAAGGCCAATACTCATGAAAACTCCCTATGAACTCTACAAGGGAAGGAAACCAAATATCTCCCATATTAGAGTATTCGGTTGTAAATGTTTGTTCATAACAATGGTAAAGATAATTTGGGAAAATTTGATGCCAAATCCGATGAAGGAATTTTTATTGGTTATTCATCACGTAGCAAAGCATATAGGGTATTCAATAATAGAACCGAAACTGTGGAGGAATCCCCTCATATTGTGTTTTCCGAAAATAATGCTCGCTTGGCGAGAAAGGATTCTGGTTTTGATCCTGCAGGTATTTTAAACTCAATGTCCTCAAGACAAAGTACAAGAGGAAACTCCTAAGGAAATTCAAGATGAAATCTTGGATCAATTATCGGAGGAAGCGCCACAATTGGAAAAAGAAACGAAACTACCTAACGCATGGAGGACAATCAAAGACCATTCTCTCGAACAGGTAATTGGCGACATTGAACAACAGGTAAGTACTCGAAACTCTCTTAAGAACACCTTAGGACATACTGCTTTCGTTTCTCAAATTGAACCTTCTACCATCTCCGAAGCAATTGGGATGAATTTTGGACCTTGGCAATGCAAGAAGAGCTTAACCAATTCAAACGAAATGACATTTGGGATTTGGTGCCAAGACCCGAAAATCATACCATAATTGGTACGAAATGGGTTTTTCGAAACAAACTAGATGAAAATGGCGTAATCACTAGAAACAAAGCTAGGCTTGTAGCAAAGGCTATAATCAAGAAGAGGGAATTGACTATGAATAAACATATGCACCCGTAACAAGCTTAGAAGCTATTTGTTTATTGCTTGCTTTTGCCTCTTCTATGAATTTCAATTTATATCAAATGGATGTAAAAAGTGTTTTTCTAAATGGTGTTATTCAAGAAGAAGTTTATGTTGAACAACCCCCGGGCTTTGAAGATTTTAAATCTCCCAATCATGTTTTCAAACTTAAAAAGGCGCTTTATGGTCTCAAACAAGCTCCCCGAGCTTGGTATGAAAGATTGAGCAAATTTCTTTTGGAAAATGATTTCATTAGGGGGAAAGTTGACACCACTCTTTTTATTAAGCATAAAAACAATGATATTTTATTAGTTCAAATCTATGTGGATGATATTATCTTTGGTGCCACTAACAATGCCTTGTGCAAGGAATTTTCGGATTTAATGACAAGCGAAATTGAGATGTCTATGATGGGTGAGCTAACATTCCTTTTGGGGCTGCAAGTAAAGCAAATGAAAGAAGGAACTTTCATTTGTCAAGCTAAATATTGCAAAGAATTGCTGAAACAATTTGAAATGACCAACGCAAAAGCAATGGCCACTCCCATGAGCACATCCGACCATCTTGACAAAGATGAGAAAGGTAAGGAAGTCGACACCAAGAAGTATTGAGGTATGATCGGATCTCTCCTTTACCTTACTGCTAGTAGACCGGACATCATGTTTAGCGTGTGCTTATGCGCTCGTTATCAATCATGTCCGAAGGAGTCTCACCAAACTGCGGTGAAACGGATATTGAAGTATCTTGTTGGTACTGTAAATGTGGGTCTATGGTACCCCAAAGGGTCTTCATGCCAACTTGTTGGCTATTCCGATTCCGATTTTGCTGGATGCAAATCGGACCGCAAGAGCACTAGTGGCACTTTCCATTTGCTCGGTAGCTCTCTCGTTTCTTGGTTTAGCAAGAAACAAGTAAGTGTTGCGTTGTCCACAACCGAGGCTGAATATGTAGCCGCGGGGAGTTGTTGCGCTCAAATCCTTTGGATGAAACAGCAACTCTTGGACTATGGCCTAAGTATCGATCATATCCCTCTTAGATGTGATAATACTAGCGCCATATGCTTGACGAAGAACCCCGTTCTTCATTCAAGAAGAAAACACATTGAAATTAGGCATCATTTTATAAGAGATCACGTTCTCAAAGGTGATGTCGAAATTGAATTTATTGAAACCAAAGATCAATTGGCCGACATCTTTACAAAACCTTTAGAGAAAGAGTCCTTCTTCCGAATTCGTAGTGAACTCGGGATTCTTGACTCCACGTTGATCTAAGTCATGCATCGCATTTTCCCTTTCACATGATTACTAACTTGAGCGTCGGAGGCGTCTAACGCATTTTTGCAGGTATCGCCCTAAAAGCAGGGGGAATTATAAAGACTGGTGCAGAATTATCCTTTCCTCTTTAGAATAACGATTTCTCTTTAGTATATAATCGATTATCAAGTATCAATAATCGATTATGTTGACATTATTTGCTATAAACAAGTTATTTACTTATTCTATTTTTTTGCTAATGTCAAAAGGGGGAAGAATAAGGGGCTATGCACTTAATATTTATTGGTATAAATTGAGGGGGAATTCATATGTTGAGGGGGAACTAATTGCATGCACTTAATATTTATTGGTATAAATTGAGGGGGAATTCATATGTTGATGGGGAACTAATTGCATATCTTTACTTGTCTTGGATCGTCATTATGAATCTCTAATATGCATATCCCGCTTAAGGTTTGCCATTATCAAAAAGGGGGAAATTGTTGAAACACGTTCTCAAGGCACTAAACTAAACGTGTGTTCATATTTGCAGGTATTGATAAATGACAAACGATGCGCAATTGACATATGACGAGGTCCAAGCACAAGCGCGCAAATGTCATGTAACGAAGTTCAAGCACAAGATAAACAAAGATCAAGACTAAACAAAGTTATACATGAGTCGTTCTTTAATTGTGATCTTGATCCGACAACTTAACTCAAGACTTGGCTTCTCTCGTAAAATCATTTTTATCAAATCATGCATATTTAATTTAGAGCAAAATGACTTTAAATCATGCATAATTATTTTACCAAAATGATTTTTAAACATGCCTCTAAAATCTGGACTAAGATAATCGATTATGTACTTATGATAATCGATTATGTTAAGTCAGCTGCATGACAATCGATCGTGTACCTTATGACAATCGATTGTGTTAAGGCAGTGTGCATCAGATTTTTCAAATCTGCATGACAATCGATTGTGAACCTTATGACAATCGATTGTGTTAAGGCAGTGTCCATCAGATTTTTCAAAGCTACAAAATAATCGATTGTGAACTTATGACAATCGATTTTGTTGAGGCAGTGTCCAAGCATATTTTTCAAAGCTACATAATAATCGATTGTGAACCTATGACAATCGATTGTATTGAGGCAGTGTCTATTTTATTTTTCAAAGACTGATAAATAATCGATTGTCCATATAGTATAATCGATTATGTAACTGACCGTTGCCAAAATATTTTCAAACTCCGTCAGATAATCGAATATAGGATTTTAATAATCGATTGCTTGAAGTAAAATCTGGAAAAGATTTTTTGAACGTTGCCAAGTAATCGATTGTATATTTCTGATAATCGATTGTTTTACGTAAAATCTGGAAATGATTTTTTGAACATTGCCAAGTAATCGATTGTATATTTCTAACAATCGATTGTTTTAAGTAAAATCTGGAAAGGATTTTTTGAACGTTGCCAGTAATCGATTATATGTCTTTGATAATCGATTGTGCTGCGTAAAATCTGGGAATGTTTTTTGGAACGATTGGAAAACAATCGATTGTATCATCTTGACAATCGATTGTCGCAGCACAAAATCAGCAATTCTTAATTGGCAATTAGGCAACGGTTATGCATGGTTTTGACACTATAAATACATCTTCAAATCAGTCTTCTAAACACAACAACTGATCATATTATTGCTAAAGCTTGCATACTCTCTTATTTCATCATTTTCTATTCATTACATAAGTTTTTGAGAGCCAAATTATTGACGAAAGTTGTTGCGTTCTTGAGCGTATTTATTTTACTCATATCTACTCTTAAGGAGAGTCTTGTTTTGAGTGCAAAGTATTTTTATACACTTGAAGGGAAGTGTTAATCCCTTTTATTGTAAAAAGGAACGTTGTGATTTCTTTGGTTGAAGTCTTGAAGTGTTGTAACTTTGAGCAAAGGTTGTTGAGACTTGTGTGACTCAAGTTCTCAGTTTTTAACGGTTTGTTGAGCACCCGTAAGCTTAACAGTGTTAGTGAAAATCTCGAGAGAGTCTCTCGGGGACTGGACTAGCCACGGGTTGTGGTGAACCAGGATACATCGGTGCGTTCGTTCTTTATTATTTACTTATCGCACTTATTTCATTCCTGCAATTTATAAATTCCGCAAGTTTACGCTGTTTTTTATTATAACGCTATTCACCCCCCCTCTAGCGTTAAGCGTATATTCTAACAAGTAAAACCATACCAATCATAATGACGGTTTTTCATTAACTGTTATTTAAACTAAAAATATTCATCAAAACATGAATCAATCATTTAACATAAAAATAATTGATACTAAATGTTATTCAAAATAAAACTTATCAAAACATGAATCAATAATTAATATCAATTGTTAGCACATATCAACTATTACGTTTTTATCAAAAGTACGATAACTAACCGACGTTCCCCCTCGATGCAGTAAGGTTTCATGCTTGGTGCATCTACTACAATATTGTAGTCTTCAAGCACACCTGCAAAAGTACCTAAAAATAGGTTTTCGGTACCCAACTTCTTTTGGGTCCTTGGGGGTTAGGCAAATAATAATCATAATCAAAATATGAATCTCTATGTTTAGCAAAACATACGGGTGCAATGTGTCCTACCCGGTTACAATAATGACATATGACATTAGGATTGTGCATATGTCTAGGTTGAGCCAAATGCGTTCTAGGTGATCTAAAGTTGTTATTCCTAGAAGCGTTGAAATTCCTAGAGTCATTTCTAGGTGGTCTAAATTATTCATTCTAGACTCATTAATAAAATTCCTAGAATTGTGACTAGGTGGTCTAAAATGATTAGTTTTAGACTTATCAACAAAATTTCTAGAGTCGTTTCTAGGTGGTTTAACCTTATTTCTATCGTCCTTTTTAATTTCCTCACTTGTTCTAGAATCATTTACACTACATTTTTCTAGTGTATTTCCAAGTTCTACGTTCTCCATTTTTAAAGAACTACAAGAAGAACAATTTGAACTTTGAACAATTAAAGAGGCTTCATTCATCTCCTTGATTTTTATTTTTGAAATCAACAATGTCATGTTCCAAAAAATTATTTTCTTCTTTTAGCTTTTCATTTTCACAAGTCAATTTTTCAAAATCTTTTTCTTTTAAAGAAGGTTGTTTTTCAAAATCTTTTTCTTGCAAAGGAAGTGTTTTCTCAAAATCTTTTTCTTGCAAAGAAAGTGTTTTCTTCAATTCTTTTATGGTTTTTGAAGCTTTAACAAATTCACTATATAATTCATCATAAGCATTTTGCAATTCTTCTAACGAGTAAGAGTTAGAAATACTTACATCTTCTTCTTCGTTAGCCATGAGGCATAATGCGGCAGTTTCATCGCTCGAGTTGTTCGAATCCCATGTTACGTGCCTATGGTGTTTCTTCTTTTTCTTGTCCTTTGATTTTGGACAATGTGATTTGGTGTGGCCAAGTTTTCCACAATTTTGGCATGAAGGACTTGGTTCTTCCTTCCTTGTTTCCTTCTTCATAAACTTACAAAACTTTTCAATTATATCATTGGAAATAATATCATTATCGCTTTCCGAATCACTTGCCTCTACTCTTTAGACGATGAGGCTTTGAAGGCAATATTCGAACCTTTACTTCTAAGATAAGGATTAAGAATTGTGCTTTCATAAGTTTCGAGGTTACCTCTTAGTCCATCAATTGTGATATCCGTGAATCCTATAGATTCTTGGATGGCATTGGCTTTGGAGCGCCATTCGGGAGTGAGACTCCGTAGGACTTTTCGAACAAGATCTTTGTTCGTGTAGACTTTCCCGAGAGCATGAAGGTCGTTGACGATTCTTGAAAATCGTTCGAACATAATGCCAATGGGTTCATTCTCCCTCATTCTAAAAATTTCATATTCATGTGTTAGAAAATCAACTTTAGATTCTCGGACTTGTGACGTACCTTCATAAGTGATCTCGAGTTTATCCCACATTTCCTTTGCGGTTGTGCAACAAGAGATTTTCCGATAGTCGTCCGGATTCACCGCACAAAATAGTAAGTTGACGGCCTTTGCGTTTCTTTCAATTTTCTTGATGTCCTCGGCATCATATTCATTTTCCTCCTTTGGAACCATGATTTCCCCAAGTTTCTTTGTTGGCATTTGTTCACCTTTCTTGATGATTTGCCATAATCGAAAGTTGTGTGATTGGATGAATATTCTCATCCGCTCTTTCCAGTATGTATAATTTCTTCCATCAAAAAATGGAGGCCTCTCGGTGGAGTGTCCTTCGCTCATTATTCCTGCGATTCAATATTCTCAACAAAAGAAATATATATCGCTCTCAACCGGTTAAGGCTTTCAGAGAGTTAGGCTCTGATACCAATTGTTAGGACTTATGCCCGTCACTAGAGGGGGGGGGGGGTGAATAGTGCGGCACGAGAATATTGATAAATATTGCGGAATTAAAATTGCAGGAATAAAATAAATTCGGTAATTAAAATAGTAAGGAAAGAACACACCGAATTTATCCTGGTTCACCACAACTTGTGGTTAGTCCAGTCCCCGAGAGACTCTCTCGAGATTCCACTAACTCCGTTAAGCTTACGGGTGCCTAACAAACCGTTACACTTGCTCGTAGATGTACACTCTACAAGACTTCAACTTGCTCGAGGATATCGCACCTCAAGACTTCACCTTGCTCGTGGATACCGCACCACAAGACTTCAACCACTAAGACTTAGGGTACTTAGCGAACCCGACAATCAATGAGAAGATATGTTCTTCTCAAACACTTTTCTCTTTTACAACAAGAACTCTCTCAAAAGAGTAGATAAAGAGATATAAATTTAGCTCTATGAACAACTCAAAGTTGTCTCTCAAATGGCTCAACAAAAGCTCTAAAATGATGCTCAAATAATGTCAATATGTATATCAATATTGGGAGGTGTTGTGTGTTTAAAATCAGCTCAAAAGACCTCTTTTTATAGGTGAAAAATGGTGTATGTCCGTTGCTTAATTGGCAATCAATTATGCTGATTTTGTGCCAAGATAATTGATTATTCAGTATCTGATAATCGGTTATTCTCCAACGTTCAGAAAATCAGAAGCTGATTTTCTGCTGAATAATCGATTATCTGATACTGCATAATCGATTATTCTGTGGCAGTGTTCAAACACTGGCAACGGTCTACAGCATAATCGATTATGCATATACTGATAATCGATTATTCTGAGGCAGAATTGAAAACTTACTTCAAAAACCATTTTGGTTAAGATGAAAACTTTAACATCATTTTGTTTGAAGTATTTAAAATATGTTTATGATAAATATGATATAATAAAATATGTTTATGATAAATATGATTTAATAAAATGATTTTATGCATATTTATGATGACCTATGTTGAGCCAAAAGGCGAGATAACTTAAGCGTTGCTCTTACATTTGTTCTACCAAACGACCTACGCCTTGGGTCTTCGATCTTGAACATTTGAGCTCGTCTTTGGCTTTTCCATTGCAATCCGTTCATCAATATGCTTCTCGGCATTCAAGTTTGATTGTTTGTCATATAATATCGTTGTTTGACACTTGACTTCATTGTTTGTCGTTCATCAAAACCTATACCTGAAAATCATGCTCATACAACCAAAGCGCACATATCATAGATAGAGTGATTTTCTACATATTGTGCGTTGAACCGGGATGACTATCGGAAGATTTCTTGCTGCACAACCGCCAAAGAGATGTGGGATAAGCTTGAAATCACTTATGAAGGTACGCCTCAAGTCCGAGAAGCTAGAGTTGATTTTCTAACACATGAATATGAACTCTTTAAAATGAGGGAGAAAGAACCCATCGGTATTATGTTCGAAATGATTCTAAAGGATCATCAACGATCTCCATGCTCTCGGGAAAGTATACACGAACAAAGATCTTGTTCGAAAAATCCTACGGAGTCTCACTCCCAAATGGCGTTCCAAAGCAAATGCCATCCAAGAGTCGATAGGAATCACGGATGTCACTATTGATGGACTAAGAGGTAACCTTAAAACTTATGAAAGTACAATTTTTAACCCTTTTTTGTGGGATAAGACAGGACCAGGTATTGCCTTCAAAGCCTCATCGTCAAAAAAAGTAGAGGTAAGTGATTCGGAAAGCGATGATAATACTTCTTCAAATGATTTAATTGAAAATTTTTATAAGTTTATGAAGAAGGAAATTAAGAAGGAAGAACCAAGTCCTTCATGCCATAATTGTGGAAAACTTGGCCACACCAAATTACACTGTCCAAAATCAAAGGACAAGAAGAAGAAGAAATACCAAAGGCGTGTGACATGGGACTCGGACAGCTCGGGTGATGAAATTGCTGCCCTATGCTTCATGGCCAACGAGAAAGAAGAGGTAAGTACTTCTAACTCTTACTCTTTTGAAGAACTACAAGAAGCTTTTCATGAAGTATATGATGAATTGAAAAAGTCTTCAAAAATCTCCAAAGAGGCCAAGGCTAAAATTAAAATTTCAGAAGAGAAAAATAATTTTTTGGAAAATGACAATGTTGATCTTAGAAATAAAATTAAGGAGATGAATGAAACTTCTTCAATTGATCAAAGTTCAAATTGTTCTTCTTGTAATTCTTTGAAATTAGAGAACATGGAACTTAGGAGCACACTAGAAAAAACGTAGTGTAGAAGAGCCTAAAACAATTGAAGAGATTAAGAAGAAAAAGCCCAGGAAAAATAAAAGGCCTAAAAAGAATAAGAATCATGATAGAAATGGTGTTGCGCAACCTAGAAATAATTCTAGGATTTTTAATGAGCCTAGAAATAATCAGTTTAGGCCACCTAGAAATAATTCTAGGATTTTTGTTAACAAGTCGAAAATTAATCATTTTAGACCACCTAGAGATGACTCTAGGAATTTCAACGTGTCTAGGAATAATGACTTTAGATCACCTAGAACGTATTTGGCACAACCTAGGCATATGCACAACCCGAATATAATATGTCACTATTGCAACCGGGTAGGACACATAGCACCCGTATGTTTTGCTAAACATAGGGATTTATCTTTTGGCTATGATTATTATTTGTCTAACCCCCAAGGAACCAAAAGTGTTTGGGTACCTAAAACCTATTTTTAGGTACATTTGCAGGTGTGCTTGTAGACTACAATGTTGTAGTAGATGCACCAAGCACAAAACCTTATTGCATCGAGGGGGAATTTCGGTTAGTTATCATATTTTTGATAAAAACACAATAGTTGATATGTGTTAACGATTGATATGTCTTTGTTAACAATAGGTATCAATTATTTTTGTTGATTCATGTTTTGATAACTTTTATTTTGAATAACAATTGGTATCAATTATTTTTGTTAAAAATAATGATTGATCCAAGTTTTGATGAATATTATCTTTGGTTTGAATAACAGTTGGTATATTTTGAATAAATGATTCATGTTTTTAAGTAATATGATTTGCTAAAAATAACCTTTAATATGGTTGTTATGTTTTTACTAACAATTGATATCTTTTTGATAAAAATAACATTTGAAATATTGATTTTATTTAACAGTTGGTAACAGTTGGTATGTATTAACTGTTAGCATATTTCTGTTAAAAACATTTCAATTATGTTTTGATGAATACAACTCTTGATTTGTTAAAAATTAACAGTTGATATTTGTTTAATATGTTGGTATCCTTTTTTAAACAAATGTTGGTTTTGTTTTTAACAGTTGGTAACCAATCGATTTTATCATGTTTTTATAACAATTGGTATCTTTTGAAAAATAACGATTGATATGTTTTGTATTTCTAACAATTGATATCTTGATAATTATTTAGAAATCTTCATCATACATATTCCTCATTATCTTTCCTATTTTATTTTGACATTTGTAATGCCCAAAAGGGGAAATGTCGAAAGGGGGAAGTAACCTTAGTATACTCTCTTTTTGCTAATGCCAAAAGGGGGAAGAGCTTAGGTGATATGCATCAAATAAGGGAGAATGTCTCTACATTCTAGTATGCCTTATTTGAGGGGGAATTATCATTAAGGGGGAATAGTTTGCATGAATTTAGGGGGAATCCTATATGCATATCTCCTATTGTTTGTCATTATCAAAAAGGGAGAAATTGTTGGAAATCATGTATATCATTGATATGTATTCTTTGGTTGTATTAGAATGATTTCCAAGTACAGGTTTTGATGAATGACAAACAATGAAGTCAACTGTCAAACAATAATATTATATGATAAACAATGAAGATGCATTAGCAAACGATCAAGATGGTTGACGAATCAATTATGATGAATCAAACAAATGAAGATTGAATGCCAAGAAGCATATTGATGAAGAGATTGCATAGACGAGCTCAAAAGTTCAAAACCGAAGACACAAGGCGTAGGTCGTTAGGTAGAACCAATGTAAGAGCAACATTTAAGTTATCTCGTCTTTTGGCTCAACATTAGGTCATCATAAATATGCATTAAATCATTTTATTAAATCATATATATCATAAACATTTTTTTAATATACTTCAAACAAAATGATTTTAACGTTTTCATTTTAACCAAAATGGTTTTTGAAGTAAGTTTTCAATTCTGGTATACTCTGGTATACTCCAGTGTATATCAATGGTATATTCTGGTATATTCCAGCTTTGTTTTAAACTGGATTTTTACGCAAGCCTAGATAATCGATTAACCAAAAGTGATAATCGATTATCCTACCAAGTTAATCGATTATCACTTTAGTTAATCGATTAACTTGTATCCGTTGCCTTCCAACGACTAGTTTTTTGAACTAGTTAATCGATTAACATCAAGTTAATCGATTATCTGACTGGAAAATCAGATTTTGTGTTTAACAAATGGGCAACGGACATATCACCTCCAAACTCTATAAATAGAGGTCTTTGGTATAGAGGCAACTTTGTGCTGTTCATCGAGCTTATTTTGTATCTTCTTATCTACTCCTCTTAGAGAGTTTTTATTATAAAAGGGAGAAGTTCTTGAGAAGACTAATTCTTCTCATTGATCATTAGGGTTGCTAAGTTCCTTGAATCTTAGCAAGTGAAGTCTTGAGGTGAGGTATCCTCGAGCAAGAAGTCTTGTGGTGTGGTATCCACGAGCAAGTTGAAGTCTTGTAGAGCGTACATCTACGAGCAAGTGTAATGGTTTGTTAGGCACCCGGAAGCTTAACGGAGTTAGTATAAACTCGAGAGAGTCTCTCGGGAGACTGGACTAACCACACGTTGTGGTGAACCAGTATATATCGGTGTGTTCTTTCCTTACACTTTTAATTACTGTACTTATTTCATTACTGTAATTTTAATTCCGCAAAATTTACAAACATTCTCGTGCCTCACTATTCACCCCCCCTCTAGCGTTAAGCACATATTCTAACAGAACCGCGGCCAAACACCCTCTCTGATTCTTCAGTTATCTGCGATTGCACTCTACCGCAGTTACGGTGGGACCGCATCAGTTCATCTCTAGACCTGGTTTGAGCTGCCTTCCCGTGGTTCACTTGGCGGATATTTCATGATTGGCCTCTTTTCTCCATATTTGATCCCAAAAGAATTACATAGCCTTCCCTTGTCATATATAACCTGCAAAGCATGAAAAGCGCTAATCAGAGCATTTTGTTATCACTTTTTACCATCAAAACTATACAAGAAGGTGGTTCTTTAGGGCCTAATTATAGGTAAATTCACATTTATTAACACACCATACTTAAACTTTTGCTCGTCTTGGAGAAAATTTAACCACACTTCTAGGCCTGACCGTTAGATGCATTACCCTAAGTTTATGTCACACCTGCCATTATGTAGGAACAACTTAAGCAGTGCAACAAGCATACCTCAGATGCAAACTCTAACGCCATGACACACTCGTGCTTACTCTAGTTACTCTAAACAGAGGTGAAAACTCACTTTTTCTTCCTGATTCACATGTCCTCACATCACAATTCTGAGAGTAACAAGTAAAATTCAAGTAACAAGGAACCACACTCACTCTCAGCAAAGAACAATCACATGCAACATAGATACACCATAAGCTTGCCCCTAGTGTAATACTCTACTAATCGAGTTGTTCAGTCAAAAATCAAGAGGTCTTTATTTGGTTGTAATGGAGGCTAAGGGACGGGTAGGATATATTTGGATATAGTGAATAACCTTCCTAAGCACTTTTAACACAAACTTCCTTTCATTTTAATTTCCTTGTTCAGCCCAATTGTTCCTCCACATTTGTTTCATAGGTGACCCCCACTTTTCTTTTGGTGCAACTGGCCCCTTTTTTCTCTCTTTTTAGCAACCATTAAACCATTCAAGTACTTTTTCTGATTCCCTTTTTCTACTCCACTACCACCCTGCACTTTGACTTTTATATGCTCTTTAATAATTCAAGTGCTTCTAGGAGGTACGAGTGCAAATAATCAAACTATTCAAACACGGGGATGTAGGTTATTATATGGTTATCAAAGAATATGCTCTAGGCTCGAAGGGGTTAACTATGGTATTATGCATTGGTGGATTCACAATTATACATGCTACACAAAGAAATTCCTCAATCATCTCTAAAACCAAACAACTTCTATTTCGCTTTGCAAACACACAGGGCAAGTTCTAGGTATCGCATGCAAGCACATAATACAAGTATAATCTCACACATACTTGGCATGTAACTCATTCCGAATCGGTTTGTCAACACACTCACATGAGCGTTCAAGCAAGACAAAATGTGCAAAATTAAGGCATACTTTACGAGTCTACAAACGAGCCTAGACGTTGCACCCTCAAGTTCGTTTTAATTATTTGCAGATGTGAACATTAAGGGTTGCATTCTTGACTTCACCCATTTTGGTCTGAGAGAGTCCTAATGGTCCTAAAACTACAAAAGAAAAATCTACCTAACCCGGTTCAAGAAAAGACCTTGGAAAAGAACCGTGGTCAAAAGAACAACCAAAAAAGAATTACTACGCGACCTAAAAAAATAAACTAAAAAATCTAAATGGACTATTTCCTTCAAGAGTACTATCCAAGTGGTCCGTCCTCAGGAAGAATCCCCTACTTTTTTTTAAATCCGACTTTGACCTTCAAGAGACCCATCAACAAGTGTCTGTCGTTGGGCCAAGTCAGTTTCTTCCAAGGTGAGCACAATCAGCTATACACAACACATATACAATATTACAACATGCTCCATGTCTATGTACACTACAATACAGTACCACAGCAAGTCTCCCACCCCACACTTAAAATTACAGCATGTCCCCATGTCATATAAAAAATAAAGAGCAGAAGGGTAAGAAGACTTCCCTGAGCATCAATTGGAGTCAGAGACGGTACTGGGGTCCACATGACAAGCTTTCCCTAAAGCACGGAACGACGCTCAAGGGATTAGAAATCACGACCCACCTTAATAGGAGTTTAACTCCACTAAACTGAGCAAACTTCATATTAGAATCTATTGCAATCTAGGAATTAAACTCTTAATCCCCCACTATTTACAATTCTATTACAAAGAAACAAACTTTGACTGACTCTAGTCAATCTAGAAATTAAACCCTTATTCTCTCACCCCTTACAATAACTTTATAGTAAGCCGTTTGCAATAACTCTATTACAAAACAGCAAACCTTGACTAACTCTAGTCAAGAAACTTAACCAAATAGTGATTTAAATATGTCCTACAAAGACACTTCTTAAAAGCATTGTAGGATTAAAAATGAAGAACAAAATAACAAAGACTCAACAAACCTAAGGACCTAAGATATCTTCAATCTTGGGATCTGGTCCTTGATGTTACAACATCTTTATTCTTGAGATATATGGTGGCTAACACTTGAGCGAATAAGATTTTTTGGATTTGCAAGTGTTAGGAAAATGAAATCCCTTGCCATATGTTGATAATATGTGTGTGATGTCATCAAGGATGATACAATAATGTGTTCTTTTGTGACGACCCAAAGGACCATCACCTATTTTCTTATCAAATTCTATGCTTCTAAGGCCTTGAAAATCTTATAGAGTTGCTTCGATTTGTGTGCGCAATCAGGTCGCGTAGCCGGAAAGCTTAAATATGAAATTCTATAAAACAAATGCTAAGTTTTGATGTTAAAATGAATAAATTTGACTTTTGCCAATATTTCGGGCAAACGGACCCTGACCCATGATTTGATGGCCCTGGAGGGTCCATAGGAAAATATGGGACGTGGGCGTATGCCCGGAATCAAATTTCGAGGTCCCAAGCCCGTTAAATAAATTTTTTAAGAAACATTATTTTCTGGAAATGTTTAAGAAAATTGGAAATGAAATTTGATAATAAAGTGATGGTATCGGGCCCGTATTATGGTTCCGGCGTCCGGTACAGGTCTTATTTATGTTTTAAGTCCTTCATTTATAATTTGGTTAAATAGACGTCGTTTAACGTGATTCGGACTTACAGTTCTAAATTTGCAACTTGATGAAGTTTGAGGAAAAACTCTTGATTTTAAGATTTGATTCATTGTGTTTGAGGTTATTTAGGCAATTTTATCGCACGGATAAGTTCGTATGATGTTTTTGAGTTAGTACATGTATTTGGTTAGGAGCCTCAAGGGCTCAGGTGTGTTTCGGAGGTGTTTCGAAATGGTTTTTGACTTCGAAAAAATTGCAGAAAAATCGGTAACAGGTGCTCAGACCTGTTGCTCTTCACGATCGCGTAAGGTAAATAGGGACAGAGGTATTTTTGTTCAACGCGAACACGAGAGAAGGATCGCGAATGCGGAGCACTGGGGGGTTGCTCTACGCGAACGCGACCCACGTCCCCGAAAGCACAGGGCAAATAGGGACTGGTATGGAATTTAGCATCTTCCTCTACACGAATGCGTTCATAGGCCCGCGAACGCGAAGATCAGTGGGGCCAACCCTTTGCGAACATGTACACATAAGCCTGTGTAAGGCTGCTCTTCATGAACGCGGGAGACCCGTCGCGAACGCGATGAAGGTTTGCCCGACAATTTAAAAACAGTAGCTAATCGTGTATTTGTCAAACTTTCATAACTTCTTCAACTTAACTTCAAATTGGGCGATTTGTGAAAGAGGATTTCACCACAAACTCATAGGTATCTAATCTTAGACTCATTTTCTTCCATTTTTATTAATATCTAATGAATTTCTAGGCCTAAAACATATGATTAAGGGTAGAAAGTTATGGATTCAGGTAGACTTAGGGCGTTTTGATTTTTTCTTGATTTAGACCTCGTTTTGAGGTCGAATTTGAAAAATAAATTATATATTCGGACTCGAGGATGAATGGTGATTTGATTTCTGTCTGCACCTCGTGTTTTGACCAAGCAGGCCAGGGATCAGTTTTTGGGTTTTTGGGAAGAATGATGGAAAACTATAATTAGGCATTGGGTTTGCAATGTTTAGCCTTTATTGATGTAGTGAAGTCATTTATGTATAAATACAATCATTTTGGAGCCAAATTTGAGAGGAAAATCGGTAATTGAGGATTGAATTGGCCGTGAAAGTTTGAGGTATGTGTTCGGTATAACCTTAGCTTTGGAAATTAGGAGTTGAGTCATAATTTCTATGTGTTTCTTGTTGAGTACGACGTATAGGCATGGTGACGAGTATCTACATGTTGGTGTCAAGCATGACCGTGAGTCTTAAATTGATACTTGTTGAATTCTTGAATAATGCTATGGTTGAAATCATGAGTAAATCCGTGGTATTGAGCAAAGCCTAGTTTAATTTCGTGGAAGTTAATTGTGAGTTAGAAATGATGATAATAGAGATGATTATAAGTTGAATTGAGAATGGTTATAGCTGATTCTCCCTTGTCGTGACATATATTTTTGTACTGTTGAGCTTCCTTACCGGGATAGTGTAAATTATAATTAATCCCTTGATGGAATTGTTGTTGTGATAACTATAAGCTGTAAATTTAGAACGGGTTGCGCGCTATATATATATATATATATATATATATATATATATATATATATATATATATATATATATATATATATATAGAGAGAGAGAGAGAGAGAGAGAGATAGGGTTGCACGCTGCAACATATATTATATGGATTGAGTTGCATGCCGCAACGGATATTATGTACATATTGGATTGGATTGCATTCCGCAACAGATATTATATTGTATCGGGTTGCACACCACAATAGATATATTATATTTATTGGATCGGTTTTCACGCCGCAAAAATTATATATATACATATTGATCGGGTTGTGCACCACAATAGTAGTTTATTATATTATTTTAGATATTGTACTGCTTTTTTATATTTATTTAGTATTTGCTAAGTTAAATTGTTTCCTCGAAGCATGTACCCCTCCCCTTTAACTGCTTATTACTTGTTTACTTTTCCGCCATATATATTATATATCCACAGGTTTTTCTAGAGTCTGACCCTAGCCTCGTCACTACCTCGCCGAGATTAGGCCAGACACCTACCAACACATGGGGTCGGTTGTGCTGATGTTACACTCTACACTATGTGCTGATACCGGAGCACCATACAGTGCGTAGTAGTAGTTCGGGAGCCAGCCTTCTGTCCACAAGATCCTGAGGTAGTCCTGCAGGCGTCCGCAGACCCGACATCTCTTTTACCTATTTTGATGCACTGTTTTCTTTGTACACGAGACATATTTTATTTCTTTGTTTTAGACATTTGTATGTAGCACTCCTAGATAGTCTGTATATGTTGTGACACCAGGTGTTGGATAGAGGCATGTATTGGCTTTTATGCATTTTGGTTTTCTATTTATCCAAGACTTCCTCTATATTTTATATTTCGCTGTTAATTAACTGTTTAGTCTCTTGTTAATATATTTGGTAAGGAGTTTTAAAATAAAAGAGTTAATAATTTCTAATTTCATGGCTTGCGTAGCTTCTACGAATAGGCACCACCACGACTTACGAGGGTGCGCAATCTGGGTCGTGACACCTTTAGTTTGTCATAGCAAGCTACATATATGCTGCTATCTTGCTGCTAGACGGTACATTGTAGCAGACTGCCAGGCGATACAGTGCAGTAGCTATTAGAGCTATAGAGTTGACTGCACGACGAATAGGGGAACTGATCCCTATATGTTCCCTCTGTTGTTCCCTTATCTAATTTCATTGAGAATTGAACCAGACATCTGACTAGTTACTCTGAAATCAAGGGAACTAATTGCATCATGTTCCTTATCTGGTTCTCTCTTGAAGTTTTTCAAATCATCAAAACAAAAATGCATGACTTATCATTTCCCCTTTTTTATGTTGAAAAACATAGAATTGATATTTCCCCTAAGATCGAGATATCCACATTGTCCCCCTTATGAATTATCCATATTCTCTCTGAGAACCAGTCCAAAGGAACTAAATACAACTGGTTCCTCGAGACTATTTGGCAAATCATCAGAACACAAAATGGCATAACTTATCAAGTTCCCTTTTTTGATGATGACAAACCCAAAATTGGTATTCCCCAGGAGAATCAGATTCCTTACATATACTAATCACATTTGGTCCCTACTTGGTTCCTCGAGAACATTTGTCAAAACATCAAAGCATGAAATAGCGTAACTTAGAGCAATTCTCTCATTTTTTATGATAACAAATCCAAAATTGATGTCCCCCTCACCCGCCTACCCCTCCCCCGAGAACCATATTCCTCTCATATTCCCCTGCGGACCAGACCTATAATTAACATGTTATTAGCAACGTCCCTCTGCGAAGCAGAGCTATCTTTCTTACACAATATATCATATCAATTCGATTATGTTTCTCCCCCTGTTGACACCTATGTATCTTCCCCCTTTTGACATCATTGAAAAGAATAATAGAAGAAGCATAACCAAAAGAAGTTCAGCAATATTTACTCATGCCAGATGGGCAACACAACGTAAATAATAACAAGAATAATAAGTGAATGTCATTGCAAAAAATAGAGTGATTGCCTATGGTGGAGTAATTATAACAAAAGCTCAATAATTTCAATGATACAGAATATGAAAATTTAAACAACTAAAGCACTAATATCATAAAACATAGGGATGAAAAGAAGATAGGAATTCGACGGAATTTGGAAGAAGTGAAAGACCTGATAACCAGCAGGAAGGAAAGTAAGGGGATAAGGCCTTGATGAGCATGTGCATTTGTTCATTCACATTCCTTTGATCAATGATCATCTGCTCTCTCAGGTCCTCCACTCAGTTCTTCAATCTTTAATTATCACACTTCAATTGAAAATTCTATTCTACCAAGGGTCAAAATGGACCTTGTTCTCTACCTATCTGAGCAGGCAGAACTATCAATCAGACCACCAAGAATCTCCCCAAGCTTCTCCTTATCAAGAACAAACTCAATCCCATTTTTTACTTATTCTTCATAAACGTTGGGACTTGGAGGAACAACGAGGTTATTCTATTTTTAGAACTAAACAATGTCAAGAAATTCCTCCATTTTTCAGTAATATCAGAGTCAACACTCTGCCTAATAGCACTTTTTAATACTTCAGAGTCTTCTACCTCTCCAAACCCGATAACTCAATCTTTTGCTTCTGTAAGGAACCAGGTTCCCTAATCACACTACCCTTTCTGTTTCTTGAGCGGCCATGTCTCCCTCTTCTTCATATCTATTTGTTCACCCTAATCATCTGTTGTAACTTTCTCAATCGACTTTCTTTCTCTATTTTGATCTTTTTTGAATTCTTTCTCAAACGTGAATATTTTTCGGCTTCATTCTCTCTTCTATATTCACCACATCAGCAGGTCACACCACTTCACCATCAATCAGCCTACTTTTCATCAATCCTTTTTATTGTATCAGAAGTCCGTTCAAACATAGAGCTAAAAAAGAAGTCATCAGAATTGATATCCTGAGATGGACTAGAGGGATCAATCCGTCATTCAGTTCCCCTTTTTCCAGCACATTCACCAATTTCTCCATCCTTCAAGGCTTTTACAAACCTAGCAACAATTTCATCCTCACTCTCTAGAATATTAGATCTACCTCGTTCCATTTCAGTTAGAGTCTCATCAAAATCTACCAAAGACTTCTTGGGGTTTTGATTCATATGGAGTTAGAATTTTGGAAGATGACATAGTTGGGTTCACTTCTAATATATTTGGAGAGAAGGATTCTTTTTTACACAAGGTTGGTGTTGGTTTTGAAGTAAAGAATCGTTTTTGGTTAGGTATGAGAGAAAGAAATGATTTTTTGATGCAATAAGTCAGTTCAAAAAAAGTTTAACATTTACTTCAAAAATTTAGAGAGAGGCGGGAATAAATTAATGACATAAACACGTAAGCAATTTAAAAAGGCATATAAGTATAAAAGAGACTACTAATCCGAGTCACAGGAACCAGGTTCCTTCACAATTTTTGAAAATTTGAGCAATATCACGCTTATTTGTTTTGTCTTGAAACTGACATGTATATCAACCTGCAACATTATATATTTGAGTTAGATATATATTTGAGTTAGATGTTTCCGAAAAAAATACTTTTTAGCATTGTACTTTTCCTTCTTAATATAGCCAATCATCGAGGGACCATGTCCTTAGTTAAGCTTGATCAACCCCAACTTCAGACGATTTCTTTCAAAGTGTTCCCTGCTCAGCGCCTTGGTGAAGATGTCTGCTACATTGTCCTCCGTCTGCCAGAACTTCATACAAATAAGAACCTTTTCAACATTATCCCTCAAAAAGTAATGTCACACATCGATGTGCTTTGTCCTCTTGTGATATATCAGGTTCAAGCTGTAAATACACCAAAGACTTTATGATGTTGCTCGATCTGTAGTAGTTGAGCACAAGAAGCAAGAACCATGTATTTAGATTCGGTAGTAGAAAGAGTCACAAAGTTTGTTTCTTCGTACTCCACAAAATCAAACATAACCCCAGAAAATGTGCCATTCCAGATGTGCTCTTTCTATTTACCAGATATTCAACATAATCTGTATCAGCATATCCAACCAAGCCAAAACTATCTCCTAAGAAATAGACGAGGATCAGGTATTGCATTCCCTTAGGATACATCAAAATTCCTTTGGCAACCTTCAAGTAAGATTATTTTGGGCCAGGTTCCAATCATTGTTTTGTTTGAAGACCAGGTGCCACACTTTGTTCCTTTCAAACTGATGGAGTTCTTCTTGTATGGCAGCTATCCACTTAGCATTTTTCAATCATTTTTTGATGTTATTAGGCTCGATTTGAGATAAGAAGGCTGAGAGGGCAAATATGTTCCTTGCCTTAGATCTAGGTTGAATCCCAATTTCTAAGGGTATGATTACATTTTGAAGGGATGTGAACTTTTTATCTTCTAGTTGGATACTTGAGCTTCAAAATTTGAAGGACCATGTTCCTACATATTTGGAACATCACTGATATAAATAGAATTGTGACTTCTACTCCTTTGTTCTGCGTCAGGAGTACCTAATGCAGCATCAACAACCTTACTTTCAGTTTCAGTTGAGGTGATAGAGGGACCGCGTTCCTCTGTGCCTTTGGAGATTATGGTGCATTTCTTTCATTGCTCTGCTTGACTTGACTCATCAAATCAATCTTTCCATTAGTAATATTTTTATAGCTTCACCAGGAGCATTTGTAAATTTTCTATCTTTATCTTCTTTGTTATGTGACCCTTTGCCACCATTGCTGAGAACAAAACATTGAGCAGTTTTACTCTTGGGTAAGTCAACTTGGTTTTACTCCCATTCAGCAGTTTATAGAGAGAGTTCTCGAGAAAAGACCTGATCATGAACTTGTTAATCAAGTAGCAGGCAGTGTTGAATGCTTCGACCCATGAACCAGGTCCTCCATAACCAACTTATTCAGCAAATAAAAAATTGTATGCCCGAATCATTTGTGCTATAACTCTGCATCATCATCAATGACACTTAGGAATGTTATATCACCACTATTTAGTGAATCAAGGTCAGCAACATAGATGTTCTCGAACCTTTTGTCTATCAACACCATTTTACTAGTTTAGTGATTGGTGAAAGTGCAAGATTTGGACAAGAACTTCACTTTATTTTTCCTTATCACAGATTTGAGACACACCCAATAAGCTATATTTCAAGCCATTCACATAGTACACATTATTAATTGCATGGGAGAGTGTTTTGCCAATTTTGCCAACACCGAGAATATAGCCTTCTTGCCATTTTCAAAAGACAAACTCCTACATTGGACGGTCTAGAGTGTCATGCTTAGAGAAGCCGCTATCCATGTACAGGTTTTGACTACTACCTCTCGCTCTAGACTGCACACGAAATCACTAGTTAGACTTAGGAACCTAAGCCAGCTTAGGTCCCTTATAATGATAGAACATGCAGATCAAACTTCTTTTCGCCTATGTAGGCAACATATATTTTACTCTTAGAGGACATGTCCCTCAACAATATACTTCTTTTCAATAAAAACTTTGTTTTTCTATAGAGACTGAATTTTATCTTTACAGAAACCCTTGTAATGGCCAGTTTGACCATAGTGAGTACACATCCAATTATCAGCCATAGTTACATACTTGTTATGGGGATTATATGAGGTTTTAACTTATTGGAACCCGATTCCTTGCTTGTTTTTACCATTACTCTTATACATAGACATTATTACATCAGAGGACTGAGTCCATTTAAGTGACTTATCAAGATTATTTTTAATCCATTTCAGATCCTCCTGAAGTTGTCTATTCTTTTTAAGCTCAACAAAAATACTTGTTTTAACTTTCTTAAACTCATTCACAATCTCAAGTTGAGCCTCAATAGCCACTTCTTTACCCTTAGGGGTGTCCGTCCATTTTTCATTTGGTTTTTCAATAAGATGTTTTCTCTAGTTACTTCTTCCACTTATTCCTTTAAGTCTACAATAAAAATTACCATATCATCCCTCTCTTGTTCTATGTCACAAATTCTTCAATTAAAGTACTTTTCTTATTAATTAGGCTATGATAGACATGAATCAACACATATTCTAAGAACATCAATGTTTCCTTAGAGTAAGTTTTCAATTTTCTTTAAACATCAAGAATACTTACCTCATCTTTCTCATTGTCCTCATCTTTATCAGATCTGTCCATGAGTGTAAAGATTGACTCATATTATGAAGATCCATTGTCAACAACCATCATCAATGTAACACCTTGGTCTTCTTCACCTTCAGATTCACTAGAGAAATCTCCTCAGGCAGCCAGGGCTTGCTTCACTATGTTGTTAGCAACGTCTCTTCTTTTAAACTTCCTGTTAGGAACCTGGTTCCTCTAAGGCCTCGTTTATTTTTTTTGTAAGATTAAGACGTCTGAATCTTAATATACATCAGAATATCAAGATGTGTATTAAGATTAAGACATCTAAATCTGAATATGCATCTGAATATTACAATATATATTAAGATCTGAAAACTAAATGATTAAGACTGTTTGATTTTTAATATTTGGATGTATAAACTTTATCTTTATTTGAAAATTAATAAATATAAAATTCAAATAAATACTAATTAATCTAATATTATATTAATAAAATATATAATTTTTTTTTAAAATATGGTAGTTGCTGGTGGTGATGACTAATGGCGGTACTTCTGAATTCCGAAAGAGACGATGATTGGTGGTAGGTTTGGTTGATAGTTGTGGTTTAAAGTAGTAGCTAGTGGTGATTAGTAGAGGTAACGATTATAATAATGGTGGTGTTGGTAATATTTAATAATGATGGATGGTGGTGGTAGTTGTGATTGAGGAAGGTGGTGGTAGTTAATAATGATGTGCATTATTGGTTATGATTATTGATGGTGATGGGGTGGTTAGTTGTGGTAGTTGAGGTGGATGAGTGTTGTTTGTGTTTGAGAATGATAGTGGCAGGAGTGATGCAGATGGTGGGTAGTGGTAGTTGATTATGGTGGCGGCTATAATTGAGAATAATCGCGGTGATGGTGGTTGAGTATGATGGTGGCGGTGGCGATGACGACGTAATGATAGTTGATAATGTTAGGTGGTGGCGACAATTAGTAATGGATATGGACGATAACATCTTAATAAAATTAAGTCTTTGTTATGGATCTTAATCATGCATACCTATTCAGAACAATTAAGTTGTTGTGAAGTAAAAATAAATAAATGCACTGAATAATTAAGATCTGAATAATTAAAATTCAGACTTTAAAAACAAACACACGTAATGTCTGAAATCTTAATGATCAAGATTCAGACCTTTGTTAAGTGCAAATAAATGAGGCCTTAACTGCTTTATCAGTATTGGTTTTGTAATGATCCTGCTTATGAAGATGACAATCTTTAATAAAGTGTCCAGGCTTTCCACATTTATGACAACAATTATTTCCTTTGAAATTCTTCGAGTGAGATACGTCATGTCGGATTCATCACTACTTAAGTTGATGTGGGCAGTTTTGAGAACTAAGTTCTTCTCCTTCTTGGGCTCTCTTATTTCAAGATCTTTCTTTCTGTTCATCTCATATATTTTGAGATTCCCAATGAGTTCATCAACAGTCAGCTACTGCAGATCCTTGGCTTCACTGATAACATTCACTTTACTTTTCCAGGAACCTGGTAAAAACATTGAATATTTTCCCGACCAGATTGTTTCTTGGGATGACTTCTCCAAGGGAGTGAAACTCATTGATAATGGAAGTGAAATGTAAGTGCATATTCTGAATATACCCATCCTCCTTCATCTTGAAAAGCTCTAACTCAATAGTAAACATATATCAATTTTGGACTGGTTAACCTTAGTAGTTCCCATATGGGCAGTTTCAAGAGCTTCCCAGATCTCCTTAGCAGACTAACAAGTTGAGATGCAATTGTATTCATATGTTTCCATGACACAAACAAGAGTCTTCTTTGCCCTGAAAAATTATTTTCAATAGTCTTTCTATCAGCATCGTTGTACTCTTTTCTTATTTTTGGGACTGTAATTGTTTCGTCACCAATAGTTTTCATGGAAAACAAGTTCATCATATATTACATCCCACAAATCCGAGTCTTCCGCCATGACAAAATCATGCATTCTTGTTTTTCACCAACCATAGTATTGGCCGTTGAATCTTGGTGATCTATACGTTGATTGTCCCTCCTCGAAGATTGGTGGAGCAGCCATGAGGATCCTTTCTAGGTGTTAACCTTTTAGAAATAACCTGCTCTGATACCAATTGATAAACACTAGGAGTCTACCAAATAATATAGAGAATCAGGTTCTCTATAAGTTCTCACAGTAAGCAATAGACTATAATCAAATAGTATATGGAACAGGTTCTCTATCTATTCCCACAATAAATTGGCAGTCAAAAAGACATGCTATATTTATTTGAAAAACTCCTTGCTCAAGGGAATAAAAGGTACGACATACCCTAATAGGATTTCAACTCCACTAAACAAGCAAACTTCAAGTTAAAACCTATTGCAATCTAGGAATTAAACTCTTAATCCTCACTCCTTACAATAACTCAATCATATGCCATTTGTGATAATTCAATTACAAAGCAACAAACCTTGACTAACTTTAATCAAAAGACTGAACCAAATAGTGGTTCAAATATGTCCTACAAAGACAGTTCTTGAAAGTAGTGTAGGATTAGAAATAAAGAATAAAATAATAAAGAATCAACAAACCTAAGGACTTAAGATATCTTCAATCTTTGGATTTGGTCCTTGAGCTTGCAATATCTTTGTTCTTGAGAGAGGTGGTGGCTAGCACTTGAGAGAATATAATTTTTTAGATTTGCGAGTGTTAGGGAAATGAAATTTCTTGCCTCATGTTGATAATATGTATGTGTGTGATGTCATCAAGGATGATGCAATAAATTAAAGTGTCCTTTAATTTGGCCATAAGAAGCTACAACTGTGTTGTTGCCAGACGGTACAGTGAAGCAGCGTGCCTGACAGTACAATGCAATAATTTTTTAGAGCTATAGAGTTGATTGCACGACGATAAGGGGAGTTGATCCCTATCCGTTCCCTCTGTTGTTCCCTTATATGATTTTATTGAGAATTAAACTAGACATCTGACTAGTTACTCCGAACGCAAGGGAACTAATTGTATCAGGTTCCTTATCTGGTTCTCTCATGAACTTTATCAAATTATTAAAATAAAAGAGGCATAACTTATAAGTGATGATTCCATTTGGCAAGAAAGAAAAAATTAAATAAGTTATAACACTTAAAAGTACTTGATTATTTACAATCATCAAATTCCTATGAGTTCGCACACGATACACGAAAACCACCGGTTTAGATGATCTCTTTCATACCTTTATCATTACCATTATTCCAGGTTATCATTTTACTTCTACTTGAAGACCACAGACCCAACCACTACAATCTTACCTTGACCACTACAATACTATTGCAAGTTAATTTTTGTGTACCTGATTTTATTTTAGTATTAGGAGGTCGATGTAGACCTCTAGCATCACTATTGGTGATTTGAGAAAGATTAACAATGGAGTTGTGTCGATGGTTTTTCGATAGAGGTGAGAGTTCATAGTTTTGAGACTTTGAGATTTATCTAGTCCAATTTGAGGCTTGAGGGTAGTTTAAGGGGATAGCGGTTAATAACATGTTTAGCCAAGTTTATAAAAAAAGCTTATTTTGAGAAGTACTTTTCTCAAAAGTACTTTTGGCGAGAAGCAGTTTGTATTTGTATTATTAATTTGAAAAGCACTTTTGAGCAGTAATTAGTATTTGGCCAAACTTTTAAAAACTGTTTCTAAGAGTATTTTTTTAAATGCTTCTCAGAAAAGTGCTTTTGGACTCTTCCCTTAAAAGCACTTTCTTTCCTTCTAAAAACTTTGTCAAACACTACAATTTTTAGAAAAAAGCAATTTTGCCCCCCCCCCCAAAAAAAAGACCTAACAGCTTATAAGTTGTTGGAGGTTCTGAGTGTTGAAAAAACTAGTACATGTAGAAATAATAACCCCATTCTTCAAAGTTTAGGGGCAAACTTGAATTATTTTAGCATAGTTCAATGACAAACTTCATCCATATCTCATTGTTAAAAAGGCCCACACAAAGGGAAAGCACTTTCATTAGTTTGTTGAGTGAGAAGCACATATTGGTAAAAAAGGAAAATTGAGTTCAAATTTGGAGCACATATCGTAGAGCCCGTTTGGCTTAGCTGATTTAGAATAGCTGATGAGCATTAGGTGCTGAAAAACACTTTTAAGTGCTGAAGCTGATTTAAAAAATAAACAGTTACGTGTTTGGATAAAAGTGCTGAAATTAATAATAAGCAGCTAAAACTGTTTCATTAAAAGTGATGATAAGCTCTTTTTATGTTAAAATGACTTAAATAACTTTATAACAATTTACACTACTAAAAATGTTATTTTCTTCAAAATTTTAGATTCTATCTAATTATAGAAATGAATAGATAATATCTTTTTTATAAATATAATTTATGTTATGATAAGTATACAATCATAAATTAGATGGCCTGAGTATAAATTAACAAAAATTAAGGGAAAAAACCTTTAATAAAGTATAATGCTTGTAGAGACGAAACAAGCACTTAATACGTATTGTTTGTAATAAATAATATTAAAAGCTTCAACTATCATAAATATCTTAAGCAATCATATCACCAATTGCCATCCAAATATTATTATCTCCTTGATTTTCTATATTTTCTTCATTTGCAATATTGACTCTTTTGGATCTTCCAACATCAGAATCAACACGTGGCACATATATCTCATTTTCAACTTCCTGCAATGCATTGTCCAACTTACATATCTTTCTAATGTAATGTGAATCTCCATTATAGCCAATATGATATCTCTTTGAGTGTCAATGATAAAAAGGCATATCTCGCAAAATGGACCACCTTGCTTTCCATTCCCCAAATGTTCGCTGGACAATATTTCTGCAAGAAGAATGCAAGTAATTGAACATTTTTTTATGTCCATTTGGTGCTGGAAATTTTCTTGTCACGCCTCAACAAAATTCTGCAAGGT
This sequence comes from Nicotiana benthamiana, assembly GCA_034376525.1. Taxonomy (NCBI): domain Eukaryota; kingdom Viridiplantae; phylum Streptophyta; class Magnoliopsida; order Solanales; family Solanaceae; genus Nicotiana; species Nicotiana benthamiana. Next base: position 38,123,856 of record CM067339.1, on the reverse strand, counting down.
GGTATGTCACATTATCCCCTTTATATGGAGCCATATACCCCTTTATGTGTGAATATCCTGCATTAACAAGATAATATTTGTCCCCAGATAGATGTGAAAAATTCAGTTCGGATCTACGAAGTGCCTCACCAAATATACGGTTATCATGAGATGCTCCTTCCCACCCAACCCATGCAAATGTAAAACATATATTAAAGTCGATAACAACAAGAATATTTTGAGTAGGATAACCTTTACGCCCAATATATGGTATCTTTTGACCTTGAGGCAATCTTGCCTTCACATGTGTACCATCAAGTTCCCCAATACAATCATAAAATATATACATACACTACTAAATATAAGTTTACACTAGATAATTTTTTGGGTTAAAATGCAAGAATATAATAATGTAATCATTAAGTATGTCACTTACTTTTAAAAAAGGGAGATATCCTTGATTACATGGCTTCTGATCTCCTGCACCATCATTATAACTTAGATGTGGTTGAATTATGTCTCTTGCAAGCTTACTAATAGCCTTTAAAACACTATGAAAATGCTTATTAGTTGTTTCTCCAGAATGTTGAAAAATCTCTTGTACCAATTGATGTGACGACTCGGCCTGTTGTCACGTAAGTTACCGCCCCGTTTTCCTTGTTTTATGCTTTTATATTCTTCATTATATGTATTTGTAGAGTTTGAAGTGATTTGGACAGAGTTTGGATGGAATTAGGACAATTACTCTCTTTAACAGAAGGCTGGTTTGGAAGAGTCAACCGGATGTTGACTATGAGTCATAGGCTTGGAATGGATTTTCGACAGTTTGACTAGTTTCAGATGGTGATTTATGACTTAGGGGTGAAATCGGATATGAATTTGGAGGTTCGATGTAGAATTAGGCTTGGATTGGCTAAGTTTGAATTTTGATGAATTCCGGTGGATAGGTTAGATTTTGATCCGGGGGTCGGAATGGAATTTCGAGAGTTGCTGTAGCTTCCTTAGGTGATTCTGGATATGTCTGCAAATTTTGCAGGTCAATCACACGTTGTTTGGTCGGTTTTTTGATCGAATGTGAGTTTCGGAAGTTATAATTGAACTTATGCTTGGATAGGAGGAATTTGATGATTTTTGGTGTTAATGTTAGTGTTTTCATGGCTCGAGCAAATTTGAATAAGGTATTAGATCATATCGGTATTTTTTGTTTAGGCCCCGGGGGTCTCGTGGTGAATTTGGGTGATTGAACGGTTGTTTTGGAGTTTGTTGCATGAAAGCAAGAGGTCGGCTTCTGGTATTTCCGCTTCTGCGGAAGGGTAGCCGAAAAGAGGCGACCGCGGAAGCGGCTAGCTCTCCGCAAAAGTGGAAATTAAAGAGAAGGCCTGGATTGCGGAAGTGGATGGAAGACCGTATAGGCGGTGACCGCGTAAGCGGGTTGACCGCAAAAGCGGTCCCAGGGGGAATTAGGCGATCGTGTGGCGCAAAAGCGGTGACCGCATGAGCGGTACGTTGACCGCGTAAGCGAAAATCGAGCTGGGTTAAATGAACAGTGTTTTTCACAAGTTTGAAAATAGAAGAAAATTTGGACCTCGGACTAAGGCAAGTTTAGGAGCGATTTTGAAGAGTATTTTGGGGGAAATCATCAGGTATGGATTTTTGGATTTAGAGTATGTCACTATAGTGTAAAAATATGGATTAAACACTAAGAATTCAAGGTTTTTGAAGTTAAAAATGATGGTTCGGGCTTGAAACCCAAGTGAGCTTAAAGTGTTGATTTGAGGGGGTCAAATGGACTCCGATTCTTGTAAATATGATATGTACGCACTCGTGGCGAGACGAGGATTCCGGTGATGTAAATTGTGTAATTTTTCAAAGAAGTGGGCCGGGGGCTCGGGTTTTGCCAACTTCATATTTTTGGGTGTTTTTCGAGTTCTTTCAATTGGGTTATGCTGCATTAGCTTATTATAATATATTTCCCTTGTGGTTTTGATCAGATTCTGCACCCAAAGAGGTCAATTTGCGAGGAAGCGCAAGGCAAGCTAGGATTTTGGCCGGTTTGAGGTGAGTAATGGTTATGAATGATATACTGAGAGTTTGAAACCTCATATTTGCACTATGCGGTGCTATGTTGAGATGTGACACGTGTTTAGTGATGAGCGTGGTGATATATCTGCTGGGGACTCGGACTTGGTCCATCCCAACTAATGACTTACTGTACTTTTTGGCTGAGATTGAGCTTGTACTCGTATATTTTTGGCTAGTTTCCATGTTTGGGCCTTGTGCCAATCTCTAAACTCCTAGAAAGCATGTTGAGCCGATTTCCCTCACTGCACCTATTGAACACATACCATCTGTCCTGACGTTGATTGTAAATCATGAAATAAACTAGACATAGAAACTTGCACCCTAAATGAGCAATACCTAGGGTTGAATACCCCGTCTTAGCTGAGTGGGCCCGAGATGCCAAGTCTATTTTGACTGAGAGGGGTCAAGGACCCCGTAATGAGGGTGTTTTATATATTATATTGGATCGGGCTGCACGCCGCAGCATTATTTATATTATATTGGATTAGGCTGCACGCCGCAATATTATATATATTATATTGGATCGAGCTGCACGCCGCAACATTATATATATTTTATTGGATCGGGCTGCACGGCACAACATTATTTATATTATATGGATCGGACTGTACGCCGCAGTAATATAGCGCTTAGGCTGAATAAGCCCCTCCGAGGTCTGCACACACCCCCACTGAGCGCAGTGAATATTATATGGATCGGGCTGCACGTCCATTATATATATGTATATATATATATATATATATATATATATATATATATAAATCAGGCTGCATTCCGCAACATTGTATATATTATATTGGATTAGGCTGCACGCTGCAGCATTACATATATTATATTTGATCGGGCTGCGCGTCGCAGCAGAGTTAGTAACTAATCATACGGAAAGAGAAGTAATTATTAGACTGTCTCCCTTGTTTAGCATTATTCATTGTCGTTACTATTATTAGAACTGTATAGTGTTCTTACCGGATTTTTTACATTCAGTTGTCATTTGTTGCTATTACTCACTGAGTTGGAAGTACTCACTCTACTCCCTGCACCTTGATTGCAGATACAGGGATCCCGGAGGCGTATTTGCGATTTGTTGTTGCTTCTCAGTTCTATACCGGAGTTGTCAAGGTAGATGCTGGCGTCCGCAGAACTTGATCTCTCCTTATCTATCTTTTGTTTCCGTATCTAGACTTTTCCTTTGCATATGATATTGTTTGGTTGTATTTAGAGGCTCAGACTTGTGATGCGGATCCTTTGGGCTGTTATTACTGTTGATTATGTTTTCCGCAGTATTTCTGCTGTTTTAAAACTGAGAATTTTAATCTAAAAGAGGTTTTTATGTTAATAATTCGGCTGGGAATGTTTATATGGTCGGGCTTGCCTAACAAGGTGTTTGGCGCCATCACGATCGGGGTTTGGGTTGTGACAAGTTGGTATCAGAGCCTAGTTTACCAGGCATCGCGATTTATGAGCCGGTTTAGTAGAGTCTCGCGGATCGGTACAGATACATCTGTACTTATCCTCGAGAGGCTGCAGAACCTTTAGGAAAAACTTCATATTTTCAAAATTCTTGTCGTGCAACTTTGTTTATCCGAGAACTAAACTTCTGTATTCTAGTCTCTCGCAGATGGCGAGAACGCGTGCTACCGGACGTGGCAGACGACCACCATTGCCACCTACTACAGGCCGAGGACGGAGCCGTGGACGTGGTCGAGGCAGAGCAGTAGGGACAACACCAGTTGACCCACTTGTTGCCGCCATTCAGGATAAGCCTCTAGCTGTAGAGGTTCTAGTAGCACCTGCTCAGGCACCAGCAGTGCCTATTGTGATTTCGGGTCTTTAGGAGGCCCTGGCTCAGATCTTATCGGTTTGCAATGCCCTGGCTCAGGCAGTCTCGGCTACTGCAACTACATATTAGACTGGGGGTAGTCATCAGACCCCCTCAGCTCGCACTCCAGAGCAGGGTGCACAGGGTTTGCAGACCCCAGAGGCACCACCAGTTCAGCCAGTTTACCCTGTTCATCCAGTTGTTCCAGTTCAGGGTGATGGGGTTCCAGTGATGCCAAATGACGAGCAGCGTCATCTGGAGAGGTTGAACAGGCTTTCACCTCCTACTTTTAGTGGTGTTTCGGGCGAGGATGCCTAGGGGTTTCTCGACAAGTGTCGATGCATGCATAGGACAGCAAGGTTCTTGGAGACTAGTAGGGTATCTTTTACCACTTTTGAGTTCTCAGGAGCGGCCTTTACCTGGTGAGAGGCATATGAGCGGCGTAGGCCGGCATGTGCAGCACCGTTATCCTGGCAGAAGTTCTCCACTATCTTCCTAGAGAAGTGGATACCTCGGTCGCAGAGAGAGGAGTTACGCAGGCAGTTTGAGTGGTTTCGTCAGGGGGATATGTCTGTTATGCAGTATGAGGTGAGATTTTTAGAGTTAGCTCGTTATGCTTCGTGGATGGTTCTAATGGATCAGTAGAGGATCAAACGATTTGTGGATGGACTCATTTATCCCATCCGCATTCTGATGACTCGTGAGAGGGTCCTGAGTCACACTTTTGAGGGGGCTGTGGATATAGCCCATGATATTGAGATGACTCGCCGTCAGGAGAGAGAGTGGAGAGGGAGGCTAAAAGGACTCGAGGATCATGTGGCTCCAGTGGTGCTCCGTTTAGGGGCCAATTTCAGCAGAGCAGGGGTCATTCTTTCAGGCCTCCATAGCCAGCTCGGTCAGAGTACCATGGTTCATCTTCTAGTTGGGGTTATCAGGGCTCTCAGCAGAATCTGCCATATTTGAGTGAACTTCAAGCACAGAGTTCATCTTATGCTCCATCTGTTCAGGGTTCATCTCGACCTAGTTCTTCAGCCAGCTACTCCGGTGCGAAGAGTTCACCTCGGCCTAGTTCTTCAGCCAGCTACTCCGGTGCGAGGGGTTACCTTCAGTCCTAGCCCCCAGCGCCAGGGAGTTGTTATGTGTGTGGTGAGTTTGGGAATATGTGGAAGGATTGTACCCGTCGTGCATCCAGTTCATCTCAGTAGAAGGGCCAGCCTTCATCTTCTAGCCCAGTGTCTTCAGATCCCGCCAGTCAGCTAGGGGTGAGGGTCAGGCAGTTAGGGGTCGCCCTAGAGGGGGAGGTCGATTCAGTGGTGGTTAGGCCCCTTGCTACGCTCTTCAGGGCAGGTCAGATAATGTTGCTTCAGATGCTATTATTACAAGTATTATTTCAATCTGCCACAGGGGTGCCTCAGTTTTATTTGATACCGGATCCACATATTCTTATGTATCTTCTGACTTTGCTCATCATTTGGGGACTATCAGAGGGTGTCTAGCGTTACCTGTGCATGTATCTACCCCGGTGGGTGATACTATTATTGTGGACCACGTGTATCGGTCTTGTCTTGTTACTATTAGGGGTCTGGAGACCCGAGTTGACTTGCTGCTATTGAGCATGGTAGATTTTGATGTTATTCTGGGCATGGATTGGCTATCACCGTGCCATGCTATTCTGGACTGTCACACCAAGACAGTCACAATGGCTATGCCGATTATTTCGAGGATCGTGTGGCGTGGTACGACTGATTATATACCTAGTAGGGTAATCTCTTTCTTAAAGGCCCAGTGGATGGTTGGGAATGGATGTTTATCATATCTAGCATTTATGAGGAATGTTAGAGCTGAGGCTCCTAGTCTTGATTCGGTCCCCGTGGTGAGGGGATTTCCTTATGTGTTTCCAGCATACCTGCTGGGCATGCTGTCGGACAGGGATATTGACTTCAGTATTGGTTTGGTGCTGGGCACTGAGCCCATCTCTATTCCTCCCAATCGTATGGCACCAGCAGAGTTAAAGGAGTTGAATGAGCAGTTGCAGGAACTCCTAGATAAGGGGTTCATTCGCCCGAGTGTGTCGCCGTGGGGCGCACCGATGTTATTTGTATAGAAGAAGGATGGCACAATGAGAATGTGCATTGATTACTGACAGTTGAACAAAGTGATAGTAAAGAACAAGTATCCACTACCGCGTATTGAGGATTTGTTTGACAAGCTTTAGGAGGCAAAGGTATTCTCTAAGATTGTTCTCCGTTCAGGCTATCAACAGCTGAAGATTAGGGACTCTAATATCATGAAGACAACTTTCAGGACGAGATATGGGCATTATGAGTTTCTGGTTATGTCATTTGGGCTGACTAATGCCCCAGCCGCATTCATGCACTTGATGAACAGTGTATTTCAGCCGTATCTGGATTCTTTTGTGATCGTGTTTATTTATGATATACCGGAATACTCACGTAGCTAGGAGGAGCACGCGCAACACTTGAGGGTGGTTTTGTAGAGGTTGAGAAGGATACGCTTTATGCAAAGTTCTCTAACTGTGAGTTCTGGCTCAGTTCCACGGCTTTTCTGGGACACGTGGTGTCATGTGATGGTATTCAGGTTGACCCAAAGAAGATCTAGGCGGTGCAGAGTTGGCCCAGACCGTCCTCAGCTACTGAGATTCGGAGTTTCCTTGGTTTGGCGGGTTACTACTGCAGGTTCGTTCAGGGATTTTCATCTATTGCTTCGCCTTTGACGAATTTGACGCAGAAGAATGCTCTGTTTGTGTGGTCGGATGAGTGTGAGGACAGCTTCCAAAATCTCAAGTCAGCTTTGACTACAGCTCCGGTACTAGTATTGCCATCAGCCTCACGCTCTTACTCGATATATTGTGATGCTTTGAGAGTTGGGATCGGATGTGTATTGATGCAGGAGGGTAGAGTTATTGCGTACGCTTCGCGTCAGCTAAATCCCCATGAGAAAAATTACCCTGTTCATGACTTGGAGTTGGCTGCTGTAGTTCATGCTTTGAAGATTTGGAGGCACATCTATACGGCGTGCCCTATGAGGTGTTCACGGATCATCGCAGTCTTCAGCACTTGTTTAAGCAGAAGGACCTCAATTTGAGACAGCGGAGGTGGCTTGAGTTACATAAGGATTATGATATCACCATATTGTACCATCCAGGGAAGGCCAATATAGTGGCCGATGCTTTGAGCCAGAAGACGATGAGTATGGGTAGATTGACATATATTCCAGTTGGGGAGAGGCCCTTTGCAGTCGATGTTCAGGCTTTGGCTAATCGGATGGCGAGGTTGGATATTTATGAGCCCAGTCAAGTGTTGGCTTGTGTGGTATCTCGGTCTTTATTGTATGATCGCATCAGGAAGCGCCAGTATGATGACCCGCATTAACTTGTCCTGAAGGACAGGGTCCAGCGTGATGATGCCAGAGATGTGACTATTGGTAATGATGGTGTGTTGCGGATGCAGGGCCAGATTTGCGTGCCCAATATGGATGGGCTCCGAGAGTTGATATTAGAGGAGGCCCACAGCTTGCGGTATTCTATTCATCCGAGTGCCGCGAAGATGTATCAGGACTTGAGGCAACATTATTGGTGGAGGATAATGAAAAAAGATATTGTGAGTGTCACGACCTAAAATCCCAACCCGATCGTGATGGCGCCTCTCGTGAAGACAAGGCCAGCCAACAACTAAACATTACATCTTTTTATAAATTCTTAGCAGGAATAAGTCTAATTCACAAATAATATGATCACGAGTGCAAAATAAACATGATATACAATTAAAACCTTCCCGACTTAGCCCGAAATCGGGGTGTCACATGTCATGAGCTACTACAGAGTTTACTAATATTTTACAAGCCTGGAAATATCATAATAGCAGAAGATAAGGAAGAAAACGGGGTTGCGGACGTCAACAGCTACCTCGTTACTCCTAGTCGCCGCCTGGTCTGGAGAGAATCAGCGCTCAGGAGCGAACTCAGCTCTGCCTGTATCTGCACACATGGTGCAGGGAGTAATGTGAGTACTCCGACCCAGTGGTAATATAATTAAACAACAACTGAAAGCATGAAACTCATAAAGGCACAATATAGCGCTATCTCAAACAGTAAAACCAGTTCTATATTATAATAGTGGATATCAAATAATTCTCTTTTTAAAATCAATAAGGACCATTTATTTCAACAGTAAGGAATGATCAAAAGCTAGCCCCTCACGCTCAATACCAAAATCACAACACAGTATCAGCCACACGGATTGACTCCCAACTCACTAGCACACAATATCAGCCCTTCGGGCTCAATCCCAACTCACCACACACAAACAACGACCTCTCGGGCCCACTCCCAACTCACCTGGGTACCCTGCGCTCACCTGTGGTGTGTACAGACTCCGGAGGGGCTACTACAGCCCAAGCGCAATATCAATTAGGCCTGAAAGCCTTCACACATCACACTCGAGGCCTGAAAACCTCCTCACATAACACTCGAGGCCTGAAAGCCTCCTCACATCACTCAACATATCCTCACGTATGGCCCTCGGACTCAATCAGTCCAAAAAATAATCATAAGCCTCTTGGGCATCAGTAAAACAATAGTGCTCAGCTCGACAGCATCATAAATATCATTATATCTCGAGTTGAGTATAAATGTAGCTGAGTTCAGGAATAATATAATTCAATTGGACTGAGTTCAAATAATATTTCAATTGGTGAGGAAAATAGTGTTGTGATTCACAAATATTTCAAATAATTGGCACGAAACCCAAATATGCCAATAAGCCCAAATCATGGTGAAAACAGTAAATCTTTATTAAATAAGCGGTGAAATATCAACTGGGTGGACCAAGTCACAATCCCCACTGGTAAATGACCTCGCGCTCGTCATACAACGCGTGTCTCATCTCAACATAGCAGTATGTTGTGCAATTCGGGGCTTCAAACCCTCAGTGCGTCATTTAAAATCATTACTCACTCAAGACGGTCAAACGTCTACTTCGCTATGCCCTTCCCATTCGAATTTGCTTCCTCGTGTGACGAATCTGTCCAAATTCAGAGCGAATATGTTACAATATGCTACAGGAATATAACCCAATCGAAATACTCAAAAAATATCGAAAATTACGAAATTTGCAACACCCCAGCCCCGGTCCCACATCTTGAAGTCCAGAAATTAATACATCAATACGATCCTTATCTCGCCACTAGTCTATTCATACAAAATTCACAAAATCTGAGTGCATTTGACCCCTCAAATTACCAATTTAAACTCTTTCAATTTCAAGCTCTAACCTCCATTTTTTAACCTGACTTTCCTTGGATTTTCTGTGTTAATCTATGTTTTTAAACCATAATAACATAATCTAAGGCACAAAGGGATACAACTTTTGTTTTCTAAGAAACTCAAAATTCCTAATAGATAAAAAGATATGAGCTTTCGAAGTAGGACATGTGCGACAGAAAATTCCTTCTTCGCGAACGCAAAGCACAATCGCGACGCGAAGCACAAAAGTCCCAGATGACAATTCCTTCTTCGCGAACGCGAAGCACTCTCGCGAATGTGAAGAAAAAAAGTATCAGAATCCAATTTCTTCTTCTCAAACGCGATAGGACCTTGCAAACGCAAAGCACAATACCAGATATCAGCAACATCAGTCTAAAACCTTCCAAAAATGACCCGTTGGCCATCCTAAATCACCCTGAGGCCCTCGGGACCTCAACCAAAAGCACATATATGTTCTAATTCTTTATTCAAACTTTCTCGAGCCATAAAAACACTATCGTTAACATATAAATCGTCAAGCTTTCATCAAATCAAAGCCTAAGTTAAAACTAAACTTTCAAAATTCTCATTCGATAAAAACCCGGCCTAAACACCTCTGAATCAACTGAAATTTTGCACATAAGTCCAAAATCACCTAACAAAGCTACTGGAACTATCGAAATTTCATTCCGACTCCAGGATAAAAATTTTACCTATCAACCGGAAGTCGCACAAATACTAACTTCGCCAAAATGGGCTAATTTCTTCACCGGGCCTCCAAAATTAATTCCGATTGCGCTCCTAAGCCCTAAATCACACCCCGAAACTAACTGAATCATCGAAATTCGATTCCGGGCCCTCTAACTTACAAGTCAATGTCTGATTGACTTTTCCAAACTATTCTTCCTTAAAGAGACTAATTGTCACATTTCCTACTAAACTCGATACGAATTTACTCAAATTTACCAAGTACTCATATTGAAACATGAATAAGCATTTAACGGGGAATACAGGATGAAAATACAGGAAACGACGGTTCGGGTCGTTACATTCGCCCCAACTAAAACAAACGCCCGTCCTCGAGCGAGTTAAGAAACCTACCTGGAGCTTCAAATAGGTGCGGGTACCTGCTCCGCATATCCTGCTCGGTCTCCCAAGTAGCCTCCTCCACGGGCTGACCTCTCCACTGTACTTTCACTGATGCTATATCTTTTGATCCCAATTTTCAAACCTGTCGACCCAAAATTGCCACTGGTTCCACATCATAGGTCAAAATTTTCATCTAACTGAACTGTACTGAAATCTAAAATATGAGACGGGTCCCCAACATACTTCTGAAGCATAGACACATGGAATACCGGATGAACACACGACAATATAGGCGGAAAAGCCAGCATATAGGCCACATCTCCAATCCTCCTAAGTATTTCAAAAGGTCCAATAAATCGTGGGCTTAGATTTCACTTATTCCCAAATCTTATAACACCCTTCATGGGCGAAATCTTCAGCAAAACCTTCTCATCTACAATGAATGACACATCTCGGACCTTATGGTCCGCATAACTCTTCTGACGTGACTGAGCTGTGCGAAGTCTTTTCTGAGTCACCTTCACCTTTTCCAAGGCATCCTGGACCAAATCTGTCCCCAACAACCTAGCCTCAACGGGCTCGAACCAACCAACTGGAGATCTACACCGCCTCCCATACAAGGCCTCATATGGTGATCTGAATACTGGACTGATAGCTGTTGTTGTAGGCAAACTCTACAAATGGTAAAAATTCAACCCACGAACCTCCAAAATTAATAACGCAGGCCCGCAACATATCCTCCAATATCTGAATAGTACGCTTGGTTGTCCGTCTGTCTGAGGATGAAATGCTGAACTCAACTCCACCTGAGTGCCCAACTCGTGCTGAAAAGTCTTCCAAAACTGAGAAGTGAACTGAGTACCTCTATCCGAAATAATAGTAACTCGAACACAATGTAACCGCAAAATCTCCTGAATAAAAATCCTTGCCAGCCGCTCCGAAGAATAGGTGGTACACATTGGAATGAAATGCGCTGACTTGGTCAGCCTATCCACAACGACCCAAATCGAATCAAAATTCTTCAAAGTCCGAGGGAGACCACTTACGAAATCCATAGTGACTGTCTCCCATTTCCACTCAGGAATAATCATCTACTGAAGCAAACCGCCCGGTCTCTAATGCTCATATTTCACCTGCTGACAGTTGAGACACCGACCCACATATCCCACAATGTCTTTCTTCATTCTCCTCCACCAGTAATGTTGTCTCAAGTCCTGATACATCTTCGCGGCACCTGGATGGAATACCGTAACTTTGGGCCTCCTCAATAATCAAATCTCTAAGCCCATCAACATCGGGCACACATATATGGCCATGCATCCTCAATACGCCATCATCACCTATAGTCACATCCTTGGCATCAACATGCTGAACTCTGTCTTTAAGGACAAGCAAATGTGGATCTTCATATTGGTGATGCGATCATATAAAGAAACCACACTAGCCAACACCCGGCCAGGCTCGGAAATATCTGACTGCACCAAGTCATTGGCCAAGGTCTGAACATCAACTGCAAGAGGCCTCTCCCCAACTGGGATGTAAGCCAAACTCCCCATACTTACTGCCTTTCGGCTCAATGCATCGACCACTACATTGGCCTTCCCCGGATGATACAGAATGGTAATATAATAGTCTTTAAGTAACTCAAGCCATCTTCAATGCCTCAAATTTAGATCTTTTTATTTAAATAAATGCTGAAGGCTGCGATGAACAGTGAATACCTCACAAGATACACCATATAAATAGTGCCTCCAAATCTTCAAGGCATGAACTATAGCAGCCAACTCTAAATCATGAACAGGGTAGTTCTTCTCATGGGGCTTCAACCGACGAGAAGCATAAGTAATAACTCTATCCTCCTGCAGCAGTACACAACCAATCCCAATTCCGGAAGAATCACAATATACCGTGTATGAACCGGCAGCTGATGGTAACACCAACACTGGAGATGTGGTCAAAAGTGCCTTGAGCTTCTGAAAGCTCTCCTCACACTCATCGGAATATACAAATGGAGCACCTTTCAGCGTCAACTTGGTCAAAGGCGATGCAATAGAAGAAAACGCCTGAACAAACCGGTGATAATAGCCTGCTAGCCCAAGAAAACTTCGAATCTCTGTGACTGAGGACGGTCTAGACCAATTCTACAGTGCTTCTATCTTCCTTGGATCATCCTGAATACCCTCGTTGGACACTATGTGTCCCAAAAATGCCACAGAACTTAGCCAAAACTCACACTTAGAGAATTTTGCATAAAGCTTCTCCTCTCTCAATCTCTGCAACACTACACACAAATGCTGGGCATGCGCATCCTGGCTACGTGAGTACACAAGGATATCATCGATTAATACAATAACAAATGCATCCAGATAAGGCTGAAATACATTGTTCATCAAATGCATGAACGCTGCTGGGGCATTGCTCAGCCTGAAAGACATAACCAAAAATTCATAATGACCATATCTAGTCCTGAAAGCAATCTTGGGAATATCCGACTCCCTGATTTTCAATTGGTGATAGCCCGAACGAAGGTCAATCTTAGAAAATACCCTCGCTCCCTGAAGCTGATCAAATAAGTCATCAATGCGAGGCAAAGTATACATGTTCTTCACTGTTACCTTATTTAAGTGCCTGTAGTCAATGCACATTATTGTGCCATCTTTCTTCTTCACAAACAAAACAGGTGCAACCTATGAGGACACACTAGGCCGAATAAACCCATTATCTAGGAGCTCCTGAAGCTGCTCCTTCAATTATTTCAGTTATGCCGGTGCCATACGATATGGCGGAATAGAATAGGCTGAGTGTACGACACTAAATCAATGCCAAAATCAATATCCCTGTCCGGTGGCATGCCCGCAGGTCTACAGGAAATACATCAGAAAAGTCTCTCACAACTGGGACAGAATCAATACTAGGAGCCTCAGCTCCAACATCTCGCACAAAAGCCAGATATGATAGACAACCCTTCCCAACCATACACTGGGCTTTCAAGAAAGAAATCACTCTGCTAGAGACATAATCAGTCATACCACGCCACTCGATCCTCGGAACACCCGGAATAGCCAAAGTAACTGTCTTAGCATTACAGTCTAGAATAACATGATTGTTGATACCAAATTTTTTCCTATGTATTTTTTGTACCCACATACTTTCAAAATAACATGTTGATGCATATATAAGCATCCACAAAAGGTTTGGTATTTTTCTACATTTTTCTTTAAGTATTTTAACACCAATTTACGACTTATTATGTACTATAAAATACAATATTTAGTCTCAAATTTTGTTATTTTGATAAATAATTTATTTTATTCTCTCATTTGCACATAAATATAATTTATATAATTTTTAACAAAATTTTACAAAGCCATTAAATATTTCTAAATTAAGATTGCATTATATTGCAATTTAAGCCTATTTCTCAATTTACTAAGTATTTCAAGTACAAATCATTCCTAATATTTTTAATTCATTGCATGACGTATTTTATTAACTCAATATTTTTATTGGATTTTTTTGGGATTGTTTACTATTTTTATAAAATTAAAATGGGGAAAAGAGGTTATTTAAATTGTAGCCCTTTGTCTTTCAATTTTGGCCACATTTCAACCCAAATTCACCCCCCAAATCACAACCCAATTACAAAAATCACCCGACCTAAACCTATTCGAACCAACCCACCCGGACCCCCATTTTAAATCGTTTCAGTTGATCATTTTAATCAACGGTCCACGATTAACCTTTCCTTTTTTAACCCCCATATCACCTTAACCCTAAATCATTTTCCAAATCCGCCGCCCTTAAATCCCATTCACTCCCAAATGCTCTCTGACCCTTCGTCTCTGAAGAACCATATGATTCTTTCATGGCCTTCATCGCTATTCCGGCCACCTCCACCCTCACATCTCTCGACATCTAGCAGCCATAAAGTCCTTGTATCATTGTTTTCTCTCTAAATCTTGAAGCCCAGTAGCTTCCGCCATGAAAGATGATCACTGAAGCTTCAATTGGGTCTGTTTCCGGCTTTTCTCCGATGGTTTTTTGTCCTATGATGCCTTATATGGCATTATATACGAGTTTCACGGCCATGTTTCTCATTTCCCTAATTTATTTTTGAAAACCCTAATTTTTGCCTAAATCACTTTATTATCTGTCTTTCAAACGATTTTCTTTTGATTTAACCTCTCTTCTACACTTCCTATTACTTGATATCTTTGATTATTCAAATTTTGAATGTTTTGGTTCCTTTTCTGAAACTAGGGTTTCTTAATCCCTTTCGAAAACAATTTACTTTTCTGATTTTGAGTACTAATTCGTGACTTTCAGTACTACTTCTAAATATTTTGTTTAAATTTTGATGAAAATCCTAGCTCTACATGTTTGTATCTGTATTATCTGCTTGTTTGTGTGTTCCTCTGGGTTCTTCTACGAGTTCCGTGCTCTTTGCTTTAATTTTGTTGCTAGTGTTTCATTCCCCATACCATGCCGTGTTCTTCTCTTAAGGTTTTTATGGCTGTTTACATGGTAAGTTTATACTGATTCTTACAAGCTCTCTTTAAGGCTGTGATTACTGGCCATAAATTGTGATTTTGTGTATTCTCCTTAGAGTTTGGTGTTGATTTCGAATTTCTCCCTCAATTAGTGGGATACATTCCTTAATTAATAACTGATCTCCTAAGTTTTCAATCTCAGAGAACTATTTCTAGAATTAAAGTGGTATTTTTCCTTATTGTGTGGACAAATATGTTGATTTATTTGCTTGACATGTTTCCATGGTTAAGTATCATGCACCTAGTCTTCATTGTATACCATATACTATTTTTGTTTCCTTATGTGATCATGCCATACTTTGTGATTCTTTTCCTATTAATATGACTGCTTATTACCGTTTGACTTTGATTCCTTAATTAAAGGGGAGTCAATATGCTTATTTGATTATGATTGATACTCATTTCCTTAAATATGGATTGATACCTTATTTGTTTACTCGTTTTTAGTACTATAAATACTACTCACCTTTCTCTTTGAAAAAAAACACACACTGTTTCACAACCTCAGACTCTCTGAATTCTCTCTTTCTCTACTATTACTATACTCTCTCATTCTCTTATTTGAACATTCAATCGGCTAAAAGCCAAGATTGAGTAGCCTGGGTTGATTACTTCTACACTACTAGTTTCTATTGTTTGTTTACTCGGGTCTGTTGCTGCTGCTATTCTCACATTACTGCTGCTATTCTCATATTGTTGCTGCTATTCTCATACTGCTATTATTTTCTCTGCTGCTTACACTCTCTGCTCACCTTGTTCCACTGTGCATTATTGTTGTTGTGGTCTATCACTTGCAACTGGTATGTTACCCCTTTAAGATACAGTTTCCACAACAACATGTTTTTATTGGTTTTGCATTTCATAATGTTTCTTGTATGCTTTTACTTACGGTTTTGTTGCTCTTTTTGTCACTAGCATGTTACTTACTAGTCTATTTGGTTCAGTTTAACATGCCCCTACCCTTTTTTCCTTGTCTCAATATTTGGTTTTCCTCTTCCATGTGCACTACTGCTTGGCTACTTAACAACCTTGAAACCTCCCTGAGGTTGATCATATTTGGGGTTTGGTACAGTAAGAACTAAACCCTTGTTTTACAACCATGTCTGATTACTTCCCCCAATATGTTGTCTGTATACTATACTTATTTGCTCTCTTACCCTCTCCCCCTATCTCAATGAATGTTTACTTTTTCCTTGTGTGCTACTACCATGCATCCATGTCTGTATGGCTACTTGGTTAACCTAAAACCCCTGTTTGAAGCTAAGTGTAGTAGAGTTTGGTATAATAAGAACTAAACTCTTGTTTTTGCAACCATGTCTGGTTACTTTCAATATGTTGCATGTGTAAGTAGTTTACTTTGCTTATTTGTTCCCTTCCCCTTAGCCCTTAGTGTGATGCTGTGTTGTTCTAAAACTGGTCAGTCTAAATGCTTTCAAAAGAACTCTTGCAACTCTTTCAACTATTTTCTTAAATTGTCTCAACTTTTCCAACTCTTTCAACTATTTTCTTAAACTCTCTCAATTATTTCAACTGCTTTCTTAAACAGTCTCTCAACTGTTTTCAACTCTCTCAATTCTAATCAGAATCTCATTCTTAGAGCTTTAGGGTATGCCCCCTTAGTGCAAGCACTGCCTTGGGAGCCTTGAGCACCCATGGAACTCTGATGCACGAGGCTAGCACTTCCATGCTTGCACTTGTCCAATTGGGATATTTTGGGTGCTTGGTATTGGCCAGGGGTTCAAACTAACCATTAAGGAAATTTGCCACACCCAAGCCTTGGTAATGGCTGTTGAAACTCGAAAGAAGTGAGGTTGGAGATGCTTGGCCTGGCTATAGGCTCCCTATAGACTAGCTTCTTCTTTTCTTTCACTGTTGTATTTTTTAAATTACTTGGTCTGTAATAACTTGTAAAGAACAATGGGGACTATAGTGAAATTGAGGAGGGTTATGCATGAGTATTAAGGGTATGGGTAGAAAACATGTTTATAGGATTTTACTTATCTATTTGCGTAATAGAAACCATGTATAGGACATGCATCTCACATATAGAAATCCTGTTCTTAGGTCTTTTACTTTCAGCCTGCTATATTTATAATCACAATCAGTTAATAATCAAATTACTGCCTTTCATTTAGATACCATGTTTTAGGTCCTTTATATGCATTAGATATCATGTACATAGGGTCTTTCTTTTTTACAATTGTTGAATGCCTCACTAATTTTGTTAAACATACGTAAGACTGATTAACAAACTCCTCATTAAAACTAGAAACCATTGCATGCTCATCGTCTTTAATAACGCCTAGGTAAGCCTTAGGCCGGACAAAAATAAATGGGCTAATCATCTTCAAGTAGTGTAATTAATTTGCCTCTATCTGAATGCGTTTGTTTCTGAAGACCTCTCTATTTTACAAACTTCTGCCATATTTTTCAAACCATCTATGCAAAAAGGTTTCTACTGTATTTTCTTGTCCAGATTTGGACCACTATTTCAACTATCTGAGTACTAATTTTCAAAAGCTCAAAAGCCTGTATATTTACTGTTTTTCTTTATGCTTTCTGCAATCTCAAAATGCTTTCACTCCGCCTGTCCAAAACTGTTTTACTAGGCATTCCAAATGTTTCTAAATGACTTCTGCAGATTTCTAAAAAAACTTATACTGCCTCTTTTGAGTTCTGAACGTTTTTCTCTTATGTTCCTTTTCTGCCAACTCTCCAACTTCTGTTTTAATTTATGCTCCAGCTTCCTTTTATAAAAACTCTCTTTAGACCTTACATGTGTTTGAGACATTCAAATTACGTGTTCTCTTATGGAGGGATATTTGAGCCTTCTTATAATGCTTTATATGATTTCATTACGTGTAGTCCTACTTGTTTTGTATGTCGCTTAGTACTTTTAACCTTTAAACTTAAGGGTTCAACCTAGTTCCTACCTTATAGGAACAATGATCCTAAATGCCCTCTAGGATCTATAGGACGGGACGGGTAATAGCACGCAATAAGCATTCATGACCAAAACGCTTAAATAATCTCTACGGGGTGGGAAGGGTAGAATATGGAGATGATGACGATGCGATAATATCATAAAACGACCCTCTTTGGGAATATGTGTGGGATATTGTATCGCATGATCCATATTATAGTTAAACCTAGGACCCTTCTCTCTTTTGTTCGCTTTATTTAAATGTTTCTTCTATAGTAATACTTTTCCAAGTCAATCCTCTCTTTTATTTTAAATTTACGTCCTTCTTTCTTCTTCAAAGCTTTTCAAGTTGTACAAATGCTAAATTTGTGAACCTTACTTGTTTAATTGTTTCATCCTTTTTATAAAGTCACGATTAACACGGTCGGGAACCACACTAGTGGATCTTGAGGGGTGCCTAACACCTTCCCCTCGAGATAATCTCAAGCCCTTAACCGAACTCTGGTTTTCTTTTCAAAATAATCTCTCTTAACTGTTCTAATGCACTATAATCATTAGGTGGAAACTCTTCAAATTCCATAACCCAACTCCCGAACGGGAAATAAAGTTGTTTTGCCCATAATGTCATAGAACCCGATTTTGCTTTTTTAGGGAAAAAGGGGCCGTCGACAATGATGTGGATATAACCAATCCATGCCTAGAATAATATCAAAATATACCTTGCTCAGTAATATCAACTCGGGTCTCCAAACCCCCAATAATTACAACACATGACCGATACACACGGTCCACACCAATAGTATCGCCCACCGGGGTAGACACATGAACAGGTGCAGTAAGAGACTCCCGGGGCATACTCAAATGATGGACAAAATATAAAAACATATAAGAATAGGTAGATTCGGGATCAAATAAGATAGAGGCATATGTGTCCCAGACAAAGATAATACATGTGATAACCGCATCTGATGTGAGAGCATCTGCCCGATCTGGAATAGAATAAAACTGAGCCAGACCACCGCCCGATCGACCTCCCCCTCTGGGGCGGCCTCTAGCTGCCTGAACCTCACCCCTAGCTGACCAGGTGGGTATTGAAGTAACTGGTGCAGAAGATGAGGATTGAACCCTCTGCTGTGAGGAATTGGCGGTACGACGAGGACACTGCTTCCACACATGTCCTAACTCTCCGCACTCATAACAGCCCATGGATGCTGGAGGATGGGACTGAAAATAACCCCTCACATTAGAGTGACTAGCTTGTGCACTTGGCACAGAAGAACCCTGAACTGATGCGGCACATGAATGGAAGGGCACTGAGTGATGACTGGCACTGCTGAAACCCCTGATGACCACGACCTGAAGATGGACCACGGTACTCTGGACGAGCTGACTGATGAGGCCTGTAAGAACGACCTCTACTCTATCGAAACTGGCCCCTAGATGGAGCACCACTGTGACTAGCTGATTCACGAGGCCTCTTAGCCTCACGCCCCTCTCTCTCCAGATGACGATCCGTCTCAATATTGCGAGCAACATCCACTGCATCCTCAAAAGTATGGCTCAGAATCCTCTCTCGAGCCATCAAAATATGAATGGGATAATTAAGCCCATCCACAAACCTCCTAATCCTTTCTCAATCAGTCGGGACCATCCATGGAGCATAACGAGCAAACTCCGAGAACCTAACGTCATACTGAGTTATGATCACATCTCCCTGACGAAGATACTCAAACTGCCTGCACATCTCCTATCTCTGAGATTGCGGTACCCATTTCTCCAGAAAGAGAGTAGAGAATTCCTGCCATGACAAGGGCGTTGAACCTACCGGCCTAAGCCGCTCATATGCCTCCCACCAAGTGAAGGCTGCACCTGGGAATTGAAAAGTAGTAAAAGATACACCGCTAGTCTCCAATATCCCTGATGTCCTCAGCATACATCTACACTTATCAAGAAAACCTTGGGCATCCTCGCCCTGAGCACCACTGAAAGTAGGAGGTGCAAGTCTGCTGAATCTCTTAAGACGACGCTGCTCAACGTCCGACATAACTAGAACCATATTATCCTGAACCTGTGCAACCGGCTGAATGGGGGAAACATGCTGGTGGTGCCTCTAGTGTCTGTAATCCCTACACTACCGGCTCAGGTGTGCGAGCAACGGGGGTCTGAGTGCCTCCCTCGGCCTGTGAAATAGCTGTTGCAGTGGTGGCTGAAACTGCCTGAGCCAGGCCAGTGCAAACTGTCAGAATTTGAGCCAGAGCCTCCTGAAGACCCCGAATAACAATAGGCACAACTGGTGCCTAAGCAGGTGCTGCTGGAGTCTCTGCACCTGGAGCCTGATCTTGAATCGGGGCAACTGTGGGTCAATAGGTGCTGCCCCTGCGGCTCTACCTCGACCACGACCGCATCTACGTCCTCTGGTGGTCTCAGTAGGTGGCAATGGTGGTTGTCCGTCCTGTCTGTTATTGCATGTTCTCGCCATCTCCGAGAGAATAGAATAGCATAATTTAGTTTTCGGACCAACAAAGTCGTACGACAAGAATTCCAAGGATATGAAATTTTCCTAAAGGTTCTGCAGCCTCTCGAGGATAAATAGAGACGTCTCCGTACTGATCCGCGAGACTCTACTAAACCAGCTCATGACTCGCGAGACCTAGTAACTTAGACTTTGATACCAACTTGTCACGACCCAAAATCCCAACCCGATCGTGATGGCGCCTCTCGTGAAGACAAGGTCAACCAACAACCAAACATTAACATCTTTTTATAAATTCTTAGCAGGAATAAGTCTAATTCACAAATAATATGATCACGAGTGCAAAATAAACATGACAGTACAATTAAAACCATGCTGACTCAGCCTAAAATCGGGGTGTCACAAGTCATGAGCTACTACAGAGTTTACTAATATTTTACAAGCCTGGAAATATAATAATAGCAAAAGATAAGGAAGAAACGGGGCTGCGCACGTCAATAGCTACCTCGTTACTCCTAGTCACCGCCTGGTCCGGAAAGAATCAGCACTCAAGAGCGAACTCAGCTCTTCCTGTATCTGCACACATGGCGCAGGGAGTAATTTGAGTACTCCGAACCAGTGGTAACAAAAATAAATAACAACTAAAAGCATGAAATCTTATAAAGACACAATATAGCGCTATCTCAAACAGTAAAACCAGTTCTACATTATAACAGTGGATATCATATAATTCTCTTTTCAAAATCAATAAGGACCATTTATTTCAATAGTAGGGAATGAACAAAAGCTATCCTCTCAGGCTCAATATCAAAATCACAGCACAGTATCAGCCCCACGGGCTAACTCCCAACTCACCACCACACAACATCATCCCTTCAGGCTCACTCTCAACTCACCACACACAAAGAACGGCCTCTCAGGCCCTCTCCCAACTCACCTGGGTACCCTGCGCTCACTGGGGATGTGTACTGACTCCGGAAGGGCTCCTATAGCCCAAGCGCAATATCAATTAGGCATGAAAGCCTTCACACATCACACTCGAGACCTGAAATCCTACTCACATAACACTCGAGGCCTGAAAGCCTCCTCAGATCACTCAACATACCCTCACGTATGGCCCTCGGCCTCAATCAGTCCAAAAAATAATCATAAGCCTCTTGGGCATAAGTAAAACAATAGTGTTCAGCTCAACAACATTATAAATATCATTAAATCTCGAGTTAGTATAAATGTAGTTGAGTTCAGGAATAATATAATTCAATTGAACTGAGTTCAAATAATATTTCAATTGGTGAGGAAAATAGTGATAAGATTCACATATATTTCAAATAATTGGCACGAAGCCCAAATATGGCAATAAGCCCAAATCATGGTGAAAACAGTAATTCTTTATTAAATACACGGTAAAATATCAACTGGGGTGGACCAAGTCACAATCCCCATTGGTAAATGACCTCGCGCTCGTCATATAATGTGTGTCTCATCTCAACATAGCAGTATGTTGTGCAATTCGGGGTTTCAAACCCTCAGTGCGTCATTTAAAATCATTACTCACCTCAAGACGGTCAAACTTCTACTCCGCTATGCCTTTTCCTTTCGAATTTGCTTCCTCGTGTGACGAATCTGTCTAAATTCAGAGCGAATATGTTACAATATGCTATAGGAATATAACTCAATCGAAAAGACTCAAAAATATCAAAAATCACGAAATTTGTAAAACTTGAGCCCCGGGACCACGTCTTGAAGTCCAGAAATTTATACATCAATACGATCCTTATCTCGCCACGAGTCTATACATACCAAATTCACAAAAATCGGAGTTCATTTGACCCCTCAAATCACCAATTTATACTCTTTCAATTTCAAGCCCAAACCTCCATTTTAACCTTAATTTCCTTATATTTTCAGTCATAATCCATGTTTTTATACCATAATAACATAATCTAAGGACAAGAATTCATACCTGAAGAAAACTCTCGAAACTCTCTTCAAAATCGCCCAAAAATCGCCTATGTCCGAAGCCCCAAATGTTTTCTCCTTCAAAATTCGCGAAAAAGACTTAATATGTTCTGCCCAGGTAAATCCTTCTTCGCGAACGCGATGCCATGTCATGAACGCGAATAAAAAAATGTTCAGGTCCAAAATTTGTTCTTCGCGAACGCGAAGAACAAAATGTTCCAGGGCAGTTTTTACTCTTCTCGGACAGACTCTAGTAAATTGACCATACCTTTTGCTACAGATGTCCAAATTATGATT
Source organism: Nicotiana benthamiana (assembly GCA_034376525.1). Classification (NCBI taxonomy): domain Eukaryota; kingdom Viridiplantae; phylum Streptophyta; class Magnoliopsida; order Solanales; family Solanaceae; genus Nicotiana; species Nicotiana benthamiana. The sequence continues at coordinate 38,101,423 of CM067339.1, read as the reverse complement.
TCTTTCGCTTTCTGGAAACTAGAAATAAAGAGATACAACTTTTTTTTGTAAATAAACTCAAAATTCCTTATAAATAAAACGACATGAGCTTCCTAAGTAGGACTTGCGCGACAGAAAATTCCTGCTTCGCGAACGCGAAGCACAGTCGCAAACGCGAAGCACAAAAGTCCCAAATGACAATTTCTTTTTCTCAAACGCGAAGCACTGTCGCGAACATGAAGATCAGAAGTCTCATAAGCGAGTTTCTTCTTCGCGAACGCGAAGCACAACACCATATACCAGTAACAGCAGTCTAAAACCTTCCAAAAATGACTCGTTGGCCATCCAAAATCACCTTGAGGCCCTCAAGACCTTAACCAAAAGCACATGTATGTTCTAATACTTCATACAAACTTTCTCGAGTCACAAAAAGTCAAGTTTTCATCAAATCAAAGCCTAAGTTAATCAAAAACTTTCAAAATTCTCATTCGATCAAAAACCCGGCCTAAACACCTCCAATCAACTGAAATTTTGCACACATGTCCAAAATCACCTAACAAAGCTATTGGAACTGTCGAAATTTCATTCCGACTCCCGGATAAAAATTTCACCTATCAATCGGAAATCGCCAAAATACTAACTTTGCAAAATGGGCTAATTTCTTCACCGGACCTCCAAAATTAATTCCGATTGCGCTCCTAAGCCTTAAATCACCCCGAAACTAACCGAATCATTGGAATTAGATTCTGGTCCCTCTAACTTACAAGTCAACGTCCAGTTGACTTTTCCAAACTAATTCTTCCCTAAAGAGACTAATTATCACATTTCCTACCAAACTCGATCCGAATTGACTCAAATTCATCAAGTACACATATTGAAACATGAATAAGCATTTAACGGGGAATACGGGATGAAAATACAGGAAACGATGGTTCGGGTCATTACAGTGAGTTACGTGGCTCGGTTTCTAAATTGTCAGCATGTTAAATATGAACATCAGAGACCCGGTGGTGTACTTCAACAGATGGATATTCCAGAGTGGAAATGGGAGAGGATTACTATGGACTTTGTGAGTGGTCTCCCTCGTACCTCGAGGAACTTTGATTCTATTTGGGTGATTGTGGATAGGCTTACCAAGTTTTCGCACTTCATTCCGGTGTGTATCACCTATTCTTCAGAGCAGTTAGCAGAGATTTTCATCCGTGAGATTGTGCGGTTGCATGGGGTTCCAGTTTCTATTGTCTCAGACAGGGGTACTCAGTTTTCTTCCCAGTTCTAAAGGACTTTTCATCGGGAGTTGGGCACTCAGATACAGATGAGCACGGATTTTCATCCTCAGACGGACGGGCAGTCCGAGAGTACTATCCAGATATTAGAGGACATGTTATGTGCCAGTGTTATTGATTTTAGAGGTTCTTGGGCTGAGTTCTTGCCACTTGCGGAGTTTGATTATAACAATATTTATCAGTCCAACATTCAGATGGTGCCGTATGAGGTTTTATATGGGAGACTGTGTAGATCTCCAGTTGGCTGGTTTGAGCCCGGTGAGGCTAGACTATTGGGGACAGAGTTAGTTCAGGATGCCATAGAGAAAGTGAAAGTTATTCAGGAGAGACTTCGTACGGCTCGGTCAAGTCAGAAGAGTTATGCGGACCGGAAGGTTAAAGATGTATCTTATATGGTGGGCGAGAAGGTTTTTTTGAAGGTTTCACCTATGAAAGGCGTGATGAGGTTTGGAAAGAAAGGGAAGCTGGGTCCGCGGTTCATTGGACCTTTTGAGATACCGAGGAGGATTGGAGAGGTGGCCTATATGCTTGCTTTGCCACCCAGATTGTCGGGGGTTCACCCGGCGTTCCATATTTCTATGCTAAGGAAGTATGTAAAGGACCCGTCTCATGTATTAGACTTCAACACGATCCAGTAGGATTAAGACTTGACATATGATGTGGAGACAGTGGCTATTTTGGGTCGTCAGGTTCGAAAGTTGAGATCAAAGGACATAGCTTCGGTAAAGGTGCAGTGGAGAGGTCGACCCGTGGAGGAGGCCACTTGGGAGACCGAGCAGGAGATGCAGAGCAGATATCCTCGTTTCTTTTTGGCTCCAGGTATGTTTCTTGACCCGTTCGAGGACGAGCGTTTGTTTTAGTTGGGGAGGATGTGATGACCCGACCCGTCATCACGTGAGTTACCACCTTGTTTTCCTTATTTTATGCTTCTATATGCTTCATTATATGTGTTTGTAGAGGCTGAAGTAATTCAGACAGAGTTTGGATGAATTGAGACAATTAGTCTCTTTAAGAGAAGGCTAGTTTGGAAAATTCAACCGGATGTTGACTATGAGTTATAGGGATCGGAATGGATTTTTGACGGTTCGACTAGTTTCAGGTGGTGATTTATGACTTAGTGGGTGAAATCGGATCTCAATTTGGAGGTACGGTGTAGAATTAGGCTTGAATTGGCTAAGTTTGAATTTTGGCGAATTCCGGTGGATAGGTGAGATTTTGATCCGGGAGTCAGAATGGAATTTCGAGAGTTGTTGTAGCTTCGTTAGGTGATGTGGACATGTCTGCAAATTTTAAGGTCAATTGGATGCCGTTTTGGTCGAGTTTTTAATCGAATGTGAGTTTTGGAAGTTATAGTTGAACTCAGGCTTGGATTGGAGGAATTTGGTGATTTTTGGTGTTAATGTTAGTGTTTTCATGGCTCGAGCAAGTTTGAATAAGGTATTAGATCATATCAGTGTTTTTGGTTTAGTCCCCGGGGGTCTCGGGGTGAATTCGGGTGGTTGAACGGAGGTTTTGGAGTTTGTTGCATGAAAGCAAGAGGTGGCTTCTGGTATTTCCGCTTCTGCGGAAGGGGAGCCGCAAAATAGGTGACTGTAGAAGCGGCTAGCTCTCCGCAAAAGCAGAAACTGAAAAAAGTCATGGATCGCAGAAACGGATGGAAGACCGCATAGGTGGTGACCGCGTAAGCGGTAGTTGACCGCAAAAGCGGTCCCAGGGGGAATTAGTTGGCCCCCGTAAGCATCGTGTGGCCGCAAAAACGGTGATCGCAGGAGCGGTCAGTTGACCGCGTAAGCAGAAATCGAGTTGGGTTAAATGAACAGTGTTCTTCACATGTTTGAAAAGAGAAGAACATTTGGACCTCGGACTAAGGCAAGTTTGGGAGCGATTTTGAAGAGGATTCTGGGGAAAATCGTCAGGTATGGATACTTGGACTTAGAGTATGTCATTATAGTGTAAAACGTGGATTAAACACTAAGAATTCAAGGTTTTTGAGGTTAAAAATGGTGGTTAGGGCTTGAAACCCAAGTGAGCTTCAAGTGTTTATTTGAGGGATCAAATGGACTCCGATTCTTGTAAATTTGATATGTACGGACTCGTGGCGAGACGAGAATTCCGGTGATGGGAATTTTATAATTTTTCGAGAAGTGGGCCCAGGGCTCGGGTTTTGCCAACTTCGTGTTTTTGGATGTTTTTCGAGTTCTTTCAATTGGGTTATGCCCCATTAGCTTATTATAACATATTCCTTGTGGTTTTGATCAGATTCTGCACCCGAGGAGGTCGATTTGCAAGGAAAGTGCAAGGCGAGCTAGGATTTTGGCCGGTTTGAGGTGAGTAATGGTTATGAATGATATACTGAAGGTTAGAAACCCCGTATTTGCACTATGCGGTGTTATGTTGAGATGAGACACGCGTCTTATGATGAGCGTGGTGATGTATCTGCTGGGGACTCGGACTTGGTCCATCCCGATTGATGACTTACTGTACTTTTTGGCTGAGACTTAGCTTGTACTCGTATATTTTGGGCTAGTTGCCATGTTTGGGGCCTTGTGCCGATCTGTAGAACTCCTAGGGAGCATGTTGAGCCAATTTCCCTCACTGTACCTATTGAACACATACCATCTGTCCTGATGTTGACTGTAAATCATGAAATAAAATGGACGTAGAAACTTGCACCCTAAATGAGAAATACCTAGGGTTGAATACCATGTCTTAGCTTAGTGGGATCGAGAGGCCAAGTCTATATTGATTGAGAGGGGTCAAGGACACCATAGTGAGGGTATTTTATATATTATATTGGATCGGGCTGCACACCGCAGCATTATATATATTATATTGGATCAAGCTGCACGCCGCAACATTATATATACTATATTAGATCGGGCTGCACGCCGCAACATTATATATATTATATGGATCGGACTGCACGCCGCAACATTATATATATTATATGGATCGGACTGCACGCCGTAGTAATATAGCGCTTGGGCTGAAGGAGCCCCTCCGGAGTCTACACACACCCCCAGTGAGCGCAGTGATATATTGTATGGATCGGGCTGCACGCCGCAGAATTATATAATTATGTTGGATCGGGCTGCACGCCGCAACATTATATATATTATATTGGATCGGGTTGCACGCCGTAACATTATATATATTATATTGGATCGGGCTTCACGCCGCAACACTACATATATTATATTGGATCGGGCTACGCGCCGCAGCATTATATATATGGTATTGGATCAGGCTGCGAACCGCAACAGAGTTAGTAACTAATCGTATGAAAAGAGAAGTAATTACCAAATCGTCTCCCATGTTTAGCATTATTCACTGTCGTAACTGTTGATATTAGAACTGTATAGTATTCTTACCCAATTTCTTACATTCAGTTGTTATTTATTGCTATTACTCACCGAGTTGGAAGTACTCACTCTACTCCCTACACCTTGTGTGCAGATACAGGGATCCCGGAGGCGTAGTTGCGATTTGCTGTTGCTTCTCAGTTCTGTACCGGAGTTTTCAAGGTAGCTGCTGACGTCTGCATAACATGTTCTCTCCCTATCTATCTTTTGTTTCCGTATCTAGACTTTTCCTTTGCATAGGATACTTTTCGGTTGTATTTTGAGGCTCAAACTTGTGACACCGGATCCTTTAGGCTTTTATTACTGTTGATTATGTTTTTCGTAGTATTTCTGTTGTTTTCAAACTGAGAATTTTAAGCTAAAAATGGTTTTTGTGTTAATAAATCGACTGGGAATGTTTAAATGGTCGAGCTTGCTTAACAAGGTGTTTGACGCCATCACGACGTGGGTTTGGGTCGTGACAATTGATTTCCAGTACCATGTGCACAAATCATCAAGAGCATCCCTAACTCCTCATATACAGGCATCCTGTGACGACCCGGCCCGTCGTCACGTGAGTTACAACCCTGTTTTCCCCGTTTTATGCTTCTATATGCTTCATTATACGTGTTTGGTGAATTTGAAGTAATTTGGATAGAGTTCGGTTAGAAATGAGACAATTAGTCTCTTTAAGGAAGGTTAGTTTGGAAAAGTCAACCGGATGTTGACTTATGAGTTAGAGGGCTCGGAATGGATTTCCGATGATTCGACTAGTTTCAGGTGATGATTTAAGTCTCAGGGGTGCAATCGGAATTGAATTTGGAGGTCCGGGTGCAATCGGACTAGTTTCGGGTGATGATTTAAGGCTCAGGGGTGCAATCGGACTAGTTTCGGGTGATGATTCGACTAGTTTCGGGTAGAACATATCTGTGCATTTGGTTGAGGTCCCGAGGGCTCAGGGTGATGTCGGATGGTTAAATGGAGAATCTTGATGGTTGTTGCAGGTCTGGTGCACCTGGCTTCTAGTATTTCCGCATCTGGGGAAAAGGAGCCGCAGAAGCGGTTCTTCAGTTGCGGCTAAGAGATCGCATAAGCGGTCCATGAGGGACCGGGGTAATTCTGCAAAAGCGGACGGGCTATCGTTTCACCGGGTCCACATAGGCGGAAAGGAGGCCTCGGAAGCAGAATGGTGTGATCCGCAGAACTGGATGGTTGGTCGCAAAAACGAAAGACCAAGGATTTAATGAAAACTGCATAAGCGGTCACATGGACGCAGAAGCTGTCCCGCATAGGCGGTTAAGGGACCACAGAAGCGAAAATTGCTGAAGGATTTTAATAAAACAGTGTTCACGAATTTCAGAAGATAAGAAAACATTTTAGACTTTGGGAAGAGGCGTTTTTGGGCGATATTTAGGAGAAATCGAAGGAGCTTCATCAGGTAAGAACTATTAGCCTCAGAATATGTTATTTTGGTGTAATAACATTGATTAATCACAGAATTTCAAGGATTTAAAGGCTAAAAATGGAGGTTAGGGCTTGAAACTCAAGAGAGTTTAAATGTGAGTTTTGGATGGCAAACGAACTCTAATTTTAATAAAATTATATGTACGGACTCGTGGCGAGATGCGAAATCCGTTGATGTGGCTTTTGTAATTTTTTGAGAAGTGGGCCCGGGGATCGGGTGTTACCAACTTCGTGATTTTTAGTATTTTCGAGTAATTTCGATTGTGTTATGTTTCTTTAGCATATAATAATGTATTCGTTGTGATTTTGACTAGATTCGACGTGCGAGGAGGTCGATTCAAAAGGAAAGAGCATTGCAGACTAGTCTACGGCCGGCTTGAGGTGGGTAATAGATGTAGATGATGACCTGAGGTTTTGAAACCCCGGTGTCTCACATTGTGATGTTGTATTGAGGCGAGACACGTACTCTACTGTGAGTGTGGGGCCGTTTGTGGACGGGACTATGGCTTAGTCCATCTGAGCAATGTCTGTACTGTGTTATATGCCTAGAAATTGGCTAGTAAACATCATACTTGGATTGTTATGAGCATATTTGGGCTGCGAGCCAACTATTTGGATCACTTAGGGATTAGTATCACTGTTTCCATGAAATTGAGCATGTTTCCATGATATCAGTCCTGAGTTAAATACTATCTAGAAATAATTAGTAATTTTCTAAGGCTTTAATCACTTAAACTATAATACCTGTTAAATGGAACCGAAAATGGTAATTGATTGTGCCCGTGTGACTTGCATGCATATATAAATAATTGGACTGATTGTGAATCGGGCTGCACGCCGCAACGAATGCTACTATGTCATTGCGCTTAGGCTGTAGGAGCCCATCCGGAGTCTGAACCCCCACAGTGAGCGCGGGTACCCAATGGATCGGGCTGTATGCCGCAGTGGTCATGTACATTGCATTGCATTCATACATTGATATCTGTTTGTCATCAATTTATTGTTGTTTATCGTTAAATGTGCTAAGAGGGTAGTTTCGGCTTTGCATTGTGTTATTTCGGGATTTCTTACTTTCAAGTCATTATACATGTCTATTACCGCTGAGTTGGAAGTACTCACTTTACTCCCTGCACCTTGTGTGCAGATTCATGTGTTCCGGAGACTTAGCTGAGCAGTTGCTGCCTTCCAGAGTTTATTCAGAGTTGTCGAGGTAGCTGCCTGACATTCGCAAGACCTGACTTCTCCCCTTTTATTCAGTTTATTTCCACTTTCTAGACTTATATATTTTCGAATATTGTTACTCAATTGTTTAGAGGCTCTAGACTCGTGACCCAGATTCTGTTGGGAGTGTTTTGTTGGATATTTTGGTCTGTTCCTACTGTTTTTTATTATAAACATCGACTTATTATTTTTAAACTATTAAATTCCGTTAAATTGTCAGTAATGAGTTATTAGGTTGAGTTCTTGAGAGATAATTGGTCAGGCTTGCCTAGCTGTATGGTCGGGTGCCATCACGACCGGGTTTTGGGTCGTGACACATCCCCGCATGGGTTTAAGACCATATTATCTGTTAGATCTTTGCTTAAATCAAGAAAAACTGACCTCCTCAATCTAAAATTTTCATAACACCGAGTCTCATTTCCATGTAATATCTTGGATAAATATATTCCCTGTGCGTTTAGATGTACGACATGGTTCCTTGAAAATGTATTTCTCATAATATATCAATATACTTTTACATGCTACCCGACATAGTGCCATTTGTACCTTATTTTCTTGAGTTTCCTCTTCTTCATTTTGTCATTTAACAATTCTAGCGTTCCAGTAAACTGAAATAAACTAGACATACAAACTGTTATAAATTAAAAATGTCAAATGCTAGTTTCAAAGTTGATAGTATAGTCATCTATTAAAATAAAACATGTAATGTCTAAATAAAAAATAATTAAACCACTATTATGTCTAAATAGGAAGCAAAACATTAAGAAAATATTACATTATGCATATAGTTTAAAGGGCAAGTTAAAATGTCTAATGCTGATGTAATATGGGTAAGGCATCATCAACTTCTCAGATTGGATTAGATGGATTAGTCGGCACGAAGGATCGTCGGTGGTTATACTCCAACCAAGATTTTCTAGCTTCATCAATAGTCAACATAAAAAATGTAAGTCGCATCTCTTTCTTTGTTAACAAGTTCACAGCACAACTAAAAATATCACTCCCTCCAAGAATACCAGGAATATTTTCTAAAATATTTATGCACTGCTCAATGGTGAGCTCTGAAGAATTATATGTGTTGTTCGATATGAACTCAACTAGGGAATGTATTTGCTCTTTTAGCAATAATGAATTATTTTTTGTCTTACACTTTTTCACTTGGCTGCACTGCCACTGCCATCTATTGACTTTCGCTTTCTAAGTGATGGCTCAGGAAACGTAATTGAAACCATATTTTGCAAGTCATGACTTTCATCCATTCTTTTATTATTCCATTGTTCTATGTCATTATCGTAAACATCATTTGTTCCATCATCATCTTGATCTATCCGACTCTGGTTCTTGATTTTCTGCACGTGCTCTCTCTCCAGTAGCAATGATATCAGTAAATATAGCATCATAATGAAACCATATCAGCAAAAGGTCTTTGTTCCTAAATTTTTTGTATTTAGAATTCTCCTGTAATTAAAAATTTAAAATTACTCTAAGCAAACAAATGAAACTAATAATTAATAAAGTTATGAAATAATTATAGAAAAGAGCAAGCAATGTACCTTAATTTTTTGCTCCCACCAATTATCATTTGCAATAATTGTTTTTCTTATAAGATCCCATTCTAAACCTGTCTCACCTCTAATCAACAGCTTAAAAAGAGTGCATACTATATGACTCATGCTATAAATTTGTTAAACTGACATGCTATAGATACTATTCTAGTGTGGATTCTCATTTGTTTGTTTTACAGCAGATTCTAAGTAGTTTTTTTTATGCGGGTCTAGTTTTTGTGGAGAAGAATGCCTTCTATTGGTTCTGCAATTCAATTTGTACAAGTACACAACTAACATATGTTATATTATTCTAAATCATTAACTTTTCCCATTACCCTATACTTCTGCAGCAAAAAAATTGTAACTTGTCTTTTTTTTCTTTTTCTTGTTACTCCTTTACATTAATTTTTTTTGACACCTTGATTTTTCTTTTACCTGTCAATTATCTATCAACTTTTAGACCCGTAAAAAAGTGAAATACACAGACAAGGACATAATAAAAAAACATGCCTTTTATCCAGAGATATTCCGTGTCTAAAGTGGCAAAGAGAAGCAACGAGTCTGAAGGATTTTCGTTAAGTGCTTCACTGCCTTAAAGCGAGATGAGTAGTCTGTGATCATGACGATTATCCAGGTATTCGGGATTGCCGCTGACCATAGACCTAGCCTAGACGGACATGTATTTCCTAATCCCGTCGGTACCGAGGCTTCATGGTAATGTTGATCTACAAGAATGGGTATTTGACTCATGAAGGTACTCTACTTGTATCTGATTTACAACTGTAAGGATGTTGTATTTGAGAGTTAAGGGAAAGAAGAGATTTCCATTCATAAATATCCTTTACAGGGAAACATAGCAATCACTTTTGAAACAAAATAGCTTTAAATATTACTGTCAATATCCAGTAGCATTAACATAACAATCAGTACTGTTGAAACAAAGCAGCCTTAAGAAAACAAGTGAATTTCGTTACCATAAGATATTTCTGATAGTTGTAGACACAACGAAGAGTTTTGTTTTAAAAAGAAGTGTTTTAGGGATAGAATAGTAAATATTTTGGTCAAACCTAAAGTGTTTATAAGTTGAAATTTGATAAGTTGGGGGAGACCAACTTATGGCTTTTGGTTTGTAAACATTTAATTTTTAAGTACTTTTAATTTGTCAAACGCATAAATAAGCTAAAAATTATTTATAAGCCAGTTTAACCAGCTTATAATCTTAGACAAACACCCTCATACGCCAAAGATGCAGAATGTATTTACAAACTAGATTCTCGTTAAGTCGGATACTCCTTGTAGTAAGAAAAAATCTTTTAAAATTAGAATTAAGAGAAAGCACCGGAACCAATACAAGTAAGGGTAAATCTAGCGTTTTTGATAACGAGAAAGGTGATATGACCACAAATAATAATGAAGGGCAAATTTGGACAATTTCCTAGAGTTTAAGGGCAGATACAACCATTTAAAGAAAATGAAAACAAAAGAAGAGCTTAAGGAAGGAAAAAAATCAGGCCAGAAAAAAAGTAGAAGTAAAAATCAGAGAGAAGCAGCAGCAAAAATTTATTGGGAAAAGAGAAACTGTTCGAATTTGAGAGAGAGAGGGGAGGGTAATCAATTTGCGTGCCGGAGAAAATGGAGGTAATAGAGGTAGAAGACAGTGGTGGGTACAGTCTAAAACCAAATCGTTTAGCGAGCGAAGACATACTGTTCTGCATAGATGTGGACAGCGAATCACTCGTGGAAATGAAAGTTTCAACTACAGCGGGTGGGCGACCCTATACGAGGTTGGACACTATGAAGCAAGCCATCATTCTCTTCATCAATGCAAAGCTCACTATCAACCCTGATCACCGTTTCGCTTTTGCTGGTCTTGCCAAATCTGCTTTTCTGGTACTTCCTAATTTCGTTTCTAAATTCACTGTTTTCCTTTTTATTATTCCTGCTTGATAATTGGAATGAAACGGGTCCAAACTAGTTCAGGCTTGAGGTTAGTTGTTGTTGTTTGGGGTTTAAGTATTTGGGTACTAAAAAAAATTTGGTTCCAATACTTGGAGGGGAGACTTTTATTAGTGAACTTTCGGGTAACATTTTTCCTTTTTATTTGGGGGGAGAGGGCATTAAACATTTGTACCATGTTAACTGCGGATGTCTGTGTATGGTTCTTGAGCTTGTGAATAGATACAATGTGCCTGAAACAGAATAATACGCATCTCTTTTCATGAAAAATAGAACCTATTTGTGTGCATTTGAGAGGACTTAGGGAAAATAGAATTGCCCCAACTCTATATTTACTCGTGGAAAAATAAGAGACTTAAATGCCGCAGAAACCATTAATTTAGCTTGAAATTTGAATTTGCTTTCCTTAGATATGGTGATAGTATGAAATCAGAAAATTGAAAAAAGGAGGCCTCTTGTTTCCTCTGAGGTGGAATTTGAATAGCTTTAGGGCAGATGGTGTGTAGTTTTTATCTCCATTTGCAAGGAATAAAGAGAGAGAGAGAAATCATAGAGAAATCAATTCAACGTTGTGATTGTTGGTGAGATTGGCGTCTTAGCTCAGTTGATTTCTGAAGCAATATCTCTGGATCAAGATCTGGATGCTTATCTAGCTCAGCGGATCCATTGTTCATGCGGTAGCTTAGTGCAACAGAATAAGGGAAGCCTTTCTATTAGTGAAGTAATGGGAAAACTCCAAAAAGAAAAAAGCCTCAACTGGTGTGCAAGAATGCACTTTTGTCTGCCGAGTCTACTAATGGGTCCCATCCCGTTGTTTCCCAGCCCTTCTGTTTTAGGTTTTAGCCCCGACTCAAAAAAATAACTTCTAGAGAGTTTAGTGGATAAGATAGCTGCACTCCAGTTTACACCAAGTGAGGTGTAGCAGTGAGCGGGGAAGTAAAATAACTGTGAATCAGCTACTCGACTTACTTTGTTTGCTAGGGAAATAAATTAACAAAGGAATTAGTGGTGGAGGATGGGCAATTCATTCGTGTTTAATGCGTTAACCCCTCCCAATTTGTATGAAATCAGGAGTCAGCATTATTTACTTCCCTCCCGATTCAACAAAATATAAGAGAAGTTATGTACTGTCACCACGGGAAGTAAATCAATGACTCCCTGATAGCATTCTCGATAGTGGAAGAATATTGAATGAGCTAATTCTAGAGTTTTGCAATTAACTCTATTCAATAATCTAAAGAACAATATGCATAATCAAAATAAAGATATGTGTTGGGTGAAATTAGCATAATAAACGGTATATGGAATTGGATACATTAACAATATTCAAACAACGAATAAAAAGGGAAACTAACCCTGAATTCCCGTTCAATCGTACAATGCACGTATCAAAACGAATAACGGTGGAATTAGAATAAAAGTCAATCAATTTTGTCAAAGAGTCAAGAAATCTTAACAAGGAATCAAATCACCTTGTTTAGATCACTACTTCATAAAATTAAAAACAGACCTTGTGAAGATCAAGAGTTCAAAAAAAGAACAAAAGAGAGGGCTTTATCCCCTCTCGGTTACCATCGAAGTGTCAACCAATTTAATGAAAAAATGAGTCTTAAGGGTCTATTTGTACTGGGTTCGAAATCAGGCAATTGACAAAAAACCAAACAAAACCACATGCTGGGACATAGTCCAGTGCATTGCGTGGCTTTGAGTTAATGGGCCACTTGTTCTGACTTTAGATTTCATTTCAGGGCGCTAGGCTTGGCTCTTGAGCCTGAACTCTGTTTCTAGCAACTCCTTGAGTCTAAATTGCCTCCATATGCTCTTTCAATAATGTCACAAGCACATTGAACTATTGAAGTACCTATGAGATATTTTCAAGTCTTTTAGCTCACCTTCAGTAAAAAGCACTTAGTTGTAATTTGTAGGCCAACTAGCTTCTCTTAAAGTTCCTTAGCATGTGACTTTGTCATAGGATGCCGGGGTGACTTTTTAGCAGCTATGCGGCGTGTTGGTGAGTTCTTGGGGCATTATCACGCACTACCTTGGCCTTCTAGTTGCTCTGTTTCCCTAAGCAGGGCATAATGTTTATTTATCCCTAGACTATTTGACTGTAATTCATCTAAACCTCAAACTAAAGCAAAGAGTTTCTGTTAACGTGTTCAGTAAAATGCTAGTAATTGATCCTAATGCTCTCTCACAACATTTGTAATTTTCTGGTTATTAATTGAGATAATAGAAATCTTCCCAAAGCTTTTAGTTTGATAGATCAGAATAGGAATGCTGACAAATTTTCTCAGGAACTCGCTATGCAATTATTGGTTTATTTTATAGTTTGTTGAGGTGCAGGCCTCATATACAAAAGTTCCAAATACTGGGAATGTTCATTGATAAGTGGTTGAAAAGTTGGAAGATATGATATAAGATGTGAACAATTTTTCTGCAATAGCAATTATAAATATATACAAACATATCTTTTTCTTTTCTATTTGGTAATGATGGTGTTCGGGTGAGCTTGCGCTCACCTCAACTATTTCACTTGGTACTTGCTGCCTCCCATCGATACTGTAATGGATAACTCTTCCACCCAAGGAGCATCGCGTAACATATAATCTTCTGGGAACTATAGTCTTGCATGGTTTCACCCATTTCATTGACTCCTAGGTCACACGTGGCTAAGTATAAATCCTTATAGGTGTAACTTTTGCTTAAATCCTTGTGAAAGGAAAGTATCATTGGGGACACTATGTCCTCAATCATCCTTATTAACAGTATGTATATCTTTGTAGTATGTGACTCCTTATCGAAACCGATCACTCGTATACTTTCAGGGAAACTTTTACAAGGAAATAGACTGTAAGTAAGACACGAGTAGGAATAGATATAATAGAAGCAAGGCTTGATTGAAATGCTTATTGTTTGTTTCCAATTTGCTTATGTGGCCCCACTGATTTTCCTTTGCTTTTCTTTTACGAGTAATTTGATGTTGATAGATCATTCAGTTTTGCCTATTCCTTTTATGTGTGAGATTTTTCGAGAGTCAAATTAATCAATTCTGGATTGAAACTGGACATTGTAGCTCATTTTCATAGATAATGATGATGTGCACTTCAAAATGTGTCAAAACAGCCATTGAGACTCTCAAAAAACATTTTGTGTCACACAAAGGGCTTGATGGATCTACTTTAATATTTTAATTTAGATAGTTTTTTACTTCAATACTATTTGATACTATGTCAATCAGTCAATTAAATTTTCACAATCCAAATCCAGCTGGCATCGGCTGTTTGTATCCTTTGTATCTATTCACTCTGCTCATTCAGTAGTGGATCCATCAAAGTTAGACTAATTTTATGCTGACCGTAACCTACTGCATTCCCCCCCCCCCCCACCAATTTACTCGGGTTTGGCGTTGGCCATGCTTTGCACTTAAGTGGGTTAATACTTTATGTTCAGAGGCACATTCGAGATGTGAACTTTATGGGTTTGGGATGACACTGATCATTTGAGTTATTGGGTTCGAAATGTAATATTTACACATATTTAGTGGATTTTGTGACACATATATAGGAGTTATTTGGTTCAGCCGAACCCGTAGCTTTAGTTGTACATCCGCCCTCTGCTTTTGATACTTCAAAAAAGAATCTCTATTTATAATCTTATCCTGCATGTCGAGTGTTCCTTTAGCAGTCAACTGTGCGTGCTTTATAATATCAAGATGAAACTGAAGTAGTGGTTGATTGTTTGCTGCTGTGTTTGTTTTTGATTCTACTTGACCTTAGAGATATTTGTCTGTTGGGAATAGTTGCCAGTTAAGTGGCAGGTGTACTTGTTTGATTCTACTATATGAGAATTGTCCAAGAATGTGCTGAATTCTAGAATTTTGTGTTTGTGCATTTCATTCATAAATGTCTTGTCTCCTATTTCGGCATAGTTTTTTAAAAAGCATTGGGAATTTGGCGAATTGGTAGGGCCAAGAGCTATGTTGCGCGGACTCTCCAAAATGATGCCGCAGCCATGTCGGATCCTCCAAAAATACATTATTTTTGAAGGATCCGACACGCACCCGACAACAGTTTCAGAGAGTCCGAGCAGTGTTATTAAAAGCGCTCGCTTCTCGCTTTAAGCGATGAAGCAAGGTGAGGCGCAGGGTTAGCGCTTTTCTGCTAAAAAGGTGACTCACATTCAAAAAGCGTGCGCTTTTATCGCTTAAGCGAGAAGCAAGCCCGTAGAAAGAGCGAGAAAAAGCTCGCTTAAGCGAGCATAAGGCATCAGGTAGGGTTTTTTTTTAAAAATTTTTGGCAAATACAAACATACGCGACTTCTTCTCCAGCGACGATCACTGCTCTTTTTCTTCTTCTGATGGAATTCTTTAAACTTTTTTCACTTTTTAAGCGCTCATTTTGTGCCCTAAATGACTTCTTCTTCTTCTTTTGTTATTAAAAGTGCTCTGTTTTATGCTGTTGTATGCTCTGTTTTCTGCAATTTATGCTCTGTTTCTGCAATTTATCAGTGAATTAATTGTTATTTTTTTTGGTTGTTGATTGTAGTAACTCGAACATGATGACACTTCAAGAGTTTGGAGATCTTGTTGAAGAATAGGATGTTGCTTAATATGTAGTTTTAGTATCTATTATTTGCATCTTGATTCAAGAATTGAAAATTTTGCTTAATATGTTATTTTTATTTAGTTCTTAGCCATTTATCTATGCCTATTTTATTTTATTTATGTGTTAAATTGCGGTTCACATGAAAAAAGCGCACGCTTCGCTTCTCGCTTCTCGCTTCTGTGAAGCGAGGCCTCGTCGCTTTTTTGCGCTTAACGCTTTCCAAAACACTGAGTCCGAGCAACGTAGGCCAAGAGTGTACTTGTTTTTTTTACATAGTGCAAATTCAAGTCAAATTTTTTTTCCACTTCACCTAGTTGTTCTTTCATCACCATATCTCCTTCATGATCCTTCCAGCTAGCAGTTACTATATATGATCACAACTTCATTGGAACTAAACGATCTCCAAAATTTTCTATTTTGAAGCTCCAGAAAGAGTTCAGCAGTGACATTGACATGGCCAATTCTGCTCTTCGGGGTCTCACAGTAAATTCATCTTGTGGCCACGCTGATCTTACTCAACTATTTCGGCTCGCTGCCCATGAAGCAAAGAAATCACGTGCTCAGAATCGGATACTCAGGGTGGTAAGTTTTTCCATGTTATACACAAATGTTTTGTTGCCTTTCATTTTCTCTGCTGAGTAACCATTTTCATGTGAAAACACAAATGTATTTATTAGGCTCCCATTTTTTCACTGTAACATATCCTTAATAGTGACTTTGAATGGTTAAAGCGTCAACTGAGTTTTTGCTTTATAGTCTCTTCCTGAATTTCTGCTGGTGCATACTTAACTGGGCTTATGCTACACATGAGACTATTTAAAAGAGAGCAGTTTCTTTGAAGCCAGATACTCACTCTATCCTTCTTCTTTTATGAAAGCCACATTTCAAAACTAAAAATGTAGCTGGCACATACGGTGCTTCGTCAAATATCATCAATTCATGCATGGAACGCACAATGAACTTCTTAATTGTAATGCTGTAGAGATATGTCACTTGAATGCAATTTTTCATCTAGCTATTCTCTAGCTTATTTTCTGTCTAGTAACCATATATATAATTTTTCGAGTGTAGATGGGGCAAAAAGTTCCAGATTAGCTTGTCTTGGTGCCACTAATTTGTCCATTTTATTCATTAACTCCAGTCATTGTTTTCTACCAAAACATTCTTATATTTGAAAGAACTCTAGCAGTGAACATCTGATTGCTTCTGGGTTGTTGACTAGTCAAGAGCGACCGGCTGCTGATATTTCTGGGATTTATTGGAATCTGGAGTCAAAAGGTAAAACCAAAGAAAAAGAGAAGTCCCCCGGCTTGTAAGCTTATCCATCAAATCGTATAGTCAAGGTTGATGACATGGCATTTTCTTCTCTTTGGCTCAACCTTTGGCATGACCATTAATGTGGTACTCCACAAAGCAAAGAGAAAGGGGAGAGTTGAGTTCTGAAATGTTTTGAAAGCAGGAATTCACACATAAAAAGTTAAAAACTGAGAAATAGAGAACCCTCCGGAGTCCCGTCTATATGGCTTTAGCAGGCTGTTTTTCAACCTTGGCTGAATATATCATTGTGTACTTCAGAAATCTGTTTAGATTCTGATTGGTGGAGAGACAGGAAAAGGCTAGGACAACAAAGCAGTTTTGCTTATGAAATGGCAGTCTTGGTGGACATGTCTCCTTTCTTGGACAGCAGATGTAAGGATGTGAGATATTCTATAGAATTATCTGGGCCACTTCACTTTATACATGTCAGTCCTTGACATTGCTTTACTGGTCATTTGCTTAATTAGTAATTAGTAGGGGTGTCAAATAGCCGGGTTGGGCCGAATTTGGCTACTTAAAACAGGTTAAGTCACTGCACGAGTCATGACTCAACCCAACCAAAGTTTGCGTGGATCTTTGGGCTAAAAATTGGGCCAAAAACCAACCCCAGTTCAAACTCATTTTTTCATTTGCTTGTTTGTTTTTTAATCATTTGTTTAACTCCAAATCAAACGAGAAGCAACTTTTCTTTTCTTCAAAGAAGTGTGTGAAAGTGTTGAGAAAGAAATATACCTAACACGACCGAACCAACCAAAAATTTTATGCTAGTTTTTGGTTGTGCCCAAATTGACCCATCTACGAATTTATTTTCAACCTAGACGGGTTGGAAGGGTTACACTTATATGTGCGAAATTTGACCACCCTAGTAGTAAGTAATGGTCTAGGAGTTGCCGCGCCCACGCAAAATGGAAGTTCATGTAAGCCTCATGGATTAAGATATAAGTTCTATGTTTCTTACATAGAGTTGGATCATGGAACATGTATATATTTTCCAGGAATAGTTGTGAAAAGCTGTAGAGAAGTGTCAAAATAGGCTGCACGTGCCCTTTTGGTTAAAAAAATGGGATAGAACTTATTTGGTAAAAAAAGAGAGAAGGAAAATGGTGTGTTAAAACTCTCTTTTAGGCAGTAGATAGTCAAACTAAAGAGAAAAGGGACATTTGATTTGGGGCAGAGGAAATGCCATTCATGAAGTGGTATAGGAGTTGCCACTTGTTGTCAACTCGTCCAGGTGATTACAGTGCTCAAGGACTCTTTTCTAGAAATTACTTTCTAGTTTGGAGTTTGGGTATGAGACTTCTATTGATTACTTTCCATCTAGTATCTTCCTTCTTATAAATACATCTAATTACAACTTTTCAACTTACTATTATTATTGTTGTTATATTATATGACTTTTTATTTTCTAAAACAAAACTATTTTACAAATCATCCTTACTGCACAGCAACCTTATAAATGCTTTTCCTTGATCTCCCTCTGACAGGTAAGGCTTTGACATGAAGCTCTGCTTCTTTATTGTTTTGGGGGACATTGTTTACCTTTAGCTTCTTGTCTGACATGTCTCTTGTACAAGGGAGTAACCCTTCTTTGTTCATATAAAATGAAAAAAAAAAAAAACAAACAAGAGGTGAAGTGAAGGAAGTCACATGATATAAATAGATATTTATTGTTCTTGTTTTCGCCTTTTCTCTCTTTACTTGTTTCCAAATGAAGGGGTTATAGGATGTTAACATCATTTCACTAGATTCAGCTTACTATATAGAAGTTGTTCCCCCCCATTTTCAAGGTAAGAGATCAATTCTTTATTGTAATGAAAGAGTATATCATGAAATGAACTGGAACAATATCTTAATTATTTTCATTTGATTAATCATTTATATGGATTTTATATGGTTCCTTTGCAAGTTGCCAATCCCAAATGAAGTTGGCATCTCAAAAAGTGCTGCTTCAGGTACATAGAGATTCCCTTTTGCGCCTACGCTATCCTGCTGCAAACATTGTGCACTGTGATGGCCTCATGCTAGTACTAATCAGGATATTATAATTTTTGCGATTTCAAATGACTCTGCCTAGTTCAAACAAAAGATAAGAAAGGAAAAAGGTAAACCAGCCTAGTGAGGTGATAGAATATCTGACAGTACATTAAAGTTAAGAACGAGATGCCTCTGTGGGTCTTCTGAACCTTAGTTGATAGTTAATATCCTCTCACTATGCTCTATGGGAGTGCTTGCTATATCCGTCTTTTAGTGTTTAAAATGATATATTCGTTCTGAGTAGCTTATTTAGATGTGCATTTCATGGGAAGCACACATTCATGCTTCTCTTCAATATATGCAGATACTCCTATATTGCAGGTCGTCAATACCACCACAGCATCAATGGCCTGCTACTCAGAAGCTTTTCACTTTGGATGTAATTTACCTCCACGACAAGCCTGGACCTGACAACTGTCCTCAGAAGGTGTATGATGCCCTCGTGGAGGCTCTTGAACTTGTGAGCGAATATGAGGCTTACATATTTGAGAGTGGTCAGGGGCTTACTCGTGTCCTCTTCCGTCATATCTGCACACTTCTATCCCATCCTCAGCAACGCTGTTGTCAAGATGATATTGACATACCCAAGTCCCTCGCAAAGAAGTCACCTGTGGCTGATCAGGCACCAGTTGATGAAAACACCGTTGTTTCCAGCCAATAATACAGAACACAAACATTTGAATCATCAGACTTTTGGGGAACTGCTGCTTATTATCGATCTTGTTTTCCTGTCTAGAATGCAGCCCCCATTTGTTGATAACACTTTAAAGTTAATTTTAGAGGTTTTAATGAAACGACTGTATCAGGAATGCTAAGCATTATCTGCTTCCCTTTTTTGCCTTGTGCATTTGCTGTATATCTTGGAATATCCTTCCAGAGATGTTTATTCTAACATTCCAGGTATTTGCTTTGATAATCTTGAAAGTAAGGCATTAACTGAAATTTCCTCATTCCATAATGATAAGAAGAAGCATTCAAGATGAAATTAACTGATAACATGTCTGAAGTATAGAAAATTGAATAAACCGTTCATTGGTCAAGCAATTTTTGAATATCAAATATAAAAAAGGAATTGTGATTCGGGCCTTATCATCAGCCTATCACAAAGTCCTCTCTTTTTATTTTGATTTGGTGAGTAATAACTCAAAAAGCTCAACTCCAAACAGCATCTTCAATGTACATAGCCTACTCATGCTTGGCTAAAATTATTAAATTAAGACGATACATAGCTAACTTAATATATATATATATATATATATATATATATATATATATATATATATATATATATATATATATATATATATATATCTATTTTAATATGTCATGGGATATTCAGTTGAGGAATATTTATCCTTCTTTCTTCTTCTGAATAATATTAATACCTGTTTGGTTATGATGAAGTTAAGGCATTGACTGGATCACTTTCTCTATATCTCGAGGATAAGAAGAAGCATATTCAAGATAATTTTTTCTTGATGAGCTATCTGAAGCATGAAGAAGACAATTATTGAGAAAATTGAACCAATCATAATCTCTAGTCAAAGCAAGTTTTTTAATCTGATATAACTAGGAATTCTGCTTAGGCGCTATGTTCAAATCTCATTGAGTCATATCTCCCATTTTAAATATAATGCCTCTCTCTTCATTTCCATTTTTTGGTTCACCATTAATTTCCAACTATAAATTAATGATTTAATATGAAGCACAATAATTCACAATTTTAATTGGAGTTGACAACTCAATGATAATAATCTCATTAGTTTGCTACTACTTATCAACTATGTGTGGGAAGCTTGTTCATAGCCTACTCAACCACAGCTGACGCTATTTGTTAATTAAGAAAAAATAGAAAAAGAGTAATAGGAGGATTATAGAGACTGACGTTTGGTTCAAGGGATGTGGTGGATTATCTCGATACAAATTTTGAGATTAAATTTATCCTTTGTTTGGCTATAGCTGGAGGTATTAGCTAAAATCGATAGTATTTTTTTTTATTGAAGATGCGATAAGTTATCCAGATTATAGTCCTTACCCATAATATTGAACTAAACAGCCCATATTGTTGGTAGAATTGGGACTTTGATCAGTTGCAGCTAAGCTAGCGGCGGAGCCACCCTTATCCAAGGAGTATCAATCGAAACCTTTTTATCGAAAAATAACACTGTGTAGATAGCTATTTTAGGTATTCTTTTCTTAAAAATTGAATATTTATAAGGGGTTAGGCACAAGACATATTCTTAATGCAATGGTTAATGGCTGTCAAAAATTATAAAAAGTTGTAAGTTCCATTTCTCATAATAGCAATTTTTTTCTTGACACTCTTTTTTATAATTCCTGACTCCGCCACTGAACTAAGTATAATATCAATGTACTTGGAATTTTAACAAAGAACAAAAAGAGGAATGAGTTCCACTTAGCTTCCATATAACAATATGCATTTTGAATTATGCTGGCACTCTCCTTAAATTGAGAATATTTATCCTTCTTTAATTTGTTCTTCTGAACAATGTCAATACATGTCTAGTTATGAAAGTTGAGGCATTGACTGGATCAATTTTCCTTTATTTCTCAACGATAAGAAGAAACATTCTGTATTGGGCAAATTTGGTTTTCAACGCCTATATACTATTTATAAATGTCCTCGATGAAGAAAGCGGTCTCATTATGGTCGACTCAAGCAAGGCCGGCCTCAGTCAATAAACGGACCGAGTGACATGACTTGCTACAACGTCACATCAAACTCTGACACTCGTATACCGAGACCGCCAACCCTTATACTTTCTTTGTATTATTTCGAGGAAGGTCCCTTAGTATATAAAGGGGACCTTCCCTTTGTAAAGACTTATGTGTATTTCATTATTAAAAATATACAACTCTCTCTCTATCTAATTCTCTCTCTCTCTTGTGTAAAAACCATACTACATATCTTATTGTTCTTGTATCTCGATTCAATCACATTATAATAATCACAAATCTTGACTATCCTATATTCTCTAGATCACATCACCATTGATTCCGATTAACTCATATTATTTTTTAATTATTTTAGAGCTATTTAAGTGTTTTAGCCAAACACATTCAATAATAAAATTTTCATGATAATTAATCTGAAGCATGCAAGACAATTATTGTTGGGTTCATTTAGAAAATTGAACCAACCATAATATAATGCTCAAGTAAAATTTTAAATATGGCATTACTACGAATTTTGCCTCGGCAGTATGATCGAAATGTCAAAGGCTACCTCTTTTTGGATAAACTCAATGAATGACCTTCATTTCCTTTATTTGGTTCAATTTTAGTTTTCAACTTGAAATGATTAGATATGGAGCATAATAATTCACATTTTAATTAATTGGAGTCGTCAACTCAAGGATAAAAATCTCATTAGTTAGCTACATACAACTTATCAAGTATCAACTATGTGTGGGCAGCTCGTTAATTCATAGCCAACTCATCCTGATCAATTGAAACTATTTGTTAATTAAGAAAAAATAGAACGCCTCCCCTTGAACCAAAATAATAATAATAAAAAACGATAAAGAAAAGAAAGAAAAAGTAGCAATAAGAGAAATAGGAGGATTGACTAAGAGCCCGTTTGCCCAAATTGCCAAAAATTACTTATTTTGAAAAACTCTTTTATTTAAAAGTGCTTTATGACAAAGTATTTTTACAAAATAAGCAGTTTGTGTTTGGCCGATTCATTTGAGTAGTGCTTTTTGCAAGTTCATCGTATTTGGCCATTGTTTTAAAAAAACACTTTTAAGTATCAAATTACGAAAAGGACAGTAAAGGTTCAATTTGCGATTAATATTATTTAGAAAAGAAAAATCAATTTAAACATTTATTAAAAAAGAATTCAATTAAATCATAAAACGTATATTAAAAATTCAAATTAATATAAATATAATTATTTCGAAGCAATAATATTGAGTGTTTGGTAATACTTATGATTTATATGATAATTTAAATATGTCAAAATATATTATTCAATATAAATTTAAAATATACTCTTAAGAATAGGAGAAAGAGAATAAAAATTTGATTAAAATAAAAAAGAGAATAAATGTATAGCACAAAAAAAAGGAAAATAAAAAGAAAAATTAAATTAATGAGGGACAATTTGAAAAATATAGATTTATTTTAAGGTTATTTTTGTCTTGAATAAATTAACTTTCTGCTTCTGCTTTTTGGAAGAAGCTAAAATTTGTAGCTTCTCCCCAGAAGTAGAAAAACTGTTGTTGCTGCTGCTGCTAAGAAATACTTTTTTATTTTGGCCAAATATCTTAAATTTTTCAAAAAATACTTTTTTAGCCTCCTAGAATCTTGGCCAAACGGAAGTGTCGGTAGAATATGAATTTGAGTTTTGGTAGGTAGCGCCTTACCATTAAAGTGAAACTTTTCGATGCGAATCCGAATTAAAGGGGTACCAAAGCAGGTAGAATTCAAAAAAAACGAATTGGAAATTTGATCTGTTGCAGCTAACCATGATGTCAATGTATTGGGAATTCTAACGAAAAATAAAGAAGAGGAATGAGTTCCATTTGTTTCAGCATGACCATACGCATTTGAATTGATTTTTTTGCAGTCATATTTTATTTTTGACTATACATTTGTAATAAATAAACTTTCTTCTGTTAATCTAATGGCATTGAAAATCCTAGCAAGTCTATTTGATAAAAACTTTTGATGTCACAACCAAATTAAAAAGAAAAAAAAAACACGAAAAACAAAGGAAAAAAGAAGAAGAAGACACAAGTAGATGAATGATTTGGAAAATGTAATATGTATTTTTCTTGCAAAAAACCATTGCCCTTTCACGTAAAGCTAAAGTTTTCCAACGTACGGATATACCACAAATAGATAATTAATAATGGATTTGTTTGACTAATTAAAGCTAATTAACACCATCAGCGCTGAAAAATTCATTTCTTAATCCTTGATTAAGACTGTTATGTATCGCATCATCACTGGCTGATAGGCTATCGGGAAATTAAATTAAACTATAATTTGATTTCCCACCACAAGATAAAATAAAAGACTAAGTTTTAAAAGAAAAAAAAAAAAGAATCGTGAGGAAGTAGCAGTTGAGTTCCATTATGATTTATATGCTTACATATTATTTTAATTTGTCGGTTTAATTATTCTCAAAATGTGTTGATGCCTGGCTGTTCTCTAAACCATTTGGTTCCTCCAATGATGGGGAGCTAAGTATTTTTAAAAAAAAAAATTATATACAAACATTACATGACGAGATCCTTATATGTTGGAATGAGATGTTTTGTTGAAAGGAAGAAAATAGGGATTTTTACCTAAATATGTCATATACCAAACCTTATTATTATTATTGTGTCTTGTTTGGTTATTACCCGCATATTCCATGTTTTCGTTACCAAAAATATACCAAACCATATCTGGCTGATTTTATAGCCTAAAATAGCGCCAGATTTTAAGCATCCCAATTAATGTTTGATTCTGTCTTAATTAAATGATCTTTTTACCTTAAAAGATCTAATCCCAGCGCAAATCTCTCTGCGTGAATCTCTCATACGTAGCCATCAGTTTCGAAAATCACTCATTCTTCTACGTCCAATATCGAAAATCAAAATTTACAGTGTGATAGTCAATCAAATTGCAGTTCTTCCAGATTTCAGTTTCGAAAATCTCTCATTCTTCTACATCAAATACCGAAAATCAGAATTTACGGCGTGATAGTCAATCAAATTGTAGTTCTTCCAGATTCCAGATTATTAGGTTTGTTTATACAAATTGTAGTTAAATTGTAGTCAGTTTGTAGTTAATTGTAGTCCGTTTGTAGTTACTTGTAGTAAGTTTATATTTAATTGTAGTCAGTTTGTAGTTACTTGTAGTCAGTTTGTAGTTAATTGTAGTCCGTTTGTAGTTACTTATAGTCAGTTTTGATTTAATTGTAGTCAGTTTGTAGTTACTTGTAGTCAGTTTGTAGTTAATTGTAGTCAGTTTGTACTTAATTGTAGTCAATTTATAGTTAATTGTAGTTTTTAATAAATATGTCTGAAAATTGGATTTTTCTGTAGCTACTGGCTTGTATGTGTAGCTGAGAACTGCAAATGGCATTTCAAGGCAACGTCAATTCATGATTCTTCATTGTTCAAGATAAGAAATTTTAGCCGACAACACACATGCTGCCGATTGGACGAAACATTCATACAGCGCAAATGTACTGCAACAATAGTTGGTAGCATCGTCGTTCCAAAGTATTGTGATCCTAAGACTGTTTACACGCCAAAGGACATACAAACTGACATGTTATCCGACTTCAAAGCAGAGAGAGAGAGAAATCGGTTTTGTAGAGGGTTTTTGGCTTTGATACAATTTTATGGACTGAAAGTATGGTGGATTGAGAAGAACTTCTCGATCTGAAATTGTTCAAGCTTCGACAATGGCGGATGAAATTCAAGTAGAGAGAGAGAGAGAAATCGGTTTTGGCAAAAAAAAAACGTGGGGGGAGGGTAATTAAAAAAGGGGAGAAAATCATGGGTTTTGTTTGTAAGAGAGAGAAGAAACGTGTACAATAAAATCTGAAAAGATTTTCAGTTCCACAAATCAAGCCTATAATTAATAAGTTGATAATTAAATCTTAAATAGAATTTTGGTACATAAATTGAAAGGTGGTATACTTAAATGTAATAAACACAAACCTTAAACATGGGTGGTAATAAGGTTTGCTATATGGTATGTATATGTAAAAATTCCAAGAAAATATTCTAAATAAATAGTTATTTAAAGTCAAATCCAAGTTGTCCAATAATTCATTGGGTTAACCTAACAGCTTCAAAAACCTACCTCTCATTTGGTATTCGTAATTACTTTTCCATGTTCAATAATAAGTCAGCTTTAGGAAAATAATTACGAATACCAAACTAAGCAAACTGCACTTTTATAATATTTGATTTCTATACACTACAAATATAAAAAAAGATTACGCTGTCAAGTCATCTTAAAATAGTTACATAACCTCATATTAATCAATATTGGAGTTATAAAATTTGAAAATAATCACAATTTAAATTGCATTTATTGCATAATTAGTTTTTTACACGATCATATGATCGCATATAAGATACATTCTTTCCTATAGAGGTCGTACAATGTTAAGAGGAAGAACTAAAATTTGATCATTCTTTTGTTACAGATATTCTTTTAGTAAAATAAAGAAAAAGAAGAGACACTAATTACCCAGTGCCTGCCGATCATTAGATCTATATATAGTCTAGTTTCAATAGTGGCACAATAAATAAATAATTTTTGGTAATTAATTAAATTTTATTACCAAAATTATAAAAAAAAAAGGAAATTAAACTGCATGTTGGATATCATGTAAATTTATTACCGCCACTTTGCAATTAGCATTTTGATGGCACGTGTGAAGTGGATATCGTGAACTACATTGGCGGAGCCACATTGAAGCGATGGATCCCTTTGCCAGAAAATTACATTATTTTTTTAGATAATATTTTTTTATTTTATATATATTTACTATACGTTGATTCTTCTTGATTTTTTAACATATTTAATTATTTATATTTTAACATCTTTTAATGAAAATTCTGGATCCATCGCTGCTGAAATATATCTGCCTGGTCAAGAACTCAATACTCTTGCTGTTCACTTTGATGTTAAAAAATTTGAACATCCATTTGCATACAAGTTGGGGCAAGAGAAAACCGTGTATTTAAAATTAAAGTTTTTGCGTGTGGACAGTGGCGGATCTATACTTTAAATTTGGGTGCTCGAGCACATATTAACTTCGTCACAGAGTATGTATAGTTATACAGAAAATTTGAGAAAACGTATAAAAATTTACAAAAGAACCATTTATTTTATATACAAAAAAAAATAGTACCCACAAACTTGAATTCCTAAATCCGACACTACGTGTGGAGAACCTACAAAAGTACAACTCAATGCCCCTTGAAATAAATCTTGGGATAATCCAGAATAGTATTGTATAGTTAACCCAAAGAGTTAATTCGTTTCTAAAACAACCATATTGTTATGAATAATAAAAAAATAAGAAAGAAAAATAATGCAGAGAAAAGTAGGGAGAGAGAATTCTTATTGATTTTGGGATGATTTACAAAGGAATAGAACCTTCTATTTACACGGAGATGATGACTTAGCTACCAAGTAATAAACCTTAAAACCTCTCTAAATATAGACATTCACCATTAATGAAATTCTATTTATAACACTGCCTCTTGAATGTTTATTCAACAGATAATGTGCCTCGTTAAAACCTTAGCTAAATAAAATCCAATAGAAAAAAAATTCTAGAGAGGGAAAAAGAGTATACATAACAATATACCTTTTGGTTGCCTCGTTAAAAACCTTGCAAGGAAAACCCATTAGGACAAAATCTTGTAAAGGAAAAAGAGTGCAATGCGCATAAACTCCCCTGATGAGAGCATCAATTCACATCTTTAAGCATTTGCATTCCAATCTTGTGCACCATCTTCAAAACGATCTTTGGTAGAGACTTGATAAACAAATCAGCCATATTAACTTGAATGAATATATTGCATTTTGAAATCATCGTTCTTGATGGAGATGTAATTTCTTCATAAACTGCCGTAGAATGACCTTTTCAATATCTTCATAGAGGTATTCTCGCTATTACATTATCATGCTTATAGTTATAGCAAGACACATTTGTACACAAATTACACTGAGGAAGTGGTACTTCAAGATCAAGAATTGTATATGCTTTAAGCAGTTTAAATCCTTTGGGGATTGTCATATAAGTTGTGATGACCCGGCCCGTCGTCATGTGAGTTACCGCCCCGTTTTCCCCGTTTTATGCTTCTATATGTTTCATTATATGTATTGGGAGAATTTGAAGTAATTCGGATAGAGTTTGGTTGGAAATGAGACAATTAGTCTCATTATGAGAAGGTAAGTTTGAAAAGGTCAACCGAATGTTGACTTATGAGTTATAGGGCTCGGAATGGATTTTCGACAATTCGATTAGCTTTGGGGGATGATTTGTGGCTTAGGTGTGAAATCGGAATCCAATTTGGAGGTCCGTGGTAGAATTAGGCTTGAATTGGCTAAGTTTGAATTTTGGCGGATTCCGGTTGATGGGTGAGATTTTGATCTGAGGGTCGGAATGGGATTTCGAAAGTTTCAACAGTTCCATAAGGTGATTTTTTATATGCATGAAAAGTTTCAGGTCATTCGGAGGTGTTTAGGTCGAGTTTTTGGTTGAGTATGCAATTCGGATTTGATCATTATTGAGGATTTTGATGTTAACATTAGCATTTTATTGATTCGAGCGAGCTTGGATAAAGTATTAGTACTGACCTGTGCTTTTGGTTAGGCTCCCGGGGGCCTCGAGGTGATTTCGGGTGGTTGAGAGAAGGTCTTTGGAGTTGTTGTATGAAAATGAGATTTGGCTTTTGATATTTCTGCATCTCCGGAAGAGGAGCTGCAAAAGCGGTTCCGCAGATGTTGTTGGTACATCGCAAAAACAACCAAGAGGGGACGGGCATGTTTCCGCAAAAGCGATCTTGGAGTCGCTTCTGCGGGTCCGTAGAAGCGGAGGTTAGATCGCAAAAGCAGACGGTGAGGATTTAATGAAAATCCCCAGAAGCGGTAGAAAGGCCGTTAATGCGGTGACCGCAGATGTGGTTCTTGGACCGCAGAAGCGGAAACCACTGTTGACAGAAGGGTTTAAAATCTTTAATTTATTCCGCGAGTTCATTCATAACTTCCTCCATTTTTGACCATCTTGGGAGCTTTTTGGCAGAGATTGAAGAGGGTTTCAACGGGAATTGATTGGAGGTAAGTCTCGTGACTTCGAAACGTCATTTTTGTTAAGAATTAACCTTAAATTCATGGAAAATTTGGGAAAAACTTGAAGAACTAGGGCTTGAGTTTTTGAATTATAAATTGGGATTTGATGGTCCATTTAAGCTCCAATTTTGGTAAATTTTATGTGTACGAACTCTTGGAAAGACGAAGAATCCGGTGATGTGACTTTCGTAATTTTTTCGAGAAGTGAGCCCGGGGTTTGGGTTTTGCCAACTTCGTATTTTTAGGTATTTTCGAGTTCTTTCAATTGATTTAAATCCCATTAGCTTATTGTAACCTATTCCGTGCGGTTTTGGTCATATTCTGCATTCGAGGAGGTCGATTTGCGAGGAAAGTGCAATGCGAGCTAGGATATTGGCCGGTTTGAGGTGAGTAATGGCTATAAATGATATACTGAGGATTTGAAACCCCGTATTTGCACTATATGGTGCTATGTTGAGATGAAACACGTGGCGTGTGATGGGCGTGGTGATGTTACTGTTGGGGATTCGGACTTGGTCCATTCCGATTGATGACTTACTGTACTTTTGACCGAGACTGAGCTTACACCCGTATATTTTGGGCTAGTTGCCATGTTTGGGGCCTTGTGAAGATCTTTAGAACTCTTAGGGAGCATGTTGAGCCGATTGACCTCAGTAGACATATTGAGCACATACTCTCAGTCCTGTCCTTAACTGTGAATCATGAAATAAACCGGACTTAGTAATTTGCTCCCCTAAATGAGAAATACCTAGGGTTAATACCATGTATTAGCTGAGTGAGCCCGAGAGGCCAAGTCTATATTGACTGAGAGGGGCAAAGGACCCCAGAGTGATGGTATTTGATATATACCGGATCGGGCTGCACGCCGCAGTAGTATATACATATATATTATATTGGATCCTACTGCACACCGCAGTAGTATATTATATATGGATCAAACTGCACGCCGCAGTAATATATTATATGGATCGAACTGCACGCCACCATGATATATTATATGGATCGAACTGCACGCCACCATGATATATTATATGGACCAGACTGCACATCGTAGTATCTTTAGCGCTTGGGCTGAAGGAGCTCTTTCAGAGTCTGCACACACCCCCAGTGAGCACAGTCAATTATATTTATTGGATCGGGCTGCGCGCCGCAGTATTATATATTATATTGGATCGGATTGCGCGCTGCATTACTATGCATTATATTGGATCGGGCTGCTCGTCGCAGTAATGTTAGTAAATTGTCGGACGGAATATATGAGTTTTATCAGTTTCTTTTCCCTATTTAGCACATTTTACTGACTTCACTGCTTATTTTAGAACTGTGTAGTGTTCCCACATGATTTCTTATTTTCAGTCGTTATTTATTGCTATTACTCACTGAGTTGGAGTATTCACTCTACTCCCTGCACCTTGTGTGCAGATACTGGGATCCCGGAGGCTTAGCTATGATTATCTGCTATTACCCAGTTCAGTACCAGAGTTATCAAGGTAGCTGTTGGCATCCACAGGACCCGATTTCTCCTCTTATTTATCTTTTACTTCTGCATTTAGATTTCCATTGTATAGGATATTGACTAGTTGTATTTAGAGGCTCTTACTTGTGACGCCGGATCTTTTGGGCTGTTATTACTTGTTATGGTTTCAACACTGTTCCTATTAATATTAAACTAAGAATTTTATGTTAAACTTGGCATTTTAAGTTAATGATTTGGCTAGAAATATTCGAATGGTCGGGCTTGCCTAACAAGGTGCTGGGCGCCATCATGACCGGGGTTTGGGTCGTGGCATAAGTATAGTTAAATAAGCCATTTAAAGAGACTTTAGATGCATATCATGTTTTCATGTCATGCTAGACATATAAAATATCGAAAACTGATTGCATATACCATTGACTTTATACTTTCAAGTGTTTGAACTGCAGTTCCAAATACTTGTCTTTCATATGAAACTAACTTTATTCAAATCGCGTCTCTTCTATTTGGCCAAAATTTTTATGTCTATAGTTGATAGCCTTAAAATCCTCATCTACACTTAGAGCTATGATAGATGTCATCGACGAACATTTTATATTGGTTTCAACCTCCTTATTTTTCAAAAAGACATAACATAGAGAGCTCTTCACTTATATATTCAGGTACATAAATCTCATGAGATTTTACGAAGTGTTATGTCATGTGATCTCTAGATCACTTGCCTCCTTTATTATGATCATTTGCTCATCTTCTTTATCAAGAAGTTTATTTGACACCGATTGTATGTACGTTTTAGTTTACCATAGTCTTTGTCCTTCTAGGACTTAATAGAAGCATTTGCAATGAGAATATAATTACTTTTTTTGGGTCAGCAAATGCGTCTGGCATGCTTTGCAATATTTTGCAGATGAATTATCCTTTTATGAACTTCAAGTTCATATTATTTTATTCGAGGATCTAGATGTACACATGATAATTCATTCCACATAACTTTTTCTCAACTGTTTATCATTTCTCCCCCTCATGTTAGAAAAACTAACTTGCTTCCTCAGTTTTGGAAACTCATCTTTGTGCATTATGGTGTTAATCCAAATACACTGCACATCAACAATAATAAGATGGAATTATTTGGTTCCTGACCGTGAACCATTTGTGAGGGGAGAATGTATTATACTTTCGTGTATAACCTATATCAAACTAATATAGATAAATTTGTTCTCATAAACTATTTAGCTATTAAGTGTAGGCACTCAATAAATTATTATGCTAAACCAGTTGTGATGTAAACCAACTTATCAAGATGAACTTCTTGAATAGAAAATATGAAAGTTATGCTTGAAATTAAATTATTGAGCAAGTTACCTCGTAAACACCGGCCGGCTTGTGGGTTAATAATAATTGCACATGTAGACATCTCATAGATGCATCTTATGTGGTATACATGCTAGCTGAATGGGCACATATTCACCTTTGCTATTTCCAGCATTCATGTAATTCAATCCCAATTTTAGTTGGTCTATTAATTAATAAGAACAAGCAACATAAGAGAATTCGTAAAGAACTTTGTAGTTCTTTAATATTTACCCATGTGATTTCTCTATTATTTTTGCACATCATACTTAAATTGATATGGCTAAATTAATTATGCCAACTGAATAATTATCAATATTGATTTAGGTTTATACCACGACATGTGCAATTATCAATAAACTTCAAGTTTATTATGATATGAGTTTTTATATCAATAAGCATCCACTTTATTGTGGTATTGTTTTATTTGTGTAGTATAAACTGGAGAATAAAGCGTGTAGCTTTTCACATATATGTTACCCCGCTACAAATTGTAGCATCATAAGATATTAAATCTTTCCTTTATTTATAGTCTTAATATAATCAACCGCTTTCACGTATATATTGAAAACTGAATATGTTTTTGAGACTTACTACAACACAATACGTTATTGCTAATCGAATTGCAAAGTTCTCTAAAATAGTGGTAATTAGCTTTTCCAGAACTCCCAATTAATTTTGTACTATCACATATTCACCAACATCCATATGATCATATATCTCTTTTAAGGAGAAAGTTATACCATTATGGTCATGGCCAAAATTATATGCAAGATATGTTTCTTGCATTATTGTTGTCCTTTAATAATCACATTGCCAAAATATTTTAGTGTATAATAGGTACGTGACCAATGATCATTCATTCCATAATAATGATATTATTTTCTTATATCATCTCAAACCTCCTTTTAGAGGTGAGTGTATTCGTTACCACTAACATGTTTATATTCTTTGAAGAATGAATATGTATTCATAAATCAGATATTTTCCCATTCACATCATGAATAGACCATAATTATCTATATGTGCTTTATAAACTCTCATGTCAAATCGATAACAAATATTACTTTCACAGAGCGAATGATTATTTTGAGAATCCTTATTATTCCTATTATCACAATTATGACGATTATATTTTCGTCTATTACCACGTCTACATCCATTGATACCTTCACGGTAATAATTTTATCCTCTTTCAGACTTATCACATACTGCTATCACATTCTCTTAAGGGAATGAGAATGGAGCAAATTCAATGGGGACGGATTTTCGATTCTTTGCCCACAATCATACATGAATTTGATCATGATAAGACATAGAAATTTTACCACTTTAGGTGGTTATAATTTCTTTCAAACTCTATTAGAGTTACAATCAAAATTTATCGTCTTTGCTTGTATTTAAAATCAAATTGTAGAATGTCAAGAATTTGAAAGAGATACTTACCTTAAATCCAGAATTTAATCATGAAGTAAGATCATGGAACAAATGACAATCATTATGCTCAATCCTCAAGCTTATACTCAATTGGTTAGTGTCTCGTGCTGATAACGTGCTATGAACAATAATAAAAGAAGAAGAAAAATATGCAGAGAAAAGTAGGGAGAGGGAATTTTTATTGATTTTGGGATGATTTACAATGAAATAGAACCCTATATTTATAGGGAGGTGGTGACTTAGCCACCAAGTAATAAACCCTAGAATCTCTTTAAATATAAACATTGACCATAAATAAAATTCTATTTATAACACTCCCCCCTAGAATCTCTCTAAATATAGACATTCTCCATAAATAAAATTCTATTTATTGTGCTAATAACGTGTTATGAATAATAATTAAAGAAGAAGAAAAATATTGTAGAGAAAAATAGGGAGAGAGAATTCTAATTGATTTTGGAGTGCTTTACAATAGAATAGAACCCTCTATTTATATGGAGAAGGTGATTTAGCCACCAAGTAGTAAACTTTAAAATCCCTCTAAATATAGACATTCACCATAAATAAAATTCTATTTATAACATATATTTTTATAATTAAAAATACTGTAACTAGGTCTGTAATCCAAGGCAAGGGGGAGATTGACGACAATGTTGCGCATCGTATTGGAATGAGGTGGATGAAGTAGATGGCTGCCTTTGGTATTTTATGTGATAAGAATATGTCACCAAGTCTTGAGGCCAAGTTATACAGAGTAAGACCGACCATGTTATATGGGCCTGAGTGTTGGTCACGCAAGAAATTTCATGTCTAAAAAATGAATAGCAGAAATAAGGATGTTGAGATGGTTCGGGCATGTAAAAGGAAAAGACATAGATATCTCGATTAGGAGGTGCGAGAAATTAACTATGGTGAATCTGAGGAAGGGTAGTGCTAGGTACACCGAAGAAGTACTGGGAAGAGGTAATTAGGCAGGACATGAAATTGCTTCAACTTATACTGAGAACATGATCTTCAATAGGAAAGTGTGGAGGTCAGATATTGGTGTTACATATCGACAAGTGATTGAGAATTTCTCCCAGTCTTGCCAGAAGTATTAGTAATATTCTTGTATTTTCCTATTTTTAGATCTTTATCACTAGTACATTATGTCGTTTGCTTTTGTAATTTTATTACCTCGTTGTGGTTAAGATTTGTTGCTTCCTTTTCAGTGTTCTTTGAGTCTAAAGTCTATTAGAAATAAGTCTCTACCCTTACAAGGTATTGGATTAAAATGATCCAAAGATACTCTTAACATGGTGTGATTATTGGGCAAAAAAGATCCAAAGATACTTTTAACATGGTGCAATATTCTCCACTTGGCCAAGCCCGCACGATTTTTTACACAAAAGGCTTCACACCATCAAGGGGTCATTTCGTTGGAATATGTCTTATGCCGGCATAAATTATGCTGGTATAAGTTATGTTAAGATTGTTGTTTATTCACTGTTTATATGTTGCATTAAGAATGACAATTGTATAATTTCTAAGAAGAAGATATAAGTTATATGGGTGCTAATTACCCCACCCTCTATAAGGTATAAGTTACCCTATTATTAAAATTAATACTGGGATAACTTATACATAGTTTGCTAACCAAACAGAATCTTAAGGTGGTATTAAATTTATATACCACCCGTATACTTTCTTATACATTATATCAAACGACCCCTAAGAGTATCCAACTCCTTATAAGTAGCTTCTTTTTCTTTTCTATTTTTCATGTGGGACTTTGTTCACCACCCAACACAAGATAATGGTAATGTCTATATGCACACTACCCTCCCCAGATCCCACTTGTGGAATTACACTAGGTTTATTGTTATTGTTGAAAATAATTTAGCTTTAGTTTTTTCAGTTTACTTTAACAAGATGCTTTTATAGCAACATAAATATTATGACATTTTTAACATAACAAGTTTCAAAAATCTAATAACCATACAAATATTGTAACACGTTTAAGAACACAATTCAAAATCTTCCTTTTTTTCTTAAATTTCGTGCAGAGTCAAACTAATCAAATTAAAACAAAAGGGGTATTTGGTCAAAAAATTTAAAAAGAAAAAAATATCTTTTGAATAAGTAAAAGTAAATTTTAATCCAGATTTTTGATATTATACATTTATGTTGGATCTTTAACTTTGCAAGTTCTTGTAAACTATTATTCTGCATGCTAACTGTTCATATTGTTTTTCTTCTTTGAGTTCTCTCTCTGCTTATAATTCTTTTCCTTTTAGGCTAAACTTTAGGACCGATCCTTCTTGCAAGGATGACCGTTATATAAAATTGGAATTATACAGCACTCATACTATAGGACTATGCGCTGTCTCTTCTAAATGTATGTCAAACAGTATTTTATTGAGACATGTTTATTTATTCTTTTTTTAGCTTCTACTGAATATTAAGTATTTGCTTGATCGTTATCATGAGGTTGAGGCATTGATCCGCGGAACAACTTCCGTACATTCCTCAAAGATAAGAAGAAACACCAAAGATCGACAGTTTTCTTTTTTATGATAATTCATCTGAACTCAGAAGCACAAAGAACACAATTATTATATATTAGAGTTCATTTCGAAAACTGAACTAATCATATTAGAAAAGTAAAGCTAACAATTGTTCTGAATAATAATAACTTCATTTGGTGCACAATAATATAATTCACATGTTAGTTCAAATTATCAATTTTAAGATACGAATTATTGTTTTATACTTCAATACCATACAAGTGAGGGATTTTTGCAGTGTTTTATTTTTGCGTGCACGGATTATAGAAAGACCTGGTTCCTTATATTACTGTTCCAGAATAACACAAGTATTTTTATGTGGAAAACACCTGACTCAAAATATAAAAAAATCACGACCTACTGCCCAGTATGATTTTTTCCACTTACTAAATCACTGAGCCAAAAATATCATTTACAAAACTCTTTGTAAATCTAAGAATTACCTCTAATCTTTTGTGTCAACCAGCCTCTAGCTGTTGCGACAACATCAAGTTAACTTGAATACAACATTCAGAGTACCAAGTACAATTGCTTCTAGATAAAACTGATACAACTCAAAAGCCGTACTACAATGAAACTAGAATAAAAGACAGACACTTGAAACTAGTTCTTCTATCTGGTTCATGTAGCTTTAGATTCACACACTTGAATCACGCAAGAATTGCTTACAAAATACCTTGCTATTTTGTTCTCAACTCACGTTTAATTTCAGTGTTTATGTGTACCTGTAAAATGAGAACATCATGTAATATATAGAGTTAGTAGAATAGGAAATAACTAGAGTTCAAATGCTATTCTCTTCCATCATGAAAGAGTTCTACTTATCTTCAACTTCTAACTCCTCCTTTATCTAGGATAGAGTTCTCTTTGATTAAGGAGTCCTTCTCCTTATCACTTATGCAACCTTTTCGTTCAAGAGATATCATATGTAAATACTTAAGCTTATCTCTTTCACATGCATGTCATGTGCTCGAATCTGTCCGTATCTGTCTATATTATATATGGACCTGATTCAGACTTGAATTCCTTTGTCAATCATCAAAACAAATTTCAGTTTGGCCAACAAAAATCTCATTAGTTAGCTATTATATACTATTAATCATGTTGGTAGAATTGGAATTCTTATGTTTCTTCTGATTAACCATGGTCATATCGATTTATTGGGAGTTCTAAACAGAAATCAGAAAAAAGGTTTTTGAGTATGGGTCTAGCTGTTTCCATGTGCCATTTGAGTTGAGCTTGTGGGTGTCGTACTTTAATTTTTGACGGTATATTTTAGAAATTGAGAAACATGATCTTTTCTTTCTCACTAATATCGTACCATGGATCGGGCCTGGACCGGGCATGCGGTCCTAACGAGTTAAAAGGGCTTGGCGGCCGGTCTTGGTGTGCCTATCCTTCATGGTGCAAAAAGCCCGGGGCAGGCCGGGTAGTATATTGAAGCTCACGAGAATGGGACCGCTAAGCCCAGGACCGGTTGGCGGCCTAATGACTATTTAAATTTTTTTTTTACATATAGGCAACTGTCAAAAATTAAAAAATTAGCCGTTGGGCTGTAATTTTGACCGTTTTTAAGTTTAAAAATAATTATTTGGCCCCAAACTTTATATAATTATACTTTTTCCCAATTCTCAACTATAAATACCCCATCATTCTTTCATTTTTACTCACCAATTTCATCAATCTCTCTCAATATCTCTCGATCTCTCTTCTATAATTGCTTATTTTATTGTCGAAATTTCGTGGAAAATTGTGAATTGAAGTATTTAAGTCTTCAAGTCTTCAAAGATTTTCAATTTTCCAGAAGTTGTTCGGCAATTCGGTAAACTCGTTCCAACTCTTAAGTTTTAAGAATATATTTTTGTGTAAAAATTTTGGTTTGCGTAATTGTAATTAATATGGCATTTTCTTTGAAAAAAATATTTGGTGGTAAGGAAAAATCTCAAACTGGTGAAAGTAGTTGCCAACCTACTACCCTTCCCCCGACTCACCGACCCAGATCTATTACCCGTCCTCCTCCTCCCGTAATTCCTGATAGTGATCACCCTTATTTTCAATTTACCGATAGTGAATTTTGCTATAATGTTGAACCAGGTCAAAGATTAGATGAAGAAATTATAAATACACTTTATCCTAATAAAACTATCTCAGAAAATAATGATAAAAATGAGGATGATGATGAAACCCAACCGGATTTAGTTGATACACCTACTAGTCCTGTTAATAACCCCCATGATGCACCGTCGGACCCACCTGTAGAAACTAATACTTTTAATAGACAATCTGCTAAGCGCCTAAAAACATCATTAGTTTGAATTTTTTTTACTCAAGTAAGAGAACAAAATAAGGCTAAGTGTAAAACTTACGGAAAATTACTGGTGCATAAATATACTGGAGACTGTAGCGGCACGGGTAGTTTGACTAGGCACTTAAAAACACACCCTAGAGATAAAGCTAGATATTTACAAATGAAAGCGCAGCTAGAGGAGACAAGTGTAGGTTCTGCAGTTAATCCTAGTGCATGTTCAAATCTAGTTCAACCAGGTATTAACACTATGACAGGAGGTATTTTATATTACGATCCAAATAGTGATCGTGAAGAATTAGCAAAGATGGTTACCATTATGTGCTTACCCTATTCTTTTCCTTCTAATCCTAATTGGGTGCATTATATTAGAAGAGTTTTTAATCCTACTTATAAAGGTTGGCCTCGCGCAACAGTTAATAGCGATTTTTATAAATATAAACATGAATATGAATTATATTTGCGGTATTTATTTACTCATATAAGTAATCAGATTTCTATATACTAGTGATATTGGTAAAAGTGGTAATGATTGTGATTATCTAACAGTTACAAGTCATCGGATAGATGAGGAGTGGACAATGCAGAAACGCATTATTGCTTATAGAATAATTAATTCATGTCACACAGGTAAGTTTATTGCTAACACTGTTGCATATATTTGTAGATATTTTTTCTTTAAAGATAAAATAATGGCAAGTTCAATGGATAATGCTTCTAGTAACACTAGTGCTATAGGCATACTTACAACAACACTTAATCCTGCATTTAGTAATATATTCCATGTTAAATATATTTATCATATTTATCATTTAATTGTCGATGATGGTATGAAAATATTAAATTTAAAAATAGAAAAGGTTAGAATGGCTCTTAATTGGCTTTTTTTTATTCAAACCATAGAAGTAGACTTAGAGAATAGATGGAAATACATGTACGAAAGTTTAGTAGTTATATGAATATTGAAACCCAATTAATGCAACGTTTAACTCTCGGGTAGGTGGTGAGGATGATGGTGAAATGCTTACTACTCAAGATTGGACGAATGTTAAATTTCTTTTAGAATATTTTTAAATTGCTACAAATGCATTTTCTGGGCAATATTAACTATTTCAAACTGTTTGGTTTATATTGCAGCACTATGTGATTTGTGTATTGAATATTCAGAGGGTGGGGAAATTTATAAGGCTGCTATAATTGCAATGAAAGAAAAGTTTAAAAAATATTTTTTCTCTATCCCTCCTATTTATGGTGTTGCTGCAATGTTAAATCATACAATGAAATTAAGAGGTCCTCACTTTTGGTACTCAAATATTTATAAGGCTTTAGAACTTTCAAATGAGGAATTTACTACACTTGCAGATGCAAAAGCCTCAATTAAAATTTATGCTCAAACAATTTATAATGCTTATCAAGCTGCCTTAGATCATGCTAGGCCAAATGTTCCAACCCCTACTTCGTCTTGTTCACAATCGTCTAAACGAGCTGCGGGCTTAAAAACACTTAAATCTTGGATGGAGTTCAGGGGTTCTCAAGGTGATAATTATTATGAAACTTCACATCTAAAAGAGCTTCAAGTTTATTTGTCGCAGGGACTTGAAAAGGAGAATCCATACGACACTTTTGATCTTTTGGACTGGTGGAAGGCAAGGGAAAAATATTTCCCGGTTCTTGCAAGGATGACTCGGGATATTTTAGCTATTCAAGCTTCAACTGTTGCATCAGATAGCGCTTTGAGTCAAGCAAGACTTCAAATAGGTGATTATAGAGCATGTATGAGGGAGAGTTTGAAAAAATCAGTATTGTTCAGAGATTGGATCCACTCAGAAAGAAGAAACTTTGAAATTGCGGAATCACAACCGGATGTATATGAAGCTTATGAAGAAATTATGGTGGAACTTGCGGAGGATGTTGCTTCGCGCGGAAGTGGTGATGAACAAGCTTCTTCTCCACTACCACCAACGCAACCTCCCCCGAACCTTGAAAGATTTATGAGATTTGTTAGAGATACAATGTAGATTATGGTGTAACTTATACTTTGACACATCTTTTTTTTAGTTTTTTTTCCTTTTAATGGTGGTATTAGTACCTTGTTGTGCTCATTCCACTGGGGAGAGGAAGACTAAGAAAGATATGCCATTTTTGGTAATAAAAATTATAAGACATGCCCTTGAATATCTTTTTGCAATAATCTTTTGTCTTTAATTTGCGAAAATATATAAGCTATAATATATATACATAACATACAATATATACTACAAAAAAATATATTAACTAATATATATACATAACATAACATACTATAGTGCTGTACTAAAAATTAGATTTCTATATATATACTATATATATTTTTATATAGTCATGATATGGTTTACAAGAAATTGCCTTAAACAAAAGAAATTAAAAAAAATGCCCGTTAGACCCGCTAAGCCCACGAGCCCCGCCCGTTTAGCCCAGGACCATATGGGCTTAAGCCCATCACGAGCTGGTCACACCCATTGAGCCCACAAAGCCCGGGACCGCCAGAGCGTAATCCCGTTAAGTCCATATAAGCCCGGGCCCGACCCAGAATACAACACTAAATGGCACTGAAGATTAATTTAGCGAGAATATATGGGATCTTGGACTGAGTATAATTTTTAGAAAATTGTCCAATTTCTAAAATTTCGGCTGCTTCTTTATTTTCGGGTTATTTCAAATCATTATCTCAATTTTAAGTAATATTGTACATAATTATCAAAATTTAATTCATTCTCAGTCTCACGATAGTAAAACAATACGCATAGAAAGACAGTACGAACTTGGAATATGCTATATATAAATATACTTATTTGCACCTATATTTTTACCAAACTAATACATATGACTTAATCATATTTAATGATAAATGTGTGTATAAAAGATAAGGGTGGTTCAGCTCATTACTAATTATAAGGTTGTCTGCGTGCCTAGAAAACTTTGGCTCCAACTTTGTATATTTGTTAAACAATCTACTAATTAAGTACACATAATAGACTTCGAAACCAGTAAATTAAATGCTCAGAGGTA
Organism: Nicotiana benthamiana; assembly: GCA_034376525.1. Classification (NCBI taxonomy): domain Eukaryota; kingdom Viridiplantae; phylum Streptophyta; class Magnoliopsida; order Solanales; family Solanaceae; genus Nicotiana; species Nicotiana benthamiana. The sequence goes on along the minus strand of CM067339.1, from coordinate 38,060,674 downwards.
AATTATGAACATAAACCCATAATGTTCAATTTATTTTGATATAAACAAGTAAATGCAACATATTTCTCTCTAGTACTACTGCCCTTTCATGTAAAGCTAGAGTTCTAATTTCTATCCTAACAATATTGTTCGATCGGAATTTGACTTTAACCTTATCAGCACTGAAAATTTCATTCTCACTAACCTCTATTAGGACTATGTTATATTATGTCATCATAGGCTATATTAACAAACTTTTGCTTGATTTTCCACCACAAGAAAAAGAAAAGAAAGTTTCAAAGGCAAAAGAAAAAAGAGAATCGTGTTGGAGATTGAAGAAGAGTTCCTTTAGAAAATTACATATAATTAGATAAGTTTCCTGATAAGTTTTCAAGGATTTGAAAAGGCATTTTCAATTATTTTTTTATTTTTGAGAATACGATTCCTAGGTGTAGCAGTTAAGAGTTTGTCATCATCTGCTTGTATTCCAAACCCTTTGGTTTTCTCCAATCATGACAAGATCCTTACATGTTGGAATGAGACGTATTATTAAAAAACGAAAACATTCTAACAAATGGTTCCAAAAAGTCAACATGATCCAATCTGCCCAATAAATCCCATTTGGTATTCGTAATTATTTTGACTTACTATTAGAAGTATGGGTGGAGCCGGGCGCGGTACGTTTGTTTTGGAAATTACATTGCTTATATAAGGTTGAAAAATTATATTATATATATAAGGTTACATATATATTTAAAACGCTGAATTCCTTTGGCTTCTTCGAATATTTTTATTTTCTAGTTATCTTGATGAAAATCTTGTCTCCGTCATTAAATTTAGAGGAGAGTTTTTCTCTTTGTTTTCTTATTCGTCTGGAGTAGAAGAGCCGTACCAAAAACCCTCAAGTCATTTTAATGCCTTACGTTAAGGGTTTTGACTAACCGTTGCCATTGCCGACTTTTTAATCATCTCCAGTTTCCACCTCTACACTGGCAATGCATGTGATTTCTTTTAAATATTATCGGGCCACCATAAAGATTAATAGCCATTATCAGTAAAGTTAAAAACCTGGAAAATATCAAGTAAACTTCTATTGTAGGGTAAATTACATTGATTGCACAAAATACACCAACGACGTAAAATTTTGTTTACAAGATAAATCCTTTCCTATATAGCTCATATAAGTGTCATCATCAATGTCAGGGGCGTACACAGGAAACTGAAATATAACTTTGATTATCATACTTTTATACAAGAAATAACTATAGTTTATTGGCTTTGTTGAGGCTTAAGTTAGAAAAGGTCCTAATGAGAATTGAACCTTTGACGTTTTAGAGCAAAATCAAGCACATAATCAACACACCAAGACACAATTTATGTCAAGCAGTATTATTTATTCCTACTTATTCATTTCCGTACAGCATTAATACAAATATTTAATAAAATTTTCTGACAAATCGGTATCACGTGACACCTCTTCGATAAACGTGCATTCGCCCGTGATCAACGTCCATCTAATTGCCACATTACGCCTTCCAACTTCCACAAAGTGTTAAGAGGAAGAGCTAAAATTTGCTGATCATTCTTTTGTGACAATTTTAATGATAATAACACACCCTGTGTAATAACCTATTGTAGGGTGTGGTAAGAAACATAAAGCTTACCTTTATCTTACGAAGATAAAAAAGTTATTTTTAAAAGACCCTCGCGGAAAAAAATAATTTTCAACAAGTTTGAAGAGGAGAACTGTAATAAAGAGGTCATGTTGAAAATACTAAAGACAAGAATATTAACAACAAAAATAACAATGTAGTAATATAACCAAAGCAAGGAGAACAATAGATGATCTAGAATCGAAGAATAAGAAAATACTAAAATGATAATTCTAATACTGTTCTAGAAAAAAAAAACGGAGTGTCAAACTCGATGACCTACTAACCTTTTATCTCAATCTTCGACCTTCATATCTTTCTATCTAGTGTCATGTCCTTAGTATGCTGGAGACATGTGATGTCCTGTCTAATTACTTCTCCCTAATATTTTTTCGGCCTACCTCTACCTTTCCGCGGACACACAATAGCCAACCTATCACACCTCCTCATTGGGACAAACATATGTGCATCTCCTCATCTCATGCATGTGCCATCTCTATTTCGCTTCCCTCATCTTGTCATCTACTGAGGTCACTCGCACATTGTCTCGAATAACTTCGTTCTTATCATATCTCTCCTAGTATGCCCACACATCTATCTCAATATCCTTATCCACGTTGTGTCGATTTTTTGAGCCAAAGGCGAATCTATGATTTAAATTCTATTGGTTCAACTTTTAGGTTTTCATCTTGAACCCATTATAATCTTGAAATTATAAGTTCAATTTTACTATTTACTGTAATTATAGTAAATTTTTATATATAAATTTATGTTCCACGTCGAAGTTATGGGTTCAACTGAACCCGTACCTATAAAGATATATCCGTCTCTGTTTTGAGTATGAGAGTTCTTGACAGACCAACACACCCTCGTACAACATAATCAGTGTAACAACCGCTATATAGAAAGGAGATCATAATTTTCAGTAATGGCACAAAAAAATTCATTTTGTTGAACATCCATTGAAAACAAAGTAAGGACAAGTAAACAACGTATTGAATAATATTAAAATGTGCGTGTGGAGAACCCACAAAAGTACAACTCGGTTGCCCCTTGAAATGAATCTTGGGGTAATCTAGAATAATACAATACAATTAACAAATGTATTATTGCATCTGAATGAGTTTTTGGAATCCTCTGGAGCCACAACTACATTATTTTACTATTTATAGAATTAATTAATCCCATTTTCAACTCCTTCCCAAGGTCTAAAATTCCTTGAAATACAGGATTCTCTTTCAGTTGTTAAAGTAGGAACCACAAACAAGAAGAAAAAAAAGAGTAAAGAAAACAGAAGTTGACAAAATGGGTATCTGCGTATCCACTGCATCTTTTGAGATTCATGCTATTGATTATGGCCATGAAAATTTGGTCCACTATGAAGACAACAACAACAACAATGGTGCCAATGGAATCCAACAAGTGATTGGTTCAGTTTATTCTGAACAAGGAAGCAAAGGACTCAATCAAGATTCTGCTATTCTCTATCAGGTTTACGATCAATTTCTCTGAGTTTTATCATTTAGGTATAGGTTTTGTATAGGGTACCTATAAATGGAAACTTTCTTTTTCTGGCAGGGATATGGTGTAGAAAATGGAGTTTTCAGTGGAGTTTTTGATGGGCATGGAGAGAATGGACAAATAGTGAGCAAGTTAGTTATGAACAAGTTGCCATCTTTGCTTCTGAAACATATACTTTCTCTCCCAAAAATCACTTCTCCAAAACAAAATGTGAAAGAAGTTGATGAATCAGTGAAGAACAAGAACTTTAATAAGTGGAAAGACGCTTGTCTCAGCTCCTTTAAGGTGGTGGATAAAGATATTAGAAGTCTTGAGAAATTGGACTTTTCTTGCAGCGGAACAACTGCTGTCGTTGCTATAAGACAGGTAATGAGAAATGATCATTCAGTAATCTTGAACTTCGTTCGAATTAAGGCAATTTTGTTGTTCTAACTGCTTATATATTAACAGGACGACGACTTGATTATAGCTAATCTTGGCGATTCTCGAGCTGTATTAGGAAGAAAGACAGATGAAGGAACAATTGAGGCTGTTCAGTTAACTACTGATTTGAAGCCTAGCCTGCCTTGTAAGACTCTTCTTCCTTACTATAGACATAATAGTAGAGTCCAAAACTTACTATTGACATAATAGTAGAGTCCAAAATAACATAATTCAGTGCCAAAATGTGCTTACTAACCCCAAGTTACAAAATTGTTTGATACAGCTGAAGCAGAAAGAATAAGGAATTGCGGTGGAAGAGTGCTTGCACTAGAAAAAGAGGCACATATACAGAGAGTGTGGTTACCCCATGAAGATGCTCCTGGACTCGCCATGTCTAGAGCTTTCGGAGATTTCATGCTCAAAAACTATGGCATAATCTCAAGGCCTGATGTTTCTTATCACCATCTTTCTCCAAATGATCAGTTTCTTGTTCTAGCATCCGATGGGGTAAGCCCATTATTGTACTTACAATTATATTCAGTTTTTCCTCTGTGTCTGCAACTCTTGACATATCCTGTTTTCATTGTAAACCATTAGGTATGGGATGTGCTGAGCAATGATCAAGTTATTTCCATAGTGTGTTCAACAAATGATGGAGCAGCAGCGGCGAAGGCAGTGGTAGAGGCTTCCATAGATGCTTGGAAACAGAAGTTTCCTAACAGCAAGAGAGATGACTGCACTGCAATCTGCCTATTCTTGCAATAGAAATGTTTCTCCAATAAATACTAGTACTTGAGCTATGACTATAAGCAAATACTACTTTTTTGTTATACTAGTATATCATACTGCAAATATAGCAGCTGTTATGCTTTTTTTTTGGGGGTGCTGCTAATACAATACAGTGGACACTGATCATGACAAAATGTGAAGCTTGTTATCCATCTTGTTTTGTATTGTATCAACAACTATGGATAGCTAGTTGTCTTGAATGCAGAACCTTTTATTGACTAACATGTGTACATTGTGGATCCCTCTTTTTTTTTTTTACAAACCAATTTACTAAATTTCTAGTTTATGGCCTTTTTCTTTCTCTTCCTCTTCACCATATCTCTGCTAGGACAGTCCGAACCAATTCAGCTCAATACTGATCCTCCTAGCTCAAGAATTAGACTCAAAATACCTCCATGTACTGTTCACAAACTGAAGCTATTCTTCTGCATTTTCGAGAAATGTTAGTGTTAAGCATTCCTCCGTCAGGAAGATTGGCTCCATCGCCTGATCTTGAATGTTTTGAGGGTTTTCCACCAGTTCCGGGACCTGCGGAGGAAGGGAGTTTCCTGTTGTCGAATGGAATGATTTGAGTTTTCTATACCCAGATATGCTTATTCCTAATATACATTTTGTCGTGAAGCTAAGGCATTGACTTAAATTTTCATATATTGCTGAGAGATAAGAAGAAGTATTCAAGATGATAAGAAGTATTCAAGATGAAGCTTACTGATGATAAGGTGTCTGGAGCAATCAATGATTTCAATATGTGATCGGCAAGGGTGTACATGGATCGGATTGGTTTGGATTTTATCAAAACCAAACCAAACAAACTATATCGGTTTGGATTGGTTTAGTCTTGTCGGGTATTTTGGGTTTTCAGTTTTTTTTTTGTTCCATGAATTATTTCAATCTTACTTTATTTAAAGTTATAGATAAAATCTGTTTAAAAACTAAAAAAATAAATAAACAAACATATGATCTATTAATGTATTTTTATGAGAGAATTATTTTTAGTAACACATGATAGTTTATTTTTTTAACCGTCTAACAATATTTTTCATTGATATACGTATTCAGGGTTAACCGAATTTTATAATTAAACATAAAAATTAATATAAGGCTAAATAATGATATGTTCTATGTAAATTAAATTATCGAACCACTCCAAATTCGAAAAAGATATACGAAATCCCGGCAAAACTATGAAAAAACAAAGAGATGATCGACATAATTCAATAATACTTAATAAGAAAGTAATACAACCTATTATTTAAAGTAAATAAAAATGAATGCACTTTATAGTTCTATTAAATATTATATCTCATGAGAGAATCCTAAATATTTCTAGATATTTTTTAAGCAAAATTTTATATAAAGTCTTACAGTATATAAAAATTATACATTTATATGTCGGTTTGGTTTGGATTTTTTTACTCAATACTAAACCAAGTTTAATTGAATTTTTAATCGATTTGGTTTGATTTTTTAATTTTGTTCTATTTTTCGGTTCGATTTGAACACCCCTGATAATCGGTGAATGATAAGTCATCTCTCTTTGGATAAATTCAATGAGTCGTAACACTCCTCCTGCAGCCACACCTTTCCAAACTGCTATAAATTAGTATTTCATTTGCTGCGGAATAATTCATATTAATTAAAATATCAGCTTCGAGATTATGTATATCATTTGTTAGGCATGAATTTTCAATTTTGTGCAGCTTCTTCATAGCCTACTCATTCTTAGTTAAGAATAATTTGCTAGGACAAAGGAAGAAGCGTAATTAGAGGAAAATGTCGGTAGATAGTTGAATACCAATTTGCTTCATCCCAATGACGTCGATTTATAGAAGGGAATTCAGGATAATATAAAAGAAAAAAAATCAAGAACAGTTAAAAAGAGCTAAGGAATTATTAGTCCAAATCTTCGTTTAAATGTCACATACTAATAAAATAGATATACGAAGAAGCATTCAAAATAAACTACTCTTGGTAAAAGAACGGCATTTGTCATTGTAGTTCACCTTCATATTTTTTGTGATTTATATCATATTGAACCAATCATAAAATAGTCAAGCAAGCTTTGAATTCGAGGTATGGAGTCGTCTTTATTAGGAAGCGAATTATTCTTTTAATGTGAAACTTTTCGATGCAAATTCAAATTTAGTCAGACTCCAATATGAATACCGAACATCGAAAAAAATAACAAAGTTTTAAATAATGAATAAAAAAGATTCGGAATTAAGCATTGTTATCGAAGTGTAAAAGTTCTCTCTTTGGATAGATTCAATGAGTCAATACATTCCCTATTATCCAGCTACATTCCACGAAACACTTTCATATCCTAGCTTTAGCACGACTCTCCAAGCCTAAAAATAATTATGGTGCATAATAATAATTCACATTTTAATTCAAGTGATAATAAACTCTAGGATAAATTAAAGTATCATTGGTCAGCCACTACTTATCAACTTTGTATAGACAGCTTGTTCATAGCCTACTCATCCTTAGCTAAACACAACGTGTTTGTTAATAGGACAAGGAGAATTATATGAGAAATGAATAAATGCTTGTAAAAATGATACTTTAAGTTGAAATGAGGAAATTTCTAGTTGATTCCATATATATGCCATTTGCACTGAGTTTGTCCATGTCTAGTCATGTTTAATTTTTTATGTACATTTAAGAAAATTTAAAAAATTTCGACTAAATTTATCAATATCTATAATTCCTAGCTAATGGACCTTTATTTCGATTACTAATAAGTTGCTATACCCTTTTATTAAATATTATTATTTCAAATGTAATTCACTCATATATTCGATAGAAATATTTTGAAATAAGAAATGAATGTTTTGCTAACTCAATTGTCCTTTCTTGTAAAACTAATATTTTTCAATTTACGATATCAAAAGGAACTGGTATGACTAATGTTTATAACAACTTAAGGATCAAAATTAAGATTTTAATTTTTCACTAACCTTGATTAGAACTATGGTGTCGTGTATCATCCACTGCTTGATAGGCTATTAAGTATTTGTTGGATTTCACACCGCAAGATGAAGAAAAGACCAATTTTAAAAATAAAAAAAAAGGACAGGAGAATTAGAATCATAACACTTGTTATAATTAAGTTCTTGATAAGTTTTCAAAGATTTGAAAAGGTATCTTCGAATATTCATTTTATATTCTCGAAATATCATTTTCAAGGAATGGCAGTTAAGGATCATCAGGACATTATATCTCATAATAATCTCTTCTACTGCAGATTATAAAGAAGAGAGAAGAAGTATAATGTCGGAGAAAAAAATTCCAACAGATATTGGCATCTTCTTAATGAATTTTATTGTACCATTCTCTTTTTAACTATTTTTATTTTCTATTTATTTCAAGTTTTTAATATTGAATTCATTGTCCGGAATGTTGGTTTCATTTAGATTCTTAATGTAGAAGAATTTTATATATAGTATATTAAAACATCAATAAGAATTTCTTATTACGAATCCTATAAAATTATGACATTAATATTCAATAATTTTTAAAAAATTTACAAACCGCGCAAAGCGCGGGTAAGTACACTAGTTTCACTATATTTAGATGGTTAATTAAATGGTTTTCAGAATATGAACAAGTCATCTTGTCGATATCTGTTTGCTTTTCAATTAAGTTACGACCCCATTGGTACCACTGAATTGAGTGCCGAAGTCAGAAAATTCGATAAAAGTGTCCACGCAGGCAGTACCTTAGCACATGTGTTCTTAACTTAACTGTAGTTAGATTAGTGTAATTGTAGTTAGTTCAATTAGTTTATACTTGTACAATTGTACATGAGTTGACAGTAGTTAATTGGAAGTGGTTATATGTATTGTTCATTTCAAAGATATCGAAGAAGAAAATTTCCTCTTCTACTCTTCTTCTCTTAAATTGCTTTCTCTTCTCTCTGTTTTAGATCATAGCATCAATTCAATTGTGAGAATTTAACAGGTCCAGCATAGCGGTGCCGGGTTCAATTGAACCCAGCACGTTTGACGTGGAAAATAAATTTATATGTAAAAATTATCTGAATAGGAATAAAGAATGGATATGAATCCATAACTTTAACAATAGAATGGGTTCAATACTAAAAACTTTAGAGCTTGAACCCATAAAATTCAAATTTTAGATCCGCCTCTGGTTCAACGTCTGTTTTTTTTATCAATAACAAGTACTATATTTTACCCTATACAGCAGTATAATTTTTCGGTGAAGGAGTCTAATATTACTTCGCCCCTACCTCCAATCATAACGAGCCATATACATATTTTTATTCTCAAATTACCAACAATACCATGACAAGATCCTTAGAAGTTGGAATAAACTTTCTATTAAAAATAAACAATTCTCCAGAAATGGTTTTAAAAAGTCAAAACAATCAAAATAATGCAAGATGTCCTATTATATTTTCCAAGGTTAACTTACTGATCAAACTCCCCTCCCCCCAACCCCCACCCCAAAGCCAAGGGCAATGCGAAAAGTCCTCAATTAGGTTACCTGATTTTAGAGCGTTAACCTGAGCCATTGGTTCAAGTCAATCTTGAAATATGTGTACATTTGATGGGCAATAGCTAAGCAAATTAAACTGTTGTACTGATACAGTCTTAACCATCAAGAAAGCAGTATACATCCCCAGGTAATCACTTTCTACAATCACGAAATTTTTATATTTATTGAAAAAGCCACCTAAGCCCACCCTCATTTCTATATAGCGACATAACCATAATAAGTTTTCTCTAGTTAATGCTATACCCATATAAGACCTTTCCTACAAGAAAAGAAAGTACCCGCAGTTTCTCCAATGACAGATAAATTGATTTGTTTTTCTAGCATCCATTGGAGAAACTCTAACCTTTATTTAATAATTAAAGCTTGCGTATGCTGATCCTAAGAGTGTACAACTGGCATGTCCCTTAAAGTGAATCTTGGGGTAATCTAGAATAATACATTACAATAAACAAACCAGAATTATTGAATCTGAATGAGTTTCTCTATTCCTTGGGAGCCACAACCGTTATTTTAGAATTTATTAATTCACTTTGAAAAGTCCAAAATTTCTTTAAATATAGGATTCTCTTTCAGTTGTTAAAGTAGGAACCACACACAAGGAAAAAACAAAAGAAAACAACAGTTTGACAAAATGGGTATCTGCATATCCAGTGAATCTTTTGGGATTCATGCTATTTATTATGGCCATGAAAATGTGGTTCACTATAAAGACAACAACAACGATGGTGCCAATGGTTGCCAACAAATTGGTTCAGTTTATACTCAACAAGGAAGCAAAGGACTCAATCAAGATTCTGCTATTCTCTATCAGGTTTCTCATCAACTCCCTCTTTCATTTGCATGTTTGCTTGAGTTTTATTATTGGACGACTGCAGTACAGCGTACCCTAAAAATGAAAACTTCCCTTTTCTGGCAGGGGTTCGGAGTAGAAAATGGAGCTCTGGGTGGAGTTTTTGATGGACATGGAAAGAATGGACAGATAGTGAGCAAGTTAGTTATGAATAAGTTGCCACCTTTGCTTTTGAAACATGTACTTTCTCTGCCAAAGATCACTTCTCCAAAACAAAATGTGAAAGTTGTTGGCAATGAATCAGTGAAGAAAAAGAATTTTAACAAGTGGAAAAAGGCCTGTCTCAGCTCCTTTAAGGTGGTAGATAAAGAAATTAAAAGTCGAGAGAAATTGGACTGTTCTTGCAGTGGAACAACTGCTGTCGTTGCTATTAGACAGGTAATGAGATAGTATTCCATGATCATTCAGAAATCTGAACTTTGTCCGGATTTAGGCAATTTTATTGTTCTAACTGCTAATATATTACCAGGATGATGACTTGATTATAGCTAATCTAGGCGATTCTCGAGCTTTACTAGGAAGAAAGACAGATGAAGGAACAATAGAGGCTGTTCAGTTAACTACTGATTTGAAGCCTAGCCTGCCTTGTAAGACTACTCCTCCTGACTATTGGCATAATTAGCTAAATATTGCTCTAAAGAGTCGCATTGTTCTGATCCTAATTGACTTGCTAACACGGAGATCATAAATTGTCTGGTGCAGCTGAAGCAGATAGAATAAGGACGTGTGGTGGCAGAGTGCTAGCACTGGAAAAAGAGGCACATATACAGAGAGTGTGGTTACCCCATGAAGATGCTCCTGGACTCGCCATGTCCAGAGCTTTTGGAGATTTCATGCTCAAAAACTATGGTATTATCTCCAGGCCTGATGTCTCCTATCACCATCTTTCTTCCAATGATCAGTTCCTTGTTCTAGCAACTGATGGGGTAAGCCGATTCTGACTATGTAGTTTCTGTTTGGTTTCTCGCCTTTCAAATCAAGTCACCATTTCTCTGTTAGTATAAAACTTGACATATCCTGTTTTCATTGTAACATTAGGTATGGGATGTGCTTAGTAATGACCAAGTCATTTCCATGGTGTGTTCAACAAATGATGGAGCAGCAGCAGCAAAGGCAGTGGTAGAGGCTTCTATAGATGCATGGAAGCAGAAATTTCCTAACACCAAGAGAGATGATTGCACTGCAATCTGCCTATTCTTGCAACAACGTGCATCCCTGCAGAATAGTACTTGAACTATGGCCAAATACAAGCTTTTCATTTATCCAGACTGTAAAAGTCGCAGCTATACAGAAGTTCACTGTACTTGAGCTACCATAATTTTGGGTTCTGTTGTTGAAATTTAGCAATATGGTTAAGAACAATCAACCAGATTTTCATTTCTGTGATCAATATTTTGGAGTCCAATGTAGGAAGACTTCAAAGATATAGGGCTATAATCTCTTATGAGTTGTTAGTTGCGAGTGTGTGCATGGACATATTTGATAAGACCCGCTTCCAGGTTGAGAAATAAATAAGGATAAAGACGAACCAACAAAAGACTTGAGCATTGTTCCACTTAATATTTCTTGGTTATCAACAATACCCAAGTGTCTCAGGCACCAGGCAACACTTACAGCCATGATTTCACAAGTTTCATGCAAAAGAATTTACAGACAAAATCAATCCTTAATGCTAGCAAGTAGCGACTTCTTTCCATTCTTATAAGAAATTTCAAAATGTTAATTTGATTTGGAACAATTTCGGGCCACAGCAAAGATATGTATTTACTCTGAATAAGAATGAACAAAATGAAAGGGAACAGTTCCACGGGATCTAGGAGTTCATAAGTGAAATTCAACTTGAAACCCCATAGAAGGCTTTATCAAAAATCAAGTTGATTCATTTAAGTCCCCTAGTCTAAGCTGATCGTCATATGCCACTCGCATTGAGTTTTATACATCTTTCAGATCGCCTCACTCCACCATATCATATGAGCGATTTTTCAAAAGGTATTAACTATTAAGCCAATGGATCCCTCGATTCCCTTCCTTCATCAATTCCTTCAAATATATCATCATACGTGATGGGCACCCTTATTCTGTCATGAACAGATGCACGTTTGGCTCCACTATTTGACTGCTCAACAGGAACTTGTTGCAGCAAAACATCTTTAGAATTGGCTGTAGTTTTGTCTCCCACAGTGGTCTGGCTAGATCTCTCAAAAGCAGCTTCGTTATTTGGAAGCGGTTCTTTCTTGAGCTTAGCCTGCTTAAATTGCTTCTGCAATTATTTTTGAAATGAGGCTCTTAATGAACACTGGCATATAGATAATAATAGAAGTGACCAGCAGATTGACGGTTTAAATTATATATGGAATTGTTTATAAATACAGCTTGCTATCGTTGAAAGATCATTAGAATTACGAGAAATAGCAAAAACTGAGAAGTGCTTTTGATAGGTAAGATAAATGTAGTCCTTGCAACAAGAATAACCATGGCTATCCAAGGGCTGGAGGCTTTTCCTCAACAACTGTGCATTTTAATTTCGAGGAAGTAATACTAGAGCAGACAAAGAGGGGTTGCACTGATGGTAAGCAACCTCCACTTCCAACCAAGAGGTTGTGAGTTCGAGTCTTCCCAAGATCAAGGTGCGGAGGGAAGGATGCCGAATTTCTATTTGGAAACAGCCTCTCTACCTCAGGGTAGGGGTAAGGTATGCATACACACTAACCTCCCCAAACGCCCACTAAGTGAGATTATACTGGGTTGTTGTTACTGTTGTAATACTAGAGCACAACGGAAATCATCACTTGACATTAAAACATTTTTCTTAGGCGAAATGGCTTCTTGACCAACTAAACTTGCACCGGATTTTAAAGCCGATAATATGAACTTTCAATTTTCCAATTTTAACTATTCAACTCAATTGATTACTTATAAGTGAACACCTTTGACCTTTGACTATGCTTATGTGGCAATAGCACATCTGACGGGGTCAAAGTGCGTGTTAATCACGCAGAAAAAGAGCGTCAAATCGAATTGCTCAACTTAAAAATATTAAATCTGAATAAGAAAAAGGAAAAGTAAATACAAGAGAAACAAAAAAAAATCCTGCAAACCTAAATCTATCTCTGTAACCCCTTTCTTATCTTCTTCCTTACCCCCCCCCCCCTCCCCAATTACTTTCTCCCCATAGTTTCTTCCCATTCCCCCACTCCCACCTCCTTTCTCTTCATTACGACTTTGAACAATCCCTCGGCCAGTCTTCATTTCTCCACGAACTAATCATTTTAGTGTTGGTTAGTCTATCTCATTTTCTGAGTTTGACAACAAGTATGGTGGCGACAGCATTTCCGGCAATCTACTTTGGCTTGTTTTAATATTTTTTGAGAAGATCTGATGCTTGTTTGGACTTAATTCTAGATTGAGGTTTGGCTAATATATATACTAGGATATGAATTGATCGTTTTTGAATTTTTACCATAGGAAATAATGGTTGGGAAAGGGAAGGTTTTGGAGGAGCTACGATGAAGAAGAAAGAAAGAGAAAAAAAATTAAAAATGTGGTAAATTAATTTTAAAAGGGGTGGGACCCAGATATTACAAATGTCAAACAATAAATGGTCTTAGTATTTGACATGTTATTATTATGATTTCCACTGGAGTTACTAATGATTTCTCTCCTCTTGTTTTTGTTTTTTTCTACTTTACTTTCGTCTTTCTGAGCCGAGAGCCTATCGGAAAAAGCCTCTCTGTCCGTATCGGGGCAGGGATAAGGTCTGCGTACACATTACCCTCCCCCAGACCCCACTATGTGGGATTATATTGGGTAGTTGTTGTTGTTGTTGCTCTGAGGGAAGGGTTTATTATAAGTACTTTTATCGAGTTGGAGTGCTAAAATGGGAAAATCGAAAGTTCATATATCGGCTTTAAAATCCAGTGCAAGTTTAAGTGGCCCACAAGCCATTACGCTTTTTTCTTAAATACTAACATGACCAAATATGCAGTTTGAAAATTAGAGCACTACCGTAGTGCAACGAGCAGAGATACATTGGTAATTTCATAATATTTGAATTGAGCAAGATAATATAGTGTGGAGTCAAACAATATATAAAGCTGTATCTCATCTTAACTTACCAAATAAGAAATAAACCTTACAAACACCTCCATGTAGCCTTTATTAAAGGTTCTTTCTTTTTTAGATTGGTTTTAAAGGCTATTTCTATTCTTAATTTATTTTTTTTTTGGATAAGGAAAGGTTATTTCTTTTCTTAAAGGTTACCTGCTTTAGTTTTTCTTTTATTTGAGAGTAGGTAGAACAAAGTCTTCAGCATAGACGAAAATATCCATGTTTACTGCACCTGCTGATGGAACTGGTGATCTTTCCAGGTTGGGCCACAAATTGCCACATGCACAGGGAATAACTACGAATAAGGAAAACGCTAAAGAATTATAACCCACCTCAAACTCCTGCCCTTTTTTCATTATCTCTTTGTAAGCATTTGGATCTCGCACTTTAAGGATGCTCCATAATATCCCACCACCTGTTCGGAAACGCCTGCCATCAGCAGTCTTCTGGCCACCACAATTCTGAATTGCATCAACCTGTAAATTTTATTGCAGCATCATCAACTGACTCACAATTGTAACTTAGAACTTATAATTTAAATAATAGCTTTTCTCTTTAATTTTGCACTAGATATGTAGGAAAAGAGGGATGACGACCAAAAACACGTATGTATAACTCATTGGCCAGAGAACAATAAACGTTAAAACATACATGCAATCATTCAGCAACAAAAGGTCTAGGTTTTTTCTTTTGGACAGGCAAATATCATCTTCATAAGCAAATAGGCTCCAGAGCAAAACTGTCATTTCCAACATAAAACTCAGAAGCTCTGCCTTTGCCAAAAATCCAGAACTTAGTTCTATTCTGGCCTAACTTGTTCACCTATCAAAAAAAACTATGCAAAAACATGCTCCCCTCACATGCAACAGCCATATGCCAGCAATTCGCTGCTAGTTAAGTACAGCCAAACACGTCGAATTGACGATTGAACATGCAATAAAATAACTTACTCTCTCCCATTTGGTCATAAGTTTTTTTCACTTTTTTCAAAAATACTTTGAAAACATTGGTTGGTTATATGCCTAAGCAGTTGCCCTCGCTTTGAACTCAAATTTCTGTTATGTGACTGTGATTTTGTGTTGGAGAATCCACAGCTTAGTCTACAACAACAACAACAACAACAACTACCCAGTATACTCCCACCAGGTGGGGTCTGGGGAGGGTAATATGTAGACGAGCCTTACCCCTGCCCGAAAGGCAGAGAATCCACAGCTTAGTCTGTTTTCATAATTTTAGCCTTTGTTTTGATCTTTTCTTTTTTTTCCTTTTCCCTTTTCTGTTTAATTTTTTTTTTTACCTTGGAAAAGAGAGATAGATATATATAGACTAATGAAGGAGTGAAAAAAAGGATAGAAAAACTAGGAAATGAGCTAAAAAGTAATAGATTACCAAGGGGGCCTCTCTCTCTGCTTATGACCATGTAAAGACTACAAATGAAACGATGATGATGGTGTCCGGTGCAGGGATGACGAACTTTAAAAAAATAGAATTTAGAGTGGAAGAATAAGCAGGGATAACGATGTACAAAGAGACTTACTGATATCTTTCCTAGAAAGGGGCTGGAAGTGTAGTCCCTGAAACTCTTAAACATGAGAGAGAATAGGAAAGAAATGGTGAACTGGTAGGGGAAAAGAGAGAGTAAGCAGGCACTAGGGTGATCCATAACTCCAGATGGCTAGCAAAGGGATAGCCTCACACACTTATTTGCTGGTTTATATTTCACATGGTATAAGATTTCTCTTCCAACATACCCTGATGCAAACTATTGTTTGAGAAAGATATCCCACTGCAAACTCTCTTCAACTTCTGTTGTGATTCTTTATATTTTTGTAGTATACAAATCAGGGGAAACATCTTCCGCATACTCCAACAAACCCAAAGGTAGACAATCTCTCTCCAATGCTCTTATTTATAGTTATTACTGCGACAAAAAACAATGAATCCTGTCTATAAGTACACTAAACGTCTAAACCAGAGACCTAGACAAAACAATGGGTTTCCAGCAAGTTCATTCAACATAAATAAGAAAACATCCAATCAATCAGAGACTTCATCTCCATGATTAATACCCCCATATAGCACTACTCTGATCGTCTCCTTGTTAGTGTTCGTTAACTTAAGAAAAATTAAAGCAATTCCCAGACAACCGATGCTAAAGCAATTTTCTAACCAAGTAACTCTTTCTGTCAATCCAATCAAAATAAAAAAGGAGAGGCAGCAAGCAAAAGGTTCTAACTGACTTGGGAGGCAACCAATTAAGGACCACATTTTGTCAAATCATCGCACAGTCAATTTCATTGCTGAAGCTCAGAGCTCTTATTTTTGCGGAGTCGTTTAGCACATTGGGACAAATAGGAATAACTAGTAAATTCCTATGTTGCGCGGACTCTCCAAAATGTAGCCGCACCCGTGTCAGATCCTTAAAAAATGCACTACTTTTGGAGGATCCGACACGTATCCTGGCACATTTTCGGAGAGTCCGAGCAACATAGGTAAATTCAACATTCGGAAAGCGCCTACATCTCCTTAAGCCGCCATCCCCCTTCCTCGTTGACCATTTTGCTATCATCCAACTCACTTTCTATAACACTTTCTCTACGCTCCTCCACCACCTCTCTAACTCCGACAAGAAAAAAAAGGAGGGAAAAGAGAGAGGAAGAAGATGCAAATTTTCTGCATATTGCATTGCCATGTGCATACCAAGGGGTAGAACAGCAAACAGGCAAACCATTAGAATCAACCTAAATAGAACACCATAAAGTAGTTTAGCCAGAAGCTATCCTGCAAGAGAGGTCCATGGTACTGAAAGCAGTGAAAATGGCTTCAACAGGAGGCATCTGCGAGTGTAGGACAACAACATTGAGCATCAGAAACTACAAAAAGCAGTAGACCTTGAATAAATCGTGTTAGAAAGTCACGCCCATCTCTCACCTCTTAGCAATACTGAGTAATTCTTTCTCACCCCAGGTCAAGGGGTAGACAAATCCTAGAATGCCCAATCTCTGGTAGCTAAAGAAATAAATAAAAGATCATTTTTATGAGTACTGAGATGGAGGTCACAAGCTTCAGCGAACATGAAGGGAAGGCAAGTATTGTGAGGTGAGTCATCAACCATATTAGACCTTACCAACTCAACAAATCAAATTTCGGGGTCTGTGACAATAAAAATTAAATTAACTTCTTTAGTTTTTTTATGTATTTGGGGGGGGAGAGGGGGGGGGGGGGGGGGGAGATTGGTGAATTTATGCTCACAGTAGTTGTCTAAATTCAAAATTAAACTAATGGGTTAAACCACAATCAGATGTGACACAAAAGTCGACATTTAAGAAAACAAGCATATAGAACAAAAAGCATACCTCTTTGACAAGATCGCTCAAAGCAGATACTCCAAGACAACCAACTGCAGTCCATATGAGATAAGATTTCCGCTCTCTCAAGCGTTTACAGACATCCAATACAAATCTGAAGACAAAATTCAAAGAGAAAGTCAAAGCCTGCTACATTTCAACAACAAATAATAAAGATGCTAGTTCTTGTAAAGACTAGTATATACAAAAAGAAGCAACAACTTTGACCAAAAAGTTAACCTTTGACGCAACTTTTATAAGGCTAGATTAGAAAAGAAACTAAATCCACGCATCAGTCATATGGTATCTAACTTAAAAGACAATTATCTTCCCTTCATCAACCTAGATCAAGCTCAATAATGCTTTCTGTATGGAAAGTAAACATAATATGCATATGGTGATAAGAAACGCAAAGCTTCTTTTCCCCCCTTTAAAAGGTATAGCGTAACAAACCTGTTAATATCTGTGACCTTTGGACCCGAAGAACCTCTCTTACGCTTGTTCTTCCTCTTGTTTTTCTTGCGTCTCTGACTTTTATTGCCTGAGACGGGATTAGTTGAACTAGCACATGCATCACCACTTTCCTCTAATCCAGTCTTAGAAATCCTCTCAACCAATTCTCCTTCCTCAATATCACTCATTTTAACATCATCATCCTCGAAGCTATCCTCTTCATCAGAGAAATCTAAAATGCTATCCTCTAGCTCCATCAAATTATAAAGCCTGCAGGAGATTTTTAACAAAATGTTATCCCTCTACAATGCCAAAAGAGGATGTTACATGCACAAGGGAAGTGAAGTATGTTGCAATGTAGTGGGACTAATATGTGATAGAGGTAAATCAAAACAAGCAACAGAAGGCAAGGCAGAAAGTATTCGCTTGGTATTAATAGCAATCCATACAACACTCCAAAAACTTATACATGTAATAAGAATTAGTTGAAAACCTGTATAGCAACCAAGGATAACCGCCTAGAAACTTATGAGACGCGATTAAATAATCAATCATTTAACTGCCATAGGAGAGCTCAATTTGTTCCACTTTAATTCTGAAAGAGTAATCTGTTTCAGCAGCACTGTTTTACATGGTTACACCGGCTTTTTAAGTAAGAAGTTTAATCTGTGGCTCCCTGCTCTTGCACCCAGATAAGATCCAAACTATGCTGCATGGACCCAAGGCTAGTATTTCTAGTTTTTGTTCAGACAACTCATATAAATTTTATTTATTCAGATCAATTTGTTAATAATACTAATTACAAATATGCTTTGTACCTCCCAAAAGTCTTCCAACTATCTATCCAACTTAGAATTTCTTATTTCTCAGAATAAAACAATAAAATTGAAATCTGAGAGAAATTTTTGTCCCATAAAAACTAGTGTTATCACAAAAATTTCTCTCAGATTTCATCGAACACTTCGAAATCTGGCAGCTAACCCCAATAATTCAACTATAGCCAAACATTTCAATGATACAGATTGTCCACCCAAAAATAAGAGAGAACATGACAAAGAGTCATAAAAACGAACGCCAATTCACGCCTTACTAGTAGCTATGAAATTCATCAAATTGCAGCTTATTGCGTCAACATCAGTCAAATTCAGTTAAATCAAAACCTATAACCACTCAATCGGATTCAGGCATATTAGAACAAGTATCCATATCCATATTGATAAATAAAACAAGCCTCGCTTAATTTGTCATCTACTGATATTCTCTTTATGAACCAAACGAGTTTCAGATCCTTAAATTCTCTTTACCTGAGGCTCGAATCATACTTCGATCCACATAGAAACAGAGATAGAAAGGAAAAGAGATTGACCTGAACAATAATTCTTCAATTAATTTGATTTGTAAGCAGTTACAAGATAGTCCGGCAACAAACTTGAACCCAAACTGAAACGGCAACAGGAAACTCCACCGTCAACCTTGAACCTCGAACGGCAACCGACTACTGCGACTAACTCAAACCACCTCAAACAAACTCCATTTTTGAAAATTAAAAACTCGAAATTGAAAATGAATCGAGGGAAATATTTTTGTTGATGTCTTTTTGATTTTTCTAGAATCTGAACTCGATTTTTCTTGGTAAGAATGAACGAAAGAAGCTAAAATTATCTTTTCATTTTCCTGTAATATGCACTGTAAATCTTTAGAGCAAAAGAAAGAGGAAAACGTTTATAGAACACCCTCCCTTTTTTACCTCTCTGCTCCTTAGGGTTTCTTTTCTTGGGGAGAAGATGGGCTTGGCCGAATTTGGGCCTCTTATGTCCAAGAATGGCTCTCTCTTGGATCTTCTTTTGATTTTGCATCAAGACCATGTCTAACTTAAAATTAATTTGAACTTTTTTTTTCTAAGAATAAGAATAAAAATACAACTATGACTAGTTTATGCTAGTTAAGTAAATAGTTCTAATGCGAAAATACTAAAATTACACATCGAGATAACAAATAAAACTATTTTTGTGTTTTCAATTTTACGTTTTAAAATAAAAATGAAAAGTGAAAATAGGCTAAACCCTATTAAAATAACTCAAATAAATGTTTTAAAATGCTAAGAATACTATTATATCTTGAAGACGTGGCGGGTCAAAAAATTAAGTGCTTATAGACTCCAAAACAGGTGTTCCTCTTGCAAATAAACACTCAGAACTAATTTTTTTTTAAAAAAACAAGAGAAGAAAATAAAACAGAATGAACTATCGAATAGTAATGAATACTCAAGTCTCCCATAACTTGCTCAAAGCTTCAAAGTATTCTCCGGAAGAGATACGCTACAAAGAAAAATCATGCAATGAACGATATACACATTAAAAATTAAAATCAAACAAAGGCGCACAAGTAGTAATTATCCATTTTTCATTCAATTTATGACAAAAACAAACACAAATAAAATTCATCTATTGGTTTGACTGCTATCGAGTTGGAATGAGCTCACAAACAGAGAGGAAAACAAGTACTTAGTCATTTGATTTATCAAATCATGCTTCCAAATTATAAACCCTAGATAAACTGCAGATGGTACACATACATTATACTGACTAAGCGAAAACATGTAGAAAAAGAGGAAATTGAGATGAAACATGTAGGGTTCAGGAGAAAGAAAAACAAACCTTTGAGTACGTATAACACTGCTTGTGATGAGCGCCTGAGCAGTGAGTTCTAGAGGTGGCGAGGTGAGCAGACGGTTATATAGTTCCACCTGGGCTTCCATTTGGGCTTGTTGAACCGATCAGGTGTTGGGCTAAGCCCCTTAATTGGGCTGGATTTGGCAAGGGGCATTTGCATCTAAAAAAATTATCAGTGGAGGGTAGTTGGGTGTGGTTCATTTTCCCTCATTCATTTTTCTAATTCATACTCATAATTTATTTAAATCGTGTTAGTCGTTTAATTTGAACATGTAATTAAATACATAAATCCAGACTATTAAATGCTACAATGTATCACAATTTCCACATTAGCGTATATGATATTGTGAGCAAATAATTGTTCCAATAAAAATGCGAAAACAAGTATCTCACAAATATCCCATTAAGTAATTTTTATGCGTGAAATATTCTTGCACTATCGCATCATTATTACTTTCTGTAGTAGGTAAACCACTTTATTCTTGTAACAACCCGACGGTCGTTTTGAGCTTTTACACTTTAATCGCTAGTTCTCGGGCATGACTTGTCCCGTGTGATGTATTATTACTAAGGTAAATCACTGGTTTTGGTTTTCACAAAAATTGGAATGAATTTGAAAGAGCAGTTCTCAGCTGTATCTTCAAATTGGAAAGGTTTGACCAAGATTTGGCTTATTTGTATAGGAGCTCGGATCGGAATTTTTATGATTTGGTTAGCTCCATTGGGGGATTTAGGACTAAGGAGAGTGATCAGAATGCATTTTGAAAGTCCGTAGAAGGTTTAGGCTTGAATTGACAAAAGTGAGATTTTGGCGTTTTCCGGTGGATAGGTGAGATTTTGATATAGAGGTTGGAATGGAATTTCGAGAGTTGCAGTAGCTTCGTTATGCCATTTGGGATGCATGTGCATAATTTCAGGTCATTCAGATATGATTTGGTCGAGTTTTTTTATCGAAAGCGTATTTCAGAAGTTTTTGGAAAACTTAGGCTTGAATTCGATGAGTTTGGGTAATTTGATATTGTTTGAAGTGTTTTGATGATTGGAATAAGTTTGAATGAGGTTTTAGGATGTGTTGATGACCTTGGTTGAGGTCGCAGGGGCCTCGGGTGAGTTTCGGGTGGTCAATCGGATCATTTTTGGAGTTGAGAAATTGCAGAAAAATCAGTCCAGCAGTTGCAGGTATTACGCGAAGGGAAGCTTGCGTTCGCGAAGGGCTGGGTTCTGGAAGCTACACGTTCACGAGGGTCTAGGCCGCGTTCACTAAGGGCTCATCAGGTTGTTCCTTGCGTTTGCGTTATGGTTTTCGCGATCGCATATAAGGAATTTGGTCCCAGGAGAATTTCTCATCGGGTTCACGTTATGGTCTTTGCGTTCGCGGAGGTATAGGAGGAAAGGCGTCGCATCGCGTCCTGTGTCGCATTCGCATATAGTAAAAAGTGGTCAAAGCGAATTTGTGCATCGCGATAGCGAGATGTTGACTGCGATCGCGAAGAAGGAAGGGTCAGACCTGGGGAGAATGTTTTAAGTCACTTCATCCGCGATTTTGGGGCTAATTTCCCCCATTGTTGATCATTTTGAAAGCTTTTTGAAGCAAATTATAGAGGGATTCAAGGGGAATTGCTTGGAGGTAAGATTATTGAACTTAGAAACTCGTTTCTAATTCTATTGTGAAATTTACCTAGAAATTCATGGAACTTGAGCTAAAAATGGAAGAACTAGGGCTTGGGATTTTGAACATTTGTATTGGGATTTGAAGGACTATTTGAGGTCGGATTTGAGAACTTTTGATATGTATGAACTCGCGGGAGGATAAGGAACACGTTGATGTGAAAATTTCTGAGTTTCGAGAAGTGGGACGGGGAGGGCCGGGGCTCGAATTTCGCTAATTTTGGGATTTTTGATATTTTTCAATTGTTTTCGCTTGCAATTTGTTCCCTTAGGATATTGTGACGTATTCGTTCTGATTTTGGATAGATTCGACATGCGTGGAGGCCAAGTTAAGGAGCAAAGGCATCGCGAGCTAGAGATTTAGCCGGTTCGAGGTGAGTAATAATTGTAAATGATGTTTTGAGGGTATTGTAAATGATGTTCCGAGGGTTTGAAACCATGTATTGCATATTGTGGTGCTATATTGAGGTGAAACACGTGCTTGATGATGAGCGTAGGGTCGTTTACTACTTGGGATTGTGACTTGGTCCGTCTCGATTGATGATTTTACCACATATTTGACTGAAACTTGTTTGTTACCATCATGATTTGGGCTGTTTGCCATATTTGGGCTTCGTGCCAACTATTTGAACCCTTCGGGGATTATTATCATTGTTTCCTCACTGTTTTGACTTATTACTTGAACTCGGTCATGTTGTTTTTCCACTGTTTTATAACTCAACCACTTTTACTCAATTTTGAGATTTAAACGACATTTCTAAATGATGTTTTGGGCTTAGAACTACTATTTTAGTAATGCTGAGGGGCTTGTGATAATTTTTGACTGAGTGGGCGGAGGGCCGGATGTGAGGATACACTAAGTGATATAAGCCCGAGGTCCTGAGATACATTTATACGCCACGAGGTGGCTTGAGTGATGTGAGGCTGAGAGCCGAGAGTTGATGCCAGAGGTGGATTGATATAACGTTTGGGTCGTAAGGGGACCCCCTGGAGTCTGCACACCCACAGTGAGCGCGGGTACCCATTGTGATCTGAGAGTGAGCCCAATGGGCTGATACTATTCTAAGAGTGAGCCCGAGGGGCTAGTACTATTATGAGATATTGCCCGAGGGGTGAAACTTTATGTGTTCATCTTTCATATTTACTTGTCGTTTTACCTATTATACTGTGGTATTTTTGCCCGAGAGGCAAATTTTCTATGCGTTTCCGCACTAACTATTTTGCATTTATTTGTGTAACTGTTGAAAAAGTTATTTTCAAAAGAAGTTTAAACTGAGCTAAGATATTTCTAAAGATTTCACAACTTCACTACTTTTCTCAAAGGGTTTTACACTGCTTCTATACATCATGTTGGTTTGCTTTACGTGATTTTTTACTGCTCAGTTATTATTTAACTTTATTACTGACTGAGTTGGAGTATTCACTTTACTTTCTGTACCTTGTGTGCAGATACAGGTATTTATACACCCGATAGCGAGTTATGACTGATTAGAGGCAGAGTTATCGGAGTTTAGCAAGGTGACTACCATTGTTCGCGGCACCGCTTTTTTCCCTTTTCGTTCATCAATCCTGTTTTGTATATTTCATACCTTGTAGTTATATTTATACTTTAATAGATGCTCGTGACTTGTAACACTCCGATTTGGGTTGTGTTGGAATGGTTTCCCCATTAGTGTTATCTATGTTTCCGCGAATTTATTTCTATTACATCACGCTTTAAAACTGTTTTATGGTAATAAACTGCTTTAAAAGAGGTGTATTGTATTGGTCTGGCTGGCCTTGTCTTCACGAAAGGCGCCATCATGATCGAGTTTCGGGGTTAGGGTTGTGACAAGTTGGTATCAGAGCCTAAGTTACATAGGTCTCACGATTCATGAGCAGGTTTAGTAGAGTCTCGCGTATCGGTACGGATATGTCTGTATTAATCCTCGAAAGACTGCAGAACCTTTAGGAAAAACTTCACATTCTTGCATTCTTATCATGCGTCCTTGATTTAGTTTGAAAAGTGACACTTGCAATTACTTCTACGCATCGCATGCACGCATGAGCGCGCAGTATCAGATGTGCCTTGATAGCTTTGATTCCTGATCGAGGGGCGAGATGTGATCTCCGTGAATTTATTGCTGGGCCAGTTTTGGGGATTTGAGGCCGGATCTTTGCATATGTCTTGAGCACCGAGGTGCTGATTGTGTGAGCTAGTGTTTTTGAACTTATATATTCGGTAGTGCCTCTATTAGTGGGAGTGACAGTTGGATAACTATGTGATGGGTTTGTTAGTACTACGAGATGTATCTGTATGACTTGGAAGTAATGGGAAAGGCCCTCTGGAGGATAGAGGAACTATTATGTGCTGAAATTCCATCTTGATTCGAGGTATAGCCCCGAGTTATGGGCGTATGAAGGATCGTTTCAATACCCCACAAGGTTAGAGGCTATCGCCAAAAAGGATCACGACCTCAGCCAAATCGTCATTCAACCTACAGTATTAAGGCTATGGCTATTTCCTGTATGTAAACAGCTACAGTCGTCCACAGTATTAAGGCTATGGCCATTTTCAGTATGTAACGGCTAAGGCCGTCCACAGTATCAAGGCTATGGCCATTTCCAGTATGTACGGCTAAGGCCATCCACAGTATCAAGGCTATGGCCATCTTCAGTATGTAAACGGCTAACGCCGTCCATAATGTGAAGGCTATGGCTATTTCCAGTATGGAAACGGCTAAGGCCGTCCATAATATCAAGGCTTTGGCCATTTCCAGTATGTAAACGGCTAAGGCCGTCCACAGTATCAAGGCTATGGCCATTTCCAGTATGTAAACGGCTAAGGCCGTCCACAGTATCAAGGCTATGGCTATTTCCAGTATGTTAAAGGCTAAGGCCGTCCACAGTATCAAGGCTTTGGCCATTTCCAGTATGTAAACGGCTAAGGCCGTCCACAGTATCAAGACTATGGCCATTTCTAGTATGTAAACGGCTAAGGCCGTCCATAGTATCAAGGCTATGGCCATCTCAAGTATGTAAACGGCTAAGGCCGTCCACAGTATTAAGGCTATGGCCATATCCAGTATGTAAACGGCTAAGGCCGTCCACAGTATCAAGGCTATGGCCATTTTTAGTATGTAAATGGCTAAGACCGTCCACAGTATTAAGGCTATGGCCATTTCCAATATGTAAACGGCTAAGTCCGTCCACAGTGTTAAGGCTACGACCATTTATAATATGTAAACGGCTAAGGACGTTCACATTATTAAGGCTATGGCCATCCCCAATATGTAAACGGATAAGACCGTCCACGATACTAAGGATACAACCATCTCCAATGAACAAATGACTACGACCGTCCCCAATGCGTAAGCAGCCTAAGCCATCGACACGAAATAGCTAAGGCGATCGATCTCAACGGCACAATCTCCCACGTATAAACGGCTATGACCATTCTAGTATCAACGGAAACTGCATTCGGTGAAGTCCGCTCATCGAGCTTGGTCAAGGCACAACCTCAGTAAGCGGAGGGACTAACCGTATGGGTCAAAATATGACCCCATGATAATTAATGAAATTAATTATATCTTAAGCTAATTCTTAGTTAATAAGTAGAATGATCACTCATTAATCACGATACCCGATAGTCATCCGGCTCGACCAACAAGGCCACGACCCATCCTCCATCACAAGGACTGGACCTCAATGTGGTCAGGACCACCTACCGCCAGTTCAAAAATCTTACAGCTATAAATACCAAGAGAAGGAACCCTAGAAGGGGGGCTGCTTCTTTTTCTTCATGACTATTCCAGAAAAAAGGGTAATACCATTGTAAAACTCTGAACCTCTCCATGGAGAGGCATAACATTATCAATAAAAGCTTTATACACATTTCTCCTTAATTTCAAACACTTGCTTTTCGTTTCTTTTATTTAGTCCCTTAATAATTGTTTTGCTCTTGTAAGTATATGATAACTTTGAGCCAAACATTTCTGTTTTCGGAAAAGTCTATTTTCATTCATAATTTGCGTAACTCATCCTCCCGTGATAAACCATGGTGTAAAGATATTCTTCAGGTTTTGGGTTTTAATCGCCCTAAAAATAAAGTAGTTCTAATTAATATCTATTTTAATTTCCTTTTTGCGGGTGACTTGACTTGTTATGGTCTTATGATTGTGTTAAACTAATTGATATTGGTCATTTATCACTTATGTGCATCACTACACTAAACACCAAAAAAATAAAAAAGTATATATCGACGTAATGACATGAAAACTTAGCTTGTCGTATAAGTGGATATATATATATATATATATATATATATATATATATATATATATATATATATATATATATATATATATATATATATATATATATATATATATCTTTGATCAATTATTGTTCTCATTAACGACAAATGATGATGAGAAGGCAAAGGCATGGGTTTAAAACAGTGATAGTGTAGGTAGGAATTTAACATTTCCTAAGCAAATAAAATAAGGGGTCATTGAGGAATTCTGTACTTCATTTTCTAAGAGGAAAAGAAGTTTATATATATATAATTAAGTTTCTTGTAAAAGAAGGATAATAGGTTATATATATATATATATATATATATATATATATATATATATATATATATATATAAAATTAAGTTTCTTGTAAAAGAAGGAGAATAAACCTATTTCAATATTTGTCAGACATCTTTCGTGAATTCCTATAGTTGTTTTGCTCTTTAGACCTTTGAAATCTACGTTGTCCACATTATTGTATATCAGTCTATGTCTCTAGTGTTGGCTTAGAGGAGTTTGAACTCCTATAAATTTAATTTCTCATACACCAATTCATACAACTCAATAATCCCTTCCTATTTGTGTGCTTTCTTTATTAACCTCAAAAATACTATACAATGATTAGATATATCAGTGTTGTATTTCTTGTTGTGTTCTCAATTTGGACAAGTGTTGATAGTCGGAGTATCTCTGGATTCTTAACAGAAGAATTGACAGGGACCAAATGGGCTGTACTAGTTGCTGGTTCCAATGGATGGTGGAACTATAGGCACCAGGTTATCATCAATACCAACTAAATTTCCTCTAAATTATCTAATTTTTCTAATACAATTAATTTTCTAAAGCTTTGAAATGTTATAGATCAGTTACTCTACAAATTGGTAAACATTCTTTCACAAAGTTTGAACTAAAACATGCTTATTTTTAGACTTGAGGGAGACCTTATACCCATGGGTGGATTTAGGGGAGCGACACCGTTCACCCGAACCTCCTTCATAAGATAATTACACTATATATATAACGCAAAATCCGATTTGTACCTATAAATATTATATTTTGAATTCCCCTAACATAGCCTAAAGCATAGCTCAATGGTCAAGGGAATTCAAAATCTTTGCTAGGTTGCTATGTAGAGTTCCTATCTTCCTCATTTTTTTTACAGGTAACGGCAAAATAACCATGTATAAAACCACGTATAGAAGGGATAAGAAACTTCTCCCCCTCCACCCCACACCCACCCCCAAAAGAAAAAAAAATTAGTCACTCTATCAGTAAATTCATTTTTGGGATATTCATTCGGTTGGTTAATTAACTCAAACTTTTACGTACCTTTTTTACACATGTTGGTAAGTTTATGATTTCTCACTTTACAAATCCTCTTTTCCATTTGCCTTCCCCTCCCCGATATGTATAAAAAACGTTTTAAAAGAAAGATCTCATCTTCGATCTTTTATTCTCCATAGGACTAGTTAAAAAAGGAAATTAAAACATTTTATTCATCTAGTTAATCATTCCGTAATAATTTCACATAATCAGATATTCCTACACCCTTTTCTTGTATAAACTTTTGGAGCTAAAGTTTAGTGGACTCTTTTATAATTAACTTTACCTTAAAAGATAGTAATAAGACAGAACAAAAACAAGTATACGTAAATAGGAAAAAGTAAAACTAAAAAATATATTTTTGCCAGAGAAATATGAATGTTATTTCTTAATTTTCAGGCTGATGTATGTCATGCTTACCAATTACTTAAGAAAGGGGGTTTGAAAGATGAAAACATCATCGTATTTATGTACGATGATATTGCTAACAATACGGAGAACCCTAGACCTGGAGTCCTCATCAATAATCCACATGGTCAAGATGTTTATCAAGGTGTTCCTAAGGTTCGTATTTCTCTTTTTCGAGATAAATTCCTTGAATCTTTTCCCCAAGATAATAATGATTAATTGCTTATGAGGGCTTATTTTTGGTTGAGGCAGGATTATGTAGGTGAACATGTGAATTCTGACAATTTTTTCAATGTTATACTTGCAAACAAAAGTGGTATCACTGGGGGAAGTGGGAAAATTTTGGACAGTGGCCCAAATGACAATATTTTCATTTATTATACTGATCATGGTGGCCCTGGAATCGTTTGTAAGTAGCTTCCTCACATTATTTCTCTTTGTATTTGTATTACTTTTGCTTAGCTTAATTTGTTTATTGTCACAATGGATTCACATACTAAATTGAAGTTAACTTTCTTGTGGGAATTCCTAATTTTGGAATATCAGTCGCTAATTTTGTTATATCTTCACTATCACCTGGTGTTTATCATACTGGAAACTAATCAAAGTTATGTATATATGTGCTTCATGTTTTTACTATTATCAGCAATGCCAACTGGCCTTGTCTACGCGAACGATCTGATTAACGTGTTGAAAAAGAAGCATGCTTCAGGGACATATAGTAAAATGGTAACTATCTTATTCGGTCTTTACTATTTAAGGCCAATCGTTTCCTTGGCACAAATATCTTGAGGTCTAATTTTATGTTGGATGATGTTTTTCAATCTTCAGGTATTTTACTTAGAAGCTTGTGAGTCTGGAAGCATGTTTGATGGTCTTCTTCCCGAAGGTCTAAATATCTATGTCACGACTGCATCAAAACCAGATGAAAACAGTTGGGGAACGTATTGTGGTTTGGGCCGTGGTACTTGTTTAGTTGAGTGTCCTCCTCCTGAGTTTGACGGGGTTTGCTTGGGAGACTTGTACAGTGTTGCTTGGATGGAAGACAGGTATATATGCACAACTTTATTCTTGTCCCATTGAGAGTCTGATTCAGGATTTAAACTTAGAAGATGACATTTAAAATCATCTCCATTCAGTATGCCCAAACTTATTGTTGTTTGCCCCTCTGAACAGTGATGTTCAAGATCGACAAACTACAACGTTGGATAACCAGTATGACAGGGTAAGAGCTAGTAATACTTTCAACTAATTTATATTTGTAAGCAACTTGTTCAAAAACTTGAAGATCATAATATTGTCACAGGTTCAAATCCTTTATGCTATATTGATTTATGCTTTCTTGTATTGCCTCTTCTAAAGGAAGCTAAATGTTTTCATTATGGACATGCTCAGATTGCAAACAGAACTGCAGCCAACCTAACATATGGTTCACATGTCATGCAATATGGTGATACGGAGTTAAGTGTTGATGCTCTTTTCCAGTATATGGGTTCTGTTTCCACAAGCCATAGTCCAGCTCCCTGTCCCATGGCATCTGCTCCCAGTCCCATGGATGCCGCGTCATTCTTGACATTCTCAGAAAATGTGGACCAACGCGACACTGAACTTTTCTACTTGACATCCAAAGTATGTTGTTTCTGATGTGGAGTTTTCTTCCTTGCCCTCATGATTGATTCCGATTCATTTTAACTGGTCACACATACTTGGTATGTGTGTTGCACGTATTATAAGATAGGGAAAGAAACTGATTCGTTCTTTCTTAATGTTGACAGTACCAAGGTGCTCCTGAAGGCAGTAACGAGGAATTTGAAGCAAATCGGAAGCTTAATGAGGTTGTAGCACAAAGAAGTCAAGTGGATAACACCGTAAAACGTCTCGGAGAGCTTCTGTTTGGAGTTGAAAAAGGTAATGAGGTGCTACAGAGCGTTCGACCTGCTGGACAACCACTTGTTGACAATTGGGATTGCCTTAAATCCTATGTAAGTAGTCAGCCTAATTATTAATATTTTGTGATACTTTAATAGAATTTCTGTGTTAGTTCGTTTGTTGAGAATGTGACTAGTCTTTTCTCATGTATAGGTCAAGACATTCGAGGCACATTGTGGAAAACTAACCGCGTATGGGAAGAAACATGTACGTGGTATCGCTAACATCTGCAATGCTGGAATTGAGAGCGAGGAGATGGTTGCTGCAACTGCACAAGCATGTTCAGGTTAATTAGTAGAGGGTTACTCTCGGGGAAGAGCTAGATCAACAAGTATATGTTTGGCCAGTTTCTGTCATGGCTGCAACATTTCACTTTGAATAGATAGCAACAATGAGAATAAAATGACTGTCGAGAACCACATCTTGTCCAGTCTTGGTTAATAAATCAATTATAGGAACTTCTGAAGTATTCGGATATGTAATTCTTGTCCTTTTTATCTGAACAAATTTGAATCAAAATCATGAATGAAGAAATAAGCCAAACACACAAAGTTTTGAATTGTCAATGAGAAAGTATGAATGTTTTGCCTTTTTCATATTTCACAAACCGTCATAATTATCCCAAAGCGTAAGAGAAAAGGTAGGAACATAAGCCAGAAACAATGGGCATAATTTAAAAATTTATGCAGAAATAGCTTTGACACGTAACTTTGGTGCCTATTTAACCAAAAAAATAATATTTTGGTCAAAGCTAAAATTTAAAATAAGAAGTCGGGTTACTGATAATAAAGAGACTAAAAAAGAATAATAGGCTTTCGGAGAATAAGCATAAAGTAATAAACAAATTTGTATTTCAATATAATGTAGATGATATTTCGTGTCCTTACAAATGATAATACTTCCTCTTTTATAGTTGATCCTAGGTAAAGTGATGAAACATCAACTTTAATGAGATAATTATGAGTAATAAATGACATTAAATAAGCCGTTAGATAATCATTCTTACCAATTCTCTAACGTATCAGATATTTAATACTGAATTTGGACTCATTTTTTTCTTCAGATCCTTGTCTTCAATGCCTTTTGATCCGTTGGCATTAAATGACTTGTGTTGGTACGAGACTCGTGTCTAAACTCCTTCTCGTGCCTGTTTAAATTTCTCTTCCCGTATCTGTCATCTCCTGTGCCTTTTACTCAATTGTTACGCTTTGACTACTTGACCAGTCTACGTGTCATGCCACGTCATCCATTTAAATTCTGTTTTTTCCCAATACAGATAGTCCCCCACTTTTCATTTATTTATCAATTAAATAATTGGGAAGTGGATCTTCTTAAAAAGGGAATTTTTGCCATAATTAATGCGTATGACAATATTGACGTCTCAGTTGTCTTTTCCATTTAATGTTCTGTCCATGTGTCACTTTCTGATTGACTCTGCCATTTTGCACCCTTTTTCAAGGCTTCTTCACTCCACTATTCACGAAGTGATAGTTGCCTTTATTATAGGCTTTCCGTCATTACACTACTAAGTTTGACGGTTGCCATCGTATACATACTTAACCTTTTTCTTCCTTTGTCTTCTTCTTCACAAATCTTTAGCAAACACTCTCTTCTTACTTTTGCTCTCTTTCGATACAACTTTGTTCAACAATGGAATCTCCAAACCCTAACCCCAAAAGAGTTCCAATTTTAGACAAATTTCCCAATGCCCCTGTTAGACATAGAAGAGGCAGAGGTGGCAGACTTCGAATAGGGTTAGAATCAACTTCAGGCGGCTTTTCTGGTTCCTTTTCTAGGAGTTATATTCCAAAAATGCCTTCTTCTAAAGGTAAAGAAATCTCTGATTCTTCCCGAGAACCTTTAGTGGATGAAAAGCAAGTTGCTGGTTTAGAAAAAGCCGATACTTATCCTACCTTAGTGACCGAACTTACAATCCCTACCATTAGAAGAGATTGTAACTGGAAAAATAGTCTCCGAATGCCAATTCCTGCCCCAAATCAAAGAATCTTTTCTTTTAGGATTAGGTATTCTTTTGTTTATACTAACCCTTTTACTTTGGGTTTTAATCCTCTAGTTGACCCGATCATTCTCGATTTTTGCCATTTCTTTAATATTTGTTTGGCCCAAGTTGGTCCTCTAGTGTGGAGAGCAGTGACTTGTTTGAGATTTCCATATACCAAAGCCAACGTTAACTTTCCGTTTTCTCACCTCATCCATTTATACCATTCTAACTTAATACGCCATGGGGTTTTTACCTTAACTGCGAGAAGCAATAAGGTTTTGGTAAGCTCAGAGGATGACAAAGTCCATGAATGGTATGCCCGTTACGTTGCTGTACGTACGGTGGACTTGCTTGGTGAAACAAATATTCCCTTCCATGAGAAGTGGAATTTTGCATGTAAGTTTTTTTTACTGAACCGTACCTATTTTTGAGAATTTCTATTTTTTTTCTGACTTCGTCTCTTTTTGGGTTTTTATAGCAACCATGGGAGATGTGGAACCTGTTTCCAACTTTCGTAGTTGGGTAGATTCAATTTTGAAGATTGCTCCTAAGGAGCAAAGAATTTGGAAATCAATTTCTGTTGTACATGGTTGAAAAGTTAAAACACACGGTATCATCTTTTTGCACATTTTTTTTACACATTAAGTACATTTTTCTTAATGTAGATTGTATATCCTTCTTTTGATTAGGATTTGATTTCAAAGAAATGGCACCCGATGTAGCTATGGCCATTCGCATGTCTAGCAATGCTGCACTTGATTTGGACAAGGCTCAAGCCTTGCTTCAAAAAAGAAAAGCTATAGGATAAGGCTTAGAGAATGAGGAAGAGGAAGGTACCTCGTTAGTAGCCAGGCCAAGGGTTAGGAGACAAGTCATCAATGATGATGAAATTGAAGATACTCCTGCTCAAACTTCAACCACCGAGCCTGTGTTGATTCCTTCAGACGAGGACACCGTGCCAAGAGGTACGAATGAATCAATTCAACGTCCCTTTGATAGTGGCTTTTGGAGTGGCGAGCTCAGACCTGTTTTTGATAAAGCTCCTCTTTCTTCATTCGTTCCTACTTCCTCCATTCCTTTGCCAACTATAAGTGTTTCTTTACCAACCTTAACTACTTCCGTTCCTTCACCAACTTCAACTACACCTGCTCCCGTTCCTATGTTGGTTTCTTCATCTATTCCCTCTGTTCCTGCTTCAACCCGAAGACTCCTGCTGTGTTTAGCTTTTCTACTACTCCCCATGCCAATGTTCCTTCATCATCTATCCAACCTATAGAGGTTAGTTCCAGGAATAGAGGCATGACTTTGAGGAGTGTCACACTCGAAGTCCCTGCCAATCAAAGCCTCCTAAGAAAATCTGGGGGAGCCGATACTTGGCTCGAACCTCTTATTGGAGAGATCGAGAAGAACAAGATGCAAAGCCATAATTGTTAACACTTTGATGAATGACATAGTTCATTCAACTTTAAAGGTAATTTTTGACCTTGAATGCTTTTCTTCTTTTTCCTTCTAAGTTCTGACTTTTATGTTTTATAACCGTAGGCTAATCTTATTGGGACTGAGATGATGTGGCGAGTTTCTTTGTTGGGGAAAAAGGAGCATGAGTCCACAAAGGCCATCTCAGAAGCTAGGAAAATAGTTGAGGATGCCTTACTTGAGGCAACAAACTGGAAAGATCAATTTGAGAGCGCCCAAGGGACTATAGAGGAGTTGCAGGAGAGCAAGGCTCACTTGGAGCAGCAAAATCATGGCTTGTATTCGGAGTTGGGGACTGCTAATGCTTCTTGGGGCCAACTTGAAAAAGATAAAGAGCTTTCGGAATGATCTCTATCTAAAGCCAATGATGAGGATAAAGAGCTTAAGGCACTTTTGGAGAAGAAGGAAGAATACACAAGGGAGTAAGCTTAAAACCTGACTCATGCTCAAAATGACTCGAGGACTTCTTCGGAGAAAATTCGTGCCCTGGAAAGTTCCTTTGCCTCTCTTGAAGCTTCATTGGATTGTTACCTAGCTGAGCACCAAATAGCAAAAAATGATATTGCTATGTGGGAAAAAGAATATAAGGCTTTGGAGAAGGAGTATAATGCTCTTGAAGAAAATTTCAACATAGAGGTGAGTTGGGCTTTTCAAAATTCTCACTGTGATGCCTTGATGGAGGCTACACAAGAAAATTTCGACTTGCAATCTGAATTGGCCAAAGTCATGGATACTATGTTCCAATTGTTTGGCAATTGTTCTCCCACCATTGTGCCAAGTTCCCCTTCCGATGATACCGAGGACCCGATATGGTCCTTACCAGTTTCAGCCTAGGTTCCCTTCATTTGGGTCTTAAGTATTGAGGGTGACTTTCCTTAGAACTAAGTTCCCAATTCCGAAATAGCGAAGGTTGGCTCTTCTATTATAATATCTCTCAATTCTTTGCTTTTGTGCAGCCATCCGAACAAGCGCAGTTTCTCATTTATCAAATAATTCGAGGCTAGTATTCATAGCCTCGTGAATTGATTTTTCCGTCTTATGTCAAAATCTAGTGCTAGGTTCCCCGACTTCGATCGGAATTAATGCCTCAGATCCATACACTAAGGAGAATGGGGTTTCCTCCGTACTGGACCTTGATGTTGTTCGATATGCCCAAAGAACCTCGGGTAGAATCTCTCTCCGTTTTCCCTTGGCGTGGTTTAATCTTTTATTCATATTCTGAATGATAGTTTTATTCGTTATCTCGGCCTGTTCGTTTCCATTGGGGTGATACGGCATCGATAAGATCCCTTTTTTATGTTCTTCGAGAAACTTCGTTACCTTGCTACTAATGAATTGATTTCCGTTATCGCATACGATTTAGGTAGGTATCCCAAATTGGTAGACAATGTGATCCCCTATGAAGTCTATGACTTCTTTTTCTCTGAGTTTCTTGAAGGCTTGTGCTTCCACCCATTTAGAAAAATAGTCAGTCATAAATAAAAGGAGTTTAGCTTTACCTGGAGCCAATGACAGAGGGCCAATGATATCCATCCACTATTTCATGAATGGACATGGGGACAAGACTGAATAAAGTTGTTCTCCGGACTGGTGGATCTTCGGTGCAAACCTTTGACATTTATCACATTTTTGAACAAACTCCTTAGTGTCTTTTTCCATGATATCCCAGTAGTACCATGCTCTAATGATTTTTTGAATGAAAGATTTAGCGTCGAAGTGGTTCCCACAAGTGCCTTCATGGATCTCTAGTAAAACATAATCAGTGTCCCCCAGTCCTAGACATACTGCCAATAGTCCATCGAATGTCCTTTTGCATAATGTTCCATCTTCATCCAATGTAAATCGAGCAACTTTGGTTCGTAGGGCCCTCGAGTCTTTAGGGTCCGTTGGGAGCTTTTTGTTCTTAAAATATTCAATATATTTATTCCTCCAGTCCCAGGTCAAGCTTGTAGAGTTTATCTCGGCATGACCCTCTTGATCATAGATCTCGATAGTTGGACGACAGTCCCAGGCTGATCTCGTCTTCCTCAATCGATGACCCTAAATTTGCAAGTGCATCGGCCTCACTGTTTTGTTCTCGAGGTACATGGTTTAGAGTCCGCTCCTTGAATCGGTGCAAAGTTACATGCATCTTGTCCAAATAACTTTGCATTCTATTCTCCCAAACCTCAAAGCTTTTGTTTACTTGGTTCGCCACCAATAAAGAGTCACACTTGGCTTCAATGACTTTTTCCCCCAAGCTTTTAGCTAGCTCGAGACCTGCAATCATGGCCTTGTACTCGGGCTCATTGTTAGTCAACCTAGAAGTTTTGATGAACTGTCTAATAGTGCTACATGTGGGCGGCTTCAAAATGATGCCTAGACTGGATCCCTTCACATTAGAAGCAACATCAATGAAAAGGGTATATAGCCCCAATGATGTGCCCGATTTTAAGAGTTCCTTTTTAGCTTCGAGGATGAGGTATGTCATAAAATCGGCCACAAAGTCCGCTACAATTTGAGACTTGATGGCCGTTAGGGTTGATACTCGATATCGTACCCATTGAGTGCGAGCCCATTCGGCCCGATAGTTTGGTCTTGTGAAAAATATTACAAAGTGGGTTAGTGGTTAACACACATATGGGGTGACATTGAAAGTATGGTTTTAACTTTCTAGAAGCACTTATTAGTGCAAGTGCTAATTTCTCTAAGTATGTATATCTAGTTTCTGCTTCTCCTAAAGTTCGACTTACATAATAAATGGGAAATTACGTACCTTGGTCTTCCCAAACTAGGATACCACTTATCGCAATTTCAGATACTACCAAGTAAAACTAAAGTTTTTCATCTGCCTTTGGAGTGTGAAGCAGTGGCGGGCTCGATACGTATCGCTTTAACTCCTCTAATGCTTGTTGGTACTTCGGGGTCCAGGTGAAATCATTCTTCTTTTTGAGAAAGGAGAAAAATCTGTGGCTTCAATCCGACGACCATGAGATGAAAGCCTAAAGCAGCTATCCGTCCAGTCAGCCTCTGCAAGACTTTTACACTATCCATAACGATGATGTCTTTGATGGCCTTGATTTTATCGGGGTTGATTTCGATCCCCCGGTTCGACACCATAAAGCCTAGAAATTTGCCCGAACCGACCCCAAAAGCATATTTCTCGGGGTTGAGCTTCATCTTATATTTCCTCAAAATCTCGAATGTTTTCTGCAAATAAGTCAAATGGTCCTTTGTGTGCATGGGCTTAACTAATATATCATCAATATAAACTTCCATTGACTTATGTATTTGTTCTTCAAACATTTTATTCACTAGGCGTTAGTAAGTAGCTCCTGTATTTTTTAGCCTGAATGGCATTATATTATAATAATATATTCCGTACTTGGTGATAAATGAGGTATTTTCCTGGTCTTCCGAGTTGATTTGAATTTGATTGTACCCGAAATAGCCATCAATAAAGGTAAGGACCTAGTAGCCAGTCGTGGCATCGATCATGCTATCAATATTAGGTAGTGGAAAAGAATATTTGGTCCATGCCATGTTTAAATCCTTATTGTATACACATTCTAAGTTTTTCCCTTTTTTGGGACTACGACTACATTGGCTAGCCATTCGGGATACTTTACCTCCCGAATGGGCCCTATTTTGAGAAGTTTGGTTACCTCGTCCTTTATGAATATGTGTTTTACCTTGTACTGAGGCCTTCTCCTTTTCTTCACCGATTTGAACCTGGGTTAAGGCTCACCCGATGCGTTGTTATCTCCGGTAGGATCCCTGACATGTCTAAATGGGACCAAACAAAACAATCCATATTATCAATAAGAAATTGAATAATTTTTTTTGTGAATTCGAGGGTTAACCGATTCCCAGGTATACCTTTCACTTGGGAAGATACTCGATAATATAACTTGTTCCAGCTCTTCGACCATTGATTTGGTGACATCGTAGTATTCGGGATAATAAAGGTTCGAAGGGTCAGAAAATCCTCCTCTTTCTCTTCTATCTACTACTTTCCCGATTCAATCGAGGCTGGCATTTGTGATTTCTATTTTGATTCCTGTTTACCTTTGATGCTCGACCTTTCCAAAGTTGATAATATTTATATCGATGTTACCTCATCGAGCGCAAACATTTCTTTTGCAGCATGCTGCTCCCCATATACTATTTTTACACCATCCGTCATTAGAAATTTCATCATTTGGTGGAGAGAATAGGGGACTGCCCTCATGTTGTGGATCCAAGGTCTTCCGAGTAGGGCATTTTACCTCATGTCGCCCCTTCGATAATTTGGAATTTGGTTTCTTGAATGGTTCCAGCCACGTTCACTAGCAAATAATTTCCCATTTAGTTGTTTCACTGGCCATGTTAAAGTTGTTTAAGACTCGAGCTATGGGCACGATTGGATCTTGTAGGCCGAGTTGCTCCACGATCCTCGATCGTTGATATTCGATGAGCTACTTGGATCCACTAAAAGACGCTTAACTTGAACTTTATTTAATAAGATAGAAATTATTGGAGCATCGTTGTGTGGCTGAGAAATGCCCTCTCCTTCTTCGTTGTTGAATGATAAGGTGCCTTTGGGCGCATAATCCCTGGTTTATTTTTCCCTAGTGATATTGAATATAGGTCCTTGTGGGACATCGACCCCACCGACGATTATATGAATGGCATGCTGCGGTTCCAGGTGTTCAATTTTTCCTATTGGCATCCCTTCCTCTGAAATGAGTCTTAACTTGATCGCTGAGGAATTATCGAATATGACCCTCATTGAATAGATAGGCTACTTATTCCCTCAACTGCCTGTAATCCTCGGTTTAGTGACTATGTGTGCATTGATACTTGTGCATCAAATTTGGGTTTCTTTGGGAAGGATCAGTCTGTATGGGTCTGGGACACCTAGTACCTTTGATCCTTTCGATTTTCAATACAATTCCCAATGCATCGATGCTAAAGTTATACTCTAATAAATGAGGTGCCTTCACGGGATCGGCATGCTTATCAAAACCAGTTGTTCTCATAAATCCCCGAGAATTCTGCCTCAATCGTTTCTTCAATCATTCCGGGATGGATTGCATCCTAAACCATTGTTCCTTCGATCTATGGTATATGGTTGATATTGTTCTCTGTTCGACCTTAGATCTCTGTTCATGTCCCTCTGGTTTTAGCCGCCAACCTGTTTGGATGTACTGAACCGGAAGGGGCTCCTAATTGGTCGTCCTCGACCCTGATCTTCGATTGATATCTATTGTGCACATCTGCCCAAGTTACAACCGGATACTTGACCAAATTTTGTTTATACTTTCGTGATACTAACAAATTTCGCTCCTTCAGCCCTTGGATTGAAAGCTTGAACGGCCCAATCATTTGTAACCAGCGACAACTCCATGCATTCTATTTTAAATCGGGATATGAACTCCCTCATCATTTTATTATCCCTTTGTCTTATCTTGAAAACGTTCAATTTTTTTTTGTTGCGAACTTTATGTCCCCGGCGTGTGCTTTCAAGAAAGAATCTGCTAACATAGAAAATGAGTCGATAGAATTTGGTGGCGGGTTGTGATACCAAATCATTGCTCCATTTGATAAAGTTTCCTCAAATTGTTTCAACAAAACAGACTCGATTTCATCGCCTTCTATGTCATTTTCGTTTATTCTGCACGTGTATGAAGTGATATGTTCACTAGGATCGGTGGTCCCATTACATTTCGGTACGGCATACAGAACTTCATAGGAGTGGGCTTCAGAGCTGCACTCTGAGGAAAAGGCTTTTGCACGAACTTTTTCGAATCCAAACCCTTTAAGATCGGGGGTGCCCCCGGTATCTGATCAACTCGGGAGTTGTATGTTTTCACTTTTTATCATTATCTTTGATTTTCTTCTCTCCCGACTCAATTCTTTTGGTGATCTCCTTGAGCATTTTCATAATTGCAGGATAAGTCCCTATTACGTTGCCATTCGACCTCGCAGGCACTAGCTCGGTACGTCGACTGATTTCTGATTCAACCACACTCGGAATTTTCTGTTGACTTTGAAGCTGAGCAAAGGCGGCTTGCTGAACCTGTAGCATCTCGAATATTACCTGGAGATTAAATCTCTCTTCTCCGACGCCTTGTGTTTCTCGACCACCAGATCGGCCTTCCATACGCATACTCCTTTCGGGGTCCGCACCTAAGTCCGCATTCAAAGCAATGTGCGAACTGACATCGGTTGGATCGGCAACCGATACTCCCCCAAGGTTAATCGGCGACACCCCGGTTCCTGGAGCAATTACATTGTCATTTTTCGCGTGAAACCCGAGACCATCGTCGCCATTTACGGGTGAATTTTGTCAGTTTGACATGTTTTAACCTGAACACAAAATTTCTTGATAAGAAAAAGCATGAAATAATGTGTCTTATCAGAATCAGCACTGGAAAATCACTATTATCCTTAGCCCCACGATGGTTGCCAAACTGTTTTCCCTAAAATTCGAGTAACAATTAAACTTATATTGTGGTTTTAAGGATATGCAATTTTATTCAATACCAATTGATAAATAGGTAAATTAGATAATAAAATAAGTCAAACTAGTATGCAAGCCAAATCTCGACCTCAAACTATATGACAGTCTCGAGATGGGATAGTAAGAATAGCAAATTATAAGACAACTCCGATTAAGCAGGAACGTGACAAAAATATATTTTCTTATAAGTGAACCGTATATTACAAATGAATGGGATCGCCCTTTATATAAGAGGGGAGTCCTAAATAAGGTACACTTCTAATTACAGCAGAAATCTTATTTGACAGCTATCTAACCGTTGAAGATTAATCCATTCCGAAATTTATGCTGTGATCTCCGTCCCATTGCAGGTATCACGCTCTTTCCGTTACTAAATCATAACGGTATCATCTCGAAGCATGCCTTCTTCTGACCTCGGTAAATAATATCGACCTCGACATTGGAAAGGAGCTTTGACCCCGAGCTCGGCATCCTGGCCTTCCAACATGGTATCACTTTTTCCATCGAGGAACAAAATCGGGTAACTCCGATTTCCACCGTATATACAAATATAACTTTATTTTTTTATTGTACCAATTG
Organism: Nicotiana benthamiana; assembly: GCA_034376525.1. Lineage (NCBI taxonomy): Eukaryota > Viridiplantae > Streptophyta > Magnoliopsida > Solanales > Solanaceae > Nicotiana > Nicotiana benthamiana. The sequence goes on along the minus strand of CM067339.1, from coordinate 38,020,214 downwards.
TTGGTGGTGTATTCCTGTAAAAAGGCAACGAAAACTAAGTACACATATAATTAACATTCAAAAACGAAATACAATCCATTAAATATAAGTAATTGACTAACTGCTATCAAATCAATCATGAGATGACCTTTTGATTCATCTATAAGAACTCAGCGACTTGCATGGTAATGGTTTTTTCGTCAAATGGAGAAGTCTCTTATTCATGATACATTAGTAAAGCAAAAGAGCCACGAGTTTCACGTACAAGCCATGTGGTGAATTGTTCATCCAAGAAAACCTCATGCACAAAAGTCTTTGAGAAACTAGCTAGAAGGTGACTACATCTATTTTATTTATTCTAATAAAACAAGAACGAACTACATCTAGGTTATAAACCAAAAATAAAAATACAATAACAATGTGATGACATGACAAACTTATTAAAAGACAAGAAATTTCGCTTAAAGCAATGAGAATAAGTGTATAGCAATTGTCGATCTTTTGACATATTTCGTGACTTCTTATGAGTGTTTTTCCCTTTAGAACTTTGAAATATAGGTTGTCCTCATTAATTAGTCTCTTAAGTGATACGTCCCTAATGTTGGTACAAGAAGTTTGAACTCTTATAAATTTCTCATACGTTGCATGCACCTATTCATACAACACAATAATCCATAATTTTGAGTGCTTTTTTGTTAACCTCAAAACATAATACTATGATATTTAAGCACAATGTTAGTGTCGTATTTCTTGTTTTGCTCTCAATTTGGGTTAGCACTGAAGGTCGTAGTATGTCGCAATTCTTAACTGAAGAATCGCAAGGAACCAAATGGGCTGTCCTAGTTGCTGGCTCCAATGGCTGGGAAAATTATAGGCATCAGGTTGTTATTCCAACCATTTTTCTTTTACAGACACACATTTTATATATATATATATATATATATATATATATATATATATATATATATATATATTACTAATATTTATAATAGAAGCTCAGCAATTTCTTTTACTAATTATATTTTTATATATTTATTACTTAGCTAAAACCTCATGTTCTCAAACCTAGACGAGGAATATTTCAAGTTAAATATACTATCTTAGTCATTGGGTGGCGCATCGAAGAACTATGTCTGCTGTGCTACTTTTGCCAGAGAAAGTTGAATGGTATATATTTCATATTTGTTTGGTCATTAAATGATTTCAGGCAGATGTATGCCACGCTTACCAACTATTGAAGGATGGAGGTCTAAAAGATGAAAACATCATCGTATTCATGTACGATGACATTGCTAACAATACTATGAATCCCAGACCAGGAGTTATCATCAATAATCCACATGGCCATGATGTTTACAAAGGTGTTCCAAAGGTTTGTTTTTGTTCTTTCCTGGTTCAATTCCTTGAAAATTTTCAAGACTGAGAGTTTTCGCTTAATTATGAGGTGGTATTATTTTCTTGAGACAGGATTATGTAGGAAAAGATGTTAATGCTCACAATTTTTACAATGTTATTCTTGCGAACAAAAGTGGTATCACTGGGGGCAGTGGGAAAGTAGTGAACAGTGGTCCAAATGACCATATTTTCTTCTATTATACTGATCATGGCGGTCCTGGGATAGTTTGTAAGTAGCCTCTATCTCCTCGTGTTATTATTCTCTGTATTTTGCATTACTTAATTTGCTAATTAATCTGATCTGTTTCACATTTTTTGAGTTTAGGGGTTCTTGATTTCCATTTGAATGCTAATGCTAACTATTTGATTATAGTATATATTGGATTATTAGTCACTACAGTTGAGTGTGGATCATCAGTTTTGTTAGGAACTTCTCGCCTAATGCCACGGTTAGGCAATCAGAAAATGAAGCTAATATTGACTACAAAATTTGGCGATTCTCTCCTGGTTTCTATCATACCTTGGAATTGATCATGATCAGGATATGCGTATTTATTTAATGCTTTTACTGTTGTCAGCCATGCCAAGTGGAGAAGATGTTTATGCAAATGATCTGATTAATGTGTTGAAAAAGAAGCATGCTTCAGGCACATTTGACAGATTGGTAAGTGGTGGTTACTTGCTTGTTTAAATCTTTCAGGATTTCAATAAGTGAATTTTAATGTCACTATTTTATGTTAGATGATGTTATATTTTTCCATCTTCAGGTATTTTACCTAGAAGCTTGTGAGTCTGGTAGCATGTTTGATGGTCTTATCCCCGAAGGTCTCGACATCTATGTCACGACTGCATCAAGACCCGATGAAAACAGTTGGGCAACGTATTGCGGTACCTATGATGCCTGCATGGTGGAGTGTCCCCCTCCTGAGTTTAACGGTGTTTGCTTGGGAGACTTGTACAGTGTTGCCTGGATGGAAGACAGGTATGAACATTTTTTATGGTCCCTTCTCTCGTAATCAAAGAGCAAAAAACATGTTGATGCATTTAATTGTTGTTGGACTTCTTTTCATATTAAAAAAAAAGCAGCCCGCTGCATTAAACTCCCGCTATGTGTAGGGTCCGGGGAAGGTCCGGATCACAAAGGTCTATTTACACAGCCTTATCCTACGTTTCTGTACGAGGCTATTTCCACGGCGTGAACTCGTGACTTCCTGATCACAATATGGCATGACATTTTACTTCCATATAAGCCGATACATTTTACTTTGTTGAAAACCCAAAAACATTAAATTAAGAAAGCTGAGTATGTCAGTTCACGTAGTTGGGATGGAAAACTTGTATTTTCCTCGCTATCATGGAGGATTTTTATACTTGGAAGATGCCATTTTAACTCACTTCATTATTAAGGACATAGAACTTATTACTGTTTGTACTTTTGAACAGTGATGTACAGGATCGAACAGCTGACAGTGTGGCAGGACAGTATAACCGTGTAAGAGTTTGTACTATTGTAAACATATCGTGCATATTGTTTAAGTAATTATTCATAAAATAGAAAATCAATTTTTAATGCTTCAAATGTTTTCTTTTATTCCATGTTTTGAAAGGAAGATTTATGATTTCATTGTGAATATGCTCCTCAGGTTGCAAATAGAACTGCAGCTAACTTAACACATGGTTTCTATGGCTCCCATGTCATGGAATATGGTGACATAGTAGTGAGCTTTGATTCTCTTGCTGCGTATATGGGTGTTACTAATTATTCCACAAATCACAGTCATGCCTATGTGAATGACAATGCCATGTCATTCTCGACATCATCAAAGCATGTGGATCAACGCAGTGTTGAGCTTTTCTATTTGTTCACCAAAGTATGTTTCTACTACAGCCTCTTTTTGTAGCACAATTGATAATGTGGAATTATTCTTCCCCACACCACACGTTTTCTATTCGTTCTTTCCAAATATTTGCAGCACCAAAATGCCCCCGAAGGCTCTGATGAAAAATTTGAAGCTCACGCGAGACTTAAAGAAGCTTTATCAAAGAGAAGTCAAGTGGACAATAATGTCAAAAATCTTGGGGAGCTTTTGTTTGGAGCTGAAAAAGGTAGTGACGTGCTACAGAGTGTTCGACCTGTTGGACAACCACTTGTTGACAATTGGGATTGCCTTAAATCATATGTAAGTAATCAGCCTAATTATAAAAACTTTGTGCTACGTACTTTACTTGAATTTCTCTGTTAGTTTGTTTGTTGAGAATGTGACTAGTATTAGTCTTTTCTCATGTATAGGTCAAGACATTTGAGGAACATTGTGGGAAATTAACATCGTACGGAAAGAAACACATACGTGGTTTTGCCAACATCTGCAATGCTGGAATTCAGAGCGACCAAATGGCTGCTGCAACTGCACAAGCATGTCCTAATTAGTAGAGGATTACCTTTGACAAAGGGATTAGTGTATGTTTAGCCACTTTGTGTCATGGAAGTAAAATTTCACCTGTAGTAGATAGCAACAGTGAAAACAACTCTTGGGTGAAAGATCTTGTCATTCTCCATGTACGACGTCAAATTGAAATTTTTTAGAGTTCTTATAAGTAATTCTAGTCCATTCTAGTCCTTATCTGAACGATCTTAAATTAAAATCATGAAAGAAGAAATAAGCTAAACACTCAGATTTTTGGAATATTACAACAACAACAACTACCCAGTATAGTCCCACAAAGTGGGGTTTGAGGAGGGTAATATGTAGACGAGCCTTACCCCTACCCGAAAGGGCAGAGAGGCTGTTTCCAATCGACCCTCGGCTCAGTGAAGAAAAGGAAAAACAAAAACAAAAACGAAAGTGCATTATTAACTCAAGTAGAAATAGCGTAAATAATTATCTATACATAAGAACTATAAATAAAATAGCATTCAATAATATCATATAGTAACTACCATAAGGGAGACACACTCCAAAACACAAATCATCTATGGATAGCTCTGCTAAGCCTCACCCAACCCCGGGTGAGGAGTACAAAAAACTCTAGGAGCCCCTATCCTACAACCCTGATACTAGACCTCCAGACTTTCCTGTAAGGGTCATGTCCTCGGAAACCCGCATTCTAGCCATGTCATGCCTAATCACCTCTCCCCAATACCTCTTAGGCCTCCCTCTTCCTCGTCGAACGCCGACAATCGCCAGCCGCTCACAAGTCCTCACCGGGGCATCAGGACTTCTCCTCCGTGCATGCCCGAACCACCTCAGCCTCGGTTCTCGCATCTTCTCATCCACCGGGCCCACCCCCACCTTCTCTCGAATAACTTCATTCTTAATCTTATCTAACCTGGTGAGCCCGCACATCCACCTGAGCATCCTCATCTCTGCAACCTTCATTCTCTGAACATGAGAGTTCTTCACTGGCCAGCACTACGCCCCATACAACATTGCAGGTCTAACCACAGCTCTATAAAATTTTCCCTTGAGTTTCTGTGGAACTTTCTTGTCACACAGGACTCCTGATGCAAGCCTCCACTTTGACCACCCTGCTCTTATACGATGAGTGACGTCCCCGTCAATCTCTCCGTCCCCTGAATCACCGACCCAAGATATCTGACACTGTCCCTCTTGGCGATGACCTGAGATCCAATCATCACGTCCCTGCCTACTTCGCTCGGCTCTGCGCTAAACTTGCACTCCAGGTATTCAGTCTTAGATCTGCTTATTTTGAAACCCTTAGACTCGAGAGTGTGTCTCCATACCTCTAACCTTTTAATAACACCGACTCTCGTCTCGTCTATCAAGACTATGTCATCAGCAAATAGCATACACCAAGGCACATCCCCTTGAATATGTCGGGTTAGAGCATCCATTACCAAGGCAAACAAGAGAGAGCTAAGCGCCGATCCTTGATGGAGCCCCATAACCACTGGAAAATGGTCTGAGTCACCACCCACCGCCCTAACCCTAGTCTTAGCTCCATCGTACATGTCCTTGATTACTCTGATGTAGGCTTCCGGCACGCTCTTCGCCTCCAAGCACCTCCCTTGGGACTTTGTCATACGCCTTCTCCAAGTCGATAAGCACCATGTGCGGTCCTTCTTCTTATCCCTGAACTGCTCCACCAGCCGCCTGACAAGGTGGATAGCTTCTGTAGTGGAGCAACCCGGCATAAAACCAAATTGGTTCACAGATATAGATATCATATCCCTCACCCTCTCCTCGATCACCCGCTCCCAGACCTTCATGGTGTGACATATTAATTTGATACCCTTATAGTTGTTGCAGCATTGGATGTCCCCTTTGTTCTTGTACAAGGGCACCACTGTACTCCACCTCCACTCATCCGGCATCCTTTTGGTCCAGAAGATCGCATTGAACAACCTGGAGAGCCACTCCACTCCTGACCTACCCATGCACTTCCAGAACTCCACTGGGATCTCGTCAGGCTCGGTCGCTCGACCCCTACTCATCCTACGCAAAGCCCCCATGACCTCCTCATACCTAATGCGCCTGCAGTACCCAAGGTCTCTATGTTGCTCTGAATGCCCCAACTCCCCTAGCTCTATGTTACGACCCCCCTCCTCGTTAAGTAAGTCTCGAAAGTACGCCTGCCACCTCTGCTTGACTTGAGAATCCCCCATCAGAACTCTACCATCCTCGTCGTTGATGCACCTAACTTGGTCAAGATCACGTGCATTCCTTTCCCTTCTTTAGCTAACCGGAATAACTTCATGTCCCCACCTCTCTCCCCTAGTTCCTCGTACATGCGACCAAATGCCGCGTTTTTAGCTTCCGTAACCGCCAGCTTTGCTTCTTTCCTCACCACCTTGTAGATCTCCCTATTCGCTCTCCGTTCTTCCTCGCTTGTGCTCCCTGCCAACTTAGCAAACGCCGCCTTCTTCACCTCCACCTTTCCTTCGATTACATCGTTCCACCACCAGTCACCCTGATGTATGCCTGAATAGCCCTTGGCTACCCCGAGCACGTCCCGTGCTACCTCCCTAACCAAGTTTGCCGTCTCTGACCGCATAGCGTCCGCTGCCCCAGAACTTCGCCAAGCTCCGCCCTCAGCTAACCTCCTCTCCAACTCCTATGCTTTCTCCTTAGTCAAAACACCCCATCTAATCCGCGGTTGTCCCGAGCACCCCTCCTCTTCCTCTTCACCCAGAGACCAACATCCATCACTTGCAGTCCTTGCACATACCCCTATCGCTCCTTCTGAGGAGGAGGTAATCAATCTGACTCCCTAAGATCCCTATCTACCAAGATGTCCACTCCATTCTTACCTCTCACGACCCCAGAATACCACAGCTTAAACCCGTCTACATTCCTCGCATTCGTCCCTTTCCACCTAGTCTCCTGGACACATGCTATGTTAACCCTCCTCTTTTGAAGAACCTGCGCTAACTCAATGGACTTACCCGTCAAAGTGCCTATGTTCCACGACCCAATCCTTAATCTATGAGCGTCCGCTACCCTCTTCACACCCTTACCTCCCGCCCTACCCGCAGGACCACTCCTGCCCCTACTCCCCCTGCCACCACCCCACCCCCCGAGGACATGACCTTACACTATCATCCCCCGCCGCGGCCACTATCCCTCCAACTGACTATGGAGAATAGTGACGCACACACGCAATACAGCGGAATACGCAAAAAGATGCAAACTAGATAGCAACAGAGTAAACCTCACATAGAATGCTAGCTAAAATACGTAAAAAGGTGTACAAGCAAACAAGAGAGCGGGAGGTACCAACTCCCGGTGGAAAAACCTGAAAGTAGGCTTTGATGCGCCCAAGGTCAACTGCTACCGACTCTTGCACGTCCCGTCCGGTGTTGTTTACCTCTTCACTCCCAAACGCCGCGAACTGGCCTCGTCGCTGCGACTAGTACCTTGTACAAGTTTTCCTGAAGCTTATCGGAACGTGTAGTTCTGTTGCGTCCTGCCGAAAGTCTAAAATTGTAGTCGCCGGAAGTACTATAGCTTGCCGGAAATCCTCGCCGGAAAAATAGGGCACCTATCCAAGAAAACAGAACACACCCACACACACCCACAAAAAACAGAAGGGAGAATAGGAAGAAAAGAGCAGGGGTCGCCGGAAAAATCGCCAGCGAAAAGCAAGAATTCAAAATACCTAGAAAACTCGAAACGAAACAAGCTTCAGATAGCCAAATAAAGGCTAAATCGAACAGACTTGTGCAGTATAGCAGCAACCAAAAAAATCAACAGGTTAAAATTTGCGTTGAAGCTATTTTCTTATAAGAACAGGAAAAGCTTACTAATGGAAGAGCTAAAGCAGATCGGGGGAGGGCTATAAAACTAAAGCAGCCAGAAAAAATAAATCTGCGTGAATCAGAAAAACTAAAACTGTAACAGCAAGAAAAGAAGAATTAAAAGAAAATTAACTTATGGATGAGAATAAAGAGCAGAAAATTGAATATAGAAAGCAGTAGCAACAGATGAATCCAAGTTTAATAAAGCGGCGTAGGCAATAGCAAGAAGAACAACAGTAGCAACAGAGCAACAACAAAATAAGAGCAGATTGAGCTGAATCAACCTCTTAATAGCAGAAACAGTAAGCCAAAAACAAAATAAAACTATTTTCTGTTTCAAAATCTACTTTGACACTCAAGAAAAGGAAAGAAATCAGTGTGAAATAAAAAAATCTTTTCCTAAAATTCCTTATGTATTCAAAGATTCCATTTAAATTGAATATGCTGAAACCTTTATAACAAGCTTATAAATGTCAAAAACTTTAAAGTAAATCGCCAAATCTGGAAGCAGTAGCGTAAAAAGTGACAGAAATTCTGCTTACTATAGTAATTTCACGAAATGAAAATTAAGATCCTGATCAATTGGTTATAGATTTGAGGATAAAATCAATTGGGGTTTGTGCGCAATGAAAAGATGCTGCTTTTGACACGAAGTTTTCGAAAATCCACCATCAAACGCCGAAGTTATGGCCGGAAAATAATGATGAAAATACTATTCACAGAAAGAAGAAAGATAAAAAGTTCAACTGTTAATAGCAGAATTTTGACGTAAAGGATGTGAAACGAGGGAATAATACCTACAGCTACAAGCACAAAGTAAAAAACAAAGCATCATCAAGACAAATTGATGTTCGTTTGGATTTTCTAGTACAAGGATCATCAAGACAAATTGAATTTTGGAATATTGTCATATAGAAAGTATGAATTTTTTTAGTTTTCACATTTGATAAAAGCCATATAATTATCATGAAGAGAAAGAGAGACGGTTGGAAAACATAAGCAAGTATTAATAATCGGAATATATTACAATTTTATTAAGGCTATGGGTGGAGTGATCGATCCACGAGATTCTAAATTCCTTTGGAAGCCCTTATGCAACTAATGAGGGACAAGTGTATTCTCCAACCATAGATAATGTTCCCTTGTGTATAGAGATTTTCTCTGTCTTTTACTATTCCAACCAAAGAAAAAAAACATGATTTGAATTGTGTGGGTATTTTCAATTGAAACATTTTCTTATCGCATAAGTGTTATGTAATAAAGGGGAATAATTATGAACGCTCAATGGTTGCCGTTTTACTTTACTTGTCTTGTTGGTAGGGGCGGATGTAGCTACTTGACCATACGGGTTCAATTGAACCCAATAATTTTAATATAAGGCTTAGATATGTTGATTAAATCTTATTTAGCAACGCAATCTTAGGGATCTCCTATTATGACTAACAGTCAAATCATATAGCAAATTAGCTGCCCAATTTTAGGGATATTTGTCTAGCAATTAGTAGACTAGTAATCAGGAGATAATTGAGACTCCTTTACTTGATAAATACCTTGTAAATCCTGCCGTTCTGAATCATTGAAAGATATTAGAATTCTTTCATTTTCTGGCTCTCTCTCTCTCTTTCAATATGGTATTAAGAGACTAGAATTTTTTTCCTGAATCCTTCATTTTTCGTTCTTCAGTAAATCCATTTGATCTATCTCCGACTCTCCTTGATTCATCTCCGTCTATTTGATTCCCTTCGATTCTAATTTACATTCTTTTTTAAATCATGGAGGATTCATGAGATGCCTTGTCTACAAAATTTGATGGGCATAACTTCCTAATCTAAAATTTTCATTTCAAGGCTTTCATTCGAGGCAAAGGCCTAGTATTTTGGACGAATCAAAGGTTGTACCCATAGACGATACAGTAAAAGAAGATTGAGAGGTTGCCAATGGTAAAATCATCACATGGATTATCAATTATGTCTCTGTTGATATAGCTGTAGAGCTGACTTCCTCGAGAAAGCACCAGAAATGTGGAGTCATCTGCATTCCCTCAGTAACCAACAAAATTTGGCTAGAGAATTTGAGTTGGAAAGGCTACATACAGATCGAAACAAGGTAAGGAAAATGTTCGTTCCTTCTATCCTGGATTACTCATATTATGGGCGAAGCAAGATAAGGTTTTTGCTGCTTCAATCTCCATGGCTGGAGTGAAGGATCTCATGACTATTGTAAAAGAGGACAAGGACTGTCCAATTCTTAATGAAACTCAAGTCTGAGTTCGAGTCATTGCGTGCCAGCATTCTCAACAGGAAAAAACTGACAGCTTTGGAGGTGGTGGTTTCCGAAGTTCTTGGAGAAGAAACTCGATGGGGGTCTCAAGCTTCTATGGAGAATTCCCTTGCCATGGACACTGCCATGGGTGCATATAGAAGTTCTTCCTCCTCGAGGAACTCCAACAAGTCAGCTTAGTGCTTTTATTATAAGGAAACATGACACACCATTGCTCACTACAAGAAGCAATATTATTGCAACTATTATAAGAAGGATTGTCACGTTATTCTAGAGTGTCGTACGAAACCTGATTTTTCAGGTAAACACTCAACTCCTCATAATGCCTTTTAGGCGATGGCAAGGGATGTTGGTACGCATCAAACACCGGCATTGCTTGATCGCAACAATATTCATAAGATGATACAAGAGTTACTGGTAGCGGCTCATTTTCGAAAGTTCTTTGTATACCAAAACTTACTGACAATCTTGTATCTGTTCGATAACTTGTAGAAAGAATTTTTGGTTATATTTTCTCCTAACAATTCTGTTATTAAGAACATATTGAAAGGGGAAATGATGTCCAGGGAGCGTAAGGTTCGTATGCTATTTCTTCTTCAATCTACGGATATCAATCTTCATCAATGTTTTCTCTCAACTTCAAAAAAAGATATCGAGTTTTCAAATAAAATGTTGAACTTGTGGAATCTTCGGTTAGGCCATGTTGAAATCTTATATTTTGTTGGATAACACTCACTGATTTTCCCCTCAAAATTACCTTGTATGAGTTGTTGCAAGATCAAAGAGTCATAAACTTTCATTTCAATTAAGCAATAGTACTTATTCTACTCCTTTCAAATTAATTCATAGTGACATTTGGGTCTTTCTCCAGTTGTATCTCATTTGGGATACAAGTATTTTATCTTATGTACTGACCAAGCATCTCGTTATACTTGGGTTTTCTTGTTGAAACAAAAACCTGAGGTATCAAACATTGTCAAACAATTTTATAACCTTATAGAGACCTTGTTTGGAAAAAAAGATTAAGGTTTTTCATCTAGATACGGGAGGGGAGTATGTCAGTACGAACCTTACTAACTTTTTTCAAGAAAAAGCATTCATCATCAACGTGCTTGCCCCTGTACACCTAAATAAAATGGTGGGATAGAACGTAAAAATATACATGTTGTTGAAATTACATTAGCCTTCTTGATACATCAAATGTTCCAAAAATACTTTGGGCTATAGCCATTTAAGCATCTATTTATCTTATAAATAGACAATCATCTTCATTCATTAAAAACTGGCCTTATTTATTCTTTTTAAAAAATTGTCCGACTACTCGTATCTTAAAGTATTTGGTTGTGTATGTTTTTCTCTTCTCCAGGATAATGAATATCATAAATTATCCTCTAAAGCTGTTAAGTGTATTTTTGTGGTATACAATGGCATTCAAAAAGGATATTTGCATTATGATCCAATACGTCATTCATTGAGATTTTCTTGACAATTTATCTTCTTTGAAAATCCTTTTGCTTATGCTAGTAACGACTACTCAATTCTTTTTGCAAAAAATTTCACTCATGATTCTGTTGGCCATAACAACCTAGCCAATGGTGCATTGTCGAACTTGTCTACTGCTACAACAAGCACTACTGATGACTGAATCTTTTTTTGATAAGTATACTACTTCGGTGAATGCTAATCCTTTACCTCAACAACCTAAGAAACATAATAATCCATTAAATATTTATAACTAACCTTCTCCTTGTTGCGACCAAAACACTCACGCAAGTGTACGCGATCGACAAGTAATATAATAGTAAATAGAGTATTATTCCCACGAGGAATTATAATCAACTTCCTGACTGATATTAACTAAAATAATTATCAATTTATGCTATATTATAACAAAATATTTAAAGAACCAATTTACAACTTAATTAATAAATGCACAATAATTCAATGTAAAATTACTACACCAATTTCACAATATGTTTATAACAATTTGGATAAATATATTCTTGGGTCATGGACTTGTTAGAAATTATGCTACTTTATTAGCTTAAATTTGATTTATTGAATTATCCGGGTTATTGATCATAGGGTTAATAATATTCATAAGAATCTTTCGAGTTCTTATGCATGTATTCAAGTTAAATTAATACCTATATGTCAATGGTATTAATATTAGCAAGAATAACTCCTATTCTTCAACCAAACAAGGCAATTAAGTATATGTCTATCTTAATTGCATATTCTTCACCCGATGCCCGGGATTCAAAACTTGTTCTATTTGATTTTATGTGCAACCGAGAATTTCCTTTGTCAAGTTTAATTCAAGATCTGTAAATAATATTTTGCTGTTAGCTATACAGTAAACTAATTAAGATCAAAATCAAATAAACAACGCAATATGATAATTCAATATATTCAATCTAAACTTCAAATAACATAATTATCTAACATCCATGACCATAGAATACTAGAATTTTAGCTACTCATAATCATACAAAAATCAAAAATAAAAGTCTTAAACATAATATAAGTAAATACTAAAACAAAGTTTAGAAAAACTTGATGAATCCTTGCTTCAAGATTGTAATCTTCTTCTTCTCTTCACTTCAAGAATTGAGTTTTTCTTCACTTTCTCTCTCTAAAATTATTTCTTCACTTCACAATCTGATCTACTCCACTAATGGAGTCTTTACTTTATCTAAATTAAGTGGGATGAAGAGGACATTACAAAAATAACCCTCAACAACCATTTTCCAGATCTGGACTAGCGCGGCCGCGCATCTGGCCGCGCATTTGACTGCGCTAGTCCAGTTATGCTTAATTCTTGATTTTGTTTTCATGCTCTTCCACCATAATTAGCCCCGAGGGATTTTTATTGCTCCAAAGTGATTCCAATCCTATATTGTTTTCATAGTCTAGGCTTCTTAACCTGAAATATATACAATTCACTATTAAAGCTCATAATTTATCAATTAATCACAATATATACTTGGAATATAATCAAGTGGAAGCATAAACAATAGTTAAATCATTAAGATTTTACCTATTATCAACACCTCACACTTAATCTATTGCTAGTCATCGAGCAATCAAACTATCATATTAGAACTAACTCTAAAGATCCCTTCCTCAACCATTTACCCTAACACATTACACCTAGAACAATGTGTTGGAAATCATATATATCTATGATATGTGCGCTTTGGTTGTATGAGCATGATTTTCAGGTATAGGTTTTGATGAATGACAAACAATGAAGTCAAGTGTCAAACAACGATATAATATGACAATCAATCAAATGGCAAGAAGCATACTGATGACGGAATTGTATGAACGAGCCAAAGAGTTCAAGACCGAAGACCCAAGACGTAGGTTGTTTGGTAGAACCAATGTAAGGACAACGTTTAAGTTATCTTATCCTTTGGCTCAACATTAGGTGATCATAAACATGCATAAAATATTTTATTAAACCATATTTTTCATAAACATGCATCTTTGTGTTAAATCAAAATGATTTGTATTTTAGTCAAAATGGTTTTTAAACATGTCTTTTAAATCTGGACCCAAACAATCGATTATACAGTTTTAACAATCGATTGTATTAAGACAGTGTGATCTGAAGTTATTTCAAAATAGCAAACAATCGATTGTCTACTTTTAACAATCGATTATTTTGAGACAGTGTGCAACCGAAGTTTTTAAACATCAAAACAATCGATTGTTGTTATCATACAATCGATTATAAACAATCGATTATCATTTTCATACAATCGATTATTTTTTGACCGTTCCCACATAATCCTAAATTGATTTTTGAACGTTGAAGGACAATCGATTATTCAGGGTTAACAATCGATTGTCTAGCCTAAAATCAGGAATCTGTTTTTGAACGTTGGTCAAACAATCGATTGTCTACTCCAAACAATCGATTGTCTGAGCACAGAATCAAGGGATTTTATTTATCAATTAAGCAACGGTCAGCACCACTTTTTCACCTATAAAAAGAGGTCTTTTGAGCTGATTTTAAACACACAACTCCTGCATATATTGATATACATATTGATCACTTTCAAGCATCATTTTAGAGCTTTTGTTGAGCCATTTGATAGACAACTTTGTGTTGTTCATAGAGCTTATTTTGTTTCTCTTTATCCACTCTATTGAGAGAGTATTTGTTGTAAAAGAGAGTTGTTTGAGAAGAACATATCTTCTCATTTTTCGGGTTTGCTAAGTACCCAAAGTCTTAGTGGTTGAAGTCTTAAGGTGTGGTATCCTTGAGCAACTGTAACGGTTTGTTGAGCACCCGTAGATAGTGGAAATCTCGAGAGAGTCTCTCGGGGACTGGACTAGCCACGGGTTGTGGTGAACCAGGATACATCGGTGCGTTCGTTCTTATTTATTTACTTATCGCACTTATTTCTTTCCTGCAATTTTTAAATTTCGCAAGTTTACGCTAATTTTTATCATAACGCTATTCACCCCCCCTCTAGCGTTAAGCGTATTATCTAACAATTGGTATCAGAGCCTAACTCTCTGAAAGCCTTAACCGGTTGAGAGCAATATATATTTTTTCTGTTGAGATTATTGAACGCAGGAACGATGGATGAAGGACAGTCCACCACTTGCCCTCCACTATTTGACGGAACAAACTATATATATTGGAAAGAGCGGATGAGCATCTTCCTCAAAGCAAACAGTTTTCGTTTGTGGCAAATCATCAAAAACGGTGAACCAATGCAAACAAAGAAAGTTGGAGAGACCACGATTCCAAAGAAGGAAGATGAATATGATACCGAGGATATCACGAAAGTTGAAAATAATGCAAGGGCCATCCATGTATTATATTGTGTGTGAATCCAAATGTTTATCGAAAAATCTCTTGCTGCACAACCGCCAAGGAGATGTGGGATAAGCTCGAGATCATTTATGAAGGTACGTCTCAAGTCAGAGAAGCCAAAATTGATTTTCTAACACATAAATATGAAATCTTTAAAATGGAGAAGGAACCCATTGGTGTTATGTTTGAACGATTTTTAAAAATTGTCAATGATCTCCATGCTCTCGGGAAAGTTTACACGAACAAAGATCTTGTTCGAAAAGTCCTACGGAGTCTCACTCCCGAATGGCGCTCCAAAGCCAATGCCATCCAAGAGTCGATGGAATTCACGGATATCACAATTGATGGACTAAGAGGTAACCTCGAAACTTATGATAGAACAATTCTTAATCCCTATCTTAGAAGCAATTCGAATTTCGCCTTCAAAGCCTCATCCTCTAAACGAGAAGAGGTAAGTGATTCGGAAAGGGATGATGATAATATTTCGAATGATATAATTGAAAAGTCTTGTAAGTCTATGAAGAAGGACAAGAAAAAGAAGAAACACCATAGGCGCGTATCACGGGATTCGGACAGCTCGGGCGATGAAAGTGCCGCATTATGCTTCATGGCCGACAAAGAAGAAGAGGTAAGTACTTCTAACTCTCACTCGTTTGAAGAATTACAAAATGCCTATGATGAATTGTATGGTGAATTCGTTAATGCTTCCAAAATGATAAAAGATTTGAAGAAAACACTTTCTTTGCAGAAAACACTTTCTTTGCAAGAAACAGATTTTCAGTTAAACACTTTCTTTACAAGAAAAAGAATTTGAAAAATCCTCTTCTTTGAAAGAAACAGATTTTGAAAAATTGACTAATGAAAATGGTGTTCTTAAAAATAAAATTGAAGTTTTAGAAAAAGAAAATAAATTTTTGGAAAATGACATTGTTGATTTCAAAAATAAAATCAAGGAATTGAATGAAGTTTCTTCTTTTGATAAATGTTCTAATTGTTCCTCTTGTAGTTCTTTAAAATTAGAGAACATAGAACTTAGGAACGCACTAGAAAAACGTAGTGTTGACAGTCCTAATATTGAAGAGAATAAAAAGGATATAAGTAATGAGGTTGGTCCATTTAGAAAGAATTCTAGGAACCTCACTAATGAGTCTAAGATTAATTGTTTTAGACCACCTAGACACAATTCTAGGAATTTTATAAATGAGTCTAGAATGAATAATTTTAGACCACCTAGACATGACTCTAGGAAATTCAACGCTTCTAGGGGGAACAACTTTAGATCACCTAGAACGCATTTGGCTCAACCTAGACATATGCACAATCCTAATGTTGTATGTCACTATTGTAATCGGGTAGGACACACTGCACCCGTTTGTTTTGCTAAACATAGAGATTTATGTGTTGATTATAATTGTTATTATTCTAACCCCCAAGGACCCAAAAGAAGTTGGGTACCAAAAACCTATTTTTAGGTTTCTTTTTGCAGGTGTGCTTGAAGACTACAATATTGTAGTGGATGCACCAAGCACGAAACCTTAATGCATTGAGGGGGAACATCGGTTAGTTATCATATTTTGAATAAAAATGCAAATAGTTGATATGTGCTAATAATCAATATTTTTTAATCGATGAATGCCTTAATAAGTTCTTTTTAAATAACAATTAGTATCAATTTGGGTATAATAAATGATTGATTCATGTTCTGATGAACATTCTTAGTTTAAAATAACAATTGGCATTGTTGAGAAAAATGACCGTTATCATTAGTATGCCATTTACTAACATTTGATATGATCTTGTTTATAACGTTTGGTATCGTCAATGGTTTAAATTGTTTTTGGTATAGTCTTTTTGCTAATGCCAAAATGGGGAAGAATATGGGCGATATGCATGCCTTAATTGAGGGGGAATTATATTGATTTTATGAATTGGTTCTATGAATTGTTTGCATAAATTGTATGTTGAGATATAGCATGAATTTAGGGGGAATTCAATATGCATATCTTCCGTTGTTTGTCATTATCAAAAAGGGGGAAATTGTTGGAAATCATGTATATCTATGATATGTGCGCTTTGGTTGTATGAGCATGATTTTCAGGTATAGGTTTTGATGAATGACAAACAATGAAGTCAAGTGTCAAACAACAATATAATATGACAATCAATCAAATGGCAAGAAGCATACTGATGACGGAATTGCATGAACGAGCCAAATAGTTCAAGACCAAAGACCCAAGACGTAGGTCGTTTGGTAGAACCAATGTAAGGACAACGTTTAAGTTATCTTATCCTTTGGCTCAACATTAGGTCATCATAAACATGCATAAAATATTTTATTAAATCATATTTTTCATAAACATGCATCTTTGTGTTAAACCAAAATGATTTATATTTTAGTCAAAATGGTTTTTAAACATGTCTTTTAAATCTGGACCCAAACAATCGATTATACAGTTTTAACAATCGATTGTATTAAGACAGTGTGATCTGAAGTTATTTCAAAATAGCAAACAATCGATTGTCTACTTTTAACAATCGATTATTTTGAGACAGTGTGCAACCGAAGTTTTTAAACATCAAAACAATCGATTGTTGTTATCATACAATCGATTATACTCAAACAATCGATTGTCATTTTCATACAATCGATTATTTTTTGACCGTTCCCACAGAATCCTAAATTGATTTTTGAACGTTGAAGAACAATCGATTATTCAGGGTTAACAATCGATTGTCTAGCCTAAAATCAGGAATCTATTTTTGAACGTTGGTCAAACAATCGATTGTCTACTCCAAACAATCGATTGTCTGAGCACAGAATTAGGGATTTTATTTATCAATTAAGCAACGGTCAGCACCACTTTTTCACCTATAGAAAGAGGTCTTTTGAGCTGATTTGAAACACACAACTCCTGCATATATTGATATGCATATTGATCACTTTCAAGCATCATTTTAGAGCTTTTGTTGAGCCATTTGATAGACAACTTTGTGTTGTTCATAGAGCTTATTTTGTTTCTCTTTATCTACTCTATTGAGAGAGTATTTGTTGTAAAAGAGAGTTGTTTGAGAAGAACATATCTTCTCATTTTTCGGGTTTGCTAAGTACCCAAAGTCTTAGTGGTTGAAGTCTTAAGGTGTGGTATCCTTGAGCAATTGTAACGGTTTGTTGAGCACCCGTAAGCTTGACGAAGATAGTGGAAATCTCGAGAGAGTCTCTCGGGGACTGGACTAGCCACGGGTTGTGGTGAACCAGGATACATCGGTGCGTTCGTTCTTATTTATTTACTTATCGCACTTATTTCTTTCCTGCAATTTTTAAATTCCGCAAGTTTACGCTAATTTTTATCATAACGCTATTTACCCTCCCCCCTCTAGCGTTAAGCGTATTATCTAACACAATGTACATATGTTACTCCTAGCAATGAATCTTAGCCTCAAAATGTAAATCTCAAATGCCATGCAAAAATTTTACTTCCTCAACTTACTCTAAAATGAAATCAAGAATTGCTTTGTCATCACAAGTCATATGCCCTCACCATCACACCACAAAAAGAGATTTGGAATTTACTCAACACATTCAAATCATATACTTACATATATCAATGAAAGCGCTCACTCCCAAAATAGAAGTCACATGCATGGAATGAGTACCATAAGCTTGCCCGTAGTGCAAATCTCTGCTAATTTAGACTAGCTCGGCTAAAATCAATTAGGACTTTTTTCAAGGTTGTAATGTAGGTTAAGGGATTAGTAGGATGAATTTAGGAACAGTGACTAACTCCCCTAAGCACTTTAACGCATCAATGCACCTTTCATTTTTTTTCTTTAACTCACTTTTCAATGACAAACAATATTTCTTTCCAAATATTCCCTTCTTCTTTGAGCACTCTATTTATGTATACCCACTAACTGGAATAAAACATCATATATTTTTCCAAGGGTATATTCCACTAGAGATGTATATGTGCTACAAAACAAGTGCCCTTTGTAACTTTTCATTGGCTCCACTCAAAAATCACCCCACACTTAATTCCTTCTTAATTCTTTTAGCATTATTTTCTCAAACTAAGTGCTTTAAGAGGAAAAAGATTCAAAATAAGATCAATGAAGAACAAAAGGTATAGGCTTGTAATGTGGTTGCTAAACAAAAAGTCTATAAGTTCAAAAGGGTTATCTAGCAATTAAGCTTAAAAAGATCAAAGAAAGCCTAAAATCATTTTTCAAACCGAGCATCATCTAATATTTCGCTTTGATTCACATATCGGGCAAGTTCTAGACACAAATACAATGCATGGACTACACAATTCTCACAACACATGGCATATAACTCATTTAGATTAGCTCATCGAGAGGCAGTTTTATTGAGTAGTCAATTCAGTACAAAAAATACAATATAAGGCACTTTCCATGAGAATCAACATTTTAAGACTAAGCGTCACACTCTAGGGTTTATTATGTTCAGGTGTATTAGTGTTATGGGTTAAAATTATAAGTAGATAAAACAGAAAATAAAAACTATCTATACCCGGTTCAAATGCATCCTTGGAAAAGAACCATGGCAAAAAGAAAACCAAGGGAAAATATTTAAATTAAATCAAAACTAGCATAACTGAATAAAATAAAATACTAATTTTTAGTAATGTATATATTTATTTATTTTTTTTTTTTTCAATATAAAAGATTACTATTTATCAACACTACTATTTATCAACACTGTAACATAAAAAATAATATAATTAACTAGACTATGACAACGTAAATTAAAAGTAATTTTAACACATTGCATAAAATAACTAAACTCACTCCAACAAAAATAACCCAAGTATTTCAAAACAAAATACAATCCATAAACCTTCAACCCACACTTATAAATTAGGTATGTCCGCATGACTGTACTTTATTAAAAAGAAAAGAGATAGGTGATACTTCCCCGAAGTTTCAATCCTGATCCGAGACAGTGTCAGGATTCACATTACAAGCGCGTCCCAACGCTCTTAGCCAGTCCATAAATTTTTTCTCCGACTTGACTTGTCGGTCATCTATCTTTTCCACACGCTGGCCCAACCCAGTCATTGTGGTGCGAAGATCCTCCACTTCTCTCTCCAATGTGTTTTGGCGAGGTAATCTTGTAGAGCGCGAGGATGAAGCTGCTCGTGATAGTATTGATGTTGGTGCTGCTTGTGATGCTGATCGTGACAGTCTTGCAGTTGATGCGCGGGGTGCTTCTGGTTGTATCTCAGCTTCAACTTCAGTTTCCTCAATTTCCTCCTCATTTTCATCATTGTCATCATTATCAGATATGCCCGATGCTTCCACTTCTATTACATCCGGCTCTTTCCCAGTTGTCACTTTGTCAGCTCAGATTTTGCTATCCTTTTCAACCAACCCATCAGCAGGTTGATATTCTGGCACATTAGCAGCCCTGCATAATTGAGTCACAAGTGAAGGAAAAAAAACACATACCTCTTGACCGGCATCTAATAAACATTTCATCATGTATGACCTTAGCCATGTCAAAGTCATGGCCCTTAATGAAGCACCGGATAAAACAAGCTCGGGGCGCATTAACCTCCGATTTGTTATATGAAGGGATCAATCGTGCACAGATGAGATGTAGCCAACACTTTGCTTCAAAAGTGAGTGCATTAGAATTTAACTTTTGCCCATAAGTCATCCAAAGTATTTCTTTGCCATGCGCCAAAATGGTTTCAAAGAAACTTTCCCAAATTTCATATGTATGGTTCTTACCATAGACATAGAAATCATTATGCTCCTCTGGAGATGCAGGCAGCTGATAAGCATTACGAATTGCTTTGAGTGACGCATTCACTGCTCTTTGGCGCATTGTGACAATTCCATTTGTATGCTTGGGAACATTGGCATAGAATTCAATTACAACCATTAAATTTGCATCACATGGTTCATTGACAAATGTAAGTAAGCCCCTTCTTATCAGCTCATCGTGCATACGAGGGCACAAATATTGAAGTTTTCTCATATCAACACCCCGTTCAGGAATTGGCTTCTTGTTTGCTTTTTATACAAATCTATCCTGAGCTCTGGAAGAAACAAATTTTGTGCTATCAAATGGGCGTCCCATTGTTTCCCCTCTTGATCTAGCTCTGGCTGTTTGGCTGCTTGAGGAAGCACATGGAGTTCTTCTTTTCCCGGGGTTAGTCATTATTTCTGCAAAACAAAAACCTCTTAACACTACCCAATCAAGAATGTACTACTTAATGGTGTTACTTAGACATCACACTCATCATTTGTCACAAACACCCTTTCCTTATTCATTTGGGATTTTTCACGAACACATTGCATTCATTGTATTTTTCATCCCCTCTTAACCCTTTTTTAACCATAACACCCTTATACAATCCTACAATATCACCAACCAAGTGGTATTCCATCCCACACTCATCAATCAACAACACCCCAATAATATTCTACTAATTTATACACAATTTATGTACACTCAATTACAACATATGTAGCAACACTTCAAGAAAAATCTTAAGAATAAAAATAAAACCAAATTAACCATCATCTATATCATTAAAATACTATCATATATTACAAAATAACTAACAACATTATTAATATATTTACTTAAACATAAAACCAAAATCTGAAAAATAATCAAGAAAATAAAAACAAAAAGAAAGAAATAATTAAAACTAATATTTTACTAACATTTTAACTTATGATGATGGGTATTAAATTATAACTACAATTAACTTATGTAAGTATGAACAAAAAGGAAAAAAAATCAAAAAAATCAAAAAAATTCGAAAATAAAAATAAAACTCGAATATTAAACATAAAACATAAAAAATACATACCTTTGTTCGAAGAACAAGATGTAGGGGAAGATGGGAGTGGATGAGGGTTTGTTTGGTTTTGGGTATGGTGCTTGTGGAAGATGGGTTTGGAGAAAGGGGAATTTTTTATGAAGAAGGGTTTCGAGAAGAAGAAGATTAAAAATTTAGTGAAATTAGGTAAGGGATATAAGATTTTAGGGGTAGATGGGAGGGGTAGGATAGTCATTTTATAAACTAAAACCAAAAGAAAAAAGAAAAAAAATAAAAAAAAATTCGTCCAAAGACCTGGACTAGCGCGGTCAAACGCTAAACTAGTGTGGCCGCGCTAGTCAGGTGCGCGTCAAGGCAGTGAGCATCCCAAACTAGCACGATCAAATGCGCAATCAAGTGCGCGGCCGCGCTAGTGGGGGTTTATGAAATATTATTATTATTATTATTTAATTTTTATTTAACGCATACCTTATCCTTCTCCCTTGTTCACCTGCATTGATTTACACTCAATAACAATCATAAAAAAAATACCATAATCGTTGGGTTGCCTCCCAACCAGCGCCTTATTTAACGTCGCGACACGACTCCACAATTCATTGCACATCAATCAAGTCTACTGAGGTCTTGTGACGATTAATGTCACCACCCCAATAATGTTTTAATCGCTACCCATTCACCAAAAATGTACCTGTTAAACTCATGCTCTCAATTCCACGGCTCTGTGAGGTTTTGCACTAACCACAACTAAAGGGACACACTACCGAGATTTAAGTTTTCCGGAGAAAAGCTTCAATCTCGAATTGAACAATAGAACTTCTTGTCCTGGCTCGAACTCTCTATGATGAATGTGCTTATCATGCCACTTCTTAGTCTTCTCTTTATAAAGCTTGGCATTCTCATATGCATGCAAGCGAAATTCATCGAGCTCATCAAGTTGCAACAACCTTTTCTTTCCAGCCAATTCTTCATCCATGTTCAGCTTCTTTATTGCCCAATATGCCTTGTGCTCAAGTTCAACGGGCAAGTGACATGCCTTCCCATACACCAATTTATATGGCGACGCACCTATGGGAGTTTTGTATGTTGTTCTGTACGCCCACAATGCGTCATCTAACTTCCCAGCCCAATCTTTTCTATTGGCACTCACTGTTTTCTCAAGGATTTGTTTAATCTCTCTATTTGAAACCTCTACCTGACCACTTGTCTGAGGGTGATAGGAAGTAGAGACCTTATGCTTGATGCCATATTTTTGAAAGACTATTGTTCAAAAGTTTGTTACATAAATGCGTACCTCCATCACTGATTAAAACTCTGGGAGTTCCAAAACGTGTGAAGATATGCTTCTTGACAAAACTCACCACCACCTTTGCGTCATTGGAAGAAGAGAAATGGCTTCCACCCACTTATAAATATAATCAACCGCCACCAAGATGTATCTTTGACCATTCGAGTAGGGAAAGGGTCCCATGAAGTCAATTCCCCTGACGTCGAAAAGTTCCACCACCAGAATATTTTGTATCGGCATTTCATGCTTCTTAGTGATTGTCCTGGTTCTCTGGCACCTGTCACACAATTTAACAAACATATGTGCATCTTTAAATTTAGGCCAATACAAACCTGATTGTAGCACTATATGAGTAGTCCGATCTTCTCCATGATGACCTACATATGGTGATGCGTGGCAACTATGAAGGATGGCGCTCATCTCTTCTTCGGGAATACATCTCCTTACCAGCTGGTCCGCAAAGCCTGTACAAGAAGGGGTTATCCCACATATATAATCTCACATCATGTAAGAACCTTCTTCTTTGATCTGGTGTTTATTCTGGGGGAGTCACTCCACTTGCAATGAAGTTCACATAATTAGCATACCACGGGGTCATGCTTGTGGTAAGTGCCAACAGCTGCTCATCTGGGAATGTTTCTTTGATAGCCTCCCTTTCAATCACATGGGCATGGTTTTCCAACCTAGACAAATGATCTGCAACCTGATTCTCAGTGCCTTTTCAATTTCTAATCTCCAAATAAAACTCCTGCAAAAGAATAGCCCATCGAATTACTCTTGGTTTGGCATCTTTCTTTGCAAATAAGTACCTGATGGCGGAGTGGTCAGTGTAGACTATGACTTTTGTTCCCACTAGATAGGACCTGAATTTGTCAAATGCCCACACAACTGCAAGCAACTCTTTTTCTGTGACGATATAATTCATTTGAGTTGGATTAAGAGTTCTGCTTGCATAATGAATGGAGTGAAAGATTTTATCCTTCCCCTGTCCCAAAACAGCTCCAATGTCTATGTCACTAGCATCACACATTAACTCAAATGGGAGTTCCCAATCTAGAGCAATGATAATTGATGCAGTATCTAGTCTTCTTTTGAGCTCATCAAATGCTTTAATACAAGCATCATCAAACTTGAAGGATGTATCTTTTTCAAGAAGTCTGCACAAAGGAGAAGAGATTTTCGAGAAATCTTTAATAAACCGATGATTAAATCCTACATGCCCTAAGAAACTGCGGATGCCTTTGACAGATATTGGTGGAGGCAATTTTTCTATTTCTTCCACCTTTGCCTTGTCCACTTGCAAATCATCCTTTGACACTCTGTGTCCTAATACTATACTTTCCCGCACCATAAAATGGCACTTTTCCCAGTTTAGCACAAGATTAGTCTCTTCACACCTGGCAAGTACTTTATCAAGGTTCATTAAATAATCATCAAAATAACAACCAGAAACAGAGAAATCATCCATGAAAACTTCTACAAATCTCACAACCATATCAGTAAAAATGGCGATAATACACCTATGAAAAGTCGCAGGTGCATTACAAAGACCAAATGGCATTCTTTTGAACGCATACGTCCATAAGAACAAATAAAAGTGATCTTTTCTTGGTCTTCAAGGGCTATAGTAATTTGATTATACCCCGGGTAACCATCCAGGAAGCAGTAATACTCCTGGCCAGCCAACCTGTCAAGCATTTGGTCAAGGAATGGGAGGGGAAAGTGTCCTTCCGGGTGGTATTGTTCAATTTTCTATAGTCAATACAGATTCTCCACCCTGTTACAGTCCTTGTTGGAATCAAATCATTTTTCTCATTTACTACCACCGTCATCCTTTCTTTCTTGGGGACACATTACACTGCACTCACCCATTTACTGTCAGAGATACGGAATACTATACCTGCATCAAGCCATTTGATCACCACTTTTCTTACCACCTCTTTCATGTTAGGATTTAGGCGGCGTTGTTGTTCTATGCATGGCTTGTGTCCTTCCTCCATGAGTATTTTGTGCATGCAAAAAGCAGGACCGATACCTTTGATGTCTGACATTGTCCACCCAATTACTTTCTTATGCTCTCGCAATACTCACAACAATTTTCCTCCTGAAATTTAGATAAATCAGAAGAAATAATAACAGGTAAAGTATCAGAATTACCCAAATAAGCAGAAAGAAGATGAGAAGGTAAAGGCTTCAGTTCCAATTTTGGAGATTCTTCAATTGATAGTTTTGGAGGCTGGCCATCTGGCCTGTTCAAAGGTTCAAAGGAATTAATCCTCTCAAGTATTCAGAAGATGCATTCAGAATATGCTTCATTTCTTCCACCTCATCATCAATCTCCAGACTTTCAAATAATACAATCGCCTTCTCTAAAGAATCCTTCAAGTACACACTTGGGGCTATGAGTTTCTCATCCATCTCCATGACCGAGATCATAGACAATTCTTCATAATGTCGAGGAAGTTGGATAGCTTTATACACATTAAACACAGCTTCCTCATTGTCAACTCTCATTATCATTTTTCCTTCCCTGAATTTAATTATAGCATCACCAGTGGCTAAGAGAGGTCTTTCTAACATAATAGGAACTTTTCATCAGCTTCAAAATCAAGATGATAAAATCAGCTGGAAAAATGAATTTTCCAATTTTTAACAGCACGTCTTCAATTACTCCTTCCGGGTAGGCTATGGACCTGTCTGCAAGTTGCAACATAACAGTGGTGGGTTTTGGATCTCCCAAACCCAATTGCTTGTACAAGGACAACGGCATCAAATTTATACTTGCTCCCAAGTCACAAAGTGCATGGCCTACATCAACATTGCCAATTCTCACTGGTATAGTAAAGCTGCCTGGATCCTTAAGATTTTGAGGAAGTTTATTTTGAACCCTCGAAGTGCACTCTTCAGTAAGTGCAACTATTTCAAACTATGTCAATCTTCTTTTGTTCGCCACAATATCTCTCAAGTATTTGCCATACGTTGGAATGTCCCGAATCGCATCTACCAACAGAATGTTCAATTGAATTTGATTCAAAATAGTGAGAAATTTATTGAACATGCGATCGTCATTCTTCTTTTTCAAACTTTGTGGAAATGGTGGTGGTGGTCTTGGAATATTCACAGGTGCTGGAGTTGTATCATTTTTCTTTTCCTCTTGTGTTGCTTTGGGAATTATTCACCTTCAGGTATTTGCTTGTTCTTTTTCTTCGATGGAACTTCTTCTAACTCCCTTCCTGTTCTCAATGTAATTGCACACACTTGAGGATTTTTTTCTGTATCACCCGGAAGAGTACCTGCCGGTCTAGTATTTTGATTTGCAGCTAGCTGTCCCATTTGCCTTTCAAGATTTCTCAAGTCTGTTCTAAGTTGTTGATTATCTTGCAATATTTTTTTCAACAAATCATTTGTGCTTTCCTCTGCTTGTTGTGGCAGCCTTTGAGGTTGATTATAATTTCCTTGGGGTTTAAATTGATTTTGATTTTGTTGATTTCCACCCCAAGAGAAATTAGGATGATTCCTCCAATTTGGGTTGTAATTGTTCCCATATTGAGATAGTTGATTCATTGGACCTCTGTTTTATTGCCCAACATAATAAATAGATTCAGGATTCACGGGGCACATGTCACTCATGTGATTGTCACCACACACTTCACAACAAATGGACATTTGTTGAACCTGCTGCATTGGTTGTGATGGTCCCATTGTCATTCTGGCCATTTGATTTGCCAATTTTGCTAATCTGCTCTCATGGCAGAAATGTCATCCAGTTCAAGTAACCCTGCTTTCTGTTTCATTGCTCTCCTTGGTTCTCCTTCACCTTGCCAATTATGATCATTAGCAGTAAAGTTATTCAGCAAAAGTTGTATTTCACTGTATGGTTTTTCCATGCAACTACCTCCACAAGCTGAATCAAGATTCATTTTGGAAGTTTCGTCTAAACCATCAACAAAATTATGGCCCAATATTTCATCAGTTTGAAAATGATGAGGACAATCTCGAAGTAGTTTCTTGTATCTCTCCCAAGCTTGGCGAAGAGTTTCACCATCACATTGTTGAAACCTATGAATCTGACTTCGCAAAAACTTTGTCTTTTTGGTAGGGAAAAACTTGATTAGGAATTTCTTTGTTAAATCATCCCAATTATGGCTTGAATTATCATGCTCTTTTTGCAACCATTCTCTAGCCTCTCCCAATAATGAAAAAGGAATAAGGTCAGCTTGACATAATCCTTGAAAATATTCAGATAGTTGTAGGTATCCGTTAATTCCAAAAAATTTTGAATGTGCCTTTGTGGGTCTTCATGTGATAGACCGTCATATTGCCCAGTGGACTGTATCAGCTGCACCATGTACTGTTTAAGCTCAAAGTGACCGATGATTTAAGGATTCACAATAGTTCGAGTCATATTAGCAAGGTTAGGCCTTGCTGCTTCTATCACCGCACGTTCTTGATTACTTGCCATCACTGTTGGCTGTGGTTGAACTTGAATGTCCAACTCTAATTCAGCTATGTTTTTAGCTTCTCACTCTTTTTTCGTTCAATTTCAGGATCGAAAGGAAAGAGGTTGTTTGTGCTTCTACTCCTCCGCATTCAAAAGAAGAGCCTGCGCGACACAAACAAAGTAGATGGAAAATTTAGGTTTGTATTAACAATTAATAAAATCTTAAAACAATCAAGTAGCTAATTTGAAACTCTCCGCAACGGTGCCAAAAACGTGTGCGACCAAAACACTCACGCAAGTGTACGTGATCGACAAGTAATATAGTAGTAAGTAGAGTATCATTCCCACGAGGAATTATAATCAACTTCTTGACTGATATTAACTAAAATAATTATCAATTTATGTTATATTATAAAAAAATATTTAAAGTACCAATTTACAACTTAATTAATAAATTCACAATAATTCAATGTTAAATTACTACACCAATTTCACAATATGTTCATAACAATTTGGATAAATATATTCCTGGGTCATGGACTTGTTAGAATTATGCTACTTTATTAGCTTAAAATTGATTTATTGAATTATCCGGGTTATTGATTATAGGGTTAATAATATTCATAAGAGTCTTTCGAGTTCTTATGCATCTATTCAAGTTAAATTAATACCTATATGTCTATGGTATTAATATTAGCAAGAATAACTCATATTTTTCAACCAAACAAGGCAATTAAGTATATGTCTATCTTAATTGCAAATTCTTCACCCGATGCCCGGGATTCAAAACTTGTTCTATTTGATTTTATATGCAACCAAGAATTTCCTTTGTCAAGTTTAATTCAAGATCCGTAAATAATATTTTACTGTTAGCTACGTAATAAAATAAATAAGATCAAAATCAAATAAACAACCCAATATTATAAATTCAATATATTCAATCTAAACTTCAAATAACATTATTATCTAACATCCATGACCCAAAAATACTAGAATTTTAGCTACTCATAATCATACAAAAATCAACACTAAAAGTCTTAAACATAATATAAGTAAATACTAAAAGAAAAATTAGAAAAACTTGATGAATCCTTGCTTCAAGATTGTAATCTTCTTCTTTTCTTCACTTCAAGAATTGAGTTTTTCTTCACGTTCTCTCTCTAAAATTATTTCTTCACTTCACAATCTGATCTACTCCACTAATGGAGTCTTTACTTTATCTAAATCAAGTGGGATCAAGAGGACATTACAAAAATGACCCTCAACAATCATTT
The DNA here is from genome assembly GCA_034376525.1 of Nicotiana benthamiana. Taxonomy (NCBI): domain Eukaryota; kingdom Viridiplantae; phylum Streptophyta; class Magnoliopsida; order Solanales; family Solanaceae; genus Nicotiana; species Nicotiana benthamiana. The sequence goes on along the minus strand of CM067339.1, from coordinate 37,991,655 downwards.
TCCGGATCTGGACTAGCGCGGCCGCTCATCTGGTCGCGCATTTGATTGTGCTAGTCCAGTTATGCTTAATTTTTGGTTTTGGTTTCTTGCTCTTCCACCATAATTAGCCCCGAGGAATTTGTATTGCTACAAAGTGATTCCAATCCTATATTGTTTTCATAGTCTAGGCTTCTTAACCTCAAATATATATAATTCACTATTAAAGCCCATAATTTATCAATTAATCACAATATATACTTGGAATATAATCAAGTAGAAGCATAAAAAATAGTGAAATCATCAATATTTCACCTATTATCACTCCTCCTCACCAAAATTTCATTAGACGATCACTTCGTCACATCCCCCCCTCCAGATCGATATGGATACTCACTATAACACTCCGTAAATTTGAATCAGTTGTTGACGCATTAAACAAGTATTAATGTGATGGTTATTAATTGGTTATCATAATAAATATACAATACATATCATAAGTGATTTAAGGTCCAAGGAAAGACCTAAATCTAAGCCAAGTATAAAAATTACATGATAGACTAAAATTCCAAATAAGCACGCACAAAACCAAACTTTGCACGAGAATATATACATTTTATATAAGGTATTATGTGATTCACAACCAATCAAAAAAAATATCTTTGAGTCTAATTTCTAAATCTTTAAACCGTTTGTCATTTGGGCACTTCTACCATAAGTTATGACCAAATCATCAAACACTGGCCGAATTTTACACTATCGCGCCGCCCCATTCGGCGTGGTTGTGTAAATTAATAGAGCAGTGACAAGTTTAGTTTCTAGACATATTTTTCATTACCGTGCCACCCCACGTTCTCCCCATGCGCCGCAGCTGTGCAAATCTTATTTTTTTCGGACCCGACCCTATTTTGATATACAGCCTTCGAGGGTTATTTTTCCCACATTATTTGGACGAATTTTCAGGTTTTCCTCCGCTCTCTCAAGACTTCCAAACCCTCCCATATTCAAGGTAAGCAATACCCATTATCATAGTATGAATTTCATCATTTATACACTGTAGTGATGAAATTTACACATAAAAAACTTAGATCTTCAAAAGATTTCTTCAAGAACTCAAAGGAGGATTTTGCAAGATTTCTTCTAAAAAGGTACATGTATGAATTTATTAAGGTAATATGAGTATGATTAAGTATTGAAACTCTTGTATGGTGATTGGAAACCATAAGTTCCCAATTTAATTACACAATTATTATAGAGATTGAAAGATGTTTATTTAATTGAACTTTGTTGGTAGGATGTGAATGGATGGTCATATATGTGATTTTAGAAGTTATAAATTGGTTAATCTTGATGATGGGACAAATTAATGATGAATGATGGTAAGTATATGAACTAACTATATGGTGATGAGATGTAAAGATTTATGCCTACAAGGTATTTGATAATATGCCTAAATGGCTTAAGTTATGGAATTTATTACTAATATTGGTTCCATTAGATGTTCTATTGTAGATTGAAGGTTCTTAATTGTTGTGGATCATTGTATTATCACTAAGGGGTGAAATTGAGGTATATGAGGCTAACTCTCTATACATTTGAGAATGTCTATGATTCTCTCTACGTCCCATTCATTATGACTATTACTAGTTTCCTCATAAAGTAATTATACCTTAGTTCCATAAATAGTCGTAGAACTTCTATACTCTAGCTTCATAACCCATTAATGACCTTCATACTAAATGTTGTGAAATCAGTACACAATCAATATAGACTTGGGTTTGATGCCCATGAGTCTCAGTCCAGATTACATAGCATGTCATAAACAGTTGGAGTTTCACTTTTCATAATCGGTTCATGAGTACATGTCTCAATCTAGTTCTATTTATCATTCGAGTATCGTGCAACTCAATGTGATTCAGTATTTCAGTATCATGTATTGCGGTATGATTCTCAATTCCAAATTTTAAATCCTTGAATGTTGAACCCTTGTATTTGGGCCTTAGGCCAAGTTAATACTTTATGCATCTTTGGGTCTGAGGCTGTAGTTAATGCTTTGAGCATCTTTGGGCCTGAGGCCGTAGTTTATGCTTTATACATCTTTGGGCCTGAGGCTGCAGTTATGTATACTTATACTTAGGCTCGAGGCCGCAGTTTGTGCATATATATTGGGCCTGAGGTCGAAGTTTAATATTCAGATAAACAGGTTGTTCATCATTCAGAAGATGGAGTATTCATATCCTTACTTCCTTGTTCAGTTTCAGTTAGCAGTTATCAGTTCAGTTATCAGTTATCAGCTATTATTTTAGTTTCAGGTTCAATACTTATTATTTTAGTTATCAATTATCAATTATCATCTTAGTTTTAGTTCAGCATTTATAATTCTTTCTTTCAGTTGCTTTACATATCAGTGCAATTCAAATGTACTGATGTCCCTTTTTTCCCGGGGCCTGCATCTCACGATGCAAGTACTGATTTACAGTTTGATGATTCAGAGCACTAGGATTCTCGTACCAGCTATTGGGTGATCTCTAGTTCTTTCGGGGCATTATCATTACCTTACAGTCTTTCAGTATTTACAGATAGACATTGTTTTTAATACTTCAGTAGAGGCTTCATAGGCTAGAGTAATAGTTTAGCGATGTTAGCTACAAACATTTTCAGACTTGTATAGTGTTTAAACACTTTGATCTTTATCAGTCAGACTTTTAGTATATCAGCATGTGTTAATTTATCTTCCGTATTTAATATGTTATGATATCACATGTTAATTCAGCCAGCCAGTTGGTTCACTCGGTCACATGTAGTCAGGCACCGAGTGCCGTGTTACGTCCAGCCCAGGTTTGGGGCATGACAAAGCTTGGTATCAGAGCCCTAGGTTCAAGAATCCTAGGGAGCCTATGAAACTGTATTTAGTGGAGTTTCCTTTATATGTGCGAGCCACTCATATAAATGGTTAACTACCAAGACATTCAGGGTTGTCTCACTTCTTTCTACTCTATATCGTGCCACGAAGCTTAGAGAAATAGTTAATCTTCTCTTCCTATAGAATTCCAAAGGTATTGGATCCCCAAGCAACGTGCAAGAGAAACCTAAGGTTCTAGAGAAGACAATTGCCCATTGAGGTATATTTATGGAGTATATGTTGGTAACAAATAAGATTTGAGAGGATGTTGAAAGTGGGATGCAATGAATAGTAGTATAGATTAGAGCATAACCTAATCGAAAAGTGAAAAATTGGTTATCATATTTTATGGTTGTCAGTTTATCTTAGTTACCACTTAGCGACCTTCCAGTTAGCAGGTTAATGATTATTCATTATGCCAGATATTTGTTATTCAGTTACCAAATCTCCAATTTTTAGTGTATTAAAATTTCTTGAGACTTGTGAGTATACAGTGATACATATGGATGCTCAAAGAAAATGTAAGTAACAGTGGTTATAGCGAAATCTTTGCATGTTTTAGGGATTAAGACCCAAGACTCACTGAATGGTGCATGAAGTGATTTATCAGTTATGTATGGCAGTGTATCCGCATGTCAGACCCCAAGGTGTAACATGTTAAGAATTCAACCACAACGGGCATAGAATTGATCACTATAATATTAGACAAAAAAGAGCCTAAGGGAAATATAGCAAAGAATAATATGATGTTTGACATGAGAAATAAGAGCAGGCTGTTGGAAACACGTTCTCAATGCGATATACTAAACGTGTATTCTTTTGTAGGTTTTGATGAATGACAAACAAAGCACAAATTGATATATGACGGAGTTCAAGTACAAGAGCACAAATGTTGAGATTGAAGCTCAAGACGTTATTTTTAATTGTTATTATTGAGTTATTCTTAAATGTGATCTTGATCCTATAACTTGACTCCATAACATGGCTTCTCTCATAAAACTATTTTCCAAAATCATGCATACTTATTTCTGTATCAAATAATTTCAAATGATGCATATTTACATTAGACAAAATGTTTTCTAAACATGCCTCAAAAATCTGGGCTAAAATAATCGATTATGAACTTATGATAATCGATTGTTTCTGAGCCAAGACTGCATGACAATCGATTATGAATTAATGGTAATCGATTGTGAGTAAGACAGTGAACATCAGGTTTTTCCAAATCTGCATGATAATCGATTGGGATCAAACGCCAATCGATTGTTGTTGAGGTAAAGTTTTTCAATACTCAAAATAATCGATTATGAACTAATGGTGATCGATTATGTTGAGACAATGTCTTCCAGTGATTTTAAATTTAATTAAGTAATCGATTATGTCTTTAGATAATCGATTATCACTGAGACAGTAAGTTTTATGATTTTTAGAAAATAACAAGTAATCGATTATGGCTTTAGATAATCGATTATCACTGAGACAGTAAGTTTCATGATTTTCAGAAAATAACAAGTAATCGATTGTTGCAAAGGACAATCGATTGTTGAAGCTGACCGTTGTCAAATGATTTTCAAATACCTCAAAGTAATCGATTATTGGTTTTCACATAATCGATGTTTTGCTTAAAATCTGGAAATGATTTTTAGAACGTTGCTGAAGTAATCGATTATAGATTTTATATAATCGATGTTGTGCTTAAAATCCGGAAATGATTTTTAGAACGTTGCCAATGTAATCGATTATAGATTTGGTATAATCGATTATCTGTTTTTGAATTTTGCCAGTAATCGATTATGGATTGTAAGTAATCGATTATGAAGCGTAAAATCTGGGATTGATTTTTGATCTGACTGGCAGATAATCGATTGTTCGGTCATGACAATCGATTGTCACTGAGTAAATTCAGCAATTCTTAATTGGCAATTAGACAACGGTAAGACCAAGTTTTGCACCTATAAATACAGCTTCAACTCAGTGTTTTAAACACAACAACATACACTAACTGATCATTACATTGCTTTAAGCTTTCATTCAATTGTTCATCATTTTCTACTCATTTCATAAAGCTTTTGAGAGCCATATTATTGTTCAAAGTTGTTGTGATCTTGAGCGTATTATTTTACTCATATCTACTCATCAAGGAGTACCTTTGTTAAGTGAGTGTTCAAGTATTTCAAATACTTGTAAGAGAATTTTGATTCTCTTGTGTTGAGGAACTTGTGCTTCCTCTGTTGAAGTCTTTGGGATCGTATCCCCGAGCAAGTGAAGTCTTTGGGATTGTATCCCCGAGCAAGTGAAGTCTTTGGGATTGTATCCCCGAGCAAGTGAAGTCTTTGGGATTGTATCCCCGAGCAAGTGAAGTCTTTGGGATTGTATCCCCGAGCAAGTGAAGTCTTTGAGGTGAGGAACCTCCGAGCAAGTGAAGTCTTTGAGATTGTATCTCCGAGCAACTGTAAAGGTTTGTTAAGCACCCGTAAGCTTAACAAGTTAGTAGAAAATCTCGAGAGAGTCTCTCGGGGACTGGACTAACCACTGTTGTGGCCAACCAGGATATATCCTTGTGTAAGTTATTTTTATTGCACTTATTTACTTCCTGTAAAATTTAAATTCCGCAAGAAAACGCTAAATTTCATTAAAACGCTATTCACCCCCCCTCTAGCGTTAAGCGTAGTTTCTAACAATTGGTATCAGAGCCCAACTCTCTGAAAAACTTAACAGTTTGAGAGAACCATCCATGGCTTCTACTCGGGACTTTTTTGCAGGAATAGGTGAAGGTGAATGCGACACGTCGCCTCCAAAATTGGGTGAAAACAACTACTCAGTTTGGAAAGAACGAATGAGAGTTTTTACGCTAGCAAACGACCTCTATCTATGGCAAATCATCAAGCATGGAAATCAAATGACGACAAAAGTTGGAAAAGCCAAGGTAAGTGAATACAACACTAATGCGATAAATATGTTGTATAAATCCTTGAACCAGGAAATCTGGCGAAAAATCTCCCACTACAAAACTGCTAAGGAAATGTGGGATAAGCTTGAAGAAATTCATGAAAGAACATCTCAAGTGGAAAAATGCTCAAATGATGAATCAAATATCAGGTGCCTGATGGCCGACGACAAAGAAAAAGAGGTAAGCACTTCTAACTCTCTCTCGTTTGAAGAACTTCAAAATGCCTATGAAGATATGTTTGGTAAATATGAAAATGCTGTTAAAATGATTAGAGATTTGAAGAAATCACTTTCCCAGCAAGAAATAGATTTCCAGAAAAATCTCTCTTTAAAAGAAAAGGATTTTGAAGAACGCTTTTTATTGAAAGAAAAAGATTTCGAAAATCAATTCTCTTTAAAACAAAGGATTTTGAAAATCTGTCTCGTGATAACGAGAATCTTGTAAAAGAAAATCAATTTTTTCAAAATGATAGTGTAGAGCTTAGACAAGTCATTAAGACTATGCATGAAGCTTCTTATATTGATAAATGCTCTACTTGTACTTCCTGCGACTCTTTGAAGTTAGAAAATGCAGAACTTAGGAAAACCTTAGAATCACATAGTGTAGACGTTCCTAAGGTTATTGAAGAAAAGGAAACGTCTAAGAGTAATCAATGGCATAAAAACAGAAATTACAATAGAAATCCTACTGCTCCACCTAGAAATAACTCTAGGGCTGTAAACAAGTCTAGGACAAATTCCTTTAGACCACCTAGACACTACGCTAGGATGTATGAAAACAAGTCTAGGGTTAATAATTCTAGAACACCTAGATACAATTCTAGAAATTGGTACAATGAGTCTAGAATTAACCACTTTAGATCACCTAGAAAGAATTCTAGGATGATTGTTAACGAATCTAGGATAAATCACCCTAGACAACCTAGAAATGATTCTATAAATTTCAACGCATCGAGGAATGACTATAGATCACCCAGAACGTATTTTGCTCCACCTAGACACAGGCACAATCCGAACGCAACATGTCATTACTGCAATCGTATAGGTCACATTGCACCGATGTGTTTCGCAAAGCATAGAGACTTCTCGTATGACTATAATCATTATTTGTCTAACCCCCAAGGACCCAAGATGGCATGGGTACCTAAAGAATATTAAATTGTTTTGTAGGTGTGCTTGAAGGGATCAAGTGTACTATGGTACCTTGATAGTGGATGCTCCAAACATATGACGGGAGATGAATCCAAATTCCTTCAACTAGAGCACAAAGAAGGAGGAAACGTCATTTTTGGCGACAACAATAAAGGAAAAATAATCGGCATCGGATCGGTTGGTAAGGACGAAAACTCCTCTATTAAACATATATTGCTTGTGAAAGGGTTGAAGCATAATCTCTTGAGCATAAGCCAATAATGTGACAAGGGAAATCTTGCTCTATTTGATTCGGATGAATGTCTTGTGTTTAGACGAAGTGACTTCAAGATCATACTTCGTGGTTTTAGAATTGATAATATCTATATGGTTGATCTTGCAAACTCCTCTCCCGAATATGTTGATTGCTTAATGAGCAAAGAGGATAATACTTGGTTGTGGCATCGTAGATTAGCACACATGAACATGCATCTTTTAAATAAATTGCTTTCTCAAAACTTAGTAGTTGGTCTTCCCAATTTAAAGTTTGAAAATGATTCTATGTGTGATTCTTGTCAAAAAGGGAAGCAAACCAAAGCATCTTTTAAATCCAAAAATATTGTTTCAACTTCTAGACCTTTACAATTACTTCATATGGATTTACTTGGACCTTCTCGTATTGAAAGTCTAGGTAGAAATAAATATGCTTTTGTAATTGTTGATGACTTTTCTAGATTTACATGGACGCTATTTCTTGCAAATAAAAGCGATGCTTTTCAAAATTTCAAGTATTTTCTTAAACGTGTTCAAAACGAAAAGGAATCTACCGTCACTTCAATTAGAAGTGATCATGGGGGAGAGTTTGATCACAATCTCTTTGCGGATTTTTGTGACGAACTCGGAATCGAGCATACCTTTTCCGCTCCACGTACACCACAACAAAATGGGGTGGTGGAAAGGAAAAATAGGTGTCTCGAAGAGATGGCAAGAACCATGCTCGACGAAGCTAAGATTCCCAAACACTTTTGGGTGGACGCCGTGAGTAGCGCTTGCTATGTTTTAAATAGAGTAGCAATTCGGCCGATACTCTTAAAAACCCCATACGAACTGTATAAGGGTAGAAAACCCAATATTTCCCACTTACGTGTTTTTGGTTGTAAATGTTTTGTTCATAATAACGGCAAAGACCAATTAGGTAAATTTGATGCAAAATCGGATGAAGCTATTTTTATTGGTTATTCCTCACGTAGTAAAGCATATATGGTCTTTAACAAAAGAACCCAAATTGTGGAGGAATCCCCACATGTTGTGTTTTCCGAAGATAATGCTCGCTTGGCGAGAAAGGATTGTGGTTTTGATCTTGCAGATATCTTGGGTAATTTGAAAAACAAAATACATGAAGAACCGCCAAAGGAAAACAATAATGAAATTATAGAACAATCAACGGAAGAAGCTCCACAATTGGAAAGTGAAACAAAAGAACAAAAGGAATGGAGGACGATCAAAGATCACCCTCTTGATCAAGTAATCGGCGATGTTGGAGGAAAGGTAAGTACTCGAAACTCCCTTAAAAACACCTTAGAACTTACTGCTTTTGTTTCTCAAATTGAACCCAAAACCATCTCTGAAGCAATTGGGGATGAATTTTGGACCTTGGCAATGCAAGAGGAGCTTAACCAATTCGAACGAAATGACGTTTGGGATTTGGTGCCAAGACCCGAAGATCATACCATAGTTGGTACGAAATGGGTTTTTCGCAACAAACTAGATGAAAATGGTATAATCACTAGAAACAAAGCTAGGCTTGTGGCTCAAGGCTACAATCAAGAAGAAGGTATTGATTATGAGGAGACTTATGCTCCAGTAGCTAGATTAGAAGCTATTCGCTTATTGCTTGCTTTCGCTTCCTCTATGAATTTTGTCTTATATCAAATGGATGTGAAAAGTGCGTTTTTAAATGGTTTTATTGAAGAAGAAGTTTATGTCAAACAACCCCTTGGTTTTGAAAACTTTAAATATCCCGATCATGTTTTCAAACTCAAAAAGGCTCTCTATGGGTTAAAACAAGCTCCCCAAGCTTGGTATGATAGGTTGAGTAAATTTCTTTTGAAAAATGATTTCATTAGGGGAAAAGTTGACACAACTCTCTTTGTCAAACACAAAAACAATGATATTTTATTAGTTCAAATATATGTAGATGACATTATATTTGGTGCCACTAACAATGCTTTATGCAAGGAATTTTCCAATCTAATGACTAGCGAATTTGAGATGTCTATGATGGGCGAATTAACCTTCTTTTTGGGACTACAAGTAAAACAAATGAAGGAAGGTACATTCATTTGCCAAACCAAATATTGCAAAGAATTGCTTAAACGCTTTGATATGAACAATGCAAAAGAAATGGCAACTCCCATGAGCACATCCGATCATCTAGACAAAGATGAAAAAGGTAAGGAAGTCGACACCAAAAAGTATCGAGGTATGATTGGCTCTCTACTTTATCTTACTGCTAGTCGTCCGGACATCATGTTTAGCGTGTGCTTATGCGCTCGTTATCAATCATGTCCGAAGGAGTCTCACCTTTCGGCGGTAAAACGAATTTTACGGTATCTTGTTGGTACCTCAAATGTGGGTCTATGGTACCCCAAAGGCTCTTCATGCCAACTCATTGGCTATTCCGATTCTGATTTTGCTGGATGCAAATTGGACCGCAAGAGCACTAGTGGCACTTGCCATTTGCTCGGTAGCTCTCTCGTTTCTTGGTTTAGCAAGAAACAAGTAAGTGTTGCGTTGTCCACAACCGAGGCTGAATATGTAGCCGCGGGGAGTTGTTGCGCTCAAATCCTATGGATGAAACAACAACTCTTGGACTATGGCCTAAGACTTGATCACATTCCTCTTAGATGTGATAACACTAGTGCCATATGCTTGACGAAGAACCCCGTTCTTCATTCGCGAACTAAACACATTGAAGTTAGACATCATTTTATTAGAGATCACGTTCTCAAAGGCGATGTCGAAATAGAATTTGTTGAAACTAAAAGCAATTTGGTAGACATCTTTACAAAGCCTTTGGATAAAGAGTCCTTCTTCCGAATTCGCAATGAACTCGGGATCCTTGACTCCACATTGATCTAAGTCATGCATTGCATTTCTTCTCCTACACATTTCTAACTTGAGCGTCGGAGGCGTCTAACTTCTTTTTGCAGGTATCGCCCTACAGAAAAAGAAAATTTTATTTGGGCAAACCGCAAATCATCGGACATATAATCGATTATCCCGTATCAATAATCGAATGTCACCTTTCTAATTTTCAATAAATAAACTTTGTTTTATTTCGTCTTTGTGTATCTTTCCTTACTATTTTTTGCTAATGGCAAAAGGGGGAAGATAACGGGATAACGGGTATGCACCACCTCTACATTGCTTAATTGCTTATAAGCTTAAATTGAGGGGGAATTCTTAAATTGAGGGGGAACAAGAACAAATGATGCATACTTGTTACTTGTCTTGAATCGTCAATATTATTTGTCAAAATTGCATATCCCGCTTAATGTTTGCCATTATCAAAAAGGGGGAAATTGTTGGAAACACGTTCTCAATGCGATATACTAAACGTGTATTCTTTTGTAGGTTTTGATGAATGACAAACAAAGCACAAATTGATATATGACGGAGTTCAAGTACAAGAGCACAAATGTTGAGATTGAAGCTCAAGACGTTGTTTTTAATTGTTATTATTGAGTTATTCTTAAATGTGATCTTGATCCTATAACTTGACTCCATAACATGGCTTCTCTCATAAAACTATTTTCCAAAATCATGCATACTTATTTCTGTATCAAATAATTTCAAATGATGCATATTTACATTAGACAAAATGTTTTCTAAACATGCCTCAAAAATCTGGGCTAAAATAATCGATTATGAACTTATGATAATCGATTGTTTCTGAGCCAAGACTGCATGACAATCGATTATGAATTAATGGTAATCGATTGTGAGTAAGACAGTGAACATCAGGTTTTTCCAAATCTGCATGATAATCGATTGGGATCAAACGCCAATCGATTGTTGTTGAGGTAAAGTTTTTCAATACTCAAAATAATCGATTATGAACTAATGGTGATCGATTATGTTGAGACAATGTCTTCCAGTGATTTTAAATTTAATTAAGTAATCGATTATGTCTTTAGATAATCGATTATCACTGAGACAGTAAGTTTTATGATTTTTAGAAAATAACAAGTAATCGATTATGGCTTTAGATAATCGATTATCACTGAGACAGTAAGTTTCATGATTTTCAGAAAATAACAAGTAATCGATTGTTGCAAAGGACAATCGATTGTTGAAGCTGACCGTTGTCAAATGATTTTCAAATACCTCAAAGTAATCGATTATTGGTTTTCACATAATCGATGTTTTGCTTAAAATCTGGAAATGATTTTTAGAACGTTGCTGAAGTAATCGATTATAGATTTTATATAATCGATGTTGTGCTTAAAATCCGGAAATGATTTTTAGAACGTTGCCAATGTAATCGATTATAGATTTGGTATAATCGATTATCTGTTTTTGAATTTTGCCAGTAATCGATTATGGATTGTAAGTAATCGATTATGAAGCGTAAAATCTGGGATTGATTTTTGATCTGACTGGCAGATAATCGATTGTTCGGTCATGACAATCGATTGTCACTGAGTAAATTCAGCAATTCTTAATTGGCAATTAGACAACGGTAAGACCAAGTTTTGCACCTATAAATACAGCTTCAACTCAGTGTTTTAAACACAACAACATACACTAACTGATCATTACATTGCTTTAAGCTTTCATTCAATTGTTCATCATTTTCTACTCATTTCATAAAGCTTTTGAGAGCCATATTATTGTTCAAAGTTGTTGTGATCTTGAGCGTATTATTTTACTCATATCTACTCATCAAGGAGTACCTTTGTTAAGTGAGTGTTCAAGTATTTCAAATACTTGTAAGAGAATTTTGATTCTCTTGTGTTGAGGAACTTGTGCTTCCTCTGTTGAAGTCTTTGGGATCGTATCCCTGAGCAAGTGAAGTCTTTGGGATTGTATCCCCGAGCAAGTGAAGTCTTTGGGATTGTATCCCCGAGCAAGTGAAGTCTTTGGGATTGTATCCCCGAGCAAGTGAAGTCTTTGGGATTGTATCCCCGAGCAAGTGAAGTCTTTGAGGTGAGGAACCTCCGAGCAAGTGAAGTCTTTGAGATTGTATCTCCGAGCAACTGTAAAGGTTTGTTAAGCACCCGTAAGCTTAACAAGTTAGTAGAAAATCTCGAGAGAGTCTCTCGGGGACTGGACTAACCACTGTTGTGGCCAACCAGGATATATCCTTGTGTAAGTTATTTTTATTGCACTTATTTACTTCCTGTAAAATTTAAATTCCGCAAGAAAACGCTAAATTTCATTAAAACGCTATTCACCCCCCTCTAGCGTTAAGCGTAGTTTCTAACACAGGCGACATTGAATTTTAAGAAATTACTTTAAGTTATTAAGATTTATTCAAATCAAAACTAGAAAGTATCTTGTTAGTGAATACGAAGTGGCTATTATTGCGAGGTAAAAGATATGACAGTTCCCCTTCACATGGTGTGACTATGTGTTTAGGCCGCATGTTTATAGGCTACAGTGATTTTGAAGTGTATAGGATGTTTTAAGTTAGATATTCCAATTTTGATTAAGATAGATGGAATTTCCCTTAGTGTGATCCATGTACATAGTTCAAAAAGAATGATAGTGTACAACAAAAGAATATGGCCAGATAATGAGGAAAGTTAGGATAAACCTTATATTTCACTTTAGTTATTCAAAGAAGAGCAAGAAAACATGATGCTAGCATGTGGTTAGTAAAAGAATAATAAATAAGTTTTGAGCAAATACAGTGAGTTAGCAATTTCAGCAGAGCTAGTACATGTAAGATTTTATTCACTTAGCTAGGTAACTCTAGTGAGTAGATAATAGTTTGCAATATCGAACAAGTTTTAGAACCCATGAAGTTTATGTTAAATATGAAGTACAGAGATAGTGGAAAAAAATTATAAAAAAAATATCAGCTAGCAGTGAGAGAGCAAGCTATAGAAGTAGCCTTTTAAAATTATCGAAATATGGTTACTCCAAGATTGACAGTGTGAGCAGAATTAAATTATTAAGATTGTGTGGATAGGTGTGAATACATTAGCTTTTCATTATGTGGATAATTTATTTTTTCCTAGCTCAGAAGTAAGTTGGGAGATGAGTCATCATTGACGTAAAGTACAAAGAATTGCAGAAAATAAGGAAGGTTATTTGGATTCCAAAAAATAGAAGGATCCACAAGTATAAGACCTTTGGTCTAAGGAGTAAGCAAAAACTTTCAGTAAGTCCAGTTAGAGATTTTAAACCCAAATAGTTATCATGGATGTGAAAAATAAAATCCGTTTGGTAATGAGGGAAAATTGTATAATTACCACAAGGAATATATCTAGTATGTGTAAGAAACACAAAGTGAGTAGAATGACCATCGAGCTTAGTTATTGATGATAAAATGATCACAAAAAAGCTATAAAATCATGCCAAATTATGTATTACGAGGGTAGTGCCATTGCACGAGACTCTGATATACCGAATAGTGGTCAGTAACTTAGCTCAAGAAAATACTATAAGTGTTATTAGAAAGTGCTTAAGAAGATAATCAAGTATGAGAAGTATTGCTCATAAATGAGATAGACAAGAGAACTTTATTGAAATAAGTTCACTGCTTAGACAAGGTAGGATTTCGACTTTCAGACACCAAATAGTGGAGTTGTTGTCTAGAACATGACCTGTTCTTCTTTAGTAGCCAAATTGAAGGAGAAACGGTTTGATGATCCCTACTTGTTGTATCTAAAATAGGGGATTCACATGCATAAGATGATGGCTTTTGAACAAAGCGGACGTGATGGTACTTTGAGGTACCAGGATAGATTGTGTATTCCAACTGTAGATGGACTTAGCGAGGGAGGAAGATGTTATAAGCTCATAATTTCAGGTATTCTATCCACCTAGGTTCCCCACAGATGTATCATAATCTCAAGGAGATTTATTGATGGTACTTTGACTTATGTTTTTTTCACTCCTAATGAACTAACACGTTATTGATGGGTTAAAGCCCAATTACATACTCTTTGTTTTTGTTTTATTAGTTGTTTTCCAATTTATTTAACTATCCTTGTATTTAATGAGAGGTATTACATTTACTGTCTATACAAAGTTGGAAGTTTCATCAACTGGAAGTCAAGAATGCTTTCCTGCGCAGGGACTTGCAAGAAGTGGTCTATATGAATCCACCACTAGGTTATAAACATTCTAGCGCAAATTAGGTGTGTCTCTTAAAAAATATTTGTATGGATTAAAGCAGGCTCCTCGCTCTTGATTTGAAAATTTTTGGACAACAATCCTAGATGCTAGTTTTACTCAGAGCATATGAGTTTATTTATTATTCCTATGTCATTCCAGTTCAGGCATTACTATTCTCCTTATTTACATAGATGACATGATTATCATAAGGAAATGATGAAGTTGGAATCTCTCATCTGAAAAACCTATTAGACTCCTCATGAAGGACCTACAAAAGCTAACATATTTTTTGGTCTTGGAAGTGAGTTATGGAAAAAAAGGCATATGATTGAGTTAACAAAAGTATGCCAAAGATCTTGTTCAATTAGCTAATCTCAGAGATGATAAGAAGGAAAACTTTTTGGAGATCAAACTTTGTACAGATATTTGGTTAGGTCAATTATATATCTTTCCATGAGTCGTCTTGATATCTCTTATGCAATATAAGTGTTAAGTCAATTCGTCACTAAGACTTACAAGATTCACTATTCAGTTTTGCTCAGGGTTATTAATGTAGAAACCAAAAAAAATAATGATTCCGCGGAAATAAACTTTGGAATTTGAAACCGAAAAATGAAATACCGAGAAAGAAAAATATATTTGCTAACTCAAACTCAAAGCTTACAATACTACACTTGTAATTTCTAATACAAGTTTTTCGGATGATTTTACAAATGAGTTCTACAACCTATTTATACAAAAACCTTACACCAAAAATTTCAACATTGCCATACAAAAATAATCAAACATGGCATGTAAGAAAATTTAAACTTATACAAATCAATTTTGTCATGCAAGACAACCAATGTTCTTGAATACCATTTTTGACTTTTATTTTTAAAACTAGTCTATTTTAATTATTTTTGATCAATTTATATAATTTCAACAGCCTCCCTTAAATTGATCAAAATAATTTACGTATACCAAGCATCGATTTCAATCTCTCGAACGTTTCTGCCTTCAGCGGTTTAGTCAGAATATCCGCTATCTGTATTCTGATTCACAGAACTTAAGTTCGATTTCTCCATTCTTAACAAGATCTCTTATGTGGTGATACTTAATCCCGATATGCTTGCTCCTGCTATGAAATACTGGATTCTTGGCTAATGCAATCGCTGACGTATTATCACACATAATCTTTGTCGGACCATCTTGCTTGTGGTTCAGCTCACCGAGCATTCTTCGAAGCCAAACTTCTTGACATGCTGCAGAGGTTGCTACCATATACTCTGCTTCAGCTGTAGATAAAGCAACTACTTGTTGCTTATTTGAAGACCACGAAAACACGCCTCCGTCGAGAAAGAATACATAACCGGAAGTGCTTTTCCGAGTTTCAGTATCACTCCCCCAATCACTATCTGTGTGTCCTACAAGTCTGCACTGGTCAGAATATTTATAGAAAATTCCGTGATCCTGGGTACCTTTAATGTACTTCAGAATCCGCTTTGCTGCCTGCAAATGGGACTGGCTCGGTGTCTCCATGAACCGACTGATAATCCCTACTCCATAAACAATATCTGTCCTTCTTGATGCTAAATAACGTAGACTACCAACAATGCTTTTAAAATGAGTAGGATTTACCGCATCACCCGTTCCTTCTTTCTTTAACTCAAGACGTTCTACAACATGAGTCTTCATCGGATTTGCTGATTCAATCTTGAATTTCTTCAAGATATCTCTGGCATATTTATTTTGAGAAATAAAAATACCATCTTCAGTCTGTTGCACTTCTATGCCCAAGAAGTAAGACATCAGCCCCATGTCTATCATTTCAAACTGACTTGTCATAGCCTCCCTAAATTCAGCAAACATAAATTTACAGTTTCCTGTAAATATTAAGTCATCAACATAGAGACATACAAACATAATGTCTCCATTAGTCTTTAACTCAATATACAGTGTATGCTCATAAGGACACTTCTAAAAACCTGCCACCAACATGTAAGTATCAATACGTGTATACCAAGCTAGTGGAGCCTGTTTCAAACCGTATAACGCCTTCTTCAACCTGTACACCTAGTTCTCCGGTCTTTTCTTGGCATATCCAGGTGGTTGCTCGACAAAGACTTCTTCCTCCAAAAAACCATTCAATAACGCCGACTTTACATCCATATGATGTATCTTCATCTGTGTTAGGCTGCAATGGCTACTATCATCCGTATAGTATCCATTCTGGCAACTGGTGCGAAAACCTTGTAGTAGTCAATTCCATGCTTCTGCTTGTAGCCTTTGACCACCAATTTTGCCTTGAACTTGTCCACCTCTCCGTTGGATCGGTACTTTGTCTTGTACACCCACTTGACACCGATTGGCTTCTTTCCTTCTGGCAAAGAAGTTAACTCCCACGTGTCATTCTTCTCGATAGAATGAATTTCCTCATTCATCGCCTTGATCCACTTCTCGTCACTTGTTGCATCTTCATAATGCACTGGATCACAATCTGCAAAAAGACAAAAATTCACCAGAGTTTCATTGGTGATGTCATCATCGCCTTCATTATCTTTAGTGACAACATAATCATTGAGGCGAGCTGGTGGCACGCTCGTTCGACCCGAACGCCGTAATTGTTCTACCAGTTCTGCTGGCTGAGGAGATGGAGGTTCACTAGCTGGTGGTTCAGGTGTTGAGATATCTTCCTCGTCTGGCTCTTCTGACTCGATCAGTATACCTCTCCCAGCATCATCTTTCTTTCTCCAGCTCCACGCTTCATCTTCAGCGAACCGAACATCTCTGCTGACGATCAATTGTTTCGTGACTGGATTATATAACTTATAACCCTTCGTGACTTCACTGTACCCAATAAAGATACACTTCTTGCTTTTATCATCCAGCTTCTTTCTCCGCTCATCTGGTACATGGGGATAAGCTATACACCCAAATACCCTTAATGAAGAAACATTCGGCTTACTGCCACTCCAAGATTCTTCTGGAGTTCTCCCGTTCACGATCTTTGTTAGGCACCTATTCAACACGTACACAGCACAGGCAACAGCTTCTGCCCAAAATTCCTTCGGCAAACCTTTCCCCTTCAGCATGCTTCTTGCCATTTCAAAGATTGTCCTGTTCTTCCTTTCAGCCACACCATTTTGTTGAGGTGTATAACTGGCTGTCAACTGATGAAGAATTCCTTCTTTTTTGCAAAACTCTTGAAATTCGTTAGAAGTGAATTCACCACCTCTATTGGATCTTAGAGTTTTCAAATTAAAGCCACTTTGTTTTTCAATAAAAACTTTAAATTCTTTGAATTTTTAAAAAGCTTCTGATTTTTCTCGGAGAAAATAAACCCAAGTTTTTCTGGTACAATCATCTACAAAAGCAATCATGTATCTCTTACCTCCTAGAGATTCCACCTCGACTGGGCCACACAAATCTGTATGTACTAACTCCAAAGGTTTCTTTGATGTCTTCAATTTTCCAGTTGGAAAAGAATCTCTGTGCTGCTTCCCAAGAAGACATCCTTCACACTGCTGATCAGGAGCATCGATCACCAGTAATCCTGTCACCATTTTCTTTTGGGACAATAATTTCAGCCCTTTGAAATTTAAATGGCCATATCGGAGATGCCATAGCCAGTTGCTATCCGTCGCCACTGCTTGAAAGTTCATCACTCCTTTATTGAGAGTGAGAGAGTACATCCGATTTTTCGCCATGTTTACTTGAGTAATCATCTTGTTGTTTTTGCTCCGGATGGTGCAAAATCCGTCTTCAAAGAGAATTTGGTGCCCCTTTTCTGAAAGTTGGCCAACGCTCAGTAGATTCCAGAAAAGACCAGGTACAAAAAAAACATCTGCAATAGTAACATCGCTACCATTCTTGGCTTTAATTTTGATGTCACCTTTGCCTTTCACACTAATCTTCGTCTTATTCCCAAAGTTCACTTCTCCGCCCTCGTACTTGTGCAACTTTGAAAATAGATCTTTCCGCCCGCACATATGATTTGAGAACCTGCTATCAAGGTACCAAACATCTGGACTCTAGCCACTTGTTCACCATCGTCACATGCTAGAACCATATCTTCACCAGCTTCTGCCACGTGTGCCTGCTGTGACCGTCCGTTCTGATAATTTGCACATTCATTTTTAAAATGTCCAAATTTTTGACAGTTGTAACATCTGATCTTTGATTTATCGAAGATCCTTCCAGAAGAATTATTTGTCTTTCTTCTGTTGCCGCCTCGTTCGCCATTGCGCCTGTGACCGCCATTGCCACCGCGACTTCCTGGTATGAAATTACTCTGCAATGCCTGCTCTGGTTGAGAGGTTCCATCCTTCTGGTTCATTCTCTGCTCGTGAGAACTTAATGAACCCAACAACCTGTCAACTGACATGGTTGATGTATCTTAGCCTTCCTCGATGGCTCCTACAACATAGTCAAATCTTGCGGTTAGAGATCGTAGTATTTTCTGCTACTCTCTGCTCATCCAACACTTCCCCGTTGGACCGCAACTGATTCACCATGGACTGCACTCGGTCGAAATAACCGGCAACACTTTCTGAGTCTGTCATTCTCAATGACTCGAAATCGCCCCGGAGCGTCTGCAATTGGACCCGCTTCACTCGTTCTTCACCTTTGTAGGCTTTCTGCAAGATAACCCACGCTTGGTGAGCTGTCTCAGCCGCTGATATTCTTTCAAATACTAGCTCGTCAACAGCTTGAAAGATGGCATATAATGCCTTCTGATCCCGCTTACGAGTTTCAACTAATACCTCTTTCTCCTCATTTTTCATAGCCTCGAACGCAACTACATTAGCTACCTCTGTGTAGCCGCTCTCCACCAAATTCTATAAATTTTGAGATCGAAAAAATACCTTCAATTGGATTGACCAATTATTGTAATTTTTCCCGGTGAGTTTTTGAAGCTGAAATTGAATCGTGTTACTAGACGACATGATTCAATATTTTTCTACCTCACAACACTCAACCTTGCTCTGATACCAAATGTAGAAACCAAAAAAAAACAATGATTCCTCGGAAATAAATTTTGGAATTTGAAATCGAAAAATGAAATACCGAGAAAGAAAAATATATTTGCTAACTCAAACTCAAAGCTTACAATACTACACTTGTAATTTCTAATACAAGTTTTTGGGATAATTTTACAAATGAGTTCTACAACCTATTTATACAAAAAGCTTACACCAAAAATTCAACATTTGCATATAAAAATAATCAAACATGGCATGTAAGTAAATTTAAACTTATACAAATAAATTTTGTCATGCAAGACAACCAATGTTCTTGAATACCATTTTTTACTTTTACTTTGAAAATTAGTCTATTTTAATTATTTTTGATCAATTTATATAATTTCAACAGCCTCCCTTAAATTGATCAAAATAATTTACGTATACCAAGCATCGATTTCAATCTCTCGAACGTTTCTGCCTTCAGCGGTTTAGTCAGAATATCCGCTATCTGATATTATGATTCATAGAACTTAAGTTCGATTTCTCCATTCTTGAAAAGATCTCTTATGTAGTGATACTTAATCCCGATATGCTTGCTCCTGCCATGAAATACTGGATTCTTGGCTAATGCAATCGTTGACGTATTATCACACATAATCTTTGTCGGACCATCTTGCTCGTGGTTCAGCTCACCGAGCATTCTTCGAAGCCAAACTGCTTGACATGCTGCAGAGGTTGCTGCCATATACTCTGCTTCAGCTGTAGAGAAAGCAACTACTTGTTGCTTCTTTGAAGACCACGAAAACACGCCTCCGTCGAGAAAGAATACATAACCGGTAGTGCTTTTCCGAGTTTCAGTATCACTCCCCCAATCACTATCTGTGTGTCCTACAAGTCTGCACTGGTCAGAATATTTATAGAAAATTCCATGATCCTGGGTACCTTTAATGTACTTCAAACTCCGCTTTGCTGCCTGCAAATGGGACTGGCTCGGTGTCTCCATGAACCGACTGATAATCCCTACTCCATAAACAATATCTGTCCTTGTTGATGCTAAATAACGTAGACTACCAACAATGCTTTTAAAATGAGTAGGATTTACCGCATCACCCGTTCCTTCTTTCTTTAACTCAAGGCGTTCTACAACATGAGTCTTCATCGGATTTGCTGATTCCATCTTGAATTTCTTCAAGATATCTCTGGCATATTTTTTTTGAGAAATAAAAATACCATCTTCAGTCTGTTGCACTTTTATGCCCAAGAAATAAGACATCAGCCCCATGTCTGTCATTTCAAACTGGCTTGTAAATCCCTTAGTTTTGGATAATTGAAAGATATAAAAATTAAACCCATCAAATTAAAATTCCGAATGATTCGCCTTTGCTTGTCTGTATGTTTTTACCTCGTATAGAGTCCGTATGGAGTGAACAAGTTTTTCTTCTTTCTCTCCTCCAATTATGTCTCTTTACTTTTTCTTTTTGTTTGAGATTACATCACACCCAACTGAAACATGATTTAATTCGTGGAACAATAAGCAGTGGTCATGTAACAGTATATTGATTTATGGAAATTCTGTTCCGTTTTAAAAATTGACAATCTTTATCACAAAAAATATTTGATGTTTGCCTAAGGACATTTTCCCATTTGTTTAACTACTTCACTTGCAAATAATCTTAACTTTTTTGCAAATTACGTTGAATTTGTTACACAGGTTCTGGAAAAGATTTTTAATTTCATCTTAAAATAATTATTTGAAGTTATTCTCTCGGAGCGGATACAACAGCTTGACAATATAATATGTTTCAAACAAACTCTGCACGATTAGTTGAATCCAGAATTCAAACGCACAAACACAATTTTTCAACAAATAATTTTCTGTTATGAAATAATATAAGAACAAGAACAATAATACAGGAACAAGAATAATATAGAGAAAAGTAGAGAGATGAGTATTTCTATTGATACTTTGGGACGATTTACAATGGGAGAGAACCTCTTTATTTATAGGGAGAGAAAAGACTTAGCCTCAAAGTAGAACTCTTCTATAAGATAGACATTCACTCTAATTAGAGTTCTATTTATAACACTCCCCCTTGAATGTCTATTCAATAATGTGTCTCGTTAAAACCTTAACTAAAACAAAACCCAATGGGAAAAAATTATAGAAAAGGAAAAAGAGTACACATGTTTAAATATGCGCCTATTGGTTGCCTCGTTAAAAACCTTGCAAATAAAACCCAGCGGGACAAAACCTTGTAAGGGAAAAAGAGTGCAACGCGCATTAACTCCCCCTGAAAAGAGCATCAATTTACATCCTTGAGCATTTGCATTCCAATCTTGTGCACCATCTTCAAAACGATCTTTTGTAGAGATTTGATAAATAAATCAGCCATATAGATTTGAATAAATATTCCGCACCTTAAAATTATCATTCTTGATAGATATGAACATCTTCATATAATGTCGTGGAATGACTCTTCAATATCTCCATAGAGGTATTCTCGATGCCATCATGCTTATAGTTATAGCAAGATACATATGTACACAAGTTGCACTTAGGATGTGGTACTTCAGGACCAAGAATTGTATATGCTTCAGCAACTTCAATCTTTCATGGATTGACATATAAGTTAAATCATATAAGCCATATAATAGACTTTAGATGCATATCAAGTTTTCATGTCATGCTAAACAAATAAGATATCGAAAACTGATTACACATACCATTGACTTTATACTTTCAAGTATTTGAACTACATGTCCAAAACTACATGTCTTTCATATGGAATCAATTCTACTTGAATTGTATCTCTTCCATTTAGCCAATATTTTTGTTTGTATTCGACAAACATAAGATCCTCATCGATATTTAGCGCTATCATAGATGTCGTCGACGATCATTTTATATCGGTTTCAATAAATTTTCATAAAGACATAACATGGAGATCTCTTTATTCATATATTCAGGTACCTGAATCTCTCATCAGATTTTATGAAGTGTTATGTCATGTGATCTTCTAGATCACTTGCCTCCCCATTATGATCACTTTGATCATTTGCTCATCTTCTTTATTAAGAACTTATTTTGAAACCGATTTGTCTATACGCTTTAAGCGTATCAAAGACTTTGTCCTTCTGGGACTTAATATGAGCATTTGCAGTGAGAATATAGTTACTTTCTTTGGGTCAGCAAATGCGTATAGCATGCTTTGCAATATGTTGCAATTGAATTATATTTTTATGAACTTCAGGTTCATATTATGATATTCGAGGATCTATATATACAAATGATAATTCATCCCATGTAACCTTTTCTCAAGTGTTTATCATGTCTCCCCCTCATGTTAGAAAAGCTAACTTGTTTCCTCAACTTTGAGAGTCCATCTTTGTGCATTATGGTGTTAATGAAAATATACACCGCACATCAATAATAATAAGATGAAATTATTTGGTTCCTGACTCTGAACCACTTGTGAGGGGAGAATATAATATACTCTCGTATACAACGTATATCAAACTGATATATATAACTTTGTTCTCATAAGAAACAGTTTAGCTATTAAATGGAGGCACTCAATAATTATCTTGCTAAACCAACTATGATATAAACCAACTTATCAAGATGAACTATCTTGAATAGAAAATCTGGAAATTATGCTCGAAGTTATATTACCGAGCAATTTACCTCGCAAGCACCGGCCAGGCTGCGGGTTAATAACAATCGCACATGTAACCATATCATAGATGTATCATATGTGGTATACATGGCAGGTGAATGGGCCCATATTCACCTTTGATATTTCCAGAATTTATGGGATTCAACCCGAACTCTTTAGTTGGTCAATCAATTAATGAGAACAAGTAATATAAGAGAATTTGTAAAGAACTTTCTAGTTCTTTAATATTTACCCATGTGAATTCTCTATTACTGCACATCATACTTAAAATGAGATGGCTAATCCGAATGCCAACTGAATAAATTATCAATATTGATAAACTTCAAATTTGCACCATGACATGTGCAATTATCAATAAACTTCAAGTTTATTATGGTATGAGTTTTTATACCAATAAATATCCACTTTATTGTGGCATTCTTTTGTTTGTGTAGTACAAACTGAAGAATAAAGCGGGTAGCTTTTCATATACAAATTATCCCGCTACAAGTTGTAGTAATAGAAGATATCAAATATTTCCTTTATTTATAGTCTCAATATAATCAATCGCTTTCGCATATACTTTGGAAACTGAATAAGTTTCTTTGGGACTTACTACCACACAATACCTTATTGGTAATCAATTGCGTTTCTCCAACATAGTAATAATTGGCTCTTCTGGAGCTCTCAACTAATTTTGTACTACCACAGATTCATCAACATCCATGTGGTGAATATCTCATTTAAAGAGAAAGTTATACCATTATGGTCATGGTCAAAATTATATGCAAGATATGTTTCTTGCATTATCGTTGTCCTTTAATAGTCATATTTCCAAAATATTTTGGCGTACAATAGGAACGTGACCAACGGATCATTCATGCCATAATAATGACATTATTTTCATATATCATCTCAAACCTCCTTCTAGGGGTGAGTGTGATATATTCAATACCAATTTCATGTTCATATTCTTCCAATAATGAATATGTATTCGTGAATCAAATGTTGTCACATTCACTGCGGGGATATGTGATTTTGTTATCCTTTTCAAATCTGTAAATGCGTCTGGCATTTGATTTGCTATTCTTTGCAAACGGATAACATTTTGCACCTCTTTTTCACAAGTAGAGGTATGTGGATCAAGATGAGATAATGACGCATTTTTCCACAAAATTTCCCGTTTGGTTTCACCAACTTCTCTCCTAATTTTGGGAAAAGTGTCTCATCGAATTGACAGTCTGCAAATCGTGCAGTGTACAAATCCCCTGTCAATGTTTCGAGGTAGCGAATAATGGAGGGCGATTCAAAACCCAACATATATTCCTAACCTTCTTTGCAGACCCATTTTGGTGCAATATGGCGGTGCTACAGGCACATCTACTGCACATCCAAAAATTCTTAAATGGTATATATTAGGTTCATGACCCAAAACTCATTGCAACGGAGAATATTTGTGATAATTCGTCGTTCTGAGACGAACTAGCATTGCTGCATGCAAAGTGGCGTGACCCCAAACCGAAGTGGGCAGCCTCGTTTTCATGAGTAAATGAGGAATTCAAGATTATTCTCATCTATTGTCTCAATATGATATCCATTTTGAATGATATCTTTAAAACTCAACAAGTTCCTTTTTGACTTGGAGGAGAACATTGCATTCTCTAAAATGTTGTTCCTTTAGGCAGAGTTATAGTTGCTCTTCCGGAGCCTTTAATCAATTTACTACTACCAGAAATTGTAGTAACATCTGCCTTACACATACTTAAATGAGAGTAATATTTCTTCTCTTTGAATATCGTATGTGTGGTACATGAATCAATTAATCAAAAGAGATATACGAACATGAGAATAAACAAATTCAATCCGTTTGTTTCATATTTAAACAATATTTTCAAAATCTGTTGAGGTTATTCGAATAACTGAGTTGATAGTCGACTATCTTGGGAAGCAGTCATTAGGTTATTCGAATAACTAAACCTGATATTCGACTAACTAGCCTTGCGGAAAAATCCAGTTTTAATGCGAAATATTGGTTAGTCGAATAACTAATTAGTTATTCGACTAACTTAGTAAACAGTCATCAGGTTAGTCGACTATCTGATTTAGATAGTCGACTAACTTAGCATGCGGAAAAATCCAGTTTTAATGCGAAATATTAGATAATCGACTAACTGTTAGG
Organism: Nicotiana benthamiana; assembly: GCA_034376525.1. Classification (NCBI taxonomy): domain Eukaryota; kingdom Viridiplantae; phylum Streptophyta; class Magnoliopsida; order Solanales; family Solanaceae; genus Nicotiana; species Nicotiana benthamiana. Next base: position 37,966,566 of record CM067339.1, on the reverse strand, counting down.
TTAGTCGATTAACTCTACTGGAAAATAAAAATATCTTTGAAATTTAAGCATATTGAAACATTCTAAAGAACTAATACTAACATCATATCATAAGCTAACTAATACGAGCTGATACTAATGACTATTAGTTTATTCACTAACTAATACAAATAAGTAAAATAAAATCAAACAATTCCATCTTCCTTTATCACAGATCCATCACCAATTAAGTGGTCTATTTTCCCCTCAGGGTGCTCAAAGAAGTCTGCCACATCCAAGTGGGTGATGTCAAAATTGTCGTCAGAGACAGAATTGGTTTCAGGGCATTTGCCTTTTAGAGATGCTTGATAAAACTCAACCAAATGTCTTGGTACACGGCAAATTTTCGCCCAGTGCCCTTTTCCACCGCAACGATAATATATAGTTTATGAACTATTTGCTTTTGGATTCTCATCGCATCGTGCTTGTGGCAGAGTGACCAACTTCAGGTTGTCATATCTCTCCTTTAAGCCATTCCACAAGATAGGTGGATCTTTGACTGTGATATATTCAATTTTCAAACCTTCATCAAGGTGATGGCGCAAGAAAATCAAGGCCTTAGCACAGTTTCAAACCTTCATCAAGGTGATGGCGCAAGAAAATCAAGGCCTTAGCATAGTCTTGGGTGGATGCATTATTTCTGTCTTTAATGGCGTCTCCAGGACCCATTGCATCCAAATGGATTTCAGCATCCAACACCCATGTCATATAATTCTTGCCCGAAATTTCAGGGGCAACGAACTTTCTTTTCATAATGTCAGACATGAAACAAAATTACATCAAGAGCGTGTTCATACTTACGGGCTTTATTACAATTATCACATTCACTTCAGGGAATGGATTATAATCATCTGTATGTGTTATATACAATCTCATGTCAAATATTACTTTCATAAAGTGAAAGATTATTTTGAGAATCTTTATTATTCTCATTATCACAATGATGACGATTATAATTCCGTCTATTGCCACGTCCACATTCATTGATACCTTCATGGTAATAATTTTGTCTTCTTTCAGACTTATCACATACTGCTACCACATTCTCTAAAGGGAATGGAGCAAATTCAATGGGGCGGATTTTCAATTCTTTGCCTACAATCATACATGAATTTAATCATGGCAAGACATAAAAATTTTACCACTTCATGTGAGTGTAATTTCTTACAAACTCCATTAGAGTTATAATCAAACTTTGTTGTCTTTGTTTGTATATGAAATCAAATCGTAGAATTTCAAGAATTTGAAAGGGAAATATAAATTACTTACCTTTAAGGCATACCAATAAATGTTGTGATATCAAATATACCTCTTGAGTTTCCATCCCGTTGCATTACTTTATGATGATACCATCTCTTCTATTTTTCCGTATAGAAATTCTGGAAGAAGGAAGAAATCAAATTCAACTGGTTAGAGACTCGTGCAGATAACGTGTTATGAAATAATATAAGAACAAGAACAATAATACAAGAACAAGAACAATAGAGAGAAAAGTAGAGAGAGAGGAATATTCTTATTGATACTTTTGGGATGATATACAATGGGGTAAGACCCCTCTATTTATAGGAAGAGAAAAGACTTAGCCTCAAAATAGAACTCTTCTATAAGATAGACATTCACTCTAATTAGAGTTCTATTTATAACACTTTCTTTTTTTATTGTACCAATTCTTGGTGGGGTATTCTATTTAAAAAGGCAAAGAAAACTAAGTACACGATAATCAGCGTGGTACTATTCATTCGAATGATAAAGTAATAAATAGTTTACTCCAGTGTCTGGGTTAGTTATAGGCATTAGGTTAATTTAGAAATATAACGTTAAACTACCTATTTTATCCTTAATGAGAACCTTTTATAACCACACAAATCTCATGGCCGTATAAAACTTTTAACCCTAAAGCCTTAAGAATTTAAGACCACAAATTTCAAAACTCTTCTTTTTATCTTAAATTCTATGCCGAGTCAAACTATTTCATCTAAATTGAAATGAAAGGAGTAATATTTTACTGTCTTACCGTAATGAATAGTTTATTCTGAGGAAATGATCAAAATGGTCCTTAGGGTTGGACTATTTTAGTCCTTGATATATATCACTTGATAGAAATAGTCCTTACTGTACATGAAAATATGTTCAGTTTGGTCTTAAACCCAAAAACCAAATTGTTCAAATAAAAATTCGATTAAATTAAACCTTGATTCCTCAAAAGTGAAGTCTTGTAGACCGCAGGCCCCTTCTCCCTCATCTTCTCTCTTGTTGGCCACTTCTTCCACAATTACCTTACTTCTTCTTCCTTTTTCTCTGAAATATCTCATAAATGTAAAAATCAACTCAAGTAGTCTACTTTTCACCTCTATCGACTTAGTTTCCACCCTAGTACTTGAACAATGAAATGAACAAAAAAAGGGAAGCTATATTACTCCTTTAAAAAGGATAGAAACTAGAGAGGAAGAAAGTATGTCCTTTCCATATAGAGTTTCATTAAAAGTGTTGGTTTTTGGCAATTCCATTGGAACTGTATGCTTAAATCAATAGCAAAAGATAAAAATTACCGGTAGAAAGTGAAACAAGAGAGGAGGAAAGAGAGATCAGAAAAATTGTACTCCACAAGTTAACTGTAACAACCAGACTGGTCGTTTTGAGCTCCGACGTGTTATTCAGCAGTTTGAGGCCATGAGCAGCTTCATCTCGGGTATATTGATTTGTGTGTATGGTCAGAATTAAAATTCAGGAAGTTTGGAGTCAAATTTAAATGAAAATTCTCATTTCAGAGCTTAAAATTGAAGAAATGAACTAGGATTTAAAAATAAACGACCTCGGAATTGGGATATGAAGGTTCCAGCAAGTTCGTATGATGATTTCGGACTTGGGATTATGCCCTAATCGGGTTTTGGATAACCCGGGAGCGTTTTGGCACCTACTGTGGAAGATAGCATGTTAGAATAAATTGCATCAGTTTGGCTTAAAAATGCATTTCAGTGTTATTGATGTCCGTTTTGGATTCCGAGAATGGGAGTAGTTCCGAATGGTGATTCTGAATTTGGGAGCGCGATCGGAAGTGAATTCGGAGGTCGTTAGGTTATTTTGGAGCCGTTTGGCTAAAGATAGAAATTTGAAGGTTTTTGAGAAAATTCGATCGGAAGTGGAAATTTTTATATCGGGGTCGGAACGTGATTTCAAAAGTTGGGGTAAGTCTGTAATGTCGAATGTGACTTGTGTACAATATTTGAAGTCATTCCTGAATGATTTTGGTAAGGTTTGAGACAGTTAGTCTCTTTTAAGGGAGCTTAAGTTGGAAAGTCAACCGGATATTGACTTATGTGTTAGAGCACTCGAAATGCGAATTTTATGGTTCGGATAGCTTCTTCAGGGACTTGGGACTCAGGAGTGTGTCCGAAATATTTTTGTGATGACCTGTGTGGAATTAAGCTTGAATCAGCAAAGTTAGTATTTTGGCGAATTCCGGTTGATAGGTGAGATTTTGATCCGAGGCTCGAAATAGAATTTCGAGAGTTGTTGTAGCTTTGTTATGTCATTTTGGACTTGTCTGCAAAATTTGAGATCATTCAGACTATTTTTGACGTATTTCAGTATCGAATGTGAAAATTAGAAGTTTCAAAGTTCATAAGCTTGAATCCGGGGTGAATTTGGTATTTTTGCGTTGTTTTTGGTGATTCGAAGGAACAACTAAGTTTGTATCATATTATGGGACTTGTTAGTATACTTTCTTGGGATCCCATGATGCTCGGATAAATTTTGGAAGAGTTTTTGGATGTCTTTTACCGTTTTTAGCATAAATGTAATGATCTAAAGGTTCATTTTTAGTTCTAGAGATCCAAATTTGATTCCGAGAATTCCAGAATTTTGATAATAAATAATAGGACTGATCTGGAAATTTTGGACTAATTTTATCAAGTCGCGATTGAGTTTTTGACGTAAAATATGAGTAATTATTTAACGAGCGAAATTGATATCGCACTAAGGAAACGAGCTCCGAAGATTTTTGTTTGTATTATTATTTGTGACTCATAGGAACAAGAATCGTCTAATTCCGAGTTCGTATGAAGGAGTTAGAACCTTTTTAGTGAAATTAAAGAGTGCTGGTGTATCAGGTCTGGTATGGCACTTTTAGCGATTAGATTGAGACTTTTAGCGACCAGATTTGCTTATAAAGCTGCTGCAATTTTCTGCTCGTTTTTTTCACCTATTTCTTGCGAAATAACACGACTTGGGGCGATTTTTGAGCAAGAAATCATAAGAAATCTTAAGGTAAGTCACTTGTGATTATTTCTACTCCATAATATTGAATTATCATCGAATAATCCGACTAGATTACATGTTTATTGAAGTATAAATTGGGGATTTTAGACCTAGGAATTTAAAAATAAGATTTGAAGATTTGAGGGGTCATTTGAACTCCGATTTTGGCAAATTTTATATGTACGGACTCGTGGAGAGACGAGGAATCCGCTAGTGTGATTTTTGTAATTTTTCTAGAAGTGGGACCAGGGCTCGGGTTTTGCCAACTTCGTGATTTTTAGTGTTTTTCGAGTATTTTAGATTGGGTATTGTTCCCTTTGCATATTGTGATGTATTCGCTTTGATTTTGGTTAGATTCGATGCACGTGGATGCCGATTTGAGGGGAAAAAGGCATCGCACACTAGAGATTTCACCGGTTCGAGGTGAGTAATACTTGTAAATGATATCCTGAGGGTTTGAAACCCCGGATTTGCACATAATAGTGCCGTATTGAGGTGACTTGCACGTCGGATATGAGTGTGGGATAGAGCACCATTGGGGATTGTGACTTGGTCCGTCCCGGTTGTTTATTTTACTGCGTATTTGACTGAAATTACTTGTTATCATCATAATTTGGGCTGATTGACATGTTTGAGGCTTTGTGCTGACTTGTAAAATGGCTTCAAGGATTGATATTACTGCTTAGCCTTATTTGCATATCATCTAACTTCAGCCCAAGGTTTTAAATGTTGTTTTGCAAACCCAACCGTATTTCTAAGTTTTGACAACTTAAATGACGTTTTAAATGAATTTCGGACTGGGAACTTCGATTTTGTAAATGCCCAATGGGCTTACTACATCATTTTCTGGACTGGTAATAAAGTGACTTGAAACAGTGGTAACAATGACACTGTAATATATACTTGAAATAGTGGTGACAATGACACTGTATGTTATAATTGTAACAGTGGTAACAATGGCACTGTATGATATAAATTGGTCATGTAACATGGGCTGACCGGTAAGGTAAGATTGACTGACCCGTATATTGTGCTTGGGCTGTAGGAGACACTCCGGAGTCTGTATACACCCCCAGTGAGCGTCGTCGACGATAAATAAATATGGATGGCTCGGGTTACACGCCGCAGTGGGTACTGGAATGTACCATTATATGCATTGCATTGCATACATACATTTGTGCACTATTTGTTGTTTGTGTCATTTATTGAGATATTTATTTATTGTTCGGGGTATTGTCTGATCACCTTCAGAGTGGATGAATTTGAGACAGTGGTAACAGTGACTCTGTATGTTGTAAACGGGTAAGGTAACAGTAGCTGACCAGAGACAAGAATATTGCCTGAAGGGCGAGTTGTGAGCTCAATTGTGTATACTTGCTTGTGCCGGAGAGGCTGACTTTTGGGTTGATTTGCATACTTGTCCTGCATTTACTTGCTTAACTGTTGGTAAAAGATATTTCTAAAAGTGGTTTTAAACTGAGGTAGACTGAGTTGGAAGTACTCACTTTATTCCCTGCACCTCGCATGCAGTTGCAGGTATTGTTCGCCCGGTAGCGGGTTATTAGAGGATTGAAGAATTGTTATCGTAGCTGAGCCAGGTGACCGCTAGCGTCCGCGGTACCAGATCTTCTCCCTTATTTTATTTTGTTCATATTAATTTTGTAGACATGTAATTTTTGACTCGACCAGTATTATAGTTAGTTTTAATATTTTTATATCTTAAAAATATCTATTTGAGTTCTTATGTAATTTTAGCCTATTTTATTTTTAATTTCAAATCATAAAAAGAAAGAAAAAAAAGGAAAAGAAAGAAAGTTTCAATTTATCTCATTAGATGTGTTTGTTTTTATTTTTATTTATTTAAGTTTATTAGTATTTTTATAGTAGTATTATGCTAAGTTTTCCATGGTTTTTATATTTTTATTTCTAGTAAAATCCTTGAAAAATACCAAAAAATATAAAATAAAATATAAATAAATAGAAAAATACAAAAAATAGTTTCATGTTCTATCTTATCCTATCTATTTTAGGTTATTAATATTTTTATAGTAATCTATTTTTGTTTTTACCATGATTTTATTTTTAGTTTGAGTATAATAATTTATATAAAATATATAGTATCATATTTTACCTTATTTCTATTTAGTTTAGGTTATTAATATTTTATAGCCGTATTTTTTTTTTTTAACTATGATTTTTACTCTCACTTTCAATATGATATATTAATATATATGTAGTTTCATATTATCAAATAATTATTTGATTAATTGAAAATAATTGGATTTTATTTTTTTAAATTTTTTTTTGAGTTGCTTACTCATTAGGTTTCTTTTAAATGAAAGAATTACAAGTTTAGGCCAAATTTTGGGCACAAGAGAGACCCAATTTCGGACAGCGCACCTCCCAAATACACTTGACCCACGCTACAAGCCCAAACCACCCACAAAACCGACTCATTTGCCCCCTCTAATCTGGGCTGTCTATCTCTTCTAATCCAACGACCCACATCTTTTCCCTTAACCATATAAAATCCTAATCTTCCCCCAGAAACTCTAACCTAAAAGAACACATATCGGTGCCCCCCTCCATGGCTGCCCGCTTCGACTCGCCGGAAAACACAACGAACCGGCCGAGTTCACTCAATGGTCCCCTCCTCTCTTCTCTCATTCTTCCACGTCACACTCCGTACAAGTCTCATCATTCTCACGCATTTTTCCTTTCTTTTTCATCTTTTTTTAAAGCAAATTCGAAGCCTTTGGATAAAAGATGAGAAAATGGGAGCCATTGAATCAAGGTTTTGATCCAAGACCTCCATTTTTTGATTTTTTGTTTACAAAAAAAGGTTTTCGAATTTTTGGTCTCGAAGGGGGTCCGCACGGTTCTGGAATTGCTTGTTGAAGAAGTAGAAGATTCGACAGAGGGATATATATTTGGAGATCTTTCGGACAAAAGGGGGGAGAACGAAGAGAAAATTGGAGAGGAATTTTGAAGGTTTTTGGATTTTAGTTGGTTCTGTAAATTTCAACTCCTTCGAAAATCAGAGTTCTTTTTTGGTGTTCTTCGATTCTGTTTGGTTTCGTCTTCATATATAAAACATCAAAAAAAATCAATCTCTTCCAGTTTTCAGTCTTACAAAAAGTCAAAAATACAAAAAAAAAATTAAAAAAAAATCGGTTTCTTCCTCTTCCGGATTTTATTCGAAATGGAGTGAAGCCGAGTGGGGTGTTTGAATTTTTGGAGTCGCCGCTGCGTTTCGGATCGTTGGTTCGTGATCTCTGTTTGATGATCCCGCCGAATCTCTTTGTTCGACCTGTTCTATTCAAGATTGTAGTTGCTGAACTTTTATTAAGTGGAGACCTATATTTCAGGTTCATTTATTCCCTTATTCTCTTTACTTTGTATATGATGGATTAAATTATGAAAAGATTTTTGGGGTTATTTTATTACTATTTGAGTATGCTCATATCTGTTTGAGGCTTAAGTATTAACGGGTTAAATTTTGTTTGATTCTGGAATTGCTCAGAAGTAGTACCTCCCTTAATATATATATATGATGTTTTCTTGAATATTGAGTGAATTACTCATTTTATGGGGTTATCCTGTGTTTTGGATAGAAATTCATGACTGAATATCCTTTGTCCACCTTAAGTGTCCTTGGTTTTAAAAGAAAATTACTGGTCAAGGTTTAGCATGCTCATTCTTGCATCTGTTAGTCACGTTAATTTGTAATGCTTGAGTATGTGAACTTGGCTATCAGTGAGGTTAAGGCTAGAGGAATCTTGCCGCAATTCGTGCCTTAAATTGAGGAATGTGATCTGCAAATAGTTTTAGCGAAACTCCAATTGGCCCTTATCATAATTTAATCCATCATGTACTTATCTTAATGTCACTTTGCTGGCTCTGTTCCCGTGTGATTTGGATCTCGTTTTTTTTTCTGGCTTATCTGTTTGTTTGAATGATTGTTGGATCATAGGAGGGAGAAAGATCAAGCCCACTAGTGATTAAATTGTTCATATGCCTTAGGAATTGAGCTTGGCCAAATACACATTAAGAAAATGGTCAAGAAAATTTAAGCATGATATAGAAGTTCCCTTTTACTTAGTTATATTTTATTTATTTGTTTTTTTATATTATTCGCTACTGGCATGTTTTAGGCCGACAATACTTGGGTAGGCAATCTTAGGATTTTTCTACTTGTTTGCTTTTTCGAGGTGAGAGGACGTTTCCCTAGTTAAATTTATCTGGGTATGCCCGAAGGGGTTTGTATATATATTTTATTTGGGGTATGCCCCCAAGTATTTGTATTTGAAGGCCGAAGATGGAATGGTTCGAGGAAGCATAGAATAGTATTTTATTTTTCTTATTAGGTGGGGACGACCTCGAGCTCTTTTGTGTGTTTATTTTTGTGTTTTTACCTCAATTGAATATTCTATAAGTCAACTAGATCGAGTACTCAATCGTGACCTTCACGGGACTTGGGGAATGCCTAATATCTTCTCCCGAGTCAAATGAACCCCCTTATCATAATCTCTAGTGTGGACTTGGTTTTAGATTCTGAAATGTTTTAAAAGGAAAAATAAATATTTTTTTTAAAAAAAACTGTGACCTGGCACACCGAAATCAAAGTAAGGTGACGACTTTGAGTTATTTTCCTTTTGACACAATTTTTTGTCACTTTTCAATTGAAAACCCCTTTCAAACTTTTACTAAAATTCTTTTATTTATTTAAGGGGGTTAAGTAAGAGTTTGGTTGTAAAAAAAGGGGTGTGACATCTCTGCTGCCCCTCTTTGACGGGAAACACAAAGTGTTTTCAGACAAAGAACAACAAGACATGATTTTTGACCCGACCCTTATTTTTAAAAAAAAAACAAAACCCGGAGAACAGAGAATGTGGTCGAGCCCTGGTCTCGGAGCTGCCTACATATCCTTTGCTATAAAGGAATCAGGCCACGTGTAGTTCGAAGTGAGGAGCGATGGAGTATCGAGGTGGAGAGTCGAGTGAAGTGCCGTCGAGGTTCCAGTCCGCGGTCCCTGCCATTACATAGAAAATAAAAGGAAAATTTACAGCAAATTTAAAGGAAAAATACAAGATCCTATCTACTTCTTGTCCTGAGACTTTCTTGAATCTCTACTTGATCTTCAATATGCTACTGGAAAATGGACTCTGCTCTTCAGGCGGGATCTTGATAATACTTCTTGAATTTGTGAGTTGAAGTAACTCTGAAATTAATTCTCTTGTTCTCCAGGTGGGCGCCTGATTGCAGAGACTTGAAATGTATTCCCTCATTATCCAGGTGGGTGCCTGATTCCTGAAACTTGAAACTGTATCCCCTTGTTATCCAGGTGGGCGCCTGATTGCAAAAACTTAAGGTGTATTCCCTCATTATCCAGGTGGGTGCCTGATGCCAAACATGAAATGTGTACCCTCGTTATCCAGGTGGGTGCCTGATTGCTGAAACTTGAAATGTATTCCCTCATTATCCAGGTGGGCGCCTGATTGCGAAAACTTGAAATGTATTCCCTCATTATTCAGGTGGGCGCCTGATAGCAAAGACTTGAAATGTATTCCCTCGTTATCTAGGTGGGCGCCTGATTGCAAAACTTGAAATGTATTCCCTCGTTATCCAGGTGGGCGCCTGATTGCAAAACTTGAAATGTATTCCCTCGTTATCCAGGTGGGCTCCTGATTGCGAAAACTTGAAATGTATTCCCTCGTTATCCAGGTGGGAGCCTCATTGCAAAATGTGAAATGTATTCCCTCGTTATCCAGGTTCGCGCCTGATTGCGCGAGAATTTGAAGTGTATTCCCTCGTTATCCAGGTGGGCGCCTGTTTGCAAAAACTTGAAATGTATTCCCTCGTTATCCAGGTGCGCGCCTGATTACAAAGATTTGAAATGTATTCCCTCGTTATCCAGGTGGGCGCCTGATTACGAAAATTTGAAGTGTATTCCTTCGTTATCCAGGTGAGCGCCTAATTGCAACTTGAAATGTATTTCCTCGTTATCCAGGTAGGTGCCTGATACTACAACAAAACAGACTAAACAGAAGAAATTTTCTGCCCCAGTTTGGGATCTGGGCATATTTGTGAGTGTTAATCGGATCATATCACCTGCAGAACTTTAAGAATTTAAAAGCTAAATTCCATCATCCGGGAGGGTCATGAGAATTTTAAAAACTAAATCCTATTATCCAAGAGGGTTCTGAGAATTTTAAAACTAAATCTCATTATCCCGGAGGGTCTTGAATCTTTTAAACTAAATCCCATTATACAGGAGGGTTCTGAAAATTTTGAAATCTAAATCCCATTATCCATGACGGTCCTGAGAATTTTGAAAACTAAATCCTGTTATTCAGGAGAGTCCTGAGAATTTTGAAAACTAAATCCCATTATCCAGGAGGGTCTTGAGAATCTTAAAACTACATCTCATTATCCAGGAGGGTCCTGAGAATTTTAAAAACTAAATTTCATTATCCAGGAGGGTCCTGAGAAATTTAAAACTAAATCTCATTATTTAGGAGGGTCCTGAGAATTTTAAAAACTAAATCTCATTATCCAGGAGGGTCCTGGGAGTTTAAAAACTAAATCCCATTAACCATGAGGGTCCTGAGAACTAAAACGAACTTACCTTTGACACGCTCTCATCTTGGAGGATTGTGAACAGAGTTTCTTGCTCCCTGAACCATGCTTTTTCATGGGAGGTCCCTGTGGACTTAAAAATTTCTTGCCCCTGCTTCAGACAAATAAAATCTTTTTAGTTTGAAAATGTGCTGGTTAGTTTGTTGCATCATTGTTGAGCGTCTTCTTCCGCCACTGCCATGCTTCATTTTGATTAGCTGCTTCGGGCTAGCAAGGAGTTGTTTGATCTTTGACTGACACTAGACCACGAAACCTTTGCATGACCTGAGACCCTCACACTCACTTGTTGCATTGTATTTTTATTTTATTTAGAAAGTTGATGAATCCTTGTATTTCCTCAGAATTCAAGATTCACTTGATTACTTGAACCTCAGTTATCACAATATTGCTTATTCTGAATCATGTCAATATTGATGTGCCTGTCCAGAATCGCTTTGTGCAATTTAGAAGCTGGTAGTAGGCTTTGAAATCCTTTTCTGCTTGTTTAACAAGGGCTAAACCGGAAGAGACTCATAAAGATAGACTCGATAAGTAAAATGAAGTGATTTTTGACAAAAGGGAAAAAATGAAAATTTTGAACACAGATGACTATAAAGAAGAATGAGAAAGAGATGACTTATCTGAGGGAAGTAGCCAGCTCCAATGATCATGCCATGCATTTCGGACTGATCAACCTAATCCGTCCAACCAATCATATTTTCAGTTCATGCCATGTCTTCATACTTCAAAATCGGGCTTTCACTGATCCAATTTCTCTATAAAGTTATGAGCCTTATTCGACTTGTAGTGCCCTAAAAGGGTTTTCACCGACAAACCTCTCTTATTTGTTCATCTCTCATCTCACAATCGCCTATAGTGCCCGGGTGGGTTTTCACCAATAAGATTCTCTCATTTTAAATCTTCTCTCAGCTTACCATCGCCCTACGGTGCCCGCGAGGGTTTTTACCAATAAGACTCTCTCATTTTAAATTTTCTCTCTTGCACCCATGAACGAAGTGTTACCCCTCATGTAAATTATATCTCGGCCTCGCTTAACCCGACATCCTCAAATATTGTTCGGATGGTCTTTCTTTGGACCGTAATGTAGGCTTTTGGACGGGGTTAGAGAGAAAGGGTAGCATGAAGGCTCAAAATAATTAAAGATGAAAAGGGGTTAAAATTACAAATTTTGGAATTAGATCTCTTCAAAACCAAAACTTCTGCCCTAGTTTCTTCGGGTCTGGGAAATTTTAATTTTTATTGTGATGGGATCGAACCGTTAGGCTGCCTACGTATCCTTAAAAGGAATCTGGTCGAACGTAGTTCAAAAGAAAATTGTTCGTTCTTGTTGCTCTTTTTTTCTTTTCTTTTATCTCTCTCTTTCTTTCTTCCTTTTTTTTCTCTTTTTCTTCTTTTCTTTTTTTTTTCTTCTTTTTCTTCTCTTTTTCTTTTTTGATCTTCTTCTTTTCTCTTTTTTTTCTCTCTTTTTTTTTTCACTCATTCATCATCATCTTTATTCTTTACTTTTGTTGTTGATTCCAAAAGAGGGGTATGAAAGAAAAATAAATAAGGCTCAAAAAGGGTAGCAAAGGATGAAAGTATTTGGGTAGCTGAACAAAATGCATTCGTCATTTTAAACTTTGAATATGCCAAGTACAAAATACAAATGAATATAAGCAAGAAAATCATACATAGTACCTCTAAGCTGCATCAGAATTGATGGCCATATCTGCACATTTGCCTTCCATATCTGTTAAATACAAAGCACCATTGGGCAACACTCTTGTCACAATAAATGGCCCCTACCAGTTCGGGGCGAACTTCCCTTTAGCTTCTGCCTGATGAGGAAGGATACGTTTCAATACCATCTGGCCCACTTCAAATTTTCGAGGAAGCACCTTTTTGTTATATGTTCTTGCCATTCTCTTCTGATACAATTGACCGTGACACACTTCAGCCAATCTTTTCTCATCAATCAAACTCAACTGCTCGAGCCGGGTTTTAACCCACTCAACGTCATCAATTTCAGCTTCTGCAACGACTCGAAGGGAAGGAATCTCAACTTCCGCAGGTATAACTGCCTTAGTTCCATATACCAGCGGATAATGAGTCGCACCTACTGAAGTGCGAACAATAGTGCGATAACCTAGTAATGCAAATGGCAGCTTTTCATGCCACTTCCTAGAACCTTGAACCATCTTACGAAGTACCTTCGTTATGTTCTTATTGGCAGGCTTAACAGCTCTATTTGCCTTGGGGCGATACGGGGTGGAGTTCCGATGCATGATCTTGAATTGTTGACATACATCTTTCATCAAATGACTGTTGAGATTAGCAGCATTGTCTGTGATTATCACTTTGGGAATTCCAAACCGACAAATGATGTTTGAATGCACAAAGTCCACCACTGCCTTCTTGGTTACGGACTTGAAAGATACAGCCTCGATCCACTTGGTAAAGTAATCAATGGCCACCAGGCTGAACCTATGCCCGTTCGACGCTACCGTCTCAATTGGCCCAATAACATCCATGCGCCAAGCAAAAAATGGCCAAGGTGCAGACATTGCATGCAACTCAGACGGGGGAGAATGAATCAAATCTCTGTGCACCTGGCACTGATGACACTTGAGAACAAAGATGATACAATCTCGTTCCATGGTGAGCCAGTACAAACCTGCTCGAAGTATCTTCTTTGCCAAGACATACCCATTCATATGGGGCCCGCAAACTCCAGAATGCAATTCGACCATGATAGTTGAAGCTTCTTTAGCATCTATGCACCTCAGCTGTCCTAAATCCGGAATCCTCTTGTACAAGAATCCTCCACTCCAGAAAAATCCACTGGCCATACGCCGGATGGTTCTGTTTTGGTCACCTGTAGAATGTACTAGATATATCCACGACCTGATGTATTCCTTGATATCGTGGAATCAAGGCGCACCATCGATTTCCTCTTCCACCACATTACAATAAGCGTGTTGATCATGAACTTGGATATGCACAGGGTTAACATAAGCTTTGCTTGGATGATGTAACATTGACGCCAGGGTAGCCAAGGCATCACTAATCTCATTATGAATCCTGGGAATATGTCTAAATTCAACCAACCTGAATCGTTGACAGAGATTGTGTAGACACTGTCGGTCTGGTATGAGCTTCAAATCTCGAGTCTCTCATTCTCCTTGAATCGGGTGAACCAAAAAATCCGAATCTCCCAGAACAAGTATTTCCTAGATTCCCATGTCTACAGCTAACCTAAAACCCATAATGCATGCTTCGTACTCAACCATGTTGTTCGTGCAACAAAATCGAAGCTGGGCTGTTACAGGGTAGTTAGCCCTGTTTCGGAGATAAGTATAGCCCCTATTCCGACCCCTTTCATGTTAGCAGCTCCATCAAAGAAGATTTTCCAACCTGGCTTTTTATCGTGCTCAACCTCATCAACACAAATGACCTCTTCATCAGGAAAATAAGTCTTCAATGGCTCATATTCATCATCTACCAGATTCTCGGCCAAATGGTCGGCCAAGGCTTGGGCTTTCATCGCAACCCGGGTCACATAGATGATGTCAAACTCTGTAAGTAAGATCTTCCACTTTGCCATTCTTCCCGTGGGTATAGGCTTCTAAAAGATATAGTTCAAGGGATCTATGCAAGAAATGAGGTAAGTAGTGTAGCTACAGATAATGCTTCAACTTTTGTGCCACCCAAGTCAAAGCGCAACATGTCCTCTCGAGCATAGTGTACTTAACCTCATAGGAAGTGAACTTCTTACTGATATAATAAATTGCTTGCTCCTTTTTGCCCGTGATGTCATGTTGACCCAATACACAACCGAAAGAGTTATCCAAGACTGTCAAATAGAGCGGGCTTTGGCGGGACCAACATCGGTGGATTCGACAGGTACCTCTTGGTCTTATCAAATGCTTCTTGACACTCGTCAGTCCACTTGACCGCAACATTCTTCTTCAGCAATTTAAAGATGGGCTCACAAGTTATCGTAAGCTGAGAAATGAACCTGTTGATGTAATTTAACCTTCCAAGCAAACTCATCACCTCTGTTTTATTCTTTGGCAACGGCAACTCTTGAATGGCTTTGATCTTTGACGGATCCAATTCAATACTGTGTCTAATGACCACGAATCCCAGCAGTTTCCTAGAAGGGACACCAAATGCACATTTCGCTAGATTGAGCTTGAGGTTGTACCTGTAGAGTATTTGGAAAAAATTTCTCAAGTCCTTAACATGGTCAGACTGCTTCTTTGACTTTATAATAACATCATCAACATAAACCTCAATCTCCCTGTGTATCATGTCATGAAATATGATGGTCATCGCCCTCATGTAGGTTGCCCCAGCATTTTTCAAACCGAATGGCATTACCCGATAGCAATATGTTCCCCAAGGCGTGATGAACGCCGTCTTTTCTACATCTTCCTCGTCCATCAAGATCTGGTGATATCCTGTGTAGCAATCCACAAAAGACCCAATCTCATGCTTGGCACAATTGTCGATCAGAATGTGAATGTTCGGCAATGGAAAATCATCCTTCGGGCTTGCTTTGTTAAGATCACGGTAATCAACACAGACCTTGGTCTTACCATCCTTCTTCGGTACCGGCACAACATTTGCTAACCAAGTAGGATATCAAGTGACCCGGATGACCTTCGCAGTAAGCTGCTTTGTGATTTCTTCCTTGATCTTCACACTTATATCGGTCTTGAACTAAGGCTGTATTTTTCGCTGTTCCGAACCGGAACCGGACCGGAACCGCGGCCCTGGCGGTTCTGTCGGTTCCGGCGGTCCGGTTCCGGCGGTTCCGGTTCTGGCGGTTCCCGGGAACCGTGGCGGGGCGGTTCTACCCGCTGGAACCGCCAGAACCAGAACCGCCAGAACCGGAACCGGACCGGTTCCAAATGGTTCTGTAACGGTAATTTTTAAATTTTTTTTTTAAAAATAATTTCCAAACGGCTCTTTTTCAAAAGTAGCCGTTTGGAAGTTTAAAAAATATCCATTTGGCCCCCAAACTTTAATTTAACCCCAAACTTTATATAATTACACTATTTACCATTTCTCAACTATAAATACCCCCTCATTCTTTCATTTTTATTCACCAATTCATCAATATCTCTCAATCTCTCTCAAGCTCTCTTTCAATCTTTCTAGTGCAAGTGCTTAATTTATTGTTGCAAATTCGTGAAATATAGTGAAGTTGTTGAAATTGAAGTTTTCAAGTGTTCAATTTCAACGATTTTCAATTTTCAAGAAGTTGTTCGTTAATCCGGTAAACTCGTTTCAACTCTTACGTGCTAAAAATATTTTTGTGTGTTGTTATTTTGCTTAATTATAATTACTATGGCATTTTCGTTGAAAAATATATTCGGTAAAGGAAAATCTAAAACCGGTGAAAGTAGTCGCCAAAATACTACCCCTCCCCCGGCTCCCCGACCTAGAAAAGATAAGCAAGTTCAAAGTAGTTGCCAACCTAGAAATCCTAATGAACCCTTCGGAATCCTTGATAGTGATCACCCGTGTTTTCAATTTAGCGATATTGATTTTCTTCATGATGTAGCAGTTGGTGATAGAATAGACGATGATATTATGAATGCTCTTTATCCTAATGCACCTATCTTAGAGGGAAATGAGGATGATGATGATGACGAAACCCAAGCTCCAGTAGATTTAGATGATACACCTACTAGTCCTGCTCATAACTTAGGTGATGAACCGGAACACCCACCCGTACAAACTCCCACTTTTTGTAGACAACCTCCTAAACGTTCAGAAACATCGTTAGTTTGGCAATTTTTTATTCAACTAAGAGAACAAAATAAGGCTAAGTGTAAATCTTGTGGGAAATTACTTGTGCATAGGTATACTTGAGATCGTAGTGGCACGGGTAGTTTAGTTAAGCATATAAGACTATACCCTAGCGATAAGGCTAGATTTTTGCAATTGAAAGCGCAACAAGAGGGGAGGACAAGTGCTGATTCTACAGTAACCCAAGTACTGGTTCAAATCTAGTTCAACCAGGAATAAACACAGTCACCGGAGGTATATTATATTACGATCCAAATAAGGATCGTGAAGAATTAGCTAAAATGATTATTGTTATGTGTTTGCCTTATTCTTTTGCTTCTAATCCTACATGGATTCATTATGTTAGAAGAGTATTTAATCCTACGTATAAAGGTTGGCCTCGCGCCACAGTTAAGGCCGATATTTATAAATACAAGCATGAATATGAACAATACTTGCGCTATTTATTTACCCATATAACTAATCGTATATCTATTACAACTGATATTGGTAGAAGTAATAATGATTGTGATTATCTAACCGTAACCAGTCATTGGATAGACGAAGACTGGACAATGCAAAAACGCATTATTGCATATAGGATAATTAATTCACGGCACACGGGTAGGTTTATTGCTAATACTATTTCAGATGTATGCAGATATTTTTGTTTTAGTGATAAAATAATGTCAATTTCCATGAATAACGCTTCTAGCAACACTAGTGCAATAGGTATGCTAAATAGAACACTCAATCCTGCTTTTACTAATATTTTCCATATTAGATGTATTTGTCATATTTATCATTTAATTGTTGGTGATGGTATGAGAATATTAAGCTAGAAATTGAAAAGGTTAAAATGGCTCTTAATTGGCTATTTTATTCAAACCGTAGAAGTAGACTTAGAGAATATTTTAAAAAGTGTGACGAATATGGCCTTAGAGAAAGAAAGGTTCCTAAACCTTGCCCGACTAGGTGGAACTACATGTAAGAAAGTTAGTAGTAGCATACGAATATAGAAACCCAATTAACGCTACGTATAATTCTAGGGATTGTGGGGGGGAAGATAATGACATGCTAACTACACAAGATTGGACTAACGTTAAAATTCTTTTAGATTTCTTAGAACATTTTCATGTGGCTACAAATGCTTTATCTGGCCAATATTATCCAACTATTTCTAACAGTTTAGTTTATATTGCCGCACTTGCTAATTTGTTTGTTGATTTTAACAAGGGAGGGGAAATTTATGAAATTGCAATAACTGAAATGAAAAAGAAGTTTAAAAAATATTTTTTTCCAATCCCTCCTATATTTGGTATGTCTGCTATGTTAAATCCTACTATAAAATTAGGAGGTCCTCACTTTTGGTATTCTTCTATTTATCAAGCTTTAGATCTTTCAGAAGTAGAAATGGCTACACTATCTGATGCGAAAGCATCAATTAAGGTGAATGCTCAAATTGTTAATAATGCTTATTAACAGGCGTTAGAGCATGCTAGGCCTAATATTCCAACCCCTACTTCGTCTACATCACAGGCGTCTAAAAGAGCTGCTGGCTTAACAGCTCTTAAATCGTGGACGGAGTTCAGGGGTACTCAAGGGGAAAATTTAGATGAAATTTCCCATCTAAATGAGCTTCAGGTTTATTTGTCACAGGGACTAGAGAATGATAATCCAGACGGCTCTTTCGACCTTTTGGATTGGTGGAAGACAAGGGAAAAGCATTTTCCCGTTCTTGCAAGGATGGCTCGGGATGTTCTGTCGATTCAAGCGTCAACTGTTGCATCGGAGAGCGCTTTTAGTCAAGCAAGACTACAAATAGGTGATCAGAGAGCGTCGATGCGGGACAGCTTGGAAAAATCAGTGCTTTTTCGAGATTGGATCCGCGCAGAAAGAAGGAACTTTGGGCTAGCTGAATCACAACCAAAAATAGATGAGTGCTATGAAAAAATGCTAGCAGAACTTGCTCAGGAAACATCTTCACCCGGAAGTGGTGATGAACAAGCTTCATTTCCACCACCGCCAACACAACCACCTCCAAACCTTGAAGGTTTTATGAGATTTGTTAGAAATAATACATAAATTATGATGCAACTTGTACATTGGCATGTCTTCTTTTAGTTTTTTTTCCTTTTAATGGTGGTATTAGTACCATGTTGTGCTCATTCCATTGGGGGAAGGAAGACTAAGAAAGATATGCCATTTTGGTCAATAAATATGCTCTTTATCATATCCTTGAATATCTTTTGTCTCAATATTTTCTTTATCAATATATACTACTTATATACAATTTATACTAATTATTAACTACAACACAATATACGCTACTTATATACAATATATACTACTTACATACAGTATATACTACTTATATACAAAATATACACTACTTATACACAATATATACTAATTACCAAACACAATATATACTATACTAATAACATAGTACACCATATAAAATATATTCTACAATATACTAATGACTACTATACAAGATATGATCTAAAAAAAAAAAAAATTTCAGAACCACCGGGAACCGCCAGAACCGCCAGAACCGAAACCGTATGGTAGCGGTTTCGGCTCCGGAACTGCCATAACCGGAATCGCCAGAATTGCTAGAACCGCCAGAACCGGAACCGCCAGAAGCGGAACCGCCAGAACCAGAACCGCAGACCCAAATAGACCCAGAACCGGAACCGGATACAGCCTTATCTTGAACTTTCGCAACTTTTGCTTGACAGGAAAGAATGTTGGGTCAGTCGGCAATTTATGAACTACCATATCAGTGCTCAGGCCCGGCATATCATCATATGACCACGCAAAAACATTTTTGTACTCAACTAATGTTCTGATTATTTCCTCCTTAACTTGCGGTTCTAAATGCGCACTTATCTCGGTTTCCCTAACATCATCATGATCCCCTAGATTGATTGCTTCAGTTTAACCCAAGTTAGGTTTGGTTTTTTCTCAAATTGTTTTAGCTCTTTACTGATTTCCTCATATGCTGCTTCTTCATCACATTCTATTTCATCATCACATTCTACTTCTTGGATTGTTATTTCAAAATTAGATTGGGTTTTAAGACTCGGCTGAAAATTCTTCATGCATGTCATGTCATTGCAACCAGCATAAAAAGAACTGGTACAAAAGAACAAAACAAACACTATTAAGAGTAATGGAAAACGAGAAGTTGCATTTCATTGAAAACAAAAGTATAGAAGGGTTTAAACATCGAAACAAGCAAAAACTAAGAAACTAAAAATCTGGATTGCAACCCTGAAATAACCCAGATAAAGGAAAGGAAAACAAAGCAAACTACCAAAACTCCTTCTTGGTGGGGAGAGGAGTAGCTTCCCAATTGCGAAGCTTCACATTTTGGCCAACGAGCTGCACATCTGCTTTACTAGAGCCTTCACCAACTTCTACCATGTTGACCTCTTTGAACAGACCTTGGAACCTCTTGATCAGCTCTTCATCATCATCAACCACAGGTTTTGGAATTGAGGAGGTTGGAGGTTTTTCAGCCCCTAGCTTGACAAAAGACTTAGAGATGTGTAGGACGGGCTTGGGGAGCGACCATGTCTTCTGTCTTAGATTTTTAACCCTTTTCACGCCCGTTTCTGTGGGTGTGAATCCTAAACCAAATGTTCCAAGATTCCCACTAGGGCGCACTGGATGCGTAATACCTTGTAGAGATGAGCCCAGACCCTTGCTCGGCACAAAACCATTCTTCAACATTTCATTCGCAAACCAATACAGATGCAGAGGATAATTTAGGACCCGAAATGCATTCTCCTTCAGGAATATTCTCAACAGACACTGTTTCAAAAGTTTGATAGACCCAAGGTCCCTTATCATCTTTAGTTTCGATAAACGGAACAATTGTTTCATTACAAACTGACAAGTCCTCATCACCATGCACAACTATTTCCTGCCTGTCCAATTCAAACTTTACCATTTGGTGCAGAGAAGACGGGACTGCCTTAGCAGCATGTATCCAGGGTCTGCCCAGCAACAGATTGTAGGAGACAGCCACATCTATGGCTTGAAACTCCATGGTAAAATCGACTGGCCCTATCGATAATTCGAGCATTATTTCTCCAACAGCATCTTTACATGCCCCATCAAAGCGTTGAACACACACACAGTTTGAATGATTCTTTCGGTGCCAATCTTCAATTTCTGTAGAGTAGATAAGGGACAAATATTCGCACTAGAGCCATTATCAACAAAGACCTGTAAGAAAACAGAATCTTCGCACTTCACAGTGAGATAAAGACCTCGATTGTGTTCTGTACCCTCCACATGAAGTTCATCATCTGAGAAAGTGATCCCATTTGCTTCGAATATCTTGCCAGCTATCTTTTCCAAATGGTTCAATCTGATCTTATCAGGAACATGTGCCTCATTCAAAATCTTCATCAACACCCTGCGAAGTTCATCTGAATGTATCAGCAAAGACAAGAGAGAGATCTGAACTGGTGTCTTCCTTAGCTACTCTACGATGGAGTATTCCGGCACTTTCATCTTTTTCAAGAATTCTTCAGCCTCTTCCTCTGTGACTGATTTCTTTACTGGCATTTGGCTATCTTTGGACATCTTGGCTTTTCTTAGTTCTTCTGGGGTGAAACATCTCCCAGATCGAGTTAATCCTCCAATTTCATTAACTTCTTCCTCTATTTCTTTTCCTTTATATGTTACTATCATTCGTTTGTAATTCCACGGAACAGCCTTGGCATCAACCATTGGCAGCGGGGTCACTGGTTTAATGATGATAGGGGTGATAGGAGCCCCTTTCACAACTATAACAGGCTTACTTGGAATCCCTGGTACCACCACTTTTGAACTTTGCGGACTTGCCCCAATATCTTTTGACAGCCCCTTCACGACCAACACTGGTGGCTTCGAGCTCGGCTTTTTTTTACCTCTTCAACTGTTGAGGGCGCTGATTTGGTAGAGTCTTGAGCTTTAACCAAATTGTTTTTGTTAGCCCGGATCATCATAACGGATTTAGAAGACTTTTTGGACTCACCGTCCTTGTGAATTATTTCAATCATATGCGTCTCTTCATGGGATGACAAAGGGTTTTGGTTGATGTTTGGCGCATCTGGCTTTGAACTACAATTTGGTTTGTATCAATGAGTTCCTTGATCGCTCGTTTCAGATGCCAACACTTCTCTATGTCATGCCCTGCAGCATCAGAACAATAGGCGCATCATAAGGAATGATCAAGATTATTTAGAGGGGGATTAGGCATCGCCAACTCAATTGGCCTCAAGACGTCCAACTGCCTTAACCTTTGAAACAGACTAGCATAGGATTCTCCAAGCGGGTTAAAAGTTTGTTTTCGCTGCTGCCTTTCTCTCCTATACTCTGGCCTTGGTCGAAAATTGGACCAGTGGAGTTTTGGTAGGGTTGTGGGGGCAGATAGGTATTTTGTGGGGATGGGTAGGTGGTCTGCGGAGCTGGAGCACGCCACTGTGGGTAAGGAGGGGGTTGAGCATATGAGTGTGCATGGTGAACAAAGTATTGGGATGGCCTGGCTGAGTATTGGGGGTTTTGCAGCGTAAAGTAATGTTGATATGGGTTATATGGAGCTTGGGTGTAGGTTTGAGTTCGGGGTTGAGGATTGGTGTATTGATGAGGTGAACCCCTCGGGCCACGCCATGATCCGGAGACAACCATAGCGATATCTTCCTTGTTCTTCTTGCCAAAAAAACTTCCGGTACCACTCTGGATTGCCTGGGTGGTTGCTTTATAGCGGAATAGCTCATGATCTTACTCGACTTGAGCCCTTATTCCACCATCCCTCCCATATTTAACACATCATTGAAAGACTTACCAATGGCTGAGATCAAGTGGCCATAGTAAGTAGGCTCCAGGGCTCGAAGAAAGTATTTGACCATATCATCTTCATCCATAGGAGGATTGACTCGTGCAGCTAGCTCTCTACATCGAAACCCATACTCTCTAAAGCTTTCACCGGGTTTCTTTTCCAAGTTGGTCAAAGATAGGCGATCTGGAACAATGTCTATATTGTACTGAAATTTGCCGAGAAAAGTCCTGAGCCATATCATCCCAAGTATAACATCTACTAGCATCCTGGCGTGTGTACCATTCTAAAGCTGCCCCACTCAGACTTTGGCTAAAGTACGCCATGAGCAATTCGTCTTTTCCGCCGGCACCTCTCATTTTGCTGCAATAATCTCGCAGAGAGCTACATGATCCCCATGTCCATCATGCAAGTCAAACTTGGGCATCTTAAAGCCGGCATGCATTTGGACATAGGGGAACAAACATAAATCCTTATAGGCTACACTCACTTGGTTTCCCAACCCTTGGATATTTCTTAATGCTTGCTCCAGACTCTGTACCTTCCTAAACATCTCTTCTTGCTCTGCGGCCTTGGGAGGTTTGTCAGTTTCAACATGAGGCTCGAATTGGGGAGTGTAAGGGTAAGGATCTGGGACTTTGAAAGTGGGCTCTGGTGCATAGTACTGGGTATCTAGAGCGGGGAATGCGGGCTCACTAGAGGATCAGTGGAGGGTGGCTCGTGGAGGGGGTACCAAAATAGGAGCAGATGTCGGAGCAGGGTACGAGGCTCTTTTGGCTGGTGGAGCATGGAATATTTGGGAGGAAGTGTCGGGGTAATTGTGGTAAGGAGTGAAGCCGGGAGCGTGTTGCCGGGAAAAATCAATGGTATTGGTCATCTGAGATTGAGAGAGTCGTGGAATGGAAGCAGAGTGTTCTATGTAGTTGGTAGGGAAGGATGATGGAAGGTGTCCCTTAATCATGGCTTGGTACATCTCTGCCATCTGACGCTTCAACCTCCAGAACTCCTCTTGCAATTCTGATTCCGACTCAACAATTTCCCTTGGTGGGTCTAGAACTCCAGTGTTTGTTTCCTTGCTAGCCATTACTGTTTGATGTTTTGATCGAGTGCTGTAGGTTTCCAGGATGCTAACAAACTAACCACCTTCCTGGAAATTAAACAAAAGTAACAAGGAGCAACAACACAAAACCACATTGTTAGCGTTAGGGCATTTATCATATGATAATATCATATTACGTGCAATGCATCTAGCAACAATTAACGGTTCTAAAATGGCTTTGAGGGTCGCAGAGTCATATGGCATCATCCCAATTTGCCCATTTCAATCTTTCCTTCTCTTTCTTCTCCAACACCTCTTATCACTCTTTTCTTCTCTTTTTATTTCAATTTATTTTATTTCATTTTATTCTATGTTATGCAAAAATAAAATAATCTGATCGAATCCGATGTAGGTTGCCTACGTATCATGTCCCTAATGAATCAGACCAAGAGTAGTTCTAGAAAAAGTTACTAAAAGAAAATAAACTAAAATAAACTCTTTTTGGGATTTTCAATTAAACATTTTTCGATATTAAAACGCAAAAGGAAATACGATAATGAAAGACCTGATAGACTCGACTATACTACGACAGACTCTGACACTTCCTAAATGACTCAGCACTCCTAGAAAAGACGCTAAAGTAAAAGAAAACATAAGACAATCTCAAATCATCTAAATAAAATGACTCCTCAAACTGCTCCTGAATGCGATGGCCCCGGCTGAGACGGGTCGTATGAGGATCCGGGTGGCCCCGTCAATCTTGTCGAATCTAAGCTCTGTATTATACATTGCAAGGAAACCTCGAAGCTGGGAATGAGAATCCTGGAATGTGCGCCTGCATCTGGAAGGCTGACTCTAGTAAGGTACTCACGGTGCTGCCCCATGTTCTCTACCAACCCTGCCAACTGTGATCTCACTAACTGAAGTGTAGTTCGAACCCCAACCCTTTCTGCTGCATGGGCACCCTCTGCCTTGGTAAATCTATCCATCAACTCTATGAGCAATATTCGTAAGGTGGCTTCCTCATGAAATACTCCTCTAATGCGTCGGGTCAATGGCCTGCTAACCCCCCGCCGAGTAGACTGGAGCCATATGAAGTACTCATGGGTATGCCCAGGTGAATACAGGTCAGTTGCTAAAGTATCCCTACCCATCTTCATTGCATGATGCCAATAAGTCTGGATGTCGACCTCCCTATGCGGCATAGTGTCAAATTCCCTAATGAAGTCACGAGAATCAGGAATGTAAGGGACTTCTTGTCGCCTCCCTAACTGACGCATCACTCTAGCAGGGGTATATGGTCTAGTACACCAAAGTCCTATCAACACCAAGATGTCTTGCACACGAGATCCTGCTAAGATCACGTCCAAATCAATCCATAGGTATGACCACAAAAATCTTCTCTTTAGTCAAGCACCCCAAATAATCAACCCAATCTTGAACTCCGAGTGGTAAAGCAAACTTATCAAACGTCATCCTATGCTCGATACACTTCACTCGATCTCTCAGGCAATGGTCAATCATATCTTTCTCAAACATGGAGGCGGGATGTAAATGTTCCATCATCCACAGCTGTACCAACAAGTTGCTTCCTTCAAAGAACCTCCCGCCTTCTCGAATCTTGGTTGAAGCACGATAGATCTCTGCCAAAATTGTCGGAACCAATGTGACCTTACTACTGTGTTTATCATGGAAGAGTGCAAAGGCTATTGACCCCAGACGTGTGCTAATATGCCTACCCTCCAGAGGAAATACCAGGAGCCTCAACAATGAGATAGCGAAGACCATAGGACGCCTCTTCTTCCAATATTCATATGATATGTAAAATTCATCTACGAAGGTCTCATACCCAGTAGGACGAGCAAACCTCTCGAATAAAACGTCCAAAGGTACCCAAGATTGATCTAGGCACCCCATACGATCTTCCAAATCCATTCCTATGATCTTAAGGAACTTGGTGCTTGAATGAGCCCTTGTATAAATCAAGTCTTTGTCTAGGTATGGCAAGCGGGTTAACCCGACTATCTCAGCTAAGGTGGGTGTCATCTCAAGGTCCCCAAACTTGAATACCATCCCCTGTGGGTCCCAAAATGTCAACATCTCTTTTACAAGGTCGGGACGGGGAGTGATGTCCATCAAAGAAATAAGAGTCCCTAATTTGCTCATCAAATCACGCTGTTCTAGTAAATGTGAACATGTTCCACCATTTTACTAGCCTTCTAGGGACTTTGACCACCATTGATACTCTAGCGTTGGTGAGTGGATCCATACCTGGATGGGAAAAAAAACGGTTAATGACTCCAACACTATGACTCCACAATATTTCCTAGGAGACGATTGGGCTATTTTGTTTTTGCAAAATGACCTGAGGGCCCGAAAGTGGCTAAAAATGCAAACTGAAAAAATGACCTTAAAGACATGGGAATATCTCACTAATGCATATATGGATTATAACTTTTAAACATCATGGCCCAAAATTGATTCGCCGAAATGACCCATTTCGCAAAAACAGCTGATATGGCCAAAGACGGCTAAATATGCAAACTTAAAAAAAGAAAGACCTTAAAATAATGACACCTAGCTGTAGACTCAAAATCTTGAGACATGAGCTATTGAACCACTTTTGCGAAAATAACCCTATTTTGCAACAATGGCCGATGTGGTCACAAGTGGCTAGACATGCAAAATTTAGCTAAGGTCCCGCAAAGCCAAGAACCTAAGAACTAGGAAGACCGGACCCTATGTGGGGTGCTTACGTATCATGTTTCGTAAGACGAGAATCAGGTTCGCGTAGTTCGGGAAGATTAAATATATGATAGAATTCAAAAAATGCATCTAATTTGAAAAAGAAACTATTTTTGTCATTTGGAAAAAATGATGGAAAACGAAACATCTTTTTGATTTTCTTTTTTTTTTTTTTGAATTTTTGGAAAATGATAGAAAATGTAAAATCTTTTGGACTTTCTATTTTCAATTTTTTTTTGTGAACTTTTGGAGAATAATGGAAAACTGTAAAATCTTTTGGATTTTTCATTTTCTATATTTTTAAAATTTTCGAAAAATAATGGAAAAGTATAAAATCATTTTTTTTAGATTTTTCATCTTCTACTTTTTTAAATTTTTGAAAAATAATAGAAGAGTGTAAAGTTTTTTTTTGGATTTTCTCATTTTCATTTTTTTGATTTTTCGGAAAATAATGGAAATGTATAAAACCTTTTTTTGGATTTTTCATTTTTGAAAAATAATGGAAGAGGGTAAAATCTTTTGGATTTTCATTTTCTACTTTTTTTTGAATTTTCGGATAATAATGGAAATGTATAAAATCTTTTTTTTTTTTTTGAATTTTTCATTTTCTACTTTTTTTTGAATTATTGAAAAATAATGGAAAAAGTGTAAAATCATCTATTCATTTTATATTTCACCCTCAAATATCCTTGGTCCCCAAATGAATCATTTACCCTTAAAGATGCAACATTTAGCACATAGGATGATTAAATGTCATTTTGGGCCATAAGTCTATTTTTGACATAATTTGGATAGGCCTCCTACAATGGGATACAGTGCCTAGGACCGAACCCTGCTAGGTTTAAATGATATGATGCAAATAAACATGACCTAAAGGCTGACCTACGGTTGCGGTTCACTAGACAAGGCAATTCGGGGCGGCACGTGGTCGATAGCGGCTGCTCTAGCTGTCCGCCCACTCCACGCTCCCACGCCACCCCCTAAAGACACGGGTGACTCACAAAAAGGCCGTGTATGCCCAAACATACTCCGAAAGACTTGTTGCAGAAAGAAGACTCGGGGATATGCAAATGATGATAATTATAAAGCAGTAAATACATGAAGCAAAATTGTAAACACATAAGCAATTAGCAAATAATAACAAAAATATAAAAGAATAATAAAGATTAAGTAAAGCTAATGAAAAAAAAAGCATAAAAGCCTCAACCAAATATTTTAAAAGCCAACAAAATGAAGTACTAGCTCGAACCCGCGGGTTTCCCCAGCAGAATCGCCAGAGATGTCGCACCCCTTTTTTTAAAATCAAATTATTACTTAGCCCCCTTAAATAAATAAAAGAATTTTAGTATAAGTTTGAAAAGGATTTTTCAATTGAAAAGTGACAAAAAATTGTTTCAAAAGGAAAATAACTCAAAGTCGCCACCTGACTTTGATTTCGGTGTGCCAGGTTACCGTTTTTTTTAAAATATTTATTTTTCCTTTTAAGACATTTCAGACTCTAGAACCAAGTCCGCACCAGAGATTAGGGTAAGGGGGTTCGTTTGACTCGGGGAGAAGGTATTAGGCATTCCCCAAGTCCCGTGAAGGTCACGATTGCGTACTCAATCTAGTTGAATTTTAGAATATTCAATTGAGGTAAAAAAACACAAAATTAAACACACAAAAGGGCTCGAGGTTGTCCCCACCTAATAAGAAAAATATAATACTATTCTATGCTTCCTCGAACCATTCCGTCTTCGGCCTTCAAATACAAATACTTCGGGGCATACCCCGGATAAAATATATATACAAACCCCTTGGGGCATATCCCGGATAAATTTAACTAGGGAAACGACCTCTCACCTCGAAAAAGCAAACAAGTAGAAAAATCCTAAAATTGCCTACCCAAGTGTTGTTGGCCTAAAACATGCCATTAGCGAATAAAATAACAAAACAAATAAATAAAATATAACTAAGTAAAAGGGAACTTCTATATCATGCTTAAATTTTCTTGACTATTTTTTTAATGTGTATTTGGCCAAGCTCAATTCCTAAGGCATATGAACAATTTAATCACTAGTGGGCTTGGTCTTTCTCCCTCCTATGATCCAGCAATCATTCAAACAAACAGATAAGCCAGAAAAAAAAAACGAGACCCAAATCACACGGGAACACAGCCAGCAAAGTGACAATAAGATAAGTACATGATGGATTAAATTACTATTTGAGTATGCTCATATCTGTTTAAACTGAGGCAGATATTTTTTAAAGGAATTTTTCGGACTTACTATTTTTTTTAAATAATTGTGTTGTCCCATATTGCATGATGGAGTGCTCTTACCTAATTTCTTTTCTTCAGTTATTATTTACTCTTATTACCGCTGAGTTGGAAGTACTCACTTTATTCCCCGTACCTCGTGTGCAGTTGCAGGTATTGTTCGCCCTGTAACGGGTTATTAGCGGATTGAAGAATTGTTATCGTAGCTGAGCCAGGTGACCGCTAACGTCCGCGGCACCGGATCTTCTCCCTTATTTTGTTTTGTTCATATTAATTTCAGACTTGTAGTTCTTTAGCGAATTCTGTAGTAGCTCATGACTAGTGACATCCCGATGTAGGGCAGCGACGGGATGGTTCCTAGTTGGTATTATTGTTTTCCGCACTTTTTGGTTATGCTAATCATCTTTTAGCTTTGTAAATATTAAATAACTGTTAAAAGGAGGGTCTGTTTTGTTGGCTGGCCTTGTCTTCACGAGAGGCACCATCACGATCGGGTTTGAGATTTGGATCGTGACATTTAACTGTAATTAAGTTTACTCTCCTCTTTAGTTTGATCTCTATTTCTACTACTGCAAAGAAAATAATTTCAGTTCGAGCTTCTGAAAAATTTTCATCACGGTATTTTGAAATGAGTGAGCTTCTCTATCTGCTATTGGAGAAGGAAACTATCACAAATCATGAATACCAAAATTATAAAGGAGTTTTCAACCTGTTTTAATGAGTGCCTTTTTTTTTTATATTAATCGGAGCTGCTGGGATTATTCTTTAGGGAGAGATAAGAAGTGAGTGTGTTGCTTTCTATGAAAGAATATGTTGCTGGTGAGTTCGAGTCTCTCCAAAAGCAAGTTGGGAAGTTCTTGGAGGGAAGTATGTCGGGGGTCTATTTGGAAATATCCTTTTTACCTCACGGTAGCAGTAAGATCTACGTACACACTATCATTTTCAGACCTCACTAAATGAGATTATACTAATTTATTATTGTTATTGTTGTTGTAATATGTTACTGGTGAGAGAGGATGACCGAAAGGGGTTGCTTCACTTTTTAGAAATAAGCAGATCTAAGACAGAATATCTGGAGTGCAAGTTTGGCGACGAGCCGAGTGGGGTAGGCAGGGAAGTGATGCTTGGTTCTCAGGCCATCGCCAAGAGGGACAGTGTCCGATATCTTGGGTTTGTGATTCAGGGGGACGGAGAGATTGACGGGGACGTCACCCATCGGATAGGAGCGGGGTGGTCAAAGTGGAGGCTTGCTTCCGGGGTCCTGTGTGACAAGAAAATTCCACACAAACTCAAGGGGAAATTCTACAGAGCCGTGGTTAGACCTGCGATGTTGTATGGGGCGGAGTGCTGGCCCGTGAAGAACCCTCATGTTCAGAGAATGAAGGTTGCGGAGATGAGGATGCTTAGGTGGATGTGTGGGCGCACCAGGCTAGATAAGATCAAGAATGAAGTTATTCGACAGAAGGTAGGGGTGGCCCCGGTGGACGAGAAGATGCGGGAAGCGAGGCTGAGGTGGTTCGGGCATGTACGGAGGAGGGGTCCCGATGCCCCGGTGAGGAGCTGCGAGCGGCTGGAGATTGTTGGTGGTCGGCGAGGGAGAGGGAGGCCTAAAAAGCATTGGGGAGAGGTGATTAGGCAGGACATGACTAGAATGCAGGTTACCGAGGACATGACCCTTGATAGGGGAGTCTGGAGGTCTAGAATCAGGGTTGTAGGCTAGGGGTTGTAGGCTAGGGGCTCATAAAGTTCTTCGTACGCCTCTTCCGGGGTTGGGTGTGGGATAGTAGGGTCACTCATAGATGATTAGTGTTTTAGCTTATGTCCCCTTATGGCTGTTAGTATGGTAGTTTCTGCTTGTTATTATTGCATGCGACTGTATTTATGTTTCTTATGTTTACATAATTATTTACGTTATTTCTGCGGGATTACTTATGCTTTATTATTTTGTTTTGTCTTGCCTTTGTTTCTAATTTTGTCTTTGTTTTAATGCAGCTTTTCATTTTATCCTATGCGCCGAGGGTCGATTGGAAACAGCCTCTCTGCCCTTTCGGGCAGGGGTAAGGCTCGTCTACATATTACCCTCTCCAGACCCCACCTGGTGGGAATATACTGGGTAGTTGTTGTTGTTAGGTTATGTATTAACGGAGCTTTTAAATTTTAGGATAGTCTTAGGGTTTAAACCAAAAGATCAAATTTTTATATACATTAAGGATTATTTTTGTCAAGTGGTATACATTAAGGACCAAAATAATCCAACCCCTATACATTAAGGACCATTTTGATCATTTTCTCGTTTTACTCTTCTCCGTTAAAGAAGACATAAGAGTCTTCGGATTTCAATGAGGCCTTGCTAAAATTAGGGGTGTCAATAAATATTTAAAAATCGATTAAATCATAATATGTCAAATTAATTTTAGGTTTTAATATAAATTTATAACCGTATCAATAATTATGGTAAGCTTTTTAATTTATGAAAATAAAACCAAAAAATATTTAACTGTACCGAATAATTTTAGAATGTGAAAAATATAATTTAAGATTAAAAAAATAAGGCATAAAAGTTTCTTTTATGGGGGCCTTGGAATTATGAATAGTTACAAGCCAACAAGTAATTAAACTTAGAATCCTAATTCTCAAACCTATTATACTACTTTTATTGAAACTAAATTATTTCTAGCATATTCACTAGAAAGACACAAGGTATTGCAGTGATTAGGAGTAGCAACCTACACTGTATTGAATATATTTCCGTTCTTATGAACTAGATTTATCTTTTTGAAATGTTTAATCTTCTATGAACTTTATTCTTGAATCCCAACTTGGTTAATATCTTTTCACTCGTGTGATTTATATTTTTTTTTATATATTTGCTTAGTATCGTTTATGCTGTAGAATATTTGATGGATCTATACTCTATCCATCTTTTGTAATTTCTTAATCGTCACCTTTTAAACTATAAAAATATCTAGAGAGTTTTGCTAAGTCATATAAAAATACATATGTTATTGCATTCTACTTCTACTAATGACTTTTACACGACAAAAAATTATCGAAAATTTACCGAACCGTACCGATACTGAAGAGAAACCGATATGATTGGGACGGTTTCGAAAAATTTAATTCTGATTATACATAGTAGAATAACCAAAAAATTAGTATGATATAAAATTTATAAAATAATCGACCGAATTCACACCCTTAGCTAAAATGATTAAAAATTAATTGGTCATTGCATTTGTCCTTGAATAAATTGTTATCAGTTTACTATAGTAAATTGATATACCTTCTCACCTCATTTTTGTCATTGATAATAGCAAATTAATATAATTTAATATAAATACCGAAAATTAATAAATTTTTTTGTATTTATATTTAAGTTATTCTTGTACGTATAGCAGTTTTGAGATGTTATAACATTTAGAAGTATGTCATTTAATCTTATTCTCTCCGGCCGATGCATGATTTCCTTATTTGCATCAGTCCACTCCAATAGACCAAAAGAAAGTACAAATAACAATGTGCTGACATGACAAAATTATCATGAGTAACAAGAAATTTCTCGTACTGCAATAAGAATAAAAAGTATATTGCAATTGTCAATTTTTTTGACATATTTCGTGAGTTCCTATGATTGTTTTTCCCTTTAGAACTCTGAAATCTACGTTATTCTCATTAGTCTCCTAAGTGATACGTCCCTAATGTTGGTACAAAGATTTTGAAGTCCTATAAATTTCTCATATATTTATTCATACAACTCAATAATTCCCATCATTTTGAGCGCTCTCTTTGTTAACCTCATAACATATATAATACTATGATATTTAGGTATTATGTTAGTGTTGTATTTTTTGTATTTATATTTAAGTTATTCTTGTACGTATAGCAGTTTTGAGATGTTATAACATTTAGAAGTATGTCATTTAATCTTATTCTCTCCGGCCGATGCATGATTTCCTTATTTGCATCAGTCCACTCCAATAGACCAAAAGAAAGTACAAATAACAATGTGCTGACATGACAAAATTATCATGAGTAACAAGAAATTTCTCGTACTGCAATAAGAATAAAAAGTATATTGCAATTGTCAATTTTTTTGACATATTTCGTGAGTTCCTATGATTGTTTTTCCCTTTAGAACTCTGAAATCTACGTTATTCTCATTAGTCTCCTAAGTGATACGTCCCTAATGTTGGTACAAAGATTTTGAAGTCCTATAAATTTCTCATATATTTATTCATACAACTCAATAATTCCCATCATTTTGAGCGCTCTCTTTGTTAACCTCATAACATATATAATACTATGATATTTAGGTATTATGTTAGTGTTGTATTTTTTGTTTTTATATTTAAGTTATTCTTGTACGTATAGCAGTTTTGAGATGTTATAACATTTAGAAGTATGTCATTTAATCTTATTCTCTCCGGCCGATGCATGATTTCCTTATTTGCATCAGTCCACTCCAATAGACCAAAAGAAAGTACAAATAACAATGTGCTGACATGACAAAATTATCATGAGTAACAAGAAATTTCTCGTACTGCAATAAGAATAAAAAGTATATTGCAATTGTCAATTTTTTTGACATATTTCGTGAGTTCCTATGATTGTTTTTCCCTTTAGAACTCTGAAATCTACGTTATTCTCATTAGTCTCCTAAGTGATACGTCCCTAATGTTGGTACAAAGATTTTGAAGTCCTATAAATTTCTCATATATTTATTCATACAACTCAATAATTCCCATCATTTTGAGCGCTCTCTTTGTTAACCTCATAACATATATAATACTATGATATTTAGGTATTATGTTAGTGTTGTATTTTTTGTTTTGCTCTCAACTTGGGTTAGTATTGAAGGTCGCAGTATTTCTCAATTCTTGACCGAAGAATCGGAAGGAACCATATGGGCTGTCTTAGTTGCTGGCTCCAATGGCTGGGAAAATTATAGGCATCAGGTTATCATAACTATTTTTCTTTTACATTTGTCTAATCCTTTTTTTAAAAAATATTTATACTAGAAGCTCCGCAATTTATTTTTTTTGCTAATTATATTTTTATATAGTGATTACTTAGATAAAATTGGTTGTGCATTTTATGCCTATAAAAATATTTTGTAATTAATCCTAAGTTCATACAATTTTAAAATTCTTACATTTTTGTATAGCAAGTTGAAAAATACATACGTCTTGAATAAACGTTGTCACAAATAGGAAAAACTAGAAGCATTTTTGCGATAAACTGTAATAACCTAAATTTCAATGGAGATTCTTTTGCAATTAGCCTTAACTTAAAAAGATTTTAAAAAAAATAAATAGAAACAACCAGAGACGAACCCAGAATTTTTACGTGACGGGGCACATTATTCTGCTCAACCAGTATATCCTAAAGACTTTTAGTATTAAGGGTGTCAACTGCTTTAAATTAACTATTTTCAATATATATATATATACTCGATATGGGTCCGCCTCTGAAACAACGGATAAAAAACTTCTCGGATAAAAGAAAAAAGAAAAAAGAAAAAAGAAAGGGTTTCTTGTTAGGATTATGATTCCAACTAAATATAACAACCTTCATATTGAATAATCCGGAATTAAACTACATGAGCGGAAGCTAACCTGAATCCATATGTGGAATTGTTGAACCTCCTTTTTGATGATTGTCCTTATGCCTTTTGAAGAATGCTCCTTAATCCTTTCCTTCAAGTTTGTTCTTGATGGTATGTGTATCCACAAGATTCTTCACAAGACTAAATAATATGTGTGGTTTCACAACAATAACAATGTAATGACAATGATCAAAATGGTTTATGATTTTCCACACTATTTGCAAGACAACAATGGAGTATTTTGGCTCTTGATTCAATGGGAGGAAGAAGAGTCTTGTCTTGCACTAATGTGGGAACCATAACCCCCACTTTATAACTTCATGAGTTAATAACCCAAGAGTCACAAGCATGTAACCATGGTTACATATATGTAACCTTAGTTAGCCCATCATTAACTAAGGTTACCCTTTTGGGTATCTACACATTAGTCCTACACTTTATATGACAATACATTGGCCCCCTTAACATAATGTCTATAAGACCACTTATTTAGGCCAAACCAAAAGATAGCACATAACATATAATTTATCCATATATTGTTCATATGTATGTAGATATAAGTCCATATATCTAGATATAAATCCATATATCTTACAATCTCCCACTTGGACGAGATACACATACATATGCACAAACCTTAGCATTATATGTTACATTATAACCTTATGAGCTCAAAATTGCTATCACAATAAATTGTCATGAACAATCCGGTCCATCAATCATACCAACATAGGACCTAAGAGCTCTTAGTTACTCATTCGTAACTAGAACCAATCATAGATCACGTATATCAATATAACCAACGACATGGATCAAGTGTAGGTATGTAGCATGGAAATAACATAAAGTGTGGTCAATATAATGTCTATTTCCAACTGGTTCTCTTTATTGAGATCAATCATAAACTGTAAGAGGACAAAACTTTAAAACTGAATATCTGCGCAGATATAACTGAATTATTGAATTTCTGAATATAATGGACAATACATAAATGTACAATACAAAACTCCCACTAAAATACATACTCCTTATCTGATTTGACACCCATACAAGCAATATGCTCATGAAATACTTTTGGTGTCAATCCCTTAGTGAGCGGATCCGCAAGCATGGAGTTTGTACTGATGTGCTCAATGCACAACTGTCCATTTTGTACTCTTTCTTTAACAACCCGAAATTTGACGTCCTTATGTTTTGCTTTCGTCAAATTACTGTTGTTGTTATTAGACTAAGTGGCAAAACCGGAGTCGGTATACCCGATGATCTCAAGCTGGTCCGAACTCCGATATGTAAGCATATAATCCTTTGTTCTCTGTAAGTACCTCATGACCTTTTTGGCTGCCAACCAATGGTCCATTTACGGATTGCTAAGATATCTGCCTAACATCCCAACAATGTAAGCTATATCAGGTCGTGTACATACCTGAGCATACATCAGACTACCTACAGCCGAAGCATAAGGCGTCTTCTGCATTTCTGAAATTTCATAAGTATTATATGGGCACTGTTTGAGACTAAACTTGTCTCCCTTAGCAACAGGGGTGTTACCTGGTTTACAATCCTGCATGCCAAATCTTTTCAGAACCTTATCGATATAGCCCTTTTGTGATAGACCGAGAACACCTTTGGAGCGATCTCGTAGAATCTGAATTCCTAATACAAAAGAAGCTTCACCAAGATCTTTCATTTCAAATTTCTTTGAAAGAAATTTCTTAGTCTCAAGTAATAATGCTATATCGTTACAGGCAAGCAGTATGTCATCGACATATAAAACCAGAAAAATATACTTACTCCCACTGAACTTATGGTATATACAGTCATCAGCAATATTCGGTTCAAAACCAAAAGATATAATGACTGCATGAAACTTATAATACCATTGACGAGAAGCTTGCTTGAGCCCATAGATGGATTTCTTTAATTTGCAAACCTTCTTCTCTGATTCATCCGAAACAAAGTTTTCAGGTTGCACCATATAAATTGTTTTCTCAATGTCACCATTGAGAAAATGCTGTCTTAACATCCATTTGATGAAGCTCAAGATCAAAATGTGCTACTAATGCCATTATAGTCCTTAAAGAGTCTTTCGATGAAACTAGAGAGAAAGTCTCTTTATAATCAATGTCTTCTTTCTGAGTGTAGCCTTTTGCGACAAGACGAGCTTTATACTTAATAACATTGCCCCCTGAATCCCTTTTGGTTTTAAAAATCCATTTACAACCAATAGGTTTCGTACCTTCGGGCAATGTAACAAGCTCCCAAATGTCATTATCGCTCATAGACTTCATCTCATCATTCATGGCATCAATCCACTTTTGAGAGTTAGAACACTTAATGACTTGATAAAAGTTGATTGGATCATCTTCCTCAAGTCCAATATCACTTTCTTGTTCTTAGAGAAATACTACATAATCATCCGAAATTGCATTTCTCCTCTCTCTAGTGGATCTCCTTAATGGCATTTCAGTTTCTTGAGGTTGTTGAGTTTGATTTCATTAGTTATATCAGGGTCCTGATAGGGGAGATTTTCGAGATTGTCTTGAACCGGAGTTGTGTGATCCGAGTCAGGAAGACCAAGATCAACAATTTGAGGGAAAGATACATGTTCTTCCTCAAAGACAAAATCTCTAACAACTTTATCCCCACCCCCCAAACTCAGTATCCTCAAAGAACCTAGCATTACCCATCTCAAAATAGTTCTAGAAGTGGGATCATAAAACTTAAAACCCTTGGATTTTTCAGAGTATCCAACAAAATAGCTACAAACCGTCTTAACGTCCAGTTTCTTTTCATTCGGCCTATAAGGCCTTGCCTCAGCTGGACAACCCCAAATGTGTAAATGCCGAATACTGGGTTTATGCCCAGTCCAAAGTTTATATGGGGTTTTGATTGTAGCTTTAGTTGGAACTCTATTTAGAATATAAGTTGCAGTTTTTAATGCTTAGTCATGAATAAGATATAGGTACCCATAACGAGAGTTATCGTCTATGAATGTGATAAAGTATTGTTGACCATTCCTACAAGGAGTAGGGAATGTCCCACAAATATCCGTATGTATCAATTCTAAGACGTCCGAAGCTCTCTTAGCACCTAATCTAGTCTTGTTTGTTTGTTTTTCCTTGATACACTAAATACAAATTTCCGAATTTGAGGAATCAAGAGAATCAAGAATTCCATCTGACACGAGTTTCTGAATTCTTTGAATGGATATGTGACCCAAACGTTTATGCCAGAGTGAAATAGAATTCTCATTAGTTAACTTTCTTTTAGTACCACTTAAACTTGTATGCAAAGTTTCTTTATTTGAAGTTATTGTATCAACCAAATATAAGCTACCAAATGTTGATAAAACACCAGTACCAATAAGATTTGAATTCTGAAAGAGACTAACTTTATTATCCCCAAATGTACATTTATAACCAGATATGTCCAATTGGGGAGCTGAAATTAAGTTCCGTCTAAAAGACGGCACAATAAAAGTCTCATCCAAATCTAAATGAAAACCGATTTTAAACAACAGCCTAAATTTGCCAATAGCTTCAACTGGCACCTTCTTGCCGTCACCCACATAGATGTATCTTTCACCATCATTTGATTTTCGGCAGTTCAGGCAACCCTGCATTGATATACTTATGTGAGTAGTAGCAGCAGAATCTACCCACCAAGTATCCTTAGGTACCGAAATTAAATTAACTTCCAAACAAACAAGAGAAAGAAATGTACCCTTTTTCGCACGCCAGGCATGGTACTTGGTACAATCTTTCTTCACATGATCAGTCCCCTTACAGAGAAAGCAACCTAATTTAGTGATTTCAACCTTAGGTTCCTTATGTTGCTTAATCTTGGGCCTTGCAACCGCAACTT
Source organism: Nicotiana benthamiana (assembly GCA_034376525.1). Classification (NCBI taxonomy): domain Eukaryota; kingdom Viridiplantae; phylum Streptophyta; class Magnoliopsida; order Solanales; family Solanaceae; genus Nicotiana; species Nicotiana benthamiana. The sequence continues at coordinate 37,928,528 of CM067339.1, read as the reverse complement.
CCTTACCTTTCCTCTTCTTAGTTTCCTTAGAAGAGGATGTCAAATGAGCACTTTCAGTCTTATCTAGTTTTATCCTTTCCTCTTCTTGCACACAGTTTGAAATGAGCTCGTTAAGAGTCCATTTCTCCTTCAGGCAGTTGTAACTGACCTTAAACTGATTAAAGTGTGCAGGAAGAGATATCAAAACAAAGTACACAAGCAGTTCCTCAGGTAAATCCAGCTTGAGTGACTTAAGTTTCGAAGCAAGATGAGACATTTCCATAATGTACTCCCTAATGTTTCCCTTGCCCTTATACCTCATGGAAACAAGTTTACTCAATAGTGTACTTGTTTCCGCCTTTTCGTTTTGCATAAAACGCTGTTCAAGGTTTCCAAGGAAAACTTTGGCATTAGGTTCATCATTCATGGTGCCCCTGAATGATTCTGGAATTGCACGTTTCATGATCATTAGACTCATGCGATTCGAGCGTTCCCACTTCTCCATCGCTCTCTTTTCATCAGGAGAGGATGTATCCTCAAGAGGAGTAGGTTGCTCAATCCGAAGAGCAAGGTCAAGATCCATGCAACCGAGAACGATCATGACGTTCTCTTTCCATTCCTTAAAGTTAGTGCCGTTAAGCACAGGGATGCTATTGATGTTGGCAGAGATCGTAGAAGCAGAAGAATTTACTGAAAATAGAACAAAAGGATTACTGAATACATGCTTACAAATACTTGAACTTTAACTTTTTAGATTCAAAATTAGGCATTCCCATTACAAGATACCTAGCACAACATTGATTTTAGTCTTTGGACAGAATAACAACTTGTAAGTGGTACTCTTGGTGTAGTGATCAAACATAGACAATAAACTCCTGTCAAATATTAAACCTTCCTTTGGGCCGATTTAATATTCACATGGAAAACCAAATAATCGTCTCATATTTACCACCACAAGCATGTTCGAATTCCTGCCAAATAACACCTTCCTTTGGGCTGGTGTTAAACGCATGGAAGACTAACATCCACAGTCATCTTACATTTTAAAATTAATCAATCTACACAATAGAGGTTACTTTGGCAACATAATGCTTCAATTGGATAATTAAAATATTAGATGCTATAAACTTTAGTTCCTCAAGCCTTATTATGAATCTCAACTTAATATGTTACATATGTTGATATGTAACACTTGAATATTAATTGTTGTTTCCTTTATAGGACAATTCCATATAATATTAGAATTGATGGACTTTAAAAACAATTAACATTCACTGAAACTTAAGAGAGTTGAAACGTTTTTAACCTTACTGGACAAAAACAATCGGTTGTAAGCAATAGACAATCGATTATCTTTGGCTTAAAATTTTTTTTTTTCAGTTACTGGACCAATATAATCAATTGTCAAAACCAGACAATCGATTATTTTGGTTTTGAGAAAATTTTTTTAAGTTTCTGGACCAACATAATCGATTGTCAAAACCATATAATCGATTATGCTGGTTTTAAGAAAATTTTATAAGTTACTGGACCAATATAATCGATTGTCAAAACCAGACAATCGATTATTTTGGTTTTGATAATTTTTTTTTAAGTTTCTGGACCATTACAATCGATTGTCTACAATAGATAATCGATTGTATGGTATAATTAAACAACGTTTCAACTCACTGGACCAGAACAATCGATTGTATAGAATATACAATCGATTATTCTGGTGTTCAAAAAAACTGCCAGAATTTTAAACGTCAAAGACAATCGATTGTGTAAGGAAACAATCGATTGTATTGAGGCAGTGACCAAAATTTTTTTTCTGAATAACACATGATCTTCAACATGAATCTTAAACATAAAAAACATGTTGTTAACCAACTAAAATCATGCTATTTACAATGTTTTAACATGATATTAAAACATTTTACATCAAAACATAACATTCATAAGATCATGCTATTTCATGGTAGAATTTCATAAACAAAATTCTAACTAAACTTAAACATGAATCCTAACATAACATGAATCTTATGAACATCCAAATTATCCAAAAATGAAGGGTGGCTCTGATACCAATTGTTAGGATTATGATTCCAACTAAATATAACAACCTTCATATTGAATAATCCGGAATTAAACTACATGAGCGGAAGCTAACCTGAATCCATATGTGGAATTGTTGAACCTCCTTTTTGATGATTGTCCTTATGCCTTTTGAAGAATGCTCCTTAATCCTTTCCTTCAAGTTTGTTCTTGATGGTATGTGTATCCACAAGATTCTTCACAAGACTAAATAATATGTGTGGTTTCACAACAATAACAATGTAATGACAATGATCAAAATGGTTTATGGTTTTCCACACTATTTGCAAGACAACAATGGAGTATTTTGGCTCTTGATTCAATGGGAGGAAGAAGAGTCTTGTCTTGCACTAATGTGGGAACCATAACCCCCACTTTATAACTTCATGAGTTACACAACCCAAGAGTCACAAGCATGTAATCATGGTTACATATATGTAACCTTAGTTAGCCCATCATTAACTAAGGTTACCCTTTTGGGTATCTACACATTAGTCCTACACTTTATATGACAATACATTGGCCCCCTTAACATAATGTCCATAAGACCACTTATTTAGGCCAAACCAAAAGATAGCACATAACATATAATTTATTCATATATTGTTCATATGTATGTAGATATAAGTCCATATATCTATTTATAAATCCATATATCTTACATTTCTCCATTGCGCCAGTCCTGGTTTAACCATAAATAATGGAGTAAGTATTTTGGTGCAAGTTAACTTATATACTCGATGGTGTAAAAAAATTATATTTATCCAAAAGATATTTACAGATAAAAATACGGAATTTATAATCTTTAAGGATAAGACGTATTACTTGCAACAAAAGTTACAGTATAAAAATTCTTTACTCGAGCTCTTTTATATTTGAAAATATAAAAATAGTTGGTGACATGTGTAGTTACTCTTTTTCAACTTCAATTTGAAATGCTCCCCTAACACTCCTCCCCCTTTTTTTCTTAATAAACTTTAGGCAGTTAAATTTCAATAGAGATTTCATAATTCAACTTATATCAAAAGATCAAACGATAGAAAGAGAGGACCTAAATAATTTCTCACAAAATAAAACAAGAAATAAGTAATCAAAATAAAAAGGGAAAGCAAAAACACTATAGTCACTGAATCACTGGGTAGCTCTTAAGAAATGCCGGCAGATTCTTGAAAAATAGTGCATTTTTAACGAATTCAAACGGTCCTAATCAAAATCAAAGGGAAAAGCAAACACTGGCTCATGGGGTAGCTATAATCCATAGGGATTGTCCAAAAATAATGTTAACATCAAGATTAAACGAGAGAATCATGAAAATTATAGAGAGAGAAAGTAGAGAGAAGGAGGAGAGTAGGTGAGAAGTCTCTCGAATATCAGAGAGAGAATTGCATTAACCGAGAAATAATAAAGGAAAAATGAAGTCCGGGGGTCACTAATGTCGGTGACCCCGATATTTATATTTACACACTCGGGTCGGGTCAATGACCCACTATAATAAAGAATGGACGGGTCACATATCTGGGCTCAGATATGACTCTCAGTATTGGGCTCGGGAAAGGCCCAATTTCAGACTTTATCATCATTGCCCAATTGTATATCAATTATACACTATAAATACTTTGTGTATACACTATTACAATATGATACAACATCATGTATCTCAACACCCCCCCTCAAGTTGGAAGGGGGGAACCACTTGCAACTTGGAAAGAAGCGGAGCCAGCAGAGTACCCGGAAGCGGCTTGGTGAGAAAATCAGCCAGCTGACGAGAAGTTGGCACATGAAGCAACCGTAAGAAACCAGAGAGCAACAAATCCCGGACAAAATGACAATCCACCTCGATGTGTTTCGTGCGTTCATGAAAAATAGGATTGTTAGCAATATGTACAGCAGTCATACTATCACAATAAACAGAAACAGGAGTGGAAACAAAGACCCCAAGATCACCCAACAAGCGGCACAGCCAAGTTAATTCAGCCACAACCTTGCTCAGGGCACGATATTCTGCCTCAGCAGAGGAAAGAGAAACAACAGGCTGTTTCTTCGATTTCCAACTTACCAAACAACCACCCAAAAGCACACAAAAACCAGTAACAGAACGTCTGGTGTCGGGGCAGGCTGCCCAATCACTATCAGAATAACCAGTAACAGAAAAGTCAGCATGATCAAAAAAGAACAAACCCAAGGAAGGAGTGCCTTTGAGATATCTCAATACATGCAGGGCAGCATTCATATGGGGAAGTCTGGGGGACTTAAGAAATTGACTCAGATGTTGAACTGCATAACAAATATCAGGCATGGTATGAGTCAAGAAGAGCATTTTGCCAACAAGGCTCCTGTACTGATCAGGAGAGGGCAAAAGATCACCAGAATCAGCATGTAGTTTGACATTGATGTCCAAAGGAGACACAACAGAGGACACATTTACACAGTCAAATTGGTGCAACAAATCAGAGATATATTTGTGCTGATTAAGGTGCATCCCACCTGGGACAGCAGACACTTCAAGACCCAAAAAATAATGCAAGGACCCTAGATCCTTGATTTTAAACTGAGCATCCAAAAATAGCTTCAAAGCAGTCAATTCATCATTGTCATCCCCAGTGATAATGATATCATCCACATACACAGCAACTACAACAAAAGAACCAGGTTTACCCTTGAGAAACAAAGAGTAATAATTGAGAGAATGATGATAACCCCTGGAATAAAGAGCAGAAGATAGCTTGGCATACCACTGCCTGGAGGCTTACCTTAACCCATACAAAGATTTTTTGAGTTTGCAAACCAAAGGAGGAGAAGGAGAAGAAGGAGAACCAGAATCAGCAGAAACAGTCAAACCAGGAGGAAGTTTCATATAAACATCCTCATCCAAATCACCATGAAGAAAAGCATTATTCACATCCAGCTGAAACAGGGGCCAGTGGTTTTTGACTGCCACAGCAATGAGACACTTGACAGAAGTCATTTTTATCACAGGGGAAAAAGTTTCAGTAAAGTCAATCCCCTCAACTTGAGTATCACCCCTTATGACCAACCTGGCCTTATACCTTTCAACAGTGCCATCTGCCTTATATTTGATTTTGTAAACCCATTTGCAACCAATGGGTTTCTTACCAGGAGGAAGAGGAACAACATCCCAAGTCTGGTTTGTGTCCAAGGCTTCAAACTCCTGTCTCATGGTAGCTTGCCAAGCTGGAACAGATGCTGCCTGAGAATAGTATTGAGGTTCAACTTCCATAGAGGAGGAAGAAGAGCCAGAGAAGGCAGGAAGTTGGCACACATAATCCTTAAGGTAGGAAGGGGGATTATGAGGTCTGCTAGATTTTCTAGGAGCTGGAACAGAGGTAGTATCCAAGACAGGAGGACTGAGAGGAGCAGAAGAAGGTAGATGGACAGGTGAAGCAGAATCAGAAGGGGATGAAGGAAGAGGAGAATCAGAATCATTAGAAGTAGCATCATGTTCTCCAGAATGAATGAAAGGAAAAATAGGAGTGGATGAAGGAACAGAAAGAGAGGCATTTTTGAAAGGAAAAACTGATTCATGAAAGTGGACATCCCTGGAGACTAAATACTTCTTGTAAGTATAATCATAAAGCCTGTAACCCTTTTTACCAAAAGGATATCCCAGAAAAATACAAGGAATAGCCCTAGGCTTCAATTTGTCCCTTTGAGGAATTGGAACAGTGGCATAAGCTAGGCAACCAAAATCCCTCAAATGAGCATAGGAAGGAATGTGGCCATACAGAATCTCATGAGGAGACTTGTTATTTAATAATCTGGTTGGGACCCTGTTAAGGAGGTAAGTAGCAGTCAATAAGCAATCCCCCCAAAAGGATACTGGCAAGCCAGATTGAAAGAGCAAAGCTCTACAAGCCTCAAGAAGGGTCCTATGTTTTCTCTCAACTACACCATTTTGTTGAGGTGTGTGAGGACAAGAAGTTTGATGAATGATACCCTGACTGCTAAAGAAAGAGATGCCCTCATTGCTAGAGCCCAGCTCTAAAGCATTATCACTTCTAACAGTCTGAACTACAGAATTAAATTGAGTTCTGACCATGGCAATAAAAGACTTAAGCATAGAAAAGGCATTACTTTTGGAGCCTAACAAGTGTGTCCAGGTTGCCCTTGAATAATCATCAACAATGGTAAGAAAGTATTTGCAACCAGAAGAGGTTGAAGTATGGTAAGGTCCCCAAGTGTCCACATGAATCAGTTGGAAAGGTTTAGAAGTTCTAATGGAGCTATCAGAGAAAGGGAGCCTGGTTTGTCTGGCCATAGGGCAGACAGAGCAAGGAAATGACTGTTTAGAAGCAAATTGGAAAGGAAGACCAGAAATGCATTTCATGTTAGCAAATGGAATGTGTGCAAGTCTTAAGTGCCAAGTGTAATTCATATCAGAACTAAAATCTTCATTACAAGTGGAACTATTAATATGAGAATGCATAGAAACAGTCTTGTTTTCAGATAAAAGATCATCATTACAAGAAGGCACAGAAACAACTTGTTTAGTACTAGTATTACAAGAAACAACTTGTTTATTACTAGCATTACAAGAAACAGGAACAGGATTACAAGGAGTAGGGGAAGAAGGAGACCAAGCTAGTTTATACAGTCCAGCAGATTGTCTACCAAGATCCAGTGGCCTCCTCAGAGAAGGGTCCTGTATCATGTGTAGAAAACAGGAATGTTCAGTGGACATAACAATACAACGTAACTGCTTCACTAACTTGTGAACAGATATCAAGTTGTGTTTAAAAGAGGGGACAAGCAGCATATTGTGAAGGGTAATGAAAGGAGTCAAGGCAAAAGAGCCAGTACAGGTTACTTTGACTTTATAACCATTTGGAAGACTAACAAGGTAAGGCAGAGCTAAAGTGACAATATTAAAGAGTAAATTCTTATCATGAGTCATATGATTAGAAGCACCTGAATCTATTATCCAGGTGACAGAATGAATGTGGGTGAGCAAACAAAGTTTGGAATCAGATACAGGATTCTCAGTCAACAAAGTACCAGCAAAATGTGCATATGAGGGAGAATGAGCTTGAGCAGTGGATTCACCCAGCTTGGACTGGTGTATCATCATCATCAGCTGGTTATAATCATGCTTGCTCAACCCAGGGATCACAGAGCTTGGACCATCTAAGCTTGCAGCAGAATGATGGTCAACAGAAGCAGTCCCTTGAGGAACAAGCAATATACCATCAGCAATATTAGAATCCAAATCACTACTCAGATGGGCAGCAGCAGACCTCCTTCCCTTGTTAAATGTGGGACTCTGTGGATACCCATGCAGCTTGAAACACTTATCAAATAAGTGTCCAGACTTCTTACAGTATCGACAGAACAAAGTCCCTTTTGTTTGATCAAAATTAACCCTCTGTCTGAAAGGAGGAGGGGCAGCAGGCACTGTGGCCTTGTTGAATGCAACAGGCTGCTTATTTGTGTGCACATTAAAGGAGACAGAGGTAGGATCAAATTGAGATGGAGACTGTACTTGTCTTTGCATCTCATCATTCAAAATAATATTATACACACTGTCAAGGGAAGGAGGAGGCTGCATCATCAAGACATTACTCCTAACTCCCATATACACTTCATTTAAGCCCATCAAAAACTGAAACACCTTGTTATCATCACATTCCTTAATTATACCTTCCTTAGCAGCACATGTACATTGCATACCATGATTGACACACATAAAATCAAGCTCATCCCACACACTTTCCAATTTGTTAAAATAGGAAGCAACATCAGAGGATCCTTGAGAGATACGAGACAGTTCTCTCTTCAATTCATATATTTTGGACCTATTTGCAGTCCCATACCTGGTTTGAAGTTGGGTCCATATACCCTGTGCAGTATCAGTATACTGTACAGATTCAGCAATAGAAGGGGAGAGGGAGGCAATCAACCACGAAATCACCATATTGTTGCACCTATCCCACAACCTCTGTTGAGGAACATTGGTAGTAGGACGGGCATAGGTGCCATCAACAAAGCTGATTTTATTTTTAGCCGACAAGGCAACAAGAACTTTTCGTCTCCAACCCCCATAACCAGTACCCGAGAATGGGATGGGAACAAGTGGTACCCCAGGGAGATCAGACGAATACAGAAAAAGTGGACTGGAGGAATCCACAGTAGTAGAAGCACCATTACTTGTGCTAGAAGCCATAATGAACCGGCTTAGACAAATAACTTGTCAACAAACAGGATACTACCAGAACAAGTGTACAAACACAGTAACCAACAATAACCAACAGACAAACAACAATTAGGTCAAGTAATTACAGATACCACCAGATACTCGCAATTACAAAGTCAAATAAGCACACATAAATCGAGGAGAAGGACACAGAGTTACCCTCCTTCTTCGCAACCGGAGAAGATCGGCCTTCAAACACAGAGAAACCCTAGGTCTAAATTTGTTAAAAATAGAACTTTACCAGAGAGCTGGTGAGGAACGTCAGAAACACACCCAAACCGTCCATAGAATGACAATCGGGCCACCAGAATGCGGTAAAACCGTAGGTCAAACCATCAGAAACCCTAGAAGCCGATAAGTCATCAAAATCAACCGTCCAAAATCATCACAAAGTCTTTCCGGAGTGTGTAATAGAGAAAAACACACTCGGATACACTCAGAAAAGTCTCCGATGGACTAAAATCATCATTGACGAAGCGGTCTCAGAAATCACCCCCAAACACCTCGATACAGACTTCATCCATGACCACGAACACTCAGAAACATGATCGGATCGTCTACGAGGCTCTGATACCATGTTAACATCAAGATTAAACGAGAGAATCATGCAAATTATAGAGAGAGAAAGTAGAGAGAAGGAGGAGAGTAGGTGAGAAGTCTCTCGAATGTCAGAGAGAGAATTGCATTAACCGAGAAACAATAAAGGAAAAATGAAGTCCGGGGGTCACTAATGTCGGTGACCCCGATATTTATATTTACACACTCGGGTCGGATCAATGACCCACTATAATAAAGAATGGACGGGTCACATATCTGGGCTCAGATATGACTCTCAGTATTGGGCTCGGGAAAGGCCCAATTTCAGACTTTATCATCATTGACCAATTGTATACCAATTGTACACTATTAATACATTGTGTATACACTATTACAATATGATACAACATCATGTATCTCAACAAATAATGCATTTTTTGATGAATCCATACGGGTCCGAACAACATAGCTGGATGGTGGGCAGGTGGCACACAGAATCTTAATGTTATTCCCTACATATTTTTTTGGTCATTTCAGGCAGATGTATGTCACGCTTATCAATTACTAAAGGATGGGGGTCTAAAAGATGAAAACATTATCGTATTTATGTACGATGATATTGCTAACAATAGGGAAAACCCCAGACCTGGAGTCATTATCAATAACCCACATGGCCATGATGTTTACAAAGGTGTCCCCAAGGTTTGTTTTTTGTTCTTTCTGAGTTCAATTCCTTGAAATTTTGTTGTTTCAAGATTAGAGTGTTTGCTTATGAGGGGTTATTTTTTCTTGATGGAGGCAGGATTATGTGCTTGAAGATGTTAATGCTAACAATTTTTACAATGTTATCCTTGGAAACAAAAGCGCAATAGTTGGGGGCAGTGGGAAAGTAGTGAACAGTGGTCCAAATGACCATATCTTCATCTATTATACTGATCACGGCGGCCCTGGTGTGGTTTGTAAGTAGCCTCTCCGTATTCTGCGTAACTTTTGCTTAGTCTTATGTTTTCATAATTTTTGAGTTATGATTATGTCACACTCTTAGGAGAAAGGATTCTTGATTGTCAAGTGAATGTTAATGCTAAACATTTGGTTCTAGTATATATTAGATTATCATTCACTATAGTTGTGAATATGCATAATCAGTTACCGTTAGGAACTTCTTGCCTAATGCAATGGTCAGGCAATTGGAAAATTCGGCTAATATAGATCACAAAATTGGTGATTCTCTCCTGGTTTTTATCATACTTTGGAAATGATCAGAATATGCATATTTATTTCATGCTTTTACTGTTATCAGCGATGCCAAGTGGAGAAGATGTTTACGCTAATGATCTAGTTGATGTGTTGAAAAAGAAGCATGCTTCAGGGACATATGACAGACTGGTAACTTGCTTGTTTTATTTTTTCAAGCTTTCTTTTCCTTGGTACAAGTTTTGATCAGTAAAATTTTGAAGTTTATAGTTTTCATCTTTAGGTGTTTTACTTAGAAGCTTGTGAGTCAGGAAGCATGTTTGATGGTCTTCTCCCTGAAGGTCTAGACATCTATGTCATGACTGCATCAGAACCCAATGAAGATAGTTGGGCAACGTATTGTGGTGAGGGTACTCCTGATGATCCCTGCTTGGTCGAGTGTCCCCCTAACGAGTTTCAGGGTGTGTGCTTGGGAGATTTGTACAGTGTTGCTTGGATGGAAGATAGGTATAAACAATTTTTGTCACCTCCTTTTTGTTAGTCAATGAGCAAAACATGAGTTGAGGCATTTTATTGGTTTAGGCTTCTTCCCATATGATCTAGTTTGTTAAAAAGCCGATATGTTTTGAGTTTATCATGATCTGGCAATACCAAAATTATAAGCTTGTCACATTGTTAGGAATGAGTACGCCAAGTACAGATTCTTGTATAATCTTCTATAATTCTAGAATTAAGTTGAAAAGATGAATTTTATACTTAGAAGATGACTTATGTCAAACTAATAACTGTTTGCACTTGTGTACAGCGATGTAACAGATCGAGATGTTGACAGTGTGCAAGGGCAGCATAGCCGAGTAAGAGTTTGTTCTGTTGTGGACAAATATTGTATATGCATTAAGCAATTTATTCAAAAAAATAGAAGAGAAATTGTTAATGCTTCAGATCCTATATGCTACATCGATGCTTTTTCCACTTCTAATGGAAGCTTTATGATTTCATTTTGTAACTCAGGTTGCAAATAGAACTGCAGCCAACATAACATTTGGTGGCTATGGCTCCCATGTCACAGAATACGGTGATATAGTGGTGAGCTTTGATTCACTTTCCACATATATGGGTGAAGCTTCCACAAACCACAGTCATGCCTCTATGAATGCCATGTCATTCTCGAAATCATCAAAGAGTGTGGATCAGCGCAGTGCTGAACTTTTCTATTTGTTCACCAAAGTATGTTTCTACCTCTTTTTGCAGCACAATTGATAGGCTCCTTTTTCCTACACCACACGATTTTCTTTCATTTTATTTTTTGAATGTTTGCAGCACCAAAATGCCCCTGAAGGCTCTGATGAGAAATTCAAAGCTCATGCAAGACTTACTGAAGCTATATCGCAGAGAACTCAAATGGACAACAATGTAAAGCATCTTGGGGAGCTTCTTTTTGGTGTTGAAAAAGGTAATGAGGTACTGCACAGTGTTCGACCTGCTGGACAACCACTTGTTGACAGCTGGGATTGTCTTAAGTCCTATGTAAGTATTTAACTTGGCGATAAAAGAAAGAACCTTTGTGGTACTTCAGTGCAATTTTCATATTTTTTGTTCTTCTAATGAGAATATATGACTAATCTTTTTCTGCGAATAGGTCAAGATATTTGAGGCACATTGTGGAAGATTAACCTCGTATGGAAAGAAACATATACGTGGTATAGCCAACATCTGCAACGCTGGAATTACGAGTGAACAAATGGCTTCTACATCTGCACAAGCATGTTCAAGTTAGGAGAGGGTACTCTTGGCAACAGGATATAATGTATGTTTAGCCAGTTTGTGTCATGGCTGCAAAATTTCACTTTTAGTAGATAGCTACACTCCGAATAACGCTGCTTAGAATCAGAAATTTGCTCGGTTTCCATGTACTAAAGCTTTACTCTATCAATAATGAAGCATTTTGACGTTTTTATTTGTTCACTAAGTCTTGTTCAATATCAGTTATGTCGTCTATTTTGAATAGACATGGTTAATTTGCTTATAAAGAACTAAGTTATGAAAGCAAAAAGAGAAAGAAGACAGATTACCATAAAGAAGAAAAGGATTCTGATGCTATAACATATTTCCCTCTATCATTCTTGTAACATTTTGATCACCCTTTTCAAGAAATACTCTAGGGTTTCTTTTATAGGTTAGATTCTTTTACTTTTTTGGTAGAACCTAAGAACCTGATTTTGTGTGTACATAACATAGTTAGATTTTTGGGGCTGGAGTATCATATATATGCATATAAGCAGAACTCTTCTTGCAAACCAGATTATTGATTGGGGCGAATTAGCAGACTGTGACTCGGTGTGAAGCCACATTTCTTATCTTAGAAAATATTAGTAGTATATTATGCTTCTCTCTGTTTTAACCATCTTAAGACTTGTTCCTGCAACAATGGCATCTTTGAGAGAGACGAACGTTGATTTTGTTAATTTGGAAAGGACTATTGGAGGGACTTTCGTGCAGTACAGAAAAAGAAGCTCTTCTTCCAACCTTCAATATGATTTACGATCTCACCACTCCACAGCTTGAATTACTAGGTGAACGAAAAGCTGTATGTTCTATAGGGCATATCCGGGACTCTATGTAAACATACTATAATGTGACCACTGCAGAAAAACTATGTGACAAATTGGAGAAAAAAATACATGAAAGAAGACGCGAGTAAGAAAAGAAGTCTCTTGTGACTTGCTTTCTCAATTATAAGTTGAGTGATGGTAAGTCTTTCATGACATCAATTTGCTAAAATTGAGAAGACTATTAGTACCTTTGAACAAATAAGATGCATATGGATAATACCATCACTATTTGGTCTGTCATTCAGAAGTTCCCTCTGTCATGAAACGACCTTTTCTTTTTAATTCAAAGGAAAGTCGCTTACATTCCCTTCCAAACATAGTTTGTTCAGGCAGAGCTTTTGCATAGTAAGAGTTATATACAATGATGACGAACTATAACAATAGTTACAATAAGATATCTGCTTCTAGTACATTTCAACTCAATAATGATGCGCTTCTAACCTGTATTTACAAGGAAGCAATTATGCTAAAGAACCATCTTACAATAACTATATCAATCTTCATACTGATAATCACGACATTGAGCAATTATACTGATATTGAGCATTAGATGCCAATCATGCACTAAAACCCCTCTGGAGGGAACTCCAAGTATTGGATGGGACGCTGGGACAAGCTTGTGCCGATGCCTCCACCATCTGCTCCATCTTAATTCCAACGTTGCATATGTTAGCAATGGAGCGCATATGTTTCATTCCATACTGGGATAACGATCCACAATGTGTCTCAAATTTTCTTACCTGTACAACACAAGGATTAAGAAGTCATACTGTCAAATGTTCTTACCTGTACAACACAAGGATTAAGAAGTCATACTGCCAATGAATATAAGGCATGAAACCATCCAATCTAACGATACATCCAATTCAAATGATTTATGCCACGTACCCCATTTATTCAAACAACAACAACAACAACAACAACAACCACCTAGTATAATCCCACTTAGTGGGGTTGGAGGAGTGTAGTATGTACGCAGACCTTACCCCTACCCTTGGGTAGAGAGGCTGTTTCCAAATAGACCCCCTGCATTCTTCCTTCCAAGAACTTTCCACCTTGCTCTTGGGGAGACTCGAACTCAGAACCTCTCGAATGGAAGTGAGCATTGCTTACCATCAGAGCAATCCCTCTTGTCATACCCCATTTATTCAAACAAGCTACAAAAGAATAAAGTTTCCTTCCCACCAGCAAATTTAGAGATATTGCTTAAAATGGAGTGTGTACTTACAAAGGATTTAAGGCAGTCCCAGTCATCAACAAGAGGCTGACCCGCGGGGCGGACACTACTCAGTACCTCTGGACCTTTTTCAATTCCAAACAGAAGTTTACCGACAAGGGCTATGCTGTTGTCCAGGTGCAATCTATGTGATATTGCTTCATTTAACTGTTTCTGAGCCTCAACCTTCCTCACAGAGCCTTCAGGAGCCTTGTGGAACTGCCAGTTTGGACAACAGAACAGGGAAGTCAGATATGAAGAATTTTCTTTGTTTAGGGGCAGAAGAGACTATTCTACGACAGTATGACTCCCGAAACTAGACGAACTAGGCACTAATTTTCATTCAGTAGTGCGTAAATAAAGAAGTAGAATCATGTTTTTCAGATTAAACTCTTTCTCTGCACTGCATTTCAATGAAAATATTACTCATGTTTTGAAACCAGTAGAAGCATCATTTTGGCAGCTTAACCTCACAAAAGTGTGGCGGTACTAGAGTTAACCTCAGGAAAAGTGTGCTTTTCTTTTCCTTTATAAAAAAAAAAAAACTAACCTCAAGACATAAAAGAGCATAATAATACGCCACATTGTCTCTTTTGAACCCTAAGAAACTTTAATTTCAAGATCCCTATAATTTTGCTTGATTAAAATACTTCATTCAGCTTAATACCACCTCAGTACACATTCAATTGATCCAGTTGATATCTGAAATGCTCAACTCTGAACTATTCGATGGTGAGTTATTAAATAAAAAATAAACAGAAAGAAAAAAAGTATCACAACGCGAGGAACAACAGATACAAAATTTCAGTGTTTCTTCGACTTGAACATTATGTAGGGGCCTCTATAGTAGTTATGTCACCTCAAATATGGTGATCAAATAAAGTACTCATTGGCACCTAAAGGTACCTGCTTTTGTAGATGATATTACCATTAGTTGATGCGCATTTATTTCGTGCCATTTTACAGGTGTAAGAAAATTTCTTCTTTCATTCTTGGGATACTAACATCTATAAATGCATATAAAATTGGAACATACCTTGTGCCAGAAATGCAGAAGATCTGCATCACGCTGGTTGATAGCCGTTGATACTCGCAAGGAATTGTCATCCATAAAAGTATAATTATCATTTGCAGGATTTGTACCCATATATAAGTATAGAGCATCCTTGCTGAGATGTAGATCACCATATTGCATGACATGTGAACCATAAACAGGATTCCCAGTAGCAGTTCTCTCTTTGACCTGCAAAAACCAGTATTAGAAATGATTACAGCACGCAATCTTAAATGGCATCATAAAGAAAAGAGCAACTATCATGATTATTCACAGCAAGAACCAAATCATCAGAGTACGAAAACATCCACCACCACCCTTTTTCCTTTTTCTCACTTTTACTTCCTATGTTCTTCATTTTACTACAACAACAACAACAAAAACTACCCAATATAATCCCAAAAGGGCAGAGAGGCTGTTTCCAATCGAACCTCGGCTCAGTGAAGGAAAGGAAAAACAAAAACAAAAACAAAAGAGCATTATGTCCATAAGATCTTACCAGGTGATATTGCTGCTTCAGACTTTCAGTCCGCAGGTTGTGTAATTCACTGCTCAGGTACAAAGACAGAGTCAACAACAAATTATGCTGCTGAAACTAATAAAGATAATTTCATAAGTAGATTTAAAGTTATTACAACTATGCCTTAATCTCAACTAGTTGGGGTCGCTAATTAGCATATTCATAATTCCATAATAAGAAAAGTTGAATGTGAAGGAATAACAAATGGAAAGATATCATCGTTAACTCTTGAGCAGTAACTTGGGAGTACTATAATCTCCGGTATAGAGTTCAAGAATGTCTTCAATTTCTATGGCAATGATATTTATAGGACTTGACAAACTGCAAGTTTTTTCAAGCATAGCTATCTGCAGATACAGAAGTTGTACTGTCTCCAGCATAGAATTTGAGGATGTCTCTATAAATGTCATTGATATTTATAGGACTGACAAGCTCATGCAAGCAAGTAGGACCAAAAAGAGCTGGAACATTTGACAAATATCATAGCCAAAAATCACAACACATCTTAAACTCAAATTTCTTATAGCTGTTTCACATGGTATTCATGTAATGACAGAAAAGTAAAAGCAGCAGGTGAATAAGGTCAGAAAAGCTGCATGTACCTGTCCTCCATCCAGGAAATACTGTACAAGTCACCAAGGCAGGTCATATATTCAATAGGAGGACTGGGATACTCTCCTGGGCAATAGGTTCCCCAGCTACTCTCTTCAGCATTTGATGCTGTTGTGGCGTAGATATTTAAACCTTCAGGAAGAAGACCCTCAAATATACTACCAGACTCACAAGCTTCAAGGTAAAATACCTGCAAATAGACAGAAAAAATAGCTTAGAGAATGAAAAAGGACTCCACAAATATAAGAACCTACAGCAGTAGGAGTTTGCATGAAATATAATAGCTCACCAAGCTTTTATATGTTCCGGAAGCATGCTTCTTCTTCAACACGTCAATCAGATCGTTTGCATAGAGGTACGGATCGGTAGGCATCCCTGGATCCATGACAGTGTACTTAGTATATGATTGATTAAGTGAAGGAACTATAACGTATTGTTCCTGCAATTTAAAAAAACCAAGCAAATGCGAAACAATTGAGGCATAGCATGCCTTAAACACTTTGGTCCAACAAAATATGTCCACTTTCAATTACATCCATCTACAAGAATACCAACTTATTCATGATCCATACAAATAATAAACCTCCATATACGACAGTGATATCTAAAAGGGAAGATTGCTCATAAGAGACATAATAAAACAACAAAAATAAGACATATTGTTTATATAGCAGCCTATATCATATTCAAAAATAAAAAAATGTTAATAATTGGGAAAGGATGAATAATCATAGGAATGTCACTCGACAAAGGAATACGCCAGTGAAGTCAAGAAAACTAGTAATCCCCCTACTAACTCAATTACTAAAGTCTGACTGCCCTATCTTTCCAATCAATAGGAATTTTCCAAACATTTACTGTGGAACATAATTTCAAATAAATCCAGCAGATTCAACAGATAAGAGATAGATACATCCTCCCTTTCCTTTTCTATTTGTATTTTTTTATCAGTGCTTCCATTGAATTCCGTGTTCTATAACGACAAAACCTCTTATTTTATTGATCCTCGAAATAGAAAATTCGGGCATTTCCTTCAATTGGGTGGTTTTCCGTTTTTCATTGGAACTCTACTAAAACTAAAAAAGAAATCAAGTTTGCTTATCTCACTTAACTTGATTGAATCCATTATGGATTAAATAAATCTAAATAAATTGTAGTTTTGTTTTCCACTTAATTTATTCTCTCATCTATACTTTTTTGTATCTATTTTATTTGGATTAGATTTGTAGTGCCAATCTAACACAAGTCTTTTTTTTTTTTAATATTTTTTATTGTTGTCAATTGAAATTTCTTTTGTTTTTTTTTTCACTATTCAATATTTATATTGACAACAGTGTATCGAACAAATATAATTCATTGTGATAAATGAAGTGGATCTATTTAGTTTTATTTTATGTTTTAAATTAATTCGAAAATGTGAATGTATTTTTTTAGATTTATTCCTTCAATGGTTTTTGGTTGTCTTGTCTAATCTCTTTATTTATTTTTCTTCGATATTTTCTTCGGGTTGCTAACTCAACGGTAGAGTACTCGGCTTTTAAGTGCGGCTAGTCTCTGTAATAATTATAATTAAATTAAGAATTTGAATTCTAATTACTAATTAGAAATTAGATAATATTTATTATTAATAGAATTTGAAGAATTTCAAATTCTTAGTATAGATCTAAGTATCTATATATCTAAATCTAACTGAGTAGGTATAATAAGTGCAAAGAATGTAGAACTGTAGAACTAAATAAATGGACCTATTCATCTCCTACATGAGAAAGATATGTATCATAATAAACTTTATTATTTTTCTTCATTTCTTTGTCTTTTGTTCTTGTCTTCTAATTTTCTAAAAATAGATAAAGAGTTTCTTACAGATTATCGAAAGATTCGTTCGAATCCGACCCAACATGAATTTTTAGCTAAAAAGGTTTTTCGGGAGACAATTGGTCAAATGATATGAAAGGGATTAATTACTAGTCTCTTTTGAAATAGGCCTATTTTTCTCCAAGTTTGACCAGTGAATCGAACGGGGATTCAAGTTTTTCATTTCATGAAGTAAAAATCCCGTATTTCCCTGGGATTGTAGTTCAATTGGTCAGAGCACCGCCCTGTCAAGGCGGAAGCTGCGGGTTCGAGCCCCGTCAGTCCCGATGGATCCAATAAATATATCAATAAATCTCTCCCTTTTTATGAAGGGGATTATTATGTTATTATTAATCAAGGATTTCTTATATAGCTAGAACGACCCTCACAAATTGCGAATACTAATTTGTTAAGAATTAATCGGATTGAGGATATGGCGTCATCATTCGCTGGAATTGAAATATCTGCGAGATCGGGGTCACAATTTGTATCGGTTAAACAAATTGTTGGAATTCCTAAAGTAATACACTCTCGCAGGGCCGTATATTCTTCGTGCTGATCAACGATGATTACAATATCGGGTACCCCTGTCATATATTTAATCCCGCCCAGATATGTTTGCAAGCGAGATAATTGTCTTTTCAACATAGCAGCATCTCTTTTCGGGAGACGGTTGAGTCTCCCTGTTTTTTGTTCCATTCTCAAGTCCCTGAACTTATGAAGTCTTGTTTCGGTAGTGGACCAATTCGTTAACATACCGCCAAGCCATTTTTTATTAACATAATGACACCGGGCCCTTATTGCAGCCCACTCTACTGAATCAGCTGCTTTATTTTTGGTACCAACAATTAAGAATTGTTTTCCCCTACTTGCTGCAGTAGATATCATTTGCGTAACAGTATAAAAACAGCATATCTCAATAGGAGAGGAATTAAAGATTTGCATGAAACAACCAGTATTTAGAATTAGAAGTAAAAATAAGCTACTCACCGAGCACTCCAGGACCGCCATGATCACTATAGAAGATGAAAATATGATCATTTGGACCACTATTCACCACCTTTCCGCTGCCTCCACTAAGAGCAGTTTTGTTCCCAAGGATAACAGCAAAAAAGTTATCAACAGTAACATCATCCCCAGTGTAATCCTGCCTCAAGAGACAGCATCTCAGAAACTGATGTTACTAGGTAGATAAAAAATATGAGGAAGTATATACACCTACCTTAGGTACTCCTTTGTAAACATCCTCACCATGAGGGCTATTAATGATAACTCCTGGTATTGGATTCTCTTCATTGTTAGCAATGTCATCGTACATGAACACAACAATATTCTCATCTTTGAGACCACCCTTCTTCAACAGTTGATACGCATGACATATATCAGCCTGAGGCAAGGTTGGCAGGGCATATTAAGAATTTAAGCTTTACATACATAGTGTAACAAATATTGAGGCAGATAACTTAATAGATGATTATAGGTAAATCTCTTAACAAACATTAATTGGTAATTGGGTAAAAATAGTAACTAACCTACTGTCACAATTTAAAAGCAATGTAAAATGTGTGACCATCTCATCTAAAAGATTAAGCTGCACACTTTTATTTACTTAAGTATGTCTTCAATACGCCCCCTCACATGCAGGATTGATTTTTTTTTATGAGTCAAGCACGTGGAACATTTTTTTGATATTGCGTGGCGGTGAGACTTAAACCCAGGACCTCTACTTGCTCTTATATCATGTTCAAATGTGTGATCATCTAATCTAAAAGCTTAAGCTGTTAGAGAGAATATATTTTTATTTACTTAATTATATCTTCAATAGAGTAATAACTTTACAATGTCAGTAGTATATAGAAAACCATGTAGCTCAAGATACAGTACATTCTTATAATCAAGAGAAAGTTCATTTTTATTCTGTTATAAAGGATCTCAAATTTCGTTTATCAAAACTAACAAAAAGTAATGGTCTATTGTCCCATATGTCCGGTACGAACTAATTGAAATGAAGTAACAGTTGGTTGTTCTTGTCGATTGTCACTATACATAAGGTCCAGTATTTGTAGGAGTATTTTAGTGTTAGATATTAGTATGTTTAGTGTAGCGGCAAAGGTGAAATTTAAGAACCATCTAGTTTTATTTTTCCTCTTTGAGACAAGTTTGAAGATAAATTAAAATTAGTACTTGAATAAATAAAAGGAATTAAGGAAAATGGTTATAAAAGATTCATAAAGTCAATCTCAACTACTTTGCATTTTGAGACAGTGAATTGATTGTTTTATTGGAGGAAGATGCTATTTTGCAACAATTATTACCCAAATAGTATTATTCAGATAACTTGTCTGTATTAAGAAGACCTTTCAATTTTATAGAAGCTGCATACATTAGCTACAATACAACTGAAACACCTTCCTACTTATCAGAAACCAAGATAATGACACCTTACACCAAAGCACAAATGTCAACTAGTTCAGTGGCAGTGTACCCCACACCAGCTTTCTCGAAGCTGGTCCTAATTAATGGAGCACATTAAATGGAAACAAAAATAAGAAAATATTGCTCACTTTGTCCTATTTTACGTGACAAACTTCCTTTTTAGCTTATTTCAGAAAAAATATCACATTACTTCTTTTTCATATCTATAAATTATTTAATTTTATTTTTTTATTTGCCTTGATGAGATACTTAATTTACAACTATAAAAATATCTATGATTTTATTTTAGATCACAAATATATATATACAAAAAATTCTTAAATTTCTTTCAGGTTAAACAATACCATATAAATTAGGACAGAGGGAGTAGACGAGAAATATCTATATTCCCGTGGTTGGGCCCAGAGCATTAACATGCCTTATCTTGCCTCCCTGATCACGCTTAAAAAGGAATAGGTCACGCAACAGGTAATTCCATAGAGAATTAAGAAACTTCGCTCTTGTGTGGTTGTCACCAATAGTGACCTCCCACTATGTCCAACTCATTTTTCGGTTGAGAACTAAGACTCACCTTTAGCATCATAAAGTTACATCAAATAAGTCTCAATCTCCGCACCTTCTAAATTTACAAAGTACTTACCTTATAAACTTCTCTCGATAGGTTTGACAAATTATATCAAATAAACATAAGATATATATGTTTATTGCGTACTCCAACTTTGGTGAGCAAGTTTACTCCGCACATACTTATTCATTGTGAAGCCTTTTTTAGTTCACAAAAGTATGTGTGGAGTAAACTTGCTCACCAAAGTTGGAGCAAATAAGCTCCGAATTCACACATATTTTAGTAGTATTGTCACTATGATTTGAAGCTAAAATTAATATTCATGTCGATACTGTTGTCACCAAAGATATTTAAATAGCCATATAAGGAGACCAAAGACTCAACACTCCCTCCAAGATCTCTAGAGCGTGGACAACATAAATGGGGGCCCAACATCGGTAACAATAATTGGGACGGGCCTGGCTTTGATACCATCATAAAAATGGACCTTGGCCCTAACTCAACCTCAAAAGCTTATGAGATGATTATTGCCCAAGTCATATAAGGAAACCAAGAACCTCAAATCGATGTGGGACAACTCAACAGCCACTAGCACTCAAAAACAAAATAGAAGTCAGAAAAAAAATGATGAGCGTAATTATTCTTAGGAATTAAGGAAAATGAAAACAAAGCTAAAAATAGAATTATTTATAGGAAAAAAATAAGCAAAATAAGTTTTGTTGGAGAAATAGCGTGAATAATCACCTGATGCCGGTAATTCCAATAACCGTTTGATCCGGCAAGCAGGATAGCCCATCTGGTACCGACGGAGTCGTCGGCATGACCACCGACGTTACTCTGATTGGCACCGAAGAATCTAGAAACTTCTGACGGAAGTTTCAAAACATTACGGCTCTCTGAAACGGCGACGTTAAGTGCGAGTCCAATTAGGAACAGAGTACCGGCGATGTAACGAATCATTATCACCTCCGGTGATACAAGGAAAAAAAGTGAGGAAGAAGCTGTTATATAAAAGGTAGGGGTGGCAATATGTTTATTTTTATTAGAGGTTCCGTCATGGATATGTAAATTTATAGAGTTTGATATAAATATTCATTGATATGACGTGTACGGTTGAGATCCAAGTCGGCTTGGATTTGCTTTTTGATTAGACCATCAGCATTTAGATAGTAGAGCTTCGTGCTGATAACGTGTTATAAAATAATACAAGAACAATATTGCAGAGCAATGTAGGGAGAGGAGAATTCTTATTGATATTTTGGGATAATTTACAATGGGGTAAGACCCCTCTATTTATAGGAAGAGAAATGAGTTAACCTCAAAGTAAAACTCTTCTATAAAAAAGACATTCACCCTAATTAGAGTTCTATTCTTAACATATACTATATTAAAAACACGAAACCTCTTAGCGAAATGTCGTTTGCCTTTTTTATCCTTTAAAAATTAATCACACAATAAGTAAAATAGTCATTTTGTTATTAGTTAATTACTTTCCTAATATTTAGAAAATGACATTTAATTATTTTCCTAATTTTAGGACTTCAAAATCTAACTAAATTTTGTGTATGAAATCTTCCTTACTTAAACTATGGTAGTAATAAATTTGTCAAGGAAAAATAATAATACACGATAATCAAATTATTTTGTAAAATCTTCTCCTACTTTCAATTCTTTTTAGATCTCGGAGTCTGTTTTTTCCATATCTTATTTTATCATAAAAATTGTCGATTTTTCTTTTTCTTTGTCTATTTTTTTCTTTTCTCATTTTAAAATTTCCCTCTTAAAAGACAGAAAAAATACTTTTAAAGGCAAAAAGCAATGAAATAAGCAGGTTCTTCCATCCAAGTTTTCTGGCCGAGAGCAAGCAACTTCTTATAGCTTTGAAATGTATGAATTTTAATTCAAAGCTAAGGGAATGACATGATTTTCAAGATAAAAGCATGAGTTCTATTTGGGAATCGTTAGGTATTTTTATCTTTAACAATAGATTTTATATTTAACAAACTTATCATTTAATTATTTTTTATATTTAAGAATTTGAAATTAACTAAAAATCTATTGATTCCTACAGTTTAGATTTGAAATTAAAAGTTTCGAATATTAATTTTTTTGTTTGAATTATGTAAAAACTCCTAATGTTTAACATCATAAATATTTTATCATTATGAAATAGCAAACACGTAATATCCTCACTTGAATTCAAGATTTATTAAAAGAGTCAACTTTCACTCAAGTGAGTCAATCCCTTGAATAACAAATCAAGTGAAAAACTATTAGTACTTGATTTAAAATATTGCTAGACAATTTTAAATTTACAATTTTAACTATGATGAACTTATCTCTTGAAATTTTATTTGCTTGCGTAAATACAAGCTGAGGCTCTACATCGAAATGAACTTGTTTTTCTAATTTCTAATTATGGAGAAATAAATAAACTCTACTTGGATTAGAAAAGTGCTAAATTTATTATTTCCTTATATTTTATTACTTGACCTTTTTTTAATAGAATAAAAAATTATGATTTTCTAAAAAAAGTACTTTGTATGTATTTATATATTTGGGTACGCACGTTGTGCGTGTATCATATCTCAATAAATATATAATTTAAAAAATGCACATAAATATTATATTAAAATTTTGTGTTTCAATAATTATTTATATATATATATATATATATATATATATATATATATATATAAAGAATTTTCTTAAGGACCTACTATAATTTGAAGTCTTATCTTTTTGAAGTTTATTATACGTAACTGCTGATACAGACTCTTGTTTGCTATTTTCTTTCAGTAATTAATTTCCATCTTTTCACTATTAGAATCTGGACGGTTTTTGCGATATAGTTGGAGATAGTTCCACATGTTCTATGGTAAAATAAGATTGGAGTATTAAGAATTTACGGACAGATAGGGTTTGGTATAAATTTGCGCAGAAACTAAAACTGAAGACGTGGAAAAAGCATCTTTACTTATTGCTAAAAACTAATCTGGAACAAAGTCATAAACAGATCATAAAGAATTCGAGTGACGTGGGCATTCAATTTTTTCCTTTCTTTCACTGAGCCGAGGGTTGTTTCTCCATGGCGGTTAAATTTCTACTTTATTCTAACGAAAGACATTACGATAAAGATTAAGCAATAACAATTATTATTACTATATCATAATTTTATAAAAGTTAAAATTGACTATATGAATTCTCCTTGAGATATCGTTTTATTTAAGCTCATTCCAAACACAAACTAATAAAATAAATTTATGATTTCTAAATTTTAATCTATTCCCGAAATTGTATTGTACAATAAAAAACGACATTTGAATCGAAGTCAAAAAGAGGAACTCAACGGCAAGAATTGGAAATGACATTGTATTGTAACCCAATAAATATCGCAATAGTCATTTTTACTTTTTCTTCTATCATTCCTTCCTTCGAAACAAAGATTTTTCTTGCCCACTTTTCTACCGAAAACAAGAGACATAGGAAAAAAGAAAAGCTCGACCGAAATTGTGAAAAAAGTTTAAAAAAGGAACAACTGGAATAATTAAAAGTAACATAGCAATAGTTCAAAGATAAAAACACTTCAAGTGATTCCTGCTACTTTTTTCTCCTTTTTTTTATTGCTCATTGCCTTGATCTTTATAGATATCAAGATAAAGTTTCTTCATTAGGTTTATCGTCTATAGAAAATATGGATTCAAGGTCCTCCTCCTTTACAAAATGTATGCTAGTATAATCTTCGATTTCTTCGAGAAGTTTGACAGATCTTCTTGATTGTCGACAATTTTATGCGAAGTGTCCAATCTTATGGCAAATAAAGCATCTGCTCTTCTTGTGAAAATTTCCTGGCCTTCTATGCCTGAAATACTTTGTGCGCCTTTTGGACCTTGATTTTCCGTATGAAATTCTTGGCCATCTGAACCTCCTGAATTCTCTCATTCGTCTGGATGTGCGGCAGTGACATCCTGATACGGTGATTAGATCAGATTTGCCGCAGGCTTTGTCAAGCGCTGGATTATGCTGGATAATTTGCTTTAGGGCTGAGCACTTTGTACAAATATCATCCAATGCAACGAAAATAGCTTGCCTGATGCAACCAATTTGTGTGATTGTTATGGACTGAAATTTTTCTTCAATGATGGTCATGGTTCGGCTTGCCAACAACTTTGGAAGAGAAGAGACAAAGGCTTGCTTCAGATTAATGTCTCCACCAATTTCAAAGTATATCTTCGCCATTCCTTGGAAATATCTGTCAATGTCGTTTCTGTCGAATGACACACACTTCATTTCAAAGAGTTGTCTTCGCATTTTCTCCTATCTTTGGCCAGTATCTCCACAGAAAACTTCATGTAGGATCCTGATGTTGAAGGCAAAATCTTGGGAAGTAAGAAAACTATTTTTCTCTTGAATTGCAAGTGAGTTTCACCAGTCTCTGAGAATTCATGAGAACCGTGAAGTAAGTTCTGACAGGATGATATATTTTTCTCGTTCCACCAAATTTTTCGTCACCATCCAAGTGTAGAAGTCTTCGATCCTTTGAGGCCATTTTGAAACCTTGATGTCATCTAAGGTGAAAGTGTGGAAGCCAATTCCAACTGGTTTTGAGGCCATGGACTCATATCTTCTTTCTGGGATTGGCTCATCTGTCATCCCTTATTGTTCCTCATCTACTTCAGATACTTCTGGGTCTCTTGGATTGTTCACAAATATTGGGGGATTGTTCTCTTCGAAGGAGTTCGTCATGGATTCAGTGCTTGATTGAGAGCTATCTTCCGTTGATTTATTGTCTGATGAATTCAGAGATTCCGACCATGGAGTATCTTCTTCTGGTATGTATCTTGGCTGAGACACATAGAGTTATGGAACCTTTTGGTCAGAAATCATCAAATTTTCAGGGTTGGGCCCTTTTGAACTTTCTCTTTGGTCTTACCTTTTCTTTGTTTGTTTTTATGCTGCAAGGGCATTTTTCCTTTCCCAAACCATTTTTGCAATATCAAAATCATGTTCTTCTTTTAAGGGTTGGGTGAGAGAGATTGGATTTTGCGAGGTAGATAAAAAAGCAGAAAAGGTGTAGTCTAATTTAGGTGAGGAATATGCTTGTGGAGACATGGGGAAGAATGTAGGTTTTGAGGAGTAGACTGCGGTTTTTTGTGGCTCAAAGTGGTCATTTCTCAGGAGTTGAATTTGTTCTTTGATGAAAACCGTTTCCTTTTGTTGTTGTTGGAAGAATTGGAAAAGTGAAGTTCCTGGCAGACAAATCTCGTATTGTAAAATTGCCAATCTTAGTTCCAAGGCTTTGATTAGTCCCTCATGGTGAGATGATATCTTCTCCATCTTTTTCTCAATTGATTCCACCTTGCTCATCATTTTGTTTTGTGTATGGTCCATGTTCTTTATAGTGTTGCTAATGTTGTTCAGCACATTGTTTTGGCAAATGAAGTTTTCTGATTGTCAGTTCATTGTTGCTTCGATATCACTTGTTGGGGGTTTTTCTCCAGTAGGTAGCACTATATTTTTCTTGGAAACTTTTGGAGCATGGCTTACACCATCTTTTTCAAAAGGTTGAAGTGAAGGAAAATCTAGGGTATGACTGGAGCTTGAAGGACTTAGCATGAATATCTGCGGTTGTGGGAGATTTGTGGTCTTTTGAGTTGGTGAAGTTTTAGGTTCAGGTGCCTTTTTGAATTTTGGGGTATGGGGTGATGGTGATTTGAGTACGGTTTCACAATCCTCCCAACTTGGAGTGAAATTTTTTGGTAATTTTGGTCATTCCTGGGGTTTGTAATTGACAAGAAATTCATATTTACTTGGACAGCTTAATGAGCCAATTGAACGATCTTTATTTTCGTATTTGGCTCGTAATTGTTTTTCAGTATTCCCCCTTTTCTTGGATTTTGGTTTGGTTTGATTTAGGCCGACCCTTTCATCATATTCTCCAATTTTATCTTCCAAATAGTCTTGACAATCGGAATCAAGATCCCAAGGGCAGTGTCCCGTAAAAGGGCATTTGAACAACCAAGTTCTTTTTCCTTCTTTGTCAAAATTTTGACACCAATCATGTTCTTCAATGATGCTTTGTATATTCCAAGAGAACTTTCCATCCGGTTCAGGATATGTATATGTTGTATATTTGGATTGAATCATTTGGCAAGAGAAGATGGTTTTATTTGGTTTTTTGAGATGGGAATGGTCAAAGCTTATGCAAACGGTTTTGTCATCTCTTTTGGTAAAAGTTGGTTCACCAAATTGCAGAGATTCCTTCAATTCTCTTAGCTTTTCATAATTTGTGATCCAGGAATTAGGAAGAATTTTGACAAGTTCATCTCTGAAAATTTGTCTGGGTATTTGGGTGCACATGGTGTTTCCTTTGGTAGCATCTGTATTTAAGAGTAAAGCGTTTTTCCTCCGGGAAGGCAAAGATCCATGGCGTGATTTTGAACCCGCCATTCCATTTGCAGTGTAGTCTGACCCATCCCGCCTTGTATTTGAGTGCTAGCATTAATCTTGCAATCACATCCTCATAACCGGCCTCGGTGTTAGTAATATACGGGCACCTTATGGACTAGAAAATCACTTCGCTTGTGGGGACATCAAGTACGAGTCCCAGTCCGCATCCTGACGCGTTTGGAGTGCCATAAGTGTACAAAATCCATAGATCTTGTGTTTAGGAAGAAGCATAGGTGGCTTATTTTTTGACTTCGGGCATTATTTTTATGCTGAAGTCGATGACAAAGTCGGTAAGGACTTGTGACTTTATCGCTGTTCACGGTTGATAATTGATATTATGCTAGCTTAATTCTATGGCCCATTTTGCTGACCTTTCCGATAACTTGGGTATTTGTGAAACACTTCTCGACGTAAAAGTTATGACTACTGAGAAAGGGTGGCACTAGAAGTAGGATCTGAACTTTCGTGAAGCTACGACCAAGGCCAAGGCCAATTTCTCGAGGTGGGGATACCTCGTCTCGGCATCGACTAATACTTTGCAAATGTAATAGATGGGAGATTGTGTACTTTTATGTTTTCGATGTAGGACCTCACTCGCCGCTACTTCGTATACAACGAGGTAGATGAGGAGGCTCTCCTTAGGTTCTGATTTGGAAATTAGCAGCAGTCATGTCAAGTAAGCCTTTAACTCATTCAGGGCTTGGGCACACTTGAGGGTCCACTAGAGGTTGTTATCATTTTTGAGTATGCCGAAAAATTTGTGGCATCTGTCAAATGATCGCGAGATGAATCTCGATAGGGCGGTGATATGGCCAGTTAGCCTCTGAACCTGTTTTCTAGTGGTTAAGTGCTCTGATATTCATTCTATGGCTTTGATTTGATTAGGGTTGACCTCGATGCCTTGCTGTGATACTAGGAAACCCAAGAACTTTCTTGAGGTCACGCTGGATGCACAATTTTCAAGGTTTAGTTTCATTATGTATCACATGAGTATGAAAAAGGATTCTTTCAAGTGGTCGATGTGATCTTCTCTCCTTTTGGACTTAACGATTATGTCGTCTACGTAGACTTCCATAGTCTTGCCGAGTTGATTCTTGAACATTTTTGTCACAAACCTTTGGTATGTCGCCCCTGCATTTTTTAGTCTGAAAGGCATAATTCTGTAGCAGTACGTTCCCTGGGTAATAAATGTATTTTTCTCCTGATCCTCCTCTTCCATGAGGATGTAATTGTAGCCTAACTAGGTGTCTAGAAGATTTAGCAGTTCATGCCCAGCTATTGCATCGATGAGCTGGTCAATATGAGGTAATAATAATGAGTCTTTAGGGAATGATTTATTTAAATTTGTAAAGTCTACGCACATTCTCCATTTCCCGTTTTTATTTTTCACCATGACCACATTGGTGACCCATTTGGGGAATTTTGACTCCCTGATAAAGCCATTCTCTAGTAACTTTTTGACCTCCTGGCTCATGGCATCATTTATTGAGGAATTGAACTTCTAACTAACCTGCCTCGCTGGGGGTGGAAGGGGTCAACGTTCAATTTTTCTATCGCGATCTCCTTCGGGATACCTGGCATATCTGCATTGCAAAAAGTGAACAATTCCACACTAGCAGTTAAGAATTGATAGAATTTACTTTGTTCTTGAAGCTTGCAGTCGATGTAAGTTATTTCGATGTGGTCGTTGTCATCAAGTTTAACGGGGTCAAGGTATTGTATGGTCGATTCTGTTAACTGCTATGCTTCTTTTGCTTTGCCTTCATTTACTGAGTAGTCGTACAATCCAGTGCGATGCAGTCTCAATCTTGAGTTGTGTGTTGTTATCCTCATATACTGAATATTTCACATGGGTTGGAAATTTGACGACTTGGTATAAGCTGGAAGGCATAGCCCCTATGGCGCGTATCTCTGGTCACACTATTATGGCATTGTATGCCATGTTGTGATCCATGATATGGAATGTGATTTCCAGAGTGACGACGCCGACCAGGACGGGGAGTGTGATTTCTCCAGATGCTTGTTCAACTACATTGTTAAAACCTACTAGCGTGATGCAACACGTTAGTATCTTATCCTCGAGTTTGATTTGTGCAAGTACCACGGGTAGATAATGCACGCGCCGCTTCCATCATCCACCATAATGTATCTCACATCTGCATCTAGTATTCATAAAGTGAACAAGGGCATCATAATGAGGGAAAACCAAATAGTGGGTATCTGACTTATCGAAGATGATACTTTCTTCGAGTTTATTGTACCATTTGTGAGTGATCGACTGTTTGAGCTTACGGGTCGTGGTAAACTTTACACTGTTGATAGAAGGGTTTATACCGCCCCTGATGATCCTTTTATCTCGGCGGCCCCTAACATTGTTCACGACCTCGGGCAAAGTTGGTCCTCCCCCGTTCGCTTAGTAATTCTTTGAGGTGTCCTTGGAGAAACATATTTACGACCTCATTCCTTAAGGCGATGCAGCCCTGAGTTTTATGACCTCGCTCATGGTAGAACTCGTAGAGGGCGTCTGACTTTTTGGTACGTGGATCCGACCTCATCTTTTGTGGTCACTTTACTTTTAGACCGAGCTTCTCCAATGCATAGACTATTTCTGAAGGTGCCACACAAAAATTAAGAGCGGATAGCAAATGGGGCATACCCCTCTCGTTCTGATGAGTCCATGTCTTTGATCTAGGGGGTCCTCTTTGTGGCAGGAGGGGGACACTATGGAGCTTCTAATGTATAGATGATGTCATTCTCAATTGAGTCATGGATCTACGAGATCCTTTCTAATATCATTTCCTCAATATCTCTTGGATTCGTCTTGTACCAAGGTTAATTGATGGGTTGGCCCATTCAGATCGTCCTTGTCTGCTCGGACCTCGACACAATATGTTCTGTGTATTTCATACCAAGTGTTCATAGGATATTTCATGAGTCGGCTCAATAATTTTCATGTCACCCTTGAACAATTCTTGCTCAATCCGTTTTGGAACGCTGCGACGACCACTCCCATTGATATATTTGGCAAGGTCATTCTTACTTGGTTGACTAGGCGAGGAAGTCCCTCAATCCTTCTCCAGACAATTGTTTGATGGCGAATATATCATTCACTATCGCCTCCACCTTTTTGTCCCCAGGATGGTCCGTTACGAACTTGTTAGCTATCTCTACGCGAGTCCAACTGCAAATACCAAGTCAAGCTCCTCCGGTGAGTGTCTCGCCAAATTTTTTCAACAAGATGGAGAATATTTGTTCTTTGGCAAGGTCATTGCCTTTTACAATGGTGATACGGTGGGTTACATATATTCGCGATCGGCGTGCCATAATATATTTTCAAATAGGACGACATTTTGAATGTTTTTGGTATAGTATGCGGGGCGGCTTCATCACTTTATGGTTGCTCGACAAACCGACCGACATCTTTCTTCGGCAAGAGTTTCAGGGCAACTGGTATTTTATCGATCCTTTCTTGGTGCTCTCTTATTTGGTCCTGAAGCATTTTCTTCTCATTCTCCATTTCCTCCATCTTTTTCCAAATGGTTGTGAGGGTGTCTTCACGCACATTATTAACATTGTGAGTAGTACCTGTTATTAGAGGGGGCAAGGGCCACGTTTCTCGATCGTAAGCAGTGTAACGCAAGTCCTAGCATTTTCTATGACCATGTCCTGAATGGGCTTATGAGGGATGTAGGTTATCATGTCATTTATCCAAGCATCAAGGATCCTTTCCACCGCTGGTGGGGTCTCTTCCGTCATGAACGTGGAGGCTCTTTTACCGCGGGATGTTGCAATATTGCTGTGAGGGGGAGGCGACCCGTCTTGCCTGGGAGAGGCATTACGCGATATATCCTCGCCTTTTGTCTTAGAAACCTCATTGATGGTGTTCAAGAGATTGGTGGTGAGGTCAGCCACTACCCTCATTCTTTCTTCTCCGTTACCTGTCATGTCAGATGTGTGTACAAGGAAAAAGGAGTTTCGTTATGTATTTTTTTTGCAACACGTGATAGTTATAGATCTAGAAGAAACTAAAAATTTAACTAGGTGATCCCCACAGATAGTGCCAAATTATTTGACCAAAAAATAATATATACTTTCTGTTAAACTATTAAATCTTGCGTAACAAAGAGTTAAACTGAGTTAGTAATAATATCTCTAGATCTAGAATAAGTTAGCACATAAATAACGTGAGATAATGTTGGTGGGGAGCTGAAAATAGTGCACATTTAATATTCCAAAAGATTTGAGCAATAATAGAGTAACATCAAGTAATAAATAGTAATAAAAGACATTTGCATAAATAAGGAGAATGATTCACCTAATATTAAATGAGATTGGATGATTCTTCTTTATAACAGTGATGAATGATAGACAAATCTTAGAATGTTAGAAATATTCTTGGATCTGATGGAAAGTATGAAATAATAGATGATGGAATCTTAGCAAAAATGTAGAGTTTGTATTTTTACTAGAGAGAAAGTCTTCTTCTCAAAAGTGTTCTTATCAAATAAATGTTACATGTCCTATCCCCTTATCTCTTCTTCTATTTTTACAATTTATATTCCTAACAATCCTAATAGTACAAGCGCAGAGAATATCTATTACAAAAATTAGCCGTCAATTAATGCTTTGTTCTTGATGCTCGACCTCGACCATTGTTGATTGTCCGGCTACGAGTCCCACTGTTTAATAGTTGACCTCGGCCGCATTATTTTCCCTAACGTTACTATATGCTAAATTCCCTTAGGGCAGATTTTGACCGTTACAGTTTAATAATTTCATTTATTGGTAAACCAAGCTTGGTATTAATTTCTTTTTAAAAAAGAAAGAAATATATCACTGATTGATCATATTTTTTATTTTATTTTTGTGCGTTCTACTTTAATTTTAAGATTTGTTGTCTCCCAACAGTATCCTTTATCACTTGGTTGGGTCATGGGTGTATGGATGATATTAGTCTCTACTCAATGGTCTTTGTAGCACCAGGCTTGCTCAGAGGGTTATAGCCTCACTACATTTAGCCTCTAGGTATTTTATTATGCAAAAATAAATAAAAAGTAATGAATTGGAGTAAAAACATTAATGTTTCTAATATTTAAAACAAAGAATATTCTTTCATCTAAATTCAGACATTGATTTTGAACTTTTCTGAATTATGATTTACATACTTAATGATTATAAAGAAGTGCTATAATCACGACCGTATGTAGTTAAGAATATTTTTAAAATGAGAAAATCGTAATAATATTTCTACTTTTTTAATTAAAAATTAATATTAATTGGAATGGGTGGAAAAATAAAATGCTGATCAATGTGAATTGTGTAATCATTTCAATTTAAAAGCTTAAACTTAACCTTAAGCGACAGTATTTTTTTGCATGCTTGGATTTTAACGTACTAAGCACGTAAAATTAAAGAAAGTATATGTGTATTCCCTTAAATATGCGTTCAACTTTATCTTCATAATAAAATATAAAATAATATAATGTGCTTTTCCAAGTAGATGATGAAGAGTGACATCCTCAGCTCCAAGTTACATCATTTGATAAGCCAAGAATTAAAAACAAAAAAATACTTCTTCATGGAAATAATGATGCTTAACTTAGAAATTATATTTCTACAATTATTTTGAGTGTTAGGATAAATACATCCCTTTCTGATCATATTGAATACATAACTCCAATTTTTTCCCTACGAAAATTAGCTTTTCTACAACCTTGCTTAACACTTAGAAAATGAACTTCCACTCTTTAAAATAAAAAGGTTCCAAGTAATTCTTTAATCTATTATCCCTCGTAGGAGGCCAATTCGTGAAAACTAAAATAGAAGTAACTAAATAATATCTGTAAGAACTACAAAACCAAATCTCCCTTGATGTAAGATAATAATTTGTTAGTTTGGGTAGTGACTAATTAGGATGAGTTAAAATTCATTATGATGCTCGATCATATTGTCAATTAAGTATGATTGTTAAACGATAAATTGAGGTGAAAATATATATTTAATTTATAATAATTTACTGATAATCTTGTTTGTAAAGACATGAATCATATATTTATTGGATTGATATAAATATTCTATTAAATTTTACACTATGGTTTCTCCGAACTTGACAAAACGAAAACCATTATATTCCCCACAGTGATAGCATATAGCTCTTTTGCTTAATTAGTCAGGAGATTACACCTGGTTGCGACAAGAAGAGTTTGCTCAGAGGATCAGCATTCTCCACCTATAATTTTAGGGACGTGAGTTCTAGTCATCAAATGAGCAATAACTACAGCAAAAATCAAAAGAAAGTGAAATTTAAAAATTTAAAAAAAAAAACACCTATTTGCTTGCGTTTCCGCTGAATTTCGCGTCTATTACCTTCTGACTACGATAGTTTGGGAATGGAAAAACGTATTAGGCTACATTTCTGCACCTTATGGTTCGTTAAATTATGAAAACGTCTCTTTTATATCGTTGTGTTTCAAGAGACAGAATTAAGCGCAGTTAAAAACATATCTTGCCATGGTATTGTGTGTATACCCCAAGCACAGCTTCACAAGGCTTAAGCCCCATGATATTTTAAAATTTTAAACAAAGAGTCTGTTTACCCTCAAAATTGGATAACAATTAAATCTATAAGTAATTTTAAGGATATGTGGGTTAAATTGACACAAAGCAATGAATTGAATAGCAATTGAAATAAACTATGATAAAATAATTCCAAACTATACGAATTGAACAGTTACGGCCTTTGGGAGGGGGGGGGGGGAGGTCCACCCTTAGACGGGACGAACTTCGATCGATAGAAGGATACAGGTAAAATAAGTGTTTAGTGAGAAAAATAATTTATTGCATCTGAATGATTGTTACAATGTGTTCTACAAGTAATCAGACCTCCTTTATATAGTAGGGGTGTTCCAATTTAGGTAGAATTTCATAAAAGGTAAAAATCTCTTAATTTGTTGATTTACTGGTACCTTATTGGTAGGTGCCGAGATTCCCCTCATGATATCCGACTGGTTACGGATATTTCGGCCTTCCATTATTTCGGTCATCTGTTGGTTATACCGGCAATGCTTTCTCGAGCTCATTTGGGGTCAGGGATCGATTCCTGGATCATGGACTCAATGTTCTCGAGGACAGACATTTTGACCTCGTATTTTGGTTAGACGAAACTCGCGGTTGATTTTTAACCCTTTACGTTCCGAGACCGATCTGTCATGTAATAGACGGGTCCGATTTCGACAGTATACAGATAGTAGCCTTATTTTTCGGAGAGTAAATGACGAGAAATGATATGAACTTCCGATTCTCACCCGATACTTCGTGTCAGAAATGATAAAATGAATGAAATGTCTCGTCAATACGTCTTAATGGAAATAAATGCTCGTCAGTTGCTGGTCGGTCACTCCTGGCTTTGAATCGTCATTTGAAAATTACAAAAACCCCCTTCTTCATTCATTCAAACTTTACATCCAAACCCTCTCTACTCTTGTTCCGTAGAAATCTCTATATTTTCTAGCACTTGTATCTTGATTTCATAAGATCATTATAAGAACTTTCGCTTGTCTTCACTCCAAACCATCAAGTGTACCCCTTTAATTTCTGTTTTTCATCTTTTACCCTCCGGTTAAAAGAACATAGAGAAGACTTAAAAAATATTTTCCCAAATAGAAACTACTTCTACATCACGGTCTGCCGGTGAGGAACCAGCGGTGGAACCTCCTCTAAGCACGTTCATTCCTGGCGGCTGCTCGGTGACCGCCGACTTCAAGGTTGAGAAACCTTCACCCATATTGGGATGATGTGAGAAGGTCTCGAGGTACATCTGCTCGATCAGAGATGAAATTATTCCTACGATAAAAAAAGACTGCAACTGGGTAGGAAAAGACGTGGTGGTTACCGGGCCTGAAGAAGACATCACTACCCACATTAAGGAATGCTTAAGTGTTTACACTTATACCTTTACGATGGGCCCATTGGACCTAGTAATCATCCAGTTCTGTAAAAGGTACGAGGTGTGCCTTGATCAGATCCACCCCTCGTTCTGGAGAATTGATCGCGCCCAATGGACCTAGTAATCATCCAGTTCTGTAAAAGGTACGAGGTGTGCCTTGATCAGATCCACCCCTCGTTCTGGAGAATTGATCGCGCCCAACTCTAGTCCTAAAAAGATAAGCGTTCGCTGCAAATATAATCCGGTCTAAAGTCCGAAGTCGAATCCCACATAGAATTAAGGCTTAGCTGTATATGTTTAATATCACTAAGAAGACAAGATTGAAAATAAATAAATAGCTGAAAACTAACTATGCTTGAATTGTAAATAATTGGAATAAAGGTCTACGGTAATTGTTTCCCCCGTTGTTGATTTCCTTAGTTGTATGTTTCTTATAGTTTTGACTTAGTTTCCTCTATCAATCACGAGCTCTTCAGCTATCATAAATCTCTCTCAAGTAATTATGATAACTTACTATGTGCACTCTCTTAAGCTACGCTAGCTCGATTATAATTACAGTTCACTTAGATCGCACCCGAGGTATCGTTATCTCTAATCCAATATCAAAACCCTCGGTTATGAC
Organism: Nicotiana benthamiana; assembly: GCA_034376525.1. Taxonomy (NCBI): domain Eukaryota; kingdom Viridiplantae; phylum Streptophyta; class Magnoliopsida; order Solanales; family Solanaceae; genus Nicotiana; species Nicotiana benthamiana. The sequence continues at coordinate 37,892,648 of CM067339.1, read as the reverse complement.
TCTCGCCTATACTCCGGGAGTGATGTTTTTTAAACAACTACCTAAATATGCACTCTCTCTCAAGAAAATACATAATAAATAGGAACCATTAATTGAGGATCCTTTCAATTAACCAAATTGAAAACGTAGTTAAACAAATAGAGACTAACAACTAACACAAAACTATATTAATATAACAACCAATTCATCCCCAACGGGTATCACCAAAATCATAGATTACAAATTAGCTATTCATAATAGTATGTTAAACTACAATACTAAAAATAATAACCAATAATGAAAAATAGGAAGAGGAAGGAAAAACTAGTTGAAGAATTCCGCGCCTTACTCCTATTGTGTTCTTGACTCCTTAGGTCGAATCCTCGGTCTCCTTAGCCTCCATATATCTAAATTATGCCAAAAGTATATCCAACCCCCAAAAATTATTTTTCCATGTATATATACCAAGTAGGGTCGGACCCAAACAATTATACCTTCTCCTATGCAAAAAAGAACAATATTTCTCGTCTGGACTGCCACGGGACTGTAGTGAACCGCGGAAGACACTGCCTCATCACGCCTCAAGTCCGCGGTTACAGTTGAAATCACATTTTTCACCCTGTTGCTTTTGGAATTTTGAAAAACATAAAAGATAAAAGTTATAGTCCTTTGAGTTAGCTTTCCAACCATTTATTTTAGAGCATAAATGGAATTCTGAGAAAAAGGGTATGTGCATTTTACTAGACGGTAAACAATATGCCTACTTGAGTCTTTGTTTTATTATTTTATCATCCGTTGATCACCGAATACAATCCCAGCTTAATTTCTTGGGATTTTATTCAGAATTCAAAGCTCCAAATCACGTGAATTTATTTCATAATATCTATATAGCTCGGAATCACTCCTACAAGATATAAAACACACCGTTAGTGCAAAATACTAGCGATTAAAGCGCAAACTCAGCTAAAGTGCAGTAAATTAGAGTGTAATAACCAAATAAAATACGTAATTATAGCTTACAATCAACACCCCACTCTTAAACCATTGATTGTCCTCGGGCAATCAAACTACACTTTATATAGACACGACCCTTTTAAAAAATTCTCCTAACTCATCACACCAAGAGTATTTAAAATAGACTAAGCACAAAAGTGTAACATCTTCACATCAAGATTTGACTCACAAGTACCATGCATTACAACTCACACACTAACTCTAACATAGAGGTCGCTTACATTAACTTTCCTTTATGAATCAAGTGCCTCACACAACAAAAGAGAGCTGTTCCACACAACAAAATTTAAGAACACTTAGGAACTCAAGATAGAAAGAATTCACTCACTCTCAGAAATAACATTCATATGCCACGAAAGATGCACCATAAGTGTGCCCGTAGTGTACTACTATACTAATCGAGCTCATTCAATCTAGGATCAATTAAGACTTTATTTGATTGCATTGTAGGCTGTGGGACGGGTAGGATATATTTAGATATAAGAGTGACTACACCTCCCTAAGCACTTTAATACATATACTTTAACATATAAAACCCATACTTATGTCAAACCAATACTCCATCTTCACATCAATGTACATTATCCCACTCTTCTTTAAGCACGCGTACATCAAGAGCCACCACTTATCAAGGAATTTTTTTCCTACAACAATCCAACTATTTTTTTTCCAATTCAAGTGGCTCTTCCTTTTTCAAAATAGTGAACCTTTCTCCTTATTCAATAGTTCCACTCAAAAGCCAAATCAACCACCCCACACTTTAACTTTTACAAAGTTCATAACAATTCAAGTGCTCATGAGAGGTTATAATGGTTCAAATAGATGGTTAATTCAAACAAATGGGCAAAGCTTGTAATGTGGTTGCCAAAGAAATGAGACTACAAGCTCAAATGGGTTAACTACAATACATAACAATTAGGTGGGTAAAATATACATATCCGGCTCAACAAAGAACGACTATATCACTTCCAAGATTGAACAAAACTACTATTTCGCTTTGAAAACAAACAGGGCAAGTTCTAGGCATCAAATGCAATGCACAAAATATAACTAATCCTTACACACACATGGCACATAACTCACTCAGGAATGGTTTCATAGACACTCTAGTCAAATAAGTTAAGCAAAGTTAAGATAATAAAATTTAAGGTACTTATACAAGAGTCAAAAACTGAGCCTAAGAGTCACAATCAAAGTACTCACTATTCTCAAGGCATAACAAAGTCAAGAGATATTGCTTCAATTCAAAATACAACACAATGGCTCCTACTCCCAAAAAAAAAAAACTAACTATACCTGGTTCAAATAAAACCCTTGGAAAAGAACCGTGGTTTAAAGAAAAATCAAGGGGTAATTGTTACACTACCTAACAAAAGAAATTCTTTTTTATTTTTTAGACTTAAATCCCTCAAAATAAATTTCTAATAGATCTATCGTCGGGAAAATTCTAATCTTTTCTATTTAAAAAATTATTCAATTAAACTAACACAACTAAAATAACATAGAAAGTCACCTGGACAATCTCCTCACCCCACAATTAAATTATGCATTGTCCCCAATGCACACCACACTAACTAGAGTTAAAAAGTTAACTCCCTGTTAGGCCAAAGGCCGAAGCACTAACAACTCATGGGGTACTCAGACTTCTCCCAAGCTTGGTCCTTCATGCGGGTAAGTCACACTTAGTTCCAACCGTTTGGTTTGTTGTTGCATCCTCCCAATACCTTTGCTTTCCATGCTCCTAGAAAATAAAAACTGACACTACAAAAATAGTACAATTAAAAAATAAAAATAAATAAATAAATAAAAGAAAGCAATAAAGATGGGTTGCCTCCAAATAAGCGCGTGATTTAACGTCTCGGCATGACGCGAATCACCTTTTACCTCCACCTCGAGCTTATGAATTGAAACCCAAGTTTTGATTCAAGCTTATGATTATATTCATGGGGCAGTGGAACGAATCTAACTGGCCCAAGAAATAAATGTAATATTCTGCACTCCTTGGCCTTTGTATGAGGTATGAAATCCTGACTTTATAGCAAGAAGAATTCCAGAATATATGCACCTTGTTTCTCATTCCTTAACTCTTCAATTGGTTCAGATGACTCTATTTCCATATCATCATCCAAACATAACGTGGAAAAATGCTTGGAGTGTGGACCGACGCGCTCAAACACATGAACTTCAGGATTTTCAACATCCTAGACATCAGTGATACTAGAGTTAACAAAATTTATATCCTCAAAGTCCTTGGCTTGCTCTAGTCTCACTTCTTCAGCATTGACATCCTCAAATTGTGGTTGGCTAGGTTGTTGATGTTCTACTCTGACCTCCCCAGTTAACACCTCAAATTCATTCTCTTCTTGTCTATTATCCTCAATATTGGGTTGTTGAGCATTTAAAGCTCCAACCACTTGACTCAATTGAGCTTCTAACTTGCGAATAGTTGCTTCTTGCCTTTCTATTTGCAATTGTTTCTCATTGCTTTGTTCCAGAAGGCACTTTAGCATATCCTTGGTCTCCTTCGAGTCCGCATTCACAGGTTCTTTATTCCTATTAACTTCACAAGAAAAGATAGAACCATCATAGTAAGGGGTTGGGGGAAAATAAAACATATAAGCACAACCATAAAGGTGACCATTTTTACCACCACACACATCACACACATTACACAAATAAGATTGAGTTGGTGCACATTACTTGCTCTTAGGAACGTTCTGAAAATTATGCCACGGGTGGTTTCCTTCACAATATGTATGGAGATCAATAATAGAATTATCTACACCTAAGTTCCCATAATTCCAAGATGCCATGTGTCTCAAATCAATAGTTATAAAAAAAAAAGTTCAAACTTTAATCGTAGCAATATATACAGCTACAACTATACCATTTTGTTCCCCAGCAACGACGCCAAAATTTAATCACGCCAAACTCTAGTCCTAAAAAGGATAAGCGGTCGCTGCAAATATAATCTGGTCTAATGTCCGAAGTCCAATCCCACAGAGAACTAAGACATAACTGTATCTATTTAATATGACTAAGAAGACAAGTTTGGAACTAAATAAACAGTTGAAAACTAACTATGCTTGAATTGTAAACAATTAGAATAAAGGTCTGAGGTAATGGTTTCTCCCGTTGTTGATTTCCTTAGTTGTATGTTTCTTATAGCTTTGACTTAGTTGCCTCTATCAATCATGAGCTCTTCAGCTATCATAAATATCTATCAAGCAATTATAGTTATTTACTAGACGTACTCTCTCAAGCTACGCTATCTCGATTCGCATTATAGTTCACTTAGATCGTAACCGAGGTATCATTATCTCTAAACCCTCGGTTATGACTCTCTCCTATACTCCGGGAGTGATGTTTTTCAAACAACTATCTAAATTTGCACTTTCTCTCAAGAAAATACATAATAAATAGGAACGGTTAATCGAGGGTCCTTTGAATTAACCAAAATCAAAATGTAATTGAACAAATAGATACTAACAACCAACTCAAAACTATATTAATATACTAACCAATTCATCCCCAACGGGTTTCACCAAAACCTTAGATTACAAATTAGTTAATCATAATAGTATGAAAAACTACAATACTAAAAATCATAAACAACAATGAAAAATAGGAAGAGGAAGGAAAAACAATTTGAAGAATTTTGCACCTTGCTCTTATTGTGTTTGACTCCTTAGGTCGAATCCTCGGTCTCCTTAGCCTCCTTACATCTAAATTATGTCAAAAGTAAGTCCAACCCCCAAAAATACTATTTTTCCATGTATATAAACCAAGTAGGGTTGGGCCCAAATAATTATTTCTTTTTTACGTGAAAAAGGACAATATTTCATGTCTAGACTGCCGTGGCCGCAGTCAGGACCAACGTGAACTGCGGAAGACATTGCCTCATCCCGCCTCAGCTCCGCGGTTGCAATTTTGACCGCATTCTTTCACCCTATTCCTTTGGAATTTAGAAAAACGTAAAAGATGAAATTTGTAGTCCTTTGAGTTAGCTTTCTAACCACATATTATGTAGCCCAAATGAAGTTCTGAGCAAAAGGTTATGTACATTTTACTAGACCGTGCACAATATACCTACTCGATTCTTTATTTTGTTGTTTTAACATCCATTGATCGACGAATATGATTCCGGCTTAATCCTTGGGGTTTTACTCAGACTTCAAAGCTCCAAATCACTTGAATTCATTCCATAACATCTATATAGCTTGGAATCATTCCTACAAGGCATAAAACACACTGTTAGTACAAATCACTAGCGATTAAGCGCAAACTCAACTAATTAGAGTGCAATAATCGACTAAAATATGTAATTATAGTCGATTATCATTCTTCTCTGATTCTTCGTGAGCAAGATTGACGGATGCTCATTCACCGTCAACTATCTGATGCGCCTATACAGTCCCTGACTCTTCTAGGGGTACTAATCAAACTTGCGAGCTGGACAAGAAAAGACCCATTCTCGAGTATCGATGAAGATCGATATCAAGGTTGGATAGTACGATTTTTTCAAGTGAGGAACTCAGATCTGATTCAGCTGAATTCATGTCATTCCTCCAGAAGTGAAACACAAAACGTAAGTAAAGTTTAGTTTCTCCAAGAATTTATTTTTAACTCTCTTCTCCTTCTTTCTTATAGATGTTTGATGGTGATGCGGCTGTTGCTTGGGTCCCGGATGTAACTCCTTGACTCAAGGAGTGGGTTGAGGGAATTGTGTCAAAGAAATTGTATTTCGAGCATGCATGGTAAAAACTTTTGAAGGTTGGTGTGGGAGGCCCGTTCTTAGGGTGAGATTCCTTTCTTGATTGGCTAACACTTTGGTTTCCTCCGTACTGCTTAGCCCTTACTCATTTCTTTTTCTTTGTAGGTTTTCCAAGGATGTCGCAATGAGGCATCACTCCGGTGATGAGGATTGCCCCAAGTCCCCTGCTCCGAGATAGAGTGAGGAGAATAATTGAAAAAGGATTCCGAGTTCTCCGAACTCGGAGAAGAAAATATCGAGAAGGAGGCTGGTGCACAAATTTAATGAAAGCACCAGCGTCTGAGAGTTCCTGTCAGACTGACTTCATCAGCTGAGGGATGAGTCCAAAAAAGAAGCTTCTGAACTGGTGGCTCACGTGCGAGGTGACACAAAAATGCCTCAAATCACGCAGGCCGATGATGAGGCAATGGCCAAGGCCTCCGACCCAGAGAGGGGCGAGGTGGTTTTGCCCCAAATTAGGGAGGCCGACAAAGAGGCCACTACTGCTTTTTCTTGGGAAGAGGAAAATGCCAAGAAGGATGTACTTGGATTGATAAATCTCTTCGTCTCACCTTTATTTACTGATTCCATGATCAACGAGACCCAGATGGTGAGAGGATGCTCCAATAAGGGACCCCAAGAGGTGGAAGACTCCTTTCATTACTTTTTTTATGGTTTAGACTCTACCTCAGGGAGGACGTCACCGGGTTGGACGACTTACCGGTGCCATGGAAGAGTCCATCTTCGGGAACTAGTGAGCCTTCTTCAAACCCGAAACTATTCAATCAATTCCCCGCTCCGAGTGTGAATCCTCATCGAATGTGGTCGATTATCATGTCTATTTCAGAGAATGCCTGGGTCTTTTTCGTACCCGTAAGGGTTGCCAGTTATATTCGGTGCCCGGTGATCAAATAGGATCAAGCCTAGATGAATGAGATAAACGCATCTACCTGTTCAATGAAGCCCAGCAAGCATTAAACCGGGTAACTTCGGATGCCTCCTGATGAATTTTATTATGTACTTAGATTACGTCGTAAATAACCATAGCCTCTTTTTCTTTGTCGTAAATAACCATAGCCTCTTTAACTCTTCCTGATATCGGAGAAAAGTCTGAGGTTGGCGGAGACCTCGAAAGTGATGATGCGGTCCCCGATGAAGACTGGGCCACTTAGGCCCCTTTATATATATATTTTTTCTTTTTGTATTATCCTTTTGTTGAGGCCTTTTAGGCTTTTCGAAAATTTGCATCGGGCCTGTTTGGCCCTTGTTAAAAGAATTTTTTATATTTATATAAGGCTTTTTCCCTTTTACATCTTTTAAATTTTTCCTTTGCTTTATTACTTATGTTTGCAAATATCAAAATGTCTTGGCATGAAATAGCTAGTTTATGTTCGGAGGTTTTAACAAACCTTGCCTTCAAGATTAATTCATTTTACGGCATCGTGGGGCTTCTATATGACCAAAAAATATTTCCCCAAAGTACTTATTCTTTTTTAGATCATAGTTTACGAAGGGTAGCCTTTAGAACCGATTAAGAAATTTTAAGGCATTGTTGTTTTTGTTATGGGTCTCGAACGTCTCTGACCCGTGTTAATATGGCTATAGCCTTTTTACTTTAGGTGTTTCCCCATGTTAATAACTCTATACCAAGTTATCTAGGCTTTCCTAAGACGACAATCCCCTAGTGGGGGTGGCTGTAGCCTTTAAAATTCGGGCATTGCCTAATAGGTCTTATGCCCCGAGCTCTGATAGCTCAGACCATCCGAGTTTTCTTTCGGACGGTAGTCCCTGAATGAGAGTGATTGTTTGAGCTTGAATGAAGGTGTCCCTTGGGCTTGACACCTTCAGGGGATCGGATGCAAGAAATTCCTTGGGAAAATACAATTAGTGCTTTTAGACCTAAAATTTTTGTATGAAATTCTTTTAGAAAATGCAAGGAAAGAAACTTATTCTTGGGAAAATGCAAGGAAAGAAAAAGAGACATATCAAGAATAAAATTTTAGGTCTAATAGTTTCTTTCCTTGTATTGATCTTATTCTTGTGCATAATAGTTATACATGTGTACGCGTTGCACTCTTTTTCCTTGAGAAAGAAAAAGAGTTGCATTTGGGACAAATTTTTAGGCCTGAAATCACACGTTTAAATCCTCGAACACTGTTAATGTGATCTTTTACATCGATTCGTGACCGGTCTAATTCTAAGTTGTATGATCCATTGGGACAAAATAAGTACTTTGGGGAAAAAGAGCGCAACGTGTGCTTTCAGGATAAAAAATTTTGTACCGTTCCTTGCTGTTACCTGGAAGTGTTAGTTCAAAATATAAGTAAAAGAAAATTAATGGGGTCATACCTTAGCACTAATATCATTTCAAGTGAGTTATATTCCAATTGCTTGGTAGTTGTTTGATTATTCCGAGTTTGTAGGACCCCTTTCTGGCGATTTTGATATTATGATATGACCTTTCACAGTTCGGCCCCAACTTCCCTTTCATTTGTGTTTCGGGTGCTCTCTGTGACCTTCCTTAATACTAAGTCCCCGACATTGAAATATTGAAGGTTGTCCCTTCAATTGTAATATCTCTCGATCCATTATTTTTGGGCAGCCAACCGAATGAGCGCGATTTTACGTCTTTCATCCAAATCTCTAGGCTCGTACTCATGGCATCGTTATTTGATTCCTTTGTTACATATCGGAATCTGATACTTGGTTCTCTAACTTCGACAATATTAGAGCTTCAACACTGTAAACTAATGAGAGTAATGTGGCCCCGGTACTGGACTTCGAGGTCGTACGGTATACCCATAGGAATTTGGGGTATAATTTATTCCAATTTTCCTTTTGCATCGGTTAACCTCTTTTTAAGATTTTGGAGTATGGTTTTATTAGTTGATTCTGTATGGTTTTATTAGTCGATTATGCTTGTCTGTTTCCACTTGGGTGATAGTTTGTTGATAGGATCATTTTGATCTTGTGGTATTCAAGAAATTTTATTAATTTACTACTAATGAATTGTTTCCCATTGTCGCATATGACCTCAGCCAGCATTCTGAATCGGCATATGATGTGGTCCCAAATGAAATCGACGACTTCCTTCTCTCTGACCTTCTCGTACTCCTGGGCTTCCACCCATGTAGAGAAATGGTCTGTCATAAATAATATAAATTAAGCCTTACCGGGTGCCCATGGAAGGGGGCCGGTGATGTTCATTCCCTACTTCATGAATGACCATGGTGACAAAATCAAATGCAGCAGCTCCCCAAGTTGATGAATCATCATACCATGTCTTTTACACCCATCACATTTTCGTACGAACTCATTTGCATCCTTTTCCATGTTGACCTAGTAGTAACCGGCTCTGATTACTTTTCGAACTAGTAATTTAGCGCATGAGTGATTTCTGCATGTCCCCTCGTGAACTTTCCTTAGGACGTATTCGGTATCTCTCGATCTATAGCTAGTGGACCATCGAATGTTCTTCTGAATAAGGTTCCGTCTTCGGAAAAGCTAAATCGGGTTGTCTTCGTGCGCATGACCCTTGATTCCTTTGGATCCGAGGGCAGATTTCCAATTTTAATATATATATCTATATATATATACATTCTCTGATCCCAAATAATGCTCGTAGAGTTTATCTCGACATGACCTTATTCCACCACCGATCTCATTAGTTGCACGACCGCCCACGAGTTGAGCTCATCATCCTCGACCGATGCCCTTAAGCTAGCAAGGGCACCGACCTTACTGTTTTGATCTGGGGCACGTGTTGTAGGGTCCACTCCTTGAACCGATGTAATGTTACTTGCAACTTTTCCAGGTACCTTGGCATATGTTCTTCTCTGACCTCGAATGTTCCGTTATCTTGGTTTACCATGAGGAGGGAGTTGTACTTAGCTTCGATCAGGTCACGACCCGAATTTTTCACCTCGCGATCGTGATGGTGCCTAACTTTTCAGATGCTAGACAAGCTAACAGATAGAGATTTAATACGCTAACCACAAACCAATTCAGTAAATATCAATAACTAAACCAAAACAGATTAAAGGAGTACAAAATCTCATAATAACCCAAGTCCTTATACACGACTGCCCAAAAACTCTTGTCATAATCATGAACTTCTAAGAGTCACTACAAATAATGGCTGAAAGAAAATACAACTGTCTTTGAATTAAAAGAAACAGTAAACTGGAATAACTAGAAGGGGACTCCGGGATTTGCAAACACCGGCAGATCTATCTTAGGTCTCCTACTGGATTGAAGGCAGCAACTCAACTCAGGTCAACACGGTCCAGTATCCAAATCTTCATAGAAAGTGCAGAGTGCAGTATCAGTACCACCGACCCCATGTACTGGTAAGTGTCGAACCTAACCTCGGCGAAGTAGTGATGAGGTTAGGACAGCACCATACATAATCTGTACAATTAAACAATATCCTATCATAATACAACTAATAGAAGCTATACAGAAGTTATCGGGAGGGGAAGCATGCTAAGGGGGTTACAAGATAAAGAATCACAACAATAGAGGAATTTAAGCAGCTGGTACACCTTGAACCGGTAATAATAAGTAAATACGACAAACAAAAAATGCACGACATTACCCTTCATGCTTTTACTCTCAACCTCAGCACATATTCAATAATAGAAACGTGCACGACATCACCTTTCGTGCTTAATCAATCAACTTCACCATATAAATAATAGAAACTGGCACAACATCACCCTTTGTTCTTTATTACTCAACCTCACCATATAAATAAAAGGAACATGCACGGCATCACCCTCTGTGTTTTATCACTTAACCTCACCTAAACAAGAGACAACAATAATAGGGGGATAGAAAAGACAACATCAAGTCTTAATTCAACACTTAGTCCCACAACACCTGTCTCCAATTTGAGGCAATACTCAATCAAAAACCAAATTCAATAGAACATGGGAGGAAATGGCTCAACACATCAAATAGATAATCTAAACATGAATAATATGATAAAAAAGGCAATATTTACAAGAATAGGACTTACTCACATGTTATGAAATGACAACAACGTATAGATATGTGTCACATCTCCTATGTGTTGTACTCAACATCCAAACACATAAAAAATAAGCAAATAATACCTAATTCTCAAGATAAGTCTGCCACGACATTTACCTCATTTCCATGGACAAACTCAAGGCTCTATCACCGCTTTTCCTATCACACAAGCCTTCGGACCAATAGAATCTATCAAATTACTAACCAAAAAATGTAATTTAAGCCTTACGAACTACCCATGATTAAAAGAAATTTAATTTAGGCCTTTTTTTGGAAAAGTCAACAAAAGTAAACGCCTGCGCCCGCTTGGTCCAAACCCAAAAATTCGGACCAAAACTCGATTACTCATTCACCCTCGAGCCCGGATATACAATTGGTTTTGGAATTCGACCTGAATTTGAGATCTAAACCCCCAAATTTTAAAATCCCTAGTTTCTACACAAAATTTTTCAATTCCACCATGAAAATCTTAGATTTTAGGTCGAAATCTTTAAAAATAAAGTGAAAGATTGAATGAAATGAGTTAAAAATCACTTACATATGCTTTGGGGAAGAAATGGTCATTGGAAAATCGCCTAGAGGGTTTCTTGTTTAGAAAATTTGAAGAATGCTTGAAAATCCCGTCTAAGTTCCTTTTACAAAGCTGGAAATGCCGAATTTACGACCTGAGCTTCGAAATTTGCAAAGCTCGCAAATGCGAGAAAGGTATCGCGAATGCGAATCTGTTGCATTTTTGCTTCTGTCGCAAATGTGAACCAATTGTTCGCAAATGTGATGGACCCCTTCCCAAGACCAACTTCACAAATGCGAAGGGTTTTCGCATTGCAAACATAGGCTGGCCCAGCTTCTTTTCATATTTAGGATGAGAAGCTCGCAAATGCAACCTCAACAATAGTCGCAAATGCGAACTCTGTCCTCGCATTTTCGAGGTATGAGGCCTTCAACAAGTTCAGCTATACCGGCAAAAAATATTTTATGTTCCAAATTTCTGCATAGCCTATCCGAAACTCACTCGAGCTCTCGAGGCTCCAAACCAAATATGCACACAAGTCTAAAAATATCATATGAATTTGCTTGCACGATCAAATCGCTAAACTAACACCTAGAACTACGAATTTAGCACCAAATTGCATGAAATTTTCAAAACAAATTTAAAACTTTTATATATTTTCAACCAGAAGTCCGAATCACGTCAAATTTCCACCAAATTTCGCAGACATAACTTAGATATTATGTTAATCCCTTATTGAGCTCTGGAACCAAAATACGGGCCCGATACCAATGAGATCAAACCTTAATCAATTTCTTTAAATAATTAGATTTTGATACTTATAATTTTTAACAAAGATTCATTACTCGGGCTAGGAACCTCCGATTCTCTGGATCCGATTCCGGGCAAACACTCAGGTCCCATAATTCAACACGGACCCAGCGGGACTGTCAAATATGAGTCCGGGTCCAGTTACTCAAAAAATTTACCAAAGTTAACTAAATAAATTTTTAAAGGTAAAAATTATTATTTTTCTCAAATTTCCACATAAAGGATTTCTGGAAACGCGCCCGGACTGTGTATGCAAATTGATGAGGAATAAAATCAAGTTTTAAAGGCCTCGAAATACGGAATCGATTTCTAAAACATAAGATGACCTTTTGGGTCATCACATTCTCCACCTCTAAAACGATCGTTCATCCTCGAACGAACATAGAAAAGTACCTAAGCTAGTAAAAAGGTGAAGATATCTGCTTCACATATCAGATTTGAATTTCGAGTTAGCTGCCTCGGTAGGCTAACCTCTCAGCTGCATTCGAACCGAAGGATAAATCTTCGATCTCAACTGAACAAACCTACAGGTCTAGAATAGCTACCGGCTCCTCCTCGTAAGTCAAATTCTTGTACAACTGGACATTGTTGAAGTCTAACATGTGGGAGAGATCATCGTGATACTTCTGAAGCATGGACACATGAAATATTGGATGTACTACTGATAAACCTGGTGGCAACGCAAGTCTATTGGCCACCTTTCCCACACGCTCAAGGATCACAAAAGGTCCAATATAGGGATTAGCTTGCCCTTCTTTCCAAACTCATTACGCCCTTCATGGGCATTACCCAAAGCAACACTCTCACCCTGACAATGAATTCCATATCACGAACCTTACGGTCGGCATAACTTTTCTGCCTGGACTAAGCTGTACGAAGTCTATCCTAAATGATCTTATCCTTATCCAAGGCATCCTACAACAAATTCGTACCCAATAACCGAGCCTTCCCCGGCTTAAACCACCGAAATAGTGATCGACATTGTCTACCATATAATGCCTCGTAGGGATCCATCTGGATGCTTGACTGATAGTTGTTGTAGTAGGAAAACTCCGCTAATGGCAAAAATTTATCCCAAGAACCTCTAAGTCAATAACACAGGTACGGAGCATGTTCTCCAAGATCTGAATGGTAAGCTCGGACTGTCCGTCCGTCTGAGGATGAAATGCGTTGCTTAACTCGACCCGTGTACCTAACTCATGCTATATTGCCCTCCAAAAATGTGAGGTAAACTACTTACCTCGATCAGAAATGATAGGCACGGGCACACCATGAAGACGAACGATCTCACAGATATAAATCGCAATAAATCGCTCTGAAGAATAAAAAGCTGCCATAGGAATGAAATGCGTATTTAGTCAGCCTATCCTAAACTGCATCAAACTTCCTTTGTGTCTGTGGGAGTGCAACAACGAAATCCATAGTGATACACTCCCACTTCCACTCTGGGATCTCTATCTTCTAAAGCAAACCATCAGGTCTCTGACGCCCGTACTATACTTGCTGACAATTTAAACACCGAGCTACATATGCAACAATATCGTTTTTCATCCTCCTGCACCAATAATGCTGAAGCAAGTCTTGATACATCTTATATCACTCGGATGAATAGAATACTGAGTGTGGGCCTCATCTAGAATCAACTTGCAAAGTCTGTCCACATTAGGCACACAAACACAACCATGCATCCTCAAAACTCCATCATATCCAACTTAACCTTCTTGGCATCACCGTGTCACACTGTGTCTCTAAGGATACGCAAATGAGGGTCATCATACAGCCGCTTTCTAATACGCTCAAACAGGAAGACTGAGTGATTGTGCAAGATAAAACGTGGTTGGGATAAAAATATCCAACCGCACGAACTGATTGGATAATTCCTGAATATGCATTGCAAGCCGTCTTTGACTGACTACAATCTATGCAAGACTGCCCATACTAGCTGACTTCCTACTCAAAGAATCGGCCACCACATTGGACTTCCCTGGATGATACAAGATGGTGATATCATTATATTTCAATATCTCTAACAACCACTTATACCTCAAATTGAGCTCCTTTTTCTTGAACAAGTACTGTAAATTCTTATGATTCGTGAACACCTCACATGATAAGCTATATAGATAGTGCCTCCAAATCTTCAACGCGTGAACAATGGCTGCCAGTTCCAAGTCAGGAATATGATAATTCTTCTCATGAATCATTAGCTATGGTGAAGCATATGCAATAACCTTACCACTCTATATCAATACCGCACCGATTCCAATATGAGATGCGTCATAATATACTGTATAAGGCCTTGAACCTATGGGCAATACCAACACCAGTGTTGTAGTCAATGTTGTCTTGAGCTTCTGAAACTTGCCTCACCCTCATCTGACCATCTGAACTGAGCACCCTTCTAGGTCAAACTGATCAACGAGGATGCCATAGATGAAAACCCCTCAAGAAACCGACGGTAATAAACCGCCAAAACCAAGAAACTACGGATCTTCATGGCAGAAGTAGGTCTAGGCCAATTCTCAACAGCCTGAATCTTCTTAGGATCTACCTCAATACCCTCTACGGATACAACGTGACCTAAGAAAGCAACTGAACTCAACCAAAAGTCACATTTTGAAAACTTAGCATATAATTGATTGTCTCTCAGAGTTTGAAGAATGATCCAAAGATGTTGCTCGTGCTCCTCTCGACTGCGGGAGTATATCAAGATATCATCAATAAGCATAATCACAAAGGAATTCAGGTAGGGCTTGAACACCCAGTTCATCAAATCCATAAATGTTGTTGGTGTATTTGTCATCCCAAAGATATAACTAGAAACTCATAATGCCCACACCGAGTTCAAAAAGATATCTTAGGGACATCAGATGCCCTAATCCATAAATGATGGTAAACAGATCTCAAATCGATCTTTGAAAACACATTGGCACCCTGAATCTGATCAAATAAGTCATCAATCCTCGGGCTGTATGCTGCAACATATTTCATTGATTTATGCCATGATTGACTAGATATAGCGCTTGGGCTGTAAGAGCCCCTCCAGAGTCTATACACACCCCTAGTGAGAGTAGGTACCTACTTAGTGCGAGTGTTGAATGCCAAGTGCCTACTGCTGAATGACCGTGAATAATGGGTGATGGTAAGGTTGGAGCGAGTGTGAGGACTGAGTGATTGTTGCCCTGAGAGATTGTATATGATTTCATCCGGTTTTACTTGAACTTGGCATGAACAAAGTGATTTGACAAAATTTGGCGGAATTGGGAAGCATTACTATATATCCTTGTTGAGCCACCTGAAAATGAATTATAAGTGTGTAGTTTGTCACTATCTTTTAGTTCCTTATTTATTATTCTTACTTACTGAGTTGGTTGTACTCACATTACACCCTGCACTTCTTCTGCAGATCTAGTAATTTTTGGACGTGGAGGGTGTTGATATTTCACGAAGCTGGATATTGGAGATATCAAGATAGCTGCATGGCGTCCACTATCATTGTTTTGCCTCCCTTATCTTTTTTATTCCATTGTATTTAGATCCAAACTTGGATAGACACATTATTTCTGGACTGGTTATGTATAGATGCTCATGGACTCGTGTTTTAGAATTTTACCTCTCTTTATAATAGCTTTTCTATTCAAAAATTTCTTGATTCATTTTCTATTAAATAATTGAAGTATTTTGGAAAGATTGGCTTGCCTAGTAGCATCAGTAGGCGCCATCATGACCTGTTAGGATTTTGGTTCATGATATGTTTGTATTAGAGAGTAGGTTACATAGGTCTCTTGAGTCATGAACATGTTTAGTAGAGTCTTGAGGATCAGTATGGTGATGCCTTACATATCTTCGAGAGGCTACCAAACCCTTAAGAAAATTCACATTCTTGGATTCTTGTCATGAAAATCTGTTGATTATGGTAACTAAACTTCTGTTAGTATATTCTCACACAGATGGTGAGGACACGTACTAACAGGAAGGATGGGCAGCACCGGTACCACCAGTCAGGGTCGAGAGAGGTTGAGGCCGTGGTAGAGGCTAAAGTAGGGGTAGGTGCAACTCATACAACAGCTAGGCTAGCACCTGCAGACCCACTAGTTGCCCCAGTTCAGGAGAAAGTATTAATTGTGGAGTAGCCAATGGGACCAACCGAGGCACCACCCGTGCCCTTTGTGATTCAAGGACTTCAAGAGGCCTTAGCTTAGATTCTGAGTGTGTGCACCAGGCTTGCTCAGGCGCTCTCTATTCCAATCACAGCAGCCCCTTCTCAGGCTGGGGGCACCACCAGCCCAACCGATTGCAGTTGCTTAGTGCCATGTGGTTCTTGTTACGTCTGATGATGAAAATTGTAGATTGGAGAGGTTTGGGAGACTCCAGCCTCCATCTTCAGGTGTACAGAGGTGGAGGATTCACGTGACTTCTTGGACAAGAGTTAGAGGATGCTCCATAAATCAAGTATTCTAGAGACAAGTAGGGTCTCGTTCACTAACTTTCAGTTCTTTGGGGCTACCTTTAGTTGGTGGGAGGCTTATGAGAGGCATAGGCCGTTCGGTGCAGCACCACATACTTAGAAGGAGTTTTATGTTTTCCTCTTGGAGAAGTTTGTGCTGCAGTCTTATAAGAAGGAGCTGCATAGACCATTTTAGTAGTTGAGTCAAGGTGATATGTCTGTGATGCAGTATAATATGAGATTTTCTGAGTTGGCTCGTCATGCAGTTTAGTTAGTTTCCACTGACAAGAAAAGAATCAGGATATTCATTGCTGGCCTCGCATTTTAGCTCTTATTGCATATGACTAGAGAGAGGGTATGTTTTCTACTTTTTATAAGGTTATTGACATTACTCGACAGATAGAAATGGTCCCCAACTAGGAGAAGGTTGAGAGGGAGGCCAAGAGGCCTCGTGGTTAAGGTGGTTTTACTAATGTTTCTTCTGGAGGTCAATTTTACAACGGTAGCAGTCGTCTTTACAGGCATGCTCAGACGGCTGGCCCAGTTCACTACAGTGCATCATCTGGTCATGGTTCTCATAGTTCTTATCAGGTTGACTCATCTCTCAGTGTTCTTCCAGCTTAGAGTTCGTCCCGTGATCCACCGATTTAGGGCTCATCTATGCCAGGTCCTTCAACCAGTTATCCCGATGATCGAGGCCCCCTTTAGTCCCTTTCACAAATACCATGGAGTTAATTTGAGTGAGGGGAGTTTGGGCATGTGTGGAGGCAGTGTCCTTGTTGTTAGGGAGGTCCAACATATCAAAGAAGTTAGGTTGTGTCATTTGCACCAGTTGCTACACCACCCGCTCAACTAGCTTAGGGTAATGCCCAGTCAGCTAGAGGTTTCCCTATAGGGGAATCCTATTAGGGGGCGTCAAGGTCCGATTCTATGCTCTTCCCACTAGACCAGACGTTATTGCTTCAGATGCGGAGAATACATGTATTGTCTCTATTTTCCACATGGATGCCTCTGTATTATTTAACCCTGGTTCCACTTATTCATATGTCTCCTCATATTTTGCCCCTTATTTTAATATGTCCCCGTGAGTTCTTAGTTTCATCTGTTCATGTCTCTATGGCGGTGGGCGTTATTATTATTATAGACAGTGTATATTGGCCATGTGTAGTGACTATTGGAGGATTAGAGATTAAAATTGATCTATTGTTACTTAGCTTGGTTGATTTCAATGTGATCTTCGGTATGGACTTGTTGAATCCATGACATGTTCTAGATTATCACACCAAGACAGCGACGTTGGCGATGCTGAGATTGTCACAGATTAAGTGGTGAGGTTCTCTAGACTATGTTCCTAGTTGAGTGATTTCATACTCGAAGGCCCATCGGATGGTTGGGAAGGGTTTTCTATCTTATTTGGCCTTTGTGAGGGATGTCAGTGCAGAGAACCCTATTGATTTTATTCCGATTGTGAAATATTTTTTTAATGCGTTTCTTATTGACCTGCCGGGCATGCTCCCAATAGGGACACTGATTTTAGTATTGACTTGGTGCCAGGCACTCAACCCATTTCTATTCCTCCATATCGTATGGCACTGACTAAGTTGAAGGAGTTTAAGGACCGGCTTCAAGATCTCCTTGATAATGGGTTTATTAGGTCTAGTGTGTCACCATATGATGCATCTGTTCTGTTTACTATGAGAATGTGCATTGATTATAGGCAATTGAAAAAGGTCACAATCAAGAACAAGTATCATTTGTCGTGTATTGATGATCCGTTTAACCAGCTTCAGGGAGCGAGGGTGTTCTCCAAGATTGATTTAAGGTCTGACCTTCGCACCATCAACGTTCGTGCATCTGATGAACAATGTGTTTTTCCTTATCTCGACTAGTTTATTATTGTATTCATTGATGATATCATGGTGTACTCTCGTAGCCAGGAAGAGCACGCCTAACATTTGAGGGTTGTGTTGCAGCGGTTGAGAAAGGAGAAGCTTTATGCCAAGTTCTCCAAGTGTGAGTTTTTGGCATTCTTATGGCACCTGGTGTCTAGTGAGTGTATTCATGTGGATCCGAATAAGATAGAGGCAGTTTAGAGTTAGCCCAAATCGTCCTCGGCTATAGAGATTCAAGGCTTTCTTGGTTTAGCTAGTTATTACTTTTGCTTAGTGTAAGTTTCTCATTTGTTGCATCGCCCTTGACCAAATTGATCCAAAAGGATGCTCCTTTTAGGTGGCCGGAAGAGTGTGAGAAGAGCTTTCAGAAGCTCAAGACTACCTTGACCACATCTCCAACTCTAGTTCTACCATCAGCTTCTGGTTCTTGTACAATATATTGTGATGCTTCTCGGATTGGTATTGGGTGTGTTTTGATGCAGGAGGGAGAGGGATTTCTTATGCTTCGCACCAGTTGAAGCCTCATGGGAAGACTACCCTATTCATGATTTGGAGTTGCCTGTCATTGTTCATGTGTTAAAGATTTGGCGGCACTATCCCTATGGTGTGTCTTCTCAGGTATTTACTGATCATCATAGCCTCAAACACTTGTTCAATAGAAGGATCTATTTGAGACAACAAAGATGGTTGGAACTGATAAAGGACTATGATATTATTATTCTATATCATCAAAATAAGGTCAATGTGGTGGCCGATTCCTTGAGTAGGAAGGGAGTGAGTGTGGGTAGCCTTGCATTCATTCCTATTGGTGAGAGACCTCTTGCAGTTAATGTTAAGGCCTTGGCCAACCAGTTCGTGAGATTTAATTTTTCTGAGCTCAGTCGCGTTCTAACATGTGTGCATTCTCAGCCTTCCTTATTTGATCACATCAGAGAGTGCCAATATGATGATCCTCATTTTCTTGTCCTTAACGACAAGGTTCAGCAAGGTGATGCTAGATATGTGACTTGATGGGGTGTTGAGATTATAAGGCCGGATATGTGTGTCTAGTGTAGATGGGCTACGAGAGATAACTCTTAAGGAGTCCCACAACTTGCGATATCCCATTCATCCGGGTTTCGTGAAGATGTGTCAGGATTTGAGACATCACTATTTTTGGAGGAGAATAAAAAGGGATATAATTGGGTTTGTATCTATGTTTCTCAACTTTCAGGAGGTAAAATATGACCATCAGAGATCGGGTGGCTTGCTTTAGGGGATAGAGATTCTAGAATGAATGTGGGAGCGGATCACCATGGATTTCGTAGTTGGGCTCCCACGGACTTCAGGAAGTTCGATGCAGTTTGGGTGATTGTGGATCGGCTGACCAAGTCTGCATATTTCATTCTAGTGGGTACTACTTATTCTTCTGATTGGTTGGCCGAGATTTACATCCGAGAGATTTTCCTTCACGGTGTGCCGAATTCCATCATTTTTGATAGGGGCACGAAATTTTCATTGCAATTTGGAGAATTGGGCACTCAGGTGGAGTTCAGTACAACATTTCATCCTCGAGCAGCTGGACAATCTGAGCGCACTATTCAGATACTGGAGGACATGCTACGCGCTTGTGTCATTGATTTTGGAGGTTCATGAGACCAATTTTTTTGCTCGCGAATTTTTCTTACAACAACAGTTATCAGTCGAGCATTCATATGGCTTTGTATAAGGCTTTATTTGGGAGGCGGTGTAGATCACTGATGGGTTGGTTCGAGCTGGTTGAGGCTAGGCAATCAGGATGCTTTAGACAAGGTTAAATTGATTCAAGAACGGCTTCAGACGGTGGAGTCTAGGCATAAGAGCTATGCCAATAGGAATGTCCATGATGTTTCTTACATGGTGGGGGAGAAGGTTCTGCTGAATGTATCACCCATGAAAGGTGTTATGAGGTTCGAAAAGAAAGGCAAGTTGAGCCCTCAGTTCATCGGGCATTTTGAAATACTTTACCGAGTTGGTTGTTTCTGGTCCACAGAGATTTCGGAGTAAATTGAGACACTTAGTCCCATTGAAAGCTTAAATTGGAAAATTTGATCGGATGTTGACATATGTGTAAACGACCTTGAATTTGAATTTTTGTGGTTCTATTAGCTCCATTAGGTGATTTTTGACTTAGGAGTGCATCCGTAATATGATTTGGAGGTACATAGTAGAATTAGGAAGAAGTTTTGGAAAGTTTGATTGGGAGTATATCTTTTGATATCGGGTTCCGATTGGATTTTCGGAAGCTGGAGTAGGTTTGTGGTATCATTTATAACTTGTGTGCAAAATTTGAAGTCAATTAGACATTATTTGATAGGTTTTGGCGTCGTTTGTAGAATTTGAAAATTTCAAAGTTCATTAGGCTTGAATACAAGTGTAATTCATGTTTTCGATGTTGTTTGAGGTGGTTCGAGGGTTCGATTAAGTGCGAATGATGTTATGGGACTTGTTGCTACATTCATACGGGGTCCCGAGTGGCTCGGTTATGTTTCAAGGTGATTTTTTTATGAGTCCGGGCATTTTTGTCACTGACTATTCTGGTACCATTGGAAGTGCAGGACACAATTTGAAGTGCTGAGGGTGTGGACCTGGAAGGGAAAGTGCGGACCACACAATTCTTCTTATGGCTTGCAAATTGGAGACTATGCAGGTTCGATGGTCTTATTTCGGAAGCTTATATCTTTTAATCTATAAAGAATTTGGAGATGATTCAAAATCGAAAGTTTTATCTCTTTGTGTCTAGTTTCTACAAAGGAAAACAATTATGATTTGGACATTTGTACACAAAGTTATGGCTAATTTACTAAAGCCTGATAGTGTAGGTTTTGCTGAAGTGTGGCCGCTCAATTTGGATCGCGGCCGCAGAACCTAAGATGTTCATACTGTGTACTATATAAACGAGGGTTAGGGTATTATTTCATATTTATACTTTGGGAGCTCGGTTTGTGGCAATTTGTGGGTTTTTTTAATAAAATCGTCTGGGTATGTGATTCTAACTCAATTTTGGTTAATATACATGAATATATCATTTGTTTCATCATTTAATTAGTACTTTGAGATGGAAATCTGGGAAAATTGTAAAAAAATCATAAACTATCATTTAGGGATTTAAAGGTCGAGTTGTGATCGGATTTGACTAATTTTGGTGTGGTTGAACTCGTGGTCGAATAGGTATCCGAATTTGGTGACTTGTACCCCATTCCGAGACGTGAGCCCAGGGCTCGACTTTTGATTTGACTTTTTGACTTTTGACTTAAAGCCTAGTATTTTCTTATGAAATTGATTTCATTAGCTCGTATTGATTGTATCAAATTATTTGTGTCTAGATTCGAGGCATGCAAAGGTCGATATGCGATGCAAAGGTGTGTTGGAGTAGAGATTTACTCGGATTGAGGTAAGTGACAGTCCTAAATCTGGTCTGGAGGGTATGAAACATCAGCTTTTGTGTTATGTGATTTTTTTGGAGTGGCGCACATTCTAAGTTACGGGCGTGTGGGCGTGCACAGAGGGAATTGCGACTTGATCCATTTCATGAAACTAAAAAGTTGAATAAACTTGTTGTTAGCTATATGCTCTCCACTTGTTACAGAAACTGACTGTGAAATATTGTTAGAGACCATGTTTAGGCTATGTGTTGGTATTGTTGGGACCCACATATGCAGGTTACATGTTGAATTACCTACTAAATGCTATTTGCACTCAGTCTCAATTTACTTGCATATCATATCCTAGTCTCTATTATTCTTATTGATACATCATATTATTGTTGTTTGCGCTGATTTTTCTGATTTCTGAAAGCCCGAGAGACTAGAGAGATTGATGACTAAGTGAGGTCGAGGGCCTGATTGTGAGGATATTTATGGGACTGGACTGCACGCCGCAACATATTTTATTGATTTATGCCACGATTGGCTTGATATAGCGCCTGGGTTGTAAGAACCCCCCAGAGTGTGTACGCACTCCTAGTAAGAGCATGTACCTACTGAGTACGAGTGCCAAATGTCGAGTGTGGGGTGCTGAGTAGCTGTGAGGAATAAGTGACTGTGAGGTTAGAGCGAGTAGGAAGATTGAGTGATTGTGAGGTTAGAGCGAGTAGGAAGATTGAGTGATTGTTTCCCCGAGAGGCAGTATATGATTTCATTGTTGTTGCACATAGTTGCCTTATATCACTATTTTGAAACCTTCTGAAAGATATTTTTATCCAGTTTTACTTGAACTTGAGATGAACAATCTGATCTAACTAAATTTGCCGAAATTGGAAAGCATGTGTATATTTCTTTGTTGAGTCTACTGAAAATGAATTATAATTGTGTAGCTAGTCACTATCTTTCTATCCTTATTTATTATATTTACTTACCGAGTTGGTTGTACTCACGCTATACCCTGCACTTTGTGTGCAGATCCAAGAGTTTCTGGTGGCGGAGGGCGTTGTTATTTCATGTAGCTGGCCATTAGAGATATCGAGGTAGCTGCCTGGCATCCTCAGTCCTTGTTTCTCCTTCCTTATCTTTTTTCTTCCGTTGTATTAATATCCTGACTTGGGTAGACTCTTTATTTCTAGACCGCTTATGTATGGATGCTCAAGGGCTTAGTGAAAGCCGATATTGGAGTTATTTTCCGCACTCGTGTTTTGGAATTTTATCCCTGTTTATAATAACTTTGCTATTTAAAAATTTCTTGATCCATTTTCTGTTAAATAATTTAAGTATTTTGGAAAGGTCGGATTTTCTAGAATCATCGATAGGCGCCATCACGGCCTGTTATTTTGCACTTGAAATCAGAGACATTTCAAAGAGCAAGTGTAAAATAGTGTGTGTTATGAAAATTTGTATCAAATAACCACTATAACCTCAGCCCTGCAGTGGGCGCTAAACTGTTTACACTCAAAATTGGATAACAATTAAATTTATAAGTGGTTTTAAGGATACATGGATTAAATTGATACAAAGCAATGAATTGAATAGCAATTGAGATAAAGTATGAAAAGTAATTTCAAATCGTAAGAATTGAGCAGTTACAATGTTGGGGAAGAGCTACCCTTGGACTGGATGAACTCCGATTGATATCAGGACACGGGTAAAATAAGAGTTTAGTGAGAAAAATAATATATTGCTTCTGAATGATTGTTACAATGTGTTTGCAAGTAATTAGATCCCTTTTATATAGAAGGGGAATCTCACTTTAGGTACAATTCTATAAAAGGTAAAAATCTCCTGATTTGATGATTTGCCAATTCCTTATTGATACGTGCTGAGATTCCCTCCATGATATCCGGCCGGCTATAGATATTTCAGCCTTTTGTTATTTCGGTTTTCTGGTGGTTATATCGACAATATTTCCTCGAACTCATCCGGGACAGGACGATTTCAAAATTAGAGACTTAATGTCCTCGAGGACGAACATTCTAACCTTGTGTTCTGGTTCGATGGTACTTAGGATCGATTTCAACCCCTTACGTTTCGAGTTCGATTTGTCAGGGAGCAGACGGGCTGATTTCGATCGTATACAGAGTCTTAATTTTTCTCCAAACTTCGGGAAAAAAATGTTACAAAAATGTAGAGAAACAAAATTTCAGAAATTGAATTTTTTTTTTTTTGGCAGAAACTAAACTTTTTCACCATACGCTTGTGACAGGTGTTTTGTGTTGAATAAGACACACACACACATTCACTCTCAGTCTAGCCTTATGCCCTTATCCCTCAGGACAATTATGCGGTTTATATTAACAAAAGTTTCAAGATTCCAATCAATCGTGCCGATGTAATAACCACAAGATTTTGACACGATAATGCTAACAGACTAAAGCTATGGGAATTACAATGATATCCTCAGGTTCTTTAAATTGGTATCTTCGGAGCAGTTTTCTGTCATTATCAAATGGAAAGGTGGAATCTTAGCTGTATTCTACAAGTAAAACAATTAGGACATCCTAGCTAGCCAATAACGACCTTCTTCAAAATCTAAGTGACTCAAGGTAACAATAATTCGGCTTGTCATCCAATTTCTTGTTGCTATTTGCAACTTCATTTAATTTGATTTTGACAACCTTTTCTCCCACTTGAATAATTATTGACTTTGTAAGTACAGTTACAAATCAGTCCTTTTCTCAAATACAAGTAACCAACAGGGGCGTCACCATAAATTTTGTGGCCTAAAGTTAATTTTATTAGCGGCCTTAATTTTTAATTTAAAGTCCATTTTTCTAGTTTTCTTAAATGCAAAATTATTAATAATTTTTTTATAATCAATTTTTTCTTAAATAATTCTTTCTCAATTGATAATATAGCTAATCCATTTGGCATTTCTTGAAATATTATTGAGCTTAGTTAAGATTTTTTCAATTTTAATTTCGAAAAACTTATTTCTGCTGAAGTAACAATAATAAAGTATGAGTTATTAACATTATTCTATACGCAGTATAGATATTTGGAAAAGAATCAAATTTTATTTGATTCGGTATATCAAACTGTTATCCTTTGATTTACTATTTTCTTTAACACTTTTAGTTCAGAATATAAATCTAAACCATCAATATTGAATTGATAATTATGCTTCTAGGAACACTCAAGATTAAGGAAGTATTTTTTCAAAATTTCCATCATCTAGTGATTTAAATTTTTAATGCTAAATAAAAACAAAACAAAAAAAAATTCATATGCTTCGAATTGTTCAAATCTATTTTGAAGTAACAAAAATAATTTTATCAACTCTGTATAAAAAGTAATTAACTCTGAAGGATTCTTCGAGAGATTTTGAGACTTTATATCATTATTCTCATCAAATTATTTTTTATATATAACACGTTTCTTATGAAGTTCGGGTTTAATTTTCATTTTAGTAAAACTTCCTTGGTAGAAATCACAAGTTCCAAATACGTTTACCCCTTAACATTTTCAGACTACAAGCCTTAAAAGTCTTTTTTCTTTCTTTCTTAAACTCCGTGCAGAGTCAAACTACCTCATCTACATTGAAATCTAAGGAAATTATTATATATTATATGTAACAAAAAATGGGGCCCCTACAAGTGTGGGTCCTAAAACAGCTACTTTACTTGCTTAAGGGTAGGGCCACCCCCGGTAACCAGTTGTAGAGACACTGCATTGAATAAACCAAATTAGAAGTCTGGGGATCGAGCGTTGAGTAGAAGAAAAATTATATAAGGAAGCCATTTTTTAATGAGTGTTACATGATGTAAATTCAGATTAATCCGACCCAAATACGAATATCAGACATCGGACGAGAAATAAAAAGGAGAATTAATTTTACAAAAATTTAAATAACATGACGCCTTAGCTACTTTACAAGAACCAGGAAAAGAAATTACACTGTGGAATCGTCACTATAGAATTTCAATAAATCAATGTTAAATATTATCGTATAATTTGCTTTCTCCAGATGAGGATTCAAAATCATTACGGGTAAAAACGGATTAGTGAAACTATATATGTGAATAATTTGGTGAGAACACAACAATTAATCTAATTCGATTGAATTCATTTCAGTTCAATTCCTTTATGATTTCGCTATTACTTCCAAATTTTGCAAGCTTTCATTATGGCTTTTCATAACCTTAGTCATAGCCAAATGTTAGTTATTTAAGTCCAAGTCTCAAAAGTTGTGACTATTACAAATGGAACGTTAAGTAAGCCTATCAAGGAACCTACAGAGGAAAAGATGTCTCATTCTCCACGCTAATTGTATTATCACATTTTTGGAAACATTAAATGACACTTCTGAGTTCAGTATCATAAAAATTTGTATTTTTATCTCATATAATAAAGATTGATACCTTATTTATTTTAAATAAATATTATAAAAAAAATTATATTTTATAGCTATCTTTTAATTTATATAGTCAAATATTTATTTATTGTCACCTCGTAACCTTAAGCCATAAAATATGCTTTGTATTATTGTTCTCTCTCATTCTTTTGTTGGAAATAAATCCCCTATCAGAATAATATTCATGGTAAATAAAACGGAATATTAATGTAGCACTGAGATACGATAATTAACAAGAATAAAAGAGTAACAATGACACAAAGATTTTTACGTGGAAAACCCTTCTGAATAAGAGAAAAAACCACGGCCCTGAGAGGAGCAACTGATATCACTATAGCAAGGAATTTTACACTTTATAGGTCCGCATAAAATACTACAAAGACCACTGCAACACTCAAAAGAAATAACCCTCTTTTTATATTCCCACCTCACTACAATATCGCTTACTCTCTATTTTCCTCACAAACTATTTTCTTATACCCTGTCTGTGAAACATTACTCTTTTTTCTCTCTTTTGTTGGGGTTAAAAATGAGAGCCGAAGCTCTCGTTTGATAAGCAGACAACAGCCTGACTTTCTTGAACTTTCATTTCTGCAGCATGTCATTTTGGACAAAAACAACAACAACATGGGTTGCTAATAAGTTGTCATCTTTGACAAAAGTGAGGAAGGAAGAAAATGACTTCCTTGAAATAGGGGCTGGACCCCACCAATCTCCCCTCCAGTCCCATTCACCTGAATG
Source organism: Nicotiana benthamiana (assembly GCA_034376525.1). Classification (NCBI taxonomy): domain Eukaryota; kingdom Viridiplantae; phylum Streptophyta; class Magnoliopsida; order Solanales; family Solanaceae; genus Nicotiana; species Nicotiana benthamiana. The sequence continues at coordinate 37,865,667 of CM067339.1, read as the reverse complement.
GGATAACACCCCAGTTTCTAGTTTGAATGTATGCGGACAAGTTCTTTGCATAGCTCAAACTTGTCTCTTGGTCTTTGGTCAGCATATCCAAAGGATTCTCACTTGTATGAATCTTTTTGACATGTAAAGATTCGTTCTCTACCTGTTCACGAATCCAATAATATCTCACATTTATATGTTTGGTCCTTGCATGGTACATAGAGTTATTGTTAAGTTATATTATACTTTGACTGTCACAATAGACGACATGCTCCTTCTGATGTAATCCAAGCTCTTGAAGGAACCATTTGAGCCATATCATATCCTTGCCAATTTCTGTAGCGGAAATGTACTCTGCTTCAGTTGTTGAAAGTGCAACACACTTCTGCAACTTAGACTGCCATGATATAGCTCCTCGTGAAAATGTAAACAAATATCTAGTAGAGGATTTTCTGTTGTCAATGTCACCTGCCATATCAATATCTGTATAGCCCTTCAAGATTGGATCAGATCATCCAAAGCACAAACAACCTCCCGTGGTACCTCTCAAGTACCTGAGTATCCACTTGACTGCTTCCTAATGTTCCTTTCCAGGATTTTCAAGAAACCTCCTGACAACACCAACTGCATGAGCAATATCAGGTGTAGTATATACCATTCCATACATCAAGCTTCCGGATGATGAAGATTAAGGCACTCTAGCCATGTTCCCTTTCTCCTCCTCTGTTGTAGGGCACATCCTTTTGCTCAACTTTAGATGACTAGCAAGAGGTGTGCTGACTGACTTAGCGTTCTTCATGTTGAAGCGTTCTAGTACACGTTCAATGTACTTTTCCTGAGATAGCCACAACTTTCTACTTGTTCTCTCTCGAGTGATTTTCATCCCTAGAATTTATTGTGATGGGCCCAAGTCCTTCATATCAAATGACTTGGATAGATCTCCCTTCAAATTTGCTATCAGCCCCTTGTCTTTTCCTTACAATTAACATGTCATCCACATACAACAACAATATAATAAAGTTATTTTCTGAAAAATCATTTGAAGTATACACATGGATCAGAATATGTCTTTAGGTATGTTTGATTTTTCATGAATGAGTCAAACTTCAGGTACCACTGCCTTGGTGCCTGCTTCAAACCATAAAAACTCTTATTCAATTTGCACACCATATGTTTCTTTCCAGCTACTTCAAATCCTTCTGGCTGCTTCCTATAAATCTCCTCTTCCAAATCTCCATGAAGAAATGCAGTTTTCACATCCAACTGCTCCACTTCAAGATCTAGGCTAGCTGCTAAGCTCAAAATTGTTCGAATAGAAGTCATCTTTACAACATGTGAGAAAATTTCGTCAAAATCAATATTTTTCTTCTGTTCGAAGCCTTTAACCAATCGAACTTTGTATCTGACCAGCTTGCCATTTCCATCTTTCTTGAGTTTAAAGACTCATTTGCATTTGAGTTGTCTTTTACCCTTTGGAAGTTCAACCAGCTTGTACATGCCATTTTTCTGTAGAGATTCCATCTTTTCTTGTATAGCTTTCATCCACTGGTTCTTTTCTGGATGGGAAAACACCTCCTTAAGGCTTTCTGGCTCCCCCTCATCACTAATGAGGACATACTCTATGGAAGGGTATCTGCATTACTCTACCCTTGGCCTCTCTGATCTCCTCAGAGGTTGAGGTTGTTCTTCTTCCTAAGTGGGGTGCTCACTTCCTCTACACCTTCATCAAGTAGCTCCCCCTGCTCAATAACCTCACCAGGTTGCTCCCCCAGCTCGAAAACCTCGTCGGTCGTACTTTGCGCACTTGTGGGATTGTTAGATATAGAAGGAATAGTAACAAGGTCAGGAATTATACCATTCTTCGCCTTTTCTGACATATCAACAGCAGTTCCAACTTCACTTTCTCGAAAGACTACATCTCTGCTTCTGATGACATTCTTCTTTACAGGATCCCACAATCTGTACCCGAATTCTTCATATCCATATCTGATAAATATTCAAGGAACAGATTTATCATCCAGCTTTGTTCTCTGCTCTTTTGGTACATGTGCAAAAGATCGGCAACCGAACACCTTCATATGCGAGTCGGACACCTCCTTATTTGTCAAAACTCTCTTTAGATGTCAAACGCCAATGGAACTGATAGACTCCTATTGATCAGGTAACAAGCTATCTGAACTTCTTCACCCCAGAATGGCTTAGGCAGTTTAGCCATTTTGAGCATGCTTCTCACCTTCTCCACAATGGTGGTTCATCCTCTTTGCTACGCCATTGTGCTGTAGGGTTCCAGGAACTGTCTTTTCATGTCTGATCCCATGACTCAAACAGTACTCTTCAAATTATCTTGAAGTGTACTCACCTCCATTGTCACTTCAGAGACGCTTTAGTTTTTGACTTGTTTCCTTCTCTACTAGAGCATGAAACTTCTAAAAAACTTGAAACACCTGATATTTGGTTTTCAAAATATAAACACATAATTTTCGTGAAGCTTCATCAATAACAGTAAAAAAATATTTGTTACCGCTTATGGATTCAATTTTTGTTGGGCCACAAATATCAGAATATACTAAATCAAGTATATTCAATTTTCTTTCAGACGATGTCTGAAATAAGACTCTATGCTGCTTACCAAATAAACAGTAGTCACATGGTTTTATTTTTGTACCTTTGGCATAAGAAATAAGTGATTTCTTGGAAAGAATCTGCAACCTCTTCTCGCTCATATGACCCATTCTTTTGTGCCACAAATCTGCAAAAATCTCATCTCGTGCCGCGTTCAATTCAACTTTGCATATTTCTGCATTTGTCCTGTACAACACGCCACGAGCCACTCCTTTTGCAATCACCAATTATCCCTTATTGAGTCTCCACTTTTTATTTTCAAAATAGTTGTCGTATCCATCTCGGTCCAAAGCAATTCCCGAGATCAAGTTTATCGACAAATCAGCTACATGTCGCACATCCTTTAGAACAAATGTGCATCCGACATTTGTCTTGATACAAATGTCACCGATACCCGCAATATTTGAATAACTTGTGTTACCCATTTTCACTGTGCCGAAATCACCTGCTACATATCTGCAAAAAAGATCTCTTACTGGTGTGGCATGGTAAGATGCCGTTGTGTCAGCCACCCATTCCGACTATGGACCGGACAGGTGCATGCATTCCTCTTCCTCATTTATAAAGAGGACAACATTATCATTGTTTTGCACCATAGAGGCTGTGTTGTCGTCATTCTTTTGGCCACTGGTTTCCCCTTTGCCCTTCCTTGGATTTGGTCAATCTATTTTGAATTGACCTGGTTGATCATAGTTGTAGCAATTTCTGACTTTTGATTTGGATCGGTTCTTTGACTTTCCACGAGCTCCGGATCTACCATAGTTGCTCAAACTCCTTTGATAACTTCTGCCTCTACCTTCTGTGATGAGAGTTTGTCCTTAATTTTCAGGCTTCTTTCTCATCTTCTCATTGAGTAAAAAAGCTGATGTGACATCTTTCAACTCAATAGTAGTCTTACCGTGCAGGATGGTTGTTTCCAAAATATCGTACGAAGATGGAAACGAGTTCAATAGAAAGATGGCTTTATCTTCTTCCTTGATTTTCATTCCCGAGATTGTCAAGTTGTGAGGTTAGTCCGTTAAACACATTTAAATGTGACAAAAAATTCATACCTTCACCCATGTGTAGGGCGTGTAACTGCTTCTTCAGATACAATTTATTTGTTAGCATTTTGGACATGTATAGGCTTTCCAACCTTGTCCAAATTCCACATGCAGTGACTTCATCAATGATGTTATTTACCACATCATCCGATAAGTGCAACCTGATTGCACTAGCAGCTCTTTCATCCAAGTCAGCCCAATCCTCGGCTTTTATGGTATCAGACTTTTTGGCATCACCATCTAATAACTTGTATAATCCTTGTTGGATGAGAATATCCCTCATCCTTCTTTGCCATGTTGAGAAACCGTTATCTCCATTAAATTTAGCTACCTCGTACTTTACTCTGGACATTTAGATTTTTCACCGAGTATAGTACTACCGACAGTGAATAGTATTTTAGTGAACGAGCAGAACCTGTGCTCTGATACCAGTTATTGGGAATAAATCCCCTATCAAATAATATTCACGGTAATAAAAACAGAATAATAATGTAGCACTGAGATACGGTAATTAACAAGAATAAAAAAGTAACAATGACACCAAGAATTTTACGTGGAAAACCCTTCTAAATAAGGAAAAAGACCATGACCTTGAGAGGAGCAACTGATATCACTATAGTAAAAAATTTTACACTTTGTAGGTCCGAGTAAAATACTCCAAAGACCACTACAACACTCAAAAAAATAACCCTCTTTTGATATTCCCACCTCACTACAATATTGATCACTCTCTATTTACCTTACAGACTATTTTCTTATACCCTGTCTGTAAAACCTTACTCTTTTTTTTATCTCTTTTTTTTGGGGTTAAAAATGAGAGCCGAAGTTCCCATTTTATATGCATAAAACAGTATGCCTTTCTTGAACATTCATTTCTATAGCATGTTATTTTAGACAAAAACAACAACAACATGGGATGCTAATAAGTTATAATCTTTGACAAAAGTGAGAAAGGAAGAAAATTTCTTCCTTGAAATAGGGGCTAAGCCCCACCATCTTTTAGATTTTTCTCCATCCGTTCTCTCAATACCAGTCTTTATCCATGAATACAACCATGATTCATCTCGATTGTCGAACAAACTTTTCATTGTTAGTGGCTTGGGGCTCTGAATCAATGTGGAAATCAAGTCATATAAAAAAGATGGAGGATCGAAATTTGCTATTACACTATACATATATGAAAAGAAATCTGAGAGTAGAACAGACCCGACATGAGTTTGTTTGCCTACGCGTTCAAGGGCTGGATCTTTTGCTCCTAACATCAACAAACTCGCGCACAGTGAAGACTCCATTAAGTAGAAGCGCAGGAGGTAAAAATTCAGAGAGAAACAACATGCTGCTTCAAATGTGAGATCTCAGATCCTCTTTGTCCAAAATAGAATTCCAAGATGGGTTCCGCGGAAGGAATGTATCCTGCATGATGAACAATACATTAGTTCAGCCTTACAACAATGGTACGAAACAATACATTATGTTTCGTATCAATGTTGAAATCTGACATATGTTAAATTGGGGCTAACAATGAAGGTTCGAAATCTGCTATTGACGAAACGATATTAGGGTTATTCTTGGACAAAGACGACGTAGTTTGGGAGTGAGAGTCTATTACCTTTCTTTTCATTGTATTTCAATTTATCTCACTATATTCTATGTATTTCATTGTATTCATTGTCTTTTTTTTTCATTGTATTTCAATGTATCTCGATATATTTTATTGTATTCAGTGTCTCGCTATATTCTATGAATTATTCATATTTTTTTAATTAATATACTTTTTGTATTCAAATGTATTTATTTATTCAGATTTATAATTGATTTGTTATATATTAGGAGTCTATTATGTTAATTGATTCACTTTCCGTTTAAAAATTGCTGAATAGACCATGATTTATGCTATTTATATTACTATTCACAAATATCTATCGTGAATAATCGAATACAATAATTTCCTAGTTGTACTCCGTTGTTTAACGCCGAGTTTTGCTATTGTATTCATGAATAACAGTAGCATAAATACATTGAATACGCTCTAGCAAAACCGAAAACATAGCTATAGGAAGTAATATAGTAAATGATAGCTACAACTAGCTAATAACCACTAAACAATAGTGGTTTGTGAAAATTTTATAAGTTATAGGTTCTATTCTATGTGGAGTAAAATATTATATATTCATGTAAAAATATTTTACCTTGAGAAATCTTTTTAGATATTATTCAGTACTTGGTAGGGTAATATATATGGTAAAAATTAATAATATATGGTCAAAAATTTTAATGAGTTTTGCTAGATATAAGGATAATATTTTTGGTGATATCATGTATATTAGAGGTTGACAATACTTTTGACAAATGGTTGTTACAGATTGGAGATGAAAGTTATTTCTTTATGTTGATTAATTTAAGGAAATATAAACTGCTATTCAAAATTAGAAAAAACTTAAAATATGATTTTGTCGGATAATAAACGCACCACAATTATTTTGGGTGAAAAGCTATCACTATCAAGAGAGTTGGGCTTGGAAGGAATCTAATTGTATCTATCTTTTAAAATCAAAATAGATAGAATAATTCCAAGTTCGCAACAATAATATAGGAGTAACTGATATCGACACATAAAAGTGACGATGACTACTTTTCTTTCTTGCAACTTGTTCATTGTTATGGCCTTGTGATTCAACATGGCTCTTTGTTTAATTTAATTTAAGTTGCTTTGCTTAAGTAGTCAAGCAACCACTTGGCCTTTGTTTTAAAAACATCTTAAGAAAATGTATTATATTTAAAACATGAGTCAAGTATTCACGTACCAGGGGCGGATCTATGTAGAGGGAAGGTGGTGGCACGCCACCTGGTCGCTCCCGTTGAATTTCATACTTTGTATTGACATTATACTGATATTTCATGTTAAAAACCTATATAAATAAAGCATGGCACCCTGACTACAAAAGATAAGGTAGATACCACGGTCTAACTCCTTCCTGCCAGGCCAAAGGCCTATTTACGTTTTCCTTGTTCTCTCTTTTCCAAATTTTTCTTTACTTCCCTCTTGTTATAAAATAATAAAAGAACAAGAGCAATATTGAAGAGAAAGAGAGAGAAAATTCTTATTGAATTTTAGGGTTGTTTACAATGAGGTAAGACCCCTCTATTTATAGGAAGAGAAATGACTTAGCCTCAAAGTAAAACTCTCTACAAGATAGACATTCACTCTAATTAGAATTCTATTCTTAACACTCCCCCTTGAATGTCTACTCAATAAATAATGTGCCTCGTTAAAACCTTAACTAAAACAAAACCCAATGGGAAAAAAATTCTAGAAAAGGAAAAAGAGTACACATGTTTAGAAATGCGCCTATTGGTTGCCTCGTTAAAAACCTTACAAGGAAAACCCAGTGGGACAAAACCTTGAAAGGAAAAAAGAGTGCAACACGCATTAACTCCCCCCTGAAGAGAGCATCAATTCACATTCTTGAGCCTTCGCATTCCAATCTTGTGCACCATCTTCAAGAGATCGTTGGTAGAGATTTGATAAATAAATCAACCATATTGACTTGAATGAATATTACGCACATTGAAATCATCATTCTTGATATATATATAATGTCTTCACAAATATCGTTGAATGGCTCTTCAATATCTCCATAAAGGTACCCTTGCTTATCTCATTATCATGCTTATAGTTATAGCAAGATACATTTGTGCATAAATTGCACTGAGGAAGTGGTACCTCAATTTGAAGAATTGTAGATGCTTCAAGCAACTTAAATCCTTCATGGATTGTCATATAAGTTAAGTCATAGAAGCCATATTATAGACTTTAGATGCATATCAAGTTTTCATCTCATGCTAGACAAATAAGATATCGAAAACTTATTGAACATACCATTGACTTTATACTTTTATGTATTTGAACTACATGTCCAAAACGACATGTCTTTCATATGGAATCAATTCTACTTAAATTGTATCTCTTCCATTTGGCCAATACTTTTTGTGTCTATATTCTATAGACTTAAGATCCTCATCTATACTTAGCGCTATGATAGTTGTCGTCGACAAACATTTTATATCGGTCCCAATAAATTTTCATAAAGACATAACATATAGATCTTTTCATTCATATATTCAGGTACCTGAATCTCTCATGAGATTTTATGAAGTGTTATGTCATGTGACCTTCTAGATCACTTGTCTCCTCTATTATGATCACTTTGATCATTTGCTAATCTTCTTTATCAAGAAGTTCTATTTGAAACTGATTTGTCTATACGCTTTAAGCGTACCATAGATTTTGTCCTTCTAGGACTTAATATGAGCATTTGCAATTAGAATATAGTTACTTTCTTTGGGTCAACAAAGGCGTATGGCATGCTTTGTAATATATTGCAAATGAATTATCCTTTTATGAACTTCAAGTTCATATTATCCTATTCGAGGATCTATATGTATAAATAATAATTCATTCCATGTAACTTTTTTTCCATTGTTGTATCTTGTCTCCCCCTCATGTTAGAAAAACTAACTTGCTTCCTTAACTTTGGAAATTTATCTTTGTGCATTATGGTGTTAACGAAAATATACACCGCACATCAATAATAATAAGATGGAGTTATTTGGTTCCTGAACCTGAACCACTTGTGAAGGGAGAAAGTAATATACTTTCGTTTATAACATATATCAAACGGATATAGATAACTTTGTTCTCATAAGCAATAGTTTAGTTATTAAGTGGAGGCACTCAATAAATTATCTTGCTAAACCCGCTGCGATGTTAACTAACTTACCAAGATAAACTATCTTGAATAGAAAATCTGAAAATTGTGCTCTAAATTGAATTATTGAGCAAGTTACCTCGCAAAACACCATGTTGCGGGTTAATAATAATTGCACATGTAACCATCTCATAGATGCATCTTATGTGGTATACATGGCAGGTGAACGAGACTATATTCACCTTTTATATTTCCAGAATTCATGGGATTTAATCCCAACTTTAGTTGGTCTCTTAATTTATGAGAACAAGCAATATAAGAGAATCCGTAAAGAACTTTCTAGTTCTTTAATATTTACCCATATAGATTCTCGTTTATTTTGCACATCATACTTTAATTAATATGACTAAACCAGCTATGCCAACTGGATATCAATAAACTCCAAGTTTAATATAATATGGGTTTTATGTCAATAAAGTTCTACTTTATTGTGGCATTCTTTTATTTGTTTAGTACAAACTGGAGAATCAAGAGGGTAGCTTTTCGCATACATATTATTCCATTACAAGTTGTAGATATAAAATCTTTCCTTTATTTATAGTCTCAATACATCAACCGCTTTCGCATATACTTTGGAAACTGAACAAGTTTCTTTGATACTTACTACAACACAATACCTTATTGGTAATCATTGTGTTTCTCCAAAATAGTAATAATTGGCTCTTCTAGAGCTCTCAACTAATTTTGTACTACCACAAATTCATCAACATCCATGTGGTGAATATCTCTTTTAAAGAGAAAGTTATACCATTACGGTCATGGTCAAAATTATATGCAAGATATGTTTCTTGTATTATCATTGTCCTTTTAATCATATTTCCAAAATATTTTGGCGTACAATAGGTACGTGATCAATGACCATTCATGCCATAATAATGACATTATTTTCTTATATCATCTCAAACCTCCATCTAGAGGTGATGTGGTATATTCACTACCACTAGCACGTTCATATTCTTCCAAGAATGAATATGTATTCATAAATTAGATTTTACACTCACATCTTGAATGGACCATAATCATCTATATGTGCTTTATAAAATCTCATATTGTCAAATTTATGACAACTTTCACAGAGTGAAGGATTATTTTGAGAATCCTTATTATCTTCATTATCACAATGATGACGATTATAATTTTGTTTATTGCCACGTCCACATCCATTGATACCTTCACGGTAATAATTTTGTCTTCTTTCAGACTTATCACATACTGCTATCACATTTTCTAAAGGGAATGAGAATGGAGCAAATTCAATTGGACGGGTTTTCAATTCTTTGCCCACAATCATACATGAATTTAATCATGGCAAGGCATAGAAATTTTACCACTTCACGTGGTTATAATATCTTACAAACTCCATTAGAGTTATAATCAAACTTTGTTGTCTTTGCATGTATATAAAATCAAAATATAGAATGTCAAGAACTTAAAAGAGAAAAATAAAGCAAAATACTTACCTTACATCCAGAATTTAATCATGAAGGAAGTTTATCGAACAATTGACAATCATTATGCTCAATCCCAAAGTTTAGGCCGTAGCCAAAGTACCAGTGTGAAGACGGGGAAAAACCTCAGCATTTCTTTACTTCCAGATTTCGGTAGCAAAAGCTAGTATATTCTCTCCACAAAAATAGAGCTTTCATCTCTCTGAAGAGATGCTTCTTGGGAAAACTCAGTGACATTGCAGCTTTCATGTTCATTTTTTTTGCTAGGATAACACGTGCAGTGCCTATTTTCTCTGTTGTCATAATGGAATATAAAGTCTTCCCACCAGAGCAAATTCTTAAACTCACAGGACATGATATACCTGATGGACCAATTAACATTATGATTGTATTATGAAGGAGTGTATTTGAATGACAAAATTCCGTAGATATGCTTAATCTTCTCAAAAACAACTTCTTGAGACTGTAGAGTCTCGTAACGTATTATAAAATAATAAAAGAACAAGAGCAATATTGAAGAGAAAGAGAGAGAAAATTCTTATTGAATTTTGGGGTTGTTTACAATGAGGTAAGACCCCTCTATTTATAGGAAGAGAAATGACTTAGCCTCAAAGTAAAACTCTCTACAAGATAGACATTCACTCTAATTAGAATTCTATTCTTAACACCTCTCTTAATTTTTTAATTTCTTATTTTCTTCTTTGTATTCTCTCTCTATATACAATTCTATTTTTATTAGTTATTTAAATCGCCTTTCTAGGCTTCACAATAGCTTCCCTTTCCTTTTCCAATTCCTTCTTTTCGTTCTACTTAGGTGGAGCAATCCGGCGGGCGCAGTGAACTGTAATTGTGAAAAGATTGGAAGATCTGGTCAAAGAAGGTGATAGCCCTGTAGATTCATTCCCATGGTTCGATCCTTCCCAGTAAAACGCGGCGTGTTCGAATTCTGATTGCTTTTACGCGAGAAAAGTATATTTATTTCTGTTTTCTTTTCTAGATCTCAAATTTTAAAATTTTAATATGCTTTTAATCATTTTTCTTTTGATCTCGTTAATGTTATTTTTTCCTTGAAAGACCAAAATTTTTTAGTTTGGTTATCTCGTGTGTATTTGTACACCAAAATATCTTATAAAGTGAATTGATCCGAACTGAGTTAATTCAAAACTGAGCGAACTAATCAAATGTACACCTTAATTCGACCTCCTTAACAGTGGCACCCGTAATTATCAAATCGTGAATTCGCCTCTGCACGTACTGGTTCAGTGTAAAGACCAAGTGTATTAAATATTTTTCGTGTTCTTGTCTTGAATTGAAACCACAAACCAAAGTTTATATTCAAACAATAGATTTATAGATTCCTTCGTAGAAATTAATAGAGAAAAACATTATTGGAAAAAAACTAAAAGTGCATTGTCACTTGATGCAGATCGAAGAGCTACTAGTTGATTTTGATACTAAATATTACCTATAAGAATATTTACCATAAATCATATCCTTAAATTATTTGGTGTAGTATCTTAATTAATTTCAGGTTGTTTCCTGTCATTGTCTTGTATGCATAGAAATGTGGAACCTTAGGAATATGTCCTACTATCAAAATGCTAGCATCAAATTTTAGAGTGTATTCTACTCAGGGTGGAGCTAGGGTGATCGAAGGGGTTCATTCAAATATTCTTTATCGGAAAATTATATTATATATATAAAATTAATTGTTATTGCATGTTATTTTATTTATAATTCCTATATTTAATAATTATTTACGCTATTTCTGTTGGAGTTACTAATGCTCTTTTGTTTTTGTTTTTGTTTTTTGCTTTTCCTTTCCTTCACTGAGCCGAGGGTCAATTGGAAATAGTCTCGCAGCCCTTTCGGATAGGAGTACAGCCCGTTTACATATTATCCTACTCAGATCCCACTTTGTGAGATTATAATGAATAGTTATTGTTGTTGTTTTCACTCCGCCAAATAAGATCAAAGATATCCTAATAGGCTAAAACAATATCTTGTCATTTCAAATTAAATAAGTGACACTATCATGGGGAAATTCAAATATTTCGGCGGACTTGTCGCCTTATTTCTTCTTGGAATTATGTCACTTGGTTTCATTTGATTTTGACAACCCTTCCTTCAGAATCACAACTGAAATACTGGAGTTATTCATTTTAAAGACAACTAGAACTATTTAATTGGCTAGATTACAACTTAATTAGGAGTAGAAGATGCATAACACGTTGGCCCAAGTAAATGTTTGTTTTGAAGATTGATAAAGAAAGCTTAGATATGAATCAGGTTCACTCTTTGTGTGCATAAAAACGGGCAAATTTGAGCATATAGGATGCACGTGAAGGAGATAAGCTTAATTTGGTATTTTGATATCTCCTAATCAAAAATATTGCATAATTAATAAGGAGAAGGACTTCTTACTGAAAGAGAACACTGTCCAAGATAGGAAAGGAGTTAGAAGTTGAGATCAATATTTTTCTTTTTTTTTCTTTAAACATTAAACATAAAATATAAAAATATTTTCTTTCAATAATCTATTCTTTCCTTGTAACCCCCCCCCCCCCCCACCCGCACACACTCTCTATCGCGCTTTCCCAACTCTTCCATGATATTAAAAAAATTTATTGTCATATTGCTCTAGGGTAGGACAATTTTAATATTGAGTGAGTAATTTTCAGCAAAAATATAGTTAATTAAAAAAACCTCCGTAAATTTGCTTCTGTTTTAATATTTAGAGTGCTTATTAGTACAAGTATTTGCCTTAGTATCTAAATGTAAATTTATAACAAGCCTTTTTCTTATACAAAATGCATTATCCAGTTGAATTTTATGCATTTTTTTCCAAATTCTCATAATAGTTACATAATATTTTTGTTCAATTGATTTGTTTATATTGACTTTAAAGACGAATAACCGGAACTGAAACTCAAATAGATCAAATCAATTAAATTTATAACTTATTTAGACAATGCAAATTATAGTATAATTATGTTCAAAATTTTGGAGCACCTGAAGCCTCTGAATTCTGAATCCGCCTCCATTTGCAACTCATATAAACCTTGATACTATGTAAACAGTCATCTCTATCTTTCGAAACCTCTCTATATGACAGTAACATTTTCTTATTGTGGAAGTATGGAACACGAGACCATGTTCCATTTATTTAGAAGAAATGGCAAAAATTTCGGCTGCGCAATAAATTGGTTAATTTCATGCCCAAACATGGCCTATTAACAAGTTTATTACTTCTATACTTCCAACCCCTCCTCTTTTTACGAGCACCAATTATATATTATTAATTTAATACTATAGTTTTGGTGTTTTTTTATTCTCTTATTATTACGTTATTACTTTATCCAAATTTTATCCAACATTTGGGTTTTCTTTTTGGAATTAGGACTTAGAAGGGGGAAAATTTAAAAATAGCCAGATTTACAACTAGTCATTCAAAAATAGTCCACTCTTCAAAGTAATCAAAATTTAGCTACTTTTTATGTAAAGATAAATTTGAGTGAAAACACTGTTCAAACACGAAAAATATGCCAGTATATTATACTGGAGTTCTAGCGTAAGTATGCTTGAACTCCAGCATATTATACGAGAGTTTCAGAATAACTATGCTGGAACTCCAGCATAATATGTTGGACTTCCAGCATAAGTACACTAGAACTCCGACATAATATACTGGAGCTCCACCAAGTATACTAATATACCGGAGTTTGGAGCATAGGTGCTCCAGTCTCCGGTATATTATACGAAAGTCAGCAAAGTATACTAGTCCAGCATAATATGATGGAGTTCGTACACAGATGCACCGAACTCCCGTATATTATGCGGGCCCGGTCTCTGTTGCAGCAAAATAGTGACTATTTTTCATTGACTTCGTAAATGGTGGCTATTTTTGATTGACTAATATGAAAACTAGTTATATCGTGCTATTTTAACCTTAGGAGGAGATTGAAATGCCCTTTACATCGGATAGTTCAATCTCATGGGGACATGGGATAATACTCATCATGGCATTAAGTGGTGGTTTTACCCCTTGTCTATGCAAATTTGGTGTGTGTAGTTTAAGTACAAGCATTATTCTCCATCCTCACCGACCCACCCCATACTTCAACTTCAAGAGGGGAGAATATATTTCAAAACTCCTTCTCAATCTTCCCCACCCTTATCAACCCACCCCATACTTCCATACTCACCCACCCACCCCCACCTCACGCCCACCCACCCCACCCCACCCCCTCTTTATAAAAAGGCTTTTTTTTACAAATATTTTTTCTGTCACCATATTTACTCCATTTTTTTTGTAATTTTAATCTTATGATTTTTTATTTTTTTGCACCACCCACCCATCCCCTCATCCCTCCACCCCCTACTTTTTTTTTGTAATTTTTAAATTTCTATATTTTTGTTTTTCTGCACCACCACCCCCACCCACCCCTACCCTATTCCCCCCCCCAGGGAAAAAATATGTTTTTAATATATTTTTAGTTTTAGTTTTTTCATCTATCGGGTTACAAGTTTGAAATTTTATAAGTTTCAAAGTTATGAGCTCGGATGTTCATGTGTTTGGAAATTTATGGGTTTAGAAACTATAAAGTTTTCAGGTTCGAAAGTTTGCGGCTTAGAAAGTTTAACGGTTCGGAAGTTTATGAAATTTGTGGGTTCAGAAGGTTGTTTGTTCGAAAGCTTATAGCTTCATGTTTATTGTATCTAAATTATTTATGAATACTCTCAAGAAGTTATTTTCCTTAATTAATTTGCATACCAAACACCGAAACATAAATAAGATTCTACTTGTTTTTCAAGAAAATATTTTCTTGAAAAATATTTTTCACGCAAAATATTTTCGTTATACCAAACACACCCTTAATAACTTCTATATATAGCTTCGTATGTGTAAGAGTTGTCGTATGTTTTATTGTCAATATGTAGCTTATGAAGTTTTTATTCATTTGGGCGAATCCTGTGGCTAGTCATAGACCAACCACTACTAGAAATCTAGAAAAAAGCGACCAAAGTTGGTCGCTTACAGGTCAAATAGCGACCAAAAAGCGTCCAAACTGGCTTGGTCACTATTTTGCTAGTTCCTTTACCTTAGAGACCAAAGTTGGTCCTAATTAGTAACCAACTTTGGTCTATAAGGTAAAAAGACAAAATATTCTGGGTAAGCAATACACCGACCAACTTTGACCGCTTTAATATTTTAATAATATAAATTTAGTGACCAAAGTTGGTCTCTATATTTAAGCTATAGTTTTTATTTATTATTAACCAAAATATAGCGACCAACTTTGGTATGTAAACAAAATATTATATTTTAAAATCTAAAAAATAGCGACCAAAGTTGTCGCTTATTTATAAATTTTTTAAATCTTTTTAAACATAAGCGAATCAAATTGGTCGCTAATTTCAAGAATTTAATTATTTTTTAAACATATGAGACCATAATTGATCGCTATTTTCTAGATTTTTTAATAGAATAGTGACCAAAGTTGGTCGCATTTTAGGAAATATCAGGTAATTAACGATCAACCTTGGTCGCTATTGCCGAGAAAATATTTTTTTAAATAGAAAAGCGACCAAAGTTGATCGTTTTTTTGGGTATAATTTTGGCAGACTCTGGCTGTTTTGGCAGCTACACCACTTGTCTGCATACCAAATTCCCTATTACAAGCAACAACAACAACAATACGAATAACAACAACAACAACACAACAACAACAACAAAAATAATTGCGATGGCCCAAAAAGCTATCGCTTATTTTTTAATCTAAATTCTGTACTTCTAAGGCCTTAAAAACTTCATTTAGAGTCTCTTCGATTTGTGTGCATAGTCCGGGCGCGTACCCGGAAAGCTTAGACATGATTTTGTGAAAAATAATGATATTTTGGTTATAAAATGAGTTAAATTGACTTCGCTCAACATGGATAAACGGATCCGGATCCGTGATTCAACTGTCCCGTAGGGTCCGTTGGAAAATATGGGACTTGGGCGTATGCCCGGAATCGAATTTCGAGACACCAAGCCCGAGAAATAAATTTTTAAGAAAAAATATTTTCTGAAAATGCTTAAGAAAATTTGAAATAAAATCTGATTAGAAAGAAATGGTATCGGGCCCGTATTTTGGTTCGGGCACCCGGTACAGGTCTTATATATGGTTTAAGTCATTCCTATAAAATATAGTTAAAACGAACGTCGTTTCACGTGATTCGGACTTGAATTGCAAAATTTGAAACTTGATGAAGTTTGAGAAAAAGTTCTTGATTTTGAGGCTTGATTCATTATTTTTGAGGTTATTTTGGTGATTTGATCGCACGGATAAGTTCGTATGATGTTGTTGGGTTAGTACATATGCTGGGTTTGGAGTTCCATGGGATCGGGGGGAGTTTCGGGTAGATTCCAAAATGTTTTAAGCTTAAAATCAGATATTGCAGGTTCAGAGAAGTTGCAGTCTCTGAACCCGCTGGTGCGATCCGCGAGAAAACATGTGCGACCGCGGAGGGGGCCAGCGCGGTCCGCGGTCGACTTAGTGCGGTGCACGGTGGAGGACTGTGCGGCCCCAATCAACTTTGTACGGTCCGCACAGGATTGTTAGGTTGCAGTATCCTCAAAAAGGGTTGTGCGGTCGCATTCCATTTTGTGCGGTCCGTACAAGGGGTTTGAGAGTTTTTCAATACCTAAAAACATAAGAGGCGATTTTACAAATAAAATTTATTCTCCCAAACATTGGAAAGTGATTTCTAACTCATTTTGTTCACTCCTTGACATCCTTTAACATTATTCAACTTCAAATCTAAGATTTTCCTGGGGAAAATTAGGTATTTTGAGTAGAACCTAGATTTTTCAAAAATTAGAGATTTGGACCTCAATTTGAGATCCGATTTCAAAACAAATTATATATTTGAGTTTGTAAGGGAATGTGTAATCTGGTTTTGGTCCGAACCTCGAGTTTTGACCACGTGGCCCCGAGGGAGATTTTTGACTTTTTGGGTAAAACTTTGGAAAACTAATATTTATCCATTGGGGTTGATTGATTTAGAATTTATTGATGTAATTAAGTAATTCGTGACTAGATTCGAGCGGATTGGTGGTGGAATCAGGGGTAAAGCTATAATTGAGACTTGAGTGGTGTTCAAGGCAACGAGGTAAGTGTCCGGTCTAATCTTAGCTTGAGGAATTAGGAGTTAAGTCCTATTTTCTATGTGATTATTGTTGAGTACGACGTATAGGCATGGTGATGAGTATCTATACGTTGGTGCCTAGCATGACCATGAGTCTTTATATTGTGAATATCATGATTTCGTTATATCTTTTATGCCTTAGTGATGATTTCTATATGTTGTAAAAAGCTTGTGAAAGAAATTGTGACCTTTGAACATCGAAGAGCATTGGCTAAAGTTATATTATAAATTGTGAAAGTATATGAGATATTGAACCCTTTGGAGCATTAGCTCAAGTGGTAAAGTGAGTTATGAAGAAAAAGAGAAAGAAAGAGAAAGAGTGATTTAATTGTTCCCTTGCCGGGATGTTTGTTGTTTTGTTGATTATCTCTCTTGCCGGGATGTTGGGATTATTGATGTGTTTCCTTATTAGGATTTAATTTTTTAATTGTGCTCCCTTGCCGGGATTCCTATTAATATTTATTTATATCCTTGCCCTTTGTTCTGACTTTGTTTGGGTGAGAAAGAGTGTTAAAGCCTGAAGGGTGATGCCATGCATTATTTTCTATTGTGAGAAAAGAGTGTAAATCATGAAGGGTAATGTCTTGTCGTACGATGTACCATTCCGTACCGATTGTTATTGATTTTACTGTTAGTAAAGAGAGTAAAAGAACGAAGGGTGATATCGTGCACGTCGTTATTATATGATTGATTTGCTGAGGACAAGAAGAAAAGCACGAAGGATAATGCCATGCACACTTTATTATAAAATTGCTTGGGTGAGGACGAGAGTAAAAACACGGAGGGTGATGTCCTGCAAATTGCTGATTTTCTGATTCTCGTTGATATTCTAGTTATGTTGTTTCTTTCCTTACTTGATTTTTTCTACTCGGACTGTTATCTCCCCCACAACATGTTTTCCCCTCTCACAATGACTAGTTACTTCCTGTATTAATTTTCCGCTATATATTATATAACTGCACAAGTTTATTTGGATTCTGGTCCTAGTCTCCTCACTACCTAACACTTACTAGCACATGAGGTCGGTTGTGTTGATGATACGCACTACACTTATGTGCAGATACCGGAGCAGTGTTTGAGTAGCAGTATTAGCTCGGGAGCAGCGTTCAGTCCACCGAGACACCGACATAGCCTTGCAGATGTCCACAGGCCCGACGTCTCCTCTATCCTATCTTGTATTCCGTTATTTCATGTACTCGACATGGACAATATCATCTTTTATTCAAACTGATGTATATAGTATTCTTAGTAGTCCGTGGATACTGTGACACCGCGTTCTAGGTAGGGACATGTATTGGTTTTCTAGATATTTTGGTTTCGTATTTATTTAGGAATTTCGCTATATTTTATTTTCCGATGTCATTTAAATAATTATTCATCATTAACGAAAGAGTTAATCGTTTCAAAGTTCATGGCTTGCCTCGCTTCCATGAGTAGGCGCCATTTAGGCTCCCGAGGGTGACATACCGGGTTGTGACAAGTTGGTATCAGATCTCTAGGTTATATAGGTCTCATAACTCACAGACAAGCTCAGTAGTGTCTGAGGGCTCGGTACGGAGACGTCTGTTTTTATCCCTACAGGCTACATAGTTAGGAAAACTTCCCATTTATTCTTTATTGTCGTGCGATTCTGTTTCTCAATGCTAACTGGATCTGTTCTTTCGCAGATGGCAAGAACATGCTCTTCCTCATCTACCACTCAGCAGCATGAGCCCCCAACAGCAGCTCCCACAAGGGCAGAGGGTGAGGACGAGGCCGTGCTAGAGGTCGAGGTAGAGGCAGAGCTTTGCCCCAAGCAGCAGCACTAGTGGCGGAGCCTCAGGTTAATTTTGATGAGGAGGTTCCGGCCCCAGCAGTTCTGGTGGGCCCAGCTCTGGTCCTAGAGGGGTTTATTACTACCCCAGTTCTTCAGGATGTTCTGATCCAATTAGTTGGCGTCATGGAGAGTGCCACATGGGCAGGCTTTCTTCCCATGGCACCAGACGTCTCTCAGGCTGGAAGAGGGGACTAGACTCTTGCTACCCGCACTCCGCAGCACATAGCTCCCCAGATTAAGACTCTACTGGTTCAGCCAGTTGGGGCAGTACAACCGGGTGTGGTAGCTCAGACCAGTGATGGAGCGGCTTTGTCCGCCGGTGCTTTGTGGAGGCTGGATAGGTTCACCAAGCTCTTCGCTTCTACTATTGCGATTCATCTACTGAGGATCCCTAGTATTATCTAGACAACTACCAGGAGGTTCTCAGGAACATGGGTATTGTTGATACCAATAGTGTCAATTGTGCTACATTCCGCTTGTCTGGGTGCGCCAAGACTTGGTGCACGGATTAATGCTTAGCTAGGCCAAACGGATTGCCATTTTTTACTTGGGCGCAATTTACAGTGTTGTTACTGGAGAAGTTTCTCCCCGTTACTCATAGAGAGGCCTATCGTGAGATGTTTGAGCGCCTCTAGCAGGTTTCAATGACGATCACCCAGTATGAGACCAGATTCATCGACTTAGCTCGTCATGCTCTTGTCATACTTCCTACCAAGATATATATATATATATATATATATATATATATATATATATATATATATAGAGTGAGGAAATTTATCGACAGCCTTATTCAGTCTATTCTTCTTCAGATGGACAAGGAGGCCGGGAGTGAGATCATTATTCAGGTGGCGGCCAATATGGCCCGCATAATTGGGATGCTTCTGTCGCAGGGAGGTGGTGATGGGTCGGATAAGAGACCCCATCATTCAGGCAGATTTTGTGGTACCTCATCTGGAGGTAGAGATTCATATGGTAGAGGCCATCCTCCTAGGCCCTTTCAGTCAGCTCTCCAGGTCTCTCATGGTACTTCAGGTGGTCGTGGATCTCAGACACATTATTTTGATCAACAGCTTTACAGTGCACCACCAGCTCCTATGAGTGCGCCGCCGCTTCAGAGTTTCCGAGGTGGTCATTCAGGCCGACAGGGCCAGCAGTGTCAATAGCCGGGGGCTTGTTGCAATTGTGTTTATCTGGGTCACATCGCCAGGTTTTCTCCTCGAGCACCGGGTAGCTCTCAGCATCAGGGTTCTCATGCTATGGTACAACACTAGGTGTTCCACAACCCCCTAACCAGCTAGAGGTGGGGGTAGAGGTACCAGAGGTGGAGGTGTAGGTCCTAGAGATGGAGCTCAGGCCACTAGAGGTGGAGGCCAGCCAACAGCAGGACATCCTAGAGAGGTAGTTGAGGGTGGGGGGGCCCAGCCCTGATGTTAAGCCCTTCTAGCCAGGCCCGAGACTGAGGATTTAGATGCAGTCATTATAGGTACTATACTGGTTTGTGATAGAGATTCTTGAGTGTTATTTGATCCAGGTTCTACCTATTCGTACGTGTCATCTTATTTTGCATCGTATCTCGTCGTGCCTAGTGATTCATTGAGTGTTCCCGTTTATGTATATATCCTGGTGAGTGATTCTATTGTGGTAGATCGAGTCCATCATTCTTGTGTTGTAGTGATTGGGGGTCTTGAGGCTCATGTAGATTTTATTGCTTTTAGACGTGGTTGATTTTGATGTTATATCGGGGATGGACTGGTTATCACCTTACCATTATATCTTGGACTATTATGCACACACGGTTACCTTAGCTTTTCTGGGTATGCCTCGTTTAGCGTGGAGAGAGACTCTTGGTCATTCTACCCGTAGTGTTATCTCGTATTTGAAGGCTCGACGTATAGTCAAGAAGGGGTGTTTGGCCTATCTGGCATATGTTCGTGATTTAAGTGTTGAGGTTCCCTCTATTGATTCTGTGCCCATGGTTCATAAGTTTCCTAAGGTTTTTCTTTCATATCTACCGGGCATGCCACCCAATGGGGATATTGACTTCTGCACTGATTTGGCTCCGGGCACTCAGCCAATTTCTATTCTATCGTATCTCATGGCCCCGCTAGAGTTGAAAGAGTGGAAGGAGCAGTTCCAGGACTTGCTTATGAAGGCTTTCATTAGACCCAGGGTTTCTCCTTGGGGTGCGCCAGTGTTGTTTGTTAAAAAGAAAGATGGGTCAATGGGAATATGTATTGATTTCCTACAATTGAACAAGGCTACAATCAAGAATAAGTATCCATTGCCGAGGTTAATTTGTTCACCCAGAAGGGTGCCCTATTCAGATGGTCTAACGAGTGTGAGGCGAGCTGTTAGCAGCTCAAGAGAGCTCTGTCTACGACACTGGTGCTGGTTTTCCCACATATCAGGGCCTTACATAGTCTATTGTAATGCCTCCCGTATTGGGCTTGGTACACTATTGATGCAGGATGGCAATGTCATTGCCTATGCTTCGAGACAGTTGAATATTCATGAAAAGAACTATTAGGTTCATGAATTAGAGTTAGCATCCATTGTTCATGCATTGAAGATTTAGAGGTATTTTCTGTATGGCGTGGCATGTGAAGTGTTCACAGATCACAAGATTCTTCAGTATTTGTTCAAGCAAAAGGAGTTGAATTTGAGGCAGAAGAGGTGGTTAGAGTGGTTAAAGGATTATGATATCACCATCTTATATCACCCGGGAAAGGACAATATATTGGCCGATGCTTTGAGTAGTAGGTTAGCCAGTATGGGAAGTCTTGCTTATATACTTGTCGGTGAGAGACTGCTTGCCTTGGATGTTCATGCTTTGGCCAATCGGTTTGTAAGGTTGGATATATCTGAACCTAGTCGGGTATTAGCTTGCACGATTACTCGTTCTTCATTATTGGAGTGTATCCGTGATCAGCAGTTTGATGATCCCCATTTGTGTGTCCTTATAGACACGGTGGAGCGTGGAGGTGCCAAGCAGGTTACCTTAGATGATTATGGAGTTTTGAGATTGTAGGGTCGAGTTTTTGTGCCTAGTATGGATGGGCTTCGAGTGTTGATCTTAGAGGAGGCCCATAGCTCTTGGTACTCTATTCATCGGGGTGCCGCGAAGATGTTTTAGGATTTGAGAAAACATTATTGATGGCTTAGAATGAAGAAGGATATCGTTGCATATGTGGCTCGATGTTTTAATTGTCAGTAGGTTAAGTACGAGCATCGGAGGTCTAGTGGATTGTTTCAGAGGATTGAGCTTCCCTAGTAGAAGTGGAAGCGCATCACGATGGATTTCGTTGTAGGATTCCTTCAGACTTGGAGCAAGTTCGATGCAGTATGGGTCATTGTTAATAGGCTGACCAACTCAGCTATTTCGTTCCTATGGCATGTCTCCTATTCATCCGAGAGGTTAGCTAAGATCTATATCCGTGAGATTGTTTGCCTTCATGGCGTGCCTCTGTTTATCATTTCGAACCGAGGTACGTAGTTTACCTCGCATTTGGAGAGTATTTCATGAGAGTTGGGCACCCAGGTTGAGTTAAGTACAGCATATCATCCTCAAACGGATGGGTAGTCTGAGCGGACTATTAAGATTTTGGATGATATGCTTCGAGATTGTGTCATTGACTTTGGAGGTTTGTGGGATCAGGTCTTGCATTTAGCGGAGTTTGCCTACAACAACAGCAACCAATCGAGTATTCAGATGGCTCTTTACGGGGTTTTATATGGTAGACGGTGTCGATCTCCGATTGGATGGTTTGAGCCGGAAGAGGCTCGGTTGTTAGGTACGGATCTGGTTCTGGAGGCCTTGAACAAGGTCGGGATTATTGAAGATAGGGTTCGTACAGCTCAGTCCAGGAAAAAGAGTTATGTAGACCGCATGGTTCGAGATGTGGCTTTTATGGTTGGTGAACGAGTGTTGCTCCGAGTGTCTCTCATGAAGGGTGTGATGAGATTTGGGAAGAAGGGCAATCGTAGCCCTAGGTTCATTAGTCTGTTTGAAATTCTGTATCGAGTGGGAGAGGTGGCTTATATACTTGCATTGCCACCCAGCTTATGAGTCCTGCATCTAGTGTTACATGTGTCCATGCTCCATAATATCACGGTGACCATCCCACATGTTAGATTTTTGCACTGTCCAATTGGACAAGGACTTATCTTATGAGGAGGAGCCGGTAACGATACTAGACCGGCAGGGTCGTCGGTTGAGGTCGAAGAGTTTTCATTCTTTTCATATTCAGTGTAGAGGTTAGCCTCCTGAGGCATCGACCTGGGAGTCCGAGTCCGATATGCGGAGCCGTTATCCTCATATTTTCCCTGACTTAGGTACTTCCTTCTTCTGTCCGTTCGAGAACGAACGGTTGTTTTAAAGATGGAGAATATGATGGCCCAAAAAGCCGTCACTTGTTTTTTTAATCTAAATTCTGTACTTTTGAGGCCTTAAAAACCTCATTTAGAGTTGTCTCCATTTGCGTGTGCAGTCCGGGCACGACCGGAAAGCTTAAAAATGAAATTTTGTGAAAAATAATGAAATTTGGTTATAAAATAAGTTAAATTGACTTCGGTTAATATTTTGGGTAAACAGACCCGGACCCATGATTCGCGGTCCCGGGGGTCCATAGGAAAATATGTGACTTGGGCGTATGCTCAGAATCAAATTCCGAAGCCCTAAGCCCAAGAAATGAATTGCTAAGAAAAATTATTTTCTGAAAATGCTTAAGCAAATCTGAAATGAAATCTTATTAGAAAGCGACGGTATAAGGCATGTATTTTGGTTTCGGTTCTGGTACAGGTCTTATAAATGGTATAAGTAATTCCTAAAAACATTGGTTAAAACAGACGCCGTTAGACATGATTCAGACTTTAATTGCTAAATTCGAAACTTGATGAAGTTTGAGAAAAAGTTCTTTATTTTGAGGATTGATTCATTGTTTTTGAGGTTATTTTGGTGATTTGATCGCATGGATAAGTTCGTATGATGTCGTTGGGTTAGTATCTATGCTAGGTTGGGCGTTTCATGGGCTCGGGTGAGTTTCGGGTAGATTTCGGGTAGATTTCGGGATGTTCTAGGCTTATAATTAGATGTTGCAGGTTTAGAGAAGTTGTAGGCTTCTGAACCCGCTAGTGCGGTCCGTGAGAAATCATGTGCGATCGCGGAGGGGCCAGCGCGCTCTGCGATCGACTTAATGCGGTGTGCGGTGGAGAACTGTGTGGCCATAGTCGACTCTGTGCGGTCCGCAAAGGAGCGCTAGGCTGCACTATTATCAGGAAGGGTTGTGAGGCCGTAGTTCATTTTGTGCAGTCGGTACAGGGGGTCCGAGAGGGGGTATAAATAGACGCGATTTTCAGTTGTTTTTTATTTTTCAAAATCCAAAAACATAAGAGGCGATTTTTCAAACTTTCTTCTCCAAAACATTGGTAAGTGATTTCTAACTCATTTTCTTCACTCCTTAACATTTTTAACATGATTTCAACTTCAAATCAAAGATTTTTATTGGGGAAATTAGTTATTTTAGCAGAACCTAGGTTTTTCAAAAATTAGGGATTTGGACCTCAATTTAAGGTCTGATTTCAAAACAAATTATATATTTGAGTTTGTAGGGGAATGGGTAATCGGGTTTTGGTCCAATTCTTGGGTTTTGATAACATGGGCCCAGGGATAATTTTTGACGTTTTGGGTAAAACTTTGGAAAATTTATTTTCATGCATTGGGGTTGATTTATTCAGCATTTATTGATGTGATTAAGTAACTCGTGAGTAGATTCGAGCGGATTGGTGGTGGAATTAAGGGGTAAAGCTATAATTGAGACTTGAGTGGTGTTCAAGGCCATGAGGTAAGTGTCCGGTCTAACCTTAGCTTGAGGAATTAGGAGTTGAGTCCTATTTGCTATGTGCTAATTGTTGAGTACGACGTATAGGCATGGTGACGAGTATCTATACGTTAGTGTCTAGCATGACAGTGAGACTTTATGCTATGAATATCATGATTTCGTTGTATCTTTCATGCCTCGGTGATGATTTCTATATGTTGTGAAAAACGTGTGAAGGAAATTGTGACCTTTGAACATTGAGGAGCATTGGCTCGAGTTATATTACAAATTGTGAAAGTATATGAGATATTGAACCCTTTGGAGTATTGGCTCAAATGGTAAAGTGACTTATGAAGAAAAATAGAGAGAACGAGAAAGAGTTATTTAATTGTTCCCTTGCCAGGATGTTTGTTGTTTTGTTGATTATCTCCCTTACCGGAATGTTGAGATTATTGATGTGTTCCTTGCCGGGATTTAATTTTTTAGTGGTGTTCCCTGCTGGGATTTCTATTATTATTTATTTATTCCCTTGTCCCTTTGTTGTGACTGTTGTTTGGGTGAGGAAGAGTGATAAAGCACGAAGGATGATGTCGTGCATTAACTGCTATTGTGAGGAAAGAGTGTAAATCACGAAGGGTGATGTCGTGTCATATGATGTACAATTCTGTAGACATTGTTATTGATTATATGGTGAGAAAAGAGAGTAAAAGCACGAAGGTGATACCGTGCACATCGTTACTATATAATTGATTTGGTGAGAACGAGAGCAAAAGCACGAAGGGTGATGCCGTGCACACTTTTATTATAAAATTTCTTGGGTGAGGACGAGAGTAAAAGCACGAAGGGTGATTCCGTAAAAATTGTTGATTTTCTGATTCTCGTGGATAAGAGTAAACCCACGAAGGATGATGTCGTGCAAATTGCTGATTTATTGATTCTCGTTGATATTCTAATTATGTTATTTCTTTCCTTACTTGATGTTTTCTATTTGGAATGTTATCTCCCCCACATCATGTTTCCCCCTCCCATATTGACTGATTACTTTATGTATTTTTTCCCGTTGTATATTATATAACTGCACAAGTTTATCTGGAGTCTGGTCCTAGCCTCATCATTACCTCGTCGGGGTTAGGCTAAACACTTACCAGCACATGGGGTCGGTTGTGGACATGCTACGTTCTGCACTTATGTGCAGATACCGGAGCAGCATTTGAGCAGTAGCATTAGCTCGAGAGCCAGCCTTCAGTCCACCAAGACACTGAGGTAGCCTTGCAGACGTCCGTAGGCCTGGCATCTCCTCTATCCTATCTTATATTCTGTTATCTCATGTACTCGAGACAGAAAATATCATCTTTCATTCAAACTAATGTATGTAGTATTCTTAGTAGTCCGTGGATATTGTGACACCAGGTTCTGGGTAGAGGCACGTATTCGTTTTCTAGATATTTTGGCTTCGTATTTATTTAAGACTTCCCCTAAATTTATTTTTCGATGTCATTTAAATTCGTATTCATCGTTAATTTAATTGGTTATAAATGTATTATAATGAAAGAGTTAATGGTTTCAAAGTTCATGTATTTCCTAGCTTCCACGAGTATGTGCCATCACGACTCCCAAGGGTGGGAATTTCGGGTCGTGACAACTACACATTGACAACATTAACAACAACATTAAAACCAACAAAGTATAAAGTTTAATAGAAAAAAAACCTTAAGTTAACAAAACTAAGTTAGCACTTATTACAAGCCCATTCGAAGACTGGTTCTATTGTCTAGTTCAAAGTATATAAAGTTCCCAAGGAGTGTTCTTTCAGGATCCTCGTCCGAAAGTTGGATTGCCTCGCCTGACTCATTTGGTGACTGACTGCGTATGAATTTCTCCACGTCAGCTGTGAAGCAACTCTTTAAGAAAAATTACATTGATTTTATATTTCAAAATTTATAAAAAAGTAAATCAAAAAGGAAAAAACTAACATGTATAGTCGAAGCTCGACCCTCGACCCACCTTTCTGGATCAGTCTCTTTCTTCTTCTTTACAATACGAGTCTCATTGAATAACTCATCTTGCTTCATTGGCATCATAAAGCTATCTGGTGGCTTTGGTAATTATCCTTGTAGTACTTGTAAGGCCCCGAGAAAGTGAGTGCTCAAATCCTAGCACCTCGTAGAGTCAGTCCACCTATGATTGGACCCTTTTTACTGATTTTGCACTTAGAAATCTAGAGTTAAGGTTTTCCAGAAAAATGTCACTTTGCGGTCCAAAATGCGGTCGCAGATCATTTGCGCGGACCTCATTTCTGCCGCATAGTTGATCAGAGAGTTTGTCTAAATTGGTGTTAGAAGTTGGGTCCATTATGCAATCGCATTATCAATATGCGGACCACATAGTTGTCACATAATTCCCTCAAGGATTTGAGAAGGTCAGCTCTGCAGTGCATTATGCGACCGCAGAACAAGAATGCAGACCGCATTCCGATTTCATAGCCAGGCAGAGATGTGCAGTGATTGGGACACATCTGTGATCCAATCTGCGGATCGCATAGTGCGATCGTAGACCCAACTTGGGCTTCTATTTTCTAAAATTTTAAACCCAACCATCTCTCTAATAAAAAACCCCAACCCCTCATTTTTACATATTTTCTGAGCAAAATAAGAGAGAGGGAAGAGAGGTTCTTGAGTGAGAAAATGGTCTTCATCAAATTGATTCTTCCAAAACTAGTCGGTCCGGGGAAAATCCTAATTGATTGCCTTTTGTCCCCACCCTTATAGGTAAAATACCTAACCCTTTTTCTTTGATTTTCATATTATAGCAAAGGGAAGGAGTCTCATGCATTGATTCTTGAAATAATGGGCGGAAACTCACATGCATGTCTTTCAAAACCTAATATCTAGTAAGGGGAATTGGGTAGAAGTAAGGTATTGTGTTTGATAACCTAAATAAGCTCGGGCAGTGATTGTGAACTTCGATTCTAAGGCACCTATGTTGATTTGTGAACTATATTGATGTTGCTAGATTGCTTGATGACTGAAAATAGGAGTTAAAAAGGGAATTTGACTCCATATATGTATGGCTAATCGTGATCCTTGTGAAATCACCTTGTTTGGTGTAAGTATGCTTGGTAGATGATATGAACGTGAATTACTTGTGAATTTCTTGTTGTTGGTATGCTATGATTGTGTTTGGTGGTTGCAGTTGAGGAATAAATGACTAAAGGAAATCCTAACTAATGCAATTGGAAATAATTGTGGTAACAATATCTATGGGTTGTCGAATATGATGGAAATAGCATTGATAGTTATGGGAACTCTTGTAATATCGTTGTTGTTACTTCTTGAGAGGTATTGTTGTTGATCTTGTTAATTGTTATTGTTGTTGTGTTGTTTGTGGATTGGAATAGTTCGATAGGATCGGGTTGCACATGGCGACACGAAGTTATCAGGTGCTGGTTATGATGATAAGGGTGGCCGAGGTAATAAGGGTAGAACAATGATTGAAATCACTCATGAAATAAACATTTGAGCAAATTTGTGAAATCACTAGTGTGGAATTGTGGAAGGTAGGTAACCAGGAGGGATTGAAAACTTGTTTGGCTTGATTGTATTTTTCGTGTGTGAATTGGTTGTTGCTTTTATTTCTATTTTCTCCTTGTGTACGGTTTGAGTTTACTTGGGACAAGGTTTGTTCATACATACCAGCACAATACAAATGTATTGATGACCCTTGTGCAAGGGATGCTACATTCATGTGATGATTGTAGGTGGATCTATAACAGATACTGCAGTCCACCGACAGTAGCTCCTCCTCAATACCAGTCAGCTGAATTGGTGAGCCTTTTGCCTCCTGGGGCTCTGCGTGGTTTATGCCGCTTTTGTTCCTTTCTTTTGGGACCTTATTTACGTATTTGAAAAAGGTATAGCTGGAGCCTTATTTTCGAAAAGTATTGTATTAACTTCTTTCATCTTTAGAGGCTCCGTAGACAGGAAATGTGGGTTATGAACGTATGTAATACGTATTTTGTATATTGGGGCAATGTAAAACATAAACCACGTTAGTAACCATGTATTTTGTTTATGTTTTGTAATGAATTAGTGTTCTAATTTATTTATATGGTCATTTGACTTGGCTAATCAGTAGTGGAAGATGTGTGGTAATACGTGGGATAGGAAATGCACCTAGGTCCGCTTGGCTGGGGATACCCGGTCGAGTGCCGGTCATGCCCCTCGGAATTGGGGCATGACAAACTTGGTATCAGAGCCTAAGGTTTTAAGTGAGTCCTAGGATGTCTCAGAGCCGTGCCTGGTAGATCCCTTATTATCAGTGTGTTGTCGACCACATCTATAAGTAGGGGATACACAGGCATTTAGGAAACTATTCTTTTCTTTTGTTATCCCATTTCGTGCGGTAAGTTGAAAGGTGTAAATGTTTGGATCTAACTCGTGCTTTGTTCCGAAATTTTCAGAAATGGATAAGAAGAAAGCTAGACTCTTCCTTGAGGCCAACGCCACCCCAAGTGTGGTCGTAAATCATGCACCTGATGATGCGGGTGAGATTCACTCCCCCACCTTGAATCTGCCTGGCGAATCTATCCCAGATCCAAGCATTCATGTTCCCGCGGTGGTAGAGGGTGTCGCCATACCTCCCCCCGATATTCCTAATCCTGATGCTGTTCCAGCTTCCGATCATGGGGCTTCTGATGGGGACCTTAGATGAGCCATTCGTATGTTGACCCAGTTAGTGGCCGCTCAGGCCTAGAGATCTCATGATACCCTTGTGTCCTCCAGCGGACAGGGAGGTTCTGCCAGCTTCAAAGTCCACCAGTTTCTGCGATTCGCCCCTCCAAAGTTCTCCGGCACAGACCTAGAGGCCGATCCGTAGGATTCCTTGATGAGATGTACAAGACCCTTCGTGTGATGAAGGCCACAGAGACAGAGGGGGTTGATTTGGCTTCCTATTGGTTGAGAGGAGCAGCACGTTCGTGTTTCGAGATGTGGGAGGATTCCTGCAAGGAGGGAAGACCTCCGGCTAAATGGGATGAGTTAGTGCATGACTTTATGGACCATTTCTTGCCTGCCGAGACAATGGTAGCCCGCTCCACCGAGTTCGAGGTTCTCAAGAAGGGAAGCATGAGTGTTTGTGAGTACCACATGGAGTTTGTGAGGTTGTCCAAATATGCTCCTAAGTTAGTGCTGACCATGAATGCTCGAGTTTGGCATTTTGTGCAAGGTCTTAGGCCTTTGGTGGTGAATGAGGCTGCTACATCGGCCTTGCACTCAAATGTTGATTATGGTAAGATTGTTGGATTCGCTCAGGCCACAGAGGCTAGGAAGTTGAAGATACTGGCGAATAGGGAGAGTAGTAGCAGGGCCTGGTCAATGGGTCACTCAGAGAGGTCAGCTCCGGGGAGAGGGTCATAAGGGCCATCCCGGACATATGAATAGTCCTCAGCGAGCGCACCGCCATCTGTGCACAGTTATCAGCAAAGCAGTCACTCGAGACCAGGTTCAGACAGCAGGAGGTTCTGTCTGTCCGGTCATCCAAGAATGAGGTCTCAGCAGCAGGGTGGAGATGCATGCCCTAAGTGTGGGAGGTTCCATACAGAGACGTGCTATTTGGATATCCCGGTGTGTAATAGGTGCGAGGTGAGAGGTCACATCTGGAAGGACTGTCGTGTGCCCAGTCAGGGCATGGGAAGGGGATCAGCTCAGTCATCCGATTTTTCAGTTTCTACATCATCCGTGCATCCTCTTGTTCCAGCAGGGCGCGGTCCAGATAGGGGTGGAGCTCGGGGTAGATGCGGACCTCACCAGTTCTATGCTTTGAGGGGCCTCTAGAGTGTTGAAGCTTCTCAAGATGTGGTTACAGGTATCTCATCTATTTAGGCCATTGATTGTTATGCTCTTATTGATCCGGGGTCTTCTTTGTCCTATGTCACCCCATTCATTGCTTTGAGTTTTGGGATATAACTCGAATAGCTTCACAAGACGTTCTATATGTTGACTCTGGTTGGTGATTCTATTACAGCCACACGAGTTTATACGAATTGTGTTGTGAGGTCTGTTACACGGCTGACCTTATTGAGCTCGGAATGGTAGATTTTGATGTGATTATGGGGATGGACTGGCTCTATTCGTGCTTTGCTAAACTTGATTGCCAGACGAGAATCATGAGACCACAGTTTCCTAACGAGTCGGCTACTGAGTGGAAAGGAAATGGTGTGGTGCCAAAGGGTAGGTTTATTACCTTATGACTTTGAAGATGATTAAGAAGGGGTGTGTCTATCACTTGGTCCAGGTGGCGGACATCACTTCAGAAGTACCTACCCCCAAATCCGTGCCAGTTGTGAATGAGTTTCTTGAGGTATTTCCATATGAGCTTCTAGGGGTTCCGTCAGATAGAGAGATTGCTTTCGGGATTGATGTATTGCCAGATACCCAGCCAATATCTATTCCATCATACAGAATGGCGCCAGTAGAATTAAGAGAATTAAAGGAGAAGATGAAGGATTTATTAGAGTAGGGGTTCATACGACCGAGCGTGTCGCCTTGGGGTGCTCCAATTCTCTTTGTCAGAAAGAAGGATGGGTCACTTCGGATGTGCATTGATTATCGACAGCTTAACAAAGTCACCGCCAAGAATAAATACCCTTTGCCTCGGATAGATGATTTGTTCAACCAATTTCAAGGTGCAAAGTTCTTCTCCAAAATTGATTTGCAATCTGGGTATCACCAATTGAAGATCAGAGAGCAAGATATTTCTAAGACCGCTTTCAGAACCCGCTATAGTCACTTCGAATTCTTAGTCATGTCTTTTGGGCTAACCAATGTCCCGGAAGTTTACATGGATTTTATGAATCGGGTCTTCTAGCCATTTGTAGACTCCTTTGTGATAGTTTTCATTGACGACATCCTTGTTTACTCGCGAAGCAGGGAGGATCATGCCAATCACCTCAGGGCAGTTTTGCAGACTCTTCATCAGCACCAGTTGTATGCTAAATTTTCAAAATGTGAATTTTAGTTGGAGTCCGTCGCCTTTTTGGGTCATGTTGTTTTTAGTGAGGGGATTCTGGTAGATCCCCAAAAGATTTCAGCAGTGAAAGATTGGCCCAGACCGACGACCCCGATGGAGATCCGTAGCTTCTTGGGTCTAGCAGGGTATTATCGGAGGTTTGTAGAGGGGTTCTCCACCCTCGCCTCCCCATTGACTAGATTGACGCAGAAGACGGACAAGTTCCAATGGTCCGACGCTTGTGAGAGAAATTTTCAGGAGTTGAAGTCGAGGTTGACCTCACAACCGATATTAGCTTTGCTGGAGGGCAGGAAAGGATTTTTGGTCTACTGTGATGCCTCCGGGGTCGGTTGAAGGAGTGTATTGATTCAGCATGGGAAGGTTATAGCGTATGCTTCAAGACAACTCAAGAATCACGAGAACATTTAACTGAAGCATGACTTGGAGCTTGCAGCAGTTGTATTTTCCTTGAAAAGATGGAGGCATTATCTTTATGGGGTCCATGTGGATGTGTTCTAGAACCACAAGAGTCTCCGATATTTGTTCAAGCAGAAGGAGTAAAACTTAAGGCAGCGGCGGTGGTTGGAGTTTCCCAAAGACTATGATATGAACATTTTGTATCATCCAGGAAAGGCGAATGTGGTGGCCGACGCCCTTAGTTGGAAGTCCATGGGTAGTTTGGCTCACTTGGGAGCGGATCAAAGGCTCCTAGCTCGGGAGGTTTATCAACTGGCCAATCTTGGGCTTGTATTTCGACCCCAAATGAGGAGGAAATTATGGTGCACAACATAGCAAGATCGTCATTTGTAGTGGAAGTCAAGGAAAAGTAGTTCATTGATCCAGCATTGGCACAATTGAAGGAGGCAATTCTAAGTAACAAGATCTCAGCATTTGCACTCGGCAGCAATGATGGTATGTTACGATGCAAAGGTAGGCCATGTGTTCTAGATGTAGATAATATTCGAGAGAGGGTAATGGAGGAGACTCATCATTCTAGGTATTAGGTGCACCAGGTTCTACAAAAATGTATCACTTTCTTAAGGAAATTTATTGGCGGGGTAGTATGAAGAAGTGCGTGGCGGACTTTGTATTGAAGTGTCCGAATTGTCAGCAAGTAAAAGCCGAGCATCACCGGCCCGGTGGGGGTAACCCAGCTAATGGAAATACCAATGTGGAAATGGAAGATGATCAATATGGATTTCGTGGTAGGACTACCTCGCACTCAGCGCAAGTTCGACTCAATTTGGGTGATAGTGGATCGGCTCACCAAATCAGCTCCTTTCTTGCCAGTCAAGTCCACGAATAATGCAGAACAACATGCTCGATTGTATATCAAGGAAATAGTGAGGCTTCATAGTACTCCACTTTCTATTAATTTGGATCGAGGGGCTCAGATCACACCTAACTTTTGGAGGAAATTTCAGCAAGGTTTAGGCATTCAAGTGAATCTCAGCATGGCTTTTCATCAGCAGACCGACATTCAAGCAGAGCAGACTATTCAGACGCTTGAAGATATATTGCAGGCTTGTGTCTTGGATTTCAAAGGAAACTGGGATGATCACTTGCCCCTTATAGAATTTTCATACAATAATAACTTTCATGCTAGCATTTAGATGACCCCATTTGAAGCATTGTCCGGCGGGAGATGTAGGTCTCTGATCGGGTGGTTCGAAGTAGGTGAAGCAGAATTGATAGAGCCGGATCACGTGCACCATGTTATGGAAAACGTTAAAGTCATTCAGGAAAGGATGAAGACGGCTCTGAGTCTCCAGAAATCCTATGGCGATGTACGTCGAAGAGAATTGGAGTTCCAGGTAAATGATTGGGTATTCTTGAGGGTGTCTCCGATGAAGGGAGTCATGCGATTTGGGAAGAAGGGAAAACTGAGTCCTCGATATGTCAGTCCTTATCGGATCACTCAAAGGACCGAACAAGTCACTTATAGGTTAGAATTTACCCTTGAAATGTCCTTAGTGCACCCGGTATTCCATGTGTCCATGTTAAGGAAAGTGGTTGGAGATCCGTCCACCATCGTGCCAGTTGAATACATCAAGGTTATTGAGGAGTTATCATATGAAGAGATTTCGATTGCTATTCTTGATATCAAGTCCGTAGATTGAAAAATAAGAAAATTGCTTCAGTTAAAGTGTTATGGCGAAGTCAACAAGTCGAAGAGGCCACGTGGCGGAAGATGAGATTAAAGGAAAATACCGCCATTTGTTTGAACAAGTCTAGAAGTGGTCGTGTGAATTCTTGTCCCTAAGCGAACTAGTATTGTGTCCCATTTGGTACAAAGACACCGCATTTCTTCCTAAATGCTTTACTATTGTAATTCTCCAAGTTGTGCCAAAACTTTGTGTTATGTGATTATTTGAGCTATAGGCAACCCTTCTTGTTAAATGAAAGTATTGTACTCTTATGATAAGTAAATGGCTTATGATAGTGTAGACGAGTAATGTTAATTTAACTGTGTGTAATGACCCAAAGTGCTTAAAAGTGTGTTGAACTCCTTAAGGTAACCGACTATGTGCAAAAGTGTGTTGAGAAATTGAATATGTACAAGTGTGAAGGTAAAGAATTGTATATCATTTATAGGGGTAACAAGATTTGTGTAATGGTGCTTGGAAATGTGTTTTGGGGACCCTCTGGCATGTAGATATGTCCAAATTACAAAGGAAACTTTGGCGAAAGTTTTCTAAAATATGAGAGTTAGAGAAAAAGGATAAATGATCTTAAGCGAGTGAGTGCTCAAATCTGAGGACGAATGATCTTAAGCGGGGGAGGTTGTAAGGCCCCGAGAAAGTAAGTGCTCAAATCCTAGCAACTTGTAGAGTCGGTCCACCTATGGTCGGACCCCTTATTATTGATTTTGCACTTAAAAATCTAGAGTTAAGGTTTTCCAGAAAAATGTCATTTTGCAGTCTAGAATGCGGTCGCAGATCATGTATGCGGACCGCATTTTTGCCGCATAGTGGATCAGAGAGTTGGTCTAAATTGGTGTTAGAAGTGCGGTCCATTATGCGATCGCATAATCAATATGCGGACAACAAAGTTGTCGCATAATTCCTTCAAGGATTTGTGAAGGTCAGTTCTGCGGTGCATTATGCGATCGTAGAACAAGAATGCAGACCACTCGCATACCCAGGAAGAGATGTTCAGTGATTGGGACAAATCTGCAATCCAATCTGTGGAGCGCATCTCAATTCTGTGATTGCATAGTGCGACCGTAGACCCAGCACTTGCTTCTATTTTCGAAAATTTTTAACTCGACCCTCTCTCTAATAAAACACCCCAACCCCTCATTTTTACATCTTTTTTTGAGAAAAATAAGAGAGAGGGGAGAGAGGTTCTTGAGGGAGAAAGTGGTCTTCATCAAATTGATTCTTAAAAAATTAGGCGGGCCGGGGAAACTCCTAATTGATTGCCTTCATCCCCACTCTTACAGGTAAAAATCCGTAACCCTTTTTCCTTGATTTTCATATTTTATCTAAGGGTGAGAGTCTCATGTATTAATTCTTGAAATAATGGGCGGAAACTCACATGCATTTCTTTCAAAACCTAAAATCTAATAAGGGAAATTGGGTAGAAGTAAGATATTGTACTTGATAACCTAAATAAGCACGGGTAATGATTGTGAACTTTAATTCTAAGGCACCTACGTTAGTTTGTAAGCTAGATTGACATTGCTAGATTACTTGGTGATTGAAAATAGGAGTTAAAAAGGGGATTCGACTCCAGGTATGTATGGGTAATTGTGATCCTTGTGAAATCTCCTTGTTTGGTGTACGTATGCTTGGTAGGTGATATAAACGTGAATTACTTGTGAATTTCTTGGTATGCTGTTAGAAATAACTGTGGTAACAATATCTTTGGGTTGTCGAATATGATGGAACTAGCATTGATAGTTAGGGGAACTCTTGTAATATCGTTGTTGTTACTTCTTGAGAGGCATTGTTGTTGATCTTGTAAATTGTTATTGTTGTTGTGTTGTTTGTGGATTGGAACTGTTCTGTGGGATTGGGTTGCACGCTGCAACATGAAGTTATAAGGTGCGGGTTGTGGTAATAAGGGTGGCCGAGGTAATAAGGGTGGACGAGATAATACGGGTGGAACAATGATCGAATTCACTCTTGAAATAAACATTTGAGAAAATTTGTGAAATCATTGGTGTGGAATTATGGAAGGTGGGAAACCATGATGGATTCAAAACTTGTTTGGCTTGATTGTACTTTTCGTGTGTGAATTGGTTGTTGCCTCTATTGTTGTTTTCTCCTTGTGTACCGCTTGAGTTTACTTGGGACAAGCTTTGTTCATACATCCCAGTACAATTCAAATGTACTAATATCCCTTTTGTCGGGGGTGCTATATTCGTGTTATTATTGTAGGTGGACTATAGAAGGTACTCCAGTCCACCGACCATAGCTCCTCCTCACTTCCAGTTAGCTGAATTGGTAAGCCCCTTTCCTCCTGGGGCCCTGCGTGGCTCATGCCTCTTTTGTTCCTTTCTTTTGGGACCTTATCTTGGTATTTGAAAAAGGTATAGCCGGAGCCTTGTTGTCGGCAAGTATTGTATTAACTTCTTTCATCTTTAGAGGCACCGTAGACAGGAAAGGTGGGTTATGAACTTATATATTATGTATTTTGTATATTGGGGCAATGTAAAACGTAAACCACACTAGTAACCATGTACGTTGTTAATGTTTTGTAATGAATTGGTGTTCTAAATTAATTTTATGGTCATTTCACTTTGCTAATCAGTAGTGGAAGATGTGGGGTAATAGGTGGAATAGGAAAGACAACCCAGGTCCGCTTGACTGGGGATATCCGGTCGAGTGCCGGTCATGCCCCTCGGGATTGGGGCATGACAGTACTATTACTCGGGATGAATTTGGATACAGTACTTGGCAGGGTGTGTCTTTGATCAACTGTTGTTCTTATTAGCGAAAATGAAGATGAGAAGGAAATGGTATTTTGTTTCAAACTGTGATGGTGTAGGTAGGAATTTAACATTTCCTCAACAGATAAAAGAAGATGTTATAGATGATTTTAATTTCTATTTCATTTTTCAAGAGGAAAATAAGCTTAATTGAGAGTGACCAGATTGATGATAATGGAAAGTTGTCCATTGCTCATGGCAGTTCATATAAAATGTGGATCATAAGATTCTGTGATGATAAAAGACGAAAGGAAGTTTTATTATCAACTTTCTTCCAAGTCAGATTCGTAAAAGCTTAATGGGATTGGTGATATTTTTTCGGATTTAGACAATGATTTGAGTGAAAAAAGTATGGAAATGCTAATAAAAAGAATTAAAGGTAAAACGTTTTTCTTGGAAGAGAAGGATGTTGAACTCTGCATAATTGTTAAACATTAGAACTCGGTCCCAGATTAGCGACCAAAGTTGGTCTCTATTTGCTTCCCCTTTCGTAAGCGCCAACTTTGGTCGCTAATTTTGAATTATATTTATTTATATTTTATAGCTTTTTAAATAATAATATAATTATTCAAATTTTATAACTGGGTCCCAGATTAGCGACCAATTAATTTCAGTATTTCTTTGACCAAGTAAGCCTGACCAGTCTGTTCAATAGTTTGATCACATTATCAACCAAAAAGTGACCAACCTTGGTCGCTAATGTATTTAGAATAATTATTTAATAATTTTCTCCAATTTAGCGACCAACTTCGGTCGCTTTTTTTGACAAACCAATTTTAATCGTTTTTTTCTGAATTTCTAGTAATGAACCAAGGAAATGCTTACTTTGAAACTCTCAACACGTAGGATTTCATAGCATTTCATAAATTAAGCTACAAATTTTCATATAAGATGAGATATATATTCCTATGAAGCGACAATAATGATATCATTGTAGAAGAGAAGCAAACAACGACTTTTATATATATATATAGCTTGTTCTTGACAAAGAGCAGACTAAAAAGTCATCATAATATTAAGCTGCTTAATAATACATCAGCAATTAATTAATTTCCTAATTAACAAGGACATGCTCGTTTAGCTGCTGCAGCCATTTGCTCCCTTTAAATTCCAGCATTGCACAAGTTAGCAAAGCCACGAACGTGTTTCCTTCCGTAGGGAGTTAGCTTTCCACATAGTGACTCAAATATCTTGACCTGTACACAAATATCAAACCATAGTCATATATTATATATACTCAACAACACAAATAATAACCAATAACCATATAGATCGTGGGAATTTATGGTAAATTGACTAAGTTCTTGTTTGATGTCTACTCAATTCTTATCATGACGAGGTGTTGGATTAAGTAATTATCATAAATCCTTACTGCTTAAAATATTTTGCTAAAGACTTTAGTGCTTACGATGGATTTAAGGCAGTCCCAATCATCAACAAGGGGTTGTCCAGCAGGCCGAACAATCTTTAGCACCTCAGGACCTTTTTCAACTCCAAATAGAACTTCTCCAATATGTCTCACACTGTTGTCTACGTGTTTTCTTTGATATAGGTACCCTTAATTGCCTTTGAGCTTCAGTTTTTCTAGCAGAGCCTTCAGGAGCAGACCGGAACTGTCATCGTTAAACAAAGTACAGACAAGTTACTTAATTTCAAGCCACTATTAATTGGACGGCAAATGTAGCATGTAGATATGTTGGAAATTTAACTAAAATATGAACAATATGGACAAGCTAATAAAGTAGAGAAAGGGCTGAACATAACATGGTATTTTCATAGAAGGTTAAACTCGTGCAGAGACATACCTTAGACCATAAATGCATGAGATGAACATGGCGCTGATTAACAGTCCTTGAGGGTAGCCATGGCTCATCGTTGGTAGAAGTATTGTGACTATATTTTCTAGAATTAGAACCCATGTATCTGAAAAGAGGATCCTCACTTATATGTAAATCACCATATTGCATGACATGGGAGCCTTCGACTGTACCATTATTTAGAGTTCTCTTACGAACCTGAGAATCATAAAAACCATCCAACGATCTGGTTTATTAACAAAATATTTATAATTTAAAAGAATTAAATAACAACTACTATGTGATATTTGAAACTTTGCAAAATGAATTGTAACAATATTTTTGAACGATCGATGTACTAATAGATATTGATAATATTTTATTTAATTTGGAAACCTGTTCATCTATTATTTCTACATTTCTTAAACTAAAACGTTTTTATATACGCATAGAATATAATGTTGTTTATCTTACCAGCTGATACTGTTTCTCCAAAGTTTCAACTTGCCTATCGTGCAAGTCACTGGTCATTAGTAGAAAAGTGCAGTTAGTTTGACATATAATAACTAGGCCTGAAAATCCATCATTTTAATATCACAATCATATTATAAATCTTTTGATTTCAGTTTTTAATTTGTCCTGATAGTCCAATAGTTAGTTTTCGTCTTTGTCTAAGAAAATGTCGATGAAGGTGTGCAGGTGCACTATATATTCTGTGATGATCGTAATTACTTCGAATAAATTTTTCGTTTGTATCACCTCAACAATAATGTTTTTAAGAATCAATGAAAATCAAGATATTTCTACGTGTTTTCAATTTTGCAAAAGTGGTAGAATCATACATACCTATCCTCCAACCAAGCAACACTGTACAAGTCTCCTAAGCATTGAATTTCATCACCTAGAGGAATACAGTAGGTAGCCCAACTGCCCTCATCAGGGTTTGATGCTGTTGTTACGTATATGTTTAAACCTTTTGGGAGAAGACCATCAAACATACTTCCAGATTCACAAGCTTCCATGTAAAATACCTAATTAAACATCCCATCCACATAATTAATCAACACAATGCCATATTAATCAACACATAATTAAGCTTAGTTTTGTTTTTACTAGGTTACCTATGAATGCTTGTTATACAGATTTACGTATAATTACGTACCTTATATAAATACTGGGTAGTTGTTGTTGTATAAAACAAGCTAAGGCCGGGACGTTACCAACTTTGAATATGTCCCAAAAGTGTGTTTCTTAATCAGGACTTTGATCAGATCGTCGGCATAGACATCATCTCCACTAGGCATACCTAAGAATATATATAACAACAACAACAACAAGTACCCAGTGTATTCCCACCAGGTGGGGTCTGGAAGCTTTTTTAATTCAGAAATGTGGCTGCTGGGATTCGAGCCCAGGTCTCCACGGCCACAACGTGGAA
Source organism: Nicotiana benthamiana (assembly GCA_034376525.1). NCBI lineage: Eukaryota > Viridiplantae > Streptophyta > Magnoliopsida > Solanales > Solanaceae > Nicotiana > Nicotiana benthamiana. The sequence continues at coordinate 37,825,805 of CM067339.1, read as the reverse complement.
TTCTCACCACTAAACTACAGCCACATTAGAATATATATAACAAATGAATGGAAATATTCATACACGGATATATCATAATTAATCAGTATTATTTAAATTCTTAAGAAATATATAATGCATGGTAATTAAAGGTAAATGAAACTGAAGCATAGTTAGACAAACCAATAAGGCCAGGAGCACCATGATCAGCGTAGTAGATAAATATATAATCATTTGGACCATTTTCCACAACCTTTCCACTGCCCCCAGTTAGAGCAGTCTTGTTACCAAGGATAACAGCGAAAAAATTGTCAGCATTACAATCTTTTCCTGTGTAATGCTACCTCATAAAAACACACACAAAAAAAGACACATTAGATATAAGTAATAAAATATTGACAAATATTACACACACACCCAAAAAGAGTACGTACCTTGGGTACTCCGTTATAAACATCATGGCCATGGGACTATTGATGATGACTCTAGGTCTGGGGTTGTCTTTATTATAAGCAATATCGTCGTACATGAATACGATGATGTTTTCATCTTTTAGACCTCCTTTCTTCCGTAGTTGATATGCATGGCATACATCCGCCTGAAAAAAGAAATTAATAAGAAAGTCATTAGGGCGTCATGTTATAATTGTCAATGAGATTAATAGAGTAATAAAATATTAAATTTACTAAGGAAAATAATTGTAAATATGACTTGGTGTCTATAATTATCCCACCCATTTGATCCAGCTACCACCACAGCCCATTTAGTTCCAGCCGAATTTTCATCTTCAACAGCAGTACAAACTATGACAAAAAGTGCAACTAGGAATGACACAACACCGTTTTTTCGAACCATTTTTCACACAATAAAAATCTAAAAGTAATTACTTAGAGGACTTGGGTTTGATTAGTGAGTTGATCCATTGGGTGTGAGAAATTAATTTATAGAGCTTTTTAACCTACTAATTGTCTTATTCTACGTGTGGACATAGACCCCGTAGTTCCTCATGAATTGACGAAGAGTTTGTTAACTTTTTCCATATATTTGTTTTAATCTTGAGAAGAGTGCTAACCATTGGGGTTAGTCTAATCCAATAATAACCATTCATCAAACAAGGTAGAGATAGTGGTTAGAATAAAGAACATTAAAAACAATTCTTACTCTTTTTGAGAGAATCTACCAACTTATTTCAGTAAACGACATTACATGTGAGATTATGCAATTGTTCACACATAAAATGATGGTACCAAAGTAACAACAAGTATTAAGCATAACCATCGTGCTTTCTATATCATATTACTAATTTTATGAATTGATGACTATACGGCAATTATTAATCCTTAAATTCAGTGTAATTAGTTAGAGAATAATGGAGTAATAAAATCACTAAGTTTAGACTATGGCTATCGACTTCCCAAATAGTTTTACGACATGCTGTCGGAACTTATTAAAATAATAATAATTAGTTTATTTATTTAACTAATTTTCGACGGCAAGAAAATTTAGTAAATCCATTTATTCAAGTGTATAGGAACATGAAATACAATGCCTCTAGTTAAGGCATATACATTGGCGAACTCTGGAGAAGAGCAATCCCATTATGGCGTATGGAGGTCATACGAAGTAGAATTATGGCCATTATGAATATTTGTATCGGAATAAGGAATGCAAATGTACATTATTTACATAATCATAACAAACTCTTATATTTTTATAATAAGTATTTTATACTACTTAAGAGCAAAAAGACATCACATTTAGTTGGAAGATTGGGTAAGGAATAATGTTCTGCACCAAAAGGAATCAATTGCAAATAAAACCCTAAATAGTGTCGTTACGTGAACTGATGTCGTCAACTTGCACACATGAGATAAAAAAACAGATCACTCAAACTTTAATCTTGTCTAACAAGAGAAGTTAAGATTTCTTGCTTCCTTATGTCACTAACGGATCGTGTGCAGTGCAATTACTCATTCATTAAATAAAGATGTCAAGAGAAAATACCACTGAAAATTAGTACAAAACTAGCTAGCTCCATGCATAAATGGTTAAAAAGATGTAACGATCCGACCCGTCGTTTTGTTTTCTAGAATTCTGTTTCCTTACGTAAGACATCTCGTACTTTATTTTACCGATTTATGACTTGAGGGGATAGTTAGTTCAGGATTTGAAAGAGTTTGGGTTGAGATCGGAATACTTGGTTCCTTAAGGTTTGTTTAATAAAAGGTCAAGTTTGACATCAGTCAACAATTTGAGTAAACCACCCCACAATCGGGATTTGACGGTTCCAATAGGTCCATATAATGATTTCGGACTTGCGCGTATATTCAGATCGGGTTTTGCATGACATGGGAGAATTTTGGCGCCTAATAGTGAAAGTTGGCTCTTGAAGGTTTTAGAAGTTCTTTAAATTTGGTCTGGAGCGGTTTTGGTGATATCGACATCCAAACAGAATTTTGAGATCGAAAATAGTTCCGTAATGTCATTTAAGACTTGCAAGTAAAATTTGATGTCATTCTGAGTAGTTTAAGTACGTTTCAGCACATTGGAAGTGAATTGAAGAGATTCAATTGGTTTTGGGGTGCGATTCTTAGTTATAATGCTATTTCAGGCGTTCCGAGAGTTCGAGCGAGATCGTTTTATGATTCCAAACTTGTTGGTATGTTCGGACAGGGCTCGGGGGTCCCGAGTGTCAATAGAAGCTCGGACCAAGTTGGAAACATGGAGCAAGAGTTGAAGCTCCCCAGATCTGTCATAATTGCACCTGCGCTTGGCCAGCCGCAGGTGCGGGGTGCTAGACAAGCCGCATAAAAGCGGCCACGGAAGGGTAGCCCAGTTTTCGCAGGTGCGGTCCATCCTCCGTAGGAACGGGACCGCATAAGCGGAAACTCGTCCATAGATGCGATGCCAGTCAGCCTAGGGAAGTTTTGCAGAAGCGAGGACGCAGGTGCGACCCTATGACTGCAGGTGTGGAAATCACAGAAGGCAGAACCTCATTTAATACGGGACTTGAACACTTTTGAGCTGATTTATTTAATTTTGGGGCCATTCCTGGAGCTATTTGATAGGGGATTTCACCTAGCACTTTGTGGTAAGTAATTCCGACATAATGTGAGTTCATTACATGGTTTACAGGTAGATTATAACATGTAAATTGGTAGAAATCATGGGTTTAGGTGAAAACCTAGAGTTCTGATAAAAATGAGATTTTACCACTAAAATTATTATGAAACATAGTAAGAATCATATATTATGTTCGTAAGGCTATGGGTGATATCTTTCTTGAAAACAATTCGAAATTTGGGCACATGGGTCTGAGGAAAAGTTTTAGAAACCTTATATTTAGGGTCGGGTAATCACTTAAATAGTTAAAATATAAACTTTTGAATATATATTGATTAGTTCTTACACTATGTGAATAGTTTTGGATTGTTCATCTAAGATTTGAGGGTTTGAGCGCATTCTTGAATCATGAAGTAGGCTTTGAGACGAGGTAAGTCACTTTTCTAATATTATAAAAGGAAGTTTACCCCATAGGTGAACTTAGTTAATATTTGATATTATTTGTGGGGAGGAGGGCTACGTACGCACGAGTTGACAAGAGTCCATACGTAGTTACTATTCCTGTTTATGTCTGAGTAGTTTTAGGTTTACACCATGCTTTATGGACACCGTCATTTGATTATATTTTTTAATTGTAACAAATGAAATTAAGTTAAGGATTTTCAACGATTTAAAAGCTTCAAGTTGAATTGCCTTTATTTTGAAAAGAATCAAGAAAACAATACGATTTATTGATAAATTTATATTTGACTGTATCGTATGTATGATTTGCGAGCGGGTAATTAGATGCATCAATGGTTCGGGCCGTTCCACCCTCGACAGTACACAATTTACATTTACGTTAGATCGAGCCGAACGTCCTCGGTGGAATTCGTGTGTGATAATAGAACTAGAAGTTCTTTTTATAACTTCTATAAATTCATTGTTTGAGATCATTTATTTTAAATGAAAGAAGTGCTGGATTCTTAAATATGATGAAAGAATTGTTCAGTTATTTCTTTTTCTGAGTTTTATTGTTATCTCTATATATCATGCTTGATTAGAATTTCATATTATTATATTGTTGGGCCTTACTAAGTGACGGAGTCGACCCCTCGTCACTGCTTCTTCGAGGTTAGGCTAGATACTTAGTGGTACATATTTTTATGTACTCACACTATACTTTTGTACTTAATTGTACATGGATCTGAGGCCCATGCATCTGGTTACCAGTCTGGTACGCAGATTTGATCCCCATATCGAGACTTCAAGGTGATTTACCTTCTGAACTATTCAGCAACAGCTAGAGTCTCTCTTATACTTTTTTTTCTATTTCCTTTCATATAGTAGGATAGCATTCTTTTGCATATTCTACTAGATTGCAACATACTTGTGACACCAAATATTGGCATACACTAGTAGACTTGCGATGTTGGATTTGTTTACATGATTTGATTTGTACTCATTTGTTTCCATTTAATTATGTTATGATTGAAAGAAATTTAAAAGCTTTTAATAAATGAGAAAGTAATATCCACTTAGTAATTTTTTAAACTATGAAACCACAAGTTTGATCAGGCACGGCTTGTAATAAAAACTCGGTCGTGACAACATGGTATCAGAGCAATAGGTTCACATATGTCTCACAAGTTATGGGCAAACCTAGTAGAGTCTTGCAGATCGGTGCGGGGACGTCTATACTTATCTTCGAGAGGTAATAGGGTGCTAGGAAACTACTCTTTATTCATCTCTTATCGTGTAGTTGATGGTATACTAAGTTCGTTTCTCTCACTCTCTCATAGATGGTGAGGACGCGTACAGCGGACGTTCCATACGTGGGAGGAGCTGATCCCCCTGTTGCTAGAGGCCAGGATAGAGGCCGGGGGAGGGTACCGGCCCGTAATAGGGGACCAAAGCATGACAGTGTTGCCCCAATATCACCACCAACAAACGGATCCAGTGGAGGATCCCATCATTGAGGAACAGGGCAAGGTTCCCGCCACATAGCCAGCTCTAGTAGATTTCATGTCAGTACTGGGTTTTGAGGAAGTCATGGACCGTATGTTACAATTCATGGACACTATGTCTAAGGCAGGTCTATTTCCAGTGGACCCAGCCACATCTCAAGAGCGAGGGGGAGCACAGACCCCTACTGCTCAGACTTCAGGGTATGCAGTTGTCGCATATCAGACCCTACTGCTCAGACTTCAGGGTATGCAGTTGTCGCATATCAGACCCCGACTGCACTACCCATGGGCGGAGCCCAGCCATAGCTACACCTGAGCCTAGACCAGCTACGGACGGCGATCCGCAGGAACTATTGGACAAATGGACTAGGCTAAACCCTCCTATCTTCGGGGGTGAGAGGCATGAGGATCCCTAAGATTTCATTTATCAGCGCAAGGACAAACTACACAATATGAGGATATTGGAGTCCCATGAGAGGGATTTCACTTCTTTCTAGCTGGTGGGAAGGGCCCGTAGATGGGAAGTCTTATCTTCTTAGAAGACCAGCGGCTTATCCTCCCATGACTTGGTACCAGTTTACATGGCTTCTTTTGGACAAGTACATTCCCTCCTCTCAGAGGGAGGAGTTGCAAGGTCAATTCGAGAAGCTCGAGCATGATCAGATGTCAGCTACTGATTATAAGGAGAGATTCTTTGAGTTTTCTTGCCATGCACTTATGATACTTTCTATCGATGAAGAGAGAGTGCAGAGATTTATTGCTAGGTTGCTTCTAGTATTCGGGCTAGTATATCCTGAGAGGTTGGGATGAGTACAAATTATCAGCTAGTAGTGGAGATTTCTCGGAGGATTGAGGGATAACACCATAGGGGTAGAGAAAGATGCAGCAGGACAAGAGGACCTGATTCTCTAGAGAGTTTAGAGGTGCCTCGGCTAGGGGAAAAGGTCAGTTTGGGAGGGGTCAGCCTAGTAGACCTACATGTCCAGCACCACCACCTCCTCTGGGTACTCAAGTGCAACCCTATTTTAGTGTTATGACAGAGATTTCTTACTGCCCGCCAGCTCATTAAGTTTTTTCCAATGCCTATTTCAGTGCTATTCCAAAGAGTTCATACCACCCACTAGCCATTCGTGGTTCTTATATTGGGTATTCAAGCCATTAGGGTCAGATTTCAGGAAAGTAGTCTATGATATGGAATGGTTTTTATAAGTGTGGATATCCGGTTTGCATGAAGAGAACGTGTTCCATACTTTGGGGCGAGGTAGTACAGCAGGGTTATCAGCCCATAGTTGCAGCACCAGTCGTCCGACCACCTAGAGGTAGGGGTCGTTCTAGAGGTAGTGGCCAGGCAGTGGGAGATCCGCCAACTATTCTCCACAGCCAGCTGACACTCCAGCTACATTCTATGATTTCTCGGGCAAACCAAATGCATTGGCCTCAGATGTCGTGGTCACAAGTATTATTTTTGTAATCGTAGGGATGCATCAGTGTTATTTGAACCAGGATCTCAATATTCATATATGTCATCTCTATTTTCTCATTTCTTGGATATTTCTCATGAGTCCTTGGGTACTCCTGGTTATGTGTCCACTCGTATGGGTAATTCTGTGGTTGTGGATCAGATCTATCGATCATGTGTGGTCACATTTTGTGGTTACGAGACTAGAGCGGACCTTTTATTAATTAATATGACTGATTTTGTAGTAATCCTAGGCATGGAATGGTTATCCTCATATCACACCATCCTTGATTGTCATGCCAAGATCGTTACCGTTGCAATGCCAGAGTTGCCTAAATTAAAGTGGAAGTGTTCATATGTCAATACATCTAGTCGAGTTATCTCTTTTCTAAAGGCTCGACATATGATCGAGAAGGGTTGTTTGGCTTATCTGCCTATGTTCTTGATACCACTGTAGAGTCCGACGATTGTTTCAGTACCAGTAGTCCGGGAGTTAGTGGATCTGTTTCCTTCTGACCTTCTAAGCATGCCACCAGATTTAAACTTTGTTCACTCCTTAACCTCTCATCTTAGTTGTCTTTTACCTCATTAAGCACTGTTGTATACTGCAGGCCCCTTCAATGAAGAGGCCTCTTGTGCTTGGTAGAGTCAAATATGGGTTGTACATCTTGTGCCCAAGATGCTTAAAGAACAACCGTGCAAACCATGGAGTAAAGACCACTAATGACTTATCCACTCTTATCACTTGTTGCACTTGCAATACACAATGGTCTTCTCATTCTGCTGTATATATGCCATTACATGTCAACAAGTGTATTCCTTCCTATCCAGTTGTACATAGTTCAAGTGCAGTTATTGAAGAATAATTTTTCTCCTGTGAATTCATCCTCTAAAACCTCTAATACATTTTCTCATTTGTGTGTTGGACACAATGTAGATATTCTATGGCATAACAGACTTAGACATGTTGCCTTTGTAAAGATGAAAATCATTTCGTCCATTCATGTGATTATTTCTTCCAAAACACCCTTCAATCGCACCATCTGTCCAATGGCCAGACATGAATGGTTCCCATCCCCCCAGAAAACTAACATAACCAACACAATATTGAACTCTTACATGTTGACTTTTGGGGACCATACCATGTGCCCACACGTGATAAGTACAAGTACTTCATAACTATTTTGGATGATTTCAGAAGGTCCACTTGGACTCACCTTCTATCTAGGAAGAGCAATGTCCTCCATGTAGTTAAGGGAGTCATTACTTTTGTGGAAAATCAGTTTTAGTAATTGTAAAAGTCATGCAAACTGATAATGGACTAGAGTTCACCAATGCAGAAACAAACATGCTATTCTAATCTAATGGTATCATCCACCAAAGAACTTGTCCTTACACCTCACAACAAAAGAGTGTGGTGGAAAGAAAACACAAATATCTCCTTGAAACTTCCAGAGCACTCCTTTTCCAATCCAAACTACCTATAAGATATTGGGGTGAATGTGTACTATTTGCCACCTATATCATAAACAAACTCCCTTCCACCTCTATTAATAACCAGACCCCGTATGAACTGCTCATTAAGAGGAAGTCAAAGTATTCTCACCTAAAGAGCTTTGGTTACCTATGCTACCCTGTTGTACCCAACCCACATAGGGACAAGTTTGAGCCTAGAACAATACCACATGTATTTTTTGGCTACTCTTTTAACACATAGGAATACAAGGTTTTAAGTCTAGCCACTAGAAAAATTACTATCTTCCTAGATGTAGTCTTCAATGAGTCCATTTTTCCATTTCCATCCAGTATGAATGTATCTTCCCAACCGTGTGTTCCTCATTCAATTCTTTTTATTGAGCCTCTATTTTAGCAATTTCTGACAAGATAAATGTCATACAACAAACATCTTAAGCTTTGAGTGATCAAAGGAGTCATGCTGACAGCACAACCAATATTATGTTACCCGCACATGATAACTCCTCATCATCTTCTATGATTCCTAATTCTCCAATACCCTTTTCACAACAAGATCACATTGAACAACCCCATATAGACCCATGAAGCTAAGACGATCCTTAAGGATAAATAAAGCACCTAGTTATTTATAGGACTATGTGCATTCTCTACCTAAACTTAAACCAAATCCTAATTCTCTTAATGCCTTGTTATCTATGAACCACCATGTTTCCTCTGATCTATTAACTCCATATAGTCAAGTTCTTATGAGAAATATTTGTCATGTTAGCGAACAATCATCATATGAGGAGACAGTTGTTGATCCAGCATGGCAAGCTGCAATGACACAAGAACTTGAAAGTCTATACTCTAATCACAGTTGGGACTTAGTACCTCTACCACCTGGGAAGCAAGCTATAGGGTGAAAAAGGTTTTACAAGGTAAAGCACAAAGCTGATGGTAGAATAGAAAGATTCAAAGCCACGTTGGTTGTCAAAGGCTACACTCGGCAGGCAGGGATTGACTACACAGAAACATTCTCACCAATAGTGAAAATAACAATACTAAGAGCATTGGTAATTACAAAAGTGAAAAAATGGTGGTGTATATCTCAGCTAGATGTGAACAATGCCTCCCTTCATGGGGATTTTAATGAGGAAGTGTATATAGAAGTTCCATCTAGACTTGTTGTGGATAATCCAAGACTGTTTTGCAAGCTAAACAAGTCTCTCTATGGCCTAAATAGGCCAGTCGATAGTGGTACGCATAATTGACTGAGGCTTTATGTTCAAAAGGATATACACATTCCATGAATGGCTACTCACTTTTTTATAAGAAAAATAGGAAGCCCTCAGAATATGTTGCAGTATATGTAGATGATATGCTGCTTACTGGGACTGATCAGGAGGAGATCATACAATAAAAGGCCTTCTTGCATGAGTAGTTTAGGATAAAAGATTTGGGCCAACTGCAGTATTTTCTAGGACTGGAGGTGATGTACAAGGATGATGGTGTCATAATATCTCAAAGAGATTTTGTATTGGACATGCTGAAAGAGTACAATTGCCTAAATTACAAGCTGTGTTCTTCACCCGTAGATCCTACCATAAAGCTAAAGGCCAAAGAAGGCACCATCATACAGGATACTACTTACTATATAAAGTTGGCGGGGGAACAAAATTTTCTAACAAATACTAGGCTAGATATTGCATATAGTGTCCAACATCTAAGTCAGTTCATGTAAGGGCCCAAAGAACCTCATTCGAAGATAGAATTCCATCTACTCAGGTACTTGAGAAATGATTCTACTCTGGGAATATTCATGTCTGAAGATGCAGATTGCATAGTCAAAGTCTGTTGTGACTCTAATTGGGCAGCATGCCCAGATTCCAAGAGATCCATTACAAATTATTTGGTACTTTTGGGCAATAGCCATATCAGCTAGGAAGTCTATGAAATAGGAAACTATATCACTGTCTTCTGTAGAAGTAGAGTGCAAGACCTTAAGGAAAGTAGTTGGGGGATTGCTATAGTAGAGCAGACTGTTTGAAGAACTAACTATCCCTTTTCCAATGCCTATTTCAGTGTTCTGTGACAATCAATCTGCACTTCACATTGCCAGGAATATCCAGTCTTCCAAGAAATAACCAAGCACATAGAAATGGACTGTCATTTTGTGTGTGATCAATAACAAGAAGGTCTAGTTTCACTTCACCTATTAGGACAGACAGTCAGCTGGCCAACATTCTGACTAAAGCTTTAACTGGAATCAAACATTGTGCCACATTGGACAAGTTGGTTATGTTTACCACACCTTCAACTTGGGGGGAGGGGGGGGGGTTAAGATTAATTATGTCTATTCTTTCATTACTTAGCCTACGCCATTACCTATTTAGTTAGCTTAGTGGTTAGTTAGGAATAGTGACAGTTGTCAGTTAGTTAGATTTGTTATTAAATCTGTGTATATAGTAGAGAGGTTGCAATCAATTGCTTAGTTGAATTAATTGAACAAATTATTTTTCTAGAATGTTCATCTATCTCTCTCTATCTTCTTCTCCTAGCTTCTCTCTTATTCATGGCATGAGAGCTAAGCTTTTCCACAACTATAGCTCAACCTGTCCAAAGCTCAGTTGAGGTCCAAATGATCACTATTTCATTAATGAATTTTGATAACATCATACTTTATCTATGAGAACGAATTTTTATTGAGGGTGAATCTAGGAATTAAATATAAGTTTCCGGTCATCTTTCCCCTTCCATCTCCTTATTATACTGCTCCTCTCTCTTCCCTCCTTCCCACCCTACAACCCTAACATTGCCCGCCGGATAACTACTGCTCTGCCAGAATGTTTTCGGCAACTACTGGCAGCTTCAATCCCCCTACTTTCTCTCTCCCCCTTCGATGGTGCTTGCTCCGGCATCATGAAATCGAAAAGCCAAGGCTGTCAAATAGTGGGTCACCACGTAGAGTGGTGACAACAGCCCCTCCTCCCCGTTGGTCTTTGTTTTCTTTTCTAAAGTTCAGATAGAAAGTCGCGACGTTTGGACAAGCAGCACGGGTCACCTCCGTTTGGCATCAGCAAGGGATGGAGGGAATTTGGAAGTGAGCGCGAGACATTGATCTAGGGAAATTTTAAAAGTTGTTGGAGACAAGTTGGGTACACGAGCACAAGCAAAGAAGAGCAATCTAGATGAGCATCAGCAGATGGCGGTGGGAAGCGGTACGTGAACGTACAACTACATCGAATATCGCAAATCAACACAGGTTTGGTTCTAGGGAGTTGGTACCTCTCTTATATTGTTTCCCTTTTTGTGTTAGCTAAATTGATGTTACTATAGTTCACAATAGTTCAATCATTTAACTAGTATACTAGTAGTCACTTGTTTCCTTCTAGTTTGATTCGTTGTATATTATGCACTAGCGAGTCTTCTTTAGATTGTCGTAGGTGTAGTGGCTGCAGTCTAGAATGATAGATTAGCGGCATGTCCTCGGGTAGGGCAAAATGTTAGGCCGGGGTTAGGGGGTAATACGGGAGGTAGGGGAAGTAGAGGGTTTACGGGAGCCTATAGGTTGAAAATCGGGTCATGTAATATAGGTTCACTAATTAGTAAGTCTATAGAGTTGGCGAAGTTCCTTAAAAAGAGAAATATTAATATAGCTTGTGTCCAAGAGACTAGGTGGGTTGGATCAGGGCGAGAAATGCGAATGACTATAAGTTGTGGTGCTCTGGAGTTCCGAGGGGTAAGAACAGAGTGGGTATCCTGGTAGATAGCCATCTTAGAGAGTCGGTGGTCAGGCGGGTGAATGATAGACTAATGACTATTACATTGGTGGTGGGTGAGTGTACTTTAAATATCATTAGCGCGTACGTGCCGCAAGCAGGATTGGATGAGGAGATTAAAAGGCGCTTTTACAAGGGGTTGGATGACATCGTTCTTAGTATTCTGCCTTCCGAGAGGTTATTCATAGGAGGAGATTTCAATGGTCATATTAGGTCGTCTGCAGGAGGTTGTACTGAGGTGAATGGCGGCTTTGGTTTCGTAGAGCGGAACGAAAGGGGCACTTTGTTGTTGGACTTTGCCAAGGCATTCGATCTAGTGATTCTGAACTCAAGTTTTCTGAAGCGGGAGGAGCATTTGGTTACATACTAAAGTTCGGTAGCAAAGACTCAGATTGACTATCTCCTCCTCAGGAGATGCGACAGAAGGTTGTGCACAGATTGTAAGGTTATCCCAGGTGATACCCTTGTAACGCAACATAGGCGTTTGGTGATGGACATTGGTATTATGATAAGGAGGAAGAAGAGGTCACTACCAGGCTACCCGAGGATTAGGTGTGGCCCCTTGGCTAAGGAGAAAGCTCAGCAGTTGGAAGGAAGGTTATCGTCAATGGGAGCTTGGAGAAATAATGGGGACGCAAACACTATGTGGTCTACGACGACAGACTGTATAAGGAAGGCAGCGGGATAGGTGTTAGGGATATCTTGGGGCCACACCAGTGGCCACAAAGGAGACTAGTGGTGGAATATAGTTTTCCAAGATAAAGTGGAAGCAAAGAAGGCGGCTTAGGGAGCACTGGTGAGGAGTAGAAGAGAGCAAATAAGTAGAGGTATAAGGTAGCTACGAAGGAGGCGTAGATGGTGGTCACGGAGGCTAAGATGACAACTTTTGCTCATTTGTATGAGGAGCTAGGTAACAAAGGCGGGGAGAAAAAGTTTTTCTGACTCGCTAAGGCGAGAGAGACGATGAATCGGGATCTACACCAAGTGAGGTGCATAAAAGATGATGACGGCAAAGTGTTGATGGGGGATGACCAGATTAAGAGATGATGGTAGACCTATTTTCATAAACTTCTAAATGAAGAAGGGGATCAGGATATTATACTAGGTGAATTGAGGAATGCCGACAGTTCCCATGAATTAAGTTATTGTAGGTACATTTAGGTCGATAAGTTGTTGCGACCAAAAACACCCACGCAAGTGCATGTCATCGTCAAGTAATAAAGTAGTGAGTAGAGTATCGTTGCCGCGAAGACTTGTGATTAGCTTATAACTAATTTATACACAATTCCTTTAACTACCCAAGAGATTGTTCACAAAAGAGAGATTTTATTGTTTTACTAACTAAACTATGGAAAATTAATCTAGTTAAAATAGGTAATCAAACAAATAGCAAATCTTGGTAACAAATAATAGAGAGTGATATTCCATGGTCACATGTGTAATTAACAATGGAGTTGTGTTCTTAGCGACTAATCAATTTATCTGGATTGTTGATTGACAAGGTTAATACTACTCATAAGAATCTGTCAAGTTCTTACTCGCATATTCAAGACAACTCAATGGCTTTATGTCTATGGAATAAAGATTAACAAGAATGCTTTTACAACTCCTGTATTTCAACCAAGCAAGGCAATTGGGTATATGTCTATCCCAATTGGGAATCCATTCCCCGAGGCCTGAGTTCAAGAACTTGCTCTAGTTCTGTATCAATCTAAAGTTCCCACTTTCGAGTTCAACTAGAGATTCTTAGATAGTATTTCACTGTTAGCTACTCATCAAAATAAGTAAGAGCATAATTAAATAAACAACCCAATATGATAAACCGACTTTTCCGAATTAAACTTTAAACAACAACGCTCATGTTTTATCCATGATCCTAGAACAATGGATTTAGCCAATCATATTATTGTTCATCGCAATTACGTTTAATTTCGTCACAATTAACAAAAACAAAGAGAAGAAAAGATGAACTTGATGATCCAAATCCCTCCTTGTCTCTCTATTTCTTGCTTTAGCCTATGAAAACCTTGATACTTTTACCTTGGGAGAGCTTGATAGGTTAAGTGTCTTTTCCTCAAGATTTCCAAATTTTCCCTTATAATAACTTTCCTGGTCATTGGACTAGCGCGGTCGTGCACCTGGGCGTGCTAGTGAACGCGCTAGTGTGCTAAACATTCTGACTTGGACGCGCTAAAATTAGCGCGGGCGTGCACCTGGGCGTGCTATACCAGTTGTCCGTTTCTTCGATTGTTTGCCTCTTCTTCAGCTATATTCAGTCCCGACAGGTCTTTAGTGATCTAAACTCATTCCAATCGCATTTCCTTGCTTAATATACGATCCTTAAACTGAAATATATACAATTCACTATTAGAGCTCATACTTCATCAATTAAGCACAATATGACATTGGAATATAATCAAGCGGGCATATAAACAATAGCTAAATCACCAAGATTTCGCTGATTATCAACACCCATCACTGAATTCATTGCTAGTCCTCGAGCAATCAAACATTACTCTCTAGAGCTTCCTTCACTCAACCATTTCCCCTAATGCATTACACCGAGAACAATATACATATATTACGCCTTGCAGTGAACAATCCTAGCCCCAAAGCTGACTCTCAAGTGCCATGCAGTATTTGCACTTCCTCAAACACTCTACACAGAAGTCAAGACTTGCTTTTCAAACACGAATCATATTCCCTCACAACCACACTGACAAAAATTAGCAATAAGTTACACATTCGAGTTATGTACTCACTCATATCAAAGAAATCACTCCCTCTCACAACAAAAGTCACATGCAATGTCATTGGTACCATAAGCTTGCCCTTAATGTAAGTCTCTACTAATGTAGGATCACTCAATCTAAAATCAATTAGGACTTTTATCATGGATGTAATTTGGGCTAAGGGACGGTTAGGATATATTTATGAATAGTGGCTAACCATCCTAAGCACTTTAACACATCACATAATTACTTTTAAGCGCAAAATATTTCAACGCACTTCATTTCCACAAGAGACATTCCCCCAAGGAATATTCCCTTCTTCTTTAAGCACTATATTAATTCACACCCACTAGCGAAAAATAAGACATCATTTATTTTTCTGCATGCACATATTTCTTTTTTTAAAATTGTTATATTTCCTCTCTCACTTTCCACTAGTGGTTTATCATTCTACAAAACAAGTGCACATTTTTTCCTTTGACTGGTTCCACTCAAAAGCCACCTCTCGCTTATTTCCTTCTTACTTCTTTTAGTGCTCATTTCACCATTAAAGTGCTTTAAAAGGTATAAGGTTCAAAACAAGATCAATTAAGAACAAAAGGGTATAGGCTTGTAATATCGGTGCCAAACAAAATTCAATAGGCTCAAAAGGGTTAACTAGGGATAAATTTATTTCTGATCAACGATTAACTCAAAAAAGGTCAAAGAAAACCTAAGATCATTTTACAAACCGAGCATCACCCAAAATTTCACTTCAACTCACATATCGGGCAAGTTCTAGACACAAGTACAAGACATGGACTATACAAATCCTCACCACTCATGGCATACGACTTATTAAGATAAGCTCATCAAGATGCTCCGTTACGAGCATTCAATTCAGTAACAAACATACAGTAAGGCACATCAGTGAGATTCAACAAATAACACTAACCGTTACACTCTAAGGGACTATTGTGTTCAGGTGTGTCAATGCTTCAGTTTCTCTTTTAGTTTTCTAGCTCGTAGCCCATTACACTAACCTCCTACGAAAAAAAGGAAAAATAAAAATAAAAACTGCCTAAACCCGGTTCAAGTTAAACCCTTGGAAAAGAACTGTGGCCCAAAGAAAACCCAAGGGGGAATTTCTACACTACCTAAGAAAAAAATAAAAAATCTTTTTGGTATTTTCTCTAGAC
This sequence comes from Nicotiana benthamiana, assembly GCA_034376525.1. Lineage (NCBI taxonomy): Eukaryota > Viridiplantae > Streptophyta > Magnoliopsida > Solanales > Solanaceae > Nicotiana > Nicotiana benthamiana. The sequence goes on along the minus strand of CM067339.1, from coordinate 37,810,211 downwards.
TAACCTCCCTCAAGAAAATCGTCTGACAGATCTGTCATCGAGAAGAGTCTACATCTAAAATTATTATTATTATTATTATTATTATTATTATTATTATTATTTTACTCAGTCCCTCAAGAACCCCGTCGAAGAGGATCCGTCGTTGGGCCGAACCATTTTTCTCAACTACCAAAACAAACTACTCCTAATCAATAAAATTATCAATTAAGAAAGAGACAAACAAAACACATAGTTAATTTGCACAACTACATACAACATACAATAAGGAAATCCCCCACCCCACGCTTAAGCGCATGGCTGAAAATTAAAAAGAACGGTGAGGTAAAGGAACTTCCCTGAGGAGTCACTCCTAGTCAAAGACAATGTCGGGGTCTAAGTTGCACGCACGCCCCAAAGCTCGCAGCCAACCCATAAACCTTTGCTCTGACTTGACTTGTCAGTCAACCAACCTATCCATCCCGGTGCCCAAATCAGTCATGGTGGTCCGCAGACCCGCCAACTCCTACTTCATAGCGTTAAAACGGGACACCCGAGCAGCGCCTGAAGAGGCTGCAGCTGCAGAAGTTCCTACAACTACCACATTATGCTCCCGGGTTTGTGGTGCGGCTTCCACGTGCTCCTAATCATCATCCTCATCATGATCCTCATCATCATACTCATCATCAGAACTGCTCGGCACTACCACTATCTCCTTGCCCATTGTCACTTTATCCGCATGGAACTTGCCATACTTTTTGACCAAGCCATCCACATCTATATTTTCTGGCACGTGGGCCTCCCTGCGTAGTTGAGTAACTAAAGAATGGAAAAATAACTCATACCTCTTGACTTGGCTGCGAACATCTCATCTCATCATGCATGACTTTAGCCACATCAAAGTCGTGGCCATTGACAAAACACCATATCAGACAAGCCTGGGGTCCATTGAGCTCCATTGTATTGTGGCACGGGATCAGGCGGTTATTGATGAGGTGCACCCACCACTTGGCTTCATGAGTTTGTGAAAATGAATGAAATTTCTCCCCATAGTCCATTAATTCCATCTCTATGCCGGGTGCACAAATGGTCTCAAAGAACCTTGCCCATTTCTCGGGCATTGGGTTGCGGTCGTATTCATAAAAGTCATCATACCCCACAGGAGGGGCAGGCAGCTGGTAAGCAGTCCGAATTTCTTCGATCGAAGCATTCAGTGCTCATCTTCGCACAATGACTATTCCGTCATTATGCTCTAGAACATTTGCATAGAATTCCCTCACGACCATTGTATTGCCCTCACCGGGTTCATTGAGGAATTTGTGCAATCCCCGCCTCATTAACTTAGTGTACATATGTGGGCAAAATTGTTGAAGCCTCATAACATGCAAACCTCTCTCCGGAATTGGCTTTTTCAAAGCTTTTGCAGCAAATCGGCCAAGAGCTTTGGCCGATACAAACCTTAAGGCATCAAAAGTGGGTGCAGGTGCAGCCTCTCTTGACCTTGCCGAGCCAGCCATGGTGCTTGACGAGTTCCTATGGCACGCTGTCTCCTAGAGGAAGACATGATATCTGAAAAATAGTACACATTAGCATAGCTCAACAAAAAGTGGTGACCCAAGACGGTTGCTCAGACTTCCCACGCATCCTGGGTCACCAACTACTTACTCAAGTTCATTGTGGCTTTTCTACAGACACCTTGTGGGAATTAAGCCTTCACTACCCTTTTTTAACATGTTGTAACAAGAGACACCAACATAATTTTCCCAACATCACAAATCAAAGGGGTTTCACCCCACACTTAGCATGTACTAACTTCATAACTTATAGCACCATAATTTCTATATTTACACTAATTTTAACTACAAAATCTAACTAATTTGCAACCTTACAAATCTATAAAATCAGAACTAAAAATCAAAAGAAAAACATACAAGAGAACAAGGAAACTAGGTTGCATACCTGTGGAGAGGGAAAAGGAGGAAGAAGATGGAGGATTGATTGGTTTGAATGGGTGGAGCGTTGGCTTGGTTACAAGGGAAGGTTGGAGAGATTTTGAGAGAAAAGAAAGATGAGGGTTTCATTGGGTGGAATGGGTTTGGGTCGTATGAGTTTGATATTGGGGGGGGGGGGTGTTTTCGTCTTTAGGTGTTCTTAAAAGAAAAGTTAAAATAAAAGTAAAAAAAGAAAGTGAAAAAAATCTGACAGAATTTTCACGCCACTAGCGCGCCCAGATGCGCGGGCGCGTATATGTAGCGCGGACGACACATAGAGCTCACGCCACTAGCGCGTTCAGATGCGCGTCCAAGTGCGCGAGCGCGCTAGTAGCTCATTCTGAAGCGCTCTCGCGCTTATTTTAGCACGGCCAAGGCAGAGAGTTTTCACTTTTGAGCGCACCCAGGTGCGCGGGCGCGCTACCTGGGCAATTATTTTTCTCACTTTTTTACCTTTTCTTACCTCGCTCCATAGCCTTAGCATCCGCCCTATGTTACCTGCAATGGTTAGCATCTCCTAAAACACAAAATTAGCACTACAACTATCGTTGGGTCGTCTCCCAATCAGTGCCGGAATAAATGTCGCGGCACAAAGATTATAACAATGCAATGGGTTGCCTCCCATCCAGCGCATTATTTAACGTCGCGGCACGACTCAACTGTTGGAAACACGTTCTCGAACTAACTTGTGTTGATTCATGTAGGTTTTGATAAATGCCAAACATCGGTATGCCAAACATCGGTGATGGAACAATAACAGTCCAAGTACAAGAAGGACAGGACAAGTTCAAGAATAGAAAATGCAGTCAACTGTTGAGTCGTTTTAAATTGTAATCTTGACTCAACGACTTATTTCTAATATTGGCTCTCACATAAAATGATTTTTATAAAATCATGCATCATCATATTTTAAAGAAATAAGTTGCATATTTGCCAAAATGATTTTTAAACTCGTCTTGTGAAATTTGAGTTTAACAATCGATTGTCTATGACCACAATCGATTATCAAGCAGTTTATACTTAGCCTTAAAATAACTGGCTTCAGGCAGTGAGTTTACAAAATCTTCAAAAATGAAGAACAATCGATTGTCACTATTCACAATCGATTGTCATAGTATCAGACTTTCAAAAACTTATTTTCAAAACGTCTTTAAATCAAATATTTGGTTGTTGAATATATTTATTAAATCTTCTTCAAAGTCAAGACTGAAATCCTGCTCAGAAAATTGCTCCATAAATCAAGGATTGTGTTGTTGAAATTTGTTTACCAAATCTGCAATTTTCAAAGTAGCCTGACAGAAATGTTTTGACTTATGATACCACAATCGTTTGTCTATTGACACAATCGATTGCCATTATTTGAAAAACCCCAAACGGACTTTTACAATCATTTACAATCTTTAAAGTCAAGATACGTTTGGTGGGCATTAATTACTCAATCTGATTTATTCAAAATGTTGTCTGAAATTGTTTGAAAATCTGGACAACAATCGATTGTCACTATGCAACAATCGATTGTCTTGGCCTAAAATCAGAGATTTGTGTTTTACATCAAAGCAACGGTCATTTACTCTTTATCTCTATAAAACCTTCTCTGAAATGTTTTTTAACACAACACAACTGAGCTGAAAAGATTGAATACTATCCTTGAAATTATTTCATATCATTCATATCATATACATTGTTTTTTGAGAGCCAAAATTATTGATTAAGTAGTTGTGTTCTTGAGCTGATATCTTTGTACTCATAATCCACTCTGTAAGAGAGTTTTATTTAAGTGAGTAGAAAGTGTTTTGTAAACACTTGTTGTAAGAGGGAAAATTGTATTCCTTCTTGTGAAGTCTCAGGGATAGGGTTCCTTAAGCAGGTTTGTTTGAGGCTTGTGTTGATTCAAGTTCTCAAGTTGTAAAGGTTCGTTAGGCACCCGGAAGCTTAACTGGAAAGTCTTGGGGTGAGGTATCCTCAAGCAGGTGTTTGAGACTTGTTCGATTCAAGTCTCAAGTGTAAAGGTTTGTTGAGCACCCGTAAGCTCGACAGGGTATAGTGGAAATCTCGAGAGAGTCTCTCGGGGACTGGACTAGCCACAAGGTGTGGTAAACCAGTATACATCTCTGCCTTCTTTACCTTCCGCATTTATTTCCAGCACTTGTTAAATTCCTGCAGTATTTATTTCCGCAACAGAATTTTTTTTAATTCCGCATAATTTGTGTAAAACGCTATTCACCCCTCCCTCTAGCGTTAAGCACGTATCCTAACAATTGGTATCAGAGCTTAACTCTCTGAAAGCCTTAACCGGTTGAGAGAAAGATCTGTATTTTCTGTTGAGAATGTTGAATGCAGGCACAATGAGCGTAGGTCACTCAATCTTCAAACCTCCAGTATTTGATGGCAACAACTACGCATATTGGAAGGAGCGGATGAAAATCTTCATCCAAGCAAACGACTTTCGTCTTTGGCAAATCATAAAGTTTGGTAAACTAATGACGAAACAAGCTGGAAAAGCCATGGTAAGAGAATACAACACCAAGGCTATAAAAATGTTGTATAGCTCTCTAAATCAGGATGAATGTCGGAAAGTTTCACACTGCAAATCTGCCAAAGAAGTGTGGAACAAACTTGAGGACATTTATGAAAACATTCCTCAAGAAACGAGCTATTCGTGTGATGAACAAAATACACGATGCTTCATGGCCGACAAAGAAGAAGAGGTAAGTACTTCTGGCTCTCACTCGTTTGAAGAATTACAAGATGCCTATGAAGAACTTTTTGGTGAATTTGTAAATGTTTCAAAATCCTTGAAAGAACTGAAGAAAGACCTTTTGTTAAAAGAAAAATATTTTGAAAATCAACTTTCTTCAAAAGAAAAAATTTTTGAAAAATTGACTCGTGATAACGAGAAGCTTGTAGAAGAAAATCAATTTTTACAAAATGATAGTGTTGATCTTAGAAATGTGATTAAAGCTATGCATGAAGCTTCTTCTATTGATCAATGTTCTAAATGTTCTTCTTGTGAATCCTTGCAATCTGAAATTGCAGAACTTAGGAGTACACTAGAAACACGTAGTGTAGATGTTCCTAAGGTTATGGAAGAAAAGAAGAAATCTAGGAAAAATAGACGGCGTAAAAACAAGAATCACGCTAGAAATTCTACTGCACCACCTAGAAATAAATCTAGGGTTTTAAATGAGTCTAGAAAAAACGTTGTTAGACCACCTAGACACTATGCTAGGATGTATGCAAACAAGCCTAGAAATAGTTATTTTAGGCAACCTAGAAATAATTCTAGGATCGAGACTAGACAACCTAGAAACGATGCTAGGTTCTTCAACAAATCTAGGATTAATAACTTTAGACCACCTAGATACAATTCTAGAAATTGGAATAATGAGTCTAGAGTTAATCGCTTTAATTTGCCTAGAAATAATACTAGGACGTTTATTGATAAGTCTAGGATGAATCATGCTAGATCACCTAGAAATGACTCTAGGATTTTCAACGCATCTAGGAATGACTATAGATCACCTAGAACGTATTTGGCACAACCTAGGCATAGGCACAACCTGAATGTTGTATGTCATTATTGCTATCGTGTAGGTCACATTGCACCCGTGTGTTTTGCGAAGCATAGAGATTTATCTTTTAGTTATAATCATTATTTGCCTAACCCTCAAGGACCCAAAATGGTTTGGGTACCAAAGACCTCTCCGTAGGTATTTTATTTTTGCAGGTGTGCTTGAAGACTACAAAATTGTAGTAGATTCACCAAGCACGACACCTAAATGCATCAAGGGGAAATTCGGTTAGCTTTTTTTTTGATAAAATCGAATTGTGCAAATGATTAGTATTGACAAAATTTGTTGTTGTTGTTGATATATGTCAGCTGTTGATTTTAACACATGAGTTGTTAACTTGATTCTCACTTTGAAAAATGTTGATGTGCTTAATTGTAAGATGATATGTGAGATTTCATTGTTGACTATTCTTGTTGGTTCGCATGCTGAAAATCTGTTTTTGATTGATTACTAGTATCAACTATTAAATGATTGATCCATGTTTTGACGAATGTTGATTCTTGTATTGAATAAGCATCTACTAGAATCATTCATAGTTGATTCATGTTTTGGTAATCTACTGCAATCAGTAATTATGTCTATTGTTGCATATTTTGATAAATGCTTCTCAAATTTCGATTAGCATATTTTGAAATATCTATGTGATATGTTTTGTTGATATAATTGATAAATTTGTAGCAACCCTCATATCATATGTTCCTCAATATCCTTCCTATTCTTTTGTGAATATGGTAAAAGGAAGTAGCCTTCATCTTCTTGCTAAAAGAAGAAATGTTTAGGCGATTTGTTTCAAGTAAGAAGGAATGTCGTTACATTCTAATTTGCCTTACTTGAGGAGGAATTTGTTCTTTGAAAGAATTGATTGCAAGAATCTTATTGATGATATTCTCTTAACTATATCTATCGATTTTCGAAAATATTTTCTATTGATGATATTAGAAATATATTGTTTTAAAAGATGAATTTTGGGGTGATAATATTTTTGGTGTGAATTTCGCATAAATTGTGTGTTGATATTATTGAAGATATTTTTATTTGATAAAATTATTTTGGAGCCACTAATGTGCTAGCATGAAGTCTAATTCAATAACTAGCAAATTGAGATGTCAATGATGGAGGATGACATCAAAATAAACCGGGTATGATCGTTCCCTGCTCTACCCTACTGCTAGTAGAATTGATGTAATGTTTAGTAAGTATTGATATTCATCATGTCCATGTTCAAATAGATCACGATCTCGAAGGCGATGTCAAAATTGAGTATTCAATCAACGGACATCTTCACCAAGCCTTTTAGATTAAGAGTTGTTTCTTCCGTATTCTTAGTGAACTCGGAGTTCTTGACTCTACGTTGATCAAATGCATACATTTATGTTGCATTCATATTTTGAATATTGCATTTTTGCAGAGATATCCTCATAGATAGGGGGAATATAGTTGTGATTAACATTTATTCAATTGTTGATGTTTTGATAAAATGAAATATTTGACTATATGTGCTAGGTTTTGTTTTTATAACAATTGGTTATGTGTATTTATAACAATTAGTATTTATAACAATTGGTATTGATTATATGTCTTCATAAAATGTTTTCTTAAAAGCGTTTTTATAATTCTGAAAAATCATTATCTTCTACCATATGTTGATGGCATTGTCTCATCTATAATCGATCGTCATATATCCAAAATCGATTATCATACTCCTAAAATCAATTGTCATACTTCCATAATTGATTGTCATATATTCAAAATCGATTAACATACTTCCATAATCGATTTTCAGGACTTAAAATATTTTTGGCCTCAGTCACAATTGATTGTTATAGGCCACAATCGATTGTCCGCGCATTTCTGAGTTTTTGATCTGTTTCTTGCCCAGTTTTTAAAATCGTGTCAAACAGACACACAATCGATTGTTCCATATTAACAATCGATTGTCCAATGGTTAAATTTCAAAAATTCTTACCGTTCTGAATCTTGCAGATATCTTTAATCGATTGTCAGCTGTCAGTCAAATTAACGGGCAGAACACTATTCAACAATCGATTGTCTCAAGACACAATCGATTGTCTCAACGGCTACTTCCAAAATATGACCGTTTTTGAGTCTTCATTCCAGCCTTAATTGATCTCCTATCTCCCTCTCTATAAATAGGAGATGGTTTCTTCATATTCATCACCACAATTCATAGTTCAAAGCTTCAAATTCTCTTAAAAGCCTTTTTGCAAATTCAAGCTTTTTTATCAATATGTCGAGCAACAAATCAAGAAGAACCCGTTCCGGTAAGCAACGTGCTTCCACCTCTGCTCCTCCTTCTTCTCATGGGTACTATCCGTATCAAGATGGTACTGTCTTATTCTTTAAGAGCGAAAACAAGCTCAACCGTTTTGTTACCAAATTTGAAAAACGAGAAATTCATCCTCCCCGTTTTTCTACTGAAAGATATCTCGGAGCCTATGGTCTTGCTGCCAATCTACTTCATGAAAGTCAACTTCTTGACTTCCTACTTCTCTCTTATGATTTTATTAATAATACACTGATTCGCGCTTTTTATTCAAACCTTCGTCAAAATGACGATGGTGACCTTGTCACCTTTATAAATGGTGTCAAAATTGTTGTCTCCGATGAAACTCTCAATGCCATTGCCAATCTTCCAAATGATGGTAACGACATTCTCCAATATATTGGAGAGGCTGGTGCTCTTTTTGATGAAACTACTTTTCTTCATCAAACCGGACTTACGTCCTATGATCCAAGATTATCCTCCCGTCGTGCTACAACAACGGGAATGGATCCCAACTATCGGTTGATATTTTATTTCATCACCCGAGTTCTTAAGCCTCGTAGGCACAGCCACACCACCATATCTCAAGAAGATTCTAAGCTCATGCATGCTATTGCTTCTGGAGCAAAAATAAATTGGTGCAAATTAATCAAGCTTCACATGCGTGATGCTATTGCAGACGATAAGCATCTTCCTTATGCTCTCCTTATCATGCACTTTCTTCAAGCCTCCGGATTTGTCACGGAAAATGGTCCACTTAAAAATCAGACGAAACACTGGGAAATTTCTGAATCTTCCTTTCACAGTGGTGGCGAACATGACACTCATCCTCCTCCAAATCCTCCTCAATCGAGTCATACTCAAGATCCGAATATGACTATTATTATAGATCATCTTACTTCTTTGTCCACCTCAGTACATCGTATTGAGCAAAAAGTTGATACATTGACTCATCAAGTCCATGGTTATTTTGATCATATCAACTATCCATACAATGCTCTTGTCCCATTCGAGGCACCGCCGGACAACATGGCCGAAGATGATAATGATGAGGAATGAATTAATTGTGTTATGTTGTATTTCTATTTTGGCTTATGTAATTTTTTATTTATCTAATGAAATATGTTTTTAATGTTTCTCCAATTACTCTTATGTGAATTTATCTTGTTATTTTTGTCAAAAGGGGGAAGTAATGCAACTTGCCAAAAGGGGGAATTATATTTTTTTTAATTACCTTTTCATTTATGTCAAAAGGGGGAAGTTGTACAACTTGTGACCTAACCTTTTTTCTAACCTTTTTGTTAATGTCAAAAGGGGGAAGATTAAGGGTATATGCATATCTATCTTGTTCATGCGTTAGAAGATAAAGGGGATATTTTCTATGCTTTGGGATGATAAGGATATATGCAACTTTACATGTCTACATGCATTCTTTAAAGGGGGAAGAATATGCATGTTTATGATGTTGCAAGTCTCTAAATATTTGTTGCATAAACTTAGGGAGAATCTTATATTTAGGGGGAACATATCTTGAACTGTTATGCATAGTGTCATATATTGAACTGTTATTAATATGCATATCCCGATACAGGTTTGCCATTATCAAAAAGGGGGAAATTGTTGGAAACACGTTCTCGAACTAACGTGTGTTGATTCATGTAGGTTTTGATAAATGCCAAACATCGGTATGCCAAACATCGGTGATGGAACAATAACAGTCCAAGTACAAGAAGGACAGGACAAGTTCAAGAATAGAAAATGCAGTCAACTGTTGAGTCGTTTTAAATTGTAATCTTGACTCAACGACTTATTTCTAATATTGGCTCTCACATAAAATGATTTTTATAAAATCATGCATCATCATATTTTAAAGAAATAAGTTGCATATTTGCCAAAATGATTTTTAAACTCGTCTTGTGAAATTTGAGTTTAACAATCGATTGTCTATGACCACAATCGATTATCAAGCAGTTTATACTTAGCCTTAAAATAACTGGCTTCAGGCAGTGAGTTTACAAAATCTTCAAAAATGAAGAACAATCGATTGTCACTATTCACAATCGATTGTCATAGTATCAGACTTTCAAAAACTTATTTTCAAAACGTCTTTAAATCAAATATTTGGTTGTTGAATATATTTATTAAATCTTCTTCAAAGTCAAGACTGAAATCCTGCTCAGAAAATTGCTCCATAAATCAAGGATTGTGTTGTTGAAATTTGTTTACCAAATCTGCAATTTTCAAAGTAGCCTGACAGAAATGTTTTGACTTATGATACCACAATCGTTTGTCTATTGACACAATCGATTGCCATTATTTGAAAAACCCCAAACGGACTTTTACAATCATTTACAATCTTTAAAGTCAAGATACGTTTGGTGGGCATTAATTACTCAATCTGATTTATTCAAAATGTTGTCTGAAATTGTTTGAAAATCTGGACAACAATCGATTGTCACTATGCAACAATCGATTGTCTTGGCCTAAAATCAGAGATTTGTGTTTTACATCAAAGCAACGGTCATTTACTCTTTATCTCTATAAAACCTTCTCTGAAATGTTTTTTAACACAACACAACTGAGCTGAAAAGATTGAATACTATCCTTGAAATTATTTCATATCATTCATATCATATACATTGTTTTTTGAGAGCCAAAATTATTGATTAAGTAGTTGTGTTCTTGAGCTGATATCTTTGTACTCATAATCCACTCTGTAAGAGAGTTTTATTTAAGTGAGTAGAAAGTGTTTTGTAAACACTTGTTGTAAGAGGGAAAATTGTATTCCTTCTTGTGAAGTCTCAGGGATAGGGTTCCTTAAGCAGGTTTGTTTGAGGCTTGTGTTGATTCAAGTTCTCAAGTTGTAAAGGTTCGTTAGGCACCCGGAAGCTTAACTGGAAAGTCTTGGGGTGAGGTATCCTCAAGCAGGTGTTTGAGACTTGTTCGATTCAAGTCTCAAGTGTAAAGGTTTGTTGAGCACCCGTAAGCTCGACAGGGTATAGTGGAAATCTCGAGAGAGTCTCTCGGGGACTGGACTAGCCACAAGGTGTGGTAAACCAGTATACATCTCTGCCTTCTTTACCTTCCGCATTTATTTCCAGCACTTGTTAAATTCCTGCAGTATTTATTTCCGCAACAGAATTTTTTTTAATTCCGCATAATTTGTGTAAAACGCTATTCACCCCCCCCTCTAGCGTTAAGCACGTATCCTAACATCAACATGTTCTTAGGCATCCTTCAAGTCCACCGAGGTCTTGTGTCATGCAAATTCACCACCCAAGTAATGTTTTATCCGTTAACTATTCACTAGAAGGTCCCATTCGAACTCATATCCCGCAGTTCCACAGCTCGTTGTTGCTTCATGCTTACCACAGCGAAAGGGACCGACCATCGAGATTTATGCTTTCCGGGAAAGAGCTTCAACCTCGAATTAAATAAGTGAACTTCCTTCCCTGGCTTGAACTCTCAAATTTGAATGTGCTTGTCATGCCACCTCTTAGTTTTATTTTTAAATAATTTGGCATTTTCATATGCGATTAATTGAAACTCGTCGAGCTCATCTAGTTGCAGCAACCTCTTCTCTCTAGCTAAGTTCCCATCCATATTCAACTTCTTTATTGCCCATTAGGCCCTCTGCTCAAGTTTGACGGGTAAGTGGAATGCCTTCCCTTACACTAATCTATACGGGGAAGCACCTATGGGAGTCTTATATGAAGTTCTATACGCCCACAATGGGTCATCCAACTTCCTCGCCCAATCCTTTCTATTCGCACTCACTATTTTCTACAGAATTTGCTTGACCTCTCTGTTTGAGACCTCCACTTGACCACTCGTTTGTGGGTGATAGGCAGTGGAGACCTTATGCTTGACCCTATATTTTGCAAGGACGTTATTCAACAATTTATTGCAGAAATGCGTACCTTCATCACTGATCAACACTCTAGGAGTTCCAAAACAGGTGAAAATGTGCTTCTTAATAAAGCGCATCACCACCTTTGCATCATTAGTAGGAAGAGTAATGACCTCCACCCATTTAGACACATACTCGACTGCCACCAAGATGTACCTATGACCGTTAGAGTTTGGAAACAGACCAATGAAGTCGATTCCCCAAACATCAAAAAGCTCCACTACCAGAATGTTTTATCGGCATCTCATGCTTCTTAGTGACCGTCCTGTTCTTTGGCACCTGTCACACATTTTAAAAAAGGCGTGCACATCCTTATATAATTTGGTCCAATAAAAACCTGATTGTTGCACTTTTTCAGCTGTCCGATATCCACCATGATGACCTCGAAATGGTGAGGTGTGACAACTATGAAGTAATGCGCTCATCTCCTCCTTAGGAACACATCTCTTGATCAACTGATCTGCACATAACCTGTATAAGAATGGCTCATCCCACATGTGTAGCCTCACATCATGCAAGAAACTCCTTCTATTATCTGGTGTGAATGCGGGTGGTGTTACCCCACTTGCAATAAAGTTCATATAATCAGTATACCACAGGGTTGTGCTTGTAGTGATTGCCAACATCTGCTCATTAATGTTTCTTCGATTGCACCCTCTTCAGCCACAATGTTCCGATTTTCTACTCTGGACAAGTGATCAGCCACTTGATTCTATGTTCCTTTGCGGTATTGGATTTCTAGATAAAACTTTTGCAATATTAGGACCCACCGAATCAATCTCTGCTTGGCATCCTTTTTCTAGAACAAGTACCTGATGGCTGAGTCATCCGTGTAGACGATGACTTTGGTCCCCACAAGATATGACCTGAACTTGTCAAATGCCCACACTAGTGCATGCAACTCTTTTGTAGTGACGATGTAGTTCATCTGAGCTGGATATATCGTTTTTCTCGCATAGTATATAAAGTGAAATACCTTGTCTCTCCTCTGCCCCAAAATAGCCCCAACAACCACGTCGCTTGCATCGCACATCAACTCAAAGGGTTGCTCCCAGTTTGGAGCAATTATGATAGGTGCAGTCACGAGCCTTCCTTTTAGCTCCTCGAATCCCTTTAGACAGGCATCATCGAATTTGAAAACCACATCCTTCTCAAGCAACCTGCACAAGGTAGAGGAAATTTTTAATAAGTCTTTAATAAAACGACGATAAAAACCTGCATGGCCCAAGAAACTGCAGATGCCTTTGACAGATATTGGCAGAACAATTTTTCAATCACTTCCACCTTTGCCTTGTCAACCTACAAACCATCTTTGGACACCATGTGTCCCAAAACTATGCCTTCACACACCATGAAATGGCATTTTTCACAGTTTAGCACCAGGTTAGTCTCTTCGCACCTTGCAAGTACTTTATCGAGGTTCATTAAGCAATTATCAAATGAACATCCAAAAACAGAGAAGTCATTCATGAATACTTCTACAAATCTCTCAACCATATCAGTAAATATGGCCATCATACACCTTTGAAAAGTCAGAGGTCCAGTAAAAAGACCAAAGAGCATTCTCTTAAACGCATGTGTGCCATAAGGACACGTTAAAGTAGTATATTCTTGGTCCTCTAGGGCTATAGAAATTTTTTTGTGCCCGAGTAACCATCCAGGAAGCAGTAGTACTCCTGGCCGGGAAATCTATCAAGCATTTGGTCAACAAAAGGGGAGGGGAATGTGCTCCTTCTGGGTGGCGTTGTTAAATTTTCTATAGTCAATGCAAATTCTCCGCCGGTAACAGTTCTTGTTGGGATTAAATCATTATTCTCGTTCACTACCACAGTCATCCCCCCTTTCTTGGGGACACATTGCACGGACGGGACTTACCCATTTGCTGTCAGTGATGGGAAATACAATACATGCATCAAGCCACTTAATCACTTCTTTCCTTACCACCTCTTTCATGATTGGATTGAGTCGGGGTTGTTGCTCGGCACTGGGCTTATGTCCCTCCTCCATGAGGATTTTGTGCATGAAAAAGGATGGACTAATTCCCTTGATGTCAGACATAGTCCACCAAGTGCACTCTGGTGCTCAAGCAGCACTCTCAATAGCTTTTCCTCCTGCAGTTTAAACAACTCAGAAGAAACAATAAAAGGTAAGGTGTCAGATTCACTCAAATAAGCATATTGCAGGTGAGATGGGAGTGTTTTAAGCTCTAATTTTGGTATTTCTTCAATCGACGGCTTTGGAGGAGGTCCTTCTAGCCTGTCCCAAGGGTTCAAAGGGGTGTCCCCTGCATGTATACACAAGACTTATCAAGGATGTGCATCACCTCCTCGACCTCCTCATCAACCCCCAAACTATCAAACAACATGAGTATTTTCTCTAGAGAACCGTCTAGATAAACACTTGGGTCATAAATTTGCTCATCAACTTCTACAACAGATATCATGGGGAGCTCCTCATATCGACGGGGAAGCTAAATTGCTTTGTAGACATTTAAAACTGCTTACTCGTCTTCTACCCTCAAGATTATCTTTCCCTCTTTCACCTTGATAATGCGTCACCATTAGCCAAGAGAGGTCACACCAATATGATTGGGACCAGCTCATTAGCCTCATAATCAAGGATAATAAAATCAGCAGGGAAGATAAATTTCCCAATCTGCAGCAACATATCTTCAATCAAACCCTTCGGGTGTGCTATTGACCTGTCAGCCAGTTGCAACATCACAGTAGTGCTCCCAGACCCAATTGTTTGAACAAAGACAGGGGCATCAGATTTATTCTTGCCCCAAATCACAAAGAGCACGACAAACATCAATATTACTAATGCGCACAGGGATCATAAAGCTGCCACGATCCTTAAGCTTTTGAGGAAGCTTATTTTGGACCTTGGACATGCACTCTTCAGTAAGTGCAACTGTATCAAACTCAGTAAGCCTCCTCTTACGAGGCACTATGTCCTTTATGAACTTAGCATATTTTGGAATTTTGCGAAGCACATCAACTAATGGAATATTCAATTGAACATGGCTCAATATGGAGAGGAATGTGCTGAACATATGATCATCATTTTTCTTTTGCAATATTTCGGGGAAAGGTGGTGGCGGCCTTGGGGCCTCAACTGGCTCTGGAATGTCAACACTCGTCTTTGGCTTATTTGTCACTTTAGGGATCAACTCTCCCTCAAGCAGATGCTTATCTCTCCTTTTATTTGGTACTTCCTCAAGCTTTATCCCGTTTCGAAGTGTAACAGCATTCACTAGTGGATTCTTCTCTGTGTCACTGTGGAGGGCACCTGCAGGTCTAGTGTTTTAATTAGTGGCCAATTGCCCCAGATGCCTCGCAAGATTTATGAAGTCAGTTCGGAGTTGCTGATTGTCAGTCCTCATCTATTGATTTTCAGTCCTTATCTGCTAAGTGTCTCTCAACAACTTCTTTAACAAATCGTTGGTGCTTTCTTCCATTTACTGGGGTGGCTTCTGAGGCTGGTTGAAACCCCTTTGGGGTCTATACTTATTCGGATTTGGCTGATTTCCACCCCATGAGAAGTTGGGATGATTTCTCCAATTTGGATTGTAAGAATTCCCACACTGTGCATGCTAATTTGGTAGCCCTCTGTTCTGTTGCCCCCACATAGTAGATCGATTCTGGATTAGTCGGGTACGTGTCGCTCAAAATTTTCACCACACAACTCGTAGAAAATAGCCATTAGGTGTACATGTTGCATTTGTTGTGCTGGCTGCATTGCCATTCGAGCCATCTGATTGGAAAGCATTGCAAATTCAGCTCTAATGGCTGAAACCTCATCGAGTTCAAGTACTCTAGCTGATTTCTGCTTAACTGTCCCTCGTGAATCACCCTCACCCTACTAGTTGTTATCATTAGCAGTGAAAGTATTCAACAAGGTTTGGATTTCACTAAGGTCTGGACATGCAACTACCCCCACAAGCTGGGTCTAGGTTCATCTTTGAAGCATCATCTAACCTGTCTAAAAATGTGTGACCCAACACCTCGTCTATCTGACAATTATGAGGACAGTCCCTGAGCATCTTCTTGCATCTTTCCCATTCTTGATGAAGTGTCTTGCCAACTCGTTGTTCGAACCCAAAAATCTGACTCCTCAACACCGTTTTCTTTCTGGTGGGGAAAAACTTGATTATGAATTTCCTCGCCAGATCATCCCAAGTGTGGATTGAATTTGCTGGCTCTTTATTCAATCACTCCGTAGCGTCCCCAATCAGTGGAAAGAAGAACGGTGTCAGCCTGACATAGTCCTTGGAAACGTTCGCATAGTTGTATGTATCCGTAATTTCCAAGAAATTCTTAATGTGCCGCTGTGGATCTTCATAGGGAAACCAGGTAAAAAGCCCAACATTTCGGATCAACTGCACTATATATTTTTTCAACTCAAAGTGCCCAGTTATGTCAGGCTTCACAATAGCCTAAGTCATATTAGCCTGATTGGGCCTTGCTGCTTCAATCACCGCCCGTTCCTCATTTCCTGCCATCTCAATTGGCTGTGGCTGAACTACTATGTCTAACTCTCTTTCAATTCTGGTTCTAGCGTCCACCTCCCTCCTCAATCTGTGAAGTGTTTGTTCAATTTCGGGATCGAAAGGAAGGAGGTTATTTGCGCTTCTACTTCTTTGCATTCAATACAAATTCTATATTAGAACAAACAATGTGAACTAACAGTCAAACTAAATAATAAAAGCTCAATTCAGTCAAGTAGATAATTTCTATGTCCCCGGCAACAGCGCCACAAACTTCTTGCGACCAAAAACACCCACCCAAGTGCACGTGATCGTGAAGTAATAAAGTAGTGAGTAGAGTATCGTTCCCACTAAGACTTGTGATTAGCTTATAACTGATTTAAACCCAATTCCTTTATCTACCCAAGAGATTGTTCGCAAAAGAGAGATTTGATTGTTTTACTAACTAAACTATAGAAAATTAATCTAGCTAAAACAAGTAATCAAACAAATAGCAAATCTGGGTAACAAACACTAGAGAGTGATATTCCAGGGTCACGGGCGTAATTAACAATCATGTTATGTTCTTAGCTTTATATGATTAATCAATTTATCTGGGTTGTTGATTGACAATATTAATATTACTCATAAGAATCTATCGAGTTCTTAATAGCCTATTCAAGTAAACTCAATGTCTATATGTCAATGGAATCAAGATTAACAAGAATGCATTTACAACTCCTAAATTTCAACCAAGCAAGGCAATTGGGTATATGTCTATCCCAATTGCGAATTCATTCCCCGAGGCCCCGGTTCAAAAACTTGCTCAATTTAATTTTATATGCAATCTAAAGTTTCCACTTTCGAGTTCAACTAGAGATTCGTAGATAGTATATCACTTTAGCTACTCAGCAAAATAATTAAGAGCATAATTAAATAATAACCCAATATGATAAACTGACTTGGTCTAATTAAACTTCAAACAACAACGTTCATGTTTTACCCATGACCCCAGAACAATGGGTTTAGTCGATTATACTATTGTTCATCACAATTAGGTTCAATTTCATCACAATTAACAAATACAAAGAGAAGAAAAGAAGAACTTGATGATCCAAATCCCTCCTTGCCTCTCTATTTCTTGCTTTGGCCTATGAAAACCTTGATAATTTGACCTTGGGCGAGCTTGACTTTATATAGGTTAACTTTCTTTTCCTCCAGATTTCAAAATTTGCCCTTAAAATAACTTTCCTCGTCATTGGACTAGCGAGGCCGCGCACTTGGGCACGCTAGTGGCCGTGCTAGTGTGCTGAACATTCTAACTTGAACGCAATAAAATTAGTGCAGGCGCGCACCTGGGCACGCTAGCCCAATTGTCCATTTCTTCGATTCTTTTCCTCTTCTTCAGCTATATTCAGTCCCGGCAGGTATTTAATGCTCCACAATGGTTCCAATCGCATTTCCTTGCATATCATACGCTCGTTAACCTGAAATATATACCATTCACTATTAGAGTTCATACTTCATCAATTAAAAACAATATGACATTGGAATATAATCAAGCGGGCGCATAACCAATGTCGCCTATTATCATGAGGTGATGGAGGCAATACGTAAGATGAAAAGTTGCAGTGCTACCGGGCCAGACGAAATTCCAATTGAACTTTGGAGGTGTATGGTAGAGCAGGCTTGGAATGGCTTGCTGGGTTGTTTAATATTATATTCAAGACTAATGGGATGCCTAAAGAATGGAGATGGAGTATAACGGTTCCTTTGTATTAGAATAAAGGCGATATCCAGAGCTGTAGCAACTATAGGGGTATCAAATGATTGAGTCATACTATGAAAGCCTGGAGAGAGTGGTGGAAATGAGAGTGCGAAGGATAGTGTCTATTTCAGACAACTAGTTTGGGTTCATGCCGGGGCTATCTACCACATAATCTATCCACCTTATTAGGAGGATGGTGGAGCACTACTGGGATAAGAAGAAGGATCTCCACATGGTGTTTATTGATCTAGTGAAAGCGTACGACAGAGTTCCTAGAGAGGTCTTATGGAGCTGCTTAGCAATCAAAATGGTATCGGTTTCCTACATTTGGGTTAGTAAAGACATGTACGATGGATCTAAGACTCGGATTAGGACAGTAGAAGGTGACTCTGAGTATTATACCATTAATACTCTAGCTGATTTCTGGTTAACTGTCCCTCGTGAATCACCCTCACCCTACTAGTTGTTATCATTAGCAGTGAAAGTAGTCAGCAAGGTTTGGATTTCACTATGGTCTGGCCATGCAACTACCCCCACAAGCTGAGTCTAGGTTCATCTTTGAAGCATCATCTAACTTGTCAACAAATGTGTAACCCAACACCTCGTCTGTCTGACAATGATGAGGATAGTCCCCGAGCATCTTCTTGCATCTTTCCCATGCTTGACGAAGTGTCTCGCCAACTCGTTGTTAGAACCCAAGAATCTGACTCCTCAATACCGTTGTCTTTCTGGTGAGGAAAAACTTGATTAAGAATTTCCTCTCCAGATCATCCCAAGTGTGGATTGAATTTGCTGGCTCTTTATTCAATCACTCCTTAGCGTCCCCAATCAGTGGAAAGGAGAACGGTGTCAGCCTAACATAGTCCTTGGAAACGTTCGGATTGTTATATGTATCTGTAATTTCCAAGAAATTCTGAATGTGCCGCTGTGGATCTTCATAGGGAAAACCGGTAACCACCCCAGTTATTGTTTCAAGTCAAAGTGCCCAGTTATATCAAGCTTCACAATACCCTGAGTCATATTAGCCAAATTGGGTCTTGCGGCTTCAATTACCGCCCGTTCAACATTTCCTGCCATCTCAATTTGGCTGTGGCTGAACTACTATGTCCAACTCTCTTTCAATTCTGGTTCTAGCGTCCACCTTCCTCCTCAATCTGTGAAGTGTTTGTTCAATTTCGGGATTGAAAGGAAGGAGGTTATTTGCCCTTCTACTTCTTTGCATTCAATACAAATTCTATATTAGAACAAACAATGTGAACTAACAGTCAAACTAAATAATAAAAGCTCAATTCAGTCAAGTAGATAATTTCTAAGTCTCCGACAACAACGCCACAAACTTCTTTAAAACACCCACCCAAGTGCACGTGATCGTCAAGTAATAAAGTAGTGAGTAAAGTGTCGTTCCCACTTAGACTTGTGATTAGCTTATAAGTGATTTAAACCCAACTTCTTTATCTACCCAAGAGATTGTTCACAAAATAGATATTTGATTGTTTTACTAACTAAACTATGGAAAAATCTAGCTAAAACAAGTAATCAAACAAATAGCAAATCCGGGTAACAGACAATAGAGAGTGATATTCCAGGGTCACGGGCGTAATTAACAATCGTGTTACGTTCTTAGCTTTATATGATTTATCCATTTATCCGGGTTGTTGATTGACAATATTAATATTACTCATAAGAATCTATCCAGTTCTTAATCGCCTGTTCAAGTCAACTCAATGCCTATATGTCTATGGAATCAAGATTAACAAGAATGCATTTACAACTCCTAAATTTCAACCAAGCAAGGCAATTGGGTATATGTCTCTCCCCAATTGCGAATTCATTCCCCGAGGCCCGGGTTCAAAACTTGCTCAATTTAATATTATATGCAATCTAAAGTTTCCACTTTCGAGTTCAACTAGAGATTCGTAGATAGTATTTCACTGTTACCTACTCAGCAAAATAATTAAGAGCATAATTAAATAATAACCCAATATGATAAACCGAATTTGTCGAATTAAACTTCAAACAACAACGTTCATGTTTTACCCATGACCCCAGAACAATGGGTTTAGCCGATCATACTATTGTTCATCACAATTAGGTTCAATTTCATCACAATTAACAAATACAAATAGAAGAAAATAAGAACTTGATGATCCAAATCCCTCCTTGCCTCTCTATTTCTTGCTTTGGCCTATGAAAACCTTAATAATTTGACCTTGGGCGAGCTTGACTTTATATAGGTTAACTGTCTTTTCCTCCAGATTTCCAGATTTGCCCATAAAATAACTTTCCTGGTCATTGGGCTAGCGAGGTTGCGCACTTGGGCACGCTAGTGGCCGTGCTAGTGTGCTTAACATTCTGACTTGGACGCGCTAAAATTAGCGCGGGCGCGCACCTGGGCATGCTAGCCAATTGTCTTTTTCTTCAATTCTTTTCCTCTTCTTCAGCTATATTCAGTCTCGACAGGTAATTAATGCTCCACAATGGCTCCAATCACATTTCATTGCACACTATACGCTCGTTAATTAGAAATATATACAATTCACTATTAGAGTTCATACTTCATCAATTAAAAACAATATGACATTCGTATATAATCAAGCGGGCGCATAGACAATAGCTAAACCACCACGATGTCGCCTATTAGCATGAGGTCATGGAGGCAATGTGTAAGATGAGAAGTTGCAGCGCTGCCGGGCCAGACGAAATTCCAATTGAACTTTGGAGTTGTATGGTAGAGCAGTCTTGGAATGACTTGCTGGGTTGTTTAATATTATATTCAAGACTAATAGGATGCCAAAAGAATGGAGATGGAGTATAATGGTTCCTTTGTATAAGAATAAAGGCGATATCCAGAGCTGTAGCAACTATTGGGGTATCAAATGACTGAGTCATACTATGAAAGCCTGGAGAGAGTGGTGGAAATGAGAGTGCGAAGGATAGTGTCTATTTCAGACAACTAGTTCGGGTTCATGCCAGAGCTATCTACCACAGAAGTTATCCACCTTATTAGGAGGATAGTGGAGCACTATAGTGATAAGAAGAAGGATCTCCGCATGGTGTATATTGATCTAGAGAAAGCGTACGACAGAGTTCCTAAAGAGGTCCTATGGAGCTGCTTAGCTGTCAAAAGGGTATCGGCTTCCTACATTATGGTGATTAAAGACATGTAAGATGGATCTAATACTCGGATTAGGACAGTAGAAGGTGACTCTGAGTATTTTTCGGTTGATATGGGGTTGCATCAAGGGTTTGCATTCAGCCATTTCCTTTTTTTTCCATGGTGATGGATGCACTAACTCATCATATACAAGGGGAGGTGCCATGGTGCATGTTATTTGCTAATGACATAGTTCTAATTGATGAGACACGAGGCAGCGTCAATGAGAGACTAGAGGTT
The DNA here is from genome assembly GCA_034376525.1 of Nicotiana benthamiana. Classification (NCBI taxonomy): domain Eukaryota; kingdom Viridiplantae; phylum Streptophyta; class Magnoliopsida; order Solanales; family Solanaceae; genus Nicotiana; species Nicotiana benthamiana. The sequence continues at coordinate 37,788,848 of CM067339.1, read as the reverse complement.
TGGAGACAGACACTTGAGTCTAAGGGTTTTAGGTTGAGCAAGACGAAGACGGAATACCTTGAGTGCAAATTTGGAGCCGAACCGACGAAAGTGGGAAGGGAAGTGAGGCTTGACTCTCAAGTCATTCCTAAGAGGAGTAGTTTCAAGTAACTTGGGTCAGTTATTTCGGGGATCAGGATAGAAGAGGATGTCACACATCGTTTAAGGGTGTGTTTGTTGAACTGGAGGTTAGCGTCGGGAGTTCTGTTTGACAAGAAAGTGCCAGTGTTACTAAAAGGTAAGTTTTATAGAGCAATGATTAGGCCGGCCATATTATATGGGACCGAATGTTAGCTAGTTAAGAACTCACACATCCAGAAGATGAAAGTATCAGAGATAAGGATTTTGAGGTAGATGTGCGGGCATACAAAGATGGATAAGATTAGGAATGAAGATATTCGAGATCATGGAAGACAAGATGAGGGAAGTAAGACTCAGATGGTTTGGGCACATTTAGAGGAGGAGCACTGATGCACCAGTAAGGAGGTGTGAACGACTGGTTTTGGTGGGCACGAGGAGAGGTAGAAGGAGACCTATGAAGTATTGGGGCGAGGTGTTCAGGCAGAGCATGAAGCTACTTAGGATTACTGAGGACATGGACCTTGACAGAGAAGTATGGAGGTCGAGCATTAAGGTTGTAGGTTAGGCGGAGTTGTGAATATTTCTACAACGCACTAGAGTGAAACTAGCCAGTTAGGAGTTAGTCTTAGGATGCTACTGGTCATATACTGATGCAGGGCTTTGTCTGTTGGATATTATTATATCTTCCATCTTTTTCGAATTTTCTATATTTCATATATTGCTGTTGTTTTTGTTATTTTATGTTATTTTATGTTAGGTTATATTATTATGAGTTTATTGATAGTACTAATAATATATCGCCTCTTGTTGCCTTCTTGAGCTGAGGGTCTCCTGGAAACAGTCTCTCTGCCTCTCAAAGTACGGATAAAGTCTGTGTACATATTACCCTTCCCAGACTCCACTTGTGAGATTATACTAGGTTGTTATTGTTGTTGTAGTACTTTGCTTTGATTAGTGAGTTGATTCATTGGATGTGGGAAAATAATTTATAGAGTTTTATCCAACACTATTAATTGTCTCATTCAGCGTGTGATGAACATTCTATGTATGGACATAGACCCCGTGAATAAATTAAAAGCTGTTAAAGTTTTTTGTATTTGTTTTCTCTTTATAAGTAGGATTACCTTGTGGTTAGTCTAATAATAATAATTCATCAAACATGGCAACGAGAGTTGTTCGCATAATGAACATTAATAACCTACTTATTGGAACAAACGATATCGATCATGTGAGATTATGCAATTGTGTACACACAAAATTGGTGTCAAAGTAACAATAATTAAAGCCATCGTGTTTTCTATATAGTACTAATTGATGTTTTTGCCTCCTTTTCTATTAGAAAAAATTCCAAACCATTTAAATGCGCAAATGGATGACCATGCTTCAATTATTAATCCTTTAAATTCAGTGTAATTAGTTAGAGAATAATGGAGTAATAAAATCACTAAGTTTGGAGTATATGGCTGTCGACTTCCGAAATAATTTACGACTTGCCTTCGGAAGTTATTAAATAATTATGTGTTTATTTATTCAACTAAATTTTTACGGCCAGTAGTTTATTAAGTAATGTTACTTATAAACTTTTTTGATGGACAGCCGTCTGAAATAGCTAAATAAGGAGTATTTGGCATTACCAGCGGTCCGCCGGTTAGGATCGAAATAATCGGTAATAAAATATACCTTCATTGTTGATAAAGCAGACAACAAAAAAGAAATATATTTAAAGAGTTTATTTAACATGGTTCGATCAATTGATAAACAATCAACAATGAAGATATAAAAAAGAGTACAAAATATCGAGAGAACAATATCATAAAAACTCAACCTTACAGATGTAAATAGGTTCACACAACTGGCAGACTAACACCCATCAGTCTCATTATAAATTCTCCCCTTAAATAAGACTCTCAAACCCCTTAGGAACTAGGAGGGTGTTTGACTAAGCTTATAAGTTGGTCAAACTGGCTTATAAGCACTTTTTGGCTTATCTACACGTTTGGTAAAATTAAAAGTGCTTATAAGCCAAAAATAAGCCAAAAGCCATAAGTTGGTCTCCCCCAACTTATAAAATTTTAGCTTATAAATACTTTAGGTTTGACCAAAATATTTACAATTTTATCCCTAAAATAATTCTTTTTAAACAAAACTCTTCGTATACCCAATTCTTCAGTTGCTTCTTATTAATTTCAGCACTTTTATCCAAACACGTAACTGCTTATTTTTAAATCATCTTCAGCACTTAAAAGTGCTTTTCAACACCTAATGCTTATCAGCTACTCTAAATCAGCTTAGTCAAACAGGCTCTAGATTATGGATACTACTAAAAAAGAAAAATGATACTCAATGTGAATGCTAAAGGTGCTAAACTATACAAATTATCTATGAATATTTTTAATTACTATTGCACTCCTCTTCTTGTGATAATGCTTTTAGAATTGGTTTAAAAAATTTATAATTTTTCAGCCCAGCAGAATCCTATGGGTCTATTTGTTATGTATGATAGGTGGTTTCTCATCATGTATGTACATGTATATTCGAATATATTTTGTAATTATCTAGTTAGTATAGAATTTAGTCGACTAACTTAAGAGTGCATGAGTATTTGATTAATGCAAAGTTGAACTCGACAATGCAAAATCTCAATGAAATTTCCACTTCTATCACCAATATTTGCATGCAAAGTCTTCATAACTTTGGTGGAATGAATTCATTAAAGATGCAGTGTTACAAATACTTTTGAAATTTAGACAAGTTACCTAATTTTAGATTCTTCAATTTACTATAATTTTACTGACCTCTATATTAATTTAATATTTCTTTCTCTTATTTCTTTTTCCAAAGGATAATGCATAAAATCTACCTCATCCTATGAACCATTTGTCAACTACATATTTTTTTCTTTTCGGGGTTCCTATTACCCATCTGAACTATTTCAAAGTATAATAAACAGCACCTTAAGTGCTGACATGACATAGAGAGTGTGCACACTTCTCTCAAAGGCAAGTGAAAGATCAAGTAGCGGGTATCTTCACAAGCCCTTTGAGATCGACTGCTTTCTCAATGTCTCTTGAAATGCCTAACTTAATTTAAAGGATATAGTAAAATAGATTCATCTTAAATATGTAAATTTTCTAGTTTATGTGTTAGAAAATTGAAAATTAATCCAACGAATCATAGTCAATTTTCGTAGTTTTAATCATAATCCATCGAAAACTAATGGTTGTCAATCTATGAAAATCGATACAAATAACTTATGTATCAACGTCATTTAATCTTAATCACTCAAAGTAATCCATCGAATCTGGTAAAATCACGAGGAAATAGTTTGGAAAAGATTAAAGCCATCTTGATTTTGTGCGTCGGTGCAGTTGAAAGCATTAGTACAAGTGGCACAATGGCAAGAAAAGGCTTCGAAATCAGGGTTGGATCCACATCTTAAATTTTTGCCGTCCGATTAACTGTAAACCCACCAGAAATGGTTGTTCTCAGAACTACAGGCATGTGTATTTCACTACCTTGCATGCAACTGGTTATTGATTTTTAAGGGGTAAATAATACACGTTAAAATAGATTAAGGGGTAATAGGACCCCCGAAAATAAAAGGCGTGTAGTTGGAAAATGGGTCATAGGATGGGTGAATTTTATGCATTATCCCATTTTTTTTCAATAAAGAAAGCAGGTACAACAACAACATCATCAACAACAACAAACACAATATATTTTCACAAAATGCGGTCTAGGGATGATAGTGTGTACGCATACCTTACCCCTACCTTAGAAAAGGCAGATATGTTATTTCTAATAGACAAAGAAAGAAGCTAAATGCCAACTATTTTGAAAATAGTTGATCAAGAAAAATAATAAGTGACTTAACTAAAATAATTTACGAGATTTTTGGTCAAATGAAGGATTGAGGAGTAATTTATAAAAGTTTATTAATGGTAAGATAAATTGTGCCGGATAATATCACGGTAGTGATGTTAAACTAGAAACCCGTATTTTAGCCGTGGTATTACATTCCAATGATTGCATTTATACGTGTGTTTGAGCTCAAATGATAGTGAATTAAACTTAGTACTTGTTTTATGCCTTGCAGGAGGCGATCTGGAGCTCAAAAGATAATATGGAGCTAAATCGATCAATTTGGAGCTTTAAAAGCCCAATACATTAAACCGAAATAGTGTTTAGGAGTCGTGTACCAAGTCTGGATAATAAATGAGGACGAAATAAGTTCACTATGAGAAAATTGCTATTGGGGTGGTGGAAGACGTGATGCAGCAATGTAAAATTGTGCCTGACTTGAAAATATGAAGCTGCCGCAAAAATGCACTACTGTGCCGTATGGTGTGGCTCAGCTATTCAAATTTTATATAGCCAGGTCCTAGTTCGCGCAGGAAAGAGTTTTCGTCTGAGCCCGACCCTACTTGGTGAAAATGACATTTTGAAGACTTTTGATATATCTTAGACCTACGGAGGCTATTGTGGAAGGGAGAAAACCTTTGGAGCAATTTTCGGAGGAGATTGGCATCAAATTCTCTATTCCTTGATCTTTGCTTTATAATTTAATTATGCAATTTATTTGGAAAATTACGAATACCAATATGAGTAGCTAAATATTTAGTCTAGGGTTTTGATGGACCCTATTGAACTTCTTGTTATGTTAATATAGTTTGCTAGTTTATTCTCTATTTGTTCAACTACGTGTTTGTTGTAGTTAATTGACATGATCCTAAATTAGATATGCCTATTTAGTATGTATAATTCGAGAGAGAGTTCATATTTATGTAGTTTTTGAACAACATCACTCCCAAAGTATAAGAGGGATGTCTTACTATGGGTTTAAAGGCGGAATTTGGGGTAACGAAGCCTTGAGTGAAATCTAAAGTGAGCTTTAATAAACAAAGCCAGATAGCATATATTGGGAGTGCGTCTAGTAAATTATCTTGATTACTCAGGAGAGATTTATGGTAAAAACAAAGTGCTCATGATTGATAGAGGCGTTTTGGTGAATCTATATGAAACTTAATCGGAAGGGATTCCATCAATAGGGGAAATCACTACCTTAACCTTCTCATAACTGTTTTCAACTCAAGCATGGTTATTTTTCTATTATTTATTTACTTCTATTCGTATTGTTAGAAATGCCATCAACTGTTATTTACAACATTTCGGGAAGTTGATTCCATAGCATTTAATAAGTCCATCAATAGTAATTGATAGGTTAATTCCTTGTGGCTTCGACTCTAGGCATAAATACTAGATTATATTTTCAATGTTCGCGTGTCCTTTTATAAGGCATAGTTGAGTGTGATTAAATTTTGGCAATGTTGCCGAGGAGTTAACAGTGTTATCAATTACGATTGAAAGAAGTGCATGCCTAGAAACTCATCGAGGTCTAGTGAAGTATTTGAAGCATTATCAGATCTTGAGAAAGTATTCAAGGCCTTGAATCGGACAAAACGAAAAAACAAACAACAACCAATAACTACACAATTCGAAACAGTCATGGGAGATCACGAGGAAAACCCAGTTGTACCAATAGTGAAAGAGGCTGCTTTATATGACTGGGTACAACCCACTGCTGAAAATCTGGCTACAATGATTGTAGTCCTTTAGGTCATTCCAAATCACAAATAACATGCTGTACTTATTGCAAAATAAGGGACTATTTTCAGGGTCACAAATCGAAGATCCTCAGCAGCACTAGAAGAATTTTCTATCTATTTGCAAAACCCAAAGGCAAACCAACGTAACTTAGGAAGTAATCAAGTTGTTATTGTTTCCATTCTCAGTGACAGGATCTGCCCAGACCTAGATAAACTCGCTACCCATCAATTCCATAACAACTTGGGAGGATTTGGTCAGGCAATTTCATAATAAGTTCCGCCCACCAAATAAGACTGCTCAAAAAATTAAATACATTTTGATCTTTTAACAGAAACCAATGGAGACACTTCATGAGACATGGGAGATTTTTAAAGGAATTTTGGTTATATGTCCGCACCATGGTATTGCAGATCTGATGTTGGGGCAGCGGTTTATTCATGAGGTTTTCAGATAGTGTGAAAAACATTTTTGATGCTTTAGCTGGTGGAGAATTTCTGAGCAAAACATGGAGAGACGCCCAGAGTCTGGTTGACAAGATGACACAAAATTCGGGGTGGACATCCAGGAATTTACCTATCACTCCAGTGGTGCACTCAGTTCCTTTCAATCCATCAAACTTTATGACTGAAAATATGGCCACCTTATTGACACAGATGAGTATACTCACCAAAAAGGGGGATGAGTCAGGGCATAAGTAACAGGTACACATAGTATATACTACCAATGGGGGTTGTGCACATCTTGCATCAATCGGCAAATTGGTAATTAGTGCAATGCAGAACCTGATCATCATCACTATCCTGAAGATATGAACCATGTGTCTAACTATAGAGGCTAGAGACAGGGTGGTCAGATTAGGGCCAGTAGAATCAGCAGTACAGGCCATCCCAGCCACAGTTCAACACTGGAAACATGGGAGATATGAGACCCCCTAACAACATGGATCTTTACCAAGTCCATAAGGATATAATAATCAGAATCAGTAGCAGGGGTATCACCCTTCTCAACAACATCATAGGGCAAGGCAGGAAGATGAGTTTGCTAGACTTGAAGCAATTATGCAGCAGGTTATTGGGTATAATGCTAACATTAATGAGAGATTAAATGCATATGATACAGCAATCAATAATATTGAAGTGTAGGTGCGCCAAATTTTGATATCTCTGAACAATCATCATCAAGGGACACTACCTGCAGACATATAGATAAATCTAAAATATCAAGGCCCAAAGAAACTTAGGGCAGTAAGTCTACGTAATGTCAGAGATATCGATATAGAGCAAGAGAGTGCTCGAGAAATTAGATACGGTGAGGCGCTCATACCAGTGCCTATTGAGTTGGATGAGTCAACGAAGCTGTCAAAGGTGACAGTCCAGCCTACTTACGAAGAAAATGACACTCAGATTGAGAGCGAGAAAGCAGTTGAGACAGGCCAGGAACCAGTAGTTGATGCAGCAACTGATAAATATCAATTCCAATTGATTGGGAAGAATAGACCTCCTGCACCTTCCCTTCATAGGCTGGCTAAGCACCAAAAAGAGGAGTAATATAAGTAGTTCATTGAAATGCTGAAACAAATCCTGGTAAACATACCATTGATTAAAGCTTTGAAGGAGATGCCTGAGTATGCAAAATTGTTGAAAGACTTGATGTCCCAAAAGTTTGATTTCCAAGACTTGGCCAAGTTACTCTTACATAGACATGTAGTCAGTGGTGACTAGACCAATTGCAGAAAAGTAGTCTGACCCAAGGAGCTTTACAATTCCATGCACTATGGGTAATTTTCTTTTGCCAAGGCGTTGTGTGACCTACGGGCCAGCATCAATCTTATTCCCTTGGCGATTTATAAGAGGTTGGGCATTGGAAGGGCTAGACCCACCTCTATATTGTTGTAGCTGGCTGACAGGACTGTGAAAAGAACCTCTGGTATCCTGGATAATGTGCTGATTTAGGTAGGGAAATTTGTGTTCCCTATAGATTTAGTGAACTTAGACTACAAAGTGGATGAAGAGATTCCCATAATTTTGGGAAGGCCATTCCTGGCCATAGAGAGAGCTCTAATTGATTGTGAGACTAGGGAGCTCAAGATGAGACTAAACAACGAAAATATAACATTCAGTATGCAGAAATCTATGAGGCGACCAAGTAAATTCTCTAATTTCTCTCTTATTGATGCCATGGATGTAATTGTTGAGATTGATGATGATATACTGACTATTCAGGACCCCCTTACTGCATGTCTGATGAATTTGGATGAGGTAAATGGAGAGGATCTGGCGGAATGGGTGTTGGCATTAGAGGGTAGAGGGTTCTTGGATAGAAATTTAGAATTTGAGCCCTTGCACTTGGAAAATAGAGAAACTCCTCCAGCCAAGACATATATTGAAGAACCACCAAAGGTGGAGTTAAAGCCATTGCCTGCTCATCTCAGGTATGAGTTCCTTGGACCTGACTCCACATGACCTGTTATTATCTCATCTAGTTTGCTAGATGTGCAGGCTTAAGAACTCTTGCAGGTATTTAAGGAGTGCAAGACTACCATTGGGTGGACCATGGAAGATATAAAGGGGATCAACCCCGCCTACTGTATGCACAAAATTCTACTGGAAGAGGGACACAAACCTTCCAGGGAACACCAAAGAAGGATGAACCCTAATATGAAGGAAGTGGTGAAGAAAGAAGTTTTCAAGTGGTTCGATGCGGGAATCATTTTCCCAATTTATGAAAGCATCTGGGTTAGCCCAGTTCAATGTGTACCTAAAAAGGGTGGCATAGTGGTGGTTAAGAATGATAAAAATAAATTTATCTCTACAAGAACCGTCACGAGCTGGAGAATTTATATGGATTATAGAAAGCTAAATATAGCCAGTCATAAAGACCATTTCTCACTTCCCTTCATCGATCAGATATTAGAAAAATTGGCAGGGAGGTCACACTTCTATTTTATGGATGGGCACTCAAGGTAAAATTAGATTTTCATTGCACCATAGGATAGAGAGAAGACCTCTTTCACTTTCCCGTATGGCATTTATTCCTTTCGGAGGATGCCTTTTGACCTATGCAACGCACCTGCCATATTTTAGCGATGCATGATGTCCACATTCAGTGACATGGTAGAGGACATAATGGAGGTGTTCATGGATGACTTCTCAGTGGTGGGGAACGTATTTGATGAGTATCTGATAAATCTAACTCATGTGCTGAAACGGTGTATCGAGACTAATCTGGTTCTGAATTGGGAGAAGTGCCACTTCATGGTACAAGAGGGCATAGTCTTAGGGCACCAGGTGTCAAGCAAAGGAATAAGGTTGATCGTGATAAAGTGGATGTGATAGCAAAGCTACCTCCTCCAACTTCCGTCAAAACAATCAGGAGCTTCCTCGGGCATGCCGATTTCTACCGGAGATTCATGAGAGACTTCTCAAATATTTCCAACCCTCTCTATAAGTTGTTAGTAAAAAATCACCCTTTGTTGTTTTCTTATGATTGCAAGGTAGAATGGGTGAAAGGCTACAATGAATGTTAGTGGACCAGGAACATTTCTCGTTGCCATGAGATGCCCATGAACCCGATACATGAGGTGGAAGTGTTTTGATGTTCGGGGATTGACGTCATGGGTCCCTTCGTCAGCTCATTTAGAAATAAGTACATGTTGTTGTGGATTGTGTGTCCAAATGGGTAGAAACTGCAATGTTGCCCACTAATGATACAAAAGTGGTGGTAATATTTTTAAAAAAGAACATATTCACCCAATTTGGGACACCGAGAGCGATTATCAATGACGGAGGCACTCACTTATGTAATAGAGCCTTAGAGAAGTTGCTTGCAAAGTATGATTTACACCATAAGGTTACTACCACTTATCACCCAGGTTGAAGTGTCCAATAGAGAGATAAATAGTGTGATAACTAAGACTGTGAATACCACAAGAACTTATTGAGCATAAAAGGTACATGATGCATTCTAGGCCTATAGAACTGCTTTCCAAACACCAATTGGTATGTCACCGTATAAGTTGGTATCTGGAAAGGCCTACGATTTGCCTGTGGAACTTGAACATAAAGCATGGTGGGTGTTGAAACAGCTGAACTTAGATATGGAGGCTGCAAGCGCAACAGTAGTTACATAATTGCATAAGCTTGATAAGTTTAGATATCTTGATTTTGAGAGCACAAAGTTGTACAAATAGAGAATGAAGAGGTTGCACGACCAGAACATTGTTGAGCGATATTTCAAACCCAGGGACCTAGTATTGCTCTACAAATCAAGACTACTGTTGTTCCTTGGTAAGATTAAGTCAAGATGGTCTGGTCAATTTCGAGTGGTAGAAGTACTCCCTTCAGAAGTTATGGAGATTGCCTAAAAAAAAAATACTCATACATTTAGAGTCAATGGGAAGAGCTTGAAGTTATACATAGGAATGAAAGAGCCAAAGGAAGTGTCTGAGATGAATCTGACGGAACCTTAGAGGTCGAGTGAACCTTAAATGCGCTTGTCTGTATCGTGCCGCAACATTAATGTTGGACAATACGCTTTACGCTAGAGGGGGGGTGAATAGCGTTTTAAAAATATTAAGCGTTTTAGTGCGGAATTTAAAAACTTTGCAGAAATTAAAACAAGTGCAGTAGAATAAACTTACACAATGATGTATCCTGGTTGGCCACAAACGTGGTTAGTCCAGTCCCCGAGAGACTCTCTCGAGATTTCCACTAAACTTGTCAAGCTTACGGGTGCTTAACAAACCGTTACAGCTGAGGACACAAGCCTCACCTAGTTGCTCGGGGATCACAATCCCAAAGACTTCAATTGCTCGGGGATACCAATCCCAAAGACTTCAATTGCTCGGGGATAACAATCCCAAAGACTTCAACTGCTCGGGGATAACAATCCCAAAGACTTCAACTGCTCGGGGATAACAATCCCAAAGACTTCAACTGCTCGGGGATAACAATCCCAAAGACTTCAACTGCTCGGGGATAACAATCCCAAAGACTTCAACTGCTCGGGGATAACAATCCCAAAGACTTCAACTGAGGAATCACAAGTTCCTCAACAAACGAGAATCGCAATTCTCTTACAAACACAAAACACACTCACTTTACAAAGCACTCCTTAATGAGTAGATATGAGTAGAAATAGTACGCTCAAGATCACAACAACTTAGCTCAATAGAATGGCTCTTCAAAAAGCTTTATGGATGAATGGAAAATGATGATCAATGTAAGAAAGCTTTTAGCAATGAAAATACTCAAAGTGTATATGTTGTTGTTGTGAAAACACTGAGTTGAAGCTGTATTTATAGGTGAAAAACTCAGTCTTACCGTTGTCTAATTGCCAATTAAGGATTGCTGAAATTACTCAGTGACAATCGATTGTCAAGACTAAACAATCGATTGTTTGCCTATCAGATTAAAAATTCAATCCCAGATTTTACGTCAACAATCCATTACTTCATATCAATAATCGATTATTTATAACGTTAAGAAATCCTTTCCAATTTTTGGCATAAAACATCGATTGTCCGGAAATCAACAATCGATTATTTTAACAACGTTCAGAAAATCTTTTCCAGATTTTACGCAAAACATCGATTGTTAAATATCAACAATCGATTACCTGAAGGTAATTGAAAATATATGACAACGGTCAGCTTCAACAATCGATTATCAAATGGAATAATCGATTATTAATTAATTTCAAAACTCTCTGTCTCATATATAATCGATTATCAAAAGCCACAATCGATTATCATTTTATTTAAAATCACTGGGAGACATTTTTCTCATTCTAATCGATTACCATTAGTTCATAATCGATTTTTATGAGTTTTGAAAACTTTGCCTCAGTTAACAATCGATTATCATAAGTACACAATCGATTGTTATGCAGTTTGCAAAAACCTGATGTTAACTGACTTACTCACAATCGATTATCATTAATTCACAATCGATTGTCATGCAGTCTTGGCTTAGAGATACTCGATTATCATAAGTACATAATCGATTATCTTAGCCCAGATTTTTGAGGCATGCTTGGAAAACATTTTAACAAATGTAAATATGCATAGTTTAAAATCATTTGACACTTAATTTAAATATGCATGATTTTGGAAAAATAATTTTAGTAGAGAAGCCATGTTATGAGCCAAGTTGAGGAATCAAGATCACAATTAATATTGACTCAATTATAACATTTCTAAACTTTGTCTTGAGCTTCTTGTAATGCATCCATTTTGTGCTTGTCCTTGAGTACTGCTATATATCGCTTTTTGCTTTGTTTGACATTCATCAAAACCTACAAAAGAACACACGTTTAGTATATTGCATTTGAAACGTGTTTCCAACAATTTCCCCCTTTTTGATAATGGCAAACATAAGCGGGATATATGCAATAATTATTTTGATAATCCAAGACAAATGTAAAGTATGCAATTTGATGTTCCCCCTCAATTCATGTTCCCCCTCACTTTAAGCATGAATGAAGTTGAGAGTGATATAGCATACTTCTTGATATCCCGTTTCTTCCCCCTTTTGCCATTAGCAAAAATATATACAAGGGAAGAATATGCAAAAAAACATATGAAATAAACAAAAGTTTATTTATTGGAAAATAACATTACATGGGTGGAGCCAAACACAATAAAACGAACAACAACTAACCAACCAAGGAAAAAACAAATCAAATACAACAATTTCACATCATCAAAAACAACAATTTCATCATTCATCACCCCCATCCCCTTCATCATCATTGGGAGGCGCTTGATATGGCACCACCTGAGCATAGGCATAATGCACGTGATCAAAGTAATCATGGACCTCACGGGTTAATTGAGTAATTTGGTCAGAGATAGTCCGGAGGGTAGGCTCCTGAGGAGGATGAGCACGACGGGCTTGTCGATTTTGAGGAGGAGGGGGAGCATGATCACCATCATGATGAAAGGAAGACTCCGAAATTTCCCAGATTTTGGTGCTCTTTTTGAGAGGACCATTAGCAATATTGACCCCGGAAGCTTCAAGAAATTTCATTATTAAGAGGGCATAGGGGAGAGGTATGTCATCTCTGGTGGCATTGAACATATGAGATTGAATAAGCTTGCACCAATTGATTTTAACACCGGTGATAATGGCATGAAGAAATTTGGCATCCTCTTGGGAAATGGTGGTGTGATTGAGTTTACGGGGTTTGAGAACACGAGTGATGAAATAGAGAATGAAACGATAATTCGGGTCCATACCCTTTATGGTGGGACGACGGGAAGAAGACTCATCATAGGCGACTCCGGCTTGGCGGAAGAGATTAGCTTCATCAATCATGTCCCCGGCATCATTTAGGTACTGGTAGATGTCTTCACCATCATGCGGAATGCCGGCAATGAGGTGGAGGTTATCTTCAGAAATTAGAATGGAAATGCCGTTAACATTGGTAACGAGTTCACCCTCATCATCTTTGTGAAGGTTGGAGTAAAAAGCTTCAACCAAAGTAATGTTGTAGTAGGGGTGAGTAAGGAGTAGGAAATTGAAAAGTTGGCACTCTCTTAGCATATTCGCGGCTGGAATGAATGGTGCAACAAGAGCGTTTGTTGAAAAGCGAGGAGGGAGAATAAGGCGTTTCTCAAATTTGGTTAAGAAACGGGTGAGCTCTTCATCGGATTCAAAGAATAGAACCGATCCATCTTGATATGGATGGCGAGAAGAAGAAGCACCTTGTTTGGAACGAGCACGTTTGGAGTTGCGGCTTGACATTTTTGAAAAAGATGTGCTAGGATTTTTCAAAGATAACAAGATAATTTGATGCTTGGGAGGCTTGAGTGAGTATACAAGAGCATATGTGCAGCCTATATATAGAGAAGGAATGAATCTTACACTTATTTGAAAAGATTTGAAGAGATTTGAAGAGCTTTGAAGTCTGAAACGGTAAAAATAAATTTACTGACCGTTCAATAATCGATTGTTTGAATAGAATAATCGATTGTCATTAATGAAAATGATCTGACACATCGATTACACGCCAGAACGGTAAAAAATTTGAAAAAGATAGTCGATTGTCAAACTCGGTAATCGATTGTTTTTCATATTTATGACCTGACAGGAATCGATTGTAGAGCCAAAACGGTAACATAAGTTTAAAACAGATAATCGATTGTCAATATATAGTAATCGATTATTTCACTCACAGAGAGTTTGGATTTTGGCAAATAATCGATTGGCAGAACAAATAATCGATTGTTTGGAAGGGGGATGCTAAAATGATGAGACTTAATTCTATCAAGCAATGTAAACATTCAACAAGATTTCATGACAAAAAAAATTGAATCAACAAATAATCGATTATTGATACTGATAATCGATTGTAAGCATAAATAATCGATTATGATCGATTTTTCTTGTATCAAGACAATTTATACTTTCCTCTTACCTTTTGGGGGATACCTGCAAAATAGAATTAAACATCTCCGATGCTCAAGTCAGTAATCTATAAATGAAATAATAACTTTGAAACTAGTGTAGTCGGGTGAAAAACGTGAACTCTTAAGAATTTTGTCCTAGGATGTTCTTAAGAGGGTTTAGGGTACTTACCTTCCCTTCGACTTTGCCAATTACCTGATTTTGAACATCCTCCGTTCATTTTGGTCTTTTGGCTCATTCTTCAATTTAAGAAGCTTCTTCCACAATTTTGCCTTTGTCTTCCTTGTATTTTGTCTTTTAAATTTTTCGAAAATACTTCCGATTTTGAAAAAAAATGCCTAAATCGAATTTTCCGTCTCTTCCTCCTTCTTTGTGCTTTAATTGAAGGAATTTTGAATTCGTCTCCCGTCAAGTGTTTGGAGCATCCACTACACTTGATTCCTTCAAGCACACCTGCAAAACAAATCAATGCTCTTTTGGTACCCATACCATTTTGGGTCCTTGGGGGTTAGGCAAATAACGACCATAATAATATGAGGAATCTCTATGCTTTGTAAAACACATAGGTGCAATATGACCTATACGATTGCAGTAATGACATACTACGTTCAGGTTGTGTTGATGCCTAGGTTGAGCCAACAAAGTTCTAGGCGAATGAAAATGATTAACACTAGACATATTGTTCCCATTTCTAGTATAATATCTAGATGGTCTAAAGTCATTAGTGCTAGACTTGTTGAAGGACCTAGTGTCATGTCTAGGTGGTCTAAGCTCGTTCCTAGAGTTATTTCTTGGTTGCCGAAAATTACTATTTGTAGGCTTGTTTGCAAGAATCCTAGATTCGGATCTAGGTTGTCTAAAGATATTAGTTCTACCCTTATTTTCATACATTCTAGCATAATGTCTAGGTGGTCTAAAAGAATTTGTTCTAGGCTTGTTTAATACCTTAGAGTTATTTCTAGGTGGAGTAGTGAAGTTTTTGTTTTTATGCCGTTGATTTTTCTTAGGCGCTTCTTTTTCAACAACTTTAGGAACTTCTTTACTACGTGTTTCTAATGTTTTCCTAAGTTCTGTGTTTTCTAGTTTTAAGGACTCACAAGCAGTACAAGTAGAGCATTTATCAACACAAGAGGCTTCATGCATAGTCTTGATGACTTGTCTAAGTTCTATACTATCATTTAACAAAAATTGATTTTCATTTGCAAGATTCTCGTTATCACGAGACAGATTTTCAACACCTTTTTGAGCTAAAGAAAGACGTTCTTCAAAGTTCTTGTCTTTTAAAAAGAGTTGTTTTTGAAAATCCTCTTCTTGTAAAGAAAGAGTTCTTTGTAAATCTTTAATAGTCTTAGAAGCATTTACCAACTCATCATGCAGTTTGTTATAAGCAATTTGCATATCGTTAGATGTACTTACCTCGTCTTTTTCGTCTGCCATGAGGCACTGACCAGTTGATTCATCGTTTGTGCTGACCGCTTTTTGAGGCGTGTTTTCGTGCAATTCCTCAAGTTTGTCCCACATTTCCTTAGCAGTTTTATAGTGGGAGATTTTTCGCCAAAGTTCCTGGTTCAAGGCGTTATGTAATATATTCATAGCTTTAGTGTTGTATTCACTTACCTTATCTTTCCCGACTTTTGTCGTCAGTTGATCACTGTGTTTAATAGCTTGCCATAGATACAAATCGTTTGCCATTGTAAAAACTTGCATCCGATATTTCCAGACTGAGTAGTCGTTTTCGTCTAATATTGGAGGCGACATGCTGCATTCTCCTTCACCTATTCCTGCAAAGAAATTTAGAGTAGAAGCCATGGATGGTTCTCTCAAACGGTTAAGTTTTTCAGAGAGTATGGCTCTGATACCAATTGTTGGACAATACGCTTTACGCTAGAGGGGGGGTGAATAGCGTTTTAAAAATATTAAGCGTTTTAGTGCGGAATTTAAAAACTTTGCAGAAATTAAAACAAGTGCAGTAGAATAAACTTACACAATGATGTATCCTGGTTGGCCACAAACGTGGTTAGTCCAGTCCCCGAGAGACTCTCTCGAGATTTCCACTAAACTTCTCAAGCTTACGGGTGCTTAACAAACCGTTACAGCTGAGGACACAAGCCTCACCTAGTTGCTCGGGGATCACAATCCCAAAGACTTCAATTGCTCGGGGATACCAATCCCAAAGACTTCAATTGCTCGGGGATAACAATCCCAAAGACTTCAACTGCTCGGGGATAACAATCCCAAAGACTTCAACTGCTCGGGGATAACAATCCCAAAGACTTCAACTGCTCGGGGATAACAATCCCAAAGACTTCAACTGCTCGGGGATAACAATCCCAAAGACTTCAACTGCTCGGGGATAACAATCCCAAAGACTTCAACTGCTCGGGGATAACAATCCCAAAGACTTCAACTGCTCGGGGATAACAATCCCAAAGACTTCAACTGAGGAATCACAAGTTCCTCAACAAACGAGAATCGCAATTCTCTTACAAACACAAAACACACTCACTTTACAAAGCACTCCTTAATGAGTAGATATGAGTAGAAATAGTACGCTCAAGATCACAACAACTTAGCTCAATAGAATGGCTCTTCAAAAAGCTTTATGGATGAATGGAAAATGATGATCAATGTAAGAAAGCTTTTAGCAATGAAAATACTCAAAGTGTATATGTTGTTGTTGTGAAAACACTGAGTTGAAGCTGTATTTATAGGTGAAAAACTCAGTCTTACCGTTGTCTAATTGCCAATTAAGGATTGCTGAAATTACTCAGTGACAATCGATTGTCAAGACTAAACAATCGATTGTTTGCCTATCAGATTAAAAATTCAATCCCAGATTTTACGTCAACAATCCATTACTTCAAATCAATAATCGATTATTTATAACGTTAAGAAATCCTTTCCAATTTTTGGCATAAAACATCGATTGTCCGGAAATCAACAATCGATTATTTTAACAACGTTCAGAAAATCTTTTCCAGATTTTACGCAAAACATCAATTGTTAAATATCAACAATCGATTACCTGAAGGTAATTGAAAATATATGACAACGGTCAGCTTCAACAATCGATTATCAAATGGAATAATCGATTATTAATTAATTTCAAAACTCTCTGTCTCATATATAATCGATTATCAAAAGCCACAATCGATTATCATTTTATTTAAAATCACTGGGAGACATTTTTCTCATTCTAATCGATTACCATTAGTTCATAATCGATTTTTATGAGTTTTGAAAACTTTGCCTCAGTTAACAATCGATTATCATAAGTACACAATCGATTGTTATGCAGTTTGCAAAAACCTGATGTTAACTGACTTACTCACAATCGATTATCATTAATTCACAATCGACTGTCATGCAGTCTTGGCTTAGAGATACTCGAGTATCATAAGTACATAATCGATTATCTTAGCCCAGATTTTTGAGGCATGCTTGGAAAACATTTTAACAAATGTAAATATGCATAGTTTAAAATCATTTGACACTTAATTTAAATATGCATGATTTTGGAAAAATAATTTTAGTAGAGAAGCCATGTTATGAGCCAAGTTGAGGAATCAAGATCACAATTAATATTGACTCAATTATAACATTTCTAAACTTTGTCTTGAGCTTCTTGTAATGCATCCATTTTGTGCTTGTCCTTGAGTACTGCTATATATCGCTTTTTGCTTTGTTTGACATTCATCAAAACCTACAAAAGAACACACGTTTAGTATATTGCATTTGAAACGTGTTTCCAACAATTAAATCAGGCGCTTATTGGGAGGCAACCCAATTGTTAACCTCACTAACACATATTTTTAGTTTAGGATTATTAGAATTTAGGAGTTATGAGACTTGATTGGACAGGTACAAACATGAATTGGGCATAACATAAGTACATAATAGAGTCGGGGTGCAACCTGAAAGTTAAATATTGAAAATAAATCGAATACTGTGAAAAATGGCATGTCGTGCCGCATGGGGAGCCGTGCCAGGCCAAACGGGGCTGAGAGACAAAAACTGAAGGCATTTGCTAATTTCCATTAGCGTGTGGCATGGGACGCTACACCATGCGACGCGGCAGTGCATGTTTCGTTGAAATATATATATATATATATATATATATATATATATATATATATATATATATATATATTGTTAGCGTGTTTTTTTTAAACACTAACTGACCAGTGATCCCCCCCCCTCCCCGACCAAAACCCCTTGTCCCTTTTTCTCTTTCACTCCAAAAGCTGAAGCCCATCCCCCATTCTCTTTTCTTCTCAAATCCTCACCCCACACACACATCACATCCCTTCCATTCTTCATGAAGGTACATTTCCCAACTCTCTTCTATTTTCCTTTTGTAATTTAGTGTAATGAGTAGCATAGTTTGATGTCCACTAAACCCTATGTAGTGTCTTAGTGCTAACTTTTTCTTTCTTTCTTTTTCTCCATTTAATTTGATTGGTGCTTAACTATTGTGCTTAACTTGTGGAATATTTTTAGCATGTCTTGATGCTCAAGCAAAAATTTTATGGCGAAGTTGTGTGGAGGTTCCTTAAAGGCCGAAAACCAGTGGTGTTTTTTTGCAAATTTGGAGCACTTTTTGCCCTTGTTATATTGCGGTGGTGGTAGGATGGTTGATTAGTATGGTTTTGTAGTAATATTGGAAGAATTAAAGTTAAAATTATGAAGTAACTATGGTGGAGGCCATGTGTTTGATTAAATGCCTCAATGACCTTGAAAGTGACATTGTAGCTTATTGAAGAATAATTCCAATGAGAATTTGTGTGCTAGGTGCTAATTGAAATATTCAATTCATGATTTGTTCTTGTGTAGTGTTGTGTTGTATTTTTTGTAGTTTGTTAGTAGTGCCTTAGAATAACTTCTTTTGTTTATCTTTTGTTTTTTAATTTTTGTTAAAGTAGCATAGTCTATGGTTTTGTAGTTGTACTATTATGTTGGTGGTTAGAAGGATTGTTGATTGCTTGTGGCGTACTTCCATCGGGGGTAATCTGAGTCCCTGATATACATTTTACTTGTGAATATGCCAATAACATAAGTATGAGGTGGTTACCCCGTTTGGTCTTGTTTTGGGTTTTTGAGTTGTGCTAATATTGTTCGTCTTGTGCAGGTATAATGTCTCATCTCCCAAGCAAACGCTCTAACATAGGTTCTTCTGAGGTTTCTTCCAGTAGTCATCGTGGTGGGAGACGGGCACCTCCCCCTGCCCCAGTAGAGGAGGAAGAGGAGCGCATTGACCCTGATGTGGATGTGGTGCCAGAGTGCAAATATGGTATACAGGTTGTCCCCACCCATGCTCGATGCTGGTTTCAGCCATTTGTCCCGTCAATGAACCAGGACACTAAGGTTTCTATTGACGATGGGAAGTTGGCCCGTAAATATGGCGACATTTACAACAACATTCGGGCTTTGGGTTTTGACAGTATATTTTGTGCGGGTGATGTGGTGAATGTGAACCTACTGAAAGAATTTTATGCTAACCTGAAACCTGAAGCCAGCCTGGATGCGGTTTACGAAGTGCAGGTAAGGGGTAAAGTTATTCCATTCTCCTCCGGGGTAATAATCGGATTATGGGGTTCAAAGAGATTTCCCACAAGCTTATTCAAAGGTTTCTTCGTCGACCAGACTATCCAACTATTCGCCGCTTGTTATGTTGTACTGAATCTTCTACCGCATGGACACGAGATGCCACTGAATTCCATAAAGACATGAAAAAGGCAACATTCCAGCAGCCAGCCAGGGTTCTGTTGCGGTTGATTAATTCCAAGATTACACCAACTGGAAGTGACACTAATTTACCCCGACTGAAGGTTTGTTTGATTTATGCCCTGTTGACTCGGATGCAGTTTGGCCTTGGTAAAATTATGCTCGAGAATATGGCTAAAATGCGACCACTTGGGGCTCACCGTCTACATTACCCGAGTATGATCACTCGATTGTTGCGAGCACACTTTGTGGAGGAGAAGGTCCATTACGACAGGACTGTTCTAGTGACTTACCCTATTAGGCCCTTTGATGTTACATCGATGATCAACCCCCCTACTCCGTCTTTTAATTTTGACGAGAGGATGGTCTTTCTTGAGGAGACTCTACAGTTACTGTTTGCTGACTTGCGCCTTCCGGCGGATCGGGGGAAGGATGACTTGGAAGAGTTGCAGCAGGATCACACCCTTTCTCCTATCACTCAGCAGTGGTTGGAGTTTGTGAGAGAAGGACAACTTCCACTCGAGAAGATGTGAACTCCATTCCCTCAGAAGCTGAGGAGTATTTGTGCACCATCGAGGGTGCTGATGATTAGGCCTTGGGCCTCAGGGAGACCCCTTTTAACTCTTGCTTTTACTGTTTTGCTTTGGGGATAATGCAATCTCTTAAGCGTGGGGTGGGGTGCTCCTATTTGATTGTATTTGTACTTTTTTTGTTTTTCATTTTCTAGTTGGTTTTGTTTGATTTGTTTCTTGCTTTCTTAGACATTAGTCTATAAACTATAGTTCTGAATTCTATCGGGCGTGTAATAGTTCGTAAGTAAGTATGTAGTTCGACTCTTCCCGGCGATGGATTTCGTCGACTAGTTTCTTGAGGAGATGTGTTGAAAGAAAAAAGAAAAAAAATTCATATATATGAAAATCCAAAAATATGTCTATTATTTTAGTTTTTCCTTTTAGGTAGTGTAACAATTCCCCCTTGATTTTTCTTTGTGTCGCGGTTCTTTTCTAAGGGTTTTTATTGAACCGATTGTATTTAAATCTTTTTAAGTTTTAGGAATAAAGAATCGATAGTTAGAAAGCTAAGTTGAAGGATCAATTTCCTTTGATTGCATGTTCCTTGAGAGTAGTTAGGGCCTTAGTTATGACACCTAGGCTCAATCCTTAGACTCTTATATAAGTACATTAAAATTGTATGATCTTATATTTGCTTAAATGCTTGGACTAGAGTGTCTTGATCAGTCCGATCCAGAGTGAGTTATGTGCCATGTGTGTGTAAGGATTTGTTATATTCTGTGAATCGCATTTGATGTCTAGAACATGCCCCGTGTGTTTGGAAAGAGAATTAGTAGTTTTGTTCAATCTTATAAGTGACATAGGAGTTTCTTTATTAAGCCATATATACATATTTTTCCCGCCTAATTGTGATATATCCTAGTTAACCCCTTTTGATCCAATAATCCTATGTCATTGGAAACCACATTACAAGGCTTACCCAATTATTTGAATTGACCATATATTTGAACCTTTTCACCTTTCATGAGCACTTGAATTGTTATGAACTTTGTAAAAATTAAAGTGTGGGGTGGTGGCTGTGGCTTTTGAGTGGAACTAATGGAATAAGGAAAAAAGGTGCATTGTGTTGAAAATAAATATAAGATCCACTTGAATTGAAAAACAAAAAAGAATATATATATATATATATATATTCTTTGATAGTGGTGGCTCTTGACGTAATTGTGCTAAAAGATGTAGGGAATTAATCTAAATTGATGTTAGGGTGGAATTTTGGTTAGACATAAGTGGGGTTTGAAGGTTAAAGTATATCTATTGAAGTTCTTACGGAGGTGTAGTCACTCATATATCTAAATATATCCTACCCGTCCCGCAGCTTACATTACAACCAATTAAATTCCTACTTGATCCTATTGTGAATGAGCTTGATTAGTTGAGTAGTACACTACGGGCAAGTCATGGTGCGTATTTTGTGGCATATGAATGCTATTTGTGAGAGTGAGTGAATTCTTTCTACTCGAGTTACTAAACATTCTTAAATTTTATTGTGTGGGACAACTCTCTTATGTTATGTGAAGGTACTTAATTCATGAAAGAAAGTTAATGACATTGACCTCTGTGTTAGAGTAAGTGAGTGAGTGATTAGTGCATGGTACTTTTGAGTTGAATTTTGAGGGTGGGATGTTATGATAAGGTGCTCAGTCCACTTTAATTATTCTTGGCATGGTGTATTAGAGATGTTGCTTGATGAAAGATTGTCCTTAGGTGCAGTGTCGTTCTAATGCTCTTGGACGAGCAATAGTCTAAATGTGGGGTGTTGATGTTAGGCTAGAAACCTATATTTTAGTCGTGGTATTACATTCCAATGATTGCGTGCTTACGTGTGTTTGAGCTCAAATAATAGTGAATTACACTTAGTATGTATTTTATCCTTGCAGGAAGTGATCCGGAGCTTAAAAGTTAATATGGAATTAAATTGACCAATTTGGAGCTTTGAAGTCTGAGTAAAAGTCCAATACATTAAATCGGGATCGTGCACCAAGTATGGATGTTAAAAGAGGATGAAATAAGTTCATTCTAAGAAAATTGCACTGTTGCGCCGTATAAGGTGCCGCAAGACACGATGCAGCAGTGTAAAATTGTGCCTGATTTGAAAATAGGAAGCTGCAATTACGACGCAGCTTACGGCGTGGCTGTTCAAATTTTACAGTGCTAGGTCCTAGTTCGCGCAGGAAAGGATGTTTTCGTCTGAGCTCGACCCTACTTGGTATAAATATATGTAAAAATGACATTTTGAAGACTTTTAACATATATTAGACCTGGGGAGGCTATTGTGGAAGGGAGAAAACATTTGGAGCAATTTTCGGAGGAGATTGGCATCAAATTCTTCATTCCTTCGTCTTTGCTTTGTAATTTAATTATGCAATTTATTTGGGAAATTATGAACACTAGTATGAATATCTAAATATTTAGTCTAGGGTTTTGGTGGGCCCTATTGAAGGATGAACTTCTTGTTATGTTAATATAATTTCCTTGTTTAATCTCTATTTGTTCAACTACGTATTTGTTGTAGTTAATTGACAGGATACTCAATTAGTTATGCTTATTTAGTGTGTATAATTCAGGAGAGAGTGCATACTTAGGTAGTTGTTGAAACACATCACTCCCAAAGTATAAGAGGGATCTATAACCGCGAGTTTAAAGGTGGGATTAGAGATAACGAAGCATTGGGTGCAATCTAAAGTGAGCTGTAATAAATAAAGCTAGCTAACATATCTTGGGAGAGTGCGTCTAGTAAATTATCGTGATAACTCGGGAAAGATTTACGGTAAAAATAGTGCTTATGATTGATAGAGGTGTTTTGGTGACTCTATATGAAATATAATCGGAAGAAATTTCATCAACAGGGGAAATCACTACCTTAGAACCTTCTCATAACTGTTTTTAACTCAAGAATAGTTAGTTTCAGATGTTAATTTACTTTTATTCGTAGTTATTAGAAATACCATCAACTATTATTTACAACGTTTGGGGAAGTTGATTCCATAGAATTTATTAAGGCCATCAAAAGTAATTAATAGGTTAATTCCTTTTGGGTTCGACTCTGGACATAAATACTCAGATTATATTTGCAACATCCGCGTGTCCTTTTATAAGGCATAATTGAGCGTGATCGGGTAGGGATTAATTTAGCTTAATAGTATAATGAATATTAGATGTAGACAGTATTCAAAAATAGAGGGGTAAATTTGTACCTTTTTCTATATTTTGTTGAATTTTATAATATATACACTGACAATTTTTTAGAAAAGATTACATTATCTTGTATATTAATTGTTTTAGTATATTACTTGCCTTAAACTATGGTTATGTTCATTTGGAAGAAAGGCTGAAATTTTCGAGGACGGACACGCGTTATCTGTAAAGGCTAACCGCATTATGTCTTCGACAGAAAAAAAAAACAGGTAAGATTGAAAGCACCAAAATACTGTTGATCAAGGCAAAAGGGAAGCCCGGTAAACTGTTGATTGGGTAAGAAAAACCAAATAAAATTTTTCACTAAAAGAAAATAATTTCTAATAAGCCCTTAATGGTTTCGTTGTTATGTGAACTGATGTCAACTTGCACGCATAAGACCTAAGATATATTACTCAAAACTTTAATCTGGACATGTCTATAACAATATCCCTATATAATAGCAGTTTACTATAAAGTTAAAAATTTTTTAGAATTAATTTTTATATTATATAATAATATATATTTTATATAACAACACTTCGCTATAACATTTAAAAATATTCGAAACAAATAAGACTATTAAAAGAGGTTTGACTGTATTAACAAGATAATTTTTTACTCCCTTATATCATTAACGGGTCGTGTCTAACACCATATATATATATATATATATATATAAATATATATCATAGGAGGGCTAGAGCCCGTTAACATTGTCATTAATACATAATCCTAACATTATGCCTTGTAAGGCACTATCATTTCTTAATACAGCCAAACGTTCACATTGTTCACTAGAACAGTTCCAAGCATAAACATAACCATTATGATCCTTGCCATATACATCTACAACAAAGTCAGGTGGTTGAACAAAAGGACATAAATTATTGTAACTAGTCTTCATTAACTCTGCTTTTGCTAAAACATGAGCCACCATATTTCCTTCCCGAAAACTGTGCCTGAATAATATTGTCCCCTGCCTGGATGCCTCATCCACCAATAATCAGCATTTATGAGTTAAAACATTGTTTGTAAGGTAATCTTTACTAATGACGCTAATGACCTCTATAGCATCAGTTTTCACTTCTACTGGGAATTTATGTTCCTTCATAATTAACTGTAGTATATGAGAGCTTGTAATTCTGTATGTAACAGTGAGGTTTCTTAGATTTTTATTAAAAAACATGCCTTCCACTTCCCCTTGGAATCACGAACTATTCAACTGATGCCCCCTTCCAGATTGTTGCTATTGTATGATCCATCGATGTGACTTTTAGCCATCCTTTTTGAGGTCGCTCCCATTTGACATTTAACCTTATGAATTTGTTATAAAAAGTCTTCTTGTTTGTTAGTAAAGAGTATTCAGTTGTGTAGTTCAATTGTTTTTTCCACATTTATATGAGAGGTTTGGTTGTTGATGTTATTATGGTTTTTATTGTTCCAAATGTCCCAAAGCGCAAAAAGAAGTATCTCTTTTCAAGTTACATAACCCATTGGAATTTTTGACATGTGTTTAGTAATGACTCCAACCATTCATTGGTGGTTCCATAATTAATTATTGGCACCCCTAGATTTTGTCATAAATTCTTAGCTATGAAGCATTCCCAAAAAATGTGATATATGGACTCATTGTTGATCTGATATATTGGGAATCTATATTAATACCAATTTTAGGTAGATAGCCTCTTGTGGGTAATCTCATATGGTATAGCTTCCAAATGAAGAGGTTAATCTTGTTGGGGCGATATAATTCCCAAAACCAATTAATAGATTGTGGCTGTGGGGTGTGTCACAACTCACAACAAGTCTGCGCATAAAGAACAACAAAACATAGATCTTATAAATTGTGGAAAATGGGCAAATATACCATTTTACTTCTGGATATTATCTACATTTAACTTTTATTATATTATCTGGTCAAATATACCCGACTATCATACTATCCGATCAAATTTATATCTAGTGTTAGCAATTTTTTATAAATTATCCCCAACCCTAAAGATACCCCCCCACATTATCCTAAAAATAACTCACAATCTTGAAACCCATTTGTAGAGCCAGCATCCTCTTGATTCTAAATTTGTCGATCTAATAAAATTCTGTAACTTGTTAAAATAAAAGCAGAAACTAAAATAGCTTTAGCAGTTATGATAAAAATATAAATTTATTGTTAAATACTTGTAAAACAACATGCTGCAAGTTGCAAATCCAGAGGAACGGTAATTATGTGAATATGGTTAAAGAGTAAGCAACGATATATAAATTCAAATTTTATTTCTTTTTTTCTGTACATTTGTCATTTAATTATTTCATTTTCTTTGATATTGTTTCTTCCTCTTCTTTCTGTGGAGCTACCACAGTTAAATGCCAATTCTAAAGAGGGAAAATAATTTAACAGAAGATAATTTGTCCTACTCTTTTTTGACATAAAAATATGCCAGTTAAATGAATTCATAATATTTTTGGAAAATAAAAGAAGATATTGGGATGTTTGAAGAGGCTGAATATTGTTCTGTAATTATGTTATAACAGTTTTTACTTACTAGTTTAATATATTATTTGTCTTATCATTTTTCCTAAGAACAGCTAAATACTCGTCTATAAGGTTAAAACATGTTTGAAAAAATATTAAATATATTGTATATTAAGAGCTAAGGTTGAATTTGATGGGGGGAAACTTGAACTCGAATTTCTCTTTATTCCAGTTCCCTAGTTAGAGAATACGTTTATAATGTTTCTGAAGGCAGAAGAAACACCATTTCAATTGACAAATTCAGCACCAAGAGGGTGCTAGGTTTACAGAGGGATTACACAATTGTGGGTAACTTTTAGGAAAATTTGAGTTACCGTTCGAACAGGGTGTAACTTTTAAGAGTTACTCCCAGTAACAGATGAATAAATTTGACATGATAATATTATAACAATAGATGTAAATTTGACCGGATAGTATAAAATCTTTTAGAAAGCAAAGGATATATTAGACCCTAACAAATAAATGAAACTTGCTCTATGCAAGAATATACATCAACTCTCACTCGTGGTAAAGCTGAAAGTTACAACACACTTCTAATTATCAATAAGAGGTGAAAAGCGTATACAACATTTTCTTACAATTTACTAATTTACCGTTACCACATCATTGTCGAATTCGTGTTTCCTAGGTAATCTTTAACAGCAGTTGAGTTAACCCCATTTGAAAACCACCTTATCTTGGACAATCTCTATATGATTGTTCATCAGAAGGGCCAATAAACCCCAAACAAATATTGATCATAGTCATCATACTGAACCCTTAACTCAACCATTGACTACAAAAACTGGACCATTCGGATGTCATTTTTTCTCTCCAAAAGAGTGCACGGATTATCACAAACATTGCCCTATACAACTGTTATAAGAGCTGAAATTTGAATCAAAGAGCATGTAATAAATGTCTCGACAGTTGAAAATTCATATTGTAATCTCGGAAGGAAACTACAGAGGAAACGATTTAAGGCCAGACCATTGCCGCTTTAAGCTATCAATTTTATCTTTTGCCTTGACCAACAGTACTTTGGTGCTTTCAATCTTACCTGCTTTTTCTTCTGCTGAAGACATAATGTGTTTAGCCTTTACAGATAATTCGTGTCTTTTCTCCAGAATTTCAGCCTTCCTCTTCCTAATTGACATAAGCATAGTTTCCATTTCTTTCTCTTCAACCTCTTCTTGGTCATACTTTAACTTTAATTCCATGTCAGTGTTCCTCAAGTCATCTAGAGTCTTCCTGTCCTTCTCAAGTTCAGTGAAGAAATTTTGGCAAGTAGACTCGGTCTGGTTTGAGTCCAGCATATCTTGAACCATTGAAGGAACCAAATGTTTGATCTTTACAAACAGCCTGGCTTGTTCATCCGTGAATGACGAGAGATTCTCGTTCAATAAGCTAATTGCTTCCTTCATTGCCTTTTCGTTAGCTGGATCCGCCAACATCTTCAATGGTCCTCTGACAAAGATAAAGTTTGGAAACTGCTTGGAAACTGCTCGCCTTGATATGTTCCAATTGCTTGGAAACCGCTCGCCTTCCATGGTTCCGAGCTTGTAGGACCCATTGTCGATTATTCTGGGACGCGGTACGTCTTTCCCAATTTTGGCCTAGCTTTCCTTCATTAGTGTTTCGAGTGTTGAGGATAACTTTTCTTAGGACCAAGTCCCCGACTCCAAGATGTCAGAGGTTTATTCTCATGTTATAATACTTTTCGATCCTTTGCTTGTGGGCGGTCATTTGGACCAGCGAGGCTTTTCGCTTTACATTTAATAGTTCGAGCGACGTAGTCATGGCCTCGTTGTTCGAGCTCTCAGTGGTGTGTCAGAATCTGGCGCTTGGCTCCCCGACCTCCACTGGTATCAAAGCCTCGGCACCATACACTAGAGAGAGGTGTTTCTCGTATGCTTGATTTTGGAGTTGTTCGGTATGCCCATAGCACTTTGAGCAATATTTCTCTCCATTTTCTCTTAGCGCTTTCAAACTTCTTTTTTAAGTTTTGGATGATGGTTTTGTTTGTGGACTCGGCCTGGCCGCTTGCATACGGGTGGTAGGGCATTGACAGGATTCTTTTGATGTAGTGATCCTCGAGGAACTGTGTTACTTTGCTTCCGATGAACTGCCTCCCATTATCGCATGTTATCTCGGAAGGAATCCCGAATCGGCACATAATGTGGTCCCAATGAAGTCAATGACATCTTTTTCTCTCATCGTTTTCTAAGGCATGCGCTTCCATCCATTTTGAGAAATAGTCAGTCATAAATAAAATAAATTTAGCTTTACCTGGTACTGTTGGTAGAGGTCCGACGATATCCATTGTCCATTTCATGAACGACAATATAGTTGTTTGCCGGGTTGGTGAATCATAGGGGCAAATCTCTGGCATTTGTCACATTTTCGAATGAATTCCTTAGTGTCTTTTTCCATGTTGTCCCAATAGTAGCCTGCCCTGATCACCTTTCGGACAAAGGATTCGGCGCCAGAGTGGTTTCCGCAAGTACCCCCTGAATTTCTCGGAGTACATAATTTGTGTCTCCTGGCCTTAGACATACTGCTAGGGGGCCATCGAATGTTCTTCTGTACAGAATCCTATTTTCGTCGAGTGAGAACCGGGTTGCTTTGGTTTGCAGGCCCTCGATTCCTTTGGATCCGTGGGTAATTTTTCGACTTTCAAATAGTCAATATATTTATTTCTCCAATCTCATGTTAGGATAGTAGAATTAATCTCGGTATGACCTTCCTCGACTACTGAGTTGGACAGCTGAATAACAACCCCAGGGAGTAGGTCATCTTTTTCAACAGATGATCCCAGGTTTGTCAGGGCATCGGCCTCGCTATTCTGCTCTCGAGGTATGTGGACCAGGGTCCATTCTTTGAAACGGCGTAATGTGACTTGGATTTTGTCCAAGTACCTTTGCATCCTATCTTCTCGGACCTCGTAGCTCCCATTTACCTGATTTACTAACAGGAGTGAATCGCATTTTGCTTCGACGATCTCAGCTGCTAAGATTTTGTCCAATTTCAGACCTGCAATCATAGCCTCATACTCGGCTTCGCTGTCAGTCAATCTTGCAATTTTTATAGATTGCCTTATTATGCCACCCGTAGGCGGCTTCAGGACTATACCGAGTCAGGATCCTCTCACATTCATGGCGCCTTCAGTAAACAGGGTCCATACCCTGAAAGATGTGCCCGATTTTAGTAAAAGTTCCTTTTCTACCTCAGGCACGAGGAAGGGCGAGAAGTAGGCCACGAAGTCCGTTAGAATCTGGGACTTGATGGTCGTTCGGGGTTGATACCCCATATCATACCCCCCAAATGCGATGGCATTTAATGCTTTGATAGGCTGACATCATGATGATGACGCTTAAGGAGTAGGAGTTCAAAATTGTTTCCTATCAATTTGCTCTAGGAAAAATGGGGACTATCTGTATAAGGTAGAAATCAACGGTTCAATTTTAAAATCATCAAGGCATCTCGAGGATTTTCAGTGATCGACTCCGAAGGTCTTGATGATTGACTTCGAGGTAGTGTAAATAACGACCGGCCTCGAGGCAATGTAAATTAATGGTCTCGGTGGACCAGGGTGAAGTTCCGAGGGCGCGTACATAATGCTGACAAAGTCTAGTGGACTAGTTCAAAAAAACAAATCAAGACATTAAATGGTTGTGCTAGCGCCATATCTTTGTAATTAATGCGTCTGTACTATGTTGGGATTCCCGTTCATATATAAAGGGGATCCTTGTCATTTTGTAAATATCAATTACAAAATACTAAATACACAAGAACATTCTCTTTGCTCTCTAACATATTCTCTTGATCTCATTAATTCATTTACTACTTATATTTATTGTGTTCCATTTATTGTTCATCAATTATTGCCTATCATTGATCATAAAGACCCATCATTTTAGCTCTTATAATTGTTAGTCCCAGCCCGATCACCATCGGCGGAACGTTAGACTCGACCCCGAGTCCTTGAATAAGTGAGCTCGAGGCCCGATCTTCAGCCGTTTGGTTTGACTATTATATTTTTTTCTAGCTATAATCTTGCTCTTTAGTCTCTTACTTAAGCATCCACTGCTTAAACAACTAGCATAAAGATAGATCACGTATTTTTAGAACCTCATAATCAAATTTAATTGTTATTACCATTTTCACAGTAAACAGTTTGGTGCCAAACGTATAAAACACTTAAATAAAGATTTGGTTCCAGGAGGCTCCCATTTATAGAGTGTGGCGGTGTAACCGACAATGCCATCAATATCTTTGACAGACGTATCGACAGGCGCAATCAATGCATTTTTGAGAACTTAATCGGCGGCAATATTATCGCTTTCGAGAATGAGATTGGCAGTATATTGAATGGCGTTCAAAAGACAAGTCAACGGGACACCTCAGTTATTGCAAAGAAGCTAATAGTCTAACCAAACGGCTAGAGGTCGAGGCCTCGAGCTGCTGTATACGAGGCCTCGAGGTCGAGTCTGGAGGCCGGCTTAGGGCAATCGAGGGGGAACTAACAGTTCTGAAAGTTAAAATGATAGCTCCTTATGATCAATGATAAGTAATAAATGAGGAACAATGGATAGAACACAATAAATGTAAACAATAAATAGGAGTGATGGGAGCAAGAGAATATGTTAAAGAGTAGAGAGAATTTTCTTGTCTATTTAGTGTTGAGCAGCAGATATTTACAAAACGACAAGGTTCACATTTATATATGAGGGGGGGAATTCCAACATAGTACAGATGCATTAATTACAAAGATATGGTGCTGGCACAGCCATTTAATGTCTTCTTTCGTATTTTGGACTAGTCCACTAGGCTTTGTCAGCTCTATGTACGCGCCTTGGGAACTTCACCTTAATCCACCGAGACCACGAATTTCATTGCATCGAGACCGGTCGTTTGTTACGCTACCTCGAAGTCGATCATCGAGAACCTTCGGAGTCCCGTTCCCAGGTATACCTTCCGATCTGGGAAATGCTCGATCAAAACTGCTTGCTTCAGTTCTTCAATTGTCGATCTCGTTGCATCTGACTCTTCGGGGGCAACGAAAGTTCGAGGAGCGAGGAAATCTTCTTCATCATCCTCGGGGGCCTGTACGCTCCCAAACGCATCCGAGGTAGAGTGTACAGAATTCAGCTCCTCCTGGTAAACCGCGAACATTTCTTTTACTAAATGTTGTTATCCTTGCTATACAATCCTTTATTAGAAACTTCATCATCTGGTGTAGAGTTGACGGCACTGCCCTCATGCTGTGAATCCAGGGCCTGCCAAGCAATGTGTTGTACCTCATGTCACCGCCGATGACTTGGAACTTGGTGTTCTGAACTGTACTGTACATGTCAACCAGGAGGGTGATCTCCCCTTTCGTTACTTCACAGGCCGTGTTGAAGTCGTGGAGGACCCGGGAGGCGGGTACTATCTGATCGAGCAGCCCAAGCTATTCTACTACCTTTGACTTGATTATGTTGGTCGAGGTACCTGGATCCACGAGCACACATTTAATTCTAATTTTACATAAAAGAAATGAAAGTACTAATACATCGTGTGGTTATGTCAAGGTCTCGAGATCCTCCTCGCTGAATGCAAGGGTGTCTTCGGTCATGCGAACTCGGATCGGCCCTCCTATTGCAGTAGATACTTTTATCCGTTTGATCATGGGTCCTTGGGTAATATCGGTCCCTCTGATAATCATATGAACGACATGCTGAGGAATCTCTCTTTCTGCCAAGGATGGAGTTCTCGGAGATTACCATTGAATCTCTCAGTGTGCTCCCTTCGTAATGCGAAGACCGGCGTTAATGCATTGAGCGTCGCACGAGGTTTTACCCTTGGGAATCGGTTCTGGTGTACTCTCAGGGTTTTGCACTTGCACACCTATACCTGGAATAACCATACCGCCCTTTCCATAGTTTTTGGGGCTGTTATTTTCAGGTATATTTACTGGTTTAGGCATCTTGACCTGAAATCAAACATCTTGGATAAGTAAAACTGTGAAAGGTAACCTACGTTATATAGTTAAACCAGTAATAAAATAATCCTTATTATTCTTAGTCCCAGAGTTGTTGCCAAACTATTGACCGTGAAAATAGTAATAACAATTAAATTTGACTATGAGATTCTAAAAATACGTGATCTATTTTTATGCTAGTTGTTTATTAGTAGAAGCTAAGTAAAAAATTAGAAGGAAAGATTATAGCTTAAAACGAGGTAATAGTCAAATCGAACGGCTAGAGGTCTGGGACTCGAGCTGCCGTATATGAGGCCTCGAGGTCGAGTCTGGAGGCCAGCTCAGGACAATCGAGGGGGGATCAACAGTTATGAGAGTTAAAATGATAGCTCCATATGATCAATGATAAGCAATAAATGAGGAACAATGGATAGAGCACAATAAATGTAAGCAATAAATGAGAGTAATGGGGGCAAAAGAATATGTTAGAGAGCAGAGAGAATGTTCTTGTATATTTAGTGTTGAGGAACAAAACCGTACAAAGTAACAAAGATCCCCTTTATATATGAGGGGGAACCCAAACATAGTACAAATGCATTAATTACAAAAAGATATGGAGATGGGACAGCTAGTTAATGCCATGACTAGGGTCTGAAATCAGCTTACCAGACTTTGTCAGCTCTAGTTATGCGCCTTGGGAACTCCCCACTTTTTCATCATAACCATTGGTCTGCACGGCCCCGAGGTCGAGCGTCGATATCTCTCGGGGTGAACCTCGACCATAGTCTCGAACCTGTAAATGTGCTTACGAGGCATCGTAACGACGAAAATTGAACCCTCCGATTTTACCGCATACAATCTCCTAATCAAATTATCATGATTCTATGCGGATCACATAATATCTCAATGCTACCCCTCATGCTGGAGCGTACATATCATAAGCTCCAAGCTTATACAGATGTAGACCTCTGAGGGATTTAGTAAGATCATCTGCCAACTAATCACTCAAGATAACAAAACTGGTGGTTATACCTCCGGACTCGATCTTCTGTCTAATGAAATGACAGTCGACTTTTATATGTTTTGTCCTCTCGTGAAAAACAAGAATTGAGGGAATATAAAGAGCATCTTGAGTGTCACATATTAGCTTCATCTGGTTGACATCACGTATTAGCTTGTTTCAACTAAATAAGCTCACAAGTTACAAGAGTCATAGCTCAATATTCGGCTTCAACACTATATCTAGTAACAACGTCTGGCTTTTTGGTCTTCCAAGAGATTAAGTTCCCTCCAATCGTGACATAATATCAAGAAGTGGAATGTCTGTCAGGTAGAGAACATGCCCAATCTGCATCAGAATATCCAACAATATCGAGATGAGACTTGTCTTCATATATCATTCTTGTCATGAAGCTCTTTTTATATATCTGAGGATATGAATGGAAAATTTAATTTTGTATATCATACAACATACACTATGAGGCATTTTTTTGTCTCACAATTCTGTGGATCCAGATTTTTGTGGTCCCAGAAGCGTAAGATTGGGGTCCACAAATTTGTGAGACAAAAAGGAGCCTTACATAACTAATGTCAGTTGTGTGAGGCACACACTAAAACTTCTCGGATACGGATTACTACTCCCCAATGTCCTTTACATGGGGCTTGAAGAAACTGGGTAAATACACTAATTGCAAATGAAATATTTGATTGTGTACTAGTGAGATAATTCAATTTCCCGGCCAGTCTTTGGTATTTTCTTGGTTCATCCCACATCTCCCCTGTCTAGCAACAAGTTTGACATTCATATCCATAGGAGTATCAGCATATTTACAATTTACCATACTTGGCTCCTCTACTATATCCAAAGCTTACTTTCTTTGTGAAATTGCAATGCATGTCTTGGATTGTGCTACCTCGAAAAGTACTTTAGCTTCCCCAAATCTTTGGTTTGAAAGTTGTTGAATAGATGTTGCCTTAGCTGCACAATTCCTTCCTAATCACTACATGTTATGACGATGTCATCAACATAGACTACTAGGTAGATACATTTATCTGGATCATCATGCCGATAAAAAATGAGAGTTATCTGTGACATCCCAACTGCCGGACCACTGAACTGAATCTCCCGAACCATGCTCTTGGAGATCACTTTTAAACCATAAAGTGATCGCTTTAGGCAACATACTAGGCGTGACTTGATAATTTAGCATTTTAACTAAAAAAATTAGTGTTTGGATAGAGTTTTATGTCCAATTCCCCACATGTGGGATCTCACTGGATTGTTATTGTTGTTGTTGATAGAGTTTTATGCCCGGTTTGTTAAAATTAATTGACTAATTATGCTTGAAATGATGAATTTTCAGGGTATTAAGTGATTAAACATCCTAGAGAAAAGTTATTAAGCTAGGATTGTGAACCCTAAGTCCGGTGAGAGTAACCCCAAGTGTGGTGATGTTTTGTGGTTATTTATTTTATTCTAATTTTGATTAAGCTTTGTGTTATCTAATTACTTCATGCTTTTTGATGAGGTTGGAAACACTAAATCAATGACTATTTTACTTGTTCTATCTTGGAAAAGTGGTATTTACCTTAGGTACAAAGTAATTAGCAAGAAATTAAGTGGGTTTAATCACTTGATTAATGAAATCTAGCTAGTTATTATGTGATTTCTACTTGGATTAGTCAATTGCTTATAATTGAGCCTTACTTGACTTGGAACAACAACTTGAGGTAAAAACCTCTTAAGTGTTGGAAGACATTAATAGCCTGTTTGGCCAAGCTACAAAAATCATCTTATTTTGAGAAGTGCTTTTATTAAAAAGTACTTTTGGTGAGACGCAGTTTTTGTTATGCTAATTAGTTTGAAAAGCACTTCTGAGCAGCAATTAGTATTTGGCCAAGCTATAAAAAACTGCTTCTAAGCGTATTTTTCTCAAAAGTGCTTCTCAAAAAAGTGCTTTTGGAGAGAAGCTACTTTTTTCTGTTTCTCCAAAATTGCTTCTGCTTCTCCTCAAAAGCACTTTTTTTCCTTCCAGAAGCTTGGCCAAACACATCAATTTTTGGCCAAAAGTGCTTTAGGAAAAAAAAACAGCTTTGGCAAAAAATAAGCTTGGCCAAACTAGCTATAAGTTGGTAGAATTGAAATTGAGGTCATAACACATGCTTAATTAACTAGAATTGAATATTTGGATAGAATTGAATATTTGTATGGTAGAATAGAAATTGCCCTGACCCCACTTTGTGGGACTTACTGGTAGTTGTTTTTGTTGAATATTTGTATACCTAAAAGCATAGCCTACACGAAGGGGAAACAATTATAGCGCCTTTCTCTTATTTGTTACAACTATGTCTTTACTTGCATTCTATGCGTTCGATAAAATTCCTAGACTTCTTTACATAGAAATTTTAGAAGTAACTTTAGAATTAACTGAACAACCACTTTTTGTTTGAAGATTACATTAAGAATCATCAAGTTTATACACATTTGGACACTCTAACACACGCACTCCTTATATGATTCGACCCCAACCTTGTTGGGTTTATTATTGCTAATGACCGTGCAACACTTCATTTAGAGGTGTAGGATTGGACGTCATCATGACTCCTTTTGAGTAACAAATCATTGTGGTTGCTCCATATATACCTCCTCAACTAGCTCTCCATACAAAATGCCACTCTTAATATCCAGTTGATGAAGCGTCCAATGAAGCTTTGTTGTAATAGAAATAAGTATCCAGACAACCACAATTTCAGCAACGGGAAAAAACGTGTCATCATAACCAAGGTCATATATTTGAGTATATCCTTTGGCAATAAGGCGAGCTTTCAATCGATCAATCTTGCCATCAGGACCTACTTTTACTGTATTGATCCAACGACATCCAATCATAGATTTGCCCTTCGGTAATTGAATCAATTCCTTAGTTTAATTGGCTTGTGGAGCATTCATTTCTTTCGTCATGGAATCCGTCCACCCTGGATGTTCCAATGCTTCACTAACAGACTTAGGTATAGGAACAGAAGACAAAGTAGACACAAAGGAATAGTATGATGGAGATAAAATATGATAACTCAAGCATTTATAGATAAATTTTTGGTTTGCTAATATTGATGCTTTGTCTTATGTTCTCAGATGTAAGGTGAGCTCCGTGCCCACTACTTACCTGGATCTCCATTGGGCGCTTCGCGTAAGGATACTATGGTTTGGAATTCAGTGATCGAAAGGGTTAAAAAAAAGATTAGCAGGCTGGCAGAAATGGTACTTGTCAAAAGGCGGAAAGGAAGTGCTCATTAAAAATATTTTATCGAGTAAGTCCACCTATTACATGTCCCTATTGCAAGCTCCTATGAGCATCACAGAAAAACTGGATCAGCTTTAAAGGAATTTTCTATGGGATATAGCGGATGGAACTAGAAAGTATCATCTAGTGAATTGGTAGACAGTCACTTCCCCAAAGAAGTGGAGCGGACTTGGAGTAAAAGATCTTAGGGTATTCAATAGAGCTTTGTTGGGGAAATGGCTATGGAGATTCGGGATAGAAGAGCATGCTCTATGGACGGGGGTCATAGTAGAAAAGTACGATTCCACGGGAGGGGGATGAAGGACCAAGGCAACCACAACACCTTTCGGGTGTGGCATATGGAGGAGAATCATGAAGAATTGGGAATCCTTCAGTGGCAACATCTCTTACAGGGTGGGAGATAGAAGCAGAATCAGCTTTTGGAATCATATTTGGTGTGGAGAGGATACTTTTATAGTCTCCTTCCCCGCGTCTTCAGACTATTAAACCAAAAGGAATTGATGGTCCAATAAACCCGTAAGGAACATGCAGGGGGGTAGTATGGGACCTCTCATTTAGAAGGAACATGCAAGATTGGGAGATTGCAAAGCTCCAAGATTTATGGACATTGCCATATGGGCAAAACTTGCCTCAGCCATCTTGTGATTCTTTAAGATAGGGTTTGCATGGTGATGGTCTGTGCACCATAAAATCCATTTACCAGAGCATGTTGGTGAGAGAAAAGGCCTCTTTTCCATACTCCTCGATCTGGATTCCTAAGGCGCCCACAAACGTGTGCTTTTTTGCATGGCTAGCGACGAGGGAAGTGACTACTGAGAATATGCGAATGAGGGGAATTACACTTGTTAGTTGGTGCTATATGTGTAATAGCTCAGGGGAAGAAGTTGATCATCTTTTGTTGCATTTCTCTCTGTCCTCGGCATTGTGTAGGGCGATCCTGAACCTTTTTGGTGTTCAATGGGTGTGCTTTGTGGATGGCGATCCTGAAACTTTTTGGTGTTCAATGGGTGATGCCAAGCACTAAAAGGAAATGCTATATAGCTGGACTGGTTTCCGTAGAAGATGAAAGCAAAAGGTGTGGAAGTTCTCCTTGTTAGCGCATATATGGATAGTTGGGGAGGGGGGAGGGGGAAGGGGAGAGCTTTTGAGGGGATTGAGTCTCCTTTTCATATCTTAAGAATAATCTTTTTATCTTTGATTGCTTTTTTGTGCACTCATATGGCCCCCATTTGTATAGAAGATTGGACGTCTTTTGTATAGAATCATGTTCTAATGTAAATTTTCTTCTTTTTGGTATTCTTCTTGTATACGGGAGTTCTCTTCCTTTTGATTAATACAACTTACCTGATCAAAAAAAAAAATAAATACATTTTTTATTTGGGGTAATGAGAGTACCTTTGCGAACAACAATGTGTGGAGTCTGTGTCTAACAAAGGCATGACCGGAGTGGGTGATGTAGGGCCAGGTGATGAGTCACCGGGAGCTAAGAATGTACTTGTATCACGAGAAGAATTATTATTAGGGTTAGTACTTAGTACGCGATGAGGACGTCGGATATACACATGAAGAGGAGGATTGGAGTTTGCTTGAGGGCGGACTTGTGGTATGGGAAGTATAGAAACAAGCAGAACTTGAAGAATTAAATTCCTATTTGTAGTGTTTGGTGAAAAAATAGGGAGATATCTCAAAAAAAGTTACATCGCTGAGATAGAATATTTATTTGTAGTTGGATCACAACATCTACAACCTTTTTGGAGACGAAAGTATCCCAAGAAGATACATTAGCTGATTTGGCTTGAAGGTTATCCTTCCTATAATTATGATCATGAAAAAAATAAATACAACCAAACACTGGCAATAGAATATGATGAGAATTTTTTTCGGGAAAGAAAATGGAATCAAAACTGTGATGTTGCACCAAAGTACAGGGCATACGGTTAATCAGATAACAAGACGTAGAATGCCATTCCCCAAAAATGAAGAGGGCACGTGATGGTGTAGAAGGTACGGTTAGTTTCAATGAGATGACGAACTTCTCCGTTCGGCGACTACATTTTTTTGCGGACAAAAAGTCGTGTGAGACCTGGAAGGCTGCACAAAAAAGAGAATGGTGTTCTGCTATTCTCAGAATTTTAAAGCGAGCAGACATTTTCTCCCTAACTATGATACCATGTAGAGACGGAGACTCAGGCAGAAAGCTCGGTTATTCCCTCAAGCTTGGTTGGGAATCTATAGCTATTACAAAGTGTACATATTCTGTAAGTGTATAATTACAGAATAAAATCCCAAAATCAAATCCCTAGTCAAATCATCATGATTCAATGGCAATCACATGATATATCATAATCAAATCATCATAATTTTATGCAAATCACATAATATCTCAACCAAAAACATAGAATGTAGTATCCCCACCAAAATGACGAGATCCAAGGATTCACTAATCGTGCTAAAGATAGAACTCGTTTAGCGCTCAACCTGATATGATAGAGCATTAAACACTACTCGACTATTGAAAGCCAATTTAATTCTTTTGGTTTCAAGGAAGGTATTGCCTTATCGTAAAAAATGATGTACAACTCTTAATTCAAAAAAGTGGAGAAAAGGCGATTTTGTAGTATAACAGAACAAACACTAATATCTTAACTGAAGGAACATCGGCCTGCATCTTTGACTCTCCGACCCTGGAAGAACTTTAACTATAGCTCACCTTCAATGCTGAATTAAAGATAAAGGTCAGGCGGGTAGTGAAGGCTCATTTAGTAGAGTTAAAAGATAGATACTGAAGGCTCATTTAGTAGAGTTAAAAGACAGATACTGCCGTTGCCAGGCACAGTGGTGGATCCACATGGTTACAAGGGGTGTCACGTGACACCGCTTCATAAAACAAATTCACTAAATATATTTTAAGTGATAAATTAAAAAAGATATAGCAAGTTAAATATTATTACAGTGACACCGCATGTGCAAGTGAGGTTCTCCAACTCAGTGGTAACATAGTTCACTAGCTTAGTGCGTGTCGCGGGTTCGAGTCTACATTAATTCTAAGCGTTTTTCTTACTTAATCGTCACTAAGTCAACAAATGATACTATGTGATTTGACCAGATATTTATTTCCTTGTTATAATTAAGGAAACTTCTTTATTAAGGAAAAATATTTAAAATTAAAAAAAAGAATTTAAATGTTTTTCATAATAGTATTCTAAATGTTTTACATACCATGTGTTTCTCTGAGTGCGTCTAAGACAATTTATTCGCCGAGTTTGAAGTTATAAATTTGCTTACTTTCTTAGGTGTGACACCGCTTATACATAATTCTCTGTTCGCTACTGGCCAGGCAAGGGAACTTGTCTGGTCTTGCATTACACCCATTCCTCTAACGAGATTCAAAGATGTCTAGTTAAAATTTAATAAAAGAAAGTTGTTCTACAACAGTAAAGAATTAAGCTCCCATTTGAGTTTCAGATATAGCCTTACATACAGATGCATGTCATACTTAGCTACATATGTCTAGAACAACTGGAGAGCATTGTGAAAAGGAGAAGAAAACAGTATATTGTCTTTTCACATCTTCACAATGTACAGACTAGTGGTTTATATACAGAGATATTGTTGTTTCCAGGCAAGGAAACTTGTCTGGTCTTGCATTACACCCATTCCCCTAACGAGATTCAAAGATGTCTATAAAAATTTATTAGAAGAAAGTTGTTCTACAACAGTTAATAATTAAGCTCCCCTTTTGAGTTTCAAATATATCCTTACACACATATCCATATCATACTTAGCTACATATGTCTAGAACAATTGGAGAGCATTGTGAAAAGGAGAAGAAAAAAGTATATTATCTTTTAACATAATGTACAGACTAGTGGTTTATATACAAAGATTACAAATAAAGCTTCCTAAGGATATCTTTACAAATCAGGGATACAGATCTGATGTGATCTTCCTATGATAAATATGGAAAAATTATCTCAGCTATTTACAGATATATATCTTCCCTAATGATGTTGTACAGCTGTAATAAATATTCTCCTAATCTGGTACTCCCCTCAAGTTGGTGAATGGATATCTTGCATTCCCAGCTTTGTAACAAGTCCTTCAATAGTGCTGCTTTGTAGTTCTTTTGTGAGAATGTCCTCTAGTTGATCCTTGGAAAACACAAATGGAGTACAAATCAACCCACTATCCAATTTTTCTTTGTTATAGTGTCGATCAACTTCAATGTGCTTCGTCCGATCATGTTGCACTGGGTAATGGGTTATTCTAATTGCTGACTTGTTATCAAAATGTAGTTTCATAGGTGCCTCCCACTTTATTTTCAGGTCTTCAAGAATTATTTTTAGCCACAATAGCTCACAAACACCCAATCCATAGCTCTGAGCTTTGATTCAGCACATGACCTTTCTATAACATTCTGTTTATTGCTTCTCCATTTCACCAGATTACCACCCAAGAAAGTGCAATACCCTGAGGTTGACTTCATGTCGACTTGCGACCAAGCATAGTCCGCATTTGTATAAGCTTCTATAGTCAAGCTGCCACCCCTTTTGAATAAAAGTCCTCTTCCAGGCGTCCCTTTCAGATACTCTAGTATTCTATGTGCTGCTCTTAGGTGGACTTCCTTCGCATTGTGCATAAACGGGTTCACCACTCTTACGGTATAGCCTATATCAGGACTAGTGTGGGATAGGTAAATTAACCTTCCAACAACTCGTTGATATGACCCTTTATCCACGGATAGGTCTTATGATGCTTCAGTTAGCCTGTGATTATACTCAATAGGTGTAGCTGCTGGTTTACACCCCAATTTTCCAATCTCCTTTAGCAAATCATAGACATATTTTTGTTGGGAAGCAAATATGCCTTGTTTAGATGGGCTACTACAATTAGGAAGTATTTTAACTTCCCAAGTTCCTTGATGTCAAACTCTTTAAGCAGACATTCTTTTAAATATTGTATACCATCTTCATCATCTCCAGTGACTATGATACCATCTACATATACTAGTAGGTCCGTTGTTTATCCATTTCCCGAAATGTCTCACAAACCAAGTATGATCCCCTTGACTCTGCCTATACCCTAGTGTGATCATTACCTTTTCAAATCTTCCAAACCACGCTCGTGGTGATTGTTTGAGTCCATAGAGAGCCTTTTTAAGCCTGCAT
The DNA here is from genome assembly GCA_034376525.1 of Nicotiana benthamiana. Taxonomy (NCBI): domain Eukaryota; kingdom Viridiplantae; phylum Streptophyta; class Magnoliopsida; order Solanales; family Solanaceae; genus Nicotiana; species Nicotiana benthamiana. The sequence goes on along the minus strand of CM067339.1, from coordinate 37,747,297 downwards.
ACCTTTCTTGCCTTAGACTCAAATCCCGGCAGGACCTCCATATATATCTCCTTGTCCAATTCTCCATGGAGAAAAGTATTCTTCACATCAAATTGTTGAGTCCATAGAGAGCCTTTCTAAGCATGCATACCTTTCTTGCCTTAGAGATTCAAATACCAGATTAGACTCAAATCCCGGCAGGACCACCATATATGTATCTCCTCCTCCAATTCTCCATGGAGAAAAGCATTCTTCACATCGAATTGTTGCAAAGTCCATCCAAAAATGGCGGCTAGTGGGAGTAAGATTCTTACGGTGATCATCTTTGCCACCGGAGCAAATGTTTCAAGATAGTCCATGCCATAGGTTTGTGTATACCCTTTGACAACTAATCTTGCTTTATATATCTCCACTGATCCATCAGAATAGTACTTCACTGTGAACACCCAGCGACGAACTACTAATTTGTTCCCTTTCGGTAACTCAACCAACTCCCATGTTCTATTTTTCTCTAGTGCCTGTATTTCAACTCTAATGGCACCCTTCAATTTCTTGTCCGCTAATGCTTCTGACAAGTTTTTTGGAATAGGTATTGAGTGAAGGTTACTAAGGAAGGCTTCATGGCTCGGTGACAAATTTTGATAGGTCATGAGTGATAACGGATGTTTTGTTCAATTTCTGGATCCTTTTCTAAGGGCAATGGTTAGGTTTAGGTTATCTACTTGGTCTAAGGGTTGTTGTTGATTGATTAAAGATTCTGGAACACATTCTGAACTTGGAACAGGAACCAGATTCGATGATTGGGCTTGAGCTGGTGGATGTACTCGCTCTTTTCTTCTGGAGTAAACCGGAAGAGGTAGTTGAATGTCACTTTGAATTCTTTCTTCATTCTGATGATCTAGAGAGACTATGGGATCTGGAGTCTCAATGGAAGGTTCAATGGGACCTGGAGACTCAACTGACACTTCATTTTTAGATGACTCGGCAATATCTAAGATGACCACATCTTTGGGACTATCTTTATTCTTAGTCTCGCCCTGAAGATAGGAGGTGCTAAAGAAAGACTCAGACTCTACAAAAGTGACATCGGCTGAGACAAAGAATTTTCTACTTTGTGGAAGATAACATTTGTAACCCTTTTGTGTTGATGAGTAGCCAATAAAAACAGTCTTGGTTGCACGTGGGTCTAACTTTCCTCTATTATTTGAATGGATATGGACAAAGGCAACACAACCAAATACTCTTGGTGTTAGGCTCTTAGAGACATAGAAGTTAGGTAAGAAACTTCTCAAGGTGTCAATTGGTGATTTCAGGCTTAGAACCTTTGATGGAACCCGATTGTTGAGATAGGTAGCAGTTAGAATGGCTTCCCCTAATAGTTTTTAGGAACATTTACAACGATCTGGTTATACTAAGAAGATGACCCATTTTTCGTTCAGCCACCCCATTTTGTTGGGGTATCCCAAAAATGATTTGGTGTTATATAGGGTAGAGGAAGCAATCTATAAACTAAATAAGGAACGAGATGTGGTACAGTGCACCAACAGCAGCAAAAAGAAATTATTAAAAAAAAATGGAAGTAAAGAAACAAAAGCATATAAACAGTGCTGAGAAACATGAAACAAGAGAAGTACCTCTAATTTATCTTCTTTGGCAACATGATCTTGGGGAAGTTTGCGAAATTCCTTCGTCAGAAGAATGCATTCACCAACATTTTCAGGTGGAGCGAAGAGAAGACCAACATTTATGCAAGACTGTGGAAGCGAGAAACAAATTTAGAATAACCAAAAGAAGAAGACCAATATTTTTTTTTTGATAAAAGACCAATATAATTATCAATATTATTAAATCCAAGCTTATCGAACAAAATAGTCTTAAATACCTGATGGTCACATTCTAAAATGCACGCCATAATCACCATAATTACTATCTGATTTTGTTAGTATTTGATAGGAAAGTATTATGCGAAAGAAACAGCCTCTGTTCCAATACGCAAAGAGGTTAGTTTTCAATATCCAAGAACCTTTTAGTCTAACTGGAAAACTATCTTAAATTCAGTTATCAAGAACCACCAGCTGCCAAGATAGAATTACAAGTTATAGCTAAAAAATTTTCAAAACATGATTATCTTAGATTTCACATACTATGAGATATCTGTGAAGAGCTTTGTGAGATGTCTCAGCAAATTGTAGAGCATGTAGACACTTTCAACTTCTCCAGAATTATGTTTCGAGAAGGTAAGATTATATAAATAAATCCAATTATCTTACCAGTGACCTCAAGTTTGTGGACTTTGGCTTTTTCCATACCACAACTTCATTGGCTTCTCTTATACATGTTCTGAAGTAGCTAACTTTTATTCGTGCACTCCCCATCATGGCTAGAGAGCGATGCTCCTAATTCTCTCAAGAATCTAGATGTCATACAAGCCACTAGCATGGCAAGTCTTAAAACTACGCGAAAGCTGCCAGAAACAGGAACAAGTGAAGGAACCTTGATTCTCTCTGTCAGATCACACACTGAAGAGAAAAGAGTTTTTCAAAAGTTGGGTTTTTATAAATGAGTAGGTTCCCAGGATGCAATAAGAAACTGAATTACTGAAGAACGGGAAATAGCAGATGGTTGAAGATTATGTAGCTTGAAGACATGAAATTCCAACTACGCTTTGTGGATGAGGGACAGGCTGCCAAGACATTTGCAAAAATTCGTTTAGTGGTTGTTTATTGGAGCTGAAAAGATTGGTATGTTGACCTACTATTTTCTGCCGAGACTACAACAACAATAACGATGACCCAGTAAAGTTCCACTAAGTGGGGTCTGGGGAGGGTAGTGTATGTGCAGACCTTACCCCTACCCCGATAGGGTAGAGAGGGAATTTACGATAGACCCTCGGCTTAGAAGATGAAAATAACAAGAAAAACAAGAAAAGAAAATTCATCGGTAACATCAACATATCCATAAAAAATAAAGACATCATCCTAAAAATCATAAAATAGATGACATGCAATAACAATAACCTGCAACTAGGGTCTAGAGCTATGAAAAACAGTAAGGTTAGAGTGAACTCTACCACAACTCGTCAAGGACCAACCTACTCAAACTCTCTTCACCCCTAGAATGGAGGAGGACAAGCTTGACTACCACCCTATCCTACAACCCTAATGCTCGACCTCCAAACCTTTCTATCAAGGAGCATGTCTTCGGAAATCTATAATCGTGCTAGGTCATGCCTGATCACCTCTCCCCAATTCTTCTTAGGCCGTCCTCTATCTCTTCTCGCACCCACTAAAGCCAGCAGCTCACACTTCCTCACTGGAGCATCCAGGCTTCTTATTTGCACGTGCTTGAACCATCTGAACCTCACTTCCCTCATCTTGCCATCCACAGAGACCACATCGGGCACCCACCTTCTCCCGAATATCGTCATTCTTAATCTTATCTATCCTAGTGTGCCCACACATCCACCTCAACATCCTCATCTCAGCTACCTACATCTTCTGTATATGAGAGTTCTTAACTGGCCAGCACTCTGCCCCATACAATATGGCCGATCTAACCACCGCCCTATAAAACTTACCTTTGAGTATCAGTGGCACTTTCTTGTCACATATGACTCCACATGCTAGTCGAGACTATGTTGGTAAATTTGGTGTGCTAGCGGCTCATCAGTGATGTGTTGACTAATTCAAGAAGGTTGGGGATCTTTATGGGGGTTTTGTTGATGTTATTTGCAGTATGCACGATATGATTAGGGTGAGAATCATGGTGAGAGAGGGGGAAGGGTTACTATATCTATAATAATAATGGATGATGGGGTAAGGGGATATAGAGTTTGGATGGACCCAGAATTTTGACCAGAGGTTTGGTCATTGGAGGAAGGGGAAGGCAAGGGGAGAGGAAGGGCAGGGGGAAGAAAATGAGTTAGGTACAAGGAGGAAGTCAGGGAACGAGAAGGGTGGATTTAGGTATAGGAACGGTCCCAATGCAAGATCAAAGCATACAACCTATATTAGTGAGAAGTTGAAAGAGACTACATTGAATTACTCTACTAATGATAAGGAGCTTTATGCATTAGTTAGGACCTTAGCTAATTTGCAAAATTACTTGTGGCCTAACGAATTTGTCGTTAAGATCACCCATGAGTCATTGAGGTATCTTGAGAGTCAAGTAAGTTGAAAGAGAGACATAATAAGTTGATTGAGTTCATAGAGATTCTTTTATATGTGATCCACTATTAGCAAGATATAGCATATGCACTTTCTATGAAGCATGTTTTAATGAATACCTTGATTTGGTTAATGGGATTTGAGAGCTTGAAAGAACTATATTCTAGTGATTATGACTTTAGTGAGGCCATTTAGAAGCATGGATAAGATAAGTATAGGAAGTTTCATAAGCAAGATGGTTATTTGTTTAGAGATGGGAAATCGTATGCCTCTATCTCTTCTTGGAGAGAGTTGTTTGTGATAAAAGCTCACAATGAGGGATTAATGGGAAACTCGGAGTTCGAGTGTGTAAAACTTTGGATATCATAGGAGAAGAACACTTCTATTGGCCTAAAACGAGGTTTGATGCAGAGCGTATTTATGGTCACTGTCTTGAGTAGTTGAGGGTACGCAAGCTAAGTCTAGGTCACTAACCCTGGGGTTGTATACCTCATTGCTTATTCCTAGTAGTCCTTAGTTGGACAATTCAATGTATTTTTGTGCTTGGCTTGACTAGGACTTGAAAAGGCAAAGACCGCAAATTTGTTATGGTGGGTAGATTCTACAATGGCCCATTTTATACTGTTGGCCCAAGTTCAGGCGAAGTTTTGAAGAACAACAAATGAACTCAGTCATGGACCAGGTCCATCATGTGAAGCACAATGTGTGTCAACATATACATGTGCGATGCATGTGAATGAGATAAGTCCCAGTGATCAAGCAGCAATATCTCATGAACTAATCGAAAAAGTTGCATATTGGATAAGGAGAAAAGTCTCCTTATGTGAAGAGAACACAATCCGGATAATAGATAGGGTTGGAGTTTCTATTGTTCAAGGACTCAACTTCAATGGAAGATCAGCAATTTAGTCTTAATCAAACTCTAATTACTAACTCATTAAAGAACGGTGATTGTTCTCTTTTAAAGGTATTGCACATACGCAGAACTTAAACTAAATAGAGAGCAAAACAGCAAGGCAGTTTTGCAAGCAATTTATGTAAGATTCAAATGTGCACTCCTGAAGCTACTTGAACGAGATAGAAGAACCAATTTCATTGTGTTTTTTCTTATTCTACTCCTGTGAGAAAGCACAGGAGAAAATATGATTGATATTGTTCTCTTATGTTAAACATGATACAATGAGCCATATATATATATATATATATATATATATATATATATATATATATATATACATAGATACATAACATATCCTACTCCAAATACATATTGGATTAGGGTAAGTTTCTACTATTTACAACACTATTCTAACACTACCCCTCAAGCTGGTGCATATAAATCATATGTACCGAGCTTGTTACATATATAGTTAATACGAGGACCAATGAGGGACTTGGTGAAAATGTCTGCAAGCTGATCATTTGACTTCACAAACACTGTAGCAATATCTCCCGAGAGTATTTTTTCTCTAACAAAGTGACAACCAATCGCAATATGTTTAGTTCTCTCATGCAACACTGGATTTGATGCAATATGAACAGCAGCTTGATTATCATGCACAAGTCCCATCTGACTAATCTCACCAAATTTCAACTCCTTGAGCAACTGTTTGATCAAAATTAGCTCACATGTCGCCATAGCCATTGCTCGATATTCTATTTCTGCACTAGACCGAGCAACCAAATTCTGTTTTTTGCTCTTCCAAGATACCAAATTTTCTCCTACTAAGATACGATATCCAGAAGTAGAACGTCAATCAGAGGGTGATCCTGCCCAATCAGCTTCAAAGTATCCAACGATCTGCTCATGGCTTCGATCCTAAAAAAAATAAACCTTTGCCTGGAGTTGATTTTATATACCGAAGAATACGAACAATTGTATCCCAATGACTATCACACGGAGAATCCATAAACTGGCTCACAACACTCACGGGAAAGGAAATGTCAGGTCTTATCACTGTAAGGTAATTTAATTTACCAACCAACCATCTATATCTTGAAGGATCGCTAAGAGGTCCCCCTGTCCTGGCAGAAGTTCAGAATTCGGATCCAAAAGAGTGTCAACAGGTCTACAACCTATCATTCCTATCTTCTCAAGAATATCTAAGGCATACTTCCATTGTGAGATCACAAGACCTGAGCCAGACTGAGTGACCTCAATACACAAAAATACTTTAATTACCCAGATCCTTCGTCTGAAAGTGTTGAAAGAGATGTTGCTTCAATTTAGACATACCATCTTGGTCATTACCGGTAATAACAATGTCGTCAACATAGACCATCAGATAATACAGAGACTGGAAGCAGAATGCTCATAGAATACGGAGTGATCAGCTTCACTCCGAGCCATGCCAAATTCTTGGATAACTGTGCTAAACTTACCAAATCAGACTGGAGGAGACTGCTTTAGACCATAAAGTGACCGGCGCAAGCAACATATAAGACCACGAGACTCCCCCTGAGCAACAAGCCCAGCTGGTTGCTCCATATAAACTTCATCCTCAAGGTCACCGTGTAAAAAAGCATTCTTACTGTCCAACTGATAGAAAAGCCAATGGCGAACAACAGCCATGGATAGAAAAAGGCGGACTAATGCTATCTTAGCCACGAGAGAGAAGGTATCACTGTAATCGAGTCCAAATATCTGAGTATATCCCTTGGCAACAAGACGAGCCTTATGACGATCAACCGTACCATCCAGACCAACCTTGACTGCATATACCCAACGACAACCAATAGTAGATTTACCTGAAGGAAGAGAGACAAGCTCCTAAGAGAGACGAGCTCCCAAGTACCACTCGTATGTAAAGAAAATATCTCGTCATTCATAGGCTGCCTCCACCCTGGATGAGACAATGCTTTAACTGTAGACATAGGGATGTAAAAAGAGGACAAAGAAGATAGAAAAGCATAATAGGGTAATGACAAACGATGATAACTTAAACTGATATAATGGGGATTAGGATTAAGTGTGGTTCGTATACCTTTCCGAAGTGCAATCGGTGTACTAGGAAGAGACAAGTCCGCAATAGGAGCAGGGTCAGGTGCAAGACGTGAATCAGTCGGGCTGGACGATGGGCGCGGACGACGATAATATATCAAGAGTGGTGATTCTGTGGCAAGGAGTCTAGGAGGAGCCACACTAGACTCTCCAACAGTTGGAATGGGTAAGACTTCTGTAGCAGAAGGTGAAGGAGGAGCTATAGTAGACTCGGGTAAGACTTCTCTAGCGGAAGGTGAAGGAGGAGCTATAGTAGACTCCCTAAAGGCCGGTATAGGTAAAACCTTAGATATATAAAGATGGTCAGAATGGTTAGAAGAGGTAAAGAAAGGATTAGACTCAAAAAATGTGACGTCATGTGACATAAAGTACCTATGAAGATCAGGTGAGTAACAACAAGATTCCTTCTGAACACGAGAATAACCAAGGAAGACACACTCGAGAGCAAGAGGAGATAACTTATCTTTCCCAGGGGCTATGATATGAACGAAACAAGTGCTCCCAAAGACACGACAGGGGAAGGGGGGGGACAGAGTATAAGGGTGACTGGGAAAATAATACCTCATATGGAATCTGATTCAAGATGGGAGATGAAGGCATCCGATTAACCAAATAACAAGATGTGAGAACTACATCGCCCCAAAAACATAACAGAACATGAGGTTCAACGAGAAGTGTGTGACCGGTCTCAATATTGTGCATATCTTTTTCTCTGCAACCCTATTTTGCTAAGGGGTATAAGGACGAGGTGTGATGAATAATTCCTTTAGAAGTCATAAACTTCTGAAATTGAGAGGATAAATATTCTAAGGCATTATCGCTTTAAATATAATCTAATTGGTCGTGATAGAAACAACACAAGTTGTCCGAAATGTCTACTGGAGGTGAGGGAAGAAATAAAGAATTTTGTTGAGAAGAAGGAGCAAAAAAATCAAATGGTTCATCAACCAATGGTAACCAATCTTGATGATGATGATGATATTGAAGAATTGTCATTTCCAACAAAAAAGGAAAGAGATGGGTCAAGCGATGGATCATCGACTAAAAGTCCTATAGTTTGCTGCTTCTCAAAGAAGCCGGGAGAAAAGGGCGGTGGGAAAGATGTACGAAAAATTGCTAAAGACATTTTAAGGGATTGTGAAGCTTTTACACGATGGGTCTAAGATGCTGGGCTCCCCTTCATTTGTGTCAACTATGACACTTTTGGAGACTTTTTTAAGGTCGTTGGTCAATACAGACCTGGAAAGAAGCCTCCCACTTACCATGAAATAAGAGGTCCTTATAAAAATAAGGAAGTGGAGGAGACTAATAAAATTGTTGAGCAGCATAAAATTGTGTAGAACAAGTATGGCTGCTCCATTATGATGGATAAGTGGACGGCAAGAACGGGTAAAATGATTATTAATGTGTAGGTAAATTCTCCCCGGGGAAGTTTGTTTCTTGAGTCCATTGATGCTAGGGTCTCATCTACTGACCATATCAAAATGTTCACCTTGTTTCAAAACACCATAAAAAAGATTGGTCCAAGCAAAGTTGTTCAAGTGGTCACTGATAATGCTAGTGAAAATAAAAAAAATGGGTGGCATTACTAAAGAAGCGCACAAAAATGTCTATTGGACTCCATGTGTGGCTCATTGTATCAACTTGATATTCGGGGACATTTTCAAGGAAAAACCCTTCTTTACAGTTTTTGGCCAGGGCGTTAGGCTACATTCTTTTATTTCTCAGTGGCCCTTGTTATTGAATATGATGAGAAAATTCACCATGCAAAAAAAATTGGTGAAATCGGGCAAGACAAGGTTCGCCACTGGTTTCTTGACTTTGCATAGTATCCACTGTCAAAAAGACAATTTTAGAAAGATGGTCACTTCAGAGGAATAGAGCAAGAGTAAATTTGAAAAAGAAAGTGCGGGGAATGAGGTTGCACACATTATTCTTTCTTATTCTTATTGGAATAATGTCCTTCATGCTCTTAAAATTGGTGGCCATTTGGTTAAAGTACTTCGTTTGGTGGATACGGAGCAAAAACTACCAATGGGCTACCTCTATGAAGCTATGGATAGGGCTAAGGAGGCTATTCAAGCATCATTCAGTGATGAGAAGAAATATGCAAAGATCTTCCAAATCATTGATGAAAGATGGGATGAGAAACTTCATAGACCTTTGCATGCAGCTGAACTTATTCTGAACCCATTACTCTTTTATAAGCAGCATGAGAAGAATTCAGTGGCTAAAAGAGTGTGGACGGGATTCGATCAGGTTGTTATCAAGTTGACCCCAGATGAGGACTTGCAAGAAAAGATAGAAGACCAGCTTGCTACTTACAAGGCAGCTGAAGGACTTTTTAACCTCTAACTTGCTATTAAACAAAGAACGACGAAGTCGTCAGGTGACCAAGTGTTTCGATATTTTATTTTATATCTCTAACTTCAATGTATTTTTTATTCTTATTAAATCTTGAACATTTTTTTTACTTCTATAGTTGAATGGTGGGACCAATATGGTGTAGAGACTCCAGAGTTACAGGCTTTCGCCACTAATGTTCTAAGCTTAACTTGTAGCTCATCCAGAAGTGAAAGGAGCTGGAGTGTTTTTGAACACGTGAGAAATAAAAAGAATTATTTCGTGTTTTGAGATAAAATAAATTATATCTCAATTGTCCAAACTCCTACTAATTAGTTGACACATCTTTTTTGCATATTCATACAAAAAAAAGGAATCAACCACTGCAATATAATTGATCCAATTCTTTTGGACAATATTGATGAGGCTAATGAGTGACTAACTGAAATCCATGAAAATTGTGAAAATGAAGAAGTATTTGAAGGCGACTTCGATTTCACTTAGGGTGATGTTACGGTTGGTAGTGGAGTAGGGGAGGATCCTTAAGGTTTAAGGAGATATACTCCAAGTTCAAGCTCTATTAGGAAAGGAAAACATGTGGCTACTACAAGTAGTCCCTATCCCTAATTGATGAAGATGAAAGTGATCATGAAGAGGAGGGGGAAGAAGAAGTTGACAAGCAAAATAAAGATAATAGAGGAATTCAAGATTTTGACAATCTTGAAGAAGAAGAAGAAGAAGAAGAAGAAGAAGAAGAGGAAGAAGAAGAAGAAGAACAAGAAGAAGAACAAGAAGAAGAAGAAGAAGAAGAAGAAGAAGAAGAGTAGAAGAATAAGTTGTTGATTCTAGTAATTTAGTATCTTTCATTTTGCTTGTCCTATGGTTTGTGGATGATTTGGTGGTACCTAGCACCCAATTTTAAGTATTTAAATTGAAGTTTTTGACTATTTATAATTTTACATTATGGTTTTTAAGAATTTCTCTTCACTTTAATAAAGTGTGCGCTTCGCTTTTGAAGCAAGGCCAGCCTTGTAGGTTTTTTGTGCTTCGCGCTCTCAAAAACACTTCTAGAGAAGAAAGTTGTTGCCATGTTCGCTTCCGGAGGTGTGCCCGGTAGTGGCTCACAAGATGATGACAAATAAGGTGGAATCCCCCGATGGGAAGAGGCCGTTGACAGTCCTAGGACTGTAGCCGGAACCGTAGGGGCACAACCTCCGGCGAAGCCGTCAAAGATGCGAGCTCGATGATATTAGGGTTCTGTATGGCTCCTTCCCTGTAAGGGTTTTTCAAAAGCCTTGAAACGTACCTCTGCGAGCAATATGTATAAAAGGCTTTTAGTTTTTGATCACTTCGTTTCTCCTTTGCCATTTGAGAATAATGTGTGATAATTTTTGATAATCGATATGAGATCTCAGTCCTTAGGTTATACACTTGGGTTTTTGCTATTTCTCAGCGGCTTTTATATGGTGGAACTGTGACCTTCGATATTAGCGCTGGCGACAATGGCTTTCACGCGTTAGGTCGGTGCGACCTTTGATTTTAGTGCTGGCGACAATGGCTATTACGCTTTTGCTCTTAGGCATATTTAGTTAAGCGGGTTTCGACTCGAACTCATTCGATCCTCAAGTTTTTGAATTTAAAGCTGGACTTTAGGCTCTTACGCATAAGGTCAATACGACCTTTTGTATGGGCTGGCGACAGTGGCTCTTATGCATTGGGTCGATACGACTTTTTGTATGGGTTGGCGACAGCGGCTCTTACAGATTGCGTCGGCACGATCTTTTATATAGGATGGCGATAGTGGCTCTTACGCATTGGGTCGGTACAACCTTTTATAGGATTTATTTTTCCCTCGTTAAGGACTTTATGGAATTGTGTTTGCCTGACTCTTTGACGGTTCGATAGGAACCTCGATTGTGAGTCCTTATATGGCGATGATCGGGCACGTCAAGAAATTTGGCTCCGTAGTTGAATTCTCGAAGCGTTATAGTTGGAGCTAACAGGGTCGAAGCTCTTTTTCCTATTTCAAGGGTAGCTTGATTAACCAATTTTTTCCAAAGTATATTCTAAGTAGTTGAAGTCCTGTGATTCGATAGCGACGGTCGGGCATCACCTAGTCGTGTTACTTTGGCTGGTAGAGCCTTGTTACCATAGTCATTTGTGTTTGGCCGAAGCCTTTCAGTCCCGAGTGAAGTTTCGGCGTCTACATCGAGGGTATGCATTTTTAGGGGTCTTACAAGTTCGATATATAGCCTCAAATTTGAGATCAGGTCTATGCCTTTACTAAGGTCCTACAAGTTTAACATACCTTTGAGGTCTTACAGTTTTGGATACTTGGTACAAGTATGCCTCATGCCATGCTTGAGGTCTTACAGATATTGTCACTTGGTACAAGTGTGGTTCATTCCTTGCTTGAGGTCTTACAGTTATTGTTGTTACCTTAAAGATCTTATAAGATCGAGGCTGCCCGCATGTGGTCTTATGGCCTCAGGTTTTGATAAGTCGATTGGGGTGGCGATTGGCGGCAGTCCTTGAGTCATCGAGGGTTTCTTGGCTTGGGAGCCATTACTTGTAAACATGGTATTGCCTCATTGAGAGCTTGTGATATTGGAGTTTCCGACCCGAAGGTCATGTGGCCTTGAGTTTTCGACGCAAGTCCCCGAGTGTTTGGGACGTTTTTTGGCTCTAGAGCTTTTTTGTGATCTTGATGTTGCCTCATTGAGGGGTTACAAGTTAGGAGCTCCGACTCGGGGATCGAATTGCTAAGAGTTGTTGACGCTAGTCCAAGTGTGTTCGAGACGTTTCTGACAGAGGATCCGTTTTTGCAAAAACCGAGTTTCTTTGATTACATGGTACAAGTATACACGTTTTTGTTTTACGGGCTCGGTTGTTCTATGCGGACACGGTTCGTTTGATTGTTTGTCCCGGTACATTATATTCCTATTGAGACCCCACTTAGCGCATCTTGGCTTATCAGAGTAGGTGACTTTCCAGGAGGATGCCCCCTAGTTTTGAGGTTAATTGCAAAAGATGCCTTGAATACTTGTTGGGTCTTCCTTAAGTAACATATAGATGTTTCTCGTTAAAAACCTTGCCGCTAAAACCCTTCTAGGGACAAAATCCGGTCTAAGGAAAAGAGTACAACGCCTGCTTTTAAGAGCCTGAGGTCCCCGAGCTCGAAAGTTTTTCAGAATATTTCATTGGACAACTCAGCAGTAGTATCATTTTAGCATTGATATGTTACAATTTCTTGGAAACTGCTCGCCTTCCATGGTTCCGAGCTTGTAGGAGCCATTGTGGATTATTCTGGGATGCGATACGTCTTTCCAAATTTTTGCCAAGCTTTCCTTCATTAGTGTTTCGAGTGTTGAGGATAACTTTTCTTAGGACGAAGTCCCCGACTCCAAGATGTCACAGGTTTATTCTCATGTAATAATAATTTTTTATCCTTTGCTTGTGGGCGGTCATTCGGACCAGTGAGGCTTCTCGCTTTACATCTAATAGTTCGAGGGACGTAGTCATGGCCTCGTTGTTCGAGCTCTCTGTGATGTGTCAGAATCTAGTGCTTGGCTCCCCGACCTCCACTAGTATCAAAGCCTCGGCATCATACACTAGAGAGAGGTGTTTCTCCTATGCTTGATTTTGGAGTTGTTCGGTATGCCCATAGCACTTCGAGCAATATTTCTCTCCAATTTCTCTTAGCGCTTTCCAACTTCTTTTTTAAGTTTTGGAAGATGGTTTTGTTTGTGGAATCGGCCTGGCCGCTTGCACACGGATGGTAGGGCATTGACAGGATTCTTTTGATGTTTTGATCCTCGAAGAACTGTGTTGCTTTGCTTCCAATGAACTGCCTCCCATTATCGCATGTTATCTCGGAAGGAATCCCGAATTGGCACATAATGTGGTCCCAAATAAAGTCAATGACATCTTTTTCTCTTATCTTTTCGAAGGCATGCACTGCCATCCATTTTGAGAAATAGTCAGTCATAAATAAAATAAATTTAGCTTTACCTGGTATTGTTGGTAGAGGCCCGACAATATCCATTCTCCATTTCATGAACGGAAATATAGTTGTTTGCCGGGTTGGTGAATCATAGGGGAAAAATCTACGGCATTTGTCACATTTTCGGACGAATTCCTTAGTGTCTTTTTCCATGTTGTCCCAATAGTAGCCCGCCCTGATCACCTTTCGTACTAAGGATTCGGCGCCGCACTGGTTTCCGCAAGTACCACCGTGAATTTCTCGGAGTACATAATTTGTGTCTCCTGGCCTTAGACATACTGCTAGGGGGCAATCGAATGTTCTTTTGTACAGAATCCCATTTTCGTCGAGCGAGAACCAGGTTGCTTTGGTTCGCAGGGCCCTCGATTCCTTTGGATCCGTGGGTAATTTTTTGACTTTCAGATAGTCAATATATTTATTTCTCCAATCCCATGTTAGACTAGTAGAATTAATCCCGGTATGACTTCCCTCGACTACTGATTTGGACAGCTTAATAACAACCCCAGGGAGTAGGTCATCTTCTTCAACAGATGATCCCAGGTTTGTCAGGGCATCGGCCTCGCTATTCTGCTCCCTAGCTATGTGGACCAGGGTCCATTCTTTGAAACGGCATAATGTGACTTGGATATTGTCCAAGTACCTTTGCATCCTGTCTTCTCGGACCTCGTAGCTCCCATTAACCTGATTTACTAACAGGAGTGAATCACATTTTGCTTCGACGATCTTAGCTCCTAAGATTTTGGCCAATTTCAGACCTGCAATCATAGCCTCATACTCGGCTCCGATTTTTGTCAATCTTGCAATTTTTATAGATTGCCTGACTATGCCACCCGTAGGCGGCTTCAAGACTATACCGAGTCTGGATCCTCTCACGTTCATGGCGCTGTCAGTAAACAGGGTCCATATCCTGAAATATGTGCCGGATGTTAGTAAAGTTCTTTTTCTACCTCGGGCACGAGGAAGAAAGAGAAGTCGGCCACGAAGTTCGTTAGAATCTGGGACTTGATGGTCGTTCGGGGTTGATACCCGATATCATACCCCCCCCTCCCAAATTCAATGGCATTTAATGCTCTGATAGGCTGACATCATGATGATCATGCTTAAGGAGTAGGAGTTCAAAATCGTTTCCTATCGCTTTGCTCTAGGAAAAATGGGGACTATCTGTATACGGTAGAAATCAATGGTTCAATTTTAAAATCATCAAGGCATCTTGAGGATTTTCAGTGATCGACTCCGAAGGTCTCGATGATCAACTTCGAGGTAGTGTAAATAACGACCGGCCTCGAGGCAATGTAAATTAATGGTCTCGGTTGACCAGGGTGAAGTTCCGAGGGCGCGTACATAATGCTGACAAAGTCTAGTGGACTAGTTCAAAAAAACGAATCAAGACATTAAATGGTTGTGCTAGCCCCATATCTTTGTAATTAATGCGTCTGTACTATGTTGGGATTCCCGTTCATATATAAAGGGGATCCTTGTCATTTTGTAAATATCTATTACGAAATACTAAATACACAAGAACATTCTCTTTGCTCTCTAACGTATTCTCTTGATCTCATTAATTCATTTACTACTTATATTTATTGTGTTCCATTTATTGTTCATCAATTATTGCCTATCATTGATCATAAAGAGCCATCATTTTAGCTCTCATAATTGTTAGTCGCCGCTCGTTCACCCTCGGTGGAACATTAGACTCGACCCCGAGTCCTTGAATAAGTGAGCTCGAGGCCCGATCTTCAGCCGTTTGGTTTGACTGTTATATCGTTTTCTAGCTATAATCTTGCTCTTTAGTCTCTTACTTAGCATCTACTGCTTAAACAACTAGCATAAAGATAGATCACGTATTTTTAGAACCTCATAAAAAATTACCATTTTCACGATAAAAAGTTTGGCGCCCAACGTGGAAAACACTAAAATAAAGAATTGGTTCTAAGAGGCTCCCATTAATAGAGTGTGGTGGTGTAAACCGACAATGCCATCAATATCTTTGACAGACATATCAGCAGGCGCAATCAATGCATTTTTGAGAACTCTATCGGCGGAAATATTATCGCTTTCGAGAATGAGAATTGACGGTACATTGAATGGCGTTCAAAAGACAAGTCAACGGGACACCTCAGTTATCGCAAAGGAGGTAATAGTCTAACCGAACGGCTAGAGGTCGAGGCGTTGAGCTGCTGTATAGGGGGCCTCGAGGTCGAGTCTGGAGGCCGGCTTAGGGCAATCGAGGGGGAGCTAACGGTTCTGAAAGTTAAAATGATAGATCCTTATGATCAATTATAAGCAATAAATGAGGAACAATGGATAGAACACAATAAATGTAAACAATAAATGGGAGTAATGGGAGCAAGAGAATATGTTAGAGAGTAGAGAGAATTTTCTTGTGTATTTAGTGTTGAGCAGCAGATATTAAAAAAACGAAAAGGATCCCCTTTATATATGAGGTGGGAATCCCAACATAGTACAGATGCATTGATTACAAAGATATGGTGTTGGCACAACCATTTAATGTCTTCATTCGTATTTTGGACTAGTCCACTAGGCTTTGTCAGCTCTATGTACGCGCCTTGGGAACTTCACCTTGATCCACCGAGACTACTAATTTCGTTGCATCGAGGCCGGTCGTTATTTACGCTACCTCGAAGTCGATCATCGAGAACCTTCGGAGTCCCGTTCCCAGGTATGCCTTCCGATCTGGGAGATGCTCGATAGAAATAGCTTGCTGCAGTTCTTCAATTGTCGATCTCGTTGCTTCCAACTCTTCGGGGGTATCGAATGTTCGAGGAGCGAGGAAATCTTCTTCATCATCCTCAGGGGTCTGACGCTCCCAAACGCATCCGAGGTAGAGTGTATAGGATTCAGCGCCTCCAGGTAAACCGCGAACATTTCTTTTGCTAAATGTTGTTCTCCTTGTTATACCATCCTTTATTGGAAACTTAATCATCTGGTGTAGAGTTGGCGGCACTGCCCTCATGTTGTGTATCCACGGCCTGCCAAGCAATGCGTTGTACCTCATGTCACCGCCAATAACTTGGAACTTGGTGTTCTGAACTGTGCTGTACATGTCAACCAGTAAGGTGACCTCCCCTTTTGTTACTTCACCGGCCATGTTGAAGTCGTGGAGGTCCCAGGAGGTGGGTACTATCTGATCGAGCAGCCCAAGCTATTCTACTACCTTTGACTTGATTACATTGGTCGAGGTACCTGGATCCACGAGCACACGTTTAATTCAAATGTTACTTACAAGAAATGAAAGTACCAAGACATCGTGTGGTTAGGTCAAGGTCTCGAGATCCTCCTCGTTGAATGCAAGGGTGTCTTCGGTCATGCGAACTCGGATTGGCCCTCCTATTGCAGCATATACCTTTATCCGTTTGATCATGGGTCCTTGGGTAATATCGGTCCCCCCAATAATCATATGAACGACATGCCGAGGAATCTCTCTTTTTGCAAAGGTTGGATTTTTCGGAGTTTCCCGTTGAATCTCTCGGTGTGCTCCTTTGTTAATGCAAAGACCGGCGTTAATGCATTGAGCGTCACACAAGGTTTTACCCTTGGGAATCGGTTCTGGTGCACTCTCAGGGTTTTGCACTTGCACATCTATACCAGGAATAACCATACCGCCCTTTCCATAGTTTTTGGGGCTGTTATTTTCCGCTACATTTACTAGTTTATGCATCTTGACCTGAAATCAAACATCTTGGACAAGAAAAAGTGTGAAAGGTAACCTACGTTATATAGTTAAACAGTAATAAAATAATCACTATTATTCTTAGTCCCACAGTTTTCGCCAAATTGTTGACCGTGAAAATAGTAATAACAATTAAATTTGATTATGAGGTTCTAAAAATACATGATCTATTTTTATGCTAGTTGTTTAAGTAGTGTAAGCTAAGTAAAAAATTAGAAGGCAAGATTATAGCTTAAAACGAGGTGATAGTCAAACCGAACGGCAGGACAATCGAGGGGGGATCAACAGTTATGAGAGTTAAAATGATAGCTCCTTATGATCAATGATAAGCAATAAATGAGGAACAACGGATAGAGCACAATAAATGTAAGTAATAAATGGGAGTAATGGGGGTAAAAGAATATGTTAGAGAGCATAGAGAATGTTCTTGTGTATTTAGTATTGAGGAACAGAACCTTACAAATTAACAAGGATCCCCTTTATATATGAGGGAAAATCCTAACATAGTACAAATGCATTAATTACAAAAAGATATGGAGATGGGACAGCTAGTTAATGCCATGACTAGCGTCTGAAATTAGCTCACCAGACTTTGTCAGCTCTATTTATGCGCCTTGAGAACTCCCCACTTTTTCCTCATAACCATTGGTTTGCACGGCCCCGAGGTCGAGCGTCGATATCTCTGGGGGTGAACCTCGACCATAGTCTCGAACCTGTGAAATGTGCCTACGAGGCATCGCAACGATGGAAAATTGAACCCTCTAATTTTACCGCATTCAATGCTACCCCTCAAGCTGGAAAAAAAAGACATATCATAAGCTCCAAACTTATTACAGATGTAGATATCTGAGGGATTTAGTAAGATCATCTGCCAACAAATCACTCAAGCTAACAAAACTGGAGGTTATACCTCCGGCCTCAATCTTCTGTCTAATGAAATGACAGTCGACTTTTATATAGTTTATCCTCTCATGAAAAACAAGAATGAGGGAATATAAAGAGCATTTTGAGTGTCACATATTAGCTTCATCTGGTTGACATCACGTATTAGCTTGTTTCAACTAAATAAGCTCACAAGTTATAAAAGTCATAGCTCAAGATTCGGCTTCGACACTATATCTAGTAACAACGTCTGCCTTTTTGGTCTTCCAAGAGATTAAGTTCCCTCTAATCGTGACACAATATCTAGAAGTGGAATGTCTGTCAGGTAGAGAACATACCCAATCTGCATCAGAATATCCTACAATATCGAGATGACCCTTGTCTTCATATCATCCTTGTTCTGAAGCTCTTTTTATATATCTGAGGATATGGATGGAAAATTTTATTTTGTATATCATACAACAGAGACTATGAGGGTTTTTTTGGTCTCACCATTCTGTGGATCCAGATTTT
Organism: Nicotiana benthamiana; assembly: GCA_034376525.1. Classification (NCBI taxonomy): domain Eukaryota; kingdom Viridiplantae; phylum Streptophyta; class Magnoliopsida; order Solanales; family Solanaceae; genus Nicotiana; species Nicotiana benthamiana. The sequence continues at coordinate 37,728,716 of CM067339.1, read as the reverse complement.
TGTGATCCCAGAAGCGTAAGATTGGGGTTCACAAATTTGTGAGACAAAAAGGAGCCTTACACAACTAATGTCAGTTGTGTCAGGCACACACTAAAACTTCTCGGATACGGATTACTACACCCCAATGTCCATTACATTGGGCTTTAAGAAATTGGGTAAATACACTAATTGCAAATGAAATATTTGATTGTGTACTAGTGAGATAATTCAACTTTCCAGCCAGTCTTTGGTATTTTCTTGGGTCATTCCACAGCTCCCCTGTCTAGCAACAAGTTTGACATTCATATCCATAGGAGTATCAGCATATTTACAATTTACCATACTTTTCTCCTCTAGTATATCCAAAGTTTACTTTCATTGTGAAATTGCAATGCATGTCTTGGATTGTGCTACCTCGATCGCCAAGAAGTACTTTAGCTTGCCCAAATCTTTGGTTTGAAAGTTGTTGGATAGATGTTGCTTTAGCTGCACAATTCCTTCCTGATCACTACATGTTATGACTATGTCATCAACATAGACTACTAGGTAGATACATTTATCTGGATCATCATGGCGATAAAAAAATAGAGTTACCTGTGACATCCCAACTGCCGGACCACTGAACTGAATCTCCTGAACCATGCTCTTGCAGATCATTTTTAAATCATAAAGTGATCGCTTTAGCCAGCATACTAGGTGCGACTTGTTAATTTAGCATTTTAACTAAAAAAAATTAGTGTTTGATAGAGTTGTATGCCCAATTTCCCACATGTTGGAATTAATTTACTAATTATGCTTTAAATGATGAAGCTTCAGGGTATGAAGTGATCAAAGATCCTAGAGAAAGTTTATTAAGCTAGGATTGTGAACCCTAAGTCCGGTGAGGGTAACCCCAAGTGTGGTGATGTTTTTGGGTTATTAATTTTATTCTAAGTTTGATTAAGCTTTGTGTTATCTAATTACTTCATGCTTTATTGATGAGGTTGCAAACACTAAATCAATTACTATTTTACTTGTTCTATCTTGGAAAAGTGGTATTTAGCTTAGGTACAAAGTAATTAGCAAGCAATTGAGGGGGTTAATCACTTGATTAATGAAATCTAGCTAGAAATTATGTGATTTCGACTTGGATTAGTCAATTGCTTATAATTGATCCTTACTTGACTTGGAACAACAACTTGAGGTAAAAACCTCTTAAGCGTTGGAAGACATTAATAGCCAATTTGGCCAAGCAACTAAAATCAGCTTATTTTGAGAAGTGCTTTTTTTAAAAAGTACTTTTGGTGAGAAGCAGTTTCTGTATGGCTAATTAGTTTGAAAAGAACTTCTGAGCAGCAATTAGTATTTGGCCAAGCTTTAAAAAACTGCTTCTAAGCGTATTTTTCTCAAAAGTGCTTCTCAAAAAAGTGCTTTTGGAGAGAAGCTACTTTTTTCTGTTTCTCCAAAATTGCTTCTGCTTCTCCTCAAAAGCACTTTTTTTTCCTTCCAGAAGCTTGGCCAAACACCTCCATTTTTGGCCAAAAGTGCTTTAGCCAAAAAAAAAAAAGCAGTTTTGGCAAAAAATAAGCTTGGCCAAACTAGCTATAAGTTGGTAGAATAGAAATTGAGGTCATAACACATGCTTAATTAACAAGAATTGAATATTTGAATATAATTGAATATTTGTATTGTAGAATAGAAATTGCACAGACCCCACTTTGTGGGACTATACTAGTAGTAGTTATTGTTGAATATTTGTATACCTATAAGAATAGCCTACACGAAGGGGAAACAATTATAGCGCCTTTCTCTTATTTGTTACAACTATGTCTTTACTTGCATTCCATGTGTTAGATAAAATTCCTAGACTTCTTTACATAGAAATATTAGAAGTAACTGTAGAATTAACTGAACAACCACTTTTTGTTTGAAGATTACATTAAGAATCATCAAGTTTATACACATTTGGACACTCTAACACACGCACTCCTTATGTGATTCGACCCCAACATTGTTCGGTTTATTATTGCTAATGATTGTGCTACACTTCATTTAGAGGTGTAGGATTGGACGTCATCATGACTCCTATTGAGTAACAAATCATTGTGGTTGCTCCATATATACCTCCTCAACTAGCTCTCCATACAAAATTCCATTCTTAATATCCAGTTGATGAAGCGTCCAATGAAGCTTTGTTGTTATAGAAATAAGTATCCAGACAACCACAATTTCAGCAACGGGAAAAAATGTGTCACCATAATCAATGTCATATATTTGAGTATATCCTTTGGCAAAAAGGCGAGCTTTCAATCGATCAATCTTGCCATCAGGACCTACTTTTACTGTATAGATCCAACGACATCTAACCATAGATTTGCCCTTCGGTAATTGAATCAATTCTTAAGTTTGATTGGCTTGTGGAGCATTCATTTCTTCCATCATCGCATCCGTCCACCCTGGATGTTCCAATGTTTCACTAACAGACTTAGGTATAGGAACGGAAGACAAAGTATACACAAAGGTATAGTATGATGGAGATGAAATATGATAATTCAAGCTATTATAGATAAATTTTTGGTTTGCTAATATTGATGCTTTGTCTTATGTTCTCAGATGTAAGGTGAGCTCCGTGCCCACTACTTACCTTGATCTCCATTGGGCGCTTCGCATAAGGATTCTACGGTTTGGAATTCAGTGATCGAAAGGGTTAAAAAAAGATTAGCAGGCTGGCAGAAATGGTACTTGTCAAAAGGCGGAAAGGAAGTGCTCATTAAAAGAATTTTATCGAGTAAGTCCACCTATTACTTGTCCCTGTTGCAAGCTCCTATGAGCATCACAGAAAAATTGGAGCAGCTTTAAAGGAATTTTCTATGGGATGCAGCGGATGGAACTAGAAAGTATCATCTAGTGAATTGGCAGACAGTCACTTCCCCAAAGAAGTGGAGTGGACTTTGAGTAAAAGATCTTAGGGTATTCAACAGAGCTTTGTTAGGGAAATGGCTATGGAGATTCGGGATAGAAGAGCATGCTCTATGGACAGGGGTCATAGTAGAAAAGTACGATTCCATGGGAGGGGGATGGAGGACCAAGGCAACCACAACACCTTTCGGGTGTGGAATATAGAGGAGAATCATGAAGAATTGGGAATCCTTCAGTGGCAACATCTCTTACAGGGTGGGAGATAGAAGCAGAACCAGCTTTTGGAATGATATCTGGTGTGGAGAAGATACTTTGAGGGTCTCTTTCGCCACGTCTTCAAAGTTTTAAACCAAATGGAATTGATTGTCCAATAAATTCGTAAGGAACATGCAGGGGGTAGTATTGTACCTCTCATTTAGAAGGAACATGCAAGATTGGGAGATTGCGGAGCTCCAAGATTTATGGACATTGCTATTTGGGTAAAACTTGCCTCAACCATCTTGTGATTCTTGGAGATAGGTTTTGCATGGTGATGGCCTGTGCACCATAAAATCCTTTTTCCAGAGCATGTTGGTGAGACAAAAGGCCTCTTTTCCATACTCCTCGATCTGGATTCCTAAGGCGCCCACAAATGTGTGCTTTTTTGCATGGCTAGCGACGAGGGAAGTGATTTTAACTACTGAGAATCTGCGAATGAGGGAAATTACACTTATTAGTTGGTTCTATATGTGTAATAGCTCAGGGGAAGAAGTTGATCATCTTTTTTTGCATTGCCCTCTGTCCTCGGCTTTGTGGAGGGGGATCCTAAACCTTTTTGGTGTTCAATGGGTGTTCTTTATGGATGGAGATCCTGAACATTTTTGGTGTTCAATGGGTGATGCCAAGCAATGTAAAGGAAATGTTATATAGCTGGACCGGTTTCCGTAGAAGATGAAAGCAAAAGGCATGGAAGTTCGCCCTGTTAGCGCTTCTATGGATAGTTGGGGGGAGGGGGAAGTAGGAGAGCTTTTGAGGGGATTGAGTCTCCTTTTTCATATTTTAAGAATAGTGTTTTTATCTTTGATTGCATTTGGGTGCACTCATATAGCCCCCATTTGTATAGAAGATAGGACGTCTTTTGTAGAGAATCATGTTCTAATGTAAATTCTCTACTTTTTGGTATACTTCTTGTATACGGGAGTTCTCTTCCTTTTGATTAATGCAACTTACCTGATCAAAAAAAAGATACATTTTTTATTTGGGGTAATGAGAGTACCTTTGCGAACAACAATGGGTGGAGTCTGTGTCTAACAAAGGAATGAGCGGAGTGGATGATGTAGGGCCAGGAGATGAGTCACCGGGAGCTAACAATGTACTTGTATCATGAGAAGAATTATTATTAGGGTTAGTACTTCGTACGCGATGAGGACGTCGGATATACACATGAAGAGGAGGATTGGAGTTAGCTTGAGGGCTGACTTGTGGAATGGGAAGTATAGGAACAAGCAGAACTTGAAGAATTAAATTCCTTTTTGTAGTGTTTGGTGAAAAAATAGGGAGATATCTCAAAAAATGTTACATCGCTGAGATAGAATATTTATCTGTAGTTGGATTACAACTTCTGTAACCTTTTTGGAGATGAAAGTATCCTAAGAAGATACATTAGCTAATTTGTCTTGAAGGTTATCCTTCCTATTATTGTGATCATGAAAAAATAAATACAACCAAACACTCTCAAATAGAATATGATGAGAATTTTGTTCGGGAAAGAAAATGGAATGAAAACTGTGATGTTGCACCAAAGTAGAGGGCATACAGTTAATCAGATAACAAGCCGTAGAATGCCATGCCCCAAAAATGAAGAGGCACATGATGGTGTAGATGGTACGGTTAGTTTCAATGAGATGACGAACTTCTCTATTCGGCGACTCCATTTTGTTGCGGAGTAAATACACAGGAAGTCGTGCGAGACCTGGAAGGCTGCACGAAAAAGAGAAGGGTGTTCCGCTATTCTCACAATTTTAAAGCGAGCAGATATTTTCTCCCTAACTATGATACCATGTAGAGAAGGAGACTCAGGTAGAAAGCTTGATCATTTCCTCAAGCTTGGTTGGGAATCTATAGCTATTACAAAGTGTACATATTTGGTAAGTGTATAATTAAAGAATAAAATCCCTAAGTCAACCCTAGTCAAATAATCATGATTTAATTCCAATCACATGATATATGATAATCAAATCATCATTATTTTATGCAAATCACATAATATCTCAACGAAAAACATAGAATATAGTATCCCCTCCAAGATGACGAGATCCAAGGATTCATTAATCGTGCTGAAGATTCATTGGTAACATAGTTCATTAGCTTAGTGCGAATCGCAGGTTCGAGTCTGCATTAATTCTAAGCGTTTTTCTTACTTTTTCGTCACTAAGTAAACAAATGATACTATGTGATTTGACCAGATATTTATTTCCTTTTTATAATTAAGGAATCTTATTTATTAAGGAAAATATTTAAAATTAAAAAAATGAATTTAAATGTTTTTCTTAATAGTATTCTAAATGTTTTACACGCCATGTGTTTCTCCGAGTGCGTCTAGGACAATTTATTCGCCGAGTTTGATGTTATAAATTTTCTTACTTTCTTAGGTGTGACACTGCTTATACAAAATTCTGTGTTTGCCATTGGCCAGGAAAGGAAGCTTGTCTGGTCTTGCATTATACCCACTCCTCTAACGAGATTCAAAGATGTCTAGTTAAAATTTAATAGAAGAAAGTTGAACTACAACAATAAAGAATTAAGCTCCCCTTTGAGTTTCAGATATAGCCTTACATACAGATGCCTGTCATACATAGCTACATATTTCTAGAACAACTGGAGAGCATTGTGAAAAGGAGAAGAAAAAAGTGTATTGTCTATTCAAATCTTCACAATGTACATACTAGTGGTTTATATAAAGAGATATTGTTGTTGCCAGGCAAGGAAACTTGTCTGGTCTTGCAATACACCCATTCCCCTAACGAGATTCAAAGATGTCTAGTTAAAATTTATTAGAAGAAAGTTGTTCTACAACAGTAAATAATTAAGCTCCCCTTTGAGTTTCAGATATAGCCTTACACACATATGCATGTCATACTTAGCTACATATGTCTAGAACAATTGGAGAGCATTGTGAAAAGGAGAAGAAAAAAGTATATTGTCTTTTCACAACTTCACAATGTACAGACTAGTGGTTTATATACAAAGATTACAAATAAAGCTTGCTAAGGATATCTTTACAAATTAGGGAAACAGATCTGATGTGATCTTCCTAGGATAAATATGGAAAAAAATATCTAAGCTATTTACATATATATATCTTCCCAAATGATGTTGTATAGCTATAATAAATATGTGAGAAAGCACGGGAGAAAAATATATAATTGATATTAAACATGATACAATGAGCCATACATATACATATATATATATATATATATATATATATATATATATATATATATATATATATATATATATTATATATATATATATATATATATATATATATACATAACCTATCCTACTCCTAATACACATTGGATTAGGGTTCTACTATTTACATATTCTAACACTCCCCCTCAAGCTGATGCATATAAATCATATGTACCGAACTTGTTACATATGTAGTTAATACGAGGACCAGATAGGGACTTGGTGAATATGTCTGCAAGCTGATCATTTGACTTTACAATCTTTGTAGCAATATCTCCCGAGAGTATCTTTTCTCTCACAAAGTGACAGTCAATCTCAATGTGCTTAGTTCTCTCATGGAACACTGCATTTGACGCAATATGAAGAGTATCTTGATTATCACACACAGGTCTCATCTGACTAACATCACCAAATTTCAGCTCTTTGAGCAACTGTTTAATCCAAACTAGCTCACATGTCGCCATAGGCATTGCTCGATATTCTGCTTCTACACTAGACGGAGCAACCACATTATGTTTCTTGCTTTTCCAAGATACCAAATTTCCTCCTACTAAGACACAATATCCAGAAGTAGAACGTCTGTCAGAAGGCGATCATGCCCAATCAGCATCGGAGTATCCAACAATCTGCTCATGACCTCGATCCTCAAACAATAAACCTTTACCTGGAGTTGATTTATATACCGAAGAATGCGAACAACTGCATCCCAATGACTATCACACGGAGAATCCATAAACTGGCTCACAACACTCACAGGAAAGGAAATGTCAGGTCTTGTCACTGTAAGATAATTTAATTTACCAACAAACTGCCTATATCTTGCATGATCGTTAAGAGACTCCCCGTGTCCTGGAAGAAGATTGGAATTCGGATCCATCGGAGTGTCAACAGGTTTACAACCTGTCATTCATTTCTCCTTAAGAATATCTAAGGCATACTTCCGTTGTGAGATCACAATACCTAAGCTAGACTGTGCGACCTCAATACCCAGAAAATACTTTTGTGTGCCCAGATCCTTAGTCTGAAAGTGTTGAAAGAGATGTTGATTCAATTTAGAAATATCATCCTGGTCATTGACGGTAATAACAATGTCGTCAACATAGACCACCAGATAAATACAGAGACGTGAATCAGAATGCCGATAGAATACAGAGTGATCAGCTTCACTCCGAGTCATGCCAAAGTCCTCGATAACAGTGCTAAACTTACCAAACCAGGCTCGAGGAGACTGCTTTAGACAATAAAGTGACCGGCGCAAGCGACACACAAGGCCACGAGACTCCCCCTGAGCAACAAACCCAGGTGGTTGCTCCATATAAACTTCATCCTCAAGGTCACCATGTAAAAATGCATTTTTAATGTCCAGCTGATACAGGGGCTAATGGCGAACAGCAGCCATAGAGAGAAAAAGGCAGACTGATGCTATCTTAGTCACGGGAGAGAAGGTATCACTGTAATCAAGCCCAAATATCTGAGTATATCCCTTGGCAACAAGATGAGCCTTAAGACGATCAACCTTACCATCTGGACCAACCTTGACTGCATACACCCAACGACAACCAACAGTAGATTTACCTGAAGGATGAATGACGAGCTCCCAAGTACCACTCGTATGTAAAGCAGACATCTCGTCAGTCATAGCCTGTCGCCACAGTGGATGAGACAATGCTTCACCTATATACTTAGGGATGGAAACAGAAGACAAAGAAGATAGAAAATCATAATAGGGTGATGCCAAACGAGGATAACTTAAACCGATATAATGGGGATTAGGATTAAGGGTGTTCCATATACCTTTCCGAAGTGCAATCGGAAGAGACAAGTCCGCAGTAGGAGCAGGGTCAGGTGCAAGACATGAATCAACCGGGCCGGATGCTGGGCAAGGACGATGATGATATGTCAAGAGTGGAGTGTCTACTGCAGGGAGTCTAGGAGGAGCCACTGTAGACGTTCCAACGCTTGGAATGGGTAAGACTTCTGTAGCAGAAGGTGAAGGAGGAGATATAGTAGACTCCCTATAGGCCGATATAGGTAGGACCTCAGATATATCAAGATGGTCAGAATGGTTAGAAGAGGTAAAGAAAGGATTAGACTCAAGAAATGTGACATCGGCTGACATAAGGTTCCTACGAAGATCAGGTGAATAACAACGATAGCCCTTCTGAGCACGAGAATAACCAAGGAAGACACACTTGATAGCACGAGGAGCTAACTTATCTTTCCTAGGAGCTAATTTATGAACGAAACAAGTGCTCCCAAAAACACGAGGGAAACAGGGTATAAGGGTGACTGTGGAAACAATATCTCATATGGAATCTGATTCTGGATGGGAGATGTAGGCATTCGATTAACCAAATAACAAGATGTGAGAACTGCATCGCCCCAAAAACGCAGCGGAACATGAGATTCAATGAGAAGTGTGTGAGCAGTCTCAATAATGTGCATATTCTTTCTCTCCGCAACCCCGTTTTGCAGATGGGTATAAGGACAAGAGGTCTGATGAGCAATTCCGTGAGAAGACATATATTGCTGAAATTGAGAGGATAAATATTCTAAGGCATTATCACTGCGAAGAGTGCGAATAGAAACACCAAATTGATTTTTAATTTCAGCACAAAAATTCTGGAATATAGAACACAACTCAGAACGATCATTCATAAAGAAAATCCAAGTACATCTTGAATGATTATCAATGAAACTAACAAAATAACGAAATCCCAAGGTTGAACTTACTCTACTAGGACCCCATATATCCGAATGAACTAAAGAAAAAACAGACTCTGCACGACTCTCAATACTACAAGGAAAGGAGACGTGGGTATGTTTCCCGAGCTGACATGACTCACACTCTAATGTGGATAAAATAAACAAACGAGGCACCATCTTCTGAAGCTTGGACAAGCTAGGATGTCCTAAACGACTGTGAAGTAGGTCTGGAGGATCTGCAACTAGACAGGCCTTGGAGGATGTTAGTAAGTTAAGGTAGTAGAGTCCGTCTGATTCAAGTCTTGTTCCAATCGTCTGTCCTGTATTGCGGTCCTGCACAATAAAAGAGTCATCAATAAAATATATACTGCAATCGAGGGCACGAGTCAAACGACTAACAGATGCAAGATTAAAAGGACAGCCAGGGAGATAAAGAACGGAATCTAGAGTGACAGAGGGTAGAGCATTCGCTTGTCCAACTCCTTTTGCTTTAGTTTGAGACCCAATGGCTAAAATAATATTTGGAAGAGATTATGAATATGCAATATTTGACAAAAAGGATTTATTACCAGAGATATGATAAAAAGCAGCTGAGTCCACAACCCATTGTTCAAGAGGACTAGACTGGGAAACACAAGGAAAAGAATTACCAGCAACAGAAGTATGAGATTGAGCAACAGAGGCTACTTGTAGAGATGTCTGCTTACTTGCTCGATATTTAAGGAACTCATTATATTCCCATTCAGATAAAAAAATCAATGATTACCTATTGTCTTGGTCTGAGCAGCATAAGCATTTTTGGGTGGTCGACCATGTAAATAATGGCACACGCCACGAGTGTGACCAAGTTTATAACAATAAGAACACTTGGGTCTACATCTTCCAAAACGACCTCCTCCTCATCTATTCTCCATAGTATGAGATGCTCGATTGTCCACTGATTGGGATACGAGGATAGATGAATCAAGTGTCTGTGATGAGCTCACTGGGTGACTTGGTGCTGCAGCAAGGCGAAGTAAGCGAGAGAATAATTCATCAACTGTGGGGACTGTCGGACTAGCTAAAATCTGATCGCGTACTGAGTCAAGATCATTAGGAAGACCAGCAAGAGTAAGAACTAGAAAAAGCTTTTGTCGTTGCTCTTGCTGCTTTGCAACCCTAGCAGAAAGTGGCATCAACGTCTCAAATTCCTCCATAACTGCCTGCACTTGACCCAAGTAAGTAGACATATCTAATTCCTGTTTCTGTAAATTTGTCATCCGCGATATCACATCATAGAAACGAGATATGTCATTAGTGTATAAAGTATGAGCCTTTTCCCATTCAAAATAACATGATTGGAATGGACGAAACAAGGGCATCAACTTGGAATCAATAGATAGCCACAAAATACTGCATTATTTAGCATCGATCTTCTCCCAATGTGCTTTGGCTTTTTCATCTCCTTCACTAGACTATTTGATTAGATGATCTTGAACACCTTGACCTTTAGACCACAACTTGAAAGACAAAGCCCAAGCTAGGTAGTTTGAACCTCCCATTAAAGGTTATGAGGTAATCATAACACCGGAATTGCCAGAACCCGGGTTTCTAGACCCGAAAGCATCGTGTCCCAAAAACATCGTTGGATTATCACCAAATAATCAAAAAGAATCAACTGAAAACTCGCTGAAACTCAAACGGAAAACTGAAAACTGAAAACTGGAGCTGCCGGAAAAACTGGAAACACTGTAGCTGCCGGAAAAAGTACTGTAGGTACCGGAAAAAATTCAAAGTTGTCGGAATTGAAAATTAAAAATATGGATAGGCTCGGAATTCAAGGGCGATCAAACTGTCCTGAAGGAAGTTTTTTAAATTCCAGCCGGAAAGTATCTCACGCGCCGGCGCGTGGGATAGACTCGCCGCCGCCGGCAGAACTCCGGCAGGCGCGTGGCGGCGCGTGGGAGGTTATTTTCCGGTGATATTTTCTGGGGTTGGTCGGAATTATATTTCGAGCCTTGTGGTGGTCTCGGATTTTGCACAACACTAACAAATGGGTGATTTCGTTAAGGAAAGCCTATTAAGTCGACGGAAAATTGCACGACGACGAGGTCTTTCTTCCCGGAAGTTGCTGGAATGACGCACAGCTATGATATTCTCACTGGAGATCTGATACCATGTGAGAAAGCACGGGAGAAAAATATATAATTGATATTAAACATGATCCAATGAGACCTATATATATATACACATAACCTATCCTACTCCTAATACACATTGGATTAGGGTTCTACTATTTACATATTCTAACAAAATATTCTCCTAATCTGGCACTCCCCTCAAGTTGGTGAATGGATATCTTGCATTCCCAGCTAGGTAACAAGTCCTTCAATAATGCTTCTTTGTAGTTCTTTTGTGAGAATGTCCGCTAGTTGATCCTTGGAAGACACAAATGGAGTACAAATCAACCCACTATCTAATTTTTCTTTGATAAAGTGTCGATCAACATCAATGTGCTTCGTCCGATCATGTTGCACTGGGTTATGGGCTATTCTAATTGGTGACTAGTTATCACAATGAACTTTCATAGGTGCCTCCCACTTTATTTTCAGGTCTTCAAGAATTATTTTTAGCCACAATAGCTCATAAACACCCAATCCATAGCTCTGAACTCTGATTCTGCACTTGACCTTTCTACAACGTTCATTTTTTTACTTCTCCATTTCACCAGATTACCACCCAAGAAAGTGCAATACCCTGAGGTTGACTTCATGTCGACTTGCGACCCAGCACAGTCCACATTTGTATAAGCTTCTATAGTCAAGGTGCCACCCCTTTTGAATAAAAGTCCTCTTCCAGGCGTCCCTTTCAGATATTCTAGTATTCTATGTGCTGCTCTTAGGTGGACTTCCTTCGGATTGTGCATAAACTGGTTCACCACTCTCACGGTATAGCCTATATCAAGTCTAGTGTGGGATAGGTAAGTTAACCTTCCAACAACTCGTTGATATGACCCTATATCCACGGATAGGTCTTATGATGCTTCAGTTAGCCTGTGATTATACTCAATAGGTGTAGTTGCTGGTTTACACCCCAATTTTCTAGTCTCCTTTAGCAAATCATAGACATAGTTTTGTTGGGAAGGAAATATGCCTTGTTCAGAATGGGCTACTACAATTCTTAGGAAGTATTTTAACTTCCCAAGTTCCTTGATGTCAAACTCTTTAAGCAGACATTCTATTTGATATTGTATACCATCTTAATCATCTCCAGTGACAATGATACCATCTACATATACCAGTAGGGCCGTTGTTTATCCATTTCCTGAAATGTCTTACAAACCAACTATGATCCCTTTGACTCTGCCTATACCTTAGTGTGATCATTACCTTTGCAAATCTTCCAAACCACACTCGTGGTGATTGTTTGAGTCCATAGAGAGCCTTTTTAAGCCTGCATACCTTTCTTGCCTTAGACTCAAATCCCGGCGGGACCTCCATATATTTTTCCTCGTCCAATTCTCCATGGAGAAAAGTATTCTTCACATCGGATTGTTGAGTCCATAGAGAGAATTTCTAAGCCTGCATACCTTTCTTGCCTTAGAGACTCAAATCCCAATTTAGATTCAAATCCCGGCAGGACCTCCATATATATCTCCTCCTCCAATTCTCCATGGAGAAAAGCATTCTTCACATCGAATTGTTGCAAAGTCCATCCAAAAATGGCAGCTAGTGGGAGTAAGATTCATACGGTGATCATCTTTGCCACCGGAGCAAATGTTTCAACATAGTCTATGCCATAGGTTTGTGTATACCCTTTGACAACTAATCTTGGTTTATATATCTCCACTTATCCATCAGAATTGTACTTCACTGTGAACACCCAGCGACAACCTACTAATTTTTTTCCCTTTCGGTAACTCAATCAACTCCCATGTTCTATTTTTCTCTAGTTCCACCATTTCAACTCTCATGGCTTCCTTCCATTTCTTGTCCTCTAATGCTTCTGACAAGTTTTTTGGAATAGGTATTGAGTGAAGGTTACTAAGGAAGGCTTTTTGGCTCGGTGACAAATTTTGATAAGTCATGAGTGACAAGGGATGTTTTGTAAAATTTACGGTTCCGTTTCTAAGGGCAATGGGTAGGTATAGGTCATCTACTTGGTTTAAGGGTTTTTGTTGATTGTTTTAAGATTCCGCAACACATTCTGAACTTGGAACAGGAACCAGATTCGATGATTGGGCTTGAGCTGGTGGATGTACTCGCTCTTTTCTTCTAGAGTAAACCTCAAGAGGTAGTTGAATGTCACTTTGAATTATTTCTTCATTCTGATGATCTGGAGAGACTATGGGATCTGGAGTCTCAATAGAAGGTTCAATGGGACCTGGAGACTCAACTGACACTTTATTTTTAGATGACTCGGCAATATCTAAGATGACCACATCTTTGGGACTATCTTTACTCTTAGTCTCGCCCTGAAGATAGGAGGTGCTAAAGAAAGACTCAGACTCTACAAAAGTGACATCGGCTGAGACAAAGAATTTTCTAGTTTGTGGGTGATAACATTTGTAACCCTTTTGTGTTTATGAGTAGCCAATAAAAACAAACTTGGTTGCACGTGGGTCTAACTTTCCTCTATTATTTGAATGGATATGGACATAGGCAACACAGCCAAATACTCTTAGTGTTAGGTTGCCAAAGACATAGAAGTTAGGAAAGAAACTTCTCAAGGTGTCAATTGGTGATTTCAGGCTTAGAACCTTTGATGGAACTCGATTGTCGAGATAGGTAGCAGTTAGAATGGCTTCCCCCCAATAGTGTTTAGGAACGTTAACAATGATCTGGTTATACTGAAAAGATGACCCATTTCTCGTTCAGCCACCCCATTTGGTTGGGGTATATTGACACAAGGCGACTCATTGATGATACCCTCATTTTTGAAGGATGGGGACGTCATTTGGTTAAAGTATTCTCGGGCATAGTCCAAACGAAATCTCTTGATTGGGGTGTTAAATTGGGTCTTGATCATGTTGGCAAAATTGGGGAAGACATAGCTCACATCGGATTTGTTTTTCAACAGATAAACCCAAATTACCCGAGTGCAATCATCAATAAAAGACACAAACCATTTAGCACCGGAAATATTTAAATCTGTAGATGGCCCCTAAATGTCACTATGAATGAGATCAAACGGAAACATACTTCTTTTATTTGTGAGAGAAAAAGAAATACGCCTATGTTTTGCTAGTTCACAATCATTGCAATTAAAAGAATCTACTGTTCAACCCTTAAACAATAGAGGGAACATAATCTTGACAATTTGAAAAGAAGGATGACCCAAACGACGATGATTAAGCCAAATTCTTTCTCCACTAGACATGACTGACTCAGATATGAAGGAGCAGGGGAGAGAATTCAAAGCTTTATTCTTTAGGTTAAGATTTTCCAGGTAATAGAGCCCGTTTCTGACTTTAGAAAGCCCAATCATCTTCTTAGTTTCCTGTTCCTGAAAAATACAATAGGAAGGGAGAAATATTACTCGGCAATTAAAATCTTGAGTAACCTTTTGAATTGAAATAAGATTAGCAAACAATTTGGAACAGGAAGCATACTTTTAAGGCATAGAGAATTTAAGCGAACGTCTCCATATCCAGTTAAAGTAGTGAAAGAACCATCAGCAATGGTGATTTTTCTATGGCTTAGGCAAGGGGTATAGAATGAAAAGTATTTAGAAGAAAAGGTCATGTGGTCTGTTGCTCCAGAATCAACTATCCATGGGAAGGAATTACTTGTCATGACATTAGCAATACAACAAAGAGAAGAGATACCTGAGAATGTTAAAGAACGTGTACCTGTCTCGGCTGGATTACTTTTGCCTAAAGAACTAAGCTATCCTTTCAGCCTTTCAATATCTTTTTGACTGATCTCAGGATTTGACTAAGCAGAATTATCTAAGTCATTTTGGTGAGTGCTTGCAACATAAGCTTGTCTCCCATTCTCGCCCCTAGAGTTATTGTTCTGTGGTTTCTGTTCAGCTTCCAGCATTTCTCTCTTGTGTGGCGATGCTTTCTTACAGTAGGTGCAATAGAGGGAATCACTATTGAATAGTTTTGAAGTATTTGTTGGCTTGGTAGAATTGTCTGATGGCGGTAGCATGCCATTCTTCTTCTTCCCTACCCCCTTTGCAACAAGTGTTGATCCTTCTCTAGCTTGAGTGTCAAGCATAACACTCCTACGCCCTTCTTCAGCCCGTACTATTGAGACTGCTTCATTCAGTGATGGAAGTTCCTCTTTTCCCAATATTTGTACCCTTACTGGATCATGTTCAACATTAAGTCCAGCAAGGACGTCATATGTGTGTTCCCTTTCTATAAAGGGCTTCAAGGTTACTGCATCTTCTGGGCATCGCATCTGAATGCATTGGTAGTGATCAATCTCTTGCCACAGTCCTTGCAAGAGATTGGCATATCCAGTGACTGATCGTGCCCCCTGCTTCATGGTTGTAACCTTCGTCTTAAGTTCATAGATTCGAGCTGCATCATTTACCTTTGAGTACGTTTGTTGGATTGCTTTGCATATCTCCTTAGCCGTACTCATAAACATCACTGTATCACTTATTTCTGGAATCATAGAATTCCAGAGTAAAGACATGACCATTAAGTCTTGTTCATCCCAGGCTTCAAACTTGAGATCTTCTTTAGACGGGCTTGTACCCAGCAGATGACTTATCTTCCCTTTGCCTTTCATGAATGTTCGAACGAACTGTGACCATTTTAGAAAATTTAGTCCATTCAATCGGTAAGCAACCTAGACATTTTGCAAATCACCGGTTGTGGTGATAGCGGGACTAGTCTCAGTTGTTTCGGGCATTTTATCCTTGACTCTCGGGTTTCAACAAGTCCAGAAGGGAAATAAAAGGTTTCAATCTCAAGAGAATGATGAGAAATGAGAAGGAATTCTCTCAGGAAAGAGCCAAAAGCTCTTATACCATGTGAAAAGGAGAAGGAAAAAGTATATTGTCTTTTCACATCTTCACAATGTATAGACTAATGGTTAATATATAGAGATTACAAATAAAGCTAGCTAGGGATATCTCTACAAATCAGGGATACATATCTGATGTGATCTTCCTAGGATAAATATGGAAAAAATATCTCAGCTATTTACATAAATATATCTTTCCTAATGTTGTTGTATAACTATAACAAATATTCTCCTAATCTGACAAGCATATATATAAATGATACTCCCTATGTCTGGAAAATAATGGCGAGATCCAGAATAATAGAGTCAAACATCTAATTCTCGAGGTGAACTAAGACATTAATTCATCAAAACTTTTCAAATTAAATTTACATTCTTGAAACTATATAAAAAGTAGTCTAACCCGAACTTTTCTACAACTAAAAAGAATTAGATATGTTTTAAACGTTGTTTGACTCCCAAAAATGATTTGGTGTCATATAGGTTAGAGGGAGCAATCTATAAACTAAATAAAGAACGAGATGTGGTACAGTGCACCAACAGCAGCAAAAAGAAATTATTAAAAAAATAGAATTAAAGAAACAGAAGCATATAAACAGTGCTGAGAATCATGAAACAAGAGAAGTACCTCTAATTTGTCTTCTTTGGCAACATGATCTTAGGGAATTTTGCAAAATTCCTCGGACAAACGAATGCATTCACCAACATTTTCAGATGAAGCGAAGAGAAGACCAACATTTATGCACGACTATTTAAGCAAGAAACAAATTTAGAATAACCGAAAGAAAAAGACCAATATATTTTTTTTGATAAAAGACCAATATAATTATCAATATTATTAAATCCAAGCTTATTGAACAAAATAGTCTTAATGATCTGATGGCCACATTCTAAAATGCACGCCTCAATCACCAGAATTACTATCTGATTTTGTTTGTATTTGATAGGAAAGTATTGTGCGAAAGAAACAGACTCTGTTACAATAGGCAAAGAGGTTAGCTTTCAATATCCAAGAACCTTTTAGTCTGACTGGAAAACTATCTTAAATTCAGTTATCAAGAACCACCCGCTGCGAAGATAGAATTACAAGTTATAGCTAAAATTTTGTCAAAACATGATTATCTTAGATTTCACATACTATGAGATATCTGTGAAGAGCTTTGTGAGATGTCTCAGCAAATTGTAGAGCATGTAGACACTTTCAACTTCTCCAGAATTATGTTTCGAGAAGGTAAGATTATATAAATAAACCCAATTATCTTACTAGTGACCTCAAGTTTGTGGAGTTTGGCTTTTTCCATACCACAACTTCATTGGCTTCTCTTATACATGTTCTGAAGTAGCTAACTTTTATTCGTGCACTCCCCATCATGGCTAGAGAGCGATGCTCCAAATTCTCTCAAGAATCTAGATGTCATACAAGCCACTAGTATGGCCAGTCTTAAAACTAGGCGAAAGCTGCCAGAAACAGGAACAAGTGAAGGAACCTTGATTCTCTCTGTCAGATCACACACTGAAGAGAAAAGAGTTTTTCAAAAGTTGGGTTTTTATAAATGAGTAGGTTCCCAGGATGCAATAAGAAACTGAATTACTGAAGAACGGGAAATAGCAGATGGTTGAAGATTATGTAGCTTGAAGACATGAAATTCCAACTACGCTTTGTGGATGAGGGACAGGCTGCCAAGACATTTGCAAAAATTCGTTTAGTGGTTGTTTATTGGAGCTGAAAAGATTGGTATGTTGACCTACTATTTTCTGCCGAGACTACAACAACAATAACGATGACCCAGTAAAGTTCCACTAAGTGGGGTCTGGGGAGGGTAGTGTATGCGCAGACCTTACCCCTACCCCGATAGGGTAGAGAGGGTGTTTACGATAGACCCTCGGCTTAGAAGATGAAAATAACAAGAAAAACAAGAAAAGAAAATTCATCGGTAACATCAATACAACCAAAAAATAATGACAGCATCATAAAAATCATAAAATAGATGACATGCAATAACAATAACCTGCAACTAAGGTCTAGAGCTATGGAAAACACTAAGGTTAGAGTAAACTCTACCACAACTCGTCAAGGACCAACCTACTCAAACTATCTTCACCCCCGGAATGGAGGAAGAGAAGCTCGACTACCACCCTATCCTACAACCCTAATGCTCGACCTCCAAACCTTCCTATCAAGGAGCATGACTTCGGAAATATGCAATCGTGCCAGGTCGTGCCTGATCACCTCTCCCCAATACTTCTTAGGTTGTCCTCTATCTCTTCTCGCACCCACTAAAGCCAGTAGCTCACACCTCCTAACGGGAGCATCCAGGCTTCTCCTTTCCACGTGCTCGAACCATCTGAACCTCGCTTCCCTCATCTTGCCATCCAGAGAGACCACATCAGGCACCCACCTTCTCCCGAATATCGTCATTGGTAATCT
The DNA here is from genome assembly GCA_034376525.1 of Nicotiana benthamiana. NCBI lineage: Eukaryota > Viridiplantae > Streptophyta > Magnoliopsida > Solanales > Solanaceae > Nicotiana > Nicotiana benthamiana. Next base: position 37,710,287 of record CM067339.1, on the reverse strand, counting down.
TATCTATCCTAGTGTGCCCACACATCCACCTCAACATCCTCATCTCAGCTACCTACATCTTCTAGATATGAGAGTTCTTAACTGGCCAGCACCCTACCCCAGACAACATGGCCGATCTAACCACCGCCCTATAAAACTTACCTTTGAGTATCAGTGGCACTTTCTTGTCACACAAGCCTCCAGATGCTAGCCGAGACTATGGTGGTAAATTTGGTGTGCTACCGGCTAATCAGTGGTATTTTGACTAATTCAAGAAGGTTGGGGATCTTTATGGGGGTTTTGTTGATGTTGTTTGTAGTATGCACGATATGATTAGGGTGAGAATCATGGTGAGAAAGGGGGAAGGGTTCCTATATCTATAATAATAATGGATGATGGGGTAAGGGGATATAGAGTTTGGATGGACCCAGAATTTTGACCTTGGGTTTGGTGAAGGAAGGGGAAGGCAAGGGGAGAGGAAGGGCAGGGGGAACAAAAGGAGTTAGGTACGAGGAGGAAGGCAGGGAACGAGAAGGGTGGATTTAGGTATAGGAACGATCTGAATGCAATATCAAAGCATTTAAACTATATTAGTGAGAAATTGAAAGGGACTACATTAAATTACTAAACTAATCATAAGGAGCTCTATGCATTAGTTAGGACCTTAGCTAATTGGCAAAATTACTTGTGGCCTAACAAATTTGTCATTAAAATCACTCATGATTCATTGAGGTATCTTAAGAGTCAAGTAAGTTGAAAGAGAGACATAATAAGTTGATTGAGTTCATAGAGATTGTTTTATTTGTGATCCACTATTAGCAAGATATAGCATATGCACTTTCTAGGAAGCATGCTTTGATGAATACATTGATTTGGTTAATGGAATTTGAGAGATTGAAAGAACTATATCCTAGTGATTATGACTTTAATGAGGCCATTTAGAAGCATGGATAAGATAAGTACAGGAATTTCATAAGCAAGATAGTTATTTGTTTAGAGATGGGAAATTGTATGCCTCTAACTCTTCTTGGAGGGAGTTTTTTGTGATGAAAGCTCACAATGATGGATTGATGGGACACTCGGAGTTCGAGTGTGTAAAACATTGGATATCATAGGAGAAGAACACTTCTATTGGCCTAAAACGAAGTTTGATGCAGAGCGTATTTATGGTCACTGTCTTGAGTAATTGAGTGTACGCAAGCTAAGTCTAGGTCACTAACCCAGGGGTTGTATACCTCATTGCTTATTCCTAGCGGACCTTAGTTGGACAATTCAATGTATTTTTGTGCTTGGCTTGACTAGGACTTGAAAAGGCAAAGAATGCATATTTGTTATGGTGGGTAGATTCTACAATGGCCAATTTTATACTGTTGGCCCAAGTTCAGGCGAAGTTTTGAAGAACGACAAAGGAACTCAGTCATGGACCAAGTCCATCATGTGAAGCACAATGTGTGTCAACATATACATGTGTGATGCACGTGAAGGAGATAAGTCCCAATGATCAAGCAGCAATATCTCATGAACTAATCAAAAAAGTTGCATATTGGATAAGGAGAAAAGTCTCCTTATGTAAAGAGAACACAATCCGGATAATAGATAGGGTTGGAGTTTGTAATGTTCAAGGACTCAACTTCAATGGAAGATCAGCAATTGAGCCTTAATCAAACTCTAATTACTAACTCATTAAAGAACAGTGATTGTTCTCTTTTAAAGGTATTGCACATACGCAGAAGTTAAACTAAATTGAGAGCAAAAGAGCAAGAAATTTATGTAAGATTCAAATGTGCACTCCTGAAGCTACTTGAACGAGATAAAACAACCAATTTCATTGTGTTTTATAATTGATATTGTTCTCTTATGTTAAACATGATACAATGAGCCATATATATATGTATATAATATATATAAATATATATATATATATATATATATATATATATATATATATATACATACATAACATATCCTACTCCAAATATATATTAGATTAGGGTAATTTTCTACTATTTACAACACTATTCTAACACTAACCCTCAAGCTGGTGCATATAAATCATATGTAGCGAGCTTGTTACATATATAGTTAATACAAGGACCTGTGAGGGACTTGGTGAAAATGTCTGCAAGCTGATCATTTGACTTCACAAACTCTGTAGCAATATCTCCCGAGAGTATCTTTTCTCTGACAAAGTGACAGCCAATCGCAATATGTTTAGTTCTATCATGGAACACTGGATTTGACGCAATATGAATAGCAGCTTGGTTATCACGCACAAGTCTCATCTGATTAATCTCACCAAATTTCAACTTCTTGAGCATCAATTTGATCCGAATTATCTCACATGTCCCCATAGCCATTGCTCTATATTCTACTTCTGCACTAGACCGAGCAACCACATTCTGTTTCTTGCTCTTCCAAGATACCAAATTTTCTCCTACTAAGATATAATATCCAGAAGTAGAACGTCAATCAGAAGGTGATCCTGCCCAATCAGCATCGGAGTATCCAACGATCTGCTCATGGCCTCGATCCTCAAATAATAAACCTTTGCCTGGAGTTGATTTTATATACCGAAGAATACGAACAATTGTATCCCAATGACTATTACACGGAGAACCCATAAACTGGCTCACAACCCTCACGGGAAAGGAAATGTCAGGTGTTGTCACTGTAAAGTAATTTAATTTACCAACCAACCGTATATATCATGAACTATCGCTAAGAGGCCCCCCTGTCCTGGCAAAAGTTCACAATTCGGATCCAACAGAGTGTCAACAAGTCTACAACCTATCATTCATATCTCCTAAAGATTATCTAAGGCATACTTCTGTTGTGAGATCACAAGACCTGAGCTAGACTGAGCGACCTCAATACACAAAAAATACTTTAGTTTGCCCAGATCCTTCATCTGAAAGTGTTGAAAGAGTTGTTGCTTCAACTTAGTCATACCATCTTGGTCATTGCTGATAATAACAATGTCGTCAATATAGACCACCAGATAAATACAGAGACTCGAAGCAGAATGCTGATAGAATACAGAGTGATCAGCGTCACTCCGAGCCATGCCAAATTCTTGGATAACTGTGCTAAACTTACCAAATCAGACTAGAGGAGACTGCTTTAGACCATAAAGTGACCGACGCAAGAGACATATAAGACCACGAGACTCCCCCTGAACAACAAACCCAGCTGGTTGCTCCATATAAAGTTCATCCTCAAGGTCACCATGTAAAACAGTATTCTTATTGTCCAGCTGATTGAGAGGCCAATGGCGAACAGCAACCATGGATAGAAAAAGGCGGACTGATGCTATCTTAGCCATGGGAGAGAAGGTATCACTGAATCGAGTCCAAATATCTGAGTATATCCCTTGGCAAGAAGACGAGCCTTAAGATGATCAACCTTACCATCCGGACCAACCTTGACTGCATACACCCAACGACAACCAATAGTAGATTTACCTGAAGGAAGAGAGACGAGCTCCCAAGTACCACTCGTATGTAAAGCAATTATCTCGTATTATTCATAGCCTGTATCCACCCTGGATGAGACAATGCTTTAATTATAGACATAGGGATGGAAACGGAGGACAAAGAAGATAGAAAAGCATATTAGGGTAATGACAAACGATGATAACTTAAACCAACATAATGGGAATTAGGATTAAGGGTGGTTTGTATACCTTTCTGAAGTGCAATAGGTGTACTAGGAAGAGACAAGTCCGCAATAGGAGCAGGTTCAGGTGCAAGACATGAATCTGTCAGGCTAGATGCTGAGCGCGGACGACGATAATATATCAAGAGTGGTGTTTGTGTGGCAAGGAGTCTAGGAGGAGCCACACTAGACTCTCCAACAGTTGGAATGGGTAAGACTTCTGTAGCGGAAGGTGAAGGAGGAGCTATAGTAGACTAGGGTAAGACTTATGTAGTGGAAGGTGAAGGAGGAGCTATAGTAGACTCCCTAAAGGCCGGTATAGGTAAAACCTCAGATATATAAAGATGGTCAGAATGGTTAGAATAGGTAAAGAAAGGTTTAGAATCAAAACATGTGACGTCATGGGACATAAAGTACCTACGAAGATCAGGTGAGTAACAACAATATTCCTTCTGAACACGAGAATAACCAAGGAAGACACACTTTAGAGCACGAGGAGCTAACTTATCTTTCCCAGGGGCTAAGATATGAACGAAACAAGTGCTCCCAAAGACACAGGGTGGAACAGAGTATAAGGGTGACTGGGAAAACAATACCTCATACGGAATCTGATTGAAGATGGGAGACGAAGGCATCCAATAAACTAAATAACAAGATGTGAGAAATGCATCGCCCCAAAAACGCAAGAGAACATGAGATTCAACGAGAAGTGTGCGACCGATCTCAATATTGTGCATATCTTTCTCTCTGCAACCCCATTTTTTTGAGGGGTATAAGGACGAGGTGTGATGAATAATTCCATTAGAAGTCATAAACTGCTGAAATTGAGAGGATAAATATTCTAAGGCATTATAACTTCAAACTGCTGAATCGAAATACGAAATTAATTTTTAATTTTGGTACAAAATTCTGGAATATAGAAAACAACTCAGATCGATCTTTCATTAAGAAAATTCAATTACATCTTGAATTATCATCAATGAAACTAACAAAATAACTAAATCCCAATGTTGAACTGACTCTAATATGACCTAATATATCAAATGAACTAAATAAAGGAGGTTCGAGTACGTTAAAGATCATTTAATCAATGAGTCTAGTGAAGGAGTTGAAAAAGCCAAAGCACATTGGGATAAGATCGATGCTCAATAATGCAATATTTTGTGGTGATCTATTGATTCAAAGTTGATGCCCTTTTTTCGTCCATTACAGACATGTTATTTGGTTTGGGAAAAGGCTCATACTTTATACACTAATGACATATCTCGTTTCTATGATGTGATATCGGGAATGACAAATTTAAAGAAACAGTAATTGGATATGTCAACTTACTTGGGACAAGTACAGGCAGTTATGGAGGAATTTGAGACGTTGATGCAAGATTCTGCTATGGTTGCAAAGTAGCAAGAGCAACGACAAAAGTTGTTTCTTGTTCTTACTCTTGCTGGGCTTCCTAATGATCTCGACTCAGTACGCGATCAGATTTGGCTAGTCTGACTGTCCCCACAGTTGATGAATTATTCTCTTGATTACTTCGCCTCGCTGCAACACCTAGTCACCTAGTGAGCTCATCACAGACACTTGATTCATCTATCATCGTATCCCAATCGGTGGACAATCGGGCATCTCATACTATGGAGAATAGACGAGGAGGAGGTTGTTTTGGAAGATCTAGACCCAAGTGTTCTTATTGTCATAAACTTGGTCACACTCGTGACGTGTGCTATTCTTTACATGGTCGACCACCCAAAAATGCTTATGTTGCTCAGACCGATCCTACAGGTAACCAGGGATTTTCTGTATCTGATGGGGAGTATAATGAGTTCCTTAAATATCGAGCAAGTAAGCAGACATCTCCATAAGTAGCCTTTGTTGCTCAGACTGATACTTCTGTTGCTGGTAATTCTTTTGCTTGTGTTTCCCAGCGTAGTCCTCTTGAACAATGGGTTGAAGATTCAACTTCTTCTGATCATATCTTTGATAATAAATCCCTTTTGTCAAATAGTGCGTATTTACAGTTTCTTCCCAATGTTACTTTAGCCAATAGGTCTCAAACTAAAGCAAAAGGAGTTGGACAAGCGAATCCACTACCCTCTGTCCCTCTAGATTCCGTTCTTTATGTCCCTGGCTGTCCTTTAAATCTTGCATATGTTAACCGTTTGACTCGTGCCCTCCATTGAGGTATATATTTTATTGATGATTCTTTTATTATGCAGGACTGCAGTACGGGACAGACGATTGGAATAGGACTTGAATTAGAAGTACTCTACTACTTTAACTCAGTAAAACCCTCCAAGGCCTGTCTAGTTGCAGATCCTCCAAACCTACTTCACAGTCGTTTAGGACATCCTAGCTTGTTCAAGCTTCAGAAGATGGTGCCTAGTTTGTCTATTTTATCCATATTAAAGTGTGAGTCATGTCAGCTCGGGAAACATACCCGAGCCTCCTTTCCTCATAGTATTGAGAGTCGTGCAGAGTCTGTTTTTTCTTTAGTTCATTCGGATATATGGGGTCCTAGTAGAGTCAGTTCAACCTTGGAATTTTGTTATTTTGTTAGTTTCATTGATGATCATTCAAGATGTACTTGGATTTTCTTAACGAAAGATTGTTCTGAGTTGTTTTCTATATTCCAGAATTTTTATGCTGAAATTAAAAATCAATTTGGTGTTTCTATTCGCACTTTTCGTAGTCATAATGCCTTAGAATATTTATCCTCTTAATTTCAGCAGTTTATGACTTCTCAAGGAATTATTCATCAGACCTCTTGTCCTTATACCCCTCAGCAAAATGGGGTTGCAGCGTGAAAAAAAAGGCACATTATTGAGATTGCTTGCACACTTCTCCTTGAATCTCATGTTCCGCTGCGTTTTTGGGGCGATGCAGTTATCACATCTTGTTATTTGGTTAATCGGATGCCTTCATCTCCCATCCAGAATCAGATTCCATATGAGGTATTGTTTCCTCAGTCACCCTTATACTTTCTTCCCCCTCATGTTTTTGGGAGCACTTGTTTCGTTCATAACTTAGCCCATGGGAAAGATAAGTTAGCTCCTCGTGCTCTCAAGTGTGTCTTCCTTGGTTATTCTCGTGTCCAGAAGGGCTATCGTTGTTATTCACCTGATCTTTGTAGGTACCTTATGTCAGATGATGTCAGATTTTTTGAGTCTAAACATTTCTTTACCTCTTCTGACCATCTTGATATATCTGAGGTTTTACCTATGCAGGCCTTTAGGGATTCTACTATAGTTCTTCCTACACCTTCTGCTACAGAAGTCTTACTCATTCCAACCGTTGGAGAGTCTAGTGTGGCTTCTCCTAGACTCCCTGTCACAGAAACTCCACTCTTGACATATCATCATCGTCCTCGCCCAGCATCCGGCCTGGTTGATTCACGTCCTGCACCTGACCCTGCTCCTACTGCAGACTTGTCTCTTCCGATTGCACTTCGGAAAGTCATACCAACCACCTTGAATCCTAATCCCCATTATATCGGTTTAAGTTATCATCGTTTGTCAACACCCTATTATGCTTTTCTATCTTCTTTGTCCTCTGTTTCCATCCCTCAGTCTACAGGTGAAGCATTGAAAAAACTCATCCAGGGTGGCGACAGGCTATGACTAACGAGATGTCTGCTTTACATACGAATGGTACTTGGGAGCTCGTCCCTCTTCCTTCAGGTAAATCTACTGTTGGTTGTCGTTGGGTATATGCAGTCAAGTTTGTTCAAGATGGTAAGGTTGATCGTCTTAAGCCTCGTCTTGTTGCTAAGAGATATAATCAGATATTTGGGCTTGATTACAGTGATACCTTCTCTCCCGTGGCTAAGATAGCATCAGTCCGCCTTTTTCTATCCATGGTTGTTGTTCGCTATTGGCCCCTGTATCAGTTGGACATTAAAAATGCGTTTTTACACGGTGACCTTGAGGATGAAGTTTACATGGAGCAACCACCTGGATTTGTTGCTCAGGGGGAGTCTCGTGGCCTTGTATGTCACTTGCGCTGGTCACTTTATGTTCTAAAGCAGTCTCCTCGAGCCTGGTTTTGTATGTTAAGCACTATTATCCAGGACTTTGGCATGACTCGGAGTGAAGCTGATCACTCTGTATTCTATCGGCATTCTGATTCAAGTCTCTGTATTTATCTGGTGGTCTATATTGACGACATTGTTATTACCGACAATGACCAAGATGGTATCACTAAATTGAAGCAACATCTCTTTCAACACTTTCAGACTAAGGATCTGGACACACTAAAGTATTTTCTAGGTATTGAGGTCGCTCAGTCTAGCTCAGGTATTGTGATCTCACAACGGATGTATGCCTTAGATATTCTTGAGGATACAGGAATGACAGGTTGTAAACCTGTTGACACTCCGATGGATCCGAATTCTAAACTTCTTCCAGGACAGGGGGAGCCTCTTAACAATCCTGGAAGATATAGGCGGTTAGTTGGTAAATTAAATTATCTTACAGTGACAAGACCTGACATTTCCTTTCCTATGAGTGTTGTGAGCCAGTTTATGGGTTCTCCGTGTGATATTCATTGGGATGCAGTTGTTCGCATTCTTCGGTATATAAAATAAACTCCAGGTAAAGGTTAATTGTTTGAGGATCGAGGCCATGAGCAGATCGTTGGATACTCCGATGCTGATTGGGCAGGATCGCCTTCTGACAGACGTTCTACTTCTGGATCTTGTGTCTTAGTAGGAGGAAAATAGGTATCTTGGAAAAGCAAGAAACAGAATGTGGTTGCTCGGTCTAGTGCAGAAGCAGAATATCGAGCAATGACTATGGCGACATGTGAGATAGCTTGGATCAAACAGTTGGTCAAAGAGCTAAATTTGGTGATTTTAATTAGATGGGACTTGTGTGTTATAATCAAGCTGCTCTTTATATTGCGTCAAATCCAGTGTTCCATGAGAGAACTAAGCACATTGAGATTGACTGTCACTTTTTCAGAAAAAAGATACTCTCGGAAGATATTGTTACAAAGTTTGTAAAGTCAAATGATCATCTTGCAGATATTTTCACCAAGTCCCTCACTGGTCCTTGTATTAACTACAAATGTAACAAGCTCGGTACATATGATTTATAAGCACCATCTTGAGGGGGAGTGTTAGAATATGTAAATAGTAGTAAAATAACGCTAATCCAATATGTATTAGGAGTAGGATAGGTTATGTGTATATATATAGGGCTCACTGTATCATGTTTAATATCAATATATCATATTTTTCACCCTTTCTTTCTCACATGTCTCGTACTATAGTCCTGCAAAATAAAAGAATTATCAATAAAATATATACCACAATGGAGGACACTAGTCAAATGACAAACAGATGCAAAATTAAAATGACAACCGGGGTTATAAAGAACGAAATCTAGAGTGACAGAGGGTAGGAGATTCGCTTGTCCAACTCCTTTTGCTTTAGTTTGAGGCCCAATGGCTAAAATAATATTTGGAAGAGATTATGAATATGCAATATTTGACAAAAGGGATTTATTACCAGAGATATGATCAAAAGCAGCTGAGTCCACAACCCATTGTTCAAGAGGACTAGACTGGGAAACACAAGGAAAAGAATTACCAGCAACAGAAGTATGAGATTGAGCAACAGAGGCTACTTGTAGAGATGTCTGCTTACTTGCTCGATATTTAAGGAACTCATTATATTCCCATTCAGATAAAGAAAATCCATGATTACCTATAGTCTTTGTCTGAGCAGCATAAGCATTTTTGGGTGGTCGACCATGTAAATAATAGCACACGCCACGAGTGTGTCCAAGTTTATGACAATAAGAGAACTTGGGTCTAGATTTTCCAAAACGACCTCCTCCTCGTCTATTGACCATAGTATAAGATGCCTTATTGTCCATCTATCTGAGATGCGAGAACAGATGAGTCAAGTAGGGGATACTCGCACCTATTTCCAAGTAGACCCCAAGCATCCTTCCCTCCAAGAACCTCCCACCTTACTCTTGAGGAGACTCGAACTCACAACCTCTTGGTTGGAAGTGGGGGTTGCTTACAATCAGAGCAACCCCTCTTGTCAAAGTACGGGAGAAAATATGATTGATATTATTCTCTTATGTTAAACATGATACAATGAGCCCTATATATATACATAACATATCCTACTCCTAATACCTATTGGATTAGGGTTAGTTTCTACTATTTACATAACTATTCTAACAAGTTCAATTGTAGTAGGTGGTTCAAAATTGTACCTTTCAGCTTTCATAGAAGCATTTGTACTAGGTACTTTGAGTGGATGTGCCAAAAAACAAGAGTTGGCTGCACTGCTAAAGATTTGAAAAAGTGGGAGAAGAATGTAAAGGCCAAAAAATGGCTTATGTATGGACTAGGTCCATATGAGTACAATAGGATCCAAAGTAGTACCACTGCTAAAGAAATCTGGGACATTTTGCAAGTGGCTCATGAAGGAACACCTCAAGTGAAGAGGTCCAAAGAAACACTGTTGTATTCTCAATAAGAGAATTTTACTATGAATGAAGGAGAAAGTATCCAAGAGATGTATACTAGGTCCACTGACAAATGAACTTAAGTCTCTTGGAATGATTATTTTTGAAGAAGAAAAGGGTGAGAAAATCTTGACAAGGGTTCTGCCAGTCTCATGGGAAACCAAAATCAGTGCTATTCAGGAATCTAAGAATACTGCTACCCTCAAGCTAGATGAAATAATTCGAAATCTTATTGTTTATGAGCTGAGAATGCAAACCATGAAAATGAATTCTCAGAAGGAAAGAAGTCTAGCTCTCAGAACCTCTAAAGGTTCAGATCTGGAGGATGATGAAATGGCTATGATCACAAAAGAATTCAAAAAGTATCTGATGAGAGGAAAGGTTTCTTCAAGAGAAACAACTTTCAACAAACTAAGGGCTCCTGAGAAACAGACCAATGAGGGCTGCTTCAAATAAGGTAAGACTGATCACATGATTAAAAACTGCCTCAATGGGAGATTGAGTGGAAGATTGAAAGGGCTGGAAAAAGAAACAGGAAGAAGAAACAGGTTTAACTAAGAAGGAACAAAGGGTCAACCAAGACTATGGTTGCTGCCTGGGGAGAAACTTCAGATAAAGACTCAGAAGATAAAGCTGAAGATGAGCAAGCATTTATGGCCATCGGAGAATCAGATGATGAACAAGAGGTAAGTATCCTTCATCTCAAAGACAAGATTAAATTTTTGTCTAAAGAAAGGCTGGCTGAGCTATTACTAGACCTCATTGATAAGTCTGAGATAATTAACAATTAGAAGTAAGATTTGTCAAGGGAATGTGTGATCCGAAAAGCAAAATGCAAAAGTCTAGAGTCTATGGCTGATGAGAGTAATAACAAAAATACTGAGTCGAAGAACCAGGTTCTTGAACTTGACTCCAGTGTTCTACAACTTTGGTCTGAAAACTTAAAACTAAAACTAGGAACATGAAAGAAGAAAGCGGATCACACATATCTCACTCTAGAAGAAAACTTAGGAAAAATGAAGGATGAATTGTATAAGAAGGATGAATTGTATAAGAAGGATGAATTGATTAAAGTCCTAAAAGAAGATCTAGGAAAGGTGAAACATGAACTAGATAGAACTTGCAAGTGGAACAAAGCTTCTGATGCACTTTCTTGGTTGCTAGAGCATCACAATAGCAACAAAAGAGGACATGGCTATGCGACTCAATTTATCTTTCTCGATGGAATTGACACGTTCAATGTAATGATAGATTTCCCCTCCTAGCCTTCTTCTATGCTCAATAGACGGGATGGTTTGACTGGTGTAAATAGGGTTACTCCCATCTCCGTGAATGATCACCTCCTAACGATTCCATTCAAATTTCACGGCCTGGTGTAGCCTGAAAGGCACAAATCCAGTGGCATAGATCCGTGGTCGGCCCAACGGAAGATTATATGAGGTTGGCATGTCGAGCTCCTGAACCTCGACGTCTAACCAAGTTGGCCCCATCTGCAAGAAAAGGTAGATTTCATTGATTGTGGCCCTTTGAAAAGTGGGACCCTAAAAGCAAGTACCTCATACTTCCTGAGAATAAAATCTGCACACACTGTCGCAAGACTGAATACAACAAAAATGAATGTAATACAAATGAAAAGGTCAATCAAAAGAACAAAGCATTTGTTTAAGAGAAAAGTAAGCTACGTCAATAAGAGGGAGTCATACTTTGGACTGCTTTTTTCAAAAGAAACTATCTGAAGCCCCTATGATTTGCTGCTTCCAAACCTAGTTGTCGGGACTTTTTCAAGCTATGAATGTAGAGATTGGGTTGAAGAGTGAAAGTGATGAAGTGGTATGAAGTTGCTCGAACCTAGCGCTCCTTGAATCTGAAACGACTTTTATGAGCTGTCTCAGTAGTGACTGACTTAGTAAGGATCGGAAGAATCGGAAACATACTCAAAAACGAAACCTTTAGACAAGAAGAAATTGGATTCATCCTTTTACCTATAGAAGGACCCAAACTAGTTTGGGTTCCTATGACTAACCCCTTAATCTCTTTTTGCAGGTCCAGGTGAAAGGAAGTAGCGAAATATAGTATATGGATAGTGGCTGCTCAAAACATATGACTAGGCACAAGAACCAGTTCCTTTCACTTAAGGACTTAAAAGGAGGTAATGTCTCCTTTGTTAATGGAAAGAAATGTGAGATCATTGGGGTTGGAAAGGTAGGTAAGACAGATTCTCACTCCATTGAAAATGTCTACTTGATAGATGGCTTGAAATACAGCCTAATAAGTGTGTCTCAACTGTGTGACAGAGGTAACCTTGCATTCACCTCTACCGAATGCTTTGTGATTAACCTCACCACTGACAAGATTGTTTTGCAGGGAAAAAGAGTCAACAACATTTACATTGTAGATTTGCACACTCTTTCAGAAAATGAACTCACTTGCCTAAATATGTTGGTTAATGATCCCCTCCTGTGGCACAAAAGACTTGGTCATGTCAGTCTGAATCACCTAAACAAATTAGTCTCTAAGGACTTGGTGATAGGGTTTACCCAACATCACGTTCAAGAAAGAAAACGTTTGTGAGGCATGTGCAAACGAAAAACAGGTAAGATCATCCTTCAAAACCAAGAAAATGGTAAGCACATTCAAGTCGTTGGATCTGGTCCATATGGATCTTTGTGGTCCAATGAGAACCATGAGTAGAGGTGGAAAGAAATATGTAATGGTACTTAATGATGATTATTCTAGATTTACCTTGGTACTATTTCTAACATCTAAAGATGGAGCATTTGATATGTTTATTGCTTTTGTTAGAAAAACTCAGAAACAGTTAGGAAATCAACTTGCATCCATTAGGTCTGATCGTGGAACTGAATTTGAAAATGAAAAGTTTATTGAATACCGTGAAGAAAATGGTGTAGATTAACTTCTCTGCCTATAGGACTCCTAAACAAAATGGAGTGGTTGATTGAAAGAATATAACCCTTGAGGACATGGCCAGGACCAAGCTTCTTTCTAGTAAATTGCCTCACAGCTTTTGGGCATATGCTGTGAACACTGCATGTTACACAATCCACAGATGTATGACTAGACCTCTTGTAGAAAAGACTCAATATGAGTTACTTAAAGGGAGAAACCAAACATATCCCATCTTAGGGCATTTGGTTGTAAGGGTTATGTGCACAATAATGGAAAAGACTCCCTAGATAAGTTTGATCCCAAAAGTGATGAGGGTGTATTCTTGGGATATTCTTCACAGTGAAACGTATATAAAGTGTTCAATAAAAGAACTTTGTATGTAGAAGAAAGTGTACATGTAGTATTTGATGAAACAAACATCCTTTCTGAGAGATAGGAACATGAAGATGAAGCCATTGGATTGGTAACAGAATTGACTGAATCCCGAGCACAAGTCAAAGTGGCATCAAAAGAAGGAACAGGTGATGGAACGGGTCCTTCCATTCAGGGCAACCTGACAGGGGGAACTAATCAAGGAGAAATTTAATCAAACTCCCCAAAAGAACTTGTTCATGACCTTGTTCCTCAGCAACAGAACATGGGAGAGACATCTAGCAGAAACCAGTTGGCTGTGAAATCTCATAAGTATCAAAGTTCTCGTCCCATTGAGAACATCATCACTGATCCAACATCTGAAGTCAAAACTAGATCACAACTAAAGAATCTGTGTGCTTTTGATGCTTTTATATCTCTTATTGAACCTAAAAATGTTGTTGAGGCTTTGGAGGATGCAGATTGGGTGACAATGCAAGATGAACTCAATCAGTTTGAAAGAAGTCAAGTTTGGCATCTAGTTCTAAGACTCAAGTACAGATCAGTCATTGGTAAAAAATGGTTCGTCAGGAACAAACTTGATTAAGATGGAACAGTAAAAAGAAACAAGGAAAGGCTGGTGGTTCAAGGTTACAGCCAAGAGGAGGGCATAGATTATGATGAGACATTTGCTCCAGTTGCAAGACTATAGGCAATCAGACTCCTTATAACCTTTGCAGCACACATGGAATTCCCTCTCCATCAGATGGATGTCAAAAGTACCTTCTTGAATAGCTACCTAAAGAAAAAAGTGTTTGTTAAACAACCTCCAAGGTTTGAGAGCAAGGAATACTCTGAGCATGTGTACAAGTTAGACAAGGCTCTCTATGGACTCAAGCAGGCCCTAAGAGCATGGTATGAACGACTATCCAAATACCTACTGGAGCATGGTTACAAAAGAGGTAAAATTGACAGTACCTTATTCTTAAAGGAAAAAGGTAAGGATGTCCTTGTTATACAAATATATGTTGATGACATAATCTTTGGGGTCACTACTGATAGGCTGAGTAAGGACTTTGTAAAACTAATAGGGAGTGAGTTTGAAGTGAGCATGATGGGTGAGCTTAACTTCTTCTTAGGCTTACATATCAAACAAAGTCCAAATGGAACCATGATCCATCAGCAGAATCTTACAAAAGACCTAACCAAAAAGTTTAAAATCGAGGAATCTAAAGAAATAGACACACCAATTGCAACTGCCACTAAATAAGATGTTGATAAACCTGGTTCATCAGTTGATCAAAAGTTGTATAGGGGTATGATTGGTTCACTCTTGTATCTTACTGCCAGCAGATCTGACATCATTTTCAGTGTAGGCCTTTGTGCTCGTTTTCAGGCAAACCCAAAAGAGCCCAATTTGACTGTTGTCAAGATGATACTAAGATATCTTAAAGGCACCACTGATTTGTGTCTATGGTACCCCAAAGGAAGTAATTTCAATCTATTAAGATATGTTGATGCTGATTATGCAGGTTTCCTAGTGGATAGGAAGAGCACCTCAGGTATGGCACACTTTCTTGGTTCATGTCTTGTGTCATGGCTACCAAAAGCAAAATTCAGTGGCCCTATCTACTGTTGAAGCTGAGTATGTTGTTGCTACTTCTTGTTGTGCTCAATTGCAATGGATCAAACAGCAGTTAGTAGATTTGGAATTGAAGTGGGGTGTATTCCAATATTCTGTGAAAACACTAGTGTTATAAGTATGACAAAGAACCATGTTCATCATAAGAGGACTAAGCATATAGATGTTAGACATTATTTCTTCAGAGATAACTATGAGAAAGGATTGATCTCAATAGAATTATTTGTTAGTGATAAACAAATAGCTGAAATTTTTACTAAAGCACTAAGTAGAGAAAACTTTGAGAGGAACAGGTTGGAATGAGGGATGATCAAGATCACCTAATAGGTCCAGTTCATAATGCACAATGAAAAAAAGTGGAAAAAAAAGTATTATTTTTGGTTAGGAGTCCTAACTTTGTGTAAATATCTAGATCAATTCTTACTCGGTTTCATACTTTATATAGTAAAAAACTCATGTGACATGTGTATATATGACTCACTGATCTCTCACAAAGTTTTTTCAATTATGGCATTTGAGGCATGTTCAAGAGAGTTCTATATGAAAAACCTGGTTCATCAGTATGTGTTCATATGAAAGCTCAAGTATGTTTTCTATACTCTGCACAGTTAGAAAGAAAAATTATTCAATCAGGAGCAGAAGTCATATACTTGTCAAATTTCCAGAAATTCTATCCGTTGAGTATTGAACCAATTCCATTCACCTAGAACTCTAAAACTATGATTTTTGCCTAAAAACTAGGGAAGCCAAATAATCATTAAGGTATGGAATTACAGGTTGATTAGACTTCTAATTGACCCCTGAAAAGTGGTCGTTACTGAGTTAATGACTCATTGTCTTTAAATACACACCACATCTCTAATATTCTCCATTATTCTAAAACCGTCAAAAAACATCTTCAAATTCAAACTGCTTTCTTCTCCAAAAAATCCCAAATCTCCGCAAGAGACAAAGAACCATATCTAACCCACAAGATCATCCTGGCACTCATCCACCAGTATCTCCCTCCAATTCATCCTCATCTACTCCACCCAGCGTATCCCCAAAAACCTAGGTTTCGAAGGCAGAAAATGCTTGCCCGAAAATCTGTAGCATCTGGAGTCTTGAGAAAAGTGCTAAATGAGAGGTTGAAAGATAGTCAAGTAAAAGAAAGCCCAGCTCTAAATTCTGACTCTAGTTCTGAGTCTGAATCTTTCCAGTTTGCATGAGGGAGATGCACATAGATCTTCTAATTCTGAGAAGACTCAAGAATCGCCTACTGAGGTAAGTTCTTCTATTGTTAAAAAACTAGAAACTAGGTTTGTCCTGGTTCGCCCTGTTACAAATGTTGAATTTCCTAAGGAGAGTAGGAGTGGAGGTAAAAAGAAATCTAAAAAAGAAAAGGAGAGAGGGGGTGCATGTGGCGAAGAGAGGGAAAAAGGGAAGGGAGCAGTTCTTGCTATATGTGGGAGTATAGAAGAGAGTGGCATAAGGTCAGAGGGAAGTGGTTCTGGGAAGACGGTTGAAAGGTTGGTTCATCTAAGCAAACAACAAGCTGAACTTGCTTCATCTACTGAGGAAGCTCTGGCTGACGTTTTGAAAAGGTTTGGGGCGAGTTATGATCCAAAGAAACGCAAAGCTACCTCAAAAAAGGCCCCAACAATTCCCAAGCCATCCAAAAAAAAGAACAACTTCATCCTCAAAACCTACTGCCCCTTCAGTGCCTAAGGAAAGAGCCACTAAAAGCGCAAGGTAAAACAAAGTAAAGCTGATTTACGAAAAGCTCTAGAAGAAAGCAAGAAGAGAAAAAGGAGAAGGGAAAAGCAAAGGTTGTAGAATCCTTTAAGGCTGCAGAAGAAGAGGAGAAGGAACTGGTCCATCAAGAAAGGGGAACAACAGTGGAAATTCTACACCCAAACCTAAAAAGTTCAAGACTTCTTCCAAGAAGTCTTCCTCTGTATTTGTATCTGCTGAACACTCTCTAGCCAACAGTACAAGATGTGCAATGAAAGGCAAGCAGGTGAAAATTACAGAAGAAGATGAAGAATGGAGTGGAAAAGAAGAAGAGGAGGAATCTGAGAAGGAACGAGACAAGTTTGCCATTTTTGGCAGAAGAAAAATCTTGAAAGGAAGACTGTTGAAGGACCTGGACGAACCAGGGATGAGTAGATTGGTAGATGCTCTAGCTGCATAAGGTTGGAAGGACATGGTCCTTGAAATGGATGGGAGGCTGGCCAGGAAAGAACTGATTGAATTTATAGCCAATGCTGCTGTGAAGAATGTAGTAGTCACCAGCCTGGTGAAAGAATTTGATGCACTCAAACTGGGTGAGATACTGGACATACCTATTGAAGGGTACGATGATTATACAAGGCAAAGGTGGCCATGTCTGGATTCTCTCCCTACTGCTCTTGAAATCACTAGGAATTTCTGTGATGCTAAAGATGTGCTTGAAGCCAGATTCGGGCACAAAGTGAGATGAGGCCTGAGCACATGGTCGTGCTTGAATTTGTCAACAAGTGCCTACTGCCCACATATGAGAGAAGGCACATAGAAAATTACATGGACTTGGTTCTTATGGAGTGCCTTGTGAGAGGAATGCAAATCAATTGGCCTGCTTTCATTGTCAAATTGCTAGACGGGGTCATCAATGGCTCCAACGCTCATGCCACTTGTATTGGTTCATATTAACTACAGTTCTGGATAGGTTGAATGTGCCGTTGAAGAAATGGGAAATGGAATCAAAGAAAGAATATTTTGGCGTCAAGACTCTTCTGGCTTGTGACTATCCCGTCAATAATATCCCAGTTGATCCTGATTCATCTCTGAAGACACCCATCAACAACAAGGTTAGAGCTTTGGTTCAGGAATGTGGAAATAAGGATGCTGAAATTGCTAGGCTCCAGGCTCGTGTGGCTATTGGAAACTGAACGAGATGGCCTTATATCTGAGCTAGCAAAAGAAAAGATAAGAGTGATGGAATGCTTTAGAATATGTTGAACCTTCTCCAATCTCAACCATCTAGCTCCTCCAAGCCTTAGGTCTCCCAACACTTGTCTTCTGAACCAGTCTAGTACCCCCCCCCCCAATGACCCAGATTAGGGACTTTCAGTTTTGTTTTTTTGCTCATATTTTGGAAGTTTTTCTTTCTTTTTGTGGTTTGTTTGTGGAAACATATCTTTATCAATGACAACTATTGTTTTCTCTTATTTTATGAAGATCCTGATCTTAATAGTTTAAATATGTTTATTGATTATTGATAATTGAACCATGATTTCACTTGCAATTGCCCCAATGGCCATGAGTAATTAATGACATCTGGGATTCACACTGTGTATGCAACTTTTCGATGATGTCAAAAGGGAGAAGAGACATTGTTCTTTACTCATTATTCTGAATTAACTGATATTTATAACCTAATTAACCCGGTCATTGATGATAAGATAAATTTTAAGCGTTGATCGTTAAGCTGAGTTCTTACAGGTTCTTTGATCAGTAAAAAGCACAGAGTTTGTCATTATCAAAAAGGGGGAATTTGTTGGCCTAAATTCAGCTAAAATTTTGAAGAATAACAAATGAACTCAGTCATGGACCAGGTCCATCGTGTGAAACACAGTGTGTATCAACCTATACATGTGAGATGCACGTGAAAGAGATAAGTCCCAATGATCAAGCAGCAATATCTCCTAATTTGGTCGAAAAGGTTGCATATTGCATAAGGAGAGAAAGTCTTTTTATGTGAAGAGAATCCCGATAAAAGATAGGGATGGAGTTTATGTTGTTCAAGGACTCAACTTCGATGGAAGATCAGCAATTGAATCTCAATCAAACTCAAATTACTAACTCATTAAATAAAAGTGATTGTTCTCTTTTATAGGTATTGCACATACGCAGAAGTCAAACTAAATTGAGAGCAAAAGAGCAAGGCGATTTTGCAAGTAATTTATGTGAGATTTAAGTGTGCACTCCTGAAGCTACTTGAACGAGATAGAAGAACCAGTTTCATTGTGTTTTTTCTTATTCTAGTTCAATTGTAGTAGGTGGTTCAAAGTTGTACCTTTCAGCTTTCATAGAAGCATTTGAACTAGATACTTTGAGTGTTCAAGTTACACGCTAACTTGAAGTGAGCGCAACGGTTAAAGTTGTGTGCTACAGAGTGATTAGATTTAATCCTTAGGTTTACAAGAGTTCTCTAAATGTTTTTTTGGCTCAGCGACTTTAGTGGAAGTTTGGGAATATTCTACAGAGTAGTAGGTCATGCTTTTGTCACCTTTTGAGCTAGGTGTTTTCCACATAAAAATATGTGTGTTCTTTATTTTATGTACTTTTAATTCCACAAATAATAGTAGTCAGAACACTTAGAAGAACCAGATTCTTCTAGATCGAAAATTGAGTACCACACAAATAACCCCCTCTCTTGTGTGGTATTAATGCTTAAAACATCATATACCTTGTTACACTGTGATGACGCATGTTACAAGAGTGATGATGCCTGTCACAAGAGTGATTATGCATCCCAAGTAGCTTCTTTATTTGTTGAGCATGTTATGAAGTTACATGGCATACCTAAGCACTATTGTATGTGATAGGGACTTAATTTTCCTTGGTCACTTTTGGAGGGTACTATGTGGAAGATTGAGAACCAAGTTATTGTTTTCCACCCGTTGTGATCTCCATACGGATGGGAAAACCGAGACAAATAATAGGACCTTAGGTAACATGTCGAAGGATATGGTTAAGGGTAAACTTGCATCGTGGGGGGGGGGGGTTCATTTAGCATTGATTGACCTTGCTTAAAATCGTTCTTTGTATACATATATTAGCATGACTCCATCTGAGGTTGTTTGGTTTTAATCCCCTTAACCCCTCAGATCTAACACTGTGTCCCTAAATCGATGTTATTAGCCTTAATGCCAAGCAAAGGGCCAATTTGATGAAGAAAAAGAAAGTATGAACAATTCAAGCATCAACCCTAAAAGAGGACTCAACTATCCAAGGTAATCAAGGGACTCTATTATCAAATTCCACTTCTTAGGAACCAAAACAACGTAATTCAAACGATCTATTGTTGGATTTGAGAAGAAATCTTTAAAAAATATCAAGCATCTTGGTAAAGATCCTCAAAAAATTGTGACACAAACTGATCACTGATCAGATGAACTGGGGGGGATTAAAATAAATAGAAGTTACTAGCAAGAAGGTAGCCAAAGAAATCGCCCGACCATTGCTGTGAAGTGGTGTGACTCAACAAAAGTATCTGAAGATCAGTTGAGTATGGTTTCTTGCTTAGGTCTACTCCACCCCTACCGAAAATTGGATTGAGAAAAGGTTGGAAGCTTGGCGACGCTGTAAATCTCACCAAAAATATGATGGGACAAGGAAAGAATGGATTCGGGTTCAACCATTCTAGTAATTTGTAAAATTAAAACTAATGTAGGTTTCAGGAAGAAGAGTCTACTCGAAAGAACCAAATAGGGTTGACAGGTTGGCGCATCAGATATTCCTTATCAGATGTAAGGGTGCATATTTGACCTTTGATGACAATGCAACTTCTGTGGTTATATTTGCATAAATATTTCTGACCTAGTGTTGGTGTTGGATTATGCAATTGACCTTAAGCACTAATCTTGAATAGATTCTCTAATTGCTCTATTATTGATGCCATGGTTGTAATTGTGGAGATTGATGATGAAATACTGACTATTGAGGACCCCCCTTACTACATGTCTGATGAATTTGGATGAGGTAAATGGAGAGGATCTTCTGAATGGGTGTTGGCATTAGAGGGTAGAGGGTTCTTGCATAGAAATTTAGAATTTGAGCCCTTGCACTTGGAAAATAGAGAAACTCCTCCAGCCAAGCCATCTATTGAAGAACCACCAAAACTGGAGTTAAAGCCATTGCCTGCTCATCTCATGTATGAGTTCCTTGAACCTGACTCCATATGAACTGTTATTATCTTATCTAGTTTGTTAGATGTACAGGCTCAACAACTCTTGCAGGTATTTAAGGAGTGCAAGACTACCATTGGGTAGACCATGGAAGATATAAGGGGGATCAGCCCCCCCTACTGTATGCACAAAATTCTACTGGAAGAGGGACACAAACCTTCCAAGGAACACCAAAGAAGGATGAACCCTAATATGAAGGAAGTGGTGACGAAAGAAGTTTTCAAGTGGTTTGATGCGGGAATCATTTTCCCAATCTATGAAAGAAACTGGGTTAGCCCAGTTCAATGTGTACCTAAAAAGGGTGGCATAACGGTGGTTAAGAATGATAACAATAAATTTATCTCTACAAGAACCATCACGAGCTGGATAATTTGCATGGATTATAGAAAGCTAAATCTAGCCACTCGTAAAGACCACTTCCCACTTCCCTTCATCGATCAGATATTAGACAGATTGGTAGGGAGGTCACACTTCAGTTTTCTGGATGGGCACTCAAGGTAAAATCAGATTTTCATTGCACCAGAGGATATAGAGAAGACCTCTTTCACTTGCCCGTATGGCATTTATTCCTTTCGGAGGATGCCTTTTGACCTATGCAACGCACCTGCCATATTTCAACGATGTATCATGTCCATATCCACTGACATTGTAGAGGACATAATGGAGGTGTTCATGGATGACTTATCAGTGGTGGGGAACTCATTTGATGAGTGCCTGATAAATCTAACTCATGCGCTGAAATGGTGTATCGAAGGCTAATCTAGTTCTTAATTGGAAAAAGTGCCACTTCATGGTACAAGAGGGCACAGTCTTAGGGCACCGGGTGTCAAGCAAAGGAATTAAGGCGGATCGTGCTAAAGTGGATGTGATAGAAAAGCTACCTCCTCCAACTTCAGTCAAAACAATCAGGATCTTCCTCGGGCATGACGATTTCTACCGGAGATTCATGAGAGGCCTCTCACAAATTTCCAACCCTCTCTATAAATTGTTAGTAAAAAATCACCCTTTCTTGTTTTCTGATGATTGCAGGGTAGAAATTGAGGAGCTAAAAAATGGGCTGGTCACAACACCCATCATAGTTGCCCCCGACTGGGAGCAGCCATTCAAACTCATGTGTGATGCCAGTGACTACGTAGTGGAGGTAGTGCTGGTACAGAGGAAAGACAAGCTGATACATCCAATCTAATATGCTAGTAAAACGTTGAGTGGACCCCAGCTGAACTACACTATGACTAATAAGGAGATGTTGGCTGTGGTGTTTGCTTTTGACAAGTTCAAATCGTATTTGATTAGCTCTAAGGTAATTGTATATACTGATCATGCAGCTCTCAGGTACTTGATTGAGAAGAAAGAGTTTAAGCCATACCTGATTCGTTGGGTGTTGCTACTGCAAGAATTTGACCTCAAAAGTTTTGACCGTAAGGGCACAGAGAACCAAGTCACTGATCATCTATCATGACTTGAGGGAGCTGAAATTCAGTTGAGGTTGAAGATATTCTGGAAACCTTTCCAGACGAGCAGTTGCTCACCAATAGTCATGAGGAAGCGCCATGGTATTTAGACATTGCAAATTACCTAGCATGCGGTATAGTTCCGTATGACCTTTAGTATGTATAAAAGAAAACGTTTTATCGTGATTGCCGCATCTATTATTGGGATGAGCCTTATCTGTTTAGAATGTATGTTGATAATATGACCCGGAGGTGTGTCCCTAAGATATAACAATCTTCTGTTTTGCAGCCTTGTCATGCATCGGCATATGGAGGACATTTTAGAAGGGTAGTTCTTGAGGCCGGATTATTTTGGACAATAGTGTTTAAATATTTGCACCAATGGGTGAAAGGCTACAATGAATATCCGCTGACCAGGAACATTCCCATTGCCATGAGATGCCCATGAACCCGATTCAGGATGTGGAAGTGTTTTGATGTCTGGGGGATTGACGTCATGGGTCCCTTCGTCAGCTCATTTAGCAATAAATATATACTTGTTGCTATGGATTGTGTGTCCAAATGGGTAGAAGCTGCAACGTTGCCTACTAATGATACAAAAGTGGTGGTAAGATTTTTAAAGAAGAACATATTCACCCAATTTGGGACACCGAGAGCGATTATCAGTGACGGAGGCACTCACTTATGTAATAGAGCCTTAGAGAAGTTGCTTGCAAAGTATGATGTACACCATAAGGTGACTACTACTTATCACCCGCAAACTAGTGGGCAGGTTGAAGTGTCCAATAGAGAGATAAAGAGTGTGCTAACCAAGACTGTGAATACCACAATAACTGATTGGCCAAAAAACCAAATGATGCACTCTAGGCCTATAGAACTGCTATGAAAACACCAATTGGTATGTCACCATATAAGTTGGTATCTGTAAAGGCCTGCCATTGGCCTGTGGAACTTGAACATAAAGCATAGTGGGTGTTGAAACAGCTGAACTTAGATATGGAGGCTGCAAGCACAACAGTAGTTACATAATTGCATAAGCTTGACAAGTTTAGATATCTTGCTTTTGAGAGCAAAAAGTTGTACAAATAGAGAATGAAGAGGTTGCACGACCAGAACATTGTTGAGCGACATTTCAAACCCATGGACCTAGTATTGCTCTACAACTCAAGACTACTGTTGTTCCTTGGTAAGCTTAAGTCAAGATGGTCTGGTCCATTTCGAGTGGTAGAAGTTTTCCCTTCAGGAGTTATAGAGATTGCCTCGAAAAAAGATACTCATACATTCAGAGTCAATTGGCAGAGCTTGAAGTTGTACATAGGCATGAAAGAGCCAAAGGAAGTGTCTGAGATGAATCTGATGGAACCTCAGAGGTCGAGTGAACCTTAAATGCGCTTGTCTGCATCGTGCCGCAACGTTAAATCAGGTGCTTATTAGGAGGCAACCCAATTGTTAACCTCAATAACACATAATTTTAGTTTAGGATTATTAGAATTTAGGAGTTATGAGAGTTGATTGGACAGGTACAAACATGAATTGGGCATAAAATAAGTACATAATAGATCCGGGGTGCAACCTGAAAGTTAAATGTTGAAAATAAATCGAATTCTGTGAAAAATGGCCTGTCGTGCCGCATGGGGCGCCGCGCCAGGCCAAACGGGGCTGAGAGACAAAAAGTGAAGGCCTTTGCTAATTTCCATTAACGCGTCGCATGGGACGCTACACCATGCGACGCGGCAGTACATGTTTCTTTGAAATATATATATATATTGTTAGCGTGTTTTTTAAACACTATCTGACCAGTGATCCCCCCCCCCAAACCCCTTGTCCCTTTTCCTCTTTCACTCCAAAAGCTGAATCCCATCCCCAAATCCCCTATTCTCTTTTCTTCTCAAATCCCCAGCCCACCCATCCTTTACATTCTTCATGAAGGTAAGTTTCTCCATTCTCTTCTCTTTTCCTTATGTAATTTAGTGTAATGAGTAGTATAGTTTGATGTCCACTAAGCGCTATGTAGTGTCTTCATGCTAACTTTTTCTTTCTTTCTTTTTCTCCATTTAATTGCTTACTTTGACCATGATGGGTGCTTAACTATTGTGCTTAATTGTGGAAGAATTTTAGCATGTCTTGAGGCTCAAACAAAATTTTTATGGCGAAGTTGGAGGTGCCTTAAAGGCCGAAAACTAATTGTGTTTTTTGCAAATTTGGAGCACTTTATGTCCTTGTTATATTGTTGTGGTGGTAGGATGGTTGATTGGTATGGTTTTGTAGTAATATTGGAAAAATTAAGGTTAAAATTATGAAGTAACTATGGTGGAGGCCATGTGTTTGATTAAATGCCTCAATGACCTTGAAAGTGACATTGTAGCTTATTGAAGAACAATTACAATGATAATTTGTGTGCTAGGTGCTAATTGGAATATTCGATTCATGATTTGTTCTTGTGTAGTGTTGTGTTGTATTTTGTGTAGTTTGTTAGTAGTGCCTTAGTATAACTTCTTTTGTTTCTCTTTTTTTTTTAAAGTTTTTGTTAAACTAGCATAGTCCGTGGTTTTGTTGGTGTACTATTATGTTGGTGGTTAGAGGGATTGTTGATTGCTTGTGGCGCACTTCCATCGGGGGTAATCTGAGTCCCTGATATACATTTTACTTGTGAATATGCCAATAACATAAGTGTGGGGTGGTTACTCTATTTGGTCTTGTTTTGGGTTTTTGTGTTGTGCTAATATTGTTCGTCTTGTGCAGGAATAATGTCTCACCTCCCGAGCAAACGCTCTAACACTGGTTCTTCTGAGGTTTCTTCCAGTAGCCATCGTGGTGGGAGACGGGCACCTCCCCCTGCCCCAATAGAGGAGGAAGAGGAGCACATTGCCCCTGATGCGGATGTGGTGCCAGAGTCTAAATACGGTATACAGGTTGTCCCCACCCATGCTCGATGATGGTTTCAGCCATTTGTCCCGTCAGTGAACCTGGACACTAAGGTTTCTATTGACGATGGGAAGTTGGCCCGTAAATATGGCGACATTTACAACAACATTCGGGCTTTGGGTTTTGACAGTATATTTTGTGCGGGTGATGCGGTGAATGTGAACCTAGGGAAAGAATTTTATGCTACTGGCAACCTGAAGCCAGCATGGCGGTTTACGAAGTGCAGGTAAGGGGTAAAGTGATTCCATTCTCCTCCAGGGTAATAATCGGATTATGGGGTTCAAAGAATATTCCCATAAACTTTTTCAAAGGTTTCTTCGTCGACCAGACTATCTGACTATTCGCCGCTTGATATATGGTACTGACTCTTCTACCGCATGGACACGAGATGCCACTGAATTCCATAAAGACATGAAAAAGGCAACATTCCAGCGGCCAGCGAGGGTTCTGTTGCGGTTGATTAATGCCAAGATCACACCAATTGGAAGTGACACTAATGTACCCCGACTGAAGGTGTGTTTGATTTATGCCCTATTGACTCGGATGCAGTTTGACCTTGGTAAAATTATACTTGAGAATATGGCTAAAGTGCGACCACTTGGGGCTCACCGTCTACATTACCCGAGTATGATCACTCGATTGTTGCGAGCACACTTTGTGGAGGAGAAGTTCCACTACGACAGGATTGTTCCAGTGACTTACCCTATTAGGCCCTTTGATGTTACATCATGATCGACCCCCCTACTACGGCTTTTAATTCGGACCAGATGATGGTTTGTCTTTAGGAGATTCTATAGTTACTGTTTGCTGACTTGCGCCTTCGAGTGGATCGGGGGAAGGCTAACTTGGAAGAGTTGCAGCGGGATCACCACCTTTCTGCTATCACTCAGCAGTGGTTGGGATTGGTGAGAGAAGGACAGCTTCCACTCGAGAAGATGTGAACTCCATTCCCTCAAATGATGAGGAGTATTTGCGCACCATCGAGGGTGCTGATGATTAGGCCTTGGGCCTCAGGGAGTCCCCTTTAAACTCTTGATTTTAGTGTTTTGCCTTAGGGATAATGCAATCTCTTAAGCGTGGGGTGGGGTGCTCCTATTTGATTGTATTTGTACTTTTTTTTGTTTTTCATTTACTAGTTGGTTTTGTTTGATTTGTTTCTTGTTTTCCTAGACAATTGGTCTGTAAACTATAATTCTAAATTCTATCGGGCATTTAATAGTTCGTAAGTATATAGTTCGACTCTTCCCCGCGATGGATTTCGTCGACTGGTTTCTTGAGGGAGATGTGTTGAAAGAAAAAAGAAAAAAAATTCATATATATGAAAATCCAAAAATATGTCTTTTATTTTAGTTTTTCCTTTTAGGTAGTGTAACAATTCCCCCTTGATTTTTCTGTGTCGCGATTCTTTTCTAAGGGTTTTTTATTGAACAGGGTGTATTTAAATCTTTTTAAGTTTTAGGAATTAAGAATCGTTAGTTAGGAAGCTAAGTTGAAGGATCAATTTCCTATGATTACATGTGCCTTGAGAGTAGTAAGGGCCTTAGTTATGACACTTAGGCTCAATCCTTGACTCTTAAATAAGTACATTAAAATTGTATGATCTTAACTTTGCTTAACTGCTTTGACTAGAGTGTCTTGATGAGTCTGATCCTGAGTGAGTTATGTGCCATGTGTGTGTAAGGATTTGTTATATTCTGTGAATCGCATTTGATGCATAGAACTTGCCCCATGTGTTTGGAAAGAGAATTAGTAGTTTTGTTCAATCTTGGAAGTGACGTAGGCGTTTCTTTATTAAGCCATATATACATATTTTACCCGCCTAATTGTGATAAATCGTAGTTAACCCCTTTTGGGCCAATAATCATATTTAATTGGAAACCTCGTTACAAGGCTTACCCAATTGTTTGAATTGATCATATATTTGAACCTTTTCACCTCTCATGAGCACTTGAATTATTATGAACTTTGTAAAAGTTAAAGTGTGGGGTGGTGGCTGTGGCTTTTGAGTGGAACTAGTGGAATAAAGAGAAAGGTGCATTGTGTTGAAAAAAAATATAAGAGCCACTTGAATTGAAAAATAAAGAAGAATATATATATATATATATATATATATATATATATATATACTTTTATAGTGGTGGCTCTTAACGTAATTGTGCTTAAAAATGTAGGGATACAGATTCTTCTAGATCAAAAATTGAGTACCATACAAATCACCTCCTCTCTTGTGTGGTATTGACGCTTAAAACATCATATACCTTGTTACAGAGTGATGAGGTATGTTACAAGAGTGATGATGCATGTCACAAGAGTGATGATGCATCTCAAGTAGCTTCTTTATTTGTTGAGCATGTTATGAAGTTACATGGCATACCTAAGCACTATTGTATGTGATAGAGACTTAATTTTCCTTGGTCACTTTTGGAGGGTACTATGTGGAAGATTGGGAACCAAGTTATTGTTTTCCACCCGTTGTGATCTCCAAACGGATGGGCAAACCGAGACGGATGATAGGACCTTAGGTAACATGTCGAAGGTTATGGTTAAGGATAAACTTGCATCGTGGGGGAGGGGGGGTTCATTTACCATTGATTGAGCTTGGTTAAAATCGTTCTTTCTATACATATATTAGCATGACTCCATGTGGTTGTTTGGTTTTAATCCCCTTAACCCCTCAGATCTAACACTTTGTCCCTAAATCGATGTTATTAGCCTCAATGCCAAGCAAAGGGCCAATTTGATGAAGAAAGAGAAAGTATGAACAATTCAAGAATCAACCCTAAAAGAGGACTCAACTATCCAAGGTAATCAAGGGACTCTATTATCAAATTCCACTTCATAGGAACCAAAACAACGAAATTCAAACGATCTATTGTTGGATTTGAGAAGAGCTCTTTAAAAAATATCAAGCATCTTGGTAAAGATCCTCACAAAATTGTGACACAACTGATAACTGATCAGATGAACCAGGGGGGAAACTAAAATAAATAGAAGTTGCTAGCAAGAAGGTAGCCAAAGAAATCGCCCGACTGTTGCTGTGAAGTGGTGTGACTCAACAAAAGTATCTGAAGATCAGTTGAGTATAGTTTCTTGCTTAGGTCTACTCCACCCCTACCGAGAATTGGACTGAGAAAAGGTTGGAAGCTTGGCAACGGTGGAAATATCACCAAAAATGATGGGACAGGGAAAGAATGGATTCGGGTTCTAGCATTCTAGTAATCTGTAAAACTTAAAACTAATGTAGGTTTCAGGAAGGTGAGTCTACTCGAAAGAACCAAATAGGGCTGACAGGTTGGCGCATCAGATATTCCTTGTCAGATGTAAAGGTGCATATTTGACCTTTGATGACAATGCAACTTCTGTGGTTATGCTTGCATACCTAGTGTTGGTGTTGGATTATGCAATTGACCTAAAGCACTAATCTTGAATAGATTACATTCTAGCTGAGGAGAGATGATAATACATATTAATGCCCCTGTACATATTAGAGATCATAATACATATACATATTTTTAAGTCTTAACTCTCTTATCTATGTAATATTGAAGCAGCCCACCTTATTTACAAAGAGGATCCCAGTACCAATCCAAACAAAAGTATACCGGAAAATAAGAAGTTTCTAATGGAAAGAAAGGGAGACAGCATATGGCACATGCTTATACTGGATACTTATTGAGCAGATAACCTTGCAAATATTGAAGCCTCACAAGAAGATCCCTCCTTCGGCTCCAAACTACAAAAAGTCATATCAACGTTTACTTTAAGCAGATCTTATGGGGGCTGCTTAATTAAGGTTATCCGCTTCTCTGTGCATGTAACCAAAAAAGAATGTCTAATCAAAAAGGTTACAAAACCCAAAACGTCCATAAAATTTATGCGAAAAAGAAGTTTGCACAACTTTTCTTCACATTCCAATACAATTCAAAACACCTACCACCAGTTTTAAACTATACACTTCCTTGGATGCTCACTTAACAACAAAAGAAATGCATGCATAAAGAGGTGGATAAAAAGTGGAAAGTTGACTGAGAAGAAAAATTAGTTGTTCTTATATGAGAAAGCTTTGAAGCATAGTTTGCAAGTTAGCACTTAGCCTTGTTCATTATCTTCGATGTAGCATCTTATTGCTCATATCCAAGTTCCCTTATCAAAAGTCAAAGATCTATTAGTCATCAGTTATGTTAGTGCATTTGGAAAAAGAAAGTCCATAGTTTTTTACTGCTTACTCATTCTGTCATCTCAAAGATCACGACTGGATAGTTTCAGAACTAAGATAGTGTATTATTATTCTTCCAATTTCTCAGCCATTAGCACTGTTGCTTCTACAGTAACTGTCTGTCAAACTAAGACAGATAAAATATCAATTATCACTCTTCCAACCCTAAATCGGTCTTACATTGCATAATCTTTGCTAGCATACAAGAATCTAAGGTTACCTACGCCAATTTCTCAACAAAGCCTTAGAATAGCGGACGGTCTATTCACAAAATGGCCAATAGCAAAAGGCACCTGTAATATGCTTCAGTCTAAGTTGTTTGAGTTACTTTGGCCGCAAAATGTGTATAGTTGAACACTTTAGTTATAAAATGGCCGCATTTGATATCCTAAAACTTACCCAAGATATACTGGTGAAAAAACTTATATCCTTCACAACCATTATGGATTGGATAAAAGTATCAGTCACTTTTTTGTTTGACAAGACAAAAAATGATAAAATATAATCATATAGCTTCAAGCCTTAAAATATAAGATTTTTTTTCCAAAAGGTAAATTAAGCTACTACAGCTTCGCTATTATGGCAAAATAATTGATATTCAAAGTTATTTTTAAAAGGAGGAATGATAAAAAATGAAAAGGGGAGGGAGGGAGGAGAGATCGAGATAGAGATTGCACCTTCAAATTTCTAACTTGATAAGGGCAGCCTGCAGGTACGAATACTGCATCTCCTACTTTTTAAACAAAGGTCCATGGTTCAACTCCTTCGAAATAGAAAATAATTTTAATAAAAATGTAAGAAGGAAAAGAAAAAGAGTAACCCATGGAAATAGGAAGCATTCAAGCTATGAGATTCAAACAATGAACCACTCACCATATTCTTCCTTAAGCTTCCTTTTGTGATCCTTAGTCAAGTACAATGTTTGATCATGTATAGGGTTAATAACCTACAAAGAGTGCGAGAAAAAAAGGAGTTGGTGTAATCAATGCACATTCTCATTGTGTCATCTTTCTTCTTCACAAATAACACAAGTGCACCCAAGACACGCTCGGCCTAATAAACCCCTTTTCTAGGAGTTTCTGAAGCTGATCATTCAATTCTTTTAACTTCGTTGGTGCCATATGATACGGCGAAATGGAAACATGCTTGGTTCCCGGCACCAGGTCAATACCAAAATCAATATCCCTGTCCGAGGGCATACCCGGCAGGTCTGCAGGAAATACATTAGGGAAGTCCCTCACAACGGGAATAGAATCTATACTGGGAGCCTCAGCTCCAACATCACGCACGAATGCCAAATATGATAGACAACTCTTCCCAACCATGCGCTAGGCTTTCAAGAAAGATATAATCCTGCTAGGGACATAATCAGTCATACCACGCCACTCGATCCTCGGAACACCCGGCATAGCCAAGGTGACTGTCTTTGCATGACTGTCCAAAATAGCATGACACGGAGATAACCAGTCCATGCCTAGAATAACATCAAAGTCTACCATGCTCAAAAGCAATAAATTAACTCGGGTCTCAAGACACTCAATTGTAACAAGACATGACTGATACACATGGTCCACCACAATAGTATCACCCAACGGGGTGGATACGTGCACAGGTAAAGCAAGACACCCTCGGGTCGTACCCAAATGTTGGAAAAATATGAGGATACATAGGAATAGGTGTTAGATAATACGCTTAACGCTAGAGGGGGGGTGAATAGCGTTATAATAAAAATTAGCGTAAACTTGCGGAATTTAAAATTTGCAGGAAATAAATAAGTGTGATAAATAAGAAAGAACACACCGAAGTATTCTGGTTCACCACAACCCGTGGCTAGTCCAGTCCCCGAGAGACTCTCTCGAGATTTCCACTAACTTGTCAAGCTTCCGGGTGCTTAACAAACCTTTACAACTTGAGGACACAAGCCTCAACACCTTTGCTCGGAGATACAACACTCCAAGACTTCAACCAAAGGAAACACAAGTTCCTTCACAACTTGAGGACACAAGCCTCAACTACCTTGTCTCGGAGATACAACACTCCAAGACTTCAACCAAGGAAATACAAGTTCCTTCTTACAACAAGAGAATAACAATTCTCTTCAAGTGTACAAAACACTAAGCACTCAAACAAGACACTCATTAATGAGTAGATATGAGTAAAAGAATACGCTCAAGATGGCAACAACTTTCGACAAGAGTTTGGCTCTCAAAAATTTATGTAATGAATATAAAATAATAAGCAATAGAGCATGCAAGCTTATAGCAATTATATGATCAGTTGTTGTGTGTTGTTTTGTTTAAAACACTGAAACGAAGCTGTATTTATAGTTGAAAAACTTGGCATTACCGTTGCCTAATTGCCAATTAAGAGTTGCTGATTTTACTCTGTGACAATCGATTGTCAGGAAGCCACAATCGATTGTTTGCCAATCGTACCAAAAATCAATCCCAGATTTTACTCTTAGCAATCGATTATCTAAGGTCAACAATCGATTATTGGCAACGTTCAAAAAATCATTTCTAGATTTTACGTAAAACAATCGATTATACAAAATCAATAATCGATTATTCAGCAACATTCAAAAAATCCTTTTTAGATTTTAATTTCAACAATCGATTGTACAAAATCAACAATCGATTACCTGACGGTATTTGAAAATATTTTGGCAACGGTCAGCTTCACAATCGATTGTGCAATGTTAACAATCGATTATTTATCAGTCTTGAAAAATCAATTTAGACACTGCCTCGTGACAATCGATTGTTATATACTCACAATCGATTATTTAATAACTTTGAAAAAGTCTGGAAGACACTGCCTCAACACAATCGATTGCAATATGTTCACAATCGATTATTTTGTGACTTTGAAAAATCTGATGGACACTGTCTCTTCACAATCGATTGTCATTAACTTCACAATCGATTATTTTGAGCGTTGAAAAACTTTGATGGACACTGCCTCATCACAATCGATTGTCATTAACTTCACAATCGATTATTTTGAGCGTTGAAAAACTTTGATGGACACTGCCTCATCACAATCGATTGTCATAAGGCTCACAATCGATTGTCATGCAGATTTGAAAAATCTGATGCTCACTGCCTTAACACAATCGATTGTCATTAGTTCACAATCGATTGTCATGCAGTCTTGGCTTAACATAATCGATTATCATAAGTACATAATCGATTATCTTAGTCCAGATTTTAGAGGCATGTTTAAGAATCATTTTGACTAAAGTAAATATGCATGATTTAAAATCATTTAACATTAAATTAAATATGCATGATTTTGTAAAAATAGTTTTACGAGAGAAGCCATGTCATGAGTCAAGTTGTCGGATCAAGATCACAATTAAGAACAACTCATGAAAAACTATAAAACTTGGTCTTATGCTTGAATCTCGTTATATATATCAATTGTGCGCTTGTACTTGAGCTTCGTCATATGTCAATTTGCTCTTGTTTGTCATTCATCAAAACCTACACATATGAACACACGTTTTAGTATAATGCTTTGAGAACGTGTTTCCAACAATAGGTAGAACCGGGATCAAACAAGACAGAGGCATCTCTGTGGCAGACTAAAATAATACATGTGATAATAGCATCTGAAGCAAGGGCGTCCCTCATGTCTAGAAGAGCATAGAATCGAGCCTGACCACCGCCAGTCTGGCCCCCACCTCTGGGGCAACCTCTGGCTACTTGGCCTCCACCCCTAGCTGACTGAGTGGGTGCCGACGAAATAGGAGCGGAAGACGAGGGTTGATCCCTGTGCTGAGACTGACTACCATGACGCCGAGGACACTCTCTCCTCATATGACCAAACTTTCCACACTCGTAGCAACTACCAGGTGCTGGAGAAGGGGACGGAAGGGAGCCCCTCGCACCAGAATTATCAGTTGATGCGCTGTGTGCAGAAGAACCCTAAACTGAAGGGTCATATGATGAGCTCTGAGCTGGGAGGGCACTAAGTGAAGACTGGCCCTGCTAGAACCCCTGATGACCACGTCTTGAAGATTCCCCGCGATACTCGGGACGAGCCGGCTGATGAGACCTGAAAGAACAATCTCTGCTTTGCTGACCCTATCCCCTAGATGGAGAACCACTGAAGCTACGCCGTCCTCGAGGCCTCTTGGCTTCCCTCTCCTCTCTCTCCTGACAGCGAGCCGTCTCAATATCACGAGCAATATCCACTGCAGCCTCAAAGGTATGGCTTAGAACCCTCTCTCGGGTCATAAGAATATGGATGGGATAGGTGAGTGAATCCACAAACTTCTGAATCCTCTCCTGATCAGTCGGGACCATCCATGGAGCATATCGAGCCAAGTACGAAAATCTCACCTCATACTGCGTCACACCCATATCTCTTTGACGAATGTATTCAAACTGCCTACGCAATTCCTCCATCTGAGACCCCGGTACCCACTTCCCCAGGAGAGAGTAATGAGAACTCCTGCCATGACAAAGGCACTGCACCCACCGGCCTATGCCGCTCATACGCCTCCCACAAAGTAAAGGTTGTTCCAGAAAACTGAAAAGTAGTAAATGGCACCCCACTCGACTCTAAAATCCCCGCTGTCCGGAGCATACGTCAACACCTGTCGAGAAAACCCTAGGCATCCTTGCCCCGAGCACCACTGAAAGTAGGAGGTGAAAGCATGATGAACCTCTCAAGACGACGCTGCTCATCGTCTGGCATAGCTAGAACCACAAAATCCTGAACCGGGGCAACCGGCTGAACTGGGGAAACCTGCTGAATTTGGAGTGCCTCTGGTGTCCACAAACCCTGCACTCCCTGCTCGGGTGTGCGAGCAATAGGGGTCTGATTGCCTCCCCGGCCTGTGAAATAGCCGGCGCAGTAGTAGCTGAGACTGCCTGAGCCAGGCAAGTGGAAATTGATAGAATCTGAGCCAGGGCCTCCTGAAGACCCGGAATCACAATAGGCACAGCTGGTGCCTGAGCAGGTACTACTGGAGTCTCTCCGGCTGGAGTCTGATCCTGAGCCGGGGCAACTGGTGGGTCGACAAGTGCTGCCCCTGCGGCTCTGCCTTGACCACGGCCACGACCGCGTCCACGACCTTTGGTGCCCGCAGCGGGTGGTACTGGTGGTCGTCCGTCTCCTTCGATAGCGCGTGTTCTCGCCATCTATGAGACCCACAGCGGGTGTATTGCAATTACTAATTTTTATTTCTAGTTATGCTAAACCTGGACATGTGGTGACTAACTTTCACCATGCCTTGTTGATGAAACCAGTCTTCTTCAAGTTCTTTTTTTTTTTATCGAAAAAGTAGATTAATTATTGTTATATAAAAAAAATGTTTTCATAATGTTTAAACAACTTTAATCTTTGAAATAAATTTTTTTAATCAAACTTCTAAAACCAACAATTTCTAAAAAATATATTAAAATTATATGAGACCAATTTCTTTTAATAAAGTATAGAGCATATTTATTAATGTGTTTAAAGGAGCTTTACCCACTTCTACTTTTAGTCCCTTACTTTTGACCATTCTTTACTTCAAAAGAAACTTTTATAAATTAATTCTACTATATCAAACTTTAAGCTTTCTTCAAGTCTAACTTTAATCTTTGGTTTTGGACTTTAATCTATTTTTTTTTAAATTATCTCTTTTTCAATTACATTCTTTAGACTCTAAAATGAAAAGGCAGATTTCATGTCATTACACATTAGTGATGAATTCTTTTTACGTTACTTTTGTCTAAAACTACTTTTACACTTATTAGCGTTAATAAATTTAATCTGGTCGGTTAACCTTTTTCAAATGAATCTTAAAGGTACTTTAAAAACCTTCCCTTTAGATTAATTGAACCCTTACTTAGAACCTTAAGGTTATGTAGACCATTAACATAGCTATACTTTAAATAACACTAGGTGTTCTAATTCACCGTTAAAATAATTAGGTGGTGACTCGTCAACTTTGATCAAATATGGAATTGCCTACATGTTGTACCTAATTTGACCCGTGTTAAAATGGGGTATAACATTCCTCACAAGTGCCATCGATAAATCCAAGTTTATTCTTGACTGAAAGAGCAATGAGAACGGATCTCCTCTGACATGAGAAACCTATGCTATCAAAGGGTACATTGGCAAGGCTCATCCTAGGTGCATATGAAGAATAGAGAAAGTAGGGATGATTGGAGTCAAGGATCTTCATTTAGCTGGTCGAGCCAGTAGCAATGAGAGTTGGGAAAACTTCTGTTCCAGTCATGGATGAAGGTCAAAGGAAGACTGAGATATTAAATTTGATAAAGAATTGAAAGATCAAGCTAGTCTTACTCTGATACCATATAGAAATTGAATAATAAAATTGTAAAAAATTTCTAATAATGTATTCACAATATCTTGCCTCTCTTTATACAAGTAATTTAGCTAAAAGAAAATATAACAATAAAATAATGCCGTACACTTGTTCAATTCCTATTCCCTAATACAATAACAGAAAAATCAAAATATTTTCTAATATGTGCTCTCATAACCTCTTCTGTACAGCTGGATTTGTCATATCAATGGCTCAAATTAAATAGGTTCAAAGGCTGAAATGCTTCCACTTGTATAATCAGACAAGCAAAATATAAGAGATAAAACACGACCTTTATTTAGAAAGCTCTGAAATTCTTTTGCTATGTCTGAAACCTTTCTTTCTTCTTCGTTTCTGCTTCATCTCTTGCAAGTTATTATGGAGTGTCATCTTAACAAACTTTTCACTGTTATATTTATTAGATAATTTTGCTCGCAAAATTTTATCCACCTTTTAACAAGTTTCATTACTCTAATAGTAGTTCAAGAAGTATAGGTTAATACTTGACTTATTTGGGAATCCAAAATGGCCTCTAGCAAGACGGAACAACAGCTCAGCTCCGGCCCTTTTGATGTCTCAAGCAGCTCAATATCGAAAATTCCAATGGATTTGAGACGGAACACGCTTATCTGAAAAAATACCCTCTTTAGCTTCATCCTCTATTTGCTCGCTCTCTAAAGTACTTAGCTCCCATCAATTCTCAAAGACCTTATTCTCGATTTTTATTTAATAGCTTACATGAAGGTGTTCCAATTTGAAATGGATGGCTTGGGTTTTACCAAAAAAAGGGAATGATAGAATAAATTATTGGGATCGAAAATAACAAGGCGTCGTGCAAAATCTAATAGTTACAAACCTTGGACGAAAATAAAGACACAAAAAGAAGTATACTAAAATATAAATGAAAATATGATTTGGCCAATTGACATTCATATGAGAAGAAAATATAAGATCATTTTGAGAGAAGATTCTCCCCTAAACAAAATTCTCTAAACGACTATATCGTGGAGCTTGGTCGTAGAGCTGGGTTTTCTTCTCGTTAAACGTTGTTGTTTCTGCTTCTAGTTATACTAGAAGTTCTTGTTGAATTCTGGAAATACGTCTAAAATTATTTATCTCGATATGGGCAAATATCTTTAAAGACAGTGTCTTTAACACACCTCAAGCTAAATTGTTTATTCTCTATATTAATCAAATTTTCCAAGGTTTTGACGAATTTATTATTCCACTAAGAAGGTTCATTATTGTATAGAGATTTTAGTTGATTATTTGATTTAAGGTTAAATAGATTGATGTTATAATTTTTTCAATATAATTTATCAAACTTTTGAAATTATAAAATCAAAATTTAATATTTATAAAGATGTTAGTAAATTTTACATCACGTGTTCGGATTCATAGAGGTTTTTTACTTTTCAAAATTTTGGAACTTAAAAGGGTGAAAAATCAAAAATTTCGACGTTCTTACTCGGGAGCAAATCACTGGTAAAGTCATTTTTTGGCAGTATTATTTATTATTTACTCCATTCAGTTCAAAATAAGTGATTTATTGTCTTTTTCTTCTGGTCCAAAATAAATTATTTTTTCAGATTTCAAGAGTGCATTAATTATTCTTTTCCCACATTGTCCTTGGAGTAAAATAATATTGAAATATATTAGAAGTATTTATGTGAGATAGTAAATGTTAATATGGTCAATTCTATTGCTAATTAATGCTAAAAGATGAATTTCTTAATATGTATGAAAACATATAAAAAAAATCACTTATTTGGACCGGAGGGAGTATCAAATAACGAATAGCAAAGCAACACAAAAAGTGAACACACGAATTGTGCTAATTTTCTTTTTTAGTAGTTTTATCTACGGCTAACGCCCTAATGAAGTTTAATCATCTCATTAATTGATTAGGAGACTGTACCTAAGGTTATAAGCTGGTTAAATTAACTTATAATTACTTTTCGACTTATTTATGTATTTGATAAAATTAAAAATACTTTTAAGCCAAGTGCTTATACATCAAAATACATAAGTTGGTCACCCCCAACTTATGAATTTTTAGCTTATATGTATTTTAAGTTTGATCAAAATTTTTACTATTTTATCTTAAAATTATTCTTTTAGAACAAAACTCATACGTCGATAATTACTGCCTTAAGTATTTTTTTCAACCTAAATAAACAAATTTTATATTCCTTTGCTATTTATATCAATGTAATCGTGTATGAATCTTTAAACTGTGTATAATAAATAAGGACATATCAAATTTTTGTTATATTACTTTTTAGGTGTTGTGGTGACGAAGACAATATTTGTTTCTTTTCAAATATTTTATCCTATTTAAGGTAATCTTTTCTGAATTTTTTTTGTCAATATATGATTATATACTTATCATAACATAAATCATATTTATCACAAAATTTATCTTATCTAAGCACATGTGTGTTTAAAATAAAATGACAAATAAAATATTTTGTATTTGAAATGATTTGAAATCCGAAATTTTAAAGAAATTACTAAGATTATTAAGTCATTTTAACTAAAAAAAGTTTATCAATATTTTTTATTGAATAACAATAACTTATTATCAATTTAATACTTATATTCAAATATATAATTGCTTATTTTATTAAATTAATTTTAATATTTAAAAATACTTTTCAGCGCTAATACTTCTTTAACTATTTCAAATCACTTAATCCAAACGGACACTACCATTAAAAACTGAAAATGAAGACATCGGTCAACGAAACTTCTTTTGTTCTCTCTCTAACTGTGATGTGAAGCTCAGATAATGGCCTGTTCAACGTGAAACTCGTACTGCTCTAGAGAGTAGTTGACTCATTTCAAGAGTACGTGATAATCTTTCCATTGCAAAAAATAATTACTAGCTTTGATTACCTTGTTTGAACAATGATTGTTCGCTACGTTGTGAGTGTTGTCTTGATCATTGGACTGTCAATTCTCGCCGCCGTTGACGGCAGGGATGTGCTGAAATTACCTTCGGAAGCATTGAAGTTTTTCAGTGGGGAGTACGATGATGATTCAATTGGTACTAAACGGGCTGTGCTGGTTGCTGGATCAAGAGGTTACTGGAATTACAGGCACCAGGTTATTCTTCACATTGCCCCTAATTTAGCTTTTCACCAAATTAAAGTTTTTCCGCTTTTTCTCTCTCACTCTTTCTTTTTGGCATTTGAATATCAAACAAAGATAATCAAATTAAATAGATGAATAGAAGACAAAATGATTGCTTTGAAATTTTTGTGTTTTCTAATTTTAGTATCAGTTAGAGTTAAGTAGCTGTTTATGAGCTTGTAGACGTACTATTAGTTACCTTACCCAACATGTATGCTTGTTTGGTAATTAATATGATACGAAAAAAGAAAATGTCTGACTTATAGGAACAAGTCTAGTGCTATATTCTTAATTATTGAGAATTTAGAGGTGCAGCGGCTACTTTGTATCTGAATTTTCGTTTGCATAAAAATGTTGGTTAAACATGGATGAAAATATGAAATGGTGTTAAATCAATGAGATGAAGATGAACGAATTTTCATATATAATTCTGGCAAGTACACGGCCTTATATACACGGCCAGATTGTGTTTCAAAGATACAAGAATACTAACTTGTAGGATTTATAGTATAAGTAGGATTCTATCACCTTAACTTGTAGGATTTATCTTTACACTAGGATTCTATCATGTAATTCAATATTATCTCTAATTATCTCCAATACCCCCCCTCAAGTTGGAGCATACGGGTTACAAATGCCCAACTTGCGAAGTAAAAATTCAAACTTGTCTCTTCCCAAGGCCTTAGTGAATATATCAGCTAGTTGTACCGTAGTCGATACATATGAAGGTTGAATAGTACCATCTGTAATCGAGTCCCGAATAAAGTGACAATCTGCCTCAATGTGTTTCGTTCTCTCATGAAACACTGGATTTTGAGCAATGTATAACGCAGACTGACTATCACAATAAAGATGCATGCCACTCTTGTGTTCAACACCCAAATCTCCTAAAAGTTGTTTTAACCATTTTAATTCACAAGACAATGCAGCCATCGAACGATATTCTGCTTCAGCAGAGGAACGAGAAACCGTATGTTGTTTCTTAGTTTTCCATGAGATAGGAGACAAACCAAGAAGAACAAACCAACCACTTAAGGACCGTCTGGAAATAGGACAACTGGCCCAATCTGAGTCGCACCAACCTTCAAGCTGCAATGCACTATCCGATCTCAACAATATACCTTGTCCTGGGTTTTTCTTCAAATACCGAACAACACGCAATGCAGCTTCCCAATGTTCCACTCGCGGAGCCTGCATGAACTGAGATAGAATGTGGACAGAGTATGCCAAGTCAGGCCTAGTGACAGACAAATATATCAAACGACCAATTAGTCGACGATACTTCTCTACATCTAGCAACACATCTCCTCTCGCCAGAGCTAGTTTGTGATGTTGCTCCATTGGGAAATCTGCAGGCGAGGAAACAAGCATACCTGTTTCTGTAAGGATGTCCATTGCATATTTGTTTTGACAAATAAAAAATCCCTGTTTGCTACGAGCTACCTCCAAACCCAAAAAATATTTTAAAAGACCCAAGTCTTTCATCTTGAAACAGTTCCCCAAATATTGTTTAAAATTGAGCATAGCAGATTTATCATTACTTGCAACTATCAAGTCATCCACATATACCAGCACATTTAACTGTGTTTTACCTTTCGACAAAGTAAATAGGGAATAATCAGAATATGACTGTTTAAAGCCATAAGTTTTCAAAGCCGTTGCGAGCTTGGCAAACCAACATCGGGGGGCCTGTTTCAAACCATACAGTGACTTTTTCATCCTGCAAACTTTGCCACAATTTATATTATCAAAACCAGGAGGAATTTTCATATATACTTCCTCTTCAAGATCTCCATGGAGGAAGGCATTATGCACGTCCATCTGATGAACCTCCCAGTTCTTCACTGCTGCTACTGCTAGAAAAGTACGAACAGTTACCATTTTAGCTACCGGAGCAAATGTCTCATTGTAATCCAAGCCTTCAATCTGATGATGACCAAAAATGACCAAACGAGCTTTCAATCTTTGCAAGTGTCCATGCTCGTCATACTTCTCTTTATATACCCATTTGCTTCCGAGGGCCTTTTTGCCAGGAGGCAAGTTAACAAGTTCCCAAGTACCTTGTTCCTCTAGAGCCTTAATTTCATCTGCCATTGCCTTTCTCCACCCCTCGTGTCTCATAGCTTCTTTGAAATTTCTTGGCTCATTCCCTACTGAAATGGCTGCAATATAGTTTCTATGTTTTTGAGAAAAATTGTGAGAATCAACGAAATGTGTTAATGTAAAGACCATACCTGAGGGAGATGTTATCACGGGAATAACCGGAGGCGGAGATGGACGTTTATTATTTCGCACAGTGGTCACAAAGTCACGATATTTCACATTTGCATACTTAGTACGCATTCCCTTTCCCATAGCATCACCTTGCTCGCGCACCACAACCCGCTCATCAACAAGCTGTGGTTCACTGACCACAGGCTGCGTTACAGCAGCCTCCTCGCCACCAGCAGCTGCCTCGCCACTGGCAGCCTCCTCGCCACCAGGCTGGGCAGGCTGTGCAGCTGCGGCACCAGCACAAGTGTCCTCATCAACAGCCCCCCTAACTCGTAGTCCACCCTCATAGCACTCATCTTCATCGTCACTTAACACACAATCCCCCTTAAATGAGGCCGGAGTTGGATTAGATGTCACACTATTGCTAGTTTTGAAAGGAAATTCATGCTCAAAGAATTGTACATCACGAGACACAAATCGTTGGTTAGTTTCTACATCAAAAACTTTCCACCCTTTTTGCCCAAAA
Organism: Nicotiana benthamiana; assembly: GCA_034376525.1. NCBI lineage: Eukaryota > Viridiplantae > Streptophyta > Magnoliopsida > Solanales > Solanaceae > Nicotiana > Nicotiana benthamiana. The sequence continues at coordinate 37,668,547 of CM067339.1, read as the reverse complement.
GGATATCCTAGGAAAACACATTTCCTACTACGACTTGCAAATTTATCCCTTTTTCCCCGTTGATCATGAGCATAACACAGGCATCCGAAAACTTTGATGTGGTCATAAGAAGGGGTTTTATTGAACAAAATTTCAAAAGGAGTTTTATGTTTAAGCAATCTAGAAGGGGTACGGTTAATCAAATGACATGCGGCTTGAACACATTCCCCCCAAAATTGAAGCGGTAAATTTGCCTGGAATCTTAAAGCTCTAGCTACATTCAATATGTGTTGGTGTTTTCTCTCAACTCGCCCATTTTGTTGGGGGGTACCGACACAGGAGGTCTCAAATATTATCCCATTAGCCACAAAATAATCATTCAGATTATTAAACTCTGTTCCATTATCACTCCGGACTATTTTAATGTCACAAGAAAACTGACGTTTAATTAAAGCAATAAACGAAAGAAACAAGTATTCAACTTCCGGTTTATTGCTTAACAAATATGTCCACACACTTCTAGAAAAATCATCGACGATGGTCAAAAAATAACGAGATCCACACAAAGAGGATGTCTTGTAAGGCCCCCATAAATCAATGTGAACCAATTCAAATAAACGACTAGCTTTACTATTGCTAATTGGAAAACTATTCCTATGTTGTTTTGCACGAGGACAAACATCACAGGATTTATTTTTAATGTTTCTAGTAGAACCACTCACAAACGGAAGATGTTGTAGAACTCTTCCCGACGGATGTCCCAACCGTTGATGCCATAACTCTGCAGAACTACTTCGATCAATCTTCAAAGCTTTTACCCCTGGAACCCCGCGGAAATAATAAAGTCCTTCCACCCGATCACCCGCTCCAATCACCTTCCTCGTCGCTAGGTCCTGTATAACACACAATTGTTTAGTGATTTGCAAAGTACAATTTGATTCATCACATAATTGTGAAGCAGAAATTAAATTGCAGTTTAAGTCTGGAACATAGAGAACATTATTAATAGTCAATCCTCCTTCCAGTTCCACCGAACCCTTCGAAGAAGCATTTGCACATCTGCCATCCGGTAAACCTACCGGATAATGAGACACATGGACCGCATTAATCAAAAGAGACGCATCATATGTTACATGATTTGACGCGCCGGTGTCGATTATCCAATCAACACCCTGCTTACCATGGAGTTTTGGCTTGAGAGTATTAAGATGGTCTAGGAGTTGCTGAACCTGAGCCGCGGAAATCCCCGCAAGAGCTGAGCCATCAGCGTGAGTAGCAGGCTGCATTCCTTGAGCAGCAGACCCTCCTGTCTGGTTTGCACGAGCAGGAGGTGGTCGTTGTCCGCGACCTGCTGTACCTGCTGCACGCCCCCCTCCGCGAGCCGAAGACGTGCTGCCACGACCATTACCACGGCCTCCTCGAGGCCTATCACCCCACCAATCTGGGTATCCATGAAGCTGAAAGCAAGAGGCTTCGACATGCCCCGCACGATTGCAATAGGTACAAAGTTTATCCGAATTATCAGGTCGAGTAAACTTTGGTCGCGGGTCAGATTGCACCTTGAAAGCCATGACGCTTTCTCGATTAGAGGCCACTGTATAGGTCGAGCTTAGCCTCTCTGCCTGAATAATTTGCTGATATGATTTGTCCACCCCCGGAAGAGGGTCTTGAGCAAGAAGTTGACCTCGGATGGAGGCGAACTTGTCATCCAAACCAATCAAAAAATGATGTACGTAGTCATCTTCCCGCAATTTTTCCACCTGGGAAATAATATTACAGGAACAATTCCCACAAGAACACGACGGAACAGTGATATACGTGTGGAGTTCATCCCAAATTTTGGCCAGACGACCAAAATACATTGCAACAGATTCATTTTTCTCCTGCCGACACAAGCCCAAAGAGAGCTTCAATTGACAAATCCTAGTGCCATTGACAACACAAAAACGATTTTTAAGGTTTGTCCATAACAAGTGAGCATCATCATATTCACCTATCGTAGAACGAATAGTCGGTTCTAGAGTATTGGTAATCCAAGAGACCAACATTGAATGAACGACCTCCCAATCCTCTCGCTTCTGGACATCAGTAGGCTTCACAATCGAGCCATCAACAAAACCAAACTTTCGTTTGGCCTTCAACGAGGTCTTGATCGCCCTCGCCCACTCATCGTAGTTTTCACCACGAAGCTGAATAGGAGTGATGATATTTCCTGGACCATCACTGGAGCCCAAGTGATAGACTAAATCGACCTTGGGTACGGATTTGTCTTGCGCAGCAGCCATGGCAGCGAATGGGTAGAGGAATTTCAAGTGAAGAGAAACAGTTTGCTCCTGAGGAAATTTCGTCTATGGTTTTGACGAAGATGAAGGAAGTAGCTGAAGCCTTTTTGGGACAAACTGTAAAGAACGCTGTGGTTACTGTTCCTGCTTATTTTAATGATTCTCAAAGGCAGGCTACTAAAGATGCAGGAGCTATTTCGGGGCTTAATGTTATGAGGATTATTACCGAGCCAACAGCTGCAGCAATTGCTTATGGTTTGGATAAAAAAGGCGTCGAGAAGTGGCGAAAAGAATGCCCAGGAAATCGTAAGAGCACAATTATACGTGATTAATGAATAATACGTATAAGAAATTGAAAAAAAAACTAGGCTCTTGATACCATGTTAAATCAATGAGATGAAGATGAACGAATTTTCATATATAATTCTGGCAAGTACACGGCCTTATATACACGGCCAGATTGTGTTTCAAAGATACAAGAATACTAACTTGTAGGATTTATAGTATAAGTAGGATTCTATCACCTTAACTTGTAGGATTTATCTTTACACTAGGATTCTATCATGTAATTCAATATTATCTCTAATTATCTCCAATAAATGGACTTCAGACGAGGCCAGTGGACTGGGAAAAATGCGTGTTTTCTATGAGCTGTTGCTTCTACTTTGCTAATAAGCATTGTGAATTTTATCTTTTTGTACCAGGCAGATGTTTGTCACGCATATCAGCTTTTGAAGAAAGGTGGCCTCAAGGATGAGCATATCATTATGTTTATGTATGATGACATTGCTCATAATCCTGAGAATCCTAGGCCAGGAGTCATCATAAATAGCCCTAATGGTGACGATGTCTATAAAGGAGTTCCAAAGGTAGGTTCTTTCTGAGGTGTGAATCACTAATTAAAACTTAAACAGTTAATGTACTCTATTCTGATAGTATTTCCCTATGGCAGGATTATACAGGGCACCATGTTACAGCCAACAATGTTCTTGCTGTTATCCTTGGGGATAAAGCCGCTCTTAGTGGAGGCAGTGGGAAGGTGGTGGAAAGTGGCCCGAATGATCATATCATCATCTTCTACAGTGATCATGGTGGTCCTGGAGTGCTTGGTTAGTTTCCTGCATGGAGTTTATGATGCCTCTTTGTTGGTGCTTGTTTGTTACTTAATCGCTCATATAATTTTCTTTCCTTAAGGACTAGCCAAAAAAATCTGTGGTTACTTAAAAAGAAGCAGTTTGATTCTTGTTCAGTTGGTATTCTTTTTCACTTGTGTTGGACTGATTTATTGGATATAATTAGCTTTAGCTCTATTTCTTGTTTGCTTTAGATATTATTTACTTATGAGTTTGTATCTCCCTTTTAGTTTCCAAAATTATAGTTGCATATGTTTGACATAATCTATAGCTTGAAAGTTGAAACACACACATGCACACACTCTCTCTCACCCCCTTTTTCTTCTCAAATTGGAGTTTTTGCGGTGACTTCTGTGTTATGCAGTAAGCTGGGTATTTAGGCACACTATGAAATTCAATGTGAATGTTGCTAGGGAGAAGTTTTCTTTTCTCTGCAGTTTCATGCTTACGAGTAATGACAACTGTTAGTGTGGGGCAACTGGAAGTTGGCTTATTTATCTGTGTTGGTTATTGTTTTTTCAGTTAATAGGTTTGGTAATTACTTCTAGTCTGCAAACCTATATATTCTTATACTTTCACAAATCAGGGATGCCTAGTGGCCCTTATCTCTATGCTGATGATTTAATTGATGCCTTGAAAAGGAAGCATGCTTCAGGGACATACAAAAGCTTAGTAAGTCGCTTTTGTCAGTTCGTTTCTTCTTTTTTCAGTTTTGGTTTTCTATCTGTGGCTTGCAACTGTTGAGGTTAAGAGATTTTTGTTGTAAATTTGGTTGACGCAGTACGCTTATTGTTATATCCCTTAAATTATCTTCAGGTCTTTTAAATTGAGGCTTGTGAATCTGGGAGTATATTTGAGGGCCTTCTACTTGAAGGTCTTAATATCTATGCAACAACAGCATCAAATGCTGAAGAGGACAGTTGGGGAACCTACTGTCCAGGAGACTATCCAGGTCCTCCTCCAGAATACCAGACCTGCTTGGGCGACTTGTACGCTGTATCTTGGATGGAAGACAGGTATTCAGAGGCTTTCTGATATTCTTTCCATCCTCCTCTCTGATTCTCCTCTTTTGTCTTCAGCTTACTAGTTTGTGAGCAGGTGACTTGCTCTACAGTTTGACGTTGCAATTTTGGGAAATATAATGATTTCGAGTTCTTTTAGGTGGTATTTTTATTGTTTCTGTAAATTCTGCTATCTGTTGACTAACTATGATCTGTCTACATGAACAGTGAAAAACACAATCTCCAAACAGAAACTTTAGGAATGCAATATGAGCTGGTAAGAGTTTGTTGAAAACTATGTATATGCACTTGAAAGGAATTTTTGGATTTCTCTTTCTTCTTCTTTAGTTCTTTTACTTATTTTGGTTTAGGAACTTCTTAGATGATAAGGCAGTGCCAAGCCTTAGTAGGGAAGATTATAGATGCCTTTTCATTATTGTTTCTTCAAAAAGAAACTTTTGACATCCTTCTGCTGGCATCCTGATTTTGCAGGTTAAAAGGAGAACTGCCAACTCGTTTCCCTATGCAAGTTCCCATGTCATGCAATATGGTGATCTGAAGCTAATGGATGATCCTCTTTCCCTTTATATGGGGACCAATCCTGCAAATGATAATTACACTTTTCTGGATGAGAATTCCTCACTGCTCTCCGCAAAGCCTGTTAACCAACGCGATGCAGATCTTTTGCATTTCTGGGACAAGGTATTCACTAAGCTCCTTTAGCCAGAGTAATATTATGATTTAATAGTCCAAACATCAACTTCCAAGTGATTTGATTGAATATTTCACTTGTGTTACTACATTGATGGAACCCTTAATAGTAAGAGTGCAGTTTTGATGGCTAACTGAATAAAAACCAGATGCTTCTTGTGGTTTTAGAGAAACATTCAAGGCAACGAAACTCATATTTTGCGAAGATCATTGCAATAATTTTTACCCAATAAGCTATTAAATATTGGACTAATTAACAAGTTAAGATAAACAGATTGGTTTGAGGATATTGTTGTGGGTCAGACTTTGTAATTAAGATGCATTCCGAAGTAGGAAAATTTATGGTTTATCTGAGAGAGAGCATAGTTCCAAGGCTTAATTTCGCGATGCCTAGAATCAGTCATTACATGTAAACATAGATTGTCATTTGTGGAAAATTTATGGTTTATCTGAGAGAGCATAATTCTTAGGTTTAATTTTGCGATGCCCAGGAATCAGTCATAACACGTAAATATTGATTGTCATTTGTCAGTCTCTTCTTGAATTGATCAGTCATACTGCTGGGTGTAATTCATTTGGTTTGATTTAAAAGTAGCAGCTAATATCCTAATTTTTCCCCCTGAAAAATGGTGGTTCCTCAATGTTCTGCTAGGAAAGTTGAAGCCCGGAAGCAGCTGACTGAAGCTATGTCACACAGAATGCACATAGATGACAGCATTGCACTTGTTGGGAAGCTTCTATTCGGAATTGAGAAAGGTCCTGAGGTGCTGAATAGAATCCGACCTACTGGCGAGCCTCTTGTTGATGATTGGGATTGTCTTAAATCCTTTGTAAGCATAATCTATATCTCTATTCAAACCATTTATCTTCAGAATCTTTACCGACCTAATCGAATGGTGATCTGGCTGGGGGCTAGGTGGTCTTTTTAACATGCAGAGCTGTTCATATGACAATTGATGATTTGACAATTTCCATCTTATTCTCCTGTTTTTCTGCTTGAAGTTTTGCTTATCAAAGATGTAATTTCCTCGACCATTTTCAGGTAAGAACATTTGAGACACACTGTGGATCATTATCTCAGTATGGAATGAAACATATGCGTGCTGTTGCTAACATATGCAACTCCGGCATAAAAATGGAGCAGATAGCCAAAGCATGCGCACAGGCTTGTTTGAGTATTCCTTCCAACTCTTGGAGTTCGCTTGACGAGGGATTTAGTGCATAGGACACGCAAATTCTGAGCTCTCGGGGTATGATCATCTTGTACCATTGTCTTCTTATTTATCTTTATGTTAAATGATTGTAAATATGCCATTTCAAAAAAAAAATAAAATAAAGATTCTACATATGTTACTTAGCTGACAGATGTTTATCACTTTGTTGTGTAAATGCATAGGACTGATTAGCATAAATTAAAACGTGAGCTGGATTATGTTTGTGTAAAAGCGTTATGTAAGATATATGGATTTATATCTAGATATATGGACTTATATCTATACACATATGAACAATACATGAATAATTATATGTTATGTGCTATCTTAAGGTTTGGCCTAATTATGTGGTCTTATGGACATTATGTTAAGGGGGCCAATGTATTGTCATACTAAAGTGTAGGACTAATGTGTAGATACCCAAAAGTGTAACCTTAGTTTATGATGGGCTAACTAAGGTTACATATGTAACTATGGTTACATGAATGCTTGTGACTCTTGGGTTTGTAACTCTTGCAAGACATAACTCAAGACATAACTTTTGTCTTGTAACTCTTGTCTCTTGGGTTATGTAACTCCTAGAGTTATAAAGTGGGGTTATGGTTCCCATTCTTTAACAAGACAAGTTCTTTCTCTACCCATTGAAGTAAGAACCATTTGTCCATTGTCTTGCAAATAGAGTGGAAAACCATAAGCCAAAACCTTGATCATTGTCATAATACTATTTTGTAAACCTTTCATATATTGTTATTGTTGAGGATTCATTCTTGTGGTAACATACAAACCACAAGTCATTCTTGAAGAAATAATCAAGAGGTTCAAAAGCTCAAGGACAATCATCAAGAAGGAGGCTCAACTTTTCCACATATGGATTCAGGTTAGCTTCCGCTCATGTAGTTGTAAATCCGATTATTCAAATGAAGGTTGTTGTCTTTAGTAGGAATCATAATCCTAACAATTGGTATCAGAGCCGCCCTTCATTTTGGATAATTTGGATGATCATAAGGTTTATGTTATTTAAGAAATCATGTTTAAGTTTACTTAGAACTTTGTTCAAGAAATTCTACCATGAAATAGCATGATCTTATGATTGTTATGATGATGATGTATTTGTTTATTATATCATTGATTCAGCATGATTTTAGTAGGTTGACAACATGTTTATTATTTTTAAGATCCATGTTGAAAATCATGTGTTATTCTGAAATTTTGTCACAACTAGGCAGACAATCGATTGTCAGGCTAGACAATCGATTGTCTGAATCGTTTAAAATTCTGGCAGTTAACTTTTGTGAGTTGAAACGTTTCCAGACTGAAAAAATTTTTCCAGAAAAAATTCAAACAATCGATTGTCTAGCCTGACAATCGATTGTTGGATGATCCACACTTAGAAAAATTTTTCCTTGTCAATTACAGAGACTTAAAAGTTTTTCAGAAAAAACCAAACAATCGATTGTCTGGTTTGACAATCGATTGTCTGGTCTAAAGACTATTTTTCAGAAAACGTCAAACAATCGATTGTCTGTTTTGACAATCGATTGTCTGGCCCAAATGACTTAGAAAAAATTTTTCCTCGTGACTTCCAGTGACTTAAAAAATTCAGAAAATGTCAGACAATCGATTGTCTGTTTTGACAATCGATTGTCTGGTCCAGTAATGTTTAAGAAAAATGTTTCAACTCTCTAAAGTTTCAGTGAATGTTAATTGTTTAATAGTCCATCAATTCTTATATATCTAGAATTGTCCTATCAAGCAATCAACAATTAATATTCAAGTGTTACACATCTAATCTTGTAACACATTAAGATGAGATTCATAAAATGGCTTAAGGAACTAAAATTTATAGCATCTTATATTTTAGTTTTTCAATTGAAGCATTAAGTTGCCAAAGTAACCTCTATTGTGTAGATTGATTAATTTTAAAATATGAGATGACTGTGGATGTTAGTCTTCCATGCGTTTAACATCGGCCCAAAGGAAGGTGTTATTTGGCAGGAATTCGAACATTCTTGTGGTGGTAAATATGAGACGATTATTTGGTTTTCCATGTGAATATTAAATCGGCCCAAAGGAAGGTTTAATATTTGACAGGAGTTTATTGTCTATGTTTGATCACTACACCAAGAGTACCACTTACAAGTTGTTTTTCTGTCCAAAGACTAAAAACAATGTTGTGCTAGGTATCTTGTAATGGGAAATGCCTAATTTTGAATCTATAAAGTTAAAGTTCAAGTTTTGTAAGCATGTATTTAGTAATCCTTTGTTCAATTTTCAGTAAACTCTTCTGCTTCTACGATCTCTGCCAATATCAATAGCATCCCTGTGCTTAACGGCACTAACTTTAAGGAATGGAAAGAGAATGTAATGATCGTTCTCGGTTGCATGGATCTTGACTTAGCACTTCGGACCGAGGAACCTACTCCTCTTGAGGATACATCCTCTCCTAAAGAAAAGAGAGCGATGGAGAAGTGGGAACGCTCGAATCGCATGAGTCTAATGATCATGAAGCATGCAATTCCAGAATCATTCAGGGGCACTATGAATGATGAACCTAATGCCAAAGTTTTCCTTGAAAACCTCGAACAGCGTTTTATTCAAAACGAAAAGGCGGAAACAAGTGCACTATTGAGTAAACTTGTTTCTATGAGGTATAAGGGCAAGGAAAACATTAGGGAGTACATTTTGGAAATGTCTCATCTTGCTTCGAAACTTAAGTCACTCAAGCTGGATTTACCTGAGGAACTGCTTGTGTACTTTGTTTTGATATCTCTTCCGGCACACTTTAATCAGTTTAAGGTCAGTTATAACTGCCTGAAGGAGAAATGGACTCTTAATGGGCTCATTTCACATTGTGTGCAAGAAGAGGAAAGGATTAAGCAAGATAAGACTGAAAGTGCTCATTTGGCATCTTCTTCTAAGGAAACTAAGAAGAGGAAAAATAAGGAAGTTGCGGTTGTAAGGCCCAAGATTAAGCAACATAAGGAACCTAAGGTTGAAATTACTGGATTAGGTTGCTTTCTCTGTAATGGGACTGATCATGTAAAGAGAGATTGTACCAAGTAGCATGCCTGGCGTGCGAAAAAAGGTACATTTCTGTCTCTTGTTTGTTCTGAAGTTAATATAATTTCGGTATCTAAGGATAATTGGTGGGTAGGTTATGCTGCTCACATAAGGATATCTATGCAGGGTTGCCTGAACTGCCGAAAACCAAAAGATGGTGAAAGATACATCTATGAGGGTGACGGCAAGAAGGTGCCAGTTGAAGCTATTGGCAAATTTAGGCTGTTGTTTAAGACCGGTTTTCATTTAGATTTGAATGAGACTTTTGTTGTACCGTCTTTTAGACGGAACTTAATTTCGGTTCCCCAATTGGACATATCTGGTTATAAATGTACATTTGGGGATAATAAAGTTTGTCTCTTTCAGTGTTCAAATCTTATTGGTGCTGGTGTTTTATCAACATTTGATGGCTTATATTTGGTTGATACAATAACTTCAAATAAAGAAACTTTGCATACAAGTTTAATGGTACCAAAAGTTAACTAATGAGAATTCTATTTCACTCTGGCATAAACGTTTGGTTCTCATATCCATTCAAAGAATTCAGAAACTCGTGTCAGATGGAATTCTTGATTCTCTTGATTCCTCAAATTCGGAAATTTTGTATTGAGTGTATCAAGGGAAAACAAACAAACAAGAACTAGATTAGGTGCTAAGAGAGATTCGGACGTCTTAGAATTGATACATACGGATATTTGTGGGCCATTTCCTACTCCTTGTCGGAATGGTCAACAATACTTTATCACATTCATAGACGATTACTCTCGTTATGGGTACCTATATCTTATTCATGAAAAGTCCCAATCCATATTAAAAACCGTAGCTTATATTCTTAATAGAGTTCCAACTGCAGCTACAATAAAAACCCCATATGAACTTTGGACTGGGCATAAACCCGGTATTCGGCATTTTCACATTTGGGGTTGTCCAGCTGAGGCAAGGCCTTATAGGCCGAATGAAAAGAAACTGGACGCTAAGACGGTTAGTAGCTATTTTGTTGGATACTCTGGAAAATCCAGGGGTTTTAAGTTTTATGATCCCACATCACGAACTATTTTTGAAACGGGAAATGCTAGGTTCTTTGAGGATATTGAGTTTGGGGGGTGGGGAGATAAAGTTGTTAAAGATTTTGTCTTTGAGGAAGAACATGTGTCTTTTCCTCAAATTGTTGATCTTGGTCTTACTGACTCGGATCATACAACTCCGGTTCAAGACAATCTCGAAAATCTCCCTCATCAGGAACCTGATATAACTAATGTAAATCAAACTCAACAACCTCAAGAAACTGAAATGCCATTAAGGAGATCTACTAGAGAGAGGAGAAATGCAATTTCAAATGATTATTATGTATTTCTCCAAGAACAAGAAAATGATGTTGGACTTGAGGAAGATGATCCAATCAACTTCAGTCAAGTCATTAAGTGTTCTAACTCTCAAAAGTGGATTGATGCCATGAATGATGAGATGAAGTCTATGAGCGATAATGACGTTTGGGAGCTTGTTACGTTGCCCGAAGGAACGAAACCTATTGGTTGTAAATGGATTTTTAAAACCAAAAGGGATTCAGGGGGCAATGTTATTAAGTACAAAGCTCGTCTTGTCGCAAAAGGCTACACTCAGAAAGAAGGCATTGATTATAAAGAGACTTTCTCTCCAGTTTCATCGAAAGACTCTTTCCGGACTATAATGGCATTAGTAGCACATTTTGATCTTGAGCTTCATCAAATGGATGTTAAGACTGCTTTTCTCAATGGTGACATTGAGGAAACAATTTATATGGTGCAACCTGAAAACTTTGTTTCGGATGAATCAAAGAAAAGGTTTGCAAATTAAAGAAATCCATCTATGGGCTCAAGCAAGCTTCTCGTCAATGGTATTTTAAGTTTCATGCAGTCGTTACATCTTTTGGTTTTGAACCGAATATTGCTGATGACTGTATATACCATAAGTTCAGTGGGAGGAAGTATATTTTTCTGGTTTTATATGTCGATGACATACTGCTTGCCTGTAACGATATAGCATTATTGCTTGAAACTAAGAAATTTCTTTCAAAGAAATTTGAAATGAAAGATCTTGGTGAAGCTTCTTTTGTATTAGGAATTCAGATTCTGAGAGATCGCTCAAAAGGCGTTCTCGGTCTGTCACAAAAGGGCTATATCGATAAAGTTCTGAAAAGATTTGGCATGCAGGATTGTAAACCATTCAACACCCCTGTTGCTAAGGGAGACAAATTTAGTCTCAAACAGTGCCCAGACAGTACTTATGAAATTTCGGAAATGGAGAAGACACCTTATGCTTCGGCGGTAGGTAGTCTGATGTATGCTCAGGTGTGTACACGACCTGATATAGCGTACATTGTTGGGATGTTAGGCAGATATCTAAGCAATCCGGGTATGGACCATTGGTAGGCAGTCAAAAGGGTCATGAGGAACATACATAGAACAAAGGATTACATGCTTACATATTGGAGTTCGGACCAGTTTGAGATCATCAGGTATACCAACTCCAATTTTGCCATTTATGCTAATAACATATGTAACCATAGTTGCATATGTTAATAACAACAGTAATTTGACGAAAGCAAAACATATGGACGTCAAATTTCGGGTTGTAAAAGAAAGAGTACAAAATGGACAATTGTGCATTGAGTACATTAGTACAAACTCCATGCTTGCGGATCCGCTAACTAAGGGATTGACACCAAAAGTTTTTCATGAGCATGTTGCTTGTATGGGTGTCAAATCAGATAAGGATTATGTATTTTAGTGGGAGTTTTGTATTGTACATTTTTGTAATTGTTCATTATATTCAGAAATTCAGTAATTCAGTTATATCTGCAGATATTCAGTTTTAAAGTTTATTGTACTCTTACAGTTTCTGTTTGATCTCAATTAAGTGAACCAGTTGGTAAATAGACATACTATTGACCACACTTTATGTTATTTCCATGCTACATACCCACACTTGATCCATGTCGTTGGTTATATTGATATACGTGATCTATGATTGGTTCTAGTTACGAATGAGTAACGACGAGCCCTTAGGTCCTATGTTGGTATGATTGATGGACCGGATTGTTCATGACAATTTTATTGTGATAGCAATTTTGCGCAACTAAGGTTTGTAACTTATAATATCAAGGATTGTACATATGTTTGTATATCTCGTCCAAGTGGGAGATTGTAAGATATATGGATTTATATCTAGATATATGGACTTATATCTATACACATATGAACAATACATGAATAATTATATGTTATGTGCTATCTTAAGGTTTGGCCTAATTATGTGGTCTTATGGACATTATGTTAAGGGGGCCAATGTATTGTCATACTAAAGTGTAGGACTAATGTGTAGATACCCAAAAGTGTAACCTTAGTTTATGATGGGCTAACTAAGGTTACATATGTAACTATGGTTACATGAATGCTTGTGACTCTTGGGTTTGTAACTCTTGCAAGACATAACTCAAGACATAACTTTTGTCTTGTAACTCTTGTCTCTTGGGTTATGTAACTCCTAGAGTTATAAAGTGGGGTTATGGTTCCCATTCTTTAACAAGACAAGTTCTTTCTCTACCCATTGAAGTAAGAACCATTTGTCCATTGTCTTGCAAATAGAGTGGAAAACCATAAGCCAAAACCTTGATCATTGTCATAATACTATTTTGTAAACCTTTCATATATTGTTATTGTTGAGGATTCATTCTTGTGGTAACATACAAACCACAAGTCATTCTTGAAGAAATAATCAAGAGGTTCAAAAGCTCAAGGACAATCATCAAGAAGGAGGCTCAACTTTTCCACATATGGATTCAGGTTAGCTTCCGCTCATGTAGTTGTAAATCCGATTATTCAAATGAAGGTTGTTGTCTTTAGTAGGAATCATAATCCTAACACGTTAAGCCTAAGTCACTAGAGTAGATATTTAATGACTGGTGATTGCACTTAATACGAAAATATGGAAACGTCTATATTAAAACTAAACTTAGTATTTCTCTTTGTAAATTCTCGCCTCCCACAGACCTGAGTATGATAATGAGTTGTTTAACATGGCTAGTTGGTAAAATCTTTTAGTGGTGGATGTTATTCAAAATCTTCTTTGGAATTTAAGGTCTCTTCATCCTCCCCTCAGATAATCTGCAGTAACTAACCTTTGGGGGAGAGAGATTTTACTTGAAGCTCGTTGAAAATGTATATTAAACATTAAAAGATAAGTTGCTTTAAGTATTGTTGGGGCTTCAGCTAGTATGAGAATTAATTCTGCATTTATTAATATTTGGTAATTGTTATGAAATAATAAAAGAAGAAGAGTATTGCAGAGCAAAGTAGAGAGAGGGGGAATTCTTATTGATATTGAGATCATTTATAATGGAATAAAACCCTCTATTTAAATAAAATTCTATAAATAATACTCCCCCTTGAATGTCTATTCAACAGATAACGTGCCTCGTTAAAATCTTAACTAAAAGAAAACTTAATGGGAAAAAAATTCTAGAAAAAGAAAAAGAGTACACATATCTAATAATATGCCTTTTGGTTGCCTCGTTAAAAACCATGCAAGAAAAACCCAGTGGGAAAAAATCTTGTAAGGGAAAAAGAGTGTAACGCGCATTAACTCCCCTGATGAGAGCATCAATTCACATCTTTATGCATTTGCATTCTAATCTTGTGCACCATTTTCAGAAGATCTTTGGTAGAGATTTGATAAACTAATCAGCCATATTAACTTGAATGAATATGTTGCACCTTGAAATCTTCATACTTGATAGATATGTAATATCTTTATAAAGTGTCGTGGAATGACCTTTTCAATATCTCCATAGAGATTCTCGCTATCATATTATCATGCTTATTGTTATAGCAAGACACAAATGTGCACAAATTACACTGAGAAAGTGGTACTTAAGGATCAAGAATTGTATATGCTTTAAGCAACTTAAATCCTTCATGGATTGTCATATAAGTTAAGTCATATAAGCCATATAATAGACTTTTGATGCATATCAAATTTTCATGTCGTGCTAGACACATACGATCAATAAAAGTGATTGCACATACCATTGACTTTATACTTTCAAGTGTTTGAACAATATAGACAAAATTATATGTTTTTCATATGAAACCAATTCTATTCGATTTGTGTCTCTTCCATTTGACCAATATTTTTGTGTCTATATTCGATAGACATAAGATCCACATCTATACTTAGCGCTATGATAGATGTCATCGACGAACATTTTATATCGGTTCCAATAATTTTCATAAAGACATAACATAGAGATCTCTTAATTCATATATTCAGGTAACTGAATTTCTCATGAGATTTTATGAAGTGTTATGTCATGTGATCTACTAGATCAATTGCCTCCTTATTATGATCAGTTTGATCATTTGCTAATCTTCTTTATCAAGAAGTTTTATTTGAAATCGATTTGTGTTTATGCTTTAAGTGTATCATAGACTTTGCCCTTCTAGAACTTAACATGAGCATTTGCAATGAGAATATAGTTACTTTCTTTGGGTCAGCAAATGCGTATGGCATGCTTTGCAATATGTTGCAAATGAATTATCTTTTTATGAACTTCAAGTTCATATTATCCTATTCGAGGTTCTATATGTATAAATAATAAATTCATTTCATTTAACTTTTTTCTCTACTGTTGTATCTTGTCTCTGCCTCATGTTAGAAAAACTAACTTATTTCCTCAACTCTGAGAATCCATTTTTGTGCATTATCATGTTAATATACATTGCACACCAATAATAATATGATGGAATTATTTGGTTCCTGACGCTGAACCACTTGTGAGGGGAGAATATAATATACTCTCGTATATAACGTATATCAAACTAATATAGATAATTTTGTTCTCATAAGCAATAGTTTAGCTATTAAGTGGAGGCACTCAATAAATTATTTTGCTAAACCAGTTGTGATGTAAACCAACTTATCAAGATGAACTTCTTGAATAGAAAATCTGGAAATTATGCTCGAAATTAAACTATTGAGCAAGTTACCTCGCAAAACACCATGTTGCGAGTTAATAATAATTGCGCATGTAACCATCTCATAGATGCATCTTATGTCGTGTACCATGTACATGGCAGGTGAATGAGCTCATATTCACCTTTGATATTTCCAGCATTCATGGGATTCAATCCCAATTTTAGTTGGTCTATTAATTAATGAGAACAAGTAATACAAGAGAATTCGTAAAGAACTTTCTAGTTCTTTAATATTTACCCATGTGAATTCTCTATTATTTTTGCACATCATACTTAAATTGATATGACTAACCTAAATGCCAACTGAATAAATTATCAATATTGGTAAAGTTCAGATTTACACCATGACATGTGCAATTATCAATAAACTCCAAGTTTATTATGATATGTGTTTTTATATCAATAAACATCCACTTTATTGTGGCATTCTTTTGTTTGTGTAGTACAAACTGGAGAATAAAGCCGGTAGCTTTTCACATACATATTATTCCGCTACAAGTTATAGTAATAGAAGATATCAAATCTTTCCTTTCTCTATAGTCTAAATATAATCAAACGCTTTCGCGTATACTTTGGAAACTGAATAAGTTTCTTTGAGACGTACTACAACACAATATCTTATTCATAATCAATTGTATTTCTCCAAAATAGTATAATTGGCTCTTGCAGAGTTATCAATTAATTTTGTACTACCACATATTCATCAACATCCATATGGTGAATATCTATTTTAAGGAGAAAATTATATAATTATGGTCATGGTCAAATTATATGCAATATATGTTTCTTGCATTATTGTTGTCCTTTAATAATCACATTGCCAAAATATTTTGACGTAAAATAGGTATGTGACCAATGACTATTCATGACATAATAATGACATTTTTTTTCTTATATCATCTCAAACCTCATTCTACAGGTGAGTGTGGTATATTCACTATCACTAGCACGTTCAAATTCTTCCAAGAATCAATATGTATTCACAAGTAAGATGTTGTAACATTCACAACATGAATGGATCATAATCATCTATAAGTGCTTTATAAAATCTCATGTCAAATCGATGACAAATATTACTTTCACAGAGTGAATGATTACTTTGAGAATCCTTATTATTCTCATTACCACAACGATGACGATTATAATTTCGTCTATTGCCACGTCCACAGTCATCGATACATTCACGATAATAATTTTGTCTTCTTTCAGATTTATCACATACTGCTGTCACATACTCAAAAGGGAATGAGAATGGAGCAAATGCAATGGGACGAGTTTTCAATTCTTTGCCCACAATCATACATGATTTTGATCATGACAAGGCATAGAAATTTTACAACTTTAGATGAGTGTAATTTCTTACAACCTCCGTTAGAGTTATAATCAAACTTTGATGTCTTTGCTTGTATATAAAATCAAATTATAGAATGTCAAGAATTTGAAAGAGAAAAGTAAAATACTTACCTTAATCCAGAATTTAATCATGAAGGGAGTTCATAGAACAATTAACAATCATTATGCTCAATCCCAAAGCTTCTACTCAGTTGGCTAGAGTCTCGTGCTGATAATAGAGAGAGGGAGAATTCTTATTCATATTGGGATCATTTACAATGGAATAGAACTCTATATTTATAGGGAGGGGGTGACTTAGCCAATAAGTAATAAAATCCTAGAATCTCTCTAGAATTTAGACATTCACATTAAATAGAATTCTATTTATAACAATTATTATTCTACTTCTGAATTCTTTGTTTTTCCGGTCAAACGTTTCGAAGGAGGTTTGTTTTTTGGAGGCCCTTAAATTTGGTAGGGTGGTATGTTCTAAAATCTAGTGAGTGCTTTAACAAACCGGGATATGGTTGGGACATGAGTGAAGGAAATGAGACCGTAATTAGCTTATCTTAAACAAAATGACAATTAATTTCTGTGTGTTTCTGGTCATGAAACACGAGATTTTTGCTATAATCTGGTAAGCCACAAAAATGAGTGACTTTATTTTATGTGACACTTAAGTAAAATTGAGCGATAGCACCTAGTTTAATAATTTTTTTATATTTAAATTAAGTTGAGTGAATTTTTATTACAAAAAATATCTCAGTGACTTGGGTATAATCATTAAAGTATAAATTGAGTGAATATGCTGAAATTAGTCCTTTGATTTTTAACAAACTTTTCTAAGCTTAACCGGCTTCACAAGAGTTGGTTTAACAACTTACTGGTAAAAACACTAGCATACATTGTTTGTGTTACTTTTGTTTTCGGGTTTTTATTCTTCGTTTCCTTGCGATACTATACGCTCTCTTAGTTGGAGTAGGTCCATATATGTTACTAGTTTGGATTTGAGGCTATACTTTCTTCCACTTTGCACGTGTTGCAAAAGAAGTTCATTTGCCAAATTATAAATCCAATAAAATTAATAAAATGAAAATTGGACGAATAATGACGTGACACGTGGAACTAAAAGGTAGGTGGGACGTGAGCCGGCAAACAGCTGGCGCCGGATGCACGCATGTGACGGTGTTGAATGAATCCCGAAGATAGAGTAACCAATAACAAAGGTTCAAAATATTGACATCGGGTAGCATTCAATGAGCGGTTATTATAGAAAATATCTGCATTTATAACCAACCGTTATGCAACCATCAATCATGGTTTTATTCTCTTTCAAGAGGAGCTTGATTTGAGGATTTTGTCTTCTTGGATAGAGCTATAAATAGGAGAATTAACATCCATGGTAAACATTGGGGAAGCTATGCTCTTCTAAGGATAGTCAATTGACCATCATTAGTCAAAAAATTATACTGTATATATAGGTAAAATATTAAAATTTAGAGACATATAATATATATTGAACACCCTTTGTATTTTGTTTTTCTTTTTTCAAGTTTGAACATTCTTGAAGAAATTTCTGGCTTCACCATTGATTGTAAAGCCGAAACATTTTGTACACAAAAGTTACATTCTACTGTCACTTTATGACATTATCCTCTGTCTCTAATCTTGAATATCGTTCTTGTTGCCACCAGAGAGGCTAAGTTGATAGCCAGATTTGTGTTTATTTTAATTTCATTTCATAAACTTTCGTTCTTATTTATTTAATATTTTTGGGTCAGATTGATTTATTTGTCTACAACTTATGATATAAATTCAATTGTACCAATAAATACAAAAGTGGTGAAAATTAGATGTTTATATAGATAGTCGTTGCTGCTTTTTACAGAAAGTCACTTTGGTCCATTCAATTTAAGGCTGTCAACCGGTTCCACCGGCCCGGTTCGGGTCAATTTTTTTTCGACCCGTCCGGTTACTGGTCCGGGCCGGGCCGGGCCGGTTCCAAACAGTATCGCTTTTCACCGGGCTGGGTTGTTAGGGGTTAAGATTTAACCGTACGGGTTACGGGTTGTAATGGTCCGGGCCGGGCCGGGTTTCATTATTTTGTATTTTTTTTTAGAATTATGCATAAATATTAAGTTATATTAATACTTTGTAATAATTGAATGAACACAACAAACGATGGGAAAAAAATTGCACTTATTGCAAGTGCTACTTTATTTCTTAAATTCAAATCAAAAAACTAAAATGTATCTTAAGTAGTAAAAACTTTACATCTTTTGTAACAAGTAGTAAACTAGTAGTAATCGGAATCATCAAATTCTTTGCATTACCCTAGCAAGTTCATCGTAATCAATATGAACCGATTGACCTTCTTCTGGCGTGTTAAATTCGGATGGGTTTCCATGCGTTAATATATCTCCAAGTTCTTCGTCTTCTGGGCTATCAAGATCTTCCTTTCCTTGATTTCTTCGTTCCGATCTAATCCAATCTCTTAAACATACTAAAACTTCCAAAGCATTGCTTCCCAATGAGTGGCGTGTGTCTCCAAGTTGTTGTCTTGCTTGGCTAAATGCACTCTCGGATGCAACAGTGGAAATTGGTACATTCAGGACATCCCGAGCCATAGCGAAAAGAACGGGAAATTGCTTTGCATTTTCATGCCACCAGCCTAACGGTGAAAATTCCTTGGTGCGAGGCTCCTTTTGCTTCTGCAAGTAAAATTGAACTTCATCAATATCCTGCTACTACTTTGAGTGTTAGAAAAAGTTGAAAAAATATTAAAACTATCAATGCCTTCTTCATCATCTACATTAGAACTGCTACATTGCATAGCGGGATTTACATCTGTTGAAGCACAAGAATTATCATATTGAGTTGCATAATAATTATATAGATGTTGTAAGTGTTCATTTAGCTTGTTCATAGAATCATACAAATTTGTCTTTCAGTGGCCCCAATCTCCATATAAGTATATAAAGCATTAATTAATTGGTGACAATCAGACATTTTAATAGAAGGATTTAAAACTGCACCAATTAAGTAAACTGGAGGAATTGGAAAGAAATATTTTTTGAATTTCGCTTGCATATTTACAACAACATCCGTATATTTATCTTTCTTCTGAAATTCATATAGTAGCAAAGAAATTTCAGCTATATGTACTAAAGCCATAGTAACAGTTGGGTAATATGCGCCAGAAAATACAGCAGTAGCAGTATAAAATTTATGTAAAAATTTAACAACATCACTAATGACCTCCCAAGTATCAGTTGTTAACATACGCCTAGGATCAGTACAATGTGCATTAGCAACTTCAGTTATTGGAAATCTATATTTGTAGCAACATTCTAAAAATATATATGTATAGTTCCATCTAGTTACAACTTCGTCTGGCATGAATCTAGGTGTAAGGTTATACTGGATACACTTATTCTTAAATTCTTTTATTCTAGATTGTCTATTATTTCCCTGAATAACTCCAACTGCTCTTCTAACTTGAGTAATCTCAACTGAAAATAAATCGAGCCCACTTTTAATAATTAAATTGTAAACATGACATGCACACCTAAAATGAAAAATATCATCAAGAGGTGGTTGCAAATGCAATTTTAAAATTGAAACTGCAGCATTATTGTTTGAAGCATTATCAAAAGACATACACAAAACTTTTTGGTTTAGATTATAAAATTCAACAACTTCAATAATTGTACTACTAATAAATGCAGCAGTATGACTCTGATCTTCATCATATTTCAAAGCAATAATACGTTTTTGCATACAAGTATTATCATCTATCCAATGACATGTAATTGTTAAATAATCATTTCCATTAACAGCATGGCCAATATCAGAAGTTAGACATACTCTAGAAGGAAGGTGACTAAACAAATAACGTATGTATGTTTGATATTGGCCGTGAAGTCTAAAGATGTCTGCTCTACAAGTACTTCTAGGGATACCTTTAAACAAAGGATTTTATATCCTTTGAATATACATAATAAGATAAGAGGAAGAAGCAAAAGAAAAAGGTAGACAACCCAAAGCAATCATTTTCGCTAATTCCTCTCGATCCCTCATTTAATCATATTTTAGGAGACCTCCGGTAGTAGGGTTAATTGTTGTTTGACTTCCATCCCCATTAGCTCCCCATTCTATAGGATGGATAGTCGACAGATGTCTAATAAGTGTCCCAGTCCCCCCTAAATTACCTCCGGTCAAATGTTTAAACGTTTCGTTACAAAGTTTGCACTTAACTCTATCAGTACCTTCTATTATTTCAAAAAATTTCCAAACAGGACTTCTTTTTTTACGAGTAGAAGTTGGAGCCAATGGTGGTCTTCTACCCCTTGTTGCACTACCAACTCCAACTCCAATACTACCAACATTTCCACTACTAGGTGTATGTGGTATCTCATCTGCTATTCCAATTTCATTATCTTCTATTCCGTAATCTTCCTGTAATTGTTCATAATCAATTTCTACATCTTGCAAATTAGGCGATGATTCAGAAACATGTGTTATTGGGTCATTACTATTACTACCAGAAGCTACAGGACTACCTCTTTTTTTACTTCCACCCCTACCAGTA
Organism: Nicotiana benthamiana; assembly: GCA_034376525.1. Taxonomy (NCBI): domain Eukaryota; kingdom Viridiplantae; phylum Streptophyta; class Magnoliopsida; order Solanales; family Solanaceae; genus Nicotiana; species Nicotiana benthamiana. The sequence continues at coordinate 37,647,233 of CM067339.1, read as the reverse complement.
ACTTTTCTACACGCTCTTTTAGAAGCATTCAACATATTGTAAAAATTAATATATAAGCTAAAATCAAATATGCAATTAAAATATTAAATAAGAGAAAGAGTTGGAGAGAGTGCACCGAATTCGACAATAAATTGAGCACTTGATTACGCAAATCTGGTGTTACCACGAACAAACGTCAAGCAAGTATTTCAATGTTGAGATACTTGAACTTCAAGCTTAGAATTCCGATTTCCGAATGAGAAATTACGATAAATTAAATTCGGGAAAACAAAGACAATAAAATTATAAAATTAGAATATGAATTCTTGAAAATCGAAGAGAAGAGAGTGATTGATAATTTGAGAATTGAGAGAGAGATTGATAATTTTGAGTGAGGAAATGAAGAACAGGGGAGGGTATTTATAGATTTTAAGAAGGGTTAATAATGTAATTTAATAAATACAAAAAAAAACAAAAAAGTGGCCATTTCTGAAAATACTCCTGTTGGCCAACGGTTCTGGACCGTTGCCAACGGTCTTGTAGGGCCCACATGTGCAGAAAATTATTTTTTTTTAAAAAAAAAAATTTTTGACCGTTGTACCGGTCCGGTCCCGGTCCGGGTCGACCGGTTCAAGCACTGTTTGGCTTACCGGGCCGGTCCGGTCCCGGGTCCTACTTCTAAAATCCTAACCGTTTTAACCCGTTCCCCCCCCCCCAACCCAGCCCAGCCCACCCCTTAAGAACCGGATCGGTCCGGTCCCGATTTATACCGGTCCAGTCCGGACCGGTCCCGGGTCAAACCGGCCCGTTAGACAGGTCTAATTCAATTAGTGTCACCTATCCTTTTTTTTCTTCCTGGTTAGCGTCGGATGTTGAACTTTGCAGAGAAAAAAATAACACTATCCTAAAAGTTCTGAAGATTAAAAAATATATCTACTTAATTAGTTTTTACGGCAATTAAAACCGTTTTGGTCTGAGTTGTTTAACCCGATATAACCTGATTTCAATCTAACCAAACTCAGAAGAAGTTTTCATTTTCAATTCTCCAGTTTTGCCTGAACCATGTCTTTTTATAAGTTAAAGATATTCTTTTTATATTTTTGCATAATTAATAATCCGGACACGTGCCGTGCTGACAAATCTGCATATTACCAAGACCGTTATTTGACCCGACGACAAGAGGACGAATAAGGAGAGGTATAAGTCAAGGAGGAATGAGGCAGAACTTTACAAATTTGAAATTTCTGTTCCAAGTCCATGAACTTACTAATAAAATATCGGAAAAGGGCCAAATAATCTCCTAGATTTTACGATAACCCTTGTTAAAAGTTTGATCCATCATTAATTTGTCGTTATATTATTGGCCTGTATTCTCCTTTGTTTTAAATAGGGACAAATATTCCCTTGGACTTTACGATAAGGTAACTCTCGTTAGAAGTTTGGCTTTTATTGAGAAATTTTCATAACACACTATCTTTTGATAGTAATTAGCCATCTATAGATACCATTTTTTATCTTACGGATTATAAATACATTTTGTGTGGTTATAAGATGTATTTAATGTATTTAAGCTATTATATTCATGAGTAGCAAAAATAGGCGTGAATCAGTGATGTCCAGCTAATCGGTTGTTGTATTCAAGTGTATTCGACTGTATTCATGGAGTAAAACATGGGATTACAGCTGGACATAATATTATATTCAACTGTATTCTACTGTATTCACGGCATAAAATATGAGATTACACTGTTTTTAAAACAGAAAGTGAATCAATTAACATAATAGATTCCTAATATAACTCAAAAAACTCAATTTTACACTCGCAAATTTTGTATTTTCAATTATAAAAAAATTCTCAACAGAAAAACAACCCCAAAGCATAGCAATATTCAGAAAAGTTATATAATATATCTGAATACATAAATAATAGTATTAATTTAAAAAAACTACATTCATGGCATATGGCGAGACAATGAATACAATGAAATACATATAATACAACGGGATACATTGAAATACAATGAAAAAAAGACGGTGAATACAATGAAATACATGGAATACAATGAGATACATTGAATTACAATGAAAAACCTTAAAACTCTAATGGGTCTATATTCGAGCAACCTGCAACAAAGCGGCTAAAACGAGATACATTGAACTACGAAAAGATAGTGCTTTATGAAAATTTCTCAATAAAATTTGGTGACGGGCCAAACTTTTAACGAGGGTTATATATAGACTTTATCATAAAGTCCAGGGGGGTATTTGTCCCCGTTTAAAACAAAAGGGTATTCAGGCCAATAGTATAAGAGCAAGGTTGGTGAAGGGCCAAACTTGTAACGAGGATTATATTTAGATTTTATCGTAAAGTTCAGGGAGGTATTTGGCCTTTTCCGAAAAAAGATTAAAGAATATTGCTATTTATTTATGATCGGACCTGAACTGTGACGTTCATAAAGATTCAAAAACCTGATAGCAAAAGAGATAAAAGATTCTTCTGCTTTTTTGGCCTCTACTTGGTTTTACATATAACCACAAACCTTCCCATTAATATTGAAAAAAAAAACAAAAGTGACGGTAATTGCTGCATACCAATGTTTCAAAAAATTGAATACGCGTTTGCAAGATTTGTCTATCATATGGTTTAGACAAATCTAACTTGACTAGTGACTACCATATATCTTGATGTTTTCAGCATATGTACAAATTTTATAAGCCAGAATATAACACTGTCTGTTTTTTGTTTAGAGCAATAAATTAAATGTGTTAATTACTCATTCCATTACATTTCACATGACGATATTTACTGGATGAAATTTAAAGATAAATAAAGACTTTTGAAATTTATGATTTTAATTATGCCATGAGAATTTTGGCTACAAGCGCATGACATTAAGGGTAAATAAAATTTTTAAAGTTAAATGGTATATGTAATAAAAAATATAAATATTTTTGGTCCATAAAGAAAAGAGAGAGATTTGCACAAAGTACACCTACTTACTCATGTATTAAACTTTACTACCGCATAACCCATTATTTTCTTTAACAATGTTAATACACCCGATATGAAAAGTTGGTGGAAGTTAAGAATGTTGCATATGAGAGGTTAGTGGAGAGTAAAGAGGAGGACAAGAGGACGAATAGGGAGAGATATAAGTCAGGAGGAATGAGGCGAAGTTAGTAGTCACAATGGCGAAGATGACAACATTCGTTGGCTTATATGTCGAACTAGAGTCTAGAGGCCGGAGGAGATAAAACGTTATACAGGCTAGCCAAGGCGAGAGAGAAGACCCCAGGACCTGGACTAGGTGAAGTGCATCGATGACGAGGATAAGTGTTGTTGGAAGAAGCATACAGTAGAAGAAGATGACAGGCTTAATTCTATAAACTTCAGAATAAAGAAGGGAACAACAATATTGTGCTGGGTGATTTGTAGTATTCCGAGAGTCGTAGAGATTTTGGGTATTGTAGGCACATAAAGGTTGAAGAGGTTGAAAGGGCTATGCGTAGGATGAACAGGGGATATGCGACCAGGTCGAATGAGATCCCTGCAGAATTTTGAAGAGTGCGGGCATAAATGGCTAACTAGCTAGGTAGTTCAATGTCATTGTAAGACAGCTAGGATGCTCGAAGAATATGGCTTCATTTTACAAGAACAAAGGCGATATTCGAATTAACTGAAACAAATTTAAGAGTAGCAAGTTGCTTAGCCACACTATCAAAATTTGGGAAAGCATGGTGGAGATGAAGGTAAAGAGGGCCATGCCTATGTCTAAGAACTAATTGTGCTCATGCTGGGGCGATTTAATTCAGGGTTTTAGACAGTTTGCTTGGAGATAAAGTTAGAGAGAGAGCACTTCACGAGAAACTAGGGTTGATCTACCATGTTCTCCAGCATCTGTTTAGGTCCGTATTTATATTTGTTTAACGTAGGCGAAAAATAAAGATGTGTTTTGTGCTAATAATTTTACTATTTTTTGAGTAAAAGTGTGTCATGACATTTAATCCCTTAGTCAGAGATAGTAGAAGAGATTTGGGGAATAAGATAAGGTTTGTGCAAATATTAATTTAGCTAAGTCTCTACTGCGTGGGGTTGTGAATTTTGTGTGTGCATGTTTTTTTGAGAAAGTTCAGCATTTGAGAGTGTGATTTGAGCTTCTCACCTATCATTTTATTTATTTAATCATTATTTATATTTGTTTTGTCTCATGTGTTTGCATAGTTATTTTACTTTGTTTGTATAGGTCGATTTTTGTTTCTTTGAAACTCAGACCAAAATATGACGAACTCACTGATAAAGAGAAACTTGCTCTTATTAATGCTCCCAGTCCCGCTGATCCTCACCGCCTACAGTGTATAAAGCAATGCGATAATATCAATGCGCTTGTTAAGCACTACGAGGCTAAGCACACAACCCGCACGCACTTTTTTCGTCACAATTGTAATCTTCATCTTGGTAATTCTATTTCACTTCTCGAAAATTTTGTTGTGAATATTTTGTTAGGGTTCAGTGAGATTTGATATAAATGTTGATCGTATAAAAGAAATATCGAGTGGTCATATCTTTAACTTCTTGTGATTTTTTTATTAGAAGTGATTTCTCGATATTATGATTCGATTTTTGGGTGATTGCCTTGGTGCGTGTTGTGATGGAATTCAAACTCACTCTCACCATTTCAACTCTTCAATTTTAACAGAGAAAAGAGTAAATAAAAAAGAAAGAGAAGAGTCAAGTTCGGAGTCTTCTATGTATTTGGCAAACATTATCAGACAAGGTCAATTTAAATGTTTGATAGATAAGTAGCCGCTTGTTCACATCACAAGGCTTGATAAATGTCTTGATGGTTTAAATCAGGACCATTCGATTAGAATCCAAGGAAGACGAAATAAATGATGAAATCTGGAAGCTTCCTACACGGTGGAAAACTCTCTACACGTGAGAGGAATAATAGTTAGTTAGGTTTGTTATTTTGTAGCCAATGTAATTAATACACATAGGATATATATTTTTATTTTTATTTTTCTTTAACATATATAGTTTGTATTTATACACAGTCCCTGTACAGATTGATTCGTTCAATAAAAAGGGAAAACACAGAAAATTTTCTCAAGTTTCGTCTCTGATTTCCTATATGGTATCAGAGTATTAGGGTTCTTCTCAATTCTTTCTTTTCCAATCTAAGCTTTCATCTTCATCATCGTGGCACCTTCTTCAACAGTTGATAATACGTCTTCAGGAACATCTACAGGAACGGCTGTTGCTTCCATTAATGCAACTCATCCTTACTTTCTCCATGCGTCCGATACTCCAGGAATGGTTCTGGTCAACACCCCCTTTGATGGACGTGGTTATCCTGGTTGGAGGAGATCTATTTTGATCTCTCTTTCAACCAAAAACAAGTAGGGGTTCATTGTTGGGTCATGTCCAACCCTAGCTCTCAATGCTACTGAATTCAAAACTTGGAGCAGATGCAACGATACGGTTACATCCTGGTTGTTGAATTCTCTCTCCAAGGTAATAGCTGACAGTGTTCTCTACTCAAGACTGCAAAAGACCTCTGAACAGATCTGGGGCATAGGTTTGGCCAGCCTAATGGTGCTAAGCTGTATCACCTGCAAAAAGCTCTCGCGGATTTAGTTCAAGGTTCACTTGACATAGCTGGTTACTTCACAAAAATGAAAGGATTATGGGATGAGCTGGATACTCTCAACAACAATATGATCTGTTCTTGCGACTGTAACTGTGGTGGAAAACAAAAATTGTTGCAATTCAAAGAAAATGAAAGGCTCATTCAATTCCTTATGGGATTGGATGAGACATATGGACCAGCAAGAAGTAACATCCTAATGATTAGCCCTTTACCAACCGTTAACCATGCCTATTCCCTATTAATGCAGGATGAGAACCAAAGAAAGATACATGCCAACACACACTTCTCAGGAGATAGCTCTTCATTTCTGGCAGGAAGCACACAACAGAAAAGTGGAAGTACGGCTAACAAAGGAAATAATGTATACAAAGGAACGAGAAATGCTCAGATATGTTCCTATTGCAAGATGACCAATCATACAGTTGAAAATTGCTATAGACTTATAGGTTTCCCAAGCAATTTCAAGTTCACAAAGACTAAGAAATTTCAAGGTCATGTGAGGGGAAATTCTGCTGCGGCTATGGATCAATCAGAGGGAGTTAATAAAAATATCACTGAAGGTCCTCAGTTTGCACAACAATTGTCATCAGAACAATCACTCAGCTGGTTTCTCTCCTAAACCAGATTCAAATGGGAAAACCTGCTGAAGTTAATGCAAATTTAGCAGTCGGTATATTCCTTACAAACTCTGTCTCTTGTTATTCCTTAGCTATTCAAATTCATGTTCCTGGATCATAGAGTTGGAGCATCTGAGCATATGTGCTTTAATTATAAGTCTTTTCAATTTCTGTTTCCCGTTTCTACTCCATTACTTGTCAAGCTACCTAATTCTTCAAAGGTATGAGTCACTCATGCAGGGAATGTTTCTCTTTTTCCAGGATTAGTTTTAACTAATGTTTTATATATTTCTTGCTTCAGATATAATCTACTTTCTGTTCATAAACTTTGTTAGAGGTTCAAATGTCTTTTAGCATTCACTTGCTTTGGAAGTATTTTGCAGGGCCCTCTCATGAAGAGCCCTCAAGTTTTTTGTAAAGCTAAGGATGGTCTTTATCTTTTGGAGCCTAGCATAGAAAAGTCTAGTAGTCACTCTTCAGTAGTTGTAGTTCCTTTACCTAAAAAATGTCATTCTCATTCTATTCAGGTTAGTTTACCTATTTCTGCACGAACAAAATCTGATGTAGAGTTATGGCATGTAAGACTGGGGCATTTGCCTTTCAAGCAATGAAATACATCAGTTCTATTTCATTCCTGCCCAATCTTGTTTGTCCTTGTGATATATGTCCTTTAGCTAGACAATCTAAGTTTCCTTTCCCAATCAGTCAAATCAAATCTAAAGGTATTTTTGATTTAATACACATTGACACATGGGGGCCTTTTCGAGTTCCTACTTATAACGGCTACAAATATTTTCTCACGATTGTGGATGATTTCAGTCGAGGAACTTGGACCTATCTGCTGAGCACTAAGAGCAATGCATTTTCAGTTTTAAAATGGTTTCTTAGTATGGTGGAAAGACAGTTTGCTTCAAAGGTTAAAGTTATAAGATCAGGTAATGCTTTAGAATTAGGGAAGGGTACAATAGAATCTGCATTTCTGCTTTCACAGGGCATTTTGCATCAACGATCATGTGTGGCCACACCACAACAGAATGGGATTGTTGAGAGGAAGCACTTGCATCTTCTAGAGAGTGCTAGAGCATTGCTGTTTCAATCTAAGCTTCCCATTTGCTACTGGGGAGAATGTATTTGCTTAAAATACGCAGTTTTAAACAAATAAGGCAAGAATAGAATCGATAAAATACACACTAAACTCTCTCTTCTCTTTTCTGCTACTTGTGCTGCTGTTGCTTGAATTTAGCCGACTGAAAGCTAAGGCTAAACTATAAAACTTTATTTGCTTGTTCTGTTTGACACTTGCAACTGGTAGGTCTCCACATTTAAATATTGTTCTCTAATACTATGTATTTATTTCTCCCTTCTACATGACTCCTCAACTACATGTGTTCTGGTACTAAATGACTATACACTAGTCTATTATACCTTTCTGCATGTTGCTGTTGTTATATTTTTCTTATATCTCCATAATGTTTGCTTTCATGTGCTCCCATTTCCCTTTAACCCCCCCCCCTCCCCCCCCCCCCCGTGTATGTGAGTATGTCAAAAGTTGAGGTAGCATTTCATCGTTATCCTTGATTTAGGATCAGGTTCTTTTGAACCTCCACTGAAATCAATCCCATTCCCTTAACCCCTTTTATGTGTTGAGCCTGGACTAGGGTCTGGTAGTGTCCTAATCACCACTCAGACCCCTGTCTGACTTCTGAAAGTCTGCTCTTTTATTTGTTTGAATCAAGTAATGGATCAGGGGTATTCCTGTCCAACCCATGATTGGGTATCACCATCCTTTGCTTTGGTTTTCCTCTAATCCCCTCACTTCACGCTTATTTTTAATTCTTTAAGTCCTACTCCCCCTATGGTAAGCCATGCTTAGGGACCCTAGAGTACCCTATGAACTTGGATGCCTATGGTCTGGTAATTCAACACATTGCACTACTCTATTCAATCTTTTGGGTGAAAGCATTGCCTAGGCTTCCTGAAAGCCCCTGGAACTTTGAAACACTCTAAGAGAAGGCCTTGGAATCTGGAGCCCGGATTTGGTAAAATACATGTGTTAGACATTAACGTTGCTTTGGGCTTCCTCGGGTCAATTTTTAGTTTTGCTGTATTTATTTCCCATCTATTTTTTTGTAATAACTTTGTAAAAGACTTGGGAAATATTAGTAAAAGGGTGCGGGAGGGGATTTACTTTCCTGTATAGGTCAAAAGGGGTAGAAAACATGCCTATAGGACTTTAACATTGCAAATCACTTAGAAATCACGCCTATAGGACTTTAACAATAAAAATCACTTATAAATCATGTCTATAGGACTTTAACATTGCAATATCACTTAGAAACCATTCCTATAAGACGTTAATATTGCATATCATTCAGAAATCGTGCCTATAGGATTTTGTATTGCAAGCATAATAGAGATCATGTCTATAGAAACTGCATATGCATTAGGCAAACTATAGGATAATTGCGGTCATCTTTTATCAATGCTTTAACAACCCCCTTTAAAAAGCGAGAAGTAGATGTCATGCCTATAGGATTAATTGCAACTCGCCTGATCTGTAAGTAATAGTAGTCTGTGAATTGGTTCTTTAACATTTTTTTTAGTAATGTTTTCAACAAACCTTTTTGTAAACCATGTGTGCTTTCAAACTCTACAAATCTACATTCTTTTCCATTAACAGTCTTTTTAAAATAGTTCTGCCTAAGCATTTTAATCATTCTATGAAACTACCTTTAAAATAATCCTGCAACCAACTCTTTTCTCAATATACTTCTGCCTTCGAACTCTTGCATAACTCTTATGCGTTTTCACTCAAACAGTCCGATGCTTTCAAAATCTGTTTAAGGACTTACTACAATCTATACTTCCCTTTAAAACTCTTCTGCGTGTGACTACCTTTTCTGAAATCACTATTTTCTAAATCATTCGCCTAAAATACTTTGATTTCGAACAAACCGGACCCGAGAGAAAAAAATTAGACTTATTATCAAACTCTATGTGTTAAACTAATCTGTCCACTATCAGTTTTAATCTTAAGACCAAATCAGTAATTGCAAGTCATGCTAAACTAATTGTTGTATGGCTTAAGGGGTTTTATGTGCTGCCTTTGTATGTTTGTTTATTCCCCTTATGTGCTATTTGTTTTTGATTGACGCCTTAGCATTTTTACCATTAAACTCCATATATGCCCTCATCCCCTTTCTCCCCTTCTAGGATTAGAAGTCCAAATACCCCGGGACTGATAGGTCGGGACGGGTACTAGCATGCAATAAGTAAATGAGACTAAATGCGCTTAAATACCTTAACAGGGTTGGGAGGGCAGAATATGGAGATGATGACAGTGCGCTAATATAATAAGGCGACCCCTCTTTGGGAACATGAGTGGGATATTGCATCAAATGATCCATATTATAGTTATACCTAGGGCCCTTTTTTTTACTTTTCCTTTATTTTAATGTTTTTATTTAAACTAAAATTCCCTTTTACTTGTGCCATCCTTCTTTCAAAATTGTCAACTTGCTTGCATTTATTATGTGCATACTTTGCTTGTCTATTTCTATTTTTCTTAAAGTCACAACTAAGCAAGGACAGGAACCACACTAGTGGATCTTGAGGGGTGCCTTACACATTCCCCTCGAGATAATCTCAAGCCCTTACCCAAACTCTGGCTTTCCTTCGAATCCTTCTTCTTTTCTCAAAAAGTGTCATAATGCACTATAATTATTAGGTTGCAACTCTTCAAAATCCATAACCCAAATTACCTCAAAAGGGGATAAAAGTGTAATTCCACCCATAATATCTTAAACCCGATTTCTTTTTCTCGAGAGAAAAAGGGGTTCATCTACAGTTCTTGTAGGAATCAAATCATTTTGTGAAATTTCAACCACGTACATGCCACTCGGTCTTTTGTACACATTGCACCGGTGAAGTCCAAGAGCTATCAGAGATGGGGTACACAACCCTGGCATCTAACCACTTGATCGCCTCATTTTTCAAAACTTCGTGCAATGCGCTTCACATCATATTCTAGAATTAGCTTATGCATACAGAATGTAGGGCTTATTCCCCGGATATCCGCTAAAGTCCATCAAATTTCCTTTTTCCGCTTTTGACGCACTGCCAATATGGAATCAACCTACATGATAGTAAGACAAGAAGAAAGAATAACTAGCGAAGTAGAAACAGGGCCTAAGAACTCGTACGTGAGGTGTGGAGGCAGTGGTTTCAACTCCAACAACAGAGGCTTCTCAATTGAAGGTTTTTTCGGTGGAGATTTCCTTTTCTTAAGGTCCAAAGATAATTTGCTAGGCTAATAAGAGTAACAGTCCATCCCATATAAAGCATTCACGCACTCGACTCGCAATCATCATAATTGACATCAAGATTCGATAGTACAGCCTCCAAAGGGTCATCCATATTGATCATTGCACTGGTGTAATCAACTATTACTGTTGTGACAAGGTTCACAAAAGAGTAAACCTTGGTACTGTTGGGCTGCTTCATTGAGTTGGACACATCAAAGACCACCATTTCATTGCCTATCCGGAAGGTGAGTTCCCCTGCTTCAAAATCTACTAAGGCCTTCCCCGTAGCAAGGAAAGGTCTTCCCAATATGATAGAAACTTTATAATCCACCTCACAATCCAAGATCATAAAGTCAGCTGGCAAGATAAATTTGACCACCCGGACAAGCACATTATCTATAATACCCAATGGTCTATTCATCGTTGTATCCTCCATTTGCAATATCATGGAAGTCGGCCTATATTTCCCAATACCCAAAGTTGTGAAAACTGTGTATGGCATCAAATTGATACTAGCCCCCAAATCACATAGAGCCTTAGTAAAATTTGCATTTCCAATGGTGCAAGAAGTGGTGAAAGCACTGGGATTTTCAAGCTTCGGGTCCATTGAATGCACTATTAAACTAACTTGGTGATTCGTCTTTATAGTTTCACAATCCATATACAACTTCTTTGTCACCAAGTACTTTATGAAATTAGCATAGCTCGGCATTTGTTCAAGAGCCTTCAACAAAGGCACATTAATGGATAAGCTCTTCATCATGTTAGTGAGCTTTTTAAACTGATTCTCATTTATCTACTTCGCGAGCCTTTGAGGATAAGGTGGAGGTGCCTTAGCAAAGGAGCCTTGGCTTTAGGCACAACTGGCTCCAGCATGTCTATTACGTGTTCCCCAGATGGGTTCATGTCATTTTGAGTTTCCACCTTGGCATCTTAAATATCAATCCTCACATTCTTATCAACCACATTTTCAACCACCAAAGGAACTTCATCTTTTTGAAACTCAACATCATCACTCAAAATTTACATTTTTTTGGAGGCATTCACATCACCATCTCATCCATTCCTTATTGTTAAACCATAACGTGATTGTTTTCACCCTTCGAGTTTACTACCGTATCACTTGGTAAAGCACCCTAAGGGAGAGTATTTAAGGACAGAGAGATTTGGCCTAACTGAACCTCAATCTGACAGACTAAGGGCAAGCGAGATAAAGAAAGATATTGCGGGAATACAACTGAGCATCCAAATCCGCTTTATTCTTCATTATTTGTTCGAACATCATTTCAATTATACCTATATCGTTGCTAGAAGAACTAAGACCTTGAGATGGAAATAGGGGTGGATTGTTCGATTATTGGTACATTGGGGGCCTTTGAAAGCTATGCCCCATGTTTCCTTGATTTTCATTGTTCCGTCCACCTTGATTGTTATTACCACCCCAGTTGTTGTTGTTACGTTTTGATTGTTGTTCCCCCAATTACCATTGACTTGTTGTTGATTGCCCCAATTGCCTTGGGGTCTCCATTGTTGTTGGTTGGAAATTTCTTCCCTTTAGCCTTGATAATTATTCACATATTGCACCTCTTTATTCTACCCATCATAGCTATTGTCTTGAAATCCACACAGTCATTGTCAAATTGCTCTAAATTCCTTTGATTCTGTTGACTTCTTTGTCTTCTTTTGTTGACAAGCATGTTGACACCCTCGATAGTATTCACTTGAAGAGGATTTTGAAGTTGTTGCAACTGTTCCACTGCTAGTTAGTTCATTGTAGTTGTCAACTCAGCAATAGCCTGTCCATGATCATGTAACTCTTTGTGCAAATGAGTGACCATGGGGTCACTATGGGGCACATTGGCTCTACTTTGCCAAGCAGAAGAAGTCTCAGCCATATCGTCAAGAAATTCACAAGCCTCATCATACGCAGCTTCATAAAATTGCCTCAACAAGTTGTATTAATGCCCTGGTAGAAGGTCTGTTGGATCCTCGCCTCGCTCATATCATTATTGGGGCATTCCTTCTTCATTATTCTATAATGCTCCCAATCGCATGAAAATGTTCCATGGGAACCTGCTTGAACGCCAATATCTCATCTCTCAAAGTTTCCATATGCCCAGGTGAGAAAGTTTTTGCAATGAACTTGTGCCTGTCACACCTCCTTTTTCACGCCACCCCTGAAGGATAATGTATAATGGGAGTTTTTCCACTTTTAGTGACATTATTCAAAAGGAGATTATTTATTTATTTTTTGTTCAAAGTCTCCACTTGGGATGGTATATTTTCTGGTGTCCCAAATCACTGGTTTATAATAAATCACGAATCTTGGAAACTTCGAATTTCCTTGTGAAGTCTGCGAACCTTAAATTCTAGATAAGGAATTCTATTAACCCGAGGGAAAGTGTTAGGCACCCCTGGATTCCGTGGTTCTAGTACGGTCGCTTAAAATATTATAATTGACCTATTATCTTATTTTAATACATGTTCAAACCCATGGTGCCATTTTATACCTATAACCGCTTTTATTCATTCTTTAGAGAAAATTGAAAAATCATTTCAAAACACGTCTTGAACCGCGTCACATAAATTCACCGACAGTCTGAAACACATTATATATAACATTGTTGGGATTTAGATTGGGTCACATAAATGTACACCCAAGTTTAGGGAAGTAAATTATTAAACAGCGCACCTAAAGCAACTACACACTTTCAATTTTGCGAGGGCCATAGAAAATTCACTAATAGCACACCTCAATTTCTAAATAGTTAAAACTAATTAAGTGAGGGCCATTGGATTAATGGAGAGATTAATTGTCTATTAATTTTAACCAAAGCTGAGAACCACTAAACATAAACATGGATTAAGCCTCAAATAAAATTATTCAAATCCTAAGGTGGTTTGTACTTAGTCACTCATATTAAGTTGTCTGGAGCAAATCCAAAACAAATCAAACATTCCAAACCATGAATTAATATGACTGTGATTAACAATTACATTCAACCAAGCATAATGGTGATTCATTCAACAATGCCTATGGGACTACACCAATTATCAATCTGACTTTGTTCCTTTGCCTTTCATATGTTCCATCAAGCTTCGTCCTCCACCATTTTGCAAGAAGAAGATTGAAAATTCATATTTTAATGTTTTCTCCAATAAAATAAACACAATAAACTCAAGCTTGCAATTAAGCTTCATATTTCAATTTACACACTAACAATTAAAACAAACCAAGTATAGCTATCAACAATAATAAAAATTGAACAGATAAGTTAGGAACAATTTCCAACAGTTTTGATTCCCAATGCAAATCTGCAAGTTTATTTTATTTTATCAAGGAGCAGTACCTAATGACATCAGAACAAAACGACAAGGAAATAGATCTCTAGCTTTGGCAGGGAGATAAAAACTATTTCAGCAGCAAATTTGGTAAAAGCATAGCAGACTCAACTGCAAATTACCGCATTTTTGAGGTAAAATACTCCTTGAAATCCCAGACAATACGGAGTAAAGCAATCAATCGAATAACTTCAAATTCGGATAAAATCAACACACCAGACGTTAAACGGCGAATGGAATCAATCTCACACCAACTAGAGCATAATTGTATCTCGAAATTTTTTCTTGACAACCCCTGTTTCTCACCCATTTTTTCCTCTACTATATGTATGTGTGTGTCTATTATTAAGAAAAAGAGAGGTCTCTTGGTGTTCGTTTTTGTCATACTTGAAGAAGAAGAAGAGATTTTTGAGATGGTGAATTTGGGGAACGGCCCTCTACTCCTCTTGGGGTCTATGGATCGTTTTTAGTGAAGAAATGAAAAAAGATGCACTGTGCGGGGCTTCCAGTTCTAACTCCATTAGCCGGTGATGGTAAACTGGTGGTCTTGATGGACGGAGAAGGAATCTTACGTCTAGAGATAGGAAATGGTGTGATGATATTTTTGACTTATGTCTATTTAATGTGAGGGATTGGCTATAAAGGGGGGAAAGGGTTAATGGGTCAACGGTCTGGGCCTTTAAAATGGAATAGGTATTTAAATCAAATGGGTTGTTCTAAGCTGGTCTGGTCTGAATTTTGAGCTACAAAATGGCCCTTTTGCCTTTCTTTGTTTTCTTTTTCTTTTCATTGATTTTACAAATCCAATTAATTAAAATCCTACAAATTCAAAAATCCTAAATTATCTAAAAATATGAAATTAAACTAATTAGCTAAATATAAAAATTATAAAAGCTACTTAATCCTAAATTAAAAGAGAAAATCAATAAAAGGAAAAAGTGTAAAAATGAAGCTTTTTTGTGATTTTAAATTTTTACAAAACAATTCCAAAAATGTAAAAATAAATCCTAGATGCAATGTGTGATATTTAGTTTTTGGTATTTTTTTATGATTTAAATAAAACATGCACAAAATAAAAACAATTAAATAAAATTCTACCAAAATTCCTAAAAATGGCAAAAAATTAAGAAAAGTCTATTTTCTTGAGATTTTATAGGAGTATTTCGTATAGGGCAAAAATCACGTGCTTACAACTGCCCCTCTTTTCTCGGAAACATGAAATTTTTTCGGCCAAAGATAAAGTGAGCAATATGAGGGATTTTTACCCGTTTGAAACTTCCATGAGAAGCATTTTTAAAAAGAGTATGACCGAACCTTGCTTCAGAGGTTGCCTACATATCCTTGGCTATGAAGGAATCAGGTCAGTGTAGTTTTGAAAGTTTAGGTAGCGGGACTAATAAGAAGCTTAATTTCACTGTTGTTGCTGTTGTTTCTCCTTGCTAAGCTCCTTATTTCACCAAAATAGAAGGTAAAAAGCTAAACTAGTTAAGCCTATCAACTACGAGTTACTAGATTTCTATCTATAAATTTCTTGAAGCTTGATCTTGAGTATTAGCTGATTTTGCTGTGGACGCTGATATGAATCTTCATGCTCGCAAGCTATAAGTGCGGGTTCTATCTTCAGCATTGGATCAAGGTGGGACAAGCGAAGCTTGTGACTTCAATCAAGTTTTGAGCAATTCGTATCTTTGTCCGCCTCAGCATTTTGAATTCACTTTTCACTTCTTTTTTGTTATTTTTCTTCTTTTCGCTATTCTCGATAGAGACTCATTCTTTTGGTCATCTCGAACCCTGTATTTTGAGGTAGAACCTACTCAGACACCAAAACAGACAAACGAACCAAATTTTCTTCTCAGTTTTCACTAGACAAATTTCGTGAATTAGTTTCAATAAAATCTAAACCACTCTTTTTAAAGGAAATAAAATAAGGATTGCATCTATCTAGAAGGTAAGAAATTACGGGATGGAGCCCTATATCTAAAATGTCAACTCAGAGATTAGAGCCCTAATATTGGAGAAAAGGTGACTAGGGAATGGCGGTCTTATGTCTAAAAGGCTCAACTCATGGATAGGAGCCCTAATGTTGGCAAAAGGCGACTAGGGAATGGAGGCCCTGTGTCTAAAAAGGCTTAACTCAGGGATTGGAGCCCTAATGATGGCAAAAGGCAACTAGGGAATGGAGACCCTATGTCTAAAAAGGCGCAACTCAGGGATTGGAGCCCTAATGTTGGCAAAAGGCGACTATGTAATGGAGGCCCTATGTCTAAAAGGCTCAACTCAGGGATCTGAGCCCTAATGTTGGCAAAAAGGCGACTAGGGAATGGAGGCTCTATAGCTTAACATGCTCAACTCAGGGATTGGAGCCCTAATGTTGGCAAAAGGAAACTAGGGAATGGAGGCCCAATGTATAAAAAGACTCAACTCATGGATTGGAACCCCAATGTTGGCAAAAGTCCTATGACCAGAGGCTTCTCAATTGAAGGTTTTTTCGGTAGATATTCCTTTTCTTAAGGTCCAAAGATAATTTTCTAGGCTAATAAGAGTAAAAGTCCATCCCATATAAAGAATTCACGCACTCCACTCGCCATCATCATAATTGACATCAAGATTCGATAGTACAACCTCCAAAGGGTCATCCACATTTATCATTGCACTGGTGTAATCAACTATTACAGTTTTAACAAGGTTCACAAAAGTTTAAACCTCGGTACTGTCGGGCTGCTTCATTGAGTTGGACACATCAAAGACCACCATTTCATTGCCTATCCAGAAGGTGAGTTCCCCTGCTTCCTAATCTACTAAGGCCTTCCCCGTAGCAAGGAAAGGTCTCCCCAATATGATAGAAACTTTATAATCCACCTCACCATCCAAGATCACAAAGTCAGATGGCAAGATAAATTTGTCAACCCGGTACCCAATGGTCTCTTCATCGTTGTATCCTCCATTTGCAATATCATGGAAGTCAGTCTAGATTTCCCAATACCCAAAGTTTTGAAAACTGAGTAAGGCATCAAATTGATACTAGCCCCCAAATCACATACAGCATTAGTAAATTCGCACTTCCAATGGTGCAAGGAATGGTGAAAGCACTAGGATTTTCAAGCTTCAGGGCCATTGAATGCACTATTGAACTAACTTGGTGATTCCTCATTATAGTTTCACAATCCATAGACAGCTTCTTTGTCACCAAGTCCTTTATGAATTTAGCATAGCTCGGCATTTGTTCAAGAGCCTTCACCAAAGGCACATTAATGGATAAGCTCTTCATTATGTCAGTGAACTTTTTAAACTGATTCTCATTTTTCGACTTCGCGAGCCTTTGAGGATAAGGTGAAGGTGCCTTAGCAAAGGAGCCTTGGCTTTAGGCACAACTGGCTCCAGCATGTCTATTACCTGTTCCCTAGATGGGTTCATGTTATTTTGAGTTTCCACCTTGGCATCTTATATATCAATCCTTACATCTTCATTCACATTCTCATCAACCACATTGTCAACCACCAAAGGAACTTCATCTTTTTGCAACTCAACATCATTACTCAAAATTTACGTTTGTTTGGAGGCATTCACATCACTATCTCATCAAATCCTTGTAGTTACAACCATAGCATGATTGTTACCACCATCCGGGTTCACTACCGTATCACTTGGTAAAGAACCTTAAGGGCGAGTATTTAATTACTGAGAGATTTGGCCTAATTGAACCTCAATTTGACAGACTAAGGGCAAGCGAGATAAAGAAAGATATTGCGGGAAGACAACTGAGCATCTAAATCCGCTTTATTCTTCATTATTTGTTTGAACATCACTTCAATTCTACCCATATCATTGATAGAAAGAACTAGGACCTTGAGAAGGAAATAGGGGTGGATTGTTCGATTATTGGTACATTGGGGGCCTTTGAAAGCCTTGGCCTCGGTTTCCTTGATTTTCATTGTTCCATCCACTTTGATTGTTATTACCACCCCAATTGTTGTTGTTACGTTTTGATTGTTGGTCCCACAACTATCATTGCCTTGTTGTTGATTGCCCCAATTGCCTTGGAGTCTCCATTGTTGTTGGTTGGAAATTTTTTCCCATTAGCCTTGATAATTATTCACGTATTGCACCTCTTGATTCAACCCATCATAGCTATCGTCTTGAAATCCACCAAAGTCATTGTCAAATTGCTCTTAATTCCTTTGATTATGTTGACCTCTTTGTCTTCTTTTGTTGACAACACCCTCCATGGTATTCACTTGACGAGGATTTTGAACTTGTTGCAACTGTTCCACTGCTAGTTAGTTCATTGTAGTTGTCAACTCAGCTATAGCCTGTCCATGATCATGTAACTCTTTGTGCAAATGAGTGACCATGGGGTCACCATGGGGCACATTGGCTCTACTTTGCCAAGCATAAGAAGCGTCATCCATCTCGTCAAGAATTTCACAAGCCTCATCATAAGCAGCTTCATAAAATTGCCCCAACAAGTTGTAGTAATCCCCTGGTAGAAGTTCTGTTGGATCACCGCCTCGCTCATATCATTATTGGGGCATTTCTTCTTCATTATTCTATAATGCTCCCAAATCTCATGCAAAGGTTCCATGGGCTCTTGCTTGAACGCCAATATCTCATCTCTCAAAGATTCCATATGCCCAGGTGAGAAAATTTTTGCAATGAACTTGTGCCTGTCACACCTCCTTTTTTCACGCCACCCCGGAAGGATAGTGTATAATGGGAGTTTTTGACATTATTCGAAAGAGGATTATTTATTTATTTTTTGTTCAGAGTCTCCACTTGTGATGGTATATTTTCTAGTGTCTCAAGTTATCGGTTTAATTTAAATCTCGAATCGAGGAAAATTCGAATTTCCTTGTGAAGTCTGCGAAGCAGAAATTCTAGATAAGGAATTCTATTACCCGAGGGAAAGTGTTAGAAACCCCTGGATTCTGTGGTTCTAGTACGGTCGCTTAAAATCTTATAATTGACCTTTTATCTGATTTTAATACATGTTCAAACCCATGGTGCCATTTTATACCTTTAACCGCTTTTATTCATTTTTTAGAGAAAATTGAAAAATCATTTCAAAACACGTCTTGAACCGCGTCGCATATATTCACCCACATTCTGAAACACATTTTATATAACATTGTTGGGATTTAGATGTGGTCACATAAATGTGCACCCAAGTTTAGGGAAGTAAATTATTAAACAGCGCACCTAAAGCAACTACACACTTTTAATTTTGCGAGGGCCATAAAAAATTCACTAATAGCACACCTCGATTTCTAAAGAGTTAAAACTAATTAAGTGAGGGACATTGGATTAATGGAGATATTAATTGTCTATGAATTTTAACCAAAGCCGAGAACCACTTAACATAAACATGGATTAAGACCTTAAATAAAATTATTCAAATCCTAATGTGGTTTGTACTTAGTCACTCATATTAAGTTGTTTGGAGCAAATCCAAAACAAATCAAACACTCCAAACCATGAATTAATATGACTGTGATTAACAATTACATTGAACCAAGCATAATGGTGATTCATTCAACAATGCCTACTACACCAATTATCAATCTGACTTTGTTCCTTTGCCTTTCATATGTTTCCATCAAGCTTCGTCCTCCACCATTTTGCAAGAAGAAGAAGGATAATTCATACTTTAATGTTTGCTCCAATAAAATAAACACAATAAACTCAAGCTTGCAATTAAGCTTCATATTTCAATTTACACACTAACAATTAAACAAACCAAGTATAGCTATCAAAAATGATAAAAATAGAACAGATAAGTTAGGAATTATTTCCAACCGTTTTGATTCTCAATGCAAATCTGCAAGTTTATTTTATTTGATCAAGGAGCAATACCAGATGGCATCAGAACAAAATGACAAGGAAGTAGATCTCAAGCTTTGGCAGGGAGATAAAAACTATTTCAGCAGCAAATTTGGTAAAAGCATAGCAGACTCAACAGCAAATTACAGCATCTTTGAGGTAAAATACTCCTTGAAACCCCAGAAAATACAGAGTAAGGCAATCAATCGAAATAGCCTCAAACTCAGATAAAATCAACAGACCAGACCTCAAACGGCGAATGGAATCAACCTCACACCAACTAGAGCATAATTTTATCTCGAAATTGTTTCTTGCCAGCCCCTGTTTCTCACCCATTTTTTCCTCTACTATATGTATGTGTGTGTCTTTTATTAAGAAAAAGAGAGGTCTCTTGGTGTTCGTTTTTTCATACTTGAAGAAGAAGAAGAGATTTTTGAGATGGTGAATTTGGGGAACGGCCCTCTACTCCTCTTAGGGTCTAAGGATCGTTTTTAGTGAAGAAATAGAAAAAGATGCACTACGTCTAGAGATGGGAAATGATGTGATGATATTTTTTACTTAGGTCTATTTAATGTGAGGGATTGGATATAAAGAGGGGAAAGGGTTAATGAGTTAATGGTCTGGGCCTTTAAAGTGGAATAGGGATTTAAATCAAATGGGTTGTTCTAAGCTGGTCCGGTCGGATTTTGAGCTACAAAATGGCCCTTTTGCCTTTATTTGTTTTCTTTTTCTTTTCATTGATTTTAAAAATCCAATTAATTAAAATCCTACAAATTAAAAATCCTAATGTATCTAAAAATATGAAATTAAACTAACTAACTAATTACAAAAATTATAAAAGCTACTTAATCCTAAATTAAAAGAGAAAATCAATAAAAGGAAAAAGTGTAAAAATGAAGCTTTTTTGTGATTCTTTATTTTTATTAAACAATTCTAAAAGTGTAAAAATAAATCCTAGATGCAATGTGTGATATTTAGTTTTTGGTATTTTTTCATGATTTAAATAAAACATGCACAAAATGCAAACAATTAAATAAAATTCTACCAAAATTCCTAAAAATGGCAAAAAACTAAGAAAAGTCTATTTTCTTGAGATTTTATAGGAGTATTTCGTATGGGGAAAAATCACGTGCTTACAACTGCCCTTCTTTTCTCAGAAACATGAAAAGTTTTCGGCCAAAGATAAAGTGAGCAATATGAGGGATTTTTACCTGTTTGAAGCTTCCATGAGAAGCATTTCTAAAAAGAGTCTGACCAAACCTTGCTTCAGATGTTGCCTACATATCCTTGGCTATAAAGGAAGCAGGTCACTGTAGTTTTGAAAGTTTAGGTAGCCAGGACTAACGAGAAGCTGTAATTTCATTATTGTTGCTGTTGTTTCTCCTTGCTGAGCTCCTTATTTCACCATAATAGAAAGTAAAAAAGCTAAACTAGCTAAGCCTATCAACTACGAGTTACTAGATTTCTATCTGTAAATCTCTTAAATCTTGATCTTGAGTATTAGCTGATTTTGTTGTGGACGCTGATATGAATCTTGATGCTCGCAAGTTGTAAGTGTTGGTTCTCTCTTCAGCATAGGATCAAGGTGGGACAAGCGAAGCTTGTGACTTCAATCAAGTTTTGAGCAATTCATATCTTTGTCCGCCTCAGCATTTTGAATTCACTTTTCACTTCTTTTTTGTTCTTTTTCTTCTTTTCTCTATTCTCGATTGAGACTCATTCTTTTGGTCATCTCGAACCCTGTATCTTGAGGTAGAACCTACTCAGACACAAAAACAGACAAACGAACAAACTTTTCTTCCCAGCGATTGGAGCCCTAATGTTGGCAAAAGGCGACTAGGGAATGGAGGCCCTATGTCTAAAAGGCTCAATCAGGGATTTGAGCCCTAATGTTGGCAAAACAGGGAATGGAGGCCCTATGTCTAAAAAGGCTCAACTCAGGGATTGGAGCCCTAATGTTGGCAAAAGGAAACTAGGGAATGGATGCCCTATGTATAAAAAGGCTCAACTTCGGATTGGAACCCTAATGTTGGTGAAAGGCGACTAGGGAATGGATGCCCTATGTCTAAAATCTTAACTCAGAGATTGGAGTCCAAATGTTGGGAATAGGCGACTATGGAATGGAGGCCCTATGTCTAAAAAGCTCAACCAAGAATTGGAGCCCTAATGTTGGCAAAAGGCGACTAGGGAATGGAGGTCTTATGTCTACAAAAATCTCAACTCAGGGATTGGAGCCCGAATATTGGAAAAGTCTACTAGGGAATGGAGGCCCTATGTCTAAAATCTCAACTCAGGGATTGGAGACCTAATGTTATTAAAAGGCGACTAGGGAATGGAGGCCCTATGTCTAAAATGTCAACTTAGACATTGGAGCCCTAATTTTGGAAAAGCGTAAAAGATTGAGATTTGGGATTCTGAACTACTAATTTTTTTGAATTTTCTTCCTATCTCTTTTTTTCTATCTCATTTCATTTTTTCATCATTTTTTTAGTAAAATTGCAGGCAAGAATTTGGAGGAGACTTCCCTTTTGGATTGATTATTTCTACAAAGTTGTTTCTAGTACTTACGCATTTCTTTTCCCTTTTGGTTGCACTTGCTTCTTGCACAGTTGCTTTGGATTGTACCTGTTTCAATTTATTTCAAACAAAGAATAATTGTTAATTTGAAATAATGGTTGGTTTTGTAGCCGTGATTATTTTTGATCACCTTATCAGGTCCTTTAGACTGCAACTGGTTGACTCTTGAATACTGATTGCCTTTCTGACTCTGGAGAAGCTCTGGCTTTTCCAAACTACGTCATGATGATTGGTCAGTGGAACTCAACCTTTTCGACTTTATTTTGCTTTCGAAAGCATTTCCTTTCTCACTCCCTTTTCTTTTTTCTTTTTTTTCTTTTTTTTCCTTTTTTTTATTTTTTCATTTTTTTTCTTTTCTTTGGAACATTTGGGAACTTTTGTCTTCTCAAAACTTGGCTGCAACGGCTAGTCGCGTGGGACTTAACCTTTTCTACTTTATTTTGCCTTCATAGACCTTTCGTTCTGGCTTCTTTCTTCAAGCTTTAATTTTGGATCATTTTGGTACCTTTGCTTTTCAAACTTTTGGCGAGATGGTTGGCCATGTGGGACTCAACCTTTCAACTTTATTTGGTTTTAGGCACTTCGATTTGATTTTCTCCTTCCAATAGTTTTCAATTTCGGAGCATCGGCCGCCATGGCTAGCCGAGGTCGACTTGATGCACCTGCGGAGGCTGGATGCCTTTTTGCATAGTGGCACACACCAAATAAGAAGCCTAAAAATCTGTCTTGCCATCCTTTCTTTGTCTTAGCTTCACAACAGTGTTAGACCGAAAGGGATTCAAAGAAAATAAATAATGGAATGGAGAATGATTTTAAAATAAGAAGTATCCCTTCCAGAAAAAGGAAAGAAGGACTTATCTGGAGTATATGCGGACTTCAATGAACATGACATGCCTTTTGGACTACATTCCTGATCTGTGTAAACCGTCTGACTCTCAGAAATTCATCAACATTTTTGCCTCAAAATCGAGAAACTTTGTTAGGACTCTATCGGTACCGATGGCTGTGAGGATCCTCATTTAGATTAGGGGCGCACTTTGCGGGTTTTCACAAGCTGATCTCTCTCATTTATCTTCTCGCCTTATAATTCTCTTTGCGACTTTTCACTTGCAAGAGTCTCTCATTTTTCATTTCTTTGCTTACCATCACCTCATGGAACCTGTGTGGGTTTTCATCAATAAATCTCTTTTATTTTATTTATGTCATTTTTATTACATCGGATCCAAGTATTTGTATTCTCTGATCCTTGAACATTCTTAGTGATTGATCGGAAGGACTTGCACATGGTTAGGGTAAAAAGGATTTGGATTGAATTACAACTTTTGAACCATCCAGGCGAGATCATCGCCGAACCATTATAACACATGCCCCAGTTTTACTTTTAGGGGAATTTGGATTTTTGCATTGGTGTGACTAAACCTTATAGAGAGGTTGATTACGTATTCTTTTGGAATCAAGTCAAACGTAGTTCAGGGAATCAAAGAGAAGTAACCGGCTCAAATAGGTTTACAAAGGGTTGATAGTATTTTGGTAGGGAGAATGAAAGTCTTCGCCATCCCAACCAGAGAATATTAGAACTATTTGGAGGATCCAACATAGTACTTTTTGACTCTATTTTCATTGACAGCTATTTCAGGGACATTTCCTTTGATGTATCCAAAATACAACGCACTCTTTCTGCAGTAATCTTGTTTCAATGTATGGACCTTTCTAATCCAGGAACCAATTTTCCTTCAGTTGTTCTAACTCTTTGTTTTATTTCATTAAGCTAATCTTCATTACTACCCTATTCTTGATTCATTATTTCGAGATCTGACAGCATTTTAGGATCCGGTCATGAAGTCCGAAAGCATGTCATGTTATTGAAATCTGCATTTAACATAACTAAAAAGAAAGAATAAGAAAGAAAAATGACAAGAGTAAGAAAAGAGACATTTCTGGAAAATGATTTCTTAATTTCATTTGATTTTTTTTCTAGAGTTTTGATTTTGTTTTCCTTTGCATCTTTTGAAGACAGAAGTGTAACGACCCGACCGGTCATATTGAGACCTAGCGCACCGTTCAGCAGTAAAAGGCCATGGGAAGCTTCATTTAAAGTATTGTGACTTGTTCACGTGGTCATAATTTATATCTAGGGATATCGGAGTTAAATTTAAATGAAAATTCTCATTTCAGAAGCTTAAAGTTGAAAGAATAAACTAGGATTTGATTTTTGAGTAAACGACCTCGGAATTGGTATCGGAAGGTTCCAGCAAGTTCGTATGATGATTTCAGACTTGGGCGTATGCCTGGTTCCGGTTTTGGATAACCCGGGAGCGTTTTGGAGCGTATTGTGGAAGTTAGCATTTTAGAAGAAATTTCTTAAGTTTGGCTTGAAGTGTATCGCAGCGTTATCGATGTCCATTTGGGATTCCGATAAGGGAGAAGCTCTGTATGCTGATTCTAGAGTTGGGAGCGCGTTCAAAAGTGAATTCGGAAATCCATAGGTCATTTTGTAGCCAATTGGCTAAAGATAGAAATTTGAAGGTTTTGAGAAGTTTCATCGGGAATGGATTTTTTGATATCAGGGTTGGAATCCAATTTCGAAAAATGAATGGTTCCATAATATCAAATGTGACTTGTGTTCAAAATTTGAAGTCAATCGGCCATGATTTGATAGGTTTAAATATCAGAAGTAGAAGTTCGAAAGTTCAAAGTTCATAAAGTTTGGATTGGAGGTCGATCGATGATTTTATCGTTGTTTGATATGATTTGAGGCATCTGCAGGTCCGTGATGTGTTTTGGGATTGGTTGTTATGATTGGACGGGGTCCCGGGGGCCTTGGGTGGATTCCGGTGGTTAATTGATCAAAAATTGGATTTTTGGAAGATCTGAGTTTGCTGGTGTCTGGTTTGCTTCTGCGGAAATGGAACCGCAGAAGCAAGGAAAGGACCGCAGAAGCGGTTGGGAGTGAAGGGGCATGGACTGCTTATGTGTTCAGGAATCCGCTAAACCGGAACCGCAAAAGTGGTGGTCATATCGCAGAAGCTAAAATGGACCGCAGAAGCAGAATACTTTTCGCAAAGGCGGGGGGTGCGGAAGCAGGATTATTTACGCCGAAGCAAAAATCCCTAAAGGCAATGGTTGTTTTAAAAGTCGGAAATTGGTTCATTTCTCTCATTTTCTTCACTTCATTGGGCGATTTTGGAGAGCTTCAAGGAAGGATTTCATCATCAATGTTAAGGTAAGCTACTCCCACTTATTTCTAAGTTAAATACAAGATTATACCATGGAATTAGACATGAGAATGGTGGGATAAATAGGGGATTTTTGGTAGTAACCCTAGAAATTTAATTCTTGGACTTTAGCCACGATTTGGAGTATGGAATTAAGAGGAAATTATATATTTGAATTCCTAAGGTCATGGGTAAAGTTTATCTTCAAAATATTTCGGATTTCCGGGCACGTGGGCCCGAGGGACTTATTGTTAACTTTTTTTTGGGGGTTAGAAATTATTATAAATTGGATTGTAAAGTATAAATAAGTATATATTAATGAATTTTTATGACCATTGGCTAGTTTTGGAGCATTGAGTGTTGGTTTGAGCTTTCAGGAAGATGTGGAGAGCCGGCTATGAGTCTTCGAACAGAGGTGAGTCTCCTTTCTAATCTTGTGAGGGGGAATCAACCCCATAGATGAATTAAATTGATTATGTGCTTCTAGTTGTGGGGGCTACGTACACACGAGGTGACGAGAGTCCGTGCGTAGCTACTATTATGCTATTGTCCGGGTAGTCTAGGACCCAAAAACATGTTATACTTGGATTAATTGTGAACCCATTGATGACTGAAACTGCTTAAATCATATCAAAATTTTAAATTGATTTAAAAAAAAAGAGAGACTTAAGCTATGTTTTCTCAAATTATTAAAGAAAATTTATCTTTCTTGGATATTTGCTCCATGTTGACTGTTTCACCGATTGTCTGCGTATGTTTATATTAGAACGGGCCGTACGCCTCGGCAGATTAATAGATGCATCTATAGGGGTGCTGCCGACCCTCGGCAAGTGCACATTTATTTTTTTTGGATCGAGCTGTCGCCACGGTATGATTTGTGCATGCTAGTATTGCTTTATGGACTCATTTGAGTCATTTTATACCGCATTATGTCTCGAGATTTATACCGTTAATAATAACAAGAAACCTAAGGAAATTTTCCATGAAAGAATTACATGCTTGCTTGTTTCCTTTATCTGGGGTAGACACAAGTTTATAAAACAAATCTACTATTTAATATAATTATTATGGATAATAATCATTAGACTACTAGTGAGTGTCAAACTTGACCATCTTGTCTCTACCCCTTCGGGATTAGGCGGGACACTCTTTGGGTACACGTTGTTTATATATGCATACTACACTTGTTGTGCATTTTGTTGCACGGGTTTATTATGTGGCTCCAGTGGTCTACTTGCATAGCAGCACGGATGGTTTTAGGGCTAGATGAGTTGCATTATTCGAGACGGTCGCAACTAAGGTAGTCCCTTTTAGTGTTTTGTATTTACTTTTGTCAGGTTGTATTTTATTTCTGTTATTAGTAGATGCTCATGCTCTTGTTACTCCGGGTTCTGGGAGAATTTGAAGTATTGTATTAACTATTTAAATTTTAAATTTAATTTGAAACTTTATTCTTTAAAATTTTCTAAATATGGAGGAAAATTCTAGATTTTTAAATGTGTTAAAAATGAGATTTTGTTTAAGTAATTTGGTTAGCTTGCCTGGCAGCAGTGTTCGGCACCATAATGACCTTTAATGGGTTTTGAGTCGTGACAACATGGTATCAAAGAAGTAGGTTTCCGTTGGTCTCATGAGTCATGAACAAGTCTGGTAGAGTCTCATGGATCGGTACAGAGACGTCCTATTCTTTCTAAAAGGCTCTCTTGGGCGAGGATTGAATTGGAGATCATTTGGCTGAGGATTATATGAGCTTGGTAAGAATGGGCATTTCTGGGAGGTGAAGCTCGGTTTTGTGCATAATGTTATGGCTGCGTGTAAGATTGCGCGCTCATCACCACATAGGGAGGTGGTTCCACAACATAGCATCATCGTGAATGGGATAATAGTGTGATGGGATGATAGGAGGCACATATGATTGACTGAATGACTTGCAAGCCTCCCTCGAGCTTGACACCGTCATGGCTCCCTCTTCAAACCCATTTCTGTTCATCAAACCCTCCAAAACATTCTGAGCAACCTGTGATGTGGCCTCAAAGGCCGCATGACTCAAGATTCGGCCCATTTTTAAACTGTTTTCAACCATTTCCCCAATTTTTGATAGTCTCAGCGAACGGCCTACTCACAGCAGATCATATTATGGAAATAGTCAGCCTCTTGGGCCTGCAGAAAGACCATGACAATTTCAACTTCATCCATTTGAGGATTTACCCTTGCATCTTGTTCACGCCATTTGGCAGCATACTCGCGGAAGCTTTCTGCGATTTCCTTTTTCAAATTGGAAAAAGTGTTTCTGTCAGGAACGATGTTCACATTATACTGGAATTGGCAGACAAAATCTCGAGCCATATCGTCACATGCATACCAGTGAGTAATTTCTTAATCTGAATACCAATCATAAGCGATTCTGGTGAGACTTTCCCCAAAATAGGCCATTAGCAGCTCCTCTTTTCCACCAGCAACCCTCAACTGGTTACAATATCGTTTCAGATGAGCTATCAGGTCTCCGTGCCCGTTGTCAAATTTTGGTATCTTGAAGCCAGTTGGCAAGTCTATATGGGGAAACATACAGAGATCAGAGTATGAGACACTCTTTTGACTAATTAGACCTTGCATGTTTTTCAGGCTTTGTTCCAGGCTCCTCATATTCCAAGCCATTTCCTCTTGCTCAGAATCTTTAACAACCTTTCCTTGCTCCACCGAGAGGGCATATTGCGGAGGTAGAGTGAAGGAGTATGGGGTCACATATATTATTTCTGGCTGAAGTTGTGGACCCTGAAATGTGAACATTGGAGGCGGTGGCCTTGAAGATAGTGCCTGAGGGCAAACCAAAGAAGGCATGCCAGGATTATTGGAGGGCATTGGAGAGTGCCCGCATGGGATGAGCAGGTTTGGCACGGGGGTATTGGTAACCTCACCTGACTGGGATCAACTCAGGGAACCCAGGGATTTCACTTGGCGGTTTCCTACCATTAGACCAGGCATCCCACATTTCCATTATGCGGAAACAAAACATCATGTTCTCTTCAGCATCTCTGATTCTAGCAGAATAGGTGATGTCGGGCTATCCTCAGGATTGACGATTGGTAGACTGCTTGCGAAGGCCACCTATGCCTTTGGATCTTGTGAAGGAGGGGAGGCTAGACTACCAACAAAACCAAACACCAAAACCTGGCTAATTTGCACAACGAACAACCTTGTTAGTTTGAGACATTGAACATATAGAAAAAATCGCATGTTGGGATACAGTACACCTAACTGCGAAACGTTTCTACCATGTAGTTGAACGGTTGCATATTTCATCCCGGCCTTAACTAGCCATTTTCATTCCGTACCTCTTTTATTCATTTCCGGCTCTCTTTAATCACTCTTGATTTTCTCATTTTGTTTTTCCCGCTCTTTTATTTTGGCATTCTCTTTTCTTTTGGTTTATGTCACTCTTTTATTTTTTGTCGCTCTCTTTTTTTCACTTTTTCTTTCTTTTTCACTCAGTTTTTTATTTTATTTTTTCACTCACTTTATTTTATAGTTATGATCGAATTCGATGGGGATTGTCTACGTATCATGACCCCGTATGAATCAGATATTGCATAGTTCGGGAAAATCAAGATTTGAGTAAATATACTAACTCTGTTTCTTTGGAATTTTTGAAAGGAATGCTTTAAAAAAAGAAATGAAATATTTTTTTTATTTTAGATTTTGATTTTTGTTTTGGTTTTTTGAAAGAAAGAATTCTAAAAAATTCATTTGCTTTGATTTGAATTTCGGAAATTTTAGAATTAAAAAGAAAATATTTTTTTGATTTTTCGTTTGTTATATATTCTTCTAAGGAAAACAGAAAATATTATTTTGATTTTGGATGTTGCATCTTAATTTTCGAAAGAGAGCCTTTTTAAGAAAAATATATTAAAAATTTGTAAGCTTTTTAGTTATTTACAAAAGCACTTCTAAGGAAAAGCAAAAAAAAAAATTTTGGACTCAATATTTCAAAAATTTAATGGACATTTACAAAAGAAAGACCTCTAAAGAGTATTTTTTTAGTTGTTTGTTTCTGATTTTTTATTGAGAAAAATACTTCAAAATGAAAGAAACCCGTATTTTGGACCTCAATTGTTTTATTATTTTATTTTTTTTTATGAAAGACTTCAGAAAGAAGGAAACTATTTTTGATTTTTTTTTTTTTTCTAAGGAAAGATTTCTAAAGAAGGAACTAAAGAAAAATAGTTTTGGATTTTTTGAAAATTGGGGTCGGGACCAATGAGGTTTGCCTACGTATCTCACATCCGGTGAGAATCAGACCCACGTAGTTCGATCAGATTTGACGGAATACAAGAAACATGGCACTTGAAATTTTTGGCTCATTTTGAAATGACTTTTCTTCTTCAAAATTTCGGTAGAGTTTCAGAATTTTCTAAATATATACATCAATTTTTTTTCTTTTTTTGATTTTTTCTTTTTTTATTTGTTGTCTTTTCCTATTCTAGAAGTCGGTCAACATGCAATCCAGAACAAAGAGATGCGCAAGTAGCATGTAAGATGCATCACTATGGTCTTTTTAGTTTCCCATTACCTGTCCTAGATGGACCCAACCCCTGTGTTGAGTCCCCTAAGTCAAATTCACATGATGCAAACAAGCGCTCATACTAGGGATCCGGCATGAGGTCGAGTTATTCTAGGTTCAAAACCTGGGTATATCTTCTAGACTGTGTACCTAAGTGCACAACTCGAGTCGAAGAGGGAGCTACGTACCGGGAACCAAAAGGCCATCCGGCTTAGTAACTTGTCAGGCCTATTTCTTACTCAAAGGTACGACAGTAACAGAATAGGAGTCTCGACTGGTGAGAACATTCCTAAAGATGAGAAGAGAAGGGTTTCATAACAGTTTTATATGTAAAATTTAGATAATATCAAAGCGGTAAAGCAATTAGCAATTTTGGGATGAAACATGTAGGAAAATCAGATATCAGATAAAGCCAAATATAATAGCTATTCTAAGCTCGAATTCTAGAACCCAGAACCAGAGTTCTAGGTTTTTCTCCCCAACAGAGTCGTAGATCTGTCACACCTCCTTTTTACACGCCACCCCAGAAGGATAGTGTATAATGGGAGTTTTTAAACTTTAAGTGACATGATTCGAAATGTGATTACTTATTCATTTTTTGTTCAAAGTTGCCATCTGGGATGGTTTATTTTCTGGTGTCCTAAGTCACCTGTTTATTTTAAATCCGGAATCGAGGAAAATTCGACTTTCCTTGTGAAGTCTGTGAACCAGAAATTCAAGATAAGGAATTCTCTCAACCCGAGGTGTCACGACCCTAGTTCACCAATCGTGAACCTATCATGACGGGACCTAGTCTTCACGACTAGGTAAGCCTAACTCATTGCAGAATTAACAATTTCCATGAAAAATAATCACAGAATACTGAATAACATAAAGAAATATACAGAGTTTTCGCCTGGCACATACATATTTAATACTAAAATGCTGAAACAACTCCCAAGACCCAGAATCTTACGGGCAACACAGGCTATAGAAGAACATACACTGCATTAGTCGCCCAGAATAGTCTAATACAAGAATAATGAAATAATAACAGGATAACTATAGGTAGAATCAGAGGGAGACTCTTCGGATCTGCGGACATGGCAGATGTATACCTCAAGTCTCCGTAATGCTCCCTGCAACTACTGATAATGCGCCTGCGCAGAGGTACCTGGAGCTACAAAAAAACACATGCGCATAAGAAGCGTGAGTACATCACGGTGTTACTTAGTAAGCGCCAAGCCTAACCTCGGTGGGGTACTGACGAGGAAAGATTGAGGCCCTATTGAGATAAAAACATAATAATCAATATAGCAAGGAAAAACCATATGGTAGTAATCTACTGCGATAATCTAGCAAAAAGTTAATTATAATAGTAACCGAGAACTAACACAGTGAGTAAATAGAAGTGCAAATCACCACCGGATGTCTGTCATCGGGGATCTCCTGGTATCCCAAGGATCTCCTTCTATCCTAATTTTTACATGAGGGATCTCTTAGTATTCCGAGGATCTCTTAGTATCCTTCATTTTGCACAAGGGATCTCTTAGTATCTTGAGGATCTCTTGGTATCCTCCATTTCTGTAATCATATTTGTGCCAGGGATCTCTTGGTATCCGGAGGATCTATTTGTATCCTCCATTTTTGTAACATATATGTGCCAGGGATCTATTGGTATCCTCCATTTTGTAATCATATCTATGCTAGGGATCTCTCGGTATCCCGGGATCTTTTGCTATCCTCCATTCTGTAATCATATATGTGCCAGGGATCTCTTGGCATCCCGCACTCTCAGTCATAGAACGAAAGACATAGAAAGGGAATTAGCGGGATGTCGTCCCTTAGTACCAATTCGTAATACCATAGAATTCAAATAAGATAAGGTTCTAAGTAGGAACAATTAATGAAATTTCTAGTCTAGCATGCTGCACGTAGGACATGTAATACAGTTTAAGCAATTAAGCAAATAAGTCAGCTAAATATTCTTATCCTAAGCTACAACGGTTAAATTACATTTAAAATAGGAAAATTTGCAAGAGAACACAATTAAATATTCTAAGTAAAATGGATTTTCATCAACCAGCACAAGTACACACTCCTCACCTCGCGTACCGAGCATTTAAAGTAACAAGTAATAGATCCTAAGGGGAGAGGTCCCCCATACAAGGTTAGACAAGTCACTTACCTCGAATCGGTGCAAAAATGCAATAAGGAACGATGCCCTTGACACGAGTATCCGACTCCGAGTTGCCGTAATCTATTCAAACCAATTACATATTGTGAATAACATCACAAGTAACTAGTTCCACTATTGAAATTAAAGCTAATGCGCGAAATTAGGTAAAATAACCAAAACACCCCTCAAGACAACATCTCAGAATCAAATGATTTTCACATTTTCAGAAACCTCGTACTCTCACGAATCTAACCATATAAAAAACTCCTAAATCGGAGGTCAAATGCCCCATCAAATCCTCACAATTAGGTCCAAGAACTTTACCCCAATTTTTCATTCAAAATCCGAAATTAAAGATTAAATTCAAGATTAGATTAGTGGAATTTAGTCATAGAGGTGTAAGGAATTGTTACCCAATCGTTGCCTCTAAAAAGCCCTCGAAAAATCTCTCAAATCCGAGCTCTCTAGCTTGAGTATTGTTAAAAATGGAAGAACCCTCATTTTGAAATGTTTATATCTGCCCAGGGGTTTTGTTCAATGCGATTGTATGAAAGGGGATGCAATCGCGTAGAATAAAATTTTATAGGCCCAAAAAGTGGCCTATGCGAACATAGAAGAGGTTCTACGATCGCAAAAGAGGGACAAGCAGAACTATGCGATCGCATATGGGGTCCTGCAATCACATAGAGGAAATGGGACCTCTAAGCTACCAACTCAAATTTCTCAGTGCGAACGCGGAAGAAGATGTGTGAATCCAGAGAAGGGGGAAACGGAACTGTGCGATTGCATGAAGGGCTTTGTGATCGCATTTATGGAAATAACCCCCCCCCCCTCACAACAACCAAAGGCACTATGCGATCACATGAGTAGTGATGCAATCGCAGAGAAGAAAATCTCTACAACATCACAGCAGAAAATCTGCAACTCTTCAAGTCCCAAAAATGCTCCGTTCAGCATCCGAAACACACCCAAGGTCCCCGAGA
Organism: Nicotiana benthamiana; assembly: GCA_034376525.1. Lineage (NCBI taxonomy): Eukaryota > Viridiplantae > Streptophyta > Magnoliopsida > Solanales > Solanaceae > Nicotiana > Nicotiana benthamiana. The sequence goes on along the minus strand of CM067339.1, from coordinate 37,614,032 downwards.
CCTCAACCAAACCTACGGACATATTCTATTACATCATTCAAACTTGTAACAATCCATAACTCACCTAAAACAACGTCAGAAACTTTAATAAATCAAAGATTCAAGCCTAAGAACTTCAAGTTCCTTCAAACCACGCTTTCGATCCATACGCAAAACTCGTCCGATTGACCTGAAATTTTGCACTTACGTCCCAAATGACATGAAGGTGCTACAGAAACCTCCAGAACCTCGTTCTGACCCTCGGATAAAAAATTCACTATCTGACCGGAAACATCTCTGACTTTCGGCATTTCTAGCCTAGATGAGCTATGGACATCCAAAATTCATTCCGAACACTCCCCCAACCGCTAAATCACCTAATGGAGCTAACAGAACCATCAGATTTCCATTATGAGGTCTTCTTCACACTGCTCCAATTACAGACCACTTTGAAACACTTAAGCTCTCTTTAGGGACTGTGTCCCAAAACACTACGAATTCTAACACCGAACTTCCCGGCAAACCAAAATAGAAAAAATGAACTTAGGTGAAGTAGTTAATGGGGGAATGGGGCATAAATTCAAAAGACGACCAGACGAGTCATCACATCCTCCTACACTTAAACATTCATTCGTCCTCGAATGAGCATAGATACCATACCTGAAGTAGCAACTAGATAAGGGTATCGGTTGCGCATATCCCACTCGGTCTCCCAAGTCGCATCCTTGGCCAGCTGACCCCACCACTGAACCTTTACTACAGCTATATCCTTTGACCTGAGCTTTCAGACTTGCCTATCCCATATCGCCACTGGCTCCTCAACATAGGACAAGTCATTGTCCAACTGGACTGAGGTGAACTCCAACACGTGAGATGGGTCACCGTGATATCTCCAAAGCATCAAGACATGAAATACCGGATGAACACCATCCAAACTGGGAGGTAAGGCAAGCTCATAAGCAGCCTCCCCAACTCACTTTAAATCTTAATAGGGCGAATGAACCTCGGGCTCAACGTCCCTTTCTTCCCAAACCTCATGGTGCCTTATATAGGTAAGACCCGAAGCAGAACCCGCTCACCAACCATAAAGGAAACATCACGAACCTTCCGGTCTGCATAACTCTTCTGTTTTGTATGGGCCGCATGAAGTCGGTCCTGAATCACCTTAACCTTCTCGATCGCATCCTGGACCAAATCAGTGCCTAATAGTCTGGCCTCACCCAGCTAAAACCAACCTACCAAGGATCTGCATCTCCTACCATATAAGGCCTCATACGGTGCCATATGAATGTTGGACTGATAACTGTTGTTGTGTGCAAACTCAGACAATGGCAAGAACCGATCCCAAGACCCTATGAACTCAAACACGCGCACACAGAGCATATTCTCGAGTTGAAAGGTGCGCTCGGATTGTCCATCCGTCTGAGGGTGAAAATTTGTGCTCATAGTCACCAGGATACCCAACTCATGTTGCACGGCTCTCCAGAACCGTGATGTAAACATTGAACCTCTATCTGAGATGATAGAAACTGAAATGTTGTGCAGACGAACAATCTCCCTCATATAAATCCCCGCTAACAGCTCCCCTTTGTACATACTGGAATGAAATGAGAGGAGTTAGTCAGTTGATCCACAACAACCCAAATAGAATCAAATTTCTTCACAGTCAGATGGAGACTAGTTAAAAAGCCCATAGTGATCTTCTCCCATTTCCACTCTAGAATCTCCATCTGTTGAAGTAAGCTTCCCCGTCTCTGGTTCTCATATTTTACCTGCTGACAGTTGAGACATCTAGCTACAAACTCTGTTATGTCCTTCTTCATCCACCTCCACCAGTAATTCTGCCTCAGATCCTAATATATCTTCGCGACACCGGGGTGGATGGAGTACCGCGAGAATGGGCCTCTATCAATATCAACTCCAAAATATTATCCACATCGGGTACACAAATCCGGCCCTGAATCCTCAATATCTCGTCATCTCCAATGGTCACATCCTTAGCATCACCATGCTGAACTGTGTCCTTGAGGACAAGAAAATAAGGGTCATCATACTGCCACTCCCTGACATGATTGAATAATGAAGACAAAAAAAACATACAAGCTAGAACTCGACTAGGCTCCGAAAGGTCCAGTGTCACGAACTGAATGGCTAAGGCTTGAACATCCATCGCCATGGGTCTCTTCGAAGCTGGTAAATATACCAAACTCCCCAAACTCTCTGCCCTGCGGCTCAAGGCATCGGCTACAACATTGGCCTTGCCCGGGAGATAGAGTATAGTAATATCATAATCCTTCAGTAGCTCCAAGCATCTCCTTTGGCGCAAGTTCAGATCTTTCTGCTTGAACATGTGCTGTAAACTCAGATGATCCGTGTAAATCTCACAAGGCACGGATACAAATAATGATGCCAGATCTTCAAAGCATGAACAATAGCAGCTAACTCAAGGTCATGGACAAGGTAGTTCTTTTCATGTACCTTTAACTGTCTGGACGCATAGGCAATCACCCTACCATCCTGCACCAACACCACTCCAAGTACGACTCATGAGGCATCATAATAAACTGCATAAGACCCCGAACCCGTAGGCAAAATCAGAATAAGGGCTGAATTCAAGGATGTCTTGAGCTTCTGAAAGCTCGCCTCACACACATCTGTCCACTGAAAGGGAGCACCCTTCTGGGTCAATCTAGTCATAGGGGCTGCAATCGATGAGAACCCTTCCAAGAAACGACGGTAATACCCCGCTAGGCCAAGGAAACTGTGGATCTATGTAGCTGAGGAGGGCCTGGGCCAACTCTGCACAGCCTCCGCCTTCTTCGGATCCACCCGAATGCCCTCACTCGATTCCACGTGGCCTAGGAATGCCACAGAACTAAACCAAAACTCACATTTTAAGAACTTTGCATATAATTTCTTTTCTCTCAGGGTCTCAAACACTGTCCTCAGGTGGTGCTCATGATCTTCCTGACTTCGGGAGTATACAAGAATATCATCTATGAAAAAAATAACGAACGAATCGAGATGGGCCTGAATACACTGTGCACAAAATGCATAAAAGCTTCTGGGGAGTTGGTCAGCCCAAATGACATGACAAGGAACTCGTAATGACCATACCGAGTCCTGAAAGTAGTCTTCGGGATATTCGGCTCCCGAATCTTTAGCTGGTGATAACCTGAGCGCAAATCAATCTTAGAAAACACCTCCGCGCCCTGAAGCTGGTCACATAGATCATCGATACAAGGAAAAGGATATCGGTTCTTCACTGTAACCTTGCTCAACTGACTATAATACCACCCTTTTCTCTTCACTAACAATATAGGAGCACCCTACGGTGAAACACTGGGTCGAATAAAACCCTTATCAAGCAATTCCTATAACTGATCCTTCAACTCAAGAGGAGCCCTACGGTAAGGAAGAAGAACATGGGCTAAGTGCCCGGCAACAAATCAATACCAAAACAAATTTCCTGATCGGGCGGCATGCCCGCAAGCTCAGCTGGAAACACATTGGAAAATCCTGTACCACTAGGACAGAGTCAATGGAAGGGTTATCAGCACTAATAGATCTCACATAAGCTAAATATGCGGTGCACTCTTTCTCAAACATAGTTTGAGATTTATGAAAAGATATAACTCTATTGGAAGTGTGATCAAAAGTACCAATACGCGGAATACCGGGCATAGCCAGTGTCACGGTCTTAGCGTGACAATCAAGAATAGCATATTGGGCAACAACTAGTCCATGCCCAAGATAATATCGAAATCAACCATATCAAGTAATAAAAGATCTGCCCTGGTCTCAAAACCATGAATAATAACCAAACATGACCGATAAATACGGTCCATAACAAGGGAATCTCCCACGGGAGTAGAAACATAAACAGGAGAGCTCAAGGTCTCTCGGGCTATACCCAAATGCGGAGAAAAATAAGATGACACGTAAGAATAGATAGAGCCTGGATCAAATAGAACCGATGCCTCTCTGTGACTAACCAATATAATACCTGTGATAACAGAATCAGAGGCAACAGCCTCGGCACGAGAAGAAAGAGCATAATATCTAGCCCGGCCCCTCCCTTGAGGGTGACCTCTATCTCCCTGATCTCCGCCCCTGGCCGGTTGGGCAGGTGGGGTGGTAGCTAGAACTGAAACAATGGCCTGAGAATCCAGTTGGGTACGTTGCGGCTGAGAATGCTGTGGAGGTGCACTCCTCCCAAGCCTAGGGAAATCCCTAACTACATGGCAGGTATCCCCGCACTCAAAACAAGCTTTGGGAGGGCACGGTGGCTGTGACTGACGGGGCCCACCCCTACTAGACTGGCCTCTGGAAGCACCCCGCGTAGGAGGCGCACTAGAAATCAGAGGTGTATAATAAGGCTCATGAGATCTGGGAGGAGCTGGAGTACTTCTGGATGAAGGAAGAGCTTAATGAACTAGGTGACCCGTATAGCCCCTACCATGACATCCTGCTGCAGATGTACGGGTACCAGAGAAGTGACCCGACTCTCGAGATCTCTTGGCCTCTCTGTCCTCTCGTTCTCTGGCATGCATACCCTCTATTTTCCTGGTTATGCTCACTACCTGCTGATAAGTTATATCCATCTCCAACTCCCGTGCAATAAAAGACCTGATGGAGGGAATAAGACCCTCAATAAACAGGCAAACCCTCTCGTGAACAGTAGCCACCAAATCCGGTACATGTCTGGCCAACCTAGTATTGCGGATGGAATACTCAGAGATGGTCATAGGGCCCTGGCGCAAATGCTCAAACTCTGCACGCCATGCATCCCAGAGGCTCTGGGTAACAAACTCCTTCTGAAACATATCTGAAAATTGAGTCCAAGTCAGGGAGGCAACCTCGTCCGGACTGGCTAACTCAAAGGTGCACCACCAATCATTGGCGGTTCCCTGAAGTTGGAAAGCTACGAAAGAAACCTCGCTCGAGGCAGTAATACCCATTGTGTGAAAGATGCGGTGACAATCCTCCAAAAACCCTAAATTATCATCTGTATCTATTCCGCTGAAAACATGACGTGCATACTTCTTGAACCTCTCCAGTCTACGCTGCTCATCCTCAGAACTAGGTACCCCATCCTCAGGCTGAACCGGTACTGCAGGATGGATAGGGATGATAGTTGAAACCTGCCCCATATGCACTCTCTGCTCCGGAGTGCAGGCTGCGGGAGTCTAGGCTCTTTCCCCGGCCTGGGATGTGGCTGCAGGAAGGGGAAGCAACCCTGCTTGTGACAGCGTGGTATACATGCAGATAAATTGTGCCAATGCCTCCTAAACAGCTGGAGTAGTGGTGGTTGTGGGCATGTCATGTGCCTGAGGCCTGGCTGGATCTGCTGGCAGTGCCTCAACGACAGCTCCCGTAGGTGCTCTAGCTGCACCAAGCACACGCTCACGATCTCTGCCCCGGCCCCTACCTCTAGCGGCTTCATAAAGGGTACGGGTGCCTGATCGTCCTGGGTCGTGCGCGTCCTCACCATAAGCGAGAGAATGGAAGAAAGAAGTTTCGACTCGATGTCAAAAATATAGCACGACAAGGAATTCAATGAAGTGAAGATTTTCCCACACAGTTACATAGCCTCTCGTAGATAAGTACAGATGTCTTCGTACCGATCAGCAAGACTCTAAAAAATTAGCATGTGTCCCATGACTCCTATGAACCTAGAGTTCTGATACCAACTTTTCACAAACCTAGTTCACGAATCGTCCTGTGATGATGGCACCTAGTCTTCACGACTAGGTAAGTCTAACCCATTGCGGAATTAACAATATCGACGAAAAATAATCACAGAATACCGAATAACATAAAGAAATGTATAGAGTTGCCATCTGGAAAATACATTTTTAATACTAAAATGCCGAAACAACTCCCAAGACTCGGAATCTCACGGGCAACACTAGCTGTAGAAGAACATATTCTGCTGTAATCACCCAGAATAGTCTAATACAAGAAGAACAAAATAACAACTGACTAACTATAGGTAGAATGAGAGGGAGACTCTTCAGATCTGCGGACGTGGAAGATGTATACCTCAAGTCTCTGTAATACTCTCTGCAGCTACTGATAATGCGTCTGCGTAGAGGCACCTGGAGCTGCACATGAAAAACATGCGCAGAAGATGTGTGAGTATACCACGACGATACTCCGTAAGTGCCAAGCCTTACATCGGTGGGTGGTGACGAGGAAAGGTCGAGGCCCTACTGAAATAAAACATAATAATCACTAGAGTAAGGCAAGACCATATGGAAGTAATCTAGAAAAATAATAAGAAAAAAAGTAACCGAGAACTAACACAATAAGTAAATAGAAGTACAAACCACCACCGGATGTCTGTCACCGGGGATCTCCTTCTATCCTAAGGATCTCCTTCTATCCTCATTGTTACATGAGGGATCTCTTAGTATCCTGAGGATCTTTTAGTATCCTTCATTTTACAAAATGGATCCCTTAGTATCCCGAGGATCTCTTGGTATCCTCCATTTTTGTAATCATATCTATGCCAGGGATCTCTTGATATCCCAAGGATCTCTCGGTATCCTCCATTTTTGTAATCATATATGCTCCAGGGATCTCTTGGTATCTCGAGGATCTCTTGGTATCCTCCATTCTGTAATCATATATGTGCCAGGGATCTCTTGATATCCCGAGGATCTCTTGGTATCCTCCATTCTGTAATCATATATGTGCCAGGAATCTTTTGGTATGCCGAGGATATCTTGGTATCCTCCATTTTGTAATCATATATGTGCGAGGGATCTCTTGGTATCCCGCACTCTCAATCATAGAACGAAACACATACAAAGGGAATTAGCGGGATGTCGTCCCGCAATACCACTTCATAATACCACACAATTCAAATAAGATAAGGTGCTAAGTAGGAACAATTAATGAAATTTCTAGTCTAGCATGTTGCACATAAGACACGTAATATAGTTTAAGCAATTAAGAAAATAAGTCAGTTAAACATGCTTATTCTAATTTGCACAGGTTAAATTGCATTTAAAATAGGCAAATTTGCAAGAGAACACAGTTAAATATTCTACTTAAAACGGATTTTCATCAAACATCAAAAGTACACGCTTGTCACCTCGCATACCAAGCATTTAAAATAACAGGTAATAGATCCTAAGGGGAGAGGTCCCCCACACAAGGTAAGACAAGCCACTTACCTCGAACCGATGCAAAAATAATGAGGAACGATGCCCTTGCCACTAGAATCCGACTCCGAGTGGCCCAAATCTATTCAAACCAAATACATATTGTAAATAACATTACAAGTAACTAATTCCACTAATAAAATTAAAGCTTAGTGCGAAAATAAGTAAAATGACAAAAATGCCCCTCAGTCTAACGTCTCAGAATCAAACAAGTCTCATATTTTCAGAAACCTCGTACTCTCACGAGTCTAACCATATGAAAATCTCTCAAATCGGAGGTCAAATTTCCCCTCAAATACTCACAATTATGTTCAAGAACTTTACCCCAATTTTTCATTCAAAATCCAAAATTAAAGGTTGAAAGATTAGATAGTGGGATTTAGTCATAGAGGAGTAAGGAATCGTTGTCTCTGAAAAGACCTCAAAAAAGATTTCAAATTCGAGCTCTCTAGCTTGAGTTTTGTTAAAAATGGAAGAACCCTCGTTTTGAAATGTTTATATCCGCCCAGGGGTTTTGTTAAATGCGATCATATGAAAAGGGATGCGATCGCGTAGAGTAAAATTTTATGGCCCCAAAAAGTGGCCTATGCGAATGTAGAAGAGGCCCTACGATCACAGAAGAGGGCCAAGCAGAACTATGTGATTGCATAAGGGGTCCTGCAATTGCATAGAGGAAATGGGACCTCTGAGCTACCAGCTCAAATTGGTCAGTGCGAACGCAGAAGAGGATGTGCGAACGTAGAGAAGAGAGAAATAGAACTGTGCGATCACATGAAGGGATTTTTGATCGCATTGAAGGAAGTATGCCCCCCACCAAAGACATTATGCGATCGCAGAGAAGAAAAGCTCTGCAACATCACAGCAGAAAATCTGCAACTCTTCAAGTCATAAAAATGCTCCGTTGAGCATCTGAAACACACCTGAGGCTCTCGGGATCTCAACCAAACCTACGTACATATCCCATAACATCATTAAAACTTTTACCAATCCTTAACCCACCTAAAACAACGCGGAAACTCAAATAAATCAAAGATTCAAGCCTAAGAACTTCAAGTTCCTCCATGACACGCTTTCGATTCAAAACCTACACAACACTCGTCCGACTGACCTGAAATTTTGCACGCACGTCCCAAATGACATGGCGGTGCTATCAAAAATTCACAATCGGACCGGAAACCTCCAAATTCTAACTTTTGTCATATCTAGCTAGATGAGCTACGAACATCCAAAATTCATTCTGAACACGCTCCCTACCTCGAAATCACCTAACGGAGCTAAAGGAACTATTAGATTTCCATTCCGAAGTCATGTTCACTCTGCTCCGATTATGGACCACTTTCCAACATATAAGCTCTCATTTAGGCACTAAGTGTCCCAAAACACTTCGAATTCTAACAATTAACGTACCGGCAAACCAAAATAGCATAAATGAACTTAGGAAAAGCAGCTAGTGGGAGAACGGGGCATAAATTCCAAAGACAATCGATCGGGTCGTCACACAAGGGAAGGAGTTAAGCACTACCGGATTCCGTGATTCTAGCACGGTTGCTTAAACTATTCTATTTGGCCTATTGTCCGATTTTACTACATGTTCAAACCTATGGTGCCGTTTTAAACCTTTAGCTGCATTTATTCATTTTTTCAAGAAAATTTCAAAGTTATTTCGAAACACGTCTTAAACCGCATCACATAAAAGTATTCGCAGTCTGCAACACATTTTATATATCATTTTTGGGACTTTGATTTGGGTCACTAAATGTGCACCCGAGTTTATGGAAGTAAACTATTAAACAGCGCACCTAAATCAACTACGCACTTTTAATTTTGCGTGGACCATAGAAAATTCACCAATAGCACACCTCGATTTCTAAAGAGTTAAAACTAATTAAGCTAGGGTCATGGAATTAATGGAGAGATTAATTGTCTATGAATTTTAACCAAAGCTGAGAACCACTGAACATAGAAATGGATTAAGACCTCAAGTAAAATTATTCAAATCCTAAGGTGGTTAGTACTTAGTCACTCACGTTCAGTTGCTTGGAGAAAATCCAAAACCAATCGAACACTCCAAACCATGAATTAATATGACTATGATTAACAATTACAGTGAACCAAACATAATGCAATTCATTCAATTATGCCTATGGGACTACACCAATTATCAATCTGACTTTGTTCCTTTGCCTTTCATATGTTTCCATCAAGCTTCGTCCTCCACCAATTCGCAAGAAGAAAGAAAATTCATATTTTAATGTTTGCTCCAATAAAATAAACCCAGTCTTGCAATTAAGCTTCATATTTCAATTTAAACTGTAACAATTAAACAAACCGAGTATAGCTATCAACAATGAAAAAAACAAAATAGATAAGGTAGGAATAATTTCCAATAGTATTGATTCCCAAAGAAAATCTGCAAGTTCATTTTATTTAATCAAGGAGCAGTACTTGATGGCATCAGAACAAAATGACAGGAAATAGATCTCTAGCTTTGGCAGGGAGATAACAACTATTTCAGCAGAAAATTTGGTAAAAGGACAGCACACTCAACAACAAATTATAGCATCTTTAAGCTAAAATACTTCTTGAAACCCCAGAAAATACGGAGTAAAGCAATCAATCGAAATAGCCTCAAACTCGGATAAAATAAGCAGACCAGACCTCAAATAGTGAATGGAATCAGTTTCAAACCAACTACAGCACAATTTTATCTCGAAATGTTTTATTGCCAGCCCCTGTTTCTCGCCCATTTTTCCTCTACTATATGTATGCTCGTGTCTTTTATTAAGAAAAAGAGAGGTCTTTTGGTGTTCTTTTTTTCATATTTGAAGAAAAAGAAGAGATTTTTGAGATGGTGAGGTTGGGGAACGGCCCTCTACTCCTCTTGGGGTCTAAGGATCTTTAATAGTGAAGAAATGGAAAAAGTTGCGCAAGGTCAAGAGATGGGAAAAGATCTGATGGTATTTTTGCCGTAGGTCAATTTAATGTGAGGGATTAGGAATAAAGAGCGGAAAGTGTTAATTGGTCAATAGTCTGGGGCTTTAAAATGGACTAGGGATTTAAATCAAATGGGTTGTTCTAAGCTAGTCCTGTCCGGTTTTGAGCTACAAAATGGGCCTTTTGCCTTACTTTGTTTTCTTTTTCTTTTCTTTGATTTTAAAAATCGAATTAATTAAAATCCTACATATTCAAAAATCCTAAATTATCTAGATTTATGAAATTATACTAATTATAAAAATGATAAAAGCTACTTCATCCTAAATAAAAAGAGAAAATCAATAAAAGGAAAAAGTATTAAAACGAAGGAATTTTTTTTTTAATTTTCAATTTTTATAAAATAAGTAATTACCAATTAATTCTAAAAGTGTACAAAAAAATCCTAGATGCATTGCATGATATTTGTTTTTGATACTTTTTCATGATTTATATAAAACATGCAAACAATTAAATAAAATTATACAAAAATTCCTAAAAATGGCAAAAACTTAAGAAAAGTCTATTTTCTTGGTATTTGATAGTAGTATTTCGTATAGGGAAAAAATCACGTACTTACATCGCCAACTCTTCTCAAGTAGTGATAGAATGCTTGGGAATTCACTCAAGCCTATCCAATGCCTTCCCTCTAAGTAAAAATGGGAAGAGCCTCAACCGAAGAGCATCGTCAGAAACATTTGTTTGCTTGCTCCCCCAACAGGTATTCACAAACCCCTTGAGATGTTTGCAAGCATTTTGATTTGCAGCACGCTGCTCCAGCAATGTCAGCATCACATTTGTTATTTGAAATTGCTCGCCCGGATCCAGAGTGGGACAATTGTACTTGCATAGCCTTGGTTTGGAAGAACTCGAGGAGCCACTCTTAAAGGTGGCGGAGGAGAGTTTCGAATATTGTCATTGGCCTGGCAGCCTCTATGTTATCCTTGAGGAACAAGAGGCACCTCAACATTTTCAACATCATCTACCTCCTCCCCCGCAATCACATTTCCAAGAGGGTCATTTACATTCGCTGCCATTTTTTACCTAAAGTTGTGACACAAATAAATTAGTAACACGAAGGAAAGAAGAACAATACACAAAACTACTTAGATAGATAGCCAAAACCATTAGCTCCCCAGCAACGACGCCAAAAAGTGATCGAGGCCAACCCTGTACAACTACTGAGTAGCGAGAGAGGTCGAAGCAACTTCTACCCGATTAAGGTTGGGATCGATCACCACAGGGAGCGATATTGGAGTCGAGTATCTATCTAAATGAGAATTGCGTATTTGTTCCTCATTGCACTTATACACTTTTTTGGTTTTGATTATGATTCTAATTTTATAAATTTACAATGCTCAATTAAACTAAAATAAGCTAAGTTAAACTATTGTGAGTTGTTCAAATGGATAAAAGGCACTAAGGTAGTGACTTTCGCTTAGGTGGTCAATTGACGGCTTCTTAAGTCTAAATCCAGATTGTCACATTTGGGGAGTATGATATAACCACTACACGATTCTACTCACTCTATACCTCTCGGTAATACGAGTGACTTTGCCCGAATTGACTTTCTCAAGACCAATTGGGTATGCAAATTTGCGCAAACAATCAAGATTCAAGTCGAGTATTACTATCTCTAGGTTTAACCCTTCAATTGGGGCTAATCAATCTCTTGAGTATGTCCTAATTCCTTGTTGGACTAATGTCATGGACTTAGGTTCTCTTTCTCCAAGAAGAGCCAAAGTCTACTCGGCATAAACTAGTGTTTGCAACCACTAATTTACAATTAATACCCTAAATAAGCCCAAATATCAAATAGTCATAGACAATCAAGCATCAAAACACAAGACCTATCAATTACCCACACTAGGGTTGAGCCACAACCCTAGCTTATGGGTCTAGATACTCATAATTAGAAAAGAAAATAAAGAAATAGATGAAGAAAAACTCATAATAATTAATTACTAATATAAACTTGAAGATTCAATGTTGAAATCACACTAAAACTACTCAAAATAGGTCCTAGATATGAAGTCATGAGCAAAGCTCAATATAAAAACTATCTGATAACCTAAAAATGGAAAAGAATTTCTTTATACTAGGCTGAAAAAAATGGAAAAAAATAACCCTGTGAGGCTAGTGCGTACTACACAAAAATTAGTGAGGCCGCACTAAGGCTCTGAACTTGAATAATCAGCTCTCTGAACTTGGGCAACGCAGACCGCACGAAATCTAGTGCGGCCGTGGTGGCTTCCATTGCGGTCCGCACAAAAAGGACCACGGAGTGCATTGATCTTCAACCTCCAAAACACCACTCTCTGAACCTTGTCTCCGCGGATCGCACTAAATCGAGTGCGGCCGCAATAATCACAATGTGGACCATACAAAACCCCTTGCATCCGCATTGCCTTTTGGCGTGAATAACAACCTCTCTGAATTTCACATGTACGGATCACACAGAATGGTGTGCGGCCGCACTGGTCCTGTTTGACAAAGCTTTGTATTGTCTTGGTACTTGTGAAAGTGTCACTCCTTTTTGAGCTGGTTTTTGACACATTATCACCTTGTTGGTTAAACAAGCAATCAAACACAACTTGCTTTTGGGACTATTTTATACATATTTCTAATCAAAACGTAAGCAAGAAGGAGTGTAAAATGCATCATATTTCCTAGTTTCCATAAACCACTACGGGGTGACTAAATAATTTTTGGCTCAATTGAAACTTCCTAATTGGAAGCAAAGCTTGCCATCAAACCAAAGACATTCAACCATTCACAAGTATTTCAACAAACAAATCAAGACTTTAGTGTTCCAATTCGCATACTTCACATACAAACACTAGAAGGAATAATACAAGATACAGAAACCAGAATACCACAAAAATCAGGGACTGTGAGAATCGGAAATGATAATGTCTCATCGGTACCGGGGACTACATGGCCAACCCTATAAAAATAAGTTTTACAAGTTAGCCACATGCATTGGCAACTTTTTTTTCCTTTAGCAAATAAACGCTTATGTACTTTTAAAGATAGAAGGAATAAAATAAAATCCTTTTATTTTTATCTTATTTCTTCTTCGAACGATAAGTTGATTTTATCTTGAATGTTAACATAAAACTTCAAATAAGCTAGAAAAAGACTAAGCAAGTGCTGTCCTAATGAAATGGCGGATAGTTTAGTATAACATTCATTCCTGACCGTTCTTAAAGGAACAGGACACGTCCTCCTCAAGAGCAGTGTAAATATAATAGGGTCCTATCTTATGAAACCATCATAGTAAAGAGTTTATTCCGAAATATTTTATGCCTGGAATAAGAAGCTATTGGACAAAAATATACTCAAAGCCTTATCTAATTCGACACAAAATAAATAATTTTTCCACAATAATTAAGAAAAATTCTTCTACATTAATCAAAATGCCAAACTTGGTAAATAGTTTGGCATAATTACAAAAACATAAAAAGAAAACAGCAAAAGAAAAAGAAGAAAGAATCTAAACGTGATCGCCATTGCAACCGGACCTCAAGCACGTCCTCAGTAGACTTTGCCTCATACATCAGGAAGCGTGTAGCAAGTTGATCCATTTTGGCCAATACTTGATCTCACTCGGAGGCAAGTCATTGCTCAGGCCCTTTGAAGCAAGGAAGTTGGCCTATAAAAGAATATCAAGATTGAAATCATGACTATAGTAGAAAGATAGAAAAGAAATGATAAGAAAGCAAGTATAGCACCACAACTGTATTATGCATTATGTTAATCAACAAACACTCACCTGAAACACAACATATTCTTCTTATCTTTCTCTGTATCCAGTGGCTTCAAGTAGTTTGCAAGCTCCAGGAAGGAGAAGCATTCCTCTCTCAATCATCTATTGTTAGTGGAGCAGATGCAATGGGTGCGGGGAGAGAAGGTAAAGGTGGTGTAGAGGGGTATAAAGTTGTTGGAATTAAAGGTTAAGAAGCATCTGCAATGGGAGCAGCGCTGATTATTGGTTTCTCAGGATAAAAGGCATAAGAGGCCCGGGTTCGAGCTCCTGGGGCTAGAAATAGACACAGGGGTTGTAAAGCGAGAATCATCATCCTCTACTATCTCCATTTCACCACCAAAGTTCTTAGACATCTCCTTTTGATGGAGTTTGAAGCTCCCATGATTGAGCATTCATTGAGCAAATGAAGATCATTTTCTCTTTTAAAAGGAAGCCTCTCCATCACTAGCTTCCTAGGCATCTTCAATGACCACTGATCGTGGCCCGCCCGGTTGTGTCCTTATTTATTTTCTTTCTTTGAGTCCCAACCGAGGAAGAATGACGCCTTTTTGACTGCGTGTTCAATGGTTGGGGACTCCGAGAGGAAGCACCTCCACCAAAAGTAAATCCTTGGGAATTGTTTCAAGCAAGGGAACTTTGTAGCACCCCCACAGCCTCCACGGGATAAGCCAAAACATCAACCTCAGGGCAGGTGACAGAGCCTTGTGGAAGTCCTAAGCCAAGAAAAGCAAAGGTTACTTGTGTTCTTTCAGAGACAAAAGGAAGAAGGACTCGATTTATCATGATTTTTGGCCTTCCACCCATATTTTGGGGCCATTTCCTTCCATCGGTAGGCTTTTGACATGGTAATATGTAGAATTTTATTAACACACTGGTCCGGGCCTTGAACCCGTTGTGACGTCAATCGGGTAGCTGAAACAACGGAAATAAAGAGGTCGACAATGACAGGAAACGAACTTCTTACAAAGGAAAAAGATGACTAAATTACAAACTTACATGAACAATTCCATGATTCAAGAAAAAATGACTTCTTTCCGATTATTTCTGCTCTTTCTTCATGTGTGTTAACCTATGTTATGCTCGTATGCTTTCTTTTCTACTATGCTTGAGTTTGCTCTCTTGTTTCCTTCATGTAGGATTCTTCTCTTTTGTTGTTATTCATGTACTCGCATGTTAATCCGTGTTGTTTTCCTTATTCTTTGCTATATGTATTTATGATTGAGTTCTTTGATTTTGTTCATTTTGCTAAACTCTCTTTTTTTGTTCCTGATAAGCATATTTTCTCTATTTTTGATAAAAACTCGTATTATCTCTTTCTTCTGAACTTGTTTCAACTTCGAGTTTTCTCAGATATGTTCTCATGACCTTGAATCAGTTCTTTTCTATCGTGTATATTTGGTTCTCGTAATGTCTTTGGAAGAGACTGCTGAGCCTCTTTTACTGACCTTCTTGCTCACATCTATGTCTGACTCAATTTGAAACCCTAGGATTTGGGGGGTTTCTTGTGAAAGTGGTATTAGGGTTCCACTTTGGGACCCTAGGCTTTCAGTCTCACTATGAGTCTGTAACTGCACTTGAATCCCTTTTCCTTGTGACTCTAAGGCTTTCAATGTTAGACTATTTTGCTAAACCTAATTATTCCTTCTATTTGATTGGTATGCTTTATATATGAGAAATTTCTCTTTCAAAGGGTTTTTTTACCAACCAAGTGATTGATCCTGAAATCCCTTTAATAAGGATGATGAATTGTCACCTGATTTTCCTTTGATTGAACCTCTTTTACCTTTCTTGACTTGGTTCATTCACATTAAACTGGTAATTTTGTTTCATAGTTATTTGATTGATTACCTTGCCATATTTATCACAAACTGTGTACTTTTGATTGCTTTCTTTAAATAAGTTCTATGTATTTACCCTTTTTTTGCTACTTTAAAAGGTTTTAATTAAAATTTATTTCCTTAAATGGCTTCTACCCGTTGGAATCAGAATCCCTTAACCAAAGGGGGACTAATTTTAATGATATTTCCTTTCCTTTCTTACTTTATTCTATGCACTATAAAAGTACTGCCCTTCTGCACTTTGAAGACACGACTTCATCTTCACACCACTAGTCCTTAACTTCCAATCCAATACTTGCACACTTGCAATACTATTTTGAATTCCCTGCTTGCTTGAGATCTTTTGGAACTGCTTTGCTCCCAACTTGGCTTTTCAAGACTAATGTTTTACTTGTTTGTTCCCCCTGAAACCGGTATGTTCTTATTTATATTTTCTGCCTTACCCCTATGTGCTTATTTACAGTTTTCTGTAATCTTGTTTGTTTTCTGCTCATGTTAAATAATTTATGCTAATAATGTTATTTCCTTGCATATGTTTCTATTATGAGTCCCTACCCTCTATACATTTCTATGTGTTTGAGTTAAGGCTCATAGCTGAGAGTATTCAAATTAATGCCGAGGTCAGAACCTGATCTACCCTGGATCCTAACTCCTACGACTTGGCTAACAGGTTGTTCAGGGGTGTGCTAGCATTCCTAATTTCTGGGCATGACCACCAGCCTGCCATGGTTTTCGCTAATTCTCTCTATGCACATATGTTTATTCTTTGACTCTTAAGTTCTTCTCCCTTCTTATGAGCCTAGCTTTAAAACCTTGAGTTCCCTCTAAACTTGGACATCTGAGGGCTGGACTTTCCACACTGCACTATGATCTTAATTCTTCAAAGTGTTTGGGGTGTATGCACTGCCCAAAGCCCCTTTGAGACTCTTGAAAACTTTGACACATCCCAAATATGAGAAATTCTTTTAGAAATCTGATCCTGGAAGTTGGTTTATTTCATATTGATGGAATTTGAGTCTGAAATAGGCTATTTGGTTGTAGCATAAACTTCTGATGTATTCTTTACTTCTTTTCTAATTCATTAGGGTATGTGATAATTTGTAATAACTATTGGGGTTGGCTAGTAGAAAGAGATGGGGTGAATGTATGTAAAGGGTAGAAAACGTGCCTATAGAATTTTGATTTCTGCATTCTCATCTTAGAAAACTTGCCCATAGGATTTTTTGATTTCTGCAATCTCATCTTAGAACTCATGCCAATAAGATTTTTGACTTTCGCATTCTCATCTTAGAAACCATGCCTATAAGTTCTGCATTTCTGCATATAGAAAATCATGATCATAGTTTTTTTATACATTTCTGCACGTCATTAGGCAAACAATCAGTTTAATAATAATCAACTCCATCCTAGACATCATGCCTATAGGACTCTTGCATTTATATAATCGTTTAAAACCAATAATGCTTAGAAATCATGCCTATGTGAGTAACCAATTGAATTAGCTTCGTCTCTTTCATCTATGAGTCTAAAATCAGTTATTAGGTTGTTTAAAGTCCGCGGGTCTTTGCTTATAAAACTAGTAACCCTTTCTTTAAAATCAATACAGTCTGTTAGATATCATGCCTATAGGTCTCACCTAGGCAAACTACTATGCGATTGATTCATTGTGTCAGTTTTGATTACTACAACCAGGCAAGTCTACTTCGGACTCCTCATCTAAGAAATATATGATAAATCATCATATCCTGACGCTTTAATTTAATTCAGACCATAACCAGTATCTGCAGTCATGCTATACAATTTGCTCAATTAAGTGAGGAGTCATGTTTGAACCTTAATTGTTGTTTGTTTTTCACCTAATTGCTTATGTGTTTTGTTTGTCGCCTAGACTTTTATCCTTTAAAACTCTGACAAGCCCAACTCCCTCCCCTTTAGGATTAGTAGTCCCAAACCTTCGGGACTGATAGGATTGGGACGGGTAATAGCATGCGATAAGTAACGTTACTATTCTGCGCTTTAATACCTTAACAGGGTGGAAAGTGTAGATATGGACATGGTGATCGATGTGCTAATATCACGTGCAAACCCTCTTCTGAGGAGTTATTGCCGGGTATTGCATTGATTTTATCCATATTACATATAAACCTAGGACCCCCTTTCCCTTTACTTGTTTATGTTTATTTTCAGAATTGTTTAAACCATTTCCTCAAAATTTCTGCTTTCTTTATTTCGAACTTTCAGTTCACTTGCAACATTATGTGTAAATCCCCTTCTATTTGAGATGTCTATTTGCTTACTCATTAATTAAAGTCACAATTACAAGATGTCCGGGAACCACACTAGTGGATCTTGGGGGGTGCCTAACACCTTCCCCTCGAGATAATTTCTAGTCCTTACCCAAACTCTTGTCCTTCAACTCAAACCCTTCTTTAGTGTCATAATGCACTTTAATCATTAGGTGGCGACTCATCAATTCAAACCCAATTCCCAAAAGGGAATGAGTTGTCCTCCCAAATGAGATAAACCCGATTTCGCCTTAGAAAAAGTGGGCGCGACAGCATGGTGACTCTACTAGGGAATTCTTTAGGCTTTTACCATTTCATGTTATTTTTGACTTTATTGTTTTTTCTTAATATCTTTATCTCTTCTTCTCCTATGAAACTAACTTGGATCTTTGTTTCTTTTCTTTTAATGCTTTCATTTACCTCCTTCCTTTCAATACTGTTGTAATTATGAGCAATTATTGTAATCATTACTTTATGAACGTGAAAGTACATGACAACTTGTTTCATTCTTGTATACCTCAACATCATATCACATTCTGTCCAAACAAAATACCATAGCAACGCTTATAATGAGTGGTTGTGCCCTTCCAATATTATCACCCCCTAAATTTGGCAAAGGCGTATTTGTGGTAAAACTAGTCAATCAGCGGTGTAGTCGACAGTTCCATGTCTTTCCCTCTTGAGTAGTACGCTCAAGGGTACTGGTCTAATTCCCGAAAGAAACCTTACTCTGTTCAATTGCTCATGCATCACTGTCGAATCAAGCTGACTCAGTTATGCTATCCGCATAATGACTCTTTAAGATAGCCTTGTCCAAAATCCACTGGGTTTCTTTGGAACCCAAACAGATGTTACCATATTTATGCATTTATCTGGAGAACTAAATGTTGCTTATGCCAATTATTGGCACTTAAATAGTCGAGTCTGGCGAGGGTAAGGGTCTAACACTTTATTTTGCATAAAATAAGACACGAAATCTCCAGATTCGGCAAGGTAACAAACATTCACCCAAGGTTGCTAAGCTGGTGGGAAGAAATTCACTTCAGTGATCAGACCCTCATTTACAAATGTTTGGGAAATTTGCCGTCTCTCTTGGAAATCCAACCCGACAACAAAATCAAAAAGGCCGCAACTCTATTCTGGGATGGCGATAAATCAGTGTTCTGCTTTCGAGACCTTGAAATGACACCTTTGCTTGAGGAAATAGGAGGACTAGTTGGTATCCCATGGTATACTTTGGGATTACTTATGCCGCAAAATCGCAAGGTTAAGGGTTTTCTCAAAATGATGGGACTAAAGAAGAACACAGACTTGACCTGCTTGAAGGATTCCTACATTTCTTTCAACTATTTGTATGAGAGGTACGGCCATAGCAAGTCCTATCGCACTTACCCAGATGAATTCGCCCTCACATATCTAGGGCATATCCACAAAAGGGTCTTCGTCTTTATGTTATGCTTTTTGGGGATGCTAGTATTCCTACGAAGAAGGCTAGGATCCATATCAGACCAGCCATAGGATCCAAGACCTTAATGAAACGGATTGGAAGGAAGCCTTTTAGCAAAGTACCTATGATTGTTGCAGAGATATATCGAGCCCTGGAAAACTGTCAACAAGCGTCCAATCACTTCGAGGGTTGCAACTTCCAACTCTGGCTCATGGAGCACCTCCAGAAGGGTGAGTATTGGCAAGAGATTCTACCCAGAGATTGGGATGATCATATCGCCTTCCATCAGCCAAGGCGAATAATCTATATGATTAACATGTTTTCTGTCCCAGAGGATGCGAAAGGATGGGTAGAATTGTTCGAAAATATGAAAGAGGACCAAGTACAGTGGATGTTCGGATGGATCCCTACTGAAGAGTTCATTTTTCGATCTCGGGATGCACCGTTTCTTATACTCGTTGGTCTGAGAGGAACTTAGCTTTATGTCCCTCTCCAAGTCATGAGACAGGTAGGAAGAAAGTAGGTTATACCAAGTGTCGACAAAATGAGTCACTTCATGGCCGACTTTTAAGACGATGATAGTCCATAAACGTGTTAAGATCAACACATATGGCATTGCAAACTCATCCTGGGAAGGATTCCATAAAACCAGACAAGTACCATGCTGGTTATACTCCATACTATCAAGCTGGTTGGAAGACGATCATAATAGGTTAGGACAACCCGTGTTTGTTCGAGGTCACAGAATCATCAACGAAAAGGCTAAGTACAGGTTAAGTACAACCAATTGTGCAAGAGGATTCAGGAATGCAAAAGTGAGCATAGAGATATTCAGGAAGCCTATCAAAAGTTGATTGAAGAATGGAAAAATATGGTTGTCAGCGCCAATAAACGATTAGGGTATTTGGAGCGTAGTTTCATGGAGCTAAGAATGAAGTTCATCCAAAGGATCGAAAATTGCCAGAATGCTAAAGGAAATGAAGGAGGACATTTGGCTAGAGCCTATTTGCTGTTGGGACTGCATGGGCTGGTGAAGCTAATCGATGGAGCTAAAGATGTTGAATCTGGGGAAGGTCCTTCCGGGATCAAGTAGATAGGATCTCTTCTTTTCCTTTAAATGTAATAAGGTCAATGGCTATTAGTGACATTTTACTTCTGCTATTTTACTGTAGTTTAGGGACTCGACTTATTCTTATCAATAAAATAAAGCATTCCGCATTATAAGTTCTCCAAATCAACTTGTCGCTAGGCTTACCTCGGGCACAATGAGGCTCACAAATTAGGATACGATTTATATTCTTGCACTATGTGTTTAAATATTGCAACAATCTTTCTTATAATCTACACTAACTTGCTACTTTTTTTGTTTTTACTTTTTGATTTATTCCCCTCCCCAATGGTTAGTTCGTGCACTCTGCATCATCATCTCACTTCCTAAGATCCAAGGGCCCTCCACCTCCTCCTTCTCCACGTCCTATCAGAAACAGAAACAAAGGAAAAATGGAAGATTTAAGCAACACCCGAAAAGAGAACTCAGTCGAAAGGGTAGAGGTTCCTCAGGGTATTCAGGTTTCCAAGGAAAATGCCACCCAGCTCAAACAGAATTTGTTGAAATTTCAAGAAGAACTGGACCAGGTTCGGAACTTGGCAAACTTGTCATTTTTTCTCACTATCCCAGATGTCAATTTTCCAAACACCCAAAACCCCACACCTCCACAAAACATTAAGAAACCACAAAAACCACTCCACTCCTCAACGCCACTGCCACACTTGCCACACATCCAACAATACCCACCACTTATCCCGGAACCTATGAAATCCATAAATGATAATTCTTACCCTTATCGCGATACCCCCATTTATGTGGAAACTATGTCGCATCATACTCAAACCATTTCAAACACACCCGAGTCTAATGACAAAGACTCGCTTATCAGAATTTGGTGGAAGAGCTCAAGAAACTAACTAGAAGAATTGAGGGCGTCGAGGGAAGAAAAGGGATTAAAGGGTCAAATAATGAAGACCTCTACATTCAACCTGATGTCGAACTACCCGAGAGGTACGAACTTCCCAAGTTCGAGATGTTCGATGGCACAAGGGATCCCAAGGTTCATCTAAGAACATACTGTGACAAGCTAGTAGGGGTAGGGAAAGATGAAAAGATTCGTATGAATCTTTTCATGAGGAGTCTAAAGGGAGATGCTCTATCTTGGTACATTAGCCAAGACCCAAAGAAGTGGAAAAATTGGGTAAGTATGGCGTCCGATGTCATGGACAGGTTCAGATTCAACATGGAAAATACGCCAGATTTATTCTACATCCAGAACTTAAAGAAGAAACCTATAGAGACATTCTGCGAGTATGCTACTCGTTGGAGATCAAAAGCTGTTAAGGTCAGGCCGGCTTTTGAAGAAGAGCAAACGAACAAGTTTTTCGTCTGGGCTTAGGACCCACAGTATTATGAGAGGTTAATGCTGATTGAAGGCCATAATTTTTCCGACATCATCGTTAGGTGAGAGGATCGAGGAAGGAATTAAATGTGATATGGTCACTAACTTTGAAGCATTACAGGCTACTAACAAGGCTCGACATTCTGGTGGCACATTCAAGAAAAGGGATGTGAGTTCCATGATTGTTGCACAGAGAATGAAGTCCCCAATCAAATACCAAACCTACCCATTACCTCCACCCACATATCAGCACACCCCAAATTACCAAGCACCCTCGCCCTCTTACCAAGCTCTACCGCCTACTTACCAATCATCTCCACCTCCCACGTATCAGCCTACTTTACCCATATACTCCCAGCCCACACACGTGTACTGAGAATACAACACCCAATAAGCCCACTATCAATCACCTCCCCCTCGCCAAAATTTCCCTAGACCCTAGACAAATTTCGACCGCAGACCTCCCAAACATTACACTACCATTGCCAAACCTCTCGACCAGCTATATGAAAGGCTCAAGGATGCTAGTTACATCACCCCTACCCCTGCCATAACCCCAGAAAATCCTTCCCAATGGGTCAACCTGAACAAAACATGTGCATACCATTCCGGCATGAAGGGGCATATTATTGATAAGTGCCACTCTCTTAGGATAAGATCCAAACTTTGATTGACAACAAGGTTATTGTGGATAATGATCCTACTCCGAATGTCCAGCAACCCTCTGCCTGACCACAAGGGCGGAGGCATTCACATGATTGATATAGAAGATGATTGGGACCCCAAAGGATCGATCAGATTCATTACAGAAGTTGACGAGCCAAAGAAACCAACAGTCACCCTTAATAAAATTGTAGTGTAGATCCAGCCTTCTGAAAACGCTGAAGTAAACATGTCCATACCACTTGAGTTCGAAGTGCCTTCTTCTACAAAGATGCCAGGACCAATTGAGGTCGTGTTCGGGTCTCTAGCAAATGCACCCATACCATTTGAGGTTGTTGTATTACCTTCCAAATCAAGAGTACCAATTCCAGTAGCTATGTCAGCAATAGCACCATTCCATACAAAGCCATACCATGGGATTACACCGCCGAGGCAAGAAGGAAAGGGAAAACCAAATCTGGAGAAGCAATCGTAGCATAGGGTATGACAAGAACTGGCAGGGTTTATACCCTGTAGCATTTGGCTAAGTCGAGTAATAAGCCTCTGGTCAGTCGACCATCACTAAAACCGGGCATGGCAACCTTTGGAGGAAGATACAAGTGAAAGAATATTCAATCATCAATCAGTTGAACAAAACTCCAGCCCATATCTCTATCTTGGCCCAGCTACAAAGCTCTGACGCACATAAGAATGCCTTATTGAAGGTGCTGAGATAAACATATGTACCCATCAACATCACTAGAGGAGAAAGGGCAAACATGGTAGGGAAAATATTGGAGAGTAACAAAATCACTTTCCACGAAGATGAGCTACCACCGGAAGTATTAAGCCACAATAAGGAGTTGCACATCATATTGCAATGCAAGGTTTATTTCATCATCACAGTCTTGATTGACGGAATATCCAGCCTCAATATCTGTCCATTGGTGATCTTAGAACATTAGGAGAGAACCTTCATGATATCAAGGATGGATCCATCAATATCAAAGCTTTTGATGGGTCCCAAAGGTCCACTATCAGAAGAAGAGAAAATATTCGCAGCGATGAGGAATTTATTTTGGAAGATGATAATATGGACCGTTGTGTCATTTTCCAGGAGGAAGGGGAGGAAGGCCCTTGCATACAAGCCGTGAGCCGAGGAGCACGCCTCAACAATTGGTTCATAATAACCACCAGGGCTCGGAAAGCTTCGGGATAGCAAGGCTGAACAAATCACCATGCATTATTTTTATTTTTTGCTAGTTGACGTTCTTTCCGCATTTTTAATTTCAATATAAGAGTTCCAATGTTCAAAAAAATTAAGAAACTTATCGAAGCATTTCAGTTTCTTACAAATCTTGCTCTTGTTAACTTTTATCGTTTACTTTATTTACATAGCATTACTATTACTTATCTTGATGAACAACCGATTGTGACGTGCGACAAGATGACGCAACAAACACATATCGAATCAGAAGAAGATGACATACCATAAGAGGTTGTTAAAGAGGTTGAGAGTTTTGAGAACAGACCTAAGTCTAACTTGAACGAAACTGAGGTTGTTAACCTGGGAGATGCTGAAAATGTCAGAGAAACGCGTATCCGTGTTTATTTGTCACCATCAGAAAAGAAAGAGTACACGGAATTTCTAAGGGAATATGAGGACATATTTACCTTGTTGTATGATGAAATGACTGGTCTCAGTACATTTATTGTAGCTCACAAACTGCCAACTGATCTGACATGTCCACCAGTAAAACAGAAGCTCAGAAAGTTGAAACCTGACATGAGTTTGAAAATCAAGGAAGAAGTCAATAAGCAAGTCAAAGCTAAGGCTCTCAGGGTAGTAGAGTATCCAACATGGTTAGCAAATATTGTGCTAGTGCCGAAGAAGGACGGAAAGGTTAAAGCCTATGTTGGAAACCGGTATTTCAACTAGGCCAGTGTATAAGATGACTTCCCTTTGATGAACATACACATTCTAATTGACAACTGCGCTAGCATGAGTTGCAGTCATTCGTGGATTATTTTGCTGGGTCTCATCAGATATGGATGGATGAGGAAGACACTGAGAAAATGACTTTTATTATGTCGTGGGGAATGTATTGTTACAAGATGATGTCGTTTGGGTTAAAGAATGCTGGGGCCACCTACATGAGGGCCATGGCTACTATTTTCCATGACATGATACACAAAGAGATAGAGCTGTGTGTAGACAAAGTCATCATCAAGTCCAAGAAAGTCGCTGACCACATGGAAGATTTATGTAAGTTCTACAATAGACTGAGAAGGTACAACTTGAAGCTGAATCCCGCAAAATGTGCATTCAGGGTTCCCGCAGGAAAACTGCTTGGATTCATTGAAAGTCGTCTAGGGAAAGAGCTGGATCTGTCAAAGGTAAAAGCTATTCAAGAATTGCCACTGCCAAAGAACAAAAAAGACGTTATGAGTTTCTTGGGAAGACTTAACAACATCAGCCGGTTCAGGATCAATCTAGTTTCATCTGTGAGCCAATCTTTAAGATGCTGAAAAAGGATGTCACTACCAAATAGACTGATGAATGTAAAAAAGCCTTCGACAGAATCAAGGAGTACTTGTCAACACCACCAATTTTGGTCCCGCCCGAGCCAGGTATACCTCTATTACTCTACCTTACATTATTGGATGGAGCATTCGGTTATGTTTTGGGACAACATGATGAAACGGGGAGAAAGGAGCAAGCCATCTATTATCTCAACAATAAGTTTACCTCATACGAGGCCTGGTATTCTCTGTTGGAACGTACCTATTGTGATCTGACTTGGGTAGCCCAGAAGTTGAGGCACTATTTATGTGCCTACACTACAAACCTCATATCAAGAATGGATCCGTTGAAGTACATCTTTCAAAAACCAATGTCCACTGAAAGCTGGCTAAGTGGCAGATCCTGTTAAGTGAATCTAACATTGTTTATGTGACAAAGAATACAATCAAAGGATCGGCATATCATCATGCTGAAAATCCAGTGGACGGAGAATACGAACCCCTAAAAACATATTTTCCTGATGAGGAGGTATCCTTCAACGGAGAAGATATATGAGAAGCAAATTTCCTAACGAGGAGGTATCCTCTATGATGGTTGGAGGATGTTTTTTGATGGAGCGGAAAAATTTCAAAAGGAGTTGGCATATGAGCAGTTCTAGTATTAGAAACAGGCCAGCATTATCCAGTGTCTGCGAAACTCAGATTTCTGTGTATTACCAACATGGCCGAGTACAAAGCCTGCATCTCGGGGCTAGAGATGGCCATTGACATGAACATTCAAGAGTTGCTAGTAATTGGGGATTCATACGTGCTTATACATCAGGTCCGAGAAGAATGGGCAACTGAGAATTCCAAGATACTCCTATATTTGCATCATGTACAGGATTTAAGGAAGAGGTTCACAAAGATAGAGTTCCGGCACATCCCCAGAATCCAGAATGAGTTTGCCGATGCATTGGCTACCCTATCATCCATGATTCAGCATCCAGAAAAGAAATTCATAGATCTTATTCCTACGAAGATATATGATTAGCTAGCATATTGTTCTCATGTCGAGGAGGAAGCAAACGGAAAACGTTGGTTTCATAATATTAAGGAATATTTGGCAACAGGAGAGTATCCAGAACTTGCAAACGCTACTCAGAAGAGCACACTTTGAAGGTTATCCAATAATTTCTTTCACATCGTAGGTATCCTATATAGGAGGACTCCTGATTTGGGATTATTAAGGTGTGTCGATGCAAAGGAAGCATCCAGGCTACTGGATGAAATTCATGCAGGGACCTGCGGTCCACATATGAACAGCTTTGTCTTAGCCAAGGAAAAACACCGAGCTGGTTATTTTTGGATTTCATGCAAACATGATAAATGTGCCTCCAAACGAGCTTACTGCAATAAGCTTTCCATGGTCGTTCACCGCTTGGGGAATGGATGTTATCGGACCTATCGAGCCTGCCACATCAAACAAGCACAGGTTCATTCTAGTGGCAATTGATTATTTCACCAAATGGGTTGAAGCAGCATCATACAAAGCAGTGACCAAGAAAGATGGTAGATTTTGTCCGCGGCCGTATTGTTTGTCAATTCGGAATTTCGGAGTCAATCATTACTCATAATGGTTCCAATCTCAATAGTGACCTGATGAAAGCAATGTGTGAAACATTCAAGATCAAAAACAAGAATTCTACAGCCTACATACCTCAGATGAATGGAGCTTTAGAAGCGTCCAACAAGAATATTAAGAAGATACTAAGGAAGATGATAGAGAAGCATAAGCAGTGGCACGAAAAGCTATCGTTTGTTTTATTGGGATACCATACCACAGTTCGCACATAAACTGGGGCAATGCCCTATATGTTGTTTTATGGTACAGAGGTAGTGATTCCCTCTGAGGTAGAAATTCCTTCCTTAAGAATCATACAGGAAGCAGAATTCGACGATGTAGAGTGGGTAAAGAGTCGATACGAGCAACTAGCTCGTATAGATGGGAAAAGAATGAATGTAGTTTTCCACTGTCAGCTTTTTCAGAATAGAATGTCCAGAGCCTTAAATAAAATTGTCAAACTGAGACAATTCACACTAGGGCAACCGGTGTTAAAGAAAATATTTCCACATCAAGATTAGGCCAAAGGGAAGTTCTCTCCCAACTTGCAACGTCTGTACATGGATGGAGAAGTTTGGCCAAAGCTAATCAATTCAGATGCAGTGAAATGATACAATGTGCAACCATTTATGACTTCCTTTATGATATAATTTGAACTACGCCTGACCTAATTCCCATTTGAGAGGGGATATGTAGGCAGCTGCTTTCGGTTGCAATTCAATAAAATTTTCATTTCCATCCGATATTGGAAACTGGGGTAGAATTTTGAGGAAGACCCTCAACATTTCGAAGTGAATTTTAGCCATTTGTCGCACGTAGCCGTCAGATGATGGAAATGGTTGGAGGATGTTTTTTGATCGGAAAAATTTCAAAAGGAGTTGGCATATGAGCAGTTCTAGTATTAGAAACAGGCCACCATTATCCAGTGTCTGCGAAACTCAGATTTCTGTGTATTACCAACATGGCCGAGTGCAAAGCCTGCATATCGGGGCTAGAGATGGCCATTGACATGAACATTCAAGAGTTGCTAGTAATTGGGGATTCATACGTGCTTATACATCAGGTCCGAGAAGAATGGGCAACTGAGAATTCCAAGATACTCCTATATTTGCATCATGTACAGGATTTAAGGAAGAGGTTCACATAGATAGAGTTCGGGCACATCCCCAGAATCCAGAATGAGTTTGCCGATGCATTGGCTACCCTATCATCCATGATTCAGCATCCAGATAAGAAATTCATAGATCTTATTCCTACGAAGATATATGATTAGCTAGCTTATTGTTCTCATGTCGAGGAGGAAGCAAACGGAAAACGTTGGTTTCATGATATTAAGGAATATTTGGCAACAGGAGAGTATCCAGAACTTGCAAACGCTACTCATAAGAGCACACTTTGAAGGTTATCCAATAATTTCTTTCACATCGTAGGTATCCTATGTAGGAGGACTCCTGATTTGGGATTATTAAGGTGTGTCGATGCAAAGGAAGCATCCAGGCTACTGGATGAAATTCATGCAGGGACCTGCGGTCCACATATGAACGGCTTTGTCTTAGCCAAGGAAAAACACCGAGCTGGTTATTTTTGGATGTCATGCAAACATGATAAATGTGCCTCCAAACGAGCTTACTGCAATAAGCTTTCCATGGTCGTTCACCGCTTGGGGAATGGATGTTATCGGACCTATCGAGCCTGCCACATCAAACAAGCACAGGTTCATTCTAGTGGCAATTGATTATTTCACCAAATGGGTTGAAGCAGCATCATACAAAGCAGTGACCAAGAAAGATGGTAGATTTTGTCCGCGGCCGTATTGTTTGTCGATTCGGAATTTCGGAGTCAATCATTACTCATAATGGTTCCAATCTCAATAGTGACCTGATGAAAGCAATGTGTGAAACATTCAAGATCAAAAACAAGAATTCTACAGCCTACATACCTCAGATGAATGGAGCTTTAGAAGCGTCCAACAAGAATATTAAGAAGATACTAAGGAAGATGATAGAGAAGCATAAGCAGTGGCACGAAAAGCTATCGTTTGTTTTATTGGGATACCATACCACAGTTCGCACATAAACTGGGGCAATGCCCTATATGTTGTTTATGGTACAGAGGTAGTGATTCCCTCTGAGGTAGAAATTCCTTCCTTAAGAATCATACAGGAAGCAGAATTCGACGATGTAGAGTGGGTAAAGAGTCGATACGAGCAACTGGCTCTTATAGATGGGAAAAGAATGAATGTAGTTTTCCACTGTCAGCTTTTTCAGAATAGAATGTCCAGAGCCTTAAATAAAAGTGTCAAACTGAGACAATTCACACTAGGGCAACCGGTGTTAAAGAAAATATTTCCACATCAAGATTAGGCCAAAGGGAAGTTCTCTCCCAACTTGCAACGTCTGTACATGGACGGAGAAGTTTGGCCGAAGCTGATCAATTCAGATGCAGTGAAATGATACAATGTGTAACCATTTATGACTTCCTTTATGATATAATTTGAACTACGCCTGACCTAATTCCCATTTGAGAGGGGATATGTAGGCAGCTGCGTTCGGTTGCAATTCAATAAAATTTTCATTTCCATCCGATATTGGAAACTGGGGTAGAATTTTGAGGAAGACCCTCAACATTTCAAAGTGAATTTTAGCCATTTGTCGCATGTAGCCGTCAGAAGTAGAAACCCGATAAATAGGGACAGAATTTTGAGGAGGACCCTTAAAATTCCGGAGCAAAAAGAAGTTGCAATGTTGTTTAGCAATGCTACCCCAATGACACACAACATCGCTGAGAGCGGACCTAAGCAGGACAAGTGAAGTCCATGGGGATACGAACTAACTTCCCCTTTACAAAACTCACAATATTTCTTTGGATGCACGCATCAAAGTCACAAAATCATCAGATATATTTATAAACTCAAAATTCTCGGGAATACAACTCTCAGAACCGTCACGTATCTGTAATTGTGATCCGTACGATATACCCAGCAACCACAATATCGCATTCAACTATCCACTCTGAAGCTACCAACTAAGAGATTTTACTACTATTTTCCATTTTACTTTTCTATGCATTGCATAAGGCTACCTTTATGTCTTCCTAGGTTAAGCTCTACCCCCATCTGCATTTCTCTGCATTGCATAAGGCTACCTTTCTTCCTTCGAAGGTTAAGCTCTTCATCCACCTGCATTTCCCTACATTACATAAGGCTACCTTTCTGCCTTTTGAGGTTAAGCTCTACCTCCATCTACATTTCTCTGCATTGCATAAGGCTACCTTTCTACCTTCTGAGGTTAAGCTCTACCTTCAGCTGCATTTCTTGCATTGCATAAGGCTACCTTTTTTACTTTTGAGATTAAGCTCTACCTCCATCTGCATCTCCTATATTGCATAAGGCTACCTTTTTTCCTTTCGAGATTAAGCTCTGTCTCCATCCTACCTGGATGAGATATCGACGCTTTACTTCTCTTGCATGGTTGAAATTTCGCCGCTTTATTTCTCTTGCTTGGCTAAAATACCGCCACCTTATATTTACGTCTTGCATCAACTGAAAGATCGCCCAATCGTCCAAAGGAATCATTGTTCGAAGGCACCATTTTCATAGCCCGAGAACACCATGACATGGCCTAAGGACCTCATTTTATCTTTGGCATATCATTATTCAAAGGCATCATAGATCGTAGGCATCATTCTCATAGCCCGAGAACATCATTTCATAGCTTACAAATCCATTATTATACGCTTCATGGCCCAGGACATCATGGTCTTAGGACGTCATCCTAGTCCAAAGGCAACATTAATGGTCCAACGGGAACTTGCATCACTTTTAAATTGACATATATATGTTCGTATTTCTCATTTGCAGGTAAACTGGCTAGCAATGACCATGTCAGCAGGATCGATCCCGCTCCAATTACCGCAACCTACTAAACTTCAACCATCTTTCTCAACCTTAATATCGCGTCCGTTTTTCGAAAGATCTCCACCGGCATATTCCACTGATGGATCTTGAACGACATATGGCCTGATTCCTGTAAGTACTGGGATATGTAGGCATATTAGGAACCAGAGCTCAGTCAGAATTCTTCAAATCATTTCATTCGGTCAAAATTGGCCATCATATCTTTACCCGATAACTATTTCATCCTTCCCAGGTAAAGAGGGGCAGTTGTTGATACCCAATTTTTCCTTATGTATTTTTATTTGCAAAATACTTTCAAAATAGTGTGTACATGCATAAATAAGCATGCCCAAGAGTTTTGGTATTTTTCCTAATTTTTTAAATATTTTAAAATTAATTTATTGCCTATTTTAGCAGTACGAAATCCAATAATTATTCCCAAGATTAGCATTTTGGTGAATAATTTATTTCTATTCTCATATTTACACTAAAATAAAAATAAGGTGATTTTTGTATATTTTTACAAATTTATTTGATATTTTTAGAGCTAAATTGCATATAATTATAGTTATGCCAATTTTACAGTTAATAGCATTTTGTAATTGTAAAAATATATTCAGTATTTTTAAATTAATATTTATATAGTATTTGATGGCTCGGTGTTTTTAATTTACTTTTAAAATCATTATTATTATTTTTATAAAATGAAAAGGAAAATTGGCTATTTAACACTTAGCTCATCTTTATTTCAATTACAGCCTCATTTCCTTTCAATTTCAGCCTCAAATTGACTCCAATTTCTGGCCCAATTAAACCAGCCCAATTTGTTTAAACCCAACCCACAATCCGATTTTGAACGACCCAATCCGTTCCCCACCTACCACTTAACTCCAAAACGACTACCCTAATCTCTCTCATTCTCACCTGACTCGACGCCTTGAAACCCCTCGTCTCTCAAAACACTCTCAGACTCACCGAAACCATAATCACCTCCTACCTTATTTCACCATGTTGCCACTGGAATCCATGGCGTAGCAGGCCGTGGATGACCTGTGCTCACCCTTTCTCACTATAGACCTAAGTTGTTCGATGATTTGAAGCCAGAAAATGATGGTTCTTTTTCAGATCCTTTTCAGGTCTGTAGATCCATGGCTTCTCCGGTCATTTTTTGGCATGTTCAAGCAAAATTAGTCTTTTCGACTCAGGATCTAACTTTCCACAAGACCTTTCTCATTTATACGATTTTCTCTGCAACTCTAAACCATCAGAGGTTCTGTACTGGCCTATCTTTCTGAGATCTGTGATATGTCTGGACTTTATTTGACATATTAAAATATTTCCCCAAATTTCTTTTTTTTCAAAATCTCTCAATCCAAATTTTAGGGTTTCTGAAAAGTTTCTTCAAATGTCTTTCCGATTCTTTCTGCTCTTTCTTCATGTGTGTTTACCAATGTTATGCTCGTATGCTTTCTTTTCTACTATGCTTGAGTTTTCTCTCTTGTTTCCTTTATGTAATATTCTTCTATTTTGTTGTTATTTCTGCACTCGCATGTTAATATGTATTGTTTTCCTCATTCTTTGATATATGTGTTTATGGTTGAGTTCTTTGATTTTTTTGAGATTGCTGAACTCTGTTTTTGTTCCTGCTAAGCATATTTTCTCTATTTTTGTTTAAAACTCGTATCATCTCTTTCTTCTGAACTTGTTTAACTCCGAGTTTCTCAAATATGTTCTCATGAACTTGAATTTCTTTCCTATCATGTATGTTTGTTTCTTGTAAAGTCTTTGGAAGAGACTTCTGAGCCTCTTTCAATGACCTGTTTGCTCACCCCTATGTCTAACTCAATTCGAAACCCTAGGATTTGGGGGGGGGGGGGTTTCGTTGTCAAGTGGTATTAGGGTTCTACTTTGGTACCTAGGCTTTCAGACTCACTATGAGTCTGTAACTTCTCTTGAATCCCATTTGCTCGGGACTCTAAGGCTTTTAATGTTAGATTGTTATTGTAACCTGATAATTCCTTCTATTTGATTGGCATGCTTTATATGTGAGAAATTTCTCTTTCAAAAGGTTTATTTACCAACCAAGTGATTGATCCTAAAATCCCTTTAATAAGGATGATGAATTGTCACTTATTTTCCTTCGATTGAACCTCTTTTATCTTTCTTGACTTGGTTCATTCAAATTAAACTTATAATTTTTGTTTCATGGCTGTTTGATTGATTCCCTTGGCATATTTGGCACAAACCGTGTACTGTTGATTGTTTTCCTTAAATAAGTTCTATGTATTTACGCCTTTTCTGCTACTTTGAAAGGTTTTAATTAAAACAAATTTCCTTAACTGGCTTTTACATGTTGGAATCAGAATCCCTTAACCAAAGGGAGACTAATTTCAATGATATTTCCTTGCCTTTCTTACATATTTGTTTGCAGTATAAAAGGACTGCCCTTCTGCAGTTTTAAGACACGACTTCATCTCCACACTACCAGTCCTTAACTTCCAATACAGTACTTGCACACTTGCAATACTGTTTTGAATGCTCTGCTTACTTGAGATCTTTTTGAGCTACTTTGCTCGCAACTTGGCCTTTCAAGACTATTGTTTTACTTGTTTGTTTTCCCCTGAAACTGGTATGTTCTGATTTAACTTTTCTGCCTCACCCCTATGTGCTTATTTACAGTTTTCTACAATCTTGTTTCCTTTACTGCTCGTTTTCAATGATTTATGCTAATTATGTTCTTTCCTTGCATCTGTTTCTATTATGATTCCCTACCCCATATGCCCTTCTATGTGTTTGATTTAAGGCTCATGGCCTGGCAGTATTAATATTGCTACGAAGGCAGAACCTGATCCACCATGGATCCTAACTCCTAAGACTTGGCAAATAGGCTAGTCAGGGGTGTGCTAACACTCCCAATTGCTTAGTATAACCACCAGCCTGCCATGGCTCTCCCTAATTTTGTCTATGCACTTACACTTATTTTTAGATTCTTAAGTTCTTCCCCCCTCGTATGAGCCTTGCTTTGGGACCTTGAGTTCCCTCTGAACTTGGACATCTGAGGGTTGGCCCTTCCACACGGCACTATGGTCTTAATTTTGCAAAGTGTTTATGGTGTAAGCACAACCTGGAGTACCTTTGAGACTCTTGGGAACTTTGAGACATCGCAAATATGAGACAAGCTTTTGGAAATCTGATCCTAGAAGCTGGTTTATCTCATATTATCGGACTTTGAGTCTGATTTAGGCTGTTTGGTTGTAGCTGGAATTTCTGATGTATTTTTTACTTCTTTTTTGATTCATTTGGCTCTGTAATAATTTTTAATAACTTTTGGGGTTGGCAAGTGGAAAGGGATGGGGATGAACGTATGCAAAGGGTAGATAACTTGCCTATAGAATTTTGATTTTTGCATTCTCGTCTTAGAAAACTTGCCTATTGGATTTTTTGATTTCAGCATTCTCATCTTAGAACTCATGCCTTTAAGATTTTTGACTTCTGCATTCTCATCTTAGAAACTATGCCTATAAGTTCTGCATTTCCGCATATAGAAAATCATGATCGTAGTTTTTTTCTACACTTCTGCATGCCATTAGGCAAACAATCATAGGTTTTATAATAATCAACTCCATTCTAGATATCATGCCTATAGGACTCTTGCATTTATGTAAGCGTTTAAAACCAATAACGCATAAAAAACCATGCCTATATGAGTAACCAATTGAATCAGCTTCGTCTTTTTCATCATTAAGTCAAAAATTAGTTATAAGGACATTTAAAGCCTGTGGGTCTTTTGCTTATAAAACCAGTAATCGTTTCTTTAAAATTAATAAACTCTGTTACATATCATGCCTACAGGTCTCACCTAGGCAAACCATTAGGCGATTAATTAATTGTGCCAGCTTTGATAACTGATAACTATACAGTTTTGGGTCAACGTTTATGTCTCTCTCTCATCTCCCTTATGTTCCAGCGATCAATTCCACCCAGCCCATCCTCCCTTCCCCTCCTCCTCCGGCGACCCCCCTTCTCCAGCGACCCCCCAAGTAAGTTCTATCTCTCCTCTGTCTCTTTCCTCTCTCTATCCTCTCTCTACACTATTCCTTACCCCCATACCACCCCATACCCACCCCCAGCCACCCCTTAACTCCGGCAACCCCCCCTCTGGCGACCAGTAAGTACTTCCTCTCTTCTCTCTCCCCTCTCTCTTCCCCCTTTCTCACGCCTCCAGCCCTCTACCCCCCAACCCCACCCCCTTTTCCTATGATTTGAAGGCAACCCTCCTCTTTCCAAAGCTAGGCAACCCCCTCATTTTGTGGGATTTGTTGTGTGTGTGATTTTCAGCTCCTAGTCACGGTGGATGAGGCGAGCTACCAGAGTTTGGAAGTGAAGAGCAAAGCAACACCGGCCGAAACGTGTAAGTGCTGGTGATAGTTGATATCATGCAAATCAAAGTATTCTTTTAGGTTTTTCCACTGGGAGCTGGTACCTCCCGACCTCTTGTTTACTCTGTATACCCTTTACATTTTCTAGCTAAGCATCCTGAGTATGGTTTTCTCTGTCCCTACCTAGCTTGCATCCTTTTGCATATTCTTCTATAGTGCATGTGTGCATCACTACTCTCCGTAGTCAGTTGGAGGGATAGTGGCCACGGCGGGATGGTAGTGTAAGTTCATGTCCTCTAGGGGTGGGGGTGGTGGCAGGGGTGAGCAGGGGGCAGGGAGCGGTTTTGCGGGTAGGGCAGTAGGCAAGGGTGGGAAGAGGGTAGAGGATGCTCATAGATTAAAGATTGGGTCGTGGAACATATGCACTCTGACGGGTAAGTCCATTGAGTTAGCGAAGATTTTTCAGAAGAGGATGTGGGGGTATGAATGGAGTGGGCATCTTGGTGGATAAAGATCTAAGGGATTCCTTGGTTGAGGTTAGGCGAGTGAATGATAGGTTAATGTCTATTAAGTTGGTTATTGGGGGTTGCATCCTCAATGTCTTCGGCGCTTACACGCGAAAAGCGGGCTTAGATGAGGAGGTTAAGAGGCGCTTTTGAGAGGGCTTCGACGAGTTAATTCCCCAATCTGAGAAGTTAGCTATTGGAGGGGACTTTAATGGTCATATTCGGGCTGATGCTGGTGGCTATAGTGAGGTGCATGGTGGCTTTGGCCTTGGGGTTAGGAACGGAGGAGGCACGTCACTGCCTGATTTCGCCAAAGCTTCCAAGCTTCTGATTGCAAACTCGACATTTTAGAAGAGTGAGGAGAATTTGGTCACCTTCAAAAGTTCAGCGACGAGGATTCGGATTGATTACCTCCTTCTCAGAAGGAGCGATAGAGGTTTGTGCAAGGACTGCAAGGTTATTCTAGGAGATCACGTTTTGACTCTTTATAGACTCCTAGTGATGAATGTAGGTCTCTGGGTGAAGATAAAGATGAAGGGTGCTCGGGGACGACCGTGGACTAGATGGGGTGCTTTGACTAAGGAGAAAGCCCAGGAGTTGGAGAGGAGGTTAGTTGATGGTGGAGCTTGGAGAAGTTCTAGGGAAGCAGAGACAATGTGGTCAGAGACGGCGAACTTAGTTAGGGAGGTGGAACGATGTAGTCCAAGGAAAAGTGGAGGTGAAGAAGGCGGCGTTTGCTAAGTTGGCAGGGAGCACAAGCGATGAAGAAAGGAGAGTGAACAGGGAGATCTACAAGGTGGCGAGGATGGAAGTAAAGCTGGCGATCACGGAAGCTAAAAAAGTGGCATTTGGTCGCATGTACGAGGAATTGGGGAGAAAGGCGGAGACAAGAAGTTATTCCGGTTAGCTAAAGTAAGGGAGAGGAAGACGCGGGATCTAAGCCAATTTAGGTGCATCAAGGACGAGGATGGCATAATATGGGGAGTCTCAAGCCAAGAAGAGGGTGGAGGTGTACTTTCGAGACCTACTTAACGAGGAGGGGGATTAAAACATAGAGCTAAGGGAGCTGGGGCATTCAGAGCGTCATAGAGACCTTGGGTAAAGTATGCGGATTAGAGTGGAGGAGGTCGTGGTGGCTTTACGTAGGATGAGTAGGGGTCGAGCGACCGGGCCAAATGAAATCCCGATAGAGTTCTGGAAATGAATGGGTAGTTCAGGAGTGGAGTGGCTCTCCAGGATATTCAATACAATCTTCAGGACCAAATGGATGCTGGAGGAGTGGATGTGGATTACAGTGGTGCCCTTATACAAGAACAAAGGGGATATCCAATGCTGCAACAACTATAGGGGTATCAGATAAATAAGTCACACAATGAAGGTATGGGAGCGGGTGATCGAGGTGAGAGTGCGGGAGATGACATCTATATCTTTTAACCAGTTCAGTTTCATGCTAGGTAGCTCCACTACATAAGCTAGCCACCTTGTCAGGAGATTGGTGGAACAGTTCAGGGATAAGAAGAAGCACCTGCACATGGTGTTTATCGACTTGGAGAAGGCGTATGACATGGTCCCTAGGGAGTTGCTATAGAGGTTCCTGGAGGCAAAGAGCATGCCGGAATCCTACATCAGAGTAATCAAAGACATGTACGATGGAGCTAAGACTAGGTTTAGGACGGTGGGTGGCCACTCAGACCATTTTCCGGTGGTTATGGGGCTCCATAAAGGATCGGCGCTTAGCCCTCTCTTATTTCCCTTGGTGATGGATGCCCTAACCCGACATATTCAAAGGGATGTGCCTTGGTGTATGCTATGTGCTAATGACATAGTCTTTGATAGACGATTCAAGGGTTGGTGTTAACGAGAGGCTACAGGGTTTCAAACTAAGCAGGTCTAAGATAGAATACCTGGAGTGCAAGTTTAGCATCGAGGCAAGCGAAGTAGGCAGGGACGTAAAGATTGGATCTCATGTCATTGCCAATAGGGACAGTTTCAGATATCTATGTCACTCACCTTATAGGGTTGAGAAGGTGGGGTGGCCCCAGTGGATGAGAAGATGCGAGAAGTGAGGCTAAGGTGGTTCGGGCATGTGTGGAGGAGAAGCCCTGATGCCCTGGTGAGGAGTTGTGATCGGCTGGCGGTGGTCAGCGTGAGTGAGGCAGAGGGAGGCCTAAGAGGCATTGGGGAGAGGTGATTAGGTAGGACATGGCTAGTATGCGAATTTCCGAGGACATGGCCATTGATAGGAAGGTCTGGAGGTCTAGTATCAGGGTTGTAGGATAGGGGCTTCAAGAATTCTTTGTACTCCTTTCCCAGGGTTGGGTGGGACTGGGTAGGGCTCTCTATAGATGATTTATGTATTGGATTGTGTCCCCTTATGGTAGTTATTCATGGTAATTACTATTTGATATTATTGCATGCCATTTTATTTATGATTCTTATGTTTAGATAATTATTTATGTGATTTCTGCTGGAGTTATTAATGCTCTTTTGTTTTTGTTTAATTCTTTTGTCTTTTGTTTTTGTTTTTGTTTTTCCTTTCCATTCCTTAGCCGAGGGTCGATTGGAAATAGTCTCTCTGCCCTTTCGTCTAGGAGTAAGGCCTATCTACATATTACCCTCCCTAGACCCCACTTTGTAGGACTATACTGGGTAGTTGTTGTTGTTGTTGCCAGTTTTGATAACTACAACCAAACAAGGCTAATTCGGACTCCTCATCTAAGAGATATGTGATAAATCAGCCTGTCCTAACGCTTTAATTTAATTCATACCATAACTTGTATCTGCAGTCATGCTATATAATTTGCTCCTTTAAGTGAGGAGGCCTGTTTGAGCCTTAACTATTGTTTGCTTTTCTCCTAATTTCTTATGTGTTTGTTTGTCTCCTAGACTTTTATCCTTTTATACTCTGACAAGCCCAACTTCCTCCTCTTTAGGATTAGTAGTCCAAAAAGCCTCGGAGACTGATAGATTGAGATGGGTAATAGCATGCAATAAGTAACAATACTACTTCGCGCTTTGATACCTTAACGGGGTAGAACGGGTAGATATGGAAATGATGGACGATGAGCTAATATCACGTGTAACCCCTCTTCTGAGGAGTGATTGTTTGGGTACTGCATTGATGTGATCCATATTACATATAAACCTAGGACCCCATTTCCCTTTACTTGTTTAAGTTTATTTTTAGAATTGTTTAAACCATTTCCTCAAAATTTATGCTTTCTTTATTTAGAACTTTCCGTTCACTTGCAACATTATGTGTAAATACCCTTCTTTTTGAGATCTCTATATGCTTACTTGTTAGTTAAAGTAACAATTATAACATAGCCAGGAACCGCACTAGTGGATCTTGGGGGTGCCTAACACCTCCCCCTTCTCCCCCCCCCCCCCCCCCGAGATAATTTTTAGCCCTTACCCAAACTCTGCTTCTTCAACTCGAACCCTTCTTTAGTGTCCTAATGCACTTTAATCATTAGGTGGTGACTCTTCAATTCAAACCCAATTCCCAAAAGGGAACGAGTTGTCCTCCCAAATGTCATGAACCCGACTTCGCCTTAGAAAAAAAAAGACGCGACACATACACCGGTCAGATACTACATATTACCCGTATACCTTCTAGACATCTTACATACATGATCGCTGCTGATTCAATGCTAGACGAATGTAGGAAGAGCATGTCACAATAGCTTTTACCCGAATAGTGGTTGGGGAACGAATTTCCACAGGGAGCTAGTAGTGGAGTTGTATTGTCTGTCTAACCTAGACATGTGTTTGCGCTTCTAATTTCACTTTAAATATTTTTGAGTTTTTATATTTATAACTACGATTATGAACTAAGAATTAAAGCTAAATTATGCTAAGGGAATATCACTAGGTTTTAATTAATGGAGATAAAGGCACTAGGGTCGTAGCATCACCTAGGTAACTAATTAACGTGTAGATGTTACTAAGGATAGAATGATATAGTTGGGTTTTTATTCTATAACCGTTGCACAATTGTACCCACTCTCACACCTCTCAGTAGAGAGAGTGATTTTGCCCAATTGACTCTCGAGAGATCAATTGAAAAGGCCAATTAGACCAAGCAACTAGGGTTCAAGTAGGGTGATTACTCTCTCAAGATTTAACCCGTTAATCCGGACTACCATTTCTCATGAGTCCATCCAAATTCCTTGTTGGGTCAATTTTGGGGTCATGGTCTCCCTCTCTCAAGAAGAGCGAAACCCACAAAGCTAGAATCAGTGTTTGCAACCACCAATCCTTAATTAAAACATAAAAACAACCCAAATAACAAATACCCAATATTAATCTAACCCAAGATGGCAACACCCATCAATTACCCATACTAAGGTTGAGCCACAACCCTAGGTAATGGATTTAGATATACATAACTAAAGAAGAAACTGAAGAAAAAGATGAAGAACTAAACATATTAATTAATTACTGAGAAGAAAGTACAATAATCTATTGTTAATGAAGACGAAAAGTGCAAAAAATGGACACAAACTCTTTCTCAGGTGCACAGCTACATTTAGAAATTGAGACTTAACCTAAAAATGGTAAATGATCTATTTATTGTGGGCTAGAAAAACTGGACAAAAATACCCCAATGGGCTCAGCACGGGCCGCACAAACACGACCGCGGCTGCACTGGCTCTTTGACTTCAACTTTTCATCTCTTTGATCTTGGGGATGCGGGCTACATAAAAGGGCAGCGCGACCGCAGAGTGCTCTGGAGCGGACCGCGTAAGATAGACCGCGGCCGCATGGCTTGCTCTTGAACAAAATAACAACTCTCTAAATCTTCTTATGTGGACTGTATAAATAGGCAGTGCAGTCGTGATGGATGATCGTGGGCTGCAAGAATCTGACCATGGCCGCGTTGTCTTTTCCTTGAATATTCCCCATCTCTGAACCTCCTAATGCGGCCGCATGCACTTTTGCGCGGTCCTCTCTAGGCTTTCCATCCTTCACCTTACTTGGTCTTTGATACTTGAGCAGGTTTCACTCTGTTTTGAGCTGATCTTTGACATTTTGTCACTTTGTTGCTCATTCCTGCAATCAAGCACTACCTGTGAGCTTTTTGGTCTTATTTTGTAGCAATTTATACTCAAAGCATAGGCAAGTAGGGGCGTAAAATACGTTAAATCCTACTTATCAACTCCCCCAAACTTAAACCTTTGCTTGTCCTCAAGCAAACAAAATAAGACCCACCCCTCGAAGGAACATCCAGTAATTCTAGATATCCTGAAATAACCTCAACAAGCATCAATTGGGACTAACAATTGCCCTCGATATGAATGCATCATTAACGCATTTAGACTTTGAAAACTATGGATCAAGTGTGATACAAGAGCATCAAGAGTTCACACATTTCATCAAAGAACTTTTCTCAATTACTTTGGTCATTGTGAAACCCAAACTCATACGTCCTCAACTCTCCCTAAGAGAATCTCACCTTTTACAGTATTGACACACAACCGAGGTTGATGGATTTTCACTCATCTCTCTTAAGAAGAAGGTCACAAGTCAGGCTCTAAGTAGCATATGCTTGCCCTTTATGTAAGTATCCACAAATGTAGGATTCCTTCAACTCAAGATCATATAGGGCTTTTGTGGTGTCATTGTGAAGGCTTTTGGGCAAGGGTAGGACATATTTTGTTTAGATGGGTTCAATATTCCCTTACGCACTTCTTTTGATTCATTTTGGCACACTTTCTTGACTCACTTGAGTTTCTTTTTTAAGGGTTAGAGGGACACATTGTCACTCTTTCTTATGCAATTCAGAATATTTCTCGTTTTTCTACTTTTTCCACACCTTTTTCAGTTTTGTTTTCCTTGAATCCCTTTTTATTCTTGTTCACATTGGTCTTTCATTTTGTCTTTTTCTTTTCTTTCGTTTACATTGCCTTCCTTTTCTTTTGCTTTTGTACCTTTTACCACTTTGTTTCCTTTCTTGTCTCTCCCCCCAAACTTAGACATTTTCCATTACTCAAGGGAAGATTTGGGTGCCAAGAGAGGGTATCATTAAGAACGGGTATAGGCTTGTGGAATTGTTTTTTGAAAGAAAATGGTTTAAGGATCAAAAGGATTAACAAGGGATCATCTCATTGGTAGGCCATGGAATTGTTCAACTTAACATTTGGATGAGGAGAGCCTATAATCCCTTTTCAAGTCAAATTTCACCTAGGATTTTGCATCAACAAACATTCAGGGCAAATTCTAGACCATTGGCTCACGACTTGGGCTCATAATTTGATTTCTCGCCACACACACTCAAGGCCACGACTTTCACCATCCTAAACACAACATTATGTCTTTGATCATGGGATCAAAGGCAAATATGCTAGGCCGAAGTGAAGCTTTTCTTGAGGTACCCATAATTGTAGAAAATCATTCTATCCATGATATGTGCGCTTTGGTTGTACTAGCATGATTTTCAGGTATAGGTTTTGATGAATGACAAACAATGAAGTCAACTTGTTAA
The DNA here is from genome assembly GCA_034376525.1 of Nicotiana benthamiana. Lineage (NCBI taxonomy): Eukaryota > Viridiplantae > Streptophyta > Magnoliopsida > Solanales > Solanaceae > Nicotiana > Nicotiana benthamiana. Next base: position 37,572,087 of record CM067339.1, on the reverse strand, counting down.
ACAATGTTATTGTATGACAAACAATGAAGATGCATGAGCAAACAATCAAGATTGAATGTCGAGAAGCATATTGATGAATGGATTGCATGGAAAAGCCAAGACGAGCTCAAAAGTTCAAGACCGAAGACCCAAGGCATAGGTCGCTAGGTAGAACCAATGTAAGAGCAATGTTTAAGTTATCTCGTCTTTTGGCTCAACATAGGTCATCATTAATATGCATAAAATCATTTTATTAAATCATATATATCATAAACATTTTTAATATACTTCAAACAAAATGATTTTAACGTCTTCATTTTAACCAAAATGGTTTTTGAAGTAAGTTTTCGATTCTGGTATACTCCAACTTTGATTCTGGTATATTCTGGTATATTCCAGCTTTGCTGGAAATTCCGCAAGGCAACATAATCGATTATGTGATTGGAATAATCGATTATTTCACTATCCGTTGCCTTCCCAACGTTCCGTTTTATGAACGTTGAGAAGATAATCGATTATGCAAAGTGGATAATCGATTATCTTGCATAAAATTAGCATAATTGATTGTCAATTAAGCAACGGACATACAACTTCTAACACCTATAAATAGAGGTCTTTTGAGCTGATTTTAAACACACAACACCTCTCATTGTTCATATACATATGATATTATTTGGACATCATTTTAGAGCTTTTGTTGAGCCATTTGAGAGACAACTTTGAGTTGTTCATAGAGCTAATTTTGTATCTCTTTATCTACTCTTTTTAGAGAGTTCTTGTTGTAAAAGAGAAAGGTGTTTGAGAAGACCATATCTTCTCATTGATTGTCGGGTTTGCTAAGTACCCTCAATCTTAGTGTGTGAAGTCTTGTGGTGCGGTATCCACGAGCAAGGTGAAGTCTTGAGGTGCGGTATCCTCGAGCAAGTTGAAGTCTTGTAGAGTGTACATCTACGAGCAAGTGTAACGGTTTGTTAGGCACCCGTAAGCTTAACGAAGTTTGTGGAAACTCGAGAGAGTCTCTCGGGGACTGGACTAACCACACGTTGTGGTGAACCAGTATAAATTCGGTGTGTTCTTCCCTTACTATTTTAATTACCGCATTTACTTTACTCCTGCAATTTTAATTCCGCAATATTTATCAATATTCTCGTGCCGCACTATTCACCCCCCCTCTAGTGACGGGCATAAATCCTAACAATTGGTATCAGAGCCTAACTCTCTGAAAGCCTTAACCGGTTGAGAGAACAATATATTTTTTGTTGAGAATATTGAACGCAGGAATGATGAGCGAAGGACACTCCACCTATAGGCCTCCACTATTTGACGGAACAAATTACACATATTGGAAAGAGCGGATGAGAATCTTCATCCAATCAAATAACTTTCGCTTGTGGCAAATCATCAAGAACGGTGAACAAATGCCAACAAAGAAAGTTGGGGAAACCACGGTTCCAAATGAAGAAGATGAATATGATGCCGAGGACGTCAAGAAAGTTGAAAATAACGCAAAGGCTGTCAACTTATTATATTGTGCGGTGAATCCGGATGACTATCGGAAGATTTCTTGCTGCACAACCGCCAAGGAGATGTGGGATAAACTCGAGATCACTTATGAAGGTACGTCTCAAGTCCGAGAATCTAATGTTGATTTTCTAACACATGAATATGAACTCTTTAATATGAGGGAGAAAGAACCCATCGGTATTATGTTCGAACGATTCTCAAAAATCGTCAACGATCTTCATGCTCTCGGGAAAGTGTACACGAACAAAGATCTTGTTCGAAAAATCCTAAGGAGTCTCACTCCCGAATGGCATTCCAAAGCCAATGCCATCCAAGAGTCGATAGGAATCACGGATGTCACAATTGATGGACTAAGAGGTAACCTCGAAACTTATGAAAGCACAATTCTTAATCCCTATCTTAGAAGTAAAAGTTCGAATATTGCCTTCAAAGCCTCATCTTCTAAAAGAGTAGAGGTAAGTGATTCGGAAAGCGATGATGATTTTATTTCCAATGATATAATTGAAAAGTTTTATAAGTTTATGAAGAAGGAAATAAAAAAGGAAGAACCAAGTCCTTCATGCCAAAATTGTGGAAAACTTGGCCACACCAAATCACATTGTCCAAAACCCAAGGACAAGAAAAAGAAGAAACACCATAGGCGCGTGACATGGGATTCGGACAGCTCGGGCGATGAAACTGCCGCACTATGCCTCATGGCCAACGAGGAAGAAGAGGTAAGTAATTCTAACTCTTACTCGTTTGAAGAAATGCAAAATGCCTATGATGAATTATATGATGAATTTATTAGAGCTTCCAAAACCATAAAAGAATTGAAGAAAACAATTTCTTTGAAAGAAAAAGATTTTGAAAAACAACTTTCTTTGAAAGAAAAAGATTTTGAAAAATTGACTCGTGATAATGAGAAGTTAGAAGAAGAAAATAAATTTTTAGAAAATGATAATATTGATCTTAAAAATAAAATTAAGTAAATGAATGAAGCCTCTTCAATTGATCAAAGTTCCAATTGTTCTTCCTGTAGTTCTTTGAAAATAGAGAACATAGAACTTAGCAACACACTAGAAAAACGTAGTGTTGATGATCCTAAAACAATTGAAGAAATTAAGAAGAAGGATGATAGAAATGAAGTTGGACCACCTAGAAATAATTCTAGGAACTTCACTAATGAGTCTAAAATTAATCATTTTAGACCACCTAGAAACGACTCTAGGAATTTTGTTAATGAGTCTAGAATGAATAATTCTAGACCACCTAGAAATAACTCTAGGAATCGCAATACGTCTAGGAATAACGACTTTAGATCACCTAGAATATTTTTGGCTCAACCAAGACATATGCACAACCCGAATGTTATATGTCATTATTGCAACCGGGTAGGACACATTGCGCCCGTATGTTTCGCAAAACATAGAGATTTATCTTTTGACTATGATTATTATTTGCCTAACCCCCAAGGACCCAAAAGTGCCTGGGTACCGAAAACCTATTTTTAGGTACGTTTGCAGGTGTGCTTGAAGACTACAATATCGTAGTAGATGTACCAAGCACGAAACCTTATTGCATCGAGGGGGAATTTCGGTTAGTTATCATATTTTTGATAAAAACATAATAGTTGATATGTGTTAACAATTAATATATCTTTGTTAACAATTGATATTAATTATTTTGTTGATTCATATTTTGATAACTTTTATTTTGAATAACAATTGGTATCAATTACTTTTGTTAAAAATAATGATTGATTCATGTTTTGATGAATATTTTTTTGGTTTGAATAACAGTTGATATATTCTTGAAAAATAAATGATTCATATTTTTAATACAACTATTGGTTTGTTAAAAATTAACTGTTGATATGTTCTTAAGTAATATGATTTGCGAAAAATAACCGTTATTATGGTTGTTATGTTTTCACTAACATTTGGTATTATTTCATGTTGGTATGATTTTTTAAATATCGTCAATGTATATTCCTCATTGTATTTCCTATTTTATTCTTGACACTAACAATTGATATACCCAAAAGGGGGAAGTGTCGAAAGGGGAAAGTAGCCTTTGTATACTCTTCCTTTTTGCTAATGCCAAAAGGGGGAAGAAATTAGGCGATATGCATGCATCAAATAAGGGGAATGAATCTACGTTATAGTATGCCTTATTTGAGGGGGAATTATCATTAAGGGGAATAGTTTGCATGAATTGTATGTTGAGATATAGCATGAATTTAGGGGGAATCCGATATGCATATCTCCTGTTGTTTGTCATTATCAAAAAGGGGGAAATTGTAGAAAATCATTCTATCCATGATATCTGCACTTTGGTTGTACTAGCATGATTTTCAGGTATAGGTTTTGATGAATGACAAACAATAAAGTCAACTTGTTAAACAATGTTATTGTATGACAAACAATGAAGATGCATTAGCAAACAATCAAGATTGAATTCCGAGAAGCATATTGATGAATGGATTGCATGGAAAAGCCAAGACGAGCTCAAAAGTTCAAGACCGAAGACCCAAGGCATAGGTCGCTAGGTAGAACCAATGTAAGAGCAATGTTTAAGTTATCTTGTCTTTTGGCTCAACATAGGTCATCATTAATATGCATAAAATCATTTTATCAAAACATATATATCATAAACATTTTTAATATACTTCAAACAAAATGATTTTAACGTCTTCATTTTAACCAAAATGGTTCTTGAAGTAAGTTTTCGATTCTGGTATATTCTGGTATACTCCAGCTTTGATTCAGGTATACTCTGGTATATTCCAGCTTTGCTGGAAATTTCGCAAGGCAACATAATCGATTATGTGATTGGAATAATCGATTATTTCACTATCCGTTGCCTTCCCAACGTTCCGTTTTATGAACGTTGAGAAGATAATCGATTATGCAAAGTGGATAATCGATTATCTTGCATAAAATTAGCATAATTGATTGTCCATTAAGCAACGGACATACAACTTCTAACACCTATAAATAGAGGTCTTTTGAGCTGATTTTAAACACACAACACCTCTCATTGTTCATATACATATTGATATTATTTGGGCATCATTTTAGAGCTTTTGTTGAGCCATTTGAGAGACAACTTTGAGTTGTTCATAGAGCTAATCTTGTATCTCTTTATCTACTCTTTTTAGAGAGTTCTTGTTGTAAAAGAGAAAGGTGTTTGAGAAGACCATATCTTCTCATTGATTGTTGGGTTTGCTAAGTACCCTCAATCTTAGTGTGTGAAGTCTTGTGATGCGGTATCCACGAGCAAGGTGAAGTCTTGAGGTGCGGTATCCTCGAGCAAGTTGAAGTCTTGTAGAGTGTACATCTACGAGCAAGTGTAACGGTTTGTTACGCACCCGTAAGCTTAACGGATTTAGTGGAAACTCGAGAGAGTCTCTCGGGGACTAGACTAACCACACGTTGTGGTGAACCAGTATAAATTCGGTGTGTTCTTTCCTTACTATTTTGATTACCGCATTTACTTTACTCCTGCAATTTTAATTCCGCAATATTTATCAATATTCTCGTGCCGCACTATTCCCCCCCCCCCTAGTGACGGGCATATATCCTAACAATAACTACAACTATCAAAAACAAAAAAAGCAACAAAACGGATTCAAACCCTTAAGAAGGTTAGTATGTCATCTATCATCGGGAAGAACCACTCGGTTCACACAATACTCCATCCTTGGAAAGAACCGTGACATTAAGAATACCAAGGGCTTATTAAAAATGCCAAAAACAAAACTAAAGGCTACAAGCCTATCTATAAAGCTAAAAACAAAAAATTTTGCGAAAATAGAAAACAGAGTGAATATGTACAATAGGGAAGTAGAATATACAATGGGGGATGAATATATACAAAAATGTAAATTTATATACAGACAAAACGAGATAATAAAAGTATGATAAAGGTAGCTAAGTGTAAAGTTATATACAATCCAAAATAGAAAATCAAAGTAAAGCAAAAGCTATCAATCTATATGTACAGTCATCCAGATGAAAAAAAAGTAGGGTGCACCCCCATGAATAAAAGCTGGCATTGGGGCTAAACAGATAAGCATAAAAATCAATGAAAGGATATAGAAGATCTCCCTAGGATTGTTCTCTTCGTGGGATCCTCAGTGGTCCCTTGGTCTTCTGTATGGGCAGGAACCTCAGACTGGATCCCGGTATCCTACTCCTCAGCTGCTGGGTCTGGGGCCTGATCATGGACCGGCTGACTGATAGGTGCCACACTTGAGGGGATCTCCTGTGGGTTAACTAGCTCAATAACTACACCACTTGAACTAGAAGCTTCCTCTTCTTCCTTGGAGGCCTGGGTGCCTGCTCCTGCTGTGGTTGTGGCACTGGTGCTGCTGTTGGAGGGGCTGGATCCCCAAATAACAAGTCTAAAGGCATCTGATCTGCCGATAGCTTGTCTACATCAGTCATCACCTCTTTCACCGACTCTTTGGAAGCCTTTGACTTCCTCATCTTCTTGTGCTCTATGTCAAGCTCTGCCAATGCCTTGCCGTGTGAATCCACCGCCTTAGTCAAGGCATCCTAAGCCCTCATAAACTTCTCCTGGTTGTCCAAGAGTGTCTTCAAAGTATCCTAGTGGGTGTTGCTAATGGGCCTAAGTTGTAGCAGACAATATTGAATACTTGGATGTTGCATTTGATATCCAGTCGCTCAAACTGGCTAAGGTCTAGCTCAACTGATGGGCCGTGAAAGGGTGAGGCCAGGAAGAGGGAACCCTTGGGCTAGCTGAAGTGCTAGGTCCCGCAGAAGAGGAAGGCACATCATCTATAGTGGTGGAAGCAGGTATGGATGAAAGCTCGGTAGAAGGCTCAACAGTAGACTCTACTATGTTTGGCTCCTAAAACTATCTAGTTGGTGCAGTGGTAGGTGGCTTGTAGTTCTTTCCCTTTGGGTTATCCGGCCCCTGAATGTTATACCATGAGAACGGGTTGACCGGTCTTACTTTCAGATAAAATGACTTTTTCTTTACTTTGAAATCCCGAAAAATACATGGTGAGAGTATTAGGAAAAGGGTAATTCCTGTCATGCTCTCGTCCCACATTAGAAATCACATGGGACATCACATTACCCATATTGATAGGGTACCCAACCATAATATATACAATCAACACAGCACGGGGAAGAAGAATAGTCTGATCGTGGGTAGAAGGGTCAAGCGGACTGCACACAAATGTCAACCACCCTCGAGCCTCAAAGTTGAAGGTCTTCCAGAATATTTTCTTCCTTGCTTGCAACCAATCTGGAACAGTACCCCGGTGGGCCAAGTGTCTGGCTAACCAAGGGAGAACCTCTTCCCTCATTGCCAATTTCTCATTGTACTGGGTCTCATCCTCGTCATCAAACCCCAATAACTCATTGAAAGCTTTCCCAGAGAATATTACACTTTTGTTTCGCACTTTGGTCACAATTGAGCCCTCTTTTACGTGGGCCACATTGTACAAAAAAATCCTTCACCGTGTGCTCATTGGCATCTACTAGCTCATCTCGAAAGTGCTCCCATCCCACTATCGAGTAGGGGTAACAGGTCGGTTGTAATGATACTCCTCTCTGGAATCAGTTTTCGTATTGGTCACCACTCTCTGAAATTGTGGAAAGCCACTTGGCTGACAAAGAGATCCTTCCAAACTTAAGGTTTTCTTGTTCGTTCAACAACCCCAACCTGGGGCATGCCACTGATCGGTACCTCATCATTACCATTGGTCCCACCTTCTACGCTCTCCCTAGATACTGAAGCTGTGGGGGAGGTGGAGTATTCATCATTGCTTGCCGCTAAGCCATTAGTCGACTCATAATGTACACTTTGTGAAGCTTGGGTTGTAGGTGCAGTCGGGAGTGAGGGAGCTGGCCCTTAGTCAGAAGAGAGGTCCTGATATGGTAGGTACTCACTCCCCGATTGATCATCATCACTAACAACTTGTTTTCTTGTTTCCAGTTATGGTCGGAGAGTGAGTTTCTCTTGATTCCCTTGAGGAGTAACCTCGGCCGGGTTGTTTGATACCTCGTCCTCGTTGTTTTACCATTTTCTGCAAGCAAACATGTCTAACATTGCTAGTTTAAGCATAGGCAATGAACCATCTATTGAAAACAGTTGCAGAATATTAGATGAAAAGGTTGTAGACACCAGTGCAGAACAGAGCATTGCGGACCACACCATCAGAAGTGCGGCCGCGTTATAGACACCGCAGGCCGCGCGAAGGCGACAGCGGACCGCACTGAACAAAAACCAAAAATAACACCTCTTTGTATCTCTCAACACGGCCCGAATAAAGTGGGTGCGCGGTTCGTGCAAATGCGGTCGCGCTGGAATAGGTTAGCTTTCAATCATATTAACCACGCGGACCGCGTGAGAGTGACCGCGATCCGCGCTGAGGCAATCCTAGGGACTAAGTTAGGTTTCACTTATTCATCCATTTTTGTTCAAATTTTAACCCCTACTTGTCTCTACTCAGTTACCCAAACGTTAATTACGTTAAACACACAAAAACTAGCATAGAATTTACCCTAGACTAACAGTTCGAACAAAAATGGTAAGAAAAATACAAGTTACACTACTGTGCAAGAAATAAAATGAAAAATAAGAAATTTATTAACTAAGATTGCATGAAACGTACGAGATGTGAAGAATTGGTGCAAGTAATCCAATCAAGAAAGAAAATTGGTCTTAGAAGAAGATGAATAGTAAAAATAGTGCTCAGGGCTTTCAATTTGCGAAAAGTGTAAAGTAAGACCCTCGGTCTCTATTTATAGAAAACCGTGGGCCCCGTACTTACCCACCGGCGCCGCCGCATAAAAGAGACCGCGGACCGCGCTGGGTTTGATCATGAACCCTTGCAGAAACCAGCCCGCGCGGACCGCACAAAAAGGGACGCGGCAACGTAAGTCCACCGCGGACTGCATTAACATGACCGAGGCCGCATGAAGAACTTCAAAGACTATACATACTCAGCTCATGCCAGTGCGGACCACACAAAGTGCACCGCGACCTACTGGAAACTTTAGAGACTTTGCACTTTTTATACTTTGTTTTGCACTGCTTCAACACAATCTCTGCAACATCTCACAAACAATTAGCTCAAAAATCCTAAGCTACTAAGAAAATCAAAGAGAGAAAAAAAGACATGAGTTGCCTTCCAAGAAGCGCACGATTTAAAGTCGCAGCAAAATGTATGTTACCATCATATCACTTCAAATGAATGAGTGCCACCATATGTCTGTCATCAAACTACCCCAAATAAAGCTTGACACGATGCCCATTGACTCAAAAAAACTTCACCATTTTTGTTCTTGAGATTAATAGCACCAAATGGGGTCACACCAACAACTTTAATGGACCACTCCACTTCGACTTGAGCTTTCCCAGGAATAACCTCAACTGGGAGTTGAAAAGAAGAACCATACCACCAATCTTGAATTCCTTTCCCTGAGCAAAATTGTCATGGAGATACTTCATCTTGTCCTTATACAAGGACGATCTGGAGTAGGCATGAAATCTAAACTCGTCAAACTCATTGAGTTGCTCAACCCGGAGATTTGCCGCAATATCTCATTCTAAGTTCAAATTCCTCAAAGCCCACATAGCCTTGTGCTCCAATTCCACCGGAAGATGACAAGCTTTCCCAAACACCAACCGGTACAAAGACATACCAATTGGGGTCTTGTAAGATCTCTTCAACCAATCGGTCCTATTGGCATTGACCGTTTTAGACAAGATACTCTTTATTTCTCGGTTCGAAACTTCCACTTGGCAACTAGCTTGAGGATGATAATGGGTGGTCACTTTGTGACTTACTTCATACTTGGCAAGAATTGAATCAAAAGCTTTGTAGCAAAAGTGAGACCCCCATCACTAATGATAGCACGGGGAGGGACAAACCTTGTGAAGATACTCTTTTTAAGAAATGCCACCACACTTGGGCTTCATTGTTGGGAAAAGCCACGGCTTCAACCCACTTCGAGACATAATCCACCACCACCAAAATGTAAGTGTTTCTATAAGAGCTCACAAAAGTACCCATAAAGTTGATACCTCAAGCGTAAAAAGAAAATGTCCACATCTAGAATTGCATTGAGAAGCATCTCATCCATTTTAGAAATCCCACCGGCTCGTTGGAATTCATCACATCTCTTGACAAAATCACTAGCATCTTTAAATAAGGAAGTCCAATAGAATCCGCAATCAAGCACAACCTGTGAGTATTTGGGACTATTTAGTAGCAATTTATACTCAAAGCATAGGCAATTATGGGCATAAAATACGTTAAAATCCTACTTATCAATACACGGCTTTCACAAAACTCAAATGGAACAAAAACCCATATCCTAAGAAGTAGTTTCCCCACACAAAGTTGAGCAAGACACATACCTCAACTAGACCAACTCAACCCTCCAAAATAGCTTTTCCCCAAAATTTGCCACCACATTACCCAAATTTAACCAATATTAATTTAATAACATCAAAAAATACAAGAAAAATTAATTATAATAAATAAAACTATATTCTTTACACTTTTTTCAAAAAGTCAACAATAGCTAACTCTGCCCGCTCAAAAACCGGGTCCAAGAGCAGATTCTAACTATCTATAATCTTACGAGTCCATATATGTGATTAATATTCAAATTCGAGTCCAAATCGACCGTCAAAACTTGAATTCTCATTTTTCAACAGCTTGATAACATTTTCCAGTTCTTCCTCTTTGATTCACATAAATTTGATATTAACTCTAAGATATAATCATGAAATACAGATAAAAATTTGCTAAAATCACTTACCCAATAATTGTAGATGAAAATTTTCTCTCCAAATCCCCTCCTAACCCAGCCTAGGATTCTAAAATGAGAGAAATGACATGAAACCCCGACTTTTCTATCTTTTGATCGGTTGCAGACTCCGCAATGTGTGAACCCTCGCAATTGCAAAGAACTCTCGCAATTCTGGCACTAACATACTTAAGGGAAACTTTCGCAAATGTGACAATGGGTTCGCAAACGCGAACCTTGTCCGGACATACATTCACAAATTGACTAATCAGGTCGTTACATTATCCTACTCTTAAAACAAACATTCGTTCTCGAACGTGCATAGAGACATATCTGAAGTGATAAAAAGTTAAGGATAACGACTTTGCATGTCATGCTCGCTCTCCTAGGACGCTCCCTTGATCGGATGACTCCTCCGTTGAACCTTCACGTAAGCAATGTTCTTTGATCTCAACTTTCGGACTTGTCTGTCCAAGATAGCCACAGGCGCCTTAGTATAAGTCAAATCCTTGTCCAATTGGACTGAGTTGAAGTCTAAAACATAGGACGGATCACCATAATACTTTGTGAGCATAGAAACATGGAACACCAGATGAACTGCAGCTAAGCTAGGTGACAATGCAAGCTAGTAGGCCACCTCACCACTCTCCCAAGGATCTCAAAAGGACCGATGTACCAATAGCTCAACGTGCCCTTCTTCTCGAACCTCATAACATCCTTCATGGGTGAAACCCGGAGAAAAACCTGCTCTCTAATCGTAAATCACGAACCTTTCGATCAACATAACTCTTCTGCCTAGATTGTGTTGTACAAAGTCGATCCTGGATCATCTTAACTTTCTCCAAAATATAACCTCTACAACATAATTCCCAAAATCGATGAAACTGAATCATAAGCTCCGTAAAATATTTTAACATGTCTACTACAATATTGTTTGATAAAGAAAACAACAATAATGAGAAGATCACGGAAGGTGGCTCCGAGGGTTTCAGAAGCTGAGCAGGCATACTTTGAAGTCTTCGGAAGGCGGCCAACAAGTCAATCACAAATTGTCAACATGGATAGACTTACCTGGATCTGCACAAAGATTTGCAAAAAAGAGGTATGAATACACCACAGTAGTACCCAGTAAGTATCAAGCCTAATCTCGGTAGAGTACTGACAAAGCCAGGTCAAAACACCTACTAGGACAAGATAAATAGAACAATAATATAATAAGTAGAAGTAATTAATAGCAGAGAAATGAATGATAACGAAGCAATTTAATAACGTAAACTAATGACAGAATTGTAAGCATAAAGACAACAAGAAGGAAACAAATAATGTAAACCACAAATAATCGAATACGAACAAAACTAGTAAGACAAGGAATAATGAAAGCAACAAGAATTGTCCAACCAATAACTCTTTTCAATATGAGAAGCACAACAAGAATCACAACCAAGGTACTGCCTCGTATTCACATTTCTCAATTCCAATCACAATCTTTCCTTATATCATTGCGGGAGGCTTGCATTTAGTTTTGAAAACAATGCTTCCTGAAATAACTACCCGTATTTTAACCTACCTTATCATACCGTGTGACATCAAGGACTTCCCATACTAGCAATACGCGTATCAAGCTCACTTTATCTCACTGCATGTTTTTCTCCCCTAGCCTCATATCACCGCATGTGTATCAATATTACAACACAATCACAACTCGCACCACAAGTTTCCATATGCCATAACTTGACAAAAGAATCAACAATACCAATGTTTTCAATACAAATAGTACATGGTTAAACCAGAATGTGTACAAGAATCTCAATAATAATAAAATGAATGTGAATTGCTCAACAAGAAAGATATCTCAACAATCAACAACTTTACTATAATGTGATAATGACTTTTACAACTTCAATACCAATAACTCAAAAAGAGGATTTCCATGAAATAACAACTTCAAGTAAAAGTAACTCGAACAATTAAAGATGTAATAAGGAATAAGAACGGCAGTAACTAAGACATATAAGAACAAAATATCAAGTAAGAGGTAAGACAAGTAACAATGTACAATGAAGCATGTAAAGGTAGATTAACACATGTACGAGTAGATTAACAATGAAAAATATAACATGTTATGACAATTCAATTGAAGGCATAGAAATAGTTTAAATAACCTACACCGATCAAGTACCACCATATAACCCGTATATCCACTCGTCACCTTGCATGCACAGCTTTCCCAAAACTCAAATAGCACAATCAACCCATATCCTAAGGGGTAGTCTCCCCTCCCTCCACAAAGTTAGGGAATATACATACCTCAATTATGCCAAGTAAACCCTCAAAAATAGCTTTTTCCCTAAAATTTGCCTCCACACTACCCAAATCTAATCAAAATTGGCTTAATAACGTCAAACAACGCAAGAGAATTCAACTAAAATAAATAAAGCTATGATCTTTACTTTTTAGAAAAAATCAATAAAAGCCAACCCCGGACCCTTCCGATTAAAACCTGGATCTAAGGGTAGATTCCAACTACACATAACCCCACGAGTCCATATATATGATTAGTTTTCAAATCCGAGTCCAAATCGACTCTCAAAACGTGAATTCTTATTATTCAAAAAGTTTGACAAAATTTTCCCATTTTTCCTCTCTGATTCATATTAATTTGATGTTAAATCTAAGATATAATCATAAAATATAGCTTAAAATTTATTAGAATTGCTTACCCAACGTTTGTAGATGAAAATCACATCTTATCAGGTCTAAGGTTCTAAAATGAGAGAAATGAGATAAAATCCCGACTTTTCAATCTTTTGATCCATTGCAGACGTCATTGCAATTGTGAAGAAAAGCTCGTTATTGCGGCACTGTCAGACTTAAGGTAAACTTTGCAAATGCGACAACGGGTTCCCAGATGCGATCCTTATTCCTTTCGCTAAAGCGACTTAATTATTGTAAATGCGAACCCACCCAGGATGACACATTTTTCCAAATAACGAGTGAGGCATCGCAATTGTGATACATGCCCCTCACATTCACACTTTGCACTTGTGAGAATGGTGCTCGCAATTGCGACAACAAAGCACTAGCACCCCATCAATTCCTACTACAGTCCAAACTATTCTGAATCACATCCGAAACTCATCCGAGTCCTCGAAGCTCCAAAACAAATATCCACACAAGTATGAAAATATCATAAAATCTTGCTCGCACGATCAAAACACAAAAATAACATCTAGAACTATGAATCAGACAACAAAACACATGAATTTCTAAGTAAAGTTCAAGAACTTCTAGAATTGCAATCAACCGTCCGAATCCTATTAAATCAGCTCCAAATGACACCAAATTTTGCAGACAAGATCAAAAAAGTATAACGGACCTATTCCTAGTCCTAAAGCTGAATTTCGGACCCGGTAGCCAAAAATCAACCTACGGTCAAACTTCTAAATCTTAAATTTCCAATTTTCGACAAAATAACACAAATCAACCTTCGGACTTCCAAATTTGATTTAGGACATATGCCCAAGTCCAAAATCCAGATACGAAGCTATTGGAGCCACTTAAAAAATCGTTCATCGATCATTTTCACAAAAGTCAAATATTGATCACCATAATCGACTTATGCTTTTAAGCAACGGGCCAAATGGTCTAAATCAACTCAAAATCTTCTCAGAACGAAACCAATCAACTCCGAATGTCATAAAAACTAAATTATACATGTGTGAAGCATCAAAAGGAAAAATTAAGCGTAAATACACAAAACAACTGGCCGGGTCATTGTAAGAACTCTAAATTTACGGGATCAAGCCCTTCGCTCAAGGAGAATGGACCCAAAGTGAAAGGATAAGTATAGGCATACGTAAAAACTTTTTTGGTGAACATAACCCGCTCTATCATATCCGAAGAAAGGATTTTAAGGTTTGGACAATCGCAGTCTTCCTTTACAGCAGGAATACTGGAAGGGCGAATAGAGGAAGGGTACCTATTAAAAGCCCAAGTCCATGGAGACGCGAATGGAAACGTCTCTTAAAAGTCATTGGCGGTGCTCAAGTGCTTGGGTATGACGGTATTTACAACGGGAGGATCAACATTAACGTTTCTTTGTATTTGTGTCTCTTCGGGCCTCCACCAACGAGAAGATTAGAGTTTCTAAAAGATTCAATAGAAGAAGCCATGATAGTAAAAAAGGTAGTAAAGCTTGAGAGAAAGTTAGAATAGATGAAAAATTTTCTAAGTAGGAGGATTTTGACTGCAGAGAAGATGATAAACTTATGAAAATTTTTGAAGTGAAAATGGTAAAATGATGACTATAAGTAATGATATAGACGGCAGAATTCAACATCATGATTATCTTAAGAACCGGTAAAAATAATGCTGAATCGTGGGCGACACGTGTTTGGGGTATTAAATGCGAGAAGACGTGTGTCCTTTCAAGCGTCAGAGACTGTTCAAAAGATTTTTCACCAAGAAAGGGATCTTCACCAACACAAAGATATGCCACCGGAAAGCATGGGAACTATCTGTATAAGATAAAATTAGTCCATAGTAAATGATCAAATGATAACACGCTATGTGAAATCGAAGACAGATAAACAACGACTCACGTGGCAACCAATACCGGGAACATCAACTACAATTGGTATATGATAAACCTCGAAAGGACCTGATCAACGGGAGTAGTTTGAATGTTTGCCATCAGATAACATTCAACGAAGTATATTTCCTAACATTAAGCGAGCAGTCGTTGCCGAAAATATTTGCACTTATAACCTGTCGTTTCATATTCATCAATGGTCCTTTTATTGTTATTCAAGAGGGGCTTGATCCTATGATCTTGTTTCCCTGGATTTATCTATAATTAGTAGGCTCAATAACCATTGTAAGAGATGAAATTCTTGGTAAAACTTATGTTATATTCCATTCTCAAGCTCGATGAAATAACTTTATTTGCTCTTTTACATTATTCTCATTTCTGTCCTCGGAAGTATTCCTCTTGGAGCCAAGCTCGCCATTACTTTTTAATTTTAACCGCTGAGTCTTATTTTTAGTCTTGTTTATTTATTATTTTTGGATCAAATAAGTTCGCTTGTCTAGAAATCACGTAACAAATGCAACTATACTATTTTACAAGAAAACAACAACCCTTTATTAGGAGCTATAGCGCAAACTTTTTCATTCCCAAATGTCTAAAAGATGGTAAAAACTTACCTGCACCGGGTGTTTACACCAAACCAATAGATACATGGCATGTGTCTTGCA
Organism: Nicotiana benthamiana; assembly: GCA_034376525.1. Taxonomy (NCBI): domain Eukaryota; kingdom Viridiplantae; phylum Streptophyta; class Magnoliopsida; order Solanales; family Solanaceae; genus Nicotiana; species Nicotiana benthamiana. The sequence goes on along the minus strand of CM067339.1, from coordinate 37,556,551 downwards.
TAAGGACTTCAATCATTTAACCATGGTAAATTATATGCATTCCCATCTAATTAAATTGGTTAACCATAGTGAATTAATGTAGTTTGGTGTAAACACTCGGTGTGGGTAAGTATTTACCCTAAAAGACCATGAGATTTTATCGTTAGATTTGTATTATTTTCCAAATCTTTGACAAATCGTGGTAAAAGTATTTTTGTGTTTTCGATATTAGATATAGAAATAACAATACTTTTTTATAAGATATTTCATGTAATTTAAGGTCCATATGGTATAAAAATTTAATTTTTTTATTAAGCTAGCTAAAGTGAAATTAACATTCTAACTGTTTTAGGAACTCAATTTTTTTCACTTTGTCTAGTGCTATTTATGTGACTTTTAAGACGATATATTTATTAATATAAAAAGTACTCGCAAAATGCGTACACTATGACTAATATAAATGAAAATCAAAAGTGAAAGAATAAACTGACCAATTTGGACTAGAAATAATTACTTTTGGAAAAATGAAATAATTTACAACATAAAAAGGGACAAATGACATGGGATGGAGAGAGAATAATATAGTGCAATATTAATTAAAGAAAAAAAGATCAGAAAGAAAGACAAATAGAAGAAGAAAAAGAAGGGGAAGCTAAAAAGGAGCGAGGAGGATGGAGAGAAGAGAACAGAAGAGAGAGAACCTTTTGAATTTGCTAGAGTTTGTCCAAACTCTTGGTTTTGACCTCCAAGTCAGCAAAAACTAAAATAAAGCTAATCATAGTTAACTTAACTCACCAAGGTTAGGTCAATCACACTAGAGAGCAAGGTTGTTTAACGGGTGGGTCAGTCCCGTCCGGGCCGGGTCAATTTTTTTGACTCGTCTGGTTCCAGGCCGGACCGGGCAATGTTGCACAGTAACAGATTCGTAGCGGGCTGGATTAATTTGGGTAAAAATTGAATCATAAGGGTTACGGGTTGAGGGGCCGGGCCGGGTTTAGTATACTTTCACTTTTTTTTGGAATTATGTATAGTATAACTATTGTAAGTTATATTAATACTTTGTAATAATTGAATGAGTACAAGTAAGATGGGAAAAAATTGCACTTATTGCAAGTGCTACTTTATTTCTTAATTTCAAATTGAAAAAGTAGAAAATGAAATGTTTACATTTTTTCTAACAAGTAAATTAGTAAAGTAGTAATTTCAAATGTTTTGCATCGCCCTAGCAAGTACATCATAACCAATATGAACCGATTGACCTTCTTCTGGCGTGTTAAATTCGGATGGGTTTCCATGTCTTAATATATCTCCAAGTTCCTCATCTTCTGGGCTATCAACATCTTTCTTTCCTTGATTTCTTCGTTCCGATCTAATTCAATCTCTGAAATATACTAAAACTTCCAAATCATTGCTTCCTAATTAGTGGTGGGTGTCTCCAAGTTGTTGTCTTACTTGGCTAAATGCACTCTCCGATGCAACAGTAGAAATTGGCACATTCAGCACGTCCCGAGCCATAGCGAAAAGAACAGAAAATTGCTTTCCATTTTCATGCCATCATCCCAACGGTGAAAATTCCTTTTTGCGAGGCTCCTTTTGCTTCTGCAAGTAGAATTGAAGTTCATCAATATTCCTGCTATTGGTTTGAGTGTTAGAAAATGTAGAAAAAATATTAAAACTATCAAGGCCTTCTTCATCATCCACAGTAGAAGAACTGCTACATTGCATAGTGGGATTAACATTTCCAGAAGCACGAGCAGCATTATCACATTCATTTGCACAATAATTATATAGTTGTTGTAAATATTCATTTAGCTTGTTCATAGAAACATATAAATTTGGGGTTTCAGTTTCTCCATTCTCCATATAAGTATATAAAACATTCATTAATTGGTGATAATCAGACATTTTAATAGAAGGATTTAAAACTGCACCAATTAAGTAATCTGAGGAATTGGAAAGAAATATTTTTTGAATTTTGCTTGCATTTTTTCAACAACTCCTTATATTTTTCTTTCTTCTTAAATTCGGATAGTAGAAAATAATTTTCAGCTATATGTACTAAAGCCATAGTAACAGTGGGGCAATATGCGCCAGAAAACACAACAGTAGCAGTATAAAATTTATGTAAAAATTTAACATCATTAATGACCTCCCTAGTATCACTTATTAACATACGCCTAGGATCAGTACAATGTGCATTAGCAACTTCACTTATTGGAAATCTATATTTTTAGCAACATTTTAAAAATATATATGTATAATTCCATCTAATAACAATTTCGTCTGGCATGAATCTAGGTTTAAAGTTATACTGGATACACTTAGTCTTAAATTCTTTTATTCTAGATTATCTATTATTTCCTTGAATAACACCAACTGCTTTTCTAACATGAGTAACCTCAACTGAAAATAAATCAAGGCCACTTTTAACAATTAAATTATAAACATGACATGCGCACCTAACATGAAAAATATCATGAAGAGGTGGTTGCAAATGCAATTTTAAAATTGAAATTGCGGCATTATTGCTTGAAGCATTATCAAAAGACATACACAAAATTCTTTGGTTTAGATTATAAAATTCAACAATTTCAACAATAGTACTACTTATAAACGTAGCAGTATGACTCTGATCTTCATCATATTTAAAAGCGATAATACGTTTTTATATACAAGTATTATCATCTATTCAATGGCATGTAATTGTCAAATAATCATTTTTATTAATAGCATGGCCAATATCAGAAGTTAGACATACTCTAGAAGGAAGGTGGCTAAACAAATAACGTATGTATGTTTGATATTGTCCATGAAGTCTAAAGATATCTGCTCTACAAGTACTTCTAGGAATACCTTTAAATAAATGGTTGTAAATCCTTTGAATATACATAGTAAGATACGATGAAGAAGCAAAAGAAAAAGGTAGACAACCCAAAGAAATTATTTTTGCTAATTCCCCATGATCCCTCATTTTATCATATTTTACTAGACCTCCAGTAGTAGGGTTAATAGTTGTTTGACTTCCATCCCTATTATTGCACATTCTGTGGGATGGTCAGATCTCATATGTCTACTAAGTGCCCCAGTCCCCCCCTAAATTTTCTCCGGTCAAATGTTTAAAAGTTTCGTTACAAAGTTTGCACTTAACTCTATCAGTACCTTCTATTATTTCAAAAAAAATCTATTTCAGGCTTCTTCTTCTACGAATAGAAGTCGGAGCCACTAGTGGTCTACCCTTGTAGCACTTGCAACTCCAACTCCAACACTACCAATATTTTCACTAGTATGTGTAGGTGGTATCTCGTCTTCTATTCCAAAATCTTCTTGTAATTGTTCATAATCTATCTCTACATTATCATTAGGCGATCATTTAGAAACATGTGTTATTGGTTCATTACTATTACTACCGGAAGCTCCAGGACTACCTCTTTTTTATTTCCACCCCTACCAATAACTTTTCTACACGCTCTTTTAGCAGCACTAAACATATTGTAAAAATTAAAGTATAAGCTAAAATTAAATATGCAATTAAAATATTAAATAAGAGAAAGAGTTGGAGGGAGTGCACCGAATTCGACAATAAATTGAGCACTTGATTACGCAATTCCGGTGTTACCACGAACAAACGTCAAGCAAGTATTTCAATTTTGAACTTCAAGCTTCAAATTCCGAATGACAAATTCTGATAAATTAAATTCAAGAAAAAAGTGCCAAATAAAATTATAAGATGAATTGAAATTATTGAATAATTCAAGTCTTGAAAGTTGGAGAATAAGAGAATAAGATTATGAGAGAAATTGAGAATTTGAGATAGATAAATGAGATTTGAGTGAGAAATGAAGAAGAGAATGGGGGTATTTGTAGTTTTTTGGAAGGTTGTATTTGTAAAATAAATAAAAAAAGAAAATATTTAAAAAAAGGGCCAAGCAGCCAAATAGCCGTTGGCCCAAACGGTTCAAATCAGAAATGAACGTTGGCAACGTTCATATGTGGGCCCCAACGCGTCAGAATCTGAAAAACTAAAAAAAAATTTAGTTATAACCGGTCTGGGCCGGACCGGGTTAACCGATACGGGCATGAACAGTGCCAACAATCGGTACCCAAATCCTATCCATCCGTTTCCGGCCTACCCCTACCCACCCCAACCTAGCCTCCCCCATACCTAACCGATCCGGTTCAGTCTAAATCGATCTGGGCCGGTCCGATTCCGGTCTAAATCGATGTGGACCGGTCCGATTCCAGTCCAACCCATCCCCATTGACACCTTTGCTAGAGAGACATTGAACCGGTTAGCAAGTAAGGTCCATGATTAAAATATTGACAATTAAAATTATTAAACTGACGCCTCATAAAGATTCCGTCGATCAACTTAACGTCGTCGAGGAAAATGCAGCGTATATATGGGGCACGGTAACGCCGTAAACGAATTGACGGTTCAAACGAGGAGAGCTCTTCACCGTTAGATAAAAATATAGACGGTCAAAGATTAAACGGCGTGTTGAAGTTGAAACGGGAGTTGTATAAAAATATGGGTTCAAAGGCCAGAGAGGCTATTTTTGTTGTATCACAGAGTGGGAGAGAAAGAAGAAGATAGTGAGAGCACTTTTTTTCTCTCTGTATTTTTTCTCTAATAATTTTCTTTCAAATTTCTCAGGAAAATTCCTTCAAATTATGGTGAGTGAAAATGTCTTGAATTGTTAATTGCGTGAAGATCTATAATTCTGTAATTCCATCTTTTCTTCAAATAAACCGCAGACGAGATGAATAACTTTGTAAATTCGAATGTGTAGTTTATTGTTTATGAGTTTTATCTGGAAAATTTACATATATCAGGAACTATTTTTTGATCTGCAGATACATTTTAAAGAGGCTTTCTTTTGAAAGATTTTTGAGTTTTGAATTCTTCAGCTAATTGTGAAGATTTGCGGTCGTGGGATTATGTTTCTTTGAGGTCTGTAATTTGAACTGTTACTCGAATTTCCTTGGGTTTTCTCTGCTAAAGTTTGGTAATTGACATGAAAATTTACTTTTTCTGTAATTTTTGTTAGGCAGGCGCTGCATTTGGAGAGATTCAGTGGAGATATTGGAAGAAATCTGAAGTGTAGAGATCATGTTGAAAGATGTTAATATCGGAATTGACCTCGAAATCTGATGAATGAAACGCTGAAATGTCGTCATTTTTACTGAAGAATCTCTAACTTTTCGACTAACAAATTGAGTTTACAGAGTATTAAAATCTCAATTCTTCTCAAATCGGTTCATCTGATAGGGAACCCGATTCAATTCGCCATTGACGGAGCTCACAGACGAAGAAAAAAAGATTTTCTCAGCCAATCGATGGTGGTATGAGGCAAGATCAAAACAGATAAGGTAGGCATATCAGTTTTCGGTGAAAATCGATTTCAGTTAAAGAGTTTGATTTTGCATTTTTCAATGACAAAAGCTTACGTTTTGTTCTTCTTGTAGCAGACTGTTGACAGATCCTGATTGACATAGAATCTTGTTTGAGACGCTCTTCTGAGTGCAGATAGCTCCATACGAGCATCAATTTCCATTTTGGGAGTCTAAAAAGAGGGACAATCCATTTTACAATAAGGTAAAAATTTCGGCTAATGCGATTTTGTTCTTGCTGGCTAGCCCTCTTTCCCTTCGATTGTGCCATTTTCATGAGGTTGTGACTCCCTCTGTCAGTTTCTGTCGATTTTCATCTCCAAAACTTCAGCTTTTTTCACCAGTCCTATAAAAAAAATCAAGTAAACTCTGTTTTCTCTAATCTCAGTGGGGTTCTGTTTCCATTTTTTCTGGGAATAATCCTTTGCTCCGATTCTGAAAATTGTCAAGACTTTTTTGTAACTAAGGGTGAAATGTTGATTATCATATGTTCTCTCTTTTTTTTTGGGGGGGGGGGGGGGGGGGTTTGATTTAGAGTATTTGTTGAAATGTTGTTTCTCCGAACATCTTTTTTTATTTCTTCAAACAGGGAGTTTTGCTTTCACTTTTGTTTGGCCTTCATATATTTTGATATGAAAAAGCATCGATTTTCCTTCTTTCAGATGCTCAGTGATAGAAAATCTACAATTTTCCTTGAGATTTTCTCAGCTATCACACAGATGGTGCAGTTTTCACGTATCTTATTTTTGTTTTGTACGATTTTACCAGAGCTGTATCGGATTTCATAAATTTTATCTTTCTGCATTTGGACAATTTTTTCCTAAATTTAGATAGGATAACTTTCAATTTCTGATCACGAATTTATTTTCTGCCAATTTCCCAAAAAAAATAAACTTTTCTTCTTTTTGTTGCTATAATTAGTGGTATTAACTGCGGTTAATAGTAATGGAAAAAGTTTAACCTGAGTTAATTAATTTTTATGTTTGGTTGGATATTACAGGTGCGCGTGGTGTATATAAAAACCAGAGATGGAGAAAAATTCGAGAGACGGATTATTATTGCGATCAGCTCAGAGCCTTCAGAAAGAGACGAAGTCAGCTGCTCCTACGACGTCATCTGATTTCGTGTTACAGTGGGGGAACCGGAAAAGACTTCGATGCATGAAGGTACAGAATAAGAATACTAGTCATAAAAGTAATACTAATGACTCGGCCGATTCAGTGGCGGTTCAGAGAATTCCGGTTCGAGTTGATCGACGGGTTGTGAGATCTGATCTAAATAAGGACTCCGGCAATCAACCCGCTACCACTAACACTGTCAATAGTAACGGTTATTTGAATCTCCGGCAGCGTGGGGCGTCCCCTTCCCATCAGAATCTCAGGTAAACTTTTTTCTCCTTTTTCCTTCTGAACATGCTTGTTTAGTGCGTGATTGTACACGCTCCGGCGTTCTGTGAGGTCAGTAACGGCAGATTAATGGATCGTAATCAACTGTGTAATGTTCTTTCTCTCTTCATTTTCTAGTATCTTTATTTTTGATTTTTTTTTTTGAAATTTTTGGATCCTTATTAATTACTCCCTCCTGTCCGTAGTTTGGGTGCGCACGGTATTTACGCAAGAAAATAAGATTTTTAAAACTTTTGGTGGTCTATCACAAGATAAATATTTGTGAGGATATAACGTTAGGATGGGAGCTTGGAGTAACGCCTAAATTATTTAAATTATTTTCATGTGACCAGAAGGTCATGGGTTCAAGCCACCTCATGTGATCAAGAGGTCGGGTTCAAGTCGTGAAAATAACCTCTTACATAAATGTAAGATGACTGCATACTATAAATCCGGGTGGTTCGGTCCTTTTTCGAACTCGTGAATAGCGGGAGCTTAATACATATCACTGCCCTTTATAGCATTAGAAGTTTGAATTTGAATTATTTCAAAATATAATATTTTATTATTCTTTTTATGACAAGACTAAAAAGAGAAAGAAAATCGAATAAATTTGGACATAGAGAGTATTTATTTACAAAAAGAGTATGTAGCTCAATTTTCAGAAATATATGATCTATATGTAAAACGCAATCAAATATTTATAAGTTTAGAAAAAGCTTACAGTACCTAAAAGCATAATCTTAGCCAAACTGAAAAAATATGGATCTCATTTTTCATTATGGAAAAAAACATTAAATCACTAAAAAAACTTTGTGGACACGAACAGGGTATTGACAACATAGGGGTTCGTAAAATATAATGTTCGTACTTGGTATCTAAATGTTGATAGCCTTATAAGACCGTTTGGCAGAGCTTTTAAAATTAATTTATTTTGGAAAATACTTTTGAACAATAATTAATATTTTTGCCAAATTTTTAAAAATTGCTTCTTAATGTATTTTTCTCAAAATGCTTTTTGAGAGAATACTTTTTCCAGTTTCTCAAAAATTGTTTTTGCTCAGAAACTAATTCTGCTTCCTCTCCAAAGCATTTTTTTTCCTTTTAAAAATTTGATCAAACACCTTAATTTTTTGGCCCAAAAAAGCTTGGCCGGGCAGGCTATTAGCTTAACCTTTTTTTATCATCACTATATGAGCTGGTTTTATTGTACGGCTTGAAGGGTAGGCATTACTGTAAAGAAATTCTATTCTCAGTTGAGAGGTGAAGAAAAGAAAAAGGAGGCAGTATAAATTTTAGTGCGGAAAACTTAAAGTGATACAACTACACTCGTGAGCAGCCTGGGAATAATGGGTGAGCTTGTCTTCGCTGGAAAATAATTGTGAATTGTCACGTTTTGTAAGCTTGCTATTTTATTTGGCAGATAAACTGTAATTGGTTGGAAACAGTCTCTCTGTCTTTTCGGGTAGGGTAAGGCCTGTCTACATATTATCCTTCAGATTCTACTTAAGCTCCTGTGTTAACCCTCTCTATTTGGATCTTTTTGGATCTTTTTTTCTTTGGTCAAATAATTGGTTCTGTTTGGGCTGAATAATCAAATCAATTGACCTTTGACATTGTCTCTCTTTCTGTTTCTTGCTCTTGTGTAGATGGGCGTTGATCATATAGATTTGGGTTCTTTAAAACATTCAGACCTACCACATCTGACTACTTTGAATTCTCTCGGCTGTTAGCCTGTTACTCTCTTCCAGATTAGTTTTAGTAAATGCAAAAAAAAAAGGTGATTTGGTCTTATCCACTTAAGTTTTTGTGGACATAATTACTCTTTCTTGTCATGTCATAGGACTTAAACAGATTATTATTATTATTTAAAAATATATTGTTTAAGCATTATATAGATGAAGAAGAATAAATAAAAGAAAAAATATATTTAAAAATTAATTGATTTTATATGTTGAGATATTGGAGGGGCAAATGGTGGATTGATTTTAGTACATGTGAAGCTGAAGAAATTCCTACTTTTAAATCGTCATACTCAAGAAGGGGCTTAGGTATGTGGGTCCACCCTTTTCCCTACAATTGATAGCCTCCCACAGCCATTACTATTCCAATCTTGTCATCAAGACACGTAAGCTTCTCTACAATTGCAATCGGACGGCTCCTACTCTGCCATTACACCCTACTTTTTTCTCACTTTTTATTTTCTTCCAATCTGGGACTAATAATCCACTACTATGCCCATTATTCATATTCTTTCTCTCTCTTTCTGCACATTGGATTCACTTTCACAGGTCCATCTTCTCTCTCCTTTATTAGTTTCTCCATTATAGTTCCCATCTACCTTCCCCAAAACACCCATTTGACGAATCTCAGATCTAGATCAACGCTAAGGTTATTTTGGTAATTACACTCTTGGCTAAAGTTTTTGTTTATTTAACTATTAAAAAAAAAGTAAAAGTGCTTTTTGTTTTTATATTGTTATATGACGAATTGGGTTTTTGTTATTCTCAGGAATTCAGAGAGTACAATTGCGATGAGAGAAAGGAGCAACGGCTTAAGAGGGATGGCTTCTCCGGACAAAGTGGGTGCGCACGATAAGCGAGGTAGTGCGCACGTTAACCACCACCAAAACAGTAAGACAAACAATAATGATGATGCTAGTAACAACCACCATCACCATCACCACGGTGTAGGGGGCGGGTCTGCATCGTCGGAAACAGCGCACGATAGCAAGAAAGGCGGAGGAGGAGGTGGGTCTTCGTCGGGGAGCGACGCGATTCCGATGGTGTGGCCACCGAAGTTTGTGATCGGCTTAACAAATAAGGAGAAAGAGGAGGATTTCATGGCGATCAAAGGCTCAAAACTACCTCAACGACCCAAGAAAAGAGCCAAATTCATTCAACGTACCCTCAATGTAAGCTTTTACTTTTCCCCTTTCTTCTCCGTTACTCCATTATTTTATTTTTATTTATTTCCAACTTTTTCGTTTTTCCCCTAACTTTGCTGAATAAAACTTTGGTAAAAGGGGTCACGATAGTAACATTTTGAGCTCTATCCGAACCAATGCAATTTTAAAAAATTGAGAAAGAGAAACTTCTATTCTATGTTATTCCACTAAACAGAATTTGGGTTTTTCTGTTTATTAAAATTTGCTACTAAATCAGATTTATATTGAATAAGGTCTGTAGAAATAATCAAATGGACTATACGTTTTAAAAAAAAAAAAAGACAGTACGTTTGTGGTATCTTAATTATTAGTACTATTTTTGAAAAAAAAAATTGTGTTTTGGGTAGTGGTATTTGTTGGGGCTACGATATTTATGGATGCTTTGGCTTTTTCCTCATGGGGACATAAATAGCTAGGATAAAAAAGTGTAACAGAGCTATAAGGACGGCAAGTGGGAGTTTTGAGGGGACACGTGTTATCTTTAGGCACGGATTCTTCTGCGTATACTGGGGCACCACTAAAATTTTGGAGAATGTTCGGTAAACTTTTAATAAACATTTATTTTAAAAAAAATGTGAATTAGCTAAAACGAATTAGTTTAATGTAAAACTGACTCGGTAATGACAAAAACCTGGAACAACTCTAGGCGTATTATCTTCAATGATTTGAATAGCATTAATAATAACATACTCCGTAATTTTATGGATGTTTTCACCAAACTAAGAAGTCTATTTATTAGTATTAATTAGCAATAAAATTGATCATATTAACCTTTACTATCTCGTATAAATGTTCCTAGCATATATTTCAATATTATTTACTCTAACGACAATGTAGGAAAAAAATAATTAATTCATTCTTGAAATTTAGAAAAATCACTTATTTTGGACCACAAGAAAAGTGCCAAAAAATTTCTTATTTTGGATCGGAGGGTGTATTAATATGGCTATAAGTGTTAGGTTCTTATGGACCCTTCCCTTCCCATGTTAATAATAACCGTAGTTACATATAATTTGTATGAAAAAAAGCTATAGAATATTATTTAATTAATCAACTAATAAGCTTCGTATGCCAAATATGTAGCTGATAAGTCCAGGGGCATGGCTTTGTGATTTGTCCTTGGAGCGATATGAAGTTAGAGAGAAGAAAGTGACCAAGAAGGTATCAATTTTTATTTGGCTGTCAAAATTAATAATTTCAATTTCTATTTCTATTTTGGGGTTAGGATAATATAATATTTCTTCGTAATTTTACAGAGACCAAGAGGGCTAAAAGCTATGGGAAACATGGAATCTGACTCGGAGTAGACTTTCTTCTGTTTGGAAATGTTTCATTGAGTGAAAAAAGGAAAAGGCAAAAAAGAAAAAAGAAAAGGAAAAACCACGTGAGTGCAAATATGAGCTGTTGGTAATCCTCAAGATCAATGTACTTCTTTTTCATGGTTTTTCCCCTTGGCATCAATTATAAGAAGAAAAAATGTTTAGCTATATATAATTTTTGCTCTATTTTAAGTTGTTTCTCCTACAAGTTTTCCTTCCGACAAATATTAAAGATAAATACAGGAAATAAATAAAATCATGACCTAAAGTTTCTTTTTCCTTGTGTTTTAAATCTTTCCAAACCAAGAAAACAATGTAAGAAACGGAAAACTGCAAACAAAGTAACGGAGAAGTTTAAATTTGGAGATTGAAAATTGTGTCAGTTTTAAAGAATTAAAGCTAATAATTTGTGAAAAACAAATTACCTTTTACTCGATCGAAAAGGAAGAAAAGTTGGATTATATTAGTAAAGTTGGATTCTCTTATTTGTACCATTTGTCTATTTTTTATAGTCTATTTTCCAATTCGTCTCCCATTTTAGATTATGACTCTGTTACTTGTTCCATTTTAATCTAATCATTTTAACTTAAGCAAACCTATATACAAAAAAAGCACTTTTTAAAGTATTGAGAATGATTCATTGATTGATTCATGATCAGTCCAAATTTAATTCAACTCATCCATTAACGTATTTTCATGTAGAACGGATTTTCAAAAAGGATACTAAATCTTCGTATACATGCGCCAAAGCACAAATTAAGGAACAACTTTGCTAGCCCTTTGTTTTGGCGTATGTATTAAAGATTGATGCATTAATATTTTATGCAATATATGGGCGTTACGCAATCTCCCGCTGGCCCATTAATATTTTGGTCTTTTATAAACGTCACTACAATGGAGGTCTTTGACATATTTTTTGGATGTTAAAAAACAATGAGTCATATATATTTTTGCGGTAAAATAAAGTAAGAAAAACAAGGATCATTCTCTTATATGTTGGACGACTTTTCAGCGATCTCCTATGACTTCTTGGACGTGTCCCATGGCGTTCTAGCAAGTCTCCCAATGCCTAGAGACATAGACGATTCCGTGGTCTTGGCCGAGCCAAGTGACAAACGTACATGTATCTATGTCGCCTAACTGATAGCACTCGACAGCCGCCAGCCACAGACAGATATCAACAACGCTGCGCGTATAGACTATGATACTAAAGACAAGGTTGATGCCAATGGACCTGTTTCTACATTCGAGGAATCTAAGTCATTTTCATTGTAAATATTGAACAGCTTACTTCATGTATTTCCATTATGTTTCTCTCGCTTAAGTTAGATCAAGTCATATAACTTTGGTTTACGTTTTTTAAGCATTATTATGGGGTATCGATCAATGAAACTTCAAGCAAGCAAACGATTCTTCGTACCGGTATCATTCCCCCTCGTCACCATGTTGTCCTTTTGTAATATCTTTCATTAATGCAATTAAACATTCTTTCATTTTCAATTCTCATTTATGTTCTCTCAATTACTTTTGAGATTGATTTTCCTGTACAGCACTGACAGTCTCGTCTAGCATATGAAGGGGACCCCAGTTGGCGGATAGTGACTGCTTAGCCTTACATCGCCCTTCCAAGGAATCTCAAGACGGCATCACATAAAATTTGGTATCATAGCCTAGGCTCGACATCATACGAGTGAACACATTGTTGTTACCATCATTTCTGAATATGGTTAATCATGGGGACCGCATTACAGCCCTTGAAGAAATGGTTAACGTATTACAACCCATCGTGAATACGGTGCGTGATGGAAGAACCAATCTAATGCAAAGGTTTGATGATGCGGAAAGCCGAAGGTGACATCGCGAACATCACTCGCGACTCTAATGGAGACTAGCAAACGATAGCCACAGACCCAACCAAATTTTTTGACAAATTCGAAAGCATCCAACAAGAGAGGACCGAGGTAATAGCCTATAGGGACACGAGGCAGATATAGGGATTGCCCTGTAACAAACCATAGATAACTTGATGGGCTAGCTCAATGTCCTCAACGCTCCCTTACCAGGCCTGCTTCGAGACGGCGAAACCATATTGGGTGTAATATAAACCTCGCTCCTATGCCCGAAAGGGGAAGTAACTAGGGCCAAAACCTTGTAATGGGGTTCGAGATGCCAAAGAAGTGGAGAACTTCATCTTCGACATCGAATAGTGCTTCGATGTTGTGGGACAGTTTGAAGAAGCAAAAAAGGCACCAATTATTTCCATGCATCTTCAGTGTGATGCTAAACTCTGGTGGCAGGTGAAATACGAAGGCACCAAGGCCAGGGAAGTTATGCTTGAGACTTAGGCAGACCTGAAAGCAGCCATACGCCTACAGTTCTTTCCCGAAAATGTTGAATACAACGCACGAAATCTACGGGAGCTCCGCCAGAAAAAGTCAGTGCAAGATTACGTGCGGGAATTATCCACGCTCATGCTAAACATAAAAAATATGGGGATAAAGACAAACTCTTCATACTCCTGGAAGTTTTTAAACCTTATACTCGTATGGAGCTGACAAGACAAAGGTAGACATTTTACCCAAGGTGATCCAAGAAGTGAAATACCTTGGGGACTATCAAGTAGAAGATCGGAAGGATAGGCCTCAACTGCTTGTCCGTGAAGGATACAAAGTGGGGCAGCCTAGCAATGGTGGCCCTAAAAGAAGTGGAGGAAATTGGAGTGCAACAAAATCTAAGACTCCTTCCTTAGGCAGCAATAGTGTTGCGTCTCACAACAACGATTGGTAGTGGAAGCTCGTTCAGGATGCTGTCATTGCAGCCGGACGTATTGGAATAATGAATTCCCACATGCACAAATGAGGAAGCCCTCTTTAGAATGCTGTAATTGAGGACGTCTTGTGAAAGGACATGTCAAAGTAACTCCCGCCTAGGCGCACTGTGGACCATGATATTGAGTTGGTGCCAGGTGAGAAGCCACCTGCGCAGGCACCTTACAGTGTGTCACAATTTGAACTCACCGATATTTGGAGATAGTTGAAAGAAATGTTGGACACGGTGATCGTTGGGCCCTCGAAGTCCCCTTATAGGTCCCCTGTATTGTTCTAAAAGAAATAGGATGGCACTGTACGACTCTGTGTGGATAATCGCACCTTAAACAAAATTACTATGACGAACAAGTACCCTATCCCACTATTGGCAGACATATTTGATAGACTGGGTGGTGCTACAGTATTTACAAAAATAGATATAAATACAGGTTACTACAAGTCCGGATTGTTGAGGGAGATAAACATAAGACGACCTATATGACCAAATATCGATCGTACGACTTCCTGGTCATTCCATTCGGCTTGACTAATGTTCCCGCCACATTTTTCATCCTGATTAACCAACTTTCCCAAGATTACATTGATGAATTTCGTATTGGTCTACTTGGAAGACATTGTGCTATATAGAAAAATACTAGAGGAACACCTAGAGCGCTTGCGAAAAGTCCTATCACCCAAAAATAGAATAACTTCCTAGGATGTCTTTCACCCAACAATCTGTTCTAAACTTTCTCACTCTATGTGATCCAGTTTACCTAATCGTACTCTTAATTTAGTTGTTAAGTATAGTTAGTAATTACCTCAAATCAAAGTGTCAATCATTTTGAATAGAAATAAATTATAAGTTATTTGGAAATTATTTAAATTTAATTCTTGTGGAGACGATAATTTTATTATACTATATTTGACTAGAGAGCTTTTTCTTGTGTGTTTTGCGCTCGTCGTCTGTTACTACTGCTTCTTTTTTCACCATTTTTTGAGTTGAGCGCCTATCTAAACAGTCTCTCTATCTTCTCAAGATAGGAGTAAGATCCATATATACACTGTTCTCTCCAAACTTTACTTATTAGATTATACTGAGTTTCTTTTTGCCGCAGTTATTGTTATAGTAATAATATCTAGCTTAATTTATCCTTTTTAATGCCTGTCTTTTGAGCAGGGCTAATAATTTGTGGTCAATTTTAGTTTTAAGATGCAGCTTCACAGAGAATCTACTGATCCGGTCTCCTTTTATGGTTTGTGATGACACCTCATATACCTCTATTCCTAGCTAGAAACTCACTTCCTTAAACGCAAATGTTGAACAATTTCCTTCTCCTCGCACATATGATGAGTACTAGGGGTGTTCAAAATCGATCCGAAACCGAAAATCGAACTGAACCGAAGCTTAATGGCTTAATGGTAACGGCTTAACGGCTTAACGGACGGAGAACGGATTGAATTTTTTTTATTAACGGCTTAGCGGTTTGGGGGCGGATTATTCAATTTTCTTAACGGGTAATCCGTTAAGCCATTAAGAATATAAATATATATAATTTATTTTTATCTACATAATTATATATATGAAATATAAAAATAAAAAACCTTAAAATAAATAAGTATAAGTGTACAAAACTATAATACAAATAAATTAGAAAAACAAAACCCCCCACCGTCACTTCTGTACTCTATAGTTTATATAGATAGCAAATAAAAGTTATTTGGTGTGCTGCGTCCTAGTTGGTGACCTCTTAAGAAGTTCATCAATATACTGATCAACAAATTGTCAAAGCTATGAGCTTGAATTTCAGTATAGTGTGCGGACAGAATACATTTGAGCCCTTAGGTATTAAACCGATAAACCGCCCATTAACCGCCCGATAAGAGCTAACCCGATACCAATCCGCCCGATATCTTATCGGGTGGCTAACGGATGGATACATTTAAAAACCGATAACCGTTAAGCCAAACCGTTAAAGTAAAAGGCCGCCCAATCCGCCCAATGAACACCCCTAATGAGTACGCCTATATTCCGTAGCTCTTACTAGGTTCAAACTGAACCAGAAAATCGCACCAAATTGAAAATCAAATCAAATCGATTAAAAAATTTAAATTAGGTTTAGTATTGAGTAAAAAAAAAAACCTGAACCAAACTATCATATAAATATACAGTATAAATTTTCTTTATATTTTTAAAACTTTATAGTGAATTTTCTTTAGAAAATATAGAAATATTTGGGATCCTCTCATGTATTAACCTTGGAAGCGTAAATTAATAAAAAAATTATTGTTAGATGACTAAAAAAATATCTATCATGTGTTACTAAAAAAATTCTCCCATTAGAATATATCAATAGATCATATGTTTATCAAATTTTTTCATATTTACTAAACATATATTCACTTATCAAAGCCTTATCTATAATTTTAACAAAGTAAGATTGAAATAATGTTCATGTAATAAAAAATCCAAAAACCCGAAAAATCCGACAAGACCAAACCAATCCAAACCGATATACTTGATTTGATTTAATTTTGATAAAAACTGAACCAACCCGATCCATATACACCCCTAGCTCTTACAATGGTCAAAATTGTTGTTAGGTGTATTGCTTTAAATTGGTGTGTGTGTGGTGTGGGGGGTGGGGGGGGACCGGGGTTAAGTTATGAAATGAATTGCAACCCTTAAAATATTCTATGGACAAATGGCATGAATCGAAGATCCCTTAAAATAGGCTTCTTTTAGCAAGCTTCAATTTGTATTTTTTTCATCAGATTCAATTTGGTTTCATCTAGCTGTCTCAATCACGGTTAATTGTCAGGAAATAAAAGTACTCATATGATATCTACACCACACCATATTACTTTACTATTATTAAATTATAAATTAAGGTAAAACTACACATTAGTTAAACATGACTAAGTAACAAAAACGCATGTAAAAAAACATCGTGTTACTTTAGAGTGACCTAAACACCAACTAAGAGCAAGTCTTTTCCATTATTTAACTGCATGTGCTTTCTTCTAGCTACCATAAAAATATCAACACTAACAATAATTGGAGAAAAAAATACGAAGCAATTTAGGCTAAAAACCTCTGATGCCTGTACATGCCTAGCATAGCTTCAAGGTTGGAAATGGTCAAAAAACAGTATCGTTAAAAGCAATCCAACAACACCACGCGGGCAAAAAAAATATGCAATGGTCCAAGAAATTCTGAAGAGCCCTGTCTTAGCTGTATAACCTATCTAATTATACATCAAAATTAGATTTCTACAAAATCTAGAAACCTAAGTATTTTGGGGCTAGCAGAAACAGAGGTTCCAAAGCACTTGGTGCAAACTTCCTTGCAAAAAGAAAGCACATTGATATATTTCGCTCGTTATAAGTACAGTTACCCCCTGCCAACATTCTCTTCATAAACGGTTCGGTGATATCTGATTTTCCGAATGTAGCAGGGTGCGCCCCGCCCCTCGACCAATCAACCCATGTTATACTTCTGTTTGCCAAGAGATTTGATGCTTGAATAGTTAGCATAGTCGGGAAGTAGTGCTCGTCTACATAACATGCTGGCTTGCAAAACTCCGCAAACTTGGGGTAGAATTTTGTGTCTTCGACTATGTAAAGAGCAAGCTTCCTATTGATTTCAAACCACTGTGATCCTTTGCGCCAGTCAGTAATGTTAACCTCGGGCAACATATTCTCATCATATCGACCTCTTCCATACGGTCCAGGATCATCAAATGCACCAACAAAGCTATGCTTTGACTGACTTATGTACTTGTAGATGACATTGAAATTGTGGAGGGGAATGCATGACTCAGAAAGCAGAACAAACCACTCATTGGAGATGTCAAGCAATGCATTCGCAATGAGTCTTCTCTCCGCATCACACATACTCATCTTTCCCCATTCTGTCACCTTTGAAGAAAAAAGTTACAAGATCATCAGCAACTTACTCACAACTATGCCAATTCCATAAAAAACATGTTTCACAAAGCAGTATCAAGTGAAGATAGAAGGACACAAAACCATCCCGAAGAGATAGCCATAGAAAACATGTGATAACTACTAGCAGACAAAGTAGTCACTCACAACTAGCAGCAGAAGAAGATGAAAAAGAATACCAAAATAGTGAAAGAAAAAAGAGGTTTTGCACTATTCTCTGAAGATTTTAATCAATGTTTTTGCAGCAAGCTACATAAAAAACTGCTACTTTGTTGCACAATCATTCATTAGGAGCATTTAAGGAAGAACAACACTTGAGAGAGAGAGAGTGATAGTAGTCTCCAGGACCGTCTAAGAGGATTGATATTATAATAGAAAATCCTGTTTGTTTGCAAGCTAAGTTGCTTTTCTTTTAGCAAGCTGAGTGCAATGTTGTTCTTGTTAAAGCATAACTTACATTGTCTGTTTTGACTGATCGGAATTAGAAATGCTAATCGCATTTGGAAATTATACTGAACATTCATGCATAAGAACTAACAGCATACTTAATCCTCTGGCAATGCTTAGTTGTTAGCCTTTTCAAAATATTTCAAAATTTACTTTAAAAGCTTCCCCTTTCATCATCCCGCTCAATTTTCGTACTACCTATTGGAAAGAGAACAGCTCAGATCACAGGGTTGGAATGCAGGAAGCAGAACAAACAAACTAAAACCAGAAAGTGTTAGCACAAGGATACTGATATGTTGCCAAAGATGCAGCTCACTCTTTGGTGGCACATCTTGGAGGAGTTGACTGAAAAATGTGAGAAATATAAGCTCCTAGGGATGCAAAGATTTTACAGGCAACAAGATCCTTGACATTAGTTTTCACCTTCACAATCTTCCCCTTGGCAGTGCTATCTGAAACAACTTTAGAGGTCGCCTGAGCTTTTATTTATTATTAGAGCACAACCAAAAGCACATACATAAAACTCGAGCGGACAAGCCCTCTGGTTTAAGAGTCAAGAAGCCATATCACCCACTTCTATCTCAATTACCAAGTGGGGTGCCAGAATAGACAATTACACTCCAGGTCTGTGCTCCTGAGATATTATTCACAGGGAACAACTGAAGGATGATCTAACACACTATATCACTCCATTACTTTTAAATCTGGTTACCCATACATTCAGATGCACGTTCAGTCACAAGAACACCAATGGAAGTACCCTCAATTCAGAAACATCCACACTGTATCTATAAATACTCAACGACCATTTGGCAAGGAGATGGAAACTCATAGGAAACTAAGACAACTGCATAACTTGTTGATAAATATTGTCCAACAAAAATTACAGTACAGACCTTGCTAGTTCATACTATTTTGTTAGAAGAGAAATCATGAATGATATCCAGCTGACTTGAAAAGGTTAAATTGTTCTTCAGGTTTTAATTAATAAACTAAGGCCCCTGCAGTAACTAGTTCAAACTACCGGATATAAGATCTCAGAGGAGTTGATATCAAACAAGCACTTCTACATTATTTGCTTTCCCGCTTAATCCCATGCTGATGGTGCACATTTAAGATCAAGTCATCATCTTTTCATCCGGCGATCAACTTCCAGTATTAGATCTGTGCTCATGGAACTGGGTAACTGATACTTGTAGAGAGAATTTGCATAAATGTCAAAAGCTGTCCTTGAAGAAGCTGGCAACATTGTGTTCCAAAATCCAATCTTCCCATGGTTTGCAAAGAGGACAATACAAGGACAAAAACTACACACATTAACCATGTCTTCAACATATGGTACAACATTAGCTGATTGATCTGGCTTTCCACCTTAAATACACGTGTACGTTTCACCCAAAATGACTGCAGGGTGCATCATGATATACTGACAAACTATCACATTTCCATAAGACTTACATATGCTTGCCCCAACTTCAAATTAAAACATTTATCTCTTACTACAAGCACAATATAAATAGCCTCGCAGAATTGGCTCTCCACCTTCAACCTTGAGTTTGGAGCTTTGGGTTACCAAGGAAGCAAACTGGGAAAGGATCACTGTTGACTCTTGTGCTTAGAGGGGTTTAGAAGATGGGTTTTCCATATCAAAGGAAAACATTATTTTTGATATATTCCACGCCTGTAATGGCAAAGTGAAAGTAGAATTGATCATAACAGCCAGAGGTCCTTTTATGGCTTCATCCCAACTTAGGCACTAATTAGGAATGACTTTATGGTCATGAAGAATAGATGAGTTCCCTCAACACAAAAAAAGGAAACCTGAATGAATGAAGTTCCTGTCATTAAGGATGCATGAGTTGGTCTAACAAGGGAAAATGCAATCTAGTACATATTTAGCCACATGTCCTTTTCGGGAACAAGTTAGCACATGGTTTTCAACTTAAAAGACACAAAAACAAACATAAACCAAGAAAAATATCAAGGTATATAGATTGATACAGCAGACATGTACAAATGAAGGCAAAATATGTATGAACATACCTGACTGGGAATTTGCCGCCTGTAGAACACCGATGAAGACGGGAAATCAGCCTCAAAAGAGGGCAATGAATGAATATAAATTGAATAACGTCCTTGATTCCCCTTAAAAAACCTCTCCCAAATAGGCGCCAACGGCAATGGCCCTTTAGTCAAGAACATGAATGCAATCTTGGGAACCCTCTTAAACGGATACTTCTTTATTCGCGGCACCATAGAAGCCCTCCATAACAACTCTTTATCAGACATTGTATGCATCAAATTAGACGGAGGACTAATCCAACGCTCTAATTTACTCGATTCTTCCTCAATACATGGCTGTAAACTAGGCTTTATTGCAGGAACTATACTATGAAATCCAAAGTACTTAATCATATAAATACTAGCCACAGAAAAGGTAAAACACAAAAACAAAAACAGCATCAGCAACTGTAGCAGCCTCTGAGGCAAAGCCCTAGTTTGGTGATTAGTTCTACCTACAACTACTAATGGATCTTTATTCTCCTCCATTTCAACTACTCTTTATTGCATCTAATTAACCATCAAAAATTCCCTTCTAGGGATTTTATCAAACCAAATCTAATCAACAATCTAACATCAAAAATTACAGGGAAAGATCATCAAAATGATATCTTTTCCCAAAACCCAGGATCTAAAACAGCAACTTTAACAGCAAAATAGGAACCAAGCTCCAATCTTTTTACCCTTTTCAAACCAAAGACTGGAGCTTTTTTAAACAGTAGGGTTTTGCCGAAAAGAGAAGAGCAGGCCAGTAAATCTTGCAACACAAGTTTGTTTAAAAAAAAACTAGAAGTTATAAAAGGTATAGAGAAATTAAGAGAATTATTGAAGGTACGACCAATCTGCTTTTGACAAATAGGGAAGTTTTATTGGTGGCTATTTTGAATTTATTAAGTCGAAAGGCTTGAAAATGAGTAATTGGTCTAATCTTGACTAGTATTAGGAACGAGTTTTTAGGGGCGAGAGTATGTACTGAAAAAAAAAAGGAAAAGCTGAGTGAGAAAACCAAAAGAGAAAAAGTGGGGGAAAAAGAAATAAGGAAGAAAGAAATGCAGCAAGTGAGTTTGTTGGAGGAATGAGCATAAAAATGAGGGTAAATGGTGAAATTGCAAAGGTGGCAACAAAGGTTGACGGAGATCTAAAGAATAAGGTGAGGACGTGTTTGGGAATGTTGGCACATCACATGCGCACAGAGATGCCCTTAAGTTGGTGAGTGGGTGACGGGGGTGGTGAAGGAGTGGATCCTACTGAGGTTTGGTTTTCTTTGGGTTTAGGCCTTTAGGCCTTAGGGCATTTTGGGAGAGTGAATTCAAAAACTCAACACAAATAAATTACTCCGTATTCACTTTTATTTCTCCGCAATGGACTTTACACGTTTCTTAAAAATTAATAAATAAAATATATAATTTATCATGATATTTATAGTAACTACTATAAATACTCGCGTAATTGTGTCAAAGAAAAAGAAATGATATAGTACAAATATATATTTATTTTAGACTAAATTTGGCGATTATATTCTAAAGAATTAAATAAAAAACAAATATATGAATTTCATACAATTGTACGCGAGAGATCACTAATATTTATGCACTAAAACATGATTAGTAAAGAAGGTTGGATAACTATAAGAAGCAAAAGCTAAAATAGATTCCCAAATTCACTTCAAGTGCATATACACATCACTCATAGTTGCAGGAATAGTAAAACAATGATATAAAATCTCAACCAACATATACATCGGTAGAAATATTTGCCTCAGAAGAATGTTCTTTGCATGATTATATAGTAACTACCATAAAAATAAAGAAGAGAATTAATATATATATATATATATATATATATATATATATATATATATATATATATATATATATATATATATATATATATATATATAAAACTATAGTAATGTCATTCTAACTTGGTCTTACTACAGTAACATGTGTCCATAACAAATGAAAATACCATATACTACTTAAACAGGAAAAGTTCAATACCAGGGAAAATATGAAATGATTCGAATATTTTGTTCATAACTAATCAAACTAATAAACTAACTAAACAAATATTTCTTGGTTTCTCCAACTGTTATAAATGCAACCAACATTAATTATGTTGTCTTCTTCTTTTTAAATATTCTCTTAGATCTTATTTTTTAATAATTGTATACTTGAATCTTTCTCAACCATTGCTGCCGGATTAGTTATACGTATCTTGGCAGGTGTATTTGTAACATTAATTAACTCTTTATCTCCAGTATAATCTTACATATTTAAAACACCAAAACTTGTGAAAATCAATAGTTAATCTACAGTTCTTTTTGCATTATAATTTTATAACCTGCAAATCATTACATGAAAAGAATGAATTATGTAAAATATTTATAATGAGTTGTAAAATCAACGTGATTTCGTTTTCATCATGACTGACTTCGTTATTATTGAAATCTGAATCCTATAAAAAGTGTAACACAATTAAAATAAAATTCAATCACAAATAGGAAAATTGAAAAAAATTAAATATAGAAACATACTTTAAATGTGTCTTCTTGTGGTGAAGGAATGTATTTCTTTATAATTTTACCGTCGTCAGTAAGCGTAACAACTTTTAAGACTTCATCTTTATTCTGACCGTAGGAACTCTTAACCTCAACTGTAAATATGTACCTTTTTTCAATAATATGTTCTATTTCCATTGGACATGAAGAGTTGTCTGTAGCATGCCAACACCAGAAGTCTAACAAAAAAAACATAATGAGTGTGATTAACAGAAGCTACACAATATAATACGGTGTACATAATTTGTTTATTCTTTTCAAACTTCTTAAACCTCTCAAATAAATGTAGTAAGAGCAAACACGTACAGATTTAGTAATAAGTCAAAGAACTTTGACGTTATTGGTTAACATAAAGTCCATTCAATTTTATCAATCCTCACATGCATATACACACACAGTCAACTATCCCATAAATAAGAAAGAAAGGAGATGCAGGGAAACGGTTAATGTACCACTTCTTTCAATAATAACGGTCTTATATTTCTAAGAAGTTGTATTATACCTCAAATAGAGCATCCTTTAAATCATTTGCCGTATTTCCAATAATCTTGGTTACTTCACAATCCCACAACAACAAAGAAATTGTACCGGTGTAATTCATCACTTTTACTTGTAGCGTGTATCTGGAAAGAGTTTGTATTTTTAAAATCATATAATAGTAAAGAAACTATAAATTACGGTCATACCTATGAGTGGAAAATTGAATCTGCTCGCATTTTTTACAATATAATTTTTCCCCCTCTTTTTCTAGTTTCTTTGCGCAATTTTTATATGCTAAATAACACCATCCACGGTCTAATTCAACGTGTACAATAGTTGCTAAAATCCAGAAATTTCCTAGTTGTGCATAAAAATTATATATAAAGTTGTTAGGTAGAGAAAAATGTCACAACCCGAATTTTGTCACGATCCGAATTTTTCTACCAGCGGGATTCGTGATGGCGCCTACTGTCGAAGCTAGGCAAGCCAACCCTTTTTAATTATTTTCACAAAAACTTTAATCTAAAAGAAATTAAATACTGAAATAATTAATTAAAACAAGCAGAAGACTTTTAGCAACAATAGCAATGACAAAATGCATAAATTAACAACACGCCTCTACCCAGTATCTGATGTCACTACTCATGGACGACTAAAAGAATACTAAAAACAACAGTCTGTAAGAAATACATAACATGTCTGTTTTGGTACAAAAAAACAAATTGGAAAAGATAGAGGAGACATAGGGCCCGCGAACGCCAGCGAATTACCTCAGAGTCTTTGGACTGAAGAATCGCTCCCTAATTATAGATGCAGTCTGTAAGCTGCGTCCTGACCTGTGCACAAAAGGCACAGAAGTGTAGTATCAGCACAACCAACCTCATGTGCTGGTAAGTGTCTGGCCTAACCCTGGCAAAGTAGTGACGAGGCTAGACAGGACCTACTACAATTAACCTGTGCAAATATGATATACAAGTACGGGAAAGAAACAATAACAACATAATAGAAATAAAGTGAGAGCGGACATGCTATCGGGGAGTACTAGATATAAATGGAACATCAAAAATAACAACAGATCTATTCCAGGTTTTGTGATACATACATCTACAGTGGATGGCGCACCACACGAACCCATAATGTACAACATAGGTGGACGGCGCGCCACAGATCTCTTTTCATATAATACGTGGTAGGCGTACCACTCGCTCCCGATCATAACATATCGTGGTCGGCGTGCCACACGATCTCAATCATATTATCTCATGGCCGCACGTGCCACATGATCCCAATCATAATATCTCGTGGTCGGCGTGCCACACGATCTTAATCATAATATCTCGTGGTTGGCGTGCCACACAATCCTAATCATATTATATATAAGTGAAAAGCGTGCCACACGATCCCATAATATAATATAATTGAATAACTTTAACAATCTCTCCACAGAGTATCCCGTGAGGGAAGTTCATCAATATAACAGTTAAACCCGGTAAGGGTACTGCTAACAGCCCAAAATATCCCGGCAAGGGAAAACTATTCAACAACAACTCCCGGTAAGGGAAAAAATACCAAAATTTCCTTCCTTAGTTCATTTGCTTCTCAACTATCATTCCATAGTTCATTTAACAAGTAATTATCATAATTGTTCACTTCTTTCAACAATTTAATAGCAATTATGACTCACGGTCATGCTAGACTCAGGCGCATAGGTAACTGTCACCATACCTATACACCGACTCCACATAGCACATAGCAAATATTATCCTAATCCTATTCCCTCAAGCCAAAGTTAGGTCAAACACTTACCTCGAATACGAAAATAGCAACTCAAAGCTCAACAATCGCCTTCCTCTAGAATCCGGCTCCAACTCTAAATCATGAACTGGATAATTTTTCTCGTGGATCTTCAACTGCCTCGAAACATATACTATGACCCTGCTACTCTGCATCCACACTGCGCCAAGCACAACCTGGGGAACAACACAATAATCCATACAAGGTCATGATCCCGTGGGCAAATGAATTATGGTGCGAAAAACTATCTTAAGGACACCGAATGCCCTAATCCTCAACTGATGGTAACCAAATCCCAAATCTATCTTTGAAAAACACTCAGGTGCTCTGAAGCTGATCAAAACATATCCTCATCGAACTGTCCTTCTTCTTCGCAATAACGTTGGTACGCCCCAAGGCGAAACTCTGGGCCTAACGAAACTTTTATCAAGCAAATACTGAAATTCTTCCTTTAACTCTCTCAACTCTGGCGTGGCCATGTGATTCGATGAAACGTAAATAGGCTGAGTGCCGGATGTCAGATCAATACAGAAATTGATATCCCTGTCAGGCGGCATGCCCGGCAGGTCTGATGGAAAAACATCGGGGAAGCTTTTGAACAATAGAAACAGAACCAACGGGCGGAACCTCTGCACTGGAGTCGCGATCATACTCCAATTGAGCTAAACACCCCTCTCTTAACCATGCGTCGAGCCTTCACGATAAAAAATCCCTCTTTATTCTAAATGGGGCAAATCTGGTAAAGCCAAGGTCATGGTTTTGGTAGGACAAACCATCCCCAATATGACATCAAAGTCCACCATGTCTAAGAGCAATAAGTTGACCTTGGTCTGACGACCCTCAAATACCACCACTCATGAACAATGCACTCGATCGACCACTACAGAATCACTCACCGGTGTAGACACATATGCAGAAATACCCAAAGCCTTACTAGGCATAACCAAGTAGGGTGCAAAATGAGACGACGTATATGAATACATAGAACCATGGTCAAATAGCACTAAACATCTCTAATACAAATCAGAATGGTACCTGCGATCACAGCATCTGATGACTCGACCTCCGGCCTGGCCGGTAAAGCATAGTAATGGGGATGACCCCCTACTCCCTGAACTGTATCTCTGGGACGATCTGTCGCGAGCTGACCCCTGCCTCTAGCGGTCTGAGCTCCACCTCTACGCTCCCTACCTCCACCTCTATGGCCCCTACCTCCGCCTCTAGCTGGCTGGGGGCCTGTGGATCATCTGCTGCCTTAATCGTGGGGTGAGGACCCTACTGCTGGAAACTCGAGGGCAATACTTGGCAATGTGCCTTAGGTTTCCGCAAGTGAAGCAAGCCCTCGGCTGCTGAGAATATCGAAGCGGTTGTGCACTGATAGGCGCCGATGGTGAATTGAAGGGCTGCTGGGCGGAATACTGTGATTGAAAACTACGACCGCCTGGTGTACCATGAGAAGCCTGGAGGGGTGAGTGGACGGGCCTCGGGGGATGGCCTCTGTCTTGTGAATCCCTCTCCAGATGAGTTACCATTGAATCTACCAGAATGTTGAAGCCTCTTATCAGACCACTGACCACCTCCTTAAGAAAGTGCCATCTCTATATGGCGGGCTGCATTGGCCGCCTCCTGAAAGGAAATATCACTACCAACTCTCATGGATATCTGAAGACGGATTGGCTGACTCAATACATCAATAATTCTCCGGACCCTCTCTCAATATGTAGGGAGTATCACAACTGCATGGCGAGCCACCTCAACAAATCTAGTCTCATATTGTGTAACTGTCATGGAGCCCTACTGGAGGCGCTCAAACTGTCTGCGAAGTGCCTCCCGCTGAGTGACGAGGAGAAACTTCCCCAAAAATAACTCCGCAAACTGATTCCATGTCAAAGCTGGAGACCCTGTTGGTATCGATATGCAATAATCTCTCCACCAAGTCTAGGCGGATCCTGCAAGCCTGAAGGTGCAAAAATCAACCCTATTGGTCTCCACTACACCCGTAGTTCTGAGGATCTCATGACAACAGAATAGAAGATCCTGGGGATTCTCCGGTGAAGCACCGCTGAAAGTGGCGGTGAAAAGCTTGGAGAACCGATCAAGTCTACATAAAGCATCCGAAGACATGGCCGTCCCATCTCCGACCTGAGCTGTAATACCTGTCTGAGCTACCACTGCGGGCTGAACTACTGGAATTTAAGTCCGGGGAGCTACCTACTCTGGAGTATGTGTAGTCGGAGTCTGAACCCATCCTCCAGCCTGAGAAGTGGCTGGTGCTACTGGCAGCAATTCCGCTCTGGCGACGTTGTCCATAAAGCCTGCTATACGGACAAGAGCAACCTGGATATACGTGGAAAACATCACTCCTCCTGAGACCTGAGCTGGGCCCACTAGAGCTGGTGGTGCTGGAACCTTCTCATCAAAGTCAATATGAGGCTCCACCTCTGGAACTGCTGCCTGGGGCTGAGCTCTTCCCCTGCCACGGCCTCTGGCACGGCCTCGGCCCCTGCCCCTCCGGGAGCTACTGCTGGGGGCTCGAAAGAAGACGCACGTGTTCTTGCCATCTGTGAATGAACAGAGTAGAACGACAATTATTTTTTATTTTTTTTGAGAAACAGAAATGAACGATAATAATGAACAAGGTGAAAAAATTTTCTAACTCTGTAGCCTCTAGGGGATAAATACAGACGTCTCCGTACCGATCCCTTAGACTCTACCGAGTTTGTCCGTGAGTTGTGAGACCCAAGTAACCTAGTGCTCTCATATCAACTTGTCACGACCCAGATTTTGTCACAACCCATATTTTCCCACCATCGGGAGTCGTGATGGCGCCTACTGTCGAAGCTAGGCAAGCCAACCCTTTTAATCTTTTTCACAAAAACTTTAATCTAAAAAATTAAATACTGAAATAATTAATTAAAACACACGGAAGACGTTTAGCAACAATAGCAATGACAAAATGCGGAAATTAACAACACGCCTCTACCTAGTATCTAGTGTCACTACTCATGAACGACTAAAAGAGTACTAAAAATAACAGTCTGAAAGAAATACATGTCTGTTTTGGTACAATAAAAATAAACTGGAAAAGATAGAAGAGACTCAGGGCCCCCAAACGCGAGCGAACTACCTCAGAGTCTTTGGACTGAAGGATCGCTCCCTAACTATAGCTGCGGTCTGTAAGATGTGTCTTGACCAGTGTACAAAAGGCACATAAGTGTAGTATCAGCACAACTGACTCCATGTGCTGGTAAGTGCCTGGACTAACCCCGGTGAAGTAGTGACGAGGCTAGACAGGACCTACTACAATTAACCTGTGCTAATATGATATACAAGTACAGGAAAGAAACAATAACAACATAATACAAATAAAGCTGGGAGGGGACATGCTATCGAGGAGTACTAGATATAAATGGAACATAAAAAACAATAGCAGATCTATTCCAAGTTTTGTGATACATACATCTACAGTGGACGACGCACCACATTATCCCATAATGTACAACATAGGTGGACGGCGCGCCACACGATCCCTTTTCATATAATACATGGTAGGCGTACCACTTGCTCCCGATCATAACATATTGTGGTCGGCGTGCCACACGATCCCAATCATATTATCTCGTGGTCGGCGTGCCACACAATCCCAATCATAATATCTCATGGTCGTCGTACCACATGATCCCAATAATAATGTCTCGTGGTCGGCATGCCATGCGATCCCAGGTCATATTATATATAAGTGGACGACGTGCCACACGATCCCATAATGTAATATAATTGAATAACACTAACAATCTCTCCACAGAAGATCCTGTTGGGGAAGTTCATCAATATAACAGTTAAACCCGGCAAGGGTACAGCTAACAACCCAAAATATCTCGACAAGGGAAGAACAACTCCACAATAAGTTCCCGCAAGGGAAAAAGATTCAACAACAACTCCCGGCAAGGGGAAAAATACCAAAATTTCCTTTCTTAGCTCATTTGCTTCTCAACTATCATTTCATAGTTTATTTAAAAAGTAATTATCACAATTGTTCACTTTTTTTGACAATTTAATAGCAATTATGACTCACGGTCAAGCTAGACTCGGGCGTATAGGTAATCGTCACCATACCTATACACTGACTCTACATAGCACATAGCAAATATTATCCTAATCATATTCGTAATCGTCACCATACCTATACACTGACTCTACATAGCACATAGCAAATATTATCCTAATCATATTCCTCAAACCAAAGTTAGATCAAACACTTACCTCGAATCCGAAAATAGCAACTCAAAGCTCAACAATCGCCTTTCCTCTAGAATCCAGCTCCAACACAATGTTATCTAGCCATAATTAGTTCAATATCATCAATAATAACTCAAAGGTACCATTCCATAGCTTAGAAGTGAATTTCCTATCATTCTTCCAAAGATACCAAAATCCGACACCGGGCCCACGTGGTCCAAACTCGAGGCTCGGACCAAATTCCGATCACCCATTACCCCACGAGTCCAAATATATATTTTGTTTTAATATTCGACCCCAAATTGAGGTTGAATCGTCCAAAATTCTCAAAAACCTAACTCTACCCAAAAGCCCTAAATTTTACCTTGATTTCATGTTATTAGGCTAGGATTTTAGTGATTGGATGATGAAATAGTGAGGAAACGATGTTAAGATTACTTACCCAAAGAGTTATGGAGGAAGTGAAGCTTGAGACTCTTCAATAAAGGGTGGAAAGGAGGGTTCGTGAGTAAAGTGGTGAAAATTCCCGTGCACTGTTATGATATTTGACTTAAGAAATCGCTCAGTGAAATTGCCTTACGTGATCGCGACAACTGGGACGCGTTCGCCATGTAGGAAGTCTGGAGGAACCGCGATCACGATTGGGATCACGCGATCGCAAGAAGGAAGTCAGAGAGAGGGGTCCAAGTGTCTTACACGAAAGCAGAGTGGAGAGTGAGAACGTGTTTAAGGGACTGGCAACACAGTGCGAACGCGGGGGTTCTTCCGCAATCGCGTAGAAGACTGGAGGCTGGGCTATGCGAATGCGACTGGGTGAACGCGATCGCGAAGGGAAAATTGGTCTGCAACATATTTGGATTTTCTGATGTGTTTCAAGGTTCTAAAACATACCGAACCACCCCCGAAAAGACTCCCGAGCCCTCGGGGCTCCCAACCAACCACACACACTAACTCAAAATCATCCTACAAACTTGCTCGAGCGATCAAATCGCCAAAATAAAATCAAAATCAAGTAATCAAACTCCAAAACTCATGATTTTCATTTCAAAGTTCAAAACTTTTATTTCCATTTTTATTCTGAAACACGTCAAATGACATTTGTTTTTTACCAAACTTTACAGATAGAGCTTAACGCTTATTTAAGACTTGTAACGGGTGTCGGAACCAAAATACGTGCTCGATACCATTACTTTTGATCAATTTTCATTTTCATTTTTCCTTTAGCATTTTCAGAAAATAATTTCACAAAAAGTTCCGCACTCGGGCCTCCAGTACCGTCACATCATGCGTCCGGGTCCGTTTTCCTAAAATATTGACCAAAGTCAACTATAGCAATATTATTATCAAAATTCATAGTTTTAAAAATAGAATTCAAATATTTCCACATAAAAAATTTCCGGCTTCTCCCCTGTACTGCGCACGCAAATTGAGGAAACCAAATAAGAGATTTTCAAAGCCTCAGAAGTGCAAAAAAAGGGATAATTACGGTGATGACCCTTTGGGTCGTCACATCCTCCACCTCTAAAACAATCGTTCGTCCTCGAACAGACAAAAGAAAGAAGTACCTGAGTCGGGGAATAGATGGGGATGACGGACGGCTCCCAGGTCGATGCCTCTGGAGGCTGACCTCTCCACTGAACACGCACTGATGGAAAATTTTGCAACCTCAACTGTCGAACATGCTGGTCTAAAATAGCCACCGGCTCCTTCTCATATGACAGATACCTGTCCAATTGGACAGTGCTGAAATCTAACACGTGGGCAGGATCGCCGTGAAACTTCCGAAGCATGGATACATGAAAAACCAGATGCACGGCTGATAAGCTAAGCGGCAAGGCAAGTCTATAAGCCACTTTTCCGACACGGTCAAGAATCTTAAATGGGCCAATAAACCTAGGGCTAATGCCCTTCTTCCCGAATCTCATCACGCCCTTCATAGGCGATACACGGAGCAATACTCGCTCACCAACTATGAAAGCAACATCCCTGACCTTACGATCTGCAAAATGCTTCTGCCTAGACTGAGCTGACCGAAGTCTGTCCTGAATGATCTTGACTTTATCCAAGGCCTCCTGTACCAAATCTGTACCTAATAACTGAGCCTCTTCGGCTCAAACCATCCAACTGGTGACCGACACCGCCTACTATACAACGCCTCCTGCGGAGCCATCTGAATACTGGATTGGTAGCTGTTGTTGAAGGCAAACTCTTCTAAAGGCAAGAACTGGTCCCATGATCCTCCAAAATCAATAGCGCAGGTTCAGAGCATATCCTCAAGAATCTGAATAGTCCTCTCGGACTGACCGTCCCTCTGGGGGTGAAATGTTGTGCTTAACTGGACCTGGGTGCCCAACTCATACTGTGCCGCTCTCCATGATCTCGTGCTAAAGATTCATAGATTCATTACAGAGTTAAGCTTCATTGTACTATTGCCGCAGATGTAATATTCAACAATGTCTTAGTGCTGGAACTTTATATGAATAAAACCTTTACATTATCACAAAATTAAAGTGTTACCACTTCATATCAATATAATAGCATGTATCTCCAACAACAGAAAGGGAAAAAAGGAAGGAAAAAAATACAGCTTAACAGGAAACACAAAAAGTCTCTATTCAAATATAAAAAGGAACAAAAAAGGGCCAAAATAATGCTCATAACCAGTGAAAAATGCTACTCAAAATCCATATTGTACAGCTACATACCTAGACTCCCCATATTGACTAAAAGCTCTATGTAACCTTTTTGTTTCAAGATAAGTAATATAAGCTTCATTAAACTACAACTACGGCCATCAGTCGGTTACACCATTATTGATCAAACAATCCTTAATGATACCATATCCTAAGGCGAAGCACGTTAATTTTTCATTAAAGAACAAACTCCTTTAATAAAAGGATAATGAAACATACAAACACACCCAAAAAAGAGAAGCAGCAAAATTTAGAGTCATCATCTTATAGCCCTATTAATTCTAGTTATATATCAAAAGCCAGATTCATTTTCCTGCTATGAGAATTGTAAAGAAAATAATCCCCCTATGTGCAACCAGAACCATAGGTTGAATAGTTCATGGTACGCTTGAAACAATTTGATGAAGATTATCATCTATATCCTTGTTCTAAACACATTGTTTTCTCAATCTTATATTTCACATCCAATATACAGGTACACGCCACTGGACAGCTACCTTCTACCACTCACCATGAGTAACTATGAGTGGCCTGCACCCTGACCCCAGAGGCTCAACAACAGGCCTCTAAGTCTATCTCTTGAAATAGATACTGAAGAAATATTTAATGCGGATACAAAACATTGGGAAGCTTTGGTATCAGATGTGTACGTTGGAGGCCTCGGAATAAATTGGTCAAGTGTGAGGAGTGTGATGAACATGAATGCAGGCTATGGAGGGTAAGATAAATTTATTATGTTGAAACATATTAATGTCTGTTGCTTCTTCATTGTCTTACTGATACTCCTATGGTTAATACAGATTTGCTACAACACTGATTGATCGACCCCTGTGGGTAATTAGTGTTATTCCTATAAGTGGATCGGATACGTTACCCATTATCTTTGATAGGGGTTGATTGGCATATAGCATGACTGGTGCGAGTCCTTCAATACCTATCCGCAGACATATGATCTTCTACATTCTAGCTTCCTATTTGGAAATTTAAGTCAAAAGTTCAGTCACTACTGCTGGTCACTATTTTGAGCGAATTTTTGCATGATTTGCTTTAGCAAGAATTGTAGGCAATTTTTTTCTTTTGAAATGAATTTTTAGTTTTTTTTTTCTCTTTTGGCAGATATGACCTAGTGGATGTAGTTTTGGAGATGGACAGAATGTTGAGACCAGGTGGATATCTATTAGTTCAAGATACTTTGCAGATGATTAAACAACTTGGCTCATTCCTGCTGTGTTTGACCAATTATGGTGCCCATCTCTGTCTTGCAACTATGACCAATGCAGTTGTTTCAATACTTAAGTCTTTGGGGGAAGACTCATCAAGGAAAGAACTTGTAGTTTCTCCATATCGTTTCTTGAAGTGGTCACATTTACTTCCTTTTCAAGCTATTGCACATATAGGTTATTACTCTTCAAATTGACTTAATTCCATTGGAAGAAGTGAATTGAAGTCAATCATACATATTCAGATGTTGGGGAGATGAGGTGTGCCACAAGTTGAATATGAGGTTTTTTTTATGGCCACTGTTAGCATGTTCAATAGTTTAAGAAAATGACGATGCTCAACTGTTGAAAAGACTTCATCATTGGCCAAGAGCAAGAATTAGGGGAAGTGAAGGTTTGAAGACTGTAACGACTCAGGTATCTCCGCCCCATTTTTCCGGTTTTATATTTTTATATGCTCCATTATATGTGTTTGGAGAGTTTGAGGCAATTCGGATAGAGTTTGGGTAGAAATGAGATAATTAGTCTCTTTGTGAGAAGGTTAGTTTGGAAAAGTCAACCGAACGGTGACTTATGAGTTAGAGGGCTCGGAACGGATTTTCGATGATTCGACTAGTTTTGGATGTTGATTTGTGACTTAGGAGCGAAATCGGAACTGAATTTGATGGTCCGGTGTAGAATTAGAGTTGAATTGGCTAAGTTAGAATTTTGGCGAAGTCCGGTTAATAGGTGAGATTTTGATCTGAGGGTCGGAATGGAATTTCGACAGTTGCAGCAGCTCCGTTAGGTGATTTTGTATATGTGTGCAAATTTTCAGATCATTTGGAGGTGTTTAAGTCGGGTTTTAGATCAAATGCAAGTTTCAGAAGTTTCAGTTTAACTTAGGCTTAAATCAGTAGAAATTTGATCATTTTGATGTTTATGATAGTGTTTTTATGCTTCGAGAAAGTTTGAATGAGGTGTTAGAACATATCTGTGCTTTTGGTTGAGGTCCCGAGGGCCTCGGGGAGGTTTCGGATGGCTAACGGAGAGTTTAAACTTGGAAATTTGCAGCAGAAAAATGCAGCAGTGCAGGCTTTGGCCTTCGCGTTCGCGAAGAAAGGCTCACGTTCGCATAGAGTGGATAGCCTGGAGCATCGCATTCGTGTATAGCTGATTGCGTTCGCGTAATGTTTGCATTTGAAGAATCGTGTTCCCATGGGGGGTAACGCGTTCGCGTAGAAGGGGCCTGGGGCCCTTCCTGGTTTTGTTCAATGCATTCGCGGCGAGGGCTCGCGTTCGCGTAGAAGGGAGGACTCAGAGCATCGCGATCGCGATGGTGTTGCCGCGTTCGCGAAGAGTAAATGGAGGGTTAGTGGAATTTGTTCATCGCGAACGCGTGGCTTGGACCGCGTTCGCGTAGGGTTAAATCTTGGCGACAGAAGGGTTTTTATATGTTATTTCATCCTCGAACCAAACATAATTTCCTCCATTTTTAAGCAACCAAGAGAGCTTTTTGAGCGATTTGAAGCGTATTTTCAATGGATATTGACTGGAGGTAAGTCTCTCGACTCAAAAATACTATTTTTAGGAAGAATCAACCCTCAATTCCATGAATTTGCATAGAAATTGTGAAGAATTAGGGCTTAGTTTTTAGAAACAAATTTCGGGGATTTGAAAGGTCATTCGAGCTCCATTTTCGGCAAACTTTGTATGTACGGGCTCGTGGCGAGAGGAGGAATCCAAAGATGTGATTTTCATAATTTTTCGAGAAGTGGGCTTGAGTCTCGGGTTTTACCGACTTCGTGATTGTTAGCGTTTTTCGAATAATTTCAGTTGGTATATGTTTATTTAGCCTATAATAACATATTCGTTGTAGTTTTGACTAGATTCGACGCGCGTAGACGGAGATTCAAAGGGAAAAGGCATCACGAACCAGTCTACGATCGGTTAGAGGTGAGTAGTTTGTATAAATGATGGCCTGAGGGTTTAAGATCCCGGTTTATCACATCGTGATGCTATGTTAGGGTATGACCTGCACCCCATGACAGGTGTGAGATGGTATCTGATTGGGGATTGTGACTTGGTCCAACCCGAGAGCTGAATATAAATTATTGGCGGCTGATACACACATTGTGTCATTGATAATTGGGCTTAATGCCATGTTTGGGGCCTTGTGCTGATATGTAGTACCCGTCTAGGGTGAATATCTGTGTGATAACATGATTTGTATAATCATTGATCTCAGTCCTGTGCTTAATCACTGTTATTAAATGTTAAGTCACCTTATTCCTGAAATTAACTAATTAAATTACATTTACCTTAAAATTTTGGAAAAATAGAAAATTAGATTAAATCTGTTATGTGACTCATATGCATACTGTGGACTGAGTATGGGTCGGGCTTCACGCCGCAGCGGTGATATGATAATATTGCGCTTAGGCTCTTTCGGGGTCTGTACACACCCCAGTGAATGCCGCTGACATTAAACAGATCGGGTTGCACGCTATAGCGAATTCATGTGCATTGCATATGCATACTGTGGACTGAGTATGGGTCGGGCTTCACGCCGCAGCGGTGATATGATAATATTGCGCTTAGGCTCTTTCGGGGTCTGTACACACCCCAGTGAACGCCGCCGACATTAAACAGATCGGGTTGCACGCTATAGCGAATTCATGTGCATTGCATTGTATCTTTATCTAATACTTGACTGTTATATTTGATATTGCCTTGCTTTTAGTTCGTAGCTAAGGTATAGCACTGTTAGTTTTAGCTTTGCTTTGTGGCATTTCCTGGATTTCTTACTATCAGACATTATATATGCTTGTTACTCACTAAGTCGGTAGTAATCACCCTACTCCCTGAACCTTGTGTGTAGATTCAGGTACACCAGAGGCTTAGCTGACACAAGTAGTCTTCGGATATTTTCCAGAGTCGTTGAGGTAGCTGCTTGACATTTGTAGGACCTGGCTGCTCTTCATATTCCAGTTCATTATTATTATAAACATTTTCAGATTTTTTTATATTTTTATTCAGATATTATTATCCAGTTTTGTTTAGAGGCTGTAGACTCGTGACCACAGATCTTATGGGTGTGTTTATCGATTTTCGTATTTATCCATATTACTTTATTAATATTTTTGGATTATTATTCTAAAATTTCTATAATATTCTTAAATTGTCGGTTTTGAGACTTAGTGTTAAATTGAGAGTGATTGTTGGTCAGGCTTGCCTAGCTTTAGGGTTGGGCGCCATCAAGATTGGGTTTGGGTCGTGACAAGTTGGTATTAGATCCTAGGTTACTAGGCCTCACGAGTCATGATCCCGTTTAGTAGAGTCTCGCGGATCGATACGTAGACGTCCGTATCTATCCTCGGGAGGCTACAGAACTTTTAGGAAACACTCCACTTTCTTGAAATCTTATCGCGCGCCCTTGATTCAACTTGAAAGAGTAACTCTTGAAATTCCTTTCACGTGTTCGCATGCACGCATGAGTGCTCGGTATTATATGTGCTTCGATGGATTGCGATTCCCCGATCGAGGGGCGAGATATAATCTTCGTAAGGTTGATGTTGGGCCAATATGGAGGACTTGAGGCCGGGCCTTGCCTAAGGCTGAGCACTGAGGTACTGATCGTATGATCAAGTGTTTTGAATGTACATGTTCCGCATTGTCACTATTAGCCAGAACGGCAGTTTGGTGATCGTGTGACGAGTATGCTAGTACTGCGAGATGCAATTATATGACCTGGTAGTGACGATGGAGTCTGCTAGCTAATGGATGAACTGTCAAGTGATTCGTTTACTATGGTGGTCCAATGAGTAGCCCGAGTTCTGGGCGCGTGAAGAATCTTTTTGAGTCTCCTAGTGGGAGTGAAGTAAATTGCACGGATACGATATGACTTCAAACTTAGGAAGACTAAGTAGCTGTGTAATGTGTATGATGGTGGAAGGTATACAAAAATGTTATATACGGCGAAGCAGGTGGGTTATCTCCTGTGGAGTGTTCTGAAGTAATGCGGTTCATATGTATATTGTGAGAAGACTTCATGCGTAATTGGAAGGTATTTTCCATGTGTTAGGATTCAAATAGGTACAATGTATGCCATGTATCAATTTTTGATAATGTAATACATGTAGTATTGAGATTAATATTGTTAATATACATTGTGATGCTTTGTCAAGTTGTGGACGTGTTGTTAGGATGATTTTGGTGATTCTCTGCAGGTGGATAGGCTCAATTACAAAGGGAACTCTGCCAAAAAGTTTTGGAAAATTTGGGACTTTGTAAAGAATTTTGTCGCCGAAAGAGTGGGCTCAACTGTTATGTGAATGAATGCAAGAATTGCACAAGAGTTAAAATTTCTGATGATTTATGTTTCCACAAGCTTATGAAAGAGTGCGTTTAATCTCACCATGATATTACGACAGCAAAAGAGTATATGTGTTGTGGTATATATGGCTTCGAGCTATGTTGGGGAGGTTACTGTTGATTAGATGATTGTACGATTAGGTATTATGTTAGTTCTGATTTGATGCATACGGGTTAATCAGTTCTAGTTGCAGATATTGAGTTGAGGATGGCAGGAGTGAAGCAAACATTTTGACAAAGGTTATATGGTGCTTCATAGAAGTGAGAAGATAATAGGATGTCCTGAGTTGTGGATAAGGAATGCTTAGTGTAAACAAAAGGAAGTTATTTGGTTGTATCGGAATGAGATCATGTCCTGAGGTGTCAGAGTGCTGATACGACACAAGTGGTTTGATTCATTAAGTCAAGTAATTTGCAGTGGGTATAAGAGTGGATGACTCTTGAGAATGATTTTGATGTGTTGAAGATTCTATATGTAGCACTCAGATGTTTTAAGGTTGAGTAGATGACCAAGTCACTGTTTTCATTAGAACATGTCAAGACTTGTGGTATTTTTACGTCAATTACGGGATTCTATGTATCATTATCTGGGAAGTAAAGGTATCGGACTTAAATTCGTAGGAAGTTCTTCAAAGTAGGATATTTTAGAAGTGATATTTTTGGGAACATTTGAGAGAGTGTGTAATGTCCTGTTGGTCTTAGACAGTGTTGTCTTACGTTCGAGTCTCGTGTGGTAAGCTTGGGTTGAGGCATTGTGGCGCTACAACAAGAGAGTATATCAAGTTAAAAATGAATCATAAGGAAAGCTAGACAAATGAAGTAACTTGCTAGCGGACCGAATCGTTATGGTAAAGATATGATCAATTCCTTGTTTATGTTCGAGGTAATGAGCCCTTAGGGGGTATTGGGCAGCAGAGCTTTTGAGCTCGGACACCTTGCTTAGGCTGGTGTAGGTAGAATGATTTAGTCCTGGCAGTATAGCTTTTGGTTAGGAAAAAGGAGATGGAGTTCTCAGGTTATCCTAGTATGGTAAGGTACGTGCGGTCTGATGTGGAGGATTGGGATTTGTGTGTGTAAGGTACGTTCAGTTCCGAGCGGAAGCTGCTCAAGCAGCTGCATGTGATTTAAGAAGCGACCCTCAGATGATTAAGGAATATGGTATTACTATTCTATTAATTTGACGGGAGTATACGTTCAGTAACAGGGGGAGGTGATGTAAATTGATAATAATTCGGTGGGACTGCGACAGTTTCCTATTGGACCAACTGTTGGCATATGAGTCTGTTGATGGCACAGGGAAATATTAGAATATCCTTCGTGGAATGAATGGATACTTGATGTGTAATATATATTCCTACGGCGGAATGCGGGACCAGGTATAGTGATTTGTATGTTATATGGAGTTGGAGACTGGGAGTTCTCCGGTGCAGTCGATGTAGTGGTTGTGGATCATGTGCATTGGCACTGTAAGCGGCTATTGGGATTGGGAAGCCCGAGTGGATCTTTATTTGTTGACATGTTAGATTTTGGACATGATGTTGGGGGTAGACTGGTTGTCTCAGTGTTAGGTTATTCTAGACTATTGTGCTACGGGCTATGTCAAAAAAAGCCACAGGTTGTGTGGCAAGGTGCATCGGATTATGTTATAGCTTGAGTTGGCTTGGTTAGTCCTGAATTGTATAAATAAAGGATGGGTTGATTCGATCGTCATTGGACCTACTAGTGATTTGGAAATATCTATGAGTTGCCTTTCTGTGCTGCGAGACGTTATGATTTTTGGCAGTGGCACATATATTGCGGTGCTATCGGGATTCGTGGTGGAAGTTGAGATTTGTATCTTACACCGCCAAGAGTAGATATGATTATGCATTCAGTGTGCTTACGACCGATACTCGGTATTTTGTTATAATGAGCAAATTCAGCTCGAGGTGCAACTCCTTATTTAGATATTTGAGTGAATCGGGTGGCACGCCACCACAGGGTATGTTATCTGGATCGGGTTGCGCACCGAAATAGTGTGACGTTGAGGATAGTTTCCATGTGTTACTTTATATGCCTTGTTTCCTGGTTTCTAAGGAAAGTCTGTATTGGGAGTTGCTCAGTGAATAACGCATCGACTGGGTTCTTTCAGGATTGAATGGTGTATATAACTCACCCCACCATGGGTGTGATGGATTGCTGGTTTCAGGCATCAATCTCCGCGTGGTTGTCAAGTTCGAGTATAGCGACTCAAGGTGCTTCATGTGAAATAGTGTTTGGACGAGATCACGCATGATAGCAAGGCTACGTGGATATTTGACCCTTCGATAAAGATTCACGTATTCTATTTCTATGATGTGGGATGGGGTCCCACCCTTGTGTTGTAGTGGTATTGGTGAGCTCAAGGTACAACTCTTTCGTTTGAGTCATTTTCATGACTTGAGTATGTTCAGACCGTCTCATATTGGTATGTGTGATATGTAAATTGTCGCTTAGGCCGTATTGATATGTCATGTCACCAGGATGGTGTTTTTGGTCAGAAGAGACCTTTGGGGTCATTAATGGATACGAACGAATTTGGTTTCAGCTTGTCGGAAGGTTAATATCGAGTTTCGGCTTGGAGATCTGTTGTGGTATTAGTCAACAGGGAAGAAATGTCTTCGTGAATGGTTTATCTAAGAAATGGTTATGGTATATTGTGTATTCATTATCATTGATAGAGTATAGCAGTGTTGGAATAAGACTCCAGCTAATAAGGGGTTTCTATCGGTACTTGGTTGCTGTGGACAGCTACTGTGGATATAAATTATCGTTTCGAGTGTTAGGATTATATGGTATATCATGTGAGTGCACCTGAGGTTGCAGGTATGGGTTATTACATCCTGTTCAGGCTTATTCTGAGTATAAATGTGAGGTTCTGATCTTGTGTATGGTTTCGGAGGTGCAATGTGGTTCTACGGTTATGGGCTAGATGGCCTGTAAATTTTTTATAGCTGTATTGTATTATCGGGTATATGTGAGTTAGGGTGATGCGGGATCACCCCGGGTATATAATTAGTAAGGTCATTCAGATATTGGTTGGCTCCTAGTATGCACGCTCAATGACGAGCATTTGTTTAAGCTGGGGAGGATATAACGACCCGTTGTCTCAAATATCTCCGCCCTATTTTCCCCGTTTATCTTTTTTATATGTTTCATTATATGTTCTTGGAGAGTTTGAGGTAATTCGGATGGAGTTTGGGTAGAAATGAGACAAATAGTCTCTTTGTGAGAAGGTTAGTTTGGAAAATTCAACCAAACATTGACTTATGAGTTAGAGGGCTCAGAATGGATTTACGATGATTCGACTAGTTTTGGATACTGATTTGCGATGTAGGAGCGAAATCGGAACCGAATTTGGAGGTCCGGTATAGATTTAGCTTGAATTGGCTTAGTTAAAATTTTGGCAAAGTTCGGTTGATATGTGAGATTTTGATATGATGGTCAGAATGAAATTCCGACAGTTTCAATATCTCCGTTAGGTGATTTTGGATATGTGTGCAAATTTTCAGATCATTCGGAGGTGTTTAAGTCAGGTTTTAGATCAAATGCAAGTTTCGGAAGTTTTAGTTTAACTTAGGCTTGAATCCGTGGAAATTTGATGATTTTGATGTTTATGATAGTGTTTTTATGCTTCAAGCAAGTTTGAATGAGGCATTAGAACATATCTGTGCTTTTGGTTGAGGTCCCGAGGGCCTCGGGGTGGTTTCAGATGGCTAACATAGAGTTTAAACTTGGAAATTTCCAGCAGAAAAATGCAGCAGCAGTGCAGCCCTGTTTTGGCCTTCGCGTTCGCAAATAAAGGCTCGCGTTCGCATAGAGTGGATGTCCTGTATCATCGCGTTCGTGCATAGTTGATCACATTCGCGTAGTGTTAGCAGTTGAAGAATCGCGTTCACATGGGAGGTAACGCGTTCGCGTAAAAAGGGCCTGGGGCCCTGCCTGGTTTTGTTTAATGCGTTCGCGGTGATGGTTCACGTTCGTGTAGAAGGGAGGACCCAGAGCATCGCGATCGCGATGGTGTTTCGGCATTCGCGAAGAGTAAATGGTGGATTAGCAGAAATTGTTCATCGCGAACGCGTGGCTTGGATCGCGTAGGGTTAAATCTGGGCGACATATGGATTTTTATATGTTATTTCATCCGCGAACCAAACATAATTTCCTCCATTTTTAAGCAACCAAGAGAGCTTTTAGAGCGATTTGAAGCGTGTTTTCAACGGATATGGACTGGAGGTAAGTCTCTCGACTCAAAAATACCATTTTTAGGAAGAATCAACCCTCAATTCCATGA
This sequence comes from Nicotiana benthamiana, assembly GCA_034376525.1. Taxonomy (NCBI): domain Eukaryota; kingdom Viridiplantae; phylum Streptophyta; class Magnoliopsida; order Solanales; family Solanaceae; genus Nicotiana; species Nicotiana benthamiana. The sequence goes on along the minus strand of CM067339.1, from coordinate 37,514,619 downwards.
ACTTGTGAAGAACTAGGGCTTAATTTTTAGAAATGAATTTCGGGGATTTAAAAGGTCATTCGAGCTCCGTTTTTGGCAAACTTTATATGTACGGACTCATGGCGAGACGCGAAATCCAGAGATGTGATTTCAGAATATTTCGAGAAGTTGACCCGGTGCTCGGGTTTTACCAACTTCGTGATTTTTAGAGTTTTTCGAATAATTTCAGTTGGGTTATGTTTATTTAGCCTATAATAACATATTCGTTGTGGTTTTGACTAGATTCGACGCGCGTAGATAGAGATTCAAAGGGAAAAGGTATCGCGGACCAGTCTACGACCGGATAGAGGTGAGTAGTTTGTATAGATGATGGCCTGAGGGTTTGAAACCTCAGTTTATCATATCATGACGCTATTTTAGGGCGTGACTCGCACCCCATGGCAGTGCAGGATGGTATATGATTGGGGATTCTGACTTGGTCCAACCTGAAAGCTGAATATAAATTGTTGGCGTCTGATACGCACATTGTGTTGTTGATAATTGGGGTTAATGTCATGTTTGGGGCCTTGTGTCGATCTGTAGTACCCGTCTAGGGTGAATATCTTTGTGATAACATGATTTGTATAATTGTTGATCTCAGTCCTATGCTTAATCATTGTTATTAAATGCTAAGTCACCTTATTCCTGAAATTGATTAATTAAATTACATTTACCTTAAAATTTTGGAAAATGGGAAATTAGATTAAATATGTTATGCGACTCATATGTATATTGTGGACTGAGTATGGGTCGGGTTGCACGCCACAGTGGTGATATGATAATATTGCGCTGGGCTGAAGGAGCCCCCCCGGAGTCTGTACACACCCCCAGTGAGCGCCGTCGGTGTTAAACGAATCGGGTGCACGCAGCAGCGTATTCATGTGCACTGCATTGCATCTTTATCTGATACTTAGCTGTCATATTTGATATTGCCTTGCTGTTAGTTTGTAGCTAAGGTATAAGACTGTTAGTTTTAGCTTTTCTTTGTGGCATTTTGTGGATTTATTACTTTCATACATTATATATGCTTATTACTCACTGAGTCGGTAGTACTCACCCCTACTCCATGCACCTTGTGTGCAGATTCAGGTACACATGAGGCTTAGCTGACACTCGTAGTCTCCAGATATTTTCCAGAGTCGTTGAGGTAGCTGCTTGACGTTCGTAGGACCTGGTTACTCTTCATATTCCATTTCATTATTATTATAAACATTTCCATATTTTTTATATGTTTTCATCCAAATATTATTATCCAGTTTTTTTAGAATCTGTGGACTCGTGACCCCAGATTTTATGGGTGTTTTTATTGATTTTCGTACTTATTCGTATTATTTTATTAATAATTTTTGAATTATTATTCTAAATATTCTATAATAGTCTCAAATTGTCGATTTTGAGACTTAATGTTTAATTAAGAGCGATTGTTGGTCAGGATTGCCTAGATTTAGGGTTGGGCGTCGTCACGGCCGGGTTTGGGTCGTGACAAAGACATTGTTCCCCCTTTTTATGTTTTATCTTTATTAAAAAGTATTTTCAATAATGAGGACCGGATAGAAAAAATAAATCAGTAAGTCTTAACCAATTTGACAAGTAATGACTGAGGTCATCACACCTCACTCCATTTTTTGTTGATAAGTCAGAACACCTCTACAAGCAAAATCTGATAATGAGATATCAAGCAGCACTATGTTCACAAGTTTAAAGATTTCATATTCTAAAACACACTTCAGAAATCTTATGATTCCAATTTGCTAGTTCTAACATATCTAAGAACTTTAGATTTAGACAAAGAGAAACATAAACAAATGAAAATAAGCAACATACAATGCTGACTCTTCACCTTATTCACTACCTTGGTTAGTGCTCCACATTATTATTACTCACAATTCATTTTTGATAAATAAGAAAGAATCATTAACAATTCATACTATCTTAAACATCAAATAACATACGTGAAATTAGCTGGTCATTTGTATTGGGAAAAAACTACAATGCCTCTAGTCCTTTTGCCACATTATTGACATATTTATACACCATGAAGAATGAGTTAATTAAGTAATATGGGAGATGGGGTAGTATAATAAACAGATATTAAATAGGTAAACTAACCTAATATCATACCAGCAAAAGATTAGCTTTAACCGTAGGCAGAAAGCAGCAACATAACAATGGCTATAACCGCATCCAATAAAGCAACAAAATGTCTTCAAATGCATCCCAAAACAACATCAAAATGTGGTTTCAGCTTCAACTAAGAGAGCAAGTGAAATTAAGTAAATATGTTGTACATCGATTAAAATTGCTAGAACGTTCCAAGATAATGCTAAGAGGTGCAAGAACAAGTGTACGTACGAACTACACATGTGTTGATCTGTTTTTTAGAACTTTCATATTAATTACATCTTAAAATTAGTTATATAATCAGATGAAAGAACAACAACTTAATTAAAATATTTAAATACCTTACAATTACTTTTTTGAAGGAGGAGTCCTTATTTCCAAGCCCCGCTTGTAGTCTTTTCCCTTCAAATCAAGGCGTTCAATTTTGTGTTTGCTCCCCGTGGCAACATCCATCATGCTTGGTTGGAAATCTTGGTGGATCTCATTTCTTTGCTCATGTAAGATAAAATGGACAACTTTTGCACTGTATCATGATATTTCGTAAATAATCTTTTTATTTATCTTTCCACTCAACTGTTTCTGCACATCCGCAAGAGGTAAAATTTGTTTCTGGGAGGATGAAATTGGTTAGTACGCATCAAAAGAGGGTTAATTTGCTATTTGTATGTTTTTGAAGCTAATAGTAATATGAAATATGTACCTTGACATGGTAGATGTCATAAATTTCTTCTGAGCTGAGGCATAACATTTTCTTGGCATGTTTGTCAGAAATAATGGCTGTTGCAAAACCAATATTGTCTCTAACAGTGACTTCAAATTGATATATCTTATAATGTAGAGAAAATATTTGGTTAGATGAATAAAACCAAAATAACTGTAAACCCTAAATAATCATTAGTCATATAGAAGAATCTAGTAGCATTTATACCTTGGAATTAAATGAGTGGATCGTTGACAGTTTGTACAATAAATTATCCTCCGAGAGAAAGATCTCGGGAACAATTGCTTACAGTCAAAACAAGCTAACACAAAAAATCGTTGGTTCTCGTTTGCCAGATAAAGTTCAGCTTCGACATAAAATAGTTGTCCCTATATAATTCAAGAATACCACTTTTTTGTGACTACGAAAAATAATTAAATTTCGGTAGAATAATATAATTTATATTGTTCTTACTTAAGGTTGCGCTTGCATATTGGAAATAGCTATGATTTCATCCTCAAAGGGAACCATCATAACACAACGTGTGGAAGATGTAATCTTTATCTTGTATGCATTAAGCATTGATTCAATTGTTTTGGCCCTACAAGGCAGATAAAATGTAAAAATATTGTTCTTATATATATTAATACATTATATCAAAAATATGCTTCTACAGATGCATAATTCACAAAGAAATACATGCATAATACAATGACTGCAACTCAACAAAATTTGTTTGATGATCCTACATGCATTCAAATATTAAGATTTGATTTTATTGTTTGATATTTGAAAAGGAAAAAGGTAAAATCATGTAAGTACTAATACCCGATGATGATCCACCAATTTTTCTAGCAAGAATAATTGAGTATTCATTTAGTTGTTTCAAAAGTTTATTCCCATAAAGATCAATGAAATCGTCCGAGAGTGTGAATTTTGTTATTTTTTTCTGTAAACAATGAATAGAAGATGTTCAAATACTATATTCAAGCCACATGAAGAAAATACAATATTTACACCTGGCTCTCCCGTGTGAACTTGTAAAATGATTCACAAACCCAAAACTTGAAGCATATAGAAGAAATATGAAATGAGCATAAGATGACAACAATTCATAATATTGATGATTTATATCCTGATATAATTGGTCATTACTTTCAGCAACATACTCTTGTAGCAAGGAAGTCAAGTAAATGTAACAAAAAGTAATAGCTAAATGTGAACTTGGACGGTAAAATAAACCTCAAGTGTAAGACATTCTTTATTTACAAGGTAATGTAAATTCGGAAGACATGAAAAATGAAAAAGTAAAATACTTGCCATATAAATAAATTCTCCCAAATATTTAAGTTGCAAAAACAAAGGAAGTCAAGTGCTTAGGGAAACAAAGAACGAAATATTTTACTTTGCAATCACATAACTCAAAGTATCCATGTTACATCGCATATACTTTAACCTTAGGAGGTTAATATGAAATTGTGAACAATAACAAATATCTAGCTTAGACAATAAAAGGAAGCCCTGTTTCCCTAAGAAAATTTTGGCTCTATAAAAAAATAAGATGGAAGTTATACCTTTGATCTGGTTAAAGTAATGCACGAAGTCAAAACCTAATGGCTAATATGTTCTTTTTCACACATTGAATTTTCAAGAATCCTAATAAAGCCATTATCTTGAGTTTTAGCCTGAAGCTTTCATTTCTATGTGTGCTTGATTTAACAAGAACCATATTACAAGTTTGTGTGCGCTTCACGCTCTTACCTCTCAGCAATACTACAATATGAAAATATAATCTCAAAATAAAATGCTGCAAAAACAACATCACAGTTGAATCACATGTAATCATTTTTTGCCACAAAAAGAGAAAACCTACAGCTACATCCGAAAATGGAGAGGTGGTTGAATAGGAGGAGCAGGAGGAGGTGAAGAAAGATAAGGAATAACAAAAGAAACAGAGGAAAGGAATAGGAGGATGTATATCCTTACTGCTTATCCATAATGATAAATTCTTGAATTCTTCTTCCATTGTATATGTTGAAGGGCCACCATTAATCACAATAGCAAGGACATCTTACGTTAAACCAAAAAAACAAGTTAATATATTATGAAAATCATTGTGTCATAATACTAAAAAGATTTTTGAGAAGGTATAATAAATGGATTGTATATGCTCAAATATAGATAGTTAAATCTTTAAATTCCAAATTCAGATTCTATAGGTTGATACTCGAAAGTGTCAAATATTGTGTTAGTTGGGTGCGTTGGCGGAAGTAATGGTTCGTCATGGGAAGTGACCTTCTCAATTGGCTCAACAATGGTGCTTCTATCAATTGTCCAAATGAATTTGTTAAGTGGATTTCCATTTAAATAAGATGACACATTCACCTGTGCAACCGACACCAAGTGTGGAAAGGATCAAATATATCTTCAAAATGCATTATATCAGCGTTGAACATGTCACGACCCAAAATTTCAACCTGGACGTAATGGCGCCTCTCGTGAGGACAAGGCCAACCAACATAACACACATTAAATCTCTTATTAGTTACTTAGCAGAAACAAGTCAATTTCATAGATAGTATAATCACAAGCGTGAAATGTACATGATAGAACAATGAAAACAATCCCAACTCAGCCCGAAATAGGGGTGTCACAAGCCATGACCATCTAAGGAATCTGAACACTACTATAAAACAAATAATATACATATTGGAAATTTAGAATCAAGGAATAGATGCGGTGCCGCGAACGCTGGAGGTCACCTTGCTTAGCTATAATAGAAATACCTTCAATCAGCTAATATCCCGCTACTGGGTGATCAATACCTGCATCTGCACACATGGTGCAGAGAGTAATGTGAGTACTCTGACCCAGTGAGTAATAAAAATAACTAACGACTGAAGGCATGAAATCTCATAAAGGCACAATATAGCGCTATCTCAAGCAGTAAAATCAGTTGTACAATGAAATATCAGATAATTCTCTTTTTAAAACAATGAAAATAACAATTTCAACAAGTAAGAAATAATCTAAAGCTTTCCCCTCGGGCTCAATATCAAACTCACAGTACAGTATCAACCCCACGGGCTCACTCCCAACTCACCAGCACACAACATCAGCCCCTCAGTCTCACTCCCAACTCACCACATACAAACAACGGCCTCTCGGGCCCACTTGTAACTCACCTGGGTACCCTGTGCTCACTAGGGTTGTGTACAGACTTCGGAGGGGCTCCTACAGCCCAAACGCAAAACAATTAGGCCTGAAAGCCTTCACACATCACACTCGAGGCTTGAAAGCCTCCTCACATAACACTTAAGGTCTTAAGTCCTCCTCACATCACTCAACATATCCTCACATATGGCCCTCGACCTATATCAGTCCAGAAAATAATCAGAAGCCCCTTGAGCATCAGTAAAATAATAGTGTTCAGCTCAACAACATTATAAATATCATTAAACTAGTTGAGTACAAATGCAGCCGAGTTCACGAAATGATATAATTCAATCGGGGTGAGTTCAAATAATATTTCAATTGGTGAGGAAAAATAGTGATGTAAATTCAAAAAAGATTTAAAGTGATGGGCACGAAGCCCAAATATGGCAATAAGCCCCAATCATAAATAGTAAATGACCTCGTGCGTTGTACAATGCGTCCCATCTCAACATAGCAGTATGTTGTGCCATCCGGGGTTTCAAACCCTCAGGGCATCATTTAAAATCATTACGCACCTCGAACAGGCAAATTCTCTAACCCGCGACACCTTTGCTCCTCAATCAACCTCCACGTGCATCGAATCTATTCAAATTCAAAGCGAATACATTACAATAGGCTAAGGGAATATAACCAAATCGAAAAGACTCAAAAAGTATCAAAAATCATGAAATTTGCAGAACCCAAGCCATGGGACCACGTCTAAAATCCTGACCAAAATGTTCTTCGTCCTCTCACAAGTCCGTACATATAAAAAATGCAAAAATCGGAGCTCGTTTGACCCTTCAAATCCTAATTGTCTGGTTTCAAAATTCAAGCCCTTGTTCTTGATTTGTAGGCTTATATTTTATGAATCTCTAGGTGGAAGTCACAATAAAAACGAGTTCTAAGTCAAAAAAAACTTACCTCAAGTCGTTTCCCCATTGAATCCTCTTTAATCTCCATCAAGAAACTCTCAAAATGATCAAAAATGGTGGAAAAATGACCCAAAATCGGTTTTATAAACTCACTGTTTTTTTTCGGAAATCACTGTTCATCACATGGTATTGTTCACGCACATGGTCACTGTTCATCCATGCTGTTACTGTTTACGCGCGGGATACTGTTCACGCTGCAGAAAAATGCAGCATCAATTAAAGAAATTGCAGCACGACCATTTTTTACTAAAATAACTCTAATTCCATCATACGAACTCGGAATTAGATGACTTTTGTTCCTATGAGTCTCAAATAATAATACAAACACAACCCTTCAATCGAAACTCAATTCGAAGCTCATTTGCCCAGTTCAACATCCATTTCGCTCGTTACACAATTAACTCATGTTTCGTGTCAAAAACTCAATCGCGACTTGATGAAATTAGACCAAACTTTTCAGATCAGTCCTATAATTCATGATTTGAATTTTAGAAGTCTCGAAATCAAATTTTGATCTCTGGAACTAAAAATGGACCTTTGGATAATTACAGGTTTATGCTCAAAACAACAAAAATTTTCCAAAAATGACCTTTTGGGCATCCGAAACACACCCGAGGCCCCTGGGACCCCGACCAATTACACCAACCAGTCCCAAAATATATTACGGACTTGTTTGAGGCCACAAATTACATCAAAAAATGCTAAAAATTATGAATAAACCTCCAATCCAAGCTTTATGAACTTTAGAACTTCCAACTTTTATTTCTGATGCCGAAACCTATCAAATCACGTCTGATTGACTTCAAATTTTGCGCACAAGTACAAAATGATATTACGAAGCTACAACAACTCTTGGAATTCCGTTCTGACTCCCGGATCAAAATTCCACCTATCAACCGGAAATCGCCAAAATTTTAACTTTGCCAAATAAGCTAACATCTTCATCGGACTTCCAAAATTACTTCCGATTGCGCTCCTAATCCTTAAATCATCACCCGGAGCTAACCGAATCATTGGAATTCAATTCCGAGCCCTCTAACTCACAAGTCAAAATCTAGTTGACGTTTCCAACTTAAGCCTTCTTAAAAGAGACTAAATGTCTCATTTCTTATCAAAGTTGCTCCAAATAAATTCTAATACACCCAATACCGATAATGAAGCATAAGAAAGCAGAAAATAGAAAGAACAGTGTAGTTACTCACGAGACGATGGGTCGGGTCATCATATTCTCCCCAACTTAAACAAACGCTCATCCTCGAACGTGCCCAGAATTGTACCAAAAGCCCAACGATTGCTGAATAATCTCACCATGCATAAATTCGGGGATTAATCCATGCCACCCTATCTCACATGGGTACAATAACACGTTTTAACAAAAATCACACAATCTAGTCTAGACCATCAATCATAGAGCCACATTTCACATTTTCGGAATCATACACAAGATCAAAACCTCACACCTATATTGAGAATAAGTCTGAACCAACTGTAATAGACCATGCTTAGTTGATGGCTGGAGCCAGAGAAAATCATTACACCTATTTTGAAACAAATAACACATACCATGCAAACTTGATAGAACATTATCCAACTCACCTCGCCACTCAACCTGTGGCATTTCCAGCATATCCCATGGCACTATAGTTCAGAATTGCCTGACGCTAAGACAACCAGTCTAAATTTTGATATCACATACAAAATCTAACATACTAGTAAGTAAAGATCCACTCGAGCCTCCAAATCCTGATGGTCTTTAAACAGTACCGACGCACACGATCCACAAACACAATATAGCCTGTACATGAGAACTCCCAGTCTCCAACTCCATATATCACACGCATCATCATCCCTAACCCCAATACTATTGAAGTTCCATCAACTTAATCACATTAGTCTTTTTCTAAAACTTGTAACTTCTACAAATCATTATGATTAGAAATAAAATTTCCTTAATCCTCTGAAGATCATTCGCCCTAATCATCTGAAGCTCATTTCTCAAATCACCCAAAGCTTCCCGTACTGCCTAAGAATGTTATAAATTTCCATTAAGAACTAAACCATAACCTTACACACACAATTCTCAATCCTTCACAACACATCGCATATACCATATCATCCTAAGGTAACATGAGGATTTCACCTCGCTTACGAACCATGAAAGTTTACGTACTCAACTAGTCAAGAGCTTCCATTGATCCCATCTAGAAGAAAAATCATTACACGTCCCATGCTTTGCATGACATACATAGGTATTGTTTGAATTCTTATAAGACCGACACGACGGATAACATCTGCATACACTCATAACACTGCCGAATAAACAATTTATTGGGTCTATACTTCCGGCAAGGACTATCACCTCATTCTGAACCAAACAATGGTCTTAACCCCTTAATTTACTTCATGTACTCAAATTACACTGATCTCAAATTTGATGATCTAGTCTCCCCCATTACTAACTGCTCAGGCAATAAGCTACATCAGACATAATCAAAATCCACATATGATGCTCTAATATTCCAATAGGCTACCAATTCGAATGCGATACAAAAAAGAAAGTCATCTCTAGAAGGGATTACCAATCCCACGCGCTAATACGGACTTTCCTTGGAAAACAGGAACCAAGGCATACAAAATAGCATAAAGAAAACTATACTCAACATCAAACTATTGCGGCGTGCAACCCTATCCAGATAACATAACCATGGCGGTGTGCCACCCGCTCCATACATAGATCTCGCATCAGGAGATGAACATCGAGCCAAATTTTCTCATTACAGCAAAATACCGTGTATCGGTCATAAGCATGCTAAGTGGATAATAAAATTTTGAGGTACATATACCGTTATAAGCTACAAAACTCAAGCAAAGCTAAGGTGCGATGTACAAATTTGAACTTCAAGAGCCAAGATGCTCATATAACATCATTCCTACACGGATTCTCAACACATAGCAATTTCTCAAGCCGTTCTCACAACTCACACGGTGCAACGCTTCACTATGCAAAATATCTGACAATGAAACATCAACCTAACTACTCGCCCATGAGGACCGCATTACTAAAATGAACACATCGAGCCTGTTATAGAGACATTATTCACATAAAATCCATTCACCAACTTCAAGCTAATTCTGATCACACTGAACTAGTCTGATAACCTTTCAAATGTCCATAATAACTTCCATTTTCTTCATAAAACACAAGAACAACCATCACAATCGGAGTAATCCTCCCCAGTTCACAACTCAATATACCAAGTGCCCTTCAGGCATGAATCTTTAATTTAACGACACCATCACAAACTTCATACTTGGTTTATATCTTTAATAAATCAAGTGATCACATGCCACACTTATATAATCTTCTCGTGGGACACACTCCCACAACCTACCACAACAATATCTGGAGCGTACCTCCAAATCACTGGTCGCACTAACGCTGAAGAGCGATCAAGAATCTTAACCAGGACGCAAAACCCTTTTTACAAAAAAACATCAATCTTAGGTGGCGCTGAAGAAAACGCCAACTTATCATAACATCGAAACTTATATCTTGCTTATCTGAGCTCATGACATGTCACGACCCAACCCCGGTCGTGATGGCACCCAACACTAAATCTAGGTAAGCCTGACCAACCGTCATTTTTATTTAACCTTTAAGTCTCAAAACATAGAATTTAACAAAATAAGAATCCAAGAATATTAAAAATGTAATATGGATAAATAGGAAAAATCAATAACATACCCATAAGATATCGGGTCACGAGTCTAGAGCCTCTAACATAACTGAGTAATAATAAAATTATTTGAATGACAATATAAAAAGCTGGGAGAGTATATAATAATAATGAACTGAGAAAAATGAAGACCAGCCAGGTCCTGCGAACGTCGTGCAGCTACTCAACGACTCTGGAAATATATGGAGACTGTGAGTATCAGCTAATCCTCCGGTGTACCTGAATCGCACACAAGGTGCAGGGAGTAGGGGTGAGTACAACCAACTCAGTGAACAATAAGTATAGTAAATGTCTGAAAGTAAGAAATCCACAGAGTACCACAAAGCAAATCTATAACTACCAATCTTGTAACTTAGCTACGAACTAACAACACACCAGTAACAAATATAGAAGTCAGGTATCAGATAAAGATGCAATGCAATGCACATGAATACGCTGCGGTGTGCAGCCCGAGCCAACCATTTTTATTTAACGTCGATGACGCTCACTAGGAGTGTGTATAGACTTCGGAGGGGCTCCTTCAACCCAGGCGCAATATCATATATATATATATATATATATATATATATATATATATATATATATATATATATAAACTCTGCGGCGCAGCCCGAGCCAACCTCAGTCCACAGTATGCATGTAACCACATAACAGATTCCATCTAATTCTTTTCCAGTTTCCAAATATTAAGGCGAATATAATTTAATTAGTCAATTTCAGAAATAAGGTGACTTAGCATCTAATGACAGTGATTAAGCACATGACTGAGATCAACGATTATACAAATCATGTTATCACACAGATATTCACCCTACACGGGTACTACAGACCGGCACACGGCCCTAAATATGGCATTAAGCCCAATTATCAATAACAAAATGTGTGTATCAGACGCCAATAATTCATATTCAACTCCCAGGATGGACCAAGTCACAATCCCCAATCATTTACAACCCCGCACCTGCCATGGGGTGCGAGTCACTCCCTAATATAGCATCACGATGTGATAAGCCGGGGTTTCAAACCCTCAGGCCATCATCTATACGAACTACTCACCTTTAACCGGTCGTAGATTGGTCTGCAATGCCTTTTCCCTTCGGATCTCCCTCTACGAGCGTCGAATCTATTCAAAACCAGAATGAATATGTTATTATAGGCTAAATAAATATAACCCAATTGAAATTATTCGTAAAACATTAAAAATCACGAAGTTGGTAAAACCCGAGCCCAGGGCCCACTTCTCGAAAAATTCTGAGAGTTACATCTTTGGATTCTCCGTCTTGCTACGAGTCTGACATATATTTCACCAAAAAACGGAGTCTGTTTGACCCTTCAAATCCCCACAATTTGTTTCTAAAAACTAAGACCTAGTTCTTCACATTTTCTACACAATTTCATGGAATTAGGGGTTGATTCTTCCTAAAAATGGTGTTTTTAAGTCAAGAGACTTACCTCCAATCAATACCCGCTGAAATCACACTTCAAATCGCTCAAATAGCTCAATTGGTTGCTTAATAATGGAGGAAAATATGTTTAAGTCGCGGATGAAATAACCCTTAAAACATTCTGTCCGCCCAGTGGTTTACTCTATGCGATCGCATCTCTACTCCTGTGATTGCACACACCAAAATTTTGTCCCTTCCAATTTCCTCTACACGATCGCGTACAACTGATCCCCTCTGCTATGCGATCGCATTCTCCCCCTACACGATTGCACTGATCAAGGTCCTCTACCTATGTGATCGCATCTCCCTTTACGTGATCGCATAGACCAATATCTGAGCCCCCTTTCTTCCTCTATGCAATCACAACATTACTCATGCGATCGCATAGAACAAAAGCCTGCTGCAAATTTCTGCTGCACTTACTTCGAAAATTCCCGTTAGCCATCTGAAATCACCCCGAGGTCCTCGGGACCTCAACCAAGAGTACAGATATGTTACATTACTTCATTTAAACTTGCTCGAGCCATAAAACTACTATCATAAACATAAAAATCATTAAATTTCCACGGATTCAAGCCTAAGTTAAACTAAGACTTCCGAAACTTGCATTTGATCCAAAACCGACCTAAACACCTCCGAATAACGTGAAAATTTTCACACATATCCACAATCACCTAATGGAGCTAGTGCAACTGTCAGAATTGCATTCCGACCCATGGATCAAAATCTCACCTATTAGTCGGACTTCGCCAAACTTTCAACTTAGCTAATTCAAGCCTTATTCTACACCGAACCTCCAAATTTAGTTATGATTTCACTCCTAAGTCACAAATCCCCATCCGAAACTAGTAAAATCATCGAAAATCCATTCCGAGCCCTTTAACTCATAAGTCAACATTCGGTTGACTTTTCCAAACTAACTTTCTATTAAAGAGACTAATTATCTCATTTATATCCAAACTGCATCTGAATTACTTCGAACTCTCAAAATACATATATTGAAATATGTAAAAACATATAATGGGGAAAACAAAGCGGAAATTCACGGGACGACGGGTCAGCCGTTACATGATATCTTGTCAAATATTTCCTTCACTCGTGCCATGATCGACCCAATTTCCATAGCCAGAGCTGATTCACCAGCATGCATCAAACTCAAATCAATATAGCATATAACCGTGCAATCGACCTATTTAATAGCAAACTCCACAACTTGGCTCAAAGCAATAGATCAAAACGCACTAAATAAATCACAATGCATGTATTCCATTGATGCAGTAATACCACAGTAAGATTAAACTCACTCCTTCATAAGCTCATGGAAACACAAATCATCTAGAATTTTAACTCTTCTATAATTCTTGCATTAACTCACACAACAGTTAAGCCAACTCTCTAGGCAACCAAATTTTTACTAAGTCCCAATTTTTTCAAAATATTCGGCAGAGTCTCCTTTGTAATTGGGCCTATCCACCTGCCAGAGAATCACCAAAACCATCCTAACAACATGTCCAAAACTTGACAAAGCATCACAATGTTATCAACAACATTAATCTCAATATTACAAGTATTATATTATAAAAATTGATATATGGACATACGTTACACCTATTTGAATCACAACACATAGAGAATGCCTTTTAATCCTCCATTATTGGGCTATTCAACCAAGTAGGAACATATTCTTTCTTTAATATTTTCGACCTTCAAGGTTGTCTCCTTGACTCAACGATTTCGTCATAAGACATTTACAGAAGCGATCTCAGCTCCCAGACTTACCTAACTAGTATGACAAACATATTTTTCTCATAAGCCAATTACCTATTAGCTTTACCTTTGGTTACTATTTTTGTATACCTTCCACTGCCATACCCACTACACCATCACTTAATCTTCCTGAGTCCAAACATATACCGCCACATGTAATGCACTATACTTTCCAACTAGGAGAATACAGATGCCTCTGTACCGATCCGCGAGATCTACTAAACTTGATCATGAATCGCGAGACCTAGTAACCTAGGTTATGATACCAACTTGTCATGACCAAAAATCCCAACCCGGTCGTGATGGCGCCTCTCGTGAGAACAAGGCTTTCCAACATAACACACATTACATCTCTTATTAGTTACTTAGCAGAAACAAGTCAATTTCATAGATAGTATAATCACAAGCATGAGATGTACATGATAGAACAATGAAAACTATCCCATTTTCTAAGAGGTTATGCCATGCGGACGATGACTGGGCGACATGCAGGCAACGATTTGGCGCACGTATGGCAGCATTTCTCTAGCTAAGTCTAGATCCTTCCAATGGAAGATTCTAGACCCACCTAGACTTCTCTTGTATATTCTACTAAGTGTAGAGATTTGTAGAACTCTCTAGAGCTTTGATCATAGCCATTGATTAGAATAGATCTTAGCCGTTGATTTGGGACTCTACCAACTATAAATAGGCTAGAGGCATTTGGCATTTGCATCCAAGAAACATTCAAGCAATCCAACACTTGTATAAAGCATTCTCTTGTTTAATACAAAGCATTCTTGCAAGCTTCTCTTCTTAGCTTCTCTTAGCTTTGTTGTGGCAATATTTCGGGGAAAGGCTGACTTAGCACATCGCAGGGGCGGATCGTGACTAAGGCCGCACGGAAGATAGCTAGGGAGTTATCCGGTCCGTGACACCGCGCTCAACATACAATGCGTGTCTCATCTCAAAGTAGCAGTATATTGTGCAATCTGGGGTTTCAAACCCTTAGGGCATCATTTAAAATTATTACTTACCTCGAACCGGTGAATTCTCTAGCTCGTGATGCCCTTGATCCTAAAATCGACCTCCACGCGTGTCAAATCTATCCAAATTCAGAGCGAATACATTACAATAGTCTAAGGGAATATAACCCAATCGAAAAGACTCAAAAAATATCGAAAATCATGAAATTCGCATAACTCGAGCCCCGGGCCCACATCTTGAAATCCATAAATTTTTATACCAAAATGTTCTTCGTCCTCTCACGAATTCGTACATATAATGAAACAAAAATTGGAGCTCGTTTGACCCTTCAAATCCTAATTGTTTGGTTTTAAAATTCAAGCCCTGGTTCTTGATTTGTAGGCTTATATTTCATGAATCTCTAGGTGGAATTCTCAAAAAAAATAAGTTCTAAGTCCAAGAAACTTACCTCAGGTCATTTCCCCTTTGAATCCTCTTTAATCTCCACCAAGAAGCTCTCAAAATGATCAAAAATGGTGGAAAAATGACCCAAAATCGGTTTTATAAACTCACTGATTTTCTTCGGAAATCACTGTTCATTGCGTGGTCACTGTTCATTGTGCGGTACTGTTCATCCGTGCAGCAGCAATTAAAGAAATTGCAGAACGGCCATTATTTTTACTAAAATGGCTTTAACTCCATCATACGAGCTCGGCAATAGATGATTCTTGTTCTTATGAGTCAAAAATAATAATACGAACACAACCCTTCAATCGAAACTCAATTCGGAGATCATTTTTCCAATTCAATACCCATTTCACTCGTTACACAATTAACTCATATTTCGTGTCAAAAATCCAATTGCGACTTGATGAAATTAGACCAGACTTTCCAAATCAGTGTATAAGTCATGATTTAAATTCTGGAAGTCTCGAAATCAAATTTTGATCTCTAGAATTAAAAATGGACCTTTGGATTATTACAGGTTTATGCTCAAAACAACAAAAATCTTTCAAAAATTACCCGTTAGGCAACCGAAATACACCCGAGGCCCCCTGGACCCCGACCAATCACACCAACTAGTCCCACAATATATTACGGACTTGCTCGAGGCCTCAAATCATATCAAAGAACTCTAAAATCATGAATCAACCTTCAATCCAAACTTTATGAACTTTAGAACTTCCAACTTCTATTTCCGATGCCGAAACCTATCAAATCACGTCCGGTTGACTTTAAATTTTGCACACAAGTCTAAAATGACATAATAAAACTATAACAGCTCTCATAATTCAATTCTGACTCCCGGATCAAAAATTTACCTATCAACCGGAAATCGCCAAAATACGAAGTTCGCCAAAATAAGCTAACTTCTTCACCGGACCTCCAATATTACTCCTGATTGCGCTCCTAAGCCTTAAATCATCACCCGGAGATAACCAAATTATTGGAATTCAATTTCGAGCCCTTTAACCCACAAGTCAACATCTGATTTACTTTTCCAACTTAAGCCTTTTTAAAAGAGACTAAATGTCTCATTTCTTATCAAAATCGCTCCAAATAAATTCTATTGCACCCAATACCGATAATGAAATTTAAGAAAGCAACAAATGGAAAGAACGGGGTAGTTTCTCACAAGACGACGGGCCGGATCGTCACAGAATATGGTGGCCTAAACTTGATTTTCATGTAAGAAAATAAGATACAGTTAGATTTTGATCATATTCAAATAAATTGGGAAAAATTATACCACAACTATTGTTGGAAAATATGCGAATTTAAAAAAGAACACCTCTTCATCCTGTAGAGTCATGAGTTGATATCTTTTGGTTTTCTCTTTGTTGTCTGTGGGACGACCTTTATCAATTACTTGGATCTTAGAGGTCCACTCTCCTGTATTGGGAGTGATCATGTTGATAGTTAACCTTTCACCCATAGTGGAATTAACCTGCGATTACAATATATTGATATTAGTATAACATTATACATTAACAATAAAAATAGACATAGTTTAATATAAATGAAAGAATATAGAAAAAATAAAGTTATAATTAGATTTAAATAAAGTTATAATTAGATTTACCATAAGAAATTATAGCATATGACCAAGAAAAAGCATTTTTAATAATTTCATCATAGAATACATTATGTGTAGAGTGATCACCATCATCGTGAGCAGTAGGTGGTCTGATTAATACTTTCACACAATTAAAACTTTTGGCTCTTGAAAAAGCAGCATCCAATTGACCATGAGAAAAGACAGGTCCGCACAAATAGATACCCACAAAATCTAATGTTTGATCTTGAGCTTTGTTTATTGTCACGGTGAAACATAATCGAACTGGAAATTGTGTTATTTTAAAAGGGAGATGTAATTTCTCATCTTCTGATGTCATGAGTGGTATTCGCGGAATAAATACATGTCTATTTTTAAAATTGCCGCTAGATATTGTTTCACTAATGACATGAGTGTTAAAATTATTACATATAAATCATGTTCCATTGCATAAACCTTGACTGGGATTCAGATTTCTTAATAACATAATTGGGCAATTTTTTTCAAAGATAATTTATAAGAAGGCAAACCAGCAGGATTTAAAGTGTGCAAAAAATCTTCATACTCACTTTGATCATTTGGATCAATTGTCTCATCGGTAGCAATGTAAACTTTTTCAGTGATTGGAAATTGAGCAAGAAGAATGTCATTTATTTCATTTTTGGTTGTTAGAATAGCACAAGAAGTAATAAAGGAAGCATTTGAATGACATTTGTATAAATCAGGATAAGTAACTCAGAAGAGAATATTCAATGATTCTTTTTCAAAAGTACAAGGAATAATATGAGAATGCGGAATTTGAATTTTTTCATAGGCATTGTGCCTTTCTTTTCCATCACCAGTTCTCATTAAATATTCACAAAAAGCGGGATCTGTTTTCGCATGCATATTCTCTGATAGTTGTAATTTTTCAAGTTGATTCCAAATTTTTGAGCACAATAAACTTTCACGAATAAAATCTTCTTTTTTTTCACTACAAACCACGGGAAGAATTTGTCTAAAATCACCAATGAAGACAACTACCTTTCCACCAAATATTATATTAGTTTTGATTAGATCTCTTAAAATTAAATTGAATGCTTCTACCGTTTCCTTTTTGCCATTGAAATTTCATCCTATACAATCAGTTTTGCATTTCGTATTAAAGATGATAATGAACTTTGCTTACTAATATTGCAGCTAAATTATCATTAACATCAATAGGAATTTTGAAGATAAAAATGAGCAGTTTGACCTCCAAGAAGAAGTGAAGCTGCAACACCGGAGTTTGCAGTTGCTAAAGCTATAAATCCTTTGTGCCTCACAGTAGCCAATAAAGCACGATATAAAATGCTTTTATCAGTTCCACCGGGGCCATCAATAAGGAATTCCCCTGGTCTTTTTGAAAATATACGGTCAAGAATAATATTGTAAGCTCTTCTTTGATCAATGTTTAATTTGTTTTCTAACATTAAATATTCTTCACTAACAATGATGCTTCTTTCGGAATGAACATCTTAGCTTCTTTTGCTTCTGCAGATGGTTCAAATTCATCAATGTCATGTCCCATTGAATGAAGAATATTGTTAATATGGTTTAACACTTTGTAACGGATTTCTCTTGTATCTATATTTGATTTTTTTTTTTTTTGAAATCTTCAAACATTAGGTTTTCAAATTTTTCTCATAGTTCTCTTGGATTATTTGGATTATAATATATTAGTAACATAGCAAATAATTATCTTAAACTGGACGAAATTTGATAACTTACAGCTTCAGACATGCATTCTACCAAATTATTATCACCCAATAATAATCCTCTTTTCTGCAGCTTCTCTAAAAGTTTTACATTCTACTCCATTTACAGTTCACAAATCTTCATATGATTTTAGTCCTCTTATATTCATTAGAAGCAATCTAAGATAGTATCGTTTTCCTTCAGTTGGATGACATGTCACCACACGACCAATAGCACTTCCTCGTTGACGATGTGTCTATGTTTATCTGTTGTTGGCCATACAAAGTATTCTGGAAATTCTTGATATAATAAATTTAAGTCAATAGCATCTTTGTTTTCTCAATTCATTAAAAAAAACTCAGTTAGCATTATTTTTTTAACCATAGGATTGTTACTAATATTGTTTGTATTCTTGAAGGAAATAAGTTGTTGTCCATCAAGATGTAGTTGAAGATGATATTCATTCGGAAATATTTCACTAATAGGAAAATCAAATATACGCCATGTAGCCTCAGGCGGTGACACACACCTAGCAGATTGGTATTCCTTCATTTCATTTATCTCTATGTTTGTATCATTAGCATGTATATGAAATGCAATTTTATCATTTCCTTTGCAAATATACTTATAAATATACTTAACAACTTTAATACCAGAGCAAATCTCTATATTCATATGACAATTGAACTTACAAATTAAATATGGATTATAAGGAATAACCCATGAATTCAAGAAGGTGTCCTCTTATTTGCACTTTCTTTCCTTTGTTTCGTCTTCAATAAATTGGATACGAATTTTTTCCTTTAGTTGTTTATTCTGAAAATTCCTTTGGATACTTAAATTTACAATGACTTTTTTTCATGCAAGAATTTGTTGGATTTAATTCTCCACATGGACCATGCATCATATAATCTATAATACGTGAATATAGTGTAGGATTTTCTTTTTTATCTGGTATTTCAGCACATACAAATCGATCATATGCTTCAGAAGTTAGTAATTTATATTTTTCATCAAGTATTAGAAGAAAATGAGTGTGTGGAAGTCCCGACTTTTGATTCCACTGTATACATAAATGCTGTGATTTTACCAAATATTTGTGTTTTGAGAATATTCTTTTTCAATTCTTCTAGTTTTGCTCGAAATACTCGACTAATTAAATCGGGTCTATTTTGTATTTCATCTATCGTCAAAAGGTTTTCTTTTAATTCAGGCCAAGAATGATTACACGTTATAGTCAAAAATATATCTGGTTTTCGAACCGTTGCACTAATGCAATAGCATCCATATACCTTTGACGCATATCTCTTGGGCCTCCTGTAAAGCTAAGTGGGAGTATTTTTTATTTTCAAACCTGTAAAGCTTCTCTTTGCCCACATCGTAGAATACCTAAGAGCACATCTAATACATCAACTCTGAATAAATCTTGATTAAAAGTATCAAAGTCTAATCTTTGGCTTTCAATTTTTATCCATTCATCCACAACATATTGTTGGAATAATCTTCTAGAATGTAAAAGTCTATTTTCATCATCTCTTATTTGTAGTTTGTAACGACAAGAAACATTATCTCTTTTTCGTTTTCCTTTTTGCATAACCTCAGCTTCCATATCGAGTAATCCATCAATTGAACACATATTCATTATACTCGGTAATTATTCATGTTCACAGTATATTCGCATTGTTGATTTGCTGGTAGAATGCTTAATTTTCTTAATATCACAATGCCATCCATTTTGACCGTAAGGAAACAATAATGGATATTGTAATGAATCAAAACAACCATAATAATAATTAACCAGCTGAATTCTATCACTTTTCGTAAATACGAATATGTGGTGTAGGAATAGAGTTATTGATATATTGTTCAACCCATATACCTGCAACTTCTGATACAGTTGGTAAATTATATATTCGTTGATCTAAACCAGTATCACTCTTAAGCGCAATGTAGAAATTAGATAATTGTGGAATATTTATGAAGGATTTTAAAAACATTGAGTATGAATTAATTTTTTAGTATATTCATCAAACTTTTTACAATATCTTCATTCAGTTTGTTTGAACATGTCGTTCGATTCATTTTCACTATTAAAGAAGTATAACTGAAGGTTTTTTCCTTTTAGATCAGCCGCTATCAGGTCATTTATGAAATGATACATTCTCCCTTGAACACGGAATATATAGATACCATTATTTCTTTTTGCTAGCTCTTTATCATAAGTTACACCAAGGGATGTGAACACAAATATATTATTGTATGTTCTAATGTAAGTTCGAAAATATTTTGATTCCTCGGTATTTTCCAAATAAAGGTTTCTTAACTTTGTTGGCATTTCATGTGAAATTAGTTGAATGAACTGTTACCACAACAAAATACAAGTGGTTCATATTCAAATTTTTTTGCTTGACAAAATTGACATTTCGGTACTTCTTTTAATTTAACATAAGTATTTTCTGCTTGCATACTACTCGAACAACCAGGTTCTGTGAAAAAATTCCTTTCATATGAAAACTCTAGTATTGAGTAGATTATTAACCCAAAAAAAGATAATCACAACTGTTCTGAGTAGATGTAGTTTAACTAAACTTTAATTTTTAGTCATACCTGTTCTTTTCCTTGAAAAAGGCAATAGGTCTTTTATAATAAGAGAACTTTGATTGGTAGAAACGTTGGCAACATTATAGGTTGGTGTGTTAGCTGCATCAATACTAATTGAAGATTCAGTAGACCGCCGTCTTTTTAATTCAGCTCTGTTTGCACGCCATCGTGCCAAAAGGGCCTCTTTTTTATCAGGTGGCATCAGTCTATATAATTCGCGTCTCCTAGACCTTTTGTCAGCATGTGATTTTCCAAAGATCCAGTCATTTTCATGGTTCTATTTGCCATTAAGGCAGTTTATCTATTGGCAAGATATTTTTCTTATTACTAAGGCTTAAAAAGGAAAACACTAAAATTTTGGCTACATATAATGATATTCTTATGAGTAATGTAAGTTTAATCATACTGACATATATCACAAACAAAAGTAACTCAGATAATGATATAAATTTAATATTTGATTCTGAATAGAATAGATTATCTTTCAGTTGAAAAGAGTTAAAGTATGATGAGATAACCTGAAATGAATAAAATGAATAAATTCTTTACTCATCAAAAACAATAATATAAATAAATAAATGACAAATGGCTAAGACAGACAGAGGGAATGCTATTTCCAAAATCAAAACTTTTGATGCTATAGTACTTACCACACAGTGATTTTGCTATTAAAAAGCGCGAACACGCAGATATCCCAACAGAGGGTAAGTCCTATAAGGAAAATAAAACAAATAAAGAAAAATATCAATAATAGGCAACCACCAACAGGAAAAAGATAGATAGTATGTAAAATTACAAGAGTAAATATATTGTTTACAAGTTTCAATGGTAAATTTAAAGGTAAAACTTTTAACAAAAAAATGAATCATTTTTTAGAGGCGGTATAATATACTATATCACATTAAATAAAATGGATGGAGTAATACCTAGAAACTCCTTTTTTCCCTCTCGTTCAGTCATTCCTATATAATATTATTTTCTTATTTCTTTAACCCATGTTTCTATTCTCTACATACATTTAGTGTACAGTATTTTGTATTATTTATTTAGAGCTATACATTTAACCTTTCTTTTAATGAAAGGAAATTGTGTACCAACACCTTTTCTGCTATCAAAATCTATCTCATATATTTTCTTATAAGCTAAAGAATCTAAAGTTTAAGAAAGGGGGAAAACATAGGAAAATACAGAAAAAATAAAACATCTCTTTCTTTTGCAATTTTCCGACGTTAAACAAATCAAAAAATATTATGTCCACCCATAATCACCTAACTTAATTTTTTTCTCCTCTTTTTTTTGTACTTCCTATTTTATAAAAATAGATAGAAAGCACTCCCAAGTGAAAAGTAGGACAACAGACAGCTTAAATTATGATACCCTTTAACAAGTAGTAACTACCGATGTTTACATTGAGTAGATGAAAGAATCGGATCTGGAATTGGTACTACCAAAGTAGATGAAAAAAATTGATAAATTAGTTCTTGGGGAAAAAAATTAGGAGACATTCAGATCTGAAATTAGAATATTCAAAGTAAATGAAAAAGACTGATAAAGTAATTCTTGATGGAAGTTTGAATGAACAATAATGGAAACTACAAAAAACTTAATCCGAAACTTGAAAAGAGAAGGAAAGGAGATAAGAAAAAAATTTACCAAACTAGTTGAGCAGATGAAGGAGATGAAAGTGACTTACAGTTGAGTAAAGGAGATGAAAGTGACTGAGCATAGTAGATGAAAATGACTAAAGAAGTATAGGGTGTTTGGTCTTTTGATGGATGCAAGGTTTTGATGGAAAAGTCTGGTGTAGATAAACAATATTAAAACAGTAAGATGAGAGAGTATAATAACAAATATACCCTTGGTCGATATATTTATCATAATAGACCAAAAAGATATATTTTCTCCCCTTTTTTGACATCAGCAAAGAGGGATTAGCAGGCAAAAAATAGTAGTACTATCCACAGAAGCAAAAAAATTCAAGGGCACAACCCAAAACAAAGCCAAAACAAGTTTGAAACAAAGATTGTCTGTAAAAACATCCACACTAGCGACGCAAGAAGTAAGTAAGAGTATTACAGATCGCCTCCTTCAACTGTTCAAAGCTGGTGTTTTCAGCGATGCTCATTCCATACAGCATGTCGTGGACCTCCTTGAACGTTTTAACTGCATTCTCCATTAGCCATTGCATAGCCACTCTGATTTTAGATACATCAGACCCAGTTTTCTTAGAAATAGCATGAATGACACCCACAGTTGACTGAGTAGCAGAAAGAAGAGTGTTAATGTCTAAGAGCTAGGAGTCAATGGAGCTCATCTTCTCACTTAGGTCGGAACTATTGAGAGGTGTGGAACAACAGATGAAGGCTTGGATTCCATAGGGGTCTATTTTGCTTCACTCTTACCCCTTTTAACCCAGGCACCGTTGACACTCACATACCCCATACTAGAGAAAGCTCTAGACTTGTAGGACTTGAAATAGGAACAAAATGGTAGTCAGAAAGCGGAATTTGATGGGCTTCCATAATATGGGTAATGGTCATACCAAAAGGTAAACTGGTGGGATCTTCAGCACTCTCAATCATAAATTTTATGACCCAGGAGGACAGCATGAGTGTAAGTTTAGAGATGAGACAGTAGACAAAGAAGGTGTCCCTTTGAGAGAAGGTGGAGAAGGAACCAATTCTAGGAAGAAGAGTGGTTGCAACAATGTGCGAGAGAACCCGAGTTTCAAAACTCAGATCACTAGGCCCCAATTGGTTGGGAAGAGTTTCAGAGGGATTTTCAGCAATGCACTGTTTGTCCTAGTCAAAGGAAATTTCAAAGTCCTTAGGCCAAACATTTTTAAAGAGAGTGGGGAATAAGAGGAATGATAGATAAAGATAGAATCGAACAAGGCACAGTCATGAACAATGTATTTACCAAGAACAAGAGTTTCAAGCTTATCAGGTTTACTAGAGAGAAGATTACTATAAAACCTACAGACTAAGGGCTCATACACTTTAGGCGGAGAAATGGAGAAAATATTTTCCCACTCCTGATACACAAAGAGATCCTTTACCTTACAGTTGAGAGCCTCTATATCATCAAGATCCAAAACTCTTCCATGGGCAATGGTCTTATCCTTGAGAGAGATGAAAAAAGTCCATATTTGGGGTATCCTAAAAATTTAGGTCAGAATCGAGGGATGTAGAGAAATCAAATTTCGATTTCTTTGGAGTGGAAGAAACATGAGGATCCTCCATGGAACGCTTACTAGAGGTTTTATCTCCGAGGACTTGAGAATGTTCAAAGAAGTACCTTGAGAAGAGGCGAAGCCCTCAGAATGATCAGACCCTCGGTTAACTTGCTCAGGAGGCGCATAAGAGGTTTTGCCTTAGAGCGGGTGCTTTTTCTGGTGGAAGCGCGTGGGTTCTTCATGGTTTTTTCCACGGGAGAGGAAAGGGGGTTTCCACAAATTAAAGAGAGAGAGTATGGAGATGAGAGTGACTTTAAAATGCTTAACTTAAAGTAAACAGATTTGACAGTTGAGTGCAAAAAAAGAAGGGGTTTCACTTGAAGAGATGTGATTATTGGCTTTCCATCTTCGACTGCGAACTGACGTGAAATAGAATAGAAGGAGAGGGAGGGAACTGGACGCATAATTAATGCACTGAAAAGAGCAATTATGATAAGTTTTTGAAAAAGTGCAAATAGGTCCTAAGATTTTTTTTTAAAATAAATTATACCAAGTAATTTTCTCAAAGAGCAAAATCTTTCTTCCAACAAAGGTTTAGTAAAAATATCAGCTAATTGGGCAGAAGTGCCAACAAAAGTTAAATTCTATATCATTCTTAAGAACATGATCTCTAATAAAATGATGTTTAATATCCATATGTTTAGCTCTAGAGTGAAGCACAAGATTTTCTGAAAGAAAGATTGCACTTGAATTATCAAAGAAGATTTGTATAGGTTTAAAAGAAAGCTCATAGTCACCCAATTGATGACATTCACAAGAGCTGTGCACAACATTGACCAATGGCAATATACTCAGCTTCAGTAGTGGACAAGGCGACTGATGCTTGCTTTTTACTATTCCGGGATATTAAAGCTTTTCCTAGTAGTTGACAAGTGCCACTCGTGCTCTTCCTGTCTTCTTTATCACCTGCTAAATCTGCATCTGAGAAACCTTCTAATTTAAAAGAGTTAGAGCGAGGATACAATAATTCATGAGATATTGTGCCAATAAGGTATCAAAAAATTCTTTTTACAACACTCAGATGTGACTCCTTAGGAGCCGACTGAAACCTGACACATCTACAAATGCTGGACATAATATATGGTTGACTTGCTGTCAGATACAATAGTGATCCAATCACTCCTATGTATTTGATTTCATCAACTGGAGTATCATGTTCATCCTTATCCAAATTTGTAGCCGGACTCATAGGAGTGCCAGTTGATTTTGCATTGCTCATGCCAAATGTTTGGATCAGTTCCTGTAACGACCCGACCCGTCGTCACGTGGGTTACCGCCCTGTGTTCCCCATTTTATGCTTCTATATGTTTCATTATATGTGTTTGGAGAATTTGAATTAATTCAGATAGAGTTCGGTTAGAAATGAGACAATTAGTTTTCTTTATGCGAAGATTAGTTTGGAAAAGTCAACTGGAATGATTTATGACTTATGGGCGCAATCGGAATTGAATTTGGAGGTCCAGTGTAGAATTAGGCTTGAATTGGCTAAGTTTGAATTTTGGTGAATTCCGGTTGATAGGTGAGATTTTGATCCGAGGGTTGGAATGGAATTTCGAGAGTCGCAGTAGCTCCGTTAGGTGATTTTGGATATGTGTGCAAATTTTCAGATCATTCGGACATCGTTTGGTTGGGTTTTAGGTCAAATGCAAGTTTTGGAAGTTTTAGTTTAGCTTAGGCTTGAATATGTGGTAATTCGAAGATTTCGATGTTTAAGATAGTGATTTTATGGCTCGAGCAAGTTTGAATGAGGTATTAGAGCATATATGTGCTTTTGGTTGAGGTCTCGAGGGCCTCGGGGTGATTTCGAATGTTCAATCGGGCTATTTTTGGACCAAAAGGATTGCTGGTTTTCTGATGTTGGTGTTGCAGAACTTTGTGCTTCACATTCGCAGGGGTATGTCGCGAACGCGTAGAAGGAAATAGGAGGGCTAGGATTTTATCCTTCATGTTCGCAAAGGGAGAACGCGTTCACGTAGGCCTGAGGTCTTCGTGTTCGCGTAGAGGCGAAGCGTTCGTGTAGAAGGGATTAAGGGACCCCTGGCCTATGTGCATCGTATTTGCTGCAGGGGCCCGCATTCGCAAAGAGAAAAATTTATCAGTTTAATTCTTGGTCATCCAACGCGTCCGCAATGAAGGGAGGTTCAGTGGGGCAGAATGATTTGAAGGGCTTTTCAGTCGCAAACCCAACACTTTTTCCACCATTTATACTCCATCAAGAGAGCTTTTTGAGCGATTTGAAGAGGGATTTCGATGGGTATTGATTGGAGGTGAGTCTCTTAACTTAGAAACATTATCTTATTGAAGAATCAACACTCAAATTCATGAAAATAGGTTGAAATTGTGAAGAACTAGGGCTTGGTTTTTGAAAACAAATTTTGGGGATTTGAAAGGTCATTTGCCATTTTTGATAAACTTTATATGTACGAAATCGTGGTGAGACGAGAAATCCATTGATGTGATTTTCGGAGTTTTTCGAGAAGTGGGCCCAGGGCTCAGAATTTACAACTTCGTGAATTTTAGTACTTTTCGAGCATTTTTGATTGGGTTATGTTTCTTTAACCCATATTTATGTATTCGTTGTGATTTTGACTAGATTCAATGGGCGAGGAGGTCGATACAAGAGAAAGGCATTGCGGACCAGTCTACGGCCTGTTAGAGGTGAGTAGTTTGTATAGATGATGGTCTGAGGGTTTGAAACCCTGGTTTATCTCATTGTGACGCTATATTAGGGCGTGACTCGCACCCCATGGCAGGTGCGGGATCGTATATGATTGGGGATTGTGACTTGATCCACCCCGAATGCTAAATATAATTTATTGGCGGCTAATACGCACATTGTATTGTTGAAAATTGGGCTTACTGCCATATATGGGGCCTTGTGCCAATTTGTAGCATCCGTCTAGGATGAATATTATTGTGATAACATGATTTGTATAATCATTGATCTCAGTCCTGTGTCTAATCACTGTTATGAAATATTAAGTCACTTTTCCTGAAATTAAATAACTAAATTATATTCTTCTTAATAATTGGAAATTGAAAAATTAATTGAATCTGTTATGTGACTCATATGCATACTATGGACTGAGTATGGATCGGCTGCACATCGGTGTAATGATTTTATGATATTGATCTTGAGCCGTAGGAGCCCCTTTGGAGTCTGTACACTCCCCCAGTGAGTGATGTCGATGTTAAACGGATCGGGTTGTACGCTGCAACGGGTCATGTGCATTGCATTTCATTGTTGCATTTTACTTGTCTGATGTACTTGATATTGTTTTGTTGTTGGTTCGTAGTTAAGGTGTCAGACTGTTAGCTTTAGCTTTACTTTGTGGAATTTCGAGGATATTTTTATCTTCAGACATTTTATATATTTATTACTCATTAAGTGGTAGTACTCACCCCTACTCCCTGCACCTTATGTGCAAATTTAGGTGTACCGGAGGCTTAGCTGAGCAGTCGTTGTCTCCAGAGAATATCAAAGTTGTTAAGGTAGCTGCTTGACGTTCGCAGGACATGGCTACTATTTCTATTTCAGTTTCATTATTATATACTTTTCCAGACTTGTGTATTTTTGTTCAGATATTTCTATCCAGTTTGTTTTAAGGGCTCTAGACTCGTGACCCAAGATCTTATGGGAGTGTTTTTATCAGTTATTCATATCTCTCCGTATTATTTTATTATAAATATTGGATTATAATTCTAAAACTCTTACATTTTTCCTTAAATTTTTGGTTTTGAGATTTATTGTGAAATTGAGAGCGATTTGGTCAGGCTTGCCTAGCCTTAGGGTTGGGCGCCATCACGATCGGGTTTGGGTCGTGACAGTTCCTTTGTATATTTAGTCTGACAAATGAAGGTTCCTTCTTCGGTTAGATGAATTTAAAGCCCACGGAAAAATGTGAGTTCACCCATCATGCTCATTTCGAACTCACTTTGCATAAAGTTTGCAACATCCTTGCACATAAGAGAGTTAGCACTACTAAAGATAATGTTATCAACATAAATATGAATAATAAGATTACCTTTTGTTGATCGTTTAATGAATAGAGTAGTATCAATTTTACTTCTAATAAACCCATGATCAACAAGGAAAGTACTTAACTTGTCATACCAGGCATGTGGAGCATGTTTCAGTCCATATAGAGCCTTAGTAAGTTTGTACACATGATATGTAAATTTTGAGTCTTTAAAGCCCAGAGGTTGTTTTACAAAAACTTCCTCTTCGATGAATCCATTCAGAAAAGAGCTTTTGACATCCATTTGAAACAACCTGAATCATTTAAATGATGCGTAAGCTAGCAAAATTCGTATAGACTCCAGCCGAGCTACTGGGCGAAGGTTTCATCATAGTCGACTCCTTCTTGTTGCTGAATAGACTTGAGCAACTAATCTATCCTTGTTCCTTATGACGTGTCCCTCTTCGCTCAGTTTATTTCTAAATACCAATTTTTTTCTAATAACAGATACATTATCAGGTCTGGATATTAACTTCCATACTTGATTCTTGCTGAATTAATCTAGTTACTCTTGCGTGGCATTCACCCAGCTCGAATCCTTCAATACTTCCTATATCTTTTTAGGCTCTATTTGAAATATCAAAGCAATATTTGCTTTCTTTTTTTATGGCAGCCCTGGTTTTCATTCCTTCGTTTGGATCCCCTATGATATATTTCTGTGGATATTCGGGTTCGCTCCTCCATTCAATTAGTTTGACAATGCTTGTAGCTGACTCCGTATGTTGTTCTGGAGAGTTGTCACTGACTGGTTCAGTCGACTCGATCACATCTGCATTATTAGTTGATTCTTGTAATTTTCCTTTATCCCGAGCTTCTTTAATTTGATCTTCGTCACCTGCATTAGTTCCTTTCTCGATCAAGGGATTATTTTCGTCGAATATAACATGAACAGATTCTTTTACGCACAAATTACATTTATTAAAAACTCTAAATGATATGCAATTTAATGAATAACCAAGAAGAATACCTTCGTCACTTCTTGGATCAAATTTCCCAAGATTATCCTTACCATTGTTATGAATAAAACACTTGCTTCCAAATGGATGAAAATAACTGATATTTGGACGTTTACCTTTCCAGAGTTCATAGGGATTCATTTTCAGAATAGGCCTTATAAGACAACGGCTGAGAATGTGAATGCAGTACTTACACCTTCAGCCCAAAAATGATTTGGCAGTGAGTGTTCTAACAATATGGTTGTTGCCATATCTTGAAGGTTTCTGTTCTTTCTTTCGACAACTCCATTTTGTTGTGGTGAGAGTGGTGCGGAGAAATTGTGAGTGTATCCTTGATCTTTATTGAAGCCTTCAAAAGCTTTACTTTCAAACTCGCCTCCATGATCACTTTGAATTTTTGAGATCAGATAACCCTTTTCTCTTTTAATCATTTTGCATAAAACTTCAAAATTTCTTAAGGCTTCATCTTTATGAGACAAGAAAATCACCCAGGTGAAATGTGAAAAATCATCAACAATAACAAAAGCATATTTCTTGCCTCCTATGCTAGTTGTTCTAGTAGGTCCAAATAAGTCCATATGAAGTAATTGCAACGGTTTTGAAGTTGACACCATGCCTTTGTTTTTGAAAGAATTTCTAATTTTCTTACCCATCTGACATGCATTACAAATACGAGTTCTAGAGAAATTTTGTTTAGGTAATCCAATAACTAAATCATGTTTGGATAATTTTTCAACCAAATACATGTTGGCATGACCTAGTCTTTTGTGCCACCACTAGGGATCTCAGACATAGAAGTTAGGCAAATGTTACCATCTATATTTTCAAATCCATCAAGCATGTAAACATTTCCGTATCTTTTTCTAGGAAAAATTATTTTACCTGATTCATCTTCGATGGCACAACCTGTCTTTTTAAATTTTACCTCATATCACGAGTCACATAGTTTACTTATACTGAGAAGATTTTAATTTATCCCATCAACAAGATATACTTCAGTAATATCACAATTGTTGTTAAAGGGAATAGTTCCAGTGCCAACTATTTTGCCTCTTGAATCATCTCCAAATTTGATGCTTCCTCCATCAATCTTTGTAACCTCCTTGAAAATGTTTTTTATCACCTGTCATGTGATTGGAACACGCACTATCTAGATACCATTTTCCTTTGCGGCTTACTAAGTGGTGTTCCTGCAATACAGAATTATCACTTTCTTTTATGTACCCAAGTTTGCCTGGGTCCTTGTGAGTTAGTGTTACTGGATTCAGAATTCTTAGGTTTCCAAACCCATCTAGACATATGAGATTTACGAAAGTGACAACTAGAATATTTTATGCCCATTTTTGTTACAGTAATGACATTTAGCCCCAGTCCTATTTTCAGGTCTTCCATAAGGGTTGGAACTAGCTATCATGAGATTAGTTGATTCCTTTTCAGTTGACTTGTAAGTCAAGTGGTCCGACAGACTAGTCGATTTAGTTCTGATTGGTTCTTTTCTATTTGACTTGTAAGTCATCTGGTTAGACCTGACAGAACTATGACTGGTGGATTTGCGCAAGCTGTTAAGCTGCATTTGCAATTCCTCAATCTCCTCTCGAAGTACTTCCTTTTCAATTTCACATACTTCATGTTTGAGTTTCCAGTCTTTGAATTCCCTATTGAGTCACTTAAGCCCATTCATCATTTTTTGAGACTCTTTTAGGGTGGAATCAAGAATGTCCTACAATTCATTACATCTATCACAGACATAAGATCTTACCTCGCTAGTTTCTCCTTGTGCCATAAAACAGTTTTCATTGTCTGAATCATCTTCATCTGTCCAGCGTCCTGAATTTTTGTCAATCTCATTTTCTAGAATTTTCATGAAGCAGAGATTTGCTATTTATTCATGGTCTGAGTCAGCCTCATTGCTCCAACGTCTAAATGATTTGTTCTTGTTGAACTCTCTAGAGATCTTCCTTTTTAGTTCTGGACACTCCGCTAGGATATGCCCAAACTTTCCACATTCGTAGTATTTTCCATCGTTCGTGTCTTGTTCGTTGTATTGCCTATATCTTCCTGATGGAAATCTTTCTTTATTTGTATTTCTATATCTTCTCATCAGTCCATCCATGTTTCTAGACATCATAGCAATCTCTTCTTGTAGAGCTTCAGGATCATCAATTTCATTTTCAATCTATTCAGTAGTGATTTTGAATGCAACAATTTTCTTTTTCTTCTCTTGATTTGTCTTCTTCGGATGTGTTCTTTCGAAAGCAATAAGCTCTTCTCATAGTTCATCATATGATAACTTGTTAAGATCTTGAGATTTCTCTAGTGACAACTTTAATCTGCCAAGTAGTTGGTAGACTTCTGAGAATTTTTCTAACTTGATCGACACTGGTGTATGGTTTGCCAAAAGCTTTTAAGTCATTGATTATTTTGTTGAACCTTGCAAATATTTCTTCGATGGATTCTCCCTCCTTCATTGAGAGAAGTTCACAATCGTGAA
Source organism: Nicotiana benthamiana (assembly GCA_034376525.1). NCBI lineage: Eukaryota > Viridiplantae > Streptophyta > Magnoliopsida > Solanales > Solanaceae > Nicotiana > Nicotiana benthamiana. The sequence goes on along the minus strand of CM067339.1, from coordinate 37,482,682 downwards.
CTAGCATATTGATGTGAGTTTCCTTTACATTGATGGTACCTTCATAGGTAACCTCAAGTTTGTCCCATATCTCTTTGGCTGTATCACAACTTGATATCTTCTCATATTCTTCATGACTTATTGCATTGTGAAGCAAATGTCTTGCCTTGTTGTTTTTCCCTTCATGATAACTCTCCATTCTTTGACATTGTACGCCTTGGTGAAGATTTCTATTCGGATTTTCCAGTGGGAGAAATGTCATCCATTGAAGTAAGGTGGTCTTACTTGTGAAGTTCCTTCCTGAAAGAGAGCTCCTGTGATAACCTAATTTGCCATAATTTTTTTCTCACAAGCTGTTAAGAAAAAAAAAATGTGAGCCTTGCTCTGATATTAATTAAAAGTATGGGGGGGGGGGAGGGGAGGGATTAGTCAATAATTAAAATTAATCGTCAATGAGTCAACTTAAAACTACAGTAGTTAACTGAATATGGCAATCTTGCAGATATAATAATTTGTGGTAATGTGCATAAAGTAAATACAGAAATTAAAGACACTAGAAATTTTTATACTGGTTCGGAATGTGAATCATAATCCTGTCCCCTTGGGTTGCAAGGGATTTCTCTTCAAGTAAATGAGTTTTCTTTCGAGTACAGATGTGATGTATATCGCTCAAGTTCTCTAGCACTTGTTTGATACAATGCCTCACCAGTTGTATGCCCTCTTTATATCCCCGACTTGTTATACAGCAAATCTATGTAGGCTACTATACTTGTTTGTAGTAGAATGAAGAGAGTTATTTTGGTTTGATAAAAGTATGCCTAAGAATGATATTACACGGTAAATTTATACTAAGATGAATGGTGGAGGCTTGTCAACCCAAAGGTTTTGATTCTTGGAAAGAATTGATTCTTTCCAAGAATAATGAACTATTGTTGCTTCTCTTGATATCTTTTTCTTCGGCAGTCAATTGATTCAACGAGATTTCTCCTTGATTGCTGGACCTTCCAAACTTGACCACTCCACGGATCTTCTAGACTTTATTATTCTTCCGTGATTTTGCCAATCACAGATCATTTTGAATTTTTTTTTATTTTCACTCCGTTATGGCTGATTTGATTTTTTAGATTCACGGAGCTAATCCTGATTTGCTGATGTAGATTTGTAGCTTTCCTTGTACACCATGAGTTATTCAGGCAGCTTCCTTTGTGAGTGAGTTCCTTCTTTGTTCGACACAACCATTTCAATAGTTCTTCTTTACTTCTTTGAACTCATGCACATGCATATTAATTGCAACATTAAAATATAATCTAACAAACCAAAACTACCTCCAATCACCGTCTCTATTCGGCATTTACCGGTTAGCTATCACCACTAACAACTATCATATTTTAAAATACTATATATTTTATTGATAGAATATTATATTAGCTAGTATTTTATTTGAATTTATGTTTATTAATTTTCAAATAAAGATAAGTTTTATATATTCAGATGCTAAAAATCAAACAGTATTAATTATTTCTATCCAGATCTTATTACACGTCTTAATATATTTAGAGATATCTTAATCTTAATACACAACTTGATATTCGGATGTGCATTCAGATTTAAACATCTTAATATTAAAAAAAATAAATGAGGCCTAACAATCTTATTGAGATAAGGTAAAAATTTATCCGTACCGTTTCTTTGCACTAAATATGATTATATTAATATAGAAGACAAATTAAGTTTTATTAGAACTCTTATTTTGTTATAAAATAGAAGTCTATTTAGAGTGAATGTCTAAGAGTTTTAGCTTGAAGCTAAGTCATTCTTCTCCCTATAAATAGAGGTGCTCTCTACCATTGTAAATCACCCCAAGTATTAATAAGAATACTTCTCTCTCTCTCTCTCTATTCTCTCTCTATTTGCTCTTGTTCTTGAGTTATTGTTCTTGTCTTTTATATTATTTCATAACACGTTATCAGCACGAGACTCTACCGTCTCAAGAACCATTCTCGAGAAATCTAAGGTATTTCCCTCTTCCTAATTTAATTTTCGATTATGTCTGACATTACAAAAGGAAAGTTCGTTGCCCTTGAAATTTCGGGCAAGAACTATATGACATGGGTGTTGGATGCTGAAATCCACTTAGATGCTATGGGTCTCGGAGACACCATCAAAGATAGAGAAAAAGCATCCACCCAAGAATGTGCGAAGGCCTTGATTTTCTTGCGCCACCACCTTGATGAAGGTTTGAAGATTGAATATCTCACCGTCAAGGATCCACTCGTCTTGTGGAACGGCTTAAAGGAGAGATATGACAACCTGAAGTTGGTCACTCTGCCACAAGCACGATATGATTGGGCTCATCTGAGGCTCCAGGACTTTAAGTCCGTTTCTGAATATAATTCTGCTATGTTCAGAATTACTTCTAAATTGAAGCTATGCGGGGATAATATCTCCGATTATGATATGCTTGAGAAAACGTTTACAACGTTTCATGCCTCCAATATAGTACTGCAACAACAGTACAGAGAGAAAGGCTTTACAAAGTACTCTGAACTGATTTCTCTTCTACTAGTGGCTGAGCGAAATAATGACCTGCTCATGAGAAATCATGAAAATCGACCCACTGGGTCTACACCACTGCCTGAAGCAGATAAGGTGCACTCTCATTATGCCAAACATGAAAAGGACCATGGTCATGGTCGTAAACGGGGTCATAGCCAGGGACGTAGACAAGGAAGAAATTCCAAAGAAGTCCGTCACCCCCCGAAGAGAGATAACCGCCGAAAGCAGAAACGGGGTCATGAAGATCCTAAGGAAAATGGTTCAGAAACTATATGTTATCGTTGCGGTGGGAAAGGGCACTGGTCAAAGACTTGCAGTATACCAAGACACTTGGTTGACCTTTATCAAGCATCTCGAAAGAGAAAAGGCCCTGAAACAAATTTTGTCTATGACGACAATGAGGACATCACCCACCTGGATGTGGCAGACTTCTTTGAGCAACCCGATGGGAAAATAGACCACCTAATCGGCGATGGATCCGTGATGAAAGAAGATGGAGTTATTTGATTTTATTCTACTTATTTGTATTAGTTAGTGAATAAACTAATAGTCATTAGTATTAGCTCGTAATAGTTAGTTCATGATGCAATGTTAGCAGTAGTTCTTTATATGAATATCTTCAATATGCTCAAATATCAATAAAACTTTTATTTTCCAGTGGGGGTAATCGACTAGCCTGAAAAACTAGTCGATTATCAACTATTTTTGCATTAAAGTTGAAAAACAATTGAACAACAATCGATTGTCGTTGACTAACAATCGATTGTTATTAAGACAGTGTAATCTGGAATTTTTCAAAAATCATCCACAATCGATTGTCTTTGTCTAACAATCGATTGTCTTAAAACAGTGTTCTGGAATTTTTCAAAAATAGCCAACAATCGATTGTCTATGCATAACAATCGATTGTCTTGAAACAGTAAGGTCTGGAATTTTTCAAAAATAGCCAACAATCGATTGTCTATGCATAACAATCGATTGTCGTTAGACAGTGATCCGGAAATTTTCAAAATTAATCAACAATCGATTGTCAATGTTAAACAATCGATTGTGTGTGAAAAAATGCTTAAACTGAAATTTTCAAACTGCAAAGTAATGGATAACATATCTGATTTTGTTAGTCAACTGTTAGCAGCAGATTTTGAAAATATTATGTGACACAAAAGAATTGAACTTGTTTATTCTTATGTTCTTGTATCTCTTTTGTATGTCAAACTATGGGATAGCAAATATGGATATCTCACAAAGCGAACTTGGATCAACATCCAACTGTAAAAGTATTTGCCTAATTGATTCATGTACTACACATACAATACTCAAAGAAAGGAAGTATTTCTCTCAACTAAATATGTGTAAGGCAAACGTTACTACAATCTCTGGAAGTAGTAAATTGATTGAAGGCTCCGGAAGAGCAATTGTAACTCTGCCCAAGGGCACGACGTTAATCATAGAGAATGCAATGTTCTCCTCCAAGTCTAAGAGAAACTTGTTGAGTTTTAAAGATGTACGCCGGAATGGCTATCATATTGAGACAATGGATGAAGATAATCTTGAATATCTCGTCATCACAAAGAATGTCTCCGGCCAAAACAGGGTTATTGAGAAATTCCCGTCTTTATCTTGTGGCCTGTATTGGACAAGAATTAGTGCAATTGAGGCACATTCAACAGTAAACCAAAGGGTTACTGATTCCAATACCTTTGTACTTTGGCATGATCGATTGGGACACCTAGGATCGGTCATGATGAGACGGATTATAGAAAGCTCATATGGGCATCCGTTAAAGAATTTCAAAATTCTTTCGAATAATGAATATCCTTGCACTTCGTGTTATCAAGGCAAGCTGATTATCAGGCCATCACCGACAAAGGTTGGGACTGAGTCACCCACGTTTCTGGAACGTATACAAGGGGACATTTGTGGACCTATTCACCCACCTAGTGGGTCGTTTAAGTATTTCATGGTCTTGATAGACGCATCCTGTAGATGGTCTCATGTGTGCCTGTTGTCATCACGCAACCTTGCGTTTGCGAAATTAATGGCACAAATAATTTGACTACGAGCACAATTTCCAGATAATCCAATCAAGTCCATTAGACTGGATAATGCTGCTGAGTTTACATCCCAAGCATTTAATGATTATTGCTTATCAATCGGGATAAAAGTTGAACATTCTGTAGCTCATGTTCACACTCAAAACGGTCTTGCAGAATCGTTAATTAAACGCCTGCAGTTGATTGCAAGGCCATTACTTATGAGAACGAGGCTGCCCACTTCGGTATGGGGTCACGCCATCTTACATGCAGCAATGCTAATTCGTCTCAGACCGACGAATTACCACAAGTATTCCCCGTTGCAATTGGTTTTGGGTCATGAACCCAATATATCCCATTTAAGGATTTTTGGATGCGCAGTATATGTGCCTATTGCACCGTCATCCCGCACCAAAATGGGTCCGCAAAGAAGGTTAGGAATATATGTTGGGTTTGAATCGCCCTCCATCATTCGCTACCTCGAAACATTGACAGGCGACTTGTTTACTGCACGATTTGCAGACTGTCGATTTGATGAGTCACTTTTCCCAAAATTAGGGGGAGAAGTTGGTGAAACCAAACGGGAAATTTTGTGGAAAAATGCATCATTATCTCATCTTGATCCACATACCTCTATTTGTGAAAGAGAGGTACAAAAGATTATCCATTTGCAAAGAATAGCAAATCAAATGCCTGACGCATTTACGGACTTGAAAAGGATAACGAAATCCCACATTCCCGCGGAAAATGTTCCAATCCGTATTGATGTCCCTGTTGGACAATCATCTAGTGTCATATCCAATGAGTCGAATGCACGCCTGAAGCGTGGCAGACCATTAGGTTCCAAAGATCGAAATTCTAGAAAGAGGAAAAAGAACGATCAAAATGACACCACGAAAGAATCTCATGATTTAACAAATTCTGAGATTCATGAAGAATCCATTGAGCCCGAGACTCTGGAAAATACGGAACTATCCCTAAATCCAATTAATATTGAGGCAAATATTAATCGAGTGGATATTATGGTGGATAATGCCTTTGCTTATAATGTAGCATCTAGCATTATGCAAGAATGTGAGGATCTCGAACCTCAATCTGTTGAAGAATGTCGAAAAAGACAGGATTGGCCAAAGTGGCAAGAAGCAATTCAATCAGAATTGAATTCGCTGGCAAAACGTGAAGTTTTTGGCCCTATAGTTGAAACACCTAATGGTGTTAAGCCTGTCGGCTATAAATGGGTCTTTGTACGCAAAAGAAATGAGAAAAACGAGGTACAAAGATATAAGGCACGCCTTGTTGCACAAGGTTTTTCTCAAAGGCCTGGTGTCGATTATGAAGAGACATATTCGCCTGTAATGGATGCGATAACCTTTCGTTATCTCATAAGTTTTGCTGTCCATGAAAAGCTTGACATGCACTTAATGGATGTAGTTACTACCTATCTTTATGGCTCACTTGATAATGAGATATACATGGAAATTCCCGATGGACTCAAGGTGCCAAACGCGCACAACTCAAAATCTCGGGAAATGTTCTCAATTAAATTGCAAAGATCCTTGTATGGTCTAAAGCAATCTGGACGAATGTGGTATAATCGTCTTAGTGAGTACTTGTTAAAAGAAGGCTATATAAATGACGCCATTTGCCCGTGTGTTTTTATAAAGAAAACAACATCGGAATTTGTTGTACTTGCCGTATATGTTGATGACATAAACCTTATTGGAACCCCTAAAGAACTCCAAAAGGCAATTGATTATCTAAAGGATGAATTCGAGATGAAAGATCTCGGAAAGACTAAACTATGTCTTGGTTTGCAAATTAAATATTTGGCAAACGGAATTTTTGTTCATCAATCTACCTATACAGAAAAGGTATTGAAACGGTTTTACATGGATGAAGCACATCCTTTAAGTACACCGATGGTTGTTCGATCACTTGATGTGAATAAAGATCCATTCCGACCACAAGAAAGGAATGAAGAGCTACTTGGTCCTGAAGTACCATATCTTAGCGCAATTGGCGCACTAATGTATCTTGCAAATACTACAAGACCTGACATATCCTTTTCAGTTAATGTCTTAGCAAGATTTAGCTCGGCTCCTACAAGGAGACATTGGAATGGGATCAAACACATATTGCGGTACCTAAAGGGGACTACCGATATGGGCTTATTTTATGGCAAGAATTGCAGCCCGGATCTTATTGGTTATGCTGATGCTGGATATTTGTCCGACCCACACAAGGCTCGATCTCAAACGGGTTATGTGTTTACCTGTGGAGAAACCGCCATATCTTGGCGATCGACTAAGCAATCAATTGTGGCTACTTCATCTAATCATGCCGAGATAATTGCTATTCATGAAGCAAGTCGGGAGTGTGTGTGGTTAAGGTCGATAATACATCATATCCAAGACAAATGTGGTTTGAAGTGTGATAAACTACCCACAACTTTGTATGAAGACAATGCAGCATGTATAGCTCAATTGAAGGGAGGATTCATAAAAGGAGATAGAACGAAGCATATTTCACCAAAGTTATTCTTCACACATGATCTTCAAAAGAATGGTGATATCAATGTTCAACAGATTCGTTCAAGCGAAAATATGGCTGATTTGTTTACAAAATCTCTACCAAAGTCAACCTTCAAGAAGCTAGTTCACAAGATCGGGATGCGAAGACTTAAGGACATAAATTGATGTTCTTATCAGGGGGAGTTAATGCGCGTTGCACTCTTTTTCCCTTACAAGGTTTTGTCCCACCGGGTTTTCCTTGCGAGGTTTTTAACGAGGCAACCAATAGGCGCATATTCAAACATGTGTACTCTTTTTCCTTACTTTAATTTTTCCCAATGGGTTTTGGTTTTAAGGTTTTATGAGGCATATTATTGAATAGACATTCAAGGGGGAGTGTTATAAAATAGAAGTCTATTTAGAGTGAATGTCTAAGAGTTTTAGCTTGAAGCTAAGTCATTCTTCTCCCTATAAATAGAGGTGCTCTCTACCATTGTAAATCACCCCAAGTATTAATAAGAATACTTCTCTCTCTCTCTATTCTCTCTCTATTTGCTCTTGTTCTTGAGTTATTGTTCTTGTCTTTTATATTATTTCATAACATATTTTAATTAATTAAAAAATAAAAAAAAGTAAGCATGTTACGATAACATAACGTAAGAACTTAGAATGGCTTAGGTTTAACGTCAACTTATTTATTTTATTTATTGCACATCTTCATCTAATATTATCTCCTCTCCCCCAAACAAAACAAATATTGTGACTTAATTCTCAACTTTTGCATCATTCTTTAACTACAAAAAAGAGTAAATTGCGAAGGTTTATTTACTAAGGGGTATTAATAACCTCCGTAATTTGCATAAATTTGTGGCAATTGGATATCCCCCAACAAATCATAACAAGTTAAGGGGGGTTATAAAACCATTCAAAAAAGGCGAAATGGCTTCCTAGTTACTCAAATTTGCAGTCGATTTTAAAGCCGATACACCAACTTACAAGTTTCTCATTTGAACACTCAAACTTGACAAAATGAGTACTAATAAATACTTTTGATCGTTGACCATCCCTATGTGAAAGCATTGTAGCTGTCATAGCAAAATGTATGCAAATCACGCTGCCAAGGCGCGTGAATGATATTGTTTTTAATAAACAAATTAGAATTAGAATAAACTACGAATAAAAAAATTAAAAAAAAAGACTTTTCCCTTCCTCTTCTCTCTCCTCCCCCTCAAATTCTTTGGTCTTCCCAACAAAATTCCCACCCAATTGTGAAAGTTGTAGCCAGAGATTCGCATTCGAGTCGGAAAATGCTACGGTTGCTCGCTTAGCTGCGACAGGTCTGAACAAGAGTACGCTTAGGCAACTTCCGGTGACAGTTTATGGATCAGGAGTTAATATTCTGGCGACGGATTGTCCAATTTATCTAGGTGAATTTATGGATGGTGAGAAAGTGAGAGTTTTACGGAGATGTCACCATGGTTTTCATGTTAAGTGTATAGATATTTAGTCGGCTTTACATTCTTCTTGTCCGACTTGCCGACAATCTTTACTGGAACAGAACACAACGATATCCTCGGACGTTAAAACTGGATTGAGATAACAACCTGGAACTGTTGAGGAGGTTGGTTAATTTGCAGTACCTTTTTTGTTTTAAGAGGGGAAAATATAGAAGGTAGGGAATTCCAAACTTTAAAAAGATTAAAAATCTCTTTTTGACAGGTATTTTGATTTTGGATATATTACTAAATTCTCTATCTACAGGTATAACTTCGCCCATTTGATGAATAAGATATTTGTTCAGCTATTGTGGTATTTTAGGAACAAGATATTTTTTACCAGTTGAAATCAATTCACGTTGGTTGTGGGATAAACGGGAGGTTTAAGCTTTCTACCAACTGTTTGTTACCCAATTACTACTACTTATGATAGTTGTTTTTTGATTTGTACCCAGTTTTTTCTTTCTTCATTGTTAATTGAAGTATTTTTTTTTAAAAGTTGTGGAAATTTTCGAAAATTTATGTGCACTAGAAACTTTTTACTTTTTTGCTTGTTCTTCATTGAAGAATTGATTAACTTTGCTGAAGTTATAAGGATTTGAAGTCTGTAATTTTTTTTTCTTAATCAGTTTGCATTTTTTTCTTTACTTTTGGAGTTTTGACATTAATATTATCCTACAAAAATCTAAAACCACATTTATTATTTAGAGTTTTGACATTAATATTACCCTGTTTGTCTAGGTATAATACTCTAAAGTTGGCCAGCTCCTTTTACTGTTTAGGGTTTATTTTTTATTTTATTGTTTTGGGTAAGTAGTTTAGATAATTTAAATTGCATGATTGAGAATCTAGTTCAGGTTGGTTTCTTCTATTTCTGGGTTTTTTGAATGTAATTGTAGGCATAACATTTTACTTAACGAGTAAGAATTATTGACTTTTACTTTTCTCTCATAGAGTTTGGTTTGAAAAATAAATACTGAAAAGTAGGTATTTGTATTCTACTTTGTGTAAGTTTTCAATTTGTCAAATATTTCTGTTTCGAGTATAATTTTTGTTGTTTTTATCATATGGGACAGAGAGGCTGATTTATTGGAAAATGTAGTTGAAGGTTTCGGAATTCTATCAATATCGGAGGTAAGAATTTTATTTTTGATGTTTCAATTCATTTTTAGTATTTTTTGTTCCTTCCAGTTGTTTAGTAATGTGTAAGTCGTTCTCATATAACTTTAGATATAGAACTAGTTCCTTCATAATTTAGTACTGTATAAGTCTTTAGTCCATAAATAACTTCAAATACACTTATAAATGGTGTTGGACAAGAGTTGCTCCATATTTGTTGATTGTACATATGCCGAAAACCAAACATTTCCAGAACTTGAAAAAGTTGGTCCAATCAGCGCCCCCTTCACAACCTATTGATGCGACTCAAGATATGACATTACACTTGGGTCCCGACTACATTGCAGCCGACTCCTTCATTTGTTGAGATGAGAGATTATATGGCCTCCAAGCCAAAGGATAAGTGACATATTCATTGTATATTCATTGTGTATTCACTGTATACTCATGGTATACTTATGTACTGGGCTATGATGATCAATGTGCTGGACCTTACATATCTGAGCCTACATTCATTTAATTAGTTTTGGGTCGGATCACCTGACCCGACCCATGAGCATTGTACATATATAGGCTGAAGTGTAGATATTTTGGACCGAGACTTCATTTTATGTTTTAATGAAATTCTCTCTGGATCTTCTCGATCCTTCTCTCAACTACCTCCTTCTCTCTCTTGTTTCTCTCACTATATTGTTCATATTTCTTCAGTTTGATCTTAATGTTTTCATGGTATCAGAGCCTAGACGATGATCCAACTATGTTCTTCTGCATATTGTTATCTTGGTTGAAGTCTTGTTTGAGATTTTTGGGGGTGTTTCTGACGCATGTGGTCGATGATGATTCCGATCTAAATCAGATGCTTTTTTGAGACTTTCATCATGATATCTGAGTATATCTTCTTCACTTGAACGTTCTGGAAGATTTTCCGATGATTTTTGGGTGATTTCTTGGTGACTTATCAGCTTCTAGGGTTTCTGGTGGTTGAACCTAGGATTTAACTGCTATCCGGTGGCTCGATCCTCACTCAGTGGATGTTTTGGGTGACTTTCCGACATCCCTGACCATATTTCCAGTAAGGTTTTTGACGGTTGCACCTAGGGTTTTGTACCTAGGGTTTTCTCTGTTGATTGAAGGCCGATCTTCTCCGGTCGGGAAGAAGGAGGGTAACTCTGTCCTTATCTTGAAGTATTGTATGCTTTGTGTGTGATTATCTAACTCCGTATGTGAGTATCTGGTTTTGTGTGTGAATATCTAGTTTGGTTATACTCTACTTGTAGAAACTGTTCTTTTAAGCCGGTTCATTGATTATGGCTTCTAATACGAATGCTGGTAGCTCCTCCTCCTCAGTAGACTCTACCAGCCCCCACTTTGTACACTCCTCTAATGTCCCTGGGGTCTCTCTTGTCCCCACTCCCTTCTCGGGAAGTGGTTATGGGGGTTGGAGGAGAAAAATGATTGTTGCATTATCTGCTAAAAACAAAATTGGTTTTGTTGATGGCACATGCTCCCGACCAGCCATTAATGTGGCTCAACAAAGGTTATGGGATAAGTGCAATAACATGGTGATTTCTTGGTTAACTGCTTCCCTCTCCCCTCAAATTGCTGAAAGCGTGCAGTATTCTGATACTGCACAGAGTATATGGTCCCAACTCCAGGCCAGATATGGCACTGCAAACATGACCAAAATCTTTGAATTGAAAAGAGAGCTTTCTCACACTTCTCAAGGATCCTTAGATGTAGCTTTATATTTTAATAAGCTTAAAGGTCTGTGGGATGAACTAGAATCAATGTGTGTTAATCATGGTCGAAGATGTGTTTGTGCTGCCAAAGATGGTATAATACAGGAAAGTGATGAAATTAAGGTGTTTCAGTTTTTACTGGGTCTTAATAAAGCATACATGGGGGTAAGGAGTAATCTTTTGATGATGCAGCCTCCTCCAACTCTTGACAATATCTATAATATGGTCCTCAATGATGAGAAGCAAAGACAAGTCCAGTCTCCTTCTCACTTTAATCCAGGCTCTGTCTCTTTCAATGTCCATACTAATAGGCAGCCTGTTGTATTTAACAAGGCCACAGTGCCTAATCCTTCTTCTCCTTTCAGACAAAGAGTCAATTTTGATCAAGCCAGAGGACCTTTATTCTGTAGATACTGTAAAAAATCTGGACACTTAATTGATAAGTGTTTCAAGATCCATGGGTATCCACAAAGTACAAATTTTAACAAGGGTAGGAGACCTGCTGCTGCTCATCTTAGTGATAGTCTGGATTTCCCTCATTCTGATGGACATATGTCTGTTCCCCAAGGGAATCCTCCTGAAAGCCATCAATCTGTTCCAAAAATAGATGGCCAGAGTTCTGTGATACCAGGGTTGAGCAGACAACAGTATGATCAGTTGATGAATTTATTGCAACAGACCCAGTTAGGGGACTCCACTGCTCAGACTCCTCCTCCCATGTATGCTGCTAACTTTGCTGGTACTATGTTAACTGAGGGCCCTATTTCTGATTCCAAAATCTGCTTGCTTACCAATATTAATTCTGTCACCTAGAGCTGCCTCTAATCACATGACACATGATAAACAGTTACTTTTTAACATCACACCTTTAACTCTGCCATATCTTGTCACTCTTCCTAATGGCTATAAAGTGAAAGTAACATGCACAGGTTCTTTTGCATTGACTCCTTCCATCACTCTTCACAATGTACTGCTAGTTCCTTCTTTTAAACACAACTTGATTTATGTCCACAAGTTAGTGAAGCAGTTGCATTGTATAGTTATGTTCACTGAACATTCATGCTTACTACACATGATACAGGACCCTTCTCTGAGAGGCCTCTGGATCTTGGTAAAGAAGTTGCTGAATTATATAAACTGGCTTGGGTTCCTCCTTCCTCTTCTTCCTCTGTTAGTTGTTCCTCTACTTCAGTTTGTTCTGTGTCTACTTCTTGTAATATGACATTTTGTCTGATAGCAAGGCTGTTCCATTGCCCTCACATGTATATAGTTCCATCTGTAATAATGTTCTTACAACTGACATGAATTACATTTGGCATTTAAGACTTTCTCATACTCCATTTACAAATATGAGATATATTTCTGGTTTGTCCTTTCCATTTGCTTCCTAACAACCTTTTCCATGTTCAGTCTGTCCTATGGCAAGACAGACTAGGCTCCCATTTCCTGATGGTTCCATTAAGACCTCTAGACCCTTTCAACTGATTCATGTGGACACTTGGGGACCTTATCATACTCCAACCTCTTCTGGTTGTAGATATTTCCTTACAATTGTTGATGATTTTTCTAGGGCAACATGGACACACTTAATGGGATCCAAAAGCAATGCTTTTTCTATGCTTAAGTCATTCCTTTCTCTGGTTAAAACCCAATTCAATGCTGTGGTTCAAACTATTAGAAGTGACAATGCCTTAGAATTGGGATCTAGCATTGAGGGTACTTCTTTCTTTAGCAGTCAGGGGATCATACATCAAACCACCTGTTCTCATACCCCTCAACCGAATGGTGTGGTTGAGAGGAAGCATAGAACCCTCTTTGAAACCTGTAGAGCTTTGCATTTTCAATCTGGCTTGCCTGTATCTTTCTGGGGGGACTGTTTGTTGACTGCCACTTACCTCCTTAACAGAATACCCACTAGATTGCTTCACAATAAATCCCCTCATGAAATCTTGTATGGGAAAGTTCCACCCTATTCTCATTTGGGAACATTTGGCTGCCTTGCCTATGCTACTGTCTCAATCCCTCAAAGGGATAAGTTAAGGCCAAGAGCCCTTCCTTGTGTTTTCCTGGGCTTTCCCTTTGCCAAGAAAGGTTATAAATTGTATGATCTTGCTTCAAAGAAATGTTTGGTTTCCAGGGATGTTATATTTCATGAATCCTGTTTTCCTTTCAAAACTGTATCTTCTTCTGTTCATCCTTCTGCCTTTTCCTTTCCCTTTGCTCCCTCTGTAGGACATGATGATGATTCTGATTCTACTTTTCCCATCTCCTCTCCTCTTTCTCCTACTTCTGTGCAAGTACCTCCTCACACTGTTCTAGACTCTACTGACTCTACCCTCACTCCTTCTTTCAATCCTGATATCTCCCCTCCTGTTCTAGCTTCTTCTCCTTCTGTTCCTGCTCCCAGAAAGTCTCAAAGACAATATAATCCTCCCTCTTATCTTAAGAATTATGGTTGTCAACTAGCTGCCTTTTCTGGTTCATCTTCCTCCTCTTTGGAATTTGAGCCTCTATATTACTCTCAGGCTGCATCTGTTCCAGCATGGCAAGATGCCGTGAGAAAGGAGTTTGATGCTTTGGACGCTAACCATACTTGGGATGTTGTTCCTCTTCCTCCTAGTAAGAAACCCATTGGTTGTAAATGAGTTTATAAAATAAAATACAAGGCTGATGGCTGTGTTGAAAGGTATAAAGCTAGACTTGTTATTTGAGGAGATACTCAGGTTGAAGGTATTGACTTCACTGACACCTTTTCTCCTGTGGTTAAAATGTGCACAGTTAAGTGTCTTATTGCTGTGGCTGTGAAAAATCATTGGAATTTATTTCAGCTAGATGTTAATAGTGCTTTCTTGCATGGTGATTTGGATGAGGAGGTCTATATGAAGCTTCCTCCAGGTTTGGCTGTTGCTGCTCCTGCCTCTGTTTCTGCCCCCTCTGCCTCTACTACTCCCCTTGTTTGCAAATTAAACAAATCCCTGTATGGGCTCAGACAGGCTTCCAGACAATGGTATGCCAAGTTGTCTTCTGCCCTGTACTCCAGAGGCTATAGGCATTCTTTGAATGATTATTTCCTATTCATCAAAGATACACCAGGGTCCCTTGTGATTGTAGCTGTTTATGTGGATGATATTATTCTTACTGGGGATGACTGTGATGAAATTGCTGCCCTGAAACCGTTTCTGGATGATCAGTTCAAAATTAAGGACCTAGGGTCCTTACATTATTTTTTAGGCATAGAGATGTCAGCTGTTCCTGGTGGGATGATCCTTAATCAGCACAAATATATTTGTGATTTGCTGCAACAGTTTGACTGTGTCAATGTCTCTTTTGTTGTTTGTCCTTTGAACATTAATGCAAAATTACATGCTGATTCTGGTGACCTTTTGCCTTCTCCTGATCAGTATAGGAGTCTTGTTGGTAAACTCTTATTTCTGACTCATACTAGGCCTGACATCTGTTTTGCTCTGCAACATCTGAGTCAGTTTCTCAAATGCCCCAGACTTCCACATATGACTGTTGCCCTTCATGTATTGAGATATCTTAAAGTACCCCTTCTATGGGTCTCTTTTATTCTGACTGCAATGATTTCTCTGTTATTGGTTACTCTGATAGTGACTGGGCTGCCTGCCCTGATACTAGAAGATCTGTTACTGGGTTCTGTATTATTCTGGGTGGTTGCCTGATTAGTTGGAAGTCTAAGAAACAACCTGTGGTTTCCTTATCTTCTGCTGAAGCTGAATACATGGCCCTCAGTAAAGTTGTTGCTGAATTGTCTTGGTTGTCTCGTTTATTTCTAGACCTTGGGGTTTCTATTTCTCTTCCTTTTTCTGTATATTGTGACAGTCAGGCTGCTATTCACATAGCTAAGAATCCTGTTTTTCATGAACGGACCAAACACATTGAAGTGGATTGTCACTTTGTGCGCGATCAGCTCCAGAATGGCCTCATTCATCTATTTCATGTGCCTACCACTCGTCAGTTGGCTGACCTTCTGACCAAGCCTTTACCTGGCACTATACTTCATCCCTTAATTGCTCAAGTTGCAGGTGGTCTCCCCCTCCAACTTGAGGGGGGGTGTTGAGATGAGAGATTATATGGCCTCCAAGCCAAAGGATAAGTGACACATTCATTGTATATTCACTGTATACTCATGGTATACTTATGTACTGGGCTATGATGATCAATGTGCTGAACCTTACATATCTGAGCCTACATTCATTTAATTAGTTTTGGGCCGGATCACCTGACCCGACCCATGAGCATTGTACATATATAGGCTGAAGTGTAGATATTTTGGACCGAGACTTCATATTATGTTTTAATGAAATTCTCTGTGGATCTTCTCGATCCTTCTCTCAACTACCTCCTTCTCTCTCTTGTTTCTCTCACTATATTGTTCATATTTCAGTTTGATCTTAATGTTTTCATCATTTAAAGCCACAAGACAGCAAACTCTTTCATTTCAGGCCATGGGAAAGAGAACTCCTTCCATTCAGTCGACTCTTTCATTTCAGGCGACATCACTACCAACTCCTTCATTTCAAGCCACAAGACACCAAACCGCTTCTTTTCAGGCCACAACACTCTTTCAGGCCACAAGACAGCAAAATTTCAGGCCACGGAACAGACAACTCCTTCCACTCAGCCGGCTCCTTCGTTTCAGGCGACGTCACAATCAACTCCTTCATTTCAACCTCCTGTTAATCCCACACCACCACAAGCAACATGCAATAAGCGTGCTAAACGTGAGTCTTCACATCATTGGACTGTCGATGGAATAGGTAATCATTATCCTTTCGTTACAATATCTGTCGTTGTTGATGTATAGGACATTAAAGTATAACCCAAATGTATTACTCTGTAGTCTTCAATTAGTAGTAAGGAGCATACTGTGAGGCAGGCTAAAGTTGTTACTCTTTGTTTTCCCTCTCATCTCCTCGTCTTTCTTCCTCTGTTCTACTCATCCCTCTCATCCCTGTGTGTGAATCTGATCGTTACATTGGTGCTTTTACTAAGAGTCGAACTGGCTCGAAACCAGCTCATTGTTTTATCTATTTATGAAGTTCTGCAATATTTGTGAGTGCATTCTTTTGGTGTTTTTGAAGGCATTTATTTTTGTTCGTGACATTTATAATGTTTTCATTCCTTCTGTTTTACAGTGGCTTAAAAGGCAAACACTGTCACATGAAATGTGCAGAAATGATTTTGACAATCTTGTGAATCTTAACCTCTGTTCAATTTTTGTGAGATCACTGATAGGTTGAACTTTGCGGGTTTCATGCTTTCTTAGTTTTTATGTCTTGCTATTGGCCGGTTCCAACTGAGAGGTTGTGAGTTCGAGTCTCCCCAAGAGCAAGGTGGGAAGTTCTTGGAGGGAAGGATGCCGGGGTCTATTTGGAAACAGCCTCTCTACCCCAGGGTAGGGGTAAGGTCTGCGTACACACTACCATCCACATACCCCACTAAGTGGGATTATACTGGGTTGTTGTTGTTGTTGCTATTGGCCGGTTCTAAACTTGTTGCTCATTCTGTTGTATGAGATTCCAAAATTCAGTTTTCTTCTGAAACAATATGTTTCTGTGAAGAATACGAGCTCAATGATTCTCGAACTATCAAAAGTAGTAAGAACATAAAATCAATCAATCAACAGCTTTTAAACTTGAAAACAGATGTTTTAAGTTTTAAGAAAATCATTTCTGAGGCTACATCTAGTAGTTTAGGCTTGTTATTTCTAAAATTAGATATTCTAGCTTCTTTTTGTATATGCACATTGACGTTTCTGCCCATAACATCTTCCGCAAATTGCAATTTTAACCTCCGCAATTTACCCCTTTTTTTGTAGTGTTTTTTCCACGATTTTAACCATGATAAAATATACTGTAGGAGAAAACTTTTGCAGGCAAGGTAGGTTTACTTGTAGCTAAGCAATAAGTAAAAATATTTACAAATATCACTACGATAAAGCCATTAAAATTCATGAGTGTAAGTGCTTCTTTTTAAGGTTAAAATGTTTACCTTCTTTCCAAAATTGAAATATTCAATGGCTAACGATAGTTACAGTTAGTAGAAGGAAATTTTTTATGTTGTTAATGGCCAGAGATGATTTTTTGGTGGCAGAAAATGTAGACAAAAAAGTAGAGTCGATTGTTAATGTTGAAGACAATAACGAGAGATTTGCAGAATTATTAATATTTTAGTATTATTATGTTTTGGATATGTCAAAATTAGTTAACTATGGTTAAGTACTTACAATTATACTTTAATAAGTAACAGTTTCTAAATATTAAAATTGAAAGTGTAAGAGTTATCTTAATAAAATAATTTTCTTGTTTTGTTTCTACTTCTGGAAAGAAGCTAACCCAAAAGCAGAAAATATTGGTTAATAAAAGTTTCTAAATATTCTTTAAAAAAATATTTCTGAAACAAACCCAAAAAAGGGAAGTTTATATGGACCGGAGAATTGTTGTCTTACTTCCCCTTTTGGCGTTTGGTGTCTACCTTCGGTCCTTCTTCAAATCCTACCGCAATTTGGTGTAGGAATGGCAGCCACTACTATAAATATTTGTTTATTCTGTAGCATGTGGATTTTGTCGGAGAATTTCATTCGGAGACGGAGTTAAGATTTGAATTTTATGAATACGAAATTATAATCCTTTTAAGTTACTAGATTCATTGAATTTCTTAAGTTACTAGATTTGATCGAACTCGGAAAACACCGTGGCTCCGCCCTGATTCCATCAAAGTAACATGGAGGATACAAGAGACCGAATTTCCCTAACTGCCAGAGCAAATTTTGCAACACATCTTGTCTTTCCTTGTTGTTGAAGATGCTGCCCGATTGTCTACACTGTCCATGATTTGGAACAGTGCATGGAATTCACTCTCCTACTTACATGTTGGTGTAAGGTTTTTTCTATGGGCCACAAGGCATGCCAAATCTCTTGAAAGCTGTGACTCAAATTCTAGTAATTCGGCTAAAGCACAAGATTTCTGTGGAAAAGTTTTGGCTACGATTACCCTGTTTGCATCGGAGGTTTTATTATTTACACAGGTGAATTAAATTACTCGTAGCCTGTAATGTCAAAGAGTTTGATCTATGTGTAGGCAGGCGTAATTATGAAGGAAAACAGTTACACAATAAGTTGCATGAGGTAATCTTTGATGCCAAAGCACTAAATGTGCTTAATATGGTTGGATTTAAGATTGAATTACACTCTCATGCTACTATAAAGTTATCATCTTTGTGAGAATTGCACCTCCGTTATGTAATCTTGGACGAGAAATTTATTCAGGCTCTATGCATAAGCTGCTACAATTTAGAATTTTTGTATTTGGCAAAGTTTAATGGTATTGAAAGTTAGGTGTATTAGAAAATAGAAATAGGATTCAGTTGTAATTAATAGGAGTTAATGGGCCTCTTATTATTTTAGCTCTTTTCTTTTGGTTGTTAGTTGTATATAACTACTTCAGTTATACAGAAAATTGAGTTGGAAATCCCCAAACTCTCTCTCGTAATCTTCACGCATTCTGTGTGCTCTAATGGAGTTCTCTAATGGAGTTTCTAACATGGTATCAGAGCAGGGAGATTAATGCATGAGTTTGTGAAATCTATCCAACCGACTAACATCTATAGCACATTCATCTTCTTCTTTCACTTCTGAATCAATTTCTAGATGTTCAAATTTCTACATGAACGTCAATAGCACCAGGAATACCAGCAGAAACACCGGCGAAAATCGATTACACTCATCCTCTCTTCCTCCAAACTTCAGATACGCTTGCATTGGTTCTAATTTCAATTCAGCTCAAAGGATCGGAGAATTATGGGTTATGGAGCAGATCGATGTACCTTGCTCTCAAGGCCAAGCGGAAGCTAGGGTTTGTAACATGAGCGTGTGTAAAGGAGGCATTCGAGAAGAATCTTCATGAGGAGTGGGAGACTTGCAATGCAATAGTACACAGCTGGATTATGATCTCTATTTCGACAGATTTGCTCAGTGGAATCATCTATGCATCGGATGCTCATGCAGTTTGGGAAGATCTACAAGAGCGATTTGATAAAGTGAATCGAATTCGAGTTTTTCAATTACACAGATCGATCTCGAGTCTTTCTCAAGGAGCTGATTCTGTGGCTGTATATTTCACAAAATTGAAGGAACTATGGGCAGAGTATGATGTTTTAGTGCCATATCCGGACTGTGGTTGCCGAAAATCCAAAGAGCACATGACTCTTTTACAGCAACAAAGACTTATGCAGTTCCTAGATGGATTAAATGATACATATGACCAAGCTCGTATGCGGATTTTGATGAAAACAACTGAACCCACACTTAATCAGGCATATGCACTCATAATACAAGATGAAAGTCAACAATGTACAGGAGGAGGAATTCTAGGTCACAAATCTGATCATTTAGCCTTATAAGCTGGTAGAGGTCAAGGATTTCATGGAAGGAAACAATTTATGCAATGTGAGCATTGTCATATGAGAGGGCACACAAAAGAGAACTGTTATAAAATAGTAAGGTACCCTGAAGACTTCAGAAGGAGGAAGACATTACCTTCTAAAGGGGTTCTAACAACTGCAAATCATGTGGAAGGTGTTGTGAATCATGGAATGTGGCTCAGAGTTCACAAGGATCACAAACTAAAGGTGGAGATCAAATTTTTACAGAAGCACAATATCAACAAATTCTAGGTCTACTGAGAGATTCACCACTTGATGGCATGAAGGCACAAGATCAGGGAAAAGCTGCAAACCAGGCAACAGCTGCAACTGTATTATCCTCTAGTGTGCATACCTCTAACAAAAGAAATGAAGATTGGATTGTAGACACAAGAGCAACACATCATATTTCATCCACCTTAGATCTAATGAATGACATAAGAAGAATAGATGACAGCTTACAAGATAAGGTGACATTGCCAAATGGTGTCACTACAAAAATTGAACATGTGGGGTGTTCTTTTTTGTCAGAAGTTGATAAACTATTGAATGTACTACATGTCCCTGACTTTAAGTTTAATCTAATGTCAGTGTCCAAATTGACTAAAGATCTAAAGTGTGCTGCCACATTTTTTCCCACACTATGTGTCTTTCAGGACCTTTACAATGGCAGGGTGAAGGCGATTTGTAAAGAGAATGAAGGTTTATACATACTGAAAGGAAGATGAGTCAGATTTTTGGCATGTGAATGTAGGAGGTTCAAATGCTGAAATAGCTTACTTGTGGCATGAGAGATTGGGTCATGCTTCTATTCCTATAATGCAACATGTTCCTTTTTTGCATAATAAAGTAGATGATACTATGCAGAATAAATGTACTGTTTGTCCTCTAGCTAAACAGTCTAGGTTGAGTTTTCCTAACAATGAAAAAAGGAGTACTAGAGCATTTGATTTAGTCCACATGGATGTATGGGACCATATAAGAGAAGTACTCATGACTGAAAATACTACTTTCTTACTGTTGTAAATGATTTCTCTAGAGCTACTTGGATTTTCTTGATGCAATTTAAGAGTGAAACTATTATTTTTCTAAAGGAATTTATTTCTATGGTCAAGACACAATTTGATACTCATGTCAAGATTGTGAGATCAGACAATGGTAAGGAGTTCTTTAATACACAATGGAATGATTACTTGTTGTCTCAAGGAATCATCCATCAAAGTAGTTGTGTATATGCACCCCAGCAAATTGGAATAGTTGAGAGAAAACATAGACATATACTTAATACTGCCAGGGCACTGAAGTTTCAAAGTCATTTTCCAGACATGTTTTGGAGGGAATGTGTGCAAACGGTTGTTTACTTGATCAATAGATTACCTATTTGGATACTAGATGGTAGAAGTCCTTATGGAATGCTATATGGTAGAGAACCTTCAATAGCACACATAAGAGTGTTTGGTTGCTTATGCTATTGCACAAATTTGACCCAAGATGATAAATTTGGGGCAAGGGCCAGGCAAGCAGTTCACATGGGATATTCAACTACACAAAAGGGGTATAGACTGTATGATTTGAATACTAGAACTTTCTTCATTAGCAGGGATGTGTCCTTTAGGGAAAGGGAGTTTCCATTCATGAAAACTAATGCTAATGATCTTGATTCCAGTTTTTTGGAAACTTTTGATGTACAGGGACAATCAGATGAACTATTGGGAGAACCACTTCAGGTCTTATTACCTGCTACAGACATCAGTGTAAGTTCACCAACAGAGTTTGGAAGCCTTGAAGTGAATTCTGAAACATCAACACCAGAAGATATAGGTGGAACATCAATGTCAAGTGAAAATCAAAGTGTTGCTGTATAGGGGAATCTTGAAGATACAACTACTACTTCACTTGCTCAGCATGATGTGACTGGGAATATTCAGCTCACTAATGCACCAGCTCCAACTAGACAGTCTTCAAGTGCAAGGAATCCACATATATGGCAAAGAGACTATGTGTTGCAGATGCAGAAATCTTCTTCGAATTGCAATTATCCAAGCTCAAACTTCTTATCATATGAAAGGATGTCTTCCACGTATAAAAACTATGTTTCAGCTTTCTCAATTCTAAGGGAGCCTTGTAACTTTAAGGAGGCAGTGGAAGATGAGAGATGGATCACAACAATGAAGCATGAGTTTCAAGCACTTGAAGATAACAAGACCTGGGATGTAGTTGACTTGCCACCAGATAAAGTTCCCATTGGATCCAAATGGGTGTACAAAATAAAGTACCAAGCAAATGGAGAAGTTGAAAGGTTCAAGGCAAGATTAGTGGCAAAAGGATACAATCAACAAGAAGGGCTGGACTCTCATGAGACATTTTCACCAGTTGCAAAGATGGTGACTGTCAGGTCTGTGATAGCTCTTGCAGCTGCAAAGGATTGGTCCTTATATCAAATGGATGTCTTTAATGCTTTTCTTCAAGGAGACTTAGTTGAAGAAGTCTATATGGACTTACCACAGGGCTTTCAAAGGCAGGGGGAGCAGAAGGTGTGAAAGCAAAATAAGTCCCTATAAGGGCTTAAGCAAGCATCTAGACAATGGAACTTGAAACTCACAGAGGCACTGGTGGGACCAGGTTTTACACAAAGCACTCATGACTATTCTATGTTCACTAAGATATGGGAAGGACATTGTCATTATCCTCATCTATGTTGATGACTTGTTGTTGACTGGTAGCAAAAAAGATCTGATTGATGAAGCTAAAGTTGTTCTGCATCAACAATTCGAACTTAAGGACCTTGGAGAATTGAAGTATTTCTTAGGGATTGAAGTGTTGAGATCTAAGCATGGGATATTGCTCAATCAGAGGAAATATAGTTTAGAGCTAATTTCTGAGATGGGATTAAGTGGTGCAAAGCCAGCTCCAACATCACTTGAAATCAATCAGAAGCTCACCAGTGTAGAGTATGACAAGGTCATAGGAGTACAGGATGAAGATCCCTTGGTAGATGCAAACAAGTACCAGAAACTAATAGGAAAATTGCTTTATCTAACATTTACTCGACTAGATATTAGTTATGCAGTTCAAACTTTAAGTCAGTTTATGCAACTGCCAGAACGGTCACACATGGAGGCAACCTATAGAGTGGTGAGGTACCTGAAGGGTACACCAGGAATAGGAGTCCTATTGAATAGAAGGAATGTAGATACACTAACAGCTTTCTGTGACTCTGATTAGGCAGCATGCCCAATGACACGAAGATCTATTAGTTGATATGCAGTCAAACTTGGTGATTCATTGATTTCATGGAGATCTAAGAAACAACACACTTTTCAAGAAGTAGTGCTGAAGCAGAATATCGCAGCATGACATCAGCAGTCTCAGAAATAGTGTGGTTGTTGGGGCTCTTCTCAGAGTTGGGAGTTCAGGTGGTTAAACCTGTTACACTGTTCTGTGACAATAAATCAACAATATAGATAGCTGCAAATCCTATTTTTCACAAGCGTACAAAGCACATCGAGATAGACTGCCATTTTTTTGTGAACATATTAAGGATGGGACCTTGGTTACACAGTACGTTTCTACAAAAGATCAACAGGCAAACCTCTTCACCAAAGGGTTAACATCTGTGCAACATAATTTTTTACTTAGCAAGCTAGGAGTGTTAAACATCCTACACCCTCCAGCTTGAGGGGGAGTATTGAAAGTTAGGAGTATTAGGAAATAGAAATAGGACTTTATTGTAATTAATAGGAGTTAGGGGGCCTCTTATTATTTTATCTCTTTTCTTTTGGTTGTTAGTTGTATATAACTACTTCAGTTATACAGAAAATTGAGTTGGAAATTCCCAAACTCTCTCTCATCTTCTTCACACATTATGTGTGCTCTAATGGAGTTCTCTAATGGAGTTTCTAACAAATAGACTTTCCAGTTTTCAAGTTGGTGATAATAATTTACCTAGACTAAAGAAAATAAAACTGGAAAATTGCCCTACTGAATTCCAAATTGTTGATATTGCAGCAACTAGTCTTGAAGACCTTACTATTAAAAGTAATTGGGATTTATAGATTGTTAATATAACTTCTTGCAATGCTCTCAAGAGTTTGTTCCTCAATGGTATAGCCATGACCGGTTAGAGAAACTCTTTTTCAGCCAACAAAATCTTAAATTTTTTGTTAGAGTTAAAGAGTTAAAACAAAAATCAGAAAAGGTTAGAATAATTAAAGAAATATGAAAATAGTAGAGAATCAGAAATATTCCGAGTCCACAAGTTTCTTGTGTGTCCTTAAGGAATTTTAACCCCCTCACACGTTGCCAAGGTAATTGATTACATCCTCCCAGGATAAAACGGAATAAAACTTCCTGCAACAATGGCAATACAAACTGCAGGATACCAACAAACTCAAAGAACGGAGCACACACTTACGAATTTAAGAGAGAGACTGCGAATTAGGATGCAGTATATTCAGAAAGAAAGAAGTTCTGTAGTGTTTTTCGTGTGTTTAAGATGCATCCTTGCCTTAGAATTTATAGGCAAATATCGGAAGAGGTGTCTGAAAAAGGTGCCTTTTAAAAAAATACGCAGCTTGTCACGGGCTGACGTGGTTATACCGCGTAGCGGCAAAAACGCAGCCTGCTAGGTTCTCTGAACTTTCAGTAGGGTTCTGACGTATTTTCACCAGTAATTTGGAATTTAATAAATTTTATCCAAAAATAATCTTATCCATCGATCATTTTCCAAATCCAAATCCAAATCTAAATCCAAATCCAAATCCAAATCCAAAGCCAAAGCCGAGCTGAGCGAGCGACGACGACAGCGCGAGGGTTCATTCTCTTCAACTCCTTTTAAGAGCTATAAGAATTTATTCTATATATAAGCACACAAATGTGGTTGTCCCTCACCAATGAGGGACAAAGTGCAAGATAAAAGTTTACTTCTTCAAAATTTCATTTTCCCTCCATTTTATTTCTCTCCATTTCCAATTCACACCTCTTCTACTTTAAAACCAAATGGCTTAAAGTCTTCAACAGTCCCCCTCATGAATGGGAATGGTTGTATCAAGAAAGATCATAGATGAAAGCTATGTGATTTTGTAAGTAAGGATTAATTGCATCTGGATAAGCAGGTTTTCCTTTGAACTTTCCGTAGTGAACATATGTCGAATATACTCGGTCAATCGGTAGATTTGATATCTTTGAACCGTCGAACTTTAGTGTATACCTAGACAACCATATGTCACACAATACACCCGTAACCGTCTTTTGATTATCATTGTTGTGTTCGTTTTATTCATGAGCAACGTCTGGCTTCATAAGTGCGTAGTAAATTGGCCTTACAGAATTTTCATTGAAGCGGCTTCCACTTCCTACTTTCATAGGTTATTCCTAAACGTGTAATCCTTTAGATTGACACTATTTTATAAATACCTCATCAAACTTAGGTAATCATTAAAGAACGTATAAAGTTCTATCCTTGTTACTGAACATTGTCTTCATCACGAGATTGGACCAAAGTTTTTATTTTGACAATGTTGAATTGGTCAATTATAACTTTGTTTGAGCTCGTTGAATCTAGATCTCGTAACAACCAAAATTCTAGGTAGAGTTACCGCCATGTTGACTTTTCCTCGGCCATAGTCTCATTCCCTTAGATGATTTATCAACTCCCTCTCTAGTTAAGCCTTGTGTAAGCGGATCCGCAATGTTATCCTTTGATCTTACATAATCAATAGTGATAATTCCACTAGAAAGTAGTTGTCTAACAGTATTATATCTTCGTCGTATATGACGAGACTTTTTGTTATACATAGCGCTCCCTGCCCGTCCTATTACAGCCTCATTATCGCAATGTATGCAGATAGGAGCCAAAGGTTTTGCCAGAATGTAATGTATTCTAAAAAATTCCGAAGCCATTCAGCTTCTTCACCGGCTTTATCCAATGCAATAAACTTTTTTTCCGTTGTAGAGCGAGCAATGCACGTCTGTTTGGAAGACTTTCAAGATACTGCTCCTCCACCAATAGTAAACACATATTCACTTGTGAACTTATTTCTATTTAGCCGGTTATCCAATTTTCATCACTATATCCTTCGATAACTGCAGGATATTTATTGTAGTGAAAACCGTAGTCTTGGGTATCCTCCAAGTATCCCAGAACTCGTTTCACACCCAGTGATGTTTGTTGGAATTACTTGTGAATCGACTAAGTTTACTTATTGCACAAGCTATATCAGGTCATGTACACTTCATGATGTACATTAAGCTTCCCAACACACGAGCATACTCCAATTGAGACGTACTTTCACCTTTATTCTTCATAAGATGATGTTTTAAGTCTATTGGAGTCCTTGCACTTCTAAATTCCAAGTGTTTGACTTTTTCAAGTACCATTTTCACGTAATGTGGTTGACACAAAGCTAGACCTTAAGGATTCCTCTGGATTTTAATTCCTAGAATTACATCAGCAACTCCTAAATCTTTCATAACAAACTTACTAGCAAACATACGCTTAGTAGCTTGAATGTCGGTAATGTCCTTGCTCATTATTAGCATATCATCAATATATAAGCAAACAATGACTATATGATTTTGAACGTTCTTAATGTAAACATATGTATCACATTCATTAATCTTAAAACCATTTGACAATATTGTTTGATCAAATTTCGCATGCCATTGTTTGGGTGCTCATTTTAGTCCATAAAGAGACTTAACAAGTCTACACATCTTCTTTTCTTTTCCCGGAACCACAAACCCTTCAGGTTGGTTCATGTAAATTTCTTCTTCAACATCACCATTTAAGAAGGCTATTTTTACATCCATTTGATGGATTTGAAGACCATACAAGGCGGCTAATGCTATTAGCATCCGAATGTATGTAATTCTTGTTACCGGCGAGTGTGTGTCAAAATAGTCAAGACCTTCTCGTTGTGTAAATACTTTGACATCAAGTCTTGCCTTGTATTTGTCAATAGTACTATCGTTTTTCATTTTCTTCTTGAAAATATATTTAGAACCCAACATTTTGTTACCCGGAGGAAGATCGACAAATTCCCAAGTATGATTGCTCAATATGGATTCCATTTCACTATTGACAGCTTCTTTCCAATATTGTGGCTCTGAGGAAGACATTGCTTCCTTGAAGGTACGAGGTTCATTTTCTAACAGAAAACTCAAGAATTCTGGACCGAATGAAGTAGATGTCCTTTGACGTTTACTTCTTCTCAAAATTTTCCTCATTAGGCATACCATCTGTTGTTTCCTCTCAAGTTCGTTTTGATTTTTGGCAGGTCACTTCACTTTCCTTTTTATATAGAAAAATAGATTCAAAGAATTCAACATTATCTGATTCTAGTATCGTATTAATGTGAATCTCAGGATTTTCTGATTTATGAACCAGAAAACGATATGCCTTGCTATTGGTTACATATCCAATAAACACAAAATCAACCGTTTTTGGACTATTTTAACCCTTTCAGGTTTAGGTACTTGTACCTTTGCTAAACACCCCCACAATTTGAAGTATTTCAAGTTAGGCTTCCTTCATTTCCACTTCTCATAAGGAATGGACTGTGTTTTACTATGAGGTACACAATTGATTATTTGGTTAGTTGTAAGTATAGCTTTCCCCCACAAGTTCTATGGTAAGCCAGAATTTATCAGCAATGCATTCATCATCTCTTTCAATGTTCTATTCTTTCTTCCGCAATTCCATTAGATTGTGGAGAGTAATAGGCAGTTGTTTGGTGAATAATGTCATTTTCCAAACATATTTCTTCAAAAGGAGATTTATATTCGCCACCCCTATCACTAATTATCATTTTGATCTTTTTGTTTAGTTGCGTTTCAACTTCATTCTTGTATTGCTTGAAAACATCAATTACCTCATCTTTACTATTAAGTAAATAAACATAGCAACATCTCATTCTATCGTTAATAAAAGTAATAAAATACTTTTTCCCACCGCGAGATGGTGTTGACTTCATGTCGCAAATATATGTATGAATTAAGTCTAATGGACTTGAATTCCTTTCAACGGACTTATAAGGATGCTTAGCATACTTTGATTCAACACATATTTGACATTTAGAATTAATGCAATCAAATTTTGGCAATACTTCTAGATTTATCATCTTTCGCAATGTTTTGAAGTTTACGTGACGTAAACGCGAATGCCATAAACTGTTTGACTCAAGTAAGTAAGAAGAAATATTCTCTTTATTTTTTAAATTTAACGTTCGACTTTCATTAATATCAACAGATTTACAATGAGGAGTTCTTAGTAGTAGCATAGACTAGCTACTACTATACAAATGAAATATTCTCTTTATTGATAGGAGCTGCTATTACATTTAGCTTAAAAAGGCCCTCATTCAGGTAACCTTTTCCTACATACATATCGTTCTTACTTAGTACAACACTATTAGAAAAAGGAATACATTTGAATCCATTCTTGACAAGAAGTGAGGTAGACACAAGATTCTTGCGAATTTCTGGAACATGGAGGACTTGGTTTAGAGTCACTATTTTTCCCGATATCATCTTTAATGCAATCTTGCCAACCCCTTCAATTTTGGTCGTAGATGAATTTCCCATGAAGATTGTCTCATCGGGTCCTGCGGGGGCATAAGAAGAAAATAATTCCTTGTTAGCACACACATGGCGGGTGGCTCCAGAATCTATCCACCATTCTTTCGGATTTCCTACCAAGTTGCATTCATACAACATGGCACATAAGTCATCCACTTCATCTTCAACCATGTTAGCTTGATTCTTTTTCTTCTTATCATTCTTTGGCGCACGACAATCCACTGCCTTATGCCCAGTTTTTTCACAATTGTGGAAACTACCCTTGAACTTCTTCTTGCTCGGGTAATTCTTTGGTCCAGAGGCCTTCTTTCTCTTCTTATTTTGTGGTGCCTCCTCAACAATGTTTTCCCCCATTATTGTCGAGTGTCCATGTGACTTCTTTTCAGCAATTTTTTTGTCTTCTTCTATCCTTAGACGAACAACCAAGTTTTCTAATGTCATCTCCTTTCGCTTATGTTTAAGATAGTTCTTAAAATCCTTCCATAACGGAGGTAACTTCTCAATGAAAGCACCGACTTCAAAGGACTCATTTATGACCATGCCTTCAATAACAAACTCATAATTAGTAATAAGATAAATCTTATTAATGAAATTATTGACTCGGGTCATACCTTGAGCAAGGAGGTCATATACAATGACTTGTAGTTCTTGGACTTGAGTTATGACCGACCTAGTGTCGATCATCTTGAAATCCAAGAATCTTGCAGCCACGAACTTCTTATGTCCGGCATCAGTCTTGTACTTCTTCTCAAGTGCATTCCATAATGCTTTTGAAGTTTCCATGACACTATAGACACTGTACAATCCATCTTCCAAACAACTCATAATGTAGTTTCTGCACAAGAAATCAGAATGTTTCCATGCTTCAGTTACAACAAGTCGTGCATCATCCGGAGTGTTTTCTGCCAAGAACGGAGGATCCTCCTTGATGAAACGTTGCAGACTCAGCTTAGTAAGATAGAAGAGCATCTTCATTTGCCAGCGTTTGAAGTCTATACCTAAAAACTTTCAGGGTTTTTCTGCCGGTGCCATAGCATGGGCAGGAGTAGAACGGCTTGACGAGGCAGCAACACTCATAACAGTAGCACCCGTTCCTGCAACACTTCCATTAGTTTGGTTTTCATTCGTCATATTTCTGTAAAGTTGAAAACAATACAGAACTTTGTTAAATCAGTGAAGTTTTGATATCTTCAAACTGAATACCAAACCAAACATACAACTATTAACAATGGTGAAGTTTTTATATACTTCAAACCCGTACGTTTATTATTCTGGCAATGTTTTCATGTACTTTAAACCGAACAGAAATAATTATTGGAGTAGAAAGTAACAAGGCTTTAGTCTCCAAGACCGTATATAAAAACAGTTTAATAATCAACACATAAACGTTAGTATTAAAATTCTTTAATCTTGTTAGCATTATTGTGTTAAAACAAAAATCAGAAAACTGTTAGAAGAATTAAAGAAATCTGAAAATAGTAAAGAATCAGAAATATTCCAAGTCCACAAGTTTGTTGTGTGTCCTTAAGGAATTTTAAGCCCCTCATGCGTTGCCAAGGTAATGGATTAAATCCTCCCAGGATAAAACGGAATAAACGGAATAAACCTTCCTGCAACAGTGGCATTACAAACTACAAGATACCATCGAACTCAAAGAACGGAGCAAAATCACACTTACGAATTTGAGAGAGAGAGAGAGAGAGAGAGAGACTGCAAATTAGGATGCAGTATATTCAGAAAGAAAGAAGTTTTGGAGTGTTTTTCGTGTGTTTAAGATGCAGCCTTGCCTCAGAATTTATAGGTAAATATCAGAATAAGTGTCTGAAAAGTTGCCTTTTCAGAAAATACGCAGCCTGTCGCGATTCTACCGCGATCGTGGCAGAACCGCGGCCAGAGATGCTCTCTGGAACTGACTGTCGCGGTTCTACTGCGGTCGCGACAGAAACGCGGCCAGCTAGGTTCTCTGAACTTTCAGCAGAGTTCTGACATATTTTCAGCAGTGGTTTGGCATTTAATAAATTTTATCCAAAAATAATCTTATCGATCATTTTACAAATCGAAATCGAAATCCAGAGCCGAGCGAGCGGCGACGACAGCGCGAGGGTTCATTCTCTTCAACTCCTTTTAAGAGCTTTAAGAAGTTATTCTATATATAAGCACACAAATGTGATTGTCCCTCACCAATAAAAGACAAAGTGCAAGACAAAAGTTTACTTCTTCAAATTTTCATTTTCCCTCCATTTATTTCTCTCTATTTCTAATCACACTTTTTCTATTTTAAAGCCAAATGACTTAAAGTCTTAAACATTTTTTACTTATCTTGTTGCCATACATTGGCCACAATGAAGATCTCAAGCTACATGCTCAAACAGTTGATCGTATTTGGTTGTCCTAATCTGGTTGATGCTTAAGTATATACTCCTAATTTGATATTATTCTCTTGTTCATTACCAACATTGAAACTAAAAGCTTCAGATTTATTAAAAGACAATATTTCCTTTGACTCATTAGAAACTCCTGACAGTGATTGGTGCAACTCTAAGCTCACAAATTTTCTTGGTAGCTTCAATCATTCCGTAGGTATTAATTTATCAAGCAAAAAGGAAGAGGTATGCTCCGCATATTCTCTAGTTACATTGCTTCAAGAAGATAGTAGTAGTAGACTAGTAGTGTTATTGATTTCTCATAAATTGTTTTATTTTTGGGTGTTACAGATGATAGTTATACCACAAGACATGAGAGTAAACTTGCTTCCGCCACTTTATGCTACTAACAATTTTTGGGTGTTACAGATCGATCGATCATACGAGAAAATCATTAGAAAATAGAGATTTCTTACCGAAAAACAAAAGTTGTAAAACAGAGTAGTAGCCTAAACGAAGTACATGCATATTAAGAAAGTAGAGGAAATTAACATCATTGACGCCCGCTTCTGGCCGCAGATTTGTCGATTTTTCCATATCCGACTGATCATCAGCAAAAACTTATATTAGATTTAAACTAAATATTCCCAAGAATATAAAAGTTACTCAATCAATCTTAAGTACACTAACTAAATAATTATAATTAGATTTCCTTCTAACATATGTGCTTTCAAAGGCTCCTAGTAGATAACAAAAATGTTATCTTACTCAATTGTTGCTAGTGAATTTTGAGCCCTTATATCAAAATTCAGCTTATAAATCTTGACCAATAGATTACATATGTGTTTTCTTGCATAATAAATGAACTTTTTTAATAAATAAGAAAATTTCAAATCATATAAAAAAATAGGCTAAAATAGGTATTAAAAAAAAGCAAACGTTAAATGGGGAAGTACCCCATGTATACTTCTCCGTAATTGTTTCATAAGAGGAAAATAATGTCATATACAATGATACATAGAAATAAGAATAGATAAGAAAGACTTCGAGTGTATTTTGGTATGACGGAAAATATTTTCCAATTTTTCTCGTATTTGATTGGCTTAAATGTTTTGGAAAATATTTTACTTATGAATTTATTTTCCTCCAATGTTTTCCTTATCAAGAGAAGGGAAATTTTTTTTCAAAACTTCTTCTCAATCTTCCCACCCCCATCTCTCCAAAAAAGGCTTTTTTTAAAAAAAAAATTTAATTTTTCCGTTACCAACAGTCTTATTTACCCCCCACCCCTCACCCCGCAAAAAATTAATTTATTTACCTTTTTTTTTTGCAATTTCAAATTTTTATTTTTTCGTTTCTCTGCACCACCTATCCCGCACCCCCTAACCTCCCCCACCCCACCCTTCACAAAAGGTTTACTTTTTCTGTAATTTCAAATCCCCTCTCCCACCTCGTCACGAGCTTGTTTTATGTCACAAAAAAATAGCTCGCGCGGCAGCCAAGCAACGACTTGACTTCAGCCTGCTCCAACACTCGGTCAAAATTTCAGCAACTTTGGACTTCGATTAATTTAGGCAGCTTTCAACGTAGTAAGCTTAGAATGAACTTAAGGAAACGAAAATATAATTAAAGGGACAGAATTTAAACATGAACAAAAGACACAAGATTACAGGAAACTCTTTTTCCAACTTTGTATTTAACTCGAGCATACAAAGAAACTCAAACTTGGTAATACATCCGTGTACAAAAATAAAGATCACTCTTGACCCTCACAAGACTTAGGACTCTTCCTAAATCAGAAAACATGCACTCTTCATGTTTTCAACTCTATTGTTTGTTCTCACACGTTTTTCTCCTTCTCTCACAAAAGGGAAAGGGTGTTGTCCATTTATAGAACATGAAAACAGCCCCATTACACAATAATTGCCCCATTTTAGGCATTAACACTTGCCCACTTAGTCCACTACTTTACTTTAGTGTAGTTGACACCCCCAACTACTAGGAACATGCTAAATCATGCCATAAGATAGTGGGATCATGACCCAAAAACGTTGCTAACTCCTTCTAGCTTTTAGGACAAGGCTCAATTGATGCCCATGTGCACAGCATATGCCGGTAACCGCCCTTTGACTTGGTCCATTCCCATGTTGCTGCCTTTCGTGCCTTAGCTTGGACCAGGCGCCAATACCATTGTATCCAGCTGCATTGTGCCCCAATTTGTCATACCATTGCCCACTAACTTGGCCCGTTTGCCGCAACTTGATGCCATGCCAAATCTGCCCGCGCACTGCCTTCCCTATGCATATTTTCTTGCCTTTGCCCATCTATTTTTGCGTTGACATGGAATCTCTGACTCATGCCTTGATTCCTTTGCCATAATCAAGTGTCACACTTTGCCAGCAACTCATTGTCAAGCCTTTGCCAAGATGCCTTGCATCCGTTCAAAGCCTTAGCCATCGTTTGCCCGTTTTCCTTTTTGATTTTGGTGCTACTCGTGCACCAACTTTGCAACACTCTTGCTGCCTCATGGCAACACTCTTGTTGTCAAGTCGAGCTCTATTGGTGGAGGTCTAACAAACCACCCACACCCATTGAAACTCGACGTCCTCGTCGAGGTCAACTCAATGTATGAGTCCCAAGGGGTTGACAAGCAATGCCCCTTGACCTCCTCTCTCCTCGACTACAATTGCATTAATACCAACAGTTTGTTTGTCACTGTTTGATGCCTCCAAAGTAGCCCTCTTCTCTGCGGCAATCAAAAAATTTAACAATGCCTTGTTCAGACAGTCCTTCGCTCGATGTGGTCCATCACAAATTAAACAACCACTGAATTTACTGCCCTTCTCCTTGCTCTTTGAAGTTCCAGTTTCTTGCTTTCCCTTCCCTCTATCTTCATGTACATTGCCACTTTCACATTTCTTCCACTCCTTTGCCTTGTCCTTTTTTTTTGTCATTGGACTTTGAAGCAGGAGTCTCCTCATTAATATGAAAATCGCCCAATGTATCCGCCACAACCACATCACTTGCGAGGTTTTGAATATTCTACCTTCGCAACTCAAGTTGTGCCCACTGTTGCAGCCCACTCATGAAGTTGTGCAACTTGTCTTCTTCCGACATGTTGCTGATGCTTAGCATCAACAATGTGAACTCCTTCACATAAGCTGGAACTGACCTGGTATGTTTCAACTTTTTCAGTTTGTCCCTAGCAATCCAAGATGTATTACTAGAAAGGAACTGATCCTTCAATTCCTTTTTAAGCCGCTCCCACGACTCAATCTTTGGTCTACCAAGACTTTCTACTTCAGCCACACGAGTGCGCCACCATAACTTAGCATCATCACTCCAATACATGCTAGTCAAGGTTACTTTCTCTTCTTCGTCTTGCACACGAATAACATGAAAGTACTGCTCTATATCCCAATAAAAATTCTTCAATTCACGTGCACTCCTTGCACCTCCAAATGCCTAAGGTTCAGGTATTCTCACTTTGAGACGTTCAGCACCACATTGAGGAACATCCTCGCCCACAATGCGTACACCACTGTCTC
This sequence comes from Nicotiana benthamiana, assembly GCA_034376525.1. Classification (NCBI taxonomy): domain Eukaryota; kingdom Viridiplantae; phylum Streptophyta; class Magnoliopsida; order Solanales; family Solanaceae; genus Nicotiana; species Nicotiana benthamiana. The sequence continues at coordinate 37,448,316 of CM067339.1, read as the reverse complement.
GGCCTTCATCTCTGCATTTTCTCGACTAAGCCTTGCCATTTCTGCCTCAAGAAACGCAATTCTAGTCACGAGAGACTCGAATTCTTTCCCTTCCGAAATATTTCCCACCAATGCTTCCAGTTTTGTTAGCTTTTTCCGCAGTTCATTGTTAGCACCAGCCATGTTCTCAAACAAGACCACAAAATCTTCCCTACCTGTCGTGTCTCCATCACGAACCCGATCAGCTCTGATACCAATTGTCACGAGCTTGTTTTATGTCACACAAAAATAGCCCGCGCGGCAGCCAAACACCGACATGACGTCAGCCTGCTCTAACACTCGGCCAAAATTTCAGCAACTTTGGACTTTGATTAATTTATGCATCTTTCAACGTAGTAATCTTAGAATGAACTTAGGCAACGAAAATATAAGAAAAGGGACAGAATTTAAACATGAACAAAAGACACAAGATTACAGAAAACACTTTTCCCAACTTTGTATTTAACTCGAGCATACAAAGAAACTCAAATTCTGCAGTACATCCGTGTACAGAAATGAAGATCACTCTTGACCTTCACAAGACTTAGGACTCTTACTAAATCAGAAAACATGCACTCTTCACGTTTTCAACTCTATTATCTGTTCTCACACGTTTTTCTCCTTCTCTCACAAAAGGGAAGAGTGTTGTCCATTTATAGAACATGAAAACAACCCCATTACACAATAGTTGCCCCATTTTAGGCATTAACACTTGTCCACTCAGCCCGATGTCCATTTAATGAACATGAAAATAACCCCATTACACAATAGTTGCCCCATTTTAGGCATTAACACTTGCCCACTCAGCCCACTACTTTTCTTTAGTGTACTTGACACCCCCAACTACTAGGAACATGCTAAATCATGCTATAAGATAGTGGGATCATGTCCCACAAATGTTTCTAACTCTTGCTAGCTTTTAGAACAAGGCTCAACTGATGTCCATGTGCACAGCATGTGCCGGTAACCGCCCTTTGACTTGGTCCATTCACATGTTGCTGCCCAATTTCGTGCCTTGGCTTGGACCAGGCGCCAATGCTATTGTAACCAGCTGCATTGTGCCCCAATTTGCCTTACCATTGTCCACGAACTTGGCATGTTTGCCGCAGCTCGATGCCATGCCAAATCTGCCCGTGCACTGCCTTCCCGTTGCACATTTTCTTGCCTTTGCTCAACCGTTTTTGCCTTGCCTTTGCATCACTGCGTCATGCCTTGATGCCTTTGCCATAATCAAGTGTCACCCTTTACCCGCAACTCATTTTCAAGTCTTTGCCAAGCTGCCTTGCATCCGTTCAAAGCCTTAGTCATCGCTTGTCTGTTTCCCTTTTTGATTTTGGTGCTACTCGTGCACCAACTTTGCTACACTCTTGCTGCCTCATGACAACACTCTTATTGTCAAGTCGAGCTCCATTGGTGGAGGTCTAACACCCCCCAACCGGAAATTCTTTTTAAAATATATTTTCAGTTTTCATTTTTTTATTTATCGGTTTAAAGGTTCACAATTTTACAAGTTCCAACGTTATGAGTTCGGATGTTTATGTGTTTGGAAGTTTACGGGTTTAAAAATTATAAAGTTTACGGGTTCAAAATTTCGCAGTTTCGAAAGTTTATGAAATTTGTAGGTGTGGAAGGTTGTTGGTTTGAAAGTCTATGGCTTCATGTTTATTATATCTAAATTATTTATGTATACTCTTGAGAAGTCATTCTCCTTAATTTGCGCACTAAACACCGAAAGATAACTAAAATTATTATTTATTCTTCAAGAAAATATTTTCCGCTATCCCATACACACCATAAATGAACTTTTTATATTTGGTTTTAACTTCTATGCCAGATAATTTGCTTTGCCATCCGTTGGTGGATGCTTGGGGCTCACCATTTTCCTAATGAGATTGTATATTAGAGTTCTTCATGCGATAATAAATTTGGAAATTTGAAATATACGATGTGCCAATAAATTGAACCTGGGAGGCAAGGGTTCAACACCCATTAGTAATAACCATTTTAAATTTCCTAAAATGCCCTTACCAGCATACTCTAACACACTAATACAAGGGGGTTTGCTGTCATTTTAGTAAAATATGGAGTCAATTCTGTTTCCCCTCTTTTCTGTTTGTGCATCGTCAACGGCGACTCCACCAACAACACCAGACATAATATTGGGAAATAGATTAAACACAAACAACAGTCTCTTTTCTTAAAACCATTTTGGATTACGACAATTTATTTTTCATTGTTCTTTCCTATCTTTTTTTTCTCAGATATTTATTCTAAAACTAAAATTATTTTCTGTAAAACTGCCACAAAATTTATAATGGGTATGAAACATGCCACAAAAGGATATAATTAGGGGTGGGCGTTCGGGCAGTTCGGATTGCATATGAAATTTCAGGTTGGATTTTTAATTTTCAGATTGACAAAATGACAATCCAAATCCAATCCAAATAAGTTCGGATTGGATCGGATTTTTTAAGTTCGATTTCGAATTAATCGGTTTGGATATTTTGGATTTTCGATTTTGAACTTATAACTTGAGATGTTTCTTCTTTTAACAAAAAATAAATACCCAAATGAAGTATTCATGTTAAACTGCTTGAAAAGTTCTTCATTTTCACCTCAATCATTCAAATAAAATATTAAAGTAATGAAATTATCATATAAAAAAATTAAATAAAAATATAATAGAGATGTTAATACGACAGATAAGAAGTAGAAATAGTAATTAATATTGAATATATATGATAATATCTAATGCGTAGGGTATTGAACTTATTACTATTGACATATGAATAATGGACTAACTATAAAGTATACGAATTTCGAATTTTCGGATATTCAATTATTCGAAGTACCAAATCCAATATCCAATCCGAATCCAAAAAATTTAAAAATTATATCCAAAATTCAATCCGTAATCCGGAAATCCAAACCAAAAATTCAAGAAATTTGGATTTCGATTTGGATTTCGGGTTTGTCCGAAGTATGCACACCCTTAGATATAATGTGAAGTTTAAATGCACCCCCACACACATCCCCAATGATAAATGCAGCCAATCTACTTCAGAAAAATTTTTGGATTGAGTTTGATGGTACATGAGTATAAGAAATGTCATGCATTCTACATATTTTATACTTTAATGATTTTATATATGCACAAGATAATATTTTGCTATAATTTGATATACGTAGTATACTGACATGCAAGTTTAATTAAAAAGAAAAGGGAAACATCTAGACCTATGCATGCATTTCCAAGTAACTATTTAGTAAAATCTTAATTAAGCTATCTATACAAATTACATTAACATGTAAATTCTAAAGAATAAATAGGTTTCCAAACAAATAATGTCAAGTAAAAACTTAATCAATATGTAGTGATTTTTATCAAATAAAGATCCAAGGCAATATGGAGCCCTGAACATGCCATTCTAAAGCCAGTGGCGAATCTGTCAATTTTAATTATACATGTAGAGATCTTTATCTTCTTTCTTTCTTTGCATCTAAAAACAGGGAATGAACCACAAAAGGAGAAACAAGAATCACTAGAAAATTTGACCGAGAAAGTAGCTTCGGCTGGGTTATTCAAAATTGAGCTTAACGGGTCCGGATTCACTCGGATACAAAATAAATCAAAAGAATTGTGGGTCCAAGGGGCTGGATTAGTGTTATTTTTTTATTTATATTTTATATAACTATTATAATTTATATTAATATAAAGTAACAATATAAAACAAAAAAATAATCTTATAAAAAGAGTATTCGAATAAAAGGATGCAAAATCTTTAAAATCTTTATATTTGAAAATTTGAATATTTCATTAAGAATTTAAGATGATAGAATACAATAAAGATGAAAAAAATTACATTTTATAATTTGCAAGTTCTTTTTTTATTTATTTCAAACTTACAAATTAAAGTTTACATTTAACAACAACTAAATTAACGAAAAAAGAGTAAAATTGAATTTTTATTGTATAATAATACTTCAAATTAATCTAATCATTGTATAATAATACTTCAAATTAATCTGACAAACTAAAATATTAATCATAAATATATTTTATAATTTTAAAATAACACAAATTGTTTAGAATCAACTTAAGTACGAATTTCTGGAGGACGCTCAAGACAACTCTTCATATGCCTCCTTAAACAGCATGTGCCTACCCCACTTTAGATGAAGATTTAAAACTAGACCATAGTTCTGCCTTTACTTTTTGAACTTCTTAATTTTCTTCTACCACCTCAAAGTGTTTCCAAATATATGAGCGCAGTCTAGAAATACGGGGTATGATTTAACCTAAATTGAGAATTTGAGTTTGACAAATGAGAGACGAGTGAAGAAATGAAGAAGAGAGGGATGTATTTATAATTTTTCAAAAGGCTAAATTAATAATTACTAAAAGTATTATTCTTTTAAAATTCATTGGCCAAAAAGGGACTATGTTTGCAATCTGACAAGTTGAGCAACTGTCATGTGATATTTAAAAAAGAAAAATCAGATTCTAGTTGTTAAACAGAATTCGGGTAGGGCCGGGCCTGTTAATCGGTTCAACAGTAATTTTTGTTGATCGAATTTGACCGATTCAGTTAATCGAATTTTTTTTATGAATGGACCAACACCCTTAACCCAGCCCACTCGACCCCTAACAAAAAATTGAGGAGAAAGCAGACATATGATATTATAAGTTCAGGTACCTCTCTGTGCTCTCGGAAAGGAACATTCTCGAAACCAGAGTGTGTTTTGGTTTAAAAGCTGGGGTTGGGATCTCAAGGAAGCATTGGTGGATGAATTTTCATGTCCTTGATGGTTTTCGGTTGGAATGAGATTATGGGATTTTCAGAAAATTGTGGATGAAGATGTAGGGATACATGGCTACGGGTGAAGGTAAGAAATTAATTTTTCTTTTTAAAATAATTTTTTTCATGAAACGTACTAAAGTTTTATTTATTTTCAAGGGGATGTGCCTTGGTGTATGCTATTTGCTGATGACTTAGTTTTGATAGACGAGACGAGGGTCGGCGCTAACGAGAGGTTGGAGGTCTGGAGACTGACTCTCGAGTCTAAGGGTTTCAGACTGAGCAGGTCTAAGACAGAATACCTGGAGCGCAAGTTTAGCGCCGAGTTGAGCGAAGAAGGCATGGACGTGAAGCTTGGAGCTAAAGTCATTTCCAAGAGGGACAGTTTCAAATATCTTGGGTCGGTAATTCAGGGAGACGGAAAGATCGATGAGGATGTCGCTCACCGCATAGGGGCGGGGTGGTCAAAATGTAGGCTTGCATCAGTGGTATTATGTGACAACAAAAGTGTCACCGAAACTCAAGGGGAAGGTTTTGTAGAGCTGTGGTTAGACCTGCCATGTTCTACGTGGCGGAGTGCTGGCTGGTTAAGAACTCTTATGTTCAGAGAGTGAAGGCCGCGGAGATGAGGATGCTCAGGTGGATGTGTGGGCACACCATATTGGATAAGATTAAGAATGAAGTTATTCGGGAGAAGGTGGGGGTGGCCCCAGTGGATGAGAAAATGTGGGAAGCGAGTCTCAGGTGGTTCGGGCATGTGCGGAGGAGAAGCCCTGATGCCCCTGCGAGGAGTTGTGAGCAGTTGGCGGTGGTTGGCGCGAGGCGAGGCAGAGGGAGGCCTAAGAAGTGGGGAGAGGTGATTAGGCAAGACAAGACAATAATGTGGATTCCGAGAACATGTCCCTTGATAGGAAAGTCTGGAGGTCTAGTATTAGGGTTGTAGGACAGGGGCTTCTAGAGCTTTTCGTACTTCTTTCTCGGGTCTAGGTGGGGTTTGGTAGGGCCCTCCATAGATGTCTTTCATTGTGTATCGTTCCTCCTATGGTAGTTACTGGTAGATGTTATTGCATGCCTTTTAATTTATGGTTTTATGTGTAGTTAACTATTTATGCGATTTCTGTTGGAGTCACTAATGCTCTTTTGTTTTTCTCTCTCTTTATCCATCGCTTTCTGTTCCCTTTATCTTGAGCCGAGGGTCGACTGGAAACATCCTCTTTGCCCTGTCGGATAGGGGTAAGGCATGTGTACATATTACCACCCCCAGACCCCACCTTGTGAGAATATACTCGGTAGTTATTGTTGTTGTTGTTGTTTATGTCATCAGCACGTCTATTACACACGTTTGTGAGCTTAGAGTTGCAACAATAACTACTAGGAGATTCTAATGAGTCAAACGAGATATTAGCTTTTATTGAAGCTGAAGCTTTTAGTTTTAATGTTGGCAATGAACAACAACCATACGAGAATAGTATCAAATTAGGAGTATATATACTTGAGCATCAACCAGATTAGGACAACCAAATATGATCAGTTGTTTGAGCTTGTAGCTTGAGATCTTCATTGTCGTCAATGTATAACAACAGTATAAGTAAAAAAAAAATCAAGATTTTGTTGGCTGAAAAAGAGTTTATCTAACCATTTATCGGTCACGGCTACACCATTGAGGAACAAACTCTTGAGAGCTTTGCAAGAAGTTATATTAACAAATCTTTAAATCCGAATCACTTTTGATAGTAAGGTCTTCAAGACTAATTGCTGCAATATCAACAATCTGGAATTCAGTAGGGCAATTTTCCAGCTTTATTTTCTTTAGTTTAGGTAAATTCTTTTCACCAACTTCAAAACTGGAAAGTTCATTAAACTTGCCAAATACAAAAACTCTAAAATGTAGCAGCTTATGCATAGAGCCTGAATAAATTTCTCGTCCAAGATTACATAATGGAGGTGCAATTCTCGCAAAGATGATAACTTTATAGTAGCACGAGAGGGTAATTCAGTCTTAAATCCAACCAAATTAAGCACATTTAGTGCTTTGGCATCAAGGATTACCTCAAGCAACTTATTGTGTAACTGTTTTCCTTCATAAATGTGATCAACAACCCTAACAAGCTTTTATTTAATAATCTGTCAATTAACACTATGAATCCTTCATAAAATAATATTTCTACTAAAGTATCCACAATAGTTGTTTTAAATAATAATAAAGTTGCCACGTCAGATTTTTGACTACTAATAAATTTGACACTTTATTAAATAATGAAAGGGATGATTTTTTTAATTCCTAATGAAGTCGGTCCTTTACTTAAACCTCCCCCAGTAACAAACCAACTTACCCTTACGGCCCACTTACAAAACAAACATACTCCAACACCTATCAAAACTTATGCACACAGACACGATACCCCAACCCACATGCAAGCATTCTCACCACCCATAACCCAATCCTACACAATACCCTTACACAACCTAGTAAAAAACTTACCTAATCATCACACTTCTAATTTCAATGACATTTCTCCCTCACCATCACGCCACAATACTTTATTTTCCATGCAAATCACACCCCAAGATACATCACATACTACCACTCCATTACCTATACATCAATCTCACAAAAATCCTTCACCTCATAATACTCCACCATCCATTACCACCACTTCGACATACTTCTCGTTAAATCAGCTTCCAACTTCTACACAACTTATTCCCCATCCCATATCCAATCCTTCAAATACAAAAGATGATTCCAAACAACTTCAACCATCTTTACTAGCACCCCAATACTCCCAAGACACAGAACATCTATCTTCACAATCATACTCCCTTCCACCTTCACATCTCATTGTGGAACCCAACACCATAATATATACTGCTCAAACTGTTAGAATAAATAAGTCCACAATATGTACCGGAAAGGAACAAAATTTACAGAAGTTGGATGAAGAAGAAGAAATGAAACTCAAGCTTTAAGATAACGGACAAAACTAGGCAAAGTCACAATTAAGTCTTTGACTATACTAAAGGAGTCAATTAGCCACGTGGCTTCATCACAACTGTTCAAAGAAATATTGATGGATTAAATCTGGTTCGTCCATTTTGCACTCAGATTCTGGAAGCTTCACATATACGTATTGGACCACTTGAAGAAGGAATAATATTGTTTGTTAGTTTGTTATACATACACAAATAGTATTAGGACAAATATACATATTTCATAGGCTATTCTTTTATTTTCTGATTTTCTTTTCTAGATACACATTTATATATACAGTGTCCTTGTACATATGAGGTTAATTCAATATATAGAAAATTCTCTCCAAATATACTCTCATTTTATTTATGGTATCAGAGCAGTAGCTTGTCTTCCTCATTCCTTTTGGATTTTATGATCTTCCTTCAAGATATGGCTCCTGCTTCAGATGTCACTGAAACTCAACCAACACCCACTTCTTCTTCAATAGCAACAGGCAATGGAAACTTCATTGATCATTCTCATCCCTTTTTATTTCATGTTTTTGATGCACCAGGTATGATACTGGTGAACACTCCATGATGGTCATGACTATGCTGGTTGGAGAAGATCCATCCTCATCTCTCTGTCAACCAAAAATAAATTAGTCTTCATTGATGGATCATGCCCTATGCCACCTCTCACAGATCCTACTTACTCAATCTGGAGTAGATGCAATCACATGGTAACCTCTTGGTTATTGAACTCACTCACCAAGGTCATTGCTGGTAGTGTTCTCTACTCAAAGACTGCCAAGGTACTTTGGTCAGATCTGGAACATAGGTTCGGGCAGCCTAATGGTGCCAAGCTCTACCACCTGCAAAAGGAACTTGCAGATTTAGTATAAGGGACTGCTGACATTGCTACTTATTTCACTAAAATGAAACATTTATAGGATGAATTATACACTCTTAATTATGATATGCTCTGTTCTTGTAATTGTGACTATGGTGGTAAGAAGAAAATGCAGCAATTTAAGGAAGATGAGAGGCTAATCCAATTCCTCATGGGTTTGAATTATATCTATGGACTGGCTCGCAGCAATATACTCATGGTCAAACCCCTTCCTTCAGCTAAACAAGCATACTCACTTCTCATTCAAGATGAGAACCAAAGGGAAATACATGTTAACCCTCAATTACCAACAGATGGAGCCTCTTTCATGGTGAAGAATCAAGGATCTCAGGGTTACCAATACTCTGCACCACCACCACAAAGGAATGAAAATGCTGCATATAGAGGAAAGCTTGCACATAAAGGCAAGAAAAATACACAGATGTGCTCCTACTATAAGATGACTAATCATACAATTGAAAACTGTTACAGACGTGTGGGATTCTCTGATTTCAAGTTTACTAAGAACAAAAGACTGCAAAATTTCCCAAAAGGAAATTCAGCCACTGTGGTAGAGGATGCAAAGGAAATTCATGGTAACATGGTGGAGGGGCCTCAATTTGCTCAAAAACTCTCATCTAATCAGCTCAGCCAGTTGGTTAACCTTATGAATCAACTACAAACAGGACAGGAAACTTCTCAGGAAGTCAATGCAAATTTAATTTCTGGTATTTTGTTCACCAATTCTCCTTCCTATTATTCAGTTTCCAATTCTAATCTCTCTCATTCCTGGATTATAGATTCAGGGGCAAGTGAACATATGTGTTTTAATGCCAACACATTCTTATTTCTAATACCACTGCTTTATCCTCTTATGGTAAAGTTACAAGATTCTTCCAGGGTAAAGGTTACTCATGCTGGTAGTGTCTCTATTTTCCCATGCCTAGTTCTGGAAAATGCCTTATATATTCCTAGTTTCAAATACAACTTACTCTCAATTTGTAGACTGTGTCAAAGGTTCAAATGTCTTTAGATTTTCACTCCTGTTGGTTGTATTTTGCAGGGCCCTCTCATGAAGAGCCCTCAAGTTTTTGGTGAAGCTAAGGAGGGACTTTACTTAGTCAAGTCTAATGTCACAAAGCCTAGGAACCTGTTTTCTAGTTCAGCTAATAGATTGTTACCTGTCTCTTTTTCTAATGCTCGTTTAGTTTCTTTTCCTATTTCAGCAACATCAGAATCTGTTGTAAAACTTTGGCATGTAAGACTAGGGAATTTACCTTTCAATGCAATGAAATATATCAGTTCCATTTTATTTGTTTCTAATTCTAGTTGTCATTGTGAAGTTTGTCCATTAGCAAGACAATCTAGATTACCATTTCCAATTAGTCATATTAAAACAAAGCAACCATTTGACTTTTTACATATTGACACATGGGGTCCTTATATAACCCCTACTCACAATGGATACAAGTACTTTCTCACTATTGTGGATGATTTTAGTAGAGCTACTTGGACTTATTTATTAAGCACCAAGTGTAGTGCATTTTCAGTTCTTAAATATTTTTTGAGCATGGTGGAAAGGCAATTCAATTCTAAGGTCAAGGTTATCAGGTCAGATAATGCTTTGGAACTGGGCAGCAGTACTGCAGCTTCATTATTTTTCTTGTCATAAGGTATTTTACATCAGACTTCTTGTGTGGGAACTCCTCAACAAAATAGAATTGTGGAGAGAAAATATAGACATTTGTTAGAAGTAGCTAGGGATCTACTTTTTCAATCTAAAGTGCCTCTTTGCTATTGGGGAGAATGCATCATAACAGCTACATTTCTCATCAACAGATTTCTCTCTACAGTTCTAAAAGTACATACTCCATATCATCTACTGTTTGGGAAAGCACCCTCTTATGCTTTCTTAAAAAGTTTTGGTTGTCTTTGTTATGCTTATACCTTGTCCCATTACAGAGGAAAGTTTGATCCTAGGGCCATAGCATGTGTCAATATGGGCTATCCTGCTTGTCAAAAGGGATATAAGCTATTGAATCTTACCACCAAGAAATTGTTTGTGTCCGGAGATGTTCATTTCATTGAACACATCTTTCCTTTCTCTCATATCCATCAACCTGAAACCTCTCCATGCCCTAATCATACCTTTCCCATACCTTCTTTCACCTTTGATGCTTACCCCCAACCTACTTCTTGTATACCACAAAATTTCCTTCCCACTGATATTTTCCCTGGTTCCGCTTCTTCCCTAAACATCTCTCATGTTCCTACTCCTAGCACATCACCTTCTCCTCCTCCTCCCCTTCCACTTAGAAGGTCTAATAGGGACAAATTAGGTACTCTGCCTAGTTATCTTAATGACTATGTTTGCAGCAACATCTACCTTATTGATGTTACCACTTCCTGCCTCACCTCTACTTGTTCCCCTTCTTCCTTGGCATTCTCTGCCCTTTCTAGCTCTAATCAACACCTCATTGATTCAGTTTCCTCTTTTACAGAACCTACCTCTAATTCCCAGGCCTGCACTCACCCAGGTTGGGTTCAAGCTATGAATTTAGAACTCAAAGCTCTAGAAGAAAACTTGACATGGGATGTGGTACTTCTACCTACTAGGAAAAAGGATTTACCTTGTAAATGGGTCTATAAGGTCAAATGCAATGCTGATAGATCTATTAAGAGACTGAAAGCAAGATTGGTTATAAGGAGTGATTTTCAGAGAGAAGGTATTGATTACACAGAAACCTTCTCTCCAGTTGTTAAGATGACCACAATCAGATGTTTGGTTTCTATTGCAGTCAAGAAAGGTTGCTCTATCTCTCAATTTGATGTGAGCAACGCTTTCTTACATCATGAATTACAAGAAGAAGTTTATATGAGATTTCCTGCTAGTTTATCTTCTCCAAGCCCCAACCATGTTTGTCGACTTAAGAGGTCTCTTTGTGGTTTAAAACAAGCCTCCAGGCAGTGGTATGCCAGGCTTGTAGGGGCACTCAGTTTCAAAGGTTTTCTACTTCACTAAATGACTATTCTCTGTTTTTCAAAAGAACGGGTTCTCTTATCTCCATTGTTGCAGTCTATGTTGATGACATACTACTTACAGGGGATAATCTCGCAGAATTATCATATCTCAAATTATTTCTACATTCTGAATTTAAAATGAAGGATCTTGGACCACTTCATTATTTTTTAGGAATGGAAATTTTGCGAGAAGACAAGGGAATTATTATTACTCAAAGGAAATTTACCTCTGATTTACTTCACGAGTTCGATTGCTCAGATCTTCCTTCTGCTTCTTCATCCTTGGATCCCTCTTCCAAATTGGTTGCTGATTCTGGACCTCCATTAGCTGATGCTTCTCTTTATCGGTGTTTAGTGGGTAAACTAAACTATTTGACCCATACACGACCAGATCTTTCCTTTGTTGTACTCACCCTCAGTCAGTTCATGCAAAGACCTTATCTTGATCATTTCACTGCAGCCCTGCGTGTTCTTTGTTACATCTCATCTACCTCTGGACAGGGTCTGTTTATCAGTTTAGGCGGTTCTCCTGTGTCTTGGAAATCCAAGAAACAAGCCTATATTTCTCTTTCTTCTGCCTAAGCTGAGTATCGCTCCATGCGTCGTTTGGTTGCAGAACTGACATGGTTGACTTATTTGCTCAATAATATCTCAATTCCTCCTCCGATCCTTGTTTCTATTTTCTCGGATAGTCATGCTGCCATCCATATTGCCCGCAATCCCGTGTTTCACGAACGAACTAAGCATGTTGAGCTCGATTGCCACTTTGTCTGGCAACAATTTCTCTCTAGCCTCATTTCTTTGACGTTTGTTTCCTCAAAATTGCAGCTTGCTGATTTATTTACCAAACCCTAATCAGGGCCTGCTCACACGCTCATCCTTGGCAAGTTGGGTGTGTCTTCTACCCCCTCCAACTTGAGGGGGGTATTAGAATAAATAAGTCCACAATTTGTACCGGAAAGGAACAAAATTTACAGAAGTTGGATGAAGAAGAAAATATGAAACTCAAGCTTGAAGATGACGGATAAAACTAGGCAAAGTCACAATTAAGTCTTTGATTATACTAAAGGAGTCAATTAGCCACATGGCTTCATCACAACTGTTCAAAGAAATATTGATGGATTAAATCTGGTTCGTCTATTTTGCACTCAGATTCTGGAAGCTTCACATATACGTATTGGACCACTTGAAGAAGGAATAATATTGTTTGAAAAGTTTGTTATACATACACAAATAGTATTAGGACAATTGTACATATTGCATAGGCTATTCTTTTATTTTCTGATTTTTTTTTCTAGATACACATGTATATATACAGTGTCCTTGTACATATGAGGTTAATTCAATATACAGAAAATTCTCTCCAAATATACTCTCATTTTCTTTACAAACACCCCATGCAATGACAGAACCATCATCTTGGCTAGAGATGGTCCTTCAGAACCATGCTCTAACCTTCACCGTGGAGGTAAATCATCGAGAAGTGACAATCCTCATCAACAATCAAGTGGACCTTGGACAAATAGTAATGGAGGGAATGACCTTAAGGACAGAAATCTATGGTTGGTACCATTGGTCTATGATGCAAAGTCCGTATCTGGCACCATATAATCCTCTCCATCTATCATCGCCATTTTGGGACCCCACTCACCTTTACCCACACTTTGTTCAAATGCCTTTTTATCCACTTCTTCTCTAAACTCCACCAACACCGTGGATATAACCCTACTCAGTCCCATAGACACCCACTCCTATATTAGAACCATTTACACCTCCTCTTTTATTCCCGCCACAATTCTCACCAAACCCTCACAATCAAGTAGAGCAAAATAGAGTATTTCAAGAAGTACTCGAAGTAGCGATACTTTACAACATGGAGGCACGACTAGTACATGCACGACTCGATGGAATAAAGGTCTTTGTCCAAAAAGAGGAATACAAAAGAAAAATTTACATATGTTGTCCCTCAAATCTAATGACAACATCCCTTTGCATCAGGCCCACAACCAATTCAGACGTGGGAAAATATGCAATGCTCCTAATTCCAACCCTACGTCTGCATCCAGGAGAGAGCACCACTACAATGAGGAACACACATAGCGACCCACTGCTCACCCCTAATGATACTCATATGAATTTCATCATATGGAATTGTAGAGGAGCCCAGTCTGTAGATTTTCAACGTAACTTTCGATCTTTAATTGACTACAATCGTCCTTCTTTGGCTATGCTATTGGAAACGCACTATTAAGATCATCAAAATTTGAAAGAGGAATTTAATTTCACTGGTCTAATTTAGGAGGCTGTTATTGGAAAGTCGGGAGGTATAGCCATTTTATGGCGTTGTGATGTATTCACAGTAGAACTAGTGACATCCACACACCAAAAGATACACTGACATATTCAGGTACACCCCTATACTATAAAGTAGCTATTTACTACAATTTACACAAGTAATGATTTAGGTAATAGACATATTATTTGGCATAACATACATATATTATATGCATGTATGATAATTACAAGGGACTTTGGCTCATAAGGGGAGATTTTAATGACATCGTTCATGCTAATAATAAATTTGGAGGCCATCAGATTAATAATTTAAGGTCCAATAAGTTTATAGATTGCATAAATTTTTGTAGCCTTACTGATTAAGGCTATAAAAGCAGTCGCTATATTTGGACAAATGGTCATCATAATCATTAGAATATTCTTGAACGTATGATCGTTTCTTAGCAAACTATGACTGGCTTAGGCATTAGCCCAATGCATTTGTCACACACCTACCACGTATACATTCTAATCATTGTCCACTTCAACTACATTTTACAACACTTCCTTCTGCCCGTAAAAAAATTTCGCTTTGAAGCTATCTGGGCTACACATCCTACCTTCCCTTCTTTAGTTGAAGAAGCTTGGAATAATAATTTACAATTACTCCCAGCAATTAGAAATTTTACTGATATTGTACAATAATGGAATAAATCTACTTTTGAAAATATTTTTAAACATAAGTTAAAATATTGGATCGATTAAGAGTATTCAATCCTCCCCTAACTATCCTACCAGCACCTTTTTACATAATTTGGAATGTCAATTAAAATCTGGTTTTAATACTATTCTATAACTTGAAGAGGATTTTTAGAATAAAGTCCCGTATTAACTGATTAAATGATGGAGATATAAATACAAATTTTTTTCACCTCTCCACTTTTAATCATCGTAGACATAATCGTATAATTGCTCTACAAGATCGAGGGTCAATTGGATAAATGATCCCCAAGTCATTAAACTAAATATTATAAATTATTACCAATCTCTCTTTTTAACACAAAAACTTTGTTCCAACTTCCAATCGACATCATTTAATCTAATCTAACTCTGTTGAACAAATTTCCTTAACCCAACCCCTCCAAGATCATGAAATCATTAACACCTTACATTCTTTCAAACCATTTAAGGCTCTAGGTCCACATGGCCTATGCCCTTTCTTTTATAAAAAATATTGATATATTATTGGCAATTCAGTAAAATACTTTTGCCGTAAAGCTTTCCTTGACCACAAGATACACCGTAACATTAATAATACTCTAGTTTTCCTAATCCCTAAACATAAACATACATCTTCTATTTCCCAATATCGACCTATCAGTCTATATAATACTATTTATAAGCTTATTACAAAAATTATTATAAATAGGCTTAAACCAATGCTGAAACATCTTATTAATCCTACTCAATCTAGTTTCCAGAAAAATTGACGAGCTGCAGATAATGCCATTATCATTTAGGAAGTAATCACAAGATTCCAAAAAATAAAAGGTAAAAATTTTAATATGCTTATAAAATTGGATCTTGAAAAAGCTTTTGATAAATTGGAATGTTCTTCCAGATATTACACTTTTGTTACCCTTCAATTTCCTCCAACCTTTACTCAACTAATTATTCCATGAATCACCACTACATATACAACCATTATTATCAATAGAAACCCATCTGAATACATCGTACCTACTAGAAGCCTAAGACAAGGAGACCAATTATCGCCATATCTGTTTATCCTTCGTCTTGAAATGTTCTCGCACACAATCCACACAGCAGTTGATTACCACTCTTGGCAACCCATCTCCCTTGCTAAACGGGGGCCTCATCTCTCATTTATTTTTTGATGACGACAGTATTCTCACTGCAAAAATTGGTCCTGCCACATGTGATTCAATTGTTGATACTCTTACTCACTTTACCAATCACTCGGGACAAACTATAAATCTTCAAAAATCAAATATCTTCTTCTTAAAAAGTTTTCCAATCCCAACTAGACAATCAGTTCTCCAACTATTCCATATGAAGGAAGGAAAACCCTTTGCAAGATATTTAAGATTTCCAATCTTTACAAAACCACCTTCAAAATGGGATTACCAATTCTTACTTGACAATTTCAAAAATAAAACAGCGAGTTGGAAAACAAATTTGTTGTCAAAATCAGGTAGGACAACACTCATTTGCTTTTGTTACGACCCAATTCCCAAGTCCGATCGTGATGGCGCCTCTCGTGAAGACAAGGCCAGCCAGACCGTTTCAGAAGACCACTTAAAGTAGTTAGTCAATTATATAACATTTCGAATATGAATTAATGATATTAGTCAATATAAATACAACTCAATACAACCCGACCGGGGTGTCACAAGTCACGAGCATCTAGGAGGGTCTTTATTAAAACATTAAAGTCTATAATACATAGAGAAAACTCTGGGAAATCAAGAAGAAGAGGAATCTCGGTGCTGCAAATGCCGGCGGTCACCTTTCTTAGCTACGATAGCAAGCACGTAGAGAGAATAATATTTGAGCGATAAGAAAACACGTATGGGCACACCAAACTGCTATAAAAGACAGAACAACCCTTTAAGAAAAACCGAAATACTGTAAAAATCCTTTTAAGAAATCTCAAGATCAGTTCAAAATCTGTTTTTCAAAGTCTCTTTTTCAAATATCTCTTTTATTTTCAACAGCCCAGCATATGAATGCTATATCAGATAGAACAGGTCGGCTCATAAGTCTGCCCCTTGGACACAACACTCCTTAACATATAACACCAAGTTATATGGTCAGCAAGGCAGGTAACAGTATGTATGCATATGATATATGAGTGCTAAACGCCATGCCATGTAGTACAAACAGGAGTGAATGCGTGAATGCAATGCAGTGCAATGCACATGACCGCTACGGCGCGTAGCCCGATTCATGGGTGCCCTGCGCTCACTGGGGTGAATACAAACTCTGGAGGGGCTCCTACAGCCCAAGCACTATAATACTGCGACGTGCAGTCCGATTCATATAATATACTACTGCGGCGTGCAGTCCGATCCATATAATATACTATTACGGCGTGCAGTCCGATCCATATAATATACTACTGCGGCATGCAGTCCGATCCATGCATGTATATGTATATACTGCTGCAGTGCGTAGCCCGGCCCATGCTCAGTCCAGCAATACACATAAGCCCCTTTGGGCAATAGTAAAATAGCAGTTCTGAGCTCAAACTTCAGAAAATTTCATTTAAGTTTTTAAATCTTAGAAAAATGGCTGAGTTTGCAAAACAGTATTTAGAACCTTGGGCTGAGGTCAAATATATGCAACGGAATACAAAAAAATAATATCAATCTCTAACGGATTCAAATAATCAGCACGAAGCCCATAACATGGCGATCAACCCAAATCATGATAGCATCAAGTAGTTTTCAATCATTCACGCAGTAAAATCGACAACCGGGATGGACCAAGTTACAATTCCCAATGGTGCTCTACCCCACGCTCATACCTGTCATGCAAGTCACTACAATACAACACTATGATGTGCAAATCCGGGGTTCAAACCCTCAGGATATCATTCACAAGTAATACTCACCTCGAACCGGTGAAATTCCTCACTCGCTATGCCTTTACCCCTAAAATTGGTCTCCACGTGCCTCAAATATTACCAAATTAGCACGAATATATCATAATATGTTAATGGGACAGCACCCAATCGAAAACAATCAAAATATAAAAAAAATCTTGAAACTAGCAAAACCCGAGTCCCGGGCCCGCTTCTTGAAAAATTACAAAACATATATTACCGAATTTCTCGTCCCTCCACGAGTCCGTACATATAAAGTTCATCAAAATCGAAGTTCAAATGGGCCATCAAATCCCGATGTGAAATATAAAAACTCAAGCCCTAGCTTTACCCCTTTTTGATGAATTTCAACTAATTTCCATGTTAAATCTAACAAAATCTCGTGTATTTAGGCCAAGGAACTTACCTTAAATCAATATCCATGAATCCCTGTTTAATTAGCTCTCTCAAGCTCCAAAATCGCTCAGCAACGGAGGAAACATAACATAGGCTCGCGGATGAAATATCAATTAAAACCCTTCTGCTCAGGAGCAAATTTACCCTACGCGAACGCAGTCCACAACCCACGCATTCGCAATGACCAAATTATGTTGACCCCAATTAACCTTACGCGAAATTAGCTACCAACCTGGGAACACGAAGTTCCAACGTCTCCACCTACGCGAACACACCCCTTTGGCCGCGATCGCGATGAGTAATTACGCATGGCCTCACATCCCTTCTATGCAATCACGCTACATGCACCGCAAATACGATGCTTTACTCCCCAAAACGACGAGAATGCGACCTTGAGCAACGCGAACGCAATGACTAATTTCCATGCTTCTCAAATTTACTCTACGCATTCGCACGCGAACGCGATGAACAAAACTTTTGCAATAAAATAGCTGAAAAACCTACAACACTATAAGTCCAAAAATGGTCCGTTTGACCACCCGAAATCATCCCGATGCCCCCGAGACCTCAACCAAAAGCACCAACGCGATCCATTCCCTTATCAAAACTTTTTCGAATCATCAAAATTCCATCGTTAACATCAAAATCCTCAATTTTCATCAAATCAAAGCCTAAGTTTTCTTTAAACTTCCTATACTCATATTCGATCAAAAACCCAACTAATCGACGTCCGAATGACCTGAAAATTTGCAGAATATCCAAAATCACCTAACGAAGCTATTAAAACTCTTGGAATTCCATTCCGACCCTCGAATCAAAATCTCGCCTATCAACTGGAATTCGTCAAAATTCCAACTTCGCCAATTCAAGCTTAATTCTACACCGGACCTCCAAATTAGATTCCGATCGGACTCCTAAGTCAAAAATCATCCCCCGAAGCTTACTGAACCACCGAAATTCACATCCAAGCCCTCTAACCACATAGTCAACTTCCGGTTGACTTTTATGAAACAAACTTTCTTCTAAGAGGCTATGTGCCTCATTTTCAACCAAAACCAATTCAATACACCCGATCGAATAATACTGATATTAACATATGAATCAATACAATAAGGGGGTAACGGGGTGGTAACTCACGTGAAGACGGGTCGGATCGTCACAGCTTTACTCTCAACCAACTACCAAACCACCTCATGCAATATAGTACTTGTGACGATCTGGCCGGTTGTCTTAAGAATTAACACCCCGATATTCTATTAACTATTTTTCCAAGTTTAATTCTTCTAATTTAATTTTCCGAGATGTTTGGTTTTGAGATTCGGAAAGTTTGTGACACTTACTCCCTAAATGAGAGTTTAAGTGTTGGAAAATTTGACCATAGTTAGAATAATGTAAAGACGGTCTCAGAATAAAAATCTGATGGTTCCATTACCTATGTTGGGTGATTTGGGGTTAGAAGTATGTCCTGAGTTTATTTTGGAGGTCCGTAGCTAATTTAAACTTAAAATGCCAAAAATTAAATTTTTGAAGTTTTTGGTTCGAGAGTAAAATTTATCCGAGGGCCGAAATGGAATTTTGAGAGTTGCATTACTTCTTTCACGTCATTTGGGATGTTTGCACAAAAAATCATGTTATTCGGAGATGGTTTCGTCGGTTTTTTATCGAAAGCGTATTTTGAGAAAATTTAGAGTTCTTAGGCTTAAATCCTTGATTAATATGAGTTTTGGATGTTGTTTTAGATGTTATAAGGATTGGTACAAGTTTGAATAAGGTACTTAGATGATGTGGTGCTTTTGGTTGAGGTCCCAGGGGCCTCGAAGTGATTTTGGATGGTTGACAGAAGGAATTTTGGAGTTGAGATTGCTGCAGCTGTTCTACTGGTATTTTTGCATCTGCGGTTTACAGATGTGGAGTTGTAGAAGCGGCGTGGAGGACCACAAAATCGGATTTTGGCTTGATCTTCAGGGTCCACAGATATGGAAGTAGACTGGAGAAACAGTTTCGCATCTGCGAAAATGTACTCGCAGATGCGGTTGTTGGTCACTTAAAGGAAAGTCGCAAATGCAACACTTGGTCCGCAGATGCAGTCCCAGGGCCGCAAATGCGGTAATCGCTGGACAGAACATATAAATAGTTGCCTTTGCGAATTTAAGGGATTCTTTCACCATTTTCATCCGGGTTTGAAGCTTCTAAGATATATTCTTTAGGAAAACAAAGAGGAATAACTTGAAGGTAACATGCTTGACTTTATAACTCGTTTTCATATAATTAAGAACCTAAATAATGGTGAGAAATTTGGGGAAAAAGGTAATTAGGTCTTGAGTTTAAGAGACGTTTAAATGAGAATTTGAGGAGTCATTTGGACTCTAATTTCAGTATTCTTATTATGTATAGATTCGTGAGAGTACGAGGTTTTTGAAAATGTAACTTTCACCCGATTTTTAGATGTGGGCCTGAGAGTCATTTTGGTCATTTTACATAATTTTGCGTATTAACTTAGAGTTTAATTGTAGAATCAGTACTTGAAGTGTTATTTACAATATGCAATTGAATTTAAATAGATTTGGGCCATTTGGGGTCGAATACTCGTGGCAAAAAGTATGGTTTCTGGTTGAGTTTGAGCTTGCTCGAGGTAAGTGGATTATCTAACCTGGTGTGGGAGACCTTCCCGTTATGATATGATAATTGATAATTGAAATACCTTGTACATGAGGTGACGAGTGCATACTTGAGCTAATTTTTGAAAAATCTGATTTTACTTTAAGTATCTGCACTGAGTTCCTTTCTTACCTGTTTTTATTCTACTTGCAAACTTAGTATGTGTTAGTTTAGAAAAGTATGTTTAGTTGATTTAATTTTCTATTTGCTTAAAATGCCTTAATTGCATTGCGTGAAGCATGTTAGGTTAGAATTAACTGTTTACTTGTTACAGAATTAGCATTTATTGTAATATTCTTGAGCTACTGTTGTTTGTTTTAATTTGGGACTACGGAACGACATCCTGGGAAATCCCTTGCACGTATTTATGATCTGGACTGAGGTGAGGGATACCAAGAGATCCATGGCATATGTGTTAAGTATACCGAGAGATCGTATTTATGATCTGGACTGAGGTGCGGGATACCAAGAGATCCCTGGCATGTGTGTTAAGTATACCAAGAGTTCATCGGGATACCAAGAGATTCCTAGCATATATTGAGGATACTAAGAGATCCTCGGGATACCAAGAGATCCATGTTGTGTATATTGAGGATACCAAGAGACCCTCGGAATACCAAGAGATCCCTAATGTATGTATTGAAGATACCAAAAGATCCTCGGGATACCAAGAGATCCCTGGCTATCATTTATGTTGTAAGCGGTGTTTCCTTGTGTTTTACCTTTATTTCTGTTACCGTTATTGTATTCTTATCATCTTGTATAGATTCTTACACTAGATTCTTAATTATACTATTTATCTTAACCTGTCATTTTTATTATTATTATTATTTATCACAGTAGGGCCCTGACCTTTCTCATCATTATCTGACCGAGGTTAGGCTTGGCACTTACTAAGTACCGTTGTGGTGTACTCATGCCCTTTTATGCATATGTTTTTCATGTGCAGATCCAGGTAGCTCTACCCAGGCTTATCACCCTTGAAGCAGGGAGAGATTTCGTAAATTTAGAGGTACATCTTCCGTGTCTACACTTCGCAATTGTATAGATGGACCATTACCTAAATATGATGAGCAAAAACTAGTTTTCAATTACTATTATAATCATGCATGGCATTTGGAAAAACTGTCTTTCATATTACCACACCAATTTGAGCTTAACATCAAGGACATGTACATGCCTTTATCAATAACTATAACTATGATCAAATTTTTTGGGCTCTTCCCTCAAATGGTATCTTCTTTGTCAAATCTTGCTATACATCATTCAATCTTAAAACCACTCAACTTTCTTCTTACAATAAGATTTGGCATTTAAACATTCCACCAAAACTGTCCTTCTTTCTTTGGTTAATCTCCCATAATAAACTTCCAACTGCTGCATACCTCTCCCATTTAGGTATTTTACAATCACCTATATGTACACAGTGCCATTCGGCCCCTGAAATAATACCACACATTTTTTTTCTCTTGCCCTACAATCCAATTATGGAACTACCTCAAACTACCTCTCCCAACTTCATATACTAATACATCTCAAATGGACTATAATAATTGGTTGTATGACATTATTCATACACCTCTATCATCCACTCCTCGTCAAATCCCATCTAATACATTGCTATCTTTTGCCCTATGGCATAGATGAATTATAAGGAATAAACACAGTTTGGAAAATAAACGAATTCCTTTAAATATTCAATTACTTATAACTACGAGAGCGGAATATTATTACTTAACAAGTCACAAAAAGGACAAAAAGAATTATCAAGTCATATCTATATATATTAAATGGCATCCACCAACTGCAAAACGCTATAAACTTAACATAGATGAATCTGCTTCTTTTTTCCATAAACAATATGGCATTGATGGAGTCTTTCGTGACCATCATGGCAGTTGGATTATGAGTTTTGCAGGACAATCAAAATAGGATACTAGTGTATAGACAGAATTATTTGTACTACTCGTAGGATTACCAATTGTCATTGAAACATACGCCCAACAACTCATCGGTATATTTCAAATAAATTCTATGCATTATACTAATATTATTAATTATTGCAGATTGTTACTTCTATAGCTGGGTAGCTCATCCATCCAGCATATCTATAGAAAGCAGAATTGTATTGCTGACAGTTTAGCTAAATATGGATCCACGTATGTAGAGAGTAACTGCATACTTTTGTCACACCCACCACCTTTTGTCACACCTTATTTACAGCAAGATCAGCAAGGCACCCACCAAAGGAGGCTTGTACCTGTTTTAACACAACTGCTCCCTATTATATCTAGTCTTTTGTAATACTAATGTAATATTTACTTATGACTTATTACCTAGTATTGATCCCCATGTTGGGGCACGTGTAGTTAATATTATGGACTCTAGTCTTGCTACTATGATGCCTATGTTGCATCTTGTTTCCGGCACTATTAGTGCTGTTTAACTATCAATAATATATGTGCTTCCTTTCGACCCAAAAAAAAAGGAGAATATAATTTTTGATTTTTAACAACAAGGATAGATAAGATGTGTTGCAAAATTGGCTATGGCAGTTGGGAAATTCGGTCTGTAGTAGTGACTGGCATTCCTACACCAAATTGTGGTAGGATTTGGAGAAGGTAGACACCAAACGCCAAAAGGGAAAGTAAGACATCAATTATAAGGTCCATACAACATTATAGCTGAAATAAACTCTTTCCTTTTTTGGGTCGATTTGAGGAATTTTTTTTGAAGAATATTTAGAAACTTTTGTTAAATTTTAATGTTTTTAAATTAAATTTTATAAGTAGTTTATTTGACCAATCTTTTCTGCTTTTGGGTTAGCTTCTTTCTAAACAGAACAAGAAAACTCAACTTTTAAGATAACTCTTGCACATTCAATTTTAATATAATTTCAATATCTTTATTAACAAAAAATACTACCCCTATTTCAATAAGACTGTTAGAGTCCAGAATAGTGACTAAATAAACTATGAAAAACTCGTGTCCTCTCGTCTAGCAAGTACTTTCGCAGGGGAGGTAAACTTCTCTATTGTAATAGGATTTAATCGTTCGTCTCGGCAGTATGATAACATTTATACGGGATCGGACCGTTTGTCTCTGCAATATGATAATACCACTATTATAGGACCGGGTTGTTCGCCTCGGCAGTATGATGGTAACACTATCCTTATCGATTCTGACCGTTTGCCTTGGCAGTATGATGGTAACACTATTCTTATGGGATCGGGTCGTTCGCCTCGGCAGTATGATGGTAACAGTATTCTTATGGGATCAGGTCGTTCGCCTTGGCAGTACTGAGTACCACTATTCTTATAGGATTAAGTCGTTCGCCTCGACAATTTTGTGCTTAAAAATATAAACGGGTTCCAACTTGGATATTATTGAGCTAGCTCCTTCACGCCAGTTATAAGATGTTGGTGTTGTGTTACGGACTCATGTCGTATTTTTTGTAGTTGCTTTTATTGGTATCATGGATACCTATTGTATGCTCATCATGTCTACTTTATGCACTTTTATTATTATTATTATCAACCTCTAGTAAATGTCAACTCGATCCTTCATCACTATTTTTTTGAGGTTAGACTAAATACGTACTGGGTACGTATTATTTTTCGTACTCACACTACACTTCTGTGATGATGTGCAAGTATTGAGATAGGTTACGCCAGTGGTCACGTGGGCGCGTAATTGATCATCTACGGTGACTTAGTGGTGAGCTACTTGCCTTGCTATGATTCGTAACACCATAATCTCCTTCCATCTTATTTATGGTTCATGTCTATCACTTTCAGACAATAGTTTTAGTAGTTTTGTATATTCTCTAGATTGCCATGTACTTATAATACCGGTTTTTTGGAATTTATAGCAATTATGTGCTATTGTACTTATTATTTCCACTCATGGCCTATTATGAATTTGGGGCGTGACAACAGTTATAGTCGATCTTTATTGGCGCAATTTTGGAGAATTATCTAACTCATGTTGCAGCTCTTTCTCTTTGTTTCCGTTATTGGTAAGCATTCTAAATTTTCATTTTGGTTCAGAGCAGAGGAAAGCCGCCGCCAGACCTCTCTCTCCATAAACCTTCATCGGCCGTTCCTCCATCCTCTCAAGAGAGAACCAAACATATCCCTCTCCGTTCTTCAACGTAGCAGCTAAAAAAAAGCTTTCAGATCTGAAAAAGAAAGAAAGATTTCAGTTTGTTGCGTTGTGGTTTTCTTGGATTTCAAGAGTGTTTAAACTCTCCAAAATTACAGGTTGATTGTTTAATTTGTGGCTCCTTTGGCCAGGTCTTGCCGTCTCCATTTCTTCTCTGTATTTGTCTTTCCAGTCTAGGTACTAGTCACGGCGGCGAGGCCAGTTCGTGACGTTTGCGAGTGAAGAGCTAAGCAACACCGTCGGGGACGTACAAGTGTTGGTAGTAGTTGACCTCGGGCGTATCAAAGCCTACTTTCAGGTTTTTCCACCGGGAGTTGGTACCTCCCGCTCTCTTGTTTACTCTGTACACCTTTTTACATATTCTAGCTAGCATTCCATGTGAGGTTTTACTTTGTTGCTATCTAGTTTGCATCTTTTTGCGTATTCCGCTATAGTGAGTGTGTGCGTCACTATTCTCCATAGTGAGTTGGAGGGATAGTGGCCTCGGCGGGGGATGATAGTGTAAGGTCATGTCCTCGGGGGGTGGGGGCGGTGGCGGGGGTGAGTAGGGGGTAGGGAGTGGTCTTGCGGGTAGGGTGGGAGGTAAGGGTGAGGGTAGCGGACGCTCATAGATTAAGGATCGGGTCGTGGAACATAGACACTCTGACGTGTAAGTCCATTGAGTCGGCAAAGGTTCTTCAGAAGAGGAGGGTTAACATAGCCTGTGTCCAGGAGACTAGGTGGAAAGGGTCGAAGGCGAGGAATGCAGACGGGTTTAAGCTGTGGTATTCTGGGGACGTGAGAGGTAAGAATGGAGTGGGCATCTTGGTAGATAGGGATCATAGGGAGTCCGTTGTCGAGGTTAGGCGAGTGAATGATAGGTTAATGTCTATTAAGTTGGTTTTGGGGGGTTGCGTCCTCAACGTCATCAGCGCTTACGCGCCGCAAGCGGGCTTAGACGATGAGGTTAAGAGGTGCTTTTGGGAGGGCTTGGATGATCTGGTGAGTAGTATTCCCCAATCTGAGAAGTTAGTTATTGGAAGGGACTTTAATGGTCATATTGGGGCTGATGCTGGTGGTTATGGTGAGATGCAAGATGGCTTCGGCTTTGGGGTTAGGAACGGAGGAGGCACGTCACTGCTTGATTTCGCCAGGGCTTCCAAGCTTCTGATTGCGAACTCGACATTTGAGAAGAGGGAGGAGCATTTGGTCACCTTCAAGTGTTCGACGGCGAGGA
This sequence comes from Nicotiana benthamiana, assembly GCA_034376525.1. Taxonomy (NCBI): domain Eukaryota; kingdom Viridiplantae; phylum Streptophyta; class Magnoliopsida; order Solanales; family Solanaceae; genus Nicotiana; species Nicotiana benthamiana. The sequence goes on along the minus strand of CM067339.1, from coordinate 37,422,298 downwards.
CTAAGATTGATTACCTCCTCCTCAGAAGGAGCGATAGGGGTATGTGCAAGGACTGCAAGGTTATTCCGGAAGAGTCCCTTTCGAATCTTCATAGACTCCTAGTGATGAATGTCGGTCTCTAGGTGAAGAGGAAGAGGAGGGGTGCTCGGGGACAATCGCGGATTAGATGGGGTGTTTTGACTAAGAAGAAAGCACAGGAGTTGGAGAGGAGGTTAGATGAGGGCGGAGCTTGGAGGAGTTCTGGGGATGCGGACGCTATGTAGTCAGAGACGAGGAACTTGGTTAGGGAGGTAGCACAGAACGTGCTTGGGGTAGCCAAGGGCTATTCAGGCAGACATCAGGGTGACTGGTGGTGGAACGATGTAGTCGAAGGAAAAGTGGAGGTGAAGAAGGCAGTGTTTGCTAAGTTGGCAGGGAGCACAAGCGAGGAAGAACGGAGAGTGAACAAGGAGATCTACAAGGTGGCAAGGAAAGAAGCAAAGTAGGCGGTTATGGAAGCTAAAAACGCGGATTTTGGTCGCATGTACGAGAAATTAGGGGAGAAAGGCGGGGACAGGAAGTTATTCCGGTTAGCTAAAGCAAGGGAAAGGAAGGCACGTGATCTTGACCAAGTTAGGTGCATCAATGGCGAGGATGGTAGAGTTCTGATGGGGGAGTCTCAAGTCAAGCGGAATTGGTAGGCGTACTTTCGAGACTTACTTAACAAGGAGGGGGATCGTAACATAGAGCTAGGGGAGTTGGGGCATTCAGAGCAACATAGAGACCTTGGGTACTACAGGCGCATTAGGGCGGAGAAGGTCATGTGGCTTTGCGTAGGATGAGTAGGGTCGAGCGACTGGGCCTAACGAGATCCCGGTGGAGTTCTGGAAATGCATGGGTAGGCCAGGAGTGGAATGGATCTCCAGGTTGTTCAATGTGATCTTCAGGACCAAAAGGATGCCGGAGGAGTGGAGATGGAGTACAGTGGTGCCCTTGTACAAAAACAAAGGGGACATCCAGTGCTGCAACAACTATAGGGGTATCAAATTAATAAGTCACGCCATGAAGGTCTGGGAGCGGGTGATCTAGCCGAGGGTGAGGGAGATGACATCTATATCTGTGTACCAGTTCGGTTTCATGCCGGGTCGCTCCACTACAGAAGCTATCCACCTTGTCAGGAGGCTGGTGGAGCAGTTTAGAGATAAGAAGAAGGACCTGCACATGGTTCTTATCGACTTGGAGAAGGCGTATGACAAGGTCCCAAGAGAGGTGCTATGGAGGTGCTTGGAGGCGAAGAGCGTGCCGGAAGCCTGCATCAGAGTAATCAAGGATATGTACGATGGAGCTAAGACTAGGGTTAGGATGGTGGGTGGCAACTCAGGCCATTTTCCAGTGGCTATGGTGCTCCATCAAGGATCGGCGCTTAGCCCTCTCTTGTTTGCCTTGGTTATGGATGCTCTAACCCGACATATTCAAGGGGATGTGCCTGGTGTATGCTATTTGCTGATGACATAGTATTGATAGATGAGACGAGGATCGGTGTTATATAGAGGTTTGATGTATGGAGACAGACTCTCGAGTCCAAGGGTTTCAAAATAAGCAGATCTAAGACAGAATACCTGGAGTGCAAGTTTAGCGTCGAGCCGAGCGAAGTAGGCAGGGACGTGGTGATTGGATCTCAGGTCATCTCCAAGAGGGACAGTGTCAGATATCTTGGGTCGGTGATTCAGGGGGACAGAGAAATTGACGGGGACGTCACTCATCGTATAGGAGCAGGGTGGTCAAAGTGGAGGCTTTCATCAGGAGTCCTGTGTGACAAGAAATTTCTACAGAAACTCAAGGGGAAGTTTTATAGAGCTGTGGTTAGACCTGCCATGTTGTATGGGGCGGAGTGCTGGCCAGTGAAGAACTCTCATATTCAGAGAATGAAGGTTGCGGAGATGAGGATGCTTAGGTGGATGTGCGGGCTCACCAGGTTAGATAAGATTAAGAATGAAGTTATTCGAGATAAGGTTGGGTAGGCCCCGGTGGATGAGAAGATGCGAGAAGCGAGGCTGAGGTGGTTCGGGCATGTGTGGAGGAGAAGTCCCGATGCCCCGGTGAGGAGTTGTGAGCGGTTGGCGATGGCCGGCGTACGGCGAGGCAGAGGGAGGCCTAAGAGGTAGTGGGGAGAGGTGATTAGGCATGACATGTCTAGAATGCGGGTTTTCGAGGACATGACCCTTGATAGGAAAGTATGGAGGTCTAGTATCAGGGTTGTAGGATAGGGGCTCCTAGAGTTTTTCGTACTCCTGACCCAGGGTTGGGTGAGGCTTGGAAGGCCTATCCATAGATGATTTGTGTATTGGATTGTGTCTCCCTTATGGTAGTTATTTATGGTAGTTACCGTCTGATATTATTGCATGCTATTTTATTTATGGTTCTTATATTTAGATAATTATTTATGCTATCTCTGCTGGAGTTACTAATGCACTTTTATTTTGTTTTTGTTTTTTCTTTCCTTCACTGAGCCGAGGGTCGATTGGAAACAGCCTCTCTGCCCTTTCGGGTAGGGGCAAGGACCGTCTACATATTACCCTCTCCAGACCCCACTTTGTGGGACTATACTGGATAGTTGTTATTATCATCTAACTCATGCTACACTATACGTGGACCCCCAAGACATTGCATTGTTCTTCATACTTTATCTTCTTCATCACCTACACTTTGAGTAAGCTCATTAGAGTACAAATTAGACATTTTCCAGCTTGCACATTCACACCATCAACATTCCTAAAACAAGTAGGAGTTGAATAAGCAAATTCAAAGTACTGTATTTAAAGGGCCAAAGCTATTTGCTATAACATAAAATTATCTCACACTTTACAAATATGTTCACAAATCACAAGGCTTGATAGACCTATAGGTTCTTATCCCAAAACACTTTGCATTACAACTATTTTGATACAAACCACAAATTTATCTTATATGTTATCTGAGAAACTATTATTATAAAGCTATTGACAAAACAACATTGCTTTCTAAAATACTTTTACTTCATTTCAAACTTTGCATGTGGATTGTTCCTCTCCTCGTCACGGTGCTCGAAGAGACGATTGACAAGTCAATGTTACAAATAGCTCTTCCCTTGAGCTGCAAATAATGACAAACAAATATATCAATTTAGATCATTTGGCCAAATAAAAGAAAAAAAACATCAGTATTCTATTTATGTTAGCAATTTACCCAAGCAAAAGGTAGAAAAAATTTACTGACTCAGCTTTCCACCTCTACCAAAAATTGAAGTTTAGAGGTTCATACCCTCTACAATCAAATAAGATCAAAGGGATGAATTTCCCTGCTTTACTATCAGTCAAACTCAAAGGACGACCCGACTCACGGACCATGGTACCACAACCACTATTTGAAGAAAAAGAATAATAATTGAACAAAACTTAAACTAAAGGAAGAGAACAACAAATTTATACCCGATACAACTGTACCTCGAAATGATGTCCCTCAGTATGAAAATTAAGTTCACATTTCTCATCTAAGGTGATAATGAGGATCAAGCCAATTGATATTGGAGGTCGGTATTGTACCTCATCTCAACATAATCACTAAACTGAAATAATTTACCTTTTTAATAAGAGACCTTTCAATCGAATTTAATATACGCAAAAAAAAATAGTTTGCTTTTTCTTGCTTATTCTTTTATAGTATTTTTACAAGATATATATCTTTTAATTCCACATAATACTATTATTATTTATATTAATAAGTATTAACTCAAATCAATAGGTTGTTAGATATGTGTTTGCAATACATTATCTTAGATCTAGTTATTAAAACATTATTTACTGATATGAATATGTTGAGTTGTTTAATTCAAAGTTCTAAATTATTTGCAAGGACGGAGCTAGCCCATTGAGTATGGGTTTGACCAGACCCAGTCAATTTGGTCCAATCCATGTATTTACTTTGAAAAATGGGTAAATAACCCTCAATAGCCCCTCATAATAGCCCATGTTTTGTACCACTTTCAAAAAAGGAATTTTTCATAAAGCACCATATTTTTTGTCTAATTAGCTATTTATAGATACTATTTGCTATGTTACGTGTTATAGATACCTTTTATGTTTTTATACAATGTATTTCATGTATTAAAGTTGTTGTATTCATTAATAAAACAAAAAATATAGGCGTAAGATCTGGAATTCCAACTAAGTTTGACATGTATTTAGATGTATTCATGCGAAATTAACATTAAATACGGTAACATATCTGCGTTAAAGAACAGAAGAAAATAAAATCACATGATATTCTCCTAATTTAACTCAACGAACTAAAATAATCCCTCATTAATCTGTATTTGAAAGAAAATAATAAAGATTATAGCTTAATAAACAGAAATATATATATATATATATATATATATATATATATATATATATATATATATATATATATATGAATAATGCAGTTGAATACAACAAAATACACCTTAATTCATCTGAATAAAACACTTGAACACAATAAAAATACAACTGAATACATCTGAATAAACTCTTGAATGCAACAAAATACAACTAACTTCTGCTGAATAAAATAGTTGAATATAACTAACTACAACTGAATACAGTTGAATATAACTAACTACTACTGAATACAGTTGTATAAAACACTTGAATACAACTTACTACTACTGAATAAAATAGTTAAATACAACTGATTAAAGCTGAATACAAATGAATACAACTGAAGAACACATTCGAATACAACTGAATACAAATAGGCGATTTGGACGATCTAGAGAGAGAAACGACTCTATTACTTCGCCGACCGACCGCCAGCCATTAATTCTGATTGGTCAGCCCCTAACACATCTACGAAAACCTCAGTGAGAGATTATATTGGGGTTTGTTCCCCACTCTTTGGAGTTAGATCAGAACGAGAAAGATCTGTTTAAAGAACCATGATACATGTGGTCTTCACGTTGGACCGCATTTTTTCCTGATAAACCAAGTAATTGCTCAAGTTTCATGTCGTGCAATCTATATAACTAGAGCTTGTTAATAACTTTGCACAGTATTCCCCAATCAAATAATAAGAGAGAAATTAGGGTTTGTGAGAGAAGAGAGACTGGTTGTATGCAAACAGAGACAGATTATATTGGGGTTTGCAGATACGTGATAATTATATGAGAGAAAATATAAAAAGGAAGAGAGAAAAATAATATTTAGCATATATAGTACCTTAATTATAGGATGTAACTATATTTCGATTTTTTGTTATAAAGGATAAAAGACATTTATATGATGTAATATTTTAAAATGGTATTTATTTAAAATATATAGGGTACTAAGATTTTTTATAAGGGATAAAAATTCCTTCAAAAATGGCCTTTCGGCCCAAAAGTATTACATATAGTAGCCGAAAGGAATGAGAATGACAACATAAGTGCATGTAGCTCAGTGGATAGAGCGCATGTTTCCTAAGTTGAAGGTCGTAGGTTCGGCCCCTGACTGGCGCGATAGAGCTAACCCTTTTTTGCAATGTAAAAATATTGTATCTTAAGTTTGACAGTGTATCCTTGGTGTATATTGAGCTTATCTCGAGTGCGCTTGTGTATCTAAAGTGTATATATTGCCCCAAATGTTTTTGTATCGTGAATGTATAATCTGTCCGAATAATGTATCAAAATTATATATAATGTGTATTTTCTAATATGTAAATATAGTGTATTTAAATTATATATAATTTTATATGTGTAATGTGTGCACACTATGTATTTAGAGTGTATCATGTATTTTTGTATAGTGATAGTTTTTTTTGTATATATTTTGTATAGTTATATCTATTTTGTATACAAATTGTATAGCTACACCTATTATTGTATATACTTTATATAATGACACTCTATTTGTATATAAATTGTATAGTGATAGTCTCTTTTGTATATAAATTGTATAGTGACAGTCTATTTTGAATAATAGCAGTTTATTTTGTAGATATTTTAACTTTTTTCATAGTCATCTCCTCTGTTCTTCCTCTCATTGAGAAATCATCCACCAGCGTCCATGGCCTCACAGTTGCCGAAAATGGTAACAAGATCGCCGGAGTTTTCAATTTTTAGCAAAAAATAATAAAAAATCAGAGAAATAAGAAAAGGTTATCTCTCTCGTTGCCTAAACACTTCTCCTCTCGCATTTCTGCTGCTACTGAAATATGTTGTTGTACAGGAACATATTCAACTCCAAGGACACCTTTTCTTTCTCCATTTTTATAATTATTTATTATTTCACAAACTCTAGTTCTCACTTCCCCGATCCAAATTTCAGAAAATTAGGAATGAATATGAAGCACTTAATTTTCAAACAAACTATCAACAATCTGTCAAAACTCGATGGTACCATAAGAATTCTATCTCAATATCCCCATTTTCACAAGAATGCTCCAATCACTACATCATCCATTACACCTTCCATCTGTTCGACAAAGTGTCGCACTGATCTTTTCCAACCCCAAAATCCAAAATTTAGAAAAAATGGAATCTTGGGGCACTAAAAGATTCGCTCCACAGCTGAAAAAATTGTCTGTTACCAAATTTATGCAAAACATAATAAAAACTGCATATTATAAGTCATTGTTTATCATTCGTAGTATTGTTTTATGATGTTTGCTTATTCGAACAGCGAAAGAAGGAACATAAAAAGAAAAAAGAGATCTACAATTGAAATGAAAATAGAACTGAGCAGAAATTAAGTTCCTGGTGAGGGAATGTTCAGTGAATTTCCGGCTAGCACTTGTCATTATTTTTAGGCTATGACTTGTATAGGTCAATTTGTGTGCTACAAAATGCTATTAGTTTCTACCGATGGGCTAGAAATGAAGTTTGCTCTTAGAAAATTTATTAAATATGTATAAATTATTAGTTAAGAACTCATTAAATTAAAAGAATTAGAACCCCGAATCCATTAAGCTACAAATCCTGGCTCCACCGCTGACTATTTGTATTAGATATTAAAATATAGAAAGTCTTTCTTATTAAAAAGACTTGTAGCTTTTCCTTTTTTTACAAATTTTAATATTGTCTAAGCAAAAATAATACTAGCCTCCACATTGTGCCACTACTGCTTTGATGACTACAGTTCACTTTTCAGCAGTACTTAATTGTTGCTCGAAAAAAGAAATTGATTCTTGTTTAGCTCAAAGTTATCATACACTTTGCAAGCATAAAAACAATTAAAACAAAACAAGGGCCAATCATAGCATATCGTAATAATCAAAAGACTAAATGGAAAGTGCAAGAGACAAGTGTAATTTGTTAGGGAGAGAAATGTAGAGATCTTTTATTGATGATATTGATTTGGCATGCCTCTCCATGGAGAGGTTCACAGCCTTACAATGACATTCTCTCTTTTCTCGAGAATAGTGACGAAGAAGAAGAAGCAGCCCCCTTCTAGGGTTCCTTCTCTTTGTATTCATAGATGTAAGATGTATGAGCTGGCAATGACGATTGTGACTATGCTGAGGTTTCGTCCTTACAATGGCGGATCAGTCGTAGCCTTAATGATCGAATTGGCTGAAAATCGGGTCTCGTAGTTAATGAGTGGTCATACTATTTATTAACTATGAGTTAGCTTAGGATATAATTAATCTTGTTAATTATATCGAGGTGATATTTTGACCCATACAGTTAGTCCCTCTGCTTATCGAGGAAGTATCTTGACCGAGCTCGATGAGCGGACTTCTACCGACGCAGTTTCGGTCGAGGTCAATAAATGGCCTTAGCCATTTTTATGTCGGAGATTATGCCGTCGAAGTGGATGGCCTTATCCAATTTGCATTGATAACCTTGACCAAACGAGTGACTTCGACCGTAGTCAAGTCGCATGCATGCATACTGGGAATGGTCGTAGACAGTTATTCATTGGGAATGACCGTAGCCTTAATAGTGTGGACGACCTTATCAATTTACATACTGGAGATTGCCATAGCCTTAATACTGTGGACGGCCTTAACTGTAATGGAGCCAAGCTGGTGATCTTGGTTACATTTTGTTGAGGGTCTTATCCGTTCATTCATGGGAGAGGGTCGTAGCGGCGAATGCGTGAGGAATTGCCGTAACCACACACACACACACATATATATATACGGGGAATGGTCATAACCGTTTTAAACGAGGGCGGTATATTTGTACTAACGACCATCGGCTTTGTAAGGTGTTAACCTTATCTTTGGTGGTCGAGTCATATGTCGTGCGACCGAAAGGAATATGGGTGCTCCTGGCATGCAACTTGGCGGCGTCCGAAGTTCGAAAGCATATGAAATGTCTTTTCGGTAACCTCAGGTCATTAACCATTTCGAAGGCAAAGCGTCGGTTTGCAACTGAAAATTCGTTTCGTGGTGCTCGTCATAATGACGCACATTTCTATAGAATTGAACCGCTTTACGGTTGGTCAAGTAGTTAATTATAGTTATTGAAATTCGTGAAAGCCACTTGTGTTACCTATAAATAAGGGGTTGTGTCATGCATCTCTTATGTTTCCATTTTCTGTTTAAGTGAGATTTCTGAAGCAGCTTCCTGTTTACTAGTTCATCTTCTTTCTTGTTCTTCGTTGTTCTTCGTTCGATACCATCTTCGCTTTCCTTTCTGTGAATCTTATTCTGTTACCGTTTATCTATTAACAAATGGCAAGCAGTTCTCGCACCACCCTTGCTCCGGCAACTATTCTGGTGGCTGAAGGGTCATCTACCGCAGCGAGAGCCATTGAATCGGTGTAAGTCGGGGGGGTCCCATCGGTGGCCGATATCCTATCCTTGACCGAAGGCCCGGCAACTGATCTCACCGCCGATGAGGGGGAAGATCGAGTGAATGAAGCCCCACTGATAGGGGAAATGGGTATTTATCAGCTACGGGCGCAGTGGGGTATTCCCCATTTTGTCGATATATCCCTTGCTAGGTGTGAGAAGAGGGTCTACACCGATCGTAGGGGGTATTGCATTTTCTACGCTTATTCTTTTAGATTGGAGTTTAGGATTCCCCTTCTAATGTTGGTGGTGGACTTTTGCAATCATTACAGAGTATGTCCTGACCAACTCGTTCCTTCCCTTTACAAGCTTTTTGCCATGCTCTTAAAATATGCCGAGTTGGCCCGGAGAGAGATCACGTCGCGGCAAGTGCTGACCCTCTACACCCCTCAGAGGTTCCGTCATACGATGATTCGGGCCGTCCCTCGTGGGGCGAGGGGCTTTACCACGAAGTTGGATGATGCGGTCGAGCCTCACACTTGTGAAAATTTCTTCTACATCAGGACTGAACATCTGGTGGAGTGTGCTACTGGATTCTTAGAGATGTGGAACCATGCACGTAAGTCTTTTTATTCGTCAGATTCTTCATTCCTCCTTTTTTGTCCTGTTCTGGTAAGTGCTAACGTTACCTCTTGTTACTAGCAGAACGAGCGCCGCTAGCTCCACTACCCAGCATTCGTGAATGGGTCGAAGTCGTGCTCCCTCAATAGCGGAGATTCGCACGTGGTCGGCTTTCTTGGAAAGTCACGGTGTTAAGCCCACTTCTGGTGAGAATTCTAGCTTAATTTTGTCTTTTGTTTCATTCTTGTTTTCTTCTTGTTAACTTTTTTTCTTTCTTTAATTAGGGAGGGCATGGGCACCTAAATTAGCCATTCGCAAACCGGGCGCAACTGCACGACTTGTAACAATACCGGCACCACGTCCAGTACCGAGGGAGACTTTAGTTGAATCCTCGGCGGCCCATTCCCCAATTCGATATTCACCTCGAGTCGAAGAGCCTTCGGGGATTGTACGCCCAGGAAGGAGTTTCCTCTAAGCGAGGATGAGGAGGAAGAGAAGAGGCCACTGGTCAGGCGTAGGGTCGCATTACGCCAGCTCCGATGGTGATAAACTTGGATTCCCCACCATCGGACGTGGAGGAGAATCCAGTGGCGGTGTCTGCCCTTAAGGGCGGATATTTAGTGAGGGTTGCCCCGGTTGTCTCAGGCCAAGGTGACACTATCGCTTCGGTGGTTCAATTATCAATTCTAGTTGCTGAGAAGGGAGGTAGTTCCTCCGCAACTGCTTTGGTTGGAGAATCAGGCGCCATCATGTTGGCGGGGGTGGGGAGCCTCAACTTCCCAATCGGCGGGTGGAGGAGGGGTGCCATGGGCAAGCGGTCTGACTCTGAGTTCGACCTGGACCCTGCTGACGTCCGCATGCTACAGGACGGCCACACCCGCACAACGGTGCATGCGGAAGGGCAATTCCATTACGTTGAGATCCCTACAGAGCAGAACTTGCTGCTTCAAGAGGAGAATCTTGTATCATTGTTCGAGGTTCTATGCTCGGAGGCAGAAAGTACGTTGTTGGGTGTATCTCAGAAGTTGGGTTGATGGGTGAGGCGGTCGCGTAGGGCCTGAAGGTACGTGTAGTGACTTTTAGTTCTTCTTTGACTTTGTTTTACTTGGTCTATTTTTCTGTTCTGATTATTGCTTTGTTGTTGTAGCTCTTTTTGTTGGAGGTGGAGAGCATCCACTGAGCTAACGTCCGTTCGGGGATTTGCTCGCGGGTACCGAAAAAGTATCGTCGTTACTGGGATCGTTGCCACGAGATGTGTGAGTGCATAAGGAACGAACCCCGGAACCAGGACCTCGTTGAAGAGCTGGCGAGGCGGGAAATTCAAACGTAACAGGCCCTTGGCAAGGTCAACACTATTGAAGATCAGCTTCGTCGTGAAGACGTGGAGATGGAGGCCAAGAGGGGGGGAAGCTGCTGAGAGGGTACGCCAAGATCAGGCCAGGGAGGCAGAGGCCCTTGAAGCTTTTACCAGGAAGGTGGTCGCTTTGGAGACCGAGGCTGCTGCCTTGAGGCTGCAGGAAAGGGACGCCGTATCGAGGGTCGGAATGTTGGAGATGGCGGATCGTGTTCGTGAACGGGAACGCGAGCTGGAGAGGTCTGTTGCGGCCTTTCGAGAGGGACCGCTGGAGGAACGCATTGGCATTTATGAACTGGATGCTCAGACAGTGGCAGACCATATTACGGCCTTAGAGGCCGAGAATCAGCGCTTGAGGGATCAGTCCGCCTCTTTCGGCCCGGCTCGCGATCTTTGGAAGTTTGCCGAGGCTCATCTCGACGTGTACAAAGACTGTGGGAGGCCGGCATTGTGCCTTAAAACTCTTATGAAGAAGCCTGTAAAAATGCTCGTGAGGCCCGTGTCGATTGCGGCTTTGACCTGTCTACTCCAGGGGCTGACTATGGCACTGAGGGCGTTGGCAGTGTTGATGGTGGCATAGGTGGTGCCGAGTGAAAATGTTTTGTAGTGTTTGTTTTATTTTGTTTTTCTAGTTGTTTTTGCCGTTTGGCTATCTTTTTCTTTGTTTGCAGGCCTTGGCCGGATGTAAGCGGGGGTGACCCGCTGTAAATAAAGATGTACATATATATGCAGCTTTACTTTCCTTTTCTTGTTTTGCGTTTATTTTGTATCTTTCCCCATGTCTTTGACCAAAATGGTGGCGATGTCCTTGACCAATATAATGTTGGCCGCCCTGGCTAGGTAGGTGCCTTCGATTGTCGTCAAGTCATTTGCTTGCCTTAGTCATAGCCTAGGTCGGTTGTTTAGCGGTGACAGCCTTGGCCGTGATTAAGCACTTTTTGTTTATCGCTTCTCTTTTACTTGGTGTAAACAAGTTGTAGCCATTATTTGGTGATAGTGGCACTTAGCCTCGGTCCCAGTTCGGGCATGGTCGAACTAATGTCCGTGACGGTAGGAATCGCGGCCTTGTACTTCAACCGGACCCGAATTTTATGTGGCCCAAATTTTAGTTTGAGTTGGATGTACATACATGAATGGCGAGGGAGCTTAACTTGTTTCTCCGTTCATGGATCTTTAGGATTGAGGACTAAGGCATTCGGCCTTGTTGTTTGAGCAAGATTGGGATTGTAATGGTAGAGGCATATGGCCTGAGTCGATGTTCCACCGTAGTTGAGTCGCGATTTTTACTGGTGAAGGCACGCGGCTTGAGCGCCGGTCCAACTTATAGTTGAACTTTTTGTGAAGGCACGTAGCCTGAGTCGTCGTTCAACCATAGTTGAACCTTGTAATTTATTGTTGGCGAAGGCGCATAGCCTGAGTCCCAGTTCAACTTTGTAGTTGAATTGTTTGGTGAAGGCACGTAGCCTGAGTCGTTATTTAACCGTAGTTTAACCTTGTAATTTTTTGTTGGCGAAGGCGCATAGCTTAAGTCCTAGTTTAACTTGTAGTTGAACCTTTTGGTGAAGGCACGTAGCATGAGTCGTTATTTAACCGTAGTTGAACCTTGTAATTTTTGTTGGCAAAGGCGCATAACCTGACCCAGTTCAACTTGTAGTTGAACTTTTTGGCGAATGCACATCACCTGAGTTGTTGTTCAACCGTAGTTGAACCTTGCAATTTTTGTTGGCAAAGGCGCATATCCTGAGTCTCAGTTCAAGTTATAATTGAAATTTTTGGCGAAGTCACGTCGCCTGAGTTGTTGTTCAACCGTAGTTGAACCTTGTAATTTTTGTTAGCGAAGGCGCATAGCCTGAGTCCCAGTTCAACTTGTAGTTAATATTTTTGGTGAAGGCACGCAGCCTGAGTTGTTATTCAACCATAGTTGAACCTTGTAATTTTTTGTTAGCGAAGGCGCATAGCTTGAGTCGCAGTTCAACTTGTAGTTGAACTTTATGGTGAAGGCACGCAACTTGAGTTGTTGTTCAACCGTAGTTGAACCTTGCCTGAGTCCCAGTTCAACTTGTAGTTGAACTTTTTGGCGAAGTCATGTCACCTGAGTTGTTGTTCAACCGTAGTTGAATCTTGTAATTTTTGTTGGCAAAGGCGCATAGCCTGAGTCCCAGTGCAACTTGTAGTTAAACTTTTTGGCGAAGACACGTCGCCTGAGTTGTTGTTCAACCGTGGTTTTGAACCTTGTAATTTTTTGTTGGCGAAGGTGCATAACCTGAGTCCTAGTTCAACTTGTAGTTGAACTCTTTGTTGAACTTTTTCTCCCACATGACCCATCGGCATATGCATGGGTCGTTAGCGTTCAGTTTTGGTTCTAGATTTCGCACGGTTTATGTGACGTCTTCTCGATTAGTTTGCGTAGGTTACCCCGCAGTGTATCTCGGTTTTGAGATATCTTCGCGCCTTTTCCCGGCGGGTTCTTGCACCAAGGACACAGGATTACCTTAGATGCATTTTCCCCCGGAGGGGGGAGGCTTACTTCTTCTTCTTTTTCTCCTTGCACTTATTTGAGAATGGAGGGGTGAGGGGCTCAGGTTCTTGTCGAAGTTTTGGGTTCCCTCCACCCGAGATGCTGCTTTGGCTCGTTCGAGCTGAGCCTCTTTCCTTTTCCAGCGTTTCTTACCTTTTGGTCCAAAGAAGAACTACGCGATTCTGATATGAAAACCCCACAGACGACGCCAAATTGTTTAGCTCAAAGTTATCACACACTTTGCAAGCATAAAAACAATCGAAATAAATCAAGGGCCAATCACAGTATATCTTAATAATCAAAAGACCAAATGGAAAGTGCAAGAGACAAGTGTGATTTGTTAGGGAGAGAAATGTAGAGATCTTTTTACTGATGATATTGATTTGGTCTGTCTCTCCATGGAGAGGTTCACAACCTTACAATGACATTCTCTCTTTTCTCGAGAATAGTAACGAAGAAGAAGAAGCAGCACCTTCTAGAGTTCCTTCTCTTTGTATTTATAGATGTAAGATGTATGAGCTGGCAATGACGACCGTGACTATGCTGAGGTTTCGTCCTTACGATGGTGGATAGGCTGTAGCCTTAATAATCAATCGGTTGATAATCGGGTGTTGTAGTTAATGAATGGTCATACCATTTATTAACTATGAGTTAGCTTGGGATATAATTAATTTTGTTAATTATTTCGAGGACATATTTTGACCCATACAATTCTTATTAATCAAGATTAAACCTGATTGCTTTTCAATTCTACGTAAAAATGTGATTAAATATCCTTTGTTACAATCTATAATTTGTCTACCTTATCAAATATCAATTTTGTTATAGTACAATGGTGAATGTAATTTATTGGGACGATAATTAAAATGGGTCGTTGGGTAGTGGATAATGAGTTTAGAAAGTAGGTAAATGATGAGTTGGTTATTTTTAAATAATTATGTATATATTTTTATTGAAAATGATTCTTGGAAACCATCACCAACAAAAAGAACTTAAATCGCAAAATACGATAAGATCAATCAATCTCAAATATTGCCGGCAAAAGAAATGAAGAAATCTATCTAGTGATAATATAATATAGTCTTTTGTTAAATTGTAAGACCAGCTTCTGCTTTCTCTGATGTCATTTTGATAGAATACATAAAATAATACCTTAACTTGTACCCAAATCCCTATTACACATTTTTAATTACAGACAATCTTTTACACACTCAACCTTTTAAAAGTGTGTCAAATACACACTACATTTTTCTTAACCAAATTTCAAAAATATATGTGATTTCACGCTCCAATCAGATAGTGATACGTGTCACTGTTAGGATTATGATTCCAACTAAATACAATAACCTTCATATTGAACAATTCGGAATTACAACTACATGAGCGGAAGCTAACCTGAATCCATGAGTGGAAATTGTTGAACCTCCTTTGATGATTGTCCAAAGTCCTTATGAAGATTGCTCCTTGATCCTTTCTTCAAGATTGTCTTGAAGTATATGTATCCACAAAAATTCTTTCACAAGACTTAAACAATATGTGAATGGTTTCACAACAATAATAATATTATGACGATAACCAAAGTTGGTATATGGTTTTCCACAAGAATTTGCAAGACAACAACAATGGAGTTTTTACTCTAAATTCAATGGGAGGAAGAAGAATTTGTCTTGCAATAATGTGGGAACCATAACCCCCACTTTATAACAAAAGAGTTACATAACCCAAGAGTCACAAGAGTTACATAACTCAAGAGTCACAAGAATGTAACCATGGTTACATATATGTAACCTTAGTTAGCCCATCATTAACTAAGGTTACCCTTTTGGGTATCTACACATTAGTCCTACACTTTATATGACAACACATTGCCCCCCTTAACATAATGTCCATAAGACCACAAAATTAGGCCAAACCAAAAGATAGCACATAACATATAATTTATCCATATATTGTTCATATGTATGTAGATATAAGTCCATATATCTTACAATCTCCCACTTGGACGAGATACACAAACATATGTACAAACCTTAGCATTATATGTTACAATATAACCTTAGGAGCTCAAAATTGCTATCACAATAAAATTGTCATGAACAATCCGGTCCATCAATCATACCAACATAGGAACTAAGAGATCTTCGTTACTCATTCATAACTAGAACCAACATAGATCACGTATATCAATATAACCAACGACATGGATCAAGTGTAGGTATGTAGCATGGAAATAACATAAAATGTGGTCAATATAATGTCTATTTCCAACTGGTTCTCTTTATTGAGATCAATCATAAACTGTAAGAGTACAAAAACTTTAAAACTGAATATCTGCAGATATAATTGAATTACTGAATTTCTGAATATAATGGACAATACATAATTGTATAATACAAACTCCCACTAAAATACATAATCCTTATGTGATTTGACACCCATACAAGCAATATGCTCATGAAATACTTTTGGTGTCAATCCCTTAGTGAGCGGATCCGCAAGCATGGAGTTTGTACTAATGTACTCAATGCACAACTGTCCATTTTGTACTCTTTCTTTAACAACCCAAAATTTGACGTCCATATGTTTTGCTTTCGTCAAACTACTGTTGTTATTAGCATAAAGGACTGCCGATCTGTTATCGCAAAATAGCCTAAGCGGCTTTTTGATGCTATCAACAATTCGCAGTCCACCAACAAATTCCGCAGCCATAATGCCTCATTAGATGCTTCATAACATGTCATAAACTCCGCTTCCATGGTGGAAGTGGCTGTAAGAGTTTGCTTGATACTTCTCCAAGAGATAGCACCACCCGCAAGCATGTAAATATAGCTTGAAGTGGACTTCAAACTATCCTGACATCCAGCAAAATCGGAATCGGTATACCCAATGATCTCAAGCTGGTCCGATTTCCGGTATGTAAGCATGTAATCATTTGTTCTCTGTAAGTACCTCATGACCCGTTTGGCTGCCTTCCAATGGTCCATTCCCGGATTGCTTAGATATCTGCCTAACATCCCAACAATGTTATGCTATATCAGGTCGTGTACATACCTGAGCATACATCAGACTACCTACCGCCGAAGCATAAGGCGTCTTCTGCATTTCCGAAATTTCATAATTATTATTTGGGCACTGTTTGAGACTAAACTTGTCTCCCTTAGCAACAGGGGTGTTGCCTGGTTTACAATCCTGCATGCCAAATCTTTTCAGAACCTTATCGATATAGCCCTTTTGTGATAGACCGAGAACACCTTTAGAGCGATCTCGTTGTATCTGAATTCCTAATACAAAAGAAGCTTCACCAAGATCTTTCATTTCAAATTTCTTTGAAAGAAATTTCTTAGTTTCAAGTAATAATGCTATATCGTTACAGGCAAGCAGTATGTCATCGACATATAAAACCAGAAAAATATACTTACTCCCACTGAACTTATGGTATATACAGTCATCAGCAATATTCGGTTCAAAACAAAAAGATGTAATGACTGCATGAAACTTATAATACCATTGACGAGAAGCTTGCTTGAGCCCATAAATGGATTTCTTTAATTTGCAAACCTTTTTCTATGATTCATCCGAAATAAAGTTTTCAGGTTGCACCATATAAATTGTTTCCTCAATGTCACCATTGAGAAACGCTGTCTTAACATCCATTTGATGAAGCTCAAGATCAAAATGTGCTACTAATGCCATTATAGTCCTGAAAGAGTCTTTCGATGAAACTGGAGAGAAAGTCTCTTTATAATCAATGCCTTCTTTCTGAGTGTAGCCTTTTGCGACAAGACGAGCTTTATACTTAATAACATTGCCCCCTGAATCCCTCTTGGTTTTAAAAATCCATTTACAACCAATAGGTTTAATACCTTCGGGCAATGTAACAAG
Source organism: Nicotiana benthamiana (assembly GCA_034376525.1). NCBI lineage: Eukaryota > Viridiplantae > Streptophyta > Magnoliopsida > Solanales > Solanaceae > Nicotiana > Nicotiana benthamiana. The sequence continues at coordinate 37,405,211 of CM067339.1, read as the reverse complement.
CTCCCAAACGTCATTATCGCTCATAGACTTCATCTCATCATTCATGGCATCAATCCACTTTTGAGAGTTAGAACCCTTAATGACTTGACGGAAGTTGATTGGATCATCTTCCTCAAGTCCAATATCACTTTCTTGTTCTTGGAGAAATACAACATAATCATCCAAAATTGCATTTCTCCTCTCTCTAGTGGACCTCTTCAATGGCATTTCAGTCTTGAGGTTGTTGAGTTTGATTTTCATTAGCAATTTCAGGATCCTGATTGGGGAGATTTTCGAGATTGTCTTGAACTGGAGTTCTATGAGCCGTGTCAGGAATGAGAACTCCCTGACCAAGATCAACAACTTGAGGGAAAGACACATGTTCTTCCTCAAAGACAAAATCTCTAACAACTTTATCTCCCCACCCCCCAAACTCAATATCCTCAAAGAACCTAGCATTACCCGTCTCAAAAATAGTTCTAGAAGTGGGATCATAAAACTTAAAACCCCTGGATTTTTCAGAGTATCCAACAAAATAGCTACTAACCGTCTTAGCATCCAGTTTCTTTTCATTCGGCCTATAAGGCCTTGCCTCAGCTGGACAACCCCAAATGTGTAAATGCCGAATACTGGGTTTATGTCCAGTCCAAAGTTCATATGGAGTTTTGATTGTAGCTTTAGTTGGAACTCTATTAAGAATATAAGCTGCGGTTTTTAATGCTTCACCCCAGAGTGAGTCTGGCAAAGTAGTACGAGAAATCATACTTCTTACCATATCCTTAAGGGTCCGATTTCGTCTCTCAGCTACACCATTCATCGTAGGACTTCCTGGCATAGTATATTGAGGGACAATCCCACACTCATCTAGGAATTTAGCAAATGGCCCTGGACCTTATTCACCTGAACCATCATATCGACCATAGTATTCACCACCACGGTCAGATCTAACGGATTTAATTCTTTTGCTTAGTTGATTTTCAACTTCAGCCTTAAATGATTTGAACACGTTTATGGATTGGGACTTTTCGCGAATAAGATATAGGTACCCATAACGAGAGTAATCGTCTATGAATGTGATAAAGTATTGTTGACCATTCCTACAAGGAGTAGGGAATGGCCCACAAATATCCATATGTATCAATTCTAAGACGTCCGAAGCTCTCTTAGCACCTATTCTAGTCTTGTTTGTTTGTTTTCCCTTGATACACTCAATACAAATTTCCGAATTTGAGGAATCAAGAGAATCAAGAATTCCATCTGACACGAGTTTCTGAATTCTTTGAATGGATATATGACCCAAACGTTTATGCCAGAGTGATATAGAATTCTCATTAGTTAATTTCCTTTTGGTACCAATTAAACTTGTATGCAAGGTTTCATTATTTGAGGTTATTGTATCAACCAAATATAGGCTATCAAATGTTGATAAAAGACCAGTACCGATAAAGATTTGAATTTTGAAAGAGACTAACTTTATTGTCACCAAAAGAACATGAATAACCGGATATGTCCAATTTGGGAACAGAAATTAAATTCCGTCTAAAAGACGGTACAACAAAAGTCTCATCCAAATCTAATGAAAACCGGTCTTAAACAACAGCCTAAATTTGCCAATAGCCTCAACTGGCACCTTCTTGCCGTCACCCACATAGATGTATCTTTTACCATCATTTGGTTTTCGGCAGTTTAGGCAACCCTGCATAGATATACTTATGTGAGTAGTAGCAGCAGAATCTACCACCAAGTATCCTTAGGTACCGAAATTAAATTAACTTCAGAACAAACAAGAGAAAGAAATGTACCTTTTTTCGCACGCCAGGCATGGTACTTGGTACAATCTTTCTTCACATGATTAGTCCCCTTACAGAAAAAGCAACCTAATTCAGTAATTTCAACCTTAGGTTCCTTATGTTGCTTAATCTTGGGCCTTGCAACCGCAACTTCCTTACCTTTCCTCTTCTTAGAATCCTTAGAAGAGGATGCCAAATAAGCACTTTCAGTCTTATCTTGCTTTATCCTTTCCTCTTCTTGCACACAGTGTGAAATGAGCTCATTAAGAGTCCATTTCTCCTTCAGGCAGTTGTAACTGACCTTAAACTGATTAAAGTGTGAAGGAAGAGATATCAAAACAAAGTACACAAGCAGTTCCTCAGGTAAATCCAACTTGAGTGACTTTAGTTTCGAAGCAAGATGAGACATTTCCAAAATGTACTCCCTAATGTTTCCCTCCCTTATACCTCATGGAAACAAGTTTACTCAATAGTGTACTTGTTTCCGCCTTTTCATTTTGCATAAAACGCTGTTCAAGGTTTTCAAGGAAAACTTTGGCATTAGGTTCATCATTCATAGTGCCCCTGAATGATTCTGGAATCGCACGCTTCATGATTATTAGACTCATGCGATTCGAGCGTTCCCACTTCTCCATCGCCCTCCTTTCTTCAGGAGAGGATGTATCCTCAAGAGAAGCAAGTTGCTCAATCCGAAGAGCAAGGTCAAGATCCATGCAACCGAGAAAGATCATGACGTTCTCTTTCCATTCCTTAAAGTTTGTGCCGTTAAGCACAGGGATGCTATTGATGTTGGCAGAGATCGTAGAAGCAGAAGAATTAACTGAAAATAGAACAACAGGATTACTGAATACATGCTTACATATACTTGAACTTTAACTTTACTTTATAGATTCAAAATAGGCATATCCCATTACAAGATACCTAGCACAACATTGATTTTAGTCTTTGGACAGAAAAACAACTTGTAAGTGGTACTCTTGGTGTAGTGATTAAATATAGACAATAAACTCCTGTCAAATATCAAACCTTCCTTTGGGCCGACTTAATATTCACATGGAAAACCAAATAATTGTCTCATATTAATCACCACAAGCATGTTCGAATTCCTGCCAAATAACAACCTTCCTTTGGGCCGGTGTTAAACGCATGGAAGACTAACATCCACAGTCATCTTATATTTCAAAATTAATCAATCTACACAATAGAGGTTACTTTGGCAACATAATGCTTCAATTGACTAATTTAAAATATTAGACGCTAAAAACTTTAGTTCCTTAATGCCATAGTATGAATCTTAACTTAATATGTTACATGTTTTGACATGCAACAACTGAATATTAATTGTTATTATACTTGAGAGGACAATTCCAAAAATATGAAAAATGATGGACTTTAAAACAATTAATATTCAAAAATTAAATATTAATGTATAATACATTAAAAAAAACTTAAATATTTTAATTGAATAATAATATGTCAATTAAAATTTGAAACTTAAAAGATTTGAAACGTTTTTCACCTTACTGGTCCAGGATAATCGATTATCTTAAACAGATAATCGATTATTCTGGCAAAAAAAAATTCATAAGTTACTGGACCAAGTTAGTCGATTAACTTAAAAGTTAATCGATTAACCTGGTATACAGAAAAACGTTTCAAACTTACTGGACCAGGTTGGTCGATTAACTTAAAAGTTAATCGACTAACATGGCTTGCGGAAATATGCAGAATATTTCTGAAAAATAAGTTAGTCGACTAACAGAAAAGTTAGTCGATTAACTTTTGACACTGTCTTTAAGTTAGTCGACTAACAGAAAAGTTAGTCGATTAACTTTTAACACTGTTTTTGCATAATTTTCAGAATTAAAACATGATTTTCAACAAGCATCTTAAACAAGAAAACATGTTGTCTACCAACTAAAATCATGCTAAATACAATGTTTTAATTCAAGTAAAGATAACATGATATTAAAACATTAAATTTCAACAAAACATAACATTCATAAAATCATGCTATATCATGGTAGAATTTCATAAACAAAATTCTAACAAAACTAGAACATGAATCCTAACATAACATGAATCTTATGAACATCCAAATTATCCAAAAATGAAGGTGGCTCTGATACCAATTGTTAGGATTATGATTCCAACTAAATACAATAACCTTCATATTGAACAATTCGGAATTAAACTACATGAGCGGAAGCTAACCTGAATCCATGAGTGGAAATTATTGAACCTCCTTTGATGATTGTCCAAAGTCCTTAGGAAGATTGCTCCTTGATCCTTTCTTCAAGATTGTCTTGAAGTATATGTATCCACAACAATTCTTTCACAAGACTTAAACAATATGTGAATGGTTTCACAACAATAATAATATTATGACAATAACCAAAGTTGGTATATGGTTTTCCACAAGAATTTGCAAGACAACAACAATGGAGTTTTTACTCTAAATTCAATGGGAGGAAGAAGAGTTTGTCTTGCAATAATGTGGGAACCATAACCCCCACTTTATAACAAAAGAGTTACATAACCCAAGAGTCACAAGAGTTACATAACTCAAGAGTCACAAGCATGTAACCATGGTTACATATATGTAACCTTAGTTATCTCATCATTAACTACCCTTTTGGGTATCTACACATTAGTCCTACACTTTATATGACAACATATTGGCACCCTTAACATAATGTCCATAAGACCACAAAATTAGGCCAAACCAAACGATAGCACATAACATATAATTTATCCATATATTGTTCATATGTATGTAGATATAAGTCCATATATCTTACAGTCACTATTTTTTATTTAAAAAATAAAACATTTAAAAAATACACCTACACTCCTTAATCATCTTCTCCATTTCATATCTTTCTCTTCTTCATGGGAGATGGATGCCAGACACCACCAAAAATCCATATTTAATCACTTCATATTATAAAGCAAAATTATGAACTCAACTACATTAATCACGAGTTTGTGAGTCTTGATTCAAATCTGACACAAGAAATATAATGCAAAACTCAAAACTCCATTAAAATTGGTTATCACCAAATCCATGGTTGCTCGATTCGTGGTATAGATTCAAACCCAGATTTATAAAACTCTCTTGATACAGATTTCTTTTAACTTTCTTTACCAATTTCTTCAAAAGCTATTTTATATTATTTTTATTCTTAAAATGGTGGACATAGAAGATGAGGAAAATGGGTGGAGAAGAAGAGGAAAATGAAAAAAGGGGGAAGGGTAGCAACAAACTGGTTGTTTGTTTTCTATGGGAGAGGAAGGGAAGTTTTTCAATGGTGAGATTTTGGAGAAAAACAAAAGGGAATAATTTATCCATTGTTGCAAGAGCTGGTTGTTTGTTTAAGCTCTTGACGAAGAAGATGATATTTTAATTAAAAAATAAAAAATGAACATGTGTCAGTTACACACGAGAGTTTACAGATTTTTTTTCCTATTCACTCGTCTAATTTGTGTGTAAAATACACTCTTGCCATGTAATCAAAATGGTGTGTAACTGACACACTTTTAAAAGGTTGGATGTGTAAAATGTTGCTCGTGATCAACAAGTGTGTAACAGAGATTTGGGTACAAGTTCAAGTGCTATTTTATGTATTATGCCTATTAAAATGTGTGATAATCTTAAATAAAGCAGAATTTTTGTTAGTTAGTTATATCTTCAACACGCTTTTTTAGAAAATTATATTAGCATTTTCCACGAGATCAAATGGTTTTGTGGGTCTTTACAAAATTATTTTTAATTTTATGACCAATTTTTTTGTTATACATATGCGAGATTTACTCTTACACACACATAAGAGATTCAAATAGGACACTTTCTTAATTTTAACATTATAAATGACCATGAAGACCCATTCCCTTTTTCCCCAACTATAATAAGGGTTAAATTACCTTTTTAAAATTCTAAAAAAATAAGGAATATTATGCCAAGGGGACAGGGGTAAGAGAATTATTTTGATTGATAATTTTTCTCTTAATGATTTAAAGTATAATGAGAAGAGACAATAAATGTATTACAAGTTCCAATTTTGGATGGAAGTCATCTCATCCGCACCTTAAGAGGGTGTATGGATGAACTTAAAAAGCTGGTTTGACCCCAACTTTTTTTATTTTGGTTTAAATACAGTGGTGGATCTAGAGTGCAGCTATCGAATTCTCGGGAACCCAATAACTTTTATGTAGACCCTACATTTTTATTAAAAAATCACTAAATATTTATAAATAATTAACTATGAACCCAGTTATTAATGTATATTAATTTGAGAATATGACAGGAATCTATATACTTTACAGCTACCCTATGTTTCAGCTTTTATATTCACGCAGCTTTTTGATTGTGAACTCGTCATTTCCAAAGAGAGAGGAGAATTTGGTTACGTTCAAAAGTTCGAGGCGAGGACTCAAATTGATTATCTCCTCCTCAAAAGGAGCAATAGAGGGTTGTGCAAGGACTGCAAGGTTATTTCGGTAAAGTCCCTTTCTACTCCACATAGGCTCCTAGTGATGGATGTCGATCTTTGGGTGAAGATGAAGAGGACGAGCGCTCAGGGTGCAGACGCAATGTGGTCAGAAACGGCGAACTTGGATAGGGAGGCAGCGCGGCTAGGTGGGGTTTGGTAAGGCCCTCCATAGATGTCTTGTGTTTTGTATCATGCCCCCTATGGTAGTTACAGGTAGATGTTACTGCATGCCTTTTATTTTATGGTTTTATGTGTAGTTAACTGTTTATGCGATTTCTGCTGGAGTCACTAATGCTCTTTTTTATTTTCTTTTCTTTCTCCTCCTTTTTCTCTTCCCTTTCTCCTGAGCCGAGGGGTCGGTTGGAAACAGCCTCTCTGCCCTTTCGGGTAGGGGTAAGGCTTATGTACATATTATCCTCCCCATACCCCACTTTGTGGGAATACACTGAGTAGTTATTGTTGTTGTTATTGTTGTTGTTGTTGTTGCAACGAATAACCTGTGTGACTTCACCGTATATACTATCTAATTTGGTGGTAATAGAGTATAATTTTTCTTATAGATCTTGTACATTTTATTTGAAGAAAAATCTTGGCTAAATAGGCTTTAAATTTTAAATTAGAAATATTAAAATTTAAAAGTTTCTAAATAAAATAAATACAAACAATACTAAAAAAGGAGGAATGAGTTTATTCGGGAGGAGTTATCGTTTAATTCAGATCATATTAAATACACCAAAATTAAGAAGAAGTTATTCCGGCAAGAAAAAAATTGCTTTTGCTGCTGCTACTAGGCAGATGTATTTATGAAGGAAAACAATTAACAATAAGTTGCCTGAGGTTAATCTTTGATGCCAAAGCATTAAAGGTGCTTAATTTGGTTGGATTTAAGATTAAATTACCCTCTCATGGTACTATAAAGTCATAAATCTCTTTAATTCTACCAGTGACGGCTCAATCTAATATGGCATAAAACCAAAACTTAAAAAGACACTAAATGTTTTTAGTAAAATTTATAATATATACTATTTGATGTTTATTTCTTGTAGCTTCCTAAAATGCAAGAAAGTTTATTATATTTGGATAATCAATTTTTTTCACTTTACAATATGGTCAGTACAGGTAATTCTCATTATACATTACTTATAATTTCCAAAATTGGTAAAACCATCAATTTCGTAGATCTTAAGCATTAAAATATATTCATAAGCTTTAAAGGCAGCACAGTTTCTAATCTAATCATTTAATAATCTAGTTAGCATGAGCTTGAAAATATTTAGAAAGACATCAAAGAGAGTAGAAAAATCTTACAACACCGAAGTTATAAACAATAATGGTTCAAGTTCAAGTGCATTAGATAAAATTAATATAGGAAGTTGCTACAAATATAATTGCCAACTATTTTCAACCGTCTTTACATTACATATTTTAAAATAGTACAAGTATAAACTTTAAAAATATAGATGTAATGTCAAACATTGACCGTATATGATTGCAAATTTTATTGTTCACTACAAATAAATTCAAAATTATTTATATTATATATATAATTAATTTTGGGACCTTAATTTTTTGGGGGTCTAAAGCCACTGCTTTAGTGGCTTTAGGGTTGAGCCGCCTCTGAATTCTACTCAAAAGAGTGAAGGAAAATATTTTATTATAAATCTTTGAAAGTTCTCTATAATTCTGTATTTCATCCACCCATAAAATAAGCTATCAATACTTCTTAAATAATAGTATGAAACATATTTTAACTAGAAACATGAAAGCTTATTCCTATATTTATTGTAACTGCAAATCTTATTTAGACATAATTAAATAATCAAATCCTAAATAACTAAGTTTCCTACTATAGCTTTGAATTAGTTTTTTTAATAAAGAGATTGTTAAAAAAAGGCAGCCTGATGCACAAAGTATCTGGTGTTAACCCAGAGTAAGGGGAAGGGCTACACCCCAAAGGGGTATAATATAGGCAGCCTACTTTTATGACTCGAACCCATGACCTCTAGGCAGTGACGGAGCCATATGCACCTGTTGACACCCATTCGTCATAAAATTACACTATTTAATTTGGCAATTATTTTTTAAAGCGCAGTCAAGATGCAAAACTTTACATGTATGGAGCAGCAGGAGTTGAGAGACTATTTTTTCACAAATGCTGATATCTCGGAGATAATTGACGTTTCGTCAGAGTGAGCCGAGTCCAAAATTATATTTCAATAAATTTATTTTAGATAGTACTAACTTCCATGGATTCTTCAGTATGGCTGTGTCTAGTCTTATATTTTCAAATTAATTTTATATCTAAGGATGAAACTCTACCTATTAGAATGAATAGTAGTTCACTTCTCTGTAGGCTACGTACTTCTCTGTAGTTTCACTCAGAGCAAGCCAGTATGGTTAATTAATTAACAGTTTTCTGGTTATGCTCTATTACTGTTCTGCTTATCATTAATGTCATACCAAATCCTTGTATTTGTCTGTGGATATATATATATATGCCACTATAGCACCCAGTCAAGCAGAAAAGCTTTCTTACTTTCAGTCGTGGAACATGTAAGTGTATGGATCAAAACCTGATCTCATGATGATGAATGAGATCGACGTATTTATCAAAGTTTATTTATGGTTAATAAATGGTATGGTCATTTATTCACAAGATTATCGGATAGTTATCCAATTTGACAACTAAGGCCACGGTCTGGCCGTCCTCACGAGGGTGTTCCCTGTATGTGGTCCCAACTCCTTGGCACCAGCTAGCAGATCTCCTAGCTATAAATACTAAGAGAAAGAACCCTAAAAAGGGGGTCTATTTCTTCTTATTCACATCTACTTCTAAAAGAAGAGATAATACAACATTGTAAGGCTTTAAACCTCTCCATTGAGAGGCAGATCAAACCAATATCATCAATAAAAGATTCTCACCTTCCTCCTTTATCTAATATCAATTGTCTCTTGCTTTTTATTCTTTTGGTCTTTAGATTTATTACGATCTGCTATGATTAGCCCTCCATTTATTTTAATTTTTTTATGCTTATAAAGTAAGTGAAAACTTTGAGCTAAACAGTAAACATTCTAAATTTTGTCCAACGTTGTCATCTGAATGGTGGATATTTCCTTTCACAATGGTGGATCACCCACTTTTTGTTTTTTATAAATTCAATTAGATGGTAAATTGACACAGATGTCGAAAGGAAATTAATGTGTAGAAAAAAAAATATTTAGAAAAATAGATAAAAATAATTGTAGAGTTATGATATCGAAAATAACAACAATAATAATAATAATAATAATAATAATAATAATAATAATACTATAATAAAATAATTTTTAGCAGAAATACACTAACTGGCTTGAGTCATGCTGGGCACTGTCCTAAGAAACTATTTCAGCAGTGTGAAATATTTCTCCAAGATTAAACAAGCCTACCTCTATTAGGGAGGACACAGGAATCAGCAAAATTAAATATTATAAACCCAACTAGAAGAAAAAAGAAGACCAACTAGTATTAAATATTAATTAAATAATATAGGAAAGAAATTTGGAAGGAAGAGAGAAATGAGAGAGACATATGAATGTGTAGTTATGATTGTGCAAATTGGCTTAAGGGAGGAACATTTTTATAGGCAAAAAATGCATAGATTCTTGCCACTGTCAAAGTATTTTGCTATTTGTCAAGTTTACTTGACATTTGTTAAGTCAAACACATGCATCTTGACAACAAGAATTTATCTTTCTAGAAGGTCATATTTAAAATATTATCACAGTCCCCCACTATTTTAAATACTTTCAAAATAAACTTGCTGGATTTATATGGTCCAAGTAATAGGTTTGATGTCATCTGGACTAAGAACCAAACTTAGACCAATAAAATTTAACTCACAGAATTACTGGTGAAATATAATATTTCTATGAACCAATAATTCTTATTGTAAGTCAGAGATTTTGTCAATCGCATTTTCACTCTCGGTAATTTTGTTGTTCAACGCGGTTTTGCGGCCAATAGCCCATGTGCGTGCCTGGTTATTTATGAGAGCTCTAGAGACTAGGTCAAAATCTCATAGGATCAGCCCACTCCACGTTCATATAGGTGAATTCATCAAGTGTATACTGTTTTTAAATACACAATCCATTAAGGACTATGAATTTCATTAAGAGTTATAACTCAGCCTCTCAATTAGTAGCAGTCAAGCACACTCTTTTAGTGCATCAATGCCATTATTGATTTGTTATTACCATATGAACCTACTTCATGGGATCTCAAATTACATAGGTTGGGTTACCATCTCCATTGATAACATGTCGGCCTCAACCCTATCTCTTTTGAAGTTTGAAGAATTATTTTTCTTCCCACGGGTTAGTTAGAGGATCGGCCAAATTTGTCTCTGACTTCACATAGTCAATGGAAATTATTTCATCTCTCAACAGCTGTTTTATGACATCATGTCTTAGTTTCATGTGTCTACTTTAAAAATTATAAGATTTATTCTTTGCTATAGCTATTGCCGCTTCGCAATCACAGTGTATAGACACAGAAGGCAATATATCCTTTATTAAAGGGATATTAGCTAAGAAATTTCTTAGCCACTCAGCCTCAAAACCAGCTAACTCTAGAGCTACAAACTATTATTCCATAGTCGATCTAGCAATGATCGTCTGTTTAGCTGATTTCCACGATATTGCACCACCACCAAGGGTGAATACATAACCACTAGTGGATTTAGTCTCACCTGAATCAGAGATCCAGTTTGCATAACTATCCTTCTAAAGTAGAAGGAAATCCACCATATAGGATACCATACTTCATGGATACTCTCAGATATTTCATTAATCTCTCTAATGCAGACCAATGCTCTCTGTTGGGATTATGAGTATATCTACTCAGTCTACACACAGCATAGGCTATATCAGGCCTTGTAAAATTCATTAAATGCATCAGACTCCCAATAATCTGAGCATATTTAGACTGAGCAACTAAGTCACCATTATTCTTTTTCAACTTAGAGTTAGCATCAAAAGGAGTGCTCACGTATGTTACATTAAAATATTCAAACTTCTTAAGAAGTCTCTCAACATAATGTTCTTGAGACAACATTATTCTATCTTCACTCCTTATAACTTTAACTCTCAATATTGTATTTACTTCACCCAGATCTTTCATATCAAAATTAGAAAACAAGAATAATTTAGTACTTTGCACAATATTTAAACTTGTACCAAATATAAGTATGTCATCAACATATAGACATATTATCACATAAGCATTGACTACCACTTTAGTATAAACACATTTATCCACCTCAACTGAAGAAAAACCGCCTCTCGGTAAGAATTGTTCAAATTTCTCATACCACTGCTTAGGAACTTGTTTAAGGCCGTAAAGAGATTTAATCAATTTACAAACTTTATTTTCTTGTCCAGGAATGACACAGCCTTCAGGTTGAACCATATAAATCTCTTCTTCTAAATCACCATTTAGAAAAGCAGTTTTTACATCCATTTGGTAGATAAAAAGCATACGGATTGAAGCTAAGGCAATTAAAATTCGTATAGAAGAAATTCTAGCCACTGGTTCAAATGTATCAAAATAATTTATATTTTATTTTTGAGAAAAATCTTTTGCTACTAACCGAGCTCTATATTTATCTAAATATCCACCAGGATTAAATTTTCTTTTGAAAACCTATTTACAACCAATAGGTTTTATACCAGGAGGTAAATCAGTTAAAATCCATGTATCATTTTTCATAATAGAATCAATTTCAACCTTTATTGCCTTTTTCCAATATTTAGCATCTGAAGAAAATATAGTTTCAAAATAATTAATGGTTCATTATCGACAAGAAAAGTTTGAAAATCATTTCCATAAGAAAAATATTCTTTCCTAGGCCTTTTGCTCCTTCTCAGTTCCTCATTAGAGGTAATTTCATTATTTATTTCCACAGGTTTATGAGAAATTTTATCAGATAATGGATAAATATATTTAAAGAGCTCAACATTCTTTATCTCAATTATAGTATTGTAATTAAGCACATCACTTTTTAAAACAAGAAATCTATATGCATCACTATGTTCTGAATATTCAATTAGCATGCAATCAGCAGTTTTAGAACCTAGTTTTCTCTATTTAGGTTCAGGCAAAAGAACTTTAGCAAGACAGCCCCGCATTTTTAAATATTTCAAGTTAGGTTTATAACCCTTCCACAATTCATAAGGAGTTTTTTCTGTTCTTCTATGTGGTATTCTATTTTGTAAGTGACGTGCAGAAAAAATAATTTCACCCTACAAATTATAAGGAGCATTAGAACTAACTAACATAGAGTTCATAATCTCTTTCAATATTCTATTTTTTCTTTCAGCTACTCCATTTGACTCAGGTGAATAAGGCGAAGTTACTTCATGAATAATTCCATTATTTTCACAAAATTCATTTTAAGATAAATATTCTCCACCTCTATCTGATATAATTCTCTTGATTTTTCTACTAAGTTTATTTTCAACCTCAATTTTATAAGAAATAAAAGCATTAAATACATCATATTTATTTCTAAGCAAATAAAACTTAGTATATCTAGAAAAATCATCAATAAAAGTGACATAATATCTTTTACCACCTCTAGTCATAGTTTGCTTTGAATCGCCTAAATCAGTGTGAGTCAATGATAATAATTCTGTTTCCCTATTTACGGAAAAACAAGTCTTTCTAGTACTTTAGCTTCAGCACATATTTCACACTTGTTAATATTATTAGAGGCTAAACCATATATTAATCCTAGTAGCTGCATTTTCTTTATATATGTGACATTAATATGTCCTAGTCTAGCATACCATAGAGAAATAGTTTCAATCATATGAGCAGAAGCAGATACATTTCCATTGATAACATCAGAAATATTAAGTACAAAAAGTCCTTGGTTACAATAGCCCTTTCCCACAAATACATTATTTTTGGTCATTATGATCTTATCAGATTCAAATGACACTTTTACTCCGGCTCTTCCCAACAAGGATACAGAGATCAAGTTTGCCCTTATAGTAGGAACATGCAGTACATCAACAAGGGCTAAAGTTTTTTTCGAAGTGAGTTTCAGGAGAACTTTGCCCTTATCCAAGACTTTGATAGTACTTGAGTCTCCAAGATAGACTTATTCTCTATCATTCTCTACGGGGGTATAAGAGGAAAATGCTTCTCGATTCGCATAAATGTGCCGAGTATCCCCAAAGTCTATCACCCATTCTTTTGCATGTGCTACAATGTCTACTTGAGAAATGACAGCTGCAATAATATCACTTCCTTCAGCTAAGTTAGCCTTAGGAGTATTGGTTTTTTCCTTGTCATTTCTTGCTATGTACCTGCACTGTGAGGCATGATGGCCTGATTTCCCACAAACAAAACAAGAGCCTTTTTTCCTTTTAAGGTTAGAGTTTTTAGGCTTGCAACCTTGAGACTTATTCTCGTACCTTTTGCGGTTGTTGTTGCTGTATTGCACTAAATTTTCTTTGAGAGTTGTTATCCTAGCTTTGGCAGATTCTTTTCTGTTGAAATCTTCAATTAGGATGTGGGTCACAATTTCCTCAATGGTAAAATTTTTCTGTTTGTGCTTTAAGTTAATTTTTGTAGTCACTCCATGAGTCAGACAGCTTTTCAATTAGCACTCCAGCAACAAACTTTTCTGGTAAAGATATCCCCTCGATCTTCAAATCTTCTGACAATTTTTTAAATTCGTTGATTTGAATGTTCATCTCTCATCTGCCACTAATAAAATTTTCCTACTACAAACTTTTGTTTTGTAGCATCTTCAGCAGTGAATTTTTTAATTAAAGCTTCATATATAGCTTTTGCTTCTTTATAATTGCAATATACTTCAAATAGTTCGTTAGAAATAGTTTGCAACACTGTATGACGGCATACCTTGTTGGCATATTGCCATGATTCCATAATTTTATTATGAGGGTTTGAACTAGTTTGTGGATGGAGCAGTGCATGTGCAACACCATGGACATCAAGCAGTGAGAAAATACATTCTTGCCAATGCTTGAAATTTTCATTGGCGAAAATTCCAATATTTGATACATCTAGAAATGGCCTGGCATATGGCAGTACTGGGGCTGGAGCAGCGGCCGTAACGCCAATATTGGTGGTGTCAGTAGTATTTTCAGTATCAGTATTATTTGCCATAATTTCTTAGATTATAGGGATATGATACCGAAAATAACAACAACAACAACAACAACAATTTACAATAATAATAATAATAATAATAATAATAATAATAATAATAATAATAATAATAATGCAATAAAATAATTTTGAGAAGAAATACACCAACTGGCTTGAGTCATGCTGGGCACGGTCCTAAGAAACTATTTTAGCAGTATGAAATATTTCTCCAGGATTAAACAAGCCTATGTCTATTAGGGAGAATACAGAAATCAGCAAAATTAAATATTACAAACCCAGCTAGAAGAAAAAAAAACCAACTACTATAAAATATTAATTAAATAATATATGAAAGAAATTTGAAAGGAAGAGAGAGAGGAGAGGGACATATGAATGTGTGTTTCTGATCGTGCAAATTGGCTTAAGGTATGAATATTTTTATAGGCAAAAAATGCATAGATTTCTCTTGCCATTTGTCAAAGTATTCTGCCATTTGTCAAGTTTACTTGACATTTGTCAAGTCAAACACTTGCATCTTGACAACAAGAATTTATCTTTCTAGAAGGTCATATTTAAAATATTATCACAATAGTGATAGGCATTCATTGGATATTGTCATGGAATTTCACACGTGAAATACGGAACTCAACAACTATAACTATTTTTCAATTACATGATTGTAAATTGGCAAGCCACGCTATTACTGCCATTTATTGTGTAACAACTCCCTCCCCCCACTTTTTGTTGCGCACTCATATTTCTTTGCTGTAAATATCCAGGAGATATCTCTTATTGTGTTATAAATACACTTCTATTTAAGGTGAATGTCTTTAATTAGAGAGATTCTAGAGTTCTATTCTTGGTAGATAAATCATCCTCCTCCCTATAAATAGAGGTGCCCTCTACCACTGTAAATCACTCCTAACATTCTCTAAGTATCAATAAGAAGAACTCTCTCTACTCTTCTCTCTATTTGCTCTTGTTCTTGAGTTATTGTTCTTGTCTTTTATATTATTTCATAACACGTTATCAGCACGAGACTCTACCGTATCAAGAACCATTCTCGAAAAATCTAAGGTATTTCCCTCTTCCTAATTTAATTTTCGATTATGTCTGACATTACGAAAAGAAAGTTCGTTGCCCTTGAAATTTCGGGCAAGAACTATATGACATGGGTGTTGGATGCTGAAATCCACTTAGATGCTATGGGTCTCGGAGACACCATCAAAGATAGAGAAAAAGCATCCACCCAAGAATGTGCGAAGGCCTTGATTTTCTTGCGCCATCACCTTGATGAAGGTTTGAAGATTGAATATCTCACCGTCAAGGATCCACTCATCTTGTGGAACGGCTTAAAGGAGAGATATGACAACCTGAAGTTGGTCACTCTGCCACAAGCACGATATGATTGGGCTCATCTGAGGCTCCAGGACTTTAAGTCCGTTTCTGAATATAATTCTGCAATGTTCAGAATTACTTCTAAATTGAAGCTATGCGGGGATAATATCTCCGATTATGATATGCTTGAGAAAACGTTTACAACGTTTCATGCCTCCAATATATACTGCAACAACAGTACAGAGAGAAAGGCTTTACAAAGTACTCTGAACTGATTTCTCTTCTACTAGTGACTGAGCGAAATAATGACCTGCTCATGAGAAATCACGAAAATCGACCCACTGGGTCTACACCACTGCCTGAAGCAGATAAGGTGCACTCTCATTATGCCAAACATGAAAAGGACCATGGTCATGGTCGTAAACGGGGTCATAGCCAGGGACGTAGACAAGGAAGAAATTCCAATGAAGTCCGTCAACCCCCAAGGAGAGATAACCGCCGAAAGCAGAAACGAGGTCATGAAGATCCTAAGGCAAATGGTTCAGAAACTATATGTTATCGTTGCGGTGGGAAAGGGCACTGGTCAAAGACTTGCCGTATACCAAGACACTTGGTTGACCTTTATCAAGCATCTCGAAAGAGAAAAGGCCCTGAAACAAATTTTGTCTATGACGACAATGAGGACATCACCCACCTGGATGTGGCAGACTTCTTTGAGCAACCCGAGGGGAAAATAGACCACCTAATCGGCGATGGGTCCGTGATGAAAGAAGATGGAGTTATTTGATTTTGTTCTACTTATTTGTATTAGTTAGTGAATAAACTAATAGTCATTAGTATTAGCTCGTATTAGTTAGTTCATGATGCAATGTTAGCAGTAGTTCTTTAGAATATCTTCAATATGCTCAAATATTAATAATATTTTTATTTTCCAGTAGGGGTAATCGACTAGCCTGAAAAACTAGTCGATTATCTACTTTTTTTCGCATTAAAGCTGAAAAATAATTGATCAACAATCGATTGTCTTTGTCTAACAATCGATTGTCGTTGAGACAGTGTAATCTGGAATTTTTCAAAAATCATCCACAATCGATTGTCTTTGTCTAACAATCGATTGTCGTTAAGACAGTGTAATCTGGAATTTTTCAAAATAGCCAACAATCGATTGTCTATGCATAACAATCGATTGTCTTAAAACAGTGTGTTCTGGAATTTTTCAAAATAGCCAACAATCGATTGTCTATACTTAACAATCGATTGTCCTAAAACAGTGTGCTCTGGAATTTTTCAAAATAGCCAACAATCGATTGTCTATGCATAACAATCGATTGTCTTAAGACAGTATGATCTGAAGTTTTTCAAAATAGCAAATAATCGATTGTGTGTGTTTAACAATCGATTGTCAATGTTCAACAATCAATTGTTTGTGTTTAACAATCGATTGTTTGAAGAAAACGTTTAAACTGAAATTTTCAAACTGCAAAGTAATGGATAACATATCTGATTTTGTTAGTCAACTGTTAGCAGCAGATTTTGAAAATATTATGTGACACAAACGAATTAAACTTGTTTATTCTTATGTTCGTGTATCTCTTTTGTATGTCAAACTATGGGATAGCAAAAATGGATATCTCACAAAGCGAACTTGGATCAATGTCCAACTGTAAAAGTATTTGCCTAGTTGATTCATGTACTACACATACAATACTCAAAGAAAGGAAGTATTTCTCTCAACTAAATATGTGTAAGGCAAACGTTACTACAATCTCTGGAAGTAGTAAATTGATTGAAGGCTCCGGAAGAGCAATTGTAACTCTGCCCAAGGGCATGACGTTAATCATAGAGAATGCAATGTTCTCCTCCAAGTTTAAGAGAAACTTATTGAGTTTTAAAGATGTACGCCGGAATGGCTATCATATTGAGACAATGGATGAAGATAATATTGAATATCTCGTCATCACAAAAAATGTCTCCGGCCAAAAGAGGGTTATTGAGAAATTCCCGTCTTTATCTTGTGGCCTGTATTGGACAAGAATTAGTGCAATTGAGGCACATTCAACAGTAAACCAAAGGGTTACTGATTCCTATACCTTTGTACTTTGGCATGATCGATTGGGACACCCAGGATCGGTCATGATGAGACGGATTATAGAAAGCTCATATGGGCATCCGTTAAAGAATTTCAAAATTCTTTCGAATAATGAATATCCTTGCACTTCGTGTTATCAAGGCAAGCTGATTATCAGGCCATCACCAACAAAGGTTGGGACTGAGTCACCCACGTTTCTGGAACGTATACAAGGGGACATTTGTGGACCTATTCACCCACCTAGTAGGTCGTTTAGGTATTTCATGGTCTTGATAGACGCATCCTGTAGATGGTCTCATGTGTGCCTGTTGTCATCACGCAACTTTGCGTTTGCGAAATTAATGGCACAAATAATTCGACTACGAGCACAATTTCCAGATAATCCAATCAAGTCCATTAGACTGGATAATGCTGCTGAGTTTACATCCCAAGCATTTAATGATTATTGCTTATCAATCGGGATAAAAGTTGAACATTCTGTAGCTCATGTTCACACTCAAAACGGTCTTGCAGAATCGTTAATTAAACGCATGCAGTTGATTGCAAGGCCATTACTTATGAGAACGAGGCTGCCCACTTCGGTATGGGGTCACGCCATCTTACAAGCAGCAATGCTAATTCGTCTCAGACCGACGAATTACCACAAGTATTCCCCGTTGCAATTGGTTTTGGGTCATGAACCCAATATATCCCATTTAAGAATTTTTGGATGCGCAGTATATGTGCCTATAGCACCGCCATCCCGCACCAAAATGGGTCCGCAAAGAAGGTTAGGAATATATGTTGGGTTTGAATCGCCCTCCATCATTCGCTACCTCGAAACATTGACAGGCGACTTGTTTACTGCACGATTTGCAGACTGTCGATTTGATGAGACACTTTTCCCAAAATTAGGGGGAGAAGTTGGTGAAACCAAACGGGAAATTTTGTGGAAAAATGCATCATTATCTCATCTTGATCCACATACCTCTATTTGCAAGGTCATGAAAATGCATCTCGAACCACATTACAACCAGTGCACACATGGTCGTTGGTACATTTTGACTCTGTCGAAATTTAGATTTGGGTCACATAAATGTGCACACGAGTTTAGGGAAATAACATTATTAGATACGCGCCTAAAGATACTAATGCGTTATTATTTTTGAGAATGCCGTGAAATTCGTTAAACGACATACCCCACAGTCTAAGTATTTTTAATATATACATTTGTGAGGGCCCCATAATTTGTGCATTTTTATTTGGCGAGGTTCATCTCATTTTTATTATTTAAGGGCAAACCTAAGAGCAACTATGATTCTCTACTTTATTTGTCTCTAAAAATGAGAAATCCTAATTTATTCACTGAGATTATCCAGAGTCGTTATAATCAGATTACATGAAATGCATCCCCGAATTTTAGGGATTAAGCATCGTAACTATATCACGGGAACCGTACCCATAGTCACAATGACATATTATTAATCACAACGACAAGCAAATTTTTAGCATTTATAAAGATTGATTTATTTCCTACTAACAAGAAAATCTGACTAACTTATAATTAGCAAACGATACTTACACTTTATAATTATCCAATCCAACAGAAAATAAAAGTTCTAACCAAGTTACGTAAAAATGCAGTATGAAATCCAAACCAAGAAAGGCCTAAGGTGAAAAATAATTATGAAAATATCAACAAAAGTGAAATTGCTAAGAATAGAATTCTAATTAGAGTGAATGTCTATCTTGTAGAGAGTTTTACTTCGAGGTTAAATCATTTTTCCTCCTATAAATAGAGGGGTCTTACCTCATTGTAAATTACCCCCAAAATTCAATAAAAATTTTCTCTCTCTTTCTCTGCAATATTGCTCTTCTTCTTTTATTGTTTTATAACACGTTATCAGCACGATACTCTAACCAACACGTAATTTGCATAATTGTTGTTTGATCATGAGGTTCTTATGAGGTTCTACTAGGGATAGATGCCAAAGCCAATCCGCAGATTTTTTTTTGATCTAATCTATAATTTATTTCATATTTATAGCTACAGTGATTGAATTAGGCTTTGTTATTATTTTTTTAGTGATATTTTTTGTTCATCATATTTATAGCTACAGTACAACGGATCAGATGTTATAAGGCAGGTGGCTTGGGTTATTTTTGATGAAGTACATTACATGCGTGACAGAGAAAGAGGTGTGGTTTGGGAGGAAAGTATTGTTATGGCCCCGAAAAATTCTCGTTTTGTGTTCCTCTCGGCCACGGTGCGCAATGCTAAAGAGTTTGCGGATTGGGTTGCAAAGCTTCGAAGTATTCAAATTTGTGGCAAAACTAATTACGCGAAGAGAATGAGCACGAGAATCTAACCAATTGAGTAGAAACTTTGGAATTGAGCATAATGATTGTTAATTATTCTCTGAACTTCCTTCAAGATTAAATTCTGGATTAAAGGTAAGTATTTTACTTTTTTTTTCTTTCAAATTCTTGATATTCTATAATTTGATTTTAAATACAAGCAAGGACGATAAATTTTAATTGCAACTCTAATGGAGTTTGTAAGAAATTATAACCATCCGAAGTGGTAAAATTTCTATACTTGTCAAGATTAAATTCATGTACGATTGTGGGCAAAAAATTGAAAGCCCGTCCAATTGAATTTGCTCCATTCTCATTCCCGATAGAGAATGTGATATCAGTATGTGATAAGTCTGAAAGAAGACAAAATTATTACCGTGAAGGTATGAATGGATGTGGACGTGGCAATAGACGAAATTATAATCGTCATTATTTATTTAATGAGAACAATAAGGATTCTCAAAATAATCCTTCACTCTGTGAAAGTAATATTTGTCATCAATTTGACAATATGAAATTCTATAAAGCACATATAGATGATTATGGTCCATTCATGATGTGAGTGTTACAACATATAATTTATGAATACATATTCATTCTTGGAAGAATATGAACGTGCTAGTGGTAGTGAATATACCACACTCACCTCTAGAAAGAGGTTTGAGATGATATAAGAAAATAATATCATTATTATGGCATGAATGGTCATTGCTCACGTACCTATTGTACACCAAAATATTTTGGACTTGTGATTAGAGAATTATATTAATGCAAGAAACATATCTTGCATATAATTTTGACCGTAACCATAATGGTATAACTTTCTCTTCAAAAGAGATATTCACCATATGGATGTTCATGGATATGTGGTAGTACCTAATTGAGAACTCTGCAAGAGCCAATTATATTATTTTGGAGAAACAGAATTGATTACCAATAAGGTATTGTGTTGTAGTAAGTCTCAAAGAAACTTATTCAGTTTCCAAAGTATATGCGAAAGCGGTTGATTATATTGAGACTATAAATAAAGGAAAGATTTGATATCTTCTATTACAACAACTTGTAGCGGGATAATCTGTATATAAAAAGCTACCCGCTTTATTCTCCAGTTTGTACTACACAAACAAAAGAATGCCACAATAAAGTGGATGTTTATCGATATAAAAATCCATATTATTATAAACTTGGAGTTTATTGATAATTGCACACGTCATGGTGTAAATCTTAAGTTTATCAATATTGATAATTTACCCAGTTGGCATAATTGATTTAGCCATATCAATTTAAGTATGATGTGAAAAAAAATAATGGAGAATTCACATGGGTAAATATTGAAAGAACTAGAAAGTTCTTTACGAATTCTCTTATATTGTTTGTTCTCATTAATTAATTGACCAACTAAAATTGGGATTGAATCCCATAAATGCTGGAAATATCAAAGATGAATATGTGTCCATTCATCTGCCATGTATACCACATAAGATGCATCTATGAGATGGTTACATGTGCAATTATTATTAACCCGCAAACTGGCCAGTGCCTGCGAGGTAACTTGCTCAATAATTTAAAATAGAGCATAATTTCCAGATTTTTTTTTTATTCAAGATAGTTCTTCTTGATAAGGTGGTTTACATCGCAGCTGGTTTAGCAAAATAATTTATTGAGTGCCTCCACTTAATATCTAAACTATTGCTTATGAGAACAAAGTTATATATATCAATTTGATATGTGCGAAAGTATATTGCATTCTCCCCTCAAAAATGGTTCAGGGTCAGGAACCAAATAATTTTATCTTATTATTGATATGCGGTGTATATTTTCATTAACACTATAATGCACAAAGATAGATTTCTAAAGTTGAGGAAGCAAGTTAGTTTTTCTAACATGAGGGGGAGACAAGATACAACAGTTGAGAAAAAAATTACATGGAATAAATTATTATTTATACATATAGATCCTCGAATAGGATAATATGAATTTGAAGTCCATAAAAAGATAATTCATTTGCAACATATTGTAAAGCATGCCATAAGCATTTGGTGACCCAAATAAAGTAACTATATTCTCATTGCAAATGCTCATATTAAGTCTTAGAAAGACAAAATCGATGGTACGCTTAAAGCGTATAGACAAATGATTTCAAATAAACTTCTTGATAAAGAAGATGAGCAAATGATCAAAGTGATCATAATAAAGATGGCAAGTGATCTAGAAGATCACATGACACAACACTTCATAAAATCTCATGAGAGATTTAGGTATCTGAATATATGAATGAATATCTCTATGTTATGTCTTTATGAAAATTTATTAGAACCGATATAACATGTTCGTCGACGATATCTATCATAGCGCTAAGTTTTGATGAGGATCTTAAGTCTATCGAACATAGACACAAAAGTATTGGCCAAATGGAAGAGATACAATTCAAGTAGAATTGATTTCATATGAAAGACATGTAGTTCTGGACATGTAGTTCAAATACTTAAAAGTATAAAGTCAATGGTATGTGCAATCAGTTTTCGATATCTTATTTGTTTAGCATGACATGAAAACTTGATATGCATATAAAATCTATGATATGGCTTATATGACTTAACTTATATGACAATCCGTGAAGGATTTAAGTTGCTTGAAGCATCTACCATTCTTGATCTTGAGGTACCACTTCCTCAGTGTAATTTATGCACAAATATATCTTGATATAACTATAAGCATGATAATGTGATAACGATGATACCTCTATGGAGATATTGAAGAGCAATTCCACGATATTTTTAAAGACATTATATATCTATCACGAGTTATGATTTCAAGGAGAAAATTCTCATTATAGTTAATATGGCTGATTTATTTATCAAATCTCTACCAACGATCTATTGAAGATGGTGCACAAGATTGGAATGCGAAGGCTCGAGGATGTGAATTGATGCTCTCATCAGGAGGAGTTAATACACGTTGCACTCTTTTTCCCTTACAAGGTTTTGTCTCACTGGGTTTTCCTTGCAAGGTTTTTAACGAGGCAACCAATAGGCACATTTATAAACATGTGTACTCTTTTTTCCTTTTCTAAAATGTTTTCTCCCATTGGGTTTTATCTTAGTTAAGGTTTTAATGAGGCACATTACTTATTGAGTAGACATTCAAGGGGGAGTGTTAAGAATAGAATTCTAATTAGAGCGAATGTCTACCTTGTAGAGAGTTTTACTTTGAGGCTAAATCATTTTTACTCCTATAAATAGAGGGGTCTTACCTCATTGTAAATTACCCCCAACATTCAATAAGAATTCTCGCTAAATTTCTCTACAATATTGCTCTTCTTCTTTTATTGTTTTATAACATAAATTAATTAATCACATTAAAAGATAAAACTAGTTATGGGTCAAACTTCAAAAAGAGAAAGAAATAACTATACAAACTTAACTAACCAACCTGGCCAACGCTAACAGGCTACTGTGCAAACTGATTACAGAACTACGAACAGTGAATCAATCACTTTCCCGTCGACTCGTCGAACCGAACCCGAACCAGAACTAACGAACGGATGACCTCGTCGGACCCAAATTTTAACCGGCGATTGACCTGAACCTCGAACCTTAGTTTCCCGTTTCCCACTCCATGTTTCTGCTACTGTGCGTGTGTTTTAAGAGAGGGAGAAGGGCTGGTTTCCGGCGAACTGTGTGACGGATAAGATGAAGTTCAGAAGGGAGGGGGCTCGTTTTGTTTGCTGCTGGTGGTCGACTGGTTGTTGGTCGACGAACTGGTGGACGAAGCAGCTGGGTTGGTCGACGGAGGTTATGGGTGTGTGTTTGGCGACGACAGTGAAGTAGTCGTGACAGCTTCAGGGTAGTTGGGACGGTGAGCAGCGACAGCTGCTCGTCAATGGCGGACGAGTGAGAGGTCGACGGACTGACTGGTGGAGCTGGTCGTTTGGCGGAGTGTCGACGGACTGGTTATGGGGGTCGTTTGGATGAAGCTTCTCAAATGGAGAAGATGACTGAACGGTAGTGTATCCCCTCCCAAAAATAATCTGTCCCCGATCTCTAAGTGTAGACCCCCTTTTGTTTAGAAAAACTGTGACCAAAACGAGGGGGGCTCACGTGGGGTCCATCCGTGTACTTCTCCTCAATTTGAGTAAAAGTTGTCTCCCTTAGTCTTGTGTTATATAAAGTTTGGGTGGGTTTGGATTTTTATGGGCTAAATCCGAAAATTAAGCCTAAAAATAAATAGCTTGAACCTAAATATTATTCTTTGCCCGAAACCGAGAATAAAAACATAATTTTATTTAATTAATTTTACGTAAGCAAAATAACTATTAAAACATGATCGACAATTAAAACAAAGATATTTTGTATTTTCAAGGTTAAAATAACTATTTGATATTTGAAGTTTATGAGAAATAAATAAACTAAAATTTATATATATATTTTTTGTAATTTTTTTTTTTGTGACGAAATAAAGTAAAAGAGTCAAAAATAGTTAAAATTGCTATATTGGAGCTAAACTAAATATTTACATGATTAAATATGAAAAATTTCGGGGAGGATCAAAAATTACATATCTACAGTCCTTGACCCCTCTTAGTCAATATAGACTTGGCCTCTTGGGCCCACTCAGCTAAGATAGGTTACAACCCTAAGTATTTCTCATTTAGGGAGCAAATTACTAAGTCCGGTTTATTTCATGATTCACAGTTAAGGACATGACTGAGAGTATGAGTTCAATAGGCAAAGTGAGGTCAATCAGTTCAACATGCTCCTTAAGGGTTCTACAGGTCGGCACAAGGCTCCAAACATGTCAACTAGCCCAAGATATACAGATATAAGCTTGGGCTCAGTCAAAAGTACAGCAAGTCATCAATCAGGATAGACCAAGTCCGAATCCCCAGCAGTAACATCACCACGCCCTTACACAGCGCGTGTTTCATCTCAACATAGCACCGCATAGTGCAAATACGGGGTTTCAAACCTTCAGTATATCATTTATAACCATTACTCACCTCAAACCGGCAAAAATCTTTGCTCGCCTTGTGCTTTCCTCGCAAATCGACCTCCTCGAGTGCAAAATCTTACCAAAACCACAAGGCATAAGTTATAATAAGATAATGAGATTTAACCCAATGGAAAGAACTCGAAAAACCTCCAAAAACGCGAAGTTGGCAAAACCCAAGCCCCGGGCCCACTTATTAAAAAATCACGAAAGTTACATCACCGGATTTCTCGTCTCGTCACCAGTCCATACATATAAAATTTACCAAAATCGGAGCTCAAATGGACCATCAAATCCCAATTTAGAATTCAAAAACTCAAGTCCTAGTTCTTCAAGTTTTTTCCAAAATTTTCCATGAATTTAAGGTTGATTCTTAACAAAAATGACGTTTCTAAGTCACGAGACTTACCCTCAATCAATTTCCGTGGAAACCCTCTTCAATCTCTGCCAAAAAGCTCCCAAGATGGTCAAAAATTGAGGAAGTTATGAATGAACTCACGAAATGAATTAAATGTTTTAAACCCTTCTGCCAACAGCGGTTTCCGCTTCTGCGGTCCAAGCACCGCATCTGCGGTCACCGCATTTGAGTCCAACTGTCAGCTTTTGCGGTCTCGCTAACTTGCCAGGAACCGCTTTTGCGGTCCCAGTCTGCTTATGCGATTTTCTTTCTACTTCAGCTGTCCAAGTCGTACCCCCTCACAGGCTGCTTTTGCGGTCCAACAGCCGCATCTACGGATCCGCTTCTACGGTCCCTTTTTTTGCAGATGCGGAAACAACAGAAGCCACAACTCATTCTCATGCAACAACTCCAAAAACCTCAGTTCATCCACCCGAATTCACCTCGAGGCCCCACTGGACCTCAACCAAAAGCACAAACCAGATCCAATACTTCATCCAAACTTGCTCGAATCCTCAAAACGCTAACGTTAACATCAAAATCCTCAATTATGATCAAATCAAAGCCTAAATTTCTTAAAATCTTCCGTATTGCATATTCGATCAAAAACCCGATCTAAACACCTCCGAATGACCTGAAACTTTGCAGGCATATCAAAAATCACTTAACAGAGCTGTTGAAACTCTCGAAATCCAATCCGACAATCGGATCAAAATCTCACCTATCAACTGGAATCCGCCAAAATTCAACTTAGCCAATTCAAGACTAATTCTACTCCGGGCCTCCAAATTCAGTTCGAATTGCGCTTCTAAGTCATAAATCACCACCTGAAACTAGTCGAATCATCGAAAATCCATTCCGAGCCCTATAACTCATAAGTCAATATTCGGTTGACTTTTTCAAACTAACCTTCTCATAAAGAGACTAATTGTCTCATTTCCAACCAAACTCTATCCGAATTACTTCAAATTTCCCGATACATATTATGAAATATATAGAAGCATAAAATGGGGAAAATGGGGTGGTAACTCACGTGACGACGGGCCGGGTCGTCACATCCTCCGCAACTAAAATAAACGCTCGTCCTCGAGCGGGTCAAGAAATATACCCGGAGTCTCAAACAAACAAGGATATATGCTCCGCATCTCCTGCTCGGTCTCCCAAGTGGCCTCTTCCACGGGCCGACCTCTCCACTGCACCTTCACCGATACTATGTTCTTTGATCTCAACTTTCGAACTTGACGACCCAAAATATCCACTGGCTCCACATCAAGTACTCATCCAACTGGATCGTGCTGAAGTCTAATACATGAGACGGGTCCCCAAACATACTTCCTGAGCATATAAACATGGAACACTAGGTGAAATCCTGACAAGCTGGGTGGAAAAGCAAGCATATAAGATACCTCCTAAATCCTCCTAAGTATTTTAATAGGTTCAATGAATCGTGGACTCAGCTTCCCTTTCTTCCCAAAGCTCATGACGCCTCAGGCGAAACCTTCAACAAGACCTTCTCGCCCACCATATAAGATACATCTTGAACCTTCCGACCCGTATAACTCTTATGACGCGACTGATTAGTACAAGTCTCTCCTGAATCACTTTCACCTTCTCTAAGGCGTCCTCAACTAAGTCTGTCCCCAAAAGTCTAGCCTCGCCGGGCTCAAACCAGCCAAACAAAAATCTACATCGTCTCCCACATAAAGACTCATACGGCGCCATCTGAATGCTGGACTGATAGTTGTTGTTATAAGCAAACTCTGCAAGTGGCGAGAACTCAGCCCAAGAACCCTCAAAATCAACAACACAGCACAAAACATGTCCTCCTATATCTGGATAGTACGCTCATACTGCCCATTCGTCTGAGGATGAAAAGTCGTGCTCATCTGTACCTGTGTGCCCAACTTCTGATGAAAGGTCCTCCGGAACTGGGAAGTAAACTGAGTACCCTTATCTAAGACAATAGAAACTGGAATCCCTTGCAACCGCACAATCTCCCAGATGAAAATCCCCGCTAACTACTCCGAAGAATAGGTAGTACACACTGGAATGAAGTGTACAGACTTGGTCAGCCTATTCACAATCACCCAAATAGAATCAAAGTTCTTCGAGGTACGAGGGAGACCACTCACAAAGTCCATAGTAATCCTCTCCCATTTCCACTCCGGAATATCCATTTGCTGAAGTACACAACCGGGTCTCTAATGTCCATACTTGACCTGCTGACAATTGAGACACCGAGCCACATAACTCACAATGTCTTTTTCATTCTCCACCATTAGTAATGATGTCTCAAATCCTGGTACATTTTCGCGTCACCCGGATGAATGGAATACCGCGAGCTGTGGGCCTCCTCTAATATAAACTCTCGGAGCCCATCCATATTGGGCACGCAAATTTGGCCCTGCATCCGCAACACACCATCATCCCCAATAGTCACATCTCTGGCATTACCATGCTGGACCCTGTCCTTCATGACAACAAATGCGGGTCATCATACTAGCGCTCCCTAATGCGACCATACAAAGAAGACCGGGAAATCACATAAGCCAACACCCAACTAGGCTCAGAAATATCTAACCTCACCATCCGATTAGCAAAGGACTGAACATCAACTGCAAGGGGCCTCTCCCCAACTAGAATGTATTCCAAGCTAACCATACAAACCGCCTTTCGGATCAAAGCATCGGCCACTACATTGGACTTCCCTGGATGATACAAAATGGTAATATCATAATCTTTGAGTAACTCAAGCCATCTCCGGTGTCTCAAATTGAGATCCTTTTGCTTAAACAAGTGTTGAAGACTGCGATGGTCCGTGAACACCTCACAGGATACGCCATATAGATAGTGCCTCCAAATCTTCAAAGCATGACCTATAGCAGCCAACTCCAAGTCATGACAAGGTAGTTCTTCTAATGGGGCTTTAGCTGACGCGGAGCATACACAATAACTCTACCCTCCTGCATCAATACACATATGATCCCAACTCTCGAAGCATCATAATATACCGAGTAAGAGCTTGAAGTTGATGGTAATACTAGTACCGGAGCTGCGGTCAAAATTGACTTTAGCTTTTGGAAGCTCTCCATGCACTCATCCGACCACGCAAATAGAGCATTCTTCTACGTCAACTTTGTCAAAAGCTTAGCAATAGATGAAAAACCCTGAATGAACCAGCGGTAATAGCCTACAAAATCGAGGAAACTCAAATCTCATTAGCTGAGGACGGCCTGAGCCAACTCTTCACCGCCTCAACCTTCTTTGGGTCAACCTGAATACCATTACTGGACACTACGTGTCCTAGAAAAGCAACGAAACTGAGCCAGAACTCGCACTTGGAGAACTTCGCATAAAGCTTCTCCTCTCTCAACCTCTGCAATACCACCCTCAAGTGATGCACGTGCTCTTTCTGGATACCCGCAAGTACACCAGAATATCATCAATAAACACGATCACAAAACAATCTAGATATGGCCAAAATACACTGTTCATCAAGTGCATAAATGCAGCTGGGGCATTAGTCAGCCCAAATGACATAACCAGAAACTTATAATGCCCATATCTCGTCCTGAAAGCTGTCTTCATGATATCAGAATCCCTAATCTTCAGCTGGTGATATCCTGAACGGAGATCAATCTTGGAGAATACCTTTTCCCCCTTAAGCTGGTCAAACAAATCCTCAGTACGGGGTAGTGGATACTTGCTTCACTGTCACTTTGTTCAGCTTTCTATAATCAATGCACATTCTCATTGAGCCATCCTTCTTCTTTACAAATAATTCTGGTGCGCGCCATGGTGATACACTCGGGCGAATGAACCCCTTATCTAGGAGTTCCTGCAGCTGCTCCTTCAATTCCTTTAGCTCTGCTGGTGCCATACGATAGGGAGGAATAGAGATGGGCTGAGTGCCCGACACAAAATCAATACATAAGTAAATATCTCTGTCCGGTGGCATGACCAGCAGGTCTGCTAGAAATACATAAGGAAATTCCCTCACCATGAGAACCGAATCAAGACTATGAGCCTCATCTTCGACATCCCTTACAAATTCTAGATATGATAAACATCATTTCCCAACTATCCGCTGGGCCTTTAAGAAAGAGATTACCCTGGTGTGTACATAATTAGTCGTACCACGCCACTCGATCCTCGGAATACCCGACATAGCCGATGTGACTGTCTTGGCGTGACAATCCAGAATAGCATGGCATGATGACAACCAATCCATGACTAGAATAAGATCGAAATCCACCATGCTCAATAGCAGCAAGTCAAATGGGGTCTCTAGACCCCAAATAGTAACAAGACAGGACCGATACACGTGGTCCACAATAATAGTATCACCCACCGGGGTAGATACGTGCACAAGTAACGCAAGACACCCATGGGTAGTACCTAAATAATGAGCAAAGTAAGAAGATACATAGGAATAAGTGGATCCGGGATCAAATAAGACTGATGCATCCATGTGACAGACTGAAATAATACATGTGATAATAGCATCCAAAGCAACAACATCTGACCTGCCCTAAAGAGCGTAACAACGAGCCTGATAACCACCAGATCAGCCTCCCCCTCTGGGGTGACCCCTATCTGTCTGACCCTTACCCCTAGCTGACTGGGCGGGTGCTGAAGACACTAGGCCAGAAGATGAGGGCTGGCCCCTCTGGTGAGATGAACTGGATACACGGCGGGGACATTCCCTCCGCATATGCCCAAATTCGCCACACTCATAACAACCCCCTGTCACTAGGGGCTGGGAATGAAGGGAACCCCTCGCACTAGAGTGGCTAGCTGAAAAACTCGGCCGAGATGAGCCCTGAACAGATGAGGCATGAGACAAACTCTGCGCTAGAAGTGCATTCAGAGATGGCTGACCCTACTGGGAGCCCTGATAACCCCGACCAGAAGATGACCCACGGTACTCTGAGCGAGTTGGCTGTGGAGGCTCAAAAGAACGACCCCTGCTTTGCTGAAACTGGCCCCTAGACGGAGCACCACTAGAGTTACCTGATCCTCGAGGCCTCTTGGCCTCCCTCTCCTCTCTCTCCTAACGGCGTTCCATCTCAATATCACGAGCAATATCCACTGCCTCCTCAAAGGTATGGCTGATGACCCTCTCTTGAGTCATCAGAATACGGATGGGATAAATGAGTCCATCCACAAATCGTCTGATCCTCTCCTGATCTGTTGGAACCATCCATGGAGCATAACGAGCTAACTCTAAGAACATCACCTCATACTGTGTCACAGACATATCCCCCTGACGTAGTCACTCAAACAGCCTACACAACTCCTCCCTCTACGACCGTGGTACCCACTTCTCCAGAAAGATAGTGGAGAACTCCTGCCAAGACAACGGCGCTGCATCTACCGGCCTACGCCGCTCATATGCCTCCCACCATGTAAAGACTGCTCATGAGAGCTGAAAAGTGGTGAAAGATACTCCGCTCATCTCTAAGATCCATGCTGTCCGAAGCATGCGTCGACACTTGTCTAGAAAACCTTGGGCATCCTCGCCCGGAATGCCACTGAAAGTAGGAGGTGAAAGCCTCATGAACCTCTCAAGATGACGCTGCTCGTCATCTAGCATCACTGGCACCCTATCGCCCTGAACCGGAACAACTGGCTGAACTGGGGCAACTGGCTGAACTGGTGGTGCCTTCGTTGTCTGCAAACCCAGTACACCATGCTCCGGAGTGCGAGCTGCGGGAGTCTGATGACTACCCCCGGTCTGAGATGTAGCTGCGGCAGTAGTGGCCGAGACTGTTTGAGCTAGGCCAATGCAAATCGATGAAATCTGAGCTAGGGCCTCCTAAAGATCCAGAATCATAATAGGCACAGTTGGTGCCTGGGCAGGTACTGCTGGAACCTCTACAGTTGGAGGCTGATCCTGAGTGGGGGAAACTGGTGGGTCAACTGGCACTGCCCATGCTGCTCTGCCTCGACCATGACCACGACAACAGACGCGTCCTCGGCCTCTAGTGGGTGGCAATGATGGTCGTCTTCCATGTCCGGTCGCGTGCGTCCTCGCTATCTGCGAGAAAATAGAATACAGAAGTTTAGTCCTTGGACCAACAAAGTCGCACGATATGAATTTCAAGAATATGAAGTTTTTTCCTAAAGGTTCTGCAACCTCTCGAGGATAAGTACAGACGTCTCCGTACCGATCCACGAGACTCTACTAAACTGTCTTATGACTCGTGAGGCCTGGTAATCTATGCTCTAATACCAACTTGTCACGACCCAAATCCCGATTGTGATGGCGCCCTACACCTTGTTAGGCAAGCGCGACCATTCGAACATTTCTAGCCAAAACATTTATTTAAAATTGCCAAGTTTAACATAAAATTCTCAGTTTGATATTAATAGTAACAGTGAGGGAACCATAACAAAAGAAATAACAACCCAAAAGGTCCGGCGTCGCAAGTCAGATCCTCTAGATACAACTAGTCAATATCCTATACAATGGAAATATAATTGCAGAAGTAAATGATAGATAAGAGGAGAAACTGGGTCCTGCGGATGCCAGCAGCTACCTCGATAACTCCGGTACTGAACTGGGCAACAATAGACAATCGCAGCTAAGCCTTCAGGATCCCTGTATCTGCACACAAGGTGCAGGAAGTAGAGTGAGTACTCCAACTAAGTGAGTAATAACAATAAATAACGACTGAAAATAAGAAATCATCTAGGAACACTACACAGTTCTAAAATTAGCAGTGAAGGTAGTAAATATGTGCTAAACATGGAAAAGAAACTGATAAAACTCATCTATTCCGTCCGACAATTTACTAACACTGCTGCGGTGCGCAGCCCGATATAATGCATAGCACTGCGATGCGCAGTCCGATCAAATATAATGTATAAAATACTACAACGCGCAGCCCGATCCAATAAATATAGTCGATTGCGCTCACAGGGGGTGTGTGCAGACTCCGGAGGGCCTCCTTCACCCCAAGCGCTAAAATACTGCGGCGTGCAGCCGAGTCCATATAATATATCACTACGGCAGTCTGATCCATATAATATATTACTGCGACGTGCAGTCCGACCCATATAATACATCACTGCGCCGAGTAGTCCAATCCATATATAATATACTTCTGCGGCGTGCAGTCCGATCCAATACATGTATTTGTATATACTACTGCGGCGTGCAACCCAATCCGGTATATATCAAATACCATTACTCTGGGGTCCTTGACCTCTCCCAATTAATATAGACTTAGCCTCTCGGGCTCACTCAGCTAAGACAGGTTGTTCAACCCTAGGTATTTCTCATTTAGGGAGCAAATTACTAAGTCCGATTTATTTCATGGTTCACAGTTAAGGACAAGACTAAGAGTATGAGTTCAATAGGTAAAGTGAGGTCAATCAGTTCAACATGCTCCTTAAGGGTTCTACAGGTTGGCACAAGGCCCCAAACATGGCGACTAGCCCCAGATATACAGATGTAAGCTTAGTCTCAGTCAAAAGTACAGTAAGTCATCAATCGGTATAGACCAAGTCAGAATCCCCAGCAGTAACATCACCACGCCCTCATAGGGTGCGTGTTTCATCTCAACATAGCACCGCATAGTACAAAAAATACGGGATTTCAAACCCTCAGTATATTATTTATAACCATTACTCACCTCAAACCAGCCAAAATCCTAGCTCGCCTTGCGCTTTCCTCGCAAATCGACCTCATCGAGTGCAAAATCTGACCAAAACCATAAGGAATAGGTTATAATAAGTTAATAGGATTTAACCCAATGGAAATAACTCGAAAAACACCCAAAAATACGAAGTTAGCAAAACCTGAGCCCCGGGACCACTTCTCGAAAAATTATGAAAGTTACGTCACCGGATTTCCCGTCTCGCCACGAGTCCGTACATATAAAATTTACAAAAATCGGAGCTCAAATAGGACATCAAATCCCAATTTAGAATTCAAAAACTCAAGCCCTAGTTCTTCAAGTTTTTCCCAAATTTTTTCATGAATTTAAGGTTAATTCTTAATAAAAATGATGTTTCTAAGTCACGAGACTTACCCCCAATCAATTCCCGTGGAAACCCTCTTCAATCTGTGCCAAAAAGCTCCCAAGATTGTCAAAAATGGAGGAAGTTATGAATGAACTCGCTGAATGAACTAAAAGTTTTAAAACCCTTCTGCCAACAGCGGTTTCCGCTTATGCGGTCCAAGCACCGGATCTGCGGTTACCGCATCTACTGCCAACTGTCCGCTTTTGCGGTCTCACTTACTTGCCAGGAACCGCTTCTGCGGTCCCAGTTTGCTTCTGCGGTAGCCGCTCCTCCGATTTCCTTTCCGCTTCAGCGGTCCAAGCCGGACCCCCCCTCAGGCTGCTTTTGCGGTCCAACAGTCGCATCTGCAGTCCCTTTTTCCGCGGATGTGGAAACAACAGAAGCCACAACTTATTCTCATGCAATAACTCCAAAAACCTTCGTTCAACCACTCGAATTCACCTCGAGCCCCCCAGGACCTCAACCAAAAGCACAAACCAGATCCAATACTTCATCCAAACTTGCTCGAATCCTCAAAACGCTAGCATTAACATCAAAATCCTCAAATATGATCAAATCAAAGCCTAAATTTCTTAAAATCTTCCGAATTACATATTCGATCAAAAACCCAACCTAAACACCTCCGAATGACCCGAAACTTTGCACGCATATCAAAAATCACCTAACGGAGCTGCTGAAACTCTCAGAATCCCATTTCGACCCTCAGATCAAAATTTCACCTATCAACCGAAATCCGCCAAAATTCAACTTAGTCAATTCAAGCCTAATTCTACTTCGGGCCTCCAAATTCAGTTTCGATTGCGCTCCTAAGTCATAAATCACCACCCGAAACTAGTCGAATCATCGAAAATCTATTCTGAGCCCTATAACTCATAAGTTAATATTCAGTTGACTTTTCCAAACTAACCTTCTCATAAAGAGACTAATTGTCTCATTTCTAACCAAACTTTATCCGAATTACTTCAAATTCTCCTAACACATATAATGAAACATATAGAAGTATAAAATGGAAAAAACAGGGTGGTAACTCACGTAACGACGGGTCGAGTCATCACAATTATACACATATTATATATTGACTATACATATATTATATATCTGTCAGCTATTTTTTGGTTTAAAGAAATTATGTGGACGACTATTTAAGTTAATTCTTCTTCATGTTAAGCTAAACTTTTGGTTTATTCAAAAAGATCAATTGTCACCCTCCGGGACTGGAATAGCCCTCAGAGTAGATGATCTTGAATATTTGCCTTATGGGCAGAATTTTAAATTTTACAAGTGTTATTTCTCGCTTGTCCTATGGAACATAGACAATACTTTAAGCTTTCAACCTTGAAATTCTACGCATGGCACAAGCGAGGTCAAAAGTTAAATATCAGCTAAAAAGTTGTTTTATTTTTGCAATTTTTTGGCTTTTAAGTGATCAAGGCTTATTTACACCCTATAGAAAACCTTAGTACCCTAATTATTTTAAATAAATACCATTTTAAAATATTACATCCTATAAATACCTTTTATCCTTTATAGCAAAAAATTTAAATATAGTTATATCCTACAATTAAGGCACAATATATGTTAAATAATCTCTCTGTTTGCATACAACCAGACTCTCTTCTCCCACAAACCCTAGTTTCTTAACTCTTATCTCACCCAAATTTTCAATTTTCAATCTTTAAACTATCAGAATCATCAATTACATCAAGAACTTGGTTGATTACCACTACTGCCAACCCAAAACGCCTAGCTTGCTCTTTCAATTTGCTTGAAATCTTGAAGAATAAACCCGATCTTTGCTTAAGATCACGCACGTTGTTCTCAAATTCAAAGCGAAATAAAGCAACAATGGAGTCAATTACAACTAGCTTATATAGGGGGCGGAAAGAGGATATGATAAACGACCCACGACGTACACGAACACCTTGCCGTTACGGGTAGCAGTGGTTGCGATTTCTTGCTCCAGAACTTTCAAGGCTGGATTTTTTGTAGATGTGTTAGGGGGCTGACCAGCCGGAATTAATGGCTGGCTGCCGGCCGGCGAAGTCATAAGGATGTTTCTCTCTCTAGATCGCCCAAATCGCCTATTTGTATTCAAATGTATTCTTTAGCTGTATTCACTTGTATTCAGATTTAATCAGTCGTATTTAACTATTTTATTCAGCAATAATTAGTTGTATTCAAGTGTTTATACTATTATAGTCAGTTGTATTTAGTTATATTCAAATATTTTATTCAGCAGAAGTTAGTTGTATTTTTTAGCTGTATTCATTTGTATTTTTGTTGTATTCAAGTGTGTTATTCAGATGAATTAAGGTATATTTTGTTGTATTCAACTGTATTATTCATATGTGTTTCTCTTTATTCAGCTATAATCTTATTATGTATCTTTCAAATAAAGATTAATGAGCGATCATTTTAGTTCATTGAGTTAAATTAGAAGAATATCATGTGATTTTATTTTCTTCCGTTTTTAGTGCAGATACGTTACTGTATTTAATATTAATGTCGCTTGTATACAGCTAAATACATGTCAAAGTTAGCTGGAATTCCATATTTTACGCCTATCTTTTTGGTAGTATTAATAAATACAACATCTTAAATACATAAAATTTATTATATAAAAACATAAAAAATATCTATAATGTTATGAAATAATATAAAGACAAGAACAATAACTCAAGAACAAGAGCAAATAGAGAGAGAATAGGGAGAGAGAGAAGTATTCTTATTAATACTTGGGGGTGATTTACAATGGTAGAGAGCACCTCTATTTATAGGGAGAGGAATGACTTAGCTTCAAGCTAAAACTCTTAGACATTCACTCTAAATAGACTTCTATTTTATAACACTCCCCCTTGAATGTCTATTCAATAATGTGTCTCATAAAACCTTAAAACCAAAACCCATTGGGAAAAATTAAAGAAAGGAAAAAGAGTACACATGTTTGAATATGCGCCTATTGGTTGCCTCGTTAAAAACCTTGCAAGGAAAACCCAGTGGGAAAAAACCTTGTAAGGGAAAAAGAGTGCAACGCGCATTGACTCCCCCTAATGAGTACATCAATTTATATTCTTGAGCATTTGCATTCCAATCTTGTGCACCATCTTCAAAACAATCTTTGATAGAGATTTGATAAATAAATCAACCATATTGACTTAAATAAATATTCCGCACCTTGAAATCATCATTCTTGATAGATATGAACATCTTCATATAATGTCGTGGAATAACTCTTCAATATCTCCATTGATGCATTCTCAATGCCATCATGCTTATAGTTATAGCAAGATACATATGTACACAAATTGCACTTAGGATGTGGTACTTCAGGACCACGAATTGCATATGCTTCAAGCAACTTAAATCTTTCAAGTTAAGTCATATAAGCCATATAATAGACTTTAGATGCATATCAAGTTTTCCATGTCATGCTAAACAAATAAGATATTGAAA
The DNA here is from genome assembly GCA_034376525.1 of Nicotiana benthamiana. NCBI lineage: Eukaryota > Viridiplantae > Streptophyta > Magnoliopsida > Solanales > Solanaceae > Nicotiana > Nicotiana benthamiana. Next base: position 37,368,157 of record CM067339.1, on the reverse strand, counting down.
ACTGACTATACATACCTTTGACTTTATACTTTCAAGCATTTGAACTATAGGTTCAAAACTACATGTCTTTCATATGGAATCAATTCTTCTTGAATTGTATCTCTTCCATTTAGTTACTTTCTTTGGGTCAGCAAATGCGTATAGCATGCTTTGCAATGTGTTGCAATTGAATTATCCCTTTTATGAACTTCAGGTTCATATCATGATATTCGGGGATATACATATACAAATGATAATTCATCCCATGTAACCTTTTCTCAAGCGTTTACCATGTCTCCCCCTCATGTTAGTAAAGCTAACTTGTTTCCTCAACTTTGGGAAATCATCTTTGTGCATTATCATGTCAATATACATGGCACATTAATAAAAGAGAAGGAAACTGATATATATAACTTTGTTCTCATAAGAAACAGTTTAGCTATTAAGTGAAAGCACTCAATAATTATCTTGCTAAACCAACTTTGATATAAACCAACTTATCAAGATGAACTATCTTGAGTAGAAAATCTGGAAATTATGCTCGAAGTTAGATTACTGAGCAATTTACCTCGCAAGCACCGGCCAGGCTGCGGGTTAATAACAATTGCGCATGTAACCATATCATAGATGCATCATATGTGGTATACATGGCAGGTGAATGGGCCCATATTCACCTTTGATATTTCCAGAATTTATGGGCTTCAACCCGAACTCTTTAGTTGGTCAGTTCATTAATGAGAACAAGTGATACAAGAGAATTCGTAAAGAACTTTCTAGTTCTTTAATATTCACCTATGTGAATTTGCACATCATACTTAAAATGAGATGGCTAACACGAATGTCAACTGAATAAATTATCAATATTGGTAAACTTCAAATTTACACCATGACATGTGCACTTATCAATAAACTTCAGGTTTATTATGACATGGGTTTTATACCAATAGATATCCACTTTATTGTGGCATTATTTCGTTTGTGTAGTACAAACTGGAGAACAAAGCGGGTAGCTTTTCATATACAAATTACCCCGCTACAAGTTGTAGTAATAGGAGATATCAAAGCCTTCCTTTATTTATAGTCTCAATATAATCAATCACTTTCGCGTGTACTTTGGAAACTGAATAAGTTTCTTTGAGACTTACTACAGCACAATACTCAATTGTGTTTCTCCAACATAGTAATAATTGGCTCTTCTAGAGCTCTCAATTAATCTTGTACTACCACAGATTCATCAACATCCATGTGGTGAATATCTTTCTTAAAGAGAAAGTTATACCATTATGGTCATGTCAAACTTATATGCAAGATATGTTTCTTGCATTATCGTTGTCCTTTAATAGTCATATTTCCAAAATACTTTGGCGTACAATAGGTACGTGACCAACGATCATTCATGCCATATATCATCTCAAACCTCCTTCTAGGGGTGAGTGTGGTATCATCTCAAACCTCCTTCTAGGGGTGAGTGTGGTATATTTAATACCAATATCATGTTCATATTCTTCCAATAATGAATATGTATTCGTAAATCAAATGTTGTCACATTCACTTCGAGGATATGTGATTTTGTTATCCTTTTCAAATCTATAAATGCGTCAGGCATTTGATTTGCTATTTTTTGCAAATGGATAATCTTTTGTGCCTCTTTCTCACAAATAGAGGTGTGTGGATCAAGATGAGATAATGATGCATTTTTCCACAAAATTTCCCGTTTGGTTTCACCAACTTTTCCCCCTAATTTTGGGAAAAGTGTCTCATCAAATCGACAGTCTGCAAATCGTGCAGTAAACAAGTCGCCTGTCAATGTTTCGAGGTAGCGAATGATGGAGGGCGATTCAAACCCAACATATATTCCTAACCTTCTTTGCAGACCCATTTTGGTGCGGGATGGCGGTGCTAAAGGCACATATACTGCGCATCCAAAAATTCTCAAATGGGATATATTGGGTTCATGAACCAAAACCAATTGCAACGGGGAATACTTGTGGTAATTCGTCGGTCTAAGACGAATTAACATTGCTGCATGTAAGATGGCGTGACCCCTTACCGAAGTGGGCAGCCTCGTTCTCATAAGTAATGGCCTTGCAATCAACTGCAGGCGTTTAATTAACGATTCTGCAAGACCGTTTTGAGTGTGAACATGAGCTACAGAATGTTCAACTTTTATCCCGATTGATAAGCAATAATCATTAAATGCTTGGGATGTAAACTCAGCAGCATTATCCAGTCTTATGGACTTGATTGGATTATCTGGAAATTGTGCTCGTAGTCGAATTATTTGTGCCATCAATTTCGCAAACGCAAGGTTGCGTGATGACAACAGGCACACATGAGACCATCTACAGGATGCGTCTATCAAGACCATGAAATACCTAAACGACCCACTAGGTGGGTGAATAGGTCCACAAATGTCCCCTTGTATACGTTCCAGAAACGTGGGTGACTCAGTCCCAACCTTTGTTGGTGATGGCCTGATAATCAACTTGCCTTGATAACACGAAGTGCAAGGATATTCATTATTCGAAAGAATTTTGAAATTCTTTAACGGATGCCCATATGAGCTTTCTATAATCCGTCTCATCATGACCGATCCTGGGTGTCCCAATCGATCATGCCAAAGTACAAAGGTATTGGAATCAGTAACCCTTTGGTTTACTGTTGAATGTGCCTCAATTGCACTAATTCTTGTCCAATACAGGCCACAAGATAAAGACGGGAATTTCTCAATAACCCTCTTTTGGCCGGAGACATTCTTTGTGATGACGAGATATTCAAGATTATCTTCATCCATTGTCTCAATATGATAGCCATTCCGGCGTACATCTTTAAAACTCAACAAGTTTCTCTTAGACTTGGAGGAGAACATTGCATTCTCTATGATTAACGTCGTGCCTTTGGGCAGAGTTACAATTGCTCTTCCGGAGCCTTCAATCAATTTACTTCCCATGGTTTGGCATACAAAAGAGATACACGAACATAAGAATAAACAAGTTCAATTCGTTTGTGTCACATAATATTTTCAAAATCTGCTGCTAACAGTTGACTAACAAAATCAGATATGTTATCCATTACTTTGCAGTTCGAAAATTTCAGCATTTTTCATAAGACAATCGATTATTAAACTCACACAATCGATTGTTTGAACATAGACAATCGATTGTTAAACACACACAATCGATTATTTGTTATTTTTGAAAAACTTCAGATCACACTGTCTTAAGACAATCGATTGTTACGCATTGACAATCGATTGTTGGCTATTTTTGAAAAATTCGACCTGTTTCAAGACAATCGATTGTTATGCATGGACAATCGATTGTTGGCTATTTTTGAAAATTTCCAGCTGTTTCAAGACAATCGATTGTTGGCCAAAGACAATCGATTGTGGATGATTTTTGAAAAATTCCAGATTACACTGTCTAACGACAATCGATTGTTAGTCAACGACAATCGATTGTTGATCAATTGTTTTTCAACTTTAATGCGAAAATAGTTGATAATCGACTAGTTTTTCAGGCTAGTCGATTACCCCCACTGGAAAATAAAAGTTTTATTGATATTTGAGCATATTGAAGATATTCTAAAGAACTACTGCTAACATTGCATCATGAACTAACTAATACGAGCTAATGCTAATGACTATTAGTTTATTCACTAACTAATACAAATAAGTAGAACAAAATTAAATAACTCCATCTTCTTTCATCACGGATCCATCGCCGATTAGGTGGTCTATTTTGCCATCGGGTTGCTCAAAGAAGTCTGCCACATCCAGGTGGGTGATGTCCCCATTGTCGTCATAGACAAAATTTGTTTCAGGGCCTTTTCTCTTTCGAGATGCTTGATAAAGGTCAACCAAGTGTCTTGGTATACGGCAAGTCTTTGACCAGTGCCCTTTCCCACCGCAACGATAACATATAGTTTCTGAACCATTTGCCTTAGGATCTTCATGACCCCGTTTCTGCTTTCGGCGGTTATCTCTCTTCGGGGGTTGACGGACTTCATTGGAATTTCTTCCTTGTCTACGTCCCTGGCTATGACCCCGTTTACGGCCATGACCATGGCCCTTTTCATGTTTGGCATAATGAGAGTGCACCTTATCTGCTTCAGGCAGTGGTGTAGACCCAGTGGGTCGATTTTCGTGATTTCTCATGAGCAGGTCATTATTTCGCTCAGCCACTAGTAGAAGAGAAATCAGTTCAGAGTACTTTGTAAAGCCTTTCTCTCTGTACTGTTGTTGCAGTACTGTATTGGAGGCATGAAACGTTGTAAACGTTTTCTCAAGCATATCATAGTCGGAGATATTATCCCCGCATAGCTTCAATTTAGAAGTAATTCTGAACATAGCAGAATTATATTCAGAAACGGACTTAAAATCCTGGAGCCTCAGATGAGCCCAATCATATCGTGCTTGTGGCAGAGTGACCAACTTCAGGTTGTCATATCTCTCCTTTAAGCCGTTCCACAAGACGAGTGGATCCTTGACGGTGAGATATTCAATCTTCAAACCTTCATCAAGGTGGTGGCGCAAGAAAATCAAGGCCTTCGCACATTCTTGGGTGGATGCTTTTTCTCTATATTTGATGGTGTCTCCGAGACCCATAGCATCTAAGTGGATTTCAGCATCCAACACCTATGTCATATAGTTCTTGCCCGAAATTTCAAGGGCAACGAACTTTCTTTTTGTAATGTCAGACATAACCGAAAATTAAATTAGGAAGAGGGAAATACCTTAGATTTCTCGAGAATGGTTCTTGAGACGGTAGAGACTCGTGCTGATAACGTGTTATGAAATAATATAAAGACAAGAACAATAACTCAAGAACAAGAGCAAATAGAGAGAGAATAGGGAGAGAGAGAAGTATTCTTATTAATACTTGGGGGTGATTTACAATGGTAGAGAGCACCTCTATTTATAGGGAGAGGAATGACTTAGCTTCAAGCTAAAACTCTTAGACATTCATTCTAAATAGACTTCTATTTTATAACATATAACACATAATATAACAAAATGTATCTATAAATGACTAATTAGACAAAAAAGATGATACTTTGTGAAAAACTCCCCTTATTAAACTCCAAAATCCCAATCTCACCCACCTTAATGCTGTGATCATCGACGCAGCTACACTAGCCTCAATTTTATACCAAAAGCAAAATCTTATTTACGTGGCAAAATTGAACTTGAAAGAGACCTAATGACTTGGTTATTTAGATTTAGGACAAAAGTTGCAATAAAAAAGTGAAAGAAAATCTTATCTTATGTTCCAACCAATTTCTTTTTTTAATTCAAATAAACAATCATTTTAGGAGCTTCTAGGTTTTCTTTATGGTCTATCCATAACTATTGGGTCCACCTCGTGGCACTTTTCTACCCTTTCACAATTGTCCCTTCCTTTGATCTTTCTTTTGCCTTTTAGGAATCCCTAATTTCTGCCCCCTTTTCCCTTTTTACTCGAATCAGTTCTTGTTTTTTGGTTCTCTTTAATTTCTCTTCTTATCATTTTCCACAACATAGGCCAACTGTTTTTGTACTGTTCAAAGTACATGTTTTTTTCCCTTTGTGAGTAATCGCTTGATTTCGAGGTCAAAAGTCAGTTTTGATTTCTGGGTTGTTGGGTTTATGTGATTTTTTGGTGGGTTTGTTGCTTCCTTGAAATTTTTGGTTGGTTTCTGTGTTTTCCCAAATTTCTGTGTTCTTGAAATTTGAGTAAAAGAACTGACTTTTTGGGTTTGATCTATGAGATTCTACTGTTTATGCTAGTAAAAATTTGATCTTTGAATTCTGGGGTTGTGATTTTTTTTTAATTATAAGGAGTTATTGATTGGGATGAATCTGTAGGAAGAGTAGGAGAGGAGTATTTATTTATTAGGAGGAAAAAGGAAATGAAGAGAGGGAAAGGTGAAGAGAAAGTGATGGGGCCAATGTTTCCAAGGCTTCATGTAAATGATACAGAAAAAGGAGGTCCAAGAGCACCTCCAAGGAACAAGATGGCTTTATATGAGCAGCTCAGTATACCTTCTCAGAGATTCAATTCAGGGGTTTTGCCTGTTAACCCCAACAATAACACTGCAATGGTACAACTAGTTTTCAACAAACTTTTTGTGCTTTTTGAACATGATATCTGTTGCTTATACTGTTGAATAGAGTCGGGGCTTAACTTTGAGTAGTTTGGTTTACTGTTCTGAGCAGTTTTTGGATGTTAGTTGTTTAGTATGTGTCTTGACTTAGTCTTACATTGGTTTCTTTTTTGCTGTTTGAATTTTAGCTTATGTTTCAAGCATTAGAAAATACAGGGAAAGACAATCTTGTAGCTTATTACTTAGGTGGTATATAGTAATGTACTCCCTCCGTTCTAGTTTATGTAAACCTTTTCACTTTTCGAGCAACAATTTGATTAATCTTTGAAGCTAAATTGGATTAGATTAACTCAATATTTTAAAGTTAAAATTTAGATATCCAAAAACTATACAAAAAGTACTATAAGTTGCAATTCTTCTCATGTCAACTTAATGACAAAATGCACATTGAAATATTGGTCAAAGTTTACATAATTTGAATCTCGAAAAGCCAAAAGCTTCATATAAACGTGGAAGGAGGGGTAGGGGAGGGGGGGGGGGAGGGGAGGGGGAGGAGTAATTTTTACTTCAATTGGTTAAACCTCATTGCATCACTTGACATATCATGAAGGATCAACTGTCTTCGCTTTATGAGTATCAAGTGTCTTTTATCTTTATAGATTACCCTGTGCTGATTATCATCTGGATTTGCCTAATTTTTGGTACTTCTTGGAGACTTTCATTTGGGAGAGCACTTTCCTTTGGACGTTTTTATGTACCAACTACCAAGTGCAAGAGAACCCTAAATTCTTCAACTTAATGCGTTGTGAAGATGTAATGTTAGCTGTGTCAATGTTACATTTTTTTCTCGGCTTTGTCCTGCGGTCAGTGAGACAAGAGGGGTTGCTCTGATGGTAATCAACCCCCACTTCCAACGGAGAGGTTGTGAGTTCGAGTCTTCCCAAGAGCAAGGTGGAAAGTTCTTGGAGGGAAGGATGCCGGGGGTCTATTTGGAAACAGCCTCTCTATCCTAGGGTAGGGGTAAGGTCTGCGTACACACTACCCTCCCCAGACCCACTAAGTGAGATTATACTGGGTTGTTGTTGTTGTCCTGTGGTCAGTGAAAATGTAGATATTCACATTTACGGGAACATCTAATTATGTACTTAAACTGCATGGTGATGTTACTGCTGGGATTTTAGAGGTTTCTTGATTTGAAACCATCTCTTTTGGGATAATGTTCATTGGCTGTGTAGTTCATTGATAGCTGTAAATTTAGTGGTTGGTTGAATTTGTAAGCTGACTGGTTGGATCAACTACATTCTGCAGGGTAGTGGGCACGAAAGAGTTGTCTATTTCCCTGTACAACACCCTCCATCTGGACATCTTGCTGATAAACCACCTGGCCACAGTTCTGATCCCAATACACTCTTGCAACAATTTGAGTTGAATAAGAGAACAGAAGAGGATGACTTTACGGTCCCTGTCTTTGTTAACTCCAAGCCGGATCATGCCAATGGGAGTCATAATCTGGATATGGAAAAGCTCTCTCCCTCTGGTCCAGTCTTTTCAGGGCGTCCCAATAAAGACTTGGAAGGACTTGCAGATCGAATTCTGAGGCAACAGCGCGAGAGCCAGAATGAGGAGAATCCCAAATGTATTCCAGCTAGTAGGGAGCACAGAACAACCTCGAACTCTCCATCCAAGGGTAAGCTGTCAGAAGGTCCTCTAGTACAAATTGATGTAACTTTGCATTTCACACCAAGATGTGAGCCTCCTAATGATTTTGGCATAATACCTAAGACAATCTTTTTTAATGACCAGAATGCAGATTCAAACGTCAGGTTGGTTGTACCATCATACCTGAACCTGTTACGGGTATAGATGATGGCGATTCGTATCCCATGAAAGAATTTGCATCAGAAGAGCAGATAATTACTAACAATATCATTAATGATACGGAATCCCAGGAAGATAGGATATGTAAATCATTACAGACAGGAATTGTGGACCAAGGTGACAACTTATCGGAGACTTCCATAGTAGAATCTATGTCTGGAACGGACATCTCTCCTGATGATGTTGTGGGAATAATTGGCCTAAAGCGTTTCTGGAAAGCCAGAAGAGCAATTGTCAAGTAAGTTCTTGTTGCTTTTAGGTTGACATTTAAATTTCCTTGTCACATCATGCAAAACATGAAATATATACTGTTCCATTTATCAGTTGAGCCGAGAAATTTTGTTGACTAGCTTTTCTTTAGACCTGACTTTCATTTTCCTGATGGTTGTACTACCCAGTGCCCCACAGATCATGATATATAGAGAGTGACAAAATGACCCCCCTTATATGTATCCTCATGGTCTTTTCTTATAAATATAAGGTATGCTCTCTGATATATTTTCATGTTCTGTAGATAATGTTATGCGCTTGCAATTTAAGGCATTTATTGAGTACAAAGGATATTTATATATCAGCCTCTTCTTCCTTGTTACTTTTTGCTTAATAGTTATATCATCTGCTATCTTTTTTATATCACAATGTGTCATCAATATCTCCAAAAAGTCCAAATGAATTTTTTGTGTGATGGTCTTGCCAATTGATGAATTTTGAGTCACATGTTTAGATATAGATGATTGTGAATGATTTGAACTTTGTGACTTAAATGTTAATTAATATGGTGCGAAAAACTAATGAGAAGCACCATGTTATTAGTAGTTCCTCCAAAGAAAAGTTTTTTGTCGTTTTTGTATATGTTTTTTCTTTATTACTTAATGAATATAAAAAAAATTTTCTTTTTTTTCACGAGGCTAATAGGCTAATTTGGAGTTCTGAGGCTTTCACAAATGTTTCATTAGCATTAGTTGTTCCTCTCATTGTTTGCCTGAGTTTGTTTTTATTAGTTTTAACAATCTATTATCCAATAAAGGGAAAAAAGGAGTTTGTCTTTGCGATCCAGATTTAACTGTGTATTGCTCTTGGATCTTTAGGCACATTTGCATGAGATAATAGGCATTAGAACACTATATTTAGATGATTTTTATATTCTCTTAGAGATGACAGTTGTATCCGATTGGTTGAATATATAACTGCCGAATTAAGGTTGCCTGTGGTATCAAGCTTTTCATGTGTCGTGGCTGAACTAATTCTTGAAGGAAACATATCGCATGATCATACGAGTTTGTGTGAGTAGAGCTCTTCGTGCAGAGTCTGATGGTTCCCACAAAGCGGGCATTGTCATTTACAGCAACCCGAAGGATTTTAACGGTGGATATATGGCACTGTGGGGACCATGTTAGACTGTGTACTTTGTGCAAGGTGAGCTAGCTGGCACTGGATCATTCTATTCATTGTCGATTTGATATATTCTGCTGGGACTTCTTTTTCCTCTTTGCTGTTGTTCTTGAGTTGTAAACCACTCTTGCTGGGGAAGATAACCAGATTTTGGCTTTGGCTTTGGCGTGAGAGGAGGATAGCTGCTTGAAGGAGACTATCTGCGTATATTTTGGTAAAAGCCTTAATCATCCACATAGAAGTAGGGAAGGCTCACATATCTGAGTCATGGTGTAGGCTCCACCGGATGGGGTTTTGAGCAAAGTGGACAGCAGTTCACATGATATAACATGTTTAGTGGGATTTTAAGTTTGTACTTTGGGATAATAATTACGGCACTGGTCCTTTTCAAAACTTCTTTTTGCATATGTATTGGTTTAAAGACTGCCTCTTTGTAGATAAAGATTTTACCATTTGTTGTCTGTTGACTGTGTAGACTCTTTTATTCAAGCTTTTTGGTGGAGTTCTGAGTAGTTAAGTGATTTCAGGATATTCATCAAGTCGTTCTGCTTGATCACTACTGTTTCTCTCTCTATATTGTCTTGCTCTGTCTCTTCAAACTGAGTTTCTTCTGTACAGTCTTTGTTTTATTTTATATTGTAGATACCTTTGGCTGCATGCATCTGAAATCTCTCTCAGTTTGTTTTTTTTTTTCCCCTGATCCTCTCCATTTTCCTTGTACAGCCAGCAAAGAGTGTTTGCCATTCAAGTGTTTGAGTTGCATCGACTAATAAAGGTAAAGCAACTCCAAAGGCTGAATCTCTTGTAGCAATTTATTTTTTTTGGGGGGGGGGGGGGGGTTGAAATAGAAAATATGATCTATATACTGTTTTTTCGATTCATTAATACGCTGCTCATGCATTTTCCCGTTCTTTTAACAGGTCCAGAAGCTCATTGCCGAGTCACCAAATAGTATGCTTGAAGATGCTGCTTATTTAGGCAAACCATTAAAGAGTTCGTCTGGTAAAAGACTGCCGTTGGAGTGTATTATTAGAGAATCTCAAAGTGTTCCGAAGCGCAAGAATGATTCTGAGAAGCCTAACTTCAGGATGGAGTGCTCTGCTGAAAACACTGTGGGAAAGGCATCTCTTTCTTCTGTGCAAAATGGTAGCCAGCTCTCTAGCCACAGACCATTTTCAGGAAATCCGCCACCAACGTCTGTGACAAATGATGCTAACACGAGTTCCTGGTGCTTCCAACAGCCTCCGGGGCACCAATGGTTGATCCCAGTGATGTCTCCTTCTGAAGGACTTGTATACAAGCCATTCCCTGGACCTGGATTTACAAATCCTATTAATGGAGGTTGTGGACCTCCAGGATCGATGGGGAACTTTTTTCCTCCAGCTATTGGAGTTCCTGGTCCTCATCCTCATTATCAGGGAATGGGAGTTCCTTTCGCGCATCCAAATGGCCACGGCTATTTTCCTCATTATGGCATGCCAGTTATGAATCAACCAATCTCATCATCTACCGTCGAAGAATCAAACCAGTTTACTTCGCCAGGTTTTCAACGTCAGTTATCTGGAGGGGTTGATAACTTTAACATTCCACATCAGGACTCGAGTAATGTTCCGAGTGAGAAAAATGGAAATGTTCCAGATGTTTTAAGGTTCCAGGCCACCAGTGATAATGAGCTACAAGCCAGCACTGCAAGTAGTCCAAGTGAGATAGCGGCCGACACCACACAAGGAAGAAACATGCTTTCTCTTTTCCCCACATCTCCAGCTACTGACAACACTGATCATTCAGCAAGAGTTATCAAAGTTGTACCTCACAATCCAAGGTCTGCCACAGAATCTGCCGCTCGGATATTTCAGTCTATACAAGAAGAGAGAAAACAACATGACGCAACTTTCACTCGTTTGTAGGTGGCACTTCATTGTATTGTGAATATGACTATTTGTTGTAACCTTTCTGATAGTGTGTTATAGCTTGATTTAAATTTTGGCAACGTTGCCGCTATGTAGATAAGCATTCCTACGAAGTTGCATCATGTTGCGCGGTGATTGCTTAGTCCAGCTGTTGTATACTGCAGTCAATTTTGTTGTGTAAGTCGTTATTATCAGTTGTAATTTATCCTCTTGTTATTCTCTAATCTTCATCAAGTTGTTTCAAAGTCGTCGTTAAATTGTAATTTACCCTTTCATTCATGTCTGTTTAGATTAGTACACGTAATTTTTTTAGATATATTCTTCATTCATTTAGTTCTATCTGCAAATGTATGTTTTTCTTAGTTTTCACCCGCATTCACATTAGGGAACGGTCAGAATCCATGACATTCATTATAGTTATATCCATGACTTTATTTAATAATAGCTTGTCATTTGCTCATGCAAAAATAGACATGAAATTAGTTCAGAATAATCTTAGAACTTCTTTCAAAATATGGCTATTTCAAAAGCAAATTGGTGACATAGAAAAGTTCAAGGAGTTCCATAAAACAAATCAATGCGATACATTCGTGAAAAAGAAAATAAATATGATATTATGGTGGAATAAAATCAAACATTATGTATTGTTAACATCATATTATGGAATAAAACTATAAGTACACAGTTATTGGCGGAGCCTCATTCAACCAAGGGGTCAAATGATACCCCTTCACTAGAAAGTTACAGTGTATTATTGGATAATTTTTTTTTGTATATTTACTATATTTTGACACCACTGAGTGAAAATCATGGCTTCGTCACTGTACATAAGAGAAAAAGTATTATTTTTCTTTTCCAGTGTGTACAAAGAAATCATGAATATATAGAATAACCATTTAGCAATTGGTTTAATTTATTACAGAAGTTCATGCTTTATGGTGTTAGTTGTAGGTTTAATACAAGAGAAACAAACAGCAAAAAGGTCCCGAAAAGATAATCTAAGAAGCTTCTCTCTCTAGAATGAATACCCAGTTTTATAAATCTTCGAGCACAATTTCGCCAAAACTACCCGATCTCGAACTGGAAAAAACCACAAACCATGGCTCGGAAGATAAAGCGTCATTTAAGGATATGCTAGTATCCTCAGACCCAATGAATTTTACTTCTACTTTGAACCTATCCCAAGTGGCTTTGGCACACAATTCCTCAGAAGACATATAGTTTAAATATTTAATGGGCTCTAACGCATGAGGCATTAAAAGAACAGAAAAGGATCATATGTCCCTCTACTAGTTAAAATAAATTATATTTGTCCTCCGTTATACTATTTGGTCATATATGTCCCTACCGTTTACATCTCTGGTCATATATGTCCCTCTGATGTTAATTTTTTTCAAAAAAAATAAAAAAAAAGCCACGTGTCAGAGTCCTATTGGATAAACTAAACACACTCCCCTTTTCCTTTATATTAAAACGAAAATATTTGTAAAAAATATAAAAAATGAGAAAAAAATTGTAAAAACTGGAATTTTTTCTGTAAAAACTAGGAATTTTTATTATTATTTCAGATTTTAAAAAATGAAAATATTATATTAAAAATTAAATAATATATTAAAAACGAAAAAATTGTTTAAACTGATTTTTAAACGAAACAGAAATAAAAATTGTTTAAACTGATTTTTCAATTTTTCAAAATATTTCAAAAATATGAATAGAGCATCTTTAAATGAATCGGAATGATAAGGAATACATTCTTCTTCTTTTTGTTAAACGAAACAATTTTGTTAAACAATTTTGTCAAAAACAAAAATATTTTGTTAAACAATTTTTATTTATGTTTTTTAAAACAGTTTATTTTCAAAAATGAAAATATTTCCAAAATGTGTTTTTTTTAAATATTTTTTTTCATTTTTAAAAGAATTTTGTTTTGTAAAAGGTGAAAACAAAAATTTGTAAAAAAAGAAAAAAATTGTTTTAATATAATATTTTCATTTTTTTAAATCTGAAAGAGTAAAAAAAATTCCCAATTTTACAATTCCACCCCCCCCCCCCCCCCCTATTTTTTACAAGTTTTTTTACATTTTTTACAAATATTTTCGTTTAATATAAAGAAAAAAGGGAGTGGGTTTAATTTGACCAGTAGGACTCTGACATGTGGCTTTTAATTATTTTTTAAAAATTAACGTCAGAGGGACATATATGACCAGAGATGTGAACAGTAGGGACATATATAGCCAAATAGTATAACGGATGACAGATGTAGCTTATTTTGACTAGTGGAGGGACATATATGACCCATTTCCGTTAAAACCATTTTCCTAATCGAGGAAGACAGACAGAGAATTTATGAACCTTGGAAATTCTCTATCATCATGAAGCTCTCAGGAAAGTGTATACTACATCATTATCTGAAAAAGAAGATCCAAGAATTGTGGCGTCCCTCGGAGGCTTTTTTACTAATTGATCTAGGAGAAAACTACTACGTCATCAAATTTAATAAGAAAGAAAATATAGTAAAGGCCCTTCATCAGGGACCGTGGTTCATTAATGGTCATTATCTCTTAATTATGAAATGAAAGCCAAACTTTGTAGCCACCAACGAGAAATAACTGTTTCATCGATATGGATTGGATTACCACAACTGCTGATTGAACTTTACAATGGGAAAATTCTAAAAAAAAAGGGAATGCCACAGGACACTTATTAAAAAAATATGCATGTACATCAACAAAGGTCCGAGATCGTTATGCTAGGCTTTGTGTTGAACTACCATGGTAATTTTCAGTCCAACTATTTATCTACATTGGTCACCACAAACAATAAATTCACTATGAAGGCGAAAATTTTCTATGCAAAAACTGTGGAAGACTGGGTCATACACTAGGCTAGTGCATTGAAGGAAAATAGGGATAGATCATCTCCAAACAAGGATCAGTCAACCGCAATAATACAAGATGCTAAGGGAAGTGGAAAATAGTATCTTTCAAAAAAGGTAAGAAGCAGCTTCTTGTGAGACGTGATTTTTGCCCTATATATGAATAATTCCCAAAATTCAAACAAAATAATTTTTTCTTATTTTTAAAATTTTTGTGCATTTTCGTGTCATTTCTCGATAATTGTTGCATTTTTATTTGTGCATGATAATTCATTTAAAAAAATATATACAAAAATATGCATTTTTGCATTTAGGAATTAATATCACATTTTAGCATTAATTGGAAGTTAATTTGTTTTAGCACAAAACATGAAAATTACAAATAAATAGTTCACTTTTGCATTTTAATTGTGGAATTATCGAGAAATAGGTTTTAAATAATTTTTAGAATTTAATTAGTTTTGGAATATTAGGATTTTATTTTTATTTTTATTTTGTTGCACATTTATAATATAATGGAAAAAAATCAAACAAAAAGATATATATATATATATATATATATATATATATATATATATATATATATATATATATATATATATATATATATAAAATGAAAAAATAGTGGAAGAAATAAAGAAAGGAAAAGGTTGTTGGTACATAAAGCAATTTGGGCTCAGTATTAATAAGACTTCCCTAGCCCAAACGCCCAGGCCCAGATATCCCATCACCCAACCCAATCCCTGTATCCCCAAAACGATGTAGTTTAACGTTCGTTAAATCCTAGCCGTCTAGGTTTAGTTGATCAACGGCTAGGAAGCCCCCTTCCCTTAGCATTTAACTGTCTGAACGATCCCCCCAACCCCGTCTCATCTCCTTCGTCCCCTAATCTCTCAAAGAACCTCACAAACCCTAGTTGCGCCGCCACTAAATCCCTAGGCCGCCAGTGGCGGCGCCGATGCCAATAACTCAAAAAATGACACCACAGCTTCCCCTCATCTCCCTCTTCATGAATCCATGCTTGAAAACCTTCGAATCATAGTCCACGTCTTTGAATCTTCAATGTTGATCTTCCGGCCAAGTAACAAGTAGGCCCAAATGAATCCACATGCATACCATATACTCCTTGTCCCTCCCTCATCACTAATCTTCACCCAGAAATCCTCGAATCTTACCAAGCCACCCCCAACTTCAAATCTAGGGTTCACTATGCCTAGCCACTCCGTGATTTGTCAAGGTTGAGCTAACTCAGGCTAGTAT
Organism: Nicotiana benthamiana; assembly: GCA_034376525.1. Classification (NCBI taxonomy): domain Eukaryota; kingdom Viridiplantae; phylum Streptophyta; class Magnoliopsida; order Solanales; family Solanaceae; genus Nicotiana; species Nicotiana benthamiana. The sequence goes on along the minus strand of CM067339.1, from coordinate 37,352,779 downwards.
TATAGGTTTATTTCGAGTAAAATGGACGTATCATACTAACTTTAAGTTAGTTTCGAAGATGTGCATGAAGGCCAAAATTCAGTAAGTGTTCTCTTCTCTGTATTTTCTTTAGTTTTCTTTTCTGATTCAGTGTTAGGTCTATTCGTTCTGGCATAATTCTTAATTCATAACTTAGTCGCCATAATGGTCGTAAATGTTTTGGTTAATTTTGGGTTAATCTTCACTTCTTTGGAAAAATTCTGACCTTATTTTGATTCTTTTGCTAAGTTTGAATGCTCATTATCAATTGGTCAATTAGCCGCTAGTTTAATTGGATTTAACCTTATTTGGTTCATGCGATACTGATTTGGGGACTTGGCCGGATTTCAGTAATTAATTGAGTGGCATATATTTGGTAGATGTTTCAGTTCCCTAACATAAAAGGTCATATTTCTTTTAATATGTTCCGATAGATGTTAGTTTGCTTGATTTCAATTTTGGATAGTTAGTCATTAGTGTTAATTAATTTCAGTTGATTTTGTTAGATAAACTCGTTTTGGATTAGTTTCAGTTAAGTATTAGTTTATTTTCAATCATTGTTAGTGTTAATTAGTTCATTGCTAGGTTAGATTGATTGGGTATAGTTGATTTTAGTTAACTTTAGTTAAATCATAACTGGGGTAAGGGATTGGGTGTAGTTAATTCAGGTCTGTAATTTTCAGAATGTTTAAAAGGTAATTTGGGTATGAAAAAGGGTAGTATTTTGAGAATTGGTAATTGCAATATAGGTTAAAGGGTAGCATGGGTGTTTTGGGGCTAAAAGAGCATCGTAGAAGCTCATAGAATAGGACTTTAGTGTAGATTTCAGTAAAACTTAGGGAGTAACTTAAGGAACAAGTTAGAAAATTAAGGTTTAAAGTGAAAATGAGCAGGGACTAAAATAGAAAACCAAAATCTGATCCTTTACCCTAGAATGACCTGTAAATTGAGTCACTCATTGCTTGTAAAAGGGGCTTCTTCCTTCCATTCTTCCTCAGCCAGAAAATTCCCAAAAACTACTCCTCAATTCTCTAGATTTAAGAGTAAAAATTTTAGTTCAAGCAATACCTTTAGATTTTAGTCTTCCTCATACTCAAAAACACAAAAACAATAGAAATCTACAAAAAATCAAAAAATCAAACTGTTCCATCAGGAGTTCTAGACTGATTTCACTTTTCAGTTGACCTATTAACAGTTTCAGAAGTGATTTTGGTGTATTTCAAGTCAAAGTAAGGTCTAGTCAAGTTTGGTGGTTTGCTTCTGTTTGTGAGGGTTATCTGGTGTAATTGGATTCAATCCCAAGCTTATTTGAACCCATTTGACTTAACTTTTGGTTGATTTTTGTTCCATTAATGCTTCTGAAGTGTACTGGTGTATTTCGAGCTTGTACGAGTGCATTTGGATTGGTTTATAGATGTTTGTTTGGATTTGCCTTTTTTTCCAACTTATCTGGGATGTTGAACTGATTTCTGGGCTATTGTTGAGGCTTGCTTATTACTGCTGCTGCTGATCTTCTTCTCCCCTTTGTTCATTTCCAATCCAGGTACACAATTATAACTTTGGCACTTGATAGCTGAAAATATGAAGACTGAATATATGTGAAGAATGGCAATCCTGATTTAGCTTCTCTCTGATTTGTGTATTTAATTTTTCATGCATTGATGATATGTATATCCCTGTTATTTTGTAGTAATTGGACTAAATTTGAGTTGTATGATGAATTTTAAATATAGTTCATGTTGAGATGTGTTGACATTTGATAATTGGTTTCTGAGATTAAAAATGAACTCATTGGACTGTTAAACCAATTTGTACTATGATTGTTAAATTTAGGATTTGATTAGTTCTGAGCATTAGCTGTTGTTCTCATTGAGTATTACATCAATTAAAAGAAAAATGAGAGTGTAAATGTGAATAGTAATAAATTTTGTAGGAGTCAGCGATAGCGTTTCCAGTTGTTTTACTTTATTGATAGTTTAATCATTGATTTCTCAAAATGGTAATGGTTGCATGAATATGTGTACTTGGTAATGAAGGCATGTTAAACAAAATTGGATTTGATGCATGATATGGGCCATTCTTTATATGCATATAATCAGTAGTAAGATGAGTAAGATTAACATTCACGCCATTCTATTCGTATATGTTAACTGATGCGGTTGAAATTCGAACTGAAGTCCTCCCTCTGTAGCGTTCGATTCAACTCACATCTAAGCCAAGCATAAATCCATTGTAACGATATGTAGGGCTATCACTTGGAGCCCAAGAGTAGCCCATCTTTCCAACGTTTCTCTAGTTAAATTAATTTGAAGATGCAAGTGGTTGATAAATCATTAGGACCTTTCTTTATTTTAGAGACGTCACAAATAGATAATCGTAGTCACTGATAGGTTGGCCTCTAATAAGACATTGAGACGAGCCTCGCCAGACAAAAACGATTGCGGGGCCCTCGATAAAGGTTAAAAAAATTTAGAATGTAGGATGGCCGTTTAGCAAATTTCATGGCTTTCCCCAAAATAAATATACGCTAGAATCTTTAGATGCGTTAATTAAATTACTTTCTTAAACTGGGGTGTGCATTGATGCGACCCAAATCCAAATCTCCACGAAGTCGAAACGTGTCGACGATCACGTGTACACTGGTGGTGACGTGATTAGAAATACGTTTTCATGACGTCACAAGTCTTTTAAAATAAATAATGGTAAAAGATGTATATAAATAAAAGGGCACATAAGTTAGCATGTATTAAAATCAGATAAAATCAAATACAACAGTTAAGCGACCGTGCTAGAACCACAGAATACGGGAATGCCTAACACCTTCTCCCGGGTACAAAATTCCTTACTCGGATTTCTGATTCGCAGACTGTAAAAGAGTCATAATCTTCCTCAGTTCGGGATTCAAATCGGTAACTTGGGACACCATAAATCTCCCAAGTGGAGATTCTGAATAAATAATAACCAAATTCCATTCCGATTGTCCTTTAAGTGCAAAAACTCCTTTACGCCCCTTTGCGGGGGGTGTATAGGGAAAAAATGGAGGTGTGACAGCTCTGGCCACTCCACTAGGGATAAGAACCCAGAACGTTTTGTTCAAGGTTCAGAATTCGAGCTTAGATAAATTGTTGTATTTTGTTATATCTGTTTTTCCTACATGCTTTGTGCTTAATGTGCTAATTGTTACCGCTTTGATGTCATTTGAACTGTATATAAACTGTGCCGATACCCTTCTCTCTTTACCTCCGGGGATGTGTTTACTGGTTGAGACTTCCTATTCTGTTAGTGTCATACCCTGAAATAAGAAAGAGGCCGGATAAGTTACTAAGCCACCTGACCCCGCGGGTCACCAGTAAGTTGCCCCCTCCTCGATTCGAGTTGTTCTCTCGGGTACACTGTCTAGAACACCGACCAAGGTTTTGTACATAGAATAACTTGACTTCATGTCGGATCCCTAGTAGGAACGCTTATTTGCATCATGCTGCATTTGACTTAGGGGAATCAACACAGGGGTTGGGTCTGTCTAAGGCTAGCAACCTGAAATAAAAAGACCATCCTGGTGCATCCTAACTGTTCAATGCATTTATTTGTTCGAATCTGCATGTTGACCGGTTTTTGGAATGTCGGAATTTGAGAAAAGTCAAAAAAAAGAGAAAAAATGAGAGAAATAGCAGTTAGGTAGCTAATATTTGGATAAAATCTGATGCCCAAGCATTGTCGAAACTCTGCCAAAATTTTGAAAAATGAAAGGAAAAAAGAAAATGTTTTTATTTGTAGTTTGTTTTATTAAAAGCAAAAGAAAAATTGAGGAAAACGAGTCTTTTATTTTGGGAAAAATTATTTGAAAAATAGAGAAAAAATGGTCTTTTTGATTTGATTTCAAAAATAGAAAATGGAGAAAAGTTTGGGAAAAGTTTTGTTTTAAAATTTTAGTTAGTTTATCTGCCCGAACTACACCGGTTTGATTTTCACAGGGTGTGGGATACGTAGGCAACCCTCATCGGGTCCAACCTTTCTTCACAAATAACCAAAGTGTCAAATTTTAATTTGCGTCATAAATAAGTTAGGGTGACCACGTTTTGCAAAAAAATAGCCGAATGTTCCCAAACGGGACGCCGGAAGGCTGACCTTGCACAAATGACCACTTTGGTTGTGTTTTGATTTTTTGACCCTCACAACCTTAATTTTTTGTTCCCAAGGCGATGAAAGGCCGTGTTTGCAACATCGGGTCATTTATTTTATTTTTTTGAAAAAAAATTGAAAATATAAAAGAGTTGTAGAAGTTGAGTGATGCTGTTTTTGCAAAAATAGCCGAATGTTCCCGAAAGGGATGCTGGAAGGCTAACTTTGCAAAAAATGGCCATTTTGAGTCAAGTTTTGATTTTTGTCCGGTTGACTCACACAACCTTTAAATCTTCGTCCCCGAAGTGCTAAAAGGCCGTGTTTTGAAAACGGAGTCTTTCATTTTAAATTTTTTTTTGAAAGAGAACGTAGATAGTTTTATTTTTGAGTCGAACATAAGTTATCCTTTTCCTTAATCTACTTAATAAATGTGCAGGATGAGCACGATGGAAAATGAACCTTTTTCAATAATAACCAAAGTCCCTTTCGAGTTGAAATTATGGTGGAATGACTTGGGCAAAGAGGGACAGATGAGGTGAAGAAATATCTGAAGGGTCTTACGGGTTTATTAGACATCAATCCTCGGGGTGATATCATCAGAGCACTGGTTACTTTCTGGGACCCGGTACATAATATTTTTCACTTCTCGAATTTTGAGTTAACCCCAACGTTGGAAGAAATTGCTGGGTATATCGGAAATGATGAGATTCCATTAAAAGAAAAGTATCCGCTTGCTCCAAGAGCCGTCACAGTGCAGCGGGTTTTAGATATGTTGAAAATACCCAGGACAGTTCACAATCTAGATTTGGTGCAGGGTTTCTGCACTTCCTGATTCATATACGATAGATACGACCATGTGGGAGGGTTCAACAACCCGGATATCCATCTATGCAGTAAAAATAACCGGCGGAAGTGGGATGAGCACAGAAGAGTGGCATTCATGATAACCTTTTTGGGCATCTTTGTGTTCACAAGGAAAGATGGGAATATTAATTCAAAGGTGGCCTGGATTGTTAGTGCTCTGCTTAGCAAAAGTGGAAGTTCTCTTGCACCTATGATTGTGTCCGACCTATTCCGCGCTCTTACTGCCTGTAAAGTCGGGGGCATGTCTTTTGAGGGGTGTAATATGTTGTTGCACATGTGGATGATCGAGCATATATGCCACCATTCCCAGTTTTTGAGTTATGGTTCGCCCAATAAAACTTGTATTGGGGAGTTTTACTCCAGAATTGATGGGGTTAGTTTGCTTGAAGGTGTAAAAGCATGGGTATCGTACTTCCGGACACTCAGAGCCAATTAGATACAGTGGACTTTGGGATGGTTGCCTCTAGGAGAAATCATATACATTTCAGTTGCCGGGTCACATTTCCTACTGATGGGGCTATATACCATCCAACCTTATGCTCCTTATCGGGTTCTGAGACAACTCGGGAGATATCAAATAATTCAACCCGAGGAGGATTTGAGCACCTAAGTGATTGAGATTAGCTAGGATGGAAAATTTCCTGAAGAAAGAGTTTGCAAAGTGTGGAATGAAGGTCAATGTTTACAAGCAGATACTTGTGTGTTGGATCGGGACATGGGTGAAGTGGGACCAAATTACCTCATGTGGTACAAGAGAGAAATAGAACACCAAAGGCCGGCTAAAAGACCCCACTTCCAAGATTTTGCCGAAACATCACAAGAGCAATGAGATTGGTTGGCGAAAAAGGAGAAATATCGGGCAGAAATTAATTAGTTGAAGCAACAGATTGCAAAATTGACTTTAGAGAACAGTGTGCAAGTTGTGGCGGACCAAGGGGAAAAGAATAGGTTAGTTCAAGAAAATGAGATGCTCAAATCTCAAATCCAACAAATGAAGGTAGCTAACAAGAATCAATGGAGGAGTGTATCAGATGAAAGACTCATAAAATGTTTAAAAAATGAGATCAATGAGTGTCACGGCGAGTTGGAAAGATCGGAGAACATCGGGGCGGAACTCAAGGCACAATGAGCCAAAAGATCCGAAGAGCGGCGTCAATACCTCCAGCAACTGAAAAAATATCCCGCAAAAGTTGTGTTTGACTTGTAGGAAAAAGTAGTGGCCCTTGAAAATAAAGTGGTAAAACAGGCTAGAAGCTTCGAAATTGAGAGCGGGCATTGTTATGACTTGCTAGACCAAATGGAAGTAGAGGTGCAGCAGTTACAAGATCAACACCTCCAAGACTCTAAGGCAGTGAAAACATGCAGTGACTAGATAAGGCGCTTGATTACGGAGAAAAGGCAAACGAGGAACAGGATAAGGGCCATTGGTCACGCCATTTTTAGGAGATGTCAGGCATGCAAAGACATGACCACGTCTAGTTTCGTCTAGACAGTGATGATATATGTGAAAAGAACTATGAATGATTTGGAACAACTGGAAAGGGATTTGGCACCTAGGTCCGAGGAGAGGCCGAACGACGCCCCGCGGACACCTACATCTGAAGCATTAGAATATACCTAGTTAGTGTCTGTATTTTCCTATTTTTGAGTCTGTTTGTCCATCATTTTTTTTATCAAATTAAGTCTGTAGTCTTGGAGTTTGTAGTTGGTCTTAGTACGCGTCTTTCTTTTTGCAAAGTGTTAGTTTGTAATAGTTTGTGTTATTAATGAAATATTGAAAATTCCCAAAAATTGTTTTCATTTTATTTTCGCATTTATTTTCACGAACTAGGCTTGGTCTGATTCGTGCGGAGTCACGATACGTAGGCACTCTCCTTAGGATTCGATCGTAGTCACAAACAAAAAGAAAAAAAGAAATGAAGGTAAAATAAAATAAGGATAAATGGAAAAACAAAGGCAAGAATAAAAGAAAAAGAAATAAAAGAAGAGCGGAAAAACAAGGTTGAGAGTAAGAAAAGAAAAAAGAGCGGGATAGATTGAAAAAATGAAACAAAATGCCGGGGTGATACATGTGGTCGAGCAAATGCATAATAGAAATGATTAACTGTATAGTTGCACCAAATCTGATAAAACTAATCATTAACCAAGTGGTTGTTTAAATGTGTGAGCCCAGGCAAGTGGTTAGTTTATTGGCAATTCTGGCAACTCATCATTACAACACTCGTTCGAATGATAAAGAAATGACATGACAGGATTCAAAAACTAGTATTGTGGACCCCACAAAAGAGGTTGAGGTGATCGATGTAGGGGCTATGAAAGACGAAATGAGGAAGTTGAAAGCCCATATGGAGGCCATGCACCGTCTTGGTCTAAGGGCACCCAGCACCAGTATATCCTGCTAACCTCTCTTATATCCCGCACCTAGCGCAGGCTTACGAGTCTTCCCCTCCCGAAACATCTCCATCCTTCCAATATAACACCCAAGGGTATGCCACCATTTCATACGCCCCACCGACTCCACCACCCAAACAAAATCCTCCCCCGCCCGTGGCTCTAATATTTGTGGCTCCTCATCTAGATCCACTACAAAGGTCCTCTAGTGAAACATTATTTCAATCCCATGATGCCTAATATTACCCGCCTGAGCCCACCTTTAAGGATCCTGAGCCGTACATATTTCCCTCAATTTGAGATCCCAGAAGAAGTTCAGAAACCAGTTAAAATGCAGAGCATGAGGAAGTGATCAGAAAATTCAAAAGCCTGGAGCAATCCTTCAGGAACATGCACGGGCTGGGTAGTCAAGCCAGTGTTGCATATAAAGATTTGTGCCCTTTCACGGATATCCAATTGCCTACGGGATTCAAGTTGCCTGAATTTGACTTGTATGAGGGACAAGGTGACCCGGTCGCTCACCTCTGAGGATTTTGTAGTAAGATGAGAGGTTCCGGGGGGAAAAGATGAGTTGTTGATAGCCTACTTCGGGCAGAGATTGAGCAGGTCTGCATTGGAATGGTACACCAGACAGGACCCTAGCCGATGGTACACTTGGGATGACCTGGCACAGGCGTTCATTGGCCATTTTCAATATAACCTCGAGATATGCCCTGATCGGCTGTCATTGCTAAAGTTTGAGAAGAAGCCGGAAGAAAGTTTTAGAGAGTTTGGTTTTCTATGGAGAGAGCAAGCTGTAAGAGTGGATCCCCCAATGAGGGAAAATGAGATGGTAGATTATTTTCTGCAAACGTTGGAGCCAACATACTTCGGTCACCTAGTGACTTCTGTGGGCAAATCATTCAATGAGGTAGTGAAGATGGGCGCTATGATTGAAGAAGGTTCAAAATCTAACAAAATTTTGAGTTATTCAGCATTGAAAGCAACCACGTAGGCCATACAAAGTGGTACTGGTGGTGTGCTAGGTAAGAAGAAGAAGGAAGAAGTGGCCACAGTGGAAGCTAGCACCTGGTCCAGGCCTAGCAATCCTCCACCCTACTATAGCCAACCAAGACCCCACCACCCAAACTACCCATACACCCCATACGACCCACCACAACACTATTACCCACCACCAGAGCCCCACTTCTCTGTCCACCATGCTCAAACATACACGCAGCCCCCAGCACATCCACAATGGCGTGCGCTGGCTCCCCAAACCACATATACACCCCCACAAAACACCTATCCACACTCCAGGGCTAACAGAGCAGGACCCGGCTTCCACCCAAACCAAAATTTTTGGAATGAGAGGGCCCCAAACAAAAGAACTTTTACCCCATTGGGAGAATCTTACACCGCTTTATTCCATAGATTGAAGCAGTTGGGAATGTTAACCCCAATTGAGCCCAAAGTACCAAACCCACCTCCCAAAAACCCGGACCGGCCCGTCAATTGTGAGTATTGCTCGGGAATGTCAGGGCATGAAACTGAAAAATGCTGGAAGTTGAATAATGCAGTACAGAAGCTTATTGACAACCGCCGAATTGAAGTACAGGCCTCGGAGGCGCCAAGTATCAATCAAAATCCGATGCTAGTACATCACGAGACTAACATGATTGAGTTGGTACACAAGGATGGGGAAGTGAAGAAGCCCTCACAAACTGTGATGATGATTCGTGCTGTTGAGGATTGTTCAAAAGAGAATCCGAATGGGGAACAGACAGGGTGAAGTTGAAATGTACAAGTGACAAGCCAGTGATAGTGATGGGGAAAGAATTATCTGTTGTTGCAAAGAAACCGGAGCCAGTCAAGATGGTGGTACCAGGGGCGTCACCCGTGCCCGTAGTTGTTGTAAAAGGTGCTTACATAGAGCCAGTGATCATCAAGGCAGTGGTTCAGATACTCGTGGTTGATAGCAAAGTTGTGCCTGGAAATATGAGAAGGTGATAGTAACGTACAAAGGAAAAGAGATTCAGGAGGAGAGCTGTGAGGCGCAAGGGTTGACTCGATCGGGGCATTGCTTCGCTCCCAAGGAGATAAGAAAGGCTAGGGATACTAAAGACAGTCCATAGTTGGTCAAAAAGGCTGTCATAGAGGAGGAAGCAGAGGAGTTTTTAAGAAAGATGAAGGTACATGACTATTCTATTGTCGAACAGCTGAAGAAAACACCGGCCCAGATTTCAATGTAGTCATTATTGATACACTCTAATGAACATCATCGGGATTTGATGAAAATATTAAATGAAGCCCATGTACCTGATAAGATTTCAGTTAACCACTTGGAGACAATTGCTAATAGGATCTTCGAGGTAAACAGGATAACGTTTTTTGATGATGAGTTGACTGTGGAAGGAACCAAGCATAATAAAGCCCTTTACTTGACAGTCAAATGTGAAGATTCAATGGTGACCAGAGCATTGGTAGATAATGGGTCTAGCGCCAATATCTGCCTGATATCGACACTGAACAAGCTAAAGATAGAAATAGTGTGTGTGTGTCCGAGGTTTGATGGGGGCAGAACCGACACGGTGGGGGACATTATCCTCGAGTTAATCATTGGCCCAATTGAGATTACCATGGAGTTTCAGGTGTTGGACGCGGCGGTGTCATGCAATCTTTTGTTGGGAAGGCCATGGATCCATGCAGATAAAGCAGTGCCTTCTTCACTGCATCAAATGGTCAAATTTGAATGAGATGAGGTGGTTCTACACGGAGAAGACCCCACGAGCACTGCAAGTGGTGGTATTGTGCCCTTTGTAGAAAATGACGACGATAAAGTGCCATGGGTCTATTAGGTTTTTGAAACGATCAATGCGAACAAGGTACCAGAGGGGAAAAGCATCCCACGTCCCCGAGTAGCAGCCGCAACTGTCATGGTGGTTTCAGAAATGATGTGTAATGGGTTTGTCCCGGGAAAAGGTTTAGGTGCCAAGCTTCAGGGCATTGTTCAACCCGTATCCTTGCCAAAGATTTTAGATACCTTTGGGTTGGGGTTCAAGCCAACAAAAACAGATATCAGAAGGGCTCGCAAGTTGAAAAAGAAAGCTTGGGTTCTGCCTAAACCAATTCCGCATTTGTCCAAGTCCTTTGTCAGGCCGAGGTTCAAAAAGCAATTAGAAACACAGGCGACAGGTTCATTGATGGAAGCAGAGGGTAATTTGGATGAAGCCTTTGAAAGGGTATTTGCAGAAGTAAACATAGTTCAGGCCGGTGAAGGTTCCAGTAATGCAGACATTCAGTACGTTGGGCCACATGCTAGGATCAATAATTGGGAAGCCACTCCTCTGCCAGTTCATAGGGAGGCACGGTAGAGGGACTTTTTTTTCTTTTTTGTTTACACCTGGATTATTCCAGGGTTTGTAATCATTGTGACTATGTTCCGTCCATTTCGATGAGCTAAGCCATGCTATCTTTACGTTTTAATGAAATATAATTTTCTTATTCTTTCCTAATTTTGTTTCCATTTTTCTTTCTTTTTTGTACAGTTCTTTTTATGCTGATATCAATGACATGACATGCATGAGGACTACTCGGCCAGGTCTTATAAGCCAACCTAAGTCAGAAATAATAATACAAGAAAATGAATGTGATGATGAAGATGAATGTGATGATGATGAAGAATATGAGGAAATTAGTAAGGAATTAAAACACTTTGAGGAAAAACCCAAACCAAACTTAAATGATGCAGAAGCAGTTAATCTAGGGGATCAAGATAATTTTCGAGAAACTAAAAAAAGTGTTCATCTGGAGCCACAGCTCAAGGAAAAAATAATCGCGGAGTCGTTGGAATATAATGACGTTTTTGCCTGGTCCTATGATGATATGCCAGGTTTGAGTACCGATCTGGTGGCCCACAAATTGCCTACCGATCCCTCACTCCCACCTGTTAAGCAGAAATTGAGAAAGTTCAAAACATACATAAGTGTGAAGATCAAAGAAGAGATCACTAAGCAGTTTGATGCAAAGGTTATTCGAGTTACACGGTATCCCACTTGGTTAGCTAATGTTGTGCCTCTGCCAAAGAAAGACGGCAAAACCAGGGTATGTGGTTATTATCGAGATCTCAACAAGGCGAGTCCAAAAGACAACTTTCCATTGCCAAACATCCACATATTGATTGAAAATTGTGCCAAATATGAGATTGGTTCTTTTCTGGATTGTTATGCGGGTTACCATCAGATCTTAATGGACCAGGAGGATGCAGAGAAGACGACATTCATCACGCCATGTGGAATATAGTGCCATCGGGTCATGCCATTTGGTTTGAAGAATACCGGGGCAACTTACATGAGCGCTATGACAACGATCTTCCATGATATAATACATAAAGATATTGAGGTGTACATAGATGATGTGATTGTGAAATCAAAGAAGTAGTCTGACCATGTCAGGGATTTGAGAAATTCTTTCAAAGGCTACGCAGGTTCAATCTCAAGCTCAATCTTGCGAAGTGTGCTTTTGGTGTGCCATCGGGAAAGTTGTTGGGGTTTATAGTCAGTCACCGGGGTATTGAATTGGATCCATCGAAGATTAAGGCCATTTAGGAATTGCCGGCTCCAAGAAACAAAACTGAAGTGATGAGTTTGTTGGGAAGATTAAACTACATTAGCAAGTTCACTGCTCAGCTCACAACTACTTGTGAACCCATTTTTAAATTGCTAAAGAAAGATGCGGCGGTTAAATGGACATATGAATGTCAGAAAGTGTTTGATAAGATAAAGGAATATTTGTCGAATCCGCCCATGTTGGTTCCGCCAGAATCAGGGAGGCCTTTGATCCTGTATCTGACGGTCTTGGATAATTCATTTGGCTGCGTACTGGGGCAGCATGATGTCACAGGTAGAAAGGAGCAGGCAATCTACTATCTCAGCAAGAAGTTTACATCTTACGAGGTTAAGTGCACTCATCTAGAGAGGACGTGTTGCGCCCTAACTTGGGTGGCACAAAAGTTGAAGCATTATTTTTCGTCCTACACTACTTACCTCATATCTCGGTTAGATCCGCTGAAGTATATTTTCCAGAAGCCTATGCCCACGGGAAGGCTTGCAAAGTGGAAGATTTTTCTTACAGAGTTTGATATTATCTATGTGACACATGCTGCAATGAAAGCACATGCCTTAGCTGATCATTTAGCTGGGAACCCAGTTGATGATGACTCTGAGCCTTTGAAAACTTACTTCCCTGATGAAGAGGTGATACATATTGATGAGTTGGAGTAGGTGGAGAAACCATGATGGAAATTGTTCTTTGATGGAGCGGAAAATATGAAAGGTGTGGGAATAGGAGCCGTACTTATTCCTGAAACAGGTCAGCACTATCCTGTTACGGCTCAACTTCGTTTCTATTGTACGAACAACATGGCGGAATATGAAGCATGCATTATGGGGTTGAGATTAGCAGTGGATATGGGCGTCCAGGAAGTTTTGGTCATGGGTGACTCAGACCTAGTGGTGCACCAAATTCAAGGAGACTGGGAAACACGAGATTTGAATCTGATACCATACCGACAGTGCCTGCATGAGCTTTGTCAACAGTTTGCATCAATAGAGTTCAGACACATCCCAAGGATTCATATTGAGGTTGCCGACGCTTTGGCTACTTTGGCGTCGATGTTACATCATCCAGATAAGGCTTACGTAGATCCGTTGCAGATTCAGGTTTATGATTAAAATGCTTATTGTAATGCGATAGAAGAGGAACTTGACGGTGAGCCGTGGTTTCACGATATCATGGAATATATTAGGATGGGAGTTTACCCGGCACAAGCCACCGGTGATCAGAAAAAGGGCTATTCGTCGATTGCCAAGCTGATTTTTCCTGAGTGGAAGAGTATTGTTCAAAAGAACACCCGATCTCGGACAGTTGAGGTGCATGGATACGAGGCAAGACACCGCTATCATAGATGAGATACATTCTGGAGTCTGTGGACCGCACATGAGCGGATATGTTTTGGAAAAAAAGATATTACAGGCAGGGTATTATTAGCTTACAATGGAGCGAGATTGTATTAGCTTTGTACGCAAATGTCATCAGTGCCAAGTGCATGGAGATTTGATTCATTCTCCACCGTCAGAATTGCATACGATGTCAGCGCCATGGCATTTTGTTGCTTGGGGCATAGATGTTATTGGGCCGATTGATCTAGCGTCGTCAAATGGGCACAGGTTTATTTCGATAGTAATAGATTATTTTACCAAATGGGTGGAAGCAAAGACGTCAATTCTGTGACTAAGAAAGATGTGGTGGATTTTGTGCATGCGAACATTATTTGTCAGATTGGTATACCAAAGGTGATTATCACGGACAATGGGCTAACCTCAACAGTAATTTGATGAAGGAGACATGTGAGCAGTTCAAGATTACTCATCTTCATTCTACTCCGTACCTCCCTAAAGCAAATGGAGCGGTTGAAGCGGCCAACAAGAGCATAAAGAAAATACTGCGGAAAATGGTTGAAGGGTCTAGACAGTGGCATGAGAAGTTGCCTTTTGCATTGTTGGGATATCGCACCACCGTTCGTACTTCGGTGGGGGCAAACCCTTATTCATTGGTGTACGGTACCGAGGCACTAATACCCTCAGAAGTGGAGATCCCGTCACTTCGAATCATTGCAGAGGCCGAAATCGACGATGATGAATGGTAAAGACCCGTCTGGAACAATTGAGCTTGATTGATGAGAAAAGGTTGGCATCAGTGTGCCATGGTCAATTGTACCAGCAAAGGATGGCAATAGCATATAATAAGAAAGTACTTCCGAGGAAATATGAGGTTGGGCAGTTAGTGTTGAGGCGTATTTTGCCCCATTGGGCCGAAGCAAAAGGAAAGTTCGCCCCGAACTGGCAGGGGCCATTTGTAGTAACCAGGGTGTTGTCTAATGGTGCATTGAATTTGACAAATGCAGAAGGGAAATGCGTAGAAATTACCATCAATTATGATGTTGTCAAGAGATATTATATATGATTTCTTTATTGTGAATGTACTTGCTTGTATTTGGCATACTTCAAAGATTGAAATGAAGAAGGCATTTTGTGCTGCTATCCAAACACTATTATCCTTTGTTACCCCTTTGAGCCTTAATTATTTTCGTTAGTACCCCTCTTTCGGAAGCAACGACACAATCAAGAAACGCAGGTGTCGACCATAAAGTAAAGAAAAAAAGAAAGAAAATGAAAAGAGAGAAAAAGAAAGAAAAAGAAGAAAAAGAAGAAAAGAAAGAGATGAAAACAAAAGAAAATGAAAAGAGAGGAAAAGAAAAATCACAACAAAGGTAGTTACAATAAAGTGAACTACGTTTGACTTGATCCCGAAAGGGTATGTATGCAGCCTTACTCCAAGGTTCAGTCATACCAAAATAAAATTCCAAAAGTCCCCCAAGCAAGAAACTGGGGCAGAAGTTATGGTTTGTTGTGAGAAATTTGTTTCCGGAAGTTGTAATTATAACCCATTTTGAAATTGTTTTGAGCTTTCTATATCCTTCTTTCTAACCCATCCAAAAGCCTACATTACGGTCCAAAGAAAAACCTTCTGATCAATTTTGAGAAATGCCAAGTCAAGCAGGGAAATGGTATTCGCAACAGGGGCAACACTCTGGTCCAAGCCAGAAAGTAAAAAATAACAATGAGAGAGTCTTATTGGTGAAAACCCTCACGAGCATCGTAAGGTGACGGGATGTGAGAGAAAATAAAAATGAGAGAGTATTAGCGCTGAAAACCTTCACGGGAACCCTCGGGTGAAAGTGAGTTTGAGAAGTGGCAAACTAAGAAAGGTATGTTGGTGAAACGTTGTTCGTGGCATCGTAGGACGAACGAGGTTAAGGTTCGGGTAAAGTAATCATGTGATGGAAGTTCTGGGAAATGAATTATGACAACTGAAGAGCTGGTTACTTGGATCGGTTGGGCCGGGTAGTCCGAAATGCATGTCGTGATCACTGGTGCCAACTGTTCCGGTCATATAAGTTTCTTTTCTTTTTCTTTTTCTTTTTCTTTTCAATAGTAATCTAGTTTTGGATTATTCTTATCCTTAAATCATAAAATTATTGCATTTCATTCTTTTCTGGGGGTTTGTTTGTCTAAAATGTTCCAGTATTATTTTTGCTCAGTGGAAAAGGGAAAGGCTTTCAAAGCCCACTACCAGCTTCCGAAAATGGTAAAGCATGAGGTGTCCAGAGCATGTCAGCAACAACGAGATGTAAAGTAAGATAGGGGAAATTGCCGAAAGTTTCATAGGCAGAATATCTGGGAAATGTTGTGGTAAATGAAGAGATACATGCAAAAGAGTTGGAAAGGTGAAACAACAGGGGAAGTATAAAAACATTCAGGTTGTCAGAATTGGGGAATGTGAAAGTCGGTCAGAAAGTCAGGCAGTTCAGAGGAAGTCAGGCAACACAAAGCAAGGCAATGGAAGGATGATGCAGCAAAGAATGCCATCAACTAATCACCATTTTAAACCAACAAAATTTTCGGTGATTGAAATAGAGGCGAATTGTTTGTCAGGAGGGATTCTCCGTGAAGGAAAAACAAGCAGTAATCAAGTTCAATCGCAAGTGTGGCATGGGTAAAATGAAAGAAAATAAGGAGCGGAATGAAGAGATGTTGAAGTCAGGAGCCCGCCCGAAAAATCGAGGAGTACATATCAGTATTTAAATGTTAAGCGTTACGCTTAGATTTCATCTCAATTCAAGTTTTAGCTTCAATTCAAGTATTAGTTTCATCACAATTCAAGTTTTTAGTACGCGGTAACAAGCCCCAGTTTTCCCAAGCTGGGGCAGAAAATTCTCATTGTCTTGTCTATTTTGTGAAATCAGGAGCCCGCCTGGAGAACAGAGGTCTACATTCAAATCTTAGCAGTCAGGAGTCCGCCTGGAGAACAAAGACATATATTTCAATTGCAGTAGCCAGGAGTCCGCCTGGAGTACAAAGACATATGTTTCAATTTCCGTAGTCAGGAGCCCGCCTGAAGAATAGAGGTGATACAATTCCAATTGTTAGTTTTAAATCAATTCCTGCATTTATTTTGATAGTCAGGTGCCCGCTTGGAGAACAAAGGTTCGCATTTCAAATTTCAGAAGTCAGGAGTCTGCCTGGAGAATAGAGACATGCATTTAGAATATTGGAAGTCAGGAGTCCGCCTGGAGAACAAAGACATATGCTTCAAATTTAGTAGTCAGGAGTCCGCCTGAAGAACAGAGACATACAATTCAAATTTTAGCAGTCAGGAGCCCTCCTGAAAGATAGAGGTGATATAATTCCAATTTTACTTTTCGATCAATTTTCTTGTTTATTTTGAAGTCAGGAGTCCGTCTGGAGAACAAATACATATAGTACAAATTTTAGAAGTCAGGAGCCCGCCTGGATAATAGAGGAATACATTCAATTTCAAGTTCAGTAGTCACGAGTCCGCCTGGAGAATAGAGACATACAATTCAAACTTTTGCAGTCAGGAGCCCGCCTGGAGAATGGAGGTGTTAAATTTCAAGTTGTAGTTGAAGTCAGGAGCCCGCCTGAAGAACGGAGGTATACAATTCAAGCTGTGAAGTCAGGAGCCCGCCTGTATAACGGAGGTATTTCGAGTCAAGTTCTAGTCAACATTTTTATTGAGATCTAGTAACAGTGCCCAGTTTCCAAACTGGGGCAGAAAGTTTTCTTTGTTTTGTCTGTTTCATGAAGTCACACCCGGACAACGGAGGAATATGGTCAAGTTCAGATTCAGCAGTCAGGAGTCCGCTTGGAGAACAGAGACAAACAAATTCAAGTTCAGCAATCAGGAGCCTACCTGGAGAATATAGGAATACATTCCAGTTCAAGATTCAAGTTCAGCAACGTGGAAGGAAGGAACAACATCGCAATGCACAACTTGAAGTAACAACAAGAGAAAGTACAAGACAACAAGGAAGTACAAGAGCAAGTTTGAAGAATTTAGATAGGATTTTTGTAATTCATAGTTCATAGTTTAGGTTAGCTTCTTTTGTTTTTTACACGGTGTAATAAGGAAGGTCAGCGAGCAGTAGCAGCAGCAGCAATCGCAGTGAAATCATAGCTCCAGGTAGTCCCACCTACCAGACACTCCCTAACTATACTGATCTGATTCCTATTTAGCTCAGGATATGTAGGCAACCTCTGAAGCAGGGTGCGGTCAAAACTTTTCAAAATGCTTTGCAACAGAATTTTCAAACGGGCAAAATCGCTCGTATTCGCTCACTTATCTTTGCCCGAAAATATTTCATGTTTCCAAGCAAAGAGGGGCAGCTGTGAGCACGTGATTTTTGCCCTATATATGAATAATTACCAAAAATTCAAACAAAATGATTTTTCCTTAGTTTTACAATTTTTGTGCATTTTCGTGTCATTTCTTGATAATTGTTGCATTTTTATTTGTGCCTGATAATTCATAAAAAAAATATATACAAAATATGTATTTTTGCATTTAGGAATTAATATCATATTTTAGCATTAATTGGAAGTTAATTTGTTTTAGCACAAAACATGAAAATTACATATAAATAGTTCATTTTTGCATTTTAATTATTTTAATTGTGGAGTTATCGGGAAATAGGTTTTAGATAATTTTTAGAATTTAATTAGTTTTGGAATATTAGGATTTTATTTTATTTTTATTTTGTTGCAAATTTATAAAATTATGGAAAAAAACAAACAAAAAATATATATATACAAAATGAAAAGATAGTGGAAGAAACAAACAAAGGAAAAGGCTGTTGGTACATAAAGCTATTTGGGCTCATTATTATAAGACTTCCCTAGCCCAAACGCCCAGGCCCAGATACCCCATCACCCGACCCAATCTTTGTATCCCCAAAACGACGCCGTTTAACGTCCGTTAAATCCTAGCCGTCTAGGTTTAGATGATCAACGACTGGGAAGCCCCCTTCCCTTAGTATTTAACTGTCCGAAAGATCCCCACCACGCACGTCTCATCTCCTTCGTCCCCCCATCTCTCAGAGAACCTCACAAACCCTAGTTGCGCCGCCACTAAATCCCAAGGCCGCCGGTGGCGGCGACGATGCCAATAACTCCAAAAATGACACCACAGCTTCCCCTCATCTCCCTCGTCATGAATCCATGCTTGAAAATCTTTGAATCGTAGTCCGCGTCTTCGAATCTTCAATTTTGATCTTCCGGCCAAGTCACAAGTTGGCCCAAATTAATCCAAATGCATACCATATACTCCCCGTCCCTCCCTCATTACTAATCCCACCCAGAAATTCTTGAATCTTACCAAGCCACCCCCAATTTCAAATCTAGGAATCGTTGTGCCTAGCCACTCCGTGATTTGTCAATGTTGAGCTAACTCAGGCTAGTATTATAGGTTTATTTCGAGTAAAATGGACATATCATACTAACTTTAAGTTAGTTTCGTTGATGTGCATGAAGGCCAAAATTCAGTAAGTGTTTTCTTCTCTGCATTTTCTTTAGTTTTCTTTTTTGATTCAGTGTTAGGTCTTTTCGTTCAGGCATAATTCTTAATTCATAACTCAGTCGCCATAATGGTCGTAAATGTTTTGGTTAATTTTGGGTTAATCTTCACTTCTTTGGCCAAATTCTGACCTTATTTTGATTCTTTTGCTAAGTTTGAATGCTCAGCATCAATTGGTCAATTAGCCGTTAGTTTAATGGGATTTTACCTTGTTTGGTTCATATGATACTTATTTGGGGACTTGACCGAATTTCAGTAATTAATTGAGTGGCATATATTTGGTAGATGTTTCAGTTCCCTAGTATAAAAGGTCATATTTCTTTTACTCTATTCCGGTAGATGTTATAGTTTGCTTGATTTCAGTTTTGGATAGTTAGTCGTTAGTGTTAATTAATTTCAGTTGATTTTGTTAGATAAACTCGTTTTGGATTAGTTTCAGTTAAGTATTAGTTTATTTTCAGTCATTGTTAGTGTTAATTAGTTCATTACTAGGTTAGATTGATCGGGTATGGCTGATTTTAGTTAACTTTAGTTAAATCATAACTGGGGTGAGGGATTGGGTGCAGTTAATTCACGTCTGTAATGTTCAGACTGTTTAAAGGGTAATTTGGGTATGAAAAAGGGTAATATTTTGAGAATTGGTAATTGCAATATAGGTTAATGGGTAGCATGGGTATTTTAGGGCTAAAAGAGCATCCTAGAAGCTCATAGAATAGGACTTTAGTCTAGATTTCAGTAAAACGTAGGGAGTAACTTAAGGAACAAGTTAGAAAATTAAGGTTTAAAGTGAAAAATGGGTAGGGACTAAAATAGAAAACCAAAATCTGATCCTTTACCCTAGAATGACCTATAAATTGAGTCCCTCATTGCTTGTAAAAGGGGCTTCTTCCTTCCATTCGTCCTCAGCCAGAAAATTCCCTAAAAATACTCCTAATTCTCTAGATTTAAAAATTTCAGTTCATGCAATACCTTTAGATTTTAGTCTTCTTCATACTCAAAAACACAAAAACAATAGAAATCTACAAAAAATCAAAAAATCAAACTGTTTCATCAGGAGTTCTAAACTGATTTCACTCTTCAGTTGACCTATTAACAATTTCAGAAGTGTTTTTGGTGTATTTCAAGTCAAAGTAAGGTCTAGTCAAGTTTGGTGGTTTGCTTCTGTTTGTGAGGGTTATCTGGTTTAATTGGATTAAATCACAAGCTTATTTGAACCCATTTTATTTAACTTTTGGTTGAGTTTTGTTCCATTAATGTTTCTGAAGTATGCTGGTGCATTTCGAGCTTGTCTGAGTGCATTTGGAGTGGTTTATAGCTGTTTGTTTGGATCTGCTTGTTTTTCCAACTTCTCTGGGATGTTGAACTGGTTTCTGGGCTATTGTTGAGGCTTGCATATTACTGCTGATGCTGAACTTCTTCCCCCCTTTGTTCATTTCCAATCCAGGTACACAATTATAACTTTGGCACTTGAAAGCTGAAAATATGAAGACTGAATATATGTGAAGAATGGCAATCCTGATTTAGCTTCTCTCTCATTTGTGTATTTAATTTTTCATGCAATGATGATATGTATATCTCTGTTATTTTGTAGTAATTGGACTGAATTTGAGTTTGTATGAGGAATTTTTAAATATAGTTCATATTGACATATGTTGACATTTGATAATTGGTTTCTGAGATTAAAAATGAACTCATTGGACTGTTAAACCAATTTGTACTATGATTGTTAAGTTTAGGATTTGATTAGTTCTGAGCATTAGTTGTTGTTCTCATTGAGTATTACATCAATTAAAAGAAAAATGAGAGTGTAAATGTGAATAGTAATAGATTTTGTAGGAGTCAGCTATAGCGTTTCCAGTTGTGTTACTTTATTGATAGTTTAATCATTGATTTCTCAAAATGGTAATGGTTGCATGAATCTGTGTACTTGGTAATGAAGGCAGTGTTAAACAAAGTTGGATTTGACGCATGATATGGGCCATTCCTTATATGCATATAATCAGTAATATGATGAGTAAGATTAACATTCACGCCCTTCTATTCGTATATGTTAACTGATGCGGCTGAAATTCAAACTGAAGTCATCCCTCTACTAGCGTTCGATTCAACTCACGTCTAAGCCAAGCATAAAGCCATTGTCACGATATGTAGGGCTATCGCTTGGAGCCCAAGAGTAGCCCATCTTTCCAACGTTTCTCTGGTTAAACTAATTTGAACATGCAAGTGGTTGATAAATCATTAGGACCTTTCTTTATTTTAGAGACGTAACAAATAGATAATCGTAATCACTGTTCGGTTGGCCTCTAATAAGATAATGAGATGAGCCTCGCCATACAAAAATGATTGCGGGGCCCTCGATAAAGGTTAAAAAAAATTATAGAATTCGGGAGGGCCGTTTAGCAAATTTCATGGCCTTCCCCAAAATAATAATATGCTAGAATCTTTAGACGCGTTTAATTAAATTACTTTCTTAAACTCGGGTGTGTATTGATGTGACCCAAATCCAAATCTCGACGAAGTTGAAACGTGTGAACGATTACGTGTACACTGGTGGTGACGTGATTAGAAATACATTTTCGCGACGTCACAAGTCTTTTAATATAAATAATGGTAAAAGCGGTATATAAATAAAAGGGCACATAAGTTAGCATGTGTTAAAATCAGATAAAATCAAATACAACAGTTAAGCGACCGTGCTAGAATCACGAAATCCGGGAATGTCTAACACCTTCTCCCGGGTTAACAGAATTCCTTACTCGGATTTCTGGTTCGCAGACTATAACAGAGTCATAATCTTCCACAGTTCGGGATTCAAATCGGCGACTTGAGACACCATAAATCTCCCAAGTAGCAACTCTGGATAAATAATAACTAAAATACGTTCCGATTATCCTTTAAGTGGAAAAACTCCTTTACGCCCCTTTGCGGGGGTGTATAGCGAAAAAATGAAAGTGTGACACTTCCTGTATTACTGTAAAATTAATGGAAAATTACAACAGCTCAGGTATCACCGTAAAATTGTTCAATGACAATAAAGATAAGTATCTGGATACTCAAGTCTTACCTACAAGACAAAAGATCCTATTAGAAAACATGAAAATACTAGTGGAAAGGATCCGTTAACTTGTCCATGGAAAATACCACTATACCAGTCCAAAATAACTTGTCCCTCTTAAAGAACGAGCAAATGATTTTGCGTGAAACCACTGAAGATGAAAATCAAATAAAAATACTTTTTCCCTTACATATGAACAAATGGATTCCCATTCAAATAATATGGATACGTTGGAAACAAACATGTCACTATTAAATACTACTATAAAAAATGCCATGCACATAAGCACCCCTAATAATATAATTAGCTCATCTACAAATAATAACCAATTATAACATGACTCGGGTACTAATTATCCTATAAACTAAATAATCAAAGATAAGGTACCCTACTTAGGTCTAAAAGAGAAACCCCACAAGCACATCTTACAATTGTCCATCAAAAACGACAAACAAATTGCATCTCCCCTAGAACATGAGATGAAAACAAAATCTCTGAAGATCAAGCTATAAAACAAACGCTTGCCCACATAAATGACATGCAAATTAAAAATCCAATCATTATCCTAGCTACTAATACTTCTTCTATCACTGGTAATTCCAATATTACGTCTGCAGTAGCCTCCTTAAAACCACCAACCATAACAAAATGCCAAGAATCCCCTCCACCCGAAGGAGAAGACACAGACTTATTCAAATTTTGAGACAACACAGAACTCAAAATATGAAAAATCTACCTCCCTTTTCCTCACAAATGGAAAACCCTCCAATCATCTATATCCAGCCACCTCCAGCATAATGACTATCAGCCTCTTTCATAGATAGAGATAGGGCTAATGGGACATGCAATCTTGTTCAATTTCCAAATCAATGGTCAAGAGATGATAGTCATCTTCCAAAATACCCACTACCTAGCACAGTTGATAACCGAGGGGATGAGACTCGCTAGGAACAACTACTTAAATCAAGTATGGCTAAATAACATCTTGCACCCACTAGCACCATCTTTAAACTCACATTTGGTACATGCAATGAGGAATCAGTGGAACATGCCACCTTTTCAACCCTATACAACCCCGGAATCTACCCCTAATCATGCCCTTCTTTCCACCAAAAATGCTCATGCAATTGAACCTCATCTTGATGCCATAAGAGAACACACAACAAGCACAACATCACAAATGGATCAACAACAACCACCACCTCAACCACAGATGGTGCACGAACCAGAACAAGAAGAGCCAGCCATGGAGGAAATAGGAATACCTCTCAACCTAGGGTTGGAACAGATTCTGGAGTTCTCAAACCTTGACGAAGTAAAACTCTATCTCTTGGTGCCCCATCTCCTGATGGTGCATTCACTCCCGCCCTTCCTTGATCTTACGTTCGAGTGTTTGCTCGCTGTTTAGGTCCGTGAATGAGATTTCTGCTCATTCCAGTCACCTCCGGGGTTCTTCATAAAGATGCAAGAGAATAAACATGTGCTCAACTGCCCACTAGCACTGTACGAGTGTTCAATGGATATCATGACACCTCAAGATCCAACGACGGGCAATCAATCCATGATTGTAGTTCCATCGCTAATGAGGAGCTTTGTCTTTCTGGAGGGGGTGAGGGAGAACGGAGACCCAACAAACATGAATCTAAGCCTAACCATGAATCGTCCAACTAACTTTATTATCTGGAACATAAGGGGAGAAAACAATGATGAATTTTGAGAAATTCTAAAGAGATGGTTGACACACATAGGCCATGCATGATTACACTATTGGAAATAAGGATGGTAAACCTTGCTCAAATGCTAAGTGATTTGGTTTCTCAAAGATGATAAAAGTACCTGCAGAAGGGCAAGCAGGCGATATGGTGGTAATATAGAATTATAATATGGTCATTGTTCATAATTTTGTCCGCATAAACCAAGAAATGCAGGCAACAATTGAAATACTTCCTATTTGTAAAGTTTGGTTACTTTCTTCTATATACACTACCACTGTATTATGTAGGAAAAATTAGAGAATACCTATAAACCTGTAAAAGCCCGTGGATGGTAGGAGGTAATTTTAACAATATTATGGGATCAAATGAAAAATTCGGGGAGGGGGGAGGGACCTATAAATAGTAATAGAGCTAAATTATTTTGGTAAAAATTAGTAATTGTAACCTAATAGATATTGGATATAAAGGCTGCAAATATAAGTGGTCAAATCATAGAAAAAGAAAAAAAGGGCTCATCATGGGACGACTAGACAAAATTTTAGGAAATGAGGAATGATATGAATTATTTCCAAATTGCTCAGTAATTCACCTACCTAAAACATACTCAGAACATAAACCTCTATTACTAGAGTTAATCCCTAGAAATAGACAAGACTATAGACATCCTTACCGTTTGGAAACGTTAAGATGTAGACACCCCGGCTTCCAAAATCTTGGTAGTAATAATTGGAATGGAATGGACTATTGCAGTGCTAGTAAAAACTTCTCAAATGCCATTAAATCCTGGAAAGATAAGACCTTTGGAGATATTTTTGGTAAGAAAAAGAAAAATTTAGCAAGGCTTCAAGGGATCCAAAACCCTAGAAATTACCCTAACAGTAACTTTTTTCAGACACTAGAGGACAGTCTCAAAAAAGATTACTATAACATTCTTAAAATAGAGGAGGACTACTGGAAAAAGAGGTCCAGGTAATGAGGCTTAATGGGGGAGATGCCAATACAAGATTATTTCACATGTCAATATCAAATAAGAGGAGGACAAACAAATAACCTATTTTAAGGATGATGCTGGAAAGTGGGTTAATGATCGGCACTTAATCATGTCACACATTTGCAATAATTTTAATAATACTTTTACTATCTCTCACTCAATTTAGAAAATAAAATAACGAGGACAATATTCTCCTTTAAATATTTTAAATCCCAGGCCAGATGAGCTTCACCCTTTTTTTTTCAAAAATATTGGAGTATTACAGGCAGTCTGTCAAGAACCTTTGTCATAAAAATTTAAACAATCAAAAAGACCCAGAAGGCACCTTTACCTAGTTCCAAAAATTCCATAACAATATAAAAAAAACTTTAGGCCCATTAGCCTTTGTAATATTATCTACAAGACGGTTACAAAAATCGTTGCAAATCTTCTCAAGCCTTTCCTAGAATAAATTATTAGTCCATTCCAAACTAGCTTTATAAAACATAGAAGAGCCTCCGATAATGCAAACATTATCCAAGAGTTAGTGCCAATTTTAAAAAAGTTAAAAGAAAACGAGGTCATATGATCCTAAAAATTGATCTCGAAAAGGCTTTTGATTGTTTGGAATAGTCGTTCATCTATTGCACTCTCAGATAATTTAATTTCCCCCCTAAGTTCTCCAAACTCTTACCAAATTGTATCTCTGCCAGCTCTATAGCGGTCCTAGTGAATGGTACTATTTCAAATATCTTTGAACCAAGTCGAGGAATTAGGCAAGGTGATCGTATATCACCATATATCTTTATTCTTTGAATGGACATATTATCTAGAGATATTAATCACCAAGTAGATATACACAATTGAGATCCTATTGCTACATGAAGGAAAATCCCCTTATTTTACACCTGTTTTTCGCGAATGACCTAATATTAATGACCAAAGCAAACAACAAATCATACCAAACCATTAAAAGGGGTCTAGACTACTTTTATAGCCTATCGGGATAATGTATAAACACTACTAAATTAAAAATCATTTTCTCAAACAACTGCTCGCCAAACATGATTAAGGATATCACCAACAGCGTAGGAGTTTAGAAAAGTGAGTCGTTTGGAACTTATTTGGGATTCTCAATCCTAAACAAAATCAAAGACTCACTGACTACCACTTTATTATAGAATGAGGGAAAGACTGGCTTCCTGGAAGACTAGGTTTATTAACATTTTGGGAAGAGTCGCACTAGCCCAATCATGCCTTAATTAAATCCTTAACCACTATATGCAATATACTCTTTTTTCAAAAATACCTTGAAAAACATTGATAAAGTCCATGGATTTTATATGGGGTACTACTACAGAAAAGAAAAAGCTGCACCTAATCAAATAATCTATCGTTTGCCAACAAAAGTCCAACGGGGGCCAGGCATTCGTAATGCTAGTACAAAAAATAGTTGCCTCTTACCTAACCTAGCCTGGAGACTACTCACTAACACAACTACTCCATGGGAAAAGCTTATTATCACCTCCTATATCACTAGTACAACCAAGAACCATCACTCTTTTGTTTGAAAGAGTATTCTAAAAGGGTGGGAGATTTTGCTCCAAAAGCATTACTTGGTTACCTCACCATCAATATAACATGAAGATTTGGTAAATTAATTGGATCGCCAATACAAAAAACCTTAGAAGCTCTAGCGAGGACCCTCTATCACCTACTGATCACTCTTTAAAAATTAAAGATATCTATAACAACCACAATTGAAAATTCATAAAATTCTCTATAATATTTCCCAATGATATCAAAGAAAATATTTCAAAAGTCAGAATACGTACTACGGAACCGATTTGACACTCCTATATGGTCCCTCACCACAAAATGTACTTTTACCATAAAATCCTGCCATGATCTAACTGAACCACCTGAAGCACATCAATTGAAGTTCGAATAGCTTTGGAAATTAAATTGTCCAAACAAAATCAAGTTCTTCTTATTGCAATGCCTATACAATATACTGCCATGTAGAGCGTATTAAGCATATATAGGTATTAACATAGATCCCATATGCCCTATTTGCAAAAGGGAAGAAGAGTCCATTACCCATATTTTCTTCAAATGTAAAACCACTAGTTTTTTTGGGATACTTTGGGATGGTCAAATTTCTATAAACCAACGGACAGTCACTGGCTTTTTGATCACAATCTTAAAGAGGAAATATTTTTACCCCTTTGCATTTTGAAATATTTGGTTGAACAGAAATAATAATAACCAAAACAACACTGACATCCCTATTAATATCGACTACATCAAGCAATGCTTGATAAATACAACCTTCTGACTGGAAGTTGTCACAGCCCTACGAAAAAAATAACTATCAATATAAAATGGCACAAACCTTCGAGGGATGGTATAAATTAAATGTATGTGAAGGCTAGAAAAATAACAATCAAAAGAGTGGCTTGGGAGGTGTATTCAGAAACATAGGTGGGAATTGGGTGGTAGATTTTACAAAATCTACCCATACAAATGGTTCACTAGAAGCTGAAATGTTTTACAAAATCTACTCATACAAACAGTTCACTAGAAGCTGAACTCCAGGCTCTTCTTGAGGTTCTTCAAACAACACAAGAATGGAAACTACTTTCTCTGGAAATTGAAACAGATTTTACTGAGGTAATCTTCTCTATATATCAAAGCAATAGACTGTATGACGATATTGTTAATGCATGCACGTTGTTAATAGACCAGGAGAAGGAAGTGACTTTCCGACACGTCTTTCAGCAAGGGAATAAAGTGGCACACCACCTAGAAAAGGAGACTGATGCACAAACAAGGATTAAAAAATATTATGTACAACCTCTATTTTCTGAATCTTTTATGATGAAGGACCAAAAGAAACAATGTATTTTTGTCAAGTATTTAGCAAATGATGCTTGTAATGTACTAGCTAGCCTAGGTAAGTAATGTGTCCTAAATGACATGAATTATGTTTGTAATGTCTTAAACACTACGTAGTATTAATATAAACATTCCTATTTGCTATAAAAAAAAAAGTAACTATTTAGCAATAATGCGATTATAAAAAAAAGTGGTGATTAATTATGTGTATCATAGAGAATGAATAGTAAGAGAGAATGTTATTATGAAAAGATGATTGAATTAGGAAAACAATATCCATACCAATATTTTCTTCATATTTAACCCCTTTTCCCGCTAAAAGACCCCCCACCCCAACCCCCCAAAAAAACCAAGAAAAAGAGGAAAGAGTCACGTGATTGGCACATGGGTAAGCACCGTCCCATATTTTCCAAATTCTAACCAGATTCTTACCGAGACAATCTTCTTTCAAGATTCCAAGTACGGTTCTAATAAATAGTGAACGTTACATTACATAAAACTCAGAATGAGTATTTCCCTCTGAAACTTGCCCCGATCTGCTTTGGATGGTCCGATCACATGGCGTCTTCTCAACAAACACACATTCCTTTGCCTCCTGACCCCGGTTTGCTCTTTTCCCCCCTTTTAATCTTTCATTCCTGATTTTAGAGATCAAAACTCTTCTTTTTCCCCCTTTTCTGTTGCGGATTTTCTTGGGTTTTTATTATGCGGTGCGTCACAATTCTCCATTTTAATGAAATGGGGTTATAACGTTCGTGCTTTCTTGGTGGTGGTGGTGGTTGGGGAGTGGGGGTGGGGTACCTTGTATGTGCAAATTTGCTTGTTGCATTAATCTTGAAGGTTTTGCATCAATCAGACGTACGCCGAAGTTCTAATTTTTTAATGTTTATGACTTTCTTGTTTTTTGCATTGATATCCTGTTAATAAGCATTTAGGTCAATTAGTCTAGATTCTATCATTCTAAGTTGTATAAAAGAAAGGTTGCAATTGATGTTCCTATGAGACTCAGCACTTAGTTTAACCATTGGACTTCCTATTCTTATGTGTTCTTGTTTGTTCATACATACTAACCCACGAATGTTGCTCTTTCCTTCATAACTAACTACTGCATTTTGTAATTTGATCTAAAATTTTGTCATCACGAAAAGGAAAGATAAAGGAGGATGTGAATGTAAACTCAAGGTTCTATGATGTTGGTTTTCGTAGGTGACAAGATCGAAGGGGACGAGGCAAATTTTTCTTCAGTTCCAATCCATGTTGTCACTAATCCATCTCAACTACCTGTTGAATTCTTGGAGCCTTCTCCTGAGTCGCAACTGGTTATTGGTTTTGATTGTGAGGGTGTTGATCTTTGTCGCCATGGGACTCTTTGTATTATGCAGGTAAATCCAAAACCTGAATGTGCATCATGTCATGGGGCCTTATAATTGCTAATTAGATTTCTCATTTTATGAAATTATATGTCCTGCAATAGTGCAATATTTTGTGGTTATTGAAGAAGTAGTCATCCATACAGCTCTAGATTAATGGAAAGCCAAATGCAATTTGATGTTCATACATTTTATGGACTCAGGTAAGCCTTTGAAGTTATGAGCTTGTAAGTGTACTGTGCACCTTTGGTTGATAGTTGGTAAATGTAGAGTTTAGACTTGATGTATTTTGCTCAAATTTTTGCTTACTCAGTGTGGTAATCCTAGTTTGGAAGGGAATGGTTATTAGCAACAAGATGAACTATGGCATAACTAAGATGGTTCTCCTGGAAAATATTTACTTTTTCCATGCCCATATCATGTACTTCTCAGATCACATCAGGGTTTTAGGCTAAAAGCTATAGTTTCTTGTCTTTTTACAAGGTACTTGTTTTTTTAATATTCTCCAAATGCATTTTTTTGTACTAAACATCAGTGGTAGGCTCAGATGTCCCAATTGACCAATGGAGTATATTGAAATGGTTTTAGTGGTTGAAGAAAACTGGCATGTGGCATTGGAGAACCTCTTACATTCTCTGATGGTGGTCTAAGATGTCATGATACACACGGGCAATGCAATTAACGTGTTCACTGTGAGCAACAACACCAACAATAAATAATTCAGTATAATCCTGCAAGTGGGGTCTGGAAAGGGTAGTGTGTACGCATACCTTACCCCTACTTTGAAAGTTGAGAGGCGGTTTCTAATAGCTCCTAGCTCAAGGAAAGATGACAAGAAAGCAGTAGCAACAAACAGTAACAACAACAAAGATAAATAATAAAAAAAATGAAAGGAAAAACATGTAGTAATAGAGATCTAACAATAATAGAATACAAGACTAATACTAATAGTCTTGTGAGCAGCATATGGAAAGTCTGTCTTGGCTGTTTGGGAGATTTTATGTTTATTAGAGAAGGAAGGAGCAGGCGGATGAATTGGAA
Organism: Nicotiana benthamiana; assembly: GCA_034376525.1. Classification (NCBI taxonomy): domain Eukaryota; kingdom Viridiplantae; phylum Streptophyta; class Magnoliopsida; order Solanales; family Solanaceae; genus Nicotiana; species Nicotiana benthamiana. The sequence goes on along the minus strand of CM067339.1, from coordinate 37,322,866 downwards.
GACAAATATGAGAATAGACATCCTTGGCATGTTCAACATTGAGATATCACAGCTAGTTTCATTGGATCTTCTTTGTTTCTTTTTCTCAATCCTTTTACCAGCACTGAAGGAAGAGCTAATGATGAACTTAAGAGTAAGCAGTTGAAAATGTGACAGAAGAGAGATCATGGAGGAACTTTTTAGTGAAGGAACAAGAGAGGGAGAGCACTAACTTTTAGTAGTCAATCCTCAACTTTGAGGAATGGGGTGATGTGGTGAGTGTTGGGTTAGAGAACTTACATGCCTTAAAAAGTGTATTTGATATGATAAAGCTTTTATATAGCCAGGTGTGCATTAGCCGGAATCCCTTTAGGCTTTCCTTTTCAGAAAATCTTGCTATATTGAAAATTGTGAAAAAAGCAGGTTCAAGGAGGAAATTTTTAGTGAACGAAGAAAAGAGGGATATGAATATTTTCAGAAGTGAAACCTCAACTTACAGGAGTGTGGAGTGCTGGGGTTAGAGTACCTACATGCCTTAAAAAGTGTATTTGATGCAATTAAGCATTTATATAGCCAGTTTTGCATCGGCCTGACTTTCTTCTTAGGCTTTGTTATTCTTAATTTCAAAACTTGCTATGTGGTGGCAGCATGTATTTCTTGAAAAAGGAATGATATGATCATATCATTTTCTGCTATTTTACTGTTTCCTTGCCTTTTTGTACCCCGTGCACTCCCAATGTTTACTTTCATGTTTATATATACGTTCCAACTGTTCCAAATGCTGCTAACTTCCGCTGCTTTTTGATGTGTATCAATTGACTTTGACCCCTCTAAATTTGTCTCCAAGAATTCAAATTAATGTACAGTAATACCACTTTTTATTGGTCAGGTGTGCAATACTGTGTATTTTCTAGTGCTGATGTGATATCTTCTCAACATAGTACCTGACTTTCATGCAAAGTCAAAGCTATTGTTTCTAGACATACCTCTAACTGGCTGCAACATGTTAAAATATAAAAAATTTCTTTCCAAATCTTCATACTAGTCAAATTGGGTCATTTAGACTGGGGTTATAGTGTATTTTGGGAATTATCAAGTGTAACTTTAAATGTGCCTTGTGCTAAATCTAATTCCCTGTACTTGTATCCTTGGCATCAAAACACTGAATCTCAGATAGTTGGCCTCTAAACCCTGATGTTAAATTTCTCTTTTCTTGTCGAGTGGATTGAAAGCTTAAGCCCATCCACTAAGGGCTTTTAAGGCTGTGGTATATTCAGATTTGCTATTACATTTGTCAGCTTGTTTCTTCTAGCTTATTTCAGATCAAACAAGCGTTGCTGCTTGCAGCATAACTTGGTGTCATAATGCTTTCAGTTGATAACACTTATCCCATCAAAAAAACAAAGAAGCTTCCTGTTGATAAAATTTTGTTTGTGCAGCTTGCCTTTCCTGATGCAATATATTTGGTTGACGCTATTCAAGGTGGAGAGACTGTTATTGAAGCGTGTAAGCCTGCACTTGAGTCTAGTTACATCACAAAAGTTATTCATGATTGCAAACGAGATAGTGAGGTCTCTTATTGATTTCTTCTCTTTTTCAAATTGTTATATATATGAAGTGTTGTTGAATGTCTAATTTACTTGTCCGTTCTTCTTTCAGGCATTATATTTTCAGTTTGGCATAAAGTTGCACAATGTTGTCGATACACAGGCAAGTATTCTCACTTGATGTTGTCTCAGTGTACTTAATTTTACCCCAAGCACCATCCAGTTTGACTAGTCTGAAAACCAGAATAGTGAGACCTGAGTTTGATGGACTATTAGATGCCATTAGATTAAGATGTGGTATTAATAGTTGAAATGTGTGAAACTGGAAACAGTTTTTCGAAAGAATGTCACATTAAAACTGGAGTTAATACAGTTATAGTAGTATATACTATAAATAATTAGTTAAGCTGTATATAGATTGCCCTGTTTGTTGAAAGACAAAACTAGAGTTAATAATAGTGCTGGTTGTTAATGTAGTTTGAATATCGGACATAGACAAGAAAGTGGTCAAGAAATTGGGCGGACTAATCAACAGTAGGTCACATAATTTGGGATGGACGAATCTGTAAATTTGACAAACCAACTAATGGTACTGGGTTTTGTGAGGGCCTTTTTAGTTTGCATTACTGTCTCACTGCCAAGTACTGCGAAGGGTAAAAGTAAAACTCTTGGGTTTTCAGTCCATTCAATTGTATTTAGTTTGTTCCTATTCTCCACATGGGTCCTTCATTTAGTTTTCTTTCCTCAACCTCTTCTGACTGTGAATGATCATGGTTTAGATTGTTCAAGGTAGTTTCTTCTGATGTGATGTTAATAATTGTGATTGCACATTCCATTGATTCAATGGACTGATTCGGAAAACATTACTGTCAATTAGATGAGTCACATCTTCCATCATTTATTCTCTATCTTTCTGTTTTTATTTTCCCAGAATATTTTTGTTTGCATGTCCGTTCTATTTATAAGTTGACATTGATTAATATGTTACACTGACTTTAACTAGGGTTTATTTGCCTGGAAGTGATAATAGAGAGTAGTATGGTTATGACCAGTTTGATCCACTTGGATTATAATGTTTATACTCTCTCCTCAAGCAGATTGCATATTCTTTGATCAGTGAACAAGAAGGACGTGCACGGGTCCCAGATGACTACATATCATTTGTTGGTCTACTTGCTGACCCACGTTATTGTGGTATTGATCTATCTTCTGTTATAAAATTTTTACTTGCTTATGCGTGCCTTGGATTCTGTGGATCCTGCTACTTAGATATGAGGTTGTAAGCAAGGATGAAGGAAACCTCTCATCTAATGGAAGCTATCATGTATTTTGAATGTATTTTTCTTTAATGTTAGATATAAGATAACAAGTGCCAAGGGGGTAATAATAACATTATTAGTAAAACTAAAATTCTCGCAATTACCTTTTTCTTCTAAAATATACAATTAGCTTGAAAGTAATGAGTTGCATCAACTGGAGCTTGTACTCAAGTTGTTTGGAATCCCTTAATACTTTGTTGTGTGGCGTTATTGCTTATTACTTAATCTTTTTTGGTGGATTCAGTGGTGGTTTGGACTCTTCCATTTCATCATTTTGCAGTTTTGAACATTTTACTTTCTCTGCTCCTCGTCAAATTGATGTCACCTACGAGCTTTATGATCTTTACATTTTGGCCCTGATCTCTAGCATTTCAGCTCTGTGTTTGTTGAACCGTCACGAATTTTGTCCACTTTCATTTGCATCAACCTGCTTACAAGAGTAGGCATATGTATTTTATTCGCAGTCATTTTCTGTGAATTTTCTGCATTCTTATCTAGAAAATGGGATCTTTTCCTTGCTATGTAGACTGAGACATTTTTTCCTTTTTTTTAAACCAACTCATACTAAATTCTTTCCCTACTTTTTATTTTGACGTACTTTCATGGTTTTGCACCTCACAAGCACAAAGAAATTGAAAAACAAAAGCACCCTACTAAAGTTTTTCACAAAACTAGTGAAAACGTTCTTCAAACTCACGTTAGAAGAATGTAAGATGAAAAGAAACCTCACGCACACGTTCTTCAATCCCGCAAGATTGCAAGAAGCGTTGAATAAAGGAAGAACAATGACGTAAAAAGTAAATTACGTTTTTGAAGCAAGAGCTTAGAAGAACTTATCACCAACCTTTATTTCAGCATATTGAGCCCTTTATATAGGCCTTACAATGAGTAAAATTGATAAGGTTAAGGAAAACTAATCCTTATTAAACTAGAATAAAAATAAAGCTAAGAAAATCTATCCTAACTAAAATAGGAAAAAGAATTCTAGTAAGAATGAGATACCAATTAACAGTCCTAGTTTGACTAGAACTACTAAAATAATCCTAATAAAACAAGAATTATATTGCTAGGAAGTAAGTAATACGAAATCCTTATCTTTAAGGAAAAGAAATCCTAATTTTGAATGGATTCTTGGACTTCTTGAATTTCTTAGATTCTTGGCCTACTTGATCTTGCATCATATTTCTTCGTCAATGGAGTGAATATATCTTTCAGGAAGGGGAGGAGAAAGGTTGGAGGTTTAGAGACAAGCCCTCGAGTCTAAGGGTTTCAAGATGAACGGGACTAAGACACAGTACCTGGAGTGCATGTTCAGGGTTGAGTTGAGGGAAGTAGGCATGGACGTGAGGTTTGGATCACATGTCATTTCCAAGAGGGGTAGTTTCAAATACCTTGGGTCGATTATACTTGGGGACGAAGAGATCGACGAGGACGTCACTCATCGTATAGGGTGGGGTGGATGAAATGGAGGCTAGCATTTGGAATCTTGTGACAAGAAAGTGTCACCGATAATCTAAGGTAAGTTTTATAGAGCGGTGATTAGACCGGCCATATTGTATGGGCAAGTGTTGGCCGGTTAAGAACTCTCCTATTCAGAAGAAGAAGGTAGCACAGATGAGGATATTGAGGTGGATGCACACTAGGATGGATAAGATTATGAATGAAGATATCAGGAGAAGGTGGGCGTGGCCCCTGTGGATGACAAGATGTGGGAAGCGATGTTCAGATGGTTCGGGCACGTGCGGAGGAGAAGCCTTGATGTTCCGGTGAGGAGGTATGAGCGGTTGGCTTTGGTGGATACGAGAAGAAGTAGAGGGCGATCTAAGAAGTATTGGGGAGAGGTATTAGGTAGGACATGACACGATTGCAGATTTTCGAGGACATGACCTTGATAGGAAGGTTGGGAGGTCGAGCATTAGGGTTGTAGGCTAGGGGGTAGTCGAGCTTTTTCTACTTTATACCGATGGTGAGGCTGGTTTGATAGGGTTGATCTTAGACGGCTTGTGGTTGATGTTGAGTCCACACTATCTTTTCTGTTTTTCATAGCTCCGGGCCTTAATTACTGGTTGTTGTTATTGCATGTCATTTATTTTATGGTTTTTTACGATACTGTTACTATCTCTATGGTTTCTGTTGATGATACTGATGAATTGTCTCTGCTTGTTTTATTTCCGTTTTCCTGAGCCGAGGGTCTATCGGAAACAACCTCTCTGCCCCATCGAGGTAGGGGTGTAAGGTCTGCCTACACACTACCCTCCCCAAACCCCATTTTGTGGGATTTTACTGGGTCGTTGTTGTTGAAGGAGAGGAGAAAACTTGATGGAGGTCATATTTTAAGCTGGGTTTGTCTAAGGACTAAAGGGTTGGGCTGCAGTGGTGAATGTGTATTCTATATTCTTTTGGCTTAGGCCCTTAGGGAAGCAGGTCTGATGGAAGCCACAGTGAGTTTTAAATCTGTAATAAGATCATAACTAATTATCTGATAGCTGTCTTAGTTGTGGATAATCTGGAACAGATTTTGCTGGCTAAGTGATTCACGTATGACATAGTTTGTCATACTACCTTAATTGTTTTGGCACTGTCATAATGCACGTTTTTTACAAGTTCTTACTTTTTTGTGTATAATAGGCTGCAGTTTTACTCAAACAGGAAGAGCCGTAGAAAAGGGAACTCATTTCTTTTTATCCAATTATGTTCGAACCGTCGAAATGTAATTCCTCATCTTGATTGATCAGAAGAGTCTCAAATAACTTCCAGGAACTTGTTTAGATGCTTTTGGCTTTTGGCTTTTTGGTGTAATCTTTAGGATGTCAAAGATGAAAATAGCTTGGTAGATCTCATGGGCTCACTACAGGGATAGGAACTGTAAAGAAGGAACTCTTTCTTTTTGTTTTTGTATAGAACGGTTCTAACTATGTTGATGTACTAGCACGATGTTAGTGCTAAATTTTTTTTCTTCTATCAATTATCCATTACTTACCTGTTCAGATTTCAGAAAGAAAAAAAATAACTGCCAGGAGTTTTTTCTTATGATAAGGAATTCTGCCGTTTATCATGAACAATTTTCTAAAAAAGCATAGATGAGTTAACGTAAAGTTCAAGAGCCTTGTGAAAATGTATTGAGGGAAGTGATTATTTTGCCCTCGTTAACTATAAAAATGCTGTTTCTAACTTATTTTCTGTCTCGGATGGCTGGAATACTCTTCCTTTTTTGTGTTCTTCATACACACTCTAAAGCAACTGCAAGGGTAGGAACAGTTTAAATTTGGACTCGGTATTTAGTGGAGGAAGTATCTATTTGACTAGAAGGAGCTTAGATTGTAAGATCCTTGGATAGATCAGCCTTGCAATGGTTTTGATGAAGGGTCTCTGTGTAGATTGAAAAGGAGTATTACTTCTGTCTTGTAAAGAGGATAAATTCAACATCTTCTTTAGGATAACTGAAGCTTCAGAAAAACAGATTCTTATTGTTTTCTCTTTTTCTTCTTCACAAAATTAGACACATCAAACTTTTTTTCATGAGATAAAGTTAGTTGTCGTTGCCAAAGAATAACAGTATATGGGTAAAGTCTTTTTGCGCCCTACTAAACCAATTCTCTTGTGCTTGTGTCCTGAACTTCTCTACTGTGGTGTAAGTTTTGAACTAAACGTCTTCTTGCTTGTTTGGGCAGGAATATCTTATGATGAGAAAGAAGAAGTCAGAGTTCTTCTAAGACAGGTGAGTTAAAATTTTGCTTGCACACAGCAATGAAAAGCTGTTTTCCTGCTTTGAACATGTTCATTGCTTCCATTTTGTTGTTTCTCTTCACGGATTAAATTGTTTCCTTATGTGTAGCTACATGTATATTTGAGACTATGTTACATGGATTTGTTTACGGGTATTTATCTAGTATGGAGTGTGCATAATTATCTGGTATGGGTACATGCAGTATTTTGCTAATTTTTAGTGTATTTTGAAGAATTTGCATGAAGTTCCCACTAAGAAATCACACCCTTTCTACAGCGGGTATGTCGAAGGAAATGATGGATCTATTTAAACATAGTTAGAGAACTTAATGTGTACTTTCTGCCTTTTAAGGGGAAGACAAGGTGCGGATTTTGTTAAAATTTTGCACCTCAATTTGGAGAGCCAACTACTAAATTTGAAGGGAAGGAAATAAACAGCACATTTTGTCTCTATTTATCTTCTTGCCTAAGAAAATGACGCTAGATGTGTCCTTTCACACGCTGAGTAGTAATATTTTGCTATTTGTGGCAAAGGTCCTAGCCACGAGAGAAGCAAGAGGTTCTATGTTTTCTTCTGTTTTCTAATCTCTTTCCTGGCCGAAGTTTCTATGGGTAAAGGATGGAAGAATCTTTCTCATGTTGTGTGAATTCCCTTTATTGCTCTAGGAAAGCCATCTTCTGCCTAACTATGTACTAGTAGTCGTACCGGCGCGATGCGCGGTCACTATTAAAAAATATTAATTAAATTAAATTATGATCGGGCTTGTTTGATCCTATTAGATTGTATTACTTTAATAAAATTCAATTGTCATCTTACTTGTCAATACGATATACCCAATAATAAAATCCTTATTAAATCAAAGGTACTTATATAGTGAATGAATAATTTTTTTCTTCTATATTTTTTTTATTATATTAACCAATATTTAATATTCGCTTTCTTTTTGTCATATATGAGAAGATTTATAATTTATTACTGTTGAAATATTTTTTTATAAATTTTATTCTATTGTTCTTAATAATATTATCTAAATTTTAATGAACAAATCTTTGTTAAACTAACGGGACTTATACAGGATGCGCACTAAATAACATTTTTGGTATTTTTTTATTGTATCATCTATTATTTAATGTTATTACATTGTTCATAGAGAGTTTTATTAGCATATTACTTTATTAAATATTTTTCTCTGAAAGTTTTTTATGTCTTTATTTTCGTTTATTTATTTTAAAATAATTTTGAAACTCCAACTTGAATCTAATCCTCAATTTGAATTGGTAATTTATTATTTTTTAATTTCGTTTTTTATTTTAGATTATTAGGGGGGTAGCACGGGATGTGCTCGGGGTAGCCAAGGGATATTCAGGCAGGCATCAGGGTGATTGGTGGTGGAACGATGTAGTCAAAGGAAAAGTGGAGGTGAAGAAGGCGGCGTTCGCTAGGTTGGCAGGGAGCACAAGCGAGGAGGAACGGAGAGCGAACAGGGTGATCTACAAGGAGGCGAGAAAAGAAGCTAAGATGGCAGTCACGGAAGCTAAAACGCAGCGTTCGGTCGCATGTATGAGGAACTAGGGGAGAGAGGCGGGGATAAGAAGTTATTCCGGTTGGCTAAAGCGAGGGAAAGGAAGGCACGTGATCTAGACCAAGTTAGGTGTATCAAGGGCGAGGATGGTAGAGTTCTGATGGGGGAATCTCAAATCAAGCAGAGGTGGCAGGCGTACTTTCGGGACCTACTTAACGAGGAGGGAGATCGTATCATTGAGCTAGGGGAGTTGGGTCATTCAGAGCAACATAGAGACCTTAGGTACTGCAGGCGTATTAGGGTGGAGGAGGTCATGGGGGCTATGCGTAGGATGAGTAGGGGTCGAGCGACCGGGCCTGACGAGATCCCGGTGGAGTTCTGGAAGTGCATGGGTAAGTCAGGAGGGGAGTGGCTCTCTAGGTTGTTCAATGCGATCTTCAGGACCAAAAGGATGCCGGATGAGTGGAGGTGGAGTACAGTGGTGCCCTTGTACAAGAACAAAGGGGACATCCAGTGCTGCAACAACTATAGGGGTATCAAATTAATAAGTCACACGATGAAGGTTTGGGAGAGGGTGATTGAGGCGCGGGTGAGGGAGGTGGCATCTATATCTGGGAACCAGTTCGGTTTCATGCCGGGCCGCTCACCACAGAGGCTATCCACCTAGTCAGGCGGCTGGCGGAGAAATTCAGGGATAAGAAGAAGGACCTGCATATGGTGCTTATCGACTTGGAGAAGACGTATGATAAGGTCCCAAGGGAGGTGCTTTGGAGGTGCTTGGAGGCGAAGAGCGTGCCGGAAGCCTATATCAGAGTAATCAAGGACATGTACGATGGTGCTAAGACTAGGGTTAGGACGGTGGGTGGCGAATCAGACCATTTTCCTGTGGTTATGGGGCTCCACCAAGGATCGGCGCTGAGCCCCCTCTTGTTTGCCTCAGTGATAGATGCTCTGACTCGTCATATTCAAGGGGATGTGCCTTGGTGTATGCTTTTTGCTGATGATATAGTATTGATAGACGAGACGAGGGTCGGTGTTAGTGAAAGGCTAGAGGTATGGAGACAGACTCTCGAGTCTAAAGGTTTCAAAATAAGCAGTTCTAAGACAGAATACCTGGAGTGCAAGTTTGGCGCCGAGCCGAGTGAGGTAGGCAGGGACGTGATGATTGGTTCCCAGGCCATCCCCAAGAGGGACAGTGTCCGATATCTTGGGTCGGTGATTCAGGGGGACGGAGAGATTGACAGGGACGTCACCCATCGCATAGGAGCGGGGTGGTCGAAGTGGAGGCTTGCATCAGGGGTCCTGTGCGACAAGAAAGTTCCTCACAAACTCAAGGGGAAATTCTATAGAGCCGTGGTTAGACCCGCGATGCTGTATGGGGCGGAGTGCTGGCCCGTGAAGAACTCTCATGTTCAGAGAATGAAGGTCGCGGAGATGAGGATGCTTAGGTGGATGTGCGGGCACACCAGACTAGATAAGATTAGGAACGAAGTTATTCGAGAGAAGGTAGGGGTGGCCCCGGTAGATGAGAAGATGCGAGAAGCGAGGCTGAGGTGGTTCGGGCATGTTCGGAGGAGGGGTCCCGATGCCCCGGTGAGGAGCTGTGAGCGGCTGGAGATTGTTGGCGGTCGGCGAGGCAGAGGGAGGCCTAAGAAGCATTGGGGAGAGGTGATTAGGCAGGACATGACTAGAATGCAGGTTTCCGAGGATATGACCGTTGATAGGAGAGTCTGGAGGTCTAGGATCAGGGTTGTAGGTTAGGGGCTCCTAGAGTTCTTCGTAGTTACTGTATGATATTATTGCATGCGATTGTATTTAGGTTCCTTATGTTTAGATAATTATTTCTGCTATTTCTGCTATTTCTGCGGGTGATACTAATGCTCTATTGTTATTGTTTTTGTTTTTGCTTTTGTTTTACAGCTGATTTCCCTTTTTCCTATGCGCCGAGGGTCGATTGGAAACAGCCTCTCTGCCCTTTCGGGTAGGGGTAAGGCTCGTCTACATATTACCCTCCCCAGACCCCACCTAGTGGGAGTATACTGGGTAGTTGTTGTTGTTGTTTTTTATTTTAAATTATTGTAAAACTCCAACTTGAAACTACGTCCTGATTTGAATGGGTAGTTTTTCTTCTCTTTCTTTTGTTTTTTATAGCTAATTTTTTATTTTAAGATAATTTATAAACTCCAATTTGAAACTACTCCCACCCAATTTGAATGGATAGTTATTATTTTATATATTTATTTTTATTTTTTAACTATATTTAATTATAAGATATCTATATGTTAGATTTATTTTATTTTATTATTTTTATTTTTTATATATATTTAAATTCAAAAATAATAACCAATAACTTTTGATCTTTACCGTTCTTTATTATATCAGCCAATGTTTAGTATTTGATTTCTTTTTGTAATATATGAGAAGATATATAATTTATTACTGATGAAATATTTTTTTGTTTTAAATTTATATGTTGTTCTTAATAATATTATCTAAATTTTAATGAGTAAAATCTCTGTTAAACTGTCGGGACTTATACAGGGAGCACATTGAATAAATTTTTTGTTATGTATTTTTCTTTATTATATCATCTAATATTTAATATTATTATATTTTTAATAGAAATATTTATTATCATATTACTTTATTTAATATGTTTCTCTAAAAGTTTTTTAATTTCTTAATTTTAATTTTTTTTTTTTTTTTTTGGTAATTAAAATTTTTATTAATCACCAAAAGGTCTTTACATATCAAAGACAGTTTTAAACTCAACTGCCTATCTAATAAAACACGAAATCTATGCTACTCTAATATTCAGTATTCATATCATGAACTGCTGAATATGTATACTAAGCCTAGGATGAGCTCGAACATTACAAATATAGGCTATACTACTTAGGAGTTTGTCACAATTACAGTAAGTGTTTTCAAAGATTCTTGCATTTCTTTCCAGCCATATACTATAGAACATTTCTGTGATAGTCATCTTGAATGTGAGAGCTCGGACAGATTTCCCTTTGGATTGTAGAATGATCCAATTGCAGAATTGCATCCAGTTATGTCCATTGAAGTCATCCATATTCAGCCATTGTAGAACTTTGTGTCTCAGTTGTGTAGCATAGATACAATGTAGGAAGACATGATCTCTAGTTTCCTCTTCTTGCTGGCACATAACACACATCCCTGAGATATTCAATTTCCATTGCAGCAGTCTATTTTTGGTAGGCAGTCGATCCTGCAGCAGTAACCATACGCTAAAGATAGCCTTTGGTCTAGCTGCATTTTGCATAACCAAATTCTTCCATGGAACTCTGGCTGAATCTCCAAGCAGCTGCAAGTACACCTTCCTTATAGTGCAGGCAGTTTCATTGAGCAAATTATGAAGTTGCAGTAGCTTTACTCCTTCCACAATCTTCCTCACCATCCAGCTAGCATTATTTGGAATAGTGAGGCTGTCCAGTTGTTGTTGTTTAACATACACACTGTGAATCCATTTGACCCATAGCAGGTCTTTCTTGTGAGCTAAATCCCATCCTAGCTTAGCTATTGCAGCTTTGTTCCACAATGAGATGTTAGTTTAGTTAAGTCCCCCAACAGATTTAGGCATACACATTTTCTCCCAGGCTACATATGCTTTCTTGTTGATGGTCACAGACCCTGACCAAATGTAGTTTCTGCAGATAGATTCCAATAGCTTGACAACTTTAGAAGGCATAATGAATAGCTGAGCCCAATAAGCTTGGACTCCAAGAATAACAGATTGAACCAGTTGACATCTGCCTGCATAGGATAGATATCTTGCTGTCCAGGATGTTATCTTTGCTGTGATCTTATCAACCAAAGGTTGCCATTGAGTAACTGATAGTTTCTTGGTAGTTAATGGGACTCCCAAGTATTTGAAAGGAAGATCACCTTTAACATAACCAAGAAGATTGAGGATATGATGTTGATTTTCAATTGCAACCCCCCCAAAATACACTGCACTTTTGTTTAAGTTAGCCTTCAGCCCAGTAGCAGCTAGAAATTGAGAGAAGAAATGAAACATAGCACTTACTGATTGAGTTTCCCCTTTGACAAATAATAACAAATCATCTGCAAAACTCAAATGAGTGATTCCCAGCTTCTTACATCCTGGATGATATGTGAAGTTCTTAGTATGCTGCAATTATGCCAGAGCTCTACTAAGATATTCCATAATGATAGCAAACAAGAAGGGAGATATTGGATCTCCTTGTCTCAATCCTTTAGCAGCTTGAAAGGGCTTTGTTGTTTCACCATTAACTACAACAGTGTAGCTAACAGTTTGAACACATTCCATGATCCATTTAATAAACCTGCTAGGGAAATCAAGTTCTTCCATAATCTGTTGTAGACTGCTCCATTCCACAGAGTCATAGGCTTTTTGGAGATCAATCTTGATCATGCATCTGGGAGAGATGTGTTGTCTGGAGTACTGTTTTATTAGCTCATGAGCTAATATCACATTATCTGCTACTCTTCTTCCTGGTATAAATCCTGCCTGGGAGTTGCATATAATACTACTCATCACTTTTTAGAGTCTATTAGCCAACAGCTTGGATATGATCTTATACAAGACTGAACAACAAGCTATTGGCCTAAACTCCTTCACAGTTTGGGGATTGGGAACCTTGGGTAACAAAGTAATTGTTGCACAATTGACTGGACTGTACATTTTGGAAGTTTGAAAAAAATTTGTAACTGCTAACATCACCTGCCTCCCAATGATATGCCAAGACTGCTTGAAGAACATGGCATTAAAACCATCTATACCTGGAGCTTTATCATTTCCAATAGCCTTCAAGCTATCAACTATCTCCCTTTCAGATATATCAGCTATAAGCTCCTTCCTTTGACTTTGAGATAGTTTTGGTCCATTCCTCATATATAGCTTATTTACTGCTGGAAGTGTGTTGGCTGCTGTTCCCATCAGAGCTTGATAAAAATCCCTGATCTCCTTCTTCAATTCTTCAGAATCATTTATCTTCTGACCTCCTTCTGTGGATAGTTCAATGATCTTTTTATATTGATTCCTCTCCTTCATAACTGCTGAGAAATATTTATTGTTGGAATCCCCTAGCTTGATCCACTTAGCTCTTGATTTTTGTTGTAAGGCTGACTCTTCTACAAGTGACCATTTCTCCGGTTGCTGCACCATTTCCTTTGCTTTTTGTTGGAGATTGTCTGAATAAGAAAGATCCAGTTGATGCTGCATATCTATCAATTCTTTCCTGCTGCTTTCAATCCTTTGGGAAATGTTTTTAAAGTCTCTAACATTAAGAGATTTTAAAGGCTGTTTAAGTGCTTTAAGATTATTCCATACTCCTTTGAAGGTTGTGTTTCTCCTTGCTGCTCCAATACCTTGAGAGAATACCATGATATTCTTTATGCTGGATCCAAGCATTGAAGAATCTGAATGGAGTTTTCCTTACTGCTGTATCAGTTGCAAGAGTTAGTAGCATAGGGTTGTGATCAGATATAAGTGGCTGACCATATACAGTATGTACATGATTCCACTTCATCTGCCACTCAAAATTGCTAAACACTCTATCCAATCTACTGCATACTCTATCATTACCACTTTGTTGATTAGACCAGGTGAAAAAGTTCCCCTTCCAAGGTAGTTCAATAAGCCCTGATTGCTGAATGCAGTTATTAAAGTCCACCAATTCCCTTTGCTTCACTTGTTGGCTGGATTGCCTCTCCTTAGTGGATAGAATTGCATTGAAGTCCCCTGCAATGAGCCAAGGATCAGTAATACCAGATGATAGATTCACAATAGAACTCCATAGTAGCTTCCTTTGATCACAGTCATTGAAACCATAGATTACTGAGAGCCAGCAGATAATCTCCCCAGTGATGTGTTGGACTTTACAATGAATGATCTGAGCCTCCTCTATATGACCAGACACCACAAGTTTTGAAGGATCCCACAAGATCCAAATTCTACCATTTACTGCACTGTTGTAATTACTGAGCATACTCCAGTTAGGTAATAGAAAACTAGCTATTCTATTTGCATTGTGTTGCTTAACCTTGGTCTCAACTAGTCCAACCAGGTCAAACTTATTATTCCTAAGATAATTCTGAGCTTCTTTCTGTTTGAACCTTTTATTTACACCTCTAATATTCCAAAAGATCCACTTCATTGGGTTTTACTTGTTCCCCCTTCATCTTGGGGATGATCAGACCATCTAACCGACCTAATTTCATACCTATTGGACAAAACAAGAGGGGACAATGGAGGGAAGTTGGTTATATTGAAAACTGGAGAGTCATGGACAACTTGCTTCTGTTTTTCCTCAATCACAGTAGGAGGTTGAATGATCTCCTTACTTGCTACTTGACTTTGGGTGTGAAGCTCCTGGCAGCTTTGGCTTGTTGTAATTGGTGCTTTCACTCTCCATTCTTGGGTTACCTTGGCTTTTTGCATAGGTTGTGAAATTTTGGTTAGACAATTATGTCCAACCTCCAAGCATTTCTCACAGTATAGAGGTTTCCACTCATAGAGTACATCCTGTATGAAACTCCTTCCATTTGGATCTAGAATCTCTATTTCACAAGGCAGCTGTTTTGATACATTTACCTCAATGAGCATTCTAGCATAAGAGATTCTAGTCTGTTTAGTAGTACATTCATCAGCATATATTGGTTTCCCAAGAACACTAGCTATCCTACTCAAGGACTTGCTACCCCAACAAGACATTGGTAAGTTAGGGAATTTTATCCATAAAGGAATCTCAGTAGGAAAAGCTGCTTTAAAATCAAAATCTGCAGACCATTGTTTCAAAATCATTGGTCTATTAGCAATCGTATATGGTCCTCCACACAATATTTCTTTAGCATCTTCAATGCAATTGAATTTGACAATATAATACCCCTCCTCATGATAAAACAATTCAGGATCAGGCACATCCGACCAATGGAGATTAATAATTCTCTTCATTCCATTGAACCCAGGGCTATTGCCTAACACAAATACCACCAGAGCACTTTTCCATTTCCCTTCTTCCTCCTCTACTTCTTCCTTTACCAATTGACCAACTGGTTTCCCATTGACTAGTATAGGAGGAATATATTCTAATGACATACCATTTGCAGCCAATCTGTTGCTTTGGAAGAGGCTATTCCACTGTTTAGGTGGATTTGAGATTTCCTCTGCTGCAGCTTTAGTAGAATCTGCAGTAGTTGGTTGTTGCATGCACGTCTTTTCCCCATTTTCCTTCTCCTTTGGGCCTTCCATAGGTATGACTGGATGTACAATACTTCTCGCAGGAGCTGTTTGTAACATAGGGACATTAGATGGTTGTGGATCTGGAGCTGATTGAGCCAATGGAACAGTAGTTGCTTGTAACATTGTGCCTTGTGAATCTGAGACTGGTTGAGCCAATGGAACAGTATTCACAGATGAAATCGATGGAACAGTGATGCCAACCGATGGAACAGTATTCACAGATGAAATCGATGGAACAGTGATGCCAACCGATGGAACAGTGTTAACTGTTTTTTGGAAGACTAAATCACTCGCATAAATTGGAACTAACTCTTTTCTTGGGCGACCTCTTCTCTTTGCCATGACTCAGTCTGCTAGGTTAACTCACCTTAGCAGTAGCAATGGAGGAAAGGCGATGAAACAGTAGGGTTGGGGAAGAAAGGTAGAGAGAAGGAGGAGCTTCTCTCTCTACATTGATTGTCTTAATAATTTGTTGTGTTGCTATATAACGAATGATGAAGCAAATACATTGTCCTTTTCATTGAATTGCAGTTCTTCAGTATCTTTAGTACAGATAATAAGAAATTATGATGAAGAATTAATAGTGAAGCAAGTTTGACATGTGTGTGTGTCTGCTATTTTAGTTGTTTAAGCTACAAAAAACTAGTGTTGGTAATTCATTATTTTCTAAATTTAAAAATAATTTTTAAAACTCTTTGAAACTGCTCCCAATTTTGAATTGGTAATTCATTATTTTGTTAATTTTATTTTTTATTTTAAAATTATTATCAAACTCCGACTTGAAACTAATTCCTAATTTGAATGGGTAGTTTTTCTTCTCTTTTTTTCGTTTTTTATAGCTATTTTTTTTGCCTTTTATTTTAAAATAATTTAAAGTTTTCCACTTGAAACTACTCCCACCCAATTTGAATGATAAGTTGTTATTTTATATATTTATTTTTTATTTTTCTATATTTAATTATAAGATATCTATATTTATTAATCCAAATAAAGTAACCAATTAATAAATACATACATTATATATATATATAGCATTTTTTTGGTTGCCACTTGGCTTAAGGAGAGGGATTTTTCCTCTCCTTTTAATAATATATAGATAATTATAAACTAAATAACTAATTATGCCATGTGGCATTTTTTTAGGTTGCCACTTGGCTTAAAGAGAGGGATTTTTCCTCTCCTTTTAATAATATATAGATAAGATATCGACATTTATTAATCCAAATAAAGTAACCAATTAATAAATATATATATATATATATATATATATATATATATATATATATATATATATATATATATATATATGTATATATATATATATGTATATGTATATGTCTGGTTATTTTATTTTATTATTTTCGTTTTATTTATATATTTAAATTAAAAAATGATAACCAAAAACCAACTATAAACTAAATAATTAATTATGCCATGTGTCTTTTTTTTAGGTTGCCACTTGGCTTAAGGAGAGGGATTTTCCTCTCCTTTTAATAATATATAGATATAGATTTCTCATTTCATCCAGTTGCATTTGTAAGGGTTAAATAGTAGCACGTGCGAGAAATTCTGATGAGTCAGATAAATTACTAGAAGGTCAACAGTGAGATCGTTCAGCTGATGAATTCTTTGGCTAAGCCTGTTTTGCATCTAAAACTAGCAGATAGACTAACAGAAGTAGAATTATTATTACTATTTTCATGTCTCTTTTTGTGCTTGAAAATATGGATATATGTGCAGTTTTTCAGTCACTAAATCTACTTAAAGTTTCTCTGGTTAATTGTGTCTTTCACATTTCCAGGACCCTAAATATTGGACATATAGGCCATTGTCTGAACAGATGATCCGTGCCGCGGCAGATGATGTTCGATTTCTTCTTTTTATATATCATAAGATGGTGCAAAAGTTGAATGACAAGTCCTTATGGCGCCTAGCTGTGCGTGGTGCCCTCTATTGTCGCTGTTTCTGCATCAATGACAATGATTTTGCAGACTGGCCACCTCTACCTCCAATTCCAGGTTATTTCTTCCTGTCTCTCTCAGTATTGACTCTTCTTTTGACTCTTAAATCTGAATATGTACATATATATTTGAATGGCTTAATTTTTTGGCAATACAAGAATTTCCTTGGCTATGTGACCTATGTTCTTTCATTTTATTCTGCAGTACCTTTTCATTATTCTAAGGTCAAATAAAAAAGGTGGAAAGGATTTCTCTTAGTTACATGGTTTAACCCTAAGCTTGATGTATATATAAAAAGCATTTATGGTCTATCTCTTAGAAATGATTGTAATCTTTTGAGCATATGCTTATACGAGTAAATATGAGATTTAGGGAACCGCTAGTTTAGAGAAATCCTAGTTTGCCTGAAAGGATAAATTATTTAGTATTGAACTGAAGTGGATCTGAATAGAGTGGAATGTGTGTGAAGGATTTGATTTATATGGACGACCTCGACTAATTTGGAACCGAAACCGAGTTGATTGATTGAAGCATATAGCCAGTTATAAGCGTGCTGATAAAAGTTTGATGAGTTCTACAAGGACAGAAATAGTAGTACCTTTTTAAGAAGCATGACTTCTAAAATTATCTAGACCTGAGATAAGGAGGTTAAACTGGTGAAACCTTCTATTGATGGTTGTCAAGAAAATTTCACTTGATAAAGCAATGAACTATGTAGTTATTCAGTTCTTGAACCATGCAGATGTTTGTTTTCTATGATCGACATAGACATACATCCAAATATGTTACTGCTGGGGTGTAGAACTCAGACTGAAGAAAGCACGTCCCAGATGAAATTCTTATGTTTGTACCTTTTAGAGCAGAAGAACTAATATTAGGTAAGTTGTGATTTGCAGAAAATATTGCTGCTGATGGAAGTATGGCCGAGGAAGAAGTCTTGTCTGTTATTGATGTTCCCTCGGGGAAAATGGGACGTGTTATTGGCAGAAGGGGAGCTTCTATATTGTCGATAAAGGAGTCATGCAAGTATGTTTCTTTGCTTCATCGGTTAATGTGTGCCTATGTGTGAGGATAAAAACTCACTTTCAATTTCCCGAACATTATCTAAATGTTCAACTTTTGGGCTTAAACAACACGGATAATATGATGATCCCAGCTGCTCCAATGTACTACTTTCCTCTTTTATTTTATATTCCGTTGTTTAAGTTTAGAACAAATGCATCTTGCATAGAGAGAATGGGAAAGAGGGTAAAGAGAGAATGAGCATGTCAAACAACATATTTGCCGACTGTTACCTGAGCTTAGTTTAATTAAAGTGATGGACTGAGTTTGATTGTAGCTCTGTGTATTTATTGATTATGTCTAATATCTTATCATGTGTCTTGGTATGATAATATTTTAAGTCAAATAATACCTGAGGTCAGAACATTTATAATTGTGCTTTGACAGCTTTAGTCATTCTCTATCAACAATAGCAACAACAACGACCCAGTGTAATCCCACTAGTGGGGTCTGGGGAGGGTAGTGTACACAGACCTTACCCTTACCCCGAGGGGTAGAGTTAGTCATTCTCTATCCTTGTGGGAAAAAGATGTTTTGAAAGAAGAGGAAACAAGAGAAATATAGTATTTCAAAGGGGGAAGTTGGTCACCAGAAACTAATTTTTTGAAAGGTTCATATTTTGGTTTTGCTATCTCTTGACTCTCAATCTCCAAGAATATTTTGGTTTTGCAATCTGACTCTCAATGTACAGCAGTCAGTAGAGTTTGGAAATGTATAGGTTTATCTATTTTCATGACGGTGGTTTCCCAGCCACCTTGTGCGCACTCACAGGTTACCTGCTACCTCCCATAGCACAGGTACCGGGTAACTCTGCCCACCACGGCTTAGCAGCTAGTATTTTTTGTCTCTGCCAGGATTTATGTATAGGTTTACTAGTAATTAAGTAATCATGTTTTTTTACTTTGACAATCTTTTCATTTGCAGTGCTGAAATATTCATAGGAGGTGTTAAAGGTCCTGCTGATAAGGTTAGTGATATATTGTCAAAGATGAATGCCATTATACCTCTTGAAATTTTCCTTGCACCAAAAGTGTTTACATCCATAAATATGTTGTTTCTTCTTTTTAACTTCTTAGATTTCCAAGAAAAGAATTAATTACAATGTTGATCTGCTGCTAAAGTTTTCCCGGGTTAACATAAACAAGACCATGCAGCTTTAACCTAAACATGGTAACTGGCTCAACCACCATGGGTGAAGCTGTTTACCAAGTTTACTGTGTACCTTTTGAGATCCTCAGGTGGTTGGTTGCTTGTTTTCATAATATAATCATCTTAGATGCAAAATTGCAAACAGTTTTCGAGTTTTTCCGCTTTAGCTGTAACATATGTTGAATTACTTTAGAGCTGTTCAATTTATATGTTGTTTTATGGATACTTTTGGCATAGGCTTTAGGCCTTCAAGTTCCAAGTGCAGTTGTTTAGGATTACTTGTTTACTTGTCTCACCTAGGATTGCTTTGGTACAGGTTTTCATCATTGGACCAGTGAAGCAGGCTAGAAAAGCCGAAGCCATTCTTAGGGGGAAACTAGATTTCTAAATCAGGAAGTTCATGCAGGACTTACATTGTATCTTTTAGACTCTGAAAAGATGGAAAAGAACATAAAACTTGCCCTTGTACTGTTGTACAATAAATAAGCAGTTTGGCGGCTACAATGCAAAATTTGATTTGCTCACTAGTTACAGTGTTTCGGTTACTGGTGAGGTTTAGAATATGAGACTTCAGCAATTGCTGCTATCGTTTCCCTTCGTTATCAAGTCCACACACTTTGAATCTTGAAGAAAATATCATTAATCACATTTTCAGTCACTTTGATGTCGAAACAATTCTTGATTTATAGGTTTCATCTCCAATTCTGAATCATAGTTCTCTCAAAAACTGTTAAAGATATAATGAAGGCAGTCAATCAAGATGCCGCTCAACATAGAAACATTAATACGAGAAGCATGAAGCATGTATTCTGAATACATAGCCACGACTATCAAACTGACTTACAGGTTCAGCTAGTGTTCAAAAACCACATACCAAAATAGCAATCAGCTACCTAAGATATTGAGTGCTTTTTATTGATGTATATGACAAAGACCTTAAGTATGTTTTTGAAAATAGGATGCAAGGAAGCTCCTCTGAGGCGTAAAAGTTGTATCGTACTTCAAATAGTGGACCACCCAACATCTGGCCACTTCCCTAATGTACACAATCACGCAGTTGGTCTCCATTCATCAAGCTCACAAATGAATATCTTGAGTGAAAATAGGCGAATAAATATCTGTTGCAAGGCGAAATAAGACAATTATTCACTTCTGAAAGCCGCCAAACTGATAGTTTGTGTGTTAAGACTTGAAAATATGTCATCTCCAGCTGTTGCTGCTGATGGGAAACCAGATCTGCCATGCCCGATTCCTTGACCCATTGCTCTGCTAGTGTAGAAAGTAGTAGGTCCTTTTTCTCTCTCATCTGAACCATCAGTCAATCCTCCTACAATGCCAACATCTGCAAGGTTGACCTTTTTGGCTGCATTTTAGGGGGAAAGGAGTAAGTTCAAAAGGTATATATCATCAGGTAACCAGAAAAGTTGAGTCGAGCAAGACAAAAAGCTTCAGTATACCACTTAGTAGTATTTTGTCATTCAAGTTGTTACATCTTTTCAACATGTACACAAGTGTGGTCAAACCATCAAAATATTGGGAGCAATCGGCACAATTCATGTAGTCGATAAGGGTCTGTGCTCAGTAGTGACCCTTCCGACCATCTTTTGGGCAACAAGTGAGCTGGGGAAACCACAAAAAAAGGACTGCTCCATATTGCTATTAGCTGTCCTTGTAATTGACATTGGTGAGTATCCAATCAATGAATCGAAAAAAGAAAGAGTTTGCTAATCTGAGTACGCCCACCAGGTCTCTGAAAGTTGCACCAATGTCATATAAAAATCAAATAGGACAACCGGTGGCCGTTTTTTTCTAAATGTAGTTTTCAGAAGTTAAAGAATATCCATTAACTATAAGAGTCATTTCAACTTAATGCCCAACACCTCAAAAATCGACCCTTGATGAAAAAGCAATACATGACTACATGCCACTAAAAACGAATAGCAACATGATTTTCAAAATTAAACAAAAATGTAAGTGATGATATCCAGCACTCAGAACTTACGTGCAGTTATATTCAGATCAATCAGCCCACGGCTCAGTGAATCAGCCCATATTCCAGACCTGACTTGAAATGTATCCTTCTTTGGCGGTGTTTTAGCTTCAACAGCCGATTTGCTTAATTTGTCATGAGCATGATGACTCCCACCATTGCTAGCATTTTCATCGGGCATTGATACAGGTTGAGAAACAAATGCACCAAAAGGATCAGAGTTACCAAAAGTATTTAGTGGAACTGAAGCAAATGGATCAACAGTGTTAATGTTCATCTGGTCTAGTTTTGAAGATCTGTTATCAGATTGTACAACAGGATCCGCTGCAGCGAAAAAATCTATTGTTGAAGCTGCAGCTGAAGGGGCAGGCTGGGAGGCAAACAGATCCACACCCTTCTGCAGAAAAAACAAGTGGTTACTTTGTAACAAACTAAGCAATATTAAGAGCAAGATTTTAACAGGGTGATGGAGGGATTCATACTGGAGTTTGGGAAGTTACACCCGTAATCTGTGGTTTTGAAAATCCGTTATTAGACTGTACAACAGGATCTGGTGCAGCGAAAAAATCTATCGTTGAAGCTGCAGCTGAAGGGGCAGGCTGGGAGGCAAATAGATCCACGCCCTTCTGCAGAAAAGACAAATGGCTACTTTGTAACGAACCAACCAATACTAAGAGCAAGAGTTTAAACAGGGTGATGGAGGGATTCCTACTGGAGTTTGGGAAGCTAGACCCGAAATCTGTGGTTTTGCTGATACAAAAGTGGCATCAGCAAATAAATCAACCTCTGATGGATCAGTGTTCACAGTAGACGTAGCAGCTGGAGCAGGCGTCGGTGCATCCAAGAGGTCACCCATCAAATTTTGCCCAAATAGATCTACTTGGTTAGAATTTCCTGTAGAAGGCTCTGTTTGACAGCCAAAGTAAGTAATAGTAAATTTCGAAACGAGAAATAGCAAATCAAGCAGTAAGTTGCAGCCTACATGAGATTAGGACCTCAATGGTTTCATTTCCAACACGCATATGTGCTCTCATTTCAATTTTGTTATTACCCCTATCCCACCCTCCACCAAGAGATTTATGACAATCTAAACTTTGCCACATCTAAAAGGTCTGGTGCACTTCTACACAATAAATTTATTTAAAATAGATGTCTTAAATATTGAGTAATAATTTGCTTTTGTTTTGTTTTTAATAAGGTAAGATATTCATTTAATGATGTATTAAGAATGTATTTCAGAAGTACATGGAGAGGAAATCAAGTCCCCATCAATAATTTGTTGTTTTCTTCGTCCATTGTTAATATGCCCTAGTTCCTTAGCGATTGTCTCCAACACAATAGGACAGCCAGATAATAAAACTTTATTTGACCTCTAGCATTTTCTGGTTCAACCAGGGCACCTATAAATTTTTACCAGACTCAAAAAGAACATAGGTTTTCATGTAACACACAACTTATGCAGCTACCTTTAATAGAGTTCTCTAATTTGTTGAATACCCACCCGTGCACATGCAAAAAAGTTATAGAAGTTCTTTTGCCCAAACCATCAAAGATGTAAAGTGACAGAACCTTCATAAACAAAACATGTTATAGGGAACTGAGCATAATGAGGGCCTCCTATAAAACACAAAATAGAAGACTGCAGATTGTCCTCTCTGAAAGTTCAACAAATACTTACTAGCACTCGAAGCCCCCCGAGGATCAAAATCGTCAAAATCTTCCTCGTAATTGCTTGATGGTACAGTCGAGCTCTGTGAAGAAGACTTTTTAGGCTCACCTATCTTCTTCATCATCTTTGATCCACTAGCAGAAACAGTATCCTGAACTTTGCTGCAGATTTCATTAATGTTAACCAAAAAGAGACACGAATTAAAACATGGAAGAAAACTGCCATTCCCAGAGAAACAGCTTATTTGAACTAAAGTCAATGCCAGTGCAAAATTTAATCTATGATTTAAATAAAGAGGGAAGCTAAAGTTCAAACAAACTCTATATAACAGCTTTAAGTATGAGGGACAGGCCAAAAACAATTTGAGAGCCAAAAGCAAGAATGGCATAGACCATGGAGCAACCTATTGAAAAAAGATGAATGGTTATGCATCACCGGTTTGTGTTAGCAACAACATGAACATCTGGGAAGATAATGACTAGACCCTTAGTCTCATGAACCAACGACAATTTAGTTTTTGCCATGTCTGCTGCTAATATATGTTCCATTCTTTTGCAATAAGCTTTGAAAGAGTATGCACTTGAATGGTTATGCATCACCAGATAACAGGTTCAGCAGCTATGTGAAAGCATGAACTACCCTAGGCCACAAACCCCAAAGATGAGTCCTTTTCATGCAAAAACCCCAAGATTAAACAGTTAAATGGGATAAAGGCAGTGCAGAATAAAAGGCATTTAGCTATATTTATCTAAGAAAAATAAATAAAGAAAGAAGCAGGGTGCACAAACCTGCCATAACGAGAAGATCCCATCTTTGACTTATAAGTACTTTGATCAATCTTTTCTTCATCATATCGATCCTTCTCACTGTAACTATCCTTAAATGAATCGCCATCGCTTTTACTTCCAAAACCTCCATATCGCTCATTACTTCGAAAGCTGCCGCTGCTGCTACTAAAAGAGGCAGAGTTTGACTTATATGACACTCCAGAAGATGATACTCCAACGTACCTAAAAGGTGACATCTAATATCATCAGCATGCAATTATGCAACTGAAGTTTCTAGGGACTCTTGAGTAATCAAAAGTAAAGTCAGACCTTAAATAATATACTTACTTGTCACGGTTTGCAGCAGCTTTATTCCTAACCTCTTGTATCTTCTCTTTGTTATTTAATAGTGCCACAATATTTTCCGCCTTTTTCCTCACATTAATGCCCAGATCCTTCCCACTTGGCTCAACATACTCGAAACTCGTGAGAGACTTGAGTAGAATAATTGAAACAATAGATATATAAGACATAAAGGGAGAAGGTAAAGGGCCATACTTGGTTCGGTCAGACAAGGAAAAAGCTGTATGTTTTGGTACTGGCAAAAGAAAATAAGAAATTTGATGAAATAACATGAGAATACGTACAGAGATCTGATACGTATGTTCTATGATGTCATCAACTGCACGTTCAGATCCATGTGCCACCAAGTACTCTATAACAGCCAACGACTGGTACAAACAGTAATCCATAACTATTTAAATAAGAGATTATTTGAAAAGTTATAGAATAGAAACTCAAAAGAGACAACAAAGTTGACGATCAGAAGCTTAAGTCTTTGCTCTCCTTTTGGTCTTACTATATTTTATTAGTACTGAAGTTTTTAACTCTCTTAGCTACGCAAGTTGATGCCATTAAAAAAAATCCTACCTTATAAACAAAACGCCAGTTCTTTCCCGTTTCAGTTAATCTTGTCCAGAGCACATTCATGATCATCTGACTCTCGGAGCTGCAAAATACCTCAATAGATCAGCCAGCTGATGAAAAGAGAAACAAAGAATTATTCAACTGAATCCGGAAAATATAATGGCTAAACCGTACAATTTTTTTGTAGCCTGTGCTATCTCAGCCAAAGCAGTCCCATGAGGGCCCCAAGGTTCATCATCCGTAGCATCCAATACCTAGTTCCATGTTGAAATATATCACATCATCATTCAAACTGATAGAAGTAAAAGAATAAAAGATAGTCCTAATATCCAATCTACTTTCTATGCACCTCTTTCTATATAATAAGCCTAACCTTCAAAAAAGAATAACCACTAGCCTATGCCTAAACAAATAAAAATCCTAAGCTATGTAAATGCCAAAGTGCACAGCCAAGTTTGATATCTGAAAAACCATTATATACCTTCATGAGTCTCAATTTTTCATGAATGATGCTTTCATAAAGACATTAGCTTACTAGACTTCATTTAAACCGGCCCAAGTCCCAACATTTGATCAATTACTCCCTTCGTCCCAATTTATGTGTGGTTGTTTGCCTTAGCATAGAATTCAAGAAATAAAGAAATACTTTTTAAACTTTTTGTCTAAAAGCCATAGACATTTCGGTGGCTATAAATCATCTCATTAGTGAAATCGGAAGTTCAAAATCAAATTGTTTCGGAATAAAGAAAGGTGTCATTCTCTTGACAAACTAAAAAGGAATGAGTATCACATAAATTGGGACACATGGAGTATCTAGGTGGAGCGGAAGGAATTCTGACCAGCAATTAGGACATGGATTAGAGAATGGAAGATTTTGCCAAATAAAATGAGTACCTTATAGATTCATTCCCATGGTTCATTCCCATAGGGGGTTATCTACAAGTTCTTAGATTCCTTCCAAGGTTCAATACAGTATGGTTAGCTAATTTTCTACTCAACTAGGAAACGAAATGCAACACAATTTTACCTTAGAAAATCCAGAGCACTCAATACAATTATAATTAAATAATCACTCAAATGTCCTTAACTAGAACCAGGTAGTTTAACTTAATTAATCAGACATTAATCTACAACATCAAGAAACAGGTACTGAATAATCACTATGAACAAAAAACTGAATGTATTTAATTATTTCAATACAGTACGGTTCGCTAATTTTCTACTCAACAACTAGGAAACGAAGTGCAACACAATACCTCACAAAATCCAGAGCACTCAATTCAATTAGAACTTACTAATCACTCAAATGTCTTTAACTTGAACCAGGTAGTTCTTTAACTTAATTAGTCAGACATTATCTACAACATGAAGAAACAGGTACTGAATAATCGCAATGAAAAAAAAAACTGAATGTATTTAATTATTTTACCTTTTGCTCGATTTCAGGGACCTTCAACACTTTCAAATTCACCTCCCTCTTTCTGCAAAAATGCCAGTAAAAATTTAACCCGTAAACAAATCAAACTAAAACTAATATTATTTCAAAAAATTAACTAAAAAGAGAATGCAAATCTAATTAAAAAGAAAAAGCTTACATTTCGCGGACCGTTTGATCGAAGACCTTCATGAAATCCATGGTTGGATCTGCCTAATTGATATTTAAGTTGATTTGGGATAAATGAATCTGAATTTGTAATAAGGATGAGATCTCTCCGAAAAGTATAAAGCTGTGCTGATGAGATCTCTCCTAAAAGTGTTAGTTTTGCGAAAGAAACAGCACATACAGCTCTGTATTTTTTTTTTCTCTTTTTAGTTTTTAATTATAAAGTAAGACAGAAGAAGAAAAGTACAATACTATGATTAGAGTAATATTCATTTTGGTTTAGTAAGTTATGCAGGGATAGAAATAACTGAATTCTACCCCAAAAAAAAAGATAGAAATAAATTAATTAGTAAGTGAGAATTTACAATGAAGTGAATATTTTATGAACGTATGATTCGTTGTATTAAAAAATGGATATATAAAGATAATTTGTTATGAAATAATATAAGAACAAGAACAATAATACAAGAACAAGAACAATATAGAGAAGTAGAGAGAGGAGTATTCTTATTGATACTTTGGGATGATTTATAATGGGGTAAGACCCCTCTATTTATAGGCATAGAAAAGACTTAGCCTCAAAGTAAAACTCTTCTATAAGATAGACATTCACTCTAATTAGAGTTCTATTTATAACACTCCCCCTTGAATGTCTATTCAATAATGTGCCTCGTTAAAACCTTAACTAAAACAAAACCCAATGGGAAAAAATTATAGAAAAAGGAAAAAGAGTACACATGTTTGAATATGTGCCTATTGGTTGCCTCGTTAAAAACCTTGCAAGGAAAACCCAGTGGGACAAAACCTTGTAAGGGAAAAAGAGTGCAACGCGCATTAACTCCCCCTGAAAAGAGCATCAATTCACATCCTTGAGCATTTGCATTCCAATCTTGTGCACCATCTTCAAAACGATCTTTTGTAGAGATTTGATAAATAAATCAGCCATATTGATTTGAATAAATATTCCGCACCTTGAAATTATCATTCTTGATAGATATGAACATCTTCATATAATGTCGTGGAATGACTCTTCAATATCTCCATAGAGGTATTCTCGATGCCATCATGCTTATAGTTATAGCAAGATACATATGTACACAAGTTGCACTTAGGATGTGGTACTTCAGGACCAAGAATTGTATATGCTTCAAGCAACTTCAATCTTTCATGGATTGACATATAAGTTAAGTCATATAAGCCATATAATAGACTTTAGATGCATATCAAGTTTTCATGTCATGCTAAGCAAATAAGATATCGAAAACTGATTACACATGTCATTGACTTTATTATGATCACTTTGATCATTTGCTCATCTTCTTTATTAAGAAGTTATTTTGAAACCGATTCATCTATACGCTTTAAGCGTATCAAAGACTTTGTCCTCCTGGGACTTAATATGAGCATTTGCAGTGAGAATATAGTTACTTTCTTTGGTCAGCAAATGCGTATAGCATGCTTTGCAATGTGTTGCAATTGAATTATCCTTTTATGAACTTCATGTTCATATTATGATATTCGAGGATCTATATATACAAATGATAATTCATCCCATGTAACCTTTTCTCAAGTGTTTATCATGTCTCCCCCTCATGTTAGAAAAGCTAACTTGTTTCCTCAACTTTGAGAGTCCATCTTTGTGCATTATGGTGTTAATGAAAATATACACCGCACATCAATAATAAGATGGAGTTATTTGGTTCCTGATCCTGAACCACTTGTGAGGGGAGAATATAACATACTCCGTATATCAAACTGATATGTATAACTTTGTTCTCATAAAAAACAGTTTAGCTATTAAGTGGAGGCACTCAATAATTATCTTGCTAAACTAACTATGATATAAACCAACTTATCAAGATGAACTATCTTGAATAGAAAATCTGGAAATTATGCTCGAAGTTATATTACTGAGCAATTTACCTCGCAAGCACCGGCCAGGCTGCGGGTTAATAACAATCGCGCATGTAACCATATCATAGATGCATCATATGTGGTATACATGGCAGGTGAATGGGCCCATATTCACCTTTGATATTTCCAGAATTTATGGGATTCAACCCGAACTCTTTAGTTGGTCAATCAATTAATGAGAACAAATAATATAAGAGAATTCGTAAAGAACTTTCTAGTTCTTTAATATTTACCCGTGTGAATTCTCTATTACTGCACATCATACTTAAAATGAGATGGCTAACCCGAATTCCAACTGAATAAATTATCAATATTGATAAACTTCAAATTTACACCATGACATGTGCAATTATCAATAAACTTCAAGTTTATTATGATATGGGTTTTTATATCAATAAACGTCCACTTTATTGTGGTATTCTTGTGTAGTACAAACTGGAGAATAAAGCGGGTAGTTTTTCACATACAGATTATCCCGCTACAAGTTGTAGTAATAGAAGATATCAAATCTTTCCTTTATTTATAGTCTCAATATAATCAATCGCTTTCGCATATACTTTGGAAACTGAATAAGTTTCTTTGAGACTTACTACAACACAATACCTTATTGGTAATCAATTGCGTTTCTCCAACATAGTAATAATTGGCTCTTCTAGAGCTCTCAATTAATTTTGTACTACCACATATTCATCAACATCCATGTGGTGAATATCTCTTTTAAAGAGAAAGTTATACCATTATGGTCATGGTCAAAATTATATGCAAGATATGTTTCTTGCATTATCGTTGTCCTTTAATAGTCATATTTCCAAAATATTTTGGCATACAATAGGTACGTGACCAACGATCATTCATGCCATAATAATGACATTATTTTCATATATCATCTCAAACCTCCTTCTAGGGGTGAGTATGGTATATTCAATACCAATGCGTCTGGCATTCGATTTGCTATTCTTTGCAAATGGATAATATTTTGCACCTCTTATTCACAAATAGAGGTATGTGGATCAAGATGAGATAATGATGCATTTTTCCACAAAATTTCCCGTTTGGTTTCACCAACTTCTCCCCCTAATTTTGGGAAAAGTGTCTCATCGAATTGACAGTCTGCAAATCGTGCAGTGAACAAATCCCCTGTCAATGTTTTGAGGTAGCGAATAATGGAGGGCGATTCAAACTCAACATATATTCCTAAACTTCTTTGCAAAACCCATTTTGGTGCAATATGGCGATGCTACAGGCACATATACTGCACATCCACAAATTCTTAAGTGGGATATATTAGGTTCATGACCCAAAACTAATTGCAACGGGGAATATTTGTGATAATTCGTCAGTCAGAGACGAACTAGCATTGCTGCATGCAAAATGGCGTGACCCCAAACCGAAGTGGGCAGCCTCGTTTTCATGAGTAAATGAGGTATTCAAGATTATACTCATGTATTGTCTCAATCTGATATCCATTTTGAATGATATCTTTAAAACTCAACAAGTTTCTCTTAGACTTGGAGGAGAACATTGCATTCTCTATGATAAACATTGTTCCTCTAGGCAGAGTTATAGTTGCTCTTCCGGAGCCTTCAATCAATTTACTACTACCAGAGATTGTAGTAACATCTGCCTTACACATACTTAGTTGAGAGAAATATTTCTTTTCTTTGAGTATCGTATGTGTAGTACATGAATCAACTAAACAAATATTTGATCCAAGTTTGCTTTGTGAGATATCCATATTTGCTTTCCCATGGTTTGGCATACAAAAGAAAATACATGAACATGAGAATAAACAAATTCAATCCGTTTGTTTCAATGTAATCGATTATTAAACATACATAATCGATTATTTGCTAATTTGAAAAACTTCAGATCACACTGTCTTAATATAATCGATTGTTTAAACATACATAATCGATTATTTGCTATTTTGAAAAACTTCAGATCACACTGTCTTAATATAATCGATTGTTAAACATACATAATCGATTATGTCTTAATATAATCGATTGTTAAACATACATAATCGATTATTTGCTATTTTGAAAAACTTCAGATCACACTGTCTTAATATAACCGATTGTTAAACATACATAATCGATTGTTTTGCAGTTTTAATGCGAAATATTAGATAATCGACTAACTGTTAGGTTAGTCGATTAACTCTACTGGAAAATAAAAATATCTTTGAAATTTAAGCATATTGAAACATTCTAAAGAACTAGTACTAACGTTATATCATAAACTAATTAATACGAGCTGATACTAATGACTATTAGTTTATTCATTGACTAATACAAATAAGTAAAATAAAATCAAACAATTCCATCACAGATCCATCACCAATTAAGTGGTCTATTTTACCCTCAGGGTGCTCAAAGAAGTCTGCCACATCCAGGTGGGTGATGTCAAGATTGTCGTCAGAGACAGAATTGGTTTCAGGGCATTTACCTTTTAGAGATGCTTGATAAAGCTCAACCAAATGTCTTGGTACACGGCAAATTTCGCCCAGTGCCCTTTTCCACCGCAACGATATTATATAGTTTATGAACTATTTGCTTTTGGATCATATCGTGCTTGTGGCAGAGTAACCAACTTCAGGTTGTCATATCTCTCCTTTAAGCCATTCCACAAGATAGGTGGATCTTTGACTGTGATATATTCAATTTTCAAACCTTCATCAAGGTGATGACGCAAGTAAATCAAGGCCTTAGCACAGTTTCAAACCTTCATCAAGGTGATGGCGCAAGAAAATCAAGGCCTTAGCATAGTCTTGGGTGGATGCATTATTTCTGTCTTTAATGGCGTCTCCAAGACCCATAGCATCTAAGTGGATTTCAGTATCCAACACCCATGTCATATAATTCTTGCCCGAAATTTCAAGGGCAACGAACTTTCTCTTCATAATGTCAGACATAAAACAAAATTACATCAAGAGCGTGTCCATACTTACGGGTTTTGTTACAATTATCACATTCACTTCAGGGAATGGATTATAATCATCTGTATGTGTTATATACAATCTCATGTCAAATATTACTTTCATAAAGTGAAAGATTATTTTGAGAATCTTCATTATTCTCATTATCACAATGATGACGATTATAATTCCGTCTATTGCCACGTCCACATCCATTGATACCTTCATGGTAATAATTTTGTCTTCTTTCAGACTTATCACATACTGCTACCACATTCTCTAAAGGGAATGGAGCAAATTCAATTGGACGGATTTTGTCTTCTTTCAGACTTATCACATACTGCTACCACATTCTCTAAAGGGAATGGAGCAAATTCAATTGGACGGATTTCGTCTTTGTTTGTATATGAAATCAAATAGTAGAATTTCAAGAATTTGAAAGAGAAAAGTAAATTACTTACCTTTAAGGTATACCAATAAATGTTGTGATATCAAATATACCTCTTGAGTTTCCATCCCGTTGCATTACTTTATGATGATACCATCTCTTCTATTTTTTCATATAGAAATTCTCATACGGAGCAGTAGCAATCGTTATTACACTCTTTTGCTTGGAAATTCACCTGTAGTCATATTAGTGGATCGAATGGCGGCGGGACTCCAATCAGGATGGAGGCTCTTGAGAAGGCCAACTACACCAGCGACATGGGGGCAAGATATTGAGGTTCCAGAAATCATGTTGAAGCTAGTCTTACGTTTATCGTAGTCTTCCTCTATAGGATTTGCTGCTTCACTGTATGCAGCTATGATATCCACTCCTGGTGCAATAACATCAGGCAAGTCTACACGTATATTTATGTTCCATGACACAGTTAAGGCTTGAGAATCTGATTGCAACTCGAGATTCTGAGAGCGATAATTGCTGAATATTAAATTCAATTGGTTAGAGACTCGTGCTGATAACGTGTTATGAAATAATATAAGAACAAGAACAATACAAGAACAAGAACAATATAGAGAGAAGTAGAGAGAGGAGTATTCTTATTGATACTTTGGGATGATTTACAATGGGGTAAGACCCCTCTATTTATAGGCATAGAAAAGACTTAGCCTCAAAGTAAAACTCTTCTATAAGATAGACATTCACTCTAATTAGAGTTCTATTTATAACATAATTTAAATTTTGGATTTGATTTAAAAATGTATAGAAATTTTGTTTACATCCTTCTCTTTGTTTAGTTGGTTCAGTGTTGCCTAAGTGTAAATTTTGCAAATGGTTATATAACTATAATTTTTGTAACGACCCGATCGGTCGTTTTGAGCTTTAGTACATTGTTGAGCAGTCTGAGACCATGAGCAACTTCATTTTAGGTGCTATGACTTGTACGCATGGTCGGAATTGAAATTCAGGAAGATCGGAATTAAATTTAAATGAAAATTTTCATTTCAGAAGCCTTAAGTTGAAGAAATGAACTAGGATCTCTAGAGTTGGGAGCGCGATCAGAAGTGAATTCGGAGGTCCGTGGGTTATGTTGAAGCCATTTGGCTGAAGATAGAAATTTGAAAATGTTTGAGAAGTTTGACCGGAAGTGGACTTTTTGATATCGGGGTCGGAATCTGATTCCGGAAATTGGAGTAGGTCTGTAATGCCAAATATGACTTGTTTGTAAAATTTGAGGTCAATCGGACGTGATTTGATAGGTTTAAATATCGAAAGTAAAAGTCGAAAAGTTCAAAGTTCATAAAGCTTGAATCGGGGTATAATTCATGGTTTTAGCATTGTTTGATGTAATTTAAGGCCTCGAGCAAGTCCGTAATTTGTTCTGGGATTGGTTGGTATGATTGGTTGAGGTCTCGGGGGCTCGGGTGGATTCCAGGTGGTTAACGGATCGAAATTTGAATTTTTTGGAAAAAGCTCAATGTGACGGTTGCTGGTATTTCCGCTTCTGCGAAATTGAACCTTAGAAGCGATCCCGCAGTGGCGGAGAGGGAGACGCCGA
Source organism: Nicotiana benthamiana (assembly GCA_034376525.1). Taxonomy (NCBI): domain Eukaryota; kingdom Viridiplantae; phylum Streptophyta; class Magnoliopsida; order Solanales; family Solanaceae; genus Nicotiana; species Nicotiana benthamiana. Next base: position 37,289,561 of record CM067339.1, on the reverse strand, counting down.
AGTAGACGAGAGGATTTTGGGAAGGACCGCAAATGCAGTCATGGTTCCGCAGAAGCGGAACCGCATCTGCGGTAGTTGGGTCGCAGAAGCGAAAATGGGGCTGGAGCTTTGGAGCCGCAGAAGAGGAAGTACTTGGAGGCAGCAAGATTGTTTTAAATCGTGGGTTGAGTTCATTTCTCTTATTTTTCATGGCGTGGGGCGATCTTGGGGAGCTTCAAGAGGAGATTTTTATCGTTAATGATTGAGATAAGTTATCCCCACCTATTTTGAGTTAAATATATTAATTTTGTGTGAATTGGGGCATGAAAATTAGTATAAAAATTGAGCTTTTGGTGGAAAACCAAGAAAATTATATTTTTGAATTTTGGCCACGATTTTGAGCATGAAATTAAGAGAAAATTATATATTTGAGTTCATAATGTCATGGGCAAAGTTTATCTTCGAAATTTTTTTTGGATTCCGAGCACGTGGGCTCGAGGGTATTTTTATCAACTTTCTGTTCGGTGTTATGAATTGTTATAAATTGGGTTGTAAATTATAGATGAGCATATATTAATGGATTTGTATAACCATTGGATAGTTTTGGAACATTGTTCGTTGGTTTGAGCTTTCGGAAAAATGTAGAATGCCGGTTATGAGTCGTCGGAGCGAGGTGAGTATCCTTTCTATTATTGTGAGGTAAAATTACCCCATAGGTGAGTTAAATTGATTATGTGTTCCTAATTGTGGGGGCTACGTACACATGAGGTGACGAGAGTCCTGCGTAGCTACTATTATGCTATTGTCCGGGTAATCGAGGACCCGAAAATATGTTATACTTGGATTATTTGTGAACTCATTGATGGCTTGAATTGCCTAAATCACATTAAATTAGTAAATGAATTTCAAAGGGGTTAAGCTTCATTTCTTAAAATTTGTTAAAGGAGAATTGGTTTTATTTGAATAAATATTCCCCGATAAGCTCTTATTTGACTGATTGAGCATGTATTCTTATATGTACCTGTGTCGCATGATTCGTGAGGAGGGTATGTGTTTATTTCTGGAACGGGCCAAACGCCTCGGCAGATTAAATAGATGCATCTATGGTACGGGACACTCGACCCTCGGCAGTGCACAATTTATATTTCTGTTGGAGCGGGCCGTCGACCTCGGCATGATTTGCGCATGTTTGTGATGTTGTCTTGAACTTATTTAAGTTGTCACTTCCTCACACTGACTCGATATTTATTTGTTAATAATAAAGAGGACGTATGGAAAATTTCTATGAAAGAATTATGTATTTACTTGTTTCCTCTATCTGGATTAAAATCATGTTTATAAAATAAATTCATTGTTTAATATATTTATTAAGGATGAAAAATTATTTGATCACTAGAGAGTGTCAAAGTTGACCATCTCGTCTCCATCCCTTCGGGATTAGGCGGGATACTCATTGGTACACGTTATTTTTGTACTCATACTATACTTGCTGTGCATTTTGTTGCACATGTATATATGACTCTAGTAGTCTACTAGGCATAGCAGCGCAGATGATTCTGGGACTAGGTGAGTTGCATAATTCGAGACAGCCGCAGCTGGAGTAGTCTCTTCCTTTGTACTGTATTTACTTTTCGTCCATTGTATTCCGGGCGGATGTTATATTTTATTTCTCTTATCAGTAGATGCTCATGCGCTTGTGACACCGGGTTCTGAGATGGTTTGAAGTATTGTGTTAATTGCTTAACTTTTAAATTTGATTTGAAACTATATTTCTTAAATTTTTCTAAATAATGAAGGAAAAAAATCATATATTTCAAAAGTGATAAAACGAGATTAATTTAATATTTGAGTTGGCTGGCCTGACAGCGGTATCCGGCGTCACCACAATCCTTAGTGAATTTTGAGTCGTGACAATTTTTTTTTATCAAAGTCATATAATTTTATTTTCTTACAAAACAACTATAAAACCTTAGTTGACTCACACAAAAATACCGAAAAATAGAAATTTTCGGTAATATTTCTTATTCCTGCTTTTTTTAAATTTATTTTTTGTTTAATATATAATAACACAATTAAAATAGTGTGTGTGTGTGTGTCTATATATATACATATATATATATATATATATTGTATGTGTATGGTATACATATAATAGATATATTCTATATTTATATTGGCTAGCGAATGCAATTAGTTTCGATCGACCGGTCAAATTTATATTTTTCCCTAACCTAGCCCAATACGCACTTACATAAGTTAAAATAATATTAAAAACTAATTCTTCCCTCACAAAAAAATAGTTTGGAATGCACGAAATTCTGACCAAAAAAAAAGGAAAAAAGATATAATTAGAGAGCACTTAAAATAAAAATACTATTAATTTGAATGAATATCTTGATAATAAAAATAAAAGATAGAATTATGGTGTTTTAAAAGATTCACTTTTAATATTATTTTAAATTTTATATATGACTATTGGGTTGGAGGGTCTTCGAATTAGGTCATTCTTATTTTAATTGAATTTTTATTTATTAGACTAAACATAAGAAATGATGGAAGAAGAAAATATTGTGGTTGCTCCTTTAAGGGAGGTTGTCAACAGATGAAAGACTGATTGGTTGGAGGTTACATGTGGATCAAGTGTGTGTTATGCAAAGAATGCCAAGAGGATTATGATCATCTCTTTGTCCAGTACACTTTCTCTCAGAAAATATGGTTCTCTATTTGAATGGCTGCATATTACTCAATAAACTCTATATTTCATTCAGCTATGCCAATGGTTCCTTAAGACGTCTAACTGAAATTAGTCTTCATAATCACTATATAGATAACGAGGTCTACTGGCTAATTCAGCTAAAAAATTTCAACTATTCTACTTCGCATAGCCTTATCAATTGGGGCAGCCTCCTACTTTTCGTCATCTGGCACACTTGAACAAACAGGAATAACAATAATTATAATAATACTTGCTCTATTTTTAACTTCAATTTTATTATTTAAAGGGCTATCGAATACAAGCTTCTCACTGAAAGAAGCATCCAAAGCCCCCAAGAGCCACCATCAAGGTGGATTTGGCATAAACCACATCACGGATGGACAAAACTTAACATAGATGCTAGCCATAATATTACTACACGAAAAAGTGGTTTAGGAAGTGTCTTTAGAAACTCTAGCGGTCACTTGATTGTAGGCTTTGATAAATCTACATATGCAGGTGGATCATTGGAGGTTGAGCTTAAAGCACTTCTAGAAGGTCTGAAAATGGCTAACCAGTGGAACTTATATTCGCTCGAAATTGAATCAGACTCAGTGGAGATCATACAAGCAATACTCCAAGGAAACATACATTTTACTGACATTGTAAATGCTTGCAAGTGGTTAATGCACCAGCAGAAGGAGATAATCATCCGGCACAACTTCAAGCAGGGGAATAATGTAACACATCACTTGGCCAAGAAGGCAAAGGAAGAACAACAAGGAATGAAGACTTTTGTGAAACCACCCTATTATGTTAAATGTTTTGTGGAAAAAGACTTGTTGAAGAAATGTAGTTGTGTTAAAAAACTACCATATGATGCTTGCAATAGTTTGACAAGCTTAGAAAATCAAAGTGTCCTTAGAGATACTATATTTGAAAATAATATATTTTATCCTCCTTAAGTATTAATATATATATATATATATATATATATATATATATATATATATATATATATATATATATATATATATATATATATATATATATATATATATATATATATATATATATATATATATATATATATATATATATATATATATATTGTTTGCTAAAACAATGTCTAACTGAAATTATAGTGTTTTTGGGATCATGAAGCTGCTCTTCTCTAAAACATTACAGAGCATTTTGCCTGAAAGAAATCAGAGATTGTTTAAACAAAAAATGCAAAGAAGCTGAGATCCTGGCTAGAGACATTTCATATATTTGCTGCCTGAGAGGATGTGGTTGTATGAGCTTTCCGGAAGGAATTGAAAAGTAGCCAGATTTATAAGTGGTCATTCAAAAATAGTCACAATTTCAAAGGTAATAGAAATTTAGTCACTTTTCATGTAAAGATAAATCTGAGCAAAAAATACTATTTAAAATTCGGAAAATATGCCAGTATATTATGCCGGAGTTCCAGCATAAGTATACTTGAGCTCCAACATATTATACTGGAGTTTCAGGATAAATATGCTGGAACTCCAGCATAATGTGATGGAGTTCCAGCATAAGCACACTAGAACTCCAGCATAATATACTGGAGTTCCAGCAAGTATACCGGTCCAGCATAATATACTGGAGTTTGGAGCACCAGTGCTCTAGTCTTCAGTATATTATACTGTAGCCAGCAAAGTATACCGGTGCAGCATAATATACTGGAGTTTGGAGTAGCAGTGCTCTAGTCTCTAGTATATCATACTGGAGCAAGCAAAGTATACCGGTCTAGCATAATATGCTGGAGTTCATACATATGTGCACTGAATTCTAGTATATTATGCTGGACCGGTCTCTGTTGCAGCAAAATAGTAGCTATTTTTTATTGACTTGATAAACGTTGCTTATTTTTAAATGACCAGTTCAAAAATTTGCTATACCGGGCTATTTTTACAAACTTTTCTTTTTGGACCAAGTGGGCTGTGGTGGCTGGTCTGTTTTGTATAGATTTTGGTAATTCATAAAATATTCATTTACCAAAAAAAATACTAATGAAAAGTTGTATTTTTTGGTCATTATTATTTTTGTTTGAATTAGTAAAAGTTTTATAATTTTTATATGAAAAAATATAATTGTATAAGTAATAAATGTCATAATTGTATGATCATTTAAAATTTACCGTATTGCCTAAAGAAACAAACTTTACATGGGTATGATATTAGTGAAATATGTCGTTTCGCACTTAGCAATTAGTTCAACGGCATTGCTTATACATGCCAGGGAGAAGAAGCCGATTATTTACAGTGGATTTAATTTTCAAATCAAACAATGGATAAAAATAAAGAAGTTTTACCTCTTATAGCAAAGGTTGATACTTTATTTATTTTAAATAAATACCTTTTTAAAAATTATATTTTATAAATATCTTTTGATTTTTGTAAGCAAATATCTATTTATGGTTACCTTTTGATTTTTAATTAATATAATGTGTGTATTTAGATATATTATATAATTTCTCTGAAGATCGCTGTATTTTTAGGGTATTTTTCGGTTGAGAATCTTTTTTTATAACTGAAAATACAAAATTTGTGTGTTATAATTGAGTTTGTTGAGTTATATTAGGAGTCTAATATGTTAAATGATTTACTTTCCGTTTTAAAAATAGTGTAATCCCTTATTTCACACCATAAATACAGTCGAATATAGTTGAATACAATAATATGTTCAAGTGTAATCATATGTTTCACTCCTTAAATACAGTCGAATACACTGGAATACAACAACTAATTAGCTGGACTTTCCTAATTCACGCCTATTTTTGAATACATCAAATACATCTTATAACCACATAAAAGGTATTTATAATCTGTAATATAATAAATAATATCTATAAATAATTAATTACTACCAAAAGATAGTGCTTTATGAAAATTTCTCAAAATATAATCGGGGCACTACTAGAAAACAACTGGACTTCGACCGGAATTTCCCACTAAAAATAATCGTCGGAAGTTTTCGTCGAATTCCATCGGAAAATTCGATTTTTTTTAAATTTTAATTTTTAGTTACCCACCAATTCGGTCAGAATTTTTGTATGCAAAATACCGCAAAATAGCGTTCTGACTGAATTTGTGGACCAAAAGTCAATTTTCTTTGTTGATTGCGTACTGACTGAGTCAATCGCACACAAAAAATAATTTTTAAATTAAAACTAGCAACCGATTCAACCGCAAATGTCATACACAAATAGGTGAAATAGCATCTCAATCACTTAAACTTGTACTTGTTTGTAAGCCGATACATAAATTTACCGTTTTCCCAGCATATCACATGTTAGATTATTTATTACTTGACAAGTATTACTTGTGGTCCCATTTTTAAATATTAAATAAAAAAAGAAGTAGAAACAAAAAAGGAGGAAAAGGACCTAACATTACCTTCCTCTCCGTTCACCCACCTCCCTTTCTTATCTTATTCTTATTCTTTCTGCTCTGTAAGGCTCCGAGAAATTTCGCTAAACAATCTTGGATTTCGTGGTGCCACGTAGGCTAATTATTATATTTTATGTGTTATTAAAATGGTGGACATCAATTAAACTTGGTAAATATGAATATAAGTCTTATGGTAAGTGATGTGAGGTCGAAATGGAAGCCTAAGTGTATGCCAAATGGAAAAAAATTCGTAATAGGCTAAAATTTCAAGTAGATTCGCACAAGACTCCACTTAAAACGAGCATATCTAAACATGTGTGAGCTTTTATGTGATGAACTACCTATCAAATTAAAGGTATTCGAGTCTAGTTTCCAACGCTTCAAACCGTTCGTCATTTGGACATTCCTACACAAAGTTATGATCAAATTACCAAATGTTGGAAAATGTGATTCTGTGTCATATCAGATCTGCGATCTCTATACCGCGGTCGCAAATCAGGTTGCAGATTGGACCAGTGTAGCCCAGTTTTGGACACCAATTTTGCGGTGCATTATGCGGCCTGCATTTACGTTCTGCGGTCCATTCTGCTATAGCAGGCCTGACATCGGAGGGTTAATTTTCCTATATTTATAACCCGACTCCATTTCAATATATAGGCTTTGGGGTTCATTTTGGGGTTATTTTCTTTCTGATTTTAGAGAGAGGTGAGAACATTTTAGAGAGAGAAGGAGGAGCCCAACATTTAAATCATCCAAATCTTAAATCAATCTTCAATAATCAAAGAACCCAGTAATAAGTTCTTCATCAAGAGGTAAGATTCTTTACATTAGGCTTTAATTTCGAGTTTAGGGTATAAGATGGAGTATGGAGGAATGGTTCTTGGGTGTATTAGTATTTTATATTCATGCATGTACGATTTAGGTTTATAGGAGGATTATTGAACATAAAAAGTAAAACTTTAGTTAGGGAATGAAAGAAATCTTGAAAACGGGATTTAAAATGAAGATGCTCAACTAGTGTTTGATAAAATGCTCAAATGAGCTGAAACCATGAATACTTTCCTAATTTGTGTTAATTTTGTTATGTCTCAAGTAGATTGGGATTGCTAGAATTTTCGAAGCGTCGTAGTAACTTAAGAAAAGCTTAAACGAGGTATGTATGGCTAAAACCCCGTCTTTTAGAAATTAAGCTATATCGATGCTTGTGTAAATATGGTAAGACTTAACGTTGGATTCTTGCTTTGATTGATACTTTATATGAATTAGTGTTGTAACGCTATGTTTGTGAAGGATGCATTTCAATATGATCAATGTGCTATTCTTGATAACTTGAAAATGTGCAAGGAATGTGAATCATGTATTGAAATGCTTAGACAATAAGGTGAAATTGAAGAATGTGAAGTATATGCTAAATTGACTGAATTTCAAATCAAGTTTAAATTGTGATTTTTTTTTGCCGAACCATGAGAATTCCTCTCTATGCTTATAACTTGAAATTCTCTTGAGTATGACCATTATCTTAAATCGTAAGTTTATTGTTGAAAGTGAAAGTGCTGTGAAATATGAGTTGTAAAATGTGGCCTAGTGCTAAGGACGATATAATAATGGTGGCCCTAAGTGCCAAGGAAATTGACATGATATATGTGAAATAAAAATTCGGATGTGATGACTAATAAGAAAGGGATAATGCCTAGGTAAGGCGACCTAGCCGATCGAGCCGTGATCGGACACCATGCCGCACACATGGTGATAATGTGCTAATATTGAATTTCGGATAAAGAAAATGAAATAGTGATTGAGAGATATGCCTCCATTGAGGTGACCTAGCCGGTAGGATCGTGATCGGATTCCGCTCATGATAGCGGTGATATTGAGAACAGTGATGAACAGATGAAATGAATGCCCCTAACTAAAGTTTATGGAAACTGTGTGAAAGCTATGTGATCCCTTATTTGTATTTGATGATGTAGGATTGTTTAAAGCTTTGGTTGAAATGCTTATGATTTCTTTTTTCTTTTATGATAAGTTCTTTCTATTGAGATGGTGTTTTGTTATGCATACTAGTATAATTCAAATGTACTGACGTCCCTTTTACCGAGGGCGCTACATTCTTGTTATGATTGTAGGTGGTTCTACAGCAGGCACTCCAGCCCACCGACAGTAGCACCTCCTCCACTTTTCGTCAGCTGTATTGGTGAGCCCCTTTTCCCTCGAGGCTCGCGTGGCTTATTCCGTTGTTCTTACGGAGTCTTAGTTTTGTATTTGTGTAAGGTATAGCCGGAGCCTTGTTGCCGGCATTTCTATATTATTCTTCAGTTATATTTAGAGGCTCCGTAGACAGGTTGTGAGTAGTGTCAGGTATTGGAATTAAGATTGAAATATTGATGTTTGGCAATGATTTACAAAACTTGTAATATTTTAATATTTATGATTTAATCTGCTAATGGAAATAAAATAGAATTGTTAATAAAATACTTATGATTAATGGAGTCCATCTATTATTTACTTATGAGTTGGGCTGGGTAGTATGTATGAAAATGTCAAGCTTGCTCAGTCAGGTTTACTCGGTGGAGCGCCGGTCGTGCTCCTTCGATTTTGGGGCGTGACATTCTCCTTTCTCTTTTTCCTTATTGTTCCTTTCTCTCTTATTCTGAATCAATTTCACAATTCCACTATGGTCATGATTAGACCAGAAAAAAATTGAATTTTCAAATTTCAGATATTCAATAGGAATCCATGGTTTTGAAACAGTGGAGATGTGCCTTTTTTGTTGTTATTTTGGCAAAAAGATTCAATGTTAGGTTTTTCTTCTCGGTAATTTAGAGTGGTGAGTACTTTTGACAACCATAAAACTTAAATGGCTGCCACCTCCATTTTTTTTTTCTTGTTCAATAGAGTGTGACAATGATCTCATAGTAGCCAGGTAGCATCTCCAAGATCGCAACACTTATGTCTCAACATCTTGAGCAGCATCTACTGGCAATGGAAGGAATGGTAAAACCAAAATCTGCTGGGAGTATATTGGATTTTCCCTCAAAAAGAACTAGCAACTGAGTGTCCCCAGGCATGTCCATCTTATAATAAGTGAAGTCATATTCGACCTTTGGCAATTCCAACAAGCTTTTCAGGACCCTTGCATTATCAGCCCCAGTAGAGTTAAGAGTCCCTGCTTGTAATTGTGTCTCATCAATGGTTAAAAGAGAGCCTTCAGCAAGTTGCAGTATCCCTGACAATAGTCTGTTAGTTGATAATCTTTTCTTGGGGCAAGAGAAACTTTGTTAAGGTCATTGTTACACCCATGTCATTGTTGAAGGATTCAGAAATGGAACCTTAGAAAGTCCGCCATCGTCAAAAAGGAACTGACTGAAAAGATCATTGGCGCCCCAATCCTTCTCTTTTTTATTTTTTCCTATTGATCATAGTATTTTCTTTAATCGGATTATTCCATTCACGCGCAATTTATGCGTGATTGATACGCATTTTATTTATACACCTATATCACTGTTACATAAGCATAGTCAATGATCAAAGTTATTTATTTGTACTTATTATGTCAAGTTGGAGTGTTCAAACGAAAAAATTGCAAGTTCATATATCGACTTTACAAACGGGTACAAGTTTAGGGGCTAGGATGCCGTTTCGCCCGCACAAATATAATTTTAAGTTTCCGCCGAATCGGTCTCAAATCCTCTTATTATTTCCCCTCAAACTCGATTTTGTTCTCATTTTTCATTCCCTCCAAGAGTAAGGTGGGGAAGTTCTTGGAGGGAAGGATGTCGGGGGTCTATTTTAGGAACAGGCTCTTTACCCTAGGGTAGAAGTAAGGTCTGCATACATACTATCCGTCCTAGACCCCACTATGTGAGATTATACGGGGCTGTTGTTGTTTTCATTCCCTCCAAACCTTCTCTCTCTTCTCTAACATACTCTTCTTCCTTCATCTCCATCCATCTCATTCTAAGGTTTTTTCTTATAGGCGGCAACTTCCGAGCATTGACAGTGGGATATTTCGACAGCGGCAGCGACAACAATATTGAGGCTAGTAATTTTGTTTTTATTTTGTAGTACCTAATTCGCTATCCTAATTAGGTTCTTTAATTTGTGCATCTCTAAAATTGAATTCAATATTTTAGTTTAGATGTCTATTTTTGTATTTAGATTTACTCTAATTTGATTCTCCGTGTATCCCTAAAATTAACCTTATTAACAATATTATGCATTAGTTATAATATTGGAGAGTAATATGAAAGTTTATTTGATGATGATGTATCTTATTAACAACTAGTGAAATTCTTAGCGCGATTGTACTTGGATAATTTTATCAATAATAAATTTTGAAATTAGTTGATATATATATATATCAATCAAATTCAAATATATGAAAACATTGGAGAAGAGAAGATGAGAAAAAGTATTGAGACTTCTAGAGAGAAAGAAAAAAATTTCACGTTAAATTCTCTTGCATTTCATTACGGTTATATGCTATTTATAATTAATATATTTTTATTGTAATATACTAATATAATAATAGTAGTTATAAATTTTATATTTAGACTCTTACATTTTAATGAGGATAAAACTTTGCATCACTTATTAGACCTATAATAAAAGTCTCAGCTTCAACACAAGTTGGGGTTAAATATTTCAACATTATAGATGAATCACAATCAGAAATTATATAGATTACAAAATGAAGATAATAAATTTTTTCCTTGAAATAGAGTACTCTAATATTCAAGTGCAAGAAAAGATGAAACGACAATAATTTTCTTAGAATATATTCTCTTTTTCACGATAGCTACATCAAGGTGTTCTTCAAATTGAAAAATATGTTCTCATAATTCTGTAGACATATCATAAAAAATTATATTACCGCGTACGATGCTATTGCAAAAAAGGAGAAAAAAAAGAAGATGTTATGAAATAATATAAGAACAAGTAGAATAATGCAAGAACAAGAACAATATAGAGAGAACAGGGAGAGAGAGTATTCTTATTGATACTTTGAGATTGTTAGGGATGATTTACAATGGTAGAAGACCCCTTTATTTATAGGGAGGTAGTGACTTAGCTACCAAGAATAAAACTCTAGAATCTCTCTAATTATAGACATTCACCTTAAATAGAAGTCTATTTATAACACTCCCCCTTGAATGTCTATTCAACAATGTGTCTCGTTAAAACCTTAAAACCAAAACCCAATGGAAAAAATTAAAGAGAAGGAAAAAGAGTACACATGTTTGAATATGCGCCTATTGGTTGCCTCGTTAAAAACCTCGCAAGGAAAACCCAGTTGGGACAAAACCTTGTAAGGGAAAAAGAGTGCAACGCGCATTAACTCCCCCTGATAAGAACATCAATTTATATCCTTGAGCATTTGCATTCCAATCTTGTGCATCATCTTTAAAACGATCTTTGGTAGATATTTGATAAATAAATCAACCATATTGACTTGAATAAATATTCCGCACCTTGAAATTATCATTCTTGATTGATATGAACATCTTCATATAATGTCGTGGAATGACTCTTCAATATCTCCATAGATGTATTCTCAATGCCATCATCCTTATAGTTATAGCAAGATACATATGTACACAAATTGTACTTAGGATGTGGTACTTCAGGACCAAGAATTGCATATGCTTCAAGCAACTTAAATCTTTCAAGTTAAGTCATATAAATCACATAATAGACTTTAGATGCATATCAAGTTTTCATGTCATGCTAAACAAATAAGATATCGAAAACTGATTATACATACCTTTGACTTTATCTTTCAAGTATTTGAACTATATGTCCAAATCTACATGTCTTTCATATGGAATCAAGTATTTGTCTATACGCTTTAAGCGTATCAAAGACTTTGTCCTTCTGGGACATAATATGAGCATTTGTAGTGAGAATATAGTCACTTTCTTTGGGTCAGCAAATGCGTATAGCATGCTTTGCAATATGTTGCAATTGAATTATCCATTTTATGAACTTCAGGTTCATATCATGATATTCGGGGATCTACATATACAAATGATAATTCTTCCCATGTAACCTTTTCTCAATTGTTTATCATGTCTCCCCCTCATGTTAGAAAAGCTAACTTGTTTCCTCAACTTTGGGAAATCATCTTTGTGCATTATCATGTCAATATACACAGCACATTAATAATAAGATGAAATTATTTGGTTCCTGACCCTGAACCACTTGTGAGGGGAGAATATAATATACTCTCGTATACAACGTATATCAAACTGATATATATAACTTTGTTCTCATAAGAAATAGTTTAGCTATTAAGTGGAAGCACTCAATAATTATCTTGCTAAACCAACTTTGATATAAACCAACTTATCAAGATGAACTATCTTGAGTAGAGAATCTGGAAATTATGCTCGAAGTTAGATTACTGAGCAATTTACCTCGCAAGCACCGGCCAGGCTACGGGTTAATAACAATTGCGCATGTAACCATTGCATAGATGCATCATATGTGGTATACATGGCAGGTGAATGGGCCCATATTCACCTTTGATATTTCCAGAATTTATGGGCTTCAACCCGAACTCTTTAGTTGGTCAGTTCATTAATGAGAACAAGTGATACAAGAGAATTCGTAAAGAACTTTCTAGTTCTTTAATATTCACCTATGTGAATTTGCACATCATACTTAAAATGAGATGGCTAACACGAATGCCAACTGAATAAATTATCAATATTGGTAAACTTCAAATTTACACCATGACATGTGCACTTATCAATAAACTTCAGGTTTATTATGACATGGGTTTTATACCAATAGATATCCACTTTATTGTGGCATTCTTTCGTTTGTGTAGTACAAACTGGAGAACAAAGCGGGTAGCTTTTCATATACAAATTACCCCGCTACAAGTTGTAGTAATAGGAGATATCAAATCCTTCCTTTATTTATAGTCTCAATATAATCAATCGCTTTCGCGTGTACTTTGGAAACTGAATAAGTTTCTTTGAGACTTACTACAGCACAATACTCAATTGTGTTTCTCCAACATAGTAATAATAGGCTCTTCTAGAGCTCTCAATTAATTTTGTACTACCACAGGTTCATCAACATCCATGTGGTGAATATCTTTCTTAAAGAGAAAGTTATACCATTATGGTCATGTCAAACTTATATGCAAGATATGTTTCTTGCATTATCGTTGTCCTTTAATAGTCATATTTCCAAAATACTTTGGCATACAATAGGTACGTGACCAACGATCATTCATGCCATATATATAGCCAACAGGCTTGACACCATTAGGTGTTTCAACTATAGGGCCAAAAACTTCACGTTTTGCCAGCGAATTCAATTCTGATTGAATTGCTTCTTGCCACTTTGGCCAATCATGTCTTTTCGACATTCTTCAACAGATTGAGGTTCGAGATCCTCACATTCTTGCATAATGCTAGATGCGACATTATAAGCAAAGACATTATCCACCACTATATCCACTCGATTAATATTTGCCTCAATATTGATTAGATTTATGGATAGTTCCGTATTTTCCAGAGCCTCGGGCTCAATGAATTCTTCATGAATCTCAGAATTTATTAAATCATGAATTTCCTCATGAGATTCTTTCGTAGTGTCATTTTGATCATTTGCTTTCCTCTTTCTAGGATTTCGATTTTTGGAACCTAATGGTCTGCCACGCTTTAGGCGTGCATTTGACTCATTGGATATGACACTAGATGATTGTCCAACAGGGACATCAATACGGATTGGGACATTTTCCGCGGGGATGTGGGATTTCGTTATCCTTTTCAAGTCCGTAAATGCGTCAGGCATTTGATTTGCTATTCTTTGCAAATGGATAATCACCTCTCTTTCACAAATAGAGGTATGTGGATCAAGATGAGATAATGATGCATTTTTCCACAAAATTTCCCGTTTGGTTTCACCAACTTCTTCCCCTAATTTTGGGAAAAATGTCTCATCAAATTGACAGTCTGCAAATCGTGCAAATCTCCTGTCAATGTTTCGAGGTAGCGAATAATGGAGGGCGATTCAAACTCAACATATATTCATAACCTTCTTTGCAGACCCATTTTGGTGCGGGATGGCGGTGCTATAGGCACATATACTGCGCATCCAAAGATTCTTAAATGGGATATATTAGGTTCATGACCCAAAACCAATTGCAACGGGGAATATTTGTGTCAATTCGTCTGTCAGAGACGAACTAGCATTGCTGTATGCAAAATGGCGTGACCCCAAACCGAGGCAGCCGACGAACTAGCATTGCTGCATGCAAAATGGCGTGACCCCAAACCGAAGTGGGCAGCCTCGTTTTCATGAGTAAATGAGGTATTCAAGATTATACTCATGTATTGTCTCAATCTGATATCCATTTTGAATGATATCTCTAAAACTCAACAAGTTCCTTTTAGACTTGGAGGAGAACATTTTGACTGATATCATTAAAACTCAACAAGTTCCTCTTAGACTTGGAGGAGAACATTGCATTCTCTAAAATATTGTTCATTTAGGCAGAGTTATAGTTGTTTTTCAGGAGCCTTCAATTAATTTAATTCCCATGGTTTGCCATACAAAAGAAAATATACGAACATGAGAATAAACAAATTCAATCCGTTTGTTTCACATTTAAACAATATTTTCAAAATCTGCTGAGGTCAGTTGACTAACTAAATCAGATAGTCGATTATATGTTTTCCATAATCGTTTACTTTGCAGTTTGAAAATTTCAGTTTAAGCATTTTCTTAAAACAATCAATTGTTAAACACACACAATCGATTGTTGAACATTGGCAATCGATTGTTAAACATAGACAATCGATTATTTGCTATTTTGAAAAATTCCAGATCACACTGTCTTACGACAATCGATTGTTAAACATAGACAATCGATTGTTGAACATTGACAATCGATTGTTGACCATTGACAATCGATTATTTTGCTATTTTGAAAAAATTCCAGACCACTGTCTCATGACAATCGATTGTTAGACATAGACAATCGATTGTTGGACATTGAAAATCGATTGTTGAACATTGACAATCGATTGTTTTGCAGTTTTAATGCGAAATATTAGATAATCGACTAACTTTTAGGTTAGTCGATTACCTCTACTTGAAAATAAAAATATTATTGAAATTCGAGCATGTAGAAACATTCTAACGAACTAATACTAACATTATATCATGAACTAACTAATACGAGCTGATACTAATGAATATTAGTCTATTCACTAACTATTACAAATAAGTGAAATAAAATCAAACAATTCCATCTTCCTTCATCAAGGTGATGGTGCAAGAGAATCAAGGCCATTGGCTCAGTTTCAAACCTTCATTAAGGTGATGGCGCAAGAAAAACGAGGCCTTAGCATAGTTTCAAACCTTCATCAAGGTGATGGCGCAAGAAAATCAAGGCCTTAGCATAGTTTCAAACCTTCATCAAGGTGATGGCGCAAGAAAATCAAGGCCTTAGCATAGTCTTGGGTGGATGCATTATTTCTGTCTTTGATGGCGTCTCTAGGACCCATTGCATCCAAATGGATTTCAGCATTCAACACCCATGTCATATAGTTCTTGCCCGAAATTTCTAGGGCAACGAACTTTCCTTTTATAATGTCAGACATGAAACAAAATTACATCAAGAGCGTGTTCATACTTACCGGCTCTATTACAATTATCACATTCACTTCAGGGAATGGATCATAATCATCTGTATGTGCTATACACAATCTCATGTCAAATATTACTTTCATAAAGTGAAAGATTATTTTGAGAACCCTTATTGTTCTCATTACAATAATGACGATTATAATTTCGTCTATTGCCACGTCCACATTCATTGATACCTTCACGGTAATAATTTTTGTCTTCTTTCAGACTTATCACATACTGCTACCACATTCTCTAAAGGGAGTGGAGCAAATTCAATTGGACGGATTTTGTCTTCTTTCAGACTTATCACATACTGCTACCACATTCTCTAAAGGGAATGGAGCAAATTCAATTGGACGGATTTTGTCTTTGTTTGTATATGAAATCAAATCGTAGAATTTCAAGAATTTGAAAGGGAAAAATAAATTACTTACCTTTAAGGTATACCAATAAATGTTGTGATATCAAATATACCTCTTGAGTTTCCATCCCGTTGCATTACTTTATGACGATACCATTCTACCGCGTTATCCCGCGAAATAAGGAGATGATTTTACAGCACATGAGAAAAAAAATCAACTTGTTTCCTGTACGCAAAATTACTAAGTCCTACAAACCCATATTTCTAATGTATGCTCCCAGAGTTTAATGACCCCAATTATGAACAAGTTGTGTGTCTTTGATGGAAAGCTGCAGACAAGGAAACAACACATATTATATATTTTAATCGAACATAAAATCGATACTTATCTCTTGAAGCGTGACCCGGATAATGCCCGGAATTAGCGAAATTCGTGGGGGCAAATTTCTCCTTAATCTTCTCAAAGTGTTTCTTGAGACGGTAGAGTCTCGTGCTGATAACGTGTTATGAAATAATATAAGAACAAGTAGAATAATGCAAGAACAAGAACAATATAGAGAGAATAGGGAGAGAGAGTATTCTTATTGATACTTTGAGATTGTTAGGGATGATTTACAATGGTAGAAGACCCCTTTATTTATAGGGAGGTAGTGACTTAGCTACCAAGAATAAAACTCTAGAATCTCTCTAATTATAGACATTCATCTTAAATAGAAGTCTATTTATAACAGAAGATTAATTAACTCTAGAGACTATTTACTCAATGTATAAGCATTATCTTGGGGCAGTCTTCACATCTCCAAATCGCCACAACTTATCTCTTATTGCGCAACTGCTCGTAATAATAATTATATATCCAGAGCCTAAGTGTTTAATTTCTTAAAATAGAGCAAAAGATAAAAAGGCACCCCGATAACAAAAAACACATAATTGTACCGCTTTACTCTATTCCAAAGCACCAAAAATCCATACCTTCCCAAAGAACTCATAGAAGTGTTTACTAACCTCTTGTCACGATCCAAAATTTACTAAGAGTCGTGGTGGCACTGGACACCGCTGTCAGGTTAGCCATTTAAAATAATTAATTAAATTTTTATTTTAAAAATTTCGAAAACACTTCTTTATTATAGTTAAAGCAATACTCGGTATATTCCTCCAAATAAATAATGAAATATTTAATCAACTTTCAAATTTTTTGAATAATTTCAAATACATCCCCAGAACCCGGAGTCACAAGTACATGAGGAATTTTCTAATAGAAACCAAATAGGTACAATAACTGTCCGGAATACAATTGGACAGAAAGTAAATGAATGCCTGAAAGAGACTATACTAGCTGCGGAATTGCCTCGAGGAAGTACATCTCACCTAGTCTCTGCCCATCAAGCCGCTATGCCGCTAAGCCAGACAATAAACCTATGCAACAAAATGCACATCAAGTGTAGTATGAGTACGAAAACAATGTGTATCCAATGAGTATCCCGCCTAATCTCGAAGAAGTAGAGACAAGATAGCCAACTTTGACACTTACTAATGGCCCAGTAATAATATACTAAAATTTGAGGAAGTCATGGATTTATATAGCATGTTCTAGTTCACAAAGCTGCAAAACATGTAAACACCTTTAATAAATAGCAAAGGATTTTCTGGATTTCTTTCCATTTATTTTCAGCAATTTATGTCAGGGCAAAAGGTAATATCGACATCAAGTATTTCATGTAAGCAATATAAACATACACATATTATATATTGAGGTGATGGCCCGATCCAACAGAAATATAAACTGTGCACTGCCGATGGTCGAACAGCCCGAACCAATCGATGCATCTATTTTCCCCGCTCGCGAATTATCCATGCGACGCGGTCAACATAAAGTAAAAAAATACCCTTGTCACGACCCAAATTCCATACCTGGTTGTGATGACGCCTCTCGTGAAGACAAGGCCAGCCAACAACCCCAAATCCTCTTAAAGCAGCTAATAAACATAAATGAATAGAAATACTACTTAATGGCATTTAACTATGAAATTTCATTCCAATACAACCCGACCGGGGTGTCACAAATCACGAGCATCTAATGAATAGGGACACTACTATTGGGCCAACAAAATATATATACAAGGAAAAAATGGAACTCAAAGTCGGAATGCGGTGCCGCGAACGCTGGCGATCACCTTGCTCAACTACCAAGATATGGCCTTCGGTCCTGCTAATAACCCGCTACTGGGTGAACCATACCTGCAACTGCACGCAAAGTGCAGGGAGTAAAGTGAGTACTTCCAATTCTGTGGTAATAAGAGAGAATAATATCTGAGCGATAAGAATATACGTATGACCACATAAAAGACAGAACAACCCTTTTTGGGAAAAACCGAAATACTGTGAAAAATCCCTTTAGAAAATCTCAAGATCAGTTCAAAATCTCTTATGAAAGTATGCTTTTACAACAGTTGCAAAGATAATTTCAACAAGTAGGAAGTAATCAGAAACCTGCCCCTCGGTCTCAGTATCAACCTCTCGGTACTGTATCAGCCCTGCGGGATCACTCACAACTCACAACATACAATATCAGCCTCTCGGGCTCAGCACTCCTTAACATATAACACCAGGGTATCTTGTCAACAAGGCAAGTAACAGTATGTATGCCAATGATATATGAATGCTAAATTTTGTGCCACGCAGTACAAACAGGAGTGAATGCATGAATGCAATGCTATGCATGTGACCGCTACGACGCGTAGCCCGATCCATTTGGGTACCCGCGCTCATTGTGGGGGTTCAGACTCCGGAGGGGTTCCTACAGCCCAAGCGCAATATCAATATCACACAGCTGCGGCGTGCAGCGCGATCCATGCAATATGTTACTGAGGCGTGCAGTCTGATCCATGCATGTATATGCACATCCGCATAACACTCGAGGCCTGAAAGCCTCCTTACATCATCTTCATGCCCTCATCCTCAATCAGTCCAAAATAGTCAAAAACCCCTCGGACACCCGTAAAACGATAATACTCAGCTCAAATAATAGTTCAAATATCAGTTAAAACTCCAAGCTTGAGAAAAATATAGTTGAGTTCATGAAACAGTGTAAATCACATGGACTGAGTTCAAATAATCTTTCAAATAGTGAGAAAAACTGTGATTATAGTTCATAAAGAGTTCAAATAATCGACAATAAGACCCAATTATGGCAATGAGCCCAAGTCATAGAGATCACAACTAATCATTTACAATTTCGCGGTAAAAACCAACAACCGGGACGGACCAAGTCACAATCCCCAACTGTGCTCTACCTCGCGCTCAAGTCCAGCGTGCAAGTCACCACAATACAGCACTAGGATATGCAAATCCAGGGTTTCAAACCCTCGGGATATCATTCCCAAGTATTACTTGTTGGAAACACGTTCTCAAAGCATTATACTAAAACGTGTGTTCATATGTGTAGGTTTTGATGAATGACAAACGATGCGCAAATTGATATATGACGAAGTTCAAGTACAAGCGCACAATTTATATATAACGAGATTCAAGCACAAGACCAAGTTTTATAGTTTTACATGAGTCGTTCTTAACTGTGATCATGATCCGACAACTTGACTCATGACATGGCTTCTCTCGTAAAATTATTTTTACAAAATCATGCATATTTAATTTAATACTAAATGATTTTAAATCATGCATATTTACTTTAGTCAAAATGATTTTTAAACATGCCTCAAAATCTGGACTAAGATAATCGATTATGTAC
Organism: Nicotiana benthamiana; assembly: GCA_034376525.1. Taxonomy (NCBI): domain Eukaryota; kingdom Viridiplantae; phylum Streptophyta; class Magnoliopsida; order Solanales; family Solanaceae; genus Nicotiana; species Nicotiana benthamiana. Next base: position 37,269,711 of record CM067339.1, on the reverse strand, counting down.
TTATGATAATCGATTATGTTAAGCCAAGACTGCATGACAATCGATTGTGAACTAATGACAATCGATTGTGTTAAGACAGTGAGCATCAGTTTTTTCAAACCTGCATGACAATCGATTGTGAACCTTATGACAATCTATTGTGATGAGGCAATGTCCATCAAAGTTTTTCAACGCTCAAAATAATCGATTGTGAAGTCAATGACAATCAATTGTGAAGAGACAGTGTCCATCAGATTTTTCAAAGTCACAAAATAATCGATTGTGGACAATCGATTGTGTTGAGACAGTGTCTTCCAGACTTTTTCAAAGTTATTAAATAATCGATTGTGAGTATATAACAATCGATTGTCACGAGGAAGTGTCTAAATTGATTTTTCAAGACTGATATATAATCGATTGTTAGCTTAGTATAATCGATTGTATAACTAACCGTTGCCAAAATATTTTCAAATACCGTCAGGTAATCGATTGTTGATTTTGTACAATCGATTGTTGAAATTAAAAGATTTTTTGAACGTTGCTGAATAATCGATTGTTGATTTTGTACAATCGATTGTTGAAATTAAAATCTGAAAAGGATTTTTTGAACGTTGCTCAATAATCGATTATTGACTTTGTATAATCGATTGTTTTACGTAAAATCTGGAAATGATTTTTTGAACGTTGCCAATAACCGATTGTTGATCTTGAATAATCGATTGTTAAGCGTAAAATCTGGGATTGATTTTTGGAACGATTGGCAAACAATCGATTGTGGATTCTTGACAATCGATTGTCACAGAGTAAAATCAGCAGTTCTTAATTGGCAATTAGGCAACGGTAATGCCAAGTTTTTCAACTATAAATACAGCTTCATTTCAGTGTTTTGAACACAACAACACACAACAACTGATCATATAATTGCTATAAGCTTGCATGCTCTATTGCTTATCATTTTATATTCATTACATAAGTTTTTGAGAGCCAAACTCTTGTCGAAAGTTATTGCGATCTTGAGCGTATTCTTTTACTCATATCTACTCATTAAGGAGTGTCTTGTTTGAGTGCTTAGTGTTTTGTACACTTGAAGAGAATTGTTACTCTTGTTGTAAGAAGGAACTTGTGTTTTCTTGGTTGAAGTCTTGGAGTGTTGTATCTCCGAGCAAAGGTAGTTGAGGCTTGTGTCCTCAAGTTGTGAAGGAACTTGTGTTTCCTTTGGTTGAAGTCTTGGAGTTTTGTATCTCCGAGCAAAGGTGTTGAGGCTTGTGTCCTCAAGTTGTAAATGTTTGTTAAGCACCCGGAAGCTTGACAAGTTAGTGGAAATCTCGAGAGAGTCTCTCGGGGACTGGACTAGCCACGGGTTGTGGTGAACCAGAATACTTCGGTGTGTTCTTTCTTATTTATCGCACTTATTTATTTCCTGCAAATTTTAAATTCCACAAGTTTACGCTAGTTTTTATTATAACGCTATTCACCCCCCTCTAGCGTTAAGCGTATTATCTAACAATTGGTATCAGAGCCCAACTCTCTGAAGACTTAACAGTTTGAGAGAAACTTCCATGGCTTCTACTCGTGACTCTTTTGCAGGAATAGGTGAAGGTCACTTTAACTTGTTGCCGCCAATATTTGATGGAAGCAATTACACATATTGGAAAGATCGGATGAGAATTTTCATCACAGCCAACAACTTTTATCTATGGCAAATAATCAAGCATGGTGAACAGATGACGACAAAAGTTGGGAAAGCCAAGGTAAGTAAATACAACACTAAGGCAATAAATATGTTGTATATCGCCTTGAATCAGGAAGATTATCAGAAAATTTCCCACTACAAATCTGCCAAAGAAATGTGGGATAAGCTTGAGGAAATGTATGAAAGCACACCTCAAAAAGCGGACAGTTCATGTGGTGAATCGACTGGCTGATGTCTCATGGCAAACGAAGAAGAAGAGGTAAGTACGTCTAACTCTCACTCACTTGAAGAAATGCAAAATGCTTATAATAAATTATATAGTGAGTTTGTTAATGCTTCCAAGACCATTAAAGATTTGCAGAAAACTCTTTCATTGCAAGAAACAGATTTTCAAAAACAACTCTCATTGAAAGAAAAGGATTTGGAAAAACTGGTTTTAGAAAATGAAAAGTTGAAAGAGGAAAACAAGTTTTTCGGAAAACGAAGCGCCGACAAGCCCGAAAGCTCTATTAGAAATTGTACTTCTTGCATGCATCTCAAAAATGAAGTAGAAAGGCTTAAGGGCACCTTAGATAAGTTTAATTCTTCTCACAAAAATTTTAATGAGGTCCTTGTTAATTTGAAGTCAACCAAGCATGGCATAGGTTTTAAGAATGAGCTTAAAGAAAAGGTTGAAGCCAAACCCCAGCCACCTAAGGCTCAACCTAGGATTAATAAAACAAATGCTCATCCTAGAAATAACAACCCTAGAACCAATATGCATGCTAGACCAAATGTTGAACACTTTAGAAGACCTAGAAATGACTTATTACTTAGAAATAACTACTCTAGAAATGATGCATATTCTAGGACACACACTAGAAGGAAGTTTGAACCTTTTAGAACACCTAGAAATGGCCCTCAACCTAGAAACAATTATTTTAGAAATGCTGCTCATAATAGTAGGAGAAATGACTTTCATGAAATGCGCAATAGCCATAGTGTCGAAAATAGAGTGAACAATTTTCGTCCGTCTAATTACTATGAACCTAGAAGGATGCATAATCCCAACGTGACTTCTCATTATTGTAGACGAATTGGTCATATTGCTCCTGCTTGTTTTACACGACATAGACATATCACTCAATTGCATCACTATGATATGCTTAACCCCCAAGGACCCAAAATGGCATGGGTACCAAAAGATCATTAATCTCTTTTGCAGGTGTGCTTGAAGGCTACAATATTGTAGTAGATGCACCAAGCACAATACCTTATCGCATCAAGGGGGAATTTCGGTTAGTTATCATTTTTGACAAAAACCGAATTGATAATATATGCAAGCAACCGATATTAACATATGTGTTGTTAATTTGGCCTTATATTGTTAAAAAAATTTTGATGTGCTTAATCATAATAGTTGATATGTGTTGAGACATCTTTGTTAATAATTAATATCAATTATCCTTGATGCATATGTTAAAAATTCGTTGTTAAACAACAATTGGTATATTAGCCTGCTTCTAATAAAAACATTTCATTTATGATTTGATAACTGTTATTTGTGGTTTAAATAAATGTTAGTATATACCAGAAAAAGAAATTATTTCCTTTGGTGTGTATTAACTGTTAGCATATTTTTGTCAAAAAGAAATTTCACTCATGTTTTTGATAAATGATATTTTTGGTTTGAAAAAATAATTGATATATTCCATGAAAGAAATGATTCGTGCTTTTAACAGTTGATAGAAGTATTTCTGTTAAAAATCAACTCTTGATGAATGTATCCTTTGGTCTGAATAATGGTTGGTATATTCGACCTTTGATTGACTTGTTATATATTAATGTTTGATATTTTTTTTAAAAATAACTTTTTGTATCACTGTTAATAAAATAACATTTGATACATTTGTTATGTTTGCCAACAGATGATTTTATCACTATTTTATAATAATTGGTATATCTATGGTTTGTTGGTATGTTTTGATAAAATTCCAGCAATCTTCATAGTGCATACTCCTCGTTGTCTTTCCTATCTCATTTTGACTTTTTGGAAATGTCGAAAAAGAGAGAGTGTTTAGGCGATATGCTTCAAGTAAGGGGGAATGTCCTTACATTCTAGTTTGCCTTATTTGAGGGGGAACTTCTCATTAAGGAGGAATAGATTGCATGAATTTTATCTTGATGACATTATTGTTGTACTTCAAAACAACCTTCCATATTGGTAATATCATTCTTCAAAATTATATTGACAACTTTTATGCTATTAATATTTTGCATTCCAAAACATGTTGAGAATGATGTTGTATTATTTTTTGAGCAACTAATGAGTTTTATGCAAGGAGTCTCTAAAATTTCATTTGAGATGTCCATGATGGACAAGCGAAATTTCCTTTCGGAGCTGCAAGTTAAGCAAATGAAAGTGGGAACTTTCACTTGTCAAACTAACTATTGCAAGAAATTGCTGAATTAATATTGAAAAGAGCAACACCAAAGCAATGATCACCTCAATGAATTTATACGACCATCGTGCCAGAAAAGTGAAAGGTAAGAAGAGCAATACCAAGAACTACAGAGGTATGATCGTTCCTTACTTTACCTTATTGCCAGTAGACTTGATATAATATTTAGCGTTTATTGATGTGCTAAATATAAATCATGTCCAAATGAAGTGTCTAATGCGGGTAAGCGTTGATCTAAATGCATACCTTTTAGGTTGCTTTTATATATTGAATAGTACTGACTTGAGCGTCGGAGACGCGTATTTCCTTTTGCAGGTATCGCCCTAAAGGTAGGGGGAATTATAAAGATATGGCACAGAACAATCGATTGTTACAGCAAATAATCGATTATTTTACTATGCAGAAAATCGATTAGCAAGTATCACTAATCGATTATTTATGGTTTATGCTTATTATGCAGTTTTGTTTAATAATCGATTTTTAACTGTTTAATCGATTACCGTCTCAGCCATTCAGTACTGCTTTTCTAAAACAATCGATTGTTTCATATATATAATCGATTATTTTCCGAGTCAGAAAATCACCGTGCACACTGTGTCACAACAATCGATTACCATAATTTGACAATCGATTATTTCATGTTAGTAATTCAAAAATTTGTTACTGTTTGGTCCTGCAATCGATTTGTGTCAGTTCCGAGATTCAGTCAAATCTTCATAACAATCGATTATTTCATTCCAATAATCGATTTTCTAACGGTCAGTACAATTTATTTTTACCGTTTCTGACTGTTTTGGCTCATAAATTTCTACAGATTTTCATCATAAATGAAATGTCATTCTTCCCATTATAAATAGGCATCATATGTCTTCATTTTTATTCACTCAAGCATCAATTCTAGCTCTCAAACTATCAAAATTCTTTTATGTTTTCTTGCAAAGCTCATTACCTCCTAATAAAAATGTCGGGCCGTCACTCTAAACTTTCCCGTTCAGCTAGGTATGGTGCATCCTCCTCTGCTGCCCCACCTCCTCCAAATTACCCTTATCAAGATGGTTCCATTTTACAATTTAATTCTGACACCGAGCTTACTCGGTTTTTGACAAAATTTGAAAAGCGCGACATTCTTCCTCCCCGCTTTTCAACAAGCAAGTATCTTGAATCATACGCCCCTGCTGCCAACATGCTTAAAGAATGTCAACTTCTTGACTTTTTATATCTTACCTACCCTTATATTAATCCTCCATTGATTCAAGCGTTTTATTCAAACCTTCATGAGGATGATGATGGTGAGCTTGTGACATATATTAATGGTGTTCAAATTCTTTTATCCGATGAAAACCTTCATTCCATTTCCCGTCTTCCTCGAAGTGGCGAAAACATTACTCGCTACATTAGAGAGGCCGGCGCCTTATTTGATGAAAAAGCTCCCCTAAACCAAATAGGTATTACATCTTATGATCCTAATCTATCCACTCGGCGTCCTACTATCACGGGAATGCTCCCCGAGTATCGTTTGATTTTCTATTTCATCACCCGAGTCCTCAAACCTCGGAAGCATAATCACACCACTCTTTCCCAAGAAGACGCTAAGCTCATGCATGCAATTATAACCGGAGCTCACATCAATTGGTGTAAGTTCGTCAAGATTCACATTCGTGACGCCATCGGAGATGATAGACCTCTTCCCTATGCCCTCCTTATTATGAATCTTCTTGAAGCTTGCGGATTCAACACTTCCATCGGTCCTCTCAAAAAGAGCACCAAGAAGTGGGAAATTTCAGAATCCTCCTTTCCCCATGACGGAGATCATGTAGCTCCTACTCCTCTTCCAACTCGTCGGTCGCGTCAGCCTCAAGAACCTACTCTTCAATCCATTTCCGACCAAATTGTTTCATTGACCACCTCTGTCGGTCAATTGACACATGAGATCCATGGATATTTTGACCATGTTCATATGCCGGTCTTGTTCCCTTTGAAGAAGTGCCGGACGATGAGGCGGGAAATGATGATGAATAATTTCTTTATTTGTCTTTCCATTTTATTGTTCTAATCTTCCAGACTTTTTCAAAGTTATTAAATAATCGATTGTGAGTATATAACAATCGATTGTCACGAGGCAGTGTCTAAATTGATTTTTCAAGACTGATATATAATCGATTGTTAGCTTAGTATAATCGATTGTATAACTAACCGTTGCCAAAATATTTTCAAATACCGTCAGGTAATCGATTGTTGATTTTGTACAATCGATTGTTGAAATTAAAAGATTTTTTGAACGTTGCTGAATAATCGATTGTTGATTTTGTACAATCGATTGTTGAAATTAAAATCTGAAAAGGATTTTTTGAACGTTGCTGAATAATCGATTATTGACTTTGTATAATCGATTGTTTTACGTAAAATCTGGAAATGATTTTTTGAACGTTGCCAATAATCGATTGCTGATCTTAAATAATCGATTGTTAAGCGTAAAATCTGGGATTGATTTTTGGAACGATTGGCAAACAATCGATTGTGGATTCTTGACAAGCGATTGTCACAGAGTAAAATCAGCAGTTCTTAATTGGCAATTAGGCAACGGTAATGCCAAGTTTTTCAACTATAAATACAGCTCCATTTCAGTGTTTTGAACACAACAACACACAACAACTGATCATATAATTGCCATAGGCTTGCATGCTTTATTGCTTATCATTTTATATTCATTACATAAGTTTTTGAGAGCCAAACTCTTGTCGAAAGTTATTGCGATCTTGAGCGTATTCTTTTACTCATATCTACTCATTAAGGAGTGTCTTGTTTGAGTGCTAAGTGTTTTGTACACTTGAAGAGAATTGTTACTCTTGTTGTAAGAAGGAACTTGTGTTTCCTTGGTTGAAGTCTTGGAGTGTTGTATCTCCGAGCAAAGGTAGTTGAGGCTTGTGTCCTCAAGTTGTGAAGGAACTTGTGTTTCCTTTGGTTGAAGTCTTGGAGTGTTGTATCTCCGAGCAAAGGTGTTGAGGCTTGTGTCCTCAAGTTGTAAAGGTTTGTTAAGCACCCGGAAGCTTGACAAGTTAGTGGAAATCTCGAGAGAGTCTCTCGGGGACTGGACTAGCCACGGGTTGTGGTGAACCAGAATACTTCGGTGTGTTCTTTCTTATTTATCGCACTTATTTATTTCCTGCAAATTTTAAATTCCGCAAGTTTATGCTAATTTTTATTATAACGCTATTCACCCCCCCCCTCTAGCGTTAAGCGTATTATCTAACATTACTCACCTTGAACCGGTAAAATCTCAAGCTCGCGACGCCTTTGCCCCTCAAATTAGCCTCCATGTGCGTCAAATATAACCAAAATCAGTTCAATTACACCTGATCGACTCTAATACTGATATTGAAACATGAAGCAACACAATAAGGGAGAAACGGAGAAGAAACACATAAGACGACGAGTCGGGTCGTCACAACCCTGCTCGCGAATCAACCATGCGACGCAGGTACATACATGAATACATGTTCAAACAATCAATTAACAATAATCGGGGAACATCTTATCAAATAAAAACCAAATCCTCTTTTAACCATTTAAGAAAATGAAGTCTAACCCTTTTTGAAATTCATTTACTAGTTCAATTTGATTTTAATTATTCAAATATCAATAAGATTGCAAATATACCAAGTATAACATGCTTTTGGGTCCCAGACTACCCGGACAATAGCATAATAGTAGCCACGCACGGACTCTCATCACCTCGTGCGTACGTATCCCCCACAAACATGAGCACATAACCAATTAACTCACATAAGGGGACAATTCCCTCTCACATGGTTAGAAAGGAGACTCATCTCGCTCCGAAGATCCATGACCTACATTCTACATTCTTCCGGAGGCTTGAACCGACGCACAATGCTCCAAAACTAGCCAATGGTTATACAAATCCATTAATATAGGTTAAGGTACTCAGTATAATCCAATTTATAATAATTCCTAACCTCGATAGGAAAGTTGAAAAAAATACCCTCGGGCTCACGTGCCCGGAATCCGAAATTTTTTGAAGATAAAGTTTACCTATACCCTAGGAACTCCAATATATAATTTTTACTAACTTTCATCCCAGAAATCGTGGTTAAATTCCAAGAATAATCATTTTCTAGGTCTTCCCTCAAACCCCAAGTTTTTCTACAATTTTCATGCTCAAATCCATACATAATTGATTTATTTAATTCAAAATAGGTAGGGATAAGTTACCTTGCCATTGATGATGAAAATCCTCTCTAAAAATCCTCCAAGAATCACCCCACGCCAAGATAACTATAATAATAAATGGCCAAAATCGGATTTTAAAACAACATTCTGCTCTAGCTCTTTGCGCATCTGTGGTCCCGCAGGTGCGCTCCCAATACCGCATCTGCGGTCCTCACCAGGCCTCCCCCTTTCCGCTTCTACGCTCCATCCTCCGCAGGTGCGGTCCCGCATCTGCGGTCCCAGCTCCCATCACCTCCAGCCACTTCTGCGGTCCATCCCACGCTTTTGCGGTCCTATTTCTGCAGAAGCGTAAATACTAGTAACAAGCAAACTCAGCCTTCCCAAAAATCCATTTTCAATCCGTTATCAACCCGGAATCTACCCCGAGGCTCCCGTGACCTCAACCAAACCTATCAACCAATCCCAAAACACATTACGGACTTACTCGAGGCCTCAAATCATATCAAACAAAGCAAAAACTATGAATTACATCTCGATTCAAGCTTTATGAACTTTGAACTTTGCAACTTCTACTTCCGATGTTTAAACCTATCAAATCATGTTCGATTGACCTCAAATTTTACACACAATTCATATTTGACATTACGAACCTACTCAGCTTCCAGAATTGGATCCCGACCCCGATATCAAAAAGTCCACTTCTAGTCAAACTTCTCAAAAACCTCCAAATTTTTATCTTTAGCCAAATGGCTCCAAAATGACCCACGAGCCTCCGAATTCACTTCCGATTGCACTCCCAAATCCATAATCACCATACAGAGCTACTCCTAGTCTTGAATTCCAAACGGACATCGATAATACTGAAATGCACTTTAAACAAAACTTATAAAATTTCTTCCAAAATGCCAACTTCCACAATAGGCGCCAAAACACTCCCTGGGTCCAAAATGCGATCCGGGCATACTCCCAAGTCCGAAATCATCATACGAGCCCACTTGAACCTTCGGATCTTGATTCTGAGCTCGTTTACTCAAAATTTTAATCTTAGCCATTTTCTCCAACTTAAGGTTTCTAAATGAGAATTCTCATTTAAATTTAACTCTGATCTTCATGAATTTCAATTCCGATCATACGTACAAGTCAATATACATGAAATGAAGCTGCTCATTACCTCATATTGCTGAATGACATGCTCGAGCTTAAAACGACTGGTCGGATCATCACACCTCCATTCCTAAATTTGCTTTTGTTGGGTGGTATGTGGGCTCAATATATAAGCCAATTAAGTAGAACACATCATATGTTAATATATCAATTATAAGAAATTATGGGGGAAGAAGGAATTATTGAAACGGTAGAATAAGGATTCAGAAGTTGACTTTTGGTGTTTTTAAACTGAATGGTTTAAACAGTACAATAAAAGTGGGCAATCAGAGAGACTCAATTTATTATTGAGCTGATTTAATTAAAGAAAAATAAGAGAAAAAGGCAAAAAAAAAAAAGAAGAAAAAAGATAAATATGAACTTTGGCCAAAGAGATATGCCAAGTCATCTTACCTATTAGTGATGTCAATATGGGTCGGTCCGGGCTAGCCCAGCACACGTGGGCTTTGGTAATTGACGAGTTGGGCTGGGGTAGCCTACCATTTTGATGGGCCTTATAATGGTCAGCCAACCCCAACCCGATGTGGGCTGCGAGCCCCCATGGGCAGGCCCATCATTTTTAAAGATATAATTTTATATTTTTCTTTAAGTTCTAGCCTAAAAAATATAATTATCTAAAAGTTATCTTATTTGAAAAAATTCGCAAAATTTAATAACTTTTCATATTGTTCCAATGTATCACAATAAATACTAAAAAAAGTAAAAGACAAGGTTGTATTCATTCACTAAAAGTCAAAACTTAAAACAAATTACTCAAGAGAACGTTCATGATACATATGTATCTTCATCAAATACATTTGAATTCGTTTGTGGCAAGGTTGTCGTAACATCTGCACTTTCATCTACAATTCATATGTAATATTAATTAGTTAAATATTTAAAATAATTAAATTTTAAAAATTAATAATATTTAAATTCACATAAAAAATATTTCCAGTTTGAGTTCCGAAAAACCCGTGCAACCTATTTCGAGTAGTAATAAGTGTTTGAAATTTTCATAATAAATGCAACTTCTGTACTTTGTAAGAACACGCCACAAATGCTAAATGTTGTTTCCAATGGTACAATAATAATAAGAATGCTAAGTACATCACGCACCATCTTTGAAAGATCGGGATATTTTCTAGAATGATCCTTCTAATACATGACACATCATCTCTTGAAACTTCTCAAGATCAAGTTTCGGTTCCTCTTAGTAAAGATCCAATTCTGACTTATACATTTTATTTTTTTATATATTTAAAATAAATATTTTATTAGGCCCACGGGCCGAGCCGGCCCAGCCTCAGTTAAGCCTCACGGGCTTACTCGAACCGGGCTTAAAGCCTCATTTTAAACGGGCTCCAAAAATTCTAGCTCAGCCCTACTAAATAGGCCATATTGAAGGCTCTATTGCCTATTCGCACTTATATATATATATATATATATATATATATATATATAGTAGTAAATTTATCCGCATTTGGCACGGTTGAAAAATACCTAACTAAATTTTCAAAGTGATATTTTCCTGAATCCTAAATATTAAAAATAACTAAAAAGGTAGATTTATGCAAAATCTAAAATTGTTAAGTAGTAACCCTTGATCAATTTAAACTTTATTTTCCTCATTGCGCTCAACTGTTGTGAATGTAAGTTCTCCATGTAGCATTGCGGATGGTTCCCAATAACTGTTATTTATATTTATATGTCAAATTTTCTCTTAGCTTCCAATTAGATATAGCCGCAATAGACTTTTGTTTTACTTATTAATGGAAAGGGGTTATTAAGCTCTTATGCAGGGCTTAGTTTAATAATATATTTGTTTAAAGAGATAAAGGAAATAGGGGTGCCTATAGGTTAAGAATCGGGTCATGAAACATAGGTACATTGACAAGTAAGTCCATAGAGCTGGCGAAGATTCTCCAGAAAAGGAGGGTCAATATAATGTGTGTCTAGGAGACTAGATGGGGTAGGGTCGAGGGCGAGGGATGCGGACGGGTATAAACTTTGATACTCAGAAGTCGAGAGAGGTAAGAATGGAGTGGGTATCTTGGTGGATAGGGAACTCAGGGAGTCGATGGTTGAGGTCAGACGAGTGAATGATAGATTGGTGGTTATTAAGTTGGTAGTTGGAGAGGCACACACTGGACATCATTAGCGCGTATGCTCCGCATGCGGGCCTAGATGAGGAGGTTAAACGACACTTCTGGGAGGGGTTAGATGAGATTATGCGCCAGGTTCCGCCTGCTGAGAAGTTTTTCATAGGAGGAGATTTCAATGGTCATATTAGGGCGACATGAGGTGGTAATGGCGAGGTGCATGGAGGCTTTGGTTTTGGGGAGAGGAACATGGGAGGAACCTCGCTGTTGGACTTTACTAAGGCTTTTGGGTTGGTGATTGCAAACTCTAACTTTCCGAAGAGGAAAGAGCATTTGGTTACTTTTCAAAATACGGTAGCGAAGACCTAGATTGACTATCTCCTGAGGAGGTGTGACAACAGGTTGTGCAAGGACTGCAAGGTGACTCCGAGCACTCGTGACGCAACACAACTTGTTGGTGCTACATGTTGGTATTAGGTTTAAGAGGAGGAAAAGGTCTGCTCGGGGAAAACCAAGAATCAGGTGGGAAGCTTTGACTAAGGATAAAGACCAAGAGTTGGAGTGTCGGTTGTTCGCTATAGGAGCTTGGAAGAGTAGTGGGGATGTGAACACTATGTGGTCAGCAACAACAGACTGTATAAGGGAATCTGCGAGAGAGGTGTTAGGGGTCTCAACCGGTGTTTCTGGCCGGCACAAAGGAGATTGGTGGTGGAATGAAGTGGTCCAACACAAAGTGAAAATGAAGAGGGCAGCATACCAGAAGTTAGTGGAGAGCATAGATGAGGACAAGAGGAGAGCGTGCATGAAGAGATATAAGGTAGATAGGAAAGAAGTTAAATTATCGGTCATTGAGGCTAAGAATGCGGCTCATGCTCGTATGTACGAGGAACTGGGGGAAAAAAGGCAGAGAGAAGAAGTTATTTCGGTTGGCCAAATTGAGAGAGAAGAAGGCTCGGGATTTGGACCAAATGAGATGTATTAAGGACGAAGATGGTAGAGTATTGGTGGGAGATGCCCAGATTAAGAGAAGATGGCAAACTTACTTTCATAAACTTCTGAATGAAAAAGAGGATCGTGATATTGTGCTAGGCGAATTGGAGCATTCCGAAAGCCATCGTGACTTCGGGCCCTGCAGGCGTATCGAGGGTCGAGGAGGTCGTGAGGGCTATGCATAAGATGAGTAGGGGCAGAACGACTGGGTCGGACGAGATTCCGATGGAATTTTGGAAGTGTGTAGGGAGAGCAGATGTGGAGTGGTTGACTGGGTTGTTTAATGTTATTTTTAAGGTGAAGAGGATGCCGGATGAGCGGAGGTGGAGTACGGTAGTTCCATTGTATAAGAACAAAGGTGATTACCAGAGTTGTAACAATTATAGGGGCATCAAATTACTGAGCCATACCATGAAAGTATGGGAGAGGGTGGTTGAAGCAAGAGTGAGGATGACAGTGTCTGTATCCGATAACCAGTTCGGGTTCATGCCGGGTCGTTCCATCACAGAAGCTATACACCTTGTTAGGAGGTTGGTGGAACTATACAGAGAGAGAAAGAAGGATTCACACATGGTGTTTATTGACTTAGAGAAAGCATATGACAAGGTTCCTAGAGAAGTTCTCTGGAGATGCTTGAAGGCAAAAGGTATGCCGGTTCCTTATGTTATGGCAATTAAGAACATGTATGATGGGGCTAAGACTCAGGTTAGGACAGTAGGAGGGAGCTCTGAGCCTTTTCCGATTAAAATGGGATTACACCAAGGCTCTGCACTCAGCCCATTCTTATTCGCCCTGGTGATGGATGCGATATCAGACCATATTCAAGGAGAGGTGCCATGGTGCATGCTATTCGCCGATGACATAGTTCTGATTGACGAGTCACGAGCCGGTGTTAACAAGAGATTGGAAGTTTGGAGACTGACTCTTGAGTCCAAGGGCTTAAAGCTAAGCAGAATGAAGACGGAATACCTCGAGTGCAAGTTTAGCGCCGAACCGAGGGAAGTGAACGTGGATATGAGGCTTGAGTAACAGATTATCCCAAATAGAGGAAGCTTCAAGTACCTTGGGTCGGTTATCCACTGGAGAGGGGAGATCAACGAGGATGTCACACCCCGTATTGGTGTAGGATGGATGAAGTGGAGGTTAGCATCTGGAGTATTGTGTGATAAGATAGTGCCAACAATACTCAAAGGTAAGTTTTATAAAGCGTGGCCATGATGTATGGGGCTGAGTGCTGGCCTATTAAGAACTCACATATCCAAAAGATGAAGTAGCAGAAATGAGGATGTTGAGGTGGATGTGTGGGCACACTAGAAAGGATAAGATTAGGAATGATGACATTCGGAAGAAGGTGCACGTGGCCCCTATGATGACAAGATGCGGGAAACGAGGCGCAGATTGTTACAACATAGCTATATACTCCTATAATATATGATATGCCTTAATGGTATACTGTTAAATAATTATGTTCTTTTTCGATTATTACAGTTTGCCATTGCAGTATATTGTATATTATAACATTATACTATTGTTGTATAGCTATATACTCCTACAAAATATTGTATACCGTAGCGATATATTGTTGGGTAACTGTGTTCTTCTTCGATTTTCAATAGAAAAATTTGATCTCAATTGTGAGCACGTGATTTTTTGCCCGATATATGAATTATTCCAAAAATTAAAATATTTTTTTTAATTATTTTACAATTTTGTGAATTTTGTGTTAATTGTTTGCATGTTATTTGTGCATCTTAATTCATATGAAAATATAAAAATATATTTGGCATTTGTATTTAGGATTTAATTTCATTTTTTAGGAATAATTAGAGATTAATTTATTTTAGAACAAAATATGAGGAAAATAACAAAAATAGTCTATTTTTGCATTTTAACTGTTAATTGTTAAATTTATCACGAAATAGGATTTTAAACAATTTAGGAGTTAATTAATTTTGCTGTGAAATATATTAGGACTTTATTTTAATTTTTGAACTTTTATAAAATCAGAAAAAATACAAAAGAAAATAAATAATATAGAAGTCAAATTAAATAAAAGAGGACGCCCTTTATAATAGACACGAAATCGAGCCAATTTTAATTGTCTGAGCTGTATTCCTCTACTTCCTTTCATTCCAAACCCAAGACCAGTTTCCTTCGAATCTTTCTAGAATTGTTCAAATAATGGTTTGAAATTTTCCGGCCATGATGTTACTTGTCCCAAATTAACCCATATTCACACCGTAGGTTCTCTTTACCATTCTCTGCCCAAATCTTCAATTAGTTTTCTTCAAATCATCTCCAGGCGTCTCTAATTTCAAGTTGAAGTTGGCCGGTTACCCTAAATTTTCTAAAATCGGCCAAGTAAAGTACATCATGGCTCTCTCATTCTCCTAATAAAGGAAATTCACCATTGGCAAAGTTAAAATCACCCAAGTTTGTTTGAATTCGGGTTCGTCGAAGCCGTTTCAGTGAGTTCTGAATCTTGCCTTATTTTGTTTAATCTTTTCTCTTTGTTTCCATGCTCATGTTCGTTAATAGCCCGTTAATTTCCATTGTTAGTTTTGATTAGTTTTGCTTTGATTTTTCGGCAAAATCTATTAGTTGATTCTTGCTTGTTCGGTCTTGATTTTAGTTTGATTATTAGGTAGGTTATAATTCGTTTCATGTTGGTCCAGTATTGGTTTGGTTCCATAAATGGTGCTAATTTGGTTTTAGGTTTTAATTTAGCTTTTGCTTTGTTGATTTTTTTTATCAGTTTTGTTTAAACGTGGTTGATTTCAACTTGATGATGATTGTTAATTAGTTTTGCATCCCGTGAGTTAGTTTAGTAAATTGATTATAGTTGAAACATTTCTGTAAACTACTATAGTTCAAAGAATTTGTTAACCATAGTCCTTAGTTAGTTTGAACTCAGGGGTGTTTTGGGCTTTTGTCGTAGGATGGAATGCTTTAGAATGCCCTAGAACATTATGGAATAGGAGCCTAGTTTCAAATTTAGGAAATTTAAGGCACTAGCTTGGAGGGCTGCCCCTCACTTTGCCTATAAAATGGCATCCCCCCCCCCAACCCAAACAGTGTTATCCAATTTTTCCAGTTCTGAAGGCTACAATTCAAAGTTCAAAACAAAAACAATAGAAAAACATTCAAAATCCAAAAAAAGTACTGTTTCATTAGCCAACAACAACAACAACAACTACCCAGTATACTCCCACCAGGTGGGGTCTGGGGAGGGTAATATGTAGACGAGCCTTACCCCTGGCCGAAAGGCAGAGAGGCTGCTTCCAATCGACCCTCGGCGAGTAGAGTAAAAATGGGAAAGCTGCATTAAGAAACAGAGATAAAATTAGAAACACAAGCAAGACAAAATCAAATAATAAAGCATAGGTACTCCCACGAAAGTAACGTAAATAGTTATGAAAACATAAGCAACATAAATACGGTCGCATGTAGTAATATCAAGCAGGAACTACCATACTAAAACACTAATCACCTATGAGCCCCTAACCTACAACCTTGATTCTAGACCTCCAAACTCCCCTATCCAGAGTCATGTCCTCGGTAACCTGCATTCTGGCCATGTCCTGCCTAATCACCTCTCCCCAATGCTTCTTAGGCCTTCCTCTCCCTCGCCGCCCACCAACAATCTCCAACCGCTCGCAGCTCCTCACCGGGGCATCGGAGCCCCTCCTTCGAACATGCCCGAACCACCTCAGCCTCGCTTCCCGCATCTTTTCGTCCACCGGGGCCACCCCTACCTTCTGACGAATAACTTCATTCTTGACCTTATCCAGCCTGGTGTGCCCACTCATCCACCTAAACATCCTCATCTCCGCAACCTTCATTCTCTGAACATGCGAGTTCTTCACGGGCCAGCACTCCGCCCCATACAACATTGCAGGTCTAACCACGGCTCTGTAGAATTTCCCCTTTAGTTTGTGCGGGATTTTCTTGTCACACAGGACCCCTGAAGCAAGCCTCCACTTTGACCACCCCGCTCCTATCCGATGGGTGACGTCCCCGTCAATCTCTCCGTCCCCCTGGATCACAGACCCAAGATATCTCACACTGTCCCTCCTGGCGATGGCCTGAGAACCAAGCATCACTTCCCCGCTTACCCCACTCGGCTCCTCGCCAAACTTGCACTCCAGATATTCTGTCTTAGATCTGCTAATCTTGAAACCCTTAGACTCAAGGGTCTGTCTCCATATCTCTAACCTTTCACCAACACCGGCCCTCGTCTCGTCTATCATGTTTCATTAGCCAATTCAAGTTAATTTTGATTGTTAGTTGTTGATTTCTGTTCTTCTAGTTCAATACTTGGATCCTGAAATTTCAGATCTTCACTAGTTTGAGTTCGAGCAGTTTTGGGTCTGTTTAAACTGGTTTTGGATGAGTTTTGGGTTTGCTGAAGCATTTGGGTGCATTTCGAGGTTATTTGAGTGCATTTCGAGTTGTCTTTGAGTTGATTCGTTAATTGTTGTTTGATTATTGAACATTCCCGGCTTTTTGGATCCACTCCTGACTATTAGTTATTCAATATTGCTGGAACTTGTTTATTACTGTTGCTGCTCTGTCACTATTTTGACCGACCTCTTCTTTACCATTTCTATTCTATTTCCAGGTATTTTTCTCGACTCCAGTTGATATTTGAAAGATTGAAACACCTTACAATTTGTAATAAGCGGAAAATCAAGTGAATGGAACACCTTACAATTTGTAATAAGCGGACTATGTAGCTATTACTATTTTGGATTTGCATTGTGAACTGAATGCTTGGTTTGGCTTTGTAGTTGTGAAAACAGATTTGAAATGGTCGTTTCAGTAGTTAATTCCAATTAGTTTTGTAATTGTAAAAAATAGGTTCAAATGGTTTGTAAATGTCAATAGCTAATTCCTGTAATTTAAGTTCAGAATATCAAAATCACAGGAGTGTTGAGATTTGGTTTAGAAATGTTAATTTGAGGTAATAGTTGAGTTACCAGTACTGTTATAGATCATAAGTAGGTAATCAAGTTTATGCATCTAAAATTAATCATGAGTGTCTAGTTAAATCCACATCTTTGCATTTAAGTCTCTCTCGTTGCTACATGTTAAATTGGGAGTTAAGCTCTGATTGGTGTTAGCTTATTTTTACAACTTACTGTATCTTCCATTCATAATTCATCCTTGAGCTTTCATTGATGAACACGTCAATTTGTAAAAACATTTGGGCCAATCGGCAGCCCAGTTGTAGCAACGCCTAAAATTCGATTCGGACTGGGCCTGTCGTCAGGCCCAGGTCATGGAAAACCTGTGCTTGATTTTAGAAATGAAACCCGGCGGTCCTCTGGGTAGGCCGTGGAAGCCCAACCTGGGCTGATTACAAAGTTCATTTTTAAAGAAGTAAAGTAGCTTTTAAAAAATATTGATTAATTAGGACTTTTATTTTATTACAGACCAATAATGTAGAAAATTATAGTTTACGTTAGAGTGGACCCTTAAATGAAATGAGATGAGCCTCGCTGAATAAAAATTTAAAATTGCGGGGCCATCAATAAATATTAAAATACTTAAATTTCGGGACGGGGCGTTTAGCAAATTTCACTGCCTTATCCCAAAAGAAATAACGCATTCGACTTTTTAGGCGCGATTTTAATAAAATTACATTTCTAAACCGGGGTGTGTATTTCATGTGACCCAAATCAAATCCCAAAATATTGAATAGAGTGTGCTCAAGATTGCGGGTGCATTTCATGTGACGCGATTCGAAGGCCCGCTTTAAACGGCGTTCAACTTTCTTTTAAAAAATACATATTGAATAAAAGCGGTTAAAATTAAAATTAGCACATAGGTTCATCATATAATAAAATCATATAAACAAGCTAAATACGACAATTGAGCGACCATCTAGAACTACAGAACCCGGGAGTGCCTAACACCTTCTCCCGGGTTAACAGAATTCCTTACTTGGATTTTTGGTTCGCTGACTGTTAACAGAGTCATATTTTCCTCGGTTCGAGATTCAACCGGTGACTTAGGACACCCTTAATCTCCCAAGTGGCGACTCTGAATATTAATAATAAATTTCGTTCTGATTGTCCTTTAAGTGGAAAAACTCCTTTACGCCATTGCGTGTGCAGCGAAAAAGGAGGTGTGACATCAATCACCTCAAATCAGCTCCAATTGTGATCAAATCTGAGTATAAACTTACAGAAGCTACTATAAGCAACATTTAATTGCACCCACTTTGAAGCAAGCAATAAATCTTCCAAATAAAAATTTTAAATTCAAGAATTTCAAGTCCAACAATGATGGATATTATGCCTTTTCTTCGTTTTCAGATTTTTTTTTCATGTTTGATGATTATTTTTATTAACAACACTTAGTTAAATAAATCATTCGAAGTCATGAAAACAAAGTACTTATTTTGTTGAAATGAATTGGAAAGAAAGTACTATTTCTATGTCATGAAAAGAAAATACTCATTTTGTTGAAAATGAAAGAAAATACCTTTTCAATATCATGAAAAGAAAGTACTCTAAATAATATTCTCATATATTTGGGGTAAGGGTGGGTGGTGCATGGGTGAGAGTAGTGGTGAGATGGGGGTGGGGGTGGGGGTGGGGTAAGGGTTGGGTGAGGGATAGGGATAATGAGGTCGGTGAAGATGGAGAAGGTTGAAAAATATTTTCCCTTTTCTTAATACGGAAAATATTTTCCTCCAATTAAAGAAAAACGAATTCATAAAGCTAATATTTTTCAAACATTTAAACCAACAAAATATGAAAGAATTATAAATTATTTTTCATAACATGGATCAAGTAGAACTCTAAGATTAAGCATTTTCATGGGCGAAGGTTGGACATCATTATATGTCCATTTGAGCTGGTGATTTTTGATGGATTAACTTGGGCTAGCTCAAAATAGTCCATTTTCAAAATCGTCCTAGCCAAATTCATTAAAAATTTAGGTGGATTAGGCCGGTCACATAAGTTTGGGTTAGTTTTGTCACCCCTATGTACAACAAAGAATGAGAGTGTGAATAATTTATTTTTCAGTTGCCAATGGTCTATTGAAGTCTATACGAAGAATTGAAGATTTTGCAATGGCAAGGACTATAAAGAAGTGTCATGAATTGGCACAAGGAATTGGCTTGGACAAGATTACTAACAGTAGTCATCTGTCTAATACTTAAATCTTTGCCATTCCAACAATATAACACGAGAATTATATCGTGAAAATGGCGTGGAATAACTATTATTTAAGGTGATATTTATTTTTTATCCAGCAGTTTTAATGTTGAGCAAAAATAACCACTACTATATTAAAATTAATATGAAAAAATATTTTTACCTTTTTTCATAGAATCGGAGCTCCGATAATGGAGAAAAGCGCAAAAAAATCACCATTACTGACGACCACCGGAACAACAACAATAACAATAATAACAACAACAATAACCCAAACCCTAAACAACTAATCAGAATCCTCTTCCTCATCGTCATCCGAAATAATAGCAACAACATACAACAGAAACCTAACTCTGAAATTGAAACAGAAGAAGAAGAGCATTTCAGGGAAGCCAGGTATAGTGGATAACGAGTTTCTCAACAAGAAGAGCTCTAAGATTTGCTGTATATTTCACAAGGAAAAAGCCTTTTGATGAGGATGACAACGATGACGATGAAAATGCGAATCAATCAAATAAGAAGGATCTATTTGTACAAGCTCAAAAATTAAGGACAACATATCCTGAACTTAGGCAAAGAAGCCCAAAAGTTAAGGACAATAGGTCCTGAACTTACAGTTATTAGTTCAAAAGTTAAGGACAATAGGTCCGAAGTCCTGAACGTAGACTAACAAACTCAAAAATTAAGGATAATAGATCCTAAACTTAGACTAAGAAGCCCAAAAGTTAAGGACAATAGGTCTTGAACTTAGACTAACAAGCTTAAAAGTTAAGACATTTGGTCCTTGTAACGACTTGACCTGTCGATTTGAGCTCTAACGTATCGTTCAACAGTTTGAAGCCATAAGCGGCTTTACTTTAGGTATTACGACTTGTACGTGGGGTCGAAATTAAATTTCAGGAAGTTCAAAGTCGACTTGGAAAAAGAATTCTCATTTCGGAAGCTTTAAGTTGAAAGAATCGACTAAGATTGTATTTTTGAGTAAACGACCTCGGAATCGGGATTCGAAAGTTCCAACAGGTTCGTATGTTAATTTTGGACTTGGGCGTATGTTCGAATCGGGTTTTGGAAGACCTGAGAACGTTTCAGCACATACGGTGGGAGTTAGCATTTTTTGAAGAATTTCATAAGTTTGGGTTGAAGTGCATTTCAGTGTTATCAATGTCCGTTTGGGATTCTGAGTCTGGGAATAACTCCATATGGTGATTCCGGTATTGGAGTGCAATTGGAAGTGAATTTGAAGGTCTGGAGGTCATTTTGGGGTCATTTGGCTAAATATAAAAATTTGAAGGTTTTTGAGGAGTTTGACTGGAAGTGGACTTTCTGATATCAGGGTCGGGTTCCGATTTTGAAAGTTGGAGTAGGTCCGTAATGTTAATTGTGACTTGTGTGCAAAATTTGATGTAAATCGGACGTGATTTGATAGGTTTCGACATCAATGTAGGAATTAAAATTTCTTAGTTCATTAGACTCGAACTAAGGTGTGATTCATATTTTTAACATTGTTTGATGTAATTTGAGGCCTCTACTATGTCCACGATACGTTTTGAGACTTATTGGTATGTTCAAACAAGGTCCCGAGGGGCTCAGCTGAGATTCGGACCATTTCTAGGCCATTCGTAGCTGCTGGTTTTTGGCTACAGAAGTATGCTACACGATTGCATGGAATAGGTCATGATCGCAATGAGTAAAGTGGGAGAAAATTTTCAGTGATTCGCGATTGCGGAAGGTCGTTCGCAATCGCATAGAGGAAAGTTTCTTATTCACTGACCCGACTTTGGAAGCTTGTATCTCGCAATTTATAAGGAATTTGAGATAATCCAAATATAAAGTTGTATCCTTTTGTGCCTAGTATTCAGAGAATTAAACCATTTGGAAATTGAAGTTGTGCACAAAAAGTTATGAGTGGTACACTAAAGCCTATTCGGGAAGAGTTTGGAAATCGCAAAGAAGAAATTTGTGTTGCACGAGGCTGACAATTTGGAGTTTTTTTACAGAAAGTTATGGCTATATACTTGAGACTATCTAGAAGAGCTGGGATTCGTTCTTCGAGATCGCGAAGCCTTTTCCGCGATCGCGAAGGGCAAGTTTTGGACTGAGAAATATTGTGCTTTGCGATTGCGAAACATCTTCTGCGATTGTGAAGAGTAAATACCTGGGCGGAAGCTATATGTTGAGGTTTCAACCATTTTTAACTTATTTGGATCTATGGAACTCGGATTGAAGCAATTTTTATGGCGATTTTCCAATATGGATTGGGGTAAGTGTTTTATATCCAAAAGTGATTATACTTCATGATTCTACGGTTATATTCATCATTTATTTCGGATTTATATGGAAGAAATCATGATTTTTGCAAAACTTTTCAAGAATGAAAATTCAAGATTTGGACGTCAAGTTGTTATCGGAATTTGATATAATTGGTATGGTTGAACTCGTGTCAAAATGATTGTCGGATTTTGTGAGTTTATTTGGAATCCGGGCAGGTGGGCCCGAGAGCTATTTTGTCAACTTTTCGAGTAGAGTTAAGAATTTATCTATATTGAATTGTTGTGAGTATTAGAGCATATATTTATGGATTTTCTCACTTATTGGCTAGTTTTGGAGTGTTGTGCATCGATTTGAGTCGTCAGAAGGGCTTGGAAGCCAGTTTTGAAACTTCGGAGTGAGCTGAGTCTCATTTCTAACTTTGTAAGAGGGAATTATCCTCATAGGTAAATTAATTATTTTTTTACCCAATTTGTGGGCTACGTACGCACGAGGTGACGAGAGTCCATGCATAGCTACTATTATGTTTAGGTCCAGGTAGTCTAGGACCCAAAAGCATGCTATACTTGGAATATTTTTTATCTTATTGACAACTTGATTTGCTTAAATCACATCGAATTAGTAAATGAATTTCTAAAAATATTAAACTACATTTTCTTGAATTGCTAAAAGAGAATTGGCTTTTTTTTTGGATAATTGTTCCCTGATGAATTCTTCATTGACTGATTGTTGTGTTTATTTATATTTGACCGCATTGGATATATGATTCATGAGTAGGGTAATAGATGCATCTATGGTTCGTGTCATTCAGTGCACAATTTAAATATTATTGGATAGGGTCATACGTCCTCGGCATGATTTGCGCATGCTTGCCTTGAGATTTATAGATATTGATATTTGGTCTCCCTGACTTGAGAATAAATGTATAAATGATGAAAAGGAATTTGGAAATTTCCTATAAAATAAAGAATAATTTACTTGCTTCATTCTATTGAATTACAATCATGTTTATAAAATTTTCAATTTATTATATTATGCACGTATCATTATTAGACCATTAGTAAGTGTCGAAATCGACCTCTCATCTCTACTTCTTCGAGATTAGATGAGATACTTACTTGGTACACGTTGTTTTCGTACTCATGCGACACTTGCTATCCATTTTTGTTGCACAAGCACGTGTATTTCTAGCGGCCTACTGGCGTAGCAGCATAAATGATACGGGGACTAGGTGAACTGCATTTTTCGAGGCAACCCACAAACAACATAGTCTCATTCACCATATTGTATTTACTTTCTGTCCAATTTATATTCTGGACAGTTATTGTACTTTATTTGATTCCTTAGTAATTTCTCATGCACTTGTGACATCGGGTTCTGGGATGTCTATGGGAGTAGCCAGTACTTTGAAATTGTTGAAAATATCATTATTTGTTTAGTGAAATTTATTCTTTATCGTTTAGATGTATAAAAAGAAATTACTAGTTACTTAGAGTTGACTTGCCTAAAAATAGTGTCCACACATGTTATCAGAGCACTAGGCTCCCTTTAGTTTTACGAGTCATCAGCGAGCCTAGTAGAGTCTTGCGAATCTATACCGAGACGTCTGTACTTATTTTCGAGAGGCTATAGGGTTGTTAGAAGTACTTCCCTTATTAATTCCTCATCGTACGATTTGATTCTTTGAGGCTTATTCCCTTATTTACTTCCTACTCAATCTTACACGACGTGAAACGCCTATTATAATCAATAATTAAAGATTTTTAGTGGTACTACAAGATGGGGTGCAATTTTATACTCCCCCGCATGGTGGATTGGACTATTGTCGTCACCTGGCAGAAGGATATTCTGTCATTTCAGCTCGGTAGCTGCACTTTTGAGAGCTTTGAGGTTATGGTCAGATTGCTATGTTGCTCATGATTGGTTATCGCACAGTATTGATGTGATAATATGATACTGGCCCATCTGTCGGGTCGAGATATGACTTGAATGGAGGTCTACTCAGTGCATGATTTAGAGATATTATATTTCATTTCTGGTAGAGAAAAAGCAATTGGCATGTGAATGTCTAGATTTAGATTGGTGGGGTAACGAGACTTGATGTTTTCAAGTGTGGTGGAATTTTCATCTACGACGTGGTATCGTCATCCTCGATTGATATGTTAAGTTCACCGGTGTTATGGTTTTCTTCAATTCACCTTTGGGGCAAGATATTGTAAAATAATAATAGGGAGGCGACTGTAAGAGATCACGGTGTGCGGTGGTTCAACATCGAATTGGTCTTTCCAGTGTTGATGGCTCAAGAAAGATTACCTTTGGGGAGATTTAAAGTTAGTACCGATCTGTTGGTTCCAATGTTACAGAGAATGAGATTGAATCAAGACAAAATCTGGGCAACAAAGGATGAGGAAGGACATGTGGAAAGTGTCAGGTGCTGGTTAAATTTCTAAAAGGCCAGGTATAAGAAGTGAATGTCCAGTAGTTGATTAAAGGAGTGTGTTTTGCCAAAGCGGGAGAGTGGTGGAGTTGCCTATGGGTTTTGTGGTAGGATGACTACGCACTTAAGGAAAATTTGAAACTATTTGGGGAATTTTAGTGGATGGTGATTGGGTCTAAGGGCTTAATTTGAAATATTGGCTGCTGGGAGATTGGATACGACAAAAAGGAGATGCTTGATATGGAGAAGGATACAACATAACTTTGGATATGAAGATATTGTCGCACATTTTAGTTGATTTCCACAAGAAGTGAATGGACTTGTGCAGCTGGTGAACGAGCATAGGCTCATGTGGATTATCCCCCGATAGCAGATCAGTGACCGCGTGGTTGGTAAAGCTTATGCGAAGGATTTTACTGGCTATCCAGTAAGAGGTCGAATATGTGGATGTTACTAGAGAATTCGGAGTGTTCATGAAATGCTAACGGAAGGATTTCGAGGGATCAGGAGGTTTGATTGCACAATGTCATGTCAATGAGAGATAAAGAATCTTGGTGGGTTCTAGAGTTGTGTAATAGTGTCTTCAAGCTAAGTGGGAGAGTCCCACCGCCTACGGTTGGATTTCATGGTCGTCTATTGGTGAGACTTCGGATCATTAGTGTATTTGTGAATTATTCAGCTAAGGGAAAAGAACATAATTGGTCATTTGGGGTAAGGGATCTAATGAAGATGTTCTATGGTTGGCCTTATTGGATCGTGATCAGGCTTTGGGAAGATTCCAGATTTATGCTTCGTCTAGAGGTGATTTTCAGGGGAAGTGATTCGGTCGGGTGCTTCGTCGAGATGGGTGTTCCTCTGCTAGTAGAGCCTTGGAGTTGATTATATTCAGACCAAACCAGAATGTGTGACTCTCAACAACGGTCCTAGTGAATTCAAATGTTAAGATGCAGTGCCTATGGGTTTCAAGCCCGCTGTATGGTTGGGAATCGAGATTTGGTAGTAGAATGTGATAAGAGACTCAGAATGTTCTATGATAATTTTTGGCTTGCAGGGTAGCATTTGGAGGAATGAGAAAAAATGACTTCGAATTCGTAGAGGGATTATCAGAATGGGCGTACGAGTTGAGGATATGAATGTATGCATAACGGAGGTATGAAATGGTTCGTAAGATTTGAAATAGCATGGTCTCGTTACAAGGGCACTTGGTCTTGGTGCGGATGGAGTGTGTTATGTGTGGAATGGAGTTATTATTATTTCTAAGGCAATCAAGGATAAAGTGGAAGAACATAGATTGGTTAGCCATAGTTGAATTGGCATATTAATAGTAGTGATCAGTTCCTTCAGCATGATTAAGTTATGCATGTGATTTGAGCGGTGCGTGTGAGGCTTGACGAGCACTATAATCAATTTTATTTAAAAGTATTCAAATATTATGGCGTGTTATGTGTAGGCGGATCTCGGAAGGGTTATGGTGGCCTAATCGCTACTTGAAGATTTGCATGTTCTACAGTTATGAGGATTCACTAGCGTGTTGCTATGATTCTTCTGGAATGAGTTAAGTGAAAAGTATCTATAAGATAAAGTGTTGGCCCTATTAGTGGTCCAGAGGACTATGATGAAATTCTTGTGATATCGCATATTGTGTATTAGGCGGGGTGTTTGGTATGGAATTTGAAATTGAGGATCGTAATTGTGGTTCAGTGTTGACAAGGATGTCGCGAGCTCGGCTGAGCAAGGAAGGAGTTTGGAAGTTTAAAGTAAGTTAGTATTGTCTTCAGCATCACCTAAGATCAGTGCCTTGTGCGGGAGGATTCATGTATGGATTTGTAGATTTGTGATTGGTTTGATAATATTGTATGACCGGTGGTGAGGATGTGCAGACTTGTTATCTAGTGCAGCAGGTCGTGGGAGCGTACCTCACGAGAAGGTTGTATAAGTGTGACTTGTATTCACTTGATTGATTGAAGATTTAAACAAGTGTGAAGATGGTGGTAATATCACTAAATTGACAATTTATGTCTGGAGGGAACTCGGTTTATTGGGTTATGAAATTTGGAGGTTTGCTCCGGTTATGACGATAGTTATTGTGTGTTATGAGAAAAAAAGGGGTTATTTTGGACCCATGAAAGGTTATTAGCCTAGTTCGGTGCAATCAGAATCGACATGAGATATGTGGATGGAATTTAATATGAATGTGGGCTCTATATCAGGCCAGATGTGTGCATGTCAACAATGCGCTCCTTATGGATGAGCATTCGGATGTTGGGTGTTATTTCATCGTCAGCTAATTCATGAGATGCTATATTGCACAGTGTGAGTTGCGAGTCGACTTGATAAATTAAATATGCGTTGAGGTTCTACGTAGCGATAATGTTATGTGAGCAGTATGACTATTGAGATTCAGATCATATGTCTCACTTCAGTTGTGCTTGAGTTTTGTAGCTTATGGCGCTACCTATTAGCGTGCTTGTGATCGTTATTTGGTAGTTACTAGTAATGAGCAATTTAGCTCGGTATGTACCCCGTTATGTGAATTTTTTGTGTGGATTGGGTGGCACGCCTCCATGAATATATCGTTTGGATCAGGTTGCACGCTGCAACAGTATAATGTTGAGTGCAGTTTCTATATTCTATTTGTGTGTTTTGTTTCTCATTTCTTCCGAAGGTTGGGTAGTCCCTTCTAGAGTTCATTTTCTTTATGTATCCTGTTCGAATTGGTAGCCTATTGGCACATTGTGACAGTATATGAGACTTTTGGTCATGACTGAGGTGGCTTGTTGCCTGAGCATTTTGTATTGGGTGAGACAAGGTTATTGGATCTATAATCAATGTGATTGGATTATATATTAAAGAGAAAATACCATTATTTGGTTCTGAATAAGGTAGTGATGCTCGTCATGAGTATAGATTCAACAGGAAATTGGTTATGAATTATTCATGTCTCTTCCATCGTTGCGGTATTGCGAGAGCGAGAGCAAAATCTATATATATTATGAGGTGCATTGGAAGCCTCAGATTCGTAGAATTTTAGCTATTATGATTAGAGAATATTATTATGGCCTAGTGAGAGACGTGGTGCATGGTGTAAACTCAGCAAATGTATTAAATCTTGTATCGGTGCAACGCGTGGTGATTTGGAAAGTGTTTATATGTTGAAAGCATGCCTGACAGAGAATTTCTGATGTCAAAACTGGGCTCTAAGGCATATTTGCCTAAATGAAAGAGGTTAGTTTTAGATTTGATCGAGCTAATATGTCCGACTGAGTTGTAATAGCACGGGTAAGTGCATAAGGTGTTAAATAGTGATTTCGGACAGCTCCAGCACAATTCTCAGCACGTTCGAGGACGAACATACATTTAAGTGGGAGAGAATGTAACGACCCGACCGGTCATTTTGCTAGCGCGTCGTTCAGCAGTTTGAAGCCATGAGCAACTTTACTTTAGTTATTATGACTTGTTCGTGGGGTCAGAATTGAATTTCGGGATGTTCAGAGTCGATTTGGAAAGAGAATTCTCATTTCGGAAGCTTTAAGTTGGAAGAATCGACTAAGATTGAATTTTTGAGTAAACAACCTCAAAATCAGGATTCAAAGGTTCCAGCAGGTTCATATGTTGATTTCGGAATTGGTGTATGTCCGGATCGGGTTTTAGAAGACTCGAGAACGTTTCGGCACCTATGGTGGGAGTTAGCATTTTTGGAAGAATTTCATAAGTTTGGGTTGAAGTGAATTTCATTGTTATCAATGTCCTTTTGGGATTCCGAGTCTGGGAATAGCTATCTGTGGTGATTCTAGTATTAGGAGTGCGATAGGAAGTGAATTCGGAGGTCTGTGGGTCATTTTGGAGTCATTTGGCTAAAGATAGAAATTTGAAGGTTTTTGAAGAGTTTGACCGGAATTGGACTTTTTGATATCGGAGTAGGATTTCGATTTTGGAAGTTGAAATAGGCTTGTAATGTCGAATGTGACTTGAATGCAAAATTTTATGTCAATCGGATGTGATTTGATAAGTTTCAACATCGAATGTAGAAATTAGAATTTCTTAGTTCATTAGACTCGAATTGAGGTGTGATTCGTATTTGTAGCGTTGTTTGATGTGATTTGAGGCCACGACTAAGTCCGCGATACGTGTTGAGACTTGTTGGTATGTTCGGACAGGGTCCCGAGGGGCTTATGTGAGTTTCGGGCCATTTCTAGGCCCATTTTAGATGCTGGTTTTTGGCTACAGAAGTATGCTACGCGATCAGATGGAGTAGGTTGTGATCGCGATGAGTAAAGTGGAGAAAATGGCCAGTGATTCGTGATCGCAGAAGGCCCTTCGCGATCACGTAGAGGAAAGTTTATTCTGCACTGACCCGATTTTGGAAGCTTGTATCTTGTAATCTATAAGGAATTTGGAGATATTCCGCAAACGAAAGTTGTAGCTCTTTGTGTATATTTTTCAGAAAAGTGAACCATTTAACACTTGGAATTGTGTAGAAAAGGTTATGGGCAGTAAACTACAACCAATCCAGGAAGAGTTTGAAATTGCGAAGAAGAAATTTGTGTTGCACAAGACTGATTTTGAAAGCTTACATCTTTTCATCTATAAGGAGTTGCGAGACGATAAAAGCGTGAAAGTTGTAGTACTTGGAGTCTAATTTTCAAAAATGTAAACCATCTGCAATTTAGAGTTTTGCACAAAACGTTATGACCATTATACTAGAGGTTGTCTGGAAAAACCGGGCATTTGTTCTTCGAGATCGGGAAGACTTTTCTGCGATCGCGAAGGGAAAATTTTGGGCTAGAAAATGTTGTGCTTCGCGATTGCAAAGAGTAAATACCTGGGCAGAAGCTATATGTCGAGGTTTCGGCCATTTTTAACAAATTTGTAGCTATGGAGCTCGGATTGAAGCAATTTTTAAGGCGATTTTCACCATATGGATTGGGTTAAGTGTTTTATATCCGAAAGTGATTATACTTCATGATTCTATGGTTATATTAATCATTTATTTCGAATTTAAATGGAAGAAATCAAGATTTTTGCAAAACTTTTCAAGAACGAATATTCAAGATTTGGAGGTCAAGTTGTTATCGGAATTTGATAAAATTGGTATGGTTGAACTTGTATCGGAATGAGTTGTCGGATTTTTTGACTTTTTTGGAATCTGGGAACGTGATCCCGAGGGCGATTTTGTCAACTTTTCGAGCGGAGTTAGGAATTTTGTCTAAATTGAATTTTTGCGAGTATTATAGCATATATTTATGGATTTTATCACTTATCGGCTAATTTTGGAGCGTTGTGCATCGATTTTAGTCATCGGAAGGGCTTAGAAGCCGGTTTTGAAACTTTGAA
The DNA here is from genome assembly GCA_034376525.1 of Nicotiana benthamiana. Lineage (NCBI taxonomy): Eukaryota > Viridiplantae > Streptophyta > Magnoliopsida > Solanales > Solanaceae > Nicotiana > Nicotiana benthamiana. Next base: position 37,239,967 of record CM067339.1, on the reverse strand, counting down.
GCGAGATGAGTCTCCTTTCTAACCTTATAAGAGAGAATTGTCCCCATAGATGAATTAATTGGATATGTGTTCCTATTTGTGGGGGTTACATAAGCACGAGATGACGAGAGTCCGTATGTAGATACTATTATATTTAAGTTCGGGTAGTCTGGAATCCAAAAGCATGATAGACTTGAAATATTTATAATCTTATTGACAGCTTGAATTGCTTAAATCGAATCAAATTATTAAATGAATTTCTAAAAGATTAAACTTCATTTTCTTGAATTGTTAAAACATAATTTGCTTTTCTTTGGATAATTGTTCCCTGATGAATTCTTGATTGAATGATTGTTGTATTTATTTATATTTGTCCGCGTCGCATGTATGATTCGCGAGTGGGGTAATAGATGCCTCTGTGGTTCGCGCCATTCGACCATCTAGCAGTGCACAGTTTAAATATTGTTAGACAGGACCGAACGTCCTCGGCATGATTGTGCATGCATGTATTGCTTGCCTTGGGATTTATAGATGTTGATATTTGCTCTCCTCGACTTGAGAATAAATGTATAAATGATGAAAAGAAATTTGAGAATTTCCTATAAAAGAAAGAATTATTTACTTGCTTCATTCTATTGAATTACAATCCTGTTTATAAAAATCCTCGATTTATTATATTATGGACGTATCATTGTTGGACCATTAGTAAGTGTCGAAGTAGACATCTTGTCTATACTTCTTCGAGATTAGACGAGATACTTACTGGGTACACGTTGTTTTCGTACGCATGCTACGCTTTTTGTGTATTTTTGTTGCACATGCACTTGTATTTCTAGTGGCCTATTGAGCATAGCACCATGGATGATACGGGGACTAGGCAAGCTGCATTTCTCGAGGCGACCCACAGCCAGTATAGTCTTATTAAGTATTATATTTACTTTCTGTCCAATTTGTATTCCAGACATTTATTGTACTTTATTCGATTCCTTAGTAATTGCTCATGTACTTGTGAAACCGGGTTCTGGGATGTCTATGGGAGTGGTTAGTATTTTAAAATTGTTAAAAATATCATTATTTATTTAGTAAAATTTATTCTTTATTGTTTAAATGTACAAAAGATGTGAATTCAGAAATATCTAAAATCTGAAATTACTAGTTATTTAGTGTTGGCTTACCTGACAATGGCGTCCGGCGCCATCATGATCCGTAGTGAATTTTTGGGCTTGACAGTCCCGAGCTTATAGTTACTAGTTCAAAGTTAAGGACATGTAGTCCTGAAGTGCCGAAGTTAAGGTTCAAAAGTTAAGGGTATGTAGTGCTGATGTCCAGAGGTTAAGTTCAAAAGTTAAGGACATGAGTAAAAGGGTATTTTTGTTCGGACAGTTAAAGTTTATTAAACCAGTGAATAAAAATTAAAGATATTTTAACAGTGACTTAAAAGTAAATACATGCGTTATTAGTGGCTAACCGTGCGTTTTCCCAATTATGTCTCTAAGCAAAGTATATTAACTTATAGTGACTAAAAGACAAATTAAAATTACATATATAGGAACTAGTTTTATGAAATTTAAGAAAGCAAATAAATATTTATTCACATTGTTGTTTAAAATGTAAAATAAACATTTTTATAAAATTCGTTAATAGAAAATGACTGTAAATTACTTAATTCTATGTATCAATAACATGCGATAATTTTCTTGCATTTGAACATGAAAGCTATTTGTATTTCTTATGAATAATTATAATTTTCAATATATAAGAATTTATTGTTTTATAATTTTTTTTTTATTATTTAGCTTCATATTATTCCAGATTTACATAGTAATTATCTGTCTAAATTTTTCATTATATTCAAGCCGCCATACTGTTCGCCTTAAAGCCTTAAGGATCAGGGGAGGAGCAATTATCTATGTAATTACGTTGTTGGCCGTTGTTCTGGTCGAGCACTTAACTAGTAAAATATAAAGAAAGATCTTTAAGTCCTCTTCTAGAACAGTGACAGCCTAGTCTGATTTCCCCTTCCGAAAGTGCCACAACTCCTTCTATCACAACCCCTGAAAACTGGGCATTCGAAGCATCAATCTCATTCTATGCTCTATGCTATCTTCCTTATACTTTTACTTTAATTCATGTGCACAAACCTCCCTCACAAAGGAAAGCGGGAAAGTCATCTTTGCAAACAAATGCCTTCTTCGTATACTGTGGCATCTTGTCCAAAGCCTCGAATGGGTGGAAAAAGATTTTTATTTCCCTTTCTTCCAGGGGAATGGAGTTGGTTTATAACCAGACTCTGAAGTTTTCTACTAGGTAGAGTATTTCAAAAAAATAAGCTAGAATAGAGGGCGTGATAGTCCAATTCTACATAGTTCTGTGATCCGCTGAACGAAATGGTTCCTCGCTACGCCTTGAATCAATCAAAAAGCTTATTGATTTGATTCATTCGTCTAACTTCATTCAGAAATGAAACTTGAATTTTTATAGAATCAAATTCGAAAATCTGCTTCGAGCTCGCCGAGAGTGAGCTTCCCGATAGTCTCTTCCTTCCTAGACGCTCCATAGCATCAGGTGACCAAGTATGCGATCCTATCTGTGCAGATTTCCAACAGCACCAATAAAAAGTAAAATACAAATAAGAGTTATGGCATTCAATCTCATATTGCAAGAAATCCAAAAATTTCTGGGGGCACCAAAATAAACCAGCCCCTCATTTGAGAGAGTTAATAGAAGCAATTTTATCCATCTCTGAATGTACACCCAATGGATTATTGAATCCATATTGATGCAATGCGGCTAGATGAAGAAGACTGACACCTACTAAAATAAAGGGGAGTAAATGATGAAGATTAAAAAACGATTTAAGGTGGCATTGTCCACGGAGAACCCACCCCAAAGCCAAGTCGCTATGGTATCTCCTACTACAGGTGTGGCGCTAGCTAATCTTGTAATTATTATAGCTCCCCAAAAGCTCATCTGACCATCACGTTGGTAAAAAGACTTAGAGTAAACGAATGATTCAAGCTCCTTACAGAAGGCAGTTCAGCTTGATAACTCAATAAGCTATATTGACAGAACAAAACATCACCACACTACCTGTATCATACATACGACATTACACGAAGCGAGAGTGCATGGTCAACACACACCTAAAGCGCCTACGTTCCTTTTTCCTACTTCTAATTGTTCTCCTAACCGGGCAAGGTAATCGGCTAACCGGGAATTCATTTTCAGAGCTAAGTCCCAAGGAGACAGGTAGAAATGTACGGGCGTAGGTTAGCGTCTCGTCCTACAAATGATATCTTTTCAAGGCCGCCCACGGGATGCTTTAATATCGGGCGAAAGACGACCCTTTCCGATGCTATGTTTGACAACTTTATTTCCCCCTTGGTCTTAGATGAGGCAAAAGTGACTTGCAAGCACAACATCTGTCTCTTAGTCCTCTTTGGACAACCTTTAATACTTTCTGCCAACTCGATTTCAATACTAAGTAAGATCCTCATCACATAAGTAAGAAACTTTAGCTACAGAGGGTAAAGAGAGGGGCGGACGAGAGTTCTAATAATTCTCTTCCTTCCATACATGTCTGCGAGCGTCCCATCTTTTTCTTACTTGAATGAAGAAAGACAGAACCCCTCTTTTCGGCCACAGCCAGCAGTTCGCTTTCCACTTCCGAATACCAAAGAGCGATTGAGAGAAGAGCAGTACGTAGGACTTAAAATGAGGGTTCCTTCCTCTCTTCACTCTCGAATTTCGATCCTCACCTTTCTGGTGCCAAAGGCCTACCCTTCCACTTTACAGGAAGTTCAAAAGGAAGAAGTCGAAAAGGAAAAGAAACATTTTTAGTTGAACAAAAAGGCTCTGCCGAGGCTCGAGTAGAAGAAGGGGTACTTGAACAGAGGTCCGTCTCAGACCAGTGAAGATCAGAATTGAGCTGCTTAAGGCTGATATGTTGGGATTCTTCTAGTGGCAGATTTAGACTAAACACAAGGGGTATAACTTGGATAAAGTATTCCCCTTGGTTTCCGTTCTCAATGAGACTCGTATATAGGGAACTAAGATAAGGAATACTTTCCTATGTAAAAATGATCTGCTGAGCAATACCTAACTAAAGAAAAATAGTGTTCTTTCTAAGAGTAGGCGTGGAGAGCTTTTTGCGGGGAAACTTGCAGGGCCGATGCTTGCTGCTTCATCTGGGAGAAAAGAATCATAGATATGCCGGTCATTAGAAGGAAGAATCACCATAAAAAGGATGTTGCTTAGTCGCAGCTCACGCACGGAGCTCGCCGTTGAAGTGTTAAATGTGCTTCTATTTAGCAAATAGAGTTTGACTGAGATAAAACAGAATCAAAAGGAGCTCTGGTCCGCAACGAAACTAAAATGAAATTAGTTGGAGAAAACTAGATTTGCTGCCCCTGCAGACTCTTCTTTTGAAGAATCTGATTCGCTAATATTGGTATACTGAATGGGTCTTCCTTGCCAACCTTCGCTTCTAAAAGGAAGTAAGTAGAAGCTGACCCTCCCATACATTGCAGGGAAGGACCCCTCCAGTGGCATACTTTATGGAGAAAGGCTTCCATCAGCAGGCAGGTATTTACAAGTCCCGATGGCTTGTGTCCGCTGAAAGCTTCCTTTGTTCGTACGAGAGGACTGGGTTGGGCTAACCTGTGGTGTACCGGTTGTTATGCCAATAGTAGTGTCGGGCAGCTAAGTTGGTAAGGAAGAACTGCTGCGCCCAAATGGAATTACTTTCTTGTACGATACAAAATGAATTTCACTCAATTACATTACCCATAGGGAATACTTTTCCAGATTCAAATTTTTCCTTTTCTGAGATTTTGTGGATAGCTAGCACAAGGAAATGGTAAAGGGATATCCTTTTCTCTGAGGAAAAAGAGAAACATCCTGATTAAATAGTAAAAATGCGGAAGGATGTCGTCGAAAAGAATGGAACACTGTTTCGCTCTGTTGGATGCGTCGTTAGTTTGAGAAGTCAAGGAGGCACGAAGAGCTAACAAAGAGTCCTTATATTTGACAGTCCGAAATTAAGTGGGAGATTGAATTGAAAAGGCCCCTTACTATAGATATGGTGTTAGTGCTGTTTTTTGAAATAAGGACGTTTAGGTTTGACTTATAAGATAGAAAGGGGCAAGGCAAAATCCACTCTGCTGAGTTCGGCTTTTGGGGCTACCTACTTTAGGGCTTATGTAATATATAAAGAAGAACCCTCTTAGGCCTTTTTGTTTAAGGGCTGCTCACCTTTTGAATATAAGGAAGTGGGAGAGCAGAGGTTATTTCGGTAAACCGATGCATGAGCTGAGGCTCCCATGTCGTGCCGGCCCTCCAAAAAAGTAAGGGCTCATAGGGAGTCAGAAGCAAGCAGAGTAAAAGGCGGGTAAAAGTCACATAAGTAGAGGGGGAGACACATTCATGAAAAGCGAGAAGCCCTGCCGTGGGGGACTGACCAACTATGAATAAATCTTACTTATGCTTACGGGTAAGAACATATATTAGTCCGTATTCGTGGGTCTATTTGTTACAAAAGGCAAACATCCCCTTTCCAAAACATTAACATAGGTCCTCAGGCAGACATCGAAAAGGGGGCGAAAAGAGTCTATTTACCTTTACAATATTTCAGAATGTATCATGGCTCTATCTATTCATTAAAAAAAAAGAGTTTTGCATCTCGGGTGAACAAATAGGCGTGGGGAAGAGTGATGGGGGGGGGGGGGGGGCTACGATCCCTCTCTCGTTGTTGTTCCCGGACCACCCATCTCTTCCTTCCCCTTCGCCCGGCCCGGTGAGACCATATTTCTAGAACGAAGTGAAGTGATAGGAAGAGAAGACTGCTGGCGGGAAATCCCTATCATGAAAGCCCCTTGTAAAGGGGAAAACGAAAGTGTGCTCCTACGCACCAGCTGAAGAAAGGAGATTTGGAAGCTTACCTTATTATTATATTAAAAGGGGAAAGGGTGGAAAACCTATCTGACTAATAAGAAGAAAGGGGAAAGCCAAAACCTACTCCTAACAAGTTGCTGGATTGAAGTAGTACATTATACATCTGCCCGCCAGCAGTGGAGGGGGTTCGATTCCCGTTATACGCATTTTCAAGACGTTCACTAAATCCTTCACGATGTTTTGGTGGCAGGCGATCAGGCTCGACGACCGGGAGAAGCAAAACGAAATCAGAAATGGTCTCTGTCCTTTGCTTTCCCTTCCATTCTTATGTTAGCTAGGCCTGATAGCATCTTTGCTAGTCTTGTCGGACTAGGAGCTCTACTAGGCTTGACCGGTGGGAAATTGCTTGATTTATGAAAGAAAGAATGACGATTGAATTAGCTTTGGACTACGAGAGAGCTAGACAGCGGGGATGAAAGGTTTGCGAGGAAGAATCAATGGCCAATGGTTTTACAACTACAACAACACTTACTGAAAATACTATTATACGACCAGCCGCCTACTTAATTACACTTCCGGCATTAAGCAAGTTCCTTCTTCTGCTTTTTTTAGTGCTCCTTGAGCTAATTCCTTACTATTTTCGAGCAAGAATACTTGGATGGACATGGTTTAGGATCGATGTAATTGAGACAACTAAGTAGAGGATGGGAAGATGTGAGACCGGCCAAAGGTGGTTCTATATAGCTCTTACAAGTAGACATTAGTCTTGCTGGTTCGGGCGGTATTGGAAAAATACATAAATTACCCCCTAAACTAAAGACCAAATCCCTCTTACATACTTTTCGATCTTTTGAAAATGTGTCTAATATACACCTATTTTGTTATGTGGCTTGCAAGATCTTTTGAAATCCATATTTTAGTGCCATGTGACAAATAATAGTTGTAATATTTTCCTTATTTCCAGTTTTATTAAATTCAAAAAGCTCCCAAGCTACCATTTTATCTCGGTCTTCCCCAACCTACTAGGACACCCCCTTCTGGTCTTCCCCAAACTCCCCTCATGTTTGGTTCTTCCTCTACAATTTACAGAACCCACTAAAACCCATGATAAAGAATTTAATAAAGGTACTGTAATTTTTCTTTAAATTGCCCTTTCAAACTTTTCGTGCTTCATTTTCAATCATTAAAACCCTTATTAACATCATTCTTTACATAAATTTTTTTTTGTATTTCACGAGAACAACTGAAATTATAACATCCCCATCATATAAAGAAAGGTTTGAGATTTTATTCGCACTGAAGTTGTTTAATTTATTAAAACGAAAATCTGACTTTGATTTGCTTTGTTTGGTTGTGTTACGAAATCCGAAAATTGAGAAAGAAAATGCGGAACAGAGGAGTTACAATTTTAGTTTCATCTCTTCCATTCTTGGTCTTGGGTTGGTTATAAAAATTGAATTTGCGTGAAGGTTAAGAGCCGGTTTGGATGGGCTTAAAAGCTGGTCAAACCAGCTTTTAAGTCCCTTTTAACTGATGGAGGCGTTTGGCAATCAAACAAATAGCTTAAAAAAAGCCAAAGTCAGCTTAAAAAAAAGTCAAAATCAAAAAATTGGGTGAACCTAACTTTTTTTTATATTGGCTTAAAAGCCATATTACTTTGACCAAGAATTTTACTTTCTTATCCATTATATTTTTTGTAATACCCAAATTACCCTCAGTACAAATTTTGAAATTGCTGATGTCTTATTCCTCCACAAATTGCAGTATCTACTTTTTTCATTTTACTCTCTTTCTTTCCATATTTCTCCAAATGGTAACATTTGCTTGCTTTCTATTTTTTGTTTTTTACTAATTTCTTTGAAATATTAATTATTGTTTTTCTTTGATTTCTTCGTACCAAAACTGTGTTAGTTTTCATTTGCTTTCTTGACACTACTTTTAGTTTTTTTTATTAAAAGTGAATTAAAATATTAGTTATTATGTATTTATATTATTTAAATTAAAATATTATAGTAATAACTTTTTTTATAGGTTTAACAACTTTAAGGATATTTCAGTAATTTTAATAGAAAAAAGCTTACTAATACTTATTTACCAAATACTTCAATAACTTTTTTTCAGTTCCAACACTTTTATCCAAATACGTAACTGCTTATTTATAAAATCAGCTCCAGCGCTTAAAAAATGCTTTTAAGTATTCTACTTAAAAGCTACTTTTTTAAAGTCAATCCAAACGGGCGCTAAAAAGCGACAATAATGACTTTTTCTGGTGGTGTCAACGGTGGCGGAAGGTAAAAGAAAGATGGAGATGTTAGAGGATTCTTTAAATTGGATGTATAAGAGTAATTTTAAATATTTTTTTCTCAAAAAGATATTTTTCTAAATTGGTAAAGAAAAAATAGATGTGTATTAGATATACTATGAAAAGGTTAAGTGTAATATAATTTTCGTGCTCAAAAAGTGTGTAATATGAATTTGGTGCAAAGGATAACAAAAATTCTATTGGTCTGTCATTGCAGTTTACACCACGGATGTGACTCGTACCAGTGACGTCTCCTTTTCCATCAAAATCACCTTCGATTTCCTTTTGAGAAAATTTCAGATCATTTACAAACTTCAAAGTCAAAATTTGATTAATTTCCAATTCTCCAAAACCTCTCAAGTTTTCTCAGGTCAGGCCATCAAACTCTACTCTCAAACGCGTAATAAAGCAAACCCGTATGTATATACAATTATTTGCAAAATTTCATGAATTTTTTTCAAGTTTCATATATTCATTGTGTAGATCGGTTTTTTCAGTTGATCTAATGAACCCATCGATTTTTCTTGCAGGAGTTAAATAATTTTGATTTTCTGAAGTTTTAACAAAATTTAACAATGTTTCCCCGACTCTTTGGAAAACCTAAACAAGAAACAAATGCTCTAGCTACGCTAGACAAGTTAAACGAGGTATGATCCTGGTTTTGTTGGTTTTCTACTTTAGGTGTTGTTTCATTTTTATTAGTTGTGGTTCTTTCAATTTTCACTTATAAGTTTGATGACGATGAAAACTCTTGTTGTTTGCTGGTTATGGAAATGGGGTGGGGGTTGGGCGGAAGTAAGTATTAACTATCTATACTATTAGTATAGTAAATGTGCTGTGTAACTGGATTCAGTTGAAGTTGGAAATGAATAGCTCTGTTAGTTATGAGAGAATTTTTTTGTGGATTTGCTGCAAGAAAGGAGCTTGCTGTGATTCTGCACTTCTATATGTTGTGTTGTTGTAATCATCTATTTCTCTCTGTTTAGTTTATGTTTGCTCTATGAACTAAAAGTTTGTGCCTTTGTGGAAATTGTATATATATTATTGCAGTCTTATCTATTGAAAGGAAGAAAAAAAAGAATAATGAGTCATAATGAGGTTAACATTTGGTTCCATCTAATGTAATTCACTGACTCAAGAGTGTTAATGATCTTCTTTGTTGTAAGAGCATCCAACTTCCTACCCTAAGAGCCTGGGTTAGAGCAAGTTAGCTTCAGATCTTTGTATGCTACATGGGTTAACAGTTCTATTTTTATTCTCAGATTCAAACTTATGAAAAATGGTGGGAAGCTCCTCCATTTTGCCGGTGGAAGGATAGTAAACATAGGCTATATACAATATTTTGAGCCTGCTAGATTTTAGCTGCCATAGGTGCAGGGGCGGATAGAGCAAAGGTTACGGGTTCCCGTGAACCCAGTAACTTTTGCATAGACCCTGTATTTGTACTAAAAAATTCATTAAAAGTATAAGAGTATTTAGATTGGAACCCTGATCGTTGGTTTAGTTATCATGTAGATTAACTTGAGATTGTTATAGGAATCCATAAGCTTAAAATTCTTGATTCGCATCTGCATAGTTGGATATGATATATTTTACCCGTGGCTTCTTTGCAACCCGATTGTATTTGAGGGAATGAGTGACCTCGTACTGCTTACCCTCTTCGTAATAGCTGTGCTGCAAAGTTTGATAGTTTTCATTTATCTAGATGCAAAAGTATTGGCCTTTTTGGGTTTTTAGAGTGCCCTGATTGGGAGGTGCAAAATTCAAATTTGTACAGTCTGATTTTTTCTTCTACTTCTACCTCACGAGCTTCCAGTGCTTTTATCTCTGAAATAATGGGATGTTTATCATATGCAAGGAATGGTGAACAAAAGAATTATAACTTGAGTAGTAGTTATTTGGCCTAGTCTTAATTCCAGGCAAATTCATTAGGGGTGTGGGCTCTTTGCCGAACATGTCGGTGATAGTTATTCATGTTATTTCATTCTTAACTTAGGCAGGGCTTACTTTTGGACCCACTTATTTGATCTAGGAAGACAAATCTGAAGCTAGAACCAAAGGAGTTTGTAATATCGCTGTTTCCTCCTATTTTGGTGAAGAAATTGAATGTTATCTTCTTTCCCTGGTTTCAATAGTATTGTAGACTCGTTGTATCATAACTTCTTTCTTGTTAGTCTCAGTCAAAGTTATTGGCTTGTTTAAAATTTTCAAGTAAATAATATAGAGCTTACATTTTATTTTGGTTATTCTGGACAGACTCTTGAGATGCTTGAGAAAAAGGAGAAGGTTTTACTGAAGAAGGCTGCTGGTGAGGTTGAAAAAGCTAAGGACTTTACTAGAGCGAAAAACAAAAGGGGTATGGCCTATTGAAAATCATTGACAAGATGAGATTTCTCCATCCTATGTAGTTCACTAGTTATGGATACTTTTTACATCGATATTTTTGCTTTATTACGATCTATGTTACTGTAATGCACTTAAGGATGCGACATACTATGAAAAATACTCTTTTGCATGTATGATCAACTGCTGGATGTTTAATGTCCATTATTGCCATGTATTTGCATGGTCTCTAGAATCGAGTAATATCAGACAAATCTGATGATTTGATTATATTTTGTGTGTGAGATATGTATGGTGAACTTGCTAAGTTAGCAGGTGAAAAATTATCTTATAATGTAGGAATAATGGGGTACTGATTTTTTTTTATGTTATTAATACATTATAAAATTAAAAAAAAAACACAGTACACATATTGTTTGTCTTCATGAGCTTATCCTTCGGATTTTCTGCCGGCGGGTTGGGGATGATACTTGAGGTTATTCCTAGACGTCCTTGTCATTTCAGAATTCCAATTAAGGTTCTACTTAATGTTTCAACTAAGCCAATTCGAAGTAAATAAAGTTATTACTGCTAATATGCGTTTTTGATCTCTTACTATTTTATCTACTTTTTTTTCAAAGAGGGCATGGTTCAAAAGAAAATTCTGTAGTTAAAGCTTAGGAGAGTTATTGTGCAATAGGGAGAGATTTTAGTCCTTTGGTTTACCTACAACAACAACAACAACAACTACCCAGTATACTCCCACCAGGTGGGGTCTGGGGAGGGTAATATGTAGGCACTCTTACCCCTACCCAAAAGGGTAGAGAGGCTGCTTCCATGCGACCCTCGGCGCATAGGACAGAATGAAAAGCTGCATTGGAAAACAAAGACAAAATTAGTAACCAAGGCAAGACAAAACAAAATAACAAAACAAAGCATAAGTAATCCTGCAGAAATAACGTAAATGGTTATGTAGACATAAGGAACATAAATACCGTCGCAACCAAGAGGGGACCTAGGCTAAAACACTAGACATCGATGGGTAACCCTACTATCCCACACCCAACCCCGGGTGAGGCGAACGAAGGACTCTAAGAGCCCCTATCCTGCAACCCTGATTCTAGACCTCCAGACTCCCCTATCGAGGGTCATGTCCTCGGTAACCTGCATTTTAGTCATGTCCTGCCTAATCACCTCTCCCCAATGCTTCTTAGGCCTCCCTCTACCCCGCCGACCACCAGCAATCTCCAGCCGCTCGCAGCTCCTCACCGGGGCATCGGGACCCCTCCTCCGTACATGCCCGAACCACCTCAGCCTCGCTTCCCGCATCTTCTTGTCCACTGGGGCCACCTCTACCTTCTGTCGAATAACTTCATTCCTAATCTTATCCAGCCTGGTGTGCCCACACATCCACCTAAGCATCCTCATCTCAGCAACCTTCATTCTCTGGACATGGGAGTTCTTCACGGGCCAGCACTCTGCCCCGTACAACATTGCTGGTCTAACCACGGCTCTGTAGAATTTCCCTTTGAGTTTGTGTGGGATTTTCTTGTCACACAGGACCCCAGAAGCAAGCCTCCACTTCGACCACCCTGCTCCTATCCGATGGGTGACGTCCCCGTCAATCTCTCCGTCCCCCTGAATCACAGACCCAAGATATCGGACACTGTCCCTCTTGGCGATGGCCTGAGAACCAAGCATCACATCCCTGCCCACCCCACTCGGCTCGTCACTGAACTTGCACTCCAGATATTCTGTCTTAGATCTGCTTATTTTGGTTTACCTAGTAGGTTACAAGTGTTATCTTTTCAATTTCTCATGCTATTGACAATATGCAATACATGATCGATCAACCAACGAGGCTTCAATTCCATACAACATTAGGGTTAGCTGTATGAATCCCTTGAAAACTATTTTGCTCTGTTCGGACCCAAATCATTAGAAACAACTATGCAAGACATAATTGGCAATAAAAGTTTGACTAGTTTTTGGAGATATGTTAGAACAGGTAAATAGGTAAAGGTAATAATGCATTTCCTCTGAAACAGCTCATTAGAGAATGGTGGAAGCTTAGAGATGCTTTCTAAAACTGCATTTGATCCTGGCTGATCTGTTTAAAGTCTGGATACCTTGCTTCATTTTCCTGGTTTACCGGAGATATTTCTACCTTAAAGAAAAGGAGCAAACATGGTTTACTTGCTCATACCAGCTCAAGCTACTCTGTTGTGTTTGAGTTTCAACAGATGATAGAGGGAAATTGGATATGAAAAGCAGCTATGTTTCTCGCCCATGTACATGGATTTCAGTTTTCACTGCCTTTACATTGCGAGGACATACTATATTATAGTATGATGATGTGAATTATGTTCTCGTATTTTTTAACATTATCCCCTTGCTAAAATTTTCATATTTAGTTTGTTTACAGCAGTAACAAATTTCTTTCTCTTTTAGCTGCAATACAATGTTTGAAAAGGAAAAGACTTTATGAGCAGCAAATTGAGCAGCTTGGAAACTTTCAATTGCGTATTCATGATCAGGTGCTCTTCAGGTTTCCGTATATCTTGGAATCTTCGCACCAAAACTTATCATACCAGCATGGAGAGATATGGTCTGAATTCACTTATTTTGTGTCTTGGTTTCAGATGATAATGTTAGAAGGTGCAAAAGCCACAACGGAGACTGTTGATGCATTAAGAACTGGAGCAGCTGCTATGAAAGCTATGCAGAAGGCAACGTAAGTTGTGTATGCTGCATGTTCAGTGCTATTTACTGCTCTTTTCTTCTGTAGGCGCAAACAGCTTTTACAGAGAAAAGCTGTAGAAAAATACAAACTGATTAGAATGAGGAATGAGAGATCTTCAAATAAGAAAATTTTGCTTGATGCATGTTAAAGCATTAAATTTACCTTGTAATGTTCGTACATGATTTAAAAGATATAGAGCCTGTTTGGATTGGCTTAAAAGCTGGTCAAACCAGCTTTTAAGCCATTTTAGATGATTGGAGTGTTTGGCTACAAAAGAACAACTTAAAAAAAAGTTAAAAATGGGCTTAAAAAAGCTAAAGCGACAAGTTGAATATCCTAACTTCTCCGTTTTTTGGCTTAAAATCCATCTTATTTTGACCAAATAAATTACTTACTTGCCCCTTATAACTTTTACTAATCCCAAAACCACCATCATCAAATAAATCCTAAAATATCAACTACTCCCACTTTCTGTTCATCTTCTTTCCTCTTCTTCTCCTTCATCGTCGATCTTTACTATAAGTTCCTTCTTTCTTCTTTTCTTTTTCATCTTATTATATGCTTTTTCTTTGAGTTATTTGTATACCGAGATTATCCCAAGCCTGGTTTTAAGGCTTTACATTAAAAAAATAAATATATGGTAACAATCTTTTTGCAAGTTTTATGTTTGGTCATGGTCCGCTTATATAGAAATCGAGGTTTGGCAGATTGTTACATAATAAGCAAGAGGAAGAGGTAGGTTCTTGATATGTTTGAGGCGATATTTTTGTCTTTTTTAACAGAAAAAGTGCTTACCAGCACTTGTTTACCAAATACTTCAACAACTTTTTTAAAGCTTCAGCACTTTTATCCAAACACGTAATTGCTTATTTATAAAACAAGCCCCAACTATTAAAAGCTACTTTTATGCACTTGTGCTTAAAAGCTATTTTTTTAAGCCAATCGAAACGGGCTCATAGTCACTCATTACTGAGTCACAGCAGAGGTTTGCTCTTTGAAGTGTGATCTTAATAGACGTCTGATTTTAAATTCTGTAACACTTTATATCTTTTAGTTACGAGTTGCTGTCTTGCCATATGCTATGTCGACACACGCAGGGGTGTAGTTTCATCGCCCTCACTTATATGTCGTGTTGTCCGTGTGTGTCACCTAGCGTTTCTGATTCATCAAGATAAACTCCAATACTTTCTAGTAATTAGTTCAGTTTGTTGTTATGGTCCTGGTTATTCATGTTAAGTCGGGGTTGTCCCTGTTATGCACTAATATATTCTGTTTTCTTAGGAATATTGATGATGTCGACAAAACCATGGATGAGATCAACGAGCAAACAGAGAATATGAAAATGATTCAGGAAGCATTGTCAACACCAATTGGTTCAGCTGCTGATTTTGATGAAGTATCGTCAGCTTATTCCTTAGTATAAATTGTGTTTCACTCTTTCAGTACGAGAATTTACCTCTATCTTTTTGCAGGATGAGTTGGAGGCAGAACTTGAAGAACTGGAAGGAGCTGAGTTGGAGGAGCAGCTCCTTCAGCCAGCTACAACCGCTCCTGTTGCGCCAATTAATCTTCCTGCTGGTAGGCAACAAGTGCGTCCTGCTGCTCAGAAGACAGAAGAAGATGAGCTTGCTGCTTTGCAGGCTGAAATGGCTCTTTGAACAGGTCATTTCCCATTCGCTTTCCTATGTTGCCACCTGAGCATTCAGACTAGGAACCCTGATTTGTGTATTTAAAATTTTGAATACCTGATGATATATTGCTATTTACATGGGCAAATTACAACTGAAACATGGTATTTTCATTTTTAAATATATCTGAAAACACTTCAAGTTTTATGTTTATTTTCATTTTTTTCCTTTGTGGTGCCTGCACTAGCCGTAGTTCCTAAGTCGGGGGTTGACTTGTTTCGGGGGGGGGGGGGTTAATGCTCTTTATTAATTAATATCCATTTTCATCTTTTCTAAGTTGAATCATGTCAGTTGAGGCAAAGGAATGATCAAAATGGGCTTAGGATAATACGAATGTCTGCCAATTTAAACTGGTTTAATCGAAAGGAAATTGTTCGACTCATGTCCCACTTTTGTTGTTGTTGTCTGGATATGGATACCAGAATAGTGTGTAGGATGCAATCAGTCGCCTTCCTATTCGCTTATCAGTTTGCTAACGTGATTCTGTTTTCGACTCTTAAGAAGCAACTAATGATTTCCCTTCGTTCTCAACCCTTCTGTTAACCCATTTAAGAGCCGGAAAAGGAACCTTTAGTGCCACCATAAACAGATCGTAGAATACAAAGAATCTCTCTGAAATTTAACCAGCAAACAGTGTTCCTGTATTTTTGGCCAATTTTTTTCATTATTCTATCAAGATGCCCCAACTGGATATCAGATGTTGTCTTGGTAATGTAGATGTGATGTGTTTCAACAAACTTGTTTACATTTTAAATGACAGTAAAGTCCACGATCGATGGACTGTGTTTTGCATTTTTTCTGGATTTCATATTCTTTTATGCAAATTCAAGGAATGATGCAGCTGGAACGTTTGCAGTCTTTATGATTGATTTCGTGTGTTTGGCTTTTGAACTTCCTTGACTGCTTCCTTCTCTGGTGTTTTTTCCGCAGTTCTCGTTGCCTCCCACGAGACAGTGTAAAGATGTGATGTATTCTTATGGTGGAGGATTATACGTCAGGCTCTACTCTCCCTCCCTCGCATGGAAGCAGCCTCTCTGCCCTTTTGGGTAGGGGTAAGACTGCCTACATATTACCCTCCCCAGACCCCACCTGGTGGGAGTATACTGGGTAGTTGTTGTTGTTGTTGTTGCTCTACTCTCCCTCCGGTCTTCATGTTGAATTCGTAAAATGCATGCAGGATCAAAAGTAAATGTGTAAATGACAGCAGATGAGTTTGCATTCTATATCAAGTTGAAGTGGGAAAGAGCATGCTACATTTGCGTGAAATATGAAAAATATGTTATAAAATATTCCAATGAATTTTCAAGATTTGATTATTTATAATTGAAATATTCCGATGCTAATTAAACTTTCTATGCAAAGCTTAAAAGATTTAGGAGTTACTTATTGCTACTGCCATTGCAGATGATTGAAACAAGTGGTGTTAAAAGAATGAGGAAACGAAATATGTGAGCATTGTTCAAATTAACCACCTCCATTTGCACGGCAAAATTAAGCACAAGACAGTCAATATGATTGGAGGCGGAGTTAGGATTTGAAATTTATGAATTTGAGATTCTAAGCTAGTGTTTAGATATTTGGTTGGAACTTGAAAAAAAAGAGTTTTTGTAGATATAATGAAAAATGATTTTTGAAAGCTAGAAATTGCACATATATTTTACTTGAAAAGAATTTGAAGTTTTGTGAGTAGTAAATTTTAGAGACTACTGTAGAGCTGTTTTTGGTATTTGAAGAATTTGTTTTCAAAATCTGCCAAAAAACAATTAAAATTTATAAACAAACAGATATTTGAAAATAAAATTTCCAAATTTTATGGCCAAATGGGAGCTAATTTTTTTAAGTTATTGGGTTCTAAATTAATAATTTGTGCATTGTTCAACGATTTTTAAGACAAATATATAATTTAAACCAAAGCCACTGATTTTCCCCACCTACTAGATTCTGCTCTTGCCATCACGATCCTCTCGGTAATAACTAGATTTGTTCTTTTCCTCTTCTCTTTACTTGATTTTCATTTTTGGTTTCCACAAAATAGTAGAAATTCACTTCCAAAAACTATCTGAAACACCCCTTTTTCTTCAATGCTGTACACTTCTCATGTTTCCTTCTAGTTGGCATCAACTCCACATAATTCTTATCATCTAAAATACTAAATGAGAGATTACATTAGTGTTTTCACTTAATCCCTCATGTTTAATTATACATTTCAATGACTAATGTCAACTCTATCGTTTTTTGAATATTGTAGTTACCAACATATTCATCAGCTGAAAGTTACTGGAAAATCAATATCTTCAAGAACTGATTGTTGAGTCCATAAGCCTGCACCCATAATTTCATCATCCATAGGAAACCCCTCAAATGTATTAAACCATGCAAGATCAATATTCTCATGCATATCAACTGTTGATGACCCAAAATTCATTGGTTCTTCTCGAGAAGTCGAAATCTTGGAATAGTCTTTAGTAAATCTTGGAAGAGGGAATTGTTTTTGGTCATGTTGAACTATGCTTTTGTTATTATTGAGAATACTACTGAATCCACCAGAGTCCCAATATGGAACTGGAAATTGTACCGGAGAATAGGCTGCTTGTTCTTCTTCCTCTTTTGGTACCATTGACGAGGAATGAAAAACTTGTTTGCTATCATCAAAGTTGCTTGTGGAGTTTGCATTTGTTGCTAGTAACTTCTTCTTCAATTTCGTATTCCAGTGATTTTTCACATCATTGTCTGTTCTTCCTGGTAGCTTAGATGCTATAACAGACCATCTGCAAATTCAAAAAATAAAAATAAAAATAAAAATAAAAATACTTGGGGTCACTCTTAAATACTAAAAATGTTATTAAAATAGGTAAAATCAGGTTTTGAAAGAGCAAGAATTAGCCTGCTCCCAAGTTGAGTATAGAGAGAGCAGATAATGTTGTCTTCCTCTTGTGTAAAATTTCCAAGTTTGAGATCTGGTCTCAAATAATTCAGCCATCTTAACCGGCAACTCTTGCCACAACGCTTTAGGCCTGCGTTAATTAATTTGCACACAGATAAGTTAGTCTTTAGTGTTGAACAAAGGCTATATACATAATATAGTGTGTATGAACAGAGAGGTTGTGAGTTCGAGTTTCCCCAAGAACAAGGTGAGAAGTTGGAGGGAAGGATGCCCGGAGTCTATTTTGGAAACAGCCTCTCTATCCCAGGGTAGGGGTAAGGTCTGGGTACATACTACCCTCCCCAGACCCCACTAAGTGGAATTATACTGGGTTGTATAAAAAAAAAAGTGTGTATGAGAAAGAAATAAAGAGAGAAATAGAACCAGCTCTGTGAGGAAGGGTAATCCAATTCCCAGCAGCAGTACCATGTTTGAGTAGGTAATTCTTGAGAATTTCATCTTCCTCAGGAGACCATTGTCCTCTTTTCACTTTAGTCTTGTCACAACAAGGTGTCCTTCCCATGATCTTTGCCCTACAAATTTTTTAAAGTCACTTTTGAGTGTGCAAAGGACCGAGTCTATGACTGTAGCACATATTTATATAGAAAGAGGCAGGGTAAATTAGGTAAGATGTTGGGATGAGGATGCTGGCAATCTAGAAAGAGTCATAATATCATCATAATAGTACACACATTTAAAAGAGTTTTAATTTCTTCATATTATGTAAATTGAGAATAATTTTGCTGGCTACCTCTTCAATATTCTTGATATTGCTAAGAGGAAAAAGACATATTCATTTGGTCAGTAGCTTGGGGTACATCTTAGCATGACTTTACTATTATGATTTAGTATGTACATGTCTACACCACTATAATAACACTTTATTAAATCATTAAAAAAATATCAGAATAGACGTGGATGTTATAAGAAAATTTGACTGTACTAGTTCTTTAAATCAAGAAAAAGTAGGGGTCACATGACATTAGGAAAACGAAATGTTGAAACCACATGACTCCATCACCAGAGTAGAAAAAAGATTTTACTTTGGACACTTTGCTTGACATGTTAGTTAATGTTCTTTTACTGTGTATATACTTGCACAAATTTGCAGTGAATACTAGTTAACTTGCCTTTTTCATTCTTCTATTTCAAAACTCTGCTCAACTCAGATATATAATAATAAGAAAACCAAATTTCCTCTTCAATCTACATGGTAATAATGCTAACAAAAGGCAGCCCGATTTACAAAGAATCCGGCATTTATGCAAGATCCGAGAAAGGACCCTATCCCAAAGGGATGTGATATAGGAAGTCTACCTTAATACATGCATCAATGGTTAATTCCACGACTAAAAACTTCAAATCGTGACTTAGAGATCATACGAAGATAACTTTACTATTACTTGAAGGCTCACTTCAAGGTAATAATACTAATGTTGTATCTATAATATTTTTTTTCTTTTTGTCCATCTATTTTCTTAAGAACGTGCGCATTTGTACTCCCATTTCATATCATTTGTATCAAAAAAGACAATTTAGAAGTTAGAACTCCTCTTCATATTTCCAAAAACAAGAGAGGAGATATGGTGCAAGAATCAAGTTGCAGTCCTGACATGTGACTTAGCTGCTATGTTTGTTGAGTTTATGACTGCAAAAAACACTAGTAAAGAGATATTACCATTTTCATCATCTTGTCCTTTTAAGGCTTGACTCTTTCAAAAGGGTTAATACCATCTCCTAACGCCTTTCTTCCTCCACAAGGCATACCTATTCTTAATTAGAGCCATCATAATTGCACTATTAGTACTTATGACTCACTACTACTAAGGGTGTTCATGGTTTAGTTTGGATCCTTTTTTTTAAAAAACAAATTAAGTAAGTCGGTTTTTTAAATATTGAAATCGAACCAAACCAAACAAATTAAGTTATTCTTTTTTCAATTCAATTTTTGTCGTTTTTTAATTTTTTTGATTATTGATAGATTTTTTTCTTAAATATGAAACATACACTACCAAACGTATATTCCGGCGGCTACACTTTCAATGTAACACTATCATATTAATTGATCTTTGAGAAGTCTATCATTTACCAAGATATATTGATTATAATTGAATCAAATAGTTATGAATAATTTAAGTACTCAATTAAAAGTCGATTATTTTTAACATGAAATAAATTCTTAGCAAGAGAAAACTACCAATCTAACTAGAATGTAAAGAACTAGATTCTTTAAAGGGAAAGAATTAGATTATTATAATAGCAAAGAACTAGATTAAAAATATAAATGACTAATATTGCCATGACACGAATTCTCCAACGTCGGGACCATGATGATGCCTAACATTATACCTGCTAGGCAAGCCAACATTAATGATTATTTTACCTTTTTTTCTTTATCTTTTAACTACTTACAACTTAACAAAAATAAATCAGCAAAATAAAAGCGGAAGAACAGAATTTAACAGATTATCTTATTCAAATAGCGAAATCGTAATAAAACTCCCCCCAGAACTGGTGTCACTACTCACAGACAATCTGTGAATACTACAAATAATGGTCCGAACAAAAAAAATACACATAATGTCTCGAAAATAGATAAAACAGAAAAGAAACAGGATAGAAGGGCACGCCAAGGCCTGCGGACGCCTGCAGGACTACCTCGGGTCTCCACTGGACTGAAGGCAGCCACTCACCACCCACGCTCTACTCATAAGGTCTGGCACTGAGATCTGCACAGGAAGTGCAAAGTGCAATATCAGTACAACCGATCCCATGTACTAGTAAGTGTCGAGCATAACCTCGGCGAAGTAGTGATGAGGCTAGGACACGTCAAACATCATAAACCTGTGCAGTTAATCAGTATAATAACAGAGTACAAGTTGTTAGAAACACATTCTCAATGCAATATACTAAACGTGTATTCTTTTGTAGGTTTTGATGAATGACAAACGAAGCAAAAATTGATATATGACGGAATTAAAGTACAAGCGCACAATGGTTGCGAATAAGATTGAAGTTCAAGATATAGCTTTTAATTGTTATTGAGTTGTTCTAAATTGTAATCTCGATCCTATAACTTGACTCATAGTATGGCCTCTCTCATAAAACTATTTTCCAAAATCATGCATATTTAATTCTGTGTCAAAAAGATTTTAAATCAATGCATATTTACATTAGACAAAATGTTTTCTAAACATGCCTCAAAAATCTGGGCTAAAATAATCGATTATGTACTTATGATAATCGATTGTTTCTGAGCCAAGACTGCATGACAATCGATTATGAATTAATGGTAATCGATTGTGAGTAAGACAGTGAACATCAGGTTTTTCCAAATCTGCATGATAATCGATTGTGAACAAATGACAATCGATTGTTGTTGAGGTAAAGTTTTTCAATACTCAAAATAATCGATTATGAACTAATGGTGATCGATTGTGTTGAGTTGATGTCTTCCAGTGATTTTAAATTTAATTAAGTAATCGATTATGTCTTTAGATAATCGATTATCACTGAGACAGTAAGTTTTATGATTTTCAGAAAATAACAAGTAATCGATTGTTGAAAAGGACAATCGATTGTTGAAGCTGTCCGTTGTCAAATGATTTTCAAATACCATAAGGTAATCGATTATTGATTTTATATAATCGATGTTTTGCTTAAAATCTGGAAATGATTTTTAGAACGTTGCTGAAGTAATCGATTATAGATTTTATATAATCGATGTTTTGCTTAAAATCTGGAAATGATTTTTAGAACGTTGCTGAAGTAATCGATTATAGATTTTATATAATCGATGTTTTGCTTAAAATCCGGAAATGATTTTTAGAACGTTGCTAAAGTAATCGATTATGAACTTAGTGTAATCGATTATCTGATTTTGAATATAGCCAGTAATCGATTATAGATTATGTATAATCGATTGTGAAGCGTTAAATCTGGGATTGATTTTTAAACTGACTGGCAGATAATCGATCGTTTGGTCTTAATAATCGATTATCACTGAGTAATTTCAGCAACTCTTAATTGGCAATTAGACAACGGTTGAACCAACCTTTTCAACTATAAATACAGCTTCATTTCAGTGTTTTAAATACAACAGCATACACAAACTGATCATTACATTGCTATAAGCTTTCATTCAATTGTTCTTCATTTTCTACTCATTTCATAAAGCTTTTGAGAGCCATATTATTGCTTAAAGTTGTTGTGATCTTGAACATATTCTTTTACTCATATCTACTCAATAAGGAGTACTTTAGTTAAGTGAGTGTCCAAGTATTTGATATACTTGTAAGAGAATTGCGATTCTCTTGTTTCAAGGAACTTGCGTTTCCTTGGGTGAAGTCTTTGAGATTGCGATCTCCGAGCAACTGTTTGAGGCTTGTGTCCTCAAGTGTGTAACGGTTTGTTGAGCACCCTTAAGTTTAACAAGATAGTGAAAAATCTCGAGAGAGTCTCTCGGGGACTGGACTAACCACGTTGGTGGCCAACTAGTATACATCTTTGTGTAAGTTTATTTTTCTGCATTTATTTTACTTCCTGCAAAGTTTAAATTCCGCAAGAAAACGCTAAATTCTATTAATACGCTATTCACCCCCCCTCTAGCGTAAAGCGTAGTTTCTAACACAAGTAACAAAAAAGTAAGCAGAAATGTACGGGAAGGGGAAACATATTATGGGGGTTTCAACATAAAGAATTACAACAGTAAGGAATTTAAATAGTTAAAACACTTGTACGGATAACAACAAATGAACACAACAAATAGAAAATGCACGACATCACCCTTCATGCTTTTACTCTTAATCCCACCATGCAATCCATAATAGAAATGTGCACGACATCACCCTTCGTGATTTATCTCTCTTCCTCACCATATGCATCAATAAAAATATAAATATGCACGACATCACCCTTCATGCTTTATCACTCTTCCTCACCATATGCATCAATATAAATGCAAATGTGCACAATATCACCCTTCTTGTTTTATCACTCTTTCCTCACCCAAATAGAAGAAACAATAACATCACGACAAGGGAATCAACAATAGAAATAAGTGCATCCCGGCAAGGCAATTAACTATAACCAGTCTCGTTCCAACAGTTAACTTCACAAAATAAATCTCAACTTGAGCCAATACTCAACAATGGTCAATTACAAAGAAATTATAACAAGTCTTATTCAACATGGGTAATCACTAATTTAAGCATGGATAGTACATGATAAGAGTCACAACATTCACAATATAAAACTCACCTGCATGATTGACACCAACGTATAGATACTCGTCAACACACCTATACGTCGTACTCAACACTAACATGTAGCAAATAAGACAACAACATTTATTCTCTCAAGCTAAGGTTAGGCCAAACACTTACCTCGATTATATGGCCAAACTCAAGCCTCAAATACCGCTTTCTCCTTAGATTTCACCTCCAATACACTTGTATCTAGTTATATTTAACTTTATAACATCAATGATTGCTAAATAAATTAATTCCAATACATAATTATAGGTTTTCTAATATTTTTCCCAAAAAGTCAAAATCGACCACGGGCATGCTTGTTCAAAACTCGAGGTTCGGTTCAAAACCCACTCACCCATTCACCTACGAGTCCAAATGTGCAATTAGTTTCGGAATCCGACCCCAAATCGAGGTCTAAATTTCCAATTGTGTAAAATCCTCAAATTTTCCCTAAATCCCTAATTCTACCATGAAAGAACAAGATTTAGGCCTAGAAATCTTATAGGTGCTGATGAAAATTGAAAGAGATGAGTTTAATCTAAATGGTGTACTGTGGACGGGCTTAGACCGGGCCCGCAGTCCTAACGGGCTAAACGGGCCTGCGAGGGCCGGTCCTTAATGGTGCGAAAATCCCGGAGCGTCCTGGTAGTATATTGAAGCCCACGAGCTCGAGACCGTTAAGCCCGGGACCGACTGGTGGGCCTGGGCCGGGCCTAACAGACCTTAACGACTATTTTTAATTTCTTTTTAACAATATAGGCAACAGTCAAAAATTTAAAAAGTAGCCGTTGGGCTGCAATTTTGACCGTTTGAAAGTTTAAAAAATAGCCATTTGAACCCCAAACTTTATTTTAACCCCAAACTTTATATAATTATACTTATTCCCAATTTTCAACTATAAATACCCCTTCATTCTTTCAATTTTATTCACAAATTCAACAATCTCTCTTAATCTCTCTTCTATAATTACTTATTTTATTGTTGAAATTTCGTGAAAAATTGTGAAGTTGGTGAATTGAAGTATTCAAGTCTTCAACGATTTTCAATTTTCAAGAAGTTGTTCGGCAATTCGGTAAATTCGTTCCAATACTTAAGTTTTAAGAATATATTTTGTGTTTCTAGTTTGCGTAATTGTAATTAATATGGCATTTTCTTTTAAAAAATATATTTGGTGATAAGGGAAAATCTCAAACTGGTGAAAGTAGTCGCCAACCTACTACCCTTCCCCCGGCTCCCCGACCCAGACCTGTTACACGTCCTCATTCTCCTATTATTCTTGATAGTGATCACCTTAGGCCAAATGTTCCAACCCCTACTTTGTCTATTTCAAAATCGTCTAAAAGAGCTGCAGGCTTAAAAGCACTTAAATCTTGGACGGAGTTCAAGGGTTTTTTTTAAGCAAACACTAGGCAAAGCCTAGAGTTGGATTTTTATTGATAATAGAAAACTTAAAATTACATCATAATAAATTGAATGTCCGAGATATAGCATGATCCCCACAGAGTTCATAACACAACTCTGTGGTGATATTACAAATACGGATATTAAGAAGATAAAATGAAAAATGAGGAAGCGAGTAATGTGCTGTCCTTTCTCCAACTTTGTGATGAATTCAAAGAGATCTTCACAATTCATGCTTTGCTCTTTGTTTTACTGGGCTTTATAAAGGTATCATGAGTCATCTACTTTTGTTTTGCAATTCGCATTGGAAGCTTCCTTTTGTTTGCGTCTTCAGCCATCCTGCCGTCCCAACTTCTATCCCTTTGATGATTCCTTTTACTTGTTTTACTCTGCGTTGGTGACAAATCCCCCATTCTTGCAGCATTCTTTCGGCATTGCGGTAAGATATCCTGTTCCTCTCCTTCTTCATATATGTGATGTCCTTCCATATCATTCTCTGCTACTTGTGAAAAAGCTACTAATTTGTTATCCGTAGAAGTACAGTTTGTTTGTGGCTGCCTGTTTTGTAAGACTATCTTCTGATTTTGTCCACTAGTTGGAAATGCTGTTTTGTTTCCAAACATTGATGATTCTCCCGTGAATTGGATTGCTTTTTGTGTTGTTTCTATTTGGTCGATCTCTATTGTTGTTACCTTCGAAGTGCCTAATGTTGTATCATTTTTTGGAATGAAAACTGGCGCATATTGATTCAAATTGCTTGCTGTATATGACAGTTTTACATTCCCATTCATGTTTGCAGAATTCCTTTGAGCTTTTGGCTTGATCGTAGCCTCACTGTCCTCTCCTGTGCAGATGCAATCATCTTGTTGGCCTTCCTGATCAGATGCCTAACCAGCAGAGCCTTCATCCCAGTTCTCGTCTTCATCAGAATAACATTGGTCCCATAGTTTCGATTTAATTACCATATCTCTCATGTTATCTCGAATTTGTTGTCTATTCTTTCCATTGAGACTTAAGAATTCCCCACTGTCGTTGATACCTCCCTCGGCATACATACTGGATATAGAAATGGGAGTATGGCTTTGGACCTTTTGAATGACCCCTCTAGCTTCTTTTTCTTCATTTTTACAGAAAATTGCAAGTGCGGCAGATGAATTGGAACTTATTGTTATTGCTGTAACCTTCTCTGCATTCTGTTTGTTGCTACTTTTGATAGTTTCATTTCTGTTGGAGCCCGGTGTGTCCATCTGTTGAGCAGATTGTTTCTGTCCAGATTTGGTGGAATCATCAATGTTATCAGAAACTGATGCCTTCTCTCTTGATTGCAAACGAAAATCAGTGTGATCTGTGTCCATTGCATCGTTGTTTTTACAGTTGCTTGAGTAAGCATATTGGCATTGTCATTGTTAGACATCATCTTAGCCTGCTGCTGTTCAGTCAGTTCTGCAATTTTCATCTGTCCTTCCTGTGCACCCTGGCTGCAATGGATTATTTTTGTGTGCTTTATCTCAGCATTATTCTCAATCCTACACTGCATTTCCATTGGAACAGTGATTTGCATTGTATCAACAGATCCAGAAACTCCTTCAGTTATTGGCACAGATTCTGCAAATGTAACAGTTGACTGGTGCTGCATATTGCATTTGGAGTGCTGTCCATCCCTTTTACCTATCTGCTCAGCCCGTGCATTATTTGCAATATACTCTGCAGAGTCATATGGTCGAGCCTGATTAATAACCTTAGGATTATCCAGATTCTGCACCTCCTTCACAAGTTCAGCTGTAGGTTCAAAATTAGAGGCATCTGGCATTTCATTTTCTACAGCTTCCTGTTGATCTGCCTCATTCCTATCCATTACATCAACAAGATTAGAGTTAAGATCATCCTTCTGTATCAAAACATCTTTGCCAGTGCCTGATGTACAATTGAATCACATAGACCACAATTCTCATTCAAAACAGTATAGTCATTCACTGTTTTAGCAGACAGTGGTGATCTGTGCAATTTTTGATGATTCAACTATTGTGTGCTTTGTCTCAGCATTCTCAATCATACTATGCATTTCCAATGGAACAGTGATTTGCATAGTATCAATAGATCCAGAAGCTCCTTCAGTTATTGGCTGCTGCTGCATATTGCATTTGGAAAGCTGACCATCCCTTTCACCTATCTTCTTAGCCCGTGTATTAATAGCAATATACTCTGCAGAGTCATATGCTCGAGCCTGATTAATAACCTTAGGATTATCCAGATTCTGCACCTCCTTCACAAGTTCAACTGTAGGTTCAATATTGGGGGCATCTGGCATTTCAGTTTCTACAACTACCTGTTGATCTGCCTCATTCCTATCCATTACAGCAAAATGATTAGAGTTAATATCATCCTTCTGTATCAAAACATCTTTTCCAGTGCCCTGATGTACAATTGAATCACAAAGACCACCATTCTCATTCAAAACAGTATTGACATTCACTGTTTTAGCAGACAGTGTGGTGAACTGTGTGATTTTTGATGATTCAACTCTTGTATTCTCCTCTTTTTCTTGTAAATCATTACATCGTTGTCCAGCTCGTTTACTATTTAAATAATCCCTTGCGTCCCCTTGTAGTTTGGCAATTTCATTCCTATTATTCTGTATCATATTCTTAGCTAGATTCCTCTCTGTTACCTCTTCTGTTCCATCATTTTGTTTTCTGATCTTGCAAGCCTTAATATCGTGCCTTTGATGTTTACAGAACTCACAATACTTTGGCAGATTGTCAAACACAATTTGTTGATGGAACTCGACAGATTTACCTGAGGTAGCATCCAAAATCTGCAGCTTGACCTTTTTTGGATGATTTTTCAAAAGGTCCACTATAATCTTAACTCTTGGAGCACTAGGCCTCGTTCTGTCCTGCGTCGCTTTGTCAATAGCAAGAGGTTTCCCCACTGCAGATGCTATAGACATTAGCGGTCTCTTAGCAAAGAAAGCAAACCTGGCAGTGATATCCACACGACTGCCATTGATGTCTCTTCCCTTGGATTGAAATCGAAAGTCCATGGGAATGTTCTGAAGAAGAATTCTTCACCTTTGGATTTAAAAAATCCAGTCGACTTTGAGAGGAATCGAACATAATCATCGTACAGATCGAATCTGATCAAATGATGTCGATATTCCAACTGCCCGACATTATATTGACCTTGTACATCAAATTGCGACGAAAACATCTTTCGCACTTCTCTTAAATCAGGTATGCCATAGGAAAATTTTAAAACAACTGCTTGATGTAATCCTTCTTCCTTAGTGAAAATGTTAACCTCTTCCATGGTGAATTGAATTATTGGTTCATCAAGGTCGTATATTACTGGACACAGCTCCATTTTAGTCGGAGTCGGCTGTTTAGCTTGTAAAGATGAAGCATATGATTGCTTGATCCTATTGGTTGAAACTGAATTAGTCGTTTGTTGAATAGCCTCTCCCACAGCCAAAGGCTGGGGAGAGGTCCGCGCAGACATGGCTGCCAAAATCAGATTGCGTTGATACAAATCCAGCAATAGCTACTTGTTTTCTCCATAGTTGAAGATGAAGACAATTACGAGCTACATTGATTTTAATCAAATTAAGATATAGGAGAGAAGGAGAAGGATATGAGAATAAAACCAGTTGGAGAGTAATCACAAGGTAAAATTGGTTCTTTGGACACCAAGATTACTGTCGGATTCCGGAAAACTGGTCGATGAATGGTGACGAAGGTACTGTTCACGCCGCTACAGTAATATTAGAGAGAAGGCAGAGCCCAGTTCAATGTAGTGGACGATGCTTTGAGGATGTTCAGGGTTCTCAAGGTGACAATTATGATGAAACTTCACATCTAAATGAGTTTCAAGTTTATTTGTCGCAGGGACTTGAAAAGGAGAATCCAGACGGCACTTTTGATCTTTTGGACTGGTGGAAGGCAATGGAAAAATATTTTCTGGTTCTCGCAAGAATGGCTCGGGATATTTTGGCTATTCAAGCTTCAACTGTTGCATCAGAGAGCGCTTTCAGTCAAGCAAGACTTCAAATAGGTGATCATAGAGCATCTATGAGAGAGAGCTTGGAAAAATCAGTACTGTTCAGAGATTGAATCCGCTCGGAAAGAAGAAACTTTGG
The DNA here is from genome assembly GCA_034376525.1 of Nicotiana benthamiana. Classification (NCBI taxonomy): domain Eukaryota; kingdom Viridiplantae; phylum Streptophyta; class Magnoliopsida; order Solanales; family Solanaceae; genus Nicotiana; species Nicotiana benthamiana. The sequence continues at coordinate 37,211,330 of CM067339.1, read as the reverse complement.
AATTACGGAATCACAACCGGAGATAGATGAAGCTTATGAAGAAATGATGGCGGAACTTGTGGAGGATGCTGCTTCGCCTGGAAGTGGTGATGAACAAGCTTCTTTTTCACCACCATCAACGCAACCTCCTCCAAACCTTGAAGAATTTATGAGATTTGTTAGAGATACAATGTAGATTATGGTGTAACTTGTACTTTGGTACATCTTCTTTTAGTTTTTTTCTTTTAATGGTGGTATTAGTACCTTGTTGTGGTCCCCAAAGTATTACACAGTCGTAGCACACATATCAGTCATAGTTAAGAAAATCGATGTTCATCATCCGCTATTCAGTGATGGATTGTCACAAATTTGGTGTCACGACATCCCCTTCTCGTTGCCGCCAATCCCCAATAGATTTTTTTCCTCAAATCTATCGCCATTTTCCCTACTTCTTAAATCCTCCCTCATCTTTTGAATTTTCCAGCTCTATATCCTTCCGATAGCATGGATGTAATGAATTCTGTTTGAGTTTTGAGACAACCATGGAAGCGTTACCCTCTCCCCAGCCTTATGCTGTGGGAGAGGATTCTCAAAACATTTCAGAAATCAAACTTTTCAAGGTTCCAAACAATCATATGCATCGCATCTTACTGGACATAAATCTGCCGCAACAAATCCAAAGCTGGAACTATGTCCAGTTTTGATTGAACATGGATTTCCTACTGTTCAGTTCACAATGGATGAAGTGAACTCATTCACTAAGGAGGAAGGTCTTCATCAAGCAGTGATAATCAAATTTTCATATGGAAAGCCTAATCTTCAGGAGTTGAGGCAGATTTTGCCGAAGCAACACGGTGTCAAAGGTAATTGCAATATTGGACAACTAGAATATCGACACATTCTTGTAAGATTTGATCTGTTTGAAGATTGTGCTCAGGTGGTATCAAGAACAACTGGCTATATAAAGGCAAAAGGAGATGACTTCTTCTTTAGGACTTTCCCATGGACAATGGGATTTAATCCCCGAGAAGAAACGTCAAAAGCTGTGGCTTGGATTTCCTTTCCCGATCTGCCAGCAAATCAGTTCGCCAAAAAATCCTTAGTGTCTCTGAAATGGGAAAGCCTATTGCAATAGATAAGGCTACTAAAGATCGAATGTGACCTAGTACGACACGAGTTAAAGTCTTGATTAATTTACTGGACAAACATCCAAAGAAAATACAGATCAAGATAGTAGATTTGAAATCTGGAAAAATAGCAGAATACGACTAGCTGATCGTGTTTGATAATGTTCCTAAATAATGCACGTATTGTAATCATCAAGGGCATAATGTAAAATCGTGTCGCTGGAATACATAGGATCTCAATGAAGAAGCAGTTCATGGTGGTGAATCTGAAGGTAGGGGCAGATTGGCTAAATTAGAAGGTGATGATGCCAGGGATTACTTGAATGCTAATCTTGCACGACGTCAAATAGAAAGGACTCTACCTAATGTGATTCATGAGGCAGGACAATCAAATGTATCGGGTTCATTTACTTTGAATGTTTTAAGTGAAAAACAGTCAGATATGGTGGTGTCAAATTTCAAACCTACTGCTGCATCTACTGTTGCAGCAGTTGACACTGCAAAAAGGTCTGGCCAGATTTTGATAGATGTCTGTATGCAGGATAAAGCAATCAAGCAACAACTTTTGGTACAGAGTAGTAAGAATCATAAGAGGTCATTATTTGGTCAAGGAAATGGTACATTCTTGGAGGATTCTGTTTGATTGAATGTTAATACAGATCCAACTGTTGTATCAGGTGAACCAATGGAGAAGTCAACAGTACCAAATTATTTTGATGCTTCAAAAACTCTTGGTCTACAAGAATGTAATGAATTTGTTAAACCAGCAGCTCTAGTTATTACCAAACCTGCCAATGTAACTGAAGGACAACAATACAAGTCCAATGTGCTAAGAGCTGGACAAGAAGGTGTGAATGTGGAAAATAATGCAGGCTTGAAGGAAGGTGTTGGTCGAACTGGTACATCTACTGTTACATTGAAACTGCCCTTGAATGATTTAAGTGAAAAGGAGATGTCACATTTGTCTTCTGTGAAAGCAAATGACAATGCAAAAAGGCAGGAAGATATCTTGATCGACCAGCAACACATGTTGCAACACTCTATTCTGGTTGATCAAGCAACTGGTACAAATCTAGAGGATTCAGATTCTTTCAAAGCAGTTACAGATTCTTCAATTTTATCGATTCAACCAGCTGTCAGGTCCTCAGCAACTAATTTACCTGCTGCTTCAAAAATACCTGGAAAACAAGAAAGCAATGAATTGAACAAAGCATCAATTTTGGTTAATTCTACCCCTGCCAATACAACTGAACTATCAAAAGGACAACAAAACATGTATAATGTTCAACAGCTAGCAGCAGAAGAGATTCATGTACCATCTACTGTTCTGCCAACTCTTGCATTGGATGGAATTAAAATGACTGGGCAGCATGAAGAGGTGGTTGATCAAAGTGATGTTATGGAATTGGAATTTGCAGCATCTGTCACAAAGGGTAACAAGAGTACCAACTAGACAGTGCATAATGAAGCAGCTGCTGCAGTTTCCAATTTTCCAAAGCTGGATTCTACACTTCCTTTGAAAAGTCTTGATGATTGAGCTATAAATGGGAGTGATGATGCTGTGATTCAAATAACAGCAAGTCCTACAGAAGATGATATTGCTTAGAACTCATTTCGACAAGATACCTCTCACAAGCCTGAGATGGTTCAACAAGGCAGTATGACCATCTCAATACTTACAACAGCTGCAAATGTCTCTAATACTGCATTGTCTCAAAGTGAGTTTGATCTACAGCCTTCTGATGATACACAACAAACAAGGACAACTGGACAACATACTGCAAAGAACAATTGGTCATCGAGGTCCAACAGAAATGTAACTCTGAAAAATAACATAAATAAGCAGATCGCAGAAAAGAGTCTAGCATTACCAACAAGCTCAAACTCATTTGCGGCACTTGCAAATGTCAGTAATGAGGATGGAAAGGTCACTGGAGGGAAGTTACAGATGGCTCAGAGTTATTATCCAAATAGCACATCGACTACAGAGTCATTGAATAAACCCCATGCTAATTCACAAAAGCAGGCCAATGATCAAAGTCATCCACCCACTCTTGTATCCAGTACACATGTTCAGAAACTTATCAAAGATTATGGGGAACCTTCAATCTTCAATGGAAAGAACAAACAACTAATTCTAGCTAACATGAGGGACATGGTCATTAAGTTGAAACTCTGGAAAGACCAACGAGAATTTGATGATGACGAGGGCTGGGTGAAGGATTTGCTGGATTTTCATCTGCAGAAGAAGACCAAGAGGTTGATTATGATAGTACAGGAGAGGACATTGAGGCTCCAGTCAAGCCAAAATTTCAAGGGAAAACTGCAACTATCAATTGTAATGCAAATCTGCCATCGGCAGCAAATCGAAACAGCAACTTGAACCATAACGCTCCAGTTTTTATTCCAAGAAATACTGCAACAGCAGGTACTTCAAATACAGCGACAACAAAGATCGACCAAATGGAAACATCACAAAATGTTCAAGTAATCCAATTCTCGGGTGAAACATCAGCTGTTGGAAACGAAACAGCACTGCCAACTTTTGGACAGAATCAGATTGTACAAACAGAACCTTTCACTATTTTGGAGGAGAGGCAACTAATGGATGCAATGAAGCAACCTTTGCACACAAGACAGCGGCAGCAAAGGAATGAAATTACTCCAATTAATTATCCTTTTGCTGATAGTAACTCAGTAGCATTTTCACAGGCGGGGAAGCACCAGCATGTATCATCTGCTCCTCTAATCACTGCAGAGTAAAGACAACTCGTGAATGCTATGGAAGGAAGACATATATATGAAGAAGGGTAGGAAGAGGATATCTTAATGAAATGCCGGAAAGATGCTTCAAGAAAAGGTGATTTGTCACCAATGCACAGTAAAACAAGTAAGAAGTGTCGTTACAGGGATAGAAGCTGGGACGTCAGGGTGTTTAAAGACACAAACATAAGAAGGCTCCCAATGAGAACTGCAAAAGAAAAACAGGTCACTCAAACAACTCTTACAAAGCCCAATCGAACGAAGAATAAAGCATGAATTTTGAAGACTTGTTGAGAAAAATTGGGGACGAAGACAATAAACTACACTTTAAATTCCTCACAAATTTGGAGAAAGGAGAGCACCTTCATGGCTTCCTCATATTACTATTTTACCGTCTTAGTATCCTCATATGTAATCTCATCACAGAGTATGTTATAAACTCTGTGATGATCATCACTTATTTGGTCCTTTCAAGTTCTTATTTCTTACATGCTTGCTAGTAATGAGGTTTAGAAGCCTCAATAGGATTAATACGGTAAGGTCAGCCCGATTTTTGTTATATGTGTAACAACTCTGGCGCTATTGTCTTACTAGTATTTCTCCTAATTGTTGTAATTTTCTTTTCTGTTATTAATAAAAAACTAGCCCTAGGCTCTGCCTAGTGGATTGCCAAAAAAAAGTACCTTGTTGTGCTCATTCCATTGGGGGGGAGGAAGACTAAGAAAGATATGCCATTTTTGGTAATAAAAATTATAAGACATGCCCTTGAATATCTTTTTGCAATATTTATTTGTCTTTAATTTGCGAAAATATATAAGCTATAATATATATACATAACATACAATATATACTACAAGAAAATATATAAATTAATACATATACATAACATAACATACTGTATATACACACACACAATACTAGTATACTATATATACTACAAAACAAGATTTTCAAAATGAGGGCCGCACCCCCAAATCCCAATGAGAAAAAATGGTCATATTGCACAAATAGCCTTTTTTTTATTTTGTTAAATTTACAAAACTAACCTTCTCTAACGCTATAAATACCCCCTCCCTCTTCTTCATTTCAATACACAATACTCATTTCTCAATCTAAATTTCTCTCAATCTCTCATGACTTCAAGTCTCAATCTTAATTTTCAAGTTACATCATGCCTCGTTCGGAAAGAGTGCGCTTATTTATTTTGCATTATTATGAAGTGCTTGAAGAAAATGAAGAAGGACAACAATTAAAGTACAAGAACTGTGAAAGAGTCCTAAATTTTTGTTCAGGGTGTACCTGAGGCATTTTAAGGAGGCATATAAAGTATTGTGTTGATGGTATTTATCCAAGAATTTGTCTTTAAGATTTTTCAACAATTTGTGTTATTTTAAAATTATTAGACATATTTATGCTTCATGTTGTGCTTTGTTATTAATTTATTATGCATGGCAATTTAGTTTTACTATTGTTTTGTTATTTTACTTTTTCGTCAAGCAATTTAGTAATTAGATTTCTATATATATACTACATATATTTTTATATTGCCATGCCATGGTATACAAGAAATTGCCTTAGACAAAAAAAATTAAAAAAAAGCCTGTTAGGCCCGCTAAGCCCACGAGCCCGACCCGTTTAGCTCAAGACCATATGGGCTTAGGCCCTTCACGGCTGGTCTCACACGCTGAGCCCACGAATCCCCGGATCGTGAGGCCCGAGACCGCCCGGGACTTAGCCCTCTAAGCCCAGGCCTGTTAAGCCCGGTCCATTTGGCCTATTTAGGTCCGTCCCCGGCTCAGAATACAACACTAGTTTAAGAACACAAACCTATGATATGGTGTTGAAATATCTCTTCAAAAATTTCCCAAGGTCGATTTCTATGGAAGAAAATATGAAATTTTGGTCTAATCCCATTCTGGTTTTGTTTTTAAATGCGTTGGATAGACATTCATTGAATTCACAAGAGGTCTGTTGTGATCGATATACACAAAGGCCTGGCCTCCACGTTCGTGAGCCCATCAACGCGTTCACATAAGGAAATTCCCCCTAAGCCATCGCATTCGAGACCCAGTGGTCGCGTTCGGGTAGAAGGACAAGACTCCCCTCCCCCTGTTCCCTTGACCATCGCGTTCGTGAGAGGATGAGCATATTTGTGAAGGGTACCACCCCACAGTGCTTTGCGTTCGTGTCCAGTCCTCCACGTTCACGAAGAAGGAATTATTCCCTCAGACAATTTACACTTCTCGTTGCAAGAATTGCTTCGCGATTGCGAAGCACAATATACTTGTGCACATGCAAAAATAAACAACAGAATTCTCTAAGTGTAAAACACTCTATGGTCTATCCAAACTCACCCGAGTCCTTGGAGTTCCAAACCAAACATGCATAAAAGTCTAAAAACATCATACAAACTTGCTCGTGTAATAAAATCTCTAAAATAACACCTAAAAATGTGAATTTAGCATCAAAGTTGATAAAAATCTCAAGAATGCTTAAAGTTTCTATTTTCACAACTGAGGGTACGTATCACGTCATATAAACTCCGTTACTTACCAAATTTTAAAGACACCACTTATATACTATATTGAACCTATATCGAGCTTCGGAACCAAAATACGGTCCCGATATCATCGAAATCAAGGATCATTAAATTTCTAAAAACTATTATATTTTCAGTTAAACAATTTTTTCAAAAATTCATTTCTTGGGCTAGGGACCTTGGAATTCAATTCTGGGCATACGCCCAAGTACCATATTTTTCTATGGACCCTTCAAGATTGTCAAATTACGGGTCTGGATCTATTTACTCAAAACATCAATCAAAGTAAACTTTAATTAATTTTAAAGGCAAATTATCATATTTTTCTTAAATTTCACATGAAAGCTTTTCGGAAACGCGCCCGGACTGCGCATGCAAATCGAGGAATAAGAAAATAAGGTTTACAAGGCCTCGAAACCCGAATTAAGATTCTGAAACAGAAGATGAACCCTTAGGTCATCGCATTCTCCACCTATAAAATAACCGTTTATCCTCGAACGGACATAGAAAAGTACCTGAGTCGGTGAAAAGATGGGGATATTAGCTACGCATATCGGACTCGGAATCCCAGGTACCTACCTCGACATGCTGACCTCTCCAATGAACATGAATCGAATGGTAACTTTACGATCTCAACTGACGAACCTGCCGGTCTAGAATAGCTACCGCTCCTCCATATAGGTCAAGTTCTTGTCCAACTTGACAATGCTGAAGTCTAACACATGAGATGGATCACCGTGATACTTTTGAAAATGTGGGCGGAGTGTGCATGCAAATCGAGGAGGAAGAAAATGAGGTTTTCAAGGCCTCAGAACCCGAATTCAGATTCTAAAATACAATATGACCCCTTGGGTTATCACATTCTCCACCTCTAAAATAACCATTCGTCCTCTGATGTTAATAAACGTCAATACCACACAAGAGGGGGGGGGGGGTGATTTGTGTGGTACCTAATTTTCGCGTTAGAAGAACCTGGTTCTTCTAAGTTTTCTAACTACAACAGTTTGCAGAATAATAAAAACTGAAAGTAAAGTGCACATATATTTTTATGTGGAAAACACCTGGCTCAAAAGGTGAAAAAACCACGACCTACTACTCAGTAGGATTTTCCCAAATTCCACTAAAAATCAATGAGCCAAAACAGCATTTACAACGACTCTTTGTAAACCTAAGGATTAAACTCTAATCCTGGTGTGGCACACAGCCTCAACTGCTGCGACACTATCAAGTTAACTCTAACTTGATGACATAAGGTACCTAATACAATTGCTTCTAGAAAAGCTGAAAGGTACAATATAAAAACCTACTACAATTGAACTAGAAATAAACACTCAGATGGAACTAGTTCTTCCCTAGGTTCATGTAGCTGTAGGCGTACACACTTGTAACTTGCGTATATTGCTTGCAAATCAGACTCGCTCTTGTTGCTCTCAAATATGCTTTGCTTCTGCTTATGTGTGTTACCTGTAAAAGAGAACTAACACAATTATATATTGAGTTAGTAGCTAGAGTTTGATTAAGACTCCACTTCTCATTCGTACACAATTTGAGTCCTTAGCTAATGCAAACTCCAACTCTTATCCTAATCTTAGGATTAAGTTCTCTTTATATAAGGAGACTGTCCTCCTTATCCCAGATGCAACCTTTTCGATTATGTTCAGAAGATATTGATGCGTGATAATTAGTATATATCTTCCTCACGTGCTCTGCATGTGCACTGATTGATTCATACTGTGTAGTACAAAATGGACCAGGTCCTTCCATCAGTTCATTTGTCAATATTCAAAACTCAACTGAAACTTGGGCCAACAATTTCTCCTTTTCTGATAATGAAAAACTCTGTGCTTATTTTGATCAGGGAACCTGTGAACTTAGCTGAAATCAACACTTAGAAAATGATTTAACTTTTCATTAAGGAGGTCAAATTTAGGTCATAAACATCACTAGTTCAGAAAATGAATTTTAAGCACAATATCTCCCCCCTTTTGGTATTATCGAAAACTTGTATAAATAATATGAATCCTCGAAGTTAATTTATATTCATGGAAGCTGGGGCAACTGCAAGTGAACACATGTTCAAGTTAATCAAAAATCAACTCAGAAACAACTATTAAGAACAAGATTAACAGGAACCAGAAAAGCTTCATTCATTGATTACAGAGAAGTTCTACGATGCAGTCCACAAAAAGAAAAATAAAACTTCCAACCATGAGGAAAAAAACAAACCAAGAATCACATAATATTGACACTGAAAGGGAAACTAGACTGGTCACTAAGTACAGGACACCTAAGGCTTGGAAGTGCTGGTGGGTTGGGCTTTCAGCAGGTTTAGCATTTGTTGGAGCATGCCTTCATTTTTCTTTGGCCAGTTTAGCTCTCAGCCCGTTCCTTTCTCCCTCCAATTCACCACCCTGGCATTAAGCCTTGCTATTTCAGCATTCTTCATTCCAACCTCCTGAATTAAGGACCTAACTTTGCTGTTCACAGGAGTCTTAGCAGATGAACCATGTTCAACAGGGACAATGCTGAGCAGATAGTCACAAGCTTGAAGGGTTTTGATGCCAAAGTTCTCCTTGCTGGATGCCATTTCCCACTTTTTCAAGGAAACATCTAGTATTTCAAGCACAATAGTCAAAATAAAGCCGTAGGAAATGGCATGAGCCTTTGAACCATTTATCACCCTTTCCAGCAGCTTCACCATAAACACAAGCCAGTTGATTTCCTTACTCTCAGTCAAGCACTGCATGAGAACCAGGTACATGTAGTTAGCAGTATGCCTTCTTTCCTGTCTGGGCAGGAGGCATTTGTTGACAAAGTCAAAGAGCACCTTGTGCTCAGGCCTCATCTCACTCTTTTGCACTGCCCTGGCCTCAGACACTTCTGCATCTGATTTGGTGTCACAAGAATTTCTTATTATCTGTAGCTCTGAAGGCAACCCATCCAAGCAAGGCCACCTCTGCCTTGTGTAATCATCATATCCATCACAAGGGATATTCAAAATCTCCCCCAGCTTTTCAGCATTGAACTTCACCTTGACACCTTTAACAGTATTGGTCACCAGACCATTCTTCACTGATCTATTTACCATGAACTCAACCAGTTCCTTCCTGGCTAGTTTCCTATTCAACTGAAGGACCATGTCCTTCCAACCTTGAGCTTCCAGAGATGCTAGAAGCCTCATCATGCTTGGCTCCTCCAGGTCTTTCAGCAGCCTGCCCTTCAGAATTTTTCTTTTGCCAAAATTGGCATATCTATCCTGCTCATTCTCAGAGTCATCATCATCATCATCTTCTTCTTCTTCTTCTTCTTCTTCTTCTTCTTCTTCTTTATCACTCTCTTCTTTTTCTACAACCATTTTCACTTGTTTGCCTTTAGAGGCGGATCTTGTTCTTTTTGCAAGAGAGGACTTAGCAGATACATGCTTTGAGGGCTTCTTGGAAGAAGTCTGAGTCTCCTTAGATTTAGCAATAAGAGCCTTCTCCTAGTTTGTTGCTTCGGATGGACCTGTTCCATCACCTCTTCCTCCTCCTCTGCCACAGTTTCTAAACTCTCAAAAGCCTTTCCTTTTCCTTTTTATATTATCTTCCTTTTACTCTCCTCTAGTACCCTCTTCAACTCAGCTTCACTCTCTCTCACCTTGCTTCTTGTTGTTCTAGCCCTAGGAGCAACCTTGGGTGAAAAAGTCTTAGATTTCTTAGTTGGTTTTACAACATCAGGAGTTTTAAGTGAAGAAAACTTGCATTTCTTGGGATTAGGGGTGTACATAGACCGGTTGGTTCGGATTTTACAATTACCAAACCAAACCAATTGTGCCGGGTTATTAAATCTAAAGACCAAACCAAACCAATAAATTCGGGTTTTTCAATAGCGGGTTTTCTCGGGTTTTTTCGGGTTATTCGGGTTTTTTCGAATTTTTTTCCGGTAAAATCTTTTTAGAACAAAATATATAACGTATGCTCAAAATATTTCTTTAATCCTAGTAAGATACAATTATATAAAGTATTTTTCAAGAAAATAATACAAAATATGAAATATGTCATGACTCATGACATTATCCTAAAATATTCAACAATAAAATATAATAAAATTATGTACTATTAATATTGCTAATTAAATCTAAAAGCATTAATTCATGCTAAACTAGATAGACGAATGAGGGAGTATTAATTATATGCCTAAAGCTAAAGAAAAATAAAAATAGGTTATGTATTTTTATCTAAATTATTGCAAAATAAAAAATAGACATTTAATACATTCCCGTTCGTAATATTGAATTGAATGCCTTTTGTTAGCATTAGTATTGATTGCTAGCATTATTTAGTTTACTTATATTAATGGCTATAAAACTTATTAGAGCATTCAAAAGTCCTAAATCAAACCTTGAAATAATACTTTAAAAGATAAACTTATGAAATTTTTAAGAAATATTAGTAAATTACATTACAATAAGTATATTTATATATTAAATATATCTAAAATTGCTATATATGTAATTTCAGGTTGGTTTGGTTTCGGTTTGACTTTCTTTAGCTAAAACCAAACCAAACCAATTATGGTCGGGTTTTTTTCCAACACCAAACCAAGTCAAACCAAATCATAGTCGGGTTTTTTTCTCGGTTTGACTCGGATTATCGGGTTGGTGCGATTTATCGGTTTTCTTTGTACTCCCCTACTTGGGATCATAGCTATCCCCCACCTTCTTCATCAAGTCAGCCAAGGTTTCCTCCCATGATGAACTAGGTTTATCAGTTTGTTTGTTTAAGTCTACCAACGCTTTTGCAGCCTCCCCCAATTCACTTCCCCCCGAATGTGATATGCTATCTCCCCAACTCCCTCAAATAGACAATACCTTCTTCCTCCTTTTCTTCATTTGTTTTATAGACTCATTCCAAAATATATCCTTAGCAGCCCTATCAAGACATACCTATTTTCTACTTTTTCAACTACATCCACCAGAACAAAACATGATCTTACCTCTGGGGTTTCTTGATGCGTAGCATTTTTAGAAGACCCAGGTTCATCGCCCTCACTGGGAGATGTATTGATCCGACTCAGAACTTGAATCAGTGACTTTTTCTTGAGATTCTTTCTTTTGACTGGCTTTCAACCTTTCATTTAAAGCTTTTTTCAAAGGTTCAGTTGCAACAGCTTTCTTAGCTATCATTTGTGTCCGACAAAATCTTGGTTTTTGGGATTCGATAGGAGGTGTAGAGGGTGTTAGGTGACACTGGTGGTGGGGTTCCTGGATTGTCTTGGGGATTAGTCATTTTGGATGATGAAATTTTGGAATGCTTAAGAAAATTTTGGGAATTTTTGAGGGTTTGGAGAGGAGAGGAGATGATTAGAGATTTGAGATATTAATAACAATTATGATATGATTAGAGAGGCTTTTAAAGAGGAGTAATTATTGTTCCAGAAAAGCACTTTTCAGGTGTTAGTAGACGTCTTATCGCTTTAGAGTTCCGGTCTCCTTAGGAATTAATTAGAATTGCTAAGATTTAGGAAAAGAGTTCCGTTATTCTTAGAATTAATTTCAATGAAACTGGTTCAATTGGCTTCCAACGGATAGAATTTTGAGACGATTTAGAATTTCTAGGACTTTTGCTCATGATTGAAAATTAAATTTTTCTAATTGTGCAAAGTATAGAGACATACCTGACCTTTCTCATGAGTACATATTGATGAACCATGTTCTTCATATGACACTTCTCTTGATTATGACTCAAATATCAGAATAGAAAATTTGTAAGAGATTAGTGAATTATATAACCACATGTCACAGTAGTATACTTATTTAAAAGTATTAAGCTGAGTATAAATTAGTCTAATATTCACAGATATTAAGAATTACTAACCAAAAAAAAGTTTCTAGTTTTTTTTTCAATTTTTTTTCATTCTGCATTCTGAACATGACCTCTTAGGTGATCTTAATCATCCCTAATTCCAGCCTATTCCTTTCAAAGGTTTCTCTACTTAGTGCCTTGGTAAATATGTCAGCTATTTGTTTATCAGTGGCACATAATTCTACGGAGATCATTCTTTTTTCATAGTTGTCCCTTAAGAAGTGGTGTCTAACATCTATGTGCTTAGTCATTTTATGACGAACATGGTTCTTTGTCATACTGATTGCACTAGTGTTATCACAAAATATAGGTATTCATCCCACTTCAATTCCAAAATCTACCAATTGTTGCTTGATCCACAACGACTGAGCACAATATGAGGCGACAACCACATACTCCGCTTCAGCAGTAGAGAGGGCCACTGAATTCTGCTTTTTGGTAGCTTATGATACGAGACAAGATCATAGGAAGTGTGCCATACCTGAAGTACTCTTCCTATCCACTATGTAACCTGCATAATCAACATCAGCATATCCAATTAAGTCAAAATTTCTACCTTTGGGATACCACAAGCACAGATCAGTTGTTCCTTTTAGGTATCTTAATATTCTTTTGACTGCGGTCAAGTGTGACTCCTTTGTATTTGCTTGGAAATGAGCACAAAGTCCTACAAACAATGTCAGGTCTACTGGCAGTAAGATACAAAAGTGAACCAATCATACCCCTGTACAACTTTTGATCAACGGATGAACAGGGTCATCAACATCTAACTTTGTGGAAGTTGCAATAAGAGTATCTATTTCTTTGGATTCTTCCATTTTAAATTTCTTGATTAGTTCTTTTGTGTACTTCTGCTGATGAATCGTGGTACCGTTTGGACTTTGTTTGATTTGCAAACCCAAGAAGAAATTGAGTTCTACATCATACTCATTTCAAATTCACTACCCATTAGTTTTGCAAAATCCTTGCTCAACCTCTATGTAGTAGCCCCAAATATTATGTCATCGACATAAATTTGTACAACAAGAAGGTCTTTACCTTTTTCCCTTAGGAACAAAGTACTATCAATTTTACCTCTTTTGTACCCATGCTCCATAAGAAATTTTGACAATCTTTCATACGAAGCTCTTAGAGCTTGTTTGAGACCATAAAGAGCCTTATCCAGCTTGTATACATGGTCAGGATATTTTTTGCTTTCTAATCCAAGAGGTTGCTTCACAAACACTTCTTCTTTGAGATAGCCATTTAGAAAGGAACTTTTCACATCCATTTGATAAAAAATGAATTCCATATGTGATGCAAAGGCTATGAGACGTCTAATTGCTTCAAGTCTACCAACTGGAGAAAACGTCTCATTATAATCGATGCCTTCCTCTTGACTATAACCTTGAACTACCAAACCTGCCTTATTCCTTGTAGCTATTTCATCTTCATCCAGCTTGTTTCTGAAAACCCATTCTGTCCAAATGACTGACTTGTCCTTAGGTCTTGGAACCAAGTGCCAGACTTGGCTTCTTTCGAACTGATTGAGTTCTTCTTGCATAGCATTGATCCAATCCGCATCTTGTAGAGCCTCACTCACATTCTTAGGTTCTATCAGGGACAAAAAGGCATCAAATGCACATAAGTTTTTAAGTTGTGATCTAGTCTTGACTCCAAATGTGGGATCATTGATTATGTTATCAATGGGGTGAAAACTCAGGTACCTGTAAGATTTTCCAATCAACTGGCTCCTGCTGGATGTTTCATCATTGCCTTGCTTCTGAGGAACAGGTTCAAGAACAGATTCCTTTTGTTCAGTACTTCTCACATTTGTTCCCCCTGTCTGATTGATCAGGGTAGAAAGGACCTATTCCATCACCTGTTCCTTCCTTTGATGCCACCTTGACTTGAGTAGTGGCTTCAGTCAGTTGTCTCACCAGTCCAATGGCTTCATCTTCATGTTCCTGTCTCTCAGAAAGAGTGTTAGTTTAATCAAAAACAACATGTATACTTTCTTCTACACATAGAGTTATTTTATTAAACATGTTATAAGCTTTGCTATGTGAAGAATATCCCAAGAAAAATCCCTCATCATTTCTAGGATCAAACTTGCTTAGGGAGTCTTTGCCATTATTGTGCACATAGCACTTGCAACCAAAAGCCCTAAGATGAGATATAATTGGTTTTCTCCCTTTAAGTAACTCATAAGGAGTTTTCTCTACAAGAGGTCTGGTCATGCATCTATTATTTATATAGCAAGCAGTTTTTATAGCCTCTGCCCAAAAGCTATGAGGTAGTTTACTAGAAAGTAACATGGTCCTTGCCATATCCTCAAGGGCCCTGTTCTTCCTTTCAACTACCCCATTTTGCTGAGGAGTCCTACATGCAGAGAAATTATGATCTATTCCATTTTCATCACAAAATTCAGCAAACTTTGCATTTTCAAATTCAGTTCCATGATCAGACCTAATGGATGCAAGTTGATTTCCTATTTGTTTCTGAATTTTTCTAACAAAAGCTGTGAACATTTCAAATGCTTCATCTTTAGAAGTTAGAAACAACACCCAGGTAAATCTAGAATAATCATCAACAAGCACCATAACATATCTTTTACCACCTCTGCTCATGGCTCTCATTGGACCATAGATATCCATATGAACTAGTTCTAACATCTTGGACGAGCTCACCATTTTCTTAGGTTTGAAGTATGACCTTACCTGCTTCCTCCTTGCACATGCCTCACAGACTTTGTCTTCCTTGAACTTGATATTATGTAACCCCATCACCAAGTCCTTGGAAACTAATTTGTTTAATTGATTTAGACTAGCATGGCCAAGTCTTTTGTGCCAAAGGAGGGAATCATTAATTAACACACTCAGACAAGTAAGTTCATTTTCAGAAAGAGTCGACAAATCTACAATGTAAATAGTGTTAACTCTTCTGCCCTGCAAAACAATCTTGTCAGTAGTAAGGCTAATCACAAAACATTTTAAGGAAGTGAAAGCCACAAGATTACCTTTGTCAAACAGTTGTGACACACTTATCAGGCTATATTTCAAGCCATCTATCAAATAGACATTCTCAATAGAACGAGAGTCTGTCATTCCTTCCTTTCCAACCCCAATGATCTCACCTTTCTTCCCATTTCCAAAGGAGACATTGCCTCATTTTAGGTTCTCAAGTGAAAGAAACTGGTCCTTATTACCAGTAATATGTTTTGAGCAGCCACTATCCATGTACTAAATTTGTCTACTTCCTTTCACTTGGACCTGCAAAATGAAATTAGAGGTTAGTCTTAGGAACCCAAACTAGTTTGGGTCCCTTTCTATAGGCAAAATGATGAATTAAATTTTTCTTTGCCCACCCAAGCAGTTTGTGTTTTTCTTGAACGAAAGTTTTGTTCCTTTGACTGGCCTTTTCTTTTGCATTGCATTCATTCTTGTAATGGCCAGTCTTGCCACAATGTGTACAAATCTTGTTATCAGGAAGAGTGAGATACTTGTTTTTGGGATCCCATTTTGGGGCTTGTGTTCCAAACCCAAGTCCTCTCTTGTTGCTGCTGTGATGCTCTTGCAGCCAGGACAGTGTGTCAGAAGCCTTGTTCCATTTGCATGTTCTATCTAGTTCATGCTTCACCTTTTCTAGTTCTTCTTTAAGGACCTTGATTGATTCATCTTTCTTATACAGCTCATCTTTCATTTTTTCTAAATTTTCTTCTAGTGTGAGAAGTGATTGATCCGCCTTTTTCTTTCCTGTCCCTAATTTCAGTTTTAAGTTTTCAGACTTGAGTTCTAGGACACTGTTTTCCAGTTGAAGAACCTGGTTCTTCTACTCAGTCTTTAAGTTATTACTCTCATCAGCCCTAGATTCTAGCCTTTTACATTTTTCTTCTAGTATTGCACAATCCCTAGACAGAATATCTTTCTCACTGTTTATTATTTCAGACTCATCTATAAGGTACATCAAGAGCTCAGCCAGTTTTTCTGTAGACATGAATTTAATCTTTTCTTTAAGATATAGAATAATTACCTCCTGTTCATCTTCTGATTCTCCGATGGCCATAAGGGCTTGCTCATCTTCAGCTTCATTTTCTGAGTCTTCATCTAACTTATCTCCCCATGCAGCAACCATGGATTTTGTAGTACCTTTGTTTCTCCTTGGTTGAACTTGTTCCATCTTCCTATTCCTTCTTTCTGCCCTTTCTTTCTTCCACTAAATCTCTCATTGAGGGCAGTTATTGATCATGTGATATGTCTTTCCACATTTAAAGCAACCATCATTTATCTGCTTCTCAGGAGCCCTAGGTTTGTTGAATGTTGATCCTCTTGAAGAACCCTTGCCTCTCATAAGATATTTCTTGAAGTCTCTGGTTATCATTGACATTTCATCATCTTCAAGATCCGATCCTTCTGAGATTCTGAGAGCCAGACTTCTTTCTTTCTTTGGAGCATACATCTTCATAGTTTGAATTCTCAATTGATAAGAAGTCAAGTTTCCAATCAGTTCATCCAATTTCAGAGTAGCAATATTTTTGGATTCTTGAATGGCAGTGATTTTGATTTTCCAGGAGATTGGCAAAACTCTAGTTAGAATCTTTTCCACCGTGTCTTCTTCCAGAATAACCCTTCCAAGAGACTCAAGTTCATTTGTCAGTGTAGTGAACCTAGTATATATCTCTTGGATAGTTTCACCATCCTTCATAGTAAATTCTCATATTGAGAATACAATAGAGTTTCTCTTGACCTCTTCACCTGAGCTGTTCCTTCATGAGACACTTGTAACGTGTCCCAAATATCCTTGGCATTTGTATAGCCTTGAATCATACTGTACTCATCAGGGCCAAGTCCACACACTAGCCATTTCTTAGCTTTAGCCTTTTTCTCCCACTTTTTAGGTCTTTAGCAGTACAATCAGCTCTAGTTTTTGGAACATCCATTCCTTCAGCATTATTCTTAGTTGTAGAAAGAGGACCATCAATGATGATATCCCAATGTTCATAATCTTCACCCATGATGTGGTCTCTTATTCTGTTTTTCCACCAAGAATAGTAGAGCCCATTGAAGAGTGGATGCCTTGCAGTAGACTGTCCTTCCCAATTCCCAGGTGGTGCACTCATGTTGATCTTATTCCTAAGGTGTTAACCTCTTCAAGGATAACCTGCTCTAATACCAATTGATGTTAATAAACGTCAATACCACACAAGGGGGGGGGGGGTGATTTGTGTGGTACCTAATTTTTGCGTTAGAAGAACCTGGTTCTTCTAAATGTTCCAACTACAACAGTTTATGGAATAATAAAAACTGAAAGTAAAGTGCACAGATTTTTTTACGTGGAAAACACCTGGCTCAAAAGGTGAAAAAACCACCACCTACTACTTAGTAGGATTTTACCAAACTCCACTAAAAATCAATGATCCAAAACAACATTTACAAAGACTCTTTGTAAACCTAAGGATTAAACTCTAATCCTAGTGTGGCACACAACCTCAGCTGCTGCGACACTATCAAGTTAACTGTAACTTGATGACACAAGGTACCTAATACAATTGCTTCTAGAAAAATTAAAATGTACAATATAAAAACCTACTACAATTGAACTAGAAATAAACACTCAGATGTAACTGGTTTTTCTCTAGGTTCATATAGCTGTAGGCGTACACACTTGTAACTTGTATATATTGCTTGCAAATCAGACTCACTCTTGTTGCTCTCAAATATGCTTTGCTTCTGCTTGGGTGTGTTACATGTAAAAGAGAACTAATGCAATTATATATTGAGTTAGTAGTTAGAGTTTTATTAAGACTCCACTTCTCATTCATACATAATTCAAGTCCTTAGCTAATGCAAACTCCAACTTATATCCTAATCTTAGGATTAAGTTCTCTTCATATAAGGAGACTGTCCTCCTTATCCCAAATGCAACCTTTTCGATTATGTTCAAAAGATATTGATGCGTGATCTTCAGTACATATCCTACTCACGTGCTCTGCATGTGCACTGGTTGTTTGAGACTGTGTAGTACAAGATGGACTAGGTCATTCCATCAGTTCATTTGTCAATCTTCAAAACTTAACTGAAACTTGGGACAACATCCTCGAACGGACATAGAAAAGTTCTGAGTTGGTGAAAAGAGGGGGATATCGGCTCCGCATATCAAATTCAAACTCCCAGGTAGCTGCCTTGACAGGCTGACCTCTCTACTAAACACGACCCGAAGGGTAACTTTTCTATCTCACTTGACGAGCCTATCGGTCTAGAATAGCTACCGGCTCCTCCTTATAGGTCAAGTCCTTGTGCAACTTGACAGTGCTAAAGTCTAACACGTGGGATTGATCGCCGTGATACTTCCGAAGCATGGACACATGAAAAATTGGACGCATAGCTGATAAACCCGGCGGCAACGCAAGTCTATAAGCCACTTATCCCACTCGATAAGGATCTAAAAAGGCCCGATGAACCTAGGGATTAACTTGCCCTTCTTGATAAATCTCATCACGCCCTTCATGGGCGATACCCGAAGAAATACTTGCTCTCCGACCACCGCATCACAAACCTTACGGACGACATAACTCTTCTACCTGGACTGAGCTGTATGAAGACTATTTGAATGATCTTAGCATTCTCCAAGGCATCCTAAATTAAATATGTACCTAATAACCGAGCCTCTCTCGGCTCAAACCACCCTACCGGTGGTCGACACAGCTTACCATATAATGCCTCATAGGGAGCCATATGGATGTTGGACTGATAACCGTTGTTGTGGGAAAACTCTGTTAATGGAAAGAACTGATCCCAAGAATCTCAAAAGTCAATAACACATGCTCGGAGCATGTCCTCCAAAATCTAAATAGTACGCTCGAACTGTCCGTCTGTCTGAGGCTGAAATGTTGTGCTCAACTCGAACCGTGTACCCAAATCATGCTGTACTGCCCTTCAAAAATGCGAGGTAAACTGTGTACCTCGATCAAAAATGATACACATGACACACCATGAAGACGAACGATTACATGGATATAAATCTCAGCCAACCGCTTAGAAGAATATGAAAAGGCCACATGAATAAAATGCGGTGACTTAGTCAGCCTATCCACAATAACCCACAATGCATCAAACTTTATCTGAGTCCATGAGAGTCCAACAACAAAGTTCATAGTGATACGCTCCCACTTCCACTCAGGAATTTCAGTATTCTGAAGCAAACCACTAGGTCTCTGATGGTCGTATTTTACTTGTTGAAAATAAAAACACCAAGCTACAACACAACAATGTCCTTCTTCATCCTCCTCCAACAATAATGCTGCCGCAAGTCCTGATTCATCTTAGCGGCCCCCGGGTGAATAAAATACTGAGAACTGTGGGCCTCTTCTAGAATTAACTCACGAAGTACATCCACATTAGGCACACAAACTCGACCCTGCATCCTCAAAACTTCATCACCTCCAACTGTAACCTGCTTGGAACCTCCATGCCGCATTGTGCCTCTAAGGACAAGCAAATAATGATTATCATACTGTCTATCCCTGATACGCTCCAACAATGAAGAATGAGCGACTGTGTAATCTAGAACATGCATGGGTTCATAAACATCCAACTTCACGAACTAATTGGCTAACATCTGAATATCCAAAGCAAGCAGTCTCTCAACGATTGGAATATACGCGAGGCTGCCCATACTGGCTGGCTTCCTGTTCAAAGCATCAACCACTACATTGGCCTTCCCAGAATGATACAAGATGGTGATATCATAATCTTTCAATAGCTCAACCACCTCCTCTACGTCGAATTTAGTTCCTTCTGTTTGAACAAGTATTGCAAACTCTTGTGATCCGAGAATACCTCACATGACACGCCATATATATAGTGCCTCCAAATTTTCAGCTCGTGAACAATGGCTGCTAGCTCCAAATTATGAACCGGATAATTCTTCTTGTGGATCTTCAACGGAATGATCTTTCCCTCTTATGAAAGCCGGTATCTCACTTTCGAAAGAGAGTCTCGACGTGGCGGTGTAGACCTAACTCCATAGCTGAGCTAGTCAGTGGCTAGAGGGCGTGAAACATATGCAATGATCTTGCCATTCTGCATCAATACTTGCACCAAGTCTAATACGAGATGCATCACAATATACTGTATATGGCCCTGAAACTGTGGGCAATACCAACACCAGTGCCGTAGTCAAAGCTGTCTTGAGCTTCTGAAATCTCGCCTCACACCCGTACGACCACCTGAACTGGGCATCCTTCTGGGTTAAGCTGGTCATCGAGGCTGCTATAGATGAAAACCCCTCCACAAACTGATGGCAATAACCTGCTAAACCCAAGAAACTCCGGATCTCTGTAGCTGATGTGGGTCTAGGCTAGCCCTTGACTGCCTCAATCTTCTTAGGATCCACCTGGATACCCTCTATTGATATGACATGACCCAGGAATGCTACTGAACTCAACCAAAACTCACATTTCGAAAACGTAGAATACAACTGACTACCTCTCAGAGTCTCAAGAACGACTCAAAGGTGCTGCTCATGCTCCTCTCGGCAGAGGGAGTAAATAAAAATATCATCAATAAAAACAATCACAAAGGAATCCAGATAAGCCTTGAACACCCGGTTCATCAAATTCATAAAAGTTGCTGGGGCATTTGTTAACCCAAATGATATCACTTAGAAGTCATAATGCCCGTACTAAGTGTGGAAAGCTATCTTGGGGACATCAGATGCCCTAATCCTCAATTGATTGTAGCAAGATCTCAAATCAATCTTCGAAAATACCTTTGCACCCTAAAGATGATCAAGCAAATCATCAATCCTTAGCAATGGATACTTTTCTTGACGGTGACTTTGTTCAGCTGCCGATAATCTATGCATATCCTCATCGATCCATCCTTCTTCTTTACAAATAACACCGGTGCACCCCAAGGCGAGACAATAGGTCTAATAAAGACCTTATCAAGCATGTCAACTGTTCTTTCAATTCTTTCAACTCTGGCGGGGCCATACGATATGGTGGAATAGAAATGTACCATGAAAGAACAAGATTTAAGCCTATAAATCTAATGGGTATTGATGGAAATTGAAAGAGATGAGTCAAAGAACACAGACCAATGATTTGTTGAAATCCCCCTTCAAAAATCACATACAGTCGGTTTCTATGGAAGAAAATATAAAATTTTTATCTAATCCTGTGCTGGTTCTGTTTTTAATTCAATGGACAGACCTTGATCGCGCTCACAAGAGGTTTATCATGAGCGCGATACACATCGGCCTAAGGCCTTCGCGTTCGAGTAAGGCAATTCCCTTCAAGCCATCGCATTCGCAATCCAGTGGTCGCGCTCACGTAGAAGGACAAGACTCCCATCCCCAGGTCCCTTGACCATTGCGTTCGTGAGAGGATCATCACGTTCACGATGGGTACCACCCCCAGTGCTTCACGTTCGCGTCTAGTCCTCCGCGTTCACGAAGAAGGATTTTCTCCCTCAGACAATTTACACTTCACGATCGCGAGAATTGTTTCGCGGTTACGAAGCAAAATGTACCTTTGCACTTGCAATAACAAACAATAGAATTCTCTAAGTGTAAAACACCATCGTCACGTTAGCGATGGGTACCACCCCCCAGTGCTTCACGTTCGCGTCTAGTCCTCCGTGTTCACGAAGAAGGATTTTCTCCCTCAGACAATTTACACTTCACGATCGCGAGAATTGTTTCGCGGTTACGAAGCAAAATGTACCTTTGCACTTGCAATAACAAACAATAGAATTCTCTAAGTGTAAAACACCCCGTGGCCTATCGATGAGCCCTTGAGGTTCCAAACCAAATATCCATACACGTCTAAAAATATCAACAGATTTGCTCATACGATCAAATCGCTAAAATAACACCTAAAACTACGAATTAGCATAAAAATCAATGAAAATCGCAAGAACTTTAAAGTTTCTATTTTCACAACCGGGGGTCCAAATCACGTCATATAAACTCTGTTTCTTACCAAATTAAATGTGTACCGTGCTCCAAAACTAAAATACGGACCCGATACCATCTAAATCAAGCATCGTTAAATTTTCAAAAACCATTATATTTTCAGTTAAATAATTTTCTTCGAAAATTTATTTCATGGGCTAGAGACCTCAGAATTCAATTACGGGCATACGCCCAAGTCCCATATTTTTTTACGAATCCTCCGTGATTGTCAAATCACGAGCCCGGGTCTGTTTATCAAAAACCTTGACCAACATCAACTTTAATTAATTTTAAAGGTAAATTTCTATATTTTTCTTTAATTTCACATAAAAACTTTTCGAAAATGTGCCGGATTGCGCATGCAAATCGAAAAGGAAGAAAATGAGATTTGTAAGGACTCAAAATCCTGATTCGGATTCTAAACACAAGATAACCCCTTGGGTCATTACAAATATGTACCATAAAATTTTAGCAAACATATATATATATATATGTGTGTGTGTGTGTGTGTGTGTGTATGTGTCTGTGTGTGTATTATATTAATAAATTTAAATAGCTGCTTTTATAAGTCTATTTTTCCGGTTATTTTTTGATTAATACCAAATCAAATTTGATTGTTTTTAAAATTTAAAATTAAAATCAAACCAAACCTAAAATGTATTGAATTTTTTGATCGATTTAATTTGGTTTTTGGTTTTCAATTTGTTAGAAAGCACTCTATTTCAATGTGAGTCTTTTTAGCGTGAATTCGAATTTTGTAGGACTCAATGAGCATACTAGACATCACGTGGAAAACCAAAAGAAAAAAAAATACTAATAGGTGGCCACAATCTTTTAGCCAATTTTGTTTTTTCATGAAGAAAAATTTAATTTTTTGTTGCACCCATACGCAGAGATCACCCTTTTTTTGTTACCATTGTTATATATGTTACTTTCTATTGTGAGTATTAAGCTGCGAAATATAGAAAACTGTTACTTTCATGACGATTACGTGGATTGTAACATAAGAGTCGTCGGTGAAAATCACATTTCTTATAATGTCATTGTTTTTGTAAAGATAAACACAAAATGATAATATAACTACAATCCTTCTTTATATTTATTTTTCTATAGCGAGAAGTGAATTACCATGATTTGGGTTTTCTTTCCCATATTCGACTAAAGAATTAAGATTGTGAAAGTTTGATATCAAAATATATTCCAAAAGAATTTGATCAAGTAACATTTTTTTTTCTACTTGACGTGGTAAATGAGACTAAAGAAGGTTGTGAAAGTTTGATTTCGTCATATATTCCAAAAGAAGTTGATCAAGTACTCTTACATGAATTTCTATATATGTATGTTGAAATGTTTGCTATGACACTCTTTATCTTAGAACCAACATTTTCTGCACAAAATATTCTCCTCTATAAAGTGGTCCTAACAAATTTTAGCAAAATTTTACTACAAACCAGTTTTCCAACTTCACAAAAAACATTAAAATTACACGTGAGGTTACACTCGATGAAGAATCTAGTGCTGACTTTGAGGAACTTGTATATTCCTCTATCATGTTTTTTTCCATAGGACTATGTAACATACTTGTCAAGTATGGGGAGAAAAACCGTCATCATGATAATTAGTGGGCTGAAAGTGACCCGTTGGAGAAAAAAAAAAGGAAAATTTCTGAAAAATATAATAAAGTAATTCTTGTTTAAAATGTAGCTAAAAGTAACAATATAAAACAAGAAGATAAGTAGAATAAGAGATAACTTTCTTATTTCATCAAGTGTAAGTGTGTTCTATCTCACATTTCATGCCTCTATTTATACTATTACATATGAAGGTTACAAAATGATTGTCTTAAACATGACATTAACAAGTGAGATCATGGGGAAGATCATGGGGAGGGGTTATGGAGGTGTGGGAGTTACAATCATAAAAGTGATGAGTAGTGGGCGGTTACCATGGGTGAAAATAGTGGGAGTAGTGGACATCCACATTTACGAAAGATTTTATAACACTCCTCCTTGGATGTCCCAAAAATAGATAATATGCCTCGTAACACCTTACTAAGAAAAACCCTGTGGGAAAAATACTTAGTGAAGAAAAAAGAATACACATATCTGTAATACGCTTTATTTGCTGCCTCGTTAAAAACTTTACCAGTAAAACCTAGTGGGACAAAACATAGGCTAAGGGAAAACGAGTACAAGGCTTATCTTACTCTCCCTCATGCAAAATTTCACTTTATTTCTCGAAAATGTCGCACTCCAATCTTCTGTCTTAACTTCTCAAACGTTGAGGTTGGTAAAGCTAAGTGAATAGATCAATCAAAATTTTACATGAACGAATCTGTTGAACATTAATTTTACCATTTTGTTGAAGGTCATGCGTGAAAAAAAAACTTTAGTGAAATATGCCTTGTTCTGTCTCCTTTGGTGTATCCTCCTTTCAGTTGAGCAATACAAGCAGCATTGTCTTCATATAGTGTTGTTAGATTATCCTTTTTTACAAGAAAACCACACATTTCTTGAATATGCTGATTCATTGATCTAACCAACCATATTCCCGACTAGCTTCTCGAATGGCTATTATCTCAGCATGATTTGAAGATGTGATACCTCCATGTGTAAACAAATACCCTGTTTGAGATCGGGCTTTATGTGGATCAGACAAATAATCTGCATCGGCATAGCCAATCATTTCTGAGTTGAATTCATTAGAATAAAACAATCCCATATCTATGTGTCTCCGAAGATATCTAAATATATGCCTAACACCATTCCAATGTCTTCTTGTTGCGGAGGAGCTGAATCTTGCTAATAAGCTCACTGCAAAAGTAATATTTGGTCGAGTATTGTTGGCAAGATACATCAGTGCCTCAATTGCACTAAGATATGGAGTTTCATCACCAACGAGCTCTTCACCATTTTCTTGAGGCCTAAATAAATATTTATTTATTTCAAGCGATCTCACAACTATTGTGGCTACTTAATGGATGTGCATTATCCATGTAAAATTGCTTTAAACCCATTTCAGTATATGTTGATTGATGGATAAAATTCCATTTGGTACATGCTCAATTTGGAGGCCAAGACAAAATTTTGTCTTACCAAGATCTTTTATTTCAAATTCTTTCTTCAAACACTCTATAACCTTTGGAAGCCGTTTAGAAGCGCCAATAATATTCAAGTCATAAACATACACTGCTATAAATTCAGATTCAGACCTCTTAATAAAGAAACAAGGGCAAATATGGTCGTTTTTGTATTCTTTTAGCAAATACTCGCTAAGGAGATTGTACCAAAATTCTCCTTGATTTCTTCAATCCGTATAAGGAATTCTGAAGAATTATTGAACAAGTTTCTCTTAAACTTTTATGTGCTTCAGGAACCTTAAGTCCTTCAGGGATTTCATAAAAATTTCATTGTCCAGTTGGCCATATAAGTAGGCTATAACAACATCCACCAACCGCATATCAAACTTTCCATGGACTACAAGATTTATTAGATACTTGAAGGTAATTACATCTACCACATGAGAATATGTCTCCATATAATCAATGCCAGACCTTTGCGAAAAGCCTTGTACCACAAGTCATGCTTTATATCTTACGATTTCACCTTTCTCATTTCTTTTTCGCACGAAAACCCATTTTTAACCCACTGGCTTGACATGTTCAGGCGTTCGGAAAATTGGTCCGAAAAATTCACATTGTTCGAGTGAAGCCAATTCCGCTTGAATTACATTTTTCCATTTTGGCCAATCATTTCTCTGTCTACATTCATCGATAGATTTTGACACAAGATCCTCATCTTGTTGCATTATTTCAACTGCAACATTATATGCAAAATTGTTGTTAATAACAACGTTATTTCGATTTCACCTTTTTTTCTGTAGAGACATAACTTATTGATATCTCTTCATTTTCATCATTTCCAGGTACTAGGACCCTATCGTAAGGTCTTATTAATTGCTACGTTATGTTCAACTTGATCATTTGCTTCATTTCTTTTTCGGGGATTCTTATCCTTGGAACCAATTGGTCTACCACGTTTAAGGTGTGGCCTAGACTCATTTGTATCATCATACTATCCAGCAGGGACATCAACTCGAATTGGAGTATTTGCAGCTAGAATATGCGACTTACTAACCTGTGGAAGGTTAGTAAATGTATCTGGCAGTTGATTTGCAACATTTTGCATATAAATGATCTGTTGAACTTCTTTTTCACATTGATTTGTGCGAGGAACCAAATGAGATAGAGATAGTACGTTCCTATCTGTCACTTTTTCTAGCTGTTTATTTCTCCTCCTAATGTTGGAAAAAACTGATTCATCAAAATGACAATCAGCAAATCTGGCTGTAAACAAATCTTTTGTCATATGCTCCAATTATTTAATAATAGAAGGAGATTCATAACCAACATATACTCCCAACCTTCTTTGGAATCCATCTTTGAGCATTTTGGTGAAGAAATTGGAACATATATCGTACATTAAAAAATTCTTAGATGAAAAACATTTGGCTCCTGATCAAAAGCTATCCGTAATGGGGTGACTTTATGATAACAAGTTGGCTTTATGTGCACAAGTGCTGCTGCAAGCAAAATAGCATGTCACCACACTAAAAGGGAAGTTTTGTCCTCCTTACCAATGGTCTTGCTATTAGTTGAAGTCGTATAATCAATGGTTCTGATAGACCATTTTGAGTATGAACATGAGCAACCGGATGCTCAACTTTTATTTCGGAGCCATACAATAATCTGTAAAGGTCTGAGATGTAAATTCACCAGCATTATCAAGACAAATTATTTTAATTGCATAATCTGGAGATTATGATCTTAACCTTATTATTTGGGCCAAAAATCTCGCAAATGCCATATTACGGGTTGACAATAAGCACACATGTGACCATCTTGTAGATGTGTGTATCAAGACTATAAAATAGTTGAATGTTCCACATGGAGGGTGTATAGGACCACATATATCACCTTGTATACATTCCAAAAATGTAGGGGATTCAATCCCAACTTTACCTGCTGATGGTTTAATAACCAATTTTCCTTGAGAAGAAGCAGCACATGAGAATTCCTTAAATTGAAGAATCATCTTGTTCTTCAATGTGTGCCCATTTGAATTCTATATTATTCTGCGTATCATGTTAGAATTGGGATGGCCCAACCGGCCATGCCAAATAATAAAATTATTTGAAGTAGTAAATCTTTTGTTTACTATGGTATGTGATTCAACCACACCAATGTTTGTGTGGTACAACCCAGAAGAAAATGCGGGTAACTTTTCATGCTTATATCTTTTACCCGCTTTTATTGTAGTAATATAAAGGTAATCAACATTTCCTTCTGTCTCAACATGGTAGCCATTCTGGCAAATAGCTTTGAAATTCAACAAGTTTCTTTGAGACTTACTACAATACAATGCATTACCAATAGTTAATATCGTTCCTCCAGGTAATATTACGGCCGCTCTTCCAGAGTCCTCAATCAACTTTGTACTACCGCATATTGTATTGACATAGACCTGTTTCATAATTAAATAAGAGAAAAATTTCTTTTCTCTTAATATTATGTGAGTTGTAGCACTATCCAAAAGACATAAATATTCATTACTCATCTTGGATCCAATTGAATACTGGGGAATTTTAATTTCTAAACAACGAAAAGAGCTCAACTACGTGCTGATAACGTATTTAAAAATGTAGCTAAAAGTAACAATATAAAACAAGAAGATAACTAGAATAAGAGAAGAAGAGATAACTTTCTTATTTCATCAAGTGTAAGTATCTTCCATCTCACATTTCATGCCTCTATTTATATTATTACATATGAAGGTTACAAAATGATTGTCTTAAACATGACATTAACAAGTGAGATCATGGGAAAGATCATGGGAGGAGTTATGGAGGTGATGGAGTTACAATCATAAAGGTGATGAGTAGTGAAGTTATTTACATCATGGGTAAAAGTAGTGGGAAAAGTGGACATCCACATTTACTAAAGATTTTATAACAATTCTACCATATTTGCACCAATGTATTTGTTGTGAATACTATCAGTTTACAGTTTTAGCATTATCTCTTCATTGATCGATTGCATTTTTGACTTAAGGGAAAATGTCGTATTTACCTCTCTACAATTATAAATAGTTTATATTTACCTATTTGTTCTGCAAGCTCCTTAATCGAATATTTCTCTTTACGAACAATAACTCCAAATAATTTCCAGAAGATTTAAATAACAAATCGCTGAACACCCATTAATTATCATATCTGTGAACTTTGTAACCCAAAATGGGTTTCGATCTTCAAAAATTAATTCAACCCAAGATACTAGCAATTTAATATTAGCAAACTTCATTTGTAACTATATGGGGAAAATTAATGGCAATACGTAGTCACAAAATAAAGGAAAAAGTACAGAGATAGCCAATTTAATCATAAACTTACCAACCTCTAGCCCAAAATTAAACACTTACCAAAAGTAACCCAAAATTAGAGATAGACGCAAGGAAGGATTCTTCCATCCGAGAATCACACTTCTTTTCCTGTTTTTCAAGCGTATTAATGTACCATATCACGACATTCTCTCCCTATATAAATCACGATATTCTCTCCCAAAATATTCTCCAAAGGAGCTCTAAATTTTACTCGAAATCGATCAATTTTACTATATCCTTTCACGATTTTTGTGTAGATACAACTTTTACGATTTCTATGCAGACTGAACTATGAACTACAATCAAATCAATCAAGGAATTAGAGAGTTTGGATTTAATTTCAGCTACTCAAATGGCAAATTTACCAATTTTTATTCAGTATGGTGGCTGATGGAATACTGACAATAACTTTGTAGATTACAATGTAGATGCTGTAATAGTTACTCCAATATAAGTTTTGAAGATTTTGTATACGTAATTTCGAAACAACTTATAATAGATACTTCATTGAATGTTATTGAAACCAAATACACTATCCAAAACGGGGTTCTACCAATAGTGATACACAATAGATGGGTGTATGTGTATATCTTGAGCTGAAAAAAGCTCGATATTTATAATGTATCCCCTTTGTATAACATCCAGTGAAAGGGTTATGGACATGATTTGCTACAATTCAGATTCTGCTATGATTTCCTCAGAATGTGCACAAAGCTCAGTTATAGAGGAGAGATACAATGGCGATACAATTAATACGATCGAGTATGGGGATGGAGAAGGCCGGAATGACACAAAATCTGATAAAAATACAATAATAACTGACCATCAACATGTAGATGTAGAAGAAGGTCAAATTTATAAAGATAAGGCTACGATGGACAAATTCATGAAGCACTTGACAGTAAAGGAAAAATTTCAATTTAAGGTGCATAAATCAAGTAAAAGTAGGTATCAAAATATTTATTGTATAATTATGTATCTCAATGTATATCGTAGTTGATGTTAGAAGCATAATTATGCAGAAAATAAGTTGCTGCCTTTAAGTCTGTAGATGTACACTTTTAAGTTATGGTTGTCACCATCTAGTACTATATAGTTATTGTATTTTTTCATCTAGTATTGTTGATGGCAGTGTGAATCACGATATATCATTGTATTTCACGTCGCTCTGTTTATTAATGGAAAAGTTTATATCCTTGTTGTAGGTACTACCTAGTATGCATCAACAACGACAGCGATTGGTATTTTAGTTCTTCGACCCTAAAAAAAGGAAATTTTTTTTAATGTAAGAAATTTCAGCAAACTGCACTCATTCCCACTGAAAGACAGAGCTTTCGCACAACATCAAGTTGTTGCAAAACTTATCGGTAGTCTTCTGATAGACAAGTATAAAGACCAAAAAATAATATACACTCCTAATGAAATAATTGGAGACTTGAACAAGCAGTATAGTCTTCAAATGACATATATGAAAGCATGGAGATTAAAAGAATATGCAGTTCAAGTACTAAGAGGGAACCCGAGCGAATCATATGAAAAGCTGCCAAGCTACTTTTGTATGCTGGTTCTTATAAATCCTATGTCGGTGGTAAGCTTAAAAAAACAGAGGACTTCTTCATGTGTGCTTTTGTTGCACTATATCCGTCTATAAAAAGATGAAAGTATTGCAAACCGTTTGTTGTTATAAATGGAACCTTTCTTAAAATCGGCAAATAGAGGAGTATTATTGATAACATCCACACTAGATCCAGCAAGTAAAAATAATGTACATACATACATACATATATATATACATACATATATATATATATATATACATATATATATATATATAGATATATATATATATATATATATATATATATATATATATATATATATATATATATATATATATATATATATATATATATATATATATATATATATATTATTCATGTATATATTCACATATGGTTATATGATTCAATTTATTACGTAGTATCCTACCACTCGCACATGCCATAGTAGCTTCAGAGACAATGCTTTATGGGAGTGGTTTTTCGTGAGGTTTAAGGATGCATTTGGGTAAAGGGAGAAAATGTGCATAGTCTCGGACATACATGAAGGCATTGAAAATACAAAGACAACATTATATCTACAAGTACCCTACTATATCTACATATGGCATCTGTGAAATAATGTAAAGAAAAATTATAAGAAGAACCTTTTATAACTCAAAGACATATTCTTTACTATGTCAAAGTATACAATGTTGAGAAGTTAGCACATGGCAGAGGTAGAGAAAATTGATAAGAGGGTCAACAGAACATTAAAAATGACTTCAAATATTGCGGAGTCGATCAATGCAACGCTCAAGGATGGTAGGGAAATCCCAGTAATGTCTTTGCTGGAGTACATATGGGATGATGGAATATTACAAACCAAAAGAATGCAGTACATCTTGGGAAAAAATACGATACAATACTGATGGACAACCTCAAATGTCAAATCGGATGAAGGTATGACTGGAATCTGTAAATACTTGTACATATAATATGTAATCATACCAAATTTACGGATATGTTATATCTTGAACCCTTCCTGTGATTATGTTAAATAAGTATCCACCTGCACAAAAGCAAAGTCTTTCAATTTAATGTAGCATCTATGCCTACCCACTGCTGAAATTTTGGTTGGTTTGACAAGAATTTAAAATAATTTTGAATCGTGTGGGCTCTCTAGTGTATGTATTTTGAGGGCATCTACTTTGTCACCACTAATGATAATTGATAAATATTGTAGGTAACCCATTTAACGAGTTACTTATATTCATTATTTGAAAAGGATAAGCAGAGAATAATGTTACTGAAAGATCAAACTTGCAGCTGTAGAATGTTTTAGTTGGATGAGCTTCCATGTGCACATACTTGGACAATATTAAAATATAAATAAATTAATTACATTAAGTATTTCTTGGTGTACTACACCAGGAAGTACCTATTGAAGACCTATAAAATTCCAATTTATTCGGTTCCAGATGAAAACACATGGAAAATTCCTGCAAAAGTTCTAGGTGAAAAGGTCTTGCCACCAGATTTGACTAAAACAATAGGAAGGCCAAGGAAGGGAAAGTGCAGCCAATATCTAAAAGGGAATGAAAAAGGTTGATTTCATATGGACAATGTGGAGAAGAAGGTCACAACAAGAAAACTTGTAGAAATAATCCAAATAGAGGATGAAATATGTAAACTTAGAATTACTTGTTATTTTACTTGACTAAATATCATAGAGATTTAGAGAATGCGATATATCAAGAACTGTATCAATGCAGGATGTCATTTGAATTTTAGATATAAATAAATAATTGATCTATCATTGAAAATTATTTTGCAAGTGTATTTTTTAAATTATACATTTGTTTGATTAAAAAGAAGTTATATCAGCTATGTAACATATTTATATCTCTTGCATATTGCCTATGTGTCTCTGTGTATTGATAAATTATACATTTGTTTTATTAAAAAGAAGTTGTATCATCTATATATCATATTTGTATCATCTAATGTATTTCTTGTATATCACTATTTATCTCTGTGTATCGGCTCTTACTCAGTATTTGTGTAGTAACAAAGCTAACTAATGAAAATTAGTCGAGCATCTAGAAAAATATGCAAATAATTTTAGAAATTTATAAATAAGAGTGTGACGTCATCAATACATATTTCAAAACTAAGCAAACTACAGAACTTGTTGTTAAGAAACTAACTGTGCAACAATCCAAAATGACTTTATCATCGTTGTATCATGTGTGTATCATATATGTTTCTCTGTATAGGTCTACTTCTTTCACTACTTATGCCTTATAGCGATAATATCATGCGTGTATCATGCATTTATCTGCAAGAGAAAATGTATCACAAACTGTCATATATTTTTTATATTTTTAATTCACAACACAAAATCAAGGAGAATAACACCAAAATAAACTAAATTGCACTACTCCATATCGCATTGAAACCCATTAAACCTTTATAACAAAGAAAACATCTCATTTGCCATATAATTCTTAAAAGTATTCATAAAATTCAAATACAAACAAATCTAACCCGTCTTACAACAATAACAACACAACAGAACACAATACAAAATGAAATTATTGAGTTAATCCTACAACAATTAAAAAAGTAGCTACTTCTTCTGCTTTTGTGATTTATCCTGTTTACCAGTAATCTCATCATTACTTTGCACGTTAAGTTCCATCTCCTTTATAGCATAATCCCACAAGAGAGCAACAAATCTGCGTTGATGTGCATAGGTATTGAACCTTTTAGGTGGCATCTTGCCCTCAATGAAATACTTGGCAAATGATGAAACAAATACACCACAATCGCTACAAAAATAAAAGGAACAACAATTATCAAACTACATAATCTAAAAATAAAACAGATTGTGTTGAAAGAAATTCATACGCTTCGACTTGTTGAGGCAGTCCTTCAACCAATTGTCATCAAAAGAAAAAAGGGGTAACAAAGTCCTTTGATTTGTCGATACAAGTGCGCCAACAAATATTTTTTTTGTTTAAATAGAAATGCGTGTGCACGAAAAAATGAGGAAGCAACACAGAATACTTGGCCATGGTCATATGAACTTTTGCTTGATGAGCAGCTCCACCGCGCATAGAGTCATACACATAAATGCACCTATGCTTGAAAGATATCACAACCATTATCCAATGCCATTGTTCTGCAATATTCATTGTCATTAAGACACGCTCGACAGCGTGTTTTGGAATATTGGCATCCAAGACAAACCCCTGAATATACTCTGCAATGACATATTTCGGATTGCACACATCATTGTCTCATTCGTATCAATAAACGTCTGCCACACTCATTAAATTTCTCGTCGAAGTACCAATCTGTGGGGATGAATGTTATCGGTAGTGTCAATGCCCCCTTTTTCTAAATGCAAAATTGGGTTTAAGACATTATGGACAAAACAACTCTTATTCCATTTTTGCCGAATTGGGTTATGAATTTTGAAGAGTCGCCACCTAATGATTATAGTGCATTAGGACACTTGAAAGAAAAGAAGAAGATTTTTGAAAGAAGACCAAAGTTTGGGTAAGGGCTTGAGATTATCTCAAGGGGAAGGTGTTAGGCACTCCTCAAGATCCACTAGTGTGGTTCCCAGCCGTACTTAGTTGTGACTTTAAGAAGAGTAAAAGTAAACAACCAATGTTGGCACATAAGGAATACAAATAAGTTGAAAGTTTTGAAAGAAAAGATAGAAAGAAGACATAAGATGTTTTGGAAATATTAGTTGAAGAAAACATTAAAACTTTTAAGAAAACATCACATCATATAACTAAATAAGAGAGGTCCTAGGTTTATATCCATATTCTACCCTTCCCACCTTGTTAAGGTATTAAACGTGATTAGTCTCGTTTACTTATTGCATGCTGATACCCGTCCCAACCTGTTAGTCCCGGGGTTCAGGACTCCTAATCCTAAAAAGGGGGAAGGAAGCATAGACATATATGGAGTTTCAAAAGGATAAAAGACTAAGGCAACAAGCAAAACAAGTAGCAAATATTGAGGGAAGAAGCAAACACAGGAAAGGCCCATATAAACCCTATGAATCACATAGAGATTAGTATAGCATGTCTTGCAGATACTGATTTAGTCTTTAACAATTAAACGAAGGACATATTAGTTTAACACATAGAGTTGGATAAAAAATCAACATTAGGCAACCCAGATCTAATTGTCAGAAGTTGAGGTATTTTATACAAGTTACTGATCAAGAACCTAATGCAAAAGAGTTTGAAACAGAAGATTGGAAAATCACAGAAAGTTCAGAGGGTTTTTAAAAAATTAGTTGAATTGTTTCAGTAGAAATACAGCGGAATCGTAAAGTAGAGTTTCAGAAGTAAAAATACTTTAAAAGAGGAATGAGTATGAAACATGTTTTGAAAGAGAGCTCCATGATGCGAATAAAATTCAGGCAGAGAGTTGAAAAAATGTTTTGGAAAAAAAAAAGAAATGAAAGTTTAGAAAGTTTGCAGACAAGTTTGGACGCTTTGTTTGAAATGCTGAAGCCAATAGCCGGATTATTACTTACACAGATTTGGGCAAGTACGAAACCCTATAGGAAGGATATCTATACCTTAGTTTTCTCATAAGACTTGTTACTATTATTAAAAGTTAAGAAAAGGAGTACTTGATTACCCTACAATTTGCCTAACATTTCGCATGTTCCCTATAGACATGATTTCTATATGCAATTAGTTGATTATTATGTCCTATAGGCAGGATTTCTAATGATTGGCAACATGGTTGACTATTAAATCCTATAGACATGATCTCTAAATAATTGAATGAAAGAAATGCAAAATCCTATAGACGTGATCTCTAGGTGATTTAAATGTTTAACCTTTAGGCATGATATCTAAGTGATTAAACAACAATTTTGATCCTATAGGCATGGTATCTACCCTTTAACACATGCAAGTAAATGCAAACACCTCCCATACCCTTTTACTAATATTTTCCCGAGTTCATTTTTTTTCTTTTACAAGATTATTACAGAATCAGAAGAAAGAAGGTAAACAAAATACATCACTGCGTACAACTAGATTCGAGTGGCCTAATTCAATCTTAATATCTGATAACATGTGTTCCACCAAATCCAAATTCTAGAATCCAAGGCCTTCTCTTATTCAGAGTGTTTCAAAGTTCCAAGGAGCTTCAAGAGCCTAGACAATGCTTATAGAAGAGAAGTGAATACACATAGTAGGAGAGTGTTATTTAACTTAGAAGTACATACCGGTTTTCACTTCTAGTACAACAGAGAAACAACAACAAGTAGAAAGCCAAACAGTTAGCAGAAAACTTCAGCAAGCACTTAGGAGTTCAGAGGAACTCCAGAAATATTCAGACAATACGAGAGAAAGGAGCAGAGTGCTCATTAGAGAAACGATAGTATAGAAAGTGGATGTAGAGAGAGTAGTAAAGAGAGTAGTAGCCAGTATATTTCAAAGACAGAGATGATTGTGTATTGCAAAGGTGCAGAAAAGAACTCTGAGAGCTCGGTTGTCTCTTGTTGTTGAAAATGTTAGAATATACGCTTAACGCTAGGGGGGGGGGGGGTGAATAGCGTTATAATAAAAAACAACGTAAACTTGCGGAATTTAAAAATTGCAGGAATGAAATAAGTGCGATAAGTAAATAATAAGGAACGAACGCACCGATGTATCCTGGTTCACCACAACCCGTGGCTAGTCCAGTCCCCGAGAGACTCTCTCGAGATTTCCACTAACTTCGTTAAGCTTCCGGGTGCTTAAGAAACCGTTACAAACTGAGAACTTGAGTCACACAAGCCTCAACAACCTTTGCTCGAAGATACAACACTTCAAGACTTCAACCAAAGGAATTACAATGTTCCTTCTTACAATACAAGGGATTAACACTTCCCTTCAAGTGTATAAAAACACTTTGCACTCAAAACAAGACTCTCCTTAAGAGTAGATATGAGTAAAATAAATACGCTCAAGAACGCAACAACTTTCGTCAAGAATTTTGCTCTCAAAAACTTATGTAATGAATAGAAAATGATGAATAAGAGAGTATGCAAGCTTTAGCAATAATATGATCAGTTGTTGTGTTTAGAAGACTGATTTGAAGATGTATTTATAGTGTTAAAAACATGCATAACCGTTGCCTAATTGCCAATCAAGAATTGCTGATTTTGTGCTACGACAATCGATTGTCTAATTGGCACAATCGATTGTTTTCCAATCGTTCCAAAAATCATTCCCAGATTTTACGCAGCATAATCGATTATCTAAGACGTATAATCGATTACTGGCAACATTCAAAAAATCATTTCCAGATTTTACTTAAAACAATCGATTATCAGAAATATACAATCGATTACTTGGCAACGTTCAAAAAATCTTTTTCAGATTTTACTTAAAACAATCGATTATCAGAAATATACAATCGATTACTTGGCAACGTTCAAAAAATCTTTTTCAGATTTTACTTCAAATAATCGATTATTAAAATCCTATAATCGATTATCTGATGGAGTTTGAAAATATTTTGGCAACGGTCATTTACATAATCGATTATGCTATATGGACAATCGATTATTTTTCAGTCTTGAAAAATCTAATAGACACTGCCTTAACACAATCGATTGTCATAAGGTTCACAATCGATTATTTTGTATCTTTGAAAAGTCTAATAGACACTGCCTCAACACAATCGATTGTGATAAGGTTCACAATCGATTATTTTGTAGCTTTGAAAAATCTGATGGACACTGTCTCAACACAATCGATTGTCATAAGGTACACAATCGATTGTCATGCAGATTTCAAAAATCTGATGGACACTGCCTCAACACAATAGATTATCATAAGGTACACAATCGATTGTCTTGCAGCTGCCTTAACATAATCGATTATCATAAGTACATAATCGATTATCTTTGTCCAGATTTTAGAGGCATGTTTAAAAATCATTTTGCTAAAATAAATATGCATGATTTAAAATCATCTTGCTCTAAATTAAATATGCATGATTTGATAAAAATATTTTTACGAGAGAAGCCAAGTCTTGAGTTAAATTGTCGGATCAAGATCACAATTAAAGAGCGACTCATGTATAACTTTGTTTAATCTTGATCTTTGTTTGTCTTGTGCTTGAACTTTGTTACGTGACATTTGCGCGCTTGTGCTTGGACCTCGTCATATGTCAATTGCGCATCGTTTGTCATTTATCAAAACCTACAAATATGAACACACGTTTAGTTTAGTGCCTTGAGAACGTGTTTCAACAATTTCCCCCTTTTTGATAATGGCAAACCTTAATCGGGATATGCTTATTAGGTAATTCATAATGACGATCCAAGACAAGTATATATATATTCAATTAGCAAGACAAGTATATATATATTCAATTAGTTCCCCCTCAACATATGAATTCCCCCTCAATTTATGCGAATAAATATTAAGTGCATAGCCCTTATTCTTCCCCCTTTTGACATTAGCAAAAAATAGAATAAGTAAATAACTTGTTTTATTGATTAATCAAAAATATGATTACATATAGGAGACAATAAAAGATAGAATAATAAGCTAGAAAAGCAAATAAAGACATTATTCATTATTATCATTTTCCGTCTCGTCATCCGGCACTGCTTCATAAGGAACAAGTCCATCATATGGATAGTGACAATGATCAAAATATCCATGGATCTCATA
This sequence comes from Nicotiana benthamiana, assembly GCA_034376525.1. Lineage (NCBI taxonomy): Eukaryota > Viridiplantae > Streptophyta > Magnoliopsida > Solanales > Solanaceae > Nicotiana > Nicotiana benthamiana. Next base: position 37,173,453 of record CM067339.1, on the reverse strand, counting down.
TGTCAATCGATTGACAGAGGTGGACAAAGAAGCAAGTTGGTCGGAAATAGTTTGAAGTGTGGGAGCTTGAGGACGACGCATTTGAGGAGTTGGAGGAGGAGCAGGAGCCGCGTGTTCGCCGTCATGGGGAAAGGAGGATTCAGAAATTTCCCATTTCTTGGTGCCCTTTTTGAGCGGACCGATAGAGGTGTTGAACCCAGAGGCTTCAAGAAAATTCATTATAAGAAGGGCATAGGGTAGTGGTCTATCGTCCCCGATGACATCAAGCATGTGGATTTTGATGAACTTACACCAATTGGTGTGAGCCCCGGTTATAATGGCATGCATTATTTTTGCGTCCTCTTGGGAGAGAGTGGTATGATTATGTTTGCGTGGTTTGAGGACTGCCTCGGGTTATGAAGTAGAAAATTAAACGATATCCGGGGAGCATGCCCGTAATGGTAGGACGACGATTGGATAGATTAGGATCATAAGCTCTAAGTCCTATTTGGTTTAGGAGAACTCGTTCATCAAGTAAGGCGCCAGCTTCTATAATGTAGAGAGAAATGTTTTCCCCACTTCGAGGAAGGTGAGCAATAGAATGTAAGTTTTCGTTGGTTAAAAGAATTTCAACTCTATTAATGTTTGACACAAGATCACCATCGTCGTCCTCATGAAGATTGGAATAGAAGGCTTGAATCAAGAGAGGATTAATGTGAGAATAGGTTAGATATAGGAAATCAAGTAGTTGGCATTTTCTAAGCATGTTTGCATCTGCAGTGGGGGCGCTGGATTCAAGATATTTGCTGGCGGAAAAGCGAGGAGGAAGAATTTCACGCTTTTCGAATTTTGTCATGAATCGAGTTAACTCGGGTTCTGTGTTGAACCGTAAGAGAGAGCCATCTTGGTAAGGAAAACTGGGAGAAGGAGGAGCAGCTGAAGAAGATGCACCATGTCTGCCGGAACGAGGGCGTTTGGTGTGTTTGCTCGTCATTTTAAATAAGTAGTGATAGCTTTTGTAAGAAATTTGAGAGATTTTTGAAAGTTTGGGAGATAAAATTGATGCTTGAGTGAAGAAATTGAAGACATATGGTACCTATTTATAATGAGAAGGATGACATTGCATTTAAGGTAACAATCTGCAGAAATATAAGAGGCAAAAACGGTCAGAAACGGAAAAAAAATTTGCACTGTCCGTTGCACAATCGATTATGGAATCGAAACAATCGATTGTTATGGAGTTTTTGAAATGTACTTGGAAATGACAGAAAAATCGATTGTGGGAATCTTGTAGGACCCAAACGGTAACAGGGATTTGAATTACTGACTGAAGATAATCGATTGTTGAATTATGGTAATCGATTGTTCTGACACAGTGTGCACATTGGATTTTCTGACTTCGGAAAATAATCGATTTTACTTATGAGACAATCGATTGTTTTAGAAAGGCAGTAATGAATATCCGAGACGGTAATCGATTATACAAAAAAAATCGATTATTTAATTAACATCAAAAACCTGCAAGGCACAAAAGGAGTTTACACAATATGTTGATTTTCCGTCATAATTGTTGGAAGCACGTTCTCAAGGCTATATACTAAAACATGTGTTCTTATGTGTAGGTTTTGATGAATGACAAACGAAGCGCAAATTGATATATGACGAAGTTCAAGTACAAGCGCACAATTGGTGGATAACGAGATTCAAGCACAAGACAAAGTTTTATAGTTTAAATGAGTCATTCTTAATTGTGATCTTGATCCGACAACTTGACTCATGACATGGCTTCTCTTGTAAAACTATTTTTACAAAATCATGCATATTTAATTTAATGCTAAATGATTTTAAATCATGCATATTTTTATTAGTCAAAATAATTTTTAAACATGCCTCTAAAATCTGGACTAAGATAATCGATTATGTACTTATGATAATCGATTATGTTAAGGCAAGACTGCATGACAATCGATTGTGAACTAATGACAATCGATTGTGTTAAGGCAGTGAGCATCAGGTTTTTCAAACCTGCATGACAATCGATTGTGAACCTTATGACAATCGATTGTGATGAGGCAGTGCACATCAAAGTTTTTCGAAACTCAGAATAATCGATTGTGAAGCTAATGACAATCGATTGTGAAGAGACAGTGTCCATCAGATTTTTCGAAGTCACAAAATAATCGATTGTGAACATATGACAATCGATTGTGTTGAGGCAGTGTCTTCCAGACTTTTTCAAAGTTATTAAATAATCGATTGTGAGTATATAACAATCGATTGTCACGAGGCAGTGTCTAAAATGATTTTCAAAGTCTGATAAATAATCGATTGTTAACATTACACAATCGATTGTGAAGCTGACCGTTGTCGTAAAGTTTTCAAATACCGTCAGGTAATCGATTGTTGATTTTGTACAATCGATTGTTGATATTAAAATCTGGAAAAGATTTTTTCAACGTTGCTGAATAATCGATTGTTGATTTTGTACAATCGATTGTTGAAATTAAAATCTGGAAAGGATTTTTTGAACCGTTGCTGAATAATCGATTATTGATTTGGAATAATCGATTGTTTTACGTAAAATCTGGAAATGATTTTTTGAACGTTGCCAATAATCGATTGTTGATCTTGGACAGTCGATTGTTAAGCGTAAAATCTGGGATTGATTTTTGGAACGATTGGCAAACAATTGATTGTGGCTTCCTGACAATCGATTGTCACAGAGTAAAATCAGACCCTCTTAGTTGACAATTAGACAACGGTAATGCCAAGTTTTTCAACTATAAATACAGCTTCATTTCACTGTTTTAAACACAACAACACACAACAACTTATCTTACAATTGCTATAAGCTTGCATACTCTATTGCTTATCATTTTATATTCATTACATAAATTTTGAGAGCCATATTCTTGTCCAAAGTTGTTGTGATCTTGAGCTTACTTCTTTTACTCATATCTACTCATTAAGGAGTGTATTGTTTGAGTGTTTAGTGTTTTGTACACTTGTAAGAGAATTGTGATTCTCTTGTTGTAAGGAAGTTGTGTTTCCTTGGTTGAAGTCTTGGAGTGTTGTATCTCCGAGCAAGATTGTTGAGGCTTGTGTCCTCAGATTGTAAAGGTTGGTTAGGCACCCGTAAGCTTAACAGTGAAGTCTTGGAGTGTTGTATCTCTGAGCAAAGGTGTTAAGGCTTGTGTCCTTAAGTTGTAAAGGTTGGTTAGGCACCCGTAAGCTTAACAGTGAAGTCTTGGAGTGTTGTATCTCCGAGCAAAGGTGTTTAAGGCTTGTGTCCTTAAGTTGTAAAGGTTTGTTGAGCACCTGTAAGCTTGACAAGTTAGTGGAAAATCTCGAGAGAGTCTCTCGGGGACTGGACTAGCCACGTGTTGTGGTGAACCAGAATACATTGGTGCGTACTTTATTATTTATCGCACTTATTTACTTCCTGCAATTTTTTAATTCCGCAAAGTTTATGCTAATTTTTATTATAACGCTATTCACCCCCCTTTAGCGTTAAGCGTATTATCTAACAATTGGTATGAGAGCCCAACTCTCTGAAGACTTAACAGTTTGAGAGAACCATCCATGCCTTCTACTCTTGACTCTTTTGCAGGAATAGGTGAAGGTGATTTTAACATGTTGCCCCCAATATTTGATGGAAATAATTACTTATATTGGAAAGATCGGATGAGAATTTTCATCACAGCCAACAACTTTTATCTATGGCAAATCATCAAGCATGGTGATCAAATGGCAACAAAAGTTGGGAAAGCCAAGGTAAGTGAATACAACACTAATGCAATAAATATGTTGTATAGCGCCTTGAATCAGGAAGACTATCAGAAAATTTCCCACTACAAAACCGCCAAAGAGATGTGGGATAAGCTGGAGGAAATGTATGAAAGCATGCCTCAAAAAGCGGACAGCTCATATGATGAATCAACTGGCCAATGTCTCATGGCAAACGAAGAAGAAGAGGTAAGTACGTCCAACTCTCACTAGCTTGAAGAAATGCAAAATGCTTATAATAAATTACATAGTGAGTTTGTTGATGCTTCCAAGACTATTAAAGATTTGCAGAAAACTCTGTCGTTGCAAGAAAAAGATTTTCAAAAACAACTTTCTCTAAAAGAAAAAGATTTTGAAAAACTGGTTTTAGAAAATGAGAAGTTGAAAGAGGAAAACATGTTTTTCGGAAAAAGAAGCGCCAATAAGCCCGAAAGCTCTATTAGAAAGTGTACTTCTTGCTTGCATCTCAAAAATGAAGTAGAAAGGCTTAAAGGCACATTAGATAAGTTTAATTCTTCGCACAAAAATTTGAATGATGTTCTTAATAATTTGAAGTCAACCAAGCATGGTATAGGCTTTAAGAATGAGCCTAAAGAAAAGGGTGACGCCAAACCCCAACCACCTAAGGCTCAACCTAGGATTAATAAAACAAATGCTTATCGTAGAAATAGCAATCCTAGAACAAATATGCATGCTAGAACAAATGTTGAACATTTTAGAAGACCTAGAAATGACTTACCACCTAGAAATGACTACCCTAGAAATGATGCATATTCTAGGCCAAACACTAGAAGGAGTTTTGAACCTCTTAGAACATCTAGACATGACCATTACTCTAGAAATGCTGCTCATTTTAGAACTAATAGTAGGAGAAATGGTTCTCATGAAATGCGCAATAGTCATAATGAAAATAGAGTAATTCATTTTCGTCCATCAAGCTACTATGAACCTAGAAGGATGCATAACCCCAACGTGACTTGTCATTATTGTAGACGCATTGGTCATATTGCTCTTGCATGCTTTACACGACATAGACATATCACTCAATCGCATCATTATAATATGCCTAACCCTCAAGGACCCAAAATGGCATGGGTACCTAAAACGCATTAATTTATTTTGTAGGTGTGTTTGAAGGGATCAAGTGTACTATGGTACCTTGATAGTGGATGCTCCAAACATATGACGGGAGACGAATCCAAATTCCTTCAACTAGAACACAAAGAAGGAGGAAGTGTTATTTTTGGTGACAACAATAAAGGAAAGATTATCAGCATCGGATCGGTCGTTAAGGATGAAAATTCTTCTATTAAGCATATATTACTTGTTAAAGGTTTAAAGCATAATCTCTTGAGCATAAGTCAATTATGTGACAAGGGAAATCTTGCCTTATATTCGGATGAATGCTTAGTATTTAGACGTAGTGATTTCAAAATTATCCTTCGTGGTTTTAGAGTGGATAATATTTACATGGTTGATCTTGCTAATTCCTCACCCGAATATGTGGATTGCCTTATGAGCAAAGAGGATGATACTTGGCTATGGCATCGTAGAGTTGCTCATATAAACATGCATCTTTTGAACAAATTGATTTCACAAAACTTAGTTATTGGTCTTCCCAATTTGAAATTTGAAAATGACTCTATTTGTGATTCCTGTCAAAAAGGGAAGCAAACAAAAGCATCTTTCAAATCGAAAAACATTGTTTCAACTACTAGACCATTGCAATTGCTTCACATGGATTTATTTGGACCATCTCGCATTGAAAGTCTAGGAAGAAATCGTTATGCTTTTGTGATTGTTGATGATTATTCTAGATTTACTTGGACTTTATTTCTTGCCAATAAAAGTGATGCTTTTCAGATTTTTAAATACTTTCTTAAGCGTGTTCAAAACGAAAAGGAAACAACCGTCACTTCAATTAGAAGTGATCATGGGGGAGAGTTTGATCACAATCTCTTTGTGGACTTTTGTGACGAACTCGGTATCGAGCATACCTTTTCCGCTCCACGTACACCACAACAAAATGGGGTGGTGGAAAGGAAAAATAGGTGTCTCGAAGATATGGCTAGAACCATGCTCGAAGAGGCTAAGATTCCCAAACATTTTGGGCGGATGCCGTGAGTACCGCATGCTACGTCTTAAATAGAGTAGTCATAAGGCCTATACTCATGAAAACTCCCTATGAACTCTATAAGGGTAGGAAACCAAATATCTCCCATTTTAGAGTATTCGGTTGTAAATGTTTTATTCATAACAATGGCAAAGATCAATTGGGAAAATTTGATGCTAAGTCCGATGAGGGAATTTTCATTGGCTATTCTTCACGTAGCAAAGCATATAGGGTTTTTAATAAAAGAACCGAAACTGTGGAGGAATCCCCTCATGTTGTATTTGCCGAAAATAATGCTCGCTTGGCGAGAAAGGATACCGGTTTTGATCTTGCAGGTATTTTAGATAGCTTGAAAGACAAAATACAAGAGGAAACGCCTAAGGAAAATAAAGATGAAATCTTGGAACAACCAATGAAGGAAGCGCCACAATTGGAGAAAGAAACGACAATACCTAACGAATGGAGGACAATCAAAGATCACCCTCTCGAACAGGTAATTGGCGACGTCGGAGAAAAGGTAAGTACCCGAAACTCCCTTAAGAGCACCTTAGGACATACTGCTTTTGTGTCTCAAATTGAACCAACAACCATCTCCGAAGCAATTGGGGATGAATTTTGGACCTTGGCAATGCAAGAGGAGCCTAACCAATTCAAACGGAATGACGTTTGGGATTTGGTGCCAAGACCCGAAAATCATACCATAATTGGTACGGAATGGGCTTTTCGAAACAAACTAGATGAAAATGGTGTAATCACTAGAAACAAAGCTAGGCTTTTAGCAAAAGGCTATAATCAAGAAGAGGGTATTGACTATGAAGAAACATATGCTCCCGTAGCTAGATTAGAAGCTATTCGTCTATTGCTCGCTTTTGCCTCTTCTATGAATTTCAATTTATATCAAATGGATGTGAAAAATGCTTTTCTAAATGGTGTTATACAAGAAGAAGTTTATGTTGAACAACCCCCCGATTTTGAAGATTTTAAATCTCCCGATCATGTTTTCAAGCTCAAAAAGGCTCTCTATGGTTTAAAACAAGCTCCCCGAGCTTGGTATGAAAGATTGAGTAAATTTCTATTGGAAAATGATTTCAGTAGGGGGAAAGTTGACACCACCCTTTTTGTTAAGCATAAAAATAATGATATTTTATTAGTTCAAATATTGTGGATGATATCATATTTGGTGCTACTAACAATATCTTATGCAAGGAATTTTCCGATTTAATGACAAGCGAATTTGAGATGTCTATGATGGGTGAGTTAACATTCTTTTTGGGATTACAAGTAAAGCAAATGAAAGAAGGTACGTTCATTTGCCAAGCCAAATATTGCAAAGAATTGCTGAAACGATTTGAAATGAACAATGCAAAAGCAATGGCGACTCCCATGAGCACATCCGAGCATCTAGACAAAGATGAGAAAGGTAAGGAAGTCGACACTAATAAGTATCGAGGTATGATTGGCTCTCTTCTCTATCTTACTGCTAGTAGTCCGGACATCATGTTTAGCGTGTACTTATGCGCCCGTTATCAATCGTGTCCGAAGGAGTCTCACCTTACTGCGGTAAAACGGATTTTGAAGTACCTTGTTGGTACTACAAATGTGGGTTTATGGTACCCCAAAGGTTCTTCATGCCAACTCGTTGGCTATTCCGACTCCAATTTTGCTGGATGCAAATTGGACCGCAAGAGCACTAGTGGCACTTGCCATTTGCTCGGTAGCTCTCTCGTTTTTTTGGTTTAGCAAGAAACAAGTAAGTGTTGCATTGTCCACAACCGAGGCTAAATATGTAGCCGCGGGGAGTTGTTGCATTCAAATCCTCTGGATGAAACAACAACTCTTGGACTATGGCCTAAGTCTTGATCATATCCCTCTTAAATGTGATAATACTAGTGCCATATGCTTGACGAAGAACCCCGTTCTTCATTCGCGAACAAAACACATTGAAATTAGACATCATTTTATAAGAGATCACGTTCTCAAGGGCGATGTCGAAATCGAATTTGTTGAAACCAAAGACCAATTGGCCGACATCTTTACTAAGCCCTTAGAGAAAGAGTCCTTCTTCCGAATTCGTAGTGAACTCGGGATTCTTGACTCCACGTTGATCTAAGTCATGCATTGCATCTTTTTATCTTACATGATTTCTAACTTGAGTGTCGGAGACGTCTAACGAATTTTTGCAGGTATCGCCCTAAAGGTAGGGGGAATTATAAAGCATGACGCGCAATAATCAAGTCTTCTTCAGAAAAATCGGTTTCTGTCGTCTAATAATCGATTATCTCGTATCAATAATCGATTGTACTGCTATTACTTGAGTTATTGTGCTCTCTTTAAGTAATCACATTTTCTTTCCAATAAATAACAAGTTTTATTTACATCTTTGGCATCTTCTCATATTATTTTTGCTAATGGCAAAAGGGGGAAGATAACGGGTATGCACTCTCAATATTTATAAGCTTAAATTGAGGGGGAACTCATATATTGAGAGGGAACTAATCGCATACTTATTGCATATCTTTACTTGTCTTGAATCGTCATTATAAATTGTTTAATTTGCATAACCCGCTTAAAGTTTGCCATTATCAAAAAGGGGGAAATTGTTAGAAACACGTTCTCAAGGCTTTATACTAAAACGTGTGTTCTTATGTGTAGGTTTTGATGAATGACAAACGAAGCGCAATTTGATATATGACGAAGTTCAAGTACAAGCGCACAATTGGTGGATAACGAGATTCAAGCACAAGAAAAAGTTTTATAGTTTAAATGAGTCATTCTTAATTGTGATCTTGATCATTTTATACAACGGTAATGCCAAGTTTTTCTTAATTGACAATTAGACAACGGTAATGCCAAGTTTTTCAACTATAAATACAGCTTCATTTCAGTGTTTTAAACACAACAACACACAACAACTGATCTTAAAATTGCTATAAGCTTGAATACTCTATTGCTTATCATTTTATATTCATTGCATAAATTTTGAGAGCCATATTCTTGTCCAAAGTTGTTGTGATCTTGAGCTTACTTCTTTTACTCATATATACTCATTAAGGAGTGTATTGTTTGAGTGTTTAGTGTTTTGTACACTTGTAAGAGAATTGTGATTCTCTTGTTGTAAGGAGTTTCCTTGGTTGAAGTCTTGGAGTGTTGTATCTCCGAGCAAGATTGTTGAGGCTTGTGTCCTCAGATTGTAAAGGTTGGTTAGGCACCCGTAAGCTTAATAGTGAAGTCTTGGAGTGTTGTATCTCCGAGCAAAGGTGTTAAGGCTTGTGTCCTTAAGTTGTAAAGGTTGGTTAGGCACCCGTAAGCTTAACAGTGAAGTCTTGGAGTGTTGTATCTCCGAGCAAAGGTGTTAAGGCTTCTGTCCTTAAGTTGTAAAGGTTTGTTGAGCACCTGTAAGCTTGACAAGTTAGTGAATAATCTCGAGAGAGTCTCTCGGGGACTGGACTAGCCACGTGTTGTGGTGAACCAGAATACATCGGTGCGTACTTTATTATTTATCGCACTTATTTACTTCCTGCAATTTTTTAATTCCGCAAAGTTTACGCTAATTTTTATTATGACGCTATTCACCCCCCCTCTAGCGCTAAGCGTATTATCTAACAATAATAAGCACAAGACGTAAATAATCGATTAGTGATACTTGCTAATCTATTTTCCGGCACAGTAAGCATGAGACATAAGGGAATGATAATCGATTATTGACTGTAACTATCGATTGTTCTACACCATTGCCTTATAATTCCCCCTGCCTTTAGGGCGATACCTGCAAAAGAGAATTAGACGTCTCCGACGCCCAAGTTAGTAATTTGTAAACAAATAATGACTTAGATCAATGTGAAGTCAAGAGTTCCGAGTTTATTATAGATTCGGAAAAGAACTTTTTCGCTAAAAGGCCTTGTGAAGATGTTGGCCAATTGAGAACGTGATCTCTTAAGAAGTGTGTCCTAAGGTGTTCTTAAGAGTGTTTCGAGTACTTACCTGTTGTTCAATGTCGCCAATTACCTGTTCGAGAGGATGGTCTTTGATTGTCCTCCACGCGTTAGGCAGTTTCGTTTCTTTTTCCAGTTGTGGCGCTTCCTCTGATAATTGTTCCGAGATTTCATCTTGAATTTCCTTAGGAGTTTCCTCTTGTACTTTGTCTTGAGGACTCATTGAGTTAAAACTACCTGCAAGTTCAAAACCAGAATCCTTTCTCGCCAAGCGAGCATTATTTTCGGAAAACACAATATGAGGGGATTCCTCCACAGTTTCGGTTCTATTATTGAATACTCTATATGCTTTGCTACGTGAAGAGTAACCAATAAAAATTCCTTCATCGGATTGGGCATCAAACTTTCCCAAATTATCTTTACCATTGTTATGAATAAAACATTTACAACCGAATACTCTAAGATGGGAGATATTTGGTTTCCTTCCCTTGTAGAGTTCATAGGGAGTTTTCATGAGTATTGACCTTATGACTACTCTGTTTAAAACGTAGCATGCGGTACTCACGGCATCCGCCCAAAATTTTTTGGGAATCTTAGCCTCATCGAGCATGATTCTAGCCATCTCTTCAAGACAGCTATTTTTCCTTTCCACCACTCCATTTTGGTGTGCGTGGAGCAGAGAAGGTGTGCTCGATACCGAGTTCGTCACAAAAATCCGCGAAGAGATTGTGATCGAACTCTCCCCCATGATCACTTCTTATTGAAGTGACGGTTGTGTCCTTTTCATTTTGAATACGTTTAAGAAAACATTTAAAATTATGAAAAGCTTCACTTTTATGAGCAAGAAATAGTGGCCATGTAAATCTTGAATAATCATCAACAATAACAAAAGCATAACGATTTCTACCAAGACTTTTAATGGGAGATGGTCCAAAAAGGTCCATGTGAAGAAGTTGCAATGGTCTAGTAGTTGAAACAATATTTTTCGATTTAAAAGCTGCTTTTGTTTGCTTCCCTTTTTGACAAGAATCGCAAATGGAGTCTTTTTCAAATTTCAAATTTGGAAGACCAATAACTAAATTTTGTGAAACCAATTTGTTTAAAAGATGCATGTTGATGTGAGCTACTCTACGATGCCATAACCACATATCATCTTCTTTGCTCATAAGACAATTCACATACTCAGATGAAGAATTTTCGAGATCAACCATATAGATGTTATCCATTCTAAAACCACGAAGGATAATTTTAAAATCGCTACGGCGAAAAACTAAGCATTCATCCGAATCAAATAAAACAAGATTTCCCTTGTCACATAACTGACTTATGCTCAAGAGATTATGTTTTAGACCTTTAACTAGCAATATATGCTTAATGGAAGAAGGTTCATCCTTACCGACCGATCCAATGCCGATAATTTTTCCTTTGTTGTTATCTCCAAAAATAACGCTTCCTCCTTCCTTGTGTTCTAGTTGAAGGAACTTGGATTCGTCTCCGGTCATGTGTTTGGAGCATCCACTATCAAGGTACCAAAGTACACTTGATCCCTTCAAACACACCTACAAGACAAATTAATGAGTCTTTGGTACCCAAGCTGTTTTGGGTCCTTGAGAGTTAGGTGTAACATGCTGTTGTGCTTGACATGCAGTTAAGTGTCTATGTCAGTGAAACAAGCAGGAGCAATATGTCCAATTCGATTGCAATAATGACAAATGACATTAGGATTATGCATTCGTCTAGGTTGATAGTAGTTGGACGGACGAAAATTGTTTACTCTATTTTCGACAATATGACTATTGCGCATTTCATGAAAATAATTTCTCCTACTATTTGTTCTAGGATATGCATCATTTCTAGAATAGTTATTTCTAGGTTGAAAGCCATTTCTAGGTGTCCTAAAATGTTCAACGTTTCCTCTAGTGTTTGGTCTAGGATATGCATCATTTCTAGAATAGTTTTCTAGGTTGAAGGCCATTTCTAGGTGTCCTAAAATGTTCAAAGTTTCTTCTAGTGTTTGGTCTAGCATGCATGTTGATTCTAGGATTGTTATCTCTAGGATGAACATTTGTTTTATTTGTCCTAGGTTGAGCCTTAGGTGGTTGGGGTTTGGCTTCAACTTTTTCTTTAGGCTCGTTTTTAAAACCTATCCCATGTTTGGTCGATTTCAAATTAACAAGAACCTCATTTAATTTTTATGAGAAGAATTAAACTTTTCTAAGGTGTCCTTAAGTCTTTCTACCTCATCTTTTAGATGCATGCAAGAAGTACAATTTTTACTAGAACTCTCGAGTTTGTCGGCGCTTCTCTTGCCGAAAAATTTGTTTTCTTCTTTCAACTTCTCATTTTCCAAAATCAATTTTTCCAAATCTTTTTCTTTCAAAAAGTGTTGTCTTTCAAAATCTTTTTCTTTCAAAGAAGCATTTTCCTTAGTGTTTTTAACAGTTTTGGAAGCTTTAATGAATTCACTATACAACTCATCAAAGGCATTTTGCATTTTCTCAAGAGAACAGAAGTTTTTGGAAGAAATTTGACATACCTCTTCTTGATTGTTTTCGTGAGCCATAAGACAAAGATTTGTGGTTTCGTCTTCTTCTTCCTCACTTGACTCGTCTCCGGAGTCGCCTCCCCAAGATATGTATGCTCGTTGTTTCTTGAAGGGTTTCTTCTCCTTTTTGACATTTGGGCAATTTGATTTAATGTGCCCGATTTCTCCGCACCCATAGCACTTTACTTGATCTCCTTGTTGTTTGCCTTTTCGTTCATACTCTTTTCGCATGAACTTTTGAAATCTCTTAATAACGATTCCGAACTCGTTATCTCCGTCCTCATCATTTTGAGGTTGACTTGTGCTTGCCTTGAGGGCGATTCTTTGTTTCCTTTGATCATTAACAAGAGGGTTAAGTATAGTAGATTCTTAAGTTTTAAGGTTACCTCTTAATCCGTCGATGGTGACATTTGAAATGCCAATAGACTCTTGAATCGCGTCGGCCTTGGAGCGCCATTCCGGAGTGAGACTTCGGAGAATTTTTCGGACAAGTTCCTTATCCGTGAAGGTCTTCTTAAGAGCATGTATGTCATTAACAATTTTTGAAAATCGTTCGAACATGTCATCGACCCTTTCGCCTTCCTTCATGTGAAACAGTTCATATGCATGGGTTAGAAAATCAACTTTAGCCTCTCTTACCTGGTCCGTACCTTCGTACGTGATTTCCAGCTTATCCCACATTTGTTTCGCCGTTGTGCAACATGATATTTTTCTGTAATCATCAGCGTTTACAGCACAATATAATAAGTTGATGGCTTTAGCGTTGTTTTGCACTTTTCGGATGTCATCCGCATCGTATTCATCTTCGGATTTTGGAACCCATTCATTTTCAACCTTTTTGGTTGGAATTTGTTCTCCCTTCATTATAACCTTCCACAGATGAAAATTATTCGATTGAATGAATATTCTCATCCTCTCCTTCCAGTATGTATAGTTTGTGCCATCGAATAGTGGTGGTCGGGTGGAGCATTGTCCTTCACCTATTCCTGCAAAAGAATCACGAGTAGAAGCCATGGATTGTTTCTCTCAAACGGTTAAGTTTTTCAGAGAGTTGAGCTCTGATACCAATTGTTAGAATATACGCATAACGCTAGAGGGGGGGGTGAATAGCGTTATAATAAAAAACAGCGTAAACTTGCGGAATTTAAAAATTGCAGGAATGAAATAAGTGCGATAAGTAAATAATAAGGAACGAACGCACCGATGTATCCTGGTTCACCACAACCCGTGGCTAGTCCAGTCCCCGAGAGACTCTCTCGAGATTTCCACTAACTTCGTTAAGCTTCCGGGTGCTTAACAAACCGTTACAAACTGAGAACTTGAGTCACTCAAGCCTCAACAACCTTTGCTCGAAGATACAACACTTCAAGACTTCAACCAAAGGAATCACAACGTTCCTTCTTACAATACAAGGGATTAACACTTCCCTCCAAGTGTATAAAAACACTTTACACTCAAAACAAGACTCTCCTTAAGAGTAGATATGAGTAAAATAAATACGCTCAAGAACGCAACAACTTTCGTCAAGAATTTGGCTCTCAAAAACTTATGTAATGAATAGAAAATGATGAATAAGAGAGTATGCAAGCTTTAGCAATAATATGATCAGTTGTTGTGTTTAGAAGACTGATGTGAAGATGTATTTATAGTGTTAAAAACATGCATAACCGTTGCCTAATTGCCAATCAAGAATTGCTGATTTTGTGCTACGACAATCGATTGTCTAATTGGCACAATCGATTGTTTTCCAATCGTTCCAAAAATCATTCCCAGATTTTACGCAACATAATCGATTATCTAAGACGTATAATCGATTACTGGCAACGTTCAAAAAATCATTTCCAGATTTTACTTAAAATAATCGATTATCAGAAATATACAATCGATTACTTGGCAACGTTCAAAAAATCTTTTTCAGATTTTACTTAAAACAATCGATTATCAGAAATATACAATCGATTACTTGGCAACGTTCAAAAAATCTTTTTCAGATTTTACTTCAAACAATCGATTATTAAAATCCTATAATCGATTATCTGACGGAGTTTGAAAATATTTTGGCAACGGTCATTTACATAATCGATTATGCTATATGGACAATCGATTAATTTTCAGTCTTGAAAAATCTAATAGACACTGCCTCAACACAATCGATTGTCATAAGGTTCACAAACGATTATTTTGTATCTTTGAAAAGTCTGATAGACACTGCCTCAACACAATCGATTGTGATAAGGTTCACAATCGATTATTTTGTAGCTTTGAAAAATCTGATGGACACTGTCTCAACACAATCGATTGTCATAAGGTACACAATCGATTGTCATGCAGATTTCAAAAATCTGATGGACACTGCCTCAATACAATCGATTGTCATAAGGTACACAATCGATTGTCTTGCAGCTGCCTTAACATAATCGATTATCATAAGTACATAATCGATTATCTTTGTCCAGATTTTAGAGGCATGTTTAAAAATCATTTTGCTAAAATAAATATGCATGATTTAAAATCATTTTGCTCTAAATTAAATATACATGATTTGATAAAAATGTTTTTACGAGAGAAGCCAAGTCTTAAGTTAAATTGTCGGATCAAGATCACAATTAAAGAGCGACTCATGTATAACTTTGTTTAATCTTGATCTTTGTTTGTCTTGTGCTTGAACTTCGTTACGTGACATTTGCGCGCTTGTGCTTGGACCTCAACATATGTCAATTGCGCATCGTTTGTCATTTATCAAAACCTACAAATATGAACACACGTTTAGTTTAGTGCCTTGAGAACGTGTTTCAACAGAAAAGGTTGTCTCTTTTTATAGGGAAAAAATAAGTAAGCAAGAAGACAAGGAAATAAAATTTTAGTCAATCAAATAAAATCTCCCTTAGTCAAAGGGATTTGATTTCAAACGGGAATGAGTAATTAAGTAAAGGAGAATATTGAAAACCTTTTTAGAGTAGCAGAACAAGGGTAAGTGCATACAGATTCTATTTAAAGTGAGAAAACCTATAGTGCACGGTTTGAAAGAATAAGGAAAATACAGTAATCAAATAGCCGTATATTTAAAAGCCTTGAATGAACTTAGTCACGAAAATAAGGGAAAAGGCTAAGTTGTAAAAATCAGTAGCAAATCAATCTAGCCTTAGTAAAAGGAGATTGAAATCAATCACAAGATAATAGAATCAACTCAGAAGAAAAACCCTCATATATAAGCGTTCTAATATCAAGCACGGAAGAAGAGATCGGCATAAACAGTCTTAGAATGATAAGCAAAAGAAAAGAAACTTCCAGTTTAGTCTATGAACTCAACATGAGTTTGAGAGCCTAGGGTTTCTAGGGTAGAACCCTAGAACCAAAAGCTCACAAAAACCACGAACACAGGGCTTTAGTCCGAGTAGGACACAAAAAAGAGAAAGCAAATTCTCACAATAAGCCTAGGGAACTCTTTAAGAGTTCCTTGAGGAAATGCACAAATACACATAGCAATCAGAAGAACTAGAGTGACAAAGTTGCGAAGGACGAGCTTAAGAGAAAGCTCAGAACTCAAGTGAAGTCAGAAAAGAGAAGAGATGCCATAGAAATTTTGAAAGCAGTAAAAGAAGCAAGTTTAGAAACCAAACTAGTCCATTAAAGGAAAACAATCTTAGTAGGAGAAATAGTAGAAAGCATGCATGATAAACGTGTGAATCATACTTGTAAAAAACCAGTAGAATCAATAAAGGAGTAAAAACATGCATAAAAATGGAAAAAAACACATACGTATGACATGGACACACATATTCACACAAAGAAAGAAAAAGAAGAAGAATCGTTTTAGGATTTTTTGAAAACCCTAATTCTGAGCAGACTGATTTTAAAAGGGAAAATTGGGAAAATCTTTAAAACATCGAGTAGAACATAGATCTGTTACAGATCTAAGAAAACAAGGAAAGATAGAACCCCAAACAAGCTTTTTTTAAGGGTTTCTCAGAAATCCTAGAAATGAGAAGGCCTGGAACGATCTGGTCTTGAGTAGGTCTGAGCCATGACTATTCCTATAAGAGCTTGAACACGCCGGAATGGAGTTAGAGGAGCCACATGAACTCAGGTCGGCGGAGGAGAATAGGTCTATTGAAAATCAGACCTCGAAAGCTTAAAAAAACCAAGCTTTGGGGTGAAGGGAAGAGGATATAGGCTGTCCAAGGCCTGGGAAGCCATGGACGCCGGTGGGTTTGGTCAGAGACGACGCCAGGTGGCTATGGTCTCGAGTGGCTTTAGGGAGCATTTGACTGAAGAGGGAATTATGGGGCGGCTGGTTTTGGAAAATGATTAGGGTTAGGGGGTTTGGGCGAAATTAAAAAAGAAAGAGAGAACGGGGGCCATTGATTAAAACAATCAACAACCAAACTTTAAAGTGGGAGACAGACAAGTTAGATTTGTTGGGTTTGGGGCGGGTTAAAACCAAAATTGGTTAGTCCAAGGAAGGGTTGAAATTGGGGTTAATTAAGGGTGCAATTTGGGCTAAAATTGAAATAGGAATAGGCGAGATTTTAAATAGCTATTTTCCCCTATTAATTAATTAAAACCAGCAAAAACGATATAAAAATAAATTGAAAACACATAAATAATTCATAATATATAAACAATAATCTAAAGATACTAGAAAAAATTTAATAATTATAAAATGCGGTTAATTATAGCATAGGCTATAATTGTAATTTCATGCAATTAAGCTTCAGAAATTTCGAATAAATTTGTAAAAAATATGTAAAAATCATATTAATTATGTTTTGTTGTAAATATGAGAATAAAATACGTTTATTTCTAAAAATGATAGTTTTGGAATAATTTTGGATTTTTTATTGTTAAAAATAGATAATAAGTCAATTCTAAATCCTTTAAAAATTGAGGAAAAATACCCAAACCTATGGGCATGCATACATATACTATTTTAAAAGTATTTGAGTATATATAAAAATATATAGGAAAAAATTGGGTATCAACATCTTCCCCTCTTTACTCGAGGAGGATGAAAGAGTTTTCTGGTAAAGATAAGATGGCCAATTTTGACCGGAATCGGCGATTTCAAAAGAATTTCGATTGTGCTCTGGCTTTCGAGCTGCCTACGTATCCAGTTTTATAAGAATCAGGCCATATGTAGTTCAGGAACCAATGATGAGGATTAGAAAAAATGGATGCGGTGGTTTAGTTTGAGAAAGATTATGAAGGCGAACAGGTTGCGGAGAACCGGAGCGGGAGCGCTCTTGCTGAGATGGCTGTTTGCTAGCCGGTACCTGTAAATGAGCAACTTAGTGCATATTATGCATAATTTAAACATGATGCAAGTTCCGTTTGGACCATGAATGCTATCTTTGGATGTTAGGATGATGTCCTTAGGCTATGATGTCCCGGGCCATGAAGAGCATAAAAGTAAAGATTCGCAGGCCATGAAATGGCGTTCTCGGGCTATGAAGATGGTGCCTCCAAACTATGACGCCTTTGAATAGGTTGGTGATCTTTCAGCCTATGAGAAGGTGACAATCTTTCAGCCAAATGAATGCAAAGTGTGGCGATCTTTCAGCAAAAGCATAAATTTAAAATGCTGATGGCGATATTTCAGCTGAAATATGAATTTAAATGTGGGTGGCGATATTTTAGCAGTGCAGGAAGAAGATAATGCTTAATGTCGAAAGGCAGATATGTAGCCTTATGCAGGATGGAGGTAGAGGTTAAGCTCAGAAGGCAGAAAATAGCCATATGTAGGAATGAAAATAGAGACAGAGCTTAGTTACGAAAGGCAGATAAGTAGCCTATAGAGGTAGAGCTTAACCTCAGAAGGTAGAAAAGTAGCCTTATGCAATGCAGATGGAGACAGATCTTAGTCTTGAAAGGCAGATAAGTAGCCTTATGCAATGCAGATGTAGACAGTGCTTAGTCTCGAAAGTAATAAGTAGACTTATACAGGATAGAGGTAGAGCTTAACCTTGGAAAGCAGAAAAGTAGCCTTATGCAATGCAGATGGAGATATAGCTTAGTCTTGAAAGGCAGATGAGTAGCCTTATGCAGGAAAGAGGTAGAGCTTAACCTCGAAATGTAGAAAAGTAGCCTTATGCAATGCAGATGGAGACATAGCTTAGTGTCTAAGGCAGATAAGTAGCCTTATGCAGGATGGAGGTAGAGCTTAACCCAGGAAGGAAGAACAGTAGCCTTATGCAATGCATGAAATGTAAAGAGTGAATAGCAGTGAGATTTTCTTAGCTCACAACTGATTGCGGCATCATGGCTGCTGGGGTTGGGTGTAGATAATAAAATCTGTGCATAAAACGCTCATTTTGAAAGTTTTGACCCAGAAGAGCACGAGTGTGAATGTATCAGATGGTTTGTGACCTGGGTACCTTCATCCAAAGAAATACTATGAGTTATGTAGAGGGGAAAGGTTAGTACGTATTCCCTGGATCTTGACGTATCATTGGTTAGCTTTGCTAAAAAACAACGATGCAAATGACATTTATACATTATTCAGTAAATATAAATTTGAAAAAATAATTTTATTTCGGATGAACCAACAACTGCAATGCGGTTAAAGACACGACAACCTCGTTTTCTATGAGGGTCCTCTTCAAAATTCTGTCCCATTTACTGGGCAGGAACTGCTGATGGCTGAGCTAAATGACTGAACACGGATTGATTCCAAAATTTTGAGGACCCCCCTCAAAATTCTGCCCCAATTTATAGGGTTCGTGCTGATGCGAAAGCTGACAACTGACTTCGAAATTTGGGGGTCCTTTCAAAATTCTACCCTAGTTCCAACAGTGGGGGGGAGGGGGGAGGGAATGGAATTTTTATTAGAATGTTACCGAACCCATAGGGCTGCCTACGTATCCCCTCTTCAATGGGAATCAGGTCAGGCGTAGTTCAAATTACATCATGAAGCAAGCATATGATCAAATGTAGTATCTCTTTACTATGTTTGAGTTGATCGGCTTTGGCCAAAGTTCCCCGTCCATTTCTGCGTGAATGAGGGCTCCTCAAGTTGCTACCCAGTGAACCATATACGGACCCTGCCAATTAGGAGAGAATTTTCCATTGGCTTCGTCTTGATGCGGAAATATTTTCTTCAATACCAGCTGCCCCGGTGTGAACTTCCTTGGCTTAATTCTTTTGTTGAAGGCTTTGGGCATTCTGTTATGATATAACTGACCGTGAAAGACCTCATTCATTCTCTTCCCATCTATATGAGCTAACTACTCGTAGTGACCTTTTACCCACTCTGTATCATCTAACTCTGCTTCCTGTATGATCCTTAAGGAGGGAATCTCTACTTTAGCGGGAATGACTTCCTCTGTACCAATAAATCATCATGTAGGGAGTTGCCCCTGTTGATGTGCGGACCGTGGTACGATAACCCAATAAGGTGAACGACAATTTATCATGCCAATTCTTGTGGCTTTTAATTATTTTCCTTAGTATCTTCTTGATGTTCTTATTGGCTGCTTCTACAGCTCTGTTCATCTGAGGTCAGTAAGCCGTAGAGTTCTTGTTTTAATCATGAATGAATCATACATTTCTTTCATTAGGTCGCTGTTAAGATTAGAACCATTGTTGGTGATGATTTATTATGGAATTCCAAACCAACATACCATACGATCGCGGACAAAATCTGCTACAACTTTCTTGGTCACCATTTTGTAGGATGCTTCTTCAACCCATTTGGTAAAGTAATCAATTTCCACTAAGATGAACCTGTGCCTGTTTGATGCAGCTTGTTCGATTAGTCCAATAACATCCATTCCCAGGCGGCGAATGACCATGGTGAGCTTGTTGCATTAAGCTCGTTTGGAGGTACCCTTATCATATCAACATGTATCTGACAACGGTAGCATTTCCAGACATACTGGATACAGTCTGTTTCCACAGTCATCGAAAAATACCCTGCTCGAAGTATCTTATTAGCCAAAACAAATCCATTCATGTGAGGCCCGCAGGTCCATGCGTGCACTTCATCCAATAGTTTGGTTGCTTCTATGGCTTCGACACACCTTAACAAACCCAGATCGGGAGTCCTCTTGTATAGGATTCCTCCGCTATGAAAGAATTTGTTGGATAAACTCCAGAGCATACACTTCTGAGTAGCATTGGAAAGTTTTGGGTATTCTTCTGTTGTCAAGTATTCTCTGATATCATGGAACCAAGGTTTCCCATCGGCTTCTTCCTCGACATGAGCACAATAAGCTGGTTGGTCGTGAATCTTGACCTGTATGGGATCAATAAAGTTTGTATCTGGATGCTTGATCATAGATGATAAAGTGGCTAGGGCATCAGCGCACTCATTCTATATTCTGGGAACGTGCTGGAATTCCGTCTTTCTGAATCTCGTTCTGAACTCCTGCATATGATGTAGATAAGGGAGTATCTTGGAATTCTTGGTTGACCATTCTTCTCAAACCTGATGTATGAGTATGTCTGCGTCTCCAATCACTAGTAACTCCTAAATGTTCATGTTGATCGCCAGTTTGAGCCCTAAGATGCAGGCTTTATACTCGGCCATGTTGTTGGAGCACGAGAATCTGAGCTTGGCGGATACTGGGTAATGCTGAACCGTTTCTGTTACCAGGACTGCTCCTATACCAACTCTATTGAAATTTGTGGCTCCATAAAAAAACATTCTCCAACCGTAATAGGATTCTGCAATATCCGCTCCTATGAAAGCTACCTATTCATCAGGAAAGTACGTCCTTAGAGGTTCGTATTCTCCTCCTACGAGATTCTTGGCAAGGTGATCTGCTTAAGCTTTCCCTTGGACTGCCTTCTGGGTAACAAAAATTAATGTCGAACTCACTTAACAAGATTTTCCATTTAGCGAGCATGCCGGTGGGCAGAGGATTTTGAAAGATATATTTCAACGGATCTATTCTGGATATGAGATAAGTGGTGTAAGCACATAAATTGTGCCTCAATTTCTAAGCTACACGGGTCAAAGAAAAACAAGTGCGTTCTAATAAGGAATATCGAGCCTCGTATGGGGTAAACTTCTTGCTAAGGTAATAGATTGTTTTCTCCTTTCTTCCCGTTTCTTCATATTGTCTTAAAACACAACCAAACGCTCCATCAACCACTGCGAGATAAAGCAATAGGGTCCCCTAGCTCGGGTGGAACCAAAATTGGCGGCGTTGGCAAGTATTCTTTGATGCTATTAAAAGCCTTTTGACAATCATCAGTCCATTTAGTAGCGACATCCTTCTTTAGCATCTTGAAGATGGGTTCACAAATGACAGTCGACTGTGCTATGAATCGGCTAATATAGTTGAGTCTTCCCAGAAAACTCATTACACCCTTCTTGTTCTTTGGCAGCGGCAATTCTTGAATGGCCTTAACTTTTGATGGATCCAATTCTATTCCCCGGTGACTCACAATGAAACCCAATAACTTCTCGGCTGGGACCCCGAATGCACACTTGGCTGGATTCAGTTTCAAGTTGTATCTCTTCAATCTGTTGAAGAACTTTCTCAAATCTTCCAGGTGTCTGCAACTTTCCAGGACTTGATGATGATGTCATCCACATACACCTCAATTTCTTTATGTATAATGTCATGAAAGATAGTGGTCATGGACCTCATGTAGGTAGCACCAGCTTTCTTCAAACTGAACGGCATCATTCTGTAACAGTACATCCCACACGGTGTGATGAATGCAATTTTCTCCGCATCTTCTTCATCCATCCATATCTGATGGTATCCAGCAAAACAATTGATGAATGACTGCAACTCGTGTTTTGTGCAGTTATCAATCAATATGTATATATTTGGCAAAGGGAAGTTGTCTTTAGGACTGACCCAGTTGTGATCCAGGTAGTTGGCTTGATCTTTTTGAGCTTCTATTTGACTGGTGTGAATGCCAGATCTGTCGGAAACTTGTGAGCCACAATGGATGTGCTGAGACCAGTCATATCATCATAAGACCATGCAAAGATGTCCTTATACTCTTTTAGGAAATCTATGTACTCTTTATTTTCCGATGGCGACAAATGTACACTGATACGTGTTTCCTTGACATTCTCTGCATCTCCCACATTAACAACCTCAGTTTCCTCCAAGTTGGACTTGGGTCTATTCTCAAAGTTCTCGACTTATCTAACAACCTCTTCTGGTATTTCATCTTCTTTTGAATCTATGTCCGTTTGTTACACTGCCTCGTTTCAAGTCACAATCGTTGGTTCATCATCAAGATATGTGATAGTAATGCTGTGTAAAATAAAGTAAATGATAGGGAAAAGTAATAAGTCGAGATATAAAAATAAACTCGGTAAATGCTTTTGATTATATTCATAACTATTCGAAACATCGTAGCTCTTTTCAAAAGTAAAGACAATGCGAACAAGTAAAATCAACTAAAAAGGAAAATGTGATGCATAATGTGTTGTTTTAGCCTTGCTACCCTAAGCTCTCTGGGTGCTGGTGGTCCTGACTGACCAATTGGTGAGGCATTCCCCTCGGTCCACAGCTTGAATGGAAGGGTCTTCCTCCCCTTCCTCCTTGAAAATAACACAACAATCCATATTATCGTCCAGAAACAGCTTCTTCATTTCTGCCAATGCCTCATATTCCTCTGATCCATATATAATGTTAGCTGGCTAAAAGGTCCGCTCTAGCTGAGGTATAGGGCGTTCTAATGCATAATAGGAACCGCGCAATGGTGGCGACCAGTGGCTCAAGTCCTCCTAACTGTACTCATGCCCCATGCCAAAAGTGGTACCATGCGTCTTCAACTCGATAGGCTTGGTGATGCCCTGGAGATTCTTGCCAAGTCCTTTTCTGGGCTCATACCCATTCCAATTCAGAATGCTCTCAATTTTGTTATCCCACCACTTGTCTTTGTCTATTGCGTTAACTTTCTCGATGTGGTGGTATGTTTCTCCACCAATTTTCCTTCTACCTATGATTATCGGGATGGATTTGTGACTGTATATAGGGTTTCTACCGTCGGCGTGAATGATCACTTCCTGATGATTCCATTCGAACATTACATCTTGATGCAAGGTTGATGCCACAACTCCAGTGGCGTGGATCTAGGGTCGTCCCAGCAACAAATTGTAGGATGCTGGCACGTCTATGACTTGGAAGCCAACATCAAACCAGGTAGGTATTATCTGTAGGCACAAGCTAATTTCTCTGATGGTGGATCTTTGAGATCAATCAAAAGCCTTGACGTTGATAGCCCCATCTTTGATTTCGTGCAAACCTTTACCCAATGTCTTGAGGTTTATTAATGGACAGATGTTAAGGCTGGATCCCTCGTCGACTAAGATCCTAGTGATGAAATAATCTTCGCATTGCGCAATGATGTGCAATGCTTTGTTGTGACTAAGCCCTTTTGGTGGTGTCTCATCCTCGTAGAAGGTGATCTTATGTCTTTCCAGTACCTTCCCCACCATATTCGAACTTTTGCCTCCTGTTATGTTGTTAGGAACATAAGATTCACTCAATATTTTCATTAAGGCATTTTTTATGTGCCTCAGAGCTTTGAAGAAGAGACATGATGGAAATATGCACGGGTGTTTTATTTAGTTTCTTAACGACTGAGTACTCTTTGGCCTGTATCTTCTTCCAAAGGTCATCGGGTCCAATTTCAATAGCCCGTCCAGAGGCTTGCTTGCTGGACTCTGCTAAATGTTCTGGGGTGTATACACTGCCTGTCCTGGTAATGCCTGCGCGGTGATTGCTTCTCCAGTATGTGTTTTCCCTTTCCTTCTAGTCTCAGCCATGTAATCCCAAGGTATGGCATTCGACTTGAACGGGGCCACATCTATCAGGGAAACCGGAATAGGCATACTAGGAGGTAACACAGTAACTTCAAATGGTGCAGGTGCTTTTGGGACCACGAACTCAACCTTGAATAGTTTCGGCACCTTTGTAGGAGGCGCTTCAAACTCGAGTGGTTCAGACACATTTACCATATTTCCCTCAGAGGTCTAGATTTGAATAACAATTGGATTGAGGGTAACCTCCGGCTTCTTAGGTTTTTCTTCTTCAACAATTAATCTAATTAACCCTTTGGGGTCCTAATCATCCTCAATCTCAATCACATGGATGCCCCCGCCGTTGTGGCCAGGCAGAGGGTTGTTGGGGACATTGGGAGCAGGCTCCTTTGCTATAATGATCTTGTTATCAATCAGAGTCTAAATCATGTCTTTCAACGAGCGACACTCGTCGATGGTATGGCCTTTCATTCCGGAATGCTATGCGCAGGTTTTGTTGGGATTGATCCATTGGGAAGGATTTTCTGGAATTTTGGCTGGGATAGGGAAACGTAATAGGCTGCTTTGAGCTTTTCATATAATTGGTTAATTGGCTCGGATATGGCGATATACTGTCTGGGAGGTCTTCGATCAAAATTTGGTCTAGGCCGAGGAAAGTTTTGGCGAGTGGGTGGTGATGTGTAATGAGAACGTCGGGAGTTCTATGCTTGGTACACAGGCGCGGGTTGGGAAAATTTGTGGAAGTGGGTTGATATATGGGCGGTGGAGGTGATTGGTAGGCACATGGTGACATTTGGTATGTAGGTGAGAGTGCTTGGTAATATATGGTGGGTTGATATGTGAGAGGAGTTGAGGGATAGGTTTGGTACTTCATAGGGGAATTGTTCCTTTGTGCAGCCATTACGGAATTTGCATCCTTTTTCTTTGATGAGCCACTAGACTCTAACACCTTGTTGGTAGCTTGCAATGCATCGAGGTTAGTGACCATACCATTTTTGATGCCTTCTTCGATCCTTTCTCTCAACTTGATGATGTTGGAGAACTTTTGACCCTCTATTAGCATCAACCTATTCATCTTCTCTTCCTCCAAGGCTGGCCTGACCTTAGCAGCTTCTGAACTCCAATGAGTAGCATACTCGCAAAATGTATTTGTGGGTTTCTACTTTAAATTCTGGATATAGAACACATTTGGTGCGTTCTCTGTGTTGAACCTGAATCGGTCCATAAAGTCATATGCCATGTTCACCCAACTTGTCCATTTCTTTGCATCTTGGTTGATATACCATGATAAATCATCGCTTTTCAGACTCCTCACGAACAACTTCATATGGATTTTCTCATCCCTCCCAACTCCTACCAGCTTATCACAATACATTCAAAGATGCACCCTGGGATCACCTGTTCCGGCGAACATTTCCAACTTGGGAGGTTTGTACCCCCCCGGGAGCTCAACGCCTGGTTGAATACAAAGATCTTCATATTTAGAACCCTCAATGCCTTTGCCACCTTCGACACCTTGGACCCGACTAGTTAGCTTCTTGAGTTCAGCGGCCAAATTCTGAATGATGGAGTCTTTGTCATCTGATTCGGGTGCACTTGTGATTGGTTGAGTATAGTGGGGTACAATGTCTACAAAGTGGGATTGTTGTGGATGTGGTCATTTGTAGTGTTTTGCGGTTCGGGAGTGAGCAGTGGGGTGTTATTGCATGTGTTTCAGGCATGGGTATGAGTGGGTTGTATTGGTGGTTGGGGGGTATTTTGTGGAGGTACATGGTTCTAGGTGTTAACATCAGGAGCGACAAGAGTGATTGACAGGCTTGCTAGTTTCCGGACTTGGTCCAATTCTTCTCGAAATCTCAGCAAAGTTTGCTCAAGATGAGCAGCAGTCTCCTTGGTAATTAAAGTGTTCTGAGAAGTTTCTTCAAGTTCCTTTCTAGTGCTTGCATCTCCCATTTTGCCTTTGTTCCTATTTCAGTTAGGACTCGGAGGAGGAGGAGGTGGAGGACCCTTGGATCTTGTTGAGTATGTTGATGGTGCCAGAATGCACGAGCTAACCTTTAGGTAGGGGAATAAAAATAAAAGAAAAAAGGTAAAAAGTCAGTGCGGATTTTGAGAAATAATATTGCGATATTTAAAACACAAGCAGGAATATAAATCACTTCCCAATTTGGGTGCCTCATTGTGCCCAAGGTAGGCCCAGCGACAAGTTAAATTTGGAGAACTTATAAAGCTAAATGCCTCATTTTATTGATAAAAACAAGACGAGTCTTAAAAAGAAAATGACTGAATAATAAAAGATGTCACTAATGGCCAATGGCCTTATTACATTACGAAAGCATTAAAAGATCCTAAATACTTGGTCTTAGAAGGACCTTCCCCACATTCAGTACTCTTGCCTCCCTCGTACAGCTGCATCAACTCGTGCAGTCTTAACAGCAGATAGGCTTGGGCCAGATTTCCGCCTGCACTTCCCTTGGCATTATGAAAATCTTCAATTCTCTTCAAGAACTTCTCTTCCAACTCTACTAGACCTCGCTCTAGATACATCAGCCGATTGTTGGTGTTGATAGCCATGTCCTTCCACTCGTTGATCAGCTTCTCATGGGCTTCCTGTATTTCTCGATGTTCATTCTCACATTATTGCATCCTTTTGCATAGTTGATTGTGTTTGACTCGTGCTTGAGTTTTCTCATCAACAAGCTTATGACCATGGAAAAACCCTAGGCGACCCAAACCAATGTGATCATCTTCTAACCAATTCGTGTAGTGCGTTACACACCCGACATGATACCTGTCTGGTTCAATAGATTCCTTCCCTAAGACAAGCTTGCAGTGCCACATGTGCCGTGCTTGACACCTGTGCGGGCTATCATCATCTTGAAAGTCAGCCCTGAAATGACTCATTTTCTCTATCCTTGGATGATATGCTTTCTTCCAGCTTGCCTCATGGCCCGGAGAGGGACATAATGATGAGTTCCCCTTAGACCAATGAGCATTAGGAATAGTGCATCTCGAGAACGGACAATAAACTTACCTGTTGGGAACCACTCGAACATCCACTGAACTTACTCTTCCTTTAGATTTTCAAACAGCTCTACCTATCTATTGGCGTCCTCTGCCTGAACAAACATGTTGGGCATGGAGTTCATTCGCTTTGGGTGGTGAAAAGAAATATGGTCATCCTAGTCCCTGCATATGATTTCTTGTCTGTAGTCGCCTTTCTAAAGGTGTTCTATAAGCCAAAGCTGAAGTAACAGATTGCACCCTTCAAAGTGTGGAGCCCCTTGCTGACATTTCCCTAAAGCTCGATACATTTCGGCAATGATCATGGGCCCTATGGTGAAAGACTGCCCATCAATACCCTCCATCAAGGTTTTGGTCACCATGGCTAGTCTCGTGTGGATCCTAGCCTTCTTCATGTGAAGGATCATCATACCCAAGAAACAGAACATGAACACAAAGACCCTTCTATGTATGTGCCCTAAAGATGTAAGGGAGAACTCATCGGGATAGGTGCGGTAGGACTTGATATGGCCAAACCTTTCATATAGGATGTCAGATGGTATGTAGGACTCCTTGAGACAAGTCAGATCGGGGTTCTTCTTGAGTCCCATCATTTTAAGGAAACCCCTTCCTTTTCAATTTTCTGGCATAAGTAGACCTGGAGTCTCCCAGGGTATTCCAGCTAGACCCCCTATTTCTTCCAGCAACGGGGTCATCTCGAGGTCCCCGAAGCGAAAAACTAAACGATCACTGTCCAAAAATAACGTAGCAACTTCGATAATCTTGTTGTCAGGCTTATCTTCCAAAAGTGAAGGAAGGTTTCCTATGTATTTGCGGACGAGGGTCTGATCAGTGGCATGAAGGTCCTTCCACCATCTTAACAACCTCGGGTGAATGTTGGATACCATACCGAATCTGGGGACTTCGTGCCTCATTTGCTGCAAAATAAAGTGTTAGGCTCTTAACCCCACCAGGATCGACTATTTAAATCAATAACTAACAATAAGGCATTTAGTTCTCCTAATAATTACACATAATGCGGAGGTGTCCGTTTGGGTTTTGGGAAAACCCAGTGGGCTTTTGTTTAGGATGCCCTAACGAGTCATTATGCGGACAACATAACTGACTCGGCTAAGTTTGACCATGATGCATGAACAATTTAATGGAATAAGGTTTCTACATTTGAAGTGCTAGACAAGGTCCCTTGAGCGGACAACTCAAGAGGGAAAGGTGCGGAACCATCGACTATACCGTTGATCGACTGGTTTTACCGCAAATATGCCATTGAAACATTTAGGGGTTATAATATCGGAAGGGCGCAACCACTCATTATAAGCGTTGCTATAGGATTTGTTTTGGCACGAGTGGAACATGATGTTTGAGGAATGCAACTACAACAATGAAACAAATTGCATGTATTTTCACGTTCATAGAGTAAAGATTACAATAAATTCTCGGAACTGAAATAATAATAAGGCAGTAAAATAAGGAAAATGAAAGATAAAATGAAGAGCCAAGTTAGTAATATGATGAAATAATTAAGGCAGAAAATAAATGAAATAAAGGAAGCGATAAAGTCACAAAAGCACGTAATGGTAAAATCCTTAAAGAAATCCCCAGCAGAGTCACCATGCTGTCGACGCCCCCTTTTTCTAAAGGAAAAATTGGGTTTACGATGTTATGGACAAAACAACTCTTATTACCTTTTGGGGAATCGGGTTATGGATTTTGAAGAGTTTCTACCTAATGATTATAGTGCATTAGGACACTTGAAAGAAAAGAAGAAGATTTTTGAAAGAAGACCAGAGTTCAGGTAAGGGCTTGAGATTATCTCGAGGGGAAGGTATTAGGCACCCCTAAAGATACACTAGTGTGGTTCCCGGCCGTACTTAGTTGTAACTTTAAGAAGAGTAGAAGTAAACAAACAACGTTGGCACATAGGGAATAAAAATAAGTTGAAAATTTTGAATGCAATGAGAGAAAAGATATAAGTGGTTTTGGAAAGATTAGTTGAAGAAAACATTAAAATTCTTAAGAAAATATCACAACATATAACTATAGAAGAGAGTTCCTAGGTTTAAATATAATATGGATCACTTTGGTGCAATACTCAGCAATCATTCTCACACGAGATATTAGCGCACCAATCATCATATCTATATTCTACCATTCCCACCCCATTAAGGTATTAAATGCGATTAGTCTCATTTACTTATTGCATGCTAATGCTCGCCCCAACATATAAGTCCCGGAGTTCAGGACACCTAATCCTGAAAAAGGGGAAAGGAAGCATAGACATATATGGAGTTTCAAAAGGATAAAAGACTAAGTCGACAAGCAAAACAAGCAGCAAATAATGAGGGACGAAATAAACACACGAAAGGCCCATATAAACGCCATGAATCACATAGCGATTAGTGTATCATGTCTTCCAGATATTGATTTGGTGTTTAACAACTAAATGGCAGACATATTAGTTTAACATATAGAATTGGATAAAAAGTCTACATTAGGCAACCCGGGTCCAATTGTCAGAAGTTGAGATATTTAATACAAGTTATTGATCAAGAACCTAATTCAAAAGAGTTTGAAACAGAAGGTTGGAAAACCATAGAAAGTTCCGAGGGGTCTTTAAAAGATCAGCAGAATGGTTTCAATAGAAATACAACAAAATTGTAAAGTAGAGTTTCAGAAGTAAGCATAATTTAAAAGGGGAATGAGTTTGAAACCTATTTTGGAAGAGAGTTCCATGTGGCGATAAAATTCAGGCAGAGAGTTGAAAAAAACTTTTTAGAAAAGAAAAAGAAATGCAAGTTTAGAAAGTTTGCAGACAAGTTTGGATGCTTTGTTTGAAATGCTGAAGCCAGTGGCCAGATTATTACTTACACAGATTTGGGCAAGTCTGAAACCCTATAGGCAAGATATATATACCTTAATTTTCTCTTAAGACTCGTTACTGTTATTAAACGTTAAGAAAAAGAGTATTTGATTACCCTACGGTTTGCCTAACATTTCGCACGTTCCCTATAGGCATGATTTCTAAATGCAATTAGTTGATTATTAGGTCCTATAGGCAAGATTTCTAATGATTGGCAACTTGTTTAAACATTAAATTCTATAGACGTTATCTCTAAATGGTTGAATGAAAGGAATGCAAAAGTTTATAGACATGGTCTCAAGGTGATTTAAATGTTTAACCTATAGGCATGATATCTAAGTGATTAAACAACAATATTGATCCTATAGGCATGGTATCTACCCTTTAACATATGCAAGTAAATATAAATCCCTCCCAAACCCTTTTACTAATATTTCTTCGAGTTCCTTTTTATTACAAGATTATTACAGAACCAGAAGAAAGAAGGCAAACAAAAATACATCACATCCTACAGCTAGATCTGAGCAGCATAATTCAATCTTAATATCGTATAACATGTGTTCCACCAAATCCAGATTCCAGAATCCAAGGCCTTCTCTTATTCAGAGTGTTTCAAAGTTCCAAGGAGCTTCTAGAGCCCATGCAATGCTTACTCTGAAGAGTAAATATTATAACAGAATAGTGCAAGTGTGGAATTACCAGTCCTCAGGCATCCAAGTTCAGAGGGAACTCCAGGGTCCCTAAGCATGACTTACCAAAAGGGGGTAGAAGACCTGGAAGGATATGGTTTTGAGTAGGTCTGAGCCATGGCTAGGCCTATAAGAGCTTGAATAAGCCGGAACGGAGCCGGAGGAGCCACAGGAACTCTGGTCGACGGAGGACCTGAACAGGTCTGTTGAAGATCGGACCTCGAAAGCTTTAAAAAATCATGGTTTGGGGGTGAAGGGAAGAGGATATAAGATTTCCATGGCCTAGGAAGCCATGGATGCCGGTAGATTTGGTCGGAGACGACGCCGGGCGGATAGTATTTCGAGTGGCTATAGGGAGTGTTTGAGAGAAGAGGGAATTTAGGGGTGGATGGTTTTGGAAAATGATTAGGGTTAGGGGGTTGGGGCGGAATTAAGAAGGAAAGGTAGAACGTGGGTCGTTGATTAAAATAATTAACGACAAAGATTTAAAATGGGAGATGGGCGGGTTAGATTTATTGGGTTTGGGGCGGGTTAAAACAAATATTGGGTTATCTAATTAAGGGTTGAAATTGAGGTTAATTAAGGGTGCAATTTGGGCTAAAATTAAAGTAGGAATGTGTCAGATTTTAAATAGCCATTTCCCACTTTTTAATTAATTAAAATAGCAAAAAATGATTAAAAAAATAAATAGAAAACACTGAACTAAATAATAATATGTTAGCAATAATCTAAAAATACTAGGAACAATTTTATAATTATAAAACGCGGTTAAGTATAACATAGGCTATAATTGTAATTTCATGCAATTAAGCTTTAGAAATTCCGAATAAACTTGTAAAAAATATACAAAAATTATATTAATTATATTTTATTATAAATATGAGAATGAAATATGTTATTTGCCAAAAATGATAATTTGAGAATAATATTAGATTTTTTTATAGTTAAAAATAGACAATAAGTCAATTCTAAAACCCTTAAAAATTGAGGAAAAATACCCAAACCTTTGGACATGAATACATACATTATTTTTAAAGTATTTGAATATATACAAAAATATATAGGGAAAAATAGGATATCAATAATAGATCTTTGTCATATTTCTCCTTCTTCATAGATAATAGAACAAAACATTAATATGCTGAAATAAAACACAACAAATAACTAATCATTGAAGGCTCGTAAGCTTTAAGACTATGGGTTTTCAAATCAAATTCACATAAAACATAGGAAAATGAATGCTCACTACTTCTCTTGTGCCAAACAAGATAGCAATTAATAATATGTTCTAACTTAAGAGGACTGATCACGTGTATACTATTTAAAATCAATTTTTTTGTAAAAGTAATTTCTTACATACCGAGTCATCCAAAGGCTGACCATTATATGCCGAAGTGTAAAATTATTTTTTGTTTTGAACATGATATACACAAAGATCATAAGCAGTATTGAGTTCACTAACATACTTTGAATAAATTTCATTTCTAGTAACACATATACGCAAAAGAGATACCGTGAATTGATATAAAACAATTCTATAATGACAATATATTAAATTATAAAACTGAATAAAACTCAGAAGTTGGACACATACTTCTTTATAGACTTCCCTTCTTTGACCCACCCACGCAATAAATAAATTCAATAAAGAGCTTTTAATGCCAGTTCCTATCTTGCTTTGAATATGATGCTTAACATCATAAGTTTGGTTTTTTTCTTTCGTTGCAACAACACCAGTACGGGAACGTGAATCAAATACAGTAATTAATGGAGACTACACGTACTTTGAGGATATCTCTTTCTTTATTTCATTTGTGGTGAAACTTCAGGAAGTGATTCAGGCTGGTAAAGAACAATCTGAGATTTGGCAACCTCTTTTTGAGATTATTCCTTCATCTTCCCTACCGCCTCATCAACACCTGCAGTCATACAAACAATGTCATTCTGAGATTCGAGAACCTTTTGTTTCTATGATTCTTCCTCTGTCTCCCCTGCTGCCTCATCTACAGCCTCACCGTCTCACCAATAGTACCAGCATGCGCTACATCTGATGTGAAAGTTACTTTAGCTATGAACATGTTAACTTTCACAACAGAAGGTCCTTCCATGATATTGACACCTAACTGATCTGTTGTATCGAGCACAATGTTGATACGATGATACTCAGCAGTATCTCCTTGAGAACATGAAACATATTTGCCTTCTGTGATGAACCGACCCGTCATATCATGTATTACCATCCCTTTTCTCCATTTTATGCTTCTACATGCTTCATTATCTGTGTTTGGTAAGTTTGAGATGATTCGGATTGGGTTTGGTAGGAAATGAGACACTTAGTCTCTTTAAGAAAGGTTTGGTTTTGGAAAAATTAATTGGATGTTGACTCGTAATTTAAAGGGCTTGGATGTGATTTTTGGTGATTCATTTAGTTCCGGGGGATGATTTGAGACTTAGGAGCATGATTGGAAGTAATTTTGGAGGTTCAGTGCAGAACTTAGCCTATTTTGGCGAAGTTAGGATTTTGGCAAAATCCGGTTGGTAGGTGAGATTTTGATCCGAGAATCAGAATAGAATTCCAAAAGTTGTAGTAGCTTCATTAGGTGATTTGGGACGTGTGTGCAAAATTTCAGTGGATTCGGAGGTATTTAGGTCGGGTTTTTGATCGAATGCGAGATTCTAAAGTTTTGGTTGAACTTACGCTTGAATCCATCGTGAATTGATGATTTTCGTATTTTTGGATGTGTTGTTATGATTGGAACAAGTTTATATGATGTTTTAGGATGTGTTGGTGCTTTTGGTTGAGGTCCCAGGGGCGTCGGGATGATTTCGAGGTGGTTAAACAGACAAATTTTGGCCTTAAAGGATTGTAGTTTTTTAGTCATTTTGTTGCAGAATAAATGTTCTTCACGTTTGCATTGGTGAGTCGTGAACGTGTAGAAGGGATTTGAAGGTATGGATTTTTGGTCTTTGCGTTCGCGTTTGAGGCTTCACGATCACGTAAGAAAAGGTGATCAGGCATCACGTTCGCGTAAGATAAGGTTCTAGACCTTCGTGTTTGCATGAATGCAACCGCATTTGCGAAGGGTATTTTTGGCAGATGGTAAATTTGTTCATCGCGAACGCAAAAGGACCCTCACATTCGCATAGAGGAAAATGTGGCAAGACATAAGGGTTTTAATATCATTTCATCCGGGACCTTGAGCTTATTTCCTCCATTATTGGGCAACCTTGGGAGCATTTGGCGATGATTAAAAAGGGATTTTGACTAAGATTGATTGGAGGTGAGTTTTATGACTAGGAAACATCATTTTATGGTAGAATCAACATCTAAAATCATGAAAATATGATTAAAAGGGAGGAATTAGGCTTGACCTTTTTGAATGAAAATTGGGATTTTGGGGAGTATTTGGGCTCTGATTTCAAAGATTTTGGATATATATAGACTCGTTGCGAGATGAGGAACATTTTGGTGTAAAATTTTTTGACTTTCGAGAAATGGTCCTGGGGCTCGGGTTTAGCAAATTTCAGGATTTGTTGTTATTTTTCAATTATTTTGATTGGGTTTTGTTCCCTTGGTATATTGTGACGTATTCATTGTGATTTTGGTAAGATTCGACGCGTGAGAAGGTCGATTCGAGAGGAAACGACATTGCGAGCTAAACTTTGTCGGGTTTGAGGTAAGTAATAGAAATAAATGCTGTTATGAGGGTTTGAAACCCCAGACCTTCCATTGTAATGCTATATTGAGGCATGACACGTATTCTATGATGAGTGCAAGGTCATTTACTATGGGGGATTGTGACTTGGTCCAATCCAAGTGATATTTCTACTACATTGGTGCTTGAGACACATACTATTTTACTGTAAATTGGGCGGATTGCCATGTTTTGGGCCTTGTGTCGACCTATAGAATCCATAGAGGATCTTATTTATTTTTTCCTTACTTATTTGCTTAAATTATGTTCTCAGTCATGTTTTCAACAGTTAGGATATGATAAGAACTGTATTTGAGCATGAATTATAAATGAAAAGAATATGAGGGCTGAGATCCTTACAATATGTTATGCCCGAGCGGCTGTATATTTAATTGACTGAGATGGGTTGTGGACTTGATAGTGAGGATACTTTTCTATTATATGGATCGGGCTGCACACCGCAACAGTCTTATATTGATATTGAGGCAGAGAGACTATTTGATGCCACGAGATGGCTGATATTGTGCTTGGGCAATAGGAGCCCCCCGGAGTCTGAACACACCCCCAATGAGCGCCGTCGACGATAAATAAATGGAGGGGGCTGCACGCCGTAGCGGGTACTAGAGTGTACAATGCATTTATATCACTAATTGCATCTGTTGTTGAAATTTTATATCATTGTTTCACTAGAGTATTGTTTTCTTTGCTATTGAATTGAACTCTCAGTTATAGGTTATTTTGTGTATTTCTGTGATTTTTTACTTTCAGTCTGTATTTATGTTTATTCCTCACTGGATCAGAGTACTCACTTTACTCCCCGCACCTTGCGCGTAGATCGAGGTTCTATTCAGTCTGAGTGAGGTTTGATCAGCTGAGCAGAGTTAGCTTCCGGGGGTATCGAGGTAGCTGCACGGCGTTCAAAACTTTAGATTTCTCCTCTCTATCCTTATCCTTCATTTTCACATTTTTTACTTCTAGATAGACTCTATAGTAGGTTGAAACTTTGTATTAGAGGCTCATATTCGTGACACTGAGTCATAGTTGGAACTATGATCATTTTTGTTAACTTCCGCACTATTTATCATAATTCTAGACTTTTAATATAATGCTTTAGTATTGTCTTCCTGTGTTGCATATCCATAAATCTGCTTAAGTTTGGAAATGCTGTTTAAAGGTCGGGCTTTCCTAGTAGTGTACTGGGCGCCATCAAGATCAGGTTCGGGGTCGTGAATAGTTGGTATCAGACCCTAGGTTGCTTGATCTCGCGAGTCATCAGCTGGTTTAGTAGAGTATCACCGGTCGGTACAGAGACATCTATATTTATCCTCGAGAGGCTGCCAAACCTTTAGGAAAACTTCACATTTTTTTATTCTTATCATGCGTCCTTGATTCATCTTGAAGAGAAACTTTTGAAATTTCCGTCCACGTGTTCGTATGCACGCATGAGTGCTCATTATCAGATCCTCAATGGCTTATGATTCATCGATCGAGGGGTGAGGTGTTATCTCTGTGAGTTTATGATAGGCCAATCTGGAGGACTTGAGGTTAGATCTTTGCTCATGGCATGAGCGCCAAGATGCTGATTGTGTGAATAAGTGTTTAGAACTTATATGTTTGGTATTGTCCCTATTAGTGGGAATGATGGATGGATAACTACGTGATGAGTATGTTAATACTGCCGGATGTTTCTGTATAACTTGAAGTGTCGAGGATGATCTGCTGAACTATTAAGTGTATGATTTCCATTATGATTGGATGTGTAGCTCTGATTTATGAGCATGTGAAAAATATTTTCAAGCCTCCTAGTTGGGATTGAGGTAGATTGTATGTTGCGGTATGAGTTCAGAATCAGGAAGACTAATTGACTGTGTAACGTGTATGATGGTGGGAGGTATACAGAAATGTTATGTTGAGGCGAAGCAGGTGGCTTATCTCCTGCAGAGTGTCCTGAAGTGGTGTAATCCTTATGTATATGTTAGAAGATCTCCTGAGTAAGTGAAAAGATACGGGTAGAAATTTGAGATTTCGGGTCACTTAGGAGAGTATGCATAACTGTTACAAAAATGAATGTGAGAATTTCAGGAGATTTATGGTACTAGATGATCTCTGTTTTCACACTTTAATAATGATTTGAGATTAATCTCATTATTGCATTGTGGCATCAATAGAGAAAAGTGTTATTAGTATTATGTGTTTTGACCTATGGCTTCGAGCCAAGTTGGGGAGCTTGCTATGTTGGTTGCGGTTTATGGTATGCTAACAAATTAGTTAAAAAAATATTGGGCCAAGAATGGCACGAGTGAAGGAAATTTTGACAAGGATGTCATGAACTCGGATGAGCCGGAAAAAAGTTTCGATGTTTAAGGTAAGTTGGTACTGTCTTTAGCATCACCTAAGATCGGTATTATATAAAAAGTGTTTTGCATCCTGGTTAATGATTCTTGATCGCTTTTTAGCGTTAGTGCGATCGGTGGTTTGGAGGTACACCCATACATTATTGTGATAAGTTGTGGGGGTGTGTCCCATAGAAAGATTATATATGTGTGGCATGTGGTCACTTGATTGATTAAAGATGTAAACCAAGTATGAAGGTTGTGATAGTGTCCTTAAATTGAGGACTCATGCCTGGATGGCACTTGGCCTATTGGGTTGTGATTTTGGGAGCATTTCTCTGATTATGATGGTTGTTCTTGTGTGTTATGAGGAAAGGGGAGTTATTTGGACCTTTGAAAGGTTATCAGAGTAGTTCAGTATGATCAGAATCCGCTTGAAGTCGGTGGATGGATTTAATGTGAATAATGGCTCTATATCAGGCCATATGTGTTTATTTTAGTAATGCGGTCCTCATGGAGGATGTAGTCAGGTTGATGTTTCATTGTCAGATAATTTATGTAGTGATGTATTACACCGTGTGAGTTGTGAGACGACTTGAGAAATTGCTTATGTATTGAGGTTCACATAGGACTGATGTTATATGAGAAACTTGGCTCTTGAAATATTCAGATTGTATATCGCACCTCAGTTGTGCTTGAGTTTTGTAGCTTATAACGCTATATGTCCCTCAGAGATATTATTATGCACGTAGCATGCTTACGATTGATACTAAATATTTTATTGTAATGGGTAAATTTGGCTTGATGTGTATCTCCTTATGTGATACATATGTAAGGATCGGGTGGCACGCCGCCATGGGTGTGCTATCTGGATCGGGTTGCACGCCGCAACAGTGTGATGTTGAGTATAGTTTTTATTTGCTATTTTGTAGGCCTTGCTTTTGGTTTCTGAGGAAAGTCCGTATCAATGCGAGGATTGATATTCCTTCCAGAGTTCATTTTTTATATATCACGTTCGAATTGATAGCCTATTGGCATATCGGGGCACCATATGCGGCTTTTGATTATGTATAGGGTGGCTTATTGCCTGAGCAGTTCGTACTGGGTGAGATGAGATCATTGAATTTGAAATTAGTGCAATCTGAGTATATGAAATAAATTAAGGAGCTAAGACCATGATTTGGCTCAGAATGAGGTGATAGTTCTTGCTAGGAGTATGGAACCAACGAATCGTTGTCTCGATAGTGGTCATGAATTTATGCATACCTCATCCGTCATGTCAGTATTTTGAAGTGTTAGAACAATACCTATGTTCACCATGGAGAGCATGGGATGTGTAGAGATTTTCTTCTAGTTGATTAGAGAAAAGAGCTTTAGATAATTAGGGCAAATGATCTTCGGATGATTGGGGAAATAGTTTGCTAACTGAAAGTGATTTGGAGAGAGTATATGTCTCATAAAAAGGTAATGTGATTAAGCTGATGCTAGTTCGGTAGTATTGCGACATGTTCTTATTGGATCAACTGGTGGTATTCGGGTTTGCTTGGTAAGACAGGGGAAATGTTTTGAGTATCTGTCATGGAATGATTGGGTATTAAAGGTGTGCATGTATTCGCATGGTAAAATTGGGATCAGGTATGATGATGCTTGTGCTATATGGAGTTGGCGACTGGGCGTTCTCATGTATAGGCTATATTGTGATTATGGATCGTGTGTGTCGGTACTGTTCAGCGGCTATCAGGATTGGGAGGTTGGAGTGGATCTTTCTTTACTGGTATGTTAGATTTGGTATGTGATGTCATACTTTAGACTGGTTGTCTTAGCGTTGGGCGATTCTGAACTATTGCACCATAGGCTATGCCGAAAATGCCACAGGTTGAGTAGCGAGGTGCGTTGGATTATGTTTTAGCTGAATGGTTTACATTTCTAATACCCAACAGACAGTTGGGAATAATTGTTCTTTTTAATTGGGCCGTCGTGATGGATGTGAACGCATAGGTTTCTACCATTGATTTAGTTCCGGTGTTAAGGGACTTTTCGGATGCATTTCTTGTGGCCGGGCATGTTGCCGAGTGAGGTTGTTGATTTTGATATTGATTTGGTGCAAGGCACCATATCGTACGGCTCCGACATAAGTTATAAGTAGTGGAATGAGCAGATTCAGGATTTCTTGGTAATGAGTTCGCTGGTACACCGATGCGGAGACGTGTTTAGCTTGAGTTGGCTTGGTTGGCCCCGAATTGTATTGTTGAAGGATAGGTTGATTAGATCGTTATTAAGCTTGTTAGTGATCTGAGAAGAGCTTCAAGTTGCGTTTCGGTGTTGTGAAATATTATGATTTGTTTGTTATGAGCACATATGGTGCAGTTCTATTAGGGATTCATAGTGAAAGTCGAGCGGGAAGAGTAAGTGGGTGTTGCTCGGCGAATGGCATATTGGTTATGTTCTATCGGGTTACATGATATATGTTATTTGTTTTACCATGAGTATAATAATTGGCTTTGGTTCCATACATCAATTGTGCGTGCTTGTCGATTTGATCGTAGTGACAAGAGGTATTTCATGTGTAGCAGTATTTGGATAGGATCGTGCATTGTAGCGAGGCTACATGGAGATATGAATTTTCGGGGTAGATTCAGGTGTTCTATTTCTATGATGTGAGACGGGTCTCAGCCTTTTGTTGTGATGGTACTGATGAGCTAGAAATACAGCTCTTTCGTTTGAGTCATTTTTCATGATTTGAGTATGTTCAGGCTGTTTCCTATTGGTGCGCGTATTATGCAAGTTGTGGCTTAGGCCTATATTGGGATGTCATATCACCAGGGTGGTGTGTTGGATTCAATGTTATCGTTGGGGTCATTAATTAATACGAACAGATTTGATTTTAGGGTATTATCAAGGTTCAACTCGGAACCTGCTCCGGTATTAGCCAAAAGGGAAGTGGCTTCATGAGGGGTTGATCTGAGAAATGGTTGCGGTTTATTTCATGTTTCATTTTTCATTGGCAGTATATGAAAGTGTTAGAATGAGACGTTAGTTGATAAGAGGTTTTCTCCCGGTATTTGGGTGTTGTGGGCAACTGCTGTGAATATAAGTTATCATTTCGAGTGTTTGGGTTATGTAGTATATCATATGATTGCACCCGAGGTTGCAGGTGTGGGTTATTACAGCTGGTTCAGGTTTATTCTGAGTATTGATGTGAGGTTCTGATCTTGTGTATATGATTTCGGAAAGCGTAGTGTGGTTATATGATTTATGGACTAGATGGATTGTGAAGTTTCAGCCATGTCGTGTTGTCGGAACTATGTGAGATAGGGTGAAATGGGATCACCCCCGATTATATGCTTGATAAGGTCATTCAGCTATTGGTTGGCTTCTAGAACAACTCTGGGTACTCTCGAGGACGAGCGTTTGTTTAAGTTGGAGAGGACGTGACGACCCGACCCATCGTCTCACGTGTTACTATCCCGTTTTCCCCGTTTGTTCCTCTTCATGCTTCATTATCTGTGTTTGGTAAGATTGAGTTGATTCGGATTGGGTAGGAAATGAGACACATAGTCTCTTTAAGGAATGTTCGGTTTGGAAAAGTCAACCAGATGTTGACTCTAAGTTAGAGGGTTTGGATGTGATTTACGGTGATTCTGTTAGTTCTGAGGGATTATTTGTGACTTAGGAGCGTGATCGGAAGTAATATTGGAGGCTCGGTGTAGAGGTTAGCCTATTTTGGCAAAGTTAGGATTTTGGCGAAATCCGGTTGGTAGGTGAGATTTTGATCTGAGGTCGGAATGGGATTCCAAAAGTAGCAGTAGCTTCATTAGGTGATTTGAGATGTGTGTGCAAAATTTCAGTGGATTCGGAGGTGTTTAGGTCAGGTTTTTGATCGAATGCGAGTTTCAGAAGTTTTGGTTGAACATAGGCTTGAATCCGTCGTGAATTGATGATTTTATTATTTTTATCATTGGAACAAGTTCATATGATCTTTTAGGATGTGTGGGTGCTTTTGGTTGAGGTTCCGGGGGCCTCAGAGTGATTTCGGATGGTTAAACGGACCAATTTTGGCCTTAATGGATTGCATGTTTTCAGTCATTTTGGTTCAGAAGAATTGTTCTTCGCGTTCACATTGGTGAGTCGCGAACGCGTATAAGGGATTTTAGGGCATGGATTATTGGTCTACGCGTTAGCGTATGAGGCTTTGCGATTGCGTAAGGAAAGGTGATCAGGCATTGCATTCGCGTGAGGGAGGACGCGTTCGCGTAAGCTAAGGTTCCAGACCTTCGCGTTCGCGTGAATGGAACCGCGTTCGCGAAGGGTGTTTTGGCAGATGGTAAATTTTTTCATTGCAAACGTGAGAGGACCGTCGCATTCGCACAGAGTAAAATGTGGCCTGACAGAAGGGTTTTAATAATATTTCATCGGCGATGTTGAGCTTATTTCCTCCATTGTT
Organism: Nicotiana benthamiana; assembly: GCA_034376525.1. Lineage (NCBI taxonomy): Eukaryota > Viridiplantae > Streptophyta > Magnoliopsida > Solanales > Solanaceae > Nicotiana > Nicotiana benthamiana. The sequence goes on along the minus strand of CM067339.1, from coordinate 37,132,322 downwards.
GGGCTACCTTGGGAGCTTTTGGCGAGGATTAAAGAGGGGTTTCGATTAAGATTGATTGGAGGTGAGTTTTATGACTTGGAAACATCATTTTATGGTATAATCAACATCTAAATTCATGAAAATCTTATTAAAAGAGAAGAATTAGGGCTTCACATTTTTGAATGAAAATTGGGATTTGGGGGAGCATTTAAGCTCGGATTTCGAAGCTTTTGATATCTACAGACTTGTGGCGAGTTGAGGAACTTATTGGTGTAAAATTTCTGAATTTTAAGAAATGTGCCTGGGTCTCGAGTTTAGCAAATTTCGATATTTCTTGTTATTTGTCGATTATTTTGATTGAGTTTTGTTCCCTTGGCTTATTGTGATGTATTCGCTGTGATTTTGGTCATAATCGATGCGTGAGGAGGTCGATTAGAGTGGAAAAGGCATTGCGATTTAAGCTTTGGCTGGCTTGAGGTGAGTAATAGATGTAAATGTTGTTATGAGGATTTGAAACCCCAGACCTTCACATCGTAACACTATTTAAGGGCTGACACACATTCTTTAACAAGTGCGGGGTCGTTTTCTATTAGGGATTGTGACTTGGTCCATCTCGAGTGATATTTCTACTACATTGGTTCTTGAGAAACATACTATATTACTGTAAATTGGGCTGATTTTTATGTCTGGGGCCTTGTGCTAACCTGTAGAATCCTTAGAGGATCTTAATTAGTTTTTCCTCACTTATTTGCATAAATTATGTTCTCAGCCATGTTTTCAACTATTAAGATATGATAAGAACTGTATTTTGAGTATGAATTATAAATGAAAAGAATATGAGGGCTGAGATCCCTACAGTATGTTTTTGCCGAGTGGCTGTGCATTTAATTGACTGAGATGGGTTGTGGACCCGATAGTGAGTTTTCCTATGATATGGATCAGGCTGCATGCCGCAGCAGTGTTATATTAATATTGAGGCCGAGAGCCTATTTGATACCATGAGATAACTGATATTGCGCTTGGGTTGTAGGAGCCCATCCGGAGTCTGTACACACCCCCAATGAGCGCCGTCGATGATAAATAAATGGAGCGGGCTACACGCCGCAGTGGGTATTAGAGTGTACCAATTCATGTGTAGCATCATTTCATGCATTTATATCACCAATTGCATCTGTTGATGAAATTCTTTATCACTATTTCACTATTGTATTGTTTTCTCATCTATTGAATTGAACTCTCTGCTATGGGTTATTTTGTGTATTTATGTAATTTCTTACTTTTAGTTTGCATTTATATTTATTACTTACTGGGTCAGAGTACTCACTTTGCTCCCTACACCTTGCGTGCATATCCAGTTTCTATCCAGGCTGAGTGAGTTTTGATCAGCTGAGCAGAGTTAGCTTCCGGGGGTATCGAGGCAGCTACACGGCATTCGCAGCCCTAGATTTCTCCCCTCTATCCTTATCCTTTATTTTCGCATTTTTACTTCTAGATAGAGTCTGTAGTAGGTTGAAACTCTGTATTAGAGGCTCATTTTCATGACACCAAGTTCTAGTTGGAACTATGATCAGTATTTTGGTTAACTTCAGCACTATTTATCATAATTCTAGACTTTTAATATAATGCTTTAGTACTGTCTTCATATGTTGCATATCCATAAATCTTCTTAATTTTGGAAAATGTTGTTCAAAGGTCGGGCTTGCCTAGTAGTGTGCTGGGCACCATCACGACCGTATTTGGGGTCGTGACACCTTCACTTCCACAGACCTATTTATTTTTTAAAAAGAATTAAATTATCGAAAAACAACAAAGAAAATAAAAGATAAAGTGCAGAATTCACAACTAAACACGCTTTATAACCATCTATTCAACATCTTTGTTACCACCAAACTCCATATTGCTCACAAAATTATTATTGACTTGACGACTACTGGTTCTTCATATAGATGTACACCTTATTTATCTTCGCTTACACCAAGATTTTTTTTAAAAATAATACACTAAGTTAACTAAAAAAATAAAAGGAAATGCACAATGGAACAAACACATACCTTGGAATTTATCAACTCAAAGACTTCCTTGAATTTATCAGAAACATATTTTATAAAGGAATTTAACTGTTTATGGAGCTACTAGATGAAAATATAAGAAAGATAATAGACTTTGAATATATAATGTTAACAAAACTTTCAAAAAAATATATCAAAAAGACTAATACAAAATTGTTTCACATCACCTTTCAACTTCTGCATCTCACAGTCACAATCAACAGGTTGGATACCCGGTGCTTTTCTTGGTGGGACAGGCTCCTTAATCTGTTTCGGAGGTGGTGTGACAAAATCATCGCTACCATCAATAGTAACTTTTCCCCTGTTATGCAATGTAAAAAATATTTCTAATAATCATCGGTAACTTCAACAGACAAATAAATCTACTTAGCTCTTCAGTTGTCGGAGAAACATTTTTAAACAACAAATGTAACCAAAAGTTCTTCTGTCCTAGATGTATCAAAATGTATAAATTTTTTATATTTGATGTATCACAATGAATTACAGTCCATTATATATGTATATTCCATCAAAACATTCCATGTGCTATTGAAGAAACCAGTAGAGAAGTCCTCACGCGTTAGCCTGTCTGTCATTTCCCAATTCAACATGCGTGGTGTATGATCTATAACGCGAACATCAAATATTTGATCAACTACAGTGCAACATTCATAGAACCATACATGTAAAGCAAGAGGAAATCCATCGATCCTATAAAACCCAGACTTTCCCCTTAACCTATCCCTCACCGACTTCATTAAAGTTCTAAACGTAATCGTACCCTAGGGAAAAAACACATATTCACCATCCTCGACAAGATAGAAATCACGTTTATTTATAAATGTCTTCTGAGCCTGAGTGGACATTGGAAATGCGTTTATGAAATACTACGTCTTCATCAGACCGCCATTTTTTTTCTAAAAACAATCAATAAGTGACTTCTTTGATACCACTTCAAAATCAGAAAAATAAGTATCCACCAACCTATTGGGTCCACTGAATTTACTCTCAACATATTTATTGCCAAAATATTTTAAACCACTTAAAACACCAAATTCTCGAAGACCAAAACATAAAATACATTTGCCATTTAATTTTACATAAAATTGACCATATTTATCTTTAAAAACTCCATAAATATTAAAGAACGAATAAATTGTTCCTGGATAGAAACTCAAGGTAAATCAAGGAAATAGGCAAAATAGCTTTCCTTAGACATTCGATGCTGGACATCAGTAAACTTTGACTGTAAAACCGATATGATATCCGTATTAGTGTATGATGTCAAATGAGTAATAGGAAAAGGCCCACCAACTGGAATATAGAGCTTCTAAAGATACAAATACATAAAACAAATTAAAAACAAACAAATACAAATTCAATCCAATTTAAAAGAAGATTCAACAATAGCAAAAATTATAACTGAAATTGTATGTACCTTACAAACTTTATCAGAAATTTTCTTTTTTTTTGCCTTCTGAACCTTAATTTTTTTTTGGTTCGACACCCAAATTCACTTCGTCATCCACGACACGTTTTTCCTAACTTCATCATCATCCACCCTAAGATTTTTGTGCTTTTTTTTCTCAGATTGTCCAGTAACATCCTTTAGAGATTCTAACACTTTAGCAGTGTCAGAATGATTTTGTCTTTGCATATTTCGTTCATCAATCGTTTCTCAACTAAAATCGGGGTAGAATGAGGAGATAAAATCATCGACCTAGTTTCTCTTCTCATGTTTTTCGTTTTCTCAATTGAAATCGATTTTGAATAAGGTGATGAACTCATCAAGCGAGTTTATCTTCTCATATTTCTCTGTTTCACATTTGAAACTAGGTTCAATGAGAAAATTTAAAAAGAAATTATACGAACAAACGATTATAGAATTTTGTGAAGTAAATAATACAAAACTCGACCAAAACTTACAAAATCGTCAATAACAAATACATATGATGAACTCTAACCAAACAATTCAATGACAAAAGCCTAAAGAAAATCAGCATCGCTACATTTGCAATCTGAAAAATATACAAAACAAGAGATTTTCTAAATTAGCTAGAATCAGAAGAAAATAACCGCAAATGTATCTTGTTTTGTCGTTAATTTCAGCAATTTTGGTTCAATTTAGAAAAAAATCACGTAGAGAGAAAGATATATATATATATATGGAGACAGTGAGAGAGAGAATGAAAACTCGGTATGTGTATACAAACATAACGGATACAAAAACTGACATTAATTGAAACTATTTGGGCCAAAATTATAATTGGGCCTTTTTAGTAGATATTTTATTTTGGGCTATTTTTGGTTTGGAATGTTTGTAGAGTGATAGTTTAAGTAATTTACCTCAATGTAAATCATATAATTAGTAGCTCAAAAATCAATTGCAAGGGCTAGCCCAAAATCACTGCCACTCTTCCCCTTCAAATTTCAAACTTTTCAACTTTGTAACCTACTTTAATCCATAACTTTTCAACTTCGTAACCTACTTTAATCCATACCGTTCCCATGCTCTGGTGACTACTTAGAGAAATTTGAAGTAAATTATTTGGGCATTTTCAGACATTCCTTTTGTTTTACAGTTCGTTAGCTACCAATATTAATTTAAAAATGAGTTTTTTCCCACTTGGCACTTGAAAGCTACTGCTATCTCATTTTTACTTTATCGCTAAATGTTCTTCACTTTCGTAAATTACAGCTTATAAAATTGTGGAGAACTTTTCATTACGGAGCAATGACGTGTTCCTTTAATGTGATTATGATATTACAAATAATCATGTGTTAGGCTTTTTGGTTCGGCAATTTTTCCAAAAATGAAAATATGACCTCTTTTATTTGCTTTTGTCTTGAATTCTGATGGATCTTCTATATACTTACATGTGAAGGTGCTGATTCTACCACTCAGGTGACAAACTTGAACTTACTGACTACTAGAAAATGCTTTTCAACATGATTTTTTTTTACAAGTGAAAATGGTAAAATTTATCCTACAACTACGCAAAGTAATTTCAAATTTTTCTCTTAAAGTCGAATATCAAAAATAATAAAGCACTTAAATTAAGTTTTGTATAACAAGTATATTGTATGTCAATTGTATAGTGCCAGTCTATTTTGTATAGTGACAGTCTGTTTTATATATATTTTGTAAGAATGACAGTGGATTTCTTAAGTGTCACTATACAAAATATATACAAAATAGACTGTCATTATACAAAAATATTCTAAATAGAATGCCATTATATAATTTATATACAATAAATTATTATTATACAAAATAGACTATCACTATATATAAAAATATACAAAATAGAGTGCCACTATATAAAAAATATATAAAATAGACTGTCACTATACAAAGAATACAAAATAGATTGTTACTATACAAAAAATTTATAAAATAGATATTTTGGGGTATTAGATGTAATATGTTTGGGTCGATATAGGTAAAAATCGCATGGGCTAGCCAATTTTTGGACTGGTCATTCAAAAATAGGCAGAGTTTGCAAAATCATTGAAAAATAACCACTGGTTTACTGCAACACGGAAAGTTCCAGCATAATATATTATAGATCGGTGCACTTGTGTACGAATTTTCAGCATATTATGCTGGAACATCAACATACATAAAGTTCCAGTATAATATACTGGAAATTGGAGTATTTGTGTATGATCTTTCAGTATATTGTAATGGACTAATATCTTATACACTGGAGTTTCAGTATACTTATATTGAAATTTTAGATTTTTGTATGCTTTTCCTGTGCTATGGGGAGTTATTCACTGCCAGGGGTCATAACTTTCCTATACCTTTCCTGTGCTATGGGCAATTACTTCACTGCCAGGGTCGTGATTTTCCTATTATTTCTTCGGAAATTGCCTTTTAGCTTCATTATTGTTCAAATCACCTCTATTCTTTACTTTTGGCTTCATACATAAAAAAACTTCAATAATTAAACTCAATTGGTCATCTTTCAACCTTAAAAATACCTAAAAACACACCAAAATAGGGGTAAAACATATTCGATTATACATAATTCTAGCACATTATCACCACTTCTCACTTAGATTCTTACTTGTACTCGAGCAAATACAAGACAACATAAAAAAATCACAAAGAAGGAGTCAAGCTCTTTAAAACTCCCTGTTAAGAAATTATTCAAAGACATCAACCACAAAAGTGGAACACATGTCTTTTCCTCATATTCATATACTGGAATTCAAGACTTTCTCCTCACAAATCCCATTTGTAACGACCCGGCCTGTCGTCTCATAAGTTACCGCTCCGTTTCCCTCATTTTTTTTATTTTTTATGCTTTATTATATGTGGTTGGTGTGATCGAGTTGATTTGGATTGATTGTGGTAAGAAATGAGACACTTAGTCTCTTTAAGGAAGGCTTAGTTTGGAAAAGTCAACCAGATGCTGACTTATGTGTTAAAGGGCTCAGACGTAATTTCTAATGATTTAGTTAGATTAGAGGGATAATTTGTGGCAAATGAGTGCAGTTGAAAGTGGTTTCGGAGGTTCGATATGTAATTAGGCTTGAATTGGCGAAGTTTGTATTTTGACGATTTCCGGTTGATAGGTGAGATTTTAATCCGATGGTCGGAATTGAACTACAAGAGTTTCTGTAACTTCGTTATGTGATTTGGGATGTGTGTGCAAAATTTTGGGTCATTCGGAGGTGATTTGGTTGGATTTTTTATCAAAGATATGTTTTAGAAGTTTTAGAAGAACTTAAGCTTGAATTCGATGTAATTTGAAGGTTTTGGTGTTGTTTGAGGTGGTTTGATTATTGGAACAAGTTTGAATGATGTTCTCAGATGCGTTCGTACTTTTGGTTGTGGTCTCGGGGGCCTCGGGGTGATTTCAGATGGTTAACGGGATGTTTTGGACTTGGAAAATATGCAGAAAATGCAATGCCTGGTGCATGCCTATTTTGGCCTTCGCGTTCGCGAGCCTGGGGCCACGTTCCCAAATAAGGAAGTTGAGGTCACTGAGTTTTGTGCATTGCATTCACGTAGGGTGAGATTCTTGAGCTTCGCGTTTGCGAGGAGCTTCTCGCGTTCGTGTAGGAGGGCCTGGGGTCCCATTTGTTTTGTTCATCACATTTGCGTGGTTGAAGTAGCTGAAGCTTTGCATTCACAGGTAGGGCACAACGTTCGTGAAGGGTAATTTATGTCAGTGAAATTTTTGTGCTTCGCGAACGCGAGAAAACCCTCACGTTCACGTAGAAGAACTTAGAAGCTAGGCAGAAGGGTTTTTAAACATTTTATTCCGCGGGCTAAGTTATTTTTCCACCATGGTTGATCATTTTGAGAGCTTTATGGAAGAAATTGAAGAGGGATTCGAAGATGATTGATTGGAGGTAAGTTCTATGGACTAAAAACGTGATTATTATGTGAAATTAACCTTGGAATTTATGTGAACTTAGCTAAAAAGGGAAGAACTAGGACTTTGGATTTTGAATTTAAAAATGGGATTTGAGGGAGAATTTGAGCTTGGATTTGAGAGTTCTTGATATGTATATACTCGTGGCGAAATAAGAAACCCGTTGATGTAAAAAATTTTAAGTTTCAAGAAATGGACCCGGGGCTTGAGTTTTGTTAATTTCGGGATTTTGATATTTTTTGATTAGGTTTTGTTCTCTTAGCATATTGTGACATATTCATTGTGGTCTTGGTCAGATTTGACGTGCGAGGAGATCAATTTAAGAGGCAAGGGCATAGCGAGCTAGAGTTTTGGTCACTTGTGGTGAGTAATGATTGTAATTGATGTTCTAGGGGTTTGAAACTCTGTATTTTCACAATATAGTGCTATGTTGAGATGAGACACGCGTTTGATCATGTGCGCAAGGTCGTTTAATATTATGGATTGTGACTTGGTCCATCCTGATTGATGCTCATACCGCGTTTTTGACTGAGACTTATTCATTATCATTATGATTTGGGCTAGTAGCCATGTTTGGGGCCTTGTGCCGATCTGTAGAACCCGTAGGGCATTTTGATAGATCTTCCTTACTCTATTTTTTAAAAATCATAACCTCAGTCATGTTTCTAGTTGTTCTAAATGATTTTAACTAGTTTTATCATTCCAATTTAAATGAATGGAATATGTGGGCTGAGATTCATACCTTCTATTATTGTGCCTGAGAGGCTATGGGTATAATGACAGAGAGAGGTTGGGGAACCAACAATGAGGATATTATATATGTTGTGGATCGGACTGCACGCCGCAGTAATACTTCTATGGACAAGGTTGCATGCTACAACGATAGCGCTTGAGCTGTATGAGCCCCTCCGGACTCTGGGCACCCCCAGTGAGCGCAATTGACTATTTATTTGGATCGGAATGTGCGCCACAGCAATGTACATTTCAGGCTGCACACTGTAGCAGTTATTTTGAGTTCTGTTAATTACTTGACAAGCTACCAATTTTACCCGATTTAAAAGATGTTACTTGACTTCTTTGTTATTTTATTGCTTTAAGTTGATTTACTGCTTTGATATAGAATTGCTTAGTTCTTTCTCGTGATTTCATACTATCAGACATTTTGTTATGACTATTATTCACTGTTTTAGAGTACTTACGTTACTCCCTACACAGTGTGTGCAGATTCAGGTGTCCCTTAGGTATAGTGCGCGCTTTCCAGCATTCTGTTCCTATCAGAGTTATCAAGGTAGCTGTATGGCGTCCGCATGCCCGATGTTCTCTCTCTATATTTTACATTTCAGTACTCTAGACTATCTATGTATTAGGAGTTGATATCTTGTATTAGAGGCTCAGACATATGACACTAGATCTTTTGGGCTTTTGTAGAGATATTGTTATGGCTTTCCGCATATTTCATAAACTATTCAGACTTCGATTGATGTTAAATTGACATTTAGTTCTGTTACTTACTAATGAATTCTATATAAAGAGGATAGTGAGTGTTGATTGGTCGGTCTTGCCTAGTAGTGTGTTGGGCGCCATCAAGATCGGGATTGGGGTAGTGTCAAGTTGGTGTTAGAGCCTAGATTACTTTGTCTCGCGAGACGTGAGCCAGTTTAGTAGAGTTTCGCGGACCGATAGAGAGACTTCAGTATTTATCCTTGAGAGTCTACAAAACCTCTAAACTCCATATTCTTGAAATTCTTGTCATGCGCCTTTGTTGATCCGACAACTAATCTTCTATTATTCTATTCTCTCATAGATGGCGAGGACTCGTGCTACTGGACGAGGTGGACGACCACCAGTGCCACCACTGAGGCCACCGGAGGCCGTGGACGCGGTCATGGTCATGGAAGAGGTAGAGTAGCAAGGGAAATGCCTATTGATACATCAGCTTCCGCAACTCCAGATCAGGATCAAACCGCAGTACCAGTTCAGGCACTGCAAGTTCCTACCGTGATTCCGGGTCTACAAGAGCTTGGCTCAGATCTTGACAGTTTTCACTTGCTTAGATCAGGCAGTTTCTGCTACCACTTCAACAACTACTTCACAGGCCGGGGGATGCAATCAGACCCCCGCTGCTCGCACACCTAAGCAGGTAGTGCAGGGATTACAGACGCCAGGAGCACCTCCAGCTCAGCCGCTTGCACTAGTTTAGGGCTTTGTGGTTCCAGCTATGCCAGATGATGAGCAGTGTCACCTCGAGAGGTTTATTAGGATCCAACCTCCTTCGTTCAGTGGTGCTGAGGGCGAGGATGCCCAGGGTTTTCTTGACAAGTGTTAGCGTATGCTCTGGGCAGTAGGGTTTCTTGAGTCTAGTGGTGTGGCATTTACCTCCTTTTATTTTACTGGGGATGCCATCACTTTTTCGGAGGCATATGAGAGGCGTAGGCTGGTTGGTGCAGCGCCTTTGACTTGGAAGGAGTTCTCCACTCTCTTCTTGGAGAAGTATGTACCACAGTATCGTAGGGAGGAGCTGTGTAGGAAGTTTGAGTGGCTACGACAGGGGAATATGAATGTGTCTCAATATGAGGTGAGGTATTCAGAGTTGGCTCATCATGCCTCCTTGATGATTCCGACAGATCGTGAGTGGATCAAAATATTTGTGGATGGCCTTAATTATCATCTTCGTATTCTGATGACTAGAGAGAGTTTTGGGTATTTTATTTGAGGAGGTGGTTGATATCGGTTGTGATATTGAGTAACTCATCAGTGGGATAGAGAGGAGAGGGAGGCCAAGAGGCCTCGAGGTTTTGGAAGTTTCAGTGGTGCTCCGTCTAGGGGCCAATTCCAGCATGATAGAGGTTGTTCTTTCAGGTCTGCTCAATCGTTCCATCAAGAGTATCGTGGGGCATCTTCAGGCCGTGGTTATCAGGGGTCTCAGCAGGGCCAATCATCTCTCAGTGCATCCCAGCTCTAAGTTCATCTCACACCCCATTAGTCCAGGGTTCTTCTGTGGCATGTCCTTCTACTGGTCCTTCTGGTGCCAGGGGTTCCCTTTATCTTCATCTCCAGCACCGGGCAGTTGTTATGAGTGCAGAGAGTTTGGACATATGAGGAGGCAATGTCCTCGACTGCGTGATAGTCAAATTCAGTAGAGGGGTCAGTGTCATGACCCAAACCCTGGTCGTGATGGTCCCCAACACCTTGTTAGGCAAGCCCGACCATTTAGAAAATTCCCAACCAAATCATTAACTTGAATAAAGGTTTAGCATAAAATTATCAATTTAATGTTAATAGAATACTACGGAAACCGTAACAAAAAATAACAATAACCCAAAGGATCTGATGTCACAAGTCAGAGCCTTTATGTACAACTGAACAGTATCCTATACAAGGAGATCTAGATACAGAAATAAAAGATAGATGAGAGGAGTAATCAGGTCATGCGGACGCCAGCAGCTACATTTATAAATCCGGTACTGAACTAAGAAACAACTGATAATCGCAGCTAAGCCTCCGGGATCCCTGTATCTACACACAAGGTGCAGTGATTAGAGCGAGTACTTCCAACTCAGTGAGTAATAGCAATAAATAACAACTGGACGTAAGAAATATGGTATGAACACTATGCAGTTCTAATATTAGCAGTAAAGGCAGTAAATAAATGCTAAACAAAGAAATAAACTGGTAAAAACTTCGATGTTTCACCCTACAAATTACTAATGCTATTGTGGCGTACAAAACGACCCAATATAATATATATAATATACTGTGGTGCACAGCCTGATCGAATAAATAGAGTTGATTGTGCTCACTGAGGGTGTGTGCAGACTCCGGAGGGGCTCCTTAAGCCCAAGCGCTAATATACTGTGGCGTGCAATTCGATCCATATAATATATCACAACGGCGTGCAGTCCGATCCATATAATACGATGATACGGCGTGCAGTCCAATCCATATAATATACTACCGCTGCCTATGGTCCGATTCATAAAATATACTACTGCGGCATGCAGTCCGATCCAATACATGTATGTGTATATACTGCTGCGGCGTGCAGACCGATCTGGTATATATACCAAATACCGTCACTATGGGGTCCTAGACCCCTCTTAGTCAATATACACGTGGCCTCTCAGGCCCACTCAGCTAAGATAGGGTATTCAACCCTAGGTACTGCTTATTTAGAGTGCAGGTTACTACTTCCGTTTCATTTCATGATTCACAGTTAAAGTCAGGACAGATAGTGGGTGTTCAATAGGTAAATTGAGGTCAATAAACTCAACATGCTCCCTAAGAGTACTACAGATCGGCACAAGGCCCCAAACATGGCATCTATTCCAAGATATACGGGTACAAGCTCAGTCTCAGTCAAAAAGTGCAGTAAGTCATCAATCGGGATGGACCATGTCTGAGTCCCTAACAGTAACATCACCACGCTCATCACACGGCGCGTGTTTCATATCTACATAGCACTGCATAGTACAAATACGGGGTTTCAAACCCTCGGTATATCATTCATAACTATTACTCACCTCAAACCGACAAATAATCCTAGCACGCCTTGCACTTTCCTCACAAATCGACCTCCTCGGGTGCAAAATCTGACCAAAATCACAAGGAATAGGTTATAATAGGCTAATGGGACGTAACCCAATAGAAAGAAATCGAAAAACACCCAAAAATACGAAGTTGGCAAAACTCGAGCCCCAGACCCACTTCTCAAACAAAATTTACATCACCGGATTCCTCGTCTCGCCACGAGTCTGTACATATAAAGTTCATCAAAATCAGTGTTCAAATGGGCCATCAAATCCCAAATTAACATTTCAAAAAACCAAGCCCTAGTTTCTTCAATTTTTACCCAAATTTCAGGGAATCAAAGGATGAATCTTCAATTAAATGGTGTTTCTAGATGTCGAGACTTACCTCCAATAACTTCTCGTCAAAATCCCCTTCAAGATCTTCCAAGAAGCCCTCAAAGTGGTGCAAAAGTGGAGGAATTTATGAACGAACTCGCGGAGTGAAATAAATGTTTAAACCCTTCTGCCAACAGTGGTTTCCGCTTTTACGGTCTACTAACCGCTTCTGCGGTCACCATATCTGCGCTTTTCCTATCGCTTCTGCGGTTCCTCACTAAATCCCAGCCCTCTGCCTTTGCTATCTGACCTCCGCTTTCGCGGACCTCATTTTCACGCTTCTGCGGCTCGCCTTCCGCTTTTACAGACCCGCAGAAGCGACCCCATGATTGCTTTTGCAGAAACCTGCCTAGCCCCTCATGGACGCTTTTGTGATGACCTGGCCACATCTCCTGAACCGCATTTGTGGCTCCTTTTCCACAGATGCGGAAATACCAGAAGCCTGAATACCATTTTCATGCAACAACTCCAAAAACCTCCGTACAACCACCCGAACTCACCCCGAGGCCCCCGAGACCTCAACCAAAAGCACAAACCAAACCTAATACTTCATTCAAACTTGATCAATTCATAAAAACGCTAACGTTAACATCAAAATGCCCAATTATGTTAACATCAAAATGCCCAATTATGATCAATTCAATGCCTAAATTTCTTAATATCTTCCGAATTGCATATTCGACCAAAACTCGACCACACACCTCCGAATGACCTGAAACTTTGCACACATATCCAAAATAACTCTCGGAATCCCATTTTGACCCCCGGATCAAAATCTCACTTATCAATTGGAATTCGCCAAAATTCAAACTTAGCCAATTCAAGTCTAATTCTACATCGGACCTCTAAATTCTATTCCGATTTCACCCCTAAGTCATAAATCACCACCCGAAACTAGTCGAATAATCGGAAATCCATTCCGAGCCTTATAACTCATAAGTCAACATCTGGTCCCTTAAAGAGACTATTTGTCTCATTTACAACCAAACTCTATCCGAATTATTTCAAACTCTTCAAACACACATAATGGAACATATAGAAGCATAAAACAGGGGAAACGAGATGGTAACTCATGTGACGACGGGCTGGGTCATCACATCCTCCCCAACTAAAACAAGCGCTCGTACGCGAGCGGGTCAAGAAACATACCTGGAGCCTCAAACAAATGAGGATATCTGCTCCGCATCTCCTGCTCGGTCTCCCAAGTGGCCTCCTCCACAGGTCGACCTCTCCATAACACCTTCACTGAAGCTATGTCCTTGGATCTCAATTTTCAAACCTGACGCCCCAAAATAGCCACTGGCTCCACATCATAGGTAAATTCCTCATCCAACTGGATCGTGTTGATGTCTAATACATAAGACGGGTCCCCAACATACTTTTTGAGCATAGAAACATGGCACACCGGGTGAACTCACGACAATCTGGGTGGCAAAGCAAGCATATAGGCCACCTCCCCAATCCTCCTGATTATCTCAAAAGGTCCAATGAACCACGGACTCAGCTTCCCCTCTTTCCAAACCTCATGACACCTTTCATAGGCGAAACTGTCAACCAGACCTTCTCGCCCACCATATATGATACATCTCGAACCTTCCGGTCCGCATAACAATTCTGACGCGACTGAGCCGTACGAAGTCTCTCCTGAATCACTTTAACCTTCTCTAAGGCATCATGGACTAACTTCGTCCCCAATAGCCTAGCCTCACCGGGCTCAAACCAGCCAACTGGAGATCTACACCATCTCCCATATAAAGCCTCACACGGCACCATCTGAATGCTGGACTGATAGCTGTTGCTATTAGAAAACTCCGCAAGTGGCAAGAACTTAGCCCAAGAACCTGCAAAATCAATAACACATGCACGCAACATGTCCTCCAATATCTGTATAGTGCACTCGGACTGGCCGTCCATCTGAGGGTGAAATGCCATGCTCATCTGTACGGTGCCCAACTCTTGATGAAAGGTCCTCCAGAACTAGGAAGAAAACTGAGTACCCCTGTCTGAGATAATAGAAACTGGAACCCCATGCAACCGCACAATCTCCCGTATAAAAGTCTCTGCTAACCGCTCTGAAGAATAGGTGGTATTCACCAGAATAAAGTGCGCAGACTTGATCAGCCTATCCACAATCACCTAAATAGAATCAAAGTTCCTCGAGGTACGAAGGAGATAACTCACCAAATCCATACTTATCCTCTCCTATTTCCACTTTGCAATATCCATCCGCTGAAGCACACCATCGGGTCTCTGATGTTCATATTCAACGTGCTGACAATTGAGACACCGAGCTACATAACTCACAATATCCTTTTTCATTCTCCTCCGCCAATAATGCTGCCTCAAGTTCTGGTACATCTTTGCGGCACCGGGATGAATAGAATACCGCGAGTTGTGGGCCTCCTCTAATATCAACTATCGGAGCCCATCCACATTGGGCATGCAAATCCGGCCTTGTATCTACAACACACCATCAATACCAATAGTCGCATCCCTGTCATCTTCATGATGGACTCTATCCTTTAGGACAAGCAAATGCAGGTCATCATACTGTCGCTCCCTAATGCGATCATACAAAGAAGACCGGGAAACCACACAAGCCAACACCCGACTGGGCTCGGAAATATCTAAACTCACCATCCGATTAGCCAAGTCCTGAAAATTGACTGCAACGGATCTCTCCCCAACTGAAATGTACGCCAAGCTACCCATACTCACTGCCTTCCGGCTCAAAGCATCTGCCACTACATTGGCCTTCCCTGGATGATACAAAATGGTAATGTCATAATCCTTGAGTAACTCAAGCCATCTCCGCTCTCTCAAATTGTGGTCCTTCTACTTAAACGAGTGCTGAAGACTGCGATGGTCCGTGAACACCTCACAGGATACGTCATATAGATAGGCCTCCAAATCTTCAAAGAATGAACTATCGCAGCCAACTCCAAATCATGAACATGGTAGTTCTTCTCATGAGGCTTTAGGTGACGCGAAGCATACGCAATAACTCTACCCTCCTGCATCAATACACATCCAATCCCAACTCTGGAAGCATCAAAATACACCGAGTAAGAGCCTAAAGCTGATGCCAATACTAGTACCAGAGTTGTAGTCAAAGCTTACTTGAGATTATTGAAGCTCTCCTCGCACTCATCCGACCACACAAAGGGAGCATTCTTCTACGTCAACTTCGTCATAGGCGAAACAATAGATGAAAAACCCTAAATGAACCTGTGGTAATAACTCGCCAAATCGAGAAAGCTCCGAATCTCAGTAGCTAAGGACGGACTGGGCCAACTCTGCACCGCCTTGATCTTTTTTGGGTTAACCTCAATAGCATCACTGGACACCACATGTCCTAGAAAAGGCACGGAACTGAGCCAGAACTCAAACTTGGAGAACTTTGCATAAAGATTCTCCTCTCTCCACCTCTGCAATACAACTCTCAAGTGGTACACGTGCTCCTACTGACTGCGCGAGTACACTAGTATATCATCAATAAACACGATCACAAAAGAATCTAGATACGGCCGAAATACACTGTTCATCAAGTGCATGAAAGCGGCAGGGGCATTATTCAGCCCAAATGACATAACCAGAAACTCATAATGCCCATATCTTGTCTTGAAAGCTGTCTTCATGATATCAGAATCCCTAATTTTCAGCTGGTGATAACCTAAACAGAGATCAATCTTAAAGAATACCTTTGCCCCTGAAGATGGTCAAACAAATCCTCAATACACGGTAGTGGATACTTGTTCTTCATTGTCACTTTGTTCAACTTTCTGTAATAAATGCACATTCTCATCGTGCAGTCCTTCTTCTTTACAAATAACACTGGTGCGCCCCACGGCGACACACTCGGGCGAATGAACTTCTTATCTAGGAGTTCATGCAGCGCTCCTTCAACTCTTTTAGCTCTGCCGGTGCCATATGATAGGGAGTAATAGAGATGGGCTGAGTGCCTGGCTACCGAAGTCAATATCCCTGTCTGGCGGCATGCTTGACAGGTCTGCTGGAAATACATTAGGAAATTCCCCCAGCACGGGAACCGAATCAAGCCTAGGAGCCTCAGCTCCAACATCCCTCACAAATTCTAGATAGGATAAACATCTATTCCCAGCCATCTGCTGGGCCTTTTAGAAAGAGATTACCCTGCTGGGTTCATAATCAGTCGTACCACATCGCATGATCCTCGGAATACCCGGCATAGCCAATTTGACTGTCTTGGCATGACAGTCCAGAATAGCATGGCACGGTGATAGCCAATCCATGCCTAGAATAACATCAAAATCTACGATGCTCAATAGCAGCAAGTCAATTCGGGTCTCCAAACCCCCAATAGTAACAAGACAGGACCCATACACGTAGTCCACAATAATAGTATCGCCCACCGGGGTAGATACGTGAAAAGGGAACACAAGACACCCTCCGTAGTCACCAAATGATGAGCAAAGTAAGAAGATACATAAGAATAAGTGGATACTGGATCAAATAAAAATGATGCATCCCTGTGGCAGACTGAAATAATACCTATGATAACAATATCCGAAGCAACATCATCTGACCTTCCTTGAAGAGCGTAGCAATTAGCCCGACCACCACCAGATTGGCCTCCCCATCTGGGGCGACCCCTGACTGCCTGACTCTCACCCTTAGTTGATTGGGCGGGTGCTGAAGACACTGGGCTAGAAGATGAGGGATGACCCCTCTGCTGAGAAGAACTGGAAGAACAAGGGCCACTTCCTCCGCATATGCCCAAACTCGTCACATTCATAAAACTCACTGGAGCTGGGGGCTGGGACTGAAGGTAATCTCTCGCACTAGAGTAGCTGGCTGAAGAACTCGGCCGAGATGAACCCCGAACAGATGGGGCATGAGACAAACTCTACGCTGGAAGTGCACTCAGAGATGGCTAACCCTGCTGAGAGCTCTGATAACCCCGACCAGAAGATGAACCGCGGTACTCTGACCGAGCTGGTTGTGGAGGCCTAAAAGAATGATCCATGCTCTGTTGAAACAGGCCCCTAGATGGAGCACCACTAGAGCAACCTGATCCTCGAGGCCTCCCTCTTCTCTCTCTCCTGACGGCGAGCCATCTCAATATAATGGGATATATACACCGCCTCCTCAAAGGTGTGACTCAGGACCCTCCCTCGAGTCATTAAAATACGGATAGGGTAAATGAGTTCGTCCACAAATCGTCTGATCCTCTCCTGATCCGTCAGAACCATCCATGGGGCATAACGACCTAACTCTGCAAATCTCAACTTATACTATGTCACAAACATATCCCCCTGATGAAGCCGCTCAAACTGCCTGTGCAACTCCTCCCTCTGCGACTGAGGTACCCACTTCTCCAAAAAGATAGTTGAGAACTCCTTCCAAGATAACGGCGCTGCACCTGGCGGCCTACGATGCTCATATGCCTCCCACCATGTAAAGGCTGCTCCTGAGAACTGAAAAGTGGTAAAAGATACCCCACTAGTCTCTAAGATCCCTGCTGTGCGAAGCATGCATCGACACTTATTGAGAAACCCGTGGGCATCCTCGCCCGGAATACCGCTGAAAGTAGGAGGTGAAAGCATGCTGAACCTCTCAAGAGGATGCTGCTCATCATCTGGCATCACTGGCACCCTATCACCCTGAACTGGAACAATTGACTAAATAGGGGCAACTGGCTGAACTAGTGGTGCCTCTCGGGTCTGCAAACCCTGTACACCATACTTTGGAGTGCAAGTTGTGGAGGTTTGATGACCACCCCCGGTTTGAGATGTAGCTGTGGTAATAGCCGAGACTGCCTGAGCCATGCCAGTGCAAACCGATAAGATCTGAGCAGTGCCTCCTAAAGACCCGAAATCATAATAGGAACTGCTGGTGCCTGAGCAGGTGCTACTGGAACCTCTACAACTAGAGGCTGATCCTGAATGGGGGCAACTGGTGGGTCAACTGGTGCTGCCCCTGCTGCTCTACCTCGACCACGTGACAGCCGCTTTCTCAGCCTCTAGTGGGTGGCAATGGTGGTCGTCCGCCACGCCCGGTAGAACGCATCCTCGCCATCTGCGAGAGAATGGAATACAGAAGATTAGTTCTCGGATCAACAAAGTCGCACGACAAGAATTTCAAGAGTATGAAGTTTTTTTTTCAAAAATGTTCTGCAGCCTCTCGAGGATACTTACGGATGTCTCCGTGATGAGGCCCAACACCTTGTTAGGAAATCCCAACTATTTAGACAATTCCCAGCCAAATCATTAACTTGAATACCAGGTTTAGCATAAAATTCTTAGTTTAATGTTAATAGAACACTGCAGAAACTGTAACCATAATAACAACAGCCCAAAGGATCCGGCGTCACAAGTCAGAGCCTCTAAGTACAACTGAATAGTATCCTACACAAGGAGATATAGATGCGGAAAAAAAAGATAGATAAGAGGAGTAATATGGTCATGCGGACACCAGCAGCTACCTTGATAACTTTGGTACTGAATTGAGAAATAGCAGATAATCGCAGCTAAGCCTTCGGGATCCATGTATCTGCACACGAGGTGCAGGGAGTAGAGTGAGTACTTCCAACTCAGTGAGTAATAGCAATAAATAACAACGGAATGTAAGAAATCCATTATGAACACTATACAGTTCTAATATCAGCAGTAAAGGAAGTAAATAAATGCTAAACAGGGAAATAAATTGGCAAAAACTTCTATGTTCTGCTCGACAAATTATTAACACTGCTGCGGCGCCAAACCTAATCTAATATAATATATAATATACTGCGGCGCGCAGCCCGATCCAATAAATATAGTCGACTGCGATCAGTGGGGGTGTTTGCAAACTCTTGAGAGGCTCCTTCAGCCCAATCGCTAATATACTGCGGCGTGCAGTATGATCCATTTAATATATCACAACGGTGTACAGTCCAGTCCATATAATACACTACTGCAGCGTGCAGTCCGATCCATATAATATACTACTGCGTCGTGCAGTCTGATCCATATAAAATACTACTGCGGCGTGCAATCCGATCCAATACATGTATGTGTATATACTGCTGCGACGTGCAGCGCAATCCAGTATATATACCAAATACCCTCACTATGGAGTCCTCGACCCCTCTCATTCAATATAGACTTGGCCTTTCGGGCCCGCTCATCTAAGACAGGGTATTCAACTCTAGGTACTACTCATTCATGGTGCAGGTTACTACGTCCAGTTCATTTCTTTATTCATAGATAAAGTCAGGACAGATAGTTGCTTTTCAATAGGTAAAGTGTGGTTAATCAACTCAACATGCTCCCTAAGAGTACTACAGATCAATATAAGGCCCTAAACATGGCATCTAGCCTAAGATATATGCGTACAAGCTCAGTCTCAGTCAACAAGTGCAGTAAGTCATCAATAGGGATGGACCGAGTCCGAGTCCCCAGTAGTAACATCACCACGCTCATCACACGGCGCGTGTTTCATCTCTACATAGAATTGCATAGTGCAAATACGGGGTTTCAAACCCTCAACATATCATTCATAACCATTACTCACCTCAAATCAGCCAAAAATCCTAGCTCGCCTTGCGCTTTCCTCGCAAATAGACCTCCTTGGGTGCAGAATCCGACCAAAATCACAAGGAATAGGTCATAATAGGCTAATGGGACATAACCCAATAGAAAGAACTTAAAAATACCCTAAAACACAAAGTTGGCAAAACCCGAGCCCCAGACCCACTTCTCGAAAAATTACAAAATTACAAAATTTAGGGGATTCCTCGTCTTGCCACGAGTCCGTACATATTTCATCAAAATCGGAGTTCAAATGGGCAATCAAATTCCAAATTTACATTTCAAAAACCAAGCCCTTGTTTCTTTTATTTTTACCAAAATTTAAGGGAATCAAAGGATGAATCTTCAATTAAATGGTGTTTCTAGGCCTCGAGACTTACCTCCAATCACTTCCCGTCAAAATCCCCTTCAAAATCTTCCAACAAGCTCTCAAAGTGGTGCAAAAATGGAGGAAATTATGAATGAACTGGCGGAGTGAAGTAAATGCTTAAACCCGCCAATAGTGGTTTCCACTTCTGCGGTTCACTAACCGCTTCTATGGTCACTGCATTTGCAGTTTTCCTACTACTTCTATGGTTCCTCATTAAATCCCGGCCCTTCGACTTTGCGATCCAACCCCCACAACCGTTTTTGCGGAAACCTGCCTAGTCCCTCATGGCCACTTTTGCGATGACCTGGACGCATATGTGGAACTGCATTTACGGCTCTTTTTTCTAGAGATGCAGAAATACAAGAAGCCTGAATCCCATTTCATGCAACAACTCCAAAAAACTTCGTTAAACCGCCCTAACTCACCCCGAGGCCCCCGGGACCTCAACCAAAAGCATAGAACAAACCTAATACTTCCTTTAAACTTGCTTGATTCATCAAAATGCAAACGTTAACATCTAAATCCCCAATAATGATCAATTCAGAGCCTAAATTTCTGAAACTCTTCCGAATTGCATATTCGACCAAAAACCCAATCTACACAACTCCGAATGACCTGAAACTTTGCACACATACCCAAAATCACCCAACCAAGCTACAACAACTCTTGGAATCACATTCCGACCCCCGGATCAAAATCTCACCTATTAACCGGAATTCACCAAAATTAAAACTTAGCTAATTCAAGCCTAATTCTACACTGACATACAAATTCAATTCTGATTTCACCCCTAAGTCATAAATCACCACCTAAAACTAGTCGAATCGTTAAAAATCCATTCCGAGCCATATAACTCATAAGTCAATATTTGGTTGACTGTTCCAAACCAATCTTCCCTTAAAGAGACTATTTGTATTATTTCCAACAAAACTCTGTCCGAATTACTTCAAACTATTCAAATACACATAATGAAACATATAAAAGCATAAAACAGGGGAAAGGAGATGGTAACTCAGGTGACGACAGGCCGGGTCGTCACAGTCAACCCTAGACTTCTGCTCTAGTTACTTTACCACCCACGCAACCAGCTAGGGGTGGAGGTCAGGCAGCCAGGGGACGCCCCAAATGTGGAGTTCAGTCAGGCGCTGGCCAGGCTCATTTCTATGATATTCCAAGTAGGACAGATGCCATTGTTTCAGATGCTGTTATTACAGATATTGTTTCACTGTGCCATAAAGATGCCTCTGTATTATTTTATCTAGGTTCCACCTATTCATATGTGTCTTCATATTTTTCTCGTTATTTGGGTACGCCCCGGGAGTCCCTTTCCTTATCTGTTCATGTATTTACCTCAGTGGATGATATTGTTATTGTGGACCATGTGTATCGATCATGTATTTTTATTATTGGGGGTCTGGAAACCCGAGATGATCTTTTGCTATAGAGCATGGTGGACTTTGATGTTATTTTGGGCGTGGATTAGTTATCTCTGTATTATGCTATTTTAGACTATCATGCTAAGACAATCACTTGGCCATGTCGGGTGTATCGCGGATCGAGTGGCGTGGTGTGACTGGTTATGTTCCTAGTATAGTTACTTCTTTATGGAAGGCCCAGAGAATGGTTGGGAAGGGTTGTCTTTTATATTTGGCGTTTGTGAGGGATGTTGGAGCTGAGACTCCAGGCATTGATTCTTTTTCAGTTGTGCGGGATTTTTTCGATGTGTTTCCTACTTAAATACTGGGCATGCCACCAAATAGGGATATTAATTTTGATATTAAACTGATGCCGGGCACTCAGACTATCTCGATTCTGCCAAATCGTATGGCACCAACAGAGTTGAAAGAATTTCAGGAGCATCTTCAGGAACTCCTAGAAAAGGGGTTCATTCAGCATAGTGTGTCACCCTGGGGTGCACCGGTTCTGCCTGTGAAGAAGAAAGATGGCACAATGAGAATGTGCATTGATTATAGGCAATTAAACAAAGTAACAGTGAAGAACAAGTATGCCTTGCCTCGTATTGATTATTTATTCGACCAGCTTCAGGGAGCGAGGGTGTTTTCCAATATTGATCTCTGTTCGGGTTATCACTAATTGAAGATCATGGATTCAGATAATCCTAAGACTTCATCCAGGACCAGATATGGCCATTATGAGTTTCTTGTCATGTCTTTCGGGCTGACCAATGCCCCAAGAACATTCATGCCTTTGATGAACAGTGTATTTTGACCTTATTTGGATTCATTCGTTATTGTATTCATTGATGATATTCAGATGTACTCGCGTATCAGGAGGAGCACGCAGAGTATTTGCGAGTAGTATTGCAGAGATTGAGGGAGGAGAAGCTTTATGCAAAGTTCTCCAACTGTGAGTTTTGGCTGGGCTCGGTGGAATTCTTGGGATACGTGGTGTCCAGCGAGGGTATTCAGGTTGATCCTAAGAATATAGAAGGGGTGCAGAGTTGCTCTAGACCATCTTCAGCCATAGATATTCATAGTTTTCTTGGGTTGGTAGGCTATTATCGCCGATATGTTCAGGGATTTTCATACATTGCATTGCCCTTGACCAAGTTGACTCAGAAAGGTACCCCATTTATATGGTCGAAGAGTGCGAGGAGAGCTTTCAGAAGCTCAAGATAGCTTTTGACCACATCTCTAGTGTTGGTTTTACTATCACCTTCAGGTTCATATACTGTATATTGTGATGCTTCAAGAGTTGGGATCGGTTGTGTGTTGATGTAGGAGGGTAGAGTTAATGCTTACGCTTCTCGTCAGTTGAAGCCCCATGAGAAGAACTACCATGTTTATGACTTAGAGTTAGCTATCACAATTCATGCATTGAAGATTTAGAGGCACTACTTGTATGGCATATCATATGAGGTATTCACTGATCATCGCAATCTTCATCATTTGTTCAAGCAAAGGGACCTTAATTTGAGGTTGCGGAGATGGCTAGAGTTGCTTAAGGATTATCATATTCCTATTCTATATCATTCGGGAAAGGCCAATGCAGTGGCCGATTCTTTGAGCCGAAAGGCACTAAGTATGGAGATTTTGCGTACATTCTAGTTGGAGAGAGGCCCCTTGTAGTTGATGTTCAGGCTTTGGCCAATCGGTTTGTGTGGCTAGATATTTGAAAGCCTAGTCGGGTGTTGACTTGTGTGGTTTCTCGATCTTTCTTATATGATCGCATCATAGAGCACCACTATGAGGATCCATATTTGCTTGTCCTTAAGGACATGGTTCAGCATAATGATGCCAGAGACATGACCATCGGTGATGATAGGGCATTGAGGATGCAGGGCCAAATTTTTGTGCCCAATGTAGACGTGCTTAGAGAGTTGATTCTGGAGGAGGCCCACAGTTCGCGGTATTCCATTCATCCCAGTGCTGCAAAGATGTATCAGGATTTGACGCAATACTATTGGTCTTTTAAGGTACTTAGAAGGATTGGAGAGGTGACTCATATGCTTGCTTTGCCACCTAGCTTGTGAAGCGTGCATCCGGTATTTCATGTTTCTATGCTCCGGAAGTATATTGGGGACCCATCTCATGTTTTGGACTTTAGCACAGTTCAGTTGGACAATGATTTGACCGATGATGTGGAGCCAATGGCTATTTTGAGTCGCCAGGTTCAAAAATTGAGATCAAAGGATATAGCTTCGGTGAAAGTGCAGTAGAGAGGTCAGCCTTTGGAGGAGGCTGCATTGGATATCGAGTGGGAGATGTGGAGTAGATATCCTTAACTGTTTGAGGCTTCAGGTATATTTCTTGACTCGCTCGAGGACGAGCGTTTGTTTAAGTTGGGGAATATGTGACGACCCGACCCGTCATCTCATGTGTCACTGCTCCATTTCCCCCATTTTCTAATTCTTTATGCTTCATTATATGTGGTGGTTGTGATCGAGTTGATTTGGATTGGTTTTGGTAGGAAATGAGATACTTAGTCTCTTTAAGGAAGGCTTAATTTGGAAAATCCAACCGGATGTTGACTTATGTGTTACAGGGCTCGGATGTGATTTTCAATGAGTCGCTTAGCTTTGGGTGATGATTATTGGCTTAGAACTGCGATCAGAAGTGGTTTTGGAGGTCTGGTGTGTAATTAGGCTTGACTTGACGAATTTTGTATTTTTGCTATTTTCGGTTGATAGGTGAGGTTTTGATATGAGGGTAGGTATGGAATGTCGAGAGATACTGTAGATTCGTTATGTGATTTGGGATGTGTGTGTGTTTATTTGGTTGGGTTTTTGATCAAATACGTGTTTTGGAAGTTTTAGAAGAACTAAGGCTTTAATTCGATGTAATTTAATTGATTTGGTGTTGGTTGAGGTGTTTTGATGATTGGAAGAAGTTTGAATGGTGTTCTAGGATCCACTTGAGAATATATTGTGATAAGTTGGTAGGAGTCGGAAGGGATGAGAAAATCTGTATGAAGCTATTCATGAAAAGTCTGAAGGGCGATGCTTTATCATGGTATATTAGCCAAGATGCAAAGAAATGGACAAGTTGGGCAAACATGGCATCTGACTTTATGGACCGATTTAGATTCAACATTGAGAACGCACAGATGTGTTCTATATCCAGAATCATAAAACGAAACTCACAGAGACCTTTTGCGAGTGTGCTACTCGTTGGAGGTCAAAAGCTGCTAAGGTCAGGCCGGACTTGGAGGAAGAACATATGAACAAGTTCTTCGTCCATGCTCAGGATCCGCAGTACTACGAAAGGTTGATGCTAATAGAGGTCCAAAAGTTCTACGACATCATCAAGTTGGAGAAAGGATCGAAGAAGGCATCAAAATGGTATGTCACTATCCTCGAGGTATTGCAAGCTACCAACAAGGCTATACACTCTGGTGGCTCGTCACAGAAAAAGGATGTAAATTCTATATTGGCTGCGCAAAGGAACAATTCCCCTATGAAGTACCAATCCTATCCCTCAGATCCACTCACATATCAACCCACCATAAATTTGCAAGCACCCTTACCCACATAACAAATACCATCATCCGCCTACCAATCACCTCCACCACCCACATATCAACCCACTTCACCCAGATATTCCCAACCCGCACCCGTATACCAAGCATACAACTCCCAACCTTCTCACTACCTGTCACCACCTACCTGCCAAAATTTTCCCTGGTCCAGACAAAATTTTGATCGTAAACCTCCCAGACAATATACCGCTATAGCCAAACCAATTGACCAATTATATGAAAAACTCAAAGCAGCCTGTTACATTACCCCTATCCCAGTCGTAACTCCAGAAAATCCCTCTCAATGGATCAACCCAAACAAGAGTTGTGCATACCATTCTGGGATGAAAGGCCATACCATCGACGAGTGTTGCTCATTAAAAGACAAGATTCAAAATATAATTAACAACAAGGTTACTATAGCAAAGGAGCCTGCTCCCAATGTCCGCAACAAACCTCTACCTGACCACAAGGGTGGAGGCATCCATATGATCGAGATTGAAGACAATTGGGACCCCAAGGGGTCAATCAGTTTGATAGTTGAAGGAGATGAGCCTAAGAAAATAACAGTTACCCTCAATCCCATTGTTGTTCAGATTCAACCCTCTGAGGGCGATGAGGTAAATGTGTCTGCACCACTCGAGTTTAAAGCACCTCCTACAAAAGTGCCAAAGCCAATTGAGGTTGAATTCGTGGTTCCAAAGGTGCCTGCACCATTTGAAGTTTACCTCCCTGGATGCCAATTCTTGTCTCCATGATAGACGTGACCCCGTTCAAGACAAACGCTATACCTTGGGATTACACAGTAGAGGCTAGAAGGAAGGGAGAGACATATACTGGGGAAGCAATCGCCGCACAAGGCATGACTAGGACAGGGAGGGTTTACACCCCAGAACATTTAGCTGAGTCCATCAAGCAAGCCTCTGGGCAGGCTATTGAAATTGGACCCGATGACATTTGGAGGAAAATACAGACCAAGGAGTATTCAATCGTTGAGCTATTGGACCCGATGACTTACTGCATGCTAATACCCGTCCCAACCTGTTAGTCCTGGGGCATTTGGACTTCTAATCCTAAGAAAGGGGGAGAGAGATAAGATATATATATATATATATATATATATATATATATATATATATATATATATATATTCAAAGGTAAAAATACTAGAGCAACAGTAAAAAACAAGTAGCATATAAGAGGGATGCAAATAAGTAATTAAAGGCTCAAATAAGCCCCGTGACATACAACAAGTAGTTTAGCATGACTTCAATTACTTATTTTGTCTTTAGAAGAGGTTAGAAGAGCGGGCAGATTAGTTTAACACAAAAGAGTTGGATAGAAAATCTACTTCGAGCTCCCGGGCCCGTTTTAGAAGTTGATAGAATTCTTAGAAAACCAGCAGAACATTTAGAAAACATTAGCTTCAGAAAAGGGTCTGTTAAAAAATATTTAAGGTTGGAGAAAAGTTCCAAAAGGCCTATAGGTCGGCCGCATGAGTTGAGTATAAAGGAACGGTGGGAAGAGGAGTTTAAAGACCTTAAAATCTTGAAAGAACTGAATTTAGACAAGCAGACAATCACAGGTTGGTAAAACAATAGCAATAGTTTACAGACTATAAAAGGGGCAGACCTGGGCCCGTTTTGAAAGTGAACCAATTTGGGGATAAGTTGAGTTACTGAAACGTTCAAAGCATTAGCAGGTCTGAACTTATAACTTGTGAGAAAGTAAATCCCCACATGTGCCTTTCACTATAGCCCCGAGTTTTTATATTACAAATTATTACAAAGCTGAGTAGAAAAGTAAAGAACAGTAAAGAAATAAAAAGTTAAAATGCATCAGCAGCTATAACAGGCCCGAGGAGTCTCGAAGCAACTTTAATGCCCAACATATGCCTTTTACCAAATCTGAGCTCCTAATATCCGAGGCTTTCTCTTTTAGAGTGTTACAAAGTTCCAAGGGCTTTCAATGGAACCCATGCATTGCTTAAACTCTAATTGAAATAGTGCAAGTGTGGAATTACAAACCCCAAAGCATCCGAGTTTAGAGTAGAATCCAAGGTCCTTAAGTATAGCTTACCAGAGGGGGTAGAACTTAAAGAACTAAGAATAAATGTAAAGGTGATAGATTAGAGGAAGACCATCGTATGAAGTGGTCATACCCATTATATTGATTGAGACTGGCACACCCCAGACTTCTTACGAGGTTTAACAAACAAGAGCAGGCTTGTAAACAAGTCAGACAAAGGTCTGAATGGTGATTAGGACACCAACAGGCCTTTGTCGAGGCTCAAACATAAGATATGGGATGGGGGATGGGATTGCTTTTAGTAAAGGCTATTGACAGCCTTAGTTCTAGACTAGAAATGGCAATAGGGTGCCACCCTTGTCCAGAACAACTCACATACAAACAAGGAGCAAAGGGAGAGGGGAATAATATAAAAGCACTTAGCAGACAAGATTTGATTGAAGCATAATAATGAACAGTGCACAAGCAAAGGAAAGTATTTGACATGCTGGACTTTATAAAACATTGAATGTAAGAGACCAAAGGGAAAGGGAACACGTATTAACATGTTGTCTTACTGAATATAAACAACCAAAGGGACAGGGGATCAACATGCTGAAATTTAAATACACAAGCAGGTGAGGGATAAAGAGGAAAGGTTTAAACAAAAAGCTTAACTGAAATATACAAAATAGACAAGGGAACAAGATTAACATACTAATGTTTAAATAGACAAAGGAACAAATGGAAGGGAATTAACATTGAATTTAAACATAATAGACAAAGGTACAGGGAAAGGGATTAGTCACGCAGAATTTGAACTAAAAGTATAAAAGGCAAAGAGCAGAATGAAAGTAAACAGGTAGTTGAAAGTTGGTAATCGAAATTAGGACCTACCAGTTGCACACTTTGAGTAGTAAAGCAAAGAGAAATCTTATAATTAGCCTTGGCTTCCAGCCGGCTAACTATTAGCAGAGAGAGCAAATAATAGAGAAGAGAAGAGAAAAGTAGAGAATTTTTAGTGAGTACGAGTAGAGAGAACTCGTGTATGGGTGTGTACTCTGAGAAAAAGAGAGAGAGCCTATTTATAGTTTTG
Source organism: Nicotiana benthamiana (assembly GCA_034376525.1). Classification (NCBI taxonomy): domain Eukaryota; kingdom Viridiplantae; phylum Streptophyta; class Magnoliopsida; order Solanales; family Solanaceae; genus Nicotiana; species Nicotiana benthamiana. Next base: position 37,104,001 of record CM067339.1, on the reverse strand, counting down.
AAAAGATGCAGCAATAGGAAAGGAAATATTGCGCAATCAATCAATATCAATTAAGGAGAAGGGAACCCCATCAATTAAGGAACCGGATGGAAAAATAAATAAACCTAGGTTTAAATTTGGAAAGAAAAGATAGTATTAATCACAGAATATAGGGTAAATACATATAAGAAATTTTGAAAGTCACACGGTTGAACATGTAAGGCAAGTTATTACCCAGGAAATCAAGGAGTCAAGATTCTACTCTTTTGAACTTAGTCAAAAAATAGGGAGCAATTAGAGAATCAAACAGTTGTGCCAAAAAATCAATTTAGGGTTTCAGGGAAAGGGGGAAAAATGGTACTATAAAAGATGCATATGTTTTGAACATACAGGAGACTGAAAATAGTAAAGTAAACATGCAGCAAAACACACACTAGAAAGCAATTAGGTGGCTAGGGTTACACATAGGAATATCGAAAGAATCCCTTTTAGGTTAAGCTTTCCAATGCATATCGGAGTACAGGAAATAACACAGATGAGGGTGAATAAGAGCAGAACATCATAAAGAGAAATATAAACATAGGGACTGAAGAAATACACAGTCAAGTCAGATACTTGAGAACCATAGTAGAAAATGTCGAAATCATGGAGAAGAACACACAGTAGCAAAATAAACAACAAAATCAAAGAATCGGCTATGTCATAGAAAACCCTAGGTTTTGGAAGAGACGAACAGTTGTTGAAAACACGACTAGGTGAAGAAAGTGATGAGAAACACATAAACTTTTAGAAAATAACCAGAGCTTAAAGAAGATTGCAAGATAAACGCAGAAAAAATTAAATAGGAACCTCGAACCATTAGGGTTTTCATAGAAAGGCCTCAAAACAGCGAGAAAAACCAGAACGGGCTCATCGGATCTTGGCAAGGACCCAAGGCTTCAAAGACTTGTCGGAGAAAGGCCTGACACAACCGTGAAACTCCATTGAAGGATCTCTGGTCTAGTCACACTCGCGATAATGTCCCGATCTTCGAATCCAAGGCCAGGAGAGGTGATGAGTGGACGAGCATGGCGTTTCAAGCCTTGAACGACAATAAACGCCGGCAAAGAGGGCGTGAGGTGACTAGGGTTTTCGGAGAACCTAGAGAGCATTTGGGAGTGAAAGGCGGTAGACTTGAGTGAATGATTAGAGGTAAGGGGGTTTTGGGGGATTTAATTAGGTAATTCAATTTTGGGTCGTTGATCTATGAGATCAACGACCAGGATTAGAGAGGGGGAGCGGGTGGGTTAAATTCAGCGGGTTTGGGTCGGGTGTATTTGAATTTGGGTCAGGAAAATTGGGCTGGATTGGGTTTGAATTGGGGTTAAAATTGAAAAGTTAAGGGGCTATAATATAAAAAACAGTTTTCCCTAATTTAACTTTATAAAAAAGAGTAAACAATTTTATAAAAATCCAATAAAATTATTGAGATAATAAAATACGTTTAGAAATTAATTAAAAATATTAGGAATGATTTTGCACTTGAAATACTTATCAAATTGAGAAATAGGCTAAAATTGCAAGTTAATGCAATTTTAGTTATAAAATACCTAATGGCTTTGAAAAATCCTGTAAAAATTACATAAATTATATTTTTATGTAAATGAGGAAATGAAATAAATTATTTATTAAATAACAAGAGTTGAGGTTAAATATTGGATTTTATAATACAAAATAAGTTGTAAATTGGCTTTAAAATGCTTGAAAAAATTATAGAAAAATACCAAACCTTTTGTGGATGCTTATATACGCATTGACAAGATATTTTGAAAGTATTTTGGGTACAACAATACATAACAAAAAATTGGGTATCAACATGCATCGCATTTTACTTTTAATTGATTTTACTTTTCCGCATTTTCTTTACTTTTGAAAAAGAGCTCTGATGTTTCAAACACTTACGAATTTAATCGAAAGCATTTTCCAAGTTTATCTTTTTATCTCGCTCTTATTACTTTTCTCTACCATTTACTTTATATTACACAGCATTACTGTTACATATCTTGATGATGAACCAACGACTGTAACTTGCAACGAGGCAATGCAACAAACGAACATAAAATCAGAAGAGGATGAAATACCAGAAGAAGTTGTCCAAGAGGTCAAGTATTTTGAGAACATGCCTAAGTGCAATTTTGACGAAACAGGGGTTGTTAATCTGGGGGACGCAGAGAATGCCATGGAAACACGTATCAACGTACATTTATCAACACCAACAAAGAAAGAGTACACAAATTTCTTAAAAGAATACGAGGATATATTCGCCTGGTCAAATGATAATACGAGCGATCTCAGCACATCCATTGTGGCTCACAAGTTTGCCGACAGAACCGACGTGCCCATCGGTAAAGCATCAACTCAGAAAATTCAAGCCAGACATGAGTTTGAAAATCAAAGAAGAGGTTACCAAGAAAGTCAAAGCCAGGGTTCTTAGAGTGGTAGAGTATCTGACATGGTTAGCCAACATCGTTCCAGTGCCGAAGAAGGACGGGAAAGTTAGAGTCTGTGTCGACTACCGAGATGTCAACTGGACCAGTCCCAAGGACGACTTCCCTTTGCCAAATATACATATATTGATTGACAACTGCGCCAAACATGAGCTGCAGTCGTTCGTCGATTGTTTTGGTGGATACCATCAGATATGGATGGATGAGGGAGATGCGGAGAAAATGGCGTTCATCATGCCATGGGGGTGTACTGTTACAGAATGATGCCGATCAATTTGAAGAATTTTGTTGCTATCTACATGAGGGCCATGACCACTATCTTTCATGACATGATACATAAAGAAATCGAGGTGCATGAGGATGATGTCATCATCAAATCTAAGAAAGCTGCAGATCACATGGAAGATTTGAGGAAGTTCTTCAACAGACTGAGGAGATACAACTTGAAACTGAATCCAGTCAAGTGTGCATTTGGGGTCCCAGCCGAAAAGTTATTGGGTTTTGTTGTAAGTGTCGGGGAATAGAATTGGACCCATCAAAGGTCAAAGTAATTTAAGAGTTGCCACCACCAAAGAGCAAGAAGGACGTAATGTGTTTTCTGGAAAGACTCAACTATATCAGCCGGTTCATAACCCAGTCTACTGTTATTTTAGAACCTATCTTCAAGATGCTACCACTAAATGGACTGACGACTGTCAGAGGGCTTTCGACAGAATCAAGGAATATTTGTCAACTTCGACAGTTTTGGTTCCACCTGAGCTAGGGAGACCTCTATTGCTTTATCTTGAAGTATTGGATGGAGCGTTTGGGTGTGTTTTGGGACAACATGATGAAACGAGGAGGAAAGAACAAGCAATCTACTACCTCAGCAAGAAGTTTACCTCGTACGAGGCTCGATATTCCTTATTAGAACTCACTTGTTGTGCTCTAACCTGGGTAGCTCAGAAACTTAGGCACTATTTCTATGCTTACACTACTTATCTCATATCCAGGGTGGATCCATCGATATATATCTTTCAGAAGCCCATGCATACCGGCAAGCTCGCCAAATGGAAAATATTGCTAAGTGAGTTTGACATTGTTTATTTTACCCAGAAGGCTGTCAAAGGATAGGAGAATACTAATGTCTAAAGATGTATTTTCCTTATGAAGAGGTAGCTTTTATAAGAGAAGACTATGCAAAATCATATGATGGTTGGAGAATATTCTTCGACGGAGCCGCAAATTTCAATGGAGTCGGTATAGGAGAGGTCCTGGTATCAAAAACTAGTTAACATTACTCGCTATCCGCCAAGATCAGATTCCCATGCACCAACAACATGGATGAGTATGAAGCCTGCATCTTGGGGCTCAAATTGGCAATTGACATGAATATTCAGGAACTATTAGTGATCGGAGGATCAGGCATACTAATAGATTAGGTTCGAGAAGAATGGGAAACCAAGAATTCCAGGATACTCCCCTATCTACACCATGTACAGGAGTTGAGGAAACGATTCTGAAAGACGAAATTCCAACACGTCCCAAGAATACAAAATGAGTTCACTGATGCCTTAGCCACTTTATCATCCATGGTCCAACATCCAGATAGCGACTTTGTTGATCCCATGCAGGTCAACATTCATGACCAACCAGCTTATTTTGCTCATGTCGAGGAAGAAGCCAAGAGGAAGCCTTGGTTCCATGATATCAAAGAATACTTAACAACAGGAGAATACCCAGAACTTGCACACTCCGGAGGTTATGAAACAACTTCTTTCACAACGGAGGAATCTTGTATAGGAGGACTCCCGATCTGGGATTATTAAGATGTGTCGAGGCCATAGAAGCAACCAAACTATTTGAGGAAGTGCATGCAGGGACCTGCGGACCGCACATGAACGGTTTCATTTTGGCAAAGAAGATACTCCGAGCAGGGTATTTTTGGATGACGATGGAAACGGACTGCATCCAGTATGTCCGTAGATGCCACCACTATTAGATATATACAAATATGATATAAGTGCCTCAGAAAGAGCTTACTGCAACAAGCTCACCATGGTCGTTCGCCGCTTGGGGAATGGATTTAATTGGACCAATCGAACTAGCCGCGTCAAATGGGCACAGGTTCATCTTAGTGGCAAATGATTACATTACCAAATGGGTTGAATCAGCATCATAAAAAACAGTTACCAATAAAGTAATAACAGATTTTGTCCGCGATCGTATGGTTAGTCGGTTTGGGATTCCAGAATCAATCATCACCGACAATGGTTCTAATCTCAACAGTGACCTGATGAAAGCAATGTATGAAACATTCAAGATTAAAAACAAGAACTTTACGACTTACAGACCTCAGATGAACGGAGCTGTAGAAGCAGCCAATAAGAACATCAACAAGATACTAAGGAAAATTATTGAAAGGCACAAGTAGTGGCACACGAAATTGTCGTTCGTGTTACTGGGTTATCGTACCACGGTCCGCACATCAACTGGGGTCACTCCCTATATGCTGGTCTATGGTACAGAGGCAGTCATCCCCGCTAAGGTAGAAATTCACTCCTTGAGGGTCATTTAAGAAACAGAGTTAGATGATGCAGAATGGGTCGAAAGTCGCTAGGAGCAATTAGCCCTCATAGACGGAAAGAGAATGAATATAGTTTGTCACAGTCAATTATATCAGAATAGAATGTCCAGACCCATCAACAAAAGAGTTAAGCCAAGTAAATTCACGCCAGGATAGCTGGTATTGAAGAAAATATTTCCGCATCAAGATGAAGCCAAATGGAAATTCTCTCCCAATTGGCAGGGCCCGTACATGGTTCACCGGGTCCTAATTGGAGGAGCCCTTATTCTCGTAGAAATGGACAAAGAAGTCTGGCAAAGCCAATTAACTCAGACGCAGTGAAAATATACTACATTTGATCATACACGTTTTTTTCTTTCATGATGTAATTTGAACTACGCCTGACCCGATTCCCGTTTATGAGGGGATACATAGGCAGCCCTATGGGTTTGGTAACATTTTAATAAAAATTTCATTTTCCCCCGCGATTAGAACTGGGGCAGAATTTTGAGGGGGGCCCTCAAAATTTCGAAGTCAGCTTGTCAATATCTTCCTCAGCGCCGACCAAACAAACTGAGGCAGCATTTTGAGGAGGACCCTCCAAATTCTTGAATTGATCCACGTTTGTTTACTCAGCGCAGCCATCAGCAGCACCAGCCCAGTACACTGGGACAGAATTTTGTGGAGGACCCTCAAAATTTCGGAGCAAACAAAGTCGCCGTGTCTTGAACCACGTTGCAATTTTTGGTTCATCTAAAATAAAATCATTTATTTATATATATATATATATATATATATATATATATATATATATATATATATATATATATATATATATATATATATATATATGTCCTTCCATTATACTTACTAAGTCATGCATAAATATCACTTGCATCACAATTGTTTAGCAATGCTACCCCCGTGATACACGATGCCAAGAGCTAGAGGATACGAACTAACATCCCCTGTACAGAACTCGCGATTTTTCTTTGGATGCAGGAACTCAGGCCTCGGATCAAAGTACATTTGCTCTTTAGGATCGAAACCTTCAGAGGGTCACTATCCACACCCAACATTCCCAGCAGTCCTAATATCGCAACCGTCTACCAGCTAAGAAAACTTACTACTATTCGTTCTTTTACACTATTCTCTGCCTATTAGATAAGGCTATTCTCTGCCTTTCGAGGTTAATCTCTACCTCCATATTGCATAAGGCTATTCTTTGCCTTTCGAGGTTAAGCTCCACCTCCATATTGCATAAGGCTACTCTCTGCCTTCCGAGGTTAAGCACTACCTCCATATTGCATAAGGCTACTCTCTGCTTTCCGAGGTTAAGTTCTACCTCCATATTGCATAAGGCTACTCTCTGCCTTCTGAGGTTAAGCACTACCTCCATATTGCATAAGGCTACTTATCTGCCTTTCGAGGTTAAGCTCTACCTTCATATTGCATAAGGCTACTTATCTGCCTTCCGGGAATAAGCGATGTCTCCATCTACATTTTTGCATAAGGTTACTCTCTGCCTTCCGAGGTCAAACTCTACCTCCATATTGCATAAGGCTACTTATCTGCCTTTCGAGACTAATCTCTGTCTCCTTCTGCATTTTTGCATAAGGCTACTCTCTGCTTTCCGAGGTTAAGCTCTACCTCCATCTTGCATAAGGCTATTTATCTGCCTTACGAGCAAAGTGTCTTCTCCATCCCGCATGGTTGAAATATCGCCACTTTTGTTTTTGAACGGCTGAAAATCGCCACTTGCATCTTAATTTCTTGCTGTAGCTTAAAGATCACCACCCTTTGCCTTCATCTGGCTGAAAGATCGCCAATTTATTCAAAGGCATCATAAATCGGAGGCACCATCCGCATAGCCCGAGAACACCTTTCATGGCCTACGAATCGTTATTTTATGCCCTTCATAGCCTAGGACATCGTAGTCCGAGGACGCCACCCTAACCGTCCGAAGACAACATTCATGGTCCAATGGGAACTTGCATATTATGCACAATATATGCATTTGTTTATTTACAGGTACTCCAGCTAGCGAACATCTGTCTCAGCAGGAGCTATCCCACCCCGGGTTTTCCTCAACCTATCTAAACCCAAACGCCTTTTCAATCTCAACCATTGTGCCTGTTCTTTCGAGCCTACACATCCCGTCAATAGATCCCGAACTACATATGACCTAATTCCTGTAAAACCAGGGATATGTAGGTAGGTAAAAAGCCAGAGTATGGTCATAATTCTTTTAAAATCGCCATTTTCGATCGAAATTGACCGTCTTATCTTTACCGACAACTCTTTCATCCTCCTCGGATAAAGAGATGCAGCTTTTGATATCCAATTTTTTTTGTTTTTATATATATACCAAAATACTTCCAAAATAGCGTATATATGCATATATGAGCATGCCGTGAATTTTGGTATTTTAATTATTTTTTAAACCAACTTATCGCCTATTTTTATATCACAAAACTTATCAAACTTATTCCAAAAAATTATATTTTGGTGATTAACTTATTTTATCCTTATATTTACCTTAAAATATAATTAATATGATTTTTCATATTTTTACGAATTTATTTGGCGTTTCTAAAGCTAAATTGTATATAATTTCAATTGTAGCCCATTTTGTAATTAAATGTATTTTGGGATTGTAAAATTATTCCTAATATTTTTAGATTAATATTTATAAACTATTAACTAGTTTAATATTTTTTAATTATTTTTTACTGTTAGTAATTAATTAAAAAGGGAAAAAGTAGCTATTTAAGAACTAGCCCATTTCATTTCAATTATAGCCTAAATCCACCCCCAATTTTAAACCCAATTCAAGCAAACCTTTATCCTATTTGGACAGACCCATTAGCCTCACCCAGCATTGGTTCAATCTGAGATCAAAGGTCCAGATCAAATTACCTAAAATAAATGCTAGTCTCCCCCCCCCCCCCGACCCCTCATTTCATCAGAGACTGATCTCTATCTCACTCTCTCTTATGATTGCTCTCCCTTCTCTCTAGAACCTTCTAGTTCGCTCCTACTTCTCCGACGAGCTTTATCACTTCACCGGCCATGCTCCATCCTCACTTCTCGCGACCTCTAGCCAACATAGGGTGGTATATCGCTGCTTCTCTCCAAGGTTTGAAGCCCCAGAAGCTTCAACCATGAAGATGGTCGCTGAAGCCTTGCCGGGGTCCGTTTCCGGCCTTTCTCCAATGGATTTTGGTTTGATAATGCTGAAAACACCATTTTTCTTGAGCTTCACAGCCAGGTTTTTCTTAGCTCTCTCACTAGTTCTTATGAAACCCTAATCTTAACCCAAACCTCTCAAATCTTTGGCTTTTAACAATTTTAACTCGCACCTTTATGTTTCACACTATTTTCTACTCGACCTTTACGATTACTCCGTTTTTAAACAATATTTTGCTCTATTTTGAAACTAGGGTTTCTGACCCCCTTTGAAATCATTTTACTTTATGATTTTCAAGTCCTATTCGTGATTCTTCTAAATATGACGAATAGGACTTAAAAATACAGTAGAAGCCAACTTACCTTTGTTCCGTTTACCTTTACCTCTGTCTGTGTGACTGTTGCTTTCAAAACTAGCACAAAGCAATTTCTTTCAAACTGAGTTAAGTTTCTTCACTCTTCTACTATATTTCTTAAAATGTCTTTCATGTAAAACCTTTTCAACTCAACTACTGCACAAGCACACTACTCTTAGAATTAGGTTCTGCCTATTTGTGTAAGCACTGCTTTGGGTACCTTGAGTACCTACCGAAATTTGATGCACAAAGTTGTCAATTCCACACTTGCACTTATCAATGGTGATTTGTTTTGGGTGCATGTTGTTGGCTGGGGTCTCTAGAGACCCCTAGGGAACTTTGCCGCACCCAAACTCTTGGTGAAGGCTGTGAAGCTCGAAAGAAGTGAGGTTGGAGGTCTGGGCCTGGTTGAAGGCTCCCTTTAGAATAGCTTCTTGTTTTATTCTTCGCTGTTGTAATTTAATTACTCAATTTGTAATAATTTGCAAAGAACTATGGGGGTTTATAGTGAAATTGGGGAGGGTTATGCATGATTACTAAGGGTATGGGTAGAGAACATGCCCAGAGGATTTCGTTTATATATTCATACAATAGAAATCACGTATAATACATGCACTCTCCATATAGATATCATGCTCCTAGGATCCTTTACTTTCAATCTGACGTCTTTCATGACCATAACCAGTTAATAATTAAAATTCTACCACTGCATTTAGAAATCCTGTTTCTAGGACCATCATGTGCATTTAGATATCCTGTTTTTAGGACCATCACTTGTATTAGATATCATGCAATTAGGAATTCACTTGGAATCTCTTGACCATCCTATTAATTATTCAACTGCATAAACTGGTTTTCTAAAACAAAAAAAAATGATCTGCATGTATGTTATAACGCCTAGGAAAGCCATAGGCCGGATAAAAAATGACTAATCGTATTAAGCCATTCGACCTTTTTATGTTGCCCAAACTAATCTGCCTCTCTTAAGTCTGTTTGGTTACTACTAAATTCGCGTCCTATTCTTTCACCTATATGTTTTCAAACAAGTTGCTTTTTTCCTGCCCAAGACTGGACTACTGTTTTCCTAAAATTAATAACGAACTTTTTAAAGCCCATACTCTCCTCATCTTTCTGTAGTTCTAAAGTAACTTCTGCATGTCCACTATATGCTATTTCCATCCAGCACTAATCTACTATTTCTAATAGCATGATATTGCCACATATATGTGGTTCTAACTGTATTTGAAAGAATAAATATTTCCTTTACTCCTAAACGATACATATGTTACTATTTTACCTTTTGGTTTTTTTCAACCTATCCTGCCTAATTCTGCCCAGACTTTCAGCTTTGGCATTTAGATTTTTAAACGCTCACTCTCTTTAGACCTTAAATGTGATTGAGGCATGCTAATTGTATGTATATTCGTGGAGGGGTACGTGAGCCGTTTACATGCCTTTATGTGATCACTTACGTGAATTCCCTACTTGCTTTTTTTATTGTTCTTAGTATTTTGCCTTTAAACCTAAGGGTTCAACTTAGTCCTTACCTTATTGGAATAATGTTCTTAAACACCCTTTAGGACCTATACGATGGGACGGGTAATAGCATGCATTAAGCACTCGTGACCAATACACACGCTTAAAATAACCTCTACGGGGAGGGAAGAGTAGAATAAGGATATGATGACCGGTGCGCTAATATCTCGTGCGAGAATGATTGCTGGGTATTGCACCGAAGTGATCCATATTATATTGAACCCTAGGAACCCCTTGTCTCTTTTATTTACTTTCTTAAATTAGCGTTTTCTTCCACCAAGCTTTTCTCTTTTTCAAAATCAATTATGTCTTCTTGCTTACAAAATTCTCAACTTGTTCATGTTTCCTATGTGCAAATTTTACTTCCACTCCTTATAAAGTCACAACTAAGCATGGCTGGGAACCACACTAGTGGAACTTGAAGAGTGCCTAACACCTTCCCCTCGAGATAATCTCAAGCCCTTACCCGAAATTTGATTTCCTATCAAAAAACCCTTCTTCTTTTCGTTAAGTGTCCTAATGCACTATAATCATTAGGTGGTGACTCTTTGAACTCTTAAGCCATCTTCCTCAAAAGGGAAAAGAGTTGTTTTGTCAATAATATTGTAAACCCTATCTCCCCGTTCTTTGAGTTTGGAAAAAAGGGGGCGTCGACAACAAGTAATACAGTCAAAGAAAAATGCATGAAAGAATGCAATACATATAACGGCACACTCTAGTACCCGCTGCGGCGTGCATCCTGCTCCACTAAATTAATGCGACGCGGCTCACTGGGGTGTATAAAGACTCTGAAGGGGTTCCTACATCCCAAGTGCAATATCAGCCATGTCGTGGCATCAAACAGGCTCTTGGCCTCAATATATATATATATATATATATATATATATATATATATATATATATATATATATATATGTATGTATGTATATATATGTATATATATGTATGTATGTATATGTATATATATATATATGAATGTATATATATGTATATATATATGTATGTATATATCATCGCTGCGTCATGCAGCCCGATACATATCAAGGAAACACTCTCACTATCGGGTCCTCGACCCATCTCAGTCAAATAAGTTCACAGACAATCGAGCATGAAATACTATAGGGATCTTAGCCCCCATATCCTTTTTCATTTAAATATTCATGTATAAAACACAATTATTATATTATTTTTAACAGTTGAAAACATGACTGAGAGTATATGTTATGCACACAAGTGAGAAAAACACATAAGGATCCCTAAAGGATTCTACGCGTCGGCAGAAGGCCCCAAACACAGCAATAAGCCCAATTCAAAATGATAAAGTATGCGTCTCAATCGCTAATATAGTAGAAATTAACACTCGGGATGGACCAAGTCTCAATTCCCAATAGTAAACGACCCCGCACTCATTGTGGAATACGTGTCACGCCTCAATATAGCATTACGATGTGAAAGTCCGGGGTTTCAAACCCTCAGAGCAGCACTTAGATCCATTACTTATCTCTAACCGGCCAAATACTAGCTCGCAATGCCCTTTCCTCTCGAATCGATCTTGTTGCGCGTCGAATCTGGCCAAAACCATAACAAATACGTTACAACAGGTTAATGGAAAATAACGCAAGCGAAAAAACTCGAAAAATATCGAAAACCACGAAATTTGCAAAATTCGAGCCTCTGGACCATTCCTCAAAATCCAACAAATTTTTACACCAATGCGATCCTTATCTCGCTACGAGTCTATACATATCAAGTTCATAAGAATCGGAGTCCATTTGACCCATAAAATCACAAGTTTACACTTTCTTATGTTTTAAGCCCTAACCTCCATTTTTAACCTTTAATTCCCTGGGTTTTTAGTGTTATTCCATGTTTATTAACCATAATATCTTAATCTAGGTCCAAAAATTCATACCTGATGATAGCCCTCGAAACCCTCTTAAAAAATTGCCCAAAATCTCCTTAGTTCGAACTCCAAAATGTTTCTTTTCTTTCAAGATCGTGAAAATACTATTCACTTAAAACCCAGTCAAATTCCACTTCTGCGGTTGAAATACCGCGCCTGCGGTTCTCTCTTCTGTGCTTAATCCACCGCTTTTGCGATTTTTCCCAAAATACCCAGGACTGCTTCGGCGGTCCAAAATCGCACCTGTGATGACCGCTTTTGCGGAAACCCATCCGCTTCTATGGAAATGCCAAGCCCCCTCTCAAACCGCTTCTGCGAGCTACCCCATCACATCTACGGAACCACTTCTACGGTCTCTTTTTCGCAGATGAATACTAGATACCAGCAGTCATAAATCATGCAACAACTCCAAAACTCTCCGTTTAACCACCCGAACTCACCATGAGGCCCCCGAGACCTCAACCAAAAGCAAATATATGATCTATTACCTTATTGAAACTTTTTTGATTCATCAAAGCATTAAAATTAACCTCAAAATCATAAACTTTCACCAAATCAAAGCCTAAGTTTATCAAATTCTTCCAAAACACACATTCGATTAAAAAATCAGATCTAAACACCTCTGATTTAGCTGAGATTTTGCACACACATCATAAATCACCTATGAAGCTACTGCCACTCTCGGAATTCCCTTCTGACCCTCGGATCAAAATCTCGCCTATCAACCGAATATCGCCAAAATGTTATCTTTGCCAATTGTAGCCAATTTCTACACAGAGCTTCCAAAATTACTTCTGATTGCGCTTCTAAGCCTTAAACATCCCTTGAATTAACCAAATCGTCGGAAATCACATCCGAGCCCTCTTACTCACAAGTCAACTTTCGGTTGACTTTTCCAAACCAACCTTTCCTTAAAGAAGCTAATTGTCTCATTTCCTACCAAATCCAATTCGAATAAACTCAAACTCACCCAACATACATAACAAAACATGAAAAAGTAATAAACGGGGAAAACAGGAGGGAACCACATGAGACAATGGGTCGGGTCGTCACAGAAAGAATGCAAAACATATAACGATACACTCTAGTACCCGCTGCGCGTGCATCCTGCTCCACTTATTTAACGTCGACGGTACTCACTGGGGGTGTATACAGACTCTGGAGGGGTTCCTACAGCCCAAGTGCAATATCAGCCATGTCGTGGCATCAAACAAGCTCTCGACCTCAATATCAATATATATATATATATATATATATATATATATATATATATATTCGCTGTATCATGCAGCCCGATCCATATCAAGGAAACATTCTCACTATCGGGCCCTCTACCCATCTTAGTCAAGTAAGTTCACAAACAATAGGGCATGAAATACTATAGGGATCTTAGCCCCCATATCCTTTTTCATTTAAATATTTATGTATATAACACAATTATTATATTATTTTTAACAGTTGAAAACATGACTGAGAGTATATGTTTTGCACACAAGTGAGAAAAACACATAAGGATCCCTTAAGGATTCTACGGGTCGGCACAAGGCCTCAAACACGGCAATAAGGCCAATTCAAAATGATAAAGTATGCGTCTCAATCGCTAATATACTAGAAATTAACACTTGGGATGGACCAAGTCTCAGTTCCCAATAGTAAACGACCCTCCACTCATTGTGGAATGCGTGTCACACCTCAATATAGCATTACGACGTGAAAGTCCGTGGTTTCAAACCCTCAGAGCAGCATTTACATCCATTACTCATCTCTAACCGGCTAAATACTAGTTCGCAATGCCCTTTCCTCTCGAATCGACTTTGCTGCGCGTCGAATGTGGCCAAAACCACAACGAATACGTTACAATAGGTTAATGGAACATAACCCTATCGAAAAGACTCGAAAAATATCAAAAATCACAAAATTTGCAAAATTCGAGTCTCAGGACCATTACTCAAAATCCAACAAATTTTTACATTAATGTAATCCTTATCTCGCTACGAGTCTATACATATCAAGTTCATAAGAATCGAAGTCCATTTGACCCATCAAATCACAAGTTTATACTTTCTTATGTTTTAAGCCCTATCCTCCACTTTTAACCTTTAATTCCTTGTATTTTTAGTGTTAATCCATATTTATAAACCATAATATCGTAATCTAGCTCCAAAAATTCATACCTGATGATAGCCCTCGAATCCCTCTTCAAAAATCGCCCAAAATATCCTTAGTTCGAACTCCAAAATGTTTCTTTTCTTTCAAGATCGTGAAAATACTATTCACTTAAAACCCAGTCAAATTCCGCTTCTGTGGTTGAAATACCGCGCCTGTGGCTCTCGCTTCTGTGCTTAATCCACCGCCTTTGCGATTTTTCCCAAAATACCCAGGACTGCTTCGGTAGTCCAAAAACGCACCTGCGATGACCGCTTTTGCGGAAACCCATCCGCTTCTCTGGAAATGGCAAGCCCCCTCTCAAACCGCTTCTGCGAGCTACCCCATCGCATCTACGGAACCGCTTCAACAGTCCTTTTTCCGCAGATGCGGAAATACTAGATAACAGCAGTCATAAATCATGCAACAACTCCAAAACTCTCCCTTTAACCACCCGAACTCACCCCGAGACCCCCGAGACCTCAACCAAAATCACAGATATGAACTATTACCTTATTAAAATTTGTTCGAACCATCAAAACATTACCATTAATGTCAAAATCATCAAATTTCACCAAATCAAAGCCTAAGTTTATCAAATTCTTCCGAAAACACATTCGATAAAAAAACCAGATCTAAACACCTCTGATTTTGCTGAGATTTTGCACTCAGATAATAAATCACCTAATGAAGCTACTGCCACTCTCGGAATTCCCTTCCGACCCTCGGATCAAAATCTCACCTATCTATCGAATATCGCCAAAATGTTATCTTTGTCAATGGAAGCCTAATTCTACATTGAGCCTCCAATATTACTTCCGATTGCGCTTCTATTCCTCAATCATCCCCCAAAGCTAACCGAATCGTCGGAAATCACATCCGAGCCCTCTTACTAACAAGTCAACTTCCGGTTGACTTTTGCAAACCAACCTTTCCTTAAAGAAGCTAATTGTCTCATTTCCTACCAAATCCAATATGAATGAACTCAAACTCACCCAACATACATAACAAAACATGAAGAAGCAATAAACGGGGAAAACAGGAGGGAACCACATGAGACGACAGGTCGGGTCGTCCCAGAAAGAATGCAATACATATAACGGTACACTCTAGTACCCGCTGCTGCGTGCATCTTGCTCCACTTATTTAACGTCGATGGGGCTCACTAGGGGTGTATACAGACTCCGGAGCGGTTACTACAGCCCAAGTGCAATATCAGCCATGTCGTGGCATCAAACAGGCTCTCTTCCTCAATATCAATATATATATATATATATCATCGATGTGTCATGCAGCCCGATCCATATCAAGGAAACATTCTCACTATTGGGTCCTTGACCCATCTCAGTCAAATAAGTTCACAGACAATCGGGCATGAAATACTATAGGGATCTTAGTCCCCATATCCATTTTCATTTAAATATTCATGTATAAAACACAATTATTATATTATTTTTAACAGTTGAAAACATGACTGAGAGTATATGTTATGCACACAAGTGAGAATAACACATAAGGATCCCATATGGATTCTACGGGTCGGCACAAGTCCCCAATCACGGCAATAAGCCCAATTTACAATGATAAGGTATGCGTCTCAATCGCTAATATAGTAGAAATTAATACTCGGGATGGAACAAGTCTCAGTTCCCAATAGTAAACGACCCCACACTGATTGTGGAATGCGTGTCACACCTCAATATAGCAGTACGACGTGAAAGTCTGGGGTTTCAAACCCTCATAGCAGCATTTACATCCATTTCTCATCTCTAACCGGCCAAATATTAGCTCGCAATGCCCTTTCCTCTCGAATCAACCTTGTTGCGCGTCAAATCTGGCCAAAACCACAACAAATACGTTACAATAGGTTAAGGGAACATAACCCAATCAAAAAGACTCTAAAAATATCTAAAACCACAAAATTTGGAAAATCCAAGCCTCGGGACCACTCCTCAAAATCATACAAATTTTTACATCAATACGATCTTTATCTTGCTACGAGTCTATACATATCAAGTTCATAAGAATCGGAGTCCATTTGGCCCCTCAAATCACAAGTTTGCACTTTCTTAAGTTTTAAGCCCAAACCTCCATTTAACCTTTAATTCCTCGGTTTTTCAGTTTTAATCCATATTTATAAACCATAATATCGTAATCTAGGTCCAAAAATTCATACCTCCTGATAGCCCTCGAAACCCTCTTCAAAAATCGCACAAAATCTCCTTAGTTCGAACTCCAAAATGTTTCTTCTCTTTCAAGATCGTGAAAATATTATTCACTTAAACCTCTGTCAAATTCCGCTTCTGCAGTTGAAATACCGCGCCTGCGGCTCTCGCTTCTGTGCTTAATCCTCTGCTTTTGCGGTTTTTCCCAAAATATCCAGGACTGCTTCGGCGGTCCAAAACCGCATATGCGATGACCGCTTTTGCGGAAACCCATCCGCTTCTACGAAAATGCCAAGCCCCCTCTCAAACCGCTTCTGCGATCTACCCCATCGCACCTACAGAAACGTTTCTACGGTCCCTTTTCCGCAGATGCAGAAATACTAGATACCAGCAGTCATAAATCATGAAACAACTCCAAAACTCTCTGTTTAACCACCCGAACTCACCCAAAGGCCCCCGAGACCTCAACCAAAAGCACAGATATGATCAATTACCTTATTGAAACTTGTTCGAACCATCAAAACATTACCACTAACCTTAAAATCATCGAATTTCACCAAATGAAAGCCTAAGTTTATCAAATTCTTCTGAAACACACATTCGATCAAAAACCAGATCTAAGCACCTCTGATTTAGCTGAGATTTTGCACACATCATAAATCACTTAATAAAGCTACTACCACTCTCAGAATTCTATTCCGACCCTCGAATCAAAATCTCACCTATCAACTGAATATCGTCAAAATGTTATCTTTGCCAATTAAAGCCTAATTCTACACCGAGCCTCCAAAATTACTCCATTGTGCTTCTAAGCCTCAATCATCCGCCGAAGCTAACCGAATCGTCCGAAATCACATCTGAGCCCTCTGACTCACAAGTCAATTTCCGGTTGACTTTGCCAAACCAACCTTTCCTTAAAGAAGCTAATTGTCCCATTTCCTACCAAATCCAATCCGAATCAACTCAAACTCACCCAACATACATAACAAATCATGAAAAAGAAATAAAAGGGGAAAACATCAGGGAACCACATGAGACGACGGGTCGGGTCGTCACAGTGTGCCACAGCGATGTACGGATGGGGCTGCACGCTGCAGTGGTTATTTTTAGTTTGATTATTTACTTGACGAGCTACTGATTTTACCTATTTTAAAGATATTACTTGACTTCTTCATTAGTTTATTGTTTAAGTTTATTTATTGCTTTGACATTGAATTGTGTAGTGCTTTCTCGTGTTTCTTATGTAGTTTATTCACTGGGTCGGAGTACTCACATTACTCTCTACACCATGTGTTAAGATCCAGGTATCCCTGAGGTGTAGTGCGATCTTTCCAGCAATTCAGATGCTGCTGGAGTTATCGAGGTAGCTACATGACATTCGCAGACCCGATGTTCTCCCTCTATCTTCTACATTTCAGTACTCTAGACTATCTATATACTAAGAGCTGAAATCTTGTATTAAAGACTCAGACTTGTGACACCGGATCTTTTGAGCTTTTGTAGAGATATTGTTATGGCTTTCCCGCATATTTCATATACTGTTCAGATTTCTATTGATGTTAAATTGGCATTTAGTTTTGTTATTTACTAATGAATTCTATATAAAGGGGATTGTGAGTGTTAATTGGCTGGGCTTGCCTAATAGTGTGTTGGGTGCCATCACGACCAGGGTTGGATTCGTGATATCATTATACCTCATAATCAAAGAAATTCTCCCAACACATACATATATAGTAGCAACCTACAAATGCGAGGGCATATAAAATAAAACCCTCACACTCACCAAGAAATTTCACATGCAACAAATACGGTACCATATGTTTGCACATTCTGTCACTATCCTTTGACGTAGGAGTCTCAATCCACAGTCCATTAGCACATTTCAAAGCTTGCAATGTTAGCTTGGGTTAAAGTATGGACATTTTTGATAACATAGTGACTAAATCTTCCCCTAAACACTTTAAGCATTACAAACTTCTACTCTTTCCACTCTTTTATTTTGTAAACGCTTCATTTTTTATAGATCAATCACAAAAGTCCCCAAATTTGTTTGTCTTACTTTTATTTTCTCAACTATAATTTTTATTTATTTATTTATGATAATGGAGTTTCAAAAAGGGAGTGTCAAGGGACTTAAATTTTTACTTTCATTTTTGGTGCAACTTTGAGTTGCCAAGTACATAATATTTTCACATAACTACAATATCTACCCAAACACATAACCTAAAGTAGTTAAGGGGAAGATGGGTCAACAAGAGAAAATAATGTAAAATGAGCATCTTGTAACATGGGTTTCCAAAGAAAAGGTTAATAGGCGCAAATTGGTATGCTAGGGATATTCATTCATTTGGAGGATAATTTAGGCACTAGTGGTTTATATCAAAGAAGGCCCACTATCACTTTAAGGATTAAAATCTTAGGATTTTGCCTCAAACAAAAGGTAATGCACAATAAGAACTTCCCAGACAATTTATATGGAATTTATAAGTCACTCAGTTTCAACCATCAATGTACAAATATGACTTTAAAATGGAGGTTCTAGAACAATTTTGGGTGACTCTCACAAAATATAGCTTTTCAAGGAGTCAATTTTCTTCGCATCAAGTTCTCTCTATTTTTAATTTAAATGGTAGAGATGCGGGGTATTTCAGGTAAGAGAGATTGACATTCATAAATCCGACGAACTTCAATGAATTATTAAGACTCTCAATCAAGATGATAACTTCAGTTGTAAAAAGCAGCGTGACTATGCTAGAATAAAAGAAGTTCTATGTGATGGCAACAAGAAGAATAAATGGAAGCGAAAGGGTCGGAATCGACACTATGTGCTTCCCTACAGATATTTGAACCAGATGGCTAGAGTTTATTTGGAATTTATCTGTAGCAGGATCTTGCCATGCAAGCATATCAATTATGCATTGCACACATGTGTATTGTTAACATATGTCCTTATGAAGGGTGTCACGGTTAATATAGGTGCCCTTATGTTCTTAGAGATGAACCACCTATTGAGGTGGTCAAAATGTCATTTGTTTTATGCAAACACCCTCACCAAATACATAAAGCAAAATTTTTAAAGTGTCCAACCAAGGAGGCGATCAGAAGTAGCCAACTGAGATTAAATGGGACAACTACTCTATGGTCAGGGCCCCCAAAAAATCTATGGAGTTGAGTACTAACCAAAAATTCGATGTGATAATTGATAAATTCAAGAAATTATGGTCTGTTATTGCCTCTAAAGTATAGAATGTCAGAAGGAAATTGATGGAGAATTCATGACATCTATAACATTCCGTGTTGAATCAAAATTCGCACTAAACATTGATGATGATAGTGATTTTTGTCCAACTGAGGATGAGATTACACCACTTATGTAAGCATAAGAGGATGATGAAAACGATGATGAGTCTGACGAGAAGAAGTCACTTCATGATCGTTGTTATACTCTTGCCTTACTAGCCCCAGACTATGTTGTTGGACCTTCTCAGAATGGTCCAACCACTATTGTTGATGATACTGACGATGATACAAATGTGGAGGACGTCGATGACTCTGATGCTGACGACTATAGTACTTAGAGGGAGTATTTTTCACCCATGTTCTTTATTTTGCTGCATTGGGACATTGCAAAGTCTTAAGTGTGGGGTGGAGAAATATCTTATTTGTAGTGCAATAAAATAAAGAATATGGGTGAAGAAATACTACCTCTAAGTATCATAGTCGGAGTTGCCAACATCAGAGTCACCAGAGTCATCCACATCTGCATCACTCTTTGTATCATCAACAGTAGTGGTTGGACCACTCTAATAATGTCGAGCAACATAGTCTAGGGTTGGGAAGGCAAGAGTAGAAGTACGAGCATGAGGTGCCTCCTCATCGTCAAACTCATCATCACTTTGATCATCTTCTTCTACTGTCATAGGTGGTGTGACCTCGTCCTCGGGTTGATCAACGTCATTATCCTCATCAATGTTTAGTTCAAACTTTGATTCAGCACTAAATGATATAAACTTCATGAAATCTTTATCATTTTCGTCTGGATCTTAACTTTAGAGGCAATAACAGACCACATCTGCTTGAAGTTATCAATAATCACATTACATTTTTGGTCAGTAGTCAACTTCATAAATTTTTCGGGGGCTCTAACTGTAGAGTAGTTGTCCAATTTAGTCTCAGCTGACTGCTTCACATCGCCTCCTTAGTTGGACACTTCAAATTTATCATTCATGTATTTAGTGAGGGTTTTTGTATAAATCAAATGACACCTTAACTACCTCAATATATGTTTTATCTCTAAGCACATAAGGGCACCCACATTAACCATGATGACTGTCATAAGGGCATAGGTCAATAACACACGTGTGCACCACACGAAAACAATATGCTTGCATGGAAAGATCCTATTACAGATAAAGTTTAGATGGACTCCAGCCTTCTGGTTCAAATGCATGTAGGGAAACACATTGTATCGAGTCCAACCTTTTTGCTCCCACTCGGCTTGCTTGTTATTATCACATAGAATTTCTCTTATTCTAATGTAGTCACACTGTTTTTTCCAATTGAAGTCATTATCTAGATTGAGGAATCCTATGAATTTATTGAAGCCCGTCGAAGTTATGTAAATGTCAACCCCTCTTACTGAGATATCTCACTTTTCCAATCTATCCAATTGGCATAAAGCGCCTGAACCATTGTGACGTTAGCGTCACCTGCTAGATTGAATAATGGACCACATTGGCGGTTCTCTATTAAATCCATTGTACTTCTTCTTTAATTTTTCTTCATCAACGGGTCTTTCTGCCAAGTACTTCTTCCTTTTAGCCATTTCAAAGATCTTTGTTGCCTCGTCATTGACAAATGGTGGCGGCGCAGGAGCCTTTTATTTTCTTGCTTGCCTCTGTCCAACTGCATCTTTCTTTGTAGATAACTGATTCTTTTTTCCGGAGTTAGTTGAAGTCGGAGAGGATGAATGATGTGGATTTTTCTTTGGTTTGGGTGCCAAAGTGTTACTTGCAAAGCGAGCAATATCTCGAATCAGCTGCATAAGCAAATTATAAAAATTAGAGTCTAACAGCTGAATGATTCCAGAGTCGAACATTGTCCTATTTAATTTAACAGTTCTGACAACGGGAAGCTAAGAACAAAATTTGCAATATAGAACATTGACTGGTAGCTTCTCCGGCATGCATATATTTTAATAACGGAAAATAATGAAGTGGTGCTCAGACTTTACATCAAACAAAATCGAACAGAACTACCCATTCTGCACTTAGTACTTGGAGCCATGACAAATAATGTCTTATCAAAAGAAGCAAGCTCAAGGTGAGCACACAAAGGTGTTGAAGCATTCAGAACAAAATATGTCAGAGTGGCATCGTAATACAAAAAATAGCTCAAGTAATTCGGGTACTCAAACTTCGCTCAGCCTCAAACAATGTAACATTACATACATTAGTGGAATTACAACAAAATCAAAAAAAATTCACCCAGTCCAATAAACACATAACAACCTCTAAAGTATGGCTCGCTACTCAAACTTCGCGAGAACTACTATTTAGTTATTGAGTCAATATCAAACAGTTGGTGCGCTTAACTTAGAACTTGCACATTGTGCAATTCATGGGAGGCACTGCCATCCCAAAGCGACAAGGGTAGTTTTTGACAATTACGCAACAAAAATAAACTTCAATCACATTTCAATATATATATATATTAATCGAGCAAACTTGGCACAAATAAAGAAACTTTTTTTTACTAGGGCTAAAAATTATTATCACACCAAATTATCAATATGAGGTAGTGGGATTGGGGGGGGGGGGGGTGGGGGGAGAAGAAAATGGTCTAGGATTCGACCAATAATAAAGAATCCTAAAATTTTTAGGGCAGCCGAGGTTTAGCAGTGTTGTGAGACGATATGAAAAGGGGAATAGAGTGAGGAGAGAGAAAGAAAATAGAAGAGAGAGAACTTACCGGGTCGTCGGAGGGTGGTGGTCGCTGAAGGGAGTGGCAGCAGTGGGGGAAAGTAACAAGGAGTGAGGAAGAGGAGTCCCGAACCAAAATGTGGTTCTTTTTGACACAAAATACGTAAATAAATGTAGAAGAAATTACCAAACTATATACAACGTTACAAATAGTGGTACTATACAGTAACGATGACTGCACTGTTATGCCAGTACTATATAGCGCCACAAAACAATAACGGTGCAGTTACTATTACTGTATAGCGCCACTATTTGTGGCGTTATATATAGTTTGATAACTTTTTTTTACACTTATTTATATATTTTATGTAAAAAAGAACCATATATTAGTTCCGAACTCTGCGAAAGGGAGTATGTAGAGAGTTAATTGTCAAATTTGATAAAGAGAAAAATAGGGGAAAGGGTTTACTTTAGAGGATGTGCTGCGTTTTGAGAATTAGAAAAAAAATTCACTGACATGTTGTGTTATACCTGTGCTTTAGTCTCTTAAACTTTTTTTTTTCTTTTTTTTTTTTTTAGCCTAGGGTTGAAGATTTATTAATAACAGAAAATTTAAAAATACATCATGAGAGGTAGCTCTTGCTAAATGATATTTGATCATCTCAGAGTATATAACATACTCTGTGATGATATTACAATTGAGGAAATGAAAAAAAATTACGACGAGACTACAGAGTTGCTGTCCGTGATTTATGTTGTATTCCTCATTCTTTGGGTAAAAAGCTTTTGTTTAGCAATTCTCATTGGTGGTCGTCTTATGTTTGCAACTTCTACCCTGCCGTCGCAACTTCTATCTCTTAAACTCACTATTAAGAAAAACAAAAAAATTCACCTTGTTGTGATATACATGTGCTATACTCCTTTAGCAAACTGTTAAGGATAAATAAAAAATTCTCCTTATTGTGTTATACATGTGCCATACTCCTTTAGCACACTATTAAGAAGAGAAAGTTACAATTCGTGGAATGTTTCAAACTCATCCCTTCTTAGGTGACCTTATTTGCTCCGCGAACTTCACAACTGTATATCAATCATGCAAAAGAAACAAAACTAACAAACTAAATTAATTCACTACAACTACAACAAGCTAAATAAAATACCTAAGGTCATAAAGTCATGGTTTCCCCAATACAACACATTATTTAATGTCATAGCACGACGCTGGCTTTCAGGATTATGGTTCTCTTACATATTGGGGTTCATTCAAGTACATCACATCTTTTTCTCATTTTTCTTAAATCATTCAAAGGTAGTATTTCAAACTTTGCCCATTCACTTTAAAATTGTTAGCTCAAACTTCAGACTCTAATTGGTCTTGACCATCTAGATTTCAGCTTATCCGTAAATAACCTCAATCTCGAGTTATATAACAGCACTAGGTCTTCGGGTCTGAAGTTTCTCTCTAGAATGTGCTTATCGTGCATAATCTTCATCCTTTCCTTATACAGTCTCGTATTCTCGAATGTCTAGATCAGACTTCCCAAGTCCATATAACTTTGTAACTCTACTTGTGCTAGTGGTTCCCATATCCAAATTTAATTGTTGCAATGTCCATAAGGTTATATGCTCAAGCTCCACCGGTAGATGACATACTTTTCCAAACACTAACTTGTATGGCGACATACTGATTGGAGTTTTAAATGTTGTGCGGTAAGCTTATAATGCATCATCCAACTTTCTCGCCAATCAATCCGGGTAGCATTCACTATCTTGGTCAGGACACCTTTGATTTCCCCGTTGGACACTTCTACTTGCCCGCTCATTTGCGGCGGATACGGTGTGTAAACCTTATGGCGAACTCCACACTTTTCTAGGAGACTTGCAAAAGCTCTACTGCATAAATAAGTTCAATGTAGCTTTTAGAGTACCAAACCATGTGAAAATATTTTTCCTTATAAATCCTGTTAGTCCTTTTGCATCATTTGTTGGAAGAACCATGACTTCAATCCATTTGGAGCCATAGTAAAATTCTACCAATAAGTACTTGTTTCCGTACGAGCTAACAAATGATCCCATAAAATTAATCCCCCACATGTCAAACACTTCTACCTCTTGAATTATAGCCATCGACATCTCATGACAACAAGATATGTTGTAGGTTCTTTGGCACTTATCACAACTTTTCACCCAGTGATGGGCATCCTTGAATAGAGTCGGCCAATACAAACCATACTCTAACACTTTCACAATTTTCCTAATTCCTCTAAGGTGCCCACCATATGGTGAAATTTGATTGGCCTACAAAATAGAAGATTGTCTTTCTAAGGAATACACCTTCGGATTATGTTATCCACAAAGATCTTAAAAGGTAGAAGGTCATACCAATTATAAGACCGACAATCATGAAAGATTTTTTTTTCTTTTGGATCCAAAAGAGTTCACATGGTATAACACCGCTTTCCAAATAGTTAGCAATATCGGCATACCAAGGCGTCTCCTCTATTACCACTGCCAGTAATTGTTCATCCGGGAATGTGACGGTTATGTATTCAACCTCTAATTTCTTTTTAGATCTCTCCAACCTTTGATACTTGGTTCCCCATTCCTTTTCAATTGTGGGTCTCCGAATCGAACTCTTATATCAAGAGAACCAAATGGATCAAGCGTGGCTTTGACTCCTTCTTCGCTATCAAGTACCTATATTTTGCATGGTTAGTATAAATAATCACTTCTGACTATCAAATAAGACCCGAATTTATCAAATGCAAAAAACACAACCAACATCTCTTTCTCAGTCACGGTATAATTGAGTTGTGCACCTCTTAAAGGTCTACTTGCATGTTAGATCAGATGCATAATTTTGTCCTTTCGCTTAGGAAAACTGCTCTTATATCATAGTCACTCGCATCACACATAAGCTCAAAAGGCTTATCCCAGTCAAGTGAAATGACGATTGGTGCAGCCACAAGTTTCTTCTTCGGCTCTTCAAATACCAACCTGCAATTATCATAAAATGCAAAGGGGTGATCCTTTTCAAGTAGTTTATATATGAGATTAGTAATTTTAAAGAAATCTTTTATAAATCACTTGTAGAAACTGGTGGGACCAAGGTAACTTCTTATTGCCTTGACCAAAGTGGGTGATGGGAACTTCTTTATAACGTCAACCTTAGAGCGGTCGACCTCAATACCATTATTTGACACTAGATGCCACCAAATTGTATCTTCATGCACCATAAAATGATATTTTTCCTAATTTAGCACCAGATTCGTCTCCATACACCTTTTTAACACTTTTTTCAAGTTGTTAAGACACTTATATAATGAATTTTCCACTACCGAGAAATCATCTGTAAAGACTTCCATAATATCTTCAACCATATCAGTAAAAATGGACAACATACTCATCAGAAAAGCGGTCGGTGCATTGCATAGGCTAAATAATATTCTTCAAAAGGCTAAGATGCCAAGCTATCCTCAGGGCCTATTGTGATATGATTGTACCTTTAATATCCATCCAAAAAGCATAAGTAAGACATCCTTGTCAATCTATCCAACATTTGGTGAATGAACGGTAGGGGAAAATAGTCTTTCCACGTGGCATTGTTAATTAGTTTTCTGTAATCCATATAAGTTCGTCAATTCGTGGTCGTACGAGTGGATATTAACTCATTATTCTCATTATGTACAACAATTATTCTACCTTTCTTTAGAACATATTGGACTGGACTTACTCAGACTCTATCAGACATAGAAATATGATGCATGCATCCAGTTTAATCACTTCCTTCTTGTTCGGTTTTAGTCTTCTTGGATGTTCCTTAAAAGGCTTGTTCCCTCTACCAATATAATTTTATGCATATAAAACACCGGGCTGATATCCATAATGTTTGTCATGGTCCGACCAATAACAGTCCTGCATTCTCGTATAACATGTAAAAGTCATTCTACTTGTACGTCTAACAAACCAGATGAGATAATAGTAGGTGAAGTGAAGTTAGGTCCTATAAAGCATACTTGTGGTAGACTGGGGGCGTATGGGATCCGAGTGTGATGGCTCCTCAATTGACGGCTTCACATCGGTGTTTTTCATTCCTCTAAACATAAATATTTTTCCAAAAATATTTACTTTTCTTTTAAATTAGCATATGGTCATAAAATTTTCAATTTTCACTTGAAAATGCATTTTAAAAATTTTTGAAAATTTGAAAAACGAAATAAAGCTAATTTTTCAAAATTTCCACTCAAATCACTGACAAAACTTCAAAAATAACTCAAATTGAAATTTATGTTCAAACACAACTTTAAATTTTAAATACCATTTTCACTTGAAAAACTTTTCACCATTTTTTGAAATTTTATAATTCTTATGCCCAAACGCCAACTAAGTATAAGGGGTCAAACTGAGATTCCCCTTTACAGAAACCTTGACCTTTAAGATCCATAATTTAATTCATTAAAGATCATCAACTTCTTTTAAATTCATCAAGCAAGCTTCTAATGGGTCTCTAACATGAAGAGTCTTATCCTCCTATTGTAATATCACATCAACTACCGTCACTAGCAAAATATTTGCAAACTCGTTGGGTCTCCTCATAAAGTAGTGAACATTGAATATTATTTCTTCATTATTCAATCTCATATTAAACTCTCCAATCTCACAGTCAACCAATGCTCTTCCATTAGTGAAGAATGGCCTTTAAAAAATTATGGGTACTTCTTTGTCAACGTAGCAGTGAAGATTAATAAAATCAGCATGAAATACAAACTTTTCTACTAAAACGAGGACATCATCATGAATTCCTCTTGGCCTT
Organism: Nicotiana benthamiana; assembly: GCA_034376525.1. NCBI lineage: Eukaryota > Viridiplantae > Streptophyta > Magnoliopsida > Solanales > Solanaceae > Nicotiana > Nicotiana benthamiana. The sequence continues at coordinate 37,076,963 of CM067339.1, read as the reverse complement.
TTTCACTGTGGATCAGCCAGTTGAAATAATATTGATGTTGGTCTAGCTATACCAATGCCCAACTTTGTGTAGATTTTCCAAGGGGTCAAGTTAGTACTGGCCTCCAAGACACACAATGATTTAACAAAAGCATAATTTTCAATTGTGCATGGTATTGCAAAACTATTGAGATTAGATAGTTTTTGAGCCATAGGCATCGTCACTAACACTAAAAGTTAAAGTTAGGGTTACAGTAGACTGGTTGTAGAAGTCAAACTTTTGAGACCTCAAATCCTTCATCATTTTAGCATAGCCGGGTATTTCTCTCAAAGTATCTATTAGAGGAATTTTCAATTGAATCTCTCTTAGGATTTATATGAATTTTTTGTATTGATCATATTTCTTTAGCTTTGCCAATTTTTGAGGGAATGGTTCTAGAAGTCGCTTATGTCCACTGATTTGAGTCTTTTCCTTATCAGAAGTCATTTTTATTACCTTCTTCGGGGGCTGTTCAGTTTCTTTTTTGTTACCTTTTTCAACTTGTTCTTGTTCAATTACAACCTCTATGAGCTCCTTCGACTCATCGATATCGAGTGGCATTGAAATCTTACACTCTATGAATAATTTACTCACGAATACATCCCCGGCTGAAGCATCTACATTGGCTTTTAGATTAGCTTTCAGATTGTCTGCCAGACCCATGTAGAATATCTGTCCTAGCATCTTATCTGGGATTCCATGGTGCGAACACTTCACCAATATACCCTTGAACCTTTCCCATGTTCAAAGTTTTAGTTGATTTTTGCCTAAACTACAATATCTTATCAATATGTCTTACACTCTTATTGGGTGGGTAAAACATTTTTAAAAATTCTTGAATAATTCCTCCCAAGTAACAATGGAGTTTATTGGGAGTGAATTTATCCAAGTCTGAGCCTCCTTAGTCAGTGATAATGAAAACAATAAAAATATGATTGCTTTGGATGTCAAATTTGGTTGTCTTTGACTAACACAAATTGATAAACCCGGAGAACAGCCCGTTGTTCTACAGCAAATGAAGCATGTTGTTTGTAATTTGAGAAGTTTTTCGCTTGTATTTGAGGGACTGCAATTACAGTTTCTAGATTGTCTGTGGTTGGTTGTGCCAAATCATATAGAGCAGTCTTCGACATAAGGGATGCTACCACTCTGATGTTTGGGTCACCTTGGTTATTTTTGTTGTTACCCTTGTTGTTCTCGACGTCACCCATACCAATTATGATTTGTTCATTCCATTTTAGTTGTTTGCCCTTCTTGTTAGCCCAATTCATTGTCCTGAATGCTTTTTCGGAATCTGAGAGATCTTCAAATAGTTCAACAGTTTTCAAGTAGCTTATAGGAGTGCACCTGGGGTACATAGCAATTCAAACGTGAGATTTTTAATGGAAATATTTTTAACGCCACAGGAAATTTATTTAAACTAATAATGCTAGTAATTGTTTCAAGTTGTAACGAATAACATCATTAGTTCCCCTCCAACAATGCCAAAATTTGATCATGCCCAACTAAGCATATTAAAAAAGACTAAGCAGTTGTTGCAAAAGTAATCCGTATCAAGAGTACAAAGTCGAATCCCACGTAGAACTAACCTATTTGCTACTACTTTTCAGTATCACTAATGATACGCTTAGTCGACTTTCAGAGTTCAAGATTTTGATTTTATGAATTTAACAAAAATTACTTAACTAACAAAAATAAAATGGCAATAACAATTATCAACCAACAAAAATGAGGTTGAACCAATGTTAAAGGCTCTAGGATTTAAGATTTCCTCGATTGTCGGATTATCTCCTAACACGTTAACTATAATTTCGCCCCAGCACTCTTTAAAGATGATGAATTCTTCACCTATCACAATTATCTCTCGATCAATTACAACTTTTCCTATTTATATATATTTTAGTCCAAAGAAAACTAGGATGGTTAAATTTTTGTTAAAGTAACAATACAGAGACTACAAACATTACGCCACGCATACGCCAAGCGCGCGCCTCTTGACTAGGCATACCGGTTTCCTACTAGCTCTACAATAGATGGGGGAATAAAAGCAGCAGCTGGGCTTATAGTTGGTAACATGGAATCTTCAAACCAAACAAACATTTCCGTTAAAGGAAACTAGAGTACAACTAAAGAATTCCAAGGGAGGACGATAGCTATTTACTACATCGTTTTTGCTGTCTGCGCTCAAGACAGTCCGGAGCAGATACCTAGCCCTCGTAGTACCCCTCAGAGAACTTGTTCTCCGAATAAAAGACAGCAACAACTGGGTTTCCTCCGAATTTTCGGCCATTCAATCCTTGTTGAGCTCTTGAGGAACCCTCCACATCCGTGAACTCCAAAAAGACCTTTCCAACCCCTGGTGTCGGTTCACCATCAGGCCTGGGGCGTGGGATGACTAAATTCACTAAATTACCAAATTTCCCGCATTCAGTTCTCATATCTTCCACTATATCTTCATAGTCTTCATCATCTTTGAGCTCATGTGCGCTAACCACATTTGTTAGGCATAAGACTTTAGTAGGAGGTCCACCAGGTTGTAGCATGACTCTCTGCAGTGCTATTTGTTGCTGAGCATGCATTAATATACTCTCCTGCTCTGGCTTAGGCTGTAAAGTATCTTGACACGTCTGACAGTAAGAGTTTTATCACCCATCTTAATCCCATTAAGAGCTACACATGCAATATCTGTAACCGACACGTCAGAGTAAACACAAAAGGCATAGCCTTTCGAGTTTCCAGTTTCTTTATCTTTGACCAGATTAAACCAAAGAAGAGGGCCAAAGGACTCGAGCAACTCCCTAATCTGAGCTTCAGTGAAATAGTATGGCAGGCCTCCCACAAAAATACAGTCAGGACCTTCAAGCCCACCAGTGGATCCTGGTGATAATCCCACTGCAGCAAGGTTAAGGTTTGGATTCGGTTGGCTCGGACCAAGTGTTGCAGCCAGGGAGGGGTTATAATCAGTTGGTCTTCTAACTTACTTGTGTTCCCTCAAAGATAATGCCATCTAAGGCCATGGCATTGCTGGCCTCCTCCACAGATCTCATCTCAACGAAAGCAAACTTTTTCTCATGGTTTATATAAACATTAACAACGGCATCTCCTGGACCAGCAGTGTTTCCACCAATTGCCGACATAACATGATTAAAGTAGGTAGCCACTGACTGTTCATTTGCACTCGGAGGAAGTCCCCCACATAAACTCGCCTTGCATGTCTAGTTGCCTGCTGAGTCATTGCCTGGACTGGCATAACAGGAATAGCTCCAAGCTGTGCAGATGCCAAAGGGAACATGTTAGGAAAAATTCCTGGAATAGCTGGGGCAGTGGCAGGAAGTTAAAACAAAATAATTTCCTATATAAATTGCTCCCGCAAATTAACAAAATATTATTTCTATTATTTGCAATTTTGTTGATTTGTGTAGCATTTTTCATTAATTGTTTGCATTTATTTGCGCATGTTAATTTTGTTTAATTAATGAAACATAAAAAATATGTTGCACTCGCATTTAAGATTTAATTATATATTTTTGTAACAATTAGCAAATTATTTGTTTTATAAAAAAAGGGAAAAATCACAAAAAATAACTTATGTTGCACCATTTAATTTTAGTTTTGATGTTTGATAGTTGTTCTTTTAATAATATTTTTAATTATTTGTGTTAATTAAAATTTTTGATAGGCTAATTTGGTTTTATGAATTAATTTAGGATTTCAATTTTGAAAAAGAAAAAAAGAAAATTAGAATAAAGAAAAATGAAAAGAAATGAAAAGAGTTGAAGAAAATAGATTATGGGCCAAGTCTTATAAACTTCCCTCTAGCCCAAATGATTTTCCCTCAAACCCGCCCCAATTCCGGCACAAATCAGTTTCCCACCCGGTCTTGTCTCCACTTAACCAAAACGACCCAATTTTAACAGACCAAATTAGGACCGTTGATATCTGTTGATCTAACAGTGCAGATGTGAGGCTTGATAAGTATAAAATTCGCTTAATCCGCCTACCCGTAGCCCGTCTCTCTCATTTCCTCGTATCTTTCAGAGAACAACCTAGAACCCTAATCCGCCGCCACCATTCGCCATCGCCTCGAGCTCAGCGGTGCCACCTCAGACAAGCCTCAAAATCTCACCATAGAACCCCTTCGACCTCCCCTTCCCCGATCCCTAACTAATATCCCTTGAATCGCCACAAATCGGAGCTAATTTCAAATCTTAAAACGGGCAGAAAATTATTTTAAAAAAAACAAAAGTTCTTAACTTCTTCAAGTCCCCATGATCGATTATGGTCTAAATTGGTGTTTCTCGATGGTTTTCAACAATAACCTGTGACGAATACCAATTTCGGCTTGAACTCGGGATAATGGAGGTCCATTCAAAGCCATGGAAGAGATCCGTCGACTTCCAATTAGGTATTTTAAATCCTTTTATTGTTTTCATGTCCGTTTCGCTCCAGTTTTCATTCCCCTCTTGCTCCATCTCTTCTTCTCTTTATTATTTTCTTCGTTCTGACTCAGTTTAGGTTTGCATGCTTGAAATCAAAAGTTGTGAGTTTGTGTTTATTTTGAGTCTTTGTTTCTTTTGCTTTATTTTATTTTTTCTCTTTTGTTTGTGAGATAAAGGTATTCTGGTTTTGTTGGTGGGGGGGGGGGGGGAGAATTTTTTTCAGCCCACATATTTTTCTGATTTTAATCCTGAGTTAGGTTATGAGGAATCAAAAACCCAAGAGGGAATGCGATTGGGGTTTACATACTCATACCAAATTAAGTCGGGCCATTTTGCCCCTTATGTGGGTTGGTTTAATTATTGGGTCAGCTTGACCCATGAATTTTAGGGGTAATTTTCTGGGGTTTTAGGGGTATTTTGGGTAATGTAACTTAGGGAATCTCATTTAACTAATTAAGGAAGCTTCTAGGAAGCTGGGGTGGGGACCTATTTGAATTTTTGAATATTAAACTAAAGTTATCTAAGCAAGAATGAAAATATAAGAAGGGTAGAAAGGCAAATCTGATTCTCTATAAGCTGCCCTAGTGGCTTGCATATAAAGGCACCTTTACTTGAGAAGAAACTAATAAAAATAGGGATTAAATTGAGGAAAATCAGAAAAGGCTGCAAATTTTATAAAATCACTATTCCATTAAATTCCTTCTGCGATTCTTGAGGTTTTCAAATTTTGAAGCAATTTCTGATTTATTTGGGGTTCTAAGTGGACTGAATTTGGATTTTGAAAGCTTTGGTTTGAGCTTTGCTCTTTGATTAACTGTTTCATTGCTGGGTGGAGCTGTTTCCTATTGATACTGTCCCATTGTTGATCTATTGTTGCTGTTTACTTCTTCCTAATCCCACGACTAAGTTTTTGATTCAATTTTGTTACATTCAGGTACATGTCCCTAAAACTTTATTGTTTTGCAAAATTTCGACCTAAAGGATGAAATGAGAAGCAAAAGTTTCAAGTATAGCATTAATTATTTCTACTGATTTAGTCATATTGCCTATGAATTTCTTGTCTTACCTGATGTGGCATAGTATTTAATTGAGTTGTGTCTTAGATAAATAAGCTTTTGCCCTTTTATCTGCTTTGGGACTGTTATGAATTTGGGTGATAGCCTGACTCAGAATTCTGGACACTCTTACTTTCAGTTTAGTCGATTTGTTATTAGCATTGTAAAATTAGCTGGTTAAAGAATTGCATTGTCCATGATATTTAAGCCAATTTTGATTTGTTCTTCTTGGCATTCAATTGTTAATCGGATGTAAGAAGGATGAGTTGGATTTAAAATTAGAGTGAATGATAGAAACCATGCTTAGATCAATATTCTAATTTCATACCAAATAAGCTTCATTTCTTTTTAGGTTGGCTTGAATAATCTTCATTTGTTTTTAGGTTGGCTTGAATTCATTTAAGTCAACAGAATTAAGTTTTGAAACCAGACTTGTTAAGAATGGAGGTTTTTATTTAGAAAAATATGTGAATTTGAGGTTTAGTATGGTTAGTGATGAATAATGGATAAAGTTTCCTAGTTAATACATAGCATTAATACTGATTAATTTACGTTTTAATTGTAGTTTATCTTGAGTTATAATTAAATTTGGCATAAAAATCTATTTTGTTGAAAGTCGGCCTTAATTCAGTGTTGGTTGTGCCTATGTGGGTTCGATCCGCTGGCCCAGTGTAGGCTTGATTTCATTGAGGCCTGGGCTCTTTTCATGGGCCTGAATCTGAAGAGACTTACAAAAATTGGAATAACATACTTTTGGGGTTGTTGAGTTTCCTTTGCCCAATTCCATCGTTTGTTTTGTTGGTGATAGCAAAATTAGTTCGAGCTTTAGCATGGAGGATATGTTGAACTCCTGTAGGTTTTCATAATTAATTAGATTCTTCAGAATAGGTTGAGGTGTGCCATATATGCCAAATAAACAAATTATGGCCCTCATGAGTTAATTTAGAAACCTTTTAGGGTTAGAATAAATCGAGGTGTGTCGTGCCGAACAGAACCTTAAATTTCATGGCCCTCGTTTAATTAACATTTTTATCCTTAGAAATCGAGGCGTGCCATTTAGCAAATTTTTCATAGCCCTCGCAAAGTGACGAATGTGTAGTTGCTTTAGGCGCATTACTTTAATAATTTATCTTCCTAAATTCGGGTACGCATTTATGTGACCCAAGTCCAAATCTCAACAATGTTAGAAAAAATATGTCGAGAGCCGCGGATGCATTTATGTGAATTGCTTCAAGCCGTATTTTAAATGACGTTGCAATTTTTCCTTTAAAAATGATAATTAAAAGCGGTTATAAAGTTTAAAATTGTTCAATAGGCTGAAACATGTATTAAAATTAGATAATAGGCCAATTATAATAGTTGAGCGACTGTGCTAGAACCACTTAACTCGGGAAAGCCTAATAGCTTCTCCCGGATTAACAGAATTGCTTACCCGAATTTTTGTGTTCACGGACTGTAATACAGAGTCAATCTTTTCCTTGATTCGGGACTTGAACCGGTGACTTGTTCAACCCTAAATTAATCTAAGTAGCGACTCTGACTTTTTAATAATCAATCTCGTTTCGATTGTCACATTAAGTTTGAAAAAACTCCCTTATACTCTTACGGGTGTAGAAAAAAAGGAGGTGTGACAGCTCTGTCGACTTTGTTGGGGATAAGAACCCAGAACTTATGGCTCAGGGTTCAGAATTCGAGCTTAAAATAATTGTTGTATTTGGCTTTGTTTATTATCTAATTTTATTACATGTTTGAGCTTACTATGCTAAAGTTTTCTTTTACTGCTTTCATATTATCTGAATTGTATATAAAAATGCTACGAAACCCCTTTCTTCTCTCTTCTGAGGAGTGCACGTTGGCGTGACTTCTTTCCGTTAGTGTCATATCCCAAATAGAACGAGGTTCAGACAAGTTTCAAAGCCAGATGATCATTTGATTACCGGTATGCAGCCCCCCCCCCCCCGGCTCGAGTTGTCTGTTCGGTTAAGTCAGGTCTAGAACAATACACCCACGTTTTAAACCTAGAATAACTCGTCCTCATGCCGGATCTCTAGTATGATCGCTTATTTGAATCATGTGCATTTGACATTAGAGACTCAACACAGGGATTGGGTCTATCTAGGATAGGTGTACCCGGAATGAAAAGACCATCCTGATACATCCTGCTTGCTACCCATGCATTTATTTACTTCGGATTTGCATGTTAACTAGCTTTACTGAATAATAGGGAAAAGTTGAGAGAAGGAAAGCCAATGTGAGGGCTTGAGCAAGATAATTGCCCATTTTTTTAAATAGATGTATATAATTAAACTCTACCGAAATTTTGAAATATTTATAGAAAAAAAGTTGGTTTTTGTTTTGTCAAAATTGCCCGAACTACACCAGTTTGATTCTCACCGGGTGTGGGATACGTAGGTAACTCCCATCGGGTCCAACTTCCTTTTGCAAAAATAGCCTAAAAGAACCAAAATTTTATTAATTTGTTGGAAATAAGTAAGGTGATGTCATTCTTGTCGAAATAGATGAATGTCCCTAAAACGACGCCAGAAGGCTGTTTTGAAGAATAGCCAGCCTTGGTCTCTTTTTGAATTTTTGGCTGGTTAGCAAGCACATGCTTAAAATCTTCTCTCTGGAAGTGCTGAAAGGCTATATTTGCAAAACCAGGTTCTATTTTTGAAATGAAAATTTGAAAACAAAACGCTGTTAACTTTTCTTGAGTCAAATGAGTCATGATTTTGCTTAATCGCCCTAATAAATGTTCAAAACGAGCACGAGTCAAAATTTTTCAATAAAGGTCATGTCCAAGATTTGATTGGATCCACGCATGTGGTGGGAGTATTTAGTAAAGAAGGGCGAGATGTGATCAACTATTATTTGGAAGGGCTCTCCGGATTGATGCAGATCTGACCTAAAGGAGACATAACTAGGACATTGTTAACATTTTTTTACCCCGCTCACAACGTCTCGTATTACTCAGATTTGCTAAAAATAAGCATGGGGGTCCAATACACTGAGTTGGCGGGCAGTTTTTCCATGCTATGTTTCATATACCAGAGGTACAGACATGTAGGAGTATTTGACAATCCGGAGAACGAGGTTTGTAAAAAAAGGGAACCAAACGAAATGGGATAAACATAGGCACTTCACTTTCATGGTAGCTTTCTTAGGCCTCATGGTGTTTCCTCGGAAAGATGGGAATGTTGATATGCGGGTGGTTAGAGTCGTCAAAGTCCTGTTTACCAAAGCCAATAGCACATTCGCCCCTATGATATTGTCTGAGATATACCAAGCTCTCACAACATGTAAAGCGGGGGGATACAATTTGGTATTACATAAGTGGATGATCGAACACCTGTGTCACCACCCTCAGTATATGAGTTATGGGTCTGTAGATAAAAGCTGTATTGAAGAGTTCGACACAAGGATTTCATGGTTCAAGCTGCCAGAAGGGATTGGAGATTAGGTATCCCGCCTTCGCTCCATCACTACGGGGAAAAAAGAGTGGACGCTGGGTTGGCTTTCTATTGAAGAAATTATGTACATGCCTGCCACCGGTCCTTACCTCCTCCTAATAAGTCTTTGAGGCCTTCAACCTTATGCTCCCTACCGGGTGATGAGACAGTTAGGAAGATTCCAGGTGACGCACCCGGATGAAGATCTTAGTGTTTATGCGGTCGAAGTCAGTTTTGACGGTCAACTTCATGAAGAAACAATTCGTCATATTTGGAACGAGTGCCAGTATCTGACAGCAAACAATTGAGTGCATGACTTGTCTAGAGGCGAGGTCTCACCCACCTATCTCGCCTGGTACAGAAAGAAGAACACCCCAAGAGCCAAACCTCAAAGACCAACCAAAAAGCCTCACATCCAGAAATTTGTTAAGGCGTCGCAAGAACAATGGGTGTGGTTTGCCAAGGAGAATGAATACAGGGCCATAATAGCCAAGTTTGAAAAATGAGTCAAGGATCTTCAGTTTGAGAATAGTTAGCAAGCCTCTACGGATGAGGATGAAGAGAAAAAGCTAGCCAAAGAAAATGATGCCCCAAATTCAGGAAATGAAAATAGCAACCAAAAACTCCACTCGAAGTGCAAAGGATAAAAGGTTTATAGGTAATCTTATGCATAAGGTAGGTGAATATGGTTTTGATCTGGACAAGGGTGAAGGAGAACTAGAAAGAGCTCGAACAAAATTGGCCAAGAATGTGGAGGAACGAGCACGTTTGGTTAAACAACGAAAAGAGAAATATGAAAATGAGGTTGTGGAGTTGAGAAAAAGATCACCGTCCTTAAGAACAATATGATTAACCAGGTAAAGGACTTTAAAGGAGAAAGAGAACAATGTTATGCCGCAATGGCACAGTAATAAAGATATTTACAACAACTTCAAGAACAGAATCATGTAACTAAACAAACTTTTGAAGCTAGGGCCCACCCGATTGGGCGTTTGTTGCAAGAAAAGGCATCATAAGAGAAAAGGTCAGGAGGATCGCTGATTACATCACAATGAAATGCAGAAAGTGTGAGGAAATGACCAGATCCATGTTCTTCGCCATTGTGATAACGTTTGTCCTCCAGATAATGGAAGATCTCTATTATCTTCAAGGGAATTTGGCGCGTAGGCCTGTGCCGAGACTGAATGATGTCCTGTGGGCCCCAGGAGTAGTTGAGGCATTGATGTATTCATGATTTTCAGTGAAGTTTGTTAGTTTGTTTGCGAGTATGTATTTTCATCTTTCTGTTGGAGTCTGTTAGTCCATTTTCGAGTTTTTATTTTCATCTTTCTATCAGATTTTGTTAGTTTCCATTTTTGAGTCTATTAGTTTTTGAATCATTGTAATTAAAGCATTTTCTTTTTATGACAATTTTTAAAATTCCAAAATGTTTTATTATTTATTTTTACACTTATCTCCCAGAACTATGCTTGGTCTGATTCATTCAGGGTCATGATACGTAGACAATCTCCATAGGATTCAATCATAGCCAAAAGAAAAGAGAAAAGAAAAAAAAGAGAAAAAGAGAGGAAAAAAAGAGAGAAAAGAGAGATACAATAATAAACCGTGAGAAGGAAAACAATGGCAAAACAAGAAAGAAAATGAGAGAATAAAGAACAATGAGAAATCAAGAAGAGAAAGGCGTAAGTGAAAAAAAGAAAAAGAGAAGTTTCAAATGGAAATAAAAAAAGCCAGAACGACGCGAGTAACCGACCAAATGCATAATAGAAAGGTTAACTATTTAGGTGCATGCATTCCCCCAAATGTGCAGTTGACTATCTATTTAACCCTGATTGCTAACAAGTTTGCTGTTATCATCAAGTAACAGGAAGGTGGTTAGTTTGATTGGCATTCTGGCAAGTCACCCTTATAACACCCGGTCCAAAAACCAATTGATCATGGCCAATCAAGAACTTGAGGAAAGTGTGGTCGATCCGTCGATAGAGGTAGAATCATCGGAGGTTAATTTGAAAGAATAATTGTATAATCCAAAACAACAGATGAACGAAATGTACCAAGCATGGACTAAAAGGCACCCACCACTAGCATACCCTGCCAATCTTGATTTCATCCCGCCATTGGCTAAGTCTTAGGAACCCCCTGCTACTGATTCATTCTCGAGCTTTCCCATTTACCAACAGTACCGAGCACCACCTCCCAAACACCACCAGCTCCACCACCCAAACCAGTTCCATACCCTCCTCCACCAGCCACTCCTATCTTTGTGGCACCCCACCCGCTCACTACACAGATTCTCAAGTGAGCCTTTATTCCAAGCCCACGATAACCAATATTACCCCTCAAACCCCACTTTCGAGGCTCTGAAACCCTATTCCTTCACTCCTAATTTTGATCTCCCTGTGGAAGCTAAAAACCCATCTAAAAACCCGAATAGAGGAAATGTTCAGGAAAGTTAAAAGCCTGGAACAATCATTTAGAGACATGTAGGAGTTGGGAGGTTAGATAAGCGTAGCTTACAAAGATCTTTGTCTATTCCCAGACGTTCAGTTGCCGGCAGGGTTTAAGATGCCCAAGTTTGATTTGTATGATGGGCACGGGGATCCTGTGTCACACTTGAGAAGGTTCTGTAGAAACATGAGGGGAGACGGTGGGAAAGACGAGTTGCTAATGGCATATTTCAGTTAGAGACTGAGTGGTTTGGCACCGGATTGGTACACTCGACAAGATCACGGAAGATGGTATACATGGGATGATCTAGCCCAAGCATTTGCTTTTCACTTCTAGTACAATCTCGAGATTATTCTGGATCGTCTGTCCTTGACAAAGTTTGAGAAAAAGCAAAACGAAAGCTTCAGGGAGTATGGTTTTTGGTGGAGAGAACAAGCAGCAAGGGTTGACCCTTCAATGAAAGAAAGTGAAATGGTGAATTATTTTACGCAGACCTTATAACCTACTTATTACGGTCATCTGGTATCAGCTATAGGAAAGTCTTTCAATGAAGTGGTAAAAATGGGCGGCATGGTAGAAGAGGGACTTAGTTCAAACAAAATTGTGAGATGTTCGGCTATTACGGAAACCACCCAGGCCATTCAGAGTGGCACTGGGAGAGTAATTGGAAAGAAGAAGAAAGAGGATGTGGCAATAATTAATTCGGGAGCTTGGTTCGGACCTAGGGATTCACCTCACCACTATAATTACCCTCGACCCCACCACCAAACCTACCCCCATACCCTGTATAATCCACACCAACATTAATACCCACCACCTGACCCCCATTTATTTGTCCACCACACCCAAACATACATCCAACCTTCCGACCATGCATAGTGGCATGTGCCAACCCCATAAAACACCTACCCTCCCCCACGAGCCTACCGAAACCCTCCTAAACCAGAATTTCGGCCCAATCAAGCATTTACGAATGAGAGGATGTAGATGAAGAAAACCTTCACTCCATTGGGAGAAACCTATACTAATTTGTTCCACGGGCTAAGACAATTGGATGTGCTTAGGCCGATCGAGTTAAAATTACCAAATCCTTCCCCGAGAAATCTTTATTATTCTGTAAGTTCTGAATATTGTTCTAGGGCTCCGGGGCATGACACAGAGAAATGCTGGTATTTGAAAAATACTATCTAGGAGCTCATTGATACACATATAATTAAAGTCCAAGCTCCGGAGGTGCCCAATATCAACCAAAACCCGTTGCCAACCCATCGAGAGACAAACATGATTGAGATAGTGCATAAATAAGGGAAGCCCAAAAAGACTTCGTATACCATCACGATGAACCAATCCAGTGAAGTAAAGCCAGTTAAAAAATCTAAAAGCGATAGATCATTGACTAAGTTGAGTGGAGCAAATAGTGTACCATTTGCGATATTGATACATTTCAGCAAAACAAGAAGGGGCAAAAGTAGTGGTGCTAGGGGTGGCGAACAAGCCTGTTGTAATTGTGGAGTCTGCCTGCATAGATCATGTCATTATCAAACCTATAACCCAGTTACCGATAGTCAACAGCAAGGCTATCCCATGGAATTATGAATGGGTGACAGTGACTTACAAAGGAAAAGAAGTTAAAGAAGAAGCCTATGAGACCCATAGATTGACTCGCTTCGGGAGATACTTTGCCCCCAAGGAGTTAAGTAAAGCTAAATCCTCCAAAGATAACCAGTGCTAGTGAAAAACGATATGACCAAAGAAGAGGTAGAAGAGTTTTTTAGAAAGATAAAGGTGCAAGACTTTTTCATTGTGGAGTAGTTGATGAAGACGCCTGCTCAGATTTTGCTGTTGTCATTATTAATACATTCAGACGAGTATTTTCAGGCCTTGATGAAAATCCTTAAAAAGGCCCATGTTCCGGACAAAATCTCATTAAACCATTTGGAAAAGATAGCTAACACAATATTTGAGGTAAACAAGGTCACTTTTTCTGACGAAGATTTGCCCGTGGAGGGCACTGAGCACAATAGAGCCCTCTACCTTATGGTGATATGCGATGATTCCATGGTTACTCGGGTATCGGTCGACAATGATTCCAGTGCAAACATTTTCCCTCTCTCCACTCTAAACAAGTTGAAAGTGGATGATGAAAGAATCACAAGAATAGTTTCTGTGTTCGAGGATTCGACGGTGGAGGGAAAGATTCAGTCGGGGACATAGTGCTTGAGCTGACATTAGGACCAGTTAAATTAACCATGGAGTTCTAGGTGCTAGATTTGGCTGTTTCTTACAATCTGCTATTGGGTCGACCATCGATTCATGCTGCCAAAGCAGTCTCGTCTACTCCACATCAGATGGTCAAGTTTGAATAGGATAGACAGGAAAATTGTTGTACACGGCGAGGATAACTTGGGTGCTCCCACTGATGCCATTGTCCCATTCATTGAGGTTGAAGACGACAAGGGACCTTAGGTCTCTAAGGTTTTTGACACAGTGTAAGTCAAGAAAATCCCAGATGGGAAGTGTGTTCCAATTCCGAAGGTAACCGCTATATCAGTCATGCTAGCCTTTGAAATGTTAAAGAATTGTTCTGTGCTTGCCAAGGGTTTGGGTGCTCTCTGCAGGCCATCAACAACCATTGTATCTTCCTAAATACTTGGGTACATTTGCTCTAAGATTCAAGCCTACAGTCGCAGACGTGAAAAGATCCAGAAAGTTGAAATAGAGGGCATGGGCCCTTCCTAAGCCTGCCCCGCGTCTCTCCGGATTACTTGTCATGCCTTGTACTAAGAAACGCCCAGTGACAACCATTCCCTATTCAGTGGTTGATGTTGATGGAAATTTGATTGAAAGGTTCGAGAGGTTGTTCGACGATGTGAACATGGTTCAAGTTGGAGAGGTTTCGAGTAAAGCAGATGTGTAGCTTGTTGGACCAAGTGCAAAGCTTAACAATTGGGAAGCTACTCCTCTCCCTACCTGAAAGGAGTTTTGGTTGTTTGCTTTAATTTTTCATTAGTTTATCTAGATTATTCCAGGGTTGTAATTTATATTCTATTTTCCATCCGTTTGGATGTATAAACATTGTTATCTTTTGATTTCAATAAAATGCAATTTCCACTTTTCATCATTTCTAATAGTTCTATTTTTGTCTTCTTTTTTTTTTGTACAACTCTTTTTATGTTGGTTTCAATGACATGACATGCATGAGGAATCTTCAACCTAATCTTAAAATCCAATATAATTCTGAATAATAATTCAACAAATAGAGTGTGATGATGAACCAAAATATGATGAGGATGAGGCCTTTGAAGAGATTAGCAATGAATTAAGCCATTTTGAAGAAAACCCCACGCCTAACCTGAGTGATACAGAAGCAATCAATTAACGGGACTCAAATAATATCAGAGAAATTAAGATAAGTGTCCATCTTGAACCGCAAATGAGGGAAGAGATAGTCAAAGCATTATTTGAGTACAAAGATATTTTCACATGATCATATTACGATATTCCGGGTCTTAGAACTAACTTGGTGGTTCACAAATTGCCGACCGAGTCGGCATTTCCTCCCATCAAGCAGAAGTTAAGGAATTTTAAAACTGACTTGAGTGTAAAGATTAAAGAAGAGTTCACAAAGTAGTTTGAGGCAAAGGTCATTTAAGTCACGCGGTATCCCACCTGGTTAGCCAATGTTGTGCCTGTGCCAAAGAAGGATGGTAAGACTAGAATGTGTGTTGATTACATTGATCTTTAGAAGGCAAGTCCAAAGGACAACTTCCCACTGCCAAATATCATCATTTTGATCGATAATTGTGCCAGGCATGATATTGGGTCTTTTGTGGATTGCTATGCGGGCTATCATTAGATCTTAATGGATGAGAAAGATGCGGAGGAGAAGGAATCATGCCATAGGGAACATATTGCTATCGGGTCTTGCCTTTCGATTTAAAAAATGCTAGAGCAACTTACATGAGGGCAATGACGACCATATTCCACAACATGATACATAAGGAGATCTAGGTTTATGTGGATGATATGATCATAAAGCATAGAAAGCAGTATGACCATGTCAGAGATTTGAGAAAGTTCTTCTAAAGGCTTCGTTGGTACAATCTTAAGCTCAATCCTGCAAAGTGCGCATTTGGCGTGCCATCTGAAAAATTGTTGGGATTCATAGTCAGCTACCTAGGTATTGAATTGGACTCTTCAGTGATCAATGTTATCTAAGAATTGTCACCTCCAAGGAATAAGATTGAGGTGATGAGTCTATTAGGGAGGTTGAATTACATTAGCAGGTTTATTTCTCAGCTTACGACAACTTGTGAGCCTTTCTTAAAAATGTTAAAGAAGGATGTTGCGGTCAAGTAGATAGAAGAGTGATAGGAAGCATTTGATAAGATAAAGGGGTATTTGTCAAACCCACCTGTATTGGTCCCACCGAAACCAGAAAGACCTATGATTCTATATTTGACTGTGTTGGACAATTCATTTGGTTGTGTGTTGGGTCAGCACGACATCACCGGTAGAAAGGAGCAAGCCATTTATTATCTCAGCAAGAAGTTCATGTCTTATGAGGTTAAGTGCGCTCACCTTGAGAGGACATGTTGCGCCCTAACTTGGGTAGACAGAAGTTGAAGCATTATTTGCCATTTTACACTACTTACCTCATGTCTCGCTTGGATCCATTAAAGTATATCTTTAAGAATCCTATGCCTATAGGGAGGCTCACAAGTGGCAGATCTTGCTCACAAAATTTGATATCATCTACCTGACTCAGACTGCAATGAAAGCCCAAGCGTTGGCCGACCATTTGGCCGAGAATCCACTGGATGAAGAATACAAGCCTTTGAAGACTTATTTCCTTGATGAAGAGGTAATACACATTGATGAGTTGAAATAAGTTGAAGAGCCAGGTTGGAAACTTTTCTTTGATGGAGCTGCTAACGTGAAATTTGGTAATTAGGCGCCCGGCTAGAAATCAAAGGAAGTAGTTAAAGTTTTGGCAATCAGGCACCCACCTGAAGAGCAAGGGAATACAGCTAAAGTTTTGGCAATCAGGCACCCACCTGAAGAACAAGGCGAAACAGTTAAAGTTTTGGCAATTAGGCACCCACATGGAGAGAAAGACAATACAGCTAATAGTTAGTAATCAGGAGCCTATCTGGAGAACAAAGAAGTTTAAGTTTTGGTAATCAGGAGCCCACCTTGAGAACAAAGCCATTTAAGTGTTGGTAATCATGAGCCCAACTGGAGAACAAAGCAACTTAAGTGTTGGTAATTAGGAAACAAAGCAATTTAAGTGTTGGTAATCAGGAGCTCACCTGGAGAACAAAGCAATTTAAGTGTTGGTAATCGGGAGCCCACCTGGAGGACAAAGCAATTCAAGTATTGGTAATAAGGAGCCCACCCGGAGAACAAAGAAATTCAAGTGTCGGCAATTAGGAGCCCACTTGGAGACCAAAGAAATTCAAGTGTTGGTAATCAGGAGCCCACCTGAAAAATGAAGGGAAAGAAGCGATGTTCGAAGAAAGATGATTCAAAATGAGCAATTAGGCGCCCACCTGAAGAAAGGGAAAAATATCTCAAATCACAATTCAAGTCGGCGATGAAGGAATTGTATCTGGAGAATGCAAATCAACAAGGCAACAGGAACCACAAGATCAATTATGAAGATATAGATAGGAATTTATAATACATAGACCATAGATTAGTCTAGCTTCTTTTCATTTTTTCATGGTGTAATAAATATTTCAGTAGGCAGTAGAAGCAACAGTGAAATCACAGCTTCATGGTAGTCCCAACTACCGAAACTTTTCGAACTACACTGACTTGATTTCTTTGTTGTCTAACTCAGGCAGAAAGCATCCACACTTCGATTCTTCCTTAAGGAAAAAGGCAAGTAAGCCTGCAAGGATATGTAGGTACCCTCAGAAGCAGGATGCGGTCAAATCTTTCAAAAATACTTCCCATGGATTATTCAAATAAGCGAAAATCGCTCGTATCCGCTCACTTTATCGTTGCACAAAATACTCTTCGTATTTTTTAGCAAAGAAGGGCAGCTATGAGCACATGATGTTTGCCCTGTATGAATTACTCCCACAAATTCAAAAATAAAATTTGTTTTTCCATTATTTACAATTTCGCATATTTTGTAGCATTTTTTCGTTAATTGCTTGCATTTATATGCGCATATTAATTTCGTTTAATTAACAAAAAATACAAAAAAATTAAATTTGCATTTAAAATTTAATTATATATTTTAGGATAGCAAATTAGTTGTTTTATAAAAAAGGGGGTACATCATAAAAATTACCTTATTTTGCACCGTTTAAATTTAGTTTTGAAGTTTGATAGGTGGTCATTTAATTTGGGTTTTAATTATTTATGATAATTATTAATTAAAATTTATTAGTTTTTTTATATGCTAATTTAGTTTTATAATTTAATTTAGGATTTTACTTCCAATTACGATTAAAAAGAAATTAGAATAAAGAAGAATGAAAGGAAAGGAAAGAGTTAAAGAAAATGGATTTTGGGCCAAGTCTTATAAACTTTCCCCCAGCCCAAGTGATTTTCCCTCAAACCCGCCCCAATTCCAGCCCAAATCCATTTCCCACCCTGTCCGATATCCACTTTACCAAAACTACCCCGTTTTAATAGACCAAATCAGGACCGTTGATCTTTGTTGATCTAACGGTCCAGAAGTGGGGCTTGACAAGGATAAAATTTTCTGAATCCGCCTACCCCCAACCCATTTCTCTCATTTGCTTGTATTTTTTAGAGAACCAACTAGAAACCTAATCGGCCTCCACCATTCCCCATCGCCTCGAGCCTGGCGCCGTCGCCTTAGACTAACCTCAAAATCTCACCATAGAGCCCCCTCGACATCCCCTTCCCAAATCCCCAACTAATATCCCTTGAATCTCCACAAATCGGAGCCAATTTCAAATCTAAAAAGGGGTAAAAAAAGAAAAGGAAAAATTGCTTGACTTCTTCAAGTCTCCATGACCGGTTAGGGTATAAATTGGTGTTTCTCGCTGGTTTTTAACAAGAACCCGTGACGAATACCAATTTCTGCTTGAACTCAATTTAATGAAGGTCTGTTCAAATCCATGGCAGGTTCGTCCCCTTCCAATTACGTATTTTAAATCCTTTAATATTTTCCTATTCGTTTTTCACTCCCCTCTTGCGCTTTCTTCTTCTCTTTATTATTTTCTTCGTTCTGAGTCAGTTTAGGTTTGCATGCTTGAAGTCAAAAGTTGTGAGTTCGTGTTTGTTTTGAGTCCTTGTTTCTTTTGCTTTATTTTATTTTTTCTCTTTTGTTTGTGAGATAAAGAAATTCTAGTTTTTTGTGGGAGGGGGGAAGGAAGGCAATTTTGTTTAGCCCACTGGTTTTTCTAAATTTAATCATGAGCTGGATTATGAGGAATCAAAAGCCCAAGAGGGAATGCAATTGGGGTTTACATACACATAACAAATTGAGTCGGGCCATTTTGCCCATTATGTGGGTTGGTTTAATTATTGGTTCAGCTTGACCCATGAATTTTAGGTATAATTTTCAGGGGTTTAAGTGATATTTTGGGTAGTGTAGCTTAGGGAATCTCATTTAACAGCTGCAAATTGAGAAACAATCACTGTTCCATTGAATTTCTTCTGTATTCTTAAGGTTTTCAATTTCTGAAGTAATTTTTGGGGTTCGAAATTGACAGAATTTGGGTTTTAAAAGCTTTGGTTTGAGTTTGTTGTTTGATTAAATGTTCCATTGCTGGATGGAGCTGTTTCCTGTTGATAATATCCCATTGTTGATCTACTCTTGCTGTTTACTTCTTCCTAATCCCACGACTAAGTTTCTGATTCTATTTTGTTACATTTAGGTATATGTCCCTGAAACTCTATAGTTTTTTTAAGTTTCGACCTGAAGGATGAAGTGAGAAGCAAAAGTTTTGAGCATGGCATTAATTATTTCTACTGATTCAGTCATGATGCTTATGAATTTCTTTTCTTACTTATTGTGTCATATTGTTTAGTTGAGTTTTGTTTTAGATAAGTAAGCTTTTACCCTTGTATCTGCTTTGGGACTGTTATGGATTTGGGTGATAGCTTTAGTCAGAATTCTGGACTCTCTTACTTTGAGTTTAGTCGATTTGTTATTAGCACTAAAAAATTAACTGGATAAAAGAATTGCTTTGGCCATGATGTTTAAGCCAGTCTTGATTTGTTCTTCTTGGCATTCGATTGTTATGTAAATAGATCAAATGTTAGAAGGCTGAGTAGGATTTAAAATTAGAGTGAATGATAGCAACCATGCTTAGATCAATATTCTCATTTCATACCAAATTATCTTTATTTCTTTTTAGGTTGGCTTGAATAATCTTCATTGGCTTGAATTCATTTAAGTCAATAGAATTATGTTTTGAAACTAGACTTGTTAAGTATGGAGTTTTTTGAAGAAAAACATGTAAATTTGAGTTTTAATATGGTTAGTGATGAATAATGGATAAAGTTTCCTAGTTAATACATATAATGTGTTAATACTAATTAATTTAAGTTTTAATTGCAGTTTATCTTGAATTATATTTCATTTTGGCATAAAAATTTGTTTTGTTGAAAGTTGGCCTTAATTTAGTGTTGGCCGTGCCTGCGTGGGTTCGATCAGCGAGCCTAGCGTAGGCGTGATTTCATTGAGGCTTGGGCATTTTTCATGGGCCTGAATCTGAAGACACTTACAAAAATTAGAATAACATATTTTTGGGCCTATTGAGTTTCGTTTTCCCAATTCCCTCGTTTGTTCAGTTGTTGATAGCAAATTTAATTCGAGCTGTAGCATGGATGATATGTTGAACTCCTGTGGGTTTCCATAATTAATTAGATTCTTCAGAATAGGTTGTGTTATGCTATATTAGTCAAATAAATAAATTATGTCCCTCATGAGTTAATTTAGGAACCTTTTCGGGTTAGAATAAATCGAGGTGTGCCGTGCCGAACAAAATCTTAAATTGCATGTCCCTTGTTTAATAAACATTTTTATCCTTTGAAATCGAGGCGTGCCATTTTGCAAATTTTCCATGGCCCACGCAAAGTGGAGAATGCATAGTTTCTTTAGGGGTGTTAATAATTTAACTTCCTAAACTCGGGTGCGCATTTATGTCACCCAAATCCAAATCTCAACAATATTAGACGAAATATGTCCAGAGCCTCGAGTGTATTTATATGACATGGTTCAAGACGTATTTTAAATAACGTTGCTATTTTTCCTTTAAAAATAATAATTAAAAGCGGTTATGAAGATTAAAATTGCAGAATAAGCTAAAATATGTCTTAAAATTAGATAATAGGAAAATTATAATAGTTGGGCAACCGTGCTAGAACCACAGAACTCGAAGATGCATAATACCTTCTCCCAGTTTAACAGAATTCCTTATCTGTATCTCTATGTTCGCTGAATGTGATATAAAATCAATCTTTTCCTCGATTCGGGATTTGAACCGGTTACTTTATACACCCTAAATTATCCCAAGTGGCGACTCTGACTCCTTAATAATCAGTCTCATTTCGATTGTCACTTTAAGTTGGAAAAAACTCCTTTATACCTCCTTTATACCCTTACGGGTGTAGAAAAAAGAGGTGTGACATAATTTACTAGAAGTATTCTCTCGAACTACTCTAACTAACAATTCGTGCAACTCACAAAGATCACACCAAAACTTCGTTATCTTTAATCCTACTTTTACATCAAAGTAATTAATCTGTTAACTTACTCGAAAGTGGCACTGTTCAACAACAATCAAATCAAGTGTTCTCTCTCAAGCAACACAACATAATTAGACTAAATTAATCAATGGCCATTTAATTAATCATAAGAAGCACATATGTGATGACCCAAAGGGTCATCACCATTATTCTCACTCTCTTTGTGCTTCTGAGGCCTTGGAAATCTCTTATTTTGTTACCTGAATTTACGTGCACAGACTAGGCGCGAAGCTGGAAAATGTTTATGTGGATATTTTAAATTATGTGTTTAAAACAATGAATTTTGTTATTATATTGTTATAGTTGGCTTTGGTCAACATTCTGGGTAAACAGACCCCGACCCGTGATGTGACGGTTCCAGAGGGTCCGTAGGGAAATTTGGGACTCGGGCGTATTCTTGAAATCGAAATCCGAGGTCCCTGGCCCGAGTACGAAACTTTGCTGAAAAAGCTTAAGAAAAAATGAAAATGAGATTCGATTAAAAGTAATGATATCGGGCGCGTATTTTGGTTCCGACGCCCGGTACAAATCTCAAATGAGCGTTAAGGGCTATTTGTAAAGTTTGGTTTAAATCGGACGTCATTTGACGTGTTTCAGACTAAAAATGGAAAATTTTGATGTTTTGAACTTTTATATGAAAATCATGAGTTTTGGAGGTTGATTCTTTGATTTTGATTTTATTTTGACGATTTGATCACTCGATCAAGTTCGTATGAGGTTTTTGAGTTAGTGTACATGTTTGGTTTGGAGCCCCGAGGGCTCCGGTGAGTTTCAGATAGGTGTCGGATTGTTTTGGACTTAGAAAATCTGGTGTTTTTGCTAGTTGCTGGTGTCCAGGCTTTCTTTGTTCTATGCGATCGTATTGGTTCTTCTGCGATCGCATAGAGTTAATTTGGTTGTCATTAGTTTGTTCTATGCGATCGCATTACTCCTCCACGACTGCATAGAGTAAATCTTGAAGTCCACGGAATCCTTCTACGCGATTGCATTACTTCTATGTGATCGCATAGAGTAAATGTTGAGGCCCAGAAATTCTTTCTATGCGATCGCATTACTCCTCCATGATCACATAGAGAAAAGTTCAGGCCCCTTTCTTTTCTTCTATGCGATCGCATCCCAGGCTCTGCGATCGCATAGAGCATTTTCGCGCAGTGATTTTAAAAGCCTAAAAACATAACAGTGACAGGATTTTCACACATTTTACTCACGAACCCTCCTTCTCCACCATCCATTGAAGAGTATCAAGCTTCCCTTCCTCCATAACATTTTGGGTAAGTAATCTTAACATCGTTTTCTCACTATTTCATCATCTAATCACTAAAATCCTAGCCAAAAAACATAAAATCAAGGTAAAAATTAGGGCTTTCGGGTAGAGTTAGGTTTTTGAGAATTTTTGGCGAATCAACCTCAATTTGGGGTCTAATCTTAAAATAAAAAATATATTTGAACTCGTGGGGCTATGGGTGATTGGGTTTTTTTCCGAGCCTCGAGTTTGGACCATGTGGGCCCGGTATCGGATTTTAGTATTTTTGGAAGAAAGTTAATAACTGCATTTCTAAGCTAGGAAATTGTATCCTTGTGCTATTATTGATAATATTGAATCGATTTATGTTAGATATCGTTGGTTTGGGGTTGAATTCTAGAGGAAAGGCAATTGTTGAGCTTTAAGTTACTATTTTCGGATTCGAGGTAAGTGTTTGATCTAACTTTGGCTTGAGGGAATAGGATTAGAATAATATTTGCTATGTGCTATGTGGAGTCGGTGTATAGGTATGGTGACGATTACTTATGCGCCCGAGTCTAACATGATCATGAGTCATAATTGTTATTTAAATATCGAAAGAAGTGAACAATTGTGATAATTACTTGTTAAATGAGCTATGTAGTGATAGTTGAGAAGCAGATGACCTAAAGAAGGAATTTTGGTATTTCTCCCTTGCCGGGACTTGTTGTTGAATCGTTTTCCCTTGCCGGGACTTAATGTTGAGCTGTTGTCCCTTGCCGGGACTTATTGTTGAGTTGTTCTTCCCTTGCCGGGGCGAGTAGGCTGTTGCTAGTAAACTATCCCTTGCCAGGATAGTTTGGGATGTTAGTTGTACCCTTTCCGGGTTTGACTGTTATATTGATGAGCTTCCCTAACGGGACCTCCTTTGGAGAGATTGTTAGAGTTATTCAATTATATTACGGGATCGTGAGGCACTTCGTCCACTCATATATTATATTAAGGGATTGTGTGGCACGCCGTCCATTCATATATTACATAATGGGATCGTGTGGAATGCTGCCCACTTATGGGAGCGTGTGGCGCGCCGTCCACTTATACATTATATTACGGGAGCGTGTGGCGCGCTGTCCACTTATATATATGACATTATGGGATTGTGTGGCGCGGCATCCACTTATATACTGCATTACGGGATCATGTGGCGCCGTCCACTTATATACTACCCTATGGGATTGTGTGGCGTACAGTCCACTCAGATTATACATTATGGGATCGTGTGGCGTGCTGTCCACTGTAGATGTGTGTATCACAAAACTTGGAATAGATTTGCTATTGTTTCTGATGTTCCATTTATATCTAGTACTCCCCGATAGCATGTCCCCTCCAAGATTTTATTTGTATTATGTTGTTATTGTTTCTTTCCCGTACTTGTATATCATATTTGCACAGGTTAATTGTAGTAGGCCCTGTCTAGCCTCATCACTACTTCGTCGGGGTTAGGCCAGGCACTTACCAGCACATGGGGTCGGTTGTGCTGATGCTACACTTTTGTGCCCCTCTTGTGCACAGGTCAGGAGACAGCTTATAGACCGCAGCAGTAGCTTTGGAGCGTGCCTTCGGTCCAAAGATTTCTATGTAGTCTGCTGGCGTCCGCGGGCCTAGAGTCTCTTCTATGTCAATTCTATTTGCTTTTCATTGTATCGAAAATAGACTCCTTATGTATTTTCTTTCAAACTCATATGTGTAGTAATTCGTAGTAGTCCGTGAGTATTGTGACACTAAATCTTGGGTAGAGGATGATGTTAATTTTTCCCCATTTTTCTTTCATTATATATTAAATTTAGACTTCCCCTTGAAATTATTGTTTTATTTTTACTAGCTGTGGAAAATTAGTTGAAAAGGTATGTTTAAATTGGCTTGCCTAGCTCCGACAGTAGGCGCCATTACGAACCCCGATGGTGGGAAATCTGGCTCGTGACAAGTTGGTATCAGAGCACTAGGCTACTTGGGTCTCACAACTCCGGACAAGCTCGATAGAGTCTGAGGGATTAGTACAAAGACGTATGTATTTATCCCCCAGACGCTACAGAGTTAGTAAAAATTTCACTTTGTTCATTCTTGTCGTGCGATTCTGTTTCTCAAATATTGATTGTCATTCGACTTTGTTCTTTCGCAGATGTCGAGAATACGTGCATCTTCTTCTACCGTGCAACAGCCCGAGCCCCTAGCAGGAGCTCCCACGAGGGGCGGGGGCCGAGGCCATGCTAGAGGCCATGGTAGGGGCAGAGCTCATCCCCAGGTAGCAGTTCTAGAGGTGGAGCATCATATTGTCTTTGACGAGGAGGTTCCCGCCCCGGATCTCCAGGATGCTCTTGTCTGTATAGCAGGTTTTATGGACAGTGTCGCTAGAGCAGGTTTGCTACCAGTAGCGCCAACAACTTCTCAGCTGGAGGAGGGGTTCAGACTCCTGCTACGAGCACTATAGAGAAGGTAGCTCCCCAAACTCAGGTTCCAGAGGTCCAGCCCGCAGTGGCAGCTCAGATGGGTATTATAGCTTATGTCGACGATAGAGCCGCCATGTCTTCAGATGCCTTGTGGAAACTTGATCGGTTCTCCAAGCATTTCACCACCACTTTCAGCGGTACTTCTACAGAGGACCCTCAGAACTTCATATGTAGCTGTTACGAGGTCCTTCGGACCATGGGTATTATAGAGACCAATGGGGTCTAATTCGCCACTTTTCGTCTAGCAGGATCCTCCAAGACTTGGTGGAGAGATTTCTGTTTAGTCAGGCCAGCAGGGTCGCTATCATTTACCTGGGATCAGTTTTTCGAGCTATTTCTGGGGAAGTTTCTCCAGTTACTCAGAGGGATGTACTACGCAGGCAATTTGAGCGCCTCCAGTAGAGCTCTATGTCAGTTACGCAGTATGAGGCGCGATTTATTGATCTCGCACGTCATGCTATTGTGATACTCCCCACCGAGAGAGAGAGAGAGGGTGCGGAGGTTTATGGACAGGTTGATTTAGCCGATCCATGTTCAGATGGCCATGAGCGCCGAGAGTGATATTACCTTTTAGGAGGTGGCGGATGGCGCCCGCCGGATAGATATGGCACTTTTTCAGGGAAGTGGTCAGGTGTCTGATAAGAGGTCTCAACATTCTGGTAGATTCAGTGGTACCTTATCTGGAGGTAAGTATTCACATGACAGAGGCCATGCCCTGAGTCCCTTCAGCCAGCCCTTCAGGCTTCTCATGGTACTCCAGGCGGTCGCAATTTTCAGTCACAGTATTCCGCCCAACAGCTCTTCAGTTCACCATCGGCGCCTATCAGTGCACACTCGCTTCGATATTCTCAGCAGCAGAGGGCTTG
This sequence comes from Nicotiana benthamiana, assembly GCA_034376525.1. NCBI lineage: Eukaryota > Viridiplantae > Streptophyta > Magnoliopsida > Solanales > Solanaceae > Nicotiana > Nicotiana benthamiana. Next base: position 37,051,218 of record CM067339.1, on the reverse strand, counting down.
CTTCACTTGCGGCGACCTAAGGCACATTGCCAAGTATTTCCCTCGAGCTTCTAGCAGTTCACAGCAGCAGGGTCCTTGTCCTATAATTCAGGAAGCAGATGATCCACAGGCCACCCAGCCAGCTAGAGGCGGGGGTAGAGGCCATAAAGGTGGAGGTAGAGAGCGTAGAGGTGGAGCTCAGACAACCTGAGGTAGGGGTCAGCTCGCAGCTGATCATCCCAGAGATACAGTCCAGGAAAGAGGGGGTCAGCCCCATTGCTATGCTTTGCCAGCTAGGCCAGAGGCCGAGTCATCAGATGTTGTGATCACATGTACCATTTTAAATTGTATTAGATATGTTTCAGTGCTGTGTGACCACAGATCTACGTATTCATATGCGTCGTCTTATTTTGCACCCGATTTGGTTATGCCTAGTGAGGCCTAGGGTATTCCTGCGTATGTGTCTACATCGATGAGTGATTCTGTAGTGGTTAACCGAGTGCATTGTTCATGAGTGGTGGTATTTGAGGGTCTTGAGACCCGTGTCGACTTAATGCTCTTAGACATGGACTTTGACGTCATATTGAGGATGGATTGGTCGTCCTTGTGCAATGCCATTTTAGATTGTCCCACCAACACCGTGACCTTGGCTTTACCAGATTTTCCCCATTTAGAATGAAGAGGGATTTTAGATCGTTCGACCCGTAATGTGATATCGTATGCGAAGGCTCAACGCATTGTTAAGAGAGGGGTGTTTAGCTCAATTGGCGTATGATCGCGACTCCAGCGTAGAGGTTCCTCCCGTTGGTTTTGTTCTTATTGTTCGGGAGCTTCCCCGATGTGTTCCTTTCAGACCTGCCGGGCATGCCGCCTAGCAGGGATATTGATTTTTTTATTGATTTAGCACCGTGCAGCAGCCTAATCCCATTTCAACATATCACATGGCCCCGCCAGAGTCGAGAGAGTTAAAGAAAGAGCTTCAGGATTTGCTTGATAAGGGTTTCATTAGGCCCATAGTTTCGCCTTGGGGCGCACCAACGTTATTGCTAAGAAGAAGGACTGTTCGATAAGGATATGTTTCGATCAGCTTCAGAGCACCAGGCTGTTTTTCAAGGATAGATTTGGGATCTGGTTACCACCAGTTGAGGATTAGGGCGTTCGATGTCCTTAAGATAGTTTTCCACACCGGAATTGATTTTTCCCACGGGATCAGGACCTTATACGACTTATTGTGTTTCTTCTCAGGTTGGGCTTGGCGCAGTGTTGATGCAGAGTAGTAGGGTCATATTACATGTTTCGAGGTAGTTGAATATCCACGAGAAGAATTATTCAGTTCATGACTTAGAGTTGGCAGCCATTGTTCATGCTTTGAATATCTGGAGGCATTATTTGTATGATGTGATGTGTGAGGTGTACACGGATCACAAGAGCCTTCTGTACTTGTTCAAGCAGAAAGAGTTGAATTTGAGACATCATGGGTGGTTTGAGTTGTTGAAAGACTATGATGTTTCTATCTTATACCACCGGGGGAAGGCCAATGTGGTGGTCGATGCATTGACGAGAAAGTCTTCCAGCATGGGTAGTCTTGCCTATATTCCGGTTAGCCAGAGACCGCTTTCCTTGGATGTTCAATCCTTGGCCATAGATTTGTGAGATTGGATATTTTTGAGCGCAGCAGGGTGTCAGCTTGCGCGATTGCTCGCTCTTCATTGATGGAACGTATCCGGGAGCAGTAGTTTGATGATCCCCATTTGTGTGTCTTGAGAGACCCGGTACAGCTGGGAGGTACCAGGGAGATGATTTTAGGAGATGGAGGTGTATTGAGATTGACGGGGCGAGTTTGTGTGCCCAATGTTGATGGTATTCGGTAGTCGATCTTAGCGGAGGCCCACGGTTCTCAGTATTCTTTTCCCCCAGACGCCGCGAAGATGTATCAGGATTCGAGACAACATAATTGGTGGCGTAGAATGAAGAAAGACATTGTTGAATATGTGGCTCGTTGTCTAAATTCTCAGCAGGTTAAGTACGAGCATCAGAGGCCCAATGGGTTATTTCAGAGAATTGAGCTTCCGAGTGGAAGTGGGAGAGAATCACCATGGATTTTTTTACTGGCCTTCCGATGAATCGAAAGAAGTTTGATGCTATATGGGTTATTGTTGATAGGCTGACCAAGTCAGCGCATTTTATCTCAGTTGCCACCACCTATTCACTCGGGAGGTATGCTGAGATTTATATTAGAGAGATCGTTCGCCTTCATGGGGTGCCCATATCTATTATCTCGGACAGGGGTCACAGTTTACCTCGCATTTCTGAAGAGCGGTACAGCATGAGTTGGGCACCCAGGTCCAGTTATGTACAGAATTTCACCCCCAGATGGATGGTCAGTCCGAGAGGACCATTCAGATTCTTGAGGATATGCTTCGAGCCTGCGTTATTGATTTTGGAGGCTCGTGGGACCGGTTCTTGCCATTAGCAGAGTTTGCCTACAACAACAGCTACCAGTCTAGTATTCAAATGGCTCTACATGAGGCGTTGTATGTTAGGCGGTATCGGTCCCCAATCGGATGGTTTGAGCCGGGAGAGGCTCAGTTATTGGGTACAGATTTGGTACAGGAGGCCTTGGATAAGGTCAAGATCATTAAGGATAGACTTCGGTCAGCTCAGTCTAGGCATAAGAGTTATGCAGATCGTAAGGTCAGGGATGTTTCTTTCATGGTTGGTGAGCGAGTATTACTCAGCGTATCGCTTATAAAGGGCGTGATGAGATTCAGGAAGAATGGCAAGCTTAGCCCTAGGTTTATTAGCCCATTTGAAATTCTTGACCTTGTCGGGAAGGTTGCTTATAGACTTGCCTTGCCGCCTAGCTTGTCAGTCGTGCATCCAATTTTTCATGTATCCATGCTTCGGAAGCATCACGGCGATCCCGCCCACGTGTTAGATTTCAGCACTGTTCAATAGGACAAGGATCTGTCATATAAGGAGGAGCCGATGGCTATTCTAGACCGGCATGTTAGAAAGTTGAGGTCGCGGAGTTTTCCTTCAGTGCGTGTTCAGCGGAGAGGTCAGCCTCCTGAGGTATTGACCTGGGAGTCCGAGTCTGATATGCGGAGCCGTTATTCCCATCTATTCCCCGACTCAGGTACTTCTTTCTTTTGTCCGTTCGAGGACGAACGGTTGTTTTAGAGGTGGAGGATGTGACGACCCAAAGGGTCATCACCCTAGTTCTCCCTTTCTTTCTACTTCTGAGGCGTTTGAAACCTCTTATTTGGTTGCCTCAATTTTCATGTGCAGTCCGGGCATGAAGCCGGAAAATTTTTATGTGGAAATATTTAGATTATGTGTTAAAAACTATGAATTTTTATAATAATATTGCTATAGTTGACTTTGGTCAACATTTTGGGTAAATGACCCAGACCCATTATGTGACGGTCCCGAAGGGTCCGTAGGGAAATTTGGGACCAGGGCGTATTCCCTGAATCAAAATCCGAGGTCCCAGGCCCCAGCACGGAACTTTTCCCTGAAATTATTTTCTGAAAATGCTTAAGGAAAAATGAAAATAAGATTCGATCAAAAGTAATGATATCGGGCTCGTATTTTTGTTCCGACAACCGGTACAAGTCTTAAATTAGCGTTAAGATCTATGTGTAAAGTTTGGTTGAAATCGGACGTCATTTGACGTGTTTCGGACAAAAAATGGAAAATTTAGAAGTTTTGAACTTTGAAATGAAAATCATGAGTTTTGGAGGTTGATTGTTTGATTTTGATGTTATTTTGGCGATTTGATCGCACGAGCAAGTTTGTATGATGTTTTTGAATTAGTGTACATGTTTGGTTTGGAGCCCCGAGGGCTCAGGTGAGTTTCGGATAGGTGTCGGAGTGTATTGGACTTAGAAAATCTGGTGTTTTCGGTGGTTGCTGGTGTCCAGGTTTTTTTTTGTTCTATGCAATCGCATTCGTTCTTCCGCGATTGCATAGAGTTAATTTGGTATTCATCAGTTTGTTCTATGCGATCGCATTACTTCTCCGCAATTGCATAGAATAAATCTTGAATTCCAGAGAATCCTTCTATGCGATTGCATAGAGTAAATGTTGAGGCCCAGAAATTCCTTCTATGTGATAGCATTACACCTCCACGATCGCATAGAGCAAAGTTCAGTCCCCCTTCTTTTCTTCAATGGGATCACATCCCAGGCCTTACGATCGCATAGAGCATTTTCGCCCAGTGATTTTAAAAGCCTAAAAATAGAACTTTGACGGGATATTCACACACTTTACTCACTAACTCTCCTTCTCCACCATCCATTGAAGAGTCTCAAGCTTCCCTTCCCCATAACTTTTTGAGTAAGTAGTCTTAACATCGTTTTCTCACTATTTCATCATCTAATCACTAAAATCCTAGCCTAATAACATAAAATCAAGGTAGAAATTAGGGCTTTTGGGTAGAGTTAGGTTTTTGAGAATTTTGGGCGATTCAACCTCGATTTGGGGTCAGATCATAAAACAAATTATATATTTGAACTCGTGGGGTTATGGGTGATTGGGTTTTGGTCCGAGTCTCGAGTTTTGACCATGTGGGCCTAGTGTCGGATTTTGGTATTTTTGGAAGAAAGTTAGAAATGGCATTTCAAAGCTAGGAAATTGTATCCTTGTGCTATTATTGATAATATTAAACCAATTTATGTTAGATATCGTTGGTTCGTGGTCGAATTCTAGAGGAAAGGCGATTGTTGAGCTTTGAGTTACTATTTTCGGATTCGAGGTAAGTGTTTGATCTAACTTTGGCTTGAGGGAATAGGATTAGGATAATATTTGCTATGTGCTATGTGGAGTCGGTGTATAAGTATGGTGACAATTACCTATGCGCCCGAGTCTGGCATGACCGTGGGTCATAATTACTATTAAAATATCGAAAGAAGTGAACAATTGTGATAATTTACTTGTTAATTGAACTATGTAGTAATAGTTGAGAAGCAAATGAGCTAAAGAAGGAATTTTGGTATTTCTCCACTGCAAGGACCTGTTATTGAATTGCTTTCCCATGCCGGCATTTAATATTGAGCTGTTTTCCCTTGCCGGGACTTATTGTTGAGTTGTTTTTCCCTTGCTGGGGCGAGTAGGCTGTTGCTAGTAATTTTTCCCTTGCCGCGATATTTTGGGCTGTTAGATCTACCCTTGCCGGGTTTGACTATTATATTGATGAACTTCCCTAACAGGACCTCCTTTATAGAGATTGTTAGTTATTCAATTATTTTACGGGATCGTGTGACACGCCGTCCACTCATATATTATATTACGGGATCGTGTGGCACGCCGCTCACTCATATATTACATTGTGGAATCGTGTGGCACACCGCCCACTTATTGTTATTGTCCTGAGATGCCGGTGACATTGTGCCCGTAAAATATGGGAGCGTGTGGTGCGCCGTCCACTTATACATTACATTATAGGAGCGTGTGGTGCACCGTCCACCTACATATTACATTATGGGATCGTGTCATGTGCCGTCCACTTATATAATTCACTACGGGATCGTGTGGCACGCCATCCACTTAAATACTACCCTATGAGATTGTGTGGCGTACAGTCCACTCAGATTTTACATTATGGGATCGTGTGGAGCGCCGTCCACTGTAGATTGAATCACAAAACCTGGAATAGATCTACCATTGTTTCTGATGTTCCATTTATATCTAGTACTCCCCGATAGCATGTCCCCTCCCAGCTTTATTTGTATTATGTTGTTATTGTTTCTTTCCCGTACTTGTATATCATATTTGCACAGGTTAATTGTAGTAGGTATTGTCTAGCCTTATCACTACTTCGCCGGGAATAGGCCAGGCACTTACCAGCACATGGGGTCGGTTGTGCTGATGCTACACTTCTGTGCCCCTCTTTTGCACAGGTCAAGAGACAATTTACGGCCCGTATCAGTAGCTTGGGAGCGTGCCTTCAGTCCAAGGATTTCTAAGTAGTCCGCTGGCGTCCGCGGGCCCGTAGTCTCTTCTATTTCAATTCTATTTTCTTTTCATTGTATCAAAAGCAGACTCCTTATGTATTTTCTTTCAATTTCTTATGTGTAGTAATTCATAGTAGTCCGTGAGTATTGTGACACTAAATCTTGGGTAGAGGATGATGTTAATGTTTCCGCATTTTTCTTTCATTAAATATTATATTTAGACTTCCGCTTGAAATTATTGTTTCATTATTACTAGCTCTGGAAAATTAGTTAAAAAGGTATGTATAAGTTGGCCGGCCTAGCTCCGACAGTTGGCGCCATCGCAAACCCCGATGGTGGGAAATCCGGGTCGTGACAACATAGTTGAACATTAGAGAGAAAAATGTCTCTATTATACTAATAAGCGACTAAGAACTCCAACAACTACTTCCATCAAACCCTAGATGACATATTTAGCTACTCATAATACTCTAAAATATATATAAGACATTGTCAAACCAATATCCATAGAAATAAATGTAGAAAAGTAGAGAGAATCTCTTTGATTCGTCATATGGAATGAACTTGAGGATCTTCCGGGATTAAGTTAGCTTGAACAATGGTTTTCCTTACCTTCCCAAGGCCACTATACAACTAACACAAGGGTTATAAGCTTTATATCACGTCCCTGAGCTTCACATAGATTTGGTTGAAATTTTAAATTTTTCAGTGCTTTTCATGCATTATGGGGAGTTATGTCACAATCCAAAATCAAACTAATCGTGATGGCACCTAATCCATCCGGCTAGGTAAGCCAACTCATGATGTACAATACAAATATGACATACTGAGGAAAAATAAATGATCTCTTATACACCTCCCAAGGTCTGGTAGTACAAATCATGACCTTCTAAGAGCAAAATTTACAAAATGATATGAAACAACTACATCTTCTGTTTCAAAAGTTACATAAAAAGAGTTTAATGAATCTAAGGCTACCATGAACAAGAGGTAGCTACAACAGGGACGCCGGTACATGTATAAAATCACTCTATCTATGATATGTGCGCTTTGGTTGTATGAGCATGATTTTCAGGTATAGGTTTAGATGAATGAAAAACAATGAAGTCAAGTGTCAAACAACGATATTATATGACAACAATCAAGCTTGAATGCCGAGAAGCATATTGATGAACGGATTGCAATGGAAAAGCCAAAGACAAGCTCAAATGTTCAAGACCGAAGACCCAAGGCGTAGGTCGTTAGGTAGAACAAATGTAAGAGCAACGCTTAAGTTATCTCGTCTTTTGGCTCAACATAGGTCATCATAAACATGCATAAAATCATTTTATTAAATCATATTTATCATAAAATATTTTATTAAATCATATTTATCATAAACATATTTTAAATACTTCAAACAAAATGATGTTAAAGTTTTCATCTTAACCAAAATGGTTTTTGAAGTAAGTTTTCAATTCTGCCTCAGAATAATCGATTATCAGTATATGCATAATCGATTATGCTGTAGACCATTGCCAGTGTTTGAACACTGCCACAGAATAATCGATTATGCAGTATCAGATAATCGATTATTCAGCAGAAAATCAGCTTCTGATTTTCTGAACGTTGGAGAATAATCGATTATCAGATACTGAATAATCGATTATCTTGGCACAAAATAAGCATTATTGATTGCCAATTAAGCAACGGACATACACCATTTTTCACCTATAAAAAGAGGTCTTTTGAGCGGACTTTAAACACACAATACCTCCCAATATTGATATACATATTGACATTATTTGAGCATTATTTTAGAGCTTTTGTTGAGCCATTTGAGAGACAACTTTGAGTTGTTCATAGAGCTAAATTTGTATCTCTTTATCTACTCTTTTGAGTGAGTTCTTGTTGTAAAAGAGAAAGGTGTTTGAGAAGAACATATCTTCTCGTTGATTGTCGGGTTTGCTAAGTACCCTAAGTCATAGTGTGTGAAGTCTTGTGGTGCGGTATCCACGAGCAAGGTTGAAGTCTTGAGGTGCGGTATCCTCGAGCAAGTTGAAGTCTTGTGGAGTGTACATCTACGAGCAAGTGTAACGGTTTGTTAGGCACCCGAAAGCTTAACGGAGTTAGTGGAATCTCGAGAGAGTCTCTCGAGGACTGGACTAACCACAAGTTGCGGTGAACCTGGATAAATTCGGTGTGTTCTTTCCTTGCTATTTTTATTACCGAATTTATTTTATTCCTGCAATTTTTAATTCCGCAATATTTATCAATATTCTCGTGCCGCACTATTCACCCCCCCTAGTGACGGGCATAAATCCTAACAATTGGTATCAGAGCCTAACTCTCTGAAAGCCTTAACCGGTTGAGAGCGATATATATTTTTTTGTTGAGAATATTGAACGCAGGAATGATGTGCGAAGGACACTCCACCTATAGGCCTCCACTATTTGACGGAACAAATTACACATACTGGAAAGAGCGGATGAGAATCTTCATCCAATCAAATAACTTTCGCTTGTGGCAAATCATCAAGAATGGTGAACAAATGCCAACAAAGGAGGAAGATGAATATGATGCCGAGGACGTCAAGAAAGTTGAAAATAACGCAAAGGCCGTCAACTTATTATATTGTGCGGTGAATCCGGATGACTATCGGAAGATTTCTTGCTGCACAACTGCAAAGGAAATGTGGGATAAACTCGAGATCATTTATGAAGGTACGTCTCAAGTCCGAGAATCTAAAATTGATTTTCTAACTCATGAATATGAACTTTTTAGAATGAGGGAAGATGAAAACATCGATTATATGTTCGAACGATTCTCAATGATCGTCAACGATCTTCATGCTCTCGGAAAAGTATACTCGAACAAAGATCTAGTTCGAAAAATCCTACGGAGTCTCACTCCCAAATGGCGCTCCAAAGAAAATGCTATCCAAGAGTCGATAGGAATCACGGACGTCACAATTGATGGACTACGAGGTAATCATAAAACTTATCAAAGCACAATTCTTAATCCGTATCTTAGAAGTAATTCGAATATTGCCTTCAAAGCCTCATCCTCTAAAAGAGAAGAGGTAAGTGATTCGGAAAACGATGATGCCATTACTTCTAATGATATAATTGAAAAGTTTTATAAGTTGATGAAGAAGGAAATAAAGAAGGAAGAACCAAGTCCTTCATGTCAAAATTGTGGAATACTTGGCCACACCAAATCACATTGTCCAAAATCAAAGGACAAGAAAAAAGAAGAAACACCATAAGCGCGTAACACGGGATTCGGACAGCTCGGGCGATGAAACTGCCGCATTATGCCTCATGGCAAACGAAGAAGAAAAGGTAAGTATTTCTAACTCCTACTCGTTTGAAGAAATACAAAATGCCTATGATGAATTATATGGTGAATTTGTTAAAGCTTCCAAAACCATAAAAGATTTGAAGAAAACACTTTCTTTGCAAGAAAAAGATTTTGAAAAACAACCTTCTTTAAAAGAAAATGATCTTTTAGAAAATGACAATACTGAATAAAATCAAAATTTTAGAAGAAGAAAATAGATTTTTGGAAAATGACAATGCCGATCTCAAAAATAAAATCAAGGAGATGAATGAAGCCTCTTTAAGTGTTCAAAGTTCAAATTGTTCTTCTTGTAGTTCTTTGAAAATAGAGAACATAGAACTTAGAAATACACTAGAAAAATGTAGTGTAAATGATTCTAAAACAAGTGAAGTAATTAAAAAGGATGATAGAAATGAGGTTAAACCACCTAGACACAACTCTAGGAATTTTATTAATGAGCCTAGAATTAATCATTTTAAGCCACCTAGAAATGATTCTAGGATTTTTGTAAATGAGTCTAAAATTAATAATTTTAGACCACCTAGAAATAACTCTAGGAATTTCAACGCTTCTAGGAATAACAACTTTAGATCACCTACAATGCACTTGACTCAACCAAGGCATATGCACAACCCGAACGTTATATGTCATTACTGTAACCGGGTAGGTCACATTGCACCTGTATGTTTTGCTAAACATAGAGATTCATATTTTGATTATGATTATTATTTGCCTAACCTCCAAGGACCCAAAAGAAGTTGGGCACCGAAAACCTATTTTTAGGTACATTTGCAGGTGTGCTTGAAGACTACAATATCGTAGTAGATGCACCAAGCACGAAACCTTATTGCATCAAGGGGGAACGTCGGTTAGTTATCGTATTTTTGATAAAAACGCAATAGTTGATATGTGCTAATAATTGATATTAATTATTGATTCAAGTTGTGATAAGTGTTATTTTGAATAACAATTGGTATCGGTTATGTTTTTATTAAATGATTGATTCATGTTTTGATGAATATTTTTAGTTAAATAACAGTTGGTATATTTGCGAAAAATGACCGTTATTATGATTGGTATATTTTTACTAACATTTGGTAGTATTTGATGTTGATATGATTTTTTTCTAACAATTGGTATCAATTATGTTTTTATTAAATGATTGATTCATGTTTTGATGAATATTTTTAGTTAAATAACAGTTGGTATATTTGCGAAAAATGACCGTTTATTATGATTGGTATGTTTTTACTAACATTTGGTAGTACTTGATGTTGATATGATTTTTTTCTAACAATTGGTATCGTCAATAGTTTCAATAACAATTGGTATACTCTTTTTGCTAATGACAAAAGGGGGAAGAATGTAGGCGATATGCATCGAATAAGGGAAAATGTCTTCACCTTCTAGTATGCTTTAATTGAGGGGGAATATTCAATTAAGGGGGAATTACATTGAATTGGTTACATGAATTGTATGTTGAGATATAGCATGAAGTTAGGGGGAACTCGATATGCATATCTCCTGTTGTTTGTCATTATCAAAAGGGGGGGAAATTGTAAAAAATCACTCTATCTATGATATGTGCACTTTGGTTGTATGAGCATGATTTTCAGGTATAGGTTTTGATGAATGACAAACAATGAAGTCAAGTGTCAAACAACAATATTATATGACAAACAATCATGCTTGAATGCCGGGAAGCATATTGATGAACGGATTGCAATGAAAAATCCAAAGACAAGCTCAAATGTTCAAGACCGAAGACCCAAGGCGTAGGTCGTTAGGTAGAACAAATGTAAGAGCAACGCTTAAGTTATCTCGTCTTTTGGCTCAACATAGGTCATCATAAATATGCATAAAATCATTTTATTAAATCATATTTATCATAAAATATTTTATTAAATCATATTTATCATAAACATATTTTAAATACTTCAAACAAAATGATGTTAAAGTTTTCATCTTAACCAAAATGGTTTTTGAAGTAAGTTTTCAATTCTGCCTCAGAATAATCGATTATCAGTATATGCATAATCGATTATGCTGTAGACCGTTGCCAGTGTTTGAACACTGCCACAGAATAATCGATTATGCAGTATCAGATAATCGATTATTAAGCAGAAAATCAGCTTCTGATTTTCTGAACGTTGGAGAATAATCGATTATCAGATACTGAATAATCGATTATGTTGGCACAAAATCAGCATAATTGATTGTCAATTAAGCAACGGAATAAACCATTTTTCACCTATAAAAAGAGGTCTTTTGAGCTGATTTTAAACACACAACACCTCCCAATATTGATATACATATTGACATTATTTGAGCATCATTTTAGAGCTTTTGTTGAGCCATTTGAGAGACAACTTTGAGTTGTTCATAGAGCTAAATTTGTATCTCTTTATCTACTCTTTTGAGAGAGTTCTTGTTGTAAAAGAGAAAGGTGTTTGAGAAGAACATATCTTCTCGTTGATTGTCGGGTTCGCTAAGTACCCTAAGTCATAGTGTGTGAAGTGTTATGGTGCGGTATCCACGAGCAAGGTTGAAGTCTTGAGGTGCGGTATCCTCGAGCAAGTTGAAGTCTTGTAGAGTGTACATCTTTGAGCAAGTGTAACGGTTTGTTAGGCACCCGAAAGCTTAACGGAGTTAGTGGAATCTCGAGAGAGTCTCTCGGGGACTAGACTAACCACAAGTTGTGGTGAACCAGGATAAATTCGGTGTGTTCTTTTCTTGCTATTTTTATTACCGAATTTATTTTATTCCTGCAATTTTTAATTCCGCAATATTTATCAATATTCTCGTGCCGCACTATTCACCCCCTCCCCTCTAGTGACGGGCATAAATCCTAACAGTACATTTTATCCAAGTCAGCTCCCATCGAACACAATAACGTCGACATCCAAAATCTGCATGCAATGCGCGGGAAGTGTAGTATGAGAATAACCGATCCCATGTACTCAACAAGTAACAAACCTAAACTTAGGCTGAATGAAGTGACGAGCTTGTACCAAGGTCAGAGTCCACACAAATATCCAGTAACATCTCATAACAATATAATTAAAGCATTACAAGGAATAACTCAATAATAACATGCTCAGCTTGTTCACAATTTTTAAAAAATCATATATTTTCTTTTCAAGTGTAATAATAAAACTAAATTCTTTTCACTGAAATCACCAAAATATGAGTAAGTCTGAAAACTATGATCTTTCCCATAAAACTCTATTTCAAAATAGGAGATTTCAATTTTTTGTTTCAAATGGCATGAGGAAAGTACATCTCTATGCCTATATTTCTATGTGCATGCCAATGCAATGCAAAATAGTGATAACATTATATGCATACTCTCATACTATCAATTCACTTAGTATTCTCTATCACTCAATCCTCTCAGTCACTAAGTCCTCCCAGTCACTCAATCCTCACAGTCATTCATGCCTCACAATCACTCAATCCTCCCAAAGTCACTCGGCATTCGACACTCAAACTCAGTAGGTACCTGATAGTAACCGATGTGGCGTGCAGCCCAATCCATATATATAGTCGACTGTGCTCACTAAGGGTGCACAGACTCCGGAGGGGCTCCTTCAGCGCAAGCGCTATGACAAGACATCTCATGGCATAAACCAATCAGGCCTTCAGCCTCACTCAATCATAAATCTGTAACAACATGCTGCGATGTGCAACCCGGTCCCATAATCATCCTCACAATTAGGCCTTCGGCCTCACTCATTCATGAATCTCTCCAGTCTTTCGGGCTCAAAATGTCATAAAAATCAGCCCAAAATGATGATATACTATATCAATAATAGCAACTAAGACTGAGATATTATATGAATAAATGAATGTGACTGAGTATGAAATATCAATGAAATCAGTAAGATAACAGCAAGAAACCACCACTATGGATCCTAACAATATCGGCATAAAGCGCAAAACATGAAATCTAGCATGATATACATCTTAATTTAATTATCACATGGTAAAAACATAGCTATCAACAAAGTCGGACCACTACAGAGTGTCCTGGAAACAACAGAGTCACCATTCACAAGGTGCACGCCCACACGCCTGTCACCTAGCATGTGCATCACCTCAACATCAATCACACAACACATAATTTGAGGTTTCATACCCTGAGCACTAAGTTTAAAAGAGTTACTTATCTCAAAAAGTGAAATTCTTTACTCCACTATGCCTTTGCCTCATAAACCGACATCAGAATGCCTTGAATCTAGCCATAAATAATGTGATTCAGTCAATACAATTTGTAGAAATTAATTCCACGTGAAAATATTAATTTATCACAAAAATCCAAAATTTAACTAAAAATCCTTCATTTCTCTTGAAATATCAATAATCTAACTCCAAAAATAAAGATTAATTCATGGAATATAATCACAAGGGAGTCAAGAACACTTACCCCAAGTTTTGTGGTAAACTTTACCTCTAAAAATCTCTCAAAACCAAGCTTGGAAGTCCAACAATGGAAGAAAACTCCGACTGCTCCGCTATACATTATCCAGAATATTTGTGGTACTTTTCACGCGTATTAGTATTCACGTGTTACTGTTTACACTTGTTACTGTTCACAGTGCTGTGAAAAAAATACAGTGGCTTTTCTTCTAGTCTAAATAGATCTGTTAACCTTCCAAAATCAACCCAAGGCCCTCGGACCTCAAAAAAATGCATCAACTAGTCCTAAAACATCATATGAGATTAGTCGATGTCTCAAATTACATTGAACAATACTAAAATATAAATCAAACCCCAATTCAAGCCTATTCAAAATTAATAAATTCTAAATTCTACATTCGATGTCGAAACCTATCAAATCAATTTTGATTGACCTCAAATTTTGCACACAAGTAAGAAATGACATAACGAAGCTATGAAAATTTTCCGAACTTGATTCTGACCTCGATATCAAAAATTCAACTCTCGGTCAAACTTTTGAATTTCATTTTTCCAACTTATGTCAAAAGTCTTCAATTTGTTTTACGGATTTTGAAATAAATATCTGAACATACTCCTAATTCCAAAATCTTCATACGGAGCTATTGAAACAATCAAAACTCCATTTTGGTGTTGTTTGCACAAAAGTCAAACTCTGGTCAACTCTTTAAACTTAAACTTTTAACCTTAACTTTCATTCCATCAAACTAACTCTGAAATCATTGAAAAATCAAAACGGACAATCCACACAAGTCATACTTCATCGTATGAAGCTATTCAAGACTTCAAATAGTAGAAAGGAGAATAAGTGCTCAAAACGACCAGTTGGATTGTTACATTCTCCCCCACTTAAACATACGTTCGTCCTCGCACGTGCTAAGAATTGTTCCTAACCTTTTAAATTTCCATTCCATCTTATCACAGACATACCCGGGGTGATACTATGTCACCCTATTCAATATAGGCCTGAAGACACCATATAGTAGAAAGTCACTAATTTAACATTAGTCCATATACCTTGAAATCAAATTTTCCTCATCAAAAATAACAAATCTTTTGAAGACCCAAATATCACATCTAGACTTTGTATAAGTCCTAACATTTTTTATTATGCTTTAGCCGTAACTCCATATGCAATTACATGACATACTACATAACCCACATACTCGTAGTAGTTTCAAATCATCGTAGTTGCTTAGATACAAACCCGATACCGATATTAAATCATATATTAAACAACACCTCTTTCAAAACCTTCGTACCCTGCCAATAATTAATGAAACATACAAGAACATACAACACTTACCAGATCAACATGACATTGAGCTTTCCCTCATCCAACAATAACCATAGTCAATCATTTAAGCCGAATTCTAAATTATTCTTTCAAAATGTTGTAATCAAACCTGATAGTGTCCATTCTTGGTCCAATGACCTTATATCACCAAAGACAACTACTCTTGATACTCTGATGTAATCCTACATTTTTGGCAAATAATATTATTTAAACCAACTCCTCAAACTTAATGAGAAGAACGTACTTGTGTTCATGTGTACAATTTCCTCAAATTGCTCTGTAGAAGAAGGAAACAATTAATCATATAAACAAAATCACGAATCTCACATGCTGCACGGTTATATCATGTGCTAGAAATAATACCCACATGGACAGCTCACGTGCCAATAATATTAATATATATCTACACGGACAACTCACGTGCTAATACTATCAATATATGGATTTGCACGGACAACCTACATTCTAATAATGTAATCCTCCTGGCATGGTCACAAACTTCTAGTCCCGGCATATCATATAGGAGAATTCCAATTATTACACCCTTATAGGCTAAATAAAATAAGATCCACATGCTCTGAGACTGGCATAAATAACACATTATGTTGTATGCGTGAGCAAATTATGCTATCACGGCTCAATGGGTAAGTTAACGCAGAATTAGTAACTACCTATTTGTTCTGGAATTAGCCTAATTGTAATATCAAGTATAGTCCAGATAGTTCTCAACAAAGTTACTCATACAAGAAACATTATACTTTTAAGCCTAACAGTCCACTCTAGGCATATCATAGCCTATGCATCTTTCCGAGCATGAATAATTGCCTTGGTGATCGCACATAGGTTCAAGCATCACATATATGTGCACTCACAGCGCAAGTTATCACCATCCATTTGTACAACTTGTGCATCCATTGATTTTAAATATAACACTCATCTCAAACTTGCCATAATCCCGAAATAGTATAATTTTGAGAATCTCCCATCTCCAAATTCATAGAACAGATGAACCACTGTAACTGATCACAATCCCAATACGCGAATGACTAACATTCCACTAGAATTTTTTTTCTTCATAATTCTTCTGTGCTACATAGAATAATTTGAATATTGACTAATCGATCAACCATGCAAGTACCGTAATAGCAATGAATATTCATTAGATGAAACATAATGCACCTTTTGAAATGTTCACCATTCTCAGGGATTACCTAGTAGGTAAATATTCATATAATATCTGAAACTAGCTATTTTGTAAAAAATACGTGACCTTCTCTTCAAAGAATGAACTGCCATCTTGTACAAGTAACTCTTAATGTCGCCCAACACACCACATACATCACGCCATCATGTGACAAGCACAAGAATCTCATTATAATTTCTGAGTCACCAGCAAATTACATACCTCTTAGTTAGAAACCTTTTATTTGCTCCCATATAGGGAAAATCATAATACATTACATATTTCTCACACCGGTAGAAAATATCCAGCTCAACCACGGTAGAAACCATCAAGAAATCCTTGCAATTTATTGACACATTATCAGATTGCTAGAACCAATTTTTCTCTAATCTGACCAAGTCACGTGGGTCATAAATCCCAAGAATATTGCCACCAATACCTCTGTAGAACCTCACCACATCATGAGTACACCAAGAACCGATCATATTCGTTATCGTGTTGATCCAACTTACTACCAAGCTATATTCCATTTCTTTGATTCCCTTCCGGTCTACCCTCAAGTCGACACTCTTACTTGACATATACCTTGAATGCTCTCCAAAGCTCACTATTGGAGATCCTAGCATAAAATCGACAGGCCCTAATGTCCATAAGCCATTGTATTCTTTTTTCGCATCCTCGTAGGTACCATAACTGAAACGCCCATTCTGAAAGTAATTTTTTGTGAATTTAAAATCGTTTTTTACCTCTCTTGTACTAGAATATAGAATCTGTAGTTATAAAGAATTGCCACAAGTCTCGGTACCATCTAATGTAAATAATTTATTCCAGCGGTATACGAATCCAAAACCTTTTTGATCACTATATGTGCATTTTTGAATCCATCAGAACTATCTCAAAAGTCATCTACTCTGCTCAAATAAAACTTGCACCGCCAAAACAAGCCAAATGACACATGCCCCATTATTACAATAATACTCAAAGAAGTAACCATGCCGTAATGCCACCAGTCAAATTCATGTTTCATGCGCACTACGTTTGTCGCAATTAGTAACTTAAGCATCCCATGATTTCATATACTCATAGAGCGCAATATAACCCGTATTCAGGAATTTTATTATTCTAGTCTTTCTCAATCTCATCCTCTGCAATTCATAACTAACCCACGAGTATGTTTCGAACCAAAACCCGAATTTAACATATAACTATCAAAATCGAATTGTCAATAGCAAGCTCTCCCACTTGGCTAAAAGCCATAGATCAAAATATTAAATAATTTTCTATACCCATATTTATTTACTGCCATAACACTATTGTGAAATTTGAATAAATTCTTTCCAACCTCATGAAACACAACTTATATGGTTCCTCAATTCATCCGTAAAGCTTACCTTCTTTCTCGTGACACTCTGGTCAACTTTCTTAGCCAATTCATATTCCAATCTCAATACGACTACCCTACCGGTAGTAAAGAAAAAAATCTTCACACAATATTGTAAGGATCACACATCTGTAGTTTACCTCGCAGGTGATAACCCACTTGTTTAGCTTCACTCTGCATCTCTCTATGACCTTTCACAACCACAACTATTCGGCCATCAATTAATCTTTCTGAGTTTGGACTTATTAATAAGACATGAATTTTTAATTTTTCCCACAATTTGACAACATGAAAACATTTATAACTCGAGACTCTACATCAAAATTGAGACAGGAGTCATATACTAAAAAGTCTCTTATTCTTTTTTCTCACTTTCAAACCATTTGAACACATCGCGCAGTCATCTCGTACTCATCATATCACCATTCAACTTCTCATTGAGACACATATTTCAACTCATAAGGACACTACCGAAGCATAAGCTCAATACACATGTTGTTACAATTGAAACTACCGAGCGTAAGCTGCGGTCTATATCTGGCCTCAAGTCCTCCAAACTAGACCATTACCGAAATATAAAGTGCACATCTCGAATCTCGTTCATGCAACTACAAGTCTTCAATGCATAACTGACACCAAGCGCTCACATGTACACACGCATGCATGTAAGGAATTCAAAGAGTTATATTTCAAAGCTGAATCAATTTCTGCACGATAAAAAAAGGTGGGAAGTTTATTCTAAATGCCCTGTAGCCTCTCGAAGATAGATATGGACGTTAACATACTGATTCGCAAGACTCTACTAGATAGTTGTTCATGCCTTGTAGAACCTGTGAACCTAGAGCTCGGATACCAATCTGTCACGACCAAAAATCAAACTAGTCATGATGGCACCAAACCCATCTCGCTAGGTAAGCTAACTCATCATGTCCAATACAAATATAAGATATTGAGGAAAAATAAATAATCTTATATACACTTCCCAAGGACTGGTAAGATAAATCATGAGCTTCTAAGAGCAGAATTTACAAAACTGTTATGAAAAAATACATCTTCTCTTTGAAAAGTTACATAAACAGAGTTTAATGAATATAAGGCTGCCATAAATAAGAGGCAGCTACAATAGGGACACCGGTACATTTTTTCCAATTCAGCTCTCATCGAACGGAGCAATGTCGACATCCGAAATTTGCATGCAATATGCAGGAAGTATAGTATTAGTACAACCAACCCCATGTACTCAAAAAGTAATAAAACTAAACTTAAGTTGAAAGTAGTGTGACGACCCGGCCGGTTGTCTTTGTAATTTATGCCCTGTTTCTCTATTAACTACTTCCCCTAAGTTCATTTCTGCCATTTTGGTCTGCCGGTATGTTCGATAATAGAATTCGGAGTATTTTGGGACACTTAGTCCCTAAATGTGAGCTTAAGTGTTGGAAAATGGTCCCTGATCAGAACAGTATTAAGACGACCTCGGAATGGAAAACTAATGGTTCTGTTAACTCTGTTCGGTGATTTCGAGGTTGGGAGTGTGTTCGAAATGTATTTTGGATGCCCGTTGCTCATTTAGACTATAAATGAAGAAATTCAGAATTTTGAAGTTCCGGTCCGATAGTGAATTTTTTATCCGAGGGTTGGAATAGGATTCCAGAAGTTGCTGTAGCACCGTCATGTCAATTGGAATGTGCGTGCAAAATTTGAGGTCAATCGTATGTGTTTTGGTTGGGTTTTGAATCGAAAGCTAGTTTGGTTAAGTTTTGAAGTTTTTAAGTTAAAATCATTGATTAATTCGAGTTTTCGGCATTTTTTAGGTAGTTTAAGGATTGGTACAAGTTTTAATGATGTTAGGGGATATGTCCCTAGGTTTGGTTGAGGTCCCGGAGGTCTCGGGTGTGTCTCGGATGCTCAACGGAGCATTTTTGGAGTTGAAAACATTGCATATTCTTCAGCTGTTGCAGGCCTATTTTTCCTTCTTCGCGATAGGGTCCCATTTCACGCGATCGAATAGACCAATATGGTACGGTCCCAAATTCCTTAATTGCGATCGCAGGGATTGGTTCGCGATCGCGTAACTCTACCTCTCCCCTCTTCGTGTTCGCATTCCTTCTTACGCGATCGCGTACGGCTATTTCATCCTCGTCCGCGTACGCATAGGGCTTTTCCTGGAAGCCTCTATTTTACTCTTCGCGATCACGTCTCTCTCTTCGGGATCGCGATTCACTAAATACCTGGGCAGATATTAAAATTTCAAAAATAAGGTTTCTTCCATTTTCATCAAATTCAAGCTAGAGAGCTCGGTGTTGGGAGATTGTTCGAGGGATTTTCAGAGGCAAACATTGGGTAACGATTCCTTGCTCCTTTATGACTATTACCCGCTAATCTAATCTCGAATTCAAGATTTAATTTTGGATTTTGAACCAAAATTGGGGTAAAGTTCTTAGACCTAACTTTGATAATTTGAAGGGGCATTTGACCTCCGATTTGGAAGATTTTTATAATGGAAAACCGACAGTTTCTTTAGCTCCGATAGGTCATTTTGAGGTTGGGAGTGTGTTCAGAATTTATTTTGGATGCACGTAGCTCATTTAGACTATGCAAGGGATTCTGGAAGTTTTTGTAGCACCGTCATGTCATTTGGGACGTGCGTGCAAAATTTTGAGGTCAGTCGGACGTGTTTTAGTTGGGTTTTGAATCGAAAGCGAGTTTGGTTAATTTTGAAGTTTTTAATTTCAAATCATTCATCAATTCGAGTTTCCAGCATTGTTTTAGGTGGTTTAAGGTGGTACAAGTTTGAATGGCATTAAAGGATATGTCGGTAAGTTTGGTTGAGGTCTCGGAGGCCTCAGGGGTGTTTCGGATGCTCAACAGAGCTTTTTGGAGTTGAAAACATTACAAATTCTTCAGCTGTTGCAGGCCTGTTTTTCCTTCTTCGCGATCGCGTCCCATTTCATGCGGTCGCTTAGACCAATCTGGCAGGGTCCCAAATTCCTTAATTGCAATTTCAAGGATTGGTTCGCGATCGCGTAACTCTACCTCTCGCCTCTTCGCTTTCGCATTCCATCTTACGCCATCGCGTAAGGCTATTTCATCCTCGTCCTCGATCGCACGCTCTTTTCCGCGATCGCGTAGGGATTTTCCAAGAAGCCTATATTTTACTATTCACGATCGCAATTCACTAAATACCTGGGCAAATATTAATATTTCAAAAATGAGGTTTCTTCCATTTTCATCAAACAAAAGCTAGAGAGCTCGGTTTTGGGAGATTTCTCGAGGGAATTTCAGAGGAAAATATTGGTTAATGATTCCTTGCTCCTTTAAGACTATTACCCGCTAATCTAATCTCGAATTCAAGCTTTAATTACGGATTTTGAACCAAAATTGGGGTAAAGTTATTAGACCTAACTTTGATGATTTGAAGGGGCATTTGACCTCCGATTTGGGAGATTTGTATATGGTTAGACTCTTTAGAATATGAGGTTTCTGAAAATATAAAAATTATTCAATTCCGAGACATTGTCTTGAGGGGTATTTTGGTTATTTCACCTATTTTCGCACATTAGCTTTAATTTTAATAGTGTAATTAGTTACTTGCGATGTTATGTGCAATATGTAATTGGTTTGAATAGATTTGGGCCACTCGGAGTCGGATACTCATGGCAAGGGCATTGTTTCTTAGCGCTTTTGTACCAATGCAAGGTAAGTGGCTTGTCTAACCTTGTGTGAGGGACCTCTCCCCTTAGGATATATTAATTGTTGTTTGAAGGCCTTGTGCGCAAGGTGACGGGCATGTACTTGTGCTAATTGTTAAAAATTCACCTTACTTGACTTATTTAGACTGTGTTTCTTCGTGTATTTAAGTGTTAAAAATGTGATTTCACTTGCTTAGCTTAGGAAAAGCATGTTAGTAATTTATTTGCTCTATCTGACTAAATTGCAAATATCTGCCCTCTTCATGAGTATGCTAGGCCTAGACCTTTACATTGTTTCTATATTTGGTTTCCTTCTATTAAATATTGACTTGTTGTGAAGTGTTTACGTTTGGGATTCAGGTTCAATTCCCGGGAGATCCCCTTGTTATTGGTATTACGGGCTACGGGTTGGATTCGCTGTAGACCCCCTGTTGTTGATAAGATGGACTACGGGTTCAATTCCCAGGAGATCCTCTGATAATGATATGATGGACTGCGGGTTCAATTCCCGGAGATCCTCTGTTATTGGTATAAAGGACTGTGGGTTCAATTTTCGGAGATCCCCTGATATTGGTATGAAGGACTGCGGGTTCAATTCCCGGAGATCCTCTGATAGAGATGTGATGGACTACGGGTTCGATTCCTGGGAGATCCTCCGATATTGGCATAAATGGACAGCGGGTTCAATTCCCGGAGCTCCATGTAGAGACCTAACTTTTGAGTGAATTGCTTTGTGTTCGTAGTCTGTACTTGTAGTCGTTCTGTGTTAATTACTGTCTTGTTAGATATTCGGGATTTATTTCATTATCTACTGTTTATTTATTTTACATTATTTCTTATTTCTTCTCAGATGGTGAGGACACGCACGGCTCGGGACAATCAGACACTCGCATCCCCTCCTGCAGCATCTAGGGGTAGGGGCCGGGGCAGGGGTCGCGGACATGCGCGGAGTGCAGCTAGAGCACCTGCGCGAGCAGCCGCCGAGGTGCCACCAGCAGACCCAGTCAGGACTCAGGCACAAGAGACACCCACAGCCACTACTACTACAGTTGTTCAGGGGGCATTGGCGCATTTTATGAGTATGTATACCATGTTGTCGCAAGCAGGGTTACTTCCACTTCCTGCAGTTATGTCCCAGGCCAGGGAAGGAGCCCAAACTCCAGCAGCCTGCACCCCAGAGCAGAGGGTGCATATGGGACCGATTCCAGATGTTATTCCTACCCAGCCTGCAGTACCAGTTCATCCCCGAGGATGGGGAACCTGCTTCGGAGGATGAGCAGCGTAGATTGGAGCGGTTCAAGAAGTATGACCCCCTATTTTCAGTAGACTAGCTACAGACGATTCTTTGGGATTATTGGAGGATTGTCACCCCATTTTTCGTACCATGGGTATTACTTCTTCGAGTGGGGTTTGCTTTGCAGCTTTTTAGCTTCAAGGAGCCGCCTATGACTGGTGGCGCACTTTTGAGCTAGACAGTCCGGACGAGGCTACCTTCCTGATTTGGACCCAATATTCAGATATGTTTCAGAGGGAGTTTGTTCCCCTGAGCCTCCGAGATGCATGGTGCGCGGACTTTCAGCACTTACGTCAGGGCCCTATGACTGCTTCTGAGTATGCCATTTGTTACACTAGGTTGGCCAGGCATGCGCCTGCTTTGGTGGCTATCGTTCGTGAGAGGGTTTGCATGTTTATTGAGGGCATTATTCCTTTCTTCAAGTCTTGCATGGTGCGAGAGTTTGAGATGGATATACCATATCAGCAGGTGGTGAGTATAGACAGGAGGATAGAGGGTATGTATGCCAGAGAGAGAGAGAGAAGAGAGAGGCCAAGAGGTCTCGAGAGTCTGATCATTTCTCTGGTACCCGTACTTCAAGAGCAGGACATCATGGTAGGGGCTATACGGGTCACCCAGTTCACTCAGCCCTTCTTTCATCCAGTAGTACTCCAGCTCCTCCCAGATCTCAGGAGCCTTATTATGCACCCCCGGTTTCTAGTGTGCCTCCTACGGAAGGAACCTATAGAGGTCAGTCTAGCAGGGGTGGGTCCATTCAATCACAGCCGCCGCACCCTCCTAGAGCTTGTTATGAGTATGGGGATACCCGCCACACGGTTAGAGAATGCCCTAGACATGGTAGGGGTGTTCCTTATCACACTACACAACCCCAGCATGCTTCACCGGGTCAGCAGACCATTGTTCCAGCTCCAACTACCACCCCACCTGCCCAGCCAGCCAAAGGCGGAGATCGGAGAGATAGAAGACGCCCTCGTGGTAGGGGCCGAGCAAGATTTTATGCCATTCCTGATCGTGCAGAGGCTATCGCCTCTGATTTTTTATCAGAGGTATTATTTTAGTTAGTCACATAGGGGCATCGGTTCTATTCGATCCAGGCTCTACTTATTCTTATGTGTCATGTTATTTTGCTCCGCATTTGGGCAGAGTTCGAGAGACCTTGAGCTCTCCTGTTTATGTTTTCACTCCCCTAGGAGATTTTATTGTTATGGACCATGTGTATCGGTGATGTTTGGTTACTATTCGTGGTTTTGATACGAGGGAAGATATTTTATTACTTGATATGGTCGATTTTGATATTATCTTGGGCATGGACTAGTTCTCGACCCATTATGCTATTCTTGATTGTCATGATAAGACCGTGACGCTGGCTATTCCAGGTATTCCTCGTATCGAGTGGAGTGGTACTTTCGATCACATTCCCAGTAGAGTTATATCCTTTCTCAAAGCTCAGCGTATGGTTGAGAAGGAGTGTGCCGCATATTTAGCCTATGTGAGAGATGTCAGTGCTGATACCCTTTTTGTTGACTCTATCCCAGTAGTAAGGGATTTCCTCGATGTGTTCCCAGCTGATCTTCCGGGCATGCCGCCCGATCGGGACATTGATTTTGGTATTGATTTGTTGCTAGGAACTCCACCTATATTTATTCCTCCTTACCATATGGATGCTCCTGAATTGAAGGAGTTGAAGGATCAGTTACAGGAATTTCTCGATAAGGGTTTCATTCGACCCAGTATTTCACCATGGGTGCTCCTGTATTGTTTGTGAAGAAAAAGGATGGTTCTATGCGCATGTGTATCGATTATTGTCAGTTGAATAAAGTTATAGTGAAGAACCGGTATCCTTTGCCTCGTATTGATAATCTATTTGACCAGCTTCAGGGCGCACAGGTGTTTTCTAAGATTTATTTGCGCTCAGGTTATCACCAGCTAAAGATTCGGGAGCCGGATATCCCGAAGACTGCATTCAAGACTCGGAATGGTCATTACGAGTTCCTTGTCATGTCATTTGGGCCGACCAATGCCCCAGCAGCTTTTTTGCATTTGATGCAAAGTGTATTCAAACCCTATCTCGACTCATTTGTCATTGTTTTCATAGATAATATTCTTGTATACTCTCGAAGCCGGGAAGATCATGAGCATCACTTGAGGATAGTGCTTCAGACCCTGAGAGAAAAGAAATTATATGCAAATTTTTCAAAATAAGAGTTTTGGTTTAGTTAAGTGGCATTTCTAGGTCACGTGGTATCGAGTGAGGGTATTCGGGTAGATCCGAAGAAGGTGGAGGCCGTGTAGAGTTGGCCCAGGCCCTCCTCAGCTACTGAGATCCGCAGTTGCCTTGGACTGGCGGGATATTACCGTCGTTTTATGGAGGGGTTCTTGTCGATTGCAGCCCCTATGACCAGATTACCCCAGAAGGGTGCTCCTTTTCAGTGGTCGGACGAGTGTGAGGCAAGCTTCCAAAAGCTCAAGATAGCTTTGACTTCAGCCCCTATTCTGATTTTGCCTACTGGTTTGGGGTCTTATACAGTATATTTTGGTGCCTCACGAGTCGGACTTGGAGCGGTATTGATGCAGGACGGTAGGGTGATTGCCTCTGCGTCCAGACAGTTGAAGGTGCCTGAAAAGAACTATCATGTCCATGACCTTGAGTTAGCCTCTATTGTTCATGCCTTAAAAATCTGGTGTCATTATTTGTATGGTGTGCCTTGTGAGATTTATATGGATCATCAGAGTTTGCAGCACTTGTTCAAGCAGAAGGATCTGAACTTGCGCCAGGGGAGATGGTTGGAGCTACTGAAGGATTATGATATTACTATTCTGTATCACTCGGGCAAGGCCATTATGGTTACCGATGCCTTGAGTCGATGAGAGAAGAGTTTGGGTTGTTTGGCATATTTACCAGCTTCAGGGAGTCCTATGGAGATAGATGTCCAGGACTTAGCCAGTCAGTTCGTGAGGTTGGACCTTTCGGAGCCCAGTCGGGTTCTAGCCTTCGTAGTTTCTCGGTCTTCATTGGTTGATCGTATCAGGGAGCGACAGTATGATCATCCTCATTTGCTTGTCCTCAGGGATACGGTTAAGCATGGCGATGCTAGGGATGTGACTTTCGGAGATGATGAGGTATTGAGGATGCAAGGTCTTATTTGTGTGCTCGATGTTGATGATATTCGGGAGTTGATATTGATCGAGGCCCATAGCTCGCGGTATTTCATCCATACGGGTGCCGCGAAGATGTATCAGGATCTGAGGGAGCATTATTGGTGGAGGCGGATGAGGAAGGACATAGTAGAGTTTGTAGCTAGATGTCTCAATTGTCAGCAGGTGAAGGCTGAGCATCAGAGACCGGGAGGGTTACTCCAGCAGATGGAGATTCCGGAGTATAAATGGGAGAATATCACAATGGATTTTGTGACTGGTCTTCCTCTGACGGCGAGGAAGTTTGATTCTATTTGGGTTGTTGTGGATCGGCTGACCAAGTCCGCTCATTTCATTCCAGTATGCACTTCTTGCTCAGTGGAGCGGTTAGCAGGGATTTATATCAAGGAGATTGTCCGTCTGTATGGCATTCCAGTTTCTATCATCTCAGACAGAGGTTCAGTGTTTACATCACGGTTCTGGAGAGTCGTTCAGCATGAGTTGGGTACCAGGTTGACCATGAGTACAAATTTTCACCCTCAGATGGATGAACAGTCCGAGCGAACTATTCAGATTCTTGAGGATATGCTCTGTGCGTGCGCGATTGAGTTTAGAGGGTCTTGGGATCACTTCTAGCCATTGGATGAGTTTGTATGCAACAACACTTATCAGTCCAACATTCAAAAGGCGCCTTATGAGGCCTTATATGGTAGGAGATGCAGATCCCCGGTGGGTTGGTTCGAGATGGTCGAGGCCAGGTTATTGGGCACTGATTTGGTTCAGGATGTGGTTCAGAAGGTTATGGTGATTCAGGATAGACTCCGTGCAGCCCATTCCAGGAAGAAGAGTTATGCGGACTGGAAGGTTCGTGATGTTTCATTTATGGTTGGTGAGCGGGTGTTGCTTTGGGTCTCACCTATGAAAGGGATCATGAGGTTTGGAAAGAAAGGAAAGTTGAGCCCGAGGTACATTGGTCCATTTGAGATTTTGAAGCATGTTGGGAAGGTTGCTTATGAGCTTGCTTTACCTCCCAGTTTGGCCGGGGTTCATCACGTATTTAATGCTTCGATGCTTCGGAGGTATCATGGTGACCTGTCTCACGTGTTGGAGTTCACTTCGATCCAGTTGGACAATGACTTGTCCAATGTTGAGGAGCCAGTGGCAATATTGAATAGACAGGTTCGAAAGCTCAGGTCAAAGGATATAGCTTCAGTAAAGGTGCAGTGGCGGGGTCAGCCGACCAAGGAGGCGACTTGGGAGACCGAGCGGGATATGCCCAGCCGATACCCTCATCTTTTTGCTACCTTAGGTATGTTCTCTATACTCGTTTGAGGACGAACGAATGTTTAAGTGTTGGAGAATGTGACGACCCAGCCTGTCGTCTTTGGAATTTTCGCCCCGTTTCCCCAGTAACTACTTCCCCTAAGTTCATTTCTGCTATTTTACTTTGTCGGGATGTTCGCTAATAGAATTCGGAGTATTTGGGACACTTAGTCCCTAAATGAGAGCTTAAGTGTTGGAAAATGGTCCGTAATCAGAACAGTTTCAAGACGACCTCGGAATGGAAAATCGATGGTGATGTTAGCTCTGTTAGGTTATTTCTGGGTTAGGAGTGTGTTCGGAATGAATTTTGGATGTACGTAGCTCATTTAAACTATAAATGCCGAAAGTTAGAATTGTAAAGTTCCGGTCTGATAGTGAATTTTTTATCCAAGGATTGGAACGGGATTCCGGAAGTTGCTGTAGGACCTTCATGTCATTTGGGACGTGCGTGAAAAATTTCAGGTCAATCGGACGTGTTTTGGTTGGGTTTTGAATCGAAAGAGAGTTTGGAAGTTTTGAAGTTTTTAAGCTCAAATCATTGATTAATTCAAGTTTTCGTCATTGTTTTAGGCGGTTTAAGGATTGGTACAAGTTTGAATGGCGTTAGGGGATATGTCCGTAGGATTGGTTGAGGCCCGGGGGCCTCGGGTGTGTTTCGGATGCTCAACGGAGCATTTTTGGAGTTGAAAACATTGCAGATTCTTCAGCTGTTGCAGGCCTATTTTTCCTTCTTCACGATCGCGTCCCATTTCACACGATCGCATAGACAAATCTGTTAGGGTCCCAAATTCCTTAATTGCGATCACAGGGATTGGTCCGCGATCGCGTAACTCTACCTCTCCCATTTTCGCGTTCGCATTCCCTCTTACGCGAGCGTAAGGCTATCTCATCCTCGTCCGCGATCGCACGCTCTTTTCCGCGATCGCAAAGGGCTTTTCTAGGAAGCCTCTATTTTACTCTTCGTGATCGCGTCTCTCTCTTCGCGATCGCAATTCACTAAATACCTTGGCAGATATTAATATTTCAAATACGAGGTTTCTTCCAATTTCATCAAACTCAAGCTAGAGAGCTCGGATTTGGGAGATTTTTCGAGGGATTTTCAGAGGCAAACATTGGGTATTGATTCCTTGCTCCTTTATGACTGTTACCCGCTAATCTAATCGCGAATTCAAGCTTTAATTTTGGATTTTGAACCAAAATTGGGGTAAAGTTCTTAGACCTAACTTTGATGATTTGAAGGGGCATTTAACTTCCGATTTGAGAGATTTTTATATGGTTAGACTCGTGAGAGTACGAGGTTTATGAAAATATAAAAATTATTCGATTCTGAGACATTAGCCTGAGGGGCATTTGATCATTTCACCTATTTTCGCTCCTTAGCTTTAATTTTAACAGTGTAATTAATTACTTGCGATGTTATTTACAGTATGTAATTGGTTTGAATAGATTTGGGCCACTCGGAGTCGGATACTCGTGGCAAGGGCGTTGTTTCTTAGCGGTTTTGTACCAATTCAAGGTAAGTGGTTTGTCTAACCTTGTGTGGGGGACCTCTCCCCTTAGGATATCTTAATTGTTGTTTTAAGGCCTTGTGCGCAAGGTGACGGGAGTGTACTTGTGCTAATTGTTGAAAATTCACCTTACTTTACTTATTTAGACTTGTATCTTCGTGTATTTAACTGTTAAAAATGTGATTTTACTTGCTTAGCTTAGGAAAAGCATGTTAGTAATTTATTTGCTCTATCTAACTAAATTGCAAAAACTTGCCCTCTTCGTAAGCATGCTAGGCCTAGACCTTTACATTGTTGCTATATTTGGTTTCCTTCTATTGGATATTGACTTTTTGTGAAGTGTTTACGTTTGGGACTACGGGTTCAATCCCCGGGAGATCCCCCTGTTATTGGTATGATGGGCTACGGGTTCGATTCCTGGTAGATCCCCCTGCTATTGATAAGTGGACTACAGGTTCAATTCCCGAAGATCCTCTGATATTGATATGATGGACTGCGGGTTCAATCCTTGAAGATCCCCTGATATTGGCATGAAGGACTACGAGCTCAATTCCCGGAGATCCTCTTATAGAGATATGATGGACTACGGGTTCGATTCCCGGGAGATCCTCTGATATTGGCATAAATGGACTGCAGGTTCAATTCTTGGAGCTCCATGTAAAGACCCTAACTTTTAAGTGATTTGCTTTGTGTTCGTAGTCTGTACTTGTAGCCGTTCTGTGTTAATTACTGTCTTGTTAGATATTCGGGATTTATTTCATTATCTAGTGTTCATTTATTTTACATTATTTCTTATGTTCTTCTCAGTAGGGCCTCGACCTTCCTCGTCACTACTCCATCGAGGTTAGGCTTGGCACTTACTGAGTACCGATATGGTGTACTCATGCTGCTCTTCTGCAAACTTTTGTTGTGCAGATCCAGGTACTCTTGATCGGGCGCGCTATCAGTGATTAGGAGCTATACTCGGAGATCTGAGGTATGCATCTGCCACTTCCGCAGAGCCGAAGAATCTCATTCTATTCTCCCTTTTAGCTAGTGGTTTCATTCATTTACCCATTTGTTGTAGATACTCCTGGATGTTAGAGCCGTATGTTATACTTTACTCTTAGTCTCTGTGCCCGTGGGATTCCGGATCTTGGAGGTTTTTACGTTATTTTGAGTCGACATGTATGTTCCAGGTGGCACTCTATACATTATCTTATGCTATTTATGTTCTATTTATCGTTTCCGCAAGATTGTTGAATTTTCGCAGTGTGTCAGGATTACCTAGTCGCGAAGACTGGGTGCCGTCGTGAAAGGTTTACAATTGGTGAACTAGGGTCGTGACAAGTAGTGACGAGCTTGTACGAAGGTCAAAGTCCACACCAATATCCAGTAACATCTCATAACAGTAAAATTAAAACATCACAAGAAATAACTCAATAATAACATGCTCAGCTCGTTCACAGTTTTTAAAAAATCATATATTTTCTTTTCAAGTATAATAGTAAAACTTAATTCTTTTCACTAAAATCGCCAAAATATGAGTAAGACTAAAAACTGTGATCTTTCCAATAAAATTTTCTTTCAAAATAGGAGATTTCATTTTTTGTTTCAAATGACATGAGGAAAGTACATCTCTATGCCTATATTTCAATGCATAATAGTGACAAAATTATATGCATACTCTCAGAGTATCAATTCACTCGGTCCTCCCTGTCACTCAATCCTCTCAGTCACTCAGTCCTCCCAGTCACTCAATCCTCAAATGCCTCACAATCACTCAATCCTCCCAAGTCGTTCGGCACTCGAACTCACTAGCTACCTGATAGTAACTGATGTGGCGTGCAGCCCGATCTAATATATATAGTCGACTGCATACACTGGGGGTGTGCAGACTCCGGAGGAGATCCTTCAGCCCAAGCGCTATAACAAGCCATCTCGTAGCATAAATCAATCAGGCAATCGGCCACACTCAATCATAAATCAGTAACAACATGGTGCGGCGTGCAGCCCGATCCCATAATCATCCACACAATTAGGCCCTCGGCCTCACTCAGTCATCAATCTCTCCAGTCTGACAGGCTCAAAATATCATGAAAATCAGCCCAAAATGATGATATAATGTATCAATAATAACAACTGAGACTGAGATATTATATGAATAAATATATATGACTGAGTATGAAATGTCAACGAAATCGATAAGATGATAGCAAGAAACGACCACTATGCATCCCAATAATATCGGCATAAAGCCCAAAACATTAAATCTAGCATGATATACAGCTCAATTTACTTATCACATGGTGAAAATATAGATATCAACTAAGTTGGACCACTACACAGTATCCTGGAAACGACAGAGTCATCATTCACAGGGTGCACGCCCACACGCCCGTCAGCTAGCATGTGCATTACCTCAACATCAATCACATAACATATAATTCGGGGTTTCACACCCTCAGCACTGATTTTAAAAGAGTTACTTATTTCAAACAGTAAAATTCTTTGCTCCACTATGCCCTCGCCTTGTAAATCGGCATCCGAACGTAGCCACAATTAATATGATTCAGTCAATATAATTTATAGAAATTAATTGCACATGAAAATATTTGCCCCTGAAAATCGCTGAAAAGCGAGCTTGGAAGTCCAAAAAATGGAAGAAAACTCGGACTGCTCTGCTATACATTGTCCAAAATTTTTGTGGTACTGTTCAAGCGTATTACTATTCACGCATGTTACTATTCATGTATGTACTGTTCACGCGCATTACAATTCACGTGTTACTGTTCACGCGTGTTACTGCTTACGCGTGTTACTGTTCACAATGCTGTGAAAAAAATGCAGCAACTTTTCTTTAAGTCTAAAAAAGACCGGTGATATCCCCTTCCCCTACTACGCTTCCTTATCGATCCGTTAACCTTCCGAAATCCATCCGAGGCCCTCGTGACCTCAACAAAATGCATCAACCAGTCCTAAAACATCATATAAACTTAGTCGATGTCTCAAATTACATTGAACAATACTAAAATATGAATCACACCCCAATTGAAGCTTATTCAAAACTAATGAATTCCAAATTCTACATTCGATGTCGAAACCTATCAAATCAATTCCGATTGACCTAAAATTTTGAACACAAGTCATAAATGACATAATGAAGCTATGAAAATTTTTAGAACTTAATTCTGACGTCTACATAAAAAGTCAACTCTCGGTCAAACTTTCGAATTCCATTTTTTCCAACTTATGTCAAAATGCTTCAATTTATTATACGGACTTCGAAATAAATATCCAAACATACTCCTAAGTCCAAAATCGTCATACGGAGCTATTGCACCCATTAAAATTCCATTTCAATGTCGTATGCACAAAAATCAAACTCCGGTCAACTCTTTAAACTTAAACTTTGAACCTTAACTTTCATTCCACTAAACTAACTCTGAAATCATTGAAAAATCAAAACTGGCAATTCACACAAGTCATACTTCATCATATGAAGCTATTCAAGACTTCAAATAGTAGAAAGGAGCATAAGTGCCTAAAACGACCGGTTGGGTCGTTACAAGTTACTTCATTGCTTGGGATCACAATTTTTCAAATACAATATGTATATAATCGTGAATAATTTATGTATACTAGCTAAAAAAGATAAACAATAGAATCTAACTGATTGTTTGTATAAAGTTTCCACATGTTGCTATTTTAGATCTATAATTCAACGAGACCTTTTATATTAATGGAATATTGGGGCTGCTTTTGATCGTTTAAACCAACAATAATTTATGAAAAATCAGAATAATCAAATTTACAGCTAGTAATTAAAATTTTCAATTTTAAACGTAATCGAAATTCAGCTACTTTTTTATGTAAAGATAAAATTCGAATAAAAATACCCTAAAAATTCGGAATTATTCTAGCATAATTTTCTGAGGTTCGAATTTTTTTTTACATATGAGCTTACAGCATAATGTGTTGGAATTTCATAATATGTTGGAGTTCCAACATAATATGCCAGAAGTTATATGCAGGAGCTCCATAATCCAACATATTATCCTAGAACTTTCTATGTGCTGCAGTTCCAACATCATATGTTGGAAGTTTATACGCATGAGCTTCGTAAACCAGCAAATTATGATTGAACTTTCTGTCTATTAGTAAAATAATGGCTATATTTTAATAACATTACAAATACTGACTAATTTTTAATTATCAGTCCGAAAACTGACTAGCCCGCGCTATTTTCACATCGATTAGATACTACATGTTTCCGCGGCCAAAAGGCAGGTATTACAATTGGTCTTTTCCGCTGAGGCTACCATAAGATTTTGTAAAAAATGCACGAGCTAGCCAGTTTTTGGACTGGTAATTGAAAAATATCCAATATTTGCAAACTCATTAAAAATAACCACTATTTTATTATGACACGGAAAGTTCCTGCATAATATACTGGAGATTGGTACACCTGTGCATGAACTTCTAGTATATTATGCTGGACAGGTATATTATTCTGGAACTTCAGTATATTATGCTGGAAGTCTAATATTATACCAAAACATCAGTATAATATACTAGAGTTCTATTATACTTATGTTGGAACTCCGGTGTAATATATTGGAGTATTTTTCGAATTTTGAACAGTATTTTCATTCAAATTTATTTTTATATGAAAAGTAACTAAATTTTGATTACTTTTGAAATTGTTACTATTTTTCAATTACTAGTCGTAAATGTGGCCATTTTTTAATTTCTGTATATCAAATTGCAGTCCACTATTCAGATTCCAACTCATTTAGTGGTCCAAGCCCATATATAATAACGTTTTTCTTGGGAAATTACCAGCTATGTCCATTTAAAAGTAGCTCATTATAAAAATTGGCCAATTGATAAATATTACTAATATTAGCCAAAATGGCCATTAGCTATTTGTAGCAAAAAAATATCAAATTTTTACTTTTTTTTTATTGGGTGCTATTAGAATAGATTGGGTATATCTTGAGGAGCTTGAATCTCAGTTTTGGGATGATTTGGTGAAGTTTTGAGGTGGTTTGAATTTAAAATTCGAAGTAAAAACTGAAAATGAAAAAAAATGATACGTGTATTACATGTGTATCATATTTGTATCGATTGGATATCACATGTATATCCATGTATATCTGTGTGTGAGATACATGCGCGATACATGTTTGATACATGTGTCACGGAAGAATTTTTTGACATCGATTTAATTATGAATTTTGATACAAAATTAGTCCAAACCACCTCCAATCTTTCATAAATTTTGTATATTGACTTATCTAAATGTTACCAATGAATTTCGACTATACATATTAAAAAGAATTCCTTGTTTTTTTCGATTTTTAAAATATTAGCTAGATGTTGGTAAGTTGAAACTTATTTGGGACATTTCCGTAAGTTTCCCTTTTTTCTTCTTCTTTTTACAATTGTTATTTATTAAAACAGAATTAATGAAGATTGCAAAATATCTCAAAAAACCTTGCATGCAAACTAGAGGTTTAAACGGGCCGGGTCAGCCTGATTCCGAACCGGCCCAGACTTGTAGAACTCGGAACCGGCTCGCACCGTTAAGGGGGGTTGGGCTGGGTAGGGGGGTTGGGGGGAGGGGGGTTGGACGGTATAAATTTTTGAAATGGGTTACCTGGCCTGCTTAAACCTGTTAAATGAACAGTGCGTTAAACCGATTAACCGATCCGGCCCGGACCGTGAATATAACATGAATATACCGTGAATATATTATGAATATACTATAAATATACTATAAATATATCATGAATATACCATAAATATACTAATTATTGTATATTAATTAACATAATTTAAAATTATTGGAATTTAACATATAGCATATATATTTAGGGTATAAAACTATAAATGCTCAAATCATAGAATATGATGGTAATGTATTATTTTTAAAAGATGTTATATATGTGTTACATTAAGATTTTATGATAATTTGTATTATTTTAAATTATTAGACGTACTTATACTTAATACTAGTTTCTTAGATTAATTTGAAGTATTATTAATTTATTATGCATGAAAATTTACAAAACTTAGCTCAAAGTAATAAACAAAAAGATAGACAACAAAGTAGAGAGAAAGAGAGAAGAGAATATATTTCTTCCATGTATGCAAGTGTATTACAATATGAGTTTTCATCCTCTATTTATAGTACAACATATAGGTATACCAAAAGAATTTCATAAGTATGTCATTAAGTATTTGAGATAATGGAGGAAGATCATGGGTAAATTATGAAGGTATGGGAGTTACAACAATAATGGTGAGAAGTAGTGGGGATTATCTACATAATGGAGAAGAGTAGTGGGAGTAACTTATTTAGGAGTTATAGACATCCACTACAAAGTATAATATTTCATATCACTCCCCCTTGGATGTCTATAGATAATGTGCCTCGTTAAAACCTTAACTAAAATAAAACCCAATGGGAAAAAATTCTAGAAAAGGAAAAAGAGTACACATATCTAACAAAATGCATTTTTGTTGCCTCGTTAAAAACCTTGCAAGGAAAACCCAGTGGGACAAAACCTTGTAAGAAAAAAAGAGTGCAACGCGCATTAACTCCCCCTGAAAGAGCATCAATTCACATTCTTGAGCCTTCGCATTCCAATCTTGTGCACCATCTTCAAGAGATCGTTGGTAGAGATTTGATAAATAAATCAGCCATATTAACTATAATGAATATTTGCACCTTGAAATCATAACTCGTGGTAGATATATAATGTCTTCACAAATATCGTGGAATGGCTTTTCAATATCTCCATAAATGTATCATCGCTATCATATTATCATGCTTATAGTTATAGCAAGATACATTTGTGCATAAATTGCACTGAGGAAGTGGTACCTCAAGATCAAGAATTATAGATGCTTTAAGCAACTTAAATCCTTTATGGATTGTCATATAAGTTGAGTCATATAAGCCATATTATAGACTTTAGATGCATATCAAGTTTTTATGTCATGCTAGACGTATAAGATATCGAAAAACTGATTACACATACCATTGACTTTATACTTTCAAGTATTCGAACTACATGTCCAAAACTACATGTCTTTCATATGGAATCAATTCTACTTGAATTGTATCTCTTCCATTTGGCCAATATTTTGTTTGTATTCGACAAACTTAAGATCCTCATCGATATTTAGCGCTATCATAGATGTCGTCGATGAACATTTTATATCGGTTCCAGTAAATTTTCATAAAGACATAACATGGAGATCTCTTCATTCATATATTCAGGTACCTGAATCTCTTATGAGATTTTATGAAGTGTTATGTCATGTAATCTTCTAGATCACTTGCCTCCTTATTATGATCACTTTGATCATTTGCTCATCTTCTTTATTAAGAAGTTCTTTTTGAAACCGATTTGTCTATACGCTTTAAGCGTATCAAAGACTTTGTCCTTCTAGGACTTAGTATGAGCATTTGCAGTGAGAATATAGTTACTTTCTTTGGGTCAGCAAATGCGTATGGAATGCTTTGCAATATGTTGCAATTGAATTATCTTTTTATGAACTTCAAGTTCATATTATGATATTCGAGGATCTATATATACAAATGATAATTAGTTCCATGTAACTTTTTCTCAAATGTTTATCATGTCTCCCCCTCATGTTAGAAAAACTAACTTGTTTCCTCAACTCTGGGAAATCATCTTTGTGCATTATCATGTTAATATACACTGCACATCAATAATAATAAGATGAAATTATTTGGTTCTTGACCCTGAACCACTTGTAAGGGGAGAATATAATATACTCTCGTGTATAACGTATATCAAATTGATATAGATAACTTTGTTCTCATAAGCAATAATTTAGCTATTAAGTGGAGACACTCAATAAATTATTTTGCTAAACCAACTATGATGTAAACCAACTTATCAAGATGAACTATCTTGAATAGAAAATCTGGAAATTATGCTCGAAATTAGATTACTGAGCAAGTTACCTCGCAAGCACCGGCCAGGTTGCAGGTTAATAATAAACGCACATGTAACCATATCATAGATGCATCATATGTGGCATACATGGAAGGCGAATGGGCCCATATTCGCCTTTGATATTTCCAGAATTTATGGGATTCAACCCCAACTTTAGTTGGTCAATTAATTAATGAGAACAAGTAATACAAGAGAATTCGTAAAGAACTTTCTAGTTCTTTAATATTTACCCATGTGAATTCTCTATTATTGTTGCACATCATACTTAAATTGATATGGCTAACCTGAATGCCAATTGAATAAATTATCAATATTGATAAAATTCAAGTTTACATCATGACATGTGCAATTATTGATAAACTCTAAGTTTATTATGATATGGGTTTTTATATGAATAAACATCCACTTTATTGTGGCATTCTATAGTACAAATTGGAGAATAAAGCTGGTAGCTTTTCACATGCATATTATCATGCTACAAGTTGTAGTAATATAAGATATCAAATCTTTCTTTTATTTATAGTCTCACTATAATCAATCGCTTCGCATATACTTTGGAAACTGAATAAGTTTCTTTGAGACTTACTACAATACAATACCTTATTGGTAATCAATTATGTTTCTCCAAAATAATATAATTGGCTCTTAAAGTTGTACCATTATGGTCATGTCAAAATAATATGCAATATATGTTTCTTGCATTATTATTGTCCTTTAATAATCATATTGCCAAAATATTTTGGCGTACAATAGGTACGTGACCAATGACCATTCATGCCATAATAATGACATTATTTTCTTATATCATCTCAACCCTCCTTCTAGAGGTGAGTGTGGTATATTCAATACCAATAGCATGTTCATATTCTTCCAATAATGAATATGTATTCATAAATCATATGTTGTCACATTCACACCATGAATGAATAATAATCATCTATATGTGCTGTATAAAATCTCATGTCAAATCGATGACATATATTACTTTCACAGAGTGAAGGAATATTTTGAGAATCCTTATTATTCTCATTATCACAATGATGACGATTATAATTTCTTCTATTGCCACGTCCATATCCATTGATACCTTCACGGTAATAATTTTGTCTTCTTTCAGACTTATTACATAGTGCTATCATATTTTCTGCGGGGATATGCAATTTTGTTATCCTTTTCAAATCCGTAAATGCGTCTGGCATTTGATTTGCTATTCTTTGCAAATGAATAATCTTTTGCACCTCTTTTTCACAAATAGAGGCACGCAGATCAAGATGAGATAATGATGGATTTTTTCACAAAATTTTCCTTTTGGTTTCACCACCAACTTCTCCCCCTAATTTTGTGAAAAGTGTCTCATCGAATTGACAGTCTGCAAATCGTGCAGTGAACAAATCCCCTGTCAATGTTTCGAGGTAGCGAATAATGGAGGGCGATTCAAACCCAACATATATTCCTAACCTTCTTTGCAGACCCATTTTCGTGCGATATGGCGGTGCTACAGGCACATATACGGCACATCCAAAAATTCTTAAATGGGATATAATAGGTTCATGACCCAAAACTAATTGCAAATGGGAATATTTGTGATAATTTATCAGTCTGAGACGAACTAGCATTGCTGCATGCAAAATGGCGTGACCCCAAACCGAAGTGGGCAGTTTGTTTTCATGAGTAACGGTCTTACTATCAATTGCAGACGTTTAATTAAAGACTCTCCAAGACCATTTTGAGTGTGAACATGAGCTACAGGATGTTCCACTTTTATCTCAATTGATAAGCAATAATCATTAAATGCTTGGGATGAAAACTCAGCAGCATTATCTAGTCTAATAGACTTAATTAAATTATCGGAAAATTGTGCCCGTAATCGTATTATTTGTGCCATTAATTTTGCAAACGCAAGGTTGCGAGATGACAATATGCACACATGAGACCATCTTGAAGATGCGTCTATTAAGACCATAAAATATCTAAACGACCCACTATGTGAGTGAATAGGTCCACAAATGTCCCCTTGTATACGTTTCAAAAATGCAGGTGACTCAATTCCAACCTTTGTTGGTGATGGTCTAATAATTAACTTGCCTTGATAACAAGAAGTGCAAGAAAATTCATTATTTGAAAGAATCTTTAAATTCTTTAATGGATGCCCATTTGAGTTTTCTATAATCCATCTCATCATAATTGATCCAGGATGTCCCATTCAATCATGCCAAAGTACGAAAGTATTGGAATCAGTAACCTTTTGGTTTACGGTAGAATGTGCCTCAATTGCACTAATTCTTGTCCAATACAGGCCACAAGATAAAGATGGGAACTTCTCAATAACCCTCTTTTGGCCAGAGACATTCTTTGTAATGATGAGATATTCAAGATTATTCTCATCTATTGTCTCAATATGATATCCATTTTGAATGATATCTTAAAACTCAACAAGTTCCTCTTAGACTTGGAGGAGAACATTGCATTCTCTATGATAAAAATTGTTCCTTTAGGCAGAGTTATAGTTGCTCTTCCGGAGCCTTCAATCAATTTACTACTACCAGAAATTGTAGTAACATCTGCCTTACATATACTTAAATGCGAGAAATATTTCTTCTCTTTGAATATCGTATGTGTGGTACATGAATCAATTAAACAAATAATTTAAAATAATATACATAGTCATGCCTTAAGTACTGATTCACAGTGACAACTTGCAATACATACAAAGTTCAAAACGTGTTCATGTATTGTTAATTGACACCAAATATAGTTCTATACATGTATATGCCTAAATGTGTTAATAAGAAATTTTACAATATTGCATACAATTTTGCAAAGTTTTAGAAAAATATGATTTTAGTTACAGCTTAGACAGTGCAACAATTCCATGTGAAAAATAAATCTGCCATAATGTAGACTACACAAATAAATGCCATGGGTACAAAAACTGCTGAATATACACAAGCACAATACTTAGATAAGATTACGACGCTAGTTACTCATTGTGTACAATATTTTGCTATATGTACTGTTTTTGTCTAACATTTAACAAAGTCTAATGTTTTGATAAACGAATAAATTCTAGCTAGCACAGAACACTGACTTATGAAATAATCACGCTAAAGCATATAGATAGTATGTGTAACCTAAAGTTATATATTTTAACACCATAATACAGATTATTTGTCAAGTTGATAAAACTCTTAAGGTACATATCGATATTTGATCATTGATTAAATTGTTTTAATATTAATTTTAAAACAAAAATTAGGAGGAGAAAAATTACCTTAATTTTCTCAAAGAGATTCTTGAGATAGTAGAGCTTCGTGCTGACAAAACTTAACTCAAAGTAATAAACAAAAAGATAGACAACAAAGTAGAGAGAAAGAGAGAAGAGAATATATTTCTTCCATGTATCCAAGTGTATTACAAAATGAGTTTTCATCCTCTATTTATAGTACAACATATAGATATACCAAAAGAATTTCATAAGTAAGACATTAAGTATTTGAGATCATGGAGGAAGATCATGGGTAAATTATGAAGGTATGGGAGTTACAACAATAATGGTGAGAAGTAGTGGGGATTATCTACATAATGGAGAAGAGTAATGGGAGTAACTTCTTTAGGAGTTATAGACATCCACAACAAAGTATAATATTTCATAACAGTTTACTATTTATTTGTTAATTTAAAATTATATTAAAACCGGTCCGGCTCGGCCTCCTTGACCCGTAACCCATGTGGTTCATTTTTTACTCGGATAAATCCGAACTCATTTAACCCGTTAAGACATAGCCCGTAATCAGTCCGAACCGTAACCCATACGGATCCAAAAAATATAGGTCTGGCCTGTCCCGGCCCGGCCCACCCATTAAACACCTTTAATGCAAACACTACAAAAGATCTCTTGGGTTCCGGTTAGAAATCAAGTAAGCTACATTAAAATATATTTCTTCAGAAATTATAGTAAAATCTATATAGGAAAAAGATTATTTAGCATGCGCCTTGTTTGAAAAGAAAATGAAAAATCCAGGTACCACTAGATTATTTTCCTTTGGATTTCCTACTCCATTTGTACGAATTAATATGAAACTAGGTATAAACCTCAATTAAGGTGTCTAAGCAGCAGTCAAATTTAGAGCCTGTTTGTAGGGATGGCAATGGGGTGGGATGGAACGGGTTCAAGGCTGATTTGGCAAAACTCATAAAAATTTCTACCCGCTCCGCCCTGCCATGTCCCGCCCCGCTTATAAAGAAAGAATTGATTAAGTGGAGTTGCAATTCTCCGAACGACTTTAATTGCAGTGAATGTGAGTTAATTACAAAACAACAATATTTTATTAGTTTTGTTAACAGTCTATGATCTCTCCAAAGGAAGTTTATAAAAATATTGCTTATTTGCTTGCAATGCTTCAGTTATCCAACCTAGAATGTGTCGAAATAAAGGAATTCCTTTCTTTTTTTAATAGAATAATGTGTTAAGTATCAGTAAAAATAGAAATTGCAACGAGAAGAATAATAGAAAAGGGAATTCACGAGGCAAAATTGGTAATTGGGAAACTTCCAAAAGAAATGGGTTACTATCATTTCCTGTTATTAATACAATATCTTAAGTTATGTAGTATCGTTTGGTGAAATTTAATCAAAATTATATCCGTGCTAGTGAAGAAGAAGGTAAAATTGTAGTTGAAATGATTGCTTTGTGTTTGAAAAAGATGAAATTCAAAGTTGTCTTGCATTAAACTCGCAACCCCCTACCTCGGTTTAAAAATTATTTTAACCCGCCCCGCTCCGCCATGCACTCGCATAAGAGTAAACCCGTCCCGCCCTGCATCAAATAAAATCTGCTTTGACCCGTACCCCCCTCGTCCCATTGCCATCCCTAACCATTTGTATTAGTTGATTGTAAACAATTGATGAGCTTAAAGTGCCGAAACTGATATTTTTAAATAATTATTTACGTGTTTGTATAGAAGTGCTGAAACTGATAATGAGTAACTGAGGTGTTTGAAAAAAATGCTGATAAATTATTTTATTATTAAAAAAATATTAAATTACCCTTTAAAACTTTACAAAAGATCATATATTAAAAAAATTCTTTATAAAGAAAATAATGAACAACGAATATGGAATGAAGAGAAAGTTAGAAATTTATTTTGGGAAAAGTATTTTGTGAATTAAAAAAAATTAAGGATAAACTAGTAAAAGTTTTGGTCAAGTCAAAAGTTCTTATAATCTGAAATATCATAAGTTGGTGACTTATGACTAGTTTTAGCTTATAAGCACTTGGCTTATAAGTATTTTGGGTGCTTAAACTCGTAGATAAGCCAAAAAATATTTATAAGCGAGTTTGACCAACTTATAAGCTTAGCCAAATTCAAGATGCCGCTTTTGTATTTTTCACGCCCCCAAATTCCCGGTCGTGATGACGCCCATCACATTATTAGACAAGCCAACCTAACCATATAACCACAACCAATTTTCTTTTATAAAAAACATTTTTCTAACACAAGTTTCAACACCCATTTTCATAAAAAAGTGTTTAAAACAACTGAGATATGCGGAAGTCAATAGAACTTAAGACAACAAGCCCAAACATCTGGTGTCACAAGTCTAGGACCTCTAAATACACAACCGACAGTCTAATACATCATAAGTCTAGAAATGCGGAAAAGAACAAGATAGGAAGGAGGAAAATAGGGTTGCGGACGCGATGCAGCTACCTTGCAATCTCCGGCGAACTTTGGATAAGCTGAGGACCTTCACTTTGCCGCTCGGGCAGATCTGCACACAAAGTGCAGGGAGTAACTTGAGTACGCCAACTCAGTAAGTAACTAAAGTAAATAAGATCTGAAAGCAGTGACGAGCACTTAAAAGCATATAAATGAGTAAACAACAATATAACAAATAAATTCCATAGTTTATAAACCAGCTTTGTCAAAAAAAACTTCAGTTTCAATTTGGTACGATTAAAATCATTTACTTAGCAATTTTCAACAGAGGCTTATTTTCAAGAGATGAGTGAAATCAGTGAAACTATCATGAATGGGTCCCTCGGGCAAGGTACCACCCAGACATGACCTCTCGGGCAGCCTCTCAGTCACTCGTGACTCAGCTCTCGTCACTCAATGCACAATCTCAGCACTCAGGCTCATTAATATCTCATAATAATAATAATAATAATAACAATAATAATAATCATAGTAACCGTTGCAGCATGCAGTCCGATCTATAATTTATAGTCGATTACGCTCACTGGGGTTATACAGACTCCGGAGGGGCTCCTACAGCCCAAGCGTCATATTGTTGCGGCGCGCAGCCCGATCCAATACATAT
The DNA here is from genome assembly GCA_034376525.1 of Nicotiana benthamiana. Classification (NCBI taxonomy): domain Eukaryota; kingdom Viridiplantae; phylum Streptophyta; class Magnoliopsida; order Solanales; family Solanaceae; genus Nicotiana; species Nicotiana benthamiana. The sequence continues at coordinate 37,008,393 of CM067339.1, read as the reverse complement.
ATTGCTGCAGCGTGCAGCCCGATCCATAATTCATACATATTTAAATATCCTCACCATTAAGTTCTCAATCTCTCTCAGTTATTAACCTCACAGCCTTTTGGGCACAACAGTGGAAATTAGGGAACTCAGTCCAAATAATGCTCATATTTAAGAAGTAGAGTGGTAAAATCAGTTTTTAAATAATAAACAGGTAAAACATAACTGATGATATGCTTACAAACAAGTAGAGTAAGGAAAAATAGTAAAAATGCTCTTAAGGGTCTCAACAGGTCAGCACAAGACCCCAAACATGGCATACAACCCATAATACAGTATAATGACTAAATTACGGAATATCATATGGTTTCAAATCAAATACGCGTCTTAATAGTCTCTATGGGACGTACCAAGTCTCAATCCCTACCGGTGCACGCCCACACGTTCTCCACCTAGCATATGCGTCACCGCATTTATATAAATAATTCAAATATCGGTATTTATACCCTCAATTCCAAATTTACAATGGTTACTAACCTTAAATCGGTGAAATACTACTCCGCGACGCTTTTGTCCCTCAAATAGGCCTCCACTCTCGAATCTATCTAAAATCAGAATCACGTCGTCAAAATATGCTAAGAGAACGAAGCCCAAGCGAAAGTAATCAAATAATGCAAAAATATCAAAATTGGCCAAACGCGACTCCCGGGATCACTTCTTGAAACTCGATAAAAATCATATCAACGGAATCCTTATCCTTCAACGAGTCCATACATACCAAGAACACTGTAATCGGAGTCCAAATAACCCCTCAAATGTTCATTTTAAAGTCAGTTAATCTCAAGCCCTAATCCCCTAATTTCTTCCTTAATCTTCACTAATATCATGATTAAATAATAAAAGAATAATCATAAACCCAAATAATGAAGCTTAGGAAACTTACCCAACTGATATCCCTTGATTTCTTTTGGAATATACTGCCTTAGCCTCTTTCCCATCGTAAAAAGTGGAGAACTTAGCAAAATTTCGCGAAGAAAATAATATATACCTTCTGGCAAGGGATTGCGCACCTACGGTCCAGATACCGCTTTTGCGGTATCGCATTTGCGGTTAATTAACCGCTTCTGCGGCTTTCACTTAATGGTCCAAAATCGTATCTGCGACCAAGTAGCCGCACCTGCGTTATCGCAGGTGCGGTCAAACAACCACATCTGCGGCTCCTCCCTTCTCCTCCTCGACTGCTTCTGCAGTCATTCCCTCTCATCTGCGGCATCGCACCTACGGTCCCCAATCCGCAGGTGTGAAAACACCAGAATAGAAAAACCTGCAGCTTTCAAAATTTTCAAACTCTCTGTCAACCATCCGAAATCACTCTAAGGCCCCCCAGACCTCAACCAAAAGCACCAGCATATCCCAAAACCTTATTCAAACTTGTACTAATCTTCAAAACACCTCAAACAACACTGAATCAACCAAAACCCATCGGGTTCAAGCTTAAGTTTCCAAAATCTTCTAAAATTACGTTTTTTATCAAAAACCCAACCGAACCACGTCCGAATGACCTGAAATTTTATACACACATCCCAAATGCTACAACGTAACTATTGAAACTCTCGAAATTCCATTCCGACTCCTATATCATAATTCCACCTATCAACCGGAAATCTCCAAAAATTCAATTTCACTAATTCAAGCCTACATCCACTCTGGACCTCCAAAACTCATTCCGAGCACGCTTCTAACTCCCAAATCACCTCCTGAAACTATCTGAATCATCGAAACTCACGTCCGAGTCCTCTAATACATACGTCAATATCTAGTTGACTTTCCCAACTTAAGCTCCCTCAAAAGAGACTAAGTATCTCAAACCTTACCAAATCCTTTCCGAACTCGAACCAATCAACCCGATACATCACATGTAGAACCATTAGGCAAAGCAATAAAAAGCAGAAATTAGAAAAACAGAACGATAACTCATAAGACAACTGACCGAGTCGTCACATTATTTCGTCCAATACGTAACATTGTGGCCTTTTAATTTAAGACACTGTTTCACATTGTACTACTAAAATAATTGAAAAGTCCTATTTTGCTGGAAGCAGGTACAATATTGAGGTAAGGTTTGATATTACAAGAAATAAGGATAATATCGACATCTTGCTCAATTATACTTTTTCTTTTCTTTTTTGTAATTTTGTGAAGATTGTATGATCTGTATGAATGGTTCAAATTTTCATAATTATAAGAAACTTTTTAAAAGATATTTAAAAATTAGTGAGAACATATTACTTGAATTTTTAAATATTACTCCATCCGTTTTAGTTTGTTCACCTTTTCGGAATATGAGGGTCAAATTAACCATTTTTTTATGTGAATTCAGACAAAGTTTTTTAAAATTAATTTTACATAGTTAAAAGCTATATAAAAAAGTACTATAAATCTTAATAGTTAACAATTGAAAATGTTTAAAAACTATTTGCATAAAATATAGTCAAACAAAATATTGTTTGACTCCCAAATAATAGTTTCATTCTTTCTACGACAAAGGGAGTAATAGTATCATTCTTTTTGAAAACGGAGAAGCATAATTTTAAATGAGATTTGGCTGATTCAGATATCTTTATTAACATACGACCCACAAACTTTTGACTAGTTGATTATGTCTTTTAATAAATCAACGATCCACAAACTCTTGATGTGATTTCTCTAATGGCCTAGCATGGCGCGTGACAATAGGTAAATTAAAGAATTGGGTTAGTAGAGAAATGTTGAAAAATGAGGAATTACTAAAGTAGACTGATTGATCAAGTTGAATTATATGGCAAATAATTGATCTTAGAGGATTTTGCTTTAATAAGCGATGTAAGCTTTTGAAAAAGATGTACCACTTTGAATTCGAATAAGTCCAGAGCAAACTAGCTCTCTCAAGAACGTACCCCAAATTATAATTTACATGTTTAATTTTGGGGTTGACTTAATACAATCTATATTGATTTGGAAGGTATGTAATATTTCTCTAAGGTATTGTTTGGTGGTAAGAATTATTTATGCAGTGATTAGTAATGTACGGATTGTTTCGTATGAAGTTTACTTTGGTAGTAATTTGTATTTGAAAATATATTGAAAAATAAAAAATGCAATAAAAGCATAAATGCAGAAGAACAGAATTATTTGAAGTCCACTAAATTCACAGTGTTTCCTTAAGAAACTTAATCCCCTCCTAGTACTCGCGGTTTAGGATTATTTCTTCCCATGATAGGACGGATTACCCTTAATGAGATTGCAACAATATAGACCTTGAGGAGTCGCATTGAGGGACTAAATTTCCTAAAACACTTCGAAACTCACAATGAATTATTCCAGCAAATTAAAATAGCACAAACAAATAGGGGGAAAGAAGTTAATAGGGGATCGGGGCGTTAATTCTTAAAACGACTGGTCAGGATGTTACGTCCTCCCTCTCTTGAAATATTCGTTCATCCTGGAACGAGCATAGGGACATAGTAAAAAGATAAGCATAATGGTTGTTCATATCATGCTCGGTCTCCCAGGTCGCCTACTCGACCAGCTGACCCCGCCAGTGAACCTTCACGGATGCAATGTTCTTTGCAGTTTTCGAACCTGTCTTTCCAATATCGCCATTGGCTCCTCAAAATAAGGTAGATCCTTTTTCAACTGGACTGAACTAAAATCCAACACGTGTGACGGATCACCGTAATACTTTCGGAGCATCGAAACATGAAATACCGGATGAACTCCGAAATTTCTATCTGCTGAAGCAACCCACCCGGTCTCTGATGCTCATACTTTACTTGCTGATAGTTGATACACTTATCTACAACCCCAACTATATCCTTCTTCGCAGCATCTGGATGGATGAAATACCGCAAACTGTGGGTCTCCTCTAGAATCAACTCTCGAAACCCATCCATATTGGGTCCACATATCGACCCTGCGTCCTTAATACCCCGTCATCACCAGTAGTCACATCATTGGAATCACCATGCAGAACCTTGTCCTTGAAGACAAGCAAATGAGGGTCATCATACCGACACTCTCTGATACGGTAAAATAAGGAAGACGAAGAAATCACACAAGCTAAAATTCGACTAGGCTCTAAGAGATCCAATCTCACAAACTGACTGGCTAAGGCCTGAACATCCATCGCCATGGGCATCTCCGCTGCTAGTAAATAAGCCAAACTTCCCAAACTCACCGCTCGGCAACTCAAAGCATCGGTAACCATATTGGATTTTCCCGGATGATACAAGATAGTGATATCACAGTCCTTTAGCAGCTCTAACCACCTCCTCTAGCTCAAATTAAGATCCTTCTTCTTGAACATATGCTGCAAACTCCGGTGACCAGTATAAATCTTACAAAGAACACTGTATAAATAATTACACCAGATCTTCAATCGTGAATAATAGTATCTAACTCGAGATCATGGACAAAATAATTCTTCTTATGTACCTTCAAATGTCTAGACACGTGGAAAATCACCTTACCATCCTGCATCAATACCGCTCCAAGGGCAATCCTCCAGGCATCACAATAGAAAGTATAAGACCTCGAACTTGTAGGAAATATCAAAACTAGGGCTGCAGTCAAAGCTACCTTGAGCTTCTAGAAGCTCGCCCTGCACTCTTCCGTCTACTGGAACGAAGCACCTTTCTGGGTCAACTTGATCATAGGTGCTGCAACAGATGAAAATCCCTCAATGAATCGATGATAATAAAACACCAAGTCAAGAAAATTAGGGATCTCTATAGCTGAGGATGGTCTGGGCCAACTCTACACCACTTTCATTTTCTTCGGATCCACCTTTATCCCCTCACTTGATACCACGTGACCAAGAATGCTACGGAATCCAACCAAAACTCACATTTTGAAAACATTGCATATATTTTCTCTTCTCTCAAGGTCTGAAGCACTGTCCCTAGGTGCTGCTCATGATCTTCCCAACTCCGGGAGTACACCAGAATATCATCTGTAAAGACAATAATGAATGAGTCAAGATATAGACGGAATGTAATGTGCATCAAATGCGTGAAGGCTACTGGGGCATTGGTCAGTCCATATGACATAACAAGGAATTCTAATGACCATACCGAGTCCTGAAAATAGTCTATAGGATATCTGGCTCCCTAATCTTCAATTGATGGTAACCTGGGTAGAAAATCACTCTATCTATGATATGTGCGCTTTGGTTGTATGAGCATGATTTTCAGGTACAGGTTTTGATGAATGACAAACAATGAAGTCAAGTGTCAAACAACGATATTATATGACAAACAATCAAGCTTGAATGCCGAGAAGCGTATTGATGAACGAATTGCAATGGAAAAGCCAAATACGAGCTCAAATGTTCAAGATCGAAGACCCAAGGCGTAGGTCGTTAGGTAGAACAAATGTAAGAGCAACGCTTAAGTTATCTCGTCTTTTGGCTCAACATAGGTCATCATAAATATGCATAAAATCATTTTATTAAATCATATTTATCATAAACATATTTTATTAAATCATATTTATCATAAACATATTTTAAATACTTCAAACAAAATGATGTTAAAATTTTCATCTTAACCAAAATGGTTTTTGAAGTAAGTTTTCAATTCTGCCTCAGAATAATCGATTATCAGTATATGCATAATCAATTATGCTGTAAACCGTTGCCAGTGTTTGAATAATGCCACAGAATAATCGATTATGCAGTATCAGATAATCGATTATTCAGTAGAAAATCAGCTTCTGATTTTCTGAACGTTGGAGAATAATCGATTATCTTGGCACAAAATCAGCATAATTGATTGCCAATTAAGCAACGGACATACACCTTTTATTCACCTATAAAAAGAGGTCTTTTGAGCTGATTTTAAACACACAACACCTCCCAATATTGATATACATATTGACATTATTTAAGCATCATTTTAGAGCTTTTGTTGAGCCAATTGAGAGATAACTTTGAGTTGTTCATAGTGCTAAATTTGTATCTCTTTATCTACTCTTTTGAGAGAGTTCTAGTTGTAAAAGAGAAAGGTGTTTGAGAAGAACATATCTTCTCATTGATTGTCGGGTTCACTAAGTACCCTAAGTCTTAGTGGTTGAAGTCTTGTGGTGCGGTATCCACGAGCAAGGTTGAAGTCTTGAGGTGCGGTATCCTCGAGCAAGTTGAAGTCTTGTAGAGTGTACATCTACGAGCAAGTGCAATGGTTTGTTAGGCACCCGTAAGCTTAACGAGTTAGTGGAATCTCGAGAGAGTCTCTCGGGGACTGGACTAGCCACAAGTTTTGGTGAACCAGGATAAATTCGGTGCGTTCTTTCCTTATTATTTTAATTATCGAATTTATTTTATTCCTGCAATTTTTAATTCCGCAATATTTATCAATATTCTTGTGCCGCACTATTCACCCCTCCCCCCCCCTCTCTAATGACGGGCATAAATCCTAACAGTTGGTATCAGAGCCTAACTCTCTGAAAGCCTTAACCGATTGAGAGCGATATATTTTTTTTGTTGAGAATATTGAACGCAGGAATAATGAGCGAAGGACACTCCACCGAGAGGCCTCCATTTTTTGATGGAAGAAATTATACATACTGGAAAGAGCGGATGAGAATCTTCAACCAATCACATAACTTTCGATTATGGCAAATCATCAAGAAAGGTGAACAAATGCCAACAAAGAAAGTTGGGGAAATCATGGTTCCAAAGGAGGAAAATGAATATGATGCCGAGGACATCAAGAAGGTTGAAAGAAACGCAAAGGCCGTCAACTTACTATTTTGTGCGGTGGATCCGGACGACTATCGGAAAATCTCTCGTTGCACAACAGCAAAGGAAATGTGGGATAAACTCGAGATCATTTATGAAGGTACGTCACAAGTCCGAGAATCTAAAATTGATTTTCTAACTCATGAATATGAACTTTTTAGAATGAGGGAAGATGAAAACATCGATAATATGTTGGAACGATTCTCAATGATCGTCAACGATCTTCATGCTCTCGGAAAAGTATACTCGAACAAAGATCTAGTTCGAAAAATCCTACGGAGTCTCACTCCCAAATGGCGCTCCAAAGCAAATGCTATCCAAGAGTCGATAGGAATCACGGATGTCACAATTGATGGACTACGAGGTAATCTTAAAACTTATCAAAGAACAATTCTTAATCCGTATCTTAGAATATTCGAATATTGCCTTCAAAGCCTCATCCTCTAAGAGAAGATGTAAGTGATTCGGAAAACGATGATGCCATTACTTCTAATGATATAATTGAAAAGTTTTATAAGTTCTTGAAGAAGGAAATAAAGAAGGAAGAACCAAGTCCTTCATGTCAAAATTGTGGAAAACTTGGCCACAACAAATCACATTGTCCAAAATCAAAGGACAAGAAAAAGAAAAAACACCATAAGCGCGTAACATGGGATTCGGACAGCTCGGGCGATGAAACTGCCGCATTATGCCTCATGGCCAACGAAGAAGAAGAGGTAAGTATTTCTAACTCTTACTCGTTAGAAGATTTGCAAAATGCTTATGATGAATTATATAGTGAATTTGTTAAAGCTTCAAAAACCATAAAAGATTTGAAGAAAACACTTTCTTTGCAAGAAAAAGATTTTAAGAAAACACTTTCTTTGCAAGAAAAAGATGTTGAGAAAACACTTTCTTTGCAAGAAAAAGATTTTGAAAAACAACCTTCTTTAAAAGAAAATGATCTTTTAGAAAATGACAATACTGTTCTTAAAAATAAAATCAAAATTTAGACGAAGAAAATAGATTTTTGGAAAATGACAATGTCGATCTCAAAAATAAAATCAAGGAGATGAATGAAGCCTCCTTAACTGTTCAAAGTTCAAATTGTTCTTCTTGTAGCTCCTTGAAAATAGAGAACGTAGAACTTAGAAATACACTCGAAAAATGTAGTGTAAATGTTTCTAAAACAAGTGAAGTAAATAAAAAGGATGAGGTTAAACCACCTAGACACAACTCTAGGAGTTTTATAAATGAGCCTAGAATTAATCTTTTTAGGACACATAGAAATGATTCTAGGATTTGTGTTAATGAGTCTAAAATTAATAATTTTTGACCACCTAGAAATGACTCTAGGAATTTCAACGCTTCTAGGAATAACAACTTTAGATCACCTAGAACGTATTTGGCTCAACCTAGACATATGCACAACCCGAACGTTATATGTCATTATTGTAACCGGGCAGGACACATTGCACCCGTATGTTTTGCTAAACATAGAGATTCATATTTTGATTATGATTATTATTTGCCTAACCCCCAAGGACCCAAAAGAAGTTGGGTACCGAAAACCTATTTTTAGGTACTTTTGCAGGTGTGCTTGAAGACTACAATATTGTAGTAGATGCACTAAGCACGAAACCTCATTGCATCAAGGGGGAACGTCGGTTCCTTATCGTATTTTTGATAAAAACGTAATAGTTGATATGTGCTAACAATTGATATTAATTATTGATTCAAGTTGTGATAAATGTTTTTTTTTAATAACAATTGGTATCAATTATGTGTTTATTAAATGATTGATTCATGTTTTGATGAATATTTTTAGTTAGATAACAGTTGGTATATTTGCGAAAAATGGCCGTTATTATGATTGGTATGTTTCTACTAACATTTGGTAGTATTTGATGTTGATTTTTTATCTAAGTATCGTCAATAGTTTCAATAAACAATTGGTATACCCTTTTTTCTAATGCCAAAAGGGGGAAGAATTTAGGCGATATGCATCGAATAAGGGGAAATGTCTTCACCTTCTAGTATGCTTTAATTGAGGAGGAATATTCAATTAAGGGGGAATTATATTGAATTGTTTGCATGAATATTGTTTGCATGAATTGTATGTTGAGATATAGAATGAAGTTAGGGGGAATTCGATATGCATATCTCCTGTTGTTTGTCATTATCAAAAAGGGGGAAATTGTAGAAAATCACTCTATCTATGATATGTGCGCTTTGGTTGTATGAGCATGATTTTCAGGTACAGGTTTTGATGAATGACAAACAATGAAGTCAAGCGTCAAACAACGATATTATATGACAAACAATCAAGCTTGAATGCCGAGAAGCATATTGATGAACGGATTGCAATGGAAAAGCCAAAGACGAGCTCAAATGTTCAAGACCGAAGACCCAAGGCGTAGGTCGTTAGGTAGAACAAATGTAAGAGCAACGCTTAAGTTATCTCGTCTTTTGGCTCAACATAGGTCATCATAAATATGCATAAAATCATTATATTAAATCATATTTATCATAAACATATTTTATTAAATCATATTTATCATAAACATATTTTAAATACTTCAAACAAAATGATGTTAAAATTTTCATCTTAACCAAAATGATTTTTGAAGTAAGTTTTCAATTCTGCTCAGAACAATCGATTATCAGTATATGCATAATCGATTATGCTGTAAACCGTTGCCAGTGTTTGAACACTGCCACAGAATAATCGATTATGCAGTATTAGATAATCGATTATTCAGCAGAAAATTAGCTTCTGATTTTCTGAACGTTGGAGAATAATCGATTATCAGATACTGAATAATCGATTATCTTGGCACAAAATCAGCATAATTGATTGCCAATTAAGCAACAGACATACACCATTTTTTCACCTATAAAAAGAGGTCTTTTGAGCTGATTTTAAACACACAACACCTCCCAATAGTGATATACATATTGACATTATTTAAGCATCATTTTAGAGCTTTTGTTGAGCCAATTGAGAGATAACTTTGAGTTGTTCATAGAGCTAAATTTGTATCTCTTTATCTACTCTTTTGAGAGAGTTCTAGTTGTAAAAGAGAAAGGTGTTTGAGAAGAACATATCTTCTCATTGATTGTCGGGTTCGCTAAGTACCCTAAGTCTTAGTGGTTGAAGTCTTGTGGTGCGGTATCCACGAGCAAGGTTGAAGTCTTGAGGTGCGGTATCCTCGAGCAAGTTGAAGTCTTGTAGAGTGTACATCTACGAGCAAGTGCAATGGTTTGTTAGGCACCCGTAAGCTTAACGGAGTTAGTGGAATCATGAGAGAGTCTCTCGGGGACTGGACTAGCCACAAGTTGTGGTGAACCAGGATAAAATCGGTGCGTTCTTTCCTTGTTATTTTAATTACCGGATTTATTTTATTCCTGCAATTTTTAATTCCGCAATATTTATCAATATTCTTGTGCCGCACTATTCACCCCCCCCCCCCCTAGTGACGGGCATAAATCCTCACAACCTGAAAACAAGTCAATCTTAGAAAACACTCGTGCACCCTATAACTGGTCAAGCATATCATCGATACGAGGCAAAGGATACATGTTCTTCACTGTAACTTTGTTCAACTGGCGATAATCAATGCATACACGCATAGAACTGTACTTTTTCTTCACAAACAAGACATGAGCCACCAAGGTGATACACTGGGCCGACTAAAACCCTTATCAAGAAATTCCTGTAACTAATCCTTCAACTCCATGAGCAGCCATATGATAAGGAGAAATTGAAATGGGCCGAGTGCCCGGCAACAAATCAACGCCAAAATTAATATCTCTTTCGGGTGGGATACCCAGAAGATTAGCTAGAAACATATCAGAGAAGTCCCAAACTACTGGGACTCAATCAACTATCGGGGTATCAATACAAACATCTCTCACATAGGCTGGATATGCATTACACCCCTTCTCAACCATTTGCTGAGCCTCAAGGAATGAAATAATTCTGCTGGGAGTGTGATCTAAGGTACCCCTCCACTCTATTCGTGATATACCAGGCTTGACTAGCGTCACAATTTTGGTGTGACAATCAATAATAGTATAATGGGGGAACAACCAGTCCATGCTCAAGATAACATCAAAATTTACCATGATAAGCAATAATAAATCAGCTCTGGTCTCAAAACCACTAAGATAAACCAAACACGATTGATAAATGCGGTCCACAACAAGAGAATCTCCCACAGAAGTAGAAACATAAACAGGGGAACTCGAAAAATCCCAAGATACTCCCAAATGCGGTGCAAAATAGAAAGACACATAAGAATAAGTGGAGCCTGGATCGAATAAAACTGATGCATCCCTTTAACAATCTAGGACAATACCTGTGATGAGAAAATAAGAGGTGACAGCCTTGGTACAGGTAGGAAGGGCATAATATCTGGCCTGACAGCCCCCCTCTAGGGTGACCTCTACCTCCCCGACCTCCACCTCTAGCTGGCTAAGCACGTGGAGTAGTAACTGGTATTGTAATCATAGCTTGGAAACTCTGTGGGGCACACTGTGACTCAGGAGTCTGTGGAGGTGCACCCCTCCTAAGTCTGGGGCAATCCCTCACTAAATGGCATGTGTCACCATACTCAAAACAAGCTTTGGGAGGACGTGGTTGCTGTGACTGGCTCGGGCCAGGTCTACTGGACTGACCACTGAAAACACCCCGTGCAGGAGGTGCACTATATACTGGAGGTGCATAATAAGGCTCTTGAGGTCTAGGAGGAGCTGGAATACCACTGGCTGCTGAGTTGAATGAACATGGCGACTCATATAACCCCTACCATGACAAACTGTAGTTGGGGCACGGGCACCAGAATAATGGCTCGACTCTTGATACCTCTTGGCCTCCCTTGCCTCGCTGTCCCGAGCATGCATATCTTCTACTCTCCTAGAAATTCTCACCACTTATTGCTAAGAAATATCTATCTCCAACTCCCGAGCCATGCTAGATCTGATGCTGGGAATGATCAATAAACCGGCAAAATCTCTCATGAACTGTAGAAACCAAGGATGGTGCATGCCTAGCCAAGTTAATGAAATGGACAACATACTCGGAAACAACCATAGTACCTAGCACAAATGCTCAAACTCTGTGCACCATGCTTCCTTGAGGCTCTACGGGATAAACTCTCTCAAGAACATATCTAAAAACTAAGTCCAGGTAAGGAAATCTGCCTCAGCTAGACTGTCCAACTCAAAATTACACCACCACTGATAGGCTACTCCTCAAAGTTAGAAGGCAGTGAAAGAAACCCCACTCGATCCTGATATACCCATAGTGTGGAGTATATGGTAGCACTCCTCCAGAAATCCCACGGCATCATCTGATGCTAGACCACTGGATATAGGAGGCTTACACTTCTTGAACCTCTCAAGCCATCGCTGCTCATCCTCTACTGTTGCCCTATCCTCGCGCTGCAGTAGGACTGCAGGCGGTACCAGTATAACCTCTGGGAAGTGATCAACCTAAACCTGATGCTCAAGAGTGCAGGTGGGGGAGTCTGTGCCCCTCCCGCGGCCTGGGATATGGCTACAACAAGGGGGATCAGCCCTGCCTGAGCTAGAGTGGTGTACATGCTCACGAACTGATCAAGGATCTCATGAAGATCTAGAATAGTTGTAGCGATAGGCGTATCAAGTGCTTGGACTCCAACTGGAGCTACTCATGGCTACTCTTTGGCAGCTCGCACGGGTTCTCTAGTTGCATCACTGTGTGTCCTCGGCCTCTACCCCGGCCCCGGCCTCTGGCGGCTCTAGTAGGGGACATGGGTGCATGGTCATCTCCGGTAGCACGTGACCTCACCATCTGTGAGAGAATAGAAGACGAAGTTTAGAATTTGGATATCAAAAATCTCACATGGTAAGGAAATCAAAAGTAAAATTTTCCTAAAATTTACATAGCCTCTTGTAGATAAGTACAAATGTCTCTGTACTTATCCGTGAGACTCTAATAAAACAGAATGATTCATGACTCCTATGAACCTAGAGCTCTGATACCAACTTGTCACAACCCAAGTTTTCCCTCAAAATACAAAACTAGAAAAAACTGTGGATAAAACATAGTAAAACTTTTAAGATGCCGCTCAAAACATATACAGATACACACTCTCGGAACTGAATCAAATCCCAAAACCTGAAATCTCATGAAATCACAAGCTTTAGATACTACATAACATTCTAACTCCAGAATGTCAAATCAAAAGAAATTACAAAAGGTATATAGCTAAAAGAGAGATTGAGAAGGGACTCATCGGTCTGCGGACGTGTCAGATATACCTCGAAGTCTCTAAAGATCACCTCACTTCACTAATAGTATGGCTGAGCCGAAGAACCTGGATCTGCACACGGAAAACATGTGCAGGAAAGGGCATGAGTACACCATAGTGGTACCTAGTAAGCGCCAAGTCAAACCTTGATCGAGTGGTGACGAATAAGGTCAGTGCACTAATAGTTTTATATATATATATATATATATATATATATATATATATATATATATATATATATATATATATATATATATATATATATATATATATGTGTGTGTGTGTGTGTGTGTGTGTGTGTGTGTGTGTATGTGTGTGTGTGTGCGTGTGTGTGTGTGTGTGTGGAAATATAACTTAAGACACTAATAGTTGATAAAGAGTAAAATTATAGATAGAATACGCTTAGTACACAGAGATAGCAATAGGCGATCTCCCAGGATATCATCCTGTCGTCCGAAATGAAAAGGCACAGAGGATCTCCCGGGATATCGTCTTATAGTACGAATCATAAATATGCAGAGGAAACTCCCGAAATACCAATTTGTAACCCAAAAGTAAATATTCAATACAGGGAAATCTCCAGGGTGTCGTCCCGTAGTCTCAAACGTAAAAGTGTAGGGGATCTCCCGGAATACCGATCAATAGTCCCAAATTAAACACGAAGGGGGGATATCGTCATGTAGTCCCAAAGAAAATACACAACAGTCTTAGAACGGATTTACAGTCATATACAAGTTCATACCAAGAAAAATATAGATTTCTATTCTAAACATGCTGCACAGAGTTCAAGTAGATAGTTTAAGCATACCGTGCAGTTAAGTCACTTAAGCATGCTTTTATAAGCTAAATAGTAGGCTTATATACAAGTAGTATTCAACAAAAAGGAAAATGCAACTATTCACTTAATGAAAACAAGGTTTTCATCAATTAGCATGTATAGCACTCATCACCTCACGTATACGAAACTCATATAACAACGTACCAAAATCATAAGGAGAGTTCTCCCACACAAGGTTAGGTAAGCCACTTACCTAGAACAAGCTCAAATCAACTCTAAATCACGCTCTTGCCACGAGTACCTGACTCCAAATGGCCAATCTATTCAAATTAATTGCATAATGTAAATATAACTGCAAGTAACTAATTTAACTAATAAATTCAAAGCTAACACGTGAAAATAAGAAAATCTCCCCAAAAATTCTCCCGTGCCCATGCCTCAGAATTGGGTAAAATTTACAAATTCTGAACTTTCGATCACTCACGAGCACACTCGAACAAACATCATCAAAATCCAACGTCAAAATCTCACTCAAAACTCTGATTCTCAATTGGGGAACTTTTCTTCCATTTTCAAACTTTTAATCCCCAAATTCCTTAATTAGAATAGGAAGAACAAAATAGATTATAGTTCTAAGTTCAAAGTCGAGTTAGAAATTGTTACCCATTAATTCTCCTTAAAAAAACACTCGAGAAGTTTCTACCGAGCACCGATTCAATTTTTGTGTTATGAAATCTCAAACCCATGAATTTTCTATATCTGCCCAACAATTTCCTCTTTTGCGGTCCAGGGACTGCACCTGTGGTCCCGCTTCTGTGGCTGGGGACGCGTACCTATGAGTTTTCATTAAACGGCCATAACCCGCACCTACAATGCCTTCTCCGCAGATGCGGTCTGCTTCTGGAGTCCAATAACCGTATCTGCGATCTCTAGACAATAGTACAGAATCGCACCTGTGTCTCACTCCATCGCATCTTTTACCCGTACATCTGGGCTCCTAACCACAGGTGCAAAAATACCAGAAGCAGCAACTTTCAGATTTTTTCGTAAGTCCAAAATTACCTCCATTAAGCATCCGAAGCTCACCCGAGGCTCTCGGGACCTCAACCAAATAAACCAATCAATCCTAAAATATTATACGGACTCATTCCAGCCCTCAAATCACATCAAACAACGCTAAAACCACGAGTTACCCTCCAATCCAAACCTAAAGAACTTGAAATTTCAAGAAACCTACAACCAATGCTGAAACCAACCAAACCAAGTCTGATTGATCCCAAATTTTTCATAGAAGTCACTTTCAACTCTACGGAGCTATTCCAACTTTAAGAATCGGAATCGGATTCCGTACTCGATATCAAAATCTCACTATCGATCTGTAAACTTCAAAAATTCAACTTTCGGTATTTCAAGCCTAAATAAGCTACGGACCTCCAAATTACAATCTGAACCTGCCCCTAAGCCCAAAATCACTCAACGGAGCTAAAGAAATCAACATAATTCCATTTCGAGGCCTTCTTTATACTGTTCTGACTACGATCCTAATTTTAAAGCTTAAGCTCTCATTGAGAGACTAAGTGTCCCAAAACTCTCCAAAACTCACAACGAATCATCCCGACAAATCAAAATAGCAGAAATAAACATGAGGAAAGTAGTTAATATCGGATCAGGGCATTAATTCTTAAAATGATTGGTCGGATCATTACATAAACATAGCAATATTGAGTACCATCATCAATAAAAGTTATGAAATACTTCTTTTCACGGCGAGATGACATTGACTTCATGTTGCAAATATCTATATGTATTAAGTCTAAATGTTTGAATTCATTTCAACTGACTTATAAGGACGTTTAACATACTTATTTCTACACATATTTGACATTTTGATTTGTTGCATTCAAACTTATGCAATACTTCAAAATTAGTCAATTTTTGCAAAGTTTTATAATTGACATGTCCCAAACGTATATGTCATAAATTATTTGACTCAAGTAAGAAAGAAGAAGCTAAATTTTTATTATTTTCAACAACTATTACATTCGGCTTAAAAGGTCCTTAGTAAGGTAATCTTTTCCTAAGTACATCTCGTTCTTATTTATTACAACTTGTATAAAAAATACACTTAAACCTATTCTTGATGATAAGTGAAATAGAAACTAAGTTCTTACGTATTTCAGGAACATGACAAACATTTCTAAGAGTCACCACCTTGTTAGAGGTTATCTTTAGGAATATCTTTCCATAACTTTCAATTTTGGCTGTTGCAGAATTTTCCATAAAAATGTTCTTGTCGGTTCCAGCGGGAGCATATAAATCAAATGCTTCTCTAACAGCACAAACATGGTAGGTGTCACTAATATCAATCCACCATTCCTTAGGATTTTTACGAAGTTGCATTCAGTTAATATAGCGCACAGGTCATCAATATCATCATTTGTTTCAGCCATATTTGCTTGGCCCTTTTTCTTCTCTTTCTTTGGAGCATGACATTTTGCAGCTTTATGTCCAACCTTTGCACAATTGTGGCAGTTTTCCTTGAATTTCTTCTTGCTGGGATAATTGTTTGATCCATATGATTTCTTCTGCTTCTTCGGATTACTTGGAGCAATTTCAACTATATTTGCTCCAATAATTGTTGAGTTCCCACGTATCTTCTTTTCTGCAACTTTATTGTCATCTTCGATCCTCAATCAAAAGATGAGATCTTCGAGTTTCATCTCATTGTGCTTGTGTTTCAAGTAGTTCTTAAAGTCCCTTTATAAAGGAGGCAACTTCTCAATCATTGATGAAACTTGAAATGCCTCACTGATGACCAAACCTTGAGCGAAAAATTCACAATTAGTAAAAAAATAATACTTTCAACAAAGTATTAATTCGTATTATGCCTTCGAGAAGGAGATCGTGAATTATTACTTGCAGCTCTTGAACTTGGGTAATGACATGCTTGTTGTCTACCATCTTATAGTCCAAAAACTTGGCTGCAACAACTTCTTCAAACCTGCATCCTCGATTTTATACTTCTTTACCAATGTATTCCATAATTTTTTAGAAGTTTCTGCATTACTATAGACATTGTAAAGATCATTCTCTAGTCTGCTAAGAATATAATTCTTCCATGAGAAATCTGAGTGCTTCCAAGCCTCTGTCATAATAAAACGTTCATTATCCGGAGTTGATTCTGGCTGAACCGCAGTGTATTCCTTGATGAACTTCTGTAGACTCAAAATAGTCAAATAGAAGAACATCTTCTGTTGCAAACATTTGAAATCAATCTCGAAATTTTTTTTAGGCTTTTCCGCCGAAGCTTGTGGTGGCACAATGCGACTGGAAGTGGCAACATTGCTCTTAGAGACAACCACGGGGGTTACTGTTTCAGTCATTTTTGTTAGTAACAAAACAGAAACAAAATTACTTAATGGTGAATTATTTAAAATCTTCAAACAAAATAACTTTAACAGAAATAGTTTAAATACGAAAAGATTTTATTTCTTCAAACCGAATACAAAACGAGTATAAAATCACAAAGATTTTAATCTCATGATGTCAACCAAGGAGTATAAAATCCGAACATTTTAATCTCCAAACTGAGAGTACAAATCACTAGGATTTAGTCTCTCACATACAGGACATAAGATGAATACAAAAAAATAGTTAAGTTCCTTAAGCTTGTTAGTAATCTGTATTTGAAAATATATTCAAAAATAAAAAATTCTATAAAAGCAGAAATGCAGAAGAACAAATTATTTCGAGCCCGCTGAATTCATAGTATTTTTTAAGAAACTTAATCCCCTCCTAGTACCTGAGGTTTAGGATTATTTTCTCCTAGGATAATATAGATTATCTCCATTGATGTAGCTGTACTTCAAACCCCAGTAACAACGAACACAAAGAACAGTAGTAAATCATACTTACTGCTTTCTTTTCTGGTAAAACAATGCAGAAAGAAGAAGGAGAAATCAGAATTTTTGTAAGGAAAATATGATGGACAGTTAATGTGTTTATAGCTAAAACATATTGGGATATACTGAAGAGCTACAACTCTTCATGTAAGGTTGTACCTCAAAATGGCTATTTTGTAAAATAGCTATTTATGCAAATTACCAAATTCAAATTATAGCGGAAAAATTAAAACAGAGAAAAATTGAAATAGTTTTAATTTAAATTAGTTAATATTGCGTTAATATTAAAAAATAAATTTAGTCAAAAAAATTAATTAATGAATCTAAGCCGAAGCCAAGTGACGACGACAATGGCGGCATAAGGCTTGCCTTCTTCTCAACTCTTTAAGCCAGAAGATGTGCAATTGCATATATATCCATCAAAACTCTTTTCCTCTTCCAATATGGGACAATATCCTTTTGTCAAAAAGGAAAATTTTAAAAAAATTATTTTCCCTCAATTTTCCATTCGCTCTATTTTAAGCTCTAAGAAGCCTAAATCCAAATATTTATATCTCTCATAAATTAGTAAATAATATATAAATAAAATATTTGCTTGTTTAAACAAATAAACTTTTCCTTCTTATTAAGAGTGTTAGTATTTTTATTTTTTAAAGTTAATTGAGATGATCTCTACATTCTTATTCCACTTGAACAAGAGAGTAATATTAGTATAAAAAAAGAGAGAGTAGTATTAGATTTATACACTTTGAACAAAGTATAACTAGGTATAAATAATCCACGACATTTATATATACAAAAAATCATGACAAAGTTCAAGGAGAAGATTTGTTATTTTTAATTAAATATTTATGCGAGACAAACTAGACTAAAATAATTAATGTAGATAAATCGCCGCGTCATTATTTATTTTATAATTTCTTACGTTTGATTCGTACGTACAAAAGATAGAGAAGAGAAGGGAACAAAAATTATTGAAGCGTTGATTGGAAAGGTTGATAAAGAATTCTATACAGTGCAAGGCGGCTTATGTCCTCTATATTTGTTTGGTTGTGCTACTGCGAAATATTTATCAATTTAAAGTGGGTTTAAACTGATTAAATTATTATTTAAAAATATCTTAATTGAAAGAACATACAAAAATCTACAATATTTCTTGACGTTGAGCAGCTTAATATTTTCAATCATAATAATAGCCCGATTAGCCAAGCTGTAAAAATCAACTTATCTTGAGAAGTGTTTTTTTCAGAAATATTTTTTTCAAAAGCATTTTTAGTGAGAAACAGTTTGTATTTGACTAATTAGTTTGAAAAGTACTTCTGAACAGTGATTAATATTTTGCCAAGCTTTAAAAACTCCTTTTAAGTGTATTTTTTTCAAAAGTACTTTTGGAAAAAATTATTTTTTTTGCTTCTCCTTAAAAGCACTTTTTTTTCTTTCAAAATCTTGGCAAAACACTTTAATTTTGGCCAAAAGTGCTCTTGACAAAAAAAAAGCGATGTTGGAAAAAAAAATTTTTTTTGACGAAACAGATTATAACTGGCGGAAAATATATTGGCCACACTAAGAATGGCTCAAACGTCCCAAATGGGGGTATAATGGTAACTTCGCACGGCTTTTGAGGGCATAATGAATATTTGTGCATTTTCGTTTTCCATATATACCCTTTGGCAAATTTTTCGTTTTAAACTCATTTTTTCAACAATTCTCTCTCACTAATTTATTTGTCTTACCTTCCCATGATGCATGCTTCATAAATTTCCATAAAGCACATATACATATATTATACTAACTAAACGAAATACACTAAAATTTACATATACTATATCAATTAATCGAAATACACTAAAATATACAGATAATATATTAGAGAAAATACGTTTAAAAATTGGAGAAAATACGTATAAAAATTATACTACTGATATATATGATTAAAGTGGTCACTTTCTAACCCTAAACACTTAATATATTTGGCCAAAAACTAAAAATCTTTTCCAGCCCCCATTTTTCTATCTTTGTTTTCTTCTTCTTTATCTCTTATCTTTCTTAGGGTTAGATTAAGGAATGGACCACTGTAAGAGGAATAATGCTTCGAAATTTTATGTAGTGTTTCGTGGTAAGAGGCCTGGATTATACAACTCTTGGCATCGGTGTGCTCCTATGGTTATTGGTGTCAAGGGCAGCATCTTCAAGGCCTTCAAAACGTATGATGAAGCCATAGAAACTTTTAATGAGTTTAGAAATGGATCTCAAACTGATAGTATATCTTCATCAAAGGTGTATGTAGTATTTCGTGGTAAAAATCCAGGATTATACAACTCTTGGTGTGAGTATGCTCCTATGGTTGTAGGTTTCAAAGGAAGCATCTTCAAGTCTTACAAATCTTATGATTAAGCAGTAGAAGCATTCAATGAATTCCAAAAAGAAAATATATACAGCGAAGGACAATATTCAAGTTCGTGTGTTGATGAAAGTGATATTGGAGCAAGTGCTATATCATCTGTGTTGTTAGCTGGAATATTTGTAGAAATGAAAATTTCAAAAAATTGTTCAGTTTGATTATTGTTTATTTTGGTTATTATCAGTTTGATTGTTTAGTTTGATGTGTTGCTAGTTGCCACATTCAATCTCTGTAGAATAGATGCCAAAGCCTATGTATTTAGGATGACAAAGCCTTTGTCTTTTGTACTCCGTGTTTGAATGAAATAAGAATATAATTTTTTTTTAAAAATGTTTTGAAATGAACTGAATGTTTTAATTTGTCTATATTGCTGCAACCTTGTAAGTGCCAAGGTGTTACCATTTTGACCTTGTTTTAATCCCTACTACATTCATTCATAAGCACTCAACTATCTTCAAGTACTCATCAACTATCTCCATAAGTTCAGTATGTGCTATATTTTGAATCTTGAAGTACTAAACTATCTACATAATTATTAACAATACATTTTCCTATTTGTCAAGTGTTGTTGTCATAAGTTTCATGTGCTATATTAATTTGAAAAATAAATTGAAAAATTTTATAGTACTTAATTAATCTTTACAAATGCTATTATTAGTACTTTCATTTCATTAGGCATAAAACGAACAGTTGGAATATTGAAGACAATATGACTATTTTGTTAACTTTAATCAAACGTTCATTAGTCCTCGCTGTTTTTAGAAGGGTTTTCTATACCCTTTTACTGTATCATCAAACTTTATTCTTGCAAATACAAGACCCCAGGTGTGACGACCCGATCTGGCGTCTTTTGTATTTCAGCCATGTTATCCCTGTACTATGCTTCCCCGTGTGTTGATATACGTGTTGGGTGAGTTTGAAGTGTGTTGGGTTGAATTTGGTTAGAAATGAGACCAATAGTCTCTTTAAGGAAAGCTTAAGTTGGAAAAGTCAATCGAACGTTGACTTGGAGGACTCGAAATGGATTTTCGATGATTCGACTAGTTTCGGATGGTGATTTATGACTTGGGAGCGAAATCGGGAATCGAATTTGGAGGTCCGGTGTAGAATTAGGTTATAATTAGCTAAGTCGAATTTTGGCAAATTCTAGTTGATAGGTGAGATTTTGATCCGGGGGTCGGAATGGAATTGCGAGAGTTGTAATAGCTTTGTTAGGTGATTTTGGATATGTCTGCAAATCTTTAGGTCATTCAGACGTTGTTTGGTTGGGTTTTGGATCGAATGCGAATTTA
Organism: Nicotiana benthamiana; assembly: GCA_034376525.1. NCBI lineage: Eukaryota > Viridiplantae > Streptophyta > Magnoliopsida > Solanales > Solanaceae > Nicotiana > Nicotiana benthamiana. Next base: position 36,986,994 of record CM067339.1, on the reverse strand, counting down.
GAAAGTTCTAGTTTGACTTAGGCTTGAATTTGAGGAATTTGAGGATTTTTTATGTTAATATTGGTGTTTTTATGGCCTGAGCAAGTTTGCATGAGGTATTAAGTCGTGTTGGTACTTTTGGTTGAGGTCACGGGGACCTCGGAGTGATTTCGGATGGTTAAACGAGGAATTTTGGAGTTTGCTTCAGATTTTGAGGTCTGTCATTTGGTATTTCCACGTTTGCGGACATTGGTTCGCGTAGGCGGCGTCAGCTGAAGCGTAATTTGAGCCGCAGAAGCGGCCAAGGGAAAAGATGGAGAGACCTCAGAAGTGGGCGATCAACCGCAGGAGCGGAGGTCGTAGAAGCGGTTAGTGACCGCAGAAGCGGTCGCTGAGGATTTTAAGTAGACCGCAGAAGCGGTCAAAAGGGACGTGGAAGCGGAATGACGGGAGCGGAGAAATGACCCCGGAAGCGGAAATCGGCCTGAGAATAGCACAACAGTAGGTTTGAAAAATTTTAAAGAGAAGAACATTTGGACCTCGCACTAAAGCGATTGTGGGCGACTTTTGGAGAGGTTCTTGAAGGGATTCATCAGGTACGAACTCTTGGACCTAAAGTATGTCATTATAGTTTAAAACCATGGATTAACATAAGGAATTCAAGGTTTTTAATGTCAAAAATGGTGGTTAGGGCTTGAAACCCAAGTGAGCTTAAAGTTTTGATTTGAGGGTTCAAATGGACTCCGATTCTTGTAAATTTGATATGTATGGACTTGTGGCGAGACGAGGATTTTGAAACTGTGAATGTAGTAATTTTTGAGAAGTGGGACCGGTGCTCGGGTTTTGCCAACTTCATGTTTTTGGTGTATTTTGTAGAAAATCATTCTATCTATGATATGTGCGCTTTGGTTGTATGAGCATGATTTTCAGGTATAGGTTTTGATGAATGATAAACAATGAAGTCAAGTGTCAAACAACGATATTATATGACAAACAATCAAGCTTGAATGCCAAGAAACATATTGATGAACGGATTACAATGGAAAAGCCAAAGACGAGCTCAAATGTTCAAGACCGAAGACCCAAGGCGTAGGTCGTTAGGTAGAACAAATGTAAGAGCAACGCTTATGTTATCTCGTCTTTTGGCTCAACATAGGTCATCATAAATATGCATAAAATTATTTTATTAAATCATATTTATCATAAACATATTTTAAATACTTCAAACAAAATGGTGTTAAAGTTTTTATCTTAACCAAAATGGTTTTTGAAGTAAGTTTTCAAATCTGCCTCAGTATACAAAGTGCATAATCGATTATGTTATAACAATGGCCAAAGTGTTTGAACACTGTCACAGAATAATCGATTACACAAAGTGCATAATCGATTATGTTATAACCGTTGCCAGGCGTTTGAACACTGCCTCAGAATAATCGATTATGCAGTATCAGATAATCGATTATTCAGCAGAAAATCAGATTCCGATTTTCTGAACGTTGGAGAATAATCGATTATCAGATAGTGAATAATTGATTATCTTGGCACAAAATCAGCATAATTGATTGCCAATTAAGCAACGGACATGCACCATTTTTCACCTATAAAAAGAGGTCTTTTGAGCTGATTTTAAACACACAACACCTCCCAATATTGATATACATATTGACATTATTTGAGCATCATTTTAGAGCTTTTGTTGAGCCATTTGAGAGACAACTTTGAGTTGTTCATAGAGCTAAATTTGTATCTCTTTATCTACTCTTTTGAGAGAGTTCTTGTTGAAAAAGATAAAGGTGTTTGAGAAAAACATATCTTCTCATTGATTGTCGGGTTCGCTAAGTACCCTAAGTCTTAGTGGTTGAAGTCTTGTGGTGCGGTATCCACGAGCAAGGTGAAGTCTTGAGGTGCGGTATCCTCGAGCAAGTTGAAGTCTTGTAGAGTGTACATCTACGAGCAAGTGTAACGGTCTGTTAGGCACCCGTAAGCTTAACGGAGTTAGTGGAATCTCGAGAGAGTCTCTCGGGGACTGGACTAGCCACAAGTTGTGGTGAACCAGGATAAATTCGGTGCGTTCTTTCCTTGTTATTTTAATTACCGAATTTAATTTATTCTTGCAATTTTAATTCCGCAATATTTATCAATATTCTCGTGCCACACTATTCACCCCCCTCTAGTGACGGGCATAAATCCTAACAATTGGTATCAGAGCCTAACTCTCTGAAAGCCTTAACCGGTTGAGAGCGATATATATTTTTTTGTTGAGAATATTGAACGCAGGAATAATGAGCGAAGGACACTCCACCGAGAGGCCTCCATTTTTTGATGGAAGAAATTATACATACTGGAAAGAGCGGATGAGAATATTCATCCAATCACACAGCTTTCGATTATGGCAAATCATCAAGAAAGGTGAACAAATGCCAATAAAGAAAGTTGGGGAAATCATGGTTCCAAAGGAGGAAAATGAATATGATGCCGAGGACATCAAGAAAATTGAAAGAAACGCAAAGGCTGTCAACTTACTATTTTGTGCGGTGAATCCGGACGACTATCGGAAAATCTCTTGCACAACCGCAAAGGAAATGTGGGATAAACTTGAGATCACTTATGAAGGTACGTCACAAGTCCGAGAATCTAAAGTTGATTTTCTAACACATAAATATGAAATTTTTAGAATGAGGGAGAATGAACCCATTGGCATTATGTTCGAACAATTTTCAAGAATCGTCAACGACCTTCATGCTCTCGGGAAAGTCTACACGAACAAAGATCTTGTTCGAAAAGTCCTACGGAGTCTCACTCCCGAATGGCGCTCTAAAGCCAATGCCATCCAAGAATCTATAGGACTCACGGATATCACAATTGATGGACTAAGAGGTAACCTCGAAACTTATGAAAGCACAATTCTTAATCCTTATCTTAGAAGTAATTCGAATATTGCCTTCAAAGCCTCATCCTCTAAAAGAGAAGAGGTAAGTGATTCGGAAAACGATGATGCCATTACTTCTAATTATATAATTGAAAAGTTTTATAAGCTCATGAAGAAGGAAATAAAGAAGGAAGAACCAAGTCCTTCATGTCAAAATTGTGGAAAACTTGGCCACCCAAATCACATTGTCCAAAATCAAAGGACAAGAAAAAGAAGAAACACCATAAGCGCGTAACATGGGATTCGGACAGCTCGGGCGATGAAACTGCTGCATTATGCCTCATGGCCAACGAAGAAGAAGAGGTAAGTATTTCTAACTCTTACTCGTTAGAAGAATTGCAAAATGCTTATGATAAATTATATAGTGAATTTGTTAATGCTTCAAAAACCATAAAAGATTTGAAGAAAACACGTTCTTTGCAAGAAAAAAATTTTGAGAAAACACTTTCTTTGCAAGTAAAAGATTTTGAGAAAACACTTTCTTTGCAAGAAAAAGATTTTGAAAAACATCCCTCTTTAAAAGAAAATGATCTTTTAGAAAATCACAATACTGTTTTTAAAAGTAAAATCAAAATTTTAGAAGAAGAAAATAGATTTTTGGAAAATGACAATGTCGATCTCAAAAATAAAATCAAGGAGATGAATGAAGCCTCCTTAACTGTTCAAAGTTCAAATTGTTCCTCTTGTAGCTCTTTGAAAATAGAGAACGTAGAACTTAGAAATACACTAGGAAAATGTAGTGTAAATAATTCTAAAACAAGTGAAGTAATTAAAAAGGATGATAGAAATGAGGTTAAACTACCTAGACACAACTCTAGGAATTTTATTAAGGAGCCTAGGATTAATCATTTTAGGCCACCTAGAAATAATTCTAGGATTTTCAACGCTTCTAGGAATAACGACTTTAGACCACCTAGAACGTTTTTGGCTCAACCTAGACATATGCACAATCCTAATGTTATATGTCACTATTGTAACCGGGTAGGACACATTGCACCCGTATGTTTTGCTAAGCATAGAGATTCATATTTTGATTATGATTATTATTTTCCTAACCCCCAAGGACCCAAAAGAAATTGGGTACCGAAAACCTATTTTTAGGTACTTTTGCAGGTGTGCTTGAAGACAACAATATTGTAGTAGATGCACCAAGCACGAAACCTTACTGCATCGAGGGGGAACGTCGGTTAGCTATCGTATTTTTGAAAAAAACGTAATAGTTGATATGTGCTAACAATTGATATTAATTATTGATTCATGTTTTGATAAGTTTTATTTTGAATAACAATTGGTATCAATTATTTTTATGATTGATTCATGTTTTGATGAATATTTTTAGTTTAAATAACAGTTGGTATATTTGCAAAAAATGACCGTTATTATGATTGGTATATTTTTACTAACGTTTGGTATTATTTGATGTTGATATGATTTTTTTTATCTAACAATTGGTATCGTCAATAGTTTAAATAACAATTGGTATACTCTTTTTGCTAATGCCAAAAGGGGGAAGAATTTAGGCGATATGCATCGAATAAGGGGGAATGTCTTCACATTCTAGTATGCTTTAATTGAGGGGGAATATTCAATTTAGGGGAAATTGTATTGAATTGTTTGCATGAATATTGTTTGCATGAATTGTATGTTAAGATATAGCATGAAGTTAGGGGGAATCCAATATGCATATCTCCTATTGTTTGTCATTATCAAAAGGGGGGAAATTTTAGAAAATCATTCTATCTATGATATGTGCGCTTTGGTCGTATGAGCATGATTTTCAGGTATAGGTTTTGATGAATGACAAACAATGAAGTCAAGTGTCAAACAACGATATTATATGACAAACAATCAAGCTTGAATGCCAAGAAGCATATTGATGAACAAATTGCAATGAAAAAGCCAAAGACGAGCTCAAATGTTCAAGACCAAAGACCCAAGGCGTAGGTCGTTAGGTAGAACGAATGTAAGAGCAACGCTTATTTTATCTCGTCTTTTGGCTCAACATAGGTCATCATAAATATGCATAAAATCATTTTATTAAATCAATATTTATCATAAACATATTTTAAATACTTCAAACAAAATGGTGTTAAAGTTTTCATCTTAACCAAAATGATTTTTGAAGTAAGTTTTCAAATCTGCCTCAGAATAATCGATTTTACAAAGTGCATAATCGATTATGTTATAATAGTGGCCAAAGTGTTTGAACACTGTCACAGAATAATCGATTATACAAAGTGCATAATCAGTTATGTTATAACCGTTACTAGGCGTTTGAACAATGCCTCAGAATAATCGATTATGCAGTATCAGATAATCGATTATTCAGCAGAAAATCAGCTTCTGAGTTTCTGAACGTTGGAGAATAATCGAATATCAGATTGTGAATAATCGATTATCTTGGCACAAAATCAGCATAATTGATTGCCAATTAAGCAACGGACATGCACCATTTTTCACCTATAAAAAGTGGTCTTTTGAGCTGATTTTAAACACACAACACCTCCCAATATTGATATACATATTGACATTATTTGAGCATCATTTTAGAGCTTTTGTTGAGCCATTTAAGAGACAACTTTGAGTTGTTCATAGAGCTAAATTTGTATCTCTTAATCTACTCTTTTGAGAGAGTTCTTGTTGTAAAAGAGAAAGGTGTTTGAGAAGAACATATCTTCTCATTGATTGTCAGGTTCGCTAAGTACCCTAAGGCTTAGTGGTTGAATTCTTGTGGTGCGGTATCCACGAGCAAGGTGAAGTCTTGAGGTGCGGTATCCTCGAGCAAGTTGAAGTCTTGTAGAGTGTACATCTACGAGCAAGTGTAACGGTTTGTTAGGCACCCGTAAGCTTAACGGAGTTAGTGGAATCTCGAGAGAGTCTCTCGGGGACTGGACTAGCCACAAGTTGTGGTGAACCAGGATAAATTCGATGCGTTCTTTCCTTGTTATTTTAATTACCGAATTTATTTTACTCCTGCAATTTTAATTCCCCAATATTTATCAATATTCTCGTGCCGCACTATTCACCCCCCTCTAGTGACGGGCATAAATCCTAACATATTTCGAGTCATTTCGATTGGGTTATGTTCCATTTGCCTATTTTGACGTATTTCTATTGGTTTTGGTCAGATTTGGCATCCGCGGAGGTCGATTCTTGAGGGAAACGCATTGCGAGCTAGTTTGCAGCCAGGTTGAGGTGAGAAATGGGTGTAGATGATGACCCGAGGGTTTGAAACCCCGGTATATCACATTGTGACGGTATTATGAGGCTGGACACGCACTCCATGGTTAGTGCAGGGTCGTATAAATTGAATATTATGACTCGGTCCAATTCGAGGGATATATTGTACTTTTTTGGCGATTTCTTCGCATACTATATCAATGATCTCTGGGCTTGATGTCATGTTTGCGGCCTTGTGCCGACTTGTAGGATCCCTCAGGGATCGTTATCTCAAAATCATATTAATTGAAATAAGTCCAGGTTTAAATACTATCTTTGCAAACTCAACCATATTTATGCATTTTGAGAAGTCAAATGACTATTAAATGATATTTAGGGCTGACGAGTACTATCTCGCTATTTTTGGACTGTATATTATTTTAATGGAAACGGTGGTAACTATGGACACCGTGTATTTTTAAATAGAAACGACGGTAACTATGGACACCGTGTATTTTAAATAGAAATGGTGGTAACTTGGACACCGTGTATTTTAAATAGAAATGGTGGTAACTATGGACACCAGGCATTGTAATGGAAATGATGGTAACTAAGGACACCGTGTATTGTAATGGAAACAGTGGTAACTATTGGCACTGTATGATATGGCGCTTGAGCTGTAGGAGCCCCTCCGGAGTCTGAACCCCCACAGTGAGCGCAGGTACCCATGTGGATCGGGCTGCACGTTCCGCAGTGTTCATGCACTGCATTGCATCTCATGCATTTATTTACTGTCGCTTATTCTGTTTATCTCTGAGTCTGGTACTGTATAGAACTTCTAGATTGATTCAATTTGTGTTATTTCGTGTTTCCTTGTCTTCGAGTATTTTTACATGCTTATTACTCGCTGAGTTGGTAGACTCACCCCATACTCCCTGCACCTTGTGTGCAGATCCAGGTACCGGAGAGAAGAGTTGAGCGTTTTGACTGCTTTTCAGAGCATTATCCGGAGCTTGTCGAGGTAGCTGCATGGCGTCCGTAGGACCCGACTCTCTATTATATTTCCTATATTTTGTTATTTCCGCATACTCAGATTATGAGATATTTTTGTATTTATTTCACTATTCTGGTAGAGGCTCTTGACTCGTGAACCCCCAGATCTGTGGGAGGATATTGTCTATTAGTTTATGGGGTATTTTCTATTAAACTGCTAATATATTTTGGATTCTTTTTGCTGTAAATGATTTCTGAAATAAAGAAAAGAGCTAGTAGCTCGAAATATTGGGTGAATGGTCGGGCTTTCCTAGCAACGTGCTGGGCGCCATCATGACCGGGTTGGGGTCGTGACAAGGTTGTATCAGAGCCTAGGTTTACTAGGCCTCACGAGTTATGAGCCGGTTTGACGTCTGTATCTATCCTCGGGAGGCTGCAGAACCTATAGGAAACATTTCATATTCTTGAACTCTTATCATGCGGCTTTGTTGATTTGAGAACTGAAACTTCTTATTCTATTCCCTCGCAGATGGAGAAAACCCGTGCTATCGGACGTGGAGGACAACCCCCATTGCCACCAGCTAGAGGTCGTGGACGCGGTCGTGGCCGTGGTCGTGGTAGAGCAGCAGGGGCAGTACCAGTTGACCCACCTGTTGCTCCTGTTCAGGGTCAGCACCCAGTTGTTGAGGCTCCAGCAGCACCTACTCAGGCACCAGCAGTGCCTATTGTGATACCTGGTCTCCAGGAGACGTTGTCTGAGATCTTATCCGTCTGCACCGAATTAGCTCAAGTGGTATCAGCTACCACTGCAGCGGCTACTTCTCAGACTGGGGGTGGTCATCAGACCCTCGCAGCTCGCACTCCAGAGCAAGGTGCACCGGATTTGCAGACCTCAGAGGCACCACCAGTTCAGCCATTTGCCCCTGTTCAGCCTGTTGTTCCAGTTCAGGGTGATGAGGTACCAGTGATGCCAGATGACGAGCAGCGTCGTCTAGAGAGGTACAGCAAACTTTCACCTCCTACTTTTAGCGGTGTTCGGGGCGAGGATGCCTAGGGGTTTCTCGACAAGTGTCGACGCATGCTCAGGACGGTAGGGATTTGGAGACTAGTGGGGTATCTTTTACAACTTTTCAGTTCTCAGAAGCGGCCTTCACCTGGTGGGAGGCGTATGAGCGGCGTAGGCCAGCAGGGTCGGCACAGTTATCTTGGCAGGAGTTCTCCACTATCTTTTTTGGAGAAGTGGGTAACTAGGTTACGGAGGGAGGAGTTCCGCAGGCAGTTTGAGTTGCTTCGCCATGGGGGATATGTCTGTGATGTAGTACGAGATGAGATTTGCAGAGTTAGCTCGATATGCTCCGTAGATGGTCCAGACGGATCAGGAGAGGATTAGAAGATTTATGGACGGGCTCATTTATCCCATTCGTATTCTGATGACTCGAAAGAGGGTCCTGAGTCATACCTTCGAGGAGGCGATGGATATAGCCTGCGATATTGAGACAGCTCACCGTCTGGAGCGAGAGGAGAGGGAGGCCAAGAGGCCTCGAGGTTCGGGCTGTTATGGTGGCACTCCATCTTGGGGCCAGTTTCATCAGGGCAGAGGTTGTTCTTTCAGTCCTCCTCAGTCAGTCCGCCCAAAGTACAGTGGAGTTTCTTCCGGTCGTGGCCGCCAGGGTCACCAGCAGGGCCAGTCTTCACTCAGTGCCCTCCCAGCTCAAAGTTCTGCACCCGCTTCATCAGCCAAGGGTTCATCTGCGGCGTGGGGTTCCCTTCAGTTCCTTTCTCCAGTTTCAGTCGGTTGTTTTGAGTGTGGAGAGATTGGTCATGTGAAGAGACATTGTCCTCGACTTCATTGTGGTAGGTTTCAGCAGAGGGATCAGCCCTCCTCTTCTTCTCCATCTGTTTCAGCACCACCCCAGTCTAGTAGGGGTGGGGGTCAGTCATCTATTTGCCATCCCAGGAGGGATGAGCGATCGAGCGGTGGTCAGCCTCGTTTCTATGCACTCCCATACAGGAGAGATGTCGTTGCTTCAGATGCAGTGATCTCATGTATTATCTCAGTTTGCCACATGGATGATTCTGTTTTGTTTGATCCCGGGTCTACATATTCTTATGTATCTGCTTACATTTGTATCTGCTTAGTTTTCTCATCATTTGGGGTCTACCCGAGGGTGTCTAGCATTTCCTGTTCATGTATCTACCCTAGTGGGTGATACTATTATTGTGGACCACGTGTATCGGTCCTCTCTTGTTACTATTGAGGGTCTGGAGACCCGGGATGACTTGCTGCTTTTGAGCATGGTTGATTTTGATGTTATTCTGGGCATGGATTGGTTATCACCGTGCCATGCTATTCTGGACTGTCATGCCAAGACAGTCACTTTGTCTATGTGGGGTATCCTGAGGGTTGTGTGGTGTGGTTCGATAGATTATGTACCCAGCAGGGTAATCTCTTTCTTAAAGACCCAGCGGATGGTTGGGAAGGGATGTTTATCATATCTGGAATTTGTGAGGGATGTTGGAGCTGAGACACCTAGTCTTGATTCGGTTCCTATGGTGAGGGAGTTTCTTGATGTATTTCCAGCAGACCTGCGGGGCATGCCGCCGGACAGAGATATTGACTTCAGTATTGATTTGGTGCCGGGCACTCAGCCCATCTCTATTCTGCCCTATTGTATGGCACCAGCAGAGCTAAACGAGTTGAAGAAGCAGCTGCAGGAACTCCTAGATAAGGAGTTCGTTCATCCGAGCGTGCCGCCGTGGGGCGCACCAGTGTTATTTGTTAAGAAAAAGGATGGCACAATGAGAATCTGCATTGATTACAGACAGTTGAACAAAGTGACAGTGAAGAACAAGTATACATTACCTCGTATTGAGGATTTGTTTGACCAGCTTCAGGGAGCAAAGGTATTCTCTAACATTGATCTTCGTTCAGGCTATCACCAACTGAAGATTAGGGATTTTGATATTACGAAAATAACTTTCAGGACGAGATATGGGCATTATGAGTTTCTGGTTATGTCATTTGGGCTGACTAATGTCCCAGCAGCATTCATGCACTTGATAAACAGTGTATTTCCGCCGTATCTGGATTCTTTTGTGATCGTGTTTACTGATGATATTCTTGTGAACTCGCGTAGCCAGGAGGAGAACGCGCAACTTTTGAGGGTGCTATTGCAGAGGTTGAGGGAGGAGCAATTGTACGCAAAGTTCTCCAAGTGTGAGTTTCAGTTCTGTGGCTTTTTCGGAACACGTGGTGTCCACTGATGGTATTCAGGTTGACCAAAAGAAGATCGAGGCGGTGCAGAGTTAGCCTAGACCGTCCTCAACTTCAGAGATTCGGAGTTTCCTCGGTTTGGCGGGTTAGTACCGTAGGTTTGTTCAGGGTTTTTCATCTATTGCTTCTCCTTTGACGAAGTTGACACAGAAGAATGCACCATTTGTGTGGTCTGATAAGTGTGAGGAGAGCTTTCAAAAACTCAAGTCATTGTTGACTACAACTCCAGTGTTAGTGTTGCCAGCAGCTTTAGGTTCTTATTCGGTGTATTGCGATACTTCGAGGATTGGTATTGGATGTGTTCTGATGCAGGAGGGTAGAGTGATTGCATATGCTTCTTGGCGGTTGAAGCCTATGAGAAAAACTACCCTGTTCATGACTTGGAATTGGCTGCTATAGTTCATGCCTTGAATATTTGGAGGCACTATCTATATGGAGTATCTTGTGAGGTGTATATGGATCATCGCAGCCTTCAGCACTTGTTCAAGCAGAAAGATCTGAATTTGAGGCAGCGGAGATGGCTTGATTTACTCAAGGACTATGATATTACCATATTGTATCATCGAGGGAAGGCCAATGTAGTAGATGATGCTTTGAGCTGGAAGGCGGTGAGTATGGGTAGCTTGGCATATATTCCAGTTGGGGAGAGGCCCCTTGCAGTTGATGTTCAAGCTTTGGCCAATCGAATGGTGAGCTTAGATATTTCAGAGCCCAGTCGGGTGTTGGCTTGTGTGGTTTCTCGGTCATATTTGTATGAGCGCATCAGAGAGCGCTAGTATGATGACCGCATTTGCTTGTCCTGAAGGATAGGGTCCAGCATGATGATTCCAGAGATGTGACTATTGGTAGTGATGGTGTGTTGCGGATGCAGGGCCGGATTTGCATGCCCAATGTGGATGGGCTCCGATAGATGACATTAGAGGAGGCCCACAGCTCGCGATAGTCCATTCATCCGGGTGCCGTGGATATGTATCATGACTTGAGACAACATTATTGGTGGAGGAGAATGAAAAAGGACATTGTGAGTTATATGGCTAGGTGTCTCAAATGTCAGCAGGTCAAATATGAGCATCAGAGACCCGGTGTTGTACTTCAGCTGATAGATATTCCGGAGTGGAAATGGGAGAAGATTACTATGGACTCCGTGAGTTGTCTCCCTCGTACCTTGAGGAACTTTGATTCTGTTTGGGTGATTATGGATAGACTGACCAAGTATGCACATTTCATTCCGGTGTGTACCACCTATTCTTCAGAGCGGTTGGCAGAGATTTTCATCCGTGAGATTGTGCGGTTGCATGATTTTCACTCGGGGCTCGGGTTTTGCCAACTTCGTGTTTTTGGGTGTATTTCAAGTTATTTCGATTGGGTTATGTTGCATTAGCCTATTTTGACGTATTCCTATTGGTTTTGATCAGATTTGGCATCCGCGGAGATCAATTCTCGAGGGAAAGGCGTTGCGAGCTAGTTTGCAGCCAGCTTGAGGTGAGTAATGGGTGTAGATGATGACCCGAGGGTTTGAAACCCCGGTATATCACATTATGACGGTATTATGAGGCTAGACACGCACTCCATGGTTAGTGCGGGGTCGTATATATTGAATATTATGACTCGGTGCAATCCGAGGGAAATATTGTACTATGTTGGCGATTGCTTCGCGTACTATATTAATGATCTCTAGGCTTGATGCCATGTTTGGGGCCTTGTGCCGACTTGTAGGATCTCTCAGGGATCGTTATCTCAGAAGTATCATAATTTGCATATTAATTGAAATCTGTCCAGGTTTAAATACTATTTTTGCAAACTCAACTATATTTATACGTTTTGAGAATTCAAATGACTTTTAAATGATATTTTGGGGCTGACGAGTACTATCCCGCTTTTTTTTGGAATGTATATTATTTTAAATAGAAACAGTGGTAACTATGGACACCGTGTATTTTTAAATGAAAACGGTGGTAACTATGGACACCGTATATTTTAAATAGAAACGGTGGTAACTATGGACACCATGTATTTTAAATAGAAACGGTGGTAACTATGGACACCGGGTATTGAAATGGAAATGGTGGTAACTAAAGACACTGTGTATTGTAATGGAAACAGTGGTAACTATTGACACTGTATGATATGGTATTGGGTTGTAGGAGCCCCTCCGGAGTCTGAACCCCCACAGTGAGCGCGGGTACCCATGTGGATCGGGCTGCACGTTCTGCAGTGTTCATGCATTGCATTGCATCTCATACATTTATTTACTGTCACTTATTCTGTATATCTCTGAGTCTAGTACTGTAGAGAACTGCTAGATAGCTTCATTTTGTGTTATTTCGTATTTCTTTGTCCTCGGGTTTTTATACATGCTTATTACTCGCTGAGTTGGTAGACTCACCCCATACTCCCTGCACCTTGTGTGCAGATCCAGGTACCGCAGAGCAGAGTTAAGCATTTTAGCTGCTTTTCAGAGCATTATCTGGAGCTTGTCGAGGTAGCTGCATGGCGTCCGCATGACCCGACTCTCCATTATATTTCCTGTATTTTGTTATTTCCGTATACTTAGATTATGAGATAGTTTGGTATTTATTTCACTATTCTGGTAGAGTCTCTTGACTCGTGACCCCTAGATCTGTGGGAGGATATGTGTATTGGTTGATGGGGTATTTTCTATTAAACTGCTAAAATATTTCGGATTCTTTTCGCTGTAAATGATTTGTGAAATAAGGATGCGAGCTCGTAGCTCGGAATATTGGGTGAATGGTCGGGCTTGACTAGCAGCGTGCTAGGCGCTATCACGACCGGGTTGGGGTCGTGACACCACGTTATCATCTGGAAAAAGTTCATAAAAAATATAAAATATAAAAAATATTCAAATCATAGCAATAATAGTTTGCGTCATTAATGCGATATTGGGTGATAACATCACAATTACATAAGTTGGTAAATAAATACATCAATATAAAGAGGGGGTAGAAAACTTCATAGACGAACAAACACATAATTAAAAAGAAACGAAACAAATCTTCATAACTACTCATTATTCTAGTTCACTGAAAGAGACTTTGAGTTCTTGGAGACGGACTCGGTATCACTAGTGATAACAATGATAGAATTGCTCTTAGCTCCACTCTGGACGAATGGTGTGGGAGTATCGTCAAGCATAGTATAGAGCGAAGTAAGGGGATGCTCTTCAAGCATGACACTATTGAGGTAGTCAATGCTACTATCACGAATCACCCTCTCAATCAACTCTATAACCTCACGCTTCAGCTTGGTGTAATCACGCTTCAGGTCTTGGTACAAGATGTTATGACTCACAGGTGAGCCATGCAGTGCCTGTTCAGAAGGTTTGTTTTTCGGGGTCTTATCCATCGTTATGCTTAGTAGTATTTGTAGTTTGATTGTCTAATATAGGTGTAGCATATTTTTTCAGAAAAATATATAGGGAGGATTATAATATCTTTCCACTTCCCGGTAGGAATTAAAGTCTCTTTGTAGAGACCTTAGGCAACCATTACACTTCCCAATAGCAACCCCTTCCACTCCTCCATGCATCCATTGCACTTCCCAGTAGCCTTTTACACTCCTTCATGCAACCATTACAGTTTCCAGTAGTATATTTCACTCCTCTATGCACCATTATACTCCTCCATGACTACAATTAATTATAAATGCTTGTCTTTAATTTATCCATCCGCTTATGCAGATTTTGATAGTTTTTCTTTATTTTATTTTTTAATATTATGGCAGTGCACTTTATAGGTTTTATCTTATATAGTCATACCTTAGAAGACTTGATTAATCCATGTAAATATTGTATAATATAGCTTACGTGAGTATTTTGGTTTTATATAAATATATTTTGTTGTTAAGTTAATAATTGGATAAATTATGAAAAGTTAATTATGGTTATAACTCCCCAATAACCCACTTTGATGGAAAGTGGAAAATAATCGATGGTCACTCTTTATGCTTAGCGTAACTCCATCATATTCTATCCTTACAAAGATTATTTGATCGTTGTTTAGGTTTAGGTTTAGGTTTAACTTTAGCTTTACGTTCTCTTTTGGTTTAGGTTCGTTTAGGTTTAGGTTTTGATGTCAATTTTTAAACTTTTGTGGAAAAAAGGAAATAATCTTCGTAGTCTTGTTCTTGTTTGTAAACTGATTAAAAAAAATTGGGAACTTCTGCAATGTTTAATGACTTCCTAATTTTAATTGGCTATTTATAAAAAAATAGTCTTCTTAAAATAAAAAATATATATACCAATAATAAATGGAAAAAACACAAACAATATTATAAAGAACAATCATATTAATCCATTACTAAAGAGAACAATCATACTACGATCCATTTGAAGTCATTACATATAACTAAAGAGATGAAATTATCAAGCTAAGCATTAGTTAATCCTAACTCTTCAACAGGGAAGATCACAACCCCTGATGTAGCCTCAACTAGTTCAAAGAGAAGGACATTCCCTTTCTTCAGATTATTGTCGACAACAAATTGTTTTCACCCATTGACGAGTCTTCTACGAGCGCCACTTTTGAGAATCACAGACCACTCTTTCCCATTACATCGAAGCATTGTTTTTACCGAGATAGGAGGAAGATAGCCACAGAATCTCTTTGGAATAAACTGCAAGAACATAATGTACAGATAGGGCTCAAGGTTCATGGCTAGCTGGGATAATAAAAAATTATCAAATCATGAAAATTTAAGAAAAATAAAATTACCAGAAAATCAGGCTTAATGTACGATATGGGCACGTTCATCCGAAACCATGGATAGAATTCTTTTTCAATCCATATGTTAGCATTCATGTTTATGGTATCTATTTTGTTTAGGGAGTTGGAGATGTCGTTCTTATGTTTAAGAGATATATAAAGATTAAAAACTTTCAATTTACCTCCTATTGTATTTTTACTATTCCCTTTGCTTCACACCTAAATTTGTATTTAACATTTTAGTCAAAAAATATCTTCTTGATTTCCCTCCTAAAAAAAGAAGCTAGAATACATTAGTCCTAAAAGTATCATGATTTACCTTATATTATAATTAATAATAATCAATAAAAATATATAGATTATATATTTACTTATATAAATAAGGTAATATATAACCTTAATTAATGAAGTTATATAGACGCCTATTATATAGAAGGTCGAGTTTACTAGGAATCATAGTAATATAATTAGTTTAGGTTATATGACTACAATAATATTAGTGAATGGACTTATATGGTTGACATAGGCCGATACGTATGATCTTAATAATGAAAATATACAGACGATCAATTATTATGAAATCGCAACGATGTATTATCTAGACGGCCAACATTGCTATGAACCACAACGATATAATTACCTTACTACAATCATAGTAGTGAATGGACTTATATGGTTGCTATAGGCCGATACGTATGACCTTACTATAAACGGTTATTAACTAGACGAATGACATCACTACGAACCACAACGGGATAATTACCTTACTACAATCATAGTAGTGAATGGACTTATATGGTTGCTATAGGCCGATACGTATGAACTTACTATAAACAGCTATTATCTAGACGGCCGACATAACTACAAACCACAACGATATGATTACCTTACTACAATCATAGTATTGAATGAACTTATATGGTTTCTATAAGCCGATACGTATAACCTTACAATAAACGGCTATTACCTAGACGGCCAACATTACTACGAACCACAACGATGTAATTACCTTACTACAACCATAGTAGTGAATGGACTTATATGGTTGCTATAGGCCGATACATATGACCTTACAATAAACGGCAATTACCTAGACGGCCAACATTACTACGAACCAAAACGATATAATTACCTTACTACAATCATAGTAGTGAATGGACTTATATGGTTGCAATAGGCCTAGTC
The DNA here is from genome assembly GCA_034376525.1 of Nicotiana benthamiana. Lineage (NCBI taxonomy): Eukaryota > Viridiplantae > Streptophyta > Magnoliopsida > Solanales > Solanaceae > Nicotiana > Nicotiana benthamiana. Next base: position 36,970,754 of record CM067339.1, on the reverse strand, counting down.
GTATGACCTTACTATAAACGGCTATTATCTAGACGGCCGACATTACTACGAACCACAATGATATAATTACCTTGATACAATAATAGTATTGAATTGGCTTATATGGTTGCTATAGGCCGATACGTATGACCTTACAATAAACGGCTACTACCTAGACGGCCGACATTACTACGAACCACAACGATATAATCACCTTACTACAATCATAGTAGTGAATGGACTTATATGGTTGCTATAGGTCGATACGTATAACCTTACAATAAACGGCTATTATCTAGACGGCCGACATTACTAGGAACCCCAATGATATAATAACCTTACTACAATCATAGTATTGAATGGACTTATACGGTTGCTATAGGCCAATATGTATGACCTTACTATAAACGGCTATTATCTAGACGGCTGATATTACTACGAACAACAACGATATAATTACCTTACTACAATCATAGTAGTGAATGGACTTATATGGTTGCAATAGGCCGATACGTATGACCTTACTATAAACGACCATTATCTAGACGGTCGACATTACTACTAATCACAAAGATATAATTACCTTACTATAATCATAGTATTGAATGGACTTATATGGTTGCTATAGGCCGATACGTATGACCTTACAATAAACGGCTATTACCTAGACGACCGACATTACTGAACCACAACGATGTAATTACCTTACTACAATCATTGTAGTGAATGGACTTATATGGTTTCTATAGGTCGATACGTATGACCATACTATAAACGGCCATTATCTAAACGGTCGACATTACTACTAATCACAACGATATAATTACCTTACTACAATCATAGTATTGAATGGACTTTTATGGTTTCTTTAGGCCGATACGTATGACCTTACAATAAACGGATGTTACCTAGACGACCGACATTACTACAAACCACAATGATGTAATTACCATACTACAATCATAGTAGTAAATGGACTTATATGGTTGCTATAGGCCGATACGTATGACCTTAGTATAAACAGATATTATCTAGATGGCCAACATTACTGCGAACCATAACGATATAATTACCTTACTAGAATCATAGTAATGAGGCCTATACATATGACCTTACTATAAACACTTATTATCTAGACGGCCGACATTACTATGAACCACAACGACATAATTACCTTACTACAATCATAGTATTGAATGGACTTATATGGTTGCTATAGGCCGATTCGTATGACCTTACAATAAATAGCTATTACCTAGATGACCAACATTACTACGAACCACAAAGATATAATTATCTTAGTACAATCATAGCAGTGAATGGGCTTATATGGTTGCAATAGGCCGATACATATGACCTTACAATAAACGACAATTACCTAGACGGCCGACATTACTACGAACCACAACGATATAATTATCTTAGTACAATCATAGTAGTGAATAGACTTATATGGTTGCTATAGGCTGATACGTATGACCTTTCTATAAACGGCTATTATCTAGACGACCGACATTACTACGAACCACAATGATATAATTACCCTACTGCAATCATAGTAGTGAATGGACTTATATGGTTGCTATAGGCCGATACGTATGTCCATACAATAAACGGCTATTACCTAAACGGCCGACATTACTACGAACCACAACGATATAATTATCTTACTACAATCATAGTAGTGAATGGACTTATATGGTTGCTATAGGTCGATACGTATGACCTTACAATAAACGTCTATTATCTATATGGTCGACATTACTACGAATCACAATGATATAATTACCTTACTAAAGTCATAGTAGTGAATGGACTTATATTGTTGCTATAGGCCGATACGAATGACATTAAAATAAATGGCTATTACCTAGACGGCTGACATTACTATGAACCACAACGATATAAGTACCTTACTACAATCATAGTAGTGAATGGACTTATATGGTTGTGATAGGTCGATACGTATGACCTTACAATAAACGTCTATTATCTGGATGGTCGACATTACTACGAACCACAACGATATAGATACCTTACTACATTCATAGAAGTGAATGGACTTATATGGTTGTTATAGGCCAATACGTATAACCTTACAATAACTGTCTATTATCTAGACGGCCGACATTACTACGAACCACAACGATGTAATTACCTTACTACAATCATAGTAGTGAATAGACTTATATGGTTGCTATAGGCCGATACGTATGACCTTACTATAAATGACTATTATCTAGACGGCCGACATTACTAAGAACCACAAAAAAAAATGGTTTAACCTTTTTTTTTTCAAAATGTTAATTAAGTAGATAAAAAATGTAACTAATAGTTTACCCCTTTTAAAAAAAAAATTAAAAAAATTGGCTTGATTGGAAAAAATTAGAACACACCCTGTTAAAGGTGAGATTCGATCTCGAGATGGTTGCTTAGTGGATACGCTTACTTAACCAATGAACCAATTATAACATTGATGTATTTTAGACGTTCTTTTTATATACATTGGAATTTTAAATTAGGGCTCTATATATATCTACCTTGGGATTGTTTAATCGATACCCCAAAATTTTTGTTTAGGAGTTGATCCGTCCATGGTCTTTTGGCGCTCCATCTTTATAATTTCAAGTTGTCAACATGTTTTTTTCATCTTCTTCTTCCATAATCGCAATCTTCACTTTCGTTTTACCTCATCTTCTTCGTTTTGCCTATTATCTAAGTCTAACAATGTCTCCAGTCGTAAGAAGAAACTACATTAGAAATTTACCCTTTGATATACTAGGAAACCTCCCTGATGATGTTATTGATAATATTCTGGTACGGATGCCTTTACCAGATGCTGTTAGAACAAGCATCTTAAGTAGGAAGTTGCGATATATTTGGTGTAGAATTCCACAAGTAACTCTTGATTGAACCCTTTGGAGAATGCACCAACCTACTTACTTTTCTACTATAATCCGTCATATTTTGAACCATCATCGAGGGCCTGTTAAACACTTTACCCTCTTAATTCCGTATGCGGAGGAATTTTCTTATTTTAACTAGGTGCATGCGTTTGAGGCACCTATCTCTGGAAGATTGTACAATAGACTATCCAACACCCTTCGTAGGTTTTGAGAGGTTAGTTTGCCTAAAGCTGTACAATGTTGCAATGGAGAACAATTTATTTTCAGCCTTGATCTCTCAGTTCCCGTTGCTCGAGCAATTGGTGCTTCTGATCTGATATGATCAGTATGGTATCATTTTTGTTAATGCCCTCAAATTGAAGTCCCTTGACTTCACAGGCAGAGCATGGAATATAAGTTTAAGAAATATTCCTCTTCTCGCACAAGCCACGCTTTCTTTTAGGGGAGGCTTGGTCCTAGAAGAAATACCTCACTATACTAAGGTTCTTCAGTCTTTATCTGGGGTGGAGCATGTCCATTTGGATAACCATGGCCTCAAGGTAAATGTGCTTCATAACTTCAGTCTACTTCTCTTTCATAGATGGATTATATTGTGCTCTATGTGCCATCATTTTTATTTGGGATGTTCTTCAGGTGCAGGAGATGTACCAACTAGTCTCCCCTTTCGTGTTGCCGGTGTCAAAAATCTTTACCTTTCTGGCCTATATCTTGGTGAATTGTATTACGTTGCCTGTACTTTTTCCTTGATGAAAAGCTTTCCATGTTTAGAACTTATGGAAATCAAGGTTACTCTATCACTTAATCATTTGATTATATTCTTACGTTCATAAGATAGTGAATTCTTAGGTGCTGAAATTATTGGGTGTTTCTTTCTAATTATTTTGTAGGTGGAACCTTGTTCTGTACCAATTGTACGTGATAACATTGATTTGGAAGCAAGTTTTGTAGAAATAACATTCATCAACCTCAGAAAATTGTGATTAGGAGGCTTCGAGCAATAAGGCCACACATGCAACTGGTGAATCTTCTTGTGGCAAAGTCTCCAGCTCTTGCAAAAATCACAGTCGAGGCCATGACGAGTGCAGATTATGAACTTCTCAGATCAGCAGTTTTGAATTCTTAATTTAGGTGTGCATCACATGTTGCTGAATGGGTACTGAGATGTTAGTACAATTGTGGGTTTTTAAAATAATTCTGTTGAATTTCAATTTTTGGATAAATTCTGGTGCATGACATGGTTTATTGCCTGCACCATGGCATGGTTTTATTTCCTATAATAGTCAATGTTTTTTAAAAAATTATGTTAGGTTACATTTTTTGCTAAATTCTGGGGCATGGCATGGTTTATTGCCTGCACCATGACATGGTTTTATTGAATGTAATAGTTAATGTTTTAAACAATTCTGTTAGGTTATATTTTTTACTAAATTCTTATGCATGGCATGGTTTATTTCCTGTATCATGGCATGGTTTATTGCCTGTTATAGTTCATGTTTATTATACAATTCGGTTAAATTGCATTTTTGGACAAATTCTGGTACATGGCATGGTTTATTGCATGTGAATCTTTCATAACGCCATGTGTGTTTGTTAAGTTGAATTTCCTACTTTTGAATTAACTGAGATAGTGATCTTGTTTAATGGAAACAAGTTTAAAGACTATGAACACTTAATTATGTCTACTAAATATCCTAAGTCAAGATCAAATGTGATAAAAGTATATGGAGTTTCACATTTTGGTTGAAACTAAAATTTTTAAATATCTAATTATAATTCTTTGAGAAAATGTGATAAAAGTAAGGAGTAACAAAATATCTGTAATTTTATATTTAACATTAGGTCACATAAATAGTAATAGCTTTTAAAAGATATAGTTAAAGGATATTCTTTTCAAATTTATGCAAAATCAATAGATCAAATTCTAGAAATATTTAATAGTCCACACCCGCCCACTCTATATAATGGTCCATACCCAACCACTATATATATAGTATATAATAGTTCATCGGATCTCAAACTCCATACCCAACCACACACAACTATTAAACCCTAACTTTTACCAAAATCCTTGAACCAAACGATCCTATCTGACAAAGATATGAATCCATCTTTTGAAGTTCTGATGAAGGATTCATACATAACGCAAGATTATATGGTAAATGAGTTCTTTTTTTCTTTTAAAATTCTGTTTTTTAAATGCTTGTGATTTTCGACTTGGTTTTGCAAAAGAATCAGAAACAAACTAAGTGATGTTTCGATTTGGTTTTTGAAGAGGGCACATCTGGTTTCAACAAAAAAAATGAGTTTCAACAAAATCCAGTTTAAAACAAATAGATCTGGTTGTAATAATATATCAAAGAATTTCTAATTGTTTTTATTAATCTCTCAACCAACCAAGTAATATAAAAAAATTGAGTTTCAACATAAATCCAGTTTGAAACAAAAAGATCTGGTTGTAATAAAATATCAAAGAAATTGTTTTTCTAATTTCTTTTTATTAATCTCTCAACCAACCAAGTAACATATAAAAATTGAGTTTCAACCAAATTCAGTTTGAAACAAACAGATCTGGTTGTAATAATATCAAACAAACTATTTTTTTTTATTAATCTCTCAACCAACAATATACATATTGCATTATTTCAAATTTTTTCTTTTTTGTTTGCAGCGTATTCCAAAATATTTTTATGAGCACCTTCTTGAATCACATAGCTCAGCGGTTCTTCACTATGATGGCCAGCCTTGATTTATGGAAATTAACACGGGTAAGCGGAGATGGTTCAAAGACGGTTGAAAATATTTTGTGATGAAAAATAACATCAATCGGGGTTGGTTAATTAACTTTGAGTTGGTCGAAATTACAGAATTTTGTGTTATCTTCCAATTGCATGTGAGAGGCCGAGGAACTCTCTAAGATCCCGTTAAAATTAACTAGTTATGTTTTGTCTTCCCAGTTTGTGTTGTTTTTAACTTTTGTAAGCTTTTTTTAATCTGAAATATGTGCTTTTATTTTCCAGTTTGGTTATGTAATGTGTATTTTGATTTCGGGATCTTTTGATTTTCCTACCCTAGGCAGTTATCAAATTTGTATATCACTTGGTATCATTTCATTACCCTAACTACAAATGCTAACTATATAGTTGTAATATGAATGGTTTTTAGTTCAATATAGGGTTGGTAACCAAAAAATAAATGCAAGTCCATTAATACCAAATTTTCTCTGAAATAAATGCAATTTAACTAACATCAACCAAAACTATGGATGCCTCTCCCTCAACCAAACGAGCGCTAGTTTGAACTGATTATGAAGACTTTCACTTTTAATCATATTTTGTTAGTGTAGTCCAAAAAAATGATGTAACATTAAAATGAAAGAATATTAACAATGATATCACAAGTTTAAATTATTACAAAACAATGTCAAAAAATCTATATCAAATCAAATTAAATAAGATTCAATCTTAAATCATCTCAAACTAAACGGTCAAGTCTTATATCTCCCAGTCTTCTTCATCGTTAAGATCAGACAAGCTACTGTGTGCTTGTACGGTTGCATCATCTTGCTGTGTAGAGTAAATAACACTAATAAGCAATGTATTTTTTGGAAAAAAATATAATAGTAATTTGTTATAATTTACCTCAATTCCTTCCGCTAGCCCAGTATTTCCACGGCCTCTATCAGTGTCTCTACCACCACTTCTACCACCACCTCTTCCACGACCTCTAACAAGGCCTCTACCGCGGCCTCTATCACGATTTTGTGATTTTCTAAAGTATGAATCAATTCACCCTCTATATCTATTCAACCTTGGACGCCCACGAGAAGTTATGTATCCAGGATCTCTTATATTTCTTCCTTCACCATCACCCTCACCCCCACCCCCACCCTCACCCACACCATCAGGTGTATCTTCAAATTCCTAATCTGGAATTATCAGTTGATCATCATCCCAATTCAAAAGGTAATGCTCCAATATGTTCAAATGATACTTAATATATCGCCTCATCACTTCAGTGTCTAACGCAATATCACAAAGCCGGTCAAAATGCTTTAATAGTTCCCTGTACATAATGTATTCAGAAGTCATACATGGGTAACCTCCAAGAAAGAAACGTTTCAAGTGCGGACGAACAACATCTTTTCTCCACCTTCTCGATATATACCTCTTATTACTTTATTAATCCTCTTATGAGACAACACCTTAAGTATATGGCAGCATAGAATACCTCTTGTTTCAAAGCACTTGCAGCTGCAACTTAGATATTCGCCAATATGTGTATATTCAACCGTGAATATAAATGAATCTATAGTGTTAAAACTCCTGAACGAATAATCTGAGATAATGTAATTCTCCACCCCAGCTGTATCTTGATGGTCTTCAGGGGAGCTGATTTCACAGTGGTACAGTTTCCTTAACTGTACTTGAAAAAATTCAAACACTTCACGAGTATAACATGTTTGAAAATTTTCCTCCCATACAAATTCAGATAAACATTTTAGTTCAAAGCACCTTGACCTATATTCAGCTTCCAATTCTTTCTCGAACTTAGCTCTTATGACTAACTCGTATTGTTGAGCAAATAGCTTCAAAGTGTTTTGCCGGGTGATGAATCCGTCAAAGAAAGCATGCATTCCTTCATTTCTTTGTGTGGACAACATCCCATCCCAAAAGTGGTCATTTAGATATACCGGAACCCATTTCTCCTTCTCCAAATAAAGCTTATAAAACTAATCCCTTTCCTCTAAGTTATATTTTTCAATAAAATCAGTCCATCGTCTCTCAAACTCAGCAACGTTAATGCTATCAAGGACTAAAGCCTTAAATTCTGCCTTTGTAATCTTTGCATCAGGAACTCTGCTTAATTTTTTAGGCAACTTTGCGAATATGTGTCATATACAATATCTATGTATATTAGGTATCACAGCACTGATGGCAGCCTTAATACTATCACATTGGTCAGTCATGATAGCTAATGGATGAATATTGCCCAATCCATGTAGATAGCACCATTTGGTAACTTGTTATATCCTCACTAGATATAAGAGCACATCCCAAAAGTATGGACTGTCTATGCTGATTGACACCAGTAAATAAAGCAAATGGCATATTGTATCGATTCACAAGGTATGTGGTATCAAGGCATATTACATCATGGAACTCCTCATATGCAACCTTAGAGTGTTAATGAATCCATACGACATTACAAATTCGACCAAAACTATCCACATCTACGGAGTAGTAAAATTTCCTATCTTTTTGCTGCATGTCACCGAAGAACTTGAGTAATGATTGTGCATTCCCTTCTTGCAACTGAAGCTTTCTACTCTTCAAGATATAATTTATACAGTCCTTTGGTGTACAACCCATATTTTCGAGGCCACCAGCAAGTACTTCAGCGACTCTTATATTTTTTGAGGGACTTAAGCCAGCAATATCTTTGGCTGCAAGAATTCTCTTACGAGACTTGCAAAGCGATCTCTGTCCAACCATCAATCGCGATAGTGCTGGTTCCAATTGATGATTATGTTTTTTACCACCTTTGAAACACGCCATGAACCATTATCCTCCAAAATTCCATTTACTCTAGCACGACAGTTCCTCCTCTTGATAACATGCTTATTCCTTGGTTTCCTAGACATATCACAACCATATTGCACATACCTTACAATATCACCACCTTTTTTTGTTGGATGTTCTTTTGAAAATGCAAAAACCCGATATTCTTGCAAGTTCTTTGTAAAAATCAAACAGAACATCCTTACTACTGAACTGCATCCCTGTAATTGGACCAGTTATAAGTTCTTCTTCACTGAACTCATTGGGCATTTCCCTGTCCTCTCCAACTTCTCCCTCTTCCTCTAAATAATGACTGTCATAATCATCATCATCATCATCATCATCATCGTCATCACCAGGAGCAGCAGAATCGTCAACATGATTTTCTCCATCAGTGAAGTTGACGTCTGAATCAATGTCGATCGATTCATCTTCATTCATCAAACTGTCGTCCAAATTCATTCCTAATGATGTGTGTAATGCATTCCTTAGTTGATCACTCTTATTCGTGTTTAATTGATCCAAACTAGTTTCTCGGTTAGTATTCATGTTTAGTTTAAGGAAAGTGTGGTGAATTATGTGTTTAATGAAAGCTATCTTAACATAAGTATATGGTATGATATATACATAATAGACATTTGATCTTCCCATCCATGTAAAGTGCATTTAATTAAAAAATATGTAACTATATTTAACTAAATACGTAATTATATTTTTTTAAATGAAATTGTATTTTAAGAGAAAATACGTCTTGAACATATATACGAAGGCTTCTCATTGGTATGCTGAGAGAATGATTATTTAAGGGATCAATATTTTGGAATAATTAAAAGTTATTAACTAATTTTTGAGGAAAAAATGGTCATTAAGCCAAACGAAAAAACAAGGGCTTTACTATTATTTCACGGGTGTGATCATTTTTGGGCTATGCTGATTTGGCCGAATAGCATTTGTGAATGTCTCTTTCTCTTCTTACTATTGATTCTTAAGGTCATTCTTAACTACTTTAATTTCTCTCTTTCATCAAGTTGGGGTTTCATTAAAAAATAAAAATAAAACCTTCTCCTCCAGTTAATGTTTTGTAAACCAAATATAAATGATAGTAACAAGTTATAACAGTCGTACGTTAATTATATTACTTTATTTAAGCATGTAATCTAAATAAAAATTTTATACTATATTTTTATCCAATTTATACTATATTTTTATCTAATTTTTACTATATATTTCTATATTTCCCCTTCTAGTGAAATCAAAAGAGGTTGCAAGTTGTAACTATCAAATTCACATAATTTGACACACTTTCTCGAGGGTTGTGAGAAAAATAACAAAAACAATAGCAATTTGGCAGACAAATTCCGTTGCATGATCAAAATGTAGTGGTGAAGTAGTTGCACTCTTGAATTAAGGTGGTGGAGAAGTAAAAAAAGGAATGATAGGAACACAGGATTCGATAAACTACCACACTAATAAAAAAGTCGCAACATGTTGCAATTTTTTAGGTGTTTATCTTTTGTCATATTTCTGTTTGGTTTGCTTCGATTAGGTACTTCAAAACTAATCCAATTTTTTCATTCCTTTTTGTCGGCCTTTAGCTTTGTCCTTCTCTATTCTTTAATCAATCGCTTCCTCCAGAAGTCGGTTAGCAATAATCCTAGGTAATAAAGTTTATATATATATATATATATATATATATATATATATATATATATATATATATATATATATATATATATATATATATATATATATATATTATACCTCTATCTTTATCCAGGACAAATTTATAGCCTAAATCATTCGACACTTCGCTCATAATTTTTTTGTCAAACTAGATTTTTATGTATATATTTTATAGAATTTATCTAATATTATTTGTTGGTATTATTTTCCAAAAAGACTAAATAATGTACTTGATTGATTAACAACATCTCCAAAGACTTATGTCACCCATTCTCCACAAGGCTCGATTAACAACCATATGTCCAATATAATTTTAAATAATAATTTTTATTTTTATTTAAATAATATAATTTGACTTGACATGAAATTAATAAAAAGGCTTGTAAAATATGTGTTCTTAAAAGCTTATGGGCTAAAAGCTCTATGATGCTATAATATTTGTGTGATTATTAAAGTTACTTATTAAGGATAAAATAGATAATATAAAACGCTTAAAGTTAAATTATTTTTAATTATAAAAATATGTTATTCTTTTTAAAATATAAAAATAAAACAAATATGTTATTTATATTAAAATATAAGGAATAATATATACGCAGACTGTATCCATTATCTTATATGAGTAGAATCGTGAAGAGACTATTCCCAACTCCACAGTCCACAAGGCTAAGTTCTTTGCATTTTAATTAGATAATATCAAAGGAGGTAATAATGAAAATTAATTTCATGAATAACATTCATTACGGTATCAAACAGGAATGCTCAACTTATCATCAAGACAATTATAACTCAACTTTCACATTTCAGTAAAAGGACCACAAAGAATATGTCAAGTGGTCACATATTGACCAAATAAACTGTAATTATTACAAGTTGAAATCTTTTCTTCGAAACAAGTTAAAGATTTCCTCCACATCTTCAAGATTACAAAAGGATAAGTAATAAAAAAAGTACAAAGTACAATCTTTTTTGTGGTAACGAGAGAGGACGTGATAATCAAGGATATAAAATAAATAGCATACTATACAAAATGACATTAAAGATGTGATCGCTAAATAAAGGATAAGGACGGCTTTGTCACTTCAAGCATCCACATCATCCTCCTAATCTCTCTTCGAACAAATACATATATAATTAAATTTCTTTATGGCAATTTTATTTATCCGATGTTGTAGTGAACTATTATTATAAAAACTATATTTTATAATAAAATATAAAAAATTAGTTTTAAAGAAACATGATTGTATAATAAAATACTATTATAGATTACAAAATACATGCTTATTAAAAAGGTGTCACGCGATATCATTTTATCAAAATTTTTTATTATATATATACAGTACAAAAATGAATGAGTCGGAAAAAATAACGTCACTTGACATAAACTTTTTCTTAGAGTGAATGTCTATCTTATAGAAGAGTTTTACTTTGAAACTAAGTCATTTCTCTTCCTATAAATAGAGGGGTCTTACCCCATTGTAAATGCATCACAAAAATATCAATAAGAATTCTCCTCTCCGTACTTTCTCTGCAATATTGTTCTTGTTCTTGTATTATTTTATAACACGTTATCAGCACGAAGCTCTACTATCTCAAGAATCTCTTTGAGAAAATTAAGGTATTTTTTTTTCTTTTCTCCTCCTAGTTCCGTTTTAATTATGTCTGACACTATGAAAAGAATGTTCGTTGCCCTTGAAATTTCGGGCAAGAACTACATGACATGGATGTTGGATGCAGAAATCCATTTGGATGCAATGGGTCTTGGAGACGCCATTAAAGACAGAGATAATGCATCCACCCAAGACTGTGCTAAGGCCTTGATTTTCTTGCGCCATCACCTTGATGAAGGTTTGAAAATTGAATATCTCACAGTCAAAGATCCACTTATCTTGTGGAATGGCTTAAAGGAGAGATATGACAACTTAAAGTTGGTCACTCTGCCACAAACACGATACAATTGGGCTCATCTGAGGCTCCAAGACTTTAAGTCTGTTTCTGAATATAATTCTGCAATGTTCAGAATTATTTCTAAATTGAAACTCTGTGGAGATAATATCATTGATTATGATATGCTTGAAAAAACGTTTACAACGTTTCATGCCTCCAGTATGGTTCTGCAACAACAGTACAGAGAGAAAGGTTTCAAAAAGTACTCTGAGCTGATTTCTCTTCTCCTTGTGGCTGAGCGAAACAATGACCTGCTCATGAGAAATCACGAAAATCGACCCACTGGATCTACGACATTGCCTGAAGCAGATAAGGTGTATTCCCATTATGCTAAGCATGGAAAAGGCTATGACTTTAATCATGGTCGTGGTCGTAATTGGGGTCATGGCCGTGGACGTGGACAAGGAAGAAATTTTCCTGGTGTCAGTCACCCCCCAAAGAGATATAACTACCAAAAGCGAAAACGGAATTATGAGGATCCAAAAGCAAATAGTTCAGAAACTATATGTTATCGTTGCGGTGAAAAATGGCACTGGTCAAGAATTTGCCGTGTACCAAGATATTTGGTTGAGCTTTATCAAGCATCTCTAAAGAGTAAAGGCCCTGAAACCAATTTTGTCTCTAACAATAATTTTGACATCACCTACTTGGATGTGGCAGACTTCTTTGAGCACCCTGAGGGGAAAATAGACCACCTAATCGGTGATGGATCTGTGATTAAGGAAGATTGAGTTGTTTGATTTTATTTTACTTATTTGTATTAGTTAGTGAATAAACTAACAGTCATTAGTATCAACTCGTATTATTTAATTTATGGAATAGTGTTAGTATTCGTTCTTTAGAATGCTTCAGTATGCTTAATTTTCAAAGATATTTTTTTTAGTAAAGTTAATCGACTAACATGTCAGATAGTCGACTATTTAACATTTCGTATTAAACTGCACTTTTTCCGCAAGGCATGTTAGTCGACTATCAGATTTAGTTAATCGACTAACCTAATGAACGTTTCCTAAGTTAATCGATTATCAACTTAGTTAATCGATTAACCTCAGCATATTTTAAAAATATTGTTTAATTATGAAGCAACGGATTAAATTTGTTTATTCTCATTTTCGTATATTTCTTTTATGTTAAACCATGGGAAGCAAATATGGATATCTCACAAAGCAAACTTGGATCAACGTCCAACTGTAAAAATATTTGTTTAATTGATTCATGTACCACACATACGATATTCAAAGAGAAGAAATATTTCTCTCATTTAAGTATGTGTAAGGCAGATGTTACTACAATTTCTGGTAGTAGTAAATTGATTGAAGGCTCCGGAAGAGCAACTATAACTCTGCCTAAAGGAACAATATTTATCATAGAGAATGCAATGTTCTCCTCCAAGTCCAAGAGAAACTTGTTGAGTTTTAAAGATATCCGTCAAAATGGATATCATATTGAGACAATAGATGAGAATAATCTTGAATACCTCATCATTACAAAGAATGTCTCTGGCCAAAAGAGGGTGATTGAGAAGTTCCCATCTTTATCTTGTGGCCTGTATTGGACAAAAATTAGTGCCATTGAGGCACATTCCACAGTAAACCAAAAGGTTACTGATTCCAGTACTTTTGTACTTTGGCATGATCGATTGGGACATCCTGGATCAATTATGATGAGACGGATTATAGAAAACTCATATGGGCATCCATTAAAGAATTTAAAGATTCTTTTAAATAATGAATTTTCTTGCACTTCTTGTTATCAAGGCAAGTTAATTATTAGACCATCACCAACAAAGGTTGGAACTGAGTCACCTACGTTTTTGGAACGTATACAAGGGGATATTTGTGGACCTATTCACCCACCTAGTGGGTCCTTTAGATATTTTATGGTCTTCATAGACGCATCCTCTAGATGGTCTCATGTGTGCCTATTGTCATCACACAACCTTGCGTTTTCAAAATTAATGGCACAAATAATTCGATTACGAGCACAATTTTCTGATAATCCAATTAAGTCTATTAGACTAGATAATGCTGCTGAGTTTTCATCCCAAGCATTTAATGATTATCGCTTATCAATTGGGATAAAAGTGGAACATCCTGTAGCTCATGTTCACACTCAAAATGGTCTTGCAGAATCTTTAATTAAACGTCTGCAGTTGATTGCAAGACCATTACTCAAGAAAACGAGGCTGCCCACTTCGGTTTGGGTGCACGTCATTTTGCATGCAGCAATGCTAGTTCGTCTCAGACCGATGAATTATCACAAATATTCCCCGTTGCAATTAGTTTTGGGTCATGAACCTAATATATCCCATTTAAGAATTTTTGGATGCGCAGTATATGTGCCTGTAGCACCGCCATACCGCACCAAAATGGGTCCGCAAAGAAGGTTAGGAATATATGTTGGGTTTGAATCGCCCTCCATTATTCGCTACCTCGAAACATTGACAGGGGATTTGTTCACTGCACGATTTGCAGACTGTCGATTCGATGAGACACTTTTCCCAAAATTAGGGGGAGAAGTTGATGAAACCAAATGGAAAATTTTGTGGAAAAATCCATCATTATCTCATCTTGATCCACATACCTCTATTTGTGAAAAAGAGGTGCAAAATATTATCCATTTGCAAAGAATAGCAAATCAAATGCCTGACGCATTCACGGACTTGAAAAGGATAACAAAATCTCACATCCCCGCAGAGAATGTTCCAATCCGTATTGATGTCCCTATTGGACAATCTTCTAGTGTCATATCTAATGAGTCGAAAGCACACCTAAAACATGGCAGGCCATTAGGTTCCAAAGATCGAAATCCTAGAGAAAGGAAAGCAAATGATCAAAATGACACTACGAAAGAATCTCATGAAGAAATTCACGACTTAATAAATTCTGAGATTCATGAAGAATCCATTGAGCCCGAGACTCAAGAAAATAAGAAACTATCAATAAATCCAATCGATATTGAGGCAAATTTTAATCGAGTGGATATAGTGGTAGATTATGTCTTTGCATATAATGTTGCATCTAGCATTATGCAAGAAAGTGAGGATCTTGAACCTCAATCTGTTGGAGAATGTCGACAAAGACTTGATTGGCCAAAATGGCAAGAAGCAATCCAATCAGAATTGAGTTCACTTACAAAACGTGAAGTTTTTGGGCCTATAGTTGAAACACCTAATGGTGTTAAGCCTGTTGGCTATAGATGGGTCTTTGTATGCAAGAGAAATGAGAAAAACAAGGTACAAAAATATAAAGCACGCCTTGTTGCACAAGGATTTTCTCAAAAGTCTGGTGTCGATTATGAAGAGACATATTCACCCGTAATGGATGCTATAACTTTCCGTTATCTCATTAGTTTTGTTGTCCTTGAAAAGCTTAACATGCATTTAATGGATGTGGTTAGTGCCTATCTTTATGGCTCACTTGATAATGAGATATACATGAAAATTCCCGATGGATTCAAAATGCCAAACACTCATAATTCAAAGTCCCGAAAAATGTTTTCAATCAAATTGCAAAGATCTTTGTATGGTCTAAAGCAATCAGGACGAATGTGGTATAATCGTCTTAGTGAGTATTTATTAAAGGAAGGTTATATAAATGACGCCATTTGCCCATGTGTTTTTATAAAGAAAATAACATCAGAATTTGTTGTACTTGCCGTATATGTCGATGACATAAACCTTATTGGAACTCCCATAGAACTCCAAAAGGCAATTAATTAATTCTATAGAACTCCCATAGAATTAAAATTTATATTTTAATTCTATAAATTTCGATACGCTGCTAATAAAGTAAAACTGTTGTAGAGGTTTAACTAAATCCACCGCTCGATTTTGCAATATTTATGTTTTTCTACTTGGGTTTACTTGGATAAGCATTCACATATTTGTGCAGTTTAGCTCTTATTTTTAGGGTGAGAAATAAATTAAATGTATATATGCATTAACAATTAGGATGACTTTGTGGTACTTGAGTGAGGCGTCAACTATTAATAACTTTGGCTTAATCGCCAAATCATAAATTTTAACAGCAGTAAAAAATAACAATTGGAGTAAAAAAAATCATGTAGCACCAAAATTTCAACACCACGAAAAAGACATTAATATAAACATGTAAACCAAAAAAGAGGAACTGCTCCATCAATAACAAAATAGCAACCACATCATAAGTTATCCTCCTATGCATTATCATATCCCCCAAAATTGACACAGAATTAAACCAGCCCACCAGTATGGCCTTTGCCTCTCAAAAACAAGCCACCACTGCAGGAAAGGATACACAAAATCATGAACCAAATACAATCAACTTTATCTAGTGGGATAAAGATTTTTATACTTATAGAACAAAATTACATCAATCAGAGCTGCCATTGTGGTCCATTTCCACTCAAGAACAAATCCCAACTTTTCAATTTCATGATTGGATACATTGATTCAAGATTATCTCCAACACATTAAATTCAAGATTTATAGGCCATTGATATGGATAATAATTTCCCAAAAATAAACAATTTTCAAGTCAACAAACATGGTACTCCATTTTGTAATTATAGCAAGAAATTTTAATCAAATTAAGAAACTTTCAATATACCAAAAAGCTTTAAACATTAGCAAAAAATGACTGAAATGAGAATACAAATCGATAATCATATACATCTGCAGCTCCTGCAATAAAGAAAGATCACTTTTTCCTACATCTTTTTCTTATGTACAAAATATTCAAACTCCTCCTTTTTTCAGTTTTCTGACCTAATAAAAATACCCAAATAAGCAAACACAAAATAGAGATTAAAAGGCTAATCTCTCCGACCGAAATATGCAATTTACACAATTAATCTTCAGTAATGAGCATGTATTTTCAAGTCAGAAGCCGCAGATCAGATAAAACCATTACCAGCAAAAACGAATCATAACGCGACACCAAACCTGGATCATTTCACGAGTTCTGAAACCCATCCAACATCCGGAGCACCCGAGTCAAGCGAGTTTTCCATGCTGAGTTTCGCATAAATTCTGGCCCGGAGATCCCTTCCAGATTCTACCCTCTCCATCGGTGGCTCCTCTTCGTAAGTCTTCTCCCACTGATCGAATACAGCCAGTCCAGATCGGGTCGGGTTTCGGGTCGGAGTTGTTGGAAGACTCATGAATCCGGGTCGGAATGTTGATGGGCTCCGTGGTGAACCGAACCCGGGAGAACCCATTTGCAATCCCCATGTAGGGCTAACCATACCCCTAACCATCCCAATCTGCATATTACACATCGACTCAGCGAGTCCGGTAACCGAGTTGAGACTCAGTGATCCACTCGGGGTCATCGGAGGCGAGTCAAACGGGGGAGATGAAGAAAACGAGTCAAAACCGAGTCGACTCGGCGATCCGTCGAACGAGTCACAAGACTCAGCAGCATGGCTTCGCGGACTGTTCTGAGGGAGAACACGCAGTTGCTCCAGCGTGTGAGCAAAGAAGCACACGCGCCGGCGACAGTGGGTCCCATCCTTACAAGGCTGCGTGCGATAGCGAGCAGGGTGAAGCCAACACTCGAATACGCCGTGCGCGTACTCACATGCATCACCTTTCTTACACAGGCCTTTACGAAAATCTGGACAAGCAGTGCCGGAGTAATGATACTTCCGCGGATCCCGACGGCGAGCCTTTTCGCCGGGATGAGCGTACGGACATTCCGTCCAGTCATGTGACCTTCCACGTGCACACTTCCTCACTTTGAACTCATACATGCGGAAATTATCACATGAGAACGCATCCACGGGAATGTCCAAGCCGTCAGAGTCGAACAAAACGTCGTTACCATTCGACGGCAGGTAACGCTGCAACGCCGTTAAGGCGTCGAAACCAGAATCAGGACTAGTGGAGTAGTTGTGTGTAACGGAAAATGGGG
The DNA here is from genome assembly GCA_034376525.1 of Nicotiana benthamiana. Lineage (NCBI taxonomy): Eukaryota > Viridiplantae > Streptophyta > Magnoliopsida > Solanales > Solanaceae > Nicotiana > Nicotiana benthamiana. The sequence goes on along the minus strand of CM067339.1, from coordinate 36,952,787 downwards.
AAGGAACATCAACCGTTGGATCATCCATAACGTCCCAAGGAGGGACTTGGACGGTCGGATGTGAGTGAGGTGATCTTCCGATCATCATCATTTTTTTGGATCTTCGTGTATAGAACAACAATAGTGCCTCTCTTTACTGCTTCTCCTCACCATGCCTTCCAAAGAAGCTGATGGTTGCAGCTTTATAAACTGCTATATTAACCATGGTGAAAAGGTTGAGTTAACTATGGTTAGGTTAAAATATCTTCAGTTTACACTGTCCCACCTATACTAACTCTACTAGGGTAAAAAACAAACTGAACGAAACAGCAGTAAATTTAGATAGCATCTCATTTGACGCAGATTACGAGGTTCACTATATTGTGTGGTACTCGATATACAATACAGGTTTACATTAGTATTACCTATTTTTAACTATTTATCCAATTAAATTTATTTCTTTTTGTAACATTTGCAAAAGGATATGTATCGCTATTAGTTACATTTCAAAATATTTATATTCACGACCTACATTGTTATGTTTTTGGACCAACAAAGTGTTCGTCTGCGTAAAAGGAAAAAAATAACAATAAGCTCTCACATATGACGTAAATGAGATACGAATTTTATATTACAAAATCATATACAAATATTAAGTTGAATAATATTTTAACATGTACAATGAGATACATTTTTTATGTCACAAAATTCTATACGAATATTAATTTGAATAATATTTTCATGTACCGGATTGGTAATTATATTCGTTACTAAATACATTAATATAAAATTACAAATATTAAATTAGAATTACGAAAAAAATAAATACTACTACTTTATTCCAATTTATATTAGCATATTTGACTGAGTATGAAATTTAAGAAAAAACAAAGATTTTAAAGATTTGTAGTCCTTAATAGTTAATAAGCCATAATATTTGTATGGCTATAATTATTTTTTAAAAGTGGTATTAAATATGCCAGAACATTTATATTACGATTGAAGTTTTTAATTGAGGGAAGAATTGAAAATTTATATATATTTATTTCTAAATTTAGATATAAATTATTTTTTAGAACGGATAAAAAAATAGATTCTCGTAAGTCGAATGAGATAAGAGTGCATTATTTTGTTGCCACTCCTTCCATTAATCTGAAGCTTGCAATGAACAAAATGGAAGATCAAAACACAAGACCTTATTTTTTAAAAAAAATTTAAAGCTAAATTAAAAATCAAACTTGATGGCTAACAACAAACTTCCTTCAAGATTTGGGATAAATTGTCAACCTACATATTGAAGTAGACGTGCTTTGGGTTGAAGTTACTGGTGCCTAAATTAAATGGCCCTTTGCGACCAAAGGACGCGAAATTGACAATTGCAAGCCACCATACATGAATCCTTATCCGACTTTATGACTGTACCCTTTTGCATTTAATTTTTGCAGCATATGGCGCTACACTTGCGCCTGGTTTCACCTTGGGAGACAGATGCGAAGAAAAAATATTACTCCATTTCTGTTCTATATTTATATTAAATCAAATGAAAATTGAGGTAAAAGATATACTATTAAGTAATCTTGACTAAGTAATAAAAAAATAAGAAGATATATATCATACATTAACTAATTTGTAAGAACATCTTAGGTGTAGATTTTTTTCATTTATAGGCATCATAGGGTTGATTCAATGTTTTGGTGTCGAATCTATCTTAACTTAATATTTTGGATGAAAAGTAGGGGTGTTCATTGGGCGGATTGGGCGGCTTTTTACTCTAGCGGTTTGGCTTAACGGTTATCGGCTTTTAAATGTATTCATCCGTTAGCCACCCGATAAGATATCGGGCGGATTGGTATCGGGTTAGCTCTTATCGGGCGGTTACTGGGCGGTTTATCGGTTTAATACCTAAGGGCTCAAATATATTATATCCGCACACTAGGACATAACTAAAATTTCATGTGCATGACATTCAAAGGCATCTGACCTTGCCATGGATTTTACAATTGACAATGAAACAAAGAAAAAGAGAAGATAAGATACATTGTCAGGTTTACAACAATTGGTCACAAATTTTTCAAGATACAGTGCGCCCATAGCATAGGCAAGAAAGATAAGAGGTTCTTTCCACTTCTCCTGCAACGAAAACCAAAGTTGACACAAGTTAACTCTCTCATAATAAAATGAAGATGATAAAGTCTCATAATATATTAGTCTGAGAACTACAACCTTGCTAATAACATAACCTAGTCAAAGCAAAAGATTCATAGAGGCAATACGAACTGGTCGCAAGTAAGACTGGGTGCTGGTGTTACACTTGCATCAGGTTAAGAATATATATATATATATATATATATATATATATATATATATATATATATATATATATATATATATATATATATATATATATTCTTAACGGGTTAACGGATTACCCGTTAAGAAAATTGAATAATCCGTCCCCAATCCGATAAGCCGTTAATAAAAAAATTTTAATCCGTTCCCCGTCCGTTAAGCCGTTAAGCCGTTACCACTAAGCCATTAAGCTTCGGTTTCGGATCGGTTTTCGGTTTCGGATCGGTTTTGAACACCCCTAATGAAAAGCATAAATTTACGTGTAAAACCTTATTAAAATCGTAGAAAAGTAGCGATGGGCCTATAATTTTTTTAAAAAGGTTAATATTGTAAATATTAAAGATTTCATTCGAAAATCTTAAATCGTGAATCCGTCCCTATTGTTAATTTTTTTGCATGGTGACTGTACCTATTGCAAATATTTAGAAAAAATATTATATTTGTACGATAAAAACCCCCCACAAAAAAATCACAAGACCTAATTTTATTAGGGGTATGTGTTTTCCCTCCTATTGAAATATATTTGGGTTATAGGTCAAATCGCATTAAGGAAGAAATGAATCTAAGGTGGGTATGATCTATTGAAGCTTATGTGGTATTTATTTTTGGATTTTTTCATTAAATTTTACGCCATGTCATATTTATGATAGAGATTTGAGCCAAAATGACTTTTAAGTGACAATATGAAAGTTTAGTTACTTTTAAGTGATAAAAAATAATTGAATAACTTTAGTAAAATTGAAATATAGTTGAGTGACCATAAGTGAAATTAACCCCAAGAAGCTCTTACTCCTTTATTGTTTACATATTATTCTCATTTTTAATTATGTGCTTTCAATTCACATAGATCTATTTATATGATGTTTGAAATATACTTGCGGCCTAATTTTATAGATTTAATTATTTTAGTCTACTAATCAAATTTTAAATTAAACAGTATATTCATCATTTCTGTAAAAAAAAGAATAACAAATACAATATTTTTTTCTAAACATTTGCAATAGGTTGCCTGTAATTGCATGTTCATTATGAAAATAGACTCTTATTATTATTATTATTATTATTATTATTATTATTATTATTATTATTATTATTATTATTATTATTGGTGTTGTTGTTGTTGTTGTTGTTGTTGTTGTATGCTTACAATACATTAATATGTTATATAAGATGAATACAATACTATTTTAATTTTACTAGAAAATTGTAAATATGTTATATGAGGTGGATACAGTAGTATTTTAACTTCAGTAAAATTTATAAAACTATTCAGATGGGCAAACAAACAAGATAAGAATTTTTTTAGTATTGAATAATTATAAACGGACATTATTTAAAACAAAAGGCAAGAATTTTATAGTATATGATAATCATTTTAAACTAATGTGAAATTTAATATTTTCTTTTAGAGATAATGCATAAATTACCCATCAAACTTATATGGAAAAACCATTTACACACCTTAACTTAACGGGCGACCTATGTCCCCCTTATTCTTGTTTGGGGTGAATTTAATACCACATTAAATGGCGACGTGACAAATAGAGTAGCTTCACTCTCCCAATATCACGTGTAAGAAGGAAATAATATTACTGTGGGTCCCTTTTTTGTTTACTTTCTTCTTTTCTTACTTTTTTACTTTATATTTTCTCTCACCACCTTTTTTTCATTTTTTAAGTTTTAAATGATTTTTTTTGGTAAAAACTGGAAAAATGAACTTGTAAAAACTTTTATTTTAGAAAAAAATAGAAAAAAATCATTTTAAAAATAATATCTTTGTTTTTTAAAAAAAATAAAAAATTATTTTCAACAAAATATTTCATATTTGAAATTATTTATTTTAGTTTTTTAGTTTTTTTGAAAGAATTTATTTTGTAAAAACTGGAAAATTAAATTTGTAAAACTATTTTTTTTTGAAAAAACTAGAAAAAAAATTATTTTAAACAAAATATCCGTATTCTTAAAAAACTGAAAAACTTATTTTTCAACAAAATATTTTTCGTTTTAAAAATTTATTATTATTTTTTTTAAGAATTTATTTTGTAAAAACTGGAAAAAATAAATTTGTAAAAACTATTTTTTAAAAAAATTGGGAAAAAATCGTTTTTTAACAAAATATCTTTATTTTTTAAATATTGAAAAAATTATTTCAACAAAATACTTTTCGTTTTTGAAAAATATTATTTTATTTTTTTAAAAGTATTTTATTTTGTAAAAACTGGGAATTGTTTTTGGTAAAAAGTATTTCTTTTTTTGAAAAAATTGAAAAAAATCATTTTGAGCAAATTTTGACACGTGGCGTGCGTGTACTACACACACCCCACAAGACTGACTAAGTGTTATCAATGGGGTATTAAATTCACCCCAAACAAGAATAGGGAGGGACATAGGTCACCCGTAAAGTTAAAGTGTGTAAATAATTTTTCTGGACAAGTTTGATGGGTAATTTATGTATTATCTCTTTTTTTTATTGAAAGCATTTGGGTTATGGGTCAAATCACATTAAGTGACAATGTGGAGGTTTAGTTACTTTTAAGCGCAAAAAATAGTTGAGTGACTTTAGTGAAATTGAAATATAGTTGAGTGACCATCAGTAAAATTGTGATGTTTAGCGCAGAACTTTGAATTTGTAACTGTTCAGGAATTAATACCGAATCCCAAATATTTTCGAACTCATTAATTTACCTTATATGGACACTTTAAGACTTTTCATATAGTCACTTCCTGGAATATCGGTTAAAATCGGGTTTGTCTTTTTGTATGACTAATCCAGACCAAAACATGATGTGCTGAGGTTCAACCTCGAGTTAATTGAACCATGATGCAAAGTTAGCTTGCTGAACGCGTGGTCCTGAGATATATCAAGATCAAGATCGATTAAGATCGAGACCAAACAAGACAGAGATCAAAGGATCCAAATAACGAAAGGTCAAAATATCTGCAATCGGATGAGGATCACGACGCGAATCCTGATACATATCAAGAAAAGGCTGATTAATTAGCCAATCATGGGATTACTTACCTCATATAGAATTTCATCTAGAGTAGGACTCCCTTACTATATAAAGGAGAGTCTGATCATTTGTAAACCAGCTCATATTCACGCAATACAAATCAATATACTGTCATGTTGTAGCTTTCATTATCTTATTATTATGTTCATAAGCCAGTTGATACATATTTGGTTTAAGGGTGACAAACCCAAGGGCCAAGACTATTCAATTTGTGTGGTTTGCATTTATTCATTCATAATCAATATCAATATTAATTTATTCTTCTTAATTAATTTGGCCAAGTTATATCACGTGTCCTTAAATCAAGTATAAATTCAATTGTTATCCGATTATAGGGTAAATAATTTGGCGTCCACCATGGGGCTAAGTATAATGGTGATTATATGGGACAAACTTTCGTGACACACACACTATTTTACATTTGTTCTTTGAAGTATCTTTGATTACAGGATTAAAAAAATGTCGAACTCTTAGTCAGCAATCCAACACATTGACAATGACTTTGGCCACCACAGGCAAAATGATAATATTGCACCAGGGAATGATGTACCTGCGGTTGGCCTCGATGGAGTCCCAACTGTAGATACAATCGACGTCAGTTCAAATGTATCCATCAATGGAAATTTAGCTGTTGATCCCCAAAACAGTGTCCGCGGGGATGCTCGATCAGCTACTCAGAGCGCATGTGGATGTGAGGATAGCGAGATCAGCCTTTGGGTGATCTTCGAAATGTTGCAGGCTCAACATGCAGCAATAGCCCAGCTCCAAAACCATACGACACACCGAGCAGGGTCGAACTCAAGCCATCCCAGGAAATCTTACACAAGGTCGAAACGGTTTTGAGGAAATCGAATAAGAAAGAATTGGAGACCAATCCTGGTATTATGAAGATGCTCGAAGAACTGAAAAAGTGAATCGAGACAGGAGAAAAAAAGATATAGGAGAATGACAAAAGGTGGAAATCTATAAATCCAGGGTCGACCAAATTCCGGGGGAACCACCAATATTAAAAGGACTGGATTTCAAAAAATTTCTACAAAACCTTCCCCCCTCCCCCCGAGTGTGGCTCCGAAGCCAATCCCCAAAGTGTTCTGCATGCTCGACCTTCTTAAGTATAATAGGATGACCGATCTAAACAAACACATCACCTCCTACATGTATGCTATCAAAGGGAATAACTTAGAATATGACGAGAACAAATCCGTCTTGCTGAAGAAATTCGCGGAGACTCTGTCGAAGGGTGCTATGATATGGTACCTTAATTTACCGCCTAATTCTATTGACTCGTTTGCTATGTTTGTAGAATTTTTTGTAAAGGCACATGCCGAATCAATCAAGGTCGAAACCAGGAAGTCGGACCTTTTCAAGGTAAGGCAGAAGAACAACGAGATGCTCAAAGAATTTGTTTCTCGATTCCAAATGGAATGGATGGACTTGCCATAGGTCGCCGACGGTTGGGCTATTCAAGCTTTCACTGAAGGTCTCAACGTTTGAAGTTCAGTGGCTTCACTGTAGTTGAAGCAGAATCTGATCAAATATTTGTTGTCACTTGGACCAATGTGCACAATCTGTATTAGTTGAAGATCTGGGTCGAGGATGATCAACTGGGCATCATTATGGGTCCGTTTATACTATCAGACCCTCCAATAGAATCAAGAGGGATATTGACAAAGAACCAAGTTCGAATAGAGATTCATATCAACCATATAATGGATACCGTAGGAACAATAGTTCTGGACGAAACTTTGCACGAAATGATAGAAGAAATGATTGAGGTTCAAGCTCACGGGGGACTCATGAGCATGAGCGACTTTAATAGATCTTTGGGATGCAAAGAGGCATCATGATTGTCATAGTATAACTTTAATGTTGATGTGGTGCCATCATATCGGCTATCAGTACTATCAAAGAAACCAAGTGACCTTGACCCTTGCAAATTGATCCAACACAAATGGATCTCAACCAAATATGCAAATACCATGGTAAACACAACCACAAGATATAGGATTGTTGACAATTAAGGGAAGAAGAAGTCCGGTTGTTCAACAATAGTCATCTTCAAGAATTTCTAAGTGATCGAGCTAAAAATCACTTCAGAAATAGGCACTCCAACAAACAAAACGAACAAGATGAACCCCATGACATCATCCATATGATTATTAGATGGGTCAATGTTCCTCAATGTCCGATAATGAAACACGCCAAAGTGCCAATCACAAGGGAAAAACGGACTTGGGATTACTTACTGGAAGGTACTCTATCTTTCAACAGTGACGACGGTGAAGGAATCATGAAACCTCATAATGATGCACTGGTAATTTCTATAGTTATTAATTAAACTAGAGTTAAATGTGCGCTAATTGATCCAGGTAACTTGGCCAACATCATTCGACCAAGGGTCGTAGAACAACTTGACCTATATGACCAGATCGTACCTGCAGCAAGTGCTGAACGAATTCAACATGACTTGCGAAACTACTAAGGGAGAAATAACGTTGTAGATAAACATTGTCGGTACCACCTAGGAAACCAAGTTTAATGTAATTGAGCGGGACATGCGATACAACACCCTATTCGGGAGACCATTGAACCACAATATGAGGGATGTTCACCAAGTATTAAAATTTCCAACACCAGAGGGGATAAAGAAGGTTTATGGGGAACAACCCGCCGCGAGGGAGATGTTTGCCGTCGATGAAATAATTCTAATATCAACACTCTCACCAATAAAGGACTCAGGTTTGAAAGTGAAATAGGAAGCCAAATAGCAATCATCCATTCCAGCTTCAACCCAATCGGACAAGCAAGGGATCGACGAAGATAATGACTTCGGGGTTCCTCAATACTTTATCGCCCCCGATGATTCTGATGCTACAAAGCCAACGGTTAAAGAGCTGGAGCGGGTCATGCTGAAGAAATATCTTCTCGATTGAAAGGTATACCTAGGTACGAGGTTAACTCCCGAGGTCACGAAAAGACTCATTCAATTTATTACAGCTAATATGGATTGTTCTTCTTGGTTTCATCTCGATATGACATGGATCCTACTGGAGATCACTACTCACAAACTGAGCTTGGATCTGAAGTTCCGCTCAGTAAAACAGAAAAGAAGACCCCAGTACGAGATCAAGCATGCCTTTATTAAGGACGAGGTAACTAATCTCCTTAAAATAAGGTCCATTTGAGAAGTCAAATACCCAGAATCGTTAGCATACGTAGTAGTAGTTCCTAAGAAAGGAAACAGACTAAGAATATGTGTAGATTATAAAAATTTAAGTAAGACATGCCTCAGATATTCTTTCCCTTTGCCTAACATCGATCGCATGATCGACGCCACGGTCGGTCACGAGATTCTTAGTTTTCTCGATGCCTACTTCGGGTACAACCAAATATGGATGAACCTGGGTGACCAAGTTTCATCGGTAAGCATGGCACATACTGCTACAATGTAACGCTATTTGGAATAAAAAAAGTTGATGCCACTTACCAACGTCTAGTAAACTAAATATTTGAAGAACAAATAGAGAAAACCATGGAAGTTTATATTGACGATATGTTACTTATGTCCCTGCAATCAGAAGATCATTTAAAGCATTTGCAGGAAACCTTCAGTATATTGAAGAAATACAACATGAAGTTGAATCCAAAAAAGTGCATGTTTGGGGTCAGGTCGGATTCATGGTATCCAATCGAGGGATCAAGATCAACCCTGACTAAGTCAAAGCTATCAAGGATATCACGGTAGTGGATAATGTAAAGGTTGTGCAAAGGCTAACCGGGAATATTCAGTACTAGGGCGATTCATCTCGAGATCGTGTAACAAAAAATTGATTTTTATCGTTGCTGAAAAAGCAAGAAAACTTCACATAGACCGAGAATGTCAACGAGCCTTAGAAGAACTTAAACTATACTTATGGAGCCTGCCATTGCTTCATACACCCAGGGAAGACGAACGACTATATTTGTATCTAGCGGTATCAGAAGTAGCATTAAGTGGAGTCCTAGTCCGAGAATAACAAGGTCGCAGTTTCCGATTTATTATATCAGTAGTAATTTAGGTGAGGCCAAAACTAGATGCCCTCACCTAGAAAATTTAGCACTCGCCTTGCTAAGTGCCTTTAGGAAACTGAAGCCATATTGTCAGTGCCATCCTACATATGCTGTGAAAACATACCCTTTACGAAATTAATGCATAAGCACAAACTCTCGGGATGACTGGCCAAATGGGCCGTAGAAATCAGTGGGTACGATATCGAATATCAACCCCCAAACATCCATCAAATCTTAAATTTTGGCAGATTGCGTGGCCGACTTTACACCGGTCCTAATACCCGAAGTTGAAAGACAGTTGTTCATAAACTCGAGAACGTCTTCGAGAATCTAGACCCTCTTTATGGATGGTGCCTTGAACATAAAAGGGTCCGGACTTGGCATCAAACTAAAGCCAAAAATAGGCAATGTAGTTAGAATCTATTAGAAATGTAAAATTAGCTAGCAATGGGACCAAATATGAGACCATGATTGCAGGACTCGAACTTTCCAAAGGCTTGGGGGCGGAGGTAATCGAAGCTAAGTGTGACTCCCTCCTTGTAGTGAACAAAGTTAACAGAAGTTTCGAAGTTAGAGAAGAACGAATGCAAAGATACCTAGACAAGTTACAAGTAGCATTACATCGGTTCAAGAGTAAACTTTACAGCACGTGCCTTGAGATCAAAATAGTGAGGCTGATGAACAACGAAGATGGATAGCTCAACTCGAGGCCGTTCTTACAACTCATCAGGTCGGTAGTAGAAAAATGTCTCGCCAAAATAAGCTTTACAAGCTTGACCTGGGATTGGAGAAATAAATACCTAGAGTATTTTAGGACCAAGAAACTTCCCTCAAATCCAAAGGAATCTAGGGCCTTGCACACAAATGCAACCCAATTAAGCTTGTTCGAGGACGGAACCTTGCTCAGGAAAATATTCGATGATCCGTTAGCAATTTGTCCGGGACCGGGAGATATCAAGTATGTTTTGAGGGAAGTCCATGAAGGCACATGTGAGAACTACTCTGGCGCCAAATCATTGGTTCAAAAGGTAATCAGAGCCGGCTATTATTGGGTCGATATGGAAAAAGACACGAAGGAGTTCGTCCAAAAATGTGATAAGTGCAAAAGACATGCTCCGATGATTCATCAACTTGTTGAGCTGCTGCATTGAGTATAATATTATCATAGTGGCCGTTCATGAAGTTGGAGATGGACATCGTTAGCCCTCTTCCATCACTGCTAGGTAAGGCTCAATTTTTTTTGTTTATAACTGACTATTTCTTTAAGTGGGTTGAAGCACAAGCATACCAGAAGATCAGGGAGAAGGAAGTCATCGACTTCATTTGGGAGCACATTATATGCCGATTCAAGATACCGTCTGTATTGCATGTGACAACGAAAAACAGTTTGTCGGCAGCAAAGTGACCAAATTTCTCAAAGACCATAAAATCAAAAGGATCTTATCAACTCCTTTTTACCCTACTGGGAATGGACAAGCCGAATTGATCAAAAAAACCATAATCTAAAACCTCAAGAAATATTGACTAACACTAAGGGGAAATGGAGAGAGATCATGTCCGAAGTTCTTTGGGCATAAAGTACAACTTCGAAGTCCAGTACCGAGGCCACCCCATTCTCGTTGGTTTATAGCGCTAAAACATTAATACATGTCGAAGTTGGGGAGCTGAGTAAAAGGATTTTGATATGAAATAAAGGAATCGAATGACGAGGCCATAAATACAATCCTAGAGCTATTGGATGAACGAAGTGAAGCTACCCTTATTTGATTGGCCGCCCAAAATAAACGGAGCGAAAGATATTACAATCGAAGGGCCAACCTTTAATATTTCAATGTCAGGGATTTAGTGTTGAGGAAGGGTACATTAAACACATAGAATCCAAATGAAGGGAAATTGGGTCCGAACTAGGAAGGGCTATATCAGATTCTCAAGATCACAGGGAAAGGATCCTATAAGCTGGGAACGATAAACATAGAACAACTACTGAACAATTGGAACATAAATCATCTTAAATGATATTACTGCTAAGGTACGAACCTATTTCAATTCTTTCTATTTTTGGACTAACACTTGTAGGTGATCGAGAAGGAGCGGCACAAAATCTTTACGTCTGAAAGCACACGTTGTACTTTTTTCCCTTGAACCGTTTTTGTCCCAATTGGGTTTTTTGGCAAGATTTTTAATGAGGTAACAGTGGATCGTGCTAACTTTGAATTGAATTTCGATCATATATTGCTGTCAAAGACTACACTAACAGTATTCGAGGTTCCTCTACAATCAACCTTGAATACTGGGGGCATTTCCCTTGGATATTAACCTTTTCGCGAGGAAATTACTTCGTAATAGAAGGGTCTCGATAAGTAAGATTTTTTGTAAGGGTGGAACGGTCAAAACAAACCGTGCCCATATAAGTTACTCGAGCCCTGGCATAAAACATGTACATATGTATAACTATTTCTTATAAGAATAAAGAGAAGTACTTTCCTTGCAATCATCTTATATCTTAGAGAAATTCCACTTTTTTATTTCATATTTTCACTCTATTATGGAAACGAGCTCAACATACGATTATTACTACAAATTGGATGATCACTCCCATACTCGGGGACTGCCATCCAAAAATCAATCTCGAACATATCGAACTATTTAGAATCAAGGGCATAAGACCTCTTAGGCAAGGACCTAATTTTAAAGGTCACGGCCATACACACTCGGGAACTGTTATCTTAGGAAAGACCAAATACCTTGGGAAAGTAAGCTCACTGGGCTACCCCCGAATTAAAAGTCTAGGGCTTCATTAACATGGTTTGGAAACGTCCGAGAACCATAACAAAAATAGGCCTTCGAAATTTCATTACCGTTTTTGAAGGCTACCCTCGACAAACTATGGTTTAAGTTAGTTACTTTGGAGAAGGTTTCCGGTAACCCCGATCCTCCAAGATGACTCAAAACAAAAATAATGTAAAGGCAAGGTTGTTCGAACTTACACAACCCAAGCTATTTTATGACAAGGCATATTGACCTTTGTGAATTCAAGAAATAAAGAAAAGGAAAAATTGGAAAGCCAAAAGGGAAAAACGATGATCTTTAAAAAAGCCAAAATGGCTTAATTCAAAAAACTCCCTGCCTTCAGACTCACTTAAACTATCTGAGTCTTCCTTTGGAAGGCAAACTTTTGAGCCCCAATTTCCTCTGCTTTGTCATTCTCGAGCTCACTTAGTATATCAAAGCCCTAAGCATGGACTCCCTCGAGGGTTTCCCTTCGAGCTTGATACTTTGCATGATCCACCATACTTTTGGCCTACGCCTGGATGGCCTCGATGTCGACCTTGTACTGCTTCACATTACCTTGGTCTGGGAGTTAGTTACGATCACCTCAGATTTGGCCGTCTCGAGATCACTGGTCAAGTTTGTTAATTGGGACGCAAGCTCCTCGATTTTCTTAGCTTGCACCGAGGCCTTCTCTCTTGCATCCCAGAGCTATGACTCGATTGACTCCAACTCTGGATGGCCTCCTTTCTCAAGGCTAAGATGTCCATAATCTTTATGAACTCTTCAGCCTCGTCTTGTATTGCATCTATTTGTGTTTGAAGATCCCCGATCTGTTCGAACCTCTATGATACCTGCAGAATCAGATCGTTAGTCGTTATCTCAAATTCTTCTTCACTATTGTGATGTACTTGGAATACTTGTTTGGCCATCTCGTCACGCTCATCCCGAGTCATTATTAAGTCAATCTAAAGCTTCTCACTCAAAACTTGTGGGTGTCACTTCTCTTAGTGAGGTCCCGAACCTCAATCTCACGTTCCTCCCGGATTCAGGGGAAAGCCTCGTTATGCAATACCGAAGCCTACAAACAAGGAAGAAGATGCTATAATTACCTAAAACTCAAAGTTTAAAAGAGATAATAGAGCGTCCCTCAAAGTTACCTGAATCAGAGAACGTAGGGCCATATTGAACAGGAAAGCGGGCTCCTACTGCATTTATCACAGTAGCTAGAAATCCATATGGGGTGAGAGAAGACTCAGGCATCTAGTATAGAAAGCACTATATTGTGCTTGTGATCGGGGTTAACACTTAGGACCGGGAATCGGTCCACCAGTTTTTGGCTCGATGAAAACCCAGTAGCGCCCGATGACGGTGCGTTCTTTGGCACTAGTATGTTACCAAGCCCGATGACATCTCCTAAAGTTGTTAACTCTACCCCATCTAAGCATCCTTGGATATTAACCACCCTCTAAGGACTCTCTTAAGAGTGACCTTCCAACATATTGGCCTTAGTGATTATGGCGTCCGAAAATTGAGGGGATTGATAAATATCAATAATTTGGAGATCATTCCTTAGGACATATTTAGCTACTCGGGAAGCCTCCCCCTGGTTTCTCCCTTCACCATCTTAGCTTGGGATGGAGTGGCTTAGACTTTTTCTGGTGAAACTTCAGCCGAGGCTTCCATCAGATCTTTCAGTTTGTAGGACTTTTGGACGGTGATATCGACCGACATGCGAATCACTGTTTGGAACTAGTATCCTCTTTTTCTTCTTCGGACTCATCCTTTAATCGGCAGATCGTATCTGAAAGCTGTATCGGTGCCCCCCTTAGGCTTGAGGGGCCTCCTCCCCGGTCTTTTATTTTTCGAGCTCGGAGAACTCGTAGCCCATTTTTCTCTTCTTCTCTTTGGCCTACTTCGGAGCAGGTGGTTGGGGAAGGACTTCTTCTTCGTTGGATGGGGGCCTCATTTCTACATCCTTCCCCAAGGCCTACAAAGGAAAAACTACAGGTAAGATCGAAAAGAATAAATGATATCCATTTTGAGAAAGGAAATTACCATTATTAAGGGCCTCCCATCGACCTTTTGATAACTCCGTCCAAGCACGCTCGGAGTATGGTCTCTGCGACACTAGACCCTCAATCCATTTTTTGAGATCAGGGACAACTTCCTGCACATTTTCCATAGCTGCAACACCAAAAACATAGATGAGGAAAGAAGATAAGAAGTAAAATGATAGAGTTAGGCATTCAAGGCAAAGTAATGCTTACGATTCATGTTCCATTATTTAGGTAACAACATGTCTTCAACACGGATCAGGTCCGAAGTTCTTATTCAGACAAATTGGCCCTTCCAACCTCGGTCTTGAGCATTATCTATGCTTGAGAATGGGGCCTTGGAGTCCCGGCAAGAAAAATTAATCAGCTCCATTCGATAGAGTCCGAGAATGTAAAGGCACATAATGTGATCGAGGATGAAAGGACATTCCTCGATTTTGCTCACAAAAAATCGAAGGAGAATCACTATTCTCTAGAAGGAGAGATGGATTTGGACGAGGGTCACTTCATACCTATTGCAGAAGGCAACTATCATTGGGTTTAAGGGACCCAACGTGAAAGGGTAAATGTAAACAATTATGAAACCTTCCACGTAGGTAGTGATCGACTCCTCGGGCGAAGGTACCACGACATATTTATCAACCCAATGACAATCCTCATTAACTCTGGGAAGGAGATAATCAGTTATCATGCATATATACCTCAACAGTAGTTCACATCGACCAAGTACTAAGGAGGAATTTGTATCCTAAAATCGATGACAATAGGACACCCTCCCGGAACGAAATCTTCAAGGGGATAATCCGCCGCCGGCGGGCCGTGAAGAATTGGAGGCCTCCTTTATAGTACAGTTGTGGAATTCTTTTCCATTATAGAGTAGAAGAAAAGGGAAGAAGGATAGTACGCATTTTTGTTAATAGTTCAAGAAATTTGGATGCGAGATTTGTAAAGAGAAGAAATCTTTGAAGAGAAGAAAGAAAAGGATAATTTTCGAATGTAAAGTTTGCATAGAGGAAGACTGCAATACTTATAGCTTGCTCGTGATGGTTCAGAACTTATGGTAGCAGACCAATAGCTAACAAGCATTTAATGCCTTAGAAACTGGACCGACATGACATTTCAATTCATTGCTTACGTCATGGTCGGGAATATAAGTAACGTACATTGCTTGCGTTATATTCCATCGAGACAGAACTCAGAAATTCATATCATTTCTCATTATCTTCTCTCCAAAAAAACAAGGAGACGATCTGTATACAGCCAAAATTAGGTTTTCCCTTTTGTATGACTAATCGAGACCAGAACATGATATGTTGAGGTTCAGCCTCAAGTTAATAGAACTATGATACAATGTTAGGTTGCCGAGCTCGTGGTCCTGAGACCAATCAAGATCGAGACCGAACAAGATAGAGATCGCAGCAAGCTTATCAAGCCAAATAATGGAAAGTTGAAATATTCGCAATCGGGCAAGGATCACAGTGCGAATCCTGACACGTATCAAGAAAAGGCCCATTAATTAGCCAATCATTGGATTTCTTGCCTCATATAGAATTGTATCTAATGTAGGACTCCCCTACTATATAAAGAGGGGTCTGATCATTTGTAAACCAAATCATATTCACGCAATACAAAGCAATATACCGTCATTTTATAGCTTTCTTTATATTGTTATTCTGTTCATAATCCAGTTGAAACATATTTCCTTCAAGGGTGACAAACTCGAGGGCCAAGGCTAATCAATTTGTACGGTTTGTATTTATTCTTTCATAGTTAATATCATTATTAATTTATTCTTGTTAATTTGGGCCAATATATATCATGTGTTCTTAAAACCGTGTATAAATTCAATTGTCATCTGATTTTCGGGTAAAAATTTACTATTTGATGAACTTGCTGATCATAATCCTAGAGGTGCTTTCCTTCAATGGGCCTTCCGATTCTTCTTGTGTCTAACTTGGAGCTGACTTAGCATCATTAACCATGCCTCTATTCTTGTGTGGTTATTTATCCATAAAAAGGTACAATTAAAATTGTTATGTGGCTTATAGACAAACAAACTGATTTGATCCAAAAATAAGAAATAATTTAGATTAAAAATAAGACATTGTGTGAAAACCAAAGGAAATGCCAGATCTGGCTCCGGCTGCGATGCCTCTGAGGACAGAAGTAATAGAAATATAAAGCATGAAATAAAGTTGCATTATTTTTCTTGAGAATAGAATGTAGAACAATTTTTGCCCAAGATTTCTTATTCTTACATTGGTGTTTGAAATCCCTAATTATATATATACCTTGAAAACAAGATCTCAGGATCAAGCACCTCTTAAATAATAACAATAGGGGCCATTGATGAATAAGTAATATTAGTCTAACAGCTGCCTATTTAATATTAGAAAATATTCTTCATAAATGCCATCTGGCAACAAACATTTATTTTCTTCCGCTGACTGCGTTCTTCAGGATCTACCCGATACCAACCGAAGTTTTTCTCGGTCTTGGTTCTCACTCGATTCATCTTTCTCCTGCCTCTAATTCCACATATTACACAATAATTCCATCACTTAATATAAACCAAATTTACCCTATACAATAGTCCCCATGATTTCCGTTAGCAAATCTTTGTGTCATCGAGAAATCGGTAAAGATTACTTTCTTGGCAAAAAAAACCTCTGAGCAGTCTCTGACGACTGATAAGACACACATCTCCTTGTATTTAATACCTGAAACACGTGGTGCCTCGCGATTTAGCAATATTTTTTTCAATTCTCAAGGTAATCATGAGCACAATTTTATCCATATATATCTTTACTTATACGTACCATTTTACCTCCTTCACTTCTAACAACTTCACAAACTCTTTCATTTCTTTTGCATTTACCTGCTTTCATCTCTCTATAATCTTCTTCAAAAGACTATCATTTTCTAACCATTATGGCTCTTTTTATAAAATCTTTCAAGAACTCTAGTCTTCTCTTCAGTGAAGGTCCGAAGAGAAGCAAATATAAAGAGTTTAATGTTGATTCTGATCCTCCCATTGTAAGCACCCTCATACCTAAACACATGACACTACGTACGACTTCCAAGAGAAGTTCCCCACCACAAACCCTCAAACTTGGGTTGTTGGTAGATATCATTCTCTTATCCGCCCTTACAGTATTCCTACCGTGAAGGAAGATTGTAACTTCCATTACCCAAACATCATTTCCCCTAACCAGGTGGAGCAGGTGACCTTCACCAAGAAGGGTTATACGTATGTTTATATATACGTGTTCACTTTGGGCCCATTATTGTAGGCTCTTCTGTGTGGTGAACGGTGGCTAGTTTACACCAGTTGTGCTTGGAAATAGGGGAGACCCTAACCCTGACACATATGATGAATCTCTACTTCCCCAAAATCTTTCACGAAGGAGTGATAAATTTTAGCATGTGCGGCCACCATGCTCAGAACACCATCATAGATGACGATAATGACCGTGGGTGAATAGAGCGATTTGTGGTTATTGCCACTAAGGATATTATCTCGGCCACAACTCCATCTTTTTCTGAATCGTGGAGTCGTTTACGTAAGTTTATAGTTTATATATTTCTTTGTAAATGTTATTCCATACCATTTCTAACCCTTTTCTTTTTGCTATATTAGCTATTCGGTAGACACCACCAAAGTTGAGGATCTGGACCAATGGATTTAAGGTATTCTAGACATTACTACACTGGAGACCTATCAATGGAAAGAGTTGGCCCCCAAATATGGCTGGAAGGCCATGGTAATATGATTCTTTATACTTTCTGCCTTTGTATATTCATAAGAAAGCTTGATAACCATAATTTTTGTTTGATTTAGGACTCCCGTAGGGTTACCTTCCCTGAAGTCGAGATTTTGGCCGATCTATAAAGGCTGCAAGGATATAACAGGAGGCTCGGTGCCATCGGGTCTACCTCCGGTGCATGTGCTTCTTCTCACAGTTTCCGGCTAGAGATCAAGCAACCTAAAAAGCGGTGTTCTTTCTCGAATGGGGATAAAAATAAGAAAATAAATAAGGCTATGCCCGAGCCAACTGTAACAACCATGGCTACTAAAGATGACTTGCATACAAGAGGCTTCCTAACAAAGGAGATAACGGTTTTTAGCAGCTCAACGAAAAGCTCAATCTGGAGAGCTTAGAAACACAACGAAGGAAGGTCCGAGCGCTCTAGGGAAAAATGGATCTAGTGGAGAATGTCGATTCTTCCTTTCTGTTCATAAATGCTGCTCCTGATCCTATAAGGATAGAGACCGGGCCTTTTCTGCCTTTGGTTGGAGAGCGACAAATAATCAACACTTCCTCTGTTGCAACCGCTTCTCAACCTAAAACAAAATCAACTTCATCCCCCTCTATACTAGTTGTGCCTTCATATCCAACAATTACTACATCTCTTCCATCGACAACAGATTCCTAAGAGGTTGACGTCCCTCATCCCTCGTCCTCTAAAAATGGGAATTTGGGGCACAACTATTCATCTCTTTCTGCAGATCCCCGAGGGAGGAGGTGCAATACTCTCTCGGTCTCAAAGAAGTATCATCTGTTGTCTAGGTCAGTGGAGCTCGCCAACTATCTGAAGCCGGTGACTTCAGCAGAAGCTAAGAAGAAAATACATTTTCTTTTAACAGAGTGCATGTTGAATAACGCTATGCACAAAACGGTAGTTGTACCGTACTTGTCCTCTTACAACTTTTTTTATTTATCTGTTAAAACACAATTTTTGACTTTGATATTTATTTTGCATGCCAACTTCTTCTCTTTTGAAGGCCTTGAGAGATTGATTCTTGACAAAAAGAGACACTTATCTGAGCTGGATCAGCCATTGGCCGAGAAGGAATCAACTCATTGTGCGCCTCCCGGTTCTAGCGACAAATGTCGTAGAAGCGGTCAAGCTAGAGGCACGATTGTAACAGAGTGAGTAGAAGGTGATGGCTTACAATAAAGAAGAGACTCATCTACATGCATAACTTCAAGATGCTAAGTTTAGGTGGGTTGAGTCTTAAGATACTGCTCTTGCTGCTACGGAGTGCGAGTCCGCCTCCATTGAATGTGCAAATAATTTAGAAGGAACTTTGAACTCCAAAGCTGAAGATGTTATTGTTGTCGAGGAAAAGTGAGCCCAGTCGGAGGATAAGTATAAGAAGATCATGGAGCAAAACTAGGTTCACATATCTATGCCTACTGATCTCGATCTTAGCCTCGGCACCACAAGATTCGATTGAGATGGCCTTTTGGCCGAGGTCAACAAGCTTAAGGTAAAACTTCAGCACCAAGGGAATTTCATCATTTTCGAAAAGACATACTCTATGTACCAAATGAGGAGGACAACCTTGTAAGAAGCCAAATCAAGCGTTATAAATATCGATGATAAGATCGCGAAGCCCCGACCGTTGGAGTTAACTGCTCGAGAATGCCTCCCGGCTCAGTCTGAAACAACTAAATCTTTTAGTGTTGGTTCTGAGTTTTTGAAAATTGAGGATGAACTTGAAGAGAATGATGATGAATGCCAAGATCCTGCATTGGTTGTAGATCTGCCTACTTCTCCCGGGGGCGAAGATGCTTCTCCTCCCCTAATTTTGGTGGCAATGAAGTTTAGAATTTTTCCTTTTTTTACTATTTTCCTTTTGTATCTTCGCACTTATGCCGTTTGACAAATAAAAATGACTTTTAGTTAAGCATTGCGCAAGGTTCATTCTTTTTGCGTTAAAATATATAAGGCTTTAGATGTGTTATCTTCCGATTACCTTTGGTTTCCGTGTATAAACTCTTCCACAACCATTTACTATGAGGGTTTCATAAGATAGGGCCCTCTTATGTTTACGCTGCTCTTGAAGAGGATATCTCCTATTCATTATGGCACTAGCATTTGAAGTTTTTTGTCAAGTTTCAAATGAAAAAATCAATTCATTATTGGGAAAAGAAACAAGATAAAAATAAAAGGACTTCATTTTTTTCCTTTTATCTTCAGAGTACATCCTTCTATCTTCAATATACATAAGCATTCATTTGTTGAAAAAGAAATAGAAAGTTCCAATACATATGGATAACTTGTACAACTTGTTCCTAGGGGTCTAGCGATGCAGTCCTTGATTCTGATAAGACATTTTTGTTCCTGGGTCTCATAGTCCCGATTTTGTGGGAATCTTGTTGCCGTATTCTCATACTATCCCCCTAGTGTTCGAATGTAAAATATGCGAATTTGAGCATTGAAAGTCTTGATCCTTTGAGGAAAAATACATGTGAATGGTTGAATAGCCTTTTATCCGATGGAAAGTTTTACTTTCCATTAGGAATTTGCCATTGAGCCAAATACTATTTAACTATCCGGCGGTGGTTTGTTGTTTTAGTGCCTTGTTATTTAAAGGTCTTTACTTTGCTGATGATGCCCCCTTCATCTAATGAGTTGGGACACTACTACTGGACCAACAATGTATATATATATATACAAGATAAAAACGGAATACAAAGATGGAGTGTGGTGCCGCAAACGCTGGCGGTCACCTTTCTCAACTACCAAAATGTGGCCTTCGGTCCTGCTAATAACCCACTACCAGGTGAACAATACCTGCAACTGCACGCAAGATGCAGAGAGTAAAGTGTGTATTTCCAACTCAGTGGTAATAAGAGAGAATAATAATTGAGTGATAAGAAAACAATATGAGCACACCAAACTGCTATAAAGACAGAACAACCCTTTTTAAGAAAGCCGAAATACCGTGAAAAATCTCTTAGAAAATCTCAAGATCGATCCAAAATCTCTTTTGAAAGTATGCTTTTTCGACAATCTCAAAGAAAATTTCAACAAGTAGGAAGTAGTCAGAAACCTGCCCCTCGGGCTAAGTATCGACCTCTCAGTACAGTATCAGCCCCGCGGGCTCACTCCCAACTCACAACATACAACCTCAGCCTTTCGGGATTAGCACTCCTTAACATCTAACACCAGGGTAACTGGTCAACAAGGCAAGTATTAGTATGTATGCCAATGATATATGAGTGCTGAATGTCATGCCACGCAGTAAATAGGAGTAAATGCATGAATACAATGTAATGCACATAAATACTCTGCGGCGCAGCCCGAGCAAACCATGCATAAGATTTAATATCGACGGCGCTCACTGGGGGTGTGTACAGACTCCAGAGGGGCTCCTTCAGCCCAAATGCAATATCATACAGTGCCAATAGTTACCACTGTTTCCATTACAATACACGGTGTCAATAGTTACCACCTTTTCCATTTCAACACACGGTTCCAATAGTTACCACTATTTCCATTTCAATACATGGTGCCAATAGTTACCCTCGTTCCCATTTCAATACACGGTGCCAATAGTTACCACCATGCAAAGAAATAATATACAGTCCAGAAAATAGTGAGATAATGATCGTCAACCCGAAATATCATTTAAGAATCATTTGTGCTTTCAAAACATAGAATTTTGGCTGAGTTTGCAAAAATAGTGCTAAATACCCTGGACTGAATTCAAATAGTATGCAAATCACGCTAACTCTGCTATATCCATCCCAAAAGGATTCTACAAGTTGGCGTAAGGCCCCAAATATGGCATCAAGCCCAGATAACATCAATATAGGGTGCGACACAATCGCCAATATAGTAAAAGTTCATCCCTTGAATTGAACCGAGTCACAATTTCCCACTTATATGACCCTGCACTAGCCATGGATTACGTGTCTCGCCTCATAATAGCGTCACAATTTGATATAGCGGGGTTCCAAATAATCGGCAATAAGCCCCAAATATGGCAATGAGCCCAAGCCATAATGATAACAACAAAAAATTTACAATTTAGCGGTACAAACCAATAACCGGGACGGACCAAGTCACAATCCCCAACGGTGCTCTACCACACGCTCAGGTCCAGCTTGCAAGTCACCACAATACAGCACTAGGATGTGCAAATTCAGGGTTTCAAACCCTCAGGATATTATTCCCAAGTATTACTCACCTCGAACCGACGGAATCTTAAGCTCGCGATGCCTTTGCCCCTCAAATCAGCCTCCACGCACGTCGAATCTAGCCAAAAATAGAGCGAATATCACAATATGCAAATGGAACATTGCCCAATCAAAAACAATCAAATTATAGCAAGAACCTCGAAACTAGCAAAACCCGAGCCCCGGGCCCACTTCTCCAAAAATTACAAACTTACATTTTCGGAGTCCTCGTCTCGCCACGAGTTCATACATACCGATAAATCCTAAATCTAAGCTCAAATGACCTATCAACTTCCAATTTGAAGTATCAAAACTCAAGCCCTAACTTTAGCCCCCTTTTAATGAATTCAACCAAGTTTCCATGTTAATTCTTCCATAATCTCGAATTATTAGGCCAAGGAACTGACATCCCTTTGGTTCTCGTCGAAGCCCTTCTTCATTTGCTCCCAATAGCTCTCAAAATCCTCAATAATAGTGGAGACACGACTTAAACTCGCGGATGAAAAGTGATAACCTAACCTTTCTGCCCAGCTCGATTTCCGCTTACGCGGTCACTGACCGCTCCTGCGGTCTCCGCTTTTGCGGCCACAAGACCGCATACGCGGTCCAAATTAACTCCCAGAGACCGCTTCTGTGGTCAAACTTCCGCCTCAGCGGTAGCCACCTACGCGGTCCAACTTCTACTTCCACAATTCACGCCTATTCCTCCAGTTCCGCCTTTGCGGCTCACCCGCCACTTCTGTGGTCACCACTTATGCGGCTCTCCTTCCGCAGAAGCGGAAATACCAGAAGCCAGATATGTTTTCATGCAATAAACTCCAAAACCTCCGGTCAACCATCCGAAAAACACCCCGAGGCCCCCGGGACCTCAACTAGAAGCGCCGACATGACCTATTTCCTTATTCAAACTTGCTCGAGCCATAAGAACACTATCTTTAGCATCATAAATCAACAAATTCCTCAAATCCAAGCCTAAATTTCCTAAGAACTTCTGAAATGCGCATACAATCAAAAACTCAACCAAACGACGTCTGAATGACCTGAAAATTTGTAGACATATCCAAAATCACCTAACCAAGCTACTACAACTCTAGGAATTCCATTCCGACCCTCGGATCAAAATCTCACCTATCAACCGGAATTCGCCGAAAGTCATCTCCCAAAGCTAACTGAATCATCGAAAATCACATCCGAGCCTTCTAACTCACAAGTCAACTTCCAGTTGACTTTTCCAAAACAAGCTTCCTTCGAAGAGGCCATGTGCCTTACTTTCAACCAAAAACAAATTCAATTACGCCCGATTGACTCAATTACTGATATTGAAACATGAAGCAACACAATAAAGGGAAAGTGGAACAGTAACACATAAGACGTCGGGTCGGGTCATCACATCCTCCCCAACTTAAACAAACGCTCGTCCTCGAGCATACCAAGAGTGGTACTAGGAGCAACCCAATAGCTAAATGACCTTACCAAGCCTATACTCGGGGTGATCCCACGTCACCCTATATCGCATAGGTCTGATAACACAACATAGCAGAATTTCACAGTCCATCTAAACCATAAACCACATTGCACTTCCTGAAATTGTGCACCAGATCAGAACCCCACGTCTATACTCAGAATTAACCCAAACAACTGTAATAACCCACACCTGCAACCTCAAGTGAATTCATACAATATACTACGTATTCCAACACTCAGGACAATAGTATCTATCTACAACAGTTTCCCACAATACTCAATATCAATAGAGAACCTCTTATTTAGCTAAAGTCTTATTCTAACACTTTCATATACTGCCAATGACAACCGAAACACACGATAAACCGAACCCATCTTTCAGATCACCCATTCATGAGTCCATTCCCTTTCTGGCTGATACTACAACAGATTTGTAGCCAAACCTCGATATTACCTTTCTAACAAGCTAAAATCAAATATGCTCGTTCTTATTAATGACCCCGCCGGTTATCTCGACTACATCATGCCACTTTTGGTGATATGACATCTCAACACCGGTCTAAGCCACAAGTGCTCAACACAGGCACCAATAAGAAATGATCTGAACACAGTCGAACCATGACAACTGACTCAAATGAAAGAGCTGTAATTCAAATTTCTCTGTACGATCACAACACAGAAGTAAGATCCCATCTCACATCATAGAAATAAAGTACCTTAATCCTCCTCAAAAGGTCATAACATCACGTGGCCTTGCCACATCGCACGATTCTATCCAAACACTATTACCAATGAAACACCTCAAGTTACCATGCTCAACACAGACAGCCACGCACAAATTGAGGTATGAAGCCAAGCAATCCATCACCTCCACGGTGAAGCAAGGAATATACACTATTCAATCCCGAAAGGACATAACCGATACACTATTCACCGAGCATCACCCAATACGGACTTTTCTCAGAAACTAGGAAGCAAGGCATACAAGGTAACATATAGAAAACTATTCTCCACATCACACTGTTGCGGCGCGCAAGCCGATCCAGATAGCATACCCGTGTCGGCGTGCCACTCGATCCGCATATATATTTCACAAAAGAAGATGAACATCGAGCCCAATCTGCTGATTATAATAAGCACATATAGCCTCATGCCCGATCGCAAGAAACGCATCCGAAAAGCCCCTCAATACCGGAACTGAATCCATGGTAGAAACCTCTTCACTGACATCCGTCACGAAGGCCCAATTAACAAAACAATATTTACCAACTGTCCGCTGGTCCTTGGAATATAACTACTCTGCTAGAACAATAATTCGATGCACCTTACCACGCAACCTGTGCCCCTTTTCCGACATAGCCTATAACACATTAGTCTAGGCAACCTGACATTGGAACAACCGGTCTACAATCATATACCATAACCCAAATTTAACATACCAAGCAAAGAAAAATCCACTCAGACCTTCAATTCCAACAACTGCAAGACAATGTCGATACACACGACTCACAACCACTGCATGGTCGGATAACGAGAACTTCTAGTCTCCAACACATATAACGCATGAATCACTATGCCTGATCTCACACTTCGCCTTATGATTACATAACACACATCAAGTATCCATTCATACCATGAAAGATATTCAAAATTTGCTGTGCCGTCAACAGACTCCAATATCCGCAGTCGATCCAACTAGAAAATGTCGCAATACTACTGATGTATCATCAATTTACATCACCTTAATCATCTGAAGATCGATTCTTTAGAGTCCGAAACCGAAATAATAACTTTTTGGACTCAAAGTTCTTTTGTAATGTTAAAAAAAGGTTACATTTCTACCTATTTCACAGTAATTTACTGCAAATTAGGTTCACGTAATTTTTTCCGTTAACATAATTCACAGTAAAATACTGCGAATTATTAAAAAAATTTAATTTTTTATAAATTTTAAAAAATTTAAAAAAATCTAATGCGCAGTAAAATACCGCGAATTACAAACAAAAATTTTAATTTTTTAATTTTTAAAAAAAATAAAAAAAATTATAGATCGTCAAATTCAAAAATTTATAGATCGTCAAATTTATTGGGAATATTGAATATGTTCTAATAAAGGGGTGGAAGATTGTGCCATTGGGAACTGGCCTACTTTTCACACAAAGGCATTTATCTCCCTGCATGAGATTACCTCCTTCATTTCTCTTTTTATATTTAGCAATATTTCCTTTTTAAACTGTCAAAAAATAAAAATTTTTTTTATTTAGAAAATTTTGAATAATGAGCAAAAAATTCTAAGTCTTATTTAAAGTGAAAAATTTAATACAACAACAATAACAAACACAATATAATTTTATATATATATATATATATATATATATATATATATATATATATTTTTAGTTTTAGTTTTTTCACCTTTCAGTTTACAGGTTTGAAATATATCTACCAGCGTTTATGCTGGTAAACAATGTTAACCCATATTTATGCTGGTAAAGAATGTTACTCGATATTTATTTATGCTGGTAAACAATGTTACTCGATATTTATGCTGGTAGATATATTTCAAACCTGTAAACTGAAAGATGAAAAAACTAAAACTGAATATATATATATATATATATATATATATATATATATATATATATATATATATATATATATATATATGTATATTGGGTTTGTTATTGTTGTTCTATTGGATTTATCACTTAAAATAAGTCTTAGAATTTTTTGTTTTATTATTCAAAATTTTCTAAATGAAAAAAAATTGTATTTTTTGACAGTTTAAAAAGGAAAAATTGTTAAACATAAAAAGAGAAAGGAATAAGGTAATCTCATGCAGGGAGATAAATGTCTTTGTGTGAAAAGTGGGTCAGTTCCCAATGGCACAATCTTCCACCCCTTTATTGGGAACATATTCAATATTCCAAATAAATTTGACGATCTATAATTTTTTTTATTTTTTTAATAAATGAAAAAATTAAAAATTAAATCTTTTTTTTGTAATTCGCAGTATTTTACTGGGAATTACGAAAAATTAATTCTTTTATTTTTTTTTAAATTTTAAAATCAATTACTTTTTTTTGAATTCGCAGTAAAATACTGCGAATTACAAAATTTTTTGTATAAGTAATTCGCAGTATTTACTACGAATTATGTCAACAGAAAAAGTCTGTTAACCTTATTAGCAGTAAATTACTGCGAAATAGGTAAAAATGTAACTTTTTTTAAACATTAAAAAAGAACTTTGAGTCCAAAAAATTATTATTTCGGTTTCGGCAACTGCAAGACGATGTCGATACACACGACTCACAACCACCGCATGTTCGGATCACGAGAACTTCTAGTCTCCAACACATATAACGCATGAATCACTATGGATGATCTCACACTCCGCCGTTAGAATACATAACACACATCAAGTATCCATTCATACCACGAAAGATATTCAAAATTTCTTCTGCCGTCAACAAACTCTATTATCCGCATTTGATCCAACAAGAAAAGGTCGCAATACTACTGACGCATCATAAATTTACATCACCTTAATTATCTGAAGATCGATTCTTTACTCACCCGAAGCTGTCCGTGCTGCTCAAGAATTTAATGATTTCCCATTATCAACTGAACCAAAGCCTTGAACATGTAATTCTCAATTATCCATATCTTCGTGCACAGACCATTCCACACTAGGATAACGTGCCCTCTTCAAACCACGGTAAAACACATCAAGAACTCTTTCTCCGAATTCCATTGCACAAGGTAAACTGCCAGGACTGAGTCCTTCTATCCAGACCAAGTTAAGCAAGTTTCCAACACTTAAAAGCTTTGTTGCACAATCCCTGTAAGACTCATTACCTCAAACACATACAAGAATTAATCATACTCTTACCATACCGATTCGGTGCATTATCAAGCTATTCCATTTATCCAATTTTCTTCTCGATTCATCTTTGATTTGATATGCTCCTTTGCTGTAGCACAACAATACCTCGACCCAGGTTACCACATGAGACTCGCACATAAAACCACACTGTCTAGGACCCGTAGGCCACTGAATACCCTCTCAGACGTTTTCCAGAGATACCACATTCCAGAATGCTTCACTTTGAAGAACTTCATGCGACTCTGAATTCGTTGCCATTACCTTCCAAATACAGATACATAGAATCCCATGATTAACATAAAATACCACAAGTCTTGATCTTTTCTAATGAAAACATAGCCTCTAGCCACATACACAAACTTAAGATACCTGATTGTTACATGCAAAATCTTGAACATAGTAAAACCATTCTCGAGAGCCATTCACTTTTATTCAGCTATAATTTACCTGCCCTAAATGAACGGAACCACTCATGCCTTATTAGTACCCAGACAACACAGAACATGATTTCATACAGATACAACAACTATCTTTCTTCTCTATACATTGAGCATTATTTATCAACAACAGCTCAAAACATCCTTGTATTTTCTCACATATGCGAAAGCACCATATAACCTTTGTAGAAATTTTCCTTCACACGAGCCATCCTCAGCTCAATTTCTGTAACCAGAACTGATCCGCCATCATACCTTAAAACGGAACCAACATAGCACATAACCATGCAATCAGCTGACCAACAGCAACCTCCCCAACTTGGCTCGAAGCCACATATTAAGGCATTCTTAACAACTCATAACACTTTTACTCTAATGATGCCACAATAAGATCAAACTCAAATCATTTACAAGTTTTAGTGAATACACAGATCATCTAGCACTGACATTCTCTGCAAACCTCGCATTCATTTCCACATCAACTGAGTCCACTTTCTTAAGCGTCCCAATACTTCAAAATACAACACATACCTTCCACCATCATATACGTAATACACATCCATTTAGTCTTTCTGTGTCCATACTCATACTGCCACAGGGAATGTACTTTATCTGCCAACTAGGAGACATGAGATATTCAACAGACTCTTTCGTCACTACCAAGATCACATAGATACACCCCACGGTACTAATATACTCATCACATGGATACCCAGCCGCTATTCCTGCTAACAAGAACAACACTGAACATATAAGTTCAAAACACTTACTCACACAATCAGCACCTCGCTGCTCAAACCATAGGTAAATATCCGGCCTCGAGCCCTCCAGACTGCCCAACATGAACTCACAAAGATTATTTCTCGCCCCTCGATCTAGGAATCACAAGCCATCTAGGGGCAAATACTACTTAGCACTCGCGTGGGCATACCGAAATGCGGAAGGAATTTCAAAAGTTATATCTTAAGCAGAATCAAGTACGTACGATAAGAATTCCAAGAAAATGACGTTTTCCTAAAGGTTCTGCAGCCTCTCGAGATAAATACAGACGTCTCCGTACCGATCCGCGAGGCTCTACTAACCCTGCTCATGACTTGTGAGACCTCGTAACCAACGCTCTGATACCAACTTGTCACGACCCAAATTCCATACCCGGTCGTGATGCCGCCTCTCGTGAAGACAAGGCCAGCCAACAACCCCAAATCCTCTTTAAGCAGTTATTAAACATAAATGAATAGAAATACTACTTAATGGCATTTAACCATGAAATTTCATTCCAATACAACCCGACCGGGGTGTCACAAGTCACGAGCATATAATGAGTAGGGACACTACTACTGGACCAACAACGTATATATATATATATATATATATATATATATATATATATATATATACAAGAAAAAAACCGGAATACAAAGATGGAGTGCGGTGCCGCAAACGCTGGCGGTCACCTTTCTCAACTACCAAAATCTGGCCTTCGGTACTGCTAATAATCCACTACCTGGTGAACAATACCTGCAACTGCACGCAAGGTGTATGGAGTAAAATGAGTACTTCCAACTCAGTGGTAATAAGAGAGAATATTTACTGAGCGATAAGAAAATAATGTGAGCACACCAAAATGCTATAAAGATAGAACAACCCTTTTTAAGAAAACCAAAATACTGTGAAAAATCCCTTAGAAAATCTCAAGATCAGTCCAAAATCACTTTTGAAAGTATGCTCTTTCGACAATTTCAAAGAAAATTTCAACAAGTAGGAAGTAGTCAGAAACCTGCTCCTCGGGCTAAGTATCAACCTCTCAGTACAGTATCAGCCCCGCAGGCTCACTCCCAACGCACAACATACAACCTCAGCCTCTCGGGCTTAGCACTCCTAAACATCTAACACCAGGGTATGTGGTCAACATGTATGCCAATGATATATGAGTATTGAATGCCATGCCACATAGTACAAACATGAGTAAATTCATGAATACAATGCAATGCACATGAATACGCTGCGGCGTGCAACCCAAGCCAACCATGCATATGATTTTACATCGACGGCACTCACTGGGGGTGTGTGCAGACTCCGGAGGGGCTCCTTTAGCCCAAGCGCAATATCATACAGTTCCAATAGTTATCACTGTTTCCATTACAATACACGGTGTCAATAGTTACCATAGTTTCCATTTCAGCACATGGTGCCAATAGTTACCATCGTTTCCATTTCAATACACGGTGCCAATAGTTACCACCGTTCCAAGAAATAATATTCAGTCCAGAAAATAGTGAGATAATGATCGTCAGCCCGAAATATCATTTAAGAATCATTTGTGCTTTCAAAACATAGAATTTTTGTTGAGTTTGCAAGAATAGTATTAAAAACCTTGGACTGAATTCAAATAGTATGCAAATCATGCTAACTCTGATATATCCATCCCTAAAGGATTCTACAAGTCAGCGCAAGGCTATAAACATGGCAACAAGCACAGTTAACATCAATATAGGGTGCGAAGAAATCACGAATATAGTATAAGTTCATCCCTTGGATTGAACCGAGTCACAATTTCCCACATATATGACCCCGCACTAGCCATGGAGTGCATGTCTCGCCTCATATAGCGTCACAATGTTATATATCGGGGCTCCAAATAATCGGCAATAAGCCCCAAGTATGGAAATGAGCCCAAGTCATAATGAGAACAACAAAACATTTAGAATTTCACGGTGCAAATCAATACCCGGGACGTACCAAGTCACAATCCCCAATGGTGCTCTACCCCACGCTCAGGTCCAGCGTGCAAGTCACCACAATACAACACTAGGATGTGCAAATCCGGGGTTTCAATCCCTCATGATATCATTCCCAAGTATTACTCACCTCGAACCGGCGGAATATCAAGCTCGCGACGCCTTTGCCCCTCAAACCGGCCTCCACGCGTGCCGAATATAGCCAAAAATAGAGCGAATACATCACAATATGCAAATGGAACAATGCCCAGTCGAAAACAAGCGAATTATAGAAAGAACCTCGAAACTAGCAAAACCTGAGCCCCGTGCCTGCATCTCGAAAAATTACGAAACTTACATTTCCGGAATCCTCGTCTCGCCACGAGTTCATACATACCAAGAACTCCCAAATCCAAGCTCAAATGACATTTCAAATTCCAATTTGAAATATCAAAAATCAAGCCCTAACTTTAGCCCCTTTTTAATGAATTCAACCAAATTTCCATGTTAATTCTTCCATAATCTCAAATAATTAGGCCAAGGAACTTACCTCCCTTTGATTCCCTTCGAAACTCTCTTCATTTGCTCCCATAAGCTATCAAAATCCTCAACAATGGTGGAGAGACGACTTAAACTCGCGGATGAAAAATGATAACTTAACCCTTCTGCCCAGACTGACCGCTCCTGTGGTCTCCGCTTTTTCGGCCACAAGACCGCATACGCGGTCCAACTTAACTCCCAGAGACCGCTTCCACGGTCAAACTTCCGCCTATGTGGTCCAACTTCCGCTTCCGCGATCCACGTCTATTACTCTATTTCCGCATTCGCGGCTCACCCGCCGCTTCTACGGTCACCGCATAAGCGGCTCTCCTTTCGCAGAAGCGGAAATACCAGAAACCAGATATGTTTTCATGCAATAAACTCCAAAACCTCCGATCAACCATCCGGAAAACACCCCGAGGCCCCTGGGACCTCAACCAGAGGCACCGACATGACCTATTACCTTACTCAAACTTGCTCGAGCCATAAGAACACTATCATTAACATCATAAATCACCAAATTCCTCAAATCCAAGCCTAATTCTTAAGAACTTCCAAAATGCGCATACAATAAAAACCCAACCAAACGACGTCCGAATGAACTGAAAATTTGCAAATATATTCAAAACCACTTAAAGAAGCTGCTAAAACTCTAGGAATTCCATTCTGACCCTCGGATCCCAATCTCACCTATCAACTGTAATTCGCCGAAATTCAACTTAGCCAATTAAAGCCTAATTCTACACTGGACCCCCAAATTCAATTTCCTTTTCTCTCCCAAGTCACAAATCATTTCTAAAAGCTAACTGAATCATCATAAATAAAATCCGAGCCTTCTAACTCACAAGTCAATTTCTGGTTGACTTTTCCAAAGCAATTCCTTCTAAGAGGCCATGTGCCTTACTTTCAACCAAAAACCAATTCAATTACGCCCGATCGACTCAATTCCTGATATTGAGACATGAAGCAACACAATAAGTGGAAAGTCGAGCAATAACACATAAGATGACGGGTCGGTTCGTCACAAAATTAGTGACTGCTGAAACCC
This sequence comes from Nicotiana benthamiana, assembly GCA_034376525.1. Lineage (NCBI taxonomy): Eukaryota > Viridiplantae > Streptophyta > Magnoliopsida > Solanales > Solanaceae > Nicotiana > Nicotiana benthamiana. The sequence goes on along the minus strand of CM067339.1, from coordinate 36,920,504 downwards.
GGTAGGGGCCTTCCCAAGTTGGACCCAGCTTTCCAGCGTTGATTTCTTGAGTGTTCTGAGTTACTTTCTTCAAAACGAAGTTTCTGACTTTAAAGTAACGGAGATTGGATTCGGTTGTAGTACCTCTCCATCCTTTGCTCTTGAGTCACCATTCTTATGTGTGTCAAGTCCCTACGTTCATCAAGTAATTCTACCTTGGCCAACAATGTCTCATTGTTTTCTTCTTCATCCGTTTGGAAGTACCATAAGGTCGGGTCCCGTACTACTAACACTGATTCCGTAGTCAAAGCAGTCTTAAGCTTCTAAAAATTTGCCTCATACTCGTTTGACCATCTGAATGGGGAACCCTTCCCGGTTGTCAATAGTGCTGCTATAGATGAAAACCCCTCCACAAATCGATGATAATAATCCAAAGATACTGCTTGTGCTCCTCGACTACGGGAGTATATCAAGATATCATGAATAATCACAATCATAAAGGAAATCCCAATAGGGCTCGAACAACCAGTTCATCAAATCCATAAATAATGTCGAGGAATTTGTCAGCCTAAAAGACATCAATAGAAATTCATAATGCCCATACCGAGTCTGAAAAGCTATCTTAGGGACATCAGATGCCCTAATCCTCAACTGATGGTATCCAGATTTCACGACACAAACTGATGGGCAACGACGGGCACCCGACGCCTTAATCAAATGATTACTAATATACTGTAACTTTCTTATTACATCATCATGGGTAAGTGGGCTAGAAGGGCTGCATGAGGCAATATTAATAAAATATGAGGGAACACTCGACACAAAACGACACAACCTGATATATAAATTTATACATGTGACATACAGACCAATAATGCCAACATGATCGTTTATAAATTCAAAACATAGACCGATAAGGCCGTACAAGTATCCGTATATACGAAATCTTTCTACAAGCCTCTAAGAGTACATAACATCATAAAGGTCGAGATGGCCCCGCCGTACCAATCAATTCATGTACTAATCATACCAACCAAATAAGTAAGTGCGGAGCAATTAGAGCACACCAATATCTTCCGCTGAGCTAATAGACTACTTGGAAGACTCTCGACCTATCTATCGGAAACAGCGGGCTTGAAACGCAGCAACCCCCGTCAAAAGCGGCATCAGTGCAAATAATGTACCGAGTATGTAAGGAATGAAAATCAGTAAACAATAGACATGAGAGAAACAAAGAGTAAGAGACTCAACATGTAGGTCTGAGTAACTCTGTGAATCATTAATTGTGTAATGCGATGCATATATGTATAAATGTCATACCATGCATAGGTATATGCATACATTACATCATCAAGCCCATGAGGACATACCATCATATCATCTCGGCCACTATAGGCAAAACCATCAATGTATACCAGCTGATCAAGTGGTGATTATATATATATATATATATATATATATATATATATATATATATATATATATATATATATATATATATATATACACATATACATATATATATATATATGTGTGTGTGTGTGTGTGTGTGTGTTTGTTTTTGTGTGTGTATGTGTGCGCGCGTGTGTGTGCATAGCGCCATCTGATCATGGGTCAATATAAATGTATAAATGAATGCAATGCATGATAAGTACGTCAATAAAATCTTTTGGAATGCCATAAGATCATTATGCCTTTGAGTAGTATCATAAAATAAAGTTTATCAACTTATGTATTTTCTGATACCCATGAACAAACAATAGAATAATAAGACATATGGGGAATCAAGAATATAGGAACCTCTAGTATTTCTATGAGTAGAGTTATTTATAGAAATTGTGCATTTTCTCATTTTATTTGTTCGTATAGATCATGGCAAAAGGAAAGAAGAGATAGCCTTAACATACCTGAGCCGATTCTCTCGACAATCCCTCTAACACACGTCTTTCGCGAAGAACACGTAATGGCTGACCGAAGTAGCAAAAAATTCGTATTATATTCTATGAGAAAGATTGCACACTACTCCATTAGAATCGCAAAATCCTGTTGCTATTACATTATGTAGTCTCGTATGAGTTTTCTAGTAAACTTACGTCGCTAATATCTTGTCTTTCATGAATGAGTTTGCTGAAGCTTCATCTCTTAAATTAGTAGAGATGAGAAAATGATTTTGGTGAATTAGAGAAGTTATTTTTATCCTTCAGGTATGGGCCCCACTCGGATGACTCATCCTTTCCAAAAGGCCCTTATTTAGGCCACCTTACCATTATAACTTAGGAGTTATTAGGTTGGGGTGGTTGGTACGTCTGGGGTGTTTAGCCTTATCCAAACTATCTTAATTACCTAATTAGCTTAATTACTTAATTAGTCTCCCACTAAAAATTTATAATTATCTAATTGTCCACATAATTAAGAATTATCTTAATTTACTTAAAGTACTACTCACTTTTAATACACTTTATACACCTCACTATCATGGTCATGTGGTACCTTGTATAGTACTAGTCCATAAATACCGGATATTACAGCTCATACCGTATTTTATCCTAAATTGTCAAACTTCGACGAAACTCATTTTCTTCGATTCGCTTACCCTCTCACCTTCACAAATTTACTTATCACTTGTTTGAAATAGCATAATACTTATATCCCAAAATAATCTCAATCCCAAAATTACGTCGATTAACTTACGACAAAACATTAATGTACAAAATGCAAAATGTAATATCTCATTTCAAGCTTTCATAAATTTACTTATGGCGTACTTTCACGTATCAAAATATGGGGTGTAACATCATTCCCCCCCTTTGGAACACCATTCTCGAATGTTGAGTGACGCACTTATCATTTTCCAAACTTATGTTTTTCGAATACTTTAGTATTTTCCTAACCATCTAGGCAAGTGATTTGTGAATAAATCCAAAGGCCATGGCATTTTCCCCCTTTAGGCCTCTTTCTCACACCATGACTTGTGGACGTAATCCTTCCTATCTCATAACTGCTGCCACCTTCAATCACGCAGCCTATACGACCCAGACCTTGTAAGTGCGCCCATACGACTCTTCTTTACTTTTTCCTCAAATTATTTTTTGCCTCACTTTATAAACATATAGAGAATTATGAAAAGTTGTCTCTCTGGATGATTATGGCTTTACTTCATCTATGTAAGTCATACTATACGATAACTCTTACTTCGGTTTATTGTTATTGAGGTATGCTACCAAACTCCAGGTGACTCTCGTTTCTTATCCCAATTCCCATATGTATAAATCTAAGTCCTTTAATGCTTCCTTATTATTGTTCATCTTAAGGATGGTGGCCTAATCTTATCTCATACTTCGTAACTTTTATCCATCCATTATTGATTCACCTCAGTATAGATCTATAATCTACCACTGATAACTTGACCTCTTATGTAGCACTGCCTCTAGGTCTCACCTCTTATCGTGGAACATCTGAAATGATTAGACAGATCCACCCTGGGGTGATACTATACTTCCATAATCGTATCTCATAGTATCCAATGTGATTCACTAACTTGGGTATTTTAATACTGTACAATTCTCGAAATCCCTCTTTTTTCAATCATTACTCAATCCAAGGCCCAAACGAGATCCTTTATCTATTACAGTTACATCATTATTCTATTACCTGGGCTTTTTTCCACCTCTTCTAAATGATATTAGTCCTAAACTCCTTTGTGTTCATTCGGGATATATTGAACTTTCTATAACTTAGAGAAACCATCAGCTCTTTTATTTTTCATGGGATTAATCCCGAGGAATTATCCATTATCGTCACCTTCTCACTGGTCTTTTCATATCCTTACTCCTCTCTTCCTAAATCCTTGTCGTTCTGCCATACTTCGTTGGCGACCTATACATATCTATTTATACTACTCACAACCTTCCTTCACCTTGCTTGCTCCTATAGATTTTCTTATTTTATTCTGGAACATCAAGCGAGACATCACATCGTCTCTAACTCTTCTTTATTCTCTTGACTAGGCCTCTCGATACGTAGAAATGATAGGCTGTAAGGTATTCCCTTGATGACGCCTCTATCATTCCTGGATACTAAATCTCTGCACTTCTAACTTTCTATATGAAGTATGAACTGTTCGTAACCTTTTGTCTTTGAGTATCTTGTACGTTGTTTACCTTTACCTTACTTACCTAAAGTCCCGCATCACATTTTCTATCTCGTTCATGACCTCCCATCCACATAGGTATTATTCACATCCACAACTTGAAGCTTAGTTATAATACTTGCACCTCTGGTGCATATACAATCTAGTGGGAGCTTCATATTGACTTCTTTGAAGCTGGTACTCTTATAATGGGCTTTATCATAGAGTTGTTATAAAATATGGCTATTGTACTATATCTCTTATACCTATGATATTAAGAATGATTCTGCTATGTTTTCAATCATGATTTCTATAATTTTCTGGGTCCAATAATTAGACTGCTGATTTACTTAGTTGATGTAACTCTTTAGTTTCCTCTTCCCTCTGACCAACCTTTATGTAGGCTTAATATATCTTCCGATCTGCGATTTATAGTATTAGTTATTTCTTTAGCCTTTCATGGATGCTATGAAATATCTATGATATAATCTTCTAAAAATTCAATCATTTGTCTATGACCTGGACTCAATTCTTTCTTTTAACTTATATTGGAGTCTTCTACGGTTGTGTGATTGTCAACATATATGCTGCATGAATAATACTCCTAACTCTTAAGTGCGTTCATAACGTAAGTAACTCTAGACCATCGATCGAATAATACCTATCGTTCCTTCACAACTTTCTTTAAATGTATGCAATTTCTTTTCGCTGTTGTTCTGCCACTTGTTGCATGAACACTTGGCTTATCTTAGTGCCCACACATATTGAAATTCTATACAACCCATATGATCTTGAATATCACCTTTTGATTTTTTTTCTTCTCATCCATTTGCCACAGTAGGTGCCACTTTCTTATGGAGTTCATACAATGTTGTAGAGAGACTACAGCAACAAGATCATTTCCTCTCTAGGTCATTGAGCTAAGGTTGAAGCCTTCTTCCTTATTTCCTCAACTAGACTTTTGTTGTAGTATTTAGGGAGGATTCTCTGACTCTTGTAAAGTTGTGATCTTATTATACTGTATACTCAACGAAAATTTTGATGTCTTTCCTTGCCTATCATTATCCGTAGTTACTTACCTTCATACCCTTGTACTTGTAGGGTTGCTTCTGAGCTAATATTCTGATTGTCTTCCCAGTGACACTTTCTTTTATCTCTGAAACACTCATAAGGTACCTTTAACTACCCCAACATCTATATGAATATTTCTCGAGGGTCACAATGTCATATATACGAGACTGAATTCCCCATGTTGGGGTTAACTATATTTATATTGCACGATATGTTGAGTTGTCCGTATCCTATTGCCTAGCCATTACTAGGATCTTCTTGAATCAATTACTAACTACTCGTTGGCCCATTTTCATATCAATATTCTGTGTAATCTTTCATGGGTTATTTCCTTTGTCTTAACTTGCCTCTCGCACTGACTCCTTATTTATCAATAACATCCCATGCAGGAACCCTTCCTTCCTCTCTTTGACGTTGTGCTTACATAATGTTTTGGAATCGTAGCATACCCGTAGGATTTGAATAAGTGAAATCTCACTCCTTTCTAACTTTTATCGCATTTTTCCTTTACTATTTTATCATTACTAGAACCACTTAATTTTGATTTAATGCCACATCACTCCATATTGCCCCCTTTGGAGGAGCATCGAGATTTAGTGTAACAACAAGCTATGTATAGATGTTTTACCTCTTCCTCTTAGGAATCTTTTCAAATCATCGATGACCCTTATGCGCCTTACGGTATCCTTCAAGTACCAAAGATAACAAATTTCCTTACTCGCGAGGGTGTACTTAGTATAAGTGGCACATACAGTCCCTTAAGCTTAACTTTGCTCACATTGCTTGTCTTAGGAAAGCATCTTCCTGAATGAGCATCATCTGAATTTCTCAAGAATCTCCTTCTATTGTCCATTCTATTATTGTCGGAACGCAATATGAAATTCTCATGATGCCAGCCATTATCAAATCACTCAGTCCTTAATTCCTGTTTAGTCTATCTTGTTCATCAGCCATACTGATTTCTATTACTCTATGGTCTAACTTTTCCTTATGGTAGTCGCGTAGGAGTCAAGAACTTATTTATTGAAATAAGGATACCACTGTATAGCCTATACTCTTTTGTTGCCTCAGGGCCTGTCACCTCTCATCTTTTCCTTCCCTTGAGTATAGACTCTGTAATACTGTCTTTTTTTGATCTACTGTCGTCATCTATGTATCATATCTTACTCGTAATGCTTCATTAACTCTCTTCTTATTTCCCTGCTAACATTTCCATCCATCACTTTATTATGAAAACTTCAACAAGACTTTATTTTTCTTTTAGCCCCCTTGCTCCATCCACTGGCTCTTTGGGTTGCCTAACATTCTTTATCTACTAGGGACGGGAGCCACACTAAGGTAATATTTATCCCATCAGGGCTTCTTACCTATCTTTGTAGTACTTATATCTAGCAGTACTATTTTAGATTGAACCATCTAGGTGTCTCACAAGGATATCTATTAGAACATTTGCAATATCCTTCAAAAATGTCCACTAATACAAACAACCCATCCGCCATTTTGGGTCACTCTAACCCCCGTCGGATCCTGATATCCGTTTTTCTCTTATACTAATTTTGTTAGCCCCATACACATAAATGATATGGGTGTGGCCAATTGTACATAGCTTTGTTATTGCTGAAGGTAAATCAAAAGTCTTATATTCCTCGACCTGAGCTGTGAATACTGATAATCTTCATTAACTGGGCACCTCATACCCTTATTCACCTTGCTTGTTTTACTTGTTAAAACTTGTGCCTACCTTCTGATTATCTCGTTGCCCTTCACCATAGGGGTAGATAGATATTCTTGCCTTAAGGCTCGTTATCAAGAGTCTTACATGTCTTAGTACGGACAAGATCTACTGAAGACCTCACATTTAGTCATCATAAGCATGATGTAAAATTGAGTTCCTTTGACTCAACTCATCCATAGCTATAATTGTTTTTCTAGATGTAGGTATTGTTGTATTATGAATAAAATAGAGTTTATGAATTTGGTTCTTACAACTAAGCTCTATTACATGATAAGGAGTAAGAAAGAAAGAATGACTTTCCAAAATGCTCTGTAGCCTCCTGCTTATAAGTGTGTTGCAAAACAAACCCATAAACAAGACTCTATTAGACATGGCTCGTAGATCCCTAGGATGGAACTGCTTTTACACCACTTTTGTCATGACCCAAACTGATGGGCTGCGATGGTCACCCGGTGCCTTACTCAATCGAGTACCAACGTAATGTATCTTTCTTATTATATCATCATGGGTAAGTAGACCAGAAGGGCTGTATAAGGAAACAATAATAAAATATGAGGGAACACTCAACATAAAATGGTACAACATGATATAGAAACTTATACATACGACATACAGACCTATAAGGCTAACATAATCCTTTGTAAACCCAAAACATATGCTGACAAGGCCATACAAGTAACCGTGTATATGACATCTGTATACAAGTCTCTAAGAGCAAATAACATCATAAAGGTCAGGACAGGGCCCCGCCATACCAATCAATACATGTACTAATCATACTGATCAAATAAGCAACTCCGGAGCAAATAGAGTCCGCTAAGCTGATATACTATTTGGAGGACTCTTGACCTGTCTATCGGGACCTGCGGACATGAAACGCAGCGTCCCCAGGCAAGACGGATGTCAGTATAATAATGTACCGGGTATGTAAGGAAAAAAAATTAGTAAACAATTGACACGAGAGAAATATGGAGTAAGAGACTCAACATGTAAGTCTGAATAACTCTGAGAATCATTAATATGTATAATGGCATGCATATGCATATAAACGTCATACCATGCTTAGGTATATGTGTACATAACATCATCAAGCCTCTGCGGGCATACCATCATATGATCACAGCCACTATAGGAAAAATCATCACTGTATACCAGCTGATTTGGTGGTGGTGCGTATATAATACCGTAACCTTTTTCCATATCCCATATATAGAGGGTGTTTGGATGGAACCAGCTTTTAAGCACTTTTTTATTTTTTGGAGTGTTTGGCAACACAAAAAAGCAGCTTAAAAAAAGATAAAAAGTGCTTAAAAGAAGCCAAAAGCAACAAGTTGGTTAATCCAAACTTTTTTATTTTGGCTTAAAATCCATTTTAGTTTTACCAATAAAATAATTCTTTTGCCCTTATAAGTTTTTATAATACCAAAATTACCCCCTTCTTTCCTCTTCATCCTCATTTTTATAATACCAAAGTTTTTATATTTTTGTCTTTTTAATAAGAAAAAGTGCTTACCACCACTTGTTTGCCAAACACTTCAACAACTTTTTTTAAGCTTCAGCACTTTTATCCAAACATGTAACTGCTTATTTATAAAATAAGCTCCAACACTTAAAAGCTGCTTTTAAGTACTTGCGCTTAAAAGCCACTTTTTTAAGCCAATCCAAATGGGCTTATATATATATATATATATATATATATATATATATATATATATATATATATATATATATATATATATATATATATATATATATATATATATATATATATATATATATATATATATATATATATGCCATCTGTTTATAGATCAATGTACATATATACAAATGAATGCAATGCATGAGAAGTACGTCAATAAATCTTTTGGAATGTCATAAGACCATTAGCCTTTGAGTAATATCATGAAATAAAGTTTATCATAAATTACGTATTTTCAGAGACCCATGAATAGATAATAGAATAATAAGACATATGGGGAATAAAAAAAAATAGGAACCTCTAGTATTTCTATAATAGAATCATTTATAGAAATTGTGCATTTGCTCGTTTCATTTGTGTCGTATAGATCATACCAAAAGGAAAGAAGTGATAGCCTTAACATACCTGAGCCGATTCTCTTGACAAACCCTCTAACACATAATCTTTTGCAAAGAACACATAACGACAGATCGAAGTAGGGAAAAATTCGTATAATATTCTTTGAAAAGGATTGCATCGCACTCCCTTAGAATCAAAAAATCCCCTTGATATAACATTACATAGTCTTGAATAATTTTTGTAGTAAAATTACATTGATAATATAGTCTTTCATGAATGAGTTTGTTGAAGCTTCATCTCTTATATTAGTATAGATGATCAAATAAATTTGGTAAATTAGAGAAGTTATTTTTATCCTTTAGGTGTAGGCCCACTAGGATGACTCCTCCTTACCTAAAGGCCCCTAATTAGGCCACCTTACCACAATAACTTAGGAGTCATTAGGTTGGGGTGGTTGGCTGCCATGTTTGGGGGACGAGGGGTTTAGCCTTTTACAAATTATCTTAATCACTTAATTAGCTTAATTTCTTAATTAATCTCCCACTAAAAATTCATATTTACCCTATATTTAACATAATTAAGAATTATCTTAAATTACTTAAAATACTACTCAGTTTAATACTCTTTATACACCCTCCTATTATGGTCATGTGGTACCTTGTATGGTACTAGTCCATAAATAGCGGGTATTATAGCTTGGACCGTATTTTATCCCAAATTGTCAAACTTTGACGAAACTCATTTTATTCGATTCGCTTACCCTCTCACCTTAAAAATTTTTCTTATCACTTATTTGAAATAGCATAATACTTATAATCCCAAATTAATCTCATTCCCGAACTTATGTCGATTAGCTTACGACGAAACTTTAACGTACGAAAATGTGAAATGTAATATTTCATTTCTAAGCTTTCATCATCTTACTTATGGCGTACTTTCACGTATGAAAACATGGGGTGTAATACCATAACTCAAATCAATCTTTGAAAACACATTGACATCTTGAAGCGGATCAGATAAGTCATCAGTCCTCGGCAATGGATACTTGTTCTTGATAGTGAATTTGTTCGAGTGAGGATAATCTATGCACATCCTCATTGATCCATCTTTATTCTCCACAAATAACAGAGGTGCACCCCAGGGTGAGACACTAGGTCTAATGAAGCCCTTATTAAGAAAATCTTGCAAATGCTCCTTCAATTATTTAAATTCTAGCAGGGCCATATGGTATGGGAAATAAAAATGGGTTGGGTGACCAAAGCCAAGACAATATACCGGTCGGGTGGCATCTCCGGCAGGTCTGTCGGAAACACCTCCAAAAACTCACGAACAACTGATACTGAATCCATGGAAGGAACCTCCATACTAGAATTGCATACATAAGCCAAATATGATGGACTCCCCTTCTCGATCATATGTCGAGCTTTCACATAAGAGAAAACCCTGGTAGAATGGCCAGGAGTCCTTCTCCACTCTAATCGAGGAAACCCCGGCAAGGCTAAGGTAACTGTCTTGGCGTGATAATCCAATATAGAATGATAAGGTGACAACCAATATATACCCAAGATAACATCAAAATCTACGATATCGAGAAGTAGAAGATATACGCTAGTCTTAAGACTCCCAATGGTAACCACAAATGAACAATAAATAAGATCCACACCAATAGAATCTCCCACAGGTGTAGACACATATACAGGAGCACTCAAAGAATCACAAGGCACAATCAAATACGAAGAAAAATAGGATGACAAGTAGTTGTATGTAGAGCACGGATCAATTAAAACTGAAGAATCTCTATGAAAACTAAAACAGTACCTATGATAGTGTCACATGACTCAGCCTTAGACCTAGCTGGAAAAGCATAGCATCGGGGCCGGGCCTCACCATTCTGAACTACATCTCTAGGATGGGCCCTAGCTGGCTGGCCTCCACCTCTAGAAGCCTGACCTTTACCTCTAATGGCCTAACCCCTACCTCTAGCAAGCTAAGCAGGTGATGAAGCTCCCTGTACCAAGACTCTGGTACGAGAACTCTGATGCTATGAGCTGCTCGATGCCCTAGGGTAAATTCTAGTAATGTGCCTCAGATCACAATAAGCATAAGAAGATCTCGGCTATTGTGACTGCTGACCCTATTGAACTAAGTAACCACCTTGAAAACTCTAGAGTGGAGGTGCACTAATAGGAGCTGGTGGTGTACTGTGGGCTAGCATATCAGATTGAGACATATGAGGGCCGCGACCACCAAAAGCACTGTGGGATATTTGAAGTACTGAATGAAATTGACTGTGAGGATGGCCTCTACCAAAAGCACTCCTGCCTCCAAATGAGGCACCGTTGAATCCACTGGAATGACGAGGCCTCTTATCAGACCCCTGGCCTGTCTCATGTGCATAGACCATCTCGATCCACCTGGAGACATTAGTAACCGTCTGAAAAGAAATCATCCTCAATCTCCTTGGTCATCTGTAGCTTGGTTGGATGAGTGAGTCCCTCAATAAACCTCTTTACTCTCTCTCTCTCTCTCTCTTTCTCTCTCTCTCTTTTGGTAGGAAGCATAAGAATAACATGACGGGCTAGATTCACAAAATGGGTCTCATACTGAGTAACCGTTATATTGCCATGCTGGAGACGCTCAAACTGCCTGCGGTAATCCTCTCTCAGTGTAATAAAGAGGAAATTCTCTAAGAATAGTTGAGAGAGCTGGTCCCAAGTAAGAGCAGGTGATATAACTGGTCTCTCGATAAAAAATACTTCCACCTTTTCTTGGCGGAACCCATCATATGAAACACAACAAAATCGATCCCATTGGTCTCAACTATCCCCATATTCCGCAACACCTCATGGCAGCAGTCAAGATTAACATGTGGGTCCACAGAAGGTGCACCACTAAAATGAAGTGGATATAGCTTGGTGAACTTTTTCGATCTCAATAAGCCCTCAAAATACATGGCGGGTCCATCACCGGCTTGTGCCACAACAACCGACTGAATTACCCCAACTAGCAGGGCAATTGGAGTCTGATATTGGCGGATCCATCTACTCTAGAGTATGAGTATCGGGAGTCTCTGCTCCTCTCCTAGCCTAATATACGGCCAATGCCTTAAGAAAGGTACTAGCTTGGGCCACACTCTCCACAAGGCCCATCAAACATACTAGAGCGTTCTGAAGCACTAGGGTGGCGATGAACCCCTCTAGGACTTGAGCTAGTCCAATAGGTACAGTGTCAGCTGGAACCTCCTTATCAAAATCCACCTGAGGCTCCACTGCTGGTGCTACTGCTTTAGCTCTAGCCTGAGCTCGGCTTCTGGTGTGACCTTGGCCTTTGGCACGGCCTCGGCCTCGACTTCTGCCCCTCGTAAGAGCTTCCACTCGATAATCTGGTTGCTGTGTAGCTGAAGATGCAGTACATGTTCTTGCCATCCATGAGAGAATAAGATAGAAGAGTTGAATTATCAATGAGAGAATAAAATCCCATGATAGAGAAGAATAGAACCTAAACTTCGTAGCCTCTGGAAGATAAGAATAGACGTGTCCGTACCAATTATCCAGACTTTACTAAGCCTGCTCATGACAAGTGAGACTTAGGTAACGTAGTGCTTTGATACCAACTTGTCACGACCCAATATTCCCACCTTCGGGACCGTGATAGAACTTAACATTTCACTTTCTAGAAAAGCCAACATTATAGATTCTTTAAGCCAATTTCAATATATTTCAACAAGTAAAATCAATTAAGCCAAAATGAAACTAAAACTGAATGTAGAAGGACATATAAACCAATAATATTTATGTACAACTTGGATCTAGAGTCACAATATTCACGAGCTTCTAGATTTTCTACATTGTTTGAAATAAGTACAATTGTCTAGAATGATAAGAACAATAAATAAGGGGGAAATGGAAGGGGACTTTAAGGTCTGCGGACGCGAGCAGATCTACCTCGAGTTTCCAAGAAAATCCTAGCTGACACGCCTCACTGGCCGTTGGTACCTGTACCAAAATCAGTACAAGAAGTGCAAATTGTAGTATGAGTATAATCGACCCAATGAACTCCATAAGAGTCGAGCCTAACCTTGACGAGGTAGTGATGAGGCTATGGCAGGACACCCACGTAAATAAAACTATGTAGATAACAATATATTTACAAAAGAAAAAAAAATGTTAAAGGCTAAACATTTACTATTGAGAGGGGACATAAAAAGGGGGTCCAAGTTACGATAAGTACAATGGGGAATGATATCAAGAAACCGTCAATAAGCCCTTAACCAGAAAAACGAATAAACCTAATGAAAAAAGCATTACGACATCACCTTTCGTGCTTTTACTTTCAATCTCACTATAAAACAATAATAACGGCACGGGATCACCCTTCTTGCTTTTAGTCTCAGTTTCATCATAGATCAATAGATACGACACGACATGACCCTATGTGCATTAACTCTCACAATATGGCATGACATCACCCTTCGTGAATTAACACTTAAATACGGCACGGTATCAACCTTCGTGCATTGACAATCTGCCTTACCATATAACAATAAAGGATAAAATGAACAAGAACAATCCTTACGTCAAAAATGGTTCCACAATACAAACCTCAACTTGAAAAACAATACTCAATTATTACAGATAGTCCATAAACGCAGAAAGAACGATCAATTTAGTAATTAACTAGTCTAAGCATGGATATCATGATCAATGAATGTACTAAATTACAAGAAACAAGTCCCACCCGCATGCTTTATCCCAAAAACAACACATAAGTACTCATCACCTCACATATACATTGTACCCAATATTAAAATGAGTAGCAAATAGGCAAACAAGTCCCAATCCCTCAATTCAAGGTTAAGCACGATACTTACCTCGCTCTTAAGATCAACTCAAAACTCAGCCAGAACGCTGCCTTTCAAGCAAGCCTTCAAACCAACAAAATATAACAAATTACCAACCAAACAATTCAAAATAAGCCTTACGAACTACCTACGATTGAAAAAGATTCAATTTAAGTAATTATAAAAAAGTCAACAAAACTCAACTCGGAGGCCCACTTGGTCCAAACCCTAAATTCGGACCAAAATTCGATTACCATTCACCGCCAAGCCCAGTAATGTAATTTGTTTTGAAATTCGACCTCAATTTGAGGTCTAAATTCCAATTTCACAAAAATCCCTAATTCTACCCAAACCCCCAATTTCTCCCATAAAAACACTAGATTCTAGGTTGAAATCTATAAATTGTAATGGATGATTATTGAAAGAAAATAGGATACAATCACTTACCAATGTATTAGGGAAGAAGGGCTCTTGGGAAAATAAGAATAAAGAGAAATTCAAGAGTGGCGAATCTAGTGGTTATGTTGTTCTTCCTCCCCTACCCGGCTCCCCGAACCAAACCCCATATCCGTCCTACACTTTTATTCTTGATAGAAATAATAGTTTATTACAATTTATCGAGAGAAAATTTTACCATAATATTGCAGGCGGTGAACAATTAGACCATGAATTAATGAATGCTCTTTATTCTAATAAATATAGTACTATTGATGAAAATGATGATGAGGAAATTGATTTTGATGAAACTCAACTGGATGATGATAAAACTACTAGTCCTACTCTTGATGTTAACCCAACTAGTAATAACTCTGCTAATACAAATGATGACCATCTGATACTCCTAGTATTGTCCCTACTTTTTCTTGACAACCTACCAAACAGACGAAAACATCTCCTATTTGACCTTTTTTTTACTCAACGAATTCCACAAAATAAGAATAAGTATAAAACATCTGATATGAAGTTAGCTTTTAAATATTTTGGATTGGTGGGGGGGAGGGGGTTGTGAGGGGTCGGTAACTTTGACTAGACAATAAAAAATACCTAAAGATAGAGTTAGATATGAACATCTTAATGCTTTGGCCGAGGGAAAAAGTGTACTTAGTCCTAGTCACGCTGACCCTAATACCGGTTCAAATTAATTTCAACCAGACATTAACACTATTACAAGTGATATTTTATATTATGATCCAAAAAATTGAAAGAATTGGTAAAAATAGTAACCGTTATATTCTTACCATATAGTCTTCCTTCTGACTTTTCATTTGTGAATTATAATAGAAATTGTTTAAATCTTACTTAAAAAGATTTTTCTCGCACTACCGTAAACTGTGGTATTTATAAAGATAACCATGAATATGAACAATATTTGCACGGTTTTTTTACTCAAATAAATTATCGTGTTGCAATTATGACTGTTATTGGTAGAAGTGGTAACGACTATGATTACTTTACAATTGCCAATCAATGGATTGATGGGATTGGATAATACAAAAATGCATAACTGCTTTTAGAATAATTGTTTCACATCAGACATGGCAGTTTATTGCTTGCACAATTATGGATATTTGTACATATTTTTGCAGTAGTGATAAAATAATATCGTTTAATGGATAATACTACTAATTACACAAATGCTATGGACTTGCTTACCTCTATGCTAAATCCTGCATTTAGTAATATTTTCATGTTAGATGTATTTTTTATATCTATCATTTAATTTTTGGTGATGGTATGAGAATTTTAAATATTCAAATTGAAAAGGCTTAAATATCTTTTAACTGGCTTTTTCATTCAAACCGTAGAAGTAAACTTGCATAATATTTTAAGAGATGCAATGATTGTAGTCTTGTGGTCTGAGTGAAAGAAAGATCCTAAACCTTGTCCAACTAGATGGAAATACATGTATGAAAGTATCGTTGTTGCATATGAATATAGAAAACCCATAAACTCAACATTTAATGCATATGTAAGTGATGATGATGGGCACCTTATGAATGAGGATTAGGCTAATGTTAAAATGCTTGTTGATTTTAAAAAAAAATTCATATTGCTACAAATAATTTTCTGGGCAATATAATCCTATTATAACTGTTTAGTTTATATTGCAGAACTTTCAAATTTGTTTGTTCATATTTTTCCCCTATTTATGATATTGCTATTGTTAAATCCTTGTATAAAATTAGGAGGTCCTCCATTTTAGTATGAAACTATTTATAATTGTTTAGCACTTGTACACGATGAGTTGCCTAAACTTCCGAAAGCAATAGCCTCAATTAGAATAAATGATCAAATTATTTATAGTGCTTATCAAGTTGCATTAAATCGTGCTAGACCAAATGTTCTAACTTCTTCTTCTGATGATTCTCAATCATCTAAAAGAACTGCGGGAGTAAGAAAACATAGTGCTTGGGTAGCGTTTAGGGGTTCTCAAGTTTATAGTAAAATTAATTTTTCACAACTAAATGAGCTTGAAGTTAATTTATTGCAGCAAATTGAGGAAGTGAATCTCGATTGATCCTTTGATCTCTTGAAATGTTGGAAGTACAAAGAAAATAACTTTCTGGTTCTTTAAAGAATGGACCGAGACAATTTAAATTTTCAAGCTTCAACAATGGCATCAGAGAGCGCTTTGTCAAGTAAGATTTCAAATCGGTAAGTATAGAGTGCTTATGAGGGAGGTTGAAAAAATCAGTACTTTCAGAGATTGGATCCGTTCGGAAAGAAGAAATTTTGGACTTGCTGAATCACAATCAGAGGAAGACGAAGCTTACGAAGAAAAGCTATATAAACTTGTGGAGGATGCTGCTTCGCCAGAGAATGGAAGCGGCGATGACCAAGCTAATATTCCACCACCACCAATGAAAATTTCTCTGAACCTTGAAGGATTTATGAAGTTTGTAAGAGATAACATGTAAAAATTATTTAGGGGTTCTCAAGTTTGTTTAGGGGTTCTCAAGTTTATAGTAAATATTATTATGTATTATGTAACTTGTATTTCGACAAATTTTGATTAGTTTCTTTTTCTTCTCAATGGTGGTATTAGCACCTTGTTGTGCTCATTTCATAGGGGGAGGAAGACTAAGAAAGATATTGCCATATTTTATTAATTCTATAAGAAAATTACAAGGCATTGCTTTGAATGTCTCTTTACACTATTTTTATCTTTAAATTTAAATTAAAACATTTAGGTCATACTTCTATGATAAATTTACAAGGCATTAACTTAGGTATTTTTTTTAACATCCTTTTGTCTCTAATTTCTATTTAATTTTTTTAAAAAATCAATTTTTAGTCGTTGGGCCCACTTAGCACACATAACTTACTAGCCCGGCCCGTTCAATCCGGGACGATGAATTCATGGGCTCGATCCCAACCTGGTTCCTACAAAAAGAATATTTAGCCTAGTACTGATAGGCTCGTTTATTTAGGGACGAGATTGTGATCGGGACCGTTTAGATCGTCCTAATGTCACGACCCAAACATGGTCGTGATGGCGCCCGACCCTAAATCTAGGGAAGCTTGACCAACAATCGCTCTCATTCCAATAATAAATCTCAAAATTGATAAATTAAGGAGAATATTGTAATTTTAGAATAATAATCCAATAATATTAATAGAATAATAAGGAAAGATACGGAAAACCGATAAACACTCGCATAAGATCTGGGGTCACGAGTCTAGAGCCTCTAAACAAACTAGATAATAATATCAGAATAAAATTATATTAGTCTGGAAATGTATATATAATAAAAACTGAAGTATGAAGAGTAGCCAGGTACTATGAACATCAAGCAGCTACCTCAATGACTCTGAAAATATTTGGAGACAACGAGTGCTCGGATAAGCCTCCGGTGTACCTGAATCTGCACACAAGGTGCAGGGAGTAGGGGTGAGTACTACCGACGTAGTGAGTAATAAGCATATAAAATTTCCGAAGATAAGATATCCACGAAATGTCAGAAAGCAAAGCTAAACTAACACTCTGACACCTTAACTACGAAGTAACAGCAAAACAATATCAAATATAACAGTCAAGTATTATGCAAACATGCAATATAATGCATATAAATACGATGCGGCGTATAGCCCGATCCGTTTAACGTCAACGGTGCTCACTGGGGGTGAGTACAGACTCCGGAGGGGTTCCTTCACCCCAAGCACAATATCATCATATCACTGCTGCGGCATGCAGCCCGACCCATACTTAGTCTACAGTATGCATATAAGTCACATAACAGATTCAATCTAATTTCCCAGTTTCCAATTATTAAGGTGAATAAAATTTAGTTATTTAATTTCAGGAAAAAGGTGACTTAACATTTAATAAAAGTGATTAAGCACCGGACTGAGATCAATGATTATGCAAATCATGTTATCACAAAGATATTTATCCTAGACGGATGCTACAGATCGGCACAAGGCCCCAAACATGGCAATGAGCCTAGATATATTCACTACAGGGTACATATCAGCCGCCAATAATTTTATTTAGCTCTCGGGATGGACCATTCAGAATCCCCAATCATATACAATCCCTCACCTGCCATGGGGTGCGAGTCACGCCCTAGCATAGCTTCACGATGTGATAAACCGGGGTTTCAAACCCTCATGCCATCATCTATACAAACCACTCACTTCTAGTTGGTCGTAGACTGGTCCACAATGCCCTTTCCTTTTGAATCTCCCTCTACGCGCATCGAATCTAGTCAAAATCACAATGAATACGTTATTATAGGTTAAAGATACATAACCCAATTGAAATTACTCGAAAAATACTAAAAATCACGAAGTTGGTAAAAGCCGAGCCCTAGTCCTACTTCTCATAAAATACCAAAAATCACATCATCGGAATCCAAATTTCATAAAAATGGTATTTTTAAGTCAAGAGAATTACCTCCAATAAATGCCCGTTGAAAACACGCTTCAAATCGCTCAAAAAGCTCTCTTGGTTGCTTAACAATGGTGGAAAATTTGTTTGGTTCGCGGATGAAATGTTATTAAAAACCCTTCTGTCCAGCAGTTCTTGCTTCTATGCGTTTGCATCCCTCCTACTGCAATGGCATAGACCAAAAATCTGGGCCCTTAATTTTCCTCTTACGCAATCGCATAACACCCTTTGCGATCGCATAACACTGAGCCCCACAAATACTCGATCACGAAGAATGCTTCAACTAATCAATGTTGTATTTTCTGATATCAATGCTAACCCTAGAAAGCAGCCATAACAGTAGAGAAGATCAGAGGCGGGTTTAGCGAGAAAATTAGCTCACACCTATCTTTGATGAAAGAAGCTGCAAGTTTAGGTAGAAAGAACAGCCAGTGTCAGAGGGATGACTTCTGTTGAACTCTTCTTTACCGGTGACCCAGTTGATTCGGCCCCCACTATCCTTAAGGAACTAACCAAGGCAACTGAACTCATTTAGGTTAAAGGCTTCTTAGTAAGAGCTAAGTACAGATCTGCTACCAGCTCCCTAGGTAGCC
Source organism: Nicotiana benthamiana (assembly GCA_034376525.1). NCBI lineage: Eukaryota > Viridiplantae > Streptophyta > Magnoliopsida > Solanales > Solanaceae > Nicotiana > Nicotiana benthamiana. The sequence goes on along the minus strand of CM067339.1, from coordinate 36,901,225 downwards.
ATCCGTCTAATGAGGTATCTTCTTGACCTATATGGATCGCTTTTCGTGACTTTTCTTTCCATAGGCATAGATTGCAGTCTAACCAGCTTTCTAATTTTCCTCTATGCGACCGCACTAAGCCAGGTCACACACCAATGCGATCGTAGAGCCTCCCACGCGATCGCATAGGGAAAATCCATGGACCCTCCTAAACCTCCTATGTGATCGCATACCTACTTATGCGATCGCATAGAGTAAATCTCTGCTGCAATTTTTCTGCTGCATTATCTTATTCAAAAATCCCAGTTAGCCATCCAAAATCACCCCGAGGCCCTCGAAAACTCAACAAAAAGAACAGATACATTCTATTACTCCATTCAAACTTTCTCGTAACATAAAAACACTATCATAAACATCGAAATCATCAATTTACCATGGATTAAATACTAAGTTAAACTAAAACTTTCAATACTTGCATTTGATCCAAAACCCGACCTAAAAACCTCCGAATGACCTGAAAATTTTGCATGTTTATCTAATATCACCTAACGGAGCTACCCTAACTGTCGAAATTCCATTCCAACCCCCTGATCAAAATCTCACCTATCAACCGGACTTCGTCAAAATTCAAACTTAGCCAATTCAAGCCTAATTTTATACCGGACCTCGAAATTCAGTTCCGACTGCACTCCTAATGTCATAAATTACCACCTGAAACTAGTCAAATTGTCGGAAATCCATTCCGAGCGCTCTAGCTCATACATCAAAATTCGATTGACTTTTCCAAACTAACATTCTCATAAAAAGACTAATTGTCTTATTTCTAACCGAACTCTATCCGAATTACTTCCGATTCTCCAAACACATATTATGAAACACATAAAAGCATAAAATGGGGAAAACGGGGTGGTAACTTACATGACGACGGTTTGGGTCGTTACATCCTCCCAACTTAAACAAATGCTCGTCCTCGAGTGGGTCAAGAAACATACTTGGAGTATCAAATAACTGAGGATATTTGCTGCGCATCTCCTGCTCGATCCCCCAAGTGGCTTCCTCCACGGGCCGATCTCTCCACTGCACCTTCATCGAAGCTATGTCCTTAGACCTCAACTTTCGAACCTGACGACCTAAAATGGCCACCGGCTCCACATCATAGGTGAAGTCCTCATCTAGGTGAATCGTGCTGAAGTCTAATAGATGCGAAGGGTCCCCAACATACTTTCGGAGCATAGAAACATTGAACACCGGGTGAACTCTCGACAAGGTAGGTGGCAAAGCGAGCATATAGTCCACCTCCCCAATCCTCCTAAGTATCTCAAAAGGTCCAATAAAAATTGGATTTAGCTCCCCTTTATTTCCAAGCCTCATAGCGCCTTTCATTGGTGACACCTTCAACAAGTCCTTCTCGCCCACCTCATAACTATTCTGATGCGATCAAGCTGTACGAAGTCTCTCTTGTATCACTTTCACCTTCTCTAAGGCATCCTGAACTATCTTTGTCCCCAATAGTCTAACCTCGCCGGGCTCAAGCCAACCAACCGGAGATCTACACCGTCTCCCATATAAGGCCTCAAACGGCACCATATGGATGCTGGATTGATAGCCCAAGAACTCCCAAAATCAATAGCTCAGGCATGCAACATGTCCTCCAATATCTGGATAGTATGCTCCGACTACCCGTGCGTCTGTGGATGAAATGTTATGCTCAACTGTACCTGTGTGCCCAACTCCTGATGAAAAGTACTCCAGAACTGGGAAGTAAACATGGTACCCTTTATATGAGACAATGGAAACCGGAACCCCATGCAGCAGTACAATCTCCCGGATGAAAATCTTTGCTAACTTCTCTGCAGAATAGGTAGTGCATAGTGGAATGAAGGGCGCGGACTTGGTCAGCCTATTCACTATCACCCAAATCGAATTTAACTTCTTCGAGGTACGAGGAAGACCACTCAGAAAATCCACAGTAATATCCTCCCATTTCCACTCCGGAATATCCATCCGTTGTTCTGGTGCTCATATTTGACTTGCTGACAGCTTAGACACTGAGCAACATAATTCACAATATCCTTTTTCATTCTCCTCCACTAGTAATGCAGTCTCAAGTCCTTTTACATCGTCGCGGCACCTGGATGAATCGAATACCGCGAGCTGTGGGCCTCCTCCAATATCAACTCATGGATACCATCCACGTTGGGCACGTAAATTCGGCCCTACATCCGCAACACACCATCATCACCAATGGTCACATCTCAGGCATCATCATGCTGGACCCTGTCCTTTAGGACAAGCAAATGCAGGTCATCATACTGGCGCTCTCTGACGTGGTCGTACAAAAAATATCGGGAAACCACACTAGCCAACACTCGACTAGGCTAAAAAATATCTAACCTCACCATCTGATTGGCCAAGGCCTGAACATCAACTGCAAGGGTCCTCTCCCCAATTGGAATGTATGCCAGACTAACCATGCTAATAGCCTTCTGGCTCATAGCATCGACCACTACAATGGCCTTCTCGGGATGATAGAAAATGGTAATATCATAGTCTTTGAGTAACTTAAGCCATATCTGCTGGCTTAGATTAAGATCCTTCTGCTTAAACAAGTGTTGAAGACTACGATGGTCTTTATATGCCTCACAAAATACACCATATAGATAATGCCTCCAAATCTTCAAGGCATGAACAATTGCAGGTAACTCTAAGTCATGAATAGAGTAGTTCTTCTCATGGGGATTTAGCTGACGAGAAGCATAAGCAATCACTCTAACCTCCTACATCAATACACAACCAAACTTAACTCTCAATGCATCACAATACACCGTGAAAGAACCTGAGGCTGAAGAAAATACTAGTATCGGAGCTGTGGTCAAAGCCAACTTGAGCTTATGGAAGCTCTCCTCGCATTCATCCGACCACACAAATGGAGCATTCTTCTGTGTCAACTTCGTCAAAGGCAAAGCAATAGATGAAAAGCCCTGAACGAACCTATGATAATAACCCGCTAAATGGAGGAAACTCTGGATCTCAATAGCTGAGGACGGTCTGGGCCAACTCTGCACCGCCTCAATCATATTTAGGTCAACCAGAATATCATCACTGGACACCACGTGTCCTAGAAAAGCCACAGTACTAAGCCGAATCCACATTTGGAGAACTTCGCATAAAGCTTCTCCTCTCTCAATCTCTGCAATACCACCTTCAAGTGTTGCGCTTGCTCCTCCTGGCTTCGCGAGTACACCAGAATATTATCAATATACACGATTACAAAAGAATCTAGATACGGCCGAGATACACTATACATCAATTGCATGAACGCGGCTGGGGCATTGGTCAGCCTAAAGGACATCACTAAAAACTCATAGTGCTCATATCTCGTCCTGAAAGTCGTCTTCATAATGTCTAAATCCCTAATATTCAGCTGGTGATAGCCTAATCAGAGGTCATTCTTAGAGAATACCCTTGCTCCATGGAGCTAATTAAGCAAATCCTCAATACGGGGTAGTGGGTACTTGTTCTTCACTGTCACCTTATTCAGCTGCCTGTAGTCAATGCACATACTCATTGTGCCATCCTTCTTCTTTACAAATAATACCGGTGCACCCTAGGGTAACACACTCGGACGAATGAACGCCTTATCTAGAAGTTCCTGAAGAGATGTTCTTTCAACTCCTTTAGCTCCGATGGTGCCATACGATAGGGAGGAATAGAGATGGACTGAGTGCCCAGCACCAGATCTATACCGAAATCAATTTCCCTATCCGGCGGCATGCCAGGCAAGTCCACTGGAAACACATTAGGAAAATCCCTTACAATGGGAACCGAATAAAGATTAGGAGCCTCGGCTTCCACATCTCTCACGAAAGCTTATTACGATAAACAACCCTTTCCAACCATCTGTTGGGCTTTTAGGAAGGAAATTACCCTGCTGGGTACATAATCAGTCACACCTCGCCACTCGATCCTCGGAATACCCAGAATAGCTAATGTAACTATCTTAGCATGGCAGTCCAAAATAGCATGGTATGGAGATAGCCAATCCATACCCAGAATCACATCGAAATCTACCATGCCCAATAATAATAAGTCAACTCGGGTCTCCAGACCCCCAATTGTCACCAGACAGGATCGATATACATGATCCACAATAATAGTATCACCCACCAAGATAAATACATGCATATGCAAGGCAAGACAACCACGGGTCGTACCCAAATGATGAGCAAAATAGGAAGATACATATGAATAGGTAGATCCGGGATCAAATAAAATAGAAGCATTCCTATGGCGGACTGAGATAATACCTGTGATGACTGCATCCGAGGCAATAGCGTCCCTCCTATCTGGAAGGGCATAGAAACGAGCCTGACCACCGCCAGTACGATCCTCAGCGCTTGGGAGACCTCTGCCTACCTTGCCTCCACCCCTAGCTGACTGAGTGGGAGCCGAAGAAATCGGGGCAGAAGACGAAGGCTGATCCCTCTGCTGAGACTGTCTGCTATGGAGCCTAGGACACTGTCTCCTCATGTGACCCAACTCACGGCACTCATAGCAATGGCCTGAAACTGGAGAATGGGACTGATGAACCCTGAGCTGAAGGAGCAGGAGCACTGCTCTAAGGTGGGAGAGCACTCAGTGCAGGCTGACTCTGTTGATATCCCTGATGGCCCCGTCCTGAAGAGGCTCCACTGGACTCTATGCGTCTTGACTTAGGAGGCCTGAAGGAACGACCTCTACCATGCTGGAACTGGCTCATAGACGGAGCACTGGTGAAATTACCTGATCCTCGAGGCCTCTTGGCCTCCCTCTCCATACGCTCCTGATGGTGATCTGTCTAAACCAGTCGAGCCGCATCAACAACCTCCTCAAATGTAGCTGCTGTAGCCCTCTCTCTAGTTATCAATATACGGATCGGATAGCTTAGGCCATTTATAAACCTCCTGATCCTCTCCCTATCTGTTAGGATCATCCATATAGCATGCCTAGCCAGCTGTGTAAACCGCAACTCATACTGAGTCACTGTCATATCTCCCTAAGTCAACAACTCAAACTGACGATGCAGCTCCTCCCTGTGAGACTAGGGCACATACTTCTCCAAAAATACCATGGAGATTTGCTGCCAAGTGAGGGGCACTGTCCCAATAGGGCTACGCCTCTCGAACTATTCCCACCAAGTAAATGCAGCCCCTGTGAATTGGAAGGTGGTAGAAGCCACTCCACTAGACTCTAGAATACCTGCAGTACGAAGCATACACTAGCACTTATCCAAAAAACCTAGGCATCCTCGCCCTCAGCACCACTGAATGTCGAAGGCTGGAGTCCACTAAACCTCTCCAAACGATGTTGTTCGTCATCCGACATAGCTGGAACCACATGAGCAGGAGCTGGTGTGACTAGCGCAACTGGAACAACCAGTGCGCTGGGTGCCACTGGTGCATCTAGTGCAACTGGTGCAACTTGCTAAACTGGCTGAACTAGAGCTACCTCAGGTGTCTGTTAGCCATGAACAACATGCTCGGGTGTGCGAGCATCGGGGGTCTGATGACCACCCCCGGTCTGAGAAGTAGCCACTGTTGTAGTGGATGAAACTACTTGAGCCAGGCCTGTGCAGACGGACAAAATCTGAGCCAAAGCCTCCTGGAGACCAGGAATCACGATGGGCACTACAGGTGCCTGAGTAGGTGCTGCTGGAGCATCTACAGCTGGAGGCTGATCCTTGACCTAGGTAGCTGGTGGGTTTGCAGGTACTGCCCCTGCTGGTCCGCCTCGTCTAGCACCACGACCGTGTCCACGGCCTCTAGCAGGTGGTAATGGGGGTCATCCACCACGTCCGTTAGCACGGGTTCTCGCCATCTGCAACAGAATAGAATACAGAGATTTAGTTTTCACATTAACAAAACCGCACGATATGCATTTGAAGGAAGTGAGGTGTTTCGTAAAATTTCTGTACCCTCCCTAGGATAGATACATATGTCTACGTACCGATCCGCGAGACTACTAAGTCGGCTCATGATTCGCGAGGCCTAGTAACCTGGCTCTGATACCAACTTGTCACGACCCAAACGCGGTCGTGATGGTGCCTAACCTTAAAGCTAGGCAAGCCTGACCAGCAATCGCTCTCATTCCGATAATAAATCTCAAAGCTGACAATTTAAGGAGGATATAGTAATTTTAGAATAACAATCCAATAATATTAATAGAATAATATGGAAAGATACGAAAAATCGATAAACACTCTCATAAGATCTGGGGTCACGAGTCTAGAACCTCTAAACAACTTGGATAATAATATTTGAATAAAAATATATAAGTTTGGAAATGTATATATAATAATGAAACTGAAATATAAAGAGTAGCCAGGTCCTACGAACGTCAAGCAGCTACCTCAACGACTTTGAAAATATCTGGAGACAACCAGTGGTTGCTAAGTCTCCGGTGTACCTAAATCTACAAACAAGGTGCAGGGAGCAGGGGTGAGTACTACCGACTTAGTAAGTAATAAGCACATAAAATGTCTGAAGATAAGAAATCCACGAAATTCCATAAAGCAAAGCTAAAACTAACAGTCCGACACCTTAACTACGAACTAACAGTAAAACCATATCAAATATAACAGTCAAGTATAATGCAAAGATGCAATGCCATGCGCATGAATCCGCTGTGGCGTACAGCCCGATCCGTTTAAGGTCGACGGCGCTCAATGGGGGTGTGTACAGACTCTGGAGGGGCTCCTTCAGCCCAAGAACAATATCATCATATCACTGTTGCGGTGTGCAGCCCGACCCATGCTCAGTCCACAGTATGCATATAATTCATCTAACAGATTCAATCTAATTTCCCAGTTTCCAATTGTTAAGGTGAATACAATATAGTTATTTAATTTCAGGAAAAAGGTGACTTTGAATTTAACAACATTGATTAAGCACCAGACTGAGATCAATGATTATGCAAATCATGTTATCACAAAGATATTCATCCTAGACGGATGATACAGATGGGCACAAGGTCCCAAACATGGCAATGAGCCCAGATATATTCACTACAGTGTGCGTATCAGCCTCCAATAGTTTTATTTAGCTCTCGGAATGGACCAGTCACAATCCCCAATCAATACAATTCGCACATGCCATGTGGTGCGGGTCACGCCCTAACATAGCGTCATGATGTGATAACTCGGGGTTTCAAACCCTCAGGCCATCATCTGTACAAACTACTCACCTCTAACCGGTCGTAGACTGGTCCGCAATGCCCTTTCCTTTTGAATCTTCCTCTACGCGCGTTGAATCTAGTCAAACTGACAATGAATACATTATTACAGGTTAAAGATACATAACCCAATTGAAATTACTCGAGAAATACTAAAAATCACGGAGTTGATAAAACTCGAGATTGGGCCCACTTCTCATAAATTTTGAAAATTACATCGTCGGATTCCTCGTCTCGCCACAAGTCCGTACATATAAAGTTTGCCAAAAACGGAGTTCAAATGGCCTTTCAAATCCCCAAAATTTGTTTCCAAAAACTAATCCCTAGTTCTTCACAATATCAACATATTTTCATGGGTTTGAGGGTTGATTCTTCATAAAAATGATGTTTTTAAGTCAAGAGACTTACCTCCAATCAATACCCTTGAAAATATTCTTAAAATCGCTCAAAAAGCTCTCTTGGTTGCTTAACAATGGTGGAAAATAGGTTTGGTTCGCGGATGAAATGTTATTAAAAACCCTTCTGTCCAGCAGTTCGTGCTTCTATGCGATCGCATCCCTCCTACTGCAACCGCATAGACCAAAAATTCGGGCCCTCAATTTTCCTCTTACACAATCGCATAACATCCCTTGAGATCGCATAACACGTAGCCCTACAAATACGCGATCGCATTCCCCTCTACGCGACTGTATTGAACCAGGTCACACACCTATGCGATTTCAGAGCCTCCTACATGATCGCATAGGTTAAATCCATGGCCCCTCCAAAACCTCCTATGCGTTCGCAGACCTACCTATGCGATCACATAGAGTAAATCTCTACTGCAATTTTTCTGCTGCACTATCTTATTAAAAAATCCCTGTTAGCCATCCGATATCACCTCGAGGCCCTCAAAACCTCAACCAAAAACATAGATATGTTATATTACTCCATTCAAACTTGCTCGTAACAAACAAACACTATCATAAACATCAAAATCATCAATTTACCATGGATTCAAGCCTAAGTTAAACTAAAACTTCTAAAACTTGCATTTGATCCAAAACCCGACCTAAACATCTTTGAATGACCTGAAAATTTTGCACGCATATTAAAAATCACCTAATGGAGCGACTGCAACTCTCGGAATTCCATTCCGACCCCTGGATCAAAATCTCACCTATCAACCGGATTTCGCCAAAATTCAAACTTAGCTAATTCAAGCGTAATTCGACACCGTACCTCCAAATTTAGTTCCAATTGCGCTCCTTAGTCATAAATCACCACTCGAAACTAGTCGAATCATCGGAAATCCATTCGGAGCCCTCTAACTCATAAGTCAATATTTGGTTGACGTTTCCAAACTAACCTTCTCAGATAGAGATTAATTGTCTTATTTCTAACCGAATTCTATCTGAATTACTTCCAATTCTCCAAACATATATAATGAAATATATAAAAGCATAAAACGGGAAGATAGGGTAGTAACTCACGTGACGACGGTTCGGTCGTTACACCTAGTTGGCTCGTTTAGGGCTCGGACCGAACCACATGTCAGCCTTAGCAAATGTCCCCAAATGTGAAAAATACCTCACAATGGCAAAGCCTTCGCACCTCTGCTTTCATCTCATTTTAGATGAAATGTTCGCAAATACGAACTATGGTCCCCTGGAAATGCGACCTTTTGATCGCAAATGTGACATTTTGATTGCAATTGCGATCCCTTGCTGACACAAGTATTCTTTGCAAATGCGAAGAAGTGGCTAGAAAATGCGAAACTTACTTGTAGCCCATTCGAAACTCACCTGATCCCTCGGCGATCCACAACAAACATGCACACAAGATATCATACTAATTTGCTCGCACGATCAAATCGCCAAAATAACACTTAAAACTATGAACCTGACACCAAATGAAGTAAAATTTTCAAGTAAACTTTATAATTGTAATTTAACAACTGGAAGTCCCAATCACGTCAAACTAAATTCATTTCTCGCCAAATTCAACATGCAATTCATAAATATAGTATCGTACCTATACCGGGTTTCGAAATCAAAATATTGATCCGATATCAATTAAGTAAAACATTGGTCAAACGCTTAGATTCATTAAGCCTTCAAACTCTAATTTTTAAACAAAATACAAAACTCGAGCTAGGGACGTGTGAATTCGATTCTAGACATACGCCCAAGTTCTAAATCTCAATACGGACCCACAGGGACCGTCATAACACGGATCCATCTCTATTTTCTCAAAATAATGACCTAAGTCAACTCAAATAAATTTTTAAGGCAAGCTTTCATATTTTTTCAGTTTTTAACATAAAAGTCTTCCAGAAAAATACCGGATTGTGCACATAAAGGTATTTGAGGTTTCGAAATACGGAATTAGAGTTTAAACTCTTGATTACCTATCGGGTCATCACAAGCACTCTCCATTAGATAATGTTGGATGAGCTTCCTAGGTCATTTAAAACACATTTTAAACTCTAGAACATTAAGAGAAATTATAAAGGCGTCTTTGTGTGATTGAAGAAGTCCGTCGGCTTCCTCCTCCGTGAAGGTGAAGTGGTATTCATTAACTTTCCGGATTCTCTTGCTGCGGGTTGCCAATACTTTTGTCTCTTTTTTCTAACGAGAAGGTTACACCATTAATTTCATTTCCTCTGAAAATCATGTTGATGGTTAGCCGAGGATGGTCTACCCCTATCTTTGGTGGTTCTATGTTGTCATGGCTGTGACCGTAATTTTTCTTGGCTCGATCACTCAATAACTCCTTGAGATGACCATTCTTCAGTAGTGTTGCCACCTTTTCCTATAGATGACATCAATCTCCAGTTCTTTAGGAATGAATCCCGTGATAATAACACCATAATATGGGATTTCTTTGGACGGAATCGTATTTGATTAGCTTTGTGAATTGTGCATCTTTGATATTTCTGATTATTGATACCAACACCACGTTGCTAACATTGAAATCGTACTCAGACAACCTAGGATAAGTAGAATTGTGGGACCTCGATACCTCTTTGTCTTGCAAGGACTTATTATTCAAGCCACGGTCGGTTCTTCTATTGGGGGCAAATCTGCCCTTAGAAGATCACTGGTCTATATCAAAATCATATTTGAATTTATCCCAATTCTTGTCTCGGTCTAGCCCATTTGTTGATGTCGAGAACCCTAGCAGATCATCTTTTATTATTATCTTTGATTCATAGTGGTTATAGACATCCGCTCATGTGGTCGCTTGGAACTCGAGCAGGCTTTCCTTCTCCTTTCAGAGGGCGTCGGTACCCCTTGAGTTCATACCCTTAGTGAATGCCTCAACTTCTGATTCACCTGGAATGAACGATAACAACATCCTTTCATTATGGAATATGGTCACGAACTCATGAAGCAATTCAAACTCTCCTTGTAAAATTATGAATATGTCCGCCTCTCAGGGCCTGGACCTTCCTGGAGTCAAAATGGGCCTTTAAGAAAGAATCTATCTTTCAAACAGAAATATTGAGTGCTCGGGTAGGAGTGAATACTATGTCAGTGCCCATTTCATGAGAGTTTCCCAAAATGTCTTCAGTACAGCCGAATCGATCTCATGATGGCCCAATCCATTTCCTTTCGTTGTCATTGCGTAGGTTGTGATGTGCTCCTTAGGATCTGAAGTGCTATCGTACTTTGGTATGTCCGACATTTTCAATAAGTTTTGGGGTTGTGCTAGGTTTAAACGGTAACTGGGTGTACTTCTTCGAATATGGACCCTTCAATACTGGTGGTGTGCCTTGAATTTGATCCATTTGGGAGTGGAATTTCTTCACGGTCTGATCCGCCCCCTCGTTCATTTTCCTCATGAATCTCATGAGTTCAGTTTTAAAGGGGTCATCACCATTATCATTTCTAGGATATGCTACCGCTCCCGCTTTTTTGAAGACGACCTCACCCATTGGGGTGTTATTATCAACTCTTTGAGTCGTTTAATTTGTAGGAGTGACGGGAGGTGTTGGGCCTCTTTTGTTTTCGTTGTTGGAAATGTCTGTTTTTCTTTCGTCATGACACGATCCGGCCTTAAGGGATGACCCATGATAACCTTTTGGTGCTCTCTCAAGATCCTTACCATTTCCGCAACATGCTCGTCCTCAGCATCATTAGGAGTCGTTTCCCGTAGATATCGGGAATATTGTTCACCATGGACCTAAGTTTCTACGTCCCTCTCGTTGCGAGTGTAACTGATTGAATCCTTCTGTTGAGGAAGATTTTTGTGCGCCTCGACATTGTGTGCAATCTTGATATCATTAGCTACCATTTTTTTTGCTATGAAACAATTACGCAAACGAGTTAGTAATATATGCAAGGATCAGCTCAATTGCGCAGTTGTCTAAACCCCATTGTGGTGCCAAATTATTTACCCATAAAATAATACAATTGAATTTGTGACGTGGTGTATAGGCAAGCAAATTAATTTGATCCAAAAATAATAAATAAATTGGATTAAAAATAAGACTTAGCGTAACAACCAAAGAAAAAGGTAGATCTGGCTCCGTGAGTGATGCCTCCGAGGACAGAAGTAATAGCAATACAAAGCAGGAAATAAAGTTGTATTATTTATCTTGAGAATATAATGTTGCACAAGTTTGAGTATACCTAGAAAACAAAATCCTAAGATCAAGCCCCTCTTAAATAATAATAATGTGGGCTATTGATGAATATGTAACGACAGCCCATGAATGCCAAAATTCTCTGCAATGGCTGCCTATTTAATACTGAAGAATATTCTTTATTAAATGTCATCTTTTAACAAACATTAGTTTGCTTCCGCTGACTGTTCCCTTCAGAATCTACTCGATACCAACCGATGTTGTTATCCTCGATCTTGGTTCTCACTCGATTCATCTTCCGTTTTTCTCTGATTCCACATGTCACGCAATCATTCAATCATTTGAAATAAATCAAGTTTTACCCTATACAGGGGTCCACGTGGAAATACCGTATTTAACCAATACACATACAAGTGTAACCGACTGTGAAACCTAACACGTACGATTTATTTATTTAAGAAGGAAAGTAAGTTCAAATAGAGATTCTAAAATTTAAGACATCACACTGCCTACTTTACGGATCTCTTGGCAACATAGTAAGACGGCGTACCTTGATTGTTTTGATCGATAAGGAAGAAAAGATGTAAAATGCCTTTAAAAGAAATATAAATTACAACTTCGACTCTGAATTTTTTGGTTGTGCAATTGTTTTACCATAGCTTTCACTTACTTAGAAAAGTTTTTGAATCGGATAGATGCTCTTTTGAATTCTAAGTTACCGGAGCAAAAATCAATTTTCTCGTTAAGTATTAAGTTTACAACAAAAGTTACTTCTTCGATCGTTTAACATACTTGGCTCTATGAATTTCAACATGCTTAGACAACAATTATAATTAACAATCTAACTCTAAATATAACATATATGTGGACTATATGAGTTTTATAATTTACACATAATATGAAATGTTTAATTAAGAATATTCACATGAATCCATGATATTTCAATGAACGTCCAATAAAATCTCTTGAATTTAATAAAAGATCTACTTTATCTCCCTTTTTATTACTTGCTTAGTAACACTTGTTTTGAGAATACATTTCTTCTCAAGGCAAGAGAGAATCCTCTCTTTCTAAGGTTACAATATATTATTTCTCATGTTCTATCATATAAAATGTGAGACGTAAGATGTGGATACCCTTAAAATGGCACAATTAAATTTGTAATATGGATTATAAATACGTAAATTAATTTTATTTAAAAATATAAAGTAACAATGAACATAGATGAATTAATTAAGAATACATTAAAAAAATTACAAGTATGATTGTGAAACGACCTTCTTTGGAAGCAAGAAGAAGAATGGAATATTGAGCAAAAAGTTGTTAATTGAAAGCAAGAGTAAGTTTAGCATCTTTTGTGTATAAATATTTCGTGTCTACAATAAGTATGTTATGAAATAATATAAAAGACAAGAACAATAATGCAAGAACAAGAGCAATAGAAAGAAGAGTAGAGAGAGTTCTTCTTATTGATACTTAGAGATTGTTAGGAGTGTATTACAATGGTAGAAGACCCCTTTATTTATAGGGAGGGGGATGATTTAGCTACCAAGAATAGAACTCTAGAATCTCTCTAATTATAGACATTCACCTTAAATAGGAGTCTATTTATAACACTCCCCCTTGAATGTCTATTCAACAATGTGCCTCGTTAAAACCTTAAAACCAAAACCCGATGGGAAAAATTAAAGAAAGGAAAAAGAGTACACATGTTTGAATATGCGCCTATTGGTTGCCTCGTTAAAAACCTCGCAAGGAAAACCCGGTGGGACAAAACCTTGTAAGGGAAAAAGAGTGCAACGCGCATTAACTCCCCCTAATGAGTACATCAATTTATATCCTTGAGCATTTGCATTCCAATCTTGTGCATCATCTTCAAAACGATCTTTGGTAGACGTTTGACAAATCAACCATATTGACTTGAATAAATATTCCATACCTTGAAATCATCATTCTTGATAGATATGAACATCTTCATATAATGTCGTGGAATAACTCTTCAATATCTCCATAGATGCATTCTCAATGCCATCATGCTTATAGTTATAGCAAGATACATATGTACACAAATTGTACTAAGGATGTGGTACTTCAGGACCAAGAATTGCATATGCTTCAAGCAACTTAAATCTTTCAAGTTAAGTCATATAAGCCATATAATAGACTTTAGATGCATATCAAGTTTTCCATGTCATGCTAGACAAATAAGATATCGAAAACTGATTATACATACCTTTGACTTTATACTTTCAAGCATTTGAACTATAGGTTCAAAACTACATGTCTTTCATATGGAATCAATTCTTCTTGAATTGTATCTCTTCCATTTAGTTACTTTCTTTGGGTCAGCAAATGCGTATAGCATGCTTTGCAATATGTTGCAATTGAATTATCCCTTTTATGAACTTTAGGTTCATATCATGATATTCGGGGATATACATATACAAATCATAATTCATCCCATGTAACCTTTTCTCAAGCGTTTACCATGTCTCCCCCTCATGTTAGTAAAGCTAACTTGTTTCCTCAACTTTGGAAAATCATCTTTGTACATTATCATGTCAATATACACAACACATTAATAATAAGATGAAATTATTTGGTTCCTGACCTTGAACCACTTGTGAGGGGAGAATATACTCTCGTATACAACTTATATCAAACTGATATATATATATATATAACTTTGTTCTCACAAGAAACAGTTTAGCTATTAAGTGGAAGCACTCAATAATTATCTTGCTAAACTTACTTTGATATAAACCAACTTATCAAGATGAACTATCTTGAGTAGAAAATCTGGAAATTATGCTCGAAGTTAGATTACTGAGCAATTTACCTCGCAAGCACCGGCCAGGCTGCGGGTCAATAACAATTGTGCATGTAACCATATCATAGATGCATCATATGTGGTATACATGGCAGGTGAATGGGCCCTTATTCACCTTTGATATTTTCAGAATTTATGGGCTTCAACCCGAACTCTTTAGTTGGTCAGTTCATTAATGAGAACAAGTGATACAAGAGAATTCGTAAAGAACTTTCTAGTTCTTTGATATTCACCTGTGTGAATTTGCACATCATACTTAAAATGAGATGGCTAACACGAATGCCAACTGAATAAATTATCAATATTGGTAAACTTCAAATTTACACCATGACATGTGCACTTATCAATAAACTTCAGGTTTATTATGACATGGGTTTTTATACCAATAGATATCCACTTTATTGTGGCATTCTTTCTTTTGTGTAGTACAAACTGGAGAACAAAGCGGGTAGCTTTTCATATGCAAATTACCCCGCTACAAGTTGTAGTAATAGGAGATATCAAAGCCTTCCTTTATTTATAGTCTCAATATAATCAATCGCTTTCGCCTGTACTTTGGAAACTGAATAAGTTTCTTTGAGACTTACTACAGCACAATACTCAATTGTGTTTCTCCAACATAGTAATAATTGGCTCTTCTAGAGCTCTCAATTAATTTTGTACTACCACAAACTCATCAACATCCATGTGGTGAATATCTTTCTTAAAGAGAAAGTTATACCATTATGGTCATGTCAAACTTATATGCAAGATATGTTTCTTGCATTATCGTTGTCCTTTAATAGTCATATTTCCAAAATACTTTGGCGTACAATAGGTACGTGACCAACGATCATTCATGCCATATATCATCTCAAACCTCCTTCTAGGGGTGAGTGTGGTATATTTAATACCAATTTCATGTTCATATTCTTCCAATAATGAATATGTATCAGATGTTGTCACATTCACTTCGAGGATATGTGATTTTGTTATCCTTTTCAAATCTATAAATGCGTCAGTCATTTGATTTGCTATTCTTTGCAAATGGATAATCTTTTGTGCCTCTTTCTCACAAATAGAGGTGTGTGGATCAAGATGAGATAATGATGCATTTTTCCACAAAATTTCCCATTTGGTTTCACCAACTTCTCCCCCTAATTTTGGGAAAAGTGTCTCATCAAATTGACAGTCTGCAAATCGTGCAGTGAACAAATCTCATGTCAATGTTTCGAGGTAGCGAATAATGGAGGGCGATCAACCTCAACATATATTCCTAACCTTCTTTGCAGACCCATTTTGGTGCGGGATGGCGGTGCTAAAGGCACATATACTGCGCATCCAAAAATTCTTAAATGGGATATATTGGGTCCATGACCCAAAACCAATTGCAACGGGGAATATTTGTGTCAATTCGTCAGTCAGAGACGAACTAGCATTGCTGTATGCAAAATGGCGTGACCCCAAACCGAAGTGGGCAGCCGACGAACTAGTATTGCTGCATGCAAAATGGCGTGAACCCAAACCAAAGTGGGCAGCCGACGAACTAGCATTGCTGCATGCAAAATGGCGTGAACCCAAACCGAAATGGGCAGCCTCGTTTTCATGAAGAATTCAAGATTATTCTCATCTATTGTCTCAATATGATATCCATTTTGAATGATATCTTTAAAACTCAACAAGTTCCTTTTAGACTTGGAGGAGAACATTGCGATTGATATCATTAAAACTCAACAAGTTCTTCTTAGACTTGGAGGAGAATATTGCATTCTCTAAGATAAACGTCATGCCTTTGGGCAGAGTTACAGTTGCTCTTCCGGAGCCTTCAATCAATTTACTTCCCATGGTTTGACATATAAAAGAAATACACGAACATATGAATAAATAAGTTCAATTCGTTTGTGTCACATAATATTTTCAAAATCTGCAGCTAACAGTTGACTAACGAAATCAGATATGTTATCCATAATTGATTACTTTGCAGTTTGAAAATTTCAGTTTAAACATTTTCTTCAAACAATCGATTGTTAAACACAAACAATCGATTGTTGAACATTGACAATCGATTGTTAAACACACACAATCGATTATTTGCTATTTTGAAAAACTTCATATCACACTGTCTTAAGACAATCGATTGTTAAATATAGACAATCGATTGTTGGCTTATTTTGAAAAATTCCAGAGCACACTGTCTTAAGACAATCGATTGTTATGCATAGACAATCGATTGTTGGCTATTTTGAAAAATTCCAGAGCACACTGTCTTAAGACAATCGATTGTTATGCATAGATAATCGATTGTGGATGATTTTTGAAAAATTCCAGATTACACTGTTTTAAAGACAATCGATTGTTAAACATAGACAATCGATTGTTGACTGTTTTTGAAAAATTCCAGAACACACTGTTTTAAAGACAATCGATTGTTAATCATCGACAATCGATTGTTTTGCAGTTTTTATGCGAAATATGAGATAACCGACTAGTTTTTCAGGTTAGTCGATTACCTCTACTGGAAAGTAAAAATATTATTGATATTTGAGCATATTGATACATTCTAAAGAACTAATACTAACATTATATCATGAACTAACGAATACGAGCTAATACTGATGACTATTAGTTTATTCATTCACTAATACAAACAAGTAAAATAAAATCAAATAGCTCCATCTTCTTTCATCACGGATCCATCACCGATTAGGTGGTCTATCTTCCCCTCGGGTTGCTCAAAGAAGTCTGCCGCATCCAAGTGGGTGACGTCAAAGTTGTCGTCAGAGACAAAATTCGTTTCAGGGCGTTTACTCTTTCGAGATGCTTGATAAAGGTCAACCAAAAGTCATGGTATACGGCAAGCCTTTGACCAGTGCCCGTTTTCACCGCAACGATAATATATAGTTTATAAACTATTTGCTTTTGGGTTCTTATCGTATCGTGCATGTGGCAGAGTGACCAACTTCAGGTTGTCATATCTCTTCTTTAAGCCATTCCACAAGATAGGTGGATCTTTGACGGTGAGATATTCAATCTTCAAACCTTCATCAAGGTGATGGCGCAAGAAAATCAAGGCCTTAGCATAGTTTCAAACCTTCATCAAGGTGATGGCGTAAGAAAATCAAGGCCTTAGCATAGTTTTGGGTGGATGCATTATTTCTGTCTTTAATGGCGTCTCCAAGACCCATAGCATCCAAAATGGATTTAAGTATCCAACACCCATATCATATAGTTCTTGCCCGAAATTTCAAGGGCAACAAACTTTCTTTTCATAATGTCAGACATAAACCAAAATTACATCAAGAGCGTGTTCATACTTACGGGCTCTATTACAATTATCACATTCACTTCAGGGAATGGATCAAAATCATGTGCTTTACACAATCTCATGTCAAATATTACTTTCATAAAGTGAAAGATTATTTTGAGAATCCTTATTGTTCTCATTACCACAATAATGACAATTATAACTTCGTCTATTGCCATGTCCACATCCATTGATACCTTTACGGTAATTAGTCTTCTTTCAGACTTATCATATACTGCTTCCACATTCTCTAAAGGGAATGGAGCAAATTCAATGGGACGGATTTTCAATTATTTGCCCACAATCATACATGAATTTAATCATGGCAGGACATAGAGATTTTACCACTTCATGTGGTTATAATTTCTTACAAACTCCATTAGAGTTATAATCAAGCTTTGTTGTCTTTGCTTGCATATAAAATCAAGTTATAAAATTTCAAGAATTTGAAAGAGAAAAGTAAAATACTTACCTTAAATCCAGAATTTAATCATGAAGGAAGTTCATAGAACAATTGACAATTATTATGCTCAATCCCAAAAGTTTTTACTCAATTAGTTAGCGTCTCCTGAAAATCAACAAAGCAAAGAACCAACGGATGGCCTCCTAGATGTCGTGAGTCTTTGATAAGAAGTCTAACTTGTCTGTCGGACTTATCAAATCCAAATCTAGCAGCATAAAAGAAAGTAACCAAGCTACACTGTGGACGGCAACTAAGGAAAGCCATTCCTTTTCAGCATAAGAAACAGGTGACATATTTGATCATGAACAAGAAGCAATAGGAGTATTGTGTCACAAGGAACTCGAGATACGACTGACTAAACATATTGACTGTAACAAAACTTAGAGGAGGACAGGGGAGTTGCGGTAGAGTCTCGTGCTGATAACGTGTTATGAAATAATATAAAAGACAAGAACAATAATGCAAGAACAAGAGCAATAGAGAGAAGAGTAGAGAGAGTTCTTCTTATTGATACTTAGAGATTGTTAGGAGTGTATTACAATGGTAGAAGACCCCTTTATTTATAGGGAGGGGGATGATTTAGCTACCAAGAATAGAACTCTAGAATCTCTCTAATTATAGACATTCACCTTAAATAGGAGTCTATTTATAACAAAGTAAAAATTCTTCTATTTATAGATAAAGAATATTTGTCAAATCAAAATCTTCTTCAATATAGATAAGACCACTCTTGATAGATGCATAACAGTTGAGAGTAAATGCAATAATTCTTTATAACGACCAATCCCTGAATGCTGACTTATTCAACCTCAGTCCTGACTCGAGGCCATTCAAAACAACTAAACTTTAAAATTTTTGAGCTCAAGATACAACTTTCGGTTCTAACCGTCCCCAATTTCATTGACATTTTTAGCGTTTTAATATACAATTTCTCCTCGTCAATATTCGAATGTGAAGTATAGGAATTCGAACACTAGGTTCTTGTTGTTGCCAATAATCCTTTTTCGTAATATGCTTTATGTTACTTCCTTATTAAAAACTTTTCCAGAAAAAACCCAATTGAGACAAAAATTGAACGAAGGAAAATGTAGTACAACACATACTCTCAGTATCATCAATGATCTTCAGCAATAATACTTTCTGATGCGAGTCATGTTCCAATTATTTGGTAATTTTATGCCATCTTGATTTTCTAACTGATATGGCCCTTTACCAGGTATTGTCGAAATCCAGTAAGGTCCTTCCCATGTTGATCCCAGCATTCCAACATTGATTTTTTGGGCACTTAAAGTTACGTTCCGCAAAACTAAATCTCCAACTTTGAATTATCGAAGATTTGAATTGCAATTATAATAACGTTTCATAATTTGCTTTTGTGCCACCATCATTATATAATCAAAGTTCTGGCGTTCCTCAAGTAAGTCTAACTTAATCAACATTTCTTTATCATTCTCCCACTCGTTTGCTCGAGAATACATTATGGTCGGTTCCCTAATATCCACTGGAATCAAATTTTCTGCACCGTATAGAAGGAAAAAAACGGCTTCTCCCATGCTTGTCTTTGCTATTGTTTGTGCCCATAACACTCTAGGCAGCTCTTCTAGCCAACTGTCATTAGCATCCTCTAATTTCTTTATTAGGTTTTGAATTTTTGCCTTGTTGGTTGATTCTGCTTGGCTGCTAGAACTTGGATGATATGGGGAGAATGTGATCCTTCTAATTTTAAAACCTTCTAGAAACTTTGTAACTTTCAAAACAGCTAGTTCCCTTGAGGCAAATAACTGACTATATTCATCTCCCATTTCATGAATGACTACGATGACACTAGCGAATGTGGAAGCTTCACTGGCTGATGCACTAATTGACCATGACGTTGACACTTATCATATTTTTGAACAAACACATGTGCTTCTTATCCCATTTAAGGCTAATAGTAACCGACTCTTATCAATATGAGCACCAATGAGTCTACACTTGAATTATTTCCAAGAACCTCGTCGTGAATTCTGTCATCACGTAATCAGTCTTTGATGTTCCTAAAAATCGAGTCAATGACCTTTGGAAACACCTTTGGTATAATTTTTTCAACAACAAGGCAATACAAAGCAACTTTCACTTGTAGTGCCCGAGAGGCTTTAGAATCTTTTGGAAACTTTTCATGGTTTAAAAATTCTATAAACTTGTTTCTGCAATCCCATATTTGGTTAGTTAAGTTATATTTACAGTACTCATTCATGGCTAAGGCTGAATGCAACAGTTGAACAAATACACCGGAATCATCCCTTCATTTCCCTTGACGACCCAAAATTAGCCAATGCATCCGCCTCTACATTTGTTTCCCTTAGGATATGAATCACTGAACACTCCTGAAACAGAAAAGTAAAACTTAAACTTTACTCAAGTATTTTTGCATGTGTTCTTCCTTGGTATCAAATATTCCAAATATATGACTTACTACCAACTAAGATTCACACCTTATTTCAATCACCTCGGACCCTAGTCCCCAATCAAATTCAAGTCCTGCAACCAAAGCTTTGTACGCTGCTCCGTTTTTAGTTAATGAAATAATTCTGATGGCTTGTCTTAGGGTATCTTCTAAAGAACTAATATCCTAAGTCGAGAACCTTTTATATTAGAAGCTTCATCCGTTAACAAGGTTCATACACAAGTGATAGTTCCTGATACAAAAATTGCTTTTTTAGTAGCTAAAGGCATCATTTTCGGACTAAATTCAGCCATAAAGTTGGCCAAAACATGTGACTTAATTGCAGTCTAAAGTTTATATTCTATATCAAATTTACTAATTTTAACTTACATTTAGCCAATCGATTTGATAACTCAGGTTTATAAAGGACGTTCCTCGGGAAAAAATCGTCACAACGACTACTGGGTAGCATTAAAAGTAGGGTCTAATCATTCGAGAGGCAATTACAAGAGCTAGACCCAACTTTTCTAGGTACGTGTATCATATTTTCGCACTTAGAAGTATCTTTCTAATATAATAAATAGGAAATTGTGTGCCTTCTTCTTCCCAATCAGGATTGCACTTACTGCGACCTCCAATACCAACAGATTAATAATTTCTCTCCCTCCTTTGGTATTGACATAAAATGAGGGCTAGACAAATAACTTTTCAAGTCCTTAAGATTTTGTTGGTATTATGGAGTTCACGTGAAACTAGTTTTCTTCTTTAATAGAAGGAAGAAATGGTGACATTTCTCTTATGACCTCGATATGAATCTACTAAGGGTTGGTTGCTAACTTGATGGTAAACCTCTGTAACTCCTGTACACTTTTCACCTGGGCGTAGGTATCTTCTATGGCCATAATCTTATCGGGGTTACCTCTTCTTCCAAGGAAAATCTTGCACCCAACTCGAAAAGAGCACTTCTCTAGATTAAGCTTCATGTTATGTTTTCTCAATATATCAAATGTTTCTTGAGGATGAAATAAATGATATCTTGCACTAAGAGACATAAAAAGTATATCGTTAATGTATACTTCTATTGTTTTACAAATTTGACGCTCGAACATATTAGTAACTAACCTCTCATAGGTGGTTCCGATATTTTTTAGCCCAAAATGTATAATATTATAGCAACATGTGCCAAAATCTATGAATGAGGGTTTTTTTAATTCTCCGGCTGCACTTTAATTTAAGTGTACACATATTATGCATCAATAAAACTCATCAATTCATATCCAGCTGCAACATCGATCATGTGATCAATATTTGGCAATGGAAAAGCATCCTTCGGGAAGCCTTATTTAGATCTTTACAGTTTATAGACATTCTAAATTTATAGTTACTTTTAGGTACAATTACTACGTTAGCCAACCAATCAGGATAACTTACTTAACGTACAGAATCTATATTTTGTGAGCATGTGATTTTTGCCCTATATGAATTACTCACAGAAATTCAAAATAAAATAACTTCTTTCAGTGTTTGAAATTTTGTGGATTTTTGTTATACATTCTGTTAATTATTTGTATTTTGTTTGTAAATTTTAATTAATGAAAAAAATAAAAATATTTTCTTGGCATTTGCATTTAAGGTTTAATTTAACATTTTAGGATTAATTAATAATTAAGTCACCTTAAAAAAATAAAGAAAATAACCAAAAACGATTCTTTTGTATTTATACGTTTAATTGTCTTAGTTTGCATTTAATTAGGAATTATTGTATTTTAAAATTGTGTAATATAATTTCAGAAGTCAATTTGAGACTGTATTTTCAAATTTGGTATTTAATAAAAATCAAAAAATATAAACACATAATGAAGAAAAGAAAAGAAAACAATTGAAAAAGAATTAAAAATAAACTTGGTTTTAATAAGACACTTAGTTTTGGGCCAAATGTGCATCAGCCCAAGCTAATTCCAAAGGAATCTGGATTCAACCAAGCCCAAATACCTGTCCAGACCCAACTAAAATTACCCGGTCCAGGCCCCCATCCCCTAAACCGACGTCGTATGTCAAGATTCAATCCTGGCTGTCGAGGTAGCTTGATCCAATGGCCAGGAACTAACGAGGTTCTTGATTTAAAATTGTCGGATCCCTGACTTAACCCCCCCCCCCCCCCCCCCCCCCCGTGTATCATCGTCCTCACACCCTTCAGAGGCCTAAATGTAACGCCGCCGTGTTCCGCTGTCAAAAATCGCCTCACGGTGGCGGCCGGTCTCTGTTCCCACCCAAAATTACACCCTTGAATCTCCTCTTCCCCTCATCTCAAACCCCTTACGATCTTCCTTCGAATCTAAACGCAACTCATCGAATCTTCAATAACAGTAACGCCACCTTTGCCGCCCATGAGGGTGGCACCACCAAATGACACCAAATTTACACCCTAGGCTCCTCTCCTCTTCCTCTTTGAATATCTAGGTTTAGATTCCTTCAAATACCGGCCAAGATTCTCAAATATGGAATTGAAGGTATGCTCCAAAACCCTAAGTCTTCCAAAATGCCCCAAAATACACCCCAAGCTTTCCTTGATCTCCTCATTCCGAATTCCAAGCCAGAATCCTTCAAATCTAGGCGGAATACCACAAATCTTAAATCCAGGGTTTGAAGAACTCTAGTCCGTGTGGGTTTTTCAAGTGTTCAAAACCTAGTGAGTTTCTTATTTTTCTTATTGTTTTATTTGAATTTTTTTCCTTGCATGCTTATTATTTGCTTCATTAAGTAATTTGATTCTGTTTAGAGTTCAGTAATCAAGTTTGTTCTTGCGTGTTCGTTTCACGTTATTTTGAGTTCTGTTAATTGTTAATATGAATTTGTTCTTAATTTCGTCATTAGTATAGGTATTAATTCATGTTCAGTGTTTTAGGTGTAGTTTTAATTGTTGGTTCCTATTTTAAGTTAGTAAGTGTTCTCCTTGTTAGATTAATTTTTTCCATGTTAATTCTGTTTTAATATATAATTAGATAATAATGTGAATTAGGATTGATTTTCAGTTCTGTTTAGTGTTAATTGGATTCAATGATTCAATCTTAGGGTTCTGGAATTATTTTGGTTATAGTTGTTCATTTTTAATCCCTTAATCAATTTTAACTAGAGTATCCATGGGTAATATAGGTATTTAGAATTAATAAGAATGTTGTAAGTGAAGCTAGAACACTCTACAATCTTCTAAAGTATAGCCTTAGTCATAATTTCAGAAAACTTAATGCAGTAACTTAGGTAACAAGTCAAAACTTTAGGACTAGTGAATAAAATCTTAAAATAAAATAAGAGAAAAAAGTGTGAGTGCAATCTAAATTAGGCATTGTGGGCCTCCTTTAGAATCATCTCACGAAGTCCATCTACATTAGGCACACAAACACGACTCTGCATCCTCAAAACTCTATCATCTCAAATAGTAACTTGCATGGCACCAGCGTAGCACACCGTGTCCCTAAGGACAAGCAAATGAGGGTAATCATACTACCATCCCTAATGCTCTCAAACAATGAAGACCGAGCGACTGCACAAGCTATAATACTTGGCTCAGAAACATCCAACCTCACGAACTGATTGGCCAAGGCCTGAACATCTAATGCAAGTGGCTCTCACTGACTGGAATGAATGCAAGGCTTCCCATACTCACTGACTTTCTACTTAATGCATTAGCCACCACATTAGCTTTCCCGGGATGATACAAGATGGTGATATCATAGTATTTTAATAGTTCCAACCACCCCATCTTCCTCAAATTGGGATCCTTCTATTTGAACAAATATTGCAAGCTCCAATGATCCATGAATACCTTATACGAGATGTCGTAAAGATAGTGCCTCCAAATATTCAGTGCATGAAAAATGGTTGCAAGCTCTAAATCATTAACACGGTAAGTCTTCTCATGGACCTTCAGCTTCCGCGACGCATATGCAATAGCCCTACCATCCTACATCAATACCACACCAAGTCTAATATGAGATGCATCACAATATACCTTGTAAAACTCTGAACCTGTGGGCAACACCAATATAGACACCCTAGTCAAAGCAGTCTTGAGCTTCTAAAACTCGCATCACACTTGTTTAACCATCTGAACAAGGCACCCTTTTGGGTCAACCTTGTTAACGGGATTGTTGTAAATGAAAACCCCTCCACAAACTGATAGTAATAGCCCGCCAATCCCAAGAAACTCTCGATCTCTGCAGCTGAAGTGGGCCTAGGCCAATTCTGAACTACCTCAATCTTCTTAGGATCCACCATACTCTCTGATGATACAACGTGCCCCAAGAAGGCGACCGTCCAAACAAAATTTGCATTTTGTAAACATAGAATATAACTAACTTTCTCTGAGTTTGAAGTGCGATCCGAAGATGCTACTCGTGATCCTTTCGACTGTGGGAGTAGCTCAAAATATCATCAATAAACACAATCATAAAGGAATCCAGATAAGGCTTGAATATCCGGTTCATCAAATCCATAAATGATGTCGGGGCATTAGTCAGCCCAAACAACATCACTAGAAACTCATAATGCCCATACTGAGTCTGAAAAGCTGCCTTAGGGATAACGGATGCCCTAATCGCCAACTGATGGTAGCCAGACCTTAAATCGATCTATTAAAAAATATTGGCACCCTGAAGCTGGTCAAATAAGTCATAAATCCTCGTCAATGGATAATTGCTCTGAGATAGTGACTTTGATCAACTGCAGGTAATCTATGCACATCCTCATCGGTCCATCCCTCTTCTTCACAAACAGCACAGGCGTACGCCAGGGCGAGACACTAGGTCTAATGAAGCCCTTATCAAGCAAATTTTGCAACTGCTCCTTCAACTCTGGCGAGGCCATACAGTATAGCAGAATAGAAATGGGCTGAGTACCAAGACCTAAACCAATACGAAAGTCGATATACCTATCAGGTGGCATCCTCGAAAGGTGTTAAGGAAACACCTCTGGAAACTCAAGAACAACTGGTAGTGAATCCATGAAAGGAACCTCCGCACTAAAATTGCGAACATAAGCCAAATAAGCTAGAAACCCTTTCCCAACCATATTTTGAGCCTTCATATAAGGATAACCCTACTGGTAGAATGGCTAGGAGTCCCCATTCACTCTAACTGAGGCAACCCCTACAAGGCTAAGGTCACTATCTTGGCGTGACAATCCAATATAGGGTGATAAGGTGAAAATCAATCCATACCTAAGATGACATTAAAATCTACCATATCGAGAAGTGGAATATTTACACTAGCCTCAAGACTCCCAACGGTAATGATACTTAAATGATAAACACAATATACAACAATAGAATTTCCCACAGGTGGGAACAAATACACAGGAGCACTCAAAGAATCATGAGGCACAACTAAAAATGAAGAAAAATAGGATAATAAGTAGAAATAAGTAGAACCTGAATCAAGCAGAACTAAAGCATCTATATTGTAAACTAAATAGTATATGTGAAAACAGTGTCAGATAACTCAGCCTCAAGCCTGGCTGGAAAATGATAACATCAGGGCTAGGTCCCACCGCTTTGAACTACATCCCTAGGATGGGCCCTAGCTGGCTGGCCCACACCTATAAGAGCCTGAGTTCAAACTCTAATCGCCTGACCTCCAGCTCTAGCCGCCTGACCCCTACCTCTAGCTGGCTGAGCATGCGGTGAAGCACTCGGTAATGGGACCATGGCACAGGAACCCTGATGTTGTGAGCTACTCGATGCTAGAGGGCAAAATCTAGTGATGTGCCTCGGATCACCACAAGTATAACAAGACCTCGGCTACTTTGACTGTTGACCATGAAACTAACCCTGTCAACCTGAGTAACCAACCTGAAAGATCTAGAGCAGAGGTGAAACAATAGGATCTGGTGGTGCACTGTAGGCTAGCTGGTCGGAATAAGACATGTGAGGGCCACGACCACTTGAAGAACTGCACGACGCCTGGAGTGCTGAATGAAAAGGCTTGGGAGGACGCCTACTACAAAAGTACCTCTGCCCCTAGATGAGGCACCAATGAATCCACCGGAATGATGAGGCCTCTTGTCAGACCCCTAACCTCTCCCTTGGGCAAGAACCGTCTCAACTTGCCTAGCAACAATGGTAGCCATCTGAAAAGAATTCTCACTCCCAATCTCCTTGTCCATCTACAACTTAATAGACTGATCAAGTACTTCCATAAACCTCCCCTCTCTCTCTCTCTTGGTAGGAAGCACAAGAATAAAATAATAGTCTAGATCTACAAAACGGATCTCATACTAATTGACGGATATACTGCCCTGTTGGAGACGCTCGAACTACCTGCGATAATCCTCTTTCAGTGTGACAAGAAAGACTTCTCAAGAAATATTTGCAAGAACTGGTCCCAAGTAAGAGTGGGCGACCCAGCTGGTCTGGTCGATACAAATTTCTTCCACCATCTCGTGGAAGAACACATCATCTGAAACACAGCAAAATTGGCCCCCTGGTTACGACTATCCCCATGTTATGCAGCACCTCATGGAAACGATCAAGATAATCATGTTGGTCCTCATACGATGCACCACTGATGTGAACTAGAAAGAGCTTGGTGAACTTATTTAATCTCAATAAGCCCTTGGAAGACATAGTTGGTCCATCACCGGCCTGTGCCATAACAACCGACTGAACTACCCCAACTGGTTGGGTTGCTGGAGTCCAGTACTGGGTAGACATCTGCTCTGGAGTGTGAGTAGCGAGAGTCTATGCTCTTCCCCTAGCCTGAGTGACGGTTAGTACCATAGGAAATGTACCGGCCTGGGCCAAACTCTCCGTAAGGCCCACTAAACGGACAAGAGAATTTTGAAGCTCTGGGGTGGTGATGAACCCCTTCGGGACGTGGGCTGATCCAATAGGCACAGTTTAGTTGGAATGAAACTCCACCTAAGGCTCCAGTGCTAGTGTTGCTGCTCGAGCTATGGGCTGAGCTCTGCCCTTGCCTTGGTCTCTAGTACGACCTCGACCTCGACCTCCACCCCTCGTAGGAGCTTCTAATGGGAGCTCTAGATGCTACTCAGCTGAAGATACAGTACATTTTCCCACCATCTGCGAGAGAATAAGAGTAGAAAAGTTCAATTAGCAATGGGAGACCAATATTGTATGACAGAGAAGAATAAAAGTTAAATTTGTTCCTAAACTTCATAGCCTCTGGAAGATAAGTACAAACGTCTCGTATTGATCCTCCAGAATCTAATAAGCCTGCTCGTGAATTGTGAGATCTAGGAAACCTGGAGCTCTGATACCAACTTTTTACAACCCGGAATTCCCACCTTCGGGACCGCAATGGCGCCTAACATTTCACTCGCTAGGCAAGCCAATTTTAGAGAATCTATAAGTCCATTTTCATTCAATTTAAATAAATAAAGTCAATTAAGCCAAAATGAATCAAAGTATAGTGTCGAATAACATAAATTCACAATATCTACTGCAATATGGATCTGGGGTCATAACTTACGGCTTCTAAATATTTTAAAAAGAGAGTCTAAAAGAAATACAACTATTTTGAACAAAAGAAACAATAAAATAAGGAAAATAAAAGGGGACTTCAAGGTCTGCAGATGCCATCAGATCAATCTCGAGTCTCCAACGAGCAAGTCCAACTTGCTACGCCTCACAAACAGCTTGGGTCGATACCAAAGTCTGCACAAAATGCAGAGTATAGCATGAGTATAGCTGACCTCATGTACTCCGTAAATGTCAAGCTTAACCTCGACGAAGCAGTGATGAAGCTACAATAAGACACCCACATAATAAACCTATACATATAACAGTATACATACAAGATAGAAACAAGTAAAAGCTAAACATGTACTATTGAGATGGGGATATACTAAAGGGATACAAGATACGAGAGATATAACGAAAATGATAACTAGAAACAATCAATACGTCTTTAAACAATAAAAATAACTAAGCATAATTAAGAAAATTGCGCGACATCACCCCTTTTGCTTTTACTCTTAACCTCATAATGAAACAATGACATTGCACGGCATCACCCTTCATGTTTTTACTCTCACTCATAGTATAAATCAAAAGAAACGGTACAGTATCACCCTTCGTGCATTACCTCTCATAACATGGCACAACATTACCCTTCATGCATTAACACTCACAATATGGTATGACATCACCCTTCGTGCATTAACGCTTACAATATAGCACGACATCACCCTACGTGCATTAAAACTCTCCCTTACCATAACATAACGAACAAGGAATAACAGGGAGATAGGATCAACAACAACAAGCCTTACTTCAACAATAGTTCCACAATATCAATCTCAACTTTGGAAACGATACTCAATTATCAAAAAATCCAATAAATATGGTAAGAGCGATTAATTTAACAAGTAACTAGTCTAAGCATAAAAAAACATGACCAAAGTAAGTTAATTACAAGGAATAAGTTCCACTCGCATGCTTTAACCCATCAATAACGCATCAGTACTCATCACCTCACATATACATTCTAACAAACATCTAAACACGTAGCAAATAGACAAACAAGTCCTAATCCCTCAAGTCAAGGTTAACTACGACACTTACCTTGCTCCAAGAATCAATTAAAATCTCAATCATAGCTTTACCTTTCAAATAAGTCTTTGACCCAGTAGAATTTAGCAAGTTACCAACCAAACGATTCAAATTAAGCCTTAGGAACTACCCACGATTGCAAAGAATTTAATTTAGGTAATTATTAAAAAAGTCAACATTCAGGTGCGCTTGGTCCAAACCCAAAATTTGGACCAGAACTCAATTACTCATTCACCCCCGAGCCCAGTTATGTAATTTGTTTTAGAATCTGACCTCAATTTGAGGTCGAAATTCCCATTATACAAAAATTCATAATTTTACCTAAACCCCCAATTTCCACCACGAAAATAAAAGATTATATGTTGAAATCTTAGGAAATATAGAGAAAGATAGATAGAAAATGATTTAGAATCACTTACCAATTATTTGGGAAAAAAGGGTGCTTGGGAAAATCGCCTCTAAAGTTTTCTTGTTTTGAAAATTTGAAGAATGAACAAAAATCACGTCTAACTCGAATGTGACCAGTCCCAGATGTAGCATTTGCGACCTGGGGTTTGCAAATGCAAACCTCATAAATGCAAAGAAACCATTGCAAATGCGAAATCCTTCCATATCTGCTGTCATCGCATTTGTGATGACTTGTTCACAAATATGAACATTGATCTTCTGCATTTGCGACCAAATTGATTGCAAATGCGACCAAGCCTTCCCCAGCCCCATTTTGCAAATGCGAAGTATTGTTCATAAATGTGAACTCTGGCCTCCCCGCAATTACGACCTCTTAATCGCAAATGTGAACTTATGTTGACCCATGTACTATTCGCAAATGCGAAGTATTGTTCGTAAATGCGAACTCTGGCCTCCCCGCAATTACGACCTCTTAATCGCAAATGCGAACTTATGTTGAACCAGGTACTATTCGCAAATGCAAAGAATTTGCTCGTGAATGCGAACCTGTCAGGATTGGTGAATGTTCGTTAATGGGAACACTAATCTTGCAATTGCGAGATCAGACACTAGTTACCAGAAATTGTAGAACCAACTGAGTTTTCTAAGTCCAAACAACTCAATAGCCTATTCAAAACTCACCCGAGCCCTTGGAGCTTCAAACCAAACATGCATACAACTTTAAAACTATCATACGAACCTGCTCGCGTGATCAATCGCCAAAATAATACCTAGAGCTACAAAATTGATCATCAAATCAAAAGAAATTTTCAAGAAAACTCATGAACCTCTAATTTCACAATCGAACGTCCAAATTGCGTCAAACCAACTTCGTTTCTCACCAAATTTGACTAACAAGTCATAAAAATAGTATTGGGCCTATACTGTATTACAAAACTAAAATATGAACCCGATATCTATAAAGTCAAACATTGATCCAACTTTCATAATCATTAAGCTTTTAAATTTTTAAATTTTAACAAAGCGCGATAACTCGGGCTAGGGACTTCCAAATTCGATGTCGGGCATACGTCCAAGTCCAAAATCATGATGTAGACCTGCCGAGACAGTCAAAACACGAATCCGGATCCATTTTCTCAAAATATTGATCAAAGTTAGCTCAAATAGATTTTAAGGCAAAACTTTTATTTTTCATAATTTTTAACATAAAATCTTTTCGGAGAAATACCCAAACTGCGCACGAAAAGGTTTAATATGAGGTATTTAAGGCTTCAAATCGTAAAATTAGGTTCTAAGACACAACACGGCCTATTGGGTCATCACACATACTTGGGAACGACTGTTTGCTGACTCATACCTTACCTACCTTAATATTACATGTCAACTCAACGAATGTCCACCGGTCATTCATCAATTTTATCCTATATAATGGTTCATAGGGTAAAATCTCTTTATATTAAATGCTTGAATGATAGCATAACCTGTAGAACTAGAGGCAGGGGGAAGATGAAGCGGGTAGGAATCAAGACCAAGGACAACACCTTTAGTTGACACTGGGTAGGTTTCGAAGGGAACATAGTCAACAGAAGCAAAAGAATATTTGTCACCATAACATTAATGAATAATATTCCTCCAAAATAAATATACAACCGCTGCAGAAAATTTAGCATTCATGGTTTTCCAGTACATATTTATCAATGACCCCCATTATTGTCATTCAAGAGGGGGTTGATCTAGGTTCTTGTTCCCTTAGTATACCTATAAATATTGACTTCAACAATCATTGTACGGCATGTGGAAATCTCTTAAAAACTAATGCTACATATTATTCTCAAGCTAAATAATACTTTATTTTCAGTCTAACATTGTTCTTACCACTGCTTTCAGAAGCCTTGCTCTCTAAACCAGGTTATCTACTATTTATCTCTATTTCAATGCTAAGCCTTATATTTTTATTTAATTTATTTATCGTTTTGGGATCAAATCAGTTCATTTATCTATAAATCACGCAACAAATATAACTTTACTGTTTAAAAGGTAAACAAGTCGGAAGTTACATTAGAATGCAAATTCATTTTTATCCGAAAGGAATTAGCTTATATTTGCCAAACCAAATGAATATTGTGTCATAAATGAATAGAAGTCCCACAAAAACTATCACGTTGACCACATCTTATAGGTTCTAGTTATAAATATAGACATATTTGTGATCATAACGAATTATGAAGGCACGAGGAAAAGGGGATGGTTTTGATAATGATAGATGCTAGCAGCTAGAAATAGAACCAAACAATGTTGATTGGTTGGGAGCAATAGAAGTAAGAGAGATAAAACAAACATAGCCAAAAATAGCTTGCAAGCTTAGATTTATTTCAAGCTTCGTATCATTGAACAAGTCGACACTTCTGTGGCTTTGTATTTATAAGTTAACCACTTTTCAAAATTAGATCAGTGGTTTCAAGTTCAAAAGTGATCGCATGATCTAAAGTTTAAAATTAAACTCAAAGCTAATACTCGGATAACTGATTTAATATTTAAAAAGTGGGCAACTTCTAAGTAGAAAGCCTCAAAAGTTTCTATTATGTTAGGAGAACTTATGGTAGTGCTTGAAGAACTTAAGATCGGGTTGGGAGTTGAACAACTTTTCATGGAGTTTAGTATTTAACTGGAAAAAAAGATAAAATAAAAATATATTAATAGGTTTGGTTTTCTTCTAGAATTAGATTATAAACTTTTTTATATTTAATTAGTCAAAAATTAGAAAATAAATTGTTAAAATTAATATTATTTTAAAAATATTTTACAATAACGTATTCAAAACTCACAAAGGAACTCAGATGCTCTGTCCACCTTTACCCTGATTTTTGTGTGTTTCAGGACCTTTGGAGTGGCAGGGTGAGAGGGATTGGCAAGGAGACGTATGTGGTGAAGGATGAGCATATTGTTAGAAGTCTGAGGCAAGCATCAGTGGCAGCAGTTCAGAAACCAGTAGTAGATGCGATTCTTTAGCACAAAAGATTAGGTCACACCTCTGTTAGTACAATGAAAAACATAAATTTCATACAACTTAGAGATATAGATGATAATAATGACTGTTTTGTATGTCCATTGGCTAAGCAGAGCAAGTTAGTTTTTCCTTGAAGTGTTACAGGAAGTAGCAGTCCTTTACATCTTCTATACAAGAATGTTTGGGGACCATACAAGTTTTCCAAACATGATAAAAAATACTATTTTCTAACAGTAGTGGATGATTGTTCCATGTATACTTTAGTACATTTACTACAATTGAAAAGTGATGTAATAGTTGTGTTGCAAAAGTTTCTCTCTATGCTAAGAACACAATTTGATATAGCTGTTAAAACTATTAGAACAGATAATGGAGGAGAGTTCTTTAACAAGCAGTGTATTAATGTTTTTTGAACATTATGGCGTTGTACATCAAAGTAGCTGTGCATACACTCCCCAACAGAATGGGGTAGTTGAGAGAAAACATAGACATATGCTAGATACAACAAGGGCCCTAAAAGTTCAGACAACTATACCAACCAAATTCTAGGGAGAATGTATAGTTACTGATGTTTACATCATAAAT
This sequence comes from Nicotiana benthamiana, assembly GCA_034376525.1. Classification (NCBI taxonomy): domain Eukaryota; kingdom Viridiplantae; phylum Streptophyta; class Magnoliopsida; order Solanales; family Solanaceae; genus Nicotiana; species Nicotiana benthamiana. Next base: position 36,867,900 of record CM067339.1, on the reverse strand, counting down.
AGACTGACTTCTATCATTTTACAAGGCAGATCACCATATGAACTTCTACACCATCAGAAGCCTTCTCTTGAGCACTTCAAAGTTTTTGGATGCATGTGCTATGCTATAACTATGCTACATGACAAGAAGTTCTCACCAAGAGCCAAATCTATTTTACACATGGGTGTTCAAACACACAAAAGGGATATAGGTCTTGGACATTGCAACTAATCAATTTTTGGTTTGTAGGGATGTAGTTTTCAAAGAGCATATTTTTCCATTTGCTGAGTCCTCCTCATTACATCATGTTAATGCTCCTGCTAGGGGCAGTACACCAGTTGAGCGTGAGCATGAACCATTACAGGGGCATGCTGGAAATCATACATCTGAATCATTGCAGACACATGTGGCAGATAATGTACTTGAACCTGAAATGGATACAACTATTGTAATCCATGAAGCTCATGATCATGAAGATGGTGAGGCTAATGTTGTTTATGAAGGTGATAACATTGTTGATGTTGTAGTATCTGAAGAAGCTGCGGATACTTTTGAACAACCCCAAGCATCTGAACCTCATTAGGATCCACATGATGAACTTGCAGAAAATGGAATCAAGAACCAAGAAGATCTGGCAGAAGTGTCAAAGAACCCATATGGCTGTAAGATTATGCTACAAAGAAAAAGGCATATAATGTGGTTATATCCTATTTCAGACTATTTGTGTTATGATCAACTTTCACAGGCATGCAGAATTTTTGTAGCAAGAGAAAAAAGATGGATTGAGGTAATGAAACAAGAATTCAAGGCATTGGAGGATAACAGAACATGGGAGATAGTAGACTTGCCTAAAGGAAAAAACACAATTGGGTCCAAATGGCTATATAAAATTAAAATATAAAGCTAACGGAGATGTGAAAAGGTTAAAGGCCAGGCTAGTAGCAAAAGGCTATAGCCAAAAAGAAGAGCTAGACTACCGTGAGACCTTTTCACTAGTTTCTAAAATGGTAACTGTAAGGTCTGTTATTGCAGTAGCAGCATCAAAAGGGTGGAACATGTGTCAAATGAATGTGTATAATGCTTTTTTGAAATGGGACTTATATAAAGAAGTGTATATGGAAATTTCTCAAGGTTTTAAGAGACAGAGGGAGACCAAAATATGCAAGTTAGTGAAATCATTATATGGACTAAATCAAGCTTCAAAATAGTTGAACATCAAACTTACAGAAGCACTCCTTAAATCAAGATATAAGCAAAGTTTGTATGACTATTCACTATTTACCAGGAGAAGAGGAGCAGATTTTGTAGCTGTGCTTGTATATATGGATGATTTACTCATCATATGAAACAATGAGCAGTTTATCTAGGAAAATAAAGATGTTCTTAATCAAAAGTTTAAGGTAAAAGATTTGGGGGAATTAAAATACTTCTTGGGAATTGAAGTCATGAGATCCAACAAAGGGATCTTATTAAATCAAATGAAGTATGCCTTGCAGTTGATTTCTGATCTGGGGTTAAGGGCTGCTAAACCAGTGGTCAATCCAATAGACATGAATAAAAAAATTCACTTCAGCTGAATTTGATGAGCATGTTGAAGTGTCAAGAGATGAGTTGATAAAAGATGTTACAGGCTATCAGAGGTTGATTGGAAGATTAATATATCTGACAATCACAAGACCAATATAGTTTTTGCTCTCCAAACACTCAGTCAGTTTATACAGTCACCCAGGCAGTCTGACTGAGAAGCAGCATTAAGAGTTGTAAAGTATCTCAAACTGAATCCAGGAATGGGCATTCTGCTAAGCAACAAAGGTGGACACAATTTAACTTGTTACTATGATGAAGACTGAGCTGCATATCCTAATACTTGAAGGTCAATAACTGGTTTTCTTGTGAAATATAGGGATTCATCGGTCTCATGAAAATCTATGAAATAACAGACAATGTCAAGAAGCTTAGCAGAAGCAGATATAAAAGTCTTGTTGCATCTACTACAAAGATATTATGATTGATTGGGCTGTTTACAGAGCTTGGCATTCCAATTGAGCAGCCTATGAGTGTGTTTTGTGATAGTAAGGCAGCTCTACAGATTGCATCCAATCCCATATTTCATGAAAGAACAAAGCATATAGAGACCGACTGTCACTTTATAAAAGACAAGATCAAAGATTGGAAGATTAAAACATATCATGAAGCGACAAAAGAGCAGCAAGCAGATTTACTTACTAAAGGACCTGGGAGAATACAACATGAGTATTTGTTGAGCAAGCTTGGATTGCTTAACATTCTACACCCCTAGCTTGAGGGGGGAGTGTGAAAAAATCTGAAGGAATTACATCTGAATAAGTTAGTGGAGGCAGTCATCCAGTTGTCACTAGTTAGTTAGAGTGGTTGAGGTGGTTTGCACTAATTAGTAAGAGATTAAGTTAGTGGAAGTTATACGTATATATATGTATGATGTATCAAATTTTCATTTTATACAGAAATATACAAAGACTTCTTCTCTCATCATCTCCTCTAGTTCTCACCCTCTCAAATTGTGACTTCAATTCACTTGTTGTAACCTCCATTAATGGAGGATGAGCTCTGATTGAAATCAGCTCAACTCACATTATTCAAGGCCGTAAGCACCTTGTTAGAAGCGGTGTCACATGATATTTAATAAAAAAATGAAATATGGATAAATAATAACTAAAGTAAATATTGAGTATAAATATAAAAATAAAATCGTTTACCATTGTATTAATTTATTCATTAATTTAGTTCTTCGCCATTGGATAAGCAGTTATACATATACCAGTCTATTTGTAGTGTAGGTTGAAACTAAATTGATTGTAACATTAATGCTACTATAGACACATTTACTCTTGAACCGTCCTACTAAATTTAGGCCGTGTCACTAATTTGGTAGCATGTCTATCTGATTTCTTTCTTTTCTTCTTCTCTTTATATCAAAAGGAAATGGATAGTTGATTGGATACAGATATCCAATCACGTTTTGTATTAGTTACATATATGGGGTAATGGCAAAGGAAAATGGGGGAGTGAATACAATATAGGAAGTAGAACCTTCATCATTAAAATAAAACTTTCGATAGCTAATCAATTGACCTACTAAGATTTTGCTTATTGATATATACAAATTGAATGTTACAATGATGTATTATTTGATAAAGAAAATTTTCACTTAAATATCACGATAGTTAAAAAATATTCACGCTATACTATGTGAGTCATTCAAGTCAAACAAAATTAAAGACCTTACTTTTATTCGTAGATTATATGAAAATTAGATAAAATAGAATATCAGAACTATAACATTAAAGATTAATTTGATTAAAAAAATTCACATCAATAATTAAATTCGAATAACTAAATGAATGTAAATGTTTAAGAATTGTACACCGGTTTAAATAGTTTGTGCAATTCAAAGGTACCAACGCTAGCTTAACCAAAAAAAGAATGTGGTGCAGTGGATGAGATTGCTCTTCTTTTAGCCAGAGGTCTCGAATTCGAACTTGAGTATAGAAAAATTATTGGTAAGGAGCGTTTCTTCCCAAATAGGGCCCTACGCGGCCCGAATTCTTATATAAATGGGCTCCAATGTGAGCACCGGATACCGAGTGAAAAACCAAAAAAAATGCTAGCTTAAAATATCTCGCGAGCTAACAAAGGAAAATTTATCCATTCTCATAGTTTTATTATCATTATTTATTATTAATAAATTTCATTATAACTATATTTCTTAAAATTGTATTTTTTTAAATTGTGTAACTCGCCTTTGAAAACCTCCAAATGAGTTGTAGAATAAATTCTTTCTAGGTTTGTCTTTTATTTACGAAACAATTTTTTAGAAAATAAGTTTGTTAAATTCATATATAATAAGATATGATGACGGTAGAACTCCAACGATGCAAGGAAAACAATTAAGATTAGATTTGATGTAGTGGATGAGACTGCTCTTCCCTTAATCAGAAGTCTTGAGTTCGAGTTCTGGGTATGAAAAGATCATTGGTAGGGAGCATTTTTTCCTGAATGGGGCCCAATGCGAGTAACAAATACCGGATGAGAAATCAAAAAAAAAAGGAGAAGAACCGAGCTTTAACTACTCCCTCCGTTTCAATTTATGTGAACTTATTTTCTTTTGAGTCCATGCCAAAAAGAATGACATATTTCCCTATTTGGAAACAATTTACCTTTATGCAATGATTTATAGCCACACAAAATACATGTACCTTATTTTACACCACAAGTTTAAAAGTCTTCTATCTTTTCTTAAACTCCCTGCTAGTTAAATGAGTTCACATAAATTGAAACGGAGAGAATATTTATTATATAAGAAATCACAAAAAGTAATTATTATAATAATATTAAAATAAAAATATATATCACTCAATTTTAATACTCATAAAGTATATTCATATTGCATAAGATAATTTCAAATGCTCTATATGAGTTTCATAGTACTCACTTTTATTGCGATTTGTGGAATTGTTATTGTTTGGCTCAAAAGTTATTTATACACTTCGTAAGCTTAAATAGAATAAAAAATGAATAAGGGTAAATCGTAATCAAATATAATGAGACCTAGAGATAGGAAATGTAATACAGTAAAAGTAGATCTCACAAAGAAAAGATAATATTAGCTTTAGAGAGAAGCAATCGATGGAGATAAAAATAGGGATAGAGAGAGAGAAGTATTATTGATAATAAAACTGATGCATGTTACAATGTGAGGGTCTCTTTTATATAGTAGAAGACCTTCCTCGAAATAATCAAAGAAAAAGTACAAAAGTATGTGGCTTCTTCTTAGTGAAATAGTTAGGTTCTAAACGACGTTGCCTTCATCCCCACGCCTAGGTCGTGCCCTTACTCTGGTCGGCGCCTATTCATTGGACGTACCCGTTGACGTGGGAACATTGAAGGCCAAATTTGGACCTATATAGTTAGTCCATTCGTTCGTTGGAGACGTGCCCAATGGGCATCTTTAATGGACGGAACTACGAGCCTCATCTTAAGGGAGTTTGGTCGCATCCTTGGGTTAGCACGAATGAGGCAAAACTGTGCGACATGGTTGAGCCGTTGACATATGGCCTCTTTTCGGAATAACGTCATGAGTCGCATGCATCATCATTATACTTATTCCTGGGGCGGTTCAGATGATGTGACATTTCTATTTCCCCGCCCGTTTCGAATCATGCCCTTTCGATTTTCGTGTAGCCTAACTCTATAAATATGGGAAAGCTTCAATTTGATTTACCTTTCGAACCTTTGGAGAGTATTTTCCTATTCCCTTTTATGCCTTGCTTTCTTGCAATTGTTATCTCGTGCGAGATCTTCTTAGTTTCTTTGAAGTTATATTTCCCGTCACTGGTATTTTAAAATAAGTTCATATGGCGAAACGCAATCAGAGCAGCAACAAGACCAAAGATACTACTCCATCTAGAGTTCCGCCTTCTTCCGTCGGTGAAGAGGAATATGTGGAAAGGACCTTTGTTCCTCTTTCGGTAGATAACGTGCTCCCGAAAGACATGCACGTTTGAAAAGATTTTAATACGAAAAGCTCATTTATTCCCTAGGTGTACAGTGAATTGAAGCAATCCCACTTACACACCCTGCGATCAACATACAACATTCCGTACAATGTAAAAATGGTTCCAGCTGAGATGGACTATGCTAATGTGCATAGGCCTGGGTTCTGTATATTTTATGAGTATCCATTTAGGATTGGGTACATCCTACCATTTAACCCTTTAGTAGAGGAGCTCTGCCACTTCTATAGGGTGTGTCCGGCTCAGCTTACGCCCTATACTTTGAAGGTTTGTAGAATCCTTACCACGTATGCGGCCAAGGCGGGGAACGAGGTTTCAGTTCACCATGTTTTGCAGATGTTCAGCCCAAGCTACTTGAGCGGTACTATGCTTCATTTGAAGAGCCGTGGTACAAAGTGCTTTGGAGTGAAGTCCGATAATAAAACCAATTGTGGCTTCTAGAAAAGATACTTCTACATTAGGACGGAGCACCTGGTGCCTGATCCCGAAGGGTTCCCAGAGAGGTGAACCTAGAATACAATTTTCCTTGTATGGATTTCGTGATTGTTTTGGGTCCTGACTCTTCAGCCGTTGTCACTTCCTTTTCTATTTTTTGTAGTGGCGGCTTCTCCACCCCGATTTATTGAAAATATTAGATCATGGGTGGAGAGGTTGATACCTTATGCGGAGGAGTGCCGCACTTGGCCCGCATTTCGCAATTAGTACGCCCCACCAGATAGTTTTTTATCTTTGGTTTCGAATGTCCCTTTAATTTTTGTTACCTGAGTTGCTTGTGTTGGCAGGTCGGGCTGTTTCCAGAAATAAGAAGGCCGTAGTTTCCCCATCTAGTGCAGAGGTTGACTCTGATGAAGAAGTCGTATCTTGCAACTCGTCCAGTGGCAGCGCTACTGCGGGTTCTCAGCAGAGGGCTGTGCCGGTGGCGGCATCCGAGTTGGCACCTGAGGCTGTGCTAGTAATGGAGCCCCAGGCCTCGCCGCCAATGAAGTGATTCCTTTGGATCTGTCCCCGAAGCCTGTAGAGGAGGCTTCTGAAGGTAAAGAGCCGATAGAGAGAAAGAGGTGGCGCCTGATCTCTGGTAAGGAGATTGCAACTGAAGATGTGAGGACTAGCGAGCCCCCATCAAGATAGAAGGCTAGTTTTCATGGACGAGGCCATCCGGTTAGGGAGGTTGACTCCTTGAAGGAAAACCGCCACTGCTACCAACTCAGCTCACGTTCCAGAGGGCGGTCCGTCATCCACAGTTGGAGAAGCGGGCATTGAGGTTGAGCGGACGATTGCTGAGGCCGCTGTTGGAGATGCAAACGAGGTGGTGAGGGCTTCTGCCCATGTGGACATGATGGCTGGCAGGTCCAACCGCCAAATTGTGATTCCTGGCATATACAACTTGTTAGAGAACACTGAGCAGGCCACAACGGAAATGACCCTGTTATGCACGGCTATGGAGCATGAAACGTTGAAAGGTGTTAGTGACAGGGATCTATCTAGGAGGGTCGATGGTGCAGCTCTACAGGTAGCTTTCAGTTTTTCTTTTATGGGTCGTGAAGACGACTTTGGTAAGTACTGACTCGTATTTCCTCTTTTTCTTTTTCTCTCTCGCTTTGGAGGTTGAGAGGAGGCGGCGTGAGCAAAGGAAGGCGACCACCTTAAACAAAATGACAAAGAAGTACAAACAATGTCATGCCAAGCATCAGGCGCTGGAAGGTGTGTTCAAACACGACCCTCAGTTTTGGGTATTCTGTGAGGGCCTTGAACAATCAGAGGCTCAGTTGAAACGGAGGGTGGCTGAGTAGGAGGAGGTCGATGAGTAACTAATGGCTGCTTTGGCTCGGAACATCGAGCTAGAGACTCTCATTCAGTCAAAAGAAGAGGATTTGGAGATCAATTGTGGGGTAGCGGCACATGCAGCTCAGTTGCAAACAAGAGTCGCTGTAGTAACCGCCGAGCTCGTCTATAAGGCGGCTGAGGTTGAGGTCCTCAAATGGGCCGCTTTCTCAAAGACCGAAGATGATGCGCATCATGTGACGCACGAAATATGGGTGTACACCAAAGCTAGATTGGTCGTACTCGAGGAGTACTTGTCTGCAGGTCCAGCCACTGAGGCGGAGGTTGAGGAGCAACAACGGTTAGCCCGTGTCTCCTGTGCGACTTGTGGTTCTAGCTCTAATTCTCCCGATAGGGTTGTGGGCTATAACTTTGGAGACGTCAATTGTCTAGAATCCGACTCCAGGATCTCTAAGACTTACCAGCCCGGGGGCGATGACGGACCAAATAACGGCCAAGCGGGGCGTGATGGACGAAGCGGCGAAGGCTCTTAGAATTTGTGCATATTTTTCTCTTTTTTTTGTTTGGATGTATCTGTGAACATTTTCTGGTTCAGATGTACATGTATATTTTTGGAGATAATGAAACATAGCTTTCTGTTAATTTATTATTTTCCTTTGCTCTTTTGGTTTTTGGTGCCCCGTCTCCATAGAGCATGTGCTCGTTTACTTGTTGGACTTTTATTGCGTTTCTGCTTGTAGTGCAAGTGCTTTGTGCCACAAGTGAACTAGGTCTGTGATTACCAGAGAACGATCGAATTAGGTCTCCATTTTAACATCAATTGTCCTAGCCATACATATGACTTCGACTTTTGTCGGGTTGTTAATTTTTCGTAGACGATCTCAATGGCCTTGACCAATGATAGTGCAGATGGCTTTAGCCATATAATTTCGACGGCCATAGCCTCGTGTGTGACTTCGACTGTCGTCGAGTCTCTCGCTTGTTTGCCGCAGTCGATCCGGGTCAACGTATGATGCCGATGGCCTTGGCCGTATAATGTTGATGGCCTCATGGGCGACTTCGACTGTCGTTGAATCGCTTGCTTTTCGTAGTCAAACTTGGTCGACTATTGATGGCGATGGCCTTGGCCATAATGGAGTCGATGGCGTTAGCCGTGATGCAGCCCATGGCCTTAGGCAGAATTAAGTTGATGACCTTGGTTATATCTTGTTGATGGCCTTGGCCATATGGGTGACTTCGACTATCGTCGAATCACTTGGTTGCCGCAATCGAACTAGGTCGACTATTGGTGGAGATGGCCTTAGCCATAATAAAGTCGATGGCCTTTCCAAGACTTAAGTTGATGACCTTGGTCATATCTTGTTGATGGCCTTAGCCATATGGGTGACTTCGACTATCATTGAATCACTTGCTTGTCGCAGTCGAACTGGGTCAACTATTAGTGGTCATGGACTTAGCCATGATGAAGTTGATGGCCTTGGTCGTGATGCAGTCAATGGCCTTGGCGAGAATTAAGTTGATGACCTTTGTCATATCTTGTTGATGGCCTTGGCCATATGGCCGACTTCGACTGTCGTCAAATTACTTGCTTGTCGCGGTCGAACTGGGTTGACTATTGGCGGTGATGGACTTAGCCATGATGAAGTTGATGGCCTTGGCTAGAATTAAGTTGATGACCTTGGTCATATCTTGTTGATGGCCTTGGCCATATGGGTGACTTCCACTGTCGTTGAATCACTTCCTTGCCGCAGCCGAACTGGGTCGACTATTGGTGGTGATGGCCTTAGCCATGATGAAGTCGATGCCTTGGTTGTGTGCAGTCGATGGCCTTGGCCAAAATTAAGTTGATGACCTTGGTTATATCTTGTTGATGGCCTTGGCCATATGGGTGACTTTGACTGTCGTCGAATCACTTGCTTTCCATGGACGAACTGGGTCGACTATTGGCGATGATGGACTTAGCCATGATGAAGTCAATGGCCTTGCCGTTATGTAGTTGATGGCCTTAGCTAGGATTAAGTTGATGACATTATTCATATCTTGTTGATGGACGTGGCCATATGGGTGACTTAGACTGTCATCGAATCACTTGCTTGCTACAGTCGAACTGGGTCGATTATTTGCGGCGATGGCCTTAGCCATGCTGAAGTCGATAGCCTTGGCTGCTTACACATTGGAGATAGCCGTAGCCATTTGTACATTAGAGATGGCCGTAGTCGTATATTTATTGGAGATGGCTGTAGCCATTTATATATTGGAGATGGTCGTAGCCATTTATACATTGGAGATGGTCGTAGTCGTTTATACATTGGAGATGGCCGTAGCTATTTATACATTGGAGATCATGCTAGTCCAGTCCCTTTACCATCCCGACCTGAAGATCATATGGAGAGGTTGATATGATAAACTTGTTTCGCAAATATATCCAGGTGTCCCCTCCGCCACCTCGTTAAAAACCTCCTTGAGAAAACCCAATTGGGACAAAAATCGGATAAGGGAAAAAGAGTACGACTCAAGAGACACCTTTCAGAAATTGAAATACTTGAGGTGGGCGACATTCCAATTGTTTTGTAGTGTTTTTCCTTCCATTGTTTCCAACTGGAATGCTCCTTTATTGACTGCTGCTGTGATTTTGTAATTAGTGCACAATTTTACTTCGCTTGGGTCTTAGGATGCCAATGTGTTTGGTTTAAGGACATAGTCTTCAACTTTGAGTGGTCTTATCCTGACCCTCTTGTTGTAGTATCTTTCGACCTGTTGTTTTGGGCCACCATTCTTATGTGGGCCATTTCTCTTCTTTCCTCGGCTTCATCGAGGTCTTGGAGCTTGTTCATGTCATTTTTTGTTCTGTAGGCATGTGAATACCTCAAGCTGGTTCACGGACCTCTACTGGTATGACTCGGTTTTGTAGAGCAGTGAGTATCGTGTTTCCCCTGTGCTAGATTTGGGTGTGGTCCGATGGGCCCATAATACTTCTGGCACTAGCTCGGGCCATAGCCCTTTGGCCTCCTCAAGTTTCTTTTTCAGTATATGCAGTATTATCTTATTGGAAGATTCTGGTTGGCCGTTGGCGGAGGGATGATATGGCTTTGAGAGTGTTCGCTTGATATGCCATTTCTTTAAGAATTCTATCATTTTTATCAACAAATTGTAGTCCTTTGTCACGGCTAATTTCCTTGGGGATGCCGAAGCGACATATGATATTTTTCCATATGAAGATGATGACCTCCTGTTCGCGTATATGAGCGTACGCACCTGCTTCCACCCACTTGGAGAAATAGTCAGTTAAAACTAGTAGAGATCGTACCTTTCCTCGTCCCGCGGGTACCGGTCTGACTATGTCCATTACCCATTTAATGAAGGGCCATAGGGAGGTGACCGAGTATTGGGGCGGGGGGGGGGGGGTTTCCTGGTTGTTATATCATGGGGGCATACTTTTGGCACAATTCACACCAGCGAACGTATTTCGCTGGTTTTTTTCTTATGGTGGGCCAGTAATAGCTGGTCTGTATGAGGCATCACACGAGGGCACAGTTGCTGTGTAGGCGCCGCAGTGACCCTCATGTACTTCTTCGAGTACTGGCCTCGTTTGGTGCGGCCAAAGGAACTTGGCCAAGGGTCCGCCAAACATCCTTTTGTGAAGGTCATTGTTTATCAGGTAATACCTGGCAGCTTGTAGGAAGAGTTTCTTTGCCTTTTTTTTTGTCGAGTGGCAGTATTCCATCCTGCAGATAGGATACAAATTTGTTGCGCCAGTCCCAAGTCTGATTTAAAGAGAGTACCTCAGTATGGTCAATGGCTGAATTGGAAGACGGTGACATCGCTTTCTTTGTTGAAGTTTTCCGTGGACTTGGCCACTTTTGCTAGACCGTCTGTTTCAAACGTTCCGTGCCCTCAAAATTTGCTCGAAGTGGCACTCGTTGAATTTAGCCATTAGCCTGTGGCTTTCTGACTAGTATTTCTGCAACCTTTGTTCTTTTATCTGGTAAGTCCCAGTGACCTGGTTCACCATGAGTTGGGTGTCACAATGAAGGATGACTTATCGATCCCTACACTTGAGAGTTAATTTCATACCTAAAATAACGGCCTCGTACTTGGCCTCGTAGTTAGTCATTTCAGGGCATCGTATGGACTGGCAAATTGTTTCGCCCGTGGGAACCTCGAGGATGATTCCCAGTCCCAATCCTGATGCATTAGCGACACCATCAGCATAGAGAATCCATAGGTCAGTATTGGAGGAGGCAGGTTGTGCCTCAAGTTCCGCCTCTGGCAAGATCTCTGCGCTGAAATCGGCTATAAAGTCAGCAAGTACTTGTGACTTGATGGCGGTTCTTGGGTGGTATGAGATATTGTACTCGCTGAGCTCAATGGCCCATATAGCAAGACGGACCGATAACTCAGGCTTGTGCAAGACGTTTCTCAATGGGAAGGTCGTTACCACTTTTATGGGGTGGCATTGAAATTAGGGCCAGAGCTTCCGTGAAGCTACAACCAATACCAGTGCCAATTTCTCAAGGTGTGGATACCGTGTTTCGATGTCCACTAAGTTTTTGCTAACTTAATAAAATAGGAGATTGCGTACCTTCATTTTTTGGACAAAAACTGCGCTAACAGCAACCTCGGATAAGACCTGATACACCAGCAGGGGTTCGCCTTGGCTTGCATTGACCAGTAGGGGCGGTGACGATCGGTACGCTTTAAGCTTTCTCAAGCCTTTGACGCACTCCTCGTTCCACTGTAACCCTTGGTATTTTTTCGACAGGTTGAAAAATTTATGGCACCTGTCGGAGGATAGTGAGATGAATCTGGATAGAGCGGATATCAGCCTTGTCAGCTTTTTTACTTATTTTTTGTTGTTCAACACCTCATGTATTGTGTTTATCGCCTTGATCTAGTATGGGTTGACCTCGATGCCTTGTTGTGATATGAGAAACCCTAAGAAGTGACTTGTTTTAGTTTTCCATTTCCTACATCTTCTTAAGAATGGCTTTGAGCGTGCCATCGTTGGCCTGTACCTCGCCTGGTACGTCATTTGCTCGTGCAATTTCAGGTTCAGCCATGCCAGCGGTAAGGTATACTGCCGGTGCACATCTGGTGTTACCTTGTGGTGACTTCTCGATCAAGCCAGTTAGAGCAACTGTTAGCCATTCTTCCAGTAGCTTCTTGACCTCCGAGGGTACTTTCTTTGTCGCACATGTGGAAGCACCCCTTTTCGCTCAAGATCGTCAGATCTCCAGGTGGGGAAGGTGGATCTCCCCACTCGTAGTGATGCTAGAGGTTGCAATCAAAACACCCTCTTCACTGCTTTATTGAGAGGACCGATGAGGTCGGTTGTAACATCTACTATTGCTTTCATTCTTGCATTGTATTCAACGATTTTTGTTCGTGTGGGGTAGAGAATAGTCATTGGTTGTTCTCTAGGTGAAAACTATAGTTTTGATTCTCGAAATCCCCATAGACGGCGCCAAATTATTTGGCTCAAAATTTATTTATACACTTTGTAAGCTTAAAAACAATCAAAAATGAATAAGGGTAAATCGTAATCAAATATACTAAGACATAAAGATAGGGAGTGCAATATAGTAATGGTAGATCTGATAATGCAAAGATATTATTAGGTTAAGAGAGAAGCAATCGATAGAGATAGGAAAATGGATAGAGAGAGAAGTATTATTGATAATAACACTGATGCCTGTTAAATGCGAATGAGGGTCTCATTTTATATAGTAGGAGACCTTCCTCGAAATAATCAAAGAAAAAGAACAAAAGTAGGTGACTTCTTCATAGTGAAGAAGCTAGGTTCTAAACGAGATCGCCTTTATCCCCACTCTCGGTTCGTGCCCTAACTCTGATCGGCGCTACCCATTGACGTGGGATCGTTGAGGGCCAACCAATAAAATTATTTACATGGTTTTTACTTTGCTATACAACTGTTTTAGCGTATTTACTTGTCATTTTAATGCAGAATATTTATAATTTGATAAATTTGCTCTTTCTAATATTGCATTCTTTTATGAATTTATTTTTTAATTAAATACTTTTATAAAAAGATATCCTTTAAAGTAAAATGTATACTCCGTATACGCTCTCAAAAAAATATAAACTCCATAAAAATTTCGATGAGTACGTAACTAATTAATTGTTACTCCCTCCATTTCATATTAAATAAAATATTTTTTTTTTAGTTTGTTCCAAAACAAATGATATATTTTTAAATTTGAAAATAATTCAATTTTATACTCTTTTTTTATCCATTTATTATTAAGAAGAAATTTTCATAATTACACAAATAACATGATTCTATTAATTTTTTACTCCTTAAACTTTTAATATTATATATTTTAAAAATCTACTTTTTTTTCCTTAAATTTCATATCGAATCAAATTAACCCATATAATACGAAATAGAGTGATTACTTAGTTAATAGAATTTCTACAACCAGCTGTCGGGGACCGTACAAGAGGGGAATAAAAAGGGAAAATATCTTGATAATGATCCAGAATTCCCAAGTGGCAAACAAGGCATAAAACCGTACGGTAGGGAGGCAGTAAAACGTGGCAAAGGGGAAAAGAAGTCACGTGATGAGAGTGATTGGTGAATGGGGTACACGTGTTCGGTGGTTACTTCAACTGTCGTATCACCTCTTCTTCTTCGCCCAAGTGGCAAGTTTTCTATTGTTGTTAGTGTATTCGTCAAATAAAGGATGCGTGGCGTTTAATTGTATACGATAGTACGTTACATTTAGATATGGTATGGTTGTTGGAATACGGATACGTTCAATGCCCCTCTGCTTTTACTCTAATTCTCCACGTCCTCATGTCTATCCACATACAAGAGATTTTGTTGTGTTCCCACTCATACGCTTTCTTCTTGCGAATGCACATGTTTAAACCCTGGTTTAATTCCCCCCCCCCCCCCCCCCTCTATAGACAGTTTGAATATGTTTTCTCAATTGGGGATCTTGAAATAGTTAAACTGTACAAATATATTACTTCGTTTTAAAAAGATGGACATATATAAATCGAAATACGAGAGTGAAACTACTTAATTTTAACTGAAAATTTGGACGTAAAATCTTCAAATTTTTGAAAATAAAATTTACTTTTTCGTAAACTATATAAAAAGCATTATAAGTTATAATAACTCTTTATTCAAAATATTTATAAAATTTTTCAGAAAAACGTAGTCGAAGAACAACCTCGTAAACTTATACATGATAAAATTGATGAATGACGGGTGGACGTTCGTCGAGTTGACACATGGCAATAAAAATAAGTGAGAAATGAGTCAGCACATAGATGCCACCGGTTATGAATATGTGACCGATGTTGTGTGAGTTATGAACACATTAGAATCGGAAATGAAAGTTTGAAAATAAGATATCAGTGAAAAAATGAAGTATTCAAGGAGCAGCCGTTACAAGAATCTTCGCATCTATATTCAACTATTATACAACTATCAAGAGGGATCTTTATTCATATTAAAGAGAAGCTTAATTTGGATTTTGTCTCTCTGAATTTAACTATAAATATAGAAATTTTTACTTATTGTAGACAGAAAATACTTGTATGAGAAAAAGGCTCAATTTACGCTTTTATTCTATTAACATCTTTCTACTCAATACCCTGTTCTCATCCTTGCTTACGAAGAAGCTTAAGTCACAACCGGACTTGTATCTTATCCAAGTATTTTTAATTAATTTATTTTTGTTCTTAGTTACTTTATATTCTTTGATCAATTCAATTTATATATCTATAGACCATGTTACAAATTAAACTCTACTATTTTAAGGGTAAATATTTTGGTGCCCACCATGAGGCGTAGATAATTGTCGTATTACTTTGATCCTTTCATATGTTACTAACATATTTTGATGCTTTTATTTAGTAAAGTACAAACAGATATGGCACCTCGGGTCCGGGAAGAACAAAATCCTCGGCGTGCTAGGATTCCTACCCAGATGATATGGATGCTGAACCTGTTGTCGAAAGTGTGAAACTATGAAAGTTTTTAGAGCACAACAAAGGAAAATCATGAATCATCTCTCAAGATGTGACCGAATAATGGTTAAGCTTCAACAAGCACTATCGGTTGCCTCGAATAATTCCAATAGAGGAGTTCCGGCCCCTCCCAACGTGCTTGCAAATATGATAGTGCAATGAAAATGGTAACATCACGTCGAGGGAGGAGTTTGGATTTAATGATAATCAAGCGGGTGGTGTAGCCATAGAATTCGAGAAGATAACAAAATGGATTAACCTTTTAAAGTCGAGCTCATGAGCTTCATGAGAGAAATGAATGATCAAATGGACCAAAATTCTAAAGAATTCCATGCTCGGATGGATCAGATCTCGGAGGCACCTCGGGTATTGAAGGGCCTAGATTCTAAAAATATACTCAGCTACCGTTCAAACCAAGTGAAGTTCCGGAGTTGATCCCAAAGAGGTTGAAGATGTTAGATATACCTATGAAAAATTGGATCCACAAGAGCACATCATAACTTACACTATGATCGTAAAGGGAAACGATTTGGCTCCGCATGAAATTAAATATATTTTGCCAAAGAAATTTGGCGAAACCCTAATAACGGGAGCATTAAAGTGGTATTCTCTTTTGCCTTAACATTTAGTAAATTTTTTTTAATTACTAGCATATTCTTTTATCAAAGGTCATACTGGAGTGAGGAAAGATCTAGGCAAGGAAACCATATATATTCAGAATTGCTCAAAGAGAATCAGTTTAATTGCAGGAGTTCGTGATTCGGTTCCAAAACGAGAGCATGTTGTTGTCGGCAATATCGGATGAATGGGAAATAGAGGCATTAACCAAATGACTCAATCCTTTAAGCTCTGATGCCTCGAATAAGTTGAAAGGAAAGCATGTTAGAATTTCAAGCAACAACATGGGTTGATGTTCATAATCATTATGAATTGAAGAATAGTATGTAAGATGATCAGTTAAGTTCTTCGATGTCATCTAAGGGTTGTAATCACAATCAAAATCAATAAAAGTTCAAAAATAATTGTGATGCATACTAGATATCATCTAAGAATCATTTACAACCTTATTTATCGAATGAAAGATATGATGGGCGTGGGGCGAAAGGTTTTCAGTTGCTGAGAAGATTCATCACGGAATGAAGAATGAATCGTGGTAGGATTAATAGGGGTTTGTGGGATAAAGAACCATCAGGGTCCCGAGATTCAGGATATCTCTAGTTATCAACTTATAATTTCAACATCAATTTGGTAGAGTTAGCTTTGGCTATGAGAAATATCAAAGAAACAAGGTTCCCGAAACCAATTAAGATCCAAGACAAAGGGATATTAGTGTGTGGTGTGAATTCCACATAACACATGGACACAGGAGAGGGGAGTACTGGCATTTGCATGAAGAGGTGGCGATGCTATTGAAAAACGATCACCTTTGAGATTTTTTGAGTGATAGGGCTAAGAACAGTTACCGGAGGATTCGAGATGCAATGGAACCGGCAAATCCAACCACCGGGTCTCCCTGCCTAAAGATTAACATGATTTAGTGAGGTTGAAGTTACTGGGGTGACCTTTTGGCAGCTAAAAATGAAAATATTGGTCACTTGACGAACACAAAATACAATACGAAATTAATGCTCGCTAGCCAAAGATAGTATAGTTATAATTATCATCTCCATAGGGATTGAATTAAACAATGTTTAAGCAATTTCTACATTAACACTATTCAGAATGATTAACACGTTGGTTGGGGTGATCAATAACTAAAATTAATTGTGAAACTAAAACAATTGACAATTGTTTACTGAAAGGCAAGAGTTGAGCAAAACTAAAATATTAATGGGAAGAATAAGGGTCGTGACAGGAAAGGTGCAAGATAGCTATTTGGGATCCAACTCTAGTTCAATTCGCTCTAATGTTCTAAAACTCTCTCGATTAAATTTTTTAATTCTACGAGGTGAAATAAGCACTGTGAAAATATGCACGCACGGGATTAGTCTTCAGGAGCACTTCTTTCAAATATTCTCCTAACTTAATTTAATGAACAATTCAACAAGCTCTTTTGATTACTTAAAAGAATCACTGAATTAAATCAAATAAAATAATACAAGATTATCACAACAATATTCCAGGCGCGAATGTGTAAAATTTTCAGAGTAATATTTTTTCTTCAATTTTTGGTATCTACAGTCAGCTCTCGACCCCGAACGCGATCTGATTTAATTTCTTAAACTTTTACTCGGACTTCAAAGTTTCAAACTGTTTAATTTAGCTCCAAATTATCTTCTTAACTCAGAATCATTTCCTGCAAGGCATAAGATACCTAATAAGTATAATTACTATTATTTGAGCTCAAATACATATAAAATACAGTAATTTGAGTGGAAAATATGACAAACGAACGGGTTTATACCCTAACGCCATTGTTGACGCCCCCTTTTTCCTAAAGAGCGAAATTGGATTTACGACATTATGAGAAAAACAACTCTTATTCCCTTGCGGGATCAGGTTGTAGAATTTGAAGAGCCGTCACCTAATGATTATAGTGTATTAGGACACTTTAAAAAGAAGAAGCGATTTTTGAAAGAAAAATTAGAGTTCGGGTAAGGGCTTGAGATTATCTCGAGGGGAATGTGTTAGGCACCCCTCAAGATCCACTAGTGTGGTTCCTGGCCATGCTTAATTGTGATTTTAAAAGGAGTATAAAAAATCAAATAAAGTTCACACATAAGAATTCACAAATAAATTTGAAAGGTTTAAAAAGTAGAAAGGGACATAAACGATTTTGGAAAAGGAGAAGAATCATTTAGATGAAAATATAATCTTAAGAAAGAGAACATTTTTGCAAATAAAGAAAGAGAGAAAGGGGTACTAGGTTTATACGAAATATGGATCACATCAATGCAATACCCAGCAATCACTCCTTAAAAGAGGGGTCGCACGAGATATTAGCGCACTGGTCATCATATCCATATTCTACCCTTCCAACCCCGTAAAAGTTATTTAAACGTGTGGATTGGGCACGAATGTTTAATGCGTGCTATTACCCATCCCGTCCTATAAGTCCTAGAGGGTATTTAGGACCACTTATTCCTACAAGGTAAGGACTAGGATGAAACCTTAGGTTTAAAGGTCAAAATACTATGCGACATACATAACAAGTAGGACTTCTCATAAAGGAATCATACAGAGGCAGATAAAAGGCTCTAAAATACCTTTATATATAAACATGTAATTATCACGTCTCAAACACATATAAGGTCTAAAAATAAGAGTTTA
Organism: Nicotiana benthamiana; assembly: GCA_034376525.1. Classification (NCBI taxonomy): domain Eukaryota; kingdom Viridiplantae; phylum Streptophyta; class Magnoliopsida; order Solanales; family Solanaceae; genus Nicotiana; species Nicotiana benthamiana. Next base: position 36,849,316 of record CM067339.1, on the reverse strand, counting down.
AAAGCAGGAATGTCGAAGATAAGTTTCACTGGAAGCAGAAAGTTTAATCAAAATTTCAGAAGTGTAACAAAAGATTGCAGTAAATATATAGTAGTTTAGGAATTAGTAAGAAACACGTTGAAACATACTTTGAAAATATAGTAAGGTATTAAAGAGGCAGTTTCTTGATAAGTCATAGAAAAAGTAGCATGATTCTGGACAGAAAAGATAACCGAGTAGAAACATGATAGAACAGATGCAAGATTATGTGATATCTCAAAATAGGGTGGACGATTAGTAGAAAAACAAAGAAAACTTCAAAGAGGCAAACGAGAAACAGAGTTAAGAAAGTTAAAAGAGGCTGAGTAGTATGAAACTGATAATACATGATTAGTCGATTTTTATTGGGCCTAAAGTTTGCCTAGGCGTCGTATGTATTGCTTACTTAAAGATGAGCATGCATATTAAGCCGCAGTTAACCAGACTTGTACTATTAGATTAAACATATTGGCGAGGCGTTCAGCAAATTGCAACTCGGACAAAAATAAAGACCCTAAGTAACATGGTGTCTAATGCACATAAAAGTCCTAAGACATGGTATCTAAATACCAGTTGAGAGTGCACCAGTTATTTTAACAGTTATTCGTTAGTCATTAGCTAGTCGTGACTACGAAATGAGTATGACAACAAGCTGAAAGTAGAGAGTCTAAAACATGATTACTACTATATGAGATGCATGTCCTATACATGATATCTATTGCACAAACAAGTGAGTACAGCCTTATAAGCATGTTTTCTACCCATTATTTAAACTAAACATGCATAACCCCACCCAATTTCACTATGAACCCGATCGTTCATTACAAATTATTACAAATCAAGATAGTTAAATTACAGTAATGAAGAATAAAAATAAGAAGTTATTCTATAAGGAGCCTTCAACCAGGACCAATCTTCCAACCTCACTTCTTTCGAGTTTCACAACCCTTTACCATGGTTTGGGTGCGGCAAAGCTCCCTAAGGGCCCATTGGGGTCCTTGGCCAATACCAACCACCCAAACAATATCAAACATTGAATAAGTGCAGTGTGAAATTACCAGTCTTGTGCATGAAAGTTCTGCGAGCACTCACAAGGTGTTCAAACAAATGCTTACACGAAAGGGGTAGAACCTAAACTCTAGGAGTAGTGAGTGTGATAGAGTTTTTTTTTTAAAAGCAATTGAGTTTCAAAAAACAGTTTAAAGATGATCCATATAGAAGTAGTTTTTGAAGAAAAAACAACAGAAGAGTGTGATTGCTCTGGTAAGAAGGGGAGTAAGACAATATCAGATTATGGTATCACACATGGTTCAGGGAAGAGAAACACAAACAGGGAAAAGGGGAATGGGGACAAGTAGTTTACATGTAAGAGCACAGTTGCATATACATAGTCACCAGATAATGGTATTTCAGAACTTAGGCAGTCACATTTTACCAATGAGGTTCAAGGTTATATGCTGATAGTTGTACTGGGGTTAGGGGTAAGGAAGAACATGCATGAGACAGATAAAGGAAATAGTAGGCATGCTATATTAAGGTAAAGATACACATATCAATTAAAATAGAGGCATGCTAATTGCAATAAGAACAACAGAACCACAAGTAAAAGCATAGAAGAAACAGAATGAAGTGCAGTATGTATAAAAACATATTGTTTTGAGAGGTGTAAATCAAATGGAGGGCATACCAGTCGAGGATGGGATAACATAGAGCAGCAGTGAGCAATATTATGCAAAGAAGTGAGCAGCAGAATGCAGAGAAGTGAGCAGTAGTAGGAAGACCAAATTAGGTAGCAATGTAAAGAACAATAGAGTAGTAAGCAGCCTAAATCACTCAACCTTGGTTTTAAGTCGATTGAGTAATCCGTAGTCACAAGGAAAGTGAGAGAGGTTGTGTTGAAACAAGAGAGAACACTGAATATGATTTTGTGTAAGAGAGAGAGTTCAAAACAATGAATTTTTTGTTAGATGTCATGTCAATGAAAGCACGAGGGCATTTGTAGCTTTAAAAATAAGGGAAAAAATAAGGTTAGAAGTATTGACTGATCACAATTATTGAAATAGTACCAACTAGAATCAATTAAAGACTCGGGCTCCCTTCAATTGGGGAGTCACAATTTAAACGGATACAAGTTGTATCAAATAAGGAAAATAATTCTTTGCACGACTGATATTTCCGTAATAGGAATAGTAAAAGCACGATGCATGTAATAAGGACTAAGTACAGACTATTTTCAAGTAAGAAAAGTATAATAACAGTATATCGTGCACCTAAACGGCAGATTACAAAACTGATTTTGAAAATATTAGTTCAAAGAATCACATATGAGATTGAAAATCAGAGGAATCAGTACTAAGTAAGGAAAACATCTCACAGATAAGGAGGTGATTTCAAATCAGTGTAAAACTTCTAAGGAAAACATAAACAAATCAGGGATTCGAAGATATGCACAAAATCAGCAGAATATTTGGTAAATGATGAACAATTAGACCTATAAAACACAATAGGCATGAAAATCAGAGAACCCTAAGCAAGAAAATCACAGAATCAATAGAAGACCAGAACCCTAATAGAAATCTTAAAGCATGGAACTCGTAGAGTAACTAGAAGATAAGACGAACAAGCACATAATTCAAACATAAACACATAATACTCAAAAAATCAGAAGATATAGTGATTTCAAAAGAGGTTCGTAAACCCTAGGTTTTGAGAAAAAGAACAAAACGTTGAAAGCTTGAACAATCGAGGAAATCAAGTAGAAGGTAGTGTAAAACACAAAAGAATAAGTTAAAAAATTGCTTTAAAAGACAAATATTGAGAGACTTAGGTAGAAATTAGGGTTTTGCAATAAATCAGCGAGAGGTAAGGAACCTGGTTGTGAAACTCGTTAATAATGGCATTCGTAGTACCATCAGACCAAAAACCATCGGAAAAAGGTTGGAGAGAAGCCAGGCAAGGCCTCCGGCGACCATCTGTATGGTGGAAACCTCTGGAGTCTCGAAGCTAGAGAGAATGAAAGAGATACAATTCGATGGTGAGTGGTGGTCGAGAGAGGTGAGGGTGGAGGTGGCCGGAGAGAAGAGAGAGTAAATGTTAGCATAGAGAGAGAGAGAGACCGTCTGTGAAGTGAGGGGTGGGGGTGGGGGGGTTAATTGGGATTTAATTTAGAAAATATAATCTAGGTCATTGATCGCATTTGATCTACGACTCAGATCGAATCGAGGATGGATCGGGTAGTTGAATTAGGTGTGGGTCGGGTTTAATTGGAATGGGCTGGTCTGAAATTGGGTTAATAAGGGGATATATTTGGGCTATAATTGAAATAAAAATGGTCAGATTTTAAATATCCGATTTTCCTTTTTTTAATTTATAAAAAATAGTAAAGAATATTTTAAAATAGGTTAAAAAATAGGCAACCAACTAATAATTTATAATTATTAATCTAAAAATATTGGACATGATTTTATAGTTATAAAATTAGATTAACTGTAAAATAGGCTATAATTGCAATTATATCCAATTTAGTTTAAAATGCTAAATAAATTGGTAAAAAATATGTAAAAATTACCTTAATTATATTTTGGTGTGAAAAAAAGGATGAAATAACTTATTCACCAAAATGATAGTTTTTTTGGAATAATTTTTGATTTTATACTGTTAAAATAGATAATAAATTGATTTTTAAAAATTGTGGAAAAATACCAAAACTTATGGGCATGGTTATAGGTACCTACATATGCTATTTTAAAAGTGTTTTGAGTATAAAAATACATAAGGAAAAATTAGGTATCAACAACTGCCCCTCTTTACCCGAGGAGGATGAAAGAGTTGTCGGGTAAAGACAATATGGCCAATTTTGACCGGAAACGGCGATTGTAAAAGAATTTTGACAGCGCTCTGGTTTCTGAGCTACCTATATATCCCTGGTTTTATAGGAATCATGCCTTATGCAGTTCAGGAACCATTTACGGAATGTGTCGATGGAGATTCGAAAAGACGGACACGATGGTTAGATTTAAAAAGGAGTTTGGAGTTAAATGGGTTGCGGGGTACCGGAGCGGGATCGCTCCTGCTGAGGCGGCCGTTTGCTAGTTGGTGCACTACAAATGATCAATGTGTCGTATACTGTGCATAATTAAAACATGATGCAAGTTCCCGTTGGACCATGAATGTTGTCTTCGGATGGATAGGATGACGTCCTCGGACTATGATGTCCTGGGCCATGAATAGTATAAAAGTAAAGATTTGCAGGCCATGAAATAGTGTTCTCGAGCTATGTAGATGGTGCCTCAGAACTATGACGCATTTGAATAAGTTGGCGATCTTTCACCCCATGAGAATGTGGCAATCTTTCAGCCAAATGAATGCAAAGAGTTGCAATCTTTCAGCCAGAGCGTGAATTTAAATGCAGGTGGTGATATTTCAGCCCATGCGAAGGTGGAAATCTTTTAGTCAAATGAATGTATAGAGTGGCGATCTTTCAGCCAGTGCGTGGATTTAAATGCAGGTGGTGATATTTCAGTCGTTCGAAAAAAATAAAGTGGCGATCTTTCAGCCTTGAAGAATGGAGACAATGCTTAGTCTCAGAAAGCATATAAGTAGCCTTATATAAGGTGGAGATTGAGCTTAACCTTGGAAGGTGGAAAATGGCCTTATGCAATGTAGATGGAGGCAAAGCATAGTCTCGAAAGGCAGATAGGTAGCCTTATGCACGGTGTCGACAGAGCTTAGTCTCTAAAGGCAGATAGGTAGCCTTATGCAGGAAGGAGGTAGAGCTTAACCTCGGAAGGCAGAAAATATCCTTATGCAATGTAGATGGAGACAGAGCTTAGTCTCTAAAGGCAGATAAGTAGCCTTATGCAGGATGGAGGTAGAGCTTAACTTCGGAAGGTAGAAAATAGCATTATGCAATGTAGATGAAGACAGAGCTTAGTCTCGAAAGGGAGATAAGTAGCCTTATTCAATGTAGATGGAGACATAGCTTAGTCTAGAAAGGCAGACAAGAAGCCTTATGCAGGATGGAGGTAGAGCTTAACCTCGGAAAGCAGAAAATAGCTTTATGCAATGTAGATGGAGAGCTTAGTCTCAAAAGGCAGATAAGTAGCCTTATGCAATGCAGGAATGTAAAGAAATGAACAGTAGTAACTTCTCTTAGCTGATAGATGATTGTGATAGCGTGGCTGCTGGGGATGTTAGGTGGAGATAGTAAATTTGCGAATGTGAGATCGTTCTGAGAGCTTCAATCCTGAAGGGTGAATGTGCTCAATGATTTGCGACCTGGGTGCTTGCATCCAACAAAAAAATCATGAGTTTTGAAGAGGGGGAAGGTTAGTTCGTGTCCCCTAGCTCTTGACGTCGTGTATTATTGGGGTAGCGTTGCTAAACATCGACAATGCAAATGATATTTATGCATGATTCAGTAAATATAATTTAAGTATATATATATTTGAAAAAACAATTTTATTTTGGATGAACCAACCACTACGACGTGGTTCAAAGACATGGCAACCCTGCTTGTCCCGCAATTTTTAGGGTCTTCCTCAAAATTCTGCCCCATTTTACCGGGCTGGTGCTGCTGACGGCTATGCTGAATGACTAAAAGCGGGTTGATTCCAGAATTTTGAGGGTTCTCCTCAAAATTCTGCCCCAGTTTACTGGGTTGGTGCTGATGAGAAGACTGACAAACTGACTTCGGAATTTTGAGGGTCCTCCTCACAATTCTGGCCCAGTTCCAATAGCGGGGGGAAACTGGAATTTTTATTAAAATGTGACCAAACCCATAGGGTTGCTTACGTATCCCCTCTTAAACGAGAATCAGGTCAGGCGTAGTTCAAATTACATCGGGAAAAACATGCGAAAAATATAATATCGTTGTACTACGTCTAAGTTGATTGGCTTCGGCCAAACTTCTCCGTTTATTTCTGCAAGAATATGAGCACCTCCGGTTAGAACCCGGTAAACCATGTACGGACCCTAACAATTGGGAGAGAAATTCCCTTTGGCTTCATGTTGATGTGGAAATATCTTCTTCAACACCAGTTGCACTGGCGTAAATATCCTTGGTTTAAATCTTTTTTTGAAGCCTCTGGACATTCTATTCTGGTATAACTGATCGTGGCAGACTGCATTCATTCTCTTTCCATCTATAATGGCTGACTACTCGTAATGACCTTTTACCCATTCTGCATCATCTAACACTACTTCTTGTATGATCCTTAAAGAGGGAATTTCTACTTCGATGGGAATGACTGCTTCTGTACCATAAACCAACATGTAAGGAGTTGTTCTGATTGATGTACAGACCGTGGTATGATATCCCAGTAAGGTGAATGACAACTTCTCATGCCATTGCTTGTGCCATTTGATCATCTTTCTTAGTATCTTCTTGATGTTCTTATTGGCTGCTTCTACAGCTCCATTCATCTGAGGTCTATAAGCTATTGAGTTCTTATGCCTGATTTTGAACGTTTAACACATCGCCTTCATCAAGTCGCTGTTGAGATTGGAACCATTGTTAGTGATGATTGATTCCAGATTTCCGAACCGACAAATGATTCAGTCACGGACAAAGTCTACCACAACTATCTTAGTCGCTGCTTTATACGATGTTGCTTCTACCTATTTGGTAAAGTAATTAATTGCCACTAAGATGAACCTGTATCTTCTTAACGCGGCAGGCTCGATCGGTCCAATAATATCCATTCTCTAAGTGGCGAACGACCATGGTGAGCTTTTGCATTAAGCTTATTTGGAGGTATTTTATCATATCTGCATGTATCTGACATCGATGGCACCTTCGTACATACTGGATGCAGTCTGTTTCCATAGTCATCCAAAAATTCCCTGATCAGAGTATCTTCTTTACCAAAACGAAACCATTCATATGCGATCCGCAGGTCCGTGCGAGCACTTCCTCCAATAGTTTGGTTGCTTCTCTTGCATCGACACACCTTAGTAATCCTAAATCGGGAGTCTTCCTGTACAAGATTCCTCCGATGTAAAAGAAATTGCTAGATAACCTCCACAGTGTATGCTTCTGAGTGGAACTGGCGAGTTCTGGATATCCTCCTGTTGTCAAGTAATCTTTGATGTCGTGGAACCACGATTTTCCATTCACTTCTTCCTCAATATGAGCACAATAAGCTGGTTGGTCATAGATCTTGACCTGAATGGGATCAATGAAGTTTGTATCTGGATGCTGGATCATGGATGACAAATTGGCTAGTGTATCCGCGAACTCATTCTGTATTTTGGGAACATGCTGAAATTCAGTCTTTGTGAACCTTTTCCTCAGCTCCTGTATGTGATGCAGATAAGGGAGTATCTTAGAATTCTTGGCTGCCCACTTTTCTCGAACCTGATGTATGAGTAAGTCTAAGTCTCCGATTACTAGTAACTCCTGCATATTCATGTAGATGGCCAGTTTGAGCCCTAAGATGCAGGCTTCGTACTCGGCCATGTTTTTGGTGCACGGGAACTTGAGCTTGGCGGATACCGGATAATGCTGACCAATTTCTGATACCAGGATCGCTCATATACTTACTCCTTTGAAATTTGCAGCTCTGTCAAAAAATAGCCTCCAGCTATCATAGGATTCTGCAATTTCATCTCCTATGAAAGCTATCTTCTCATCAGGAAAATACGTCTTCAATGGCTCGTATTCTCCTCCTACAGGGTTCTCGGTGATATGATCTGCTAAGGCTTGTCCTTGACCGCCTTCTATGTTATATAGATAATGTCGAATTCACTTAGTAGGATTTTCCATTTGGCGAGCTTGCCGGTAGGCATGGGATTCTAAAAGATTTATTTTAACGGATCCTTCCTTGATATAAGATAAGTGGTATAGGCACAGAAAAAATGTCTCAGTTTCTAAGCCACCCACGTTAGAGCACAACAGGTGCATCCTAATAAGGAATACCGAGCCTCGTACGAGATAAACTTCTTGCTGAGGTAGTAGATGGCTTGTTCTTTTCTTCCCGTTTTATCATGTTTTCCTAGAACACAACCAAACGCCCCATCTATTACTGAGAGATAAAGCAAAAGGGGTCTTCCTGGTTCAAGCGGAACCAAGACTAGTGGTGTAGACAAGTATTCCTTGATTCTGTCAAAAGCCTTTTTGCAGTCATCAGTTTCACAAATGACGGTGGACTGAGCTATGAACCGGCTTGTATAGTTGAGTCTTCCCCGAAAACTCATCACATCTTTCTTGTTCTTTGGTGGTGGAAATTCTTGGATGGATTTGACCTTTGACGGATCTAGTTCTATCCCTCGGCAACTCACAATGAAACCTAGTAACTTTCCCAAAGGAACCACGAATGCACACTTGGCGGGATTCAGTTTCAAGTTGTACCTCCTCAGTCTGTTGAAGAATTTTCTCATGTCTTCGATATGATCTGCAACTTTCTTGGATTTGATCATGACTTCGTCCACATACACCTCGATTTCTTTATGTATCGTCATGAAATATGGTAGTAATGTCTCTCGTATATGTAACACCAGCATTTTTCAAACAGAACGACATCATTCTATAGCAGTACATCCCCTGTGGCGTGATAAAGGCTGTTTTCTCTGCATCTTCTTCATCTATCCATATATGATGATATCCTGCAAAACAATCAACGAACTACTGCTGCTCATGCTTAGCGTAGTTGTCAATAAAGATATGTATATTCGATAGGGGGAAGTCATCATTAGGACTGGCCCAATTGAGATCCCGGTAGTCGACACAGACTCTGACGTTCCCATCCTTCTTCGCCACTAGCACAATGTTGGCTAACCACGTTGGATATTCTACCACTCTGAGAACCCTGGCTTTGACTTGCTTGGTAACATCTTCTTTTATTTTCAAACTCATGTCGGGTTTGAACTTTCTGAGCTTCTGCTTTACTGGCGATCTTGTCGGATCCGTTGGTAATGGATGTGCTGAGACCAGTCATCTTGTCATAAGACCATGCGAATATGCCCTCATACTTCTTTAGGAACTCGGTGTATTCTTTCTTTTCTCATGGCGACTAGTGCACGCTGATGCGCGTCTCCTTGGCATTCTCTACATCCCACAAATTAACAACCTCAATTTCGTCCAAGTTGGATTTAGGCATATTCTCAAAGTTCTTGACCTCCCTGACAACTTCCTCTGGTATATCATCCTCTTCTGAATCTATATCTATTTGTTACGTTGCCTCGTTGCTAGTCACAGTCGTTGGTTCATCATCAAGATATGTAATAGTAACGTTGTGTAAAGTAAAGTAAATGATAGAGAAAAGTAATGACACCGAGATATATAATAAACTTGGAAAATGAATTGATTAAATTCATAATTGTTCGAAACATAGGAGCTCTTTTCAAAAGTAAAGACAATGCAGAAAGAAAAAATCAACTAGTAAAATAAAGATGCGACGCATAATGCCTGTTTAGCCTTGCTACCCCGAAGCATTCTTGGCACTGGTGGTCCTGACTGACCAATTGGTGAGCCGTTCCCCTCGATTCACAGCTTGAGTGGAAGGGCCTTCCTTCCCTTCCCCCTCGAAGATAACACAACAATCCATATCATCTTCCAGAAATAGGTTCTTCATTGCCGCTAGTGTTTCATCCTCCTCTGCTCTGTGTATAACATCAATTGGCTGAAAGATCTGCTCCAACCGAGGTTATGGTGCTCCAACAGATAGCAGGGGCTGCACCATGCTGGCGACCAATGGTCGAACTCCTCCCAGGTGTATCCATACCCTAAGCCAAAAGTGGTACCATGCTTCTTCAGTTTCATAGGTTTGGTAATACCTGGAGATTTTTGCCAAGTCCTTTTTTGGGTTCGTACCCGCTCCAATTTAGGATTCTCTAAATCTTGTTATCCCACCACTTGTCTTTGTCCACCGCATTGACTCACTCGATGTGGTGGTATTCTCCACCTATTCTCATTTTGCCTCCGACCATAGGGATGGTTTGGCAACTGTATATAGGACTGCTACCGTCGCCATGAATGATCACTTCCTGATAATTCCATTCAAACTTTACTGCTTGAGGTAGGGTTGATCCACAGCCTCATCGGTGTGGATCTAGGGTAGTCCCAATAATAAATTGTAGGATGCTGGGATATCTATCACTTGAAAGTCAATATCGATCAAGGTAGGTCCCATCCACAAACACAGGCTAATATCTCTAATGGTAGATCTTTGAGACCCATCGAAAGCTTTAACATTGATAGCTCCATCTTTTATCTCATGCAGTCCTTTCCCCAATTTCTTGAGGGTTATTAGTGGAAAAATGTTAAGGCTGGATCCCCCGTCGACCAGGATCCTGGTGATGAAATAATCTTCATATTGCGCAGTGATGTGCAATGCCTTGTTGTGACTAAGCCCTTCTGGTGGTAGCTCATCCTCGTGGAAGGTGATCTTGTGACTTTCCAACACTTTTCCTACCATATTTTCCATTTCACCTCCAGTTATATTACTGGAAACATAAGCCTCACTCAATATTTTCATCAAGGCATTTTTATGTGCCTCAGAGCTTTGCAGAAGAGCCAGGATGGAAATCTGCGGCTGATGTTTTGTTCAATTTCTCAATGACCGAGTATTCTTTGGCTTGTGTATTTCTCCAAAGGTCATCAGGCCCAGTCTAATCAGTCCATCCCGAGGCTTCTTTGCTGGACTCAACTAAATGTTCTGGAGTGTTTACCCTGCATGTTCTGGTCATTCCTTGTGCAATGATTGCTTCTCCAGCTTTTGTTTTCCCTCTTCTCCTAGCTTCAGATGTGTAATCCCAGGGTATGAAATTTGAGTTTAATGGGGACACATCTGTCATTGTGACCGGAATTGACACCCTTGGAGGTAACACAACAACTTCAAATGTTGCATGTTCCTTTCAAACTCTGAACTCGACCTCAATTGGTCCTGGCTCCTTTATAGGAGGTATTTCGGACTCAAGTCGTATAGACACATTTACCTCATAGCCCGCAGAGGTTTGGACTTGGACAATAATAGGATTGAGGGTGACTGTTGACTTCTTCGATTCATATCCTTTAGCAATCAATCTGATTGTCCCCTTAGGGTCCCAATTATTCTAAATCTCGATCATATGAATGCCTCCACCCTTGTGGTCAGGCAGAGGTTGTTGCAGGCATTGGGAGTGGGATCCTTTGCTATGCTTACCTTACTATCGATCAAGGTCTGAATCTTATCTTTCAACGAGGGACAGTCGTCGATGGTATGACCTTTCTTTCCAGAATGGTATGCACAGGTTTTGTAAGGATTGATCCATTGGGAGGGATTTTCTGGGGTTATGACTTGGATAGGTGCAACGTAACATTCTTCTTTGAGTCTTTCAAATAGTTGTTCGATCGGTTCGGTGATGGCGGTATATTGTCTTGGAGGACTTCGGTCGAAGTTAGGTCTAAGTCGAGAAAACTTTTGGCGAGTAGGTGGGTGGGTGGTTGGATTTGGTAAGTGGGTGATGGTGCTTGATTATTTAGGGAAGGCTGATATGTAAGTGGAGCTGAGGGATATGTTTGGTATTTCATAAGGGATTTGGTTCTTTGCGCAGGCATTACAGAATTCACGTCCTTTTTCTTTGGCGTGCCACAAGACTGTAAGGCCTTGTTGGTGGCTTGTAAAGCTTCGAGATTAGTGACCATACCATTCTTGATTCCTTCTTCAATTCTCTCTCCCAACTTGATGATGTCGGAGAAATTCTGACGCGCTATCAGCATTAGCCTCTCGTAGTATTGCGGATCCTAAGCCCGGACAAAGAACATGTTCATCTACTCTTCCTCTAGGGCTGGCCAGACCTTGTTAGCTTCTGACGTCCAATGACTAGCATACTCGCGAAAGGTTTCTGTGGGTTTCTTCTTCAGATTCTAGATATAGAACACATCCAATGCATTTTCTGTGTTGAACTTGAATCTATCCATAAATTCGGATGCCATGCTCACCCAAATCGTCCATTTCTTTAAGTCTTGGCTTATGTACGAAGATAAGGCGTTGCCTTTTAGACTTCTCATGAACAGCTACATGCGGATCTTCTCATCTCTTCCAACCCCTAACAGCTTATCACAATACATTCTTAGATGGACCCTAGGATCACCTGTACCGTCGAACATCTCAAAATTGGGAGGTTTGTACCCCTCCGGGAGCTCAACATCTGGCTGAACACAAAGATCTTCATAATTCAACCCCTCAATGCCTTTGTTATCATCAACACCTTGGACCCGGTTGGTTAACTTCTTGAGTTCGGCAGCCAAATTCCGAATGAGGGAGTCCTTGTCATCTGATTCAGGTGCACTTGAGATTGGCTGGGTATAGTGGGGTACAATATCCACAAAGATAGGATTGTTGTGGATGTGGTTGTTTGTGGTGTTTTAGGGTTCGGGAATGAGTAATGGAGTGTTGTTGCATGTGTTGCAGGCTTGGGTATGAGTAGGTCGTATTGGTGGTTGCGGGGTATTTTCTGGAGGTATGGGGTTCTGGGCGTTAACATCAGGAGCGGCAAGAGTAATTGACAGGCTTGCCAGGTTCCGGACTTAGTCCAATTCTTCCTAAAATTTCAGCAATGTTTGCTCAAGATGAGCAGCAACTCCCTTAGTAATTTGGGTACCCTAAGAAGTTTCCTCAATTTCCTTTCTAGTATTTGCATCTCCAATTTTGCCTTTGTCCCTGTTTTTGGTAAGAGTCAGAGGATGAGGAGGTGGAGGGCCCTTGGATTTTGTTGAATATGCTGATGGTGCCAGAATGCACGAACTAACCTTGGGGGAGGGGAATAAAAATAAAAGAAAAATAAAAAGGTAAAAAGTTAGTGCGGATTCTGAGAAAGAGAATTTTGTGATATTTAAACACGTTGTGCAGGAATATAAGTCATTTCCTAATTTGGGTGCCTCGTTGTGCCCAAGGTAGGACTAGCAACAAATTAAATTTGGAGAACTTATAATGCTAAATGCCTTATTTTATTGATAAAAAAATAAGACGAGTCTAAAAAATGCAATTTGAAATAAAGTTGTCTATAATTGCCAGTGGTCTTATTACATTTTGAAAGCAGGAAATAAAAGATCCTAACTACTTGGTCCCAGAAGGACCTTCTTCCGGTTGAATGTTCTCGTTGATTGAGTCCTCGAGCTCGTGCAAATTTTCCAGTAAAAATGCCATTTACAGATGTTCTCCTTCCCCTCTCTTGGCATTTTGACAGTCGATGACACTTTCCCTCACTTTCCCCTCCAACTCCAACAGGCTGTATTCCAGTTTCTCACTAGCCTTGGTGACTCTCTCTTTCCACTCATTGATTTGATTACTTGATGGGAGGTTCCTTCACTAGGTCGGCAAAAGTGAGGGTATGTTGACCATCACGAAGTCGGGAACTTTGTCATTTATTTTCTGCAAAACAGAGGGTTAGACCTAGACTCGACTATTGAAATCAATAATTAGCATAAAGGCATTTAGTTCTCCAAATAAATGCACATAACATGGACGTGCCCATTTGGGTTTCAAGGGAAACCCGATGGACTTTGGACTAGGCTATCTTAATGAGCCATTATGTGGACAACATAACCGACTCGACTAAGTTTGACCATGATGCATGAACAGTTCAACAGAGTAAGGTTTCTATTGTTTTGAAGTGCTAGACAAGGTACCCTTGAGCGGAAAACTCAAGAGGAAAAGGCGCAGAACCGTCGACTACACCGTTGATTAATTGGTTTTACCACAAATATGCCATTGCCAAACTTAGGGGGTAATAATATCGAAAGAGCGCAACCACTCATTATAAGCGTTGCTATAGTATTTGTTTTGGCACGAGTGGTGTATGATGTTGAAGATGCAATTTCAAGAATGAAGCAAATTGCATGTATTTAAAAGTTAATAAAGTAAAAGATTACAATAAATGCTCAAAAATTACAATGGTATTGAAATAGTAATAAAGTAGTAAAGAAAAGCAGTTAAAGGAAAAGAAAGACATGAAGAGTCAAGTTAATTTCCATGATGAAATAATTAACGGCAAAAAATAAAGGCAATTAAGAAAGTAATAAAGCCACACAAAGCATGCAAAAGTAAAAGCCTAAAGAAATCCCCAGTAGAGTCGCCATGCGGTCGACGCCCCATTTTTCCTAAAGAGCGAAATCGGGTTTACGTTATTTTGGGAAAAACAACTCTTATTCCCTTGCGGGAATTGGGTTATAGAATTTGAAGAGTTTCCACCTAATGATTATAGTGAATTAGGAAACTTTAAAGAGAAAAAGAGATTTTAGAGAGAAAAACCAGAGTTCGGATAAGGGCTTGAGATTATCTCGAGGGGAAGGTGTTAGGCACCTCTCAAGATTCACTAGTGTGGTTCCCGGTCATGCTTAATTGTGAATTTAAAAGGAGTATAAGAAAGCAAATAAAGTTCACAGATAAGAATTCACAAATAAATTTGAAAGGTTTAAAAAGTAGAAAGGAACATGAACAATTTTGGAAAAGGAGAAGAATCATCTAGAAGAAAACATAATTTAAGAAAGAGTACATTTTTGCAAATAATGAAATAGAGAAGTGGTCCTAGGTTTATACGAAATATGGATCGCATCAATCCAATACCCAATAATCATTCCTCAAAAGAGGGGTTGCATGAGATATTAGCGCACCGGTCATCATATCCATATTCTACCTTCCCATCCCATAAAGGTTATTTAATTGTGTGGATTGGTCACAAATGCTTATTGCGTGCTATTACCCATCCCGTTCTATAAGTCCTAGAGGGTATTTAGGACCACTTATTCCTATAAGGTAAGGACTTGGCTGAACCCTTAGGTTTAAAGGTCAAAATACTAGGCGACATACATAACAAGTAGGACTTCTCATAAAGGAATCATACAAAAATAGATAAAAGGCTAAAAAATCCCTCCATAAATAAACATGTAATTAGCACGTCTTAAACATATCTAAGATCTAAAAATGAGAGCTTAAAAGTAGGAATGTCGAAGATAGGTTTCAGTGGAAGCAGAAAGTTTAATTGAAATTTAAAAAGTGTAACTAAAGATGGCAATAAGTATATAGTAGTTTAGGAATTAGAAAGAAACACGTTGAAACATACTTTGAAAATATAGTAGAGTACTAAAGAGGCAGTATCCTGATATGTCATAGAAAAAATGGCACGATTCTGGACAGGAAGATAACCTAGAAGAAACATGATAGAAAAGATGCAAGATTATGTAATTATCTCAAAATAGGGCAGAAGTTTAGTAGAAAAATAAAGAAAACTTAAAAGAGGCAAACAAGAAACAAGAGTTCAAAAAGTTAAAAGAGGCTGAGTAGTCTGAAACTGGTAAAACATGATTAGTGGATTTTTGTTAGGCCTAAAGCTTGCCTAGGCGTCGTATGTATTGCATACTTAAAGGTGAGTATGCATATCAAGCCGCAGTTAACTAGACTTATACTATTATATGTATTAAACATATTGGCGAGGCGTTCAACAAATTGAAAATCGGACAAAAATAAAGACCCTAAGTAACATGGTGTCTAATGCACATAAAAGTCCTAAAACATGGTATCTAAATGCCAGTGAGAATGCACCAGTTATTTTAACAATTATTCGTTAGTCATTACCTAGTCGTGACTACGAAATGAGTATGACAACAAGCTGAAAGTAGAGAGTCTAAAACATGATTACTACTATATGAGATGCATGTCCTATACATGATATCTATTGCACAAACAAGTAAGTAAAGCCTTATAAGCATGTTTTCTACCCATTATTTAAACCAAACATGCATAACCCCACCCAATTTCACTATGGCCCCGATCATTCATTACAAATTATTAGAAACCAAGATAGTTAAATTACATTAATGAAGAATATAAATAAGAAGTTATTCTATAGGGAGCCTTAGAGGCCCAATCTTCTAACCTCACTTCTTTCGAGTTTCACAACCCTTTACCATGGTTTGGGTGCGGCAAAGATCCCTAAGGGCCCATTGGGGTCCTTCGCCAATACCAAGCACCCAAACAATATCAAACATTGAACAAGTGCAGTGTATCAAAGTTCAGTGAGAACTCACAAGGTGCTCAAAGCAATGCTTACACGAAGGGGGTAGAGCCTAAACTCTAGAAGTAGTGATTGAGATAGAGTTTTTTTTCTTTAAAAGTGATTGAGTTTAAAAAATATAGTTCAAAGAAGATCCATATAGAACCAGTTTTTGAAATAAAATAACAGAAGAGTGTGATAACTCTGGTAAGAAGGTGAGTAAGACAATATCAGATTAGAGAATCACACATGGTTCAGGGAAGACAAACACAAATAGGGGAAAGGGGAATGGGGACAAGTAGTTTACATGTAAGAGCACAGTTGCATATACATAGTCACCAGAGAATGGTATTTCAGAACTTTGGCAGTCACATTCTACCAAAGAGGTTGAGGGTTACAGGCTAATGGTTTGGGGGTAAGGAAGAACATGAATGAGACAAATAAAGGAAGTAGTAGGCATGCTATTTTAAGGGAAAGATAGACATATCAATTTACATAGAGGCATGCTAATTGGAATAAAAACAACAGAACCACAAGTAAAAGCATAGAAGAAACATAATAAAGTGCAGTATATATAAAAACATGTTGTTTTGAGAGCTGTAAATCGAATGGAGGGCATACCAGTCGAGGATGAGATAATATAGAGCAGTAGTGAGTAATAATATGCAGAGAAGTGAGCAGCAGTAGGCAGACCAAAGTAGGTAGGAATGTTTGGAACAGTAGAGTAGTAAAGGAGCCTAAATCACTCAACCTTGGTTTTAAGTCGATTGAGTAATCAGTAGTCACAAGGAAAGCGAGAGAGGTTGTGTATAAATTCAGAGAACAGTGAATATGTTTTTGTGTATGAGAGAGAGTTCAAAACAATGAATGTTTTGTTAGATGTCTCATTAATGAAAACATGAGGGTAGTTATTGCTTTGAAAATAAGGGAAAGAATAAAGTAACAAGTATTGACTGATACAATTATAGAAATAGTAACAACTAAAATAAATTAAACACTCGGACTCCCTTCAATTAGGGAGTCACAGTTCAAGCAGATACAAGTTGTATCAAATAAGGAAAATAATTCTTTGCAAGACTGATATTTACCTAATTGGAATAGTAAAATCATGATGCATGTAATAGGGACTAAGTACAGACTATTTTCAAGTAAGGAAAGTATAATAATCGTATAATGTGCACCTAAACCATAGATTACAAAATTGATTTTGAAACAATTAGTTCAAAGAGTCGCGGATGAGATTGAAAATCAGTGGCAATCAATACTAAGTAAGGAAATCATATCACGAATAAGGAGATGATTTCAAATCACTGTAAAACTTCTAAGGAAAATATATACAAATCAGGGATTTGAAGAGATGCACAAAATCAGCAAAATATTTGGTAAACGATGAACAATTAGACCAATAAAACACAATAGGCATGAAAATTAGAAAATCCTAAGCAAGTAAATCACAGAATCAATAGAAGACCGGAACCCTAATAGAAAACTTAAAGCATGGAACTCGGAGAGTAACCAAAAGATCACACAAACAGGCACATAACTAAAACATAAACACATAATACTCAAAAAATTAGATGATATAGTGATTTCGAAAGGGGTTCGGAAACCCAAGCTTTTGAGAAAAACAACAATACATTGAAAGCTTGAACAATCAAGGAAATCAAGTAGAGGGTAGTGTAAAAAACAAAAGAATAAGTTAAAATTTGCATTAAAAGATAGAGATTGAGAGACTTAGGTAGAAATTAGGGTTTCGGAATAAAATAGTTAGAGGTAAGGAACCTGGTTGTGAAACTCATTAATAAGTGAATTTGTAGTACCGTCGAACTAAAAACCATCGGAGAAAGGCCGGAAAGAAGCCAGGTAAGGCCTCATGCGGCCATCTTGCATGGTGGAAGCCTCTGGAGTCTCGAAGCTAGAGAGAATCAACGAGATACGGTTCCATGGTGACTAGTGGTCGAAAGAAGTGAGGGTGGAGGTGGCCGGAGAGGTGGTGGCTTCATCGGAGACGAGAGAGAGAACCAGAAGGTTTTAGAGAGAAGGGAGAGAAAACGTTAGCGTTAAGAGAGAGAGAGACCGTCTCAAAAGTGATGGGTTTTTTTTTGGGGGGGGGGGTAATTGGGATTTAATTTAGAAAATATAATTCGGGCCGTTGATCTCATTTGATCAATGGCTCATATCGAGTCAAGGCTGGACTGAGTAGTTGAATTAGGTGTGGTACGGGTTTAATTGGACTTGGGATGGTCTAAAATTGGGTTATTAAGGGGATCAATTTGGACTATAATTGAAATAAAAATGGGTCAAATTTTAAATAGCCAATTTTTTCTTTTTTTATTTATAAAAAATAGTGAAGAATATTTTAAAACAGGTTAAAAAACACCGAACAAACTAATAATGTACAAATATTAATCTATAAATAATGGACATGATTTTATAATTATAAAATGAGGTTAACTGTAAAATAGGCTATAATTACAATTATATGCAATTGAGTTTATAAATGCCAAATAAATTGGTAAAAAATATAAAGAAATCATCTTAATTATATTTTTATGTGAATATAAGGATGAAATAATTTATTCACTAAAATGATAGTTTCTGGAATTATTTTAGATTTTGTACTGTTAAAATAGATAATAAATTGATTTCAAAAAATCATAAAAATTGGGGAAAAATATCAAAACTTTTGGGCATTCTTATAGATGCCTACATATGCTATTTTGAAAGTGTTTTGAGTATAAAAATACATATAGAAAAATTGGGTATTTACAGTCATCACTCATGGCAAGAGAATTCAGTAAGTATCTGAAGATGATGAAATCACCTTCACAGAGGAAGATTCGGATGACCTTATTTTTCCACTTATTGATGCGCTCGAAATATCTCACAATGTTCTAAATTTTAAAATTAAATGTGTGGTGGTCAATTCACATAGTTAATCCAATACCATCCAATTGAGTATTTTAGAACAAGCAATGCTAACCGAAAACATAATTCTGGCAATAAATTCTGGTCGGGTTTAACTTAACAAGTGTAACGATCCGAGGATAGATTATGTTATGTCACAACCCAAACCCGATCGTGACGACACTCAACCCTAAGGCTAGGTAAGCCTGACTAACAGTCGCTTTCAATTTAACACTAAGTCTCAAAACCGACAATTTAAGAATATTATGATAATATAGAATAATAATCCAAAAATATTAATGGAGTAATAAGGATAAATACGAAAATCAATAACACACCCATAAAATCTAGGGTCACGAGTCAAGAGCCTCTAAACAAAAGTGGATAATAATATCTGGATGAGAATATAAAAATCTGGAAAATGTATATAATAACGATAAAATGGAATATGAAGAGCAGCCAGGTCCTGGGAATGTCAAGCAGCTACCTCAACGACTCTGGAAAATGTCTGGAGACTACGAATGCTAGCTAAGCCTCCGGTGTACCTGAATATGCACTCAAGGTGCAGGGAGTAGGGGTGAGTACTACTGACTCAGTGAATAATAAGCATAGTAAAATGTCTGAAAGTAAGAAATCCACGAAATGCCACAAAGCAAAGCTAAAACTGACAGTCCAATACTTTAGTTACGAACTAACAGCAAAACAATATCAACATAGCAATCAAGTATCAGATAAAGATGCATACGCTGCGCCGTGCAACCCGATCCATTTAACATCGACGACGCTCACTGGGGGTGTGTACAGACTCCGGAGGGACTCCTACAGCCCAAACACAATATCATTATATCACCGCTGCGGCGTGCAGCCCGACCCATGCTCAGTCCACAGTATGAATATGAGTCACATAACATATTCAATCTAATTTCCCATTTTTCCAATTAGTAAGGTGAATATAATTTAATTAATTTATTTCAGGAAAAATGTCACTTAGCGTTTAATAACAGTGATTAACCAAAGAACTGATGTCAATGATTTTGCAAATAATACTATCACAATGATATTAATCCTAGACGGATGCTACAGATCGGCACAGGCGCCAAACATGACATTAAGCCCAATTATCAACAACAGAATGTGCGTACTAGCCGCCAATAATTTTATTCAGCTCTCTGGATGGACCAAGTCACAATCCCTAATCATATATCATCCCGCACCTGCCATGGGGTGCGAGTCTTGCCCAAACATAGAGTCACGATGTGATAAACCGGGGTTTCAAACCCTCAGGCCATCATCTATACAAACTACTCACCTCTAACGGGTCGTAGACTGGTCCGCGATGCCTTTTCACTTTGAATATCCGTCTACGTGCATCGAATCTAGTCAAAACAACAACAAATATGTTATTGTAGGCTAAATAAACATTACCCAACTGAAATTATTCGAAAAATGCTAAAAATCACAAAGTTGGTAAAACCCGAGCCCCAGGACCACTTCTCGAAAAATTCAAACTTTGGATTCTTCGTATCGCTACGAGTCCGTACGTATAAAGTTTGTCGAAAACGGAGCTAGAATGACCTTTCAAATCCCCAAAATTCTTGTCTAAAAACTAAGCCCTAGTTTTTCACAATTTCTACACAAGTTCATGGAAATAAGGGTTGATTCTTCCTAAAAATGATGTTTTTAAGTCAAGAGACTTACCTCCAATCAATACCCGTTGAAACCACACTTCAAATCGCTCAAAAAGATCTCTTGGTTGCTTAATAATGGAGGAAATTATGTTTGGTTCGCGGATGAAATGTTATAAAAAACTCTTCTCTGCCCAGCACTTTTCTTCTATGCGATCGCGGCCAAAGGAACGTGATCGCGGAGAACAAATTCTAGAGCCTAGATTTTCATCATACGTGATCACAGGTGAGACCACACGATCACAGTATTGACCAATGACCCTATGCGATCGCACGCACTCCTACGCGATCGCACTGACCAACCACTCAAGCCTACGAAATCGCAGGCCAACCTAAACGATCGCAGAGACCAGTTTAGCACCCCCCCCTTCTGATCCTTCTATGCGATCGCGGCCCCAGGCTCGCGACGCAGAGAGCAATTTCTACTCGGCAATTTCTGCTGCACTTTTTCACTTCAAAAATCCCCGTTAGCCATCTGAAATCACCCTGAGACCCTCGGGACCTCAACCAAAAGCACATATATGCTCTTTTACTTCATTCAAAATTGCTCCTAACATAAAAACACTATAGTAAACATCAAAATCAACGAATTACCATGGATTGAAGCCTAAGTTAAACTAAAACTTTGGAAACTTGTATTTCATCCAAAACCCGACCTAAACACCTTCGAATGATCTGAAAGTTTGAAAACATATCAAAAATCACCTAACGGAGCTACTGCGACTCTGGGAATTCCATGTCGACCCTCGTATCAAAATCTCACCTATCAACCGGACTTCGCCAAAATTTTAACTTAGCCAATTCAAGCCTAATTCTACACCGGACCTCCAAATTCAATTCTAATTTCGCTCTAAGTCACAAATCACCATCCGAAACTAGTTGAATCATCGAAAATCCATTTCGAGCCCTCTAACTCATAAGACAACGTTCAATTGACTTTTGCAAACTAACCTTCTTATAACTAGGCTAATTGTCTCATATCTATCCAAACTCCATCCGAAATACTTCAAACTCTCCAAATACATATATTGAAATGTATAAAAGCAAAAATCGTGGAAAACGGGGCGGTAATTCACGGGACGACGGGTCAGGTCGTTACATCCTCCCCAACTGAAACAAACCCTCGTCCTCGAGCGGGTCAAGAAACATACCTAGAGTATCAAACAAGTGGGGATATTTGCTGCGCATCTCTTGCTCGGTCCCCCAAGTGGTTTCCTCCACGGGCCGACCTCTCCACTGCACCTTCACCGAATCTATGTCCTTAGATCTCAACTTTCGAACCTGACGACCTAAAATGGCCACCGGCTCCACATCATAGGTCAAGTCCTCATCTAGCTGAATCGTGCTGAAGTCTAACATATGTGACGGGTCCCTAACATACTTCCGGAGCATAGAAACATGGAACACTAGGTGAACTCCCGACAAGCTTGGTGGCAAAGCAAGCATATAGGCCACCTCCCCAATCCTCCT
Organism: Nicotiana benthamiana; assembly: GCA_034376525.1. Classification (NCBI taxonomy): domain Eukaryota; kingdom Viridiplantae; phylum Streptophyta; class Magnoliopsida; order Solanales; family Solanaceae; genus Nicotiana; species Nicotiana benthamiana. The sequence continues at coordinate 36,827,264 of CM067339.1, read as the reverse complement.
AAGTATTTCAAAAGGTCTGATGAACCTTAGACTCAGCTTCCCTTTCTTTCCAAACCTCATAACGCCCTTCATAGGCGGAACGTTCAGCAAGACCTTGTCGCCCACTACATAAGATACATCTCGAACCTTCCGGTCCGCATAACTCTTTTGACGCGACTGAGCTGTACGAAGTCTCTCATGGATTACTTTCACCTTCTCTAAGGCTTCCTGAACTAACTCTGTCCCCAATAATTTAGCCTCGCCGGGCTCAAACCATCCAACCAGAGATCTATACCGTCTCTCATATAAGGCCTCATACGGCGCCATCTGGATGCTGGATTGATAGCTATTATTATATGAAAACTTCGCAAGTGAAAAAATTTTAGGCCACGAACCTCCAAAATCAATAGCACACGCACGCAATATGTCCTCCAATATCTGGATAGTACGCTCGGACTGCGCGTCCGTCTGTGGATGAAATGATATTCTCAACTGTACCTGTGTGCCCAACTCCCGATGAAAAGTCGTCAAGAACTGGGAAGTAAACACAATACCCCTATCAGATCCAGTGGAAATCGGAACCCCATGCAACCGTACAATTTCCCGAATGAAAATCTCTACTAACTTCTCCGTAGAATAGGTAGTGTATACTAGAATGAAGTGCGCGGACTTGGTCATCCTATCCACAATCACCTGAATCGAATCAAACTTCTTCGAGGTACGAGGAAGACCACTCACAAAATCCATAGTAATATTCTCCCATTTCCACTCCGGAATATCCATCCGCTGAAGTACACCAACGGGTCTCTGGTGCTCGCATTTCACTTGCTGAAAATTGAGACACCGAGCCACGTAATTCACAATATCCTTTTTCTTTCTCCTCCACCAGTAATGTTCTCCCAAATCCTAGTACATCTTCGCAGGACCCAGATGAATCGAATACCGCGAGCTGTGAGCCTCCTCTAATATCAACTCCTGGAGACCATCCACATTAGGCATGCAAATATGGCCCTACATCCGCAATACACCATCATCACCAATGGTCACATCTTTGGCATCATCATACTGGACTCTGTCCTTTAGGACAAGCAAATGCGGGTCATTATACTGGTGCTCTCTGATGCGGTCATACAAAGAAGATCGAGAAACCATGCTAGCCAACACCCAACTGGGCTCGGAAATCTCCAACCTCACCATCTGATTGGCTAAGGCCTGAACATCAACCACAGGGGGCCTCTCCCCAACTGGAATGTACTCTAGACTACCGATGCTAATAGCCCTCCGGCTCAAAGCATCGGCCACTACGTTGGCCTTTCCTTGGTGATACAAAATCGTAATATCATAGTCTTTGAGTAACTCCAGCCATATCCGCTGTCCCAGATTAAGATCCTTCTGTTTAAACAAGTGTTGAAGACTGCGATGATCCATATATACCTCACAAGATACACCATATAGACAATGCCTCCAAATCTTCAAGGCATGAAAAATTGCAGCCAATTCTAAGTCATGAACATGGTAGTTCTTCTCATGGGGCTTCAGCTGACGAGAAGCATAAGCAATAACTCTACCCTCCTGCATCAATACATAACCAATTCCAACTCTTGAGGCATCACAATACACTGTATAAGAACCCGAAGCTGATGGTAATACTAATGCCGATGTTGTGGTCAAAGCCGACTTGAGCTTCTGGAAGCTCTCCTCGCATTCATCCGACCACACAAATGGAGCATTCTTCTGGGTCAACTTCGTCATAGGTGAAGCAATGAATGAAAATCCCTGAACGAACCTGCGGTAATAACTTGCCAAACCTAGGAAACTCTGAATCTCAGTAGCGTAGGATGGTCTTGGCCAACTCTGCGCCGCCTCAATCTTCTTTGGTTCAACCTGAATACCATTACTAGACACCACGTGTCCCAGAAAAGCCATAGTACTAAGCCATAATTCACATTTGGAGAACTTTGCATAAAGTTTCTCTTCTCTCAATCTCTACAAGACCACTCTGAAGTGTTGTGCGTGCTCCTCCTGGCTACGCGAATACACCGAAATATCATCGATAAACACGATCACAAAAGAATCCAAAGAAGGTCGAAATACATTGTTCAACTAGTGTATGAATGCGGCTGGGGCATTAGTCAGCCCGAAAGACATCACTAGAAATTCGTAGTGCCCATATCTCGTCCTGAAAGCCGTCTTCATAATGTTTGAATCCCTAATCTTCAAATGGTGATAGCTTGATCGAAGGTCAATATTAAAGAATACCCTTGCTCCCTAGAGCTGATCAATTAAATCCTCAATACGGGGTAGTGGGTACTTTTTTTTCACTGTCACCTTATTCAACTGCCTGTAGTCAATGCATATTCTCATTGTTCCATCTTTCTTCTTTACAAATAATACCGGTGCACCCCAAGGTGACACACTCGGGTGAATGAATCCCTTATCTAGGAGTTCTTGAAGCTGTTCTTTCAACTCCTTTAGCTCCGCTGGTGCCATACGATAGGGAGGAATAGAGATGGGTTGAGTGCCGGCACCAAATCAATACCGAAATCAATGTCCCTAACAACAACAACCGAATCAAGGCTAGGAGCCTCAGCTTCCACATCCTTCACGAAAGAAAATACAATATACAACCCTTTCCAACCATCCGTTGGGCTTTTAGGAAGGAAATCACCCTGCTGGGTACATAATCAGTCACACCTGACCACTTGATCCTTGGAATTCCCGGAATAGCTAACGTAATTTTCTTAGCATGACAGTCCAGAATAGCATGGTATGGAGATAGCCAATCCATACCCAGAATCACGTTGAAATCTACCATGCCCAACAGTAACAGGTCAACTCGGGTCTCCAGACCCCCAATAGTCACCAGACATGATCCACAATAATAGTATCACCCACCAGGGTGGATACGTGCACGGGCAAGGCAAGACAACCACGGGTCATACCCAAATGATGAGCAAAATAGGAAGATACATATGAATAGGTGGATCCAGAATCAAATAAAACAGAAGCATTCCTGTGGAAGACTGAGATAATACCTATGATGACTGCATCCTGGGCAATAGCGTCCCTCCTATATAAAAGGGCATATGAAACGAGCCTGGTCACTGCCAATACAGTCCTTACCCCTGGGGCGACCTTTGGCTACCTGGCATTCACCCCTAGCTGACTAGGTGGGAGCCGAAGAAACCTGAGCAGAAGACGAGGGCTGATCCCTCTGCTGAGACTGCCTACTGCAGGGTTGAGGACATTGTCTCCTCATGTGACCCAACTCACCGCAATCATAGCAATGAACTGAAATTGGAAAAGGGTACTGATGAGAACCCCTCACTGCAGATGAACGTTGTGCTGAAAGAGCAGGAGCAGAGCTCTGAGCTGGAAGAGCACTCAGTGAAGGCTGACTCTACTGACGACCCTGGTGGCCCCGGCCTGAAGAGGCTCCACTGGACTCTGTGCGTCCGGACTGAGGAGGCCTGAAATAACGACCTCTACCATGCTGGAACTGGCCCCTAGATGGAGCACCGCTGAAATTACCCAAACCTCGAGGCTTCTTGGCCTCCCTCTCCACACGCTCCCGACGGCAATCTGTCTCAATCAGTCGAGCCGCAGCAACAACCTCCTTGAACGTAGCTGTTGTAGCCCTCTCTCTAGTCATCAATATACGGATCGGATAATTGAGGTCTTCTATTAACCTTCTGATCCTCTCTCTATCTTTTAGGATCATCCACATAGCATGCCTAGCCAGCTGTGTAAACCACAACTCATACTGAGTTACTGGCATATCTCCTGAGTCAACCACTCGAACTGATGACGTAGCTCCTCTCTGTGAGACTGGGCCACATACTTCTCCAAAAATAGTGTGGAGAACTGTTGCCAAGTGAGGGGCGCTGCCCCAATATGCCTACGCCTCTCGAACTCTTCCCACCAAGTAAATGCAGCTCCTGTGAACTAGAAGGTGGTAAAATCCACTCCATTAGACTCCAAAACACCCGCAGTACGAAGTATACACTAGCATTTATCCAGAAAACCCTAGGCATCCTCACCCTCAGCACCAGTGAATGTCGGAGGCTGGAGCCTGACGAACCTCTCCAAATGATGCTGCTTGTCATCCGGCATAGCTGGAACCACATGAGCTGGAGTAGGTGCGACTGGCACAACTTGAACAACCGGTGCAACTCTGTAATTGGAACAACTGACTGAACTGGCTGAACTGACTGAACTGGAGCTACCTCAGGTGTTTGTATGCCCCGAACAACTTGCTCGGGAGTGCGAGCATCGGGGGTCTGATGACCACCTCCGGTCGGAGAAGTAGCCGTGCTGTAGTTGCTGAAACTGCCTGAACCAGGCCAGTGCAGACGAACAAAATATGAGCCAAAGCCTCCTGGAACTAGGAATCTAGATGGGCACTGCCGGTGCCTGAGTAGGTGCTGCTGGAGCATCCACAGCTGGAGGCTAATCCTAGACCTGAGCAGCTGGTGGGTCTGCAGGTGCCGCCCCTGCTGGTCCACCTCGTCCAGCACCACGACCGTGTTCACGGCCTCTAGCAGCTGGTACTGGGGGTCGTCCGCCACATCCATTAGCACGGGTTCTCGCCATCTGAGAAAGAATAGAATACAGAAATTTAGTTTTCACGTTAACAAACTGCACGATATGAATTGACAATGAGGTGTTACCTAAAATTTCTGTAGCCTCCTACTTATAAGTGTGGTGCACGACACAACCATAAATAGAACTCTACCAAACCGGCTCATGACTCGTGAGGCCTAGTAACCTAGGTTCTGATACCAACTTGTCACAACCCAAACCCGGTCATGATGGCACCCAACCCTAAGGCTGGATAAGTCTGACCAACAATCAATTTCAATTTAACACTAAGTCTCAAAACCGATAATTTAAGAATATTATGGTAATTTAGAATAACAATCCAAAAATATTAATGGAGTAATAAGGATAAATACGAAAACCGATAACACACCCATAAGATCTGGGATCACGAGTCTAGAGCCTGTTAACAAAATTGGATAATAATATCTGGATGAGAATATAAAAATCTGGAAAATGTATATAATAACGATAAACTAGAATATTAAGAGCAGCCAAGTCCTGCAAACGTCAAGCAACTACCTCAACGACTCTGGAAAATGCCTGGAGACTACGAATGTCAGCTAAGCCTCCGGTGTACCTAAATCTACACACAAGGTGCAGGGAGTAGGGGTGAGTACTACCGACTTAGTGAATAATAAGCATAGAAAAATGTCTGAAAGTAAAGAAATCAATGAAATACCACAAAGCAAAGATAAAACTAACAGTCCTATACTTTAGCTACGAACTAACAGCAAAAACAATATCAACATAGCAATCACGTATTAGATAAAGATGCAATGCACATGAATACGCTGCGGCGTGCAGCCGGATCTATTTAACATCGACGGCGCTTACTGGAGGTGTGTACAGACTCCGAAGAGGATCCTTCAGCCCAAGCGCAATGTCATTATATCACCGCTGCGGCGTGCAGCCCGACCCATGCTCAGTCCACAGTATGCATATGAGTCATATAACATATTCAATCTAATTTCCCATTTTTCCAATTATTAAGGTGAATATAATTTAGTTAATTTATTTCAGGAAAAAGGTGACTTAACATTTAATAACAATGATTAACCACAGGACTGAGATCAATGATTTTGTAAATTATACTATCACAATAATAATCATCCTAGACAGATGCTACAGCTCGGCAGAAGGCCCCAAACATGGCATTAAGCCCAATATCAACAACACAATGTGCGTACAGCCGCTAATAATTTTGATTCAGCTCTCGGGATGGACCAAGTCACAATCCCAAATCATATACCATCCCGGACATGCCATGGGGTGCGATTCACGCCCTAACATAGCGTCACGATGTGATAAACCGGGGTTTCAAACCCTCAGGCCATCATCTATACAAACTACTCACCTCTAACCGGTCGTAGATTGATCGGGGATGCCTTTTCCCTTTGAATCTCCCTCTACGCGCATTGAATCTAGTCAAAACCACAACGAATATGTTATTATTGGCTAAATAAACATAACCCAACTGAAATTATTTGAAAAACGCTAACAATCACGAAGTTGGTAAACCCGAGCCCCAGGCCTACTTCTTGAAAAATTCTAAAAATTATATTTTCGGATTCCTCATCTCGCCGCGAGTCTGTACATATAAAGTTTGTCGAAAACGCATCTCGAATAACCTTTCAAATCCCCAAAATTTGTTTCTAAAAACTAAGCCCTAATTCTTCACAATTTCTACACTATTTCATGGAATTAAGGGTTTGTTTTTAAAGCAAAATTTTTTTTTTTTAAATGAGCTTTCATTGATATCAAAATATATGTACATCAGATCATGGTAGTAGTTTTGGACTAACTACTACATTAATACAACTCTTACTCTATTCTAACTATGTATATACAATCTATAGAATAGTATGCAAATTCAAAGGCTAAGGAAAATAATTGAGCTTGCTAAGTCCTAATTGCCATTTCTTTTGTTTGCTACCTCGCAAATGGATCAACAGAACAATTTCACGACATAGCAAATCCTCCACATATGTGATACCATCAAATCTCATTTGATTCCTCATTTTCCAGATTAATGCAATAGTAGTGATGAATGCAGCAGCAGTAAGTCCTTTTTGCCACTTTTTGCTCTTGGCTAAGCTGCAAATCCAGTGTAATTCAGTCTCCCAGCAGCCTATATTCCGAGAATATCCTAACCATTTGCAGATTCTTTGCCATAGTCTACTTGTACAAGTACATCCAAAGAAAAGATGATCAAACTCTTCCACTTGAGACTTATAGAATACACAGTCTATTGGAATTTGGATTCCCATAGCCATTAACCTATCCACAGTAGGAAGACTGTGATGAGCTGCAAGCCAAGCAATGAATTTGTGCCTACGCAATACATTATCAATCAGCAACAAATTTTTCCATGCAACTTTTGTAAAACTGGGCAGCAGTGATGTATACAGTTTTTGAATGCTGAACTTATTCAATTTGCAAACACTTTGCAATCGAACAGTGATATCACCCTGCAATTGAGGACACTCCAAAATGAATTTCCTGCAATCCATTATTTTCCTGATGATGATGCTGTACTTGGAATACTGGCAGAAGATAAAGTGCTTCTCTTGATGTAGTAAGCATGAACCCATCGCACCCATAAACAGTCTTTTTTTCTTGCTAAATCCCACAATAACTTTGATATGGTAGCCTTGTTCCACATAGTTAAATCTAGCATGTTAAGTCCACCAGCAGACACTGGCCTGCAAACTTTGTCCCAAGCCACCAAAGCTCTTCTTGAAATACTTGCCTTTCCAGTCCATAGAAATGATCTACACATAGCATCAATAATTTTGAGGACCTTCTTAGGAAGAATGAAGATTTGAGCCCAATATGATTGAATGCCAAAGACCACTGCCTTAATCAACTGACTTCTACCAGCATACGAAAGGAATTTGGCTGACCAACAAGTGATTCTTTCTGTGATTCTTTCAATAAGAGGCAAGTAATATCTAATGGCCAGCTTCTTGGAATCCATAGGGATTCCTAAATATCTAAATGGCAATTGTCCTTCAGTGAAACCCAAGATATTAATTAACTGCTTTTTGATATGCTGTTGGATCCCAGCCAAGTAAATAGCACTCTTGTTAATATTTGCATGAAGACCAGAAGCTGCTGAGAACTTAAGAAATGTGTTATGCAGGATCTGAATAGAGATTTCATCAGCACGACAGAACATAAGCAAATCATCTGCAAAACATACATGAGAAATGTTAAGTTTCCTACATCTTGGATGGAAATTGAAGTTTCCATCCTTATGTAACTGCTGCAGTAGCCTGTTTAAATACTCCATAGCCAATACAAAGAGATAAGGTGACATAGGATCCCCTTGTCGAATACCCCTCTTAGCTTTGAATGGTTTAGTGAAGCCACCGTTCATTACTAAGGAATAAGAAACAGTAGATACACAGGTCATAATCCAGTGTGTGAACTTTGCAGGGAACCCCAAATCAATAAGAATCTGTTGCAAGAAAGACCATTCTAAGGTATCATAAGCCTTCCTGAGATCAACTTTGAGAACACATCTAGGTGATATACCTTTTCTAGAATACCCCTTAAATACTTCATGGCTTAGCAGAATGTTATCAATAATACACCTCCCCTCTATGAAAGCTGACTGAGAAGGGCCAACTAAATCACCAATGACCTCTTTCATTCTTCTGGTAAGTACCTTGGATATAATCTTGTATAGTGTAGTACAACATGCAATTGGCCTATAATCTTTAACAGTGGAAGGTGATCTGATCTTCGGAACAAGTGCTATAGCTGTTGTGTTGATCATACAAGGCAATTCACTTGAAGAAAAGAAACCTTTAATAGCAGAAAAGATGTCATCCTTAACCACTTCCCAGTTTTTTGTAAAAAATTCTACTGGAAAACCATCAACCCCTGGTGCCTTGTCTGAAGGCATATCCTTAACTGCTGCAGTAACCTCCTCCATAGTTACCTCTCTAATGAGAGATCTTTGTTGATCAAGTTTCAGACAATAACCTTCCTTCATGATCTGGGAATTAACACAAGGGAGCTCAACAGCACATTCTCCCATTAAAGAGTGAAAAACCTTCAAGAATTCCTGCTCAACAAGTAAATGATCAGTTAGTTTAATCCCATCTTCAGTATAAATTGAAGTAATATTGTTCTGTCCAGTTCTAATCTTCCATTGAGCATGAAAGTATTTTGTATTTGAATCTCCACATTCAATCCATGTTGCTTTTGATTTCTGCCTCAATACTTTCTCTTCAATATTACTCCATTTCACCAGTCCCTCAAGTGCCATCTTCTCCTTCTGAATGAGCTCCTGTGTGCAAGGCCTGTTTTGCATCTGAGTTTGAATGATATCCAGTTGTTCCCTTGCCTGAATAATGTTTTGCTGATATGCTGCCAAATTTGAATTGATCTCCTTCAGCTGCTGTTTTAAGCTCTTCAGTTTTTGTCAAATCTGCTGAATAAAGTTGCCTTCCTGTTCTTGTTTCCATGTCTGTTGTACAATGTGAGAAAATTGAGGATGCTCCATGACAACATTATACAATCGAAAAGGTTTGGGATGCAAAGATTTCTGCATTCCAAACTTGGTAAGAATAGGTGAATGATCAGATATAGCAGGGTTCAAATAATCTGCTTCCACATGCCCAAACTGCTGCAACCACTGATAGTTACCTAATGCCCAATCAATTTTACTATAGACTTGCTTATTAGACCATGTGAAATTCCAACCTTTTGATCTAACAGCAGTCAGCTGGAGGTCAGAGATGACCTCTTTGAAATCCCTTACTTCAGCATCAGTCACAATAGATCCAATCCTGTCATCAGAATTAAGAACATTATTAAAGTCTCCACTAATCAGCCAAGCATTCTGATTAGGGATCTGCACTGATCTAAGATCACTCCAAAGATTTTTCCTAAGTGAAGCAGTGTTATGACCATATACCACACTTAAATGGAAACTGATCTGACTCCTTATATCTTCCACTTGACAATGAATAACCTGATCAGTTATAGCTAATATATGCATTTGAATATGAGACTTCCAAATCAGCCAGATTCTCCCATTAGCTGCATTTGGATAATTGCATTGTACCATCCAGTTCCTTGCAATCTTCCCAAATATCTTCTTTGATTTAGGCTCCTTTACCCTAGTTTCAAGAATTCCCATGACATCTACTTTATTATTAGTTAAGAAGTTTTTCAACTCCTTTTGCTTATGAGGCTGATTAAGCCCCCTTATGTTCCAAGTTACAACAATCATTGAGAATTAGGTTCTACCCTGTAAGATGGACCAGGGTCTACATTATAGCTATTGCTTCCATTCTCATTCATGACAGCCTTACCATTATTAGCAAGAACTGTCTGATGTTCACCTTTCTCAACTTCAGCAACAGTGAGAACAGTTTCTGAATTGACTAGAACATTTTCAAGCTGCATGGTGTTCTGTGATCCATCAGACTCCCCATGATATTGCAATTGGCCCTCTACTACAGGAATCACAACACTAGACTGCTCAACAACAGCCTCTACTGCAGGATTCACTGAATTGGTCTGCTCAACAACAGCCCCTACTGCAGGTATCACTGAATTGGTCTGCTCAGCAATAGACTGCTTAGCAATCCATTCAGTTCTGATATGTTTCCCCTTCTGATTCCCCTGCTGATTCACTCTTCCTTTTTGCCTTATAGGTTTATTCTGAACCTTCTTGTTCTGCACAGGTTTATCATCCCTATAATACCAACATTCAAATGCATCATGACCAAATTTGAGACAATGATTACAAAAGGAAGGCTTCCAATCGTATTCAATTGTCTGTAGCTTTGAGCCATATGGGGTGTCAATCTCCAATTCATCTGGAAGAGGATAGGCAGCATCTACTTCAACAAGTACCCTAGCAAATGAAATCTTCTCAAAGCATGCAGTAAATTTGTCTATATATAATGGCCGACCAATAGCACTAGCCAATTTACTTAGCACTTCAGCAGACCAATAACCAACAGGAAGACCAGGAAATCGAACCCAAATAGGCACAATACTAAGCACATCACTCTGAAAATTGAAATCAATTTCCCAAGGTCGAAGAACCAATGGCCTATTTCTAAAAGAATAAGGACCAGATTGCATAATCAATTCCTTATCTTCAGAGCTGCTATATCTAAATATACAGTAACCATCTGCATGTATAAGCACCTGAGGTTTAGTAACAAATTCCACACATGGATTACAAAATTTTCCATAGATTGCTCATTAGGTCTATCACCTATCACAAATCCAATCAGTGAATTTTGCCAATAATCCACTTGTGATTGCAGATCTTCAGCACTAATTTGAACTTCTTTTATTCCTTCTCGCTCAATAGGAGGAACATAAGATAGTTGTTTGCCCATTTGTGAATCACGATTACCTCGCACCACATCTGCAGCAGTTATCTTCTCCACATGCATCTCCTTTGAGATCTCCTTTGCACCAAGCTTAGTTTTCTCCGCATGCAACTCCTTCAAATCCTCCTCAGCAACGAGATTTGTGAATTGTAACCTCTTTACAGCAACAGGTGATACTGTTTCATTCTCCATCACTGAAATCTCGCATGAATTTGTCTCTGCATGGTTCATCGATTGAAGTTTTTGAGGTAAAAAATTGCCAAAGGTCAATGGTGTGAGCTCCTTAGTAGCTCCATTCTCCGGTGTCACTAGCTTCGCATCACTAGGGGGAGGGTTTTGCCGCCGGCGACGAGCCATTTCGTCGTCAGAACTGCCTTGCTAACGTGCGCACTTCACTGTTTTATTGCCCAGCTATTGTGCGCCGAGAGCATTTTGCAATAAATTTTTTTTTTTTATTAATAAAGAAAATCAAGTTACCACAAATAGGTGAAATACAAGTAAGGGAGTCAAATCGTCGGAGTTGTTACCCATATAACACAACCGGCCTAACCTTACCGTATTCGACCTATTATGATAATATTACAGAGAAGATAGGTTTATATGATAAGGGGGAATACCAGTATTGTCACCCATATAACAATAAACGGCAAAAACCTTACCTTATAAATCCTATCGAGACCATAAAAGGCCTCAAGAAATACAAGCCATAAAGCGAAATAAATAAAAACATTAATGTGATGGTACAGAAAGAAGATATATATCTTTCTTCTCTCCATATTTGTGAACAACTACCTCAAATTGTCTTTAAAAATCACGCTTGATCCTTGACCGATGAGGCTTTAAAACAGCTGGATGGACGATTTGTTTTTGCTTTGCGATTCTCATCGGGGGCCTTCGGATGTTATCGCCTACGCGCAAACTGTTGTCACAGCTTTTATCTCTTTCCTGATATTTCTTATTTTCTTTGCAATGCATTGGAGATAAATCTCTATTTCTCGCTTCTTTTGCTCGGCAATGTGATAAAATTTCTTCTTCCTCACCTTCTTCATAAATATGTCTTCCTATCTCCTCCTTCAGAAATTGGCTATTCTGGATATTGAATTGTGATGCATTTACCACAATCTGTTGTGGTCCCTTCTCCATGGGTGTGACTTACTTAGATGATATAATCTGATTTTGGGCAACTATAGGCGATGAAGTTGCACTTATAATAACATCTATGGTTGCACCAGGTATCGAAGTATTTTCTGGAAATAATATCGGTGCATTATGGTTCAATGTGGTCCTTCTATTTGAATCTGTTGGCAAATTGGCAGTGTACTGGACTGACTTTATCTTCCTTTGTGTTTTGTATTGATTCTCATACTCTTCTCCAGCATTGTCAACTTCACAATCTTGTTCATCATCTGAAGAGGAAAAAACAGCAAAACCTTCTCCCCAGCTCTCTTCATTGTCATACTCTCGTTGGTCTTTCCACAATTTAGCATTTACAATCATGTCCCTCATAGGACTTTGTTTGTTAATTGTAGATGACGATGATGGATATCCATAACATTTGATCATTGTCGGCTTCTGTCCAGACAAATCACTGGGCAGATTAGAGAAAACAGCAGCCTTGCCTGCATTTGAAAGTTTATCTGAGGAGTTTTCATTGGTATGCATTCTGTTACAGAGTTGTGAATTTGGATTTTTTTGGATATGGATGGGCATGTATTTGTTGTATGTTGGCCGACTTGAAGAGTTTGTTGAGATACCTCTTCATTATGTGATTGCAGTCCATTTTGATTTAACAGTTCAACAGACAGTGAAGTTGCTGGAGCTGTAGAGGTATGTTGACGATTCTGAGCAGCCTCTTCTTTTGTAATGCTTGATTATTGTTTTTCAGCCTCCGCATTAGTGTTCACAGATTTAGCTCGATCAGCTGAAACTTGCAAACGATTTCCCAGATGTAATGATGCATCCAATGGTTCGATCAGTGTGCTGAAATGCTGGTCAATCTGCTTCAGTTGATTTTCTTTTGCATTGTCATTTTTACATTGTGCTGGCTCCCCTTTTGGACTATTTCTGGTTTGTGCAGGATCAGAATTAGATGTTTGACCTCCTACCATCTCCTTGTTGCATCTGCTAAGTTGGCCTTCAGGAGCAAACAAATGCTCAGTCTGTGCAGAAGAAGAATTGTGGTGTGTTATTAACTGCATTGCCCATTCTGCAGAAACAGATCCATTCCTTTCTGCATTGTGGTCCATTGCAGCTAAATGTTCAGTTTTTAGCACATTAACCTCATTCACATTGGCCATGTTTACAGGGAGCATAGCTGGTGGATTAGTCCATTGACTACATTGTTGCAGTTCAGCAATATGGGGAGTGTCACAGTAGCTTAGAACTGTTACACTGTCCACTGACTCAGATGGAGTATCTTTTGGAGTAGTAACTACATTGAAAGCCACTGACTCTCCTACGTTAGTACTCTTGCAATTGTTGTCGACTTTGATCATTAAATGTTGCTCGATGGTACTATCCTGTGTACAAACATCATTTGCCTTATCGGCCAAAGAATTGCTGTGTCTTTTATCAGTGTTAACAATTAGCTGCTGCTCGATATTTTTGCCTTCCTTGCAAATCTCTATCAAATTCTGTTCAGAACTATTTTCTGTGTCAGCTACTGCAGTAGTAACTGAAGGTTTGACAGTTGAATTTTCAGATTGGTTTTCAGTTACTCCAATTAGAGGAGTATGTAATGTTTCTAAATTTTGCCTTTCATTCTCTTGCATCCCATGACCATTTGGGATTGGAATAACTGGACCAGTTTGGGCAGCAGAGCCAGAAGCCTTCGACTGTCGTACTTCATGGATTTCAGATCGACGATCTGCATTGTTAGCATTCAAATAGTCCCTTGCATCACCTTCCAACTTAGACAGACTGCACCTATTATCTGAAACAGTAGTATGAGCTGCTGTTCCATTTTCTGAAATCCATCGACATGATTTAACATTATGACCTTGATGGTAACAATGCGTGCAGTATGCAGGAACATTCTCAAGCACTATCCTCTGATCGAAATGTGATACCTTTCCATTTTTTGAGTCTATTATCTTAATCTTTATTTTTGCTGGATGCTTGTCGAGCAGGTTGATCAATACTTTAACTCTAGCCGTACTTGGTCGCGTTCGATCTTTAGTAGCTTTATCTACTGCAATAGGCTTCCCTACTGCTGACGCGATGGACAATATAGATTTTTTGGCAAACAGATTTGCGGGCAGATCGGAAAAAGAGATCCATACCACAGCTTTTGACATTTCCTCTCTCGGATTTAATCCCATTGTCCACGGGAATGTCCTAAAGAAGAAATCTTCTCCTTTAGCCCTTACATAGCCATTTGTTCTTGACATCACCTGAGCATAATCATCAAACAAATCAAATCTTATAAGAATGTCACGATATTCTAGTTGTCCGACGTTACAACTTCCTTTTGACACCAAGTTGGATCGGCAGAATCTTCTTCAACTCTTGAAGTTCTCACTTTCCATATGAGAATTTGATGATCACAGCTTGTTGAAGGCCTTCCTCCTTTGTGAAAGAATTAACTTCATCCACTGTGAACTCCACTGTTGGCAGACCATGATCGAAATAGATTGGACAAAGCTCCAGACTTGGTTTGATCTCGACATTTTGCTGTACAGCAAGCATCGACATGTATGACTGTTTAGGTCCATTGTCAGATTGCTTCTGTGACTGAATTTTAGAAGCCTCTCCCGCAGTACAAGGCTGGGGAGAGGTCAAAACTTCCATGAGATTCAATCAGAATACGCACAGAATCATTCCTTCCATGCAATCAGAATGGAAATGAAACTGAAAATGAAATTGACTTAGTTACTGTAGACCAAAACTAAGATCTAAGATGTAGAAGAAATGGTTATAGATATGTTGAAAATATTAATATAGGATTGTTCGCAAGAAGAGAAGGATTATGTGACTCCAAAATTACAGTAATCCACCGCAGAAATAGTGTCGGAATCACTATTCCGATGAATAGTGAACAGTGGACTGGAGAGAGCTTCTGTGAACAGTAATTAAGGGTTGATTCTTCCTAAATAAGGCGCTTTTAAGTCAAGAGACTTACCTCCAATCAATACCCATTAAAACCACACTTCAAATCGCTCAAAAAGCTCTCTTGGTATCTTAACAATGGAGGAAATTATGCTTGGTTCGCAGATGAAATGTCATAAAAAAAACCTTCTCTGCCCAGTACTTTCCTTCTATATGATCGCGGCCCAAGGCACGTGATCGCTGAGAACAAATTCCAGAACCTAGATTTTCCTCATACGCGATCGTAGTACACTGACCAATGACCCTACGCGATCGCACTGACCAACCACTCAAGCCTACGCGATTGCAGAGACCAATTTAGCACCCCTCTTCCAATCCTTCTATGCGATTGCAGCCCCAGGCTTGCGATTGCATAGAGCAATTTCTGCTTTGCAATTTCTGCTGCACTTTTTCACTTCAAAAATCTCCGTTAGCCATCCGAAATTACCCCGAGACCCTTGGGACCTCAACCAATAATATGCTCTATTACTTCATTCAAACTTGCTCGTAACATAAAAACACTATAGTAAACATCAAAATCATCAAATAACCACGGATTCAAGCCTATGTAAAACTATAACTTCCAAAACTTGTATTTGATCCAAAATGCGACCTAAGCACCTTCTAATGATTTGAAAATTTGAACGAATATCCAAAATCACATAACGAGCGAATGAAACTATTGGAATTCCATCCTGACCCTTGGATCAAAATCTGACCTATCAACCGGACTTCGCAAAAATTCTAACTTAGCAAATTCAAGCCTAATTCTACACCTGACCTCCAAATTCAGTTCCGGTTTCGCTCCTAAGTCACAAATCACCATCCAAAACTAGTCGAATTATCGAAAATCCATTCCGATCCCTCTAACTCATAAGTCAATGTTCGGTTGACTTTTCCAAACTAACCTTCTTATAAGGAGGCTAATTATCTCATTTCTATCCAAACTCCATCCGAAATACTTCAAACTCTCCAAATACATATATTGAAACATATAAAAGCAAAAAACAGGGAAAACAGGGCAGTAATTCATGGGACAACGGGTCAGGTCGTTACATATTATCTACTTATGCCGAAGGGCTGACAAAATCCACCTTGATCGAAGTTCTGGATGGCGATATGGTCTACAAAATAATTCCTAATAGACCATAAATCCATGAAATGGAAGCTGTGTCATTAATGTACCATCAATTGCTGAAATTCCCTACATCGAATATGATCAAATAAATTAGAGGTGATCAACCTTCTGCAAGGGAGATGAATGAACTCACCTTATCTACCGACAAAGCGAAGGGAATCAAAAAATAGCAACTACAAGAATCGGTGTCTACTTCCTGTCCGGTCCCGCTTGAAGGTGATGGCGAAAAAGAAACAACAAATTTTTATCAGGTGCCTAGATCTTTCCAAGTACCGAAAGAAACGGATACAACAAAGTCAACCCTAGTTTGACAACACAAAGGTTCATCACCCGTTTTCTCATTCATTTCATGCTTCCGAGGACTTGAAAACCTTACTTTTAGTTGCCTCGATTTGCGTGCACAGTCCGAGCGCGTAGCCCAAAAGCTTAAATATGAATTCTATGTAAAAACTGATAAATTTTGATATTAATATGATTAAAGTTGATTTTGGTCAATATTTTGGGTAAATTGACCCGGACCCGTGGTTTGACAATCCCGCAGGGTCCGTATAAAAGAATAGTACTCAGGCGTATGCCCGAAATCGAAATCCGAGGTCTCGAGCCCGAGTAATGAATTTTTAAAAGAAATTATTTTTCTGAAATTATTAAGGAAGTTTGGAATGAAAATGGATTAGAACGTGTAGGTAACGGGTCCGTATTTTGGGTTCGACACCCGGTACAAGTCTTATCTGTAGGTTGAGCACTTTCTGTGAAAATTGGTTGAAATCGGACGTCATTTGACGTGTTTCAGACTTAAATATAAAAAACCAAAAGTTTATGAAGTTTGATAAAAAAAAACTTATGGTTTTGAGGTTTGATTCATTGATTTTAATGTTATTTTGGAGAGTTGATCATATGGTTAAGTTTGTATGAGGTTATTGAGTTAGTGTGTGTGTTTGGCTAGGAGCCCCGAGGGCTCGGGAGTGTTACAGAAGAGTGTCGGAATGGTTTTTGAGCTTAGAAATTGCAAAAAATCTGCTGTCGTCTGTGCCCAGTGATTTCCTTCTATGTGATCGCATAGGAAGTTCTACGATCGCATAGAGTCAACTTAAGGGGTCTTCAAATCCTTCTATATGATCGCATTACATCTCCGTGATCGCAATTCACTAAGTCAGCTTCATTTTTTCCCTTCTATGCGATCGCACATTTCTCTCTATTCAGAACTCAACCCTATGCGGTTGCAACACTACTTTTGCGATCGCAGTGCTTGTCAAAACTGACCCTATGCGATCGCAATACCTCTTGCGTGATCGCATAGGGCATTTTTGCCCAGTTATTTTAAATGCGTAAAAATAGAACAATGACCAGAAAATTTAACAAAAAACACAGGAGCTCTTCTTCTCCATAGACCCTAGGCGATTCTTAGAGCACTTCTTTTCCAAATCTTCTTGGGTAAGTATTATTTAACTTGTTTCCTTCATTTTCCGTCATCATTTATCAAATTTCTAGGTTCAAATCGTGTAATCTAGGGTTGAAATTGGGGGAATTGGGTAGAGTTAGGGCTTTTTATTTTTTTTCGATTTAGAACTCGTTTGGGGTCGAATTTGAAAATAAATTGTATATTCAGGCTCGTGGGGAGTGGGTGATATGAAATTTATTAGAACATCGTGTTTTGACCAAGCGAGCCCGGGGTAGATTTTTGAAATTTTGGAAAGAAAGCTTAAAAAACTATATTTAGACATTATGTTTGATTTGTTTAGCGTATATTAATGTTGTAAAGTCGTTATTGCATAGATTTTATTGTGTTGGGGCAGAATTTGAGAGGAAAAATGATTGTTGAGGATTTAATTAGCCGTGGGATTTTGAGGTAAGTGTTTGTTAATTTTGGCTTGAGGGAATAGGGATAGAGTCTTATTTGCTAATTGTTATTTATCGAGTACGGTGTATAGGAATGGTGATGAGTATCTAGACACTCGTGTCTAGCATGACCGTATGTCCTTATATTGTGTTTAACCCGAATTTGTGGTGATTCTTTCATGTATATTTTATGATTTCTATATACTGTAAAGAGCATGAGAAAGAGATTATGATTACTAAACTCCGTGGAGCATTAGGTCGAGTTGTGTTACGGATTGAGAAAGTATATGATATGAAATGACTCTTTGCAGCGATGGTTCGAATGATAAAGTGATCTAAGTTTGGCTTGCCTAGCTCCTATTAGTAGGCGCCATTACGACCCCCGAAGGTTCAAAATCCGGGTCATGACACGTATAAGAACTTAAACAAATTGATTTATTCCTAAAATATTCTTATAAAACGTTCTACATGGGAATGGAGTTGAGCACCGAACTTAGGCTTAAAATGATTGAATTCTTAAATGCTACTCCCTATGTACCAATTTATGTGAAACTATTTCCTTTTTGGTTCGTTCTAAAAAGAATGAGCCCTATCTAAATTTGGAAATAATTTTGTATAAACTTACATTTCTACCCTTAATGAGAAGCTTTTATAACCAAACAAATACTCTGGGCCCCTTTTTAATTTGTCTAGGACTACCAATTCTAGAAGTCTTTATTTTTTTTAAACTCCGTGTCCAGTCAAACAATTTCACATAAATTAGAATGAAGAGAGTAACTTTGATTGTTTTACATGGTCTCGTTCAGATATAATAGGTATTCCGCTGGACGTGGACACCCACAAGTTACCATAAGTTTCGTTTGGTAAAGCGGAAGAAGCGGCCAATAGCCGAGGTTAGAAATAGATTTGTAAAAGAAGAGGTAAGCATGTTGCTAAATATAAGTTTTATTCGTGAAGTAAATTATCCTGACTGGTTATTAATATAGTCACTGTATCCAAAAAGAATAATAAGTTTGAATATGTATAGACTACAAAGATTTAAGTAAGTCTTGCCGTAAAGCTTTTTTCGCGTTGCCAAATATTGATCAGATGATCGATGCTACCGTTGGGCATCAATTGATGAGTCCTCTTGATGCGTACTCCAGGTATAATCAAATTAGGATGCTCCCGAGTGACCAAGAAAAAATACCATTTATCACAAAATTTGGCACATATTTCTATAATGTGATGCCAATTGGTCTTAAAAATATCGGAATCACTTATCAACTGCTCGTCAAAAATATTTGAGCATCATATTGGTAAAACCATAAAATTTTATGTTAATGATATTTGAGTTAAGTCTCTTAGTGTAGAAGATCATTTGACTCATCTACAAGAGATATTCAATATCATGAAGAAATACAACATGAAGCTCAATCCACAAAAATGCATTTTCGAAGTTAGGTCATGAAAATTTCTTGGATTCTTGGTTTATCAAAGAGAAATTAAAGTAAATCCTGACACGAATCGGGTCATAGAAGTTATCACTGGCCAACTTATAAGTGTAAAGAAGGTGCACAGGTTAACCGTTAGGTTGGTGTTCTTGAGCAGATTCGTATCAAGGTCTTCGAAAAAATACCACCATTTGTTTTCACTATTGAAGAAGAAGAATGACTTCTAGTGGATGTCGGAGTACTAACAAGTGTTGAAAAACTTGAAGAGGTTTTTTTCCAGTCCTCCCTTAATGTCCAAACCGAATGAGGGCAATAACCATTAATCTATTTAGCGGTGTTAGAAGTTGCGGTAAGTGTAGTTCTAGTTCAAGAGGAAGCAAATATGCAATTTCCTATATATTATGTTAGTAAGATACTTTCAGGTGCGGAAACACGTCACTCACGCTTGGATTAGTTGTATCTTGCTCTCGTAGTTGGAAACTTGGTTTTATGGAAGGTAACTCATAATACTCAGGAAGCCAATGCCGGAAAGTTGGGACCAACCTAGGAATGACCTTACCAGATTTTAGCTATAATCGATAAAGGGTTATTATCAACTGGAAAATTAACGAGTAAGATTAAAAAGTAATTGAAATGTGACTCACCTAAAAAAGATACTATTGTTGAAGATCCTACATATACTGAAAGTATGTCCTTCACTCTTTTTTTCTTCGCGCAGTTTTTGTCCCAATTGAATTTATTTGGCAAGGTGTTTAAGAGGCAACAACATAAAACATACTCCGAAAAAGGATCGTCGACAACAACAATATCTCTAATGTTCTAATTCTCATACTTAGCATCTGAATACTGGGGGGAGGAACTATTGTATATAAGGGCTCTAAAAGTGTTAATGAGATCGGGAATTGTTTGAGCCGGAAGCTTGAACCTAAAATTTTAAGAGTGCAGTTGTTTTGCAATACCTCGAATCAGGACGACGACTGAATGATCAATCCACTAAAAATAATTAGTATGATTTAGCCACATGTATTGGCAAATTTATTTACTTAATTGAATGTAAAAAAAATTATTCATGTAAATATACCTTTGGAAATGGAATAAATAAATTAAATTTCTTTTTGTTTTTATCCTATTTCTTGTCTGAATGATACAATATGGTTTTTTCATTTAAATGTTACTTGAACTTCAAATGCTAGTGCCGAAATGAACATATATATTCTCTTCAAAAGCACCGTATACATTAGGACCCTCTCTGGTAAAATACTCATAATTAAAGGATAAAACTGAAAGTATGAATGATCGATATTAAAGTTGTCGGATGAAAAATTTCCAAAACTTTATCAATGGAAAAAGTTGTCTTTTGCACAAAAGTTAAGGTAATGATGTCTTTTACTCAATAGAGGTTTCGGCATATTTACAAAGGAATAAAATAAATATACATTATTTATTTTATCAGCATAGCCCGGAGGATGAGAAGTCTCTGTTGCATCCTTTGTAGGTGAAGGCTACTCAGCATCCGATTCAGCACCTTCATTCTTATCTTTTTTCTTCATTTTCAACCACCTTTTTTGAGGAATCAAAGCAAATGTTCAAGGAGCTTGAAGTAGTACTGGGCCGGTAGGAATGTTCTCGAAGGATGTTGTCTCCACATTGGGATGTTCAGCAATGCAATCGTCTATATTTGAAATGCCTTATCTAACATCCTCTAAAGTTTTCCTCTTCATGTGATAAACTGCATGATTTTTCTCAAGCAGGTAAGAATCATCTTGATCCTGGAGATTGGCTTAGAGCTTTTTGATTTTGGACTGTAGCCAATCATTATCAACCCACAAGATATCATAGGCCCACCAAAGGTCAATATTGGTCTTTGCATGTTCGCAGTTTATTCCATGACCCTTTGGAGCCTTTTCTTCATTCTTGTCATCTTATCTGCATCCGCAGTAGCTTCCTCCATTTTGGAATGTAATCTTGCTTCTAGGTTTTTAATTTTTCTAATGGAATCAGACTCACGTTCTACTGCCGCGTTCACACATCTTGTAGCTCAGCCCA
Source organism: Nicotiana benthamiana (assembly GCA_034376525.1). Classification (NCBI taxonomy): domain Eukaryota; kingdom Viridiplantae; phylum Streptophyta; class Magnoliopsida; order Solanales; family Solanaceae; genus Nicotiana; species Nicotiana benthamiana. The sequence goes on along the minus strand of CM067339.1, from coordinate 36,805,779 downwards.
CGTGACATTCAACTCAGTAAGCTCTGCACGTAGCTGAGTGGCTTCTTGGCTATGGGCTCTTTTTTCTTGCTATGTTTGCTCCAACCGGTCTTCAAGTTCGCCATCTGAACAAGCCATGACACTAAATCCAGGAGGCGCTCATAGAATTGGTCACGCTTTGAAGTAGTTGGCAACTCCCATTGACTTGAAAATGCAAGCGGAACTCATTCGAAACCGAAAAAGTCACACGTGTTTACCATTGGGTTTTTAGATGGGTGTTAGGAAAGCATTTTTTGTGTTCCCTTGATTGTGTAATCGAGGAGAGCACACATATTTCACTTAATCGATTGGGGCCAGTAGCGAGGCAGGAGTTGTTCATGCAGTAGTTGGTGTTGCAGTAGAAGGTGAAGAAATATCATAAGTGTAACCCTTCTGATCGGAGGCAATAAGTGGAGCCTGGAAGCAAGACTCTGCATTCTCAACCAAGTCTAACTCTATAAAGAGTCCTTGTATGTCCTCCGGTTGAGATGGGCAAGTTCTTCTTTTTCTTCTTCTTTGAAGAGAAACTATTTTGTCTTCATCCTCTGTTTCTTGTTCGTCAAGGATTACTGCGGCTAGTCCTATCGAAATTTCCTCTAAGATTGGAGGCCTCTCTCTTATGTCTCAACCTCGGATGTATATTTTCTTTTTGGATTTTTTCCTTTGAGCTAGGGACTAGGAAGATCTTCCTTCACCGCAAGAAAGAGCGGCATCATGAGCCCTATTTCGATCAAGGACTTCTTGAACTCATTCCTGAGCCACATTTGGGTTATGTGAGACCTCGATAATGGGACAGACAAAAGATACCTTCGGAAGTCCTACATATTATGGGAAAAAGTCAAAAAATATATACTACATAAAGTTGAAGATTTAAGGGGGGAAATGAAGTATTACTCACTATGGTTCTTGGCATTCTAGTTTACTTGTTGGAGATTTCTTTCCACTTACTGGAGTCATGTGTGAAAATGTCTAGAATTTTTGCACCCATTAGGTTAGGTTCTCAAACACTGGAGGAACCCAACGGGTGGCTGAAATAAGAGAAGGGAAAGTTAGTAAAAAGGGGAATTCCCTTTAACATTGTGAAATAATGATATTCGAAAAACTTACAAGTGTAGTTCCATGATTTGGGCATTGAAGATTCTAACGCTCATAGAATGCCTCCGGGAGTGACGACATTGAACCTCTCCATTCAACCACAGTCGTTGTTATCAACATTGGTAACAATAGCATGGTATCCGCATTTGCTGAGCTTCATTACACCTCCACGGAAAATCTTACGGGAATAGATGTTGATCATTCAGCAACGTTAAGGGTTTCACTGGCCCAGAAACACAGAAACCAAAGACAAGCAACCATTCGCCATATTAATGGTTCTATTTTAGCTAAAAAAAATTTGGTAGTTTTGGCATAACCCCAAGATTATTGGATCAATTTTCTTTCCAAGCCTAAAAGTAAAAGGGTATATGTAAATGTAGATGTACCTTGGTTTACTAAAAGTAGTATTTTCTACTTTATTAGAGGATTAAACCTTAATGTCGTTTCAACCACAATCTTCTTTCACAATAGGAATACTAGCAGGGAGAATGGAAAAAGGGTATTTACCACAACTCAGTTTCTATTGTTTTTAGGTTCAGGGGATTTCTTTTGAATATGGAGATCCGTCTCATAACTTAGTTGAGAAGGGATGATTGTCTTAGTAGAAGAATGACCGGCATCGGGTTCCTTAAACTTGTTCTTATTGGTTGCACCACCACCGATGTAAGTGCATATGTGACCGGGGTAAGAGATGCTGATGGAAAGTATGGATATGAAAGCTTCACTGAGAAAGAGAGAGTTACTGAAAAGCTTTACGAGAATTCGAAGAAGGAAGATTTGTAAAAGTGAAAGGTAAATTTGATGAGAAAGTTTATATGGGGGCAGAATGCAAGGCCATCATTACCTAGGTAACTGGTAAAAGTATTTGTCTGAAAAGGGATAACACATGTCCGGCTCATTAAATGCAAGGAGACGTGCATCCTTCCAAGTGTGAGAAACCGTTCAGGAACTTTCCTCCAAGTAAAGGAGTCTTATCTACTTCATGGTAACATCAAGTTTGTCCCCAGAATGTAGGAGGCTATCTGGCACCTATTACGAGCAGGTCACCACTGTGCTGTGTGAGTTCCGAAGATATTGGAAGCGGATATGAAAGTTTGAAAGTAAGATATCGATTGAAGAAGGCAGCATTCAAAGAGTTACAGTTACAAATAATCCTTGCTACTCAACTGGTATACGACTATTAATAGGAGTCTTTATTCATATTGTTAGGATTTATGCCCTTCACTAGAGGGGGGGTAAATAGTGAGGCACGAGAATGTCGGTAAATTTTGCGGAATTAAAATTGCAGGAGTAAAGTAAGTGCGGTAATTAAAAGAGTAAGGAGAGGACACACCGAATTTATACTGGTTCACCATAACGTGTGGTTAGTCCAGTCTCCCGAGAGACTCTCTCGAGTTTACACTAACTCCGTTAAGCTTACGGGTGCCTAACAAACCGTTACACTTGCTCGCAGATGTACACTCTACAAGAATTCAACTTGCTCGAGGATACCTCACCTCAAGACTTCACCTTGCTCGTGGATACCGCACCACAAGACTTCACACACTAAGATTGAAGGTACTTAGCAAACCCAACGCTCAATGAGAAGGTATGGTCTTCTCAAGAACCTTTCTCTTTTACAACAAGAACTCTCTAAGAAGAGTAGATAAAGAGATACAATATAAGCTCTATGAACAACAAAAGTTGTCTCTCAAATGGCTCAACAAAAGCTCTAAATATGATGTAGAATTGTTATCATTATGTTCAAGAATAATGAGAGATGTTGTTCTTATGAAATGAGTCAAAAAGACTTCTATTTATAGGTGGTAGAGGTTGTATGTCCGTTGCTTAATTGACAATCAATAATGCTGATTTTATGCAAGGATAATCGATTATCTACTTTACATAATCGATTATCTTCTCAACGTTCATAAAACTGAACGTTGGAAGGCAACGGTCAGTGAATAATCAATTATTCTATAGAGGATAATCGATTATTTACCTTCTCTGGAATTTCCAGTTTAAGCTGGAAAAGGCAGATAATCGATTATCTACTTTGTGATAATCGATTATGCAGCCATGCTGGAATTTCCAGTTTTGGCTGGAAATCCAACATAATCGATTATCACATAAGGGATAACCGATTATCTGGCTGTTCATTCCAGAATTGAAAACTTACTTCAAAAACCATTTTGGTTAAAATGAAAACGTTAAAAATCATTTTGTTTGAAGTATATGAAAATGTTGATGATATTTATGATTTGATAAAATGATTTTATGCATGTTTATGATGACCTATGTTGAGCCAAAAGACGAGATAACTTAAACGTTGCTCTTACAAATGTTCTACCTAACGACCTACGCCTTGGGTCTTCGGTCTTGAACTTTTGAGCTCGTCTTGGCTTTTCCATGCAATCCCTTCAACAATATGCTTCTCGGCATTCAATCTTGATTGTTTGTCATATAATAACGTTGTTTGACACTTGACTTCATTGTTTGTCATTCATCAAAACCTATACCTGGAAATCATGCTAATACAACCAAAGCACACATATCAGGGATAGGATGATTTCCTACAATTTCCCCCTTTTTGATAATGACAAACAATAGGAGATATGCATATCGGATTCCCCCTAAGTTCATGCTATATCTCAACATACAAGTTATGCAAAAACATTCCCCCTTAATTGAGTATTCCCCCTCAATTAAAGCATACTAGAAGGTGGAGACATTCCCCCTTATTAGATGCATATCGCCTAATTTCTTTCCCCTTTTGGCATTAGCAAAAAGAGAGTATACACAGGCTACTTTCCCCTTTTGACACTTCCCCCTTTTGGGAATACCAACTGTTAGTGTCAAACATAAGATAGGAAATACAATGAGGAATATACATGATGACGATTTTCAAAAAAATCATACCAACATAAAATGATACCAAATGTTAGAAAACACATAACAACCATAGTAACGGTTATTTTTAGCAAATCATATTACTTAACAACATATCGACTGTTAATTTTTGACAAACCAATAGTTGTATTAAAAACATGAATCATTTATTTTTCAATACTATACCAACTGTTATTCAAACCAAAATAATACTCATCAAAACATGAATCAATCATTATTTTTAACAAAAATAATTGATACCAATTGTTATTCAAAATAAAAGTTATCAAAACATGAATCAACAAAAATAATTGATACCAATTGTTAACAAAGATATATCAATCGTTAACACATATCAACTATTACGTTTTTATCAAAAAATGTGACAACTAACCGAAATTCCCCCTTGATGCAATAAGGTTTCGTGCTTGGTGCATATACTACGATATTGTAGTCTTCAAGCACATCTGCAAACGTACCTAAAAATAGGTTTTAGGTACCCAAACACTTTTGGGTCCTTGGGGGTTAGGCAAATAATAATCATAGCTAAAAGATAAATCCCTATGTTTTGCAAAACATACGGGTGCTATGTGTCCTACCCGGTTGCAATAATGACATATAACATTCGGGTTGTGCATATGTCTTGGTTGAGCCAAGAACGTTCTAGGTGATCTAACGTCGTTATTTCTAGAAGTATTGAGATTCCTAGAGTCATTTCTAGGTTGTCTAAAATGATTCATTCTAGACTCATTTACAAAATTCCTAGAGTCATTTCTAGGTGGTCTAAAATGATTAATTCTAGACTCATTAATGAAGTTCCTAGAATTATTTCTTGGTGGTCCAACCCCATTTCTATCATCCTTTCTAATATTCTTCTTACGCCTTTTATTTTTCCTGGGCCTTTTCTTTTTAATTTCTTCAACTATTTTAGGATTGTCTACACTATGTGTTTCTAGTGTGTTCCTAAGTTCTATGTTCTCCAATTTCAAAGAATCACAAGATGAACAATTAGAATTTTGATCAATTGAAGAATCTTCATGCATCTCCTTAATTTTATTTTTAAGATCAACATTGTCATTTTCCAAAAGTTTATTTTCCTCTTCTAAAACTTTAATTTTAGCCTTGGCCTCTTTGGAGATTTTGAAGACTTTTTCAATTCATCATATAATTCTTGAAACGCTTCTTGTAATTCTTCAAAAGAATAAGAGTTAGAAGTACTTACCTCTTCTTCCTCGTTGGCCATAAGGCATAGGGCGGCAGTTTCATCAACCGAGCTGTCCGAATCTCATGTCACGCGCCTTTGGTGTTTCTTCTTCTTCTTGTCCTTGGGCTTTGGACAATGTGACTTAGTGTGGCCAAGTTTTCCACAATTATTGCATGAAGGACTTGGTTCTTCCTTCTTTTTCCTTCTTCATAAACTTATAAAACTTTTCAATTAAATCGTTGGAAATAGTGTCATCATCGCTTTCCGAATCACTTACTTCTACTCTTTTAGAAGATGAGGCTTTGAAGGCAATACCTGGACTTTTCTTATTTACAAACGAAGGATTAAGAATAGTGCTTTCATAAGTCTTGAGGTTACCTCTTAGTCCATCAATTGTGACGTCCGTGATTCCCATTGACTCTTGGATGGCATTGGCTTTGGAACGCCATTCGGGAGTGAGACTCCGCAGGATTTTTCGAACAAGATCTTTGTTCGAATATACTTTCCCAAGAGCATGGAGATCGTTGATGATCATTCAGAATCGATCAAACATATCATCGATGCTTTCAGGCTCCTTCATTCTAAAGAGTTCATATTCATGTGTTAGAAAACCAACTTTAGCTTCTCGGACTTGAGGCGTACCTTCATAAGTGATTTCAAGCTTATCCCACATCTCTTTGGCGGTTGTGCAGCAAGAGATTTTCCGATAGTCATCCGGATTCACAGCACAATACAACATATTGATGGCCTTTGCGTTATTTTCAATCTTCTTGATATCTTCGGCATTATATTCATCTTCCTCCTTTGGAACCATGATTTCCCCAACTTTCTTTGCCGGCATTTGTTCACCGTTCTTGATGATGTGCCATAATCAAAAGTTATTTGATTGGATGAATATTCTCATCCTCTCTTTCCAATATGTATAATTTGTTCCATCAAATAGTGGAGGCCTAATGGTAGAGTGTCCTTCGCTCATCATACCTGCGTTCAACATTCTCAACAAAAAAATATATATAGTTCTCTCAACCGGTTAAGGCTTTCAGATAGTTAGGCTCTGATACCAACTGTTATGATTTATGCCCTTCACTAGAGGGGGGTGAATAGTGAGGCATGAGAATGTTGGTAAATTTTGCGGAATTAAAATTGCAGGAGTAAAGTAAGTGCAGTAATTAAAAGAGTAAGGAGAGGACACACTGAATTTATACTGGTTCACCACAACGTGTGGTTAGTCCAGTCTCCCGAGAGACTCTCTCGAGTTTACACTAACTCCGTTAAGCTTACGAGTGCCTAACAAACCGTTACACTTGCTCGTAGATGTACACTCTACAAGACTTCAACTTGCTCGAGGATACCTCACCTCAAGACTTCACCTTGCTCGTGGATACCGCACCACAAGACTTCACACACTAAGATTGAAGGTACTTAGCAAACCCAACGCTCAATGAGAAGGTATGGTCTTCTCAAGAACCTTTCTCTTTTACAACAAGAACTCTCTAAGAAGAGTAGATAAAGAGATACAATATAAGCTCTATGAACAACAAAAGTTGTCTCTCAAATGGCTCAACAAAAGCTCTAAATATGATGTAGAATTGTTATCAATATGTTCAAGAATAATGAGAGATGTTGTTCTTATGAAATGAGTCAAAAAGACCTCTATTTATAGGTGGTAGAGGTTGTATGTCCGTTGCTTAATTGACAATCAATAATGCTGATTTTATGCAAGGATAATCGATTATCTACTTTACATAATCGATTATCTTCTCAACGTTCATAAAACTGAACGTTGGAAGGCAACGGTCAGTGAATAATCGATTATTCTACAGAGGATAATCGATTATTTACCTTCTCTGGAATTTCCAGTTTAAGCTGGAAAAGGCAGATAATCGATTATCTACTTTGTGATAATCGATTATGCAGCCATGCTGGAATTTCCAGTTTTGGCTGGAAATCCAACATAATTGATTATCACATAAGGGATAATCGATTATCTGGCTGTTCTGTCCAGAATTGAAAACTTACTTCAAAAACCATTTTGGTTAAAATGAAAACGTTAAAAATCATTTTGTTTGAAGTATATGAAAATGTTGATGATATTTATGATTTGATAAAATGATTTTATGCATATTTATGATGACCTATGTTGAGCCAAAAGACGAGATAACTTAAACGTTGCTCTTACATTGGTTCTACCTAACGACCTACGCCATGGGTCTTCGGTCTTGAACTTTTGAGCTCGTCTTGGCTTTTCCATGCAATCCCTTCATCAATATGCTTCTCGGCATTCAATCTTGATTGTTTGTCATATAATAACGTTGTTTGACACTTGACTTCATTGTTTGTCATTCATCAAAACCTATACCTGGAAATCATGCTAATACAACCAAACCACACATATCATGGATAGGATGATTTCCTACAATTTCCCCCTTTTTGATAATGACAAACAAAGGAGATATGCATATCGGATTCCCCCTAAGTTCATGCTATATCTCAACATACAAGTTATGCAAAAACATTCCCCCTTAATTGAGTATTCCCCCTCAATTAAAGCATACTAGAAGGTGGAGACATTCCCCCTTATTAGATGCATATCGCCTAATTTCTTTCCCCTTTTGGCATTAGCGAAAAGAGAGTATACACGGGCTACTTTCCCCTTTTGACACTTCCCCCTTTTGTGAATACCAACTGTTAGTGTCAAACATAAGATAGGAAATACAATGAGGAATATACATGATGACGATTTTCAAAAAAATCATACCAACATAAAATGATACCAAATGTTAGAAAACACATAACAACCATAGTAACGGTTATTTTTAGCAAATCATATTACTTAACAACATATCGACTGTTAATTTTTGACAAACCAATAGTTGTATTAAAAACATGAATCATTTATTTTTCAATACTATACCAATTGTTATTCAAACCAAAATAATACTCATCAAAACATGAATCAATCATTATTTTTAATAAAAATAATTGATACCAATTGTTATTCAAAATAAAAGTTATCAAAACATGAATCAACAAAAATATTGATACCAATTGTTAACAAAGATATATCAATCGTTAACACATATCAACTATTACGTTTTTATCAAAAAATGTGATAACTAACCGAAATTCCCCCTCGATGCAATATCTGTCCTTTTTGTGAAGCATGTTAGATGCTCGATTTTACTTGTTGTTCGCATTTGGCTTTCCTTCCATTAAATATGATTTATTATGGTGTATTTACTTTTGGGACTACGGGTTCAATTCCAGGGAGCTCCTCTATTACTAGTATGTTGGATTACGGGTTCGATTCCCGGGAGATCCTCTGATATTGATATGACAGACTGCGGGTTCAATTCCCGGAGATCCTCTGTTATTGGTATAAAGGACTGCGGGTTCAATTCCCGGAGATCCTCTATTATTGGTATGAAGGACTACGGGTTCAATTCTCGGAGATCCTCTGTTAGAGACATTATGGACTACGGGTTCGATTCCCGGGAGATCCTCCGATATTGGTATGAAAGGCCTACGGATTCGATTCCCGGAGCTCCATATTGAAATCGTGACTATGGAGTGATTTGTCTTGTGTTTGTAGTCTGTACTTGTAGCCATTTTGTTTTAATTATTATCTTGTTAGATATTTGGGATTTACTATTTTCTACTATTTATTTATTTATACAATATTTTCTTATGTTCGTCTCAGTAAGGCCTCGACCTTCCTCGTCACTACTCTGCAATGTGTCCGACTTACCTAGTCGCGAAGATTGGGTGCCGTCATGACAGATTCACGATTGGTGAACTAGGGTTGTGAAAAGTTGGTATCAGAGCTCTAGGTCCATAGGAATCACGGGACACAGGCCGGTTATTTAGAGTCTCGCTGATCGGTATGGAGACGTTTGTACTTATCTACGGGAGGCTATGTAATTGTTTGAGAAAAATATTCACTTCATTTGAATTCTTGTCGTGCTATGCTTTTTTTCCTTGATTCTAAACTACATCTTCTATTCTCTCATAGATGGTGAGGACATGCACGACCCGAGACGATCAGGCACTCGTACCCCCTCCTACAACAGCTAGGGGCAGGGGCCGGGGCAGGGGTCGTGGACGTGCGCGGGGTGCAGCCAGAGGACTTGCGCGAGCAGCCGCCGAGGTGCCACCAGCAGACCCAGTGAGGACTCAGGCACCAGAGACGCCCACTGCCACCACTACTCCAGGTGTTCAGGAGGCATTGGCGCAGTTTATGAGTATGTATACCACGCTGTCGAAGGCAGGGTTTCTTCCACCTCCTGCAGCTACGTCCCTGGCTGGGGGAGGAGCCCAGACTCCCACAGCCCGCACTCCAGAGCAGAGGGTGCATATGGGACCGATTCTGCATATTATTCCTGTCAAGCCTACAGTGCCGGTTCAGCCTGAGGATGGGGCACCTGCATTAGAGGATGAGCAGCGTAGATTTGAGCGGTTCAAGAAGTATGACCCTCATTGTTTCAACGGACTAGCTACAGACGATGCTTTCGGATTTTTAGAGGATTGTATCCGCATTTTTTGTGCCATGGGTATTACTTATTCGACTGGGTTTCTATTGTAGCTTTCTAGCTTCGGGGAGCCGCCAATGACTGGTGACGCACATTTGAGCTAGACAGTCCGGACGAGGTTGCCTCCCTAACTTGGACTTAGTTTTCAGATATGTTTTACAGGGAGTTTGTTCCCCAGAGCCTCCAAGATGCATGGCGCGCGCGGTTTGAGCACTTGCTCCAGGGCTCTATGACTGTCTCTGAGAATGCCATCCGTTATACTAGGTTGGCCAGGCAAGTGCCTGCTTTGGTGGCTACTGTCTGTGAGAGGGTTCGCGGGTTAATAGTGTTGATACCCAATTTATTTCCATGTATTTCTATACTCAAAATATTCCCAAAATAGCATGTAGATGCATATAAGCATCCACAAAGGAATTGGTATTTTTCTACATTTTTTTAAGGATTCTAAAATTAATTTACGACTTATTTTGACATAAAAATACAATATTTAGTCCCAAATCTTGTTATTTTGATAACTAATCTATTTTATTCTCTTATTTACATAAACACATAATTTATATAATTTTTTGCAGAATTTTACAAGTTCATTAGGTATTTTTAAATTAAAATTGCATTAGATTGCAATTTTAGCCCATTTCTCGATTTAATAAGTATTTTAATTTAAATATCATTCCTAATATTTTTAATTAATACCTATATATATTTTATTAAGTCAATTTTTTTATTGGATTTTTATAATGACATTTACTATTTTTATAAAATTAAATTTGGGGAAAATGGCTATTTGAATCATCCCTAGTTATTTCAATTTTAGCCCAAATTCCACCCCAAAACTAACACCTCCGATTACATGAACCAACTTAAATTTACCCAACCCAATCCCACCTAAACAAACCCGCCCCATCTTTCCTTTTAATCGTGGCCGCTGATCATACAGATCAACGGTCCACATCAAACCTACTATAATTAAACCCCCAAATACCCCCTAACCCTAATCACTTTGCAAACCTAGCTGTCCTTGTATCCCCAAATGCTCTCTAGCCCTTCAGAACCCTAGTCTATTCCGGCTCCATTTCACCAGCGTCTATGGTCGTTCAAGCCCCAAAACATCTATCTCCACCACTTCTCACCTCTCATGGCTCTTGGGTTCGAAGATCGGGCACCTATCTCAAAGGTTATAGGACTAGAGGCCCTCCGATTTGAGTTCTGTAGCCATGTTCGGCCTTTCTCCGGTAGCCTTGAGGCTATGAGTCCTTTGCTAACTCAGACTTGTCCGTTCCAGGCTTTCTCGCTATTTAGAGATCTCTCTCTGAAACCCTAATTTTTGAGGTTTTTCTCTGTGTTCATCTTTACGATCTTCTCTAAATCCTAGTTATTCTCTAAAAAAATTAAAGTATTTCTCACTTTTTCTTTGCCTATTTTTTTTCAAACTGTCGTCTTCTTAAAATTTAGGGTTTCTCTGATTTCTCTGATTTGTTTGATTTCTTCGCTTTATCTGCTCTACTTTGTGTTCTCCTCTAGTTCTTACTAAGATTTTGAGTACTTTCTACTATGGCTCTGAGGCATTTTTACTTTACTGGGTTATTTTCTAGGGTTTCGAGTTAATATGTTCTTTGCTCTTCATTATGTTGTTCTACTTTTGTTCATCTCCATCTATGTTCTTCATTATGCTCTATATGTGACGGAAAACCTAAGTTTAAAGGGTTTTATGCTTCTCTCTGTGTGATTAATTGCTTCATGTTAAACCCTAGCCGCCTCTAACTTCCTTCTTATGTGTTTCATCTACATGATTTGTTCTATAATTCCAGTTTGCATGTGCGAATCTATGCATCTCTTTATATAGTCACATTCTCCCCCTTTTCTGAATAACCTTAATTTGGGAAAATTGATTTCGTACAGCTTGTTTGATTCTCTAATTGGGACTTGCTTTCTGACTAAATTCAAAATAAGCTAGTATCTCAATTCCTTGATTTTCTAGGTGATTAACTTGCCTTATGTGTTTACCTGTGTGAATTTCAAAACTCTTTACACGTATTTGCCCTATATTTCGTGATTGGTACTTGATTTTCTTTCCAAAAATAAACTGAGGTTTATTTACCTCAAGCCTAGTTCCTTAATTGAAGGAAACATTTTCCCTAATTGGTTATAATTGATACTAATGGATATTTTCTTGCCTTAATGCTACTTATTTTTCAAACTATAAATAGCCGTCACCTTTTCTCACTTAGACAGACAGAGATACACGAACTACTCTAAGTTTACTTACTGAAAACCCTCTCTTCTCTTTTGTTCTTCTCTGTTACTTCTATTGCTGGAGTTAGCCGGTTGAAAGCCAAGGCTAACTATAGGGATCCATCTACCTTACTTGCTTTGTTATTCAAGTTTGCAACTGGTAGGCTCTTAATTTATATTATCAACCTCCAAACTACCTGTTTACTTAACCCTTTTCCTTTACCTATTTATGTTCAGTTAAGATATTACATGCTTAACCCCCTTTCCCTTGTCTGTTTATTGTTCATTATTATGGTTTAAGTTCATGTACACCCTTTTCCCTGAATCCCTTTAATTTAGTCATGTTCTTTCAAGTATTCTTATGTGATTCTACTTCCCTTAACCCCTGTTTGCGTATGAGTGTGTTATTTACTAGGATGGCACTTCATTGCCACTCCTAGTTTAGAACTAAGGTTGTTATCAGCCTATACTCAAAGTAATCCCATTTCCTATCCCCCATACTATGTGTTTGAGCCTTGACACAAGCCTGTTGGTGTCCTAATCACCATACAGGCCCAAGTCTAACTTGTTTTCAATTCTGATATTGCCTTTTGAACCATGTAAGAGGTTAGGGGTGTGCCAGTCTCACTTCATGGCTAGGTATGACCACCTCTTGCATTGGTCTTCCTCTAATTCGTCACTTTTACACTTTTCCTAGTTCTTTATGTCCTACCCCCCTTTGGTAAGCCATGCTTAGGGACCATGGAGTCTTCCCTGAACTTGGATGCCTTAGGGCTGGTAATTCCACACTTGCACTACTCCAATTGCTTGGGGTGTAAGCATTACCTGGGTTTCCTTGAAAACCCTTTGGAACCTTGTAACACTCTAAAGAAAAAGCCTCGGATTTGGGGGACTGGATTTGGTTAAAGGCATATGTTGGACATTAAAGCTGCTTAGAGCTTCTTCGGGCCTGTTGTAATTGTTGATGTATTTATCTTTTTTCCTTTATCATTTTTCTGTCCAGATTTTGTAAATAAATTGGGATATAGTGAAAGGGCATACGGGAAGGGTTTACTTTCTTGCATCAATTAATGGTAGAAATCATGCCTATAGGTCTACTTTACCACAAGATCATATAGATACCGTGTCAATAAGGCTTTACATTATTGCACAATATCATATAGATACCATGTCTATAAGGCTTTACATTATTGCACAATATCATATATATACCATGTCTATAAGGCTTTACATTATTGCACAATATCATATAGATTCCATGCCTATAAGGCTTTACATTGTTGAATTAATATCATATAGATACCATATATATAAGGCTTTACATTATTGCATCAATCTCGTGATAGAAACCATGACAATAGGCTTGCATTATCACATCTCATATAAAAACCATGCCTATTAGTTTAATGTCATATCTCATATAGAAACCATGCTTATAAATTTTCAACATTGCATCTCGCCTAGAAAGACATGCCTATTGGAACTGTATAAAACGCTAGGCAAACAGCAAGTCGACTAAAACGTGTAAAGCAGTAACAAAAAGGTTAAGTGTGCATGTTATAAGGTCCAAACTTACCCAGTGCTTAAAACATTTTAGTGCAGTTGTCCCAAATCTGTTTAATTTTAAATCGGGCCCAGGTATGCCCATTTACACTACTCTACTAAGTCTGCAGTTTTGAACTACTTTGTCTGCCTAAGTTTAATACTTTAAGGTACTTTTGAAAACTTTCTGCTTGCATCCTTTTTATTCAAACAGTCTGGCTAAATTGTAAGCCACTTCTAAACCTTGCTGCAACTTCAACTCTCTTTTCAACAGACTTATGTCTGAAACTAATGTTCTTCTCTAAGATTAACTGATTTTCAAAAACTGTCAATTCCTAAAACGGGCCCAGGGAGCTCGAAGCAGATTTTCTATCCAACTTTTATGTGTTAAACTAATTTGTCCGCTCTTCTAACCTCTTTTTAAGACCAAATCAATATTTGAAGTCATGCTAAACTAATTACTGTTATGTTACATGGTTTAATCTGAGCCTTTGACTGTGTTATTTGCATCCTCTTATGTGATATTTGTTCAACTTGTCGTTCTAGTATTTTTACCTTTGAAAACTCCATATATATTTACTATCTCTCTCTCCCCCCCTCTTAGGATTAGAAGTCCTAATACCCCAGGACTAACAGGTCGGGACGGGTATTAACATGCAATAAGTAAACGATACCAACGCGTTTAAATACCTTAACGGGGTGGGAAGGATAGAATATGGAGATGATGACTGGTGCGCTAATTCCACATGCGACCCCTCTTTGAGGAGTGTGTGCGGGGTATTTAACCGATGTGATCCATATTATAGTCAAACCTAGGACCCCCTTTCCTTTTCTTGCTTTATTTACACGTTTTTCTAAAGTAATGCTTTCTTTTCAAGTCCACTCTCTCTTCTATTTAATTTAACTTATGCCTTTCCCTTTTCGAAATTCCTAAGTTAGACAAATGTTTATATGTGAATCTAATCTATCTACTTGCTTTATCTCTTCAAAAAGTCACATTAGCACGGCCGGGAACCACACTAGTGGATCTTGAGGGGTACCTAACACCTTCCCCTTTAGATAATCTCAAGTCCTTACCCGAACTCTGGTTTTCTTTTGAAATACTCCAATCATATTTAAAAGTGTCCTAATGCATTATAATCATTAGGTGGTGACTCTTCAAATTCCATAACGAATTCCCAAACGGGAATGAGAGTTGTTGTGCCCATAATGTCATAAAACCTGATTTCGCTTTTGATAAAGGGGGTGTCGAAAGCATGGTGACTCTGCTGGGGAATACTTTAAGGCTTTTATCATTACGTGCTTTATGACTTTATTGCTTTCTTTACTGCCTTTATTTACCGCTTTAATTATTTTTTTTCATGGTTACTAATTCTTCATGCTTTTCTTTTTCTTTAATTGTTTTACTGCTTTAACTTCATTTAAATTCCAACTTAAATTTTGAGCATATATTGTAATCATTATTTTTATTGACTGAAAATACATGTATTTATTGTTGTAATTGCATCTTTCAACATCATTTTCCACTCTTGCCAAACAAATCCTATGGCAATGCTTATATTGAGTGATTGCACTCTTCCAATGTTTATAAACCCTCTAAATTTGGCAAAGACATATTTGCGGTAAAACCAGTCGATCAACGGTGTAGTCGACGGTTCCGTACCTTTCCCTCTTGAGTTGTCCGCTCAAGGGTACCTTGTCTAGCACTTCAAAAGTAGATAACGTATTCCGTTATATTGGTCATGCATCATGGTCAAACTTAGCCGAGTAAACCCAAACGGACATTTATGATATGTGCATTGATTTGGAGAACTAAATGCCTTTTGCTAATTATTGATTTAAGTAGTCGAGTCCGGTGGGGTTAAGGGCCTAACACTCTATTTTGCAAGAAATGAGGCACGAGGTCCCCAGATTCGGTATGGTATCAAACATTCACCAAAAGTTACTAAGCTGGTGGGAAGATCTGCATGGTAGTGATCGGGTTCTTGTCCGAAAACACTTAGGGAATCTTCCTTCACTCTTGGAAGTTAGGCAAGATAACAATATTGTGGAAGCTGCTACTCTGTTTTGGGATAGTGAACGGTCTGTCTTCCGCTTTGGGGGTATTGAAATGGCACCGTTGTTGGAAGAAATTTGAGGTCTAGCTGGAATTCCTTGGGATAGCTCGGGGTTGCTTATGCCAGAAAACCGCAAAGGTAGAGGTTTCCTTAAAATGATGGGGCTCAAGAAGAATCCTAATCTGACTAGTCTGAAGGACTCCTACATATCCTTTGACTTCATGTATGAAAGGTTCGGACATAGCAAATCCTATCACACTCATATGGACGAGTTCGCCCTCACCTCTTTGGGGCACATACATAGGAGGGCCTTTGTATTTATGTTCTGTTTCCTGGGCATGATAGCCTTTCCAATAAAGAAGGCTAGAATCCATACAAGACTGGCCATGGCAAGGAAAGCCATAATGGAGGGTATTGACGGGCAGGCATTCAGTGTAGCACCGATGATCCTCGCCGAACTGTACCGAGTCTTAGAGAAATGTCAACAAGGGGTACCGCACTTTGAAGGGTGCAATTTGGTACTACAACTCTGGCTCATTGAACATCTTCATAAGGGAGATTATAGACAGGAGATCATACACTGTGACTGGGATGACCTTATCACTTTCCATCATCCAAAGAGAATGCACTTCATGCCGGATATGTTCGCTTGTCTGGAAGACGCTAGTGGATGGGTAGAACTATTAGAGAATCTGAGAGAAGAGCGTGTACAATGGATGTATGAGTGGTTTCTAACTGGAGATTTTATCATTCGGTCTAGCGATGCACCATTCCTTGTACTCATCGGCTTAAGAGGAACTTACCTTATGTCCCTCTCTAAGTCATGAGGCAAGCAGGAAGAAAGCAGATTATACCGAGGGTGGAAAAGATGAGTCACTACAGGGCTAATTTCCAAGATGATGATAGCCCACACAGGTGTTAGGCTCAGCATATGTGGCATTCCAAACTCATCTTGGAAAAGGAGTCTATGGAACCAGACATGCATCAGGCAGGACATACGCCGCTTTATCAATGATGGTTAGAAGATGACAATATCGGCTTGGGAAAAATAGTTTTTGCCCATGGTCACAGGGTTATTAACGAGGAGACTGCCGCAAAGGTAAAGTACAATCAGCTACGCAAACGGATGCGAGAGTTCAAAAGTGAGCATCGTGAAATACTAGAGGCCCAGGAAAAGCTAATCAATGAGTGGAAGGACATGGTTGTCTGCACAAATAACCGTTTAGGGTACTTGGAACAGGGTTTAGTAGAGCTGGAAGGCAAATTTCTTAAAAGAATCAACGACTGTCAAGAAGGTAATGAAGGTGGGCACTGGGCTCGAGCTTACTTGTTGCTAGGACTGCGCAAGTTGATGCAGCTGTACGAGGGAGGCAAAGATACCGAATTTGGGGAAGGTCCCTCTGGAACCAAGTGGTTAGGATTTTATCGCTTTCTTGATATAATAAGGCCACTGGCCATTAGTAACAATTTCTCTTTATTTCGGTTTCTTTTTGAATCGTTCTATTTTCTACCAATAAAATGAGGAACTTGGTGTTATAAGTTCTCCCAAATTCTATATGTCGCTAGGGCTACCTCGGGCACAACAAGGCACCTAAATAGGAAATGACTTATATTCCTGGAATAATGTGTTTAAATACTGCAATAGTTTCTTTCTCAGAATCCGCACTAACTTCTTACCTTTTGTCCTTTTTTATTTCCCCTCCCCAAAGGTTAGTTCATGCGCTCTGGCACCATCAGCATACTCAACAAGATCTAAGGGTCCTCCTCCTCTACCTGCTTCGAGCCCCCCCCCCCCCCCCCCAGAAACAGGAACAAAGAAAAGATGGGAGATAATGAAGAAAGAAAGGAAATTGAAGGAACTTCCTAGGGTACCCCGATCACCAAAGAGACTACTGCTCATTTGGAGCAAACTTTGCTAAGGTTTCGAGAGGAACTAGACCAGGTCCGGAGTTTGGCAAGTTTTTCCATCTCCCTTGCTGCTGCAGATGTAAACAATGAGGTCCCTGCAGCTCCACAGAAGACCCCAACCCACGTTCGCAACAATGCTCCAACGCTCATCCCTGAGCCCCAAAATGCTCTGAACCACTAAGATACCCCTATCTTTGTGGATATTGTGTCATACTATACACAGCCCATATCAGATGTGTCAGAATCAGACTCACTCATTCAGAACTTGGCTGTTGAACTCAAGAAACTCACTAGTAGGGTTCAAGGCATGGAAGGTAACAAGGGTGTGGAGGGTCTGAAATATGAAGACCTATGTGTTCAACCTAATGTCGAACTCCCAGAGGGGTACAAACCTCCTAAGTTCGAAATATTTGATGGTACGGGTGATCCCAGGGTTCACCTCAGGATGTATTGTGACAAGTTAGTGGGAGTTGGTATAGATGAAAGGATCCGCATGAAGCTATTCATGAGGAGCTTTAAAGGTGATTCTTTATCTTGGTTATCAGTCAAGATGCGAAGAAATGGACAAGCTGGGTGAACATGGCGTCTGATTTCATGGATCGTTTCAGACTCAACACTGAGAATGCGCCAGACGTATTCTATATCCAGAATTTGAAGAAGAAGCCTACTAAAACCTTTCGAGAGTATGCTACTCGTTGGAGGTCGGAAGCTGCCAAGGTGAGACCATCTTTGGAAGAAGAACAAATGAACAGGTTTTTCGTCCGTGCTCAGGATCCACAGTACCACGAGAGATTGATGCTGGTAGAGGGGCAGAAGTTCTCTGATATCATCAAACTGGCAGAAAGGATCGAAGAGGGCATCAAAAATGGTATGGTTAATAACCTTGAGGCACTGCAGGCCACCAACAAAGCCATACAATATGGTGGTACGTCGAAGAAAAAGGACGTAAACTCCGTAATAGTTGCATAAGGAAACCACTCTCCCATGAAATACCAACCCTACCCTCCAACTCCACTCACACACCAACCCTCTCTAAATTACCAGCCACCTTCACCTACCTATCAAAATCAACCACCCGTCTACCAATCATCTCCATCACCAACATATCAGCCCACCTCGCCAGGATATTCGCAACCCGCACTCGTATACCAAGCTTACAACTCCAAACCTCCTCACTATCCATCACCACCTACCCGCCAAAATTTCCCACGACCAAGACCAAACATTGATCGCAAACCTCCTAGACAATACACCATTATTGCCGAACCCATTGACTAGTTGTATGAGAAGCTAAAAGCCGCTGGATATGTTACACCCATCCCAGCCATAACCCCAGAAAACCCTTCCCAATGGATCAACCCAAATAAAACCTGTGCATACCACTCGGGGATGAAGGTGTTGAAACACGTTTTCAAGGCACTAAATTAAACGTGTGTTCATATTTGTAGGTTTTGATAAATGACAAACGATGCGCAATTGACATATGACGAGGTCCAAGCACAAGCGCGCAAATGTCACGTAACGAAGTTCAAGCACAATACAAACAAAGATCAAGATTAAACAAAGTTATACATGAGTCGCTCTTTAATTGTGATCTTGATCCGACAATTTAACTCAAGACTTGGCTTCTCTCGTAAAAATATTTTTATCAAATCATGCATATTTAATTTAGAGCAAAATGATTTTAAATCATGCATATTTATTTTAGCAAAATGATTTTTTAAACATGCCTCTAAAATCTGGACAAAGATAATCGATTATGTACTTATGATAATCGATTATGTTAAGGCAGCTGCAAGACAATCGATTGTGTACCTTATGACAATCGATTGCGTTGAGGCAGTATCCATCAGATTTTTGAAATCTGCATGACAATCGATTGTGTACCTTATGACAATCGATTGTGTTGAGGCAGTGTCTATCAGATTTTTCAAAGCTACAAAATAATCGATTGTGAACCTTATGACAATCGATTGTGTTGAGGCAGTGTCTATCAGATTTTTCAAAGATACAAAATAATCGATTGTGAACCTTATGACAATTGATTGTGTTGAGGCAGTGTCTATTAGATTTTTCAAGACTGAACAATAATCGATTGTCCATATAGCATAATCGATTATGTAAATGACCGTTGCCAAAATATTTTCAAACTCTGTCAGATAATCGATTATAGGATTTTAATAATCGATTGTTTTAAGTAAAATCTGAAAAAGATTTTTTGAACGTTGCCAAGTAATCGATTGTATATTTCTGATAATCGATTGTTTTAAGTAAAATCTGGAAATAATTTTTTGAACGTTGCCAGTAATCGATTATACGTCTTAGATAATCGATTATGCTGCGTAAAATCTGGGAATGATTTTTGGAACGATTGGAAAACAATCGATTGTGCCAATTAGACAATCGATTGTCGTAGCACAAAATCAGCAATTCTTGATTGGCAATTAGGCAACGGTTATGCATGTTTTTAACACTATAAATACATCTTCAAATCAATATTCTAAACACAACAACTGATCATATTATTGCTAAAGCTTGCATACTCTCTTATTCATCATTTTCTATTCATTACATAAGTTTTTGAGAGCCAAATTCTTGACGAAAGTTGTTGCGTTCTTGAGCGTATTTATTTTACTCATATCTACTCTTAAGGAGAATCTTGTTTTGAGTGCAAAGTGTTTTTATACACTTGAAGGGAAGTGTTAATCCCTTGTATTGTAAGAAGGAACGTTGTGATTCCTTTGGTTGAAGTCTTGAAGTGTTGTATCTTCGAGCAAAGGTTGTTGAGGCTTGTGTGACTCAAGTTCTCAGTTTGTAGCGGTTTGTTAAGCACCCGGAAGCTTAACGAAGTTAGTGGAAATCTCGAGAGAGTCTCTCGGGGACTGGACTAGCCACGGGTTGTGGTGAACCAGGATACATCGGTGCGTTCGTTCCTTATTATTTACTTATCGCACTTATTTCATTCCTGCAATTTTTAAATTCCGCAAGTTTACGCTGTTTTTTATTATAACGCTATTCACCCCCCCCCCCTCTAGCGTTAAGCGTATATTCTAAATGAAGGGCCATACCGTTGACGAGCGCCGCTCGTTGAAAGACAAAATTCAGACCTTAATTGACAACTAGGTCAACGTAGCTAAAAATCTTGCTCCTAATGTTCGTAGCAACCCTCTACCAGACCATAAGGGTGTAGGCATCCACATGATTGAGGTTGAGGACGACTGGGACCCCAAAGGGTCAATCAGTTTGATATGTGAAGGAGATGAGCCCAAGAAGCCGGCGGTCACTCTTAATCCTATTGTTGTAGAAATCCATCCATCTAAGGGCAACGTGGTGAATGTATATGTACCATTTTAGTTCGAGTTACCTCTTGCAAAGGTGCCAAAACCAATTGAGGTGGAGTTTCAGGACTCCAAAGGCGACCGCACCAATTAAAGTTACTATGTTGCCTCCAAGGGTGCCCATTCCGGTCACCATGTCAGACATAACCCCATTTCAATCAAATGCCATACTTTGGGACTACACAGCCGAGGCGAGAAGGAAAGGAAGAGCACGCACGGGTGAAACAATTGCTGAGAAAGGTATGACTAGAACAGGCAGGGTGTACACACCAGAGCACATAGTTGAGTCCAGCAAGCAGGCCTCTGGACGTCCTATCGAAACCGAACCTGATCACCTCTGGAGGAAGATATAGGCCAAGGAATATTCAGTTGTTGAACAGCTGAACAAGACTTCGGCGCAGATTTCCATCTTGGGGTTGCTGCAGAGTTCCGAGGCGCATAAGAACGCCTTGATGAAGATATAGAGCGAAGCTTATGTTCCCAGCAACATAAAAGGAGGAGAGATGGCGAACATGGTAGGGCAGATATTGGAGAGTCAAAAAACCACTTTCCACGAGGATGAATTACCACCTGAAAGGGCTCGGACATAACAAAGCACTACACATCATTGTGCAATGTGAAGATTATTTCATCACCAGGATCTTAATCGACGGAGGTTCTAGCCTCAACATTTTTCCATTGATCACCCTCAAGAAGTTGGGCAAAGGATTTCACGAGATAAAAGATGGGGCTATCAACGTTTACGCTTTCGACGGTTCTCAGAGGTCCACCTTCGGGGAGATTAGCCTGTGTTTGCAAATGGAGCCTACTTGGTTTGATGTGGATTGCCAAGTCATCAACGTACCAGCATCTTACAACCTATTGCTGGGACGACCCTGGATCTACGCTGTTGGGGCTTTGGCATCGACCTTACATCAGGCCGTGAAATTTGAGTGGAACCATCAGGAGGTAATCATCCGTAGAAACGGTAGCAAGATATAGTCGCCTGACCATTCCGATGATCGGAGGCAGAAGAAGGATCGGCGGAGAAACATACCATCATATTGAGCGAGTCAACGCAATGGATAAAAACAAATGGTGGAGCAACAAGGTCGAAAGCATTCTAAATTGGAGTGGGTATGAACTGACAAAAATGGCTTTGTAAGAATCTTTAGGGCATCACCAAACCTATCCAGTTAAAGAAAATGGCACTACCTTCGGACTGGGATACGAGTACACTTGGGAAGAGTTCAAAGACTGGTTGCCACCATGGCGTGGCCCGTATTATCCATTGGAATACCCCATACCTCAGTTGGAGCAGGCATTTCAGCTAGCCGACACTCTCTACGGGTTAGAAGAAAATGAGGCTCTTGCGGCAATGAAGAACCTGTTTCTAGAGGAGGATATGGACTATTGTGCGATCTTTGAAGAGGAGGGGGAGGTAGTCCCTTCCATTCAGGCTGCGAACCAAGGATAGCACCTCACCAATTGGTCAACCAGGACCACCACCGCCCGAAAATCTTCGGCGTAGCAATGCTGAACAAGCATCATGCGCCTTTGTTTTAGTTGTTTTTCTTTACTTTCTGTATTGTCTTTACTTTCCAAAAGAGTTCCGATGTTTTGAACATCTATGAATTTAATCAAAAGCATTTTTAGTTCATCAAATATCTCGTTACACATTACTTTCTTCGCCATTAACTTTATTTTCCACATGGCATTACTATTACGTATCTTGATGATGAACCGACAACTGTAACTTGCAATGAGGCTATAGAGAAAATGAACATAGACTCGGAGGAAGATGATATACCAGAAGAGGTTGTCAGAGAGGCCGAGAATTTTGAGAATAGGCCCAATTCCAACTTGGATGAAACCGAGTTCGTCAATTTGGGAGATACAGAGAATGTCAAAGAAACAAGCATCAGTGTAAACTTATTACAGATGGAAAAAGAGGAATATATAGAGTTCTTAAGGGAATATGAGGATATATTTGCATGGTCTTATGATGATATGACTGGTCTCAGCACATCCATCGTTGCCCACAAGTTGCTGAAAGACCCTGCATGTCCACCGGTAAACCAGAAGCTCAGAAAATTCAAGCCAGATATGAGTTTAAAAATCAAAGAGGAGGTCACCAAGCAGGTCAAAGCCAAAGTTCTTCAAGTGGTAGAGTACCCAACCTGGTTAGCTAACATCATGCTAGTACCAAAGAAGGATGGGAAAGTCAGAGTCTGTGTCGACTACCGGGATCTCAATCGGGCCAATCCAAAAGATGATTTCCCCTTGCCAAACATACACATTCTGATCGACAACTACGCCAAGCATGAGTTGAATTCATTCGTCGATTGCTTTGCGAGGGTGCCATCAGATATGGATGGATGAAGAAGATACATAGAAAATGGCATTGATCATGCCATGGGGAATGTATTGCTACAGAATGATGCCATTCGGATTGAAGAATGCGGGAGCTACTTATATGAGGGCCATGACTACCCTCTTTCATGACATGATACATAAGGAGATTGAGGTATATGTGGACGACATCATCATCAAGTCCAGGAAGGCAACAGATCACATGGAGGACCTCCGAAAGTTTTTCAATAGACTAAGGAGGTATAACTTGAAACTGAATCCCGCCAAGTGTGCAATTGGGGTCCCTGCGGGAAAGTTATTGGGTTTTATCGTGAGCCGTCGAGGAATAGATCTGGATCCGTCAAAAGTCAAATCTATTCAAGAGTTTCCACCACCGAAGAACAATAAAGAGGTAATGAGTTTCCTGGGGAGACTCAACTATATCAGTCGGATCATAGCTCAGTCTACCGTCATCTGCGCACCTATCTTCAAGATGTTGAAGAATGATGCCGCCACCAAATAGACTGATGAATTTCGAAAGGCTTTTGACAGGATCAAGAAATACTTGTCTACGCCTCCAGTCCTGGTTCCACCCGAGCCTGGGAGGCCTCTATTGCTCTATCTCGCAGTTTTGGATGGACAATTTGGTTGTGTCTTAGGACAACATGATGAGATGGGGAGAAAGGAGCAAGTTATTTACTACCTTAGTAAGCAATTTACCCCGTATGAGGCTCGGTATTCCTTACTAGAACGCACCTATTGTGCATTAACCTTGGTAGCTCAGAAATTGTGGCATTATTTCTGTGCTTACACTGCCTACCTTATATTAAAATGGATCCACTAAAGTATATTTTTCAGAAGCCCATGCCCACTGGCAAGCTCTCCAAGTGGGAAATTTATTGAGTGAATTCAACATTGTCTATGTCACCCAGAAGGCAGTTAAAGGACATGCTTTGGCAGATCATCTCGCAGAAATCCTATAGGAGGGGAGTACGAACCATTGAAGACGTATTTTCCCGATGAGGAAGTAGCTTTCATAGGAGAAGATATTGCAGAATCCTATGATGGTTGGAGGATGTTTTTCGATAGAGCCACAAATTTCAAAGGAGTTGGTATCGGAGTAGTCCTGGTATCAGAAACCGGTCAACAATTCCCGGTATCCACCAAACTCAGGTTCCCGAGCACCAATAATATGGCCGAGTACGAAGCCTGCGTCTTAGAGCTTAAACTGGCCATTAATATGAACATTCAGGAGCTGCTAGTGATTGGAGATTCGGACCTTCTCATACATCAGGTTCGAGAAGAATAGGTTACCAAGAATTCTAAGATACTCGCTTATCTTCATCACATACAGGAGTTGAGGAAGAGATTCAGAAAGACGGAATTCCAGCATGTTCCAAGAATGCAGAATGAGTTTGCAGATGTGCTTGCCACTTTATCAACCATGATTTAGCATCTAGATACAAACTTCATCGACCCTATCCAGATCAAGATTCATGATCAACCTGCATATTGTGCTCGCGTCGAGGAGGAAGCCGACGGAAAGCCCTGGTTCCACGACATCAAAGAGTACCTAACCACAGGAGAATATCCGGAGCTTTCTAATGCTACTCAGAAGCGCACGCTTCAAAGGTTGTCCAACAATTTCTTTCACAGCGGAGGAATCCTGTATAGGAGGACTCCCGATTTGGGACTATTAAGCTGTGTCGATGCGACAAAAGCAACCAAGTTATTAGAGGAAGTGCACTCAGGGGCTTGTGGGCCGCACATGAATGATTTTGTTCTAGCAAAGAAGATACTCCAAGCAGGATATTTCTGGATGACAATGGAAACGGATTGCATTCAGTATGTCCAAAAGTGTCACCGACGTTAGATACATGCGGATATGATAAAGGTACCTCCGAACGAGCTCACTGAAATGAGCTCACCGTGGCCTTTCACCGCCTGGGGAATGGATGTTATTGGACCAGTCAAGCCTGCCGCATCAAACGGACACAGGTTTATCTTAGTGGCAATCGATTACTTCACTAAATGGGTTGAAGCAGCCTCATACAAACTAGTAACCAAGAAAGTCGTGGCAGACTTTGTCCGAGGTAGTATTGTTTATTGGTTTGGGATTCCAGAATCAATCATCATTGATAATGGTTCCAATCTCAACAGCAACTTGATGAGAGCAATGTGCGAAACTATCAAGATCAGGCACAGAAATTCTACAGCTTATAGACCTCAGATGAATGGAGTCGTGGAAATAGCCAACAAGAACATCAAGAAAATATTAAGGAAAATGATCGAAAGGCACAAGCAGCGGCATGAGAAGTTGTCATTCGCTTTATTTGGTTATCGTACTACAGTTCACACATCAACCAGGCCAACTCCCTACATGATGGTTTACGGTACAGAGGCCCGGTTCCTTAATTAAAGGGAAACTTTTCCCGAATTGGTGTTAATTGATACTTATGGATATTTTCTTGCCTTAGTGATGCTTATTTTTCAAATAATAAATAGCCTTCACCTTTTCTCACCTAGACAGACAGAGATACGCGAACTACTCTAAGTTTACTCACCGAAAACCATCTCTTCTCTTCTGTTCTTCTACATTACTTGCTCTATTGCTGGAGTTAGCCGACTGAAAGACAAGGCTAACTATAGGGATCCATCTACCTTACTTGCTTTGTTATTCAAGTTTGCAACTGGTAGGCTCTTAATTTATATTATCAACCTCCAAACTACCTGTTTACTTTACCCTTTTCCTTTGCCTGTGTATGTTCAGTTAAGTTATTGCATGCTTAACCCCCTTCCCCCTTTTCCTTGTCTGTTTATTGTTCATTATTATGGTTTAAGTTCATGTACACCCCTTTCCCATAAATCCCATTAATTTATTCTTGTCCTTTCAAGTATTCTTATGTGATTACCCCTTCCTTTAACCCCTGGTTGCATATGAGTGTGTTTGGGACTAGGGTGGCACTTCATTGCCACTCCTAGTTTAGAACTAAGGTTGTTATCAGCCAATACTCAAAGTAATACCATTCCCTATCCCCCATATTATGTGTCTGAGCCTTGACACAGGCCTGTTGGTGCCCTAATCACCATACAGGCCCGATTCTAACTTGTTTGCAAGTCTGCTATTGCCTGTTGAACCATGTAAGAGGTTAGGGGTGTGCCAGTCTCACTTCATGGCTAGGTATGACCACCTCTTGCATTGGTCTTCCTCTAATTCTTCACTTTTACACTTATTCTTAGTTCTTGAAGTCCTACTCCTTTGGTAAGCGATGCTTAGGGACCCTGGAGTCTCACTTGAACTTGGATGTCTTAGGGCTGGTAATTCGACACTTGCACTACTCTAATTGCTTGGGGTGTAAGATTGCCTGGTTTTCCTTGAAAACCCTTTGGAACTTTGTAACACTCCAAAGAGAAAGCCTCGGATTTGGGAGCCTAGATTTGTGAAATGCATATGTTGGACATTAAAGCTGCTTTGAGCTTCTTCGGGCCTGTTGTAATTGTTGATGTATTTAGCTTATTTCCTTTAACATTTTTACGTCAAAATTTTGTAAATAAATCGGGGATATAGTGAAAGGGCATATGGGAGGGGTTTACTTTCTTGCATCAATTAATGGTAGAAATCATGCCTATAGGTCTACTTTACCACGAGATCATATAGATACCATATCAATAAGGTTTTACATTATTGCACAATATCATATAGATACCATGTTTATAAGGCTTTACATTATTGCACAATATCATATAGATATCATGTCTATAAGGCTTTTCATTATTGCATCAATCTCGTGATAGAAACCATGACTATAGGGCTTGCATTATCACATCTCATATAGAAACCATGACTATAAGTTTAATGTCATATCTCATATAGAAACCATGCTTATAGGTTTTCAACATTGAATCTCGCCTAGAAAGACATGCCTATAGGAACTGTATAAAATGGTAGGCAAATAGCAGGTCGACTAAAACGTGTAAAGCAGTAACAAAAAAGAACAGTGTGCATGTTATAACGTCTAAACTCGCCAAGTGCTTAAAACGTTTCAGCGCAGTTGTCCCAAATCTGTTTACTTTTAAATGGGGCCCAGGTATGCCCCTTTACACTACTCTACTAAGTCTGTGGTTTTGAACTACTTTGTCTGCCTAAGTTTAATACTTTAAGGTACTTTTGAAAACTTTCTGCTTGACTCCTTTTTATTCAAACAGTCCGGCTAAATTGTAAGCCATTTCTAAACCTTGTTGCAACTTCAACTCTCTTTTCAACAGACCTATGTCTGAAACTATTATTCTCCTCTAAGATTAACTGATTTTCAAAAACTATCAATTCCTAAAACGTCCCCGGGGAGCTCGAAGTAGATTTTCTATCCAACTTTTATGTGTTAAACTAATCTGTCCGCTCTTTTAACCTCTTTTTAAGACCAAATCAATATTTGAAGTCATGCTAAACTAGTTGTTGTTATGTTATGGAGTTTTAGTGACTGTCTTATTTGCATACCTCTTATGTGCTATTTTTTTTGCTTGCCGTTCTAGTACTTTTACCTTTGAAAACTCCATATATCCTATCTCTCTCTACCGCCCCCTCTTATGATTAGAAGTCCTAATACCCCAGGACTAAAAGTCTGGGACGGGTATTAGCATGCAATAAGTAAACGATACCAACGCGTTTAAATACCTTAACGGGGTGAGAAGGGTAGAATATAGAGAAGATCACCAGTGCGCTAATACCATATGAGACCCCTCTTTGAACAGTGTGTGCGGGGCATTGAACCGATGTGATCCATATTATAGTCAAACCTAGGACCCCCTTTCCTTTGCTTGCTTTATTTACATGTTTTTCTAAAGTAATGCTTTCTTTTCAAATCCATTCTCTCTTCTATTTTATTTAACTTATGCCTTTCCCTTTTTAAAATTCCTAAGTTTTCCAAATGTTTATATATGAATCTTATCTGTCTACTTGCTTCACCTCTTCATAAAGCCTCATTAGCACGGTCAGGAACCACACTAGTGGATCTTGAAGGGTGCACCTTCCCCTCGAGATAATTTCAAGCCCTTACCCGAACTCTGGTTTTCTTTCAAAATACTCCTCTCATCTTTAAAAGTGTCTTAATGCACTATAATCATTAGGTGGCGACTCTTCAAATTCCATAACCCAATTCCCAAATGGGAATGAGAGTTGTTTTGCCCATAATGTCGTAAAATCCTATTTCACTTTTGAAAAAGGGGGCGTCGACATATAGAGGGTCCTATTCCTTCTATCAGGTCTGGCATGGCGCGAGAGTTGGAGATGGATATACCCTATCCGCAGGTGGTGAGTATAGCCAAGAGGATAGATGGTATGCATGCCAGAAAGCGGGAGGAGAGGGAGGCCAAGAGGTCTCGGAAGTCTTGTCATTTATCTGTTACCCGTACTTCAGGAACAAGACGTCATGGCATGGGCTATAGGGGTCGCCCAGTTCACTCAGCTCTTCCTTCATCCAGCAGTACTCCAGCTCCTCTCAGATTTTAGGAGCCTTATTATGCACCTCTGGTTTCTAGCGTACCTCCTGCGTAGGGTACCTCCAGAGGTCAGTCTAGCAGGGATAGTTCCAGTTAGTCACAGCCACCACACCCTCCCAGAGCTTGTTATGAGTTTGGGGATACCCGCCACTTGGTTAGAGAGCGCCCCAGACGTGGTGGGGGTGTGCCTTCTCAGACTCCACAGCCTCAGCCTGCTCCACAAGGTCAATAAGCTATTGTTCCAGCTCCAGCTGCCACCCCACCTGCCCAGCCAGCCAGAGGCAGGGATCGGGGAGATAGAGGTCTCCCTCGACGTAGGGGCCGAGCCAAATTTTATGCCATTCCTGATTGTGCCGAGGCTTTCGCATCTGATTCTGTTATCACAGGTATTATTTTGGTTAGTCACATGGAGGCATCGATTATATTCGATCTAGGCTCTACTTATTCTTATGTCTCATATTATTTTGCTCTGCATTTGGGTACCGTCTGAGAGACCTTGAGCTCTCCTATTTATGTTTCTACTCCCATGGGAGAATCCCTTGTTGTGGACCGCGTATATCGGTCATGTTTGGTTACTATTCGTGGTTTTGAGACCAGGGCAGATCTTTTATTACTTGATATGGTTGCTTTTGATATTATTTTAGGCATGGACTGGTTATCGCCCTATTATGCTATTCTTGATTGTCACACTAAGATTGTGATGCTGGCTATGCCAGGTATTCCTCGCATTGAGTGGAGTGGTACTTTTGATCACACTCCCAGCAGAGTAATATCTTTTCTCAAATCATCGTATGATTGAGAAGGGGTGTTCCGCGTATTTAGCCTATGTGAGAGATGTCAGTGCTGATACCCTTTCTGTTGACTATGTTCCAATAGTTCGAAATTTCCCCGATGTGTTCCCAGTTGATCTTCCGGGCATGCCGCCCGATCGGGACATTGATTTCGTTATTGATTTGTTGCCGGGCACTCAGCCCATATCTATTCCTCCTTACTGTATGGCTCCTCCTGAGTTGAAGAAGTTGAAGGATCAGTTACAGGAATTGCTTGATAAGGGTTTTATTCGACCAAGTGTTTCACCATGGGGTGCTCCTGTACTTTTTTGAAGAAAAAGGATGGTTATATGCGCATGTATATCGAAGATTATCCTCAGTAAATAGTCGATATCATTTGCGTTATATTGATGATCTATTTGACCAGCTTCAGGGCGGACATGTGTTTTCCAAGATTGATTTGCACTCACGTTATCACCAGCTAATGATTCGGGAGCCGAATATCCCAAAGACTGCATTCAGGACTTGGTATGGTCATTACGAGTTCTTAGTCATGTCATTAGGGCTGACCAATGCCCCAGCAGCTTTTATGCATTTGATGCACAGTGTATTCAGTCCCTATCTCGACTCATTTGTCATTATTTTCATAGATGATATTCTTGTATACTCCCGGAGCCTGGAAGATCATGAGAAGCACCTGAGTACAGTGCTTCAAACCCTGAGAGAAAAGAATTATATGCAATGTTTTCAAAATGTGACTTTTGGTTGAGTTCCGTGTCATTTCTAGGCCACGTGGTATCGAGTGAGGGCATTTGGGTAGTTCGAAGAAGGTGGAGGTTGTGCAGAGTTGGCCCAGGCCCTTCTCAACCACAGAGATCCACAGTTTCCTTTGCCTGCCGGGGTATTACCATCGTTTTGTGGAGGGGTTCTCATCGATTGTAGCCCCTATGACTAGATTGCCCCAGAAGGGTACTCCTTTTCAGTGGTTGAACGAGTGGGAGGCGAGCTTCCAGAAGCTCAAGACGACTTTGACTTCAGCCCCAGTGCTGATTTTGTATACTGGTTTGGGGTCCTATACGGTATATTGTGATGCCTCACGAGTTAGACTTGGAGCGGTATTGATGCAGGACGGTAGGGTGATTGCCTACGCATCCAGACAGTTGATGGTGCGTGAAAAGAACTACCATGTCCATGACCTTGAGTTAGATGCTATTGTTCATGCCTTAAAGATCTGGCGTCTTTATTTTTATGGTGTGCCTTCTCAGATTTATGCGGATCATCGGAGTTTGCAGCACTTGCTCAAGCAAAAGGATCTAAACTTGCGCCAGAGGAGATGGTTCGAGCTACTGAAGGATTATGATACTATTCTTTACCACCCGGGCAAGGCCAATGTGGTAGCCAATGCCTTGAGTCGCCGGGCGGAGAGTTTGGGGAGTTTAGCATATTTACCAGCTTTAGAGAGACCTATGGCGATGGATGTTCAGGCCTTAGCCAGTCAGTTCATGAGATTGGACCTTTCGGAGCCCAGTTGGGTTCTAGCCTGTGTGGTTTCTCGGTCTTCATTGTTTGATTGTATCAGGGAGTGGCAGTATGGTGACCCTCATTTGCTTATCCTCAGGGACACAGTTTATCATGGCGATACTAAGGATGTGACTATTGGAGATGACGGGGTGTTGAGGATCCATGGGCGGATCTGTGTGCCCGATGTTGATGATATTCGGGAGTTGATATTGGCTGAGGCCCATAGTCTGCGGTACTCCATCCACCTAGGTGATACGAAGATGTATCAGGATCTGAGGCAGCATTATTGGTGGAGGCAGATAAAGAAGGACATAGTAAAGTTTGTAGCTAGATGTCTCAACTGTCAGCAAGTGAATGCTGAGCATCAGAGACCGAGAGGGTTACTCCAGCAGATGGAGACTCCAGAGTGGAAATGGGAGAATATCACCATGGATATTTTGACCGGTCTCCCTCTCACGGCGAGGAATTTTGATTCTATTTGGGTTGTTGTGGATCGGCTGACCAAGTCCACTCATTTCATTCTAGCGTGCACTTGTTACTCAGCGGAGCGGTTAGCAGGGATTTATATCAGGGAGATTGTCCGTCTGCATGGCACTCCAGTTGCTATCCTTTAAGACAGGGGCTTAGTGTTTACATCACGGTTCTGGAGAGTCGTCCAGCATAAGTTGGGTACCATAGTGACCATGAGTACAGCTTTTCACCCCCATAAGGATGGGCATTCGGAGCGAACTATTCAGATTCTTGAGGATATGCTCCGTGCGTGCGCGATTGAGTTTAGAGGGTCTTGGGATCAATTCTTGCCATTGGCTGAGTTTGCATACAACAACAGTTATCAGTAGAGTATTAAGATGGCGCCTTATGAGGCCTTATATGGTAGAAGATGCAGATCCCCGGTGGTTTGGTTAGAGCTGGGCGAGGCCAGATTATTGGGCACTGATTTGGTTCAGGATGCGGTTGAGAAGGTTAAGGTGATTCAGGATAGACTCCATGCGGCCCAGTCCAGAAAGAAG
Source organism: Nicotiana benthamiana (assembly GCA_034376525.1). Classification (NCBI taxonomy): domain Eukaryota; kingdom Viridiplantae; phylum Streptophyta; class Magnoliopsida; order Solanales; family Solanaceae; genus Nicotiana; species Nicotiana benthamiana. The sequence continues at coordinate 36,773,860 of CM067339.1, read as the reverse complement.
ACTTATGCAGACCGGAAGGTTCGTGATGTTTCCTTTATGGTTGGTGAGCGGGTTCGGGTCTTGCCTATGAAAGACATGATGAGGTTTGGAAAGAAAGGAAAGTTGAGCCCGAGGTTCACTGGTCCATTTGCGATTTTGAAGGAGGTTGGGAAGGTTGCTTATGAGCTTGCTTTATCTCCCATTTTGGCCGGGGTTCATCAAGTGTTTCATGTTTCGATGCTTCAGAGGTATCACGGTGACCCGTCTCACGTGTTGGAGTTCACTTCAGCCCAGTTGGACAATGACTTGTCCTATGTTGAGGAGCCAGTGGCAATATTGGATAGACATTTTCGAAAGCTAAGGTCAAAGGATATAGCTTCAATGAAGGTTCCGTGGTGGGGTCAGCCGGCCAAGCAGGTGACTTAGGAGACCGAGCAGGATATGCGCAGCCGATATCCTCATCTTTTTGCTACTTCAAGTATATTCTCTATGCTCGTTCGAGGACGAATGAATGTTTCAATGTAGGAGGATGTGAGGACCCGGCCGGTCGTCTTTGTAATTTATGACCCGTTCCCCCATTAACTGCTTCCCCTAAGTTCATTTCTGCTATTTTGGTTTGCCGGGATGTTCGGTAGTAGAATTCGGAGTGTTTTGGGACACTTAGTCCCTAATTGAGAGTATAAGTGTTGGAAAATGGTCCGCTATCAGAACAGTGTCAAGACGACCTTGGATGGAAAATTGATGGTTCTTTTAGCTCTGTTAGGTGATTTCGAGGTAGGGAGCATGTTCAGAATGTATTTTGGATGTCCGTAGCTCATTTAGGCTATAAATGCCGAAAGTTATAATTTTGAAGTTTCCAGTCCGATAGTGAACTTTTTATCCAAGGGTCAGAACGGGATTCCAGAAGTTGATGTAGCACCTTCATGTCATTTGGGACGTGCGTGCAAAATTTCAGGTCAATCAAACGCGTTTTGGTTAGGTTTTGAATCGAAAGCGAGTTTAGTTAAGATTTGAAGTTTTTAAGTTCAAACCATTAATTAATTCAAGTTTTCGGCGTTGTATTAGGTGGTTTAAGGATTGGTACAAGTTTGAATGATTTTACGGGATACGTTTGTATGGTTGTATGAGGTCCCGGGGGCCTCGGGTGTGTTTCGGATGCCCAATGGGACATTTTGTGTTGTGAAAAGTTGCAGAAAATTTGATCCAGCTGTTGCAGACCATTCTTCATTGCGATCGCATACCCATTCATGCGATCGCATAGCATAATCTCTGAGGGGGCCCATTTCCTTCAACGTGATCGCATGACCCTCTATGCGATCGTATAGATCCATGTTCCCCTACTTTGCGATCGCACTCCCCTATACGCGTTCGCACTGAAAAAATTAGCGGGTGACTCAGAGGTTCATTTCCTCTATGCGATCGCAGGAGTCCTTACGCGATCGCATCGCTCTGCTTTTCTCTCTTACGCAATCGCAGCCTTCACATCACGCTCGCATAGACCATTTTTCCAGGCCTTCAATTTTACTCTACGCGATCGCATCGCTTCCTATGCGATCGCATTGAACAAATAACCTGGGCAGGTATAAGCATTTCAAAATGAACCCTTCTTCCATTTTTACAAAAACTCAAGCTAGAGAGCTCGGTTTTGGGAGATGTTTCGAGGGATTTTTCAGAGGCAAACATTGGGTAACGATTCCTTACTCCATTATGATTATTACCCGCTAATCTAATCTTAAATTCAAGGTTTAATTTCGGATTTTGAATAAAAATTGGGGTAAAGTTCTTAGACCTAACTTTGATGATTTTAAGGGGCATTTGACCTTCGATTTGGGAGATTTTGATATGGTTAGACTCGTGAGAGTACGAGGTTTCTGAAAATATAAAAATTATTCGATTCTGAGACGTTGTCTTGAGGGGAATTTTGGTTATTTCACCTATTTTCACGTCTTAGATTTAATTTTAACAGTGTAATTAGCTACTTGCGATGTTATTTACAATATGTAATTGGTTTGAATAGATTTGGGCCACTCGGAGTCGAATACTCATGGCAAGGGCATTGTTTCTTAGCGCTTTTGTTCCGGTTCGAGGTAAGTGGCTTGCCTAACTTTGTGTGGGGGACCTTTCCTCTTAGGATATCTTTGTCATTGTTTAAATGCCTTGTGCGCGAGGTTCCGAGCGTGTACTTATGCTGGTTGTTGAAAATTCACCTTACTTGGCTTATTTAGACTGTGTTTCTTCACATATCTAATTGTTAAAAATGAAACTTCACTGTTTTGACTTAGGAAAAGCATGTTAGTAACTTGTTTGACCTATTTGACTAAATTGCAATATCTTTTTTCTCTTGGAAAGTATGTTAGCAACTTATTTGCCTTATTTAACTAAATTGCAATATCTGTCCTTCTTGTGAAGCATGTTAGATGCTCGATTTTACTTGTTGTTCGCATTTGGCTTTCCTTCCGTTAAATATTGATTTATTGTGGTGTATTTACTTTTGGGACTATGGATTAAATTCCCGGGAGATCCTTTGTTACTGGTATGTTGGATTCCGGGTTCGATTCCCGGGAGATCCTCTGATACTGATATGATGGACTGCGGGATCAATTCCCGGAGATCCTCTGTTATTGGCATAAAGGACTGCGGGTTCAATTCCCGGAGATCCTCTGTTATTGGTATGAAGGACTGCGGGTTCAATTCCCAGAGATCCTCTGTTAGAGATATGATGGACTAAAGGTTCAATTCCCAGAGATCCTCTGTTGTTGGTATGAAGGACTGCGGGTCCAATTCCCCCATATCCTCTATTAGAGACATGATGGACTACGGGTTCAATTCTTAGGATATCCGGATATCCTCTAATATTGGTATAAATGGAATGTGGGTTCGATTCTCGGAGCTCCATGTGGAAATCCTGACTTTTGAGTGATTTGTCTTGTGTTCGTAGTCTGTACTTGTAGCCGTTTTGTTTTAATTACTGCTTGTTAGATATTGGGGATTTACTTCATTATCTACTGTTTATTTATTTTTGCAATATTTTCTTATGTTCGTCTCAGTAGGGCCTCGACCTTCCTCGTCACTACTCCATCGAGGTTAGGCTTGGCACACACCGAGTACCGTTGTGGTGTACTCATGCTACTCTTCTGCACACATTTGGTGTGCAGATCCAAGTACTTCTGGTCAGGCGCTCTATTAGAGTTTTCGGGGCTACATTTGGAGGATGAGGTATTCATCTCCCGCGTCCGCAGAGCCGAAGAGTCTCCCTCTATTCTACCATTAGTTAGTAGTTTTATTCATGTACTCTCTCGTTGTAGATACTTCTAGATGTTAGAGCCATGTGTAATACTTTACTCCTAGCTTGTGTTTCCCGTGGGTTTTTGGGTCTTGGAGGTTTTTATGTATTTCTGAGTCGACATGTATGTGCCAGGTGGCACTCTATACATTATCTTCTGCTATTTATGTTTTATTTATCATTTCCGCAAAGATCGTTGAATTTTCGCAATGTGTCAGGCTTACCTAGTTGCGAAGACTGGGTGCCGTCATGACAGGTTCACGGGTTGTGAACTAGGGTCGTGATAGGTATAAACGAAAGAGAGTCCAATTCTAAAAGAAAAGATTCTCTGGTTTGGGGCAGGAATCATCATACGAAGATTTTCTCTCCTATTACAGTATTTCCTAACAGTGGGAATTACAAGTTCAACGATTAAAGAAGGATAGGTGTCAGCCTTCTCTAAATTTTTAACTTGTTCTTGGAGAGAACTTCTACCATTCCCAAAAGATAAATTATTGGGTATGATTTCTTCAGCGAAAGGTTCCTGGGTATGTTCAGAAGGTTCTTTAAGAAGAAGAAGAAGAAGAAGAAGAAGAAGAAGAAGAAGAAGAAGAAGAAGAAGAAGAAGAAGAAGAAGAAGAAGAAGAAGAAGAAGAAGAAGAAGAAGAAGAAGAAGAAGAAGAAGAAGAAGAAGAAGAAGAAGAAGAAGAAGAAGAAGAAGAAGAAGAAGAAGAAGAAGAAGAAGAAGAAGAAGAAGAAGAAGAAGAAGAAGAAGAAGAAGAAGAAGAAGAAGAAGAAGAAGAAGAAGAAGAAGAAGAAGAAGAAGAAGAAGAAGAAGAAGAAGAAGAAGAAGAAGAAGAAGAAGAAGAAGAAGAAGAAGAAGAAGAAGAAGAAGAAGAAGAAGAAGAAGAAGAAGAAGAAGAAGAAGAAGAAGAAGAAGAAGAAGAAGAAGAAGAAGAAGAAGAAGAAGAAGAAGAAGAAGAAGAAGAAGAAGAAGAAGAAGAAGAAGAAGAAGAAGAAGAAGAAGAAGAAGAAGAAGAAGAAGCAAAACCAGATGAACCACCACGAGTGGATCCCAGGTTCAAGCTCCGAAGCCTACCTCATCTACCTCTTCTATGTCTTATGGGGGCATTGGGGAATTGATCTAGAATTGAAACTTTTCTAGGGTTAGGGATTGGAGACGACATTGTTGTACAAGGATGAACTAAAGGGGAGAAAGAGAAAAGATGAATAATAAGTTGCTTATTGAAGACCTATGAAGAAGACAAAAGAAAGAGGGTTAAATATGTTTATAATGACAACCGTCAAACTTAGAACTGTAATGATGGAAAGCCTATAATAAAGGCAAGTATCACTTCGTGAATAGTGGGAGTGAAGAAGCCTTGAAAAAAGGGTGCAGAAATGCAAAACCAATCAGATAGTGACACGTGTATAGAGCATTAAATGAAAGGTGACACGTATGTAGAATATTAATTAGAAGGGATAATTGAAGCGTCAGTACTGTCACAGTATTAATTACGGCAAAAATTCCTTTTTTGTGAAGATCCACTTTCCAAATATTTAATTGATAAATAAATGGAAAGTGGGGGGACTATCTGTATTGGAAAAAACTAAAATTACATTGAAGGTGACATGGCATGATACGTGGACTGGTCAAATGGTCAAAACATGATGATTAGTTAAAAGGCACGAGTGACAACAGATACGGGGAAAGGAAAGCTAAATAGGCACTAGAAGCGATTCAAATAATACAAGCTTCGTACCTATTTAGGTCATTTAAAGCCAAGAGATCAGAAGGCATTGAAGACATGGATATGATGATGAAAAGGATTCCAAATTTAGTATTAAATAGCCGATACATTAGAGAATTGGTACTAAATAGAAATAATTGTGTAACGTCTTATTTAATGTCATTTATTGCACATAATTGTCTCATTAAGACTAAGATATTACTCTTTTACTTAGAATCAACTATAAAAGGAGGAGGTCTCATCATTTATAAGGACATACAATATCATCAATATTACAATGGAATACAAGCTCGTTTACTGCTTATTTTCTATTCACAAAAAGTCTATTATATATTTTTTGTCTCCTGATTATCAGTAACTCGAATTTCTATTTATCTTGAGCTTTGATCAAAGAATCAAATTTTTTTGTTAAACAGCTATTTCAGACAAAAACCCTACCAAACTAGGCTCACAATAGTACAAGGTAATGCAAGAGTCAACTACCTCCTAGCCTACAACCGTAATACTCGACCTACACAACTTCCTATCAAGTGTCATGTCCTCGAAAATCTGAAGTCTCGCCATATCATGCTTGATCACTTATCCCCAATACTTCTTAGGCTAATCTCTACCTTTTCTCGTGCCCTCCGCAACTAGTCGCTCACACATCCTTACCGGAGCATCGGGGCTTCTCCTCTGTACATTTCCGAACCATCTGAGCTTCCCTTGCCTCATCTTGTCATCAATGGGAGCCACGTGCACCTTCTCTCGAATATCATCATTTCTAATCTTGTCCATCCTAGTGTGCCCGCATATCCACCTCAGTATCCCTATTTCTGCTACTTTCATCTTTTGGATATGTGAATTCTTAACAGGCCTACACTCAACCCCATACATCATCGCCGTTCTAACCACCACTTTATGGAACTTACCTTTGAGTAACGTTGGCACTCTCTTATCACATAAAACTCTGGATGCTAACCTCCACTTCATCCATCCTACCCCAATATAGTGTGCGACATCCTCATCGATCTCCCTCCCCCATGGATAACTGACCCAAGGTACTTGAAGCTGCCTCTACTTCGGATAACCTGTGATTCAAGCCTCACATCCACGCCCACTTCCCACAGCTCACTAAACTTACACTCCAGGTATTCCGTCTTCATTCTACTCATCTTGAAACCTTTAGACTCAAGAGTCTGTCTCCAGACTTCTAGTCTCTCGTTAACATTGGCTCGTGTCATCGGCAAATAGCATGCACCATGGCACCTCCCTTGAATATGGTTTGTTAATTCATCCAACACCAGGGCGAATAAGAACGGATTGAGAGCAGAGCCTTGGTGTAACACCATTTTAACCAAAAATTTCTCAAAGTCACCTACTACTGTCCTAACCCGAGTCTTAGCCTACATGTCCCTAATCGCCATAATATAAGGAAACGAAACACCTTTTGTCTCCAAGCATCTCCAGAGAACTTCTCTAAGAACCTTGTAATATGCTTTCTCTAGGTCAATAAACACCGTGTGCAGATCCTTCATTCTCTCTCTGTACAGTTCCACCAACCTCCTAACAAGTTTTATAGCATATGTGGTAGAACGACCGCGTATAAACCCGAACTGGTTGTCGGATACAGGCACTGTCATCCTCACCCTCGCTTCAACGACCCTCTCCCATACTTTCATGGTATGACTCATGAATCTGATACTCCTATAATTGTTACAAATTTGGATATCACCTTTGTTCTTATATAATGGAACCACTGTACTCCACCTCCACTCATCCAGCATCCTCTCCGCCTTAAAAATAACATTAAACAACCCAGTCAACCACTCTAAACATGCTCTCCCTACAAACTTTCAAAATTCCACCGGAATCTAGTCTGGCTCTATTGCTCTGCCCCTAATTATCTTACGCATGGCCCACAACGTCCTCAACTTTGATAAGCCTGCAGTGCCTGAAGTCAGGGTGAATCTCAGAATGCTCCAATTTGCCCAGCACAATATCCCAATCCCATTTTTCATTCAGAAGTTTATGGAAGTAAGTATGCCATCTCCTCTTAATCTGGGTACCTAATCCATCTTTCTATCAACAAATTCCAGCTAGAAGAAGTGTTGTTGTACTAAACACTTTACATTTCCATTTATACTAAAGTTGCACATGCAGGCAATCTCCCTCGCCAGGCTGGTGTGATATTTGTTCCTCCCTTCAAAGACCCTGTGATTCCTTTCTATCCATAGTACATGCATATACTCAGCATAGATCATATTGAGGAGTTTAGCTGGTGTAGTTTTCTCGTTGAAGTATTGACAAACAAGCTGGAGGTGTTCATTCCATGTATTATACTTTATGTTCTGAAGTTGTGCCCACTGAGTCAGTCTTCCCCATAGTTTTCTAGCATAATTAAATTCAGCAAACATGTGGTCTCTTGTCTCAGGATTAGATTGACATAGTATAAAAGTATCATTCACAATAAGTCTCCATGTAGGTGACTTGAAATAAAAGCTAAGTTGGAGAATTATTAAAGGGGCCAAAAAAAGAGAGAAGAGAGATAGTAAAGCTAAGATGGGCAATTTCACGACCCAGAACACGACCTGTCGTGATGGCTCCTATCAATATTAGGCCAGCCAACATTACCAAAACGCTTTCAACAATAATCAGCAATAATCAAAACTCTTTAAATAATTCAAATCTTTGCCATAAAACGGGGTGAACCCCAAAGCATAAGTGTAGAAATAAAGTTCGACGTCGAGGTGTCAGTAGTCATGAGCATCTAACATAGCCGACCCAAAAGAAACAAGACGTAACATAGTCTGGGATCCAAAATACAGAAAATAAGGATAGATAAGGAAGAAGAAAGCAAGACTGTGAATGCCGGCAGCTACCTCGCAATCTCCAATGACCAACTACGACTGTTATCAACAACCTCTGTATCCAACAACTCCTGGATCTACACACGAGGTGCAGGGAGTAACGTGAGTACTCCATTCAATAAGTAACAATAATAAATAAGGAACTGAAGATAGTGACGAGCTACATAGTTTTTGTTTATTTTCAAAAATTTTAGAAAGGAAAATAGTCATGCTTTCCCAAGTTCCGGTAATTCAAGTCAAATCAATTCATTTTAGTCAAGTTCAAGTAAAACCAAATAAGAATACCTTTCAACAGTTTTCAAAACCGGAAATAAGGCAACCGTGTGCATCAATAAAGTAATCATAAATTTCCTCTCAGGAAATCATCTCTCAGTCCTCCCAATCACTCCAACCTCACAATAACTCATTCCTCCTAGTCACTCATTCCTCACAATCGCTCAACACACGACACTCAACAGGTACCTGCGCTCACTGGAGGTATGCAGACTCTAGAGGGGCTCCTTCAGCCCAAGCACTACAACAAGTCAATCATGGCATAAATCAATCAGTATCTTAGCCTTACTCAGTCATAAATCAATAAAACATGTTGCTACGTGCAGCCCAATCCCATAAATATCATTATAATCAGGCCCTCGGCCTCATACAGCATCAAGCTCTCCAGCTTCTCGGGCTCTCAGTAATCAGGGACATCAGCCTAAACAAAAATAACATGACGTATCAGATAAAATAATAAAGACTAAGATTGATATATGAATAAAAAAAACTGTGAGTGATTACAAATAGCATTTAACGAGCAATTCAATTTGTAATACGACCCCTACGGGACCCAATAATGCCAACATACAGCCTAAGCATGGTTCTAGCATGATTTACAGTCAATCTTTCATAACACACAGAGAGCATAGAGCTAACAACATGTTGTTCATGTTTACAGTTTCTACGGGGCAGACCAAGTCACAATCCCTTCGGTGTACGCCTACACGCCTGTCACCTAGCATGTACATCACCTCTAGATAGTCACAAGACATAATGTACGAGGTTTTAAGACTATATTTACAACTATTACTTACCTTAATCTAAGCAAAATCCTACTTCGCGTGCCTTTTCCTCTTGAATCAGCCTCCAAACGTCCCGAATCTAGCCAAAAGTAATACAACACAATCAATATAGGCCAAAGGAACCAATTCCAAAAGAAACCTACTAAATTGGGCTCAAATCCCGAAATTGTCTCAAAACTAACCCTCGGGCCCACATTTCTAAATCCGAAAAAAGTCACAAAATTAGAAATCCCTTTCACTCACAGTCTACCCATACCAATTTAATCAAAATCTGACATCATTTGGACCTTCAAATCCCTAAATTACTCTCTCTAAAATTTCAATCCCTAACCCCTAATTTTCACTTCAAAACTCTACTAATTATGTGAGGAATCAATGGAAAAATGCCATAGCTAATGATAATAGAGCTCAAGAAACTTACCTCAGTGAATATCCTTGAATCCCCTTCAAAAATCCTCCCAAAAGATCTAAAGTCAGTATTCAAAATGGTGGAAATGAGCAAAAAATCGCGAAGTCTTCTATTTATAGGTTCTGCACAGCAAACTCGCACCTGCGGAGCTGCTTCTGTGGTTCTCACTCTGCTCCAACAGAAACTCACTTAAACACTAACCTCACACCTACGTCCCAGGTCTCGTACCTGGGGACACGCACCTAGGCTTATTTCTGCGCTTCTACGGAAATGACCATACTCAATTCCTTCGCTAAGCGGAGCCATCCTCGCACATGTGGGCTTACAAGTGAGCACACCTCTTCACTCTTGTTATTCTAGTCTGTCCAGCCTTGCCTGCATCTTCAACCTCCTACTCACTTCTGCGAGGCCGCACCTGCGGGCTCCCTACTGCAGGTGCAAAAACACCATATTCACCAGCACTTCAGCATGCACTCTTCAACTCAATTCAAGTTGTTAACAACTCGAAATCACCCCGAGGCCCTCAGGACCTCAACCAAACCTACCAACATATCTCATAACATCATACAAACTTATTCGAAGCTTCGAATCACCCAAAATAACATCAAAACACCAAATTACACTCGAATTCATGCCTAAGAACTTCTAAACTTCCGAATTGCACAAACGATGTCTTAACCTATTCATTGCACTTTTGTTGAAGCTATCCTTTCGGACATGCTGCTCAAAAATAACCACTGGCTCTACATCATAAGTCAAATCACAAACTGAACCGCGCTAAAATCTAAGACATAAGACGGATCGCCGATATACTTCCAGAGCAGAGAAACATGAAATACTTAATGCACACTTGACAAGCTAGGTTGCAATGCAAGCTCATAGGCAACCTCCCCAGTCCTCCGAAGCAACTCAAATGGCCCAATAAATAGAGGGCTCAACTTGGCCTTCTTTCCAAATATCATAGCACCCTTCATAGGTGAAACCTTCAGCAAGACCTTCTTCCTAACCATGTAAGAAACAGCACAGACCTTTTTGTCAACATAACTCTTTTATCTTGACTATGCTGTGCGAAGCCACTCTTGAATCGCTTTCAGATGGTCCATAGCATCCTGAACCAAGTCTGTACCAAAAAGCTTAGCATCGCCCGGCTCAAACCAACCCACTAGATATCTACACCGCTTTCCATATAAAGCCTCTTACAGAGCCATCTGAATACTTGGCTAATAACTATTATTGTAGGCAAACTCCGCAAGTGGAAGAAACTCGTCCCATGAACCCCCAATATCAATGATACAAGTGCGTAACATGTCCTCCAATATCTGAATAGTGCGCTCGACTGTCCATCCATTTGAAGGTGAAATGATACGCTCAACTCAACCTGAGTGCCCAACTCTCGCTGCACGGCTTCGAAAACTGCAATGTAAACTACGTGCCTCTGTCTGAAATGATAGAAATGGGTACACCATGAAGGCGAACAATCTCTCTGATATAAATCTCCACCAACCGGTCTGAAGAATAGTTAGTACTCATAAGAATGAAGTATGCAGACTTGACCAGTCAATCCACAATCACCCAAATAGCATCAAAATTCCTTGAAGTCCAATGGAGCCTAAATATGAAATCCATTGTGATTCGCTCCCACTTCCATTTTGGAATCTCTATCTTTTGGAGCAAGCCATTCGGCCTCTGATACTTGTAATTCACCTGCTGACAGTTGAAACACTGAGCTACAAACCCAACTATATCTTTCTTCATTTTCCTCAACCAATAGTGTTGTCTCAAATCCCGATACATCTTCATGACACCTGAATAGATGGAATACTGCAAATTATAGGCCTCCTCTAGAATCAGCTCCAGTAGCCATTCACATTGGGAACACATATCCAGCCATGCATCCTCATTACCCTGTCATCACCAATAGTCACATCCCTTGCATCATCATGCAGAACCTTATCCTTAAGGACAAGCAAATGAGGATCATCATAATAGCGCTTTCCGATACAATCAAACGAGGAAGACCAAGAAACCACACAAGCTAGGACCCGACTGGGCTCCGAAATACCCAATCTCACAAACTGATTAGCCAAGGCCTAAACATCAACTTCAAGGGGTCTCTCACCAACAAGAAAGAATGCAAGACTACCCATACTTACTGCCTTTCTACTCAAGGCATCGCCACCACATTGGCCTTTTCTGGATGGTGAAAAATAGTAACATCATAGTCCTTTAGTAGCTCCAACCATCTCCGCTGCCTCAAATTGAGATCCTTCTATTTGAACAAGTGTTAGAGGCTACGATAATCAGTAAACACTTCACCAGACACACCATCGAGATAATGCCTCCAAATCTTCAACATGTGAACAATGTCAGCCAAATCCAAATCATGAATAGGGGACTTCTTCTCATGGGGCTTCAACTGACGAGAAGCATATGCAATCACTCTACCCTCCTGCATCAAAACACAACTAATACAAATCTGAGAAGCATTACAATATACTGAATATGAACCAGAAGCGGATGGCACAACTAACACTAGAGTTGTGTCAAGACAGTCTTAAGCTTCTGAAAGCTCGCTCACACTCGTCCGACCACATGAGTGGAGCATCCTTTTGGGTCAATTTGTTTTAAGGGAGATGCAATAAAAGAGAAACCGTGCACGAACCGACGGTAATAAATCACCAAACCAAGAAAGCTACGATTTTCTATGGCTGAGGACGGTCTGGGCCAACTCTGGACAGCCTCTATCTTCTTCGGATCAACCTGAATGCCCTCACAGGACACCACGTGCCCTAAGAATACCACTGAATTGAGCCAAAACTCATACTTGGAGAACTTAGCATAAAGTATCTCCTTCCTCAACTGCTGCAATACAATCCGCAAATGTTGGGCATGCTCCTTCTAGCTACGATAGTATACCAGGATATCATCAATGAACCCAATAACAAAATAGTTGAGATAAGGTTGGAATACACTGTTCATCAAATGCATGAACGATGATGGGCCATTGGTCATCCCAAAAGACGTCATAAGGAATTCATGATAACCATATCAGGTCTTAAAAGCTGTCTTAAGAATGTCCAAGTCCCTAATCTTCAACTGGTGATAACCTGACATGAGATCAATCTTGGAGAACACCTCACTCCTCGAAGCTGGTTGAATAGATGATCAATGCGCGGCAAAGGATACTTGTTTTTGATTGTGACCTTATTCAACTGCCTATAATCAATGCACATTCTAAAATTTCCAACCTTCTTCTTCACAAATACAACAGGTGCACCCCAAGGTGACACACTAGGACTACTAAACCCATTCTCAAGGAGATCCTAAAGTTGCTCCTTCAACTTCTTCAACCCAACCGGTGTCATACGGTACGGTGGAATAAAAATAGGTTGAGTGTCCAGCACCAAATAAATACCAAAATCAATATCCCTATCCGACGGCAAGCCGGCAAGTCTTCAAGAAATACATCCAAAAAATCATGCACCACCAGAATAGAATCAATAGTAGAGGCCACTATACTGACATCTTTCACAAAAGACAAATAGGATAAACAACCCTTCCCAACTATCTACTGGGCCTTCAAGTATGAAATCACCCTACTAGGGACAGATCTAAAGAATCACGCCACTCAATCCGAGGAAACCCTGCCATCACCAGTGTTATAGTCTTAGCTTGGCAGTCTAAAATAACATGATAGGGAGACAGCCAATCCATACCCAATATCCCATCAAAATCAACCATACTAAGTAATAGAAGATCCACTCTAGTCTCCAATCCCTCAATGGTCACTACACATGACCTATACATATGGTCTACAATAATAGTATAGCCCACCGGAGTAGATACATGAACAGGTGAAGCAAAAGACTCATGGAGCATATCTAGGTAATGAGAAAAATACAAGGATATATATGAATAGGTGGAAACAGGGTTAAATAATACAGAGGCATCTCGGCAACATACTGAGATAATACTTACAATCATTGTATCTGAAGCAATGGCTTCTGATCTAGTAGGAAGAGCATAGAAATGGCCCTGATCTCCACCTGACCGGCCTCTCCCTCTTAGACGACCCCTATCTAACTAGGCTCCACCTCGAGCTGACTGGGCAGTTGGTGATGTAACTTGTGTTGAAGATGCAGCCTGACCCCTCTGCTGCACTAGACCTCCCTAACGACAAGGACACTGCCTCCATATATGGTGAAACTCCGCACACTCAAGCCAACTCCCTAGTGCTAGTGGTAAGGACTGAAAGGATCCCCGAGCACCAGGATAACTGGTAGAAGAACCTGCAATAGACAAGCCTTGAACTGATGGAGCACGAGACGAACTCTGAGCTGGAAGGGCATACGAGATATGAGTGACCTTATTGAGAACTGTGAAAACCATGGTGAGATGATGGACCATGGTGAGCTGGACGAACCGTTTGAGTATGCCTGAAGGGATGGCCCATTCCGTGGAGAAACTTACCTCCAAAAGGAACACCACCATAACTACCGGATCAACGAGGCCTCTTGGCCTCCCTCTCTACTAGCTTTTGGTGGCAAATCGACTCTATATCCGAGCAATGTCAACAACCTCCTCAAAAGAAGCACCAGACACCCCTGCAACTGATATGTGAGGCCATCAAAGAGCCTCCTGATCCTCTCCCTGCCTGTGGGAACTAATCAAATAGCATGACGGGCCAACTCAAAAAATCTCATCTCGTACTGCATCACAGTCATATCATCCAAACACAACTACTCAAGCTGCTTGTCAGCTCCTCTCTGTATGACTAGCGCACATACTTCTCCAGGAAGAGAACGGAGAATTGTTGCCACATAAGGGGAGCGGAACCAACAGTCTTTCACCTCTCATAAGCCTCCCACCAAGTGAAGGCAGCTCCAGATAAATGAAAGGTAGTGAACGAGACCCCATTGGTCCCCAGAATATCTGCTATACAGAGAATCCTCTAACACTTATCTAAGAAACCCTGGGCATCACCCTCTGCACTGCTGAAAGTTAGAGGCTAAAGTCTACTAAACCTCTCAATCAACGCTATGCGTCATCAGGCATGACTGGAATCACATAGTCTTGAGTAGGTGCAACCAGCTGGGCTGGTGGTGCCCCTATTGTCTTAAGTCCTTGAAACCTGCTCGAGTGTGCTGGCGGTGGGAGTCTTAGTGCCTCCCCCAGCCTTAGAAGTTGTTGCATTAGTAGAAAAAGAGACCTCTAGAGCAAGACTGGTGCACACGGTCAGAATCTAAGCTAAGGTCTCCTGAAGACTTGGAATAACGAGGGTCACGGCTGGTGCCTGAGTTGGCCCCTCTGGTGCACCCACAACTGGACTTGATCTTGTACTGGGGAAACTAGTAGATCTGAAGGTGCTACCCTAGCTATTGTGTGGGCTACACCCCTGCCCTTACCATAGCCTCTACCATGACCTCATCCTCTCGCGGCCCCAACTTGTGGTACCGGTGGTTGTACTTCGTGATAGGTAACGCGTATCCTCACCATCTGTGAGAGAATATAATAACAAAAGTTTAGTAACCAGTATCAACAGATTTGCACGATAGGAATTCAAGAATGTGAAGTGTTCCTAAGGGTTATGCAGCCTCTCGAAGATAAGTGCGGACGTCTCCTTACCGATCCGCAAGACTCTACAAAATCTGCTCCTCTCTTATGCAACCTAGGATCTGATACCAACTTGTCACAACCCAAAACACGACCTGTAGTTGCTAACTAGGGGTTTTGATACATTTTATACTCCTTCTTGCTTAAGTTTTGATTAGAAATGTGTACAAAATAGTTCCAAAGGCTCATAAGTTGTGCTTGATAGCAGGTTTGATCAACAGGGTGACAAGATGTCAAAAACCATCTCAAAAAAGAGTGAAACTTTCACAAATACCAAAACAAGACAAAGCTCAATCGATAATGGTCAGTACAGTCGCACACCATTATGTGCAGTTCGCATAAGTGAAGTTCAGATAGTGTGCATCTCAGACCAAAAGGCAATGTGGACGCAAAAGATTTTCTGCGGTCCGCATTGGATTCACTACGGCCGCACTCTATTTAGTACGGTCCGCAGAGCCAAGGTTCAGAGAGTTTCTAGTTCCAAGATTGAAGCCCAACGCAGCGCGTGTTCCATTTCATGCAGGCCGCACTAGAAGCCACCACGGTCGCACTCAATTTTGTGCGAACCGCATTGCCCAAGTTCAGAGCGGTCGCTAGCCCCGCAGGGCTATTTTTGTCCAAATTTTTTAGCGTAGTATAAATAGATTATTTTCCCATTTTTAGGTCATCAAATAGTTTGTACTCAGAGCTACGCTCGTGACTTCATTTATTTTGCCTATTTTGAGTAATTTTAGCTTCATTTCAACATTGAATCTTCAAGTTTATTTTATAAATTAATTACTATGAGTTTCTCTTCATCTATTGCTTTATTTTCTTCTCTAATTATGAGTGGCTAGACCCATCATTTAGGGTTCTGGCTCAATCGTAGTGTAGGTAATTGATAGCTCATGTGTTTTGATGCTTCATTGACTATGGGTGTTTGATATTTGGACTAATTTCATGTTTAATAACTGAATTAGTGGTTGCAAACACTAGTTTGTATTTAGTTGACTTTGGCTCTTCTTGAGAAAGGGAGTCTAAGTCTCTGAAATTGGTCCAACGAGGAATTGGGGCATACTCAAGAGATTAATAGCCCCAATTATCGGGTTAAACCTAGAGATAGTAATACCCGACTTGAACCTCGATTATTTGTGCAAATTTTCATACCCAATTGGTCGTGAGAAAGTCAATTCGGGAAAAATCACTCGAATTACCGAGAGGTATAGAGTGAGTAGAACCGTGCAATGGTTATATCATACTCTCCAAATGTGACAATCATGCCTTAGACTCAAGTATCCGTAAATTGACTTCTGCCCAGCAAACTCGCACCTCGGTCTAATATCCGCACCTGCGAAGCCGCTTCTGCGTTTCTAACTCTGCTCCTATTGAAACTCAAACACTAACCTCGCACCTGCAGACGCGCACATGTTCTCATTCCTCCGTTTTTGCGGAAACAGCCAAGCTCATTTCCTTCGCTTATGCGGAGCCATCCTCGCACCTGCGGGCTTGCAGGTGCACCCTCTTCTTCGCTCTTGCGATTCCAGTATACCCATCCTTGCCTGCATCTGCGACCTCTTACTCGCTTTTATAGAGTCGCACCTGCAAGCTCCCCACCGCAGGTGAAAAAATACTAGATTCAGCAGCACTTCAGCATGCACTCTTCAACTCAATTCAAGCCATTAACCACCCGAAATCACCCTAAGGCCCTCGGGACCACAACCAAATCTACCAGCTTATCCCACAACATCATACAAACTTAGTCGGATCTTCGAATCAACCAAAACAATATCAAAACACCGAATTACACTCGAATTCAAGCCTAAGAACTTCTAAATTTCCGAACTCCACAAACGAAATTTAACCTATTACAATTCCTTTATCAAGTGCCAATATGATTTAAGAAATTAAACTAACAAGTAGGGTGCAAACATAGCAGATATAACATGGTCTGGTTCCTAGACTACCCAGACATAAGCATAATTAGTAGCTATGTACGGACTCTCGTTACCTCGTACTTATCCAACCCCCACAAATAGAAGCACATAATAATTTTTTTTTTTGAGTCCACTAGGCAAACGCCTAGGGTTTTTATTTTATTAATAAACAGAAAAGGAAATTACAACAAATAGAAGAAATAAAATAAGGCGGATTACGCCGGTAATGTTACCCATATAACACTGCCGGCATAGACCTTACCTTAGCTATCCTATTGAGGCAAAGGCCTCAAGGATTAGCAAGCATGTAGAAAGAACGAACTTGCAAGAACTAAGAACTGGATGATCATTACAAAGTTTATAACATACTCTGTGATGATATTACATAAAAGTATACTATAGTGATGGTAGAATAAAAAGATGAGGAAACCATAAAGGTTCCCTTTGTTCTCTGCTGTTGTGAAAGATTCGAATTGTAGAATGATGTCTTCTTCCACTTGATTTTTCAGGAATTCTTCAAAATTCATAGTTTATTCTTGGATTTTTGATCAACCTGTTTTTGTTTTGCCTTTCGCATTGGGAGCCTCCTTATGTTGATGTCTTCCCTGTCCCAATTTCTTTCGCTTTGACGTGGCTCTGTGTTAGCATTGTTTCTCAGCCCAATAACAGAGATATTATAGTTTAAATTTCTGATTGATGTCTCCCAGATCTCCTCATCTTTTTTGTTGCTTGAAATTGTTGGTTCGTCGTATTCTTTGACACTGTTGATTGTAGGAGGACATTTGTCCTTGGCAAGTACTTGATTTGGCAATGAAGCTGTATTGATTCCTGCGTAGTTGGATTGCTTGACTGTTCCAAAAGGGACTATTTGTTCCCCGCTATATATATTATAGACGGGAGGATAACTTCGCACTTTCATCCCTCTTCCATCTGCTTTTCCACGTTCCTGTTGTACTGCTCTTTGTTGAAAGTTATTCTTTTTTTTCCGTGAACTTGAGGTGTTTAGTGCCACTGCTTTCCCTTTCAGTCTATAGCGTTCTTCATCTTCTTTTTGTTGATGTAAGGCAGCTTCAATTACAGCGATAGCAGAGGCATTTATAGCTGTATTTCTGTCCACTGCTTCATGATTGTCAAGCTGTGATTCATCTCGACCAATTGAAGTTGCATTCCCTTTATCTGATGGAACAGTATCTATATTTGAATCAGCAGGCAGTAATATAGAAGTACTGACTGGAGAAGAATCCAAATTTTGTCCTGTTTCACCATTCTCATTAGAAGTATCAGCAACTTCATCCTCTGCACCATTTGGATTTGCTATCACTGTAACTGTGATTTCAGCCATTGGGCACTTTTGAGCAGACAAATCTTGATCAGCTTGGACAGTTTGGGAATCAGGTGTCGATGCTTTCAGCTGACTGTTCTGCTGCATTCCTTCGGCATCATTCTGCTGTCCATGTTTTACGCTCTGCTTGTGAATTACAGAGGCTGCATCATTTGAGAACTTTGTCATTTGGACAGCAACATAAGGAGTATTGCCAGCCAGACATGTCCCCAGTTGATCACTGAGAGGGCTCAATTTTGATGCAACAGAATCACCCTTCTTACTTGACTGTGCATGATCTTCACTTACTGTAACAGACTCAAGGATCCCTTTATCAATTAAATCAGTTGCTGTGGCCATTTTGCCAGAAGTAATTGGAGTATTCTCAACTGATTTCAATAGAACAGTAAATTTGTCATTTGAAAGATTAATTTCCTTCAGATGTGCATTAGCTAAAGCAGCATTTACCTCAGTCCCATTATGACTATTCTCATCTAGAGTTGCCTCCATTCGATCGCTGGGAAGACTCAAATTGGGTGTACCTGAATCAGTCTTTTTACTGGAATGTGCAGATTCATCAGTTTCTGCAGTTGGAACCAATTGTCCAGAAGGAGTACTAATAGTCACCAGCCTCCTTTCATCAATTTGATCAGTTTCATTGGCCATTTTGACAGAAGTAGTTGCAGAATTGCCAATTGACTTCGATGTAACAGTAATGATATTAGCAGGATCTTTCAGAAAAACTGACTCTTCAATATTCGAAGGATTTTCAAACTAACATTCAAAACCAGATTATCTTTTCTAACATTACCAATCTCCTTCTCAAAATCAGTGGAAACCGAGAGTTGATCACATGGTTGACTGCCCTGCTGTACAGTATCAGCACTCTGCGGGTTTTGTCCAACCACATCATTCTTATTAGGATCCATCCCTTTACTAGTTCGTGCCACAAGATCAGAAAATTTGTTTTTACACAAATGTGGTATTTCAGCATTCACAATTGAATGCCCATTTGTGCTTGGCATTGAGGTTGAAGCTGTAGTATCAGTAACATTCTCAGAATGTGAAGACATTTCAGCTCGACGCCTTGCACAAATCTCATTCAATAATTCCCTAGCATCTCGTCCTGATTCAGCCAAACTGCCGTGGCCTTCAGTAACTACTTCAGCAGTCACAGTGACAGCTGCTGATGAAGTCAATGGAACAGTATCACAAGCTGCCACAAATTGATTCTCTACATTCTTAACATCTTTAGCATTTGCACCAGCATGAGGAACTGCATTTTCACTCCTACATTGCTGGCTTGAATCATCAGTTGCATTGGACAACTGATCTGCCATCTGTTTCTTGTTCTCAGTTGCTTTGTTAACTGTTGCATTGAGCTGAGCAGGTTCATTTGCAAGATGAACTTTCTGTTTCCAAACAGACTTGACAGACAAAGCACCTTTATCCTTATTACCAAAAGGATTATGAAGTTCAACCCTTTTTTGTGAAGCTCTTTTTCCATTTAAAAGGTCCCTTGCATCTCCTTGCAACTTGTCGACGTTATTCCTGCTACCAGAATTTAAACTGTCCACTTTTTCATTTTCTTGAATCCGTCGGCAGGATTTAACATTATGTTCTTGATGACAACAATGTGTACAGTATGCTGGGGCATTATCAATAACAATTTTCTGATCAAAAGTAGAAACTTTTCCAGATTTGGAATCAACTATTTTGATCTTTATTGTTGAGGGATGTTTGTCGAGCAAATTGATCAGTACTTTCACTCTAGCCGTACTTGGTCTCGTTCGATCTTTGGTAGCTTTGTCTACTGCAGTAGGCTTTCCTACTGACGACGCAATGGATAGGATAGATTTCTGTGCAAACAAATTTGCAGGCAGCTCAGGCAGAGAAATCCATACCACAGCTTTTGAAGTTTCCTCTCGCGGATTAAATCCCATCGTCCACGGGAAAGTCCTATAGAAAAACTCTTCTCCTTTAACCCTTAAATATCCATTCGTTCTTGATACCACCTGAGCGAAATCTTCGAACAGATCGAATCTTACAAGAATGTGACGATATTCAAGTTGTCCGATGATACATCTACCTTTGACTGCTAATTGTTTCGGCAAGATCTGCCTTAAATCTTGAAGATCCGGCTTTCCGTAAGACAATTTAAAAATCACAGCTTGATGAAGCCCTTCCTCTTTAGTGAATGAGTTGATTTCATCAACTGTAAATTCTACAATTGGCAAACCTTGGTCAATGGAGATTGGACAAAGCTCAAGTTGAGACTTGCTTTCGGCAACGTGCTGTCCAGTGAGCTTCGATGCATAAGATTGATTGTATCTATGTCCATTTTGATTTTCTGTAAGGATATTAACAGCCTCTCCCACAGGCGCAGGCTGGGGAGAGGATATCACGTCCATTGGAATCGATCAGAAATCACTCAGCAACATGATGTGCTGCGATCTATACCAATACAGATTAATAGAATCTATTTGCGAGCTGCTTCATAAATGTAACAGATCCTTCCAACAATACTGTTACGATCTGTTGTGTGAAACCAACAGATTGGATGATGAAAGATCCGTAGACTTCACATCTAAAAGTTAGCTACGCAAATCTTAGAATTAAGATCTACAGCTTTCGGCGTTAGATATTGTAAAAACAATAATAGGAATGTGATCACCTGAAGATGGAGATTGTCTAGATGCCAAAAAAATAGAATTCCGCCACCGGATCCCGATATGAATAGTGACTGAAAATCACTGTTCACGCATGCTACAGTGAACTATAGCAACGCTGGACAGTAAGCTCAACTGGCATCTCCCGTTTCCCCCCAAAGGTCCTTTTCAAAGTGAAAGTACACTTCAGTGATAAAAGTATATGAAAAATATGCCATTCATTCAGCACATAATAATTCAATTCACCTATGAGGTTAATTTCCTCATACAAGAATAGAAAAGAGACTTATCTCGCTATGAAATTCCATAGCCGGCTCCAGTGCCACACTAACACCTCAAACCAATGCTTGGTGGTCCAAAACTATGCAAACAATGTGCAAACTGATCAAAATGTGTTCTAATACCCATAATTAATCAATTTAAAAATCGCAACTCCGCTTAAAAAGTCGATAAAATCACCCTTGGGCCAACTTGCTCGGATTCCGAAAATTTTTTAGGATAAACATTACCCATAACATTACGAACGAAAATATGTGATTTATTCCCAAGCTCATATCCCATTTTGTAGTCAAAATCCTAACATACCAATTTCTAGGTTTTTCTTCAAAATCCCAAATTTCTACTAATTTTCATATTTAAATACATAAATAAACCACATATGTAACTTCTAATAGGTGGGAATCACTTACCTTGCATTAGATGATGAAAATAATCCCTTGAAGAGCTTGGAAAATCGCCCAAGCCGTATAGAAAATGGGTGAAATGAACCCAAACCCCGCTTTAAAACCAGTCTGCCCAGCACTTCCTTCTTCGCCTTCGCGTCACCTTGGTCATGTTCGCAAAGCGTTATGAACACCACCCTTTGCATTCTCGGTCCACTAGCTACATTCGCGAAGGCCAAACTGCTCCAGGCATTGCTCCGTCTTTCTTGTACGCTTTCGTGTAGGTTGTTCCAGGCCCTCTTCCGCATACGCGATCCCCGTGTTGCATTCACGATGAATAAAAATCAGCAGTCCAAAATCCTTCTTCGCGAACGCGGGACTCCATTCGCATTCGCGAAGGACAAAACCAGAATCAGCAACATCAGCAGCCAAAACAACCAGAATTGTTCAGAACCCTCTCCCCGAAACACACCCGAGGCCCTCAGGACTCGTCCGATCATACCAACCAGTCCCCACACATAACAAAAACCTACACGAGGCCTCAAATCACAGCAAACAACATCAAAACCTCGCACCCCAATTCAAGCATAATGAACTTTAAAACTTCAAACTTTGACACTCGATGCTAAAACCTATCAAATCATATCCAATTGACCTCAAATTTGCACAAAGTCACATTTCAAATTACAGTCATACTCCAACTTCCGGAATCCGAATCTGGCCCTGATATCAAAAATTCCACTCACGATCAAACTTCCAAAAACCTCCAACTTTCAACTTACGCTAAATGACCCCAAAATAACCTAGGGACCTCAAAATCAACATTTGGACGCAATCCTAAGAACAAAATCACCATACAGAGCTATTCTCAGGCTCGAAATTTCAAATGGACACTGATAGTATTAAATACACTTCAACCCAAATTTACAAAATCCTTCCAAAATGCCAACTTTCCACAATAGGCGCTGAAATCTCCCGCTTCATCCAAAACCCGATCCGCATATGCGCCCATGTCCAAAATGGTCATACAAACATGTTGGAACCTTAAAATCTTGATTACAAGGTCGTTTACACAAAAGCCAAACCTTAGTCAATTTTCCAACTTTAAGCTTCCGAACTGAGAATTCCTTTCCAAATAAATTTTGAACTTCCCGAAATTTAATTCCAACACACATACAAGTCATAATACCTGAAGTGAAGATACTCAAGGCCTCAAACCCCGAACAACGCACTGGAGATTAAAATAGCTTGTCGGGTATTTACATTCTGTCCCACTTAAACATACTTTCACTCTCGAACGTGCTAAGAACTGCTCCAGAGTTGTCTGAAATTCTACATAACCCCTTGAGCACCTACCCGTGCTAAAACAACCCATTTGAGAACATTGGCTCGAGCCAGTCTGAAGATCCTCTTTTTTATTTAGTAAAATAAACCTTAGAGCCAAATTCCCACATCCGGAATTCTCTACCATGACTGTTTCAACCATACGAAATACCGTATCAATCACTACACACTGTACCAAAACATGATTATGCACCTTTACTGAAGTCACACCATGCACCATATAATTCACATGACCATAATAACATACTCTGACAATAATAGCCGAAATCCAATGAATCTGATGCCCACAACACACCTCATGACGTATATAAGTCTTGTTACAACTCTTGCAATACTGCCACAATTGAAGAGATACGTAACAATTCATAACCACATGTCGAATCAATAGATCATCGATTCTCTCCTCCTGATTAGAACCATTTCCTCATTCTAAACTGAATAATGATAATTGCTCTTTAATATACCCTATAACTTCGATTGCATTGAATCCCAAGTGCAATAATCTTGTCTCACCTAGTACAAGCTGCTACGACAATAAGCCACCCCAAACACTATCCAAGATTTCATGTGACACCATCATTGCATTAACAAGCTACAACTTGAATATGACACATAAGGAAGAACAAAATCTGGAAAGAACTATCCAGTCTACATGACGAATAAAGAGACCATCAAATACGATGAGCTTCTCGGAGGTAAAAAATAGGACGCACAAAAAATTATAAGGGAATGTGTTTAACATCTCAATGTTGCGGCGCAACCCGATCCAATATGAAACTATTGAGGTATGCAATCAGATCAACATGCATGTGGGCCGTGGCGGCGTGCCACCCCATCCAAACAATATACCTGTGGTGGTGTGCCACCCGATCCGCTCATAACAATCAAAGAAAACACATGACATGCTCACGAAATGTCTGAATATCAACCATAAGCACACAAAGTGCATAATACAAATCCTAGGGAGACAGGTAGCGCCATATGCTACAAAACTCAAGCACAACTAAGGTTCAATATATGATCTGCCTCTCGAAAGCCATCCTGCTCACAAAACACCAGCGCTCTGCGAGACCTCAATACACATGTGCAAATAATCAAGTTGTATCACAACCCACATGACACAATAGAGTATTACATGAAATAGATTATGACAAAAAGAATATCCAAAGCCCAGATACTCTTCCATAAGAAATGCTATGCTGAATGAACACACCCAGCCTGATGTAGAGCACACATCCACATTTAAACCCATCGATGGACCTCAAGCCGATTCTGATCTTACTGTACTGGGATAAAAATCTTTCAAGTATCCACAATAACCCTTTTCCATGACACATAAGAACAACCGTCAAATCCAGAACAAACTTACACGGTCCAGAACCCCAAAGAGTAGAGTGCCTCTCAGGCATAAACTCTCGCATTTGCGATATTACCATAACCTTCACACTTGGTTTCAATATTCAACAATCAAGTTAATATCATTGCATACTTATACAAATCTCCCTGTGGGATACGCTCCCACGACCTCCCACTTAGGTAGAAAAGTCTGCACATCCATACCACAGACCGTTCTAATTCTGTAAAGCGAATCAAAATCCGCAAGTCAATGCACAATGCCTCTTTTACAGAACATCATTCCCAAGTGACATTAAAGAAAATGTTCGTTTAGTTTGGACATCTGAATTCACCCATGCTCATCCGAGATCATGATATTCTATCAACACCAAACCGCAACCTTGACATAACTTCCAGTCCCCACGCTGCTCACTACACCTGTCATGCCGTTATGCGATAATATACACATTCACTGTAACCTTTGAACTACTGGATGAATAAAACACTTCATTGGATAGAAACCTTTTACTTACTCATTTCACCATTGCAACACACAACTGAGCTCCTAAACATAAAAAATGCAAGCCTCTAGTCGCGATCTCAGCCGCCATAACTCTTCCAGAATTCATTTACACCCCAAGGCCATTAGAATCAAATACCTTCCAAATCAATCAAATTATGCTGGATGTCAAGCCTCGCACGTACTTCTACAAATCACATATATAACTTGATACGCTGAAGGGACTGGTCATTGCCACCACCATGCCGATTTAACCATTGCTATCGGACCAACTTCTTCTAATTTACTCTAGACTTGCCTTAGAAATAATAATAGCTCCATTCAAAATATTATGAACTCAATCTGCACTCATCCCGAGTGACCCCGTTTCACGAGACCACATTGTCTCAAAACCCGCAAACAATCTCATACCCTCATTGTGCGCACATTTGCATCTTCAACCGGTACACCCATTCTGATAATTCCTCTATGAATACAAATTTATTTCCTCCTATTTATCCAATATTGCATAATAGATCGATAATAACATAGAACACTCTAAGTCTTTTTCATAATCCACTATAAAAGCTCAATACTTAACCACACCTTAGACTCGGAATCCTTAGGCACCACACTTTAATTTTTGAACCCACTAGGACCGTTGTTGAGTGTCACCCACTCTGACTTGTTCCCAAATATAGTCAAACTCCAAGGCCCTGCTAGCACATGAATACCCAATCGAAGAAACACCTCCGGCAGAATTACTTTTCTTGTAACTCACATCTACACAAAGCATACACTCTTACTCTTCCCAAAACCTGAACATGAACCGCTAAGACCAAATACAGCACTTATTCATCAAGTCCTTTGCTATATTTACCATTGATTCTTTCATTCCTTGATCATAATGACCCACAATATGCTGATAACCAGAAATCTCAAAATTAGACAACTACGCAATCCAATCGTAGATGGTGGGGCTCTCCCTCTTAGATTTAAGCTATAATTACATTACCTTGATGCCCACCAAGATTCCTTATTTCTCATTGACATGATTTCGCATAATCGACCCGCCAAATTTCTCGTAATCTTCATGTTAAACATTTCATGAACATTATTGATCACTAGCCTCATTTACCTATTCGACCTCTTATCGGATAGCCAGTAGAATTCTTCATAAAAGTTTCATAAATACCACAAAGCCGCTAACCTTCTCACATGAGGTAACCCGTCTGTGGAAATTCCATGCCTTCATCTTCTAGCGATTTTACACTAGGTATAATTATTAAGAAATCAGTAAACCCCCCTAAGGCCGTGCATATTCACCAGTTGTACAAGTCCGTTCACTCCTCATTGACATCAACTAAAGGTTCGACAATACATTCCAATACGAAGTCATATTGCATTCCCCTTCGTATCAAGCAAACTTCTTTCTGTCGTATCCAATCTTCCTCAGTTTAGCAGCCAACATTCCAATTAAGTCCATAGGCATAATCATTGTCCATCATGAATCCCAAATCACTCTAATCTTTCCTCAAGACATGTAGCTATCCTACCCCAGAACCCATATGCTACTCTGCTACTCCCCTACTTTGGTCAAACCCTCTCCTTTAAGCAACTACTCGACTTATTCTTCTCACAATTGGACTTCTAGAAACTTAACCACCGCAAGACACCTCCCATATGTCCTTACTCGTCCTTCGCTACCCAATTGTTGCCTCAAATTCGAATCCCTCTCTGTAACACTTGAGCTAATAAATTTCCACCAATTCTAAGCCTCCTAAAAGATCATTCATCTCGAGCCAGCAACATTATAAATACCTATATGATTCCGAAATCTCTACACTTCGCTATCCATAACAACCAGTTCTCCGGCACCATTTCACAATACCCTTCCCTAAAGGAAAATTGATAAAGACCATAACACTACCAAACTTAATAAATTCAAACAAGAACAACGACACCACATCACAGATGAAAATTCTACCACACTCAAAAATATCAAGTTTTTTTAGTTGATCAACCCAAACCTGAAAGTTCATAGTTCGATTGCCTTTCCTCTGCCAGAACTAAATTCTGAACCTCTAAGCCGTGAACTAAGAAATTCTCCTTTCAAGTCATTCACTGCCTCGAAACATAAACAAACACCCCACCATTACACCAACACTATGCGATAACAACGTCTGAACATCATAGCAATCTGCGCGTAGCCTCGATTCCACCAAATATACAACTACTTAACTGAAATGATAGACCATCCTTCCGTAAGAAGACGATAATAACTTGCTCGAATGCGAAGGGAGAAACATCTTGCTCTGCGGTTGTGGTACCACTGCAACTCCTCCATGCCAAATTGACGCGATTGCTCAACACCGTAGAGAAATGAATCAGAAAGAAATAAAGGCATGAGCATCGAAGCAATCAAATCGCACGGTAAGGAATCAAGAAGGGAAGTGTTCCTAATAGCCGTGTAGCCTCTCAAAGATAAGTACAAACTTCTCCGTACAGATCTGAAAGACTCTACTAGACTTGGTCATGACTCGTGAGACTTATATGAACCTAATGCTCTAATACCAAGCTGTCATGATTCAAAATCCACTAAAGATCGTGATGGCGCCTACACCGTTGTCAAGAAAGCCAACAGTGAATGATTAACTTAATCACTCATTTTAGTATTTTTGAAATCATAACTTTTTCATCAATTAAATAGTAAGAAATAAAATTTATAGGGTAAATATTAATATATTAACAACTACAATAATGAACAACGCAATATGATAAAATACAATATCTGTCTGGAATACAAATTAGATAGGATAATGTAAATCATTCTAATGCAGACTATGCGTGATGCAGACTCGTAAAATGGGATGCATGCAATAGCAGCGCCTCTGCGCCCACAAGATCACTAGACATATATGTACCGGCACAAAATGTGCAGCAGGTGTAGTATGAGTATGTAAATTAACACGTACCCAGTACGTATTTAGTCTAGCCTCGAAGAAGTAGTGACGAGGGGTCGACTCAGACACTTACTTTGGTTTAACAATAAAATAACGATATCATAATTAAGCATGGAATATGTAAAAACAGTTGAAAACCTAATAACAAGAAATAAGTAAATAGTTCTTTCACTGTTAGTATATCCCAAATTTATTTATGTCATTTAACAAATCAATTTCTCAAGCCAATAAAACAATATCGATTATAATTGGACTCCAAGAATTTTTACGCACAAATTATGCTGAGGTCGTATGGCCCGATTCAACATACTAATGTAAAAAATTATGCACTGCCGATGGTCGAACAAAATAAACCATAGATGCATCTATCTGCTTTCGAGGCATTCTGCCCGCTCCACGGAAAGAGAAAATACTTTATAAACAATTGACTCAAGATTTATTAAGAGGCTAATATTCAAAGAAACGCCAATTCTCAATAATGGTCAAGTAACCCGTACAAAACTCAAGTAAATGAAATTTAACCTTTTTACAATTCCTTTATCAAGTTCCAATATGATTTAAGCAATTAAATTAACAATAGGGTGCAAACATCGCAAATATAACATGGTCTGAATCCTAGACTACCCAGACATAAGAATAATTAGTAGCTACGTGCGAACTCTCGTCACCTCGTACGTACGCAACCCCCACAAATAGAAGTACATATTAATTCAATTCATATATGGGATTAGTTCCTTTCTTACAAGGTTAGAAAAGAGACTTACCTCGCCCCGAAATTTCATAGCTGACTCTAATGCCACTCTAAAACCTCAAACCTATGCTTGACGTTCCAAAACTACGCAAACCAATCAAAATTTGTTCTAGTACCCATAATTTATCAAGTTAAACAATTTTCAACTCCGCTTGAAAAGTCGATAAAATCACCATCGGGCCCACGTGCCCGGATTCCAAAAACTTTCGAGGATAAACATTACTCATAACATTACAAACTCAAATATATTATTTATTCCCAAGCTCGTATCCCATTTCGTGATCAAAATCCAAAAATACTAATTTATAGGTTTTTCTTCAAAATTCCAATTTTTTACTAATTTTCATGTTTAAATCCATATATAAACCGCGTATTTAATTTTTAATAGGTGGGAATCACTTATTTGCATTAGATGATGAAACTACCCCCCTTGAAGAGCTTCAAAAATTGCCCAAGCCGTGTAGAAAATGGGTGAAATGAACCCAAACCTCGTTTTAAAGCCAGTCTGCCCAGGTGCTTCCTTCTTCGGGTTTGCATCACCTTGGCCGCGTTCGCTAAGCCTTGTTTCCACCACCCTTCATGTTTGCGATCTACTAGCCACGTTCATGAAGGCTAAACTACTCCAGGCCCTGCTCCCTCTTTCTTCTACGCATTCGCGGCAGCCCTATCGTGTTCGCGTAGGCTATTCCAGGCCCTCTTCCGCATT
This sequence comes from Nicotiana benthamiana, assembly GCA_034376525.1. Lineage (NCBI taxonomy): Eukaryota > Viridiplantae > Streptophyta > Magnoliopsida > Solanales > Solanaceae > Nicotiana > Nicotiana benthamiana. Next base: position 36,744,776 of record CM067339.1, on the reverse strand, counting down.
CACGACCCCTGTGTCGCGTTCAGTATGAACAAAAATCAGCAGCCCAAAATCCTTCTTTGCGAATGCGGGACCCCTTCACGTTAGCAAAGGATAAAACCAGAACCAGCAACAGCGAGAATTGGTCGCAACCCCCCACCTCCTCCTCCCGAAATATACCAGAGGCTCTCGGGATCCTGTCCGATTACACCAACCAGTCCCAATACATAATACAAACCTGCTCAAGGCTTCAAATCATACCAAACAACATCAAAACCACGAATCGCACCCCAATTCAAGCTTAATGAACTTTAGAACTTCAAACTTCTACATTCGATGTCGAAACTTATCAAATCACATCCGATTGACCTCAAATTTTGCAGACAAGTCAGATTAAATATTACGGTCCAACTCCAACTTCTGAAATCGGAATCCAACCTCGATATAAAAAATTCCACTCCCGATCAAGCTTTCAAAAACCTCCAACTTCTAACTTTTGCCAAATGACCCCAAAATATCCTACGGACATGCAAATTCACATCCAGACGCGCTCCTTGGAGCAGAATCACCCTGCAGAGCTATTCCTAGGCTCGGAAATTCTAAACGGACACCGATAGCATTAAAGTAAACTTCAACCCAAACTTATGAAATCCTTCCAAAATGTCAACTTTTCATAATAGCGTCGAAATACTCCGGGATCATCCAAAACCCGATCGAACATGCGCCCAAGTCCAAAATTATCATACGAACCTATTAGCGCCTTTAAATCTCGATTCGAGTTCGTTTACTCAAAAGCCAAACCTTAGTCAATTTTTTCATATTTAAGATTCTGAAATGAGAATTTCCTTCCATATCAACTCCGAACTTCCCGAAAATTCAATTTTGACCATACGTGCAAGTCATAATACCTGAAGTGAAGCTACTCAAGGCCTCAAATCACCAAACGATACACTAGAGATCACAACAACTGATTGGGTCGTTACAGCTAACTACTTTTAGAGTATACCCTTCCACGACTACCTTAATGGCCATCAACCTGTCGTCCACCCTCTTAACCTTAACCTTAACCATAGCTCCTTTAGATCCCTACCAACTAAGATGGCTATCATGTTCTTCCTTCTCAGCCTCCCTGAATATCACATCTTAATCCCATCAGCCTCATGAGCCTTGTTCCCCACCCATCTAGTCTCGTGGATACATGATATGTCAATTCCTCTTATGGAAAATTTTTACTAACTCTATAGACTTTTCCATTAAAATCCCAATGTTCCATGACCCCACTCAACCTAGAAGGTCACTTACCCTCTTGCCATCCTTACCCTCTACCCCTCGCTCTCTCCGAGGACATGACCTCACTCTATCATAGCTCACCGCGGCCACTAGACTAGCAAAAAGCTACAAAAAGAATAGATTAAAAAAGTAACCTCAAGGTTCTAATAAGAGATACAGTTAAGCAGACAAATTATATATTAGCTATAACACTAAAGTAATTGACAGAGACGGATATAGGAATGTAATTCTAACTAAATAATATAAAACAAGATAATGTAGATGTAAAAGAGAATGGCAAGAAAAATATATGTATACCACAAATACCAAAGACGAAACGAAAGAACTTGGAGCAAGTTTTTCCTAAGTACGAAGGATCTGCTCAAGGTCATTGAGATTGCTCTTTCCTTAACCAAAGATTTCAGGTTCGAACGTAGGGAGCGCTTCTCCCTGAATGGAACCCTATACGGTCCGAATCCGAATATAGTCGGGCTCCAATACAGAACGTCGGGTGAAAATAAATAAATAAATAAATAAATAAGTGCCTTTTGTTGTGCGGTTACTATTAAGATGTGAAAAGAGAATGATTATTAGTAGAGAGAAATTCAAGAATGTCAAAAAGACAAAACTATAAAATATCTAGTTTCTTTTTTCAAAAATAAAAAATAAAAATAAAAAAAAAAAAAAATTGGGGAAAATGAAAGATGGAAAATGTGGATATTTGGAACTAGTGAAGGAAGTGAGAGCTTACTAAAAAAAGGCGATGGGAAACCAGTGGCTCAGGTCTGACAAGACCTGTATATGCGCGCATCAAATTCTAAGTCTTTCTCTTGCATCCACAAAACCTTTTGGCTATGGGTTTTAGGCTGCACCTCAAATGGGGTTTCTCTGTCCAACCCCCTTTCTCCTCCAACTCATCAGCATGGCCTTCTTCCCATTCTTGTGAGTAACTCTCAATTACTTGAATCCCCATTTATCACTCTTCATTCTTTTATTTGAATTGCTTGCTTTGAGTACATCAATTTATGTGCTAAACATTGTAAATAGCCTTTTTTATTGACATTAATTTAGCTTGCTTTGAGGTAAAAGGCCCCTAGGAAGAAGTGGAAATGTTTTGATTGATTAATCCATTACTCAGAAGTATCTTCATGCCCATGCCTTGTTTCATAATGATCAACAACTTTGTATAATAATACTATGGGATTTAGTGTCTTTAGTTCAGTTGATCCAGTACCTCTGTGTTTTGATCACTCACATTAGCTTATTAACAAAAATGTCTGACTTGCATATTTATGATAAGATCTTAGATTAGAATAGTGGAAGATGTTTCCTCTCTGTACCCTCTCCCTTCCACGTGGGAGGCGGATCCAAGATACTTAAATCAGTACTATTAAGTGACAATTACTGCGAACATACAACATCCACTAAGCCCGGAAAGGAAGGTTGCGATAGGCTACTAGCCAGTGTAAAACTAGACAATTTCATGATTAATCCTCACAATTAATGTGAACATAGTGTATGTATATTAGTTGAAATTATTCAACTTTGTATATAGGTCAAGCTGAATGCAGTAGGTGGCTCGACCCACTGCCCATAAACTACATTTATCTGTGCTCCATCCACTTAATTCCAAAAGGGCGTAAGAGGGTTCTCCTTTTAATCTAATGGAATTTTGAACATGTTATCATTCTAACCAGTAAGAGATGAATTACTTAAAAAGTAATATCCAAAAAGTGTATTTTGCCATGTAATACACGTATGATATTACTAATAAAAAGAAAAGGCAACCGGACACCAGATTATTAAGAATTTAATGTCACAGATTATTTCAAACAGTTTAGGTTACTGTGCAGGCCTTAGTTCAGACTGTGTTACCATAATCGAATTATACCCAATTCTGCTAGCGTGCTGTTGCTTTATGATTCTTATCTGCTGCTTCAACGTTATTTTGTGGGAAAGCTGTTACATGGAAGGTGCAGCCAACAAAAGTTTCTTTCCTCTACTGAAATGTTCAACATGACGTATAATGAAATTCCACTCTTGTTTCTATTCTTTTCTGATTGAATGATGAATGCTAGTGGATGCTACTGGATCCTTTGTCATTGCAATAGTGTAGTATGTGACAAACAAACCATATTATATAAATGAATCCAATTATATGGGAAACTTGAGCGATTTGAAATTGTTCCTACCTGTTCTGATGCATATTTCTCAACTTCTAGAGAATACAGAAAAAATCCTTACTTAACTTGAAATTTATTGAGAAATGCTGTAGGTGCATCAGATTACCTTATGTTTTATTGTAATTGGATATAATCGAAAAAATCTTGTCTGGCAATATTGATCTGTTGAGATAATAAATTAAACAATTTGATCTTCTCGCCTTTTAGCATCTCATGTTCAGACCAAAAACAGTTGTTCTTGTCAACGTAAATAACTTATACGTTCGGGAATCAACTATCCTTTCATCCTGGTTCATCGTTAATTATCAGAGATTTGTCAGATAGTACGATATGAAAACTTGTGATTCTTTTACATGCTCAAGTAATTTTGGATTTTGTTTCCGCTTGAAACAAGGAGATGCAGATACATTCTTGAAGAAATGTAGCAATCAATGATGTAACTTTATGAGTTGTTTCTTCAATCTGGTCTGACATGCATTTGAACTAAATAGATCTGAACTGGTCATTTAATTATATATACTTTATCTGCGTCTTTAATTGGAAAATCTAATCGTTTGTAATGGATCTAAGCCAAACCATTGGTATAATGGCTCCTTAATGATAAGCAGAGCTAGTTAGTCAAGTCACTTTTCATTGACGGAAGAACCCACACGGGAACTTTTTATTGATTACAACTCATCTTCATATACAGTCAAAGGAAAGGAGGCTTTATATGATCCAGCTCGGTCTCTCAAACCTTTTATCAACGGGGACTGTGAACCTTCACATAGTGATCCTTTCAGAGTGCGGACTTGTTTATCTGACCCCCAACTGTGGACGAGTGATATATCAATAACTACAGAAATAAAGGTTTATTCTTCCCTTGTTAGAACCAAAGCCTGTCTCAAGGGATTATCTTTTTTGCCTTTAGTCTGTTTTCTAATTTGCATGTCATTGCTTACTTGTGCTCTCTCTCACCAGACACGAATCGGCAGAGGATCCCCTAGCAATATATATGGAGATAATGGCAGTGATAAGACTGGGATATCACCTGATGGGGAAAAACCATCATATTTAAACACAACCAGAGCCCCTCATTTTAGTTTACTAATGAAAAATATTGATTTGCTAGAAAACATGTTTGCTGATTCAGAGATGTCAAGATTGGAAAACAATATTCTGGTGCAACTAGAAAAGCTTGGAGCTTTAGATTTCTTTCATAGTCGTCTCTCAAGAACGCTTTATTCTACTTTTCCTGAAGTGCTTGACATGCCAAGGGAGCTTATTGAAGAAAATGAAAAAGATGACCTTGTTGGAAATGGAATAGATAAGGTAGTTGTACGTTCTAGAAAAAAGCAAGAGCGGAAGTCAAGAAGAAACAGAGCATCCGGAATTGCTAATGACATTATTACAGTGCATCCACATACCAAAAACATCCAGGAGGATATGCAACAGCCAAAATTTTATTCTGGGAAAAGAACACATGCTTCTAGAAATAAAAGACAGAAGATTGCTAAGAATGAGGCAGAAATGTCAAGAGGTGTTAAGGTTGTCACCAATTTTTTTTAAGAGATATTGTATTACAGTTCTTACAGATTCTGAACACATCTTAATTTAATTCTTTGCTATGAAACAGCTGGTGGCAGAACTGGAAAGAATCAGGTCAATCCTTGAAGAAGAAACTGGTCAAGTAGCTAGTTTCAGTAGCTGGGCAGAAGCTGCTGGAGTTGAACAGAAGGAGTTGCAGCACCACTTGCATTTTGGTTGGTATTGCAGGGATGAGCTTCTGAAAAGCACACGGTCCTTAGTCTTGTATTTGGCAAGAAACTACCGGGGGCTTGGATTGGCATTTGAAGACTTAATTCAGGTTAGTGAACCAAGTCTTAGCGAAAATACCTTCATCAACTCTTCATTCCTATTTAGGCATAGAGGTGGTAGCACAATTGCACCGTAGTGCTTGAATTCCCAATTTTCTATTATGTTAGAAAGTAGAACTTTGGAAATTGATATGCAAGCTTACCATCTGAATCGCCTTTAAGAGCTCCACCATATGTTGGAAATCACTTTTCTCTCCTGATGCAACCCTTTTGCATCAAGTTGCTTGCACGTAGTAAAGAACAAAAGCAAGATATTCACAATTAAATCAGGATAATAGAAACTCTCTTAGGTGCAATCCTTATCATAGCCAGGAAAATAACCACCCCAAAAAGAAACAAAGAAGGGCACTCTAGGATATGGCCTAGTGGTTAATGAAGTAGGTTGAGAACCATGAGATCTCAGGTTCAAATTCCAGCGGAGGCAAAACCACTAGAGGATTTCTTCTCATTTGTCCAAGCCTTGATGGATAGTTTTAGGTACATGTGCCAGTGGGAGGTAGAAGGTATCCTATTGAAATAATCGAGGTGCACGCAAGCTGAACCGGATACCATGTCCACTGTTAATAAAAAAAAAAAAAGAACAAGGATGCTCATACTGTCAGCATACCTTTGAATGTGATTCAGCACAGAAAACCAACCCAAATTACTCAATAAGGAAAAAGTGCATCTTTTCAGGGTGAGGTCATGCTGATAATGTTTAAGGACCCTAACATGACAGAAAAAAGAGAGTCAGATGTGAACATTCTCCATGAATGGACAGAAACTAGACTATGAAATAATAGTCCGTTTCTCTTTTATCAGATATGAAGGATCTCCATGAATGCTCTAAAACTATGCCATCATAGTCTGCTTCTGTTTTAACAACTTCCATACCGATGTTGTCCCTCTCTTTACAATTACTAGATTGGTACTAAGACTATTTCCTTACTAAATTGTCTGATGATAGTTCTTCCAAATTATTTTTCAAGTTTTCCCTTCATGCATAGACAAAGATATATTGTTAATATACACCACTGCAAGTATATGTCAATAGAAGAAAGTACATACCTACCGCTAGCTTAAATTATATGATTATTTAGTAACTAGCTAGACCGGGTTAAAGAGGAAACTACTGAATGGTGGATGCTATTTTTCATTTTGGAAATCATAGTAGCTGAAATATTTACTTTTTTTATCTTTTAATTCTGTTGCTACAGGCTGGGAACATGGGTGTGCTACAAGGTGCTGTAAGATTTGACGACACTAGGGGATACAAATTCTCAACTTACGTTCAGTATTGGATAAGAAAATCATTTTCAAAATTGGTGGCCCAGCATGCTAGAGGGATCCGAATTCCCGTATGTAATTTTCTTTCTGGGATATTTTACTCATCTTCTTTCAGTTTCATGTAGGTATAACAAAACTCTCTCTCTTTTTCTTTTCAATGGATACATGCAGTTCACTATATGCAAAGCAATAAATCAAATACATAAAGCTCGAAAAGCTCTCAGTAGGAGCCATGGAAAATTTCCAGGTGATAATGAAATTGCCAAGTACACGGGTCTATCCACGGCTAGGATTGCAATGGCTAGTAAATGTCTGAGAGTTGTGGGTTCAATTGATCAGAAAGTTGGACATTGCATCAGTGCAAAAGTTTTGGTAAAAATCTGATCCTCCTTTTTTCTTTTCTTCTCCTCGTTTCTTTGTTTTTCCTTTTTAACAGTTGTGTTTATACCATTTAATTTGGAAACTTTGAAATACCTATAGTTGTTTCTCGACTAGTTTTGGGATAGAGGATAGTCGTTTTTTTGTTGTAAGTTAAGATGTGATGTCAAACTGTGCCAGTTGGAATTATAATGCCTTTCTAGCTTGGTTTATGCTCTATTGAGAAATGCACTCATATGACGTAGTGATAAGACAGCTTGCAAAACGCGAATAAACTTATTTCTTCTCGCATCATATTATTTCTTTTTATGGTAATTCTTCTTGCATCATGTCTTCGTTTGGAAAAGGTACAAATGTACCTGTGAGAAAGCACGGGAAAAAAATATAACTCTTAATTTTAAACATGATACAATGAGTCCTATATATAATACACATAACCTAACCTACTCCTAATACACTTTGGATTAGGGTTCTACTATTTACATATCTAACACTCCCCCTCAAGCTAGTGCATATATATCATATGTACCGAGCTTGTTACATATGTAGTTAATACAAGGACCAGTGAGGGACTTGGTGAAAATGTCTGCAAGCTGATCATTTGACTTTACAAACTTTGTAGCAATATCTCCCGAAATTATCTTTTCTCTGACAAAGTGACAGTCAATCTCAATGTGCTTAGTTCTCTCATGGAACACTGGATTTGACGCAATATGAAGAGCAGCTTGATTATCACACACAAGTCCCATCTGACTAACATCACCAAATTTCAGCTCTTTGAGCAACTGTTTGATCCAAACTAGCTCACATGTCGCCATAGCCATTGCTCGATATTCTGCTTCTGCACTAGACCGAGCAACCACATTCTGTTTCTTGCTTTTCCAAGATACCAAATTTCCTCCTACTAAGACACAATATCCAGAAGTAGAACGTCTGTCAGAAGGCGATCCTGCCCAATCAGCATCGGAGTATCCAACAATCTGCTCATGGCCTCGATCCTCAAACAATAAACCTTTACCTGGAGTTGATTTTATATACCGAAGAATGCGAACAACTGCATCCTAATGACTATCACATGGCGAACCCATAAACTGGCTCACAACACTCACAAGAAAGGAAATGTCAGGTCTTGTCACTGTAAGATAATTTAATTTACCAACTAACCGCCTATATCTTGCAGGATCGTTAAGAGGCTCCCCCTGTCCTGGAAGAAGTTTAGAAGTCGAATCCATTGGAGTGTCAACAGGTTTACAACCTGTCATTCCTGTCTCCTCAAGAATATCTAAGGCATACTTCCGTTGTGAGATCACAATACCTGAGCTAGACTGTGCAACCTTAATACCCAGAAAATACTTTAGTGTGCCCAGATCCTTAGTCTGAAAGTGTTGAAAGAGATGTTGCTTCAACTTAGTAATACCATCCTGGTCATTGCCCGTAATAACAATGTCGTCAACATAGACCACTAGATAAATACAGAGACGTGAATCAGAATGCCGATAGAATACAGAGTGATCAGCTTCACTCCGAGTCATGCCAAAGTCCTGGATAACAGTGCTAAACTTACCAAACCAGGCTCGAGGAGACTGCTTTAGACCATAAAGTGATCGGCGCAAGCGACATACAAGGCCACGAGACTCCCCCTGAGCAACAAACCCAGGTGGTTGCTCCATATAAACTTCATCCTCAAGGTCACCGTGTAAAAATGCATTTTTAATGTCCAGCTGATACAGGGGCCAATGGCGAACAGCAGCCATAGAGAGAAAAAGGCTGACTGATGCTATCTTAGCCACGGGAGAGAAGGTATCACTGTAATCAAGCCCAGATATCTGAGTATATCCGTTGGCAACAAGACGAGCCTTAAGACTATCAACCTTACCATCTGGACCAACCTTGACTGCATACACCCAACGACAACCAACAGTAGATTTACCTGAAGGAAGAGGGACGAGCTCCCAAGTACCACTCGTATGTAAAGCAAACATCTCATCAATCATAGCCTGTCGCCACCCTGGATGAGACAATGCTTCACCTGTAGATTTAGGGATGGAAACAGAGGACAAAGAAGATAGAAAGCATAATAGGGTGATGACAAACGATGATAACTTAAACCGATATAATGGGGATTAGGATTAAGGGTGTTCCGTATACCTTTCCGAAGTGCAATCGGAAGAGACAAGTCCGCAGTAGGAGCATGGTCAGGTGCAGGACGTGAATCAACCGGGCCGGATGCTGGGCGAGGACGACGATGATATGTCAAGAAAGGAGTGTCTTGTGCAGGGAGTCTAGGAGGAGCCACAGTAGACGTTCCAACGTTTGGAATGGGTAAGACTTCTGTAGTGGAAGGTGAATGAGGAGATATAGTAGACTCCCTAAAGGCCGATATAGGTAAAACCTCAGATATATCAAGATGGTCAGAAGAGGTAAAGAAAGGTTTAGACTCAAAAAATGTGACATCAGCTGACATAAGGTACCTGCGATGATCATGTGAATAACAACGATAGCCCTTCTGAGCACGAGAATAACCAAGGAAGACACACTTAAGAGCACGAGGAGCTAACTTATCTTTCCCATGAGCTAAGTTATGAACGAAACAAGTGCTCCCAAAAACACGAGGGGGAACAGGGTATAAGGGTGACTTGGGAAACAATACCTCATGCAGAATCTGATTCTGGATGGGAGATGAAGGCATCCGATTAACCAAATAACAAGATGTGAGAACTGCATCGCCCCAAAAACGAAGCGGAACATGAGATTCAATGAGAAGTGTGCGAGCAGTCTCAATAATGTGCATATTCTTTCTCTCTGCAATCCAATTTTGCTGAGGGGTATAAGGACAAGAGGTCTGATGAATAATTCCATGAGAAGACATAAACTGCTGAAATTGAGAGGATAAATATTCTATGGCATTATCACTGCGAAGAATGCGAATAGAAACACCAAATTGATTTAATTTGAACACAAAAATTCTGGAATATAGAAAACAACTCAAAACGATCTTTCATTAAGAAAATCCAAGTACATCTTGAATGTTCATCAATGAAACTAACAAAATAACGAAATCCCAAGGTTGAACTGACTCTACTAGGACCCCATATATCCAAATGAACTAAAGAAAAACAGACTCTGCACGACTCTCAATACTACGAGGAAAGGAGGCGCGGGTATGTTTCCCGAGCTGACATGACTCACACTCTAATGTGGATAAACTAGACAAACGAGGCACCATCTTCTGAAGCTTGGACAAGCTAGGATGTCCTAAACGACTGTGAAGTAGGTCCGGAGGATCTGCAACTAGACAGGCATTGGAGGATGTTAGTAAGTTAAGGTAGTAGAGTCCGTCTGATTCAAGTCCTGTTCCAATCGTCTGTCCCGTACTGCGGTCCTGCATAATAAAAGAGTCATCAATAAAATATACCGCAATGGAGGGCACGAGTCAAACGACTAACAGATGCAAGATTAAAAGGACAGCCAGGACATAAAGAACGGAATCTAGAGTGACAGAGGGTAGAGGATTCGCTTGTCCAACGCCTTTTGCTTTAGTTTGAGACCCATTAGCTAAATTAACGTTGGGAAGAAACTGGGAATACGCAATATTTGACAAAAGGGATTTATTACCAGAGATATGATCAGAAGCAGCTGAGTCCACAACCCATTGTTCAAGAGGACTAGACTGGGAAACACAAGCAAAAGAATTACCAGCAACAGAAGTATCAGTCTGAGCAACAATGGCTACTTGTGGAGATGTTTGTTTACTTGCTCGATCTCATTATACTCCCTTTCAGATACAGAAAATCTCTGGTTACCTGCAGTCTCGGTCTGAGCAACATAAGCATTTCTTGGTGGTCGACCATGTAAAGAATGGCACATGTCACGAGTGTGACCAAGTTTATAACAATAAGAACACTTGGGTCTAGATCTTCCAAAACGACCTCCTCCTCGTCTATACTCCATAGTATGAGAAGCCCGATTGTCCACGGATTGGGATACGATGATAGATGAACCAAGTGTCTGTGATGAGCTCACTGGGTGACTTGGTGCTGTAGCAAGGCGAAGTAAGCGAGAGAATAATTCATCTACTGTGGGGACACTCGGACTAGCCAAAATCTGATCGCGTACTGAGTCAAGATCATTAGGAAGCCCAGCAAGAGTAAGAACTAGAAACAGCTTTTGTCGTTGCTCTTGCTGCTTTGCAACGCTTGCAGAAACTGGCATCAACGTCTCAAATTCCTCCATAACTGCCTGCACTTGACCCAAGTAAGTAGACATATCTAATTCCTGTTTCTGTAAACTTGTCATCCGCGATATCACATCATAGAAACGAGATATGTCATTGGTGTATATAGTACGAGCCTTTTCCCAAACCAAATAACATGTTTGGAATGGACGAAACAAGGGCATCAACTTGGAATCAATAGATCGCCACAAAATACTGCATAATTGAGCATCGATCTTCTCCCAATGTGCTTTGGCTTTTTCATCTCCGTCACTAGCCTTGATTAGATGATCCTGAACACCTTGACCTTTACACCACAACTCGACAGACGAAGCCCAAGCTAGGTAGTTTGAACCTCCCATTAAAGGTTCTGAGGTAATCATAACACCGGAACTGCCAGAACCCGGGTTTCTAGACCCGAAAACATCTAGTCCCAAAGACATCTTTGGATTATCAACTGAAAACTCGCTGAAACTGAAACAGAAAACTGAAAAAATATTTTCTGTATCGCCAGAAAAAATACTGGAACACTGTATCGCCGAAAAAAAAAATACTGTAGCTGCCGAAAAAATTCAAATTTGTCGGAATTGAAAAATAAAAATATGGATAGGCTCGGAATTCAAGGGTGAGCAGACTGTCCTGAAGAAATTCTGGGCGGAAAGTACTGTAGCTGCCGGAAAAGTGAGTAAAGTCGCCGGAAAAAACTCAAAGTTGTCGGAATCGAACGAAAAAAGGATGGGTAGGGTCGGAATTCTGAGCCGACCAAACTGTCCTGAAGGAGCAACCTGAAAAACTGGCCGGAAAAGTTGTCACGCACCGGCGCGTGGGCTGACGCGCCGAAGGCTCTGGCGGTGCGTGGAGCAGATTTGGCGGAGAAATTTCTGGGGTTTTGTCGCCGGACAGAGGCGAGTCTTTTGGTATTGCTGGATTTTGCACTGCACTGACCGAGACTGATTTTACTTGAAAAAGTCGCCGGAAAAAGGGTTTCCGATGACTGATTTTACTTCCCGGAATCGCTGGAATTTATGCACAGCGATAAATTTCTCACGATTGCTCTGATACCATGTGAGAAAGCACGGGAGAAAAATACAACTCTTAATTTTAAACATGATCCAATGAGTCCTATATATAATACACATAACCTAACCTACTCCTAATACACTTTGGATTAGGGTTCTACTATTTACATATCTAACAGTACCTTAAGCATTCTATGATAATTCATTATCTTTAACGACTAGCCTATCCCGCTACATTTTACTTTTTGGACATCACTCTCTTCTAGATAAGTATCTTAATTTCCCTGCTAACCTTTTACCTTTTGGACATTACTATCTTCTGGAAAAGTATCTTAATGCTATTGAATCATTACTTGGCAGGAACTCACACCAGATAAATCAATTGTAAGCCCGGAGGAAACTGTCATTAGGGAAGACATAAAAGACAACATGTATGCTCTTTTGGAAAGCTTGGATCCAAAAGAGCAGAAAGTAATATATTTTAGGTTTGGTCTTGAAAATCATCAGCGCAAATCCCTCGAGGAGATTGGGAGGCTTTATGGAGTAAGTAAAGAGTGGATTAGGAGAATAGAACGAAGAGCTCTCACAAAATTGAGAAGCGCAGATTGTTTCCAAGATTTAACTCATTACTCTGTATAGTTCAGACATTGCGTAGTCATATGCATTTGTATTTACCAATTTGTAAACTTGATCGATCTACAAGTAAATGTTTCTTGTATACTTCTTATCTGTAGAGTAGTCATATACCATCAGAACATTGTATTGTTTACATCTTGTAAAGTTTAAAGACGTGATAAATAAATTTACTTCATTGATTGTCAGCATCAGCTATCAGATGACTAATTTCTATCTCTATAGTATGTATTTGTACCATGGCCTTTGTACCATAAATGACAAGCGGGCCAACAACCTGGCTTTTAGTTGGTAACTCAGAACTTTGAATCAGAGACATTTATGCATTCAACTCAGTGATGGTTTCTATATTTAAGGTCCCAAATAGTTTTGTACAACTGGACGCTCAGTAATTTGTGATATCAGAGTAATGACACTGATTTTGATGTCAAAAGTATATACTCTTAGGATTTTACCCACGTTGCAAACATAATAATGGCTCTATCTATGGAATGTTTCTGTATTTAAAGATCTTGTAGTTGGATGATTCAGTGTGTTGGTTACAGGTTCGGCAAGCTAATAATATTGGTTTTAGTTTTATATTTGTTTTAAGAAATTTATTGATTATGTACAAATAATTAATTAAGAACTTAGTAACTTAAAAAGAACTAAAATTTCGAACCTAGAAGCTTCAAATTGTGGCTCTGCTTCTAACTTCAAGTTCTAACACTTAAATCCTCTTCAAGTTTCTTAACAGTAACATGTTTTTGGCATGTCTGAGACTTAAAATGTATCATTTAAGTGCCTTTTACTAACAGTTTAAACTTTTAAATATACTTATATACATAATCAACATGATATTATGACAGGCAAAGAATCTATATTCTCACTGTCATCCATTTGCAAAAAGTATATTTACATGCTTAACCCAAAAAAAAAAAATTATTGTCATGGACGGCTTTTCAGCCATGCACCATGATCCCTTGGGCGCGCCCCATGGCATCCTAACAAGTCTCCTAATGCCTAGTGTCACACCTCCTTTTTTCGCTATACACCCCCGCAAAGGGGCGTAAAGGAGTTCCCAATAAAAGAACAATCGGAACGGGATTTATTATTAATTATTCAGAGTCGCCACTTGGGAGATTAATTGTGTCCCAAATCACCGAGTTGAATCCCGAACCGAGGAAGATTATGACTCTGTTACAGTCTACGAACCAGAAATCTGGATAAGGAATTCTGTTAACCCGGGAGAAGGAGTTAGGCATTCCCGCGTTCCGTGGTTCTAGTACGATCGCTTAACTGTTGTATTTGATTTTATCTGATTTTAATACATGCTAACTTATGTGCCCTTTATTTATATACCGTTTTTACCAATATTTATTTTAAAAGACTTGCGACGTCGTGAAAACGTATTTCTAATCAAGTCACCACCAGTGTACACGTGATCATCGACACGTTTCGACTTCGTCGAGATTTGAATTTGGGTCGCATCAATGCACACCCGAGTTTAAGAAAGTTATTTAATTAAATCGCGCTTAAGGGTTCTAGCGTAATAATGTTTGGGAAAGGCCGTTGAAATTCGCTAAACGGCCCCTCCAAATTCTAATCATTTTTTAATAATCAATTATTGAGGGCCCCGCATTATTTTTGTTCGGCGAGGCTCATCATCAAATTTGAACCATTTTTCAATTATTATTTGTTTTATAAGAATTACAACGTCATGAAAACGTGTTTCTAACCCCTTCGCCATCAAGGAACTCGTGGTTATTAACACATTTCGACTTCGTCGAGATTTGTATTTGGGTTGCATCAATGCACACCCGAGTTTAGGAAAGTATTTTAATTAAACGCGTCTAAAGATTCTAGCGTATTATTATTTTGGCGAAGGCCATGAAATTTGCTAAACTGCCATCTCATATTCTAATCAATTCTTATATCGAGGGCCCCGCAATTTGTGTTTCGTTTGGCGAGGCTCGCTCCAACATTTTTACCAATCTAAAAGTGACTATGGTTTGCTATTTATCCGTCTCTAAGAAATCCTAAGCAATTATTTTATTAGACCTCAAAAGCCCACATCGAGCATGCTGAACTTGAGCCCAAACGGCGGAAATTAGGCCACTGAGGCCCAAAGTTGGGGCTAGGCTATTAAGCCTTGTTCTTTATACGGGACAGTATTTCAATTATGAACAGAAATTTATTACTGAAATTGAACGGTCAATATAATTAACTCAATGCAAGAAATGTGAATTGAAAGCATTTGGTTTCAGACTCCATGATTCATGCAAACTGCCTCTAATCAAAACTCCAGATACGCTGCGTATTAATTCAAGTTCTAAATTCCCTATTACTATTCACATTTATTAATTTGACTGAACATTATCAAGACACTTGTGAGAATGAAATTCGATACTTAGTGATAATAAATAACAAGGAGCTGCTTATAACTAATCTTATGAATGGTATGTACTTCACATTGATTTCTAACTTCTAATCATGTATCTACTTTCAACTTCCTCATTCCGAGCTCACACTACTTTAACAGTCCATAACCCAATTAATCATAGTTTGAAAACATTTATATACATATTTAGAAAGGTGCCAGAGATCAACTAATCTAATGAAACTACTCATATGCAACCCTCAACTCCCACCTACACTTAATAGACCAAATGAACAAACTCATTTCAACAGTCCAACAATCCAATTTATACATGGATATGTAAACTTCAGGTAACGAGCAATGTCATGCATTAATACTAGACAAAAACATCAAAAAATCCTAGAGAATGACTTCATATAGCATTTCAAACGGCATTTCAGCTTGTATTTCCTCAATTCGAATCAAATTACATAAACTCTTCAAAGTCATTTGAGAGTAGAAGTTGTACCTGGAAAGATTCAAAGGAAGGGGAGTTAATCAGCTAACAGTAACTAGCAGCAGCAGTATGAATTCAAACAACCCAGCAATTTAGAATCAACAAGTGACTCAAGTTGAAATCCGGAAATGCAAGAATGCCAAATCCACACAGAAATGAACCAGTAAACCTAAAATCAGCTTGAAGTAACTTATATTAACTCGAAACTACCCAGAATCACCACAACAGCTTCAGCAAACTCATATTTCAACCAGAAAATAGCTTAAACAAATCCAAAACTGCAGGAAACAACACTAGCAACACTTTGAAGCTTCAAAACCCAATTGATGAACTAAAACTGGAAAAAATCAGCAACTGATGTGGAAACCAGCTTAAATCATCTAATGGAACAATAATACTTTTGAGTTTTCTATTAGATTTTTCTATTGTTTTTGGTTTTTTCTGAAATTAAACAAAAACTAACTACTGATGCATGAGATGGAAGGAAATAGCTTAATATGAATATTTTTTAGGGCTGAAAAGAGAGACCCTTTTTTTGGTTTTTTTAGAGTTTTTGTTTTTGTTTTTTGGGTTTTTAAATCTAAGGAGAACAAAAACCTACAATTCTGAATTGAAATTAAGCTTCAAATCTAAAAAAATGAGCAATCTACTAGGGAATTTTTGGCTGAAGGAAGAAGACCCTTTTTCAAGGCATCTAATGCCTTTTTATAGAAGCAAAGTAGGGCATCCCCCCAAGTTTCAGTTTCACTATTAGTCCCTATTCATTTTTCACTTTAACCCCTATTTTCTGACTCGTTTCCCAAGTAACTACTACCCAAAATGTTAGAACTTACACTAAAGCCCTCATTAGGAATGTCTTTGAAGGTTCTTTTAGCTATACAATGCTTATACTACCCATACCCCTGTTTTAAATTTACAATTCTAAGAGATTCTACCCTTTTCTCATGCCCAAACTGCCCTAGAAAGCTCTTAAAATTACTGCAGTCTTTCCCCTTTGACTTTTGTCCAATTTACCCCTATTAACCTCCCAAAATTACTAAACCCTTAATCATTCATCTATAACCAAATCAGTTTTACAACTCTAATATTACATTCGACTAATACAAATTGAAACTGAAAAACTAATCAACTAAGCCATCAAAGAACAAAACTAGCATCTGAATTACCTAATCACAAAATGTTAAAAAAACTGATTGCAATAAATAACTACGAGTTGACTAACTATCTCAGGATAAGAATGCATCAACATGAATACTAAGAGCCATATTGAAAAAAACCTAACATGAAGAAACAGTTTTCAAGAAGGATATTCGACTGAAACTAATTGACTGAACTAATTAAAATTAACACCTAACGATTAGACTAACAATTGACCAACTAAAACTGAATAGGGCGAAAAGTTAGATAAGCTAAATAAAGAAAGATGGAAATTAAACTAAGAACAGAATTAGATCGAAATTAAACTAACAATAGAACTTATTTGGAGATTAACTTCAACTAATAGATAAAGCGAGCCTCAAACCTAATGAGAAAGGAACCCACTAATCAAAATAGACCAAGTCAAAGAAAAACAAAAGAGGAATTAACCCACTGATAGAAAATAAAAATAAAAACGTGAAACTAAAAGAACACTTACTAAGAACCTGCTCAACCTTGAATTATTCCCAAATAGGTTGGGCTGCCTGAACCCTAGATCGAGTTTGAGGGTGGCTCGTTGCTATCTGAAGAGGAACGAACTTAGATTCGAGGTGAGGAAGATGAGTAGATGTCCTGGCAGCAGTTTGAGCTTGATTGGACGATTTTGAAACTTGGCCGATTTTTTTATTTTATTTTCGAGCAAACTGGTTGATATTTGATGATCGACGGTTGTATATTTGGGCTGAGGGGGTCAAAGTAATTAAGGGGTTTGATTTTGGATTTGGTACCGGCTCCGCCACCGGAGGCTAGGGATTTTAGGGCCGCGTCTCTGGGGTTTTCTGAGGGGTGAGGAAGACGATGAAGAATGGGGTGGGGGGTCGTTAGGACAGTCTTATATGGGACATCATAGGACACTTTTGTCCGTTGGATCAAGATCCAACGGCTTGGGTTAAACCAACCAAACTGCATCGTTTCATTGAGGCTCCAAGCTGGAGTGGGTCGAGGTGAATTTGGGGCTGGGCGAAGAGTTCTCTTTTGGACTTAGCCAATTTGGCCCAAAATTTGGGTCTTTAAGACCAAGCTCAATTCCCTTATTCTCCTTTTTTTCATTTTTCCTTATTTTTTTATCTGTTTTTAATTTAATAAACTTTTGTATTTTTTTGACTTTTCTTATAAAATTGGAACTATACTAAAACTCTAATATATTTTTTGATTTTCAAGCATTGTTCTAAGATAATTTGACCCCTAACTAATATTAAAATATGAAATTAGATGCTAAATGCAAAAATGCATATTTTTGTATTTTTATATGAATTAAAGTGCGCAAACAAGAATGCAAACAATTATCACAAAAATGCACGAAAAATTATAAAAATAAGAAAAATTCTTTTATTTGGAATTTTTGGGAATAATTCATATATATGGCAAAAATCACGTGCTCACAGTTGCCCCTCTTTGCTCGGGAACACGAAGAGTTTTCGGGCAAAGATAAGTGAGCAAATACGAGCGATTTTTTCCCGTTTGAAAATTCTGTTGTGAAGCATTTTGAAAAGTTTTGACCGCTTCCTGCTTCAGAGGTTGCCTACATATCATGGGCTAAACATGAATCAGGTCAGTGTAGTTCGGGAATGTCTGGTAGCTGGGACTACCAGGGGCTGTGATTTCATTAGGATTGCTGGCGCTACTGCTTGCTGACCTTCCTTATTACACCGTGTCAAAAAATAAAAGGAACTAGCCTAAGCTATGAACTACGAATTACAAAGTCCTATCTAAAATTTTCAAACTTGCTCTTGTACTTCCTTGTTGTCTTGTTTTCTTGTACTTTCTCTTGTTGTTACTTCAAATCGTGCATTGCGATGTTGTTCCTTCCCTCCACGTTGCTGAACTTAAATAAACTTGAACTGGAATGTATTCCTCTTTTCTTCAGGCGGGATCCTGATTGCTGAACTTGAATTTGTATGTCTCTGTTCTCCAGGCGGACTCCTGACATCCAAATTTGAACTTGATTGTATTCCTCTGTTATCCAGGCGGCTCCTAACTTCAACTGCAACTTGACATATAACACATTCATTCTCCAGGCGGTCTCCTGATTGCCAAAATTTGAATTGTATGTCTCTGTTCTCCAGGCGGACTCCTATCTTCAAGTTAAACAAGAAAATTGATCGAAAACTAAAATTGGAATCATATCACCTCTATTTTTCAGGTGGGATCCTGAATACTGAACTTGAATTGTATGTCTCTGTTCTCCAGGCGGACTCCTGACTTCTGAATTTTGAATTGGAAAGTATTCCTCTGTTATTCAGGCGGGCTGCTGACTACTGATTTTGAATTGTGTCTCTGTTCTTCAGGCGGACTCCTGACTGCTAAAATTTGAAGCTTATGTCTCTGTTCTCCATGCAGACTCCTGACTTCCACAATTTAAACTGCATGTCTCTGTTCTTCAGGCGGACTCCTGACTTCTGAAATTTGAATGTAGACCTCTATTCTCCAGGCGGGCTCCTGACTTCCAAAATAAACAAGAAAGTTGATTTAAAACAAACAACTTGAATTGTATCAGCTCTATTCTTCAGGCGGGATCCTAATTGCCGAAATGTGAATTGCATGTCTTTGTTCTTCAGGCGGACTCCTGATTACTGAATTCAAAATGTATGTCTCTGTTCTCCAGGAGGACTCCTGACTACTGAAATTTAAATATATGTCTTTGTTCTCTAGGCGGACTCCTGACTGCTAAAATTGAATGTAGACCTTTGTTCTCCAGGCGGGCTCCTGATTTCACAAAATAGACAAGACAACAAAAATTTCCTGCCCCAGTTTGGGGAAAACTGGGGCTTGTTACCACGTACTAAAACTTGAATTGTAATGAACCTAAAACTTGACTTAAAACTAAAACTTGAGTTGAAACTAGAACCCGAATTGCGATGAAACTGAAGCGTAACGCTTAACATAAATACTGAAATGTACTCTGTTTTTCAGGCGGGCTCCTTATTTCCTTGCCTTTTACCCATGCCACACTTGCAATTGACCTTAATTACTGCCTGCTTATCTTTTACGGAGAATTCCTCCTGCCAAACAATTTTTCTGGCCCTGTTTCAATCACCGAAAATTTGTTAGTTTAAAAAATGGTGGTTAGTTGATGGCATTCTTTGCTGCGTCATCCTTTCATTGCCTTGATTTGTGTTGCCTGGCTTCCTCTGGACTACCTGACTTTCTGACCGACTTTCACATTCCCCAATTCTGACAACCTTAATGCTTTTATACTTCCCCTGTTGTTACACCTTTCCGACCCTTTTGCATGTATCTCCTCATTTCCCAACATTTCCCAAGTGTTCTGCCGATGAAACTTCCGGCGATTTCCCCTATCTCACCTTACATCCCGTTGTTGCTGACATGCTCTGGCCACCTTCTGCTTTACCATTTCCGGAAGCTAGTAGTGGCTTTGAAATCCTTTTCCCCTTGTATTGAACAAAACTGACATTGAAGCATTTTAGACAAACAAATCCCCAGAAGATAATGAAATGCATTAATTTTATAAGTTAAGGATAAGAAGAATCCAAAACCAGATTACTATTGAAAAGGAAAAGAAAAAGAAAAGAAACTTATCTGACCGTAACAGCTGACACCGATGATCATGACATGCATTTAGGACTAACCAGCCCAACCGATCCAACTAACCGGCTCTTCAGTTGTCATACTTTATTTCCCAAAACTTCCATCACTTGATTACTTTACCCAAACCTTACCTCATTTAACCTGCGGTGCCACAACACAGTTTTCACTGACAGGCTTTCTCAACTTGCCATTTCTTAAACTCACTTTCGCCCTATGGTGCCCGTGAGGGTTTTCACCGCTAGGACTCTCTCATTTGTATTTTCTCTCACCTCTCGTTGCCTTACAGTGCCCGTGAGGGTTTTCACCTATAAAACTTTCTCATTTTTTTTACTTTCTCGCTTGGACCAGAGTGTTGCCCTTGTTGTGAATCAAATATCCTTGTTTGACTTGGCGTTTCTTCAAAAATTGATCAGAAGGTCTTTCTTTGGACCGTAATGTAGGCTTTTGGATGGGTGAGAAAGAATGGTATAAAAGGCTCAAAACAACTTCAGAAGGGGGTTGACGCTATAACTTTCGGAATCTGATTTCTCACAACGAACCATAACTTCAGCCCCTGTTTTTTACTTGGGGATTTTCGGATTTTTATTTTGGTATGACTGAACCTCAGAGTAAGGCTGTCTACGTACCCTTTCGGGATCAAGTCAAACGCAGTTCACTTCATGGGAATTACTTTGTTGTGATTTCTCTCTTCTTTTGTTTTCTTTTCTTTTCATTTCTTTCTTTTTCCTTCATTTCTTTTTTTCATTTCATTTCTTTCCTTCTCTTTTTCATTCTTTTCTTTTTTTTTTCCATTTCTTCCTTTTCTTTTCTGTTTTCTTTCATTTATCTTTCTTTTTTTTCATTTTCCTTTTCCTTTACATTATGCTTCGGCACCTGTGTTTCTTGATTGTGCCGTTGATTCCGAAAGAGGGGTATGAACGAAAATAATTACGGCTCAAAGAGGTAACAAAGGATAAAAGTGTTGGGATAGCAGAACAAAATGCCTTCTTCATCTCAAACTTTAAAATACGCCAAATACAAGCAAGTACATCCAGAATAAAGAAATCATACATAATATCTCTTGACCGCATTGGAATTGATGGCCATTTTACGCATTTCCCTTCTACATCTGTCAAATACAATGCACCATTGCACAACACCCTGGTCACTACAAATGGCCCCTGCTAATTCGGGGCGAATTTTCCTTTTGCTTCAGCTCAATGAGGTAAAATACGCCTTAGCACCAATTGTCCGACCTCGAATCTCCTCGGACGCACTTTCTTGTTGTACATTCTTGCCATCCTTCGTTGGTACAGTTGACCATGGCACACTGATGCCAACCTTTTCTCATCGATAAAACTCAATTGTTCCAGACGGGTCTTTACCCCATCATCGTCGATATCGGCCTCCGCAATGATTCGAAGTGACGGGATCTCCACTTTTGCAGATATCACTGCCTCAGTGCCATACACCAATGAATAAGGAGTCGCCCCCACCGAAGTACGAACGGTGGTACGGTATCCCAACAATGCAAAAGGCAACTTCTCATGCCACTGTCTAGACCCTTCAACCATTTTCCGCAGTATCTTCTTTATGTTCTTGTTGGCCGCTTCAACTGCTCCATTTGCTTTAGGGCGGTACGGAGTAGAATGCCGGTGAGTAATCTTGAACTTCTCACATGTCTCCTTCATCAAATGACTGTTGAGATTATCCCCATTGTTCGTGATAATCACCTTTGGTATACCAAACCGACAGATAATGTTTGCATGCACAAAATCCACCATAGCTTTCTTAGTCACAGACTTGAACGTCTTCACTTCCACCCACTTGGTAAAATAATCTATTTCTACCAGGATAAACCTGTGCCCATTTGATGTTGCTGGATCAGTTGGCCCAATAACATCCATGTCCCAAGCATCAAAAGGCCATGGCGCTGACATCATATGCAATTCTGACGGTGGAGAATGACTCAAATCTCCATGCATTTGGAACTGATGACATTTGCGTACAAAGCTGATACAATCTTATTCCACTGTGAGCCAATAGTACCTTGCCCGTAAAATCTTTTTTGCCAAAACATATCCGCTCATGTGCGGACCACAGACTACAGAATGTACCTCAATCATGATAGTGGTGGCTTGCCTCGCATCCATGCACCTCAATAGTCCGAGGCCTGGTGTTCTTTTGAACAGTACTCCTCCACTCAGGAAAAATTTGCTTGCCAATCAACGAATAGCCCTTTTCTTATCACCGGTGGCCTGTTCCGGGTATACTCCCATCCTGATATACTCCACGATGTCATGAAACCATGGCTCACCGTCAAGTTCCTCTTCTATCTCATTACAGTAAGCATTTTGATCGTAGACTTGAACCTGTAATGGATCTACGTAAGCCTTATCTGGATGATGCAACATCGACGCTAAAGTAGCCAAAGCGTCGGCAACCTCATTATGAATCCTTGGGATGTGTCTAAACTTTATTGACTGAAACCGTTGACAAACCTCATGCAGGCATTGTCGGTATGGTATCAATTTCAAATCTCATGTTTCCCAGTCTCCTTGAATGTGGTGCACCAGTTGGTTGGAGTCACCCATGACCAAGACTTCCTGGACGCCCATATCCACTGCTAATCTCAACCCCATAATGCATGCTTCATATTCCGCCATATTGTTTGTACAATAGAAATGAAGCTTATCCGTAATAGGATAGTGCTGACCTGTTTCAGAAATAAGTACGGCTCCTATTCCCACGCCTTTCATATTTGCCGATCCATCAAAGAACAATTTCCATCCTGGTTTCTCCAACTGCTCTAACTCATTAATATGCATCACCTCTTCATCAGGGAAGTAAGTTTTCAAAGGCTCATAGTCATCATCAACTGGATTCTCAGCTAAATGATCAGCTAAGGCCTGTGTTTTCATTGTAGTCCGTGTCACATAGATAATATCAAACTTTGTAAGCAAAATCTGCCACTTTGCAAGCCTCCCCGTGGGCATAGGCTTATGGAAAATATACTTCAGTGGATCTAACCGAGATATGAGGTAAGTAGTGTAGGACGACAAATAATGCTTCAACTTCTGTGCCACCCAAGTTAGGGCGCAACATGTCCTTTCCAGATGAGTATACTTAACCTCGTAAGATGTAAACTTCTTGCTGACATAGTAGATTGCCGGCTCTTTTCTGCCTGTGACATCATGTTGCCCTAGTACGCAGCCAAATGAATTATTCAAGACCGTCAAATACAGAATCAAAGGCCTCCATGGTTATGGCGGAACCAACACGGACGGATTCGACAAATATTCCTTTATCTTATCAAAAGCTTTCTGACATTCATCCGTCCATTTAACCGCAACATCTTTCTTTAGTAGCTTGAAAATGGGTTCACAAGTAGTTGTGAGCTGAGAAATGAACCTGCTAATGTAATTCAACCTTCCCAACAAACTCATCACATCGGTTTTGTTTTTCGGAGGCGGCAATTCCTGAATGGCCTTAATCTTCGATGGATCCAATTCAATACCCCGGCGACTGACTATAAATCCCAGCAACTTTCCCGATGGCACATCAAAAGCACACTTCACAGGATTGAGCTTGAGATTGTACCTGCATAGCCTTTGAAAGAATTTCCTCAAATCCCTAACATGGTCAGACTGCTTCCTTGATTTCACAATCCACCATCTACGTACACCTCAGTCTCTTTATGTATCATATCATGGAAGATTGTTGTCATAGCCCTCATGTAAGTTGCCCCAGCATTCTTCAAACCAAATGGCACGACCCGATAGCAGTATGTTCCCCACGGCATGATGAATGTGGTCTTCTCTGCATCCTCCTCGTCCATTAAGATCTGATGGTAACCCGCATAACAATCCACAAAAGAACCAATATCATGTTTGGCACAATTGTCAATCAATATGTGCATGTTTGGCAATGAAAAGTTGTCTTTTGGACTTGGCTTGTTGAGGTCTCGATAATCAACGCACACCCTAGTTTTGCCATCTTTCTTTGGTATAGGCACAATATTAGCTAACCAGGTGGGATAACGTGTGACCCGAATGACCTTTGCATCGAAATGTTTAGTTATTTCTTCTTTGATCTTCACACTTATGTCTGTTTTGAACTTTCTCAATTTATGCTTAACAGGTGGGAGTGATGGGTCGGTAGGCAATTTGTGGGCCACCAGATCAGTACTCAAACCCGGCATATCATCATAGGACCAAGCAAAAACGTCTTTATATTCCAACAACGCCACGATTATTTCTTCCTTGAGCCGCGGCTCCAGATGAACACTTATTTTAGTTTCCCAGACATTATCTTGATCCCCTAAGTTAACTTCTTCTGTATCATTTAAGTTCGGTATGGGTTTTTCCTCAAAGTGTTTTAATTCCCTACTAATTTCCTCATATGCTTCATCATCATATTCCTCTTCATCATCACATTCAATTTCTTTTATTATTATTTCTGAGTTAGGTTGGCTTATAAGACCGGGCCGAGAAGTCCTCATACATGTCATATCCAGAACTGTACATAAAAGAAATAAAAATGGAAACAAAATTAGGAAAGAAGAAGGAAATTGCATTTCATTAAAATGTAAAGATAACAGGGCTTAGCTCATCCAAACAGACAGAACATAGTCACAAGGATTACAAACCCTGGAATAATCCAGGTGAAAACAAAAAAGAAAAACAAAGTCTCACTACCACGCCTCCCTCCGAACTGGTAGAGGAGTGGCTTCCCAATTATTGATCCTAGCATGTGGCCCAATGTACTGAATACCTGCATTACTGGAACCTTCACCAGCATGAACCATGTTAACTTGTGCAAATACCCTTTCAAACGCTTCGTCCAAATTACCCGCTGCTCCCATCAATGAACCCATCGCTTGTGTTGCTAGCTACTTTTTGGCCTTTGGACTAACAAAGGATTTGGACAGACGAGGAATTGTTTTGGGGAGAACCCAAGATTCTTTTTCAAATTGGGGGCCCTTATGATATCTGTTTTTGTTGGCTTGAACCCCAACCCTAAGGTATCTAAGTTCTTGGGCAAGGATACAGGTTGAACAATGCCTTGAAGCTTGGCATCCAGACCTTTTCCCGGGACAAACCCATTACCCATCATTTCTGAAACCACCATGACAGTTGCGGCCGCTACTCGGGGACGTGGGATGCTTTTCCCCTCTGGTACCATGTTCACATTGATCGTGTCAAAAACCTGATAGACCCATGGCCCTTTATCGTTATCAGTTTCTACAAAGGGCACAATATCACCACATGTAGTGCTCGTGGGGTATTCTCCGTGTAGAACCACCTCTTGCTATCCCATTCAAATTTGACCATTTGATGCAGTGAAGAAGGCACTGCTTTAGCTGCATGGATACATGGCCTTCCCAACAAATGATTGTATGACACCGCCGCGTCCAACACCTGAAACTTCATGGTAAACTCAAATGGGCCAATGATTAACTCGAGGATAACGTCCCCCTCCATGTCAGTTCCGCCCCCGTCAAAACCTCGGACGCACACACTATTTCTGCGGATTCTGTCATTATCAATCTTTAGCTTGTTCAGTGTCGATATCTGGCAAATGTTGGCACTAGACCCATTGTCTACCAATGCCATGGTCACCACTGAGTCTTCACATTTAACTGTCAAGTAAAGGGCTTTATTGTGCTTGGTTCCTTCTATAGGGAACTCATCATCCGAGAAAGTTTTCCTGTTTACCTCGAAGATCCTATTAGAGATTTTTTCCAAGTGGTTCACTGAAATCTTATCAGGTACATGGGCTTAATTTAGTATTTTCATCAAAGCTCGCCGATGTTCATTGGAGTGTAACAATAATGACAACATTGAAATCTGGGCCGGTGTTTTCTTCAGCTGCTCGACAATAGAGTAGTCATGTATCTTCATAATTTTTAGAAACTCTCTGCTTTTTCCTCTATAACGGCTTTCTTGACCAATGCTAGACTATCTTTAGTAACCCCAGCCTTTCTCAAAAATTCGGGGGCGAAGCAACGCCCCGATCGAGCCAACCTTGCGCCTCACAGCTCTCTTCCTCAATTTTTTTCCCTAGTATGTTACTATCACCTTCTCATATTTCCATGGCACAGCTATGCTATCAACCACGGGTAACTGAATCACTGGTTTGATGATCACTGGCTCTATGTAAGCACCTTTTACAACAACCACGGCCGCGGGTGACGCCCTTGGTACTACCAACTTAACCGGTTCTGGTTTCTTTGCAACAACAGATAATTCTTTCCATCACTACCACTGGTTTGTCATTTGTACCGTTCGACTTTATCCCTGTCTATTCCCCTGTCGGCTTTTCTTTTGAACTGCCCTCAACAGCACGAATCATTATCACGGTTTAAAGGGCTTTTTCACTTCTCCATCCTAGTGTACCAACTCAATCATGTTAGTCTCGTGATGCACTGGCAGCGGATTCTGATAGATATTTGGCGCCTTCGGGGCCTGTACTTCAATTCGGTGATTGTCAATAAGCTCATGTACTACATTCTTCAGCTTCCAGCATTTTTCAGTTTCATGCCCTGGCATTCTCCAGCAATACTCAAAACTGACTGACCGGTCCAGGTTTTTGGGAGGTGGGTTTGGTACTTTGGGCTCAATTGGGGTTAACATTCCCAACTGCTTCAGTCTATGGAATAAAGTGGTGTAAGATTCTCCCAATGGGGTAAAAGTTCTTGGCATTATCGACAAATCAAGAATGGAAGAAGGATCCAATCAACTTTGGTGTAAAAGATCTCTTTCAATCTTCTCCCGGTTTTAGGTTCCAAGCGAAAGATACCAAAAGAAAGGGAGCGCGCTATAGGACACTAACCGGCCTTTACTTGGGCCCATATTTTGTTTAGGGCCCTCTCATTCCGAAAATTTTGGTTCGGGCGGAAGCCGGGTTCTGGTCTGTTATCCCTGGGGTGTGGATGGGTGTTTTGTGGGGGTGTATATGTGTTTTGGGAAGCCGGCGCACGCCACTGTGGATATGTGCCGGGGGCTACGTGTATGTCTGGGCATGATGGACAGAGAAATGGGGCTCTGGTGGTGGGTAATAGTGTTGTGGTGGGCTGTATGGGGTGTATGGGTAGTTTGTGTGGTGGGGTCTTGGTTGGCTATAGTCGGGGGGAGGATTTATAGGCCTGGACCAGGTGCTAGCTTCCACTGTGGACACTTCTTCCTTCTTCTTCTTACCTATCACACCACCAGTACCACTTTGTATGGCCTGCGTAGTTGCTTTCAGCACTGAATAACTCAACATTTTGTTAGACTTTAAACCCTCTTCAATCATAGTGCCCATCTTCACTACCTCATTGAATGATTTACCCACAGAAGTCACTAAGTGACCGAAGTATGTCGGCTCCAATGTTTGCAGAAAATAATCTACCATCTCGTTTTCCATCATTTGGGGATCCACTCTTGCAGCTTTCTCTCTCTATCGAAAACCAAACTCTCTAAAACTTTCTCCTGGCTTCTTCTTAAACTTTAGCAATGACAGCCGATCACGGACTATCTCGAGGTTATATTGAAAGTGGACAATAAACGCATGTGCCAGCTCATCCCAAGTGTACCATCGGCTAGGGTCCTGTTTGGCAGTGCAGATCCGCTAAAGCTCTGCCCGAAGTAGGCTATAAATAATTTGTCTTTTCCTCCGGCACCTCTCATCTTACTACAAAATCCTCAGAGGTGAGGGACCGGTTCACCTTGTCCCTCATACAAGTCAAATTTAGGCATTTTAAACCCCGCAGGCAACTGAACATCGGGAAATGGACATAGGTCTTTGTATGCCACGCTGACCTGGCTGCCTAAACCATGCATGTTGCTGAGGGATTGCTCCAGGCTTTTGACTTTACGAATTACTTCCTCTTGTTCTGCATTCTTAACTAGTTTCTCAACTTCTTCGGGGATCTCAAAATGAGGGTATAGGTGTACAATACTGGAGTCAGATTCCTGTCCTGTCATCTTATCTTTCGACCGGGTGTTGTACGGGTGAGTTGCCAGAACTGCCAATCAACTAACCACCTGCCTGGACTTACATATTTAAACAACCACTTGGTTAATGATTTGTTTAAACATATTTGATAACCGCACGTTAGCATCAATGCACCTATACAATTAATCATTTTAATTATGTATTTGCTCGACCACATGTATCATACAAGCATTTTTGTTTCATTTTTTTCAATTTATCCCTCTCTTTTTCTTTCTTTTCTCTTTTCTCACTCTCAACCTTGTTTTTCCGCTCTTCTTTTCTTTATTTTTCTTTTATTCTTGCCTTTGTTTATCCATTTATCCTTATTTTCTTTTGCCTCAACTTCTTTTTTTCTTTTTGTTTGCGACTACGGTCGAATCATATGGAGATTGCCTACGTATCGTGATCCCGCAAGAATCAAACCGAGCGTAGTTCATGAAATATAAATGCGAAAATAAAATGAAAGCAATTTTAGAAATTTTCAAATTTTCATTACTAACACAGATTATTACAAACTAACATTTTGCAAAAGGAAATGACAGACACCAACTAAGACCAAATACCAACTTCCAACTACAGACTCATTTTGAAATGAAAAACAAAGGACAAACAAACTCGAAATAGTAGAAATACAGACACAATCTACGCATACTCTAATGACTCAAATATAGGTGTCCGCACGGCGTCGTTCGGCCCGCCGCGGGCTTAAGTCCCAACTCCCTTTCGAGGTGCTCCAAATCATTCATTGTTCGATTCACATAGATCCGCACTGCTTGGATGAAAGTTGTATGGGTCATATCCTCACATACCCGGCATCCCTGAAAATATCCCAAGCGATAGCTCTAATCCGGTCCCTTGTTTGCCTCTTTTCTGTAAGCAAGCGCTCTATCTGGTTAGTGCACATCCTCAATGCCCGAGCGTCTTGTAGGTGCTGGTCTTGCAACTGTTGCACCTCTTCCTCCATTCGGGCCAACAAATCGTAACACTGCCCACTTTCGATCTCGAAATCTCTGGCCTGCCTGATCGTTTTACCCTTGAGGGAAGCCACTTTCTCTTCAGATTGTCAACGACTTTCTCGTGGTCTATTTTTAGTTGGTTCAAGTATTGATGCGATCCGCTTCTTTTGTGGCCCATTGCACTTTGAGTATTGCCATGGCACTCTCAGATTTGTCTAGCTCATCCCGGCACTCCCTAGCCTCATTTCTTAACCATTTTATCAGTCGTTCGTCTGATTATCTCTTAATTATTGCTTTCAACTGTTGGATCTGGGCCTTATGCTCTGCATTTTCTTGGGCCAATTTATTCTTTTCCCCTTGTTCCGCAGTGACTTGCACACTATTTTCGAATTTCAAACTCTCTACCTGCTGCTTTAACTTCCCAATCTCAGCTCGGTAATTCTCTTCCTTTGCTAACCAATGCTCTTGCGAGGTTTCAACAAAATCTTGGACGTGGGGTCTTTTCGCCGGCCTTTGGTGTTCTAGTTCTCTTTTGTGCCACATGAGGTAATTTGGTGCCACTTCACCCCTGGCCCGATCCAACACACAAGTATCTGCTTGTAAACATTGGCCTTCATTCCACACTTGGCGAACTCTTTCTTCAGGAAATTGTCCATCCTGACTAATCTCAATCACTTGGGTGCTCAAATCCTCCTCGGGTGGGATTATTTGATATCTTCCGAGTTGTTTCAGAACCCGATAAGGAGCATAAGGCTGGATGCTATCCCCATCAGTAGTAAATGTGACCCGGCAGCTGACATGTATATGATTTCTCCTACGGGTAACCTCTCCAAAGTCCATTGTATCTGATTGGCTCTGAGTTTCCGGAAGTACGATACCCATGCTTTTACAGCTTCAGTCAAACTAACCCGTCAATTCTGGAGTAAAACTCCCCAATACATGTTTTATTGGGCGAACCATAACTCAAAATCTGGGAATGGTGGCACATATGCTCGATCATCCACATTTGTAACAAGATATTACACCCCTCAAAAGACGTGCCCCCGATTTTACAGGAAGTAAGAAACCGAATAAGGTCAGACATAATCATAGGTGCAAGAGTACCTCCACTTTTGCTAAGCATAGCACTAACGATCCCGGCCACTTTTGTATCAATATTCCCACCTTTCCTTGGGAACACTAAGATGCCCAAAAGGTTATCATGATGGCCACTCTTCTGTGCTCATCCCACTTCCGCCGGTTATTTTTACTGCATAGTTGTATATCCGGGTTGTTGAACCCTCCCACATGGCCGTATCTATCGTATATGAATCGCGAAGTGCAGAAACCCTGTGTCACATCTGGATTGTGAACTGTTCTGGGTATTTTCAACATATCTAAAACCCGTTGCACTGTGATGGCTCTTGGAGCAAGAGGATATTATTCTTTTAGTGGAACCTCGTCATTTCCGATATACCCAGCTATTTCTTCCAACGTTGGAGTTAACTCAAAATCCGAGAAGTGAAAAACATTATGTGTCGGGTCCCAGAAAGTAACCAATGCTCTGATGATATCACCCCGAGTATTGATGTCTAATAAACCCGTGAGACCCTTCAAATATTTCTTCACCTCGTCCTGCCCCTCTTTGTCCAAGTCATTCCACCAAATTTCAACTCGAAAGGACTTTGGTCAATATTGGAAAAAGGTTCATTTTCCATCGTGCTCATCCTGCACATTTATTAAGGCGAATAAGGAAAAGAAAAACATATGTTCGACTAAAAAATAAAACTATCTACGTTCTCTTTCAAAAATAATAAATATAAAAGACCTGGTTTTCAAATCACGACCTTTTAGCACTTCGGGGACGAAGATTTAAAGGTTGTGTGAGTCAACCGGACAAAAGTCAAAACTTGACTCAAAATGGCCTTTTTGTAATGTCTGCCTTCCGGCGTCCCCTTCGGGAACATTCGGCTATTTTTGCAAAAACAGCATCGCTCTACTTCTACGACTCTTTTATATTTTAAAAAAAATAACTGACCCAATATTGCAAACACGGCCTTTCATCGCCTCGGGGATGAAAGTATAAGGCTGTGAGGTCAAAAAATCAAAACATAACCAAAAGTGGTCATTTATGCAAGGTCAGCCTTTCGGCGTCCCGTTTGGGAACATTCGACTATTTTTGCAAAATGACATCACCTGACTTTATGAATCTTTTTCATATTTTCAAATTAAAATAAAGGACCCTGTATTGCAAACACGGCCTTTTAACACATCGAGGACGAAGATTTAAGGCTGTGAGCGTCAAAAATCAAAACATGACCAAGGGTTGCTTTTTATGCAAAGTCAACCTTCCGGCATCCCGTTTGGGAACACTTGTTATATTCGCAAAAACGGCGTCACCCGACTTATTCATGACGCAAATTAACATTTTTGGCTATTTTTGTAAAGGGGGGTTGGACCTGATGAGGGTTGCCTACGTATCTCACGCCCTGTGAGAATCAAACCTGCGTAGTCCGGCAAATAAACTAACTAAAATTTTAAAACAAAACTTTTCCCAAGCTTTTCTCCATTTTCTATTTTTTTGAAAACAAATCAAAATGACCATTTTTCTCTATTTTTCAAACAATTTTTCCCAAAATAAAAGACTCCTTCTTTCTATTTTTCTTTTTCTTTTAATAAAACAAACTAAAAAAAACATTTTCTTTTTTCTCTTTCATTTTTTTCGAAATTTCGGCAGAGTTTCGACATTACTTGGGCATCGGTTTTTATCCAAATATTAGCTCGCTAACTGCTATTTCTCTAATTTTCTCTTCTTTTTTACTTTTCTCAAATTCCGACGATCCAAAAACCAGTCAACATGCAGGTTCGAACAAATAAATGCGCAGAACAAGTAGGATACACCAGGATGGTCTTTTTATTTCAGGTTGCTAGCCCTAGACGGACCCAACCCCTGTGTTGATTCCCCTAAGTCAAATGCAGCATGATGCAAATAAGCGTTCTTACTAGGGATCCGGCATGAAGTCAAGTTATTCTATGTTCAAAACCTGGGTCGGTGTTCTAGATAGTGTACCCGAGCGGACAACTCGAATCGAGGAGGGGGCAACTTACCGGTGACCCGCGGGGTCAGACGACTTAGTAACTTATCCGGCCTCTTTCTTATTTCACGGTATGACATTAACAGAATATGGAGTCTCAACCAGTAAGCACATCTCCGGAGGTAAAGAGAGAAGGGTGTCGGCACAGTTTATATACAGTTCAAATAATATCAAAGCGGTAACAATTAGCACATTAAGCACAAAGCATGTAGGAAAATCAGATATAACAAAATACAACAATTTATCTAAGCTCGAATTCTGTAACCTGAACAAAACATTCTGGGTTCTTGTCCCCAGCGGAGTCGCCAGAGTTGTCACACCTCCTTTTTCGCTATACACCCCCGCAAAGAAGCGTAAATGAGTTTTTCCAATTAAAGGACAATCGGAACGGGATTTATTATTAATTATTCAGAGTCTCCGCTTGGGAGATTAATGGTGTACCAAGTCACCGATTTGAATCCCGAACCGAGGAAGATTATGACTCTATTACAGTCTGCGAACTAGAAATCCGGATAAGGAATTCTGTTAAACCGGGAGAAGGTGTTAGGCATTCCCGGGTTTCGTGGTTCTAGCACGGTCGCTTAACTGTTGTATTTGATTTTATCTGATTTTAATACATGCTAACTTATGTGCCTTTTATTTATATAGCGCTTTTACCATTATTTTTTAAAAGACTTGTGACGTCGTGAAAACGTATTTCTAATCACGTCACCACCAGTGTACACGTGATCATCGACACGTTTCGACTTCGTCGAGATTTGGATTTGGGTCACATCAATGCACACCCGAGTTTAAGAAATTAATTTAATTAAATCGCGCTTAAGGGTTCTAGCGTAATAATGGTTGGGAAGGACCGTTGAAATTCGCTAAACTGTCCCTCCAAATTCTAATCTTTTTTTAATAATCAATTATTGAGGGCCCCGCATTTATTTTTGTTCGGCGAGGCTCATCTCCAAATTTGAACCATTTTTCAATCATTATTTGTCTTATAAGAATTACGACGTCATGAAAACGTGTTTCTAACCCGTCGCCATCAAGGAACCTGTGGTTATTAACACATTTTGACTTCGTCAAAATTTGGATTTGGGTTGCATTAATGCACACCCGAGTTTAAGAAAGTATTTTAATTAAATGCGTCTAAAGATTCTAGTGTATTACTATTTTGGGGGAGAACATGAAATTTGCTAAACGGCCCTCCCATATTCTAATAAATTCATATAATTATTTATCGAGGGCCGCGCAATTTGTGTTTCGTTTGGTGAGGCTCGCCCCAACATTTTTATTAAAAGGCCAATCTAACAGTGACTATGGTTTGCTATTTATCCGTCTCTAAGAAATCCTAAGCAATTGTTTTATCAGACCTCAAAAGCCCACATCGATCATGCTGAACTGGAGCCCAAACGGCGGAAATCAGGCCACTGAGGCCCAAAGTTGGGGCTAGGCTATTAAGCCTTGTTCTTTATGCGAGACAATATTTCAATTATGAACACAAATTTATTACTAATATTGAACGGTCAATATAATTAATTCAATGCAAGAGACGTGAATTGGAAAGAATTTGGTTTCGGACTTCATTATTCATGCAAACTGCCTCTAATCATAACTCCAGATACGCTGCGTATTAATTCAAGTTCTAAATTCCCTATTACTATTAACATTTATTAATTTGACTGAACATTATCAAGACACCTGTGAGAATGAAATTTGATATTTAGCGATAATAAACAACAAGGAGCTGCTTATAACTAATCTTATGAATGGTATGTACTTCACAACGATTTTTAACTTCTAATCACGTATCTACTTTCAACTTCCTGATTCCGAACTCACACTACTCTAACAGTCCATAACTCAATTAATCGTAGTTTGAAAACATTTATATACATATTTAGAAAGGTGCCAGAGATCATCTAAACTAATAAAACTATTCATATGCAACCCTCAACTCCCACCTACACTTAATAGATCCAATGAACAAACTCATTTCAACAGTCCAACAATCCAATTTATACATGGATATTTAAACTTCATGTAACGAGGAATCTCATGCATCAATTCTAGACAAAACATCAAAAAAAATCCTAGAGAATGACTTGACATAGCATTTCAAACGGAATTTCAGCTTGTATTTCCTCAATTCGAATCAAATTACATAAACTCTTCAAAATCATTTGAGAGTAGAAGGTGTACCTAGAAAGATTCAAAGGAAGAGGAGTTAATCAGCTAACAGTAACTAGAAGCAGCAGTATGAATTCCATCAACCCTGCAATTTAGAATCAACAAGTGACTCAAGTTGAAATCCGGAAATGCATGAATGCCAAATCCACAGAGAAATGAACCAATAAACCCAAAATCAGCTTGAAGTAACTTATATTAACTCGAAACTACCCAGAATCACCACAACACCTTCAGCAAACTCATATTTCACCAGAAAATAGCATAAACAAATCCAAAACTGCAGGAAATAACACTAGCAACACTTTGAAGCTTCAAAACCCAATTGTTGAACTAAAATTGGAAAAAGTCAGCAACTGATGTGGAAACCAGCTTAAATCATCTATTGGAACAATAATACTTTTGAGTTTTCTATCAGATTTTTCTATTGTTTTTGGTTTATTCTGAATTTAAACAAAAACTATCTACTAATGCATGAGGAAATGGGAGGAAATAGCTGAATATGAATATTTTTTAGGGCTGAAAAGAGAGACCCTTTTTTGGTATTTTTTTAGAGTTTTTGTTTTTGTTTTTTGGATTTTTGAATCCAAGGAGAACTAAAACCTACAATTTCTGAATTGAAATTAAGCTTCAAATCTAAAAAATGAGCAATCTACTAGGGAATTTTTGGCTGAAGGAAGAAAACCCTTTTTCAAGGCATCTAATGCCTTTTTATAGAAGCAAAGTAGGACAGCCCCCCAAGTTTCAGTTTTCACTATTAGTCCCTATTCATTTTTCACTTTAACCCCTCATTTTATAGAAGCAAAGTAGGACAGCCCCCCAAGTTTCAGTTTTCACTATTAGTCCCTATTCATTTTTCACTTTAACCCCTCATTTTCTGATTTGTTTCCCAAGTAACTACTACCCAAAATATTAGAACTTACACTAAATC
This sequence comes from Nicotiana benthamiana, assembly GCA_034376525.1. Lineage (NCBI taxonomy): Eukaryota > Viridiplantae > Streptophyta > Magnoliopsida > Solanales > Solanaceae > Nicotiana > Nicotiana benthamiana. The sequence goes on along the minus strand of CM067339.1, from coordinate 36,709,290 downwards.
CCCATTGGGAATGTCTTGGAAGGTTCTTTTAGCAATATAATGCCTATACTAACCTTACCCCTATTTTAAATTTACTATTCTAAGAGATTCTACCCTTTTTACATGCCCAAACTGCCCTTGAAACCTCTTAAAATTACTGCAGCCTTTTCCCCTTTGACTTTTGTCCAATTTACCCCTATTAACCTCCCAAAATTACTAAACCATTAATCATTAATCTATAACCAAATCAGTTTTACAACTCTAATATTACATTCGACTAATACTAATTAAAACTGAAAAACTAATCAACTAAGCCATCAAAGAACAAAACTAGCATCTGAATTACCTAATAAAAATGTTTTAAAAAAACTTATTGCAATAAACAACTACATGTTGACTAACTATCTCAGGATAAGAATGCATCAACATGAATATTAAGAGCCATATTGAAAAAAACCTAACATGAAGAAACAGTTTTCAAGAAGGATATTCGACTGAAACTAATTGACTGAACTAATTAAAATTAACACCTAACGGTTAGACTAACAATTGACCAACTAAAACTGAATAGGGCAAAAGGTTAGATAAGCTAAACAAAGAAAGATGAAAATTAAACTAAGAACAGAACTGGATCGAAATTAAACTAACAATCGAATTTATTTGGAAATTAACTTCAATGAATAGATAAAGCGAGCCTCAAACCGAATGAGAAAGGAACCCACTAATCAAAACAGACCAAGTCAAAGAAAAACAAAAGAGGAATTAACCCACTAATAGAAAATAAAAATAAAAACATGAAACTAAAAGAACACTTACTAAGAACCTGCTCGACCTTGAATTATTCCCAAATAGGTTGGGCTGCCTGAACCCTAGATCGAGTTTGAGGGCGGCTTGTTGCTATATGAAGAGGGACGAACTTGGATTCGAGGTGAGGAAGATGAGTAGATATCCTGGTAGCAATTTGAGCTTGATTGGATGACTTTGAAACTTGGCCGATTTTTCGATTTGATTTTCGAGCAAACTGGTTGATATTTGATGACCAACGGTTGTATATTTGGGCTGAGGGGGTCAAAGTAATTAAGGGTTTTTATTTTGGAGTGGTTTGGGATCGGCGCCTCCACCGGAGGCTAGGGATTTTAGGGCGGTGTCTCTAGGGTTTTCTGAGGGGTGAGGAAGACGATGAAGAATGGGGTTGGGGGGTCGTTAGGACGGTGTTATATGGGAAATCATAGGACACTTCTGTCCGTTGGATCAAGATCCAACGGCTTGGGTTAAATCAACCAAACGGTGTCGTTTCATTGAGGCTCCAAGTTGGACTGGGTCGAGGTGAATTTGGGCATGGGCGAAGAGATCTCTTTTGGACTTAGCCAATTTGGCCCAAAATTTGGGTCTTTAAGACCAAGCTCAATTCCCTTATTCTCCTTTTTTTCATTTTTCCTTATTTCTTTTATCTATTTTTATTTTAATAAACTTTTGTATTTTTCTAAAGTTTTTATAAAATTGGAACTATACTAAAACTCTAATATATTTTTTGATTTTCAAGCATTGTTCTAAGACAATTTGACCCCTAACTAATATTAAAATATGAAATTAGATCCTAAATGCAAAAAAGTATATTTTTTTATTTTTATATGAATTAAAGTGCGCAAACAAGAATGCAAACAATTATCACAAAAATGCACGAAAAATTATAAAAATAAGGAAAAAAATTTTATTTGGAATTTTTGGGAATAATTTATATATAGGGAAAAAATCACGTGTTCACACCTAGCACCACAGATGGCCCCATGGTCTTGGCCGCGTCAAGTGACAAGCGCGCATGTGCCTCTATTGCTCCACTGATATCCCTCGCCAGCACCCAGCCGCAGGCAAAGGTCAACAGCGCCGCGCACGCAAACAATGCCGCGCGCGCCGACCTTGATGCCAAAGACGATGCTGCTGACAACGGACATGTTTCTGCCTTGTAGAAACTAAGTCCTTTTCATTGTAAATATAGAGTAGTTTTATTTCATGTACTTCTATTATGTTTCTCTAGTTTAGTCAAGTCTAGTCTTGTAGCTTTGGTTTATTTTTTTATGCATTATTAGGGGAGATCAAGCAATCAAACTTTCTAGCAAGCAAGCAAAAATTCTCTGTACTAATGTCTCACCCCCTAGACACCGTGTTGCTTTCTGTAATAGCTTCATCAATACAATCAAGCTTTTTTTCATTCTCAATTCTCATTTTTGTTCTCTCAATTGATCTTGACATTGGTTTTTTCATACGGCAGTGACAATATAGTCTAGTGTACGAAGGGAACCTCGGTTGGTGGACAGTAATTGCACAGACATCAGTTGCTTAGCCTTACGTCTCCCTTCCAAGGAATCTCAGGAAGGCACCATGTAACAGTTGGTATTAATCCCTAGGCTCGACATCATACGAGGGAACGCATTGCCATTACCGCCATTTCTAACCATGGTGAATCACGGGGACCGCATAGCGGCCCTTGAACAGAAGATGACGGATTACGGCCCATCGTGTATACAGCGTCTAAACTAGGAACTAGCCTAGGGCAAAGGTTGGACGACCTGGACCGCAGGATATTCCAGGTCAAAGTTGACATAGAAAACATCAGTCGCGACTACGAGGGAGATTGGCAAACGGAAGCCACAGAGGCAGCCAAAATATTTGGCAAATTCGAAGGACTCCTACAGGAGCGTGCCAAGGATTTAGCGTACTGGGAATAAGAGGCAGGGTGACTGCCATGCAACAAAGTATTGACGACTTGGCAAACAAGCTCAATGTTGTCATTGCTGCTTTTCAGGGCCTGCTTCGAGGCAGTGGAAACGAAATCAAGGGCGCTGCAAACCCCGCTTCTGCGACACAAAAACTAAAAATTCCTGATTCAAAGCCATACAATGGAGCTAGGAATGCCAAGGAAGTAGAAAACTTAATCTTTGACGTCAAACAATATTTAGATGTTGTTGGGGGCCTAGAAAAAGCTAAGAAGGTAGCAACTTCTACCATGTATCTTTAGGGTGATGCTAAGCTCTAGTGGCGGGTAAAGTACGAAGCCATCAAAGCCGGTGAAGATGCTCTCGAGACATGGGCAGAACTGAAGGCATCCATATGCCAACAGTTCTTCCCCGTAAATATTGAATGCAATACAAAGAGAAAGCTACGGGAGCTCCGCCAGACCAAATCAGTGGGGGACTACGTGCGGGAATTCTCTGCACTCATGATAAACATACGCGACATGGGGGACAAAGACAAGCTCTTCACCTTCCTGGAAGGGTTGAAACCTTATGCCCCTATGGAGCTACAAAGACAAAGGGTAGATACCCTACCCAAGGAGATCCAAGCAGCTGAATGCATTGGGGACTATCAAGTGGAAGCTCGGAAGAATAGGACTCACCCACCTGCCCGAGTATGATTCAAAGGGGGTTAGTCTATAAATGGTGGCCCTAGTAGAAGTGAAGGAGATCGGAGCTCAACCAAATCTAAGGATCCCTCATCGGGCGGCAACAGTGTTGTGACAAACAACAATGACCAAGGGAGAAAGCCTCCTTGAGGATGTTGTCAATGTGGTGGACCACATTGGAACAATGAGTGCCCACATGCATCGATTGAAGCCTATCATGCTTTTGATAATGGTACCGATGACGACTTAGACAATGCAGACCATACTGAACCAGTAGGTACCTTCAATGCAATTGTTGGCTCCATTTCTGAGGCATTAGCAAAGACCAGTGATGGTATCTGTAAGAAGAAGGACCCATGTCTAGTCACCAAGAAAGGGAAAAAGAAGGTGTACGAGGAGAGTCCTCTTAAACAAGAGAGGACCTTAATGTTCGTTGAGATAAAGGTGAATGGCAAGCCCATTCGGGCCATGATAGACATGGGTGCTACACACACTACTTATACTTGACTCAGGTGGAGCCCCTTAGTTTAGTTGTAGGGAAAGGTAGAGGTCGTGTCAAGGCTATCAACTTACCTCCGCAACCAATGGGTGGAATAGCCAAAGAGGTACAGGTGAAGCTTGGCCCTTACAAAGGAAAATTCAACCTGCGAGTCGTGATCATAGATCACTTCGAGTTGATAGTTTGGGTTGGAATTCCCAAGGCAAACCAACACCATGCATGTACCATTTGCATATATCCTACTAACGATGGGAACAGATGGGTCCAAGCCCTGCATTATCGTGTGCGTGCACGTAAAGATGGCCGTTGAGAACATCTCGGCCTTGCAGTTGAAGAAGGGGGTTAAAATAAATGAACCTACTTTCCTGGAAACCCTCTTCATTGAAGATACAGAACACTCCTCGGGTCCCATTCCTGAACTCGTGAAGGAGCTACTACTGGAGTTTGAAGATGTCATGCCACAAGACATGCCAAAGCGGCTCCCGCCTAGGCGCACTGTGGACCATGAAATTGAGTTGGTGCCAGGCGCGAAGCCACCTGCCCGGGCTCCTTACAGAATGTCATAACCCGAACTCACCGAGCTTCAAAGAAAATTGACGAAAATGCTAGATACATGGATCATTGTACCCTCCAAAAGAAACATGATGGCAGCCTGCGATTCTGTGTGGATTATCGGGCTATAAAAAATCACCGTGAATAATAAGTACCATATTCGTATAATAGCAAGCTTGTTCGATAGACTGGGTGGTACGACGATGTTCACTAAGATAAACCTCAAGATAGGTTACTGGAAAGTTCAGATTGCAGAGGGTGGTGAACATAAGACGCCCTGTGTGACAAGATATGGGTCGTACGACTTCCTGGTTATGCCGTTCACCTTGACTAACACCCGAGGTACATTTTGCACTTTGATGAATCAAGTCTTCTAAGAGTCATTGATGAATTCGTGGTGGTCTACTTGGATGATATTGTAGTATATAGCCAAACATTGGAAGAACACTTAGTGCACTTGCGGAAGGTCCTAGCTCGATTGCGGGAGCATGAACTATATGAGAAGATATCCAAGTGCTCCTTTGCTTAGAAGCAAGTTGACTTCCTCGGACATGTCATCGAGGAAGGACGGATCAAGATGCACCAACAGAAGATTCAGGCAATCATAGATTGGTCGCCGCCTAAGGATGTCCACGCCTTGAGGGCGTTCCTTGGCCTATGCAACTTCTATCGGCGATTTGTGAAGAATTACTCCCTCATTGTAGTCCTACTGACAGAGCTCCTCAAGAAGGTCACGCCCTAGGACTGGGGACCCAGGCGAGCAGAGGCCTTCAACGTATTAAAAATTGATATGTCTAGTAGCTCTGTCTTGGCCCTCCCGGACCTAGCCAAGCCATTCGAGGTACAAACGGATCCATCTGACTATGCCCTCGGTGGAGTCTTGCTACAAGAAGGGCATAATGTCGTGTACGACAGTCAGAAGCTGAAGGATACAGAGTGACGCTATACTGTCCATGAGAAAGAATTATTAGTTGTCTTCCACTACTTGCGCCTTTGGAGGCACTATCTATTGGGGACCCCTTTCGTGGTCAAGACAGACAACATAGTTGTTAGCCATTTCATGACCCAACCGAAGCTGAATGGTCGACAGTCTAGGTGGCAGGAACTTCTAACTGAATTTCACTTCAACCTGGAGTACCGAAGTGGGAAGACCAATCATGTTGCTGATGCGCTCAGTTAGAGAGCTGACCTAGCATCGGTGTGCCAGCTCGCCACCCTAAAGGAGCAAAGTAGCCACCTCCATCAAGTCCCAGATATAGGATATACTCACCAAGGATCTTGCTACACCGTATTTGGTTGATTTGGTAGGACAGTGCAAAACTCGCTGGTTCTACATTGAATATGGTTTTCTAAAAGTGAAAGGGAACCGACTATATGTTTCTATAGGAGGAGATATGCGAAGGACTCTTCTAGCGGGATGTCATGATACTCTGTGGGCTGACCATCCCGGTGAATAGTGTACCATGGCGTTACTTTTCTATGCATATTATTGGCCTCAAATGGCTGATGACATCGCTTAGTATGTGAAGACTTGTCTAGTATGCCAGAAGGGCAAATCGGACCGCTTGACACAAGTGGGACTCTTGGAACCGCTAGCTATCCCAAAGAGACCTTGGGAAAGCGTTTCTTTGGATTCATCACCTAATTGCCCAAGGTCGGAGATCTCACAACTATCTTGGTTGTGGTGCATCGTTTTTCCAAGTATGCTACCTTATTGCAGCCCCACAATATATATCAGTAGAAGATACAACTCGACGCTTCTTCTCTCATGTCGTCAAATATTGGAGCCTGTCCAAATACATTGTTAGTGATCGCGACTCACACTTTACTAGCAACTTTTTGACCTAACTCTTTATGTGCCTTGCATCAAAATTGAGTCACAGCTCAAGTTTTCATCCGCAATCTGATGGCCAGACGGAGCGGTTCAATGGTATGTTGGAAGAATATCTCCGCCACTTTGTAATCGGATCGCAGAAGAATTGGGTGAAGCTTTTGGATGCTGCTCAACTGGGTTTCAATTCACAAAAGAGATGTAGTACAAACAAAAGCTCTTTTTTAATTGTTACCGGACAGCAACCACTACTCCCACGCATAGTGAATGCACCAAACATGTCTAAATCTCCTCAAACTGCTAGCTTCTCAAAAGAGTGAAATCAAAATTTGAAGATAGTGCAGAGCTATCTTCTCAAAGCTCAAAAGCAGATGAAGAGGCATGTTGATCAAAATCGTCGATTTGTTGAATACCAAGTAGTGGACGAAGTGATAGTCAAAATTTCAAAGCGATACTTATTTGTTGGGGTCAATGAACCTCCTATTGCAAAAATACATTGGATCCTTGTCCATTGAAGGAACATTGGAAAAGTTGCATACCGGGTGGATACCCTAGTTTGGTGGAAAATTCATCTTATCTTCCATATCAGCCTCCTGAAACCTTTCGAGAAGACACGAAGGACCCTTCACAGAGCCAGCTCACAATACCCTGTATTTGAGGTCCCATTTAAACTGAAAAAAGGCGTGTTGAAGTTATCCTTGATGATAGAGTGATTCATGCCTCAAGGAGAGATCACCAAGAGTTCTTGGTGAAGTAGCAGCATTGTGATGCAAAGGATAATACTTGGGGGAGTGGAACAAACCTCAAAGCCTATAAGAGCCTAATTGAAGATTATATTGCAAGGAAGACGACGACATCTTTGCCAACTCAGGTAGCGAAGAACATCATGGGTGGGTCTCCAGCCATGCCCCATGACCCCTTGGGCGTGCCCCGTGGCATCCTAGCAAGCCTCCCAATGCCTAGAACCACGGATGTCCCCGCGGTCTTGGCTGCGCCAAGTGACAAGCGTGCATGTGCCTCTGTTATCCCACCGCTATCTCTCACCAGCGCCACCCGCGGGTAGATGCCAACAGCACCGCGCGTACAGACAACGCCGCGTGCGCTGGCCGTGATGCCAAAAATGTTGCTGCTGACAACGGACATGTTTCTGCCTTGTAGAAACTAAGTGTTTTTCATTGTAAGTATAGAGTAGTTTTATTTCATGTACTTCCATTATGTTTCTCTAGCTTAATCAAGTCTAGTCTTGTAGGTTTGGTTTATTTTTTTAAAGCATTATTAGGGGGAGATCAAGCAATCAAACTTTCTAGCAAGCAAATAATGCTTTGTACTGTGTCTCTCCCCCTCGACACCGTGTTGCTTTCTGTAATAGCTTTCATTAATGCAATCAAGCTTTCTTTCATTCTCAATTCTCATTTATGTTCTCTCAATTGCTCTTGACATTGGTTTTCTCGTACAGCACTGGCAATCTAGTCTAGCTTACGGAGGGGGCCTCAGTTGGCGGATAGTAGCGGCACTGACATCAATTGCTTAGCCTTACGTCGTCCCTCCAAAACATTATACATGTAATTGCTTGTTGCACGCCCAAAGTGAAATTTTAAAGTATCCCTTTAATTCAAACTACTTCACACTCTTTAGGGGTTTGTCAACTATACTTCTAATGCATATTAGTATTTACCAGGACAAAATAAACAAGCAAAAGAAGTTTTAGATCTGCTAATTGGTGTTTATTGTTAAAACTATATCCTTATTACGTTCTTTCAAAAGTCATCCATTTGATAGAATGATTGCTTCTAGATTTGGTCCAGATGAAATCAAGAAGAAGGAGACAATCTTGGATTATGGCCTATGGGGAAATTGAAACTATTCACGATGTTCCTCTGTCCAAACACATGCCACTAACTTTTATGCTCTTGGGAATTGTTTGTTTCCATGGTTTTCTTTTAATTAAAAAAGAGTTCATGATTTGAGGAGCAACAATATATACCTCAATTCATATTAATTTTAGTAGTTTTTCCTTTAATTTTTGTTTACTTCTAAAATGGCAATTTAATAACTTTAGTTATAAAAATATTTGTCTAAAATAATAATTATCTCTCTTGAATGTTTGAATTAATTAATCACTAATTGGAGTGAATTTGGAAAAATAATAATAAATGCACTTATTCTTTTAAAATATCAAATATTTTGAAATAATTCCATAGCAACTAACATTTGGGAAGTTAATATTCTCAGAATATAAAAGAAAATCATTTTAAAAAAAAGTCATTTTCTTATGCTTTAAGATTTATGAAGACCAAAGAAAAGAAGTATGATTAGAAATATTTTATTTGCGATAACATATGCATTTGATAGTAGGAAAATTCACATTAAGTTTTTAAAAAATTGGAAGTTTGCTCCCCTCTCGTTCTCTAAATATGTTCCTCCTAATTCTTATCTCTTAATCAATTAAAAATATCTCCAGATTACCACTTCTTTCATTTTCTTTCTTTATTAACTTAAAGATGGATGAGCTATACATAACTTATTCTATATTTTCTTCAGCCATTTCCCTAAAGTGAGGTTCCCCTACAAATGGAAATTGGTTCTTTCATTTCTCTTTCGAAAATTTCATAGATGGTGCTGTATAAGATAAGGATAATCCCATTATGACACAACGAAATTACGAAACTATTAAGTCGTAGTCACAATTAATTTCAATGTACGGTTTAGTACTTTGGTTTTTGTAAGATTGTCAAAAAGGTCCATATGATTATCACTTTACAGGATATCTTGGAAGGAAAGGCAATGAAGTTGAGCCGTAACTTGTCTTGGCTAAAGTTGATCACTTTCAAAAGGACTGAAAGTTTGATCCACGAAAAATAGAAGGCTCTAAATGAAATCTTTAGAAGATAAGACAACAGCTATGGGTTTAAATATGGGATAATTTCACGTAAGTTTAATCGGGGAAATCACTTTTCAGCCGCATAATCCACAAATACAGTTTTTATGCGGTAGCCCACAAATAATTTTAGCGCCTAACCACAACTTCATCAACTACACCCAAAATCACGCCTAAATCAGATTTCGCTTTTTCTTTCATTTTTATCTTTACCCTTTTTTCATTTTCTTTCTTATTTATTTTTTACTTCCCTCTGTATAGTAAAAAATATCAGGAAGTTGAAGTAACAAATAAAAATATATTCATTCTTAGAGTCTATAATTTTATTTTTATATATTTTTGCAAAATTTAAAGTTTTGCAAGGGAAATTCTTATTTCACTGGAAAAAATAAAAAGTTACATTGTTAAACACCTTATATATATTGTTATACACACAAATATAATCACGTATAATTATGTATAATCTTGTTATTTGTGTATACTCATGTATAATTCTGTACAAGGATGAAAATACCCACAAATATACATAGTTATATAAAGTATATATATGTATATACATCATTCTTCCTCCTTCAGAAGTTATTTAAAGTTGAAGAAGAAGCAAAATTACCAACAAAAAAAAAAGAGATTTCATAACTTAGAATAAGAGACAAGAATTAAAAGAAATAACCACTCATTATTTTATCACTTATTCTATTGAGCCACTGTGTAAAAATCAAGAAGAACAAGTGAAGGGATCTGAGTATGTCCATGGGCAAGAAAAATCGTAAATCCAAAAGCAAAAGCAAGCGGATAAAACCCAACAGCTCATCTCTTTCCTTTGCACCTAGAAAATTTAGTCGACGATAAAGACAATGGGTTGGGGAGCAAGAGATTGAAAATGAAAGAGAAAGTGGGGTGGGAAGAAAGTTTGAAAGAGAATTTGGGAATGGAAAAGTTTCCTCTCCATAAAGAAAAAGAGTGGGGGCGACGAGGGCTAATTAGTGCAAAAATATAAAACTGGGCCGGGTAAGAAGAAAAAATATATACCATATTTTATTAAAATAGTGGGCCAAGTGACATAAAGTGTAATTTGTTCTTTAAATATGCCAAGTATTCATCTTTCCAGAGAAACAAATAGGGGTGAAATGGTAAAATTGAGCCTGTCAATTCGAATGTGTTTAGCAGAATAATTATTATTTGCATTGGGATTCCGACTAATCTGATTTTTCGTTATATGAGACCAACTAAAGAACAAAACACTTTTTACCAGAATTTTTTCGTAGCTAAGGTTTGAATTAGCTACCTTTGATTAAGTGTGAAGAATATATCACAATTCTTGGAAATCTTGTCAGCTAAAGCAAATTTAGGCCGTTTTATGTTGCACGTGAACTCATAATCATTTTACTAAATAAGGTATTTTATATATATATTTTGTAAAATTAATTTAATATTATTTGCTGAATATTGTATTTGATTGAATACTGAATTATTTACCAAACGAATATGGACCGCTTCCTACATAATTCTTTTTTCCTCATTTCTCAATAATACACTCATGTTCTAAAAAATCGAGATTCGCCTTTACTTTTTAATTCAAATTAACCCAAAACCTAGTTCTTCTTGTTGGTTGAAGTATAAACTTCAAAATTCAATAATTTATCAATGCTAACATTACATGAGAATTATTTGTGATTTTGACAACAGAAGCCAAAAATCATCAACTCATCGATGTAGAAAATCTTAAAATAAGAATCAAGATTAATGTTGCATGACAATGGATATACTTTGAGAGGTGAAAAGAAGGTGAAAGATACTTGGACATAATTTCATTCACACTTTTCGGCAAACAAAGAATTTCATCTGTTTATAAAATATGATGAATAAAATAGAAATTCATAAAATCTCATTAATAGTGAATTGTTTAAAACCAAATTACAACACCATCTCATATATCAAAATAAAAGTAATACAAAACTTATTGAAGAGATTCATAGCTCAAATTTTCTTGCTTAAGGTGTAACAACTAAAGGTGGTTTGTTGCAAAAAGTATTTCGTGTTCATACAAGATTTATTGAAGGATTTCACCTTAAGAAAGTCTAATGTAGGCAGTCTATCTCATACAAGTATCAGTAGCTAATTCCACGGGTCGAACCTGTAACCTATAAGTATAAAAACAATAATTTGACCGTCGCTCCAAAGCTTTTTTTAAGGTGTAACAACTCCAAATCAAAATATATAACCAGAAGAAAAGACAACTAAAGTAGGTGCACATAGATATTTTACCTTTATGCAACATCAATTTTGGATTATTCAAACAAACAATCAATATTTTCTTATTTTGTCATTTTTTATCAATCATGTTATCTTAAAATCTTAAATCACGATATATAGCTACTTCTTCCAGCTTCATATCAATGCTACATTGTCCTTTTGTTGGAACAATCAAAATGACAATTTGGATTTAACATAAAGAAATTTAGAACAGAAACCTTTTCAATTTCAACACATTCTTTTCGCTGCACACTTATTTAATTGAAAAACAAATATACATCATAGACGACATATCTTTTGATTAAAAACTATTCTATCTGAGATATATTATTTTAAAGAATGAGGACATGTGTAAAAGAGAGTCACCATCACAAGTTGAAAAATTAAATTAGAAACGACAGTTGTAAAACGTAGAAATGCAAAGATACAATCTTGATACTATTGGAACAAACATGTATATAGTACACGAAAGAGTCGTGGAGTTTTATCATTGATTTGGAGATTGAAAATATTTGTTGCACAATTATTTATTTTCAAATTACAGTATTCGACAAACAATATAAATCTTTGATTGTTAGAAGGCAACATTCACAATCTAATACTTAACGCACAGTCCAAGCTTAATCATAGGAAGATACCCAATATTGTATGGTTAATACTAGGTGATTTTATTGGAACAATCAATGAAACAGTGACTGAGCTTCGACTGTTACCTGAAGCTAAGCTTCGATGAGAGTGAGGTTGTGGCTCATCCACCATGAAAGCTCGGATAGAGAGAGGGAAGGTAGAAGACGAAAGAAATTTCCAGAATTGAACAACTGAATTAGTTAAATTAAGAAGAAGAAGGAAGCGGAATCTCCACTTATATACAAAACTAACACACTAAGCTAATACACTAAGCTAAGACAATCCACTAACAACTAACTAACTACACAGCTATGTCCAGCTGTCATAATGACTAACTAACTAACAGATTTACTAACTAACGAATAATTACAGTTCTCAACACCCCCTCAAGTTGGAGGTCTAGCAAACACTGACAACTTTCCCAATGCAGCACTACGTTTAATCCCTGTCAAGGCCTTAGTTAAAACATCTGCAAGTTGATCATTAGTTCTAATATGCTGTAGAGAGATTAGGCCTGCTTGGAGTTGATGACGTACAAAGTGGCAGTCGGCCTCTATATGCTTGGTTCTCTCGTGAAATACTGGATTCCTGGCAATGTGCAATGCAGACTGACTATCACAGTATACTGAAATAGGTAGAGAAAAAGGGACAGTTAGTTCTTCAAATAGCCTATGTGGCCACACTAACTCACCCACCACTTTTCTCAGGGCTCGATATTCTGCCTCTGCATATGATAGTGAAATGGTTTCCTGCTTCTTAGACTTCCAGCTGATGGGGCTGTTACCCAACAACATAATAGCCACTAATGGATCTCCTAGAATCTGGGCAAGCAGCACAGTCAGAGTCACAGTAAGCTCTGACTATGTTATCTCCATTCTTTGACATAAAGATACCTAGAGTAGGATCACTCTTCAAGTACCTCAGCAAGTGAAATGCTGCTTTCAGATGAGGCTCCCTGGGCTCCTGCATAAATTGACTTAAGTGCTGAGCACTATATGTTATATCTAGCCATGTATTGGTCAAGAAATTTAGTTTCCCCACTAGCTTCCTGTAATAAATGGGATCCTGCAATACTGCACCCTCCTTGGCCTTTAGCTTCACAGTTGGATCCAATGGTGAAGAGCAAGTTTTGTGATCCAGGCAATCATACTCCTTTATAAGGTTCAATGCAAACTTCCTCTGTGATATAATGATCACATCTTCCTTATACATAACCTCCAATCCTAGGAAATAATGAAGTTGCCCCAGATCTTTGATTTTGAACTGCTCATGTAGGAACCTTTTAAGTGTATTAATCTCTTGGTCATAAGTCTCAGTTAACAGCACATCATCCACATACACAGCAATGTATACTGAATCACTTCCACTTCTTTTGTAAAAAAAATAGGGAATAGTCATACATGGAGTGTGTGTATCCTCTTGAATAAAGTGCTTTGGTCAATTTTGCATACCATTGTCTGCTTGCTTGTTTCAAACCGTAGAGAGGTCTGTTCATTTTCGGTAATGCATCCATAGATCAAAACATAATGTATCTTCCAATAGGTGCTCCGGTGAAAACACATAGTGCCAACAAAATCTTAAACACTAGGAATCGTTCGAGACATCAAGATCTCGTATACTTCCCTCCAAAACTAAATTGCAACCCTGCACATGCAACTTCTCAACCCCACATGGTGCATCACCTCTAACATGCGAACTTGCAACACTACAAAAACCTTATAGTCGACTATGTACCTTACACAAATTGAACACTTCACCAACCGAGAATCTTCTATTTATCTAAATCCAGGAGAACACCACCACACGCAATATAGCTCATATACCTGTAGAAATTATTAACCCTGATCGTGGTCATAACATAATAAATCCTCCGGAACTCAGTAACATATAATCATGCAATTATAACCAATAACCTCTAACTCAATCGAGTCACGCAGACTGACAACCCGAAAATAACTCAATCTGATATGATCTCCCCTAAGAAAACTTTTGCGATCCCGAAGCCATTTCTTGCATCACCCCAACATTGACTTGTGGACCTTTCTTGACAAGTAAACACCACGGAATCTGATTACCATTTACTACCATTTTCAAGCCCATCTGTAGACAACTTCAAAAGTCCTTAAATCCTATCATCTTATTCTAATCTTCAATACGCAGCTAATACGCGTCGAGCAACCCGTGTTTCACCGGCATATGCCCATTCAAAGAAATAACCATAAAATCTCTCGGACCGGAAATTGATACGGCCCATGATAATCTGATCGCCATTAGTAGATTCCACCACTTAGCTCGAAGTCATAGAACACCTCAGCAGAAACCCAAAGTACTATATCTTCACAGCATGCCCCGATACTACACAACTGTTTAGTTGAATACTTCAAAACTCGCATAATGCTGATGATAGAACACCCCGGGACTCTGACAAGCGCTTACCCATCATTACAATAGTCAAACAACATTCCCCAAATTCTCTAAAATGATGACATATTCACCCCCACTGAATGGAAACCTCATATGAGACACACGATCCAAACTCATCATATAGGAGATAGTCCACCGGTTATACTCAAATTGACATATTGCCATGAACTTACCTTAATCACAGCAGCCTGTTCACCAGCCAATCTTCCCAAATTTGTGCTTATCAACTAGAAATATGAACCTACCTCCTACCTCAAATGAACAACTCAAATATTTAACACCTCATTTGCTTATGAGGCTAGACAGCACATCGCGATGATAATCAAGAATCCACGGCCTGTTGTAGTCCATCTTTGGAATCATCAATCATCGGCACATAGCGAATACTGAGCGCACAACATCACATATGAGCGATCAGGATGAGCCAAAGTCATAAGTTTCAAGATAAAACAAGGCTACACGGTTAGGAAAAAAGAAAGGAAATTTTTTTCCTTAATGCCCTGTAGCCTCCCGAAGATAGGTAACGACGCCATCATACCGATCCGCTGGACTCTACTAGACACTTTCTCATGCCTTGTAAAACCTACAAACTTAGTGCTTTGATACCACCTTCTCACGACCCAAAAACCACTAGCCGTGATGGTACCTGACTCGATCCTCTAGGTAAGCCAATGTAACAACCCGACCCGTCGTCTTATGTATCTCTACCCTATTTTTCCCATTTTATGCTTTTATATATTTTATTATATGTGTTTGATGAATTTTAGGTAATTCGGATAGAGTTCTGCTAGAAATGAGACAAATAGTCTCTTTAAGGAAACTGTAGTTTGGAAAAGTCAACCGGATGTTGACTTGTGAGTTAGATGGCTTGGAATGAATTCTGATGGTTCAACTAGTTTTTGGGGATGATATAAGGCTTAGGATAGCAATTGAAAGTGAATTTGGAGGCTCGGTGTAGAAATTAGCCAATTTTGACGAAGTTAGGAATTTTGCGAATTTCGGTTGATATGTGAGATTTTGATCCGAAGCTCGGAATGGAATTTTGAGAATTTTGGTAGCTTCGTCATGTCATTTTGGACTTATGTGCAATGTTTAAAGTCAATCAGACATGATTGGATAGGTTTCGGCATCAGAAATAGAAGTTAAAAACTGCAAAGTTCATCAAACTTGGATTGGAGGTTAATTCATGATTTTAGCATTGTTTGACGTGATTTGAAGCCTCGAGCAAGTCTGTAATTTGTTTTGGGACTTGTTAGTATACTTTGTTAGGATGCCATGAGGCTAGGATAAATTTTGGAAGAGTTTTTGGAAGATTTTTGTCGTTTTAAGCATAAACGTAATGATCTAAAGGTTCACTTTTAGTTCTGGATATCCAAATTTGATTCTGAGACTTTCGGATTTTTGATAATGAATTATAGGACTGATCTCAAAATTTTGGTCTAATTTCATCAAGTCGCGATTAGGTTTTTGACGCGAAATATGAGTAATTGTTTAACGAGCGAAATGGATATCGCACTAAAAAAATGAGCTCCGAATTGAGTTTTAATTGAACGATTTTGTTCGTATTACTATTTGTGACTCATAGGAACAAGAATCGTCTAATTTTGAGTTCGTATGAAGGAGTTAGAGCTTTTTTAGTGAAATTAAAGAGTGATGGTGCATCAGGTCTAGTGTGACACTTTTAGCGACCAGATTAACTTAATAAAGCTGCTGCATTTTTCTTCTCGTTTTTTACCTATTTTTCTGCGAAAAAACACGGCTTGGGGCTGTTTTCGAGCAAGAAATCATGGAAAATCTTGAGGTAAGTCATTTGTGATTATTTCTACTCCATAATATTGAATTATCATCGAATAATCCGACTAGATTACATTTTTTTTGAGGTGTAAATTAGGGATTTTGGACCTAGGGATTTGAAAATAAGATTTGAAGATTTGAGGGGTAATTTGAAGGTAAATTTTATATGTACGGACTCGTGGCAAGATAAAAAAATCCGGTGATGTGACTTCCGTAATTTTTCCAGAAGTGGGCACGGGGCTCGAGTTTTGCCAACTTCGTGATTTTTAGCATTTTTCGAATAATTTCGATTGGGCTATGTTTCTTTAGAATAATGTAACGTATTCGTTGTGGTTTCGACTAGATTCGACACGCACAGAGGTTAATTCAAGAGGAAAAGGGCATTGCGGACTAGCGTACGGCCAGTTAGAGGTGAGTAGACTGTATAGATGATGGACTGAGGGTTTGAAACCGTGGTTTATCACACTGCGACACTATATTAGGGCATGACTCGCACCCCATGGCAGGTGCGGGGCCGTTTATGACTGTAATTGTGACTTGGTCCATTCCGAATAAGAATTTTACTATATTGGCGACTGATACGCGCCCTGTGTTGAATATATCTGGGCTTATTACCATGTTTGGAGCCTTGTGCCGATCTATAGCATCCTCAGAGCGTGAATATCATTGTGATAGCATGATTTGTATAATCATTAATCTCAGTCCTGTGTTTAATCACTGATATGAAATGTTAAGTCACTTTTTCTGAAGTTAAATAACTAAATTATACTCTTCTTAATAATTAGAAACTGAGAAATTAATTGAATATGTTATGTGACTCATATGCATACAGTGGATTGAGTATGGATCGGGTTTCACGCTGTAGTAATGATATGATGATATTACGCTTGGGTTGTAGGAGTCCCTCCGAAGTCTGTACACACCCCCAGTGAGCGCGGGTACCAAATAGATCGGGTTGTACGCCGCAGTGGGTCATCTGCATTGCATCGCATTCTTGCATTATACTTGACTAATATACTTGATGTGGTTTTGATGCTGGTTCACAGTTAATTTGTCAGACTGTTAGTTTTAGCTTTACTTTGTGGCATTTCGTGGATTCTTATCTTCAGACATTTTATATACTTATTACTCACTGAGTTGGTAGTACTCATCCTTACTCCCTGCACCTTGTGTGCAGATTCAGGTGCACCGGAGGCTTAGCTAAGCAGTCACTGTCTCCAGAGCTTATCAGAGTTGTTAAGGTAGCTGCTTGACATGCAGGACCTTACTACTCCTCCTATTTCAATTTTATATATATATATATATATATATATATATAAATATATATATATATATATATATAGATATATATAAATATATATATATATATATATATATATATATATATATATATATATATATATATATATATTCAGACATGTGTATTTTTGTGCAGATAATTGTTATCCAGTTTTTTTAGAGGCTCTAGACTCGTGACCCCAGATCTTATGGGAGTGTTTTATTGGATTTCATATCTCTCCGTATTATTTTAATATAAATATTGGATTATTATTCTAAAACTATTACATTTTCCTTAAATTGACGGTTTTGAGATTTATTGTCGAATTGAGAGCGACTATTGGTCAGGCTTGCCTAGCGTTATGGTTGGGCGCCATCATCGGGTTTGGGTCGTGACAAGTTGGTATTAGAGCCTAGGTTACTAGGCATCATGAGTCATGAGCCGGTTAGTAGAGTCTCGCGGATCGGTACGTAGACGTCTGTATCTAACCTCGGGAGGCAACAGAACCTTTAGGAAATACTTCGCTTTCTTGAAATCTTATCGTGCGTCCTTGATTCAGCTTGAAAGAGTAACTCTTGAAATTCCTTCCACGTTTTTGCATACGCGCATGAGCGTGTGGTAGAAGATGTGCTTTGATGTCTTGTGATTCCCCGATCGAGGGGCGAGATGTAATCTTCGTGAGGTTGATGTTGGGCCAGTCTGAAGGACTTGAGGCCGAGTCTTCGCATATGGCTTGAGCACCGGAGTTCTAATTCTGTCGCTATTATCCGAAATGGCAGTTTGGTATTCGTGTGATTATGTTAGTGCTGCGAAATGCGATTATATGACTTGTAGCGACGAAGAAGTCTGCTGGATAATAGACGAAATGTTAAGTGATTCGTTTCCTATTGTGGTTCTGTGTGTAGCCCGAATATAGGCGCATGAAGAATCTTTTCAAGGCTCCTAGTGGGAGTGAAGTAAATTGCATGATACAATATAAGTTCAGACTCGGGAAGACTAAGTAGATGTGCAATGTGTATGACGGCAAAAGTTATACAAAAATGTTATATTGCGACGAAGCAAGTGGGTTATCCCCTATGGAGTGTTCTGAAATGATGTGGTTCCTATGTATTTTGTGAGAAGATTTCATGTGTAATTGAAAGGTATTTTCCATGTGTTATGATTCAAATAGGTGCAACGCATGTCCATGTATCAATTTATATAATATAATACGTGTAATATCGGGATTAATGTTGTTGATATACATTGTGGTGATTTTTCAAGTTGTGGACGTGTTGTTAGGATGGCTTTGGTGATTCTCTGGCAGGTGGATAGTTCCAACTACAAAGGAAGCACTGCCAAAATTTTTGAAAATTTTGGGACTTAGTAAAAATTTTATCACCTAAAGAGTGGGCTTAACCGTTGGATGAATAAATGCAAGAATTGCAGAAGAGTTAAAATTTCTGATGATTCGTATTTCCACAAGCTTAGGAAAGAGTGAGTGTAATCTCACCATGGTATTACGACAGCAATAGAGTATATGTGTTGTGATATATATGGCTTCGAGCTAAGTTGGGGAGGTTGCTGTTGTTTAGCTGATTGTACGATCATGTACTATGTTAGTTCCGATTGATGCCCGCAGGTGAATTAGTTATGGTTGAAAAAATTAAGCCGAGGGTGGCACGAGTGAAGCAAAAATTTTGACAAAGGTTATATGGTGCTTAGTAGATGTGAGAAAATAATAGGATGTCTTGAGTTGTTGATAAAGAATGCTTAGTGTAAAGAGAAGGAAGTGGTTTGGTTGTATCGAAATAAGATCATGTCCTGCGGCGTCAGAGTGCTGATAAGGGACGAATGGTTAGACAGCGTGGTCTTACGTTTGAGTCTCGCCTGGTAAGCCTGGGTTGAGGCATTGTGGCGCTACAGCAATAGAGTATATCAAATTGAAAATGAATCAGAAGGAAAGCTAGACAAATGAAGTAGCTTGTTAGTGGACCGAATCGGTGTGGTAAAGATATGATCAATTCTTTGTATGTGTTCCAGGTAATGAATTTATACAAGCGTTGGGAAGCGAGGCTCGTGAGTACTGACAGTCTGCTTGGCTTGGTTCAAGTAGAAGGATTTAGTCCTGGCTGTTTAGCTTGTGCAAATGGAATTGGGAGAGAATTTTTATTGGGTTTCATTAGGGTTGGGGATGTATTTTTCTATGGATATGCGGAGCATGGAGTGCGTGATGATATTTCTTCTAAATGTGATCAACGAAAGTTCTGGACTAGTTGAGTGCATCGAATTATGTGGCGCGGAAGGGGACGAAAGTTCTCATGTTATCCTTGGAAAGTATGGTAGGTGAGGTATGTTGCAGGGGGCAAGACGGGCGTGTGCGAGGTTTCGGTTCAGTTCTGAAAGGAAGTTCATAAAGTTCTTAGGCAACGAGTAGTCTCAGGTAATCAAGGAAATGGTTCTGGTAATTGGAAGTGACT
Organism: Nicotiana benthamiana; assembly: GCA_034376525.1. NCBI lineage: Eukaryota > Viridiplantae > Streptophyta > Magnoliopsida > Solanales > Solanaceae > Nicotiana > Nicotiana benthamiana. Next base: position 36,689,315 of record CM067339.1, on the reverse strand, counting down.
TAACGATAGTATATGTCTCTGAAGGAGGGTAATATGAATAGACTAATGATACACCTGTAGTGTTGTGGCATTCTTCTTATTGGATCAATTGCTAATATTTGAGTTTTCTGATGACACAGGGAAATTTTAGAATATCTTTTGTATAATGATGGATACTTGATGTGTAATATGTGTTCATACGGCAGAACGTGGGACCAGGTATAGCAATTTGTGTATTATATGGAGGGGGAGACTGGAGTTCTCCGACATAGTATATGTCATGGTTGTGGATCGTGTGTATTCGGCACCATTTAGTGGCAATTAGAATTTAGAGGCTAGAGTGGATCTTTATTTATTGATACGATAGATTTTGGATTTGATATTGGGTGTAGACTGGTTGCCTCAGTGTTGGGTTAACCTAGACTATTGTGTTAGGGGCTATGCTGGAAGATTGCCATAGGTTGTGTGGCGATGTACATCGGGTGAGGTTATATAAGAGTGGGTAAAAGACCAGCGGACGGCTGGGAAGATTGCTTTACCTAATTGGGCCTTTGTGACGGATGTCAGTATAGAGGTTTCTACCATTGATTTAATTCCGATATTGAAGGACCTTTTCAGACGCGTTCTGTGTGGCCGGGCATATCGCCAGGCGAGATTGTGAATTACAGTATTTATTTGGTGTCGGGCTACCGAATCATACGGCTCTGGCATGATTAATAGTAGTGGAAGATGCAGCTTCAGGCTTCTTGGTAATGAGCTTGCTGGTAAGCTGGTTGGATACGTGTTTAGCTTGGGTTGGCTTGGTTAGTCCTGAATTGTATTGATAAAGGATGGGTTGATTCGATCGTTATTGTATCTGCTAGTGATCTGGGAAGATCTCTGAGTTGCTTTTCTGTGATGCGAGGCGCTATGATTTTTGGGCAGTGGTACATAAATTGCGGTGCTATCGAGATTCATAGTGGAAGTTGAGTTTTGTAGCTTACACCGCCATAAGTAGATATGATTATGCATTCAGTGTGCTTATGATTGATACTCGGTATTTTGTTATAATGAGCAAATTCGGCTCAATGTGAATCTCCTTATGTGGGATATTCGTGTGGATCGGGTGGCACGCCGCCACAGGGTATGTTTTCTGGATCGGGTTCCGCGCCACAACAGTGGGATGTTGAGGATAGTTTTTGTATGTTATTTTGTATGCCTTGCTTCATGGATTTTTAGGAAAGTCCGTATTGGGAGTTGCTCGACGGATAGCGCATAGCTTGTGTCCTTTCAGGATTGAATGGTGTATATAACTTGCTTCACCATGGATGTGATGGATTGCTTGGTTTCAGACATCAGTTTGTGCGTGGCTGTCTATTTCGAGCATGGTGACTCGAGGTACGTCATGTGTAACAATGTTTGGACAGGATCGCACGTTGTGGATAGGCCACGTGAAGTCATGGCCTTTCAAGGAGGATTCAGGTATTCTACTTCCTATTATGTGAGGCGGGGTCTCCACCTTGTGTTGTGATAGTACTGATGAGCTTGAGATACAGCTCTTTCGTGAGGCAATATTAGGATTTAAGTATATTCAAGTCGTTCCTTATTGGTGAGCGTGTTATGCAAGCATCGCTTAGGTCGGTGAAAAGGTGTCATATCACCAGAACGGTATGTAGGATTCAAGGTGATCGTTGGAGTCATTAATGAATATGAACGGATTTGGTTTCAGCTTGTTGGAAGGTTAATATCGAGGTTCGACTCGAAAATCTGTTGTGATAGTAGTCTAAAGGGAAGTGACTTCATGAATGGTTGATCTGAGAGATTGTTATAGTATTGCGTGTTTCATTTATTGTTGGCAGTGTATGAAAGTGTTGGAATAAGACCTTGCTTAATAAGAGGTATTGGAATAAGACCTTGCTTAATAAGAGGTTTTTCCACCGGTATTCGGGTGTTGTGGGCAAATGTTGTGAATAGTAGTTATCGCTTCGAGTGTTGGATTGTGTGGTTTGCATGGGTTCACCTTGCAGGTATGGGTTATTACAGCTAGTTCGGGCTTATTCTGAGTATAAATATCAGGTTCTGATCTTGTGTATGGTTTCGTAAGTGCAATGTGGTTCTACAGTTATGGTCTGGATGGACTGTAAAATTTTAGCTGTGCTGTATTATCGCGCCTATGTGAGTTAGGGTGACATGGGATCACCCCGGGTATATGGTTGGTAAGGTCATTCAGGTATTGGTTGGCTCCTAATACAACTTTGAGCACGCTCGAGGACGAGTGTTTATTTAAGTTAGGGATGATGTAACGACCCGACCCATCATCTCATGTATCCCCACTCCATTTTCCACAATTTATGCTTCTGTATGTTTTATTATGTGTTTGGTGAATCAGAGGCAATTCGGATAGAGTTCGACTAGAAATGAGACAAATAGTCTCTTTAAGGAAAGGGTAATTTGGAAAAGTCAACCGGATGTTGACTTGTGAGTTAGAGGGCTCGGAATGATTTCCGATGGTTCGACTAGTTTTGGGGATTGATTTAAGGCTTAGGAGAGCAATCGGAAGTGAATTTGGAGACTCGGTGTGGAAATCAGCCTATTTTGACGAAGTTAGGAATTTGGTGAATTCCGATTGATAGGTGATATTCTGATCCGAGGCTCGAAATGGAAATTCGACATTTTCTATAGCTTCATCATGTCATTTTGGACTTGTGTTCAAAATTTAAAGTCAATCGGACGTGATTTGATAGGTTTCGGCATCGGAAATAGAAGTTGAAAACTTCAAAGTTCATCAAGCTTGGATTGGAGGTTGATTCATAATTTAGTGTTGTTTGACATGATTTGAAGCCTCGAGCAAGTTTGTAATGTGTTTTCGGACTTGTTAGTATACTTTTTTGGGATGCCATGAGGCTCCGATAAATTTTGGAAGAGTTTTTGAAAGATTTTTGTCGTTTTGAGCATAAACATAATGATCTAAAGGTTCATTTTTAGCTCTAGATATCCAAATTTGATTCCGAGACTTCCGGAATTTTGATAATAGGACTGATCTGGAAATTTTGGTCTAATTTCATCAAGTCACGATTGGGTTTTTGACGCGAAACATGAGTAATTGTTTAACGAGCGAAATGGCACTGGGCAAATGAGCTCCGAATTGAATTTCGATTGATGGGTTGTGTTCGTATTACTATTTGTGACTCATAGGAACAAGAATCTTCTATTTCCGAGTTCGTATGAAGGAGTTAGAGCCCTTTTAGTGAAATTAAAGAGTTCTGGTGCATCAGGTCTTGTGTGGCACTTTTAGCGACCAAATCTGATAGTTTTAGCGACTAGATTTGGGTTTTAGCAACCAGATTAACTTAATAAAGCTGCTGCATTTTTCTGCTCGTTTTTTACCTATTTATTTTTGCAAAAATACACAGCTTTGGGCGATTTTTTAGCAAGAAATTATGGAAAATCTTGAGGTAAGTCACTTGTGATTATTTCCACTCCATAATATTGAATTATCATCGAATAATCCGACTAGATTACATGCTTTTGAGGTGTAAGCTGGGGATTTTGGATTTGAAAATAAGATTTGAAGATTTGAGGGGTCATTTGAACTCCGATTTTGGTAATTTTATATGTATGGACTCGTGGCGAGACGAGAAATCCGGTGATGTGACTTTCGTAATTTTTCGAAAAGTGGGCCCGGGGCTCGGGTTTTGTCAACTTCGTAATTTTTAGTATTTTTTGAGTAATTTCGATTGGGCTATATTTCTTTAGCATAATGTAACATATTCATTGTGGTTTCGACTAGATTCGACGCGCGAAGAGGTCGATTCAAGAGGAAAAAGTCATTGCGGACTAGCCTACGGCCTGTTAGAGGTGAGTAGTCTGTATAGATGATGGCTTGAGGGTTTAAAACTCCGGTTATCACAATGTGACGCTATATTAGGGTGACTCTCACCCCATGGCAGGTGCGGGGTTGTTTATGACTGGGAATTATGACTTGGTCCATCCCGAACAAGAATTTTTCTATATTGGCGACTGATATGCACCTTGTATTGAATATATCTAAGCTTATTGCCATGTTTGGGGCCTTGTGCCGATCTATAGCATCCTCAGAGGATGAATATCATTGTGATAGCATGATTTGTATAATCATTGCTCTCCGTTATGTGTTTAATCACTGCTATGAAATGCTAAGTCAGTTTTCCTGAAGTTAAATAACTAAATCATACTCTTCTTAATAATTGGAAACTGAGAAATTAATTGAATATGTTATGTGACTCATATGCATACTAGGGACTGGGTATGCATCGGGTTGCACGCTGCAGTATTGATATGATGATGTTGCGCTTGGGTTATAGGCGCCCCTCCGGAGTCTGTACACACCCACAGTGAGCGCGGGTACCCAATGGATCAGGTTGTACGCCGCAGCGGGTCATCTGCATTGCATTACATTCATGCATTATACTTTATTGATATACTTGATGTGGTTTTGCTGTTGGTTCATAGTTAATGTGTTGGACTGTTAGTTTTAGCTTTACTTTGTGGCATTTCGTGGATTATTATCTTCAGACATTTTATATACTTATTACTCACTGAGTTGGTAGTACTCACCCCTACTTCCTGCACCTTGTGTGCAGATTCAGGTGCACCGGAGGCTTAGCTGAGTAGTCATTGTCTCCAGAGCTTATTAGAGTTGTTGAGGTAGTTTCTTTACGTTCGCAGGACCTGACTACTCCTCCTATTTCAATATATATATATATATATATATATATATATATATATATATATATATATATATATATATATATATATATCCAGACTTGTGTATTTTTGTTCAGATAATTGTTATCCAGTTTGTTTTAGAGGCTCTAGACTCGTAACCCCAGATCTGATTGGAGTGTTTTATCGGATTTAGTATCTCTCCGTATTATTTTACTATAAATATTGGATTATTATTCTAAAACTATTACATTTTTCTTAAATTGTGGGTTTTGAGATTTATTGTCGAATTGAGAGCGATTATTGGTCAGGCTTGCCTAGCGTTATGGTTAGGCGCCAGCACGACCGGGTTTGGGTCGTGACAGCCAACTAAAAGAATAATACAACTCGACTGAGATAATAGGAAAATAGAGAATAAATAATTAATCGTTTACAAGTTTATCCAAGACCCGATGGTACGTATCACGAGCTTCTAAGATTTGCAATTTCAAAACTAATACAAATAAATACACGTTTTTTTACGGTTGCTTAAACAAATGACCAATAATTGAAATTACCAAGGACAAGTGGCAGTTATAACAAAACGCACGAACATCTTTTGAATCAGCACCTGATGTCTCTAGCAGCTCCGCTCCAAAATCTGTAAGAAACATGCAGTATCAGTACAACTAACCCCGTGTACTGGTAAGTATTTTGTCTAACCTCATCAAAGTAGTGACGAGGCTTTTAGTTAAAAAGATGCTTATTGATATAAATTATACAATGGATTAATAGTAAAGTAGTTCAAAGCATAACGGATAAAAGTATCATATACAACTCGGCGAGACAGTCAATAATTACTAAAAGGAGCTATAGTAGAATATTTACAATCGTTCCTGGTATGAGATATATGTCCAAAATGTCAAATGTCAAATCACATGGCACGGTAAAACCCTTCGTACTTTTATCTCATCCTTACCATGTATAAATAAATTTATTTAACAATTCAATTAGCACGGCAACACCCTTCCTCCGTCCAACTCATCTTTCCAAATGATCGTATAAAAGAGCCAACCATATCACATGAACACAATAATAGAAATATTAAGTAGGAAACACGCAAGTAACAATGGTGAGCAAGGCTGCATATGTGGGTCACAGTAAAGGACTTAGCGGAAAGCACGTAAGTACAATAAATGTCCAACAAGGAATATCGACTTCAATTAACTAGCATACTAGAGGCCTAAGTACAATTATAACAATTAAGATGGAAATACTTGATCTTTGCAAGTTAACAAGTAAGGGTATGAATGGCTAGCATGGTGGAAGGCTTAAACTAAAGTCCAACAGAATAAATACAATATGAGTATAATTATAAAATCAGGAAATAGGCATGGGATTCGCAAGTTAAGCAAGTAAAAGACATGGACAGTGAAACAACAATTGAGATAAAGATCAAGTACATGACAATAACAAGAAGTCACACAAAATATGTAAATTCAACAATAACAGCTCAAGGTAAGGGCAGAAACGTACACACGGGAAACATATATCGCATCATAATGTATGTCCCTCATCCTCACCTGCACGGAAATACCCTTCGTGCCATGATCTCACAATAACATACAAGCATAACAATATAAATGAAATGGCACGGCATCCCCCTTCGTGTTTTTTACTCTCAATAATGTGGCACGGCATCACTCTTCATGCTTTTACTCTCAATAATATGGCACGGCATCACCCTTTGTGTTTTTACTCTCAGAGTTGAGGCACAGAATCACCCTTCTTGCTTTACACTCTCCCTCACATGATAATATATAACAATGGCATGGCATCACTCTTCGTGCTTTACACTCTTCCTTGACAAGCATATATATAATAGTAACAAGAAGCATAACTGACATCAAGGAGAGAGTTTAACGGATATTCCAATCAATTCCCAATCACAACTTTCCAACAATGGTTAAACAACCCTCAAGAACCATATTATTCAAATACTTCCAAGAATCTCATAAATGATCCCCAACATAAGTATAGAGTCTAGCATCTCAAAAATCGATTGTACTAATGTAGAAATGATTTCGCATAGAGATGACTAAATTAGACATATCAAGGTATTCTTACAATTTCCATCAAGTTTGATCAAGTTAAAACAAACTAAGTCTTGATATCAATCATTTAATATGATGTCCTTTGTATCTAAGAGTTAAGTAAGGCATTAAGCAGAATGTCACAAAATTCTACACACACAATTATAACATAATCCACCCCCCTCCCCCCCCCTCCGAGCACGATTAACCCTGGCACATATATATAGCTCGTCACCTCATATATGTATCACCCCCGTATGTAGCAACTAGTGGAAAATAGGAGGAAATTTTCCCTCAACAAAGCTAGGGAAAACACTTACCTCGATTCGGCTAACTCAACACTCAAAATAGCCTTTTCCTCTATAAATTCACCTCCGCTCAACTCAATCTAACCAATGACGACTTGAATACACCGTTGTTTACCGTGAAAATAGTAACAACAATTAAATATGGGATTCTAAAAATACGTGATCTATTCTCGATCTAGTTTTTAGGGCAGTTGATTCAAAAACTGCTAAGTGTAAAGATAAGACGCGAGCTAAGATGAAGCAGTAAGCAAATCAAAGAGGCCTTTTGCCCGAGCTCGGGGTAAATTGATAGAGGCCTCTGGGTCGAGGCTTTAGCCGAGATCGAGTTATCAGGGACAGTCAGGGAAGGGACAACAACCAGAAGTGCGATTAAATAAGGCTCTTTATGGCCAATATACAGCAAGACAGGCAAAGAGCAAGTAAGAAAACAATAAATGTGAGATGCGCTCGGGCCTATAAGAACAAATGACTTGGAAGAAAAGAGAGAGAGAGGGAGATATTATTGCACTTGTGAAGCAACATCAACCCTTTACAAAGTGGTATGGGTTCCCCTTATATAGTCGGGGGAACACGGCATGATACAGGATGCATTAAATATAAATTCACGGGGATAGGATGGCTAGGCATGGCATGGTGCCAGACCCTGTTGACTCTAGCTGCTTGTCTCGAGAATCCCTCATCTTCATAATTTTTGTTGGGTCGCGGACGGAACCCTGAACCTCAGGGCTACTGCATGACCTTGGATGATCCTCGAGATAGAGAGCCTGATCCTGATCCCACAGCCTCGAGGTGCTTTCTCGATCTTCCGAGTAGGCCTTAACGGTGGAAAATGGATTCTTCTGATTTCACCATACACAGATAGTCTCCGCATTTCCTAGAACGGAGTGATAGGAAACGATGTTGGATCGTCATCTCGAGGTCATCATTGTCAGGATGTCAACCATCTACGAGCATTAAATTCCATGTCCCAAGGAAAAGGTAGCCATCAAGTGCGGTAATTAAGAAACCCATGAACTGCCGTAGGTTTATCTCTTCTACTTCTCTAACGGTTACTATAAATGCTCTAGTTGTTATGTGCTTACCATCTTCATCCTTTCCTCGGGCTATTAAACCAGAATTTCGCAATTTGACACCTTTACATTTTTCTATCTCTTTACGGAAAAGTTTTTACCGACTAATATGTGTGCGGCGTTCCCCCTCTTTTTTGAGGATGGCTTCCCTTTTGCTGACTCGTTCAATTTCTCTGTTATAGGTGCCGGGAGTTCATTTGAGGCAAGACTGGATTACCCAAAGGAGGAGAAGAGATTACTTGCCCAAGTGTGAAGGAGCGTTGGCAAAAGGAAAGATGTTCCTCGGTGCGAGAAAGGTTGCTGTGAGGTGCCCTCTCCGTAGCGGTTGAGGGGAAGTAATTCGGTTGGTCGGAAAGCTTCTAGGATTGATGCACCATCCAGGGTCGCTTCGGCCCTCGGTGAGGCTCATCGTCCTGGACTCGTGGTGAGTTTTCGACCGTAGTAGGGATGTTTTTTCCCCATGCTCCTTTCTCTTCCCATTACTTACCCCGGCTCTTCTTCTTCTGGATTATGATAGGCTCAAAACTGCGCTGCTTCATTGCAAGGTTCTGTTTCGGGAGGCTCGAGAAAGGGAAAGATCCCTCAAACTTCTTTGTGCGGCAAAGGAAAATGAGATCGTCTCTCAACGGTGTGGGGCAGACCGAAGCCGCGCCCGGGAGGCCCTACTGGAGAAATAGGTATTCTGCATTCTGCGTTGGCTTGTATTCCACTTTTTTGTCTTGTTGTCTCTGATGTTTTGTTGTTTTAGTTGAAGGACAAGGCGTATGAGCTGGAACTACTCTAGGCGAGGTTGGCACAGTTAAACGTGACTTTGCTGAGCTGCAGGCGCGTGTCAATGCCCATTCTGAGGCAAAAGAGAGGGCTCAGGCTACGACATCCGCTCTCGAGATACAAATTCAAGTCGCTTATGCAAGAGATTCTGCTCGGGCGAATACGATCTCGAGACTTTAATTCGAGCTATCAAGGGCGAAAATCACGGTGGTGAACATCCGGGATGAGGTTGTGATAAATAATACCAGGTCGGGGCAGAATATGATGGCTCAATTGAAGAGTGCCAATGCTGCTAGGGCCGAGCTGAAAAAGGCCTTTGACCGTGCAAACAATAGCAATAAGTAAGAGAGGTGCAGGTCCCAGAGGGAGAACTTAGAGGAGATTCATGCTAGAGGCTTACATCTTTCGGAGGAGATCGAACAAGCCAAAGGAGAGGAGTTCGATGCCAAATTCCTGATATCCGATGATGAGGATGATGAGTAGGAGATCACCGGGCCGTAGTTGCCGGAAAAAGGGAAAAGAATATTCCCTGCCTTCTTTGTTGTGTATATGTAGCTTTCATTATACCACGCAGGATGAGATTGCGCCTCGCCACCAATATGTTATAATAAGAGGGGGAACCCTACAACTTATATCTTCTATTTTTCCGCTTGTTGGTGTTCCCACCAGGTCGATTCGATCCCAGATTTGCCCTTGGGCTTGCGTGCATCAATAGTCTATGGGCTCAGTCTTTGATAGAGCCCCCCCCTCCCCGACAAGGGTGGAACTTAGGCATTCAACAAAAAAGCTACACGTGATGGGAGGAAATCCTCACCGTACAACCAGTAACCGGCACCAGCGCCAAACCTCAAAACGTTGCCTATGTATCTCGCAACAAGGAAGAACTACTCCACTCCTTCCATTGTCATTTTTCCTTTTACTAACCTACATGCAGGCAGTCAGCCAAGGCAATTATAAATCCCGAACTCTACTCAGAAGTCCGAGGCTCCTGCGGGATCCCTCGAGATCTCTTTCCTCAACCGGGATTTCAACCTAACAGTCTCGCTAGCAAGATTATTAGCAGAGCAGCATACCCTCCAGCAAGGGCTAAGACAAGATCGCTGGCCTTCCTTTCATAGTCGGCAACGTGCGACAGTTTTCTCTTCAAGAGCACCATCTCCTCAGAAGGGCCAATAAATGGCAGGCTTGGTCTTGAAACAGAACCATACAAGCAGTTCAAATGATTGTAGGAGCCGAGCCCGTACGGGCCGAGCTCATGACAACGAGACAACGTTTACTTACAGCCTATATCTACATCAAGCAGTAAAGAATATATTTTCGGCATTCCATCACAGCCTATATCTACGTCGGGCAGTAAATAATATATTTTCGGCATTTCATCATGGCCCAAACCTACGCCAAGCAATAAAGAATATCTTTCCGACATTTCATATTTCGAGAAAGATTATTTCGACATATTCATGGCAAATGGTTCTCCATCAAATGGGTCCTGGTATACTCGAAGACTAAATATAAGCAATTCGACACTTGCACAACCCCATAGTCAAAACTCTAGGCTTATCAAGCCATTGGAAAAAAACTCCGAGCTCACAGGAAGCTGTCTTCAAGTTTAAACAAACTAGATGACTGATATCAATCTCCATATAAATGAAAAAATCCAAAATTGTATGACCCTCATGGGCAGCCTCAGCATAAGTAGCTATATTCTACAAACTGTAAGACCTCAACAGGCATGACAAACTGTAAGACCTCAACAGGCATGACAAAAATGTAAGACCTCGACAGGCATGATAAACTGTAAGCCCTCAACAGGCATGACAAAACTATAAGACCTCAACGGACATGAGAATCCTGATATTTAGGTTATATGTCGCATTTGTAAGAATCCCTAAAGGGCATACCCTCGATGTAGACGCCTAAACTATTGCTAGGGATAAAAAATGGCTATGGCCAAATACATATGACTATGGTCAAAAGGGCTAATACAGCCAAAATATTGCTAATCGCGGACACCCGACTGTTGCTAAAAAATTGCAAGCCACCACTCCGAATATACTTCGGAAAGAACCAGTTAAAACAGGCTTCCCCCCATGGGCAAAAACAAGCTCCGACAATGTCGGCTCCAAAATACAAGAGCGTCGATCTACTCGACCTATGAGCTATGAACCTTAAGAGGTGCTCGAAACACCGTTGATAACGACTTGAAATCGAGGTTCCTCTGGAACCGATGACGGGTCAGGCAAAAATACTACAAAAGACCTTAATGAGCGATACAAAGCCTACACAAAGCCCACGGGAAAACATAGCATAAGAGCCATTATCGCCAGCTAAGCAAGCCTACGTACCACATATTGAAAGGTCTCTACGACCAAAAAATGTAAGAGCTATTGTCGCCAGCTAAAAAATCTTGATAACTGATGGATCAAAATGATCTCGAATCGTAACCTGATTCAGAAACTGGATCCAAAATAGTTAACTATGCAAGCCTACGGGTCATATATCAAAAGGTCTCTACGACCAAACGACATAAGTGCCACCATCGCCGGAAACTCAATAAAATCAAAGGTTGATTACCGCTCGAATCACAATGCGACTCGGAAACTGGACCCAAAAAGTGCAACATGCCTAAGGGCACGACATAAGTTCCATTATCGCTGCCCGGAGACTCGATGAAATTTAAGAGTTGATCGCAGCTTGAGTCGCAATGCGACTAAGAAACTGGGCCCGAAGATTGCAATACGTCTACAACCACGACATAAGTACTATTGTCGCTAGGGTATCCATGAAATGAAAGGGCCAATTACAGCTCAAAGTCTGATATCAAACGAGCTATATAGAGGGAGTTGCTTTCCGGATTGTTGTGGCAACCGGCGTCTGGAGTCCATCAAAGGTCTGAAGTGTAGAAGCGATTTGGTTCGTTGGTCTGAACTGCCATGTTGGCTTTGGCCCGATGTCGTTGGTGTAATTGGTCAAAACACATGCACTTATAAACACATGCTTTACTTGTAATAGGTTAAATGAGGGAGGGGTTACTAGCGCGTGAATATGAGGACGAGGCGAATCGATGTCTCTTTCCCTGGATGTAAGGGTACCCTTTGGGTATGCTCCTCGGATCCGCCTTTTCTTGGAGATGAGGGCTTTCACTCTAAATTTTATGGGTCTTTGAAGGTGCCACTGCCCTTATGCTGTCACAGCAATACGCTGTGGCTTGTTAGCCTCGTTTTTCCCAATCACCTTCCTCTCTTGGAGTCGAATCCGAGTCTGATCTCTTGATGCTACTTGGTGACGATCTCTATTGAAGTGTAAGGTCGTTGTTCCCTCGGACCTGGTGACCTCGTGCACCCTACGGTTCCCGCATCAGGCCATAGTTCCTTTGCAAGGGTCTTGGTCGAACGGGTCTGGGCCTCTCGGCATCCCCGACTTCGCTTATGGTGATCACAAAGTTTGGTGTAGCGATGCTGAAGTCATGCTCGGCCGGCGGGGTTTCCATATCAATTGTGCCATGTTGAATATGGTTCCATTGGAGGTTCCTCGAGGATGCTGTCCTCGGGTCATCTCCCTATTTTTGCGAGGTATGTTGCTCTTCAAGTCGTTCCTTTCATTTACTGCGCATGGGTGATACCTCTATCTGCTTCGCAACAGTTTTTTTGTTGGGAGTTTGCTTGGATATACCAAGCTCGAGGAGGTTCCAAGACGGCTGTCCATGGGAAGCGGTTACTGTAAGAGCTTCCACGAACCTGATTCGATCCTTTTGGTGAGGTCCTTGAGCATTTCTACGATCGTGGGATCAGCCATCGATCTATCGTTGTTTGACCTTTCAAGCACTCACTCAGTGAGGGAATCCCTATCTGGTGCCGTTGTGCTGGGGATCCTTGGGCGGCTTTGCAGTTGGGCGATGGCCATTTGTTGTGTCTGTAATATTTCAAAAATATCGTGAAGATCAACTTTCTGTTTTTCCCGGGCCGGGATTTTTCGCATTTCCTCCTAGTCAACACATTGTATGCTATCATTAGTGTGCGAGGCTTCGTCGATCTAATGCGCGCCTTGCGAGTCCGCATTCATTTGAATCAACCCAGATGCGTTATCAGGGTCCTATGGTGTAGCGCCAATCATTTAAATAGCCATACTGCTTCCATTGTGGTTCTCGGGGTAGTCATTTTCGGCTTCATTTATCGATCCAGACATTTTAACCTGAAATAGAAGGATCTTGGACAAGAAAAGTGTGAAAGATATCGTGCGTTCGTGTGAAAAAGCCAGCAAGAAAATAATCACTAATACTTCTAGCACTATGGTGAACGCCCAACTTTTTAACGTGAAAATGGTAACAACAATTAAATTTGCAAATGGGATTCTAAAAATACACGATCTATTCTCAAGCTAGTTTTTAGGGCAATTGGTGCTAAAAATGCTAAGTGTAAATATAAGACGCGAGCTAAGACAAAGCAGTAAGCAAACCCATGGGGAGTTTTGCCCGAGCGTGGGGCAGATCGATGGAGGCCTCGAGGCCGAGGCTTAAGCCGAGATCGAGTTATCTGGGACAGTCGGGGAAGGGATAACAAGCAAAAGTGTGATTAAGTAAGACTCTTTATGGCCAATGTACAGCTAGATGGGCGAAGAACAAGTAAGAAAATAATAAATGTGAGATGGCCTCGAGCCTATAAGAACAAATGACTTGGAAGAAAAGAGAGTGAGGGAGATATTATTTCACTTATGGAGAAATAGAGCAACATCAGCCCTTTACAAAGTGGTATGGGTTCCCCTTATAAAGGCGGGGGAATACGGCATCGTACAACATGCATTAAATGTCAAGACATGGGGATGGGAAGGCTAGGCATGCGATGGTGCCAGAGCTTGTTGACTTTAGCTACTCGTCTCGGGAATCCCCCATCTTTGTAATTTTTGCTCGATCGTGGACGGACACCTGAACCTCGCGGCCACCATAGGACCGCCGATGATCCTCGAGATAGAGAAAGTGATCCTGATCCCACAGCCTTGAGGTGCCGTCTCGATCTTCCAAGTAGGCCTTAATGGTGGGAGATGGATTCTACTGATTTTGCCATACAAAACCGCACAATCCAAGAGAATACGATTTCAATTAATAAAGCAATTATTTCTATTAAATTTCTAAAATTTCAACAAAAGTCAAACCCCAGGTCGGCCCGGTCAAAACCCAGGTCCAAAGGTAGGTCTTTACTACCCATAGCCCCACTAGTCCAAATATGTGTTTTTTTTCAAATCCGATTCTTATTCGACTCTTAAACATGAAATTTTCATTTTTCAAAACTTTGACATCCCCAAATTATTTCATATATTTCCCATGAATTTGATGTTAAATCTTGATTAAAAACATGAAATATAATTGGAAATTTATTAAAGACACTTACCCAATGATTTGGCATGAAAATCCTCTCTCAAAATCACCTCACCTCAAAGCTAGGGTTCAAAAATATGAAAAACAAAGTAAAAACTCAGAATTCTCAGTACTTAACAAGTTGCAGATGTCACATTTGCGGCAGGGGATCCACAAATGCAAACGCCGCAATTATGAAAAACTCATCGCAATGGCAAACTTGGAGGATTTCTGCCAAGGTCGCATTTGCGACAAAAACTTCGCAAATGCGAAGACCAGCCTTCGCAAATGTGGTTGGTTCATCTCACATGAGAAAAGCTACCTAGTCGCCTAGACTTCGCAAATGCGAGGTTTCTTCGCAAATGCGATGGCTGCATTTTTTACCAGAACATCGCAAATGCGAAGATACCAGAACCAGAAATCAAAAACTGTGCAAGAACATTCTGAAACCAATCTGAAACTCACCCTTGAGCCCTCGGGGCTCCAAACCAAATATGCACACAAGTCTAAAAACACAACACAAACTCGCTCGCACTCTCAAATTATCAAAATAACTTCTAAAACCACGAATCAGATGCTAAAACGCATGAAAATCAAACTAAACTTCAAGAACTTCTAGAATCACAATCGAGCGTCAGAACCATATCAAATCAACTCTGAATGGCACCAAATTTTGGAGATAAGTTCAATATTACAAGATGAACCTACTTGAAACTTGAAATCATGCATGACAACCTCAAAATGATGAATCACACCTCAAGTCAAATCAATGAACTTTAAAACTACAACTTCCACAACTGATGTCCAAACCTACCAAATAACCTTCAATTGACCTAAACTATCGCATAGAAGTCACATTTGACATTACGGACCTATTCCAATTTCCAAAATTGAAATCCAACCCTGATATAAAAAATTTCACTCCCGATCAAACTTCCCAAAAATCCAACTTTCGCCATTTCGTGCCAAATTCAACTACGGACCTCCAAATCACAATTTGGACAGACTCCTAAGTCCAAAATCACCCAGAAAAATTAACAGAACTGAGAAAACTCCATTCCGAGGTCAAATGCTAAAGGTTCAAACTTGGTCAATTCTTTCAACTTAGTACTCCACTCTCAAATATCATTCTTCCAAATCAATTCTGGATAACTCAAAAACCAATACCGATGATTTACGCAAATCATAATATATCATGCGGAGATACTCAAGCCCTCAAATACTGAGTGAAGTGCTGATACCCAAAATGACCAGTTGGGCCGTTACAATTAATCCCCTTTGATAGAGTCGGGGACTTTACAGACACATGAGTTGATCGAGGGTGAAGGGAAACCCTTTGAATTTTCTTGCAAAAAAGCAGAGAAGAATCACTATCCTCTAGAGAGGGGTGAATTTGACGGAGAGTCACTTCGTACCTTTTGTATAAGGCAATGATGATCGGTTCTGAGGGACCCAACATGAAGGGATAAGTGTAAACACTTAAAAAACCCTCCACATGGATAGTAATTGATTCCTCAGGCGAGGGAATAACGACGTGTTTATCGGCCAAGCTACAATCCCCTTTGGCCTTGGAGAGGAGATCATCAGTTATCGGATATATATATATATATATATATATATATATATATATATATATATATATATATATTTCTCAAGACCGACTCGTATCGACCCGGTACTAAGGAAGTTTTTTCGATCTTGAAATCAGTACTGATCTGAAACCCTCTTGGAACGAACTCTTCAGGGTGTGGCTCTGCCGCAGTCCCATGGCCGACAAGCCGCAATAAAGAGGTTATTTCTTTCTATGGAATAGTCTTAGAAGTTTTCGCCATTATAAAACAGAGATGAAGAAAAGGAAATTAAGAAGATACGCTTAGTAGTTGCAAAAGGTTCAAGAAATCTGCATTCAAAATTTGGAAAGTGAAAAGATTCTTAAAGAAAAAAAGTAGAAGAAGCTTTTGAACATAATGTTTGAATGAATGAATGTTAGGATTATTATAGTTGTAAATTATGGTTCAAAACCAGTAGTAGCCTACCAATACTGACACACATTTAATGCCTTAGAGACTGGACCTACGGGACGTTTCAGTAATATTGTGTCACTTACGTCATGATCTATCGAAGCAAGGTTCGGCAGTTCATATCATTTCTCATCATCTTCTCTCCAAAAAATAAGGGTACTATCTCTATACGATCAAAATAGAGTTCTCCATTAAGTGACCAATTGAGGCTGAAACATGGTAGTTCAAAGCTCGAGCTCGGGATATATCAAACCAAGGCACAAAATTAGATCATCGAGCTCGTAACCCAAAGACCGAACAAGATCGAGGGAAACTTATGGAGCCAAATAATGGAAAGTCAAAATATCTGCAATCAGTCAAAGATCATGGCAAAAATTTTGGCACATATCAAGAGGAGGGTGATTAATTAGCAAATTATGAGATTTTTTGTATATAATTGTACCACGAGTTAAACACCCTTACTATATAAAGGGGGTTATCATCATTTGTATGGACATTGTAATAGGCACAAAGAAAGCACTATACTGATCATTTTTAGTTCTTATCATCGTATTGTTCAGTTCTAACATTAGTTGAGACACTTCTTAGCTCGAGGGTGATCAAACTACGAGACTAAGGCTGTTGAATTTGTATGGTTTGAATTTATTTTCTTATCATTAATTTCAATATTAATCTGTCTTCTTGATTTGTATCAAGTTATATCACGTATCCTTAAAACTGCATATAAATTCAATTGTTATCTAATTTTAAGGGTAAACAGATGACCCTTTATGCAAAGTAAAATTGTGATATGTTTCTTAAGGTAATTATTTCGGAGCATGTCCCTGGGAGATTTTTCTATTAGAAAATAACTATAACTAGAATTGTAATTTATAGACTTACTAGCAATTTTTCTGTTCCTGGTTAACTATGTGAATATATTTTTTTATCCCTTAATTGTTAGATGACCAGAAAAAATAATAAATTCAACAAGTTAACTAATATAACTATTTTATATTAGATGGTCCATCCATCTCAAATTATTTATTGTGATTTTTAAAAGAAGGGATAGCAAAACATCATCCTAAGATCTCTCTCAAAGTTATCCTACAGTTCAAGACCAAATCCACAAGTTGGTCAGGTGATTTTTCTCTTAGAAAATCAAGATCACCTAGTTATCTCTCTACTTTGTTCTTTGGGGTAAAGAGCTTGGTTGAGCTTGAAGTAAAGCTTATTGGACAAGTACTCTTGCTGCCAAGGTAAGGTTTAACTTCGTACGTGTATTTAAGATCATCTATAAATATCTAGTTAATTTGTTAAAGAAAACTTGTGAGGTAGGTTGAACTTCATGTTGAAGTGTTATAGTTGTTGAACTATTTTGGAGTTGAATTCTTGATATTTTATGGTTGGAAATTAGTAGAAATAACTTAATAATACTATTGCTATTGTGGTTGATGTGTTTGGAAGGAGAGAAGGCTTGGAAAGTACAAGTTAGAACTTGGTTGTTGGGTAAGATGGTGTGGATTGTTTTGGTGATGTATTGTAATGAATATGGGATTATATATATATATATATATATATATATATATATATATATATATATATATATATATATATATATATATATATATATATATATATATATATATATATATATATATATATATATAATCCCATATTCATTACAATCATTTTCCTCAAATCAAACAACAAGAGAAAAATGTCCAAAATGTCAAAACACACACAAACACCACCACCTGATCAGCTGGTATACGTTGATGATTTTGCCCACAGTGGTCGATATGATATGATGAGATACCCTTAGAGGATTGATGAAGTTATGTACATATATACCTATGCATGATATGTTTATACGCATATGCATGAAATTACAAATGTTTCATGATTTGCAGAGTTATTCAAACTTTCAAGTGAGTCTTTTCCTCCATGTTTCTTTCATGTTTACTATATATACTACTTTTATGTCTTACATACTCGGTACTTTACTTGTAATAACATCCATTTTTCCTGGGGACACTGTGTTTCATAACCGCAGGTCCCGATAAACAGGTTGAGAGTCCTCCAAGTAGGGTATCAGCTAAGTGGAAGGTCTTGGTTCACTCTTTTGCTCCGGAATTGCCTATTTGATCAGTATGACTTAGACATGTATTGATTGGTATGTCGGGCCCCTATCCCAATCTTCATAATATTTATGTACTCTTAGAGACTTGTAGACTAGAGACTTGTAGACTGATGTCATATATATGGATACTTGTATGGCCTTGTCGGCCTATGTTTTGATTATAAAAATGTTCATGTCGGCCTTATAGGCCCGCACGTAATATATATAAGTCGGTATATCATGTTGGATCATCCTAGGTTGAGTATTCCTTCATATTTTATTCTAGTTATGCCATGAAAGCTTTTCTGTCTATTTACCTATGATACTATGATACGAAAGATATGTTTTGTTAGTACTCGGTTGAGTAAGACATTGGCTGCCCGTCACGGCCGATCAGTTTAGTTCGTGACAGAAGTGGTATCAGAACAGTTCTATTCTAGGAAGTCTACAAGTCGTGTCTAGTAGAGTCTTGATTATGGGCATTTAGGATTGTCATTCTTTCTTCTTACTCTAGATCGAGGTGGTAGAGCTTAGTTGTAATAATTCAAACTCCTAAACTCTATCTTATTCATAATACATTAATACATACATCCAGAAAGATAGTTGGTGAGAGATTGTGTGTGGCTGCGGAAGAGTTGAGCCATAGGAACCCAACTTTTCATGATGCTTAAGATGAGTAAATGTAAGGTCTTCAGATGTTCATGTATGTACTAAGATATGTAAGCTTCTTGATAAGGATCTTGAAGGCATGAATATCTATCCACCCGTACGGTAAGGAGCAACGAGAGCATCAGAAGGTAGGTACAAGTTTCAACAAGTAAAAGAAGCAAGGTGAAGAAGGGTACAAGGTACCCAGCTAATGAAGATTATCATTAATTACCATTCAGGAAGAGAGATATAAGTATTTTGAGTTACCTTCAACAGTAACATAGGTATGTACAATTTGCCACACCCATCTTAGTTACGCCCTATGGAAGCTAACAAATATAGTTTAAGAGAAGGACGAGTTATCAGGATCCCGGTGGGGTTAGAGTAACCCAAAATAGTGGATGGATTGTTTGCGTTAGTTGACATTTTTGAAGGATATTGTAAATGTGCCAATAGACTCCTTGTGAGACACCCAGATGGTGCACTATAGAATAGTACAACTAGATATGAATACTAGAATACCAAAAAAATTAATTACAATGACATGCACTGGAATCCCGGATGGGATAAATATTACCTTAGTGCGGCTCCCGTCCCTAGTAGAGAGAGAATGTTAGACAACCGGAAGATCTAGTGGATGGAGCAATGGGATCTAAAAGCACATTCTTCTTGAAGCTTCCAGAATAAAGTGATAAACAAAAATGTTGGCAGGGAAATAAGAAGAGTGTTAACGAAGCATTATGAGTAAGATGTGATACATGGATGACAACGATAGATCAAAAAATTTCAATATTACAGAGTCTATAGTCTAGAGAAGGAAAAGACAAGCGGTGACAAGCCTTGAGAAAACAAAAGAGTATAGGCCATAAAGTCATATCCTCATTTCGAGAAATAAGTTCATGACTCTAATGTGATTACCAGAAGGAAAAGTTAGACCCCAGAGTAATAGAAATCAGTATGAGCTAGTGAACAAGATAAACTAAACATGATTAGGAAATGAGCGGTTTGATAATAGTCGGTAGCAAGAGAATTTGCATTCCGGCGATAATAGAATGGACGACAGAAGAATACCCTTTAAAGGTCATTCGGGAAGATACTTCCCTAAAGCAAGCAATGTGAGCAAAGTTAAGCTTAAGGGCTATGTATGCCAGTTACACTAGTTGTCACCCTCGTAAGTAAGGAATTTCATTATCCTTGGTATAGAAGGATTACCTCAAGGCGAATAAGGGTCATCGATGATGTGAAAAGACGGCAAAGATGATGAGGTAAAACATCTATAGGTAGATCATTGTAGCACTAAATCTTAGTACTCCCCTAAATAGGGGAATATGAAGTGATGTGAAATTATTTAATAATTAAGTTGTTCTAGTAACTATGGAATTGTAAAGGAAGAATGCGATAAAAATGAAAAAGGGATGACATTGCACTTATTCAAATCCTACAGATATGCTACGATTCTAGAACATTATGCAAGCACAATGTCAAGGAAAGGAAGTAAGAGTTCTGGCCTGGGATGTTATTGATAAATACGGAGCTAGTGCGAGAGGTAAGTTAAGACAAAAGAAGTAATCCAAGAAAAATAATGCAGAATATATATATATATGAATAGGCCAACGAATAGTTAGTAGTTGATTTAGAATAGCTTAATTATGCTAGACAAAAGAATGCAAACCAATCAACAGATCGTGCAAGATAAATATAGTGAACCCCAACATAGGAAATTCAGTCTCCCAGATATGACATTGTGATCCTTGAGAAATATTCAGATAGAAGTTGGGGTAGTTAAAGGTTCGTATAAGCGTTACGGAAATAGAAAAGAGTGCCACTAGGAAACAATCAAAAGTTTCAGTTCAGAAGCAACCTTACGAGCACAAGGGTGTAAAGGTAAGCGATTAGGAATAATTATAGATGAGCAAGAACAAGAAAATGATTTCACAAGTATATGTTGTAATTAGCTTGCAACTTTACTAAAGCCAGAAGGTATCCCTATGTACTACAACAAAAGACTAGCTGAGGAAATAAGAAAGAATGCTTCAACATAAGCATAGTTACTTGAAGAAGAAATGTCCTTGTAATAGAAATCTCACTACAAAATTGTATGCATTCCATAAGAAAGTGGCACTTGTTGTGGCTAATGAGAGAGAAGTGGAACCAAAAGTGATATTCGAGATCATATGGGTTGCACAGAATTGTAGGCATGCACGAGAACTAAGATAAAACCAGTTAGAAGAGTACCAGACTCATAAGAAGTCAATGTGGAGCTCCCACCAAATTGTATATCCACCAGAGGTACAAGTATTATAAGAGAGCTTCAAGTTATGGACGTAAATTGTACCTATGTGGAAAAGGGTTATGAAAGAGATAAAAGATATGATGTGAGATTTTAAGGTAAGTAAGGTAAAAGTGAACAACGTATGAGATACTCAGGTGCAGAAGGTTGTGAATAATCCATATTTCAGATAGAGGGCTAGAAGCACTGGGATTCAATATCCATGAATGATAGCGGTGTCATTAGTGGCATATCTTCCAGCCTATGGTTTCTAGGTACGGAAAGGTCTAGTTAAGAGAGTAAAAAAGAGTTAGAGATGATGTGATGTCTCGTTTGATGTGTTAGAATATACGCTTAACGCTAGAGGGGGGGTGAATAGCGTTATAATAAAAAATAGTGTAAACTTGCGGAATTTAAAAATTGCAGGAATGAAATAAGTGCGATAAGTAAATAATAAGGAACGAACACACCGATGTTATCCTGGTTCACCACAACCCGTGGCTAGTCCAGTCCCTAAGAGACTCGCTCGAGATTTTCACTAACTTCGTTAAGCTTACGGGTGCTTAACAAACCGTTACAAACTGAGAACTTGAGTCACACAAGCCTCAACAACCTTTGCTCGAAGATACCACACTTCAAGACTTCAACCAAAGGAATCACAACGTTCCTTCTTACAATACAAGGGATTAACACTTCCCTTCAAGTGTATAAAAACACTTTGCACTCAAAACAAGACTCTCCTCAAGAGTAGATATGAGAAAAATAAATACGTTCAAGAATGCAACAACTTTCGTCAAGAATTTGGCTCTCAAAAACGTAAGTAATGAATAGAAAATGATGAATAAGAGAGTGTGCAAGCTTTAGTAATAATATGATCAGTTGTTGTACTTAAAAGACTGATTTTAAAAAGTATTTATAGTGTTGAAAACATGCACAACCGTTGCCTAATTGCCAATTAAAAATTGCTGATTTTGTGCTAAAACAATCGATTGTCTAAGTTGCATAATCGATTGTTTTCCAATCGTCCAAAAATCATTCTCAGATTTTACGCATAATAATCGATTATCTAAATCGTATAATCGATTATCTGGCAACGTTCAAAAAATCTTTTTCAGATTTTACTTAAAACAATCGATTATCAAAATCATATAATCGATTACTTGGCAACGTTCAAAAAATCATATTCAGATTTTACTTAAAACAATCGATTATCAAAATCATATAATCGATTACTTGGCAACGTTCAAGAAATCATATTCAGATTTTACTTAGGATAATTGATTATCAGAATCATACAATCGATTACCAGAAAGAGTTTGAAAATATTTTGGCAACGGTCATTTACATAATCGATTATGCTATATGTATAATCGATTATATTACAGTCTTGAAAAATCGAATAGACACTGCCTCAACACAATCGATTGTCATAAGGTGCACAATCGATTATTTTGTAGCTTTGAAAAATTTGATGGACGCTGCCTCAACACAATCGATTATCATAAGGTACACAATCGATTGTCTTGTAGCTTTGAAAAATCTGATGGACACTGCCTCAACACAATCGATTATCATAAGGTACACAATCGATTGTGATGCAGCTGCCTTAACATAATCGATTATCATAAGTACATAATCGATTATCTTTGTCCATATTTTAGATGCATGTCTAAAAATCATTTTGGTTAAAATAAATATGCATGATTTAAAATCATTTTGCTTTAAATTAAATATGCATGATTTGATAAAAATGATTTTACGAGAGAAGCCAAGTCTTGAGTCAATTGTCGGATCAAGATCACAATTAAAGAACGACTCATGTATAACTTTATTTCTTTGCTTAATCTTGATCTTTGTTTGTCTTGTGCTTGAATCTCGTTATGTATCAATTGCGCGCTTGTGCTTGGACCTCGTCATATGTCAATTGCGCATCGTTTGCCATTTATCAAAACCTACAAATATGAACACACGTTTAGTTTAGTGCCTTGTGAGAACGTGTTTCAACAATTTCCCCCTTTTTGATAATGGCAAACCTTAATCGGGATATGCATATTAGATAATTCATAATGACGATCCAAGACAAGTAAATAGATATGCAATAAGACAAGTAAATAGATATGCAATTAATTCCCCCTTAACATATGAATTCCCCCTCAATTTATGCCAATAAATATTAAGTGCTTAGCCCTTATTCTTCCCCCTTTTGACATTAGCAAAAAAGAATAAGCAAATAACTTGTTTATTGATTAACTAGAATTGCAATTTCATAAAAGGGATAATAAAACAAATAATGTCAACATAATCGATTTGTGATACTTGATAATTGATTATATATTAAAGAGAAATCGATTATTCTGAAGAGAAATCGATTATTCTGCACCAATCTTTTATAATTCCCCCTTTTTGAGAGAATTCAAGAGACTTTTTGAAGCTTAGATTGATTGTGAAGTGAGGAAGATGATCTTATTTATAGAGTGGAAAATAAGAGAGCATTTACTGGGAAAAGCTGCAATTTTAGAGATTTCAAAGAGTCAGAAACAGAAAAAAAAATTGCACTGACCGTTATACAATCGATTATGGAATCGAAATAATCGATTATTATGGAGTTTTTGACTTGTACTCGGAAATGACAAAAAAATCGATTGCAGGAGCCAAACGGTAACAAAGATTTGAATTTACTGACAGAGGATAATCGATTGTTGAATTATGGTAATCGATTATTCTGACACAGTGTGCATAGTGATTTTCTGACTTGGGAAATAATCGATTATACCTTTGAGATAATCGATTATATTAGGAAGGGCAGTAATGAATAGCCAAGACGGTAATCGGTTATACAGTTAAAAAAATCGATTATTGTCACAATTAACATCAAAAACCTGCAAAGCAAAAATGGTTAAACAATATGTTGTTTTTCCGGCATAATAAACGTAAAAACGTAAATAATCGATTAGTGATACTTGCTAATCAATTTTCCGGCACAGTAAGCATGATAATCGATTGTTGACTAAAAAATCGATTATTCTACACCATTGCCTTATAATTCCCCCTGCCTTTGGGGAGATACCTGCAAAAGAGAATTAGATGTCTCCGACACTCAAGTTAGTAATTGTGGAAAAAGGTGCAATACATGACTTAGATCAATTTTGAGTCAAGCATTCCGAGTTCACTACGAATTCGGAAAAGGACTCTTTCTCTAACGGCCTTGTGAGGATGTCGGCCAATTGAGAACGTGATCTCTTAAGAAGTGTGTCCTAAGGTGTTCTTAAGAGTGTTTCGAGTACTTACCTGTTGTTCAATGTCGCCAATTACCTGTTCGAGAGGATGGTCTTTGATTGTCCTCCACGCGTTAGGCAGTTTCGTTTCTTTTTCCAGTTGTGGCGCTTCCTCCGATAATTGTTCCAAGATTTCATCTTGAATTTCCTTAGGAGTTTCCTCTTGTACTTTGTCTTGAGGACTTATTGAGTTTAAAATACCTGCAAGATCAAAACCAGAATCCTTTCTCGCCAAGCGAGCATTATTTTCGGAAAACACAATATGAGGGGATTCCTCCACAGTTTCGGTTCTATTGTTGAATACTCTATATGCTTTGCTACGTGAAGAGTAACCAATAAAAATTCCTTCATCGGATTTTGCATCAAATTTTCCCAAATTGTCTTTTCCATTGTTATGAATAAAACATTTACAACCGAATACTCTAAGATGGGAGATATTTGGTTTCCTTCCCTTGTAGAGTTCATAGGGAGTTTTCATGAGTATTGGCCTTATGACTACTCTGTTTAAAACGTAGCATGCGGTACTCATGGCATCCGCCCAAAAATATTTGGGAATCTTAGCCTCATCGAGCATGGTTCTAGCCATCTCTTCGAGACACCTATTTTTTCCTTTCCACCACTCCATTTTGTTGTGGTGTACGTGGAGCAGAGAAGGTGTGCTCGATACCGAGTTCGTCACAAATGTCCGCGAAGAGATTGTGATCGAACTCTCCCCCATGATCACTTCTTATTGAAGTGACGGTTGTGTCCTTTTCATTTTGAACACGTTTAAGAAAGCATTTAAAATTATGAAAAGCCTCACTTTTGTGAGCAAGAAATAGTGTCCATGTAAATCTAGAATAATCGTCAACAATAACAAAAGCATAACGATTTCTACCAAGACTTTCAATGCGAGATGGTCCAAAGAGATCCATGTGGAGAAGTTGCAAAGGTCTAGTAGTTGAAACAATATTTTTCGATTTAAAAGATGCTTTTGTTTGCTTCCCTTTTTGACAAGAATCACAGATAGAGTCTTTTTCAAATTTCAAATTTGGAAGGCCAATAACTAAATCTTGTGAAACTAATTTGTTTAAAAGATGCATGTTGATGTGAGCTACTCTACGATGCCATAACCACATATAATCTTCTTTGCTCATAAGACAATTCACATATTCAGATAAAGAATTTTCGAGATCAACCATGTAGATGTTATCCATTCTAAAACCACGAAGAATAATTTTAAAATCGCTATGGCGAAAAACTAAGCATTCATCCGAATCAAATAAAACAAGATTTCCCTTGTCACATAATTGACTTATGCTCAAGAGATTATGTTTTAGACCTTTAACTAGCAAAATATGCTTAATGGAAGAAGGTTCATCCTTACCGACCGATCCAATGTCGATAATTTTTCCCTTGTTGTTATCTCCAAAAATAAAGCTTCCTCCTTCCTTGTGTTCTAGTTGAAGGAACTTGGATTCGTCTCCGGTCATGTGCTTGGAGCATCCACTATCAAGGTACCAAAGTACACTTGATCCCTTCAAACATACCTACAAGACAAATTAATGAGTCTTTGGTACCCAAGCTGTTTTGGGTCCTTGAAAGTTAGGTGTAACATGCTGTTGTGCTTGACATGCAGTTAAGTGTCTATGTCTAGTGAAACAAGCAGGAGCAATATGTCCAATTCAATTACAATAATGACAAATGACATTAGGATTATGCATTCGTCTAGGTTGATAGTAGTTGGACGGACGAAATTTGTTTACTCTATTTTCGACAATATGACTATTGCGCATTTCATGAAAATCATTTCTCCTACTATTTGTTCTAGGATATGCAGCATTTCTAGAATAGTTATTTCTAGGTTGAAGGCCATTTGTAGGTGTCCTGAAAAGTTCAAAGTTTCTTCTAGTGTTTGGTCTAGGATATGCATCATTTCTAGAATAGTTATTTCTAGGTTGAAGGCCATTTCTAGGTGTCCTAAAATGTTCAAAGTTTCTTCTAGTGTTTGGTCTAGCATGCATGTTGATTCTAGGATTGTTATCTCTAGGATGAACATTTGTTTTATTTATCCTAGGTTGAGCCTTAGGTGGTTGGGGTTTGGCTTCAACTTTTTCTTTAGGCTCGTTTTTAAAACCTATCCCATGTTTGGTCGATCTCAAATTAACAAGAACTTCATTCAAATTTTTATGAGAAGAATTGAACTTATCTAGGGTGCCCTTAAGTCTTTCTACCTCAATTTTTAGATGCATGCAAGAAATACAATTTTTAGTAGAGCTCTCGGGTTTGTCGGCACTTCTTTTGCCGAAAAATTTATTTTCTTCTTTCAACTTCTCATTTTCCAAAATCAATTTTTCCAAATATTTTTCTTTCAAAGAGAGTTGTCTTTCAAAATCTTTTTCTTTCAAAGAAGCATTTTCCTTAGTGTTTTTAACAGTTTTGGAAGCTTTAATGAATTCACTATACAAGTCATCAAAGGCATTTTGCATTTCCTCAAGAGAATAGAAGTTCTTGGAAGAAATTTGACATACCTCTTCTTGATTGTCTTCGTGTGCCATAAGACAAAGATTTGCGGTTTCATCTTCTTCTTCCTCACTTGACTCGTCTCCGGAGTCGCCTCCCCAAGATATGTATGCTCGTTGTTTCTTGAAGGGTTTCTTCTCCTTTTTGACATTTGGGCAATTTGATTTAATGTGCCCGATTTCTCCGCACCCATAGCACTTTACTTGATCTCCTTGTTGTTTGCCTTTTCGTTCATACTCTTTTCGCATGAACTTTTGAAATCTCTTAATAACGAGTCCGAACTCGTTATCTCTGTCCTCATCATTTTGAGGTTGACTTGTGCTTGCCTTGAGGGCGATTCTTTGTTTCCTTTGATCATTAACAAGAGGGTTAAGTATAGTAGATTCATAAGTTTTAAGATTACCTCTTAATCCGTCGATGGTGACATTTGAAATGCCAATAGACTCTTGAATCCCGTCAGCCTTGGAGCGCCATTCCGGAGTGAGACTTCGGAGAATTTTTCGGACAAGTTCCTTATCCGTGAAGGTCTTCTTAAGAGCATGTAAGTCATTAACGATTTTTGAAAATCGTTCGAACATGTCATCTACCCTTTCGCCTTCCTTCATGTAAAACAGTTCATATGCATGGGTTAGAAAATCAACTTTAGCCTCTCTTACCTGGTCCGTACCTTCGTACGTGATTTCCAGCTTATCCCACATTTGCTTCACCGTTGTGCAACATGATATTTTTCTGTAATCATCAGCGTTTATAGCACAATACAATAAGTTGATGGCTTTAGCGTTGTTCTGCACTTTTCGGATATCATCCGCATCGTATTCATCTTCGGATTTTGGAACCCATTCATTTTCAACCTTTTTGGTTGGAATTTGTTCTCCCTTCACTATAACCTTCCACAGATGAAAATTATTCGATTGAATGAATATTCTCATCCTCTCCTTCCAGTACGTATAGTTTGTGCCATCGAATAGTGGTGGTCGGGTGGAGCATTGTCCTTCACCTATTCCTGCAAAAGAATCACGAGTAGAAGCCATGGATTGTTTCTCTCAAACGGTTAAGTTTTTCAGAGAGTTGGGCTCTGATACCAATTGTTAGAATATACGCTTAACGCTAGAGGGGGGGTGAATAGCGTTATAATAAAAAACAGCGTAAACTTGCGGAATTTAAAAATTGCAGGAATGAAATAAGTGCGATAAGTAAATAATAAGGAACGAACGCACCGATGTTATCCTGGTTCACCACAACCCGTGGCTAGTCCAGTCCCCGAGAGACTCTCTCGAGATTTCCACTAACTTCGTTAAGCTTACGGGTGCTTAACAAACCGTTACAAACTGAGAACTTGAGTCACACAAGCCTCAAAACAATCGATTATCAAAATCATATAATCGATTACTTGGCAACGTTCAAAAAATCATATTCAGGTTTTACTTAAAACAATCGATTATCAAAATCATATAATCGATTACTTGGCAACGTTCAAAAAATCATATTCAGATTTTACTTAGGATAATCGATTATCAGAATCATACAATCGATTACCAGAAAGAGTTTGAAAATATTTTGGCAACGGTCATTTACATAATCGATTATGCTATATGTATAATCGATTATATTACAGTCTTGAAAAATCGAATAGACACTGCCTCAACACAATCGATTGTCATAAGGTGCACAATCGATTATTTTGTAGCTTTGAAAAATTTGATGGACACTGCCTCAACACAATCGATTATCATAAGGTACACAATCGATTGTCTTGTAGCTTTAAAAAATCTGATGGACACTGCCTCAACACAATCGATTATCATAAGGTACACAATCGTTTGTCTTGCAGCTGCCTTAACATAATCGATTATCATAAGTACATAATCGATTATCTTTGTCCAGATTTTAGAGGCATGTTTAAAAATCATTTTGGTTAAAATAAATATGCATGATTTAAAATCATTTTGCTTTAAATTAAATATGCATGATTTGATAAAAATGATTTTACGAGAGAAGCCAAGTCTTGAGTCAATTGTCGGATCAAGATCACAATAAAAGAACGACTCATGTGTAACTTTATTTCTTTGCTTAATCTTGATCTTTGTTTGTCTTGTGCTTGAATCTCGTTATGTATCAATTGCGCGCTTGTGCTTGGACCTCGTCATATGTCAATTGCGCATCGTTTGCCATTTATCAAAACCTACAAATATGAACACACGTTTAGTTTAGTGCCTTGTGAGAACGTGTTTCAACATGATGTTTTAGAATAATATAAGGAAATCTATGATGCAAGTAAGTTGAAGGAAGGTTGCGAGTAAGTATAAATAGATGTGTATAGGTCGCAAGATAAAATATAGTAGAGCAACAACGTTTTAGGAAAATAGGAGTAAGGTTAAGAAAATAAGAGAGCTGATGGTTTCTCTGAGTTATAGAAAGCTTAGTATAACCTGAATGAACTCAAAAGTGTCCAAGACTAGTAATATTTAGAAGAGATGAATGTCGCCCTGGTAGTGGAATAAGGGTGTAATTGTGATTGATAAAGGATGACATTTGGGCCTTCAATTGAGTATGATTTGAAGGAAAAAAATGAATTTCATGAATTTCACGGGATTAGAACACCCCCATAAGATGAATCACTTTAGGATGCTATGAAATACAGCTATTTAAGTATAGTATCGTCCCTGGGTGGATCAGGAAAATCACTTCAAATGTTCCACCATGCGATGTAAGCCCCTAGTGACAATGTATTATGTAAGAGGTTTTAAGTTATCAGTGGTAGATTATAGATCAACATTGAGGTAAATCAATAATAGATGGATAAAAGTTACAAAGTATAAGAAAATATTAGGCCGTCATTCTTAAGATGAACAGTAATGAGGAAGCATTAGAGGACTTAAATTTATACATATAGGATATGTAACAAGAGTAATCTGGAGTTTAGTAGCAGACCTCAATACCAATAAACTGAAGTAAGATTTATGGTATATTATGACCTACTTAGATGTAGTAAAGCCATGGATGCCCAGAGGGATAGCTTGTCATAATTCTATATATGTTCACAAAGTGAGTCCTAGAGATTGGCTAAAATCTGGAGGAAAATGGAGAGAAGAGTCACATAGACGCACATATAAGGACAAAGTCTTACAGACTGCATGATATAATGTAGCAATAGTTACGAGATTGGAAGAATTTCGGCCACAAGTCATGGTGTAAAAAAAAGAGGCCTAAAGCGGGGAACGCCCTGGCCTTTGGATGTATTCATAGAACAATTACTACACGGAAAGGAGAGTATTAAAGTATATGGAAGAGATATAGGTTATGAGAATGATAAGTACATCAGTTAACATTCGAGGACGAATGTTCCAAAGAGGGAAATGATATTACACCCCATGTTTTCGTACGTGAAAGTACGCCGTAAGTCAATTGATGTAAGTCCGGAAATGAGATTCTCTTTGAAAGTATATAAAGTGATCTAATGATATTCATCCATATTTCCGTTTAAAATACAAATGAATAGGTCGAGGACAAATGCACTTAAACGCGAGAAAGGAGATTCTGGACAAATAAAAATCAGCTGCTTGCCTACCCGACGTGCCTGCTTCACCAACTTACTTTTTGTCCTACTTGCTTGAGCTACTCCACACATATCTAAATTATTTAATGGGGATTTGACACATGTTTCAAAATAGAAAAAGAACCAACATGAATCACCTACTTGATTAAGTAGGTGCATCACCTACTTAAGAGTTTGTGGACCAAATTGTAAGGGAAATGGAAAGGATAGAGATGGGCATCCAACCCCTCTGTCCAAGCCCCTTATTAGGGCCATATATACATAGATATTTCACTAAAAAATAATTTAGAATCCCTATCTCTCTATTAAAATGTTAAGTAGCTTCAAAACATCATCCCAAGATCTCTCTCAAAGTTACCTACGGTTCAAGACCAAATACACAAGTTGGTAAGGTGGTTTGTCTTGTGGAGGATAAAGAACACTTACTTATCTCTCTCTGCATTGTTGTTTATGGTAAAAAGCTTGGCTGAGCTTGAAGTAAAGCTTGGTTAGACAAGTACTCTTGCTTCAAAGGTAAGGTTAACCTCTCCTATATGTATTTAAAATCATCTATGTATGTATACTTGATTTGTTAAAGGAAACTTGTGAAGTAGATTGAACTTCATGTTAAAGTGTTATAGTTGTTGGACTATATTGAAGTTGAATTCTTGATGATTCATGGTTGCAAATAAGTAGAAATAACTTAAGAATACCATTTCTATTATGGTAGCTATGTCTAGAAGGAGAGAAGGCTTGGATAGTGCAAATTAGAACTTCGTTGTTGGGTGAGATGGTGTGGACTGTTTTGGTGATGTATTGTAATATATATATATATATATATATATATATATATATATATATATATATGTACACACACACACACATATATATTTATATATTTGTTGACATTGTGTACATGTTGGTCTTGTTGTTTGATTTGAAAAATGAAAAGAATAAGGGGAGTTGTTTTCGTAGATGAACTAGTCGCACATTTGGGTGTAGTTCTAGCTTTCATAAGCTTAACTATGGACCCTTATTGTTTGATGTAGATTGAAGTACTAACGGGGTGAACCGTCATCGTGTGGTTAGGTAAACAACGAAGATATGTTAAGGCTATCCCTTCTTTTCTTTTGGCATATCCGTATGATACACACGAAATGACCAAACATGCAACTTTCACAAATGACTATATTCTTAAAAGTACAAGGGGTTCCTATGTCTTGATTTCCCATGTGTCCTATTATTCTATCATCTGTTCATGGGTCTCAGAAAATATGTAAGTTGATAAAATTTATTTTATGATATTAATCAAAGGCATAATGATCTTATGACATTCCGAGAGATCTTATTGGCGTACTTCTCATGCATTGCATTCATTTATATATATACATTGACTTATGACCATATGACATTATCTACGTGCATATTATATATATATATATATATATGTGTGTGTGTGTGTGTGTGTGTGTGTGTATGTGTGTGGGGGGGTATGGGGAAAGGTTATGGCATTACATACGTATCACCACCTGATCAGCTTGCACACGTTGATAATTTTGCCTACATTGTCGAGGGGATATGATGGAATGCCCTTAGAGACTTGGTGATCTTATTTACGCATATACCTATGAAGGATATGACATTTATACGTATATGCATGACATTATGAATGTTTCATGATTCATAGAGCTATTCAGACTTACAGGTTGAGTCTTTTCTTCCATGTTTCTTTCATGTTTACTACATACTAATTTCATGCTTTACATAATCAGTATTTTATTTATACTTACGTCCCTTTAGCCTGGGGACGTTGCGGTTCTTGTCTACAGTTCCCGATAGAAAGGTTGAAGTCCTCCAAGTAGGCTATCATCTCAGCGGAAGGTGTTGGTTCACTCCATTGGCTCTGGAGTTGCCTATTTGGTCAGTATGATTTGGACATGTTTTAATTGGTATGGTGGGGCCATTCCCGACCTTTATGATATTTATTACTCTTAGAGGCTTGTAGACAAATGTCATATATATGAATACTTGTATGGCCTCGTCGGCCTATGTTTTGAGTATATAAATAATCATATTAGCCTTATAGGCCCGTACGTCATATGTATAAGTTGGTATATCATGTTGGGTCGTCCTATGTCGAGTATTGCCTCATGTTTTATTCTAGTTATTTCATGATAGCCTTTCTGGCTCATTTACCTATGATAATATAACACGAAAGATACATTATGTTGGTATTTAGTCGAGAAAGGCACCAAGTGCCCGTCGGGGCCCATCGGTTTGGGTCGGGACACTGGGCAGCGAGCCTACAACACACCATCAACTCTTATGAGTTTGCCTCTAATTCGGAGTTATCATCGTGTTTATCCGACCCATCTAGGTCGATCTTAGTTTCAGCAGCCACGACACCAGGATGGATGTTTTGAGCATGGTAGTTTTGGGCATATCAGGAGTACTTGCCCGAGATTATTGGGTGGCATGCCACAACAAAGTTCTCGTGCCATGGTTCCGGCACTAGTTGTACCACCGCCAGCTTAAACAGCTAGAGGCAGGGGTCAGGCAGCTAGAGGTGGAGGCCAAGTTGCTAGAGGCGGAGGTCAGGGTACTAGAGGTGGAGGCCAGCTAGCTAGAGGCCATGCTAGAGATAAACTTCAGAGTGTTGGGGCCCAGCCCTGGTGTTATGCTTTCCCAGCCAGGCCTGAGGCTGTATTATCTGGCGTTGTTATCACATGTGTTGTTTCAGTTTGCCATAGGGATGCTTCAGTTCTATTTGATTGGAGCTCTAATTATTCCTATGTGTCACCGTACTTTGCTTCATATCTGATTGTGCCTCATGATTTTTTAAGTGCTCATGTGTATGTGTCCACACCTGTGGGAGATTGTATTATTGTAGATTTTGTCTATCTTTCGTGTGTGTTTACTACTGGGAGTCTTAATATTATCGTAGGTCTCCTACTCCTCAATATAGTAGATTTTGATGTCATCTTGGGTATGGAATTCTATTACCTTATCATGCTATATTGAATTATCACGCCAAGACGGTGATCTTATCCTTGTCGGGGTTTCCTCGATTAGAGTGGAGGGGGACTCCTAGCCATTCTACCAGCAGTGTTATATCTTATGTTAAGGCTCGACATATGGTCGATGAGGGGTGTCTAGCTTATTTGGCTTATATCCGCGATTCTAGTGTCGGGGTTCCTTCCATGGATTTATTACAGTTGTTCGTGAGTTTCACGAGGTGTTTCCTGTTAATCTACCGAGGATGCCACCCGACTGAGATATTGACTTATGTACTTTTTGGCTCTTGGAACTCAGCCCATTTCTATTTTGTCATATCGTATGGCCCCGACATAGTTGAAAGAATTAAAGGAGCAGTTGCAAGATTTGCTTGATAAAGGCTTCATCAAACCTAGTGTCTCGCCTTGGGGGCATTTATGTTGTTTATGAAGAAGAAGGGTTAGTCGATCAGGATTTGCATAGATTATCGGCAGTTGAGCAAAGTCACCATCAAGAACAAGTATCCATTGCCGATTATTGATGACTTATTTGATTAGCTTTAGGGTGCCAAAGTATTTTTGAACTCGATATGGGCATTATGAGTTTCTTGTGATGTCATTTGGGATGACGAATGCCCTAGAGAAATTTAGGGATTTGATAAACAGAGTGTTCAAGCCCTATATATATTTCTTTGTGATTGTGTTTATCGATGATATCTCGATCTATTCCCGCAGTCGAGAGGAGCATAAACAACATCTTCAAATTGTACGTCAGACTCTGAGAGACACCTAGTTATATGCCAAGTTTTCAAAGTGCGAGTTTTGGTTGGACTCGATCGCTTTCTTGGGGCATGTAGTATTGGCAGAGGGAATTCAGGTGGATCCTAAGAAGATTAAGGCAGTTTAGAACTGGCCTAGACCCACTTCAACCATGGATATTAAGAGTTTCTTGGGTTTGGCGGGTTATCACAGTCGGTTTGTGGAGGGATTCTTATCTATAGCAGCCCTATTGACCATGTTTACCTAGAAGGGTGCCCCGTTCAGATGGTCAGACGAGTGTGAGGCGAGCTTTCAAAAGCTTAAGACTACTTTGACTATAGTGCCAATATTAGTGTGGCCCATAGGTTCAGGATCATATATGGTGTATTATGATGCATCCCGTATGGGTCTCGATGTAATATTGATGCAAGATGGTAGGGTGATTGCATATGGGTCGCGAAAGTTGAAGATTCACGAGAAGATTATCATATTCATGACCTAGAGTTGGCAACCATTGTTCATACACTGAAGATTTTGATGCATTATCTTTATAGCGTGTCAAGCGAGGTTTTCACGGATCATCGAAGTCTGCAGTACTTGTTCATACAAAAGGATCTCAATTTGAGGTAGAGGAGGAGGTTGGAGCTATTTAAAGACTATGATATCACCATCTTGTATCATCCCGGGAAGGACAATGTGGTGGTCGATGCCAGTAGAAAGGTAGTGAGTATGGGAAGTCTTGCGTACATTCTAGTCGGTGAGAGACTGCTTGCATTAGCTGTTCAGGCTTTGAACAATCAATTCGTGAGGTTGGATGTTTCAGAGCCTAGTCGTGTTCTAGCTTGTAACGGTCGCTCGGTCTTACTTATTTGAGCGCATCAGGGAACAACATTATGATGAACCTCATTTGCTTGTCATTAGGGACATAGTGCGGCATGGTGGTGCCAAGCAGGTTATTGTTGGAGATGATGGTGTTTTGAGGATGCATGGTCGTATTTGTGTGCCCAACGTAGATGGACTTCGTGATTTGATTCTTGACGAGGCCCACAGTTCTCGGTATTTTATTCACCCTGATGCCGCCAAGATATATCAGGACTTGCGGCATCATTAATGGTGGAGAAGGATAAAGAAGGATATAGTTGCATATGTAGATCGATATCTAAATTGTCAGCAAGTAAAGTGTGAGCATCAGAGACCTGGTGGTTCGGTTCAGAAGTTAGAGATTGCTGAGTGGAAGTGGGAGCATATCACTATGGATTTTATTGTTGGACTCCCACAGACTCAGAAGAAGTTTGATGCAGTAAGGGTTATTGTGGACAGGCTGACCAAGTCAACGCAATTTATTCATGCGGCAGTTACCTATATTTCAAAGCGGTTGGATGAGATTTATATCCGCGAGATCATCCGTCTTCATGGTGTGCCTGTGTTTATCATTTATAATCGAGATACGCAGTTCACTTCACACTTCTGGAGGGCAGCAGTGTTTGAGTTGGGCACATAAGTTGAGTTGAGCACATCATTTCACCCTCAGATAGACAGTCAGTCCGAGCACACTATTCAGATACTAGAGGATATGATTCACAATCGTGTTATGGATTTCGGGGGATCTTGGGATTAGTTCTTGAAACTTGCGGAGTTTGGCTACAACAACAATTATCAGTCGAGCATTCAAACGACTCCCTATAAGGCATTATACGAGAGGCGGTGCCGATCGCCAGTTGGATAGTTCGAGCCGGGGGAGGCTCGATTGTTGGGTACATATTTAGTACACGATGCATTGGATAAGGTCAATATTATTCATGATCGACTTTGCACATCCCAGTCTAGGCAAAGGAATTATGCCGATCTTACAGTTCATGATGTTGCATTTATGATCGGAGAGAGGGTGTTGCTCCGGGTTTCGCCCATGAAGGGTGTGATGAGGTTTGAGAAGAAGGGAAAGTTGAGCCCTAGGTATATCGGACATTTTGAGATTCTTTATAGAGTAGATGAGGTGGCTTACAAGCTCGCACTGACACCTAGTTTATCAATAGTCATGCTCTGGAAGTATCACAGTGATCTGTCCCATGTGTTAGATTTCAGCTCGGTCCAGTTGGACAATAATTTGACTTACGAGGGGGAGTCGGTGGCTATTCTAGCCTGGCAAATTCAACAGTTGAGGTCAAAGAGTTATCTTTGTTCGAGTGCAGTGGAGAGGTCAGCCGATTGAGGCAACCACTTGGGAGTCTGAGGTGGACATGTAGATTAGATATCGACTCCTTTTCACTAGCCCAAGTACTTTTCTATATCTTTTCGTGGACGAACCGTTGTTTTAGAGGTGGAGAATGTGAGACTTTTATGTTAAAATGATAAAAAAAATAAAATTTAGCCATAAAGATCCATTTGAGTTGACTTCGGTCAATATTTCGAGCAAACGAATCCGGATCCGTATTTTGATGATCTTGGTGGGTTCGTATCGTGATTTGGAACATGGGAGTATGCTCGAAGCCAAATTCCGAGGTCCCTAGCTCGAGTTATCCCTTTTTGTCGAAAATTGAAAGTTTAAAGGTTTAATGACTTTAAATAATTGACCAATGCTTGACTCTATTAATATCGGGTCCATATTCTGGTTTCAGAATTCGGTATAGATCCATTACTATATTATGACTTGTCTGTCAAATTTGGTGAGAAATGAAGTTGGTTTGAAGTGATTCAGACACTCGGTTGTTAAAATAGAAATTCTAAAGTTTTCTCGAAAATTTATTGGGTTTGGTGTCCGATTTGTAGTTTTAGGAATTAGTTTGGCATTTTGATCGTGTGATCAAGTTTGTATAATATTTTTGGACTCATGCGCATATTTGGTTAGAGATAGGCTACGGGTGGTTTGGAACTTAGAAAAATCTTGTTTTTCCCTAGTTTCAGTTGTCATCTAGTTTCCTTCTTCGCGAAGGTACTCATACGATTGGGAAGAGTGATCTGGGATGGGTGGGAATTTCTTCATCGTGAACGCGATTGTTGGGTCGCGAACATGGAGTGTTGAGGGTTTTATCCTCCGCGAATGCGACCAGCTTCACGCGAACACGTAGCTTTATGGACATGAGGGAAGGGACAATCGTTTATTTTACGCGTACGCGAGCACTTGCTCGCAAATGCGAAGGCCAGGGGGACAACCTTCACGGACGCATTGGAGAACTCGCAAACACGAAGGCCACTTAGGCTGCTGCACATGACGAACGCGAAGAAGGCCTGACGCCCAGTGACTAAGAACATATAAAAAATGGTATTCTTCCATTTTTTCATAAACTCTCCGTTGGAGCTCGGCCTAGAGGCGATTTTGAAGGGAAAATTGAACATCAATTTATAGATTTGTACATATTAACTCATTTTCTTCTATTTCTAACATTACCCATTAATTTCTATCCCTAATCTTTATTCTTCTATGGTAGAAACTAGGGATTTAGGAAGAATTGAGATTTTCTTTTTTTTGCAAATTAGGGATTTGGACCTCAATTTGAGATCAGATTCTGAAACTAATTTCATAATTGGGCTTGAGGGTGAATGGGCAAATGGATTTTTGCCCGAACCTCGAGTTTTGAGCAAGCGGTTCCGGAGTCGATTTTTGACCTTTTTGGGAAAAAGTGTGGAAATTCGAAATTTATACATTGTAATTAATTTCTTTAGCAATATTTGATATTATTGAGTCAATTGTGGTTATACACAAGGTTTGGAGACAGATTCTAGGGAAAGGCCCCAGTAGAGCTCTGAGTTGACTGCAAAGTGAGATAAATATGGATTTTAACCTTGATTTGAGGGAATTAGGAACCTTCGGACTATATGCTATGTGAATTTCATGTGTTGCAGCGTATATGCAAGGTGACGAGTGCTTATACGCCCCCCAAATTACTTATTTCCCTTATTTTTCACTTTTCCTTAATTATATCCTTCCCTGCCTTAACTGTTATGTGCCCTAATGCCTTCCATGCTTTAATTGCTACTTGTTAATCATTGTTTCTCCTGCTAAAAATGTTATATCTCTTCATGCTTCCATGACTTGCTGTTATTTGCCTTAATTGCCGTACTTGAACTTTTTAATTGTAATTTAATGAACTTGTTTTACCGTATGGTATTTCATATGTGAATTTCCATGTGGTACAAGGTTTCCTTTCTGTTTCAGCTTTATATTTATCAGTTTTGGAGGTTCTTGTGATATGAGATATAGATTTAATTGTACTCAGTGAATAATT
The DNA here is from genome assembly GCA_034376525.1 of Nicotiana benthamiana. NCBI lineage: Eukaryota > Viridiplantae > Streptophyta > Magnoliopsida > Solanales > Solanaceae > Nicotiana > Nicotiana benthamiana. Next base: position 36,650,756 of record CM067339.1, on the reverse strand, counting down.
GCACTAATATGGTGGGATCGGGTTGTACACCCCAACATGTAAAACAATGGTGCATTAACACAGAGGAGTAATGGTGGATTTGTACTAATATGGTAGGATTGGATTGTAAGCCACAACAAGTGAAATAAGGGTGGATTGATACGGTGAAATAAGACTGAATTGTGATACTTATTATGTTATATAGTGGGATCGAACTGTGCGCCATAAAAATATATTTATAATTATTATTGATATTGCTACGGTGGAATAAGGGAGGATTGTGTTATACGGGTGGGATCGGGTTGTACGCTGCAATAACATATGTATTTTTATTTTCGTGAGTTGTGTTGGTTTTCTGTATTTTCATTTGAAACTCTATGGATTGAAAATTCAGGCCATCACTGGTTTATTTCTTGAGGTTGTAGCTATTATCTTCAGTTAACTACGTTATTTTGTTCTGCATTTCCTTCTCTGTCTTTATTATATAGCGTAAAGGTTGTATAGTGAGTAACTTGCCTTAGCCTCGTCACCACCTCGTCGAGGTTAGGATCAGAACTTACAAAGTACATGAGGTCAGTTGTACTCATACTACACTCTGTACTTCTTGTGCAGATTTTGGAGTCGATCCCAGCGGCGGTTATTAGCGTGCTCGAATTGGACAAATTTACGGAGACTTGAGGTACAGTTGCTCAGTGTCCGCAGCTCCTAGAGTCCCTTCTGCTTTTATTTAGCTGTGTAATTTCCTTTAGACACCTTTATGTTTTATTCATTCCCTCTTGTTTGTACAATTCTAGTAGCTCGTGCACTTGTAACACCGGGTCCAGGGTTGTATCAGATATTTTAGTTGTTATAGTTTCTGCACTTTACTTTGGATTATTATAGTTATTTTAGTTCTTTCTCATTGTTTAATTTAAACTGTTGAAAAATAGATAAATTATTCTAACATTGGCTTGCCTACCAAGTAAAATGTTAGACGCCATCACGATCCCGAAGTGGGAATTCGATATCGTGACTATGGGTGACAAATGGGCGGGTTGGGCTGAATTTGGGCGGGTCAAGATGCGTTACTCAATAAATGGGTCATTGTCCAACCCAGCCCAAAGTATATTTGGGCTAAGATGGGCTGGGTCAAGATGGGCTAAATAATGGATCATAACCCAACCCGCCCAACTTGACCCATGTTTTAGAACCATGCTTATCTTGCATAAAAAATCCTTTTACCTTAAAATATGTAAGTTGACAAATATTTTATGGGTGGAGGATCGGGGTGATGTAGGGGGTGGGGTGGGTGGATGGTGCAGTAAAACAAAAAGAATATAAATAGAAAATAGAAAATTAAAATTATAAAAAAAATTGACTGGTTTTGCGGGGGGGGGATGTGGGTGGTGTAGAAAAATTAAAAAATATAAATTAAAAATACAAAAAATAAAAAAAGTAAATTTTTTATTTTTGAGGGGGTGGGTGAGTGGTGCAGAAAAATAAAAAAATAGAAAATTAAAAATACAAAAAAAAGTAAAAGTTTTTTTAGGGGTTTTGTCCAGGGGGGTTAGGGGGAAGGATGAGTGGCGAAGAAAAAAAAATTAAAAATTAAAAATTAGAAAAAAAGTAATTTTTTTGGGGGGTTTTGTGGGGGTGGGGGGAAAAATAAAATAAATTTTGGGCAACTAAATAAATTTCTAGATAAGTTGGGATGAGATCCTTTGTTTTGGGTGAGTTTTATGGGTTGTATTTGGACTGTTAAATGGGTCAGAATGAGCTACAAAAAATAATGGGTTAACTTGGATTCAACCCAAATTCACCCATAAACTAAAATGTTTAGTTGGACGGATTAGATAAGTTTGGACTCAAATTATTACCCCTATTGACAATAGCACTATTATATTTTGTAATATTTTTACTTTTTACAAACCATGGGTTTGATCCATATGGGACATCCATGACCAAAGTTTATAATGTTAAATAGTTATTGATCAATATCTTATTTAACGAAAAAAAAAAAAAGAATACACTCATATGTGCTAACAACTGCCGATCGCTTTTCTCTTAATGCTATTATCGATTTGGGAAGAAAGGAAAGTATAACTTTTTGGGATCGAAGAAGAACAAACATTAAGCGAACAAACAAAGATCTTCTTCTTACATAATGTGTGATTTTTTTTAATTTCTGTTGGTTTAAATGCATTTTATATTATTGTATGCTATTTTATTTATGGTTCTTATATTTAGATAACTATTTACGCAATTTCTGATGGAGTTACTAATGCTCTTTTGTTTTTGTTTTTATTTTTATTTTTTCTTTTCTTTCCTAAGCCAAGGGTCAATTGGAAACAACCTCTTTGCCTTTTCGGGTAGGGGTAAGGCCTGACTACATATTACCCTCCCCAGACCCCACCTTGTGAACTATACTGGATAATTATTGTTGTGATGTAAATGCATTCGTTTTGTCACAATGTAACATATCCTCTCAAATTTGAAAAATTATTATATCTAAAAGATTGTACTTAGAACCACATTATATGAATTCAAATTTAGTTGGTTTATTCTTACAAGTACATATTAATTATTTTTAAAAAATTGGTTACAAAACAAATTATAAATAATTTATGCAATAATCTTTTTTTATTCTTTTTTCCTCTCTTGGAGTTTTTTCTTGATATATCTTTCATAAGAATACTTTCCTTTTACAATCTTAGGAACCCCACGTTTAGTATACTTTCCCAAAATATTTTAACAAAAAGTTTTACTAAAATACAATATAATTAGGAAAGTACAAATTACAATGTAAGATTTTAGGAAAAAACTTTCACTCCTTACCTAATCACAAACCTTTTACCTATCCCACATTAAACAAACAAAACCCCTCACTCCCATCATCTCGCCACGCTCTCTCATCTCCTCTTTCCTTTTCCTTTTCCCCATTTGCTCGCCTCATTTCCCACTTTCCTCTCTCTCTCTCTCTCTCTCTTTCTCTCTCTCTCAACTCTTTTCTCCCAAACCTCTCTGTCCCCTTTACCACGAGATTCTCTTCTCCTTCACAAAAAAGAAATTTTTTCTAGGGTTTCTCTTCTCCAAAATCCCCAAATATAAATACTTATTATTACAGCTGTCTTTCTACAAAAACCCTACTGGGTTTTGTTCAGTGTAAGCTTAATCTTTATACGGTTTGATTTTGGGCGGAGTTTTTGAGGTGGGATTTTTTTTTCTTCCTATTTGCGATGCAAAAATCCGATCTTTATCACTGTCCGATGTGATGACTATTTTCATCAGTCAATGGCTTTGACTCTCCTACTTTTTTTGGTTTTTGTCGTAAACCCTCTATCGATTTCGGGTTATTCAGACGATGATTCCGAGTTAATTCTATTCCATCAAGACTATTCCCCGCCGGCGCCGCCACCTCCGCCGCCGCACCCGCCGTCGGTATCATGCGAGGACGATCTTGGCGGCGTTGGGTCGTTGGATACAACTTGCAAGATTGTGTCCAATGTGAATATCACTAAGAGTGTGTATATAGAAGGGAAGGGAAATTTTTATGTCCTTCCAAACGTGACCATAAATTGTACTTTTACCGGTTGTGAAATTGGGATTAATGTGACGGGGAACTTCACTTTGGGTGAGAATTCCGTGATACTAGCCGGAACATTCCAGCTGGCGGCGGATAACGCTACATTTAGTAATAGTTCAGCTGTAAATACCACTGGTTTGGCTGGTTCAGCGCCCGCTCAGACGAGCGGGACACCACAGGGAGTGGAGGGAGCGGGTGGAGGGTACGGAGGACGAGGGGCGTGTTGTTTGACGGATGAAAAAAAGATTCAGGACGATGTTTGGGGCGGGGATGCTTATGGATGGTCCACATTGCAAATGCCGTGGAGCTATGGGAGTAAAGGTGGGACCACGAGTAAGGTTGTGGACTATGGTGGGGGTGGAGGTGGAAAGATAATGCTGTTGGTGGACAAGTTTCTTGAAGTGAATGGCAGTGTGTTGGTTGATGGAGGTGATGGAGGCGTTAAAGGTGGCGGTGGCTCTGGCGGTAGCATCTACATCAAAGCCTATAAGATGTAATTTTTGTTTTGCTTTATTTCCATATTCATATTATAAGCAGTATTAGTATCTTTCTGTGCCCTTGAATATCTCCGTATTATTAGTTTGTACTGGCGTACTGCCATTATTCTTTATGTGATTAGAAATGTGGATATTCTTCCATATTGCTATTCTTATACTGCCATTGCTCTTATGTTAGTAGAAATGTTCAGTAGGTGCATGTGTTGTGCTAGAATTTTTTTCTTCTGTAGGATGATGAAGTGTTAGACTATGAGTTGATAGGAGAAAGTAGGGTTGTTATTTTGAGGGAATACATAGAACTCTGCACCATTGGGAGCTTGTAAAGGTGCTACAACATGTAGTTTGCATGACATGCGATCAACCTTTGGTTTGCACTGGATATTTTGTGAATGATTATATCATGTTTCAACGAAAATTTTCAGCGAATGCATGGTATCATATCACTGCGAGATGTGCTTATACTGAATTTATCATGCTTTATAAGAAACTGTCTACACAATGAAATATGTTAGGTAGATACATGTAATTAGGCTTGACGAACCATGCTTGAATGGATCAAAATAAGTTGGTTTATCATGAGGAATATGAGAGTCCCAGTAAGTAGTAGAAGAAAGAATGCATGAGCTGCAGAATTTCTTGCTATTGGCTCAAGTAAAACAGGAGTAGGTCATCCTACATTACTGCACTAGGGTTGGAGGCGTGCTTCTTGGGGCCCTTCGTGGTAGCCTATGAGAGACAGTAAGTTTATCTTATCTGAATATCCTGTTTAGCTAGAAAACAATACTGAAAAGGAAGGAGGAGACACAACAGAGGTTGGTGTTCATGATGAGAAAGAATTCCTCGTCGTTGGGAACATCATGTGCATTCTGTCAAGATATAGACTACTCTTAAAAGTTTGGATTGAAGTGTGTATACTGAAAAAGGAAGACGTTTATCCCCCAAAAATAAAAAAAAATTCTGAAGTCATAGGTATTTGAAAGGTTCCTTTTACTATCTACGCATGGTAGTAACTTATAGAGACGTCTCTTGGGTGCTTTTGGAATTCAAATATTTCCGTCGATCAAAACAAAGATTCAAATATTTTATATGTGACCTTTAGATACCATGAGAAAATAAGAGTCAAGTATTGATTACTTGAAATTTGATGAGTACAAGGTCTGCATCTTTATTTGGTAAGAGGTAAATTCCGAAGCTGTTCAGGAGTACAAGCTCTACCTCTTTATAGGTCTTAATTAAGAGACACATATGATATTTGTCCAATGTGGGATAATTCCAACTGAGGACTTAATTCTTCTAAAACGGTGAGCTTTAAAAAAGTTAATTCTTCTATTACTTTAGTTGTAATACGCTTACACTAACTCTTTAACATTCTTACACACCCCTTGAAACTCAAAGTAAACTTAGAGATCTATCCAAACTATACACCCAATAGAAAAAGCTTATGTACCATGAACAACTGATGATAACCTAGCACTGACACGACCTTTGCTTTGAAAACGGCAACTTATTTTTCCTTCATACCAAAAAAGAAATCTCTCTCTTGCACGCGGAGATAATGATTTGGATAAATTGTTCTTCTGGAACACTGTCCCTGCAGCAGTATGGTGGGAGATATGGAAGGAAGAAATCAGAGATTTTTTAAAAGAAGAAAGGAAAGCATTCTGAAGGTCAAGAACAAATGTATCTATAGCCTAGCTATTTGGTGTAAGACAATGGATGTAAATGTTACATATAGTTTGGTATTTATTAGGTACTGCAGCAGTATGGACTTATGGTGGGTGATATGGAAGGAAGAAATCAGAGAATTTTGAAAGGAAGAAAGGAAAGCATTTTGAAGCTCAAGAACAAACGTATCTATAGTCTAGCACATTGGTGTAAGACAACAACAATAACAACAACAAACCTTACGGAGGTTCAGGGAGGATGGTGTGTATACAGACCTTACCCTTATCTTGTGCAGGTAAAGAGGTTGTTTCTGATAGACCCTCGACTCAACATCTTCGCAGCAGCAAAGCAAAGGAAATAAAGTAATGACAAAGACATTAAAAAGCAATAAAAACAACAAGATAGTTACAAAAGAGAAACAGAAGCACATTAAATAGATATAGACAACCGAGTATAAGACTAAATGAGAGTTGCGCGCAAGCTGGCCCGGACACCATAGTTATAAGAAAAAAGAGAATAAGACTAAATAAGAGTAATACTAAAACCACCAGTAAGGACACACAGAAAGCTGTACTACCTACTAACCTTCCATCCTAATTCTCGACTTCCACAACTTCCTATCCACGGTCATGTCCTCAATAAGACAATGGATTTAAATGTTACATATTGATTGGTAGTTCCTTAGTTACTTGCATGCGCACTAAAGGAATTGAGCTTTTGACTTTTGCAATGCCACTCCACTAAACCAACCTGGTGGTGCCAGTACAGCTTTTGCTAAGTTTGCTACATGATTAAAAATGTCCTAATATATTTGTATAGATTTGATATTTTATAAGAATTGGTTAGCATAAGCCATTATGTGGGTTTTATGCAAACATGAGAACTCTTGAAGGAGTAGACTAGTAGAGAGTGATTTCATCAAATTGCAAAATAGTCTTTTGTTTCTAGTTGCTTTTTGGTGTACCCATGAGGTTTCCGTGTGTGTAAATGATTGGGTTACTTTTAGAGAACCATATTGTGGTGTAGCTTCTTTTTCAGTATACGGCATTTATACAGGGTTTTCCCTCATCGTTAATAAAATTCTTTACTTCATAAAAAAAGCATTTCGTAAGAATGGATCAAAAGTTTACTTGTACAGAGGAATTAGACAACTTTTACCTATCAAACAAAGAAACAAAGAATTGAACGAACATGATGCCTTGGGTACTTGATGTCACAAATCAAAAGAAGGTAGTGGTTGCCACTGAGGGAGGGATGGTGAAGGAATTAAAGAATGGAAAAGGTCAAATGAAAAGATTGATGCATCAAATGCAGATAATCACATGCCTGTCAAAAGTAACTGAAGCTTTAGATGTATTATTGGGAGTTGGCTGTTATAATTTGTGGTAAACTTTCATTAACAAGTTAGCTTCCTTTAAGCTGTCATGTTCTTTACTTGAATTTAATGGCATCCTGATTCTCTGATTTGTTTTCTCCTGTGTAATTATTCAAGTCAATTCTTTGATATCACTGAGGCATCTAGGAAGTGCCTCATAAAAGATAAGCGCATGGAACGTGATGCTCAAGGCCTCCAGAAATGAATCCAAGCATCTTTAGACTTGAAGCTTCAGAAATACAGTGTTGGCGTTGAGAGCTAAGCTGAATTCAGTATTATGATGAATTCGAGTATCAGGAATAAGCTTCTTGTTTTAAGTTTTCATGTCTTGTATTTGAATAAAATGTAATCTAATATCTGGTGTGAGGTATCCCTGTTCGATTTTCAAGTAAATTCAATGATATAGGGAATGCATCTAGCAAGTGGGTCAGGGAATGATGCATATATCGATATGCTCTTGCTTTAGCACATTCACTAGATATAGTTGGCATTCAAGTTGACATTTGTAGTGAGTGGTGTGAAATATTATGATCAAAACTTGCAATATAATAAGGTATAACCTAGAAATTCCCCCTGGTTAGTTAGTTGGATCAGCCCCAATTGGCGCCATGGGTGAGAACAATAAATTTCTAATTTTGGACACTCTTGTGCTAAGCAATAGATACATGTACCAAAATACATCAAAGTTTCAAAATGTGGAGGACACATGCGCATAGTTCTCACATAATGCATCAATTTCGAAGTTGTCTTCTTTAATGATCAATTTCATAATATTTGACGTCAAAATGGATAGTCATTCTACAAAAGATTCTAAAATAAATTTTCAAAAGAAAAAAAAAGATTCTAAAATAGCAGCAGGCTAGAAAAGAAAATGGAATACAACATTTGATGTGTGCATCTCTAGTTCTCTTTGGTCTATTTCTTGTTGGTTCTGTTTGTCTTTTCACAAGTTTCTTTTGCTCCAGAGAGGCCCACGTCCTCTCTTTCTCTCTTATTTTTCCCCCCTCAAAAGTTGTTCACTGCACCTTAGAAAGCTTTTGATAAAATAAAAGAATATGGAACTAGTGATGAATTGTTGTCTGTTGGGCTGACATGAATTGACAAAAAAAGCTTTGGACATGCTGGGTTGGTATTGGACTCAAACATCCGAGTGCGAGTGGACTTGAATTGGTGTTGGTGTTATATGTTAGTATGGCTCAAAGACGACGTCTGAGATATGGTGTCCATGCTTGCTAGCTCTTTTATTTTGGCAGATGTGTAGTGAATATGACTTTCATGGACCTTCAAACTGGCAGGCACCACCACCTTGCTGCCAGCATCAATTTTCTTTCATAACCTATTAAAAGTTTTCTTATGACGAAGGTAAAAGCTATAATTGCAGTAGGTTCACTTGCAAAAATTGTGTGAAGAAGGTTACCTGAGAGAGACAAACGGTAGAAACATACCGTATGAAAGAATGCTTGACCTGTTGAAATGCGCATTTATGTTACTCTTTGCATAGCTATATATGCATTGATGTCCTTTTCCCTTATCTTCCTGGATGGTTCCTATTGTTCTCTTTCCCCACCTGCTGGTTATCAGCAGTTCTGAGTTACTGTTTTCTACTTTTAGCCATCAGAGTAATTTTGAAGCATTTGAAATGGAAGCGCAAGTGGATGACTTGGAAGTAAATAGACACGGACTAGATTTTTCTCCATACTTATCAGTGTCTCTGGTGATTGCGGATCCCTTCCTTGTCAAGCAGAAGTAGCTAAAGTGAGGAACACTGAGAGCCTTTATTCAAATAAATTTTATTAGTATGATGAGCTTCTCTCAATTATGTTGGGTAGTAGAATAGGGGATTTGCTTTGACAAGCTTATGAATTTCCAAGAATGTAGAGAGGTCAAGAGGTAGGATAGGAACAGGAATTTTAATGACAATCGGAAAACAGGCACTTGGTGGAACATCTCTACTGAAGAACTATTTCAATAGAACAGGTGCTGCTGTGTGGCGGCCATAGAAGTTATGAAACAGAAAAAGTTATGTTGTTTGACTATTAGTTCTATTGGTTCGATTTTTGCTTCTGTAGAGAAGATGAGAAGCAAAAAATGAATGTGTAGGTAATACACCCCAAGGTTTCTTTAACAAAAGAATCTTGATAAAATAATACATTAGCCCTTCCATGACTCTAGCAGCTATATTATACAACACGTTATTTCATGTTTATACACTAATGCCCTGTTGCCGGGAACAAAGTGGTTTTCTTGAAATTTTAATTGCAATTACATTGCTTGGCTGTTGGTATGTCTTAAGTTGCAAAAAGAGTCAAATGCTTGTACCTGCACTGCCATTTAACCCTTTCTTTCTCACCAAATGCAGGACCGGACACGGTAGGATTAGCGCTAGTGGAGGTGATGGTTTTGCTGGTGGAGGTGGTGGAAGAGTTTCTGTTGATATTTTTAGTAGACACGACGAACCAGAAATCTTTGCTTATGGTAGGGCTATTTACCTTGCTTGTTTAAGAATCTTCACACATCTTTTATGTGAAGTGTGTGATAACTTCCCAGTTCCCGCTCATAGTTGAGCAAGGGAACTAAGCCATGGAAAATTCTAGGGCTATTCCAAAGATGAATGATGAAGTGAGAATTGGCCTCTCGTTACTTTTGGATTTTAACTTGCACCATGCTCTGTTATACATTAGCTATCTCTTGCATAGCAATTATTCCCTTCTTAGCAGGTTCATGCATTATCTCTCGTCTTGATGAAAGATTTACTCTAGAAATACTTGTGGTAATAAAACCTTGTCATGTGGGCTTCGTAAGTAGTTATTTATGGCCTTTGGATAGGTAAACTGCTTGAACATTTCTTACTTTTATTTATTATTTTGTTCAGCTGGTATTAAAGCCAATGCGACCTCCATTTTTCTGCATGCAGGAGGAAGCAGTCGTGGTTGCCCAGAAAATGCAGGTGCAGCTGGAACTTTCTATGATAATGTCCCCCGCAGTCTTACCATCAGCAACCACAATAAATCAACTTCTACAGACACACTTCTCTTGGATCTTCCTCAGCCACTTCTGACAAATGTTTATATTCGCAACCACGCTAAGGCTGCTGTCCCCTTGCTGTGGAGTCGCGTTCAGGTTGGTGGAGTGCATCTTAATTTTCCTTTTTCAGTTTTTAATGAGAGTAAGTATATAACCTCAATTGATTGAACTTGACATTGAATCTATTGAGTGAAGCATCCTAGAGAAGTTATATTTTCCTCTTATGATGATATGTTTTGCTGTTTATTCTTTAAACATAGTCCCTTCCTACTCCTTTATTCTATTTTATGCATATCAAACTCTTGCCTCAGGATATTATGTATGTTTCAAACTGATTGGTGCATTGTTTTGCAATTAATGCTTTATTTTCCTTGGTTGCGTTAGTTTTCATGGCTCTGCCTCGTGTTTCCTAGATTAGGTGTCTTTAGCTTGTCCTCATTGATTTTCTTCACATGGATCTTACATTGGAGGAAAGGGTTTGTTGTGGTTTCCTTTTTATTTTATTTTATTATTTGTTTTGATGTTTTACCGATACTTTTAAGTTGTACAGATAATGTGATGCATTGTAGATAAATCTAGAAATTGAGTTCTGTACTAAGTTATCAACTCATGTTCATTCTAGATTCTGCATGTCATAGGACGGGCATTGAATCTGAAAATGTTAAATTCACTTGACATGTAACTTCTTTCATCTAAGAAGAACTTGATTTCCTTACATGTGAAAGGAACATGTAAAAGATAGATAAAATCCCCAAGAGCAGCACGGGGGTACAAGGGCTCTGAAAGAATAGAAGTGATACAAAACACTCAAATCCTTCTTTTGCTTTTCCAGTTATAGAGCTCTTCATTAAAATTATCTTTATAACGGCCCTTTTAATTGAAGAATTTAAATATTCAGAAGCTTAAAATAATTCTTTTGCTTTCACTCCTTAAAAATCCAAACAAGCCAAGGGGTTTCTTTTCACCTTGAGGTGACAATGAAATGCCTTGGGAAGCTTAGCTGCCTAAGGATCGTAGTGGTTCTCCAGCTTCCTTGTGTTTTGCACCCTTGCCTCTGTTTTTTGGGTTATATATGAGTATCTTATCTCTCTCATGTAGGTCCAAGGTCAAATCAGCCTTTTGTGTAATGGAGCACTGAGCTTTGGTCTGGCACGTTACGCGATGTCAGAGTTTGAATTATTGGCAGAGGAGCTTTTGATGAGTGATTCTGTCATTAAGGTAAGCGGTAGAATCTCCTTGCTGTTGCAGATTTTGTTTTTTTATAACGGTTGTAGTGTCTCCTTAACCTTAAGCCCTTTCTTTTGGTGATATATAGAAGCGTTCATGCAATATTCCAATTGGAAAGTCTTTTTCACATCTGTTTGTCAGTTACAATTGTCTTCATAAACTCTAACTGTTAGACTCTAGCTTGTGCCTCTACTCTTCTTTTCTTCTACTTGAATGATGTTATAGCTGTCCTTTGGAGCGTCAACTTTGATGCATTACTTGCATTGACCACTGGAAACATCAATACATGCAATACATATTGCATGTGTTTGTTAAAGCAACTACAGTGAAGTTGAAAAACAGCTTAGCTAAGCGTAAGGTCTCCCTGCTGCGTGTTGTAATTGTACTCTAATAACAGCTTGACTAACCATTAACCGTAATGTCTCCTCGTATCATATAAAAGCATAAAATAATTTTAAGCGAAGGGAAAATTTCCTGACTGAAGCAGGTGACGCTTGCTTTGTTACCATCTTTTCATGCTGCTGTATCTCTCCTCCTTGTACTAAAATAAGGTGCCTCTCCTTGCAGTGCAGATGCCTGAGGCTATCAAGTTGTTTGCTGAATATAAATTGAAAATTATCTTGAGTTGGTTATTTTGAGAACTTTCTATGTTTAGTTTTATTTGATTTAGTTACCTATGTCAACATGATTTAGGACCCTATCTTCGGTTATTTAACCTAAGATTTTTGGTATAATAATTTTGCTTACTGAAAAAAGGATAATAATAGGGGGGATGACTCTTAGATATTTGTGCAATGTATGGCACCAATTTGAAACTGTGGTCCAACACCTTTTTCTTTTATTTCAAAAAGATTTGCATGTCTAGAATCAAAAGGAGAGTTTATAGTTTCTCTTTTCAGTATTTGGGGTCATAAGCACCCAAATGACTTGGGATCCTCTGAATGCCGTTCCTTATTTGATTGTAGATTAATGTTTCTATCATCATTAAGGTCTTAAGGAAGAATTGTCAAAGTTATTCATTAGGATGAAAGAGAAGTTGGAGTTTTATTCACTGACAATGTCTGGTCTATCTCGCTGCTGCTGTTCCCTTCGTGTTGTATGCTCATGTCCCTATTTTTTTATTAGGTAGGGTAAAATACCTACTTCAGCCAGCCTCAGTTTTGCTTCTGTGATTTTATGCATTCTTTTGGTTCTTTGGCATAAATTTCTTAACTGTGCTTCTAGAAGCATGGTTATATATATATATATTTTTTTTTTTTTTAATTTGCACCGGGTGTCTGAGTCTCTTCGAGCCTCGACTAATCCGGGGGTGCATAGACCCTCGGCAAGGAGTTTCCCGCAAGTGCACCGCGGTTAATTCAGGTTTTACCTAGTCCGATGGCCCTCAGAAATTGTTTGCACCCAGTGAGTTTCGTACTTGAGACCTTGAAAGGCAGCAAACCCCAAGGCTCAAGTGAATTGCCGTCAGGCCAACCCTGAGGGTTAGAAGCATGGTTATATTGCAGCTCTTATACTCATTATCCCCAAGCGCTGTGTGTTGCATTAGCGTATTTCTGAAGCTTTGGCAGTGAATGTTATCTGACTTGCTTTTTTCAGGTTTTTGGAGCGCTACGGATGTCTGTCAAAATGTTTCTGATGTGGAATTCAAGGATGATAATTGATGGTGGTGGAGATCAAAATGTTGAGACAACAATGCTTGAGGCTAGTAACCTAATTGTTCTTAAGGTGCCTTTTCTTTTTCTGTTGCTTGTTTTTCTTGGTTGTCTTCGCGTATTTGTTCATTTTGAGATGTCCTCTATGTGCCATCTTATGCAGGAATCATCTCAAATTCGTTCGAATGCAAATCTTGGAGTTCATGGCCAAGGGTTGTTAAATTTATCTGGACCAGGAGATGCTATTGAAGCTCAAAGACTGGTCCTGTCTTTATTTTACAGCGTCAATGTGAGCAGAAATCTTGTTTTGCATCCTTTTGTTTCCGCTTTTAGAGGAGATGTGCATTAGATTCCTAACTGGTCTGTACTTGCTTTCTTTTGACACTTGGTTTTTCCTGGTCACTTGATTTTTTAGTGTTTTTGATATCAGTATATGGATTTTTCAAATCGCGTGTAGTAATATCTTTCTCCCTCGTCATCTTTGTATGAATATCAGATTCAAGATAATATATGTCAGTCTGCGTTGGGTATCTGTGTTACTGTTCCAATTCTTTTCATTAGCTATGTGGTAACTGAGCTTAGTCTTTGCTCAGGTTTTCACCTGGTCTATGTTCTGGCTCAGCTCCTGAGGAGCTTGGTATTCCAGTTCCTGGACCTTATATGTAGTTTGTGTTGACCATTCTTTTCTATATATCATATCTATTTATCTTATTTCTTGTCTACTTTTCTCTTACTGCGTGCAGATTGGACCAGGATCGGTTTTGCGTGGTCCTTCACGAAATGCGACAGCTGATGCTGTGTGAGTTCCTAATTACTTGTTCCTTCCCCCTATTGTTTCTTTTCCAAGAAGCTTTCTTTTATTTGCTAATGGGTTATTTGGTGCTTGACAGGAAACCAAAGTTGAACTGTGATAGTCCAGGTTGTCCTTTTGAATTGCTCCACCCTCCTGAAGACTGCAACGTGAACTCTTCACTATCATTCACTTTACAGGTGCTATCTTCTGCCCGGTATCAAAACAGACATCCCTGCATGATGTGTGTATGGATAGTACCATGCACTTGTGCAACTCTAATTCTTCCTTTATCTGCAGATCTGCCGAGTTGAAGATATCCTTGTTGAGGGCCTCATAGAAGGATCTGTTGTTCATTTCCACAGAGCAAGGACTGTAAATGTGCAACCTTTTGGAATTATTAGCACATCAGGGATGGGTCTGTTCTTAATTTCCTTCAATTTATATTCAATGTTGTCATATTAACTTTTTCAATGTAACCCTTATCTTATATTGCTTTTCTTAAGGCAGGATTTAATTTCTTTAGTGATTGAGAAATACTAATGATATTTACTATCATTGCTTTGAGAGTTCAAATTTCTCTGTTAGAGAAAGGTCAAATTTGCCTTATAAAAAAACTCAAAGATGCAAAACTTCAATGTTAAAATTGTCAAACAAATCAAACGAGGACAATATACTTTCTCAGAATGTAATGTATAACCTCATTGTTTCATCAATTCCATTGTGTCATCTCCACAGGCTGCATTGGAGGAGTAGGCAAAGGATCAGTTCTAAGCAATGGTCTTGGCAGTGGTGCTGGTCATGGTGGTGAAGGCGGGTATGGGTATTATAATGGAAGCTGCATTGGGGGTGGCATCACATATGGAGATCTCAATTTGCCATGTGAACCCGGCAGTGGAAGTGGGAATAGTAGCCTAGCTGGATCAACTGCTGGTGGTGGTGTTTTGGGTAAGTTGGATTCATCTTCTTCACTAGAATCCCCGACTTCCACTTTCTTCCCTGTGCTAGCTTTATCTTTTTGTATATGACAAGTGACAGACCTGTGGATGGTTGATCAACTCGATTTGGTAATGAAACAAATTGCATAAACATCTATTGCTTTATTGATTTTGTACTAAAGGTGGAAATTCTTCATATGATCTTGAATTTCTTCTTTAAGTAGTAGAATCATTATCATGGCATGCCATGGGCCTGGTGAAAAAAGACAATGCAAGCTTTGTAATGCCAAATTTAAACGTTAAGCTGACAACAGTTTTAAATGCCACTTCTTTTTGTCGCAACCATACCAGCTAAATCTTACATTCAACTGAGAGGTCAGACCAACTCGGCATTCATCTTGGTTTGATCCAAAAATCAGATTTTATTTAATGGATTAATCACCCCAAATTACTAAAATTTTGAAAGAAAGATACATCTTATTCAAATTCTCTCGCTGTACGAGTGGTATAAAGAAGTAGAAGGCCTGCACAAACATATGGTTCTTTACAAATAATATCCGCTTTTCTATACTTGTGAAAACCTTGTCGGTACACCGAGCTTTAACCAGTAACAAGAAACTAGCATTCTGTACAAAATTATTTTCCACATTTTCACAAGCTTCCTTTTCTCTTCTGGAGTACCCACAAGATTGCCAAAAGGGTTTCGTCACATGCTCTACATCTTCTATTCCTTTGTCGGAAACCCCAGCTAAACATCCCATCCTTTTCTCTAGTGGGCATCTTCCACTATATTCTGAACAGACTCTGCACCATCCACCATAATTAACTAGCTACCAAAAGTGTGGTAATAATTTGTTCATGTTTTCTCTCGATCGGTCGCGCATGTACACTGCCTTTTACTCCTTTTTCAAATTAAGTAATAGTTACAGATGTTTTGTATAGTCTGCAGGCATAGTAGAGTGTTCATTGATTGAAGATCTGGGGTCTTCTTATTCTCCAAACATGGCAGTTTTGGTATCTGCATCTAATGCTTCTTCCATTGTTTGTAGTCGTCCTCTTTTCCTTCCCTTCCAAGGTCCAAGTACTCTCTTTTGATAAGTCAAATGCTTCATTAATAAGCACCAACTCAGTGTCTGAAAATACATACAAGATCCGTGTGTCACTCTACTCGAGCCATACATTGTCTTGCACCAAAAGTATGTGTGTAATAACAAAGATCTATTCGTGCTTTCTGCATCATTCTCACTATTACAAAATGATCTCCTATTCCATTCGTTCCATATACTCCAAATGGAGATAAGTAGGTGTCATCTTCCATGTCGCCTTCCTTTCATTGCTGATCCTCACCAATCTCCAGCTTTTAGTTGCGTTCTCCACTAGGTCCAAGTACTTTTGTTGATAAAATGATCAATTGTTTCTCTTTGTTGAGGGAAGGGAGTGTGCATCAGATGATCCATTAGATTGTTCCTAACCAACCATCTTGTACCTAATGAATTTGCTTTGGACAGAAAGCTTGAAAACAAATAAAAGGGGCTTGAAAAACTGTAAGATTGTTCCTCTAAGTTCACTTCCTTATTCAAACTCTGTTCATTGTTCAAACTAAAGTGTTAAGGAGTGCTTCTACCTATTTAAAGTCAGTATCAAGTGTAGGTTTTTGGCTTGAATCGGATTTTGCATCCTCTGGATGCTCCTATTAATGGAATTTTACCTTACCTGATTTTAAAAAAAAGGTTTTTGGCTTGAATGCCTGTGACTCGTCAAGCTATATCATTTCTCGTGTGAATGTTGTCCTGATGCTTTACTCATTCATGAGGTTCCAATTACATGCTACTGTTTGACCAGTTGCTGTAAAAAACAGGTTATTGTTTTTAATGCTTTGTCATTACGCTATCTTTGGGTATTGTATAAATCTGTTTGCTCTGTTTCTCTTTTTTCTGCTGTCATCCAAATGCAGTAATGGGTTCGTGGGAGCATCCCCTGATGTATTTGTCGGTTAAAGGCAAAGTTGACTCTGATGGGGACAGCTTTGAAGAAAGCTTCAGGAAGAAAGGTTATCTAACTAGAGATCAGTACATAGGGCCTGGAGGTGGATCCGGTGGAAGTATTCTATTGTTTTTAAAATCACTCCATCTTGGTGAATCTGGCACCATGTCAAGTCTTGGAGGTAGTAGCAGTTCCAGTGGTGGTGGTGGTGGAGGTGGTGGACGAATACACTTTCACTGGTCGGACATTCCTACTGGAGATGTTTATCAGCCAATAGCAACTGTCAATGGGAGCATCCATACAAGGTTTGTGCAGTTATGGATCAACATATTGCTAATAATTTTATTTTCACAAGTTGCACAATTGTTGAGTTGCGTACCTTGGGGTATAGCTCGTAGCCATCTTGGTGCATCTTGTTCTAGTCTAGTTATTGTACTATAGAAATTGCTGAATTAAACAGGTCCATCGTTCTGTGCTCTAGCCTGCTGGTAATCCCATGTTTCAGTTCATTGAAAGATGCAGTCTTTTTTTCCTGAATTCATAAACCAATTTTTCATGACAGTATTATTGCACTATCAAGAAATGCAAATAGCTAGATCTGAAATATCCAAATATTAAGTCTTGTTGTGTTTGCATTCTTTTGCTGTTGTTCGGATTACTTTGCTATATAATTGATACTTCTTGTCAAATTCTCTGCTTATAACATGAAGATGCATAGTTTCACTTCAATGACTAGATATAGTTGTAGCTGCACCTTCCATTGTTCTCTTTGGAAGTATGTCATTATGTTGCTTATGATACTTCCGTACAATCTGATTTCAATATGAATGTTGGTTTATTAGTTGCATCAATTAGTAATTTGTTATTGGGCCTGATGGCCACAATCAACTTCAGAACCTCAAGTGCAGTTTGTTGCTTCATTCATTGCGATTGCTTAGCTGGTCTAAGATCCAGTTAGGAGATAAAGCTAGAGACTGAATTAGAAGGGTTTTTTTTTTTTGGGGGGGGGGGGGGGGATGGGGGATTAGATGTTTTCAACTGTTAATACATTTTTACAACATGATCTCTGTGACTGACAGCTCATTAAATGAAAGGTATTACAAAGAATTCCATTGTGGTTTCTTAGTGCATCCTACATGTCCTTTTGAGATTTTTGCAAATGTATTTCTAGGAAGCATCTATTTATTGGTTATACTATATAGTGTTAGCCTGTGAGGAGCAATTAGCAAGTGGTTAATACTGAGTATTTTTCATGAATTTGTTTTGATTATTTTAAATGTGTTCTTTTTTATGGGAAAATCGCCTACGTTGCTGTAAATAAGTTATACTGGAGGTGAGCGATACGTGAAGGTCCTCTTAGTCGACCTTCAGATCAATTACTAATCCAGTGCAGTTGTCGACTTAACTTTGTAACAGTGGTTCCAGTATTTACCTTTGTTTGTATTTATGTCATGTGTGCTGTTTCTTCAGGGGTGGATTGGGTGGAGAGCAAGGTGGAAGTGGTGGAAGTGGAACTTTGTCTGGAAAGCCATGCCCAAAAGGTCTTTATGGGATTTTCTGTGAGGTAAGTTCCCAATAGTATCTATAAGGTTCTTGAAAGTTGAATCAGCTTGAAAGAAGGGCAAAGAAAGAACTTCCTGGATGGAAGGGGTGG
The DNA here is from genome assembly GCA_034376525.1 of Nicotiana benthamiana. Lineage (NCBI taxonomy): Eukaryota > Viridiplantae > Streptophyta > Magnoliopsida > Solanales > Solanaceae > Nicotiana > Nicotiana benthamiana. Next base: position 36,632,410 of record CM067339.1, on the reverse strand, counting down.
TCATTTCTTTTTTCCTATCATCAGTCTGTTATCATTTCCAGATTGTGTGGGTTTCCATTATTTTTTCCTTCCTTAAATTCGGAAATGTATAGATCTGTGAATTTTTCTCTTTTTTTGTTGTTGTTGTAATTCCTCTGTTGTGTCTATACAGGAATGCCCGCTTGGTACTTTCAAGAATGTCACTGGATCTGATAGAGCCCTTTGTGTTTCGTGCCTGAGTGATGAGCTCCCACATCGAGCTGTTTATATTTCTGTCCGAGGTATTGCAACTGACGAGCTGTTTATAGCAGCTGTAAAGGCTTTCACTAGTTTCCATATAATAGAGGAATAAGGAGGCCAGATACAAGTTACTTTCACCAACATAAATGTTATGGCTTTTGGGGTTAATCTTTTGTTTTAATTAAAAATAAATAAATAAATAGGAAAGTAATCTTTTTAAGACACTAAGTGACATTCAAAAGATCTACATAAGTGAAATTAACTTGTATGTCTCTGTATTTCCTACATTTTGACAGATTCTTTTTCTTATCCTATTTGTTCAGAATTCGTGAATTTTTGTTCTCTACGCAATTCTTTGCTGATTTGTGGTTGATGGCTACTCTTAGACTAACTTTAAGAAGCTTTCCTTGTAATAGGTGGTGTTACAGAACGTCCTTGTCCTTACAAATGTGTTTCCGAGAGATACCATATGCCTCATTGTTATACAGCTCTTGAAGAACTAATCTACACGTTTGGAGGGCCCTGGCTGTTTGTTCTTCTCCTATTAGGTCTTCTCATTTTGTTAGCGTTAGTTCTTAGTGTAGCTCGAATGAAGTTTGTTGGTGTCGATGAGTCGCCAGGTCCTGCTCCCACACAACAGGGTTCTCAAATTGATCACTCGTTTCCATTTCTGGAGTCTTTGAATGAGGTCTGTCCAGATGTCCCTTATTGACATACAATAATGCAACTAACTGTATTTGATTGTCTCCATTTTTACTAGCTTAGGTGGGTAAACAGTGGAATTTGGCATTGGCTTCTTTCAGGTTTTGGAAACAAACAGGGTTGAGGAGTCCCAAAGCCATGTCTATAGATTGTACTTTTTGGGTCCAAACACATTCAGTGAACCTTGGCATCTGTCTCATACACCTCCACAGCAAATAAAAGAAGTTGTGTAAGTTGATTTTTTTCCGTTTTATCTTGGCAATTTACTCTTTTGTTTTGAATGTGTTGCTTTGGTTGTTATGTTTCATTAAATTCGTTTTTTTTTTTTCAAGTTTACTCTTGCTTTAATCCAGAAGGGAAAATGAGGGAGGAGGAATATGTATCTCTTTCTGCCTCCATTTTCTCTGGGTGGTTCTTTTCTTCATTTTAATTTTTTACCCAAAATGTGGTGTCTTTGTCTTTCTTCTTCGAATAATTTATACAAACTGGGAATAGCCATTCAGTAGTTCTGTATTTAACTGCCAGATATGAGGGTGCCTTCAACACCTTTGTGGATGAGATTAATACTATTGCTGCCTACCAATGGTGGGAAGGAGCAGTGCATAGCATTCTTTGTATCCTTGTGTATCCTCTTGCATGGTCATGGCAGCAATGGCGGCGGAGAATGAAGTTACAGCGTCTTCGTGAATTTGTTCGATCAGAATATGATCATGCTTGCTTACGTTCTTGTCGATCACGTGCTCTTTATGAGGGGCTGAAGGTTAGATTATACTGTACTTTGCTCGGATATCATTTGTCATTTTTAAGCATGTTTAGAAATTTTGGTTCTTTCTGCTATTTTGCTCAAACTTCAAACTCCATTTTTGTACTCTGGCTTTGTGTACGCTTGTTTTATGCAGGTGACAGTCTTTTGGATATTTTTCTTGTAACACTTTATTTGTTCATCAAAAAGTGGAATAAATGTACTGTTAAGTTTGAACAGCCCTTTATTTTGTCAGAGTTTCTAACTTGACCGACTATATCATGTTGAGCAGGAAAAAGCAGCATCACAGTTGTGTGATACCTCTGCTTATTTTTAATAGAGCCATTGTGTCTTGTATTTTGACTTTGTACCGCCATCCATGCGCTGTAACTCAATTTTAATTTCAGCCACTGCTTTTCACTTTTCAGTTTTCCACTGTTGATTTCTTCCTAAAATGAAAAGTCTTCAATCCAAATTTTGTCTTTTAACCATGGTGGACCACTTCTAAAGATTAGCATATTATAAATGATTCCTGGATATGTTAGACGTTGAATTTGTTAATAAAGTAATAATTTTATCACATCAGACGTTGAATTAAATTATTCTCTTAATAACATTAGTTTTGATTTTCTTTTTCGGTTGCAAAAAATGTGTCATTTTCCCCTGTTTATTTGATTTTATGTTCAGAGTCCCAAAAGCAAATTTTACTGAACCGTGTGGTTCGAGAATGACTTCTCAACCTTGACTTATAGGTCTTCATGACTGTAGGTAGCAGCAACCCCTGATCTAATGCTAGCATATTTGGACTTCTTTCTTGGTGGTGATGAAAAGCGAAGCGATCTTCCTCCTAGCCTTCACCAAAGGTTTCCGATGTCCCTACTATTTGGTGGTGATGGAAGTTATATGGCTCCGTTCTCACTCAATAATGACAATGTTATTACCAGTCTCATGAGTCAGGTTAGTCATCCACTGCAAAAAAAAATGTTAGAGAAGAAGCAGGGATTTCCTGATGCTTTAATCACCTAGTACTTAAAGATATGCAATTGTTTCAGTCCGTTCCACCTACTACATGGTACCGTCTTGTGGCTGGTTTGAATGCACAGTTGCGCTTGGTACGTCGGGGTTCCCTTAGTACAATGTTTCGCCCGGTGCTTCGGTGGCTTGAAACATTTGCCAATCCTGCTTTAAGGGTCTACGGCATCCGCGTGGATCTTGCATTGTTCCAAGCAACAACTGACAGCTATACTCAATTTGGACTTTCGGTGTGTGTTATCGAAGAAGAAACTGGACTAGTGTCTTTTGAAGGTCTTGATGAAGGCTCCAGAAGTGAACACCTATCTAGGTATGGTGTGCACTTAGAGTTTCCTTTTGGATCCTTTATTTGGTTTCTCCTGCATTTTGTCCCGACTCCGGTCCATTTTGACATATTCCTTCATCTGGACTCTCATACTTCTCATTGTTTCACTTGTATCTGCGACTTTTGTTTAAGTCATGAATACATGTTAAATATGTATTCTATCATTTATGCACTGTTTGTGTTGATATCATTATTGTTAAATTGTTACATGGTCATCTTATGGTCACTGAAGGACTGGCAGGGAGTGGTAGAAGAGGGTAGGGATTTAATCATCTGAAGATTCTATCACTGATTAGTTCATGTCTGGAAGTTAAAGCGTTTAATAATATCTAATGTCCCTAATTGATTTGGAGTCTTGCTCGAAAGAAGAACAATTCATAGCTAGTGCCTCCTTGAACATTTTGTATACCAGTCTGTGCCATTTTTGCTATTTCCTCTAGGCACCCCAAATATTTTCAACTTTTAATGCGGAGGAAGGTAACAATATTAATCTCCCATCTTCCCCCTTTTTTTTGCTCCCCCAACTGCTATGGACCTAATTGATCTGTTTTTTCCGTTGTTTGCAGTGATAGCAGCACAGACAGACAAAATTCTCCGCGCTATCTAGGAGATGAGTCAAACTTAAGGGGGGATGACAAAAACACCGTAAAGAGGAAGTTTTACGGAGGGATTTTGGACATTAACAGCTTAAAGATGCTTAAGGAGAAAAGAGATCTGTTTTATATTCTCTCTTTTTTAATTCATAACACTAAACCGGTTGGTCATCAGGTCTCTCTCTCTCTCTCTCTCTCTCTCTCTCTCTCTCTCTCTCTCTCTTGACGGGTGGCCTTGAAATTTTGTTACTGAGAACATTTTGTTAATTTTGCAGGATCTTGTTGGTTTGGTCATTTCGATACTGCTGCTAGGCGATTTTAGTTTAGTGCTGCTTACTTTGCTCCAGCTGTATTCGATTTCCTTAGCGGATGTCTTTCTGGTTTTGTTTGTTTTACCTCTTGGAATATTATTTCCATTTCCTGCCGGAATCAATGCTCTCTTCAGTCATGGGCAAAGGCGTTCTGCTGGTCTTGCACGTGTATATGCTTTGTGGAACATTACATCCCTGATTAATGTTGTAAGTAACTTTTACCCTTTACCCTTAAAAAAGAAAAGAGTAATTATGCCTGTAGCGAACTTGTTTTGGTTATCTATCTGTTCCTTTCCCAACTTATTTACCTTTTTAGGGCCCAGAAATGGTCAGCATTCTTTAAGTGGTCCTTATGTTCTGCCTTCTCTTTCCTTGTGCCTTTCTTTTTTCTCTTTTACTTATTGGGTCATACTCTGGGATTGACTGGAGGGAGAGCTGCATATTATCACTGATGCTCGATATAAAAGTCTCATAAGTGTAGGACTTTACATCTTCTCTGGTGATATACTTCGTCAATTTCTGTTCGTTTCATCTGTTGAGGTTTTTTACCCCAATAAAGTGTCACTTAGTTAGGAGTTATCAATTTGTATACTTCAAAATGCAATCATTTGGATCTTCTACCTCTCCCAAATTTGAACCCTGTCCTCTATTTTATCCCATAATAGTGTCCAGTTCCCTAAAAGAGAAATTGTAGTAGCACGTATATATTACCAGAATGTCAGTTACATAACAACAACAACAACTACTACTACCCAGTATAGTCCCACAAAGTGGGGTCTGGGGAGGGTAATAGGTAGACGAGCCTTACCCCTACCTGAAGGGCAGAGAGGTTGTTTCTAATCGACCCTCGGCTCAGTGAAATGTCAGTTACATAATCTACCATAAAATAGGTGCTGTTCAATGTACCATATATTTTTTCTAACAGTTTTTGCACTAATGTCTATATTCAGTTTTGATTAGTGTTCTCTAAACTAACTTGGGATGTACATTCATCTGCTGAGATGGTTGAACTGCATGTCACCATAACTTCTGATTTTTCTAATTGACCGATTAGGACCATTCGCTGTCTAAACTCTCCACTGAGGGTGTTAGTTCACTTCATCAATATGTTTTACTGACTATTTTCTGGTTATGCCTACTTACTGCTCTGTATACCATTTATCTCATGCTAGATTGTCACATTTGTCTGTGGATATGTCCACTATAGCACCCAATCAAGCAGAAAGCTTCCTTACTTTCAGCCATGGAACATGTAAGCATTCTGAAGTTTGTCCAATGTTGTCATCTGAAATTTATCCAATTTCGCTATCAAATAATGCTTTTGCTATTGCAGGGATGAAAGTGAATGGTGGATATTTCCTTTCGCACTGGTTCTGTGTAAATGTATCCAATTGCAGCTCGTAAATTGGCATGTTGCTAATCTAGAGATTCAAGATAGGTCGTTGTATAGCAATGACTTCGAACTGTTTTGGCAATCATAGTACAAAGCTGAGCAGAAATATTCCGCTAACACCCTATCTTTTTTCTGGGTTCATTTTGATTTTTCTACATCACCCACTTTTTGTCCTTTTTTATAGTCGTTTAGATAGTAAATTGTCACAGATGTAGAAAGGAATTGGATAGACAACAGAAGAAAGTTGAAAGAGTAGATAGAAATACCGAGAGAGGCATTCATTGTGTAACATCCCCCACTTTTGGTTGTGCAGTTGTGTTTCTTCACTGTAAATATCCAAGAGATATATCCTTCTGGAATTCTAATGTAATCTTCGGGTGATGCTTATCAGTTTAATATTCAATAAGATGTGTTTTTCTAGCTGAATCAGTTGACTTGTCGGTATCTCGACTGAGTTGCTTTTTTGAGTTTCTTTCTTGTACTGTGTTCAGGTTGCCCCTGCTAATAGTTTTCGAAAAAGAAGATTGGTGATAAAACAGCTCTGGTTGAGTCAATTGATTTTTTTGTTTAAGAGTTTTTGAAGATGTGGGTAAAAAGGATTTTTTTTTCCCTTGTTGGTAAGGAACAAAGAAAAGGCAAGAAAGTTCTCATTTTAAAACACACACAACATTTGAATTCTTTGTTGCGTGTTTGTTGGTTTCTTGTCCATAGTTATACTTTGGTCATATTAATGACAGATTGAATCATAACACAACGTCCAGTTTGAATTGGAATTGGACAGCACTGGGAAAAGTTAAAGTCAAATGGCTAAATTAAGCAGATTACTAGACTCCCTCTGTTTTCATTTACTTGTCATGTTTCGCTTGTGAATATTTTTTTCCCATAAATGGTTCAACCTATTTCTTTGACTAAATGTACCTTGTTAAAATAAAAGACTTCCGAGTATACATCAATGCATTTTTTGTTATGAACTAGTGATTGACCAGCCTTATACTTTTGAACCTATTCAATTGTTTACTTATTTAATGAAATAGAGTAAATTTGCAAGCTCATTCAACCATTTTTTATAACCCTAAGTGGATCAAACCCGATTAGAATCTTGAAGAAGTCTTTCATTTGTTTGTCATTATATTTCATTCATGTTATCTCTTCACCGGAACAATGACCATTTTCATTTGAAAAAGGAAGCGTGCGAACACACAAAGTAATAGGTTTTAGGGGCTAAATGACGTTATGTTTTAAATATGGGACGAGTAGGAAATGTACATAATACCAATTCAGATACTTGTGAACTTTGTAGATGAGCAATGGAGCAACTGAATAGAGATAACAGAAGCAGTAAGAAACTAACAATTAAACATGTAAAAAAAAAAAGAGTTCATTTGCATCTAAATACATCTGGGAAAAGATTTTGGAGGGATGAATTCTAGTCTTTCCTCTAAACAATACATAAAAAAAAAAACTATGGTCTTTCCGCGAGTAAAATGAAATATTACCTAAATAATATTACTCCTTGTTCAACACTTTTGGAACTTTGATGTAAGGCTCCTCAAAGCTTGGCACAGCAGAAATCAATGCTTCCCTATTGAGGAAATTGCATACAAAAATCATTCGTTTGCTACCATAGGGCCAAATAACTAAAAGAAAGTAGATGGAGGAAAATAATATTACCTATTCTCAAACTTTTCAGGTACGTCATCGCGTAAATTATCTCCCTCAGTATCTGTAGATAAAGAAAAAATTGCCAAAAAGAAAATTTTCAATGTTGCATAAATGCTTTGTCGTTCAAAGTCTTGTACTCTTACATGTTATTAATACACAAGTCAGAAAAGAAAATCCAACAAAACATTCTGATTGTTCAAGTCAAGAGACACAGAATTCCCAAGCAAATGTTTTGATTGATAGCCCAATTGTATCGACATTCTTATAATCTGTTTCAGTTTTCTATAAAAAAAATTAAATTCAAGAAAGATCCAGATGAAAAAAGAAGAAAGTACCTTGACTGTTTAACCTATTGTTTGTCTACCCTAGCACAGCTATAGCTTCTTGCAGGAATCCATCGCTAAAGGAGAGAAGAGAAAAGAGAAAAAAGGGATGAGGTAGGCGTTAGTTGCTGTTCTATTTTAGTAGAATACAACTTGCAAGGTGATAAATTTCTTCATTGTTGGGAGTCCAATAGCTGACACTGAAGATCAGTCAACGAAATCTTTTAGCAAGGTATATTTGGTGCACGGCCAACTCAAAAAAGAAAATATGGGGGAAAAAGTCTATTTTGGTGCTTATAGCCCGAGATGAGAAGGCAGGCATTCTCATACCATTTTTTCTGATTTTCATGCCAAATGATGCAAGCACTATTTGAGAACCATATGGCATTATCTTCAAGAAAAAATAAATATAGAACTTCAAAAAAATTAAAAAATACAAGAGAAGTATTCTATTATCTTAAGCACCTGCCCTTATGGCTGGCTCGATACTCTGCAGATCAACAGCTTGAAGTTGTCCAAACCTGTTCCACAACCGAGAAAGGCACATTAAAACATGAAAAGCAGACAATGCACCATTGCAGAAAGTACCAAAAGTAAATAATGCAGGGGCGGATCCAGCCTATTGAATGTGGGTTCTTATGAACCCAGTAGCTTTTGCATATACCCTGTATATAATTAAAAAATTTACTAAATATCCATAAATATCGATTGTAAACTCAGTTACTTATTGTATATTTACTTAAGATCATTATAGGAACCCATAAGCTTTAAATCCTGGATCCGCCTCTGGAAGTGAGCCCTTCGGCTATGGATTTGGCCAAATCCAATAGCTTTGGTCCAAACCTTGTATTTATCTTAAGGAATTTATTAAATATGAACAAATAATTAATTTAGAACCCAGTAACTTAAAAATAAGGGTAGACACAGTTTGGGCAAACCCGAATCCAAACCGAAATCCGAGTTTTTTGGATTTTGGATTTAATTTTTAAAATTTTTGGATTTCGGATGATATCCAAAAATCCGAAATTTTTATACCTTACATTAGGTCCATTATCAATATGCCAATAGTGATACGTTCAATATCCTACCCATTACATACCATCTCACATGTTTAATATTAATTACTAAGTTACAGTCAGAATACTTTCTATTTGGACATGACTACTTCTTATCAGCCGTATCAATGTCTATGTTGCATTTCCGTGATGATAATTTCGTTACTTGAATACTTTATTTGGATGTTGCAGTGATAATGAGGAACTTTTCAAACAATATAACAAGAATACTTTATTTGGATATTCATTTTTGTAAACAGAAGAAAAATCTAAACTTATCAGCTCAAAATCGAAAATCGAAAATCGAAAATATCCAAACCGATTAATCCGAAACTTAACTTAAAAGATCTGATCCAATCCGAGGTTAGTTGGATCGGATCAGTATTGTTATTTCTTCAATCCGAAAATCAAAAATCCAAACCGAAATTTTCTTACCCAATCCAAACTGCCCGAATGTCCACCCCTACTTAAAAGGCTAGAATCCTGAACCCATAAGATTCAAATCCTGGATCCGCCTAGTAATGTACCATCAGTCCCCTCCCTCCCTCCCTCCCTCCCTACCTCCTATTAGCTAGGATAGACAAATATCAAGTATCCACCAAATTCTTGGACTGATGCCTTGCAAGCTTCAAAGGTTCTAACTATTTCAAATTCAAGCACAACCGGAATTCTGACTTGAAATAAAAACTCTGAACATTATTTTCAGAACTTGAAGACAAAGTTAGGTGGTTAATTAGACAACGATTCATCAAACTGCCCCATTCCACACCCCGCTTGCAAAGAGGGGAAAAGAAAAGGACATGTCTTACACACATAGGGGGTACTCGTAATACAAATTGAGCAGCAACTTTATGTTAATACTCGTTCTATCTACCACCTGAGCTTTAAATTACATAACTCTACTATCTTTAGCATAGTTAATTCAACCAAAGTAAATGTAAATAACAACACCTCTAAGGTACTAAAAGGCCATAGGTTCGAGCCTTGCGCCATGCGTACTAAGCTTGGTATTTAAGTGGAGAAGGTAGAGGAGCAAGTCCATGATCTCTGAGTTCTAAGGATGCGGTTGGTCCTAAGGGCTAGCCCTAAATAGACTTCTCAGTCATCATTAATTTTTCTAAAAGAAAAAGCACCTCTAAGGTCATTAATCAAGTAAATATTAAAGCCTGGTAACCAAATCAATAAAAACTCTATTCATAAGGATTCAGTTGAATTAAGAGCAAGATATCAATTAACTGTTGACTTTGAAAAAAGTTTAACAAACATATCCCTCCTCATCAGATGCGGACCCACGATTTGAAGGTGGTTGGGCACATGAGTAGACTGCTCCAGCGCCCTATCGGACTTTTCGAGCCCGTTTGGCTTAGCTAATTTAGAGTAGCTGAAAAGCACTTTTAAGTGCTGAAGCTGATTTAAAAAATAAACAGTTAAGTGTTTGGATAAAAGTACTGAAATTAATAATAAGCAGCTGAAGAACTGGGTATACGAAGAGTTTTGTTTTAAAAAGAAGTGTTTTAGGGATAGAATAGTAAATATTTTGGTCAAATCTAAAGTGCTTATAAACTGAAATTTGAAGCTGGGGGAGACCAACTTATGGCTTTTAGCTTATAAGCACCTAACTTATAAGCACTTTTAATTTTACCAAATTTGTAGATAAGCCAATAAGTGCTTATAAGTCAGTTTGACCAGCTTATAAGCTTAGCCAAACGCCCTCTTATTCTTAAAAGTTCCATGCAAAATATATAACCGTTTTCAACATATACAATCAAATTTTTGTATAACAGTCTCATTTATTTCGATATTTTTTGACTGCTAGAGATTAATGAAGTTCTATTATAGTAGACATATATTATAACATAGCAAAAAAATCAGTTTCGAGTAAAACTTGGTTTTTATAGTGAATGGTTGTTATATAAAGATGTTGATATACGTAATATATTTAGAATTTTTGCCGAGGTTTTACGGGGTTGATGGCCCACTTCTCTGAACATAGGTCCCAGTCCTAATAACCTTAATATCGATAAATCACTAGAAGAAAATAAAAAAGGCAACAAAGTTTCAATCATTAGAACACCATCTAAATTCCTTTTAAATATTAACCAATGAATTAGAAGCAAAACACGGACAAAAAATGCAGAGAACAGTACCAATCTATAACTTGTCGAATTTTGGGAGCAAATTCTTCAACCTGCGAAAAAAACATAAGATTAATTTTTGAGTGTATAAAAAATAAGAATAAGGCTAAAGATGAATAGAACAACAATTACTTGTTGAGGGGTGAGTGAAATTCGAGCAGTTTCAGCCAAACGAGGAACATCAGGAGGCTCTAGAACACTCGATTTCACACTGTAGCTTCTTCGCTGATTAATTGGCAGTGGTAATGAGGAAATGCCATTTTTAGCGAAATTGAAGAAGAAAGAATCAGTGGCTGGTTTCAGCAAATGCACAGCTTTGATGCTGCTTCCCATGGGTAGATGGTGTTTGCTTGCTTAGGATGACGATGATACTACATTTATTTTGGACTTAAGCTTATATTTCACTTTTGGGCTGGACAGTCAAATGTTGGAACTGGGCTAAACTTTAGAGGAGAGTCGCCTTGGATTTCTATTTATTTTGTAAGTCATTATAAAATAAAATAAATAAAATGATGTGGTGTAAAAGGAATAAAGAGCTCAATATTTTTGAAAGGGTTTTTACATTCATATGTCACATATAAAACCTTATTAATTTCAATATTTAAGGTTTAATTTAATTACAAATCCGTATACTAAATTACAAATCTTATATCATACTTAATTAAGTATCTAATTAATGGATAATTTTACTCTTTAATTAAAGGTATCCATATATCTCACGTTCCTTTATCATCATAATTCTTAGGCTATTCTCAACCGCAAGATATTATTGCATTTTTAGTGTTATTTGATTTCGCATGTTTATCACTTCTGTATGTCTCAGTAGAAGTCGCTTGGATCTCCTTTAACGGATTAGATTGTCAAGAGCGTTGTGCATAGAAATCCTTATGAAAAATATTAAATCTTCAATATTCCTTTGTCCCTTCTTTCTTTTAGTTTTACTTAAGTAATGTAAACCGTTCATACATTAGTTTCTCGATGAAGACAAATATCTTATGCTGCGAAAGACAATGTTAAAGAAATCAAACATTGCAACTTGATTCCTCAAAAATTTTTGTGTTATCTTGGTCTATTTTTTCGTCCAAAACAGTTGCGCCTCAAGCCTTGTGCACAGAAATCCTTCTTCTCTTCTTTCTGTTTTTTCATCTTTTCTTATTTTTGTTTCTGCACATTAATAGCTCTATTATCGATCTGGAAATCCTATTTTTTTTTTGGAATTTTTACATTCTTATGTCACATAGGAAACCTTTTGTAGTCAATATTTTCTTAATATAAATTGTAGTTTTATTATAGTATAAATACAATAATTTTATAGATACTCTTAAAAACAATAGACCTTTATACAATACGTAAACTGATTTGTAGTTTATTTGTAGTTTTTTGAAGAAATTTTGTAGGTCAAGAGACAATTTTGTAGTCAATATTTTTTTTTCAACATAGATTGTAGTTTAATTGTAGTATAAATATAGTAATTTTGTAGATATCCTTAAAAACAATACAGCTTTATATAATACTAAAACTGATTTTGTAGTTTATTTGTAAAAATTTTGTAGATGAGTAGAAAATTTTGTAGATGAGTATAAAATTTTGTAGTCCACATTTTTTTTCAACATAGATCGTAGTTTAATTGTAGTATAAATATATTGATTTTATAGATACCCTTAAAAACAATACTTCTTTATACATACTTAAACTGATTTATAGTTTATTTGTAATAAATATAGAAATTTTGTAGATATTAACATAAAATCAGACTTACTCTTCTTCATTCCTTCTTCTTCTCAAAAAGTACAAAGATGAGGCCCATTTTTTATAATAAGATTTTTCCCATTCAATTATAGCATGATTGGGATTTTGGACACGATTGAATATTGTTGCTGAGGTATTATTCTATATTTTATTATTTTTTTGATTTGTG